>CM066152.1:7500-5007500 GCA_033617975.1 Populus alba x Populus glandulosa | reverse complement strand
ATCCTCCGGAAACTCGTGGAAAAATTTGAGCGCGATCCAACTGTCGGATCTATAGATACGGACCTTTTGAGCCGCTACTCTAGCCGAGCCGGTGGAATTGCCCCGACCGGATGCTGTCGCAGTCCCGTACCGATTCAACGCGTCTCCATGGAAAGCATCCTCTGGATACTCGTGCAAACATTTGAACGCGATCCAACGGTCGGATCTATAGATACGGACCTTTTGAGCCGCTACTCTAGCCGAGCCAATGGAATTGCCCCGACCGGACGCTGTCGCCGTGCCGTGTCGTACCGATTCAACGCGTTTCCATGAAAAACAGCCTCCGGAAACTCGTTGAAAAATTTGAGAGCGATCCAGCGGTCGGATCTATAGATACGGACCTTTTGAGCCGCTACTCTAGCCGAGCCGGTGGAATTGCCCAGACCGGACGCTGTCGCCGTGCCGTGTCGTACCGATTCAACGCGTCTCCATGGAAAACAGTCTCCGAAAAGTCGTGGAAAAATTTGAGCGCGATCCACCGGTCGAATCTATAGATACGGACCTTTTGAACCGCTACTCTAGCCGAGCCGGTGGAATTGCCCCGACCCGACGCTGTCGTCGTGCCGTGTCGTACCGATTCAACACGTCTCCATGGAAAACAGCCTCCGGAAAGTCGTGGATAAATTTGAGCGCGATCCACCGGTCGGATCTATAGATACGGACCCTTTGAGCCGCTACTCTAGCCGAGCCGGTGGAATTGCCCCGACCGGACGCTGTCGCCGTGTCTTGTCGTACTGATTCAACGCGTCTCCATGGAAAACAGCCTCCGGAAAGTCGTGGAAAAATTTGAGCGTGATCCACCGGTCGGATCTATAGATACGGACCTTTTGAGACGCTACTCTAGCCGAGCCCGTGGAATTGCCCCGACCGGACGCTGTCGCCGTGTCTTGTCGTACCGATTCAACGCGTCTCCATGGAAAACATCCTCCGGAAAGTCGTGGAGAAATTTGAGCGCGATCCAACTGTCGGATCTATAGATACGGACCTTTTGAGCCGCTATTCTAGCCGAGCCGGTGGAATTGCCCCGACCGGATGCTGTCGCCGTCCCGTACCGATTCAACGCGTCTCCATGGAAAGCATCCTCTAGATACTCGTGCAAACATTTGAACGCGATCCAGCGGTCGGATCTATAGATACGGACCTTTTGAGCCGCTACTCTTGCCGAGCCGGTGGAATTGCCTCGACCGGACGCTGTCGCCGTGCCGTGTCGTACCGATTCAACGCGTCTCCATGGAAAACATCCTCCGGAAACTCGTGGAAAAATTTGAGCGCGATCCAACTGTCGGATCTATAGATACGGACCTTTTGAGCCGCTACTCTAGCCGAGCCGGTGGAATTGCCCCGACCGGATGCTGTCGCTGTCCCGTACCGATTCAACGCGTCTCCATGGAAAGCATCCTCTGGATACTCGTGCAAACATTTGAACGCGATCCAACGGTCGGATCTATAGATACGGACCTTTTGAGCCGCTACTCTAGCCGAGCCAATGGAATTGCCCCGACCGGACGCTGTCGCCGCGCCGTGTCGTACCGATTCAACGCGTTTCCATGGAAAACAGCCTCCGGAAACTCGTGGAAAAATTTGAGAGCGATCCAGCGGTCGGATCTATAGATACGGACCTTTTGAGCCGCTACTCTAGCCGAGCCGGTGGAATTGCCCCGACCGGTAGCTGTTGCCGTCCCGTACCGATTCAACGCGTCTCCATGGAAAGCATCCTCTGGATACTCGTGCAAACATTTGAACGCGATCCAACGGTCAGATCTATAGATACGGACCTTTTGAGCCGCTACTCTAGCCGAGCCAATGGAATTGCCCCGACCGCACGCTGTCGCCGTGGCGTGTCGTACCGATTCAACGCGTCTCCATGGAAAACACCCTCCGGAAACTCGTGCAAAAATTTGAGCGCGATCCAGCGGTCGGATCTATAGATACGGACCTTTTGAGCAGCTACTCTAGCCGAGCCGGTGGAATTGCCCAGACCAGACGCTGTCGCCGTGCCGTGTCGTACCGATTCAACGCGTCTCCATGGAAAACAGCCTCCGGAAAGTCGTGAAAAAATTTGAGCGCGATCCACCGGTCGGATCTATAGATACAGACCTTTTGAGCCGCTACTCTAGCCGAGCCGGTGGAATTGCCCCGACCGGACGCTGTCGCCGTGCCTTGTCGTACCGATTCAACGCGTCTCCATGGAAAACATCCTCCGGAAAGTCGTGGAGAAATTTGAGCGCGATCCAACTGTCGGATCTATAGATACGGACCTTTTGAGCCGCTACTCTAGCCGAGCCGGTGGAATTGCCCCGACCGGATGCTGTCGCCGTCCCGTACCGATTCAACGCGTCTCCATGGAAAGCATCCTCTGGATACTCGTGCAAACATTTGAACGCGATCCAACGGTCGGATCTATAGATACGGACCTTTTGAGCCGCTACTCTAGCCGAGCCAATGGAATTGCCCCGACCGGACGCTGTCGCCGTGCCGTGTCGTACCGATTCAACGCGTATCCATGGAAAACAGCCTCCGGAAACTCGTGGAAAAATTTGAGAGCGATCCAGCGGTCGGATCTATAGATACGGACCTTTTGAGCCGCTACTCTTGCCGAGCCGGTGGAATTGCCCCGACCGGACGCTGTCGCCGTGCCGTGTCGTACCGATTCAACGCGTCTCCATGGAAAACACCCTCCGGAAACTCGTGCAAAAATTTGAGCGCGATCCAGCGGTCGGATCTATAGATACGGACCTTTTGAGCCGCTACTCTAGCCGAGCCGGTGGAATTGCCCCGACCGGACGCTGTCGCCGTGTCGTGTCGTACCGATTCAACGCGTCTCCATGGAAAACATCCTCCGGAAACTCGTGGAAAAATTTGAGCGCGATCCAACTGTCGGATCTATAGATACGGACCTTTTGAGCCGCTACTCTAGCCGAGCCGGTGGAATTGCCCCGACCGCACGCTGTCGCCGTGTCGTGTCGTACCGATTCAACGCGTCTCCATGGAAAACACCCTCCGGAAACTCGTGCAAAAATTTGAGCGCGATCCAGCGGTCGGATCTATAGATACGGACCTTTTGAGCCGCTACTCTAGCCGAGCCGGTGGAATTGCCCAGACCGGACGCTGTCGCCGTGCCGTGTCGTACTGATTCAACGCGTCTCCATGGAAAACAGCCTCCGGAAAGTCGCGGAAAAATTTGAGCGCGATCCACCGGTCGGATCTATAGATACGGACCTTTTGAGCCGCTACTCTAGCCGAGCCGGTGGAATTGCCCCGACCGGAGGCTGTCGCCGTGTCTTGTCGTACCGATTCAACGCGTCTCCATGGAAAACAGCCTTCGGAAACTCGTGGAAAAATTTGAGCACGATCCACCGGTCGGATCTATAGATACGGACCTTTTGAGTCGCTACTCTAGCCGAGCCGGTGGAATTGCCCCGACCGGACGCTGTCGCCGTGTCGTGTCGTACCGATTCAACGCGTCTTCATAGAAAACATCCTCCGGAAACTCGTGGAAAAATTTGAGCGCGATCCAACTGTCGGATCTATAGATACGGACCTTTTGAGCCGCTACTCTAGCCGAGCCGGTGGAATTGCCCCGACCGGATGCTGTCGCCGTCCCGTACCGATTCAACGCGTCTCCATGGAAAGCATCCTCTGGATACTCGTGCAAACATTTGAACGCGATCCAACGGTCGGATCTATAGATACGGACCTTTTGAGCCGCTACTCTAGCCGAGCCAATGGAATTGCCCCGACCGGACGCTGTCGGCGTGCCGTGTCGTACCGATTCAACGCGTTTCCATGGAAAACAGCCTCCGGAAACTCGTGGAAAAATTTGAGAGCGATCCAACGGTCGGATCTATAGATACGGACCTTTTGAGCCGCTACTCTAGCCGAGCCGGTGGAATTGCCCCGACCGGACGCTGTCGCCGTGCCATGTCGTACCGATTCAACGCGTCTCCATGGAAAACATCCTCCGGAAACTCGTGCAAAAATTTGAACGCGATCCAGCGGCCGGATCTATAGATACGAACCTTTTGAGCCGCTACTCTAGCTGGGCCGTTGGAATTGCCCCGACCGGATGCTGTCGCCGTCCCGTACCGATTCAACTCGTCTCAATGGAAAACAGCCTCCGGAAAGTCGTGGAAAAATTTGAGCGCGATCCACCGGTCGGATCTATAGATACGGACCTTTTGAGCCGCTACTCTAGCCGAGCCGGTGGAATTGCCCCGACCGAATGCTGTCGCCGTGTCGTGTCGTACCGATTCAACGCGTCTCCATGGAAAACATCCTCCGAAAACTCGTGGAAAAATTTGAGCGCGATCCAACTGTCGGATCTATAGATACGGACCTTTTGAGCCGCTACTCTAGCCGGGCCGGTGGAATTGCGCCGACCGGACGCTGTCCCCGTGCCGTGTCGTACCGATTCAACGCGTCTCCATGGAAAACAGCCTCCGGAAAGTCGTGCAAAAATTTGAGCGCGATCCAGCGGTCGGATCTATAGATACGGACCTTTTGAGCCGCTACTCTAGCCGAGCCGGTGGAATTGCCCCGACCGGACGCTGTCGCCGTGCCATGTCGTACCGATTCAACGCGTCGCCATGGAAAACATCCTCCGGAAAGTCGTGCAAAAATTTGAGCGCGATCCAACTGTCGGATCTATAGATACGGAGCTTTTGAGCCGCTACTCTAGCCGAGCCGGTGGAATTGCCCCGACCGGACGCTGTCGCCGTGTCTTGTCGTACCGATTCAACGCGTCTCCATGGAAAACATCCTCCGGAAAGTCGTGGAAAAATTTGAGCGCGATCCAACTGTCGGATCTATAGATACGGACCTTTTGAGCCGCTACTCTAGCCGAGCCAGTGGAATTGCCCCGACCGGATGCTGTCGCCGTCCCGTACCGATTCAACGCGTCTCCATGGAAAGCATCCTCTGGATATTCGTGCAAACATTTGAACGCGATCCAACGGTCGGATCTATAGATACGGACCTTTTGAGCCGCTACTGTAGCCGAGCCAATGGAATTGCCCCGACCGGACGCTGTCGCCGTGCCGTGTCATACCGATTCAACGCGTTTCCATGGAAAACAGCCTCCGGAAACTCGTGGAAAAATTTGAGAGCGATCCAGCGGTCGGATCTATAGATACGGACCTTTTGAGCCGCTACTCTTGCCGAGCCGGTGGAATTGCCCCGACCGGACGCTGTCGCCGTGCCGTGTGGTACCGATTCAACGCGTCTCTATGGAAAACACCCTCCGGAAACTCGTGCAAAAATGTGAGCGCGAGCCAGCGGTCGGATCTATAGATACGGACCTTTTGAGCCGCTACTCTTGCCGGGCCGGTGGAATTGCCCCGATCGGACGCTGTCGCCGTGCCGTGTCGTACCGATTCAACGCGTCTCCATGGAAAACATCCTCCGAAAACTCGTGCAAAAATCTGAGCGCGATCCAGCGGTCGGATCTATAGATACGGACCTTTTGAGCCGCTACTCTAGCCGGGCCGTTGGAATTGCCCCGACCGGATGCTGTCGCCGTCCCGTACCGATTCAACGCGTCTCCATGGAATACATCCTCCGGATACTCGTGCAAAAATCTGAGCGCGATCCAACGGTCGGATCTATAGATACGGACCTTTTGAGCCGCTACTCTAGCCGAGCCGGTGGAATTGCCCCGACCGGACGCTGTCGCCGTGTCGTGTCGTACCGATTCAACGCGTCTTCATAGAAAACATCCTCCGGAAATTCGTGGAAAAATTTGAGCGCGATCCAACTGTCGGATCTATAGATACGGACCTTTTGAGCCGCTACTCTAGCCGAGCCGGTGGAATTGCCCCGACCGGATGCTGTCGCTGTCCCGTACCGATTCAACGCGTCTCCATGGAAAACATCCTCCGGAAACTCGTGGAAAAATTTGAACGCGATCCAATAGTCGGATTTATAGATACGGACCTTTTGAGCCGCTACTCTAGCCGAGCCGGTGGAATTGCCCCGACCGGACAATGTCGCCGTGCCATGTCGTACCGATTCAACGCGTCTCCATGGAAAACATCCTCCGGAAACTCGTGCAAAAATTTGAGCGCGATCCAACTGTCGGATCTATAGATACGGACCTTTTGAGCCGCTACTCTAGCCGAGCCGCTGGAATTGCCCCGACCGCACGCTGTCGCCGTGCCGTGTCGTACCGATTCAACGCTTCTCCATGGAAAACACCCTCCGGAAACTCGTGCAAAAATTTGAGCGCGATCCAGCGGTCGGATCTATAGATACGGACCTTTTGAGCCGCTGCTCTAGCCGAGCCGGTGGAATTGCCCCGACCGGACGCTGTCGCCGTGTCGTGTCGTACCGATTCAACGCGTCTCCATGGAAAACATCCTCCGGAAACTCGTGCAAAAATTTGAGCGCGATCCAACTGTCGGATCTATAGATACGGACCTTTTGAGCCGCTACTCTAGCCGAGCCGGTGGAATTGCCCCGACCGGACGCTGTCGCCGTGTCTTGTCGTACCGATTCAACGCGTCTCCATGGAAAACATCCTCCGGAAAGTCGTGGAGAAATTTGAGCGCGATCCAACTGTCGGATCTATAGATACGGACCTTTTGAGCCGCTACTCTAGCCGAGCCGGTGGAATTGCCCCGACCGGATGCTGTCGCCGTCCCGTACCGATTCAACGCGTCTCCATGGATAGCATCCTCTGGATACTCGTGCAAACATTTGAACGCGATCCAACGGTCGGATCTATAGATACGGACCTTTTGAGCCGCTACTCTAGCCGAGCCGGTGGAATTGCCCCGACCGGAAGCTGTCGCCGTGTCCTGTCATACCGATTCAACGCGTCTCCACAGAAAACATCCTCCGGAAACTCGTGGAAAAATTTGAGCGCGATCCAACTGTCGGATCTATAGATACGGACCTTTTGAGCCGCTACTCTAGCCGAGCCGGTGGAATTGCCCCGACCGGACGCTGTCGCCGTGTCGTGTCGTACCGATTCAACGCGTCTCCATGGAAAACAGCCTCCGGAAACTCGTGGAAAAATTTGAGCGCGATCCAACTGTCGGATCTATAGATACGGACCTTTTGAGCCGCTACTCTAGCCGAGCCGGTGGAATTGCCCCGACCGAACGCTGTCGCCGTGTCGTGTCGTACCGATTCAACGCGTCTCCATGGAAAACATCCTCCGGAAACTCGTCGAAAAATTTGAGCGCGATCCAACTGTCGGATCTATAGATACGGACCTTTTGAGCCGCTACTCTTGCCGAGCCGGTGGAATTGCCCCGACCGGACGCTGTCGCCGTGTCTTGTCATACCGATTCAACGCGTCTCCATGGAAAACACCCTCCGGAAACTCGTGCAAAAATTTGAGCGCGATCCAGCGGTCGGATCTATAGATACGGACCTTTTGAGCCCCTACTCTAGCCAAGCCGGTGGAATTGCCCCAACCGGACGCTGTCGCCGTATCGTGTCGTACCGATTCAACGCGTCTCCATGGAAAACAGCCTCCGGAAACTCGTGGAAAAATTTGAGCGCGATCCAACTGTCGGATCTATAGATACGGACCTTTTGAGCCGCTACTCTAGCCGAGCCGGTGGAATTGCCCCGACCGAACGCTGTCGCCGTGTCGTGTCGTACCGATTCAACGCGTCTCCATGGAAAACATCCTCCGAAAACTCGTGGAAAAATTTGAGCGCGATCCAACTGTCGGATCTATAGATACGGACCTTTTGAGCCGCTACTCTAGCCGAGCCGGTGGAATTGCCCCGACCGGACGCTGTCGCCGTGCCGTGTCGTACCGATTCAACGCGTCTCCATGGAAAACATCCTCTGAAAACTCGTGGAAAAATTTGAGCGCGATCCAACTGTCGGATCTATAGATACGGACCTTTTGAGCCGCTACTCTAGCCGAGCCGGTGGAATTGCCCCGACCGGATGCTGTCGCCGTGCCGTACCGATTCAACGTGTCTCCATGGAAAGCATCCTCTGGATACTCGTGCAAACATTTGAACGCGATCCAACGGTCGGATCTATAGATACGGACCTTTTGAGCCGCTACTCTAGCCGAGCCAATGGAATTGCCCTGACCGGACGCTGTCGCCGTGCCGTGTCGTACCGATTCAACGCGTCTCCATGGAAAACATCCTCCGGAAACTCGTGGAAAAATTTGAGCGCGATCCAACTGTCGGATCTATAGATACGGACCTTTTGAGCCGCTACTCTAGCCGAGCCGGTGGAATTGCCCCGACCGGATGTTGTCGCCGTCCCGTACCGATTCAACGCGTCTCCATGGATAGCATCCTCTGGATACTCGTGCAAACATTTGAACGCGATCCAACGGTCGGATCTATAGATACGGACCTTTTGAGCCGCTACTCTAGCCGAGCCGGTGGAATTGCCCCGACCGGACGCTGTCGCCGTGTCCTGTCATACCGATTCAACGCGTCTCCACAGAAAACATCCTCCGGAAACTCGTGGAAAAATTTGAGCGCGATCCAACTGTCGGATCTATAGATACGGACCTTTTGAGCCGCTACTCTAGCCGAGCCGGTGGAATTGCCCCAACCGGACGCTGTCGTCGTGTCGTGTCGTACCGATTCAACGCGTCTCCATGGAAAACAGCCTCCGGAAACTCGTGGAAAAATTTGAGCGCGATCCAACTGTCGGATCTATAGATACGGACCTTTTGAGCCGCTACTCTAGCCGAGCCGGTGGAATTGCCCCGACCGAACGCTGTCGCCGTGTCGTGTCGTACCGATTCAACGCGTCTCCATGGAAAACATCCTCCGGAAACTCGTCGAAAAATTTGAGCGCGATCCAACTGTCGGATCTATAGATACGGAGCTTTTGAGCCGCTACTCTTGCCGAGCCGGTGGAATTGCCCCGACCGGACGCTGTCGCCGTGTCGTGTCGTACCGATTCAACGCGTCTCCATGGAAAACAGCCTCCGGAAACTCGTGGAAAAATTTGAGCGCGATCCAACTGTCGGATCTATAGATACGGACCTTTTGAGCCGCTACTCTAGCCGAGCCGGTGGAATTGCCCCGACCGAACGCTGTCACCGTGTCGTGTCGTACCGATTCAACGCGTCTCCATGGAAAACATCCTCCGAAAACTCGTGGAAAAATTTGAGCGCGATCCAACTGTCGGATCTATAGATACGGACCTTTTGAGCCGCTACTCTAGCCGAGCCGGTGGAATTGCCCCGACCGGACGCTGTCGCCGTGCCGTGTCGTACCGATTCAACGCGTCTCCATGGAAAACATCCTCCGAAAACTCGTGGAAAAATTTGAGCGCGATCCAACTGTCGGATCTATAGATACGGACCTTTTGAGCCGCTACTCTAGCCGAGCCGGTGGAATTGCCCCGACCGGATGCTGTCGCCGTGCCGTACCGATTCAACGTGTCTCCATGGAAAGCATCCTCTGGATACTCGTGCAAACATTTGAACGCGATCCAACGGTCGGATCTATAGATACGGACCTTTTGAGCCGCTACTCTAGCCGAGCCAATGGAATTGCCCTGACCGGACGCTGTCGCCGTGCCGTGTCGTACCGATTCAACGCGTCTCCATGGAAAACATCCTCCGGAAACTCGTGGAAAAATTTGAGCTCGATCCAACTGTCGGATCTATAGATACGGACCTTTTGAGCCGCTACTCTAGCCGAGCCGGTGGAATTGCCCCGACCGGACGCTGTCGCCGTGCCGTACCGATTCAACGTGTCTCCATGGAAAGCATCCGCTAGATACTCGTGCAAACATTTGTACGCAATCCAACGGTCGGATCTATAGATACGGACCTTTTGAGCCGCTACTCTAGCCGAGCCAATGGAATTGCCCTGACCGGACGCTGTCGCCGTGCCGTGTCGTACCGATTCAACGCGTCTCCATGGAAAACAGCCTCCGGAAACTCGTGGACAAATTTGAGCGCGATCCAACTGTCGGATCTATAGATACGGACCTTTTGAGCCGCTACTCTAGCCGAGCCGGTGGAATTGCCCCGACCGAACGCTGTCGCCGTGTCGTGTCGTACCGATTCAACGCGTCTCCATGGAAAACATCCTCCGAAAACTCGTGGAAAAATTTGAGCGCGATCCAACTGTCGGATCTATAGATACGGACCTTTTGAGCCGCTACTCTAGCCGAGCCGGTGGAATTGCCCCGACCGGACGCTGTCACCGTGCCGTGTCGTACCGATTCAACGCGTCTCCATGGAAAACATCCTCCGAAAACTCGTGCAAAAATTTGAGCGCGATCCAACTGTCGGATCTATAGATACGGACCTTTTGAGCCGCTACTCTAGCCGAGCCGGTGGAATTGCCCCGACCGGATGCTGTCGCCGTGCCGTACCGATTCAACGTGTCTCCATGGAAAGCATCCTCTGGATACTCGTGCAAACATTTGAACGCGATCCAACAGTCGGATCTATAGATACGGACCTTTTGAGCCGCTACTCTAGCCGAGCCAATGGAATTGCCCTGACCGGACGCTGTCGCCGTGCCGTGTCGTACCGATTCAACGCGTCTCCATGGAAAACATCCTCCGGAAACTCGTGGAAAAATTTGAGCTCGATCCAACTGTCGGATCTATAGATACGGACCTTTTGAGTCGCTACTCTAGCCGAGCCGGTGGAATTGCCCCGACCGGACGCTGTCGCCGTGCCGTACCGATTCAACGTGTCTCCATGGAAAGCATCCTCTGGATACTCGTGCAAACATTTGAACGCAATCCAACGGTCGGATCTATAGATACGGACCTTTTGAGCCGCTACTCTAGCCGAGCCAATGGAATTGCCCTGACCGGACGCTGTCGCCGTGCCGTGTCGTACCGATTCAACGCGTCTCCATGGAAAACATCCTCCGGAAACTCGTGGAAAAATTTGAGCGCGATCCAACTGTCGGATCTATAGATACGGACCTTTTGAGCCGCTACTCTAGCCGAGCCGGTGGAATTGCCCCAACCGGACGCTGTCGCCGTGTCGTGTCGTACCGATTCAACGCGTCTCCATGGAAAACAGCCTCCGGAAACTCGTGGAAAAATTTGAGCGCGATCCAACTGTCGGATCTATAGATACGGACCTTTTGAGCCGCTACTCTAGCCGAGCCGGTGGAATTGCCCCGACCGGACGCTGTCGCCGTGTCTTGTCATACCGATTCAACGCGTCTCCATGGAAAACACCCTCCGGAAACTCGTGCAAAAATTTGAGCGCGATCCAACTGTCGGATCTATAGATACGGACCTTTTGAGCCGCTACTCTAGCCGAGCCGGTGGAATTGCCCCGACCGCACGCTGTCGCCGTGCCGTGTCGTACCGATTCAACGCGTCTCCATGGAAAACACCCTCCGGAAACTCGTGCAAAAATTTGAGCGCGATCCAACTGTCGGATCTATAGATACGGACCTTTTGAGCCGCTACTCTAGCCGAGCCGGTGGAATTGCCCCGACCGGATGCTGTCGCCGTGCCGTACCGATTCAACGTGTCTCCATGGAAAGCATCCTCTGGATACTCGTGCAAACATTTGAACGCGATCCAACGGTCGGATCTATAGATACGGACCTTTTGAGCCGCTACTCTAGCCGAGCCAATGGAATTGCCCTGACCGGACGCTGTCGCCGTGCCGTGTCGTACCGATTCAACGCGTCTCCATGGAAAACATCCTCCGGAAACTCGTGGAAAAATTTGAGCTCGATCCAACTGTCGGATCTATAGATACGGACCTTTTGAGCCGCTACTCTAGCCGAGCCGGTGGAATTGCCCCGACCGGACGCTGTCGCCGTGCCGTACCGATTCAACGTGTCTCCATGGAAAGCATCCTCTGGATACTCGTGCAAACATTTGAACGCAATCCAACGGTCGGATCTATAGATACGGACCTTTTGAGCCGCTACTCTAGCCGAGCCAATGGAATTGCCCTGACCGGACGCTGTCGCCGTGCCGTGTCGTACCGATTCAACGCGTCTCCATGGAAAACAGCCTCCGGAAACTCGTGGACAAATTTGAGCGCGATCCAACTGTCGGATCTATAGATACGGACCTTTTGAGCCGCTACTCTAGCCGAGCCGGTGGAATTGCCCCGACCGAACGCTGTCGCCGTGTCGTGTCGTACCGATTCAACGCGTCTCCATGGAAAACATCCTCCGAAAACTCGTGGAAAAATTTGAGCGCGATCCAACTGTCGGATCTATAGATACGGACCTTTTGAGCCGCTACTCTAGCCGAGCCGGTGGAATTCCCCGACCGGACGCTGTCGCCGTGCCGTGTCGTACCGATTCAACGCGTCTCCATGGAAAACATCCTCCGAAAACTCGTGGAAAAATTTGAGCGCGATCCAACTGTCGGATCTATAGATACGGACCTTTTGAGCCGCTACTCTAGCCGAGCCGGTGGAATTGCCCCGACCGGATGCTGTCGCCGTGCCGTACCGATTCAACGTGTCTCCATGGAAAGCATCCTCTGGATACTCGTGCAAACATTTGAACGCGATCCAACGGTCGGATCTATAGATACGGACCTTTTGAGCCGCTACTCTAGCCGAGCCAATGGAATTGCCCTGACCGGACGCTGTCGCCGTGCCGTGTCGTACCGATTCAACGCGTCTCCATGGAAAACATCCTCCGGAAACTCGTGGAAAAATTTGAGCTCGATCCAACTGTCGGATCTATAGATACGGACCTTTTGAGCCGCTACTCTAGCCGAGCCGGTGGAATTGCCCCGACCGGACGCTGTCGCCGTGCCGTACCGATTCAACGTGTCTCCATGGAAAGCATCCTCTGGATACTCGTGCAAACATTTGAACGCAATCCAACGGTCGGATCTATAGATACGGACCTTTTGAGCCGCTACTCTAGCCGAGCCAATGGAATTGCCCTGACCGGACGCTGTCGCCGTGCCGTGTCGTACCGATTCAACGCGTCTCCATGGAAAACATCCTCCGGAAACTCGTGGAAAAATTTGAGCGCGATCCAACTGTCGGATCTATAGATACGGACCTTTTGAGCCGCTACTCTAGCCGAGCCGGTGGAATTGCCCCGACCGGACGCTGTCGCCGTGCCGTGTCGTACCGATTCAACGCGTCTCCATGGAAAACAGCCTCCGGAAACTCGTGGAAAAATTTGAGCGCGATCCACTGGTCGGATCTATAGATACGGACCTTTTGAGCCGCTACTCTAGCCGAGCCGGTGGAATTGCCCCGACCGGACGCTGTCGCCGTGTCTTGTCATACCGATTCAACGCGTCTCCATGGAAAACACCCTCCGGAAACTCGTGCAAAAATTTGAGCGCGATCCAACTGTCGGATCTATAGATACGGACCTTTTGAGCCGCTACTCTAGCCGAGCCGGTGGAATTGCCCCGACCGCACGCTGTCGCCGTGTCGTGTCGTACCGATTCAACGCGTCTCCATGGAAAACACCCTCCGGAAACTCGTGCAAAAATTTGAGCGTGATCCAACTGTCGGATCTATAGATACGGACCTTTTGAGCCGCTACTCTAGCCGAGCCGGTGGAATTGCCCGGACCGCACGCTGTCGCCGTGCCGTGTCGTACCGATTCAACGCGTTTCCATGGATAACAGCCTCCGGAAACTCGTGGAAAAATTTGAGAGCGATCCAGCGGTCGGATCTATAGATACGGACCTTTTGAGCCGCTACTCTAGTCGAGCCGGTGGAATTGCCCAGACCGGACGCTGTCGCCGTGCCGTGTCGTACCGATTCAACGCGTCTCCATGGAAAACAGTCTCCGAAAAGTCGTGGAAAAATTTGAGCGCGATCCACCGGTCGAATCTATAGATACGGACCTTTTGAGCCGCTACTCTAGCCGAGCCGGTGGAATTGCCCCGACCGGACGCTGTCGCCGTGTCTTGTAGTACCGATTCAACGCGTCTCCATGGAAAACATCCTCCGGAAAATCGTGGAAAAATTTGAGCGCGATCCACCGGTCGGATCTATAGATTCGGACCCTTTGAGCCGCTACTCTAGCCGAGCCGGTGGAATTGCCCCGACCGGACGCTGTCGCCGTGTCGTGTCATACCGATTCAACGCGTCTCCATGGAAAACAGCCTCCGGAAACTCGTGGAAAAATTTGAGCGCGATCCACCGGTCGGATCTATAGATACGGACCTTTTGAGACGCTACTCTAGCCGAGCCAGTGGAATTGCCCCGACCTGACGCTGTCGCCGTGTCGTGTCGTACCGATTCAACGCGTCTCCATGGAAAACAGCCTCCGGAAACTCGTGGACAAATTTGAGCGCGATCCAACTGTCGGATCTATAGATACGGACCTTTTGAGCCGCTACTCTAGCCGAGCCGGTGGAATTGCCCCGACCCGACGCTGTCGCCGTGCCGTGCCGTAACGATTCAACGCGTCTCCATGGAAAACAGCCTCCGGAAAGTCGTGGATAAATTTGAGCGCGATCCACCGGTCGGATCTATAAATACGGACCCTTTGAGCCGCTACTGTAGCCGAGCCGGTGGAATTGCCCCGACCGGACGCTGTCGCCGTGTCTTGTCGTACCGATTCAACGCGTCTCCATGGAAAACAGCCTACGGAAAGTCGTGGAAAAATTTGAGCGTGATCCACCGGTCGGATCTATTGATACGGACCTTTTGAGACGCTACTCTAGCCGAGCCCGTGGAATTGCCCCGACCGGACGCTGTCGCCGTGTCTTGTCGTACCGATTCAACGCGTCTCCATGGAAAACATCCTCCGGAAAGTCGTGGAGAAATTTGAGCGCGATCCAACTGTCGGATCTATAGATACGGACCTTTTGAGCCGCTACTCTAGCCGAGCCGGTGGAATTGCCCCGACCGGATGCTGTCGCCGTCCCGTACCGATTCAACGCATCTCCATGGAAAGCATCCTCTGGATACTCGTGCAAACATTTGAACGCGATCCAGCGGTCGGATCTATAGATACGGACCTTTTGAGCCGCTACTCTAGCCGGGCCGGTGGAATTGCGCCGACCGGACGCTGTCGCCGTGCCGTGTCGTACCGATTCAACGCGTCTCCATGGAAAACACCCTCCGGAAACTCGTGCAAAAATTTGAGCGCGATCCAGCGGTCGGATCTATAGATACGGACCTTTTGAGCCGCTACTCTAGCCGAGCCGGTGGAATTGCCCCGACCGGACGCTGTCGCCGTGTCGTGTCGTACCGATTCAACGCGTCTCCATGGAAAACATCCTCCGGAAACTCGTGGAAAAATTTGAGCGCGATCCAACTGTCGGATCTATAGATACGGACCTTTTGAGCCGCTACTCTAGCCGAGCATGTGGAATTGCCCCGACCGCACGCTGTCGCCGTGTCGTGTCGTACCGATTCAACGCGTCTCCATGGAAAACACCCTCCGGAAACTCGTGCAAAAATTTGAGCGCGATCCAGCGGTCGGATCTATAGATACGGACCTTTTGAGCCGCTACTCTAGCCGAGCCGGTGGAATTGCCCAGACCGGACGCTGTCGCCGTGCCGTGTCGTACTGATTCAACGCGTCTCCATGGAAAACAGCCTCCGGAAAGTCGTGGAAAAATTTGAGCGCGATCCACCGGTCGGATCTATAGATACGGACCTTTTGAGCCGCTACTCTAGCCGAGCCGGTGGAATTGCCCCGACCGGAGGCTGTCGTCGTGTCTTGTCGTACCGATTCAACGCGTCTCCATGGAAAACAGCCTTCGGAAACTCGTGGAAAAATTTGAGCACGATCCACCGGTCGGATCTATTGATACGGACCTTTTGAGGCGCTACTCTAGCCGAGCCGGTGGAATTGCCCCGACCGGACGCTGTCGCCGTGTCGTGTCGTACCGATTCAACGCGTCTTCATAGAAAACATCCTCCGGAAACTCGTGGAAAAATTTGAGCGCGATCCAACTGTCGGATCTATAGATACGGACCTTTTGAGCCGCTACTCTAGCCGAGCCGGTGGAATTGCCCCGACCGGATGCTGTCGCTGTCCCGTACCGATTCAACGCGTCTCCATGGAAAGCATCCTCTGGATACTCGTGCAAACATTTGAACGCGATCCAACGGTCAGATCTATAGATACGGACCTTTTGAGCCGCTACTCTAGCCGAGCCAATGGAATTGCCCCGACCGCACGCTGTCGCTGTGGCGTGTCGTACCGATTCAACGCGTCTCCATGGAAAACACCCTTCGGAAACTCGTGCAAAAATTTGAGCGCGATCCAGCGGTCGAATCTATAGATACGGACCTTTTGAGCCGCTACTCTAGCCGAGCCGGTGGAATTGCCCAGACCAGACGCTGTCGCCGTGCCGTGTCGTACCGATTCAACGCGTCTCCATGGAAAACAGCCTCCGGAAAGTCGTGGAAAAATTTGAGCGCGATCCACCGGTCGGATCTATAGATACGGACCTTTTGAGCCGCTACTCTAGCCGAGCCGGTGGAATTGCCCCGACCGGACGCTGTCGCCGTGTCTTGTCGTACCGATTCAACGCGTCTCCATGGAAAACATCCTCCGGAAAGTCGTGGAGAAATTTGAGCGCGATCCAACTGTCGGATCTATAGATACGGACCTTTTGAGCCGCTACTCTAGCCGAGCCGGTGGAATTGCCCCGACCGGATGCTGTCGCCGTCCCGTACCGATTCAACGCGTCTCCATGGAAAGCATCCTCTGGATACTCGTGCAAACATTTGAACGCGATCCAACGGTCGGATCTATAGATACGGACCTTTTGAGCCGCTACTCTAGCCGAGCCAATGGAATTGCCCCGACCGGACGCTGTCGCCGTGCCGTGTCGTACCGATTCAACGCGTATCCATGGAAAACAGCCTCCGGAAACTCGTGGAAAAATTTGAGAGCGATCCAGCGGTCGGATCTATAGATACGGACCTTTTGAGCCGCTACTCTTGCCGAGCCGGTGGAATTGCCCCGACCGGACGCTGTCGCCGTGCCGTGTCGTACCGATTCAACGCGTCTCCATGGAAAACACCCTCCGGAAACTCGTGCAAAAATTTGAGCGCGGTCCAGCGGTCGGATCTATAGATACGGACCTTTTGAGCCGCTACTCTAGCCGAGCCGGTGGAATTGCCCCGACCGGACGCTGTCGCCGTGTCTTGTCGTACCGATTCAACGCGTCTCCATGGAAAACATCCTCCGGAAAGTCGTGGAGAAATTTGAGCGCGATCCAACTGTCGGATCTATAGATACGGACCTTTTGAGCCGCTACTCTAGCCGAGCCGGTGGAATTGCCCCGACCGGATGCTGTCGCCGTCCCGTACCGATTCAACGCGTCTCCATGGAAAGCATCCTCTGGATACTCGTGCAAACATTTGAACGCGATCCAACGGTCGGATCTATAGATACGGACCTTTTGAGCCGCTACTCTAGCCGAGCCAATGGAATTGCCCCGACCGGACGCTGTCGCCGTGCCGTGTCGTACCGATTCAACGCGTATCCATGGAAAACAGCCTCCGGAAACTCGTGGAAAAATTTGAGAGCGATCCAGCGGTCGGATCTATAGATACGGACCTTTTGAGCCGCTACTCTTGCCGAGCCGGTGGAATTGCCCCGACCGGACGCTGTCGCCGTGCCGTGTCGTACCGATTCAACGCGTCTCCATGGAAAACACCCTCCGGAAACTCGTGCAAAAATTTGAGCGCGGTCCAGCGGTCGGATCTATAGATACGGACCTTTTGAGCCGCTACTCTAGCCGAGCCGGTGGAATTGCCCCGACCGGACGCTGTCGCCGTGTCGTGTCGTACCGATTCAACGCGTCTCCATGGAAAACATCCTCCGGAAACTCGTGGAAAAATTTGAGCGCGATCCAACTGTCGGATCTATAGATACGGACCTTTTGAGCCGCTACTCTAGCCGAGCCGGTGGAATTGCCCCGACCGCACGCTGTCGCCGTGTCGTGTCGTACCGATTCAACGCGTCTCCATGGAAAACACCCTCCGGAAACTCGTGCAAAAATTTGAGCGCGATCCAGCGGTCGGATCTATAGATACGGACCTTTTGAGCCGCTACTCTAGCCGAGCCGGTGGAATTGCCCAGACCGGACGCTGTCGCCGTGCCGTGTCGTACTGATTCAACGCGTCTCCATGGAAAACAGCCTCCGGAAAGTCGTGGAAAAATTTGAGCGCGATCCACCGGTCGGATCTATAGATACGGACCTTTTGAGCCGCTACTCTAGCCGAGCCGGTGGAATTGCCCCGACCGGAGGCTGTCGTCGTGTCTTGTCGTACCGATTCAACGCGTCTCCATGGAAAACAGCCTTCGGAAACTCGTGGAAAAATTTGAGCACGATCCACCGGTCGGATCTATAGATACGGACCTTTTGAGTCGCTACTCTAGCCGAGCCGGTGGAATTGCCCCGACCGGACGCTGTCGCCGTGTCGTGTCGTACCGATTCAACGCGTCTTCATAGAAAACATCCTCCGGAAACTCGTGGAAAAATTTGAGCGCGATCCAACTGTCGGATCTATAGATACGGACCTTTTGAGCCGCTACTCTAGCCGAGCCGGTGGAATTGCCCCGACCGGATGCTGTCGCTGTCCCGTACCGATTCAACGCGTCTCCATGGAAAGCATCCTCTGGATACTCGTGCAAACATTTGAACGCGATCCAACGGTCGGATCTATAGATACGGACCTTTTGAGCCGCTACTCTAGCCGAGCCAATGGAATTGCCCCGACCGGACGCTGTCGCCGTGCCGTGTCGTACCGATTCAACGCGTTTCCATGGAAAACAGCCTCCGGAAACTCGTGGAAAAATTTGAGAGCGATCCAGCGGTCGGATCTATAGATACGGACCTTTTGAGCCGCTACTCTAGCCGAGCCGGTGGAATTGCCCTGACCGGATGCTGTTGCCGTCCCGTACCGATTCAACGCGTCTCCATGGAAAGCATCCTCTGGATACTCGTGCAAACATTTGAACGCGATCCAACGGTCAGATCTATAGATACGGACCTTTTGAGCCGCTACTCTAGCCGAGCCAATGGAATTGCCCCGACCGCACGCTGTCGCTGTGGCGTGTCGTACCGATTCAACGCGTCTCCATGGAAAACACCCTTCGGAAACTCGTGCAAAAATTTGAGCGCGATCCAGCGGTCGGATCTATAGATACGGACCTTTTGAGCCGCTACTCTAGCCGAGCCGGTGGAATTGCCCAGACCAGACGCTGTCGCCGTGCCGTGTCGTACCGATTCAACGCGTCTCCATGGAAAACAGCCTCCGGAAAGTCGTGGAAAAATTTGAGCGCGATCCACCGGTCGGATCTATAGATACGGACCTTTTGAGCCGCTACTCTAGCCGAGCCGGTGGAATTGCCCCGACCGGACGCTGTCGCCGTGTCTTGTCGTACCGATTCAACGCGTCTCCATGGAAAACATCCTCCGGAAAGTCGTGGAGAAATTTGAGCGCGATCCAACTGTCGGATCTATAGATACGGACCTTTTGAGCCGCTACTCTAGCCGAGCCGGTGGAATTGCCCCGACCGGATGCTGTCGCCGTCCCGTACCGATTCAACGCGTCTCCATGGAAAGCATCCTCTGGATACTCGTGCAAACATTTGAACGCGATCCAACGGTCGGATCTATAGATACGGACCTTTTGAGCCGCTACTCTAGCCGAGCCAATGGAATTGCCCCGACCGGACGCTGTCGCCGTGCCGTGTCGTACCGATTCAACGCGTATCCATGGAAAACAGCCTCCGGAAACTCGTGGAAAAATTTGAGAGCGATCCAGCGGTCGGATCTATAGATACGGACCTTTTGAGCCGCTACTCTTGCCGAGCCGGTGGAATTGCCCCGACCGGACGCTGTCGCCGTGCCGTGTCGTACCGATTCAACGCGTCTCCATGGAAAACACCCTCCGGAAACTCGTGCAAAAATTTGAGAGCGATCCAGCGGTCGGATCTATAGATACGGACCTTTTGAGCCGCTACTCTTGCCGAGCCGGTGGAATTGCCCCGACCGGACGCTGTCGCCGTGCCGTGTCGTACCGATTCAACGCTTCTCCATGGAAAACACCCTCCGGAAACTCGTGCAAAAATTTGAGCGCGATCCAGCGGTCGGATCTATAGATACGGACCTTTTGAGCCGCTGCTCTAGCCGAGCCGGTGGAATTGCCCCGACCGGACGCTGTCGCCGTGTCGTGTCGTACCGATTCAACGCGTCTCCATGGAAAACATCCTCCGGAAACTCGTGCAAAAATTTGAGCGCGATCCAACTGTCGGATCTATAGATACGGACCTTTTGAGCCGCTACTCTAGCCGAGCCGGTGGAATTGCCCCGACCGGACGCTGTCGCCATGTCTTGTCGTACCGATTCAACGCGTCTCCATGGAAAACATCCTCCGGAAAGTCGTGGAGAAATTTGAGCGCGATCCAACTGTCGGATCTATAGATACGGACCTTTTGAGCCGCTACTCTAGCCGAGCCGGTGGAATTGCCCCGACCGGATGCTGTCGCTGTCCCGTACCGATTCAACGCGTCTCCATGGAAAGCATCCTCTGGATACTCGTGCAAACATTTGAACGCGATCCAACGGTCGGATCTATAGATACGGACCTTTTGAGCCGCTACTCTAGCCGAGCCAATGGAATTGCCCCGACCGGACGCTGTCGCCGTGCCGTGTCGTACCGATTCAACGCGTTTCCATGGAAAACAGCCTCCGGAAACTCGTGGAAAAATTTGAGAGCGATCCAGCGGTCGGATCTATAGATACGGACCTTTTGAGCCGCTACTCTAGCCGAGCCGGTGGAATTGCCCGGACCGGATGCTGTTGCCGTCCCGTACCGATTCAACGCGTCTCCATGGAAAGCATCCTCTGGATACTCGTGCAAACATTTGAACGCGATCCAACGGTCAGATCTATAGATACGGACCTTTTGAGCCGCTACTCTAGCCGAGCCAATGGAATTGCCCCGACCGCACGCTGTCGCTGTGGCGTGTCGTACCGATTCAACGCGTCTCCATGGAAAACACCCTTCGGAAACTCGTGCAAAAATTTGAGCGCGATCCAGCGGTCGGATCTATAGATACGGACCTTTTGAGCCGCTACTCTAGCCGAGCCGGTGGAATTGCCCAGACCAGACGCTGTCGCCGTGCCGTGTCGTACCGATTCAACGCGTCTCCATGGAAAACAGCCTCCGGAAAGTCGTGGAAAAATTTGAGCGCGATCCACCGGTCGGATCTATAGATACGGACCTTTTGAGCCGCTACTCTAGCCGAGCCGGTGGAATTGCCCCGACCGGACGCTGTCGCCGTGTCTTGTCGTACCGATTCAACGCGTCTCCATGGAAAACATCCTCCGGAAAGTCGTGGAGAAATTTGAGCGCGATCCAACTGTCGGATCTATAGATACGGACCTTTTGAGCCGCTACTCTAGCCGAGCCGGTGGAATTGCCCCGACCGGATGCTGTCGCCGTCCCGTACCGATTCAACGCGTCTCCATGGAAAGCATCCTCTGGATACTCGTGCAAACATTTGAACGCGATCCAACGGTCGGATCTATAGATACGGACCTTTTGAGCCGCTACTCTAGCCGAGCCAATGGAATTGCCCCGACCGGACGCTGTCGCCGTGCCGTGTCGTACCGATTCAACGCGTATCCATGGAAAACAGCCTCCGGAAACTCGTGGAAAAATTTGAGAGCGATCCAGAGGTCGGATCTATAGATACGGACCTTTTGAGCCGCTACTCTTGCCGAGCCGGTGGAATTGCCCCGACCGGACGCTGTCGCCGTGCCGTGTCGTACCGATTCAACGCGTCTCCATGGAAAACACCCTCCGGAAACTCGTGCAAAAATTTGAGCGCGATCCAGCGGTCGGATCTATAGATACGGACCTTTTGAGCCGCTACTCTAGCCGAGCCGGTGGAATTGCCCCGACCGGACGCTGTCGCCGTGTCGTGTCGTACCGATTCAACGCGTCTCCATGGAAAACATCCTCCGGAAACTCGTGGAAAAATTTGAGCGCGATCCAACTGTCGGATCTATAGATACGGACCTTTTGAGCCGCTACTCTAGCCGAGCCGGTGGAATTGCCCCGACCGCACGCTGTCGCCGTGTCGTGTCGTACCGATTCAACGCGTCTCCATGGAAAACACCCTCCGGAAACTCGTGCAAAAATTTGAGCGCGATCCAGCGGTCGGATCTATAGATACGGACCTTTTGAGCCGCTACTCTAGCCGAGCCGGTGGAATTGCCCAGACCGGACGCTGTCGCCGTGCCGTGTCGTACTGATTCAACGCGTCTCCATGGAAAACAGCCTCCGGAAAGTCGTGGAAAAATTTGAGCGCGATCCACCGGTCGGATCTATAGATACGGACCTTTTGAGCCGCTACTCTAGCCGAGCCGGTGGAATTGCCCCGACCGGAGGCTGTCGTCGTGTCTTGTCGTACCGATTCAACGCGTCTCCATGGAAAACAGCCTTCGGAAACTCGTGGAAAAATTTGAGCACGATCCACCGGTCGGATCTATAGATACGGACCTTTTGAGTCGCTACTCTAGCCGAGCCGGTGGAATTGCCCCGACCGGACGCTGTCGCCGTGTCGTGTCGTACCGATTCAACGCGTCTTCATAGAAAACATCCTCCGGAAACTCGTGGAAAAATTTGAGCGCGATCCAACTGTCGGATCTATAGATACGGACCTTTTGAGCCGCTACTCTAGCCGAGCCGGTGGAATTGCCCCGACCGGATGCTGTCGCTGTCCCGTACCGATTCAACGCGTCTCCATGGAAAGCATCCTCTGGATACTCGTGCAAACATTTGAACGCGATCCAACGGTCGGATCTATAGATACGGACCTTTTGAGCCGCTACTCTAGCCGAGCCAATGGAATTGCCCCGACCGGACGCTGTCGCCGTGCCGTGTCGTACCGATTCAACGCGTTTCCATGGAAAACAGCCTCCGGAAACTCGTGGAAAAATTTGAGAGCGATCCAGCGGTCGGATCTATAGATACGGACCTTTTGAGCCGCTACTCTAGCCGAGCCGGTGGAATTGCCCGGACCGGATGCTGTTGCCGTCCCGTACCGATTCAACGCGTCTCCATGGAAAGCATCCTCTGGATACTCGTGCAAACATTTGAACGCGATCCAACGGTCAGATCTATAGATACGGACCTTTTGAGCCGCTACTCTAGCCGAGCCAATGGAATTGCCCCGACCGCACGCTGTCGCTGTGGCGTGTCGTACCGATTCAACGCGTCTCCATGGAAAACACCCTTCGGAAACTCGTGCAAAAATTTGAGCGCGATCCAGCGGTCGGATCTATAGATACGGACCTTTTGAGCCGCTACTCTAGCCGAGCCGGTGGAATTGCCCAGACCAGACGCTGTCGCCGTGCCGTGTCGTACCGATTCAACGCGTCTCCATGGAAAACAGCCTCCGGAAAGTCGTGGAAAAATTTGAGCGCGATCCACCGGTCGGATCTATAGATACGGACCTTTTGAGCCGCTACTCTAGCCGAGCCGGTGGAATTGCCCCGACCGGACGCTGTCGCCGTGTCTTGTCGTACCGATTCAACGCGTCTCCATGGAAAACATCCTCCGGAAAGTCGTGGAGAAATTTGAGCGCGATCCAACTGTCGGATCTATAGATACGGACCTTTTGAGCCGCTACTCTAGCCGAGCCGGTGGAATTGCCCCGACCGGATGCTGTCGCCGTCCCGTACCGATTCAACGCGTCTCCATGGAAAGCATCCTCTGGATACTCGTGCAAACATTTGAACGCGATCCAACGGTCGGATCTATAGATACGGACCTTTTGAGCCGCTACTCTAGCCGAGCCAATGGAATTGCCCCGACCGGACGCTGTCGCCGTGCCGTGTCGTACCGATTCAACGCGTATCCATGGAAAACAGCCTCCGGAAACTCGTGGAAAAATTTGAGAGCGATCCAGAGGTCGGATCTATAGATACGGACCTTTTGAGCCGCTACTCTTGCCGAGCCGGTGGAATTGCCCCGACCGGACGCTGTCGCCGTGCCGTGTCGTACCGATTCAACGCGTCTCCATGGAAAACACCCTCCGGAAACTCGTGCAAAAATTTGAGCGCGATCCAGCGGTCGGATCTATAGATACGGACCTTTTGAGCCGCTACTCTAGCCGAGCCGGTGGAATTGCCCCGACCGGACGCTGTCGCCGTGTCGTGTCGTACCGATTCAACGCGTCTCCATGGAAAACATCCTCCGGAAACTCGTGGAAAAATTTGAGCGCGATCCAACTGTCGGATCTATAGATACGGACCTTTTGAGCCGCTACTCTAGCCGAGCCGGTGGAATTGCCCCGACCGCACGCTGTCGCCGTGTCGTGTCGTACCGATTCAACGCGTCTCCATGGAAAACACCCTCCGGAAACTCGTGCAAAAATTTGAGCGCGATCCAGCGGTCGGATCTATAGATACGGACCTTTTGAGCCGCTACTCTAGCCGAGCCGGTGGAATTGCCCAGACCGGACGCTGTCGCCGTGCCGTGTCGTACTGATTCAACGCGTCTCCATGGAAAACAGCCTCCGGAAAGTCGTGGAAAAATTTGAGCGCGATCCACCGGTCGGATCTATAGATACGGACCTTTTGAGCCGCTACTCTAGCCGAGCCGGTGGAATTGCCCCGACCGGAGGCTGTCGTCGTGTCTTGTCGTACCGATTCAACGCGTCTCCATGGAAAACAGCCTTCGGAAACTCGTGGAAAAATTTGAGCACGATCCACCGGTCGGATCTATAGATACGGACCTTTTGAGTCGCTACTCTAGCCGAGCCGGTGGAATTGCCCCGACCGGACGCTGTCGCCGTGTCGTGTCGTACCGATTCAACGCGTCTTCATAGAAAACATCCTCCGGAAACTCGTGGAAAAATTTGAGCGCGATCCAACTGTCGGATCTATAGATACGGACCTTTTGAGCCGCTACTCTAGCCGAGCCGGTGGAATTGCCCCGACCGGATGCTGTCGCTGTCCCGTACCGATTCAACGCGTCTCCATGGAAAGCATCCTCTGGATACTCGTGCAAACATTTGAACGCGATCCAACGGTCGGATCTATAGATACGGACCTTTTGAGCCGCTACTCTAGCCGAGCCAATGGAATTGCCCCGACCGGACGCTGTCGCCGTGCCGTGTCGTACCGATTCAACGCGTTTCCATGGAAAACAGCCTCCGGAAACTCGTGGAAAAATTTGAGAGCGATCCAGCGGTCGGATCTATAGATACGGACCTTTTGAGCCGCTACTCTAGCCGAGCCGGTGGAATTGCCCTGACCGGATGCTGTTGCCGTCCCGTACCGATTCAACGCGTCTCCATGGAAAGCATCCTCTGGATACTCGTGCAAACATTTGAACGCGATCCAACGGTCAGATCTATAGATACGGACCTTTTGAGCCGCTACTCTAGCCGAGCCAATGGAATTGCCCCGACCGCACGCTGTCGCTGTGGCGTGTCGTACCGATTCAACGCGTCTCCATGGAAAACACCCTTCGGAAACTCGTGCAAAAATTTGAGCGCGATCCAGCGGTCGGATCTATAGATACGGACCTTTTGAGCCGCTACTCTAGCCGAGCCGGTGGAATTGCCCAGACCAGACGCTGTCGCCGTGCCGTGTCGTACCGATTCAACGCGTCTCCATGGAAAACAGCCTCCGGAAAGTCGTGGAAAAATTTGAGCGCGATCCACCGGTCGGATCTATAGATACGGACCTTTTGAGCCGCTACTCTAGCCGAGCCGGTGGAATTGCCCCGACCGGACGCTGTCGCCGTGTCTTGTCGTACCGATTCAACGCGTCTCCATGGAAAACATCCTCCGGAAAGTCGTGGAGAAATTTGAGCGCGATCCAACTGTCGGATCTATAGATACGGACCTTTTGAGCCGCTACTCTTGCCGAGCCGGTGGAATTGCCCCGACCGGACGCTGTCGCCGTGCCGTGTCGTACCGATTCAACGCGTCTCCATGGAAAACACCCTCCGGAAACTCGTGCAAAAATTTGAGCGCGATCCAGCGGTCGGATCTATAGATACGGACCTTTTGAGCCGCTACTCTTGCCGAGCCAATGGAATTGCCCCGACCGGACGCTGTCGCCGTGCCGTGTCGTACCGATTCAACGCGTATCCATGGAAAACAGCCTCCGGAAACTCGTGGAAAAATTTGAGAGCGATCCAGAGGTCGGATCTATAGATACGGACCTTTTGAGCCGCTACTCTTGCCGAGCCGGTGGAATTGCCCCGACCGGACGCTGTCGCCGTGCCGTGTCGTACCGATTCAACGCGTCTCCATGGAAAACACCCTCCGGAAACTCGTGCAAAAATTTGAGCGCGATCCAGCGGTCGGATCTATAGATACGGACCTTTTGAGCCGCTACTCTAGCCGAGCCGGTGGAATTGCCCCGACCGGACGCTGTCGCCGTGTCGTGTCGTACCGATTCAACGCGTCTCCATGGAAAACATCCTCCGGAAACTCGTGGAAAAATTTGAGCGCGATCCAACTGTCGGATCTATAGATACGGACCTTTTGAGCCGCTACTCTAGCCGAGCCGGTGGAATTGCCCCGACCGCACGCTGTCGCCGTGTCGTGTCGTACCGATTCAACGCGTCTCCATGGAAAACACCCTCCGGAAACTCGTGCAAAAATTTGAGCGCGATCCAGCGGTCGGATCTATAGATACGGACCTTTTGAGCCGCTACTCTAGCCGAGCCGGTGGAATTGCCCCGACCGGACGCTGTCGCCGTGTCGTGTCGTACCGATTCAACGCGTCTCCATGGAAAACATCCTCCGGAAACTCGTGGAAAAATTTGAGCGCGATCCAACTGTCGGATCTATAGATACGGACCTTTTGAGCCGCTACTCTAGCCGAGCCGGTGGAATTGCCCCGACCGCACGCTGTCGCCGTGTCGTGTCGTACCGATTCAACGCGTCTCCATGGAAAACACCCTCCGGAAACTCGTGCAAAAATTTGAGCGCGATCCAGCGGTCGGATCTATAGATACGGACCTTTTGAGCCGCTACTCTAGCCGAGCCGGTGGAATTGCCCAGACCGGACGCTGTCGCCGTGCCGTGTCGTACTGATTCAACGCGTCTCCATGGAAAACAGCCTCCGGAAAGTCGTGGAAAAATTTGAGCGCGATCCACCGGTCGGATCTATAGATACGGACCTTTTGAGCCGCTACTCTAGCCGAGCCGGTGGAATTGCCCCGACCGGATGCTGTCGCTGTCCCGTACCGATTCAACGCGTCTCCATGGAAAGCATCCTCTGGATACTCGTGCAAACATTTGAACGCGATCCAACGGTCGGATCTATAGATACGGACCTTTTGAGCCGCTACTCTAGCCGAGCCAATGGAATTGCCCCGACCGGACGCTGTCGCCGTGCCGTGTCGTACCGATTCAACGCGTTTCCATGGAAAACAGCCTCCGGAAACTCGTGGAAAAATTTGAGAGCGATCCAGCGGTCGGATCTATAGATACGGACCTTTTGAGCCGCTACTCTAGCCGAGCCGGTGGAATTGCCCTGACCGGATGCTGTTGCCGTCCCGTACCGATTCAACGCGTCTCCATGGAAAGCATCCTCTGGATACTCGTGCAAACATTTGAACGCGATCCAACGGTTAGATCTATAGATACGGACCTTTTGAGCCGCTACTCTAGCCGAGCCAATGGAATTGCCCCGACCGCACGCTGTCGCTGTGGCGTGTCGTACCGATTCAACGCGTCTCCATGGAAAACACCCTTCGGAAACTCGTGCAAAAATTTGAGCGCGATCCAGCGGTCGGATCTATAGATACGGACCTTTTGAGCCGCTACTCTAGCCGAGCCGGTGGAATTGCCCAGACCAGACGCTGTCGCCGTGCCGTGTCGTACCGATTCAACGCGTCTCCATGGAAAACAGCCTCCGGAAAGTCGTGGAAAAATTTGAGCGCGATCCACCGGTCGGATCTATAGATACGGACCTTTTGAGCCGCTACTCTAGCCGAGCCGGTGGAATTGCCCCGACCGGACGCTGTCGCCGTGTCTTGTCGTACCGATTCAACGCGTCTCCATGGAAAACATCCTCCGGAAAGTCGTGGAGAAATTTGAGCGCGATCCAACTGTCGGATCTATAGATACGGACCTTTTGAGCCGCTACTCTAGCCGAGCCGGTGGAATTGCCCCGACCGGATGCTGTCGCCGTCCCGTACCGATTCAACGCGTCTCCATGGAAAGCATCCTCTGGATACTCGTGCAAACATTTGAACGCGATCCAACGGTCGGATCTATAGATACGGACCTTTTGAGCCGCTACTCTAGCCGAGCCAATGGAATTGCCCCGACCGGACGCTGTCGCCGTGCCGTGTCGTACCGATTCAACGCGTATCCATGGAAAACAGCCTCCGGAAACTCGTGGAAAAATTTGAGAGCGATCCAGCGGTCGGATCTATAGATACGGACCTTTTGAGCCGCTACTCTTGCCGAGCCGGTGGAATTGCCCCGACCGGACGCTGTCGCCGTGCCGTGTCGTACCGATTCAACGCGTCTCCATGGAAAACACCCTCCGGAAACTCGTGCAAAAATTTGAGCGCGATCCAGCGGTCGGATCTATAGATACGGACCTTTTGAGCCGCTACTCTAGCCGAGCCGGTGGAATTGCCCCGACCGGACGCTGTCGCCGTGTCGTGTCGTACCGATTCAACGCGTCTCCATGGAAAACATCCTCCGGAAACTCGTGGAAAAATTTGAGCGCGATCCAACTGTCGGATCTATAGATACGGACCTTTTGAGCCGCTACTCTAGCCGAGCCGGTGGAATTGCCCCGACCGCACGCTGTCGCCGTGTCGTGTCGTACCGATTCAACGCGTCTCCATGGAAAACACCCTCCGGAAACTCGTGCAAAAATTTGAGCGCGATCCAGCGGTCGGATCTATAGATACGGACCTTTTGAGCCGCTACTCTAGCCGAGCCGGTGGAATTGCCCAGACCGGACGCTGTCGCCGTGCCGTGTCGTACTGATTCAACGCGTCTCCATGGAAAACAGCCTCCGGAAAGTCGTGGAAAAATTTGAGCGCGATCCACCGGTCGGATCTATAGATACGGACCTTTTGAGCCGCTACTCTAGCCGAGCCGGTGGAATTGCCCCGACCGGAGGCTGTCGTCGTGTCTTGTCGTACCGATTCAACGCGTCTCCATGGAAAACAGCCTTCGGAAACTCGTGGAAAAATTTGAGCACGATCCACCGGTCGGATCTATAGATACGGACCTTTTGAGTCGCTACTCTAGCCGAGCCGGTGGAATTGCCCCGACCGGACGCTGTCGCCGTGTCGTGTCGTACCGATTCAACGCGTCTTCATAGAAAACATCCTCCGGAAACTCGTGGAAAAATTTGAGCGCGATCCAACTGTCGGATCTATAGATACGGACCTTTTGAGCCGCTACTCTAGCCGAGCCGGTGGAATTGCCCCGACCGGATGCTGTCGCTGTCCCGTACCGATTCAACGCGTCTCCATGGAAAGCATCCTCTGGATACTCGTGCAAACATTTGAACGCGATCCAACGGTCGGATCTATAGATACGGACCTTTTGAGCCGCTACTCTAGCCGAGCCAATGGAATTGCCCCGACCGGACGCTGTCGCCGTGCCGTGTCGTACCGATTCAACGCGTTTCCATGGAAAACAGCCTCCGGAAACTCGTGGAAAAATTTGAGAGCGATCCAGCGGTCGGATCTATAGATACGGACCTTTTGAGCCGCTACTCTAGCCGAGCCGGTGGAATTGCCCTGACCGGATGCTGTTGCCGTCCCGTACCGATTCAACGCGTCTCCATGGAAAGCATCCTCTGGATACTCGTGCAAACATTTGAACGCGATCCAACGGTCAGATCTATAGATACGGACCTTTTGAGCCGCTACTCTAGCCGAGCCAATGGAATTGCCCCGACCGCACGCTGTCGCTGTGGCGTGTCGTACCGATTCAACGCGTCTCCATGGAAAACACCCTTCGGAAACTCGTGCAAAAATTTGAGCGCGATCCAGCGGTCGGATCTATAGATACGGACCTTTTGAGCCGCTACTCTAGCCGAGCCGGTGGAATTGCCCAGACCAGACGCTGTCGCCGTGCCGTGTCGTACCGATTCAACGCGTCTCCATGGAAAACAGCCTCCGGAAAGTCGTGGAAAAATTTGAGCGCGATCCACCGGTCGGATCTATAGATACGGACCTTTTGAGCCGCTACTCTAGCCGAGCCGGTGGAATTGCCCCGACCGGACGCTGTCGCCGTGTCTTGTCGTACCGATTCAACGCGTCTCCATGGAAAACATCCTCCGGAAAGTCGTGGAGAAATTTGAGCGCGATCCAACTGTCGGATCTATAGATACGGACCTTTTGAGCCGCTACTCTAGCCGAGCCGGTGGAATTGCCCCGACCGGATGCTGTCGCCGTCCCGTACCGATTCAACGCGTCTCCATGGAAAGCATCCTCTGGATACTCGTGCAAACATTTGAACGCGATCCAACGGTCGGATCTATAGATACGGACCTTTTGAGCCGCTACTCTAGCCGAGCCAATGGAATTGCCCCGACCGGACGCTGTCGCCGTGCCGTGTCGTACCGATTCAACGCGTATCCATGGAAAACAGCCTCCGGAAACTCGTGGAAAAATTTGAGAGCGATCCAGCGGTCGGATCTATAGATACGGACCTTTTGAGCCGCTACTCTTGCCGAGCCGGTGGAATTGCCCCGACCGGACGCTGTCGCCGTGCCGTGTCGTACCGATTCAACGCGTCTCCATGGAAAACACCCTCCGGAAACTCGTGCAAAAATTTGAGCGCGATCCAGCGGTCGGATCTATAGATACGGACCTTTTGAGCCGCTCCTCTAGCCGAGCCGGTGGAATTGCCCCGACCGGACGCTGTCGCCGTGTCGTGTCGTACCGATTCAACGCGTCTCCATGGAAAACATCCTCCGGAAACTCGTGGAAAAATTTGAGCGCGATCCAACTGTCGGATCTCTAGATACGGACCTTTTGAGCCGCTACTCTAGCCGAGCCGGTGGAATTGCCCCGACCGCACGCTGTCGCCGTGTCGTGTCGTACCGATTCAACGCGTCTCCATGGAAAACACCCTCCGGAAACTCGTGCAAAAATTTGAGCGCGATCCAGCGGTCGGATCTATAGATACGGACCTTTTGAGCCGCTACTCTAGCCGAGCCGGTGGAATTGCCCAGACCGGACGCTGTCGCCGTGCCGTGTCGTACTGATTCAACGCGTCTCCATGGAAAACAGCCTCCGGAAAGTCGTGGAAAAATTTGAGCGCGATCCACCGGTCGGATCTATAGATACGGACCTTTTGATCCGCTACTCTAGCCGAGCCGGTGGAATTGCCCCGACCGGAGGCTGTCGCCGTGTCTTGTCGTACCGATTCAACGCGTCTCCATGGAAAACAGCCTTCGGAAACTCGTGGAAAAATTTGAGCACGATCCACCGGTCGGATCTATAGATACGGACCTTTTGAGTCGCTACTCTAGCCGAGCCGGTGGAATTGCCCCGACCGGACGCTGTCGCCGTGTCGTGTCGTACCGATTCAACGCGTCTTCATAGAAAACATCCTCCGGAAACTCGTGGAAAAATTTGAGCGCGATCCAACTGTCGGATCTATAGATACGGACCTTTTGAGCCGCTACTCTAGCCGAGCCGGTGGAATTGCCCCGACCGGATGCTGTCGCTGTCCCGTACCGATTCAACGCGTCTCCATGGAAAGCATCCTCTGGATACTCGTGCAAACATTTGAACGCGATCCAACGGTCGGATCTATAGATACGGACCTTTTGAGCCGCTACTCTAGCCGAGCCAATGGAATTGCCCCGACCGGACGCTGTCGCCGTGCCGTGTCGTATCGATTCAACGCGTTTCCATGGAAAACAGCCTCCGGAAACTCGTGGAAAAATTTGAGAGCGATCCAGCGGTCGGATCTATAGATACGGACCTTTTGAGCCGCTACTCTAGCCGAGCCGGTGGAATTGCCCCGACCGGATGCTGTTGCCGTCCCGTACCGATTCAACGCGTCTCCATGGAAAGCATCCTCTGGATACTCGTGCAAACATTTGAACGCGATCCAACGGTCAGATCTATAGATACGGACCTTTTGAGCCGCTACTCTAGCCGAGCCAATGGAATTGCCCCGACCGCACGCTGTCGCCATGGCGTGTCGTACCGATTCAACGCGTCTCCATGGAAAACACCCTCCGGAAACTCGTGCAAAAATTTGAGCGCGATCCAGCGGTCGGATCTATAGATATGGACCTTTTGAGCCGCTACTCTAGCCGAGCCGGTGGAATTGCCCAGACCAGACGCTCTCGCCGTGCTGTGTCGTACTGATTCAACGCGTCTCCATGGAAAACAGCCTCCGGAAAGTCGTGGAAAAATTTGAGCGCGATCCAACTGTCGGATCTATAGATACGGACCTTTTGAGCCGCTACTCTAGCCGAGCCAATGGAATTGCCCCGACCGGACGCTGTCGCCGTGCCGTGTCGTACCGATTCAACGCGTATCCATGGAAAACAGCCTCCGGAAACTCATGGAAAAATTTGAGAGCGATCCAGCGGTCGGATCTATAGATACGGACCTTTTGAGCCGCTACTCTTGCCGAGCCGGTGGAATTGCCCCGACCGGACGCTGTCGCCGTGCCGTGTCGTACCGATTCAACGCTTCTCCATGGAAAACACCCTCCGGAAACTCGTGCAAAAATTTGAGCGCGATCCAGCGGTCGGATCTATAGATACGGACCTTTTGAGCCGCTGCTCTAGCCGAGCCGGTGGAATTGCCCCGACCGGACGCTGTCGTCGTGTCGTGTCGTACCGATTCAACGCGTCTCCATGGAAAACATCCTCCGGAAACTCGTGCAAAAATTTGAGCGCGATCCAACTGTCGGATCTATAGATACGGACCTTTTGAGCCGCTACTCTAGCCGAGCCGGTGGAATTGCCCCGACCGGACGCTGTCGTCATGTCTTGTCGTACCGATTCAACGCGTCTCCATGGAAAACATCCTCCGGAAAGTCGTGGAGAAATTTGAGCGCGATCCAACTGTCGGATCTATAGATACGGACCTTTTAAGCCGCTACTCTAGCCGAGCCGGTGGAATTGCCCCGACCGCACGCTGTCGCCGTGTCGTGTCGTACCGATTCAACGCGTCTCCATGGAAAACACCCTCCGGAAACTCGTGCAAAAATTTGAGCGTGATCCAGCGGTCGGATCTATAGATACGGACCTTTTGAGCCGCTACTCTAGCCGAGCCGGTGGAATTCCCCGACCGGACGCTGTCGCCGTGTCGTGTCGTACCGATTCAACGCGTCTCCATGGAAAACATCCTCCGGAAAGTCGTGGAAAAATTTGAGCGCGATCCAACTGTCGGATCTATAGATACGGACCTTTTGAGCCGCTACTCTAGCCGAGCCAATGGAATTGCCCCGACCGGACGCTGTCGCCGTGCCGTGTCGTACCGATTCAACGCGTATCCATGGAAAACAGCCTCCGGAAACTCATGGAAAAATTTGAGAGCGATCCAGCGGTCGGATCTATAGATACGGACCTTTTGAGCCGCTACTCTTGCCGAGCCGGTGGAATTGCCCCGACCGGACGCTGTCGCCGTGTCGTGTCGTACCGATTCAACGCGTCTCCATGGAAAACATCCTCCGGAAACTCGTGGAAAAATTTGAGCGCGATCCAACTGTCGGATCTATAGATACGGACCTTTTGAGCCGCTACTCTAGCCGAGCCGGTGGAATTGCCCCGACCGCACGCTGTCGCCGTGTCGTGTCGTACCGATTCAACGCGTCTCCATGGAAAACACCCTCCGGAAACTCGTGCAAAAATTTGAGCGCGATCCAGCGGTCGGATCTATAGATACGGACCTTTTGAGCCGCTACTCTAGCCGAGCCGGTGGAATTGCCCAGACCGGACGCTGTCGCCGTGCCGTGTCGTACTGATTCAACGCGTCTCCATGGAAAACAGCCTCCGGAAAGTCGTGGAAAAATTTGAGCGCGATCCACCGGTCGGATCTATAGATACGGACCTTTTGATCCGCTACTCTAGCCGAGCCGGTGGAATTGCCCCGACCGGAGGCTGTCGCCGTGTCTTGTCGTACCGATTCAACGCGTCTCCATGGAAAACAGCCTTCGGAAACTCCTGGAAAAATTTGAGCACGATCCACCGGTCGGATCTATAGATACGGACCTTTTGAGTCGCTACTCTAGCCGAGCCGGTGGAATTGCCCCGACCGGACGCTGTCGCCGTGTCGTGTCGTACCGATTCAACGCGTTTTCATAGAAAACATCCTCCGGAAACTCGTGGAAAAATTTGAGCGCGATCCAACGGTCGGATCTATAGATACGGACCTTTTGAGCCGCTACTCTAGCCGAGCCAATGGAATTGCCCCGACCGGACGCTGTCGCCGTGCCGTGTCGTATCGATTCAACGCGTTTCCATGGAAAACAGTCTCCGGAAACTCGTGGAAAAATTTGAGAGCGATCCAGCGGTCGGATCTATAGATACGGACCTTTTGAGCCGCTACTCTAGCCGAGCCGGTGGAATTGCCCCGACCGGATGCTGTTGCCGTCCCGTACCGATTCAACGCGTCTCCATGGAAAGCATCCTCTGGATACTCGTGCAAACATTTGAACGCGATCCAACGGTCAGATCTATAGATACGGACCTTTTGAGCCGCTACTCTAGCCGAGCCAATGGAATTGCCCCGACCGCACGCTGTCGCCATGGCGTGTCGTACCGATTCAACGCGTCTCCATGGAAAACACCCTCCGGAAACTCGTGCAAAAATTTGAGCGCGATCCAGCGGTCGGATCTATAGATATGGACCTTTTGAGCCGCTACTCTAGCCGAGCCGGTGGAATTGCCCAGACCAGACGCTCTCGCCGTGCTGTGTCGTACTGATTCAACGCGTCTCCATGGAAAACAGCCTCCGGAAAGTCGTGGAAAAATTTGAGCGCGATCCAACTGTCGGATCTATAGATACGGACCTTTTGAGCCGCTACTCTAGCCGAGCCAATGGAATTGCCCCGACCGGACGCTGTCGCCGTGCCGTGTCGTACCGATTCAACGCGTATCCATGGAAAACAGCCTCCGGAAACTCATGGAAAAATTTGAGAGCGATCCAGCGGTCGGATCTATAGATACGGACCTTTTGAGCCGCTACTCTTGCCGAGCCGGTGGAATTGCCCCGACCGGACGCTGTCGCCGTGCCGTGTCGTACCGATTCAACGCTTCTCCATGGAAAACACCCTCCGGAAACTCGTGCAAAAATTTGAGCGCGATCCAGCGGTCGGATCTATAGATACGGACCTTTTGAGCCGCTGCTCTAGCCGAGCCGGTGGAATTGCCCCGACCGGACGCTGTCGCCGTGTCGTGTCGTACCGATTCAACGCGTCTCCATGGAAAACATCCTCCGGAAACTCGTGCAAAAATTTGAGCGCGATCCAACTGTCGGATCTATAGATACGGACCTTTTGAGCCGCTACTCTAGCCGAGCCGGTGGAATTGCCCCGACCGGACGCTGTCGTCATATCTTGTCGTACCGATTCAACGCGTCTCCATGGAAAACATCCTCCGGAAAGTCGTGGAGAAATTTGAGCGCGATCCAACTGTCGGATCTATAGATACGGACCTTTTGAGCCGCTACTCTAGCCGAGCCGGTGGAATTGCCCCGACTGCACGCTGTCGCCGTGTCGTGTCGTACCGATTCAACGCGTCTCAATGGAAAACACCCTCCGGAAACTCGTGCAAAAATTTGAGCGTGATCCAGCGGTCGGATCTATAGATACGGACCTTTTGAGCCGCTACTCTAGCCGAGCCGGTGGAATTCCCCGACCGGACGCTGTCGCCGTGTCGTGTCGTACCGATTCAACGCGTCTCCATGGAAAACATCCTCCGGAAAGTCGTGGAAAAATTTGAGCGCGATCCAACTGTCGGATCTATAGATACGGACCTTTTGAGCCGCTACTCTAGCCGAGCCAATGGAATTGCCCCGACCGGACGCTGTCGCCGTGCCGTGTCGTACCGATTCAACGCGTATCCATGGAAAACAGCCTCCGGAAACTCATGGAAAAATTTGAGAGCGATCCAGCGGTCGGATCTATAGATACGGACCTTTTGAGCCGCTACTCTTGCCGAGCCGGTGGAATTGCCCCGACCGGACGCTGTCGCCGTGCCGTGTCGTACCGATTCAACGCGACTCCATGGAAAACACCCTCCGGAAACTCGTGCAAAAATTTGAGCGCGATCCAGCGGTCGGATCTATAGATACGGACCTTTTGAGCCGCTACTCTAGCCGAGCCGGTGGAATTGCCCCGACCGGACGCTGTCGCCGTGTCGTGTCGTACCGATTCAACGCGTCTCCATGGAAAACATCCTCCGGAAACTCGTGGAAAAATTTGAGCGCGATCCAACTGTCGGATCTATAGATACGGACCTTTTGAGCCGCTACTCTAGCCGAGCCGGTGGAATTGCCCCGACCGCACGCTGTCGCCGTGTCGTGTCGTACCGATTCAACGCGTCTCCATGGAAAACACCCTCCGGAAACTCGTGCAAAAATTTGAGCGCGATCCAGCGGTCGGATCTATAGATACGGACCTTTTGAGCCGCTACTCTAGCCGAGCCGGTGGAATTGCCCAGACCGGACGCTGTCGCCGTGCCGTGTCGTACTGATTCAACGCGTCTCCATGGAAAACAGCCTCCGGAAAGTCGTGGAAAAATTTGAGCGCGATCCACCGGTCGGATCTATAGATACGGACCTTTTGAGCCGCTACTCTAGCCGAGCCGGTGGAATTGCCCCGACCGGAGGCTGTCGCCGTGTCTTGTCGTACCGATTCAACGCGTCTCCATGGAAAACAGCCTTCGGAAACTCCTGGAAAAATTTGAGCACGATCCACCGGTCGGATCTATAGATACGGACCTTTTGAGTCGCTACTCTAGCCGAGCCGGTGGAATTGCCCCGACCGGACGCTGTCGCCGTGTCGTGTCGTACCGATTCAACGCGTTTTCATAGAAAACATCCTCCGGAAACTCGTGGAAAAATTTGAGCGCGATCCAACTGTCGGATCTATAGATACGGACCTTTTGAGCCGCTACTCTAGCCGAGCCGGTGGAATTGCCCCGACCGGATGCTGTCGCTGTCCCGTACCGATTCAACGCGTCTCCATGGAAAGCATCCTCTGGATACTCGTGCAAACATTTGAACGCGATCCAACGGTCGGATCTATAGATACGGACCTTTTGAGCCGCTACTCTAGCCGAGCCAATGGAATTGCCCCGACCGGACGCTGTCGTCGTGCCGTGTCGTACCGATTCAACGCGTTTCCATGGAAAACAGCCTCCGGAAACTCGTGGAAAAATTTGAGAGCGATCCAGCGGTCGGATCTATAGATACGGACCTTTTGAGCCGCTACTCTAGCCGAGCCGGTGGAATTGCCCCGACCGGATGCTGTTGCCGTCCCGTACCGATTCAACGCGTCTCCATGGAAAGCATCCTCTGGATACTCGTGCAAACATTTGAACGCGATCCAACGGTCAGATCTATAGATACGGACCTTTTGAGCCGCTACTCTAGCCGAGCCCATGGAATTGCCCCGACCGCACGCTGTCGCCGTGGCGTGTCGTACCGATTCAACGCGTCTCCATGGAAAACACCCTCCGGAAACTCGTGCAAAAATTTGAGCGCGATCCAGCGGTCGGATCTATAGATATGGACCTTTTGAGCCGTTACTCTAGCCGAGCCGGTGGAATTGCCCAGACCAGACGCTCTCGCCGTGCCGTGTCGTACTGATTCAACGCGTCTCCATGGAAAACAGCCTCCGGAAAGTCGTGGAAAAATTTGAGCGCGATCCAACTGTCGGATCTATAGATACGGACCTTTTGAGCCGCTACTCTAGCCGAGCCAATGGAATTGCCCCGACCGGACGCTGTCGCCGTGCCGTGTCGTACCGATTCAACGCGTATCCATGGAAAACAGCCTCCGGAAACTCATGGAAAAATTTGAGAGCGATCCAGCGGTCGGATCTATAGATACGGACCTTTTGAGCCGCTACTCTTGCCGAGCCGGTGGAATTGCCCCGACCGGACGCTGTCGCCGTGCCGTGTCGTACCGATTCAACGCTTCTCCATGGAAAACACCCTCCGGAAACTCGTGCAAAAATTTGAGCGCGATCCAGCGGTCAGATCTATAGATACGGACCTTTTGAGCCGCTGCTCTAGCCGAGCCGGTGGAATTGCCCCGACCGGACGCTGTCGCCGTGTCGTGTCGTACCGATTCAACGCGTCTCCATGGAAAACATCCTCCGGAAACTCGTGCAAAAATTTGAGCGCGATCCAACTGTCGGATCTATAGATACGGACCTTTTGAGCCGCTACTCTAGCCGAGCCGGTGGAATTGCCCCGACCGGACGCTGTCGCCGTGTCTTGTCGTACCGATTCAACGCGTCTCCATGGAAAACATCCTCCGGAAAGTCGTGGAGAAATTTGAGCGCGATCCAACTGTCGGATCTATAGATACGGACCTTTTGAGCCGCTACTCTAGCCGAGCCGGTGGAATTGCCCCGACCGGATGCTGTCGCCGTCCCGTACCGATTCAACGCGTCTCCATGGAAAGCATCCTCTTGATACTCGTGCAAACATTTGAACGCGATCCAACGGTCGGATCTATAGATACGGACCTTTTGAGCCGCTACTCTAGCCGAGCCACTGGAATTGCCCCGACCGGACGCTGTCGCCGTGCCGTGTCGTACCGATTCAACGCGTTTCCATGGAAAACAGCCTCCGGAAACTCGTGGAAAAATTTGAGAGCGATCCAGCGGTCGGATCTATAGATACGGACCTTTTGAGCCGCTACTCTAGCCGAGCCAATGGAATTGCCCCGATCGGACGCTGTCGCCGTGCCGTGTCGTACCGATTCAACGCGTCTCCATGGCAAACATCCTCCGGAAACTCGTGCAAAAATTTGAGCGCGATCCAGCGGTCGGATCTATAGATACGGACCTTTTGAGCCGCTACTCTAGCCGGGCCGTTGGAATTGCCCCGACCGGATGCTGTCGCCGTCCCGTACCGATTCAACGCGTCTCCATGGAAAACATCCTCCGGATACTCGTGCAAAAATCTGAGCGCGATCCAACGGTCGGATCTATAGATACGGACCTTTTGAGCCGCTACTCTAGCCAAGCCGGTGGAATTGCCCCGACCGGACGCTGTCGCCGTGTCGTGTCGTACCGATTCAACGCGTCTTCATAGAAAATATCCTCCGGAAACTCGTGGAAAAATTTGAGCGCGATCCAACTGTCGGATCTATAGATACGGATCTTTTGAGCCGCTACTCTAGCCGAGCCGGTGGAATTGCCCCGACCGGACGCTGTCGCTGTCCCGTACCGATTCAACGCGTCTCCATGGAAAACACCCTCCGGAAACTCGTGCAAAAATTTGAGCGCGATCCAGCGGTCGGATCTATAGATACGGACCTTTTGAGCCGCTACTCTAGCCGAGCCGGTGGAATTGCCCAGACCAGACGCTGTCGCCGTGCCGTGTCGTACCGATTCAACGCGTCTCCATGGAAAACAGCCTCCGGAAAGTCGTTGAAAAATTTGAGCACGATCCACCGGTCGGATCTATAGATACGGACCTTTTGAGCCGCTACTCTAGCCGAGCCTGTGGAATTGCCCCGACCGGACGCTGTCGCCGTGTCTTGTCGTACCGATTCAACGCGTCTCCATGGAAAACATCCTCCGGAAAGTCGTGGAGAAATTTGAGCGCGATCCAACTGTCGGATCTATAGATACGGACCTTTTGAGCCGCTACTCTAGCCGAGCCAATGGAATTGCCCCGACCGGACGCTGTCGCCGTGCCGTGTCGTACCGATTCAACGCGTATCCATGGAAAACACCCTCCGGAAACTCGTGCAAAAATTTGAGCGCGATCCAGCGGTCGGATCTATAGATATGGACCTTTTGAGCCGTTACTCTAGCCGAGCCGGTGGAATTGCCCAGACCAGACGCTCTCGCCGTGCCGTGTCGTACTGATTCAACGCGTCTCCATGGAAAACAGCCTCCGGAAAGTCGTGGAAAAATTTGAGCGCGATCCACCTGTCGGATCTATAGATACGGACCTTTTGAGCCGCTACTCTAGCCGAGCCAATGGAATTGCCCCGACCGGACGCTGTCGCCGTGCCGTGTCGTACCGATTCAACGCGTATCCATGGAAAACAGCCTCCGGAAACTCATGGAAAAATTTGAGAGCGATCCAGCGGTCGGATCTATAGATACGGACCTTTTGAGCCGCTACTCTTGCCGAGCCGGTGGAATTGCCCCGACCGGACGCTGTCGCCGTGCCGTGTCGTACCGATTCAACGCTTCTCCATGGAAAACACCCTCCGGAAACTCGTGCAAAAATTTGAGCGCGATCCAGCGGTCGGATCTATAGATACGGACCTTTTGAGCCGCTGCTCTAGCCGAGCCGGTGGAATTGCCCCGACCGGACGCTGTCGCCGTGTCGTGTCGTACCGATTCAACGCGTCTCCATGGAAAACATCCTCCGGAAACTCGTGCAAAAATTTGAGCGCGATCCAACTGTCGGATCTATAGATACGGACCTTTTGAGCCGCTACTCTAGCCGAGCCGGTGGAATTGCCCCGACCGGACGCTGTCGCCGTGTCTTGTCGTACCGATTCAACGCGTCTCCATGGAAAACATCCTCCGGAAAGTCGTGGAGAAATTTGAGCGCGATCCAACTGTCGGATCTATAGATACGGACCTTTTGAGCCGCTACTCTAGCCGAGCCGGTGGAATTGCCCCGACCGGATGCTGTCGCCGTCCCGTACCGATTCAACGCGTCTCCATGGAAAGCATCCTCTTGATACTCGTGCAAACATTTGAACGCGATCCAACGGTCGGATCTATAGATACGGACCTTTTGAGCCGCTACTCTAGCCGAGCCACTGGAATTGCCCCGACCGGACGCTGTCGCCGTGCCGTGTCGTACCGATTCAACGCGTTTCCATGGAAAACAGCCTCCAGAAACTCGTGGAAAAATTTGAGAGCGATCCAGCGGTCGGATCTATAGATACGGACCTTTTGAGCCGCTACTCTAGCCGAGCCAATGGAATTGCCCCGATCGGACGCTGTCGCCGTGCCGTGTCGTACCGATTCAACGCGGCTCCATGGCAAACATCCTCCGGAAACTCGTGCAAAAATTTGAGCGCGATCCAGCGGTCGGATCTATAGATACGGACCTTTTGAGCCGCTACTCTAGCCGGGCCGTTGGAATTGCCCCGACCGGATGCTGTCGCCGTCCCGTACCGATTCAACGCGTCTCCATGGAAAACATCCTCCGGATACTCGTGCAAAAATCTGAGCGCGATCCAACGGTCGGATCTATAGATACGGACCTTTTGAGCCGCTACTCTAGCCAAGCCGGTGGAATTGCCCCGACCGGACGCTGTCGCCGTGTCGTGTCGTACCGATTCAACGCGTCTTCATAGAAAATATCCTCCGGAAACTCGTGGAAAAATTTGAGCGCGATCCAACTGTCGGATCTATAGATACGGATCTTTTGAGCCGCTACTCTAGCCGAGCCGGTGGAATTGCCCCGACCGGATGCTGTCGCTGTCCCGTACCGATTCAACGCGTCTCCATGGAAAACACCCTCCGGAAACTCGTGCAAAAATTTGAGCGCGATCCAGCGGTCGGATCTATAGATACGGACCTTTTGAGCCGCTACTCTAGCCGAGCCGGTGGAATTGCCCAGACCAGACGCTGTCGCCGTGCCGTGTCGTACCGATTCAACGCGTCTCCATGGAAAACAGCCTCCGGAAAGTCGTTGAAAAATTTGAGCACGATCCACCGGTCGGATCTATAGATACGGACCTTTTGAGCCGCTACTCTAGCCGAGCCTGTGGAATTGCCCCGACCGGACGCTGTCGCCGTGTCTTGTCGTACCGATTCAACGCGTCTCCATGGAAAACATCCTCCGGAAAGTCGTGGAGAAATTTGAGCGCGATCCAACTGTCGGATCTATAGATACGGACCTTTTGAGCCGCTACTCTAGCCGAGCCGGTGGAATTGCCCCGACCGGATGCTGTCGCCGTCCCGTACCGATTCAACGCGTCTCCATGGAAAGCATCCTCTGGATACTCGTGCAAACATTTGAACGCGATCCAACGGTTGGATCTATAGATACGGACCTTTTGAGCCGCTACTCTAGCCGAGCCAATGGAATTGCCCCGACCGGACGCTGTCGTCGTGCCGTGTCGTACCGATTCAACGCGTATCCATGGAAAACAGCCTCCCGAAACTCGTGGAAAAATTTGAGAGCGATCCAGCGGTCGGATCTATAGATACGGACCTTTTGAGCCGCTACTCTTGCCGAGCCGGTGGAATTGCCTCGACCGGACGCTGTCGCCATGCCGTGTCGTACCGATTCAACGCGTCTCCATGGAAAACACCCTCTGGAAACTCGTGCAAAAATTTGAGCGCGATCCAGCGGTCGGATCTATAGATACGGACCTTTTGAGCCGCTACTCTAGCCGAGCCGGTGGAATTGCCCCGACCGGACGCTGTCGCCGTGTCGTGTCGTACCGATTCAACGCGTCTCCATGGAAAACATCCTCCGGAAACTCGTGGAAAAATTTGAGCGCGATCCACCTGTCGGATCTATAGATACGGACCTTTTGAGCCGCTACTCTAGCCGAGCCGGTGGAATTGCCCCGACCGCACGCTGTCGCCGTGTCGTGTCGTACCGATTCAACGCGTCTCCATGGAAAACACCCTCCGGAAACTCGTGCAAAAATTTGAGCCGGATCCAGCGGTCGGATCTATAGATACGGACCTTTTGAGCCGCTACTCTAGCAGAGCCGGTGGAATTGCCCAGACCGGACGCTGTCGCCGTGCCGTGTCGTACCGATTCAACGCGTCTCCATGGAAAACAGCCTCCGGAAAGTCTTGGAAAAATTTGAGCGCGATCCACCGGTCGGATCTATAGATACGGACCTTTTGAGCCGCTACTCTAGCCGAGCCGGTGGAATTGCCCCGACCGGACGCTGTCGCCGTGTCTTGTTGTACCGATTCAACGCGTCTCCATGGAAAACAGCCTTCGAAAACTCGTGGAAAAATTTGAGCACGATCCACCGGTCGGATCTATAGATACGGACCTTTTGAGTCGCTACTCTAGCCGAGCCGGTGGAATTGCCCCGACCGGACGCTGTCGCCGTGTCGTGTCGTACCGATTCAACGCGTCTTCATAGAAAACATCCTCCGGAAACTCGTGGAAAAATTTGAGCGCGATCCAACTGTCGGATCTATAGATACGGACCTTTTGAGCCGCTACTCTAGCCGAGCCGGTGGAATTGCCCCGACCGGATGCTGTCGCCGTCCCGTACCGATTCAACGCGTCTCCATGGAAAGCATCCTCGGGATACTCGTGCAAACATTTGAACGCGATCCAACGGTTGGATCTATAGATACGGACCTTTTGAGCCGCTACTCTAGCCGAGCCAATGGAATTGCCCCGACCGGACGCTGTCGTCGTGCCGTGTCGTACCGATTCAACGCGTTTCCATGGAAAACAGCCTCCGGAAACTCGTGGAAAAATTTGAGAGCGATCCAGCGGTCGGATCTATAGATACGGACCTTTTGAGCCGCTACTCTAGCCGAGCCAATGGAATTGCCCCGATCGGACGCTGTCGCCGTGCCGTGTCGTACCGATTCAACGCGGCTCCATGGCAAACATCCTCCGGAAACTCGTGCAAAAATTTGAGCGCGATCCAGCGGTCGGATCTATAGATACGGACCTTTTGAGCCGCTACTCTAGCCGGGCCGTTGGAATTGCCCCGACCGGATGCTGTCGCCGTCCCGTACCGATTCAACGCGTCTCCATGGAAAACATCCTCCGGATACTCGTGCAAAAATCTGAGCGCGATCCAACGGTCGGATCTATAGATACGGACCTTTTGAGCCGCTACTCTAGCCAAGCCGGTGGAATTGCCCCGACCGGACGCTGTCGCCGTGTCGTGTCGTACCGATTCAACGCGTCTTCATAGAAAATATCCTCCGGAAACTCGTGGAAAAATTTGAGCGCGATCCAACTGTCGGATCTATAGATACGGATCTTTTGAGCCGCTACTCTAGCCGAGCCGGTGGAATTGCCCCGACCGGATGCTGTCGCTGTCCCGTACCGATTCAACGCGTCTCCATGGAAAACACCCTCCGGAAACTCGTGCAAAAATTTGAGCGCGATCCAGCGGTCGGATCTATAGATACGGACCTTTTGAGCCGCTACTCTAGCCGAGCCGGTGGAATTGCCCAGACCAGACGCTGTCGCCGTGCCGTGTCGTACCGATTCAACGCGTCTCCATGGAAAACAGCCTCCGGAAAGTCGTTGAAAAATTTGAGCACGATCCACCGGTCGGATCTATAGATACGGACCTTTTGAGCCGCTACTCTAGCCGAGCCTGTGGAATTGCCCCGACCGGACGCTGTCGCCGTGTCTTGTCGTACCGATTCAACGCGTCTCCATGGAAAACATCCTCCGGAAAGTCGTGGAGAAATTTGAGCGCGATCCAACTGTCGGATCTATAGATACGGACCTTTTGAGCCGCTACTCTAGCCGAGCCGGTGGAATTGCCCCGACCGGATGCTGTCGCCGTCCCGTACCGATTCAACGCGTCTCCATGGAAAGCATCCTCTGGATACTCGTGCAAACATTTGAACGCGATCCAACGGTTGGATCTATAGATACGGACCTTTTGAGCCGCTACTCTAGCCGAGCCAATGGAATTGCCCCGACCGGACGCTGTCGTCGTGCCGTGTCGTACCGATTCAACGCGTATCCATGGAAAACAGCCTCCCGAAACTCGTGGAAAAATTTGAGAGCGATCCAGCGGTCGGATCTATAGATACGGACCTTTTGAGCCGCTACTCTTGCCGAGCCGGTGGAATTGCCTCGACCGGACGCTGTCGCCATGCCGTGTCGTACCGATTCAACGCGTCTCCATGGAAAACACCCTCTGGAAACTCGTGCAAAAATTTGAGCGCGATCCAGCGGTCGGATCTATAGATACGGACCTTTTGAGCCGCTACTCTAGCCGAGCCGGTGGAATTGCCCCGACCGGACGCTGTCGCCGTGTCGTGTCGTACCGATTCAACGCGTCTCCATGGAAAACATCCTCCGGAAACTCGTGGAAAAATTTGAGCGCGATCCACCTGTCGGATCTATAGATACGGACCTTTTGAGCCGCTACTCTAGCCGAGCCGGTGGAATTGCCCCGACCGCACGCTGTCGCCGTGTCGTGTCGTACCGATTCAACGCGTCTCCATGGAAAACACCCTCCGGAAACTCGTGCAAAAATTTGAGCGTGATCCAGCGGTCGGATCTATAGATACGGACCTTTTGAGCCGCTACTCTAGCAGAGCCGGTGGAATTGCCCAGACCGGACGCTGTCGCCGTGCCGTGTCGTACCGATTCAACGCGTCTCCATGGAAAACAGCCTCCGGAAAGTCTTGGAAAAATTTGAGCACGATCCACCGGTCGGATCTATAGATACGGACCTTTTGAGCCGCTACTCTAGCCGAGCCGGTGGAATTGCCCCGACCGGACGCTGTCGCCGTGTCTTGTTGTACCGATTCAACGCGTCTCCATGGAAAACAGCCTTCGAAAACTCGTGGAAAAATTTGAGCACGATCCACCGGTCGGATCTATAGATACGGACCTTTTGAGTCGCTACTCTAGCCGAGCCGGTGGAATTGCCCCGACCGGACGCTGTCGCCGTGTCGTGTCGTACCGATTCAACGCGTCTTCATAGAAAACATCCTCCGGAAACTCGTGGAAAAATTTGAGCGCGATCCAACTGTCGGATCTATAGATACGGACCTTTTGAGCCGCTACTCTAGCCGAGCCGGTGGAATTGCCCCGACCGGATGCTGTCGCCGTCCCGTACCGATTCAACGCGTCTCCATGGAAAGCATCCTCGGGATACTCGTGCAAAAATTTGAGCGCGATCCAGCGGTCGGATCTATAGATACGGACCTTTTGAGCCGCTGCTCTAGCCGAGCCGGTGGAATTGCCCCGACCGGACGCTGTCGCCGTGTCGTGTCGTACCGATTCAACGCGTCTCCATGGAAAACATCCTCCGGAAACTCGTGCAAAAATTTGAGCGCGATCCAACTGTCGGATCTATAGATACGGACCTTTTGAGCCGCTACTCTAGCCGAGCCGGTGGAATTGCCCCGACCGGATGCTGTCGCTGTCCCGTACCGATTCAACGCGTCTCCATGGAAAGCATCCTCTGGATACTCGTGCAAACATTTGAACGCGATCCAACGGTCGGATCTATAGATACAGACCTTTTGAGCCGCTACTCTAGCCGAGCCAATGGAATTGCCCCGACCGGACGCTGTCGCCGTGCCGTTTCGTACCGACTCAACGCGTTTCCATGGAAAACAGCCTCCGGAAACTCGTGCAAAAATTTGAGAGCGATCCAGCGGTCGGATCTATAGATACGGACCTTTTGAGCCGCTACTCTAGCCGAGCCGGTGGAATTGCCCCGACCGCACGCTGTCGCCGTGTCGTGTCGTACCGATTCAACGCGTCTCCATGGAAAACACCCTCCGGAAACTCGTGCAAAAATTTGAGCGCGATCCAGCGGTCGGATCTATAGATACGGACCTTTTGAGCCGCTACTCTAGCCGAGCCGGTGGAATTGCCCAGACCGGACGCTGTCGCCGTGCCGTATCGTACCGATTCAACGCGTCTCCATGGAAAACAGCCTCCGGAAAGTCGTGGAAAAATTTGAGCGCGATCCACCGGTCGGATCTATAGATACGGACCTTTTGAGCCGCTACTCTAGCCGAGCCGGTGGAATTGCCCCGACCGGACGCTGTCGCCGTGTCTTGTCGTACCGATTCAACGCGTCTCCATGGAAAACATCCTCCGGAAAGTCGTGGAGAAATTTGAGCGCGATCCAACTGTCGGATCTATAGATACGGACCTTTTGAGTCGCTACTCTAGCCGAGCCGGTGGAATTGCCCCGACCGGATGCTGTCGCCGTCCCGTACCGATTCAACGCGTCTCCATGGAAAGCATCCTCGGGATACTCGTGCAAAAATTTGAGCGCGATCCAGCGGTCGGATCTATAGATACGGACCTTTTGAGCCGCTGCTCTAGCCGAGCCGGTGGAATTGCCCCGACCGGACGCTGTCGCCGTGTCGTGTCGTACCGATTCAACGCGTCTCCATGGATAACATCCTCCGGAAACTCGTGCAAAAATTTGAGCGCGATCCAACTGTCGGATCTATAGATACGGACCTTTTGAGCCGCTACTCTAGCCGAGCCGGTGGAATTGCCCCGACCGGACGCTGTCGCCGTGTCTTGTCGTACCGATTCAACGCGTCTCCATGGAAAACATCCTCCGGAAAGTCGTGGAGAAATTTGAGCGCGATCCAACTGTCGGATCTATAGATACGGACCTTTTGAGCCGCTACTCTAGCCGAGCCGGTGGAATTGCCCCGACCGGATGCTGTCGCCGTCCCGTACCGATTCAACGCGTCTCCATGGAAAGCATCCTCTGGATACTCGTGCAAACATTTGAACGCGATCCAACGGTCGGATCTATAGATACGGACCTTTTGAGCCGCTACTCTAGCCGAGCCACTGGAATTGCCCCGACCGGACGCTGTCGCCGTGCCGTGTCGTACCGATTCAACGCGTCTCCATGGCAAACATCCTCCGGAAACTCGTGCAAAAATTTGAGCGCGATCCAGCGGTCGGATCTATAGATACGGACCTTTTGAGCCGCTACTCTAGCCGGGCCGTTGGAATTGCCCCGACCGGATGCTGTCGCCGTCCCGTACCGATTCAACGCGTCTCCATGGAAAACATCCTCCGGATACTCGTGCAAAAATCTGAGCGCGATCCAACGGTCGGATCTATAGATACGGACCTTTTGAGCCGCTACTCTAGCCGAGCCGGTGGAATTGCCCCGACCGGACGCTGTCGCCGTGTCGTGTCGTACCGATTCAACGCGTCTTCATAGAAAACATCCTCCGGAAACTCGTGGAAAAATTTGAGAGCGATCCAGCGGTCGGATCTATAGATACGGACCTTTTGAGCCGCTACTCTAGCCGAGCCGGTGGAATTGCCCCGACCGGATGTTGTCGCTGTCCCGTACCGATTCAACGCGTCTCCATGGAAAACACCCTCCGGAAACTCGTGCAAAAATTTGAGCGCGATCCAGCGGTCGGATCTATAGATACGGACCTTTTGAGCCGCTATTCTAGCCGAGCCGGTGGAATTGCCCAGACCAGACGCTGTCGCCGTGCCGTGTCGTACCGATTCAACGCGTCTCCATGGAAAACAGCCTCCGGAAAGTCGTTGAAAAATTTGAGCACGATCCACCGGTCGGATCTATAGATACGGACCTTTTGAGCCGCTACTCTAGCCGAGCCTGTGGAATTGCCCCGACCGGACGCTGTCGCCGTGTCTTGTCGTACCGATTCAACGCGTCTCCATGGAAAACATCCTCCGGAAAGTTGTGGAGAAATTTGAGCGCGCTACTCTAGCCGAGCCGGTGGAATTGCCCCGACCGGATGCTGTCGCCGTCCCGTACCGATTCAACGCGTCTCCATGGAAAGCATCCTCTGGATACTCGTGCAAACATTTGAACGCGATCCAACGGTTGGATCTATAGATACGGACCTTTTGAGCCGCTACTCTAGCCGAGCCAATGGAATTGCCCCGACCGGACGCTGTCGTCGTGCCGTGTCGTACCGATTCAACGCGTATCCATGGAAAACAGCCTCCGGAAACTCGTGGAAAAATTTGAGAGCGATCCAGCGGTCGGATCTATAGATACGGACCTTTTGAGCCGCTACTCTTGCCGAGCCGGTGGAATTGCCTCGACCGGACGCTGTCGCCGTGCCGTGTCGTACCGATTCAACGCGTCTCCATGGAAAACACCCTCTGGAAACTCGTGCAAAAATTTGAGCGCGATCCAGCGGTCGGATCTATAGATACGGACCTTTTGAGCCGCTACTCTAGCCGAGCCGGTGGAATTGCCCCGACCGGACGCTGTCGCCGTGTCGTGTCGTACCGATTCAACGCGTCTCCATGGAAAACATCCTCCGGAAACTCGTGGAAAAATTTGAGCGCGATCCAACTGTCGGATCTATAGATACGGACCTTTTGAGCCGCTACTCTAGCCGAGCCGGTGGAATTGCCCCGACCGCACGCTGTCGCCGTGTCGTGTCGTACCGATTCAACGCGTCTCCATGGAAAACACCCTCCGGAAACTCGTGCAAAAATTTGAGCGTGATCCAGCGGTCGGATCTATAGATACGGACCTTTTGAGCCGCTACTCTAGCAGAGCCGGTGGAATTGCCCAGACCGGACGCTGTCGCCGTGCCGTGTCGTACCGATTCAACGCGTCTCCATGGAAAACAGCCTCCGGAAAGTCTTGGAAAAATTTGAGCGCGATCCACCGGTCGGATCTATAGATACGGACCTTTTGAGCCGTTACTCTAGCCGAGCCGGTGGAATTGCCCCGACCGGACGCTGTCGCCGTGTCTTGTTGTACCGATTCAACGCGTGTCCATGGAAAACAGCCTTCGAAAACTCGTGGAAAAATTTGAGCACGATCCACCGGTCGGATCTATAGATACGGACCTTTTGAGTCGCTACTCTAGCCGAGCCGGTGGAATTGCCCCGACCGGACGCTGTCGCCGTGTCGTGTCGTACCGATTCAACGCGTCTTCATAGAAAACATCCTCCGGAAAGTTGTGGAGAAATTTGAGCGCGATCCAACTGTCGGATCTATAGATACGGACCTTTTGAGCCGCTACTCTAGCCGAGCCGGTGGAATTGCCCCGACCGGATGCTGTCGCCGTCCCGTACCGATTCAACGCGTCTCCATGGAAAGCATCCTCTGGATACTCGTGCAAACATTTGAACGCGATCCAACGGTTGGATCTATAGATACGGACCTTTTGAGCCGCTACTCTAGCCGAGCCAATGGAATTGCCCCGACCGGACGCTGTCGTCGTGCCGTGTCGTACCGATTCAACGCGTATCCATGGAAAACAGCCTCCGGAAACTCGTGGAAAAATTTGAGAGCGATCCAGCGGTCGGATCTATAGATACGGACCTTTTGAGCCGCTACTCTTGCCGAGCCGGTGGAATTGCCTCGACCGGACGCTGTCGCCGTGCCGTGTCGTACCGATTCAACGCGTCTCCATGGAAAACACCCTCTGGAAACTCGTGCAAAAATTTGAGCGCGATCCAGCGGTCGGATCTATAGATACGGACCTTTTGAGCCGCTACTCTAGCCGAGCCGGTGGAATTGCCCCGACCGGACGCTGTCGCCGTGTCGTGTCGTACCGATTCAACGCGTCTCCATGGAAAACATCCTCCGGAAACTCGTGGAAAAATTTGAGCGCGATCCAACTGTCGGATCTATAGATACGGACCTTTTGAGCCGCTACTCTAGCCGAGCCGGTGGAATTGCCCCGACCGCACGCTGTCGCCGTGTCGTGTCGTACCGATTCAACGCGTCTCCATGGAAAACACCCTCCGGAAACTCGTGCAAAAATTTGAGCGTGATCCAGCGGTCGGATCTATAGATACGGACCTTTTGAGCCGCTACTCTAGCAGAGCCGGTGGAATTGCCCAGACCGGACGCTGTCGCCGTGCCGTGTCGTACCGATTCAACGCGTCTCCATGGAAAACAGCCTCCGGAAAGTCTTGGAAAAATTTGAGCGCGATCCACCGGTCGGATCTATAGATACGGACCTTTTGAGCCGCTACTCTAGCCGAGCCGGTGGAATTGCCCCGACCGGACGCTGTCGCCGTGTCTTGTTGTACCGATTCAACGCGTCTCCATGGAAAACAGCCTTCGAAAACTCGTTGAAAAATTTGAGCACGATCCACCGGTCGGATCTATAGATACGGACCTTTTGAGTCGCTACTCTAGCCGAGCCGGTGGAATTGCCCCGACCGGACGCTGTCGCCGTGTCGTGTCGTACCGATTCAACGCGTCTTCATAGAAAACATCCTCCGGAAACTCGTGGAAAAATTTGAGCGCGATCCAACTGTCGGATCTATAGATACGGACCTTTTGAGCCGCTACTCTAGCCGAGCCGGTGGAATTGCCCCGACCGGATGCTGTCGCTGTCCCGTACCGATTCAACGCGTCTCCATGGAAAGCATCCTCTGGATACTCGTGCAAACATTTGAACGCGATCCAACGGTCGGATCTATAGATACAGACCTTTTGAGCCGCTACTCTAGCCGAGCCAATGGAATTGCCCCGACCGGACGCTGTCGCCGTGCCGTGTCGTACCGACTCAACGCGTTTCCATGGAAAACAGCCTCCGGAAACTCGTGGAAAAATTTGAGAGCGATCCAGCGGTCGGATCTATAGATACGGACCTTTTGAGCCGCTACTCTAGCCGAGCCGGTGGAATTGCCCCGACCGGATGCTGTCGCTGTCCCGTACCGATTCAACGCGTCTCCATGGAAAGCATCCTCTGGATACTCGTGCAAACATTTGAACGCGATCCAACGGTCGGATCTATAGATACGGACCTTTTGAGCCGCTACTCTAGCCGAGCCAATGGAATTGCCCCGACCGGACGCTGTCGCCGTGCCGTTTCGTACCGACTCAACGCGTTTCCATGGAAAACAGCCTCCGGAAACTCGTGGAAAAATTTGAGAGCGATCCAGCGGTCGGATCTATAGATACGGACCTTTTGAGCCGCTACTCTAGCCGAGCCGGTGGAATTGCCCCGACCGCACGCTGTCGCCGTGTCGTGTCGTACCGATTCAACGCGTCTCCATGGAAAACACCCTCCGGAAATTCGTGCAAAAATTTGAGCGCGATCCAGCGGTCGGATCTATAGATACGGACCTTTTGAGCCGCTACTCTAGCCGAGCCGGTGGAATTGCCCAGACCGGACGCTGTCGCCGTGCCGTATCGTACCGATTCAACGCGTCTCCATGGAAAACAGCCTCCGGAAAGTCGTGGAAAAATTTGAGCGCGATCCACCGGTCGGATCTATAGATACGGACCTTTTGAGCCGCTACTCTAGCCGAGCCGGTGGAATTGCCCCGACCGGACGCTGTCGCCGTGTCTTGTCGTACCGATTCAACGCGTCTCCATGGAAAACATCCTCCGGAAAGTCGTGGAGAAATTTGAGCGCGATCCAACTGTCGGATCTATAGATACGGACCTTTTGAGTCGCTACTCTAGCCGAGCCGGTGGAATTGCCCCGACCGGATGCTGTCGCCGTCCCGTACCGATTCAACGCGTCTCCATGGAAAGCATCCTCTGGATACTCGTGCAAACATTTGAACGCGATCCAACGGTCGGATCTATAGATACGGACCTTTTGAGCCGCTACTCTAGCCGAGCCGGTGGAATTGCCCCGACCGGACGCTGTCGCCGTGCCGTGTCGTACCGATTCAACGCGTCTCCATGGAAAACATCCTCCGGAAACTCGTGCAAAAATTTGACCGCGATCCAACTGTCGGATCTATAGATACGGACCTTTTGAGCCGCTACTCTAGCCGAGCCGGTGGAATTGCCCCGACCGGACGCTGTCGCCGTGTCTTGTCGTACCGATTCAACGCGTCTCCATGGAAAACATCCTCCGGAAAGTCGTGGAAAAATTTGAGCGCGATCCAACTGTCGGATCTATAGATACGGACCTTTTGAGCCGCTACTCTAGCCGAGCCAGTGGAATTGCCCCGACCGGATGCTGTCGCCGTCCCGTACCGATTCAACGCGTCTCCATGGAAAGCATCCTCCGGAAACTCGTGCAAAAATTTGAGCGCGATCCAACTGTCGGATCTATAGATACGGACCTTTTGAGCCGCTACTCTAGCCGAGCCGGTGGAATTGCCCCGACCGCACGCTGTCGCCGTGTCGTGTCGTACCGATTCAACGCGTCTCCATGGAAAGCATCCTCTGGATACTCGTGCAAACATTTGAACGCGATCCAACGGTCGGATCTATAGATACGGACCTTTTGAGCCACTACTCTAGCCGAGCCAATGGAATTGCCCCGACCGGACGCTGTCGCTGTGCCGTGTCGTACCGATTCAACGCGTATCCATGGAAACCAGCCTCCGGAAACTCGTGGAAAAATTTGAGAGCGATCCAGCGGTCGGATCTATAGATACGGACCTTTTGAGCCGCTACTCTTGCCGAGTCGGTGGAATTGCCCCGACCGGAAGCTGTCGCCATGCCGTGTCGTACCGATTCAACGCGTCTCCATGGAAAACACCCTCCGGAAACTCGTGCAAAAATTTGAGAGCGATCCAGCGGTCGGATCTATAGATACGGACCTTTTGAGCCGCTACTCTAGCCGAGCCAATGGAATTGCCCCGACCGGACGCTGTCGCCGTGCCGTGTCGTACCGATTCAACGCGTCTTCATAGAAAACATCCTCCGGAAACTCGTGGAAAAATTTGAGCGCGATCCAACTGTCGGATCTATACATACAGACCTTTTGAGCCGCTACTCTAGCCGAGCCGGTGGAATTGCCCCGACCGGACGCTGTCGCCGTGCCGTGTCGTACCAATTCAACGCGTCTTCATAGAAAACATCCTCCGGAAACTCGTGGAAAAATTTGAGCGCGATCCAACTGTCGGATCTATAGATACGGACCTTTTGAGCCGCTACTCTAGCCGAGCCGGTGGAATTGCCCCGACCGGACGCTGTCGCCGTGTCGTGTCGTACCGATTCAACGCGTCTTCATAGAAAACATCCTCCGGAAATTCGTGGAAAAATTTGAGCGCGATCCAACTGTCGGATCTATAGATACGGACCTTTTGAGCCGCTACTCTAGCCGAGCCGGTGGAATTGCCCCGACCGGATGCTGTCGCTGTCCCGTACCGATTCAACGCGTCTCCATGGAAAACATCCTCCGGAAACTCGTGGAAAAATTTGAACGCGATCCAATAGTCGGATTTATAGATACGGACCTTTTGAGCCGCTACTCTAGCGGAGCCGGTGGAATTGCCCCGACCGGACGCTGTCGCCGTGCCATGTCGTATCGATTCAACGCGTCTCCATGGAAAACATCCTCCGGAAACTCGTGCAAAAATTTGAGCGCGATCCAACTGTCGGATCTATAGATACGGACCTTTTGAGCCGCTACTCTAGCCGAGCCGGTGGAATTGCCCCGACCGGACACTGTCGCCGTGTCTTGTCGTACCGATTCAACGCGTCTCCATGGAAAACATCCTCTGGAAACTCGTGGAAAAATTTGAGCGCGATCCAACTGTCGGATCTATAGATACGGACCTTTTGAGCCGCTACTCTAGCCGAGCCGGTGGAATTGCCCCGACCGGATGCTGTCGCCGTCCCGTACCGATTCAACGCGTCTCCATGGAAAGCATCCTCTGGATACTCGTGCAAACATTTGAACGCGATCCAACGGTCGGATCTATAGATACGGACCTTTTGAGCCGCTACTCTAGCCGAGCCAATGGAATTGCCCCGACCGGACGCTGTCGCCGTGCCGTGTCGTACCGATTCAACGCATTTCCATGGAAAACATCCTCCGGAAACTCGTGCAAAAATTTGAGCGCGATCCAACTGTCGGATCTATAGATACGGACCTTTTGAGCCGCTACTCTAGCCGAGCCGGTGGAATTGCCCCGACCGCACGCTGTCGCCGTGTCGTGTCGTACCGATTCAACGCGTCTCCATGGAAAGCATCCTCTGGATACTCGTGCAAACATTTGAACGCGATCCAACGGTCGGATCTATAGATACGGACCTTTTGAGCCACTACTCTAGCCGAGCCAATGGAATTGCCCCGACCGGATGCTGTCGCCGTCCCGTACCGATTCAACGCGTCTCCATGGAAAGCATCCTCTGGATACTCGTGCAAACATTTGAGCGCGATCCAACTGTCGGATCTATAGATACGGACCTTTTGAGCCGCTACTCTAGCCGAGCCGGTGGAATTGCCCCGACCGGATGCTGTCGTCGTGCCGTGTCGTACCGATTCAACGCGTCTCCATGGAAAACATCCTCCGGAAACTCGTGCAAAAATTTGAACGCGATCCAATAGTCGGATTTATAGATACGGACCTTTTGAGCCGCTACTCTAGCCGAGCCAATGGAATTGCCCCGACCGGACGCTGTCGCCGTGCCGTGTCGTACCGATTCAATGCGTCTTCATAGAAAACATCCTCCGGAAACTCGTGGAAAAATTTGAGCGCGATCCAACTGTCGGATCTATACATACAGACCTTTTGAGCCGCTACTCTAGCCGAGCCGGTGGAATTGCCCCGACCGGACGCTGTCGCCGTGTCGTGTCGTACCGATTCAACGCGTCTTCATAGAAAACATCCTCCGGAAATTCGTGGAAAAATTTGAGCGCGATCCAACTGTCGGATCTATAGATACGGACCTTTTGAGCCGCTACTCTAGCCGAGCCGGTGGAATTGCCCCGACCGGATGCTGTCGCTGTCCCATACCGATTCAACGCGTCTCCATGGAAAACATCCTCCGGAAACTCGTGGAAAAATTTGAACGCGATCCAATAGTCGGATTTATAGATACGGACCTTTTGAGCCGCTACTCTAGCCGAGCCGGTGGAATTGCCCCGACCGGACGCTGTCGCCGTGCCGTGTCGTACCGATTCAACGCGTCTCCATGGAAAACATCCTCCGGAAACTCGTGCAAAAATTTGAGCGCGATCCAACTGTCGGATCTATAGATACGGACCTTTTGAGCCGCTACTCTAGCCGAGCCGGTGGAATTGCCCCGACCGGACACTGTCGCCGTGTCTTGTCGTACCGATTCAACGCGTCTCCATGGAAAACATCCTCCGGAAACTCGTGGAAAAATTTGAGCGCGATCCAACTGTCGGATCTATAGATACGGACCTTTTGAGCCGCTACTCTAGCCGAGCCGGTGGAATTGCCCCGACCGGAAGCTGTCGCCGTCCCGTACCGATTCAACGCGTCTCCATGGAAAGCATCCTCTGGATACTCGTGCAAACATTTGAACGCGATCCAACGGTCGGATCTATAGATACGGACCTTTTGAACCGCTACTCTAGCCGAGCCAATGGAATTGCCCCGACCGGACGCTGTCGCCGTGCCGTGTCGTACCGATTCAACGCATTTAAATGGAAAACAGCCTCCGGAAACTCATGGAAAAATTTGAGAGCGATCCAACGGTCGGATCTATAGATACGGACCTTTTGAGCCGCTACTCTAGCCGAGCCAATGGAATTGCCCCGACCGGACGCTGTCGCCGTGCCGTGTCGTACCGATTCAACGCGTCTCCATGGAAAACATCCTCCAGAAACTCGTGCAAAAATTTGAGCGCGATCCAGCGGTCGGATCTATAGATACGGACCTTTTGAGCCGCTACTCTAGCCGGGCCGTTGGAATTGCCCCGACCGGATGCTGTCGCCGTCCCGTACCGATTCAACGCGTCTCCATGGAAAACATCCTCCGGAAACTCGTGGAAAAATTTGAGCGCGATCCAACTGTCGGATCTATAGATACGGACCTTTTGAGCCGCTACTCTAGCCGAGCCGGTGGAATTGCCCCGACCGGATGCTGTCGCCGTCCCGTACCGATTCAACGCGTCTCCATGGAAAGCATCCTCTGGATACTCGTGCAAACATTTGAACGCGATTCAACGGTCGGATCTATAGATACGGACCTTTTGAGCCGCTACTCTAGCCGAGCCAATGGAATTGCCCCGACCGGACGCTGTCGCCGTGCCGTGTCGTACCGATTCAACGCATTTCCATGGAAAACAGCCTCCGGAAACTCATGGAAAAATTTGAGAGCGATCCAACGGTCGGATCTATAGATACGGACCTTTTGAGCCGCTACTCTAGCCGAGCCAATGGAATTGCCCCGACCGGACGCTGTCGCCGTGCCGTGTCGTACCGATTCAACGCGTCTCCATGGAAAACATCCTCCGGAAACTCGTGCAAAAATTTGAGCGCGAGCCAGCGGTCGGATCTATAGATACGGACCTTTTGAGCCGCTACTCTAGCCGGGCCGTTGGAATTGCCCCGACCGGATGCTGTCGCCGTCCCGTACCGATTCAACGCGTCTCCATGGAAAACATCCTCCGGATACTCGTGCAAAAATCTGAGCGCGATCCAACGGTCGGATCTATAGATACGGACCTTTTGAGCCGCTACTCTAGCCGAGCCGGTGGAATTGCCCCGACCGGACGCTGTCGCCGTGTCGTGTCGTACCGATTCAACGCGTCTTCATAGAAAACATCCTCCGGAAACTCGTGGAAAAATTTGAGCGCGATCCAACTGTCGGATCTATACATACAGACCTTTTGAGCCGCTACTCTAGCCGAGCCGGTGGAATTGCCCCCACCGGATGCTGTCGCTGTCCCGTACCGATTCAACGCGTCTCCATGGAAAACATCCTCCGGAAACTCGTGGAAAAATTTGAACGCGATCCAATGGTCGGATTTATAGATACGGACCTTTTGAGCCGCTACTCTAGCCGAGCCCATGGAATTGCCCCGACCGGACGCTGTCGCCGTGCCGTGTCGTAACGATTCAACGCGTTTCCATGGAAAACAGCCTCCGGAAACTCGTGGAAGAATTTGAGAGCGATCCACCGGTCGGATCTATAGATACGGACCTTTTGAGCCGCTACTCTAGCCGAGCCGGTGGAATTGCCCCGACCGGATGCTGTCGCCGTCCCGTACCGATTCAACGCGTCTCCATGGAAAGCATCCTCTAGATACTCGTGCAAACATTTGAACGCGATCCAACGGTCGGATCTATAGATACGGACCTTTTGAGCCGCTACTCTAGCCGAGCCAATGGAATTGCCCCGACCGGACGCTGTCGCCGTGCCATGTCGTACCGATTCAACGCTTTTCCATGGAAAACAGCCTCCGGAAACTCGTGGAAAAATTTGAGAGCGATCCAGCGGTCGGATCTATAGATACGGACCTTTTGAGCCGCTACTCTTGCCGAGCCGGTGGAATTGCCCCGACCGGACGCTGTCGCCGTGCCGTGTGGTACCGATTCAACGCGTCTCTATGGAAAACACCCTCCGGAAACTCGTGCAAAAATTTGAGCGCGAGCCAGCGGTCGGATCTATAGATACGGACCTTTTGAGCCGCTACTCTTGCCGGGCCGGTGGAATTGCCCCGATCGGACGCTGTCGCCGTGCCGTGTCGTACCGATTCAACGCGTCTCCATGGAAAACATCCTCCGAAAACTCGTGCAAAAATCTGAGCGCGATCCAGCGGTCGGATCTATAGATACGGACCTTTTGAGCCGCTACTCTAGCCGGGCCGTTGGAATTGCCCCGACCGGATGTTGTCGCCGTCTCGTACCGATTCAACGCGTCTCCATGGAAAACATCCTCCGGATACTCGTGCAAAAATCTGAGCGCGATCCAACGGTCGGATCTATAGATACGGACCTTTTGAGCTGCTACTCTAGCCGAGCCGGTGGAATTGCCCCGACCGGACGCTGTCGCCGTGTCGTGTCGTACCGATTCAACGCGTCTTCATAGAAAACATCCTCCGGAAATTCGTGGAAAAATTTGAGCGCGATCCAACTGTCGGATCTATAGATACGGACCTTTTGAGCCGCTACTCTAGCCGAGCCGGTGGAATTGCCCCGATCGGATGCTGTCGCTGTCCCGTACCGATTCAACGCGTCTCCATGGAAAACATCCTTCGGAAACTCGTGGAAAAATTTGAACGCGATCCAATGGTCGGATTTATAGATACGGACCTTTTGAGCCGCTACTCTAGCCGAGCCCATGGAATTGCCCCGACCGGACGCTGTCATCGTGCCGTGTCGTACCGATTCAACGCGTTTCCATGGAAAACAGCCTCCAGAAACTCGTGGAAAAATTTGAGAGCGATCCAGCGGTCGGATCTATAGATACCGACCTTTTGAGCCGCTACTCTAGCCGAGCCGGTGGAATTGCCCCGACCGGATGCTGTCGCCGTCCCGTACCGATTCAACGCGTCTCCATGGAAAGCATCCTCTGGATACTCGTGCAAACATTTGAACGCGATCCAACGGTCGGATCTATAGATACGGACCTTTTGAGCCGCTACTCTAGCCGAGCCAATGGAATTGCCCCGACCGGACACTGTCGCCGTTCCGTGTCGTACCGATTCAACGCGTATCCATGGAAAACAGCCTCCGGAAACTTGTGGAAAAATTTGAGAGCGATCCAGCGGTCGGATCTATAGATACGGACCTTTTGAGCCGCTACTCTTGCCGAGCCGGTGGAATTTCCCCGACCGGACGCTGTCGCCGTGCCGTGTCGTACCGATTCAACGCGTCTCCATGGAAAACACCCTCTAGAAACTCGTGCAAAAATTTGAGCGTGATCCAGCGGTCGGATCTATAGATACGGACCTTTTGAGCCGCTACTCTAGCCGAGCCGGTGGAATTGCCCCGACCGGATGCTGTCGCCGTCCCGTACCGATTCAACGCGTCTCCATGGAAAACATCCTCCGGATACTCGTGCAAAAATCTGAGCGCGATCCAACGGTCGGATCTATAGATACGGACCTTTTGAGCCGCTACTCTAGCCGAGCCGGTGGAATTGCCCCGACCGGACGCTGTCGCCGTGTCGTGTCGTACCGATTCAACGCGTCTTCATAGAAAACATCCTCCGGAAACTCGTGGAAAAATTTGAGCGCGATCCAACTGTCGGATCTATACATAAAGACCTTTTGAGCCGCTACTCTAGCCGAGCCGGTGGAATTGCCCCGACCGGATGCTGTCGCTGTCCCGTACCGATTCAACGCGTCTCCATGGAAAACATCCTCCGGAAACTCGTGGAAAAATTTGAACGCGATCCAATGGTCGGATTTATAGATACGGACCTTTTGAGCCGCTACTCTAGCCGAGCCCATGGAATTGCCCCGACCGGACGCTGTCGCCGTGCCGTGTCGTAACGATTCAACGCGTTTCCATGGAAAACAGCCTCCGGAAACTCGTGGAAGAATTTGAGAGCGATCCACCGGTCGGATCTATAGATACGGACCTTTTGAGCCGCTACTCTAGCCGAGCCGGTGGAATTGCCCCGACCGGATGCTGTCGCCGTCCCGTACCGATTCAACGCGTCTCCATGGAAAGCATCCTCTAGATACTCGTGCAAACATTTGAACGCGATCCAACGGTCGGATCTATAGATACGGACCTTTTGAGCCGCTACTCTAGCCGAGCCAATGGAATTGCCCCGACCGGACGCTGTCGCCGTGCCGTGTCGTACCGATTCAACGCGTTTCCATGGAAAACAGCCTCCGGAAACTCGTGGAAAAATTTGAGAGCGATCCAGCGATTGGATCTATAGATACGGACCTTTTGAGCCGCTACTCTTGCCGAGCCGGTGGAATTGCCCCGACCGGACGCTGTCGCCGTGCCGTGTGGTACCGATTCAACGCGTCTCTATGGAAAACACCCTCCGGAAACTCGTGCAAAAATTTGAGCGCGAGCCAGCGGTCGGATCTATAGATACGGACCTTTTGAGCCGCTACTCTTGCCGGGCCGGTGGAATTGCCCCGATCGGACGCTGTCGCCGTGCCGTGTCGTACCGATTCAACGCGTCTCCATGGAAAACATCCTCCGAAAACTCGTGCAAAAATCTGAGCGCGATCCAGCGGTCGGATCTATAGATACGGACCTTTTGAGCCGCTACTCTAGCCGGGCCGTTGGAATTGCCCCGACCGGACGCTGTCGCCGTCTCGTACCGATTCAACGCGTCTCCATGGAAAACATCCTCCGGATACTCGTGCAAAAATCTGAGCGCGATCCAACGGTCGGATCTATAGATACGGACCTTTTGAGCCGCTACTCTAGCCGAGCCGGTGGAATTGCCCCGACCGGACGCTGTCGCCGTCCCGTACCGATTCAACGCGTCTCCATGGAAAACATCCTCCGGATACTCGTGCAAAAATCTGAGCGCGATCCAACGGTCGGATCTATAGATACGGACCTTTTGAGCCGCTACTCTAGCCGAGCCGGTGGAATTGCCCCGACCGGACGCTGTCGCCGTGTCGTGTCGTACCGATTCAACGCGTCTTCATAGAAAACATCCTCCGGAAACTCGTGGAAAAATTTGAGCGCGATCCAACTGTCGGATCTATAGATACGGACCTTTTGAGCCGCTACTCTAGCCGAGCCGGTGGAATTGCCCCGACCGGACGCTGTCGCCATGTCTTGTCGTACCGATTCAACGCGTCTCCATGGAAAACATCCTCCGGAAATTCGTGGAAAAATTTGAACGCGATCCAACTGTCGGATCTATAGATACGGACCTTTTGAGCCGCTACTCTAGCCGAGCCGGTGGAATTGCCCCGACCGGACGCTGTCGCCGTGCCGTGTCGTACCGATTCAACGCGTCTTCATAGAAAACATCCTCCGGAAACTCGTGGAAAAATTTGAGCACGATCCAACTGTCGGATCTATACATACGGACCTTTTGAGCCGCTACTCTAGCCGAGCCGGTGGAATTGCCCCGACCGGATGCTGTCGCCGTCCCGTACCGATTCAACGCGTCTCCATGGAAAGCATCCTCTGGATACTCGTGCAAACATTTGAACGCGATCCAACGGTCGGATCTATAGATACGGACCTTTTGAGCCGCTACTCTAGCCGAGCCAATGGAATTGCCCCGACCGGACGCTGTCGCCGTGCCGTGTCGTACCGATTCAACGCGTCTCCATGGAAAACAGCCTCCGGAAAGTCGTGGAAAAATTTGAGCGCGATCCACCGGTCGGATCTATAGATACGGACCTTTTGAGCCGCTACTCTAGCCGGGCCGTTGGAATTGCCCCGACCGGATGCTGTCGCCGTCCCGTACCGATTCAACGCGTCTCCATGGAAAACATCCTCCGAAAACTCGTGCAAAAATCTGAGCGCGATCCAGCGGTCGGATCTATAGATACGGACCTTTTGAGCCGCTACTCTAGCCGGGCCGTTGGAATTGCCCCGACCGGATGCTGTCGCCGTCTCGTACCGATTCAACGCGTCTCCATGGAAAACATCCTCCGGATACTCGTGCAAAAATCTGAGCGCGATCCAACGGTCGGATCTATAGATACGGACCTTTTGAGCCGCTACTCTAGCCGAGCCGGTGGAATTGCCCCGACCGGACGCTGTCGCCGTGTCGTGTCGTACCGATTCAACGCGTCTTCATAGAAAACATCCTCCGGAAACTCGTGGAAAAATTTGAGCGCGATCCAACTGTCGGATCTATAGATACGGACCTTTTGAGCCGCTACTCTAGCCGAGCCGGTGGAATTGCCCCGACCGGACGCTGTCGCCATGTCTTGTCGTACCGATTCAACGCGTCTCCATGGAAAACATCCTCCGGAAACTCGTGGAAAAATTTGAACGCGATCCAACTGTCGGATCTATAGATACGGACCTTTTGAGCCGCTACTCTAGCCGAGCCGGTGGAATTGCCCCGACCGGATGCTGTCGCCGTCCCGTACCGATTCAACGCGTCTCCATGGAAAGCATCCTCTGGATACTCGTGCAAACATTTGAACGCGATCCAACGGTCGGATCTATAGATACGGACCTTTTGAGCCGCTACTCTAGCCGAGCCAATGGAATTGCCCCGACCGGACGCTGTCGCCGTGCCGTGTCGTACCGATTCAACGCATTTCCATGGAAAACAGCCTCCGGAAACTCGTGGAAAAATTTGAGAGCGATCCAACGGTCGGATCTATAGATACGGACCTTTTGAGCCGCTACTCTAGCCGAGCCAATGGAATTGCCCCGACCGGACGCTGTCGCCGTGCCGTGTCGTACCGATTCAACGCGTCTCCATGGAAAACATCCTCCGGAAACTCGTGCAAAAATTTGAGCGCGATCCAGCGGTCGGATCTATAGATACGGACCTTTTGAGCCGCTACTCTAGCCTGGCCGTTGGAATTGCCCCGACCGGATGCTGTCGCCGTCCCGTACCGATTCAACGCGTCTCCATGGAAAACATCCTCCGGATACTCGTGCAAAAATCTGAGCGCGATCCAACGGTCGGATCTATAGATACGGACCTTTTGAGCCGCTACTCTAGCCGAGCCGGTGGAATTGCCCCGACCGGACGCTGTCGCCGTGTCGTGTCGTACCGATTCAACGCGTCTTCATAGAAAACATCCTCCGGAAACTCGTGGAAAAATTTGAGCGCGATCCAACTGTCGGATCTATACATACGGACCTTTTGAGCCGCTACTCTAGCCGAGCCGGTGGAATTGCCCCGACCGGATGCTGTCGCCGTCCCGTACCGATTCAACGCGTCTCCATGGAAAGCATCCTCTAGATACTCGTGCAAACATTTGAACGCGATCCAACGGTCGGATCTATAGATACGGACCTTTTGAGCCGCTACTCTAGCCGAGCCAATGGAATTGCCCCGACCGGACGCTGTCGCCGTGCCGTGTCGTACCGATTCAACGCGTATCCATGGAAAACATCCTCCGGAAACTCGTGCAAAAATCTGAGCGCGATCCAACTGTCGGATCTATACATACGGACCTTTTGAGCCGCTACTCTAGCCGAGCCGGTGGAATTGCCCCGACCGGATGCTGTCGCTGTCCCGTACCGATTCAACGCGTCTCCATGGAAAACATCCTCCGGAAACTCGTGGAAAAATTTGAACGCGATCCAATGGTCGGATTTATAGATACGGACCTTTTGAGCCGCTACTCTAGCCGAGCCCATGGAATTGCCCCGACCGGACGTTGTCGCCGTGCCGTGTCGTACCGATTCAACGCGTTTCCATGGAAAACAGCCTCCGGAAACTCGTGGAAGAATTTGAGAGCGATCCACCGGTCGGATCTATAGATACGGACCTTTTGAGCCGCTACTCTAGCCGAGCCGGTGGAATTGCCCCGACCGGATGCTATCGCCGTCCCGTACCGATTCAACGCGTCTCCATGGAAAGCATCCTCTGGATACTCGTGCAAACATTTGAACGCGATCCAACGGTCGGATCTATAGATACGGACCTTTTGAGCCGCTACTCTAGCCGAGCCAATGGAATTGCCCCGACCGGACGCTGTCGCCGTGCCGTGTCGTACCGATTCAACGCGTCTCCATGGAAAACATCCTCCGGAAACTCGTGCAAAAATATGAGCGCGATCCAGCGGTCGGATCTATAGATACGGACCTTTTGAGCCGCTACTCTAGCCTGGCCGTTGGAATTGCCCCGACCGGATGCTGTCGCCGTCCCGTACCGATTCAACGCGTCTCCATGGAAAACATCCTCCGGATACTCGTGCAAAAATCTGAGCGCGATCCAACGGTCGGATCTATAGATACGGACCTTTTGAGCCGCTACTCTAGCCGAGCCGGTGGAATTGCCCCGACCGGACGCTGTCGCCGTGTCGTGTCGTACCGATTCAACGCGTCTTCATAGAAAACATCCTCCGGAAACTCGTGGAAAAATTTGAGCGCGATCCAACTGTCGGATCTATACATACGGACCTTTTGAGCCGCTACTCTAGCCGAGCCGGTGGAATTGCCCCGACCGGATGCTGTCGCTGTCCCGTACCGATTCAACGCGTCTCCATGGAAAACATCCTCCGGAAACTCGTGGAAAAATTTGAACGCGATCCAATGGTCGGATTTATAGATACGGACCTTTTGAGCCGCTACTCTAGCCGAGCCCATGGAATTGCCCCGACCGGACGCTGTCGCCGTGCCGTGTCGTACCGATTCAACGCGTTTCCATGGAAAACAGCCTCCGGAAACTCGTGGAAGAATTTGAGAGCGATCCACCGGTCGGATCTATAGATACGGACCTTTTTAGCCGCTACTCTAGCCGAGCCGGTGGAATTGCCCCGACCGGATGCTGTCGCCGTCCCGTACCGATTCAACGCGTCTCCATGGAAAGCATCCTCTGGATACTTGTGCAAACATTTGAACGCGATCCAACGGTCGGATCTATAGATACGGACCTTTTGAGCCGCTACTCTAGCCGAGCCAATGGAATTGCCCCGACCGGACGCTGTCGCCGTGCCGTGTCGTACCGATTCAACGCGTATCCATGGAAAACAGCCTCCGAAAACTCGTGGAAAAATTTGAGAGCGATCCAGCGGTCGGATCTATAGATACGGACCTTTTGAGCCGCTACTCTTGCCGAGCCGGTGGAATTGCCCCGACCGGACGCTGTCGCCGTGCCGTGTCGTACCGATTCAACGCGTCTCCATGGAAAACATCCTCCGGAAACTCGTGGAAAAATTTGAACGCGATCCAATGGTCGGATTTATAGATACGGACCTTTTGAGCCGCTACTCTAGCCGAGCCCATGGAATTGCCCCGACCGGACGCTGTCGCCATGCCGTGTCGTACCGATTCAACGCGTTTCCATGGAAAACAGCCTCCGGAAACTCGTGGAAGAATTTGAGAGCGATCCACCGGTCGGATCTATAGATACGGACCTTTTCAGCCGCTACTCTAGCCGAGCCGGTGGAATTGCCCCGACCGGATGCTGTCGCCGTCCCGTACCGATTCAACGCGTCTCCATGGAAAGCATCCTCTGGATACTCGTGCAAACATTTGAACGCGATCCAACGGTCGGATCTATAGATACGGACCTTTTGAGCCGCTACTCTAGCCGAGCCAAAGGAATTGCCCCGACCGGACGCTGTCGCCGTGCCGTGTCGTACCGATTCAACGCGTATCCATGGAAAACAGCCTCCGGAAACTCGTGGAAAAATTTGAGAGCGATCCAGGGGTCGGATCTATAGATACGGACCTTTTGAGCCGCTACTCTTGCCGAGCCGGTGGAATTGCCCCGACCGGACGCTGTCGCCGTGCCGTGTCGTACCGATTCAACGCGTTTCCATGGAAAACAGCCTCCGGAAACTCGTGGAAGAATTTGAGAGCGATCCACCGGTCGGATCTATAGATACGGACCTTTTCAGCCGCTACTCTAGCCGAGCCGGTGGAATTGCCCCGACCGGATGCTGTCGCCGTCCCGTACCGATTCAACGCGTCTCCATGGAAAGCATCCTCTGGATACTTGTGCAAACATTTGAACGCGATCCAACGGTCGGATCTATAGATACGGACCTTTTGAGCCGCTACTCTAGCCGAGCCAATGGAATTGCCCCGACCGGACGCTGTCGCCGTGCCGTGTCGTACCGATTCAACGCGTATCCATGGAAAACAGCCTCCGAAAACTCGTGGAAAAATTTGAGAGCGATCCAGCGGTCGGATCTATAGATACGGACCTTTTGAGCCGCTACTCTTGCCGAGCCGGTGGAATTGCCCCGACCGGACGCTGTCGCCGTGCCGTGTCGTACCGATTCAACGCGTCTCCATGGAAAACATCCTCCGGAAACTCGTGGAAAAATTTGAACGCGATCCAATGGTCGGATTTATAGATACGGACCTTTTGAGCCGCTACTCTAGCCGAGCCCATGGAATTGCCCCGACCGGACGCTGTCGCCGTGCCGTGTCGTACCGATTCAACGCGTTTCCATGGAAAACAGCCTCCGGAAACTCGTGGAAGAATTTGAGAGCGATCCACCGGTCGGATCTATAGATACGGACCTTTTCAGCCGCTACTCTAGCCGAGCCGGTGGAATTGCCCCGACCGGATGCTGTCGCCGTCCCGTACCGATTCAACGCGTCTCCATGGAAAGCATCCTCTGGATACTCGTGCAAACATTTGAACGCGATCCAACGGTCGGATCTATAGATACGGACCTTTTGAGCCGCTACTCTAGCCGAGCCAAAGGAATTGCCCCGACCGGACGCTGTCGCCGTGCCGTGTCGTACCGATTCAACGCGTATCCATGGAAAACAGCCTCCGGAAACTCGTGGAAAAATTTGAGAGCGATCCAGGGGTCGGATCTATAGATACGGACCTTTTGAGCCGCTACTCTTGCCGAGCCAGTGGAATTGCCCCGACCGGACGCTGTCGCCGTGCCGTGTCGTACCGATTCAACGCGTCTCCATGGAAAACAGCCTCCGGAAACTCGTGCAGAAATTTGAGCGCGATCCACCGGTCGGATCTATAGATACGGACCTTTTGAGCCGCTACTCTAGCCGAGCCGGTGGAATTGCCCCGACCGGATGCTGTCGCCGTCCCGTACCGATTCAACGCGTCTCCATGGAAAGCATCCTCTGGATACTCGTGCAAACATTTGAACGCGATCCAACGGTCGGATCTATAGATACGGACCTTTTGAGCCGCTACTCTAGCCGAGCCAAAGGAATTGCCCCGACCGGACGCTGTCGCCGTGCCGTGTCGTACCGATTCAACGCGTATCCATGGAAAACAGCCTCCGGAAACTCGTGGAAAAATTTGAGAGCGATCCAGCGGTCGGATCTATAGATACGGACCTTTTGAGCCGCTACTCTTGCCGAGCCGGTGGAATTGCCCCGACCGGACGCTGTCGCCGTGCCGTGTCGTACCGATTCAACGCGTCTCCATGGAAAACACCCTCCGGAAACTCGTGCAGAAATTTGAGCGCGATCCAGCGGTCGGATCTATAGATACGGACCTTTTGAGCCGCTACTCTAGCCGAGCCGGTGGAATTGCCCCGACCGGACGCTGTCGCCGTGTCTTGTCGTACCGATTCAACGCGTCTCCATGGAAAACATCCTCCGGAAACTCGTGGAAAAATTTGAGCGCGATCCAACTGTCGGATCTATAGATACGGACCTTTTGAGCCGCTACTCTAGCCGAGCCGGTGGAATTGCCCCGACCGGATGCTGTCGCCGTCCCGTACCGATTCAACGCGTCTCCATGGAAAGCATCCTCTGGATACTCGTGCAAACATTTGAACGCGATCCAACGGTCGGATCTATAGATACGGACCTTTTGAGCCGCTACTCTAGCCGAGCCAATGGAATTGCCCCGACTGGACGCTGTCGCCGTGCCGTGTCGTACCAATTCAACGCGTTTCCATGGAAAACAGCCTCCGGAAACTCGTGGAAAAATTTGAGAGCGATCCAACGGTCGGATCTATAGATACGGACCTTTTGAGCCTCTACTCTAGCCGAGCCAATGGAATTGCCCCGACCGGACGCTGTCGCCGTGCCGTGTCGTACCGATTCAACGCGTCTCCATGGAAAACAGCCTCCGGATACTCGTGCAAAAATCTGAGCGCGATCCAACGGTCGGATCTATAGATACGGACCTTTTGAACCGCTACTCTAGCCGAGCCGGTGGAATTGCCCAGACCGGACGCTGTCGCCGTGCCGTGTCGTACCGATTCAACGCGTCTCCATGGAAAACAGCCTCCGGAAAGTCGTGGAAAAATTTGAGCGCGATCCACCGGTCGGATCTATAGATACGGACCTTTTGAGCCGCTACTCTAGCCGAGCCGGTGGAATTGCCCCGACCGAATGCTGTTGCCGTGTCGTGTCGTACCGATTCAACGCGTCTCCATGGAAAACATCCTCTGGAAACTCGTGGAAAAATTTGAGCGCGATCCAACTGTCGGATCTATAGATACGGACCTTTTGAGCCGCTACTCTAGCCGGGCCGGTGGAATTGCGCCGACTGGTCGCTGTCGCCGTGCCGTGTCGTACCGATTCAATGCGTCTCCATGGAAAACAGCCTTCGGAAACTCGTGGAAAACTTTGAGCACGATCCTCCGGTCGGATCTATAGATACGGACCTTTTGAGCCGCTACTCTAGCCGAGCCGGTGGAATTGACCCGACCGGACGCTGTCGCCGTGCCGTGTCATACCGATTCAACGCGTCTCCATGGAAAACAGCCTCCGGAAAGTCGTGGATAAATTTGAGAGCGATCCACCGGTCGGATCTATAGATACGGACCTTTTGAGCCGCTACTCTAGCCGAGCCGGTGGAATTGCCCCGACCGGACGCTGTCGCCGTGCCGTGTCATATCGATTCAACGCGTCTCCATGGAAAATATCCTTCGGAAACTCGTGGAAAAATTTGAGAGCGATCCAACTGTCGGATCTATAGATACGGACCTTTTGAGCCGCTACTCTAGCCGAGCCGGTGGAATTGCCCCGACCGGACGCTGTCGCCGTGTCGTGTCGTACCGATTCAACGCGTCTTCATAGAAACATCCTCCGAAAACTCGTGGAAAAATTTGAGCGCGATCCAACTGTCGGATCTATAGATACGGACCTTTTGAGCCGCTACTCTAGCCGAGCCGGTGGAATTGCCCCGACCGGATGCTGTCGCTGTCCCGTACCGATTCAACGCGTCTCCATGGAAAGCATCCTCTGGATACTCGTGCAAACATTTGAACGCGATCCAACGGTCGGATTTATAGATACGGACCTTTTGAGCCGCTACTCTAGCCGAGCCCATGGAATTGCCCCGACCGGACGCTGTCGCCGTGCCGTGTCGTACTGATTCAACGCGTTTCCATGGAAAACAGCCTCCGGAAACTCGTGGAAAAATTTGAGAGCGATCCAGCGGTCGGATCTATAGATACGGACCTTTTGAGCCGCTACTCTAGCCGAGCCGGTGGAATTGCCCCGACCGGATGCTGTCGCCGTCCCGTACCGATTCAACGCGTCTCCATGGAAAGCATCCTCTGGATACTCGTGCAAACATTTGAACGCGATCCAACGGTCGGATCTATAGATACGGACCTTTTGAGCCGCTACTCTAGCCGAGCCAATGGAATTGCCCAGACCGGACGCTGTCGCCGTGCCGTGTCGTACCGATTCAACGCGTATCCATGGAAAACAGCCTCCGGAAACTCCTGGAAAAATTTGAGAGCGATCCAGCGGTCGGATCTATAGATACGGACCTTTTGAGCCGCTACTCTTGCCGAGCCGGTGGAATTGCCCCGACCGGACGCTGTCGCCGTGCCGTGTCGTACCGATTCAACGCGTCTCCATGGAAAACACCCTCCGGAAACTCGTGCAAAAATTTGAGCGCGATCCAGCGGTCGGATCTATAGATACGGACCTTTTGAGCCGCTACTCTAGCCGAGCCGGTGGAATTGCCCCGACCGGACGCTGTCGCCGTGTCGTGTCGTACCGATTCAACGCGTCTCCATGGAAAACATCCTCCGGAAACTCGTCGAAAAATTTGAGCGCGATCCAACTGTCGGATCTATAGATACGGACCTTTTGAGCCGCTACTCTAGCCGAGCCGGTGGAATTGCCCCGACCGCACGCTGTCGCCGTGTCGTGTCGTACCGATTCAAAGCGTCTCCATGGAAAACACCCTCCGGAAACTCGTGCAAAAATTTGAGCGCGATCCACCGGTCGGATCTATAGATACAGACCTTTTGAGCCGCTACTCTAGCCGAGCCGGTGGAATTGCCCCGACCGGACGCTGTCGCCGTGTCTTGTCGTACCGATTCAACGCGTCTCCATGGAAAACATCCTCTGAAAAGTCGTGGAAAAATTTGAGCGCGATCCAACTGTCGGATCTATAGATACGGACCTTTTGAGCCGCTACTCTAGCCGAGCCGGTGGAATTGCCCCGACCGGATGCTGTCGCCGTCCCGTACCGATTCAACGCGTCTCCATGGAAAGCATCCTCTGGATACTCGTGCAAACATTTGAACGCGATCCAACGGTCGGATCTATAGATACGGACATTTTGAGCCGCTACTCTAGCCGAGCCAATGGAATTGCCCCGACCGGACGCTGTCGCTGTTCGTGTCGTACCGATTCAACGCGTTTCCATGGAAAACATCCTCCGGAAAGTCGTGGAAAAATTTGAGAGCGATCCAGCGGTCGGATCTATAGATACGGACCTTTTGAGCCGCTACTCTTGCCGAGCCGGTGGAATTGCCCCGACCGGACGCTGTCGCCGTGTCGTGTCGTACCGATTCAACGCGTCTCCATGGAAAACATCCTCCGGAAACTCGTCGAAAAATTTGAGCGCGATCCAACTGTCGGATCTATAGATACGGACCTTTTGAGCCGCTACTATAGCCGAGCCGGTGGAATTGCCCCGACCGCACGCTATCGCCGTGTCGTGTCGTACCGATTCAAAGCGTCTCCATGGAAAACAGCCTCCGGAAAGTCGTGGAAAAATTTGAGCGCGATCCACCGGTCGGATCTATAGATACGGACCTTTTGAGCCGCTACTCTAGCCGAGCCGGTGGAATTGCCCCGACCGGACGCTGTCGCCGTGTCTTGTCGTACCGATTCAACGCGTCTCCATGGAAAACATCCTCTGAAAAGTCGTGGAAAAATTTGAGCGCGATCCAACTATCGGATCTATAGATACGGACCTTTTGAGCCGCTACTCTTGCCGAGCCGGTGGAATTGCCCCGACCGGATGCTGTCGCCGTCCCGTACCGATTCAACGCGTCTCCATGGAAAGCGTCCTCTGGATACTCGTGCAAACATTTGAACGCGATCCAACGGTCGGATCTATAGATACGGACCTTTTGAGCCGCTACTCTAGCCGAGCCGGTGGAATTGCCCCGACCGCACGCTGTCGCCGTGTCGTGTCGTACCGATTCAAAGCGTCTCCATGGAAAACAGCCTCCGGAAAGTCGTGGAAAAATTTGAGCGCGATCCACCGGTCGGATCTATAGATACGGACCTTTTGAGCCGCTACTCTTGCCGAGCCAGTGGAATTGCCCCGACCGGACGCTGTCGCCGTGCCGTGTCGTACCGATTCAACGCGTCTATATGGAAAACACCCTCCGGAAACTCGTGCAAAAATTTGAGCGCGAGCCAGCGGTCGGATCTATAGATACGGACCTTTTGAGCCGCTACTCTTGCCGAGCCGGTGGAATTGCCCCGACCGGACGCTGTCGCCGTGCCGTGTCGTACCGATTCAACGCGTCTCCATGGAAAACACCCTCCGGAAACTCGAGCAAAAATTTGAGCGCGATCCAGCGGTCGGATCTATAGATACGGACCTTTTGAGCCGCTACTCTTGCCGAGCCGGTGGAATTTCCCCGACCGGACGCTGTCGCCGTGCCGTGTCGCACCGATTCAACGCGTCTCCATGGAAAACAGCCTCCGGAAAGTCGTGGAAAAATTTGAGCGCGATCCACCGGTCGGATCTATAGATACGGACCTTTTGAGCCGCTACTCTAGCCGAGCCGGTGGAATTGCCCCGACCGGACGCTGTCGCCGTGTCTTGTCGTACCGATTCAACGCGTCTCCATGGAAAACATCCTCTGAAAAGTCGTGGAAAAATTTGAGCGCGATCCAACTGTCGGATCTATAGATACGGACCTTTTGAGCCGCTACTCTAGCCGAGCCGGTGGAATTGCCCCGACCGGATGCTGTCGCCGTCCCGTACCGATTCAACGCGTCTCCATGGAAAGCATCCTCTGGATACTCATGCAAACATTTGAACGCGATCCAACGGTCGGATCTATAGATACGGACCTTTTGAGCCGCTACTCTTGCCGAGCCGGTGGAATTGCCCCGACCGGACGCTGTCGCTGTTCGTGTCGTACCGATTCAACGCGTTTCCATGGAAAACATCCTCCGGAAAGTCGTGGAAAAATTTGAGAGCGATCCAGCGGTCGGATCTATAGATACGGACCTTTTGAGCCGCTACTCTTGCCGAGCCGGTGGAATTGCCCCGACCGGACGCTGTCGCCGTGTCGTGTCGTACCGATTCAACGCGTCTCCATGGAAAACATCCTCCGGAAACTCGTCGAAAAATTTGAGCGCGATCCAACTGTCGGATCTATAGATACGGACCTTTTGAGCCGCTACTCTAGCCGAGCCGGTGGAATTGCCCCGACCGCACGCTATCGCCGTGTCGTGTCGTACCGATTCAAAGCGTCTCCATGGAAAACAGCCTCCGGAAAGTCGTGGAAAAATTTGAGCGCGATCCACCGGTCGGATCTATAGATACGGACCTTTTGAGCCGCTACTCTAGCCGAGCCGGTGGAATTGCCCCGACCGGACGCTGTCGCCGTGTCTTGTCGTACCGATTCAACGCGTCTCCATGGAAAACATCCTCTGAAAAGTCGTGGAAAAATTTGAGCGCGATCCAACTGTCGGATCTATAGATACGGACCTTTTGAGCCGCTACTCTTGCCGAGCCGGTGGAATTGCCCCGACCGGATGCTGTCGCCGTCCCGTACCGATTCAACGCGTCTCCATGGAAAGCGTCCTCTGGATACTCGTGCAAACATTTGAACGCGATCCAACGGTCGGATCTATAGATACGGACCTTTTGAGCCGCTACTCTAGCCGAGCCGGTGGAATTGCCCCGACCGCACGCTGTCGCCGTGTCGTGTTGTACCGATTCAAAGCGTCTCCATGGAAAACAGCCTCCGGAAAGTCGTGGAAAAATTTGAGCGCGATCCACCGGTCGGATCTATAGATACGGACCTTTTGAGCCGCTACTCTTGCCGAGCCAGTGGAATTGCCCCGACCGGACGCTGTCGCCGTGCCGTGTCGTACCGATTCAACGCGTCTCTATGGAAAACACCCTCCGGAAACTCGTGCAAAAATTTGAGCGCGAGCCAGCGGTCGGATCTATAGATACGGACCTTTTGAGCCGCTACTCTTGCCGAGCCGGTGGAATTGCCCCGACCGGACGCTGTCGCCGTGCCGTGTCGTACCGATTCAACGCGTCTCCATGGAAAACACCCTCCGGAAACTCGAGCAAAAATTTGAGCGCGATCCAGCGGTCGGATCTATAGATACGGACCTTTTGAGCCGCTACTCTTGCCGAGCCGGTGGAATTTCCCCGACCGGACGCTGTCGCCGTGCCGTGTCGCACCGATTCAACGCGTCTCCATGGAAAACAGCCTCCGGAAAGTCGTGGAAAAATTTGAGCGCGATCCACCGGTCGGATCTATAGATACGGACCTTTTGAGCCGCTACTCTAGCCGAGCCGGTGGAATTGCCCCGACCGGACGCTGTCGCCCTGTCTTGTCGTACCGATTCAACGCGTCTCCATGGAAAACATCCTCTGAAAAGTCGTGGAAAAATTTGAGCGCGATCCAACTGTCGGATCTATAGATACGGACCTTTTGAGCCGCTACTCTAGCCGAGCCGGTGGAATTGCCCCGACCGGATGCTGTCGCCGTCCCGTACCGATTCAACGCGTCTCCATGGAAAGCATCCTCTGGATACTCGTGCAAACATTTAAACGCGATCCAACGGTCGGATCTATAGATACGGACCTTTTGAGCCGCTACTCTAGCCGAGCCAATGGAATTGCCCCGACCGGACGCTGTCGCTGTGTCGTGTCGTACCGATTCAACGCGTTTCCATGGAAAACATCCTCCGGAAAGTCGTGGAAAAATTTGAGAGCGATCCAGCGGTCGGATCTATAGATACGGACCTTTTGAGCCGCTACTCTTGCCGAGCCGGTGGAATTGCCCCGACCGGACGCTGTCGACGTGTCGTGTCGTACCGATTCAACGCGTCTCCATGGAAAACATCCTCCGGAAACTCGTCGAAAAATTTGAGCGCGATCCAACTGTCGGATCTATAGATACGGAACTTTTGAGCCGCTACTCTAGCCGAGCCAATGGAATTGCCCCGACCGGACGCTGTCGCCGTGCCGTGTCGTACCGATTCAACGCGTATCCATGGAAAACAGCCTCCGGAAACTCGTGGAAAAATTTGAGAGCGATCCAGCGGTCGGATCTATAGATACGGACCTTTTGAGCCGCTACTCTAGCCGAGCCGGTGGAATTGCCCCGACCGGACGCTGTCGCCCTGTCTTGTCGTACCGATTCAACGCGTCTCCATGGAAAACATCCTCTGAAAAGTCGTGGAAAAATTTGAGCGCGATCCAACTGTCGGATCTATAGATACGGACCTTTTGAGCCGCTACTCTAGCCGAGCCGGTGGAATTGCCCCGACCGGATGCTGTCGCCGTCCCGTACCGATTCAACGCGTCTCCATGGAAAGCATCCTCTGGATACTCGTGCAAACATTTAAACGCGATCCAACGGTCGGATCTATAGATACGGACCTTTTGAGCCGCTACTCTAGCCGAGCCAATGGAATTGCCCCGACCGGACGCTGTCGCTGTGTCGTGTCGTACCGATTCAACGCGTTTCCATGGAAAACATCCTCCGGAAAGTCGTGGAAAAATTTGAGAGCGATCCAGCGGTCGGATCTATAGATACGGACCTTTTGAGCCGCTACTCTTGCCGAGCCGGTGGAATTGCCCCGACCGGACGCTGTCGACGTGTCGTGTCGTACCGATTCAACGCGTCTCCATGGAAAACATCCTCCGGAAACTCGTCGAAAAATTTGAGCGCGATCCAACTGTCGGATCTATAGATACGGAACTTTTGAGCCGCTACTCTAGCCGAGCCAATGGAATTGCCCCGACCGGACGCTGTCGCCGTGCCGTGTCGTACCGATTCAACGCGTATCCATGGAAAACAGCCTCCGGAAACTCGTGGAAAAATTTGAGAGCGATCCAGCGGTCGGATCTATAGATACGGACCTTTTGAGCCGCTACTCTAGCCGAGCCGGTGGAATTGCCCCGACCGGACGCTGTCGCCGTGTCTTGTCGTACCGATTCAACGCGTCTCCATGGAAAACATCCTCTGAAAAGTCGTGGAAAAATTTGAGCGCGATCCAACTGTCGGATCTATAGATACGGACCTTTTGAGCCGCTACTCTTGCCGAGCCGGTGGAATTGCCCCGACCGGATGCTGTCGCCGTCCCGTACCGATTCAACGCGTCTCCATGGAAAGCATCCTCTGGATACTCGTGCAAACATTTGAACGCGATCCAACGGTCGGATTTATAGATACGGACTTTTTGAGCCGCTACTCTAGCCGAGCCCATGGAATTGCCCCGACCGGACGCTGTCGCCGTGCCGTGTCGTACTGATTCAACGCGTTTCCATGGAAAACAGCCTCCGGAAACTCGTGGAAAAATTTGAGAGCGATCCAGCGGTCGGATCTATAGATACGGACCTTTTGAGCCGCTACTCTAGCCGAGCCGGTGGAATTGCCCCGACCGGATGCTGTCGCCGTCCCGTACCGATTCAACGCGTCTCCATGGAAAGCATCCTCTGGATACTCGTGCAAACATTTGAACGTGATCCAACGGTCGAATCTATAGATACGGACCTTTTGAGCCGCTACTCTAGCCGAGCCAATGGAATTGCCCAGACCGGACGCTGTCGCCGTGCCGTGTCGTACCGATTCAACGCGTATCCATGGAAAACAGCCTCCGGAAACTCGTGGAAAAATTTGAGAGCGATCCAGCGGTCGGATCTATAGATACGGACCTTTTGAGCCGCTACTCTTGCCGAGCCGGTGGAATTGCCCCGACCGGACGCTGTCGCCGTGCCGTGTCGTACCGATTCAACGCGTCTCCATGGAAAACACCCTCCGGAAACTCGAGCAAAAATTTGAGCGCGATCCAGCGGTCGGATCTATAGATACGGACCTTTTGAGCCGCTACTCTAGCCGAGCCGGTGGAATTGCCCCGACCGGACGCTGTCGCTGTGTCGTGTCGTACCGATTCAACGCGTTTCCATGGAAAACATCCTCCGGAAAGTCGTGGAAAAATTTGAGAGCGATCCAGCGGTCGGATCTATAGATACGGACCTTTTGAGCCGCTACTCTTGCCGAGCCGGTGGAATTGCCCCGACCGGACGCTGTCGCCGTGTCGTGTCGTACCGATTCAACGCGTCTCCATGGAAAACATCCTCCGAAAACTCGTCGAAAAATTTGAGCGCGATCCAACTGTCGGATCTATAGATACGGACCTTTTGAGCCGCTACTCTAGCCGAGCCGGTGGAATTGCCCCGACCGCACGCTGTCGCCGTGTCGTGTCGTACCGATTCAAAGCGTCTCCATGGAAAACACCCTCCGAAAACTCGTGCAAAAATTTGAGCGCGATCCACCGGTCGGATCTATAGATACGGACCTTTTGAGCCGCTACTCTAGCCGAGCCGGTGGAATTGCCCCGACCGGACGCTGTCGCCGTGTCTTGTCGTACCGATTCAACGCGTCTCCATGGAAAACATCCTCTGAAAAGTCGTGGAAAAATTTGAGCGCGATCCAACTGTCGGATCTATAGATACGGACCTTTTGAGCAGCTACTCTAGCCGAGCCGGTGGAATTGCCCCGACCGGATGCTGTCGCCGTCCCGTACCGATTCAACGCGTCTCCATGGAAAGCATCCTCTGGATACTCGTGCAAACATTTGAACGCGATCCAACGGTCGGATCTATAGATACGGACCTTTTGAGCCGCTACTCTAGCCGAGCCAATGGAATTGCCCCGACCGGACGCTGTCGCTGTGTCGTGTCGTACCGATTCAACGCGTTTCCATGGAAAACATCCTCCGGAAAGTCGTGGAAAAATTTGAGAGCGATCCAGCGGTCGGATCTATAGATACGGACCTTTTGAGCCGCTACTCTTGCCGAGCCGGTGGAATTGCCCCGACCGGACGCTGTCGCCGTTTCGTGTCGTACCGATTCAACGCGTCTCCATGGAAAACATCCTCCGAAAACTCGTCGAAAAATTTGAGCGCGATCCAACTGTCGGATCTATAGATACGGACCTTTTGAGCCGCTACTCTAGCCGAGCCGGTGGAATTGCCCCGACCGCACGCTGTCGCCGTGTCGTGTCGTACCGATTCAAAGCGTCTCCATGGAAAACAGCCTCCGGAAAGTCGTGGAAAAATTTGAGCGCGATCCACCGGTCGGATCTATAGATACGGACCTTTTGAGCCGCTACTCTAGCCGAGCCGGTGGAATTGCCCCGACCGGACGCTGTCGCCGTGTCTTGTCGTACCGATTCAACGCGTCTCCATGGAAAACATCCTCTGAAAAGTCGTGGAAAAATTTGAGCGCGATCCAACTGTCGGATCTATAGATACGGACCTTTTGAGCCGCTACTCTTGCCGAGCCGGTGGAATTGCCCCGACCGGATGCTGTCGCCGTCCCGTACCGATTCAACGCGTCTCCATGGAAAGCGTCCTCTGGATACTCGTGCAAACATTTGAACGCGATCCAACGGTCGGATCTATAGATACGGACCTTTTGAGCCGCTACTCTAGCCGAGCCAATGGAATTGCCCCGACCGGACGCTGTCGCTGTGTCGTGTCGTACCGATTCAACACGTTTCCATGGAAAACATCCTCCGGAAAGTCGTGGAAAAATTTGAGAGCGATCCAGCGGTCGGATCTATAGATACGGACCTTTTGAGCCGCTACTCTTGCCGAGCCGGTGGAATTGCCCCGACCGCACGCTGTCGCCGTGTCGTGTCGTACCGATTCAAAGCGTCTCCATGGAAAACAGCCTCTGGAAAGTCGTGGAAAAATTTGAGCGCGATCCACCGGTCGGATCTATAGATACGGACCTTTTGAGCCGCTACTCTTGCCGAGCCAGTGGAATTGCCCCGACCGGACGCTGTCGCCGTGCCGTGTCGTACCGATTCAACGCGTCTCTATGGAAAACACCCTCCGGAAACTCGTGCAAAAATTTGAGCGCGAGCCAGCGGTCGGATCTATAGATACGGACCTTTTGAGCCGCTACTCTTGCCGAGCCGGTGGAATTGCCCCGACCGGACGTTGTCGCCGTGCCGAGTCGTACCGATTCAACGCGTCTCCATGGAAAACACCCTCCGGAAACTCGAGCAAAAATTTGAGCGCGATCCAGCGGTCGGATCTATAGATACGGACCTTTTGAGCCGCTACTCTTGCCGAGCCGGTGGAATTTCCCCGACCGGACGCTGTCGCCGTGCCGTGTCGCACCGATTCAACGCGTCTCCATGGAAAACAGCCTCCGGAAAGTCGTGGAAAAATTTGAGCGCGATCCACCGGTCGGATCTATAGATACGGACCTTTTGAGCCGCTACTATAGCCGAGCCGGTGGAATTGCCCCGACCGGACGCTGTCGCCGTGTCTTGTCGTACCGATTCAACGCGTCTCCATGGAAAACATCCTCTGAAAAGTCGTGGAAAAATTTGAGCGCGATCCAACTGTCGGATCTATACATACGGACCTTTTGAGCCGCTACTCTAGCCGAGCCGGTGGAATTGCCCCGACCGGACGCTGTCGCCGTGTCGTGTCGTACCGATTCAACGCGTCTCCATGGAAAACATCCTCTGGAAACTCGTCGAAAAATTTGAGCGCGATCCAACTGTCGGATCTATAGATACGGACCTTTTGAGCCGCTACTCTAGCCGAGCCGGTGGAATTGCCCCGACCGCACGCTGTCGCCGTGTCGTGTCGTACCGATTCAAAGCGTCTCCATGGAAAACAGCCTCCGGAAAGTCGTGGAAAAATTTGAGCGCGATCCACCGGTCGGATCTATAGATACGGACCTTTTGAGCCGCTACTCTAGCCGAGCCGGTGGAATTGCCCCGACCGGACGCTGTCGCCGTGTCTTGTCGTACTTATTCAACGCGTCTCCATGGAAAACATCCTCTGAAAAGTCGTGGAAAAATTTGAGCGCGATCCAACTGTCGGATCTATAGATACGGACCTTTTGAGCCGCTACTCTTGCCGAGCCGGTGGAATTGCCCCGACCGGATGCTGTCGCCGTCCCGTACCGATTCAACGCGTCTCCATGGAAAGCGTCCTCTGGATACTCGTGCAAACATTTGAACGCGATCCAACGGTCGGATCTATAGATACGGACCTTTTGAGCCGCTACTCTAGCCGAGCCAATGGAATTGCCCCGACCGGACGCTGTCGCTGTGTCGTGTCGTACCGATTCAACGCGTCTCCATGGAAAACAGCCTCCGGAAAGTCGTGGAAAAATTTGAGAGCGATCCAGCGGTCGGATCTATAGATACGGACCTTTTGAGCCGCTACTCTTGCCGAGCCGGTGGAATTGCCCCGACCGGACGCTGTCGCCGTGTCTTGTCGTACCGATTCAACGCGTCTCCATGGAAAACATCCTCTGAAAAGTCGTGGAAAAATTTGAGCGCGATCCAACTGTCGGATCTATAGATACGGACCTTTTGAGCCGCTACTCTAGCCGAGCCGGTGGAATTGCCCCGACCGGATGCTGTCGCCGTCCCGTACCGATTCAATGCGTCTCCATGGAAAGCATCCTCTGGATACTCGTGCAAACATTTGAACGCGATCCAACGGTCGGATCTATAGATACGGACCTTTTGAGCCGCTACTCTAGCCGAGCCAATGGAATTGCCCCGACCGGACGCTGTCGCTGTGTCGTGTCGTACCGATTCAACGCGTTTCCATGGAAAACATCCTCTGAAAAGTCGTGGAAAAATTTGAGCGCGATCCAACTGTCGGATCTATAGATACGGACCTTTTGAGCCGCTACTCTAGCCGAGCCGGTGGAATTGCCCCGACCGGATGCTGTCGCCGTCCCGTACCGATTCAATGCGTCTCCATGGAAAGCATCCTCTGGATACTCGTGCAAACATTTGAACGCGATCCAACGGTCGGATCTATAGATACGGACCTTTTGAGCCGCTACTCTAGCCGAGCCAATGGAATTGCCCCGACCGGACGCTGTCGTTGTGTCGTGTCGTACCGATTCAACGCGTTTCCATGGAAAACATCCTCCGGAAAGTGGTGGAAAAATTTGAGAGCGATCCAGCGGTCGGATCTATAGATACGGACCTTTTGAGCCGCTACTCTAGCCGAGCCGGTGGAATTGCCCCGACCGGACGCTGTCGCCGTGCCGTGTCGTACCGATTCAACGCGTCTCCATGGAAAACATCCTCCGGAAACTCGTGGAAAAATTTGAACGCGATCCAATGGTCGGATTTATAGATACGGACCTTTTGAGCCGCTACTCTAGCCGAGCCCCTGGAATTGCCCCGACCGGACGCTGTCGCCGTGCCGTGTCGTACCGATTCAACGCGTTTCCATGGAAAACAGCCTCCGGAAACTCGTGGAAAAATTTGAGAGCGATCCACCGGTCGGATCTATAGATACGGACCTTTTGAGCCGCTACTCTAGCCGAGCCGGTGGAATTGCCCCGACCGGATGCTGTCGCCGTCCCGTACCGATTCAACACGTCTCCATGGAAAGCATCCTCTGGATACTCGTGCAAACATTTGAACGCGATCCAACGGTCGGATCTATAGTTACGGACCTTTTGAGCCGCTACTCTATCCGAGCCAATGGAATTGCCCCGACCGGACGCTGTCGCCGTGCCGTGTCGTACCGATTCAACGCGTATCCATGGAAAACAGCCTCCGGAAACTCGTGGAAAAATTTGAGAGCGATCCAGCGGTCGGATCTATAGATACGGACCTTTTGAGCCGCTACTCTTGCCGAGCCGGTGGAATTGCCCCGACCGGACGCTGTCGTCGTGCCGTGTCGTACCGATTCAACGCGTCTCCATGGAAAACACCCTGCAGAAACTCGTGCAAAAATTTAAGCGCGATTCAGCGGTCGTATCTATAGATACGGACCTTTTGAGCCGCTACTCTAGCCGAGCCGGTGGAATTGCCCCGACCGGATGCTGTCGCCGTCCCGTACCGATTCAACACGTCTCCATGGAAAGCATCCTCTGGATACTCGTGCAAACATTTGAACGCGATCCAACGGTCGGATCTATAGATACGGACCTTTTGAGCCGCTACTCTAGCCGAGCCAATGGAATTGCCCCGACCGGACGCTGTCGCCGTGCTGTGTCGTACCGATTCAACGCGTTTCCATGGAAAACAGCCTCCGGAAACTCGTGGAAAAATTTGAGAGCGATCCAACGGTCGGATCTATAGATACGGACCTTTTGAGCCGCTACTCTAGCCGAGCCAATGGAATTGCCCCGACCGGACGCTGTCGCTGTGTCGTGTCGTACCGATTCAACGCGTCTCCATGGAAAACAGCCTCCGGAAAGTCGTGGAAAAATTTGAGAGCGATCCAGCGGTCGGATCTATAGATACGGACCTTTTGAGCCGCTACTCTTGCCGAGCCGGTGGAATTGCCCCGACCGGACGCTGTCGCCGTGTCTTGTCGTACCGATTCAACGCGTCTCCATGGAAAACATCCTCTGAAAAGTCGTGGAAAAATTTGAGCGCGATCCAACTGTCGGATCTATAGATACGGACCTTTTGAGCCGCTACTCTAGCCGAGCCGGTGGAATTGCCCCGACCGGATGCTGTCGCCGTCCCGTACCGATTCAATGCGTCTCCATGGAAAGCATCCTCTGGATACTCGTGCAAACATTTGAACGCGATCCAACGGTCGGATCTATAGATACGGACCTTTTGAGCCGCTACTCTAGCCGAGCCAATGGAATTGCCCCGACCGGACGCTGTCGCTGTGTCGTGTCGTACCGATTCAACGCGTTTCCATGGAAAACATCCTCTGAAAAGTCGTGGAAAAATTTGAGCGCGATCCAACTGTCGGATCTATAGATACGGACCTTTTGAGCCGCTACTCTAGCCGAGCCGGTGGAATTGCCCCGACCGGATGTTGTCGCCGTCCCGTACCGATTCAATGCGTCTCCATGGAAAGCATCCTCTGGATACTCGTGCAAACATTTGAACGCGATCCAACGGTCGGATCTATAGATACGGACCTTTTGAGCCGCTACTCTAGCCGAGCCAATGGAATTGCCCCGACCGGACGCTGTCGTTGTGTCGTGTCGTACCGATTCAACGCGTTTCCATGGAAAACATCCTCCGGAAAGTGGTGGAAAAATTTGAGAGCGATCCAGCGGTCGGATCTATAGATACGGACCTTTTGAGCCGCTACTCTAGCCGAGCCGGTGGAATTGCCCCGACCGGACGCTGTCGCCGTGCCGTGTCGTACCGATTCAACGCGTCTCCATGGAAAACATCCTCCGGAAACTCGTGGAAAAATTTGAACGCGATCCAATGGTCGGATTTATAGATACGGACCTTTTGAGCCGCTACTCTAGCCGAGCCCCTGGAATTGCCCCGACCGGACGCTGTCGCCGTGCCGTGTCGTACCGATTCAACGCGTTTCCATGGAAAACAGCCTCCGGAAACTCGTGGAAAAATTTGAGAGCGATCCACCGGTCGGATCTATAGATACGGACCTTTTGAGCCGCTACTCTAGCCGAGCCGGTGGAATTGCCCCGACCGGATGCTGTCGCCGTCCCGTACCGATTCAACACGTCTCCATGGAAAGCATCCTCTGGATACTCGTGCAAACATTTGAACGCGATCCAACGGTCGGATCTATAGTTACGGACCTTTTGAGCCGCTACTCTATCCGAGCCAATGGAATTGCCCCGACCGGACGCTGTCGCCGTGCCGTGTCGTACCGATTCAACGCGTATCCATGGAAAACAGCCTCCGGAAACTCGTGGAAAAATTTGAGAGCGATCCAGCGGTCGGATCTATAGATACGGACCTTTTGAGCCGCTACTCTTGCCGAGCCGGTGGAATTGCCCCGACCGGACGCTGTCGTCGTGCCGTGTCGTACCGATTCAACGCGTCTCCATGGAAAACACCCTGCAGAAACTCGTGCAAAAATTTAAGCGCGATTCAGCGGTCGGATCTATAGATACGGACCTTTTGAGCCGCTACTCTAGCCGAGCCGGTGGAATTGCCCCGACCGGATGCTGTCGCCGTCCCGTACCGATTCAACACGTCTCCATGGAAAGCATCCTCTGGATACTCGTGCAAACATTTGAACGCGATCCAACGGTCGGATCTATAGATACGGACCTTTTGAGCCGCTACTCTAGCCGAGCCAATGGAATTGCCCCGACCGGACGCTGTCGCCGTGCTGTGTCGTACCGATTCAACGCGTTTCCATGGAAAACAGCCTCCGGAAACTCGTGGAAAAATTTGAGAGCGATCCAACGGTCGGATCTATAGATACGGACCTTTTGAGCCGCTACTCTAGCCGAGCCAATGGAATTGCCCCGACCGGACGCTGTCGCTGTGTCGTGTCGTACCGATTCAACGCGTCTCCATGGAAAACAGCCTCCGGAAAGTCGTGGAAAAATTTGAGAGCGATCCAGCGGTCGGATCTATAGATACGGACCTTTTGAGCCGCTACTCTTGCCGAGCCGGTGGAATTGCCCCGACCGGACGCTGTCGCCGTGTCTTGTCGTACCGATTCAACGCGTCTCCATGGAAAACATCCTCTGAAAAGTCGTGGAAAAATTTGAGCGCGATCCAACTGTCGGATCTATAGATACGGACCTTTTGAGCCGCTACTCTAGCCGAGCCGGTGGAATTGCCCCGACCGGATGCTGTCGCCGTCCCGTACCGATTCAATGCGTCTCCATGGAAAGCATCCTCTGGATACTCGTGCAAACATTTGAACGCGATCCAACGGTCGGATCTATAGATACGGACCTTTTGAGCCGCTACTCTAGCCGAGCCAATGGAATTGCCCCGACCGGACGCTGTCGCTGTGTCGTGTCGTACCGATTCAACGCGTTTCCATGGAAAACATCCTCTGAAAAGTCGTGGAAAAATTTGAGCGCGATCCAACTGTCGGATCTATAGATACGGACCTTTTGAGCCGCTACTCTAGCCGAGCCGGTGGAATTGCCCCGACCGGATGTTGTCGCCGTCCCGTACCGATTCAATGCGTCTCCATGGAAAGCATCCTCTGGATACTCGTGCAAACATTTGAACGCGATCCAACGGTCGGATCTATAGATACGGACCTTTTGAGCCGCTACTCTAGCCGAGCCAATGGAATTGCCCCGACCGGACGCTGTCGTTGTGTCGTGTCGTACCGATTCAACGCGTTTCCATGGAAAACATCCTCCGGAAAGTGGTGGAAAAATTTGAGAGCGATCCAGCGGTCGGATCTATAGATACGGACCTTTTGAGCCGCTACTCTAGCCGAGCCGGTGGAATTGCCCCGACCGGACGCTGTCGCCGTGCCGTGTCGTACCGATTCAACGCGTCTCCATGGAAAACATCCTCCGGAAACTCGTGGAAAAATTTGAACGCGATCCAATGGTCGGATTTATAGATACGGACCTTTTGAGCCGCTACTCTAGCCGAGCCCCTGGAATTGCCCCGACCGGACGCTGTCGCCGTGCCGTGTCGTACCGATTCAACGCGTTTCCATGGAAAACAGCCTCCGGAAACTCGTGGAAAAATTTGAGAGCGATCCACCGGTCGGATCTATAGATACGGACCTTTTGAGCCGCTACTCTAGCCGAGCCGGTGGAATTGCCCCGACCGGATGCTGTCGCCGTCCCGTACCGATTCAACACGTCTCCATGGAAAGCATCCTCTGGATACTCGTGCAAACATTTGAACGCGATCCAACGGTCGGATCTATAGTTACGGACCTTTTGAGCCGCTACTCTAGCCGAGCCAATGGAATTGCCCCGACCGGACGCTGTCGCCGTGCCGTGTCGTACCGATTCAACGCGTATCCATGGAAAACAGCCTCCGGAAACTCGTGGAAAAATTTGAGAGCGATCCAGCGGTCGGATCTATAGATACGGACCTTTTGAGCCGCTACTCTTGCCGAGCCGGTGGAATTGCCCCGACCGGACGTTGTCGCCGTGCCGTGTCGTACCGATTCAACGCGTCTCCATGGAAAACATCCTCCGGAAACTCGTGGAAAAATTTGAACGCGATCCAATGGTCGGATGTATAGATACGGACCTTTTGAGCCGCTACTCTAGCCGAGCCCCTGGAATTGCCCCGACCGGACGCTGTCGCCGTGCCGTGTCGTACCGATTCAACGCGTTTCCATGGAAAACAGCCTCCGGAAACTCGTGGAAAAATTTGAGAGCGATCCACCGGTCGGATCTATAGATACGGACCTTTTGAGCCGCTACTCTAGCCGAGCCGGTGGAATTGCCCCGACCGGATGCTGTCGCCGTCCCGTACCGATTCAACACGTCTCCATGGAAAGCATCCTCTGGATACTCGTGCAAACATTTGAACGCGATCCAACGGTCGGATCTATAGATACGGACCTTTTGAGCCGCTACTCTAGCCGAGCCAATGGAATTGCCCCGACCGGACGCTGTCGCCGTGCTGTGTCGTACCGATTCAACGCGTTTCCATGGAAAACAGCCTCCGGAAACTCGTGCAAAAATTTGAGAGCGATCCAACGGTCGGATCTATAGATACGGACCTTTTGAGCCTCTACTCTAGCCGAGCCAATGGAATTGCCCCGACCGGACGCTGTCGCCGTGCCGTGTCGTACTGATTCAACGTGTCTCCATGGAAAACAGCCTCCGGATACTCGTGCAAATATCTGAGCGCGATCCAACGGTCGGATCTATAGATACGGACCTTTTGAGCCGCTACTCTAGCCGAGCCGGTGGAATTGCCCAGACCGGACGCTGTCGCCGTGCCGTGTCGTACCGATTCAACGCGTCTCCATGGAAAACAGCCTCCGGAAAGTCGTGGAAAAATTTGAGCGCGATCCACCGGTCGGATCTATAGATACGGACCTTTTGAGCCGCTACTCTAGCCGAGCCGGTGGAATTGCCCCGACCTAATGCTGTCGCCGTGTCGTGTCGTACCGATTCAACGCGTCTCCATGGAAAACATCCTCCGGAAACTCGTGGAAAAATTTGAGCGCGATCCAACTGTCGGATCTATAGATACGGACCTTTTGAGCCGCTACTCTAGCCGAGCCCGTGGAATTGCCCCGACCGCACGCTGTCGCCGTGTCGTGTCGTACCGATGCAAAGCGTCTCCATGGAGAACACCCTGGAGAAACTCGTGCAAAAATTTGAGCGCGATCCAGCGGTCGGATCTATAGATACAGACCTTTTGAGCCGCTACTCTAGCCGAGCCGGTGGAATTGCCCCGACCGGACGCTGTCGCCGTGTCTTGTCGTACCGATTCAACGCGTCTCCATGGAAAACATCCTCCGGAAACTCGTGGAAAAATTTGAGCGCGATCCAACTGTCGGATCTATAGATACGGACCTTTTGAGCCGCTACTCTAGCCGAGCCGGTGGAATTGCCCCGACCGGATGCTGTCGCCGTCCCGTACCGATTCAACGCGTCTCCATGGAAAGCATCCTCTGGATACTCGTGCAAACATTTGAACGCGATCCAACGGTCGGATCTATAGATACGGACCTTTTGAGCCGCTACTCTAGCCGAGCCAATGGAATTGCCCCGACCGGACGCTGTCGCCGTGCCGTGTCGTACCGATTCAACGCGTTTCCATGGAAAACAGCCTCCGGAAACTCGTGGAAAAATTTGAGAGCGATCCAACGGTCGAATCTATAGATACGGACCTTTTGAGCCTCTACTCTAGCCGAGCCAATGGAATTGCCCCGACCGGACGCTGTCGCCGTGCCGTGTCGTACCGATTCAACGCGTCTCCATGGAAAACAGCCTCCGGATACTCGTGCAAATATCTGAGCGCGATCCAACGGTCGGATCTATAGATACGGACCTTTTGAGCCGCTACTCTAGCCGAGCCGGTGGAATTGCCCAGACCGGACGCTGTCGCCGTGCCGTGTCGTACCGATTCAACGCGTCTCCATGGAAAACAGCCTCCGGAAAGTCGTGGAAAAATTTGAGCGCGATCCACCGGTCGGATCTATAGATACGGACCTTTTGAGCCGCTACTCTAGCCGAGCCGGTGGAATTGCCCCGACCGAATGCTGTCGCTGTGTCGTGTCGTACCGATTCAACGCGTCTCCATGGAAAACATCCTCCGGAAACTCGTGGAAAAATTTGAGCGCGATCCAACTGTCGGATCTATAGATACGGACCTTTTGAGCCGCTACTCTAGCCGGGCCGGTGGAATTGCGCCGACTGGACGCTGTCGCCGTGCCGTGTCGTACCGATTCAACGCGTCTCCATGGAAAACAGCCTTCGGAAACTCGCGGAAAACTTTGAGCACGATCCTCCGGTCGGATCTATAGATACGGACCTTTTGAGCCGCTACTCTAGCCGAGCCGGTGGAATTGCCCCGACCGGACGCTGTCGCCGTGCCGTGTCGTACCGATTCAACGCGTCTCCATGGAAAACAGCCTCCGGAAAGTCGTGGATAAATTTGAGAGCGATCCACCGGTCGGATCTATAGATACGGACCTTTTGAGCCGCTACTCTAGCCGAGCCGGTGGAATTGCCCCGACCGGACGCTGTCGCCGTGCCGTGTCGTATCGATTCAACGCGTCTCCATGGAAAACATCCTTCGGAAACTCGTGGAAAAATTTGAGCGCGATCCACCGGTCGGATCTATAGATACGGACCTTTTGAGCCGCTACTCTACCCAAGCCGGTGTAATTGCCCCGACCGGATGCTGTCGCCGTCCCGTACCGATTCAACGCGTCTCCATGGAAAACATCCTCCGGAAAGTCGTGGAAAAATTTGAGCGCGATCCAACTGTCGGATCTATAGATACGGACCTTTTGAGCCGCTACTCTAGCCGGGCCGGTGGAATTGCGCCGACTGGACGCTGTCGCCGTGCCGTGTCGTACCGATTCAACGCGTCTCCATGGAAAACAGCCTTCGGAAACTCGCGGAAAACTTTGAGCACGATCCTCCGGTCGGATCTATAGATACGGACCTTTTGAGCCGCTACTCTAGCCGAGCCGGTGGAATTGCCCCGACCGGACGCTGTCGCCGTGCCGTGTCGTACCAATTCAACACGTCTCCATGGAAAACAGCCTCCGGAAAGTCGTGGATAAATTTGAGAGCGATCCACCGGTCGGATCTATAGATACGGACCTTTTGAGCCGCTACTCTAGCCGAGCCGGTGGAATTGCCCCGACCGGACGCTGTCGCCGTGCCGTGTCGCACCGATTCAACGCGTCTCCATGGAAAACAGCCTCCGGAAAGTCGTGGAAAAATTTGAGCGCGATCCAACTGTCGGATCTATAGATACGGACCTTTTGAGCCGCTACTCTAGCCGGGCCGGTGGAATTGCGCCGACTGGACGCTGTCGCCGTGCCGTGTCGTACCGATTCAACGCGTCTCCATGGAAAACAGCCTTCGGAAACTCGCGGAAAACTTTGAGCACGATCCTCCGGTCGGATCTATAGATACGGACCTTTTGAGCCGCTACTCTAGCCGAGCCGGTGGAATTGCCCCGACCGGACGCTGTCGTCGTGCCGTGTCGTACCAATTCAACACGTCTCCATGGAAAACAGCCTCCGGAAAGTCGTGGATAAATTTGAGAGCGATCCACCGGTCGGATCTATAGATACGGACCTTTTGAGCCGCTACTCTAGCCGAGCCGGTGGAATTGCCCCGACCGGACGCTGTCGCCGTGCCGTGTCGTATCGATTCAACGCGTCTCCATGGAAAACATCCTTCGGAAACTCGTGGAAAAATTTGAGCGCGATCCACCGGTCGGATCTATAGATACGGACCTTTTGAGCCGCTACTCTACCCAAGCCGGTGTAATTGCCCCGACCGGATGCTGTCGCCGTCCCGTACCGATTCAACGCGTCTCCATGGAAAACATCCTCCGGAAAGTCGTGGAAAAATTTGAGCGCGATCCAACTGTCGGATCTATAGATACGGACCTTTTGAGCCGCTACTCTAGCCGAGCCGGTGGAATTGCCTCAACCGGACGCTGTCGCCGTGTCGTGTCGTACCGATTCAACGCGTCTTCATAGAAACATCCTCCGAAAACTCGTGCAAAAATTTGAGCGCGATCCAACTGTCGGATCTATAGATACGGACCTTTTGAGCCGCTACTCTAGCCGAGCCGGTGGAATTGCCCCGACCGCACGCTGTCGCCGTGTCGTGTCGTACCGATGCAAAGCGTCTCCATGGAGAACACCCTCCGGAAACTCGTGCAAAAATTTGAGCGCGATCCAGCGGTCGGATCAATAGATACGGACCTTTTGAGCCGCTACTCTTGCCGAGCCGGTGGAATTGCCCCGACCGGACGCTGTCGCCGTGCCGTGTCGCACCGATTCAACGCGTCTCCATGGAAAACAGCCTCCGGAAAGTCATGGAAAAATTTGAGCGCGATCCACCGGTCGGATCTATAGATACGGACCTTTTGAGCCGCTACTCTAGCCGAGCCGGTGGAATTGCCCCGACCGGACGCTGTCGCCGTGTCTTGTCGTACCGATTCAACGCGTCTCCATGGAAAACATCCTCTGAAAAGTCGTGGAAAAATTTGAGCGCGATCCAACTGTCGGATCTATAGATACGGACCTTTTGAGCCGCTACTCTAGCCGAGCCGGTGGAATTGCCCCGACCGGATGCTGTCGCCGTCCCGTACCGATTCAACGCGTCTCCATGGAAAGCGTCCTCTGGATACTCGTGCAAACATTTGAACGCGATCCAACGGTCGGATCTATAGATACGGACCTTTTGAGCCGCTACTCTAGCCGAGCCAATGGAATTGCCCCGACCGGACGCTGTCGCTGTGTCGTGTCGTACCGATTCAACGCGTTTCCATGGAAAACATCCTCTGAAAAGTCGTGGAAAAATTTGAGCGCGATCCAACTGTCGGATCTATAGATACGGACCTTTTGAGCCGCTACTCTAGCCGAGCCGGTGGAATTGCCCCGACCGGATGCTGTCGCCGTCCCGTACCGATTCAATGCGTCTCCATGGAAAGCATCCTCTGGATACTCGTGCAAACATTTGAACGCGATCCAATGGTCGGATCTATAGATACGGACCTTTTGAGCCGCTACTCTAGCCGAGCCAATGGAATTGCCCCGACCGGACGCTGTCGCTGTGTCGTGTCGTACCGATTCAACGCGTTTCCATGGAAAACATCCTCCGGAAAGTGGTGGAAAAATTTGAGAGCGATCCAGCGGTCGGATCTATAGATACGGACCTTTTGAGCCGCTACTCTAGCCGAGCCGGTGGAATTGCCCCGACCGGACGTTGTCGCCGTGCCGTGTCGTACCGATTCAACGCGTCTCCATGGAAAACATCCTCCGGAAACTCGTGGAAAAATTTGAACGCGATCCAATGGTCGGATGTATAGATACGGACCTTTTGAGCCGCTACTCTAGCCGAGCCCCTGGAATTGCCCCGACCGGACGCTGTCGCCGTGCCGTGTCGTACCGATTCAACGCGTTTCCATGGAAAACAGCCTCCGGAAACTCGTGGAAAAATTTGAGAGCGATCCACCGGTCGGATCTATAGATACGGACCTTTTGAGCCGCTACTCTAGCCGAGCCGGTGGAATTGCCCCGACCGGATGCTGTCGCCGTCCCGTACCGATTCAACACGTCTCCATGGAAAGCATCCTCTGGATACTCGTGCAAACATTTGAATGCGATCCAACGGTCGGATCTATAGTTACGGACCTTTTGAGCCGCTACTCTAGCCGAGCCAATGGAATTGCCCCGACCAGACGCTGTCGCCGTGCCGTGTCGTACCGATTCAACGCGTATCCATGGAAAACAGCCTCCGGAAACTCGTGGAAAAATTTGAGAGCGATCCAGCGGTCGGATCTATAGATACGGACCTTTTGAGCCGCTACTCTTGCCGAGCCGGTGGAATTGCGCCGACCGGACGCTGTCGTCGTGCCGTGTCGTACCGATTCAACGCGTCTCCATGGAAAACACCCTGCAGAAACTCGTGCAAAAATTTGAGCGCGATCCAGCGGTCGGATCTATAGATACAGACCTTTTGAGCCGCTACTCTAGCCGAGCCGGTGGAATTGCCCCGACCGGACGCTGTCGCCGTGTCTTGTCGTACCGATTCAACGCGTCTCCATGGAAAACATCCTCCGGAAACTCGTGGAAAAATTTGAGCGCGATCCAACTGTCGGATCTATAGATACGGACCTTTTGAGCCGCTACTCTAGCCGAGCCGGTGGAATTGCCCCGACCGGATGCTGTCGCCGTCCCGTACCGATTCAACGCGTCTCCATGGAAAGCATCCTCTGGATACTCGTGCAAACATTTGAACGCGATCCAACGGTCGGATCTATAGATACGGACCTTTTGAGCCGCTACTCTAGCCGAGCCAATGGAATTGCCCCGACCGGACGCTGTCGCCGTGCCGTGTCGTACCGATTCAACGCGTTTCCATGGAAAACAGCCTCCGGAAACTCGTGGAAAAATTTGAGAGCGATCCAACGGTCGGATCTATAGATACGGACCTTTTGAGCCTCTACTCTAGCCGAGCCAATGGAATTGCCCCGACCGGACGCTGTCGCCGTGCCGTGTCGTACCGATTCAACGCGTATCCATGGAAAACAGCCTCCGGAAACTCGTGGAAAAATTTGAGAGCGATCCAGCGGTCGGATCTATAGATACGGACCTTTTGAGCCGCTACTCTTGCCGAGCCGGTGGAATTGCGCCGACCGGACGCTGTCGTCGTGCCGTGTCGTACCGATTCAACGCGTCTCCATGGAAAACACCCTGCAGAAACTCGTGCAAAAATTTGAGCGCGATCCAGCGGTCGGATCTATAGATACAGACCTTTTGAGCCGCTACTCTAGCCGAGCCGGTGGAATTGCCCCGACCGGACGCTGTCGCCGTGTCTTGTCGTACCGATTCAACGCGTCTCCATGGAAAACATCCTCTGAAAAGTCGTGGAAAAATTTGAGCGCGATCCAACTGTCGGATCTATAGATACGGACCTTTTGAGCCGCTACTCTAGCCGAGCCGGTGGAATTGCCCCGACCGGATGCTGTCGCCGTCCCGTACCGATTCAACGCGTCTCCATGGAAAGCGTCCTCTGGATACTCGTGCAAACATTTGAACGCGATCCAACGGTCGGATCTATAGATACGGACCTTTTGAGCCGCTACTCTAGCCGAGCCCATGGAATTGCCCCGACCGGACGCTGTCGCTGTGTCGTGTCGTACCGATTCAACGCGTTTCCATGGAAAACATCCTCCGGAAAGTCGTGGAAAAATTTGAGAGCGATCCAGCGGTCGGATCTATAGATATGGACCTTTTGAGCCGCTACTCTTGCCGAGCCGGTAGAATTGCCCCGACCGGACGCTGTCGCCGTGCCGTGTCGTACCGATTCAACGCGTCTCTATGGAAAACACCCTCCGGAAACTCGTGCAAAAATTTGAGCGCGAGCCAGCGGTCGGATCTATAGATACGGACCTTTTGAGCCGCTACTCTTGCCGAGCCGGTGGAATTGCCCCGACCGGACGCTGTCGCCGTGCCGTGTCGTACCGATTCAACGCGTCTCTATGGAAAACACCCTCCGGAAACTCGTGCAAAAATTTGAGCGTGAGCCAGCGGTCGGATCTATAGATACGGACCTTTTGAGCCGCTACTCTAGCGGGGCCGGTGGAATTGCCCCGACCGGACGCTGTCGCCGTGCCGTGTCGTACCGATTCAACGCGTCTCCATGGAAAACATCCTCCGGAAACTCGTGCAAAAATTTGAGCGCGATCCAACGGTCGGATCTATAGATACGGACCTTTTGAGCCGCTACTCTAGCCGGGCCGTTGGAATTGCCCCGACCGGATGCTGTCGCCGTCCCGTACCGATTCAACGCGTCTCCATGGAAAACATCCTCCGGATACTCGTGCAAAAATCTGAGCGCGATCCAACGGTCGGATCTATAGATACGGACCTTTTGAGCCGCTACTCTAGCCGAGCCGGTGGAATTGCCCAGACCGGACGCTGTCGCCGTGCCGTGTCGTACCGATTCAACGCGTCTCCATGGAAAACAGCCTCCGGAAAGTCGGGGAAACATTTGAGCGCGATCCACCGGTCGGATCTATAGATACGGACCTTTTGAGCCGCTACTCTAGCCGAGCCGGTGGAATTGCCCCGACCGAATGCTGTCACCGTGTCGTGTCGTACCGATTCAACGCGTCTCCATGGAAAACATCCTCCGGAAACTCGTGGAAAAATTTGAGCGCGATCCAACTGTCGGATCTATAGATACGGACCTTTTGAGCCGCTACTCTTGCCGAGCCGGTGCAATTGCCCCGACCGGACGCTGTCGCCGTGCCGTGTCGTACCGATTCAACGCGTCTCTATGGAAAACACCCTCCGGAAACTCGTGCAAAAATTTGAGCGTGAGCCAGCGGTCGGATCTATAGATACGGACCTTTTGAGCCGCTACTCTAGCCGGGCCGGTGGAATTGCCCCGACCGGACGCTGTCGCCGTGCCGTGTCGTACCGATTCAACGCGTCTCCATGGAAAACATCCTCCGGAAACTCGTGCAAAAATTTGAGCGCGATCCAACGGTCGGATCTATAGATACGGACCTTTTGAGCCGCTACTCTAGCCGGGCCGTTGGAATTGCCCCGACCGGATGCTGTCGTCGTCCCGTACCGATTCAACGCGTCTCCATGGAAAACATCCTCCGGATACTCGTGCAAAAATCTGAGCGCGATCCAACGGTCGGATCTATAGATACGGACCTTTTGAGCCGCTACTCTAGCCGAGCCGGTGGAATTGCCCAGACCGGACGCTCTCGCCGTGCCGTGTCGTACCGATTCAACGCGTCTCCATGGAAAACAGCCTCCGGAAAGTCGGGGAAACATTTGAGCGCGATCCACCGGTCGGATCTATAGATACGGACCTTTTGAGCCGCTACTCTAGCCGAGCCGGTGGAATTGCCCCGACCGAATGCTGTCACCGTGTCGTGTCGTACCGATTCAACGCGTCTCCATGGAAAACATCCTTCGGAAACTCGTGGAAAAATTTGAGCGCGATCCACCGGTCGGATCTATAGATACGGACCTTTTGAGCCGCTACTCTAACCGCGCCGGTGTAATTGCCCCGACCGGATGCTGTCGCCGTCCCGTACCGATTCAACGCGTCTCCATGGAAAACAGCCTCCAGAAAGTCGTTGAAAAATTTGAGCGCGATCCACCGGTCGGATCTATAGATACGGACCTTTTGAGCCGCTACTCTAGCCGAGCCGGTGGAATTGCCCCGACCGGACGCTGTCGCCGTGTCGTGTCGTACCGATTCAACGCGTCTCCATGGAAAACATCCTCCGGAAACTCGTGGAAAAATTTGAGCGCGATCCAACTGTCGGATCTATAGATACGGACCTTTTGAGCCGCTACTCTAGCCGTGCCGGTGGAATTGCGCCGACCGGATGCTGTCGCCGTGCCGTGTCGTACCGATTCAACGCGTCTCCATGGAAAAGAGCCTGCGGAAACTCGTGGAAAAATTTGAGCACGATCCAACTGTCGGATCTATAGATACGGACCTTTTGAGCCGCTACTCTAGCCGGGCCGTTGGAATTGCCCCGACCGGATGCTGTCGTCGTCCCGTACCGATTCAACGCGTCTCCATGGAAAACATCCTCCGGATACTCGTGCAAAAATCTGAGCGCGATCCAACGGTCGGATCTATAGATACGGACCTTTTGAGCCGCTACTCTAGCCGAGCCGGTGGAATTGCCCAGACCGGACGCTCTCGCCGTGCCGTGTCGTACCGATTCAACGCGTCTCCATGGAAAACAGCCTCCGGAAAGTCGGGGAAACATTTGAGCGCGATCCACCGGTCGGATCTATAGATACGGACCTTTTGAGCCGCTACTCTAGCCGAGCCGGTGGAATTGCCCCGACCGAATGCTGTCACCGTGTCGTGTCGTACCGATTCAACGCGTCTCCATGGAAAACATCCTTCGGAAACTCGTGGAAAAATTTGAGCGCGATCCACCGGTCGGATCTATAGATACGGACCTTTTGAGCCGCTACTCTAACCGCGCCGGTGTAATTGCCCCGACCGGATGCTGTCGCCGTCCCGTACCGATTCAACGCGTCTCCATGGAAAACAGCCTCCAGAAAGTCGTTGAAAAATTTGAGCGCGATCCACCGGTCGGATCTATAGATACGGACCTTTTGAGCCGCTACTCTAGCCGAGCCGGTGGAATTGCCCCGACCGGACGCTGTCGCCGTGTCGTGTCGTACCGATTCAACGCGTCTCCATGGAAAACATCCTCCGGAAACTCGTGGAAAAATTTGAGCGCGATCCAACTGTCGGATCTATAGATACGGACCTTTTGAGCCGCTACTCTAGCCGTGCCGGTGGAATTGCGCCGACCGGATGCTGTCGCCGTGCCGTGTCGTACCGATTCAACGCGTCTCCATGGAAAAGAGCCTTCGGAAACTCGTGGAAAAATTTGAGCACGATCCACCGGTCGGATCTATAGATACGGACCTTTTGAGCCGCTACTCTAGCCGAGCCGGTGGAATTGCCCCGACCGGACGCTGTCGCCGTGCCGTGTCGTACCGATTCAACGCGTCTCCATGGAAAACAGCCTCCGGAAAGTCGGGGAAACATTTGAGCGCGATCCACCGGTCGGATCTATAGATACGGACCTTTTGAGCCGCTACTCTAGCCGAGCCGGTGGAATTGCCCCGACCGAATGCTGTCACCGTGTCGTGTCGTACCGATTCAACGCGTCTCCATGGAAAACATCCTCCGGAAACTCGTGGAAAAATTTGAGCGCGATCCAACTGTCGGATCTATAGATACGGACCTTTTGAGCCGCTACTCTAGCCGTGCCGGTGGAATTGCGCCGACCGGATGCTGTCGCCGTGCCGTGTCGTACCGATTCAACGCGTCTCCATGGAAAACAGCCTTCGGAAACTCGTGGAAAAATTTGAACACGATCCACCGGTCGGATCTATAGATACGGACCTTTTGAGCCGCTACTCTAGCCGAGCCGGTGGAATTGCCCCGACCGGACGCTGTCGCCGTGCCGTGTCGTACCGATTCAACGCGTCTCCATGGAAAACAGCCTCCGGAAAGTCGTGGATAAATTTGAGCGCGATCCACCGGTCGGACCTTTTGAGCCGCTACTCTAGCCGAGCCGGTGGAATTGCCCAGACCGGACGTTCTCGCCGTGCCGTGTCGTACCGATTCAACGCGTCTCCATGGAAAACAGCCTCCGGAAAGTCGTGGAAAAATTTGAGCGCGAACCACCGGTCGGATCTATAGATACGGACCTTTTGAGCCGCTACTCTAGCCGAGCCAGTGGAATTGCCCAGACCGGACGTTCTCGCCGTGCCGTGTCGTACCGATTCAACGCGTCTCCATGGAAAACAGCCTCCGGAAAGTCGTGGAAAAATTTGAGCGCGATCCACCGGTCGGATCTATAGATACGGACCTTTTGAGCCGCTACTCTAGCCGGGCCGGTGGAATTGCGCCGACTGGACGCTGTCGTCGTGCCGTGTCGTACCGATTCAACGCGTCTCCATGGAAAACAGCCTTCGGAAACTCGTGGAAAAATTTGAGCACGATCCACCGGTCGGATCTATAGATACGGACCTTTTGAGCCGCTACTCTAGCCGAGCCGGTGGAATTGCCCAGACCGGACGCTGTCGCCGTGCCGTGTCGTACCGATTCAACGCGTCTCCATGGAAAACAGCCTCCGGAAAGTCGTGGAAAAATTTGAGCGCGATCCACCGGTCGGATCTATAGATACGGACCTTTTGAGCCGCTACTCTAGCCGGGCCGGTGGAATTGCGCCGACTGGACGCTGTCGCCGTGCCGTGTCGTACCGATTCAACGCGTCTCCATGGAAAACAGCCTTCGGAAACTCGTGGAAAAATTTGAGCGCGATCCACCGGTCGGATCTATAGATACGGACCTTTTGAGCCGCTACTCTAGCCGAGCCGGTGGAATTGCCCCGACCGGACGCTGTCGCCGTGTCTTGTCGTACCGATTCAACGCGTCTCCATGGAAAACACCCCCCCGGAAACTCGTGCAAAAATTTGAGCGCGATCCACCGGTCGGATCTATAGATACGGACCTTTTGAGCCGCTACTCTAGCCGAGCCGGTGGAATTGCCCAGACCGGACGCTGTCGCCGTGCCGTGTCGTACCGATTCAACTCGTCTCCATGGAAAACAGCCTCCGGAAAGTCGTGGAAAAATTTGAGCGCGATCCACCGGTCGGATCTATAGATACGGACCTTTTGAGCCGCTACTCTAGCCGAGCCGGTGGAATTGCCCCGACCGGACGCTGTCGCCGTGTCTTGTCGTACCGATTCAACGCGTCTCCATGGAAAACACCCCCCCGGAAACTCGTGCGAAAATTTGAGAGCGATCCAGCGGTCGGATCTATAGATACGGACCTTTTGAGCCGCTACTCTAGCCGAGACGGTGGAATTGCCCCGACCGGACGCTGTCGCCGTGTCTTGTCGTACCGATTCAACGCGTCTCCATGGAAAACACCCCTCCGGAAAGTCGTGCAAAAATTTGAGCGCGATCCAGCGGTCGAATCTATAGATACGGACCTTTTGAGCCGCTACTCTAGCCGAGCCGGTGGAATTGCCCCGACCGGACGCTGTCGCCGTGTCTTGTCGTACCAATTCAACGCGTCTCCATGGAAAACATCCTTCGGAAACTCGTGGAAAAATTTGAGCGCGATCCAACTGTCGGATCTATAGATACGGACCTTTTGAGCCGCTACTCTAGCCGAGCCGGTGGAATTGCCCAGACCGGACGCTGTCGCCGTGCCGTGTCGTACCGATTCAACTCGTCTCCATGGAAAACAGCCTCCGGAAAGTCGTGGAAAAATTTGAGCGCGATCCACCGGTCGGATCTATAGATACGGACCTTTTGAGCCGCTACTCTAGCCGAGCCGGTGGAATTGCCCCGACCGGACGCTGTCGCCGTGTCTTGTCGTACCGATTCAACGCGTCTCCATGGAAAACACCCCCCCGGAAACTCGTGCGAAAATTTGAGCGCGATCCAGCGGTCGGATCTATAGATACGGACCTTTTGAGCCGCTACTCTAGCCGAGCCGGTGGAATTGCCCCGACCGGACGCTGTCGCCGTGTCGTGTCGTACCGATTCAACGCGTCTCCATGAAAAACAGCCTCCGGAAAGTCGTGGAAAAATTTGAGCGCGATCCAACGGTCGGATCTATAGATACGGACCTTTTGAGCCGCTACTCTAGCCGAGCCGGTGGAATTGCCCCGACCGGACGCTGTCGCCTTGTCTTGTCGTACCGATTCAACGCGTCTCCATGTAAAACATCCTCCGAAAAGTCGTGGAAAAATTTGAGCGCGATCCAACTGTCGGATCTATAGATACGGACCTTTTGAGCCGCTACTCTAGCCGAGCCGGTGGAATTGCCCCGACCGGACGCTGTCGTCGTGCCGTGTCGTACCAATTCAACGCGTCTCTATGGAAAACACCCTCCGGAAACTCGGGCAAAAATTTGAGCGCGAGCCAGCGATCGGATCTATAGATACGGACCTTTTGAGCCGCTACTCTAGCCGAGCCGGTGGAATTGCCCAGACCGGACGCTGTCGCCGTGCCGAGTCGTACCGATTCAACTCGTCTCCATGGAAAACAGCCTCCGGAAAGTCGTGGAAAAATTTGAGCGCGATCCACCGGTCGGATCTATAGATACGGACCTTTTGAGCCGCTACTCTAGCCGAGCCGGTGGAATTGCCCCGACCGGACGCTGTCGCCGTGCCGTGTCGTATCGATTCAACGCGTCTCCATGGAAAACACCCTCCGGAAACTCGTGCAAAAATTTGAGCGCGATCCACAGGTCGGATCTATAGATACGGACCTTTTGAGCCGCTACTCTAGCCGAGCCGGTGGAATTGCCCCGACCGGACGCTGTCGCCGTGCCGAGTCGTACCGATTCAACGCGTCTCCATGGAAAACAGCCTCCGGAAAGTCGTGGAAAAATTTGAGCGCGATCCAACGGTCGGATCTATAGATACGGACCTTTTGAGCCGCTACTCTAGCCGAGCCGGTGGAATTGCCCCGACCGGACGCTGTCGCCTTGTCTTGTCGTACCGATTCAACGCGTCTCCATGTAAAACATCCTCCGAAAAGTCGTGGAAAAATTTGAGCGCGATCCAACTGTCGGATCTATAGATACGGACCTTTTGAGCCGCTACTCTTGCCGAGCCGGTGGAATTGCCCCGACCGGACGCTGTCGTCGTGCCGTGTCGTACCAATTCAACGCGTCTCTATGGAAAACACCCTCCGGAAACTCGGGCAAAAATTTGAGCGCGAGCCAGCGATCGGATCTATAGATACGGACCTTTTGAGCCGCTACTCTAGCCGAGCCGGTGGAATTGCCCAGACCGGACGCTGTCGCCGTGCCGAGTCGTACCGATTCAACGCGTCTCCATGGAAAACAGCCTCCGGAAAGTCGTGGAAAAATTTGAGCGCTATCCACCGGTCGGATCTATAGATACGGACCTTTTGAGCCGCTACTCTAGCCGAGCCGGTGGAATTGCCCCGACCGGACGCTGTCGCCGTGCCGTGTCGTATCGATTCAACGCGTCTCCATGGAAAACACCCTCCGGAAACTCGTGCAAAAATTTGAGCGCGATCCAGCGGTCGGATCTATAGATACGGACCTTTTGAGCCGCTACTCTAGCCGAGCCGGTGGAATTGCCCAGACCGGACGCTGTCGCCGTGCCGTGTCGTACCGATTCAACGCGTCTCCATGGAAAACAGCCTCCGGAAAGTCGTGGAAAAATTTGAGCGCGATCCACCGGTCGGATCTATAGATACGGACCTTTTGAGCCGCTACTCTAGCCGAGCCGGTGGAATTGCCTCGACCGGACGCTGTCGCCGTGCCGTGTCGTATCGATTCAACGCGTCTCCATGGAAAACACCCTCCGGAAACTCGTGCAAAAATTTGAGCGCGATCCAGCGGTCGGATCTATAGATACGGACCTTTTGAGCCGCTACTCTAGCCGAGCCGGTGGAATTGCCCAGACCGGACGCTGTCGCCGTGCCGTGTCGTACCGATTCAACGCGTCTCCATGGAAAACAGCCTCCGGAAAGTCGTGGAAAAATTTGAGCGCGATCCACCGGTCGGATCTATAGATACGGACCTTTTGAGCCGCTACTCTAGCCGAGCCGGTGGAATTGCCCAGACCGGACGCTGTCGCCGTGCTGAGTCGTACCGATTCAACGCGTCTCCATGGAAAACAGCCTCCGGAAAGTCGTGGAAAAATTTGAGCGCGATCCACCGGTCGGATCTATAGATACGGACCTTTTGAGCCGCTACTCTAGCCGAGCCGGTGGAATTGCCCCGACCGGACGCTGTCGCCGTGCCGTGTCGTATCGATTCAACGCGTCTACATGGAAAACACCCTCCGGAAACTCGTGCAAAAATTTGAGCGCGATCCAGCGGTCGGATCTATAGATACGGACCTTTTGAGCCGCTACTCTAGCCGAGCCGGTGGAATTGCCCAGACCGGACGCTGTCGCCGTGCCGTGTCGTACCGATTCAACGCGTCTCCATGGAAAACAGCCTCCGGAAAGTCGTGGAAAAATTTGAGCGCGATCCACCGGTCGGATCTATAGATACGGACCTTTTGAGCCGCTACTCTAGCCGAGCCGGTGGAATTGCCCCGACCGGACGCTGTCGCCGTGTCTTGTCGTACCGATTCAACGCGTCTCCATGGAAAACACCCCCCCGGAAACTCGTGCAAAAATTTGAGCGCGATCCAGCGGTCGGATCTATAGATACGGACCTTTTGAGCCGCTACTCTAGCCGAGCCGGTGGAATTGCCCCGACCGGACGCTGTCGCCGTGTCGTGTCGTACCGATTCAACGCGTCTCCATGGAAAACATCCTCCGGAAACTCGTGGAAAAATTTGAGCGCGATCCAACTGTCGGATCTATAGATACGGACCTTTTGAGCCGCTACTCTAGCCGAGCCGGTGGAATTGCCCCGACCGCACGCTGTCGCCGTGTCGTGTCGTACGGATTCAACGCGTCTCCATGGAAAACACCCTACGGAAACTCGCGCAAAAATTTGAGAGCGATCCAGCGGTCGGATCTATAGATACGGACCTTTTGAGCCGCTACTCTTGCCGAGCCGGTGGAATTGCGCCGACCGGACGCTGTCGCCGTGCCGTGTCGTACCGATTCAACGCGTCTCCATGGAAAACACCCCCCGGAAACTCGTGCAAAAATTTGAGCGCGATCCAGCGGTCGGATCTATAGATACGGACCTTTTGAGCCGCTACTCTAGCCGAGCCGGTGGAATTTCCCCGACCGGACGCTGTCGCCGTATCGTGTCGTACCGATTCAACGCGTCTCCATGGAAAAACTCCTCCGGAAACTCGTGGAAAAATTTGAGCGCGATCCAACTGTCGGATCTATAGATACGGACCTTTTGAGCCGCTACTCTAGCCGAGCCGGTGGAATTGCCCCGACCGCACGCTGTCGCCGTGTCGTGTCGTACCGATTCAACGCGTCTCCATGGAAAACACCCTCCGGAAACTCGCGCAAAAATTTGAGCGCGATCCAGCGGTCGGATCTATAGATACGGACCTTTTGAGCCGCTACTCTAGCCGAGCCGGTGGAATTGCCCAGACCGGACGCTGTCGCCGTGCCGTGTCGTACCGATTCAACGCGTCTCCATGGAAAACAGCCTCCGGAAAGTCGTGGAAAAATTTGAGCGCGATCCACCGGTCGGATCTATAGATACGGACCTTTTGAGCCGCTACTCTAGCCGAGCCGGTGGAATTGCCCAGACCGGACGCTGTCGCCGTGTCGTGTCGTACCGATTCAACTCGTCTCCATGGAAAACAGCCTCCAAAAAGTCGTGGAAAAATTTGAGCGCGATCCAACTGTCGGATCTACAGATACGGACCTTTTGAGCCGCTACTCTAGCCGAGCCGGTGGAATTGCCCCGACCGGACGCTGTCGCCGTGTCTTGTCGTACCGATTCAACGCGTCTCCATGGAAAACATCCTCCGAAAAGTCGTGGAAAAATTTGAGCGCGATCCAACTGTCGGATCTATAGATACGGACCTTTTGAGCCGCTACTCTAGCCGAGGCGGTGGAATTGCCCCGACCGGATGCTTTCGCCGTGTCTTGTCGTACCGATTCAACGCGTCTCCATGGAAAACACCCCCCCGGAAACTCGTGCAAAAATTTGAGCGCGATCCAGCGGTCGGATCTATAGATACGGACCTTTTGAGCCGCTACTCTAGCCGAGCCGGTGGAATTGCCCAGACCGGACGCTGTCGCCGTGTCGTGTCGTACCGATTCAACTCGTCTCCATGGAAAACTGCCTCCGAAAAGTCGTGGAAAAATTTGAGCGCGATCCAACTGTCGGATCTATAGATACGGACCTTTTGAGCCGCTACTCTAGCCGAGCCGGTGGAATTGCCCCGACCGGACGCTGTCGCCGTGTCTTGTTGTACCGATTCAACGCGTCTCCATGGAAAACATCCTCCGAAAAGTCGTGGAAAAATTTGAGCGCGATCCAACTGTCGGATCTATAGATACGGACCTTTTGAGCCGCTACTCTAGCCGAGCCGGTGGAATTGCCCCGACCGGACGCTGTCGCCGTGCCGTGTCGTACCGATTCAACTCGTCTCCATGGAAAACAGCCTCCGGAAAGTCGTGGAAAAATTTGAGCGCGATCCACCGGTTGGATCTATAGATACGGACCTTTTGAGCCGCTACTCTAGCCGAGCCGGTGGAATTGCGCCGACCGGACGCTGTCGCCGTGTCTTGTCGTACCGATTCAACGCGTCTCCATGGAAAACATCCTCCGGAAACTCGTGGAAAAATTTGAGCGCGATCCAACTGTCGGATCTATAGATACGGACCTTTTGAGCCGCAACTCTAGCCGAGCCGGTGGAATTGCCCCGACCGCACGCTGTCGCCGTGTCGTGTCGTACCGATTCAACGCGTCTCCATGGAAAACACCCTCCGGAAACTCGCGCAAAAATTTGAGCGCGATCCAGCGGTCGGATCTATAGATACGGACCTTTTGAGCCGCTACTCTAGCCGAGCCGGTGGAATTGCCCAGACCGCACGCTGTCGCCGTGCCGTGTCGTACCGATTCAACTCGTCTCCATGGAAAACAGCCTCCGGAAAGTCGTGGAAAAATTTGAGCGCGATCCACCGGTTGGATCTATAGATACGGACCTTTTGAGCCGCTACTCTAGCCGAGCCGGTGGAATTGCCCCGACCGGACGCAGTCGCCGTGTCGTGTCGTACCGATTCAACGCGTCTCCATGGAAAACATCCTCCGGAAACTCGTGGAAAAATTTGAGCGCGATCCAACTGTCGGATCTATAGATACGGACCTTTTGAGCCGCTACTCTAGCCGAGCCGGTGGAATTGCCCCGACCGCACGCTGTCGCCGTGTCCTGTCGTACCGATTCAACGCGTCTCCAATGAAAACACCCTCCGGAAACTCGTGCAAAAATTTGAGCGCGATCCAGCGGTCGGATCTATAGATACGGACCTTTTGAGCCGCTACTCTAGCCGAGCCGGTGGAATTGCCCAGACCGGACGCTGTCGCCGTGCCGTGTCGTACCGATTCAACGCATCTCCATGGAAAACAGCCTCCGGAAAGTCGTGGAAAAATTTGAGCGCGATCCAACGGTCGGATCTTTAGATACGGACCTTTTGAGCCGCTACTCTAGCCGAGCCGGTGGAATTGCCCCGACCGGACGCTGTCGCCGTGTCTTGTCGTACCGATTCAACGCGTCTCCATGGAAAACATCCTCCGAAAAGTCGTGGAAAAATTTGAGCGCGATCCAACTGTCGGATCTATAGATACGCACCTTCTGAGCCGCTACTCTTGCCGAGCCGGTGGAATTGCCCCGACCGGACGCTGTCGTCGTGCCGTGTCGTACCGATTCAACGCGTCTCTATGGAAAACACCCTCCGGAAACTCGTGCAAAAATTTGAGCGCGAGCCAGCGATCGGATCTATACATACGGACCTTTTGAGCCGCTACTCTAGCCGGGCCGGTGGAATTGCCCCGACCGGACGCTGTCGTCGTGCCGTGTCGTACCGATTCAACGCGTCTCCATGGAAAACATCCTCCGGAAACTCGTGCAAAAATTTGAGCGCGATCCAGCGGTCGGATCTATAGATACGGACCTTTTGAGCCGCTACTCTAGCCGAGCCGGTGGAATTGCCCAGACCAGACGCTGTCGCCGTGCCGTGTCGTACCGATTCAACGCGTCTCCATGGAAAACAGCCTCCGGAAAGTCGTGGAAAAATTTGAGCGCGATCCACCAGTCGGATCTATAGATACGGACCTTTTGAGCCGCTACTCTAGCCGAGCCGGTGGAATTGCCCCGACCGGACGCTGTCGCCGTGTCTTGTCGTACCGATTCAACGCGTCTCCATGGAAAACATCCTCCGAAAAGTCGTGGAAAAATTTGAGCGCGATCCAACTGTCGGATCTATAGATACGGACCTTTTGAGCCGCTACTCTAGCCGAGCCGGTGGAATTGCCCAGACCGGACGCTGTCGCCGTGCCGTGTCGTACCGATTCAACTCGTCTCCATGGAAAACAGCCTCCGGAAAGTCGTGGAAAAATTTGAGCGCGATCCACCGGTTGGATCTATAGATACGGACCTTTTGAGCCGCTACTCTAGCCGAGCCGGTGGAATTGCCCCGACCGGACGCTGTCGCCGTGTCTTGTCGTACCGATTCAACGCGTCTCCATGGAAAACACCCCCCCGGAAACTCGTGCAAAAATTTGAGCGCGATCCAGCGGTCGGATCTATAGATACGGACCTTTTGAGCCGCTACTCTAGTCGAGCCGGTGGAATTGCCCCGACCGGACGCTGTCGCCGTGTCGTGTCGTACCGATTCAACGCGTCTCCATGGAAAACATCCTCCGGAAACTCGTGGAAAAATTTGAGCGCGATCCAACTGTCGGATCTATAGATACGGACCTTTTGAGCCGCTACTCTAGCCGAGCCGGTGGAATTGCCCCGACCGCACGCTGTCGCCGTGTCCTGTCGTACCGATTCAACGCGTCTCCATGGAAAACACCCTCCGGAAACTCGTGCAAAAATTTGAGCGCGATCCAGCGGTCGGATCTATAGATACGGACCTTTTGAGCCGCTACTCTAACCGAGCCGGTGGAATTGCCCAGACCGGACGCTGTCGCCGTGCCGTGTCGTACCGATTCAACGCATTTCCATGGAAAACAGCCTCCGGAAAGTCGTGGAAAAATTTGAGCGCGATCCAACGGTCGGATCTATAGATACGGACCTTTTGAGCCGCTACTCTAGCCGAGCCGGTGGAATTGCCCCGACCGGACGCTGTCGCCGTGTCTTGTCGTACCGATTCAACGCGTCTCCATGGAAAACATCCTCCGAAAAGTCGTGGAAAAATTTGAGCGCGATCCAACTGTCGGATCTATAGATACGGACCTTTTGAGCCGCTACTCTAGCCGAGCCGGTGGAATTGCCCAGACCGGACGCTGTCGCCGTGTCGTGTCGTACCGATTCAACGCGTCTCCATGGAAAACACCCTCCGGAAACTCGCGCAAAAATTTGAGCGCGATCCAGCGGTCGGATCTATAGATACGGACCTTTTGAGCCGCTACTCTAGCCGAGCCGGTGGAATTGCCCAGACCGGACGCTGTCGCCGTGCCGTGTCGTACCGATTCAACTCGTCTCCATGGAAAACAGCCTCCGGAAAGTCGTGGAAAAATTTGAGCGCGATCCACCGGTTGGATCTATAGATACTGACCTTTTGAGCCGCTACTCTAGCCGAGCCGGTGGAATTGCCCCGACCGGACGCTGTCGCCGTGTCTTGTCGTACCGATTCAACGCGTCTCCATGGAAAGCACCCCCCCGGAAACTCGTGCAAAAATTTGAGCGCGATCTAGCGGTCGGATCTATAGATACGGACCTTTTGAGCCGCTACTCTAGCCGAGCCGGTGGAATTGCCCCGACCGGACGCAGTCGCCGTGTCGTGTCGTACCGATTCAACGCGTCTCCATGGAAAACATCCTCCGGAAACTCGTGGAAAAATTTGAGCGCGATCCAACTGTCGGATCTATAGATACGGACCTTTTGAGCCGCTACTCTAGCCGAGCCGGTGGAATTGCCCCGACCGCACGCTGTCGCCGTGTCCTGTCGTACCGATTCAACGCGTCTCCAATGAAAACACCCTCCGGAAACTCGTGCAAAAATTTGAGCGCGATCCAGCGGTCGGATCTATAGATACGGACCTTTTGAGCCGCTACTCTAGCCGAGCCGGTGGAATTGCCCAGACCGGACGCTGTCGTCGTGCCGTGTCGTACCGATTCAACGCATCTCCATGGAAAACAGCCTCCGGAAAGTCGTGGAAAAATTTGAGCGCGATCCAACGGTCGGATCTTTAGATACGGACCTTTTGAGCCGCTACTCTAGCCGAGCCGGTGGAATTGCCCCGACCGGACGCTGTCGCCGTGTCTTGTCGTACCGATTCAACGCGTCTCCATGGAAAACATCCTCCGAAAAGTCGTGGAAAAATTTGAGCGCGATCCAACTGTCGGATCTATAGATACGCACCTTTTGAGCCGCTACTCTTGCCGAGCCGGTGGAATTGCCCCGACCGGACGCTGTCGTCGTGCCGTGTCGTACCGATTCAACGCGTCTCTATGGAAAACACCCTCCGGAAACTCGTGCAAAAATTTGAGCGCGAGCCAGCGATCGGATCTATACATACGGACCTTTTGAGCCGCTACTCTAGCCGGGCCGGTGGAATTGCCCCGACCGGACGCTGTCGTCGTGCCGTGTCGTACCGATTCAACGCGTCTCCATGGAAAACATCCTCCGGAAACTCGTGCAAAAATTTGAGCGCGATCCAGCGGTCGGATCTATAGATACGGACCTTTTGAGCCGCTACTCTAGCCGAGCCGGTGGAATTGCCCAGACCAGACGCTGTCGCCGTGCCGTGTCGTACCGATTCAACGCGTCTCCATGGAAAACAGCCTCCGGAAAGTCGTGGAAAAATTTGAGCGCGATCCACCAGTCGGATCTATAGATACGGACCTTTTGAGCCGCTACTCTAGCCGAGCCGGTGGAATTGCCCCGACCGGACGCTGTCGCCGTGTCTTGTCGTACCGATTCAACGCGTCTCCATGGAAAACATCCTCCGAAAAGTCGTGGAAAAATTTGAGCGCGATCCAACTGTCGGATCTATAGATACGGACCTTTTGAGCCGCTACTCTAGCCGAGCCGGTGGAATTGCCCAGACCGGACGCTGTCGCCGTGCCGTGTCGTACCGATTCAACTCGTCTCCATGGAAAACAGCCTCCGGAAAGTCGTGGAAAAATTTGAGCGCGATCCACCGGTTGGATCTATAGATACGGACCTTTTGAGCCGCTACTCTAGCCGAGCCGGTGGAATTGCCCCGACCGGACGCTGTCGCCGTGTCTTGTCGTACCGATTCAACGCGTCTCCATGGAAAACACCCCCCCGGAAACTCGTGCAAAAATTTGAGCGCGATCCAGCGGTCGGATCTATAGATACGGACCTTTTGAGCCGCTACTCTAGTCGAGCCGGTGGAATTGCCCCGACCGGACGCTGTCGCCGTGTCGTGTCGTACCGATTCAACGCGTCTCCATGGAAAACATCCTCCGGAAACTCGTGGAAAAATTTGAGCGCGATCCAACTGTCGGATCTATAGATACGGACCTTTTGAGCCGCTACTCTAGCCGAGCCGGTGGAATTGCCCCGACCGCACGCTGTCGCCGTGTCCTGTCGTACCGATTCAACGCGTCTCCATGGAAAACACCCTCCGGAAACTCGTGCAAAAATTTGAGCGCGATCCAGCGGTCGGATCTATAGATACGGACCTTTTGAGCCGCTACTCTAACCGAGCCGGTGGAATTGCCCAGACCGGACGCTGTCGCCGTGCCGTGTCGTACCGATTCAACGCATTTCCATGGAAAACAGCCTCCGGAAAGTCGTGGAAAAATTTGAGCGCGATCCAACGGTCGGATCTATAGATACGGACCTTTTGAGCCGCTACTCTAGCCGAGCCGGTGGAATTGCCCCGACCGGACGCTGTCGCCGTGTCTTGTCGTACCGATTCAACGCGTCTCCATGGAAAACATCCTCCGAAAAGTCGTGGAAAAATTTGAGCGCGATCCAACTGTCGGATCTATAGATACGGACCTTTTGAGCCGCTACTCTAGCCGAGCCGGTGGAATTGCCCAGACCGGACGCTGTCGCCGTGCCGTGTCGTACCGATTCAACGCGTCTCCATGGAAAACAGCCTCCGGAAAGTCGTGGAAAAATTTGAGCGCGATCCACCGGTCGGATCTATAGATACGGACCTTTTGAGCCGCTACTCTAGCCGAGCCGGTGGAATTGCCCCGACCGAATGCTGTCGTCGTGTCGTGTCGTACCGATTCAACGCGTCTCCATGGAAAACATCCTCCGGAAAGTCGTGGAAAAATTTGAGCGCGATCCACCGGTCGGATCTATAGATACGGACCTTTTGAGCTGCTACTCTAGCCGAGCCGGTGGAATTGCCCCGACCGGACGCTGTCGCCGTGCCGTGTCGTACCGATTCAACGCGTCTCCATGGAAAACATCCTTCGGAAACTCGTGGAAAAATTTGAGCGCGATCCACCGGTCGGATCTATAGATACGGACCTTTTGAGCCGCTACTCTAACCGAGCCGGTGTAATTGCCCCGACCGGATGCTGTCGCCGTCCCGTACCGATTCAACGCGTCTCCATGGAAAACAGCCTCCGGAAAGTTGTGGATAAATTTGAGCGCGATCCACCGGTCGGACCTTTTGAGCCGCTACTCTAGCCGAGCCGGTGGAATTGCCCAGAACGGACGCTGTCGTCGTGCCGTGTCGTACCGATTCAACGCGTCTCCATGGAAAACAGCCTCCGGAAAGTCGTGAAAAAATTTGAGCGCGATCCACCGCTCGGATCTATAGATACGGACCTTTTGAGCCGCTACTCTAGCCGAGCCGGTGGAATTGCCCCGACCGGACGCTGTCGCCGTGTCTTGTCGTACCGATTCAACGCGTCTCCATGGAAAACATCCTCTGAAAAGTCGTGGAAAAATTTGAGCGCGATCCAACGGTCAGATCTATAGATACGGACCTTTTGAGCCGCTACTCTAGCCGAGCCTATGGAATTGCCCCGACCGGACGCTGTCGCCGTGCCGTGTCGTACCGATTCAACGCGTTTCCATGGAAAACAGCCTCCGGAAACTCGTGGAAAAATTTGAGAGCGATCCAGCGGTCGGATCTATAGATACGGACCTTTTGAGCCGCTACTCTTGCCGAGCCGGTGGAATTGCCCCGACCGGACGCTGTCGCCGTGCCGTGTCGTACCGATTCAACGCGTCTCTATGGAAAACACCCTCCGGAAACTCGTGCAAAAATTTGAGCGCGAGCCAGCGGTCGGATCTATAGATACGGACCTTTTGAGCCGCTACTCTTGCCGGGCCGGTGGAATTGCCCCGACCGGACGCTGTCGCCGTGCCGTGTCGTACCGATTCAACGCGTCTGCATGGAAAACATCCTCCGGAAACTCGTGCAAAAATTTGAGCGCGATCCAGCGGTCGGATCTATAGATACGGACCTTTTGAGCCGCTACTCTTGCCGGGCCGGTGGAATTGCCCCGACCGGACGCTGTCGCCGTGCCGTGTCGTACCGATTCAACGCGTCTTCATGGAAAACATCCTCCGGAAACTCGTGCAAAAATCTGAGCGCGATCCAACGGTCGGATCTATAGATACGGACCTTTTGAGCCGCTACTCTAGCCGAGCCGGTGGAATTGCCCAGACCGGACGCTGTCGCCGTGCCGTGTCGTACCGATTCAACGCGTCTCCATGGAAAACAGCCTCCGGAAAGTCGTGGAAAAATTTGAGCGCGATCCACCGGTCGGATCTATAGATACGGACCTTTTGAGCCGCTACTCTAGCCGAGCCGGTGGAATTGCCCCGACCGAATGCTGTCGCCGTGTCGTGTCGTACCGATTCAACGCGTCTCCATGGAAAACATCCTACGGAAAGTCGTGGAAAAATTTAAGCGCGATCCAACTGTCGAATCTATAGATACGGACCTTTTGAGCCGCTACTCTAGCCAGGCCGGTGGAATTGCGCCGACCGGACGCTGTCGCCGTGCCGTGTCGTACCGATTCAACGCGTCTCCATGGAAAACAGCCTTCGGAAACTCGTGGAAAAATTTGAGCTCGATCCACCGGTCGGATCTATAGATACGGACCTTTTGAGCCGCTACTCTAGCCGAGCCGGTGGAATTGCCCCGACCGGACGCTGTCGCCGTGCCGTGTCGTACCGATTCAACGCGTCTCCATGGAAAATAGCCTCCGGAAAGTCGTGGATAAATTTGAGCGCGATCCACCGGTCGGATCTATAGATACGGACCTTTTGAGCCGCTACTCTAGCCGAGCCGGTGGAATTGCCCCGACCGGACGCTGTCGCCGTGTCTTGTCGTACCGATTCAACGCGTCTCCATGGAAAACATCCTCCAAAAAGTCGTGGAAAAATTTTAGCGCGATCCAACTGTCGGATCTATAGATACGCACCTTTTGAGCCGCTACTCTTGCCGAGCCGGTGGAATTGCCCCGACCGGACGCTGTCGCCGTGCCGTGTCGTACCGATTCAACGCGTCTCGATGGAAAACACCCTCCGGAAACTCGTGCAAAAATTTGAGCGCGAGCCAGCGGTCGGATCTATAGATACGGACCTTTTGAGCCGCTACTCTTGCCGGGTCGGTGGAATTGCCCCGACCGGACTCTGTCGCCGTGCCGTGTCGTACCGATTCAACGCGTCTCCATGGAAAACATCCTCCGGATACTCATGCAAAAATCTGAGCGCGATCCAACGGTCGGATCTATAGATACGGACCTTTTGAGCCGCTACTCTAGCCGAGCCGGTGGAATTGCCCAGACCGGACGCTGTCGCCGTGCCGTGTCGTACCGATTCAACGCGTCTCCATGGAAAACAGCCTCCGGAAAGTCATGGAAAAATTTGAGCGCGATCCACCGGTCGGATCTATAGATACGGACCTTTTGAGCCGCTACTCTAGCCGAGCCGGTGGAATTGCCCCGACCGAATGCTGTCGCCGTGTCGTGTCGTACCGATTCAACGCGTCTCCATGGAAAACATCCTACGGAAAGTCGTGGAAAAATTTGAGCGCGATCCAACTGTCGGATCTATAGATACGGACCTTTTGAGCCGCTACTCTAGCCGGGCCGGTGGAATTGCGCCGACCGGACGCTGTCGCCGTGCCGTGTCGTACCGATTCAACACGTCTCCATGGAAAACAGCCTTCGGAAACTCGTGGAAAAATTTGAGCACGATCCACCGGTTGGATCTATAGATACAGACCTTTTGAGCCGCTACTCTAGCCGAGCCGGTGGAATTGCCCCGACCGGACGCTGTCGCCGTGTCTTGTCGTACCGATTCAACGTGTCTCCATGGAAAACATCCTCCGCAAAGTCGTGGAAAAATTTGAGCGCGATCCAACTGTCGGATCTATAGATACGCACCTTTTGAGCCGCTACTCTTGCCGAGCCGGTGGAATTGCCCCGACCGGACGCTGTCGCCGTGCCGTGTCGTACCGATTCAACGCGTCTCCATGGAAAACACCCTCCGGAAACTCGTGCAAAAATTTGAGCGCGATCCAGCGGTCGGATCTATAGATACGGACCTTTTGAGCCGCTACTCTAGCCGAGCCGGTGGAATTGCCCAGACCAGACGCTGTCGCCGTGCCGTGTCGTACCGATTCAACGCGTCTCCATGGAAAACAGCCTCCGGAAAGTCGTGGAAAAATTTGAGCGCGATCCACCGGCCGGATCTATAGATACGGACCTTTTGAGCCGCTACTCTAGCCGAGCCGGTGGAATTGCCCCGACCGGACGCTGTCGCCGTGTCTTGTCGTACCGATTCAACGCGTCTCCATGGAAAACATCCTCCGAAAAGTCGTGGAAAAATTTGAGCGCGATCCAACTGTCGGATCTATAGATACGGACCTTTTGAGCCGCTACTCTAGCCGAGCCGGTGGAATTGCCCAGACCGGACGCTGTCGCCGTGCCGTGTCGTACCGATTCAACTCGTCTCCATGGAAAACAGCCTCCGGAAAGTCGTGGAAAAATTTGAGCGCGATCCACCGGCCGGATCTATAGATACGGACCTTTTGAGCCGCTACTCTAGCCGGGCCGGTGGAATTGCGCCGACCGGACGCTGTCGCCGTGCCGTGTCGTACCGATTCAACACGTCTCCATGGAAAACAGCCTTCGGAAACTCGTGGAAAAATTTGAGCACGATCCACCGGTTGGATCTATAGATACAGACCTTTTGAGCCGCTACTCTAGCCGAGCCGGTGGAATTGCCCCGACCGGACGCTGTCGCCGTGTCTTGTCGTACCGATTCAACGTGTCTCCATGGAAAACATCCTCCGCAAAGTCGTGGAAAAATTTGAGCGCGATCCAACTGTCGGATCTATAGATACGCACCTTTTGAGCCGCTACTCTTGCCGAGCCGGTGGAATTGCCCCGACCGGACGCTGTCGTCGTGCCGTGTCGTACCGATTCAACGCGTCTCTATGGAAAACACCCTCCGGAAACTCGTGCAAAAATTTGAGCGCGAGCCAGCGATCGGATCTATAGATACGGACCTTTTGAGCCGCTACTCTAGCCGGGCCGGTGGAATTGCCCCGACCGGACGCTGTCGTCGTGCCGTGTCGTACCGATTCAACGCGTCTCCATGGAAAACATCCTCCGGAAACTCGTGCAAAAATTTGAGCGCGATCCAGCGGTCGGATCTATAGATACGGACCTTTTGAGCCGCTACTCTAGCCGAGCCGGTGGAATTGCCCAGACCAGACGCTGTCGCCGTGCCGTGTCGTACCGATTCAACGCGTCTCCATGGAAAACAGCCTCCGGAAAGTCGTGGAAAAATTTGAGCGCGATCCACCGGCCGGATCTATAGATACGGACCTTTTGAGCCGCTACTCTAGCCGAGCCGGTGGAATTGCCCCGACCGGACGCTGTCGCCGTGTCTTGTCGTACCGATTCAACGCGTCTCCATGGAAAACATCCTCCGAAAAGTCGTGGAAAAATTTGAGCGCGATCCAACTGTCGGATCTATAGATACGGACCTTTTGAGCCGCTACTCTAGCCGAGCCGGTGGAATTGCCCAGACCGGACGCTGTCGCCGTGCCGTGTCGTACCGATTCAACTCGTCTCCATGGAAAACAGCCTCCGGAAAGTCGTGGAAAAATTTGAGCGCGATCCACCGGCCGGATCTATAGATACGGACCTTTTGAGCCGCTACTCTAGCCGAGCCGGTGGAATTGCCCCGACCGGACGCTGTCGCCGTGTCTTGTCGTACCGATTCAACGCGTCTCCATGGAAAACATCCTCCGAAAAGTCGTGGAAAAATTTGAGCGCGATCCAACTGTCGGATCTATAGATACGGACCTTTTGAGCCGCTACTCTAGCCGAGCCGGTGGAATTGCCCAGACCGGACGCTGTCGCCGTGCCGTGTCGTACCGATTCAACTCGTCTCAATGGAAAACATCCTCCGGAAACTCGTGCAAAAATTTGAGCGCGATCCAGCGGTCGGATCTATAGATACGGACCTTTTGAGCCGCTACTCTTGCCGGGCCGGTGGAATTGCCCCGACCGGACGCTGTCGCCGTGCCGTGTCGTACCGATTCAACGCGTCTTCATGGAAAACATCCTCCGGAAACTCGTGCAAAAATCTGAGCGCGATCCAACGGTCGGATCTATAGATACGGACCTTTTGAGCCGCTACTCTAGCCGAGCCGGTGGAATTGCCCAGACCGGACGCTGTCGCCGTGCCGTGTCGTACCGATTCAACGCGTCTCCATGGAAAACAGCCTCCGGAAAGTCGTGGAAAAATTTGAGCGCGATCCACCGGTCGGATCTATAGATACGGACCTTTTGAGCCGCTACTCTAGCCGAGCCGGTGGAATTGCCCCGACCGAATGCTGTCGCCGTGTCGTGTCGTACCGATTCAACGCGTCTCCATGGAAAACATCCTACGGAAAGTCGTGGAAAAATTTGAGCGCGATCCAACTGTCGAATCTATAGATACGGACCTTTTGAGCCGCTACTCTAGCCGAGCCGGTGGAATTGCCCAGACCAGACGCTGTCGCCGTGCCGTGTCGTACCGATTCAACGCGTCTCCATGGAAAACAGCCTCCGGAAAGTCGTGGAAAAATTTGAGCGCGATCCACCGGCCGGATCTATAGATACGGACCTTTTGAGCCGCTACTCTAGCCGAGCCGGTGGAATTGCCCCGACCGTACGCTGTCGCCGTGTCTTGTCGTACCGATTCAACGCGTCTCCATGGAAAACATCCTCCGAAAAGTCGTGGAAAAATTTGAGCGCGATCCAACTGTCGGATCTATAGATACGGACCTTTTGAGCCGCTACTCTAGCCGAGCCGGTGGAATTGCCCAGACCGGACGCTGTCGCCGTGCCGTGTCGTACCGATTCAACTCGTCTCCATGGAAAACAGCCTCCGGAAAGTCGTGGAAAAATTTGAGCGCGATCCACCGGCCGGATCTATAGATACGGACCTTTTGAGCCGCTACTCTAGCCGAGCCGGTGGAATTGCCCCGACCGGACGCTGTCGCCGTGTCTTGTCGTACCGATTCAACGCGTCTCCATGGAAAACATCCTCCGAAAAGTCGTGGAAAAATTTGAGCGCGATCCAACTGTCGGATCTATAGATACGGACCTTTTGAGCCGCTACTCTAGCCGAGCCGGTGGAATTGCCCAGACCGGACGCTGTCGCCGTGCCGTGTCGTACCGATTCAACTCGTCTCAATGGAAAACATCCTCCGGAAACTCGTGCAAAAATTTGAGCGCGATCCAGCGGTCGGATCTATAGATACGGACCTTTTGAGCCGCTACTCTTGCCGGGCCGGTGGAATTGCCCCGACCGGACGCTGTCGCCGTGCCGTGTCGTACCGATTCAACGCGTCTTCATGGAAAACATCCTCCGGAAACTCGTGCAAAAATCTGAGCGCGATCCAACGGTCGGATCTATAGATACGGACCTTTTGAGCCGCTACTCTAGCCGAGCCGGTGGAATTGCCCAGACCGGACGCTGTCGCCGTGCCGTGTCGTACCGATTCAACGCGTCTCCATGGAAAACAGCCTCCGGAAAGTCGTGGAAAAATTTGAGCGCGATCCACCGGTCGGATCTATAGATACGGACCTTTTGAGCCGCTACTCTAGCCGAGCCGGTGGAATTGCCCCGACCGAATGCTGTCGCCGTGTCGTGTCGTACCGATTCAACGCGTCTCCATGGAAAACATCCTACGGAAAGTCGTGGAAAAATTTGAGCGCGATCCAACTGTCGAATCTATAGATACGGACCTTTTGAGCCGCTACTCTAGCCAGGCCGGTGGAATTGCGCCGACCGGACGCTGTCGCCGTGCCGTGTCGTACCGATTCAACGCGTCTCCATGGAAAACAGCCTTCGGAAACTCGTGGAAAAATTTGAGCTCGATCCACCGGTCGGATCTATAGATACGGACCTTTTGAGCCGCTACTCTAGCCGAGCCGGTGGAATTGCCCCGACCGGACGCTGTCGCCGTGCCGTGTCGTACCGATTCAACGCGTCTCCATGGAAAATAGCCTCCGGAAAGTCGTGGATAAATTTGAGCGCGATCCACCGGTCGGATCTATAGATACGGACCTTTTGAGCCGCTACTCTAGCCGAGCCGGTGGAATTGCCCCGACCGGACGCTGTCGCCGTGTCGTGTCGTACCGATTCAACGCGTCTCCATGGAAAACATCCTCCGGAAACTCGTGGAAAAATTTGAGCGCGATCCAACTGTCGGATCTATAGATACGGACCTTTTGAGCCGCTACTCTAGCCGAGCCGGTGGAATTGCCCCGACCGCACGCTGTCGCCGTGTCCTGTCGTACCGATTCAACGCGTCTCCATGGAAAACACCCTCCGGAAACTCGTGGAAAAATTTGAGCGCGATCCAACGGTCGGATCTATAGATACGGACCTTTTGAGCCGCTACTCTAGCCGAGCCGGTGGAATTGCCCAGACCGGACGCTGTCGCCGTGCCGTGTCGTACCGATTCAACGCATCTCCATGGAAAACAGCCTCCGGAAAGTCGTGGAAAAATTTGAGCGCGATCCAACGGTCGGATCTATAGATACGGACCTTTTGAGCCGCTACTCTAGCCGAGCCGGTGGAATTGCCCCGACCGGACGCTGTCGCCGTGTCTTGTCGTACCGATTCAACGCGTCTCCATGGAAAACATCCTCCGAAAAGTCGTGGAAAAATTTGAGCGCGATCCATCTGTCGGATCTATAGATACGGACCTTTTGAGCCGCTACTCTTGCCGAGCCGGTGGAATTGCCCAGACCGGACGCTGTCGCCGTGCCGTGTCGTACCGATTCAACGCGTCTCTATGCAAAACACCCTCCGGAAACTCGTGCAAAAATTTGAGCGCGAGCCAGCGATCGGATCTATAGATACGGACCTTTTGAGCCGCTACTCTAGCCGGGCCGGTGGAATTGCCCCAACCGGACGCTGTCGCCGTGCCGTGTCGTACCGATTCAACGCGTCTCCATGGAAAACATCCTCCGGAAACTCGTGCAAAAATTTGAGCGCGATCCAGCGGTCGGATCTATAGATACGGACCTTTTGAGCCGCTACTCTAGCCGAGCCGGTGGAATTGCCCAGACCGGACGCTGTCGCCGTGCCGTGTCGTACCGATTCAACGCGTCTCCATGGAAAACACCCTCCGGAAACTCGTGGAAAAATTTGAGCGCGATCCACCGGTCGGATCTATAGATACGGACCTTTTGAGCCGCTACTCTAACCGAGCCGGTGTAATTGCCCCGACCGGATGCTGTCGCCGTCCCGTAGCGATTCAACGCGTCTCCATGGAAAACAGCCTCCGGAAAGTCGTGGATAAATTTGAGCGCGATCCACCGGTCGGACCTTTTGAGCCGCTACTCTAGCCGAGCCGGTGGAATTGCCCAGATCGGACGCTGTCGCCGTGCCGTGTCGTACCGATTCAACGCGTCTCCATGGAAAACAGCCTCCGGAAAGTCGTGGAAAAATTTGAGCGCGATCCACCGGTCGGATCTATAGATACGGACCTTTTGAGCCGCTACTCTAGCCGAGCCGGTGGAATTGCCCCGACCGGACGCTGTCGCCGTGTCTTGTCGTACCGATTCAACGCGTCTCCATGGAAAACATCCTACGGAAAGTCGTGGAAAAATTTGAGCGCGATCCAACTGTCGGATCTATAGATACGGACCTTTTGAGCCGCTACTCTAGCCGGGCCGGTGGATTTGCGCCGACCGGACGCTGTCGCCGTGCCGTGTCGTACCGATTCAACGCGTCTCCATGGAAAACAGCCTTCGGAAACTCGTGGAAAAATTTGAGCACGATCCACCGGTCGGATCTATAGATACGGACCTTTTGAGCCGCTACTCTAGCCGAGCCGGTGGAATTGCCCCGACCGGACGCTGTCGTCGTGCCGTGTCGTACCGATTCAACGCGTCTCCATGGAAAACAGCCTCCGGAAAGTCGTGGAAAAATTTGAGCGCGATCCACCGGTTGGATCTATAGATACAGACCTTTTGAGCCGCTACTCTAGCCGAGCCGGTGGAATTGCCCCGACCGGACGCTGTCGCCGTGTCTTGTCATACCGATTCAACGCGTCTCCATGGAAAACATCCTCTGGAAACTCGTGGAAAAATTTGAGCGCGATCCAACTGTCGGATCTATAGATACGGACCTTTTGAGCCGCTACTCTAGCCGAGCCGGTGGAATTGCCCCGACCGCACGCTGTTGCCGTGTCCTGTCGTACCGATTCAACGCGTCTCCATGGAAAACACCCTCCGGAAACTCGTGCAAAAATTTGAGCGCGATCCAGCGGTCGGATCTATAGATACGGACCTTTTGAGCCGCTACTCTAGCCGAGCCGGTGGAATTGCCCAGACCGGACGCTGTCGCCGTGCCGTGTCGTACCGATTCAACGCATCTCCATGGAAAACAGCCTCCGGAAAGTCGTGGAAAAATTTGAGCGCGATCCAACGGTCGGATCTATAGATACGGACCTTTTGAGCCGCTACTCTAGCCGAGCCGGTGGAATTGCCCCGACCGGACGCTGTCGCCGTGTCTTGTTGTACCGATTCAACGCGTCTCCATGGAAAACATCCTCCGAAAAGTCGTGGAAAAATTTGAGCGCGATCCAACTGTCGGATCTATAGATACGGACCTTTTGAGCCGCTACTCTTGCCGAGCCGGTGGAATTGCCCCGACCGGACGCTGTCGCCGTGCCGTGTCGTACCGATTCAACGCGTCTCTATGGAAAACACCCTCCGAAAACTCGTGCAAAAATTTGAGCGCGAGCCAGCGATCGGATCTATAGATACGGACCTTTTGAGCCGCTACTCTAGCCGGGCCGGTGGAATTGCCCCAACCGGACGCTGTCGCCGTGCCGTGTCGTACCGATTCAACGCGTCTCCATGGAAAACATCCTCCGGAAACTCGTGCAAAAATTTGAGCGCGATCCAGCGGTCGGATCTATAGATACGGACCTTTTGAGCCGCTACTCTAGCCGAGCCGGTGGAATTGCCCAGACCGGACGCTGTCGCCGTGCCGTGTCGTACCGATTCAACGCGTCTCCATGGAAAACACCCTCCGGAAACTCGTGGAAAAATTTGAGCGCGATCCACCGGTCGGATCTATAGATACGGACCTTTTGAGCCGCTACTCTAACCGAGCCGGTGTAATTGCCCCGACCGGATGCTGTCGCCGTCCCGTACCGATTCAACGCGTCTCCATGGAAAACAGCCTCCGGAAAGTCGTGGATAAATTTGAGCGCGATCCACCGGTCGGACCTTTTGAGCCGCTACTCTAGCCGAGCCGGTGGAATTGCCCAGATCGGACGCTGTCGCCGTGCCGTGTCGTACCGATTCAACGCGTCTCCATGGAAAACAGCCTCCGGAAAGTCGTGGAAAAATTTGAGCGCGATCCACCGGTCGGATCTATAGATACGGACCTTTTGAGCCGCTACTCTAGCCGAGCCGGTGGAATTGCCCCGACCGGACGCTGTCGCCGTGTCTTGTCGTACCGATTCAACGCGTCTCCATGGAAAACATCCTACGGAAAGTCGTGGAAAAATTTGAGCGCGATCCAACTGTCGGATCTATAGATACGGACCTTTTGAGCCGCTACTCTAGCCGGGCCGGTGGATTTGCGCCGACCGGACGCTGTCGCCGTGCCGTGTCATACCGATTCAACGCGACTCCATGGAAAACAGCCTTCGGCAACTCGTGGAAAAATTTGAGCACGATCCACCGGTCGGATCTATAGATACGGACCTTTTGAGCCGCTACTCTAGCCGAGCCGGTGGAATTGCCCCGACCGCACGCTGTCGCCGTGCCGTGTCGTACTGATTCAACGCGTCTCCATGGAAAACAGCCTCCGGAAAGTCGTGGATAAATTTGAGCGCGATCCACCGGTCGGATCTATAGATACGGACCTTTTGAGCCGCTACTCTAGCCGAGCCGGTGGAATTGCCCCGACCGGACGCTGTCGCCGTGTCTTGTCGTACCGATTCAACGCGTCTCCATGGAAAACATCCTCCGAAAAGTCGTGGAAAAATTTGAGCGCGATCCAACTGTCGGATCTATAGATACGCACCTTTTGAGCCGCTACTCTTGCCGAGCCGGTGGAATTGCCCCGACCGGACGCTGTCGTCATGCCGTGTCGTACCGATTCAACGCGTCTCTATGGAAAACACCCTCCGGAAACTCGTGCAAAAATTTGAGCGCGAGCCAGCGATCGGATCTATAGATACGGACCTTTTGAGCCGCTACTCTAGCCGGGCCGGTGGAATTGCCCCGACCGGACGCTGTCGCCGTGCCGTGTCGTACCGATTCAACGCGTCTCCATGGAAAACATCCTCCGGAAACTCGTGCAAAAATTTGAGCGCGATCCAGCGGTCGGATCTATAGATACGGACCTTTTGAGCCGCTACTCTAGCCGAACCGGTGGAATTGCCCAGACCAGACGCTGTCGCCGTGCCGTGTCGTACCGATTCAACGCGTCTCCATGGAAAACAGCCTCCGGAAAGTCGTGGAAAAATTTGAGCGCGATCCACCGGTCGGATCTATAGATACGGACCTTTTGAGCCGCTACTCTAGTCGAGCCGGTGGAATTGCCCCGACCGGACGATGTCGCCGTGTCTTGTCGTACCGATTCAACGCGTCTCCATGGAAAACATCCTCCGAAAAGTCGTGGAAAAATTTGAGCGCGATCCAACTGTCGGATCTATAGATACGGACCTTTTGAGCCGCTACTCTAGCCGAGCCGGTGGAATTGCCCAGACCGAACGCTGTCGCCGTGCCGTGTCGTACCGATTCAACTCGTCTCCATGGAAAACAGCCTCCGGAAAGTCGTGGAAAAATTTGAGCGCGATCCACCGGTTGGATCTATAGATACGGACCTTTTGAGCCGCTACTCTAGCCGAGCCGGTGGAATTGCCCCGACCGGACGCTGTCGCCGTGCCGTGTCGTACCGATTCAACTCGTCTCCATGGAAAACAGCCTCCGGAAAGTCGTGGAAAAATTTGAGCGCGATCCACCGGTTGGATCTATAGATACGGACCTTTTGAGCCGCTACTCTAGCCGAGCCGGTGGAATTGCCCCGACCGGACGCTGTCGCCGTGTCGTGTCGTACCGATTCAACGCGTCTCCATGGAAAACATCCTCCGGAAACTCGTGGAAAAATGTGAGCGCGATCCAACTGTCGGATCTATAGATACGGACCTTTTGAGCCGCTACTCTAGCCGAGCCGGTGGAATTGCCCCGACCGCACGCTGTCGCCGTGCCGTGGCGTACCGATTCAACGCGTCTACATGGAAAACAGCCTCCGGAAAGTCGTGGAAAAATTTGAGCGCGATCCACCGGTCGGATCTATAGATACGGACCTTTTGAGCCGCTACTCTAGCCGAGCCGGTGGAATTGCCCCGACCGGACGCTGTCGCCGTGTCGTGTCGTACCGATTCAACGCGTCTCCATGGAAAACATCCTCCGGAAACTCGTGGAAAAATGTGAGCGCGATCCACCGGTCGGATCTATAGATACGGACCTTTTGAGCCGCTACTCTAGCCGAGCCGGTGGAATTGCCCCGACCGGACGCTGTCGCCGTGTCTTGTCGTACCGATTCAACGCGTCTCCATGGAAAACACCCCCCCGGAAACTCGTGCAAAAATTTGAGCGCGATCCAACTGTCAGATCTATAGATACGGACCTTTTGAGCCGCTACTCTAGCCGAGCCGGTGGAATTTCCCAGACCGGACGCTGTCGCCGTGCCGTGTCGTACCGATTCAACTCGTCTCCATGGAAAACAGCCTCCGGAAAGTCGTGGAAAAATTTGAGCGCGATCCACCGGTCGGATCTATAGATACGGACCTTTTGAGCCGCTACTCTAGCCGAGCCGGTGGAATTGCCCCGACCGGACGCTGTCGCCGTGTCTTGTCGTACCGATTCAACGCGTCTCCATGGAAAACACCCCCCCGGAAACTCGTGCAAAAATTTGAGCGCGATCCAGCGGTCGGATCTATAGATACGGACCTTTTGAGCCGCTACTCTAGCCGAGCCGGTGGAATTGACCCGACCGGACGCTGTCGCCGTGTCGTGTCGTACCGATTCAACGCGTCTCCATGGAAAACATCCTCCGGAAACTCGTGCAAAAATTTGAGCGCGATCCAGCGGTCGGATCTATAGATACGGACCTTTTGAGCCGCTACTCTAGCCGAGCCGGTGGAATTGCCCAGACCGGACGCTGTCGCCGTGCCGTGTCGTACCGATTCAACGCGTCTCCATGGAAAACAGCCTCCGGAAAGTCGTGGAAAAATTTGAGCGCGATCCACCGGTCGGATCTATAGATACGGACCTTTTGAGCCGCTACTCTAGCCGAGCCGGTGGAATTGCCCAGACCGGACGCTGTCGCCGTGCCGTGTCGTACCGATTCAACGCGTCTCCATGGAAAACAGCCTCCGGAAAGTCGTGGAAAAATTTGAGCGCGATCCACCGGTCGGATCTATAGATACGGACCTTTTGAGCCGCTACTCTAGCCGAGCCGGTGGAATTGCCCCGACCGGACGCTGTCGCCGTGTCTTGTCGTACCGATTCAACGCGTCTCCATGGAAAACATCCTCCGAAAAGTCGTGGAAAAATTTGAGCGCGATCCAACTGTCGGATCTATAGATACGGACCTTTTGAGCCGCTACTCTAGCCGAGCCGGTGGAATTGCCCAGACCAGACGCTGTCGCCGTGCCGTGTCGTACCGATTCAACGCGTCCCCATGGAAAACACCCCCCCGGAAACTCGTGCAAAAATTTGAGCGCGATCCAGCGGTCGGATCTATAGATACGGACCTTTTGAGCCGCTACTCTAGCCGAGCCGGTGGAATTGCCCCGACCGGACGCTGTCGCCGTGTCGTGTCGTACCGATTCAACGCGTCTCCATGGAAAACACCCTCCGAAAACTCGTGAAAAAATTTGAGCGCGATCCAGCGGTCGGATCTATAGATACGGACCTTTTGAGCCGCTACTCTAGCCGGGCCGGTGGAATTGCCCCGACCGGACGCTGTCGCCGTGCCGTGTCGTACCGATTCAACGCGTCTCCATGGAAAACATCCTCCGGAAACTCGTGCAAAAATTTGAGCGTGATCCAGCGGTCGGATCTATAGATACGGACCTTTTGAGCCGCTACTCTAGCCGAGCCGGTGGAATTGCCCCGACCGGACGCTGTCGCCGTGTCTTGTCGTACCGATTCAACGCGTCTCCATGGAAAACATCCTTCGAAAAGTCGTGGAAAAATTTGAGCGCGATCCAACTGTCGGATCTATAGATACGGACCTTTTGAGCCGCTACTCTAGCCGAGCCGGTGGAATTGCCCAGACCGGACGCTGTCGCCGTGCCGTGTCGTACCGATTCAACTCGTCTCCATGGAAAACAGCCTCCGGAAAGTCGTGGAAAAATTTGAGCGCGATCCACCGGTTGGATCTATAGATACTGACCTTTTGAGCCGCTACTCTAGCCGAGCCGGTGGAATTGCCCCGACCGGACGCTGTCGCCGTGTCTTGTCGTACCGATTCAACGCGTCTCCATGGAAAGCACCCCCCCGGAAACTCGTGCAAAAATTTGAGCGCGATCTAGCGGTCGGATCTATAGATACGGACCTTTTGAGCCGCTACTCTAGCCGAGCCGGTGGAATTGCCCCGACCGGACGCAGTCGCCGTGTCGTGTCGTACCGATTCAACGCGTCTCCATGGAAAACATCCTCCGGAAACTCGTGGAAAAATTTGAGCGCGATCCAACTGTCGGATCTATAGATACGGACCTTTTGAGCCGCTACTCTAGCCGAGCCGGTGGAATTGCCCCGACCGCACGCTGTCGCCATGTCCTGTCGTACCGATTCAACGCGTCTCCAATGAAAACACCCTCCGGAAACTCGTGCAAAAATTTGAGCGCGATCCAGCGGTCGGATCTATAGATACGGACCTTTTGAGCCGCTACTCTAGCCGAGCCGGTGGAATTGCCCAGACCGGACGCTGTCGCCGTGCCGTGTCGTACCGATTCAACGCATCTCCATGGAAAACAGCCTCCGGAAAGTCGTGGAAAAATTTGAGCGCGATCCAACGGTCGGATCTTTAGATACGGACCTTTTGAGCCGCTACTCTAGCCGAGCCGGTGGAATTGCCCCGACCGGACGCTGTCGCCGTGTCTTGTCGTACCGATTCAACGCGTCTCCATGGAAAACATCCTCCGAAAAGTCGTGGAAAAATTTGAGCGCGATCCAACTGTCGGATCTATAGATACGCACCTTTTGAGCCGCTACTCTTGCCGAGCCGGTGGAATTGCCCCGACCGGACGCTGTCGTCGTGCCGTGTCGTACCGATTCAACGCGTCTCTATGGAAAACACCCTCCGGAAACTCGTGCAAAAATTTGAGCGCGAGCCAGCGATCGGATCTATAGATACGGACCTTTTGAGCCGCTACTCTAGCCGGGCCGGTGGAATTGCCCCGACCGGACGCTGTCGTCGTGCCGTGTCGTACCGATTCAACGCGTCTCCATGGAAAACATCCTCCGGAAACTCGTGCAAAAATTTGAGCGCGATCCAGCGGTCGGATCTATAGATACGGACCTTTTGAGCCGCTACTCTAGCCGAGCCGGTGGAATTGCCCAGACCAGACGCTGTCGCCGTGCCGTGTCGTACCGATTCAACGCGTCTCCATGGAAAACAGCCTCCGGAAAGTCGTGGAAAAATTTGAGCGCGATCCACCAGTCGGATCTATAGATACGGACCTTTTGAGCCGCTACTCTAGCCGAGCCGGTGGAATTGCCCCGACCAGACGCTGTCGCCGTCCCGTACCGATTCAACGCGTCTCCATGGAAAACAGCCTCCGGAAAGTCGTGGATAAATTTGAGCGCGATCCACCGGTCGGACCTTTTGAGCCGCTACTCTAGCCGAGCCGGTGGAATTGCCCAGAGCGGACGCTGTCGTCGTGCCGTGTCGTACCGATTCAACGCGTCTCCATGGAAAACAGCCTCCGGAAAGTCGTGAAAAAATTTGAGCGCGATCCACCGGTCGGATCTATAGATACGGACCTTTTGAGCCGCTACTCTAGCCGAGCCGGTGGAATTGCCCCGACCGGACGCTGTCGCCGTGTCTTGTCGTACCGATTCAACGCGTCTCCATGGAAAACATCCTCTGAAAAGTCGTGGAAAAATTTGAGCGCGATCCAACGGTCAGATCTATAGATACGGACCTTTTGAGCCGCTACTCTAGCCGAGCCAATGGAATTGCCCCGACCGGACGCTGTCGCCGTGCCGTGTCGTACCGATTCAACGCGTTTCCATGGAAAACAGCCTCCGGAAACTCGTGGAAAAATTTGAGAGCGATCCAGCGGTCGGATCTATAGATACGGACCTTTTGAGCCGCTACTCTTGCCGAGCCGGTGGAATTGCCCCGACCGGACGCTGTCGCCGTGCCGTGTCGTACCGATTCAACGCGTCTCTATGGAAAACACCCTCCGGAAACTCGTGCAAAAATTTGAGCGCGAGCCAGCGGTCGGATCTATAGATACGGACCTTTTGAGCCGCTACTCTTGCCGGGCCGGTGGAATTGCCCCGACCGGACGCTGTCGCCGTGCCGTGTCGTACCGATTCAACGCGTCTCTATGGAAAACACCCTCCGGAAACTCGTGCAAAAATTTGAGCGCGAGCCAGCGGTCGGATCTATAGATACGGACCTTTTGAGCCGCTACTCTTGCCGGGCCGGTGGAATTGCCCCGACCGGACGCTGTCGCCGTGCCGTGTCGTACCGATTCAACGCGTCTTCATGGAAAACATCCTCCGGAAACTCGTGCAAAAATTTGAGCGCGATCCAGCGGTCGGATCTATAGATACGGACCTTTTGAGCCGCTACTCTTGCCGGGCCGGTGGAATTGCCCCGACCGGACGCTGTCGCCGTGCCGTGTCGTACCGATTCAACGCGTCTTCATGGAAAACATCCTCCGGAAACTCGTGCAAAAATCTGAGCGCGATCCAACGGTCGGATCTATAGATACGGACCTTTTGAGCCGCTACTCTAGCCGAGCCGGTGGAATTGCCCAGACCGGACGCTGTCGCCGTGCCGTGTCGTACCGATTCAACGCGTCTCCATGGAAAACAGCCTCCGGAAAGTCGTGGAAAAATTTGAGCGCGATCCACCGGTCGGATCTATAGATACGGACCTTTTGAGCCGCTACTCTAGCCGAGCCGGTGGAATTGCCCCGACCGAATGCTGTCGCCGTGTCGTGTCGTACCGATTCAACGCGTCTCCATGGAAAACATCCTACGGAAAGTCGTGGAAAAATTTGAGCGCGATCCAACTGTCGAATCTATAGATACGGACCTTTTGAGCCGCTACTCTAGCCAGGCCGGTGGAATTGCGCCGACCGGACGCTGTCGCCGTGCCGTGTCGTACCGATTCAACGCGTCTCCATGGAAAACAGCCTTCGGAAACTCGTGGAAAAATTTGAGCACGATCCACCGGTCGGATCAATAGATACGGACCTTTTGAGCCGCTACTCTAGCCGAGCCGGTGGAATTGCCCCGACCGGACGCTGTCGCCGTGCCGTGTCGTACCGATTCAACGCGTCTCCATGGAAAATAGCCTCCGGAAAGTCGTGGATAAATTTGAGCGCGATCCACCGGTCGGATCTATAGATACGGACCTTTTGAGCCGCTACTCTAGCCGAGCCGGTGGAATTGCCCCGACCGGACGCTGTCGCCGTGTCTTGTCGTACCGATTCAACGCGTCTCCATGGAAAACATCCTCCAAAAAGTCGTGGAAAAATTTTAGCGCGATGCAACTGTCGGATCTATAGATACGCACCTTTTGAGCCGCTACTCTTGCCGAGCCGGTGGAATTGCCCCGACCGGACGCTGTCGCCGTGCCGTGTCGTACCGATTCAACGCGTCTCGATGGAAAACACCCTCCGGAAACTCGTGCAAAAATTTGAGCGCGAGCCAGCGGTCGGATCTATAGATACGGACCTTTTGAGCCGCTACTCTTGCCGGGTCGGTGGAATTGCCCCGACCGGACTCTGTCGCCGTGCCGTGTCGTACCGATTCAACGCGTCTTCATGGAAAACATCCTCCGGAAAGTCGTGCAAAAATTTGAGCGCGATCCAGCGGTCGGATCTATAGATACGGACCTTTTGAGCCGCTACTCTAGCCGGGCCGTTGGAATTGCCCCGACCGGATGCTGTCGCCGTCCCGTACCGATTCAACGCGTCTCCATGGAAAACATCCTCCGGATACTCATGCAAAAATCTGAGCGCGATCCAACGGTCGGATCTATAGATACGGACCTTTTGAGCCGCTACTCTAGCCGAGCCGGTGGAATTGCCCAGACCGGACGCTGTCGCCGTGCCGTGTCGTACCGATTCAACGCGTCTCCATGGAAAACAGCCTCCGGAAAGTCGTGGAAAAATTTGAGCGCGATCCACCGGTCGGATCTATAGATACGGACCTTTTGAGCCGCTACTCTAGCCGAGCCGGTGGAATTGCCCCGACCGAATGCTGTCGCCGTGTCGTGTCGTACCGATTCAACGCGTCTCCATGGAAAACATCCTATGGAAAGTCGTGGAAAAATTTGAGCTCGATCCAACTGTCGGATCTATAGATACGGACCTTTTGAGCCGCTACTCTAGCCGGGCCGGTGGAATTGCGCCGACCGGACGCTGTCGCCGTGCCGTGTCGTACCGATTCAACACGTCTCCATGGAAAACAGCCTTCGGAAACTCGTGGAAAAATTTGAGCACGATCCACCGGTTGGATCTATAGATACAGACCTTTTGAGCCGCTACTCTAGCCGAGCCGGTGGAATTGCCCCGACCGGACGCTGTCGCCGTGTCTTGTCGTACCGATTCAACGTGTCTCCATGGAAAACATCCTCCGCAAAGTCGTGGAAAAATTTGAGCGCGATCCAACTGTCGGATCTATAGATACGCACCTTTTGAGCCGCTACTCTTGCCGAGCCGGTGGAATTGCCCCGACCGGACGCTGTCGTCGTGCCGTGTCGTACCGATTCAACGCGTCTCTATGGAAAACACCCTCCGGAAACTCGTGCAAAAATTTGAGCGCGAGCCAGCGATCGGATCTATAGATACGGACCTTTTGAGCCGCTACTCTAGCCGGGCCGGTGGAATTGCCCCGACCGGACGCTGTCGCCGTGCCGTGTCGTACCGATTCAACGCGTCTCCATGGAAAACATCCTCCGGAAACTCGTGCAAAAATTTGAGCGCGATCCAGCGGTCGGATCTATAGATACGGACCTTTTGAGCCGCTACTCTAGCCGAGCCGGTGGAATTGCCCAGACCAGACGCTGTCGCCGTGCCGTGTCGTACCGATTCAACGCGTCTCCATGGAAAACAGCCTCCGGAAAGTCGTGGAAAAATTTGAGCGCGATCCACCGGCCGGATCTATAGATACGGACCTTTTGAGCCGCTACTCTAGCCGAGCCGGTGGAATTGCCCCGACCGGACGCTGTCGCCGTGTCTTGTCGTACCGATTCAACGCGTCTCCATGGAAAACATCCTCCGAAAAGTCGTGGAAAAATTTGAGCGCGATCCAACTGTCGGATCTATAGATACGGACCTTTTGAGCCGCTACTCTAGCCGAGCCGGTGGAATTGCCCAGACCGGACGCTGTCGCCGTGCCGTGTCGTACCGATTCAACTCGTCTCCATGGAAAACAGCCTCCGGAAAGTCGTGGAAAAATTTGAGCGCGATCCACCGGTTGGATCTATAGATACAGACCTTTTGAGCCGCTACTCTAGCCGAGCCGGTGGAATTGCCCCGACCGGACGCTGTCGCCGTGTCTTGTCGTACCGAGTCAACGCGTCTCCATGGAAAACACCCCCCCGGAAACTCGTGCAAAAATTTGAGCGCGATCCAGCGGTCGGATCTATAGATACGGACCTTTTGAGCCGCTACTCTAGCCGAGCCGGTGGAATTGCCCCGACCGGACGCTGTCGCCGTGTCGTGTCGTACCGATTCAACGCGTCTCCATGGAAAACATCCTCCGGAAACTCGTGGAAAAATTTGAGCGCGATCCAACTGTCGGATCTATAGATACGGACCTTTTGAGCCGCTACTCTAGCCGAGCCGGTGGAATTGCCCCGACCGCACGCTGTCGCCGTGTCCTGTCGTACCGATTCAACGCGTCTCCATGGAAAACACCCTCCGGAAACTCGTGCAAAAATTTGAGCGCGATCCAGCGGTCGGATCTATAGATACGGACCTTTTGAGCCGCTACTCTAGCCGAGCCGGTGGAATTGCCTAGACCGGACGCTGTCGCCGTGCCGTGTCGTACCGATTCAACGCATCTCCATGGAAAACAGCCTCCGGAAAGTCGTGGAAAAATTTGAGCGCGATCCAACGGTCGGATCTATAGATACGGACCTTTTGAGACGCTACTCTAGCCGAGCCGGTGGAATTGCCCCGACCGGACGCTGTCGCCGTGTCTTGTCGTACCGATTCAACGCGTCTCCATGGAAAACATCCTCCGAAAAGTCGTGGAAAAATTTGAGCGCGATCCATCTGTCGGATCTATAGATACGGACCTTTTGAGCCGCTACTCTTGCCGAGCCGGTGGAATTGCCCCGACCGGACGCTGTCGCCGTGCCGTGTCGTACCGATTCAACGCGTCTCTATGGAAAACACCCTCCGAAAACTCGTGCAAAAATTTGAGCGCGAGCCAGCGATCGGATCTATAGATACGGACCTTTTGAGCCGCTACTCTAGCCGGGCCGGTGGAATTGCCCCAACCGGACGCTGTCGCCGTGCCGTGTCGTACCGATTCAACGCGTCTCCATGGAAAACATCCTCCGGAAACTCGTGCAAAAATTTGAGCGCGATCCAGCGGTCGGATCTATAGATACGGACCTTTTGAGCCGCTACTCTAGCCGAGCCGGTGGAATTGCCCAGACCGGACGCTGTCGCCGTGCCGTGTCGTACCGATTCAACGCGTCTCCATGGAAAACACCCTCCGGAAAGTCGTGGAAAAATTTGAGCGCGATCCACCGGTCGGATCTATAGATACGGACCTTTTGAGCCGCTACTCTAACCGAGCCGGTGTAATTGCCCCGACCGGATGCTGTCGCCGTCCCGTACCGATTCAACGCGTCTCCATGGAAAACAGCCTCCGGAAAGTCGTGGATAAATTTGAGCGCGATCCACCGGTCGGACCTTTTGAGCCGCTACTCTAGCCGAGCCGGTGGAATTGCCCAGATCGGACGCTGTCGCCGTGCCGTGTCGTACCGATTCAACGCGTCTCCATGGAAAACAGCCTCCGGAAAGTCGTGGAAAAATTTGAGCGCGATCCACCGGTCGGATCTATAGATACGGACCTTTTGAGCCGCTACTCTAGCCGAGCCGGTGGAATTGCCCCGACCGGACGCTGTCGTCGTGTCTTGTCGTACCGATTCAACGCGTCTCCATGGAAAACATCCTACGGAAAGTCGTGGAAAAATTTGAGCGCGATCCAACTGTCGGATCTATAGATACGGACCTTTTGAGCCGCTACTCTAGCCGGGCCGGTGGATTTGCGCCGACCGGACGCTGTCGCCGTGCCGTGTCGTACCGATTCAACGCGTCTCCATGGAAAACAGCCTTCGGAAACTCGTGGAAAAATTTGAGCACGATCCACCGGTCGGATCTATAGATACGGACCTTTTGAGCCGCTACTCTAGCCGAGCCGGTGGAATTGCCCCGACCGGACGCTGTCGTCATGCCGTGTCGTACCGATTCAACGCGTCTCCATGGAAAACAGCCTCCGGAAAGTCGTGGAAAAATTTGAGCGCGATCCACCGGTTGGATCTATAGATACAGACCTTTTGAGCCGCTACTCTAGCCGAGCCGGTGGAATTGCCCCGACCGGACGCTGTCGCCGTGTCTTGTCATACCGAGTCAACGCGTCTCCATGGAAAACACCCCCCCGGAAACTCGTGCAAAAATTTGAGCGCGATCCAGCGGTCGGATCTATAGATACGGACCTTTTGAGCCGCTACTCTAGCCGAGCCGGTGGAATTGCCCCGACCGGACGCTGTCGCCGTGTCGTGTCCTACCGATTCAACGCGTCTCCATGGAAAACATCCTCCGGAAACTCGTGGAAAAATTTGAGCGCGATCCAACTGTCGGATCTATAGATACGGACCTTTTGAGCCGCTACTCTAGCCGAGCCGGTGGAATTGCCCCGACCGCACGCTGTTGCCGTGTCCTGTCGTACCGATTCAACGCGTCTCCATGGAAAACACCCTCCGGAAACTCGTGCAAAAATTTGAGCGCGATCCAGCGGTCGGATCTATAGATACGGACCTTTTGAGCCGCTACTCTAGCCGAGCCGGTGGAATTGCCCAGACCGGACGCTGTCGCCGTGCCGTGTCGTACCGATTCAACGCATCTCCATGGAAAACAGCCTCCGGAAAGTCGTGGAAAAATTTGAGCGCGATCCAACGGTCGGATCTATAGATACGGACCTTTTGAGCCGCTACTCTAGCCGAGCCGGTGGAATTGCCCCGACCGGACGCTGTCGCCGTGTCTTGTCGTACCGATTCAACGCGTCTCCATGGAAAACATCCTCCGAAAAGTCGTGGAAAAATTTGAGCGCGATCCAACTGTCGGATCTATAGATACGGACCTTTTGAGCCGCTACTCTTGCCGAGCCGGTGGAATTGCCCCGACCGGACGCTGTCGCCGTGCCGTGTCGTACCGATTCAACGCGTCTCTATGGAAAACACCCTCCGAAAACTCGTGCAAAAATTTGAGCGCGAGCCAGCGATCGGATCTATAGATACGGACCTTTTGAGCCGCTACTCTAGCCGGGCCGGTGGAATTGCCCCAACCGGACGCTGTCGCCGTGCCGTGTCGTACCGATTCAACGCGTCTCCATGGAAAACATCCTCCGGAAACTCGTGCAAAAATTTGAGCGCGATCCAGCGGTCGGATCTATAGATACGGACCTTTTGAGCCGCTACTCTAGCCGAGCCGGTGGAATTGCCCAGACCGGACGCTGTCGCCGTGCCGTGTCGTACCGATTCAACGCGTCTCCATGGAAAACACCCTCCGGAAACTCGTGGAAAAATTTGAGCGCGATCCACCGGTCGGATCTATAGATACGGACCTTTTGAGCCGCTACTCTAACCGAGCCGGTGTAATTGCCCCGACCGGATGCTGTCGCCGTCCCGTACCGATTCAACGCGTCTCCATGGAAAACAGCCTCCGGAAAGTCGTGGATAAATTTGAGCGCGATCCACCGGTCGGACCTTTTGAGCCGCTACTCTAGCCGAGCCGGTGGAATTGCCCAGATCGGACGCTGTCGCCGTGCCGTGTCGTACCGATTCAACGCGTCTCCATGGAAAACAGCCTCCAGAAAGTCGTGGAAAAATTTGAGCGCGATCCACCGGTCGGATCTATAGATACGGACCTTCTGAGCCGCTACTCTAGCCGAGCCGGTGGAATTGCCCCGACCGGACGCTGTCGCCGTGTCTTGTCGTACCGATTCAACGCGTCTCCATGGAAAACATCCTACGGAAAGTCGTGGAAAAATTTGAGCGCGATCCAACTGTCGGATCTATAGATACGGACCTTTTGAGCCGCTACTCTAGCCGGGCCGGTGGATTTGCGCCGACCGGACGCTGTCGCCGTGCCGTGTCGTACCGATTCAACGCGACTCCATGGAAAACAGCCTTCGGAAACTCGTGGAAAAATTTGAGCACGATCCACCGGTCGGATCTATAGATACGGACCTTTTGAGCCGCTACTCTAGCCGAGCCGGTGGAATTGCCCCGACCGCACGCTGTCGCCGTGCCGTGTCGTACTGATTCAACGCGTCACCATGGAAAACAGCCTCCGGAAAGTCGTGGATAAATTTGAGCGCGATCCACCGGTCGGATCTATAGATACGGACCTTTTGAGCCGCTACTCTAGCCGAGCCGGTGGAATTGCCCCGACCGGACGCTGTCGCCGTGTCTTGTCGTACCGATTCAACGCGTCTCCATGGAAAACATCCTCCGAAAAGTCGTGGAAAAATTTGAGCGCGATCCAACTGTCGGATCTATAGATACGCACCTTTTGAGCCGCTACTCTTGCCGAGCCGGTGGAATTGCCCCGACCGGACGCTGTCGTCATGCCGTGTCGTACCGATTCAACGCGTCTCTATGGAAAACACCCTCCGGAAACTCGTGCAAAAATTTGAGCGCGAGCCAGCGATCGGATCTATAGATACGGACCTTTTGAGCCGCTACTCTAGCCGGGCCGGTGGAATTGCCCCGACCGGACGCTGTCGCCGTGCCGTGTCGTACCGATTCAACGCGTCTCCATGGAAAACATCCTCCGGAAACTCGTGCAAAAATTTGAGCGCGATCCAGCGGTCGGATCTATAGATACGGACCTTTTGAGCCGCTACTCTAGCCGAGCCGGTGGAATTGCCCAGACCAGACGCTGTCGCCGTGCCGTGTCGTACCGATTCAACGCGTCTCCATGGAAAACAGCCTCCGGAAAGTTGTGGAAAAATTTGAGCGCGATCCACCGGTCGGATCTATAGATACGGACCTTTTGAGCCGCTACTCTAGTCGAGCCGGTGGAATTGCCCCGACCGGACGATGTCGCCGTGTCTTGTCGTACCGATTCAACGCGTCTCCATGGAAAACATCCTCCGAAAAGTCGTGGAAAAATTTGAGCGCGATCCAACTGTCGGATCTATAGATACGGACCTTTTGAGCCGCTACTCTAGCCGAGCCGGTGGAATTGCCCAGACCGAACGCTGTCGCCGTGCCGTGTCGTACCGATTCAACTCGTCTCCATGGAAAACAGCCTCCGGAAAGTCGTGGAAAAATTTGAGCGCGATCCACCGGTTGGATCTATAGATACGGACCTTTTGAGCCGCTACTCTAGCCGAGCCGGTGGAATTGCCCCGACCGGACGCTGTCGCCGTGTCTTGTCGTACCGATTCAACGCGTCTCCATGGAAAACACCCCCCCGGAAATTCGTGCAAAAATTTGAGCGCGATCCAGCGGTCGGATCTATAGATACGGACCTTTTGAGCCGCTACTCTAGCCGAGCCGGTGGAATTGCCCCGACCGGACGCTGTCGCCGTGTCGTGTCGTACCGATTCAACGCGTCTCCATGTAAAACATCCTCCGGAAACTCGTGGAAAAATTTGAGCGCGATCCAACTGTCGGATCTATAGATACGGACCTTTTGAGCCGCTACTCTAGCCGAGCCGGTGGAATTGCCCCGACCGCACGCTGTCGCCGTGTCCTGTCGTACCGATTCAACGCGTCTCCATGGAAAACACCCTCCGGAAACTCGTGCAAAAATTTGAGCGCGATCCAGCGGTCGGATCTATAGATCCGGACCTTTTGAGCCGCTACTCTAGCCGAGCCGGTGGAATTGCCCCGACCGGACGCTGTCGCCGTGTCGTGTCGTACCGATTCAACGCGTCTCCATGTAAAACATCCTCCGGAAACTCGTGGAAAAATTTGAGCGCGATCCAACTGTCGGATCTATAGATACGGACCTTTTGAGCCGCTACTCTAGCCGAGCCGGTGGAATTGCCCCGACCGCACGCTGTCGCCGTGTCCTGTCGTACCGATTCAACGCGTTTCCATGGAAAACACCCTCCGGAAACTCGTGCAAAAATTTGAGCGCGATCCAGCGGTCGGATCTATAGATACGGACCTTTTGAGCCGCTACTCTAGCCGAGCCGGTGGAATTGCCCAGACCGGACGCTGTCGCCGTGCCGTGTCGTACCGATTCAACGCATCTCCATGGAAAACAGCCTCCGGAAAGTCGTGGAAAAATTTGAGCGCGATCCAACGGTCGGATCTATAGATACGGACCTTTTGAGCCGCTACTCTAGCCGAGCCGGTGGAATTGCCCCGACCGGACGCTGTCGCCGTGTCTTGTCGTACCGATTCAACGCGTCTCCATGGAAAACATCCTCCGAAAAGTCATGGAAAAATTTGAGCGCGATCCAACTGTCGGATCTATAGATACGGACCTTTTGAGCCGCTACTCTTGCCGAGCCGGTGGAATTGCCCCGACCGGACGCTGTCGCCGTGCCGTGTCGTACCGATTCAACGCGTCTCTATGGAAAACACCCTCCGAAAACTCGTGCAAAAATTTGAGCGCGAGCCAGCGATCGGATCTATAGATACGGACCTTTTGAGCCGCTACTCTAGCCGGGCCGGTGGAATTGCCCCGACCGGACGCTGTCGCCGTGCCGTGTCGTACCGATTCAACGCGTCTCCATGGAAAACATCCTCCGGAAACTCGTGCAAAAATTTGAGTGCGATCCAGCGGTCGGATCTATAGATACGGACCTTTTGAGCCGCTACTCTAGCCGAGCCGGTGGAATTGCCCAGACCGGACGCTGTCGCCGTGCCGTGTCGTACCGATTCAACGCGTCTCCATGGAAAACAGCCTCCGGAAAGTCGTGGAAAAATTTGAGCGCGATCCACCGGTCGGATCTATAGATACGGACCTTTTGAGCCGCTACTCTAGCCGAGCCGGTGGAATTGCCCCGACCGAATGCTGTCGTCGTGTCGTGTCGTACCGATTCAACGCGTCTCCATGGAAAACATCCTCCGGAAAGTCGTGGAAAAATTTGAGCGCGATCCAACTGTCGGATCTATAGATACGGACCTTTTGAGCCGCTACTCTTGCCGGGCCGGTGGAATTGCGCCGACCGGACGCTGTCGCCGTGCCGTGTCGTACCGATTCAACGCGTCTCCATGGAAAACAACCTCCGGAAAGTCGTGGATAAATTTGAGCGCGATCCACCGGTCGGATCTATAGATACGGACCTTTTGAGCCGCTACTCTAGCCGAGCCGGTGGAATTGCCCCGACCGGAAGCTGTCGCCGTGCCGTGTCGTACCGATTCAACGCGTCTCCATGGAAAACATCCTTCGGAAACTCGTGGAAAAATTTGAGCGCGATCCACCGGTCGGATCTATAGATACGGACCTTTTGAGCCGCTACTCTAACCGAGCTGGTGTAATTGCCCCGACCGGATGCTGTCACCGTCCCGTACCGATTCAACGCGTCTCCATGGAAAATAGCCTTCGGAAAGTCGTGGATAAATTTGAGCGCGATCCACCGGTCGGACCTTTTGAGCCGCTACTCTAGCCGAGCCGGTGGAATTGCCCCGACCGGAAGCTGTCGCCGTGCCGTGTCGTACCGATTCAACGCGTCTCCATGGAAAACATCCTTCGGAAACTCGTGGAAAAATTTGAGCGCGATCCACCGGTCGGATCTATAGATACGGACCTTTTGAGCCGCTACTCTAACCGAGCTGGTGTAATTGCCCCGACCGGATGCTGTCACCGTCCCGTACCGATTCAACGCGTCTCCATGCAAAACAGCCTCCGGAAAGTCGTGGATAAATTTGAGCGCGATCCAACGGTCGGATCTATAGATACGGACCTTTTGAGCCGCTACTCTAGCCGAGCCAATGGAATTGCCCCGACCGGACGCTGTCGCCGTGCCGTGTCGTACCGATTCAACGCGTTTCCATGGAAAACAGCCTCCGGAAACTCGTGGAAAAATTTGAGAGCGATCCAGCGGTCGGATCTATAGATACGGACCTTTTGAGCCGCTACTCTTGCCGAGCCGGTGGAATTGCCCCGACCGGAAGCTGTCGCCGTGCCGTGTCGTACCGATTCAACGCGTCTCTATGGAAAACACCCTCCGGAAACTCGTGCAAAAATTTGAGCGCGAGCCAGCGGTCGGATCTATAGATACGGACCTTTTGAGCCGCTACTCTTGCCGGGCCGGTGGAATTGCCCCGACCGGACGCTGTCGCCGTGCCGTGTCGTACCGATTCAACGCGTCTCCATGGAAAACATCCTCCGGAAACTCGTGCAAAAATTTGAGCGCGATCCAGCGGTCGGATCTATAGATACGGACCTTTTGAGCCGCTACTCTAGCCGAGCCGGTGGAATTGCCCAGACCAGACGCTGTCGCCGTGCTGTGTCGTACCGATTCAACGCGTCTCCATGGACAACAGCCTTCGGAAAGTCGTGGAAAAATTTGAGCGCGATCCACCGGTCGGATCTATAGATACGGACCTTTTGAGCCGCTACTCTAGCCGAGCCGGTGGAATTGCCCCGACCGGACGCTGTCGCCGTGTCTTGTCGTACCGATTCAACGCGTCTCCATGGAAAACATCCTCCGAAAAGTCGTGGAAAAATTTGAGCGCGATCCAACTGTCGGATCTATAGATACGGACCTTTTGAGCCGCTAATCTAGCCGAGCCGGTGGAATTGCCCAGACCGGACGCTGTCGCCGTGCCGTGTCGTACCGATTCAACTCGTCTCCATGGAAAACAGCCTCCGGAAAGTCGTGGAAAAATTTGAGCGCGATCCACCGGTTGGATCTATAGATACGGACCTTTTGAGCCGCTACTCTAGCCGAGCCGGTGGAATTGCCCCGACCGGACGCTGTCGCCGTGTCTTGTCGTACCGATTCAACGCGTCTCCATGGAAAACACCCCCCCGGAAACTCGTGCAAAAGTTTGAGCGCGATCCAGCGGTCGGATCTATAGATACGGACCTTTTGAGCCGCTACTCTAGCCGAGCCGGTGGAATTGCCCCGACCGGACGCTGTCGCCGTGTCGTGTCGTACCGATTCAACGCGTCTCCATGTAAAACATCCTCCGGAAACTCGTGGAAAAATTTGAGCGCGATCCAACTGTCGGATCTATAGATACGGACCTTTTGAGCCGCTACTCTAGCCGAGCCGGTGGAATTGTCCCGACCGCACGCTGTCGCCGTGTCCTGTCGTACCGATTCAACGCGTCTCCATGGAAAACACCCTCCGGAAACTCGTGCAAAAATTTGAGCGCGATCCAGCGGTCGGATCTATAGATACGGACCTTTTGAGCCGCTACTCTAGCCGAGCCGGTGGAATTGCCCCGACCGGACGCTGTCGCCGTGCCGTGTCGTACCGATTCAACGCGTCTCCATGGAAAACAGCCTCCGGAAAGTCGTGGATAAATTTGAGCGCGATCCACCGGTCGGATCTATAGATACGGACCTTTTGAGCCGCTACTCTAGCTGAGCCGGTGGAATTGCCCCGACCGGACGCTGTCGCCGTGTCTTGTCGTACCGATTCAACGCGTCTCCATGGAAAACATCCTCCGAAAAGTCGTGGAAAAATTTGAGCGCGATCCAACTGTCGGATCTATAGATACGCACCTTTTGAGCCGCTACTCTTGCCGAGCCGGTGGAATTGCCCCGACCGGACGCTGTCGTCGTGCCGTGTCGTACCGATTCAACGCGTCTCTATGGAAAACACCCTCCGGAAACTCGTGCAAAAATTTGAGCGCGAGCCAGCGATCGGATCTATAGATAAGGACCTTTTGAGCCGCTACTCTAGCCGGGCCGGTGGAATTGCCCCGACCGGACGCTGTCGCCGTGCCGTGTCGTACCGATTCAACGCGTCTCCATGGAAAACATCCTCCGGAAACTCGTGCAAAAATTTGAGCGCGATCCAGCGGTCGGATCTATAGATACAGACCTTTTGAGCCGCTACTCTAGCCGAGCCGGTGGAATTGCCCAGACCAGACGCTGTCGCCGTGCCGTGTCGTACCGATTCAACGCGTCTCCATGGAAAACAGCCTCCGGAAAGTCGTGGAAAAATTTGAGCGCGATCCACCGGTCGGATCTATAGATACGGACCTTTTGAGCCGCTACTCTAGCCGAGCCGGTGGAATTGCCCCGACCGGACGCTGTCGCCGTGTCTTGTCGTACCGATTCAACGCGTCTCCATGGAAAACATCCTCCGAAAAGTCGTGGAAAAATTTGAGCGCGATCCAACTGTCGGATCTATAGATACGGACCTTTTGAGCCGCTACTCTAGCCGAGCCGGTGGAATTGCCCAGACCGAACGCTGTCGCCGTGCCGTGTCGTACCGATTCAACTCGTCTCCATGGAAAACAGCCTCCGGAAAGTCGTGGAAAAATTTGAGCGCGATCCACCGGTTGGATCTATAGATACAGACCTTTTGAGCCGCTACTCTAGCCGGGCCGGTGGAATTGCCCCGACCGGACGCTGTCGCCGTGCCGTGTCGTACCGATTCAACGCGTCTCCATGGAAAACATCCTCCGGAAACTCGTGCAAAAATTTGAGCGCGATCCAGCGGTCGGATCTATAGATACGGACCTTTTGAGCCGCTACTCTAGCCGAGCCGGTGGAATTGCCCAGACCGGACGCTGTCGCCGTGCCGTGTCGTACCGATTCAACGCGTCTCCATGGAAAACAGCCTCCGGAAAGTCGTGGAAAAATTTGAGCGCGATCCACCGGTCGGATCTATAGATACGGACCTTTTGAGCCGCTACTCTAGCCGAGCCGGTGGAATTGCCCCGACCGAATGCTGTCGTCGTGTCGTGTCGTACCGATTCAACGCGTCTCCATGGAAAACATCCTCCGGAAAGTCGTGGAAAAATTTGAGCGCGATCCAACTGTCGGATCTATAGATACGGACCTTTTGAGCCGCTACTCTTGCCGGGCCGGTGGAATTGCGCCGACCGGACGCTGTCGCCGTGCCGTGTCGTACCGATTCAACGCGTCTCCATGGAAAACAACCTCCGGAAAGTCGTGGATAAATTTGAGCGCGATCCACCGGTCGGATCTATAGATACGGACCTTTTGAGCCGCTACTCTAGCCGAGCCGGTGGAATTGCCCCGACCGGAAGCTGTCGCCGTGCCGTGTCGTACCGATTCAACGCGTCTCCATGGAAAACATCCTTCGGAAACTCGTGGAAAAATTTGAGCGCGATCCACCGGTCGGATCTATAGATACGGACCTTTTGAGCCGCTACTCTAACCGAGCCGGTGTAATTGCCCCGACCGGATGCTGTCACCGTCCCGTACCGATTCAACGCGTCTCCATGGAAAACAGCCTTCGGAAAGTCGTGGATAAATTTGAGCGCGATCCACCGGTCGGACCTTTTGAGCCGCTACTCTAGCCGAGCCGGTGGAATTGCCCAGATCGGACGCTGTCGCCGTGCCGTGTCGTACCGATTCAACGCGACTCCATGGAAAACAGCCTCCGGAAAGTCGTGGAAAAATTTGAGCGCGATCCACCGGTCGGATCTATAGATACGGACCTTTTGAGCCGCTACTCTAGCCGAGCCGGTGGAATTGCCCCGACCGGACGCTGTCGCCGTGTCTTGTCGTACCGATTCAACGCGTCTCAATGGAAAACATCCTCCGAAAAGTCGTGGAAAAATTTGAGCGCGATCCAACGGTCGGATCTATAGATACGGACCTTTTGAGCCGCTACTCTAGCCGAGCCAATGGAATTGCCCCGACCGGACGCTGTCGCCGTGCCGTGTCGTACCGATTCAACGCGTTTCCATGGAAAACAGCCTCCGGAAACTCGTGGAAAAATTTGAGAGCGATCCAGCGGTCGGATCTATAGATACGGACCTTTTGAGCCGCTACTCTTGCCGAGCCGGTGGAATTGCCCCGACCGGAAGCTGTCGCCGTGCCGTGTCGTACCGATTCAACGCGTCTCTATGGAAAACACCCTCCGGAAACTCGTGCAAAAATTTGAGCGCGAGCCAGCGGTCGGATCTATAGATACGGACCTTTTGAGCCGCTACTCTTGCCGGGCCGGTGGAATTGCCCCGACCGGACGCTGTCGCCGTGCCGTGTCGTACCGATTCAACGCGTCTTCATGGAAAACATCCTCCGAAAAGTCGTGGAAAAATTTGAGCGCGATCCAACGGTCGGATCTATAGATACGGACCTTTTGAGCCGCTACTCTAGCCGAGCCAATGGAATTGCCCCGACCGGACGCTGTCGTCGTGCCGTGTCGTACCGATTCAACGCGTTTCCATGGAAAACAGCCTCCGGAAACTCGTGGAAAAATTTGAGAGCGATCCAGCGGTCGGATCTATAGATACGGACCTTTTGAGCCGCTACTCTTGCCGAGCCGGTGGAATTGCCCCGACCGGAAGCTGTCGCCGTGCCGTGTCGTACCGATTCAACGCGTCTCTATGGAAAACACCCTCCGGAAACTCGTGCAAAAATTTGAGCGCGAGCCAGCGATCGGATCTATAGATACGGACCTTTTGAGCCGCTACTCTTGCCGGGCCGGTGGAATTGCCCCGACCGGACGCTGTCGCCGTGCCGTGTCGTACCGATTCAACGCGTCTTCATGGAAAACATCCTCCGGAAACTCGTGCAAAAATTTGAGCGCGATCCAGCGGTCGGATCTATAGATACGGACCTTTTGAGCCGCTACTCTAGCCGGGCCGTTGGAATTGCCCCGACCGGATGCTGTCGCCGTCCCGTACCGATTCAACGCGTCTCCATGGAAAACATCCTCCGGATACTCATGCAAAAATCTGAGCGCGATCCAACGGTCGGATCTATAGATACGGACCTTTTGAGCCGCTACTCTAGCCGAGCCGGTGGAATTGCCCAGACCGGACGCTGTCGCCGTGCCGTGTCGTACCGATTCAACGCGTCTCCATGGAAAACAGCCTCCGGAAAGTCGTGGAAAAATTTGAGCGCGATCCACCGGTTGGATCTATAGATACAGACCTTTTGAGCCGCTACTCTAGCCGAGCCGGTGGAATTGCCCCGACCGAATGCTGTCGCCGTGTCGTGTCGTACCGATTCAACGCGTCTCCATGGAAAACATCCTACGGAAAGTCGTGGAAAAATTTGAGCGCGATCCAACTGTCGGATCTATAGATACGGACCTTTTGAGCCGCTACTCTAGCCGGGCCGGTGGAATTGCGCCGACCGGACGCTGTCGCCGTGCCGTGTCGTACCGATTCAACGCGTCTCCATGGAAAACAGCCTTCGGAAACTCGTGGAAAAATTTGAGCACGATCCACCGGTCGGATCTATAGATACGGACCTTTTGAGCCGCTACTCTAGCCGAGCCGGTGGAATTGCCCCGACCGGACGCTGTCGCCGTGCCGTGTCGTACCGATTCAACGCGTCTCCATGGAAAACAGCCTCCGGAAAGTCGTGGATAAATTTGAGCGCGATCCACCGGTCGGATCTATAGATACGGACCTTTTGAGCCGCTACTCTAGCCGAGCAGGTGGAATTGCCCCGACCGGACGCTGTCGCCGTGTCTTGTCGTACCGATTCAACGCGTCTCCATGGAAAACATCCTCCGAAAAGTCGTGGAAAAATTTGAGCGCGATCCAACTGTCGGATCTATAGATACGCACCTTTTGAGCCGCTACTCTTGCCGAGCCGGTGGAATTGCCCCGACCGGAAGCTGTCGCCGTGCCGTGTCGTACCGATTCAACGCGTCTCTATGGAAAACACCCTCCGGAAACTCGTGCAAAAATTTGAGCGCGAGCCAGCGATCGGATCTATAGATACGGACCTTTTGAGCCGCTACTCTAGCCGGGCCGGTGGAATTGCCCCGACCGGACGCTGTCGCCGTGCCGTGTCGTACCGATTCAACGCGTCTCCATGGAAAACATCCTCCGGAAACTCGTGCAAAAATTTGAGCGCGATCCAGCGGTCGGATCTATAGATACGGACCTTTTGAGCCGCTACTCTAGCCGAGCCGGTGGAATTGCCCAGACCAGACGCTGTCGCCGTGCCGTGTCGTACCGATTCAACGCGTCTCCATGGAAAACAGCCTCCGGAAAGTCGTGGAAAAATTTGAGCGCGATCCACCGGTCGGATCTATAGATACGGACCTTTTGAGCCGCTACTCTAGCCGAGCCGGTGGAATTGCCCCGACCGGACGCTGTCGCCGTGTCTTGTCGTACCGATTCAACGCGTCTCCATGGAAAACATCCTCCGAAAAGTCGTGGAAAAATTTGAGCGCGATCCAACTGTCGGATCTATAGATACGGACCTTTTGAGCCGCTACTCTAGCCGAGCCGGTGGAATTGCCCAGACCGGACGCTGTCGCCGTGCCGTGTCGTACCGATTCAACTCGTCTCCATGGAAAACAGCCTCCGGAAAGTCGTGGAAAAATTTGAGCGCGATCCACCGGTTGGATCTATAGATACGGACCTTTTGAGCCGCTACTCTAGCCGAGCCGGTGGAATTGCCCCGACCGGACGCTGTCGCCGTGTCTTGTCGTACCGATTCAACGCTTCTCCATGGAAAACACCCCCCCGGAAACTCGTGCAAAAATTTGAGCGCGATCCAGCGGTCGGATCTATAGATACGGACCTTTTGAGCCGCTACTCTAGCCGAGCCGGTGGAATTGCCCCGACCGGACGCTGTCGCCGTGTCGTGTCGTACCGATTCAACGCGTCTCCATGGAAAACATCCTCCGGAAACTCGTGGAAAAATTTGAGCGCGATCCAACTGTCGGATCTATAGATACGGACCTTTTGAGCCGCTACTCTAGCCGAGCCGGTGGAATTGCCCCGACCGCACGCTGTCGCCGTGTCCTGTCGTACCGATTCAACGCGTCTCCATGGAAAACACCCTCCGGAAACTCGTGCAAAAATTTGAGCGCGATCCAGCGGTCGGATCTATAGATACGGACCTTTTGAGCCGCTACTCTAGCCGAGCCGGTGGAATTGCCCAGATCGGACGCTGTCGCCGTGCCATGTCGTACCGATTCAACGCATCTCCATGGAAAACAGCCTCCGGAAAGTCGTGGAAAAATTTGAGCGCGATCCAACGGTCGGATCTATAGATAGGGACCTTTTGAGCCGCTACTCTAGCCGAGCCGGTGGAATTGCCCCGACCGGATGCTGTCGCCGTGTCTTGTCGTACCGATTCAACGCGTCTCCATGGAAAACATCCTCCGAAAAGTCGTGGAAAAATTTGAGCGCGATCCAACTGTCGGATCTATAGATACGGACCTTTTGAGCCGCTACTCTTGCCGAGCCGGTGGAATTGCTCCGACCGGACGCTGTCGCCGTGCCGTGTCGTACCGATTCAACGCGTCTCTATGGAAAACACCCTCCGAAAACTCGTGCAAAAATTTGAACGCGAGCCAGCGATCGGATCTATAGATACGGACCTTTTGAGCCGCTACTCTAGCCGGGCCGGTGGAATTGCCCCGACCGGACGCTGTCGCCGTGCCGTGTCGTACCGATTCAACGCGTCTCCATGGAAAACATCCTCCGGAAACTCGTGCAAAAATTTGAGCGCGATCCACCGGTCGGATCTATAGATACGGACCTTTTGAGCCGCTACTCTTGCCGGGCCGGTGGAATTGCCCCGACCGGACGCTGTCGCCGTGCCGTGTCGTACCGATTCAACGCGTCTTCATGGAAAACATCCTCCGGAAACTTGTGCAAAAATTTGAGCGCGATCCAGCGGTCGGATCTATAGATACGGACCTTTTGAGCCGCTACTCTAGCCGAGCCGGTGGAATTGCCCCGACCGCACGCTGTCGCCGTGTCCTGTCGTACCGATTCAACGCGTCTCCATGGAAAACACCCTCCGGAAACTCGTGCAAAAATTTGAGCGCGATCCAGCGGTCGGATCTATAGATACGGACCTTTTGAGCCGCTACTCTAGCCGAGCCGGTGGAATTGCCCAGATCGGACGCTGTCGCCGTGCCATGTCGTACCGATTCAACGCATCTCCATGGAAAACAGCCTCCGGAAAGTCGTGGAAAAATTTGAGCGCGATCCAACGGTCGGATCTATAGATAGGGACCTTTTGAGCCGCTACTCTAGCCGAGCCGGTGGAATTGCCCCGACCGGATGCTGTCGCCGTGTCTTGTCGTACCGATTCAACGCGTCTCCATGGAAAACATCCTCCGAAAAGTCGTGGAAAAATTTGAGCGCGATCCAACTGTCGGATCTATAGATACGGACCTTTTGAGCCGCTACTCTTGCCGAGCCGGTGGAATTGCCCCGACCGGACGCTGTCGCCGTGCCGTGTCGTACCGATTCAACGCGTCTCTATGGAAAACACCCTCCGAAAACTCGTGCAAAAATTTGAACGCGAGCCAGCGATCGGATCTATAGATACGGACCTTTTGAGCCGCTACTCTAGCCGGGCCGGTGGAATTGCCCCGACCGGACGCTGTCGCCGTGCCGTGTCGTACCGATTCAACGCGTCTCCATGGAAAACAGCCTCCGGAAAGTCGTGGAAAAATTTGAGCGCGATCCACCGGTCGGATCTATAGATACGGACCTTTTGAGCCGCTACTCTAGCCGAGCCGGTGGAATTGCCCCGACCGAATGCTGTCGTCGTGTCGTGTCGTACCGATTTAACGCGTCTCCATGGAAAACATCCTCCGGAAAGTCGTGGAAAAATTTGAGCGCGATCCAACTGTCGGATCTATAGATACGGACCTTTTGAGCCGCTACTCTTGCCGGGCCGGTGGAATTGCGCCGACCGGACGCTGTCGCCGTGCCGTGTCGTACCGATTCAACGCGTCTCTATGGAAAACAACCTCCGGAAAGTCGTGGATAAATTTGAGCGCGATCCACCGGTCGGATCTATAGATACGGACCTTTTGAGCCGCTACTCTAGCCGAGACGGTGGAATTGCCCCGACCGCATGCTGTCGCCGTGTCGTGTCGTACCGATTCAACGCGTCTCCATGGAAAACATCCTACGGAAAGTCGTGGAAAAATTTGAGCGCGATCCAACTGTCGGATCTATAGATACGGACCTTTTGAGCCGCTACTCTTGCCGGGCCGGTGGAATTGCCCCGACCGGACGCTGTCGCCGTGCCGTGTCGTACCGATTCAACGCGTCTTCATGGAAAACATCCTCCGGATACTCATGCAAAAATCTGAGCGCGATCCAACGGTCGGATCTATAGATACGGACCTTTTGAGCCGCTACTCTAGCCGAGCCGGTGGAATTGCCCAGACCGGACGCTGTCGCCGTGCCGTGTCGTACCGATTCAACGCGTCTTCATGGAAAACAGCCTCCGGAAAGTCGTGGAAAAATTTGAGCGCGATCCACCGGTCGGATCTATAGATACGGACCTTTTGAGCCGCTACTCTAGCCGGGCCGTTGGAATTGCCCCGACCGGATGCTGTCGCCGTCCCGTACCGATTCAACGCGTCTCCATGGAAAACATCCTCCGGATACTCATGCAAAAAATCTGAGCGCGATCCAACGGTCGGATCTATAGATACGGACCCTTTGAGCCGCTACTCTTGCCGGGCCGGTGGAATTGCCCCGACCGGACGCTGTCGCCGTGCCGTGTCGTACCGATTCAACGCGTCTTCATGGAAAACATCCTCCGGAAAGTCGTGGATAAATTTGAGCGCGATCCACCGGTCGGATCTATAGATACGGACCTTTTGAGCCGCTACTCTAGCCGGGCCGTTGGAATTGCCCCGACCGGATGCTGTCGCCGTCCCGTACCGATTCAACGCGTCTCCATGGAAAACATCCTCCGGATACTCATGCAAAAATCTGAGCGCGATCCAACGGTCGGATCTATAGATACGGACCTTTTGAGCCGCTACTCTAGCCGAGCCGGTGGAATTGCCCAGACCGGACGCTGTCGCCGTGCCGTGTCGTACCGATTCAACGCGTCTCCATGGAAAACAGCCTCCGGAAAGTCGTGGAAAAATTTGAGCGCGATCCACCGGTCGGATCTATAGATACGGACCTTTTGAGCCGCTACTCTAGCCGGGCCGTTGGAATTGCCCCGACCGGATGCTGTCGCCGTCCCGTACCGATTCAACGCGTCTCCATGGAAAACATCCTCCGGATACTAATGCAAAAATCTGAGCGCGATCCAACGGTCGGATCTATAGATACGGACCTTTTGAGCCGCTACTCTAGCCGAGCCGGTGGAATTGCCCAGACCGGACGCTGTCGCCGTGCCGTGTCGTACCGATTCAACGCGTCTCCATGGAAAACATCCTTCGGAAACTCGTGGAAAAATTTGAGCGCGATCCACCGGTCGGATCTATACATACGGACCTTTTGAGCCGCTACTCTAGCCGGGCCGGTGGAATTGCCCCGACCGGACGCTGTCGCCGTGCCGTGTCGTACCGATTCAACGCGTCTCCATGGAAAACACCCTCCGAAAACTCGTGCAAAAATTTGAGCGCGAGCCAGCGATCGGATCTATAGATACGGACCTTTTGAGCCGCTACTCTAGCCGGGCCGGTGGAATTGCCCCGACCGGACGCTGTCGCCGTGCCGTGTCGTACCGATTCAACGCGTTTCCATGGAAAACAGCCTCCGGAAACTCGTGGAAAAATTTGAGAGCGATCCAGCGGTCGGATCTATAGATACGGACCTTTTAAGCCGCTACTCTTGCCGAGCCGGTGGAATTGCCCCGCCCGGACGCTGTCGCCGTGCCGTGTCCTACCGATTCAACGCGTCTCCATGGAAAACACCCTCCGGAAACTCGTGCAAAAATTTGAGCGCGATCCACCGGTCGGATCTATAGATACGGACCTTTTGAGCCGCTACTCTACCCGAGCCGGTGTAATTGCCCCGACCGGATGCTGTCGCCGTCCCGTACCGATTCAACGCGTCTCCATGGAAAACAACCTCCGGAAAGTCGTGGATAAATTTGAGCGCGATACACCGGTCGGATCTATAGATACGGACCTTTTGAGCCGCTACTCTAGCCGAGCCGGTGCAATTGCCCCGACCGGACGCTGTCGCCGTGCCGTGTCGTACCGATTCAACGCGTCTCCATGGAAAACATCCTTCGGAAACTCGTGGAAAAAATTTGAGCGCGATCCACCGGTCGGATCTATAGATACGGACCTTTTGAGCCGCTACTCTTGCCGGGCCGGTGGAATTGCCCCGACCGGACGCTGTCGCCGTGCCGTGTCGTACCGATTCAACGCGTCTTCATGGAAAACATCCTCCGGATACTCATGCAAAAATCTGAGCGCGATCCAACGGTCGGATCTATAGATACGGACCTTTTGAGCCGCTACTCTAGCCGAGCCGGTGGAATTGCCCAGACCGGACGCTGTCGCCGTGCCGTGTCGTACCGATTCAACGCGTCTTCATGGAAAACAGCCTCCGGAAAGTCGTGGAAAAATTTGAGCGCGATCCACCGGTCGGATCTATAGATACGGACCTTTTGAGCCGCTACTCTAGCCGGGCCGTTGGAATTGCCCCGACCGGATGCTGTCGCCGTCCCGTACCGATTCAACGCGTCTCCATGGAAAACATCCTCCGGATACTCATGCAAAAAATCTGAGCGCGATCCAACGGTCGGATCTATAGATACGGACCTTTTGAGCCGCTACTCTTGCCGGGCCGGTGGAATTGCCCCGACCGGACGCTGTCGCCGTGCCGTGTCGTACCGATTCAACGCGTCTTCATGGAAAACATCCTCCGGAAAGTCGTGGATAAATTTGAGCGCGATCCACCGGTCGGATCTATAGATACGGACCTTTTGAGCCGCTACTCTAGCCGGGCCGTTGGAATTGCCCCGACCGGATGCTGTCGCCGTCCCGTACCGATTCAACGCGTCTCCATGGAAAACATCCTCCGGATACTCATGCAAAAATCTGAGCGCGATCCAACGGTCGGATCTATAGATACGGACCTTTTGAGCCGCTACTCTAGCCGAGCCGGTGGAATTGCCCAGACCGGACGCTGTCGCCGTGCCGTGTCGTACCGATTCAACGCGTCTCCATGGAAAACAGCCTCCGGAAAGTCGTGGAAAAATTTGAGCGCGATCCACCGGTCGGATCTATAGATACGGACCTTTTGAGCCGCTACTCTAGCCGGGCCGTTGGAATTGCCCCGACCGGATGCTGTCGCCGTCCCGTACCGATTCAACGCGTCTCCATGGAAAACATCCTCCGGATACTAATGCAAAAATCTGAGCGCGATCCAACGGTCGGATCTATAGATACGGACCTTTTGAGCCGCTACTCTAGCCGAGCCGGTGGAATTGCCCAGACCGGACGCTGTCGCCGTGCCGTGTCGTACCGATTCAACGCGTCTCCATGGAAAACATCCTTCGGAAACTCGTGGAAAAATTTGAGCGCGATCCACCGGTCGGATCTATACATACGGACCTTTTGAGCCGCTACTCTAGCCGGGCCGGTGGAATTGCCCCGACCGGACGCTGTCGCCGTGCCGTGTCGTACCGATTCAACGCGTCTCCATGGAAAACACCCTCCGAAAACTCGTGCAAAAATTTGAGCGCGAGCCAGCGATCGGATCTATAGATACGGACCTTTTGAGCCGCTACTCTAGCCGGGCCGGTGGAATTGCCCCGACCGGACGCTGTCGCCGTGCCGTGTCGTACCGATTCAACGCGTTTCCATGGAAAACAGCCTCCGGAAACTCGTGGAAAAATTTGAGAGCGATCCAGCGGTCGGATCTATAGATACGGACCTTTTAAGCCGCTACTCTTGCCGAGCCGGTGGAATTGCCCCGCCCGGACGCTGTCGCCGTGCCGTGTCCTACCGATTCAACGCGTCTCCATGGAAAACACCCTCCGGAAACTCGTGCAAAAATTTGAGCGCGATCCACCGGTCGGATCTATAGATACGGACCTTTTGAGCCGCTACTCTACCCGAGCCGGTGTAATTGCCCCGACCGGATGCTGTCGCCGTCCCGTACCGATTCAACGCGTCTCCATGGAAAACAACCTCCGGAAAGTCGTGGATAAATTTGAGCGCGATACACCGGTCGGATCTATAGATACGGACCTTTTGAGCCGCTACTCTAGCCGAGCCGGTGCAATTGCCCCGACCGGACGCTGTCGCCGTGCCGTGTCGTACCGATTCAACGCGTCTCCATGGAAAACATCCTTCGGAAACTCGTGGAAAAAATTTGAGCGCGATCCACCGGTCGGATCTATAGATACGGACCTTTTGAGCCGCTACTCTTGCCGGGCCGGTGGAATTGCCCCGACCGGACGCTGTCGCCGTGCCGTGTCGTACCGATTCAACGCGTCTTCATGGAAAACATCCTCCGGATACTCATGCAAAAATCTGAGCGCGATCCAACGGTCGGATCTATAGATACGGACCTTTTGAGCCGCTACTCTAGCCGAGCCGGTGGAATTGCCCAGACCGGACGCTGTCGCCGTGCCGTGTCGTACCGATTCAACGCGTCTTCATGGAAAACAGCCTCCGGAAAGTCGTGGAAAAATTTGAGCGCGATCCACCGGTCGGATCTATAGATACGGACCTTTTGAGCCGCTACTCTAGCCGGGCCGTTGGAATTGCCCCGACCGGATGCTGTCGCCGTCCCGTACCGATTCAACGCGTCTCCATGGAAAACATCCTCCGGATACTCATGCAAAAAATCTGAGCGCGATCCAACGGTCGGATCTATAGATACGGACCTTTTGAGCCGCTACTCTTGCCGGGCCGGTGGAATTGCCCCGACCGGACGCTGTCGCCGTGCCGTGTCGTACCGATTCAACGCGTCTTCATGGAAAACATCCTCCGGAAAGTCGTGGATAAATTTGAGCGCGATCCACCGGTCGGATCTATAGATACGGACCTTTTGAGCCGCTACTCTAGCCGGGCCGTTGGAATTGCCCCGACCGGATGCTGTCGCCGTCCCGTACCGATTCAACGCGTCTCCATGGAAAACATCCTCCGGATACTCATGCAAAAATCTGAGCGCGATCCAACGGTCGGATCTATAGATACGGACCTTTTGAGCCGCTACTCTAGCCGAGCCGGTGGAATTGCCCAGACCGGACGCTGTCGCCGTGCCGTGTCGTACCGATTCAACGCGTCTCCATGGAAAACAGCCTCCGGAAAGTCGTGGAAAAATTTGAGCGCGATCCACCGGTCGGATCTATAGATACGGACCTTTTGAGCCGCTACTCTAGCCGGGCCGTTGGAATTGCCCCGACCGGATGCTGTCGCCGTCCCGTACCGATTCAACGCGTCTCCATGGAAAACATCCTCCGGATACTAATGCAAAAATCTGAGCGCGATCCAACGGTCGGATCTATAGATACGGACCTTTTGAGCCGCTACTCTAGCCGAGCCGGTGGAATTGCCCAGACCGGACGCTGTCGCCGTGCCGTGTCGTACCGATTCAACGCGTCTCCATGGAAAACATCCTTCGGAAACTCGTGGAAAAATTTGAGCGCGATCCACCGGTCGGATCTATACATACGGACCTTTTGAGCCGCTACTCTAGCCGGGCCGGTGGAATTGCCCCGACCGGACGCTGTCGCCGTGCCGTGTCGTACCGATTCAACGCGTCTCCATGGAAAACACCCTCCGAAAACTCGTGCAAAAATTTGAGCGCGAGCCAGCGATCGGATCTATAGATACGGACCTTTTGAGCCGCTACTCTAGCCGGGCCGGTGGAATTGCCCCGACCGGACGCTGTCGCCGTGCCGTGTCGTACCGATTCAACGCGTTTCCATGGAAAACAGCCTCCGGAAACTCGTGGAAAAATTTGAGAGCGATCCAGCGGTCGGATCTATAGATACGGACCTTTTAAGCCGCTACTCTTGCCGAGCCGGTGGAATTGCCCCGCCCGGACGCTGTCGCCGTGCCGTGTCCTACCGATTCAACGCGTCTCCATGGAAAACACCCTCCGGAAACTCGTGCAAAAATTTGAGCGCGATCCACCGGTCGGATCTATAGATACGGACCTTTTGAGCCGCTACTCTACCCGAGCCGGTGTAATTGCCCCGACCGGATGCTGTCGCCGTCCCGTACCGATTCAACGCGTCTCCATGGAAAACAACCTCCGGAAAGTCGTGGATAAATTTGAGCGCGATACACCGGTCGGATCTATAGATACGGACCTTTTGAGCCGCTACTCTAGCCGAGCCGGTGCAATTGCCCCGACCGGACGCTGTCGCCGTGCCGTGTCGTACCGATTCAACGCGTCTCCATGGAAAACATCCTTCGGAAACTCGTGGAAAAAATTTGAGCGCGATCCACCGGTCGGATCTATAGATACGGACCTTTTGAGCCGCTACTCTAACCGAGCCGGTGTAATTGCCCCGACCGGATGCTGTCGCCGTCCCGTACCGATTCAACGCGTCTCCATGGAAAACAGCCTCCGGAAAGTCGTGGATAAATTTGAGCGCGATCCACCGGTCGGACCTTTTGAGCCGCTACTCTAGCCGAGCCGGTGGAATTGCCCAGATCGGACGCTGTCGCCGTGCCGTGTCGTACCGATTCAACGCGTCTCCATGGAAAACAGCCTCCGGAAAGTCGTGGAAAAATTTGAGCGCGATCCACCGGTCGGATCTATAGATACGGACCTTTTGAGCCGCTACTCTAGCCGAGCCGGTGGAATTGCCCCGACCGGACGCTGTCGCCGTGTCTTGTCGTACCGATTCAACGTGTCTCCATGGAAAACATCCTCCGAAAAGTCGTGGAAAAATTTGAGCGCGATCCAACGGTCGGATCTATAGATACGGACCTTTTGAGCCGCTACTCTAGCCGAGCCAATGGAATTGCCCCGACCGGACGCTGTCGCCGTGCCGTGTCGTACCGATTCAACGCGTTTCCATGGAAAACAGCCTCCGGAAACTCGTGGAAAAATTTGAGAGCGATCCAGCGGTCGGATCTATAGATACGGACCTTTTGAGCCGCTACTCTTGCCGAGCCGGTGGAATTGCCCCGACCGGACGCTGTCGCCGTGCCGTGTCGTACCGATTCAACGCGTCTCTATGGAAAACACCCTCCGGAAACTCGTGCAAAAATTTGAGCGCGAGCCAGCGGTCGGATCTATAGATACGGACCTTTTGAGCCGCTACTCTTGCCGGGCCGGTGGAATTGCCCCGACCGGACGCTGTCGCCGTGCCGTGTCGTACCGATTCAACGCGTCTTCATGGAAAACATCCTCCGGAAACTCGTGCAAAAATTTGAGCGCGATCCAGCGGTCGGATCTATAGATACGGACCTTTTGAGCCGCTACTGTAGCCGGGCCGTTGGAATTGCCCCGACCGGATGCTGTCGCCGTCCCGTACCGATTCAACGCGTCTCCATGGAAAACATCCTCTGGATACTCATGCAAAAATCTGAGCGCGATCCAACGGTCGGATCTATAGATACGGACCTTTTGAGCCGCTACTCTAGCCGAGCCGGTGGAATTGCCCAGACCGGACGCTGTCGCCGTGCCGTGTGGTACCGATTCAACACGTCTCCATGGAAAACAGCCTCCGGAAAGTCGTGGAAAAATTTGAGCGCGATCCACCGGTCGGATCTATAGATACGGACCTTTTGAGCCGCTACTCTAGCCGAGACGGTGGAATTGCCCCGACCGCATGCTGTCGCCGTGTCGTGTCGTACCGATTCAACGCGTCTCCATGGAAAACATCCTACGGAAAGTCGTGGAAAAATTTGAGCGCGATCCAACTGTCGGATCTATAGATACGGACCTTTTGAGCCGCTACTCTAGCCGGGCCGGTGGAATTGCGCCGACCGGACGCTGTCGCCGTGCCGTGTCGTACCGATTCAACGCGTCTCCATGGAAAACAGCCTTCGGAAACTCGTGGAAAAATTTGAGCACGATCCACCGGTCGGATCTATAGATACGGACCTTTTGAGCCGCTACTCTAGCCGAGCCGGTGGAATTGCCCCGACCGGACGCTGTCGCCGTGCCGTGTCGTACCGATTCAACGCGTCTCCATGGAAAACAGCCTCCGGAAAGTCGTGGATAAATTTGAGCGCGAGATACGGACCTTTTGAGCCGCTACTCTAGCCGAGCCGGTGGAATTGCCCAGACCGGACGCTGTCGCCGTGCCGTGTCGTACCGATTCAACGCGTCTTCATGGAAAACAGCCTCCGGAAAGTCGTGGAAAAATTTGAGCGCGATCCACCGGTCGGATCTATAGATACGGACCTTTTGAGCCGCTACTCTAGCCGGGCCGTTGGAATTGCCCCGACCGGATGCTGTCGCCGTCCCGTACCGATTCAACGCGTCTCCATGGAAAACATCCTCCGGATACTCATGCAAAAATCTGAGCGCGATCCAACGGTCGGATCTATAGATACGGACCTTTTGAGCCGCTACTCTAGCCGAGCCGGTGGAATTGCCCAGACCGGACGCTGTCGCCGTGCCGTGTCGTACCGATTCAACGCGTCTTCATGGAAAACAGCCTCCGGAAAGTCGTGGAAAAATTTGAGCGCGATCCACCGGTCGGATCTATAGATACGGACCTTTTGAGCCGCTACTCTAGCCGGGCCGTTGGAATTGCCCCGACCGGATGCTGTCGCCGTCCCGTACCGATTCAACGCGTCTCCATGGAAAACATCCTCCGGATACTCATGCAAAAAATCTGAGCGCGATCCAACGGTCGGATCTATAGATACGGACCTTTTGAGCCGCTACTCTTGCCGGGCCGGTGGAATTGCCCCGACCGGACGCTGTCGCCGTGCCGTGTCGTACCGATTCAACGCGTCTTCATGGAAAACATCCTCCGGAAAGTCGTGGATAAATTTGAGCGCGATCCACCGGTCGGATCTATAGATACGGACCTTTTGAGCCGCTACTCTAGCCGGGCCGTTGGAATTGCCCCGACCGGATGCTGTCGCCGTCCCGTACCGATTCAACGCGTCTCCATGGAAAACATCCTCCGGATACTCATGCAAAAATCTGAGCGCGATCCAACGGTCGGATCTATAGATACGGACCTTTTGAGCCGCTACTCTAGCCGAGCCGGTGGAATTGCCCAGACCGGACGCTGTCGCCGTGCCGTGTCGTACCGATTCAACGCGTCTCCATGGAAAACAGCCTCCGGAAAGTCGTGGAAAAATTTGAGCGCGATCCACCGGTCGGATCTATAGATACGGACCTTTTGAGCCGCTACTCTAGCCGGGCCGGTGGAATTGCGCCGACCGGACGCTGTCGCCGTGCCGTGTCGTACCGATTCAACGCGTCTCCATGGAAAACAGCCTTCGGAAACTCGTGGAAAAATTTGAGCACGATCCACCGGTCGGATCTATAGATACGGACCTTTTGAGCCGCTACTCTAGCCGAGCCGGTGGAATTGCCCCGACCGGACGCTGTCGCCGTGCCGTGTCGTACCGATTCAACGCGTCTCCATGGAAAACAGCCTCCGGAAAGTCGTGGATAAATTTGAGCGCGATCCACCGGTCGGACCTTTTGAGCCGCTACTCTAGCCGAGCCGGTGGAATTGCCCAGACCGGACGCTGTCGCCGTGCCGTGTGGTACCGATTCAACACGTCTCCATGGAAAACAGCCTCCGGAAAGTCGTGGAAAAATTTGAGCGCGATCCACCGGTCGGATCTATAGATACAGACCTTTTGAGCCGCTACTCTAGCCGAGACGGTGGAATTGCCCCGACCGCATGCTGTCGCCGTGTCGTGTCGTACCGATTCAACGCGTCTCCATGGAAAACATCCTACGGAAAGTCGTGGAAAAATTTGAGCGCGATCCAACTGTCGGATCTATAGATACGGACCTTTTGAGCCGCTACTCTAGCCGGGCCGGTGGAATTGCGCCGACCGGACGCTGTCGCCGTGCCGTGTCGTACCGATTCAACGCGTCTCCATGGAAAACAGCCTTCGGAAACTCGTGGAAAAATTTGAGCACGATCCACCGGTCGGATCTATAGATACGGACCTTTTGAGCCGCTACTCTAGCCGAGCCGGTGGAATTGCCCCGACCGGACGCTGTCGCCGTGCCGTGTCGTACCGATTCAACGCGTCTCCATGGAAAACAGCCTCCGGAAAGTCGTGGATAAATTTGAGCGCGAGATACGGACCTTTTGAGCCGCTACTCTAGCCGAGCCGGTGGAATTGCCCAGACCGGACGCTGTCGCCGTGCCGTGTCGTACCGATTCAACGCGTCTTCATGGAAAACAGCCTCCGGAAAGTCGTGGAAAAATTTGAGCGCGATCCACCGGTCGGATCTATAGATACGGACCTTTTGAGCCGCTACTCTAGCCGGGCCGTTGGAATTGCCCCGACCGGATGCTGTCGCCGTCCCGTACCGATTCAACGCGTCTCCATGGAAAACATCCTCCGGATACTCATGCAAAAATCTGAGCGCGATCCAACGGTCGGATCTATAGATACGGACCTTTTGAGCCGCTACTCTAGCCGAGCTGGTGGAATTGCCCAGACCGGACGCTGTCGCCGTGCCGTGTCGTACCGATTCAACGCGTCTTCATGGAAAACAGCCTCCGGAAAGTCGTGGAAAAATTTGAGCGCGATCCACCGGTCGGATCTATAGATACGGACCTTTTGAGCCGCTACTCTAGCCGGGCCGTTGGAATTGCCCCGACCGGATGCTGTCGCCGTCCCGTACCGATTCAACGCGTCTCCATGGAAAACATCCTCCGGATACTCATGCAAAAAATCTGAGCGCGATCCAACGGTCGGATCTATAGATACGGACCTTTTGAGCCGCTACTCTTGCCGGGCCGGTGGAATTGCCCCGACCGGACGCTGTCGCCGTGCCGTGTCGTACCGATTCAACGCGTCTTCATGGAAAACATCCTCCGGAAAGTCGTGGATAAATTTGAGCGCGATCCACCGGTCGGATCTATAGATACGGACCTTTTGAGCCGCTACTCTAGCCGGGCCGTTGGAATTGCCCCGACCGGATGCTGTCGCCGTCCCGTACCGATTCAACGCGTCTCCATGGAAAACATCCTCCGGATACTCATGCAAAAATCTGAGCGCGATCCAACGGTCGGATCTATAGATACGGACCTTTTGAGCCGCTACTCTAGCCGAGCCGGTGGAATTGCCCCGACCGGACGCTGTCGCCGTGCCGTGTCGTACCGATTCAACGCGTCTCCATGGAAAACAGCCTCCGGAAAGTCGTGGATAAATTTGAGCGCGAGATACGGACCTTTTGAGCCGCTACTCTAGCCGAGCCGGTGGAATTGCCCAGACCGGACGCTGTCGCCGTGCCGTGTCGTACCGATTCAACGCGTCTTCATGGAAAACAGCCTCCGGAAAGTCGTGGAAAAATTTGAGCGCGATCCACCGGTCGGATCTATAGATACGGACCTTTTGAGCCGCTACTCTAGCCGGGCCGTTGGAATTGCCCCGACCGGATGCTGTCGCCGTCCCGTACCGATTCAACGCGTCTCCATGGAAAACATCCTCCGGATACTCATGCAAAAATCTGAGCGCGATCCAACGGTCGGATCTATAGATACGGACCTTTTGAGCCGCTACTCTAGCCGAGCCGGTGGAATTGCCCAGACCGGACGCTGTCGCCGTGCCGTGTCGTACCGATTCAACGCGTCTTCATGGAAAACAGCCTCCGGAAAGTCGTGGAAAAATTTGAGCGCGATCCACCGGTCGGATCTATAGATACGGACCTTTTGAGCCGCTACTCTAGCCGGGCCGTTGGAATTGCCCCGACCGGATGCTGTCGCCGTCCCGTACCGATTCAACGCGTCTCCATGGAAAACATCCTCCGGATACTCATGCAAAAAATCTGAGCGCGATCCAACGGTCGGATCTATAGATACGGACCTTTTGAGCCGCTACTCTTGCCGGGCCGGTGGAATTGCCCCGACCGGACGCTGTCGCCGTGCCGTGTCGTACCGATTCAACGCGTCTTCATGGAAAACATCCTCCGGAAAGTCGTGGATAAATTTGAGCGCGATCCACCGGTCGGATCTATAGATACGGACCTTTTGAGCCGCTACTCTAGCCGGGCCGTTGGAATTGCCCCGACCGGATGCTGTCGCCGTCCCGTACCGATTCAACGCGTCTCCATGGAAAACATCCTCCGGATACTCATGCAAAAATCTGAGCGCGATCCAACGGTCGGATCTATAGATACGGACCTTTTGAGCCGCTACTCTAGCCGAGCCGGTGGAATTGCCCAGACCGGACGCTGTCGCCGTGCCGTGTCGTACCGATTCAACGCGTCTTCATGGAAAACAGCCTCCGGAAAGTCGTGGAAAAATTTGAGCGCGATCCACCGGTCGGATCTATAGATACGGACCTTTTGAGCCGCTACTCTAGCCGGGCCGTTGGAATTGCCCCGACCGGATGCTGTCGCCGTCCCGTACCGATTCAACGCGTCTCCATGGAAAACATCCTCCGGATACTCATGCAAAAAATCTGAGCGCGATCCAACGGTCGGATCTATAGATACGGACCTTTTGAGCCGCTACTCTTGCCGGGCCGGTGGAATTGCCCCGACCGGACGCTGTCGCCGTGCCGTGTCGTACCGATTCAACGCGTCTTCATGGAAAACATCCTCCGGAAAGTCGTGGATAAATTTGAGCGCGATCCACCGGTCGGATCTATAGATACGGACCTTTTGAGCCGCTACTCTAGCCGGGCCGTTGGAATTGCCCCGACCGGATGCTGTCGCCGTCCCGTACCGATTCAACGCGTCTCCATGGAAAACATCCTCCGGATACTCATGCAAAAATCTGAGCGCGATCCAACGGTCGGATCTATAGATACGGACCTTTTGAGCCGCTACTCTAGCCGAGCCGGTGGAATTGCCCAGACCGGACGCTGTCGCCGTGCCGTGTCGTACCGATTCAACGCGTCTCCATGGAAAACAGCCTCCGGAAAGTCGTGGAAAAATTTGAGCGCGATCCACCGGTCGGATCTATAGATACGGACCTTTTGAGCCGCTACTGTAGCCGGGCCGGTGGAATTGCGCCGACCGGACGCTGTCGCCGTGCCGTGTCGTACCGATTCAACGCGTCTCCATGGAAAACAGCCTTCGGAAACTCGTGGAAAAATTTGAGCACGATCCACCGGTCGGATCTATAGATACGGACCTTTTGAGCCGCTACTCTAGCCGAGCCGGTGGAATTGCCCCGACCGGACGCTGTCGCCGTGCCGTGTCGTACCGATTCAACGCGTCTCCATGGAAAACAGCCTCCGGAAAGTCGTGGATAAATTTGAGCGCGATCCACCGGTCGGACCTTTTGAGCCGCTACTCTAGCCGAGCCGGTGGAATTGCCCAGACCGGACGCTGTCGCCGTGCCGTGTGGTACCGATTCAACACGTCTCCATGGAAAACAGCCTCCGGAAAGTCGTGGAAAAATTTGAGCGCGATCCACCGGTCGGATCTATAGATACGGACCTTTTGAGCCGCTACTCTAGCCGAGACGGTGGAATTGCCCCGACCGCATGCTGTCGCCGTGTCGTGTCGTACCGATTCAACGCGTCTCCATGGAAAACATCCTACGGAAAGTCGTGGAAAAATTTGAGCGCGATCCAACTGTCGGATCTATAGATACGGACCTTTTGAGCCGCTACTCTAGCCGGGCCGGTGGAATTGCGCCGACCGGACGCTGTCGCCGTGCCGTGTCGTACCGATTCAACGCGTCTCCATGGACAACAGCCTTCGGAAACTCGTGGAAAAATTTGAGCACGATCCACCGGTCGGATCTATAGATACGGACCTTTTGAGCCGCTACTCTAGCCGAGCCGGTGGAATTGCCCCGACCGGACGCTGTCGCCGTGCCGTGTCGTACCGATTCAACGCGTCTCCATGGAAAACAGCCTCCGGAAAGTCGTGGATAAATTTGAGCGCGATCCACCGGTCGGACCTTTTGAGCCGCTACTCTAGCCGAGCCGGTGGAATTGCCCAGACCGGACGCTGTCGCCGTGCCGTGTGGTACCGATTCAACACGTCTCCATGGAAAACAGCCTCCGGAAAGTCGTGGAAAAATTTGAGCGCGATCCACCGGTCGGATCTATAGATACGGACCTTTTGAGCCGCTACTCTAGCCGAGACGGTGGAATTGCCCCGACCGCATGCTGTCGCCGTGTCGTGTCGTACCGATTCAACGCGTCTCCATGGAAAACATCCTACGGAAAGTCGTGGAAAAATTTGAGCGCGATCCAACTGTCGGATCTATAGATACGGACCTTTTGAGCCGCTACTCTAGCCGGGCCGGTGGAATTGCGCCGACCGGACGCTGTCGCCGTGTCGTGTCGTACCGATTCAACGCGTCTCCATGGAAAACAGCCTTCGGAAACTCGTGGAAAAATTTGAGCACGATCCACCGGTCGGATCTATAGATACGGACCTTTTGAGCCGCTACTCTAGCCGAGCCGGTGGAATTGCCCCGACCGGACGCTGTCGCCGTGCCGTGTCGTACCGATTCAACGCGTCTCCATGGAAAACAGCCTCCGGAAAGTCGTGGATAAATTTGAGCGCGAGATACGGACCTTTTGAGCCGCTACTCTAGCCGAGCCGGTGGAATTGCCCAGACCGGACGCTGTCGCCGTGCCGTGTCGTACCGATTCAACGCGTCTTCATGGAAAACAGCCTCCGGAAAGTCGTGGAAAAATTTGAGCGCGATCCACCGGTCGGATCTATAGATACGGACCTTTTGAGCCGCTACTCTAGCCGGGCCGTTGGAATTGCCCCGACCGGATGCTGTCGCCGTCCCGTACCGATTCAACGCGTCTCCATGGAAAACATCCTCCGGATACTCATGCAAAAATCTGAGCGCGATCCAACGGTCGGATCTATAGATACGGACCTTTTGAGCCGCTACTCTAGCCGAGCCGGTGGAATTGCCCAGACCGGACGCTGTCGCCGTGCCGTGTCGTACCGATTCAACGCGTCTTCATGGAAAACAGCCTCCGGAAAGTCGTGGAAAAATTTGAGCGCGATCCACCGGTCGGATCTATAGATACGGACCTTTTGAGCCGCTACTCTAGCCGGGCCGTTGGAATTGCCCCGACCGGATGCTGTCGCCGTCCCGTACCGATTCAACGCGTCTCCATGGAAAACATCCTCCGGATACTCATGCAAAAAATCTGAGCGCGATCCAACGGTCGGATCTATAGATACGGACCTTTTGAGCCGCTACTCTTGCCGGGCCGGTGGAATTGCCCCGACCGGACGCTGTCGCCGTGCCGTGTCGTACCGATTCAACGCGTCTTCATGGAAAACATCCTCCGGAAAGTCGTGGATAAATTTGAGCGCGATCCACCGGTCGGATCTATAGATACGGACCTTTTGAGCCGCTACTCTAGCCGGGCCGTTGGAATTGCCCCGACCGGATGCTGTCGCCGTCCCGTACCGATTCAACGCGTCTCCATGGAAAACATCCTCCGGATACTCATGCAAAAATCTGAGCGCGATCCAACGGTCGGATCTATAGATACGGACCTTTTGAGCCGCTACTCTAGCCGAGCCGGTGGAATTGCCCAGACCGGACGCTGTCGCCGTGCCGTGTCGTACCGATTCAACGCGTCTCCATGGAAAACAGCCTCCGGAAAGTCGTGGAAAAATTTGAGCGCGATCCACCGGTCGGATCTATAGATACGGACCTTTTGAGCCGCTACTCTAGCCGGGCCGTTGGAATTGCCCCGACCGGATGCTGTCGCCGTCCCGTACCGATTCAACGCGTCTCCATGGAAAACATCCTCCGGATACTCATGCAAAAAATCTGAGCGCGATCCAACGGTCGGATCTATAGATACGGACCTTTTGAGCCGCTACTCTAGCCGGGCCGTTGGAATTGCCCCGACCGGATGCTGTCGCCGTCCCGTACCGATTCAACGCGTCTCCATGGAAAACATCCTCCGGATACTCATGCAAAAAATCTGAGCGCGATCCAACGGTCGGATCTATAGATACGGACCTTTTGAGCCGCTACTCTTGCCGGGCCGGTGGAATTGCCCCGACCGGACGTTGTCGCCGTGCCGTGTCGTACCGATTCAACGCGTCTTCATGGAAAACATCCTCCGGAAAGTCGTGGATAAATCTGAGCGCGATCCAACGGTCGGATCTATAGATACGGACCTTTTGAGCCGCTACTCTAGCCGAGCCGGTGGAATTGCCCAGACCGGACGCTGTCGCCGTGCCGTGTCGTACCGATTCAACGCGTCTCCATGGAAAACAGCCTACGGAAAGTCGTGGAAAAATTTGAGCACGATCCACCGGTCGGATCTATAGATACGGACCTTTTGAGCCGCTACTCTAGCCGAGCCGGTGGAATTGCCCCGACCGGACGCTGTCGCCGTGCCGTGTCGTACCGATTCAACGCGTCTCCATGGAAAACAGCCTCCGGAAAGTCGTGGATAAATTTGAGCGCGAGATACGGACCTTTTGAGCCGCTACTCTAGCCGAGCCGGTGGAATTGCCCAGACCGGACGCTGTCGCCGTGCCGTGTGGTACCGATTCAACACGTCTCCATGGAAAACAGCCTCCGGAAAGTCGTGGAAAAATTTGAGCGCGATCCACCGGTCGGATCTATAGATACGGACCTTTTGAGCCGCTACTCTAGCCGAGACGGTGGAATTGCCCCGACCGCATGCTGTCGCCGTGTCGTGTCGTACCGATTCAACGCGTCTCCATGGAAAACATCCTACGGAAAGTCGTGGAAAAATTTGAGCGCGATCCAACTGTCGGATCTATAGATACGGACCTTTTGAGCCGCTACTCTAGCCGGGCCGGTGGAATTGCGCCGACCGGACGCTGTCGCCGTGCCGTGTCGTACCGATTCAACGCGTCTCCATGGAAAACAGCCTTCGGAAACTCGTGGAAAAATTTGAGCACGATCCACCGGTCGGATCTATAGATACGGACCTTTTGAGCCGCTACTCTAGCCGAGCCGGTGGAATTGCCCCGACCGGACGCTGTCGCCGTGCCGTGTCGTACCGATTCAACGCGTCTCCATGGAAAACAGCCTCCGGAAAGTCGTGGATAAATTTGAGCGCGATCCACCGGTCGGACCTTTTGAGCCGCTACTCTAGCCGAGCCGGTGGAATTGCCCAGACCGGACGCTGTCGCCGTGCCGTGTGGTACCGATTCAACACGTCTCCATGGAAAACAGCCTCCGGAAAGTCGTGGAAAAATTTGAGCGCGATCCACCGGTCGGATCTATAGATACGGACCTTTTGAGCCGCTACTCTAGCCGAGACGGTGGAATTGCCCCGACCGCATGCTGTCGCCGTGTCGTGTCGTACCGATTCAACGCGTCTCCATGGAAAACATCCTACGGAAAGTCGTGGAAAAATTTGAGCGCGATCCAACTGTCGGATCTATAGATACGGACCTTTTGAGCCGCTACTCTAGCCGGGCCGGTGGAATTGCGCCGACCGGACGCTGTCGCCGTGCCGTGTCGTACCGATTCAACGCGTCTCCATGGAAAACAGCCTTCGGAAACTCGTGGAAAAATTTGAGCACGATCCACCGGTCGGATCTATAGATACGGACCTTTTGAGCCGCTACTCTAGCCGAGCCGGTGGAATTGCCCCGACCGGACGCTGTCGCCGTGCCGTGTCGTACCGATTCAACGCGTCTCCATGGAAAACAGCCTCCGGAAAGTCGTGGATAAATTTGAGCGCGAGATACGGACCTTTTGGGCCGCTACTCTAGCCGAGCCGGTGGAATTGCCCAGACCGGACGCTGTCGCCGTGCCGTGTCGTACCGATTCAACGCGTCTTCATGGAAAACAGCCTCCGGAAAGTCGTGGAAAAATTTGAGCGCGATCCACCGGTCGGATCTATAGATACGGACCTTTTGAGCCGCTACTCTAGCCGGGCCGTTGGAATTGCCCCGACCGGATGCTGTCGCCGTCCCGTACCGATTCAACGCGTCTCCATGGAAAACATCCTCCGGATACTCATGCAAAAATCTGAGCGCGATCCAACGGTCGGATCTATAGATACGGACCTTTTGAGCCGCTACTCTAGCCGAGCCGGTGGAATTGCCCAGACCGGACGCTGTCGCCGTGCCGTGTCGTACCGATTCAACGCGTCTTCATGGAAAACAGCCTCCGGAAAGTCGTGGAAAAATTTGAGCGCGATCCACCGGTCGGATCTATAGATACGGACCTTTTGAGCCGCTACTCTAGCCGAGACGGTGGAATTGCCCCGACCGCATGCTGTCGCCGTGTCGTGTCGTACCGATTCAACGCGTCTCCATGGAAAACATCCTACGGAAAGTCGTGGAAAAATTTGAGCGCGATCCAACTGTCGGATCTATAGATACGGACCTTTTGAGCCGCTACTCTAGCCGGGCCGGTGGAATTGCGCCGACCGGACGCTGTCGCCGTGCCGTGTCGTACCGATTCAACGCGTCTCCATGGAAAACAGCCTCCGGAAAGTCGTGGAAACATTTGAGCGCGATCCACCGGTCGGATCTATAGATACGGACCTTTTGAGCCGCTACTCTAGCCGAGCCGGTGGAATTGCCCAGACCGGACGCTGTCGTCGTGCCGTGTCCTACTGATTCAACGCGTCTCCATGGAAAACAGCCTCCGGAAAGTCGTGGAACAATGTGAGCGCGATCCACCGGTCGGATCTATAGATACGGACCTTTTGAGCCGCTACTCTAGCCGGGCCGTTGGAATTGCCCCGACCGGATGCTGTCGCCGTCCCGTACCGATTCAACGCGTCTCCATGGAAAACATCCTCCGGATACTCATGCAAAAATCTGAGCGCGATCCAACGGTCGGATCTATAGATACGGACCTTTTGAGCCGCTACTCTTGCCGGGCCGGTGGAATTGCCCCGACCGGACGCTGTCGCCGTGTCTTGTCGTACCGATTCAACGCGTCTCCATGGAAAACATCCTCCGGAAAGTCGTGGAAAAATTTGAGCGCCATCCAACTGTCGGATCTATAGATACGGACCTTTTGAGCCGCTACTCTAGCCGAGCCGGTGGAATTGCCCTGACCGGACGCTGTCGCCGTGCCGTGTCGTACCGATTCAACGCGTCTCCATGGAAAACAGCCTCCGGAAAGTCGTGGAAAAATTTGAGCGCGATCCACCGGTCGGATCTATAGATACGGACCTTTTGAGCCGCTACTCTAGCCGAGCCGGTGGAATTGCCCCCACCGCACGCTGTCGCCGTGTCGTGTCGTACCGATTCAACGCATCTCCATGGAAAACACCCTCCGGAAACTCGTGCAAAAATCTGAGCGCGATCCAGCCGTCGGATCTATAGATACGGACCTTTTGAGCCGTTACTCTAGCCGAGCCGGTGGAATTGCCCAGACCGCACGCTGTCGCCGTGTCGTGTCGTACCGATTCAACGCATCTCCATGGAAAACACCCTCCGGAAACTCGTGCAAAAATCTGAGCGCGATCCAGCCGTCGGATCTATAGATACGGACCTTTTGAGCCGCTACTCTAGCCGAGCCGGTGGAATTGCCCCGACCGGACGCTGTCGTCGTGCCGTGTCGTACCGATTCAACGCGTCTCCATGGAAAACACCCTCCGGAAACTCGTGCAAAAATTTGAGCGCGATCCAGCGGTCGGATCTATAGATACGGACCTTTTGAGCCGCTACTCTAGCCGAGCCGGTGGAATTGCCCCGACCGGACGCTGTCGCCGTGGCATGTTGTAGCGATTCAACGCGTCTCCATGGAAAATATCCTCCGGAAACTCGTGGAAAAATTTGAGCGCGATCCAACTGTCGGATCTATAGATACGGACCTTTTGAGCCGCTACTCTAGCCGAGCTGGTGGAATTGCCCCGACCGGATGCTGTCGCCGTCCCTTACCGATTCAACGCGTCTCTATGGAAAACACCCTCCGGAAACTCGTGCAAAAATTTGAGCGCGATCCAGCGGTCGGATCTATAGATACGGACCTTTTGCGCCGCTACTCTAACCGAGCCGGTGTAATTGCCCCGACCGGATGCTGTCGCCGTCGCGTACCGATTCAACGCGTCATCATGGAAAACATCCTCCGGAAAGTCGTGCAAAAATTTGAGCTCGATCCAACTGTCGGATCTATAGATACGGACCTTTTGAGCCGCTACTCTAGCCGAGCCGGTGGAATTGCCCTGACCGGACGCTGTCGCCGTGCCGTGTCGTACCGATTCAACGCGTCTCCATGGAAAACAGCCTCCAGAAAGTCGTGGAAAAATTTGAGCGCGATCCACCGGTCGGATCTATAGATACGGACCTTTTGAGCCGCTACTCTAGCCGAGCCGGTGGAATTGCTTCGACCGGACGCTGTCGCCGTGTCTTGTCGTACCGATTCAACGCGTCTCCATGGAAAACATCCTCCGGAAAGTCGTGGAAAAATTTGAGCGCCATCCAACTGTCGGATCTATAGATACGGACCTTTTGAGCCGCTACTCTAGCCGAGCCGGTGGAATTGCCCTGACCGGACGCTGTCGCCGTGCCGTGTCGTACCGATTCAACGCGTCTCCATGGAAAACATCCTCCGGAAAGTCGTGGAAAAATTTGAGCGCCATCCAACTGTCGGATCTATAGATACGGACCTTTTGAGCCGCTACTCTAGCCGAACCGGTGGAATTGCCCCGACCGGACGCTGTCGCCGTGGCGTGTCGTATCGATTCAACGCGTCTCGATGGAAAACATCCTCCAGAAACTCGTGGAAAAATTTGAGCGCGATCCAGCGGTCGGATCTATAGATACGGACGTTTTGAGTTTTACTCTAGCCGAGCCGGTGGAATTGCCCCGACCGGACGCTGTTGCCGTGCCGTGTCGTACCGATTGAAGGCGTCCACATGGAAACCAGCCTCCGGAAAATCATGGAAACATTTGAGCGCGATCCAGCGGTCGGATCTATAGATACGGACCTTTTGAGCCGCTACTCTAGCCGAGCCGGTGGAATTGCCCAGACCGGACGCTGTCGCCGTGCCGTGTCGTATCGATTCAACGCGTCTCCATGGAAAATAGCCTCCGGAAAGTCGTGGAAAAATTTGAGCGCGATCCACCGGTCGGATCTATAGATACGGACCTTTTGAGCCGCTACTCTAGCCGAGCCGGTGGAATTGCCCAGACCGGACGCTGTCGCCGTGCCGTGTCGTACCGATTCAACGCGTCTCCATGGAAAACAGCCTCCGGAAAGTCGTGGAAAATTTGAGCGCGATCCACCGGTTGGATCTATAGATACGGAACTTTTGAGCCGCTACTCTAGCCGAGCCGGTGGAATTGCCCCGACTGGACGCTGTCGCCGTGTCTTGTCGTACCGATTCAACGCGTCTCCATGGAAAACATCCTCCGGAAAGTCGTGGAAAAATTTGAGCGCGATCCAACTGTCGGATCTATAGATACGGACCTTTTGAGCCGCTACTCTAGCAGAACCGGTGGAATTGCCCCGACCGGACGCTGTCGCCGTGCCGTGTCGTACCGATTCAACGCGTCTCCATGGAAAACAGCCTTCGGAAACTTGTGGAAAAATTTGAGCGCGATCCACCGGTCGGATCTATAGATACGGACCTTTTGAGCCGCTACTCTAGCCGAGCCGGTGGAATTGCCCAGACCGGACGCTGTCGTCGTGCCGTGTCCTACTGATTCAACGCGTCTCCATGGAAAACATCCTCCGGATACTCATGCAAAAATCTGAGCGCGATCCAACGGTCGGATCTATAGATACGGACCTTTTGAGCCGCTACTCTTGCCGGGCCGGTGGAATTGCCCCGACCGGACGCTGTCGCCGTGTCTTGTCGTACCGATTCAACGCGTCTCCATGGAAAACATCCTCCGGAAAGTCGTGGAAAAATTTGAGCGCCATCCAACTGTCGGATCTATAGATACGGACCTTTTGAGCCGCTACTCTAGCCGAGCCGGTGGAATTGCCCTGACCGGACGCTGTCGCCGTGCCGTGTCGTACCGATTCAACGCGTCTCCATGGAAAACAGCCTCCGGAAAGTCGTGGAAAAATTTGAGCGCGATCCACCGGTCGGATCTATAGATACGGACCTTTTGAGCCGCTACTCTAGCCGAGCCGGTGGAATTGCCCCCACCGCACGCTGTCGCCGTGTCGTGTCGTACCGATTCAACGCATCTCCATGGAAAACACCCTCCGGAAACTCGTGCAAAAATCTGAGCGCGATCCAGCCGTCGGATCTATAGATACGGACCTTTTGAGCCGTTACTCTAGCCGAGCCGGTGGAATTGCCCAGACCGCACGCTGTCGCCGTGTCGTGTCGTACCGATTCAACGCATCTCCATGGAAAACACCCTCCGGAAACTCGTGCAAAAATCTGAGCGCGATCCAGCCGTCGGATCTATAGATACGGACCTTTTGAGCCGCTACTCTAGCCGAGCCGGTGGAATTGCCCCGACCGGACGCTGTCGTCGTGCCGTGTCGTACCGATTCAACGCGTCTCCATGGAAAACACCCTCCGGAAACTCGTGCAAAAATTTGAGCGCGATCCAGCGGTCGGATCTATAGATACGGACCTTTTGAGCCGCTACTCTAGCCGAGCCGGTGGAATTGCCCCGACCGGACGCTGTCGCCGTGGCATGTTGTAGCGATTCAACGCGTCTCCATGGAAAATATCCTCCGGAAACTCGTGGAAAAATTTGAGCGCGATCCAACTGTCGGATCTATAGATACGGACCTTTTGAGCCGCTACTCTAGCCGAGCTGGTGGAATTGCCCCGACCGGATGCTGTCGCCGTCCCTTACCGATTCAACGCGTCTCTATGGAAAACACCCTCCGGAAACTCGTGCAAAAATTTGAGCGCGATCCAGCGGTCGGATCTATAGATACGGACCTTTTGCGCCGCTACTCTAACCGAGCCGGTGTAATTGCCCCGACCGGATGCTGTCGCCGTCGCGTACCGATTCAACGCGTCATCATGGAAAACATCCTCCGGAAAGTCGTGCAAAAATTTGAGCTCGATCCAACTGTCGGATCTATAGATACGGACCTTTTGAGCCGCTACTCTAGCCGAGCCGGTGGAATTGCCCTGACCGGACGCTGTCGCCGTGCCGTGTCGTACCGATTCAACGCGTCTCCATGGAAAACAGCCTCCAGAAAGTCGTGGAAAAATTTGAGCGCGATCCACCGGTCGGATCTATAGATACGGACCTTTTGAGCCGCTACTCTAGCCGAGCCGGTGGAATTGCTTCGACCGGACGCTGTCGCCGTGTCTTGTCCTACCGATTCAACGCGTCTCCATGGAAAACATCCTCCGGAAAGTCGTGGAAAAATTTGAGCGCCATCCAACTGTCGGATCTATAGATACGGACCTTTTGAGCCGCTACTCTAGCCGAGCCGGTGGAATTGCCCTGACCGGACGCTGTCGCCGTGCCGTGTCGTACCGATTCAACGCGTCTCCATGGAAAACATCCTCCGGAAAGTCGTGGAAAAATTTGAGCGCCATCCAACTGTCGGATCTATAGATACGGACCTTTTGAGCCGCTACTCTAGCCGAGCCGGTGGAATTGCCCCGACCGGACGCTGTCGCCGTGCCGTATCGTACCGATACAACGCTTCTCCATGGAAAACAGCCTTCGGAAACTCGTGGAAAAAGTTGAGCGCGATCCACCGGTCGGATCTATAGATACGGACCTTTTGCGCCGCTACTCTAACCGAGCCGGTGTAATTGCCCCGACCGGATGCTGTCGCCGTCCCGTACCGATTCAACGCGTCATCTTGGAAAACATCCTCCGGAAAGTCGTGCAAAAATTTGAGCTCGATCCAACTGTCGGATCTATAGATACGGACCTTTTGAGCCGCTACTCTAGCCGAGCCGGTGGAATTGCCCCGACCGGACGCTGTCGTCGTGCCGTGTCGTACCGATTCAACGCGTCTCCATGGAAAACACCCTCCGGAAACTCGTGCAAAAATTTGAGCGCGATCCAGCGGTCGGATCTATAGATACGGACCTTTTGAGCCGCTACTCTAGCCGAGCCGGTGGAATTGCCCCGACCGGACGCTGTCGCCGTGGCATGTTGTAGCGATTCAACGCGTCTCCATGGAAAATATCCTCCGGAAACTCGTGGAAAAATTTGAGCGCGATCCAACTGTCGGATCTATAGATACGGACCTTTTGAGCCGCTACTCTAGCCGAGCTGGTGGAATTGCCCCGACCGGATGCTGTCGCCGTCCCTTACCGATTCAACGCGTCTCTATGGAAAACACCCTCCGGAAACTCGTGCAAAAATTTGAGCGCGATCCAGCGGTCGGATCTATAGATACGGACCTTTTGCGCCGCTACTATAACCGAGCCGGTGTAATTGCCCCGACCGGATGCTGTCGCCGTCCCGTACCGATTCAACGCGTCATCATGGAAAACATCCTCCGGAAAGTCGTGCAAAAATTTGAGCTCGATCCAACTGTCGGATCTATGGATACGGACCTTTTGAGCCGCTACTCTAGCCGAGCCGGTGGAATTGCCCTGACCGGACGCTGTCGCCGTGCCGTGTCGTACCGATTCAACGCGTCTCCATGGAAAACAGCCTCCGGAAAGTCGTGGAAAAATTTGAGCGCGATCCACCGGTCGGATCTATAGATACGGACCTTTTGAGCCGCTACTCTAGCCGAGCCGGTGGAATTGCCCCGACCGCACGCTGTCGCCGTGTCGTGTCGTACCGATTCAACGCCTCTCCATGGAAAACACCCTCCGGAAACTCGTGCAAAAATCTGAGCGCGATCCAGCCGTCGGATCTATAGATACGGACCTTTTGAGCCGCTACTCTAGCCGAGCCGGTGGAATTGCCCCGACCGCACGCTGTCGCCGTGTCGTGTCGTACCGATTCAACGCATCTCCATGGAAAACACCCTCTGGAAACTCGTGCAAAAATCTGAGCGCGATCCAGCCGTCGGATCTATAGATACGGACCTTTTGAGCCGCTACTCTAGCCGAGCCGGTGGAATTGCCCTGACCGGACGCTGTCGTCGTGCCGTGTCGTACCGATTCAACGCGTCTCCATGGAAAACAGCCTCTGGAAAGTCGTGGAAAAATTTGAGCGCGATCCACCGGTCGGATCTATAGATACGGACCTTTTGAGCCGCTACTCTAGCCGAGCCGGTGGAATTGCCCCGACCGGACGCTGTCGCCGTGTCTTGTCGTACCGATTCAACGCGTCTCCATGGAAAACATCCTCCGGAAAGTCGTGGAAAAATTTGAGCGCCATCCAACTGTCGGATCTATAGATACGGACCTTTTGAGCCGCTACTCTAGCCGAGCCGGTGGAATTGCCCCGACCGGACGCTGTCGCCGTGCCGTATCGTACCGATACAACGCTTCTCCATGGAAAACGGCCTTCGGAAACTCGTGGAAAAAGTTGAGCGCGATCCACCGGTCGGATCTATAGATACGGACCTTTTGCGCCGCTACTCTAACCGAGCCGGTGTAATTGCCCCGACCGGATGCTGTCGCCGTCCCGTACCGATTCAACGCGTCATCATGGAAAACATCCTCCGGAAAGTCGTGCAAAAATTTGAGCTCGATCCAACTGTCGGATCTATAGATACGGACCTTTTGAGCCGCTACTCTAGCCGAGCCGGTGGAATTGCCCTGACCGGACGCTGTCGCCGTGCCGTGTCGTACCGATTCAACGCGTCTCCATGGAAAACAGCCTCCGGAAAGTCGTGGAAAAATTTGAGCGCGATCCACCGGTCGGATCTATAGATACGGACCTTTTGAGCCGCTACTCTAGCCGAGCCGGTGGAATTGCCCCGACCGCACGCTGTCGCCGTGTCGTGTCGTACCGATTCAACGCCTCTCCATGGAAAACACCCTCCGGAAACTCGTGCAAAAATCTGAGCGCGATCCAGCCGTCGGATCTATAGATACGGACCTTTTGAGCCGCTACTCTAGCCGAGCCGGTGGAATTGCCCCGACCGCACGCTGTCGCCGTGTCGTGTCGTACCGATTCAACGCATCTCCATGGAAAACACCCTCTGGAAACTCGTGCAAAAATCTGAGCGCGATCCAGCCGTCGGATCTATAGATACGGACCTTTTGAGCCGCTACTCTAGCCGAGCCGGTGGAATTGCGCTGACCGGACGCTGTCGTCGTGCCGTGTCGTACCGATTCAACGCGTCTCCATGGAAAACAGCCTCTGGAAAGTCGTGGAAAAATTTGAGCGCGATCCACCGGTCGGATCTATAGATACGGACCTTTTGAGCCGCTACTCTAGCCGAGCCGGTGGAATTGCCCCGACCGGACGCTGTCGCCGTGTCTTGTCGTACCGATTCAACGCGTCTCCATGGAAAACATCCTCCGGAAAGTCGTGGCAAAATTTGAGCGCCATCCAACTGTCGGATCTATAGATACGGACCTTTTGAGCCGCTACTCTAGCCGAGCCGGTGGAATTGCCCCGACCGGACGCTGTCGCCGTGCCGTATCGTACCGATACAACGCTTCTCCATGGAAAACGGCCTTCGGAAACTCGTGGAAAAAGTTGAGCGCGATCCACCGGTCGGATCTATAGATACGGACCTTTTGCGCCGCTACTCTAACCGAGCCGGTGTAATTGCCCCGACCGGATGCTGTCGCCGTCCCGTACCGATTCAACGCGTCATCATGGAAAACATCCTCCGGAAAGTCGTGCAAAAATTTGAGCTCGATCCAACTGTCGGATCTATAGATACGGACCTTTTGAGCCGCTACTCTAGCCGAGCCGGTGGAATTGCCCCGACCAGACGCTGTCGTCGTGCCGTGTCGTACCGATTCAACGCGTCTCCATGGAAAACACCCTCCGGAAACTCGTGCAAAAATTTGAGCGCGATCCAGCGGTCGGATCTATAGATACGGACCTTTTGAGCCGCTACTCTAGCCGAGCCGGTGGAATTGCCCCGACCGGACGCTGTCGCCGTGGCATGTTGTAGCGATTCAACGCGTCTCCATGGAAAATATCCTCCGGAAACTCGTGGAAAAATTTGAGCGCGATCCAACTGTCGGATCTATAGATATGGACCTTTTGAGCCGCTACTCTAGCCGAGCCGGTGGAATTGCCCCGACCGGATGCAGTCGCCGTCCCGTACCGATTCAACGCGTCTCCATGGAAAACATCCTCCGGATACTCGTGCAAAAATCTGAGCGCGATCCAACGGTCGGATCTATAGATACGGACCTTTTGAGCCGCTACTCTAGCCGAGCCGGTGGAATTGCCCCTACCGGACGCTGTCGCCGTGCCGTGTCGTACCAATTCAACGCGTCTCCATGGAAAACAGCCTCCGGAAACTCGTACAAAAATTTGAGCGCGATCCAACAGTCGGATCTATAGATACGGACCTTTTGAGCCGCTACTCTAGCCGAGCCGGTGGAATTGCCCCGACCGGACGCTGTCGCCGTGGCGTGTCGTATCAATTCAACGCGTCTCCATGGAAAACATCCTCCGGAAAGTCGTGGAAAAATTTGAGCGCCATCCAACTGTCGGATCTATAGATACGGACCTTTTGAGCCGCTACTCTAGCCGAGCCGGTGGAATTGCCCCGACCGGACGCTGTCGCCGTGCCGTATCGTACCGATACAACGCTTCTCCATGGAAAACGGCCTTCGGAAACTCGTGGAAAAAGTTGAGCGCGATCCACCGGTCGGATCTATAGATACGGACCTTTTGCGCCGCTACTCTAACCGAGCCGGTGTAATTGCCCCGACCGGATGCTGTCGCCGTCCCGTACCGATTCAACGCGTCATCATGGAAAACATCCTCCGGAAAGTCGTGCAAAAATTTGAGCTCGATCCAACTGTCGGATCTATAGATACGGACCTTTTGAGCCGCTACTCTAGCCGAGCCGGTGGAATTGCCCCGACCGGACGCTGTCGCCGTGGCGTGTCGTATCAATTCAACGCGTCTCCATGGAAAACATCCTCCGGAAACTCGTGGAAAAATTTGAGCGCGATCCACCGGTCGGATCTATAGATACGGACCTTTTGAGCCGCTACTCTAACCGAGCCGGTGTAATTGCCCCGACCGGACGCTGTCGCCGTGGCGTGTCGTATCCATTCAACGCGTCTCCATGGAAAACATCCTCCGGAAACTCGTGGAAAAATTTGAGTGCGATCCAACTGTCGGATCTATAGATACGGACCTTTTGAGCCGCTACTCTAGCCGAGCCGGTGGAATTGCCCCGACCGGATGCAGTCGCCGTCCCGTACCGATTCAACGCGTCTCCATGGAAAACATCCTCCGGATACTCGTGCAAAAATCTGAGCGCGATCCAACGGTCGGATCTATAGATACGGACCTTTTGAGCCCCTACTCTAGCCGAGCCGGTGGAATTGCCCCGACCGGACGCTGTCGCCGTGGCGTGTCGTAGCGATTCAACGCGTCTCCATGGAAAACATCCTCCGGAAAGTCGTGGAAAAATTTGAGCGCGATCCAACTGTCGGATCTATAGATACGGACCTTTTGAGCCGCTACTCTAGCCGAACCGGTGGAATTTCCCCGACCGGACGCTGTCGCCGTGGCGTGTCGTATCGATTCAACGCGTCTCGATGGAAAACATCCTCCAGAAACTCGTGGAAAAATTTGAGCGCGATCCAGCGGTCGGATCTATAGATACGGACGTTTTGAGTTTTACTCTAGCCGAGCCAGTGGAATTGCCCCGACCGGACGCTGTTGCCGTGCCGTGTCGTACCGATTGAAGGCGTCCACATGGAAACCAGCCTCCGGAAAATCGTGGAAACATTTGAACGCGATCCAGCGGTCGGATCTATAGATACGGACCTTTTGAGCCGCTACTCTAGCCGAGCCGGTGGAATTGCCCCGACCGGACGCTGTCGCCGTGTCTTGTCGTACCGATTCAACGCGTCTCCATGGAAAACATCCTCCAGAAAGTCGTGGAAAAATTTAAGCGCGATCCAACTGTCGGATCTATAGATACGGACCTTTTGAGCCGCTACTCTAGCCGAGCCGGTGGAATTGCCCAGACCGGACGCTGTCGCCGTGCCATGTCGTACCGATTCAACGCGTCTCTATGGAAAATAGCCTCCGGAAAGTCGTGGAAAAATTTGAGCGCGATCCACCGGTCGGATCTATAGATACGGACCTTTTGAGCCGCTACTCTAGCCGAGCCGGTGGAATTGCCCAGACCGGACGCTGTCGCCGTGCCGTGTCGTACCGATTCAACGCGTCTCCATGGAAAACAGCATCCGGAAAGTCGTGGAAAAATTTGAGCGCGATCCACCGGTCGGATCTATAGATACGGACGTTTTGAGTTTTACTCTAGCCGAGCCAGTGGAATTGCCCCGACCGGACGCTGTTGCCGTGCCGTGTCGTACCGATTGAAGGCGTCCACATGGAAACCAGCCTCCGGAAAATCGTGGAAACATTTGAACGCGATCCAGCGGTCGGATCTATAGATACGGACCTTTTGAGCCGCTACTCTAGCCGAGCCGGTGGAATTGCCCCGACCGGACGCTGTCGCCGTGTCTTGTCGTACCGATTCAACGCGTCTCCATGGAAAACATCCTCCAGAAAGTCGTGGAAAAATTTAAGCGCGATCCAACTGTCGGATCTATAGATACGGACCTTTTGAGCCGCTACTCTAGCCGAGCCGGTGGAATTGCCCAGACCGGACGCTGTCGCCGTGCCGTGTCGTATCGATTCAACGCGTCTCCATGGAAAATAGCCTCCGGAAAGTCGTGGAAAAATTTGAGCGCGATCCACCGGTCGGATCTATAGATACGGACCTTTTGAGCCGCTACTCTAGCCGAGCCGGTGGAATTGCCCAGACCGGACGCTGTCGCCGTGCCGTGTCGTACCGATTCAACGCGTCTCCATGGAAAACAGCCTCCGGAAAGTCGTGGAAAAATTTGAGCGCGATCCACCGGTCGGATCTATAGATACGGACCTTTTGAGCCGCTACTCTAACCGAGCCGGTGTAATTGCCCCGACCGGATGCTGTCGCCGTCACGTACCGATTCAACGCGTCATCATGGAAAACATCCTCCGGAAAGTCGTGCAAAAATTTGAGCGTGATCCAACTGTCGGATCTATAGATACGGACCTTTTGAGCCGCTACTCTAGCCGAGCCGGTGGAATTGCCCCGACCGGACGCTGTCGCCGTGGCGTGTCGTATCAATTCAACGCGTCTCCATGGAAAACATCCTCCGGAAACTCGTGGAAAAATTTGAGTGCGATCCAACTGTCGGATCTATAGATACGGACCTTTTGAGCCGCTACTCTAACCGAGCTGGTGTAATTGCCCCGACCGGATGCTGTCGCCGTCACGTACCGATTCAACGCGTCATCATGGAAAACATCCTCCGGAAAGTCGTGCAAAAATTTGAGCGCGATCCAACTGTCGGATCTATAGATACGGACCTTTTGAGCCGCTACTCTAGCCGAGTCGGTGAAATTGCCCCGACCGGACGCTGTCGCCGTGGCGTGTCGTATCAATTCAACGCGTCTCCATGGAAAACATCCTCCGGAAACTCGTGGAAAAATTTGAGTGCGATCCAACTGTCGGATCTATAGATACGGACCTTTTGAGCCGCTACTCTAGCCGAGCCGGTGGAATTGCCCCGACCGGATGCAGTCGCCGTCCCGTACCGATTCAACGCGTCTCCATGGAAAACATCCTCCGGATACTCGAGCAAAAATCTGAGCGCGATCCAACGGTCGGATCTATAGATACGGACCTTTTGAGCCCCTACTCTAGCCGAGCCGGTGGAATTGCCCCGACCGGACGCTGTCGCCGTGCCGTGTCGTACCGATTCAACGCGTCTCCATGGAAAACACCCTCCGGAAACTCGTGGAAAAATTTGAGCGCGATCCAGCGGTCGGATCTATAGATACGGACGTTTTGAGTTTTACTCTAGCCGAGCCAGTGGAATTGCCCCGACCAAACGCTGTTGCCGTGCCGTGTCGTACCGATTGAAGGCGTCCACATGGAAACCAGCCTCCGGAAAATTATGGAAACATTTGAGCGCGATCCAGCGGTCGGATCTATAGATACGGACCTTTTGAGCCGCTACTCTAGCCGAGCCGGTGGAATTGCCCCGACCGGACGCTGTCGCCGTGTCTTGTCGTACCGATTCAACGCGTCTCCATGGAAAACATCCTCCAGACTCGTCTCCATGGAAAACAGCATCCGGAAACTCGTCGAAAAATTAGAGCGCGATCCAGCGGTCGGACCTATAGATACGGACCATTTGAGCCGCTACTCTGCCGAGCCGGTGGAATTGCCCCGACCGGACGCTGTCGTCGTGCCGTGTCGTACCGATTCAACGCGTCTCCATGGAAAACACCCTCCGGAAACTCGTGCAAAAATTTGAGCGCGATCCAGCGGTCGGATCTATAGATACGGACGTTTTGAGCCGCTACTCTAGCCGAGCCGGTGGAATTGCCCCGCCCGGACGCTGTCGCCGTGCCGTGTCGTACCGATTCAACGCGTCTCCATGGAAAACATACTCCGGAAAGTCGTGGAAAAATTTGAGCGCGATCGAACTGTCGGATCTATAGATACGGACCTTTTGAGCAGCTACTCTAGCCGAGCCGGTGGAATTGCCCCGACCGGACGCTGTCGTCGTGCAGTGTCGTACCGATTCAACTCGTCTCCATGGAAAACAGCCTCCGGAAACTCGTCGAAAAATTAGAGCGCGATCCAGCGGTCGGACCTATAGATACAGACCATTTGAGCCGCTACTCTGCCGAGCCGGTGGAATTGCCCCGACCGGACGCTGTCGTCGTGCCGTGTCGTACCGATTCAACGCGTCTCCATGGAAAACACCCTCCAGAAACTCGTGCAAAAATTTGAGCGCGATCCAGCGGTCGGATCTATAGATACGGACCTTTTGAGCCGCTACTCTTGCCGAGCCGGTGGAATTGCCCCGGCCGGACGCTGTCGCCGTGCCGTGTCGTACCGATTCAGCGCGTCTCCATGGAAAACAGCCTCCGGAAACTCGTGGAAAAATTTGAGCGCGATCCACCGGTCGGATCTATAGATACGGACCTTTTGAGCCGCTACTCTAGCCGAGCCGGTGGAATTACCTCGACCAGACGCTGTCGCCGTGCCGTGTCGTACCGATTCATCACGTCTCCATGGAAAACAGCCTCCGGAAACTCGTGGAAAAATTGGAGCACGATCAAGCGGTCGGATCTATAGATACGGACCTTTTGAGCCGCTACTCTGCCGAGCCGGTGGAATTGCCCCGACCGGACGCTGTCGCCATGCCGTGTCGTACCGATTCAACGCGTCTCCATGGAAAACATCCTCCGGAAAGTCGTGGAAAAATTTGAGCGCGATCCAACTGTCGGATCTATAGATACGGACCTTTTGAGCCGCTACTCTAGCCGAGCCGGTGGAATTGCCCCGACCGGACGCTGTCGTCGTGCAGTGTCGTACCGATTCAATGCGTCTCCATGGAAAACAGCCTCCGGAAACTCGTGGAAAAATTTGAGCACGATCCACCGGTCGGATCTGTAGATACGGACCTTTTGAGCCGCTACTCTAGCCGAGCCGGTGGAATTGCCCCGACCGGACGCTGTCGCCGTGCCGTGTCGTACCGATTCAACGCGTCTCCATGGAAAACAGCCTCCGGAAACTCGTGGAAAAATTGGAGCACGATCCAGCGGTCGGATCTATAGATACGGACCTTTTGAGCCGCTACTCTAGCCGAGCCGGTGGAATTGCCCCGACCGGACGCTGTCGCCGTGCCGTGTCGTACCGATTCAACGCGTCTCCATGGAAAACAGCCTCCGGAAACTCGTGGAAAAATTGGAGCACGATCCAGCGGTCGGATCTATAGATACGGACTTTTTGAGCCGCTACTCTAGCCGAGCCGGTGGAATTGCCCCGACCGTACGCTGTCGCCGTGCCGTGTCGTACCGATTCAACGCGTCTCCATGGAAAACAGCCTCCGGAAACTCGTGGAAAAATTGGAGCACGATCCAGCGGTCGGATCTATAGATACGGACCTTTTGAGCCGCTACTCTAGCCGAGCCGGTGGAATTGCCCCGACCGGACGCTGTCGCCGTGCCGTGTCGTACCGATTCAACGCGTCTCCATGGAAAACAGCCTCCGGAAACTCGTGGAAAAATTGGAGCACGATCCAGCGGTCGGATCTATAGATACGGACTTTTTGAGCCGCTACTCTAGCCGAGCCGGTGGAATTGCCCCGACCGTACGCTGTCGCCGTGTCGTGTCGTCCCGATTCAACGCCTCTCCATGGAAAACATCCTCCAGAAACTCATGGAAAAATTTGAGCGCGATCCAGCGGTCAGATCTATAGATACGGACCTTTTGAGCCGCTACTCTTGCCGAGCCGGTGGAATTGCCCCGGCCGGACGCTGTCGCCGTGCCGTGTCGTACCGATTCAACGCGTCTCCATGGAAAACAGCATCCAGAAACTCGTGCAAAAATTGGAGCCCGATCCAGCGGTCGGATCTATAGATACGGACCTTTTGAGCCGCTACTCTAGCCGAGCCGGTGGAATTGCCCCGACCGTACGCTGTCGCCGTGTCGTGTCGTACCGATTCAACGCCTCTCCATGGAAAACAGCCTCCGGAAACTCGTGGAAAAATTGGAGCACGATCAAGCGGTCGGATCTATAGATACGGACCTTTTGAGCCGCTACTCTTGCCGAGCCGGTGGAATTGCCCCGGCCGGACGCTGTCGCCGTGCCGTGTCGTACCGATTCAACGCGTCTCCATGGAAAACAGCATCCGGAAACTCGTGGAAAAATTGGAGCACGATCCAGCGGTCGGATCTATAGATACGGACTTTTTGAGCCGCTACTCTAGCCGAGCCGGTGGAATTGCCCCGACCGGACACTGCCGCCCAGCCGTGTCGTACCGATTCAACTCGTCTCCATGGAAAACAGCCTCCGGAAACTCGTCGAAAAATTAGAGCGCGATCCAGCGGTCGGACCTATAGATACGGACCATTTGAGCCGCTACTCTGCCGAGCCGGTGGAATTGCCCCGCCCGGACGCAGTCGCCGTGCCGTGTCGTACTGATTCAACGCGTCTCCATGGAAAACAGCATCCGGAAACTCGTGCAAAAATTGGAGCCCGATCCAGCGGTAGGATCTATAGATACGGACCTTTTGAGCCGCTACTCTAGCCGAGCCGGTGGAATTGCCCCGACCGGACGCTGTCGTCGTGCCGTGTCGTACCGATTCAACGCGTCTCCATGGAAAACACCCTCCGAAAACTCGTGCAAAAATTTGAGCGCGATCCAGCGGTCGGATCTATAGATACGGACGTTTTGAGCCGCTACTCTAGCCGAGCCGGTGGAATTGCCCCGCCCGGACGCTGTCGCCGTGCCGTGTCGTACTGATTCAACGCTTCTCAATGGAAAACAGCCTCCGGAAACTCGTGGAAAAATTGGAGCGCGATCCAGCGGTCGGATCTATAGATACGGACCTTTTGAGCCGCTACTCTAGCCGAGCTGGTGGAATTGCCCCGACCGGACGCTGTCGCCGTGCCGTGTCGTACCGATTCAATGCGTCTCCATGGAAAACAGCCTCCGGAAACTCGTGGAAAAATTTGAGCGCGATCCACCGGTCGGATCTATAGATACGGACCTTTTGAGCAGCTACTCTAGCCGAGCCGGTGGAGTTGCCCCGACCGGACGCTGTCGCCGTGCCGTGTCGTACTGATTCAACGCTTCTCAATGGAAAACAGCCTCCGGAAACTCGTGGAAAAATTGGAGCGCGATCCAGCGGTCGGATCTATAGATACGGACCTTTTGAGCCGCTACTCTAGCCGAGCCGGTGGAATTGCCCCGACCGTACGCTGTCGCCGTGTCGTGTCGTACCGATTCAACGCCTCTCCATGGAAAACATCCTCCAGAAACTCATGGAAAAATTTGAGCGCGATCCAACGGTCGGATCTATAGATACGGATCTTTTGAGCCGCTACTCTTGCCGAGCCGGTGGAATTGCCCCGGCCGGACGCTGTCGCCGTGCCGTGTCGTACCGATTCAACGCGTCTCCATGGAAAACAGCATCCAGAAACTCGTGCAAAAATTGGAGCCCGATCCAGCGGTCGGATCTATAGATACGGACCTTTTGAGCCGCTACTCTAGCCGAGCCGGTGGAATTGCCCCGACCGGACGCTGTCGCCCAGCCGTGTCGTACCGATTCAACGCGTCTCCATGGAAAACACCCTCCGGAAACTCGTGCAAAAATTTGAGCGCGATCCAGCGGTCGGATCTATAGATACGGACGTTTTGAGCCGCTACTCTAGCCGAGCCGGTGGAATTGCCCCGCCCGGACGCTGTTGCCGTGCCGTGTCGTACTGATTCAACGCTTCTCAATGGAAAACAGCCTCCGGAAACTCGTGGAAAAATTGGAGCGCGATCCAGCGGTCGGATCTATAGATACGGACGTTTTGAGCCGCTACTCTAGCCGAGCCGGTGGAATTGCCCCGACTGGACGCTGTCGCCGTGCCGTGTAGTACTGATTCAACGCTTCTCCATGGAAAACAGCCTCCGGAAACTCGTGGAAAAATTTGAGCGCGATCCACCGGTCGGATCTATAGATACGGACCTTTTGAGCCGCTACTCTAGCCGAGCCGGTGGAATTGCCCCGACCGTACGCTGTCGCCGTGTCGTGTCGTACCGATTCAACGCCTCTCCATGGAAAACAGCCTCCGGAAACTCGTGGAAAAATTGGAGCACGATCAAGTGGTCGGATCTATAGATACGGACCTTTTGCGCCGCTACTCTTGCCGAGCCGGTGGAATTGCCCCGGCCGGACGCTGTCGCCGTGCCGTGTCGTACCGATTCAACGCGTCTCCATGGAAAACAACATCCGGAAACTCGTGCAAAAATTGGAGCCCGATCCAGCGGTAGGATCTATAGATACGGACCTTTTGAGCCGCTACTCTAGCCGAGCCGGTGGAATTGCCCCGACCGGACGCTGTCGCCCAGCCGTGTCGTACCGATTCAACGCGTCTCCATGGAAAACAGCCTCCGGAAACTCGTGCAAAAATTGGAGCACGATCCAGCGGTCGGATCTATAGATACGGACCTTTTGAGCCGCTACTCTAGCCGAGCCGGTGGAATTGCCCCGACCGGACGCTGTCGCCGTGCCGTGTCGTACCGATTTAACGCGTCTCCATGGAAAACATCCTCTGGAAAGTCGTGGAAAAATTTGAGCGCGATCCAACTGTCGGATCTATAGATACGGACCTTTTGAGCCGCTACTCTAGCCGAGCCGGTGGAATTGCCCCGACCGTACGCTGTCGCCGTGTCGTGTCGTACCGATTCAACGCCTCTCCATGGAAAACATCCTCTGGAAACTCATGGAAAAATTTGAGCGCGATCCAGCGGTCGGATCTATAGATACGGACCTTTTGAGCCGCTACTCTTGCCGCGCCGGTGGAATTGCCCCGGCCGGACGCTGTCGTCGTGCCGTGTCGTACCGATTCAACGCGTCTCCATGGAAAACAGCATCCGGAAACTCGTGCAAAAATTGGAGCCCGATCCAGCGGTCGGATCTATAGATACGGACCTTTTGAGCCGCTACTCTAGCCGAGCCGGTGGAATTGCCCCGACCGGACGCTGTCGCCCAGCCGTGTCGTACCGATTCAACGCGTCTCCATGGAAAACAGCCTCCGGAAACTCGTGCAAAAATTGGAGCACGATCCAGCGGTCGGATCTATAGATACGGACCTTTTGAGCCACTACTCTAGCCGAGCTGGTGGAATTGCCCCGACCGGACGCTGTCGCCGTGCCGTGTCGTACCGATTCAACGCGTCTCCATGGAAAACATCCTCTGGAAAGTCGTGGAAAAATTTGAGCGCGATCCAACTATCGGATCTATAGATACGGACCTTTTGAGCCGCTACTCTAGCCGAGCCGGTGGAATTCCGCGACCGGACGTTGTCGCCGTGCCGTGTCGTACCGATTCAACGCGTCTCCATGGAAAACAGCCTACGGAAACTCGTGGAAAAATTGGAGCCCGATCCAGCGGTCGGATCTATAGATACGGACCTTTTGAGCCGCTACTCTAGCCGAGCCGTTGGAATTGCCCCAACCGGACGCTGTCGCCGTGTCGTGTCGTACCGATTCAACGCGTCTCCATGGAAAACATTCTCCTGAAAGTCGTGGAAAAATTTGAGCGCGATCCAACTGTCGGATCTATAGATACGGACCTTTTGAGCCGCTACTCTAGCCGAGCCGGTGGAATTGCCCCGACCGGATGCTGTCGCCGTCCCGTACCGATTCAACGCATCTCCATGGAAAACATCCTCCGGATACTCGTGCAAACATTTGAGCGCGATCCAGCGGTCGGATCTATAGATACGGACTTTTTGAGCCGCTACTCTAGCCGAGCCGGTGGAATTGCCCCGCCGGACGCTGTCGCCGTGCCGTGTCGTACCGATTCAACGCGTCTCCATGGAAAACATCCTCCGGATACTCGTGCAAACATTTTAGCGCGATCCAACGGTCGGATCTATAGATACGGACCTTTTGAGCCGCTACTCTAGCCGAGCCGGTGGAATTGCCCCGACCGGACGCTGTCGCCCAGCCGTGTCGTACCGATTCAACGCGTATCCATGGAAAACAGCTTCCGGAAACTCGTGCAAAAATTTGAGCCCGATCCAGCGGTCGGATCTATAGATACGGACTTTTAGAGCCGCTACTCTAGCCGAGCCGGTGGAATTGCCCCGCCGGACGCTGTCGCCGTGCCGTGTCGTACCGATTTAAACGCGTCTCCATGGAAAACACCCTCCGGAAACTCGTGCAAAAATTTGAGCGCGATCCAGCGGTTGGATCTATAGATACGGACGTTTTGAGCCGCTACTCTAGCCGAGCCGGTGGAATTGCCCCGACCGGACGCTGTCGCCGTGCCGTGTCGTACCGATTCAACGCTTCTCAATGGAAAACAGCCTCCGGAAACTCGTGGAAAAATTGGAGCGCGATCCAGCGGTCGGATCTATAGATACGGACCTTTTGAGCCGCTACTCTAGCCGAGCCGGTGGAATTGCCCCGACCGGACGCTGTCGTCGTGCCGTGTCGTACCGATTCAACGCGTCTCCATGGAAAACAGCCTCCGGAAACTCGTCGAAAAATTAGAGCGCGATCCAGCAGTCGGATCTATAGATACGGACCATTTGAGCCGCTACTCTGCCGAGGCGGTGGAATTGCGCCGACCGTACGCTGTCGCCCAGCCGTACCGATTCAACGCGTCTCCATGGAAAACATCCTCTGGATACTCGTGAAAACATTTGAGCGCGATCCAACGGTCGGATCTATAGATACGGACGTTTTGAGCCGCTACTCTAGCTGAGCCGGTGGAATTGCCCCGACCGGACGCTGTCGCCATGCCGTGTCGTACCGATTCAACGCGTCTCCATGGAAAACAGCCTCCGGAAACTCGTGGAAAACTTTGAGCGCGATCCACCGGTCGGATCTATAGATACGGACCTTTTGAGCAGCTACTCTAGCCGAGCCGGTGGAATTACTCCGACTGGACGCTGTCGCCGTGCCGTGTCGTACCGATTCAACGCGTCTCCATGGAAAACATCCTCCGGAAAGTCGTGGAAAAATTTGAGCGCGATCCAGCGGTCGGATCTATAGATACGGACCTTTTGAGCCGCTACTCTAGCCGAGCCGGTGGAATTGCCCCGACCGGACGCTGTCGTCGTGCCGTGTCGTACCGATTCAACGCCTCTCCATGGAAAACAGCCTCCGGAAACTCGTGGAAAAATTGGAGCACGATCAAGCGGTCGGATCTATAGATACGGACCTTTTGAGCCGCTACTCTTGCCGAGCCGGTGGAATTGCCCCGGCCGGACGCTGTCGCCGTGCCGTGTCGTACCGATTCAACGCATATCCATGGAAAACATCCTCCGGAAAGTCGTGGAAAAATTTGAGCGCGATCCAACTGTCGGATCTATAGATACGGACCTTTTGAGCAGCTACTCTAGCCGAGCCGGTGGAATTGCCCCGACCGGACGCTGTCGTCGTGCCGTGTCGTACCGATTCAACGCCTCTCCATGGAAAACAGCCTCCGGAAACTCGTGGAAAAATTGGAGCACGATCAAGCGGTCGGATCTATAGATACGGACCTTTTGAGCCGCTACTCTTGCCGAGCCGGTGGAATTGCCCCGGCCGGACGCTGTCGCCGTGCCGTGTCGTACCGATTCAACGCGTATCCATGGAAAACATCCTCCGGAAAGTCGTGGAAAAATTTGAGCGCGATCCAACTGTCGGATCTATAGATACGGACCTTTTGAGCAGCTACTCTAGCCGAGCCGGTGGAATTGGCCCGACCGGACGCGTCGCCGTGCCGTGTCTTACCGATTCAACGCGTCTCCATGGAAAACATCCTCCGGAAAGTCGTGGAAAAATTTGAGCGCGATCCAACTGTCGGATCTATAGATACGGACCTTTTGAGCCGCTACTCTGCCGATCCGGTGGAATTGCCCCGACCGGACGCTGTCGTCATGCAGTGTCGTACCGATTCAATGCGTCTCCATGGAAAACAGCCTCCGGAAACTCGTGGAAAAATTTGAGCACGATCCACCGGTCGGATCTATAGATACGGACCTTTTGAGCAGCTACTCTAGCCGAGCCGGTGGAATTGGCCCGACCGGACGCGTCGCCGTGCCGTGTCTTACCGATTCAACGCGTCTCCATGGAAAACAGCCTCCGGAAACTCGTGCAAAAATTTGAGCGCGATCCAGCGGTCGGATCTATAGATACGGACCTTTTGAGCCGCTACTCTAGCCGAGCCGGTGGAATTGCCCCAACCGGACGCTGTCGCCGTGTCGTGTCGTACCGATTCAACGCGTCTCCATGGAAAACATTCTCCTGAAAGTCGTGGAAAAATTTGAGCGCGATCCAACTGTCGGATCTATAGATACGGACCTTTTGAGCCGCTACTCTAGCCGAGCCGGTGGAATTGCCCCGACCGGATGCTGTCGCCGTCCCGTACCGATTCAACGCGTCTCCATGGAAAACATCCTCCGGATACTCGTGCAAACATTTTAGCGCGATCCAACGGTCGGATCTATAGATACGGACCTTTTGAGCCCCTACTCTAGCCGAGCCGGTGGAATTGCCCCGACCGTACGCTGTCGCCCAGCCGTACCGATTCAACGCGTCTCCATGGAAAACATCCTCTGGATACTCGTGCAAACATTTGAGCGCGATCCAACGGTCGGATCTATAGATACGGACCTTTTAAGCCGCTACTCTAGCCGAGCCGGTGGAATTGCCCCGACCGGACGCTGTCGCCCAGCCGTGTCGTACCGATTCAACGCGTCTCCATGGAAAACATCCTCCGGATACTCGTGCAAACATTTTAGCGCGATCCAACGGTCGGATCTATAGATACGGACCTTTTGAGCCGCTACTCTAGCCGAGCCGTTGGAATTGCCCCAACCGGACGCTGTCGCCGTGTCGTGTCGTACCGATTCAACGCGTCTCCATGGAAAACATTCTCCTGAAAGTCGTGGAAAAATTTGAGCGCGATCCAACTGTCGGATCTATAGATACGGACCTTTTGAGCCGCTACTCTAGCCGAGCCGGTGGAATTGCCCCGACCGGATGCTGTCGCCGTCCCGTACCGATTCAACGCGTCTCCATGGAAAACATCCTCCGGATACTCGTGCAAACATTTTAGCGCGATCCAACGGTCGGATCTATAGATACGGACCTTTTGAGCCCCTACTCTAGCCGAGCCGGTGGAATTGCCCCGACCGTACGCTGTCGCCCAGCCGCACCGATTCAACGCGTCTCCATGGAAAACATCCTCTGGATACTCGTGCAAACATTTGAGCGCGATCCAACGGTCGGATCTATAGATACGGACGTTTTGATCCGCTACTCTAGCTGAGCCGGTGGAATTGCCCCGACCGGACGCTGTCGCCGTGCCGTGTCGTACCAATTCAACGCGTCTCCATGGAAAACAGCCTCCGGAAACTCGTGGAAAAATTAGAGCGCGATCCAGCAGTCGGATCTATAGATACGGACCATTTGAGCCGCTACTCTGCCGAGCCGGTGGAATTGCGCCGACCGTACGCTGTCGCCCAGCCGTACCGATTCAACGCGTCTCCATGGAAAACACCCTCCGGAAACTCGTGCAAAAATTGGAGCGCGATCCAGCGGTCGGATCTATAGATACGGACCTTTTGAGCCGCTACTCTAGCCGAGCCGGTGGAATTGCCCCGACCGGACGCTGTCGCCCAGCCGTGTCGTACCGATTCAACGCGTCTCCATGGAAAACATCCTCCGGATACTCGTGCAAACATTTTAGCGCGATCCAACGGTCGGATCTATAGATACGGACCTTTTGAGCCGCTACTCTAGCCGAGCCGGTGGAATTGCCCCGACCGGACGCTGTCGCCCAGCCGTGTCGTACCGATTCAACGCGTCTCCATGGAAAACATTCTCCTGAAAGTCGTGGAAAAATTTGAGCGCGATCCAACTGTCGGATCTATAGATACGGACCTTTTGAGCCGCTACTCTAGCCGAGCCGGTGGAATTGCCCCGACCGGATGCTGTCGCCGTCCCGTACCGATTCAACGCGTCTCCATGGAAAACATCCTCCGGATACTCGTGCAAACATTTTAGCGCGATCCAACGGTCGGATCTATAGATACGGACCTTTTGAGCCCCTCCTCTAGCCGAGCCGGTGGAATTGCCCCGACCGTACGCTGTCGCCCAGCCGTACCGATTCAACGCGTCTCCATGGAAAACATCCTCTGGATACTCGTGCAAACATTTGAGCGCGATCCAACGGTCGGATCTATAGATACGGACGTTTTGAGCCGCTACTCTAGCTGAGCCGGTGGAATTGCCCCGACCGGACGCTGTCGCCATGCCGTGTCGTACCGATTCAACGCGTCTCCATGGAAAACAGCCTCCGGAAACTCGTGGAAAACTTTGAGCGCGATCCACCGGTCGGATCTATAGATACGGACCTTTTGAGCAGCTACTCTAGCCGAGCCGGTGGAATTACTCCGACTGGACGCTGTCGCCGTGCCGTGTCGTACCGATTCAACGCGTCTCCATGGAAAACATCCTCCGGAAAGTCGTGGAAAAATTTGAGCGCGATCCAGCGGTCGGATCTATAGATACGGACCTTTTGAGCCGCTACTCTAGCCGAGCCGGTGGAATTGCCCCGACCGGACGCTGTCGTCGTGCCGTGTCGTACCGATTCAACGCCTCTCCATGGAAAACAGCCTCCGGAAACTCGTGGAAAAATTGGAGCACGATCAAGCGGTCGGATCTATAGATACGGACCTTTTGAGCCGCTACTCTTGCCGAGCCGGTGGAATTGCCCCGGCCGGACGCTGTCGCCGTGCCGTGTCGTACCGATTCAACGCATATCCATGGAAAACATCCTCCGGAAAGTCGTGGAAAAATTTGAGCGCGATCCAACTGTCGGATCTATAGATACGGACCTTTTGAGCAGCTACTCTAGCCGAGCCGGTGGAATTGCCCCGACCGGACGCTGTCGTCGTGCCGTGTCGTACCGATTCAACGCCTCTCCATGGAAAACAGCCTCCGGAAACTCGTGGAAAAATTGGAGCACGATCAAGCGGTCGGATCTATAGATACGGACCTTTTGAGCCGCTACTCTTGCCGAGCCGGTGGAATTGCCCCGGCCGGACGCTGTCGCCGTGCCGTGTCGTACCGATTCAACGCGTATCCATGGAAAACATCCTCCGGAAAGTCGTGGAAAAATTTGAGCGCGATCCAACTGTCGGATCTATAGATACGGACCTTTTGAGCAGCTACTCTAGCCGAGCCGGTGGAATTGGCCCGACCGGACGCGTCGCCGTGCCGTGTCTTACCGATTCAACGCGTCTCCATGGAAAACATCCTCCGGAAAGTCGTGGAAAAATTTGAGCGCGATCCAACTGTCGGATCTATAGATACGGACCTTTTGAGCCGCTACTCTGCCGATCCGGTGGAATTGCCCCGACCGGACGCTGTCGTCATGCAGTGTCGTACCGATTCAATGCGTCTCCATGGAAAACAGCCTCCGGAAACTCGTGGAAAAATTTGAGCACGATCCACCGGTCGGATCTATAGATACGGACCTTTTGAGCAGCTACTCTAGCCGAGCCGGTGGAATTGGCCCGACCGGACGCGTCGCCGTGCCGTGTCTTACCGATTCAACGCGTCTCCATGGAAAACAGCCTCCGGAAACTCGTGCAAAAATTTGAGCGCGATCCAGCGGTCGGATCTATAGATACGGACCTTTTGAGCCGCTACTCTAGCCGAGCCGGTGGAATTGCCCCAACCGGACGCTGTCGCCGTGTCGTGTCGTACCGATTCAACGCGTCTCCATGGAAAACATTCTCCTGAAAGTCGTGGAAAAATTTGAGCGCGATCCAACTGTCGGATCTATAGATACGGACCTTTTGAGCCGCTACTCTAGCCGAGCCGGTGGAATTGCCCCGACCGGACGCTGTCGTCGTGCCGTGTCGTACCGATTCAACGCGTCTCCATGGAAAACACCCTCCGGAAACTCGTGCAAAAATTTGAGCGCGATCCAGCGGTCGGATCTATAGATACGGACTTTTTGAGCCGCTACTCTAGCCGAGCCGGTGGAATTGCCCCGACCGGACGCTGTCGCCGTGCCGTGTCGTACCGATTGAACGCGTCTCCATGGAAAACACCCTCCGGAAACTCGTGCAAAAATTTGAGCGCGATCCAGCGGTCGGATCTATAGATACGGACGTTTTGAGCCGCTACTCTAGCCGAGCCGGTGGAATTGCCCCGACCGGACGCTGTCGTCGTGCCGTGTCGTACCGATTCAACGCTTCTTAATGGAAAACAGCCTCCGGAAACTCGTGGAAAAATTGGAGCACGATCCAGCGGTCGGATCTATAGATACGGACCTTTTGAGCCGCTACTCTAGCCGAGCCAGTGGAATTGCCCCGACCGGACGCTGTCGTCGTGCAGTGTCATACCGATTCAACGCGTCTCCATGGAAAACAGCCTACGGAAACTCGTGGAAAAATTAGAGCACGATCCAGCGGTCGGATCTATAGATACGGACCTTTTGAGCCGCTACTCTAGCCGAGCCGGTGGAATTGCCCCGACCGGACGCTGTCGCCGTGCCGTGTCGTACCGATTCAACGCGTCTCCATGGAAAACAGCCTCAGGAAACTCGTCGAAAAATTAGAGCGCGATCCAGCAGTCGGATCTATAGATACGAACCATTTGAGCCGCTACTCTGCCGAGCCGGTGGAATTGCGCCGACCGTACGCTGTCGCCCAGCCGTACCGATTCAACGCGTCTCCATGGAAAACATCCTCTGGATACTCGTGAAAACATTTGAGCGCGATCCAACGGTCGGATCTATAGATACGGACGTTTTGAGCCGCTACTCTAGCTGAGCCGGTGGAATTGCCCCGACCGGACGCTGTCGCCATGCCGTGTCGTACCGATTCAACGCGTCTCCATGGAAAACAGCCTCCGGAAACTCGTGGAAAAATTTGAGCGCGATCCACCGGTCGGATCTATAGATACGGACCTTTTGAGCCGCTACTCTAGCTGAGCCGGTGGAATTACTCCGACCGGACGCTGTCGCCGTGCCGTGTCGTACCGATTCAACACGTCTCCATGGAAAACAGCCTTCGGAAACTCGTGGAAAAATTGGAGAACGATCAAGCGGTCGGATCTATAGATACGGACCTTTTGAGCCGCTACTCTGCCGATCCGGTGGAATTGCCCCGACCGGACGCTGTCGTCGTGCCGTGTCGTACCGATTCAACGCGTCTCCATGGAAAACATCCTCCGGAAAGTCGTGGAAAAATTTGAGCGTGATCCAACTGTCGGATCTATAGATACGGACCTTTTGAGCCGCTACTCTAGCCGAGCCAGTGGAATTGCCCCGACCGGACGCTGTCGTCGTGGAGTGTCGTACCGATTCAATGCGTCTCCATGGAAAACAGCCTCCGGAAACTCGTGGAAAAATTTGAGCACGATCCACCGGTCGGATCTATAGATACGGACCTTTTGAGCAGCTACTCTAGCCGAGCCGGTGGAATTGGCCCGACCGGACGCGTCGTCGTGCCGTGTCTTACCGATTCAACGCGTCTCCATGGAAAACAGCCTCCGGAAACTCGTGCAAAAATTTGAGCGCGATCCAGCGGTCGGATCTATAGATACGGACGTTTTGAGCCGCTACTCTAGCTGAGCCGGTGGAATTGCCCCGACCGGACGCTGTCGCCGTGCCGTGTCGTACCGATTCAACGCGTCTCAATGGAAAACAGCCTCCGGAAACTCGTGGAAAAATTGGAGCACGATCCAGCGGTCGGATCTATAGATACGGACCTTTTGAGCCGCTACTCTAGCCGAGCCGGTGGAAGTGCCCCGACCGGCCGCTGTCGCCTAGCCGTGTCGTACCGATTCAACGCGTATCCATGGAAAACAGCCTCCGGAAACTCGTGCAAAAATTTGAGCGCGATCCAGCGGTCGGATCTATAGATACGGACTTTTTGAGCCGCTACTCTAGCCGAGCCGGTGGAATTGCCCCGATCGGACGCTATCGCCGTGCCGTGTCGTACCGATTCAACGCGTCTCCATGGAAAACAGCCTCCGGAAACTCGTCGAAAAATTCGAGCGCGATCCAGCAGTCGGATCTATAGATACAGACCATTTGAGCCGCTACTCTGCCGAGCCGGTGGAATTCCCCCGACCGGACGCTGTCGCCGTGCCGTGTCGTACCGATTCAACGCGTCTCCATGGAAAACAGCCTCAGGAAACTTGTCGAAAAATTAGAGCGCGATCCAGCAGTCGGATCTATAGATACGGACCATTTGAGCCGCTACTCTGCCGAGCCGGTGGAATTGCGCCGACAGTACGCTGTCGCCCAGCCGTACCGATTCAACGCGTCTCCATGGAAAACATCCTCTGGATACTCGTGAAAACATTTGAGCGCGATCCAACGGTCGGATCTATAGATACGGACGTTTTGAGCCGCTACTCTAGCTGAGCCGGTGGAATTGCCCCGACCGGACGCTGTCGCCATGCCGTGTCGTACCGATTCAACGCGTCTCCATGGAAAACAGCCTCCGGAAACTCGTGGAAAAATTTGAGCGCGATCCACCGGTCGGATCTATAGATACGGACCTTTTGAGCCGCTACTCTAGCTGAGCCGGTGGAATTACTCCGACCGGACGCTGTCGCCGTGCCGTGTCGTACCGATTCAACGCGTCTCCATGGAAAACAGCCTTCGGAAACTCGTGGAAAAATTGGAGAACGATCAAGCGGTCGGATCTATAGATACGGACCTTTTGAGCCGCTACTCTGCCGATCCGGTGGAATTGCCCCGACCGGACGCTGTCGTCGTGCCGTGTCGTACCGATTCAACGCGTCTCCATGGAAAACAGCCTACGGAAACTCGTGGAAAAATTGGAGCGCGATCCAGCGGTCGGATCTATAGATACGGACCTTTTGAGCCGCTACTCTAGCCGAGCCGGTGGAATTGCCCCGACCGGACGCTGTCGCCGTGCTGTGTCATACCGATTCAACGCGTCTCCATGGAAAACAGCCTACGGAAACTCGTGGAAAAATTGGAGCACGATCCAGCGGTCGGATCTATAGATACGGACCTTTTGAGCCGCTACTCTAGCCGAGCCAGTGGAATTGCCCCGACCGGACGCTGTCGTCGTGGAGTGTCGTACCGATTCAATGCGTCTCCATGGAAAACAGCCTCCGGAAACTCGTGGAAAAATTTGAGCACGATCCACCGGTCGGATCTATAGATACGGACCTTTTGAGCAGCTACTCTAGCCGAGCCGGTGGAATTGGCCCGACCGGACGCGTCGCCGTGCCGTGTCTTACCGATTCAACGCGTCTCCATGGAAAACAGCCTCCGGAAACTCGTGCAAAAATTTGAGCGCGATCCAGCGGTCGGATCTATAGATACGGACGTTTTGAGCCGCTACTCTAGCTGAGCCGGTGGAATTGCCCCGACCGGACGCTGTCGCCGTGCCGTGTCGTACCGATTCAACGCGTCTCCATGGAAAACAGCCTCCGGAAACTCGTGGAAAAATTTGAGCGCGATCCACCGGTCGGATCTATAGATACGGACCTTTTGAGCCGCTACTCTAGCCGAGCCGGTGGAATTACTCCGACCGGACGCTGTCGCCGTGCCGTGTCGTACCGATTCAACACGTCTCCATGGAAAACAGCCTTCGGAAACTCGTGGAAAAATTGGAGCACGATCAAGCGGTCGGATCTATAGATACGGACCTTTTGAGCCGCTACTCTGCCGATCCGGTGGAATTGCCCCGACCGGACGCTGTCGCCGTGCCGTGTCGTACCGATTCAACGCGTCTCCATGGAAAACATCCTCCGAAAAGTCGTGGAAAAATTTGAGCGCGATCCAACTGTCGGATCTATAGATACGGACCTTTTGAGCCGCTACTCTAGCCGAGCCGGTGGAATTGCCCCGACCGGACGCTGTCGCCGTGCCGTGTCGTACCGATTCAACGCTTCTTAATGGAAAACAGCCTCCGAAAACTCGTGGAAAAATTGGAGCGCGATCCAGCGGTCGGATCTATAGATACGGACCTTTTGAGCAGCTACTCTAGCCGAGCCAGTGGAATTGGCCCGACCGGACGCGTCGCCGTGCCGTGTCTTACCGATTCAACGCGTCTCCATGGAAAACATCCTCCGGATACTCGTGCAAACATTTTAGCGCGATCCAACGGTCGGATCTATAGATACGGACCTTTTGAGCCCCTACTCTAGCCGAGCCGGTGGAATTGCCCCGACCGTACGCTGTCGCCCAGCCGCACCGATTCAACGCGTCTCCATGGAAAACATCCTCTGGATACTCGTGCAAACATTTGAGCGCGATCCAACGGTCGGATCTATAGATACGGACGTTTTGATCCGCTACTCTAGCTGAGCCGGTGGAATTGCCCCGACCGGACGCTGTCGCCGTGCCGTGTCGTACCAATTCAACGCGTCTCCATGGAAAACAGCCTCCGGAAACTCGTGGAAAAATTAGAGCGCGATCCAGCAGTCGGATCTATAGATACGGACCATTTGAGCCGCTACTCTGCCGAGCCGGTGGAATTGCGCCGACCGTACGCTGTCGCCCAGCCGTACCGATTCAACGCGTCTCCATGGAAAACACCCTCCGGAAACTCGTGCAAAAATTGGAGCGCGATCCAGCGGTCGGATCTATAGATACGGACCTTTTGAGCCGCTACTCTAGCCGAGCCGGTGGAATTGCCCCGACCGGACGCTGTCGCCCAGCCGTGTCGTACCGATTCAACGCGTCTCCATGGAAAACATCCTCCGGATACTCGTGCAAACATTTTAGCGCGATCCAACGGTCGGATCTATAGATACGGACCTTTTGAGCCGCTACTCTAGCCGAGCCGGTGGAATTGCCCCGACCGGACGCTGTCGCCGTGCCGTGTCGTACCGATTCAACGCGTCTCCATGGAAAACATCCTCTGGATACTCGTGGAAAAATTAGAGCACGATCCAGCGGTCGGATCTATAGATACGGACCTTTTGAGCCGCTACTCTAGCCGAGCCGGTGGAATTGCCCCGACCGGACGCTGTCGCCGTGCCGTGTCGTACCGATTCAACGCGTCTCCATGGAAAACAGCCTCAGGAAACTCGTCGAAAAATTAGAGCGCGATCCAGCAGTCGGATCTATAGATACGAACCATTTGAGCCGCTACTCTGCCGAGCCGGTGGAATTGCGCCGACCGTACGCTGTCGCCCAGCCGTACCGATTCAACACGTCTCCATGGAAAACATCCTCTGGATACTCGTGAAAACATTTGAGCGCGATCCAACGGTCGGATCTATAGATACGGACGTTTTGAGCCGCTACTCTAGCTGAGCCGGTGGAATTGCCCCGACCGGACGCTGTCGCCATGCCGTGTCGTACCGATTCAACGCGTCTCCATGGAAAACAGCCTCCGGAAACTCGTGGAAAAATTTGAGCGCGATCCACCGGTCGGATCTATAGATACGGACCTTTTGAGCCGCTACTCTAGCTGAGCCGGTGGAATTACTCCGACCGGACGCTGTCGCCGTGCCGTGTCGTACCGATTCAACACGTCTCCATGGAAAACAGCCTTCGGAAACTCGTGGAAAAATTGGAGAACGATCAAGCGGTCGGATCTATAGATACGGACCTTTTGAGCCGCTACTCTGCCGATCCGGTGGAATTGCCCCGACCGGACGCTGTCGTCGTGCCGTGTCGTACCGATTCAACGCGTCTCCATGGAAAACATCCTCCGGAAAGTCGTGGAAAAATTTGAGCGTGATCCAACTGTCGGATCTATAGATACGGACCTTTTGAGCCGCTACTCTAGCCGAGCCAGTGGAATTGCCCCGACCGGACGCTGTCGTCGTGGAGTGTCGTACCGATTCAATGCGTCTCCATGGAAAACAGCCTCCGGAAACTCGTGGAAAAATTTGAGCACGATCCACCGGTCGGATCTATAGATACGGACCTTTTGAGCAGCTACTCTAGCCGAGCCGGTGGAATTGGCCCGACCAGACGCGTCGCCGTGCCGTGTCTTACCGATTCAACGCGTCTCCATGGAAAACAGCCTCCGGAAACTCGTGCAAAAATTTGAGCGCGATCCAGCGGTCGGATCTATAGATACGGACGTTTTGAGCCGCTACTCTAGCTGAGCCGGTGGAATTGCCCCGACCGGACGCTGTCGCCGTGCCGTGTCGTACCGATTCAACGCGTCTCAATGGAAAACAGCCTCCGGAAACTCGTGGAAAAATTGGAGCACGATCCAGCGGTCGGATCTATAGATACGGACCTTTTGAGCCGCTACTCTAGCCGAGCCGGTGGAATTGCCCCGACCGGACACTGTCGCCCAGCCGTGTCGTACCGATTCAACGCGTATCCATGTAAAACAGCCTCCGGAAACTCGTGCAAAAATTTGAGCGCGATCCAGCGGTCGGATCTATAGATACGGACTTTTTGAGCCGCTACTCTAGCCGAGCCGGTGGAATTGCCCCGATCGGACGCTATCGCCGTGCCGTGTCGTACCGATTCAACGCGTCTCCATGGAAAACAGCCTCCGGAAACTCGTCGAAAAATTCGAGCGCGATCCAGCAGTCGGATCTATAGATACAGACCATTTGAGCCGCTACTCTGCCGAGCCGGTGGAATTCCCCCGACCGGACGCTGTCGCCGTGCCGTGTCGTACCGATTCAACGCGTCTCCATGGAAAACAGCCTCAGGAAACTTGTCGAAAAATTAGAGCGCGATCCAGCAGTCGGATCTATAGATACGGACCATTTGAGCCGCTACTCTGCCGAGCCGGTGGAATTGCGCCGACAGTACGCTGTCGCCCAGCCGTACCGATTCAACGCGTCTCCATGGAAAACATCCTCTGGATACTCGTGAAAACATTTGAGCGCGATCCAACGGTCGGATCTATAGATACGGACGTTTTGAGCCGCTACTCTAGCTGAGCCGGTGGAATTGCCCCGACCGGACGCTGTCGCCATGCCGTGTCGTACCGATTCAACGCGTCTCCATGGAAAACAGCCTCCGGAAACTCGTGGAAAAATTTGAGCGCGATCCACCGGTCGGATCTATAGATACGGACCTTTTGAGCCGCTACTCTAGCTGAGCCGGTGGAATTACTCCGACCGGACGCTGTCGCCGTGCCGTGTCGTACCGATTCAACGCGTCTCCATGGAAAACAGCCTTCGGAAACTCGTGGAAAAATTGGAGAACGATCAAGCGGTCGGATCTATAGATACGGACCTTTTGAGCCGCTACTCTGCCGATCCGGTGGAATTGCCCCGACCGGACGCTGTCGTCGTGCCGTGTCGTACCGATTCAACGCGTCTCCATGGAAAACAGCCTACGGAAACTCGTGGAAAAATTGGAGCGCGATCCAGCGGTCGGATCTATAGATACGGACCTTTTGAGCCGCTACTCTAGCCGAGCCGGTGGAATTGCCCCGACCGGACGCTGTCGCCGTGCTGTGTCATACCGATTCAACGCGTCTCCATGGAAAACAGCCTACGGAAACTCGTGGAAAAATTGGAGCACGATCCAGCGGTCGGATCTATAGATACGGACCTTTTGAGCCGCTACTCTAGCCGAGCCAGTGGAATTGCCCCGACCGGACGCTGTCGTCGTGGAGTGTCGTACCGATTCAATGCGTCTCCATGGAAAACAGCCTCCGGAAACTCGTGGAAAAATTTGAGCACGATCCACCGGTCGGATCTATAGATACGGACCTTTTGAGCAGCTACTCTAGCCGAGCCGGTGGAATTGGCCCGACCGGACGCGTCGCCGTGCCGTGTCTTACCGATTCAACGCGTCTCCATGGAAAACAGCCTCCGGAAACTCGTGCAAAAATTTGAGCGCGATCCAGCGGTCGGATCTATAGATACGGACGTTTTGAGCCGCTACTCTAGCTGAGCCGGTGGAATTGCCCCGACCGGACGCTGTCGCCGTGCCGTGTCGTACCGATTCAACGCGTCTCCATGGAAAACAGCCTCCGGAAACTCGTGGAAAAATTTGAGCGCGATCCACCGGTCGGATCTATAGATACGGACCTTTTGAGCCGCTACTCTAGCCGAGCCGGTGGAATTACTCCGACCGGACGCTGTCGCCGTGCCGTGTCGTACCGATTCAACACGTCTCCATGGAAAACAGCCTTCGGAAACTCGTGGAAAAATTGGAGCACGATCAAGCGGTCGGATCTATAGATACGGACCTTTTGAGCCGCTACTCTGCCGATCCGGTGGAATTGCCCCGACCGGACGCTGTCGCCGTGCCGTGTCGTACCGATTCAACGCGTCTCCATGGAAAACATCCTCCGAAAAGTCGTGGAAAAATTTGAGCGCGATCCAACTGTCGGATCTATAGATACGGACCTTTTGAGCCGCTACTCTAGCCGAGCCGGTGGAATTGCCCCGACCGGACGCTGTCGCCGTGCCGTGTCGTACCGATTCAACGCTTCTCAATGGAAAACAGCCTCCGAAAACTCGTGGAAAAATTGGAGCGCGATCCAGCGGTCGGATCTATAGATACGGACCTTTTGAGCAGCTACTCTAGCCGAGCCAGTGGAATTGGCCCGACCGGACGCGTCGCCGTGCCGTGTCTTACCGATTCAACGCGTCTCCATGGAAAACAGCCTCCGGAAACTCGTGCAAAAATTTGAGCGCGATCCAGCGGTCGGATCTATAGATACGGACGTTTTGAGCCGCTACTCTAGCCGAGCCGGTGGAATTGCCCCGATCGGACGCTGTCGCCGTGCCGTGTCGTACCGATTCAACGCGTCTCCATGGAAAACAGCCTCCGGAAACTCGTCGAAAAATTCGAGCGCGATCCAGCAGTCGGATCTATAGATACGGACCATTTGAGCCGCTACTCTGCCGAGCCGGTGGAATTGCCCCGACCGGACGCTGTCGCCGTGCCGTGTCGTACCGATTCAACGCGTCTCCATGGAAAACACCCTCCGGAAACTCGTGCAAAAATTTGAGCGCGATCCAGCGGTCGGATCTATAGATACGGACGTTTTGAGCCGCTACTCTAGCCGAGCCGGTGGAATTGCCCCGACCGGACGCTGTCGCCGTGCCGTGTCGTACCGATTCAACGCTTCTCAATGGAAAACAGCCTCCGGAAACTCGTCGAAAAATTCGAGCGCGATCCAGCAGTCGGATCTATAGATACGGACCATTTGAGCCGCTACTCTGCCGAGCCGGTGGAATTGCCCCGACCGGACGCTGTCGCCGTGCCGTGTCGTACCGATTCAACGCGTCTCCATGGAAAACACCCTCCGGAAACTCGTGCAAAAATTTGAGCGCGATCCAGCGGTCGGATCTATAGATACGGACGTTTTGAGCCGCTACTCTAGCCGAGCCGGTGGAATTGCCCCGACCGGACGCTGTCGCCGTGCCGTGTCGTACCGATTCAACGCTTCTCAATGGAAAACAGCCTCCGGAAACTCGTGGAAAAATTGGAGCGCGATCCAGCGGTCGAATCTATAGATACGGACCTTTTGAGCCGCTACTCTAGCCGAGCTGATGGAATTGCCCCGACCGGACGCTGTCGCCGTGCTGTGTCATACCGATTCAACGCGTCTCCATGGAAAACAGCCTACGGAAACTCGTGGAAAAATTGGAGCACGATCCAGCGGTCGCATCTATAGATACGGACCTTTTGAGCCGCTACTCTAGCCGAGCCGGTGGAATTGCCCCGACCGGACGCTGTCGCCGTGCCGTGTCGTACCGATTCAACGCGTCTCCATGGAAAACAGCCTCCGGAAACTCGTCGAAAAATTAGAGCGCGATCCAGCAGTCGGATCTATAGATACAGACCATTTGAGCCGCTACTCTGCCGAGCCGGTGGAATGGCGCCGACCGTACGCTGTCGCCCAGCCGTACCGATTCAACGCGTCTCCATGGAAAACATCCTCTGGATACTCGTGAAAACATTTGAGCGCGATCCAACGGTCGGATCTATAGATACGGACCTTTTGAGCCGCTACTCTAGCCGAGCCGGTGGAATTGCCCCGACCGGACGCTGTCGCCGTGTCGTGTCGTACCGATTCAACGCGTCTCCATGGAAAACAGCCTCCGGAAACTCGTGGAAAAATTTGAGCGCGATCCACCGGTCGGATCTATAGATACGGACCTTTTGAGCCGCTACTCTAGCCGAGCCGGTGGAATTACTCCGACCGGACGCTGTCGCCGTGCCGTGTCGTACCGATTCAACACGTCTCCATGGAAAACAGCCTTCGGAAACTCGTGGAAAAATTGGAGCACGATCAAGCGGTCGGATCTATAGATACGGACCTTTTGAGCCGCTACTCTGCCGATCCGGTGGAATTGCCCCGACCGGACGTTGTCGCCGTGCCGTGTCGTACCGATTCAACGCGTCTCCATGGCAAACATCCTCCGGAAAGTCGTGGAAAAATTTGAGCGCGATCCAACTGTCGGATCTATAGATACGGACCTTTCGAGCCGCTACTCTAGCCGAGCCAGTGGAATTGCCCCGACCGGACGCTGTCGTCGTGCAGTGTCGTACCGATTCAATGCGTCTCCATGGAAAACAGCCTCCGGAAACTCGTGGAAAAATTTGAGCACGATCCACCGGTCGAATCTATAGATACGGACCTTTTGAGCAGCTACTCTAGCCGAGCCGGTGGAATTGGCCCGACCGGACGCGTCGCCGTGCCGTGTCTTACCGATTCAACGCGTCTCCATGGAAAACAGCCTCCGGAAACTCGTGCAAAAATTGGAGCACGATCCAGCGGTCGGATCTATAGATACGGACTTTTTGAGCCGCTACTCTTGCCGAGCCGGTGGAATTGCCCCGACCGGACGCTGTCGCGTGCCGTGTCGTACCGATTCAACGCGTCTCCATGGAAAACAGCCTCCGGAAACTCGTGGAAAAATTAGAGCACGATCCAGCGGTCGGATCTATAGATACGGACCTTTTGAGCCGCTACTCTAGCCGAGCCGGTGGAATTGCCCCGACCGGATGCTGTCGCCGTCCCGTACCGATTCAACGCGTCTCCATGGAAAACATCCTCCGGATACTCGTGCAAACATTTTAGCGCGATCCAACGGTCGGATCTATAGATACGGACCTTTTGAGCCGCTACTCTAGCCGAGCCGGTGGAATTGCCCCGACCGGACACTATCGCCCAGCCGTGTCGTACCGATTCAACGCGTCTCCATGGAAAACAGCCTCCGGAAACTCGTGGAAAAATTGGAGCACGATCCAGCGGTCGGATCTATAGATACGGACCTTTTGAGCCGCTACTCTAGCCGAGCCGGTGGAATTGCCCCGACCGGATGCTGTCGCCGTCCCGTACCGATTCAACGCGTCTCCATGGAAAACATCCTCCGGATACTCGTGCAAACATTTTAGCACGATCCAACGGTCGGATCTATAGATACGGACATTTTGAGCCGCTACTCTAGCCGAGCCGGTGGAATTGCCCCGCCCGGACGCTGTCGTCGTGCCGTGTCGTACTGATTCAACGCTTCTCAATGGAAAACAGCCTCCGGAAACTCGTGGAAAAATTGGAGCGCGATCCAGCGGTCGGATCTATAGATACGGACGTTTTGAGCCGCTACTCTAGCCGAGCCGGTGGAATTGCCCCGGCCGGACGCTGTCGTCGTGCCGTGTCGTACTGATTCAACGCTTCTCAATGGAAAACAGCCTTCGGAAACTCGTGGAAAAATTAGAGCGCGATCCAGCGGTCGGATCTATAGATACGAACCTTTTGAGCCGCTACTCTAGCCGAGCCGGTGGAATTGCCCCGACCGTACGCTGTCGCCGTGTCGTGTCGTACCGATTCAACGCCTCTCCATGGAAAACATCCTCCGGAAACTCATGGAAAAATTTGAGCGCGATCCAGCGGTCGGATCTATAGATACGGACCTTTTGACCCGCTCCTCTTGCCGAGCCGGTGGAATTGCCCCGGCCGGACGCTGTCGCCGTGCCGTGTCGTACCGATTCAACGCGTCTCCATGGAAAACAGCCTCCGGAAACTCGTGCAAAAATTGGAGCCCGATCCAGCGGTCGGATCTATAGATACGGACCTTTTGAGCCGCTACTCTAGCCGAGCCGGTGGAATTGCCCCGACCGGACGCTGTCGCCCAGCCGTGTCGTACCGATTCAACGCGTCTCCATGGAAAACAGCCTCCGGAAACTCGTGCAAAAATTGGAGCACGATCCAGCGGTCGGATCTATAGATACGGACCTTTTGAGCCGCTACTCTAGCCGAGCTGGTGGAATTGCCCCGACCGGACGCTGTCGCCGTGCCGTGTCGTACCGATTCAATGCGTCTCCATGGAAAACAGCCTCCGGAAACTCGTGGAAAAATTTGAGCGCGATCCACCGGTCGGATCTATAGATACGGACCTTTTGAGCCGCTACTCTAGCCGAGCCGGTGGAATTGGCCCGACCGGACGCTGTCGCCGTGTCGTACCGATTCAACGCGTCTCCATGGAAAACACCCTCCGGAAACTCGTGCAAAAATTGGAGCACGATCCAGCGGTCGGATCTATAGATACGGACTTTTTGAGCCGCTACTCTTGCCGAGCCGGTGGAATTGCCCCGCCCGGACGCTGTCGTCGTGCCGTGTCGTACTGATTCAACGCGTCTCCATGGAAAACAGCCTCCGAAAACTCGTGGAAAAATTGGAGCGCGATCCAGCGGTCGGATCTATAGATACGGACATTTTGAGCCGCTACTCTAGCCGAGGCGGTGGAATTGCCCCGCCCGGACGCTGTCGCCGTGCCGTGTCGTACTGATTCAACGCGTCTCCATGGAAAACAGCCTCCGGAAACTCGTCGAAAAATTAGAGCGCGATCCAGCAGTCGGATCTATAGATACAGACCATTTGAGCCGCTACTCTGCCGAGCCGGTGGAATGGCGCCGACCGTACGCTGTCGCCCAGCCGTACCGATTCAACGCGTCTCCAAGGAAAACATCCTCTGGATACTCGTGAAAACATTTGAGCGCGATCCAACGGTCGGATCTATAGATACGGACCTTTTGAACCGCTACTCTAGCCGAGCCGGTGGAATTGCCCCGACCGGACGCTGTCGCCGTGGCGTGTCGTACCGATTCAACGCGTCTCCATGGAAAACAGCCTCCGGAAACTCGTTGAAAAATTTGAGCGCGATCCACCGGTCGGATCTATAGATACGGACCTTTTGAGCCGCTACTCTAGCCGAGCCGGTGGAATTACTCCGACCGGACGCTGTCGCCGTGCCGTGTCGTACCGATTCAACACGTCTCCATGGAAAACAGCCTTCGGAAACTCGTGGAAAAATTGGAGCACGATCAAGCGGTCGGATCTATAGATACGGACCTTTTGAGCCGCTACTCTAGCCGAGCCGGTGGAATTGCCCCGACCGGATGCTGTCGCCGTCCCGTACCGATTCAACGCGTCTCCATGGAAAACATCCTCCGGATACTCGTGCAAACATTTTAGCGTGATCCAACGGTCGGATCTATAGATACGGACCTTTTGAGCCGCTACTCTAGCCGAGCCGGTGGAATTGCCCCGACCGGACACTATCGCCCAGCCGTGTCGTACCGATTCAACGCGTCTCCATGGAAAACAGCCTCCGGAAACTCGTGGAAAAATTGGAGCACGATCCAGCGGTCGGATCTATAGATACGGACCTTTTGAGCCGCTACTCTAGCCGAGCCGGTGGAATTGCCCCGACCGGATGCTGTCGCCGTCCCGTACCGATTCAACGCGTCTCCATGGAAAACATCCTCCGGATACTCGTGCAAACATTTTAGCGCGATCCAACGGTCGGATCTATAGATACGGACCTTTTGAGCCGCTACTCTAGCCGAGCCGGTGGAATTGCCCCGACCGGACACTATCGCCCAGCCGTGTCGTACCGATTCAACGCGTCTCCATGGAAAACAGCCTCCGGAAACTCGTGGAAAAATTGGAGCACGATCCAGCGGTCGGATCTATAGATACGGACCTTTTGAGCCGCTACTCTAGCCGAGCCGGTGGAATTGCCCCGACCGGATGCTGTCGCCGTCCCGTACCGATTCAACGCGTCTCCATGGAAAACATCCTCTGGATACTCGTGAAAACATTTGAGCGCGATCCAACGGTCGGATCTATAGATACGGACCTTTTGAACCGCTACTCTAGCCGAGCCGGTGGAATTGGCCCGACCGGACGCGTCGCCGTGCCGTGTCTTACCGATTCAACGCGTCTCCATGGAAAACAGCCTCCGGAAACTCGTGCAAAAATTGGAGCACGATCCAGCGGTCGGATCTATAGATACGGACTTTTTGAGCCGCTACTCTTGCCGAGCCGGTGGAATTGCCCCGACCGGACGCTGTCGCGTGCCGTGTCGTACCGATTCAACGCGTCTCCATGGAAAACAGCCTCCGGAAACTCGTGGAAAAATTAGAGCACGATCCAGCGGTCGGATCTATAGATACGGACCTTTTGAGCCGCTACTCTAGCCGAGCCGGTGGAATTGCCCCGACCGGATGCTGTCGCCGTCCCGTACCGATTCAACGCGTCTCCATGGAAAACATCCTCTGGATACTCGTGAAAACATTTGAGCGCGATCCAACGGTCGGATCTATAGATACGGACCTTTTGAACCGCTACTCTAGCCGAGCCGGTGGAATTGGCCCGACCGGACGCGTCGCCGTGCCGTGTCTTACCGATTCAACGCGTCTCCATGGAAAACAGCCTCCGGAAACTCGTGCAAAAATTGGAGCACGATCCAGCGGTCGGATCTATAGATACGGACTTTTTGAGCCGCTACTCTTGCCGAGCCGGTGGAATTGCCCCGACCGGACGCTGTCGCGTGCCGTGTCGTACCAATTCAACGCGTCTCCATGGAAAACAGCCTCCGGAAACTCGTGGAAAAATTAGAGCACGATCCAGCGGTCGGATCTATAGATACGGACCTTTTGAGCCGCTACTCTAGCCGAGCCGGTGGAATTGCCCCGACCGGATGCTGTCGCCGTCCCGTACCGATTCAACGCGTCTCCATGGAAAACATCCTCCGGATACTCGTGCAAACATTTTAGCGCGATCCAACGGTCGGATCTATAGATACGGACCTTTTGAGCCGCTACTCTAGCCGAGCCGGTGGAATTGCCCCGACCGGACACTATCGCCCAGCCGTGTCGTACCGATTCAACGCGTCTCCATGGAAAACAGCCTCCGGAAACTCGTGGAAAAATTGGAGCACGATCCAGCGGTCGGATCTATAGATACGGACCTTTTGAGCCGCTACTCTAGCCGAGCCGGTGGAATTGCCCCGACCGGATGCTGTCGCCGTCCCGTACCGATTCAACGCGTCTCCATGGAAAACATCCTCCGGATACTCGTGCAAACATTTTAGCGCGATCCAACGGTTGGATCTATAGATACGGACCTTTTGAGCCGCTACTCTAGCCGAGCCGGTGGAATTGCCCCGACCGGACACTGTCGCCCAGCCGTGTCGTACCGATTCAACTCGTCTCCATAGAAAACAGCCTCCGGAAACTCGTCCAATAATTAGAGCGCGATCCAGCGGTCGGACCTATAGATACGGACCATTTGAGCCGCTACTCTGCCGAGCCGGTGGAATTGCCCCGCCCGGACGCTGTCGCCGTGCCGTGTCGTACTGATTCAACGCGTCTCCATGGAAAACAGCCTCCGAAAACTCGTGGAAAAATTGGAGCGCGATCCAGCGGTCGGATCTATAGATACGGACATTTTGAGCCGCTACTCTAGCCGAGCCGGTGGAATTGCCCCGCCCGGACGCTGTCGCCGTGCCGTGTCGTACTGATTCAACGCTTCTCAATGGAAAACAGCCTCCAGAAACTCGTGGAAAAATTGGAGCGCGATCCAGCGGTCGGATCTATAGATACGGACGTTTTGAGCCGCTACTCTAGCCGAGCCGGTGGAATTGCGCCGACCGGACGCTGTCGTCGTGCCGTGTCGTACTGATTCAACGCTTCTCAATGGAAAACAGACTCCGGAAACTCGTGGAAAAATTGGAGCGCGATCCAGCGGTCGGATCTATAGATACGAACCTTTTGAGCCGCTACTCTAGCCGAGCCGGTGGAATTGCCCCGACCGTACGCTGTCGCCGTGTCGTGTCGTACCGATTCAACGCCTCTCCATGGAAAACATCCTCCGGAAAGTCATGGAAAAATTTGAGCGCGATCCAGCGGTCGGATCTATAGATACGGACCTTTTGACCCGCTACTCTTGCCGAGCCGGTGGAATTGCCCCGGCCGGACGCTGTCGCCGTGCCGTGTCGTACCGATTCAACGCGTCTCCATGGAAAACAGCCTCCGGAAACTCGTGCAAAAATTGGAGCCCGATCCAGCGGTCGGATCTATAGATACGGACCTTTTGAGCCGCTACTCTAGCCGAGCCGGTGGAATTGCCCCGACCGGACGCTGTCGCCCAGCCGTGTCGTACCGATTCAACGCGTCTCCATGGAAAACAGCCTCCGGAAACTCGTGCAAAAATTGGAGCACGATCCAGCGGTCGGATCTATAGATACGGACCTTTTGAGCCGCTACTCTAGCCGAGCTGGTGGAATTGCCCCGACCGGACGCTGTCGCCGTGCCGTGTCGTACCGATTCAATGCGTCTCCATGGAAAACAGCCTCCGAAAACTCGTGGAAAAATTTGAGCGCGATCCACCGGTCGGATCTATAGATACGGACCTTTTGAGCCGCTACTCTAGCCGAGCCGGTGGAATTGGCCCGACCGGACGCTGTCGCCGTGCCGTGTCGTACCGATTCAACGCGTCTCCATGGAAAACAACCTCCGGAAACTCGTGCAAAAATTGGAGCACGATCCAGCGGTCGGATCTATAGATACGGACTTTTTGAGCCGCTACTCTTGCCGAGCCGGTGGAATTGCCCCGACCGGACGCTATCGCCGTGCCGTGTCGTACCGATTCAACGCGTCTCCATGGAAAACAGCCTCCGGAAACTCGTGGAAAAATTTGAGCGCGATCCACCGGTCGGATCTATAGATACGGACCTTTTGAGCAGCTACTCTAGCCGAGCCGGTGGAATTGCCCGGACCGGACGCTGTCGCCGTGCCGTGTCGTACCGATTCAACGCGTCTCCATGGAAAACAGCCTTCGGAAACTCGTGCAAAAATTGGAGCACGATCCAGCGGTCGGATCTATAGATACGGACTTTTTGAGCCGCTACTCTTGCCGAGCCGGTGGAATTGCCCCGACCGGACGCTGTCGCCGTGCCGTGTCGTACCGATTCAACGCGTCTCCATGGAAAACAGCCTACGGAAACTCGTGCAAAAATTGGAGAGCGATCCAGCGGTCAGATCTATAGATGTGGACCTTTTGAGCCGCTACTCTAGCCGAGCCGGTGGAATTGCCCCGACCGTACGCTGTCGCCCAGCCGTACAAATTCAACGCGTCTCCATGGAAAACATCCTCTGGATACTCGTGCAAACATTTGAGCGCGATCCAACGGTCGGATCTATAGATACGGACCTTTTGAGCTGCTACTCTAGCCGAGCCGGTGCAATTGCCCCGACCGGATGATGTCGCTGTCCCGTACCGATTCAACGCGTCTCCATGGAAAACAGCCTCCGGAAACTCGTGGAAAAATTGGAGCGCGATCCAGCGGTCGGATCTATAGATACGGACATTTTGAGCCGCTACTCTAGCCGAGCCGGTGGAATTGCCCCGCCCGGACGCTGTCGTCGTGCCGTGTCGTACTGATTCAACGCTTCTCAATGGAAAACAGCCTCCGGAAACTCGTGGAAAAATTGGAGCGCGATCCAACTGTCGGATCTATAGATACGGACATTTTGAGCCGCTACTCTAGCCGAGCCGGTGGAATTGCCCCGACCGGATGCTGTCGCCGTCCCGTACCGATTCAACGCGTCTCTATGGAAAACAGCCTCCGGAAACTCGTGGAAAAATTTGAGCGCGATCCACCGGTCGGATCTATAGATACGGACCTTTTGAGCAGCTACTCTAGCTGAGCCGGTGGAATTGCCCCGACCGGACGCTGTCGCCGTGCCGTGTCGTACCGATTCAACGCGTCTCCATGGAAAACAGCCTCCGGAAACTCGTGCAAAAATTGGAGCGCGATCCAGCGGTCAGATCTATAGATGCGGACCTTTTGAGCCCCTACTCTAGCCGAGCCGGTGGAATTGCCCCGACCGTACGCTGTTGCCCAGCCGTACCGATTCAACGTGTCTCCATGGAAAACATCCTCTGGATACTCGTGCAAACATTTGAGCGCGATCCAACGGTCGGATCTATAGATACGGACGTTTTGAGCCGCTACTCTAGCTGAGCCGGTGGAATTACCCGACCGGACGCTGTCGCCGTGCCGTGTCGTACCGATTCAACGCGTCTCCATGGAAAACAGCCACCGGAAACTCGTGCAAAAATTGGAGCACGATCCAGCGGTCGGATCTATAGATACAGACCTTTTGAGCCGCTACTCTAGCCGAGCTGGTGGAATTGCCCCGACCGGACGCTGTCGCCGTGCCGTGTCGTACCGATTCAATGCGTCTCCATGGAAAACAGCCTCCGGAAACTCGTGGAAAAATTTGAGCGCGATCCACCGGTCCGATCTATAGATACGGACCTTTTGAGCCGCTACTCTAGCCGAGCCGGTGGAATTACCTCGACCGTACGCTGTCGCCGTGCCGTGTCGTACCGATTCAACGCGTCTTCATGGAAAGCAGCCTACGGAAACTCGTGGAAAAATTGGAGCACGATCCACCGGTCGGATCTATAGATACGGACCTTTTGAGCCGCTACTCTAGCCGAGCCGTTGGAATTGCCCCAACCGGACGCTGTCGCCGTGTCGTGTCGTACCGATTCAACGCGTCTCCATGGAAAACATCCTCCGGAAAGTCGTGGAAAAATTTGAGCGCGATCCGACTGTCGGATCTATAGATACGGACCTTTTGAGCCGCTACTCTAGCCGAGCCGGTGGAATTGCCCCGACCGGATGCTGTCGTCGTCCCGTACCGATTCAACGCGTCTCCATTGAAAACATCCTCCGGATACTCGTGCAAACATTTTAGCGCGATCCAACGGTCGGATTTATAGATACGAACCTTTTGAGCCCCTACTCTAGCCGAGCCGGTGGAATTGCCCCGACCGGACGCTGTCGCCGTGCCGTGTCGTACCGATTCAACGCGTCTCCATGGAAAACACCCTCCGGAAACTCGTGCAAAAATTAGAGCGCGATCCAGAGGTCGGATCTATAGATACGGACGTTTTGAGCCGCTACTCTAGCTGAGCCGGTGGAATTGCCCGGACCGGACGCTGTCGTCGTGCCGTGTCGTACCGATTCAACGCGTCTCCATGGAAAACAGCCTCCGGAAACTCGTGGAAAAATTGGAGCACGATCCAGCGGTCGGATCTATAGATACGGACCTTTTGAGCTGCTACTCTAGCCGAGCCGGTGGAATTGCTCCGACCGGACGCTGTCGCCCAGCCGTGTCGTACCGATTCAACGCGTATCCATGGAAAACAGCCTCCGGAAACTCGTGCAAAAATTTGAGCGCGATCCAGCGGTCGGATCTATAGATACGGACTTTTTGAGCCGCTACTCTAGCCGAGCCGGTGGAATTGCTCCGACCGGACGCTGTCGCCCAGCCGTGTCGTACCGATTCAACGCGTATCCATGGAAAACAGCCTCCGGAAACTCGTGCAAAAATTTGAGCGCGATCCAGCGGTCGGATCTATAGATACGGACTTTTTGAGCCACTACTCTAGCCGAGCCGGTGGAATTACCCCGACCGGACGTTGTCGCCCAGCCGTGTCATACCGATTCAACGCGTATCCATGGATAATAGCCTCCGGAAACTCGTGCAAAAATTTGAGCGCGATCCACCGGTCGTATCTATAGATACGGACCTTTTGAGCCCCTACTCTAGCCGAGCCGGTAGAATTGCTCCGACCGGCCGCTGTCGCCGTGCCGTGTCGTACCGATTCAACGCGTCTCCATGGAAAACACCCTCCGGAAACTCGTGCAAAAATTGGAGCGCGATCCAGCGGTCGGATCTATAGATACGAACGTTTTGAGTTTTACTCTAGCCGAGCCGGTGGAATTGCCCCGACCGGACGCTGTCGCCGTGCCGTGTCGTACCGATTCAACGCGTCTCCATGGAAAACAGCATCCGAAAACTCGTGGAAAAATTTGAGCGCGATCCAACTGTCGGATCTATAGATACGGACCTTTTGAGCCGCTACTCTAGCCGAGCCGGTGGAATTGCCCCGACCGGATGCTGTCGCCGTCCCGTAGCGATTCAACACGTCTCCATGGAAAACATCCTCCGGATACTCGTGCAAACATTTGAGGGCGATCCACCGGTCGTATCTATAGATACGGACCTTTTGAGCCCCTACTCTAGCCGAGCTGGTGGAATTGCCCCGACCGGACGCTGTCTCCGTGCCGTGTCGTACCGATTCAACGCGTCTCCATGGAAAACACCCTCCGGAAACTCGTGCAAAAATTTGAGCGCGATCCAGCGGTTGGATCTATAGATACGGACCTTTTGAGCCGCTACTCTAGCCGAGCCGGTGGAATTGCCCCGACCGGATGCTGTCGCCGTCCCGTAGCGATTCAACACGTCTCCATGGAAAACATCCTCCGGATACTCGTGCAAACATTTGAGGGCGATCCACCGGTCGTATCTATAGATACGGACCTTTTGAGCCCCTACTCTAGCCGAGCCGGTGGAATTGCCCCGACCGGACGCTGTCGCCGTGCCGTGTCGTACCGATTCAACGCGTCTCCATGGAAAACACCCTCCGGAAACTCGTGCAAAAATTTGAGCGCGATCCAGCGGTCGGATCTATAGATACGGACGTTTTGAGTTTTACTCTAGCCGAGCCGGTTGAATTGCCCCGACCGGACGCTGTCGCCGTGCCGTGTCGTACCGATTGAACGCGTCCCCATGGAAACCAGCCTCCGGAAAATCGTGGAAAAATTTGAGCGCGATCCAGCGATCGGATCTATAGATACGGACCTTTTGAGCCGCTACTCTAGCCGAGCCGGTGGAATTGCCCCGACCGGATGCTGTCGCCGTCCCGTAGCGATTCAACACGTCTCCATGGAAAACATCCTCCGGATACTCGTGCAAACATTTGAGGGCGATCCACCGGTCGTATCTATAGATACGGACCTTTTGAGCCCCTACTCTAGCCGAGCCGGTGGAATTGCCCCGACCGGACGCTGTCGCCGTGCCGTGTCGTACCGATTCAACGCGTCTCCATGGAAAACACCCTCCGGAAACTCGTGCAAAAATTTGAGCGCGATCCAGCGGTCGGATCTATAGATACGGACGTTTTGAGTTTTACTCTAGCCGAGCCGGTGGAATTGCCCCGACCGGACGCTGTCGCCGTGCCGTGTCGTACCGATTGAACGCGTCCCCATGGAAACCAGCCTCCGGAAAATCGTGGAAAAATTTGAGCGCGATCCAACTGTCGGATCTATAGATACGGACCTTTTGAGCCGCTACTCTAGCCGAGCCGGTGGAATTGCCCCGACCGGACGCTGTCGCCCAGCCGTGTCGTACCGATTCAACGCATATCCATGGAAAACAGGCTCCGAAAACTCGTGCAAAAATTTGAGCGCGATCCAGCGGTCGGATCGATAGATACGGACTTTTTGAGCCGCTACTCTAGCCGAGCCGGTGGAATTGCCCCGACCGGATGCTGTCGCCGTCCCGTAGCGATTCAACACGTCTCCATGGAAAACATCCTCCGGATACTCGTGCAAACATTTGAGGGCGATCCACCGGTCGTATCTATAGATACGAACCTTTTGAGCCTCTACTCTAGCCGAGCCGGTGGAATTGCCCCGACCGGATGTTGTCGCCATCCCGTAGCGATTCAACACGTCTCCATGAAAAACATCCTCTGGATACTCCTGCAAACATTTGAGGGCGATCCACCGGTCGTATCTATAGATACGGACCTTTTGAGCCTCTACTCTAGCCAAGCCGGTGGAATTGCGCCGACCGGACGCTGTCGCCGTGCCGTGTCGTACTGATTCAACGCGTCTCCATGGAAAACACCCTCCGGAAACTCGTGCAAAAATTTGAGCGCGATCCAGCGGTCGGATCTATAGATACGGACGTTTTGAGTTTTACTCTAGCCGAGCCGGTGGAATTGCCCCGACCGGACGCTGTCGCCGTGCCGTGTCGTACCGATTGAACGCGTCCCCATGGAAACCAGCCTCCGGAAAATCGTGGAAAACTTTGAGCGCGATCTAGCGATCGGATCTATAGATACGGACGTTTTGAGCCGCTACTCTAGCCGAGCCGGTGGAATTGCCCCGACCGGATGCTGTCGCCGTCCCGTAGCGATTCAACACGTCTCCATGGAAAACATCCTCCGGATACTCGTGCAAACATTTGAGGGCGATCCACCGGTCGTATCTATAGATACGGACCTTTTGAGCCGCTACTCTAGCCGAGCCGGTGGAATTGCCCCGACCGGACGCTGGCGCCGTGCCGTGTCGTACCGATTGAACGCGTCCCCATGGAAACCAGCCTCCGGAAAATCGTGGAACAATTTGAGCGCGATCCAGCGATCGGATCTATAGATACGGACCTTTTGAGCCGCTACTCTAGCCGAGCCGGTGGAATTGCCCCGACCGGATGCTGTCGCCGTCCCGTAGCGATTCAACACGTCTCCATGGAAAACATCCTCCGGATACTCGTGCAAACATTTGAGGGCGATCCACCGGTCGTATCTATAGATACGGACCTTTTGAGCCCCTACTCTAGCCGAGCCGGTGGAATTGCCCCGACCGGACGCTGTCGCCGTGCCGTGTCGTACCGATTCAACGCGTCTCCATGGAAAACACCCTCCGGAAACTCGTGCAAAAATTTGAGCGCGATCCAGCGGTCGGATCTATAGATACGGACGTTTTGAGTTTTACTCTAGCCGAGCCGGTGGAATTGCCCCGACCGGACGCTGTCGCCGTGCCGTGTCGTACCGATTGAACGCGTCCCCATGGAAACCAGCCTCCGGAAAATCGTGGAAAAATTTGAGCGCGATCCAGCGATCGGATCTATAGATACGGACGTTTTGAGCCGCTACTCTAGCCGAGCCGGTGGAATTGCCCCGACCGGATGCTGTCGCCGTCCCGTAGCGATTCAACACGTCTCCATGGAAAACATCCTCCGGATACTCGTGCAAACATTTGAGGGCGATCCACCGGTCGTATCTATAGATACGAACCTTTTGAGCCGCTACTCTAGCCGAGCCGGTGGAATTGCCCCGACCGGACGCTGGCGCCGTGCCGTGTCGTACCGATTGAACGCGTCCCCATGGAAACCAGCCTCCGGAAAATCGTGGAACAATTTGAGCGCGATCCAGCGAACGGATCTATAGATACGGACCTTTTAAGCCGCTACTCTAGCCGAGCCGGTGGAATTGCCCCGACCGGATGCTGTCGCCGTCCCGTAGCGATTCAACACGTCTCCATGGAAAACATCCTCCGGATACTCGTGCAAACATTTGAGGGCGATCCACCGGTCGTATCTATAGATACGGACCTTTTGAGCCCCTACTCTAGCCGAGCCGGTAGAATTGCCCCGACCGGAAGCTGTCGCCGTGCCGTGTCGTACCGATTCAACGCGTCTCCATGGAAAACACCCTCCGGAAACTCGTGCAAAAATTTGAGCGCGATCCAGCGGTCGGATCTATAGATACGGACGTTTTGAGTTTTACTCTAGCCGAGCCGGTTGAATTGCCCCGACCGGACGCTGTCGCCGTGCCGTGTCGTACCGATTGAACGCGTCCCCATGGAAACCAGCCTCCGGAAAATCGTGGAAAAATTTGAGCGCGATCCAGCGATCGGATCTATAGATACGGACCTTTTGAGCCGCTACTCTAGCCGAGCCGGTGGAATTGCCCCGACCGGATGCTGTCGCCGTCCCGTAGCGATTCAACACGTCTCCATGGAAAACATCCTCCGGATACTCGTGCAAACATTTGAGGGCGATCCACCGGTCGTATCTATAGATACGGACCTTTTGAGCCCCTACTCTAGCCGAGCCGGTGGAATTGCCCCGACCGGACGCTGTCGCCGTGCCGTGTCGTACCGATTCAACGCGTCTCCATGGAAAACACCCTCCGGAAACTCGTGCAAAAATTTGAGCGCGATCCAGCGGTCGGATCTATAGATACGGACGTTTTGAGTTTTACTCTAGCCGAGCCGGTGGAATTGCCCCGACCGGACGCTGTCGCCGTGCCGTGTCGTACCGATTGAACGCGTCCCCATGGAAACCAGCCTCCGGAAAATCGTGGAAAAATTTGAGCGCGATCCAGCGATCGGATCTATAGATACGGACGTTTTGAGCCGCTACTCTAGCCGAGCCGGTGGAATTGCCCCGACCGGATGCTGTCGCCGTCCCGTAGCGATTCAACACGTCTCCATGGAAAACATCCTCCGGATACTCGTGCAAACATTTGAGGGCGATCCACCGGTCGTATCTATAGATACGAACCTTTTGAGCCGCTACTCTAGCCGAGCCGGTGGAATTGCCCCGACCGGACGCTGGCGCCGTGCCGTGTCGTACCGATTGAACGCGTCCCCATGGAAACCAGCCTCCGGAAAATCGTGGAACAATTTGAGCGCGATCCAGCGAACGGATCTATAGATACGGACCTTTTAAGCCGCTACTCTAGCCGAGCCGGTGGAATTGCCCCGACCGGATGCTGTCGCCGTCCCGTAGCGATTCAACACGTCTCCATGGAAAACATCCTCCGGATACTCGTGCAAACATTTGAGGGCGATCCACCGGTCGTATCTATAGATACGGACCTTTTGAGCCCCTACTCTAGCCGAGCCGGTAGAATTGCCCCGACCGGACGCTGTCGCCGTGCCGTGTCGTACCGATTCAACGCGTCTCCATGGAAAACACCCTCCGGAAACTCGTGCAAAAATTTGAGCGCGATCCAGCGGTCGGATCTATAGATACGGACGTTTTGAGTTTTACTCTAGCCGAGCCGGTTGAATTGCCCCGACCGGACGCTGTCGCCGTGCCGTGTCGTACCGATTGAACGCGTCCCCATGGAAACCAGCCTCCGGAAAATCGTGGAAAAATTTGAGCGCGATCCAGCGATCGGATCTATAGATACGGACCTTTTGAGCCGCTACTCTAGCCGAGCCGGTGGAATTGCCCCGACCGGATGCTGTCGCCGTCCCGTAGCGATTCAACACGTCTCCATGGAAAACATCCTCCGGATACTCGTGCAAACATTTGAGGGCGATCCACCGGTCGTATCTATAGATACGGACCTTTTGAGCCCCTACTCTAGCCGAGCCGGTGGAATTGCCCCGACCGGACGCTGTCGCCGTGCCGTGTCGTACCGATTCAACGCGTCTCCATGGAAAACACCCTCCGGAAACTCGTGCTAAAATTTGAGCGCGATCCAGCGGTCGGATCTATAGATACGGACGTTTTGAGTTTTACTCTAGCCGAGCCGGTGGAATTGCCCCGACCGGACGCTGTCGCCGTGCCGTGTCGTACCGATTGAACGCGTCCCCATGGAAACCAGCCTTCGGAAAATTGTGGAAAAATTTGAGCGCGATCCAGCGATAGGATCTATAGATACGGACCTTTTGAGCCACTACTCTAGCCGAGCCGGTGGAATTGACCCGACCGGATGCTGTCGCCGAGCCGTGTCGTACCGATTCAACGCGTCTCCATGGAAAACACCCTCCGGAAACTCGTGCAAAAATTTGAGCGCGATCCAGCGGTCGGATCTATAGATACGGACCTTTTGAGCCGCTACTCTAGCCGAGCCGGTGGAATTGCCCCGACCGGACGCTGTCGCCGTGCCGTGTCGTACCGATTCAACGCGTCTCCATGGAAAACAGCATCCGAAAACTCGTGGAAAAATTTGAGCGCGATCCAACTGTCGGATCTATAGATACGGACCTTTTGAGCCGCTACTCTAGCCGAGCCGGTGGAATTGCCCCGACCGGATGCTGTCGCCGTCCCGTAGCGATTCAACACGTCTCCATGGAAAACATCCTCCGGATACTCGTGCAAACATTTGAGGGCGATCCACCGGTCGTATCTATAGATACGGACCTTTTGAGCCCCTACTCTAGCCGAGCCGGTGGAATTGCCCCGACCGGACGCTGTCGCCGTGCCGTGTCGTACCGATTCAACGCGTCTCCATGGAAAACACCCTCCGGAAACTCGTGCAAAAATTTGAGCGCGATCCAGCGGTTGGATCTATAGATACGGACCTTTTGAGACGCTACTCTAGCCGAGCCGGTGGAATTGCCCCGACCGGACGCTGTCGCCGGGTCGTGTTGTACCGATTCAACGCGTCTCCATGGGAAACATCCTCCGGAAACTCGTGGAAAAATTTGAGCGCGATCCAACTGTTGGATCTATAGATACGGACCTTTTGAGCCGCTACTCTAGCCGAGCCGATGTAATTGCCCCGACCGGATGCTGTCGCCGTCCCGTACCGATTCAACGCGTCTCCATGGAAAACATCCTCCGGATACTCGTGCAACAATTTGAGCGCGATCCACCGGTCGGATCTATATATACGGACCTTTTGAGCCCCTACTCTAGCCGAGCCGGTGGAATTGCCCCGAACGGACGCTGTCGCCGTGCCGTGTCGTACCGATTCAACGCGTCTCCATGGAAAACACCCTCCGGAAACTCGTGCAAAAATTTGACCGCGATCCAGCGGTCGGATCTATAGATACGGACGTTTTGAGTTTTACTCTAGCCGAGCCGGTGGAATTGCCCCGACCGGACGCTGTCGCCGTGCCGTGTCGTACCGATTGAACGCGTCCCCATAGAAACCAGCCTTCGGAAAATCGTGGAAAAATTTGAGCGCGATCCAACTGTCGGATCTATAGATACGGACCTTTTGAGCCGCTACTCTAGCCGCGCCGGTGGAATTGCCCCGACCAGACGCTGTCGTCGTGCCGTGTCGTACCGATTCAACGCGTCTCCACGGAAAACACCCTCCGGAAACTCGTGCAAAAATTTGAGCGCGATCCAGCGGTCGGATCTATAGATACGGACCTTTTGAGCCGCTACTCTAGCCGAGCCGGTGGAATTGCCCCGACCGGACGCTGTCGCCGTGCCGTGTCGTACCGATTCAACGCGTCTCCATGGAAAACACCCTCCGGAAACTCGTGCAAAAATTTGAGTGCGATCCAGCGGTCGGATCTATAGATACGGACGTTTTGAGCCGCTACTCTAGCCGAGCCGGTGGAATTGCCCCGACCGGACGCTGTCGCCATGCCGTGTCGTACTGATTGAACGCGTCCCCATGGAAACCAGCCTCCGGAAAATCGTGGAAAAATTTGAGCGCGATCCAGCGGTCGGATCTATAGATACGGACCTTTTGAGCCGCTACTCTAGCCGAGCCGGTGGAATTGCCCCGACCGGACGCTGTCGCCGTGCCGTGTCGTACCGATTCAACGCGTCTCCATGGAAAACAGCCTCCGGAAACTCGTGGAAAAATTTGAGCGCGATCCACCGGTTGGATCTATAGATACGGACCTTTTGAGCCGCTACTCTAGCCGAGCCGGTGGAATTGCCCCGACCGGACGCTGTCGTCGTGCCGTGTCGTACCGATTCAACGCGTCTCAATGGAAAACACCCTCCGGAAACTCGTGCAAAAATTTGAGCGCGATCCAACTATCGGATCTATAGATACGGACCTTTTGAGCCGCTACTCTAGCCGAGCCGGTGGAATTGCCCCGACCGGATGCTGTCGCCGTCCCGTAGCGATTCAACACGTCTCCATGGAAAACATCCTCCGGATACTCGTGCAAACATTTGAGGGCGATCCACCGGTCGTATCTATAGATACGGACCTTTTGAGCCCCTCCTCTAGCCGAGCCGGTGGAATTGCCCCGACCGGACGCTGTCGCCGTGCCGTGTCGTACCGATTGAACGCGTCCCCATGGAAACCAGCCTTCGGAAAATCGTGGAAAAATTTGAGCGCGATCCAACTGTCGGATCTATAGATACGGACCTTTTGAGCCGCTACTCTAGCCGAGCCGGTGGAATTGCCCCGACCGGATGCTGTCGCCGTCCCGTAGCGATTCAACACGTCTCCATGGAAAACATCCTCCGGATACTCGTGCAAACATTTGAGGGCGATCCACCGGTCGTATCTATAGATACGAACCTTTTGAGCCGCTACTCTAGCCGAGCCGGTGGAATTGCCCCGACCGGACGCTGGCGCCGTGCCGTGTCGTACCGATTGAACGCGTCCCCATGGAAACCAGCCTCCGGAAAATCGTGGAACAATTTGAGCGCGATCCAGCGAACGGATCTATAGATACGGACCTTTTAAGCCGCTACTCTAGCCGAGCCGGTGGAATTGCCCCGACCGGATGCTGTCGCCGTCCCGTAGCGATTCAACACGTCTCCATGGAAAACATCCTCCGGATACTCGTGCAAACATTTGAGGGCGATCCACCGGTCGTATCTATAGATACGGACCTTTTGAGCCCCTACTCTAGCCGAGCCGGTAGAATTGCCCCGACCGGAAGCTGTCGCCGTGCCGTGTCGTACCGATTCAACGCGTCTCCATGGAAAACACCCTCCGGAAACTCGTGCAAAAATTTGAGCGCGATCCAGCGGTCGGATCTATAGATACGGACGTTTTGAGTTTTACTCTAGCCGAGCCGGTTGAATTGCCCCGACCGGACGCTGTCGCCGTGCCGTGTCGTACCGATTGAACGCGTCCCCATGGAAACCAGCCTCCGGAAAATCGTGGAAAAATTTGAGCGCGATCCAGCGATCGGATCTATAGATACGGACCTTTTGAGCCGCTACTCTAGCCGAGCCGGTGGAATTGCCCCGACCGGATGCTGTCGCCGTCCCGTAGCGATTCAACACGTCTCCATGGAAAACATCCTCCGGATACTCGTGCAAACATTTGAGGGCGATCCACCGGTCGTATCTATAGATACGGACCTTTTGAGCCCCTACTCTAGCCGAGCCGGTGGAATTGCCCCGACCGGACGCTGTCGCCGTGCCGTGTCGTACCGATTCAACGCGTCTCCATGGAAAACACCCTCCGGAAACTCGTGCAAAAATTTGAGCGCGATCCAGCGGTCGGATCTATAGATACGGACGTTTTGAGTTTTACTCTAGCCGAGCCGGTGGAATTGCCCCGACCGGACGCTGTCGCCGTGCCGTGTCGTACCGATTGAACGCGTCCCCATGGAAACCAGCCTCCGGAAAATCGTGGAAAAATTTGAGCGCGATCCAGCGATCGGATCTATAGATACGGACGTTTTGAGCCGCTACTCTAGCCGAGCCGGTGGAATTGCCCCGACCGGATGCTGTCGCCGTCCCGTAGCGATTCAACACGTCTCCATGGAAAACATCCTCCGGATACTCGTGCAAACATTTGAGGGCGATCCACCGGTCGTATCTATAGATACGAACCTTTTGAGCCGCTACTCTAGCCGAGCCGGTGGAATTGCCCCGACCGGACGCTGGCGCCGTGCCGTGTCGTACCGATTGAACGCGTCCCCATGGAAACCAGCCTCCGGAAAATCGTGGAACAATTTGAGCGCGATCCAGCGAACGGATCTATAGATACGGACCTTTTAAGCCGCTACTCTAGCCGAGCCGGTGGAATTGCCCCGACCGGATGCTGTCGCCGTCCCGTAGCGATTCAACACGTCTCCATGGAAAACATCCTCCGGATACTCGTGCAAACATTTGAGGGCGATCCACCGGTCGTATCTATAGATACGGACCTTTTGAGCCCCTACTCTAGCCGAGCCGGTAGAATTGCCCCGACCGGACGCTGTCGCCGTGCCGTGTCGTACCGATTCAACGCGTCTCCATGGAAAACACCCTCCGGAAACTCGTGCAAAAATTTGAGCGCGATCCAGCGGTCGGATCTATAGATACGGACGTTTTGAGTTTTACTCTAGCCGAGCCGGTTGAATTGCCCCGACCGGACGCTGTCGCCGTGCCGTGTCGTACCGATTGAACGCGTCCCCATGGAAACCAGCCTCCGGAAAATCGTGGAAAAATTTGAGCGCGATCCAGCGATCGGATCTATAGATACGGACCTTTTGAGCCGCTACTCTAGCCGAGCCGGTGGAATTGCCCCGACCGGATGCTGTCGCCGTCCCGTAGCGATTCAACACGTCTCCATGGAAAACATCCTCCGGATACTCGTGCAAACATTTGAGGGCGATCCACCGGTCGTATCTATAGATACGGACCTTTTGAGCCCCTACTCTAGCCGAGCCGGTGGAATTGCCCCGACCGGACGCTGTCGCCGTGCCGTGTCGTACCGATTCAACGCGTCTCCATGGAAAACACCCTCCGGAAACTCGTGCTAAAATTTGAGCGCGATCCAGCGGTCGGATCTATAGATACGGACGTTTTGAGTTTTACTCTAGCCGAGCCGGTGGAATTGCCCCGACCGGACGCTGTCGCCGTGCCGTGTCGTACCGATTGAACGCGTCCCCATGGAAACCAGCCTTCGGAAAATTGTGGAAAAATTTGAGCGCGATCCAGCGATAGGATCTATAGATACGGACCTTTTGAGCCACTACTCTAGCCGAGCCGGTGGAATTGACCCGACCGGATGCTGTCGCCGAGCCGTGTCGTACCGATTCAACGCGTCTCCATGGAAAACACCCTCCGGAAACTCGTGCAAAAATTTGAGCGCGATCCAGCGGTCGGATCTATAGATACGGACCTTTTGAGCCGCTACTCTAGCCGAGCCGGTGGAATTGCCCCGACCGGACGCTGTCGCCGTGCCGTGTCGTACCGATTCAACGCGTCTCCATGGAAAACAGCATCCGAAAACTCGTGGAAAAATTTGAGCGCGATCCAACTGTCGGATCTATAGATACGGACCTTTTGAGCCGCTACTCTAGCCGAGCCGGTGGAATTGCCCCGACCGGATGCTGTCGCCGTCCCGTAGCGATTCAACACGTCTCCATGGAAAACATCCTCCGGATACTCGTGCAAACATTTGAGGGCGATCCACCGGTCGTATCTATAGATACGGACCTTTTGAGCCCCTACTCTAGCCGAGCCGGTGGAATTGCCCCGACCGGACGCTGTCGCCGTGCCGTGTCGTACCGATTCAACGCGTCTCCATGGAAAACACCCTCCGGAAACTCGTGCAAAAATTTGAGCGCGATCCAGCGGTTGGATCTATAGATACGGACCTTTTGAGACGCTACTCTAGCCGAGCCGGTGGAATTGCCCCGACCGGACGCTGTCGCCGGGTCGTGTTGTACCGATTCAACGCGTCTCCATGGGAAACATCCTCCGGAAACTCGTGGAAAAATTTGAGCGCGATCCAACTGTTGGATCTATAGATACGGACCTTTTGAGCCGCTACTCTAGCCGAGCCGATGTAATTGCCCCGACCGGATGCTGTCGCCGTCCCGTACCGATTCAACGCGTCTCCATGGAAAACATCCTCCGGATACTCGTGCAACAATTTGAGCGCGATCCACCGGTCGGATCTATATATACGGACCTTTTGAGCCCCTACTCTAGCCGAGCCGGTGGAATTGCCCCGAACGGACGCTGTCGCCGTGCCGTGTCGTACCGATTCAACGCGTCTCCATGGAAAACACCCTCCGGAAACTCGTGCAAAAATTTGACCGCGATCCAGCGGTCGGATCTATAGATACGGACGTTTTGAGTTTTACTCTAGCCGAGCCGGTGGAATTGCCCCGACCGGACGCTGTCGCCGTGCCGTGTCGTACCGATTGAACGCGTCCCCATAGAAACCAGCCTTCGGAAAATCGTGGAAAAATTTGAGCGCGATCCAACTGTCGGATCTATAGATACGGACCTTTTGAGCCGCTACTCTAGCCGCGCCGGTGGAATTGCCCCGACCAGACGCTGTCGTCGTGCCGTGTCGTACCGATTCAACGCGTCTCCACGGAAAACACCCTCCGGAAACTCGTGCAAAAATTTGAGCGCGATCCAGCGGTCGGATCTATAGATACGGACCTTTTGAGCCGCTACTCTAGCCGAGCCGGTGGAATTGCCCCGACCGGACGCTGTCGCCGTGCCGTGTCGTACCGATTCAACGCGTCTCCATGGAAAACACCCTCCGGAAACTCGTGCAAAAATTTGAGTGCGATCCAGCGGTCGGATCTATAGATACGGACGTTTTGAGCCGCTACTCTAGCCGAGCCGGTGGAATTGCCCCGACCGGACGCTGTCGCCATGCCGTGTCGTACTGATTGAACGCGTCCCCATGGAAACCAGCCTCCGGAAAATCGTGGAAAAATTTGAGCGCGATCCAGCGGTCGGATCTATAGATACGGACCTTTTGAGCCGCTACTCTAGCCGAGCCGGTGGAATTGCCCCGACCGGACGCTGTCGCCGTGCCGTGTCGTACCGATTCAACGCGTCTCCATGGAAAACAGCCTCCGGAAACTCGTGGAAAAATTTGAGCGCGATCCACCGGTTGGATCTATAGATACGGACCTTTTGAGCCGCTACTCTAGCCGAGCCGGTGGAATTGCCCCGACCGGACGCTGTCGTCGTGCCGTGTCGTACCGATTCAACGCGTCTCAATGGAAAACACCCTCCGGAAACTCGTGCAAAAATTTGAGCGCGATCCAACTATCGGATCTATAGATACGGACCTTTTGAGCCGCTACTCTAGCCGAGCCGGTGGAATTGCCCCGACCGGATGCTGTCGCCGTCCCGTAGCGATTCAACACGTCTCCATGGAAAACATCCTCCGGATACTCGTGCAAACATTTGAGGGCGATCCACCGGTCGTATCTATAGATACGGACCTTTTGAGCCCCTCCTCTAGCCGAGCCGGTGGAATTGCCCCGACCGGACGCTGTCGCCGTGCCGTGTCGTACCGATTGAACGCGTCCCCATGGAAACCAGCCTTCGGAAAATCGTGGAAAAATTTGAGCGCGATCCAACTGTCGGATCTATAGATACGGACCTTTTGAGCCGCTACTCTAGCCGAGCCGGTGGAATTGCCCCGACCGGACGCTGTCGCCGTGCCGTGTCGTACCGATTCAACGCGTCTCCATGGAAAACACCCTCCGGAAACTCGTGCAAAAATTTGAGCGCGATCCAGCGGTCGGATCTATAGATACGGACCTTTTGAGCCGCTACTCTAGCCGAGCCGGTGGAATTGCCCCGATCGGACGCTGTCGCCGTGCCGTGTCGTACCGATTGAACGCGTCTCCATGGAAAACACCCTCCGGAAACTCGTGCAAAAATTTGAGCGCGATCCAGCGGTTGGATCTATAGATACGGACCTTTTGAGCCGCTACTCTAGCTGAGCCGGTGGAATTGCCCCGACCGGACGCTGTCGCCGTGTCGTGTCGTACCGATTCAACGCGTCTCCATGGAAAACACCCTCCGGAAACTCGTGCAAAAATTTGAGCGCGATCCAGCGGTCGGATCTATAGATACGGACCTTTTGAGCCGCTATTCTAGCCGAGCCGGTGGAATTGCCCCGATCGGACGCTGTCGCCGTGCCGTGTCGTATCGATTCAACGCGTCTCCATGGAAAACAGCATCCGAAAACTCGTGGAAAAATTTGAGCGCGATCCAACTATCGGATCTATAGATACGGACCTTTTGAGCCGCTACTCTAGCCGAGCCGGTGGAATTGCCCCGACCGGATGCTGTCGCCGTCCCGTAGCGATTCAACACGTCTCCATGGAAAACATCCTCCGGATACTCGTGCAAACATTTGAGGGCGATCCACCGGTCGTATCTATAGATACGGACCTTTTGAGCCCCTACTCTAGCCGAGCCGGTGGAATTGCCCCGACCGGACGCTGTCGCCGTGCCGTGTCGTACCGATTCAACGCGTCTCCATGGAAAACACCCTCCGGAAACTCGTGCAAAAATTTGAGCGCGATCCAGCGGTTGGATCTATAGATACGGACCTTTTGAGCCGCTACTCTAGCCGAGCCGGTGGAATTGCCCCGACCGGACGCTGTCGCCGTGTCGTGTCGTACCGATTCAACGCGTCTCCATGGGAAACATCCTCTGGAAACTCGTGGAAAAATTTGAGCGCGATCCAACTGTTGGATCTATAGATACGGACCTTTTGAGCCGCTACTCTAGCCGAGCCGATGGAATTGCCCCGACCGGATGCTGTCGCCGTCCCGTACCGATTCAACGCGTCTCCATGGAAAACATCCTCCGGATACTCGTGCAAAAATTTGAGCGCGATCCAGCGGTTGGATCTATAGATACGGACCTTTTGAGCCGCTACTCTAGCCGAGCCGGTGGAATTGCCCCGACCGGACGCTGTCGCCGTGTCGTGTCGTACCGATTCAACGCGTCTCCATGGGAAACATCCTCTGGAAACCCGTGGAAAAATTTGAGCGCGATCCAACTATCGGATCTATAGATACGGACCTTTTGAGCCGCTACTCTAGCCGAGCCGGTGGAATTGCCCCGACCGGATGCTGTCGCCGTCCCGTAGCGATTCAACACGTCTCCATGGAAAACATCCTCCGGATACTCGTGCAAACATTTGAGGGCGATCCACCGGTCGTATCTATAGATACGGACCTTTTGAGCCCCTACTCTAGCCGAGCCGGTGGAATTGCCCCGACCGGACGCTGTCGCCGTGCCGTGTCGTACCGATTCAACGCGTCTCCATGGAAAACACCCTCCGGAAACTCGTGCAAAAATTTGAGCGCGATCCAGCGGTTGGATCTATAGATACGGACCTTTTGAGCCGCTACTCTAGCCGAGCCGGTGGAATTGCCCCGACCGGACGCTGTCGCCGTGTCGTGTCGTACCGATTCAACGCGTCTCCATGGGAAACATCCTCTGGAAACTCGTGGAAAAATTTGAGCGCGATCCAACTGTTGGATCTATAGATACGGACCTTTTGAGCCGCTACTCTAGCCGAGCCGATGGAATTGCCCCGACCGGATGCTGTCGCCGTCCCGTACCGATTCAACGCGTCTCCATGGAAAACATCCTCCGGATACTCGTGCAACAATTTGAGCGCGATCCACCGGTCGGATCTATAGATACGGACCTTTTGAGCCCCTACTCTAGCCGAGCCGGTGGAATTGCCCCGACCGGATGCTGTCGCCGTCCCGTACCGATTCAACGCGTCTCCATGGAAAACATCCTCCGGATACTCGTGCAACAATTTGAGCGCGATCCACCGGTCGGATCTATATATACGGACCTTTTGAGCCCCTACTCTAGCCGAGCCGGTGGAATTGCCCCGAACGGACGCTGTCGCCGTGCCGTGTCGTACCGATTCAACGCGTCTCCATGGAAAACACCCTCCGGAAACTCGTGCAAAAATTTGAGCGCGATCCAGCGGTCGGATCTATAGATACGGACGTTTTGAGTTTTACTCTAGCCGAGCCGGTGGAATTGCCCCGACCGGACGCTGTCGCCGTGCCGTGTCGTACCGATTGAACGCGTCCCCATGGAAACCAGCCTTCGGAAAATCGTGGAAAAATTTGAGCGCGATCCAACTGTCGGATCTATAGATACGGACCTTTTGAGCCGCTACTCTAGCCGAGCCGGTGGAATTGCCCCGACCAGACGCTGTCGTCGTGCCGTGTCGTACCGATTCAACGCGTCTCCATGGAAAACACCCTCCGGAAACTCGTGCAAAAATTTGAGCGCGATCCAGCGGTCGGATCTATAGATACGGACCTTTTGAGCCGCTACTCTAGCCGAGCCGGTGGAATTGCCCCGACCGGATGCTGTCGCCATCCCGTAGCGATTCAACACGTCTCCATGGAAAACATCCTCCGGATACTCGTGCAAACATTTGAGGGCGATCCACCGGTCGTATCTATAGATACGGACCTTTTGAGCCCCTACTCTAGCCGAGCCGGTGGAATTGCCCCGAACGGACGCTGTCGCCGTGCCGTGTCGTACCGATTCAACGCGTCTCCATGGAAAACACCCTCCGGAAACTCGTGCAAAAATTTGAGCGCGATCCAGCGGTCGGATCTATAGATACGGACGTTTTGAGTTTTACTCTAGCCGAGCTGGTGGAATTGCCCCGACCGGACGCTGTCGCCGTGCCGTGTCGTACCGATTGAACGCGTCCCCATGGAAACCAGCCTTCGGAAAATCGTGGAAAAATTTGAGCGCGATCCAACTGTCGGATCTATAGATACGGACCTTTTGAGCCGCTACTCTAGCCGAGCCGGTGGAATTGCCCCGACCAGACGCTGTCGTCGTGCCGTGTCGTACCGATTCAACGCGTCTCCATGGAAAACACCCTCCGGAAACTCGTGCAAAAATTTGAGCGCGATCCAGCGGTCGGATCTATAGATACGGACCTTTTGAGCCGCTACTCTAGCCGAGCCGGTGGAATTGCCCCGACCGGACGCTGTCGCAGTGCCGTGTCGTACCGATTCAACGCGTCTCAATGGAAAACACCCTCCGGAAACTCGTGCAAAAATTTGAGCGCGATCCAGCGGTCGGATCTATAGATACGGACGTTTTGAGCCGCTACTCTAGCCGAGCCGGTGGAATTGCCCCGACCGGACGCTGTCGCCATGCCGTGTCGTACTGATTGAACGCGTCCCCATGGAAACCAGCCTCCGGAAAATCGTGGAAAAATTTGAGCGCGATCCAGCGGTCGGATCTATAGATACGGACCTTTTGAGCCGCTACTCTAGCCGAGCCGGTGGAATTGCCCCGACCGGACGCTGTCGCCGTGCCGTGTCGTACCGATTGAACGCGTCCCCATGGAAACCAGCCTTCGGAAAATCGTGGAAAAATTTGAGCGCGATCCAACTGTGGGATCTATAGATACGGACCTTTTGAGCCGCTACTCTAGCCGAGCCGGTGGAATTGCCCCGACCAGACGCTGTCGTCGTGCCGTGTCGTACCGATTCAACGCGTCTCCATGGAAAACACCCTCCGGAAACTCGTGCAAAAATTTGAGCGCGATCCAGCGGTCGGATCTATAGATACGGACCTTTTGAGCCGCTACTCTAGCCGAGCCGGTGGAATTGCCCCGATCGGACGCTGTCGCCGTGCCGTGTCGTATCGATTCAACGCGTCTCCATGGAAAACAGCATCCGAAAACTCGTGGAAAAATTTGAGCGCGATCCAACTATCGGATCTATAGATACGGACCTTTTGAGCCGCTACTCTAGCCGAGCCGGTGGAATTGCCCCGACCGGATGCTGTCGCCGTCCCGTAGCGATTCAACACGTCTCCATGGAAAACATCCTCCGGATACTCGTGCAAACATTTGAGGGCGATCCACCGGTCGTATCTATAGATACGGACCTTTTGAGCCCCTACTCTAGCCGAGCCGGTGGAATTGCCCCGACCGGACGCTGTCGTCGTGCCGTGTCGTACCGATTCAACGCGTCTCCATGGAAAACACCCTCCGGAAACTCGTGCAAAAATTTGAGCGCGATCCAGCGGTTGGATCTATAGATACGGACCTTTTGAGCCGCTACTCTAGCCGAGCCGGTGGAATTGCCCCGACCGGACGCTGTCGCCGTGTCGTGTCGTACCGATTCAACGCGTCTCCATGGGAAACATCCTCTGGAAACTCGTGGAAAAATTTGAGCGCGATCCAACTGTTGGATCTATAGATACGGACCTTTTGAGCCGCTACTCTAGCCGAGCCGATGGAATTGCCCCGACTGGATGCTGTCGCCGTCCCGTACCGATTCAACGCGTCTCCATGGAAAACATCCTTCGGATACTCGTGCAACAATTTGAGCGCGATCCACCGGTCGGATCTATAGATACGGACATTTTGAGCCGCTACTCTAGCCGAGCCGGTGGAATTGCCCCGACCGGATGCTGTCGCCGTCCCGTACCGATTCAACGCGTCTCCATGGAAAACATCCTCCGGATACTCGTGCAACAATTTGAGCGCGATCCACCGGTCGGATCTATAGATACGGACCTTTTGAGCCCCTACTCTAGCCGAGCCGGTGGAATTGCCCCGACCGGATGCTGTCGCCGTCCCGTACCGATTCAACGCATCTCCATGGAAAACATCCTCCGGATACTCGTGCAACAATTTGAGCGCGATCCACCGGTCGGATCTATATATACGGACCTTTTGAGCCCCTACTCTAGCCGAGCCGGTGGAATTGCCCCGAACGGACGCTGTCGCCGTGCCGTGTCGTACCGATTCAACGCGTCTCCATGGAAAACACCCTCCGGAAACTCGTGCAAAAATTTGAGCGCGATCCAGCGGTCGGATCTATAGATACGGACCTTTTGAGCCGCTACTCTAGCCGAGCCGGTGGAATTGCCCCGACCGGACGCTGTCGCCGTGCCGTGTCGTACCGATTGAACGCGTCCCCATGGAAACCAGCCTTCGGAAAATCGTGGAAAAATTTGAGCGCGATCCAACTGTCGGATCTATAGATACGGACCTTTTGAGCCGCTACTCTAGCCGAGCCGGTGGAATTGCCCCGACCAGACGCTGTCGTCGTGCCGTGTCGTACCGATTCAACGCGTCTCCATGGAAAACACCCTCCGGAAACTCGTGCAAAAATTTGAGCGCGATCCAGCGGTTGGATCTATAGATACGGACCTTTTGAGCCGCTACTCTAGCCGAGCCGGTGGAATTGCCCCGACCGGACGCTGTCGCCGTGTCGTGTCGTACCGATTCAACGCGTCTCCATGGGAAACATCCTCTGGAAACTCGTGGAAAAATTTGAGCGCGATCCAACTGTTGGATCTATAGATACGGACCTTTTGAGCCGCTACTCTAGCCGAGCCGATGGAATTGCCCCGACCGGATGCTGTCGCCGTCCCGTACCGATTCAACGCGTCTCCATGGAAAACATCCTCCGGATACTCGTGCAACAATTTGAGCGCGATCCACCGGTCGGATCTATAGATACGGACCTTTTGAGCCCCTACTCTAGCCGAGCCGGTGGAATTGCCCCGACCGGATGCTGTCGCCGTCCCGTACCGATTCAACGCGTCTCCATGGAAAACATCCTCCGGATACTCGTGCAACAATTTGAGCGCGATCCACCGGTCGGATCTATATATACGGACCTTTTGAGCCCCTACTCTAGCCGAGCCGGTGGAATTGCCCCGAACGGACGCTGTAGCCGTGCCGTGTCGTACCGATTCAACGCGTCTCCATGGAAAACACCCTCCGGAAACTCGTGCAAAAATTTGAGCGCGATCCAGCGGTCGGATCTATAGATACGGACGTTTTGAGTTTTACTCTAGCCGAGCCGGTGGAATTGCCCCGACCGGACGCTGTCGCCGTGCCGTGTCGTACCGATTGAACGCGTCCCCATGGAAACCAGCCTTCGGAAAATCGTGGAAAAATTTGAGCGCGATCCAACTGTCGGATCTATAGATACGGACCTTTTGAGCCGCTACTCTAGCCGAGCCGGTGGAATTGCCCCGACCAGACGCTGTCGTCGTGCCGTGTCGTACCGATTCAACGCGTCTCCATGGAAAACACCCTCCGGAAACTCGTGCAAAAATTTGAGCGCGATCCAGCGGTCGGATCTATAGATACGGACCTTTTGAGCCGCTACTCTAGCCGAGCCGGTGGAATTGCCCCGACCGGACGCTGTCACCGTGTCGTGTCGTACCGATTCAACGCGTCTCCATGGGAAACATCCTCTGGAAACTCGTGGAAAAATTTGAGCGCGATCCAACTGTTGGATCTATAGATACGGACCTTTTGAGCCGCTACTCTAGCCGAGCCGATGGAATTGCCCCGACTGGATGCTGTCGCCGTCCCGTACCGATTCAACGCGTCTCCATGGAAAACATCCTCCGGATACTCGTGCAACAATTTGAGCGCGATCCACCGGTCGGATCTATAGATACGGACATTTTGAGCCGCTACTCTAGCCGAGCCGGTGGAATTGCCCCGACCGGATGCTGTCGCCGTCCCGTACCGATTCAACGCGTCTCCATGGAAAACATCCTCTGGATACTCGTGCAACAATTTGAGCGCGATCCACCGGTCGGATCTATAGATACGGACCTTTTGAGCCCCTACTCTAGCCGAGCCGGTGGAATTGCCCCGACCGGATGCTGTCGTCGTCCCGTACCGATTCAACGCGTCTCCATGGAAAACATCCTCCGGATACTCGTGCAACAATTTGAGCGCGATCCACCGGTCGGATCTATATATACGGACCTTTTGAGCCCCTACTCTAGCCGAGCCGGTGGAATTGCCCCGAACGGACGCTGTCGCCGTGCCGTGTCGTACCGATTCAACGCGTCTCCATGGAAAACACCCTCCGGAAACTCGTGCAAAAATTTGAGCGCGATCCAGCGGTCGGATCTATAGATACGGACCTTTTGAGCCGCTACTCTAGCCGAGCCGGTGGAATTGCCCCGACCGGACGCTGTCGCCGTGCCGTGTCGTACCGATTGAACGCGTCCCCATGGAAACCAGCCTTCGGAAAATCGTGGAAAAATTTGAGCGCGATCCAACTGTCGGATCTATAGATACGGACCTTTTGAGCCGCTACTCTAGCCGAGCCGGTGGAATTGCCCCGACCAGACGCTGTCGTCGTGCCGTGTCGTACCGATTCAACGCGTCTCCATGGAAAACACCCTCCGGAAACTCGTGCAAAAATTTGAGCGCGATCCAGCGGTTGGATCTATAGATACGGACCTTTTGAGCCGCTACTCTAGCCGAGCCGGTGGAATTGCCCCGACCGGACGCTGTCGCCGTGTCGTGTCGTACCGATTCAACGCGTCTCCATGGGAAACATCCTCTGGAAACTCGTGGAAAAATTTGAGCGCGATCCAACTGTTGGATCTATAGATACGGACCTTTTGAGCCGCTACTCTAGCCGAGCCGATGGAATTGCCCCGACCGGATGCTGTCGCCGTCCCGTACCGATTCAATGCGTCTCCATGGAAAACATCCTCCGGATACTCGTGCAACAATTTGAGCGCGATCCACCGGTCGGATCTATAGATACGGACCTTTTGAGCCCCTACTCTAGCCGAGCCGGTGGAATTGCCCCGACCGGATGCTGTCGCCGTGCCGTGTCGTACCGATTGAACGCGTCCCCATGGAAACCAGCCTTCGGAAAATCGTGGAAAAATTTGAGCGCGATCCAACTGTCGGATCTATAGATACGGACCTTTTGAGCCGCTACTCTAGCCGAGCCGGTGGAATTGCCCTGACCGGACGCTGTCGCCGTGCCGTGTCGTACCGATTGAACGCGTCCCCATGGAAACCAGCCTTCGGAAAATCGTGGAAAAATTTGAGCGCGATCCAACTGTCGGATCTATAGATACGGACCTTTTGAGCCGCTACTCTAGCCGAGCCGGTGGAATTGCCCCGACCAGACGCTGTCGTCGTGCCGTGTCGTACCGATTCAACGCGTCTCCATGGAAAACACCCTCCGGAAACTCGTGCAAAAATTTGAGCGCGATCCAGCGGTCGGATCTATAGATACGGACCTTTTGAGCCGCTACTCTAGCCGAGCCGGTGGAATTGCCCCGACCGGACGCTGTCACCGTGTCGTGTCGTACCGATTCAACGCGTCTCCATGGGAAACATCCTCTGGAAACTCGTGGAAAAATTTGAGCGCGATCCAACTGTTGGATCTATAGATACGGACCTTTTGAGCCGCTACTCTAGCCGAGCCGATGGAATTGCCCCGACTGGATGCTGTCGCCGTCCCGTACCGATTCAACGCGTCTCCATGGAAAACATCCTCCGGATACTCGTGCAACAATTTGAGCGCGATCCACCGGTCGGATCTATAGATACGGACATTTTGAGCCGCTACTCTAGCCGAGCCGGTGGAATTGCCCCGACCGGATGCTGTCGCCGTCCCGTACCGATTCAACGCGTCTCCATGGAAAACATCCTCCGGATACTCGTGCAACAATTTGAGCGTGATCCACCGGTCGGATCTATAGATACGGACCTTTTGAGCCCCTACTCTAGCCGAGCCGGTGGAATTGCCCCGACCGGATGCTGTCGTCGTCCCGTACCGATTCAACGCGTCTCCATGGAAAACATCCTCCGGATACTCGTGCAACAATTTGAGCGCGATCCACCGGTCGGATCTATATATACGGACCTTTTGAGCCCCTACTCTAGCCGAGCCGGTGGAATTGCCCCGAACGGACGCTGTCGCCGTGCCGTGTCGTACCGATTCAACGCGTCTCCATGGAAAACACCCTCCGGAAACTCGTGCAAAAATTTGAGCGCGATCCAGCGGTCGGATCTATAGATACGGACCTTTTGAGCCGCTACTCTAGCCGAGCCGGTGGAATTGCCCCGACCGGACGCTGTCGCCGTGCCGTGTCGTACCCATTGAACGCGTCCCCATGGAAACCAGCCTTCGGAAAATCGTGGAAAAATTTGAGCGCGATCCAACTGTCGGATCTATAGATACGGACCTTTTGAGCCGCTACTCTAGCCGAGCCGGTGGAATTGCCCCGACCAGACGCTGTCGTCGTGCCGTGTCGTACCGATTCAACGCGTCTCCATGGAAAACACCCTCCGGAAACTCGTGCAAAAATTTGAGCGCGATCCAGCGGTTGGATCTATAGATACGGACCTTTTGAGCCGCTACTCTAGCCGAGCCGGTGGAATTGCCCCGACCGGACGCTGTCGCCGTGTCGTGTCGTACCGATTCAACGCGTCTCCATGGGAAACATCCTCTGGAAACTCGTGGAAAAATTTGAGCGCGATCCAACTGTTGGATCTATAGATACGGACCTTTTGAGCCGCTACTCTAGCCGAGCCGATGGAATTGCCCCGACCGGATGCTGTCGCCGTCTCGTACCGATTCAACGCGTCTCCATGGAAAACATCCTCCGGATACTCGTGCAACAATTTGAGCGCGATCCACCGGTCGGATCTATAGATACGGACCTTTTGAGCCCCTACTCTAGCCGAGCCGGTGGAATTGCCCCGACCGGATGCTGTCGCCGTCCCGTACCGATTCAACGCGTCTCCATGGAAAACATCCTCCGGATACTCGTGCAACAATTTGAGCGCGATCCACCGGTCGGATCTATATATACGGACCTTTTGAGCCCCTACTCTAGCCGAGCCGGTGGAATTGCCCCGAACGGACGCTGTCGCCGTGCCGTGTCGTACCGATTCAACGCGTCTCCATGGAAAACACCCTCCGGAAACTCGTGCAAAAATTTGAGCGCGATCCAGCGGTCGGATCTATAGATACGGACGTTTTGAGTTTTACTCTAGCCGAGCCGGTGGAATTGCCCCGACCGGACGCTGTCGCCGTGCCGTGTCGTACCGATTGAACGCGTCCCCATGGAAACCAGCCTTCGGAAAATCGTGGAAAAATTTGAGCGCGATCCAACTGTCGGATCTATAGATACGGACCTTTTGAGCCGCTACTCTAGCCGAGCCGGTGGAATTGCACTTACCAGACGCTGTCGTCGTGCCGTGTCGTACCGATTCAACGCGTCTCCATGGAAAACACCCTCCGGAAACTCGTGCAAAAATTTGAGCGCGATCCAGCGGTCGGATCTATAGATACGGACCTTTTGAGCCGCTACTCTAGCCGAGCCGGTGGAATTGCCCCGACCGGATGCTGTCGCCGTCCCGTAGCGATTCAACACGTCTTCATGGAAAACATCCTCCGGATACTCGTGCAAACATTTGAGGGCGATCCACCGGTCGTATCTATAGATACGGACATTTTGAGCCCCTACTCTAGCCGAGCCGGTGGAATTGCCCCGAACGGACGCTGTCGCCGTGCCGTGTCGTACCGATTCAACGCGTCTCCATGGAAAACACCCTCCGGAAACTCGTGCAAAAATTTGAGCGCGATCCAGCGGTCGGATCTATAGATACGGACGTTTTGAGTTTTACTCTAGCCGAGCTGGTGGAATTGCCCCGACCGGACGCTGTCGCCGTGCCGTGTCGTACCGATTGAACGCGTCCCCATGGAAACCAGCCTTCGGAAAATCGTGGAAAAATTTGAGCGCGATCCAACTGTCGGATCTTTAGATACGGACCTTTTGAGCCGCTACTCTAGCCGAGCCGGTGGAATTGCCCCGACCGGATGCTGTCGCCGTCCCGTACCGATTCAACGCGTCTCCATGGAAAACATCCTCCGGATACTCGTGCAACAATTTGAGCGCGATCCACCGGTCGGATCTATATATACGGACCTTTTGAGCCCCTACTCTAGCCGAGCCGGTGGAATTGCCCCGACCGGACGCTGTCGCCGTGCCGTGTCGTACCGATTCAACGCGTCTCCATGGAAAACACCCTCCGGAAACTCGTGCAAAAATTTGAGCGCGATCCAGCGGTCGGATCTATAGATACGGACGTTTTGAGCCGCTACTCTAGCCGAGCCGGTGGAATTGCCCCGACCGGACGCTGTCGCCATGCCGTGTCGTACTGATTGAACGCGTCCCCATGGAAACCAGCCTCCGGAAAATCGTGGAAAAATTTGAGCGCGATCCAGCGGTCGGATCTATAGATACGGACCTTTTGAGCCGCTACTCTAGCCGAGCCGGTGGAATTGCCCCGACCGGACGCTGTCGCCGTGCCGTGTCGTACCGATTGAACGCGTCCCCATGGAAACCAGCCTTCGGAAAATCGTGGAAAAATTTGAGCGCGATCCAACTGTCGGATCTATAGATACGGACCTTTTGAGCCGCTACTCTAGCCGAGCCGGTGGAATTGCCCCGACCAGACGCTGTCGTCGTGCCGTGTCGTACCGATTCAACGCGTCTCCATGGAAAACACCCTCCGGAAACTCGTGCAAAAATTTGAGCGCGATCCAGCGGTCGGATCTATAGATACGGACCTTTTGAGCCGCTACTCTAGCCGAGCCGGTGGAATTGCCCCGATCGGACGCTGTCGCCGTGCCGTGTCGTATCAATTCAACGCGTCTCCATGGAAAACAGCATCCGAAAACTCGTGGAAAAATTTGAGCGCGATCCAACTATCGGATCTATAGATACGGACCTTTTGAGCCGCTACTCTAGCCGAGCCGGTGGAATTGCCCCGACCGGATGCTGTCGCCGTCCCGTAGCGATTCAACGCGTCTCCATGGAAAACACCCTCCGGAAACTCGTGCAAAAATTTGAGCGCGATCCAGCGGTCGGATCTATAGATACGGACCTTTTGAGCCGCTACTCTAGCCGAGCCGGTGGAATTGCCCCGACCGGATGCTGTCGCCGTCCCGTAGCGATTCAACACGTCTCCATGGAAAACATCCTCCGGATACTCGTGCAAACATTTGAGGGCGATCCACCGGTCGTATCTATAGATACGGACCTTTTGAGCCCCTACTCTAGCCGAGCCGGTGGAATTGCCCCGACCGGACGCTGTCGCCGTGCCGTGTCGTACCGATTCAACGCGTCTCTATGGAAAACACCCTCCGGAAACTCGTGCAAAAATTTGAGCGCGATCCAGCGGTTGGATCTATAGATACGGACCTTTTGAGCCGCTACTCTAGCCGAGCCGGTGGAATTGCCCCGACCGGACGCTGTCGCCGTGTCGTGTCGTACCGATTCAACGCGTCTCCATGGGAAACATCCTCTGGAAACTCGTGGAAAAATTTGAGCGCGATCCAACTGTTGGATCTATAGATACGGACCTTTTGAGCCGCTACTCTAGCCGAGCCGATGGAATTGCCCCGACGGGATGCTGTCGCCGTCCCGTACCGATTCAACGCGTCTCCATGGAAAACATCCTCCGGATACTCGTGCAACAATTTGAGCGCGATCCACCGGTCGGATCTATAGATACGGACATTTTGAGCCCCTACTCTAGCCGAGCCGGTGGAATTGCCCCGACCGGATGCTGTCGCCGTCCCGTACCGATTCAACGCGTCTCCATGGAAAACATCCTCCGGATACTCGTGCAACAATTTGAGCGCGATCCACCGGTCGGATCTATATATACGGACCTTTTGAGCCCCTACTCTAGCCGAGCCGGTGGAATTGCCCCGAACGGACGCTGTCGCCGTGCCGTGTCGTACCGATTCAACGCGTCTCCATGGAAAACACCCTCCGGAAACTCGTGCAAAAATTTGAGCGCGATCCAGCGGTCGGATCTATAGATACGGACGTTTTGAGTTTTACTCTAGCCGAGCCGGTGGAATTGCCCCGACCGGACGCTGTCGCCGTGCCGTGTCGTACCGATTGAACGCGTCCCCATGGAAACCAGCCTTCGGAAAATCGTGGAAAAATTTGAGCGCGATCCAACTGTCGGATCTATAGATACGGACCTTTTGAGCCGCTACTCTAGCCGAGCCGGTGGAATTGCACCGACCAGACGCTGTCGTCGTGCCGTGTCGTACCGATTCAACGCGTCTCCATGGAAAACACCCTCCGGAAACTCGTGCAAAAATTTGAGCGCGATCCAGCGGTCGGATCTATAGATACGGACCTTTTGAGCCGCTACTCTAGCCGAGCCGGTGGAATTGCCCCGACCGGATGCTGTCGCCGTCCCGTAGCGATTCAACACGTCTCCATGGAAAACATCCTCCGGATACTCGTGCAAACATTTGAGGGCGATCCACCGGTCGTATCTATAGATACGGACATTTTGAGCCCCTACTCTAGCCGAGCCGGTGGAATTGCCCCGAACGGACGCTGTCGCCGTGCCGTGTCGTACCGATTCAACGCGTCTCCATGGAAAACACCCTCCGGAAACTCGTGCAAAAATTTGAGCGCGATCCAGCGGTCGGATCTATAGATACGGACGTTTTGAGTTTTACTCTAGCCGAGCTGGTGGAATTGCCCCGACCGGACGCTGTCGCCGTGCCGTGTCGTACCGATTGAACGCGTCCCCATGGAAACCAGCCTTCGGAAAATCGTGGAAAAATTTGAGCGCGATCCAACTGTCGGATCTTTAGATACGGACCTTTTGAGCCGCTACTCTAGCCGAGCCGGTGGAATTGCCCCGACCGGATGCTGTCGCCGTCCCGTACCGATTCAACGCGTCTCCATGGAAAACATCCTCCGGATACTCGTGCAACAATTTGAGCGCGATCCACCGGTCGGATCTATATATACGGACCTTTTGAGCCCCTACTCTAGCCGAGCCGGTGGAATTGCCCCGACCGGACGCTGTCGCCGTGCCGTGTCGTACCGATTCAACGCGTCTCCATGGAAAACACCCTCCGGAAACTCGTGCAAAAATTTGAGCGCGATCCAGCGGTCGGATCTATAGATACGGACGTTTTGAGCCGCTACTCTAGCCGAGCCGGTGGAATTGCCCCGACCGGACGCTGTCGCCATGCCGTGTCGTACTGATTGAACGCGTCCCCAGGGAAACCAGCCTCCGGAAAATCGTGGAAAAATTTGAGCGCGATCCAGCGGTCGGATCTATAGATACGGACCTTTTGAGCCGCTACTCTAGCCGAGCCGGTGGAATTGCCCCGACCGGACGCTGTCGCCGTGCCGTGTCGTACCGATTGAACGCGTCCCCATGGAAACCAGCCTTCGGAAAATCGTGGAAAAATTTGAGCGCGATCCAACTGTCGGATCTATAGATACGGACCTTTTGAGCCGCTACTCTAGCCGAGCCGGTGGAATTGCCCCGACCAGACGCTGTCGTCGTGCCGTGTCGTACCGATTCAACGCGTCTCCATGGAAAACACCCTCCGGAAACTCGTGCAAAAATTTGAGCGCGATCCAGCGGTCGGATCTATAGATACGGACCTTTTGAGCCGCTACTCTAGCCGAGCCGGTGGAATTGCCCCGATCGGACGCTGTCGCCGTGCCGTGTCGTATCGATTCAACGCGTCTCCATGGAAAACAGCATCCGAAAACTCGTGGAAAAATTTGAGCGCGATCCAACTATCGGATCTATAGATACGGACCTTTTGAGCCGCTACTCTAGCCGAGCCGGTGGAATTGCCCCGACCGGATGCTGTCGCCGTCCCGTAGCGATTCAACACGTCTCCATGGAAAACATCCTCCGGATACTCGTGCAAACATTTGAGGGCGATCCACCGGTCGTATCTATAGATACGGACCTTTTGAGCCCCTACTCTAGCCGAGCCGGTGGAATTGCCCCGACCGGACGCTGTCGCCGTGCCGTGTCGTACCGATTCAACGCGTCTCTATGGAAAACACCCTCCGGAAACTCGTGCAAAAATTTGAGCGCGATCCAGCGGTTGGATCTATAGATACGGACCTTTTGAGCCGCTACTCTAGCCGAGCCGGTGGAATTGCCCCGACCGGACGCTGTCGCCGTGTCGTGTCGTACCGATTCAACGCGTCTCCATGGGAAACATCCTCTGGAAACTCGTGGAAAAATTTGAGCGCGATCCAACTGTTGGATCTATAGATACGGACCTTTTGAGCCGCTACTCTAGCCGAGCCGATGGAATTGCCCCGACGGGATGCTGTCGCCGTCCCGTACCGATTCAACGCGTCTCCATGGAAAACATCCTCCGGATACTCGTGCAACAATTTGAGCGCGATCCACCGGTCGGATCTATAGATACGGACATTTTGAGCCCCTACTCTAGCCGAGCCGGTGGAATTGCCCCGACCGGATGCTGTCGCCGTCCCGTACCGATTCAACGCGTCTCCATGGAAAACATCCTCCGGATACTCGTGCAACAATTTGAGCGCGATCCACCGGTCGGATCTATAGATACGGACCTTTTGAGCCCCTACTCTAGCCGAGCCGGTGGAATTGCCCCGAACGGACGCTGTCGCCGTGCCGTGTCGTACCGATTCAACGCGTCTCCATGGAAAACACCCTCCGGAAACTCGTGCAAAAATTTGAGCGCGATCCAGCGGTCGGATCTATAGATACGGACCTTTTGAGCCGCTACTCTAGCCGAGCCGGTGGAATTGCCCCGACCGGACGCTGTCGCCGTGCCGTGTCGTACCCATTGAACGCGTCCCCATGGAAACCAGCCTTCGGAAAATCGTGGAAAAATTTGAGCGCGATCCAACTGTCGGATCTATAGATACGGACCTTTTGAGCCGCTACTCTAGCCGAGCCGGTGGAATTGCCCCGACCAGACGCTGTCGTCGTGCCGTGTCGTACCGATTCAACGCGTCTCCATGGAAAACACCCTCCGGAAACTCGTGCAAAAATTTGAGCGCGATCCAGCGGTTGGATCTATAGATACGGACCTTTTGAGCCGCTACTCTAGCCGAGCCGGTGGAATTGCCCCGACCGGACGCTGTCGCCGTGTCGTGTCGTACCGATTCAACGCGTCTCCATGGGAAACATCCTCTGGAAACTCGTGGAAAAATTTGAGCGCGATCCAACTGTTGGATCTATAGATACGGACCTTTTGAGCCGCTACTCTAGCCGAGCCGATGGAATTGCCCCTACCGGATGCTGTCGCCGTCCCGTACCGATTCAACGCGTCTCCATGGAAAACATCCTCCGGATACTCGTGCAACAATTTGAGCGCGATCCACCGGTCGGATCTATAGATACGGACCTTTTGAGCCCCTACTCTAGCCGAGCCGGTGGAATTGCCCCGACCGGATGCTGTCGCCGTCCCGTACCGATTCAACGCGTCTCCATGGAAAACATCCTCCGGATACTCGTGCAACAATTTGAGCGCGATCCACCGGTCGGATCTATATATACGGACCTTTTGAGCCCCTACTCTAGCCGAGCCGGTGGAATTGCCCCGAACGGACGCTGTCGCCGTGCCGTGTCGTACCGATTCAACGCGTCTCCATGGAAAACACCCTCCGGAAACTCGTGCAAAAATTTGAGCGCGATCCAGCGGTCGGATCTATAGATACGGACGTTTTGAGTTTTACTCTAGCCGAGCCGGTGGAATTGCCCCGACCGGACGCTGTCGCCGTGCCGTGTCGTACCGATTGAACGCGTCCCCATGGAAACCAGCCTTCGGAAAATCGTGGAAAAATTTGAGCGCGATCCAACTGTCGGATCTATAGATACGGACCTTTTGAGCCGCTACTCTAGCCGAGCCGGTGGAATTGCCCCGACCAGACGCTGTCGTCGTGCCGTGTCGTACCGATTCAACGCGTCTCCATGGAAAACACCCTCCGGAAACTCGTGCAAAAATTTGAGCGCGATCCAGCGGTCGGATCTATAGATACGGACCTTTTGAGCCGCTACTCTAGCCGAGCCGGTGGAATTGCCCCGACCGGATGCTGTCGCCGTCCCGTAGCGATTCAACACGTCTCCATGGAAAACATCCTCCGGATACTCGTGCAAACATTTGAGGGCGATCCACCGGTCGTATCTATAGATACGGACCTTTTGAGCCCCTACTGTAGCCGAGCCGGTGGAATTGCCCCGAACGGACGCTGTCGCCGTGCCGTGTCGTACCGATTCAACGCGTCTCCATGGAAAACACCCTCCGGAAACTCGTGCAAAAATTTGAGCGCGATCCAGCGGTCGGATCTATAGATACGGACGTTTTGAGTTTTACTCTAGCCGAGCTGGTGGAATTGCCCCGACCGGACGCTGTTGCCGTGCCGTGTCGTACCGATTTAACGCGTCCCCATGGAAACCAGCCTTCGGAAAATCGTGGAAAAATTTGAGCGCGATCCAACTGTCGGATCTTTAGATACGGACCTTTTGAGCCGCTACTCTAGCCGAGCCGGTGGAATTGCCCCGACCAGACGCTGTCGTCGTGCCGTGTCGTACCGATTCAACGCGTCTCCATGGAAAACACCCTCCGGAAACTCGTGCAAAAATTTGAGCGCGATCCAGCGGTCGGATCTATAGATACGGACCTTTTGAGCCGCTACTCTAGCCGAGCCGGTGGAATTGCCCCGACCGGACGCTGTCGCCGTGCCGTGTCGTACCGATTCAACGCGTCTCCATGGAAAACACCCTCCGGAAACTCGTGCAAAAATTTGAGCGCGATCCAGCGGTCGGATCTATAGATACGGATGTTTTGAGCCGCTACTCTAGCCGAGCCGGTGGAATTGCCCCGACCGGACGCTGTCGCCATGCCGTGTCGTACTGATTGAACGCGTCCCCATGGAAACCAGCCTCCGGAAAATCGTGGAAAAATTTGAGCGCGATCCAGCGGTCGGATCTATAGATACGGACCTTTTGAGCCGCTACTCTAGCCGAGCCGGTGGAATTGCCCCGACCGGACGCTGTCGCCGTGCCGTGTCGTACCGATTGAACGCGTCCCCATGGAAACCAGCCTTCGGAAAATCGTGGAAAAATTTGAGCGCGATCCAACTGTCGGATCTATAGATACGGACCTTTTGAGCCGCTACTCTAGCCGAGCCGGTGGAATTGCCCCGACCAGACGCTGTCGTCGTGCCGTGTCGTACCGATTCAACGCGTCTCCATGGAAAACACCCTCCGGAAACTCGTGCAAAAATTTGAGCGCGATCCAGCGGTCGGATCTATAGATACGGACCTTTTGAGCCGCTACTCTAGCCGAGCCGGTGGAATTGCCCCGATCGGACGCTGTCGCCGTGCCGTGTCGTATCGATTCAACGCGTCTCCATGGAAAACAGCATCCGAAAACTCGTGGAAAAATTTGAGCGCGATCCAACTATCGGATCTATAGATACGGACCTTTTGAGCCGCTACTCTAGCCGAGCCGGTGGAATTGCCCCGACCGGATGCTGTCGCCGTCCCGTAGCGATTCAACACGTCTCCATGGAAAACATCCTCCGGATACTCGTGCAAACATTTGAGGGCGATCCACCGGTCGTATCTATAGATACGGACCTTTTGAGCCCCTACTCTAGCCGAGCCGGTGGAATTGCCCCGAACGGACGCTGTCGCCGTGCCGTGTCGTACCGATTCAACGCGTCTCCATGGAAAACACCCTCCGGAAACTCGTGCAAAAATTTGAGCGCGATCCAGCGGTCGGATCTATAGATACGGACGTTTTGAGTTTTACTCTAGCCGAGCTGGTGGAATTGCCCCGACCGGACGCTGTCGCCGTGCCGTGTCGTACCGATTTAACGCGTCCCCATGGAAACCAGCCTTCGGAAAATCGTGGAAAAATTTGAGCGCGATCCAACTGTCGGATCTTTAGATACGGACCTTTTGAGCCGCTACTCTAGCCGAGCCGGTGGAATTGCCCCGACCAGACGCTGTCGTCGTGCCGTGTCGTACCGATTCAACGCGTCTCCATGGAAAACACCCTCCGGAAACTCGTGCAAAAATTTGAGCGCGATCCAGCGGTCGGATCTATAGATACGGACCTTTTGAGCCGCTACTCTAGCCGAGCCGGTGGAATTGCCCCGACCGGACGCTGTCGCCGTGCCGTGTCGTACCGATTCAACGCGTCTCCATGGAAAACACCCTCCGGAAACTCGTGCAAAAATTTGAGCGCGATCCAGCGGTCGGATCTATAGATACGGATGTTTTGAGCCGCTACTCTAGCCGAGCCGGTGGAATTGCCCCGACCGGACGCTGTCGCCATGCCGTGTCGTACTGATTGAACGCGTCCCCATGGAAACCAGCCTCCGGAAAATCGTGGAAAAATTTGAGCGCGATCCAGCGGTCGGATCTATAGATACGGACCTTTTGAGCCGCTACTCTAGCCGAGCCGGTGGAATTGCCCCGACCGGACGCTGTCGCCGTGCCGTGTCGTACCGATTGAACGCGTCCCCATGGAAACCAGCCTTCGGAAAATCGTGGAAAAATTTGAGCGCGATCCAACTGTCGGATCTATAGATACGGACCTTTTGAGCCGCTACTCTAGCCGAGCCGGTGGAATTGCCCCGACCAGACGCTGTCGTCGTGCCGTGTCGTACCGATTCAACGCGTCTCCATGGAAAACACCCTCCGGAAACTCGTGCAAAAATTTGAGCGCGATCCAGCGGTCGGATCTATAGATACGGACCTTTTGAGCCGCTACTCTAGCCGAGCCGGTGGAATTGCCCCGATCGGACGCTGTCGCCGTGCCGTGTCGTATCGATTCAACGCGTCTCCATGGAAAACAGCATCCGAAAACTCGTGGAAAAATTTGAGCGCGATCCAACTATCGGATCTATAGATACGGACCTTTTGAGCCGCTACTCTAGCCGAGCCGGTGGAATTGCCCCGACCGGATGCTGTCGCCGTCCCGTAGCGATTCAACACGTCTCCATGGAAAACATCCTCCGGATACTCGTGCAAACATTTGAGGGCGATCCACCGGTCGTATCTATAGATACGGACCTTTTGAGCCCCTACTCTAGCCGAGCCGGTGGAATTGCCCCGACCGGACGCTGTCGCCGTGCCGTGTCGTACCGATTCAACGCGTCTCCATGGAAAACACCCTCCGGAAACTCGTGCAAAAATTTGAGCGCGATCCAGCGGTTGGATCTATAGATACGGACCTTTTGAGCCGCTACTCTAGCCGAGCCGGTGGAATTGCCCCGACCGGACGCTGTCGCCGTGTCGTGTCGTACCGATTCAACGCGTCTCCATGGGAAACATCCTCTGGAAACTCGTGGAAAAATTTGAGCGCGATCCAACTGTTGGATCTATAGATACGGACCTTTTGAGCCGCTACTCTAGCCGAGCCGATGGAATTGCCCCGACCGGATGCTGTCGCCGTCCCGTACCGATTCAACGCGTCTCCATGGAAAACATCCTCCGGATACTCGTGCAACAATTTGAGCGCGATCCACCGGTCGGATCTATAGATACGGACATTTTGAGCCCCTCCTCTAGCCGAGCCGGTGGAATTGCCCCGACCGGATGATGTCGCCGTCCCGTACCGATTCAACGCGTCTCCATGGAAAACATCCTCCGGATACTCGTGCAACAATTTGAGCGCGATCCACCGGTCGGATCTATAGATACGGACCTTTTGAGCCCCTACTCTAGCCGAGCCGGTGGAATTGCCCCGATCGGATGCTGTCGCCGTCCCGTACCGATTCAACGCGTCTCCATGGAAAACATCCTCCGGATACTCGTGCAACAATTTGAGCGCGATCCACCGGTCGGATCTATATATACGGACCTTTTGAGCCCCTACTCTAGCCGAGCCGGTGGAATTGCCCCGAACGGACGCTGTCGCCGTGCCGTGTCGTACCGATTCAACGCGTCTCCATGGAAAACACCCTCCGGAAACTCGTGCAAAAATTTGAGCGCGATCCAGCGGTCGGATCTATAGATACGGACCTTTTGAGCCGCTACTCTAGCCGAGCCGGTGGAATTGCCCCGACCGGACGCTGTCGCCGTGCCGTGTCGTACCGATTGAACGCGTCCCCATGGAAACCAGCCTTCGGAAAATCGTGGAAACATTTGAGCGCGATCCAACTGTCGGATCTATAGTTACGGACCTTTTGAGCCGCTACTCTAGCCGAGCCGGTGGAATTGCCCCGACCGGACGCTGTCGCCGTGCCGTGTCGTACCGATTCAACGCGTCTCCATGGAAAACACCCTCCGGAAACTCGTGCAAAAATTTGAGCGCGATCCAGCGGTTGGATCTATAGATACGGACCTTTTGAGCCGCTACTCTAGCCGAGCCGGTGGAATTGCCCCGATCGGACGCTGTCGCCGTGCCGTGTCGTACCGATTCAACGCGTCTCCATGGAAAACACCCTCCGGAAACTCGTGCAAAAATTTGAGCGCGATCCAGCGGTTGGATCTATAGATACGGACCTTTTGAGCCGCTACTCTAGCCGAGCCGGTGGAATTGCCCCGACCGGACGCTGTCGCCGTGTCGTGTCGTACCGATTCAACGCGTCTCCATGGAAAACACCCTCCGGAAACTCGTGCAAAAATTTGAGCGCGATCCAGCGGTCGGATCTATAGATACGGACCTTTTGAGCCGCTACTCTAGCCGAGCCGGTGGAATTGCCCCGATCGGACGCTGTCGCCGTGCCGTGTCGTATCGATTCAACGCGTCTCCATGGAAAACAGCATCCAAAAACTCGTGGAAAAATTTGAGCGCGATCCAACTATCGGATCTATAGATACGGACCTTTTGAGCCGCTACTCTAGCCGAGCCGGTGGAATTGCCCCGACCGGATGCTGTCGCCGTCCCGTAGCGATTCAACACGTCTCCATGGAAAACATCCTCCGGATACTCGTGCAAACATTTGAGGGCGATCCACCGGTCGTATCTATAGATACGGACCTTTTGAGCCCCTACTCTAGCCGAGCCGGTGGAATTGCCCCGACCGGACGCTGTCGCCGTGCCGTGTCGTACCGATTCAACGCGTCTCCATGGAAAACACCCTCCGGAAACTCGTGCAAAAATTTGAGCGCGATCCAGCGGTTGGATCTATAGATACGGACCTTTTGAGCCGCTACTCTAGCCGAGCCGGTGGAATTGCCCCGACCGGACGCTGTCGCCGTGTCGTGTCGTACCGATTCAACGCGTCTCCATGGGAAACATCCTCTGGAAACTCGTGGAAAAATTTGAGCGCGATCCAACTGTTGGATCTATAGATACGGACCTTTTGAGCCGCTACTCTTGCCGAGCCGATGGAATTGCCCCGACCGGATGCTGTCGCCGTGCCGTACCGATTCAACGCGTCTCCATGGAAAACATCCTCCGGATACTCGTGCAACAATTTGAGCGCGATCCACCGGTCGGATCTATATATACGGACCTTTTGAGCCCCTACTCTAGCCGAGCCGGTGGAATTGCCCCGAACGGACGCTGTCGCCGTGCCGTGTCGTACCGATTCAACGCGTCTCCATGGAAAACACCCTCCGGAAACTCGTGCAAAAATTTGAGCGCGATCCAGCGGTCGGATCTATAGATACGGACGTTTTGAGTTTTACTCTAGCCGAGACGGTGGAATTGCCCCGACCGGACGCTGTCGCCGTGCCGTGTCGTACCGATTGAACGCGTCCCCATGGAAACCAGCCTTCGGAAAATCGTGGAAAAATTTGAGCGCGATCCAACTGTCGGATCTATAGATACGGACCTTTTGAGCCGCTACTCTAGCCGAGCCGGTGGAATTGCCCCGACCAGACGCTGTCGTGGTGCCGTGTCGTACCGATTCAACGCGTCTCCATGGAAAACACCCTCCGGAAACTCGTGCAAAAATTTGAGCGCGATCCAGCGGTTGGATCTATAGATACGGACCTTTTGAGCCGCTACTCTAGCCGAGCCGGTGGAATTGCCCCGACCGGATGCTGTCGCCGTCCCGTAGCGATTCAACACGTCTCCATGGAAAACATCCTCCGGATACTCGTGCAAACATTTGAGGGCGATCCACCGGTCGTATCTATAGATACGGACCTTTTGAGCCCCTACTCTAGCCGAGCCGGTGGAATTGCCCCGACCGGACGCTGTCGCCGTGCCGTGTCGTACCGATTCAACGCGTCTCCATGGAAAACACCCTCCGGAAACTCGTGCAAAAATTTGAGCGCGATCCAGCGGTTGGATCTATAGATACGGACCTTTTGAGACGCTACTCTAGCCGAGCCGGTGGAATTGCCCCGACCGGACGCTGTCGCCGGGTCGTGTTGTACCGATTCAACGCGTCTCCATGGGAAACATCCTCCGGAAACTCGTGGAAAAATTTGAGCGCGATCCAACTGTTGGATCTATAGATACGGACCTTTTGAGCCGCTACTCTAGCCGAGCCGATGTAATTGCCCCGACCGGATGCTGTCGCCGTCCCGTACCGATTCAACGCGTCTCCATGGAAAACATCCTCCGGATACTCGTGCAACAATTTGAGCGCGATCCACCGGTCGGATCTATATATACGGACCTTTTGAGCCCCTACTCTAGCCGAGCCGGTGGAATTGCCCCGAACGGACGCTGTCGCCGTGCCGTGTCGTACCGATTCAACGCGTCTCCATGGAAAACACCCTCCGGAAACTCGTGCAAAAATTTGAGCGCGATCCAGCGGTCGGATCTATAGATACGGACGTTTTGAGTTTTACTCTAGCCGAGCCGGTGGAATTGCCCCGACCGGACGCTGTCGCCGTGCCGTGTCGTACCGATTGAACGCGTCCCCATGGAAACCAGCCTTCGGAAAATCGTGGAAAAATTTGAGCGCGATCCAACTGTCGGATCTATAGATACGGACCTTTTGAGCCGCTACTCTAGCCGAGCCGGTGGAATTGCCCCGACCAGACGCTGTCGTCGTGCCGTGTCGTACCGATTCAACGCGTCTCCATGGAAAACACCCTCCGGAAACTCGTGCAAAAATTTGAGCGCGATCCAGCGGTCGGATCTATAGATACGGACCTTTTGAGCCGCTACTCTAGCCGAGCCGGTGGAATTGCCCCGACCGGACGCTGTCGCCGTGCCGTGTCGTACCGATTCAACGCGTCTCCATGGAAAACACCCTCCGGAAACTCGTGCCAAAATTTGAGCGCGATCCACCGGTCGGATCTATAGATACGGACCTTTTGAGCCCCTACTCTAGCCGAGCCGGTGGAATTGCCCCGACCGGATTCTGTCGCCGTCCCGTACCGATTCAACGCGTCTCCATGGAAAACATCCTCCGGATACTCGTGCAACAATTTGAGCGCGATCCACCGGTCGGATCTATATATACGGACCTTTTGAGCCCCTACTCTAGCCGAGCCGGTGGAATTGCCCCGAACGGACGCTGTCGCCGTGCCGTGTCGTACCGATTCAACGCGTCTCCATGGAAAACACCCTCCGGAAACTCGTGCAAAAATTTGAGCGCGATCCAGCGGTCGGATCTATAGATACGGACCTTTTGAGCCGCTACTCTAGCCGAGCCGGTGGAATTGCCCCGACCGGACGCTGTCGCCGTGCCGTGTCGTACCGATTGAACGCGTCCCCATGGAAACCAGCCTTCGGAAAATCATGGAAAAATTTGAGCGCGATCCAACTGTCGGATCTATAGATACGGACCTTTTGAGCCGCTACTCTAGCCGAGCCGGTGGAATTGCCCCGACCAGACGCTGTCGTCGTGCCGTGTCGTACCGATTCAACGCGTCTCCATGGAAAACACCCTCCGGAAACTCGTGCAAAAATTTGAGCGCGATCCAGCGGTCGGATCTATAGATACGGACCTTTTGAGCCGCTACTCTAGCCGAGCCGGTGGAATTGCCCCGACCGGATGCTGTCGCCGTCCCGTAGCGATTCAACACGTCTCCATGGAAAACATCCTCCAGATACTCGTGCAAACATTTGAGGGCGATCCACCGGTCGTATCTATAGATACGGACCTTTTGAGCCCCTACTCTAGCCGAGCCGGTGGAATTGCCCCGAACGGACGCTGTCGCCGTGCCGTGTCGTACCGATTCAACGCGTCTCCATGGAAAACACCCTCCGGAAACTCGTGCAAAAATTTGAGCGCGATCCAGCGGTCGGATCTATAGATACGGACCTTTTGAGCCGCTACTCTAGCCGAGCCGGTGGAATTGCCCCGATCGGACGCTGTCGCCGTGCCGTGTCGTACCGATTCAACGCGTCTCCATGGAAAACACCCTCCGGAAACTCGTGCAAAAATTTGAGCGCGATCCAGCGGTTGGATCTATAGATACGGACCTTTTGAGCCGCTACTCTAGCCGAGCCGGTGGAATTGCCCCGACCGGACGCTGTCGCCGTGTCGTGTCGTACCGATTCAACGCGTCTCCATGGAAAACACCCTCCGGAAACTCGTGCAAAAATTTGAGCGCGATCCAGCGGTCGGATCTATAGATACGGACCTTTTGAGCCGCTACTCTAGCCGAGCCGGTGGAATTGCCCCGATCGGACGCTGTCGCCGTGCCGTGTCGTACCGATTCAACGCGTCTCCATGGAAAACAGCATCCGAAAACTCGTGGAAAAATTTGAGCGCAATCCAACTATCGGATCTATAGATACGGACCTTTTGAGCCGCTACTCTAGCCGAGCCGGTGGAATTGCCCCGACCGGATGCTGTCGCCGTCCCGTAGCGATTCAACACGTCTCCATGGAAAACATCCTCCGGATACTCGTGCAAACATTTGAGGGCGATCCACCGGTCGTATCTATAGATACGGACCTTTTGAGCCCCTACTCTAGCCGAGCCGGTGGAATTGCCCCGACCGGACGCTGTCGCCGTGCCGTGTCGTACCGATTCAACGCGTCTCCATGGAAAACACCCTCCGGAAACTCGTGCAAAAATTTGAGCGCGATCCAGCGGTTGGATCTATAGATACGGACCTTTTGAGACGCTACTCTAGCCGAGCCGGTGGAATTGCCCCGACCGGACGCTGTCGCCGGGTCGTGTTGTACCGATTCAACGCGTCTCCATGGGAAACATCCTCCGGAAACTCGTGGAAAAATTTGAGCGCGATCCAACTGTTGGATCTATAGATACGGACCTTTTGAGCCGCTACTCTAGCCGAGCCGATGTAATTGCCCCGACCGGATGTCGCCGTGTCGTCCCGTACCGATTCAACGCGTCTCCATGGAAAACATCCTCCGGATACTCGTGCAACAATTTCAGCGCGATCCACCGGTCGGATCTATAGATACGGACCTTTTGAGCCGCTACTCTAGCCGAGCCGGTGGAATTGCCCCGACCAGACGCTGTCGCCGTGCCGTGTCGTACCGATTCAACGCGTCTCCATGGAAAACACCCTCCGGAAACTCGTGCAAAAATTTGAGCGCGATCCAGCGGTCGGATCTATAGATACGGACCTTTTGAGCCGCTACTCTAGCCGAGCCGGTGGAATTGCCCCGACCGGACGTTGTCGCCGTGCCGTGTCGTACCGATTCAACGCGTCTCCATGGAAAACACCCTCCGGAAACTCGTGCAAAAATTTGAGCGCGATCCAGCGGTCGGATCTATAGATACGGACGTTTTGAGCCGCTACTCTAGCCGAGCCGGTGGAATTGCCCCGACCGGACGCTGTCGCCATGCCGTGTCGTACTGATTGAACGCGTCCCCATGGAAACCAGCCTCCGGAAAATCGTGGAAAAATTTGAGCGCGATCCAGCGGTCGGATCTATAGATACGGACCTTTTGAGCCGCCACTCTAGCCGAGCCGGTGGAATTGCCCCGACCGGACGCTGTCGCCGTGCCGTGTCGTACCGATTCAACGCGTCTCCATGGAAAACAGCCTCCGGAAACTCGTGGAAAAATTTGAGCGCGATCCACCGGTTGGATCTATAGATACGGACCTTTTGAGCCGCAACTCTAGCCGAGCCGGTGGAATTGCCCCGACCGGACGCTGTCGTCGTGCCGTGTCGTACCGATTCAACGCGTCTCAATGGAAAACACCCTCCGGAAACTCGTGCAAAAATTTGAGCGCGATCCAGCGGTCGGATCTATAGATACGGACCTTTTGAGCCGCTACTCTAGCCGAGCCGGTGGAATTGCCCCGATCGGACGCTGTCGCCGTGCCGTGTCGTATCGATTCAACGCGTCTCCATGGAAAACAGCATCCGAAAACTCGTGGAAAAATTTGAGCGCGATCCAACTATCGGATCTATAGATACGGACCTTTTGAGCCGCTACTCTAGCCGAGCCGGTGGAATTGCCCCGACCGGATGCTGTCGCCGTCCCGTAGCGATTCAACACGTCTCCATGGAAAACATCCTCCGGATACTCGTGCAAACATTTGAGGGCGATCCACCGGTCGTATCTATAGATACGGACCTTTTGAGCCCCTACTCTAGCCGAGCCGGTGGAATTGCCCCGACCGGACGCTGTCGCCGTGCCGTGTCGTACCGATTCAACGCGTCTCCATGGAAAACACCCTCCGGAAACTCGTGCAAAATTTTGAGCGCGATCCAGCGGTTGGATCTATAGATACGGACCTTTTGAGCCGCTACTCTAGCCGAGCCGGTGGAATTGCCCCGACCGGACGCTGTCGCCGTGTCGTGTCGTACCGATTCAACGCGTCTCCATGGGAAACATCCTCTGGAAACTCGTGGAAAAATTTGAGCGCGATCCAACTGTTGGATCTATAGATACGGACCTTTTGAGCCGCTACTCTAGCCGAGCCGATGGAATTGCCCCGACCGGATGCTGTCGCCGTCCCGTACCGATTCAACGCGTCTCCATGGAAAACATCCTCCGGATACTCGTGCAACAATTTGAGCGCGATCCACCGGTCGGATCTATAGATACGGACCTTTTGAGCCGCTAGTCTAGCCGAGCCGGTGGAATTGCCCCGATCGGACGCTGTCGCCGTGCCGTGTCGTACCGATTCAACGCGTCTCCATGGAAAACAGCATCCGAAAACTCGTGGAAAAATTTGAGCGCGATCCAACTATCGGATCTATAGATACGGACCTTTTGAGCCGCTACTCTAGCCGAGCCGGTGGAATTGCCCCGACCGGATGCTGTCGCCGTCCCGTAGCGATTCAACACGTCTCCATGGAAAACATCCTCCGGATACTCGTGCAAACATTTGAGGGCGATCCACCGGTCGTATCTATAGATACGGACCTTTTGAGCCCCTACTCTAGCCGAGCCGGTGGAATTGCCCCGACCGGACGCTGTCGCCGTGCCGTGTCGTACCGATTCAACGCGTCTCCATGGAAAACACCCTCCGGAAACTCGTGCAAAAATTTGAGCGCGATCCAGCGGTTGGATCTATAGATACGGACCTTTTGAGCCGCTACTCTAGCCGAGCCGGTGGAATTGCCCCGACCGGACGCTGTCGCCGTGTCGTGTCGTACCGATTCAACGCGTCTCCATGGGAAACATCCTCTGGAAACTCGTGGAAAAATTTGAGCGCGATCCACCTGTTGGATCTATAGATACGGACCTTTTGAGCCGCTACTCTAGCCGAGCCGATGGAATTGCCCCGACCGGATGCTGTCGCCGTCCCGTACCGATTCAACGCGTCTCCATGGAAAACATCCTCCGGATACTCGTGCAACAATTTGAGCGCGATCCACCGGTCGGATCTATAGATACGGACCTTTTGAGCCCCTACTCTAGCCGAGCCGGTGGAATTGCCCCGACCGGATGCTGTCGCCGTCCCGTACCGATTCAACGCGTCTCCATGGAAAACATCCTCCGGATACTCGTGCAACAATTTGAGCGCGATCCACCGGTCGGATCTATATATACGGACCTTTTGAGCCCCTACTCTAGCCGAGCCGGTGGAATTGCCCCGAACGGACGCTGTCGCCGTGCCGTGTCGTACCGATTCAACGCGTCTCCATGGAAAACACCCTCCGGAAACTCGTGCAAAAATTTGAGCGCGATCCAGCGGTCGGATCTATAGATACGGACCTTTTGAGCCGCTACTCTAGCCGAGCTGGTGGAATTGCCCCGACCGGACGCTGTCGCCGTGCCGTGTCGTACCGATTGAACGCGTCCCCATGGAAACCAGCCTTTGGAAAATCGTGGAAAAATTTGAGCGCGATCCAACTGTCGGATCTATAGATACGGACCTTTTGAGCCGCTACTCTAGCCGAGCCGGTGGAATTGCCCCGATCGGACGCTATCGCCGTGCCGTGTCGTACCGATTCAACGCGTCTCCATGGAAAACAGCATCCGAAAACTCGTGGAAAAATTTGAGCGCGATCCAACTATCGGATCTATAGATACGGACCTTTTGAGCCGCTACTCTAGCCGAGCCGGTGGAATTGCCCCGACCGGATGCTGTCGCCGTCCCGTAGCGATTCAACACGTCTCCATGGAAAACATCCTCCGGATACTCGTGCAAACATTTGAGGGCGATCCACCGGTCGTATCTATAGATACGGACCTTTTGAGCCCCTACTCTAGCCGAGCCGGTGGAATTGCCCCGACCGGACGCTGTCGCCGTGCCGTGTCGTACCGATTGAACGCGTCCCCATGGAAACCAGCCTTTGGAAAATCGTGGAAAAATTTGAGCGCGATCCAGCGGTTGGATCTATAGATACGGACCTTTTGAGCCGCTACTCTAGCCGAGCCGGTGGAATTGCCCCGACCGGACGTTGTCGCCGTGTCGTGTCGTACCGATTCAACGCGTCTCCATGGGAAACATCCTCTGGAAACTCGTGGAAAAATTTGAGCGCGATCCAACTGTTGGATCTATAGATACGGACCTTTTGAGCCGCTACTCTAGCCGAGCCGATGGAATTGCCCCGACCGGATGTTGTCGCCGTCCCGTACCGATTCAACGCGTCTCCATGGAAAACATCCTCCGGATACTCGTGCAACAATTTGAGCGCGATCCACCGGTCGGATCTATATATACGGACCTTTTGAGCCCCTACTCTAGCCGAGCCGGTGGAATTGCCCCGAACGGACGCTGTCGCCGTGCCGTGTCGTACCGATTCAACGCGTCTCCATGGAAAACACCCTCCAGAAACTCGTGCAAAAATTTGAGCGCGATCCAGCGGTCGGATCTATAGATACGGACCTTTTGAGCCGCTACTCTAGCCGAGCCGGTGGAATTGCCCCGACCGGACGCTGTCGCCGTGCCGTGTCGTACCGATTGAACGCGTCCCCATGGAAACCAGCCTTTGGAAAATCGTGGAAAAATTTGAGCGCGATCCAACTGTCGGATCTATAGATACGGACCTTTTGAGCCGCTACTCTAGCCGAGCCGGTGGAATTGCCCCGACCAGACGCTGTCGTCGTGCCGTGTCGTACCGATTCAACGCGTCTCCATGGAAAACACCCTCCGGAAACTCGTGCAAAAATTTGAGCGCGATCCAGCGGTTGGATCTATAGATACGGACCTTTTGAGCCGCTACTCTAGCCGAGCCGGTGGAATTGCCCCGACCGGACGTTGTCGCCGTGTCGTGTCGTACCGATTCAACGCGTCTCCATGGGAAACATCCTCTGGAAACTCGTGGAAAAATTTGAGCGCGATCCAACTGTTGGATCTATAGATACGGACCTTTTGAGCCGCTACTCTAGCCGAGCCGATGGAATTGCCCCGACCGGATGCTGTCGCCGTCCCGTACCGATTCAACGCGTCTCCATGGAAAACATCCTCCGGATACTCGTGCAACAATTTGAGCGCGATCCACCGGTCGGATCTATAGATACGGACCTTTTGAGCCGCTACTCTAGCCGAGCCGGTGGAATTGCCCCGATCGGACGCTGTCGCCGTGCCGTGTCGTACCGATTCAACGCGTCTCCATAGAAAACAGCATCCGAAAACTCGTGGAAAAATTTGAGCGCGATCCAACTATCGGATCTATAGATACGGACCTTTTGAGCCGCTACTCTAGCCGAGCCGGTGGAATTGCCCCGACCGGATGCTGTCGCCGTCCCGTAGCGATTCAACACGTCTCCATGGAAAACATCCTCCGGATACTCGTGCAAACATTTGAGGGCGATCCACCGGTCGTATCTATAGATACGGACCTTTTGAGCCCCTACTCTAGCCGAGCCGGTGGAATTGCCCCGACCGGACGCTGTCGCCGTGCCGTGTCGTACCGATTCAACGCGTCTCCATGGAAAACACCCTCCGGAAACTCGTGCAAAAATTTGAGCGCGATCCAGCGGTTGGATCTATAGATACGGACCTTTTGAGCCGCTACTCTAGCCGAGCCGGTGGAATTGCCCCGACCGGACGCTGTCGCCGTGTCGTGTCGTACCGATTCAACGCGTCTCCATGGGAAACATCCTCTGGAAACTCGTGGAAAAATTTGAGCGCGATCCAACTGTTGGATCTATAGATACGGACCTTTTGAGCCGCTACTCTAGCCGAGCCGATGGAATTGCCCCGACCGGATGCTGTCGCCGTCCCGTACCGATTCAACGCGTCTCCATGGAAAACATCCTCCGGATACTCGTGCAACAATTTGAGCGCGATCCACCGGTCGGATCTATAGATACGGACCTTTTGAGCCCCTACACTAGCCGAGCCGGTGGAATTGCCCCGACCGGATGCTGTCGCCGTCCCGTACCGATTCAACGCGTCTCCATGGAAAACATCCTCCGGATACTCGTGCAACAATTTGAGCGCGATCCACCGGTCGGATCTATATATACGGACCTTTTGAGCCCCTACTCTAGCCGAGCCGGTGGAATTGCCCCGAACGGACGCTGTCGCCGTGCCGTGTCGTACCGATTCAACGCGTCTCCATGGAAAACACCCTCCGGAAACTCGTGCAAAAATTTGAGCGCGATCCAGCGGTCGGATCTATAGATACGGACGTTTTGAGCCGCTACTCTAGCCGAGCCGGTGGAATTGCCCCGACCGGACGCTGTCGCCATGCCGTGTCGTACCGATTGAACGCGTCCCCATGGAAACCAGCCTCCGGAAAATCGTGGAAAAATTTGAGCGCGATCCAGCGGTCGGATCTATAGATACGGACCTTTTGAGCCGCTACTCTAGCCGAACCGGTGGAATTGCCCCGACCGGACGCTGTCGCCGTGCCGTGTCGTACCGATTCAACGCGTCTCCATGGAAAACAGCCTCCGGAAACTCGTGGAAAAATTTGAGCGCGATCCACCGGTTGGATCTATAGATACGGACCTTTTGAGCCGCTACTCTAGCCGAGCCGGTGGAATTGCCCCGACCGGACGCTGTCGTCGTGCCGTGTCGTACTGATTCAACGCGTCTCAATGGAAAACACCCTCCGGAAACTCGTGAAAAAATTTGAGCGCGATCCAGCGGTCGGATCTATAGATACGGACCTTTTGAGCCGCTACTCTAGCCGAGCCGGTCGAATTGCCCCGATCGGACGCTGTCGCCGTGCCGTGTCGTATCGATTCAACGCGTCTCCATGGAAAACAGCATCCGAAAACTCGTGGAAAAATTTGAGCGCGATCCAACTATCGGATCTATAGATACGGACCTTTTGAGCCGCTACTCTAGCCGAGCCGGTGGAATTGCCCCGACCGGATGCTGTCGCCGTCCCGTAGCAATTCAACACGTCTCCATGGAAAACATCCTCCGGATACTCGTGCAAACATTTGAGGGCGATCCACCGGTCGTATCTATAGATACGGACCTTTTGAGCCCCTACTCTAGCCGAGCCGGTGGAATTGCCCCGACCGGACGCTGTCGCCGTGCCGTGTCGTACCGATTCAACGCGTCTCCATGGAAAACATCCTCTGGAAACTCGTGGAAAAATTTGAGCGCGATCCAACTGTTGGATCTATAGATACGGACCTTTTGAGCCGCTACTCTAGCCGAGCCGATGGAATTGCCCCGACCGGATGCTGTCGCCGTCCCGTACCGATTCAACGCGTCTCCATGGAAAACATCCTCCGGATACTCGTGCAACAATTTGAGCGCGATCCACCGGTCGGATCTATAGATACGGACCTTTTGAGCCGCTACTCTAGCCGAGCCGGTGGAATTGCCCCGATCGGACGCTGTCGCCGTGCCGTGTCGTACCGATTCAACGCGTCTCCATGGAAAACAGCATCCGAAAACTCGTGGAAAAATTTGAGCGCGATCCAACTATCGGATCTATAGATACGGACCTTTTGAGCCGCTACTCTAGCCGAGCCGGTGGAATTGCCCCGACCGGATGCTGTCGCCGTCCCGTAGCGATTCAACACGTCTCCATGGAAAACATCCTCCGGATACTCGTGCAAACATTTGAGGGCGATCCACCGGTCGTATCTATAGATACGGACCTTTTGAGCCCCTACTCTAGCCGAGCCGGTGGAATTGCCCCAACCGGACGCTGTCGCCGTGCCGTGTCGTACCGATTCAACGCGTCTCCATGGAAAACACCCTCCGAAAATTCGTGCAAAAATTTAAGCGCGATCCAGCGGTTGGATCTATAGATGCGGACCTTTTGAGCCGCTACTCTAGCCGAGCCGGTGGAATTGCCCCGACCGGACGCTGTCGCCGTGTCGTGTCGTACCGATTCAACGCGTCTCCATGGGAAACATCCTCCGGAAACTCGTGGAAAAATTTGAGCGCGATCCAACTGTCGGATCTATAGATACGGACCTTTTGAGCCGCTACTCTAGCCGAGCCGGTGGAATTACCCCGACCGGATGCTGTCGCCGTCCCGTAGCGATTCAACACGTCTCCATGGAAAACATCCTCCGGATACTCGTGCAAACATTTGAGCGCGATCCACCGGTCGGATCTATAGATACGGACCTTTTGAGCCCCTACTCTAGCCGAGCCGGTGGAATTGCCCCGACCGGACGCTGTCTCCGTGCCGTGTCGTACCGATTCAACGCGTCACCATGGAAAACACCCTCTGGAAACTCGTCCAAAAATTTGAGCGCGATCCAGCGGTCGGATCTATAAATATGGACCTTTTGAGCCGCTACTCTAGCCGAGCCGGTGGAATTGCCCCGACCGGACGCTGTCGCCCAGCCGTGTCGTACCGATTCAACGCGTATCATTGGAAAACAGCCTCCGGAAACTCGTGCAAAAATTTGAGCGCAATCCAGCGGTCGGATCTATAGATACGGACCTTTTGAGCCGCTACTCTTGCCGAGCCGGTGGAATTGCCCCGATCGGACGCTGTCGTCGTGCCGTGTCGTACCGATTCAACGCGTCTCCATGGAAAACAACCTCCGGAAACTCGTGCAAAAATTTGAGCGCGATCCAGCGGTCGGATCTATAGATACGGACCTTTTGAGCCGCTACTCTAGCCGAGCCGGTGGAATTGCCCCGATCGGACGCTATCGCCGTGCCGTGTCGTACCGATTCAACGCGTCTCCATGGAAAACAGCATCCGAAAACTCGTGGAAAAATTTGAGCGCGATCCAACTATCGGATCTATAGATACGGACCTTTTGAGCCGCTACTCTAGCCGAGCCGGTGGAATTGCCCCGACCGGATGCTGTCGCCGTCCCGTAGCGATTCAACACGTCTCCATGGAAAACATCCTCCGGATACTCGTGCAAACATTTGAGGGCGATCCACCGGTCGTATCTATAGATACGGACCTTTTGAGCCCCTACTCTAGCCGAGCCGGTGGAATTGCCCCGACCGGACGCTGTCGCCGTGCCGTGTCGTACCGATTCAATGCGTCTCCATGGAAAACACCCTCCGGAAACTCGTGCAAAATTTTGAGCGCGATCCAGCGGTTGGATCTATAGATACGGACCTTTTGAGCCGCTACTCTAGCCGAGCCGGTGGAATTGCCCCGACCGGACGCTGTCGCCGTGTCGTGTCGTACCGATTCAACGCGTCTCCATGGGAAACATCCTCTGGAAACTCGTGGAAAAATTTGAGCGCGATCCAACTGTTGGATCTATAGATACGGACCTTTTGAGCCGCTACTCTAGCCGAGCCGATGGAATTGCCCCGACCAGATGCTGTCGCCGTCCCGTACCGATTCAACGCGTCTCCATGGAAAACATCCTCCGGATACTCGTGCAACAATTTGAGCGCGATCCACCGGTCGGATCTATAGATACGGACCTTTTGAGCCGCTACTCTAGCTGAGCCGGTGGAATTGCCCCGATCGGACGCTGTCGCCGTGCCGTGTCGTACCGATTCAACGCGTCTCCATGGAAAACAGCATCCGAAAACTCGTGGAAAAATTTGAGCGCGATCCAACTATCGGATCTACAGATACGGACCTTTTGAGCCGCTACTCTAGCCGAGCCGGTGGAATTGCCCCGACCGGATGCTGTCGCCGTCCCGTAGCGATTCAACACGTCTCCATGGAAAACATCCTCCGGATACTCGTGCAAACATTTGAGGGCGATCCACCGGTCGTATCTATAGATACGGACCTTTTGAGCCCCTACTCTAGCCGAGCCGGTGGAATTGCCCCGACCGGACGCTGTCGCCGTGCCGTGTCGTACCGATTCAACGCGTCTCCATGGAAAACACCCTCCGGAAATTCGTGCAAAAATTTGAGCGCGATCCAGCGGTTGGATCTATAGATACGGACCTTTTGACCCGCTACTCTAGCCGAGCCGGTGGAATTGCCCCGACCGGACGTTGTCGCCGTGTCGTGTCGTACCGATTCAACGCGTCTCCATGGGAAACATCCTCCGGAAACTCGTGGAAAAATTTGAGCGCGATCCAACTGTCGGATCTATAGATACGGACCTTTTGAGCCGCTACTCTAGCCGAGCCGGTGGAATTGCCCCGACCGGATGCTGTCGCCGTCCCGTAGCGATTCAACACGTCTCCATGGAAAACATCCTCCGGATACTCGTGCAAACATTTGAGCGCGATCCACCGGTCGGATCTATAGATACGGACCTTTTGAGCCCCTACTCTAGCCGAGCCGGTGGAATTGCCCCGATCGGACGCTATCGCCGTGCCGTGTCGTACCGATTCAACGCGTCTCCATGGAAAACAGCATCCGAAAACTCGTGGAAAAATTTGAGCGCGATCCAACTATCGGATCTATAGATACGGACCTTTTGAGCCGCTACTCTAGCCGAGCCGGTGGAATTGCCCCGACCGGATGCTGTCGCCGTCCCGTAGCGATTCAACACGTCTCCATGGAAAACATCCTCCGGATACTCGTGCAAACATTTGAGGGCGATCCACCGGTCGTATCTATAGATACGGACCTTTTGAGCCCCTACTCTAGCCGAGCCGGTGGAATTGCCCCGACCGGACGCTGTCGCCGTGCCGTGTCGTACCGATTCAACGCGTCTCCATGGAAAACACCCTCCGAAAATTCGTGCAAAAATTTGAGCGCGATCCAACTGTCGGATCTATAGATACGGACCTTTTGAGCCGCTACTCTAGCCGAGCCGGTGGAATTACCCCGACCGGATGCTGTCGCCGTCCCGTAGCGATTCAACACGTCTCCATGGAAAACATCCTCCGGATACTCGTGCAAACATTTGAGCGCGATCCACCGGTCGGATCTATAGATACGGACCTTTTGAGCCCCTACTCTAGCCGAGCCGGTGGAATTGCCCCGACCGGACGCTGTCTCCGTGCCGTGTCGTACCGATTCAACGCGTCACCATGGAAAACACCCTCCGGAAACTCGTCCAAAAATTTGAGCGCGATCCAGCGGTCGGATCTATAAATATGGACCTTTTGAGCCGCTACTCTAGCCGAGCCGGTGGAATTGCCCCGACCGGACGCTGTCGCCCAGCCGTGTCGTACCGATTCAACGCGTATCATTGGAAAACAGCCTCCGGAAACTCGTGCAAAAATTTGAGCGCAATCCAGCAGTCGGATCTATAGATACGGACCTTTTGAGCCGCTACTCTTGCCGAGCCGGTGGAATTGCCCCGATCGGACGCTGTCGTCGTGCCGTGTCGTACCGATTCAACGCGTCTCCATGGAAAACACCCTCCGGAAACTCATGCAAAAATATGAGCGCGATCCAGCGGTCGGATCTATAGATACGGACCTTTTGAGCCGCTACTCTAGCCGAGCCGGTGGAATTGCCCCGATCGGACGCTGTCGCCGTGCCGTGTCGTACCGATTCAACGCGTCTCCATGGAAAACAGCATCCGAAAACTCGTGGAAAAATTTGAGCGCGATCCAACTATCGGATCTATAGATACGGACCTTTTGAGCCGCTACTCTAGCCGAGCCGGTGGAATTGCCCCGACCGGATGCTGTCGCCGTCCCGTAGCGATTCAACACGTCTCCATGGAAAACATCCTCCGGATACTCGTGCAAACATTTGAGGGCGATCCACCGGTCGTATCTATAGATACGGACCTTTTGAGCCCCTACTCTAGCCGAGCCGGTGGAATTGCCCCGACCGGACGCTGTCGCCGTGCCGTGTCGTACTGATTCAACGCGTCTCCATGGTAAACACCCTCCGGAAACTCGTGCAAAATTTTGAGCGCGATCCAGCGGTTGGATCTATAGATACGGACCTTTTGAGCCGCTACTCTAGCCGAGCCGGTGGAATTGCCCCGACCGGACGCTGTCGCCGTGTCGTGTCGTACCGATTCAACGCGTCTCCATGGGAAACATCCTCTGGAAACTCGTGGAAAAATTTGAGCGCGATCCAACTGTTGGATCTATAGATACGGACCTTTTGAGCCGCTACTCTAGCCGAGCCGATGGAATTGCCCCGACCGGATGCTGTCGCCGTCCCGTACCGATTCAACGCGTCTCCATGGAAAACATCCTCCGGATACTCGTGCAACAATTTGAGCGCGATCCACCGGTCGGATCTATAGATACGGACCTTTTGAGCCGCTACTCTAGCCGAGCCGGTGGAATTGCCCCGATCGGACGCTGTCGCCGTGCCGTGTCGTACCGATTCAACGCGTCTCCATGGAAAACAGCATCCGAAAACTCGTGGAAAAATTTGAGCACGATCCAACTATCGGATCTACAGATACGGACCTTTTGAGCCGCTACTCTAGCCGAGCCGGTGGAATTGCCCCGACCGGATGCTGTCGCCGTCCCGTAGCGATTCAACACGTCTCCATGGAGAACATCCTCCGGATACTCGTGCAAACATTTGAGGGCGATCCACCGGTCGTATCTATAGATACGGACCTTTTGAGCCCCTACTCTAGCCGAGCCGGTGGAATTGCCCCGACCGGACGCTGTCGCCGTGCCGTGTCGTACCGATTCAACGCGTCTCCATGGAAAACACCCTCCGGAAATTCGTGCAAAAATTTGAGCGCGATCCAGCGGTTGGATCTATAGATACGGACCTTTTGAGCCGCTACTCTAGCCGAGCCGGTGGAATTGCCCCGACCGGACGCTGTCGCCGTGTCGTGTCGTACCGATTCAACGCGTCTCCATGGGAAACATCCTCCGGAAACTCGTGGAAAAATTTGAGCGCGATCCAACTGTCGGATCTATAGATACGGACCTTTTGAGCCGCTACTCTAGCCGAGCCGGTGGAATTGCCCCGACCGGATGCTGTCGCCGTCCCGTAGCGATTCAACACGTCTCCATGGAAAACATCCTCCGGATACTCGTGCAAACATTTGAGCGCGATCCACCGGTCGGATCTATAGATACGGACCTTTTGAGCCCCTACTCTAGCCGAGCCGGTGGAATTGCCCCGACCGGACGCTGTCTCCGTGCCGTGTCGTACCGATTCAACGCGTCACCATGGAAAACACCCTCCGGAAACTCGTCCAAAAATTTGAGCGCGATCCAGCGGTCGGATCTATAAATACGGACCTTTTGAGCCGCTACTCTAGCCGAGCCGGTGGAATTGCCCCGACCGGACACTGTCGCCCAGACGTGTCGTACCGATTCAACGCGTATCATTGGAAAACAGCCTCCGGAAACTCGTGCAAAAATTTGAGCCAATCCAGCGGTCGGATCTATAGATACGGACCTTTTGAGCCGCTACTCTTGCCGAGCCGGTGGAATTGCCCCGATCGGACGCTGTCGTCGTACCGATTCAACGCGTCTCCATGGAAAACACCCTCCGGAAACTCGTGCAAAAATTTGAGCGCGATCCAGCGGTCGGATCTATAGATACGGACCTTTTGAGCCGCTACTCTAGCCGAGCCGGTGGAATTGCCCCGACCGGACGCTGTCGTCGTGTCGTGTCGTACCGATTCAACGCGTCTCCATGGGAAACATCCTCCGGAAACTCGTGGAAAAAATTGAGCGCGATCCAACTATCGGATCTATAGATACGGACCTTTTGAGCCGCTACTCTAGCCGAGCCGGTGGAATTACCCCGACCGGATGCTGTCGCCGTCCCGTACCGATTCAACGTGTCTCCATGGAAAACATCCTCCGGATACTCGTGCAACAATTTGAGCGCGATCCACCGGTCGGATCAATAGATACGGACCTTTTGAGCCGCTACTCTAGCCGAGCCGGTGGAATTGCCCCGATCGGACGCTGTCGCCGTGCCGTGTCGTACCGATTCAACGCGTCTCCATGGAAAACAGCATCCGAAAACTCGTGGAAAAATTTGAGCGCGATCCAGCGGTCGGATCTATAGATACGGACCTTTTGAGCCGCTACTCTAGCCGAGCCGGTGGAATTGCCCCGACCGGACGCTGTCGCCGTGTCGTGTCGTACCGATTCAACGCGTCTCCATGGAAAACATCCTCCGGAAACTCGTGGAAAAATTTGAGCGCGATCCAACTGTTGGATCTATAGATACGAACCTTTTGAGCCGCTACTCTAGCCGAGCCGATGGAATTGCCCCGACCGGATGCTATCGCCGTCCCGTACCGATTCAACGCGTCTCCATGGAAAACATCCTCCAGATACTCGTGCAACAATTTGATCGCGATCCACCGGTCGGATCTATAGATACGGACCTTTTGAGCCCCTACTCTAGCCGAGCCGGTGGAATTGCCCCGACCGGACGCTGTCGTCGTGCCGTGTCGTACCGATTCAACGCGTCTCCATGGAAAACAGCATCCGAAAACTCGTGGAAAAATTTGAGCGCGATCCAACTATCGGATCTATAGATACGGACCTTTTGAGCCGCTACTCTAGCCGAGCCGGTGGAATTGCCCCGACCGGATGCTGTCGCCGTCCCGTAGCGATTCAACACGTCTCCATGGAAAACATCCTCCGGATACTCGTGCAAACATTTGAGGGCGATCCACCGGTCGTATCTATAGATACGGACCTTTTGAGCCCCTACTCTAGCCGAGCCGGTGGAATTGCCCCGACCGGACGCTGTCGCCGTGCCGTGTCGTACCGATTCAACGCGTCTCCATGGAAAACACCCTCCGGAAACTCGTGCAAAATTTTGAGCGCGATCCAGCGGTTGGATCTATAGATACGGACCTTTTGAGCCGCTACTCTAGCCGAGCCGGTGGAATTGCCCCGACCGGACGCTGTCGCCGTGTCGTGTCGTACCGATTCAACGCGTCTCCATGGGAAACATCCTCTGGAAACTCGTGGAAAAATTTGAGCGCGATCCAACTGTTGGATCTATAGATACGGACCTTTTGAGCCGCTACTCTAGCCGAGCCGATGGAATTGCCCCGACCGGATGCTGTCGCCGTCCCGTACCGATTCAACGCGTCTCCATGGAAAACATCCTCCGGATACTCGTGCAACAATTTGAGCGCGATCCACCGGTCGGATCTATAGATACGGACCTTTTGAGCCGCTACTCTAGCCGAGCCGGTGGAATTGCCCCGATCGGACGCTGTCGCCGTGCCGTGTCGTACCGATTCAACGCGTCTCCATGGAAAACAGCATCCGAAAACTCGTGGAAAAATTTGAGCGCGATCCAACTATCGGATCTATAGATACGGACCTTTTGAGCCGCTACTCTAGCCGAGCCGGTGGAATTGCCCCGACCGGATGCTGTCGCCGTCCCGTAGCGATTCAACACGTCTCCATGGAAAACATCCTCCGGATACTCGTGCAAACATTTGAGGGCGATCCACCGGTCGTATCTATAGATACGGACCTTTTGAGCCCCTACTCTAGCCGAGCCGGTGGAATTGCCCCGACCGGACGCTGTCTCCGTGCCGTGTCGTACCGATTCAACGCGTCACCATGGAAAACACCCTCCGGAAACTCGTCCAAAAATTTGAGCGCGATCCAGCGGTCGGATCTATAAATATGGACCTTTTGAGCCGCTACTCTAGCCGAGCCGGTGGAATTGCCCCGATCGGACGCTGTCGCCCAGCCGTGTCGTACCGATTCAACGCGTATCATTGGAAAACAGCCTCCGGAAACTCGTGCAAAAATTTGAGCCAATCCAGCGGTCGGATCTATAGATACGGACCTTTTGAGCCGCTACTCTTGCCGAGCCGGTGGAATTGCCCCGATCGGACGCTGTCGTCGTACCGATTCAACGCGTCTCCATGGAAAACACCCTCCGGAAACTCGTGCAAAAATTTGAGCGCGATCCAGCGGTCGGATCTATAGATACGGACCTTTTGAGCCGCTACTCTAGCCGAGCCGGTGGAATTGCCTCGACCGGACGCTGTCGCCGTGCCGTGTCGTACCGATTCAACGCGTCTCCATGGAAAACAGCATCCGAAAACTCGTGGAAAAATTTGAGCGCGATCCAACTATCGGATCTATAGATACGGACCTTTTGAGCCGCTACTCTAGCCGAGCCGGTGGAATTGCCTCGACCGGATGCTGTCGCCGTCCCGTAGCGATTCAACACGTCTCCATGGAAAACATCCTCCGGTTACTCGTGCAAACATTTGAGGGCGATCCACCGGTCGTAACTATAGATACGGACCTTTTGAGCCCCTACTCTAGCCGAGCCGGTGGAATTGCCCCGACCGGACGCTGTCGCCGTGCCGTGTCGTACCGATTCAACGCGTCTCCATGGAAAACACCCTCTGGAAACTCGTGCAAAATTTTGAGCGCGATCCAGCGGTTGGATCTATAGATACGGACCTTTTGAGCCGCTACTCTAGCCGAGCCGGTGGAATTGCCCCGACCGGACGCTGTCGTCGTGTCGTGTCGTACCGATTCAACGCGTCTCCATGGGAAACATCCTCCGGAAACTCGTGGAAAAAATTGAGCGCAATCCAACTGTCGGATCTATAGATACGGACCTTTTGAGCCGCTACTCTAGCCGAGCCGGTGGAATTACCCCGACCGGATGCTGTCGCTGTCCCGTACCGATTCAACGTGTCTCCATGGAAAACATCCTCCGGATACTCGTGCAACAATTTGAGCGCGATCCACCGGTCGGATCTATAGATACGGACCTTTTGAGCCGCTACTCTAGCCGAGCCGGTGGAATTGCCCCGATCGGACGCTGTCGCCGTGCCGTGTCGTACCGATTCAACGCGTCTCCATGGAAAACAGCATCCGAAAACTCGTGGAAAAATTTGAGCGCGATCCAGCGGTCGGATCTATAGATACGGACCTTTTGAGCCGCTACTCTAGCCGAGCCGGTGGAATTGCCCCGACCGGACGCTGTCGCCGTGTCGTGTCGTACCGATTCAACGCGTCTCCATGGAAAACATCCTCCGGAAACTCGTGGAAAAATTTGAGCGCGATCCAGCTGTTGGATCTATAGATACGAACCTTTTGAGCCGCTACTCTAGCCGAACCGATGGAATTGCCCCGACCGGATGCTGTCGCCGTCCCGTACCGATTCAACGCGTCTCCATGGAAAACATCCTCCAGATACTCGTGCAACAATTTGATCGCGATCCACCGGTCGGATCTATAGATACGGACCTTTTGAGCCCCTACTCTAGCCGAGCCGGTGGAATTGCCCCGACCGGACGCTGTCGTCGTGCCGTGTCGTACCGATTCAACGCGTCTCCATGGAAAACAGCATCCGAAAACTCGTGGAAAAATTTGAGCGCGATCCAACTATCGGATCTATAGATACGGACCTTTTGAGCCGCTACTCTAGCCGAGCCGGTGGAATTGCCCCGACCGGATGCTGTCGCCGTCCCGTAGCGATTCAACACGTCTCCATGGAAAACATCCTCCGGATACTCGTGCAAACATTTGAGGGCGATCCACCGGTCGTATCTATAGATACGGACCTTTTGAGCCCCTACTCTAGCCGAGCCGGTGGAATTGCCCCGACCGGACGCTGTCGCCGTGCCGTGTCGTACCGATTCAACGCGTCTCCATGGAAAACACCCTCCGGAAACTCGTGCAAAATTTTGAGCGCGATCCAGCGGTTGGATCTATAGATACGGACCTTTTGAGCCGCTACTCTAGCCGAGCCGGTGGAATTGCCCCGACCGGACGCTGTCGCCGTGTCGTGTCGTACCGATTCAACGCGTCTCCATGGGAAACATCCTCTGGAAACTCATGGAAAAATTTGAGCGCGATCCAACTGTTGGATCTATAGATACGGACCTTTTGAGCCGCTACTCTAGCCGAGCCGATGGAATTGCCCCGACCGGATGCTGTCGCCGTCCCGTACCGATTCAACGCGTCTCCATGGAAAACATCCTCCGGATACTCGTGCAACAATTTGAGCGCGATCCACCGGTCGGATCTATAGATACGGACCTTTTGAGCCGCTACTCTAGCCGAGCCGGTGGAATTGCCCCGATCGGACGCTGTCGCCGTGCCGTGTCGTACCGATTCAACGCGTCTCCATGGAAAACAGCATCCGAAAACTCGTGGAAAAATTTGAGCGCGATCCAACTATCGGATCTATAGATACGGACCTTTTGAGCCGCTACTCTAGCCGAGCCGGTGGAATTGCCCCGACCGGATGCTGTCGCCGTCCCGTAGCGATTCAACACGTCTCCATGGAAAACATCCTCCGGATACTCGTGCAAACATTTGAGGGCGATCCACCGGTCGTATCTATAGATACGGACCTTTTGAGCCCCTACTCTAGCCGAGCCGGTGGAATTGCCCCGACCAGACGCTGTCTCCGTGCCGTGTCGTACCGATTCAACGCGTCACCATGGAAAACACCCTCCGGAAACTCGTCCAAAAATTTGAGCGCGATCCAGCGGTCGGATCTATAGATATGGACCTTTTGAGCCGCTACTCTAGCCGAGCCGGTGGAATTGCCCCGACCGGACGCTGTCGCCCAGTCGTGTCGTACCGATTCAACGCGTATCATTGGAAAACAGCCTCCGGAAACTCGTGCAAAAATTTGAGCCAATCCAGCGGTCGGATCTATAGATACGGACCTTTTGAGCCGCTACTCTTGCCGAGCCGGTGGAATTGCCCCGATCGGACGCTGTCGTCGTACCGATTCAACGCGTCTCCATGGAAAACACCCTCCGGAAACTCGTGCAAAAATTTGAGCGCGATCTAGCGGTCGGATCTATAGATACGGACCTTTTGAGCCGCTACTCTAGCCGAGCCGGTGGAATTGCCCCGATCGGACGCTGTCGCCGTGCCGTGTCGTACCGATTCAACGCGTCACCATGGAAAACACCCTCCGGAAACTCGTCCAAAAATTTGAGCGCGATCCAGCGGTCGGATCTATAGATATGGACCTTTTGAGCCGCTACTCTAGCCGAGCCGGTGGAATTGCCCCGACCGGACGCTGTCGCCCAGCCGTGTCGTACCGATTCAACGCGTATCATTGGAAAACAGCCTCCGGAAACTCGTGCAAAAATTTGAGCCAATCCAGCGGTCGGATCTATAGATACGGACCTTTTGAGCCGCTACTCTAGCCGAGCCGGTGGAATTGCTCCGACCGGACGCTGTCGTCGTGTCGTGTCGTACCGATTCAACGCGTCTCCATGGGAAACATCCTCCGGAAACTCGTGGAAAAAATTGAGCGCGATCCAACTGTCGGATCTATAGATACGGACCTTTTGAGCCGCTACTCTAGCCGAGCCGGTGGAATTACCCCGACCGGATGCTGTCGCCGTCCCGTACCGATTCAACGTGTCTCCATGGAAAACATCCTCCGGATACTCGTGCAACAATTTGAGCGCGATCCACCGGTCGGATCTATAGATACGGACCTTTTGAGCCGCTACTCTAGCCGAGCCGGTGGAATTGCCCCGATCGGACGCTGTCGCCGTGCCGTGTCGTACCGATTCAACGCGTCTCCATGGAAAACAGCATCCGAAAACTCGTGGAAAAATTTGAGCGCGATCCAGCGGTCGGATCTATAGATACGGACCTTTTGAGCCGCTACTCTAGCCGAGCCGGTGGAATTGCCCCGACCGGACGCTGTCGCCGTGTCGTGTCGTACCGATTCAACGCGTCTCCATGGAAAACATCCTCCGGAAACTCGTGGAAAAATTTGAGCGCGATCCAACTGTTGGATCTATAGATACGAACCTTTTGAGCCGCTACTCTAGCCGAGCCGATGGAATTGCCCCGACCGGATGCTGTCGCCGTCCCGTACCGATTCAACGCGTCTCCATGGAAAACATCCTCCAGATACTCGTGCAACAATTTGATCGCGATCCACCGGTCGGATCTATAGATACGGACCTTTTGAGCCCCTACTCTAGCCGAGCCGGTGGAATTGCCCCGACCGGACGCTGTCGTCGTGCCGTGTCGTACCGATTCAACGCGTCTCCATGGAAAACAGCATCCGAAAACTCGTGGAAAAATTTGAGCGCGATCCAACTATCGGATCTATAGATACGGACCTTTTGAGCCGCTACTCTAGCCGAGCCGGTGGAATTGCCCCGACCGGATGCTGTCGCCGTCCCGTAGCGATTCAACACGTCTCCATGGAAAACATCCTCCGGATACTCGTGCAAACATTTGAGGGCGATCCACCGGTCGTATCTATAGATACGGACCTTTTGAGCCCCTACTCTAGCCGAGCCGGTGGAATTGCCCCGACCGGACGCTGTCGCCGTGCCGTGTCGTACCGATTCAACGCGTCTCCATGGAAAACACCCTCTGGAAACTCGTGCAAAATTTTGAGCGCGATCCAGCGGTTGGATCTATAGATACGGACCTTTTGAGCCGCTACTCTAGCCGAGCCGGTGGAATTGCCCCGACCGGACGCTGTCGCCGTGTCGTGTCGTACCGATTCAACGCGTCTCCATGGGAAACATCCTCTGGAAACTCGTGGAAAAATTTGAGCGCGATCCAACTGTTGGATCTATAGATACGGACCTTTTGAGCCGCTACTCTAGCCGAGCCGATGGAATTGCCCCGACCGGATGCTGTCGCCGTCCCGTACCGATTCAACGCGTCTCCATGGAAAACAGCCTCCGGAAACTCGTGCAAAAATTTGAGCGCGATCCAGCGGTTGGATCTATAGATACGGACCTTTTGAGCCGCTACTCTAGCCGAGCCGGTGGAATTGCCCCGACCGGACGCTGTCGCCGTGTCGTGTCGTACCGATTCAACGCGTCTCCATGGAAAACATCCTCCGGAAACTCGTGGAAAAATTTGAGCGCGATCCAACTGTTGGATCTATAGATACGGACCTTCTGAGCCGCTACTCTAGCCGAGCCGATGGAATTGCCCCGACCGGATGCTGTCGCCGTCCCGTACCGATTCAACGCGTATCCATGGAAAACATCCTCCAGATACTCGTGCAACAATTTGATCGCGATCTACCGGTCGGATCTATAGATACGGACCTTTTGAGCCCCTACTCTAGCCGAGCCAGTGGAATTGCCCCGACCGGATGCTGTCGTCGTGCCTTGTCGTACCGATTCAGCGCGTCTCCATGGAAAACACCCTCCGGAAACTCGTGCAAAAATTTGAGCGCGATCCAGCGGTCGGATCTATAGATACGGACGTTTTGAGTTTTACTCTAGCCGAGCCGGTGGAATTGCCCCGACCGAACGCTGTCGCCGTGCCGTGTCGTACCGATTCAACGCGTATCATTGGAAAACAGCCTCCGGAAACTCGTGCAAAAATTTGAGCCAATCCAGCGGTCGGATCTATAGATACGGACCTTTTGAGCCGCTACTCATGCCGAGCCGGTGGAATTGCCCCGATCGGACGCTGTCGTCGTACCGATTCAACGCGTCTCCATGGAAAACACCCTCCGGAAACTCGTGCAAAAATTTGAGCGCGATCCAGCGGTCGGATCTATAGATACGGACCTTTTGAGCCGCTACTCTAGCCGAGCCGGTGGAATTGCCCCGATCGGACGCTGTCGCCGTGCCGTGTCGTACCGATTCAACGCGTCTCCATGGAAAACAGCATCCGAAAACTCGTGGAAAAATTTGAGCGCGATCCAACTATCGGATCTATAGATACGGACCTTTTGAGCCGCTACTCTAGCCGAGCCGGTGGAATTGCCCCGACCGGATGCTGTCGCCGTCCCGTAGCGATTCAACACGTCTCCATGGAAAACATCCTCCGGATACTCGTGCAAACATTTGAGGGCGATCCACCGGTCGTATCTATAGATACGGACCTTTTGAGCCCCTACTCTAGCCGAGCCGGTGGAATTGCCCCGACCGGACGCTGTCGTCGTGCCGTGTCGTACCGATTCAACGCGTCTCCATGGAAAACACCCTCTGGAAACTCGTGCAAAATTTTGAGCGCGATCCAGCGGTTGGATCTATAGATACGGACCTTTTGAGCCGCTACTCTAGCCGAGCCGGTGGAATTGCCCCGACCGGACGCTGTCGCCGTCTCGTGTCGTACCGATTCAACGCGTCTCCATGGGAAACATCCTCTGGAAACTCGTGGAAAAATTTGAGCGCGATCCAACTGTTGGATCTATAGATACGGACCTTTTGAGCCGCTACTCTAGCCGAGCCGATGGAATTGCCCCGACCGGATGCTGTCGCCGTCCCGTACCGATTCAATGCGTCTCCATGGAAAACATCCTCCGGATACTCGTGCAACAATTTGAGCGCGATCCACCGGTCGGATCTATAGATACGGACCTTTTGAGCCGCTACTCTAGCCGAGCCGGTGGAATTGCCCCGATCGGACGCTGTCGCCGTGCCGTGTCGTACCGATTCAACGCGTCTCCATGGAAAACAGCATCCGAAAACTCGTGGAAAAATTTGAGCGCGATCCAGCGGTCGGATCTATAGATACGGACCTTTTGAGCCGCTACTCTAGCCGAGCCGGTGGAATTGCCCCGACCGGACGCTGTCGCCGTGTCGTGTCGTACCGATTCAACGCGTCTCCATGGAAAACATCCTCCGGAAACTCGTGGAAAAATTTGAGCGCGATCCAACTGTTGGATCTATAGATACGAACCTTTTGAGCCGCTACTCTAGCCGAGCCGATGGAATTGCCCCGACCGGATGCTGTCGCCGTCCCGTACCGATTCAACGCGTCTCCATGGAAAACATCCTCCAGATACTCGTGCAACAATTTGATCGCGATCCACCGGTCGGATCTATAGATACGGACCTTTTGAGCCCCTACTCTAGCCGAGCCGGTGGAATTGCCCCGACCGGACGCTGTCGTCGTGCCGTGTCGTACCGATTCAACGCGTCTCCATGGAAAACAGCATCCGAAAACTCGTGGAAAAATTTGAGCGCGATCCAACTACCGGATCTATAGATACGGACCTTTTGAGCCGCTACTCTAGCCGAGCCGGTGGAATTGCCCCGACCGGATGCTGTCGCCGTCCCGTAGCGATTCAACACGTCTCCATGGAAAACATCCTCCGGATACTCGTGCAAACATTTGAGGGCGATCCACCGGTCGTATCTATAGATACGGACCTTTTGAGCCCCTACTCTAGCCGAGCCGGTGGAATTGCCTCGACCGGACGCTGTCGCCGTGCCGTGTCGTACCGATTCAACGCGTCTCCATGGAAAACACCCTCTGGAAACTCGTGCAAAATTTTGAGCGCGATCCAGCGGTTGGATCTATAGATACGGACCTTTTGAGCCGCTACTCTAGCCGAGCCGGTGGAATTGCCCCGACCGGACGCTGTCGCCGTGTCGTGTCGTACCGATTCAACGCGTCTCCATGGGAAACATCCTCTGGAAACTCGGGGAAAAATTTGAGCGCGATCCAACTGTTGGATCTATAGATACGGACCTTTTGAGCCGCTACTCTAGCCGAGCCGATGGAATTGCCCCGACCGGATGCTGTCGCCGTCCCGTACCGATTCAACGCGTCTCCATGGAAAACAGCCTCCGGAAACTCGTGCAAAAATTTGAGCGCGATCCAGCGGTTGGATCTATAGATACGGACCTTTTGAGCCGCTACTCTAGCCGAGCCGGTGGAATTGCCCCGATCGGACGCTGTCGCGGTGCCGTGTCGTACCGATTCAACGCGTCTCCATGGAAAACAGCATCCGAAAACTCGTGGAAAAATTTGAGCGCGATCCAACTATCGGATCTATAGATACGGACCTTTTGAGCCGCTACTCTAGCCGAGTCGGTGGAATTGCCCCGATCGGACGCTGTCGCCGTGTCGTGTCGTACCGATTCAACGCGTCTCCATGGAAAACATCCTCCGGAAACTCGTGGAAAAATTTGAGCGCGATCCAACTGTTGGATCTATAGATACGAACCTTTTGAGCCGCTACTCTAGCCGAGCCGATGGAATTGCCCCGACCGGATGCTGTCGCCGTCCCGTACCGATTGAACGCGTCCCCATGGAAACCAGCCTCCGGAAAATCGTGGAAAAATTTGAGCGCGATCCAGCGATCGGATCTATAGATACGGACCTTTTGAGCCGCTACTCTAGCCGAGCCGGTGGAATTGCCCCGACCGGACGCTGTCGTCGTGCCGTGTCGTACCGATTCAACGCGTCTCCATGGAAAACAGCATCCGAAAACTCGTGGAAAAATTTGAGCGCGATCCAACTATCGGATCTATAGATACGGACCTTTTGAGCCGCTACTCTAGCCGAGCCGGTGGAATTGCCCCGACCGGATGCTGTCGCCGTCCCGTAGCGATTCAACACGTCTCCATGGAAAACATCCTCCGGATACTCGTGCAAACATTTGAGGGCGATCCACCGGTCGTATCTATAGATACGGACCTTTTGAGCCCCTACCCTAGCCGAGCCGGTGGAATTGCCCCGACCGGACGCTGTCGCCGTGCCGTGTCGTACCGATTCAACGCGTCTCCATGGAAAACACCCTCCGGAAACTCGTGCAAAATTTTGAGCGCGATCCAGCGGTTGGATCTATAGATACGGACCTTTTGAGCCGCTACTCTAGCCGAGCCGGTGGAATTGCCCCGACCGGACGCTGTCGCCGTGTCGTGTCGTACCGATTCAACGCGTCTCCATGGGAAACATCCTCTGGAAACTCGTGGAAAAATTTGAGCGCGATCCAACTGTTGGATCTATAGATACGGACCTTTTGAGCCGCTACTCTAGCCGAGCCGATGGAATTGCCCCGACCGGATGCTGTCGCCGTCCCGTACCGATTCAACGCGTCTCCATGGAAAACATCCTCCGGATACTCGTGCAACAATTTGAGCGCGATCCACCGGTCGGATCTATAGATACGGACCTTTTGAGCCGCTACTCTAGCCGAGCCGGTGGAATTGCCCCGATCGGACGCTGTCGCGGTGCCGTGTCGTACCGATTCAACGCGTCTCCATGGAAAACAGCATCCGAAAACTCGTGGAAAAATTTGAGCGCGATCCAACTATCGGATCTATAGATACGGACCTTTTGAGCCGCTACTCTAGCCGAGCCGGTGGAATTGCCCCGACCGGATGCTGTCGCCGTCCCGTAGCGATTCAACACGTCTCCATGGAAAACATCCTCCGGATACTCGTGCAAACATTTGAGGGCGATCCACCGGTCGTATCTATAGATACGGACCTTTTGAGCCCCTACTCTAGCCGAGCCGGTGGAATTGCCCCGACCGAACGCTGTCGCCGTGCCGTGTCGTACCGATTCAACGCGTCTCCATGGAAAACACCCTCCGGAAACTCGTGCAAAATTTTGAGCGCGATCCAGCGGTTGGATCTATAGATACGGACCTTTTGAGCCGCTACTCTAGCCGAGCCGGTGGAATTGCCCCGACCGGACGCTGTCGCCGTGTCGTGTCGTACCGATTCAACGCGTCTCCATGGGAAACATCCTCTGGAAACTCGTGGAAAAATTTGAGCGCGATCCAACTGTTGGATCTATAGATACGGACCTTTTGAGCCGCTACTCTAGCCGAGCCGATGGAATTGCCCCGACCGGATGCTGTCGCCGTCCCGTACCGATTCAACGCGTCTCCATGGAAAACAGCCTCCGGAAACTCGTGCAAAAATTTGAGCGCGATCCAGCGGTTGGATCTATAGATACGGACCTTTTGAGCCGCTACTCTAACCGAGCCGGTGGAATTGCCCCGACCGGACGCTGTCGCCGTGTCGTGTCGTACCGATTCAACGCGTCTCCATGGAAAACATCCTCCGGAAACTCGTGGAAAAATTTGAGCGCGATCCAACTGTTGGATCTATAGATACGGACCTTTTGAGCCGCTACTCTAGCCGAGCCGATGGAATTGCCCCGACCGGATGCTGTCGCCGTCCCGTACCGATTCAACGCGTCTCCATGGAAAACATCCTCCGGATACTCGTGCAACAATTTGAGCGCGATCCACCGGTCGGATCTATAGATACGGACCTTTTGAGCCCCTACTCTAGCCGAGCCGGTGGAATTGCCCCGACCGGACGCTGTCGTCGTGCCGTGTCGTACCGATTCAACGCGTCTCCATGGAAAACATCCTCCGGATACTCGTGCAACAATTTGAGCGCGATCCACCGGTCGGATCTATAGATACGGACCTTTTGAGCCCCTACTCTAGCCGAGCCGGTGGAATTGCCCCGACCGGACGCTGTCGTCGTGCCGTGTCGTACCGATTGAACGCGTCCCCATGGAAACCAGCCTCCGGAAAATCGTGGAAAAATTTGAGCGCGATCCAACTGTTGGATCTATAGATACGGACCTTTTGAGCCGCTACTCTAGCCGAGCCGGTGGAATTGCCCCGACCGGACGCTGTCGTCGTGCCGTGTCGTATCGATTCAACGCGTCTCCATGGAAAACATCCTCCGGATACTCGTGCAACAATTTGAGCGCGATCCACCGGTCGGATCTATAGATACGGACCTTTTGAGCCCCTACTCTAGCCGAGCCGGTGGAATTGCCCCGACCGGACGCTGTCGTCGTGCCGTGTCGTACCGATTGAACGCGTCCCCATGGAAACCAGCCTCCGGAAACTCGTGCAAAAATTTGAGCGCGATCCAGCGGTCGGATCTATAGATACGGACGTTTTGAGTTTTACTCTAGCCGAGCCGGTGGAATTGCCCCGACCGGACGCTGTCGCCGTGCCGTGTCGTACCGATTGAACGCGTCCCCATGGAAACCAGCCTCCGGAAAATCGTGGAAAAATTTGAGCGCGATCCAGCGATCGGATCTATAGATACGGACCTTTTAAGCCGCTACTCTAGCCGAGCCGGTGGAATTGCCCCGACCGGACGCTGTCGCCGTGCCGTGTCGTACCGATTCAACGCGTCTCCATGGAAAACACCCTCCGGAAACTCGTGCAAAAATTGGAGCACGATCCAGCGGTCGGATCTATAGATACGGACCTTTTGAGCCGCTACTCTAGCCGAGCCGGTGGAATTGCCCCGACCGGACGCTGTCGCCGTGTCGTGTCGTACCGATTCAACGCGTCTCCATGGAAAACATCCTCTGGAAACTCGTGGAAAAATTTGAGCGCGATCCAACTGTTGGATCTATAGATACGGACCTTTTGAGCCGCTACTCTAGCCGAGCCGATGGAATTGCCCCGACCGGATGCTGTCGCCGTCCCGTACCGATTCAACGCGTCTCCATGGAAAACATCCTCCGGATACTCGTGCAACAATTTGAGCGCGATCCACCGGTCGGATCTATAGATACGGACCTTTTGAGCCCCTACTCTAGCCGAGCCGGTGGAATTGCCCCGACCGGACGCTGTCGCCGTGCCGTGTCGTATCGATTCAACGCATCTCCATGGAAAACACCCTCCGGAAACTCGTGCAAAATTTTGAGCGCGATCCAGCGGTCGGATCTATAGATACGGACCTTTTGAGCCGCTACTCTAGCCGAGCCGGTGGAATTGCCCCGACCGGACGCTGTCGCCGTGTCGTGTCGTACCGATTCAACGCGTCTCCATGGGAAACATCCTCTGGAAACTCGGGGAAAAATTTGAGCGCGATCCAACTGTTGGATCTATAGATACGGACCTTTTGAGCCGCTACTCTAGCCGAGCCGATGGAATTGCCCCGACCGGATGCTGTCGCCGTCCCGTACCGATTCAACGCGTCTCCATGGAAAACAGCCTCCGGAAACTCGTGCAAAAATTTGAGCGCGATCCAGCGGTTGGATCTATAGATACGGACCTTTTGAGCCGCTACTCTAGCCGAGCCGGTGGAATTGCCCCGATCGGACGCTGTCGCGGTGCCGTGTCGTACCGATTCAACGCGTCTCCATGGAAAACAGCATCCGAAAACTCGTGGAAAAATTTGAGCGCGATCCAACTATCGGATCTATAGATACGGACCTTTTGAGCCGCTACTCTAGCCGAGTCGGTGGAATTGCCCCGATCGGACGCTGTCGCCGTGTCGTGTCGTACCGATTCAACGCGTCTCCATGGAAAACATCCTCCGGAAACTCGTGGAAAAATTTGAGCGCGATCCAACTGTTGGATCTATAGATACGAACCTTTTGAGCCGCTACTCTAGCCGAGCCGATGGAATTGCCCCGACCGGATGCTGTCGCCGTCCCGTACCGATTGAACGCGTCCCCATGGAAACCAGCCTCCGGAAAATCGTGGAAAAATTTGAGCGCGATCCAGCGATCGGATCTATAGATACGGACCTTTTGAGCCGCTACTCTAGCCGAGCCGGTGGAATTGCCCCGACCGGACGCTGTCGTCGTGCCGTGTCGTACCGATTCAACGCGTCTCCATGGAAAACAGCATCCGAAAACTCGTGGAAAAATTTGAGCGCGATCCAACTATCGGATCTATAGATACGGACCTTTTGAGCCGCTACTCTAGCCGAGCCGGTGGAATTGCCCCGACCGGATGCTGTCGCCGTCCCGTAGCGATTCAACACGTCTCCATGGAAAACATCCTCCGGATACTCGTGCAAACATTTGAGGGCGATCCACCGGTCGTATCTATAGATACGGACCTTTTGAGCCCCTACCCTAGCCGAGCCGGTGGAATTGCCCCGACCGGACGCTGTCGCCGTGCCGTGTCGTACCGATTCAACGCGTCTCCATGGAAAACACCCTCCGGAAACTCGTGCAAAATTTTGAGCGCGATCCAGCGGTTGGATCTATAGATACGGACCTTTTGAGCCGCTACTCTAGCCGAGCCGGTGGAATTGCCCCGACCGGACGCTGTCGCCGTGTCGTGTCGTACCGATTCAACGCGTCTCCATGGGAAACATCCTCTGGAAACTCGTGGAAAAATTTGAGCGCGATCCAACTGTTGGATCTATAGATACGGACCTTTTGAGCCGCTACTCTAGCCGAGCCGATGGAATTGCCCCGACCGGATGCTGTCGCCGTCCCGTACCGATTCAACGCGTCTCCATGGAAAACATCCTCCGGATACTCGTGCAACAATTTGAGCGCGATCCACCGGTCGGATCTATAGATACGGACCTTTTGAGCCGCTACTCTAGCCGAGCCGGTGGAATTGCCCCGATCGGACGCTGTCGCGGTGCCGTGTCGTACCGATTCAACGCGTCTCCATGGAAAACAGCATCCGAAAACTCGTGGAAAAATTTGAGCGCGATCCAACTATCGGATCTATAGATACGGACCTTTTGAGCCGCTACTCTAGCCGAGCCGGTGGAATTGCCCCGACCGGATGCTGTCGCCGTCCCGTAGCGATTCAACACGTCTCCATGGAAAACATCCTCCGGATACTCGTGCAAACATTTGAGGGCGATCCACCGGTCGTATCTATAGATACGGACCTTTTGAGCCCCTACTCTAGCCGAGCCGGTGGAATTGCCCCGACCGAACGCTGTCGCCGTGCCGTGTCGTACCGATTCAACGCGTCTCCATGGAAAACACCCTCCGGAAACTCGTGCAAAATTTTGAGCGCGATCCAGCGGTTGGATCTATAGATACGGACCTTTTGAGCCGCTACTCTAGCCGAGCCGGTGGAATTGCCCCGACCGGACGCTGTCGCCGTGTCGTGTCGTACCGATTCAACGCGTCTCCATGGGAAACATCCTCTGGAAACTCGTGGAAAAATTTGAGCGCGATCCAACTGTTGGATCTATAGATACGGACCTTTTGAGCCGCTACTCTAGCCGAGCCGATGGAATTGCCCCGACCGGATGCTGTCGCCGTCCCGTACCGATTCAACGCGTCTCCATGGAAAACAGCCTCCGGAAACTCGTGCAAAAATTTGAGCGCGATCCAGCGGTTGGATCTATAGATACGGACCTTTTGAGCCGCTACTCTAACCGAGCCGGTGGAATTGCCCCGACCGGACGCTGTCGCCGTGTCGTGTCGTACCGATTCAACGCGTCTCCATGGAAAACATCCTCCGGAAACTCGTGGAAAAATTTGAGCGCGATCCAACTGTTGGATCTATAGATACGGACCTTTTGAGCCGCTACTCTAGCCGAGCCGATGGAATTGCCCCGACCGGATGCTGTCGCCGTCCCGTACCGATTCAACGCGTCTCCATGGAAAACATCCTCCGGATACTCGTGCAACAATTTGAGCGCGATCCACCGGTCGGATCTATAGATACGGACCTTTTGAGCCCCTACTCTAGCCGAGCCGGTGGAATTGCCCCGACCGGACGCTGTCGTCGTGCCGTGTCGTACCGATTCAACGCGTCTCCATGGAAAACATCCTCCGGATACTCGTGCAACAATTTGAGCGCGATCCACCGGTCGGATCTATAGATACGGACCTTTTGAGCCCCTACTCTAGCCGAGCCGGTGGAATTGCCCCGACCGGACGCTGTCGTCGTGCCGTGTCGTACCGATTGAACGCGTCCCCATGGAAACCAGCCTCCGGAAAATCGTGGAAAAATTTGAGCGCGATCCAACTGTTGGATCTATAGATACGGACCTTTTGAGCCGCTACTCTAGCCGAGCCGGTGGAATTGCCCCGACCGGACGCTGTCGTCGTGCCGTGTCGTACCGATTCAACGCGTCTCCATGGAAAACATCCTCCGGATACTCGTGCAACAATTTGAGCGCGATCCACCGGTCGGATCTATAGATACGGACCTTTTGAGCCCCTACTCTAGCCGAGCCGGTGGAATTGCCCCGACCGGACGCTGTCGTCGTGCCGTGTCGTACCGATTGAACGCGTCCCCATGGAAACCAGCCTCCGGAAACTCGTGCAAAAATTTGAGCGCGATCCAGCGGTCGGATCTATAGATACGGACGTTTTGAGTTTTACTCTAGCCGAGCCGGTGGAATTGCCCCGACCGGACGCTGTCGCCGTGCCGTGTCGTACCGATTGAACGCGTCCCCATGGAAACCAGCCTCCGGAAAATCGTGGAAAAATTTGAGCGCGATCCAGCGATCGGATCTATAGATACGGACCTTTTAAGCCGCTACTCTAGCCGAGCCGGTGGAATTGCCCCGACCGGACGCTGTCGCCGTGCCGTGTCGTACCGATTCAACGCGTCTCCATGGAAAACACCCTCCGGAAACTCGTGCAAAAATTGGAGCACGATCCAGCGGTCGGATCTATAGATACGGACCTTTTGAGCCGCTACTCTAGCCGAGCCGGTGGAATTGCCCCGACCGGACGCTGTCGCCGTGTCGTGTCGTACCGATTCAACGCGTCTCCATGGAAAACATCCTCTGGAAACTCGTGGAAAAATTTGAGCGCGATCCAACTGTTGGATCTATAGATACGGACCTTTTGAGCCGCTACTCTAGCCGAGCCGATGGAATTGCCCCGACCGGATGCTGTCGCCGTCCCGTACCGATTCAACGCGTCTCCATGGAAAACATCCTCCGGATACTCGTGCAACAATTTGAGCGCGATCCACCGGTCGGATCTATAGATACGGACCTTTTGAGCCCCTACTCTAGCCGAGCCGGTGGAATTGCCCCGACCGGACGCTGTCGCCGTGCCGTGTCGTATCGATTCAACGCATCTCCATGGAAAACACCCTCCGGAAACTCGTGCAAAATTTTGAGCGCGATCCAGCGGTCGGATCTATAGATACGGACCTTTTGAGCCGCTACTCTAGCCGAGCCGGTGGAATTGCCCCGACCGGACGCTGTCGCCGTGTCGTGTCGTACCGATTCAACGCGTCTCCATGGAAAACATCCTCCGGAAACTCGTGGAAAAATTTGAGCGCGATCCAACTGTTGGATCTATAGATACGGACCTTTTGAGCCGCTACTCTAGCCGAGCCGATGGAATTGCCCCGACCGGATGCTGTCGCCGTCCCGTACCGATTCAACGCGTCTCCATGGAAAACACCCTCCGGAAACTCGTGCAAAAATTGGAGCACGATCCAGCGGTCGGATCTATAGATACGGACCTTTTGAGCCGCTACTCTAGCCGAGCCGGTGGAATTGCCCCGACCGGACGCTGTCGCCGTGTCGTGTCGTACCGATTCAACGCGTCTCCATGGAAAACATCCTCTGGAAACTCGTGGAAAAATTTGAGCGCGATCCAACTGTTGGATCTATAGATACGGACCTTTTGAGCCGCTACTCTAGCCGAGCCGATGGAATTGCCCCGACCGGATGCTGTCGCCGTCCCGTACCGATTCAACGCGTCTCCATGGAAAACATCCTCCGGATACTCGAGCAACAATTTGAGCGCGATCCAGCGGTCGGATCTATAGATACGGACCTTTTGAGCCGCTACTCTAGCCGAGCCGATGGAATTGCCCCGACCGGATGCTGTCGCCGTCCCGTACCGATTCAACGCGTCTCCATGGAAAACATCCTCCGGATACTCGTGCAACAATTTGAGCGCGATCCACCGGTCGGATCTATAGATACGGACCTTTTGAGCCCCTACTCTAGCCGAGCCGGTGGAATTGCCCCGACCGGACGCTGTCGTCGTGCCGTGTCGTACCGATTCAACGCGTCTCCATGGAAAACATCCTCCGGATACTCGTGCAACAATTTGAGCGCGATCCACCGGTCGGATCTATAGATACGGACCTTTTGAGCCCCTACTCTAGCCGAGCCGGTGGAATTGCCCCGACCGGACGCTGTCGTCGTGCCGTGTCGTACCGATTCAACGCGTCTCCATGGAAAACACCCTCCGGAAACTCGTGCAAAAATTTGAGCGCGATCCAGCGGTCGGATCTATAGATACGGACGTTTTGAGTTTTACTCTAGCCGAGCCGGTGGAATTGCCCCGACCGGACGCTGTCGCCGTGCCGTGTCGTACCGATTGAACGCGTCCCCATGGAAACCAGCCTCCGGAAACTCGTGCAAAAATTTGAGCGCGATCCAGCGGTCGGATCTATAGATACGGACGTTTTGAGTTTTACTCTAGCCGAGCCGGTGGAATTGCCCCGACCGGACGCTGTCGCCGTGCCGTGTCGTACCGATTGAACGCGTCCCCATGGAAACCAGCCTCCGGAAAATCGTGGAAAAATTTGAGCGCGATCCAGCGATCGGATCTATAGATACGGACCTTTTAAGCCGCTACTCTAGCCGAGCCGGTGGAATTGCCCCGACCGGACGCTGTCGCCGTGCCGTGTCGTACCGATTCAACGCGTCTCCATGGAAAACACCCTCCGGAAACTCGTGCAAAAATTGGAGCACGATCCAGCGGTCGGATCTATAGATACGGACCTTTTGAGCCGCTACTCTAGCCGAGCCGGTGGAATTGCCCCGACAGGACGCTGTCGCCGTGCCGTGTAGTACCGATTGAACGCGTCTCCATGGAAAACACCCTCCGGAAACTCGTGCAAAAATTGGAGCACGATCCAGCGGTCGGATCTATAGATACGGACCTTTTGAGCCGCTACTCTAGCCGAGCCGGTGGAATTGCCCCGACCGGACGCTGTCGCCGTGTCGTGTCGTACCGATTCAACGCGTCTCCATGGAAAACATCCTCCGGAAACTCGTGGAAAAATTTGAGCGCGATCCAACTGTTGGATCTATAGATACGGACCTTTTGAGCCGCTACTCTAGCCGAGCCGATGGAATTGCCCCGACCGGATGCTGTCGCCGTCCCGTACCGATTCAACGCGTCTCCATGGAAAACATCCTCCGGATACTCGTGCAACAATTTGAGCACGATCCAGCGGTCGGATCAATAGATACGGACTTTTTGAGCCGCCACTCTAGCCGAGCCGGTGGAATTGCCCCGACCGGACGCTGTCGCCCTGCCGTGTAGTACCGATTGAACGCGTCCCCATGGAAACCAGCCTCTGGAAAATCGTGGAAAAATGTGAGCGCGATCCAGCGATCGGATCTATAGATACGGACCTTTTGAGCCGCTACTCTAGCCGAGCCGGTGGAATTGCCCCGACCGGACGCTGTCGCCGTGCCGTGTCGTACCGATTCAACGCCTCTCCATGGAAAACACCCTCCGGAAACTCGTGCAAAATTTTGAGCGCGATCCAGCGGTTGGATCTATAGATACGGACCTTTTGAGCCGCTACTCTAGCCGAGCCGGTGGAATTGCCCCGACCGGACGCTGTCGCCGTGTCGTGTCGTACCGATTCAACGCGTCTCCATGGAAAACATCCTCCGGAAACTCGTGGAAAAATTTGAGCGCGATCCAACTGTTGGATCTATAGATACGGACCTTTTGAGCCGCTACTCTAGCCGAGCCGATGGAATTGCCCCGACCGGATGCTGTCGCCGTCCCGTACCGATTCAACGGGTCTCCATGGAAAACATCCTCCGGATACTCGTGCAACAATTTGAGCGCGATCCACCGGTCGGATCTATAGATACGGACCTTTTGAGCCCCTACTCTAGCCGAGCCGGTGGAATTGCCCCGACCGGACGCTGTCGTCGTGCCGTGTGGTACCGATTCAACGCATCTCCATGGAAAACACCCTCCGGAAACTCGTGCAAAAATTTGAGCGCGATCCAGCGGTCGGATCTATAGATACGGACCTTTTGAGCCGCTACTCTAGCCGAGCCGGTGGAATTGCCCCGACCGGACGCTGTCGCCGTGTCGTGTCGTACCGATTCAACGCGTCTCCATGGAAAACATCCTCCGGAAACTCGTGGAAAAATTTGAACGCGATCCAACTGTTGGATCTATAGATACGGACCTTTTGAGCCGCTACTCTAGCCGAGCCGATGGAATTGCCCCGACCGGATGCTGTCGCCGTCCCGTACCGATTCAACGCGTCTCCATGGAAAACATCCTCCGGATACTCGTGCAACAATTTGAGCGCGATCCAGCGGTCGGATCTATAGATACGGACCTTTTGAGCCGCTACTCTAGCCGAGCCGATGGAATTGCCCCGACCGGATGCTGTCGCCGTCCCGTACCGATTCAACGCGTCTCCATGGAAAACATCCTCCGGATACTCGTGCAACAATTTGAGCGCGATCCACCGGTCGGATCTATAGATACGGACCTTTTGAGCCCCTACTCTAGCCGAGCCGGTGGAATTGCCCCGACCGGACGCTGTCGTCGTGCCGTGTCGTACCGATTCAACGCGTCTCCATGGAAAACATCCTCCGGATACTCGTGCAACAATTTGAGCGCGATCCACCGGTCGGATCTATAGATACGGACCTTTTGAGCCCCTACTCTAGCCGAGCCGGTGGAATTGCCCCGACCGGACGCTGTCGTCGTGCCGTGTCGTACCGATTCAACGCGTCTCCATGGAAAACACCCTCCGGAAACTCGTGCAAAAATTTGAGCGCGATCCAGCGGTCGGATCTATAGATACGGACGTTTTGAGTTTTACTCTAGCCGAGCCGGTGGAATTGCCCCGACCGGACGCTGTCGCCGTGCCGTGTCGTACCGATTGAACGCGTCCCCATGGAAACCAGCCTCCGGAAACTCGTGCAAAAATTTGAGCGCGATCCAGCGGTCGGATCTATAGATACGGACGTTTTGAGTTTTACTCTAGCCGAGCCGGTGGAATTGCCCCGACCGGACGCTGTCGCCGTGCCGTGTCGTACCGATTGAACGCGTCCCCATGGAAACCAGCCTCCGGAAAATCGTGGAAAAATTTGAGCGCGATCCAGCGATCGGATCTATAGATACGGACCTTTTAAGCCGCTACTCTAGCCGAGCCGGTGGAATTGCCCCGACCGGACGCTGTCGCCGTGCCGTGTCGTACCGATTCAACGCGTCTCCATGGAAAACACCCTCCGGAAACTCGTGCAAAAATTGGAGCACGATCCAGCGGTCGGATCTATAGATACGGACCTTTTGAGCCGCTACTCTAGCCGAGCCGGTGGAATTGCCCCGACAGGACGCTGTCGCCGTGCCGTGTAGTACCGATTGAACGCGTCCCCATGGAAACCAGCCTCCGGAAAATCGTGGAAAAATTTGAGCGCGATCCAGCGATCGGATCTATAGATACGGACCTTTTGAGCCGCTACTCTAGCCGAGCCGGTGGAATTGCCCCGACCGGACGCTGTCGCCGTGCCGTGTCGTACCGATTCAACGCGTCTCCATGGAAAACACGCTCTGGAAACTCGTGCAAAAATTGGAGCACGATCCAGCGGTCGGATCAATAGATACGGACTTTTTGAGCCGCCACTCTAGCCGAGCCGGTGGAATTGCCCCGACCGGACGCTGTCGCCGTGCCGTGTAGTACCGATTGAACGCGTCCCCATGGAAACCAGCCTCTGGAAAATCGTGGAAAAATGTGAGCGCGATCCAGCGATCGGATCTATAGATACGGACCTTTTGAGCCGCTACTCTAGCCGAGCCGGTGGAATTGCCCCGACCGGACGCTGTCGCCGTGCCGTGTCGTACCGATTCAACGCATCTCCATGGAAAACACCCTCCGGAAACTCGTGCAAAATTTTGAGCGCGATCCAGCGGTTGGATCTATAGATACGGACCTTTTGAGCCGCTACTCTAGCCGAGCCGGTGGAATTGCCCCGACCGGACGCTGTCGCCGTGTCGTGTCGTACCGATTCAACGCGTCTCCATGGAAAACATCCTCCGGAAACTCGTGGAAAAATTTGAGCGCGATCCAACTGTTGGATCTATAGATACGGACCTTTTGAGCCGCTACTCTAGCCGAGCCGATGGAATTGCCCCGACCGGATGCTGTCGCCGTCCCGTACCGATTCAACGGGTCTCCATGGAAAACATCCTCCGGATACTCGTGCAACAATTTGAGCGCGATCCACCGGTCGGATCTATAGATACGGACCTTTTGAGCCCCTACTCTAGCCGAGCCGGTGGAATTGCCCCGACCGGACGCTGTCGTCGTGCCGTGTCGTACCGATTCAACGCATCTCCATGGAAAACACCCTCCGGAAACTCGTGCAAAAATTTGAGCGCGATCCAGCGGTCGGATCTATAGATACGGACCTTTTGAGCCGCTACTCTAGCCGAGCCGGTGGAATTGCCCCGACCGGACGCTGTCGCCGTGTCGTGTCGTACCGATTCAACGCGTCTCCATGGAAAACATCCTCCGGAAACTCGTGGAAAAATTTGAGCGCGATCCAACTGTTGGATCTATAGATACGGACCTTTTGAGCCGCTACTCTAGCCGAGCCGATGGAATTGCCCCGACCGGATGCTGTCGCCGTCCCGTACCGATTCAACGCGTCTCCATGGAAAACATCCTCCGGATACTCGTGCAACAATTTGAGCGCGATCCAGCGGTCGGATCTATAGATACGGACCTTTTGAGCCGCTACTCTAGCCGAGCCGATGGAATTGCCCCGACCGGATGCTGTCGCCGTCCCGTACCGATTCAACGCGTCTCCATGGAAAACATCCTCCGGATACTCGTGCAACAATTTGAGCGCGATCCACCGGTCGGATCTATAGATACGGACCTTTTGAGCCCCTACTCTAGCCGAGCCGGTGGAATTGCCCCGACCGGACGCTGTCGTCGTGCCGTGTCGTACCGATTCAACGCGTCTCCATGGAAAACATCCTCCGGATACTCGTGCAACAATTTGAGCGCGATCCACCGGTCGGATCTATAGATACGGACCTTTTGAGCCCCTACTCTAGCCGAGCCGGTGGAATTGCCCCGACCGGACGCTGTCGTCGTGCCGTGTCGTACCGATTCAACGCGTCTCCATGGAAAACACCCTCCGGAAACTCGTGCAAAAATTTGAGCGCGATCCAGCGGTCGGATCTATAGATACGGACGTTTTGAGTTTTACTCTAGCCGAGCCGGTGGAATTGCCCCGACCGGACGCTGTCGCCGTGCCGTGTCGTACCGATTGAACGCGTCCCCATGGAAACCAGCCTCCGGAAACTCGTGCAAAAATTTGAGCGCGATCCAGCGGTCGGATCTATAGATACGGACGTTTTGAGTTTTACTCTAGCCGAGCCGGTGGAATTGCCCCGACCGGACGCTGTCGCCGTGCCGTGTCGTACCGATTGAACGCGTCCCCATGGAAACCAGCCTCCGGAAAATCGTGGAAAAATTTGAGCGCGATCCAGCGATCGGATCTATAGATACGGACCTTTTAAGCCGCTACTCTAGCCGAGCCGGTGGAATTGCCCCGACCGGACGCTGTCGCCGTGCCGTGTCGTACCGATTCAACGCGTCTCCATGGAAAACACCCTCCGGAAACTCGTGCAAAAATTGGAGCACGATCCAGCGGTCGGATCTATAGATACGGACCTTTTGAGCCGCTACTCTAGCCGAGCCGGTGGAATTGCCCCGACAGGACGCTGTCGCCGTGCCGTGTAGTACCGATTGAACGCGTCCCCATGGAAACCAGCCTCCGGAAAATCGTGGAAAAATTTGAGCGCGATCCAGCGATCGGATCTATAGATACGGACCTTTTGAGCCGCTACTCTAGCCGAGCCGGTGGAATTGCCCCGACCGGACGCTGTCGCCGTGCCGTGTCGTACCGATTCAACGCGTCTCCATGGAAAACACGCTCTGGAAACTCGTGCAAAAATTGGAGCACGATCCAGCGGTCGGATCAATAGATACGGACTTTTTGAGCCGCCACTCTAGCCGAGCCGGTGGAATTGCCCCGACCGGACGCTGTCGCCGTGCCGTGTAGTACCGATTGAACGCGTCCCCATGGAAACCAGCCTCTGGAAAATCGTGGAAAAATGTGAGCGCGATCCAGCGATCGGATCTATAGATACGGACCTTTTGAGCCGCTACTCTAGCCGAGCCGGTGGAATTGCCCCGACCGGACGCTGTCGCCGTGCCGTGTCGTACCGATTCAACGCGTCTCCATGGAAAACAGCCTCCGGAAACTCGTGCAAAAATTTGAGCGCGATCCAACTGTTGGATCTATAGATACGGACCTTTTGAGCCGCTACTCTAGCCGAGCCGATGGAATTGCCCCGACCGGATGCTGTCGTCGTCCCGTACCGATTCAACGCGTATCATTGGAAAACAGCCTCCGGATACTCGTGCAACAATTTGAGCGCGATCCACCGGTCGGATCTATAGATACGGACCTTTTGAGCCGCTACTCTAGCCGAGCCGGTGGAATTGCCCCGACCGGACGCTGTCGCCGTGTCGTGTCGTACCGATTCAACGCGTCTCCATGGAAAACATCCTCCAGAAACTCGTGGAAAAATTTGAGCGCGATCCAACTGTTGGATCTATAGATACGGACCTTTTGAGCCGCTACTCTAGCCGAGCCGATGGAATTGCCCCGACCGGATGCTGTCGCCGTCCCGTACCGATTCAACGCGTCTCCATGGAAAACATCCTCCGGATACTCGTGCAACAATTTGAGCGCGATCCAGCGGTCGGATCTATAGATACGGACCTTTTGAGCCGCTACTCTAGCCGAGCCGATGGAATTGCCCCGACCGGATGCTGTCGCCGTCCCGTACCGATTCAACGCATCTCCATGGAAAACACCCTCCGGAAACTCGTGCAAAAATTTGAGCGCGATCCAGCGATCGGATCTATAGATACGGACCTTTTGAGCCGCTACTCTAGCCGAGCCGGTGGAATTGCCCCGACCAGACGCTGTCACCGTGTCGTGTCGTACCGATTCAACGCGTCTCCATGGAAAACATCCTCCGGAAACTCGTAGAAAAATTTGAGCGCGATCCAACTGTTGGATCTATAGATACGGACCTTTTGAGCCGCTACTGTAGCCGAGCCGATGGAATTGCCCCGACCGGATGCTGTCGCCGTCCCGTACCGGTTCAACGCGTCTCCATGGAAAACATCCTCCGGATACTCGTGCAACAATTTGAGCGCGATCCACCGGTCGGATCTATAGATACGGACCTTTTGAGCCGCTACTCTAGCCGAGCCGGTGGAATTGCCCCGACCGGACGCTGTCGCCGTGCCGTGTAGTACCAATTGAACGCGTCCCCATGGAAACCAGCCTCCGGAAAATCGTGGAAAAATTTGAGCGCGATCCAACGATCGGATCTATAGATACGGACCTTTTGAGCCGCTACTCTAGCCGAGCCGGTGGAATTGCCCCGACCGGACGCTGTCGCCGTGCCGTGTCGTACCGATTCAACGCGTCTCCATGGAAAACACGCTCTGGAAACTCGTGCAAAAATTGGAGCACGATCCAGCGGTCGGATCAATAGATACGGACTTTTTGAGCCGCCACTCTAGCCGAGCCGGTGGAATTGCCCCGACCGGACGCTGTCGCCGTGCCGTGTAGTACCGATTGAACGCGTCCCCATGGAAACTAGCCTCCGGAAAATCGTGGAAAAATTTGAGCGCGATCCAGCGATCGGATCTATAGATACGGACCTTTTGAGCCGCTACTCTAGCCGAGCCGGTGGAATTGCCCCGACCGGACGCTGTCGCCGTGCCGTGTCGTACCGATTCAACGCGTCTCCATGGAAAACACCCTCCGGAAACTCGTCCAAAAATTTGAGCGCGATCCAGCGGTCGGATCTATAGATACGGACCTTTTGAGCCGCTACTCTAGCCGAGCCGGTGGAATTGCCCCGACCGGACGCTGTCGCCCAGCCGTGTCGTACCGATTCAACGCGTATCATTGGAAAACAGCCTCCGGAAACTCGTGCAAAAATTTGAGCGCGATCCACCGGTCGGATCTATAGATACGGACCTTTTGAGCCCCTACTCTAGCCGAGCCGGTGGAATTGCCCCGACCGGACGCTGTCGCCGTGCCGTGTCGTACCGATTCAACGCGTCTCCATGGAAAACATCCTCCGGAAACTCGTGGAAAAATTTGAGCGCGATCAAACTGTTGGATCTATAGATACGGACCTTTTGAGCCGCTACTCTTGCCGAGCCGCTGGAATTGCCCCGACCGGATGCTGTCGCCGTCCCGTACCGATTCAACGCGTCTCCATGGAAAGCAGCCTCCGGAAACTCGTGGAAAAATTTGAGCGCGATCCAACTGTCGGATCTATAGATACGAACCTTTTGAGCCGCTACTCTAGCCGAGCCGGTGGAATTGCCCCGACCGGACGCTGTCGCCGTGCCGTGTTGTACCGATTGAACGCGTCCCCATGGAAACCAGCCTCCGAAAAATCGTGGAAAAATTTGAGCGCGATCCAGCGATCGGATCTATAGATACGGACCTTTTGAGCCGCTACTCTAGCCGAGCCGGTGGAATTGCCCAGACCGGACGCTGTCGCCGTGCCGTGTTGTACCGATTGAACGCGTCCCCATGGAAACCAGCCTCCGAAAAATCGTGGAAAAATTTGAGCGTGATGCAGCGATCGGATCTATAGATACGGACCTTTTGAGCCGCTACTCTAGCCGAGCCGGTGGAATTGCCCCGACCGGACGCTGTCGCCGTGTCGTGTCGTACCGATTCAACGCGTCTCCATGGAAAACATCCTCAGGAAACTCGTGGAAAAATTTGAGCGCGATCCAACTGTTGGATCTATAGATACGGACCTTTTGAGCCGCTACTCTAGCCGAGCCGATGGAATTGCCCCGACCGGATGCTGTCGCCGTCCCGTACCGATTCAACGCGTCTCCATGGAAAACATCCTCCGGATACTCGTGCAACAATTTGAGCGCGATCCACCGGTCGGATCTATAGATACGGACCTTTTGAGTTTTACTCTAGCCGAGCCGGTGGAATTGCCCCGACCGGACGCTGTCGCCGTGCCGTGTCGTACCGATTCAACGCGTCTCCATGGAAAACATCCTCCGGAAACTCGTGCAAAAATTTGAGCGCGATCCAACTGTTGGATCTATAGATACGGACCTTTTGAGCCGCTACTCTAGCCGAGCCGATGGAATTGCCCCGACCGGATGCTGTCGCCGTCCCGTACTGATTCAACGCGTCTCCATGGAAAACATCCTCCGGATACTCGTGCAACAATTTGAGCGCGATCCACCGGTCGGATCTATAGATACGGACCTTTTGAGCCCCTACTCTAGCCGAGCCGGTGGAATTGCCCCGACCGGACGCTGTCGTCGTGCCGTGTCGTACCGATTCAACGCGTCTCCAGGGAAAACACCCTCCGGAAACTCGCGCAAAAATTTGAGCGCGATCCAGCGGTCAGATCTATAGATACGGACCTTTTGAGCCGCTACTCTAGCCGAGCCGGTGGAATTGCCCCGACCAGACGCTGTCACCGTGTCGTGTCGTACCGATTCAACGCGTCTCCATGGAAAACATCCTCCGGAAACTCGTAGAAAAATTTGAGCGCGATCCAACTGTTGGATCTATAGATACGGACCTTTTGAGCCGCTACTGGAGCCGAGCCGATGGAATTGCCCCGACCGGATGCTGTCGCCGTCCCGTACCGGTTCAACGCGTCTCCATGGAAAACATCCTCCGGATACTCGTGCAACAATTTGAGCGCGATCCACCGGTCGGATCTATAGATACGGACCTTTTGAGCCGCTACTCTAGCCGAGCCGGTGGAATTGCCCCGACCGGACGCTGTCGCCGTGCCGTGTAGTACCAATTGAACGCGTCCCCATGGAAACCAGCCTCCGGAAAATCGTGGAAAAATTTGAGCGCGATCCAACGATCGGATCTATAGATACGGACCTTTTGAGCCGCTACTCTAGCCGAGCCGGTGGAATTGCCCCGACCGGACGCTGTCGCCGTGCCGTGTCGTACCGATTCAACGCGTCTCCATGGAAAACACGCTCTGGAAACTCGTGCAAAAATTGGAGCACGATCCAGCGGTCGGATCAATAGATACGGACTTTTTGAGCCGCCACTCTAGCCGAGCCGGTGGAATTGCCCCGACCGGACGCTGTCGCCGTGCCGTGTAGTACCGATTGAACGCGTCCCCATGGAAACTAGCCTCCGGAAAATCGTGGAAAAATTTGAGCGCGATCCAGCGATCGGATCTATAGATACGGACCTTTTGAGCCGCTACTCTAGCCGAGCCGGTGGAATTGCCCCGACCGGACGCTGTCGCCGTGCCGTGTCGTACCGATTCAACGCGTCTCCATGGAAAACACCCTCCGGAAACTCGTCCAAAAATTTGAGCGCGATCTAGCGGTCGGATCTATAGATACGGACCTTTTGAGCCGCTACTCTAGCCGAGCCGGTGGAATTGCCCCGACCGGACGCTGTCGCCCAGCCGTGTCGTACCGATTCAACGCGTATCATTGGAAAACAGCCTCCGGAAACTCGTGCAAAAATTTGAGCGCGATCCACCGGTCGGATCTATAGATACGGACCTTTTGAGCCCCTACTCTAGCCGAGCCGGTGGAATTGCCCCGACCGGACGCTGTCGCCGTGCCGTGTCGTACCGATTCAACGCGTCTCCATGGAAAACATCCTCCGGAAACTCGTGGAAAAATTTGAGCGCGATCAAACTGTTGGATCTATAGATACGGACCTTTTGAGCCGCTACTCTTGCCGAGCCGCTGGAATTGCCCCGACCGGATGCTGTCGCCGTCCCGTACCGATTCAACGCGTCTCCATGGAAAGCAGCCTCCGGAAACTCGTGGAAAAATTTGAGCGCGATCCAACTGTCGGATCTATAGATACGGACCTTTTGAGCCGCTACTCTAGCCGAGCCGGTGGAATTGCCCCGACCGGACGCTGTCGCCGTGCCGTGTTGTACCGATTGAACGCGTCCCCATGGAAACCAGCCTCCGAAAAATCGTGGAAAAATTTGAGCGCGATCCAGCGATCGGATCTATAGATACGGACCTTTTGAGCCGCTACTCTAGCCGAGCCGGTGGAATTGCCCAGACCGGACGCTGTCGCCGTGCCGTGTTGTACCGATTGAACGCGTCCCCATGGAAACCAGCCTCCGAAAAATCGTGGAAAAATTTGAGCGTGATGCAGCGATCGGATCTATAGATACGGACCTTTTGAGCCGCTACTCTAGCCGAGCCGGTGGAATTGCCCCGACCGGACGCTGTCGCCGTGTCGTGTCGTACCGATTCAACGCGTCTCCATGGAAAACATCCTCAGGAAACTCGTGGAAAAATTTGAGCGCGATCCAACTGTTGGATCTATAGATACGGACCTTTTGAGCCGCTACTCTAGCCGAGCCGATGGAATTGCCCCGACCGGATGCTGTCGCCGTCCCGTACCGATTCAACGCGTCTCCATGGAAAACATCCTCCGGATACTCGTGCAACAATTTGAGCGCGATCCACCGGTCGGATCTATAGATACGGACCTTTTGAGTTTTACTCTAGCCGAGCCGGTGGAATTGCCCCGACCGGACGCTGTCGCCGTGCCGTGTCGTACCGATTCAACGCGTCTCCATGGAAAACATCCTCCGGAAACTCGTGCAAAAATTTGAGCGCGATCCAACTGTTGGATCTATAGATACGGACCTTTTGAGCCGCTACTCTAGCCGAGCCGATGGAATTGCCCCGACCGGATGCTGTTGCCGTCCCGTACTGATTCAACGCGTCTCCATGGAAAACATCCTCCGGATACTCGTGCAACAATTTGAGCGCGATCCACCGGTCGGATCTATAGATACGGACCTTTTGAGCCCCTACTCTAGCCGAGCCGGTGGAATTGCCCCGACCCGACGCTGTCGTCGTGCCGTGTCGTACCGATTCAACGCGTCTCCAGGGAAAACACCCTCCGGAAACTCGCGCAAAAATTTGAGCGCGATCCAGCGGTCAGATCTATAGATACGGACCTTTTGAGCCGCTACTCTAGCCGAGCCGGTGGAATTGCCCCGACCGGACGCTGTCGCCGTGTCGTGTCGTACCGATTCAACGCGTCTCCATGGAAAACATCCTCCGGAAACTCGTGGAAAAATTTGAGCGCGATCCAACTGTTGGATCTATAGATACGGACCTTTTGAGCCGCTACTCTAGCCGAGCCGATGGAATTGCCCCGACCGGATGCTGTCGCCGTCCCGTACCGATTCAACGCGTCTCCATGGAAAACATCCTCCGGATACTCGTGGAAAAATTTGAACGCGATCCACCGGTCGGATCTATAGATACGGACCTTTTGAGCCCCTACTCTAGCCGAGCCGGTGGAATTGCCCCGACCGGACGTTGTCGCCGTGCCGTGTCGTACCGATTCAACGCGTCTCCATGGAAAACATCCTCCGGAAACTCGTGCAAAAATTTGTGCGCGATCCAACTGTTGGATCTATAGATACGGACCTTTTGAGCCGCTACTCTAGCCGAGTCGATGGAATTGCCCCGACCGGATGTTGTCGCCGTCCCGTACCGATTCAACGCGTCTCCATGGAAAACATCCTCCGGATACTCGTGCAATAATTTGAGCGCGATCCACCGGTCGGATCTATAGATACGGACCTTTTGAGCCGCTACTCTAGCCGAGCCGGTGGAATTGCCCCGACCGGACGCTGTCGCCGTGCCGTGTAGTACCGATTGAACGCATCCCCATGGAAACCAGCCTCCGGAAAATCGTGGAAAAATTTGAGCGCGATCCAGCGATCGGATCTATAGATACGGACCTTTTGAGCCGCTACTCTAGCCGAGCCGGTGGAATTGCCCCGACCGGACGCTGTCGCCGTGCCGTGTCGTACCGATTCAACGCGTCTCCATGGAAAACAGCCTCCGGAAACTCGTGGAAAAATTTGAGCGCGATCCAACTGTCGGATCTATAGATACGGACCTTTTGAGCCGCTACTCTAGCCGAGCCGGTGGAATTGCCCCGACCGGATGCTGTCGCCGTCCCGTAGCGATTCAACACGTCTCCATGGAAAACATCCTCCGGATACTCGTGCAAACATTTGAGCGCGATCCACCTGTCGGATCTATAGATACGGACCTTTTGAGCCCCTACTCTAGCCGAGCCGGTGGAATTGCCCCGACCGGACGCTGTCTCCGTGCCGTGTCGTACCGATTCAACGCGTCACCATGGAAAACACCCTCCGGAAACTCGTCCAAAAATTTGAGCGCGATCCAGCGGTCGGATCTATAGATACGGACCTTTTGAGCCGCTACTCTAGCCGAGCCGGTGGAATTGCCCCGACCGGCCGCTGTCGCCCAGCCGTGTCGTACCGATTCAACACGTATCATTGGAAAACAGCCTCCGGAAACTCGTGCAAAAATTTGAGCGCGATCCAGCAGTCGGATCTATAGATACGGACCTTTTGAGCCGCTACTCTAGCCGAGCCGGTGGAATTGCCCCGATCGGACGCTGTCGCCGTGCCGTGTCGTACCGATTCAACGCGTCTCCATGGAAAACACCCTCCGGAAACTCGTGCAAAAATTTGAGCGCGATCCAGCGGTTGGATCTATAGATACGGACCTTTTGAGCCGCTACTCTAGCCGAGCCGGTGGAATTGCCCCGACCGGACGCTGTCGCCGTGCCGTGTAGTACCGATTGAACGCATCCCCATGGAAACCAGCCTCTGGAAAATCGTGGAAAAATTTGAGCGCGATCCAGCGATCGGATCTATAGATACGGACCTTTTGAGCCGCTACTCTAGCCGAGCCGGTGGAATTGCCCCGACCGGATGCTGTCGCCGTGCCGTGTCGTACCGATTCAACGCGTCTCCATGGAAAACAGCCTCCGGAAACTCGTGGAAAAATTTGAGCGCGATCCAACTGTCGGATCTATAGATACGGACCTTTTGAGCCGCTACTCTAGCCGAGCCGGTGGAATTGCCCCGACCGGATGCTGTCGCCGTCCCGTAGCGATTCAACACGTCTCCATGGAAAACATCTTCCGGATACTCTCGCAAACATTTGAGCGCGATCCACCGGTCGGATCTATAGATACGGACCTTTTGAGCCCCTACTCTAGCCGAGCCGGTGGAATTGCCCCGACCGGACGCTGTCTCCGTGCCGTGTCGTACCGATTCAACGCGTCACCATGGAAAACACCCTCCGGAAACTCGTCCAAAAATTTGAGCGCGATCCAGCAGTCGGATCTATAGATACGGACCTTTTGAGCCGCTACTCTTGCTGAGCCGGTGGAATTGCCCCGATCGGACGCTGTCGCCGTGCCGTGTCGTACCGATTCAACGCGTCTCCATGGAAAACACCCTTCGGAAACTCGTGCAAAAATTTGAGCGCGATCTAGCGGTTGGATCTATAGATACGGACCTTTTGAGCCGCTACTCTAGCCGAGCCGGTGGAATTGCCCCGACCGGACGCTGTCGCCGTGTCGTGTCGTACCGATTCCACGCGTCTCCATGGAAAACATCCTCCGGAAACTCGTGGAAAAATTTGAGCGCGATCAAACTGTTGGATCTATAGATACGGACCTTTTGAGCCGCTACTCTAGCCGAGCCGGTGGAATTGCCCCGACCGGACGCTGTCGCCGTGCCGTGTTGTACCGATTGAACGCGTCCCCATGGAAACCAGCCTCCGAAAAATCGTGGAAAAATTTGAGCGCGATCCAGCGATCGGATCTATAGATACGGACCTTTTGAGCCGCTACTCTAGCCGAGCCGGTGGAATTGCCCCGACCGGACGCTGTCGCCGTGCCGTGTTGTACCGATTGAACGCGTCCCCATGGAAACCAGCATCCGAAAAATCGTGGAAAAATTTGAGCGCGATCCAGTAGTCGGATCTATAGATACGGACCTTTTGAGCCGCTACTCTTGCTGAGCCGGTGGAATTGCCCCGATCGGACGCTGTCGCCGTGCCGTGTCGTACCGATTCAACGCGTCTCCATGGAAAACATCCTCCGGAAACTCGTGCAAAAATTTGAGCGCGATCCAACTGTTGGATCTATAGATACGGACCTTTTGAGCCGCTACTCTAGCCGAGCCGATGGAATTGCCCCGACCGGATGCTGTCGCCGTCCCGTACCGATTCAACGCGTCTCCATGGAAAACATCCTCCGGATACTCGTGCAACAATTTGAGCGCGATCCACCGGTCGGATCTATAGATACGGACCTTTTGAGTTTTACTCTAGCCGAGCCGGTGGAATTGCCCCGACCGGACGCTGTCGCCGTGCCGTGTCGTACCGATTCAACGCGTCTCCATGGAAAACATCCTCCGGAAACTCGTGCAAAAATTTGAGCGCGATCCAACTGTTGGATCTATAGATACGGACCTTTTGAGCCGCTACTCTAGCCGAGCCGATGGAATTGCCCCGACCGGATGCTGTCGCCGTCCCGTACCGATTCAACGCGTCTCCATGGAAAACATCCTCCGGATACTCGTGCAACAATTTGAGCGCGATCCACCGGTCGGATCTATAGATACGGACCTTTTGAGCCCCTACTCTAGCCGAGCCGGTGGAATTGCCCCGACCGGACGCTGTCGTCGGGCCGTGTCGTACCGATTCAACGCGTCTCCATGGAAAACACCCTCCGGAAACTCGCGCAAAAATTTGAGCGCGATCCAGCGGTCAGATCTATAGATACGGACGTTTTGAGTTTTACTCTAGCCGAGCCGGTGGAATTGCCCCGACCGGACGCTGTCGCCGTGCCGTGTCGTACCGATTGAACGCGTCCCCATGGAAACCAGCCTCCGGAAACTCGTGCAAAAATTTGAGCGCGATCCAGCGGTCGGATCTATAGATACGGACGTTTTGAGTTTTACTCTAGCCGAGCCGGTGGAATTGCCCCGACCGGACGCTGTCGCCGTGCCGTGTCGTACCGATTGAACGCATCCCCATGGAAACCAGCCTCCGGAAAATCGTGGAAAAATTTGAGCGCGATCCAGCGATCGGATCTATAGATACGGACCTTTTGAGCCGCTACTCTAGCCGAGCCGGTGGAATTGCCCCGACCGGACGCTGTCGTCGTGCCGTGTCATACCGATTCAACGCGTCTCCATGGAAAACAGCCTCCGGAAACTCGTGCAAAAATTGGAGCACGATCCAGCGGTCGGATCTATAGATACGGACCTTTTGAGCCGCTACTCTAGCCGAGCCGGTGGAATTGCCCCGACCGGACGCTGTCGCCGTGTCGTGTCGTACCGATTCAACGCGTCTCCATGGAAAACATCCTCCGGAAACTCGTGGAAAAATTTGAGCGCGATCCAACTGTTGGATCTATAGATACGGACCTTTTGAGCCGCTACTCTAGCCGAGCCGATGGAATTGCCCCGACCGGATGCTGTCGCCGTCCCATACCGATTCAACGCGTCTCCATGGAAAACATCCTCCGGATACTCGTGCAACAATTTGAACGCGATCCACCGGTCGGATCTATAGATACGGACCTTTTGAGCCCCTACTCTAGCCGAGCCGGTGGAATTGCCCCGACCGGACGTTGTCGCCGTGCCGTGTCGTACCGATTCAACGCGTCTCCATGGAAAACATCCTCCGGAAACTCGTGCAAAAATTTGAGCGCGATCCAACTGTTGGATCTATAGATACGGACCTTTTGAGCCACTACTCTAGCCGAGTCGATGGAATTGCCCCGACCGGATGCTGTCGCCGTCCCGTACCGATTCAACGCGTCTCCATGGAAAACATCCTCCGGATACTCGTGCAATAATTTGAGCGCGATCCACCGGTCGGATCTATAGATACGGACCTTTTGAGCCGCTACTCTAGCCGAGCCGGTGGAATTGCCCCGACCGGACGCTGTCGCCGTGCCGTGTAGTACCGATTGAACGCATCCCCATGGAAACCAGCCTCCGGAAAATCGTGGAAAAATTTGAGCGCGATCCAGCGATCGGATCTATAGATACGGACCTTTTGAGTAGCTACTCTAGCCGAGCCGGTGGAATTGCCCCGACCGGACGCTGTCGCCGTGCCGTGTCGTACCGATTCAACGCGTCTCCATGGAAAACAGCCTCCGGAAACTCGTGGAAAAATTTGAGCGCGATCCAACTGTCGGATCTATAGATACGGACCTTTTGAGCCGCTACTCTAGCCGAGCCGGTGGAATTGCCCCGACCGGATGCTGTCGCCGTCCCGTAGCGATTCAACACGTCTCCATGGAAAACATCCTCCGGATACTCGTGCAAACATTTGAGCGCGATCCACCGGTCGGATCTATAGATACGGACCTTTTGAGCCCCTACTCTAGCCGAGCCGGTGGAATTGCCCCGACCGGACGCTGTCGCCCAGCCGTGTCGTACCGATTCAACACGTATCATTGGAAAACAGCCTCCGGAAACTCGTGCAAAAATTTGAGCGCGATCCAGCAGTCGGATCTATAGATACGGACCTTTTGAGCCGCTACTCTTGCTGAGCCAGTGGAATTGCCCCGATCGGACGCTGTCGCCGTGCCGTGTCGTACCGATTCAACGCGTCTCCATGGAAAACACCCTCCGGAAACTCGTGCAAAAATTTGAGCGCGATCCAGCGGTGGGATCTATAGATACGGACCTTTTGAGCCGCTACTCTAGCCGAGCCGGTGGAATTGCCCCGACCGGATGCTGTCGCCGTCCCGTAGCGATTCAACACGTCTCCATGGAAAACATCCTCCGGATACTCTCGCAAACATTTGAGCGCGATCCACCGGTCGGATCTATAGATACGGACCTTTTGAGCCCCTACTCTAGCCGAGCCGGTGGAATTGCCCCGACCGGACGCTGTCGCCCAGCCGTGTCGTACCGATTCAACACGTATCATTGGAAAACAGCCTCCGGATACTCGTGCAACAATTTGAGCGCGATCCAGCGGTCGGATCTATAGATACGGACCTTTTGAGCCGCTACTCTAGCCGAGCCGATGGAATTGCCCCGACCGGATGCTGTCGCCGTCCCGTACCGATTCAACGCGTCTCCATGGAAAACATCCTCCGGATACTCGTGCAACAATTTGAGCGCGATCCACCGGTCGGATCTATAGATACGGACCTTTTGAGCCCCTACTCTAGCCGAGCCGGTGGAATTGCCCCGACCGGACGCTGTCGTCGTGCCGTGTCGTACCGATTCAACGCGTCTCCATGGAAAACATCCTCCGGATACTCGTGCAACAATTTGAGCGCGATCCACCGGTCGGATCTATAGATACGGACCTTTTGAGCCGCTACTCTAGCCGAGCCGGTGGAATTGCCCCGACCGGACGCTGTCGCCGTGTCGTGTCGTACCGATTCAACGCATCTCCATGGAAAACATCCTCCGGAAACTCGTGGAAAAATTTGAGCGCGATCCAACTGTTGGATCTATAGATACGGACCTTTTGAGCCGCTACTCTAGCCGAGCCGATGGAATTGCCCCGACCGGATGCTGTCGCCGTCCCGTACCGATTCAACGGGTCTCCATGGAAAACATCCTCCGGATACTCGTGCAACAATTTGAGCGCGATCCACCGGTCGGATCTATAGATACGGACCTTTTGAGCCCCTACTCTAGCCGAGCCGGTGGAATTGCCCCGACCGGACGCTGTCGTCGTGCCGTGTCGTACCGATTCAACGCATCTCCATGGAAAACACCCTCCGGAAACTCGTGCAAAAATTTGAGCGCGATCCAGCGGTCGGATCTATAGATACGGACCTTTTGAGCCGCTACTCTAGCCGAGCCGGTGGAATTGCCCCGACCGGACGCTGTCGCCGTGTCGTGTCGTACCGATTCAACGCGTCTCCATGGAAAACATCCTCCGGAAACTCGTGGAAAAATTTGAGCGCGATCCAACTGTTGGATCTATAGATACGGACCTTTTGAGCCGCTACTCTAGCCGAGCCGATGGAATTGCCCCGACCGGATGCTGTCGCCGTCCCGTACCGATTCAACGCGTCTCCATGGAAAACATCCTCCGGATACTCGTGCAACAATTTGAGCGCGATCCACCGGTCGGATCTATAGATACGGACCTTTTGAGCCGCTACTCTAGCCGAGCCGATGGAATTGCCCCGACCGGATGCTGTCGCCGTCCCGTACCGATTCAACGCGTCTCCATGGAAAACATCCTCCGGATACTCGTGCAACAATTTGAGCGCGATCCACCGGTCGGATCTATAGATACGGACCTTTTGAGCCCCTACTCTAGCCGAGCCGGTGGAATTGCCCCGACCGGACGCTGTCGTCGTGCCGTGTCGTACCGATTCAACGCGTCTCCATGGAAAACATCCTCCGGATACTCGTGCAACAATTTGAGCGCGATCCACCGGTCGGATCTATAGATACGGACCTTTTGAGCCCCTACTCTAGCCGAGCCGGTGGAATTGCCCCGACCGGACGCTGTCGTCGTGCCGTGTCGTACCGATTCAACGCGTCTCCATGGAAAACACCCTCCGGAAACTCGTGCAAAAATTTGAGCGCGATCCAGCGGTCGGATCTATAGATACGGACGTTTTGAGTTTTACTCTAGCCGAGCCGGTGGAATTGCCCCGACCGGACGCTGTCGCCGTGCCGTGTCGTACCGATTGAACGCGTCCCCATGGAAACCAGCCTCCGGAAACTCGTGCAAAAATTTGAGCGCGATCCAGCGGTCGGATCTATAGATACGGACGTTTTGAGTTTTACTCTAGCCGAGCCGGTGGAATTGCCCCGACCGGACGCTGTCGCCGTGCCGTGTCGTACCGATTGAACGCGTCCCCATGGAAACCAGCCTCCGGAAAATCGTGGAAAAATTTGAACGCGATCCAGCGATCGGATCTATAGATACGGACCTTTTAAGCCGCTACTCTAGCCGAGCCGGTGGAATTGCCCCGACCGGACGCTGTCGCCGTGCCGTGTCGTACCGATTCAACGCGTCTCCATGGAAAACACCCTCCGGAAACTCGTGCAAAAATTGGAGCACGATCCAGCGGTCGGATCTATAGATACGGACCTTTTGAGCCGCTACTCTAGCCGAGCCGGTGGAATTGCCCCGACAGGACGCTGTCGCCGTGCCGTGTAGTACCGATTGAACGCGTCCCCATGGAAACCAGCCTCCGGAAAATCGTGGAAAAATTTGAGCGCGATCCAGCGATCGGATCTATAGATACGGACCTTTTGAGCCGCTACTCTAGCCGAGCCGGTGGAATTGCCCCGACCGGACGCTGTCGCCGTGCCGTGTCGTACCGATTCAACGCGTCTCCATGGAAAACACGCTCTGGAAACTCGTGCAAAAATTGGAGCACGATCCAGCGGTCGGATCAATAGATACGGACTTTTTGAGCCGCCACTCTAGCCGAGCCGGTGGAATTGCCCCGACCGGACGCTGTCGCCGTGCCGTGTAGTACCGATTGAACGCGTCCCCATGGAAACCAGCCTCTGGAAAATCGTGGAAAAATGTGAGCGCGATCCAGCGATCGGATCTATAGATACGGACCTTTTGAGCCGCTACTCTAGCCGAGCCGGTGGAATTGCCCCGACCGGACGCTGTCGCCGTGCCGTGTCGTACCGATTCAACGCATCTCCATGGAAAACACCCTCCGGAAACTCGTGCAAAATTTTGAGCGCGATCCAGCGGTTGGATCTATAGATACGGACCTTTTGAGCCGCTACTCTAGCCGAGCCGGTGGAATTGCCCCGACCGGACGCTGTCGCCGTGTCGTGTCGTACCGATTCAACGCGTCTCCATGGAAAACATCCTCCGGAAACTCGTGGAAAAATTTGAGCGCGATCCAACTGTTGGATCTATAGATACGGACCTTTTGAGCCGCTACTCTAGCCGAGCCGATGGAATTGCCCCGACCGGATGCTGTCGCCGTCCCGTACCGATTCAACGGGTCTCCATGGAAAACATCCTCCGGATACTCGTGCAACAATTTGAGCGCGATCCACCGGTCGGATCTATAGATACGGACCTTTTGAGCCCCTACTCTAGCCGAGCCGGTGGAATTGCCCCGACCGGACGCTGTCGTCGTGCCGTGTCGTACCGATTCAACGCATCTCCATGGAAAACACCCTCCGGAAACTCGTGCAAAAATTTGAGCGCGATCCAGCGGTCGGATCTATAGATACGGACCTTTTGAGCCGCTACTCTAGCCGAGCCGGTGGAATTGCCCCGACCGGACGCTGTCGCCGTGTCGTGTCGTACCGATTCAACGCGTCTCCATGGAAAACATCCTCCGGAAACTCGTGGAAAAATTTGAGCGCGATCCAACTGTTGGATCTATAGATACGGACCTTTTGAGCCGCTACTCTAGCCGAGCCGATGGAATTGCCCCGACCGGATGCTGTCGCCGTCCCGTACCGATTCAACGCGTCTCCATGGAAAACATCCTCCGGATACTCGTGCAACAATTTGAGCGCGATCCACCGGTCGGATCTATAGATACGGACCTTTTGAGCCGCTACTCTAGCCGAGCCGATGGAATTGCCCCGACCGGATGCTGTCGCCGTCCCGTACCGATTCAACGCGTCTCCATGGAAAACATCCTCCGGATACTCGTGCAACAATTTGAGCGCGATCCACCGGTCGGATCTATAGATACGGACCTTTTGAGCCCCTACTCTAGCCGAGCCGGTGGAATTGCCCCGACCGGACGCTGTCGCCGTGTCGTGTCGTACCGATTCAACGCGTCTCCATGGAAAACATCCTCCGGAAACTCGTGGAAAAATTTGAGCGCGATCCAACTGTTGGATCTATAGATACGGACCTTTTGAGCCGCTACTCTAGCCGAGCCGGTGGAATTGCCCCGACAGGACGCTGTCGCCGTGCCGTGTAGTACCGATTGAACGCGTCCCCATGGAAACCAGCCTCCGGAAAATCGTGGAAAAATTTGAGCGCGATCCAGCGATCGGATCTATAGATACGGACCTTTTGAGCCGCTACTCTAGCCGAGCCGGTGGAATTGCCCCGACCGGACGCTGTCGCCGTGCCGTGTCGTACCGATTCAACGCGTCTCCATGGAAAACACGCTCTGGAAACTCGTGCAAAAATTGGAGCACGATCCAGCGGTCGGATCAATAGATACGGACTTTTTGAGCCGCCACTCTAGCCGAGCCGGTGGAATTGCCCCGACCGGACGCTGTCGCCGTGCCGTGTAGTACCGATTGAACGCGTCCCCATGGAAACCAGCCTCTGGAAAATCGTGGAAAAATGTGAGCGCGATCCAGCGATCGGATCTATAGATACGGACCTTTTGAGCCGCTACTCTAGCCGAGCCGGTGGAATTGCCCCGACCGGACGCTGTCGCCGTGCCGTGTCGTACCGATTCAACGCATCTCCATGGAAAACACCCTCCGGAAACTCGTGCAAAATTTTGAGCGCGATCCAGCGGTTGGATCTATAGATACGGACCTTTTGAGCCGCTACTCTAGCCGAGCCGGTGGAATTGCCCCGACCGGACGCTGTCGCCGTGTCGTGTCGTACCGATTCAACGCGTCTCCATGGAAAACATCCTCCGGAAACTCGTGGAAAAATTTGAGCGCGATCCAACTGTTGGATCTATAGATACGGACCTTTTGAGCCGCTACTCTAGCCGAGCCGATGGAATTGCCCCGACCGGATGCTGTCGCCGTCCCGTACCGATTCAACGGGTCTCCATGGAAAACATCCTCCGGATACTCGTGCAACAATTTGAGCGCGATCCACCGGTCGGATCTATAGATACGGACCTTTTGAGCCCCTACTCTAGCCGAGCCGGTGGAATTGCCCCGACCGGACGCTGTCGTCGTGCCGTGTCGTACCGATTCAACGCATCTCCATGGAAAACACCCTCCGGAAACTCGTGCAAAAATTTGAGCGCGATCCAGCGGTCGGATCTATAGATACGGACCTTTTGAGCCGCTACTCTAGCCGAGCCGGTGGAATTGCCCCGACCGGACGCTGTCGCCGTGTCGTGTCGTACCGATTCAACGCGTCTCCATGGAAAACATCCTCCGGAAACTCGTGGAAAAATTTGAGCGCGATCCAACTGTTGGATCTATAGATACGGACCTTTTGAGCCGCTACTCTAGCCGAGCCGATGGAATTGCCCCGACCGGATGCTGTCGCCGTCCCGTACCGATTCAACGCGTCTCCATGGAAAACATCCTCCGGATACTCGTGCAACAATTTGAGCGCGATCCACCGGTCGGATCTATAGATACGGACCTTTTGAGCCGCTACTCTAGCCGAGCCGATGGAATTGCCCCGACCGGATGCTGTCGCCGTCCCGTACCGATTCAACGCGTCTCCATGGAAAACATCCTCCGGATACTCGTGCAACAATTTGAGCGCGATCCACCGGTCGGATCTATAGATACGGACCTTTTGAGCCCCTACTCTAGCCGAGCCGGTGGAATTGCCCCGACCGGACGCTGTCGTCGTGCCGTGTCGTACCGATTCAACGCGTCTCCATGGAAAACATCCTCCGGATACTCGTGCAACAATTTGAGCGCGATCCACCGGTCGGATCTATAGATACGGACCTTTTGAGCCCCTACTCTAGCCGAGCCGGTGGAATTGCCCCGACCGGACGCTGTCGTCGTGCCGTGTCGTACCGATTCAACGCGTCTCCATGGAAAACACCCTCCGGAAACTCGTGCAAAAATTTGAGCGCGATCCAGCGGTCGGATCTATAGATACGGACGTTTTGAGTTTTACTCTAGCCGAGCCGGTGGAATTGCCCCGACCGGACGCTGTCGCCGTGCCGTGTCGTACCGATTGAACGCGTCCCCATGGAAACCAGCCTCCGGAAACTCGTGCAAAAATTTGAGCGCGATCCAGCGGTCGGATCTATAGATACGGACGTTTTGAGTTTTACTCTAGCCGAGCCGGTGGAATTGCCCCGACCGGACGCTGTCGCCGTGCCGTGTCGTACCGATTGAACGCGTCCCCATGGAAACCAGCCTCCGGAAAATCGTGGAAAAATTTGAGCGCGATCCAGCGATCGGATCTATAGATACGGACCTTTTAAGCCGCTACTCTAGCCGAGCCGGTGGAATTGCCCCGACCGGACGCTGTCGCCGTGCCGTGTCGTACCGATTCAACGCGTCTCCATGGAAAACACCCTCCGGAAACTCGTGCAAAAATTGGAGCACGATCCAGCGGTCGGATCTATAGATACGGACCTTTTGAGCCGCTACTCTAGCCGAGCCGGTGGAATTGCCCCGACAGGACGCTGTCGCCGTGCCGTGTAGTACCGATTGAACGCGTCCCCATGGAAACCAGCCTCCGGAAAATCGTGGAAAAATTTGAGCGCGATCCAGCGATCGGATCTATAGATACGGACCTTTTGAGCCGCTACTCTAGCCGAGCCGGTGGAATTGCCCCGACCGGACGCTGTCGCCGTGCCGTGTCGTACCGATTCAACGCGTCTCCATGGAAAACACGCTCTGGAAACTCGTGCAAAAATTGGAGCACGATCCAGCGGTCGGATCAATAGATACGGACTTTTTGAGCCGCCACTCTAGCCGAGCCGGTGGAATTGCCCCGACCGGACGCTGTCGCCGTGCCGTGTAGTACCGATTGAACGCGTCCCCATGGAAACCAGCCTCTGGAAAATCGTGGAAAAATGTGAGCGCGATCCAGCGATCGGATCTATAGATACGGACCTTTTGAGCCGCTACTCTAGCCGAGCCGGTGGAATTGCCCCGACCGGACGCTGTCGCCGTGCCGTGTCGTACCGATTCAACGCGTCTCCATGGAAAACAGCCTCCGGAAACTCGTGCAAAAATTTGAGCGCGATCCAACTGTTGGATCTATAGATACGGACCTTTTGAGCCGCTACTCTAGCCGAGCCGATGGAATTGCCCCGACCGGATGCTGTCGTCGTCCCGTACCGATTCAACGCGTATCATTGGAAAACAGCCTCCGGATACTCGTGCAACAATTTGAGCGCGATCCACCGGTCGGATCTATAGATACGGACCTTTTGAGCCGCTACTCTAGCCGAGCCGGTGGAATTGCCCCGACCGGACGCTGTCGCCGTGTCGTGTCGTACCGATTCAACGCGTCTCCATGGAAAACATCCTCCAGAAACTCGTGGAAAAATTTGAGCGCGATCCAACTGTTGGATCTATAGATACGGACCTTTTGAGCCGCTACTCTAGCCGAGCCGATGGAATTGCCCCGACCGGATGCTGTCGCCGTCCCGTACCGATTCAACGCGTCTCCATGGAAAACATCCTCCGGATACTCGTGCAACAATTTGAGCGCGATCCAGCGGTCGGATCTATAGATACGGACCTTTTGAGCCGCTACTCTAGCCGAGCCGATGGAATTGCCCCGACCGGATGCTGTCGCCGTCCCGTACCGATTCAACGCATCTCCATGGAAAACACCCTCCGGAAACTCGTGCAAAAATTTGAGCGCGATCCAGCGATCGGATCTATAGATACGGACCTTTTGAGCCGCTACTCTAGCCGAGCCGGTGGAATTGCCCCGACCAGACGCTGTCACCGTGTCGTGTCGTACCGATTCAACGCGTCTCCATGGAAAACATCCTCCGGAAACTCGTAGAAAAATTTGAGCGCGATCCAACTGTTGGATCTATAGATACGGACCTTTTGAGCCGCTACTGTAGCCGAGCCGATGGAATTGCCCCGACCGGATGCTGTCGCCGTCCCGTACCGGTTCAACGCGTCTCCATGGAAAACATCCTCCGGATACTCGTGCAACAATTTGAGCGCGATCCACCGGTCGGATCTATAGATACGGACCTTTTGAGCCGCTACTCTAGCCGAGCCGGTGGAATTGCCCCGACCGGACGCTGTCGCCGTGCCGTGTAGTACCAATTGAACGCGTCCCCATGGAAACCAGCCTCCGGAAAATCGTGGAAAAATTTGAGCGCGATCCAACGATCGGATCTATAGATACGGACCTTTTGAGCCGCTACTCTAGCCGAGCCGGTGGAATTGCCCCGACCGGACGCTGTCGCCGTGCCGTGTCGTACCGATTCAACGCGTCTCCATGGAAAACACGCTCTGGAAACTCGTGCAAAAATTGGAGCACGATCCAGCGGTCGGATCAATAGATACGGACTTTTTGAGCCGCCACTCTAGCCGAGCCGGTGGAATTGCCCCGACCGGACGCTGTCGCCGTGCCGTGTAGTACCGATTGAACGCGTCCCCATGGAAACCAGCCTCCGGAAAATCGTGGAAAAATTTGAGCGCGATCCAGCGATCGGATCTATAGATACGGACCTTTTGAGCCGCTACTCTAGCCGAGCCGGTGGAATTGCCCCGACCGGACGCTGTCGCCGTGCCGTGTCGTACCGATTCAACGCGTCTCCATGGAAAACACCCTCCGGAAACTCGTCCAAAAATTTGAGCGCGATCCAGCGGTCGGATCTATAGATACGGACCTTTTGAGCCGCTACTCTAGCCGAGCCGGTGGAATTGCCCCGACCGGACGCTGTCGCCCAGCCGTGTCGTACCGATTCAACGCGTATCATTGGAAAACAGCCTCCGGAAACTCGTGCAAAAATTTGAGCGCGATCCACCGGTCGGATCTATAGATACGGACCTTTTGAGCCCCTACTCTAGCCGAGCCGGTGGAATTGCCCCGACCGGACGCTGTCGCCGTGCCGTGTCGTACCGATTCAACGCGTCTCCATGGAAAACATCCTCCGGAAACTCGTGGAAAAATTTGAGCGCGATCAAACTGTTGGATCTATAGATACGGACCTTTTGAGCCGCTACTCTTGCCGAGCCGCTGGAATTGCCCCGACCGGATGCTGTCGCCGTCCCGTACCGATTCAACGCGTCTCCATGGAAAGCAGCCTCCGGAAACTCGTGGAAAAATTTGAGCGCGATCCAACTGTCGGATCTATAGATACGGACCTTTTGAGCCGCTACTCTAGCCGAGCCGGTGGAATTGCCCCGACCGGACGCTGTCGCCGTGCCGTGTTGTACCGATTGAACGCGTCCCCATGGAAACCAGCCTCCGAAAAATCGTGGAAAAATTTGAGCGCGATCCAGCGATCGGATCTATAGATACGGACCTTTTGAGCCGCTACTCTAGCCGAGCCGGTGGAATTGCCCAGACCGGACGCTGTCGCCGTGCCGTGTTGTACCGATTGAACGCGTCCCCATGGAAACCAGCCTCCGAAAAATCGTGGAAAAATTTGAGCGTGATGCAGCGATCGGATCTATAGATACGGACCTTTTGAGCCGCTACTCTAGCCGAGCCGGTGGAATTGCCCCGACCGGACGCTGTCGCCGTGTCGTGTCGTACCGATTCAACGCGTCTCCATGGAAAACATCCTCAGGAAACTCGTGGAAAAATTTGAGCGCGATCCAACTGTTGGATCTATAGATACGGACCTTTTGAGCCGCTACTCTAGCCGAGCCGATGGAATTGCCCCGACCGGATGCTGTCGCCGTCCCGTACCGATTCAACGCGTCTCCATGGAAAACATCCTCCGGATACTCGTGCAACAATTTGAGCGCGATCCACCGGTCGGATCTATAGATACGGACCTTTTGAGTTTTACTCTAGCCGAGCCGGTGGAATTGCCCCGACCGGACGCTGTCGCCGTGCCGTGTCGTACCGATTCAACGCGTCTCCATGGAAAACATCCTCCGGAAACTCGTGCAAAAATTTGAGCGCGATCCAACTGTTGGATCTATAGATACGGACCTTTTGAGCCGCTACTCTAGCCGAGCCGATGGAATTGCCCCGACCGGATGCTGTCGCCGTCCCGTACTGATTCAACGCGTCTCCATGGAAAACATCCTCCGGATACTCGTGCAACAATTTGAGCGCGATCCACCGGTCGGATCTATAGATACGGACCTTTTGAGCCCCTACTCTAGCCGAGCCGGTGGAATTGCCCCGACCGGACGCTGTCGTCGTGCCGTGTCGTACCGATTCAACGCGTCTCCAGGGAAAACACCCTCCGGAAACTCGCGCAAAAATTTGAGCGCGATCCAGCGGTCAGATCTATAGATACGGACCTTTTGAGCCGCTACTCTAGCCGAGCCGGTGGAATTGCCCCGACCGGACGCTGTCGCCGTGTCGTGTCGTACCGATTCAACGCGTCTCCATGGAAAACATCCTCCGGAAACTCGTGGAAAAATTTGAGCGCGATCCAACTGTTGGATCTATAGATACGGACCTTTTGAGCCGCTACTCTAGCCGAGCCGATGGAATTGCCCCGACCGGATGCTGTCGCCGTCCCGTACCGATTCAACGCGTCTCCATGGAAAACATCCTCCGGATACTCGTGGAAAAATTTGAACGCGATCCACCGGTCGGATCTATAGATACGGACCTTTTGAGCCCCTACTCTAGCCGAGCCGGTGGAATTGCCCCGACCGGACGTTGTCGCCGTGCCGTGTCGTACCGATTCAACGCGTCTCCATGGAAAACAGCCTCCGGAAACTCGTGCAAAAATTTGAGCGCGATCCAACTGTTGGATCAATAGATACGGACCTTTTGAGCCGCTACTCTAGCCGAGTCGATGGAATTGCCCCGACCGGATGTTGTCGCCGTCCCGTACCGATTCAACGCGTCTCCATGGAAAACATCCTCCGGATACTCGTGCAATAATTTGAGCGCGATCCACCGGTCGGATCTATAGATACGGACCTTTTGAGCCGCTACTCTAGCCGAGCCGGTGGAATTGCCCCGACCGGACGCTGTCGCCGTGCCGTGTAGTACCGATTGAACGCATCCCCATGGAAACCAGCCTCCGGAAAATCGTGGAAAAATTTGAGCGCGATCCAGCGATCGGATCTATAGATACGGACCTTTTGAGCCGCTACTCTAGCCGAGCCGGTGGAATTGCCCCGACCGGACGCTGTCGCCGTGCCGTGTCGTACCGATTCAACGCGTCTCCATGGAAAACAGCCTCCGGAAACTCGTGGAAAAATTTGAGCGCGATCCAACTGTCGGATCTATAGATACGGACCTTTTGAGCCGCTACTCTAGCCGAGCCGGTGGAATTGCCCCGACCGGATGCTGTCGCCGTCCCGTAGCGATTCAACACGTCTCCATGGAAAACATCCTCCGGATACTCGTGCAAACATTTGAGCGCGATCCACCTGTCGGATCTATAGATACGGACCTTTTGAGCCCCTACTCTAGCCGAGCCGGTGGAATTGCCCCGACCGGACGCTGTCTCCGTGCCGTGTCGTACCGATTCAACGCGTCACCATGGAAAACACCCTCCGGAAACTCGTCCAAAAATTTGAGCGCGATCCAGCGGTCGGATCTATAGATACGGACCTTTTGAGCCGCTACTCTAGCCGAGCCGGTGGAATTGCCCCGACCGGCCGCTGTCGCCCAGCCGTGTCGTACCGATTCAACACGTATCATTGGAAAACAGCCTCCGGAAACTCGTGCAAAAATTTGAGCGCGATCCAGCAGTCGGATCTATAGATACGGACCTTTTGAGCCGCTACTCTAGCCGAGCCGGTGGAATTGCCCCGATCGGACGCTGTCGCCGTGCCGTGTCGTACCGATTCAACGCGTCTCCATGGAAAACACCCTCCGGAAACTCGTGCAAAAATTTGAGCGCGATCCAGCGGTTGGATCTATAGATACGGACCTTTTGAGCCGCTACTCTAGCCGAGCCGGTGGAATTGCCCCGACCGGACGCTGTCGCCGTGCCGTGTAGTACCGATTGAACGCATCCCCATGGAAACCAGCCTCTGGAAAATCGTGGAAAAATTTGAGCGCGATCCAGCGATCGGATCTATAGATACGGACCTTTTGAGCCGCTACTCTAGCCGAGCCGGTGGAATTGCCCCGACCGGATGCTGTCGCCGTGCCGTGTCGTACCGATTCAACGCGTCTCCATGGAAAACAGCCTCCGGAAACTCGTGGAAAAATTTGAGCGCGATCCAACTGTCGGATCTATAGATACGGACCTTTTGAGCCGCTACTCTAGCCGAGCCGGTGGAATTGCCCCGACCGGATGCTGTCGCCGTCCCGTAGCGATTCAACACGTCTCCATGGAAAACATCCTCCGGATACTCTCGCAAACATTTGAGCGCGATCCACCGGTCGGATCTATAGATACGGACCTTTTGAGCCCCTACTCTAGCCGAGCCGGTGGAATTGCCCCGACCGGACGCTGTCTCCGTGCCGTGTCGTACCGATTCAACGCGTCACCATGGAAAACACCCTCCGGAAACTCGTCCAAAAATTTGAGCGCGATCCAGCAGTCGGATCTATAGATACGGACCTTTTGAGCCGCTACTCTTGCTGAGCCGGTGGAATTGCCCCGATCGGACGCTGTCGCCGTGCCGTGTCGTACCGATTCAACGCGTCTCCATGGAAAACACCCTTCGGAAACTCGTGCAAAAATTTGAGCGCGATCTAGCGGTTGGATCTATAGATACGGACCTTTTGAGCCGCTACTCTAGCCGAGCCGGTGGAATTGCCCCGACCGGACGCTGTCGCCGTGTCGTGTCGTACCGATTCCACGCGTCTCCATGGAAAACATCCTCCGGAAACTCGTGGAAAAATTTGAGCGCGATCAAACTGTTGGATCTATAGATACGGACCTTTTGAGCCGCTACTCTAGCCGAGCCGGTGGAATTGCCCCGACCGGACGCTGTCGCCGTGCCGTGTTGTACCGATTGAACGCGTCCCCATGGAAACCAGCCTCCGAAAAATCGTGGAAAAATTTGAGCGCGATCCAGCGATCGGATCTATAGATACGGACCTTTTGAGCCGCTACTCTAGCCGAGCCGGTGGAATTGCCCCGACCGGACGCTGTCGCCGTGCCGTGTTGTACCGATTGAACGCGTCCCCATGGAAACCAGCATCCGAAAAATCGTGGAAAAATTTGAGCGCGATCCAGTAGTCGGATCTATAGATACGGACCTTTTGAGCCGCTACTCTTGCTGAGCCGGTGGAATTGCCCCGATCGGACGCTGTCGCCGTGCCGTGTCGTACCGATTCAACGCGTCTCCATGGAAAACAGCCTCCGGAAAATCGTGGAAAAATTTGAGCGCGATCCAGCGATCGGATCTATAGATACGGACCTTTTGAGCCGCTACTCTAGCCGAGCCGGTGGAATTGCCCCGACCGGACGCTGTCGCCGTGTCGTGTCGTACCGATTCAACGCGTCTCCATGGAAAACATCCTCAGGAAACTCGTGGAAAAATTTGAGCGCGATCCAACTGTTGGATCTATAGATACGGACCTTTTGAGCCGCTACTCTAGCCGAGCCGATGGAATTGCCCCGACCGGATGCTGTCGCCGTCCCGTACCGATTCAACGCGTCTCCATGGAAAACATCCTCCGGATACTCGTGCAACAATTTGAGCGCGATCCACCGGTCGGATCTATAGATACGGACCTTTTGAGTTTTACTCTAGCCGAGCCGGTGGAATTGCCCCGACCGGACGCTGTCGCCGTGCCGTGTCGTACCGATTCAACGCGTCTCCATGGAAAACATCCTCCGGAAACTCGTGCAAAAATTTGAGCGCGATCCAACTGTTGGATCTATAGATACGGACCTTTTGAGCCGCTACTCTAGCCGAGCCGATGGAATTGCCCCGACCGGATGCTGTCGCCGTCCCGTACCGATTCAACGCGTCTCCATGGAAAACATCCTCCGGATACTCGTGCAACAATTTGAGCGCGATCCACCGGTCGGATCTATAGATACGGACCTTTTGAGCCCCTACTCTAGCCGAGCCGGTGGAATTGCCCCGACCGGACGCTGTCGTCGGGCCGTGTCGTACCGATTCAACGCGTCTCCATGGAAAACACCCTCCGGAAACTCGCGCAAAAATTTGAGCGCGATCCAGCGGTCAGATCTATAGATACGGACGTTTTGAGTTTTACTCTAGCCGAGCCGGTGGAATTGCCCCGACCGGACGCTGTCGCCGTGCCGTGTCGTACCGATTGAACGCGTCCCCATGGAAACCAGCCTCCGGAAACTCGTGCAAAAATTTGAGCGCGATCCAGCGGTCGGATCTATAGATACGGACGTTTTGAGTTTTACTCTAGCCGAGCCGGTGGAATTGCCCCGACCGGACGCTGTCGCCGTGCCGTGTCGTACCGATTGAACGCATCCCCATGGAAACCAGCCTCCGGAAAATCGTGGAAAAATTTGAGCGCGATCCAGCGATCGGATCTATAGATACGGACCTTTTGAGCCGCTACTCTAGCCGAGCCGGTGGAATTGCCCCGACCGGACGCTGTCGTCGTGCCGTGTCATACCGATTCAACGCGTCTCCATGGAAAACAGCCTCCGGAAACTCGTGCAAAAATTGGAGCACGATCCAGCGGTCGGATCTATAGATACGGACCTTTTGAGCCGCTACTCTAGCCGAGCCGGTGGAATTGCCCCGACCGGACGCTGTCGCCGTGTCGTGTCGTACCGATTCAACGCGTCTCCATGGAAAACATCCTCCGAAAACTCGTGGAAAAATTTGAGCGCGATCCAACTGTTGGATCTATAGATACGGACCTTTTGAGCCGCTACTCTAGCCGAGCCGATGGAATTGCCCCGACCGGATGCTGTCGCCGTCCCATACCGATTCAACGCGTCTCCATGGAAAACATCCTCCGGATACTCGTGCAACAATTTGAACGCGATCCACCGGTCGGATCTATAGATACGGACCTTTTGAGCCCCTACTCTAGCCGAGCCGGTGGAATTGCCCCGACCGGACGTTGTCGCCGTGCCGTGTCGTACCGATTCAACGCGTCTCCATGGAAAACATCCTCCGGAAACTCGTGCAAAAATTTGAGCGCGATCCAACTGTTGGATCTATAGATACGGACCTTTTGAGCCACTACTCTAGCCGAGTCGATGGAATTGCCCCGACCGGATGCTGTCGCCGTCCCGTACCGATTCAACGCGTCTCCATGGAAAACATCCTCCGGATACTCGTGCAATAATTTGAGCGCGATCCACCGGTCGGATCTATAGATACGGACCTTTTGAGCCGCTACTCTAGCCGAGCCGGTGGAATTGCCCCGACCGGACGCTGTCGCCGTGCCGTGTAGTACCGATTGAACGCATCCCCATGGAAACCAGCCTCCGGAAAATCGTGGAAAAATTTGAGCGCGATCCAGCGATCGGATCTATAGATACGGACCTTTTGAGTAGCTACTCTAGCCGAGCCGGTGGAATTGCCCCGACCGGACGCTGTCGCCGTGCCGTGTCGTACCGATTCAACGCGTCTCCATGGAAAACAGCCTCCGGAAACTCGTGGAAAAATTTGAGCGCGATCCAACTGTCGGATCTATAGATACGGACCTTTTGAGCCGCTACTCTAGCCGAGCCGGTGGAATTGCCCCGACCGGATGCTGTCGCCGTCCCGTAGCGATTCAACACGTCTCCATGGAAAACATCCTCCGGATACTCGTGCAAACATTTGAGCGCGATCCACCGGTCGGATCTATAGATACGGACCTTTTGAGCCCCTACTCTAGCCGAGCCGGTGGAATTGCCCCGACCGGACGCTGTCGCCCAGCCGTGTCGTACCGATTCAACACGTATCATTGGAAAACAGCCTCCGGAAACTCGTGCAAAAATTTGAGCGCGATCCAGCAGTCGGATCTATAGATACGGACCTTTTGAGCCGCTACTCTTGCTGAGCCAGTGGAATTGCCCCGATCGGACGCTGTCGCCGTGCCGTGTCGTACCGATTCAACGCGTCTCCATGGAAAACACCCTCCGGAAACTCGTGCAAAAATTTGAGCGCGATCCAGCGGTGGGATCTATAGATACGGACCTTTTGAGCCGCTACTCTAGCCGAGCCGGTGGAATTGCCCCGACCGGATGCTGTCGCCGTCCCGTAGCGATTCAACACGTCTCCATGGAAAACATCCTCCGGATACTCGTGCAAACATTTGAGCGCGATCCACCGGTCGGATCTATAGATACGGACCTTTTGAGCCCCTACTCTAGCCGAGCCGGTGGAATTGCCCCGACCGGACGCTGTCGCCCAGCCGTGTCGTACCGATTCAACACGTATCATTGGAAAACAGCCTCCGGAAACTCGTGCAAAAATTTGAGCGCGATCCAGCAGTCGGATCTATAGATACGGACCTTTTGAGCCGCTACTCTTGCTGAGCCAGTGGAATTGCCCCGATCGGACGCTGTCGCCGTGCCGTGTCGTACCGATTCAACGCGTCTCCATGGAAAACACCCTCCGGAAACTCGTGCAAAAATTTGAGCGCGATCCAGCGGTGGGATCTATAGATACGGACCTTTTGAGCCGCTACTCTAGCCGAGCCGGTGGAATTGCCCCGACTGGACGCTGTCGCCGTGTCGTGTCGTACCGATTCAACGCGTCTCCATGGAAAACATCCTCCGGAAACTCGTGGAAAAATTTGAGCGCGATCAAACTGTTGGATCTATAGATACGGACCTTTTGAGCCGCTACTCTAGCCGAGCCGGTGGAATTGCCCCGACCGGACGCTGTCGCCGTGCCGTGTTGTACCGATTGAACGCGTCCCCATGGAAACCAGCCTCCGAAAAATCGTGGAAAAATTTGAGCGCGATCCAGCGATCGGATCTATAGATACGGACCTTTTGAGCCGCTACTCTAGCCGAGCCGGTGGAATTGCCCCGACCGGACGCTGTCGCTGTGCCGTGTTGTACCGATTGAACGCGTCCCCATGGAAACCAGCCTCCGAAAAATCGTGGAAAAATTTGAGCGCGATCCAGCAGTCGGATCTATAGATACGGACCTTTTGAGCCGCTACTCTTGCTGAGCCGTTGGAATTGCCCCGATCGGACGCTGTCGCCGTGCCGTGTCGTACCGATTCAACGCGTCTCCATGGAAAACAGCCTCCGGAAATTCGTGCAAAATTTTGAGCGCGATCCAGCGGTTGGATCTATAGATACGGACCTTTTGAGCCGCTACTCTAGCCGAGCCGGTGGAATTGCCCCGACCGGACGCTGTCGCCGTGTCGTGTCGTACCGATTCAACGCGTCTCTATGGAAAACATCCTCAGGAAACTCGTGGAAAAAATTGAGCGCGATCCAACTGTTGGATCTATAGATACGGACCTTTTGAGCCGCTACTCTAGCCGAGCCGATGGAATTGCCCCGACCGGATGTTGTCGCCGTCCCGTACCGATTCAACGCGTCTCCATGGAAAACATCCTCCGGATACTCGTGCAACAATTTGAGCACGATCCACCGGTCGGATCTATAGATACGGACCTTTTGAGCCCCTACTCTAGCCGACCCGGTGGAATTGCCCCGACCGGACGCTGTCGTCGGGCCGTGTCGTACCGATTCAACGCGTCTCCATGGAAAACACCCTCCGAAAACTCGCGCAAAAATTTGAGCGCGATCCAGCGGTCAGATCTATAGATACGGACGTTTTGAGTTTTACTCTAGCCGAGCCGGTGGAATTGCCCCGACCGGACGCTGTCGCCGTGCCGTGTCGTACCGATTGAACGCGTCCCCATGGAAACCAGCCTCCGGAAACTCGTGCAAAAATTTGAGCGCGATCCAGCGGTCGGATCTATAGATACGGACGTTTTGAGTTTTACTCTAGCCGAGCCGGTGGAATTGCCCCGACCGGACGCTGTCGCCGTGCCGTGTCGTACCGATTGAACGCATCCCCATGGAAACCAGCCTCCGGAAAATCGTGGAAAAATTTGAGCGCGATCCAGCGATCGGATCTATAGATACGGACCTTTTGAGCCGCTACTCTAGCCGAGCCGGTGGAATTGCCCCGACCGGACGCTGTCGTCGTGCCGTGTCGTACCGATTCAACGCGTCTCCATGGAAAACAGCCTCCGGAAACTCGTGCAAAAATTGGAGCACGATCCAGCGGTCGGATCTATAGATACGGACCTTTTGAGCCGCTACTCTAGCCGAGCCGGTGGAATTGCCCCGACCGGACGCTGTCGCCGTGTCGTGTCGTAGCGATTCAACACGTCTCCATGGAAAACATCCTCCGGATACTCGTGCAAACATTTGAGCGCGATCCACCGGTCGGATCTATAGATACGGACCTTTTGAGCCCCTACTCTAGCCGAGCCGGTGGAATTGCCCCGACCGGATGCTGTCGCCCAGCCGTGTCGTACCGATTCAACACGTATCATTGGAAAACAGCCTCCGGAAACTCGTGCAAAAATTTGAGCGCGATCCAGCAGTCGGATCTATAGATACGGACCTTTTGAGCCGCTACTCTTGCTGAGCCAGTGGAATTGCCCTGATCGGACGCTGTCGCCGTGCCGTGTCGTACCGATTCAACGCGTCTCCATGGAAAACATCCTCCGGAAACTCGTGGAAAAATTTGAGCGCGATCAAACTGTTGGATCTATAGATACGGACCTTTTGAGCCGCTACTCTAGCCGAGCCGGTGGAATTGCCCCGACCGGACGCTGTCGCCGTGCCGTGTTGTACCGATTGAACGCGTCCCCATGGAAACCAGCCTCCGAAAAATCGTGGAAAAATTTGAGCGCGATCCAGCGATCGGATCTATAGATACGGACCTTTTGAGCCGCTACTCTAGCCGAGCCGGTGGAATTGCCCCGACCGGACGCTGTCGCTGTGCCGTGTTGTACCGATTGAACGCGTCCCCATGGAAACCAGCCTCCGAAAAATCGTGGAAAAATTTGAGCGCGATCCAGCGATCGGATCTATAGATACGGACCTTTTGAGCCGCTACTCTAGCCGAACCGGTGGAATTGCCCCGACCGGACGCTGTCGTCGTGCCGTGTCGTACCGATTCAACGCGTCTCCATGGAAAACAGCCTCCGGAAACTCGTGCAAAAATTGGAGCACGATCCAGCGGTCGGATCTATAGATACGGACCTTTTGAGCCGCTACTCTAGCCGAGCCGGTGGAATTGCCCCGACCGGACGCTGTCGCCGTGTCGTGTTGTACCGATTCAACGCGTCTCCATGGAAAACATCCTCCGGAAACTCGTGGAAAAATTTGAGCGCGATCCAACTGTTGGATCTATAGATACGGACCTTTTGAGCCGCTACTCTAGCCGAGCCGATGGAATTGCCCCGACCGGATGCTGTCGCCGTCCCGTACCGATTCAACGCGTCTCCATGGAAAACATCCTCCGGATACTCGTGCAACAATTTGAGCGCGATCCACCGGTCAGATCTATAGATACGGACGTTTTGAGTTTTACTCTAGCCGAGCCGGTGGAATTGCCCCGACCGGACGCTGTCGCCGTGCCGTGTCGTACCGATTCAACGCGTCTCCATGGAAAACATCCTCCGGAAACTCGTGCAAAAATTTGAGCGCGATCCAACTGTTGGATCTATAGATACGGAATTTTTGAGCCGCTACTCTAGCCGAGCCGATGGAATTGCCCCGACCGGATGCTGTCGCCGTCCCGTACCGATTCAACGCGTCTCCATGGAAAACATCCTCCGGATACTCGTGCAACAATTTGAGCGCGATCCACCGGTCGGATCTATAGATACGGACCTTTTGAGCCCCTACTCTAGCCGAGCCGGTGGAATTGCCCCGACCGGACGCTGTCGTCGGGCCGTGTCGTACCGATTCAACGCGTCTCCATGGAAAACACCCTCCGGAAACTCGCGCAAAAATTTGAGCGCGATCCAGCGGTCAGATCTATAGATACGGACGTTTTGAGTTTTACTCTAGCCGAGCCGGTGGAATTGCCCCGACTGGACGCTGTCGCCGTGCCGTGTCGTACCGATTGAACGCGTCCCCATGGAAACCAGCCTCCGGAAACTCGTGCAAAAATTTGAGCGCGATCCAGCGGTCGGATCTATAGATACGGACGTTTTGAGTTTTACTCTAGCCGAGCCGGTGGAATTGCCCCGACCGGACGCTGTCGCCGTGCCGTGTCGTACCGATTGAACGCGTCCCCATGGAAACCAGCCTCCGGAAAATCGTGGAAAAATTTGAGCGCGATCCAGCGATCGGATCTATAGATACGGACCTTTTGAGCCGCTACTCTAGCCGAACCGGTGGAATTGCCCCGACCGGACGCTGTCGTCGTGCCGTGTCGTACCGATTCAACGCGTCTCCATGGAAAACAGCCTCCGGAAACTCGTGCAAAATTTTGAGCGCGATCCAGCGGTTGGATCTATAGATACGGACCTTTTGAGCCGCTACTCTAGCCGAGCCGGTGGAATTGCCCCGACCGGACGCTGTCGCCGTGTCGTGTCGTACCGATTCAACGCGTCTCCATGGAAAACATCCTCAGGAAACTCGTGGAAAAATTTGAGCGCGATCCAACTGTTGGATCTATAGATACGGACCTTTTGAGCCGCTACTCTAGCCGAGCCGATGGAATTGCCCCGACCGGATGCTGTCGCCGTCCCGTACCGATTCAACGCGTCTCCATGGAAAACATCCTCCGGATACTCGTGCAACAATTTGAGCGCGATCCACCGGTCAGATCTATAGATACGGACGTTTTGAGTTTTACTCTAGCCGAGCCGGTGGAATTGCCCCGACCGGACGCTGTCGCCGTGCCGTGTCGTACCGATTCAACGCGTCTCCATGGAAAACATCCTCCGGAAACTCGTGCAAAAATTTGAGCGCGATCCAACTGTTGGATCTATAGATACGGAATTTTTGAGCCGCTACTCTAGCCGAGCCGATGGAATTGCCCCGACCGGATGCTGTCGCCGTGTCGTACCGATTCAACGCGTCTCCATGGAAAACATCCTCCGGATACTCGTGCAACAATTTGAGCGCGATCCACCGGTCGGATCTATAGATACGGACCTTTTGAGCCCCTACTCTAGCCGAGCCGGTGGAATTGCCCCGACCGGACGCTGTCGTCGGGCCGTGTCGTACCGATTCAACGCGTCTCCATGGAAAACACCCTCCGGAAACTCGCGCAAAAATTTGAGCGCGATCCAGCGGTCAGATCTATAGATACGGACGTTTTGAGTTTTACTCTAGCCGAGCCGGTGGAATTGCCCCGACTGGACGCTGTCGCCGTGCCGTGTCGTACCGATTGAACGCGTCCCCATGGAAACCAGCCTCCGGAAACTCGTGCAAAAATTTGAGCGCGATCCAGCGGTCGGATCTATAGATACGGACGTTTTGAGTTTTACTCTAGCCGAGCCGGTGGAATTGCCCCGACCGGACGCTGTCGCCGTGCCGTGTCGTACCGATTGAACGCGTCCCCATGGAAACCAGCCTCCGGAAAATCGTGGAAAAATTTGAGCGCGATCCAGCGATCGGATCTATAGATACGGACCTTTTGAGCCGCTACTCTAGCCGAACCGGTGGAATTGCCCCGACCGGACGCTGTCGTCGTGCCGTGTCGTACCGATTCAACGCGTCTCCATGGAAAACAGCCTCCGGAAACTCGTGCAAAAATTGGAGCACGATCCAGCGGTCGGATCTATAGATACGGACCTTTTGAGCCGCTACTCTAGCCGAGCCGGTGGAATTGCCCCGACCGGACGCTGTCGCCGTGTCGTGTCGTACCGATTCAACGCGTCTCCATGGAAAACATCCTCCGGAAACTCGTGGAAAAATTTGAGCGCGATCCAACTGTTGGATCTATAGATACGGACCTTTTGAGCCGCTACTCTAGCCGAGCCGATGGAATTGCCCCGACCGGATGTTGTCGCCGTCCCGTACCGATTCAACGCGTCTCCATGGAAAACATCCTCCGGATACTCGTGCAACAATTTGAACGCGATCCACCGGTCGGATCTATAGATACGGACCTTTTGAGCCCCTACTCTAGCCGAGCCGGTGGAATTGCCCCGACCGGACGTTGTCGCCGTGCCGTGTCGTACCGATTCAACGCGTCTCCATGGAAAACAGCCTCCGGAAACTCGTGCAAAAATTGGAGCACGATCCAGCGGTCGGATCTATAGATACGGACCTTTTGAGCCGCTACTCTAGCCGAGCCGGTGGAATTGCCCCGACCGGACGCTGTCGCCGTGTCGTGTCGTACCGATTCAACGCGTCTCCATGGAAAACATCCTCCGGAAACTCGTGGAAAAATTTGAGCGCGATCCAACTGTTGGATCTATAGATACGGACCTTTTGAGCCGCTACTCTAGCCGAGCCGATGGAATTGCCCCGACCGGATGCTGTCGCCGTCCCGTACCGATTCAACGCGTCTCCATGGAAAACATCCTCCGGATACTCGTGCAACAATTTGAGCGCGATCCACCGGTCAGATCTATAGATACGGACGTTTTGAGTTTTACTCTAGCCGAGCCGGTGGAATTGCCCCGACCGGACGCTGTCGCCGTGCCGTGTCGTACCGATTGAACGCGTCCCCATGGAAACCAGCCTCCGGAAAATCGTGGAAAAATTTGAGCGCGATCCAGCGATCGGATCTATAGATACGGACCTTTTGAGCCGCTACTCTAGCCGAACCGGTGGAATTGCCCCGACCGGACGCTGTCGTCGTGCCGTGTCGTACCGATTCAACGCGTCTCCATGGAAAACAGCCTCCGGAAACTCGTGCAAAAATTGGAGCACGATCCAGCGGTCGGATCTATAGATACGGACCTTTTGAGCCGCTACTCTAGCCGAGCCGGTGGAATTGCCCCGACCGGACGCTGTCGCCGTGTCGTGTCGTACCGATTCAACGCGTCTCCATGGAAAACATCCTCCGGAAACTCGTGGAAAAATTTGAGCGCGATCCAACTGTTGGATCTATAGATACGGACCTTTTGAGCCGCTACTCTAGCCGAGCCGATGGAATTGCCCCGACCGGATGCTGTCGCCGTCCCGTACCGATTCAACGCGTCTCCATGGAAAACATCCTCCGGATACTCGTGCAACAATTTGAGCGCGATCCACCGGTCAGATCTATAGATACGGACGTTTTGAGTTTTACTCTAGCCGAGCCGGTGGAATTGCCCCGACCGGACGCTGTCGCCGTGCCGTGTCGTACCGATTCAACGCGTCTCCATGGAAAACATCCTCCGGAAACTCGTGCAAAAATTTGAGCGCGATCCAACTGTTGGATCTATAGATACGGAATTTTTGAGCCGCTACTCTAGCCGAGCCGATGGAATTGCCCCGACCGGATGCTGTCGCCGTCCCGTACCGATTCAACGCGTCTCCATGGAAAACATCCTCCGGATACTCGTGCAACAATTTGAGCGCGATCCACCGGTCGGATCTATAGATACGGACCTTTTGAGCCCCTACTCTAGCCGAGCCGGTGGAATTGCCCCGACCGGACGCTGTCGTCGGGCCGTGTCGTACCGATTCAACGCGTCTCCATGGAAAACACCCTCCGGAAACTCGCGCAAAAATTTGAGCGCGATCCAGCGGTCAGATCTATAGATACGGACGTTTTGAGTTTTACTCTAGCCGAGCCGGTGGAATTGCCCCGACTGGACGCTGTCGCCGTGCCGTGTCGTACCGATTGAACGCGTCCCCATGGAAACCAGCCTCCGGAAACTCGTGCAAAAATTTGAGCGCGATCCAGCGGTCGGATCTATAGATACGGACGTTTTGAGTTTTACTCTAGCCGAGCCGGTGGAATTGCCCCGACCGGACGCTGTCGCCGTGCCGTGTCGTACCGATTGAACGCGTCCCCATGGAAACCAGCCTCCGGAAAATCGTGGAAAAATTTGAGCGCGATCCAGCGATCGGATCTATAGATACGGACCTTTTGAGCCGCTACTCTAGCCGAACCGGTGGAATTGCCCCGACCGGACGCTGTCGTCGTGCCGTGTCGTACCGATTCAACGCGTCTCCATGGAAAACAGCCTCCGGAAACTCGTGCAAAATTTTGAGCGCGATCCAGCGGTTGGATCTATAGATACGGACCTTTTGAGCCGCTACTCTAGCCGAGCCGGTGGAATTGCCCCGACCGGACGCTGTCGCCGTGTCGTGTCGTACCGATTCAACGCGTCTCCATGGAAAACATCCTCAGGAAACTCGTGGAAAAATTTGAGCGCGATCCAACTGTTGGATCTATAGATACGGACCTTTTGAGCCGCTACTCTAGCCGAGCCGATGGAATTGCCCCGACCGGATGCTGTCGCCGTCCCGTACCGATTCAACGCGTCTCCATGGAAAACATCCTCCGGATACTCGTGCAACAATTTGAGCGCGATCCACCGGTCAGATCTATAGATACGGACGTTTTGAGTTTTACTCTAGCCGAGCCGGTGGAATTGCCCCGACCGGACGCTGTCGCCGTGCCGTGTCGTACCGATTCAACGCGTCTCCATGGAAAACATCCTCCGGAAACTCGTGCAAAAATTTGAGCGCGATCCAACTGTTGGATCTATAGATACGGAATTTTTGAGCCGCTACTCTAGCCGAGCCGATGGAATTGCCCCGACCGGACCCTGTCGCCCTGTCGTACCGATTCAACGCGTCTCCATGGAAAACATCCTCCGGAAACTCGTGAAAAAATTAGAGAGCGATCGAACTGTCGGATCTATAGATACGGACCTTTTGAGCCGCTACTCTCGCTGAGCCGGTGGAAATGCCCCGACCGGACCCTGTCGCCCTGTCGTACCGATTCAACGCGTCTCCATGGAAAACATCCTCCGGAAACTCGTGAAAAAATTAGAGCGCAATCCAACTGTCGGATCTATAGATACTGACCTTTTGAGCCGCTACTCCCGCCGAGCCGATGGAAATGCCCCGACCGGACCCTGTCGCCCTGTCGTACCGATTCAACGCGTCTCCATGGAAAACATCCTCCGGAAACTCGTGAAAAAATGGGGCGCGATCCAACTGTCGGATCTATATATACTGACCTTTTGAGCCGCTACTCTGGCCGAGCCGGTGGAATTTCCCCGACCGGACGCTGTCGCCCTGTCGTACCGATTCAACGCGTCTCCATGGAAAACAGCCTCCGGAAACTCGTGAAAAAATTGGAGCGCGATCCAACTGTCGGATCTATAGATACGGAACTTTTGAGCCCCTACTCCCGCCGAGCCGGTGGAAATGCCCCGACCGGACCCTCTCGCCCTGTCGTACCGATTCAACGCGTCTCCATGGAAAACATCCTCCGGAGACTCGTGAAAAAATTGGAGCGCGATCCAACGGTCGGATCAATAGATACGGAACTTTTGAGCCGCTACTCTGGCCGAGCCGGTGGAATTTCCCCGACCGGACGCTGTCGCCCTGTCGTACCGATTCAACGCGTCTCCATGGAAAACAGCCTCCGGAAACTCGTGAAAAAATTGGAGCGCGATCCAACTGTCGGATCTATAGATACGGAACTTTTGAGCCGCTACTCCCGCCGAGCCGGTGGAAATGCCCCGACCGGACCCTGTCGCCCTGTCGTACCGATTCAACGCGTCTCCATGGAAAACGTCCTCCGGAAACTCGTGAAAAAATTAGAGAGCGATCGAACTGTCGGATCTATAGATACGGACCTTTTGAGCCCCTACTCTAGCCGAGCCGATGGAATTGCCCCGACCGGATGCTGTCGCCGTCCCGTACTGATTCAACGCGTCTCCATGGAAAACATCCTCCGGATACTCGTGCAACAATTTGAGCGCGATCCACCGGTCGGATCTATAGATACGGACCTTTTGAGCCCCTACTCTAGCCGAGCCGGTGGAATTGCCCCGACCGGACGCTGTCGTCGTGCCGTGTCGTACCGATTCAACGCGTCTCCATGGAAAACATCCTCCGGAAACTCGTGAAAAAATTAGAGCGCGATCCAACTGTCGGATCTATAGATACTGACCTTTTGAGCCGCTACTCCCGCCGAGCCGATGGAAATGCCCCGACCGGACCCTGTCGCCCTGTCGTACCGATTCAACGCGTCTCCATGGAAAACATCCTCCGGAAACTCGTGAAAAAATGGGGCGCGATTCAACTGTCGGATCTATATATACTGACCTTTTGAGCCGCTACTCTCGCCGAGCCGGTGGAAATGCCACGACCGGACGGTGTCGCCCTGTCGTACCCATTCAACGTGTCTCCATGGAAACAGCATTCTGAAACTCGTAAAAAACTTTGAGCGTGATCCAACGGTCCGATCTATAGATATGGGCCTTTTGAGCCGCTACTCCCGCCGAGCCTGTGGAATTTCCCCTACCGGACGCCTGTCGCCCTGTCGTACCGATTCAACGCGTCTCCATGGAAAACATCCTCCGGAGACTCGTGAAAAAATTGGAGCGCGATCCAACGGTCGGATCAATAGATACGGAACTTTTGAGCCGCTACTCTGGCCGAGCCGGTGGAATTTCCCCGACCGGACGCTGTCGCCCTGTCGTACCGATTCAACGCGTCTCCATGGAAAACAGCCTCCGGAAACTCGTGAAAAAATTGGAGCGCGATCCAACTGTCGGATCTATAGATACGGAACTTTAGAGCCGCTACTCCCGCCGAGCCGGTGGAAATGCCCCGACCGGACCCTGTCGCCCTGTCGTACCGATTCAACGCGTCTCCATGGAAAACGTCCTCCGGAAACTCGTGAAAAAATTAGAGAGCGATCGAACTGTCGGATCTATAGATACGGACCTTTTGAGCCGCTACTCTCGCTGAGCCGGTGGAAATGCCCCGACCGGACCCTGTCGCCCTGTCGTACCGATTCAACGCGTCTCCATGGAAAACATCCTCCGGAAACTCGTGAAAAAATTGGAGCGCGATCCAACTGTCGGATCTATAGATACGGCCCTTTTGAGCCGCTACTCTCGCTGAGCCGGTGGAAATGCCCCGACCGGACCCTCTCCCCCTGTCGTACCGATTCAACGCGTCTCCATGGAAAACATCCTCCGGAAACTCGTGAAAAAATTGGAGCGCGATCCAACGGTCGGATCAATAGATAGGGAACTTTTGAGCCGCTACTCTGGCCGAGCCTGTGGAATTTCCCCGACCGGACGCTGTCGCCCTGTCGTACCGATTCAACGCGTCTCCATGGAAAACAGCCTCCGGAAACTCGTGAAAAAATTGGAGCGCGATCCAACTGTCGGATCTATAGATACTGACCTTTTGAGCCGCTACTCTCGCCGAGCCGGTGGAAATGCCCCGACCGGACCCTGTCGCCCTATCGTACCGATTCAACGCGTCTCCATGGAAAACATCCTCCGGAAACTCGTGAAAAAATTAGAGAGCGATCGAACTGTCGGATCCATAGATACGGACCTTTTGAGCCGCTACTCTCGCTGAGCCGGTGGAAATGCCCCGACCGGACCCTGTCGCCCTGTCGTACCGATTCAACGTGTCTCCATGGAAAACATCCTCCGGAAACTCGTGAAAAAATTAGAGCGCGATCCAACAGTCGGATCAATAGATACGGAACTTTTGAGCCGCTACTCTGGCCGAGCCGGTGGAATTTCCCCGACCGGACGATGTCGCCCTGTCGTACCGATTCAACGCGTCTCCATGGAAAACATCCTCCGGAAACTCGTGAAAAAATAGGGCGCGATCCAACTGTCGGATCTATATATACTGACCTTTTGAGCCGCTACTCTCGCCGAGCCGGTGGAAATGCCACGACCGGACGATGTCGCCCTGTCGTACCCATTCAACGTGTCTCCATGGAAAACAGCATTCTGAAACTCTTGAAAAACTTTGAGCGTGATCCAATGGTCGGATCTATAGATACTGACCTTTTGAGCCGCTACTCTCGCTGAGCCGGTGGAAATGCCCCGACCGGACCCTGTCGCCCTGGCGTACCGATTCAACGCGTCTCCATGGAAAACATCCTCCGGAAACTCGTGAAAAAATTGGAGCGCGATCCAACTGTCGGATCTATAGATACGGCCCTTTTGAGCCGCTACTCTCGTTGAGCCGGTGGAAATGCCCCGACCGGACCCTCTCGCCCTGTCGTACCGATTCAACGCGTTTCCATGGAAAACATCCTCCGGAAACTCGTGAAAAAATTGGAGCGCGATCCAACGGTCGGATCAATAGATACGGAACTTTAGAGCCGCTACTTTGGCCGAGCCTGTGGAATTTCCCCGACCGGACGCTGTCGCCCTGTCGTACCGATTCAACGCGTCTCCATGGAAAACAGCCTCCGGAAACTCGTGAAAAAATTGGAGCGCGATCCAACTGTCGGATCTATAGATACTGACCTTTTGAGCCGCTACTCTCGCCGAGCCGGTGGAAATGCCCCGACCGGACCCTGTCGCCCTATCGTACCGATTCAACGCGTCTCCATGGAAAACATCCTCCGGAAACTCGTGAAAAAATTAGAGAGCGATCGAACTGTCGGATCCATAGATACGGACCTTTTGAGCCGCTACTCTCGCTGAGCCAGTGGAAATGCCACGACCGGACGATGTCGCCCTGTCGTACCCATTCAACGTGTCTCCATGGAAAACAGCATTCTGAAACTCGTGAAAAACTTTGAGCGTGATCCAATGGTCGGATCAATAGATACGGAACTTTTGAGCCGCTACTCTGGCCGAGCCGGTGGAATTTCCCCGACCGGACGCTGTCGCCCTGTCGTACCGATTCAACGCGTCTCCATGGAAAACAGCCTCCGGAAACTCGTGAAAAAATGGGGCGCGATCCAACTGTCGGATCTATAGATACTGACCTTTTGAGCCGCTACTCTCGCCGAGCCGGTGGAAATGCCCCGACCGGACCCTGTCGCCCTATCGTACCGATTCAACGCGTCTCCATGGAAAACATCCTCCGGAAACTCGTGAAAAAATTAGAGAGCGATCGAACTGTCGGATCTATAGATACGGACCTTTTGAGCCGCTACTCTCGCTGAGCCGGTGGAAATGCCCCGACCGGACCCTGTCGCCCTGTCGTACCGATTCAACGCGTCTCCATGGAAAACATCCTCCGGAAACTCGTGAAAAAATTAGAGCGCGATCCAACTGTCGGATCTATAGATACTGACCTTTTGAGCCGCTACTCCCGCCGAGCCGATGGAAATGCCCCGACCGGACCCTGTCGCCCTGTCGTACCGATTCAACGCGTCTCCATGGAAAACATCCTCCGGAAACTCGTGAAAAAATGGGGCGCGATTCAACTGTCGGATCTATATATACTGACCTTTTGAGCCGCTACTCTCGCCGAGCCGGTGGAAATGCCACGACCGGACGGTGTCGCCCTGTCGTACCCATTCAACGTGTCTCCATGGAAAACAGCATTTTGAAACTCGTAAAAAACTTTGAGCGTGATCCAACGGTCCGATCTATAGATACGGGCCTTTTGAGCCGCTACTCCCGCCGAGCCTGTGGAATTTCCCCTACCGGACCCTGTCGCCCTGTCGTACCGATTCAACGCGTCTCCATGGAAAACATCCTCCGGAGACTCGTGAAAAAATTGGAGCGCGATCCAACGGTCGGATCAATAGATACGGAACTTTTGAGCCGCTACTCTGGCCGAGCCGGTGGAATTTCCCCGACCGGACGTTGTCGCCCTGTCGTACCGATTCAACGCGTCTCCATGGAAAACAGCCTCCGGAAACTCGTGAAAAAATTGGAGCGCGATCCAACTGTCGGATCTATAGATACGGAACTTTTGAGCCGCTACTCCCGCCGAGCCGGTGGAAATGCCCCGACCGGACCCTGTCGCCCTGTCGTACCGATTCAACGCGTCTCCATGGAAAACGTCCTCCGGAAACTCGTGAAAAAATTAGAGAGCGATCGAACTGTCGGATCTATAGATACGGACCTTTTGAGCCGCTACTCTCGCTGAGCCGGTGGAAATGCCCCGACCGGACCCTGTCGCCCTGTCGTACCGATTCAACGCGTCTCCATGGAAAACATCCTCCGGAAACTCGTGAAAAAATTGGAGCGCGATCCAACTGTCGGATCTATAGATACGGCCCTTTTGAGCCGCTACTCTCGCTGAGCCGGTGGAAATGCCCCGACCGGACCCTCTCGCCCTGTCGTACCGATTCAACGCGTCTCCATGGAAAACATCCTCCGGAAACTCGTGAAAAAATTGGAGCGCGATCCAACGGTCGGATCAATAGATACGGAACTTTAGAGCCGCTACTGTGGCCGAGCCTGTGGAATTTCCCCGACCGGACGCTGTCGCCCTGTCGTACCGATTCAACGCGTCTCCATGGAAAACAGCCTCCGGAAACTCGTGAAAAAATTGGAGCGCGATCCAACTGTCGGATCTATAGATACTGACCTTTTGAGCCGCTACTCTCGCCGAGCCGGTGGAAATGCCCCGACCGGACCCTGTCGCCCTATCGTACCGATTCAACGCGTCTCCATGGAAAACATCCTCCGGAAACTCGTGAAAAAATTAGAGAGCGATCGAACTGTCGGATCCATAGATACGGACCTTTTGAGCCGCTACTCTCGCTGAGCCGGTGGAAATGCCCCGACCGGACCCTGTCGCCCTGTCGTACCGATTCAACGTGTCTCCATGGAAAACATCCTCCGGAAACTCGTGAAAAAATTAGAGCGCGATCCAACAGTCGGATCAATAGATACGGAACTTTTGAGCCGCTACTCTGGCCGAGCCGGTGGAATTTCCCCGACCGGACGATGTCGCCCTGTCGTACCGATTCAACGCGTCTCCATGGAAAACATCCTCCGGAAACTCGTGAAAAAATGGGGCGCGATCCAACTGTCGGATCTATATATACTGACCTTTTGAGCCGCTACTCTCGCCGAGCCGGTGGAAATGCCACGACCGAACGATGTCGCCCTGTCGTACCCATTCAACGTGTCTCCATGGAAAACAGCATTCTGAAACTCGTGAAAAACTTTGAGCGTGATCCAATGGTCGGATCAATAGATACGGAACTTTTGAGCCGCTACTCTGGCCGAGCCGGTGGAAATGCCACGACCGGACGATGTCGCCCTGTCGTACCCATTCAACGTGTCTCCATGGAAAACAGCATTCTGAAACTCGTGAAAAACTTTGAGCGTGATCCAATGGTCGGATCAATAGATACGGAACTTTTGAGCCGCTACTTTGGCCGAGCCTGTGGAATTTCCCCGACCGGACGCTGTCGCCCTGTCGTACCGATTCAACGCGTCTCCATGGAAAACAGCCTCCGGAAACTCGTGAAAAAATTGGAGCGCGATCCAACTGTCGGATCTATAGATACTGACCTTTTGAGCCGCTACTCTCGCCGAGCCGGTGGAAATGCCACGACCGGACGGTGTCGCCCTGTCGTACCCATTCAACGTGTCTCCATGGAAAACAGCATTCTGAAACTCGTAAAAAACTTTGAGCGTGATCCAACGGTCCGATCTATAGATACGGGCCTTTTGAGCCGCTACTCCCGCCGAGCCTGTGGAATTTCCCCTACCGGACCCTGTCGCCCTGTCGTACCGATTCAACGCGTCTCCATGGAAAACATCCTCCGGAGACTCGTGAAAAAATTGGAGCGCGATCCAACGGTCGGATCAATAGATACGGAACTTTTGAGCCGCTACTCTGGCCGAGCCGGTGGAAATGCCACGACCGGACGATGTCGCCCTGTCGTACCCATTCAACGTGTCTCCATGGAAAACAGCATTCTGAAACTCGTGAAAAACTTTGAGCGTGATCCAATGGTCGGATCAATAGATACGGAACTTTTGAGCCGCTACTTTGGCCGAGCCTGTGGAATTTCCCCGACCGGACGCTGTCGCCCTGTCGTACCGATTCAACGCGTCTCCATGGAAAACAGCCTCCGGAAACTCGTGAAAAAATTGGAGCGCGATCCAACTGTCGGATCTATAGATACTGACCTTTTGAGCCGCTACTCTCGCCGAGCCGGTGGAAATGCCCCGACCGGACCCTGTCGCCCTATCGTACCGATTCAACGCGTCTCCATGGAAAACATCCTCCGGAAACTCGTGAAAAAATTAGAGAGCGATCGAACTGTCGGATCTATAGATACGGACCTTTTGAGCCGCTACTCTCGCTGAGCCGGTGGAAATGCCCCGACCGGACCCTGTCGCCCTGTCGTACCGATTCAACGCGTCTCCATGGAAAACATCCTCCGGAAACTCGTGAAAAAATTAGAGCGCGATCCAACTGTCGGATCTATAGATACTGACCTTTTGAGCCGCTACTCCCGCCGAGCCGATGGAAATGCCCCGACCGGACCCTGTCGCCCTGTCGTACCGATTCAACGCGTCTCCATGGAAAACATCCTCCGGAAACTCGTGAAAAAATGGGGCGCGATTCAACTGTCGGATCTATATATACTGACCTTTTGAGCCGCTACTCTCGCCGAGCCGGTGGAAATGCCACGACCGGACGGTGTCGCCCTGTCGTACCCATTCAACGTGTCTCCATGGAAAACAGCATTTTGAAACTCGTAAAAAACTTTGAGCGTGATCCAACGGTCCGATCTATAGATACGGGCCTTTTGAGCCGCTACTCCCGCCGAGCCTGTGGAATTTCCCCTACCGGACCCTGTCGCCCTGTCGTACCGATTCAACGCGTCTCCATGGAAAACATCCTCCGGAGACTCGTGAAAAAATTGGAGCGCGATCCAACGGTCGGATCAATAGATACGGAACTTTTGAGCCGCTACTCTGGCCGAGCCGGTGGAATTTCCCCGACCGGACGCTGTCGCCCTGTCGTACCGATTCAACGCGTCTCCATGGAAAACAGCCTCCGGAAACTCGTGAAAAAATTGGAGCGCGATCCAACTGTCGGATCTATAGATACGGAACTTTTGAGCCGCTACTCCCGCCGAGCCGGTGGAAATGCCCCGACCGGACCCTGTCGCCCTGTCGTACCGATTCAACGCGTCTCCATGGAAAACAGCCTCCGGAAACTCGTGAAAAAATTGGAGCGCGATCCAACTGTCGGATCTATAGATACTGACCTTTTGAGCCGCTACTCTCGCCGAGCCGGTGGAAATGCCACGACCGAACGATGTCGCCCTGTCGTACCCATTCAACGTGTCTCCATGGAAAACAGCATTCTGAAACTCGTGAAAAACTTTGAGCGTGATCCAATGGTCGGATCAATAGATACGGAACTTTTGAGCCGCTACTCTGGCCGAGCCGGTGGAAATGCCACGACCGGACGATGTCGCCCTGTCGTACCCATTCAACGTGTCTCCATGGAAAACAGCATTCTGAAACTCGTGAAAAACTTTGAGCGTGATCCAATGGTCGGATCAATAGATACGGAACTTTTGAGCCGCTACTTTGGCCGAGCCTGTGGAATTTCCCCGACCGGACGCTGTCGCCCTGTCGTACCGATTCAACGCGTCTCCATGGAAAACAGCCTCCGGAAACTCGTGAAAAAATTGGAGCGCGATCCAACTGTCGGATCTATAGATACTGACCTTTTGAGCCGCTACTCTCGCCGAGCCGGTGGAAATGCCCCGACCGGACCCTGTCGCCCTATCGTACCGATTCAACGCGTCTCCATGGAAAACATCCTCCGGAAACTCGTGAAAAAATTAGAGAGCGATCGAACTGTCGGATCTATAGATACGGACCTTTTGAGCCGCTACTCTCGCTGAGCCGGTGGAAATGCCCCGACCGGACCCTGTCGCCCTGTCGTACCGATTCAACGCGTCTCCATGGAAAACATCCTCCGGAAACTCGTGAAAAAATTAGAGCGCGATCCAACTGTCGGATCTATAGATACTGACCTTTTGAGCCGCTACTCCCGCCGAGCCGATGGAAATGCCCCGACCGGACCCTGTCGCCCTGTCGTACCGATTCAACGCGTCTCCATGGAAAACATCCTCCGGAAACTCGTGAAAAAATGGGGCGCGATTCAACTGTCGGATCTATATATACTGACCTTTTGAGCCGCTACTCTCGCCGAGCCGGTGGAAATGCCACGACCGGACGGTGTCGCCCTGTCGTACCCATTCAACGTGTCTCCATGGAAAACAGCATTTTGAAACTCGTAAAAAACTTTGAGCGTGATCCAACGGTCCGATCTATAGATACGGGCCTTTTGAGCCGCTACTCCCGCCGAGCCTGTGGAATTTCCCCTACCGGACCCTGTCGCCCTGTCGTACCGATTCAACGCGTCTCCATGGAAAACATCCTCCGGAGACTCGTGAAAAAATTGGAGCGCGATCCAACGGTCGGATCAATAGATACGGAACTTTTGAGCCGCTACTCTGGCCGAGCCGGTGGAATTTCCCCGACCGGACGCTGTCGCCCTGTCGTACCGATTCAACGCGTCTCCATGGAAAACAGCCTCCGGAAACTCGTGAAAAAATTGGAGCGCGATCCAACTGTCGGATCTATAGATACGGAACTTTTGAGCCGCTACTCCCGCCGAGCCGGTGGAAATGCCCCGACCGGACCCTGTCGCCCTGTCGTACCGATTCAACGCGTCTCCATGGAAAACGTCCTCCGGAAACTCGTGAAAAAATTAGAGAGCGATCGAACTGTCGGATCTATAGATACGGACCTTTTGAGCCGCTACTCTCGCTGAGCCGGTGGAAATGCCCCGACCGGACCCTGTCGCCCTGTCGTACCGATTCAACGCGTCTCCATGGAAAACATCCTCCGGAAACTCGTGAAAAAATTGGAGCGCGATCCAACTGTCGGATCTATAGATACGGCCCTTTTGAGCCGCTACTCTCGCTGAGCCGGTGGAAATGCCCCGACCGGACCCTCTCGCCTTGTCGTACCGATTCAACGCGTCTCCATGGAAAACATCCTCCGGAAACTCGTGAAAAAATTGGAGCGCGATCCAACGGTCGGATCAATAGATACGGAACTTTAGAGCCGCTACTGTGGCCGAGCCTGTGGAATTTCCCCGACCGGACGCTGTCGCCCTGTCGTACCGATTCAACGCGTCTCCATGGAAAACAGCCTCCGGAAACTCGTGAAAAAATTGGAGCGCGATCCAACTGTCGGATCTATAGATACTGACCTTTTGAGCCGCTACTCTCGCCGAGCCGGTGGAAATGCCCCGACCGGACCCTGTCGCCCTGTCGTACCGATTCAACGCGTCTCCATGGAAAACAGCCTCCGGAAACTCGTGAAAAAATTGGAGCGCGATCCAACTGTCGGATCTATATATACTGACCTTTTGAGCCGCTACTCTCGCTGAGCCGGTGGAAATGCCCCGACCGGACCCTGTCGCCCTGTCGTACCGATTCAACGCGTCTCCATGGAAAACATCCTCCGGAAACTCGTGAAAAAATTGGAGCGCGATCCAGCTGTCGGATCTATAGATACGGACCTTTTGAGCCGCTACTCTCGCTGAGCCGGTGGAAATGCCCCGACCGGACCCTCTCGCCCTGTCGTACCGATTCAACGCGTCTCCATGGAAAACATCCTCCGGAAACTCGTGAAAAACTTGGAGCGCGATCCAACAGTCGGATCAATAGATACAGAACTTTTGAGCCGCTACTCTGGCCGAGCCGGTGGAATTTCCCCGACCGGACGCTGTCGCCCTGTCGTACCGATTCAACGCGTCTCCATGGAAAACAGCCTCCGGAAAATCGTGAAAAAATTGGAGCGCGATCCAACTGTCGGATCTATAGATACGGACCTTTTGAGCCGCTACTCTCGCTGAGCCGGTGGAAATGCCCCTACCGGACCCTGTCGCCCTGTCGTACCGATTCAACGCGTCTCCATGGAAAACATCCTCCGGAAACTCGTGAAAAAATTGGAGCGCGATCCAACGGTCGGATCAATAGATACGGAACTTTAGAGACGCTACTTTGGCCGAGCCTGTGGAATTTCCCCGACCGGACGCTGTCGCCCTGTCGTACCGATTCAACGCGTCTCCATGGAAAATAGCCTCCGGAAAATCGTGAAAAAATTGGAGCGTGATCCAACTGTCGGATCTATATATACTGACCTTTTGAGCCGCTACTCTCGCCGAGCCGGTGGAAATGCCCCGACCGGACGGTGTCGCCCTGTCGTACCCATTCAACGTGTCTCTATGGAAAACAGCATTCTAAAACTCGTGAAAAACTTTGAGCGCGATCCAACTGTCGGATCTATAGATACTGACCTTTTGAGCCGCTACTCCCGCCGAGCCGGTGGAAATGCCCCGACCGGACCCTGTCGCCCTGTCGTACCGATTCAACGCGTCTCCATGGAAAACATCCTCCGGAAACTCGTGAAAAAATTGGAGCGCGATCCAACGGTCGGATCAATAGATACGGAACTTTTGAGCCGCTACTCTGGCCGAGCCGGTGGAATTTCCCCGACCGGACGCTGTCGCCCTGTCGTACCGATTCAACGCGTCTCCATGGAAAACATCCTCCGGAAACTCATGAAAAAATGGGGCGCGATCCAACTGTCGGATCTATATATACTGACCTTTTGAGCCGCTACTCTCGCCGAGCCGGTGGAAATGCCACGACCGGACGATGTCGCCCTGTCGTACCCATTCAACGTGTCTCCATGGAAAACAGCATTCTGAAACTCGTGAAAAACTTTGAGCGTGATCCAATGGTCGGATCAATAGATACGGAACTTTTGAGCCGCTACTTTGGCCGAGCCTGTGGAATTTCCCCGACCGGACGCTGTCGCCCTGTCGTACCGATTCAACACGTCTCCATGGAAAACATCCTCCGGAAACTCGTGAAAAAATTAGAGCGCGATCCAACAGTCGGATCAATAGATACGGAACTTTTGAGCCGCTACTCTGGCCGAGCCGGTGGAATTTCCCCGACCGGACGCTGTCGCCCTGTCGTACCGATTCAACGCGTCTCCATGGAAAACATCCTCCGGAAACTCATGAAAAAATGGGGCGCGATCCAACTGTCGGATCTATATATACTGACCTTTTGAGCCGCTACTCTCGCCGAGCCGGTGGAAATGCCACGACCGGACGATGTCGCCCTGTCGTACCCATTCAACGTGTCTCCATGGAAAACAGCATTCTGAAACTCGTGAAAAACTTTGAGCGTGATCCAATGGTCGGATCAATAGATACGGAACTTTTGAGCCGCTACTTTGGCCGAGCCTGTGGAATTTCCCCGACCGGACGCTGTCGCCCTGTCGTACCGATTCAACGCGTCTCCATGGAAAACATCCTCCGGAAACTCGTGAAAAAATTGGAGCGCGATCCAATGGTCGGATCAATAGATACGGAACTTTTGAGCCGCTACTCTGGCCGAGCCGGTGGAATTTCCCCGACCGGACGCTGTCGCCCTGTCGTACCGATTCAACGCGTCTCCATGGAAAACAGCCTCCGGAAACTCGTGAAAAAATTGGAGCGCGATCCAACTGTCGGATCTATAGATACTGACCTTTTGAGCCGCTACTCCCGCCGAGCCGGTGGAAATGCCCCGACCGGACCCTGTCGCCCAGTCGTACCGATTCAACGCGTCTCCATGGAAAACATCCTCTGGAAACTCGTGAAAAAATTGGAGCGCGATCCAACAGTCGGATCAATAGATACGGAACTTTTGAGCCGCTACTCTGGCCGAGCCGGTGGAATTTCCCCGACCGGACGTTGTCGCCCTGTCGTACCGATTCAACGCGTCTCCATGGAAAACATCCTCCGGAAACTCGTGAAAAAATGGGGCGCGATCCAACTGTCGAATCTATATATACTGACCTTTTGAGCCGCTACTCCCGCCGAGCCGGTGGAAATGCCCCGACCGGACCCTGTCGCCCTGTCGTACCGATTCAACGCGTCTCCATGGAAAACATCCTCCGGAAACTCGTGAAAAAATTAGAGAGCGATCGAACTGTCGGATCTATAGATACGGACCTTTTGAGCCGCTACTCTCGCTGAGCCGGTGGAAATGCCCCGACCGGACCCTGTCGCCCTGTCGTACCGATTCAACGCGTCTCCATGGAAAACATCCTCCGGAAACTCGTGAAAAAATTGGAGCGCGATCCAACTGTCGGATCAATAGATACGGCCCTTTTGAGCCGCTACTCTGGCCGAGCCGGTGGAAATGCCACGACCGGACCCTCTCGCCCTGTCGTACCGATTCAACGCGTCTCCATGGAAAACATCCTCCGGAAACTCGTGAAAAACTTGGAGCGCGATCCAACGGTCGGATCAATAGATACGGAACTTTTGAGCCGCTACTCTGGCCGAGCCGGTGGAATTTCCCCGACCGGACGTTGTCGCCCTGTCGTACCGATTCAACGCGTCTCCATGGAAAACATCCTCCGGAAACTCGTGAAAAAATGGGGCGCGATCCAACTGTCGAATCTATATATACTGACCTTTTGAGCCGCTACTCCCGCCGAGCCGGTGGAAATGCCCCGACCGGACCCTGTCGCCCTGTCGTACCGATTCAACGCGTCTCCATGGAAAACATCCTCCGGAAACTCGTGAAAAAATTAGAGAGCGATCGAACTGTCGGATCTATAGATACGGACCTTTTGAGCCGCTACTCTCGCTGAGCCGGTGGAAATGCCCCGACCGGACCCTGTCGCCCTGTCGTACCGATTCAACGCGTCTCCATGGAAAACATCCTCCGGAAACTCGTGAAAAAATTGGAGCGCGATCCAACTGTCGGATCAATAGATACGGCCCTTTTGAGCCGCTACTCTGGCCGAGCCGGTGGAAATGCCACGACCGGACCCTCTCGCCCTGTCGTACCGATTCAACGCGTCTCCATGGAAAACATCCTCCGGAAACTCGTGAAAAACTTGGAGCGCGATCCAACGGTCGGATCAATAGATACGGAACTTTTGAGCCGCTACTCTGGCCGAGCCGGTGGAATTTCCCCGACCGGACGCTGTCGCCCTGTCGTACCGATTCAACGCGTCTCCATGGAAAACAGCCTCCGGAAACTCGAGAAAAAATTGGAGCGCGATCCAACTGTCGGATCTATAGATACTGACCTTTTGAGCCGCTACTCCCGCCGAGCCGGTGGAAATGCCCCGACCGGACCCTGTCGCCCTGTCGTACCGATTCAACGCGTCTCCATGGAAAACATTCTCCGGAAACTCGTGAAAAAATTAGAGAGCGATCCAACTGTCGGATCTATAGATACGGACCTTTTGAGCCGCTACTCTCGCTGAGCCGGTGGAAATGCCCCGACCGGACCCTGTCGCCCTGTCGTACCGATTCAACGCGTCTCCATGGAAAACATCCTCCGGAAACTCGTGAAAAAATTGGAGCGCGATCCAACTGTCGGATCAATAGATACGGCCCTTTTGAGCCGCTACTCTGGCCGAGCCGGTGGAAATGCCACGACCGGACCCTCTCGCCCTGTCGTACCGATTCAACGCGTCTCCATGGAAAACATCCTCCGGAAACTCGTGAAAAACTTGGAGCGCGATCCAACGGTCGGATCAATAGATACGGAACTTTTGAGCCGCTACTCTGGCCGAGCCGGTGGAATTTCCCCGACCGGACGTTGTCGCCCTGTCGTACCGATTCAACGCGTCTCCATGGAAAACATCCTCCGGAAACTCGTGAAAAAATGGGGCGCGATCCAACTGTCGAATCTATATATACTGACCTTTTGAGCCGCTACTCCCGCCGAGCCGGTGGAAATGCCCCGACCGGACCCTGTCGCCCTGTCGTACCGATTCAACGCGTCTCCATGGAAAACATCCTCCGGAAACTCGTGAAAAAATTAGAGAGCGATCGAACTGTCGGATCTATAGATACGGACCTTTTGAGCCGCTACTCTCGCTGAGCCGGTGGAAATGCCCCGACCGGACCCTGTCGCCCTGTCGTACCGATTCAACGCGTCTCCATGGAAAACATCCTCCGGAAACTCGTGAAAAAATTGGAGCGCGATCCAACTGTCGGATCAATAGATACGGCCCTTTTGAGCCGCTACTCTGGCCGAGCCGGTGGAAATGCCACGACCGGACCCTCTCGCCCTGTCGTACCGATTCAACGCGTCTCCATGGAAAACATCCTCCGGAAACTCGTGAAAAACTTGGAGCGCGATCCAACGGTCGGATCAATAGATACGGAACTTTTGAGCCGCTACTCTGGCCGAGCCGGTGGAATTTCCCCGACCGGACGCTGTCGCCCTGTCGTACCGATTCAACGCGTCTCCATGGAAAACAGCCTCCGGAAACTCGAGAAAAAATTGGAGCGCGATCCAACTGTCGGATCTATAGATACTGACCTTTTGAGCCGCTACTCCCGCCGAGCCGGTGGAAATGCCCCGACCGGACCCTGTCGCCCTGTCGTACCGATTCAACGCGTCTCCATGGAAAACATTCTCCGGAAACTCGTGAAAAAATTAGACAGCGATCCAACTGTCGGATCTATAGATACGGACCTTTTGAGCCGCTACTCTCGCTGAGCCGGTGGAAATGCCCCGACCGGACCCTGTCGCCCTGTCGTACCGATTCAACGCGTCTCCATGGAAAACATCCTCCGGAAACTCGTGAAAAAATTGGAGCGCGATCCAACAGTCGGATCAATAGATACGGAACTTTTGAGCCGCTACTCTGGCCGAGCCGGTGGAATTTCCCCGACCGGACGTTGTCGCCCTGTCGTACCGATTCAACGCGTCTCCATGGAAAACATCCTCCGGAAACTCGTGAAAAAATGGGGCGCGATCCAACTGTCGGATCTATATATACTGACCTTTTGAGTCGCTACTCTCGCCGAGCCGGTGGAAATGCCACGACCGGACGGTGTCGCCCTGTCGTACCCATTCAACGTGTCTCCATGGAAAACAGCATTCTGAAACTCGTGAAAAACTTTGAGCGTGATCCAACGGTCCGATCTATAGATACGGGCCTTTTGAGCCGCTACTCCCGCCGAGCCGGTGGAAACGCCCCTACCGGACCCTGTCGCCCTGTCGTACCGATTCAACGCGTCTCCATGGAAAACATCCTCCGGAGACTCGTGAAAAAATTGGAGCGCGATCCAACGGTCGGATCAATAGATACGGAACTTTTGAGCCGCTACTCTGGCCGAGCCGGTGGAATTTCCCCGACCAGACGCTGTCGCCCTGTCGTACCGATTCAACGCGTCTCCATGGAAAACAGCCTCCGGAAACTCGTGAAAAAATTGGAGCGCGATCCAACTGTCGGATCTATAGATACTGACCTTTTGAGCCGCTACTCCCGCCGAGCCGGTGGAAATGCCCCGACCGGACCCTGTCGCCCTGTCGTACCGATTCAACGCGTCTCCATGGAAAACATCCTCTGGAAACTCGTGAAAAAATTAGAGAGCGATCGAACTGTCGGATCTATAGATACGGACCTTTTGAGCCGCTACTCTCGCTGAGCCGGTGGAAATGCCCCGACCGGACCCTGTCGCCCTGTCGTACCGATTCAACGCGTCTCCATGGAAAACATCCTCCGGAAACTCGTGAAAAAATTGGAGCGCGATCCAACTGTCGGATCTATAGATACGGCCCTTTTGAGCCGCTACTCTCGCTGAGCCGGTGGAAATGCCCCGACCGCACCCTCTCGCCCTGTCGTACCGATTCAACGCGTCTCCATGGAAAACATCCTCCGGAAACTCGTGAAAAACTTGGAGCGCGATCCAACGGTCGGATCAATAGATACGGAACTTTTGAGCCGCTACTCTGGCCGAGCCGGTGGAATTTCCCCGACCGGACGCTGTCGCCCTGTCGTACCGATTCAACGCGTCTCCATCGAAAACAGCCTCCGGAAACTCGTGAAAAAATTGGAGCGCGATCCAACTGTCGGATCTATAGATACTGACCTTTTGAGCCGCTACTCCCGCCGAGCCGGTGGAAATGCCCCGACCGGACCCTGTCGCCCTGTCGTACCGATTCAACGCGTCTCCATGGAAAACATCCTCCGGAAACTCGTGAAAAAATTAGAGAGCGATCCAACTGTCGGGTCTATAGATACGGACCTTTTGAGCCGCTACTCTCGCTGAGCCGGTGGAAATGCCCCGACCGGACCCTGTCGCCCTGTCGTACCGATTCAACGCGTCTCCATGGAAAACATCCTCCGGAAACTCGTGAAAAAATTGGAGCGCGATCCAATTGTCGGATCTATAGATACGGACCTTTAGAGCCGCTACTTTGGCCGAGCCTGGAAATTTCCCCGACCGGACGCTGTCGCCCTGTCGTACCGATTCAACGCCTCTCCATGGAAAACATCCTCCGGAAACTCGTGAAAAAATTGGAGCGCGATCCAACTGTCGGATCTATATATACTGACCTTTTGAGCCGCTACTCTCGCCGAGCCGGTGGAAATGCCCCGACCGGACGGTGTCGCCCTGTCGCACCCATTCAACGTGTCTCCATGGAAAACATCCTCCGGAAACTCGTGAAAAAATTGGAGCGCGATCCAACTGTCGGATCTATAGATACGGCCCTTTTGAGCCGCTACTCTCGCTGAGCCGGTGGAAATGCCCCGACCGGACCCTCTCGCCCTGTCGTACCGATTCAACGCGTCTCCATGGAAAACATCCTCCGGAAACTCGTGAAAAAATTGGAGCGCGATCCAACGGTCGGATCAATAGATACGGAACTTTTGAGCCGCTACTCTGGCCGAGCCGGTGGAATTTCCCCGACCGGACGCTGTCGCCCTGTCGTACCGATTCAACGCGTCTCCATGGAAAACAGCCTCCGGAAACTCGTGAAAAAATTGGAGCGCGATCCAACTGTCGGATCTATAGATACTGACCTTTTGAGCCGCTACTCCCGCCGAGCCGGTGGAAATGCCCCGACCGGACCCTGTCGTACCGATTCAACGCGTCTCCATGGAAAACATCCTCTGGAAACTCGTGAAAAAATTGGAGCGCGATCCAACAGTCGGATCAATAGATACGGAACTTTTGAGCCGCTACTCTGGCCGAGCCGGTGGAATTTCCCCGACCGGACGTTGTCGCCCTGTCGTACCGATTCAACGCGTCTCCATGGAAAACATCCTCCGGAAACTCGTGAAAAAATGGGGCGCGATCCAACTGTCGAATCTATATATACTGACCTTTTGATCCGCTACTCCCGCCGAGCCGGTGGAAATGCCCCGACCGGACCCTGTCGCCCTGTCGTACCGATTCAACGCGTCTCCATGGAAAACATCCTCCGGAAACTCGTGAAAAAATTAGAGAGCGATCGAACTGTCGGATCTATAGATACGGACCTTTTGAGCCGCTACTCTCGCTGAGCCGGTGGAAATGCCCCGACCGGACCCTGTCGCCCTGTCGTACCGATTCAACGCGTCTCCATGGAAAACATCCTCCGGAAACTCGTGAAAAAATTGGAGAGCGATCCAACTGTCGGATCTATATATACTAACCTTTTGAGCCGCTACTCCCGCCGAGCCGTTGGAAATGCCCCGACCGGACCCTGTCGCCCTGTCGTACCGATTCAACGCGTCTCCATGGAAAACATCCTCCGGAAACTCGTGAAAAAATTAGAGAGCGATCCAACTGTCGGATCTATAGATACGGACCTTTTGAGCCGCTACTCTCGCTGAGCCGGTGGAAATGCCCCGACCGGACCCTCTCGTCCTGTCGTACCGATTCAACGCGTCTCCATGGAAAACATCCTCCGGAAACTCGTGAAAAAATTGGAGCGCGATCCAACGGTCGGATCAATAGATACGGAACTTTTGAGCCGCTACTCTGGCCGAGCCGGTGGAATTTCCCCGACCGGACGCTGTCGCCCTGTTGTACCGATTCAACGCGTCTCCATGGAAAATAGCCTCCAGAAACTCGTGAAAAAATTGGAGCGCGATCCAACTGTCGGATCTATAGATACTGACCTTTTGAGCCGCTACTCTCGCCGAGCCAGTGGAAATGCCCCGACCGGACGGTGTCGCCCTGTCGTACCCATTCAACGTGTCTCCATGAAAAACAGCCTTCTGAAACTCGTGAAAACTATTGAGCGTGATCCAACTATCGGATCTATAGATACGGGCCTTTTGAGCCGCTACTCCCGCCGAGCCAGTGGAAATGCCCCTACCGGACCCTGTCGCCCTGTCGTACCGATTCAACGCGTCTCCATGGAAAACATCCTCCGGAAACTCGTGAAAAAATTGGAGCGCGATCCAATTGTCGGATCTATAGATACGGACCTTTAGAGCCGCTACTTTGGCCGAGCCTGGGAATTTCCCCGACCGGACGCTGTCGCCCTGTCGTACCGATTCAACGCCTCTCCATGGAAAACATCCTCCGGAAACTCGTGAAAAAATTGGAGCGCGATCCAACTGTCGGATCTATATATACTGACCTTTTGAGCCGCTACTCTCGCCGAGCCGGTGGAAATGCCCCGACCGGACGGTGTCGCCCTGTCGTACCCATTCAACGTGTCTCCATGGAAAACATCCTCCGGAGACTCGTGAAAAAATTGGAGCGCGATCCAACGGTCGGATCAATAGATACGGAAGTTTTGAGCCGCTACTCTGGCCGAGCCTGTGGAATTTCCCCGACCGGACGCTGTCGCCCTGTCGTACCGATTCAACGCGTCTCCATGGAAAACAGCCTCCGGAAACTCGTGAAAAAATTGGAGCGCGATCCAACTGTCGGATCTATAGATACTGACCTTTTGAGCCGCTACTCCCGCCGAGCCGGTGGAAATGCCCCGACCGGACGGTGTCGCCCTGTCGTACCCATTCAACGCGTCTCCATGGAAAACAGCCTTCTAAAAGTCGTGAAAAAAATGGAGCGTGATCCAACGGTCGGATCTATAGATACGGACCTTTTGAGCCGCTACTCTCGCTGAGCCGGTGGAAATGCCCCGACCGGACCCTGTCGCCCTGTCGTACCGATTCAACGCCTCTCCATGGAAAACATCCTCCGGAAACTCGTGAAAAAATTGGAGCGCGATCCAACAGTCGGATCAATAGATACGGAACTTTTGAGCCGCTACTTTAGCCGAGCCTGTGGAATTTCCCCGACCGGACCCTGTCGCCCTGTCGTACCGATGCAACGCGTCTCCATGGAAAATAGCCTCCGGAAACTCGTGAAAAAATTGGAGCGCGATCCAACGGTTGGATCAATAGATACGGAAGTTTTGAGCCGCTACTCTGGCCGAGCCTGTTGAATTTCCCCGACCGGACGCTGTCGCCCTGTCGTACCAATTCAACGCGTCTCCATGGAAAACAGCCTTCTGAAACTCGTGAAAAACTTTGAGCGTGATCCAACGGTCGGATCTATAGATACGGGCCTTTTGAGCCGCTACTCCCGCCGAGCCGGTGGAAATGCCCCTACGGGACCGTGTCGCCCTGTCGTACCGATTCAACGCGTCTCCATGGAAAATAGCCTCCGGAAACTCGTGAAAAAATTGGAGCGCGATCCAACTGTCGGATCTATAGATACTGACCTTTTGAGCCGCTACTCTCGCCGAGCCGGTGGAAATGCCCCGACCGGACGGTGTCGCCCTTTCGTACCCATTCAACGTGTCTCCATGGAAAACAGCCTTCTGAAACTCGTGAAAAACTTTGAGCGTGATCCAACGGTCGGATCTATAGATACGGGCCTTTTGAGCCGCTACTCCCGCCGAGCCGGTGGAAATGCCCCTACCGGACCGTGTCGCCCTGTCGTACCGATTCAACGCGTCTCCATGGAAAATAGCCTCCGGAAACTCGTGAAAAAATTGGAGCGCGATCCAACTGTCGGATCTATAGATACTGACCTTTTGAGCCGCTACTCTCGCCGAGCCGGTGGAAATGCCCCGACCGGACGGTGTCGCCCTTTCGTACCCATTCAACGTGTCTCCATGGAAAACAGCCTTCTGAAACTCGTGAAAAACTTTGAGCGTGATCCAACGATCGGATCTATAGATACGGGCCTTTTGAGCCGCTACTCCCGCCGAGCCGGTGGAATTGCCCCTACCGGACCCTGTCGCCCTGTCGTACCGATTCAACGCGTCTCCATGGAAAACATCCTCCCGAAACTCGTGAAAAAATTGGAGCGCGATCCAACAGTTGGATCAATAGATACGGAACTTTTGAGCCGCTACTCTGGCCGAGCCTGTGGAATTTCCCCGATCGGACGTTGTCGCCCTGTCGTATCGATTCAACACGTCTCCATGGAAAACAGCCTCCGGAAACTCGTGAAAAAATTGGAGCGCGATCCAACTGTCGGATCTATAGATACGGGCCTTTTGAGCCGCTACTCTCGCCGAGCCTGTGGAATTTCCCCGACCGGACGCTGTCGCCCTGTCGTACCGATTCAACGCGTCTCCATGTCTCAAGTGCTCTTACCAATGCATAGAGTTCTTTGTCGTAAGTGGGATAGTTCAAGGTCGCTCCACTTAACTTCTCACTGAAATACGCAATAGGTCTCCGATCCTGCATCAAAACAGCACCTATTCCTATTCCAGACGTATCACATTCTATTTCAAATGCTTTCGTAAAGTCAGGTAAACCCAAAACAGGTGCAGAACATAATTTCTCTTTCAAAAGAACAAATGCCAATTCTTGTTCCTCCCTCCATTTAAACCCAACTGACTTTTTAACAACTTCATTTAAAGGCGCAGCTATTGTACTGAAATCTTTCACAAAACGCCTGTAAAAACTAGCTAACCCATGAAAACTCCTTACCTCACTTACCGATTTGGGTGTAGGCCAATCCCGGATGGCCTTAACTTTCTCCTCATCCATCTCGATACCCTGTGCAGTTACAACATAGCCAAGAAACACAATTTTTTCCATGCAAAAGGCACACTTTGTAAAATTAGCATACAATTTCTCACTACGCAACACACTAAGTACATTACGCAAATGATCAAGATACTCAGTTAAGTTCTTGCTATATATCAAAATGTCATCAAAATACACAACCACAAACTTACCTATAAATGCACGCAACACATGATTCATTAAGCACATAAATGTACTAGGTGCATTTGTAAGTCCAAACGGCATTACTAACCATTCATACAAACCATGTTTAGTCTTAAATGCTGTTTTCCACTCATCACCTTCTTTCATCCTAATTTGATGGTACCCACTTTTCAAGTCAATTTTAGAGAAAATACAAGATCCATGTAACTCATCTAACATGTCATCAAGCCTAGGAATGGGATGTCTATACTTTACCGTTATGTTGTTGATGGCCCGACAATCAACACACATCCTCCATGTTCCATCCTTTTTTGGCACAAGTAGCACGGGTACAGCACACGAGCTCATACTCTCACGAATGTAGCCTTTTTCCATCAGCTCATCAACTTGCCTTTGAAGCTCCTTCGTCTCCTCGAGATTGCTTTTATAACTGGTCGGTTAGGAATTGAAGCTCCGGGTACGAAATCAATCTGATGCTCTATCCCCCTTAATGGTGGTAATCCGTTAGGAGTATCGTCGGGGAACACATCATCAAATCCCTGCAACAAAGAAATAGCAACACTAGGCACAATATGATCAAGATCATTAGTATTGAAGTAAGCCTCTTTGTACACAAGTAAAATCATTGGCTTGTTTGTGAAAAATGCAGATTTGACCTCACCCTCTCTAGCATAAAAATTGGGTTGTTTCTTTAGTTTTTCCACACAATCCTCATCACACTTACTGACTTTCTTCACTCCTCTTGTCTTACCTCCACTATCGGCCATATTTGGGTGTTTTTGAGTTGTGGTCGAATGGTTTGATTTGTTTGGAGTGTTGGCCGAATATTTGCTTGTGTTTGGATGGGTGGCCGAATGGGTTGTGGTGGTTTGGGTTCTAGCCTAATCTGATGGTCTTCTCTCCCCTTGTTCCTCACCTTGATTTTCTCTCCCCATCGCCTCATGCTCACTTTTTAGCTTTATTTGATTATCATACACCTGTTTGGTGTAAGAGGTACAAGAGTGATGGTTTTACCATCTTTTACAATGGTATACCTATTTTTAACCCCATCATGAATTGCCTTCCTATCATATTGCCATGGTCTCCCCAACAAGATGTGACTTGCGTGCATTGGTACTACGTCGCACAGAACTTCATCAACATATTTCCCAATCGAAAATGGAACCACAACCTGTTTAGTATCTTTCATTTCACCACTATCATTCAGCCATTGCAATCTATATGGTTTAGCATGCTTAGCAGTACACAAATTTAGTTTACTAACAAGGGTGGCACTGCAAACATTAACACAGCTTTAACTATCTATAATTAAACCACACACCTTGCTTTGTACGTAACAACGCGTATGGAAGATGTTCTCCCTTTGTTCATTAGTATCATCTTCTTTGACCTGAACCTGAAGTGTTCGCCTTATAACCAAGGACTCCTCAACCGGTAATGCTAACTCATCCCCATCACTATCCTCCAATGGTGGCATGCCTTCACAATCAGAACTGTCACTTTCAGATTCCACATCACCATTATCTCTAATCATCATGATTCTCTTGTTTGGACACTCTGAAGCATAATGTCCATGTCCCTGACACCTGAAACATTTAACATCACGAGCACGTTTAGGTTGAGTTTCAGATTTACCTTTGGCATTAGTAGGGACATCAACTGTAGTCTTTGGTGGTTCAGTTCTAGAAGGACCAAAGGATCTTGGGCGGACAGTGCCCTCTCTCTTTAGATTCGGCTTCCAAGATGATGACGAACCCGAATTAAATGCTGGCCGAGCATGCCCCTTCCTAAGTTGTCTCTCCACCTTCGTCGCCATGTGAACCATGTCCTCTAGCTCCACATAGTGCTGTAGCTCAACCACATTAGTAATGTCTCGATTCATCCCATTAAGAAATCTAGCCATGGTGGCTTCTCTATCCTCAACAACATTAACCCGAATCATTGCTATCTCCATCTCTTTGTGATATTCATCTACTGTCTTATAACCTTGATTCAAACCTTGGAGCTTCAGATATAAGTCTCTGTAATAGTGGTTTGGCACAAATCGTCTCCTCATTAGGACTTTCATCTCCCCCCAAGTCTGAACGGGTCGCTCGCCATTCCTCCTCCTACTGAACACAATCTAATACCACCAAATCAATGCATACTCTGTAAACTCAATTATCACCAATTTCACCTTTTTTTGTTCAGAATAGCTATGGCAATCAAAAATCCAATCTACCTTTTTCTCCCACTCCAAATAAACCTCGGGATCGTTTTTACCTTGAAAGCTAGGAATTTTCAGTTTAATGGTGTCCAAGTCCCCATCCATATCTTCATAAGTGCTCATGCCACGAAAATTCACATTCCTCCTAGCCCTGTTCGATCCAGACCTGATTCCTTGGCCAGCTGATGCAAAATCATAGTCATCTTCACCCCATCTGCGTTTTCATCAACAAACTCTTCAAAATCAGATCTGACATTCCGTGCCGCCATACGGACCGTATTTCCCTGGTGATCAGCCCCATTATTCTGTTGCTTCATCGAATTCACCTCATCTTTCAAATCCTTGTACGTCCTAGACAACAGCTCAAGTTGCTGGCCTATGGATCGTAATTGGAAAGCTACATCAACGTTTTGTGTCGCTGATTCATTGTTTTCAGACATTCTTTGAATCTGCAAAATTTGGTTAGTAGCACAAATATATCCTCACACCTCTCATGTATCACACAAAACAAAAATCAAGGCTTTTCACTCTATTAAGCTCTCTACGCCTTTTACCTCACAACTTGCTTTCTTTTGGTTCTTTAGGAAAAGAAAATCAACAAATCAAAGTCAGTAGCTTTCGCGGCGCACTCTAATTATAATTTTCAGACTCAAGAAGCAAAAAACAATATACTGAAAACAAATAAAAAAGAAACTACGATTACGATTTTGCGAGTAGCAATGCAAATTCGTGCGAATTGTGGACGAAACGAAGACATGAAATAAAACAAAAGCGAATATTAGCGAAAACAATTACTTGACTCCTAGATAACCCAAATATAATAGAAATAAAAAGATTAAGATAAATCTAAACAGTATAGATCATGTTCTCAAACTTGACGCAAATCTATCCTATTACGCAATTTTTACGTAACAGAATTGAAACCCAGACCAGACGATCTCGGAATGACCTCAAATTCAATGTTTAGTAATACAATACTATGCAAACACTAATACTCAATTTATAGGTCGTTCTCTTATGTCTAGGTACCCAAACCCCTTGTATGATCAATTTGCGGCAAAATTGAACCTCCAATTAAAACCTCCAGAAACCGATATCAAAATAATCCCAAATTTAATATGTGATGCAATCGCATATCCAATACTAAGAATATGAAGTTTCAATAGATTCCAAGGTGTTTTACCTAGGGTTCACTAAGAGTAGTGTTTTTGCGGCAGAATTGAAACTCGAATTAAAACCTCAAGCAAATAATATCAGGATAAGCCCAACTTTGATATATGATGTGATCCCACCCCCAATAGACTGAATATTAAGTTTAAAATGATTCCGAGGTGGTTTGCTTATGGTTCACCAAGATTTGTGTTTCTGCGGCAAAAATTGAATGATCCTTCAAATTTCAACCAATCACTCTTTTCTCTATTTCTTTCTGATTTTTTTTCTTTTTAACAAACTGATATGATTAGAGACAGTAACAAGATGAAATATAAACTTTTCTTCTTTTTTTTTTTTTTTTTTTTTGCTTAGATGACACAGACACGAAGAACAAGAAGATGGACGCAAACACTGAAAAACTTAAAGGAACACTAAAAAAACGAAAATAACATATTGATATGACCTAGCTCTGATACCAACTGATGCGAACCTCGTGATCACGTGGTCACGCAACCCACAATCAAGATTGAGATCTGATCCCGGAAAGCCGAAATAGGTCTGATAGGATTGTGACACAATGGAAACCTGCCCCCCAAGGCACCAACACTATTGGAATGAGTAGAATGACGCCACGAAGCCAGTTAATCTTTGATAAGTCAGATTCAGTTCGTTCAAGAACTGAAAAATGCAAGAATCACTCTCACACGTTAAAACTGAAAAATTCAGAATAATATTCATCAAAGCTGCCGAAATTTTGGCTTACATGAGTTTAAATAGTTCTTGAAAAGTTAACTCTAATGGACCCCTTATGTGGACTTATATGAGGTCCACTCAAAACTGGCCCAAAACCCTAAAATGAAAAGCCCATAACCAGATCCAAAAAAGCCTTGGACCCTTTTTTTTTTGGTAAGCTGACTTATGTATAAAAAGCCTTGGACCCTAGCTCAAAACAAAGTTTTAACTAAGCCCAAACAAGCCTTGGGCTGTAGCTAACAAAATAAAATAAAGCCCCTAACATTAAATCCATGTTCTGCCATGAGAAGAATAGAATGAACTAAAATAATACAGAATTGATTGAAGGCTTATTTATAGCCTTCCATGTAGCCCGTTAATCCTAGAAACAAAAGGAAAAGGTAGCCACCATGTTGTTTCCAAGTTGTAGTAGGATTCTTTTGTTTCCTTTGTTGTCCTTATCTCATGGCCCAAATAAGGTTGTATTGGACCTCTCTTGCACATGGATAAGATGTACTAGGATCTCCTCTTGATACTCCAGTGGACCTTCCAATTCTAACTTGGTGGAAACCTTCAAAACCAATGCATTCAATGCGTCTTTCAATGTCTTTGTCTTGGACCGAGTCATTGGTCCATTTGGAACATGTAATGGTTCCTTGCTGGTGTTTCTGGGCTAGTTCGCATCAGAGAGAGAGAGAGAGACTACAGCTAGGCTACATATAGGTGGTATGATTGCATTTTCAATTTCTCATCTATAAATTCTTCTCTTTCTTCCCTTCATTTCTACTCAACCCATACATTCATCAAATATAGAAGTGTGTGGAAATAGCAAATTCCTCAAGTCATCACATAAAAAATATTTGTGTGTTTCGGTGGATCCAATTCTGGGAAAGAAAAAGAGTTGTTAGAATCAGCAAATCATCTTAGTTAGGTACTAGTTGAGCAAAAGATTCATTTAGTGTATGGAGGAGGCAACCTGGGGTTAATGGGGGGAGTGTCAATAGTTGTATTTTTAGGAGGTAGTCAAGTTTTGGGAGTTGTCCCTAAAGCTTTAGCACAAGGGGACATCATTGGAAAAATAATTGGAGAGGAATTATAGGTCCCCACAATGTCTGATCGAATGAATGCAATGTTTAACCATGCTGACGCCTTCATTGCCTTACTAGGTGGTCTGGGAATATTGGAAGAGATCTTTCATATTTCCTCTTGGGCCCAACTACATATTCACCATAAACCCATAGGTCTGTTAAATGTTAATAGTTTTTATGATAAGTTGTTGTCTTTTCTTGATTATGCTGTGGAATAGGAATTTCTAACATCTTTGGCACGACAAATCATAATCTCTACTGCTACTATTGAATAATTAATTGACCAACTACAATCTTTCATCCCTGTAATTGATCCCTCCATGAGTCGCATAAATTGGTCAACTAAGGAAAGCCGTAAAAAGATTAGATTGGATTTTAGCCTGCGTTTGTAAAAACTTTGAGTCTTTTGATTTTATTATTGTGTTTTATTGTTTCTTATATTTGTTTAAGTGTGTTTAGGTTTGTTAGTGTTCGTTATTTCAGATGATGTCTTATATACTCTATCTTTCTACCTTAAGACATTGAGGAAAATGTCTCATATTGGTTGGAGGGAAAGGGTAGTAGTTGATATTTTTTTAAAAAAACTAACTGTGTTTTTTATTTCATAAACTATTTGCAAAACTGTTGTTACTAGGATGGCAGAGTAAAAGGACTTTTTTGTTAAAATGACTCTTGAGACACATCCTAGTAAACATTCTTAACAAGGTCTATCAGAATACTTCTTCAAATATTCAGGTTTACAAACTCTCGTATTGTTATCACTTGATTCTGCTCATATGCTCATTTAACAAGTATTCTTAAATCTTCATTTTCATACACACACTTTAACATATGATGGTGGGTTGCACATTGGATTATTACATTATTTATGTTTTTTTTGTTAAAGGTAACAACTAAGGAAAAGTAATAGTATATAATATGCTTTTCAAAAAGAAAAAAAAAGAAAAAGAAAAATAAAACAAAAAGAAATAATGATAATAAAAACGTAGATAAGTTTGGTTTCATAGCCTCCCTAACCTAAGCAATTAAGCCCGAAGCGGTGTTTTAACACTTAATACCTTAAAGTCAACTGACTTGGCAGCTATTGGCCCAACGCTTGTTACATGGGTTGAGGAGAAAAGCTTAAGGGAATCAAACATTGCACTATCTACGTATCAGTATCTGCAACCTGAGTTACTAAGCTCGTTAGGGTGTCTCAACACCTAATGCCCTAAGACCAACTGATTTGGGAGTCATTAGCTGAAAGCTCGTTACACGGGTTAAAGATGCATTGTGTTTTAAGTTATATGTATATATTTAAAAAAAGAAGATAATAATCTCAACCCAAGAAAGTTAATCTTAAATATTAGAACAAAAATTTGTTTTTCTTCGAAGTAAAGCCCCATAACTATATGTTGATATTTTGAGCACAAAAGAAAGGTTTATTAATATCTTGTTTAAGAGGTATTGAGCAGATATATGAATTTAATGAGAGTTTGTTTATCTGGATGATTAATAGAAGTTGAATGATGAATGCCTTGCTTTGTGGAATTTACAAATTGTTTTTCTATTTTAACGCTTTGATTATAGGGACTAGTAATAAGCTGGTTGGGGGATGTGATTAGTACTTAAAAGTGTATTTTTATCAAAGTTTTATATCATCATTTTGCACTTGAAGTGTTAATAACTCAACTAAAGCATTTTTTATAATAACATACCTAATAATATAACATACCTTTAATTTATGGTAAATGTTCATATTAAATGCAGGCCTATCATATAAATGAAAGGATTGATTGATGAGTTTAAGTATTGAAATTGAAAGGACAAAGAAAGGGCTAAACTTAGAAAAGAGATGTTGGTGGAGTTCAAACTGGAACACTGTTCGGTAATCGGGTCATATCTCGAGTTCTAAATGTCCAAATGACCTCAATTAGGACAGATTTGGTAAGACATAGGCCTACAACTTTCATGTGGAGTTTAAGATTTAAAAAGGTTGTTTTCAAGTCCAAATTATAGCAACAACGGAGAAGTTTGAATCTGTCTTGCAGCCCAGATAATGTTTAGTGTTCAGCCCATATCTTGAGTTCTAGAAGTCCAAATGACCTTAATGTTTTTTTCCTGGAAAGCTAAGAAAATTTCCTATAAGTTTCATAAGTATAGGTAGATCCAGTTATGATGCTAGAAATGATGTTTTATTTAGACAAGAAGATAAGGATTTTCACCAAGTCAAGAGTTGGCCACCCACTCAACAATTAGTCATCAAATCAATAGTTCCAAATTTTGGCCTATAAAAGGAGGCATTTGCCATGCATTTAGGGGCTTGGTTGTTCAGATTAAGAACTTGTTCTTGCTCTCTCTCTTTATATTTGTTTTGTAATTCTTAAGTTTTACTTTCATTAATATCTTGTTTATGCTTTTCATTTCCTTTCCTTTACGTAGTTAACTTGTATCTTATTTATATTCTTGTTTTGTTATTTATGTTACTCTTTTTCATTATGTTTAGCTAAGTTTATTATGTCAAGGTGAAAAAGTTACACTAATGGTGTAAGAATAAGTATGGTATAAACTCAACATGGACCTTAATGTTTAATATTAATATGTCTTATCTTTTTATCTTACTAATTCTTAATACCTTGCTTGTTAAATGGTTAATCTAGATTTGTGTTGTATAACACTTGATACAACAAATGCTTGGCACTCTCATAGCATAACCGTATGGTATAACCTACACTTGTGCTATGAAAGAAACTTGATTTGTTGTTAACATAAGTTAGCATTATAAATTCCTTACAATATTTAAAAGTTTGGTGTTACTTAAATAAGATAATTAATATGATCATGTTAACAATTTATAATGAGCTATTAATGATAAATTATTCGATTGGAACCTCCTTTGTGTGTGGTTTCCAGTTGAGTAATAAAAGTTTATACTATGCTTGTTTGAAATACTATTAGTAGATCCTCTAACCTTGACATTTGTTTTTATTATTGTTTAATCCTTACATTAATCTTCCATCTCAAAGTTCTCATTTACTTCTTTATTATTATTATTATTATTATTAGTAGTAGTAGTAGTAGTAGTAGTACTACTACTACTACTACTATTGTTGTATTATTGTTGTATATAATTTATACAATTAACCTCCCTGTGATTCGACCCCGGTCTTGCCGGGTTATTTATTACTTCAACAGTTCTGCACTTGGAAGAAAACATCAATCTTTTGGTCATGTCAAATAACATGCAATGTTGTAGAGCCGGTAAATTGAATATGGATTCGCCTTTCAAGGGGTGGCAATAGTTATCATCTAATGTTTTATTAAATCGATAAGGAAATTCATATTCGTTCAGTCAATTTGTAATAATCTAGACTCTTGTAGAATCTATTTGACGACTATTTGTCACCTAAAAGTCCTAGAATTCAGGATGCTACATGTTAGGCTTTTCTTGACGTAATAAGTCTATTTTTTTTTTGTAAAAAGTATTTTTCAAGAAAATAGTTTCTCTCATGTTCCAATACAAAACAAACATAAAAATTTTAGTTAACTAATTTTTTTGCTAATATAAAGAAAAATATTTTAAATTTATAAAGTCTTGAATTGTTTTTCATAGGTTAACAATTAATCACAATATTTTTCAACACCAACATTTAACCACTTCATTATTGTTGTCACCATCATCATTTTCCACCTTCTTATTATTGTTGCCACAATCACCATTGTGGTCTTTACTATCGATGCCTTATTCTTAAATAACTATTATAACAATCATTATTTTATCCTTATTTCTACTATATCACTAGCTCAACAACAAGCTCTAGTTTAGAATGTTAGGCTAACACCACTACCATTAGCATTATTACTATTATAACCATAATTATCATCAAAGTTAACATCATAATCATCAGAACCAGTACTTCTATCATTATAGAATTTGAATCCATGACTTCGGGTATTAGAGACCCGTGTTCTACCAAACTGAATTAAACATTATAATTTTTTTTATTTTATTACTGTCAATTTAAAGTTATTAATGAAAAATAATTTATTATATAATTTTTTTAATACATATACAAAAATAATAAAGTGGACACTATGTATAAACATATTCAATTATTGAACTGAAATTTTGAAATGGATGTATTTGCCATCTTACTATAGATCAGAATGTCATCAAAATACACAACCACAAACTTACCTATGAATGCACGCAACACATGATTCATTAAACACATAAACATGCTAGGTGCATTTGTAAGTCCAAATGGCATTACTAACCATTCATACAAACCATGCTTAGTCTTAAATGTTGTTTTCCACTCATCACCTTCTTTCATCCTGATTTGATGGTACCCACTTTTCAAGTTAATTTTAGAGAACATACAGAATCCATGCAACTCATACTCTCACAAATATAGCCCTTTTCCATCAGCTCATCAACTTGCCTTTGAAGCTTCCTTCATCTCCTCGCGATTGCTTCTATAGGATGGTTGGTTAGGAATTGAAGCTCCGGGTACAAAATCAATCTAATGCTCCATCCCCCTCAATGGTGGTAATCCACTAGGAGTATCGTTGGGGAACACATCATCAAACTCCTACAACAAAGAAATAGCAACAATAAGCACAATATGATCAAGATCGTTAGTATTAAAGTAAGCCTCTTTGTATATAAGTAAAATCATTGGCTTGTTAGTGAAAAATGCACATCTGACCTCACCCTCTCTTGCATAAAAATTAGGTTGTTTCTTTAGTTTTTCCACGCAATTCTTATCACCCTTGCTGACTTTCTTCACTCCTCTTGTCTTACCTCCACTCTCGGCCAGATTTGGGTGTTTTTGAGTTGTGGTCGAATGGTTTGATTTGTTTGGAGTGTTGGCCGAATATTTGCTTGTGTTTGGATGGGTGGCCGAATGGGTTGTAGTGGTTTAGGTTCTAGCTGAATCTGATGGCCTTCTCTCCCTTGTTCCTCACCTTGATTTTCTCTCCCCATCGCCTTATGCTCACTTTTTAGCTTTATTTAATCACCATACACCTGTTTGGGTGTAAGAGGTACAAGAGTGATGGTTTTTCCATCTTTTACAATGGTATATCTATTTTTAACCCCGTCATGAATTGCCTTCCTATCATATTGTCATGGTTTCCCCAACATGTGACTTGCTTGCATTGGTACCATGTTGCACAGAACTTCATCAACATATTTCCCAATCGAATTAAACCACACACCTTTCTTTGGACATAACAACGTGTATTGTAAGGGCCTCGTGGATCGAATTACCGCTAAAGTTCGACATTGGACCTGCAGAACACTCTCTTTCGTAGGGCGAGTACAACTGATTAACTCAGTCTTATTCTCCATCCAGGTCTATTGGGCATCTCTTTTCCTATTACCTGGGGAAGTAGTGAAAAATGTTGAGCAAATTATGAGATCCTTTCTTTGGTCAGGTTCAGATATGAGCACTACTAGGGCTAAAGTGGCTTGGGATCAGGTATGTCTTCCAAAAAAGGAGGGGGGGCTAGGCATAAAAAATATAGCAGAATGGAACAAGATTGCCTTGTTGAAACATATTTGGAACTTGTGCAATGACTCAGATGGCTCAATCTGGTCTACTTGGATCAGATCCAATCTCTTGCGAGGTAGGAATTTCTGGACAATCAAGGCGCCAGGAAGCTGCTCTTGGGCTTGGGGAAAGATTCTAAAGCTCAGATCCTTAGCATGGCCGAAGATGAAGCACATCATCGGAGATGGAATGACAACCTCTCTATGGTTTGACAATTGGCATCCTCACAGCCCGCTCGCTGATACTTACGGTGAACGATTCATCTATGATTCAGGTATGGAACACAACGCGAGAGTGAACATGCTGATAAATAACTTAGAATGAAGAATTCCTATCACTCATGCTACTGGCTGGCACCCCATTATAGAAGCTATTCCTTCCACATCTACTCCTAAGGGGCAAAAGGATGAGATTGTTTGGCTGGATTCGCCAAATCAGAGTTTCTCGGTCAAAGTAGCTTGGGAACAACTAATAATTCATCATCAGATGATTGATTGGCATGACATCGTGTGGTTCAAGAATGTTGTCCCAAGACATGCATTTCTTCTTTGGGTGGCTATCCAACGGAAACTCTCAACGCAGGATAGACTTCATCGGTTTGGTATTCATGGTCCCAATAGGTGCTCACTCTGTCTCCGCAATAATGAAGATCACAGCCACTTGTTCTTTGAATGCTCCTTTACGAAAGCATTATGGTGGAATGTTTGTGACAGATGCGACATTCCAAGAATGACAAAAAGCTTGGATGAATGGATTCAATTGGCCATTGTCTCTTGGCATGGCAAAAGTTTCGTCAACGTTTCTCGTAAACTGGGTTTCGCAGCTACAGTGTATTGTATCTGGCAAGAACGGAACGCAAGGATCTTTGCAGATGTGTCTAAAGCTTCGAATTTGGTTTTTGATCAAATCGAATGTATCATTCACGATAAGCTTGTTTTGATGAGGAATGTTCAACAAACAGATGAAAACATAAGGATCCAAAGACTTTGGAGGGTCAATAACATGGACTCTTAATTTGATGTTTAGCTGGTTGTTTTTGTACCCCTAGCATATCTAGTTGGGTTAAGTTTTTGTTTTGTTATGTGGCTAGCCTGTAGCCATTTGTTGGTTTTCGTTTCTGTCCACATTGTAAATCTTGGGTATGCCTATTATATTCTTTGTATCATTTTCTTTTAATACATAAGTCAGCTTACCAAAAAAAAACAACGTGTATGGAAGATGTTCTCCCTTTGTTGATTAGTTTCATCTTCCTTGACCTGAACCTAAAGTGTTCACCTTATAACCAAGGACTCCTCAAGTGGTAATGCTAACTCATCCCCATCACTATCCTCCAATGGTGGCATGCCTTCACAATCAGATTTGTCAATTTTAGATTCCCCATCACCATTATATCTAATCATCATGATTATCTTGTTTGGACACTCTGAAGCATTTAGTCCATGTCTTTGACACCTGAAACATTTAACATCACGAGTACGTTTAGGTTGAGTTTCAGATTTACCTTTGGCATCAGTAGGGACATCAACATTAGCCTTTGATGGTTCCGTTCTAGAAGGAACAAAGGATCTCGACCAGACAATACCCTCTCTCTTTAGATTCGGCTTCCAATATGATGAAGAACCCGAATTAAACATTGGCCAAGCATGCCCCTTCCTAAGTTGTCTCTTCACCTTTATAGCCATGTGAACCATGTCCTCTAGCTCCATATAATGTTGTAGCTCAACCAAATTAGCAATGTCTCGATTCAACCCATTAAGAAATCAAGCCATGGTGGCTTCTCTATCCTCAATAACATTCGCTTGAATCATTATTATATCCATCTCTTTGTGATATTCATCTACTATCTTATAACCTTGATTCAGACCGTAGAGCTTCAGATATAAGTTTTTGTAATAGTGGTTTGGCATAAATCATCTTCTCAGTAAAACTTTCATCTCCCCCCAAGTCTGAACGGGTCGCTCCCCATTCCTCCTCCTATAGATCGCAATCTGATCCCACTAAATTAATGTAAACTCTGTAAACTCAATTATCACCAATTTCTTCTTTTTTTTGTTCAGAATAACTATGGCAATAAAAAATCCAATCTACCTTTTTCTCCCACTCCAAATAAGCCTCGAGATCGTTTTTACCTTGAAAGTTAGGAATTTTAAGTTTAATGGTGTCCAAGTCCCTATCCATATCTCTTGCGAGGTAGGAATTTCTGGACAATCAAGGCGCTAGGAAGCTGCTCTTGGGTTTGGGGAAAGATTCTAAAGCTCAGATCCTTAGCATGGCCGAAGATGAAGCACATCATCGGAGATGGAATGACAACCTCTCTATGGTTTGACAATTGGCATCCTCACAGCCCGCTCGCTGATACTTACGGTGAACGTTTCATCTATGATTCAGGTATGGAACACAATCTATCTTGAAGAGGGAGGGAATGATACGGTTCATGATGCAGACCAGCCCAGAAACACCAGCAAGGATCCATTACATGTTCCAAATGGACCGATGACACGGTCCAAGACAAAGACATTGAAAGACGCATTGAATGCATTGGTTTTGATGGTTTCCACCAAGTCAGAATTGGAAGGTCCATTGGAGTATCAAGAGGAGATCCTATTACATCTTATCCATGTGCAAAAGGGGTCCAATACAACCTTATTTGGGCCATGAGATAAGGGCTTTATTTTATTTTGTTAGCTACAGCCCAAGGCTTGTTTGGGCTTAATTCATACTTTGTTTTAAGCTAGGATCCAAGGCTTGTTTGGATTAAGTTATGGGCTTTTCATTTTAGGGTTTTGGGCCAGTTTTGAGTGGACCTCATATAAGTCCACATAAAGGGTCCATTAGGGTTAACTTTTCAAGAACTATTTAAACTCATGTAGGCCAAAATTTCGGCAGCTTTGATGATAATTACTTCTGAATTTTTCAGTTTTAACGTGTGAGAGTGATTCTTGCATTCTTCAGTTCTTGAACGAACTGAATCTGACTTATCGAAGATTAACTGGCTTCGTGGCGTCGTTCTACTCATTCCAATAGTGTAGGTGCCTTGGGGCAGGTTTCCATTGTGTCGCACTCCTATCAGACCTATTTCGGCTTTCCGGGATCAGATCTCAATCTTGATTGTGGGTTGCGTGACCACGTGATCACGAGGTTCGCATTAGTTGGTATCAGAGCTAGGCTCCGAAACAAGGTCATATCTCTGTTATTTTCGTTTTTTTTTTAGTGTCCCTTAAGTTTTTCAGTGTTTGCATCCATCTTCTTGTTCTTCGTGTCTGTGTCATCTAAGCAAAAAAAAAAAAAGTTTATATTTCATCTTGTAGTAGTCTCTAATCATATCAGTTTGTTAAAAAGAAGGATAAGCAAACCACCTCGGAATCAATTTAAACTTCATATTCAGTCTATGGGCGGTGGGATCGCATGATATATCAAAGTTGGGCTTATTCTGATATTATTTGCTTTAGGTTTTAATTCGAGTTTCAATTCTGCCGCAAAACACTACTCTTAGTGAACCCTATGTAAAACACCTTGGAATCTATTGAAACTTCATATTCTGAGTATTGGGTATGCGATTGCACCACATATTAAATTTGGGATTATTTTGATATCGGCTTCTGGAGGTTTTAATTGGAGGTTCAATTCTGCCGCAAACTGATCATACAAGGGGTTTGGGTACCTAGACATTATAGAACGACCTATAAATTGATTTTTGGTGTTTTCATAGTATTGTAATACTAAATATTGAATTTGAGGTCATTTCGAGATCGTTTGGTCTGGGTTTCAATTCTGTTACGTAAAATTGCGTCATAGGTTAGATTTGCCTCAAGTTTCAAAACATGATCTTTGCTGTTTAGTTTTGTCCAAATATTTTTGTTTCTGCTATATTTGGGTTATCTAGGAGTCAAGTAATTGTTTTCTTAACATTTGCTTCTGTTTTATTTCGTGTCTTCGTTTCGTCCACAATTCGTACGAATTTGCATTGCTACTCGTAAAATCGTAATCCTAGTTTTGTTTTGCTTTGTTTTCAGTATATTTATTGATTCTTGAGTCTGAAAATTATATTTAGAGTGCGCTGCGAAGGCTATTGACTTTGATTTGTTGATTTCAGTTCCTAAAGAACCAAAAGAAAGCAAGTTGTGAGGTAAAAGGCGTAGAGAGCTTAATAGAGTGAAAAGCCTTAATTTTTTGTTTTGTGTGATACACGAGAGGTGTGAGGATATATTTTGTGCTACTAACCAAATTTTGCAGATTCAAAGAATGTCTGAAAACAACGAATCAGCGACACAAAACGTTGACGTAGCTTTCTAATTGCGATCCATAGGCCAGCAACTTGAGCTGTTGTCTAGGACGTACAAGGATCTGAAAGATGAGGTGAATTCGATTAAGCAACAGAATAGTGGGGCTGATCCCCAGGGAAATACGGTACGTATGGCCGCACGGAATGTTAGATCTGATTTTGAAGAGTTTGTTGATGAAAACGCAGATGGAGGTGAAGATGACTTTGAGTTTGCATCAGCTGGCCATGGAATCAGGTCTGGACCGAACAGGGCTAGGAGGAATGTGAATTTTCGTAGCATGGGCACTTATGAAGACATGGATGGGGACTTAGACACCATTAAACTGAAAATTCCTAGCTTTCAAGGTAAAAACGATCCTGAGGCTTATTTGGAGTGGGAGAAAAAGGTGGATTGGATTTTTGATTGCCATAGCTATTCTGAACAAAAAAAGGTGAAATTGGTGATAATTGAGTTTATGGAGTATGCATTAATTTGGTGGGATCAGATTGTTATCAGTAGGAGGAGGAATGGCGAGCGACCCGTTCAGACTTGGGGGGAGATGAAAGTCTTATTGAGGAGACGATTTGTGCCAAACCACTATTACAGAGACTTATATCTGAAGCTCCAAGGTCTGAATCAAGGTTATAAGACAGTAGATGAATATCACAAAGAGATGGAGATAGCAATGATTCGGGCTAATGTTGTTGAGGATAGAGAAGCCACCATGGCTAGATTCCTTAATGGGTTGAATCGGGATATTGCTAATGTGGTTGAGCTACAGCACTATGTGGAGCTAGAGGATGTGGTTCATATGGCGATGAAGGTGGAGAGACAACTTAGGAAAGGGCATGCTCGATCAGCGTTTAATTCGGGTTCGTCATCATCTTGGAAGCCGAATCTAAAGAGAGAGGCTACTGTCCGGTCAAGATCCTTTGGTTCTTCTAGAACTGAACCACCAAAGGCTAAAGTTGATGTCCCTACTGATGCCAAAGGTAAATCTGAAACTCAACCTAAACGTACTCATGATGTTAAATGTTTCAGGTGTCAAGGACATGGACATTATGCTTCAGAGTGTCCAAACAAGAGAATCATGATGATTAGAGATAATGGTGATGTGGAATCTGAAAGTGACAGTTCTGATTGTGAAGGCATGCCACCATTGGAGGATAGTGATGGGGATGAGTTAGCATTACTGGTTGAGGAGTCCTTGGTTATAAGGCGAACACTTCAGGTTCAGGTCAAAGAAGATGATACTAATGAACAAAGGGAGAACATCTTCCATACGCGTTGTTACGTACAAAGAAAGGTGTGTGGTTTAATTATAGATAGTGGAAGCTGTGTTAATGTTTGCAGTGCCACCCTTGTTAGTAAACTGAATTTGTGTACTGCTAAGCATGCTAAACCATATAGATTGCAATGGCTGAATGATAGTGGTGAAGTGAAAGTGACTAAACAGGTTGTGGTTCCATTTTCGATTGGGAAATATGTTGATGAAGTTCTGTGCGACGTGGTACCAATGCAAGCAAGTCACATCTTGTTGGGGAGACCATGGCAATATGATAGGAAGGCAATTCATGATGGGGTTAAAAATAGGTATACCATTGTAAAAGATGGTAAAACCATCACTCTTGTACCTCTTACACCCAAACAGGTGTATGATGATCAAATAAAGCTAAAAAGTGAGCATGAGGCGATGGGGAGAGAAAATCAAGGTGAGGAACAAGGGGAGAGAAGACCATCAGATTCGGCTAGAACCCAAACCACTACAACCCATTCGGCCACCCATCCAAACACAAGCAAATATTCGGCCAACACTCCAAACAAATCAAACCATTCGACCACAACTCAAAAACACCCAAATCTGGCCGAGAGTGGAGGTAAGACAAGAGGAGTGAAGAAAGTCAGCAAGTGTGATGAGAATTGTGTGGAAAAACTAAAGAAACAACCCAATTTTTATGCTAGAGAGGGTGAGGTCAGATCTGCATTTTTGACTAACAAGCCAATGATCTTACTTGTGTACAAAGAGGCTTACTTTAATACTAATGATCTTGATCATATTGTGCCTAGTGTTGCTATTTCTTTGTTGCAGGGATTTGATGATGTGTTCCCTGACGATACTCCTAGCGGATTACCACCATTGAGGGGGATAGAGCATCAGATTGATTTCGTACCCGGAGCTTCAATTCCTAACCGACCAGCTTATAGAAGCAATCCCGAGGAGACGAAGGAACTTCAAAGGCAAGTTGATGAGCTGATGGAAAAGGGCTACATTCGTGAAAGTATGAGCCCGTGTGCTGTACCCGTGCTACTTGTGCCAAAGAAGGATGGAACATGGAGGATGTGTGTTGATTGCCGAGCCATCAACAACATAACGGTAAAGTATAGACATCCCATTCCTAGGCTTGATGACATGTTAGATGAGTTACATGGATCCTGTATCTTCTCTAAAATTGACTTGAAAAGTGGGTACCATCAAATTAGGATGAAAGAAGGTGATGAGTGGAAAACAACATTTAAGACTAAGCTTGGTTTGTATGAATGGTTAGTAATGCCGTTTGGACTTACAAATGCACCTAGTACGTTTATGCGTTTAATGAATCATGTGTTGCGTGCATTCATAGGTAAGTTTGTGGTTGTGTATTTTGATGACATTTTGATATATAGCAAGAACTTAACTGAGCATCTTGATCATTTGCGTAATGTACTTAGTGTGTTGCGTAGTGAGAAATTGTATGCTAATTTTACAAAGTGTGCCTTTTGCATGGAAAAAATTGTGTTTCTTGGCTATGTTGTAACTGAACAGGGTATCGAGATGGATGAGGAGAAAGTTAAGGCCATTCGGGATTGGCCTACACCCAAATCGGTAAGTAAGGTAAGGAGTTTTCATGGGTTAGCTAGTTTTTACAGGCGTTTTGTGAAAGATTTCAGTACAATAGCTGCCCCTTTAAATGAAGTTGTTAAAAAAATCAGTTGGGTTTAAATGGGGGGAGGAACAAGAATTGGCATTTGTTCTTTTGAAAGAGAAATTATGTTCTGCACCTGTTTTGGGTTTACCTGACTTTACGAAAGCATTTGAAATAGAATGTGATGCGTCTGGAATAGGAATAGGTGCTGTTTTGATGCAGGATCGGAGACCTATTGCGTATTTCAGTGAGAAGTTAAGTGGAGCGACCTTGAACTATCCAACTTACGACAAAGAACTCTATGCATTGGTAAGAGCACTTGAGACATGGCAGCATTACTTGTGGCCAAAAGAGTTCGTAATCCATTCGGATCATGAGTCCTTGAAACATCTGAAAGGACAAGGTAAGTTGAATAGGAGGCATGCAAAATAGGTTGAATTCATTGAAACTTTCCCTTACGTAATCAAGTATAAGCAAGGGAAAGAGAACATCGTAGCTGATGCACTCTCGCGCAGGTATGTTCTTTTACACACCATGAATACTAGATTGTTAGGTTTTGAATATGTGAAGGAATTGTATGATAATGACTCTAACTTTGCTGAGATTTATAATGCATGTGGACATTCGGCTTTCGGTAAGTTTTATTTGATGGATGGTTATTTATTCAAAGAGAATAGATTGTGTGTTCCTGCTAGTTCTTTGCGTGAATTGCTTGTTCGTGAAGCACATGGGGGTGGTTTAATGGGTCACTTTGGGGTTGCGAAAACCTTGGATGTATTGCATGAGCATTTCTATTGGCCAAAGATGAAAAGAGATGTGCAACGAATTTGTGAACAGTGCATTGCTTGTAGAAAGACAAAATCTAGAGTACAACCGCATGGACTATATACACCACTACCTGTGCCTACTGAACCTTGGGTAGATATCTCTATGGACTTTGTTTTAGGTTTACCTAGGTCAAAGAAAGGTAGAGACTCTATCTTTGTTGTGGTTGATAGGTTTTCTAAAATGGCGCATTTCATTGCATGCCATAAAACAGATGATGCATCTCATATCGCAGACTTGTTCTTTAGAGAGATTGTACGTTTGCATGGCATTCCTAAGAGTATAGTGTCAGATCGTGATGTTAAGTTCCTTAGTTACTTTTGGAAGACCTTATGGGCAAAGTTGGGAACTAAACTCTTATTTTCAACAACATGCCATCCTCAAACAGATGGACAAACTGAGGTAGTGAATAGAACATTATCCCAACTTTTACGTGCTGTAATTCAAAAGAATTTGAAAAGTTGGGAAGAATGTTTGCCTTTTGTTGAGTTTGCTTATAATAGAACTGTGCATTCAACTACTACTTTTTCTCCTTTTGAAATTGTTTATGGTTTTAATCCACTAACTCCTATGGACTTAATGATGCGAACCTCGTGATCACGTGGTCACGCAACCCACAATCAAGATTGAGATCTGATCCCGGAAAGCCGAAATAGGTCTGATATGAGTGCGACACAATGGAAACCTGCCCCAAGGCACCTACACTATTGGAATGAGTAGAATGACGCCACGAAGCCAGTTAATCTTCGATAAGTCAGATTCAGCTCGTTCAAGAACTGAAGAATGCAAGAATCACTCTCACACGTTAAAACTGAAAAATTCAGAAGTAATTATCATCAAAGCTGCCGAAATTGTGGCTTACATGAGTTTAAATAGTTCTTGAAAAATTAACCCTAATGGACCTCTTATGTGGACTTATATGAGGTCCACCCAAAACTGGCCCAAAACCCTAAACTAAAAAGCCCATAACCTGATCCAAACAAGCCTTGGATCCTAGCTGAAAACAAACTATTAATTAAGCCCAAACATGAAAGAAAATAATAAAAAAAATAAGTAACTTGTCATTAAATACCACCAGCCCTTCTTTCCTTGTGTAGCTAGGATGAAGAAGGAATCCTTAAAAGAAAAGGATTCTGAAACATTAATGAATCCTTGCCACACTAGGAGATTATATTGCAACTCATTAAAGATCCTTGTGGAACTAGGAAATTCCCAAAACCAGCTCCCACATCCTTGGAGGAAAAGAATCCTAATCAAATAGGAAGTCCACAAGTCAAATGGAAGTAAATAACAAAATCCGTACAGCCTCTGTTGACCAGTATAGGGGTGCCTTCCCGAACTCCGATTGACCTGAAATTTTAACCCAAGGTAGTAAGATATGTCTGGAGAGTCCACATAAAATATTAGCCCGATCCAACGGTCGGATTGAGAATTATGACTGTTGCCGTAAACCTGGACTGTTGCGCTTTTTACGCCAAAATCCGAATCTGACCTTACTTGGGTCGTATCACAGGGCTGAACCGTATCACTTAATTCCTTTACCTTTTGAAGAAAAGGTAAGTTTAGATGGTGAAAAGAAGGCAAAGATGGTGAGAGAACTCCATGAGGGAGTTCGACTACAAATAGAGAAAAAGAACAGACTTTACGCTTCTAAAGCAAATAAGGGACGTAAACTGGTTGTTTTCCAACCCGGTGATTGGGTATGGGTGCACATGCGTAAGGAACGATTTCCTAACCAAAGGAAATCAAAATTACAGCCTTGTGGTGATGGTCCTTTTCAGGTTTTAGAGAGAATCAATGACAACGCATACAAAATTGACCTTCCAGGTGAGTATAGTGTTAGTGCTACCTTTAATGTTGCTGATCTTACTTTGTTTGACACAGATTTTGATTCGAGGTCGAATCCTTTCGAGGAGAGAGGGGATGATGCAGACCAGCCCAGAAACACCAGCAAGGATCCATTACATGTTCCAAATGGACCGATGACACGGTCCAAGACAAAGACATTGAAAGACGCATTGAATGCATTGGTTTTGAAGGTTTCCACCAAGTCAGAATTGGAAGGTCCATTGGAGTATCAAGAGGAGATCCTATTACATCTTATCCATGTGCAAAAGGGGTCCAATACAACCTTATTTGGGCCATGAGATAAGGGCTTTATTTTATTTTGTTAGCTACAACCCAAGGCTTGTTTGGGCTTAATTCATACTTTGTTTTAAGCTAGGATCCAAGGCTTGTTTGGATTAAGTTATGGGCTTTTCATTTTAGGGTTTTGGGCCAGTTTTGAGTGGACCTCATATAAGTCCACATAAAGGGTCCATTAGGGTTAACTTTTCAAGAACTATTTAAACTCATGTAGGCTAAAATTTCGGCAGCTTTGATGATAATTACTTCTGAATTTTTCAGTTTTAACGTGTGAGAGTGATTCTTGCATTCTTCAGTTCTTGAACGAACTGAATCTGACTTATCGAAGATTAACTGGCTTCGCGGCGTCGTTCTACTCATTCCAATAGTGTAGGTGCCTTGGGGCAGGTTTCCATTATGTCGCACTCCTATCAGACCTATTTCGGCTTTCCGGGATCAGATCTCAATCTTGATTGTGGGTTGCGTGACCACATGATCACGAGGTTCGCATTACACATAATATGAAGTTTCAATTGATTCTAGGGTGGTTTGATAGTGTTTCTGCGGCAGAATTGAACCTCGAATTAAAACCTCAAGAAAACAGTATCAGAATAAGCCCAAACTTTACATATGATGCATTATCACCCCCAATAGACTGAATATGAAGTTTCAATTGATTCTGAGGTGGTTTTCATATGGTTCACTAAGAGTAGGGTTTCTGCGGCAGAATTTAATCTTGAATTAAAACCTCAAGCAAATAATATCAGAATAAGCCCAACTTTGATATATCATGTGATCCCACCCCCAATAGACTGAATATGAAGTTTAAATTGATTCCGAGGTGGATTGCTTATGGTTCACCAAGATTTGTGTTTCTGAGGCAAAAATTGAATGATCCTTCAAATTTCAACTAATCACTCTTTTCTCTATTTCTTTCTGTTTTTTTTTTGTAATAAACTGATATGATTAGAGACAGTAACCAAATGAAATATAAACTTTTTTTTTTCTTAGATGACACAGACTCGAAGAACAAGAAGATGGATGCAAACACTTAAAAAACTTAAGGGAACACTAAAGAAAATAATAATAATAATAACATAATGATATGACCTTGTTTACTTATAAGTTCTGAGGTGGTTTGCTTATAAGTTCACCAAGAGTTGTGTTTCTGCGGCACAAATTGAATGATCCTTCAAATTTCAACTAATCCCTCTCTCTCTCTCTTTCTTCTTTTTTTTTTTTTTAATATACTGATATGATTAGAGACAGTAACAAGATGAAATATAACCTTTTTTTTTTTTTGCTTAGATGACACAGACACGAAGAACAAGAAGATGGACGCAAACACTGAAAAACTTAAAGGAACACTAAAAAAAACAAAAAGAAAATCGAAAATCACAAAAGGATATGACCTTGTTTCGGAGCCTAGCTCGGATACCAACTGATGCGAACCTCGTGATCACATGGTCACGCAACCCACAATCAAGATTGAGATCTGAACCCGGAAAGCCGAAATAGGTCTGATAGGAGTGTGACACAATGGAAATCTGCCCTAAGGCACCAACACTATTAGAATGAGTAGAATGACGCCACGAAGCCAGTTAATCTTCGATACGTCAGATTCAGTTCGTTCAAGAACTGAAGAATGCAAGAATCACTCTCACACGTTAAAACTGAAAAATTCAGAATAATATTCATCAAAGCTGCCGAAATTGTGACTTACATGAGTTTAAATAGTTCTTGAAAAGTTAACCCTAATGGACCCCTTATGTGGACTTATATGAGATCCACTCAAAACTAGCCCAAAACTCTAAAATGAAAAGCCCATAACCAGATCCAAACAAGCCTTGGACCCTAGCTCAAAACAAAGTTTTAATTAAGCCCAAACAAGCCTTGGGCTGTAGCTAATAAAATAAAATAAAACCTCTAATATTAAATCCATGTTCTGCCATGAGAAGAATAGAATGAACTAAAATAATACAGAATTGATTGAAGGCTTATTTATAGCCTTCCATGCAGCCCCCGTTAATCCTAGAAACAAAAGGAAAAGGTAGCCACCATGTTGTTTCCAAGTTGTAGTAGGATTCTTTTGTTTACTTCATTCTTTTCTTCTCATGGCAAAACAAGGATTTAATATCAGGGGCTTTATTTTTATTTTGATAGCTACAGCCCAAGGCTTGTTTGGTCTTAATTAATACTTTGTTTTCAGTTAGGATCCAAGGCTTGTTTGGATTAAGTTATGGGCTTTTTAGTTTAAGGTGTTGGGCCAATTTTAAGTGGACCTCATATAAGTCTGATAATAGTGTGACACAATGAAAACCTCATATCAAATCTCAATCTTGATTGTGGGTTGCGTGACCACGTGATCACGAGGTTCGCATCAGTTGGTATCAGAGCTTGGCTCCGAAACAAGGTCATATCCTTTTGTTGTTTTTGATTTTTTTTTTTTTAGTGTTCCTGATACGATCCAGACAAGATCAAATTCGGATTTTGACGTACAATGTTCAACTATCCAGTTTTATGACAATAGTCATAATTCTCAATCTTACCATTGGATCAGGCTAAAATTTTAACTCAATTGGACATTATTTACTGTAGGTTCCAGATTTCGACTTAACTCGTCGTAAACGAGTCTGTTTTGTGTCAACTTTTAAAATTTGGATTCTTTCTGTTGTTTTCATTTCTTGCAGTTTATTTTCATCATATCCAACATATCCAGGTGTTGTTTCATTGTTTTCATACCTTGTTTCTGTTTTTTATCCCTTGTTCAATATGCTCCTAGAGTTGGTGGATTTGCTTTCTCATTTTATCCATTTTAAGAGCATGAATATTCCTTTCAAATTCTTGTATGTGTATTTGCGAACAACAATGATTTTAAAACAAAAGCTTAGGATGGTATTAAAATTCAACAGTAAAGGTCACTTACACTAAAGAAAGTGTTTTTCTCTCACTACACTAAAGTTTTGAAGTGAAGAGATAGAAATACAAACAACTCACAAATCTAAAGATAAAGATAAAATCACCACTTTATAGATATAGAGTCAAGAAAATAAGTCCACCACTCACAAATGAGATATGAAACTTGATAGATGCCAATCAACCAAATCAAAACACTTTAATTCAAAATTTTCAAAAAGATCTTAGTACATGGTTTGAATCATAACTATATACTTGGAGCATCACTCCATGTTTTCAAAAAACCAAATTAACATAAAATGAGACCTAATAATTGAAGTTAGAAGAATTCTAGACAATAAATAACAATAACTTGGTTTTGACATAGGAAGGGCAAATAGTCTACCTAAGAAGTACTAAAATTAAAACTGACATGACTCTTTGTAGAAAGCTTCAACTAAACAAATGACATTCTGAACTTGAAAACTATATAGGATAGACTCATTTTTTCCATGCAATAAAGAGATGAAATTGGGCTCAAAGTTGTCTACAAAATGACATCAAACAACCTAAAAAACATCCTCCATTTGTAATTGTAACCTAATTGAATTTAGCAAAATTCTAACCTGAATTCAAGTAACCCAACTCCATTTGGATCTGTAAAGGGACACTCCTGTGCCAATAATGGTGCACCAATCCAATTAATGATAGCTCACTTTTTTTCATGATTAATTTTAATTAAGTAGAGAATATAGGGCATTAGAAAAAATAAAATATTTAACATTTATCAAACAAATATAATCAAAGTAGTCTTAGAGAAAAATATTGATATGATCCAAGTAAGGTCATATTCATATTTTGGCATAAACTCTTATATTATACAGTTTTATGCTATCGAGCATTACTTTTAATTTGACCATTGAATCGAGCTGAAATGTAACTAGGAGTTTTTCAAACATGTTTCTACATTGGGTTGAAATTTCATGTTAGTCAAAGTCCTACAAGACTTTGTGATATAGATCAAAAAAATACAATATGGATTTTGGTATTTATTGCTTTTTGACTTGTGGATTTTCTATTTAGAGAGGATTTTTCGCAACTAATTTTTGAACTTTTTATAGTTTTACAAGGATCTTTAATGGGTAGCAATATAGTTTTCAAGTATGGCAATGATTCCTTTAATGTTCCAAAATCTTTTCTTACAATGATTGTTGGGCTGATCTTTTATATTGTATAATTTTACACTAACAAACATAATTTTTTATTCAATTGTTGGATCGAGCTGGATTTTTTACCAGATGTTTCTAGAGGTCACATTTTATATCGTGTCAAAATTTCAGAGCAATTCAACTTCAGGAAGGACTTATCATGAGATCCAGTAGCTACCATGCGAGATTTATATTTGTTTCCTAGTTAATTTAGGAAAATTTTTCTCTATTTTATTTAGAATTCTTTTATTTTTTTTGGAATTTTGTTAGGATATTTTTCATCTATTATAAATAGGGTTATTTAGATTGTAGTTATGTTTTAAGCTTCCAAGATGTTTTGAATAAACTTGTGTTTTCCGTGATGCAACATGTTTTCTTTGCTAGGATAAAAAACCAATTTGACTTATTAAGGTATAACTAACCTTATGGCGTTCTTCCTTATACTTCTCATTTACAAATTGATATTCATAGGGTAGGAATTTTTATTCTAATAATATTAGTGTCTTAAGACATGTTTTTATTATGTCACATTTCTATCAGACTTGTTTCGGCTTTCTAGGATTTGTTGTCAATCTTATTGTTGATTACAATACCAAAACTCCTATCAAATTACAACATTTGCATCAGATACACAAATTAATTTAGATACATATCGAAAAAATTACAAGCACAACAATATTTTTTATATATAAATTCATATATGAAGGTCTATAAAGTTGAAGGAAATTCTACCATTTTCTATACTCAATTGAGTTGGGTGTTCCAAACCGTTTAGTCTCCATCCTCGTAGAGACAAAAGCTACTTCATACCTGCCTCCAGCCGGATAAATGAATACCACCATTCATGAAGACAGTATAAATGTCATCACTAACCTAGAGTCTATGAGAGGAACGACACTATGATTTCAAAACCTGGTCTACGAGAAAGGATCATGCAGATACCAGAGATAAATTCTATGGATATGGAGATGGCCAATATTGAAATAGTGGTGAAGCTTCTGAGTTTCAAGCAACTCAACATATCTATGCTGCTCGGGAGACATTTGAGAAGGAACGACATATTCACATGTTCAGATCGTACGAGACACGGCACTTTAATTTCTTCCTCTTTCACCAATCAAAAAGAACCCATGTACAGAAATAAACCACGGGAATAGCTTATAGCTGAGAGCATGTCCAGCTTGATATTAGCGCACCAATCCAACTGAGCTAGCAATAAGAAACCAGATAGCTATTTGGCAAACTAGCAACCCATCCTGGAAGTTTAAAACCAAAGAAAAATAGATTGATGGCACAGATGATTTCTTAAAGAGAATAATAACAAAGATTAACCACAAAACCATGATTTTTTACATGCCAAAAGGGTTGCAGTTAATCCAAAAGGGTTTACAGATAGCTATTTGGCAAACTAGCAACCCATCCTGGAAGTTTAAAACCAAAGAAAAATAGATTGATGGCACAGATGATTTCTTAAAGAGAATAATAACAAAGATTAACCACAAAACCATGATTTTTTACATGCCAAAAGGGTTGCAGTTAATCCAATTATCCACAACAGCTGAATTCACATCCTTGACAGTATTAGAAACTGATGAAATTTAAAGAAACAAAATCTATAGAAAATGACATGTCATGACTTGCATAAAAGACTAATTGATCAACCCCTAGCTTTTCAACCTTTCATTTACTCGCATTATCCATGTTTTAACTACAGCCAGTGCATAGCCTGCTCAGGAATCTTCAGGTGGCTGCGGTGTTTGCTGTGGCCAAATCTGCTGTGCCACATAAGGGCTAGACTGTTGGCCATAAAGAGATTGATCCACCACAGGCTTTCTTACAGTCATCCCCGGAGCAGAGACCTGGGGAGCAAGCTGATGTGGCATGTAATAGTAGGGAAGAGCATCAGGTGGACCTCCAACTGGAAGACTCCCTCTTGGGACTGATGCTAACACCTCATCTTTCAAATCCTCCCTTGGGACAATATCAACCAGAAAATCAAAAATATCAGTTCTTGTAATTGCTGCAGCAATGTCATTCTTTTGAAGTGTTCTCCTTTTGTTCTCCTCTGTGTGATTCCAAGAACGCAATGTCAGTTGTAAAATAAACATCTCACAGGCCCTGGCAAATATGACAGGAGCTTCAGCTGATATCATCCTTACATCTTCATCTGCCTTCATAATCTTCTTAATCCTAGCCAAGGGCAGGCTATGGTTCTTAAAATCAGCAGTCTGCTCAATTTCTTGATACTGATTTGCCCAGAAAGTTTGAAGTTGTTGCTGCAACTGTTGCTGCTGTTGTTGGTGGATGTGCTGGTAAGCAAGTTGGTGTTGAGCAAGCTGAGCTGAAGCAGCAGCAAGAACTGCTGGTTGAGTAGGAGATTGAACCGATCCAGTTGCAGAAGGTCCCATCATCTGGTTAGGTTGATATGAAGCCATTCCATAAGCAACCGGAGCTGTCCTTTCAATCATGCCTACTGTTGGAGGCTGCCCATGGCCTTGCTGGTCCATTCCACCAGGGTTAGCTGGCTTGGCAATGTTGTTTATGCTACAATTTCCAGTTAAACAACCAAATACACAAAAACTGTCAAGCTGTGTTGTAAGAGATAAAAGTATCTACTTTCAAAGCCAGATAAAGGTGATAGCTTCTTCCATTTATTTTTTCTTGGGACTTAAATGCGGTAGCTGCTAGCTTCTAACAGGCTAAATCAATATAAACTCAAAGAACCTCGATTTACACCTTAGATATGATATAAACAATTAACATAGAAGACATCTTCAAGACTGCTAAAGTGTATTTTTGAATATATATATATAAAATAACAGTGCACCTTTTAAAAATACCCCTTCCTTTGAACGAGGTTTTTCCACGAGGTAATCCAGGAATCTGTTTTACTAAAAAAAAAAAAAAAAGTTCCACTCTTCGAACCCAGATAACTCATAGACCACCTGTGAACATCAATGCACTAAAATAGAAAATCGTGAAAGCAGAGCTTTCTGATAAATTGTGAAGCTCCTCTATATATTTTCCCAGCAACCTCCAGAATTTTACAAGCAATACGAGGAAAATGTTAATCAAAGCATTAAGGAAAAGTTAAACCAATCATCTACAACTTGATATTCCATTCAAGTTATGTTTGCTTTATGGCAGGCAATTGATTGCAGTGACAGAGAAAAAAAAAATTCCCATAAAAGACAAGAAGATTCCAGCCCCAACCCAAACTGCCCCTCTCTAAAATCAATACAACTCACCAGCAATTTGTACCTGGATGACCAGCAAATTAATCATGCATTGCAATTCATCTAATCATTCATTTGGACTCTAGGGTTTAAGAATCTCGCTGAGTTAACTCAACTTCAACTCAGTAAATCAAAATAAATAAATAAACACAAAGCACAAACACCCTGTAATACTATAAGGATCAGAATCAGTTGCATGCGTTCTTAAAACCGTAAAAAAGAACACAACGAACTACATTTAAGAAGAAAATCAAGACATTAACCTAACACATGATTATCTATTTTCGTAAAAAAGATAAAATAAAACTTAATTCGTTACCAGTCCTGTCCTGTCTGATTCGTTCGTTGAACTTGTGATCTTCCTCTTAAAGCAGCAAAAGAAACACGAACAACTGACAGTCAAGTCGAGGGTTTTAATGATAAAAAGAGAAGTTAAAAATAGAAGAGGGGTTTAAGTTTAATGTTAAAATTTTAAGAACTGATTACTTAATTTAAAATCAAACTTAGTTTTTTGTTCATAGTAGTAAAATAATAAATAAAGGAAAGGAAAGAAAGGATCGAAGTGTATTAACGAATTTTGAAGGTTGGATTTTGATATTTGTGTCAGTCGCCAATTTATTTCTCTCGGAAGTTGGTGGAGCCGACTCCAAGTCCAAGTCCAAGTCCACTAACAAAAAAAAAAAAGTCAGTTCGGTTCCGCTGATGGTCTGCAATTGCTAAGCATAGCTGTTAATAATACAACCCGTTTGGCATATTGACCCGAAAATATTAGAGTTAAAAATTATATTCTTAATTGAATAATTGAATAGGATAAAACATTAATGTTGTGAAATCTGGTTGATATTATTAGATTTTAATAAATTGATTCCAAACATATGATAATGTTATTATTAAAAAAAATATTATTTTAATAAAAATAATTAATTCAAATTTATCCAGTAATTTGTGAATTAATTCAATAATCTATTTGCTTAAAGTTTTTTTAAGTGAGCTTTTAGGCAGGATTTCACAATTATATTTTGCTTTCTTTTTTATTTGATTTTTTATCAAATTATGAGTTTACCCTTCTAAAGTGTTATTGTTCTAAAAAAAGAGGTTTTTTTATGTAATATAAAATTTAGTCTTTATAAACTACCTGTATTTGTACTCTGGTCATCATATAAAAACTAGAAAGTACATTGATACAATTCAAGCAATATCAAAAAATCTCTTAGAGGTTACAATTGGTTAAGTCATAAAACTTAAAGTTACGAGGTTCAAAAAGACTTTCAATGAACTTCTTTAAGACACATAAACTAAAGTGAATTTTCAAAAGATATTAAATAATAAAATACAAGTCTTAATTAATTTAATTCATATTCAAGAAGAGTTTGTAGGTGGGTATTCAAACATTACAAAAAGATTGGAAAAAAAAAATTTATCAATTTTAAATTCTCTCTCCTATATTTCTATCATAACTAGATATAAAAAGGGAAACTTTAATGCGATTATAGTTGTATTGGAAAATATACATTGATAGTTTCCCAATAATAGCACACCCTTTCATTCATTGAAAAAAGAAAGAACCGTGCATTTGAAGTTAAGTTTTGATTTTACCAATAGATTATAAAAAACGACCATAGTTTCATTTAAATTAATTGGGCTATTATTTTATTTATCTTTTAGTTATTATTAGGTCTTTTAGAGATATTCAAAACTTTATTTAAATTTAGGTTATTGGATTATTATTATTATTTATTATGTTTATCCAAATTCTTTCTTCCTAATTTCAGCTAGGGTCTTGTTTTTTTGTTTTTTTTCTATTTTTTTAAAGTCTATTCTTATCTTATTTTTTCAAAGTTTGCATCAAACCATGTATCTTACTTAAATTCTTGATTTTGCCGAACACATCAAAGAAGAGTTGTGTTCTTGATTTTTATCTTTTATCTTTATTGATTTTGGCCTAGAATAAAAAAGAAAAGAAAAGAAATCAAGTTCTTGCTGAATTGTGTGGGTAAAAAAAAGAAAAATTATAAGAATTGATTGATTGACATATTTGGACATAATCAAATACAAGCACTTTAGTTTTAGGGTTGACTGAATTTTTCTTAATTTTGTCAAATAAGTACATACCAAATCTTGATATTGTCGAATTAAATTCTTGTTTTTCTAGGATTATCTTACCTTGTTTCATTAAAAACTTGGTTGGTATGGATTTTTTTACTTTATTTTAATTATTTTCTTGAAATTGAATCTTGATTTCTTGAATCAGTTAGTTCTTTTTGAATCTTTAACATAAACTTCATTGTTTTTTTATTTCTTGTCTTTTTTTTTTGTCATTATATTTCACATGAATTCTCATTATTATTTATAAATCTGTCCTTAATTTTATTTTGATTAGTTTCATATATTTCTTGATTCTTGAATATTATAAAATCATTACATTGTTTTGATTGATTATTTGATAAGTTGTTTAATTATTTTTAAGAACCTAAGTAAGTGAATAATGAGGTTAAGGGCATGGTGAGATTATTAGAGTGAAAAGCCCAATTGAATTGTGTGAAATACGAATGGAGTGACATTAAATCGAGTGTAAACACTTGAGGGAATGTGTGAGTAAATTATTATTTGTTACTAACCTTTATTATAGGTATTTACAATATCATCAAAAAGTGTGACACGATCGAAGGTGAAGAAAGATCCTATAGAAAAGACAAGATAAGTTAGAGATAATTATAGTGGTTTTGATGGAAAAGATATATAAATTGAGTATTGAGATGATTAGTAGACATAATGATCATAGTCGTAAAGGAAATGAGATTAAAAGATCTACTAAATGAGCATTTTTTTCTCTAAATGAAAGTGTAATTGAAAAATTTAATGATGATAATATAGTTAATTATGAAAGGAAATCTTGTACATGATCAAACATTATTTAAAGCAAAAGAGGGTTTTAAACAAAAATAGGTTTTTGTTGTTTACATAAGGCTAATTTTATCTAACCAAAAGCTAGTATTATCTAAAAGATTGACTTGGTGTGAAATTGTTTTTTTTATTTTTCTTTAAATATATAATGTAAACGTAAAGAAAATGTATTTAATATCAACTTATTGACTTCGTTTGTCATACATTAAGAAGCAAAGACCCTAAAATACCATTATTTGTCTTGTTCTCAAAGCTATTAAGCCCTGACTTATAACTATGTTTTTTTATTCAGATTATCTGAGTGTTGTGTTCATAGACATAGAAAATGATTCATTCATTTATTTATTTGATCCAAAGCATGTCATTTATTTGAAAAAAAAAATAGTGTAAATACTTTATTTATTTTACATAAAGTAGTTAAATTAATACATGATAGATATAATTTTAATTTTAATTTATTATTTATTGATATAATTTGTATATATCATATATTTTTTCTTAAATTTATAAATTATAAGTCAATATATAATGTTAACCTTAAAAAGAAAACAAAAGAAGTTATTGAACCAATTGGAGAGTTAGCAAAGTGTTGTTGTGCCAAAAATAATAAGAAGTATTTATATTTCATAGGATGCCTCAACTCTCATCTCATATTTCTAATATTTGATAATACAAAAAAAAATTAAGATAGACTTTGTTTTTCTAGCCTAACTAAGCTACCATGTAGAGCAAAACAAGTTCACCACTCTCTCTCTATGCTCTCTCTCTCTCTCTCTCTCTCTCTCTCTCTCTCTCTCTCTCTGTTTTTAATTATTATTATTATCTATGTTGACTCTTTTATATCGATTTGCACAAGCTAACCTAGACAAGCTACCTCAACATGAATGAGCTACAAAATAGAACTGTCACTTCATGGTGAAACAATCCAGATTTTTTCAAGGTGGGCTATATATTCTTAGGTTTAGCAAGAGAGAAAGGGATTTTTATCATCTCAATAACACCAAAAAAACACTTCAAATATCTATACTTTTTTTACATTATATTTTTCTTAAAAAAACCCCTAAATTGACTTAAGCATGGGAGGGTTATTTTGCAGGTAACGCCTATTGCCTAGCCTATTATTATGCACGAAGAAAACCTAGGTCTAGTGAAGTTTTCTTAGCTTTATTAGTTTTATTAGTGGCACCGTCTATGGGGAAAAAAAATCTAAACAAAAAACCTTGTTTGTTTCTTATCATAATCTTTCTTATACAGGATTTTAAAGTCTTTATGGCGAAAAAAACTAAAATATTAAGAGAAAGAGTTATTGGCCTACCACCATCCTTGCCAGCTCTGATAGACCTCCAATAGCTAGCTTAGTAGATGAGAGCACTCATAAAAACTATGCTAGCTACTCAGTAACAGCTCAAGGCTCTTTTTGTCTATCCGCTAAGCAGATTAGAGCACTTATAAAGATTGTGCTAGCTACCTAACAATAACTTAAGACTCTTCTTATTTATCCACAAAATATATCAGTTTTTATATATTTGTTTGCTCCTTTTGTCACACCATTTATACCTCATGTACAATGAAAACTCCAATTCCCAAAAGGGACTGCCCAAAATAAGATGGAAAAATATAGACACCATTCCTTTACCCTTGCAAGGAGTAGATCATGTTACCATAAGGAATGATGCAACCATATTATTTGATAGTTTCACCCACATTTAACTAGTGTTTTGCCTATGTTTTATATATAAAATGCCTTGATATTCTTTGTTTTATGTTTTGAAGGCACTTTTGGATGAAAGATGCAAAAAGGAGTAAATTGAAGGTAATTGGCAGATTTGACGTTCAGTCGATGTTTTGTGCAGAACATGAGCTCTAAAGGTCGAAATGAAGTGATTCTAGTGGCATTAAAAAGCTAACATCCATACCTTTCTAGACATCTAAGGCAAGACAATAAAATAAGGAAGAGCATGGAAATCGCAGCTTTCAAAGTTAGCTTTGGACTCTGGCTCAAAACAAAGTTTTAATTAAGCCCAAACATTAAAGAAAATAAATAAATAAATAAAACTAATCTATCATTAAATACCACCAGCCCTTCTTTCCTTATGTAGCTAGGATGAATAAGGAATCCTTATAAGAAAAGGATTCTGAAACATTAATGAATCACCGCCACACTTGTAGATTATATTGCAGCTCATTAAATATCCTTGTGGAACTAGGAAATTCCCAAAACAAGTTGCCACATCCTTGTAGGAAAAGAATTCTAACCAAATAGGAAGTCCACAAGTCAAAAGGAAGTAAATAACAAAATCCGTACAGCCTCCGTTGACCAGTATTGTGGTTCCTTCTCGAGCTCCGATTGACCTGAATGTTTAACCCAAGGTAGTAAGATATGTCTGGAGAGTCCACATAAAATATTATCCCGATCCAACTGTCAAATTGAGAATTATGATTGTTACCGTAAACCTGGACTGTTGCGCTTTTTACGCCAAAATCCGAATCTGACCTTACTTGGGTCGTATCACATGGCTGAACCGTATCATTCCCTCCCTCTTCAAGAAGATTCACCCTCGAATGTCGTATACGATTAATAGTGACTGCAGTAGCCTCTTGTTTAAGCCTTCAGAATCCCCTTCTTGCTAACACCTTTCTCCAACAACACTGTATAGAAGTAGTGACTGACAAGAATTTCAAATAAGCTAAAATTTCTGGAGGAGAAAGAAGAGCTTGGCCATTGTTTCTCCCTGGCTCTTTGGTCCCAGCACTCTCCATATTAGGCTTACCAACATGATCGGTTAGTCTACCATTTTCAACACCAGAAGATTCAACGGGCAGCATGTTATCCAAGATAGTGGAAGCTAGACCCGCCACCTTTTCTACCGTAGTATTGGGAACAGCAGAAGCAGCTAACTCAGATGTTCCCTTCCTAGGCCGGGCCTTTACCTTCGACTGTAACTTGCCAGCAGCCCTCCCAGTTGATATGGCTGGTTGTTTGATGTTTAGCTGGTTGTTTTTGTACCCCTAGTATATCTAGTTAGTCTAAGTTTTTTGTTTGGTTATGTGGCTAGCCTGTAGCCATTTGTTGGTTTTTGTTTCTATCCACATTGTAAATCTTGGGTATGCCCATTATATTCTTTGTATCATTTTTCTTAATACATAAGTCAGCTTACCAAAAAAAAAAAAAGAATTTCAAATAAGCACGTCGTACTAACCACTTGCGTACATACTTTTGAATGATAACCACAACGACTCTCCTTCGTCTTTCATCCTTTTGGCATTGAACCTCTTTTTCCCATGAAGCTTGAAGATCATAGACTAATCTTCTACACTTATCAACTTGTCGTTCTAGAACCCCCAAACCATGGCTTAGTTTTTCACATCGTTGATCTACAATTCTTCTCTGTTCCCTCTCCCTTAGTGAATACATGACACAGATAGGGAAAAAAAAAACAAGAAGACGACAAAAAGAATAGAGTTTATAACTGGAAGAACACTGATTTAGATTCGAGATTACGAATCTGACTTTTGTTTGGACCAGAACTTGTCGGAAAAAGAAACAAACAAATGCGAAAGTGATGAAAATGACTCAAACAACAGCCAAATATCAAAATATGATGATAGTATAATGGCAGGAACGAAATCAGCAGAAACAAAACAAGTTTTGAAAGATAACACCAAACAGACCTGTTACGACAAAACAAGACCCAATTTAGGAACCTAAAGAAACCGATATCCAAATGACCTCGAATTTAATATCTAGTATTAAAATACTATGAAAACACCAAAAATCCATTTATAGGTCGTTCTCTTATTTCTAGGTACCCAAAATCCTTGTATGATCAGTTTGCGGAAGAATTGAACCTCCAATTAAAACCTCCAGAAGCCGATATCAAAATGAGCCCAAATTTAATATATGGTGCGATCTCATCCCCAATACACATAATATGAAGTTTCAATTTATTCTAAGGTGGTTTGCTTATGGTTCATTAATAGTTGTGTTTCTACGGCAGAATTAAACCTCGAATTAGATCCTCAAGCAAATAATATCAGAATAAGCCCAAATTTGATATATGATGCTATCCCGCCCCCAATAGACTGAATATGAAGTTTAAATTGATTCGGAGGTGGTTTGCTTATGGTTCACCAAGATTTGTGTTTCTGCGGCAAAAATTGAATCATCGTTCAAATTTCAACTAATCACTCTTTCTCTATTTCTTTCTTTATTTTTTTTATTTTTAATAAACTGATATGATTAGAGACAGTAACCAAATGACATATAAACTTTTTTTTTTGCTTTTTTTGCTTAGATGACGCAGACTCGAAAAACAAGAAGATGGACGCCAACACTGAAAAAACTTAAGGGAACACTAAAGAAAAAAAACAAAAATAACAGAATGATATGACCTTGTTTCGGAGCCTAGCTCTGATACCAACTGATGCGAACCTCGTGATCACGCAACCCACAATCAAGATTGAGATCTGATCCCGAAAAGCCGAAAGAGGTCTAATAGGAGTGTGACACAATGGAAACCTGCCCCAAGGCACCAATACTATTGGAATGAGTAGAATGACGCCACGAAGCCAGTTAATCTTCGATAAGTCAGATTCAGTTCGTTCAAGAACTGAAGAATGCAAGAATCACTCTCACACATTAAAATTGAAAAATTCAGAATAATATTCATCAAAAGCTGCCGAAATTGTGGCTTACATGAATTTAAATAGTTCTTGAAAAGTTAACCCTAATGGACCCCTTATGTGGCCTTATATGAGGTCCACTCAAAACTGGCCCAAAACCCTAAACTGGAAAGCCCATAACCTGAACCTCGTGATCACGTGGTCACGCAACCCACAATCAAGATTGAGATCTGATCCCGGAAAGCCGAAAGAGGTCTAATAGGAGTGTGACACAATGGAAACCTGCCCCAAGGTACCAACACTATTGGAATGAGTAGAATGACGCCACGAAGCCAGTTAATCTTCGATAAGTCAGATTCAGTTCGTTCAAGAACTAAAGAATGCAAGAATCACTCTCACACGTTAAAATTGAAAAATTCAGAATAATATTCATCAAAAGCTGCCGAAATTGTGGCTTACATGAGTTTAAATAGTTCTTGAAAAGTTAACCCTAATGGACCCCTTATGTGGCCTTATATGAGGTCCACTCAAAACTGGCCCAAAACCCTAAACTGGAAAGCCCATAACCTGATCCAAACAAGCTTTCCGGGATCAGATCTCAATCTTGATTGTGGGTTGCGTGACCACCTGATCACGAGGTTCGCATCAGAAGTCCCATATAAGCTAGGAGAATCAAATCTAAAGGTAGAAGTAGTTCTGAAATCTTCTTTCCTTTTTGTAGCTAGGATGAATAAGGAATCCTTGTAAGAAAAGGATTTTGAAACATTTATGAATCCTTGCCACACTTAGAAACTATGTTGCAGCCCATTAAAGATCTTTGTAAAGTTAGGAGATTCCCAAAATAAGCTGCCACATCCTTTTAGGAAAAGAATCCCAGCCAAATAGGAAGTCCACAAGTCAAAAGGAAGTAAATAACAGAACCCGTACAGCCTCTGTTGACCCGTGTTTGGATGCCTTGTCGAACCCTGATTGACATGATATTTTAACCCAAGGTACGCAAACATGTCAGGAGCCTCCACGTACAATTTCAGCCCGATCCAATGGTAGGATTGAGAATTATGACCTATTGCCGTAAAACTAGATAGTTGCACATTTTACGTCAAAATCCGAACTTGACCTTGTCTGGATCGTATCATTCCCTCTCTCTTCAAGATGATTCATCCTCGAATCACCAACAAGTTGAATGGACAATTCCTTAGCCTCATTTTGAAGCCTTTGGAATTTTTTTTTATTTTGAAGCCTTTGGAATTTTTTTTTTATTTTGAAGCCTTTGGAATTTTTTTTCTTGCCAAGAATCGTCGCCAACAACTTTGGATGAAAGTAGCAGTCATTCTATTTCGTATTTCATCATTGCAACATTTTTTCTCCTCTCTTTCTGAAGCTTGCTGCGCATTAACTGCTGCCGTTAACACATCAAGCTCTTGCTTCATCTCCCCAAGAATACTTTTTAGACTCTTTGGAACACTAATCTCTTTATTTTCCCTTTGATACCACCTCTCCGTTTGAATCCTCCTTTTCTTTTGCCATAACACCTCATCAAAATACATGAAATCCCTTCGGTTTCTAGGCTGCCGAAAACCTTCCCGATAGTCCATGGTCTCATCCTTAAAATCACCATCACCATTATCATCAACGTCCTCCTCAAAATCCTCATAATCATCCCACTTTGGCCTTTCAGCCCCACTGCCATGGTATGATTTCAATTCAGCCCCAGCCTTTCTCACATCTTGGGTACATGTTCCAGCCACATTACCATGTTTTGCCACCTTCTCAAGTCTGTCACACACGTTCCCCATTGTGAGATTCATTCTTTCCATCATCTTCGTCATGGCTTGCATTTGGAATTTAAGCTCTACATTGGGAGGGCGCAGTGTGTTGTTTTGTTCTGACATTGTACCTGCAAAAATTAGTTAGTGGATAAACAATCCTCACATCGCTCGTGTTTTGCTCAAACACTCTTAATATCCTCACACGCTCACACCTCTTGTCTCACCTTCTTGTGGTTCTTGCAGAACTGAAACCAACACCAACTAGAACCAATCCTAGCAGCGTAATCATATGACTTAAAGAGGCAATAAAAACCAGAAAAACAAGAAAAAACAAAACTGCGATGATAGTCTCGCGAGTAGCAAGCGAGTCTATCCGAAATATGAACGAAACTGAAGGCTCGAATAAAAAAAACAGAAACAGAATATGAAAAACAATGAAACAACACCCAGATATGATGAAAATAAACTGAAAGAAATGAAAACAACAGAGAGAAACCGAATTTCAAAAGTTGACGCAAAACAGACTCGTTTACGACGAGTTAAGTCCGAATCTGGAACCTAAAGTCAATGATGTCCAATTGAGCTAAAATTTCAGATAGAGCGCTCTACCAACCCAAGTAGACAGAATGTGAAATTTGAGCAATTTACGATAAGGTTTGATAGACTGACGCGAAAACGTTATGAATCATACCTAATTAGACCCGAATTTGAAACCCAAAGCAAACGATATCCAATTGACCCCAAAATCAATACATGGTGCTATTAGGGTCCCAGTAATAACAGAATCAAATTTGAGCTCATTCCGAGTTGATTTGGTCAAATTTTCCTTTGTTTAGTTTTCTACGGCAGAAACAAATAAATGCCTTTCTGAACGACTTTCTTTTGTTTTCTTTTTCTCTGTTTTTTGGTCAGGAACCAAACGAAATAACTTTTTTTTTTTTTGATATGCTACCAAATCAAGAGATGAAGAAATTAGACACTAAGGAATTTTTTTTCTTTTTTTTTTGGAATCAATAAGAAACGAAAATTTCAGAAGGATATAACCTGATTAATGGAGCCAAGCTCTGATACAAATTTGATGCGAACCTCGTGATCACGTGGTCCCGCAACCCACACGCAAAGACACCAATTCCCAGAAAGCCAAGTAAATCAGGTTTGATAGGAGTGTGACACAAAGATAACTTGTACCTAGGCACCTGCACTATTGGAGACGGAGACCCCCACCCAACGAATATTGATTCGCGAACGAGAAGTATAAGGATGACGCCACGAAGACAGTTGTTCTTCGATAAGTCGTTTTCAGTTCTTTAAAGAACCATGGAAGGGAGATTATCTCACCATCACACACACACAATGTGCGGCAAACAAGAAGTTTTATTAATCTGAATTGTCTACCTTACATCTCTGGTCATGCCCTTATTCATAGTGACTCCCAACTAAAATAAACCCTAATGGACCCCTTATGTGGACTTATATGATGTCCACTTACAATTAAACCCAAATAATATAAATAAACCAAAAACTAAGAAGAAATAATAATAAAATAAATAAATAAATCCGAATTTAAAATCCAAAATATGATAGGATCATATTTGTTGCCCTTTAGAAGTCCCATATAAGCTAGGAGAATCAAATTTAAAGGTAGAAGTAGTTCTGAAATCTTCTTTCCTTTTTGTAGCTAGGATGAATAAGGAATCCTTGTAAGAAAAGGATTTTGAAACATTTATGAATCCTTGCCACACTTGGAAACTATGTTGCAGCCCATTAAAGATCTTTGTAGAGTTAGGAGATTCCCAAAATAAGCTGCCACATCCTTTTAGGAAAAGAATCCCAGCCAAATAGGAAGTCCACAAGTCAAAAGGAAGTAAATAACAGAACCCGTACAGCCTCTGTTGACCCGTGTTTGGATGCCTTGCCGAACCCTGATTGACATGATATTTTAACCCAAGGTACGCAAACATGTTAGGAGCCTCCACGTAAAATTTCAGCCCGATCCAACATTTAACATTTAACATCACGAGTACGTTTAGGTTGAGTTTCATATTTACCTTTGGCATCAGTAGGGACATCAACTTTAGCCTTTGGTGGTTCAGTTCTAGAAGGACCAAAGGATTTTGGGCGGACAGTGGCCTCTCTATTTAGATTCGGCTTCCAAGATCACGAACTCGAATTAAACGCTGGCTGAGCATAGGGTCCTAAGTTGTCTCTCCACCTTCGTCGCCATGTGAACCCTCTAGCTCCACATAGTGCTGTAGCTCAACCACATTAGCAATGTCCCGATTCATCCCATTAAGAAATCTTGCCATGGTGGCTTCTCATCCTCAACAACATTAGCCTGAATCATTGCTATCTCCATCTCTTTGTGATATTCATCTACTGTCTTATAACCTTGATTCAGACCTTGGAGCTTCAGATATAAGTCTCTGTAATAGTGGTTTGGCACAAATCGTCTCCTCATTAAGACTTTCATCTCCCCCCAAGTCTGAACGGGTCGCTCGCCATTCCTCCTCCTACTGATCACAATCTGATCCCACCAAATCAATGCATACTCTGTAAACTCAATTATCACCAATTTCACCTTTTGTTCAGAATAGCTATGGCAATCAAAAATCCAATCTACCTTTTTCTCCCACTCTAAATAAACCTCGGGATCGTTTTTACCTTGAAAGCTAGGAATTTTCAGTTTAATGGTGTCCAGGTCCCCATCCATATCTTCATAAGTGCTCAAGCCACGAAAATTCACATTCCTCCTAGCCCTGTTCGATCCAGACCTGATTTCTTGGCCAGCTGATGCAAAATCATAGTCATCTTTACCTGCATTTGTGTTTTCATCAACAAACTCTTCAAAATCAGATCTGACATTCTGTGAAGCCATACGGACCGTATTTCCCCGGCAATCAACCCCACTATTCTGTTGCTTTATCGAATTCACCTCATCTTTCAGATCCTTGTACGTCCTAGACAACAGCTCAAGTTGCTGGCCTAGATCGCAATTGAAAAGCTACGTCAACGTTTTGTGTTGTTGATTCGTTGTTTTCAGACATTCTTTGAATTTGCAAAATTTGGTCGGTAGCACAAATATATCCTCACACCTCTCGTGTATCACACAAAATAAAATCAAGGCTTTTCACTCTATTAAGCTCTCGACACCTTTTACCTCACAACTTGCTTTCTTTTGGTTCTTAAGATGAAGCACATTATCGGAGATGGAATGACAACCTCTCTATGGTTTGACAATTGGCATCCTCACAGCCCGCTTGCTGATACTTACGGTGAACGATTCATCTATGATTCAGGTATGGAACACAATGCGAGAGTGAACGTGCTGATTAATAACTTAGAATGGAGAATTCCTATCACTCATGCTATTGGCTGGCACCCCATTATAGAAGCTATTCCTTCCACATCTACTCCTAAGGGGCAAAAGGATGAGATTGTTTGGTTGGATTCGCCAAATCAGAGTTTCTCGGTCAAAGTAGCTTGGGAACAACTAAGAATTCATCATCATATGGTTGATTGGCATGACATCGTGTGGTTCAAGAATGCTGTCCCAAGACATGCATTTCTTCTTTGGGTGGCTATCCAACAGAAACTCTCAACGCAGGATAGACTTCATCGGTTTGGTATTCATGGTCCCAATAGGTGCTCACTGTGTCTCCGCAATAATGAAGATCACAACCACTTGTTCTTTGAATGCTCCTTTACGAAAGCATTATGGTGGAATGTTTGTGACAGATGCGACATTCCAAGAATGACAAAAAGCTTGGATGAATGGATTCGATTGGCCACTGTCTCTTGGCATGGTAAAAGTTTCGTCAACGTTTCTCGTAAACTGGGTTTCGCAGCTACAGTGTATTGTATCTGGCAAGAACGGAACGCAAGGATCTTTGCAGATGTGTCTAAAGCTTCGAATTTGGTTTTTGATCAAATCGAATGTATCATTCGCGATAAGCTTGTTTTGATGAGGAATGTTCAACAAACAGATGAAAACATAAGGATCCAAAGACTTTGGAGGGTCAATAACATGGACTCTTAATTTGATGTTTAGCTGGTTGTTTTTGTACCCCTAGCATATCTAGTTGGTCTAAGTTTTTGTTTTGTTATGTGGCTAGCCTGTAGCCATTTGTTGGTTTTCGTTTCTGTTCACATTGTAAATCTTTTTTTTTGGTAAGCTGACTTATGTATTAAAAGAAAATGATACAAAGAATATAATGGGCATACCCAAGATTTACAATGTGAACAGAAACGAAAACCAACAAATGGCTACAGGCTAGCCACATAACAAAACAAAAACTTAGACCAACTAGATATGCTAGGGGTACAAAAACAACCAGCTAAATATCAAATTAAGAGTCCATGTTATTGACCCTCCAAAGTCTTTGGATCCTTATGTTTTCATCTGTTTGTTGAACATTCCTCATCAAAACAAGCTTATCGCGAATGATACATTCGATTTGATCAAAAACCAAATTCGAAGCTTTAGACACATCTGCAAAGATCCTTGCGTTCCGTTCTTGCCAGATACAATACACTGTAGCTGCGAAACCCAGTTTACGAGAAACGTTGACGAAACTTTTGCCATGCCAAGAGACAGTGGCCAATCGAATCCATTCATCCAAGCTTTTTGTCATTCTTGGAATGTCGCATCTGTCACAAACATTCCACCATAATGCTTTCGTAAAGGAGCATTCAAAGAACAAGTGGTTGTGATCTTCATTATTGCGGAGACACAGTGAGCACCTATTGGGACCATGAATACCAAACCGATGAAGTCTATCCTGCGTTGAGAGTTTCCGTTGGATAGCCACCCAAAGAAGAAATGCATGTCTTGGGACAGCATTCTTGAACCACACGATGTCATGCCAATCAACCGTCTGATGATGAATTCTTAGTTGTTCCCAAGCTACTTTGACCGAGAAACTCTGATTTGGCGAATCCAACCAAACAATCTCATCCTTTTGCCCCTTAGGAGTAGATGTGGAAGGAATAGCTTCTATAATGGGGTGCCAGCCAATAGCATGAGTGATAGGAATTCTCCATTCTAAGTTATTAATCAGCACGTTCACTCTCGCATTGTGTTCCATACCTGAATCATAGATGAATCGTTCACCGTAAGTATCAGCGAGCGGGCTGTGAGGATGCCAATTGTCAAACCATAGAGAGGTTGTCATTCCATCTCCGATAATGTGCTTCATCTTCGGCCATGCTAAGGATCTGAGCTTTAGAATCTTTCCCCAAGCCCAAGAGCAGCTTCCTGGCGCCTTGATTGTCCAGAAATTCCTACCTCGCAAGAGATTGGATCTGATCCAAGTAGACCAGATTGAGCCATCCGAGTCGTTGCACAAGTTCCAAATGTGTTTCAACAAGGCAATCTTGTTCCATTCTGTTATCCTTTTTATGCCTAGCCCCCCCTCCTTTCTTGGAAGACATACCTGATCCCAAGCCACTTTAGCCCTAGTAGTGCTCATATCTGAACCTGACCAAAGAAATGATCTCATAATTTGCTCAACGTTTTTCACTACTTGCCCAGGTAATAGGAATAGAGATGCCCAATAGACCTGGATGGAGAATAAAACTGAGTTAATCAGTTGTACTCGCCCTGCGAAAGAGAGTGTTCTGCAGGTCCAATGTCGTACTTTAGCGGTAATTCGATCCACGAGGCCCTTACAATCAACAGCCTTTAGTCTGGACGAGATAAGAGGCACTCCCAAATATTTCATTGGAAGCTCCCCCTCTCTAAACCCAAGAATACTGATAATCTGTTCCCTCTCAGCACCTAACACACCACTCAAGAAGATGTCACTTTTGTTTGGATTTGGATATAGACCTGATAGATCTTGAAACTCTATGAGTGCATTTTTGATCATACGAACTGAGTGTACATCCCCTTTGCTGAATATCATCAAGTCGTCGGCAAAGCAAAGATAGGAGTCAAGGACAGAAGGACACATTGTAAATCTTGGGTATGCCCATTATATTCTTTGTATCATTTTCTTTTAATACATAAGTCAGCTTACCAAAAAAAAAGAAATCAACAAATCAAAGTCATTAGCTTTCACGGCGCACCCTAATTATAATTTTCAGACTCAAGAAGCAAACAAAAATATACTGAAAACAAAGCAAAATGAAACTATGATTACGATTTTGCGAGTAGCAATGCAAATTCGTGCGAATTGTGGACGAAACGAAGACACGAAATAAAACAAAAGCGAATATTAGCGAAAACAATTACTTGACTCCTAGTGATACGGTTCAGCCCTGTGATACGACCCAAGTAAGGTCAGATTCGGATTTTGGCATAAAAAGCGCAACAGTCCAGGTTTACGGCAACAGTCATAATTCTCAATCCGACCGTGGGATCGGGCTAATACTTTATGTGGACTCTCCAGACATATCTTACTACCTCGGGTTAAAATTTCAGGTCAATCGGAGTTCGGGAAGGCACCCCAATACTGGTCAACAGAGGCTGTACGAATTTTGTTATTTACTTCCATTTGACTTGTGGACTTCCTATTTGATTAGGATTCTTTTCCTCCAAGGATGTGGGAGCTGGTTTTGGGAATTTCCTAGTTCCACAAGGATCTTTAATGAGTTGCAATATAATCTCCTAGTGTGGCAAGGATTCATTAATGTTTCAGAATCCTTTTCTTTTAAGGATTCCTTCTTCATCCTAGCTACACAAGGAAAGAAGGGCTGGTGGTATTTAATGACAAGTTACTTATTTTTTTATTATTTTCTTTCATGTTTGGGCTTAATTAATAGTTTGTTTTCAGCTAGGATCCAAGGCTTGTTTGGATCAGGTTATGGGCTTTTTAGTTTAGGGTTTTGGGCCAGTTTTGGGTGGACCTCATATAAGTCCATATAAGAGGTCCATTAGGGTTAATTTTTCAAGAACTATTTAAACTCATGTAAGCCACAATTTCGGCAGCTTTGATGATAATTACTTCTGAATTTTTCAGTTTTAACGTGTGAGAGTGATTCTTGCATTCTTCAGTTCTTGAACGAGCTGAATCTGACTTATCGAAGATTAACTGGCTTCGTGGCGTCATTCTACTCATTCCAATAGTGTAGGTGCCTTGGGGCAGGTTTCCATTGTGTCGCACTCATATCAGACCTATTTCGGCTTTCTGGGATCAGATCTCAATCTTGATTGTGGGTTGCGTGACCACGTGATCACGAGGTTCGCATCAGTTGGTATCAGAGCTAGGCTCCGAAACAAGGTCGCATCTCTGTTATTTTCGTTTTTTTTTTTTTAGTGTCCCTTATGTTTTTCAGTGTTTGCATCCATCTTCTTGTTCTTCGTGTCTGTGTCATCTAAGCAAAAAAAAAAAAAAAGTTTATATTTCATCTTGTTACTGTCTCTAATCATATCAGTTTGTTAAAAAGAAAAAAAAAATCAGAAAGAAATAGAGAAAAGAGTGATTAGTTGAAATTTGAAGGATCATTCAATTTTTGCCGCAGAAACACAAATCTTGGTGAACCATAAGCAAACCACCTCAGAATCAATTTAAACTTCATATTCAGTCTATTGGGGGTGGGATAGCATGATATATCAAATTTGGGTTTATTATAATATTATTTGCTTGAGGTTTTAATTCGAGTTTCAATTCTGCCGCAAAAACACTACTCTTAGTGAACCCAATGTAAAACACCTTGGAATCGATTTAAACTTCATATTCAGTCTATTTGGGGTGAGATCGCATCATATATCAAATTTGGACATATTTCGATATTGTTTGCTTGAGGTTTTAATTCGAGGTTCAATTCTGCCGCAGAAACACTACTATTAGTGAGCCGTAAGAAAAACACCTTAGAATCAGTTGAAACTTCATATTATGTGTATTGGGGATGAGATCGCACCATATATTAAATTTGGGCATATTTTGATTCCGGCTTCTGGAGGTTTTAATTGGAGGATGAATTCTGCCGCAAACTGATCATACAAGGAGTTTGGGTGCCTAGAAATAAGAGAACGACCTATAAATTGATTTTTGGTGATTTCATAGTGTTGTAATAATACAAATTAAATTCGAGGTCATTTGGATATCGGTTTCTTTAGGTTTCCCGAATTAGGTCTTGTTTTGTCGTAACGGGTCTGTTTGGTGTTATCTTGTTTTGTTTCTGTTGATTTCGTTCCTGCCATTATACTATCATCATATTTTGATATTTGGCTGTTGTTTGAGTCATTTTCATCACCCTCGCATTAGTTTGTTTTTCGATAAGTTCTGGTCCATTGGACCTGCAAAACACTCTCTTTCGCTGGGCGAGTACAACTGATTAACTCAGTTTATTCTCCATCCAGGTCTATTGGGCATCTCTATTCCTATTACCTGGGCAAGTAGTGAAAAACGTTGAGCAAATTATGAGATCATTTCTTTGGTCAGGTTCAGATATGAGCACTACTAGGGCTAAAGTGGCTTGGGATCAGGTATGTCTTCCAAGAAAGGAGGGGGGGCTAGGCATAAAAAGGATAACAGAATGGAACAAGATTGCCTTGTTGAAACACATTTGGAACTTGTGCAATGACTCGGATGGCTCAATCTGGTCTACTTGGATCAGATCCAATCTCTTGCGAGGTAGGAATTTCTGGACAATCAAGGCGCCAGGAAGCTGCTCTTGGGCTTGGGGAAAGATTCTAAAGCTCAGATCCTTAGCATGGCCGAAGATGAAGCACATTATCGGAGATGGAATGACAACCTCTCTATGGTTTGACAATTGGCATCCTCACAGCCCGCTCGCTGATACTTACGGTGAACGATTCATCTATGATTCAGGTATGGAACACAATGCGAGAGTGAACGTGCTGATTAATAACTTAGAATGGAGAATTCCTATCACTCATGCTATTGGCTGGCACCCCATTATAGAAGCTATTCCTTCCACATCTACTCCTAAGGGGCAAAAGGATGAGATTGTTTGGTTGGATTCGCCAAATCAGAGTTTCTCGGTCAAAGTAGCTTGGGAACAACTAAGAATTCATCATCAGATGGTTGATTGGCATGACATCGTGTGGTTCAAGAATGCTGTCCCAAGACATGCATTTCTTCTTTGGGTGGCTATCCAACGGAAACTCTCAACGCAGGATAGACTTCATCGGTTTGGTATTCATGGTCCCAATAGGTGCTCACTGTGTCTCCGCAATAATGAAGATCACAACCACTTGTTCTTTGAATGCTCCTTTACGAAAGCATTATGGTGGAATGTTTGTGACAGATGCGACATTCCAAGAATGACAAAAAGCTTGGATGAATGGATTCGATTGGCCACTGTCTCTTGGCATGGCAAAAGTTTCGTCAACGTTTCTCGTAAACTGGGTTTCGCAGCTACAGTGTATTGTATCTGGCAAGAACGGAACGCAAGGATCTTTGCAGATGTGTCTAAAGCTTCGAATTTGGTTTTTGATCAAATCGAATGTATCATTCGCGATAAGCTTGTTTTGATGAGGAATGTTCAACAAACAGATGAAAACATAAGGATCCAAAGACTTTGGAGGGTCAATAACATGGACTCTTAATTTGATGTTTAGCTGGTTGTTTTTGTACCCCTAGCATATCTAGTTGGTCTAAGTTTTTGTTTTGTTATGTGGCTAGCCTGTAGCCATTTGTTGGTTTTCATTTCTGTTCACATTGTAAATCTTGGGTATGCCCATTATATTCTTTGTATCATTTTCTTTTAATACATAAGTCAGCTTACCAAAAAAAGATAAGTTCTGGTCCATACAAAAGTCAGATTTGTATTCTCGAGTCTAAATCAATGTTCTTCATGCTATAAACTCTATTCTTGTCATCGTCTTCTTGTTTTTTCCCCTATCTGTGTCATGTATTCACTAAGGGAGAGAGAACAGAGGAGGATTGTAGATCAACGATGCGAAATACTAAGCCATGGTTTGGGGGTTCTAGAACGAGAAGTTGATAACTGTAGAAGATTATTCTATGATCTTGAAGCTTCATGGGAAAAAGAGGTACAACGCCAGAAGGATGAAAGACGAAGGAGAGTCGCCGTGGTTGTCATTCAAAAGTATGTACGCAAGTGGTTAGTACGGCGTGCTTATTTGAAATTCTTGTCAGTCACTACTTCTATACAGTGTTGTTGGAGAAAGGTGTTAGCAATAAGGGGATTCTGAAGGCTTAAACAAGAGGCTACTGAAGTCGCCATTCAAGATTCGAGGGCGAATCTTCTTGAAGAGGGAGGGAATGATACGGTTCAGCCCTGTGATACGACCCAAGTAAGGTCAGATTCGGATTTTGGCGTAAAAAGCGCAACAATCCAGGTTTACGGCAACAGTCATAATTCTCAATCCGACCGTGGGATCGGGCTAATACTTTATGTGGACTCTCCAGACATATCTTACTACCTCGGGTTAAAATTTCAGGTCAATCGGAGTTCGGGAAGGCACCCCAATACTGGTCAACAGAGGCTGTACGGATTTTGTTATTTACTTCCATTTGACTTGTGGACTTCCTATTTGATTAGGATTCTTTTCCTCCAAGGATGTGGGAGCTGGTTTTGGGAATTTCCTAGTTCCACAAGGATCTTTAATGAGTTGCAATATAATCTCCTAGTGTGGCAAGGATTCATTAATGTTTCAGAATCCTTTTCTTTTAAGGATTCCTTCTTCATCCTAGCTACACAAGGAAAGAAGGGCTGGTGGTATTTAATGACAAGTTACTTATTTTTTTATTAATAGTTTGTTTTCAGCTAGGATCCAAGGCTTGTTTGGATCAGGTTATGGGCTTTTTAGTTTAGGGTTTTGGGCCAGTTTTGGGTGGACCTCATATAAGTCCACATAAGAGGTCCATTAGGGTTAATTTTTCAAGAACTATTTAAACTCATGTAAGCCACAATTTCGGCAGCTTTGATGATAATTACTTCTGAATTTTTCAGTTTTAACGTGTGAGAGTGATTCTTGCATTCTTCAGTTCTTGAACGAGCTGAATCTGACTTATCGAAGATTAACTGGCTTCGTGGCGTCATTCTACTCATTCCAATAGTGTAGGTGCCTTGGGGCAGGTTTCCATTGTGTCGCACTCATATCAGACCTATTTCGGCTTTCCGGGATCAGATCTCAATCTTGATTGTGGGTTGCGTGACCACGTGATCACGAGGTTCGCATCACCTAGATAACCCAAATATAATAGAAATAAAAAGATTAAGATAAATCTAAATAGTATAGATCATGTTCTTAAACTTGACGCAAATCTATCCTATTACGCAATTTTTACGTAACAGAAATGAAACCCAGACCAAATGATCTCGGAATGACCTCAAATTCAATATTTAGTAATACTAAATTTATAGGTCGTTCTCTTATGTCTAGGTACCCAAACCCCTTGTATGATCAGTTTGCGGCAGAATTGAACCTCCAATTAAAACCTCCAGAAACCGATATCAAAATAATCCCAAATTTAATATGTGATCCAATTGCATACCAGTACTCAAAATATGAAGTTTCAATAGATTCCAAGGTGTTTTACCTAGGGTTCACTAAGAGTAGTAGTTTCAATAGTTCCATGCAACCCCCGTTAATCCTAGAAACAAAAGGAAAAGGTAGCCACCATGTTGTTTCCAAGTTATAGTAGGATTCTTTTGTTTCCTTTGTTGTCCTCATCTCATGGCCCAAATATGGTTGTATTGGACCCCTCTTGCACATGGATAAGATGTACTAGGATCTCCTCTTGATACTCCAATGGACCTTTCAATTCTGACTTGGTGGAAACCTTCAAAACCAATGCATTCAATGCGTCTTTCAATGTCTGTCTTGGACCGAGTCATTGGTCCATTTGGAACATGTAATGGTTCCTTGCTGGTGTTTCTAGGCTAGTCTGCATCAATAGTGATTTTCTTAATGTTTACAATGCTTGTGAAACTTCAGCTTTTGGGAAGTTTTATAGACTTTATGGATATTTGTTTAAAGAGAGTCGATTGTGTGTTCCATTACTGTGCGTGAATTGCTTGTATGTGAAGCACATGGGGGCGGGTTGATGGGGCATTTTGGTGTTGTTAAAACTTTGGATGTGTTGCATGAGCATTTTTATTGGCCTAAAATGAAAAAAGATGTGCGGTGCATATGTGATAAATGCATAACTTGTAGGAAAGCAAAGTCTAGGACTTAACCACATGGCTTGTATACCCCTTTACTTGTACCTAAGGAACCATGGGTAGACATTTCGATGGATTTCGTCTTAGGTTTACCTAGGTCAAAACGGGGTAGGGATTCAATCTTTGTAGTTGTTGATAGGTTTTCAAAGATGGCACACTTTATTCCATGTCATAAAACTGATGATGCCACTAACATTGTTGATTTGTTCTTTAGGGAGATAGTACGACTTCACGGGGTCCCTAAGAGCATTGTTTATGATAGAGATGTTAAGTTCCTTAGCTATTTTTGGAAGGTGTTATGGGGAAAATTGGGTACTAAACTGTTATTTTTAACTACTTGTCACCCCCAAACAGATGGACAAACCGAAGTAGTTAATAAGACCTTAACACAACTTCTGCGTGCTGTCATTCAAAAGATCTTAAAGAATTGGGAAAAATGTTTGCTATTTATAGAGTTTGCATATAATCTTAGTGTGCACTTTACTATTGAATTTTCACCATTTGAAATTGTGTATGGATTTAACCCTTTAACTCCAATGGATTTGATTCCTTTTCCTGTTGATGAAAGGGTTAGTTTGGATGGTAATCATAAAGCACAGGTGGTGAAGACACTCCATGAGAGTGTGCGGCAACAAATTGAAAAGAGGAATCGTGTGTATGTGACCAAAGCCAATAAAGGGCGCAAACATGTTGTCTTTAAGCCCGACGATTGGGTTTGGGTGCATATGTGCAAGGAGAGATTTCCGGCTCATAGGAAATCAAAGCTACAACCACGAGGAGATGGGCTATTTCAGATCCTTGAGAGGATCAATGATAATGCTTATAAAGTTGATTTGTCAGGTGAGTATGGTGTTAGTGCTACCTTTAATGTTTTTTTATCTTACTCTGTTTGATGTAGGCGATGATTCGAGGTCGAATCCTTTTGAATAGAGAGGGGATGATGCAGATCAACTCAAAACCAAGCGTAATCATACCAACAATCCATTGGAGGTGCCAATTGGGCCAATCACAAGAGCTAGGGAAAAGAAGCTTAAAGAAGCATTGAATGGGCTTGTTCAGAACTTATGGAGCAAGATGGACCTAGAAGGGCTTGAGACATTTAAGGAGCATAAAGGACAACCTTTAATTCATATAGTTCAAGTCCAAGAAGAGCCCAATTCGTGTGGAACAAGGGGTTGATATGTCCGGCCCAATACCAGCCTTGTTAGGCTTGTTTTTTTTTCCAAATGCTACAAGGATAAAAGGCCAGCAATTTATTCTCCTAATTAAGTAAGGAAGTTGGCCATATTTTATTCCTAAAGAGAGGAGGACTATTTAATGTTTTTCCTAACATAGGAAGGAAAGTAATTAAATCAGCAACAAAGGAGGAAATTTGTTTTCTTATTTGTCCAAGTTAAACAAAGAAATCCAAGTTAATCAAGGATATCAAAGGAAAGGGGGCAGCAACACAAATTTGATTCTAGCATATTTAGGATGGTAATTTTCGGATTTTTATTAATTTTATTATTTTCTTCTTGGGCTTTGGGTTATTATTACTTATTTGGGTCAACTGTAAGTGGGCTTCATATAAGTCCACCTAAGGGGGGACCATTAGGGTTTCTTTAAGTTTGGAGTCAGTATAAATAAAGGTATAACCAGACATGTAAGGTTACATAATTTTTAGATCAATAAACTTCTTTGCTGCACTTGTGTGTTGGTGGGATAATCTCCCTTCCTTGGTTCTCTAAAGAACTGAAAACGATTTATCGAAGAACAACTGGCTTCTTGGCGTTATCCTTATACTTCTCGTTCGCGAATCAATATTCGTTGGGTGGGGGTTTACATTTCCAATAGTGCTGGTGCCTAGGTACAAGTTATCTTTGTGTCACACTCCTATCAAACCTGATTTACTTGGCTTTCCGGGAATTGGTGTCTTTGCGTGTAGGCTGCGTGACCACGTGATCACGAGGTTCACATCAAAGACCTATGGGGAAAGTTGGGAACTAAACTCTTATTTTCGACAACATGTCATCCTCAAACAGATGGACAAACTGAGGTAGTGAATAGAACATTATCCCAACTCTTACGTGTTGTAATTCAAAAGAATTTGAAAAGTTGGGAAGAATGTTTGCCTTTTGTTGCATTTGCTTATAATAGAATTGTGCATTCGACCACTGGTTTTTTTCCTTTTAAAATTATTTATGGTTTTAATCCACTAACTCCTATGGACTTATTTCCTTTACCTTTTGAATAAAGGGTAAGTTTAGATGGTGAAAAGAAGGCAAAGATGGTGAGAGAACTCCATGAAGGAGTTCAACTACAAATAGAGAAAAAGAACAAAATTTACACTTCTAAAGCAAATAAGGGATGTAAACTGGTTGTTTTCCAACCCGGTGATTGGGTTTGGGTGCTCATGCGTAAGGAACTATTTCCTAACCAAAGGAAATCAAAATTACAGCATTGGGTGATGGTCCATTTCAGGTTTTAGAGAGAATCAATGACAACGCATACAAAATTGACCTTCTAGGTGAGTATAGTGTTAGTGCTACTTTTAATGTTGCTGATTTTACATTGTTTGACACAGATTTTGATTCGAGGTCGAATCCTTTCGAGGATAGAGGGGATGAAGTGCACCAGCCTAGAAACACCAGCAAGGACCCATTACATGTTCCAAATGGTCCAATAACTCGGTCCAAGACAAAGACATTGAAAGAGGCATTGAATGCATTGGTTTTGAAGGTTTCCACCAAGTTAGAATTGAAAGGTCAATTGGAGTTTCAAGAGGAGACCCTAGTACATCTTATTCATGTACAAGAGGGCTCTAATACAACCTTATTTGGGCCATGAAGTGAAGACAGGAAAGGAAACAAAAGAATCCTACTACAACTTGGAAACAACATGTGTGACTACCTTTTCCTTTTGTTTCTAGGATTAAGGAGCTATATGGAAGGCTATAAATAAGCCTTGAATCAGTTCTATAATATTTTAGTTTATTCTCTTCTTCTCATGGCAGAACAAGGATTTAATATTAGGGGCTTTATTATTATTATTATTATTATTGATAGCTATAGCCCAAGGCTTGTTTGTGCTTAATTAATACTTTGTTTTCAGTTAGGATCCAAGGCTTGTTTGGATTAAGTTATGGGCTTTTCAGTTTAGGGTGTTGGGCCAGTTTTGAGTGGACCTCATATAAGTCCACATAAGGGGTCCATTAGGGTTAATTTTTCAAGGACTCTTTAAACTCATGTAAGCTAAAATTTCAGCAGCTTTGATTATTTTGAATTTTTGAGTTTTAACGTGTGAGAGTGATTCTTGCATTCTTCAGTTCTTGAACGAACTGAATCTAACTTATCGAAGATTAACTGGCTTCGTGGCGTCATTCTACTCATTCCAATAGTGTTGGTGCCTTGGGGCAGGTTTTCATTGTGTCACACTCTATCAGACCTCTTTCAGCTTTCCAGGATTAGATCTCTATCTTGATTGTGGGTTGCGTGACCACGTGATCACGAGGTTCGCATCACTTTATATATTTTACTGTAAAAAAATAATAAAAAAATGTCTAATTGAATCAAATATCATCATAATTATATGGAATGTAATCACACTATATATCAATTTGAGGTCATTTAGATATCATTTGGTTTAGTTTCAAGATTTGTGTTTAGTCTGCATAAAACAAGCTAATTTGCGTCAACTATTAAAACTTTCTTTGCTAATTTAAATTGATTTGGGTATTGTCATAGCATGCATGACTTTGAATGATGGAGCTGCCTCCTGAAATTTAAAGGGTTCAGGAGTTTAATTATAAAATTATGATTTTTGAAAGAGTCATCACCTAGTATCATGATCATTAAAAAACCTATAACTTATGAGAGTCTGGGTAAGGGAACTGCAAAGAAGACATATCATCCCCAGTGCATCCTACCTATGGAAAGCTGCATTGTTGATTGATTGTTTTTCTAGGTCATGTTTCAATTCATTGATCTATCTAAGATTCAAGGAAGATCTACCTTCATGAAAAAATTTATGCCTTAATCTTGACCATTCTAGGGCTCAAATTTTAATGTCTATATTATTATTACTTTGTATCTTTAATATCTGAGTATATACTTTACAGTGTAATTTTATATCCTCAAATAGTAAAGTCTACAACTAATTCCTATTATATATTGCTATCAATTCTTTTAATTTAATACCAGGAGTATGTATTAAATTGTAAAATTCATACCCCAAATATTAATAAAACAAATTAAAATTTGCAATATTTTTGAAATTTTGACTAAATCCTAAAGGATAATTATAAATCAGTTACGATATCCATTTTAGTATATAAAAATGCATGAAAAAACCTTTAAAATTTGGTCGTATACACTAAAACAAAATATATTTTTAAATTTCTTGAAATGAGAAATTTTTTGAAATTTCTTATACAAATCATGTATTTTTAATACTGAGGTCTGTATGTTTTAGTGTAGGTCTATAATCCAATATTAAGTGAAATTTTTTAAGAAACAAATATTTTTGCATAAGTGATTTTTTTTTTATTTTCTATATTTGAATTTTTTTTTGTGGAGAAAATGGAGTATTTTTAATACCGGGTTCGTATCTTAGAATGTAAGTCTATAATTTAATATTAAATAAAATTATTGGAAAAACACATAATGGAGCCATAAATAATTTTAAAATGGTCTATGAAGTTTTTTAGAATTTTTTAAAATTTTTTAAAGTTATGTTTGGCTAGACCCTAAAATAGGGTCAACCTAAAGCTGCTAGAAAAGGCTATAGAGCTTGCCCTTGACCTAAAATTAGATGCATTAAAAATATTTTAAAATAATGTTTGACAACATGTTTTAAAAACTAAAAAATAACACTTTTTCTTGAAACAAAATTAAAACAAGCTAAACGGCTTTTAGATCTAGGTTGGGAACGCACAGTAATATAGGTTGGGTTTATTGGGCTCGGGCCAAGTCCATGCATATGAAATGGGCCTACTACCAACCCAACCTGATTTGTTAGGCCGATAAATGCCCCTACATGTTCTCTTTTGTTTTTTAATGCATGGGGCTGACCCATCCTAGCCACGTTGGTTGGGCGGAAGGGAGGTTTCAGCCCCTTTTTTTCTAGTAAGAACAATTGCCAACATAGGAATTAATTAATTCTCCATGTATTTTTTTCATGCACAACGCCCATGAGGGAGGAAGGGGAGAAGAAGTTATATGGCCTAAGATTAATAGCTTGCTTGTGGAGGAGGAGCTGGCGGCTGGCACTGCTGCTCAGAGGAGATGCACGCTGCTATGCTAGCGGCTGCGCCACTGCTGGAGCAAGTTGATGTTGTTGCACTAGGGATGATGAAGCTTTGCTGCTGATGTGACCAGGAAGAACCACCTCTGTTACTGCTGTAGGAGGACGATCTGTCAAGAGCTGCCAGCATGGAGAGGCTGTACATTGCCACTGGAGTTCACGTTACTAAGTAGAGAAGAGAAGTACACCTGTCGTTGTGTTGTGTTTGCTGGACTGAGAAGCTGTAGCGTGTAGCTGCTAATGCTGAGACCCTGTTGGTGTTGATGCGCTGCTGTGGCTGAGGTCACAGTGCTGTAACCAGTGGAGAGGAGGATATGGGGAGCTATTCTTGGTTCTGAGAAATATTAGAGTTTTGTGGGGTTTTTTATATGAGAAATAAAGAGGTTATATGGCTTATGGGTTAATGAAATCTCGACTCTTAATTGTAGAGAATAGAAGACAATTATTCATTGGAGCAAAGGATAAAAACTTGTCATGCTTTGCAATTGATATGGGGAAGACCAAGGTTGTTTTTGCGGACATAATAATATTGGGTAGTGTTTTTTAGAGAGAATTTGTAAGAGTTTTAATTTTAGCTTAGAGTGAAGTATAAATATCAGGGTATAAATTGACATAAGATGTACAAGGAAAAATTAAAGCTTAAAAAAAGATATTTGGTCATTATTTTTTTTTTTGATTGGAAGAAGACAATGAATAATGAAATTAATGTATTTTTAATTTGTTCCTTAAACCTTTGAAATTTTGTAATGGAACCCCTAATCAACCCTAATATTTTAGATTCTCTATAATTTCACCCTTGATCTTCTTTGATTGAGCCCTCGAATTTTTGCGCTTCTACAAAGTGCTCATTGGTTTTGAAATTCTTCAATTGGGCCCTCAATTGAGCTTCAAACTTCTAGTTTCTTGCAATTTTTATTCCTGATTTCACCCAATTGAGTTTCAAAAAAAATTAAATCTAGTCCTATGAAATTCTAATCTTCTAATTAAATCCAATTTAGGTTTCCAAACTTATTTTTTCACAATTTAAGTCCCTAATAAAATTAATTTGACTCATTAAACATCTAATTAAGTTCTTGCACGTAATCAAATCTTTTAATTGGGAACTAGTGGTAGAAAAAGAAGGATTTGTTACGTGAATAACTAGTTACATAGCTGAAGAAGAAGAAGTTGTTATGTCAGGATTGCTGTTAATTATTCTCTTCTTATAATTACCTGTAACAGTTATAATAACTGTCATGATAGTTACAATCTATAACTATATATAGTGCATGTGTATATACAATTGATATAGAGAAAAATATAATCTTCAGAAAAGAAAAAATTCCCTATTTTTATCCTGGTATCAGAGCATCTGAAAGAGAAACTTCTTTCCCTCTTTGATTCAGCCATGACTTCTGCTTCAAGTCGCTCCTCATCTACCTCTAGTCCTCTTGGATCTGGGCAAAGCACAACAATGGAACTCACTTCATCCTATCAGCAGCTCAACCATGCATTACCAGTAAAACTTGATCGAACCAACTATGTTTCGTGGAAATCTCAAATTGATAATAATGTTTTTGCTAATGGTTTTGAGGATTTCATAGATGGCACCTATGTCTGTCCAAAAAAAGAATTGAGTGTAGGTGTAATCAATCCAACTTTCATTACTTGGAGAAGACAAGATATCATGGCACAGATCATTGGACACATTACTTCTCAGTGTGCTTGGAATGCATTGGAGAAGACCTTCTCTTCTTCTTCAAGAGCTAGAATAATGCAACTGAGGCTTGAACTGCAATCTACAAAGAAAGGATTTTTGTCTATGATAGACTATATCATTAAGGTGAAAGGAGCTGCAAATGTTCTAGCAACCATTGGAGAACCTGTATCCAAACAGGATCAAGTCATGAATCTACTTGGAGGACTCGGTTCTGACTACAATGCAGTAGTTACAGCTATCAACATTAGAGATGATAAAATCTCAGTTGAAGCAATTCACAATATGCTCTTAGCATTTGAAAATCGACTTAAGCAACAAAGCTCAGTAGATCAAATTTTTGCAATGGCAGCCAATTATGTCTCTTCCTCTAATAACAGAGGTGGTGAAAGGAGATACAATGGCAGTAAAGGACACAACTACACAAGCTTCACTCCAAATGCCAACAATTACAACTACAGAGGTCGTGGTCGCGAGGGCAGATACACACATAGTGGAAGACATAATTCAATTAGTTCAGAAAAGCCACAATGTTAGTTATGTGGCAAATTTGGGCATACAGTACACGTCTGCTATCATAGATTTGACATTTCCTATCAAAACTCTTCCAATAGTGGTACTAACTCTATGAATATGAATATCAAAAGTCAAAACAATATATCTGCTATGATTGCCTCCTCTAATAATCTTGCAAATGACAATTGGTACCTTGACTCTAGAGCAAGCCATCACCTAACTTAGAATGCTGGGAATCTAATCAACTCTACTACATATACAAGGATAGATAAGGCCACAATTGGTAATGGTAAGCATTTATCCATTTCCAACAGTGGTTCCCATCATCTAATCTCTAACGATCATTTCAACTTAGAAAGGTGTTTCATGTTCCATTCATGTCAGCAAACTTGATAAGTGTTGCTAAGTTCTGCTCAGATAATAATGCCTTGATTGAATTTTGATCTAATAGTTTCCTTGTGAAGGATCTGCATACGAAGAAAATATTAGCACAAGGCAGACTTGAGAATGCACTTTACAAGTTCCCAGCACTGAGCAATGAGAAGATGGCATACGTTGGGATTGAAGACTTTTTTGTTTTTCATTCTCCAATCTCTAGAACTACTCATAATAAAATGGACATATGACATCACAGACTAGGTCATGCTGCCACTGATGTTGTAGTCCAAATATTACAAAGCTATAATGTTTCCTATGAAAAGAATAAAGCTACTAATTGTTCCATTATATGTTCTTCCTGTCAGCTTGCAAAAAGTCACAGACTACCAACTATCTATCCTTCTCTTGAGCATCCAAACTATTGGAATTGATTCAAATGGATATCTGGGGGCCTGTCTCAGAAAAATCCACATCTGGTGCTAAGTACTTTATTCTGTTCTTAGATGATTTCTCACGATACACATGGTTCTACCCACTACATACAAAGGATCAAGCTCTCCCAATGTTCCAACAATTCAAACTCCAAGTAAAGAATCAATTTGATGACAACATAAAATATGTGCAGTTTGACAATGGAGGTGAGTTCAAATCCTTCATCACCTTTCTTCAACAGGCGGGTATTGTGCATCATTTTTCTTACCTTATAACTCAGCTTAGAATGGGAGAGTTGAAAGGAAGCATAGACATGTTGTAGAGACTAAATTGGCCTTGCTAGCTCATACTTTGTTGCCTATGAAGTTCTGGCAGTATGCATTCCAATCAGTCACATTCCTCATCAATGGAATGCTTAGCAAGGTACTTAACAACGCTTCACCTTATCTAACTCTTTTTCAGAAACTGTCTAACTATAAGTCTCTAGGAGTTTTTGGCTGCCTATGATATCCTTTTATTCACCCTTATAATAACCATAAACTGTAATATCAATCGGTTCATTGCATCTTTCTTGGTTATACCCTCAATAACAAGGGATATTTGTGCCTTGATTATCTCACTGGACGACTTTATATCACACCTCATGTGGTGTTTGACGAAACATAATTCCCTTTCACCATTAAATTTCCTCCATCTCAACCTGATGACACTTCCTCTACCAATTTACCTCATGCAATACCACTCCTATCTAGTAATTTGTCTCACTTTCCAGTAGATACATCTACCCCAATAGATACCGATTCCATTCCCACAACTGTTGATTCTATTTCCTTAAGTGAAACAACAACCTTTCCATTCTCTCCTCCTTCTCCTGAATTTGATCCTACTGATCTGATCCCTGATTCCAGTCCAGCTCCATATATGATAACAAGGTTGATGAGTGGCATCAATAAAAGAAGGTTATTCTAGATCTTACTGTTATCAAAGAACCATATACACTCAATCAAGCTCTAAATAATCCACATTGGACTAGAGCAATGGATCAAGAGATTGCAGCCCTTCATCACAATTGCACCTGGAATCTTGTTGCTAAGCCTTCTGATGTTAACATCATAGGATGCAAGTGGGTATACAAATTGAAGCATAAGCCAGATGGGAGTATTGACAAGTATAAAGCTAGACTTGTGGCAAAAGGGTATCATCAAATACTTGTCCCTAGTTACTTTGAGACATTCAGCACAATAGTCAAAGCTGCAACTATCCGCATTATCCTAACCATTGCTCTTAGTTCTAAATGAGAAGTACAACAGCTTGATGTCCACAATGCTTTTCTGAATGGTGAACTTAAGGAACAAGTCAACATGTCTTAACCTCTTGGCTACGTGGACACCAAGTTTCCTACCAAAGTTTATCGACTGCGGAAAGCTTTATATAGCTTGAAACAAGCTCTACGAGTTTAGTTTCAACAACTCAACTCAGCTCAGCTCTTTTGCAGTAGGGGTTTAGCACCTCCAGGACTGATAGCTCTATGTTCATCTCCTTTGGTCAATCTACAACTTTGATCATTCTCATCTATGTAGATGATACCCTCATCACAAGCAGCTCACATATACAAGTAGCTTCATTTATTGCTAAACTGAATTCTGAATTTGCATTGCGATTTGAAATTCTTGTCAGTCACTACTTCTATACAGTGTTGTTGGAGAAAGGTGTTAGCAATAAGGGGATTTCGAAGGCTTAAAAAAGAGGCTACTGAAGTCACCATTAATCCTATTCAAGATTTGAGGGCCAATCTTCTTGAAAAGGGAGGGAATGATACGGTTCAGCCCTGTGATACGACCCAAGTAAGGTTAGATTCGGATTTTGGCGTAAAAAGCGCAACATTCCAGGTTTACGGCAACAGTCATAATTCTCAATCCGACCATTGGATCGGGGTAATATTTTATGTGGACTCTCCAGACATATCTTACTACCTTAGGTTAAACATTCAGGTCAATCGGAGCTCGGGAAGGAATCGCAGTACTGGCCAACGGAGGTTGTACGGATTTTGTTATTTACTTCCATTTGACTTGTGGACTTCCTATTTGGTTAGGATTATTTTCCTACAAGGGTGTGGCAGCTAGTTTTGGGAATTTCCTAGTTCCACAAGGATCTTTAATGAGCTGCAATATAATCTACAAGTGTAGCAGTGATTCATTAATGTTTCGGAATCCTTTTCTTATAAGGATTCCTTATTCATCCTAGCTACACAAGGAAAGAAGGGCTGATGGTATTTAATGACAGATTAATTATTTTTATTATTTTCTTTCATGTCTAGGCTTAATTAAAACTTTGTTTTGAGCCAGGGTCCAAGGCTTGTTTGGATCGGGTTATGGGCTTTTTCAGTTTAGGGTTTTGGGCTAGTTTTGAGTGGACCTCATATAAGTCCACATAAGGGGTCCAATAGGGTTAATTTTTCAAGGACTCTTTAAACTCATGTAGGCCAAAATTTCGGCAGCTTTGATGATTATTATTCTTAATTTTTCAGTTTTAACGTGTGAGAGTGATTCTTGCATTCTTCAGTTCTTGAACGAACTGAATCTGTCTTATCAAAGATTAATTGGTTTCGTGGCGTCATTCTACTCATTTCAATAGTGTTGGTGCCTTGGGACAGGTTTCCATTGTATCACACTCCTATCAGACCTATTTTGGCTTTCCGGGATCAGATCTCAATCTTGATTGTGGGTTGCGTGACCACGTGACCACGAGGTTGGCATCATATCATATGGCCAAACATTATGTGTTTCATGCCCGATCAAAACATATATGATGTGAACCTCGTGATCACGTGCTCACGCAACCCACAATCAAGATTGAGATTTGATCCCGAAAACCCGAAATAGATCTGATAGGAGTGCGACACAATGGAAACCTGCCCCAAGGCACTAACACTATTGGAATGAGTAGAATGACGCCACGAAGCCAGTTAATCTTCGATAAATCGGATTTAGTTCGTTCAAGAACTGAAGAATGCAAGAATCACTCTCACACGTTAAAACTGAAAAATTCATAAATAATAATCATCAAAGCTGCTGAAATTTTGGCTTACATGGGTTTAAATAGTTCCTGAAGAAGTAACCCTAATAGACCCCTTATATGGACTTATATGAGGTCCACTCAAAACTGGCCCAAAACTCTAATCTGAAAAGCCCATAACTTAATCCAAACAAGCCTTGGATCCTAGCTTAAAACAAAGTATTAATTAAGCCCAAACAAGCCTTAGGCTGTAGCTAACAAAATAAAATAAAGCCCTAATATTAAATCTATGTTTTGCCATGAGAAGAAAATAATGAACTAAAATAGTACAGAACTGATTGAAGGCTTATTTATAGCCTTCCATGCAGCCCCTTAATCCTAGAAACAAAAGGAAAAGGTAGCCACTATGTTGTTTCCAAGTTGTAGTAGGATTCTTTTGTTTCCTTTGCTGTCCTCATCTCATGGCCCAAATAAGGTTGTATTGGACCCCTCTTGCACATCGATAAGATGTACTAGGATCTCCTCTTGATACTCCAATGGACCTTCCAATTCTGACTTGGTGGAAACCTTCAAAACCAATGCATTCAATGCGTCTTTCAATGTCTTTGTCTTGGACCGAGTCATTGGTCCATTTGGAACATGTAATGGGTCCTTGCTGGTGTTTCTGGGCTGGTCCGCATCATCCCTGCTCTCCTCAAAAGGATTCGACCTCGAATCAATATCTGTGTCAAACAACGTAAGATCAGCAACATTAAAGGTAGCACTAACACTATACTCACCTGGTAGGTCAATTTTGTATGCGTTGTTATTGATTCTCTCTAAAACCTAAAATGAACCATCACCATGAGGCTGTAATTTTGATTTCCTTTGGTTAGGAAATCGTTCCTTACGCATGTGCACCCAAACCCAATCACCGGGTTGGAAAACAACCAGTTTACGTCCCTTATTTGCTTTAGAAGCGTAAAGTCTGTTCTTTTTTGCTATTTGTAGTCGAACTCCCATATGGAGTTCTCTCACCATCTTTGCCTTCTTTTCACCATCTAAACTTACCCTTTCTTCAAAACGTAATGGAATTAAGTCCATAGGAGTTAGTGGACTAAAACCATAAACAATTTGAAAAGGAGAAAAAGTAGTGGTCGAATGCACAGTTCTATTATAAGCAAACTCAACAAAAGGCAAACATTCTTCCCAACTTTTCAAATTCTTTTGAATTACAACACGTAAAAGTTGGGATAATGTTCTATTCACTACCTCAGTTTGTCCATCTGTTTGAGGATGGCATGTTGTCAAAATAAGAGTTTAGTTCCCAACTTTCCCCATAAGGTCTTCCAAAAGTAACTAAGGAACTTAACATCACCATCTGACACTATACTCTTAGGGATGCCATGCAAATGTACAATCTCCCTAAAGAACAAGTCTGTGATATGAGATGCATCATTTGTTCTATGGCATGCAATGAAATGCGTCATTTTAGAAAACCTATCAACCACAACAAAAATAGAGTCTCTACCTTTCTTTGACCTAGGTAAACCTAAAACAAAGTCCATAGAGATATCTACCCAAGGTTCAGTAGGCACAAGTAATGGTGTATATAATCCATGTAGTTGTACTCTAGATTTTGCCTTTCTACAAGCAATGCACTGCTCACAAATTCATTGCACATCTCTATTCATCTTTGGCCAATAGAAATGCTCATGCAATACATCCAAGGTTTTCGCAACCCAAAGTGACCCATTAAACCACCCCTATATGCTTCACGAACAAGCAATTCACATAAAGAACTAGCAGGAACACACAATCTATTCTTTTTGAACAAATAACCATCCATCAAATAAAATTTACCAAAAGCCCAATGTCCACATGCTTTATAAATCTCGGCAAAGTTAGAATCATTATCATACAATTCCTTCACATATTCAAACCCTAACAATCTAGTATTCATGGTGTGTAAAAGAACATACTTGAGCGAGAGTGCATCAACTACGATGTTCTCTTCCCTTGCTTATACTTGATTACGTAAGGAAAAGTTTCAATGAATTCAACCCATTTTGCATGCCTCCTATTCAACTTACCTTGTCCTTTCAATTGTTTCAAGAACTCATGATCCGAATGGATTACCAACTCTTTTGGCCACAAGTAATGCTGCCATGTCTCAAGTGCTCTTACCAATGCATAGAGTTCTTTGTCGTAAGTAGGATAGTTCAAGGTCGCTTCACTTAACTTCTCACTGAAATACGCAATAGGTCTCCGATCCTGCATCAAAACAGCACATATTCCTATTCAAGACGCATCACATTCTATTTCAAATGCTTTCGTAAAGTCAGGTAAAGCCAAAACAGGTGCAGAACATAATTTTTCTTTTAAAAAAACAAAAGCCAACTCTTATTCCTCCCCCCATCTAAACCCAACTGACTTTTTAACAACTTCATTCAAGGGCGCAACTATTGTGCTGAAATCTTTCACAAAACGCCTGTAAAAACTAGCTAACCCATAAAAACTCCTTACCTCACTTACCGATTTGGGTGTAGGCCAATCCCGGATGGTCTTAATTTTCTCCTCATCCATCTCGATACTATGTGCAGTTACAACATAGCCAAGAAACACAATTTTCTCCATGCAAAAGGCACACTTTTTAAGATTAGCATACAATTTCTCACTACGCAGCACACTAAATACATTACGCAAATGATCAAGATGCTCAGTTAAGTTCTTGCTATAGATCAGAATGTCATCAAAATACACAACCACAAACTTACCTATGAATGCACTCAACACATGATTCATTAGACGCATAAACGTACTAGGTGCATTTGTAAGTCCAAACGGCATTACTAACCATTCATAGAAACCATGCTTAGTCTTAAATGTTGTTTTCCACTCATCACCTTCTTTCATCCTAATTTGATGGTACCCACTTTTCAAGTCAATTTTAGAGAAAATACAGGATCCATGTAACTCATCTAACATGTCATCAAGCCTAGGAATGGGATGTCTATACTTTACCGTTATGTTGTTGATGGCCCGACAATCAACACACATCCTCCATGTTCCATCCTTCTTTGGCACAAGTAGCACGGGTACAGCACACGGGCTCATACTCTCACAAATGTAGCCCTTTTTCCATCAGCTCATCAACTTGCCTTTGAAGCTCCTTTGTCTCCTCGGGATTGCTTCTATAGGCTAGTCGGTTAGGAATTGAAGCTCCGGGAACGAAATCAATCTGATGTTCTATCCCCCTCAATGGTGGTAATCCGCTAGGAGTATCGTCGGGGAACACATCATCAAATCCCTGCAACAAAGAAATAGCAACACTAGGCACAAACATTAACACAACTTCCACTATCTATAATTAAACCACACACCTTGCTTTGTACATAACAACGCGTATGGAAGATGTTCTCCCTTTGTTCATTAGTATCATCTTCTTTGACCTGAACCTGAAGTGTTCGCCTTATAACCAAGGACTCCTCAACCGGTAATGCTAACTCATCCCCATCACTATCCTCCAATGGTGGCATGCCTTCACAATCAGAACTGTCACTTTCAGATTCCACATCACCATTATCTCTAATCATCATGATTCTGTTGTTTGGACAATTTGAAGTATAATGTCCATATCCCTGACACCTGAAACATTTAACATCACGAGTACGTTTAGGTTGAGTTTCAGATTTACCTTTGGCATCAGTACGGACATCAACTTTAGCCTTTGGTGGTTCAGTTCTAGAAGGACCAAAGGATCTTGGGCGAACGGTACCTCTCTCTTTAGATTCGGCTTCCAAGATGATGACGAACCCGAATTAAACACTGGCCGAGCATGCCCCTTCCTAAGTTTTCTCTCCACCTTCGTCGCCATGTGAACCATGTCCTCTAGCTTCACATAGTGTTGTAGCTCAACCACATTAGCAATGTCCCGATTCAACCATTAAGAAATCTAGCCATGGTGGCTTCTCTATCCTCAACAACATTAGCCCGAATCATTGCTATCTCCATCTCTTTGTGATATTCATCTACTGTCTTATAACCTTGATTTAGACCTTAGAGCTTCAGATATAAGTCTTTGTAATGGTTTGGCATAAATCGTCTCCTCATTAAGACTTTCATCTCCCCCCAAGTCTGAACAACTCGCTCCCCATTCCTCCTACTATTCACAATCTGATCCCACCAAATCAACGCATACTCCGTAAGTAACCAAATGAAATATAATTTTTTTTTTCTTAGATGACACAGACTCGAAGAACAAGAAGATGGACGCCAACATTGAAAAACTTAAGGGAACACTAAAGAAAGTAAAACAAAAAAAAAACAAAAATAACAGAATGATATGACCTTGTTTTGGAACATAGCTCTGATACCAACTGATGCGAACCTCGTGATCACGTGGTCACGCAACCTACAATCAAGAATGAGATTTGATCTCAGAAACTCGAAATAGATCTGATAGGAGTGCGACACAATGGAAACCTGCCCCAAGGCACCAACACTATTAGAATGAGTAGAATGACGCCACAAAGTTAGTTAATCTTCAATAAGTCAGATTCAGTTCGTTCAAGAACTGAAGAATGAAGAATCACTCTCACACGTTAAAACTGAAAAATTCAGAAGTAATAATCATCAAAGCTGCTGAAATTTTGGCTTACATGGGTTTAAATAGTTCCTGAAGAATTAACCCTAATGGACCCCTTATGTGGACTTATATGAGGTCCACTCAAAACTGGCCCAAGACCATAATCTGAAAAGCCCATAACTTAATCCAAACAAGCCTTGGATCCTAGCTTAAAATAATATTAATTAAGCTCAAACAAGCCTTGGGTTGTAGCTAACAAAATAAAATAAAGCCCCTAATATTAAATCCATGTTCTGCCATGAGAAGAAAAGAATGAACTAAAATAGTACAGAACTGATTGAAGGCTTATTTATAGCCTTCCATGCAGCCCCTTAATCCTAGAAACAAAAGGAAAAGGTAGCCACCATGTTGTTTCCAAGTTGTAGTAGGATTCTTTTGTTTCCTTTGCTGTCCTCATCTCATGACCCAAATAAGGTTGTATTGGACCCCTCTTGCACATGGATAAGATGTACTAGGATCTCCTCTTGATACTCCAATGAACCTTTCAATTCTGACTTGGTGGAAACTTTCAAAACCAATGCATTCAATGCGTCTTTCAATGTCTTTATCTTGGACCAAGTCATTGGTCCATTTGGAACATGTAATGGGTCCTTGCTGGTGTTTCTGGGCTGATCCGTATCAATATAGAAATTGATCTATACTTTATTCGTGATCAAGTTCTACAAGGGAAAATAAAATTACAATTCATTCCCTGATGCGAACCTCGTGATCACGTGGTCACGCAACCCACAATCAAGATTGAGATCTGATCCCGGAAAGCCGAAATAGGTCTGATATGAGTGCGACACAATGGAAACCTGCCCCAAGGCACCTACACTATTGGAATGAGTAGAATGACGCCACGAAGCCAGTTAATCTTCGATAAGTCAGATTCAGTTCGTTCAAGAACTGAAGAATGCAAGAATCACTCTCACACGTTAAAACTGAAAATTTCAGAAGTAATTATCATCAAAGCTGCCGAAATTTTGGCCTAACATGAGTTTAAATAGTTCTTGAAAAGTTAACCCTAATGGACCCTTTATGTGGACTTATATGAGGTCCACTCAAAACTGGCCCAAAACCCTAAAATAAAAAGCCCATAACTTAATCCAAACAAGCCTTGGATCCTAGCTTAAAACAAAGTATGAATTAAGCCCAAACAAGCCTTGGGCTGTAGCTAACAAAATAAAATAAAGCTCTTATCTCATGGCCCAAATAAGGTTGTATTGGACCCCTCTTGCACATGGATAAGATGTACTAGGATTTCCTCTTGATACTCCAATTCTGACTTGGTGGAAACCTTCAAAACCAATGCATTCAATGCGTCTTTCAATGTCTTTGTCTTGGACCGTGTCATCGGTCCATTTGGAACATGTAATGGGTCCTTGCTGGTGTTTCTGGGCTGGTCCGCATCATCCCCTCTCCCTTCGAAAGGATTCGACCTCGAATCAAAATCTGTGTCAAACAAAGTAAGATCAGCAACATTAAAGGTAGCACTAACACTATACTTACCTGGAAGGTCAATTTTGTATGCGTTGTCATTGATTCTCTCTAAAACCTGAAAAGGACCATCACCACAAGGCTGTAATTTTGATTTCCTTTGGTTAGGAAATCGTTCCTTACGCATGTGCACCCATGCCCAATCACCGGGTTGGAAAACAACCAGTTTACGTCCCTTGTTTGCTTTAGAAGCGTAAAGTCTGTTCTTTTTCTCTATTTGTAGTCGAACTCCCTCATGGAGTTCTCTCACCATCTTTGCCTTCTTTTCACCATCTAAACTTACCCTTTCTTCACAAGGTAAAGGAATTAAGTCCATAGGAGTTAGTGGATTAAAACCATAAACAATTTCAAAAGGAGAAAAAGTAGTAGTTGAATGCACAGTTCTATTATAAGCAAACTCAACAAAAGGCAAACATTCTTCCCAACTTTTCAAATTCTTTTGAATTACAGCACGTAAAAGTTGGGATAATGTTCTATTCACTACCTCAGTTTGTCCATCTGTTTGAGGATGGCATGTTGTTGAAAATAATAGTTTAGTTCCCAACTTTCCCCATAAGGTCTTCCAAAAGTAACTAAGGAACTTAACATCACGATCCGACACTATACTTTTAGGAATGCCATGCAAACGTACAATCTCTCTAAAGAACAAGTCTGCGATATGAGATGCATCATCTGTTTTATGACATGCAATGAAATGCGCCATTTTAGAAAACCTATCAACCACAACAAAGATAGAGTCTCTACCTTTCTTTGACCTAGGTAAACCTAAAACAAAGTCCATAGAGATATCTACCCAAGGTTCAGTAGGCACAGGTAGTGGTGTATATAGTCCATGCGGTTGTACTCTAGATTTTGCCTTTCTACAAGCAATGCACTGTTCACAAATTCGTTGCACATCTCTTTTCATCTTTGGCCAATAGAAATGCTCATGCAATACATCCAAGGTTTTCGCAACCCCAAAGTGACCCATTAAACCACCCCCATGTGCTTCACGAACAAGCAATTCACGCAAAGAACTAGCAGGAACACACAATCTATTCTCTTTGAACAAATAACCATCCATCAAATAAAACTTACCGAAAGCCGAATGTCCACATGCATTATAAATTTCAGCAAAGTCAGAGTCATTATCATACAATTCCTTCACATATTCAAAACCTAACAATCTAGTATTCATGGTGTGTAAAAGAACATACCTGCGCGAGAGTGCATCAGCTACGATGTTCTCTTTCCCTTGCTTATACTTGATTACGTAAGGGAAAGTTTCAATGAATTCAACCCATTTTGCATGCCTCCTATTCAACTTACCTTGTCCTTTCAGATGTTTCAAGGACTCATGATCCGAATGGATTACGAACTCTTTTGGCCACAAGTAATGCTGCCATGTCTCAAGTGCTCTTACCAATGCATAGAGTTCTTTGTCGTAAGTTGGATAGTTCAAGGTCGCTCCACTTAACTTCTCACTGAAATACGCAATAGGTCTCCGATCCTGCATCAAAACAGCACCTATTCCTATTCCAGACGCATCACATTCTATTTCAAATGCTTTCGTAAAGTCAGGTAAAGCCAAAACAGGTGCAGAACATAATTTGTCTTTCAAAAAAACAAAAGCCAACTCTTGTTCCTCCCCCCATCTAAACCTAACCGACTTTTTAACAACTTCATTCAAGGGCGCAGCTATGGTGCTGAAATCTTTCACAAAACGCCTGTAAAAACTAGCTAACCCATGAAAACTCCTTACCTCACTTACCGATTTGGGTGTAGGCCAATCCTGGATGGCCTTAACTTTCTCCTCATCCATCTCGATGCCCTGTGCAGTTACAACGTAGCCAAGAAACACAATTTTCTCCATGCAAAAGGCACACTTTTTAAGATTAGCATACAATTTCTCACTACGCAACACGCTAAGTACATTACGCAAATGATCAAGATGCCCAGTTAAGTTCTTGCTATATATCAAAATGTCATCAAAATACACAACCACAAACTTACCCATGAATGCACGCAACACATGATTCATTAAACGCATAAACGTACTAGGTGCATTTGTAAGTCCAAACGGCATTACTAACCATTCATACAAACCATGCTTAGTCTTAAATGCTGTTTTCCACTCATCACCTTCTTTCATCCTAATTTGATGGTACCCACTTTTCAAGTCAATTTTAGAGAAGATACAGGATCCATGTAACTCATCTAACATGTCATCAAGCCTAGGAATGGGATGTCTATACTTTACCGTTATGTTGTTGATGGCTCGGCAATCAACACACATCCTCCATGTTCCATCCTTCTTTGGCACAAGTAACACGGGTACAGCACACGGGCTCATACTCTCACGAATATAGCCCTTTTCCATCAGCTCATCAACTTGCCTTTGAAGCTCCTTCGTCTCCTCGGGATTGCTTCTATAAGCTGGTCGGTTAGGAATTGAAGCTCCGGGTACGAAATCAATCTGATGCTCTATCCCCCTCAATGGTGGTAATCCGCTAGGAGTATCGTCGGGGAACACATCATCAAATCCCTGCAACAAAGAAATAGCAACACTAGGCACAATATGATCAAGATCATTAGTATTAAAGTAAGCCTCTTTGTACACAAGTAAGATCATTGGCTTGTTAGTGAAAAATGCAGATCTGACCTCACCCTCTCTAGCATAAAAATTGGGTTGTTTCTTTAGTTTTTCCATACAATTCTCATCACACTTGCTGACTTTCTTCACTCCTCTTGTCTTACCTCCACTCTCGGCTAGATTTGGGTGTTTTTGAGTTGTGGTCGAATGGTTTGATTTGTTTGGAGTGTTGGCCGAATATTTGCTTGTGTTTGGATGGGTGGCCGAATGGGTTGTAGTTGTTTGGGTTCTAGCCGAATCTGATGGTCTTCTCCCCCCTTGTTCTTCACCTTGATTTTCTCTCCCCATTGCCTCATGCTCACTTTTTAGCTTTATTTGATCATCATACACCTGTTTGGGTGTAAGAGGTACAAGAGTGATGGTTTTACCATCTTTTACAATGGTATACCTATTTTTAACCCCATCATGAATTGCCTTCCTATCATATTGCCATGGTCTCCCCAACAAGATGTGACTTGCTTGCATTGGTACCACGTCGCACAGAACTTCATCAACATATTTCCCAATCGAAAATGGAACCACAACCTGTTTAGTCACTTTCACTTCACCACTATCATTCAGCCATTGCAATCTATATGGTTTAGCATGCTTAGCAGTACACAAATTTAATTTACTAACAAGGGTGGCACTGCAAACATTAACACAACTTCCACTATCTATAATTAAACCACACACCTTTCTTTGTACGTAACAACGCGTATGGAAGATGTTCTCCCTTTGTTCATTAGTATCATCTTCTTTGACCTGAACCTGAAGTGTTCGCCTTATAACCAAGGACTCCTCAACCGGTAATGCTAACTCATCCCCATCACTATCCTCCAATGGTGGCATGCCTTCACTATCAGAACTGTCACTTTCAGATTCCACATCACCATTATCTCTAATCATCATGATTCTCTTGTTTGGACACTCTGAAGCATAATGTCCATGTCCTTGACACCTGAAACATTTAACATCACGAGTACGTTTAGGTTGAGTTTCAGATTTACCTTTGGCATCAGTAGGGACATCAACTTTAGCCTTTGGTGGTTCAGTTCTAGAAGCACCAAAGGATCTTGACCGGACAGTACCCTCTCTCTTTAGATTCGGCTTCCAAGATGATGACGAACCCGAATTAAACGCTGACCGAGCATGCCCTTTCCTAAGTTGTCTCTCCACCTTCGTCGCCATATGAACCACATCCTCTAGCTCCACATAGTGCTGTAGCTCAACCACATTAGCAATATCCCGATTCAACCCATTAAGGAATCTAGCCATGGTGGCTTCTCTATCCTCAACAACATTAGCCCGAATCATTGCTATCTCCATCTCTTTGTGATATTCATCTACTGTCTTATAACCTTGATTCAGACCTTGGAGCTTCAGATATAAGTCTCTGTAATAGTGGTTTGGCACAAATCGTCTCCTCATTAAGACTTTCATCTCCCCCCAAGTTTGAACGGGTCGCTCGCCATTCCTCCTCCTACTGATCACAATCTGATCCCACCAAATTAATGCATACTCCATAAACTCAATTATCACCAATTTCACCTTTTTTTGTTCAGAATAGCTATGGCAATCAAAAATCCAATCCACCTTTTTCTCCCACTCCAAATAAGCCTCAGGATCGTTTTTACCTTGAAAGCTAGGAATTTTCAGTTTAATGGTGTCTAAGTCCCCATCCATGTCTTCATAAGTGCCCATGCTACGAAAATTCACATTCCTCCTAGCCCTGTTTGGTCCAGACCTGATTCCATGGCCAGCTGATGCAAACTCAAAGTCATCTTCACCTCCATCTGTGTTTTCATCAACAAAGTCTTCAAAATCAGATCTAACATTCCGTGCGGCCATACGGACCGTATTTCCCCGGTGATCAGCCCCACTATTCTGTTGCTTAATCGAATTCACTTCATCTTTCAGATCCTTGTACGTCCTAGACAACAGATCAAGTTGCTGGCCTATGGATCGCAATTGGAAAGCTACGTCAACGTTTTGTGTCGCTGATTCGTTGTTTTCAGACATTCTTTGAATCTGCAAAATTTGGTTAGTAGCACAAAATATATCCTCACACCTCTCGTGTATCACACAAAACAAAAATTAAGGCTTTTCACTCTATTAAGCTCTCTATGCCTTTTACCTCACAACTTGCTTTCTTTTGGTTCTTTAGGAACTGAAATCAACAAATCAAAGTCAATAGCCTTCGCAGCGCACTCTAAATATAATTTTCAGACTCAATAATCAATAAATATACTGAAAACAAAGCAAAACAAAACTAGGATTACGATTTTGCGAGTAGCAATGCAAATTCGTACGAATTGTGGACGAAACGAAGACACGAAATAAAACAGAAGCAAATGTTAAGAAAACAATTACTTGACTCCTAGATAACCCAAATATAGCAGAAACAAAAATATTTGGACAAAACTAAACAGCAAAGATCATGTTTTGAAACTTGAGGCAAATCTAACCTATTACGCAATTTTACGTAACAGAATTGAAACCCAGACCAAACGATCTCTAAATGACCTCAAATTCAATATTTAGTATTACAATACTATGAAAACACCAGAAATCAATTTATAGGTCGTTCTATAATGTCTAGGTACCCAAACCCCTTGTATGATCAGTTTGCGGCAGAATTGAACCTCCAATTAAAACCTCCAGAAGCTGATATCAAAATAATCCCAAATTTAATATGTGGTGCAATCGCATACCCAATACTCAGAATATGAACTTTGCCTTGGATAACTGAAGTTATATGCAATTGAGCACCCTTATCCTATGCCTATAACGAGACACAAACAAGAAATATAAATCACAATGAAGTTGATCAATCCTGGAAGAGTTTGGAAGTTCAATCAAGGAATCTAGTATGAGAATTACTTAATTACACAAAGGGAAATAAAGCACACAATGATACGGTTAAGCCCTGTGATACGACCCAAGTAATGTTAGATTCGGATTTTGGCGTAAAAAGCGCAACAGTCCAGGTTTACGGCAACAGTCATAATTCTCAATCCGACCGTTGGATCGGGGTAATATTTTATGTGGACTCTCCAGACATATCTTACTACCTTGGGTTAAAAATTCAGGTCAATCGGAGCTCGGGAAGGAACCGCAATACTGGTCAACGAAGCCTGTACGGATTTTGTTATTTACTTCCATTTGACTTGTGGACTTCCTATTTGGTTAGGATTCTTTTCCTACAAGGATGTGGCAGCTGGTTTTGGGAATTTCCTAGTTCCACAAGGATCTTTAATGAGCTGCAATATAATCTACAAGTGTAGCAGTGATTCATTAATGTTTCGGAATCCTTTTCTTATAAGGATTCCTTATTCATCCTAGCTACACAAGGAAAGAAGGGCTGGTGGTATTTAATGACAGATTAGTTATTTTTATTATTTTCTTTCATGTTTGGGCTGAATTAAAACTTTGTTTTGAGCTAGGGTCCAAGGCTTGTTTGGATCAGGTTATGGGCTTTTCAGTTTAGGGTTTTGGGCCAGTTTTGAGTGAACCTCATATAAGTCCACATAACAGGTCCATTAGGGTTAAGTTTTCAAGAACTATTTAAACTCATGTAAGCCACAATTTCGGCAGCTTTGATGATTATTATTCTGAATTTTTCAGTTTTAACGTGTGAGAGTGATTCTTGCATTCTTTAGTTCTTGAACGAACTGAATCTGACTTATCGAAGATTAACTGGCTTCGTGGCGTCATTCTACTCATTCCAATAGTGTTGGTGCCTTGGGGCAGGTTCCCATTGTGTCCCACTCATATCAGACTTGTTTCGGCTTTCCGGGATCAGATCTCAATCTTGATTGTGGATTGCGTGATCACGAGGTTTGCATCACACAATATGCAACAACTTTATAGAAAATTTCATAAACTGGAAAATGATGTTAACAATTGATTTATACAGTAGAAAAGCTAACCCTAATTTGACTTTATGGATCTAAACTTGATAAATAGACCTTAACACATTAAAAGTCCAAAATAACTAAAATAATAAAATAAAACCTAACCCAAATAAATCCTTAAATGTTGCAGGGCCTAAAAAAAACTATAAATAAATAATAGTCAAATTAATTAAAACAAGACTAAAGTTGAATTAATATGCTGCCAAAATCAAAGCCCAACTTCAAATGAATAGTTCTTCCTTGTCTTGACAAATTGGAAGGTCAATAATATATCCTTAGAAATATATGGATGTCTACTTTTTTTTTTTTGGTAAGATATATGGATGTCTACTTTCCAATGCAACTAGAATCGTATCAAAATTTATTTTTTTTAGCTCCAATTGTGGCTAAAACAATAGTGGAAGGTCAAAACTAACAAATTTAAATTTTCTTATTCTAATACTTTTGTAATGTCTGGATACTCTTTTATAAGTCTTTCTTAAACATGAATCAAATTAATAAGGCTTGTTCTTTATTCTTTGATATCGTCTCGAAGTCCACCTTAGCCTATATATCTTGAAGAAGTCCATTAATTACCTCCTTGAATCTTTTTGTTCTTAAGTCTTGTGACTGGATCTAATGGAACCTCAAATGGATCTCTTGGTGTTGAAGTTATGATTGCATCAATTACTATCAAAACAATTTAATTGGGAGGAAATTTTACTTGGTGTTTCTAGATATATTGTTCTACTTAAGGTTAAAATTTTAGGTTAATCAGAGTTTAAGAATGAATCACAATATAGTTTAGAAGGTTCTAAGTGGATTTTGCTATTTGTTGCCTTTTCACTAGTGAAATTTTTATTTGGAGATGACTCTTTTCCTAATGATACAAGGATGGTCAACAACTTATTTTAGAAGTTTTTTAGTTCTACAATGATCTTTAATAGACAACAACATGACTTATAGGTGTGGCAATAATTCTTTTATTTTTCTAAAATCTTTTTCTTACAAGTATTGTTTTAGTTATCCTAGTTACATAAGAAAATGTTCACTAATGGCATTTAAAGGTTATAATATTTTAGGAGTTTCTATATCCTATAAGAAAACCAAGGGGCAGGAGGTATTACAAAGATTTTCATGCTTATTTAAAAGAGTTAAAGTTAATTTTGAGCTGTTTCTCTCAAATGCATGATTTTATACCAAACAAATATAATTTTCAATCTGAATGTTGGATCGAGTTGAAAGTTTACCAGATATTTTGAGAGGTTTTTTTATATTAGACTAAAATTTCAGATAAATCAAACATTAAAAATACCTTGAAATAAGATCTAAAAGATACTATGCAGGATTTGTATTTGTTTTCTTGTTGATTTGTAGTTATTTTTTCTATTTTATTTAGAATTCTATTATTATTATTTTTTCTAGAATTGTTTAGTAAGTTTGTTTTACCTATTATAATAGCCATAATATTTTAAATAAACTTATATTTTATGTAACATTTTTTTTTTTTGTTGGGACGAACAACAAAATTAACTTATCATTTATGATTCACGCTTCTCATTTGATGGATATTCATTCCAATAATATCAGTGTTTTTATTCAAGTAATTTATATGTCACCCTTCTATCATGGCTTTTCCTGATATGTTTTTTTGCATGTGAATTACATGACCATATAATTACAGGATTTACATTTTGAATGACTTAAAAATAGAACATCAAAACACTTTAGAATCAAAATTTATAATTCCAATAAAAAAAACAATAAAAAAACAACGTAAACCATAACATAATTAATCTGTGGACAACACCTGCCCAGGTTTACGAGTACCGCGACCAACTATTAAAAGGTTTGAGAGAGAAGTGGCATTGCCCAATTAAGAAAAGAAATCAGCAGATGGAAGACACACAAGTAACTTTCCGACTTCCTCCAGCATACTGCTCGGTTATTAGTCAATGAACAATTATTTTCTATTCTCATACAATCGAATTACAACAAAACCAAAATCTTTTCAGAAAATCTCATACAGCCAAGCTCGTTTTTTAAATAGGTAAAAATCTCAAGTTGCTCTAAGATTGTAATCAATGCTCACAGCTGCCATTCTCTTGAGCAAATCATGGTCTACCTAACTGTGTGTTTCACAGGAGGAAAGGTCGACCTGTTTCACATAGTTATTTTAAATAATAAGGATAAAAATAAAAGCAGAGACAGTATTACAAAGCTCGTTCTTAAATATGAAAAACGAACCTCATGTTCAGAATGTTGACATGATGAATCTACTTGTTCATTGTTGATGACAAGCAGAAGTTCCAAAATATAGACCCCGTGGACATGAAAGCTACACGAGCTTGAATGGGGACAGCCCTACAAAATTGCCAGATATATATTGCATAATCATGCCAGCAGTTGAAAAAACTATTCACTAACTAAGAAACAATAGCTGAAAGTTTGTGCTGCTGGACCATGTTCTAAGTAGAGGTTTATCATATGAAGTTTAGGAATTTAACACCATCAATTTCACTCCAGATAATCTTGGAAAGTCAGACTCCCCCAAACAATGTCCCTATAGTTGTTAAGCAAAATCATATAATCGGAGTTTCAAAGTTTTCTAACGTGAGGGAGGAAGCTATCTTTATAAATACTGACTTATCGGCCCTCGTTCACACCATGGTCCTTGGGTAGTCATTAATGAACCTTCATGAGAGGATTTGTGAGATGGAGCATGCCTTTATAGCAACCTAAATCAAAATCTATTCTAGAAGAATTGTTTCACAGGTTTGGTTCTAAATCTCATAGCACATAAAAGTAACTGGATCAGAGAGGCTGAGAGAAAACATTATGCTATGTCCATGTAACTAGTAAAAAAATATCCCCAGTCAACTGTTCGGATAAAACTCAACTTGTTGCAGAATATATAGTCTTACCATATCCATGGTTTGACAAGGGTGACTTTATAAATTTCCTGAGAGCGTTTGGCAGCAAGGTGAATCTTCATAACCTCACATACCGGATGCTTTCTTGAAAGAGTTTTAAGCCAGAAAAACATACACTTAACAAGTTTTAATTTTTATTTTTTAAGAACAGTTTACAAGTTAATTTGAAGTTATAAGCTTTCTCCCTGATAGGAGCGGAATAAATTATCAGAGCTTCTACATAAACAAGTCCCTCAACATAAGCATGCAGTGTCTAAAAACCTTGTGCGTTGGTGACTTTCACCAACTTTAAAAGTGGAACAAAACTTGTGAAATTTAAACCCTGCTTGTTTTAGTGAAAATAAGTTTAGCAAAAACGATTTCCATATTTTGACGTCTCTGGCTCCATGAGGGAAATAAGTCAGTGGAAGAAATCCCTGTTGATTATAAAGAATTAGCCAAAATAAAAAACTTGGAAAATAAGTATAATTCTAAGACATCAATTTTATGAATTTTGCCAGAGAATTTTATGTGCATGCATAATGTACATGTGTACAATTGTACTCTGATATACAACATAACAAAGCTTTTTTATGGCGTTAAACAAAACTTTTACCAAAAAGTTTTAAATCGCATATTTTTTTCTCACTAGCAGTTATACTCCAATTTAGAAAGGTTTTGTAGCTATATTAGCATTTGTTTCTCCCAAAAAACCCAGGTAACAAATGAAAGCACCAAAAAGGAGTGAATTGTGCATTTGAGAAAAAAAAATAAAGGATAAAAAATCAGAGTGCTGTTCTTCATATAATCATCATTGTGCTCAAGGGTTTCAACCCAGGGATTATAAAGGGCACACCAAAAAAGGGCAGAAGATGTACCAAAAATTCAATATGCTGACAGGTACCCAGAACCTAAATCCTGCATTGAAACTAGATATCAAATATCAAATCACACAAAAACTTGTTTTGAAATCAATGAAAGTTTGAATTACCATAGAGCAATGTTGGAAGAGCATCTCTTTGATACTTCTCTGGAAGCTGTGAAAGCTTCCCTTGCCATAGATTGTTCCATGCAAAGACAACAGCAATCACAGATGGACCAAGCACTACTTGGTTCAATAAAACCTGAAAAGAAACTAAGAATTCGCATCATATATTTTAAAGAAGCTACTCTTTGACCTATCAAGTTTATCCTGATTATGATTAGCTAACAGTGATATCCAAAGAAACTAGTACCTTTAGCATCAGATTCTGCACCGTCTGCTTTGGCAAACAACGGTCAAGATATTGGTACCATGCATAAGAACCAGGACCATATAATAGAAACCCATAAGAAGTCATTCGCAAGGCACGAAGCCAATCATGATCGGAAAGGAAAATCCCAATAAAATCCTAAAGAAGAGCATTTCATCAAAATCAAAACTCAAAACAACTTTAAGGACACTATGTAGATAAGATTAAACATTGAAAAACAACAACATAGGCTTGTCCTAAATGCATCACAAAGGTTGCTGGCTCAGATTAGAAATCAGTAACCTTTGCAAACTTCCAGTACATGAAATGGCAATGGATGAATGTAGTCTCCAGTGATATTTAGAGTAACGCAATATTATGTGTTGGTCAACATACTTTCCATGTTATCTTGCTGTAGAAAACAATGTTGGACTGCGCAAAGTTTTATTAAATGAAAGAAAAGTTTAAGAATCAGTACTAATCACAAGCATAGAAAACACTGCCAATAAGTTCTATGTTGGGTTTAGAACACAAAATCGCAAGCCATAGTACACCACCTTGGGCAAACCAAATGAGTTTTCAGACAGAAGCAGCGAATTTATACCTTCTATATTGCCTTTTTTTTTTCCTTGTTCATGTATTTCTTATGGTAAAAATTATTTACATTGATTTTGAAACATCTAAACTTACCAAAATAGTTGTAGACTTGCAACATTAGACTGAATTTATAAGCTAAGCTAATAACATTGCCATTTTTTCCAAACCATGTTCAAGGAAAACACAAATCAATTATTCAAATTTACTGCTAAATAAATCAACAAACATAACAGCATGTTTAAATTCATTTCCAATACATGGCAAATAATAATAATAATAATAATAATAAATAAATAAAAGAAAACAAACACACACTGACCTGATTGTCATTGGAATTCTGAGAAGCGTCTTGGTCATAGGAGTGTCGTTTGTATGGCTTGTTCTTTTTCCAGCGGTCTGTAACTTGAGCAACTGTGTCCCCAGTAAGAGCAAGCGCACCTGCGGTCACAGCTTGCTTTAAAGGGAACCAGTAACCTCCTCCTCCTCCTCCTCCTGTTGCTGAATCAGAGGATTTCGATGCTTTACTTTGTTTTATCCTTCTTCTTTTATGTTCCCATTTCCAACCCCAAAACTCTCCATTTCCACCACTCACTGCTTTCATTTTCCTTATCACGGCTCCAGTGGAGTGAAACTGTTGAAGGGCTCTTTTTTATTTAATAGCCCAATTTGCCCTTCCAGTAACTTTACAGACATGCCCTTCATCTTTTTCTTATTTTACACTTGGACGTGTCAAAAGATCAAAATAGTGGGTACGCAGAGAATTCTCTTAGTTGTTCTTCTTCCAGTGCTACTAGAGAGGACGAGGAGATTCAGAGATTTCTTTTGATTGAACTTTGAAGGTTAATAGAATCTTCTCTTTCTCTCTTCATTTTACATTTGTTTATTTCTTAAATAGGCGGAAACTTGAAGAATACCCAGATGGAATTTTTGTTGTTTTTGGTGTAATTGATCCTTTTGTGGAATAAAAGTTTTGATCTTGTTATATTTCTTGTTGCAAAGATTTCATCTTTTCAATTCCCAATTTGGCTACTTCTATTCCTTGTTGTTTACATCATTTTGTGTAAAATTAGAATCCAGTACAATGTTATTAATGTTATAATGTGGTTCTCGAGAATGGTTCCGTAAATTGTTCAGTAATATAGTTTGGTGTTTCATACTCGTACCAGGTTGTAATTGTGATATGGGATAATAAACATTCAATGTTATTCATATCATATAACCTAGAGTTGGAAATGTGAATTGGCTAATCATTTAAATCTTAACAATCTCTTCCTTCACTTCAAGGAAGAACATAAGCAACAAGCGGAAAATAAAAGTCTTATCCTGCAAGCCATGAATAATCAGATTGATGATTCGATAAAGAATCAAGTTGCAGCACTTTTGCGAGTTATAAATGTAACTAGATTCTTTAAGGGAGATGATGTTCCATGCCAGATTGAAGAGGTAACCCAACTTTGATGTTTATATTAATTGATGTCTTGATTGGGATTTTAATTGTTTGCCTGAATTTTCCGTAATTTCTTTTGATTTCTCAGGGTCTATTCTTGGGTTCTGTGGGTGCTGCTACTAACAAGGATGCACTTAATAGCAAGAATATTACACACATCTTAACTGTAGCTAATTCATTGCCTCCCTCTTATCCAAATGATTTTGTATATGAAGTCATTGGAGGTATGTGCCTTCCTACTAACTGGTATGACAGTATTAGTCATTGTCTTTCACTGGCATACCTCAAGTGATGATTTCTTTAACAATGTTCTTTTTTCCTTTGTTTTCCTTGCATTTATTTTTCTTTCCCCATTTTTTTCCTCTCTAAGGCGCTACACTCTGCTCCTTGCATCTGATGTATTATCTAGTTGTAGCTGAATTATATCTTTATACTGTAAAGAAGACTACTTGTCAAACCCACAATCTTGTTGTAATCTCTCCTTGCTTTGCATCAGCTTTCCATGTTTAATTCTCTCTCTCATTCATATGGAGCTTGTGATGGTTTGCACCGCTTCTAGAACTCAAATTGACCAACTCTTTGTGGTGTTTCTTTTGAGGTAGTCGCTGATAGAAATGACACCAATTTAAGGCAGTACTTCAACAAGTGTTTCAATTTTATTGATGAAGCCAAGAGGCAGGGAGGTGGTGTTTTGGTCCATTGCTTTGTTGGAAGGTCCCGAAGGTGGTTCATCTTTCCCTGCAGGGGTCACTTGATTTTCAGGAAACATGTTCGCTATCTTCTTAGTGCAGAAGTTCTCAAGATAAAGATATACTATGCATCAAACATTGACCAATCAGTCCCCTTGGGAATAACTTTTTAGATCTTAATTAATAAATAATACATTTGGTTCCTACAACTTGGTTGGTCAATTTTTACCTTGCGGATAGTACATTCATTGAGCCTTTGTACTGTTAAATTGGTGATCATACATTCATGTGACTTAAAAGATTCAATTTCATTTTATAATAGTATCTGCATGAAGGCACAGTAGTATTGGATATCTTGCAATTAACTTTACAATTGTTGGTGTCAAAAATATGGTAAAGACTTCAGCAAGTGTTTTAGCGGTGATGACATGTTTCAAGACATTGATTGTGATTGGAGAACCATCGGAGGTGTCTGGTGGATGAGCATATTTTCTGTTCCAATATAGGAGATAGCCTTTGAATCGCACTCATCATTTTTATGATTGTGTTATTAATTCTTTTAATTTTATCTATAGCATTTATCACATTAGAAAAATTACATGGATTCACACCTCTAATAAAATAAAGAGCATCCCTTTCAAGAATAACTTTGGAAAGAAATTAGAAGAAAAGAAAAAATTCATTTTGCTTCTTTAGATGGTTGCAGTTTGAAAGTGGGTTATGCAATACTTCTTATTGGACTGAATTTGTTTCAATGTATGTGTCCTGCTTTTCAGTGTGACTATTGTTGTTGCTTATCTGATGAAAAGGAATGGAATGAGACTATCTGAAGCTTTGGCACATGTGAAGAGTAAAAGGCCTCAGGCTGGACCTAATTATGGTTTCATCTCACAGCTTCAAGACTTTGAGAAATCTCTTCAAGGTGCATTATCTTTGATACTTCTATATGTAGTAACTTGCAAATTGTACCTGATGTGGTTGGTTTTGGTTATCCAAAAAAAAAAAATTATCATAGCCCTGATTGAAGTTAGCTGTTTGCCGCTTATCTCATTAATTAAAACCTTTAAATTCAAACTGAAGTTTGTCTCGGAGATTTATTTTTGTTGAACAGCTCGTTTCAATTACATAACAACCTGTGTCAGAATAATATAACTGTTGTCTTTATAGGAAACTTGCAAGATATTTATTTATTCATTCCATGCTTCATCACCAACAGCTAGGTGCCGCTTTATTTGGCTATATCCTTTTTGCTGTAACATGGATAAGAAAATAAAAAACTACCCCTTAACTATGATACAAGTTTCTTAAAAAGCATTTGTGCTATATATCCGAACCTTCTTCTGGCTGTACAGATAAATGTTAGAATTTCCGATGCCAAAAAATTTCTTGTCACCCAGACTGTGATTTGTCATAAGTGGTTTCTGTTTGAAATAGCTTCTTATGGGCTGATTCATTTTTTTGTACAAAAACTGTTTTTTTTTTTTAATGTTTGCTAGGTATCTCTTCATAATGTGTCAAAGGAAGACTTGAAGAAGCACAAATGGACGCTTAGAAAATATAAAACCCCGCTGAGGAGGAATATAGCATTCGTGATTGAAAAAAGTAAATAGCTAGTCATTGCTATTGAAATGGTGAAAATACAAGACTGGCTTTTCTATCTCCTTTTGACAAGGTGATGAATTCACAAGGGCCAAGTGTCATAGAACTATTGTCATCTGAATCAGATTCAGTTTTTATTTTTATTAGAGCAGGATGCATGATTCTGAAGTTGATGTTGATGGTTAAATATTTCAAGTATTTTTAAATTGATATGATATTTAGCTGCATGAATGTGATCATTAGTAAGCGCATTCGGATAAGTACATGGAGAACCCTCAATGAATCATATTTATATTAATTCCATTCGCATTTTCTTGTTATTTTAAGCTAGAGATGGAGTAAATTGGTCTGGCACAGGTAGCAGATCAAGCAGTGAAGATATCTGTCGCCGATTTGCAGTGCTTTCTCATTATACTATGGGAAAAATTTGTGTTGGAATTGTGAATATAGATTCTGTGCACCACATGATAAATATAGAGTGTGTTCTATGAATGACACTAGAGATGTCATGAGGGCCATGGGGTGCTGTTTTTTTTTTTTTTTTTATGCCAAAAGTTGCATTGTCTAGCTTGACAGCCAAACTTAATGTCATTGGCGGCGGTGATTTTTTTGTTTTTTATTTTAAAAGCTACAAAGTTTGGAATAGCAGTTAGATTTAAGGCTATTGGATTTGGCTTGGCCGTCAAACCCAATAATGTTGAGTTTAGTATAGCCGCCAGAATCATTTAAAAAAAAATTAATTAGGCTTTTTGTTTAGAAAATTTTAAGGGTGGTTTAATTTTTTTATATAAAAAATAAATAAATAATTGTAAAAAAAATATTTAGAATTATGCAAGGGTAATTTAAATATTTTTTTACAATAAATTATAAAAAATATTAATTAGAATATCTATTTAGGGAGCTTTGTAGTATAAATGTTTTTTTTATTAAAACTAGAAAACAATTATAAAAAAAAATTATTTAGGATATTTAAGGGTAATTCAAATGTATTTTTATAACAAATAAAAAATTAATTATCATTTTTGTTTATGATATTTTAAGGTTAGTTTAAATTTTTTTTTATATAAAAAATAACAGAAATTTATATAAAAAAAATATTAATTAATATTTGGATTGAGAATACTTTAAAGATAATTTAAATATTTTTTTTATAACAAATAAAAATATTTTTTTAAAAATTAGGTATTTTAAAAAAATAGAAAATATTTATAAGAAAATATATTTAGGATATCTCAAGAGTAATTTAATTTGTTTTTTTATAAAAAAAATAAAAAAAATATTTATAAAAATATACAACAAGAGTAGTTGAAATATTTTTTTAATAATATTTCAGTAGTTGAAGGAGAAAGTCTTAGGAATCATAGGCGCATAATTCCCAAAGTTGATTTTTGAGGCCAAGGGCGGAGTGAAGGGAGGGCAACCAGGGGCCCGGGTTCCTGCAAGACTTTTTTTTTTTTTAAGGGGTAAATCATTTTGAATGCACATTATCGAGAACATGTAGTCTGTGAAGCAGTGAAGAGTTGAATGCACATTATCGAACAAAAGGTGAAAACAATGGTCTCATAGCCCACCAAATTTGTGTAATTAATTAATGGATTGTAAACAAAAAAAAAAGCCTATATGGAAAGTAATGCCACAAATTATCTACCGGGAAAGGAAAAAAATATAAAGGGATCAATGTCTTTCTTGTCTTCTCTCCTTATAGGCTACAAAATAAAACCCTAATATAAATTATTGCAATTCCAACGCAGCCACCAAAACAAAAACAGGAATAAAAATCCTAAATAGAATTTTTAAGTGGAAAGATTGAAGCAGATTACTGTTTAATTTTTCTCTCAGTAAACAAAACAAGGTACGTAATTGGATATCGATAACTCAAATTTAAAATATATTTTTATTTTGTTTTGAGATGTTTATTAAGAATTTAATAAGATTTTTTTTATAATTTTATAATTTTTGCTTCTTTTTTTTTTTCAAATTTGCTAGTTCTAACAATTGTTTTTTGAATTCTTGTTATAGTGATTTGTTTTTCTAATTAATTAGATATATTTTATTGGTTTGTTTTGATTATGCATGGATTTTTTTTTATGTTTTGTTTTTAGCAGAGCCACCAAAATTATCAATTTTTTCTCACTACATATGTTTTGGTTTTAGGTTGAACCATGAACAAAATAAGAAGAATTGATTCTTTTTTTGAAAAGAAAAGGAAAAATATTGATAGCTCATAGCCTAGTGAACCTTTTTTTTTTTGGTAAGCTGACTTATGTATTAAAAGAAAATGATACAAAGAATATAATGGGCATACCCAAGATTTACAATGTGAACAGAAACGAAAACCAACAAATGGCTACAGGCTAGCCACATAACAAAACAAAAACTTAGACCAACTAGATATGCTAGGGGTACAAAAACAACCAGCTAAACATCAAATTAAGAGTCTGTAGCCAACTCCAAGTAATGTTGAAGTTATGGTTGAGCAGCCTCTATGTGCTTCAGTTTACAAAGAACTTGCGCTGATTAGTGAGCAGCTGATGCGAACCTCGTGATCACGTGGTCACACAACCCGCAATCAAGATTGAGATTTGATCCTGGAAAGCCGAAATAGGTCTGATATGAGTGCAACACAATGGAAACCTGCCCCAAGGCACCAACACTATTGGAATGAGAGAATGACGCCACGAAGCTAGTTAATCTTCGATAAGTCAGATTCAGTTCGTTCAAAAACTGAAGAATGCAAGAATCACTCTCACACGTTAAAACTGAAAAATTCAGAATAATAATCATCAAAGCTGCCGAAATTTTGGCCTACATGAGTTTAAATAGTTCTTGAAAAGTTAACCCTAATGGACCCTTTATGTGGACTTATATGAGGTCCACTCAAAACTGGCCCAAAACCCTAAAATGAAAAGCCCATAACTTAATCCAAACAAGCCTTGGATCCTAGCTTAAAACAAAGTATGAATTAAGCCCAAACAAGCCTTGGGCTGTAGCTAACAAAATAAAATAAAGCCCTTATCTCATGGCCCAAATAAGGTTGTATTGGACCCCTCTTGCACATGGATAAGATGTACTAGGATCTCCTATTGATACTCCAATGGACCTTCCAATTCTGACTTGGTGGAAACCTTCAAAACCAATGCATTCAATGCGTCTTTCAATGTCTTTGTCTTGGACCGAGTCATTGGTCCATTTGGAACATGTAATGGGTCCTTGCTGGTGTTTCTGGACTGGTCCGCATCATCCCCTCTCTCCTCGAAAGGATTCGACCTCGAATCAAAATCTGTGTCAAACAAAGTAAGATCAGCAACATTAAAGGTAGCACTAACACTATACTCACCTGGAAGGTCAATTTTGTATGTGTTGTCATTGATTCTCTTTAAAACCAGAAAAGGAGCATCACCACGAGGCTGTAATTTTGATTTCCTTTGGTTAGGAAATTGTTCCTTACGCATGTGCACCCATACCCAATCACCGGGTTGGAAAACAACCAGTTTACGTCCCTTATTTGCTTTAGAAGCGTAAAGTCTATTCTTTTTCTCTATTTGTAGTCAAACTCCCTCATGAAGTTCTCTCACCATCTTTGCCTTCTTTTCACCATCTAAACTTACCCTTTCTTCAAAAGGTAAAGGAATTAAGTCCATAGGAGTTAGTGGATTAAAACCATAAACAATTTCAAAAGGAGAAAAAGTAGTAGTGGAATGCACAATTCTATTATAAGCAAACTCAACAAAAGGCAAGCATTCTTCCCAACTTTTCAAATTCTTTTGAATTACAGCACGTAAAAGTTGGGATAATGTTCTATTCACTACCTCAGTTTGTCCATCTGTTTGAGGATGGCATGTTGTCGAAAATAAGAGTTTAGTTCCCAACTTTCCCCATAAGGTCTTCCAAAAGTAACTAAGGAATTTAACATCACGATCTGACACTATACTCTTAGGAATGCCATGCAAACATAAAATCTCTCTAAAGAACAAGTCTGCGATATGAGATGCATCATTTGTTTTATGGCATGCAATGAAATGCGTCATTTTAGAAAACCTATCAACCACAACAAAGATAGAGTCTCTAACTTTCTTTGACCTAGGTAAACCTAAAACAAAGTCCATAGAGATATCTACCCAAGGTTCAGTAGGCGCAGGTAGTGGTGTATATAGTCCATGCGGTTGTACTCTAGATTTTGCCTTTCTACAAGCAATGCACTGGTCACAAATTCGTTGCACATCTCTTTTCATCTTTGGCCAATATAAATGCTCATGCAATACATCCAAGGTTTTCGCAACCCCAAAGTGACCCATTAAACCACCCCCATGTGCTTCACGAACAAGCAATTTACGCAAAGAACTAGCAGGAACACACAATCTATTCTCTTTGAACAAATAACCATCCATCAAATAAAACTTACCGAAAGCCGAATGTCCACATGCATTATAAATCTCAGCAAAGTCAGAGTCATTATCATACAATTCCTTCACATATTCAAAACCTAACAATCTAGTATTCATGGTGTGTAAAAGAACATACCTGCGCGAGAGTGCATCAACTACGATGTTCTCTTTCCCTTGCTTATACTTGATTACGTAAGGGAAAGTTTCAATGAATTCAACCCATTTTGCATGCCTCCTATTCATTTTTTTTGGTAAGCTGACTTATGTGTTAAAAAAAAAATGATACAAAGAATATAATGGGCATACCCAAGATTTACAATGTGGACAGAAACGAAAACCAACAAATGGCTACAGGCTAGCCACATAACCAAACAAAAACTTAGGCCAACTAGACATACTAGGGGTACAAAAACAACCAGCTAAACATCAAATTAAGAGTCCATGTTATTGACCCTCCAAAGTCTTTGGATCCTTATGTTTTCATCTGTTTGTTAAACATTCCTCATCAAAACAAGCTTATTGCGAATGATACATTCGATTTGATCAAAAACCAAATTCGAAGCTTTAGACACATCTGCAAAGATCCTTGCGTTTCGTTCTTGCCAGATACAATACACTGTAGCTGCGAAACCTAGTTTACGAGAAAAGTTGACGAAACTTTTGATAATGCCAAGAGACAGTGGCCAATCGAATCCATTCATCCAAGCTCTTTGTCATTCTTGGAATGTCGCATCTGTCACAAACATTCCACCATAATGCTTTCGTAAAGGAGCATTCAAAGAACAAGTGGTTGTGATCTTCATTATTGCGGAGACAGAGTGAGCACTTATTGGGACCATGAATACCAAACCGATGAAGTCTATCCTGCGTTGAGAGTTTCCGTTGGATAGCCACCCAAAGAAGAAATGCATGTCTTGGGACAACATTCTTGAACCACACGATGTCATGCCAATCAACCATTTGATGATGAATTCTTAGTTGTTCCCAAGCTACTTTGACCGAGAAACTCTGATTTGGCGAATCCAACCAAACAATCTCATCCTTTTTTTTTTGGTAAACTGACTTATGTATTAAAAGAAAATGATACAAAGAATATAATGGGCATACCCAAGATTTATAATGTGAACAGAAACGAAAACCAACAAATGGCTACAGGTTAGCCACATAACAAAACAAAAACTTAGACCAACTAGATATGCTAGGGGTACAAAAACAACCAGCTAAACATCAAATTAAGAGTCCATGTTATTGACCCTCCAAAGTCTTTGGATCCTTATGTTTTCATCTGTTTGTTGAACATTCCTCATCAAAACAAGCTTATCGCGAATGATACATTCGATTTGATCAAAAACCAAATTCGAAGCTTTGGACACATCTGCAAAGATCCTTGCGTTCCGTTCTTGCCAGATACAATACACTGTAGCGGCGAAACCCAGTTTACGAGTAAAGTTGACGAAACTTTTGTCATGCCAAGAGACAGTGGCCAATCGAATCCATTCATCCAAGCTTTTTGTCATTCTTGGAATGTCGCATCTGTCACAAACATTCCACCATAATGCTTTCGTAAAGGAGCATTCAAAGAACAAGTGGTTGTGATCTTCATTATTGCGGAGACCAATCTCATCCTTTTGCCCCTTAGGAGTAGATGTGGAAGGAATAGTAATGGGGTGCCAGCCAATAGCATGAGTGATAGGAATTCTCCATTCTAAGTTATTAATCAGCACGTTCACTCTCACGTTGTGTTCCATACCTGAATCATAGATGAATCGTTCACCGTAAGTATCAGCGAGCGGGCTGTGAGGATGCCAATTGTCAAACCATAGAGAGGTTGTCATTCCATCTCTGATGATGTGCTTCATCTTCGGCCATGCTAAGGATCTGACTTTAGAATCTTTCCCCAAGCCCAAGAGCAGCTTCCTGGCGCCTTGATTGTCCAGAAATTCCTACCTCGCAAGAGATTGGATCTGATCCAAGTAGACCAGATTGAGCCATCTGAGTCATTGCACAAGTTCCAAATATGTTTCAACAAGGCAATCTTGTTCCATTCTGCTATCCTTTTTATGCCTAGCCCCCCATTCTTTTTTGGAAGACATACCTGATCCCAAGCCACTTTAACCCTAATAGTGCTCATATCTGAACCTGACCAAAGAAAGGATCTCATAATTTGCTCAACATTTTTCACTACTTCCCCAGGTAATAGGAATAGAGATGCCCAATAGACCTGGATGGAGAATAAGACTGAGTTAATCACTTGTACTCGCCATGCGAAAGAGAGTGTTCTGCAGGTCCATGTCGAACTTTAGCGGTAATTCGATCCACGAGGCCCTTACAATTAACAACCTTTAGTCTGGACGAGATAAGAAGCACTCCCAAATATTTCATAGGAAGCTCCCCCTCTCTAAACCCAAGAATACTGATAATCTGTTCCCTCTCAGCACCTAACGGACCGCTCAAGAAGATGTCACTTTTGTTTGGATTTGGATATAGACCTGATAGAACTTGAAACTCTATGAGTACATTTTTTATCATACGAATTGAATGTACATCCCCTTTGCTGAATATCATCAAGTCGTCGGCAAAGCAAAGATGAGAAATTCTGTCCTTCTTGCATCTCCAGTGGAACTTGAAGTTTTGGTTGGCACTCATATTGCAGAACAGCCCTGACAGGATTTCCATGCATAGGACAAACAAATATGGGGATAATGGATCACCTTGTCTCAGCCCTCTCCCCCCTTTGAAGTAACCTGCAAGTTCACCGCTGACGTTGATTGAGAATTGACATGATGTAACACAAACCATGATCCAATCAATGACTGTTCTAGGGAATCCCATTTTTTTTATCGTAGCATCAACGAAATCCCACCGAACCAAGTCATAAGCCTTCATCAGGTCTACTTTCATAGCACAACGAGCAGGACCCGTAGTTGTATGATAGCCTTTCCTTTCAGATGTTTCAAGGACTCATGATCCGAATGGATTACGAACTCTTTTGGCCACAAGTAATGCTGTCATGTCTCAAGTGCTCTTACCAATACATAGAGTTCTTTGTCGTAAGTTGGATAGTTCAAGGTCACTCCACTTAACTTCTCACTGAAATACGCAATAGGTCTCCGATCCTGCATCGAAACAGCACCTATTCCTATTCCAGACGCATCACATTCTATTTCAAATGCTTTCCTAAAGTCAGGTAAACCCAAAACAGGTGCAGAACATAATTTCTCTTTCAAAAGAACAAATGCTAATTCTTGTTCCTCCCCCCATTACCCAACTGATTTTTTAACAACTTCATTTAAAGGGGCAGCTATTGTACTGAAATCTTTCACAAAACGCTTGTAAAAACTAGCTAACCCATGAAAACTCCTTACCTCACTTACCGATTTGGGTGTAGGCCAATCCCGGATGGCCTTAACTTTCTCCTCATCCATCTCGATACCCTGTGCAGTTACAACATAGCCAAGAAACACAATTTTTTCCATGCAAAAGGCACACTTTGTAAAATTAGCATACAATTTCTCACTACGCAACACACTAAGTACATTACACAAATGATCAAGATGCTCAGTTAAGTTCTTGCTATATATCAAAATGTCATCAAAATACACAACCACAAACTTACCTATAAGTGCACGCAAAACATGATTCATTAAGCGCATAAATGTACTAGGTGCATTTGTAAGTCCAAACGGCATTACTAACCATTCATACAAACCATGTTTAGTCTTAAATGTTGTTTTCCACTCATCACCTTCTTTCATCCTAATTTGATGGTACCCACTTTTCAAGTCAATTTTAGAGAAAATACAGGATCCATGTAACTCATCTAACATGTCATCAAGCCTAGGAATGGGATGTCTATAGTTTACCGTTATGTTGTTGATGGCCCGACAATCAACACACATCCTCCATGTTCCATCCTTCTTTGGCACAAGTAGCACGGGGACACCACACGGGCTCATACTCTCACGAATGTAGCCCTTTTCCATCAGCTCATCAACTTGCCTTTGAAGCTCCTTCCACTCCTCGGGATTGCTTCTATAAGCTGGTCGGTTAGGAATTGAAGCTCCGGGTATGAAATCAATCTGATGCTCTATCCCCCTCAATGGTGGTAATCCGCTAGGAGTATCGTCGGGGAACACATCATCAAATCCCTGCAACAAAGAAATAGCAACACTAGGCACAATATGATCAAGATCATTAGTATTAAAGTAAGCCTCTTTGTACACAAGTAAGATCATTGGCTTGTTAGTGAAAAATGCAGATCTGACCTCACCCTCTCTAGCATAAAAATTGGGTTGTTTCTTTAGTTTTTCCATACAATTCTCATCACACTTGCTGACTTTCTTCACTCCTCTTGTCTTACCTCCACTCTCGGCTAGATTTGGGTGTTTTTGAGTTGTGGTCGAATGGTTTGATTTGTTTGGAGTGTTGGCCGAATATTTGCTTGTGTTTGGATGGGTGGCCGAATGGGTTGTAGTTGTTTGGGTTCTAGCCGAATCTGGTGGTCTTCTCCCCCCTTGTTCTTCACCTTGATTTTCTCTCCCCATTGCCTCATGCTCACTTTTTAGCTTTATTTGATCATCATACACCTGTTTGGGTGTAAGAGGTACAAGAGTGATGGTTTTACCATCTTTTACAATGGTATACCTATTTTTAACCCCATCATGAATTGCCTTCCTATCATATTGCCATGGTCTCCCCAACAAGATGTGACTTGCTTGCATTGGTACCACGTCGCACAGAACTTCATCAACATATTTCCCAATCGAAAATGGAACCACAACCTGTTTAGTCACTTTCACTTCACCACTATCATTCAGCCATTGCAATCTATATGGTTTAGCATGCTTAGCAGTACACAAATTTAATTTACTAACAAGGGTGGCACTGCAAACATTAACACAACTTCCACTATCTATAATTAAACCACACACCTTTCTTTGTACGTAACAACGCGTATGGAAGATGTTCTCCCTTTGTTCATTAGTATCATCTTCTTTGACCTGAACCTGAAGTGTTCGCCTTATAACCAAGGACTCCTCAACCGGTAATGCTAACTCATCCCCATCACTATCCTCCAATGGTGGCATGCCTTCACTATCAGAACTGTCACTTTCAGATTCCACATCACCATTATCTCTAATCATCATGATTCTCTTGTTTGGACACTCTGAAGCATAATGTCCATGTCCCTGACACCTGAAACATTTAACATCACGAGTACGTTTAGGTTGAGTTTCAGATTTACCTTTGGCATCAGTAGAGACATCAACTTTAGCCTTTGGTGGTTCAGTTCTAGAAGGACCAAAAGGATCTTGGGTGGACAATGCCCTCTCTCTTTAGATTCGGCTTCCAAGATGATGACGAACCCGAATTAAACGCTGGCGGAGCATGCCCCTTCCTAAGTTGTCTCTCCACCTTCGTCGCCATGTGAACCATGTCCTCTAGCTCCACATAGTGTTGTAGCTCAACCACATTAGCAATGTCCCGATTCATCCCATTAAGAAATCTAGCCATGGTGGCTTCTCTATCCTCAACAACATTAGCCCGAATCATTGCTATCTCCATCTCTTTGTGATATTCATATACTGTCTTATAACCTTGATTCAGACCTTGGAGCTTCAGATATAAGTCTCAGTAATAGTGGTTTGGCACAAATCGTCTCCTCATTAAGACTTTCATCTTCCCCCAAGTCTGAACGGGTCGCTCGCCATTCCTCCTCCTACTGATCACAATCTGATCCCACCAAATTAATGCATACTCTGTAAACTCAATTATCACAAATTTCACCTTTTTTTGTTCAGAATAGCTATGGCAATAAAAAATCCAATCTACCTTTTTCTCCCAGTCCAAATAAACCTCGGGATCGTTTTTACCTTGAAAGCTAGGAATTTTCAGTTTAATGGTGTCTAAGTCCCCATCCATATCTTCATAAGTGCTCATGCCACGAAAATTCACATTCCTCCTAGCCCTATTTGGTCCAGACCTGATTTCTTGGCCAGCTGATGCAAAATCATAGTCATCTTCGCTCGCATCTGCGTTTTCATCAACAAACTCTTCAAAATCAGATCTAACATTCCGTGCAGCGATACGGACCGTATTTCCCCGGCGATCAGCCCCACTATTCTGTTGCTTTATCAAATTCACCTCATCTTTCAGATCCTTGTATGTCCTAGACAACAGCTCAAGTTGCTGGCCTATGGATCGCAATTGGAAAGCTACGTCAATGTTTTGTGTCGCTGATTCGTTGTTTTCAGACATTCTTTGAATCTGCAAAATTTGGTCAGTAGCACAAATATATCCTCACAACTCTCGTGTATCACACAAAATAAAATCAAGGTTTTTCACCCTTTTACCTCACAACTTGCTTTCTTTTGGTTCTTTAGGAACTGAAATCAACAAATCAAAGTCAGTAGCTTTTGCGGCGCATTCTAATTATAATTTTCAGACTCAAGAAGCAAAACAATATACTGAAAACAAACCAAAACGAAACTACGATTACAATTTTGCGAGTAGCAATGCAAATTCGTGCGAATTGTGGACGAAACGAAGACACGAAATAAAACAAAAGCGAATATTAGCGAAAACAATTACTTGACTCCTAGATAACCCAAATATAATAGAAATAAAAAGATTATGACAAACCTAAACAGTATAGATCATGTTCTCAAACTTGACGCAAATCTATCCTATTACGCAATTTTTACGTAACAGAATTGAAACCCAGACCAAACAATCTCGAAATGACCTCAAATTCAATATTTGGTAATACAAGACTATGAAAATACTAATACTCAATTTATAGGTCGTTCTCTTATGTCTAGGTACCCAAACCCCTTGTATGATCAGTTTGCGGTAGAATTGAACCTCCAATTAAAACCTCCAGAAACCGATATCAAAATAATCCCAAATTTAATATGTGGTGCAATCGCATACCCAATACTCAGAATATGAAGTTTCAATAGATTCCAAGGTATTTTACCTAGGGTTCACTAAGAGTAGTGTTTTGCGGCAGAATTGAAACTCGAATTAAAACCTCAAGCAAATAATATCAGAATAAACCCAACTTTGATATATCATGCGATCCCACCCCCAATAGACTGAATATGAAGTTAAAATTGATTCCGAGGTGGTTTGCTTATGGTTCACCAAGATTTGTGTTTCTGCGGCAAAAATTGAATGATCCTTCAAATTTCAACTAATCACTCTTTTCTCTATTTCTTTCTGATTTTTTTTTCTTTTTAACAAACTGATATGATTAGAGATAGTAACAAGATGAAATATAAACTTTTTTTTTTTACTTAAATGACACAGACACGAAGAACAAGAAGATAGATGCAAACACTGAAAAACTTAAGGGACACAAAAAAAAACGAAAATAACAGAATGATATGACCTTGTTTCGGAGCCGAGCTCCGATACTAACTGATGCAAACCTCGTGATCACGTGGTCACGCAACCCACAATCAAGATTGAGATTTGATCCCGGAAAGCCGAAATAGGTCTGATATGAGTGCGACACATTGGAAACCTGCCCCAAGGCACAAACACTATTGGAATGAGAGAATGACGCCACGAAGCTAGTTAGTCTTCGATAAGTCAGATTCAGTTCGTTCAAGAACTGAAGAATGCAAGAATCACTCTCACACGTTAAAACTGAAAAATTCAGAATAATAATCATCAAAGCTGCCGAAATTTTGGCCTACATGAGTTTAAATAGTTCTTGAAAAGTTAACCCTAATGGACCCTTTATGTGGACTTATATGAGGTCCACTCAAAACTAGCCCAAAACCCTAAAATGAAAAGCCCATAACTTAATCCAAACAAGCCTTGGATCCTAGCTTATAAAAACTAGCAAGTCCATGGAAACTCCTTACCTCACACCTCACTTACCGATTTTGGTGTAGGCCAATCCTGGATGGCCTTAACTTTCTCCTTGTCCATCTCGATACCCTGTGCAGTTACGACATAGCCAAGATACACAATTTTTTCCATACAAAAGGTACACTTCTTAAGATTAAAATATAATTGCTCACTACGCAACACACTAAGTACATTACGCAAATGATCAAGATGCTCATTTAAGTTCTTGCTATAGATCAAAATGTTATCAAAATACACAACAACAAACTTACCTATAAACGCACGCAATACATGATTCATTAAACACATAAACGTGCTAGGCGCGTTCGTAAGTCCAAATGGCATGACTAACCATTCATACAAACCATGCTTAGTCTTAAATGCAGTTTTCCACTCATCACCCTCTTTCATCCTAATCTGATGGTACCCCACTTTTTAGATCAATCTTAGAGAAAATACATGATCCATGTAACTCATCTAGCATGTCATCAAGTCTAGGAATAGGATGTCGATACTTTACCGTTATGTTATTGACGGCACCACAATCAACACACATCCTCCATGTTTTTTTTTTGGTAAGCTGACTTATGTATTAAAAGAAAATGATACAAAGAATATAATGGGCATACCCAAGATTTACAATGTGAACAGAAACGAAAACCAACAAATGGCTACAGGCTAGCCACATAACAAACAAAAACTTAGACCAACTAGATATGCTAGGGGTACAAAAACAACCAGCTAAGCATCAAATTAAGAGTCCATGTTATTGACCCTCCAAAGTCTTTGGATCCTTATGTTTTCATCTGTTTGTTGAACATTCGTCATCAAAACAAGCTTATCGCGAATGATACATTCGATTTGATCAAAAACCAAATTTGAAGCTTTAGACACATCTGCAAAGATCCTTGCGTTCCGTTCTTGCCAGATACAATACACTGTAGCTGCGAAACCCAGTTTACGAGAAAAGTTGACGAAACTTTTGCCATGCCAAGAGACAGTGGCCAATCGAATCTATTCATCCAAGCTTTTTGTCATTCTTGGAATGTCGCATCTGTCACAAACATTCCACCATAATGCTTTCGTAAAGGAGCATTCAAAGAACAAGTGGTTGTGATCTTCATTATTGCGGAGACAAAGTGAGCACCTATTGGGACCATGAATACCAAACCGATGAAGTCTATCCTGCGTTGAGAGTTTCCGTTGGATAGCCACCAAAAGAAGAAATGCATGTCTTGGGACAGCATTCTTGAACCACACGATGTCATGCCAATCAACCATCTGATATGAATTCTTAGTTGTTCCCAAGCTACTTTGACCGAGAAACTCTGATTTGGCGAATCCAACCAAACAATCTCATTTTTGACCGAGAAACTCTGATTTGGCGAATCCAACCAAACAATCTCATCCTTTTGCCTCTTAGGAGTAGATGTGGAAGGAATAGCTTCTATAATGGGGTGCCAGCCAATAGCATGAGTGATAGGAATTCTCCATTCTAAGTTATTAATCAGCACGTTCACTCTCGCATTGTGTTCCATACCTGAATCATAGATGAATCGTTGACCGTAAGTATCAGCGAGCGTGCTGTGAGGATGCCAATTGTCAAACCATAGAGAGGTTGTCATTCCATCTCCGATAATGTGCTTCATCTTCGGCCATGCTAAGGATCTGAGCTTTAGAATCTTTCCCCAAGCCCAAGAGCAGCTTCCTGGCGCCTTGATTGTCCAGAAATTCCTACCTCGCAAGAGATTGGATCTGATCCAAGTAGACCAGATTGAGCCATCCGAGTCATTGCACAAGTTCCAAATGTGTTTCAACAAGGCAATCTTGTTCCATTCTGTTATCCTTTTTATGCCTAGCCCCCCCTCCTTTCTTGGAAGACATACCTGATCCCAAGCCACTTTAGCCCTAGTAGTGCTCATATCTGAACCTGACCAAAGAAATGATCTCATAATTTGCTCAACGTTTTTCACTACTTGCCCAGGTAATAGGAATAGAGATGCCCAATAGACCTGGATGGAGAATAAAACTGAGTTAATCAGTTGTACTCGCCCAGCGAAAGAGAGTGTTCTGCAGGTCCAATGTCGTACTTTAGCGGTAATTCGATCAACGAGGCCCTTACAATCAACAGCCTTTAGTTTGGACGAGATAAGAGGCACTCCCAAATATTTCATAGGAAGCTCCCCCTCTCTAAACCCAAGAATACTGATAATCTGTTCCCTCTCAGCACCTAACACATCGCTCAAGAAGATGTCACTTTTGTTTGGATTTGGATATAGACCTGATAGATCTTGAAACTCTATGAGTGCATTTTTGATCATACGAACTGAGTGTACATCCCCTTTGCTGAATATCATCAAGTCGTCGGCAAAGCAAAGATGATAAATTCTATCCTTCTTGCATCTCCAGTGGAACTTGAAGTTTTGATTGGCACTCATATTGCAGAACAGCCCTGACAGGATTTCCATGCAAAGGACAAACAAATATGGAGATAATGGATCACCTTGTCTCAGCCCTCTACCCCCATGAAAGTAACCTGCAAGTTCACCGTTGACGTTGATTGAGAATTGACACGATGTAACACACACCATGATCCAATCAACCACTGTTCTAGGGAATCCCATTTTTTTTGGTAAGCAAAGGGAATCCCATTTTTATTAACGTAGCATCAACGAAATCCCACCGAACCGAGTCATAAGCCTTCATCAGATCTACTTTCATAGCACAACGAGGCGGACCCGTAGATTTATGATAGCCTTTCATTAGCTCCTGAGACAAAAGAATATTGTCGCTGATTCTCCGTCCAGAGATAAAAGCTGTCTGATACGGACCTACTAAGGACGGCAAAACAACTTTCACTCTCCCAGCTAGAATCTTCGCGATGCATTTGTATACTGTATTGCAGCAAGATATAGGACGAAAATCTGTCAACCTCGTAGGATTAGCAACTTTAGGGATAAGGGAAATGGATGTAGCATTCATTTCTTTAAGCATTCTACGAGTCTGAAAGAAGGAGCTAACAGCTTTGATTACATCTTCCCCCACTATATGCCACATTCTTTTGAAGAAACCTGCGTTGAAGCCATCCGGGCCAGGGGCTTTGTTGTTTTTCAAACTAAACATAGCATTCTTAATCTCCTCCCTTGTTACTTCTTGTGCTAGTTCATGCTGTTGAGTCGAAGACAGTTTGCAGTTAATTGCCGATTGCATCACTTCCTCGTTCAAGACCCTAGGCATCTGATTCACTCCCAACACACGCTGGAAGTATGCAATTACCTCTGATTTGACTGCCTCGTGTCCTTCAACGACTTCCCCATCCTCCCTTGTAACGGAGAGAAGCTTATTTCTATTATGTCTACCATTTACTGATTTGTGGAAGTAGCTAGTATTCTGATCCCCCAAGCTAAGCCATTGCATCCTTGTCTTTTGTTTGAAAAAACTCTCTTCCGCCCTGACAGTAGAAGCATAGTTACGAACAGCATCTCTTTCTCGCATACGCAATGTTGGATTCTCAGGCGCTGTATGCAGAGCTTGTTGAGCCTTATCCATGTGATCTTTTGCATCTTTGACTCTATCGGAAATATTGGAGAAGTGAGTCTTATTGAAATGTTTAAGTTCCTGCTTTAGCTTCCTTAGTTTGCAACACAACTGATACATTGGACAACCTCCTGAATGCTGATCCCATACTTTCTTCACCAAGGGCATGAACTCGTCATGATCCATCCACATATCGAAGAATCTGAATGGTTTCTTTATGTTCTGAACATTGCCAGTGACTTTTACCACCATGGGAGAATGATCCGACATACCAGCAGGCAAGAACCTTGCTTCCGACAATGGGAAGTGCATATTCCACTTCTCATTTACAAGCACTCTATCTAGTTTCCGCATAATCATATTCTCAGGACATTGGTTCGTCCAAGTATAATGCATACCTGAATACCGAAGATCATCCACTTTCGCTTCACGTATACATGTTTCCAATCTGTCCATATGACCAGCCCACGTAGAAGACCCTCCTAACCTCTCTGACTGGTTGCGGATAGCATTAAAGTCGCCCATAAGAATCCATGGGGTTGACTCCCATCCATCACTACGACTCACAATATCAGACCATAAAGCCTCACGTAAGGATGCATTATTGTCTCCGTAAATGATTGAAGCATTAAAACAGATATTGGTAGCTAATATCATGACAGAAACATGGATAGCCTGGTCTGACATTCCCAGAACATCCACCTTCACCAAATCAGCATTCCAACAAACCCAAATACAACCACGACAAGAGAAATCATAATTATACAAGAATGACCAATTACGCAGAAGAAGTTGCGAAACATTATCTTTATTCAAAAGAATGTGGCATATAGTGGGGGAAGATGTAATCAAAGCTGTTAGCTCCTTCTTTCAGACTCGTAGAATGCTTAAAGAAATGAATGCTACATCCATTTCCCTTATCCCTAAAGTTGCTAATCCTACGAGGTTGACAGATTTTCGTCCTATATCTTGCTGCAATACAGTATACAAATGCATCGCGAAGATTCTAGCTGGGAGAATGAAACTTGTTTTGCCGTCCTTAGTAGGTCCGTATCAGACAGCTTTTATCTCTGGACGGAGAATCAGCGACAATATTCTTTTGTCTCAGGAGCTAATGAAAGGCTATCATAAATCTACGGGTCCGGCTCGTTGTGCTATGAAAGTAGATCTGATGAAGGCTTATGACTCGGTTCGGTGGGATTTCGTTGATGCTACGTTAATAAAAATGGGATTCCCTAGAACAGTGGTTGATTGGATCATGGTGTGTGTTACATCGTGTCAATTCTCAATCAACGTCAACGGTGAACTTGCAGGTTACTTTCATGGGGGTAGAGGGCTGAGACAAGGTGATCCATTATCTCCATATTTGTTTGTCCTTTGCATGGAAATCCTGTCAGGGCTGTTCTGCAATATGAGTGCCAATCAAAACTTCAAGTTCCACTGGAGATGCAAGAAGGACAGAATTTCTCATCTTTGCTTTGCCGACGACTTGATGATATTCAGCAAAGGGGATGTACACTCAGTTCGTATGATCAAAAATGCACTCATAGAGTTTCAAGATCTATCAGGTCTATATCCAAATCCAAACAAAAGTGACATCTTCTTGAGCGGTGTGTTAGGTGCTGAGAGGGAACAGATTATCAGTATTCTTGGGTTTAGAGAGGGGGAGCTTCCAATGAAATATTTGGGAGTGCCTCTTATCTCGTCCAGACTAAAGGCTGTTGATTGTAAGGGCCTCGTGGATCGAATTACCGCTAAAGTACGACATTGGACCTGCAGAACACTCTCTTTCGCAGGGCGAATACAACTGATTAACTCAGTTTTATTCTCCATCCAGGTCTATTGGGCATCTCTATTCCTATTACCTGGGCAAGTAGTGAAAAACGTTGAGCAAATTATGAGATCATTTCTTTGGTCAGGTTCAGATATGAGCACTACTAGGGCTAAAGTGGCTTGGGATCAGGTATGTCTTCCAAGAAAGGAGGGGGGGCTAGGCATAAAAAGGATAACAGAATGGAACAAGATTGCCTTGTTGAAACACATTTGGAACTTGTGCAATGACTCGGATGGCTCAATCTGGTCTACTTGGATCAGATCCAATCTCTTGCGAGGTAGGAATTTCTGGACAATCAAGGCGCCAGGAAGCTGCTCTTGGGCTTGGGGAAAGATTCTAAAGCTCAGATCCTTAGCATGGCCGAAGATGAAGCACATTATCGGAGATGGAATGACAACCTCTCTATGGTTTGACAATTGGCATCCTCACAGCCCGCTCGCTGATACTTACGGTGAACGATTCATCTATGATTCAGGTATGGAACACAATGCGAGAGTGAACGTGCTGATTAATAACTTAGAATGGAGAATTCCTATCACTCATGCTATTGGCTGGCACCCCATTATAGAAGCTATTCCTTCCACATCTACTCCTAAGGGGCAAAAGGATGAGATTGTTTGGTTGGATTCGCCAAATCAGAGTTTCTCGGTCAAAGTAGCTTGGGAACAACTAAGAATTCATCATCAGACGGTTGATTGGCATGACATCGTGTGGTTCAAGAATGCTGTCCCAAGACATGCATTTCTTCTTTGGGTGGCTATCCAACGGAAACTCTCAACGCAGGATAGACTTCATCGGTTTGGTATTCATGGTCCCAATAGGTGCTCACTTTGTCTCCGCAATAATGAAGATCACAACCACTTGTTCTTTGAATGCTCCTTTACGAAAGCATTATGGTGGAATGTTTGTGACAGATGCGACATTCCAAGAATGACAAAAAGCTTGGATGAATGGATTCGATTGGCCACTGTCTCTTGGCATGGCAAAAGTTTCGTCAACTTTTCTCGTAAACTGGGTTTCGCAGCTACAGTGTATTGTATCTGGCAAGAACGGAACGCAAGGATCTTTGCAGATGTGTCTAAAGCTTCGAATTTGGTTTTTGATCAAATCGAATGTATCATTCGCGATAAGCTTGTTTCGATGAGGAATGTTCAACAAACAGATGAAAACATAAGTATCCAAAGACTTTGGAGGGTCAATAACATGGACTCTTAATTTGATATTTAGCTGGTTGTTTTTGTACCCCTAGCATATCTAGTTGGTCTAAGTTTTTGTTTTGTTATGTGGCTAGCCTGTAGCCATTTGTTGGTTTTCGTTTCTGTCCTCATTGTAAATCTTGGGTATGCCCATTATATTCTTTGTATCATTTTCTTTTAATACGTAAGTCATATTTATTCCTGTCTCTAACCCGAGTTTCAACCAAACCAAAAAAACCCATCCTCTCTTGATGGATGAGCTGATGCAGTTCTGAATGCTTTATGGGATCATTCAAACCTCTAACATTCCAACATCCAATAATCATAGGGGATTAGAGAGGAGTACCAAACAGCAACACACTGATTACCTTGACTTGCCCCCCCTCGAGGAGCCAGATTTCTTACTCTTCTTTGAAAAGCCTGGAGAACCCGTTTTCTTTTTCTCTAGAGAGTCTCTAGCCTTGCTAGCTAACTGATTAATAAAAGTTTCCCCGTCAGAAGAAATCGGACTTTGCGGACTTGTTGGGATCAGTGACGTCGACTCCTTATCCTCGTCTTCTTTTTTTTTTTTTGGTAAGCTGACTTATGTATTAAAAGAAAATGATACAAAGAATATAATGGGCATACCCAATATTTACAATGTGAACAGAAACGAAAACCAACAAATGGCTACAGGCTAGCCACATAACAAAACAAAAACTTAGACCAACTAGATATGCTAGGGGTACAAAAACAACCAGCTAAATATCAAATTAAGAGTCCATGTTATTGACCCTCCAAAGTCTTTGGATCCTTATGTTTTCATCTGTTTGTTGAACATTCCTCATCAAAACAAGCTTATCGCGAATGATACATTCGATTTGATCAAAAACCAAATTCGAAGCTTTAGACACATCTGCAAAGATCCTTGCGTTCCGTTCTTGCCAGATACAATACACTGTAGCTGCGAAACCCAGTTTACGAGAAAAGTTGACGAAACTTTTGCCATGCCAAGAGACAGTGGCCAATCGAATCCATTCATCCAAGCTTTTTGTCATTCTTGGAATGTCGCATCTGTCACAAACATTCCACCATAATGCTTTCGTAAAGGAGCATTCAAAGAACAAGTGGTTGTGATCTTCATTATTGCGGAGACAAAGTGAGCACCTATTGGGACCATGAATACCAAACCGATGAAGTCTATCCTGCGTTGAGAGTTTCCGTTGGATAGCCACCCAAAGAAGAAATGCATGTCTTGGGACAGCATTCTTGAACCACACGATGTCTTGCCAATCAACCGTCTGATGATGAATTCTTAGTTGTTCCCAAGCTACTTTGACCGAGAAACTCTGATTTGGCGAATCCAACCAAACAATCTCATCCTTTTGCCCCTTAGGAGTAGATGTGGAAGGAATAGCTTCTATAATGGGGTGCCAGCCAATAGCATGAGTGATAGGAATTCTCCATTCTAAGTTATTAATCAGCACGTTCACTCTCGCATTGTGTTCCATACCTGAATCATAGATGAATCGTTCACCATAAGTATCAGCGAGCGGGCTGTGAGGATGCCAATTGTCAAACCATAGAGAGGTTGTCATTCCATCTCCGATAATGTGCTTCATCTTCGGCCATGCTAAGGATCTGAGCTTTAGAATCTTTCCCCAAGCCCAAGAGCAGCTTCCTGGCGCCTTGATTGTCCAGAAATTCCTACCTCGCAAGAGATTGGATCTGATCCAAGTAGACCAGATTGAGCCATCCGAGTCATTGCACAAGTTCCAAATGTGTTTCAACAAGGCAATCTTGTTCCATTCTGTTATCCTTTTTATGCCTAGCCCCCCCTCCTTTCTTGGAAGACATACCTGATCCCAAGCCACTTTAGCCCTAGTAGTGCTCATATCTGAACCTGACCAAAGAAATGATCTCATAATTTGCTCAACGTTTTTCACTACTTGCCCAGGTAATAGGAATAGAGATGCCCAATAGACCTGGATGGAGAATAAAACTGAGTTAATCAGTTGTACTCGCCCTGCGAAAGAGAGTGTTCTGCAGGTCCAATGTCGTACTTTAGCGGTAATTCGATCCACGAGGCCCTTACAATCAACAGCCTTTAGTCTGGACGAGATAAGAGGCACTCCCAAATATTTCATTGGAAGCTCCCCCTCTCTAAACCCAAGAATACTGATAATCTGTTCCCTCTCAGCACCTAACACACCGCTCAAGAAGATGTCACTTTTGTTTGGATTTGGATATAGACCTGATAGATCTTGAAACTCTATGAGTGCATTTTTGATCATACGAACTGAGTGTACATCCCCTTTGCTGAATATCATCAAGTCGTCGGCAAAGCAAAGATGAGAAATTCTGTCCTTCTTGCATCTCCAGTGGAACTTGAAGTTTTGATTGGCACTCATATTGCAGAACAGCCCTGACAGGATTTCCATGCAAAGGACAAACAAATATGGAGATAATGGATCACCTTGTCTCAGCCCTCTACCCCCATGAAAATAACCTGCAAGTTCACCGTTGACGTTGATTGAGAATTGACACGATGTAACACACACCATGATCCAATCAACCACTGTTCTAGGGAATCCCATTTTTATTAACGTAGCATCAACGAAATCCCACCGAACCGAGTCATAAGCCTTCATCAGATCTACTTTCATAGCACAACGAGCCGGACCCGTAGATTTATGATAGCCTTTCATTAGCTCCTGAGACAAAAGAATATTGTCGCTGATTCTCCGTCCAGAGATAAAAGCTGTCTGATACGGACCTACTAAGGACGGCAAAACAAGTTTCATTCTCCCAGCTAGAATCTTCGCGATGCATTTGTATACTGTATTGCAGCAAGATATAGGACGAAAATCTATCAACCTCGTAGGATTAGCAACTTTAGGGATAAGGGAAATGGATGTAGCATTCATTTCTTTAAGCATTCTACGAGTCTGAAAGAAGGAGCTAACAGCTTTGATTACATCTTCCCCCACTATATGCCACATTCTTTTGAAGAAACCTACGTTGAAGCCATCCGGGCCAGGGGCTTTGTTGTTTTTCAAACTAAACATAGCATTCTTAATCTCCTCCCTTGTTACTTCTTGTGCTAGTTCATGCTGTTGAGTCGAAGATAGTTTGCAGTTAATTGCCGATTGCATCACTTCCTCGTTCAAGACCCTAGGCATCTGATTCACTCCCAACACACGCTGGAAGTATGCAATTACTTCTGATTTGACTGCCTCGTGTCCTTCAACGACTTCCCCATCCTCCCTTGTAACGGAGAGAAGCTTATTTCTATTCTGTCTTCCATTTACTGATTTGTGGAAGTAGCTAGTATTCTGATCCCCCAAGCTAAGCCATTGCATCCTTGCCTTTTGTTTGAAAAAACTCTCTTCCGCCCTGACAGTAGAAGCATAGTTACGAACAACATCTCTTTCTCGCATACGCAATGTTGGATTCTCAGGCGCTGTATGCAGAGCTTGTTGAGCCTTATCCATGTGATCTTTTGCATCTTTGACTCTATCGGAAATATTGGAGAAGTGAGTCTTATTGAACTGTTTAAGTTCCTGCTTTAGCTTCCTTAGTTTGCAACACAACTGATACATTGGACAACCTCCCGAATGCTGATCCCATACTTTCTTCACCAAGGGCATGAACTCGTCATGATCCATCCACATATCGAAGAATCTGAATGGTTTCTTTATGTTCTGAACATTGCCAGTGACTTTTACCACCATGGGAGAATGATCCGACATACCAGCAGGCAAGAATCTCGCTTCCGACAATGGGAAGTGCATATTCCACTTCTCATTTACAAGCACTCTATCTAGTTTCCGCATAATCATATTCTCAGGACAGTGGTTCGTCCAAGTATAATGCATACCTGAATACCGAAGATCATCCACTTTCGCTTCACGTATACATGTTTCCAATCTGTCCATATGACCAGCCCACGTAGAAGACCCTCCTAACCTCTCTGACTGGTTGCGGATAGCATTAAAGTCGCCCATAAGAATCCATGGGGTTGACTCCCATCCATCACTACGACTCACAATATCAGACCATAAAGCCTCACGTAAGGATGTATTATTGTCTCCGTAAATGATTGAAGCATTAAAACAGATATTGGTAGCTAATATCATAACAGAAACATGGATAGCCTGGTCTGACATTCCCAGAACATCCACCTTCACCAAATCAGCATTCCAACAAACCCAAATACGACCACGACAAGAGAAATCATAATTATACAAGAATGACCAATTACGCAGAAGAAGTTGCGAAACATTATCTTTATTCCTGTCTCTAACCCGAGTTTCAACCAACCCAAAAAAAACCATCCTCTCTTGATGGATGAGCTGACGCAGTTCTGAATGCTTTATGGGATCATTCAAACCTCCAACATTCCAACATCCAATAATCATAGGGAATTAGAGAGGAGTACCAAACAGCAACACACTGATTACCTTGACTTGCCCCCCCTCGAGGAGCCAGATTTCTTACTCTTCTTTGAAAAGCCTGGAGAACCCGTTTTCTTTTTCTCTAGAGAGTCTCTAGCCTTGCTAGCTAACTGATTAATAAAAGTTTCCCCGTCAGAAGAAATCGGACTTTGCGGACTTGTTGGGATCAGTGACGTCGACTCCTTATCCTCGTCTTCCTTACCTGTATCAGCTCCCATAGCTCCAATATCAACATTCACCTCATGACTAACAGGGTTCATGGTTGCATAAGCAATTGTATTACAGATGGTTAAACTTTGATCTAAAAAAGTACATGCAGCCCCTTCCTCCGGCACCATGTCTGCTCGTAAACTCTTCAAAACAAGAGGAGAGGTAGGATTTTCATCTTCATAACAACCAGCATTGGGCACATCTGATGTCGCAGTTTCATTCGTATGACAATCAGCAATATGTAAAGCAGATGCTACAGAACCATTCTCATTACAATTAAGCTCTTTAGATGCCAAACAATCATTCTCACCAATCGTAACACCCTTATTTCGTTTACCAACTACCTGCCATTGAAGCTGATTCTGCTTATTATCTGCAGGTTTAGAGTTCACAACTCCTATTTTCCTTTTTCCATCTGCCCCCATTGTACGATCATCAACTTTACTGGTAGCACATATCGCTGTGGTATGTCCAAAGACATTGCAATTATTGCACATTGAAGGTATCCATTCATAATCCGCTGAAATTGTTATGAATAACCCATTTGGACAGCGAAGGTCGTATTCCTTCACCAGCGTTTTCTAAGCTTCTATCTCAACGCAAACTCTTGCGTAGCTAAGCCTTTTACGCAATAATGTAGTGAGGTCAGCATGAAGGGGAACCCCAATAGCACTCGCTACACAACTCAACCCCTTAACAGTCCAATACTCGAGAGGAACATTATAGAGCTTAACCCATACCGGAACTCTATCCAGATCATCTTTCAAAAATTGCATGTTCGGATGCCAACGTTTAAGCACCAAAGGTCTGTTGGCCATGTGCCATGGGGCTCTCTCCAGAACATTAGTGGCGCGATCGACCGAATCAAAAGTGAAGAGAAAGAAACCATTATCAGAAGATAAAACATCGGATAGACCGTGGGAGCCCCATATTCTTTTGGCAATAGAATTAACAACAGGATAGGGTAATTTCTGACCCACGAAATGACCAACTAGAGTGGATTTCCAAAGTTCACAGCCATCCTCAAACACATCAAGTGGAGGAGCTACTGTCACACGACCATTAGTTATTGCGGGGGGAGCAAAATGCAAGTTACGGACTGGATTCATATCAAGGGACATCCTACCCTTATTGTCATCAACATCAGAACCCTTCAAAGCATTTAAAAAATTCAATTTGGGGCTAAGGTTTAGCTGTTCTTGTTGCTTAGACCCAACCTTCAACTCATCAACTTTAGAACTCAACATGTCGTGACTAATTAGCATATCATGGAGCTCTAATTGTAAGGTATGTCCAGATTTAACTGCATTTTGTTGTTCAATGTCAGAGCTAACCATTGGAACAGATTCGATAGCAGAACACAAAGACAATATGGTACAGAATTGCGAGTCCAGTATCTACCAGAACTTTGATTGGAACAACGATCCGTTCGGTCAAGATATATAGCAGGTTCAGAAAAACAACATACTAAAAGATGGTGACGATCCAACGGTGAACAAAGGAGATCGAGCTTCAACAACACCACTCTCTAATCAGCAAGCAAATGAACTTCCAAATGAGTTGTATTCAATTGTGTCCAGACTTAACTTCATTTTGTTGTTTAATGTTACAGCTAACCAATGGAACAGATTCCACACCAGAACATGAAGACAATATGGCAATAGACATTTACTAGAGATAGCAAAGCTCTACTGAGTGATTCTCATGTTTATAGCTGGTATTAGAAGTCCAGAAAGAAAACCCACTGAAAAAGATGCAGCTACTCACCTTATCTCAATGATTACGAGGCCAGTATCTCTCAGTTCATTGATTGAAAAGATGATCCCTTCGGTCAAGATGTAGAGCATGTTCTGATGGAGAACATACTCAAATATGGTGACGATCCAACGGTGAACCAAAGAGATCGAGCTTCGACAACCCCAGAATTACAAGTCCCGTACCTCACAGTTCATTGATTGAAATGATGATCCGTTCGGTCAAGATGTAGAGCATGTTGTGAAGAACAACATACTCAAAAATAGTGACGATCCAACGGTGAACCAAGGAGATCAAAGACAATACAGATTAGAGAGAGAGAGGGAGAGAGAGAGAGGGAGAGAGAGCGAGGAGAGAGGGTCTGTTTCCCTTTGAGAAAAGAGTACCTGTATTAGCTCCCATAGCTCCAATATCAACATTCACCTCATGACTAACAGGGTTCATGGTTGCATAAGCAATTGTATTATAGATGGTTAAACTTTGATCTAAAGAAGTACATGCAGCCCCTTCCTCCGGCACCATGTCTGCTCGTAAACTCTTCAAAACAAGAGGAGAGGTAGGATTTTCATCTTCATAACAACCAGCATTGGGCACATCTGATGTCGCAGTTTCATTCGTATGACAATCAGCAATATGTAAAGCAGATGCTACAGAACCATTCTCATTACAATTAAGCTCTTTAGATGCCAAACAATCATTCTCACCAATCGTAACACCCTTATTTTGTTTACCAACTACCTGCCATTGACGCTGATTCTACTTATTATCTGCAGGTTTAGAGTTCACAACTCCTATTTTCCTTTTTCCATCTGCCCCCATTGTACGATCATCAACTTTACTGGTAGCACATATCGCTGTGGTATGTCCAAAGACATTGCAATTATTGCACCTTGAAGGTATCCATTCATAATCCGCTGAAATTGTTATGAATAACCCATTTGGACAGCGAAGGTCGTATTCCTTCACCAGCGTTTTCGAAGCTTCTATCTCAACGCAAACTCTTGCGTAGCTAAGCCTTTTACGCAATAATGTAGTGAGGTCAGCATGAAGGGGAACCCCAATAGCACTCGCTACACAACTTAACCCCTTAACAGTCCAATACTCGAGAGGAACATTATAGAGCTTAACCCATACCGGAACTCTATCCAGATCATCTTTCAAAAATTGCATGTTCGGATGCCAACGTTTAAGCACCAAAGGTCTGTTGGCCATGTGCCACGGGGCTCTCTCCAGAACATTAGTGGCGCGATCGACAGAATCAAAAGTGAAGAGAAAGAAACCATTATCAGAAGATAAAACATCGGATAGACTGTGGGAGCCCCATATTCTTTTGGCAATAGAATTAACAACAGGATAGGGTAATTTCTGACCCACGAAATGACCAACTAGAGTGGATTTCCAAAGTTCACAGCCATCCTCAAACACATCAAGTGGAGGAGCTACTGTCACACGACCATTAGTTATTGCGGGGCGAGCAAAATGCAAGTTACGGACTGGATTCCTATCAAGGGACATCCTACCCTTATTGTCATCAACATCAGAACCCTTCAAAGCATTTAAAAAATTCAATTTGGGGCTAAGGTTTAGCTGTTCTTGTTGCTTAGACCCAACCTTCAACTCATCAACTTTAGAACTCAACATGTCGTGACTAATTAGCATATCATGGAGCTCTAATTGTAAGGTATGTATTTAACTGCATTTTGTTGTTCAATGTCAGAGCTAACCATTGGAACAGATTCGATAGCAGAACACAAAGACATTATGGTACAGAATTGTGAGTCCCGTATCTACCAGAACTTTGATTGGAACAACGATCCGTTCGGTCAAGATATATAGCAGGTTCAGAAAAACAACATACTAAAAGATGGTGACGATCCAACGGTGAACAAAGGAGATCGAGCTTCGACAACACCACTCTCTAACCAGCAAGCAAATGAACTTCCAAAAGAGTTGTATTCAATTGTGTCCAGACTTAACTTCATTTTGTTGTTTAACGTTACAGCTAACCAATGGAACAGATTCCACACCAGAACATGAAGACATTATGGCAATAGACATTTACTAGAGATAGCAAAGCTCTAATGAGAGATTATCATGTTTATAGCTGGTATTAGAAGTCCACAAAGAAAACCCACTGAAAAAGATGCAGCTACTCACCTTATCTCAAAGAATTACGAGGCCAGTATCTCTCAGTTCATAGATTGAAAAGATGATCCCTTCGGTCAAGATGTAGAGCATGTTCTGATGGAGAACATACTCAAATATAATGACGATCCAACGGTGAACCAAAGAGATCGAGCTCCGACAACCCCAGAATTACAAGTCCCGTATCTCACAATTCATTGATTGAAATGATGATCCGTTCGGTCAAGATGTAGAGCATGTTGTGAAGAACAACATACTCAAAACTGGTGACGATCCAACGGTGAACCAAGGAGATCAAAGACAATACAGATTAGAGAGAGAGAGGGAGAGAGAGCGAGGAGAGGGAGAGGTTTTTTTTAGTTCCAACAGCACTACCTCAGTTTGTCCCCACATCCTCCATGTTCCATCCTTTTTAGGCACAAGTAACACTGGCACAGCACAAGGACTCATACTCTCACGAATGTAACCCTTCATCATCAACTCATCTACTTGCCTTTGAAGCTGCTTTGTCTCCTCGGGGTTGCTTCTATAGGCTGGACGGTTAGGAATCGAAGCTCCGGGCACAAGGTCAATTTGATGTTCAATCCCCCTTAATGGTGGTATTCCATTAGGGATGTCTTCAGGAAATATATCATCAAACTCCTGCATCAAAGAAACAGCTACACTAGGAATAGCAGAATCAAGATCGTTAGTGTTAAAATAAGCCTCCTTATACACAAGTAAGATCATTGGCTTATTAGTGAAAAATGCAGATCTGATTTGAGATCCTTTTGCATAAAAACTAGGTTGTTTCTTTAATTTTTTCACACTACTATTATCACACAAGCTTACTTTCTTCACTCCTCGGCTTTTACCTCCACTCCCAACCGGTTTAATTAATGATTTAGGTTTAGCCGAATCTGATGGTTTTCTCTCATCATTGTCCTCACATGAATTTTCACTCTTCCCATCCTCACATTCTTTTTTTAATTTGATTTGATCATCATACACTTGTTTTGGAGAAAGAGGTACAAGACTGATGGTTTTACCATCCTTTACAATAGTGAACCTATTTCTAAACCCATCATGAATCGCTTTCCGATCAAACTGCCATGGACGCCCCAAAAGTAAGTGACTAGCATGCATTGGGACTACATCACACAAAATCTCATCAGAATACTTCCCAATAGCAAATGCAATCAAAACCTGCTTAGTAACCCTCACTTCACCACATTCATTCAACCATTGCAATCTATAAGGCCTCGCATGCTTAATACAACTCATATTCAATTTCTTCACAAGGGTATCACTAGCAACATTAGCACAACTACCTCCATCAATTATCATGCTACATACCTTGTTTTGGATATGACATCGAGTGTGAAATATATTTTCCCGTTGCTGATCTACATCATCTTCTTTGATTTGCATGTTCAGCGCACGCCTTATAACCAAGGCCTCTCCCTCAACAGGATATGCAATCTCCTCATCACTACAATCCACCAAAGGTGGCATCTCTTCACTTTCAGATTCAACCTCCCCATTGTCTCTTGTAAGCATAACTCTTCAGTTTGGACACTGAGATGCAATGTGCCCCTTCCCTAAACACTTAAAACATTTAATATCTCTATCACGAGTAGGTTGATATTCAGATTTACCTTTCCCATCCGTATGAGTATCCTTTTTGGCCTTAGGTGGTTCGGCCCTTGCATAAAGCTTTGGTTGGGCAGCCCCCTCTGTCTTAAAATTCGGCCTCCATATTGAGGAAGATGATGCCGAATTGGTCTAAAAACGTGTACTGCCCCTTCTCTTTATTTGCCTCTCCACCTTCGTTACCATATGGACCATGTCCTCCAATTCCACACAATGTTGTAATTCTACAACATTCGCAATGTCTCTATTCAGCCCATTTAGAATCTAGCCATAGTAGCTTCCAGATCCTCAATCACATTGGCCCGAATCATGGCGATCTCCATCTCCTTGAAATACTCATCCACGAACCTAGAACCCTGATTCAAACCCTTCAATTTCAGATACAAATCTCTATAATAGTGGTTAGGCACAAATCGCCTTCTCATCAACACTTTCATCTCCTCCCACGACACTACCGGCCTCTCTCCACTCCTCCTTCTACTAATAACATTTTGATCCCACCAAATCATTTCATAATCCGTGAATTCGATGACAACCAATTTCACTTTCTTTGCCTCCGAATAGTTATGGCAATCAAAAATCCAATCCACCTTTTTCTCCCACTCCAAATATGCCTCGGGATCGTTTTTACCTTGGAAAGTAGGTATTTTCAGTTTGATAGAATCCAATTCACCATCTAAATCAGCATGTCCCCCAACATTATGGAAATTTTCCCTCTGGCCGAATTGGCCCCTAGTTCTATTCCCAAAATCCCTTCGGTTTCTAGGCTGCCGAAAACCTTCCCGATGGCCTATGGCCTCATCCGCAAAACCACCATCACCAATATCATCAACGGCCTCCTCAAAATCCTCATAATCAGCCCACCGTGGCCTTTCGGCCCTATTGCCACTATTTTCTTTCGGTTCAGCCCCAAGCTTCCTCACATTTTGGGTGCTTGTACCAGCCTCGTTACCACGTTTCTCCACCCTATCAAGTCTGTCACACACGTTTCCCATCACAAAATTCATCCTCTCAATCATTTGTTTCATGGCTTGCATTTGGAACGTAAGTTCTCTCTCAGGATGGGGTGGTGTGTTGTTTTGATCTAACATGATAATACCTGCAAAAATTGGTCAGTGGTAAAAAAAAAATATATCCTTACGTCGCTCGTGTTTCGCTCAAACACTCTGAATATCCTCACATGCTCACACCTCTCGTCTCACCTTCTTACGGTTCTTGCGAAATTGAAACCAACACCAAATAAAACCAACTTGGCAGCGCAATCCAAATATGAACAAAACAATAAAAACCACAAAATAAGCAAAACAAAACTGCGATGATAGTCTCGTGAGTAGCAAGCGAGTCTATCCAAAATATGAACGAAACTGAAGACTCGAATAAAAAAAATAGAAACAAAATATGAAAAATTATGAAAAAACACCCAGATATGTTGGATATGATGAAAATAAACTGCAAGAAATGAAAACAACAGAAAGAAAGCGAATTTCAAAAGTTGACGCAAAACAGACTCGTTTACGACGAGTTAAGTCTGGATCTGAAACCTAAAATCAATGATGTCCAATTGAGCTAAAATTTCAGATATAGTGCTCTACCAACCCAAATAGACAGAATATAAAATTTGAGAAACTTCCAATAAAGTTTGATAGACTGATGCAAAAACGTTATGAATCAGACCTAATTAGACCCGAATTTGAAACGCAAAGTAAACGATATCCAATTGACCCCAAAATCAATATGTGGCTAGCCTGTAGCCATTTGTTGGTTTTCGTTTCTGTCCACATTGTAAATCTTGGGTATGCCCATTATATTCTTTGTATCATTTTCTTTTAATACATAAGTCAGCTTACCAAAAAAAATAAAATCAAGAGAAGAAGAAATTGGACACTAAGGAATTTTTTTTTTTTTGTGGAAGCAATAAGAAACGAAAATTTCAGAAGGATATAACCTAATTAATGGAGCCAAGCTCTGATACCAAATGATGCGAACCTCGTGATGGGGCACTGTTGTTTTGATCTGACATGATAGTACCTGTAAAAATTTTTTTTTTTTTTTTTGGTAAGCTGACTTATGTATCAAAAGAAAATGATACAAAGAATATAATGGGCATACCCAAGATTTACAATGTGAACAGAAACGAAAACCAACAAATGGCTACAGGCTAGCCACATAACAAAACAAAAACTTAGACCAACTAGATATGCTAGGGGTACAAAAACAACCAGCTAAATATCAAATTAAGAGTCCATGTTATTGACCCTCCAAAGTCTTTGGATCCTTATGTTTTCATCTGTTTGTTGAACATTCCTCATCAAAACAAGCTTATCGCGAATGATACATTCGATTTGATCAAAAACCAAATTCGAAGCTTTAGACACATCTGCAAAGATCCTTGCGTTCCGTTCTTGCCAGATACAATACACTGTAGCTGCGAAACCCAGTTTACGAGAAAAGTTGACGAAACTTTTGCCATGCCAAGAGACAGTGGCCAATCGAATCCATTCATCCAAGCTTTTTGTCATTCTTGGAATGTCGCATCTGTCACAAACATTCCACCATAATGCTTTCGTAAAGGAGCATTCAAAGAACAAGTGGTTGTGATCTTCATTATTGCGGAGACAAAGTGAGCACCTATTGGGACCATGAATACCAAACCGATGAAGTCTATCCTGCGTTGAGAGTTTCCGTTGGATAGCCACCCAAAGAAGAAATGCATGTCTTGGGACAGCATTCTTGAACCACACGATGTCATGCCAATCAACCGTCTGATGATGAATTCTTAGTTGTTCCCAAGCTACTTTGACCGAGAAACTCTGATTTGGCGAATCCAACCAAACAATCTCATCCTTTTGCCCCTTAGGAGTAGATGTGGAAGGAATAGCTTCTATAATGGGGTGCCAGCCAATAGCATGAGTGATAGGAATTCTCCATTCTAAGTTATTAATCAGCACGTTCACTCTCGCATTGTGTTCCATACCTGAATCATAGATGAATCGTTCACCGTAAGTATCAGCGAGCGGGCTGTGAGGATGCCAATTGTCAAACCATAGAGAGGTTGTAAAAATTGGTTAGTGGTAGAAAAAATTATCCTCACATCGCTCGTGTTTCACTCAAACACTCTTAATGTCCTCACACACTCATACCTCTTGTCTCACCTTTTTACGGTTCTTGCGAAACTGAAACCAACACCAAATAAAACCAACTTGGCAGCGTAATCCATATATATATATATATATGACTCAAGAAGCAATAAAAACCAGAAAACAAGCAAAACAAAATTGCGATGATAGTATTACAAGTACCATCTATCCAAAATATGAACAAAACTGAAGACTCGAATAAAAAACAGAAACAAAATATGAAAAATGATGAAACAAACCCAGATATGTTGGATATGATGAAAATAAACTGCAACAAATGAAAAGAACAGAAAGAAAGCGAATTTTAAAAGTTGATGCAAAACATACTCGTTTACGACGAGTTAAGTCCGAATCTGGAATCTAAAGTCAATGATGTTCAATTGAGCTAAAAGTTCAGATATAGCGCTCTACCAACCCAAATAAACATAATATGAAATTTGAGCAATTTACGATAAGGTTTGATATACTGACGCAAAAAGAATATGAATCAGACTTGATTAGACCCGAATTTGAAACCCAAAGCAAACGATATCCATTTGACCCCAAAATCAATATGTGGTGCAATTAGGGTCCTAGTTGGCACCTCCAATTGATCGTTGGCATGATTACGCTTGGTGTTGGGCTGATCCGCATCAGTTCATTTACATTAGGAATCGTTGATGGATGACAAACTAAAAATGTTTGATTCATTTAAAAGAAGACTTTAATTTTTTAAAATCAAATTACAAGATGTAGGTGTTATGCCCAAATTAACATCCAAAGTAATGACTTATTACTTACATTTACCTTGAACATTTTAGGTGAATAGCATATCAAAAATTGAAAATATTCTTGGAGGTTAAACAAATATGATTGGGATTAAATGAGGAATTTATAAAAATATTGAAATCTCTTTTAAAGTGGGTCAAAGCCCTTAATGGATTTTGTAACCAAAATACAAATCCCAAGATAAAGATACATGCATGAATGTACATTTTTTTTTTGGTAAGCTGACTTATGTATTAAAAGAAAATGATACAAAGAATATAATGGGCATACCCAAGATTTACAATGTGAACAGAAACAAAAACCAACAAATGGCTACAAGCTAGCCACATAACAAAACAAAAACTTAGACCAACTAGATATGCTAGGGGTACAAAAACAACCAGCTAAACATCAAATTAAGAGTCCATGTTATTGACCCTCCAAAGTCTTTGGATCCTTATGTTTTCATCTGTTTGTTGAACATTCCTCATCAAAACAAGCTTATCGCGAATGATACATTCGATTTGATCAAAAACCAAATTTGAAGCTTGAGACACATCTGCAAAGATCCTTGCGTTCCGTTCTTGCCAGATACAATACACTGTAGCTGCGAAACCCAGTTTACGAGAAAAGTTGACGAAACTTTTGCCATGCCAAGAGACAGTGGCCAATCGAATCCATTCATCCAAGCTTTTTGTCATTTTTGGAATGTCGCATCTGTCACAAACATTCCACCATAATGCTTTCGTAAAGGAGCATTCAAAGAACAAGTGGTTGTGATCTTCATTATTGCGGAGACAAAGTGAGCACCTATTGGGACCATGAATACCAAACCGATGAAGTCTATCCTGCGTTGAGAGTTTCCGTTGGATAGCCACCCAAAGAAGAAATGCATGTCTTGGGATAGCATTCTTGAACCACACGATGTCATGCCAATCAACCATCTGATGATGAATTCTTAGTTGTTCCCAAGCTACTTTGACCGAGAAACTCTGATTTGGCGAATCCAACCAAACAATCTCATCCTTTTGCCTCTTAGGAGTAGATGTGGAAGGAATAGCTTTTATGCATGAATGTACATTGATTTTTTATTTTTGAAACAAAAGACCATGTCAATACATATTGTTGAATACATCCATGTTCATACACAAACATGTTGTAATGCTAAGGACAATGATGAAATGTCTAAGAACAAGAAATAAAATAAGATGTAAAATTAAAGGATTCGATTAAAAGGATTTGATAAAATCTCATCACAAAACACATCAAAATCAATAATATGCCAAAATAATTATTTGAAAGTTATTTAGGGTTTGAAATTAAACTTATAGGGTGGTTAAGGAGGACTAGAAAGGGCTAAAATAGTGGCAAGACACTATGAGACAAAAAAAATAACCCTAGTGCTTATGCGTGGTAACTATGCTCTATTGGTGCTTAATCAGCCATGAAAAGGCCCACATGGTGCGCCACTCATTTATCCTCCTTCATGTGATGGCAGTGTAGGTCAGCACCGGCTGGTGAGGGAGATTTAATGCCTTGAAATTTTGGTATTGTCTTGATTTTCTCTCTCTAGTTGCTCATTTAGAGGTCATTATGTTATGGGGCTTATATGGTTGTGTCATACTCAATAAAGGGAGAATAATAGCAGTGGTCTCACCTTGTTTAGAAATCAAAGGAGAGAGAAATCAAATAGATAAGTTTCAATGGTTATTTTCTCTTTTTCCTCTCCTTAACCTACAACGATTCATGGTTCACTAGTTTTAATTCATTAAAAGGTTTTATAGAGGGCTTTGAGATGAAGAGAATGGTAATGATCTTCATAGAAATAAAGGTTAGAGGTGAGCGAAATCAAGGAGAGAACTTTTGGTTTTAAAGAGAGAAAGATGAGGCTAGGGTTTTTTATGGGATAAAGGTAAGAGAAGAAAGATAATGTTCTTTTCTCTAAATTTCAACTCATTTTCTATATGTATGAAAACAATATTGTGGTTCTTGATGTGCCTATGCTTCCTAACCCAAACAAACTAGCAATTTGATACGAAGATGAAGGAAGTTAGGTTTGGTTATATGATTGTTTTTTCTTATGGTGTTTAGGCTAAAACTCACATGATTTGTAATGGAAATGAGGGATAAAGTCTAATGAAACTCTTTGATAAGTAAGAGACGCCATAAAAAAAAACCCTAGTATGATAAAGACATCACACTCTTTGTGATTAAGAGTGATAAGTCTAAATTGTTCTTCAAACAATTATGATAATGGGAGAACAAGAAAGAAAACTCTCTAAATGAGAAGGTAAAAAGTTTTATATTTTTTAAAAGTCCACCATATTTGTTCTGGAACATCATTATATACTTGGAACAACTCTCAAAGTCTAGAAAATACCAAAATGACATAATTGAAACCCAAACAAATAACTTTGATAAGAAAACTAAATAAATAATGCTTAGATTGCACATATTTTTTGACTTATAGAACACAAAAAAAATATATTAAAACAACTATAACTTTTCGTACAAAACTTCAATTCATGCATAGTTGAACAAACTAGAAAGATGATATTCTAAACTTGCAAAATATTTAAAATATGATTATTTTCCAATGCAATAAAGTAGTGAAAATTCAGGCTTAAATTGGCCCATCGAATGACAACAAACTCAAACTCTCTTAAACTTCTAAATCATGACCCAAGCCTTATTTGAAAACAAAAAAACATATTTGCACAATTTCCACTTAGTTTATAAACCTTTAAACTCATCAAAACCCCAGTCGCACTAATATGACTTGTTAAGGTACTTTGTATTTGTTTCGCTTGAGCACTCATATTAGACCATCTAAATGCCCATACACATTAAAATAAGCCTCGTCTATGTTAGAATCATGATGCATATCATCACCCTTCAGGTTAGAAGTGACTTTTCCTCAAATCAGATTCGTCAGCATCTTCCAAGTAGGTGACAAGTCTTTTACATTAAAAGTAGTTGAAACATTATACTCGCCAAGAAGGTGAACCTTATAAGCATTATCATTCACCCTTTTGATAACCCAAAATGGTCTAATTATCATTCAACTCTTGGTATTAATTTGGAATTTTGATTGCTTGGGAATATGCCTTTGCTAAGATGAATGAAAACAAGATCTCCTAACTCAAATCTGACCATTTTCTACCCTTTATTAGCATGTTTGGCACAATTTGTTGTCTTTTCCTTAATACGAGATCGAACTTGTCCAAGTTTTTCATCATTTATACCTTTTTAACCCCACCCATAAAAGTCCTCTCATTAATCGTAATAGGCACCAGATCAATAGGAACACAAGGGTTAAGACCATGCATTATTATAAGAATCAATGACTAAAAAGAACTCCATAAATAAAAGGGAACTAGATAATACAACTCATTGATGTGAACCTCGTGATCACGTGGTCACACAACCTATAATCAAGATTGAGATCTGATCCTAGAAAGTCAAAATAGGTATGATAGGAGTGTGACACAATGGAAACCTGCCCTAAGGCACCAACACTGATACGGTCCAGGTAAGGTCAAATTCGGATTTTGAAGTAAAATGTGCAACTATCCAGTTTTACGGCAATAGTCATAATTCTCAATCCTACCATTGGATCGGGCTGAAATATTACGTGGAGGCTCCTGACATGTTTGCCTACCTTGGGTTAAAATATTATGTCAATCGGAGATCGGCAAGGCATCAAAACACGGGTCAACAGAGGCTATACAAGTTTTGTTATTACTTCCTTTTTAACTTGTGGACTTCCTATTTGGCTAGGATTCTTTTACTAAAAGGATGTGGCAGCTTATTTTGGAAATCTCCTAATTCTATAAAAATCTTGAATGGGCTGCAACATAGTTTCCAAGGGTGGCAAGGATTCATAAATGTTTCAGAATCCTTTTCTTACAAGGATTCCATATTCATTCTAGCTGCATAAAGGAAAGAATATTTCATAACTAATTTGACCTTCAGATTTGATTGTCCTAGCTTATATAGGACTTCTAAAGGGCAACAAATCTGATCCTATCATATTTAGAATTTTAAATTCGAATTTATTTATTTTATTATTATTTTCTAGTTTTGGATTTATTTATATTATTTGGGTTTAATTGCAAGTGGGCATCATATAAGTCCATATAAGAGGTCCATTAGAGTTTATTTTAGTTTGGAGTCACTATAAATAAGGGCATAACCAGAGATGTAATGTTAGACAATTTAGATTAATAAAACTTCTCCCTTCCAAGGTTCTCTAAAGAACTAAAAAACGATTTATCAAAGAACAACTATCTTCGTGGCGTCATCCTTATACTTTTCGTTCGCGAATCAATATTTTTTTTTGGTAAGCTGACTTATGTATTAAAAGAAAATGATACAAAGAATATAATGGGCATACCCAAGATTTACAATGTGAACAGAAATGAAAACCAACAAATGGCTACAGGCTAGCCACATAACAAACAAAAACTTAGACCAACTAGATATGCTAGGGGTACAAAAACAACCAGCTAAGCATCAAATTAAGAGTCCATGTTATTGACCCTCCAAAGTCTTTGGATCCTTATGTTTTCATATGTTTGTTGAACATTCGTCATCAAAACAAGCTTATCGCGAATGATACATTCGATTTGATCAAAAACCAAATTGGAAGCTTTAGACACATCTGCAAAGATCCTTGCGTTCCGTTCTTGCCAGATACAATACACTGTAGCTGCGAAACCCAGTTTACGAGAAAAGTTGACGAAACTTTTGCCATGCCAAGAGACAGTGGCCAATCGAATCCATTCATCCAAGCTTTTTGTCATTCTTGGAATGTCGCATCTGTCACAAACATTCCACCATAATGCTTTCGTAAAGGAGCATTCAAAGAACAAGTGGTTGTGATCTTCATTATTGCGGAGACAAAGTGAGCACCTATTGGGACCATGAATACCAAATCGATGAAGTCTATCCTGCGTTGAGAGTTTCCGTTGGATAGCCACCCAAAGAAGAAATGCATGTCTTGGGACAGCATTCTTGAACCACACGATGTCATGCCAATCAACCATCTGATGATGAATTCTTAGTTGTTCCCAAGCTACTTTGACCGAGAAACTCTGATTTGGCGAATCCAACCAAACAATCTCATCCTTTTGCCTCTTAGGAGTAGATGTGGAAGGAATAGCTTCTATAATGGGGTGCCAGCCAATAGCATGAGTGATAGGAATTCTCCATTCTATGTGTTCCATACCTGAATCATAGATGAATCGTTCACCGTAAGTATCAGCGAGCGGGCTGCGAGGATGCCAATTGTCAAACCATAGAGAGGTTGTCATTCCATCTCCGATAATGTGCTTCATCTTCGGCCATGCTAAGGATCTGAGCTTTAGAATCTTTCCCCAAGCCCAAGAGCAGCTTCCTGGCGCCTTGATTGTCCAGAAATTCCTACCTCGCAAGAGATTGGATCTGATCCAAGTAGACCAGATTGAGCCATCCGAGTCATTGCACAAGTTCCAAATGTGTTTCAACAAGGCAATCTTGTTCCATTCTGTTATCCTTTTTATGCCTAGCCCCCCCTCCTTTCTTGGAAGACATACCTGATCCCAAGCCACTTTAGCCCTAGTAGTGCTCATATCTGAACCTGACCAAAGAAATGATCTCATAATTTGTTCAACGTTTTTCACTACTTGCCCAGGTAATAGGAATAGAGATGCCCAATAGACCTGGATGGAGAATAAAACTGAGTTAATCAGTTGTACTCGCCCAGCGAAAGAGAGTGTTCTGCAGGTCCAATGTCGTACTTTAGCGGTAATTCGATCCACGAGGCCCTTACAATCAACTGCCTTTAGTCTGGACGAGATAAGAGGCACTCCCAAATATTTCATAGGAAGCTCCCCCTCTCTAAACCCAAGAATACTAATAATCTGTTCCCTCTCAGCACCTAACACACCGCTCAAGAAGATGTCACTTTTGTTTGGATTTGGATATAGACCTGATAGATCTTGAAACTCTATGAGTGCATTTTTGATCATACGAACTGAGTGTACATCCCCTTTGCTGAATATCATCAAGTCGTCGGCAAAGCAAAGATGAGAAATTCTGTCCTTCTTGCATCTCCAGTGGAACTTGAAGTTTTGATTGGCACTCATATTGCAGAACAGCCCTGACAGGATTTCCATGCAAAGGACAAACAAATATGGAGATAATGGATCACCTTGTCTCAGCCCTCTACCCCCATGAAAGTAACCCTCAAGTTCACCGTTGACGTTGATTGAGAATTGACACGATGTAACACACACCATGATCCAATCAACCACTGTTCTAGGGAATCCCGTTTTTATTAACGTAGCATCAACGAAATCCCACCGAACCGAGTCATAAGCCTTCATCAGATCTACTTTCATAGCACAACGAGGCGGACCCGTAGATTTATGATAGCCTTCACTAGGAAACTTATCGAAGTAAGCTTTCAAACGATGTCTATTTACCTTCAAAACATTGTCATTCTTTGGATTCTCAATATCAAGGGCCTTATAAGGATACACGTGTTTCAAGATAAATGGACCGCTCCATCTTGATCTTAGTTTTTCAGGAAATGAATGGAGTCGAGAATTATAAAGCAAAACTTTTTTACCAGTATCAACTTTTTGACAATTTTGACAAGTTTTGCAGAATGCATGTGTGTCCTTAAACATGGTGGGCCAATAAAATCCATTTTGTAAGATTTTTGCAGTCGTCTTTCTTAATGAGAAATGACTCCCACATGCTTTAGAATGACAAAGTTTAATGACACTACTTACCTCATTGTCAGGAATGCATCTTTGAAATAGTTGATCAGGACAATTTTTGAATAAGTAAGGGTCATCCAAATAAAGTTCTTCTTTTTTTTTTTTTTTTGGTAAGCTCAAATAAAGTTCTTCACTTCATTCAAAATCTTTCCTTTGTCTTCGGTACTCCAGTGAGCTGGCAAATCTCCTGTTGCAAGAAAATTGATATTTTTAGCAAACCAAAGCATTGAACTATGAGAAAGTAATCATCGATTGGCTCTTCATTTGCGAAAGGGTGCGGCAAATAGTGAAGAGAGAGGTTAGAGAGAGGTTAGAGAGGAAAGATACAAAGGGGCGGTGCTCCGACAGCCATATCTTCGGCGACCACCGTTGGATCAAGCCAAGATTTGGTTATGTTGTGCACTGAACTATTGTCTACATTCTTACCGGAGAGATCTTCTAAAGCTGCCGCCGTTTAATAAATCTAGACAATTGAAATTTTCTGGAAAACCCCCTACTGCTGTCAGAGCCGCCGGCCGATTTTTCCTTGTTATACCGTTGGATCCAGACTATTTTTTGGTATGTTGTTAACATCTATATTGCCTACATTCTGTCCAGAGGGATCGTCCATATTGGATTCCTCCTGCAGAAGCTAGCCATTTGAATATTTCTAGAAACATCCTTCTCGGAACAGTCAGAGCCGCCGGCATATTTCTCCTTCTTCCACCGTTGGATCAAGCTTATTTTTGGATATGTGATGCATCGGGTTATGATACACATTCTAAACGGTGGAGATTAGAAATTAAGCCTCCAGCAACGTTTTCTACATGTTTAACAGAAGGTCGTCATTCTCAGGTCAGTTTCGGTATAATTGACATCTGTGGAGATCCAACCATTAAATTATGCTGATTTTTGAATATGTTATACATAACATGTGTATCTACCTTTGAACTGTTGGGACTTTTGATTGAGTTTTTTTCCTTAGAACGTTCTATCTAGTATTTGTATGCTGCCAAATTGTCTTTGTGTTCTGCTGTCGATTTTGTTCCAATGGTTAGCTCTGACATTGAACAACACAATGGAGTTAAATCTGGACATACCTTACAATTAGAGCACCAAGATATGCTAAATAGTCATGACATGAATCCTGTGTTGGGTTCTAAAGTTGATGAGTTGAAGGTTGGTTCTAAGCAACAAGAACAGATACACCTTAGCCCCAAATTGAATTTTTTAAATGCTTTGAAGGGCTCTGATGTTGATGACAATAAGGGTAGGATGTCCCTTGATATGAATCCAGTCCGTAACTTGCATTTTGCTCCCCCCGCAATAACTGATGGTCGTGTGACAGTAGCTCCTCCACTTGATGTGTTTGAGGATGGCTGTGAACTTTGGAAATCCACTCTAGTTGGTCATTTCGTGGGTCAGAAATTACCCTATCCTGTTGTTAATTCTATTGCCAAAAGAATATGGGGCTCCCACGGTCTATCCGAAGTTTTATCTTCTGATAATGGTTTCTTTCTCTTCACTTTTGATTCTGTCGATCGCGCCACAAATGTTTTGGAGAGAGCCCCATGGCACATGGCCAACAGACCTTTGGTGCTTAAATGTTGGCATCCGAACATGCAATTTTTGAAAGATGATCTGGATAGAGTTCCGGTATGGGTTAAGCTCTATAATGTTCCTCTCGAGTATTGGACTGTTAAGGGGTTGAGTTGTGTAGCGAGTGCTATTGGGGTTCCTTTTTTTTTTTGGTAAGCTGACTTATGTATTAAAAGAAAATGATACAAAGAATATAATGGGCATACCCAAGATTTACAATGTGAACAGAAACGAAAACCAACAAATGGCTACAAGCTAGCCACATAACAAAACAAAAACTTAGACCAACTAGATATGCTAGGGGTACAAAAACAACCAGCTAAACATCAAATTAAGAGTCCATGTTATTGACCCTCCAAAGTCTTTGGATCCTTATGTTTTCATTTGTTTGTTGAACATTCCTCATCAAAACAAGCTTATCGCGAATGATACATTCGATTTGATCAAAAACCAAATTCGAAGCTTGAGACACATCTGCAAAGATCCTTGCGTTCCGTTCTTGCCAGATACAATACACTGTAGCTGCGAAACCCAGTTTACGAGAAAAGTTGACGAAACTTTTGCCATGCCAAGAGACAGTGGCCAATCGAATCCATTCATCCAAGCTTTTTGTCATTCTTGGAATGTCGCATCTGTCACAAACATTCCACCATAATGCTTTCGTAAAGGAGCATTCAAAGAACAAGTGGTTGTGATCTTCATTATTGCGGAGACAAAGTGAGCACCTATTGGGACCATGAATACCAAACCGATGAAGTCTATCCTGCGTTGAGAGTTTCTGTTGGATAGCCACCCAAAGAAGAAATGCATGTCTTGGGACAGCATTCTTGAACCACACGATGTCATGCCAATCAACCATCTGATGATGAATTCTTAGTTGTTCCCAAGCTACTTTGACCGAGAAACTCTGATTTGGCGAATCCAACCAAACAATCTCATCCTTTTGCCCCTTAGGAGTAGATGTGGAAGGAATAGCTTCTATAATGGGGTGCCAGCCAATAGCATGAGTGATAGGAATTCTCCATTCTAAGTTATTAATCAGCACGTTCACTCTCGCATTGTGTTCCATACCTGAATCATAGATGAATCGTTCACCGTAAGTATCAGCAAGCGGGCTGTGAGGATGCCAATTGTCAAACCATAGAGAGGTTGTCTGATGCGGACCAGCCCAGAAACACCAGCAAGGACCCATTACATGTTCCAAATGGACCGATGACACGGTCCAAGACAAAGACATTGAAAGACGCATTGAATGCATTGGTTTTGAAGGTTTCCACCAAGTCAGAATTGGAGTATCAAGAGGAAATCCTAGTACATCTTATCCATGTGCAAGAGGGGTCCAATACTAACTTATTTGGGCCATGAGATAAGAGCTTTATTTTATTTTGTTAGCTACAGCCCAAGGCTTGTTTGGGCTTAATTCATACTTTGTTTTAAGCTAGGATCCAAGGCTTGTTTGGATTAAGTTATGGGCTTTTTATTTTAGGGTTTTGGGCCAGTTTTGAGTGGACCTCATATAAGTCCACATAAAGGGTCCATTAGGGTTAACTTTTCAAGAACTATTTAAACTCATGTTAGGCCAAAATTTCGGCAGCTTGGATGAATATTACTCTGAATTTTTCAGTTTTAACGTGTGAGAGTGATTCTTGCATTCTTCAGTTCTTGAACGAACTGAATCTGACTTATCGAAGATTAACTGGCTTCGTGGCGTCGTTCTACTCATTCCAATAGTGTAGGTGCCTTGGGGCAGGTTTACATTGTGTCGCACTCCTATCAGACCTATTTCGGCTTTCCGGGATCAGATCTCAATCTTGATTGTGGGTTGCGTGACCACGTGATCACGAGGTTCGCATCAGTTGGTATCAGAGCTAGGCTCCGAAACAAGGTCATATCTCTGTTATTTTCGTTTTTTTTTTTGTGTCCCTTAAGTTTTTCAGTGTTTGCATCCATCTTCTTGTTCTTCGTGTCTGTGTCATCTAAGCAAAAAAAAAAAAAAAGTTTATATTTCATCTTGTTACTGTCTCTAATCATATCAGTTTGTTAAAAAGAAAAAAAAATCAGAAAGAAATAGAGAAAAGAGTGATTAGTTGAAATTTGAAGGATCATTCAATTTTTGCCGCAGAAACACAAATCTTGGTGAACCATAAGCAAACCACCTTGGAATCAATTTAAACTTCATATTCAGTCTATTGGGGGTGGGATCGCATGATATATCAAAGTTGGGCTTATTCTGATATTATTTGCTTGAGGTTTTAATTCGAGTTTCAATTCTGCCGCAAAACACTACTCTTAGTGAACCCTAAGTAAAACACCTTGGAATCTATTGAAACTTCATATTCTGAATATTGGGTATGCGATTGCACCACATATTAAATTTGGGATTATTTTGATATCAGCTTCTGGAGGTTTTAATTGGAGGTTCAATTCTGCCGCAAACTGATCATACAAGGGGTTTGGGTACCTAGACATTATAGAACGACCTATAAATTGATTTCTGGTGTTTTCATAGTATTGTAATACTAAATATTGAATTTGAGGTCATTTAGAGATCGTTTGGTCTAGGTTTCAATTCTGTTACGTAAAATTGCGTAATAGGTTAGATTTGCCTCAAGTTTCAAAACATGATCTTTGCTGTTTAGTTTTGTCCAAATATTTTTGTTTCTGCTATATTTGGGTTATCTAGGAGTCAAGTAATTGTTTTCTTAACATTTGCTTCTGTTTTATTTCGTGTCTTCGTTTCGTCCACAATTCGTACGAATTTGCATTGCTACTCGCAAAATCGTAATCCTAGTTTTGTTTTGCTTTGTTTTCAGTATATTTATTGATTATTGAGTCTGAAAATTATATTTAGAGTGCGCTGCGAAGGCTATTGACTTTGATTTGTTGATTTCAGTTCCTAAAGAACCAAAAGAAAGCAAGTTGTGAGGTAAAAGGCGTAGAGAGCTTAATAGAGTGAAAAGCCTTAATTTTTGTTTTGTGTGATACACGAGAGGTGTGAGGATATATTTTGTGCTACTAACCAAATTTTGCAGATTCAAAGAATGTCTGAAAACAACGAATCAGCGACACAAAACGTTGACGTAGCTTTCCAATTGCGATCCATAGGCCAGCAACTTGATCTGTTGTCTAGGACGTACAAGGATCTGAAAGATGAGGTGAATTCGATTAAGCAACAGAATAGTGGGGCTGATCACCGGGGAAATACGGTCCGTATGGCCGCACGGAATGTTAGATCTGATTTTGAAGAGTTTGTTGATGAAAACGCAGATGGAGGTGAAGATGACTTTGAGTTTGCATCAGCTGGCCATGGAATCAGGTCTGGACCGAACAGGGCTAGGAGGAATGTGAATTTTCGTAGCATGGGCACTTATGAAGACATGGATGGGGACTTAGACACCATTAAACTGAAAATTCCTAGCTTTCAAGGTAAATCTGAAACTCAACCTAAACGTACTCGTGATGTTAAATGTTTCAGGTGTCAAGGACATGGACATTATGCTTCAGAGTGTCCAAACAAGAGAATCATGATGATTAGAGATAATGGTGATGTGGAATCTAAAAGTGACAGTTCTGATTGTGAAGGCATGCCACCATTGGAGGATAGTGATGGGGATGAGTTAGCATTACCGGTTGAGGAGTCCTTGGTTATAAGGCGAACACTTCAGGTTCAGGTCAAAGAAGATGATACTAATGAACAAAGGGAGAACATCTTCCATACGCGTTGTTACGTACAAAGAAAGGTGTGTGGTTTAATTATAGATAGTGGAAGCTGTGTTAATGTTTGCAGTGCCACCCTTGTTAGTAAACTGAATTTGTGTACTGCTAAGCATGCTAAACCATATAGATTGCAATGGCTGAATGATAGTGGCGAAGTGAAAGTGACTAAACAGGTTGTGGTTCCATTTTCGATTGGGAAATATGTTGATGAAGTTCTGTGCGACGTGGTACCAATGCAAGCAAGTCACATCTTGTTGGGGAGACCATGGCAATATGATAGGAAGGCAATTCATGATGGGGTTAAAAATAGGTATACCATTGTAAAAGATGGTAAAACCATCACTCTTGTACCTCTTACACCCAAACAGGTGTATGATGATCAAATAAAGCTAAAAAGTGAGCATGAGGCGATGGGGAGAGAAAATCAAGGTGAGGAACAAGGGGAGAGAAGACCATCAGATTCGGCTAGAACCCAAAGCACTACAACCCATTCGGCCACCCATCCAAACACAAGCAAATATTCAGCCAACACTCCAAACAAATCAAACCATTCGACCAGAACTCAAAAAAACCCAAATCTGGCCGAGAGTGGAGGTAAGACAAGAGGAGTGAAGAAAGTCAGCAAGTGTGATGAGAATTGTGTGGAAAAACTAAAGAAACAACCCAATTTTTATGCTAGAGAGGGTGAGGTCAGATCTGCATTTTTCACTAACAAGCCAATGATCTTACTTGTGTACAAAGAGGCTTGTACACAAGTAATTGGTCATTCTTGTATAATTATGATTTCTCTTGTCGTGGTCGTATTTGGGTTTGTTGGAATGCTGATTTGGTGAAGATGGATGTTCTGGGAATGTCAGACCAGGCTATCCATGTTTCTGTCATGATATTAGCTACCAATATCTGTTTTAATGCTTCAATCATTTACGGAGACAATAATGCATCCTTACGTGAGGCTTTATGGTCTGATATTGTGAGTCGTAGTGATGGATGGGAGTCAACCCCATGGATTCTTATGGGCGACTTTAATGCTATCCGCAACCAGTCAGAGAGGTTAGGAGGGTCTTCTACGTGGGCTGGTCATATGGACAGATTGGAAACATGTATACGTGAAGCGAAAGTGGATGATCTTCGGTATTCAGGTATGCATTATACTTGGACGAACCAATGTCCTGAGAATATGATTATGCGGAAACTAGATAGAGTGCTTGTAAATGAGAAGTGGAATATGCACTTCCCATTGTCTGAAGCAAGATTCTTGCCTGCTGGTATGTCGGATCATTCTCCCATGGTGGTAAAAGTCACTGGCAATGTTCAGAACATAAAGAAACCATTCAGATTCTTCGATATGTGGATGGATCATGACGAGTTCATGCCCTTGGTGAAGAAAGTATGGGATCAGCATTCGGGAGGTTGTCCAATGTATCAGTTGTGTTGCAAACTAAGGAAGCTAAAGCAGGAACTTAAACATTTCAATAAGACTCACTTCTCCAATATTTCTGATAGAGTCAAAGATGCAAAAGATCACATGGATAAGGCTCAACAAGCTCTGCATACAGCGCCTGAGAATCCAACATTGCGTATGCGAGAAAGAGATGCTGTTTGTAACTATGCTTCTACTGTCAGGGCGGAAGAGAGTTTTTTCAAACAAAAGGCAAGGATGCAATGGCTTAGCTTGGGGGATCAGAATACTAGCTACTTCCACAAATCAGTAAATGGAAGACATAATAGAAATAAGCTTCTCTCCGTTACAAGGGAGGATGGGGAAGTCGTTGAAGGACACGAGGCAGTCAAATCAGAGGTAATTGCATACTTCCAGCGTGTGTTGGGAGTGAATCAGATGCCTAGGGTCTTGAACGAGGAAGTGATGCAATCGGCAATTAACTGCAAACTGTCTTCGACTCAACAGCATGATCTAGCACAGGAAGTAACAAGGGAGGAGATTAAGAATGCTATGTTTAGTTTGAAAAACAACAAAGCCCCTGGCCCGGATGGCTTCAACGCAGGTTTCTTCAAAAGAATGTGGCATATAGTGGGGGAAGATGTAATCAAAGCTGTTAGCTCCTTCTTTCAGACTCGTAGAATGCTTAAAGAAATGAATGCTACATCCATTTCCCTTATCCCTAAAGTTGCTAATCCTACGAGGTTGACAGATTTTCGTCCTATATCTTGCTGCAATACAGTATACAAATGCATCGCGAAGATTCTAGCTGGGAGAGTGAAAGTTGTTTTGCCGTCCTTAGTAGGTCCGTATCAGATAGCTTTTATCTCTGGACGGAGAATCAGCGACAATATTCTTTTGTCTCAGGAGCTAATGAAAGGCTATCATAAATCTACGGGTCCGCCTCGTTGTGCTATGAAAGTAGATCTGATGAAGGCCTATGACTCGGTTCGGTGGGATTTCGTTGATGCTACGTTAATAAAAATGGGATTCCCTAGAACAGTGGTTGATTGGATCATGGTGTGTGTTACATCGTGTTAATTCTCAATCAACGTCAACGGTGAACTTGCAGGTTACTTTCATGGGGGTAGAGGGCTGAGACAAGGTGATCCATTATCTCCATATCTGTTTGTCCTTTGCATGGAAATCCTGTCAGGGCTGTTCTGCAATATGAGTGCCAATCAAAACTTCAAGTTCCACTGGAGATGCAAGAAGGACAGAATTTCTCATCTTTGCTTTGCCGACGACTTGATGATTTTCAGCAAAGGGGATGTACACTCAGTTCGTATGATCAAAAATGCACTCATAGAGTTTCAAGATCTATCAGGTCTATATCCAAATCCAAACAAAAGTGACATCTTCTTGAGCGGTGTGTTAGGTGCTGAGAGGGAACAGATTATCAGTATTCTTGGGTTTAGAGAGGGGGAGCTTCCTATGAAATATTTGGGAGTGCCTCTTATCTCGTCCAGACTAAAGGCTGTTGATTGTAAGGGCCTCGTGGATCGAATTACCGCTAAAGTACGACATTGGACCTGCAGAACACTCTCTTTCGCTGGGCGAGTACAACTGATTAACTCAGTTTTATTCTCCATCCAGGTCTATTGGGCATCTCTATTCCTATTACCTGGGCAAGTAGTGAAAAACATTGAGCAAATTATGAGATCATTTCTTTGGTCAGGTTCAGATATGAGCACTACTAGGGCTAAAGTGGTTTGGGATCAGGTATGTCTTCCAAGAAAGGAGGGGGGGCTAGGCATAAAAAGGATAACAGAATGGAACAAGATTGCCTTGTTGAAACACATTTGGAACTTGTGCAATGACTCGGATGGCTCAATCTGGTCTACTTGGATCAGATCCAATCTCTTGCGAGGTAGGAATTTCTGGACAATCAAGGCGCCAGGAAGCTGCTCTTGGGCTTGGGGAAAGATTCTAAAGCTCAGATCCTTAGCATGGCCGAAGATGAAGCACATTATCGGAGATGGAATGACAACCTCTCTATGGTTTGACAATTGGCATCCTCACAGCCCGCTCGTTGATACTTACGGTGAACGATTCATCTATGATTCAGGTATGGAACACAATGCGAGAGTGAACGTGCTGATTAATAACTTAGAATGGAGAATTCCTATCACTCATGCTATTGGCTGGCACCCCATTATAGAAGCTATTCCTTCCACATCTACTCCTAAGAGGCAAAAGGATGAGATTGTTTGGTTGGATTCGCCAAATCAGAGTTTCTCGGTCAAAGTAGCTTGGGAACAACTAAGAATTCATCATCAGATGGTTGATTGGCATGACATCGTGTGGTTCAAGAATGCTGTCCCAAGACATGCATTTCTTCTTTGGGTGGCTATCCAACGGAAACTCTCAACGCAGGATAGACTTCATCGGTTTGGTATTCATGGTCCCAATAGGTGCTCACTTTGTCTCCGCAATAATGAAGATCACAACCACTTGTTCTTTGAATGCTCCTTTACGAAAGCATTATGGTGGAATGTTTGTGACAGATGCGACATTCCAAGAATGACAAAAAGCTTGGATGAATGGATTCGATTGGCCACACTGTCTCTTGGCATGGCAAAAGTTTCGTCAACTTTTCTCGTAAACTGGGTTTCGCAGCTACAGTGTATTGTATCTGGCAAGAACGGAACGCAAGGATCTTTGCAGATGTGTCTAAAGCTTCGAATTTGGTTTTTGATCAAATCGAATGTATCATTCGCGATAAGCTTGTTTTGATGAGGAATGTTCAACAAACAGATGAAAACATAAGGATCCAAAGACTTTGGAGGGTCAATAACATGGACTCTTAATTTGATGCTTAGCTGGTTGTTTTTGTACCCCTAGCATATCTAGTTGGTCTAAGTTTTTGTTTTGTTATGTGGCTAGCCTGTAGCCATTTGTTGGTTTTCGTTTCTGTTCACATTGTAAATCTTGGGTATGCCCATTATATTCTTTGTATCATTTTCTTTTAATACATAAGTCAGCTTACCAAAAAAAAAAGTTCGTAATCCATTCGGATCATGAGTCCTTGAAACATCTGAAAGGACAAGGTAAGTTGAATAGGAGGCATGCAAAATAGGTTGAATTCATTGAAACTTTCCCTTACGTAATCGGAGTGGAGTAACGATTCCGCGCTGCTCCATGTAAAAGAGCCTCTGAAAACTACTGAAAAACATTTTAGAGCGATCCAACGGTCGGATCTATATTTATGGACCTTTTGAGCCGGTACTCTAGTCGTCTCGGTGGAATTGCGCGACCGGACGTCGTCGAAGTGGAGTACCGATTCCGCGCTCCTCCATGTAAAACAGCCTCCGGAAACTACTGAAAAACATTTTAGAGCGATCCAACGGCCGGATCTATTTTTGTGGACCTTTTTAGCCGGTACTCTAGTCGTCTCGATGGAATTGCCCGACCGGACGTCGTCGGAGTGGAGTACCGATTCCGCGCTACTCCATGTAAAACAGCCTTCGAAAACTCCTGGAAAAAGTTTTAGAGCGATCCAATGGTCGGATCTATATTTATGGACCTTTTAGGATGGTACTCTAGTCGTGTCGGTGGAATTGCGCGACCGGACGTCGTCGGAGTGGAGTACCGAGTCCGCGCTACTCCATGTAAAACAGCCTACGAAAACTCCTGAAAATATTTTTAGAGCGATCCAACGGTCGGATCTATATTTATGGACCTTTTAGGATGGTACTCTAGTCGTGTCCGTGGAATTGCCCGACCGGACGTCGTCGGAGTGGAGTAACGATTCCGCGCTTCTCCATGTAAAAGAGCCTCCAGAAACTACTGAAAAATTTTTTAGAGCAATCCAACGGTTGGATCTATATTTATGGACGTTCTGAGCCGGTACTCTAGTCATCTCGGTGGAATTGACCGACCGGACATCGTCGGAGTGGAGTACCGATTCCGCTCTCCTCCATGTAAAAGAGCCTCCGGAAGCTACTGAAAAACATTTTAGAGCGATCCAACGGCGGATCTATATTTATGGACCTTTTGAGCCGGTACTCTAGTCGTCTCGGTGGAATTGCGCGACCGGACGTCGTCGGAGTGGAGTACCGATTCCACGCTCCTCCATGTAAAACAGCCTACGGAAACTACTGAAAAACATTTTAGAGCGATCCAACGGCCGGATCTATTTTTGTAAACCTTTTAAGCCGGTACTCTAGTCGTCTCGGTGGAATTGCGCGACCGGACGTCGTCGGAGTGGAGTACCGATTCCGCGCTACTCCATGTAAAACAGCCTCCGGAAACTACTGAAAAACATTTTAGAGCGATCCAACGGTCGGATCTATTTTTGTGGACCTTTTAAGCCGGTACTCTAGTCGTGTGGGAGGAATTGCGCGACCGGACGTCATCGGAGTGGAGTACCGAGTCCGCGCTACTCCATGTAAAACAGCCTACGAAAACTCATGAAAATATTTTTAGAGCGATCCAACGGTCGGATCTATATTTATGGACCTTTTAGGATGGTACTCTAGTCGTGTCCGTGGAATTGCCCGCCCGGACGTCGTCGGAGTGGAGTAACGATTCCACGCTTCTCCATGTAAAAGAGCCTCCCGAAACTACTGAAAATTTTTTTAGACCGATCCAACGGTGGGATCTATATTTATGGACGTTTTGAGCCGGTACTCTAGTCATCTCGGTGGAATTGACCGACCGGACATCGTCGGAGTGGAGTACCGATTCCGCTCTCCTCCATGTAAAAGAGCCTCCGGAAACTACTGAAAAACATTTTAGAGCGATCCAACGGCGGATCTATATTTATGGACCTTTTGAGCCGGTACTCTAGTCGTCTCGGTGGAATTGCGCGACCGGACGTCGTCGGAGTGGAGTACCGATTCCGCGCTACTCCATGTAAAACAGCCTACGGAAACTACTGAAAAACATTTTAGAGCGATCCAACGGCCGGATCTATTTTTGTGGACCTTTTAAGCCGGTACTCTAGTCGTCTCGGTGGAATTGCGCGACCGGACGTCGTCGGTGTGGAGTACCGATTCCGCGCTACTCCATGTAAAACAGCCTACGGAAACTCCTAAAATACTTTTTAGAGCGATACAACTGTCGGATCTATATTTATGGACCTTTTAGGATGGTACTCTAGTCGTCTCGGTCGAATTGCGCGACCGGACGTCGTCGGAGTGGAGTACCGATTCCGCGCTACTCCATGTAAAACAGCCTACGGAAACTACTGAAAAACATTTTAGAGCGATCCAACGGCCGGATCTATTTTTGTGGACCTTTTAAGCCGGTACTCTAGTCGTGTCGGTGGAATTGCGCGACCGGACGTCGTCGTAGTGGAGTACCGAGTCCGCGCTACTCCATGTAAAACAGCCTTCGGAAACTCCTGAAATACTTTTTAGAGCGATCCAACGGTCGGATCTATATTTATGGACCTTTTAGGATGGTACTCTAGTCGTGTCCGTGGAATTGCCCGACCGGACGTCGTCGGAGTGGAGTAACGATTCCGCGCAACTCCATGTAAAAGAGCCTCCGGAAACTACTGAAATTTTTTTAGAGCGATCCAACGGTTGGATCTATATTTATGGACGTTTTGAGCCGGTACTCTAGTCGTCTCGGTGGAATTACCTGACCGGACGTCGTCGGAGTGGAGTACCGAGTCCGCGCTCCTCCATGAAAACAGCCTTCGGAAACTCCTGAAAAAATTTTTAGAGCGATCCAACGGCCGGATCTATTTTTGTGGACCTTTTAAGCCGGTACTCTAGTCGTGTGGGAGGAATTGCGCGACCGGACGTCTTCGGAGTGGAGTACCGATTGCGCGCTCCTCCACGTAAAACAGCCTACGGAAACTCCTAAAAAAATTTTTAGAGCGATCCAACAGTCGGATCTATATTTATGGACCTTTTCAGGATGGTACTCTAGTCGTGTCCGTGGAATTGCCCGACCGGACGTCGTCGGAGTGGAGTAACGATTCCGCGCTTCTCCATGTAAAAAAGCCTCCGCAAACTAATGAAAAAATTTTTAGAGCGATCCAACGGTAGGATCTATATTTATGGACCTTTTGAGCAGGTACTCTAGTCGTCTAGGAGGAATTGCGCGACCGGACGTCGTCGGAGTGGAGTACCGATTCCGCGCTACTCCATGTAAAACAGCCTTCGAAAACTCCTGGAAAAAGTTTTAGAGCGATCCAACGGCCGGATCTATTTTTGTGGACCTTTTTAGCCGGTACTCTAGTCGTCTAGGAGGAATTGCGCGACCGGACGTCATCGGAGTGGAGTACCGATTCCGCGTTACTCCATGTAAAAGAGCCTCTGGAAACTACCGAAAAACATTTTAGAGCGATCCAACGGCCAGATCTATTTTTGTGGACCTTTTTAGCCGGTACTCTAGTCGTGTCGGTGGAATTGCCCGCCCGGACGTCGTCGCAGTGGAGTACCGATTCCGCGCTCCTCCATGTAAAACAGCCTCCGGAAACTACTGAAAAACATTTTAGAGCGATCCAACGGTCGGATCTATATTTATGGACCTTTTAGGATGGTACTCTAGTCGTGTCGGTGGAATTGCCCGCCCGGACGTCGTCGAAGTGGAGTACCGATTCCGCGCTACTCCATGTAAAACAGCCTCCGGAAACTACTGAAAAACATTTTAGAGCGATCCAACGGCCGGATCTATTTTTGTGGACCTTTTCAGCCGGTACTCTAGTCGTGTCGGTGGAATTGCGCGACCGGACGTCGTCGGAGTGGAGTACCGAGTCCGCGCTACTCCATGTAAAACAGCCTTCGGAAACTCCTCAAATACTTTTTAGAGCGATACAACTGTCGGATCTATATTTATGGACCTTTTAGGATGGTACTCTAGTCGTGTCCGTGGAATTGCCCGACCGGACGTCGTCGGAGTGGAGTAACGATTCCGCGCTGCTCCATGTAAAAGAACCTCCGGAAACTACTGAAAATTTTTTAGAGCGATCCAACGGTCGGATCTATATTTATGGACGTTTTGAGCCGGTACTCTAGTCGTGTCGGTGGAATTGCCCGCCCGGACGTCATCGGAGTGGAGTACCGAGTCCGCGCTACTCCATGAAAACAGCCTGCGGAAACTCCTGAAAAAAATTTTAGAGCGATCCAACGGCCGGATCTATTTTTGTGGACCTTTTAAGCCGGTACTCTAGTCGTGTCAGTGGAATTGCGCGACAGGACGTCGTCGGAGTGGAGTACCGAGTCCGCGCTACTCCATGTAAAACAGCCTTCGGAAACTCCTGAAATACTTTTTTGAGCGATCCAACGGTCGGATCTATATTTATGGACCTTTTAGGATGGTACTCTAGTCGTGTCCGTGGAATTGCCCGACCGGACGTCGTCGGAGTGGAGTAACGATTCCGCGCTGCTCCATGTAAAAGAGCCTCCGGAAACTACTGAAAATTTTTTAGAGCGATCCAACGGTCGGATCTATATTTATGGACGTTTTGAGCCGGTACTCTAGTCGTCTCGGTGGAATTGCGCGACCGGACGTCGTCGGAGTGGAGTACCGATTCCGCGCTACTCCATGTAAAACAGCCTCCGGAAACTACTGAAAAACATTTTAGAGCGATCCAACGGCCGGATCTATTTTTGTGGACCTTTTAAGCCGGTACTCTAGTCGTGTCGGTGGAATTGCGTGACCGGACGTCGTCAGAGTGGAGTACCGAGTCCGCGCTACTCCATGTAAAACAGCCTACAGAAACTCCTGAAAAAATTTTTAGAGCGATCCAACGGTCGGATCTATATTTATGGACCTTTTAGGATGGTACTCTAGTCGTGTCCGTGGAATTGCCCGACCGGACGTCGTCGGAGTGGAGTAACGATTCCGCGCTTCTCCATGTCAAAGAGCCTCCGCAAACTAACGAAAAATTTTTTAGAGCGATCCAACGGTAGGATCTATATTTATGGACCTTTTGAGCCGGTACTCTAGTCGTGTCCGTGGAATTGCCCGACCGGACGACGTCGGAGTGGAGTAACGATTCCGCGCTGATCAATGTAAAAGTGCCTCTGAAAACTACTGAAAAATTTTTTAGAGCGATCCAACGGTCGGATCTATATTTATGGACCTTTTGAGCCGGTACTCTAGTCGTCTCGGTGGAATTGCGCGACCGGACGTCGTCGGAGTGGAGTACCGATTCCGCGCTACTCCATGTAAAACAGCCTTCGGAAACTACTGAAAAACATTTTAGAGCGATCCAACGGCCGGATCTATTTTTGTGGACCTTTTAAGCCGGTACTCTAGTCGTGTCGGTGGAATTGCGTGACCGGACGTCGTCAGAGTGGAGTACCGAGTCCGCGCTACTCCATGTAAAACAGCCTACAGAAACTCCTGAAAAAATTTTTAGAGCGATCCAACGGTCGGATCTATATTTATGGACCTTTTAGGATGGTACTCTAGTCGTGTCCGTGGAATTGCCCGACCGGACGTCGTCGGAGTGGAGTAACGATTCCGCGCTTCTCCATGTCAAAGAGCCTCCGCAAACTAATGAAAAATTTTTTAGAGCGATCCAACGGTAGGATCTATATTTATGGACCTTTTGAGCCGGTACTCTAGTCGTGTCCGTGGAATTGCCCGACCGGACGACGTCGGAGTGGAGTAACGATTCCGTGCTGATCCATGTAAAAGTGCCTCTGAAAACTACTGAAAATTTTTTTAGAGCGATCCAACGGTCGGATCTATATTTATGGACCTTTTGAGCCGGTACTCTAGTCGTCTCGGTGGAATTGCGCGACCGGACGTCGTCGGAGTGGAGTACCGATTCCGCGCTACTCCATGTAAAAGAGCCTGGATCTATATTTATGGACCTTTTAGGATGGTACTCTAGTCGTGTCCGTGGAATTGCCCGACCGGACGTCGTCGGAGTGGAGTACCGATTTCGCGCTACTCCATGTAAAACAGCCTCCGGAAACTACTGAAAAACATTTTAGAGCGATCCAACCGTCGGATCTATATTTATGGACCTTTTAGGATGGTACTCTAGTCGTGTCCGTGGAATTGCCCGACCGGACGTCGTCGGAGTGGAGTACCGATTCCGCGCTACTCCATGTAAAACAGCCTCCGGAAACTACTGAAAAACATTTTAGAGCGATCCAACGGCCGTATCTATTTTTGTGGACCTTTTATGCCGGTACTCTAGTCGTGTCGGTGGAATTGCGCGACCAGACGTCGTCGGAGTGGAGTACCGAGTCCGCGCTACTCCATGTAAAACAGCCTACGGAAACTCCTGAAAAAATTTTTAGAGCGATCCAACGGTCGGATCTATATTTATGGACCTTTTTGGATGGTACTCTAGTCGTGTCGGTGGAATTGCCCGACCGGACGTCGTCGGAGTGGAGTAACGATTCCGCGCTTCTCCATGTAAAAGAGCCTCCGCAAACTAATGAAAATTTTTTTAGAGCGATCCAACGGTAGGATCTATATTTATGGACCTTTTGAGCCAGTACTCTAGTCGTCTCAGAGGAATTGCGTGACCGGACGTCGTCGAAGGGGAGTACCGATTCCGCGCTAATCCATGTAAAAGATCCTCCGGAAACTACTGAAAAACATTTTAGAGCGATCCAACGGTCAGATCTATATTTATGGACCTTTTGAGCCGTTACTCTAGTCGTGTCGGTGGAATTGCCCGAACGGACGTCGTCGGAGAGGAGTACCGATTCCGCGCTACTCCATGTAAAACAGCCTTCGAAAACTCCTGGAAAAAGTTTTAGAGGGATCCAACGGTCGGATCTATATTTATGGACCTTTTAAGCCGGTACTCTAGTCGTGTCGGTGGAATTGCGCGACCGGACGTCGTCGGAGAGGAGTACCGATTCCGCGCTACTCCATGTAAAACAGCCTTCGAAAACTCCTGAAAAAATTTTTAGAGCGATCCAACGGTCGGATCTATATTTATGGACCTTTTGAGCCGTTACTCTAGTCGTGTCGGTGGAATTGCCCGACCGGACGGCGTCGGAGGGGAGTACCGATTCCGCGCTACTCCATGTAAAAGAGCCTCCGGAAACTGCTGAAAATTTTTTTAGAGCGATCCAACGGTCGGATCTATATTTATGGACCTTTTGAGCCGGTACTCCAGTCGTCTCGGTGGACTTGCCCGACCGGACGTCGTCGGAGTGGAGTACCGATTCCGCGCTCGTCCATGTAAAGGAGCCTTCGAAAACTACTGAAAATTTTTTTAGAGCGATCCAACGGTCGGATCTATATTTATGAACCTTTTGAGCCGGTTCCCTAGTCGTCTCGGTGGAATTGCCCGCCCGGACGTCGTCGGAGTGGAGTACCGATTCCGCGCTCCTCCATGTAAAAGAGCCTCCGGAAACTACTGAAAAACATTTTAGAGCGATTCAATGGCCGGATCTATTTTTGTGGACCTTTTAAGCTGGTACTCTAGTCGTCTCGGTGGAATTGCGCGACCGGACGTCGTCGGAGTGGTGTACCGATTCCGCGCTACTCCATGTAAAACAGCCTCCGGAAACTACTGAAAAACCTTTTAGAGCGATCCAATGGCCGGATCTATTTTTGGGGACCTTTTAAGCCGGTACTCTAGTCGTCTCGGTGGAATTGCGCGACCGGACGTCGTCGGAGTGGAGTACCGATTCCGCGCTACTCCATGTAAAACAGCCTTCGGAAACTCTTGAAAAATTTTTTAAAGCGATCCAACGGTCGGATCTATATTTATATACCTTTTAGGATGGTACTCTAGTCGTGTCGGTGGAATTGCCCGACCGGACGTCGTTTGAGTGGAGTACCGATTCCGCGCTCCTCCATGTAAAAGAGCCTCCGGAAACTACTGAAAATTTTTTTAGAGCGATCCAACGGTCGGATCTATATTTATGGACCTTTTGAGCCGTTACTCTAGTCGTGTCGGTGGAATTGCCCGACCGGACGTCGTCGGAGGGGAGTACCGATTCCGCGCTACTCCATGTAAAAGAGCCTCCGGAAACTACTGAAAATTTTTTTAGAGCGATCCAACGGTCGGATCTATATTTATGGACCTTTTGAGCCGGTACTCTAGTCGTGTCGGTGGAATTGCCCGACCGGACGTAGTCGGAGGGGAGTACCGATTCCGCGCAACTCCATGTAAAGCAGCCTTCGAAAACTCCTGGAAAAAGTTTTAGAGCGATCCAACGGTCGGATCTATATTTATGGACCTTTTAGGATGGTACTCTAGTCGTGTCGATGGAATTGCCCGACCGGAAGTCGTCGGAGTGGAGTACCGATTCCGCACTCGTCCATGTAAAAGAGCCTTCGAAAACTACTGAAAATTTTTTTAGAGCGATCCAACGGTCGGATCTATATTTATGGACCTTTTGAGCCGGTTCGCTAGTCGTCTCGGTGGAATTGCCCGCCCGGACGTCGTCCGAGTGGAGTACCGATTCCGCGCTCCTCCATGTAAAAGAGCCTTCGGAACTACTGCAAAATATTTTAGAGCGATCCAACGGCCGAATCTATTTTTGTGGACCTTTTAAGGCGGTACTCGAGTCGTGTCGGTGGAATTGCCCCACCGGACATCGTCGGAGTGGAGTACCGATTCCGCGCTCCTCCATGTAAAAGAGCCTCCGGAAACTACTGAAAAACATTTTAGAGCGACCCAACGGTCGGATCTATATTTATGGACCTTTTGAGCCATTACTCTAGTCGTGTCGGTGGAATTGCCCGGCCGGACGTCGTCGGAGTGGAGTACCGATTCCGCGCTCCTCCATGTAAAACAGCCTTCGAAAACTCCTGAAAAACGTTTTAGAGCGATCCAACGGTCGGCTCTATATTTATGGACCTTTTAAGCCGGTACTCTAGTCGTGTCGGTGGAATTGCCCGACCGGACATCGTCGGAGTGGTGTACCGATTCCGCGCTCCTCCATGTAAAAGAGCCTCCGGAAACTATTGAAAATTTTTTTAGAGCGATCCAACGGTCGGATCTATATTTATAGACCTTTTGAGCCGGTACTCTAGTCGTCTCGGAGGACTTGCCCGACCAGACGTCGTCGGAGTGGAGTACCGATTCCGCGCTCGTCAATGTAAAGGAGCCTTTGAAAACTACTGAAAATTTTTTTAGAGCGATCCAACGGTCGGATCTATATTTATGGACCTTTTGAGCCGGTTCGCAAGTCGTCTCGGTGGAATTGCCCGACCGGACGTCGTCGGAGTGGAGTACCGATTCCGCGCTCATCCATGTAAAAGAGCCTCCGGAAACTACTGAAAAACATTTTAGAGCGATTCAATGGCCGGATCTATTTTTGTGGACCTTTTAAGCTGGTACTCTAGTCGTCTCGGTGGAATTGCGCGACCGGACGTTGTCGCAGTGGAGTACCGATTCCGCGCTACTCCATGTAAAACAGCCTTCGGAAACTCCTGAAAATTTTTTTAAAGCGATCCAACGGTCGGATCTATATTTATGTACCTTTTAGAATGGTACTCTAGTCGTGTCGGTGGAATTGCCCGACCGGGCGTCGTTAGAGTGGAGTACCGATTCCGCGCTCCTCCATGTAAAAGAGCCTCCGGAAACTACTGAAAATTTTTTTAGAGCGATCCAATGGTCTGATCTATATTTATGGACCTTTTGAGCCGGTACTCTAGTCGTCTCGGTGGAATTGCCCGACCGGACGTCGTCGGAGTGGAGTACCAAATCCGCGCTCCTCCATGTAAAAGAGCCTCCAGAAACTAATGAAAATTTTTTTAGAGCGATCCAACGGTCAGATCTATATTTATGGACCTTTTAGGATGGTACTCTAGTCGTGTCGGTGGAATTGCCCGACGGGACGTCGTTAGAGTGGAGTACCGATTCCGCGCTCCTCCATGTAAAAGAGCCTCCGGAAACTACTGAAAATTTTTTTAGAGCGATCCAACGGTCGGATCTATATTTATGGACCTTTTGAGCCGGTACTCTAGTCGTCTCGGTGGAATTGCCCGACCGGACGTCGTCGGAGTGGAGTACCGATTCTGCGCTCCTCCATGTAAAAGAGCCTCCAGAAACTAATGAAAATTTTTTTAGAGCGATCCAACGGTCAGATCTATATTTATGGACCTTTTAAGCCGGTACTCTAGTCGTGTCGGTGGAATTGCCCGACCGGACGTAGTCGGAGGGGAGTACCGATTCCGCGCTCCTCCATGTAAAGCAGCCTTCGAAAACTCCTGGAAAAAGTTTTAGAGCGATCCAACGGTCGGATCTATATTTATGGACCTTTTAGGATGGTACTCTAGTCGTGTCGATGTAATTGCCCGACCGGAAGTCGTCGGAGTGGAGTACCGATTCCGCACTCGTCCATGTAAAAGAGCCTTCGAAAACTACTGAAAATTTTTTTAGAGCGATCCAACGGTCGGATCTATATTTATGGACCTTTTGAGCCGGTTCGCTAGTCGTCTCGGTGGAATTGCCCGCCCGGACGTCGTCGGAGTGGAGTACCGATTCCGCGCTCCTCCATGTAAAAGAGCCTCCGGAAACTACTGAAAAATATTTTAGAGCGATCCAACGGCCGGATCTATTTTTGTGGACCTTTTAAGGCGGTACTCGAGTCGTGTCGGTGGAATTGCCCCACCGGACATCGTCGGAGTGGAGTACCGATTCCGCGCTCCTCCATGTAAAAGAGCCTCCGGAAACTACTGAAAATTATTTTAGAGCGATCCAACGGTCGGATCTATATTTATAGACCTTTTGAGCCGGTACTCTAGTCGTCTCGGTGGACTTGCCCGACCGGACGTCGTCGGAGTGGAGTATCGATTCCGCGCTACTCTATGTAAAACAGCCTTCGAAAATTCCTGAAAATTTTTTTCAAGCGATCCAACGGTCGGGATCTATATTTATGTACCTTTTAGGATGGTACTCTAGTCGTGTCGGTGGAATTGCCCGACCGGACGTCGTTAGAGTGGAGTACCGATTCCGCGCTCCTCCATGTAAAAGAGCCTCCGGAAACTACTGAAAATTTTTTTAGAGCGATCCATTTGTCGGATCTATATTTATGGACCTTTTGAGCCGGTACTCTAGTCGTGTCGGTGGAATTGCCCGACCGGACGTCGTCGGAGTGGAGTACCGATTCCGCGCTCCTCCATGTAAAAGAGCCTCTAGAAACTAATGAAAATTTTTTTAGAGCGATCCAACGGTCAGATCTATATTTATGGACCTTTTGAGCCGGTACTCTAGTCGTCTCGGTGGAATTGCCCGACCGGACGTCGTCGGAGTGGAGTATCGATTCCGCGCTACTCCATGTAAAAGAGCCTCCGGAAACTACTGAAAAACATTTTAGAGCAATCCAACGGCCGGATCTATTTTTGTGGACCTTTTAAGCCGGTACTCTAGTCGTGTTGATGGAATTGCCCGACCGGACGTCGTCGGAGAGGAGTACCGATTCCGCGCTCCTCCATGTAAAAGAGCCTCCAGAAACTACTGAAAATTTTTTTAGAGCGATCGAAGGGTCGGATCTATATTTATGGACCTTTGGAGCCGGTACTCTAGTCGTCTCGATGGAATTGCCCGACCGGACGTCGTCGGAGTGGAGTATCGATTACGCTCTAGTCCATGTAAAACAGCCTCCGGAAACTGCTGAAAGACATTTTAGAGCGATCCTACGGGCGGATCTATATTTGTGGATCTTTTGAGCCGTTACTCTAGTCATCTCGGTGGAATTGCCCGATCGGACATGGTCGGAGTGGAGTACCGATTCCATGCTACTCTATGTAAGACAGCCTCCGGAAACCCATGAAAAAAACTTTAAAGCGATCCAACGGTCGGATCTATATTTTTGGACCTTTTGAGGCGGTACTCTAGTTGTGTCGGTGGAATTGCCGACCGAAAGTCGTCGCAGTGGAGTACCGATTCCGCGCTCCTCCTTGTAAAACAGCCTTCGGAAACTCCTGAAAATTTTTTTAAAGCGATCCAACGGTCGGATCTATATTTATGGACCTTTTAGGATGGTACTCTAGTCGTGTCGGTGGAATGGGCCGACCGGATGTCATCGGAGTGGAGTACCGAATCCGCACTACTCCATGTAAAACAGCCTCCGGAAACTACTGAAAAACATTTTAGAGCGATCCAACGGTCGGATCTATATTTATGGACCTTTTGAGCCGTTACTCTAGTCCTCTCGGTGGAATTGCCCGACCGGACATCGTCGGAGTGGAGTACCGATTCCGCGCTCCTCCATGTAAAAGAGCCTCCGGAAACTACTGAAAAATTTTTTAGAGCGATCCAACGGTCGGATCTATATTTATGGACGTTTTGAGCCGGTACTCTAGTCGTCTCGGTGGAATTGCGCGACCGGATGTCGTCGGAGTGGACTATCGATTCCGCGCTACTCCATGAAAACAGCCTGCGGAAACTCCTGAAAAAATTTCTAGAGCGATCCAACGGCCGGATCTATTTTTGTGGACCTTTTAAGCCGGTACTTTAGTCGTGTCGGTGGAATTGCGCGACCGGACGTCGTCGGAGTGGAGTACCGAGTCCGCGCTACTCCATGTAAAACAGCCTTCGAAAACTCCTGAAATACTTTTTTGAGCGATCCAACGGTCGGATCTATATTTATGGACCATTTAGGATGGTACTCTAGTCGTGTCCGTGGAATTGCCCGACCGGACGTCGTCGGAGTGGAGTAACGATTCCGCGCTGCTCCATGTAAAAGAGCCTCCGGAAACTACTGAAAATTTTTTAGAGCGATCCAACGGTCGGATCTATATTTATGGACGTTTTGACCCGGTACTCTAGTCGTGTCGGTGGAATTGCCCGCCCGGACGTCATCGGAGTGGAGTACCGAGTCCGCGCTACTCCATGAAAACAGCCTGCGGAAACTCCTGAAAAAAATTTTAGAGCGATCCAACGGCCGGATCTATTTTTGTGGACCTTTTAAGCCGGTACTCTAGTCGTGTCGGTGGAATTGCGCGACCGGACGTCGTCGGAGTGGAGTACCGAGTCCGCGCTACCCCATGTAAAACAGCCTTCGGAAACTCCTGAAATACTTTTTTGAGCGATCCAACGGTCGGATCTATATTTATGGACCTTTTAGGATGGTACTCTAGTCGTGTCCGTGGAATTGCCCGACCGGACGTCGTCGGAGTGGAGTAACGATTCCGCGCTGCTCCATGTAAAAGAGCCTCCGGAAACTACTGAAAATTTTTTAGAGCGATCCAACGGTCGGATCTATATTTATGGACGTTTTGAGCCGGTACTCTAGTCGTCTCGGTGGAATTGCCCGACCGGACGTCCTCGGAGTGGAGTACCGAGTCCGCGCTACTCCATGAAAACAGCCTGCGGAAACTCCTGAAAAAAATTTTAGAGCGATCCAACGGCCGGATCTATTTTTGTGGACCTTTTCAGCCGGTACTCTAGTCGTGTGGGAGGAATTGCGCGACCGGACGTCGTCGGAGTGGAGTACCGAGTCCGCGCTACTCCATGTAAAACAGCCTACGGAAACTACTGAAATTTTTTTTAGAGCGATCCAACGGTCGGATCTATATTTATGGAGCTTTTGAGCAGGTACTCTAGTCATCTCGATGGAATTGCCCGACCGGACGTCGTCGGAGTGGAGTACCGATTCCACGCTACTCCATGTAAAACAGCCTTCGAAAACTCCTGGAAAAAGTTTTAGAGGGATCCAACGGTCGGATCTATATTTATGGACCTTTTAAGCCGGTACTCTAGTCGTGTCAGTGGAATTGCCCGACCGGACGTCGTCGGAGTGGAGTACCGATTCCGCACTACTCCATGTAAAACAGCTTTCGAAAACTCCTGGAAAAAGTTTTAGAGCGATTCAACGGTCGGATCTATATTTATGGACCTTTTAGGATGGTACTCTAGTCGTGTCGGTGGAATGGCGCGACCGGATGTCGTCGGAGTGGAGTACCGAGTCCGCGCTACTCCATGTAAAACAGCCTACGAAAACTCCTGAAAATATTTTTAGAGCGATCCAACGGTCGGATCTATATTGATGGACCTTTTAGGATGGTACTCTAGTCGTGTCCGTGGAATTGCCCGACCGGACGTCGTCGGAGTGGAGTAACGATTCCGCGCTTCTCCATGTAAAAGAGCCTCCGGAAACTACTGAAATATTTTTTAGAGCGATCCAATGGTAGGATCTATATTTATGGACCTTTTGAGCCGGTACTCTAGTCGTGTCCGTGGAATTGCCCGACCGGACGACGTCGGAGTGGAGTAACGATTCCGCGCTGACCCATGTAAAAGTGCCTCTGAAAACTACTGAAAATGTTTTTAGAGCGGTCAAACGGTCGGATCTATATTTATGGACCTTTTGAGCCGGTACTCTAGTCGTCTCGGTGGAATTGCGCGACCGGACGTCGTCGGAGTGGAGTACCGAGTTCGCGCTACTCCATGTAAAACAGCCTACGGAAACTCCTGAAAAACTTTTTAGAGCGATCCAACGTCGGATCTATATTTATGGACCTTTTAAGGATGGTACTCTAGTCGTGTCCGTGGAATTGCGCGACCGGACGTCGTCGGAGTGGAGTAACGATTCCGCACTTCTCCATGTAAAAGAGCCTCCGCAAACTAATGAAAAAATTTTTAGAGCGATCCAACGGTAGGATCTATATTTCTGGACCTTTTGAGCAGGTACTCTAGTCGTCTCGGAGGAATTGCGCGAACGGACGTCGTCGGAGTGGAGTACCTGTTCCGCGCTACTCCATGTAAAAGAGCCTCCGGAAACTACTGAAAAACATTTTAGAGCGATCCAACGGCCGGATCTATTTTTGTGGACCTTTTTAGCTAGTACTCTAGTCGTGTCGGTGGAATTGCGCGACCGGACGTCGTCGGAGTGGAGTACAGATTCCACGCTCCTCCATGTAAAAGAGCCTCCGCAAGGAATTGTGTGACCGGACGTCGTCGAAGGGGAGTACCGATTCCGCGCTAATCCATGTAAAAGATCCTCCGGAAACTACTGAAAAACAATTTAGAGCGATCCAACGGTCAGATCTATATTTATGGACCTTTTGAGCCGTTACTCTAGTCGTGTCGGTGGAATTGCCCGAACGGACTTCGTCGGAGAGGAGTACCGATTCCGCCCTACTCCATGTAAAACAGCCTCCGGAAACTACTGAAAAACATTTTAGAGCGATCCAACGGTCGGATCTATATTTATGGACCTTTTGAGCCGTTACTCTAGTCCTCTCGGTGGAATTGCCCGACCGGACATCGTCGGAGTGGAGTACCGATTCCGCGCTCCTCCATGTAAAAGAGCCTCCGGAAACTACTGAAAAATTTTTTAGAGCGATCCAACGGTCGGATCTATATTTATGGACGTTTTGAGCCGGTACTCTAGTCGTCTCGGTGGAATTGCGCGACCGGATGTCGTCGGAGTGGACTATCGATTCCGCGCTACTCCATGAAAACAGCCTGCGGAAACTCCTGAAAAAATTTTTAGAGCGATCCAACGGCCAGATCTATTTTTGTGGACCTTTTAAGCCGGTACTCTAGTCGTGTCGGTGGAATTGCGCGACCGGACGTCGTCGGAGTGGAGTACCGAGTCCGCGCTACTCCATGTAAAACAGCCTTCGGAAACTCCTGAAATACTTTTTTGAGCGATCCAACGGTCGGATCTATATTTATGGACCTTTTAGGATGGTACTCTAGTCGTGTCCGTGGAATTGCCCGACCGGACGTCGTCGAAGGGGAGTACCGATTCCGCGCTAATCCATGTAAAAGATCCTCCGGAAACTACTGAAAAACATTTTAGAGCGATCCAACGGCCGGATCTATATTTATGGACCTTTTGAGCCGTTACTCTAGTCGTGTCGGTGGAATTGCCCGAACGGACGTCGTCGGAGAGGAGTACCGATTCCGCGCTACTCCATGTAAAACAGCCTTCGAAAACTCCTGAAAAAATTTTTAGAGCGATCCAACGGTCGGATATATATTTATGGACCTTTTGAGCCGTTACTCTAGTCGTGTCGGTGGAATGGCGCGACCGGACATCGTCGGAGTGGAGTACCGATTCCGCGCTACTCCATGTAAAACAGCCTCCGGAAACTACTGAAAAACATTTTAGAGCGATCCAACGGCCGGATCTATTTTTGGGGACCTTTTTAGCCGGTACTCTAGTCGTCTCGATGGAATTGCCCGACCGGACGTCGTCGGAGTGGAGTACCGAGTCCGCGCTACTCCATGTAAAACAGCCTTTGAAAACTCCTGGAAAAAATTTAGAGCGATCCAACGGTCGGATCTATATTTATGGACCTTTTAGGATGGTACTCTAGTCGTGTCGGTGGAATGGCGCGACCGGACGTCGTCGGAGTGGAGTACCTAGTCCGCGCTACTCCATGTAAAACAGCCTACGAAAACTACTGAAAATATTTTTAGAGCGATCCAACGGTCGGATCTATATTTATGGACCTTTTAGGATGGTACTCTAGTCGTGTCCGTGGAATTGCCCGACCGGACGTCGTCAGAGTGGAGTAACGATTCCGCGCTTCTCCATGTAAAAGAGCCTCCGGAAACTACTGAAAATTTTTTTAGAGCGATCCAACGGTAGGATCTATATTTATGGACCTTTTGAGCCGGTACTCTAGTCGTGTCCGTGGAATTGCCCGACCGGACGACGTCGGAGTGGAGTAACGATTCCGCGCTGATCCATGTAAAAGTGCCTCTGAAAACTACTGAAAAATTTTTTAGAGCGATCCAACGGTCGGATCTATATTTATGGACCTTTTGAGCCGGTACTCTAGTCGTCTCGGTGGAATTGCGCGACCGGACGTCGTCGGAGTGGAGTACCGATTCCGCGCTACTCCATGTAAAACAGCCTCCGGAAACTACTGAAAAACATTTTAGAGCGATCCAACGGCCGGATCTATTTTTGTGGACCTTTTAAGCCGGTACTCTAGTCGTGTCGGTGGAATTGCGTGACCGGACGTCGTCAGAGTGGAGTACCGAGTCCGCGCTACTCCATGTAAAACAGCCTACAGAAACTCCTGAAAAAATTTTTAGAGCGATCCAACGGTCGGATCTATATTTATGGACCTTTTAGGATGGTACTCTAGTCGTGTCCGTGGAATTGCCCGACCGGACGTCGTCGGAGTGGAGTAACGATTCTGCGCTTCTCCATGTCAAAGAGCCTCCGCAAACTAATGAAAATTTTTTTAGAGCGATCCAACGGTAGGATCTATATTTATGGACCTTTTGAGCCGATACTCTAGTCGTGTCCGTGGAATTGCCCGACCGGACGACGTCGGAGTGGAGTAACGATTCCGTGCTGATCCATGTAAAAGTGCCTCTGAAAACTACTGAAAATTTTTTTAGAGCGATCCAACGGTCGGATCTATATTTATGGACCTTTTGAGCCGGTACTCTAGTCGTCTCGGTGGAATTGCGCGACCGGACGTCGTCGGAGTGGAGTACCGATTCCGCGCTACTCCATGTAAAAGAGCCTGGATCTATATTTATGGACCTTTTAGGATGGTACTCTAGTCGTGTCCGTGGAATTGCCCGACCGGACGTCGTCGGAGTGGAGTACCGATTCCTCGCTACTCCATGTAAAACAGCCTCCGGAAACTACTGAAAAACATTTTAGAGCGATCCAACGGCCGGATCTATTTTTGTGGACCTTTTATGCCGGTACTCTAGTCGTGTCGGTGGAATTGCGCGACCGGACGTCGTCGGAGTGGAGTACCGAGTCCGCGCTACTCCATGTAAAACAGCCTACGGAAACTCCTGAAAAAATTTTTAGAGCGATCCAACGGTCGGATCTATATTTATGGACCTTTTTGGATGGTACTCTAGTCGTGTCGGTGGAATTGCCCGACCGGACGTCGTCGGAGTGGAGTAACGATTACGCGCTTCTCAATGTAAAAGAGCCTCCGCAAACTAATGAAAATTTTTTTAGAGCGATCCAACGGTAGGATCTATATTTATGGACCTTTTGAGCCAGTACTCTAGTCGTCTCAGAGGAATTGCGTGACCGGACGTCGTCGAAGGGGAGTACCGATTCCGCGCTAATCCATGTAAAAGATCCTCCGGAAACTACTGAAAAACATTTTAGAGCGATCCAACGGTCAGATCTATATTTATGGACCTTTTGAGCCGTTACTCTAGTTGTGTCGGTGGAATTGCCCAAACGGACGTCGTCGGAGAGGAGTACCGATTCCACGCTACTCCATGTAAAACAGCCTTCGAAAACTCCTGAAAAAATTTTTAGAGCGATCCAACGGTCGGATCTATATTTATGGACCTTTTGAGCCGTTACTCTAGTCGTGTCGGTGGAATTGCCCGACCGGACGTCGTCGGAGGGGAGTACCGATTCCGCGCTACTCCATGTAAAAGAGACTCCGGAAACTGCTGAAAATTTTTTTAGAGCGATCCAACGGTCGGATCTATATTTATGGACCTTTTGAGCCGGTACTCCAGTCGTCTCGGTGGACTTGCCCGACCGGACGTCGTCGGAGTGGAGTACCGATTCCGCGCTCGTCCATGTAAAGGAGCCTTCGAAAACTACTGAAAATTTTTTTAGAGCGATCCAACGGTCGGATCTATATTTATGGACCTTTTGAGCCGGTTCACTAGTCTTCGCGGTGGAATTGCCCGCCCGGACGTCGTCGGAGTGGAGTACCGATTCCGCGCTCCTCCATGTAAAAGAGCCTCCGGAAACTACTGAAAAACATTTTAGAGCGATTCAATGGCCGGATCTATTTTTGTGGACCTTTTAAGCTGGTACTCTAGTCGTCTCGGTGGAATTGCGCGACCGGACGTCGTCGGAGTGGTGTACCGATTCCGCGCTACTCCATGTAAAACAGCCTCCGGAAACTACCGAAAAACCTTTTAGAGCGATCCAATGGCCGGATCTATTTTTGGGGACCTTTTAAGCCGGTACTCTAGTCGTCTCAGTGGAATTGCGCGACCGGACGTCGTCGGAGTGGAGTATCGATTCCGCGCTACTCCATGTAAAAGAGACTGCGGAAACTACTGAAAAACATTTTAGAGCGATCCAACGGTCGGATCTATATTTATGGATCTTTTAGGATGGTACTCTAGTCGTGTCGGTGGAATTGCCCGACAGGACGTCGTCGGAGTGGAGTACCGATTCCGCGCTACTTCATGTAGTACAGCCTCCGGAAACTACTGAAAAACATTTTAGAGTGATCCAATGGCCGGATCTATTTTTGTGGACCTTTTGGGCCGGTAGTCTAGTTGTGTCGGTGGAAATGCGCGACCGGACGTCGTCGGAGTGGAGTACCGATTCCGCGCTACTCCATGTAAAACATCCTCCGGAAACTACTGAAAAACATTTTAGAGCGATCCAACGGTCGGATCTATAATTATGGACCTTTTAGGATGGTACTCTAGTCGTGTCGGTGGAATTGCCCGACCGGATGTCATCGGAATGGAGTACCGATTCCGCGCTCCTCCATGCAAAACAGCCTCCGGAAACTACTGAAAAAATTTTTAGAGCGATCCAACGGTCGGATCTATATTTATGGACCTTTTGAGCCGGTACTCTAGTCGTCTCGGTGGAATTGCGCGACCGGACATCGTCGTAGTGGAGTACCGATTCCGCGCTACTCCACGTACAACAGCCTCCGGAAACTACCGAAAAACATTTTAGAGCGATCCAACGGTCGGAGCTATATTTGTGGACCATTTGAGCCGTTACTCTAGTCATCTCGGTGGAATTGCCCGACCGGACATCGTCGTAGTGGAGTACCGATTCCACGCTACTCCATGTAAGACAGCCTTCGGAAAATCATGAAAAAAACTTTAAAGCGATCCAACGGTCGGATCTATATTTATGTACCTTTTAGGATGGTACTCTAGTCGTGTCGGTGAAATTGGCCGACCGGATGTCGTCAGAGTGTAGTACCGAGTCCGCGCTACTCCATGCAAAACACCCTTCGGAAACTCCTGAAAAAAATTTTAGAGCGATCCAACGGTCGGATCGAATGGTCGGATCTATATTTATGGACATTTTAGGATGGTACTCTAGTCGTGTCCGTGGAATTGCCCGACCGGAAGTCGTCGGAGTGGAGTAACGATTCCGCGCTCCTCCATGTAAAAGAGCCTCCGGAAACTACTGAAAATTTTTTTAGAGCGATCCAACGGTCGGATCTATATTTATGGACCTTTTGAGCCGGTTCGCTAGTCGTCTCGGTGGAATTGCCCGCCCGGACGTCGTCGGAGTGGAGTACCGATTCCGCGCTCCTCCATGTAAAAGAGCCTCCGGAACTACTGCAAAATATTTTAGAGCGATCCAACGGCCGGATCTATTTTTGTAGACCTTTTAAGGCGGTACTCGAGTCATGTCGGTGGAATTGCCCCACCGGACATCGTCGGAGTGGAGTACCGATTCCGCGCTCCTCCATGTAAAAGAGCCTCCGGAAACTACTGAAAAACATTTTAGAGCGACCCAACGGTCGGATCTATATTTATGGACCTTTTGAGCCGTTACTCTAGTCGTGTCGGTGGAATTGCCCGGCCGGACGTCGTCGGAGTGGAGTACCGATTCCGCGCTACTCCATGTAAAACAGCCTTCGAAAACTCCTGAAAAACGTTTTAGAGCGATCCAACGGTCGGCTCTATATTTATGGACCTTTTAAGCCGGTACTCTAGTCGTGTCGGTGGAATTGCCCGACCGGACATCGTCGGAGTGGTGTACCGATTCCGCGCTCCTCCATGTAAAAGAGCCTCCGGAAACTATTGAAAATTTTTTTAGAGCGATCCAACGGTCGGATCTATATTTATGGACCTTTTGAGCCGGTTCGCTAGTCGTCTCGGTGGAATTGCCCGACCGGACGTCGTCGGAGTGGAGTACCGATTCCGCGCTCGTCAATGTAAAAGAGCCTCCGGAAACTACTGAAAAACATTTTAGAGCGATTCAATGGCCGGATCTATTTTTGTGGACCTTTTAAGCCGGTACTCTAGTCGTCTCGGTGGAATTGCGCGACCGGACGTCGTCGGAGTGGAGTACCGATTCCGCGCTCCTCCATGTAAAACAGCCTCCGGAAACTCCTGAAAAATTTTTTAAAGCGATCCAATGGTCGGATCTATATTTATGTACCTTTTAGGATGGTACTCTAGTCGTGTCGGTGGAATTGCCCGACCGGACGTCGTTAGAGTGGAGTACGGATTCCGCGCTCCTCCATGTAAAAGAGCCTCCGGAAACTACTGAAAATTTTTTTAGAGCGATCCAACGGTCGGATCTATATTTATGGACCTTTTGAGCCGTTACTCTAGTCGTGTCGGTGGAATTGCCCGACCGGACGTCGTCGGAGGGGAGTACCGATTCCGCGCTACTCCATGTAAAAGAGCCTCCGGAAACTGCTGAAAATTTTTTTAGAGCGATCCCACGGTCGGATCTATATTTATGGACCTTTTGAGCCGGTACTCTAGTCGTGTCGGTGGAATTGCCCGACCGGACGTAGTCGGAGGGGAGTACCGATTCCGCGCTACTCCAAGTAAAGCAGCCTTCGAAAACTCCTGGAAAAAGTTTTAGAGCGATCCAACGGTCGGATCTATATTTATGGACCTTTTAGGATGGTACTCTAGTCGTGTCGATGGAATTGCCCGACCGGAAGTCGTCGGAGTAGAGTACCGATTCCGCACTCGTCCATGTAAAAGAGCCTTCGAAAACTACTGAAAATTTTTTTAGAGCGATCCAACGGTCGGATCTATATTTATGGACCTTTTGAGCCGGTTCGCTAGTCGTCTCGGTGGAATTGCCCGCCCGGACGTCGTCGGAGTGGAGTACCGATTCCGCGCTCCTCCATGTAAAAGAGCCTCCGGAAACTACTGAAAAATATTTTAGAGCGATCCAACGGCCGGATCTATTTTTGTGGACCTTTTAAGGCGGTACTCGAGTCGTGTCGGTGGAATTGCCCCACCGGACATCGTCGGAGTGGAGTACCGATTCCGCGCTCCTCCATGTAAAAGAGCCTCCGGAAACTACTGAAAATTTTTTTAGAGCGATCCAACGGTCGGATCTATATTTATGGACCTTTTGAGCCGGTACTCTAGTCGTGTCCGTGGAATTGCCCGACCGGACGACGTCGGAGTGGAGTAACGATTCCGCGCTGATCCATGTAAAAGTGCCTCTGACAACTACTGAAAATTTTTTTAGAGCGATCCAACGGTCGGATCTATATTTATGGACCTTTTGAGCCAGTACTCTAGTCGTCTCGATGGAATTGCGCGACCGGACGTCGTCGGAGTGGTGTACCGATTCCGCGCTACTCCATGTAAAACAGCCTCCGGAAACTACTGAAAAACATTTTAGAGCGATCCAATGGCCGGATCTATTTTTGGGGACCTTTTAAGCCGGTACTCTAGTCGTCTCGGTGGAATTGCGCGACCGGACGTCGTCGGAGTGGAGTACCGATTCCGCGCTACTCCATGTAAAAGAGCCTCCGGAACTACTGCAAATTTTTTTAGAGCGATCCAACGGTCGGATCTATATTTTTGTGGACCTTTTAAGGCGGTACTCGAGTCGTGTCGGTGGAATTGCCCCATCGGACATCGTCGGAGTGGAGTACCGATTCCGCGCTCCTCCATGTAAAAGAGCCTCCGGAAACTACTGAAAATTTTTTTAGAGCGATCCAACGGTCGGATCTATATTTATGGACCTTTTGAGCCGTTACTCTAGTCGTGTCGGTGGAATTGCCCGACCGGACGTCGTCGGAGGGGAGTACCGATTCCGCGCTACTCCATGTAAAAGAGCCTCCGGAAACTGCTGAAAATTTTTTTAGAGCGATCCAACGGTCGGATCTATATTTATGGACCTTTTGAGCCGGTACTCTAGTCGTGTCGGTGGAATTGCCCGACCGGACGTAGTCGGAGGGGAGTACCGATTCCGCGCTACTCCATGTAAAGCAGCCTTCGAAAACTCCTGGAAAAAGTTTTAGAGCGATCCAACGGTCGGATCTATATTTATGGACCTTTTAGGATGGTACTCTAGTCGTGTCGATGGAATTGCCCGACCGGAAGTCGTCGGAGTGGAGTACCGATTCCGCACTCGTCCATGTAAAAGAGCCTTCGAAAACTACTGAAAATTTTTTTAGAGCGATCCAACGGTCGAATCTATATTTATGGACCTTTTGAGCCGGTTCGCTAGTCGTCTCGGTGGAATTGCCCGCCCGGACGTCGTCGGAGTGGAGTACCGATTCCGCGCTCCTCCATGTAAAAGAGCCTCCGGAAACTACTGAAAAATATTTTAGAGCGATCCAACGGCCGGATCTATTTTTGTGGACCTTTTAAGGCGGTACTCGAGTCGTGTCGGTGGAATTGCCCCACCGGACATCGTCGGAGTGGAGTACCGATTCCGCGCTCCTCCATGTAAAAGAGCCTCCGGAAACTACTGAAAATTTTTTTAGAGCGATCCAACGGTCGGATCTATATTTATAGACCTTTTGAGCCGGTACTCTAGTCGTCTCGGTGGACTTGCCCGACCGGACGTCGTCGGAGTGGAGTATCGATTCCGCGCTACTCTATGTAAAACAGCCTTCGAAAATTCCTGAAAATTTTTTTAAAGCGATCCAACGCTCGGATCTATATTTATGTACCTTTTAGGATGGTACTCTAGTCGTGTCGGTGGAATTGCCCGACCGGACGTCGTTAGAGTGGAGTACCGATTCTGCGCTCCTCCATGTAAAAGAGCCTCCGGAAACTACTGAAAATTTTTTTAGAGCGATCCAATGGTCGGATCTATATTTATGGACCTTTTGAGCCGGTACTCTAGTCGTCTCGGTGGAATTGCCCGACCGGACGTCGTCGGAGTGGAGTACCGATTCCGCGCTCCTCCATGTAAAAGAGCCTCCAGAAACTAATGAAAATTTTTTTAGAGCGATCCAACGGTCGAATCTATATTTATGGACCTTTTGAGCCGGTACTCTAGTCGTCTCGGTGGACTTGCCCGACCGGACGTCGTCGGAGTGGAGTACCGATTCCGCGCTACTCCATGTAAAAGAGCCTCCGGAAACTACTGAAAAACATTTTAGAGCAATCCAACGGCCGGATCTATTTTTGTGGACCTTTTAAGCCGGTACTCTAGTCGTGTTGATGGAATTGCCCGACCGGACGTCGTCGGAGTGGAGTACCGATTCCGCGCTCCTCCATGTAAAAGAGCCTCCAGAAACTACTGAAAATTTTTTTAGAGCGATCGAAGGGTCGGATCTATATTTATGGACCTTTTCAGCCGGTACTCTAGTCGTCTCGATGGAATTGCCCGACCGGACGTCGTCGGAGTGGAGTATCGATTACGCGCTAGTCCATGTAAAACAGCCTCCGGAAACTGCTGAAACACATTTTAGAGCGATCCTACGGGCGGATCTATATTTGTGGATCTTTTGAGCCGTTACTCTAGTCATCTCGGTGGAATTGCCCGACCGGACATGGTCGGAGTGGAGTACCGATTCCATGCTACTCTATGTAAGACAGCCTCCGGAAACTCATGAAAAAAACTTTAAAGCGATCCAACGGTCGGATCTATATTTTTGGACCTTTTGAGGCGGTACTCTAGTTGTGTCGGTGGAATTGCCGACCGAAAGTCGTCGCAGTGGAGTACCGATTCCGCGCTCCTCCTTGTAAAACAGCCTTCGGAAACTCCTGAAAAAATTTTTAAAGCGATCTAACGGTCGGATCTATATTTATGGACCTTTTAGGATGCTACTCTAGTCGTGTCGGTGGAATTGGCCGACCGGATGTCATCGGAGTGGAGTACCGAATCCGCACTACTCCATGTAAAACAGCCTCCGGAAACTACTGAAAAACATTTTAGAGCGATCCAACGGTCGGATCTATATTTATGGACCTTTTGAGCCGTTACTCTAGTCCTCTCGGTGGAATTGCCCGACCGGACATCGTCGGAGTGGAGTACCGATTCCGCGCTCCTCCATGTAAAAGAGCCTCCGGAAACTACTGAAAATTTTTTTAGAGCGATCCAACGGTCGGATCTATATTTATGGACGTTTTGAGCCGGTACTCTAGTCGTCTCGGTGGAATTGCGCGACCGGATGTCGTCGGAGTGGACTATCGATTCCGCGCTACTCCATGTAAAACAGCCTCCGGAAACTGCTGAAAAACATTTTAGAGCGATCCAACGACCGGATCTATTTTTGTGGACCTTTTAAGCCGGTACTCTAGTCGTGGCGGTGGATTGGCGCGACCGGACGTCGTCGGAGTGGAGTAACTGATTAGTACTTAAAAGTGCATGTTTATCAAGGTTTTATATCATCATTTTGCACTTGAAGTATCAATAACTCCTTCTCTGATATCTGTATATATTTGTAAAATTCTTAGCTCTTTCTCCCTTCTTTGAATCTCTTCTCTAATTCTCTTTTGAAAATGGACACTACTCTTGAAAAGTTGAAAAGGTATTTTCCCGCTTTGCCTCCAAATGCGATTAATAAAATTTACCGTGCTAGGTGTGCAAGATTGAGGTTATTAATGAATCATGAAATTCCTGAAGATATTCGCTGGCTAATTGAAGCAAAGGTCCGCTTATCAGGTGAGTCCTCCAATTCTTTCATTTCACACATGCCTGGAACAGGTAAAAGCACTTTTGCAAAGAAACGTCGTGCAAAACGACTGAAAGTCTGTCACAAATGTGCCAGATGGACTTGTAATGCGACATGTCATTCTTTAGGAATGGTATCTGTAAACCGTGAAGATAAGATACAATTCATTAAGGATGGCCTGAGTAAGGGGTCTTTAGATAATCTTTTGTTGACCCTTGAGACGCATCCTAGTGGAGATGTGCATCGTGTAATTCATGATTTATGGCCACAATTCCATAAAGAACATGATCGACTTAGTCTTGGGAATCTGACTAAAAAAGACCCTGTTTGCCAGTTTTTAAGAAAACTGGATGGGAAGCCTATCCCCGACCCATAGAGGGCGTTTAAGCCGTTCTTGGACGTAAAACCAAGGGAAGATGTGAGCCGAAAAAAAAAACCGAATTAACCGATTAAAAAATCACAAAAAAATTCCGGTTCGGTTCGGTTTCGGTTTTTAAAATCCGAAACCGATTAAACCGAACCGAACCGAACCAGTTCAACCATACAAGCACTTTAAAAAAAACAAGTATAAATAGAAAAAACCCTACACCTAAATTAACTTTCAACAGACGCCCCCCCTCCCCCCTCTCATCATCTTCTCACCTGCTCCTCTGTCTCTCCCTCTCATCATCCCCCTCCCTCCCCCCTCTCATAACAGCCCCCTTTCTCTCCCTTTCATCATCCCCCTCTTTTTCTCTGCCTCTCATCATCTTCTCTTCTCTCCCCGTAGGCCCCCCCTCCCTTTCTTCTCTCCTTTTCTCTTTGCTTCTCATCTCTCCCCGTAGGCCCCCCCTCCCTTTCTTCTCTCCTTTTCTCTTTGCTTCTCATCTCTCCCCGTAAGCCCCCCCTCCCTTTCTCTCTATCTTTCATCTTTTTAAGTTCACCCCTGCATTTATTTCTCTCTATCTTTCATCTTTCATCTTTTTATTTATGAATCTACGTTTGCTTGGAGTTTGTGGGCAGATCTGTTTTCTTGAACAGCAGATCTGTTTTCATAATTTGTGTGCACTGGACATCGAGATTTGCTTGTAGTTTGTGTGCACCGGGCACTGAGATTTGCTTTCGGTTTTACCGGTTTTTGAACAACAAAAACCGAACCGAACCGAACCGAAACCGGTCGGTTCGAACCGGTTTCGGTTTTAAAATTTTAAAATTAATAATGTCGGTTTAGTTACTTTTTTTATGTAAAAACCGGACCGAACCGGAAATGCTCAGCCCTATCCCATATATTCATCAAATATAGAAGTGTGTAGAAATGGCAAGTTCCTCAAGTCATCAGATAAGAAATATTTGTGTTTTCGGTGGATCCAGTTCTGGGAAAGAAAAAGAGTTTTTAGAATCAGCAAATCATCTTGGTCGGGTACTAGCTGAGAGAAAGATTCATTTAGTGTATGGGGGAGGCAGCCTTGGGTTAATGGGAGGTGTGTCAATGGCTGTATTTTTAGGAGGCAGTCAAGTTTTGGGGGTTGTCCCCAAAGCTTTAGCAAATGGGGACATCATTGGAAAAACAATTGGAGAAGAACTACAGGTCCCAACAATGTCTGACCGACTGAATACCATGTTTAACCATGCTGATGCCTTCATTGCATTACCAGGTGGTCTGGGCACATTGGAAGAGATCTTTCATATTTCATCTTGGGCCCAACTGCACATTCACCATAAACCCATAGGTTTGTTAAATGTTAATGGTTTTTATGATAAGTTGCTGTCTTTCCTTGATCAAGCTGTGGAACATGAATTTCTAACATCTTCGGCACGACGAATCATAATCTCTGCTGCTACTGCTGAACAATTGATTGACCAACTACAATCTTTCATCCCTGTCATTGATCCCTGCATGAGTCGTCTAGATTGGTCAACTAAGGACAGCCGTAAAAAGCTTAGATTAGATTTGAGCCTTCATCTGTGAAACCTTGTGTCTTTTGGTTTTATTAATAGCATATTATTTTGTTTTGTTACTTCTTATGTTTGTTTAAGTGTGTTTCAGGTTTGTCATTGTTCGATGTTTCAGGTGATGTCTTCTATACTCTATCTTTCTACCTTCGAACATTGAGGACAATGTCTCGTTTTGGTTGGGGGGAGAGGGTAGTAGTTTTTTAAAAAAAAAAATACTAACTTGCTAACTGTTTTTGCTATTATTAAAACCATTTGACAAAATTGTTATTAGGATGGCAGAGTATGGAATCAATTTTATTGACTCTAGAGACGCATCTTAGTAAGTTTCATTACCAAGGTCTATCATAATACTTCTTGAAATATTCAGGTTTACAAACTCTCACATTGTTATCATTTGATTCTGCTCCTATACTCATTTAACAAGTATTATTAAACCTTCATTTTCACACACACACTTTAACATATGATTGTGGGTTGCACATTGGATTATTACATTAATTATGTTTTTTTGTTGAAGGTAACAACTAAGGGAAAAGGATAGTATATAATTTGCAAAAAAAAAAAAAATAGAGAAGAAAAAAAAAAGAAAAAAAATAGAATTGATGATAATAAAACGTGGATAAGTTTGGTTTCATAGCCTCCCTAACCTAAGCAATTAAGCCCGAAGGGGTGTTTTAACACCTAATACCCTAAAGTCAACTGACTTGGGAGCTATTGGCCCAAAGCTTGTTACATGGGTTAAGGAGAAAAGCTTAAGGGAATCAAACATTGCATTATCTACGTATCAGTATCTGCAACCCGAGTTGTTAAGCTCGTAGGGGTGTCTCAACACCTAATGCCCTAAGATCAACTGGTCTGGGAGTCATTAGCCTAAAACTCGTTACATGGGTTAAAGATACATTGTGTTTTAAGTTGTATGTGTATGTAAAAAAAAAGAAAAAAAAAAGAAAAAAATAATAATCCCAACCCAAGGAAGTTCACCTTAAACATTTGAACATAATATTGTTTTCTTCCAACAAAAGCCCCATCATCTATGTTTTCATTGAGCACATAAAAAGAAGGTTTATTAATATCTTGTTTACGAAGTATGAAGCAGGAATATAAATTTAATGAGAGTTTGTTTATCTGGATAGATTAATGGAAGTTGAATGATGAATGCCTTGCTTTGTGGAACTTGCAAATTGTTTCTCTATTTTAACGCTTTAGATTACTAGGGACTAGTAATAAGCTGGTTGGGGGTTGTGATTAGTACTTAAAAGTGCATGTTTATCAAGGTTTTATATCATCATTTTGCACTTGAAGTATCAATAACTCCTTAACTAAAGCATGTTTTATAATAACAAGTTTGATACTATAAGATACCTTAATTTATGGTAAATGCTCATCTTATATGCAGGCTATCACATAAATAAAAGAATTGATTGATGAGTTTAAGTATTGAAAGTGAAAGGACAAAGAGATGGCCAAACTTAGAAAAGAGATGTCGGTGCAGTTCAAACCGGAACATTGCTCAGTAATTGGATCATATCTGGAGCTCTAGATTTCGGATTTAGGTCCATTTTATATGGATGGAAAGGTAAAACAAAGGCCTACAACTTTCATGAGGAGCCCAAGATTTGAAAAGGTCGTTTTGAAGTCCAAATTGAAGGAACAACGAAGAAGTCCGAAGCTGTCCTGCAGCCCAAACACTATTTAGTGTTCAGCCCATATCTTGAGTTCTAGAAGTCCAAATGACCTCATCTTTTTTTTGTTGGAAAGCTGAGACAATTTCCTAGAACATTCCTAAGGATTCTGGGCAAATTATGATGTTAGCAATGACGTCTTGACCAGACAAGAAGATAAGGATTGTTATCAAGTCAAGATGTGGCCACCCACTCATCAATTAGTCAACAAATCAATAGTTCCAAATTTTGGCCTATAAAAGGAGGCACTTACCATGTATTGAGGCATCTTGGTGTTCAGATCAAGATCATGCTCTTGCTTTCTCTCTTTGTATTGCTTATGTCTTGCTTTCATTAATATCAAGTTTATGCACTTCATTTCCTTTCCTTTGTCTAGTTAACTTCTTTCTCATTTATGTTCTTGTCTTGCTCATTTATGTTTCTTTCTTTTATTATGTCCAGCTAAGTTAATTATGTCAAGGTGAAAAGGGTACACTAATGGTGTAAGAACAAGTATAATATAAACTTAACATGGACCTTAACGTTGGATACTAACATGTTTTATATTTGTTATCTTGTTCACTTTAATACTTTGCTTGTTAAATGGTTAATCTAGATTTATGTTGTATAACACTTGGTACAACAAATACTTGGCACTTTCATAGCCCATACTGTATGGTTTAACCGACACCTGAGCTATGAAAGGAACTTGATTTGTTGTTAACATAAGTTATAATCATGAATGCCTGCCAACATTTACAAGTATTAGCTTTATTCGAATAAGATAATTAATGTAATCATGTTAACAATTTATAATCTGATTGGAACCTCCTTTATGTGTGGTTTCCAATTGAGTAATAAGAGTTTATATTATACTTGTTTGAAGTACCATTAGTGGATCCTCTAACCTTGACATTTGTTTTTATCATTGTTTAATCCTTACGTTAATCTTTCATCTCAAAGTTCTCATTAATTTCTTCATCCTCTGCTTTCATTATCATTATTATTATTATTATTATTATTTACATTATGTTTATATTATATAATATATATATATTTGATCTTTTCATAAACTCAGTATATAGGCTGGAAACCTGTGACCCGATCTTTAGATCATTCTCAGGTATAACAACGCCACGTACTGAATACAATAATAATTATTATTGTTATTGTTGTTGTTGTTGTTGTTGTTGTCTTGTTATTTATAATTTATACAATTAACCTCTCTGTGGTTTGACCCCGGTCTTGCCGGGTTATTTATTACTTCGACACTCCTGCACTTGGGAAAAGACATCAAGCTTTTGGTCGTGTCAGTAACGATTCCGCGCTTCTCGATGTAAAAGAGCCTCTAAAAACTACTGAAAATTTTTTTAGAGCGATCCAACGGTCGGATCTATATTTATGAACCTTTTGAGCCGGTACTCTAGTCGTCCGGGTGGAATTGCCCGACCGGACGTCGTCGGAGTGGAGTACCGATTCCGCACTACTCCATGTAAAACAGCCTCCGAAAACTACTGAAAAACATTTTAGAGGGATCCAATGGCCAGATCTATTTTTGTGGACCTTTTAAGCCGGTACTCTAGTCATGTCGGTGGAATTGCCCGACCGGACGTCGTCGGAGTGGAGTACCGAGTCCGCGCTACTCCATGTAAAACAGCCTATGGAAACTCCTGAAAACATTTTTAGAGCGATCCAACGGTCGGATCTACATTTATGGACCTTTTAGGATGGTACTCTAGCCGTGTCAGTGGAATTGCCCGACCGGACGTCGTCGGAGTGGAGTAACGATTCCGCGATGCTCCATGTAAAAGAGCCTCTGAAAACTACTGAAAAAATTTTTAAAGCGATCCAACGGTCGGATCTATATTTATGGACCTTTTGAGCCGGTACTCTAGTCATCTCGGTGGAATTGCCCGACCGGACGTCGTCGGAGTGGAGTACCGATTCCGCGCTACACCATATAAAACAGCCTCCGGAAAATACTGAAAAACATTTTAGAGCGATCCAACGGCCGGATCTATTTTGTGGACCTTTTCAGCCGGTACTCTAGTCGTGTCGGTGGAATTGCGCGACCGGACGTCGTTGGAGTGGAGTATCGATTCCGCGCTCTTCCATGTAAAAGAGACTGCGGAAACTACTGAAAAACATTTTAGAGCGATCCAACGGTCGGATCTATATTTATGGATCTTTTAGGATGGTACTCTAGTCGTGTCAGTGGAATTGCCCGACCGGAGGTCGTCAGAGTGGAGTAACGATTCCGCGCTTCTCGATGTAAAAGAGCCTCTGAAAACTACTGAAAATTTTTTTAGAGGGATCCAACGATCGGATCTATATTTATGGACCTTTTGAGCCGGTACTCTAGTCGTGTCGGTGAAATTGGCCGACCGGAAGTCGTCGGAGTGGAGTACCGATTCCGCGCTCCTCCATGTAAAACAGCCTCCGAAAACTACTGAAAAACATTTTAGAGCGATATAACGGTCGGATCTATATTTGTGATCCTTTTGAGCCGTTACTCTAGTCATCTCGGTGGAATTGCCCGACCGGACATCGTCGGAGTGGAGTACCGATTCCACGCTGCTCCATGTAAGACAGCCTCCGGAAAATCATGAAAAAAACTTTAAAGCGATCCAACGGTCGGATCTATATTTATGGACCTTTTGAGCCGGTACTCTAGTCGTCTCGGAGGAATTGCGCGACCGGACGTCGTCGGAGTGGAGTACCAATTCCGCGCTACTCCATGTAAAACAGCCTCCGGAAACTACTGAAAAACATTTTAGAGCGATCCAACGGCCGGATCTATTTTGTGGACCTTTTCAGCCGGTACTCTAGTCGTGTCGGTGGAATTGCGCGACCGGACGTCGTTGGAGTGGAGTATCGATTCCGCGCTCTTCCATGTAAAAGAGACTGCGGAAACTACTGAAAAACATTTTAGAGCGATCCAACGGTCGGATCTATATTTATGGATCTTTTAGGATGGTACTCTAGTCGTGTCGGTGGAATTGCCCGACAGGACGTCGTCGGAGTGGAGTACCGATTCCGCGCTACTTCATGTAGTACAGCCTCCGGAAACTACTGAAAAACATTTTAGAGTGATCCAATGGCCGGATCTATTTTTGTGGACCTTTTGGGCCGGTAGTCTAGTTGTGTCGGTGGAAATGCGCGACCGGACGTCGTCGGAGTGGAGTACCGATTCCGCGCTACTCCATGTAAAACATCCTCCGGAAACTACTGAAAAACATTTTAGAGCGATCCAACGGTCGGATCTATAATTATGGACCTTTTAGGATGGTACTCTAGTCGTGTCGGTGGAATTGCCCGACCGGATGTCATCGGAATGGAGTACCGATTCCGCGCTCCTCCATGCAAAACAGCCTCCGGAAACTACTGAAAAAATTTTTAGAGCGATCCAACGGTCGGATCTATATTTATGGACCTTTTGAGCCGGTACTCTAGTCGTCTCGGTGGAATTGCGCGACCGGACATCGTCGTAGTGGAGTACCGATTCCGCGCTACTCCACGTACAACAGCCTCCGGAAACTACCGAAAAACATTTTAGAGCGATCCAACGGTCGGAGCTATATTTGTGGACCATTTGAGCCGTTACTCTAGTCATCTCGGTGGAATTGCCCGACCGGACATCGTCGTAGTGGAGTACCGATTCCACGCTACTCCATGTAAGACAGCCTTCGGAAAATCATGAAAAAAACTTTAAAGCGATCCAACGGTCGGATCTATATTTATGGACCTTTTAAGGCGGTACTCTAGTTGTGTCGGTGGAATTGCCCGACCGGACGTTGTCGGAGTGGAGTACCGATTCCACGCTACTCCATGAAAAACAGCCTCCGGAAACTACTGAAAAACATTTTAGAGCGATCCAACGGTCGGATCTATATTTGTGAACCTTTTGAGCCGTTACTCTAGTCATCTCGGTGCAATTCCCGACCGGACATCGTCGGAGTGGAGTACCGATTCCACGCTGCTCCATGTAAGACAGCCTCCGGAAAATCATGAAAAAAACTTTAAAGCGATCCAACGGTCGGATCTATATTTATGGACCTTTTGAGGCGGTACTCTAGTCGTGTCGGTGGAATTGCCCGACCGGACGTCGTCGGAGTGGAGTACCGATTCCACGCTCCTCCATGTAAGACGGCCTTCGGAAAATCATGAAAAAAAGCTTTAAAGCGATCCAACGGTCGGATTTATATTTATGGACCTTTTGAGGCGGTACTCTAGTCGTGTCGGTGGAATTGCCCGACCGGACGTCGTCGGAGTGGAGTACCGATTCCACGCTACTCCATGTAAAACAGCCTTCGGAAAATCCTGAAAAAATTTTTAGAGCGATCCAACGGTCGGATCTATATTTATGGACCTTTTAGGATGGTACTCTAGTCGTGTCGGTGAAATTGGCCGACCGGATGTCGTCAGAGTGTAGTACCGAGTCCGCGCTACTCCATGCAAAACACCCTTCGGAAACTCCTGAAAAAAATTTTAGAGCGATCCAACGGTCGGATCGAACGGTCGGATCTATATTTATGGACATTTTAGGATGGTACTCTAGTCGTGTCCGTGGAATTGCCCGACCGGAAGTCGTCGGAGTGGAGTAACGATTCCGCGCTCCTCCATGTAAAAGAGCCTCCGGAAACTACTGAAAATTTTTTTAGAGCGATCCAACGGTCGGATCTATATTTATGGACCTTTTGAGCCGGTTCGCTAGTCGTCTCGGTGGAATTGCCCGCCCGGACGTCGTCGGAGTGGAGTACCGATTCCGCGCTCCTCCATGTAAAAGAGCCTCCGGAACTACTGCAAAATATTTTAGAGCGATCCAACGGCCGGATCTATTTTTGTGGACCTTTTAAGGCGGTACTCGAGTCATGTCGGTGGAATTGCCCCACCGGACATCGTCGGAGTGGAGTACCGATTCCGCGCTCCTCCATGTAAAAGAGCCTCCGGAAACTACTGAAAAACATTTTAGAGCGACCCAACGGTCGGATCTATATTTATGGACCTTTTGAGCCGTTACTCTAGTCGTGTCGGTGGAATTGCCCGGCCGGACGTCGTCGGAGTGGAGTACCGATTCCGCGCTACTCCATGTAAAACAGCCTTCGAAAACTCCTGAAAAACGTTTTAGAGCGATCCAACGGTCGGCTCTATATTTATGGACCTTTTAAGCCGGTACTCTAGTCGTGTCGGTGGAATTGCCCGACCGGACATCGTCGGAGTGGTGTACCGATTCCGCGCTCCTCCATGTAAAAGAGCCTCCGGAAACTATTGAAAATTTTTTTAGAGCGATCCAACGGTCGGATCTATATTTATAGACCTTTTGAGCCGGTACTCTAGTAGTCTCGGTGGACTTGCCCGACCGGACGTCGTCGGAGTGGAGTACCGATTCCGCGCTCGTCAATGTAAAGGAGCCTTCAAAAACTACTGAAAATTTTTTTAGAGCGATCCAACGGTCGGATCTATATTTATGGACCTTTTGAGCCGGTTCGCTAGTCCTCTCGGTGGAATTGCCCGACCGGACGTCGTCGGAGTGGAGTACCGATTCCGCGCTCCTCCATGTAAAAGAGCCTCCGGAAACTACTGAAAAACATTTTAGAGCGATTCAATGGCCGGATCTATTTTTGTGGACCTTTTAAGCTGGTACTCTAGTCGTCTCGGTGGAATTGCGCGACCGGACGTCGTCGGAGTGGAGTACCGATTCCGCGCTCCTCCATGTAAAACAGCCTTCGGAAACTCCTGAAAAATTTTTTAAAGCGATCCAACGGTCGGATCTATATTTATGTACCTTTTAGGATGGTACTCTAGTCGTGTCGGTGGAATTGCCCGACCGGACGTCGTTAGAGTGGAGTACCGATTCCGCGCTCCTGCATGTAAAAGAGCCTCCGGAAACTACTGAAAATTTTTTTAGAGCGATCCAACGGTCGGATCTATATTTATGGACCTTTTGAGCCGGTACTCTAGTCGTGTCCGTGGAATTGCCCGACCGGACGACGTCGGAGTGGAGTAACAACTCCGCGCTGATCCATGTAAAAGTGCCTCTGACAACTACTGAAAATTTTTTTAGAGCGATCCAACGGTCGGATCTATATTTATGGACCTTTTGAGCCAGTACTCTAGTCGTCTCGATGGAATTGCGCGACCGGACGTCGTCGGAGTGGTGTACCGATTCCGCGCTACTCCATGTAAAACAGCCTCCGGAAACTACTGAAAAACATTTTAGAGCGATCCAATGGCCGGATCTATTTTTGGGGACCTTTTAAACCGGTACTCTAGTCGTCTCGGTGGAATTGCGCGACCGGACGTCGTCGGAGTGGAGTACCGATTCCGCGCTACTCCATGTAAAAGACCCTCCGGAACTACTGCAAAATATTTTAGAGCGATCCAACGGTCGGATCTATATTTATGGACCTTTTGAGCCGGTACTCTAGTCGTGTCGGTGGAATTGCCCGACCGGACGTCGTTAGAGTGGAGTACCGATTCCGCGCTCCTCCATGTAAAAGAGCCTCCGGAAACTACTGAAAATTTTTTTAGAGCGATCCAACGGTCGGATCTATATTTATGGACCTTTTGAGCCGTTACTCTAGTCGTGTCGGTGGAATTGCCCGACCGGACGTCGTCGGAGGGGAGTACCGATTCCGCGCTACTCCATGTAAAAGAGCCTCCGGAAACTGCTGAAAATTTTTTTAGAGCGATCCAACGGTCGGATCTATATTTATGGACCTTTTGAGCCGGTTCGCTAGTCGTCTCGGTGGAATTGCCCGCCCGGACGTCGTCGGAGTGAAGTATCGATTCCGCGCTACTCCATGTAAAAGAGCCTCCGGAACTACTGCAAAATATTTTAGAGCGATCCAACGGTCGGATCTATATTTATGGACCTTTTGAGCCGGTACTCTAGTCGTGTCGGTGGAATTGCCCGACCGGACGTCGTTAGAGTGGAGTACCGATTCCGCGCTCCTCCATGTAAAAGAGCCTCCGGAAACTACTGAAAATTTTTTTAGAGCGATCCAACGGTCGGATCTATATTTATGGACCTTTTGAGCCGTTACTCTAGTCGTGTCGGTGGAATTGCCCGACCGGACGTCGTCGGAGGGGAGTACCGATTCCGCGCTACTCCATGTAAAAGAGCCTCCGGAAACTGCTGAAAATTTTTTTAGAGCGATCCAACGGTCGGATCTATATTTATGGACCTTTTGAGCCGGTTCGCTAGTCGTCTCGGTGGAATTGCCCGACCGGACGTCGTCGGAGTGGAGTACCGATTCCGCGCTCCTCCATGTAAAAGAGCCTCCGGAAACTACTGAAAAATATTTTAGAGCGATCCAACGGCCGGATCTATTTTTGTGGACCTTTTAAGGCGGTACTCGAGTCGTGTCGGTGGAATTGCCCCACCGGACATCGTCGGAGTGGAGTACCGATTCCGCGCTCCTCCATGTAAAAGAGCCTCCGGAAACTACTGAAAATTTTTTTAGAGCGATCCAACGGTCGGATCTATATTTATAGACCTTTTGAGCCGGTACTCTAGTCCTCTCGGTGGACTTGCCCGACCGGACGTCGTCGGAGTGGAGTATCGATTCCGCGCTACTCTATGTAAAACAGCCTTCGAAAATTCCTGAAAATTTTTTTAAAGCGATCCAACGCTCGGATCTATATTTATGTACCTTTTAGGATGGTACTCTAGTCGTGTCGGTGGAATTGCCCGACCGGACGTCGTTAGAGTGGAGTACCGATTCTGCGCTCCTCCATGTAAAAGAGCCGCCGGAAACTACTGAAAATTTTTTTAGAGCGATCCAATGGTCGGATCTATATTTATGGACCTTTTGAGCCGGTACTCTAGTCGTCTCGGTGGAATTGCCCGACCGGACGTCGTCGGAGTGGAGTACCGATTCCGCGCTCCTCCATGTAAAAGAGCCTCCAGAAACTAATGAAAATTTTTTTAGAGCGATCCAACGGTCAGATCTATATTTATGGACCTTTTGAGCCGATACTCTAGTCGTCTCGGTGGACTTGCCCGACCGGACGTCGTCGGAGTGGAGTACCGATTCCGCGCTACTCCATGTAAAAGAGCCTCCGGAAACTACTGAAAAACATTTTAGAGCAATCCAACGGCCGGATCTATTTTTGTGGACCTTTTAAGCCGGTACTCTAGTCGTGTTGATGGAATTGCCCGACCGGACGTCGTCGGAGTGGAGTACCGATTCCGCGCTCCTCCATGTAAAAGAGCCTCCAGAAACTACTGAAATTTTTTTTAGAGCGATCGAAGGGTCGGATCTATATTTATGGACCTTTTCAGCCGGTACTCTAATCGTCTCGATGGAATTGCCCGACCGGACGTCGTCGGAGTGGAGTATCGATTACGCGCTAGTCCATGTAAAACAGCCTCCGGAAACTGCTGAAACACATTTTAGAGCGATCCTACGGGCGGATCTATATTTGTGGATCTTTTGAGCCGTTACTCTAGTCATCTCGGTGGAATTGCCCGACCGGACATGGTCGGAGTGGAGTACCGATTCCATGCTACTCTATGTAAGACAGCCTCCGGAAACTCATGAAAAAAACTTTAAAGCGATCCAACGGTCGGATCTATATTTTTGGACCTTTTGAGGCGGTACTCTAGTTGTGTCGGTGGAATTGCCGACCGAAAGTCGTCGCAGTGGAGTACCGATTCCGCGCTCCTCCTTGTAAAACAGCCTTCGGAAACTCCTGAAAAAATTTTTAAAGCGATCCAACGGTCGGATCTATATTTATGGACCTTTTAGGATGGTACTCTAGTCGTGTCGGTGGAATTGGCCGACCGGATGTCATCGGAGTGGAGTACCGAATCCGCACTACTCCATGTAAAACAGCCTCCGGAAACTACTGAAAAACATTTTAGAGCGATCCAACGGTCGGATCTATATTTATGGACCTTTTGAGCCGTTACTCTAGTCCTCTCGGTGGAATTGCCCGACCGGACATCGTCGGAGTGGAGTACCGATTCCGCGCTCCTCCATGTAAAAGAGCCTCCGGAAACTACTGAAAATTTTTTTAGAGCGATCCAACGGTCGGATCTATATTTATGGACGTTTTGAGCCGGTACTCTAGTCGTCTCGGTGGAATTGCGCGACCGGATGTCGTCGGAGTGGACTATCGATTCCGCGCTACTCCATGTAAAACAGCCTCCGGAAACTGCTGAAAAACATTTTAGAGCGATCCAACGACCGGATCTATTTTTGTGGACCTTTTAAGCCGGTACTCTAGTCGTGGCGGTGGATTGGCGCGACCGGACGTCGTCGGAGTGGAGTAACTGATTAGTACTTAAAAGTGCATGTTTATCAAGGTTTTATATCATCATTTTGCACTTGAAGTATCAATAACTCCTTCTCTGATATCTGTATATATTTGTAAAATTCTTAGCTCTTTCTCCCTTCTTTGAATCTCTTCTCTAATTCTCTTTTGAAAATGGACACTACTCTTGAAAAGTTGAAAAGGTATTTTCCCGCTTTGCCTCCAAATGCGATTAATAAAATTTACCGTGCTAGGTGTGCAAGATTGAGGTTATTAATGAATCATGAAATTCCTGAAGATATTCGCTGGCTAATTGAAGCAAAGGTCCGCTTATCAGGTGAGTCCTCCAATTCTTTCATTTCACACATGCCTGGAACAGGTAAAAGCACTTTTGCAAAGAAACGTCGTGCAAAACGACTGAAAGTCTGTCACAAATGTGCCAGATGGACTTGTAATGCGACATGTCATTCTTTAGGAATGGTATCTGTAAACCGTGAAGATAAGATACAATTCATTAAGGATGGCCTGAGTAAGGGGTCTTTAGATAATCTTTTGTTGACCCTTGAGACGCATCCTAGTGGAGATGTGCATCGTGTAATTCATGATTTATGGCCACAATTCCATAAAGAACATGATCGACTTAGTCTTGGGAATCTGACTAAAAAAGACCCTGTTTGCCAGTTTTTAAGAAAACTGGATGGGAAGCCTATCCCCGACCCATAGAGGGCGTTTAAGCCGTTCTTGGACGTAAAACCAAGGGAAGATGTGAGCCGAAAAAAAAAACCGAATTAACCGATTAAAAAATCACAAAAAAATTCCGGTTCGGTTCGGTTTCGGTTTTTAAAATCCGAAACCGATTAAACCGAACCGAACCGAACCAGTTCAACCATACAAGCACTTTAAAAAAAAACAAGTATAAATAGAAAAAACCCTACACCTAAATTAACTTTCAACAGACGCCCCCCCTCCCCCCTCTCATCATCTTCTCACCTGCTCCTCTGTCTCTCCCTCTCATCATCCCCCTCCCTCCCCCCTCTCATAACAGCCCCCTTTCTCTCCCTTTCATCATCCCCCTCTTTTTCTCTGCCTCTCATCATCTTCTCTTCTCTCCCCGTAGGCCCCCCCTCCCTTTCTTCTCTCCTTTTCTCTTTGCTTCTCATCTCTCCCCGTAAGCCCCCCCTCCCTTTCTCTCTATCTTTCATCTTTTTAAGTTCACCCCTGCATTTATTTCTCTCTATCTTTCATCTTTCATCTTTTTATTTATGAATCTACGTTTGCTTGGAGTTTGTGGGCAGATCTGTTTTCTTGAACAGCAGATCTGTTTTCATAATTTGTGTGCACTGGACATCGAGATTTGCTTGTAGTTTGTGTGCACCGGGCACTGAGATTTGCTTTCGGTTTTACCGGTTTTTGAACAACAAAAACCGAACCGAACCGAACCGAAACCGGTCGGTTCGAACCGGTTTCGGTTTTAAAATTTTAAAATTAATAATGTCGGTTTAGTTACTTTTTTTATGTAAAAACCGGACCGAACCGGAAATGCTCAGCCCTATCCCATATATTCATCAAATATAGAAGTGTGTAGAAATGGCAAGTTCCTCAAGTCATCAGATAAGAAATATTTGTGTTTTCGGTGGATCCAGTTCTGGGAAAGAAAAAGAGTTTTTAGAATCAGCAAATCATCTTGGTCGGATACTAGCTGAGAGAAAGATTCATTTAGTGTATGGGGGAGGCAGCCTTGGGTTAATGGGAGGTGTGTCAATGGCTGTATTTTTAGGAGGCAGTCAAGTTTTGGGGGTTGTCCCCAAAGCTTTAGCAAATGGGGACATCATTGGAAAAACAATTGGAGAAGAACTACAGGTCCCAACAATGTCTGACCGACTGAATACCATGTTTAACCATGCTGATGCCTTCATTGCATTACCAGGTGGTCTGGGCACATTGGAAGAGATCTTTCATATTTCATCTTGGGCCCAACTGCACATTCACCATAAACCCATAGGTTTGTTAAATGTTAATGGTTTTTATGATAAGTTGCTGTCTTTCCTTGATCAAGCTGTGGAACATGAATTTCTAACATCTTCGGCACGACGAATCATAATCTCTGCTGCTACTGCTGAACAATTGATTGACCAACTACAATCTTTCATCCCTGTCATTGATCCCTGCATGAGTCGTCTAGATTGGTCAACTAAGGACAGCCGTAAAAAGCTTAGATTAGATTTGAGCCTTCATCTGTGAAACCTTGTGTCTTTTGGTTTTATTAATAGCATATTATTTTGTTTTGTTACTTCTTATGTTTGTTTAAGTGTGTTTCAGGTTTGTCATTGTTCGATGTTTCAGGTGATGTCTTCTATACTCTATCTTTCTACCTTCAAACATTGAGGACAATGTCTCGTTTTGGTTGGGGGGAGAGGGTAGTAGTTTTTTTTAAAAAAAAATACTAACTTGCTAACTGTTTTTGCTATTATTAAAACCATTTGACAAAATTGTTATTAGGATGGCAGAGTATGGAATCAATTTTATTGACTCTAGAGACGCATCTTAGTAAGTTTCATTACCAAGGTCTATCATAATACTTCTTGAAATATTCAGGTTTACAAACTCTCACATTGTTATCATTTGATTCTGCTCCTATACTCATTTAACAAGTATTATTAAACCTTCATTTTCACACACACACTTTAACATATGATTGTGGGTTGCACATTGGATTATTACATTAATTATGTTTTTTTGTTGAAGGTAACAACTAAGGGAAAAGGATAGTATATAATTTGCAAAAAAAAAAAAAACAGAGAAGAAAAAAAAAAGAAAAAAAATAGTATTGATGATAATAAAACGTGGATAAGTTTGGTTTCATAGCCTCCCTAACCTAAGCAATTAAGCCCGAAGGGGTGTTTTAACACCTAATACCCTAAAGTCAACTGACTTGGGAGCTATTGGCCCAAAGCTTGTTACATGGGTTAAGGAGAAAAGCTTAAGGGAATCAAACATTGCATTATCTACGTATCAGTATCTGCAACCCGAGTTGTTAAGCTCGTAGGGGTGTCTCAACACCTAATGCCCTAAGATCAACTGGTCTGGGAGTCATTAGCCTAAAACTCGTTACATGGGTTAAAGATACATTGTGTTTTAAGTTGTATGTGTATGTAAAAAAAAAGAAAAAAAAAAGAAAAAAATAATAATCCCAACCCAAGGAAGTTCACCTTAAACATTTGAACATAATATTGTTTTCTTCCAACAAAAGCCCCATCATCTATGTTTTCATTGAGCACATAAAAAGAAGGTTTATTAATATCTTGTTTACGAAGTATGAAGCAGGAATATAAATTTAATGAGAGTTTGTTTATCTGGATAGATTAATGGAAGTTGAATGATGAATGCCTTGCTTTGTGGAACTTGCAAATTGTTTCTCTATTTTAACGCTTTAGATTACTAGGGACTAGTAATAAGCTGGTTGGGGGTTGTGATTAGTACTTAAAAGTGCATGTTTATCAAGGTTTTATATCATCATTTTGCACTTGAAGTATCAATAACTCCTTAACTAAAGCATGTTTTATAATAACAAGTTTGATACTATAAGATACCTTAATTTATGGTAAATGCTCATCTTATATGCAGGCTATCACATAAATAAAAGAATTGATTGATGAGTTTAAGTATTGAAAGTGAAAGGACAAAGAGATGGCCAAACTTAGAAAAGAGATGTCGGTGCAGTTCAAACCGGAACATTGCTCAGTAATTGGATCATATCTGGAGCTCTAGATTTCGGATTTAGGTCCATTTTATATGGATGGAAAGGTAAAACAAAGGCCTACAACTTTCATGAGGAGCCCAAGATTTGAAAAGGTCGTTTTGAAGTCCAAATTGAAGGAACAACGAAGAAGTCCGAAGCTGTCCTGCAGCCCAAACACTATTTAGTGTTCAGCCCATATCTTGAGTTCTAGAAGTCCAAATGACCTCATCTTTTTTTTGTTGGAAAGCTGAGACAATTTCCTAGAACATTCCTAAGGATTCTGGGCAAATTATGATGTTAGCAATGACGTCTTGACCAGACAAGAAGATAAGGATTGTTATCAAGTCAAGATGTGGCCACCCACTCATCAATTAGTCAACAAATCAATAGTTCCAAATTTTGGCCTATAAAAGGAGGCACTTACCATGTATTGAGGCATCTTGGTGTTCAGATCAAGATCATGCTCTTGCTTTCTCTCTTTGTATTGCTTATGTCTTGCTTTCATTAATATCAAGTTTATGCACTTCATTTCCTTTCCTTTGTCTAGTTAACTTCTTTCTCATTTATGTTCTTGTCTTGCTCATTTATGTTTCTTTCTTTTATTATGTCCAGCTAAGTTAATTATGTCAAGGTGAAAAGGGTACACTAATGGTGTAAGAACAAGTATAATATAAACTTAACATGGACCTTAACGTTGGATACTAACATGTTTTATATTTGTTATCTTGTTCACTTTAATACTTTGCTTGTTAAATGGTTAATCTAGATTTATGTTGTATAACACTTGGTACAACAAATACTTGGCACTTTCATAGCCCATACTGTATGGTTTAACCGACACCTGAGCTATGAAAGGAACTTGATTTGTTGTTAACATAAGTTATAATCATGAATGCCTGCCAACATTTACAAGTATTAGCTTTATTCGAATAAGATAATTAATGTAATCATGTTAACAATTTATAATCTGATTGGAACCTCCTTTATGTGTGGTTTCCAATTGAGTAATAAGAGTTTATATTATACTTGTTTGAAGTACCATTAGTGGATCCTCTAACCTTGACATTTGTTTTTATCATTGTTTAATCCTTACGTTAATCTTTCATCTCAAAGTTCTCATTAATTTCTTCATCCTCTGCTTTCATTATCATTATTATTATTATTATTATTATTTACATTATGTTTATATTATATAATATATATATATTTGATCTTTTCATAAACTCAGTATATAGGCTGGAAACCTGTGACCCGATCTTTAGATCATTCTCAGGTATAACAACGCCACGTACTGAATACAATAATAATTATTATTGTTATTGTTGTTGTTGTTGTTGTTGTTGTTGTTGTTGTTGTCTTGTTATTTATAATTTATACAATTAACCTCTCTGTGGTTTGACCCCGGTCTTGCCGGGTTATTTATTACTTCGACACTCCTGCACTTGGGAAAAGACATCAAGCTTTTGGTCGTGTCAGTAACGATTCCGCGCTTCTCGATGTAAAAGAGCCTCTAAAAACTACTGAAAATTTTTTTAGAGCGATCCAACGGTCGGATCTATATTTATGAACCTTTTGAGCCGGTACTCTAGTCGTCCGGGTGGAATTGCCCGACCGGACGTCGTCGGAGTGGAGTACCGATTCCGCACTACTCCATGTAAAACAGCCTCCGAAAACTACTGAAAAACATTTTAGAGGGATCCAATGGCCAGATCTATTTTTGTGGACCTTTTAAGCCGGTACTCTAGTCATGTCGGTGGAATTGCCCGACCGGACGTCGTCGGAGTGGAGTACCGAGTCCGCGCTACTCCATGTAAAACAGCCTATGGAAACTCCTGAAAACATTTTTAGAGCGATCCAACGGTCGGATCTATATTTATGGACCTTTTAGGATGGTACTCTAGCCGTGTCAGTGGAATTGCCCGACCGGACGTCGTCGGAGTGGAGTAACGATTCCGCGATGCTCCATGTAAAAGAGCCTCTGAAAACTACTGAAAAAATTTTTAAAGCGATCCAACGGTCGGATCTATATTTATGGACCTTTTGAGCCGGTACTCTAGTCATCTCGGTGGAATTGCCCGACCGAACGTCGTCGGAGTGGAGTACCGATTCCGCGCTACACCATATAAAACAGCCTCCGGAAAATACTGAAAAACATTTTAGAGCGATCCAACGGCCGGATCTATTTTGTGGACCTTTTCAGCCGGTACTCTAGTCGTGTCGGTGGAATTGCGCGACCGGACGTCGTTGGAGTGGAGTATCGATTCCGCGCTCTTCCATGTAAAAGAGACTGCGGAAACTACTGAAAAACATTTTAGAGCGATCCAACGGTCGGATCTATATTTATGGATCTTTTAGGATGGTACTCTAGTCGTGTCAGTGGAATTGCCCGACCGGAGGTCGTCAGAGTGGAGTAACGATTCCGCGCTTCTCGATGTAAAAGAGCCTCTGAAAACTACTGAAAATTTTTTTAGAGGGATCCAACGATCGGATCTATATTTATGGACCTTTTGAGCCGGTAATCTAGTCGTCTCAGTGGAATTGCCCGACCGGACGTCATCGGAGTGGAGTACCGATTCCGCGCTCCTCCATGTAAAACAGCCTCCGAAAACTACTGAAAAACATTTTAGAGCGATATAACGGTCGGATCTATATTTGTGATCCTTTTGAGCCGTTACTCTAGTCATCTCGGTGGAATTGCCCGACCGGACATCGTCGGAGTGGAGTACCGATTCCACGCTGCTCCATGTAAGACAGCCTCCGGAAAATCATGAAAAAAACTTTAAAGCGATCCAACGGTCGGATCTATATTTATGGACCTTTTGAGCCGGTACTCTAGTCGTCTCGGAGGAATTGCGCGACCGGACGTCGTCGGAGTGGAGTACCAATTCCGCGCTACTCCATGTAAAACAGCCTCCGGAAACTACTGAAAAACATTTTAGAGCGATCCAACGGCCGGATCTATTTTGTGGACCTTTTCAGCCGGTACTCTAGTCGTGTCGGTGGAATTGCGCGACCGGACGTCGTTGGAGTGGAGTATCGATTCCGCGCTCTTCCATGTAAAAGAGACTGCGGAAACTACTGAAAAACATTTTAGAGCGATCCAACGGTCGGATCTATATTTATGGATCTTTTAGGATGGTACTCTAGTCGTGTCGGTGGAATTGCCCGACAGGACGTCGTCGGAGTGGAGTACCGATTCCGCGCTACTTCATGTAGTACAGCCTCCGGAAACTACTGAAAAACATTTTAGAGTGATCCAATGGCCGGATCTATTTTTGTGGACCTTTTGGGCCGGTAGTCTAGTTGTGTCGGTGGAAATGCGCGACCGGACGTCGTCGGAGTGGAGTACCGATTCCGCGCTACTCCATGTAAAACATCCTCCGGAAACTACTGAAAAACATTTTAGAGCGATCCAACGGTCGGATCTATAATTATGGACCTTTTAGGATGGTACTCTAGTCGTGTCGGTGGAATTGCCCGACCGGATGTCATCGGAATGGAGTACCGATTCCGCGCTCCTCCATGCAAAACAGCCTCCGGAAACTACTGAAAAAATTTTTAGAGCGATCCAACGGTCGGATCTATATTTATGGACCTTTTGAGCCGGTACTCTAGTCGTCTCGGTGGAATTGCGCGACCGGACATCGTCGTAGTGGAGTACCGATTCCGCGCTACTCCACGTACAACAGCCTCCGGAAACTACCGAAAAACATTTTAGAGCGATCCAACGGTCGGAGCTATATTTGTGGACCATTTGAGCCGTTACTCTAGTCATCTCGGTGGAATTGCCCGACCGGACATCGTCGTAGTGGAGTACCGATTCCACGCTACTCCATGTAAGACAGCCTTCGGAAAATCATGAAAAAAACTTTAAAGCGATCCAACGGTCGGATCTATATTTATGGACCTTTTAAGGCGGTACTCTAGTTGTGTCGGTGGAATTGCCCGACCGGACGTTGTCGGAGTGGAGTACCGATTCCACGCTACTCCATGAAAAACAGCCTCCGGAAACTACTGAAAAACATTTTAGAGCGATCCAATGGTCGGATCTATATTTGTGAACCTTTTGAGCCGTTACTCTAGTCATCTCGGTGCAATTCCCGACCGGACATCGTCGGAGTGGAGTACCGATTCCACGCTGCTCCATGTAAGACAGCCTCCGGAAAATCATGAAGAAAACTTTAAAGCGATCCAACGGTCGGATCTATATTTATGGACCTTTTGAGGCGGTACTCTAGTCGTGTCGGTGGAATTGCCCGACCGGACGTCGTCGGAGTGGAGTACCGATTCCACGCTCCTCCATGTAAGACGGCCTTCGGAAAATCATGAAAAAAAGCTTTAAAGCGATCCAACGGTCGGATTTATATTTATGGACCTTTTGAGGCGGTACTCTAGTCGTGTCGGTGGAATTGCCCGACCGGACGTCGTCGGAGTGGAGTACCGATTCCACGCTACTCCATGTAAAACAGCCTTCGGAAAATCCTGAAAAATTTTTTAGAGCGATCCAACGGTCGGATCTATATTTATGGACCTTTTAGGATGGTACTCTAGTCGTGTCGGTGAAATTGGCCGACCGGATGTCGTCAGAGTGTAGTACCGAGTCCGCGCTACTCCATGCAAAACACCCTTCGGAAACTCCTGAAAAAAATTTTAGAGCGATCCAACGGTCGGATCGAATGGTCGGATCTATATTTATGGACATTTTAGGATGGTACTCTAGTCGTGTCCGTGGAATTGCCCGACCGGAAGTCGTCGGAGTGGAGTAACGATTCCGCGCTTCTCCATGTAAAAGAGCATCCGGAAACTACTGAAAATTTTTTTAGAGCGATCCAACGGTCGAATCTATATTTCTGGATCTTTTGAGCCGGTACTCTAGTCGTCTCGGTGGAATTGCCCGACAGGACATCGTCGGAGTGGAGTACCGATTCCACGCTGCTCCATGTAAGACAGCCTCCGGAAAATCATGAAAAAAACTTTAAAGCGATCCAACGGTCGGATGTATATTTATGGACCTTTTGAGGCGGTACTCTAGTCGTGTCGGTGGAATTGCCCGACCAGACGTCGTCGGAGTGGAGTACCGATTCCGCGCTACTCCACGTACAACAGCCTCCGGAAACTACCGAAAAACATTTTAGAGCGATCCAACGGTCGGAGCTATATTTGTGGACCATTTGAGCCGTTACTCTAGTCATCTCGGTGGAATTGCCCGACCGGACATCGTCGTAGTGGAGTACCGATTCCACGCTACTCCATGTAAGACAGCCTTCGGAAAATCATGAAAAAAACTTTAAAGCGATCCAACGGTCGGATCTATATTTATGGACCTTTTAAGGCGGTACTCTAGTTGTGTCGGTGGAATTGCCCGACCGGACGTTGTCGGAGTGGAGTACCGATTCCACGCTACTCCATGAAAAACAGCCTCCGGAAACTACTGAAAAACATTTTAGAGCGATCCAACGGTCGGATCTATATTTGTGAACCTTTTGAGCCGTTACTCTAGTCATCTCGGTGCAATTCCCGACCGGACATCGTCGGAGTGGAGTACCGATTCCACGCTGCTCCATGTAAGACAGCCTCCGGAAAATCATGAAAAAAACTTTAAAGCGATCCAACGGTCGGAGCTATATTTGTGGACCATTTGAGCCGTTACTCTAGTCATCTCGGTGGAATTGCCCGACCGGAAGTCGTCGGAGTGGAGTACCGATTCCACGCTCCTCCATGTAAAACAGCCTCCGGAAACTATTGAAAAACATTTTAGAGCGATCCAACGGCCGGATCAATTTTTATAATCCTTTTGAGCCGGTACTCTAGTCGTGTCGGTGGAATGGCGCGACCGGACGTTGTCGGAGTGGAGTACCGATTCCGCGCTACTCCATGTAAAAGCGCCTCCGGAAACTACTGAAAATTTTTTTAGAGCGATCCAACGATCCGATCTATATTTATGGACCTTTTGAGCCGGTACTCTAGTCGTCTCGGTGGAATTGCCCGACCGGAAGTCGTCGGCATGGAGTACCGATTCCGCGCTACTCCATGTAAAACAGCCTCCGGAAACTGCTGAAAAACATTTTAGAGCGATCGAACGGCCGGATCTATTTTTGTGGACCTTTTGAGCCGATACTCTAGTCGTGTCGGTGGAATTGCGCAACCGGACGTTGTCGGAGTGGAGTACCGATTCCCCGCTACTTCATGTAAAACAGCCTCCGGAAACTACTGAAAAACATTTTAGAGCGATCCAACGGTCGGATCTATATTTGTGGACCTTTTGAGCCGTTACTCTAGTCTTCTCGGTGGAATTGCCCGACCGGACATCGTCGGAGTGGAATACCGATTCCGCGCCACTTCATGTAAAACAGCCTCCGGAAACTACTGAAAAACATTTTAGAGCGATCCAACGGTCGGATGTATATTTGTGGACCTTTTGAGCCGTTACTCTAGTCTTCTCGGTGGAATTGCCCGACCGGACATCGTCGGAGTGGAATACCGATTCCGCGCCACTTCATGTAAAACAACCTCTGGAAACTACTGAAAAACATTTTAGAGCGATCCAACGGCCGGATCTATTTTTGTGGACCTTTTGAGCCGGTACTCTAGTCGTGTTGGTGGAATGGCGCGACCGGACGTCGTCGGAGTGGAGTACCGATTCCGCGCTACTCCATCTAAAACAGCCTCCGGAAACTACTGAAAAACATTTTAGAGCGATCGAACGGCCGAATCTATTTTTGTGGACCTTTTGAGCCGGTACTCTAGTCGTCTCGGTGGAATTGCCCGACCGGAAGTCGTCGGAGTGGAGTACCGATTCCGCGCTACTTCATGTAAAACAGCCTCCGGAAACTATTGAAAAACATTTTAGAGCGATTCAACGGTCGGATATATATTTGTGGACCTTTTGAGCCGTTACTCTAGTCATCTAGTTGGAATTGCCCGACCGGACATCGTCGGAGTGGAGTACCGATTCTACGCTACTCCATGTAAGACAGCCTCCGGAAACTCATGAAAAAAACTTTAAAGCGATCCAACGGTCGGATCTATATTTCTAGACCTTTTGAGGCGGTACGCTAGTCGTGGCGGTGGAGTTGCGCGACCGGACGTTGTCGGAGTGGAGTACCGATTCCGCGCTACTTCATGTAAAACAGCCTCCGGAAACTATTGAAAAACATTTTAGAGCGATCCAACGGCTGGATCTATATTTATGGAACTTTTGAGCCGGTACGCTAGTCGTGGCGGTGGAATGGCGCGACCGGACGTTGTCGGAGTGGAGTACCGATTCCACGCTATTTCATGTAAAACAGCCTCCGGAAACTATTGAAAAACATTTTAGAGCGATCCAACGGTCGGATCTATATTTGTGGACCTTTTGAGCCGTTACTCTAGTCTTCTCGGTGGAATTGCCCGACCGGACATCGTCGGAGTGGAATACCGATTCCGCGCCACTTCATGTAAAACAACCTCCGGAAACTACTGAAAAACATTTTAGAGCGATCCAACGGCCGGATCTATTTTTGTGGACCTTTTGAGCCGGTACTCTAGTCGTGTTGGTGGAATGGCGCGACCGGACGTCGTCGGAGTGGAGTACCGATTCCGCGCTACTCCATCTAAAACAGCCTCCGGAAACTACTGAAAAACATTTTAGAGCGATCGAACGGCCGAATCTATTTTTGTGGACCTTTTGAGCCGGTACTCTAGTCGTCTCGGTGGAATTGCCCGACCGGAAGTCGTCGGAGTGGAGTACCGATTCCGCGCTACTTCATGTAAAACAGCCTCCGGAAACTATTGAAAAACATTTTAGAGCGATCCAACGGTCGGATATATATTTGTGGACCTTTTGAGCCGTTACTCTAGTCATCTAGTTGGAATTGCCCGATCGAACATCGTCGGAGTGGAGTACCAATTCTACGCTACTCCATGTAAGACAGCCTCCGGAAACTCATGAAAAAAACTTTAAAGCGATCCAACGGTCGGATCTATATTTCTAGACCTTTTGAGGCGGTACGCTAGTCGTGGCGGTGGAGTTGCGCGACCGGACGTTGTCGGAGTGGAGTATCGATTCCGCGCTACTTCATGTAAAACAGCCTCCGGAAACTATTGAAAAACATTTTGGAGCGATCCAACGGCCGGATCTATATTTATGGAACTTTTGAGCCGGTACGCTAGTCGTGGCGGTGGAATGGCGCGACCGGACGTTGTCGGAGTGGAGTACCGATTCCACGCTATTTCATGTAAAACAGCCTCCGGAAACTATTGAAAAACATTTTAGAGCGATCAAACGGTCGGATCTATATTTGTGGACCTTTTGAGCCGTTACTCTAGTCCTCTCGGTGGAATTGCCCGACTGGACTTCGTCGGAGTGGAGTACCGATTCCACGCTACTCCATGTAACACAGCCTCCGGAAACTACTGAAAAACATTTTAGAGCGATCCAACGGCCGGATATATATTTGTGGACCTTTTGAGCCGTTACTCTAATCATCTAGTTGGAATTGCCCGACCGGACATCGTCGGAGTGGAGTACTGATTCTACGCTACTCCATGTAAGACAGCCTCCGGAAACTCATGAAAAAAACTTTAAAGCGATCCAACGGTCGGATCTATATTTCTAGACCTTTTGAGGCGGTACGCTAGTCGTGGCGGTGGAGTGGCGCGACCGGACGTTGTCGGAGTGGAGTACCGATTCCGCGCTACTTCATGTAAAACAGCCTCCGGAAACTATTGAAAAACATTTTAGAGCGATCCAACGGCCGGATCTATATTTGTGGATCTTTTGAGCCGGTACGCTAGTCGTGTCGGTGGAATGGCGCGACCGGACGTCGTCGGAGTGGAGTACCGATTCCGCGCTACTGCATGTAAAACAGCCTCCGGAAACTACTGAAAAACATTTTAGAGCGATCGAACGGCCGGATCTATTTTTGTGGACCTTTTGAGCCGGTACTCTAGTCGTCTCGGTGGAATTGCCCGACCGGAAGTCGTCGGAGTGGAGTACCGATTCCGCGCTACTTCATGTAAAACAGCCTCCGGAAACTATTGAAAAACATTTTAGAGCGATCCAACGGCCGGATCAATTTTTATAGACCTTTTGAGCCGGTACTCTAGTCGTGTCGGTGGAATGGCGCGACCGGACGTTGTCGGAGTGGAGTACCGATTCCGCGCTACTCCATGTAAAAGCGCCTCCGGAAACTACTGAAAATTTTTTTAGAGCGATCCAACGATCCGATCTATATTTATGGACCTTTTGAGCCGGTACTCGAGTCGTCTCAGTGGAATTGCCCGACCGGAAGTCGTCGGCATGGAGTACCGATTCCGCGCTACTCCATGTAAAACAGCCTCCGGAAACTACTGAAAAACATTTTAGAGCGATCGAACGGCCGGATCTATTTTTGTGGACCTTTTGAGCCGATACTCTAGTCGTGTCGGTGGAATTGCGCGACCGGACGTTGTCGGAGTGGAGTACCGATTCCCCGCTACTTCATGTAAAACCGCCTCCGGAAACTACTGAAAAACATTTTAGAGCGATCCAACGGTCGGATCTATATTTGTGGACCTTTTGAGCCGTTACTCTAGTCTTCTCGGTGGAATTGCCCGACCGGACATCGTCGGAGTGGAATACCGATTCCGCGCCACTTCATGTAAAACAACCTCCGGAAACTACTGAAAAACATTTTAGAGCGATCCAACGGCCGGATCTATTTTTGTGGATCTTTTGAGCCGGTACTCTAGTCGTGTCGGTGGAATGGCGCGACCGGACGTCGTCGGAGTGGAGTACCGATTCCGCGCTACTGCATGTAAAACAGCCTCCGGAAACTACTGAAAAACATTTTAGAGCGATCGAACGGCCGAATCTATTTTTGTGGACCTTTTGAGCCGGTACTCTAGTCGTCTCGGTGGAATTGCCCGACCGGAAGTCGCCGGAGTGGAGTACCGATTCCGCGCTACTTCATGTAAAACAGCCTCCGGAAACTATTGAAAAACATTTTAGAGCGATCCAACGGCCGGATCTATATTTATGGAACTTTTGAGCCGGTACGCTAGTCGTGGCGGTGGAATGGCGCGACCGGACGTTGTCGGAGTGGAGTACCGATTCCACGCTATTTCATGTAAAACAGCCTCCGGAAACTATTGAAAAACATTTTAGAGCGATCAAACGGTCGGATCTATATTTGTGGACCTTTTGAGCCGTTACTCTAGTCCTCTCGGTGGAATTGCCCGACTGGACTTCGTCGGAGTGGAGTACCGATTCCACGCTACTCCATGTAACACAGCCTCCGGAAACTACTGAAAAACATTTTAGAGCGATCCAACGGCCGGATATATATTTGTGGACCTTTTGAGCCGTTACTCTAATCATCTAGTTGGAATTGCCCGACCGGACATCGTCGGAGTGGAGTACTGATTCTACGCTACTCCATGTAAGACAGCCTCCGGAAACTCATGAAAAAAACTTTAAAGCGATCCAACGGTCGGATCTATATTTCTAGACCTTTTGAGGCGGTACGCTAGTCGTGGCGGTGGAGTGGCGCGACCGGACGTTGTCGGAGTGGAGTACCGATTCCGCGCTACTTCATGTAAAACAGCCTCCGGAAACTATTGAAAAACATTTTAGAGCGATCCAACGGCCGGATCTATATTTGTGGATCTTTTGAGCCGGTACGCTAGTCGTGTCGGTGGAATGGCGCGACCGGACGTCGTCGGAGTGGAGTACCGATTCCGCGCTACTGCATGTAAAACAGCCTCCGGAAACTACTGAAAAACATTTTAGAGCGATCGAACGGCCGGATCTATTTTTGTGGACCTTTTGAGCCGGTACTCTAGTCGTCTCGGTGGAATTGCCCGACCGGAAGTCGTCGGAGTGGAGTACCGATTCCGCGCTACTTCATGTAAAACAGCCTCCGGAAACTATTGAAAAACATTTTAGAGCGATCCAACGGCCGGATCAATTTTTATAGACCTTTTGAGCCGGTACTCTAGTCGTGTCGGTGGAATGGCGCGACCGGACGTTGTCGGAGTGGAGTACCGATTCCGCGCTACTCCATGTAAAAGCGCCTCCGGAAACTACTGAAAATTTTTTTAGAGCGATCCAACGATCCGATCTATATTTATGGACCTTTTGAGCCGGTACTCGAGTCGTCTCAGTGGAATTGCCCGACCGGAAGTCGTCGGCATGGAGTACCGATTCCGCGCTACTCCATGTAAAACAGCCTCCGGAAACTACTGAAAAACATTTTAGAGCGATCGAACGGCCGGATCTATTTTTGTGGACCTTTTGAGCCGATACTCTAGTCGTGTCGGTGGAATTGCGCGACCGGACGTTGTCGGAGTGGAGTACCGATTCCCCGCTACTTCATGTAAAACCGCCTCCGGAAACTACTGAAAAACATTTTAGAGCGATCCAACGGTCGGATCTATATTTGTGGACCTTTTGAGCCGTTACTCTAGTCTTCTCGGTGGAATTGCCCGACCGGACATCGTCGGAGTGGAATACCGATTCCGCGCCACTTCATGTAAAACAACCTCCGGAAACTACTGAAAAACATTTTAGAGCGATCCAACGGCCGGATCTATTTTTGTGGATCTTTTGAGCCGGTACTCTAGTCGTGTCGGTGGAATGGCGCGACCGGACGTCGTCGGAGTGGAGTACCGATTCCGCGCTACTGCATGTAAAACAGCCTCCGGAAACTACTGAAAAACATTTTAGAGCGATCGAACGGCCGAATCTATTTTTGTGGACCTTTTGAGCCGGTACTCTAGTCGTCTCGGTGGAATTGCCCGACCGGAAGTCGCCGGAGTGGAGTACCGATTCCGCGCTACTTCATGTAAAACAGCCTCCGGAAACTATTGAAAAACATTTTAGAGCGATCCAACGGCCGGATCTATATTTATGGAACTTTTGAGCCGGTACGCTAGTCGTGGCGGTGGAATGGCGCGACCGGACGTTGTCGGAGTGGAGTACCGATTCCACGCTATTTCATGTAAAACAGCCTCCGGAAACTATTGAAAAACATTTTAGAGCGATCCAACGGTCGGATCTATATTTGTGGACCTTTTGAGCCGTTACTCTAGTCATCTAGTTGGAATTGCCCGACCGGACATCGTCGGAGTGGAATACCGATTCCGCGCTACTTCAAGTAAAACAGCCTCCGGAAACTACTGAAATACATTTTAGAGCGATCCAACGGCCGGATCAATTTTTATAGACCTTTTGAGCCGGTACTCTAGTCGTGTCGGTGGAATGGCGCGACCGGACGTTGTCGGAGTGGAGTACCGATTCCGCGCTACTCCATGTAAAAGCGCCTCCGGAAACTACTGAAAATTTTTTTAGAGCGATCCAACGATCCGATCTATATTTATGGACCTTTTGAGCCGGTACTCTAGTCGTCTCGGTGGAATTGCCCGACCGGAAGTCGTCGGCATGGAGTACCGATTCCGCGCTACTCCATGTAAAACAGCCTCCGGAAACTACTGAAAAACATTTTAGAGCGATCGAACGGCCGGATCTATTTTTGTGGACCTTTTGAGCCGATACTCTAGTCGTGTCGGTGGAATTGCGCGACCGGACGTTGTCGGAGTGGAGTACCGATTCCCCGCTACTTCATGTAAAACAGCCTCCGGAAACTACTGAAAAACATTTTAGAGCGATCCAACGGTCGGATCTATATTTGTGGACCTTTTGAGCCGTTACTCTAGTCTTCTCGGTGGAATTGCCCGACCGGACATCGTCGGAGTGGAATACCGATTCCGCGCCACTTCATGTAAAACAACCTCCGGAAACTACTGAAAAACATTTTAGAGCGATCCAACGGCCGGATCTATTTTTGTGGATCTTTTGAGCCGGTACTCTAGTCGTGTCGGTGGAATGGCGCGACCGGACGTCGTCGGAGTGGAGTACCGATTCCGCGCTACTGCATGTAAAACAGCCTCCGGAAACTACTGAAAAACATTTTAGAGCGATCGAACGGCCAAATCTATTTTTGTGGACCTTTTGAGCCGGTACTCTAGTCGTCTCGGTGGAATTGCCCGACCGGAAGTCGTCGGAGTGGAGTACCGATTCCGCGCTACTTCATGTAAAACAGCCTCCGGAAACTATTGAAAAACATTTTAGAGCGATCCAACGGCCGGATCAATTTTTATAGACCTTTTGAGCCGGTACTCTAGTCGTGTCGGTGGAATGGCGCGACCGGACGTTGTCGGAGTGGAGTACCGATTCCGCGCTACTCCATGTAAAAGCGCCTCCGGAAACTACTGAAAATTTTTTTAGAGCGATCCAACGATCCGATCTATATTTATGGACCTTTTGAGCCGGTACTCTAGTCGTCTCGGTGGAATTGCCCGACCGGAAGTCGTCGGCATGGAGTACCGATTCCGCGCTACTCCATGTAAAACAGCCTCCGGAAACTACTGAAAAACATTTTAGAGCGATCGAACGGCCGGATCTATTTTTGTGGACCTTTTGAGCCGGTACTCTAGTCGTGTCGGTGGAATTGCGCGACCGGACGTTGTCGGAGTGGAGTACCGATTCCCCGCTACTTCATGTAAAACCGCCTCCGGAAACTACTGAAAAACATTTTAGAGCGATCCAACGGTCGGATCTATATTTGTGGACCTTTTGAGCCGTTACTCTAGTCTTCTCGGTGGAATTGCCCGACCGGACATCGTCGGAGTGGAATACCGATTCCGCGCCACTTCATGTAAAACAACCTCCGGAAACTACTGAAAAACATTTTAGAGCGATCCAACGGCCGGATCTATTTTTGTGGATCTTTTGAGCCGGTACTCTAGTCGTGTCGGTGGCATGGCGCGACCGGACGTCGTCGGAGTGTAGTACCGATTCCGCGCTACTGCATGTAAAACAGCCTCCGGAAACTACTGAAAAACATTTTAGAGCGATCGAACGGCCGAATCTATTTTTGTGGACCTTTTGAGCCGGTACTCTAGTCGTCTCGGTGGAATTGCCCGACCGGAAGTCGCCGGAGTGGAGTACCGATTCCGCGCTACTTCATGTAAAACAGCCTCCGGAAACTATTGAAAAACATTTTAGAGCGATCCAACGGCCGGATCAATTTTTATAGACCTTTTGAGCCGGTACTCTAGTCGTGTCGGTGGAATGGCGCGACCGAACGTTGTCGGACTGGAGTACCGATTCCGCGCTACTCCATGTAAAAGCGCCTCCGGAAACTACTGAAAATTTTTTTAGAGCGATCCAACGATCCGATCTATATTTATGGACCTTTTGAGCCGGTACTCTAGTCGTCTCGGTGGAATTGCCCGACCGGAAGTCGTCGGCATGGAGTACCGATTCCGCGCTACTCCATGTAAAACAGCCTCCGGAAACTACTGAAAAACATTTTAGAGCGATCGAACGGCCGGATCTATTTTTGTGGACCTTTTGAGCCGATACTCTAGTCGTGTCGGTGGAATTGCGCGACCGGACGTTGTCGGAGTGGAGTACCGATTCCCCGCTACTTCATGTAAAACAGCCTCCGGAAACTACTGAAAAACATTTTAGAGCGATCCAACGGTCGGATCTATATTTGTGGACCTTTTGAGCCGTTACTCTAGTCTTCTCGGTGGAATTGCCCGACCGGACATCGTCGGAGTGGAATACCGATTCCGCGCCACTTCATGTAAAACAACCTCCGGAAACTACTGAAAAACATTTTAGAGCGATCCAACGGCCGGATCTATTTTTGTGGACCTTTTGAGCCGGTACTCTAGTCGTGTTGGTGGAATGGCGCGACCGGACGTCGTCGGAGTGGAGTACCGATTCCGCGCTACTCCATCTAAAACAGCCTCCGGAAACTACTGAAAAACATTTTAGAGCGATCGAACGGCCGGATCTATTTTTGTGGACCTTTTGAGCCGGTACTCTAGTCGTCTCGGTGGAATTGCCCGACCGGAAGTCGTCGGAGTGGAGTACCGATTCCGCGCTACTTCATGTAAAACAGCCTCCGGAAACTATTGAAAAACATTTTAGAGCGATCCAACGGTCGGATATATATTTGTGGACCTTTTGAGCCGTTACTCTAGTCATCTAGTTGGAATTGCCCGACCGGACATCGTCGGAGTGGAGTACCGATTCTACGCTACTCCATGTAAGACAGCCTCCGGAAACTCATGAAAAAAACTTTAAAGCGATCCAACGGTCGGATCTATATTTCTAGACCTTTTGAGGCGGTACGCTAGTCGTGGCGGTGGAGTTGCGCGACCGGACGTTGTCGGAGTGGAGTACCGATTCCGCGCCACTTCATGTAAAACAGCCTCCGGAAACTATTGAAAAACATTTTAGAGCGATCCAACGGCCGGATCTATATTTATGGAACTTTTGAGCCGGTACGCTAGTCGTGGCGGTAGAATGGCGCGACCGGACGTTGTCGGAGTGGAGTACCGATTCCACGCTATTTCATGTAAAACAGCCTCCGGAAACTATTGAAAAACATTTTAGAGCGATCCAACGGTCGGATCTATATTTGTGGACCTTTTGAGCCGTTACTCTAGTCATCTAGTTGGAATTGCCCGACCGGACATCGTCGGAGTGGAATACCGATTCCGCGCTACTTCATGTAAAACAGCCTCCGGAAACTACTGAAAAACATTTTAGAGCGATCCAACGGCCGTATCAATTTTTATAGACCTTTTGAGCCGGTACTCTAGTCGTGTCGGTGGAATGGCGCGACCGGACGTTGTCGGAGTGGAGTACCGATTCCGCGCTACTCCTGTAAAAGCGCCTCCGGAAACTACTGAAAATTTTTTTAGAGCGATCCAACGATCCGATCTATATTTATGGACCTTTTGAGCCGGTACTTTAGTCGTCTCGGTGGAATTGCTCGACCGGAAGTCGTCGGCATGGAGTACCGATTCAGCGCTACTCCATGTAAAACAGCCTCCGGAAACTACTGAAAAACATTTTAGAGCGATCGAACGGCCGGATCTATTTTTGTGGACCTTTTGAGCCGATACTCTAGTCGTGTCGGTGGAATTGCGCGACCGGACGTTGTCGGAGTGGAGTACCGATTCCCCGCTACTTCATGTAAAACAGCCTCCGGAAACTACTGAAAAACATTTTAGAGCGATCCAACGGTCGGATCTATATTTGTGGACCTTTTGAGCCGTTACTCTAGTCTTCTCGGTGGAATTGCCCAACCGGACATCGTCGGAGTGGAATACCGATTCCGCGCCACTTCATGTAAAACAACCTCCGGAAACTACTGAAAAACATTTTAGAGCGATCCAACGGCCGGATCTATTTTTGTGGATCTTTTGAGCCGGTACTCTAGTCGTGTCGGTGGAATGGCGCGACCGGATGTCGTCGGAGTGGAGTACCGATTCCGCGCTACTGCATGTAAAACAGCCTCCGGAAACTACTGAAAAACATTTTAGAGCGATCGAACGGCCAAATCTATTTTTGTGGACCTTTTGAGCCGGTACTCTAGTCGTCTCGGTGGAATTGCCCGACCGGAAGTCGTCGGAGTGGAGTACCGATTCCGCGCTACTTCATGTAAAACAGCCTCCGGAAACTATTGAAAAACATTTTAGAGCGATCCAACGGCCGGATCAATTTTTATAGACCTTTTGAGCCGGTACTCTAGTCGTGTCGGTGGAATGGCGCGACCGGACGTTGTCGGAGTGGAGTACCGATTCCGCGCTACTCCATGTAAAAGCGCCTCCGGAAACTACTGAAAATTTTTTTAGAGCGATCCAACGATCCGATCTATATTTATGGACCTTTTGAGCCGGTACTCTAGTCGTCTCGGTGGAATTGCCCGACCGGAAGTCGTCGGCATGGAGTACCGATTCCGCGCTACTCCATGTAAAACAGCCTCCGGAAACTACTGAAAAACATTTTAGAGCGATCGAACGGCCGGATCTATTTTTGTGGACCTTTTGAGCCGGTACTCTAGTCGTGTCGGTGGAATTGCGCGACCGGACGTTGTCGGAGTGGAGTACCGATTCCCCGCTACTTCATGTAAAACCGCCTCCGGAAACTACTGAAAAACATTTTAGAGCGATCCAACGGTCGGATCTATATTTGTGGACCTTTTGAGCCGTTACTCTAGTCTTCTCGGTGGAATTGCCCGACCGGACATCGTCGGAGTGGAATACCGATTCCGCGCCACTTCATGTAAAACAACCTCCGGAAACTACTGAAAAACATTTTAGAGCGATCCAACGGCCGGATCTATTTTTGTGGATCTTTTGAGCCGGTACTCTAGTCGTGTCGGTGGAATGGCGCGACCGGACGTCGTCGGAGTGGAGTACCGATTCCGCGCTACTGCATGTAAAACAGCCTCCGGAAACTACTGAAAAACATTTTAGAGCGATCGAACGGCCGAATCTATTTTTGTGGACCTTTTGAGCCGGTACTCTAGTCGTCTCGGTGGAATTGCCCGACCGGAAGTCGTCGGAGTGGAGTACCGATTCCGCGCTACTTCATGTAAAACAGCCTCCGGAAACTATTGAAAAACATTTTAGAGCGATCCAACGGCCGGATCAATTTTTATAGACCTTTTGAGCCGGTACTCTAGTCGTGTCGGTGGAATGGCGCGACCGGACGTTGTCGGAGTGGAGTACCGATTCCGCGCTACTCCATGTAAAAGCGCCTCCGGAAACTACTGAAAATTTTTTTAGAGCGATCCAACGATCCGATCTATATTTATGGACCTTTTGAGCCGGTACTCTAGTCGTCTCGGTGGAATTGCCCGACCGGAAGTCGTCGGCATGGAGTACCGATTCCGCGCTACTCCATGTAAAACAGCCTCCGGAAACTACTGAAAAACATTTTAGAGCGATGGAACGGCCGGATCTATTTTTGTGGACCTTTTGAGCCGCTACTCTAGTCGTGTTGGTGGAATTGCGCGACCGGACGTTGTCGGAGTGGAGTACCGATTCCCCGCTACTTCATGTAAAACAGCCTCCGGAAACTACTGAAAAACATTTTAGAGCGATCCAACGGGCGGATCTATATTTGTGGACCTTTTGAGCCGTTACTCTAGTCTTCTCGGTGGAATTGCCCGACCGGACATCGTCGGAGTGGAATACCGATTCCGCGCCACTTCATGTAAAACAACCTCCGGAAACTACTGAAAAACATTTTAGAGCGATCTAACGGCCGGATCTATTTTTGTGGACCTTTTGAGCCGGTACTCTAGTCGTGTTGGTGGAATGGCGCGACCGGACGTCGTCGGAGTGGAGTACCGATTCTACGCTACTCTATGTAAGACAGCCTCCGGAAACTCATGAAAAAAACTTTAAAGCGATCCAACGGTCGGATCTATATTTCTAGACCTTTTGAGGCGGTACGCTAGTCGTGGCGGTGGAGTGGCGCGACCGGACGTTGTCGGAGTGGAGTACCGATTCCGCGCTACTTCATGTAAAACAGCCTCCGGAAACTATTGAAAAACATTTTAGAGCGATCCAACGGCCGGATCTATATTTATGGAACTTTTGAGCCGGTACGCTAGTCGTGGCGGTGGAAAGGCGCGACCGGACGTTGTCGGAGTGGAGTACCGATTCCACGCTATTTCATGTAAAACAGCCTCCGGAAACTATTGAAAAACATTTTAGAGCGATCCAACGGTCGGATCTATATTTGTGGACCTTTTGAGCCGTTACTCTTGTCATCTAGTTGGAATTGCCCGACCGGACATCGTCGGAGTGGAATACCGATTCCGCGCTACTTCATGTAAAACAGCCTCCGGAAACTACTGAAAAACATTTTAGAGCGATCCAACGGCCGGATCAATTTTTATAGACCTTTTGAGCCGGTACTCTAGTCGTGTCGGTGGAATGGCGCGACCGGACGTTGTCGGAGTGGAGTACCGATTCCGCGCTACTCCATGTAAAAGCGCCTCCGGAAACTACTGAAAATTTTTTTAGAGCGATCCAACGATCCGATCTATATTTATGGACGTTTTGAGCCGGTACTCTAGTCGTCTCGGTGGAATTGCCCGACCGGAAGTCGTCGGCATGGAGTACCGATTCCGCGCTACTCCATGTAAAACAGCCTCCGGAAACTACTGAAAAACATTTTAGAGCGATCGAACGGCCGGATCTATTTTTGTGGACCTTTTGAGCCGGTACTCTAGTCGTGTCGGTGGAATTGCGCGACCGGACGTTGTCGGAGTGGAGTACCGATTCCCCGCTACTTCATGTAAAAGAGCCTCCGGAAACTACTGAAAAACATTTTAGAGCGATCCAACGGTCGGATCTATATTTGTGGACCTTTTGAGCCGTTACTCTAGTCTTCTCGGTGGAATTGCCCGACCGGACATTGTCGGAGTGGAATACCGATTCCGCGCCACTTCATGTAAAACAACCTCCGGAAACTACTGAAAAACATTTTAGAGCGATCCAACGACCGGATCAATTTTTGTGGACCTTTTGAGCCGGTACTCTAGTCGTGTCGGTGGAATGGAGCGACCGGACGTTGTCGGAGTGGAGTACCGATTCCGCGCAACTCCATGTAAAAGCGCCTCCGGAAACTACTGAAAATTTTTTTAGAGCGATCCAACGATCAGATCTATATTTATGGACCTTTTGAGCCGGTACTTTAGTCGTCTCGGTGGAATTGCCCGACCGGAAGTCGTCGGCATGGAGTACCGATTCCGCGCTACTCCACGTAAAACAGCCTCCGGAAACTACAGAAAAACATTTTAGAGCGATCGAACGGCCGGATCTATTTTTGTGGACGTTTTGAGCCGGTACTCGAGTCGTGTCGGTGGAATTGCGCGACCGGACATTGTCGGAGTGGAGTACCGATTCCGCGCTACTTCATGTAAAACAGCCTCCGGAAACTACTGAAAAACATTTTAGAGGGATCCAACGGTCGGATCTATATTTGTGGAGCTTTTGAGCCGTTACTCTAGTCATCTCGGTGGAATTGCCCGACCGGACATTGTCGGAGTGGAATACCGATTCCACGCTACTGCATGAAAAACAGCCTCCAGAAACAACTGAAAAACATTTTAGAGCGATCCAACGGCCGGATCAATTTTTGTGGACCTTTTGAGCCGGTACTCTAGTCGTGTCGGTGGAATGGCGCGACCGGACGTTGTCGGAGTGGAGTACCGATTCCGCGCTACTCCATGTAAAACAGCCTCCGGAAACTACTGAAAAACATTTTAGAGCGATCCAACGGTCGGATTTATATTTATGGACCTTTTGAGCCGTTACACTAGTCAACTCGGTGGAATTGCCCAGCCGGACATCGTCAGAGTGGAGTACCGATTCCGCGCTACTCCATGTAAAACAGCTTCCGGAAACTCATTGAAAATTTTTTAAAGCGATCCAACGGTCGGATCTATATTTATGGACCTTTTGAGCCGGTACTCTAGTCGTGTCGCTGGAATGGCGCGACCAGACGTCGTCGGAGTGGAGTACTGATTCCGCGCTACTCCATGTAAAAGCGCCTCCGGAAACTACTGAAAATTTTTTTAGAGCGATCCACCGATCAGATCTATATTTATGGACCTTTTGAGCCGGTACTTTAGTCGTCTCGGTGGAATTGCCCGACCGAAAGTCGTCGGCATGGAGTACCGATTCCGCGCTACTCCATGTAAAACAGCCTCCAGAAACTACTGAAAAACATTTTAGAGCAATCGAACGGCCGGATCTATTTTTGTGGACCTTTTGAGCCGGTACTCTAGTCGTCTCGGTGGAATTGCCCAACCGGACATCGTCGGAGTGGAATACCGATTCCACGCTCCTTCATGTAAAACAGCCTCCGGAAACTACTGAAAAACATTTTAGAGCGATCCAACGGCCGGATCAATTTTTTTGGACCTTTTGAGCCGGTACTCTAGTCGTGTCGGTGGAATTGCGCGACCGGACGTGGTCGGAGTGGAGTACCGATTCCGCGCTACTTCATGTAAAACAGCCTCCGGAAACTACTGAAAAACATTTTAGAGCGATCCAACGGTCGGATCTATATTTGTGGAGCTTTTGAGCCGTTACTCTAGTCATCTCGGTGGAATTGCCCGACCGGACATCGTTGGAGTGGAATACCGATTCCGCGCTACTGCATGTAAAACAGCCTCCGGAAACTACTGAAAAACATTTTAGAGCGATCCAACGGCCGGATCAATTTTTGTGGACCTTTTGAGCCGGTACTCTAGTCGTGTCGGTGGAATGGCGCGACCGGACGTTGTCGGAGTGGAGTACCGATTCCGCGCTACTCCATGTAAAACAGCCTCCGGAAACTACTGAAAAACATTTTAGAGCGATCCAACGGTCGGATTTATATTTATGGACCTTTTGAGCCGTTACTCTAGTCAACTCGGTGGAATTGCCCAGCCGGACATCGTCAGAGTGGAGTACCGATTCCGCGCTACTCCATGTAAAACAGCTTCCGGAAACTCATTAAAATTTTTTTAAAGCGATCCAACGGTCGGATCTATATTTATGGACCTTTTGAGCCGGTACTCTATTCGTGTCGCTGGAATGGCGCGACCAGACGTCGTCGGAGTGGAGTACCGATTCCGCGCTACTCCATGTAAAAGCGCCTCCGGAAACTACTGAAAATTTTTTTAGAGCGATCCACCGATCAGATCTATATTTATGGACCTTTTGAGCCGGTACTTTAGTCGTCTCGGTGGAATTGCCCGACCGAAAGTCGTCGGCATGGAGTACCGATTCCGCGCTACTCCACGTAAAACAGCCTCCAGAAACTACTGAAAAACATTTTAGAGCAATCGAACGGCCGGATCTATTTTTGTGGACCTTTTGAGCCGGTACTCTAGTCGTGTCGGTGGAATTGCGCGACCGGACGTTGTCGGAGTGGAGTACCGATTCCGCGCTACTTCATGTAAAACAGCCTCCGGAAACTACTGAAAAACATTTTAGAGTGATCCAACGGTCGGATCTATATTTGTGGAGCTTTTGAGCCGTTACTCTAGTCATCTCGGTGGAATTGCCCAACCGGACATTGTCGGAGTGGAATACCGATTCCGCGCTACTGCATGTAAAACAGCCTCCGGAAACTACTGAAAAACATTTTAGAGCGATCGAACGGCCGGATCAATTTTTGTGGACCTTTTGAGCCGGTACTCTAGTCGTGTCGGTGGAATGGCGCGACCGGACGTTGTCGGAGTGGAGTACCGATTCCGCGCTACTTCATGTAAAACAGCCTCCGGAAACTACTGAAAAACATTTTAGAGCGATCCAACGGTCGGATTTATATTTATGGACCTTTTGAGCCGTTACTCTAGTCAACTCGGTGGAATTGCCCAGCCGGACATCGTCAGAGTGGAGTACCGATTCCGCGCTACTCCATGTAAAACAGCTTCCGGAAACTCATTAAAATTTTTTTAAAGCGATCCAACGGTCGGATCTATATTTATGGACCTTTTGAGCCGGTACTCTATTCGTGTCGCTGGAATGGCGCGACCAGACGTCGTCGGAGTGGAGTACCGATTCCGCGCTACTCCATGTAAAAGCGCCTCCGGAAACTACTGAAAATTTTTTTAGAGCGATCCACCGATCAGATCTATATTTATGGACCTTTTGAGCCGGTACTTTAGTCGTCTTGGTGGAATTGCCCGACCGAAAGTCGTCGGCATGGAGTACCGATTCCGCGCTACTCCATGTAAAACAGCCTCCAGAAACTACTGAAAAACATTTTAGAGCAATCGAACGGCCGGATCTATTTTTGTGGACCTTTTGAGCCGGTACTCTAGTCGTCTCGGTGGAATTGCCCGACCGGACATCGTCGGAGTGGAATACCGATTCCACGCTCCTTCATGTAAAACAGCCTCCGGAAACTACTGAAAAACATTTTAGAGCGATACAACGGCCGGATCAAATTTTTTTGGACCTTTTGAGCCGGTACTCTAGTCGTGTCGGTGGAATGGCACGACCGGACGTTGTCGGAGTGGAGTACCGATTCCGCACTACTCCATGTAAAAGCGCCTCCGGAAACTACTGAAAATTTTTTTAGAGCGATCCAACGATCAGATCTATATTTATGGACCTTTTGAGCCGGTACTTTAGTCGTCTCGGTGGAATTGCCCGACCGGAAGTCGTCGGCATGGAGTACCGATTCCGCGCTACTCCATGTAAAACAGCCTCCGGAAACTACTGAAAAACATTTTAGAGCGATCGAATGGCCGGATCTATTTTTATGGACCTTTTGAGCCGGTACTCTAGTCGTCTCGGTGGAATTGCCCGACCGGAAGTCGTCGGAGTGGAGTAACGATTCCGTGCTTCTCCATGTAAAACAGCCTTCGAAAACTACTGAAAAACATTTTAGAGCGATCCAACGATCAGATCTATATTTATGGACCTTTTGAGCCGGTACTTTAGTCGTCTCGGTGGAATTGCCCGACCCGAAGTCGTCGGCATGGAGTACCGATTCCGCGCTACTCCATGTAAAACAGCCTCCGGAAACTACTGAAAAACATTTTAGAGCGATCGAACGGCCTGATCTATTTTTGTGGACCTTTTGAGCCGATACTCTAGTCGTGTCGGTGGAATTGCGCGACCGGACGTTGTCGGAGTGGAGTACCGATTCCGCGCTACTTCATGTAAAACAGCCTCCGGAAACTACTGAAAAACATTTTAGAGCGATCCAACGGTCGGATCTATATTTGTGGACCTTTTGAGCCGTTACTCTAGTCTTCTCGGTGGAATTGCCCGACCGGACATTGTCGGAGTGGACTACCGATTCCGCGCCAGTTCATGTAAAACAACCTCCGGAAACTACTGAAAAACATTTTAGAGCGATCCAACGCCCGGATCAATTTTTGTGGACCTTTTGAGCCGGTACTCTAGTCGTGTCGGTGGAATGGAGCGACCGGACGTTGTCGGAGTGGAGTACCGATTCCGCGCTACTCCATGTAAAAGCGCCTCCGGAAACTACTGAAAATTTTTTTAGAGCGATCCAACGATCAGATCTATATTTATGGACCTTTTGAGCCGGTACTTTAGTCGTCTCGGTGGAATTGCCCGACCGGAAGTCGTCGGCATGGAGTACCGATTCCGCGCTACTCCACGTAAAACAGCCTCCGGAAACTACTGAAAAACATTTTAGAGCGATCGAAAGGCCGGATCTATTTTTATGGACCTTTTGAGCCGGTACTCTAGTCGTCTCTGTGGAATTGCCCGACCGGAAGTCGTCGGAGTGGAGTAACGATTCCGTGCTTCTCCATGTAAAACAGCCTTCGAAAACTACTGAAAAACATTTTAGAGCGATCCAACGATCAGATCTATATTTATGGACCTTTTGAGCCGGTACTTTAGTCGTCTCGGTGGAATTGCCCGACCGGAAGTCGTCGGCATGGAGTACCGATTCCGCGCTACTCCATGTAAAACAGCCTCCGGAAACTACTGAAAAACATTTTAGAGCGATCGAACGGCCGGATCTATTTTTGTGGACCTTTTGAGCCGATACTCTAGTCGTGTCGGTGGAATTGCGCCACCGGACGTTGTCGGAGTGGAGTACCGATTCCGCGCTACTTCATGTAAAACAGCCTCCGGAAACTACTGAAAAACATTTTAGAGCGATCCAACGGGCGGATCTATATTTGTGGACCTTTTGAGCCGTTACTCTAGTCTTCTCGGTGGAATTGCCCGACCGGACATTGTCGGAGTGGACTACCGATTCCGCGCCACTTCATGTAAAACAACCTCCAGAAACTACTGAAAAACATTTTAGAGCGATCGAATGGCCGGATCTATTTTTATGGACCTTTTGAGCCGGTACTCCAGTCCTCTCGGTGGAATTGCCCTACCGGAAGTCGTCGGAGTGGAGTAACGAGTCCGCGCTTCTCCATGTAAAAGAGCCTCCGGAAACTACTGAAAATTTTTTTAGAGCGATCCAACGATCAGATCTATATTTATGGACCTTTTGAGCCGGTACTGTAGTCGTCTCGGTGGAATTGCCCGACCGGAAGTCGTCGGCATGGAGTACCGATTCCGCGCTACTGCACGTAAAACAGCCTCCGGAAACTACTGAAAAACATTTTAGAGCGATCGAATGGCCGGATCTATTTTTGTGGACCTTTTGAGCCGGTACTCTAGTCGTCTCGTTGGAATTGCCCGACCGGAAGTCGTCGGAGTGGAGTAACGATTCCGTGCTGCTCCATTTAAAACAGCCTTCGAAAACTACTGAAAAACATTTTAGAGCGATCCAACGATCAGATCTATATTTATGGACCTTTTGAGCCGGTACTGTAGTCGTCTCGGTGGAATTGCCCGACCGGAAGTCGTCGGACTGGAGTACCGATTCCGCGCTCCTCCATGTAAAAGAGCCTCCGGATTCTACTGAAAATTTTTTTAGAGCGATACAACGGTCGGATCTATATTTAAGGACCTTTTGAGCCGGTACTCTAGTCGTCTCGGTGGAATTGCCCGACCGGAAGTCGTCGGAGTGGAGTAACGATTACGCGCTTCTCCATGTAAAAGAGCCTCCGGAAACTACTGAAAACTTTTTTAGAGCGATCCAACGATCAGATCTATATTTATGGACCTTTTGAGCCGGTACTGTAGTCGTCTCGGTGGAATTGCCTGACCGGAAGTCGTCGGCATGGAGTACCGATTCCGCGCTACTCCATGTAAAACAGCCTCCGGAAACTACTGAAAAACATTTTAGAGCGATCCAACGGCCGGATCTATTTTGGTGGACCTTTTGAGCCGGTACTCTAGTCGTGTCGGTGGAATTGCCCGACCGGACGTTGTCAGAGTGGAGTACCGATTCCGCGCTACTCCATGTAAAAGAGCCTCCGGAAACTACTGAAAATTTTTTTAGAGCGATCCAACGATCAGATCTATATTTATGGACCTTTTGAGCCGGTGCTCTAGTCGTGTCGGTGGAATGGCGCGACCGGACGTCGTCGGAATGGAGTACCAATTCCGCACTAAACCATGTAAAACAGCCGCCGGAAACTACTGAAAAACATTTTAGAGCGATCCAACGGTCGGATTTATATTTATGGACCTTTTGAGCCGTTACTCTAGTCAACTCGGTGGAATTGCCCAGCCGGACATCGTCAGAGTGGAGTACCGATTCCGCGCTACTCCATGTAAAACAGCTTCCGGAAACTCATTGAAAATTTTTTAAAGCGATCCAACGGTCGGATCTATATTTATGGAGCTTTTGAGCCGGTACTCTAGTCGTGTCGCTGGAATGGCGCGACCAGACGTCGTCGGAGTGGAGTACTGATTACGCGCTACTCCATGTAAAAGCGCCTCCGGAAACTACTGAAAATTTTTTTAGAGCGATCCACCGATCAGATCTATATTTATGGACCTTTTGAGCCGGTACTTTAGTCGTCTCGGTGGAATTGCCCGACCGAAAGTCGTCGGCATGGAGTACCGATTCCGCGCTACTCCATGTAAAACAGCCTCCAGAAACTACTGAAAAACATTTTAGAGCAATCGAACGGCCGGATCTATTTTTGTGGACCTTTTGAGCCGGTATTCTAGTCGTCTCGGTGGAATTGCCCAACCGGACATCGTCGGAGTGGAATACCGATTCCACGCTCCTTCACGTAAAACAGCCTCCGGAAACTACTGAAAAACATTTTAGAGCGATCCAACGGCCGGATCAATTTTTTTGGACCTTTTGAGCCGGTACTCTAGTCGTGTCGGTGGAATTGCGCGACCGGACGTGGTCGGAGTGGAGTACCGATTCCGCGCTACTTCATGTAAAACAGCCTCCGGAAACTACTGAAAAACATTTTAGAGCGATCCAACGGTCGGATCTATATTTGTGGAGCTTTTGAGCCGTTACTCTAGTCATCTCGGTGGAATTGCCCGACCGGACATCGTCGGAGTGGAATACCAATTCCGCGCTACTGCATGTAAAACAGCCTCCGGAAACTACTGAAAAACATTTTAGAGCGATCCATCGGCCGGATCAATTTTTGTGGACCTTTTGAGCCGGTACTCTAGTCGTGTCGGTGCAATGGCGCGACCGTACGTTGTCGGAGTGGAGTACCGATTCCGCGCTACTCCATGTAAAACAGCCTCCCAAAACTACTGAAAAACATTTTAGAGCGATCCAACGGTCGGATTTATATTTATGGACCTTTTGAGCCGTTACTCTAGTCAACTCGGTGGAATTGCCCGGCCGGACATCGTCAGAGTGGAGTACCGATTCCACTCTACGCCATGTAAAACAGCTTCCGGAAACTCATGAAAATTTTTTTAAAGCGATCCAACGGTCGGATCTATATTTATGGACCTTTTGAGCGGTACTCTAGTCGTGTCGCTGGAATTGCGCGACCAGACGTCGTCGGAGTGGAGTACCGATTCCGCGCTACTCCATGTAAAAGCGCCTCCGGAAACTACTGAAAATTTTTTTAGAGCGATCCAACGATCAGATCTATATTTATGGACCTTTTGAGCCGGTACTTTAGTCGTCTCGGTGGAATTGCCCGACCGGAAGTCGTCGGCATGGAGTACCGATTCCGCGCTACTCCACGTAAAACAGCCTCCGGAAACTACAGAAAAACATTTTAGAGCGATCGAACGGCCGGATCTATTTTTGTGGACCTTGTGAGCCGATACTCTAGTCGTGTCGGTGGAATTGCGCGACCGGACGTTGTCGGAGTGGAGTACCGATTCCGCGCTACTTCATGTAAAACAGCCTCCGGAAACTACTGAAAAACATTTTAGAGCGATCCAACGGTCGGATCTATATTTGTGGACCTTTTGAGCCGTTACTCTAGTCTTCTCGGTGGAATTGCCCGACCGGACATTGTCGGAGTGGACTACCGATTCCGCGCCACTTCATGTAAAACAACCTCCGGAAACTACTGAAAAACATTTTAGAGCGATCCAACGCCCGGATCAATATTTGCGGACCTTTTGAGCCGGTACTCTAGTCGTGTCGGTGGAATGGAGCGACCGGACGTTGTCGGAGTGGAGTACCGATTCCGCGCTACTCCATGTAAAAGCGCCTCCGGAAACTACTGAAAAATTTTTTAGAGCGATCCAACGATCAGATCTATATTTATGGACCTTTTGAGCCGGTACTGTAGTCGTCTCGGTGGAATTGCCCGACCGGAAGTCGTCGGCATGGAGTACCGATTCCGCGCTACTGCACGTAAAACAGCCTCCGGAAACTACTGAAAAACATTTTAGAGCGATCGAATGGCCGGATCTATTTTTATGGACCTTTTGAGCCGGTACTCTAGTCGTCTCGTTGGAATTGCCCGACCGGAAGTCGTCGGAGTGGAGTAACGATTCCGTGTTGCTCCATTTAAAACAGCCTTCGAAAACTACTGAAAAACATTTTAGAGCGATCCAACGATCAGATCTATATTTATGGACCTTTTGAGCCGGTACTTTAGTCGTCTCGGTGGAATTGCCCGACCGGAAGTCGTCGGACTGGAGTACCGATTCCGCGCTCCTCCATGTAAAAGAGCCTCCGGATTCTATTGAAAATTTTTTTAGAGCGATCCAACGGTCGGATCTATATTTAAGGACCTTTTGAGCCGGTACTCTAGTCGTCTCGGTGGAATTGCCCGACCGGAAGTCGTCGGAGTGGAGTAACGATTCCGCGCTTCTCCATGTAAAAGAGCCTCCGGAAACTACTGAAAACTTTTTTAGAGCGATCCAACGATCAGATCTATATTTATGGACCTTTTGAGCCGGTACTGTAGTCGTCTCGGTGGAATTGCCCGACCGGAAGTCGTCGGCATGGAGTACCGATTCCGCGCTACTCCATGTAAAACAGCCTCCGGAAACTACTGAAAAACATTTTAGAGCGATCGAACGGCCGGATCTATTTTTGTGGACCTTTTGAGCCGGTACTCTAGTCGTGTCGGTGGAATTGCCCGACCGGACGTTGTCAGAGTGGAGTACCGATTCCGCGCTACTCCATGTAAAAAAGCCTCCGGAAACTACTGAAAATTTTTTTAGAGCGATCCAACGATCAGATCTATATTTATGGACCTTTTGAGCCGGTGCTCTAGTCGTGTCGGTGGAATGGCGCGACCGGACGTCGTCGGAATGGAGTACCAATTCCGCACTAAACCATGTAAAACAGCCGCCAGAAACTACTGAAAAACATTTTAGAGCGATCCAACGGCTGGATCTATATTTATGGACCTTTTGAGCCGGTACTCTAGTCGTGTCGGTGGAATTGCGCGACCGGACGTTGTCGGAGTGGAGTTCCGATTCCGCGCTACTGCATGTAAAACAGCCTCCGGAAACTACTGAAAAACGTTTTAGAGCGATCCAACGGTCGGATCTATATTTGTGGACCTTTTGAGCCATTACTCTAGTCATCTCGGTGGAATTGCCCGACCGGACTTCGTCGGAATGGAGTACCGATTCCGCACTACACCATGTAAAACAGCCTCCGGAAACTACTTAAAAACATTTTAGAGCCATCCAATGGCCGGATCTATATTTATGGACCTTTTGAGCCGGTACTCTAGTCGTGTCGGTGGAATTGCGCGACCGGACGTCGTCGGAGTGGAGTACCGATTCCGCGCTCCTCCATGTAAAAGAGCCTCCGGAAACTACTGAAAATATTTTTAGAGCGATGCAACGGTCGGATCTATATTTATGGACCCTTTAAGCCGGTACTCTAGTCGTTTCGGTGGAATTGCCCGACCGGAAGTCGTCGGAGTGGTGTACCGATTCCGCGCTACTCCATGTAAAACAGCCTCCGGAAACTACTGAAAAACATTTTAGAGCGATCCAACGGCCGGATCAATTTTTGTGGACCTTTTGAGCCGGTACTCTAGTCGTGTCGGTGGAATTGCGCGACCGGACGTCGTCGGAGTGGAATACCGATTCCGCGCTACTTCATGTAAAACAGCCTCCGGAAACTACTGAAAAACATTTTAGAGCCATCCAACGGCCGGATCAATTTTTGTGGACCTTTTGAGCCGGTGCTCTAGTCGTGTCGGTGGAATTGCGCGACCGGACGTCGTCGGAGTGGAGTACCGATTCCGCGCTCCCCCATGTAAAAGAGCCTCCGGAAACTACTGAAAATTTTTTTAGAGCGATCCAACGGTCGGTTCTATATTTATGGACCTTTTGAGCCGGTACACTAGTCGTCTCGGTGGAATTGCCCGACCGGAAGTCGTCGGAGTGGAGTACCGATTCCGCGCTACTCCATGTAAAACAGCCTCCGGAAACTACTGAAAAACATTTTAGAGCGATCCAACGGCCGGATCTATTTTTGTGGACCTTTTGAGCCGGTACTCTAGTCGTGTCGGTGGAATTGCGCGACTGGACGTCGAAGGAGTGGAATACCGATTCCGCGCTACTGCATGTAAAACAGCCTCCGGAAACTACTGAAAAACATTTTAGAGCGATCCAACTGCCGGATCAATTTTTGTGGACCTTTTGAGCCGGTGCTCTAGTCGTGTTGGTGAAATTGCGCGACCGGACGTCGTCGGAGTGGAGTACCGATTCCGCGCTTCTCCATGTAAAAGAGCCTCCAGAAACTACTGAAAACTTTTTTAGAGCGATCCAACGATCAGATCTATATTTATGGACCTTTTGAGCCGGTACTGTAGTCGTCTCGGTGGAATTGCCCGACCGGAAGTCGTCGGCATGGAGTACCGATTCCTCGCTACTCCATGTAAAACAGCCTCCGGAAACTACTGAAAAACATTTTAGAGCGATCGAACGGCCGGATCTATTTTTGTGGACCTTTTGAGCCGGTACTATAGTCGTGTCGGTGGAATTGCCCGACCGGACGTTCTCAGAGTGGAGTACCGATTCCGCGCTACTCCTTGTAAAAGAGCCTCCGGAAACTACTGAAAAACATTTTAGAGCGATCCAACGATCAGATCTATATTTATGGACCTTTTGAGCCGGTACTTTAGTCGTCTCGGTGGAATTGCCCGACCGGAAGTCGTCGGACTGGAGTACCGATTCCGCGCTCCTCCATGTAAAAGAGCCTCCGGAATCTACTGAAAATTTTTTTAGAGCGATCCAACGGTCGGATCTATATTTATGGACCTTTTGAGCCGGTACTCTAGTCGTCTCGGTGGAATTGCCCGACCGGAAGTCGTCGGAGTGGAGTAACGATTCCGCGCGTCTCCATGTAAAAGAGCCTCCGGAAACTACTGAAAACTTTTTTAGAGCGATCCAACGATCAGATCTATATTTATGGACCTTTTGAGCCGGTACTGTAGTCGTCTCGGTGGAATTGCCCGACCGGAAGTCGTCGGCATGGAGTACCGATTTCGCGCTACTGCACGTAAAACAGCCTCCGGAAACTACTGAAAAACATTTTAGAGCGATCGAATGGCCGGATCTATTTTTGTGGACCTTTTGAGCCGGTACCCTAGTCGTCTCGTTGGAATTGCCCGACCGGAAGTCGTCGGAGTGGAGTAACGATTCCGTGCTGCTCCATGTAAAACAGCCTTCGAAAACTACTGAAAAACATTTTAGAGCGATCCAACGATCAGATCTATATTTATGGACCTTTTGAGCCGGTACTTTAGTCGTCTCGGTGGAATTGCCCGACCGGAAGTCGTCGGACTGGAGTACCGATTCCGCGCTCCTCCATGTAAAAGAGCCTCCGGAATCTACTGAAAATTTTTTTAGAGCGATCCAACGGTCGGATCTATATTTAAGGACCTTTTGAGCCGGTACTCTAGTCGTCTCGGTGGAATTGCCCGACCGGAAGTCGTCGGAGTGGAGTAACGATTCCGCGCTTCTCCATGTAAAAGAGCCTCCGGAAACTACTGAAAACTTTTTTAGAGCGATCCAACGATCAGATCTATATTTATGGACCTTTTGAGCCGGTACTGTAGTCGTCTCAGTGGAATTGCCCGACCGGAAGTCGTCGGCATGGAGTACCGATTCCGCGCTACTCCATGTAAAACAGCCTCCGGAAACTACTGAAAAACATTTTAGAGCGATCCAACGGCCGGATCTATTTTTGTGGACCTTTTGAGCCGGTACTCTAGTCGTGTCGGTGGAATTGCCCGACCGGACGTTGTCAGAGTGGAGTACCGATTCCGCGCTACTCCATGTAAAAGAGCCTCCGGAAACTACTGAAAATGTTTTTAGAGCGATCCAACGATCAGATCTATATTTATGGACCTTTTGAGCCGGTGCTCTAGTCGTGTCGATGGAATGGCGCGACCGGACGTCGTCGGAATGGAGTACCAATTCCGCACTACACCATGTAAAACAGCCGAGGGAAACTACTGAAAAACATTTTAGAGCGATCCAACGGCCGGATCTATATTTATGGACCTTTTGAGCCGGTACTCTAGTCGTGTCGGTGGAATTGCGCGACCGGACGTTGTCGGAGTGGAGTTCCGATTCCGCGCTACTCCATGTAAAACAGCCTCCGGAAACTACTGAAAAACATTTTAGAGCCATCCAATGGCCGGATCTATATTTATGGACCTTTTGAGGCGGTACTTTAGTCGTCTCGGTGGAATTGCCCGACCGGAAGTCGTCGGCATGGAGTACCGATTCCGCGCTACTCCATGTAAAACAAGCTCCGGAAACTACTGAAAAACATTTTAGAGCGATCGAACGGCCGGATCTATTTTTGTGGACCTTTTGAGCCGGTACTCTAGTCGTGTCGATGGAATGGCGCGACCGGACGTCGTCGGAGTGGAGTACCGATTCCACGCTCCTCCATGTAAAACAGCCTGCGGAAACTACTGAAAAACATTTTAGAGGGATCCAATGGCCGGATCTATTTTTGTGGAACTTTTGAGCCGGTACTCTAGTCGTGTCGGAGGAATTGCGCGATCGGATGTTTTCGGAGTGGAGTACCGATTCCGCGCTACTTCTTGTAAAACAGCCTCCGGAAACTACTAAAAAACATTTTAGAGCGATCCAACGGTCGGATCTATATTTGTGGACCTTTTGAGCCATTACTCTAGTCATCTCGGTGGAATTGCCCGACCGGACTTCGTCGGAATGGAGTACCGATTCCGCACTACACCATGTAAAACAGCCTCCGGAAACTACTTAAAAACATTTTAGAGCCATCCAATGGCCGGATCTATATTTATGGACCTTTTGAGCCGGTACTCTAGTCGTGTCGGTGGAATTGCGCGACCGGACGTCGTCGGAGTGGAGTACCGATTCCGCGCTCCTCCATGTAAAACAGCCTGCGGAAACTACTGAAAAACATTTTAGAGGGATCCAATGGCCGGATCTATTTTTATGGAACTTTTGAGCCGGTACTCTAGTCGTGTCGGAGGAATTGCGCGATCGGATGTTTTCGGAGTGGAGTACCGATTCCGCGCTACTTCTTGTAAAACAGCCTCCGGAAACTACTAAAAAACATTTTAGAGCGATCCAACGGTCGGATCTATATTTGTGGACCTTTTGAGCCATTACTCTAGTCATCTCGGTGGAATTGCCCGACCGGACTTCGTCGGAATGGAGTACCGATTCCGCACTACACCATGTAAAACAGCCTCCGGAAACTACTTAAAAACATTTTAGAGCCATCCAATGGCCGGATCTATATTTATGGACCTTTTGAGCCGGTACTCTAGTCGTGTCGGTGGAATTGCGCGACCGGACGTCGTCGGAGTGGAGTACCGATTCCGCGCTCCTCCATGTAAAACAGCCTGCGGAAACTACTGAAAAACATTTTAGAGGGATCCAATGGCCGGATCTATTTTTATGGAACTTTTGAGCCGGTACTCTAGTCGTGTCGGAGGAATTGCGCGATCGGATGTTTTCGGAGTGGAGTACCGATTCCGCGCTACTTCTTGTAAAACAGCCTCCGGAAACTACTAAGAAACATTTTAGAGCGATCCAACGGTCGGATCTATATTTGTGGACCTTTTGAGCCATTACTCTAGTCATCTCGGTGGAATTGCCCGACCGGACTTCGTCGGAATGGAGTACCGATTCCGCACTACACCATGTAAAACAGCCTCCGGAAACTACTTAAAAACATTTTAGAGCCATCCAATGGCCGGATCTATATTTATGGACCTTTTGAGCCGGTACTCTAGTCGTGTCGGTGGAATTGCGCGACCGGACGTCGTCGGAGTGGAGTACCGATTCCGCGCTCCTCCATGTAAAACAGCCTCCGGAAACTACTGAAAAACATTTTAGAGCGATCCAACGGCCGGATCTATTTTTGTGGACCTTTTGAGTCGGTACTCTAGTCGTGTCGGTGGAATTGCGCGACTGGACGTCGTCGGAGTGGAATACCGATTCCGCGCTACTGCATGTAAAACAGCCTCCGGAAACTACTGAAAAACATTTTAGAGCGATCCAACTGCCGGATCAATTTTTGTGGACCTTTTGAGCCGGTGCTCTAGTCGTGTTGGTGAAATTGCGCGACCGGACGTCGTCGGAGTGGAGTACCGATTCCGCGCTCCTCCATGTAAAAGAGCCTCCGGAAACTACTGAAATTTTTTTTAGGGCGATCCAACGGTCGGATCTATATTTATGGACCTTTTGAGCCGGTCCTCTAGTCGTGTCGGTGGAATTGCGCGACCGGACGTCGTCGGAGTGGAATACCGATTCCGCGCCACTTCATGTAAAAGAGCCTCCGGAAACTACTGAAAAACATTTTAGAGCGATCCAACGGCCGGATCAATTTTTGTGGACCTTTTGAGCCGGTGCTCTAGTCGTGTCGGTGGAATTGCCCGACCGGAAGTCGTCGGAGTGGAGTAACGATTCCGCGCTTCTCCATGTAAAAGGGCCTCCGGAAACTACTGAAAATTTTTTTAGAGCGATCCAACGATCGGATCTATATTTATGGACCTTTTGTGCCGGTACTTTAGTCGTCTCGGTGGAATTGCCCGACCGGAAGTCGTCGGACTGGAGTACCGATTCCGCGCTCCTCCATGTAAAAGAGCCTCCGGAATCTATTGAAAATTTTTTTAGAGCGATTCAACGGTCGGATCTATATTTAAGGACCTTTTGAGCCGGTACTCTAGTCGTCTCGGTGGAATTGCCCGACCGGAAGTCGTCGGAGTGGAGTAACGATTCCGCGCTTCTCCATGTAAAAGAGCCTCCGGAAACTACTGAAAACTTTTTTAGAGCGATCCAACGATCAGATCTATATTTATGGACCTTTTGAGCCGGTACTGTAGTCGTCTCGGTGGAATTGCCCGACCGGAAGTCGTCGGCATGGAGTACCGATTCCGCGCTACTCCATGTAAAACAGCCTCCGGAAACTACTGAAAAACATTTTAGAGCGATCCAACGGCCGGATCTATTTTTGTGGACCTTTTGAGCCGGTACTCTAGTCGTGTCGGTGGAATTGCCCGACCGGACGTTGTCAGAGTGGAGTACCGATTCCGCGCTACTCCATGTAAAAGAGCCTCCGGAAACTACTGAAAATTTTTTTGGAGGGATCCAACGATCAGATCTATATTTATGGACCTTTTGAGCCGGTGCTCTAGTCGTGTCGGTGGAATGGCGCGACCGGACGTCGTCGGAATGGAGTACCAATTCCGCACTAAACCATGTAAAACCGCCGCCGGAAACTACTGAAAAACATTTTAGAGCGATCCAACGGCCGGATCTATATTTATGGACCTTTTGAGCCGGTACTGTAGTCGTCTCGGTGGAATTGCCCGACCGGAAGTCGTCGGCATGGAGTACCGATTCCGCGCTACTCCATGTAAAACAGCCTCCGGAAACTACTGAAAAACATTTTAGAGCGATCCAACGGCCGGATCTATTTTTGTGGACCTTTTGAGCCGGTACTCTAGTCGTGTCGGTGGAATTGCCCGACCGGACGTTGTCAGAGTGGAGTACCGATTCCACGCTACTCCATGTAAAAGAGCCTCCGGAAACCACTGAAAATTTTTTTAGAGCGATCCAACGATCGGATCTATATTTATGGACCTTTTGAGCCGGTGCTCTAGTCGTGTCGGTGGAATGGCCCGACCGGACGTCGTCGGAATGGAGTACCAATTCCGCACTACACCATGTAAAACCGCCGCCGGAAACTACTGAAAAACATTTTAGAGCGATCCAACGGCCGGATCTATATTTATGGACCTTTTGAGCCGGTACTCTAGTCGTGTCGGTGGAATTGCGCGACCGGACGTTGTCGGAGTGGAGTTTCGATTCCGCGCTACGTCATGTAAAACAGCCTCCGGAAACTACTGAAAAACATTTTAGAGCGATCCAACGGTCGGATCTATATTTGTGGACCTTTTGAGCCGTTACTCTAGTCATCTCGGTGGAATTGCCCGACCGGACATCGTCGGAGTGGAGTACCGATTCCGCGCTACTTCATGTGAAACAGCCTCCGGAAACTACTGAAAAACATTTTAGAGCGATCCAACGGCCGGATCTATATTTATGGACCTTTTGAGGCGGTACTTTAATCGTCTCGGTGGAATTGCCCGACCGGAAGTCGTCAGCATGGAGTACCGATTCCGCGCTACTCCATGTAAAACAAGCTCCGGAAACTACTGAAAAACATTTTAGAGCGATCGAACGGCCGGATCTATTTTTGTGGACCTTTTGAGCCGGTACTCTAGTCGTGTCGCTGGAATGGCGCGACCGGACGTCGTCGGAGTGGAGTACCAATTCCGCGCTACTCCATGTAAAACAGCCTCCGGAAACTACTGAAAAACATTTTAGAGCGATCCAACGGCCGGATCTATATTTATGGACCTTTTGAGGCGGTACTTTAGTCGTCTCGGTGGAATTGCCCGACCGGAAGTCGTCGGCATGGAGTACCGATTCCGCGCTACTCCATGTAAAACAAGCTCCGGAAACTACTGAAAAACATTTTAGAGCGATCGAACGGCCGGATCTATTTTTGTGGACCTTTTGAGCCGGTACTCTAGTCGTGTCGTTGGAATGGCGCGACCGGACGTCGTCGGAGTGGAGTACCGATTCCGCGCTCCTCCATGTAAAACAGCCTGCGGAAACTACTGAAAAACATTTTAGAGGGATCCAATGGCCGGATCTATTTTTGTGGAACTTTTGAGCCGGTACTCTAGTCGTGTCGGAGGAATTGCGCGATCGGATGTTTTCGGAGTGGAGTACCGATTCCGCGCTACTTCTTGTAAAACAGCCTCCGGAAACTACTAAAAAACATTTTAGAGCGATCCAACGGTCGGATCTATATTTGTGGACCTTTTGAGCCATTACTCTAGTCATCTCGGTGGAATTGCCCGACCGGACTTCGTCTGAATGGAGTACCGATTCCGCGCTACTTCATGTAAAACAGCCTCCGGAAACTACTGAAAAACATTTTAGAGCCATCCAACGGCCGGATCAATTTTTGTGGACCTTTTGAGCCGGTGCTCTAGTCGTGGCGGTGGAATTGCGCGACCGGACGTCGTCGGAGTGGAGTACCGATTCCGCGCTCCCCCATGTAAAAGAGCCTCTGGAAACTACTGAAAATTGTTTTAGAGCGATCCAACGGTCGGTTCTATATTTATGGACCTTTTGAGCCGGTACACTAGTCGTCTCGGTGGAATTGCCCGACCGGAAGTCGTCGGAGTGGAGTACCGATTCCGCGCTACTCCATGTAAAACAGCCTCCGGAAACTACTTAAAAACATTTTAGAGCCATCCAATGGCCGGATCTATATTTATGGACCTTTTGAGCCGGTACTCTAGTCGTGTCGGTGGAATTGCCCGACCGGACGTCGTCGGAGTGGAGTACCGATTCCGCGCTCCTCCATGTAAAAGAGCCTCCGGAAACTACTGAAAATATTTTTAGAGCGATGCAACGGTCGGATCTATATTTATGGACCCTTTAAGCCGGTACTCTAGTCGTTTCGGTGGAATTGCCCGACCGGAAGTCGTCGGAGTGGTGTACCGATTCCGCGCTACTCCATGTAAAACAGCCTCCGGAAACTACTGAAAAACATTTTAGAGCGATCCAACGGGCGGATCTATATTTATGGACCTTTTAGGATGGTACTCTAGTCGTGTCGGTGGAATGGCGCGACCGGACGTCGTCGGAGTGGAATACCGATTCCGCGCTACTTCATGTAAAACAGCCTCCGGAAACTACTGAAAAACATTTTAGAGCCATCCAACGGCCGGATCAATTTTTGTGGACCTTTTGAGCCGGTGCTCTAGTCGTGGCGGTGGAATTGCGCGACCGGACGTCGTCGGAGTGGAGTACCGATTCCGCGCTCCCCCATGTAAAAGAGCCTCTGGAAACTACTGAAAATTGTTTTAGAGCGATCCAACGGTCGGTTCTATATTTATGGACCTTTTGAGCCGGTACACTAGTCGTCTCGGTGGAATTGCCCGACCGGAAGTCGTCGGAGTGGAGTACCGATTCCGCGCTACTCCATGTAAAACAGCCTCCGGAAACTACTGAAAAACATTTTAGAGCGATCCAACGGCCGGATCTATTTTTGTGGACCTTGTGAGCCGGTACTCTAGTCGTGTCGGTGGAATTGCCCGACCGGACGTTGTCAGAGTGGAGTACCGATTCCGTGCTACTCCATGTAAAAGAGCCTCCGGAAACTACTGAAAATTTTTTTAGAGCGATCCAACGATCGGATCTATATTTATGGACCTTTTGAGCCGGTACTCTAGTCCTCTCGGTGGAATTGCCCTACCGGAAGTCGTCGGAGTGGAGTAACGATTCCGCGCTTCTCCATGTAAAAGAGCCTCCGGAAACTACTGAAAATTTTTTTAGAGCGATCCAACGATCAGATCTATATTTATGGACCTTTTGAGCCGGTACTGTAGTCGTCTCGGTGGAATTGCCCGCCGGACGTCGTCGGAGTGGAGTACCGATTCCGCGCTACTCCATGTAAAACAGCCTGCGGAAACTACTGAAAAACATTTTAGAGCGATCCAACGGCCGGATCTATTTTTGTGGACCTTTTGAGCCGGTGCTCTAGTCGTGTCGGTGGAATTGCGCGACCGGACGTCGTCGGAGTGGAGTACCGATTCCGCGCTCCTCCATGTAAAAGAGCCTCCGGAAACTACTGAAAATTTTTTTAGAGCGATCCAACGGTCGGATCTATATTTATGGACCTTTTGATCCGGTACTCTAGTCGTCTCGGTGGAATTGCCCTACCAGAAGTCGTCGGAGTGGAGTAACGATTCCGCGCTTCTCCATGTAAAAGATCCTCCGGAAACTACTGAAAATTTTTTTAGAGCGATCCAACGATCAGATCTATATTTATGGACCTTTTGTGCCGGTACTTTAGTCGTCTCGGTGGAATTGCACGACCGGAAGTCGTCGTAATGGAGTACCGATTCCGCCCTACACCATGTAAAACAGCCTCCAGAAACTACTGAAAAACATTTTAGAGCGATCCAACGGCCGGATCAATTTTTGTGGACCTTTTGAGCCGGTACTCTAGTCGTGTCAGTGGAATGGCGCGACCGGACGTTGTCGGAGTGGAGTACCGATTCCGCGCTACTCCATGTAAAAGAGCCTCCGTAAACTACTGAAAATTTTTTTAGAGCGATCCAACGGTCGGATCTATATTTATGGACCTATTGAGCCGGTACTCTAGTCGTCTCGGTGGAATTGCCCGACCGAAAGTCGTCAGAGTGGAGTACCGATTCCGCGCTACTCCATGTAAAACAGCCTCCAGAAACTACTGAAAAACATTTTAGAGCGATCGAACGGCCGGATCTATTTTTGTGGACCTTTTGAGCCGGTACTCTAGTCGTGTCGGTGGAATGGCGCGACCGCACGTTGTCGGAGTGGAGTACCGATTCCGCGCTACTCCATGTAAAAGAGCCTCCGTAAACTACTGAAAATTTTTTTAGAGTGATCAAACGATCAGATTTATATTTATGGACCTTTTGAGCCGGTACTTTAGTCGTCTCGGTAGAATTGCCCGACCGAAAGTCGTTGGAATGGAGTACCGATTCCGTGCTACTCCGTGTAAAACAGCCTCCGGAATCTACTGAAAAACATTTTAGAGCGATCCAACGGTCGTATCTATATTTGTTGACCTTTTGAGCCGTTACTCTAGTCATCTCGGTGGAATTGCCCGACCGGACATCGTCGGAGTGGAGTACCGATTCCACGCTACTCCATGTAAGACAGCCTCCGGAAACTCATGAAAAAAACTTTAAAGCGATCCAACGGTCGGATCTATATTTCTAGACCTTTTGAGGCAGTACTCTAGTCGTGTCGGTGGAATTGCCCGACCGGACGTCGTCGGAGTGGAGTACGAAGTCCGCGCTATTCCATGTAAAACAGCCTTTGGAAACTCTTGAAAAATTCTTTAGAGCGATCCAACGGTCGGATCTGTATTTATGGACCTTTTAGGATGGTACTCTAGTCGTGTCGGTGGAATTGCCCGACCGGACGTCGTCGGAGTGGAGTAACGATTCCGCGCTTCTCCATGTAAAAGAGCCTTCGAAAACTACTGAAAATTTTTTCAGACCGATCCAACGATCGGATCTATATTTATGGACTTTTTGAGCCGGTACTCCAGTCGTTTCGGTGGAATTGCCCGATCGGACGTCGTCGGTGTGGAGTACCGATTCCGCGCTACTCCATGTAAAACAGCCTCCGGAAACTCATGAAAAAAAATTTTAAGCGATCCAACGGTCGGATCTATATTGGTGGACCTTTTGAGCCGTTACTCTAGTCATCTCGGTGGAATTGCCTGACCGGACGTCGTTGGAGTGGAGTACCGATTCCACGCTACTCCATGTAAAACAGCCTCTAGAAACTCATGAAAAAAGTTTTAGAGGGATCCAACGGTCGGATCTATATTTATAGACCTTTTAGGCGATACTCTAGTCGTGTCGGTGGAATTGCCAGACCGGACGTCGTCGGAGTGGAGTAACGATTCGGCGCTTCTCCATGTAAAAGAGCCTCCCGGAAACTACTGAAAAAATTTTTAGAGCGATCCAACTGGGGGATCTATATTTATGGACCTTTTAGGATGGTACTCTAGTCGTGTCGGTGGAATTGCGCAACCGGACGTAGTCGGAGTGGAGTAACGATTCCACGCTTCTCCATGGAAAAGAGCCTCCGGAAACTACTGAAAAACATTTTAGAGCGATCCAACGGCCGGATCAATTTTTGTGGACCTTTTGAGCCGGTGCTCTAGTCGTCTCGGTGGAATTGCCCGACCGGAAGTCGTCGGAGTGGAGTAACGATTCCGCGCTTCTCCATGTAAAAGGGCCTCCGGAAACTACTGAAAATTTTTTTAGAGCGATCCAACGATCGGATCTATATTTATGGACCTTTTGAGCCGGTACTCCAGTCCTCTCGGTGGAATTGCCCTACCGGAAGTCGTCGGAGTGGAGTAACGAGTCCGCGCTTCTCCATGTAAAAGAGCCTCCGGAAACTACTGAAAATTTTTTTAGAGCGATCCAACGATCAGATCTATATTTATGGACCTTTTGAGCCGGTACTGTAGTCGTCTCGGTGGAATTGCCCGCCGGACGTCGTCGGAGTGGAGTACCGATTCCGCGCTACTCCATGTAAAACAGCCTGCGGAAACTACTGAAAAACATTTTAGAGCGATCCAACGGCCGGATCTATTTTTGTGGACCTTTTGAGCCGGTGCTCTAGTCGTGTCGGTGGAATTGCGCGACCGGACGTCGTCGGAGTGGAGTACCGATTCCGCGCTTCTCCATGTAAAAGATCCTCCGGAAACTACTGAAAACTTTTTTAGAGCGATCCAACGATCAGATCTATATTTATGGACCTTTTGTGCCGGTACTTTAGTCGTCTCGGTGGAATTGCACGACCAGAAGTCGTCGTAATGGAGTACCGATTCCGCCCTACACCATGTAAAACAGCCTCCAGAAACTACTGAAAAACATTTTAGAGCGATCCAACAGCCGGATCAATTTTTGTGGACCTTTTGAGCCGGTACTCTTGTCGTGTCAGTGGAATGGCGCGACCGGACGTTGTCGGAGTGGAGTACCGATTCCGCGCTACTGCATGTAAAAGAGCCTCCGTAAACTACTGAAAATTTTTTTAGCGCGATCCAACGGTCGGATCTATATTTATGGACCTATTGAGCCGGTACTCTAGTCGTCTCGGTGGAATTGCCCGACCGAAAGTCGTCGGAGTGGAGTACCGATTCCGCGCTACTCCATGTAAAATAGCCTCCAGAAACTACTGAAAAACATTTTAGAGCGATCGAACGGCCGGATCTATTTTTGTGGACCTTTTGAGCCGGTACTCTAGTCGTGTCGGTGGAATGGCGCGACCGCACGTTGTCGGAGTGGAGTACCGATTCCGCGCTACTCCATGTAAAAGAGCCTCCGTAAACTACTGAAAAACATTTTAGAGCGATCCAACGGCCGGATCAATTTTTGTGGACCTTTTGAGCAGGTGCTCTAGTCGTGTCGGTGGAATGGCGCGACTGGACGTCGTCGGAGTGGAATACCGATTCCGCGCTACTGCATGTAAAACAGCCTCCGGAAACTACTGAAAAACATTTTAGAGCGATCCAACTGCCGGATCAATTTTTGTGGACCTTTTGAGCCGGTGCTCTAGTCGTGTTGGTGAAATTGCGCGACCGGACGTCGTCGGAGTGGAGTACCGATTCCGCGCTCCTCCATGTAAAAGAGCCTCCGGAAACTACTGAAATTTTTTTTAGGGCGATCCAACGGTCGGATCTATATTTATGGACCTTTTGAGCCGGTCCTCTAGTCGTGTCGGTGGAATTGCGCGACCGGACGTCGTCGGAGTGGAATACCGATTCCGCGCCACTTCATGTAAAAGAGCCTCCGGAAACTACTGAAAAACATTTTAGAGCGATCCAACGGCCGGATCAATTTTTGTGGACCTTTTGAGCCGGTGCTCTAGTCGTGTCGGTGGAATTGCCCGACCGGAAGTCGTCGGAGTGGAGTAACGATTCCGCGCTTCTCCATGTAAAAGGGCCTCCGGAAACTACTGAAAATTTTTTTAGAGCGATCCAACGATCGGATCTATATTTATGGACCTTTTGTGCCGGTACTTTAGTCGTCTCGGTGGAATTGCCCGACCGGAAGTCGTCGGACTGGAGTACCGATTCCGCGCTCCTCCATGTAAAAGAGCCTGCGGAATCTATTGAAAATTTTTTTAGAGCGATTCAACGGTCGGATCTATATTTAAGGACCTTTTGAGCCGGTACTCTAGTCGTCTCGGTGGAATTGCCCGACCGGAAGTCGTCGGAGTGGAGTAACGATTCCGCGCTTCTCCATGTAAAAGAGCCTCCGGAAACTACTGAAAATATTTTTAGAGCGATCCAACGATCAGATCTATATTTATGGACCTTTTGAGCCGGTACTGTAGTCGTCTCGGTGGAATTGCCCGACCGGAAGTCGTCGGAGTGGTGTACCGATTCCGCGCTACTCCATGTAAAACAGCCTCCGGAAACTACTGAAAAACATTTTAGAGCGATCCAACGGGCGGATCTATATTTATGGACCTTTTGAGCCGGTACTCTAGTCGTGTCGGTGGAATGGCGCGACCGGACGTCGTCGGAGTGGAGTACCGATTCCGCGCTCCTCCATGTAAAACAGCCTGCGGAAACTACTGAAAAACATTTTAGAGGGATCCAATGGCCGGATCTATTTTTGTGGAACTTTTGAGCCGGTACTCTAGTCGTGTCGGAGGAATTGCGCGATCGGATGTTTTCGGAGTGGAGTACCGATTCCGCGCTACTTCTTGTAAAACAGCCTCCGGAAACTACTAAAAAACATTTTAGAGCGATCCAACGGTCGGATCTATATTTGTGGACCTTTTGAGCCATTACTCTAGTCATCTCGGTGGAATTGCCCGACCGGACTTCGTCTGAATGGAGTACCGATTCCGCACTACACCATGTAAAACAGCCTCCGGAAACTACTTAAAAACATTTTAGAGCCATCCAATGGCCGGATCTATATTTATGGACCTTTTGAGCCGGTACTCTAGTCGTGTCGGTGGAATTGCGCGACCGGACGTCGTCGGAGTGGAGTACCGATTCCGCGCTCCTCCATGTAAAAGAGCCTCCGGAAACTACTGAAAATATTTTTAGAGCGATGCAACGGTCGGATCTATATTTATGGACCCTTTAAGCCGGTACTCTAGTCGTTTCGGTGGAATTGCCCGACCGGAAGTCGTCGGAGTGGTGTACCGATTCCGCGCTACTCCATGTAAAACAGCCTCCGGAAACTACTGAAAAACATTTTAGAGCGATCCAACGGGCGGATCTATATTTATGGACCTTTTAGGATGGTACTCTAGTCGTGTCGGTGGAATGGCGCGACCGGACGTCGTCGGAGTGGAATACCGATTCCGCGCTACTTCATGTAAAACAGCCTCCGGAAACTACTGAAAAACATTTTAGAGCCATCCAACGGCCGGATCAATTTTTGTGGACCTTTTGAGCCGGTGCTCTAGTCGTGGCGGTGGAATTGCGCGACCGGACGTCGTCGGAGTGGAGTACCGATTCCGCGCTCCCCCATGTAAAAGAGCCTCTGGAAACTACTGAAAATTGTTTTAGAGCGATCCAACGGTCGGTTCTATATTTATGGACCTTTTGAGCCGGTACACTAGTCGTCTCGGTGGAATTGCCCGACCGGAAGTCGTCGGAGTGGAGTACCGATTCCGCGCTACTCCATGTAAAACAGCCTCCGGAAACTACTGAAAAACATTTTAGAGCGATCCAACGGCCGGATCTATTTTTGTGGACCTTGTGAGCCGGTACTCTAGTCGTGTCGGTGGAATTGCCCGACCGGACGTTGTCAGAGTGGAGTACCGATTCCGTGCTACTCCATGTAAAAGAGCCTCCGGAAACTACTGAAAATTTTTTTAAAGCGATCCAACGATCGGATCTATATTTATGGACCTTTTGAGCCGGTACTCTAGTCCTCTCGGTGGAATTGCCCTACCGGAAGTCGTCGGAGTGGAGTAACGATTCCGCGCTTCTCCATGTAAAAGAGCCTCCGGAAACTACTGAAAATTTTTTTAGAGCGATCCAACGATCAGATCTATATTTATGGACCTTTTGAGCCGGTACTGTAGTCGTCTCGGTGGAATTGCCCGCCGGACGTCGTCGGAGTGGAGTACCGATTCCGCGCTACTCCATGTAAAACAGCCTGCGGAAACTACTGAAAAGCATTTTAGAGCGATCCAACGGCCGGATCTATTTTTGTGGACCTTTTGAGCCGGTGCTCTAGTCGTGTCGGTGGAATTGCGCGACCGGACGTCGTCGGAGTGGAGTACCGATTCCGCGCTCCTCCATGTAAAAGAGCCTCCGGAAACTACTGAAAATTTTTTTAGAGCGATCCAACGGTCGGATCTATATTTATGGACCTTTTGATCCGGTACTCTAGTCGTCTCGGTGGAATTGCCCTACCAGAAGTCGTCGGAGTGGAGTAACGATTCCGCGCTTCTCCATGTAAAAGATCCTCCGGAAACTACTGAAAATTTTTTTAGAGCGATCCAACGATCAGATCTATATTTATGGACCTTTTGTGCCGGTACTTTAGTCGTCTCGGTGGAATTGCACGACCGGAAGTCGTCGTAATGGAGTACCGATTCCGCCCTACACCATGTAAAACAGCCTCCAGAAACTACTGAAAAACATTTTAGAGCGATCCAACGGCCGGATCAATTTTTGTGGACCTTTTGAGCCGGTACTCTAGTCGTGTCAGTGGAATGGCGCGACCGGACGTTGTCGGAGTGGAGTACCGATTCCGCGCTACTCCATGTAAAAGAGCCTCCGTAAACTACTGAAAATTTTTTTAGAGCGATCCAACGGTCGGATCTATATTTATGGACCTATTGAGCCGGTACTCTAGTCGTCTCGGTGGAATTGCCCGACCGAAAGTCGTCAGAGTGGAGTACCGATTCCGCGCTACTCCATGTAAAACAGCCTCCAGAAACTACTGAAAAACATTTTAGAGCGATCGAACGGCCGGATCTATTTTTGTGGACCTTTTGAGCCGGTACTCTAGTCGTGTCGGTGGAATGGCGCGACCGCACGTTGTCGGAGTGGAGTACCGATTCCGCGCTACTCCATGTAAAAGAGCCTCCGTAAACTACTGAAATTTTTTTTAGAGTGATCAAACGATCAGATTTATATTTATGGACCTTTTGAGCCGGTACTTTAGTTGTCTCGGTAGAATTGCCCGACCGAAAGTCGTTGGAATGGAGTACCGATTCCGTGCTACTCCGTGTAAAACAGCCTCCGGAATCTACTGAAAAACATTTTAGAGCGATCCAACGGTCGTATCTATATTTGTTGACCTTTTGAGCCGTTACTCTAGTCATCTCGGTGGAATTGCCCGACCGGACATCGTCGGAGTGGAGTACCGATTCCACGCTACTCCATGTAAGACAGCCTCCGGAAACTCATGAAAAAAACTTTAAAGCGATCCAACGGTCGGATCTATATTTCTAGACCTTTTGAGGCAGTACTCTAGTCGTGTCGGTGGAATTGCCCGACCGGACGTCGTCGGAGTGGAGTACGAAGTCCGCGCTATTCCATGTAAAACAGCCTTTGGAAACTCTTGAAAAATTCTTTAGAGCGATCCAACGGTCGGATCTGTATTTATGGACCTTTTAGGATGGTACTCTAGTCGTGTCGGTGGAATTGCCCGACCGGACGTCGTCGGAGTGGAGTAACGATTCCGCGCTTCTCCATGTAAAAGAGCCTCCGGAAACTACTGGAAAAACTTTTAGAGCGATCCAACGGTCGGATCTATTTTTGTGGACCTTTTGAGTCGGTACTCAAGTCGTGTCAGTGGAATTGCCCGACTGGACGTCGTCGGAGTGGAGTCCCGAGTCCGCACTCCTACATGTAAAACAGCCTGCGGAAACTCCTGAAATTTTTTTTAGAGCGATCCAACGGTCGGATCTATATTTATGGACCTTCTAGGATGGTACACTAGTCCTGTCGGTGGAATTGCCCGACCGGACGTCGTCGGAGTGGAGTAACGATTCCGCGCTTCTCCATGTAAAAGAGCCTTCGAAAACTACTGAAAATTTTTTCAGACCGATCCAACGATCGGATCTATATTTATGGACTTTTTGAGCCGGTACTCCAGTCGTTTCGGTGGAATTGCCCGATCGGACGTCGTCGGTGTGGAGTACCGATTCCGCGCTACTCCATGTAAAACAGCCTCCGGAAACTCATGAAAAAAAATTTTAAGCGATCCAACGGTCGGATCTATATTTGTGGACCTTTTGAGCCGTTACTCTAGTCATCTCGGTGGAATTGCCTGACCGGACGTCGTTGGAGTGGAGTACCGATTCCACGCTACTCCATGTAAAACAGCCTCTAGAAACTCATGAAAAAAGTTTTAGAGGGATCCAACGGTCGGATCTATATTTATAGACCTTTTAGGCGATACTCTAGTCGTGTCGGTGGAATTGCCAGACCGGACGTCGTCGGAGTGGAGTAACGATTCGGCGCTTCTCCATGTAAAAGAGCCTCCCGGAAACTACTGAAAAAATTTTTAGAGCGATCCAACTGGGGGATCTATATTTATGGACCTTTTAGGATGGTACTCTAGTCGTGTCGGTGGAATTGCGCAACCGGACGTAGTCGGAGTGGAGTAACGATTCCACGCTTCTCCATGGAAAAGAGCCTCCGGAAACTACTGAAAAACATTTTAGAGCGATCCAACAGCCGGATCAATTTTTGTGGACCTTTTGAGCCGGTGCTCTAGTCGTCTCGGTGGAATTGCCCGACCGGAAGTCGTCGGAGTGGAGTAACGATTCCGCGCTTCTCCATGTAAAAGGGCCTCCGGAAACTACTGAAAATTTTTTTAGAGCGATCCAACGATCGGATCTATATTTATGGACCTTTTGAGCCGGTACTCCAGTCCTCTCGGTGGAATTGCCCTACCGGAAGTCGTCGGAGTGGAGTAACGAGTCCGCGCTTCTCCATGTAAAAGAGCCTCCGGAAACTACTGAAAATTTTTTTAGAGCGATCCAACGATCAGATCTATATTTATGGACCTTTTGAGCCGGTACTGTAGTCGTCTCGGTGGAATTGCCCGCCGGACGTCGTCGGAGTGGAGTACCGATTCCGCGCTACTCCATGTAAAACAGCCTGCGGAAACTACTGAAAAACATTTTAGAGCGATCCAACGGCCGGATCTATTTTTGTGGACCTTTTGAGCCGGTGCTCTAGTCGTGTCGGTGGAATTGCGCGACCGGACGTCGTCGGAGTGGAGTACCGATTCCGCGCTTCTCCATGTAAAAGATCCTCCGGAAACTACTGAAAACTTTTTTAGAGCGATCCAACGATCAGATCTATATTTATGGACCTTTTGTGCCGGTACTTTAGTCGTCTCGGTGGAATTGCACGACCAGAAGTCGTCGTAATGGAGTACCGATTCCGCCCTACACCATGTAAAACAACCTCCAGAAACTACTGAAAAACATTTTAGAGCGATCCAACAGCCGGATCAATTTTTGTGGACCTTTTGAGCCGGTACTCTTGTCGTGTCAGTGGAATGGCGCGACCGGACGTTGTCGGAGTGGAGTACCGATTCCGCGCTACTGCATGTAAAAGAGCCTCCGTAAACTACTGAAAATTTTTTTAGCGCGATCCAACGGTCGGATCTATATTTATGGACCTATTGAGCCGGTACTCTAGTCGTCTCGGTGGAATTGCCCGACCGAAAGTCGTCGGAGTGGAGTACCGATTCCGCGCTACTCCATGTAAAATAGCCTCCAGAAACTACTGAAAAACATTTTAGAGCGATCGAACGGCCGGATCTATTTTTGTGGACCTTTTGAGCCGGTACTCTAGTCGTGTCGGTGGAATGGCGCGACCGCACGTTGTCGGAGTGGAGTACCGATTCCGCGCTACTCCATGTAAAAGAGCCTCCGTAAACTACTGAAAAACATTTTAGAGCGATCCAACGGCCGGATCAATTTTTGTGGACCTTTTGAGCAGGTGCTCTAGTCGTGTCGGTGGAATTGCGCGACTGGACGTCGTCGGAGTGGAATACCGATTCCGCGCTACTGCATGTAAAACAGCCTCCGGAAACTACTGAAAAACATTTTAGAGCGATCCAACTGCCGGATCAATTTTTGTGGACCTTTTGAGCCGGTGCTCTAGTCGTGTTGGTGAAATTGCGCGACCGGACGTCGTCGGAGTGGAGTACCGATTCCGCGCTCCTCCATGTAAAAGAGCCTCCGGAAACTACTGAAATTTTTTTTAGGGCGATCCAACGGTCGGATCTATATTTATGGACCTTTTGAGCCGGTCCTCTAGTCGTGTCGGTGGAATTGCGCGACCGGACGTCGTCGGAGTGGAATACCGATTCCGCGCCACTTCATGTAAAAGAGCCTCCGGAAACTACTGAAAAACATTTTAGAGCGATCCAACGGCCGGATCAATTTTTGTGGACCTTTTGAGCCGGTGCTCTAGTCGTGTCGGTGGAATTGCCCGACCGGAAGTCGTCGGAGTGGAGTAACGATTCCGCGCTTCTCCATGTAAAAGGGCCTCCGGAAACTACTAAAAATTTTTTTAGAGCGATCCAACGATCGGATCTATATTTATGGACCTTTTGTGCCGGTACTTTAGTCGTCTCGGTGGAATTGCCCGACCGGAAGTCGTCGGACTGGAGTACCGATTCCGCGCTCCTCCATGTAAAAGAGCCTGCGGAATCTATTGAAAATTTTTTTAGAGCGATTCAACGGTCGGATCTATATTTAAGGACCTTTTGAGCCGGTACTCTAGTCGTCTCGGTGGAATTGCCCGACCGGAAGTCGTCGGAGTGGAGTAACGATTCCGCGCTTCTCCATGTAAAAGAGCCTCCGGAAACTACTGAAAACTTTTTTAGAGCGATCCAACGATCAGATCTATATTTATGGACCTTTTGAGCCGGTACTGTAGTCGTCTCGGTGGAATTGCCCGACCGGAAGTCGTCGGCATGGAGTACCGATTCCGCGCTACTCCATGTAAAACAGCCTCCGGAAACTACTGAAAAACATTTTAGAGCGATCCAACGGCCGGATCTATTTTTGTGGACCTTTTGAGCCGGTACTCTAGTCGTGTCGGTGGAATTGCCCGACCGGACGTTGTAAGAGTGGAGTACCGATTCCGCGCTACTCCATGTAAAAGAGCCTCCGGAAACTACTGAAAATTTTTTTAGAGGGATCCAACGATCAGATCTATATTTATGGACCTTTTGAGCCGGTGCTCTAGTCGTGTCGGTGGAATGGCGCGACCGGACGTCGTCGGAATGGAGTACCAATTCCGCACTAAACCATGTAAAACCGCCGCCGGAAACTACTGAAAAACATTTTAGAGCGATCCAACGGCCGGATCTATATTTATGGACCTTTTGAGCCGGTACTGTAGTCGTCTCGGTGGAATTGCCCGACCGGAAGTCGTCGGCATGGAGTACCGATTCCGCGCTACTCCATGTAAAACAGCCTCCGGAAACTACTGAAAAACATTTTAGAGCGATCCAACGGCCGGATCTATTTTTGTGGACCTTTTGAGCCGGTACTCTAGTCGTGTCGGTGGAATTGCCCGACCGGACGTTGTCAGAGTGGAGTACCGATTCCGCGCTACTCCATGTAAAAGAGCCTCCGGAAACCACTGAAAATTTTTTTAGAGCGATCCAACGATCAGATCTATATTTATGGACCTTTTGAGCCGGTGCTCTAGTCGTGTCGGTGGAATGGCCCGACCGGACGTCGTCGGAATGGAGTACCAATTCCGCACTACACCATGTAAAACCGCCGCCGGAAACTACTGAAAAACATTTTAGAGCGATCCAACGGCCGGATCTATATTTATGGACCTTTTGAGCCGGTACTCTAGTCGTGTCGGTGGAATGGCGCGACCGGACGTTGTCGGAGTGGAGTTCCGATTCCGCGCTACGTCATGTAAAACAGCCTCCGGAAACTACTGAAAAACATTTTAGAGCGATCCAACGGTCGGATCTATATTTGTGGACCTTTTGAGCCGTTACTCTAGTCATCTCGGTGGAATTGCCCGACCGGACATCGTCGGAGTGGAGTACCGATTCCGCGCTACTCCATGTAAAACAGCCTCCGGAAACTACTGAAAAACATTTTAGAGCGATCCAACGGCCGGATCTATATTTATGGACCTTTTGAGGCGGTACTTTAATCGTCTCGGTGGAATTGCCCGACCGGAAGTCGTCAGCATGGAGTACCGATTCCGCGCTACTCCATGTAAAACAAGCTCCGGAAACTACTGAAAAACATTTTAGAGCGATCGAACGGCCGGATCTATTTTTGTGGACCTTTTGAGCCGGTACTCTAGTCGTGTTGATGGAATGGCGCGACCGGACGTCGTCGGAGTGGAGTACCAATTCCGCGCTACTCCATGTAAAACAGCCTCCGGAAACTACTGAAAAACATTTTAGAGCGATCCAACGGCCGGATCTATATTTATGGACCTTTTGAGGCGGTACTTTAGTCGTCTCGGTGGAATTGCCCGACCGGAAGTCGTCGGCATGGAGTACCGATTCCGCGCTACTCCATGTAAAACAAGCTCCGGAAACTACTGAAAAACATTTTAGAGCGATCGAACGGCCGGATCTATTTTTGTGGACCTTTTGAGCCGGTACTCTAGTCGTGTCGTTGGAATGGCGCGACCGGACGTCGTCGGAGTGGAGTACCGATTCCGCGCTCCTCCATGTAAAACAGCCTGCGGAAACTACTGAAAAACATTTTAGAGGGATCCAATGGCCGGATCTATTTTTGTGGAACTTTTGAGCCGGTACTCTAGTCGTGTCGGAGGAATTGCGCGATCGGATGTTTTCGGAGTGGAGTACCGATTCCGCGCTACTTCTTGTAAAACAGCCTCCGGAAACTACTAAAAAACATTTTAGAGCGATCCAACGGTCGGATCTATATTTGTGGACCTTTTGAGCCATTACTCTAGTCATCTCGGTGGAATTGCCCGACCGGACTTCGTCTGAATGGAGTACCGATTCCGCACTACACCATGTAAAACAGCCTCCGGAAACTACTTAAAAACATTTTAGAGCCATCCAATGGCCGGATCTATATTTATGGACCTTTTGAGCCGGTACTCTAGTCGTGTCGGTGGAATTGCGCGACCGTACGTCGTCGGAGTGGAGTACCGATTCCGCGCTCCTCCATGTAAAAGAGCCTCCGGAAACTACTGAAAATATTTTTAGAGCGATGCAACGGTCGGATCTATATTTATGGACCCTTTAAGCCGGTACTCTAGTCGTGTCGGTGGAATTGCCCGACCGGAAGTCGTCGGAGTGGTGTACCGATTCCGCGCTACTCCATGTAAAACAGCCTCCGGAAACTACTGAAAAACATTTTAGAGCGATCCAACGGGCGGATCTATATTTATGGACCTTTTAGGATGGTACTCTAGTCGTGTCGGTGGAATGGCGCGACCGGACGTCGTCGGAGTGGAATACCGATTCCGCGCTACTTCATGTAAAACAGCCTCCGGAAACTACTGAAAAACATTTTAGAGCCATCCAACGGCCGGATCAATTTTTGTGGACCTTTTGAGCCGGTGCTCTAGTCGTGGCGGTGGAATTGCGCGACCGGACGTCGTCGGAGTGGAGTACCGATTCCGCGCTCCCCCATGTAAAAGAGCCTCTGGAAACTACTGAAAATTGTTTTAGAGCGATCCAACGGTCGGTTCTATATTTATGGACCTTTTGAGCCGGTACACTAGTCGTCTCGGTGGAATTGCCCGACCGGAAGTCGTCGGAGTGGAGTACCGATTCCGCGCTACTCCATGTAAAACAGCCTCCGGAAACTACTGAAAAACATTTTAGAGCGATCCAACGGCCGGATCTATTTTTGTGGACCTTGTGAGCCGGTACTCTAGTCGTGTCGGTGGAATTGCCCGACCGGACGTTGTCAGAGTGGAGTACCGATTCCGTGCTACTCCATGTAAAAGAGCCTCCGGAAACTACTGAAAATTTTTTTAGAGCGATCCAACGATCGGATCTATATTTATGGACCTTTTGAGCCGGTACTCTAGTCCTCTCGGTGGAATTGCCCTACCGGAAGTCGTCGGAGTGGAGTAACGATTCCGCGCTTCTCCATGTAAAAGAGCCTCCGGAAACTACTGAAAATTTTTTTAGAGCGATCCAACGATCAGATCTATATTTATGGACCTTTTGAGCCGGTACTGTAGTCGTCTCGGTGGAATTGCCCGCCGGACGTCGTCGGAGTGGAGTACCGATTCCGCGCTACTCCATGTAAAACAGCCTGCGGAAACTACTGAAAAACATTTTAGAGCGATCCAACGGCCGGATCTATTTTTGTGGACCTTTTGAGCCGGTGCTCTAGTCGTGTCGGTGGAATTGCGCGACCGGACGTCGTCGGAGTGGAGTACCGATTCCGCGCTCCTCCATGTAAAAGAGCCTCCGGAAACTACTGAAAATTTTTTTAGAGCGATCCAACGGTCGGATCTATATTTATGGACCTTTTGATCCGGTACTCTAGTCGTCTCGGTGGAATTGCCCTACCAGAAGTCGTCGGAGTGGAGTAACGATTCCGCGCTTCTCCATGTAAAAGATCCTCCGGAAACTACTGAAAATTTTTTTAGAGCGATCCAACGATCAGATCTATATTTATGGACCTTTTGTGCCGGTACTTTAGTCGTCTCGGTGGAATTGCACGACCGGAAGTCGTCGTAATGGAGTACCGATTCCGCCCTACACCATGTAAAACAGCCTCCAGAAACTACTGAAAAACATTTTAGAGCGATCCAACGGCCGGATCAATTTTTGTGGACCTTTTGAGCCGGTACTCTAGTCGTGTCAGTGGAATGGCGCGACCAGACGTTGTCGGAGTGGAGTACCGATTCCGCGCTACTCCATGTAAAAGAGCCTCCGTAAACTACTGAAAATTTTTTTAGAGCGATCCAACGGTCGGATCTATATTTATGGACCTATTGAGCCGGTACTCTAGTCGTCTCGGTGGAATTGCCCGACCGAAAGTCGTCAGAGTGGAGTACCGATTCCGCGCTACTCCATGTAAAACAGCCTCCAGAAACTACTGAAAAACATTTTAGAGCGATCGAACGGCCGGATCTATTTTTGTGGACCTTTTGAGCCGGTACTCTAGTCGTGTCGGTGGAATGGCGCGACCGCACGTTGTCGGAGTGGAGTACCGATTCCGCGCTACTCCATGTAAAAGAGCCTCCGTAAACTACTGAAATTTTTTTTAGAGTGATCAAACGATCAGATTTATATTTATGGACCTTTTGAGCCGGTACTTTAGTTGTCTCGGTAGAATTGCCCGACCGAAAGTCGTTGGAATGGAGTACCGATTCCGTGCTACTCCGTGTAAAACAGCCTCCGGAATCTACTGAAAAACATTTTAGAGCGATCCAACGGTCGTATCTATATTTGTTGACCTTTTGAGCCGTTACTCTAGTCATCTCGGTGGAATTGCCCGACCGGACATCGTCGGAGTGGAGTACCGATTCCACGCTACTCCATGTAAGACAGCCTCCGGAAACTCATGAAAAAAACTTTAAAGCGATCCAACGGTCGGATCTATATTTCTAGACCTTTTGAGGCAGTACTCTAGTCGTGTCGGTGGAATTGCCCGACCGGACGTCGTCGGAGTGGAGTACGAAGTCCGCGCTATTCCATGTAAAACAGCCTTTGGAAACTCTTGAAAAATTCTTTAGAGCGATCCAACGGTCGGATCTGTATTTATGGACCTTTTAGGATGGTACTCTAGTCGTGTCGGTGGAATTGCCCGACCGGACGTCGTCGGAGTGGAGTAACGATTCCGCGCTTCTCCATGTAAAAGAGCCTCCGGAAACTACTGGAAAAACTTTTAGAGCGATCCAACGGTCGGATCTATTTTTGTGGACCTTTTGAGTCGGTACTCAAGTCGTGTCAGTGGAATTGCCCGACTGGACGTCGTCGGAGTGGAGTCCCGAGTCCGCACTCCTACATGTAAAACAGCCTGCGGAAACTCCTGAAATTTTTTTTAGAGCGATCCAACGGTCGGATCTATATTTATGGACCTTCTAGGATGGTACACTAGTCCTGTCGGTGGAATTGCCCGACCGGACGTCGTCGGAGTGGAGTAACGATTCCGCGCTTCTCCATGTAAAAGAGCCTTCGAAAACTACTGAAAATTTTTTCAGACCGATCCAACGATCGGATCTATATTTATGGACTTTTTGAGCCGGTACTCCAGTCGTTTCGGTGGAATTGCCCGATCGGACGTCGTCGGTGTGGAGTACCGATTCCGCGCTACTCCATGTAAAACAGCCTCCGGAAACTCATGAAAAAAAATTTTAAGCGATCCAACGGTCGGATCTATATTTGTGGACCTTTTGAGCCGTTACTCTAGTCATCTCGGTGGAATTGCCTGACCGGACGTCGTTGGAGTGGAGTACCGATTCCACGCTACTCCATGTAAAACAGCCTCTAGAAACTCATGAAAAAAGTTTTAGAGGGATCCAACGGTCGGATCTATATTTATAGACCTTTTAGGCGATACTCTAGTCGTGTCGGTGGAATTGCCAGACCGGACGTCGTCGGAGTGGAGTAACGATTCGGCGCTTCTCCATGTAAAAGAGCCTCCCGGAAACTACTGAAAAAATTTTTAGAGCGATCCAACTGGGGGATCTATATTTATGGACCTTTTAGGATGGTACTCTAGTCGTGTCGGTGGAATTGCGCAACCGGACGTAGTCGGAGTGGAGTAACGATTCCACGCTTCTCCATGGAAAAGAGCCTCCGGAAACTACTGAAAAACATTTTAGAGCGATCCAACAGCCGGATCAATTTTTGTGGACCTTTTGAGCCGGTGCTCTAGTCGTCTCGGTGGAATTGCCCGACCGGAAGTCGTCGGAGTGGAGTAACGATTCCGCGCTTCTCCATGTAAAAGGGCCTCCGGAAACTACTGAAAATTTTTTTAGAGCGATCCAACGATCGGATCTATATTTATGGACCTTTTGAGCCGGTACTCCAGTCCTCTCGGTGGAATTGCCCTACCGGAAGTCGTCGGAGTGGAGTAACGAGTCCGCGCTTCTCCATGTAAAAGAGCCTCCGGAAACTACTGAAAATTTTTTTAGAGCGATCCAACGATCAGATCTATATTTATGGACCTTTTGAGCCGGTACTGTAGTCGTCTCGGTGGAATTGCCCGCCGGACGTCGTCGGAGTGGAGTACCGATTCCGCGCTACTCCATGTAAAACAGCCTGCGGAAACTACTGAAAAACATTTTAGAGCGATCCAACGGCCGGATCTATTTTTGTGGACCTTTTGAGCCGGTGCTCTAGTCGTGTCGGTGGAATTGCGCGACCGGACGTCGTCGGAGTGGAGTACCGATTCCGCGCTTCTCCATGTAAAAGATCCTCCGGAAACTACTGAAAACTTTTTTAGAGCGATCCAACGATCAGATCTATATTTATGGACCTTTTGTGCCGGTACTTTAGTCGTCTCGGTGGAATTGCACGACCAGAAGTCGTCGTAATGGAGTACCGATTCCGCCCTACACCATGTAAAACAGCCTCCAGAAACTACTGAAAAACATTTTAGAGCGATCCAACAGCCGGATCAATTTTTGTGGACCTTTTGAGCCGGTACTCTTGTCGTGTCAGTGGAATGGCGCGACCGGACGTTGTCGGAGTGGAGTACCGATTCCGCGCTACTGCATGTAAAAGAGCCTCCGTAAACTACTGAAAATTTTTTTAGCGCGATCCAACGGTCGGATCTATATTTATGGACCTATTGAGCCAGTACTCTAGTCGTCTCGGTGGAATTGCCCGACCGAAAGTCGTCGGAGTGGAGTACCGATTCCGCGCTACTCCATGTAAAATAGCCTCCAGAAACTACTGAAAAACATTTTAGAGCGATCGAACGGCCGGATCTATTTTTGTGGACCTTTTGAGCCGGTACTCTAGTCGTGTCGGTGGAATGGCGCGACCGCACGTTGTCGGAGTGGAGTACCGATTCCGCGCTACTCCATGTAAAAGAGCCTCCGTAAACTACTGAAAAACATTTTAGAGCGATCCAACGGCCGGATCAATTTTTGTGGACCTTTTGAGCAGGTGCTCTAGTCGTGTCGGTGGAATTGCGCGACTGGACGTCGTCGGAGTGGAATACCGATTCCGCGCTACTGCATGTAAAACAGCCTCCGGAAACTACTGAAAAACATTTTAGAGCGATCCAACTGCCGGATCAATTTTTGTGGACCTTTTGAGCCGGTGCTCTAGTCGTGTTGGTGAAATTGCGCGACCGGACGTCGTCGGAGTGGAGTACCGATTCCGCGCTCCTCCATGTAAAAGAGCCTCCGGAAACTACTGAAATTTTTTTTAGGGCGATCCAACGGTCGGATCTATATTTATGGACCTTTTGAGCCGGTCCTCTAGTCGTGTCGGTGGAATTGCGCGACCGGACGTCGTCGGAGTGGAATACCGATTCCGCGCCACTTCATGTAAAAGAGCCTCCGGAAACTACTGAAAAACATTTTAGAGCGATCCAACGGCCGGATCAATTTTTGTGGACCTTTTGAGCCGGTGCTCTAGTCGTGTCGGTGGAATTGCCCGACCGGAAGTCGTCGGAGTGGAGTAACGATTCCGCGCTTCTCCATGTAAAAGGGCCTCCGGAAACTACTGAAAATTTTTTTAGAGCGATCCAACGATCGGATCTATATTTATGGACCTTTTGTGCCGGTACTTTAGTCGTCTCGGTGGAATTGCCCGACCGGAAGTCGTCGGACTGGAGTACCGATTCCGCGCTCCTCCATGTAAAAGAGCCTGCGGAATCTATTGAAAATTTTTTTAGAGCGATTCAACGGTCGGATCTATATTTAAGGACCTTTTGAGCCGGTACTCTAGTCGTCTCGGTGGAATTGCCCGACCGGAAGTCGTCGGAGTGGAGTAACGATTCCGCGCTTCTCCATGTAAAAGAGCCTCCGGAAACTACTGAAAACTTTTTTAGAGCGATCCAACGATCAGATCTATATTTATGGACCTTTTGAGCCGGTACTGTAGTCGTCTCGGTGGAATTGCCCGACCGGAAGTCGTCGGCATGGAGTACCGATTCCGCGCTACTCCATGTAAAACAGCCTCCGGAAACTACTGAAAAACATTTTAGAGCGATCCAACGGCCGGATCTATTTTTGTGGACCTTTTGAGCCGGTACTCTAGTCGTGTCGGTGGAATTGCCCGACCGGACGTTGTAAGAGTGGAGTACCGATTCCGCGCTACTCCATGTAAAAGAGCCTCCGGAAACTACTGAAAATTTTTTTAGAGGGATCCAACGATCAGATCTATATTTATGGACCTTTTGAGCCGGTGCTCTAGTCGTGTCGGTGGAATGGCGCGACCGGACGTCGTCGGAATGGAGTACCAATTCCGCACTAAACCATGTAAAACCGCCGCCGGAAACTACTGAAAAACATTTTAGAGCGATCCAACGGCCGGATCTATATTTATGGACCTTTTGAGCCGGTACTGTAGTCGTCTCGGTGGAATTGCCCGACCGGAAGTCGTCGGCATGGAGTACCGATTCCGCGCTACTCCATGTAAAACAGCCTCCGGAAACTACTGAAAAACATTTTAGAGCGATCCAACGGCCGGATCTATTTTTGTGGACCTTTTGAGCCGGTACTCTAGTCGTGTCGGTGGAATTGCCCGACCGGACGTTGTCAGAGTGGAGTACCGATTCCGCGCTACTCCATGTAAAAGAGCCTCCGGAAACCACTGAAAATTTTTTTAGAGCGATCCAACGATCAGATCTATATTTATGGACCTTTTGAGCCGGTGCTCTAGTCGTGTCGGTGGAATGGCCCGACCGGACGTCGTCGGAATGGAGTACCAATTCCGCACTACACCATGTAAAACCGCCGCCGGAAACTACTGAAAAACATTTTAGAGCGATCCAACGGCCGGATCTATATTTATGGACCTTTTGAGCCGGTACTCTAGTCGTGTCGGTGGAATGGCGCGACCGGACGTTGTCGGAGTGGAGTTCCGATTCCGCGCTACGTCATGTAAAACAGCCTCCGGAAACTACTGAAAAACATTTTAGAGCGATCCAACGGTCGGATCTATATTTGTGGACCTTTTGAGCCGTTACTCTAGTCATCTCGGTGGAATTGCCCGACCGGACATCGTCGGAGTGGAGTACCGATTCCGCGCTACTCCATGTAAAACAGCCTCCGGAAACTACTGAAAAACATTTTAGAGCGATCCAACGGCCGGATCTATATTTATGGACCTTTTGAGGCGGTACTTTAATCGTCTCGGTGGAATTGCCCGACCGGAAGTCGTCAGCATGGAGTACCGATTCCGCGCTACTCCATGTAAAACAAGCTCCGGAAACTACTGAAAAACATTTTAGAGCGATCGAACGGCCGGATCTATTTTTGTGGACCTTTTGAGCCGGTACTCTAGTCGTGTTGATGGAATGGCGCGACCGGACGTCGTCGGAGTGGAGTACCAATTCCGCGCTACTCCATGTAAAACAGCCTCCGGAAACTACTGAAAAACATTTTAGAGCGATCCAACGGCCGGATCTATATTTATGGACCTTTTGAGGCGGTACTTTAGTCGTCTCGGTGGAATTGCCCGACCGGAAGTCGTCGGCATGGAGTACCGATTCCGCGCTACTCCATGTAAAACAAGCTCCGGAAACTACTGAAAAACATTTTAGAGCGATCGAACGGCCGGATCTATTTTTGTGGACCTTTTGAGCCGGTACTCTAGTCGTGTCGTTGGAATGGCGCGACCGGACGTCGTCGGAGTGGAGTACCGATTCCGCGCTCCTCCATGTAAAACAGCCTGCGGAAACTACTGAAAAACATTTTAGAGGGATCCAATGGCCGGATCTATTTTTGTGGAACTTTTGAGCCGGTACTCTAGTCGTGTCGGAGGAATTGCGCGATCGGATGTTTTCGGAGTGGAGTACCGATTCCGCGCTACTTCTTGTAAAACAGCCTCCGGAAACTACTAAAAAACATTTTAGAGCGATCCAACGGTCGGATCTATATTTGTGGACCTTTTGAGCCATTACTCTAGTCATCTCGGTGGAATTGCCCGACCGGACTTCGTCTGAATGGAGTACCGATTCCGCACTACACCATGTAAAACAGCCTCCGGAAACTACTTAAAAACATTTTAGAGCCATCCAATGGCCGGATCTATATTTATGGACCTTTTGAGCCGGTACTCTAGTCGTGTCGGTGGAATTGCGCGACCGGACGTCGTCGGAGTGGAGTATCGATTCCGCGCTCCTCCATGTAAAAGAGCCTCCGGAAACTACTGAAAATATTTTTAGAGCGATGCAACGGTCGGATCTATATTTATGGACCCTTTAAGCCGGTACTCTAGTCGTTTCGGTGGAATTGCCCGACCGGAAGTCGTCGGAGTGGTGAACCGATTCCGCGCTACTCCATGTAAAACAGCCTCCGGAAACTACTGAAAAACATTTTAAAGCGATCCAACGGGCGGATCTATATTTATGGACCTTTTAGGATGGTACTCTAGTCGTGTCGGTGGAATGGCGCGACCGGACGTCGTCGGAGTGGAATACCGATTCCGCGCTACTTCATGTAAAACAGCCTCCGGAAACTACTGAAAAACATTTTAGAGCCATCCAACGGCCGGATCAATTTTTGTGGACCTTTTGAGCCGGTGCTCTAGTCGTGGCGGTGGAATTGCGCGACCGGACGTCGTCGGAGTGGAGTACCGATTCCGCGCTCCCCCATGTAAAAGAGCCTCTGGAAACTACTGAAAATTGTTTTAGAGCGATCCAACGGTCGGTTCTATATTTATGAACCTTTTGAGCCGGTACACTAGTCGTCTCGGTGGAATTGCCCGACCGGAAGTCGTCGGAGTGGAGTACCGATTCCGCGCTACTCCATGTAAAACAGCCTCCGGAAACTACTGAAAAACATTTTAGAGCGATCCAACGGCCGGATCTATTTTTGTGGACCTTGTGAGCCGGTACTCTAGTCGTGTCGGTGGAATTGCCCGACCGGACGTTGTCAGAGTGGAGTACCGATTCCGTGCTACTCCATGTAAAAGAGCCTCCGGAAACTACTGAAAATTTTTTTAGAGCGATCCAACGATCGGATCTATATTTATGGACCTTTTGAGCCGGTACTCTAGTCCTCTCGGTGGAATTGCCCTACCGGAAGTCGTCGGAGTGGAGTAACGATTCCGCGCTTCTCCATGTAAAAGAGCCTCCGGAAACTACTGAAAATTTTTTTAGAGCGATCCAACGATCAGATCTATATTTATGGACCTTTTGAGCCGGTACTGTAGTCGTCTCGGTGGAATTTCCCGCCGGACGTCGTCGGAGTGGAGTACCGATTCCGCGCTACTCCATGTAAAACAGCCTGCGGAAACTACTGAAAAACATTTTAGAGCGATCCAACGGCCGGATCTATTTTTGTGGACCTTTTGAGCCGGTGCTCTAGTCGTGTCGGTGGAATTGCGCGACCGGACGTCGTCGGAGTGGAGTACCGATTCCGCGCTCCTCCATGTAAAAGAGCCTCCGGAAACTACTGAAAATTTTTTTAGAGCGATCCAACGGTCGGATCTATATTTATGGACCTTTTGATCCGGTACTCTAGTCGTCTCGGTGGAATTGCCCTACCAGAAGTCGTCGGAGTGGAGTAACGATTCCGCGCTTCTCCATGTAAAAGATCCTCCGGAAACTACTGAAAATTTTTTTAGAGCGATCCAACGATCAGATCTATATTTATGGACCTTTTGTGCCGGTACTTTAGTCGTGTCGGTGGAATTGCACGACCGGAAGTCGTCGTAATGGAGTACCAATTCCGCCCTACACCATGTAAAACAGCCTCCAGAAACTACTGAAAAACATTTTAGAGCGATCCAACGGCCGGATCAATTTTTGTGGACCTTTTGAGCCGGTACTCTAGTCGTGTCAGTGGAATGGCGCGACCGGACGTTGTCGGAGTGGAGTACCGATTCCGCGCTACTCCATGTAAAAGAGCCTCCGTAAACTACTGAAAATTTTTTTAGAGCGATCCAACGGTCGGATCTATATTTATGGACCTATTGAGCCGGTACTCTAGTCGTCTCGGTGGAATTGCCCGACCGAAAGTCGTCAGAGTGGAGTACCGATTCCGCGCTACTCCATGTAAAACAGCCTCCAGAAACTACTGAAAAACATTTTAGAGCGATCGAACGGCCGGATCTATTTTTGTGGACCTTTTGAGCCGGTACTCTAGTCGTGTCGGTGGAATGGCGCGACCGCACGTTGTCGGAGTGGAGTACCGATTCCGCGCTACTCCATGTAAAAGAGCCTCCGTAAACTACTGAAAATTTTTTTAGAGTGATCAAACGATCAGATTTATATTTATGGACCTTTTGAGCCGGTACTTTAGTCGTCTCGGTAGAATTGCCCGACCGAAAGTCGTTGGAATGGAGTACCGATTCCGTGCTACTCCGTGTAAAACAGCCTCCGGAATCTACTGAAAAACATTTTAGAGCGATCCAACGGTCGTATCTATATTTGTTGACCTTTTGAGCCGTTACTCTAGTCATCTCGGTGGAATTGCCCGACCGGACATCGTCGGAGTGGAGTACCGATTCCACGCTACTCCATGTAAGACAGCCTCCGGAAACTCATGAAAAAAACTTTAAAGCGATCCAACGGTCGGATCTATATTTCTAGACCTTTTGAGGCAGTACTCTAGTCGTGTCGGTGGAATTGCCCGACCGGACGTCGTCGGAGTGGAGTACGAAGTCCGCGCTATTCCATGTAAAACAGCCTTTGGAAACTCTTGAAAAATTCTTTAGAGCGATCCAACGGTCGGATCTGTATTTATGGACCTTTTAGGATGGTACTCTAGTCGTGTCGGTGGAATTGCCCGACCGGACGTCGTCGGAGTGGAGTAACGATTCCGCGCTTCTCCATGTAAAAGAGCCTCCGGAAACTACTGGAAAAACTTTTAGAGCGATCCAACGGTCGGATCTATTTTTGTGGACCTTTTGAGTCGGTACTCAAGTCGTGTCAGTGGAATTGCCCGACTGGACGTCGTCGGAGTGGAGTCCCGAGTCCGCACTCCTACATGTAAAACAGCCTGCGGAAACTCCTGAAATTTTTTTTAGAGCGATCCAACGGTCGGATCTATATTTATGGACCTTCTAGGATGGTACACTAGTCCTGTCGGTGGAATTGCCCGACCGGACGTCGTCGGAGTGGAGTAACGATTCCGCGCTTCTCCATGTAAAAGAGCCTTCGAAAACTACTGAAAATTTTTTCAGACCGATCCAACGATCGGATCTATATTTATGGACTTTTTGAGCCGGTACTCCAGTCGTTTCGGTGGAATTGCCCGATCGGACGTCGTCGGTGTGGAGTACCGATTCCGCGCTACTCCATGTAAAACAGCCTCCGGAAACTCATGAAAAAAAATTTTAAGCGATCCAACGGTCGGATCTATATTTGTGGACCTTTTGAGCCGTTACTCTAGTCATCTCGGTGGAATTGCCTGACCGGACGTCGTTGGAGTGGAGTACCGATTCCACGCTACTCCATGTAAAACAGCCTCTAGAAACTCATGAAAAAAGTTTTAGAGGGATCCAACGGTCGGATCTATATTTATAGACCTTTTAGGCGATACTCTAGTCGTGTCGGTGGAATTGCCAGACCGGACGTCGTCGGAGTGGAGTAACGATTCGGCGCTTCTCCATGTAAAAGAGCCTCCCGGAAACTACTGAAAAAATTTTTAGAGCGATCCAACTGGGGGATCTATATTTATGGACCTTTTAGGATGGTACTCTAGTCGTGTCGGTGGAATTGCGCAACCGGACGTAGTCGGAGTGGAGTAACGATTCCACGCTTCTCCATGGAAAAGAGCCTCCGGAAACTACTGAAAAACATTTTAGAGCGATCCAACAGCCGGATCAATTTTTGTGGACCTTTTGAGCCGGTGCTCTAGTCGTCTCGGTGGAATTGCCCGACCGGAAGTCGTCGGAGTGGAGTAACGATTCCGCGCTTCTCCATGTAAAAGGGCCTCCGGAAACTACTGAAAATTTTTTTAGAGCGATCCAACGATCGGATCTATATTTATGGACCTTTTGAGCCGGTACTCCAGTCCTCTCGGTGGAATTGCCCTACCGGAAGTCGTCGGAGTGGAGTAACGAGTCCGCGCTTCTCCATGTAAAAGAGCCTCCGGAAACTACTGAAAATTTTTTTAGAGCGATCCAACGATCAGATCTATATTTATGGACCTTTTGAGCCGGTACTGTAGTCGTCTCGGTGGAATTGCCCGCCGGACGTCGTCGGAGTGGAGTACCGATTCCGCGCTACTCCATGTAAAACAGCCTGCGGAAACTACTGAAAAACATTTTAGAGCGATCCAACGGCCGGATCTATTTTTGTGGACCTTTTGAGCCGGTGCTCTAGTCGTGTCGGTGGAATTGCGCGACCGGACGTCGTCGGAGTGGAGTACCGATTCCGCGCTTCTCCATGTAAAAGATCCTCCGGAAACTACTGAACTTTTTTAGAGCGATCCAACGATCAGATCTATATTTATGGACCTTTTGTGCCGGTACTTTAGTCGTCTCGGTGGAATTGCACGACCAGAAGTCGTCGTAATGGAGTACCGATTCCGCCCTACACCATGTAAAACAGCCTCCAGAAACTACTGAAAAACATTTTAGAGCGATCCAACAGCCGGATCAATTTTTGTGGACCTTTTGAGCCGGTACTCTTGTCGTGTCAGTGGAATGGCGCGACCGGACGTTGTCGGAGTGGAGTACCGATTCCGCGCTACTGCATGTAAAAGAGCCTCCGTAAACTACTGAAAATTTTTTTAGCGCGATCCAACGGTCGGATCTATATTTATGGACCTATTGAGCCGGTACTCTAGTCGTCTCGGTGGAATTGCCCGACCGAAAGTCGTCGGAGTGGAGTACCGATTCCGCGCTACTCCATGTAAAATAGCCTCCAGAAACTACTGAAAAACATTTTAGAGCGATCGAACGGCCGGATCTATTTTTGTGGACCTTTTGAGCCGGTACTCTAGTCGTGTCGGTGGAATGGCGCGACCGCACGTTGTCGGAGTGGAGTACCAATTCCGCGCTACTCCATGTAAAAGAGCCTCCGTAAACTACTGAAAAATATTTTAGAGCGATCCAACGGCCGGATCAATTTTTGTGGACCTTTTGAGCAGGTGCTCTAGTCGTGTCGGTGGAATTGCGCGACCGGACGTCGTCGGAGTGGAGTACCGATTCCGCGCTCCTCCATGTAAAAGAGCCTCCGGAAACTACTGAAAAACCTTTTAGAGCGATCCAACGGTCGGATCTATATTTATGGACCTTTTAGGATGGTACTCTAGTCGTGTCGGTGGAATTGCCCGACCGGACGTTGTCGGAGTGGAGTAACGATTCCGCGCTTCTCCATGTAAAAGAGCCTCCGAAAACTACTGAAAATTTTTTGAGAGAGATCCAACGGTCGGATCTATATTTATGGACCTTTGGAACCGGTACTCTAGTTGTCTCGGTGGAATTGCGCGACCGGACGTCGTCGGAGCGGAGTAACGATTACGCGCTTCTCCATGGAAAAGAGCCTCCGGAAACTACTGAAAAACCTTTTAGAGCGATCCAACGGTCGGATCTATATTTATGGACCTTTTAGGATGGTACTCTAGTCGTGTCGGTGGAATTGCCCGACCGGACGTTGTCGGAGTGGAGTAACGATTCCGTGCTTCTCCATGGAAAAGAGCCTCCAGAAACAACTGAAAAACCTTTTAAAGCGATCCAACGGTCGGATCTATATTTATGGACCTTTTAGGATGGTACTCTAGTCGTGTCGGTGGAATTGCCCGACCGGACGTTGTCGGAGTGGAGTAACGATTCCGCGCTTCTCCATGTAAAAGAGCCTCCGAAAACTACTGAAAATTTTTTTAGAGAGATCCAACGGTCGGATCTATATTTATGGACCTTTGGAACCGGTACTCTAGTTGTCTCGGTGTAATTGCGCGACCGCACGTCGTCGGAGTGGAGTAACAATTACGCGCTTCTCCATGGAAAAGAGCCTCCGGAAACTACTGAAAAACCTTTTAGAGCGATCCAACGGTCGGATCTATATTTATGGACCTTTTAGGATGGTACTCTAGTTGTGTCGGTGGAATTGCCTGACCGGACGTCGTTGGAGTGGAGTACCGATTCCATGCTACTCCATGTAAAACAGCCTCTAGAAACTCATGAAAAAAGTTTTAGAGGGATCCAACGGTCGGATCTATATTTATAGACCTTTTAGGCGATACTCTAGTCGTGTCGGTGGAATTGCCAGACCGGACGTCGTCGGAGTGGAGTAACGATTCGGCGCTTCTCCATGTAAAAGAGCCTCCCGGAAACTACTGAAAAATTTTTTAGAGCGATCCAACTGGGGGATCTATATTTATGGACCTTTTAGGATGGTACTCTAGTCGTGTCGGTGGAATTGCGCAGCCGGACGTCGTCGGAGTGGAGTAACGATTCGGCGCTTCTCCATGGAAAAGAGCCTCCGGAAACTACTGAAAAACCTTTTAGAGCGATCCAACGGTTGGATATATATTTATGGACCTTTTAGGATGGTACTCTAGTCGTGTCGGTGGAATTGCCCGACCGGACGTTGTCAGAGTGGAGTACCGATTCCGTGCTACTCCATGTAAAAGAGCCTCCGGAAACTACTGAAAATTTTTTTAGAGCGATCCAACGATCGGATCTATATTTATGGACCTTTTGAGCCGGTACTCTAGTCCTCTCGGTGGAATTGCCCTACCGGAAGTCGTCGGAGTGGAGTAACGATTCCGCGCTTCTCCATGTAAAAGAGCCTCCGGAAACTACTGAAAATTTTTTTAAAGCGATCCAACGATCAGATCTATATTTATGGACCTTTTGAGCCGGTACTGTAGTCGTCTCGGTGGAATTGCCCGCCGGACGTCGTCGGAGTGGAGTACCGATTCCGCGCTACTCCATGTAAAAGAGCCTCCGGAAACTACTGAAAAACATTTTAGAGCGATCCAACGGCCGGATCTATTTTTGTGGACCTTTTGAGCCGGTGCTCTAGTCGTGTCGGTGGAATTGCGCGACCGGACGTCGTCGGAGTGGAGTACCGATTCCGCGCTCCTCCATGTAAAAGAGCCTCCGGAAACTACTGAAAATTTTTTTAGAGCGATCCAACGGTCGGATCTATATTTATGGACCTTTTGAGCCGGTACTCTAGTCGTCTCGGTGGAATTGCCCTACCAGAAGTCGTCGGAGTGGAGTAACGATTCCGCGCTTCTCCATGTAAAAGATCCTCCGGAAACTACTGAAAATTTTTTTAGAGCGATCCAACGATCAGATCTATATTTATGGACCTTTTGTGCCGGTACTTTAGTCGTCTCGGTGGAATTGCACGACCGGAAGTCGTCGTAATGGAGTACCGATTCCGCCCTACACCATGTAAAACAGCCTCCAGAAACTACTGAAAAACATTTTAGAGCGATCCAACAGCCGGATCAATTTTTGTGGACCTTTTGAGCCGGTACTCTTGTCGTGTCAGTGGAATGGCGCGACCGGACGTTGTCGGAGTGGAGTACCGATTCCGCGCTACTGCATGTAAAAGAGCCTCCGTAAACTACTGAAAATTTTTTTAGCGCGATCCAACGGTCGGATCTATATTTATGGACCTATTGAGCCGGTACTCTAGTCGTCTCGGTGGAATTGCCCGACCGAAAGTCGTCGGAGTGGAGTACCGATTCCGCGCTACTCCATGTAAAACAGCCTCCAGAAACTACTGAAAAACATTTTAGAGCGATCGAACGGCCGGATCTATTTTTGTGGACCTTTTGAGCCGGTACTCTAGTCGTGTCGGTGGAATGGCGCGACCGCACGTTGTCGGAGTGGAGTACCGATTCCGCGCTACTCCATGTAAAAGAGCCTCCGTAAACTACTGAAAAACATTTTAGAGCGATCCAACGGCCGGATCAATTTTTGTGGACCTTTTGAGCAGGTGCTCTAGTCGTGTCGGTGGAATTGCGCGACCGGACGTCGTCGGAGTGGAGTACCGATTCCGCGCTCCTCCATGTAAAAGAGCCTCCGGAAACTACTGAAAAACCTTTTAGAGCGATCCAACGGTCGGATCTATATTTATGGACCTTTTAGGATGGTACTCTAGTCGTGTCGGTGGAATTGCCCGACCGGACGTTGTCGGAGTGGAGTAACGATTCCGCGCTTCTCCATGTAAAAGAGCCTCCGAAAACTACTGAAAATTTTTTGAGAGAGATCCAACGGTCGGATCTATATTTATGGACCTTTGGAACCGGTACTCTAGTTGTCTCGGTGGAATTGCGCGACCGGACGTCGTCGGAGCGGAGTAACGATTACGCGCTTCTCCATGGAAAAGAGCCTCCGGAAACTACTGAAAAACCTTTTAGAGCGATCCAACGGTCGGATCTATATTTATGGACCTTTTAGGATGGTACTCTAGTCGTGTCGGTGGAATTGCCCGACCGGACGTTGTCGGAGTGGAGTAACGATTCCGTGCTTCTCCATGGAAAAGAGCCTCCAGAAACAACTGAAAAACCTTTTAAAGCGATCCAACGGTCGGATCTATATTTATGGACCTTTTAGGATGGTACTCTAGTCGTGTCGGTGGAATTGCCCGACCGGACGTTGTCGGAGTGGAGTAACGATTCCGCGCTTCTCCATGTAAAAGAGCCTCCGAAAACTACTGAAAATTTTTTTAGAGAGATCCAACGGTCGGATCTATATTTATGGACCTTTGGAACCGGTACTCTAGTTGTCTCGGTGTAATTGCGCGACCGCACGTCGTCGGAGTGGAGTAACAATTACGCGCTTCTCCATGGAAAAGAGCCTCCGGAAACTACTGAAAAACCTTTTAGAGCGATCCAACGGTCGGATCTATATTTATGGACCTTTTAGGATGGTACTCTAGTTGTGTCGGTGGAATTGCCTGACCGGACGTCGTTGGAGTGGAGTACCGATTCCATGCTACTCCATGTAAAACAGCCTCTAGAAACTCATGAAAAAAGTTTTAGAGGGATCCAACGGTCGGATCTATATTTATAGACCTTTTAGGCGATACTCTAGTCGTGTCGGTGGAATTGCCAGACCGGACGTCGTCGGAGTGGAGTAACGATTCGGCGCTTCTCCATGTAAAAGAGCCTCCCGGAAACTACTGAAAAATTTTTTAGAGCGATCCAACTGGGGGATCTATATTTATGGACTTTTTAGGATGGTACTCTAGTCGTGTCGGTGGAATTGCGCAGCCGGACGTAGTCGGAGTGGAGTAACGATTCCACGCTTCTCCATGGAAAAGAGCCTCCGGAAACTACTGAAAAACCTTTTAGAGCGATCCAACGGTTGGATATATATTTATGGACCTTTTAGGATGGTACTCTAGTCGTGTCGGTGGAATTGCCCGACCGGACGTTGTCAGAGTGGAGTACCGATTCCGTGCTACTCCATGTAAAAGAGCCTCCGGAAACTACTGAAAATTTTTTTAGAGCGATCCAACGATCGGATCTATATTTATGGACCTTTTGAGCCGGTACTCTAGTCCTCTCGGTGGAATTGCCCTACCGGAAGTCGTCGGAGTGGAGTAACGATTCCGCGCTTCTCCATGTAAAAGAGCCTCTGGAAACTACTGAAAATTTTTTTAGAGCGATCCAACGATCAGATCTATATTTATGGACCTTTTGAGCCGGTACTGTAGTCGTCTCGGTGGAATTGCCCGCCGGACGTCGTCGGAGTGGAGTACCGATTCCGCGCTACTCCATGTAAAACAGCCTGCGGAAACTACTGAAAAACATTTTAGAGCGATCCAACGGCCGGATCTATTTTTGTGGACCTTTTGAGCCGGTGCTCTAGTCGTGTCGGTGGAATTGCGCGACCGGACGTCGTCGGAGTGGAGTACCGATTCCGCGCTCCTCCATGTAAAAGAGCCTCCGGAAACTACTGAAAATTTTTTTAGAGCGATCCAACGGTCGGATCTATATTTATGGACCTTTTGAGCCGGTACTCTAGTCGTCTCGGTGGAATTGCCCTACCAGAAGTCGTCGGAGTGGAGTAACGATTCCGCGCTTCTCCATGTAAAAGATCCTCCGGAAACTACTGAAAATTTTTTTAGAGCGATCCAACGATCAGATCTATATTTATGGACCTTTTGTGCCGGTACTTTAGTCGTCTCGGTGGAATTGCACGACCGGAAGTCGTCGTAATGGAGTACCGATTCCGCCCTACACCATGTAAAACAGCCTCCAGAAACTACTGAAAAACATTTTAGAGCGATCCAACAGCCGGATCAATTTTTGTGGACCTTTTGAGCCGGTACTCTTGTCGTGTCAGTGGAATGGCGCGACCGGACGTTGTCGGAGTGGAGTACCGATTCCGCGCTACTGCATGTAAAAGAGCCTCCGTAAACTACTGAAAATTTTTTTAGCGCGATCCAACGGTCGGATCTATATTTATGGACCTATTGAGCCGGTACTCTAGTCGTCTCGGTGGAATTGCCCGACCGAAAGTCGTCGGAGTGGAGTACCGATTCCGCGCTACTCCATGTGAAACAGCCTCCAGAAACTACTGAAAAACATTTTAGAGCGATCGAACGGCCGGATCTATTTTTGTGGACCTTTTGAGCCGGTACTCTAGTCGTGTCGGTGGAATGGCGCGACCGCACGTTGTCGGAGTGGAGTACCGATTCCGCGCTACTCCATGTAAAAGAGCCTCCGTAAACTACTGAAAAACATTTTAGAGCGATCCAACGGCCGGATCAATTTTTGTGGACCTTTTGAGCAGGTGCTCTAGTCGTGTCGGTGGAATTGCGCGACCGGACGTCGTCGGAGTGGAGTACCGATTCCGCGCTCCTCCATGTAAAAGAGCCTCCGGAAACTACTGAAAAACCTTTTAGAGCGATCCAACGGTCGGATCTATATTTATGGACCTTTTAGGATGGTACTCTAGTCGTGTCGGTGGAATTGCCCGACCGGACGTTGTCGGAGTGGAGTAACGATTCCGCGCTTCTCCATGTAAAAGAGCCTCCGAAAACTACTGAAAATTTTTTGAGAGAGATCCAACGGTCGGATCTATATTTATGGACCTTTGGAACCGGTACTCTAGTTGTCTCGGTGGAATTGCGCGACCGGACGTCGTCGGAGCGGAGTAACGATTACGCGCTTCTCCATGGAAAAGAGCCTCCGGAAACTACTGAAAAACCTTTTAGAGCGATCCAACGGTCGGATCTATATTTATGGACCTTTTAGGATGGTACTCTAGTCGTGTCGGTGGAATTGCCCGACCGGACGTTGTCGGAGTGGAGTAACGATTCCGTGCTTCTCCATGGAAAAGAGCCTCCAGAAACAACTGAAAAACCTTTTAAAGCGATCCAACGGTCGGATCTATATTTATGGACCTTTTAGGATGGTACTCTAGTCGTGTCGGTGGAAAGGCGCGACCGGACGTTGTGGGAGTGGAATGTCGATTCCGCGCTTCTCCATGTAAAACAGCCTCCGAAAACTACTGAAAAACATTTTAGAGCGATCCAACGGCCGGATCAATTTTTGTGGACCTTTTGAGCAGGTGCTCTAGTCGTGTCGGTGGAATTGCGCGACCGGACGTCGTCGGAGTGGAGTACCGATTCCGCGCTCCTCCATGTAAAAGAGCCTCCGGAAACTACTGAAAAACCTTTTAGAGCGATCCAACGGTCGGATCTATATTTATGGACCTTTTAGGATGGTACTCTAGTCGTGTCGGTGGAATTGCCCGACCGGACGTTGTCGGAGTGGAGTAACGATTCCGTGCTTCTCCATGGAAAAGAGCCTCCAGAAACAACTGAAAAACCTTTTAAAGCGATCCAACGGTCGGATCTATATTTATGGACCTTTTAGGATGGTACTCTAGTCGTGTCGGTGGAAAGGCGCGACCGGACGTTGTGGGAGTGGAATGTCGATTCCGCGCTTCTCCATGTAAAACAGCCTCCGAAAACTACTGAAAAACATTTTAGAGCGATCCAACGGCCGGATCAATTTTTGTGGACCTTTTGAGCAGGTGCTCTAGTCGTGTCGGTGGAATTGCGCGACCGGACGTCGTCGGAGTGGAGTACCGATTCCGCGCTCCTCCATGTAAAAGAGCCTCCGGAAACTAATGAAAATTTTTTTAGAGCGATCCAACGGACGGATCTATATTTCTGGACCTTTTGAGCCGGTACTCTAGTCGTCGGTGGAATTGCCCTACCGGAAGTCGTCGGAGTGGACTAACGATTCCGCGCTTCTCCTTGTAAAAGAGCATCCGGAAACTACTGAAAATTTTTTTAGAGCGATCCAACGACCGGATCTATATTTATGGACCTTTTGAGCCGGTACTTTAGTCCACTCGGTGGAATTGCCCGACCGGAAGTCGTCGGAATGGAGTACCGATTCCACGCTACTCCATGTAAAACAGCCTCCGGAAACTACTGAAAAACATTTTAGAGCCATCCAACGGCCGGATCTATTTTTGTGGACCTTTTGAGCAGGTACTCTAGTCGTGTCGGTGGAATTGCGCGACCGGACGTCGTCGGAGTGGAGTACCGATTCCCCGCTCCTCCATGTAAAAGAGCCTCCGAAAACTATTGAAAAAATTTTTAGAGCGATCCCACGGTCGGATCTATATTTCTGGACCTTTTGAGCCGGTACTCTAGTCGTCTCGGTGGAATTGCCCGACCGGAAGTCATCGGAGTGGAGTACCGATTCCGCGCTACTCCATGTAAAACAGCCTCCGGAAACGACTGAAAAACATTTTAGAGCGATCCAACGGCCGGATCTATTTTTGTGGACCTTTTGAGCCGGTACTCTAGTCGTGTCGGTGGAATTGCGCGACCGGACGTCGTCGGAGTGGAATACCGATTCCGCGCTACTGCATATAAAAGAGCCTCCGGAAACTACTGAAAAACATTTTAGAGCGATCCAACTGCCGGATCAATTTTTGTGGACCTTTTGAGCCGGTGCTCTAGTCGTGTGGGTGAAATTGCGCGACCGGACGTCGTCGGAGTGGAGTACCGATTCCGCGCTCCTCCATGTAAAAGAGCCTCCGGAAACTACTGAAATTTTTTTTAGGGCGATCCAACGGTCGGATCTATATTTATGGACCTTTTGAGCCGGTACTCTAGTCGTGTCGTTGGAATTGCGCGACCGGACGTCGTCGGAGTGGAATACCGATTCCGCGCTACTTCATGTAAAAGAGCCTCCGGAAACTACTGAAAAACATTTTAGAGCGATCCAACGGCCGGATCAATTTTTGTGGACCATTTGAGCCGGTGCTCTAGTCGTCTCGGTGGAATTGCCCGACCGGAAGTCGACGGAGTGGAGTAACGATTCCGCGCTTCTCCATGTAAAAGGGCCTCCGGAAACTACTGAAAATTTTTTTAGAGCGATCCAACGATCGGATCTACATTTATGGACCTTTTGTGCCGGTGCTCTAGTCGTGTCGGTGGAATTGCCCGACCGGACGTCGTTGGAGTGGAGTACCGATTTCGCGCTAGTCCATGTAAAACAGCCTCCGGAAACTACTGAAAAACATTTTAGAGCGATCCAACGGCCGGATCTATTTTTGTGGACCTTTTGAGCCGGTACTCTACTCGTGTCGGTGGAATTGCGCGACCGGACGTTGTCGGAGTGGAGTACCGATTCCGCGCTACTCCATGTAAAACAGCCTCCGGAAACTACTGAAAAACATTTTAGAGCGATCCAACGGTCGGATCTATATTTGTGGACCTTTTGAGCCGTTACACTAGTCCTCTCGGTGGAATTGCCCGACCGGACATCATCGGAGTGGAGTACCGATTCCGCGCTACTCCATGTAAAACAGCCTCCGGAAACAACTGAAAAACATTTTAGAGAGATCCAACGGCCGGATCTATTTTTGTGGACCTTTTGAGCCGGTACTCTAGTCGTGTCGGTGGAATGGCGCGACCGGACGTTGTCAGAGTGGAGTACCGATTCCGCGCTACTCCATGTAAAAGCGCCTCCAGAAACTACTGAAAATTTTTTTAGAAGGATCCAACGATCAGATCTATATTTATGGACCTTTTGAGCCGGTACTGTAGTCGTCTCGGTGGAATTGCCCGTCCGGAAGTCGTCGGCATGGAGTACCGATTCCGCACTAGTCCATGTAAAACAGGCTCCGGAAACTACTGAAAAACATTTTAGAGCGATCGAACGGCCGGATCTATTTTTGTGGACCTTTTGAGCCGGTACTCTAGTCGTGTCGGTGGAATTGCGCGACCGGACGTCGTCGGAGTGGAATACCGATTCCGCGCTACTTCATGTAAAACAGCCTCCGGAAACTACTGAAAAACATTTTAGAGCGATCCAACGGCCGGATCAATTTTTGTGGACCTTTTGAGCCGGTGCTCTAGTCGTGTTGGTGGAATTGCGCGGCCGGACGTCGTCGGAGTGGAGTACCAATTCCGCGCTCCTCCATGAAAAAGAGCCTCCGGAAACTACTGAAAATTTTTTTAGGGCGATCCAACGGTCGGATCTATATTTATGGATCTTTTGAGCCGGTACTCAAGTCGTCTAGGTGGAATTGCCCTAACAAAAGTCGTCGGAGTGGAATAACGATTCCGCGCTTCTCTAAGTAAAAGAGCCTCCGGAAACTACTGAAAATTTTTTTAGAGCGATCCAACGATCGGATCTATATTTATGGACCTTTTGAGCCGGTACTGTAGTCGTCTCGGTGGAATTGCCCGACCGGACGTCGTCGGAGTGGAGTACCGAATCCGCGCTACTCCATGTAAAACAGCCTGCGAAAACTACTGAAAAACATTTTAGAGCGATCCAACGGCCGGATCTATTTTTGTGGACCTTTTGAGCCGGTACTCTAGTCGTGTCGGTGGAATTGCGCGACCGGACGTCGTCGGAGTGAACTACCGATTCCGCGCTCCTTCATGTAAAACAGCCTCTGGAAACTACTGAAATACATTTTAGAGCGATCCGACGGCCGGATCAATTTTTGTGGACCTTTTGAGCCGGTGCTCTAGTCGTGGCGGTGGAATTGCGCGACCGGACGTCGTCGGAGTGGAGTACCGATTCCGCGCTCCCCCATGTAAAAGAGCCTCTGGAAACTACTGAAAATTGTTTTAGAGCGATCCAACGGTCGGTTCTATATTTATGGACCTTTTGAGCCGGTACACTAGTCGTCTCGGTGGAATTGCCCGACCGGAAGTCGTCGGAGTGGAGTACCGATTCCGCGCTACTCCATGTAAAACAGCCTCCGGAAACTACTGAAAAACATTTTAGAGCGATCCAACGGCCGGATCTATTTTTGTGGACCTTGTGAGCCGGTACTCTAGTCGTGTCGGTGGAATTGCCCGACCGGACGTTGTCAGAGTGGAGTACCGATTCCGTGCTACTCCATGTAAAAGAGCCTCCGGAAACTACTGAAAATTTTTTTAGAGCGATCCAACGATCGGATCTATATTTATGGACCTTTTGAGCCGGTACTCTAGTCCTCTCGGTGGAATTGCCCTACCGGAAGTCGTCGGAGTGGAGTAACGATTCCGCGCTTCTCCATGTAAAAGAGCCTCCGGAAACTACTGAAAATATTTTTAGAGCGATCCAACGATCAGATCTATATTTATGGACCTTTTGAGCCGGTACTGTAGTCGTCTCGGTGGAATTGCCCGCCGGACGTCGTCGGAGTGGAGTACCGATTCCGCGCTACTCCATGTAAAACAGCCTCCGGAAACTACTGAAAAACATTTTAGAGCGATCCAACGGTCGGATCTATATTTGTGGACCTTTTGAGCCGTTACACTAGTCCTCTCGGTGGAATTGCCCGACCGGACATCATCGGAGTGGAGTACCGATTCCGCGCTACTCCATGTAAAACAGCCTCCGGAAACAACTGAAAAACATTTTAGAGAGATCCAACGGCCGGATCTATTTTTGTGGACCTTTTGAGCCGGTACTCTAGTCGTGTCGGTGGAATGGCGCGACCGGACGTTGTCAGAGTGGAGTACCGATTCCGCGCTACTCCATGTAAAAGCGCCTCCAGAAACTACTGAAAATTTTTTTAGAAGGATCCAACGATCAGATCTATATTTATGGACCTTTTGAGCCGGTACTGTAGTCGTCTCGGTGGAATTGCCCGTCCGGAAGTCGTCGGCATGGAGTACCGATTCCGCACTAGTCCATGTAAAACAGGCTCCGGAAACTACTGAAAAACATTTTAGAGCGATCGAACGGCCGGATCTATTTTTGTGGACCTTTTGAGCCGGTACTCTAGTCGTGTCGGTGGAATGGCGCGACCGGACGTTGTCGGAGTGGAGTACCGATTCCGCGCTACTCCATGTAAAAGAGCCTCCGTAAACTACTGAAAATTTTTTTAGAGCGATCCAACGGTCGGATCTATATTTATGGACCTATTGAGCCGGTACTCTAGTCGTCTCAGTGGAATTGCCCGACCGAAAGTCGTCAGAGTGGAGTACCGATTCCGCGCTACTCCATGTAAAACAGCCTCCAGAAACTACTGAAAAACATTTTAGAGCGATCGAACGGCCGGATCTATTTTTGTGGACCTTTTGAGCCGGTACTCTAGTCGTGTCGGTGGAATGGCGCGACCGCACGTTGTCGGAGTGGAGTACCGATTCCGCGCTACTCCATGTAAAAGAGCCTCCGTAAACTACTGAAAATTTTTTTAGAGTGATCAAACGATCAGATTTATATTTATGGACCTTTTGAGCCGGTACTTTAGTCGTCTCGGTAGAATTGCCCGACCGAAAGTCGTTGGAATGGAGTACCGATTCCGTGCTACTCCGTGTAAAACAGCCTCCGGAATCTACTGAAAAACATTTTAGAGCGATCCAACGGTCGTATCTATATTTGTTGACCTTTTGAGCCGTTACTCTAGTCATCTCGGTGGAATTGCCCGACCGGACATCGTCGGAGTGGAGTACCGATTCCACGCTACTCCATGTAAGACAGCCTCCGGAAACTCATGAAAAAAACTTTAAAGCGATCCAACGGTCGGATCTATATTTCTAGACCTTTTGAGGCAGTACTCTAGTCGTGTCGGTGGAATTGCCCGACCGGACGTCGTCGGAGTGGAGTACGAAGTCCGCGCTATTCCATGTAAAACAGCCTTTGGAAACTCTTGAAAAATTCTTTAGAGCGATCCAACGGTCGGATCTGTATTTATGGACCTTTTAGGATGGTACTCTAGTCGTGTCGGTGGAATTGCCCGACCGGACGTCGTCGGAGTGGAGTAACGATTCCGCGCTTCTCCATGTAAAAGAGCCTCCGGAAACTACTGGAAAAACTTTTAGAGCGATCCAACGGTCGGATCTATTTTTGTGGACCTTTTGAGTCGGTACTCAAGTCGTGTCAGTGGAATTGCCCGACTGGACGTCGTCGGAGTGGAGTCCCGAGTCCGCACTCCTACATGTAAAACAGCCTGCGGAAACTCCTGAAATTTTTTTTAGAGCGATCCAACGGTCGGATCTATATTTATGGACCTTCTAGGATGGTACACTAGTCCTGTCGGTGGAATTGCCCGACCGGACGTCGTCGGAGTGGAGTAACGATTCCGCGCTTCTCCATGTAAAAGAGCCTTCGAAAACTACTGAAAATTTTTTCAGACCGATCCAACGATCGGATCTATATTTATGGACTTTTTGAGCCGGTACTCCAGTCGTGTCGGTGGAATTGCCCGATCGGACGTCGTCGGTGTGGAGTACCGATTCCGCGCTACTCCATGTAAAACAGCCTCCGGAAACTCATGAAAAAAAATTTTAAGCGATCCAACGGTCGGATCTATATTTGTGGACCTTTTGAGCCGTTACTCTAGTCATCTCGGTGGAATTGCCTGACCGGACGTCGTTGGAGTGGAGTACCGATTCCACGCTACTCCATGTAAAACAGCCTCTAGAAACTCATGAAAAAAGTTTTAGAGGGATCCAACGGTCGGATCTATATTTATAGACCTTTTAGGCGATACTCTAGTCGTGTCGGTGGAATTGCCAGACCGGACGTCGTCGGAGTGGAGTAACGATTCGGCGCTTCTCCATGTAAAAGAGCCTCCCGGAAACTACTGAAAAAAATTTTAGAGCGATCCAACTGGGGGATCTATATTTATGGACCTTTTAGGATGGTACTCTAGTCGTGTCGGTGGAATTGCGCAACCGGACGTAGTCGGAGTGGAGTAACGATTCCACGCTTCTCCATGGAAAAGAGCCTCCGGAAACTACTGAAAAACCTTTTAGAGCGATCCAACGGTCGGATCTATATTTATGGACCTTTTAGGATGGTACTCTAGTCGTGTCGGTGGAATTGCGCGACCGGACGTCGTCGGAGTGGAATACCGATTCCGCGCTACTTCATGTAAAAGAGCCTCCGGAAACTACTGAAAAACATTTTAGAGCGATCCAACGGCCGGATCAATTTTTGTGGACCTTTTGAGCCGGTGCTCTAGTCGTCTCGGTGGAATTGCCCGACCGGAAGTCGTCGGAGTGGAGTAACGATTCCGCGCTTCTCCATGTAAAAGGGCCTCCGGAAACTACTGAAAATTTTTTTAGAGCGATCCAACGATCGGATCTATATTTATGGACCTTTTGAGCCGGTACTCCAGTCCTCTCGGTGGAATTGCCCTACCGGAAGTCGTCGGAGTGGAGTAACGAGTCCGCGCTTCTCCATGTAAAAGAGCCTCCGGAAACTACTGAAAATTTTTTTAGAGCGATCCAACGATCAGATCTATATTTATGGACCTTTTGAGCCGGTACTGTAGTCGTCTCGGTGGAATTGCCCGCCGGACGTCGTCGGAGTGGAGTACCGATTCCGCGCTACTCCATGTAAAACAGCCTGCGGAAACTACTGAAAAACATTTTAGAGCGATCCAACGGCCGGATCTATTTTTGTGGACCTATTGAGCCGGTGCTCTAGTCGTGTCGGTGGAATTGCGCGACCGGACGTCGTCGGAGTGGAGTACCGATTCCGCGCTCCTCCATGTAAAAGAGCCTCCGGAAACTACTGAAAATTTTTTTAGAGCGATCCAACGGTCGGATCTATATTTATGGACCTTTTGAGCCGGTACTCTAGTCGTCTCGGTGGAATTGCCCTACCAGAAGTCGTCGGAGTGGAGTAACGATTCCGCGCTTCTCCATGTAAAAGATCCTCCGGAAACTACTGAAAATTTTTTTAGAGCGATCCAACGATCAGATCTATATTTATGCACCTTTTGTGCCGGTACTTTAGTCGTCTCGGTGGAATTGCACGACCGGAAGTCGTCGTAATGGAGTACCGATTCCGCCCTACACCATGTAAAACAGCCTCCAGAAACTACTGAAAAACATTTTAGAGCGATCCAACAGCCGGATCAATTTTTGTGGACCTTTTGAGCCGGTACTCTTGTCGTGTCAGTGGAATGGCGCGACCGGACGTTGTCGGAGTGGAGTACCGATTCCGCGCTACTGCATGTAAAAGAGCCTCCGTAAACTACTGAAAATTTTTTTAGCGCGATCCAACGGTCGGATCTATATTTATGGACCTATTGAGCCGGTACTCTAGTCGTCTCGGTGGAATTGCCCGACCGAAAGTCGTCGGAGTGGAGTACCGATTCCGCGCTACTCCATGTAAAACAGCCTCCAGAAACTACTGAAAAACATTTTAGAGCGATCGAACGGCCGGATCTATTTTTGTGGACCTTTTGAGCCGGTACTCTAGTCGTGTCGGTGGAATGGCGCGACCGCACGTTGTCGGAGTGGAGTACCGATTCCGCGCTACTCCATGTAAAAGAGCCTCCGTAAACTACTGAAAAACATTTTAGAGCGATCCAACGGCCGGATCAATTTTTGTGGACCTTTTGAGCAGGTGCTCTAGTCGTGTCGGTGGAATTGCGCGACCGGACGTCGTCGGAGTGGAGTACCGATTCCGCGCTCCTCCATGTAAAAGAGCCTCCGGAAACTACTGAAAAACCTTTTAGAGCGATCCAACGGTCGGATCTATATTTATGGACCTTTTAGGATGGTACTCTAGTCGTGTCGGTGGAATTGCCCGACCGGACGTTGTCGGAGTGGAGTAACGATTCCGCGCTTCTCCATGTAAAAGAGCCTCCGAAAACTACTGAAAATTTTTTGAGAGAGATCCAACGGTCGGATCTATATTTATGGACCTTTGGAACCGGTACTCTAGTTGTCTCGGTGGAATTGCGCGACCGGACGTCGTCGGAGCGGAGTAACGATTACGCGCTTCTCCATGGAAAAGAGCCTCCGGAAACTACTGAAAAACCTTTTAGAGCGATCCAACGGTCGGATCTATATTTATGGACCTTTTAGGATGGTACTCTAGTCGTGTCGGTGGAATTGCCCGACCGGACGTTGTCGGAGTGGAGTAACGATTCCGTGCTTCTCCATGGAAAAGAGCCTCCAGAAACAACTGAAAAACCTTTTAAAGCGATCCAACGGTCGGATCTATATTTATGGACCTTTTAGGATGGTACTCTAGTCGTGTCGGTGGAAAGGCGCGACCGGACGTTGTGGGAGTGGAATGTCGATTCCGCGCTTCTCCATGTAAAACAGCCTCCGAAAACTATTGAAAAACATTTTAGAGCGATCCAACGGCCGGATCAATTTTTGTGGACCTTTTGAGCAGGTGCTCTAGTCGTGTCGGTGGAATTGCGCGACCGGACGTCGTCGGAGTGGAGTACCGATTCCGCGCTCCTCCATGTAAAAGAGCCTCCGGAAACTACTGAAAATTTTTTTAGAGCGATCCAACGGACGGATCTATATTTCTGAACCTTTTGAGCCGGTACTCTAGTCGTCGGTGGAATTGCCCTACCGGAAGTCGTCGGAGTGGACTAACGATTCCGCGCTTCTCCTTGTAAAAGAGCATCCGGAAACTACTGAAAATTTTTTTAGAGCGATCCAACGACCGGATCTATATTTATGGACCTTTTGAGCCGGTACTTTAGTCCACTCGGTGGAATTGCCCGACCGGAAGTCGTCGGAATGGAGTACCGATTCCACGCTACTCCATGTAAAACAGCCTCCGGAAACTACTGAAAAACATTTTAGAGCCATCCAACGGCCGGATCTATTTTTGTGGACCTTTTGAGCAGGTACTCTAGTCGTGTCGGTGGAATTGCGCGACCGGACGTCGTCGGAGTGGAGTACCGATTCCCCGCTCCTCCATGTAAAAGAGCCTCCGAAAACTATTGAAAAAATTTTTAGAGCGATCCCACGGTCGGATCTATATTTCTGGACCTTTTGAGCCGGTACTCTAGTCGTCTCGGTGGAATTGCCCGACCGGAAGTCATCGGAGTGGAGTACCGATTCCGCGCTACTCCATGTAAAACAGCCTCCGGAAACGACTGAAAAACATTTTAGAGCGATCCAACGGCCGGATCTATTTTTGTGGACCTTTTGAGCCGGTACTCTAGTCGTGTCGGTGGAATTGCGCGACCGGACGTCGTCGGAGTGGAATACCGATTCCGCGCTACTGCATATAAAAGAGCCTCCGGAAACTACTGAAAAACATTTTAGAGCGATCCAACTGCCGGATCAATTTTTGTGGACCTTTTGAGCCGGTGCTCTAGTCGTGTGGGTGAAATTGCGCGACCGGACGTCGTCGGAGTGGAGTACCGATTCCGCGCTCCTCCATGTAAAAGAGCCTCCGGAAACTACTGAAATTTTTTTTAGGGCGATCCAACGGTCGGATCTATATTTATGGACCTTTTGAGCCGGTACTCTAGTCGTGTCGTTGGAATTGCGCGACCGGACGTCGTCGGAGTGGAATACCGATTCCGCGCTACTTCATGTAAAAGAGCCTCCGGAAACTACTGAAAAACATTTTAGAGCGATCCAACGGCCGGATCAATTTTTGTGGACCATTTGAGCCGGTGCTCTAGTCGTCTCGGTGGAATTGCCCGACCGGAAGTCGACGGAGTGGAGTAACGATTCCGCGCTTCTCCATGTAAAAGGGCCTCCGGAAACTACTGAAAATTTTTTTAGAGCGATCCAACGATCGGATCTATATTTATGGACCTTTTGTGCCGGTGCTCTAGTCGTGTCGGTGGAATTGCCCGACCGGACGTCGTTGGAGTGGAGTACCGATTTCGCGCTAGTCCATGTAAAACAGCCTCCGGAAACTACTGAAAAACATTTTAGAGCGATCCAACGGCCGGATCTATTTTTGTGGACCTTTTGAGCCGGTACTCTACTCGTGTCGGTGGAATTGCGCGACCGGACGTTGTCGGAGTGGAGTACCGATTCCGCGCTACTCCATGTAAAACAGCCTCCGGAAACTACTGAAAAACATTTTAGAGCGATCCAACGGTCGGATCTATATTTGTGGACCTTTTGAGCCGTTACACTAGTCCTCTCGGTGGAATTGCCCGACCGGACATCATCGGAGTGGAGTACCGATTCCGCGCTACTCCATGTAAAACAGCCTCCGGAAACAACTGAAAAACATTTTAGAGAGATCCAACGGCCGGATCTATTTTTGTGGACCTTTTGAGCCGGTACTCTAGTCGTGTCGGTGGAATGGCGCGACCGGACGTTGTCAGAGTGGAGTACCGATTCCGCGCTACTCCATGTAAAAGCGCCTCCAGAAACTACTGAAAATTTTTTTAGAAGGATCCAACGATCAGATCTATATTTATGGACCTTTTGAGCCGGTACTGTAGTCGTCTCGGTGGAATTGCCCGTCCGGAAGTCGTCGGCATGGAGTACCGATTCCGCACTAGTCCATGTAAAACAGGCTCCGGAAACTACTGAAAAACATTTTAGAGCGATCGAACGGCCGGATCTATTTTTGTGGACCTTTTGAGCCGGTACTCTAGTCGTGTCGGTGGAATTGCGCGACCGGACGTCGTCGGAGTGGAATACCGATTCCGCGCTACTTCATGTAAAACAGCCTCCGGAAACTACTGAAAAACATTTTAGAGCGATCCAACGGCCGGATCAATTTTTGTGGACCTTTTGAGCCGGTGCTCTAGTCGTGTTGGTGGAATTGCGCGACCGGACGTCGTCGGAGTGGAGTACCAATTCCGCGCTCCTCCATGAAAAAGAGCCTCCGGAAACTACTGAAAATTTTTTTAGGGCGATCCAACGGTCGGATCTATATTTATGGATCTTTTGAGCCGGTACTCAAGTCGTCTAGGTGGAATTGCCCTAACAAAAGTCGTCGGAGTGGAATAACGATTCCGCGCTTCTCTAAGTAAAAGAGCCTCCGGAAACTACTGAAAATTTTTTTAGAGCGATCCAACGATCGGATCTATATTTATGGACCTTTTGAGCCGGTACTGTAGTCGTCTCGGTGGAATTGCCCGACCGGACGTCGTCGGAGTGGAGTACCGAATCCGCGCTACTCCATGTAAAACAGCCTGCGAAAACTACTGAAAAACATTTTAGAGCGATCCAACGGCCGGATCTATTTTTGTGGACCTTTTGAGCCGGTACTCTAGTCGTGTCGGTGGAATGGCGCGACCGGACGTCGTCGGAGTGAACTACCGATTCCGCGCTCCTTCATGTAAAACAGCCTCTGGAAACTACTGAAATACATTTTAGAGCGATCCGACGGCCGGATCAATTTTTGTGGACCTTTTGAGCCGGTGCTCTAGTCGTGTCGGTGGAATTGCGCGACCGGACGTCGTCGGAGTGGAGTACCGATTCCGCGCTCCTCCATGTAAAAGAGCCTCCGGAAACTACTGAAAATTTTTTTAGAGGGATCCAACGGTCAGATCTATATTTCTTGACCTTTTGAGCCGGTCCTCTAGTCGTCTCGGTGGAATTGCCCTACCGGAAGTCGTCGGAGTGGAGTAACGAGTCCGCGCTTCTCCATGTAAAAGAGCCTCCGGAAACTACTGAAAATTTTTTTAGAGCGATCCAACGATCAGATCTATATTTATGGACCTTTTGAGCCGGTACTGTAGTCGTCTCGGTGGAATTGCCCGCCGGACGTCGTCGGAGTGGAGTACCGATTCCGCGCTACTCCATGTAAAACAGCCTGCGGAAACTACTGAAAAACATTTTAGAGCGATCCAACGGCCGGATCTATTTTTGTGGACCTTTTGAGCCGGTGCTCTAGTCGTGTCGGTGGAATTGCGCGACCGGACGTCGTCGGAGTGGAGTACCGATTCCGCGCTCCTCCATGTAAAAGAGCCTCCGGAAACTACTGAAAATTTTTTTAGAGCGATCCAACGGTCGGATCTATATTTATGGACCTTTTGAGCCGGTACTCTAGTCGTCTCGGTGGAATTGCCCTACCAGAAGTCGTCGGAGTGGAGTAACGATTCCGCGCTTCTCCATGTAAAAGATCCTCCGGAAACTACTGAAAATTTTTTTAGAGCGATCCAACGATCAGATCTATATTTATGGACCTTTTGTGCCGGTACTTTAGTCGTCTCGGTGGAATTGCACGACCGGAAGTCGTCGTAATGGAGTACCGATTCCGCCCTACACCATGTAAAACAGCCTCCAGAAACTACTGAAAAACATTTTAGAGCGATCCAACAGCCGGATCAATTTTTGTGGACCTTTTGAGCCGGTACTCTTGTCGTGTCAGTGGAATGGCGCGACCGGACGTTGTCGGAGTGGAGTACCGATTCCGCGCTACTGCATGTAAAAGAGCCTCCGTAAACTACTGAAAATTTTTTTAGCGCGATCCAACGGTCGGATCTATATTTATGGACCTATTGAGCCGGTACTCTAGTCGTCTCGGTGGAATTGCCCGACCGAAAGTCGTCGGAGTGGAGTACCGATTCCGCGCTACTCCATGTAAAACAGCCTCCAGAAACTACTGAAAAACATTTTAGAGCGATCGAACGGCCGGATCTATTTTTGTGGACCTTTTGAGCCGGTACTCTAGTCGTGTCGGTGGAATGGCGCGACCGCACGTTGTCGGAGTGGAGTACCGATTCCGCGCTACTCCATGTAAAAGAGCCTCCGTAAACTACTGAAAAACATTTTAGAGCGATCCAACGGCCGGATCAATTTTTGTGGACCTTTTGAGCAGGTGCTCTAGTCGTGTCGGTGGAATTGCGCGACCGGACGTCGTCGGAGTGGAGTACCGATTCCGCGCTCCTCCATGTAAAAGAGCCTCCGGAAACTACTGAAAAACCTTTTAGAGCGATCCAACGGTCGGATCTATATTTATGGACCTTTTAGGATGGTACTCTAGTCGTGTCGGTGGAATTGCCCGACCGGACGTTGTCGGAGTGGAGTAACGATTCCGCGCTTCTCCATGTAAAAGAGCCTCCGAAAACTACTGAAAATTTTTTGAGAGAGATCCAACGGTCGGATCTATATTTATGGACCTTTGGAACCGGTACTCTAGTTGTCTCGGTGGAATTGCGTGACCGGACGTCGTCGGAGCGGAGTAACGATTACGCGCTTCTCCATGGAAAAGAGCCTCCGGAAACTACTGAAAAACCTTTTAGAGCGATCCAACGGTCGGATCTATATTTATGGACCTTTTAGGATGGTACTCTAGTCGTGTCGGTGGAATTGCCCGACCGGACGTTGTCGGAGTGGAGTAACGATTCCGTGCTTCTCCATGGAAAAGAGCCTCCAGAAACAACTGAAAAACCTTTTAAAGCGATCCAACGGTCGGATCTATATTTATGGACCTTTTAGGATGGTACTCTAGTCGTGTCGGTGGAAAGGCGCGACCGGACGTTGTGGGAGTGGAATGTCGATTCCGCGCTTCTCCATGTAAAACAGCCTCCGAAAACTATTGAAAAACATTTTAGAGCGATCCAACGGCCGGATCAATTTTTGTGGACCTTTTGAGCAGGTGCTCTAGTCGTGTCGGTGGAATTGCGCGACCGGACGTCGTCGGAGTGGAGTACCGATTCCGCGCTCCTCCATGTAAAAGAGCCTCCGGAAACTACTGAAAATTTTTTTAGAGCGATCCAACGGACGGATCTATATTTCTGAACCTTTTGAGCCGGTACTCTAGTCGTCGGTGGAATTGCCCTACCGGAAGTCGTCGGAGTGGACTAACGATTCCGCGCTTCTCCTTGTAAAAGAGCATCCGGAAACTACTGAAAATTTTTTTAGAGCGATCCAACGACCGGATCTATATTTATGGACCTTTTGAGCCGGTACTTTAGTCCACTCGGTGGAATTGCCCGACCGGAAGTCGTCGGAATGGAGTACCGATTCCACGCTACTCCATGTAAAACAGCCTCCGGAAACTACTGAAAAACATTTTAGAGCCATCCAACGGCCGGATCTATTTTTGTGGACCTTTTGAGCAGGTACTCTAGTCGTGTCGGTGGAATTGCGCGACCGGACGTCGTCGGAGTGGAGTACCGATTCCCCGCTCCTCCATGTAAAAGAGCCTCCGAAAACTATTGAAAAAATTTTTAGAGCGATCCCACGGTCGGATCTATATTTCTGGACCTTTTGAGCCGGTACTCTAGTCGTCTCGGTGGAATTGCCCGACCGGAAGTCATCGGAGTGGAGTACCGATTCCGCGCTACTCCATGTAAAACAGCCTCCGGAAACGACTGAAAAACATTTTAGAGCGATCCAACGGCCGGATCTATTTTTGTGGACCTTTTGAGCCGGTACTCTAGTCGTGTCGGTGGAATTGCGCGACCGGACGTCGTCGGAGTGGAATACCGATTCCGCGCTACTGCATATAAAAGAGCCTCCGGAAACTACTGAAAATTTTTTAGAGCGATCCAACTGCCGGATCAATTTTTGTGGACCTTTTGAGCCGGTGCTCTAGTCGTGTGGGTGAAATTGCGCGACCGGACGTCGTCGGAGTGGAGTACCGATTCCGCGCTCCTCCATGTAAAAGAGCCTCCGGAAACTACTGAAATTTTTTTTAGGGCGATCCAACGGTCGGATCTATATTTATGGACCTTTTGAGCCGGTACTCTAGTCGTGTCGTTGGAATTGCGCGACCGGACGTCGTCGGAGTGGAATACCGATTCCGCGCTACTTCATGTAAAAGAGCCTCCGGAAACTACTGAAAAACATTTTAGAGCGATCCAACGGCCGGATCAATTTTTGTGGACCATTTGAGCCGGTGCTCTAGTCGTCTCGGTGGAATTGCCCGACCGGAAGTCGACGGAGTGGAGTAACGATTCCGCGCTTCTCCATGTAAAAGGGCCTCCGGAAACTACTGAAAATTTTTTTAGAGCGATCCAACGATCGGATCTATATTTATGGACCTTTTGTGCCGGTGCTCTAGTCGTGTCGGTGGAATTGCCCGACCGGACGTCGTTGGAGTGGAGTACCGATTTCGCGCTAGTCCATGTAAAACAGCCTCCGGAAACTACTGAAAAACATTTTAGAGCGATCCAACGGCCGGATCTATTTTTGTGGACCTTTTGAGCCGGTACTCTACTCGTGTCGGTGGAATTGCGCGACCGGACGTTGTCGGAGTGGAGTACCGATTCCGCGCTACTCCATGTAAAACAGCCTCCGGAAACTACTGAAAAACATTTTAGAGCGATCCAACGGTCGGATCTATATTTGTGGACCTTTTGAGCCGTTACACTAGTCCTCTCGGTGGAATTGCCCGACCGGACATCATCGGAGTGGAGTACCGATTCCGCGCTACTCCATGTAAAACAGCCTCCGGAAACAACTGAAAAACATTTTAGAGAGATCCAACGGCCGGATCTATTTTTGTGGACCTTTTGAGCCGGTACTCTAGTCGTGTCGGTGGAATGGCGCGACCGGACGTTGTCAGAGTGGAGTACCGATTCCGCGCTACTCCATGTAAAAGCGCCTCCAGAAACTACTGAAAATTTTTTTAGAAGGATCCAACGATCAGATCTATATTTATGGACCTTTTGAGCCGGTACTGTAGTCGTCTCGGTGGAATTGCCCGTCCGGAAGTCGTCGGCATGGAGTACCGATTCCGCACTAGTCCATGTAAAACAGGCTCCGGAAACTACTGAAAAACATTTTAGAGCGATCGAACGGCCGGATCTATTTTTGTGGACCTTTTGAGCCGGTACTCTAGTCGTGTCGGTGGAATTGCGCGACCGGACGTCGTCGGAGTGGAATACCGATTCCGCGCTACTTCATGTAAAACAGCCTCCGGAAACTACTGAAAAACATTTTAGAGCGATCCAACGGCCGGATCAATTTTTGTGGACCTTTTGAGCCGGTGCTCTAGTCGTGTTGGTGGAATTGCGCGACCGGACGTCGTCGGAGTGGAGTACCAATTCCGCGCTCCTCCATGAAAAAGAGCCTCCGGAAACTACTGAAAATTTTTTTAGGGCGATCCAACGGTCGGATCTATATTTATGGATCTTTTGAGCCGGTACTCAAGTCGTCTAGGTGGAATTGCCCTAACAAAAGTCGTCGGAGTGGAATAACGATTCCGCGCTTCTCTAAGTAAAAGAGCCTCCGGAAACTACTGAAAATTTTTTTAGAGCGATCCAACGATCGGATCTATATTTATGGACCTTTTGAGCCGGTACTGTAGTCGTCTCGGTGGAATTGCCCGACCGGACGTCGTCGGAGTGGAGTACCGAATCCGCGCTACTCCATGTAAAACAGCCTGCGAAAACTACTGAAAAACATTTTAGAGCGATCCAACGGCCGGATCTATTTTTGTGGACCTTTTGAGCCGGTACTCTAGTCGTGTCGGTGGAATGGCGCGACCGGACGTCGTCGGAGTGAACTACCGATTCCGCGCTCCTTCATGTAAAACAGCCTCTGGAAACTACTGAAATACATTTTAGAGCGATCCGACGGCCGGATCAATTTTTGTGGACCTTTTGAGCCGGTGCTCTAGTCGTGTCGGTGGAATTGCGCGACCGGACGTCGTCGGAGTGGAGTACCGATTCCGCGCTCCTCCATGTAAAAGAGCCTCCGGAAACTACTGAAAATTTTTTTAGAGGGATCCAACGGTCAGATCTATATTTCTTGACCTTTTGAGCCGGTCCTCTAGTCGTCTCGGTGGAATTGCCCTACCGGAAGTCGTCGGAGTGGAGTAACGATTCCGCGCTTCTCCATGTAAAAGATCCTCCGGAAACTACTGAAAATTTTTTTAGAGCGATCCAACGATCAGATCTATATTTATGGACCTTTTGTGCCGGTACTTTAGTCGTCTCGGTGGAATTGCACGACCGGAACTCGTTGTAATGGAGTACCGATTCCGCCCTACACCATGTAAAACAGCCTCCGGAAACTACTGAAAAACATTTTAGAGCGATCCAACGGCCGGATCAATTTTTGTGGACCTTTTGAGCCGGTACTCTAGTCGTGTCGGTGGAATGGCGCGACCGGACGTTGTCGGAGTGGAGTACCGATTCCACGCTACTCCATGTAAAAGAGCCTCCGTCAACTACTGAAAATTTTTTTAGAGCGATCCAACGGTCGGATCTATATTTATGGACCTATTGAGCCGGTACTCTAGTCGTCTCGGTGGAATTGCCCGACTGGAAGTCGTCGGAGTGGAGTACCGATTCCGCGCTACTCCATGTAAAACAGCCTCCAGAAACTACTGAAAAACATTTTAGAGCGATCGAACGGCCGGATCTATTTTTGTGGACCTTTTGAGCCGGTACTCTAGTCGTGTTGGTGGAATGGCGCGACCGGACGTTGTCGAAGTGGAGTACCGATTCCGCGCTACTCCATGTAAAAGAGCCTCCGTAAACTACTGAAAAACATTTTAGAGCGATCCAACGGCCGGATCAATTTTTGTGGACCTTTTGAGCAGGTGCTCTAGTCGTGTCGGTGGAATTGCGCGACCGGACGTCGTCGGAGTGGAGTACCAATTCCGCGCTCCTCCATGTAAAACAGCCTCCGGAATCTACTGAAAAACATTTTAGAGCGATCCAACGGTCGGATCTATATTTGTTGACCTTTTGAGCCGTTACTCTAGTCATCTCGGTGGAATTGCCCGACCGGACATCGTCGGAGTGGAGTACCGATTCCACGCTACTCCATGTAAGACAGCCTCCGGAAACTCATGAAAAAAACTTTAAAGCGATCCAACGGTCGGATCTATATTTCTAGACCTTTTGAGGCAGTACTCTTGTCGTGTCGGTGGAATTGCCCGACCGGACGTCGTCGGAGTGGAGTACCAAGTCCGCGCTATTCCATGTAAAACAGCCTTTGGAAACTCTTGAAAAATTCTTTAGAGCGATCCAACGGTCGGATCTGTATTTATGGACCTTTTAGGATGGTACTCTAGTCGTGTCGGTGGAATTGCCAGACCGGACGTCGTCTGAGTGGAGTAACGATTCCGCGCTTCTCCATGTAAAAGAGCCTCCGGAAACTACTGGAAAAACTTTTAGAGCGATCCAACGGTCGGATCTATTTTTGTTGACCTTTTGAGTCGGTACTCGAGTCGTATCAGTGGAATTGCCCGACCGGACGTCGTCGGAGTGGAGTCCCGAGTCCGCACTCCTCCATGTAAAACAGCCTTCGGAAACTCCTGAAATTTTTTTTAGAGCGATCCAACGGTCGGATCTATATTTATGGACCTTCTAGGATGGTACACTAGTCCTGTCGGTGGAATTGCCCGACCGGACGTCGTCGGAGTGGAGTAACGATTCCGCGCTTCTCCATGTAAAAGAGCCTTCGAAAACTACTGCAAATTTTTTCAGAGCGATCCAACGATCGGATCTATATTTATGGACTTTTTGAGCCAGTACTCCAGTCGTTTCGGGGGAATTGCCCGACCGGACGTCGTCGGTCTGGAGTACCGATTCCGCGCTACTCCATGTAAAACAGCCTCCGGAAACTCATGAAAAAAAATTTAAAGCTATCCAACGGTCGGATCTATATTTGTGGACCTTTTGAGCCGTTACTCTAGTCATCTCGGTGGAATTGCCTGACCGGACATCGTTGGAGTGGAGTACCGATTCCACGCTACTCCATGTAAAACAGCCTCTAGAAACTCATGAAAAAAGTTTTAGAGGGATCCAACGGTCGAATCTATATTTATAGACCTTTTAGGCGATGCTCTAGTCGTGTCGGTGGAATTGCCAGACCAGACGTTGTCGGAGTGGAGTAACGATTCGGCGCTTCTCCATGTAAAAGAGCCTCCCGGAAACTACTGAAAAATTTTTTAGAGCGATCCAACTGGCGGATCTATATTTATGGACCTTTTAGGATGGTACTCTAGTCGTGTCGGTGGAATTGCGCAACCGGACGTAGTCGGAGTGGAGTAACGATTCCACGCTTCTCCATGGAAAAGAGCCTCCGGAAACTACTGAAAAACCTTTTAGAGCGATCCAACGGTCGGATCTATATTTATGGACCTTTTAGGATGGTACTCTAGTCGTGTCGGTGGAATTGCCCGACCGGACGTTGTCGGAGTGGAGTAACGATTCCGCGCTTCTCCATGTAAAAGAGCCTCCGAAAAATACTGAAAATTTGTTTAGAGAGATCCAACGGTCGGATCTATATTTATGGACCTTTGGAACCGGTACTCTAGTTGTCTCGGTGGAATTGCGCGACCGGACGTCGTCGGAGTGGAGTAACGATTACGCGCTTCTCCATGGAAAAGAGCCTCCGGAAACTACTGAAAAACCTTTTAGAGCGATCCAACGGGCGGATCTATATTTATGGACCTTTTAGGATGGTACTCTAGTCGTGTCGGTGGAATTGCCCGACCGGACGTTGTCGGAGTGGAGTAACGATTCCGCGCTTCTCCATGTAAAAGAGCCTCCCGGAAACTACTGAAAATTTTTTTAGAGCGATCCAACGGTCGGATCTATATTTATGGACCTTTGGAACCGGTACTCTAGTTGTCTCGGTGGAATTGCGCGACCGGACGTCGTCGGAGTGGAGTAACGATTACGCGCTTCTCCATGGAAAAGAGCCTCCGGAATCTACTGAAAAACATTTTAGAGCGATCCAACGATCGGATCTATATTTATGGACCTTTTGAGCCGGTACTCTAGTCCTCTCGGTGGAATTGCCCGGCCGGACATCGTCAGAGTGGAGTACCGATTCCGCGCTACTCCATGTAAAACAGCTTCCGGAAACTCATGAAAATTTTTTAAAAGCGATCCAACGGTCGGATTTATATTTATGGACCTTTTGAGCCGGTACTCTAATCGTGTCGATGGAATTACGCGACCGGACGTCGTCGCAGTGGAGTACCGATTCCGCGCTCCTCCATGTAAAACAGCCTGCGGAAACTACTGAAAAACATTTTAGAGGGATCCAATGGCCGGATCTATTTTTGTGGACCTTTTGAGCCGGTACTCTAGTCGTGTCGGAGGAATTGCGCGATCGGATGTTTTCGGAGTGGAGTACCGATTCCGCGCTACTTCTTGTAAAACAGCCTCCGGAAACTACTAAAAAACATTTTAGAGCGATCCAACGGTCGGATCTATATTTGTGGACCTTTTGAGCCATTACTCTAGTCGTGTCGGTGGAATTGCCCGACCGGACTTCGTCGGAATGGAGTACCGATTCCGCACTACACCATGTAAAACAGCCTCCGGAAACTACTGAAAAACATTTTAGAGCCTTCCAACGGCCGGATCTATATTTATGGACCTTTTGAGCCGGTACTGTAGTCGTCTCGGTGGAATTGCCCGACCGGAAGTCGTCGGCATGGAGTACCGATTCCGCGCTACTCCATGTAAAACAGCCTCCGGAAACTACTGAAAAACATTTTAGAGCGATCCAACGGCCGGATCTATTTTTGTGGACCTTTTGAGCCGGTACTCTAGTCGTGTCGGTGGAATTGCCCGACCGGACGTTGTCAGAGTGGAGTACCGATTCCGCGCTACTCCATGTAAAAGAGCCTCCGGAAACTACTGAAAATTTTTTTAGAGGGATCCAACGATCAGATCTATATTTATGGACCTTTTGAGCCGGTGCTCTAGTCGTGTCGGTGGAATGGCGCGACCGGACTTCGTCGGAATGGAGTACCAATTCCGCACTAAACCATGTAAAACCGCCGCCGGAAACTACTGAAAAACATTTTAGAGCGATCCAACGGCCGGATCTATATTTATGGACCTTTTGAGCCGGTACTGTAGTCGTCTCGGTGGAATTGCCCGACCGGAAGTCGTCGGCATGGAGTACCGATTCCGCGCTACTCCATGTAAAACAGCCTCCGGAAACTACTGAAAAACATTTTAGAGCGATCCAACGGCCGGATCTATTTTTGTGGACCTTTTGAGCCGGTACTCTAGTCGTGTCGGTGGAATTGCCCGACCGGACGTTGTCAGAGTGGAGTACCGATTCCGCGCTACTCCATGTAAAAGAGCCTCCGGAAACCACTGAAAATTTTTTTAGAGCGATCCAACGATCAGATCTATATTTATGGACCTTTTGAGCCGGTGCTCTAGTCGTGTCGGTGGAATGGCCCGACCGGACGTCGTCGGAATGGAGTACCAATTCCGCACTACACCATGTAAAACCGCCGCCGGAAACTACTGAAAAACATTTTAGAGCGATCCAACGGCCGGATCTATATTTATGGACCTTTTGAGCCGGTACTCTAGTCGTGTCGGTGGAATTGCGCGACCGGACGTTGTCGGAGTGGAGTTCCGATTCCGCGCTACGTCATGTAAAACAGCCTCCGGAAACCACTGAAAAACATTTTAGAGCGATCCAACGGTCGGATCTATATTTGTGGACCTTTTGAGCCGTTACTCTAGTCATCTCGGTGGAATTGCCCGACCGGACATCGTCGGAGTGGAGTACCGATTCCACGCTACTCCATGTAAAACAGCCTCCGGAAACTACTGAAAAACATTTTAGAGCGATCCAACGGCCGGATCTATATTTATGGACCTTTTGAGGCGGTACTTTAATCGTCTCGGTGGAATTGCCCGACCGGAAGTCGTCAGCATGGAGTACCGATTCCGCGCTACTCCATGTAAAACAAGCTCCGGAAACTACTGAAAAACATTTTAGAGCGATCGAACGGCCGGATCTATTTTTGTGGACCTTTTGAGCCGGTACTCTAGTCGTGTCGATGGAATGGCGCGACCGGACGTCGTCGGAGTGGAGTACCAATTCCGCGCTACTCCATGTAAAACAGCCTCCGGAAACTACTGAAAAACATTTTAGAGCGATCCAACGGCCGGATCTATATTTATGGACCTTTTGAGGCGGTACTTTAGTCGTCTCGGTGGAATTGCCCGACCGGAAGTCGTCGGCATGGAGTACCGATTCCGCGCTACTCCATGTAAAACAAGCTCCGGAAACTACTGAAAAACATTTTAGAGCGATCGAACGGCCGGATCTATTTTTGTGGACCTTTTGAGCCGGTACTCTAGTCGTGTCGTTGGAATGGCGCGACCGGACGTCGTCGGAGTGGAGTACCGATTCCGCGCTCCTCCATGTAAAACAGCCTGCGGAAACTACTGAAAAACATTTTAGAGGGATCCAATGGCCGGATCTATTTTTGTGGAACTTTTGAGCCGGTACTCTAGTCGTGTCGGAGGAATTGCGCGATCGGATGTTTTCGGAGTGGAGTACCGATTCCGCGCTACTTCTTGTAAAACAGCCTCCGGAAACTACTAAAAAACATTTTAGAGCGATCCAACAGTCGGATCTATATTTGTGGACCTTTTGAGCCATTACTCTAGTCATCTCGGTGGAATTGCCCGACCGGACTTCGTCTGAATGGAGTACCGATTCCGCACTACACCATGTAAAACAGCCTCCGGAAACTACTTAAAAACATTTTAGAGCCATCCAATGGCCGGATCTATATTTATGGACCTTTTGAGCCGGTACTCTAGTCGTGTCGGTGGAATTGCGCGACCGGACGTCGTCGGAGTGGAGTACCGATTCCGCGCTCCTCCATGTAAAAGAGCCTCCGGAAACTACTGAAAATATTTTTAGAGCGATGCAACGGTCGGATCTATATTTATGGACCCTTTCAGCCGGTACTCTAGTCGTTTCGGTGGAATTGCCCGACCGGAAGTCGTCGGAGTGGTGTACCGATTCCGCGCTACTCCATGTAAAACAGCCTCCGGAAACTACTGAAAAACATTTTAGAGCGATCCAACGGGCGGATCTATATTTATGGACCTTTTAGGATGGTACTCTAGTCGTGTCGGTGGAATGGCGCGACCGGACGTCGTCGGAGTGGAATACCGATTCCGCGCTACTTCATGTAAAACAGCCTCCGGAAACTACTGAAAAACATTTTAGAGCCATCCAACGGCCGGATCAATTTTTGTGGACCTTTTGAGCCGGTGCTATAGTCGTGGCGGTGGAATTGCGCGACCGGACGTCGTCGGAGTGGAGTACCGATTCCGCGCTCCCCCATGTAAAAGAGCCTCTGGAAACTACTGAAAATTGTTTTAGAGCGATCCAACGGTCGGTTCTATATTTATGGACCTTTTGAGCCGGTACACTAGTCGTCTCGGTGGAATTGCCCGACCGGAAGTCGTCGGAGTGGAGTACCGATTCCGCGCTACTCCATGTAAAACAGCCTCCGGAAACTACTGAAAAACATTTTAGAGCGATCCAACGGCCGGATCTATTTTTGTGGACCTTGTGAGCCGGTACTCTAGTCGTGTCGGTGGAATTGCCCGACCGGACGTTGTCAGAGTGGAGTACCGATTCCGTGCTACTCCATGTAAAAGAGCCTCCGGAAACTACTGAAAATTTTTTTAGAGCGATCCAACGATCGGATCTATATTTATGGACCTTTTGAGCCGGTACTCTAGTCCTCTCGGTGGAATTGCCCTACCGGAAGTCGTCGGAGTGGAGTAACGATTCCGCGCTTCTCCATGTAAAAGAGCCTCCGGAAACTACTGAAAATTTTTTTAGAGCGATCCAACGATCAGATCTATATTTATGGACCTTTTGAGCCGGTACTGTAGTCGTCTCGGTGGAATTGCCCGCCGGACGTCGTCGGAGTGGAGTACCGATTCCGCGCTACTCCATGTAAAACAGCCTGCGGAAACTACTGAAAAACATTTTAGAGCGATCCAACGGCCGGATCTATTTTTGTGGACCTTTTGAGCCGGTGCTCTAGTCGTGTCGGTGGAATTGCGCGACCGGACGTCGTCGGAGTGGAGTACCGATTCCGCGCTCCTCCATGTAAAACAGCCTCCGGAAACTACTGAAAATTTTTTTAGAGCGATCCAACGGTCGGATCTATATTTATGGACCTTTTGATCCGGTACTCTAGTCGTCTCGGTGGAATTGCCCTACCAGAAGTCGTCGGAGTGGAGTAACGATTCCGCTCTTCTCCATGTAAAAGATCCTCCGGAAACTACTGAAAATTTTTTTAGAGCGATCCAACGATCAGATCTATATTTATGGACCTTTTGTGCCGGTACTTTAGTCGTGTCGGTGGAATTGCACGACCGGAAGTCGTCGTAATGGAGTACCGATTCCGCCCTACACCATGTAAAACAGCCTCCAGAAACTACTGAAAAACATTTTAGAGCGATCCAACGGCCGGATCAATTTTTGTGGACCTTTTGAGCCGGTACTCTAGTCGTGTCAGTGGAATGGCGCGACCGGACGTTGTCGGAGTGGAGTACCGATTCCGCGCTACTCCATGTAAAAGAGCCTCCGTAAACTACTGAAAATTTTTTTAGAGCGATCCAACGGTCGGATCTATATTTATGGACCTATTGAGCCGGTACTCTAGTCGTCTCGGTGGAATTGCCCGACCGAAAGTCGTCAGAGTGGAGTACCGATTCCGCGCTACTCCATGTAAAACAGCCTCCAGAAACTACTGAAAAACATTTTAGAGCGATCGAACGGCCGGATCTATTTTTGTGGACCTTTTGAGCCGGTACTCTAGTCGTGTCGGTGGAATGGCGCGACCGCACGTTGTCGGAGTGGAGTACCGATTCCGCGCTACTCCATGTAAAAGAGCCTCCGTAAACTACTGAAAATTTTTTTAGAGTGATCAAACGATCAGATTTATATTTATGGACCTTTTGAGCCGGTACTTTAGTCGTCTCGGTAGAATTGCCCGACCGAAAGTCGTTGGAATGGAGTACCGATTCCGTGCTACTCCGTGTAAAACAGCCTCCGGAATCTACTGAAAAACATTTTAGAGCGATCCAACGGTCGTATCTATATTTGTTGACCTTTTGAGCCGTTACTCTAGTCATCTCGGTGGAATTGCCCGACCGGACATCGTCGGAGTGGAGTACCGATTCCACGCTACTCCATGTAAGACAGCCTCCGGAAACTCATGAAAAAAACTTTAAAGCGATCCAACGGTCGGATCTATATTTCTAGACCTTTTGAGGCAGTACTCTAGTCGTGTCGGTGGAATTGCCCGACCGGAAGTCGTCGGCATGGAGTACCGATTCCGCGCTACTCCATGTAAAACAGCCTTTGGAAACTCTTGAAAAATTCTTTAGAGCGATCCAACGGTCGGATCTGTATTTATGGACCTTTTAGGATGGTACTCTAGTCGTGTCGGTGGAATTGCCCGACCGGACGTCGTCGGAGTGGAGTAACGATTCCGCGCTTCTCCATGTAAAAGAGCCTCCGGAAACTACTGGAAAAACTTTTAGAGCGATCCAACGGTCGGATCTATTTTTGTGGACCTTTTGAGTCGGTACTCAAGTCGTGTCAGTGGAATTGCCCGACTGGACGTCGTCGGAGTGGAGTCCCGAGTCCGCACTCCTACATGTAAAACAGCCTGCGGAAACTCCTGAAATTTTTTTTAGAGCGATCCAACGGTCGGATCTATATTTATGGACCTTCTAGGATGGTACACTAGTCCTGTCGGTGGAATTGCCCGACCGGACGTCGTCGGAGTGGAGTAACGATTCCGCGCTTCTCCATGTAAAAGAGCCTTCGAAAACTACTGAAAATTTTTTCAGACCGATCCAACGATCGGATCTATATTTATGGACTTTTTGAGCCGGTACTCCAGTCGTTTCGGTGGAATTGCCCGATCGGACGTCGTCGGTGTGGAGTACCGATTCCGCGCTACTCCATGTAAAACAGCCTCCGGAAACTCATGAAAAAAAATTTTAAGCGATCCAACGGTCGGATCTATATTTGTGGACCTTTTGAGCCGTTACTCTAGTCATCTCGGTGGAATTGCCTGACCGGACGTCGTTGGAGTGGAGTACCGATTCCACGCTACTCCATGTAAAACAGCCTCTAGAAACTCATGAAAAAAGTTTTAGAGGGATCCAACGGTCGGATCTATATTTATAGACCTTTTAGGCGATACTCTAGTCGTGTCGGTGGAATTGCCAGACCGGACGTCGTCGGAGTGGAGTAACGATTCGGCGCTTCTCCATGTAAAAGAGCCTCCCGGAAACTACTGAAAAAATTTTTAGAGCGATCCAACTGGGGGATCTATATTTATGGACCTTTTAGGATGGTACCCTAGTCGTGTCGGTGGAATTGCGCAACCGGACGTAGTCGGAGTGGAGTAACGATTCCACGCTTCTCCATGGAAAAGAGCCTCCGGAAACTACTGAAAAACATTTTAGAGCGATCCAACAGCCGGATCAATTTTTGTGGACCTTTTGAGCCGGTGCTCTAGTCGTCTCGGTGGAATTGCCCGACCGGAAGTCGTCGGAGTGGAGTAACGATTCCGCGCTTCTCCATGTAAAAGGGCCTCCGGAAACTACTGAAAATTTTTTTAGAGCGATCCAACGATCGGATCTATATTTATGGACCTTTTGAGCCGGTACTCCAGTCCTCTCGGTGGAATTGCCCTACCGGAAGTCGTCGGAGTGGAGTAACGAGTCCGCGCTTCTCCATGTAAAAGAGCCTCCGGAAACTACTGAAAATTTTTTTAGAGCGATCCAACGATCAGATCTATATTTATGGACCTTTTGAGCCGGTACTGTAGTCGTCTCGGTGGAATTGCCCGCCGGACGTCGTCGGAGTGGAGTACCGATTCCGCGCTACTCCATGTAAAACAGCCTGCGGAAACTACTGAAAAACATTTTAGAGCGATCCAACGGCCGGATCTATTTTTGTGGACCTTTTGAGCCGGTGCTCTAGTCGTGTCGGTGGAATTGCGCGACCGGACGTCGTCGGAGTGGAGTACCGATTCCGCGCTTCTCCATGTAAAAGATCCTCCGGAAACTACTGAAAACTTTTTTAGAGCGATCCAACGATCAGATCTATATTTATGGACCTTTTGTGCCGGTACTTTAGTCGTCTCGGTGGAATTGCACGACCAGAAGTCGTCGTAATGGAGTACCGATTCCGCCCTACACCATGTAAAACAGCCTCCAGAAACTACTGAAAAACATTTTAGAGCGATGCAACAGCCGGATCAATTTTTGTGGACCTTTTGAGCCGGTACTCTTGTCGTGTCAGTGGAATGGCGCGACCGGACGTTGTCGGAGTGGAGTACCGATTCCGCGCTACTGCATGTAAAAGATCCTCCGTAAACTACTGAAAATTTTTTTAGCGCGATCCAACGATCAGATCTATATTTATGGACCTTTTGTGCCGGTACTGTAGTCGTCTCGGTGGAATTGCCCGACCGAAAGTCGTTGTAATGGAGTACCGATTCCGCCCTACACCATGTAAAACAGCCTCCGGAAACTACTGAAAAACATTTTAGAGCGATCCAACGGCCGGATCAATTTTTGTGGACCTTTTGAGCCGGTACTCTAGTCGTGTCGGTGGAATGGCGCGACCGCACGTTGTCGGAGTGGAGTACCGATTCCACGCTACTCCATGTAAAAGAGCCTCCGTAAACTACTGAAAAATATTTTAGAGCGATCCAACGGCCGGATCAATTTTTGTGGACCTTTTGAGCAGGTGCTCTAGTCGTGTCGGTGGAATTGCGCGACCGGACGTCGTCGGAGTGGAGTACCGATTCCGCGCTCCTCCATGTAAAAGAGCCTCCGGAAACTACTGAAAAACCTTTTAGAGCGATCCAACGGCCGGATCAATTTTTGTGGACCTTTTGAGCAGGTGCTCTAGTCGTGTCGGTGGAATTGCGCGACCGGACGTCGTCGGAGTGGAGTAACGATTCCGTGCTTCTCCATGGAAAAGAGCCTCCAGAAACAACTGAAAAACCTTTTAAAGCGATCCAACGGTCGGATCTATATTTATGGACCTTTTAGGATGGTACTCTAGTCGTGTCGGGGGAAAGGCGCGACCGGACGTTGTGGGAGTGGAATGTCGATTCCGCGCTTCTCCATGTAAAACAGCCTCCGAAAACTACTGAAAAACATTTTAGAGCGATCCAACGGCCGGATCAATTTTTGTGGACCTTTTGAGCAGGTGCTCTAGTCGTGTCGGTGGAATTGCGCGACCGGACGTCGTCGGAGTGGAGTACCGATTCCGCGCTCCTCCATGTAAAAGAGCCTCCGGAAACTACTGAAAATTTTTTTAGAGCGATCCAACGGACGGATCTATATTTCTGGACCTTTTGAGCCGGTACTCTAGTCGTCGGTGGAATTGCCCTACCGGAAGTCGTCGGAGTGGACTAACGATTCCGCGCTTCTCCTTGTAAAAGAGCATCCGGAAACTACTGAAAATTTTTTTAGAGCGATCCAACGACCGGATCTATATTTATGGACCTTTTGAGCCGGTACTTTAGTCCACTCGGTGGAATTGCCCGACCGGAAGTCGTCGGAATGGAGTACCGATTCCACGCTACTCCATGTAAAACAGCCTCCGGAAACTACTGAAAAACATTTTAGAGCCATCCAACGGCCGGTACTATTTTTGTGGACCTTTTGAGCAGGTGCTCTAGTCGTGTCGGTGGAATTGCGCGACCGGACGTCGTCGGAGTGGAGTACCGATTCCGCGCTCCTCCATGTAAAAGAGCCTCCGGAAACTACTGAAAATTTTTTTAGAGCGATCCAACGGACGGATCTATATTTCTGGACCTTTTGAGCCGGTACTCTAATCGTCGGTGGAATTGCCCTACCGGAAGTCGTCGGAGTGGACTAACGATTCCGCGCTTCTCCTTGTAAAAGAGCATCCGGAAACTACTGAAAATTTTTTTAGAGCGATCCAACGACCGGATCTATATTTATGGACCTTTTGAGCCGGTACTCTAGTCGTGTCGGTGGAATGGCGCGACCGGACGTTGTCAGAGTGGAGTACCGATTCCGCGCTACTCCATGTAAAAGCGCCTCCAGAAACTACTGAAAATTTTTTTAGAAGGATCCAACGATCAGATCTATATTTATGGACCTTTTGAGCCGGTACTGTAGTCGTCTCGGTGGAATTGCCCGTCCGGAAGTCGTCGGCATGGAGTACCGATTCCGCACTAGTCCATGTAAAACAGGCTCCGGAAACTACTGAAAAACATTTTAGAGCGATCGAACGGCCGGATCTATTTTTGTGGACCTTTTGAGCCGGTACTCTAGTCGTGTCGGTGGAATTGCGCGACCGGACGTCGTCGGAGTGGAATACCGATTCCGCGCTACTTCATGTAAAACAGCCTCCGGAAACTACTGAAAAACATTTTAGAGCGATCCAACGGCCGGATCAATTTTTGTGGACCTTTTGAGCCGGTGCTCTAGTCGTGTTGGTGGAATTGCGCGACCGGACGTCGTCGGAGTGGAGTACCAATTCCGCGCTCCTCCATGAAAAAGAGCCTCCGGAAACTACTGAAAATTTTTTTAGGGCGATCCAACGGTCGGATCTATATTTATGGATCTTTTGAGCCGGTACTCAAGTCGTCTAGGTGGAATTGCCCTAACAAAAGTCGTCGGAGTGGAATAACGATTCCGCTCTTCTCTAAGTAAAAGAGCCTCCGGAAACTACTGAAAATTTTTTTAGAGCGATCCAACGATCAGATCTATATTTATGGACCTTTTGAGCCGGTACTGTAGTCGTCTCGGTGGAATTGCCCGACCGGACGTCGTCGGAGTGGAGTACCGAATCCGCGCTACTCCATGTAAAACAGCCTGCGAAAACTACTGAAAAACATTTTAGAGCGATCCAACGGCCGGATCTATTTTTGTGGACCTTTTGAGCCGGTACTCTAGTCGTGTCGGTGGAATTGCGCGACCGGACGTCGTCGGAGTGAACTACCGATTCCGCGCTCCTTCATGTAAAACAGCCTCTGGAAACTACTGAAATACATTTTAGAGCGATCCGACGGCCGGATCAATTTTTGTGGACCTTTTGAGCCGGTGCTCTAGTCGTGTCGGTGGAATTGCGCGACCGGACGTCGTCGGAGTGGAGTACCGATTCCGCGCTCCTCCATGTAAAAGAGCCTCCGGAAACTACTGAAAATTTTTTTAGAGGGATCCAACGGTCAGATCTATATTTCTTGACCTTTTGAGCCGGTCCTCTAGTCGTCTCGGTGGAATTGCCCTACCGGAAGTCGTCGGAGTGGAGTAACGATTCCGCGCTTCTCCATGTAAAAGATCCTCCGGAAACTACTGAAAATTTTTTTAGAGCGATCCAACGATCAGATCTATATTTATGGACCTTTTGTGCCGGTACTTTAGTCGTCTCGGTGGAATTGCACGACCGGAACTCGTTGTAATGGAGTACCGATTCCGCCCTACACCATGTAAAACAGCCTCCGGAAACTACTGAAAAACATTTTAGAGCGATCCAACGGCCGGATCAATTTTTGTGGACCTTTTGAGCCGGTACTCTAGTCGTGTCGGTGGAATGGCGCGACCGGACGTTGTCGGAGTGGAGTACCGATTCCACGCTACTCCATGTAAAAGAGCCTCCGTCAACTACTGAAAATTTTTTTAGAGCGATCCAACGGTCGGATCTATATTTATGGACCTATTGAGCCGGTACTCTAGTCGTCTCGGTGGAATTGCCCGACCGGAAGTCGTCGGAGTGGAGTACCGATTCCGCGCTACTCCATGTAAAACAGCCTCCAGAAACTACTGAAAAACATTTTAGAGCGATCGAACGGCCGGATCTATTTTTGTGGACCTTTTGAGCCGGTACTCTAGTCGTGTTGGTGGAATGGCGCGACCGGACGTTGTCGAAGTGGAGTACCGATTCCGCGCTACTCCATGTAAAAGAGCCTCCGTAAACTACTGAAAAACATTTTAGAGCGATCCAACGGCCGGATCAATTTTTGTGGACCTTTTGAGCAGGTGCTCTAGTCGTGTCGGTGGAATTGCGCGACCGGACGTCGTCGGAGTGGAGTACCAATTCCGCGCTCCTCCATGTAAAACAGCCTCCGGAATCTACTGAAAAACATTTTAGAGCGATCCAACGGTCGGATCTATATTTGTTGACCTTTTGAGCCGTTACTCTAGTCATCTCGGTGGAATTGCCCGACCGGACATCGTCGGAGTGGAGTACCGATTCCACGCTACTCCATGTAAGACAGCCTCCGGAAACTCATGAAAAAAACTTTAAAGCGATCCAACGGTCGGATCTATATTTCTAGACCTTTTGAGGCAGTACTCTTGTCGTGTCGGTGGAATTGCCCGACCGGACGTCGTCGGAGTGGAGTACCAAGTCCGCGCTATTCCATGTAAAACAGCCTTTGGAAACTCTTGAAAAATTCTTTAGAGCGATCCAACGGTCGGATCTGTATTTATGGACCTTTTAGGATGGTACTCTAGTCGTGTCGGTGGAATTGCCAGACCGGATGTCGTCTGAGTGGAGTAACGATTCCGCGCTTCTCCATGTAAAAGAGCCTCCGGAAACTACTGGAAAAACTTTTAGAGCGATCCAACGGTCGGATCTATTTTTGTTGACCTTTTGAGTCGGTACTCGAGTCGTATCAGTGGAATTGCCCGACCGGACGTCGTCGGAGTGGAGTCCCGAGTCCGCACTCCTCCATGTAAAACAGCCTTCGGAAACTCCTGAAATTTTTTTTAGAGCGATCCAACGGTCGGATCTATATTTATGGACCTTCTAGGATGGTACACTAGTCCTGTCGGTGGAATTGCCCGACCGGACGTCGTCGGAGTGGAGTAACGATTCCGCGCTTCTCCATGTAAAAGAGCCTTCGAAAACTACTGCAAATTTTTTCAGAGCGATCCAACGATCGGATCTATATTTATGGACTTTTTGAGCCAGTACTCCAGTCGTTTCGGGGGAATTGCCCGACCGGACGTCGTCGGTCTGGAGTACCGATTCCGCGCTACTCCATGTAAAACAGCCTCCGGAAACTCATGAAAAAAAATTTAAAGCTATCCAACGGTCGGATCTATATTTGTGGACCTTTTGAGCCGTTACTCTAGTCATCTCGGTGGAATTGCCTGACCGGACATCGTTGGAGTGGAGTACCGATTCCACGCTACTCCATGTAAAACAGCCTCTAGAAACTCATGAAAAAAGTTTTAGAGGGATCCAACGGTCGAATCTATATTTATAGACCTTTTAGGCGATGCTCTAGTCGTGTCGGTGGAATTGCCAGACCAGACGTTGTCGGAGTGGAGTAACGATTCGGCGCTTCTCCATGTAAAAGAGCCTCCCGGAAACTACTGAAAAATTTTTTAGAGCGATCCAACTGGCGGATCTATATTTATGGACCTTTTAGGATGGTACTCTAGTCGTGTCGGTGGAATTGCGCAACCGGACGTAGTCGGAGTGGAGTAACGATTCCACGCTTCTCCATGGAAAAGAGCCTCCGGAAACTACTGAAAAACCTTTTAGAGCGATCCAACGGTCGGATCTATATTTATGGACCTTTTAGGATGGTACTCTAGTCGTGTCGGTGGAATTGCCCGACCGGACGTTGTCGGAGTGGAGTAACGATTCCGCGCTTCTCCATGTAAAAGAGCCTCCGAAAAATACTGAAAATTTGTTTAGAGAGATCCAACGGTCGGATCTATATTTATGGACCTTTGGAACCGGTACTCTAGTTGTCTCGGTGGAATTGCGCGACCGGACGTCGTCGGAGTGGAGTAACGATTACGCGCTTCTCCATGGAAAAGAGCCTCCGGAAACTACTGAAAAACCTTTTAGAGCGATCCAACGGGCGGATCTATATTTATGGACCTTTTAGGATGGTACTCTAGTCGTGTCGGTGGAATTGCCCGACCGGACGTTGTCGGAGTGGAGTAACGATTCCGCGCTTCTCCATGTAAAAGAGCCTCCGGAAACTACTGAAAAATTTTTTAGAGCGATCCAACGATCGGATCTATATTTATGGACCTTTTGAGCCGGTACTCTAGTCCTCTCGGTGGAATTGCCCGGCCGGACATCGTCAGAGTGGAGTACCGATTCCGCGCTACTCCATGTAAAACAGCTTCCGGAAACTCATGAAAATTTTTTTAAAGCGATCCAACGGTCGGATTTATATTTATGGACCTTTTGAGCCGGTACTCTAATCGTGTCGATGGAATTACGCGACCGGACGTCGTCGCAGTGGAGTACCGATTCCGCGCTCCTCCATGTAAAACAGCCTGCGGAAACTACTGAAAAACATTTTAGAGGGATCCAATGGCCGGATCTATTTTTGTGGACCTTTTGAGCCGGTACTCTAGTCGTGTCGGAGGAATTGCGCGATCGGATGTTTTCGGAGTGGAGTACCGATTCCGCGCTACTTCTTGTAAAACAGCCTCCGGAAACTACTAAAAAACATTTTAGAGCGATCCAACGGTCGGATCTATATTTGTGGACCTTTTGAGCCATTACTCTAGTCGTGTCGGTGGAATTGCCCGATCGGACTTCGTCGGAATGGAGTACCGATTCCGCACTACACCATGTAAAACAGCCTCCGGAAACTACTGAAAAACATTTTAGAGCCTTCCAACGGCCGGATCTATATTTATGGACCTTTTGAGCCGGTACTTTAGTTGTGTCGGTGGAATTGCGCGACCGGACGTCGTCGGAGTGGAGAACCGATTCCGCGCTCCTCCATGTAAAAGAGCCTCCGGAAACTACTGAAAATTTTTTTAGAGCGATCCAACGGTCGGATCTATATTTATGGACCTTTTGAGCCGGTACTCTAGTCGTCTCGGTGGAATTGCCCTACCGGAAGTCGTCGGAGTGGAGCAACGATTCCGCGCTTCTCCATGTAAAAGATCCTCCGGAAACTACTGAAAATTTTTTTAGAGCGATCCAACGATCAGATCTATATTTATGGACCTTTTGTGCCGGTACTTTAGTCGTCTCGGTGGAATTGCACGACCGGAAGTCGTTGGAATGGAGTACCGATTCCGTGCTACTCCGTGTAAAACAGCCTCCGGAATCTACTGAAAAACATTTTAGAGCGATCCAACGGTCGGATCTATATTTGTTGACCTTTTGAGCCGTTGCTCTAGTCCTCTCGGTGGAATTGCCCGGCCGGACATCGTCAGAGTGGAGTACCGATTCCGCGCTACTCCATGTAAAACAGCTTCCGGAAACTCATGAAAATTTTTTTAAAGCGATCCAACGGTCGGATTTATATTTATGGACCTTTTGAGCCGGTACTCTAATCGTGTCGATGGAATTACGCGACCGGACGTCGTCGCAGTGGAGTACCGATTCCGCGCTCCTCCATGTAAAACAGCCTGCGGAAACTACTGAAAAACATTTTAGAGGGATCCAATGGCCGGATCTATTTTTGTGGACCTTTTGAGCCGGTACTCTAGTCGTGTCGGAGGAATTGCGCGATCGGATGTTTTCGGAGTGGAGTACCGATTCCGCGCTACTTCTTGTAAAACAGCCTCCGGAAACTACTAAAAAACATTTTAGAGCGATCCAACGGTCGGATCTATATTTGTGGACCTTTTGAGCCATTACTCTAGTCGTGTCGGTGGAATTGCCCGATCGGACTTCGTCGGAATGGAGTACCGATTCCGCACTACACCATGTAAAACAGCCTCCGGAAACTACTGAAAAACATTTTAGAGCCTTCCAACGGCCGGATCTATATTTATGGACCTTTTGAGCCGGTACTTTAGTTGTGTCGGTGGAATTGCGCGACCGGACGTCGTCGGAGTGGAGAACCGATTCCGCGCTCCTCCATGTAAAAGAGCCTCCGGAAACTACTGAAAATTTTTTTAGAGCGATCCAACGGTCGGATCTATATTTATGGACCTTTTGAGCCGGTACTCTAGTCGTCTCGGTGGAATTGCCCTACCGGAAGTCGTCGGAGTGGAGCAACGATTCCGCGCTTCTCCATGTAAAAGATCCTCCGGAAACTACTGAAAATTTTTTTAGAGCGATCCAACGATCAGATCTATATTTATGGACCTTTTGTGCCGGTACTTTAGTCGTCTCGGTGGAATTGCACGACCGGAAGTCGTTGGAATGGAGTACCGATTCCGTGCTACTCCGTGTAAAACAGCCTCCGGAATCTACTGAAAAACATTTTAGAGCGATCCAACGGTCGGATCTATATTTGTTGACCTTTTGAGCCGTTGCTCTAGTCCTCTCGGTGGAATTGCCCGGCCGGACATCGTCAGAGTGGAGTACCGATTCCGCGCTACTCCATGTAAAACAGCTTCCGGAAACTCATGAAAATTTTTTTAAAGCGATCCAACGGTCGGATTTATATTTATGGACCTTTTGAGCCGGTACTCTAATCGTGTCGATGGAATTACGCGACCGGACGTCGTCGCAGTGGAGTACCGATTCCGCCCTACACCATGTAAAACAGCCTCCGGAAACTACTGAAAAACATTGTAGAGCGATCCAACGGCCGGATCAATTTTTGTGGACCTTTTGAGCCGGTACTCTAGTCGTGTCGGTGGAATGGCGCGACTGGACGTTGTCGGAGTGGAGTACCGATTCCGCGCTACTCCATGTAAAAGAGCCTCCGTAAACTACTGAAAATTTTTTTAGAGTGATCAAACGATCAGATCTATATTTATGGACCTTTTGAGCCGGTACTTTAGTCGTCTCGGTAGAATTGCCCGACCGGAAGTCGTTGGAATGGAGTACCGATTCCATGCTACTCCGTGTAAAACAGCCTCCGGAATCTACTGAAAAACATTTTAGAGCGATCCAACGGTCGGATCTATATTTGTTGACCTTTTGAGCCGTTGCTCTAGTCATCTCGGTGGAATTGCCCGACCGGACATCGTCGGAGTGGAGTCCCGATTCCACGCTACTCCATGTAAGACAGCCTCCGGAAACTCATGAAAAAAACTTTAAAGCGATCCAACGGTCGGATCTATATTTCTAGACCTTTTGAGGCCGTACTCTAGTCGTGTCGGTGGAATTGCCCGACCGGACGTCGTCGGAGTGGAGTACCAAGTCCGCGCTATTCCATGTAAAACAGCCTTTGGAAACTCTTGAAAAATTCTTTAGAGCGATCCAACGGTCGGATCTGTATTTATGGACATTTTAGGATGGTACTCTAGTCGTGTCGGTGGAATTGCCCGACCGAACGTCGTCGGAGTGGAGTAACGAATCCGCGCTTCTCCATGTAAAAGAGCCTCCGGAAACTACTGGAAAAACTTTTAGAGCGATCCAACGGTCGGATCTATTTTTGTGGACCTTTTGAGTCGGTACTCGAGTCGTATCAGTGGAATTGCCCGACCGGACGTCGTCGGAGTGGAGTCCCGAGTCCGCACTCCTCCATGTAAAACAGCCTTCGGAAACTCCTGAAATTCTTTTTAGAGCGATCCAACGGTTGGATCTATATTTATGGACCTTCTAGGATGGTACACTAGTCCTGTCGGTGGAATTGCCCGAGCGGACGTCGTCGGAGTGGAGTAACGATTCCGCGCTTCTCCATGTAAAAGAGCCTTCGAAAACTACTGAAAATTTTTTCAGAGCGATCCAACGATAGGATCTATATTTATGGACTTTTCGAGCAGGTACTCCAGTCGTTTCGGTGGAATTGCCCGACCGGACGTCGTCGGTGTGGAGTACCGATTCCGCGCTACTCCATGTAAAACAGCCTCCGGAAACTCATGAAAAAAAATTTAAAGCGATCCAACGGTCGGATCTATATTTGTGGACCTTTTGAACCGTTACTCTAGTCATCTCGGTGGAATTGCCTGACCGGACATCGTTGGAGTGGAGTACCGATTCCACGCTACTCCATGTAAAACAGCCTCTAGAAACTCATGAAAAAAGTTTTAGAGGGATCCAACGGTCGGATCTATATTTATAGACCTTTTAGGCGATACTCTAGTCGTGTCGGTGGAATTGCCAGACCGGACGTCGTCGGAGTGGAGTAACGATTCGGCGCTTCTCCATGTAAAAGAGCCTCCCGGAAACTACTGAAAAATTTTTTAGAGCGATCCAACTGGCGGATCTATATTTATGGACCTTTTAGGATGGTACTCTAGTCGTGTCGGTGGAATTGCGCAACCGGACGTAGTCGGGGTGGAGTAACGATTCCACGCTTCTCCATGGAAAAGAGCCTCCGGGAACAACTGAAAAACCTTTTAGAGCGATCCAACGGTGGGATCTATATTTATGGACCTTTTAGGATGGTACTCTAGTCGTGTCGGTGGAATTGCGCGACCGGACGTCGTCGGAGTGGAGTAACGATTCCACGCTTCTCCATGGAAAAGAGCCTCCGGGAACTACTGAAAAACCTTTTAGAGCGATCCAACGGTGGGATCTATATTTATAGACCTTTTAGGATGGTACTCTAGTCGTGTCGGTGGAATTGCGCGACCGGACGTCGTCGGAGTGGAGTAACGATTACGCGCTTCTCCATGGAAAAGAGCCTCCGGAAACTACTGAAAAACCTTTTAGAGCGATCCAACGGTCGGATCTATATTTATGGACCTTTTAGGATGGTACTCTAGTCGTGTCGGAGGAATTGCCCGACCGGACGTTGTCGGAGTGGAGTAACGATTCCGCGCTTCTCCATGTAAAAGAGCCTCCCGGAAACTACTGAAAATTTTTTTAGAGCGATCCAACTGGCGGATCTATATTTATGGACCTTTTAGGATGGTACTCTAGTCGTGTCGGTGGAATTGCGCAACCGGACGTAGTCGGAGTGGAGTAACGATTCCACGCTTCTCCATGGAAAAGAGCCTCCGGGAACTACTGAAAAACCTTTTAGAGCGATCCAATGGTGGGATCTATATTTATGGACCTTTTAGGATGGTACTCTAGTCGTGTCGGTGGAATTGCGCGACCGGACGTCGTCGGAGTGGAGTAACGATTCCACGCTTCTCCATGGAAAAGAGCCTCCGGGAACTACTGAAAAACCTTTTAGAGCGATCCAACGGTGGGATCTATATTTATGGACCTTTTAGGATGGTACTCTAGTCGTGTCGGTGGAATTGCGCGACCGGACGTCGTCGGAGTGGAGTAATGATTACGCGCTTCTCCATGGAAAAGAGCCTCCGGAAACTACTGAAAAACCTTTTAGAGCGATCCAACGGTCGGATCTATATTTATGGACCTTTTAGGATGGTACTCTAGTCGTGTCGGTGGAATTGCCCGACCGGACGTTGTCGGAGTGGAGTAACGATTCCGCGCTTCTCCATGTAAAGGAGCCTCCGAAAACTACTGAAAATTTTTTTAGAGAGATCCAACGGTCGGATCTATATTCATGGACCTTTGGAACCGGTACTCTAGTCGTGTCGGTGGAATTGCGCAACCGGACGTCGTCGGAGTGGAGTAACGAATCCACGCTTCTCCATGGAAAAGAGCCTCCGGGAACTACTGAAAAACCTTTTAGAGCGATCCAACGGTCGGATCTATATTTATGGACCTTTTAGGATGGTACTCTAGTCGTGTCGGTGGAATTGCCCGACCGGACGTTGTCGGAGTGGAGTAACGATTCCGTGCTTCTCCATGTAAAATAGCCTTCGGAAACTACTGCAAATTTTTTTAGAGCGATCCAATGGTCGGATCTATATTTATGGACCTTTAGAGCCGGTACTCTAGTCATCTCGGTGGAATTGCCCGACCGGACGTCGTCGGAGTGGAGTACCGATTCCACGCTACTCCAAGTAAAACAGCCTCCGGAAACTCATGAAAAAAATTTAAAGCGATCCAACGGTCGGATCTATATTTATGGACCTTTTGAGGCGGTACTCTAGTCGTCTCGGTGGAATTGCCCGACCGGACGTCGTTGGAGTGGAGTACCGATTCCGCGCTAGTCCATGTAAAACAGCCTCTGGAAACTACTGAAAAACATTTTAGAGCGATCCAACGGTCGGATCTATTTTTGTGGACCTTTTGAGCAGGTACTCTAGTCGTGTCAGTGGAATGGCGCGACCGGACGTCGTCGGAGTGGAGTACCAATTCCACGCTACTTCATGTAAAAGAGCCTCCGGAAATTACTAAAAAAATTTTTAAAGCGATCCAACGGTCGGATCTATATTTATCGACCTTTTGAGGCGGTACTCTAGTCGTCTCGGTGGAATTGCCCGACCGGACGTCGTTGGAGTGGAGTAACGATTCCGCGCTTCTCCATGTAAAAGAGCCTCCGGAAACTACTAAAATTTTTTTTAGAGTGATCCAACGGTCGGATCTATATTTATGGACCTTTTGAGCAGGTACTCTAGTCGTCTCGGTTGAATTGCCCGACCGGACGTCGTCGGAGTGGAGTACCGATTCCACTCTACTCCATGTAAAAGAGCATCCGAAAACTACTGAAAAAAAAAATTTAGAGCGATCCAACGGTCGGATCTATTTTTGTGGACCTTTTGAGTCGTTACTCTAGTCATCTCGGTGGAATTGCCCGGCCGGAAATCCTCGGAGTGGAGTACCGATTCCTCGATACTCCATGTAAAACAGCCTCCGGAAACTCATGAAAAAAATTTTAAAGCGATCCAACGGTCGGATCTATATTTATAGACCTTTTGAGGCAGTACTCTAGTCGTGTCGGTGGAATTGCCCGACCGAACATCGTCGGAGTGGAGTACCGATTCCGTGCTACTCCATGTAAAACAGCCTTCGGAAACTCCTGAAAAAAATTTTAGAGCGATCCAACGGTCGGATCTATATTTATGGACCTTTTGAGGCGGTACTTTAGTCGTGTCGGTGGAATTGCCCGACCGGACGTCGTCGGAGTGGAGTACCGATTTCGTTCTACTCCATGTAAACAGCCTCAGAAACTCATGAAAAAACTTTTAAAGCTATCCAACGGTCGGATCTATATTTATGGACCTTTTGAGCCGGTACTCTAGTCGTGTCGGTGGAATTGCCCGACCGGAAGTCGTCGGAGTGGAGTACCAAGTCCGCGCTGTTCCATGTAAAACAGCCTTCGAAAACTCCTGAAAAACTTTTTAGAGCGATCCAACGGTCGGATCTATATTTATGGACCTTATGAGGCGGTACTCTAGTCGTGTCGGTGGAATTGCCCGACCGGATGTCGTCGGAGTGGAGTACTGATTCCGTGCTCCTCCATGTAAAACAGCCTCGGAAACTCATGAAAAAACTTTTAAAGCGATCCAACGGTCGGATCTATATTTATGGACCTTTTGAGCCGGTACTCTAGTCGTGTCGGTGGAATTGCCCGACCGGACGTCGTCGGAGTGGTGTAACGATTCCGTGCTACTCCATGTAAAACAGCCTCGGAAACTCATGAAAAATCTTTTAAAGCGATCCAACAGTCGGATCTATATTTATGGACCTTTTAGGATGGTACTCTAGTCGTGGCGGTGGAATTGCCCGACCATACGTCGTCGGAGTGGAGTACCGATTCAGCGCTGCTCCATGTAAAACAGCTTCTGGAAACTCCTGAAAAAAAATTTAGAGCGATCCAACGGTCGGATCTATATTTATGGACCTTTTGAGGCGGTACTCTAGTCGTGTCGGTGGAATTGCCCGACCGGACGTCGTCGGAGTGGTGTAACGATTCCGTGCTACTCCATGTAAAACAGCCTCGGAAACTCATGAAAAAATTTTTAGAGCGATCCAACGGTCGGATCTATATTTATGGAGCTTTTGAGGTGGTACTTTAGTCGTGTTGGTGGAATTTCCCGACCGGACGTCGTCGGGGTGCAGTACCGATTTCGTTCTACCCTATGTAAAACAGCCTCGGAAACTCATGAAAAAACTTTTAAAGCGATCCAACGGTCGGATCTATATTTATGGACCTTTTGAGGCGGTACTCTAGTCGTGTCGGTGGAATTGCCCGACCGGACGTCGTCGGAGTGGACTACCGATTCCTCGCTTCTCCATGTAAAACAGCCTCTAGAAACTACTGAAAAACATTTTAGAACGATCCAACGGTCGGATCTATTTTTGTGGAACTTTTGAGCCGGTACTCTAGTCGTGTCGGTGGAATTGCGCGACTGGACGTCGTTGGAGTGGAGTACCGAATCCATGCTACTCCATGTAAAAGTGCCTCCGGAAACTACTGAAATTTTTTTTAAAGCGATCCAACGGTCGGATCTATATTTCTAGACCTTTTGAGGCAGTACTCTAGTCGTGTCGGTGGAATTGCCCGACCGGACGTCGTCGGAGTGGAGTACGAAGTCCGCGCTATTCCATGTAAAACAGCCTTTGGAAACTCTTGAAAAATTCTTTAGAGCGATCCAACGGTCGGATCTGTATTTATGGACCTTTTAGGATGGTACTCTAGTCGTGTCGGTGGAATTGCCCGACCGGACGTCGTCGGAGTGGAGTAACGATTCCGCGCTTCTCCATGTAAAAGAGCCTCCGGAAACTACTGGAAAAACTTTTAGAGCGATCCAACGGTCGGATCTATTTTTGTGGACCTTTTGAGTCGGTACTCAAGTCGTGTCAGTGGAATTGCCCGACTGGACGTTGTCGGAGTGGAGTCCCGAGTCCGCACTCCTACATGTAAAACAGCCTGCGGAAACTCCTGAAATTTTTTTTAGAGCGATCCAACGGTCGGATCTATATTTATGGACCTTCTAGGATGGTACACTAGTCCTGTCGGTGGAATTGCCCGACCGGACGTCGTCGGAGTGGAGTAACGATTCCGCGCTTCTCCATGTAAAAGAGCCTTCGAAAACTACTGAAAATTTTTTCAGACCGATCCAACGATCGGATCTATATTTATGGACTTTTTGAGCCGGTACTCCAGTCGTTTCGGTGGAATTGCCCGATCGGACGTCGTCGGTGTGGAGTACCGATTCCGCGCTACTCCATGTAAAACAGCCTCCGGAAACTCATGAAAAAAAATTTTAAGCGATCCAACGGTCGGATCTATATTTGTGGACCTTTTGAGCCGTTACTCTAGTCATCTCGGTGGAATTGCCTGACCGGACGTCGTTGGAGTGGAGTACCGATTCCACGCTACTCCATGTAAAACAGCCTCTAGAAACTCATGAAAAAAGTTTTAGAGGGATCCAACGGTCGGATCTATATTTATAGACCTTTTAGGCGATACTCTAGTCGTGTCGGTGGAGTTGCCAGACCGGACGTCGTCGGAGTGGAGTAACGATTCGGCGCTTCTCCATGTAAAAGAGCCTCCCGGAAACTACTGAAAAAATTTTTAGAGCGATCCAACTGGGGGATCTATATTTATGGACCTTTTAGGATGGTACTCTAGTCGTGTCGGTGGAATTGCGCAACCGGACGTAGTCGGAGTGGAGTAACGATTCCACGCTTCTCCATGGAAAAGAGCCTCCGGAAACTACTGAAAAACCTTTTAGAGCGATCCAACGGTCGGATCTATATTTATGGACCTTTTAGGATGGTACTCTAGTCGTGTCGGTGGAATTGCGCGACCGGACGTCGTCGGAGTGGAATACCGATTCCGCGCTACTTCATGTAAAAGAGCCTCCGGAAACTACTGAAAAACATTTTAGAGCGATCCAACGGCCGGATCAATTTTTGTGGACCTTTTGAGCCGGTGCTCTAGTCGTCTCGGTGGAATTGCCCGACCGGAAGTCGTCGGAGTGGAGTAACGATTCCGCGCTTCTCCATGTAAAAGGGCCTCCGGAAACTACTGAAAATTTTTTTAGAGCGATCCAACGATCGGATCTATATTTATGGACCTTTTGAGCCGGTACTCCAGTCGTCTCGGTGGAATTGCCCTACCGGAAGTCGTCGGAGTGGAGTAACGAGTCCGCGCTTCTCCATGTAAAAGAGCCTCCGGAAACTACTGAAAATTTTTTTAGAGCGATCCAACGATCAGATCTATATTTATGGACCTTTTGAGCCGGTACTGTAGTCGTCTCGATGGAATTGCCCGCCGGACGTCGTCGGAGTGGAGTACCGATTCCGCGCTACTCCATGTAAAACAGCCTGCGGAAACTACTGAAAAACATTTTAGAGCGATCCAACGGCCGGATCTATTTTTGTGGACCTTTTGAGCTGGTGCTCTAGTCGTGTCGGTGGAATTGCGCGACCGGACGTCGTCGGAGTGGAGTACCGATTCCGCGCTCCTCCATGTAAAAGAGCCTCCGGAAACTACTGAAAATTTTTTTAGAGCGATCCAACGGTCGGATCTATATTTATGGACCTTTTGAGCCGGTACTCTAGTCGTCTCGGTGGAATTGCCCTACCAGAAGTCGTCGGAGTGGAGTACCGATTCCACGCTACTCCAAGTAAAACAGCCTCCGGAAACTCATGAAAAAAATTTAAAGCGATCCAACGGTCGGATCTATATTTATGGACCTTTTGAGGCGGTACTCTAGTCGTCTCGGTGGAATTGCCCGACCGGACGTCGTTGGAGTGGAGTACCGATTCCGCGCTAGTCCATGTAAAACAGCCTCTGGAAACTACTGAAAAACATTTTAGAGCGATCCAACGGTCGGATCTATTTTTGTGGACCTTTTGAGCAGGTACTCTAGTCGTGTCAGTGGAATGGCGCGACCGGACGTCGTCGGAGTGGAGTACCAATTCCACGCTACTTCATGTAAAAGAGCCTCCGGAAATTACTAAAAATTTTTTTAAAGCGATCCAACGGTCGGATCTATATTTATCGACCTTTTGAGGCGGTACTCTAGTCGTCTCGGTGGAATTGCCCGACCGGACGTCGTTGGAGTGGAGTAACGATTCCGCGCTTCTCCATGTAAAAGAGCCTCCGGAAACTACTAAAATTTTTTTTAGAGTGATCCAACGGTCGGATCTATATTTATGGACCTTTTGAGCAGGTACTCTAGTCGTCTCGGTGGAATTGCCCGACCGGACGTCGTCGGAGTGGAGTACCGATTCCACGCTACTCCATGTAAAAGAGCATCCGAAAACTACTGAAAAAAAAAATTTAGAGCGATCCAACGGTCGGATCTATTTTTGTGGACCTTTTGAGTCGTTACTCTAGTCATCTCGGTGGAATTGCCCGGCCGGAAATCCTCGGAGTGGAGTACCGATTCCTCGATACTCCATGTAAAACAGCCTCCGGAAACTCATGAAAAAAATTTTAAAGCGATCCAACGGTCGGATCTATATTTATAGACCTTTTGAGGCAGTACTCTAGTCGTGTCGGTGGAATTGCCCGACCGAACATCGTCGGAGTGGAGTACCGATTCCGTGCTACTCCATGTAAAACAGCCTTCGGAAACTCCTGAAAAAAATTTTAGAGCGATCCAACGGTCGGATCTATATTTATGGACCTTTTGAGGCGGTACTTTAGTCGTGTCGGTGGAATTGCCCGACCGGACGTCGTCGGAGTGGAGTACCGATTTCGTTCTACTCCATGTAAACAGCCTCAGAAACTCATGAAAAAACTTTTAAAGCTATCCAACGGTCGGATCTATATTTATGGACCTTTTGAGCCGGTACTCTAGTCGTGTCGGTGGAATTGCCCGACCGGAAGTCGTCGGAGTGGAGTACCAAGTCCGCGCTGTTCCATGTAAAACAGCCTTCGAAAACTCCTGAAAAACTTTTTAGAGCGATCCAACGGTCGGATCTATATTTATGGACCTTATGAGGCGGTACTCTAGTCGTGTCGGTGGAATTGCCCGACCGGATGTCGTCGGAGTGGAGTACTGATTCCGTGCTCCTCCATGTAAAACAGCCTCGGAAACTCATGAAAAAACTTTTAAAGCGATCCAACGGTCGGATCTATATTTATGGACCTTTTGAGCCGGTACTCTAGTCGTGTCGGTGGAATTGCCCGACCGGACGTCGTCGGAGTGGTGTAACGATTCCGTGCTACTCCATGTAAAACAGCCTCGGAAACTCATGAAAAATCTTTTAAAGCGATCCAACAGTCGGATCTATATTTATGGACCTTTTAGGATGGTACTCTAGTCGTGGCGGTGGAATTGCCCGACCATACGTCGTCGGAGTGGAGTACCGATTCAGCGCTGCTCCATGTAAAACAGCTTCTGGAAACTCCTGAAAAAAAATTTAGAGCGATCCAACGGTCAGATCTATATTTATGGACCTTTTGAGGCGGTACTCTAGTCGTGTCGGTGGAATTGCCCGACCGGACGTCGTCGGAGTGGTGTAACGATTCCGTGCTACTCCATGTAAAACAGCCTCGGAAACTCATGAAAAAAATTTTAGAGCGATCCAACGGTCGGATCTATATTTATGGAGCTTTTGAGGTGGTACTTTAGTCGTGTTGGTGGAATTTCCCGACCGGACGTCGTCGGGGTGCAGTACCGATTTCGTTCTACCCTATGTAAAACAGCCTCGGAAACTCATGAAAAAACTTTTAAAGCGATCCAACGGTCGGATCTATATTTATGGACCTTTTGAGGCGGTACTCTAGTCGTGTCGGTGGAATTGCCCGACCGGACGTCGTCGGAGTGGACTACCGATTCCTCGCTTCTCCATGTAAAACAGCCTCTAGAAACTACTGAAAAACATTTTAGAACGATCCAACGGTCGGATCTATTTTTGTGGAACTTTTGAGCCGGTACTCTAGTCGTGTCGGTGGAATTGCGCGACTGGACGTCGTTGGAGTGGAGTACCGAATCCATGCTACTCCATGTAAAAGTGCCTCCGGAAACTACTGAAATTTTTTTTAAAGCGATCCAACGGTCGGATCTATATTTCTAGACCTTTTGAGGCAGTACTCTAGTCGTGTCGGTGGAATTGCCCGACCGGACGTCGTCGGAGTGGAGTACGAAGTCCGCGCTATTCCATGTAAAACAGCCTTTGGAAACTCTTGAAAAATTCTTTAGAGCGATCCAACGGTCGGATCTGTATTTATGGACCTTTTAGGATGGTACTCTAGTCGTGTCGGTGGAATTGCCCGACCGGACGTCGTCGGAGTGGAGTAACGATTCCGCGCTTCTCCATGTAAAAGAGCCTCCGGAAACTACTGGAAAAACTTTTAGAGCGATCCAACGGTCGGATCTATTTTTGTGGACCTTTTGAGTCGGTACTCAAGTCGTGTCAGTGGAATTGCCCGACTGGACGTTGTCGGAGTGGAGTCCCGAGTCCGCACTCCTACATGTAAAACAGCCTGCGGAAACTCCTGAAATTTTTTTTAGAGCGATCCAACGGTCGGATCTATATTTATGGACCTTCTAGGATGGTACACTAGTCCTGTCGGTGGAATTGCCCGACCGGACGTCGTCGGAGTGGAGTAACGATTCCGCGCTTCTCCATGTAAAAGAGCCTTCGAAAACTACTGAAAATTTTTTCAGACCGATCCAACGATCGGATCTATATTTATGGACTTTTTGAGCCGGTACTCCAGTCGTTTCGGTGGAATTGCCCGATCGGACGTCGTCGGTGTGGAGTACCGATTCCGCGCTACTCCATGTAAAACAGCCTCCGGAAACTCATGAAAAAAAATTTTAAGCGATCCAACGGTCGGATCTATATTTGTGGACCTTTTGAGCCGTTACTCTAGTCATCTCGGTGGAATTGCCTGACCGGACGTCGTTGGAGTGGAGTACCGATTCCACGCTACTCCATGTAAAACAGCCTCTAGAAACTCATGAAAAAAGTTTTAGAGGGATCCAACGGTCGGATCTATATTTATAGACCTTTTAGGCGATACTCTAGTCGTGTCGGTGGAATTGCCAGACCGGACGTCGTCGGAGTGGAGTAACGATTCGGCGCTTCTCCATGTAAAAGAGCCTCCCGGAAACTACTGAAAAAATTTTTAGAGCGATCCAACTGGGGGATCTATATTTATAGACCTTTTAGGATGGTACTCTAGTCGTGTCGGTGGAATTGCGCAACCGGACGTAGTCGGAGTGGAGTAACGATTCCACGCTTCTCCATGGAAAAGAGCCTCCGGAAACTACTGAAAAACCTTTTAGAGCGATCCAACGGTCGGATCTATATTTATGGACCTTTTAGGATGGTACTCTAGTCGTGTCGGTGGAATTGCGCGACCGGACGTCGTCGGAGTGGAATACCGATTCCGCGCTACTTCATGTAAAAGAGCCTCCGGAAACTACTGAAAAACATTTTAGAGCGATCCAACGGCCGGATCAATTTTTGTGGACCTTTTGAGCCGGTGCTCTAGTCGTCTCGGTGGAATTGCCCGACCGGAAGTCGTCGGAGTGGAGTAACGATTCCGCGCTTCTCCATGTAAAAGGGCCTCCGGAAACTACTGAAAATTTTTTTAGAGCGATCCAACGATCGGATCTATATTTATGGACCTTTTGAGCCGGTACTCCAGTCCTCTCGGTGGAATTGCCCTACCGGAAGTCGTCGGAGTGGAGTAACGAGTCCGCGCTTCTCCATGTAAAAGAGCCTCCGGAAACTACTGAAAATTTTTTTAGAGCGATCCAACGATCAGATCTATATTTATGGACCTTTTGAGCCGGTACTGTAGTCGTCTCGATGGAATTGCCCGCCGGACGTCGTCGGAGTGGAGTACCGATTCCGCGCTACTCCATGTAAAACAGCCTGCGGAAACTACTGAAAAACATTTTAGAGCGATCCAACGGCCGGATCTATTTTTGTGGACCTTTTGAGCTGGTGCTCTAGTCGTGTCGGTGGAATTGCGCGACCGGACGTCGTCGGAGTGGAGTACCGATTCCGCGCTCCTCCATGTAAAAGAGCCTCCGGAAACTACTGAAAATTTTTTTAGAGCGATCCAACGATCGGATCTATATTTATGGACCTTTTGAGCCGGTACTCCAGTCCTCTCGGTGGAATTGCCCTACCGGAAGTCGTCGGAGTGGAGTAACGAGTCCGCGCTTCTCCATGTAAAAGAGCCTCCGGAAACTACTGAAAATTTTTTTAGAGCGATCCAACGATCAGATCTATATTTATGGACCTTTTGAGCCGGTACTGTAGTCGTCTCGGTGGAATTGCCCGCCGGACGTCGTCGGAGTGGAGTACCGATTCCGCGCTACTCCATGTAAAACAGCCTGCGGAAACTACTGAAAAACATTTTAGAGCGATCCAACGGCCGGATCTATTTTTGTGGACCTTTTGAGCCGGTGCTCTAGTCGTGTCGGTGGAATTGCGCGACCGGACGTCGTCGGAGTGGAGTACCGATTCCGCGCTCCTCCATGTAAAAGAGCCTCCGGAAACTACTGAAAATTTTTTTAGAGCGATCCAACGGTCGGATCTATATTTATGGACCTTTTGAGCCGGTACTCTAGTCGTCTCGGTGGAATTGCCCTACCAGAAGTCGTCGGAGTGGAGTAACGATTCCGCGCTTCTCCATGTAAAAGATCCTCCGGAAACTACTGAAAATTTTTTTAGAGCGATCCAACGATCAGATCTATATTTATGGACCTTTTGTGCCGGTACTTTAGTCGTCTCGGTGGAATTGCACGACCGGAAGTCGTCGTAATGGAGTACCGATTCCGCCCTACACCATGTAAAACAGCCTCCAGAAACTACTGAAAAACATTTTAGAGCGATCCAACAGCCGGATCAATTTTTGTGGACCTTTTGAGCCGGTACTCTTGTCGTGTCAGTGGAATGGCGCGACCGGACGTTGTCGGAGTGGAGTACCGATTCCGCGCTACTGCATGTAAAAGAGCCTCCGTAAACTACTGAAAATTTTTTTAGCGCGATCCAACGGTCGGATCTATATTTATGGACCTATTGAGCCGGTACTCTAGTCGTCTCGGTGGAATTGCCCGACCGAAAGTCGTCGGAGTGGAGTACCGATTCCGCGCTACTCCATGTAAAACAGCCTCCAGAAACTACTGAAAAACATTTTAGAGCGATCGAACGGCCGGATCTATTTTTGTGGACCTTTTGAGCCGGTACTCTAGTCGTGTCGGTGGAATGGCGCGACCGCACGTTGTCGGAGTGGAGTACCGATTCCGCGCTACTCCATGTAAAAGAGCCTCCGTAAACTACTGAAAAACATTTTAGAGCGATCCAACGGCCGGATCAATTTTTGTGGACCTTTTGAGCAGGTGCTCTAGTCGTGTCGGTGGAATTGCGCGACCGGACGTCGTCGGAGTGGAGTACCAATTCCGCGCTCCTCCATGTAAAAGAGCCTCCGGAAACTACTGAAAAACCTTTTAGAGCGATCCAACGGTCGGATCTATATTTATGGACCTTTTAGGATGGTACTCTAGTCGTGTCGGTGGAATTGCCCGACCGGACGTTGTCGGAGTGGAGTAACGATTCCGCGCTTCTCCATGTAAAAGAGCCTCCGAAAACTACTGAAAATTTTTTGAGAGAGATCCAACGGTCGGATCTATATTTATGGACCTTTGGAACCGGTACTCTAGTTGTCTCGGTGGAATTGCGCGACCGGACGTCGTCGGAGCGGAGTAACGATTACGCGCTTCTCCATGGAAAAGAGCCTCCGGAAACTACTGAAAAACCTTTTAGAGCGATCCAACGGTCGGATCTATATTTATGGACCTTTTAGGATGGTACTCTAGTCGTGTCGGTGGAATTGCCCGACCGGACGTTGTCGGAGTGGAGTAACGATTCCGTGCTTCTCCATGGAAAAGAGCCTCCAGAAACAACTGAAAAACCTTTTAAAGCGATCCAACGGTCGGATCTATATTTATGGACCTTTTAGGATGGTACTCTAGTCGTGTCGGTGGAAAGGCGCGACCGGACGTTGTGGGAGTGGAATGTCGATTCCGCGCTTCTCCATGTAAAACAGCCTCCGAAAACTACTGAAAAACATTTTAGAGCGATCCCACGGCCGGATCAATTTTTGTGGACCTTTTGAGCAGGTGCTCTAGTCGTGTCGGTGGAATTGCGCGACCGGACGTCGTCGGAGTGGAGTACCGATTCCGCGCTCCTCCATGTAAAAGAGCCTCCGGAAACTACTGAAAATTTTTTTAGAGCGATCCAACGGACGGATCTATATTTCTGGACCTTTTGAGCCGGTACTCTAGTCGTCGGTGGAATTGCCCTACCGGAAGTCGTCGGAGTGGACTAACGATTCCGCGCTTCTCCTTGTAAAAGAGCATCCGGAAACTACTGAAAATTTTTTTAGAGCGATCCAACGACCGGATCTATATTTATGGACCTTTTGAGCCGGTACTTTAGTCCACTCGGTGGAATTGCCCGACCGGAAGTCGTCGGAATGGAGTACCGATTCCACGCTACTCCATGTAAAACAGCCTCCGGAAACTACTGAAAAACATTTTAGAGCCATCCAACGGCCGGATCTATTTTTGTGGACCTTTTGAGCAGGTACTCTAGTCGTGTCGGTGGAATTGCGCGACCGGACGTCGTCGGAGTGGAGTACCGATTCCCCGCTCCTCCATGTAAAAGAGCCTCCGAAAACTATTGAAAAAATTTTTAGAGCGATCCCACGGTCGGATCTATGTTTCTGGACCTTTTGAGCCGGTACTCTAGTCGTCTCGGTGGAATTGCCCGACCGGAAGTCATCGGAGTGGAGTACCGATTCCGCGCTACTCCATGTAAAACAGCCTCCGGAAACGACTGAAAAACATTTTAGAGCGATCCAACGGCCGGATCTATTTTTGTGGACCTTTTGAGCCGGTACTCTAGTCGTGTCGGTGGAATTGCGCGACCGGACGTCGTCGGAGTGGAATACCGATTCCGCGCTACTGCATATAAAAGAGCCTCCGGAAACTACTGAAAAACATTTTAGAGCGATCCAACTGCTGGATCAATTTTTGTGGACCTTTTGAGCCGGTGCTCTAGTCGTGTGGGTGAAATTGCGCGACCGGACGTCGTCGGAGTGGAGTACCGATTCCGCGCTCCTCAATGTAAAAGAGCCTCCGGAAACTACTGAAATTTTTTTTAGGGCGATCCAACGGTCGGATCTATATTTATGGACCTTTTGAGCCGGTACTCTAGTCGTGTCGTTGGAATTGCGCGACCGGACGTCGTCGGAGTGGACTACTGATTCCGCGCTACTTCATGTAAAAGAGCCTCCGGAAACTACTGAAAAACATTTTAGAGCGATCCAACGGCCGGATCAATTTTTGTGGACCTTTTGAGCCGGTGCTCTAGTCGTCTCGGTGGAATTGCCCGACCGGAAGTCGACGGAGTGGAGTAACGATTCCGCGCTTCTCCATGTAAAAGGGCCTCCGGAAACTACTGAAAATTTTTTTAGAGCGATCCAACGATCGGATCTATATTTATGGACCTTTTGTGCCGGTGCTCTAGTCGTGTCGGTGGAATTGCCCGACCGGACGTCGTTGGAGTGGAGTACCGATTTCGCGCTAGTCCATGTAAAACAGCCTCCGGAAACTACTGAAAAACATTTTAGAGCGATCCAACGGCCGGATCTATTTTTGTGGACCTTTTGAGCCGGTACTCTACTCGTGTCGGTGGAATTGCGCGACCGGACGTTGTCGGAGTGGAGTACCGATTCCGCGCTACTCCATGTAAAACAGCCTCCGGAAACTACTGAAAAACATTTTAGAGCGATCCAACGGTCGGATCTATATTTGTGGACCTTTTGAGCCGTTACACTAGTCCTCTCGGTGGAATTGCCCGACCGGACATCATCGGAGTGGAGTACCGATTCCGCGCTACTCCATGTAAAACAGCCTCCGGAAACAACTGAAAAACATTTTAGAGAGATCCAACGGCCGGATCTATTTTTGTGGACCTTTTGAGCCGGTACTCTAGTCGTGTCGGTGGAATGGCGCGACCGGACGTTGTCAGAGTGGAGTACCGATTCCGCGCTACTCCATGTAAAAGCGCCTCCGGAAACTACTGAAAATTTTTTTAGAGCGATCCAACGATCAGATGTATATTTATGGACCTTTTGAGCCGGTACTGTAGTCGTCTCGGTGGAATTGCCCGTCCGGAAGTCGTCGGCATGGAGTACCGATTCCGCACTAGTCCATGTAAAACAGGCTCCGGAAACTACTGAAAAACATTTTAGAGCGATCGAACGGCCGGATCTATTTTTGTGGACCTTTTGAGCCGGTACTCTAGTCGTGTCGGTGGAATTGCGCGACCGGACGTCGTCGGAGTGGAATACCGATTCCGCGCTACTTCATGTAAAACAGCCTCCGGAAACTACTGAAAAACATTTTAGAGCGATCCAACGGCCGGATCAATTTTTGTGGACCTTTTGAGCCGGTGCTCTAGTCGTGTTGGTGGAATTGCGCGACCGGACGTCGTCGGAGTGGAGTACCAATTCCGCGCTCCTCCAAGAAAAAGAGCCTCCGGAAACTACTGAAAATTTTTTTAGGGCGATCCAACGGTCGGATCTATATTTATGGATCTTTTGAGCCGGTACTCAAGTCGTCTAGGTGGAATTGCCCTAACGAAAGTCGTCGGAGTGGAATAACGATTCCGCGCTTCTCTAAGTAAAAGAGCCTCCGGAAACTACTGAAAATTTTTTTAGAGCGATCCAACGATCAGATCTATATTTATGGACCTTTTGAGCCGGTACTGTAGTCGTCTCGGTGGAATTGCCCGACCGGACGTCGTCGGAGTGGAGTACCGAATCCGCGCTACTCCATGTAAAACAGCCTGCGAAAACTACTGAAAAACATTTTAGAGCGATCCAACGGCCGGATCTATTTTTGTGGACCTTTTGAGCCGGTACTCTAGTCGTGTCGGTGGAATTGCGCGACCGGACGTCGTCGGAGTGAACTACCGATTCCGCGCTCCTTCATGTAAAACAGCCTCTGGAAACTACTGAAATACATTTTAGAGCGATCCGACGGCCGGATCAATTTTTGTGGACCTTTTGAGCCGGTGCTCTAGTCGTGTCGGTGGAATTGCGCGACCGGACGTCGTCGGAGTGGAGTACCGATTCCGCGCTCCTCCATGTAAAAGAGCCTCCGGAAACTACTGAAAATTTTTTTAGAGGGATCCAACGGTCAGATCTATATTTCTTGACCTTTTGAGCCGGTCCTCTAGTCGTCTCGGTGGAATTGCCCTACCGGAAGTCGTCGGAGTGGAGTAACGATTCCGCGCTTCTCCATGTAAAAGATCCTCCGGAAACTACTGAAAATTTTTTTAGAGCGATCCAACGATCAGATCTATATTTATGGACCTTTTGTGCCGGTACTTTAGTCGTCTCGGTGGAATTGCACGACTGGAACTCGTTGTAATGGAGTACCGATTCCGCCCTACACCATGTAAAACAGCCTCCGGAAACTACTGAAAAACATTTTAGAGCGATCCAACGGCCGGATCAATTTTTGTGGACCTTTTGAGCCGGTACTCTAGTCGTGTCGGTGGAATGGCGCGACCGGACGTTGTCGGAGTGGAGTACCGATTCCACGCTACTCCATGTAAAAGAGCCTCCGTAAACTACTGAAAATTTTTTTAGAGCGATCCAACGGTCGGATCTATATTTATGGACCTATTGAGCCGGTACTCTAGTCGTCTCGGTGGAATTGCCCGACCGGAAGTCGTCGGAGTGGAGTACCGATTCCGCGCTACTCCATGTAAAACAGCCTCCAGAAACTACTGAAAAACATTTTAGAGCGATCGAACGGCCGGATCTATTTTTGTGGACCTTTTGAGCCGGTACTCTAGTCGTGTTGGTGGAATGGCGCGACCGGACGTTGTCGAAGTGGAGTACCGATTCCGCGCTACTCCATGTAAAAGAGCCTCCGTAAACTACTGAAAATTTTTTTAGAGTGATCAAACGATCAGATCTATATTTATGGACCTTTTGAGCCGGTACTTTAGTCGTCTCGGTAGAATTGCCCGACCGGAAGTCGTTGGAATGGAGTACCGATTCCGTGCTACTCCATGTAAAACAGCCTCCGGAATCTACTGAAAAACATTTTAGAGCGATCCAACGGTCGGATCTATATTTGTTGACCTTTTGAGCCGTTACTCTAGTCATCTCGGTGGAATTGCCCGACCGGACATCGTCGGAGTGGAGTACCGATTCCACGCTACTCCATGTAAGACAGCCTCCGGAAACTCATGAAAAAAACTTTAAAGCGATCCAACGGTCGGATCTATATTTCTAGACCTTTTGAGGCAGTACTCTTGTCGTGTCGGTGGAATTGCCCGACCGGACGTCGTCGGAGTGGAGTACCAAGTCCGCGCTATTCCATGTAAAACAGCCTTTGGAAACTCTTGAAAAATTCTTGAGAGCGATCCAACGGTCGGATCTGTATTTATGGACCTTTTAGGATGGTACTCTAGTCGTGTCGGTGGAATTGCCAGACCGGACGTCGTCTGAGTGGAGTAACGATTCCGCGCTTCTCCATGTAAAAGAGCCTCCGGAAACTACTGGAAAAACTTTTAGAGCGATCCAACGGTCGGATCTATTTTTGTTGACCTTTTGAGTCGGTACTCGAGTCGTATCAGTGGAATTGCCCGACCGGACGTCGTCGGAGTGGAGTCCCGAGTCCGCACTCCTCCATGTAAAACAGCCTTCGGAAACTCCTGAAATTTTTTTTAGAGCGATCCAACGGTCGGATCTATATTTATGGACCTTCTAGGATGGTACACTAGTCCTGTCGGTGGAATTGCCCGACCGGACGTCGTCGGAGTGGAGTAACGATTCCGCGCTTCTCCATGTAAAAGAGCCTTCGAAAACTACTGCAAATTTTTTCAGAGCGATCCAACGATCGGATCTATATTTATGGACTTTTTGAGCCAGTACTCCAGTCGTTTCGGGGGAATTGCCCGACCGGACGTCGTCGGTCTGGAGTACCGATTCCGCGCTACTCCATGTAAAACAGCCTCCGGAAACTCATGAAAAAAAATTTAAAGCTATCCAACGGTCGGATCTATATTTGTGGACCTTTTGAGCCGTTACTCTAGTCATCTCGGTGGAATTGCCTGACCGGACATCGTTGGAGTGGAGTACCGATTCCACGCTACTCCATGTAAAACAGCCTCTAGAAACTCATGAAAAAAGTTTTAGAGGGATCCAACGGTCGGATCTATATTTATAGACCTTTTAGGCGATACTCTAGTCGTGTCGGTGGAATTGCCAGACCGGACGTCGTCGGAGTGGAGTAACGATTCGGCGCTTCTCCATGTAAAAGAGCCTCCCGGAAACTACTGAAAAATTTTTTAGAGCGATCCAACTGGCGGATCTATATTTATGGACCTTTTAGGATGGTACTCTAGTCGTGTCGGTGGAATTGCGCAACCGGGCGTAGTCGGAGTGGAGTAACGATTCCACGCTTCTCCATGGAAAAGAGCCTCCGGAAACTACTGAAAAACCTTTTAGAGCGATCCAACGGTCGGATCTATATTTATGGACCTTTTAGGATGGTACTCTAGTCGTGTCGGTGGAATTGCCCGACCGGACGTTGTCGGAGTGGAGTAACGATTCCGCGCTTCTCCATGTAAAAGAGCCTCCGAAAAATACTGAAAATTTGTTTAGAGAGATCCAACGGTCGGATCTATATTTATGGACCTTTGGAACCGGTACTCTAGTTGTCTCGGTGGAATTGCGCGACCGGATGTCGTCGGAGTGGAGTAACGATTACGCGCTTCTCCATGGAAAAGAGCCTCCGGAAACTACTGAAAAACCTTTTAGAGCGATCCAACGGGCGGATCTATATTTATGGACCTTTTAGGATGGTACTCTAGTCGTGTCGGTGGAATTGCCCGACCGGACGTTGTCGGAGTGGAGTAACGATTCCGCGCTTCTCCATGTAAAAGAGCCTCCGGAAACTACTGAAAATTTTTTTAGAGCGATCCAACGATCGGATCTATATTTATGGACCTTTTGAGCCGGTACTCTAGTCCTCTCGGTGGAATTGCCCGGCCGGACATCGTCAGAGTGGAGTACCGATTCCGCGCTACTCCATGTAAAACAGCTTCCGGAAACTCATGAAAATTTTTTTAAAGCGATCCAACGGTCGGATTTATATTTATGGACCTTTTGAGCCAGTACTCTAATCGTGTCGATGGAATTACGCGACCGGACATCGTCGCAGTGGAGTACCGATTCCGCGCTCCTCCATGTAAAACAGCCTGCGGAAACTACTGAAAAACATTTTAGAGGGATCCAATGGCCGGATCTATTTTTGTGGACCTTTTGAGCCGGTACTCTAGTCGTGTCGGAGGAATTGCGCGATCGGATGTTTTCGGAGTGGAGTACCGATTCCGCGCTACTTCTTGTAAAACAGCCTCCGGAAACTACTAAAAAACATTTTAGAGCGATCCAACGGTCGGATCTATATTTGTGGACCTTTTGAGCCATTACTCTAGTCGTGTCGGTGGAATTGCCCGACCGGACTTCGTCGGAATGGAGTACAGATTCCGCACTACACCATGTAAAACAGCCTCCGGAAACTACTGAAAAACATTTTAGAGCCTTCCAACGGCCGGATCTATATTTATGGACCTTTTGAGCCGGTACTTTAGTTGTGTCGGTGGAATTGCGCGACCGGACGTCGTCGGAGTGGAGAACCGATTCCGCGCTCCTCCATGTAAAAGAGCCTCCGGAAACTACTGAAAATTTTTTTAGAGCGATCCAACGGTCGGATCTATATTTATGGACCTTTTGAGCCGGTACTCTAGTCGTCTCGGTGGAATTGCCCTACCGGAAGTCGTCGGAGTGGAGTAACGATTCCGCGCTTCTCCATGTAAAAGATCCTCCGGAAACTACTGAAAATTTTTTTAGAGCGATCCAACGATCAGATCTATATTTATGGACCTTTTGTGCCGGTACTTTAGTCGTCTCGGTGGAATTGCACGACCGGAAGTCGTCGTAATGGAGTACCGATTCCGCCCTACACCATGTAAAACAGCCTCCGGAAACTACTGAAAAACATTGTAGAGCGATCCAACGGCCGGATCAATTTTTGTGGACCTTTTGAGTCGGTACTCTAGTCGTGTCGGTGGAATGGCGCGACTGGACGTTGTCGGAGTGGAGTACCGATTCCGCGCTACTCCATGTAAAAGAGCCTCCGTAAACTACTGAAAATTTTTTTAGAGTGATCAAACGATCAGATCTATATTTATGGACCTTTTGAGCCGGTACTTTAGTCGTCTCGGTAGAATTGCCCGACCGGAAGTCGTTGGAATGGAGTACCGATTCCGTGCTACTCCGTGTAAAACAGCCTCCGGAATCTACTGAAAAACATTTTAGAGCGATCCAACGGTCGGATCTATATTTGTTGACCTTTTGAGCCGTTGCTCTAGTCATCTCGGTGGAATTGCCCGACCGGACATCGTCGGAGTGGAGTCCCGATTTCACGCTACTCCATGTAAGACAGCCTCCGGAAACTCATGAAAAAAACTTTAAAGCGATCCAACGGTCGGATCTATATTTCTAGACCTTTTGAGGCCGTACTCTAGTCGTGTCGGTGGAATTGCCCGACCGGACGTCGTCGGAGTGGAGTACCAAGTCCGCGCTATTCCATGTAAAACAGCCTTTGGAAACTCTTGAAAAATTCTTTAGAGCGATCCAACGGTCGGATCTGTATTTATGGACATTTTAGGATGGTACTCTAGTCGTGTCGGTGGAATTGCCCGACCGGACGTCGTCGGAGTGGAGTAACGAATCCGCGCTTCTCCATGTAAAAGAGCCTCCGGAAACTACTGGAAAAACTTTTAGAGCGATCCAACGGTCGGATCTATTTTTGTGGACCTTTTGAGTCGGTACTCGAGTCGTATCAGTGGAATTGCCCGACCGGACGTCGTCGGAGTGGAGTCCCGAGTCCGCACTCCTCCATGTAAAACAGCCTTCGGAAACTCCTGAAATTTTTTTTAGAGCGATCCAACGGTCGGATCTATATTTATGGACCTTCTAGGATGGTACACTAGTCCTGTTGGTGGAATTGCCCGATCGGACGTCGTCGGAGTGGAGTAACGATTCCGCGCTTCTCCATGTAAAAGAGCCTTCGAAAACTACTGAAAATTTTTTCAGAGCGATCCAACGATAGGATCTATATTTATGGACTTTTCGAGCAGGTACTCCAGTCGTTTCGGTGGAATTGCCCGACCGGACGTCGTCGGTGTGGAGTACCGATTCCGCGCTACTCCATGTAAAACAGCCTCCGGAAACTCATGAAAAAAAATTTAAAGCGATCCAACGGTCGGATCTATATTTGTGGACCTTTTGAACCGTTACTCTAGTCATCTCGGTGGAATTGCCTGACCGGACATCGTTGGAGTGGAGTACCGATTCCACGCTACTCCATGTAAAACAGCCTCTCGAAACTCATGAAAAAAGTTTTAGAGGGATCCAACGGTCGGATCTATATTTATAGACCTTTTAGGCGATACTCTAGTCGTGTCGGTGGAATTGCCAGACCGGACGTCGTCGGAGTGGAGTAACGATTCGGCGCTTCTCCATGTAAAAGAGCCTCCCGGAAACTACTGAAAAATTTTTTAGAGCGATCCAACTGGCGGATCTATATTTATGGACCTTTTAGGATGGTACTCTAGTCGTGTCGGTGGAATTGCGCAACCGGACGTAGTCGGGGTGGAGTAACGATTCCACGCTTCTCCATGGAAAAGAGCCTCCGGGAACAACTGAAAAACCTTTTAGAGCGATCCAACGGTGGGATCTATATTTATGGACCTTTTAGGATGGTACTCTAGTCGTGTCGGTGGAATTGCGCGACCGGACGTCGTCGGAGTGGAGTAACGATTCCACGCTTCTCCATGGAAAAGAGCCTCCGGGAACTACTGAAAAACCTTTTAGAGCGATCCAACGGTGGGATCTATATTTATGGACCTTTTAGGATGGTACTCTAGTCGTGTCGGTGGAATTGCGCGACCGGACGTCGTCGGAGTGGAGTAACGATTACGCGCTTCTCCATGGAAAAGAGCCTCCGGAAACTACTGAAAAACCTTTTAGAGCGATCCAACGGTCGGATCTATATTTATGGACCTTTTAGGATGGTACTCTAGTCGTGTCGGAGGAATTGCCCGACCGGACGTTGTCGGAGTGGAGTAACGATTCCGCGCTTCTCCATGTAAAAGAGCCTCCCGGAAACTACTGAAAAATTTTTTAGAGCGATCCAACTGGCGGATCTATATTTATGGACCTTTTAGGATGGTACTCTAGTCGTGTCGGTGGAATTGCGCAACCGGACGTAGTCGGAGTGGAGTAACGATTCCACGCTTCTCCATGGAAAAGAGCCTCCGGGAACTACTGAAAAACCTTTTAGAGCGATCCAATGGTGGGATCTATATTTATGGACCTTTTAGGATGGTACTCTAGTCGTGTCGGTGGAATTGCGCGACCGGACGTCGTCGGAGTGGAGTAACGATTCCACGCTTCTCCATGGAAAAGAGCCTCCGGGAACTACTGAAAAACCTTTTAGAGCGATCCAACGGTGGGATCTATATTTATGGACCTTTTAGGATGGTACTCTAGTCGTGTCGGTGGAATTGCGCGACCGGACGTCGTCGGAGTGGAGTAATGATTATGCGCTTCTCCATGGAAAAGAGCCTCCGGAAACTACTGAAAAACCTTTTAGAGCGATCCAACGGTCGGATCTATATTTATGGACCTTTTAGGATGGTACTCTAGTCGTGTCGGTGGAATTGCCCGACCGGACGTCGTCGGAGTGGAGTAACGATTCCACGCTTCTCCATGGAAAAGAGCCTCCGGGAACTACTGAAAAACCTTTTAGAGCGATCCAACGGTGGGATCTATATTTATGGACCTTTTAGGATGGTACTCTAGTCGTGTCGGTGGAATTGCGCGACCGGACGTCGTCGGAGTGGAGTAATGATTACGCGCTTCTCCATGGAAAAGAGCCTCCGGAAACTACTGAAAAACCTTTTAGAGCGATCCAACGGTCGGATCTATATTTATGGACCTTTTAGGATGGTACTCTAGTCGTGTCGGTGGAATTGCCCGACCGGACGTTGTCGGAGTGGAGTAACGATTCCGCGCTTCTCCATGTAAAGGAGCCTCCGAAAACTACTGAAAATTTTTTTAGAGAGATCCAACGGTCGGATCTATATTCATGGACCTTTGGAACCGGTACTCTAGTCGTGTCGGTGGAATTGCGCAACCGGACGTCGTCGGAGTGGAGTAACGAATCCACGCTTCTCCATGGAAAAGAGCCTCCGGGAACTACTGAAAAACCTTTTAGAGCGATCCAACGGTCGGATCTATATTTATGGACCTTTTAGGATGGTACTCTAGTCGTGTCGGTGGAATTGCCCGACCGGACGTTGTCGGAGTTGAGTAACGATTCCGTGCTTCTCCATGTAAAATAGCCTTCGGAAACTACTGCAAATTTTTTTAGAGCGATCCAATGGTCGGATCTATATTTATGGACCTTTAGAGCTGGTACTCTAGTCATCTCGGTGGAATTGCCCGACCGGACGTCGTCGGAGTGGAGTACCGATTCCACGCTACTCCAAGTAAAACAGCCTCCGGAAACTCATGAAAAAAATTTAAAGCGATCCAACGGTCGGATCTATATTTATGGACCTTTTGAGGCGGTACTCTAGTCGTCTCGGTGGAATTGCCCGACCGGACGTCGTTGGAGTGGAGTACCGATTCCGCGCTAGTCCATGTAAAACAGCCTCTGGAAACTACTGAAAAACATTTTAGAGCGATCCAACGGTCGGATCTATTTTTGTGGACCTTTTGAGCAGGTACTCTAGTCGTGTCAGTGGAATGGCGCGACCGGACGTCGTCGGAGTGGAGTACCAATTCCACGCTACTTCATGTAAAAGAGCCTCCGAAAATTACTAAAAAAATTTTTAAAGCGATCCAACGGTCGGATCTATATTTATCGACCTTTTGAGGCGGTACTCTAGTCGTCTCGGTGGAATTGCCCGACCGGACGTCGTTGGAGTGGAGTAACGATTCCGCGCTTCTCCATGTAAAAGAGCCTCCGGAAACTACTAAAATTTTTTTTAGAGTGATCCAACGGTCGGATCTATATTTATGGACCTTTTGAGTAGGTACTCTAGTCGTCTCGGTGGAATTGCCCGACCGGACGTCGTCGGAGTGGAGTACCGATTCCACGCTACTCCATGTAAAAGAGCATCCGAAAACTACTGAAAAAAAAAATTTAGAGCGATCCAACGGTCGGATCTATTTTTGTGGACCTTTTGAGTCGTTACTCTAGTCATCTCGGTGGAATTGCCCGGCCGGAAATCCTCGGAGTGGAGTACCGATTCCTCGATACTCCATGTAAAACAGCCTCCGGAAACTCATGAAAAAAATTTTAAAGCGATCCAACGGTCGGATCTATATTTATAGACCTTTTGAGGCAGTACTCTAGTCGTGTCGGTGGAATTGCCCGACCGAACATCGTCGGAGTGGAGTACCGATTCCGTGCTACTCCATGTAAAACAGCCTTCGGAAACTCCTGAAAAAAATTTTAGAGCGATCCAACGGTCGGATCTATATTTATGGACCTTTTGAGGCGGTACTTTAGTCGTGTCGGTGGAATTGCCCGACCGGACGTCGTCGGAGTGGAGTACCGATTTCGTTCTACTCCATGTAAACAGCCTCAGAAACTCATGAAAAAACTTTTAAAGCTATCCAACGGTCGGATCTATATTTATGGACCTTTTGAGCCGGTACTCTAGTCGTGTCGGTGGAATTGCCCGACCGGAAGTCGTCGGAGTGGAGTACCAAGTCCGCGCTGTTCCATGTAAAACAGCCTTCGAAAACTCCTGAAAAACTTTTTAGAGCGATCCAACGGTCGGATCTATATTTATGGACCTTATGAGGCGGTACTCTAGTCGTGTCGGTGGAATTGCCCGACCGGATGTCGTCGGAGTGGAGTACTGATTCCGTGCTCCTCCATGTAAAACAGCCTCGGAAACTCATGAAAAAACTTTTAAAGCGATCCAACGGTCGGATCTATATTTATGGACCTTTTGAGCCGGTACTCTAGTCGTGTCGGTGGAATTGCCCGACCGGACGTCGTCGGAGTGGTGTAACGATTCCTTGCTACTCCATGTAAAACAGCCTCGGAAACTCATGAAAAATCTTTTAAAGCGATCCAACAGTCGGATCTATATTTATGGACCTTTTAGGATGGTACTCTAGTCGTGGCGGTGGAATTGCCCGACCATACGTCGTCGGAGTGGAGTACCGATTCAGCGCTGCTCCATGTAAAACAGCTTCTGGAAACTCCTGAAAAAAAATTTAGAGCGATCCAACGGTCGGATCTATATTTATGGACCTTTTGAGGCGGTACTCTAGTCGTGTCGGTGGAATTGCCCGACCGGACGTCGTCGGAGTGGTGTAACGATTCCGTGCTACTCCATGTAAAACAGCCTCGGAAACTCATGAAAAAATTTTTAGAGCGATCCAACGGTCGGATCTATATTTATGGAGCTTTTGAGGTGGTACTTTAGTCGTGTTGGTGGAATTTCCCGACCGGACGTCGTCGGGGTGCAGTACCGATTTCGTTCTACCCTATGTAAAACAGCCTCGGAAACTCATGAAAAAACTTTTAAAGCGATCCAACGGTCGGATCTATATTTATGGACCTTTTGAGGCGGTACTCTAGTCGTGTCGGTGGAATTGCCCGACCGGACGTCGTCGGAGTGGACTACCGATTCCTCGCTTCTCCATGTAAAACAGCCTCTAGAAACTACTGAAAAACATTTTAGAACGATCCAACGGTCGGATCTATTTTTGTGGAACTTTTGAGCCGGTACTCTAGTCGTGTCGGTGGAATTGCGCGACTGGACGTCGTTGGAGTGGAGTACCGAATCCATGCTACTCCATGTAAAAGTGCCTCCGGAAACTACTGAAATTTTTTTTAAAGCGATCCAACGGTGGGATCTATATTATAGACCTTTTGAGGCGGTACTCTAGTCGTGTTGGTGGAATTTCCCGACCGGACGTCGTCGGAGTGCAGTTCCGATTTCGTTCTACCCTATGTAAAACAGCCTCGGAAACTCATGAAAAAACTTTTAAAGCGATCCAACGGTCGGATCTATATTTATGGACCTTTTGAGGCGGTACTCTAGTCGTGTCGGTGGAATTGCCCGACCGGACGTCGTCGGAGTGGACTACCGATTCCTCGCTTCTCCATGTAAAACAGCCTCTAGAAACTACTGAAAAACATTTTAGAACGATCCAACGGTCGGATCTATTTTTGTGGAACTTTTGAGCCGGTACTCTAGTCGTGTCGGTGGAATTGCACGACTGGACGTCGTTGGAGTGGAGTACCGATTCCATGCTACTCCATGTAAAAGTGCCCCCGGAAACTACTGAAATTTTTTTTAAAGCGATCCAACGGTGGGATCTATATTATAGACCTTTTGAGGCGGTACTCTAGTCGTGTCGGTGGAATTGCCGGACCGAACATCGTCGGAGTGGAGTACTAAGTCCGCGCTCTTCCATGTTGATGCGAACCTCGTGATCACGTGGTCACGCAACCCACAATCAAGATTGAGATCTGATCCCGGAAAGCCGAAATAGGTCTGATAGGAGTGCGACACAATGGAAACCTGCCCCAAGGCACCTACACTATTGGAATGAGTAGAACGACGCCACGAAGCCAGTTAATCTTCGATAAGTCAGATTCAGTTCGTTCAAGAACTGAAGAATGCAAGAATCACTCTCACACGTTAAAACTGAAAAATTCAGAAGTAATTATCATCAAAGCTCCGAAATTTTGGCCTAACATGGGTTTAAATAGTTCTTGAAAAGTTAACCCTAATGGACCCTTTATGTGGACTTATATGAGGTCCACTCAAAACTGGCCCAAAACCCTAAAATAAAAAGCCCATAACTTAATCCAAACTAGCCTTGGATCCTAGCTTAAAACAAAGTATGAATTAAGCCCAAACAAGCCTTGGGCTGTAGCTAACAAAATAAAATAAAGCTCTTATCTCATGGCCCAAATAAGGTTGTATTGGACCCCTCTTGCACATGGATAAGATGTACTAGGATTTCCTCTTGATACTCCAATTCTGACTTGGTGGAAACCTTCAAAACCAATGCATTCAATGCGTCTTTCAATGTCTTTGTCTTGGACCGTGTCATCGGTCCATTTGGAACATGTAATGGGTCCTTGCTGGTGTTTCTGGGCTGGTTTGCATCATCCCCTCTCCCTTCGAAAGGATTCGACCTCGAATCAAAATCTGTGTCAAACAAAGTAAGATCAGCAACATTAAAGGTAGCACTAACACTATACTCACCTGGAAGGTCAATTTTGTATGCGTTGTCATTGATTCTCTCTAAAACCTGAAAAGGACCATCACCACGAGGCTGTAATTTTGATTTCGTTTGGTTAGGAAATCGTTCCTTACGCATGTGCATCCATACCCAATCACCGGGTTGGAAAACAACCAGTTTAGGTCCCTTGTTTGCTTTAGAAGCATAAAGTCTATTCTTTTTCTCTATTTGTAGTCGAACTCTCTCATGGAGTTCTCTCACCATCTTTGCCTTCTTTTCACCATCTAAACTTACCCTTTCTTCACAAGGTAAAGGAATTAAGTCCATAGGAGTTAGTGGATTAAAACCATAAACAATTTCAAAAGGAGAAAAAGTAGTAGTTGAATGCACAGTTCTATTATAAGCAAACTCAACAAAAGGCAAACATTCTTCCCAACTTTTCAAATTCTTTTGAATTACAGCACGTAAAAGTTGGGATAATGTTCTATTCACTACCTCAGTTTGTCCATCTGTTTGAGGATGGCATGTTGTTGAAAATAATAGTTTAGTTCCCAACTTTCCCCATAAGGTCTTCCAAAAGTAACTAAGGAACTTAACATCACGATCCGACACTATACTTTTAGGAATGCCATGCAAACGTACAATCTCTCTAAAGAACAAGTCTGCGATATGAGATGCATCATCTGTTTTATGGCATGCAATGAAATGCGCCATTTTAAAAAACCTATCAACCACAACAAAGATAGAGTCTCTACCTTTCTTTGACCTAGGTAAACCTAAAACAAAGTCTATAGAGATATCTACCCAAGGTTCAGTAGGCACAGGTAGTGGTGTATATAGTCCATGCGGTTGTACTCTAGATTTTACCTTTCTACAAGCAATGCACTGTTCACAAATTCGTTGCACATCTCTTTTCATCTTTGGCCAATAGAAATGCTCATGCAATACATCCAAGGTTTTCGCAACCCCAAAGTGACCCATTAAACCACCCCCATGTGCTTCACGAACAAGCAATTCACGCAAAGAACTAGCAGGAACACACAATCTATTCTCTTTGAACAAATAACCATCCATCAAATAAAACTTACCGAAAGCCGAATGTCCACATGCATTATAAATCTCAGCAAAGTCAGAGTCATTATCATACAATTCCTTCACATATTCAAAACCTAACAATCTAGTATTCATGGTGTGTAAAAGAACATACCTGCGCGAGAGTGCATCAGCTACGATGTTCTCTTTCCCTTGCTTATACTTGATTACGTAAGGGAAAGTTTCAATGAATTCAACCCATTTTGCATGCCTCCTATTCAACTTACCTTGTCCTTTCAGATGTTTCAAGGACTCATGATCCGAATGGATTACGAACTCTTTTGGCCACAAGTAATGCTGCCATGTCTCAAGTGCTCTTACCAATGCATAGAGTTCTTTGTCGTAAGTTGGATAGTTCAAGGTTGCTCCACTTAACTTCTCACTGAAATACGCAATAGGTCTCCGATCCTGCATCAAAACAGCACCTATTCCTATTCCAGACGCATCACATTCTATTTCAAATGCTTTCGTAAAGTCAGGTAAAGCCAAAACAGGTGCAGAACATAATTTGTCTTTCAAAAAAACAAAAGCCAACTCTTGTTCCTCCCCCCATCTAAACCTAACTGACTTTTTAACAACTTCATTCAAGGGCGCAGCTATGGTGCTGAAATCTTTCACAAAACGCCTGTAAAAACTAGCTAACCCATGAAAACTCCTTACCTCACTTACCGATTTGGGTGTAGGCCAATCCCGGATGGCCTTAACTTTCTCCTCATCCATCTCGATGCCCTGTGCAGCTACAACGTAGCCAAGAAACACAATTTTCTCCATGCAAAAGGCACACTTTTTAAGATTAGCATACAATTTCTCACTACGCAACACACTAAGTACATTACGCAAATGATCAAGATGCTCAGTTAAGTTCTTGCTATATATCAAAATGTCATCAAAATACACAACCACAAACTTACCTATGAATGCACGCAACACATGATTCATTAAACGCATAAACGTACTAGGTGCATTTGTAAGTCCAAACGGCATTACTAACCATTCATACAAACCATGCTTAGTCTTAAATGTTGTTTTCCACTCATCACCTTCTTTCATCCTAATTTGATGGTACCCACTTTTCAAGTCAATTTTAGAGAAGATACATGATCCATGTAACTCATCTAACATGTCATCAAGCCTAGTAATGGGATGTCTATACTTTACCGTTATGTTGTTGATGGCTCGGCAATCAACACACATCCTCCATGTTCCATCCTTCTTTGGCACAAGTAACACGGGTACAGCACACGGGCTCATACTCTCACGAATGTAGCCCTTTTCCATCAGCTCATCAACTTGCCTTTGAAGCTCCTTCGTCTCCTCGGGATTGCTTCTATAAGCTGGTCGGTTAGGAATTGAAGCTCCGGGTACGAAATCAATCTGATGCTCTATCCCCCTCAATGGTGGTAATCCGCTAGGAGTATCGTCGGGGAACACATCATCAAATCCCTGCAACAAAGAAATAGCAACACTAGGCACAATATGATCAAGATCATTAGTATTAAAGTAAGCCTCTTTGTACACAAGTAAGATCATTGGCTTGTTAGTGAAAAATGCAGATCTGACCTCACCCTCTCTAGCATAAAAATTGGGTTGTTTCTTTAGTTTTTCCACACAATTCTCATCACACTTGCTGACTTTCTTCACTCCTCTTGTCTTACCTCCACTCTCGGCCAGATTTGGGTTTTTTTTGAGTTCTGGTCGAATGGTTTGATTTGTTTGGAGTGTTGGCTGAATATTTGCTTGTGTTTGGATGGGTGGCCGAATGGGTTGTAGTGATTTGGGTTCTAGCCGAATCTGATGGTCTTCTCTCCCCTTGTTCCTCACCTTGATTTTCTCTCCCCATCGTCTCATGCTCACTTTTTAGCTTTATTTGATCATCATACACCTGTTTGGGTGTAAGAGGTACAAGAGTGATGGTTTTACCATCTTTTACAATGGTATACCTATTTTTAACCCCATCATGAATTGCCTTCCTATCATATTGCCATGGTCTCCCCAACAAGATGTGACTTGCTTGCATTGGTACCACGTCGCACAGAACTTCATCAACATATTTCCCAATCGAAAATGGAACCACAACCTGTTTAGTCACTTTCACTTTGCCACTATCATTCAGCCATTGCAATCTATATGGTTTAGCATGCTTAGCAGTACACAAATTCAGTTTACTAACAAGGGTGGCACTGCAAACATTAACACAGCTTCCACTATCTATAATTAAACCACACACCTTTCTTTGTACGTAACAACGCGTATGGAAGATGTTCTCCCTTTGTTCATTAGTATCATCTTCTTTGACCTGAACCTGAAGTGTTCGCCTTATAACCAAGGACTCCTCAACCGGTAATGCTAACTCATCCCCATCACTATCCTCCAATGGTGGCATGCCTTCACAATCAGAACTGTCACTTTCAGATTCCACATCACCATTATCTCTAATCATCATGATTCTCTTGTTTGGACACTCTGAAGCATAATGTCCATGTCCTTGACACCTGAAACATTTAACATCACGAGTACGTTTAGGTTGAGTTTCAGATTTACCTTTGGCATCAGTAGGGACATCAACTTTAGCCTTTGGTGGTTCAGTTCTAGAAGCACCAAAGGATCTTGACCGGACAGTACCCTCTCTCTTTAGATTCGGCTTCCAAGGACATGTGAGAGTGAATTCAACCCATTTTGCATGCCTCCTATTCAACTTACCTTGTCCTTTCAGATGTTTCAAGGACTCATGATCCGAATGGATTACGAACTCTTTTGGCCACAAGTAAACTTACCATGTCTCAAGTGCTCTGATACCAACTGATGCGAACCTCGTGATCACGTGGTCACGCAACCCACAATCAAGATTGAGATCTGATCCCGGAAAGCCGAAATAGGTCTGATAGGAGTGCGACACAATGGAAACCTGCCCCAAGGCACCTACACTATTGGAATGAGTAGAACGACGCCACGAAGCCAGTTAATCTTCGATAAGTCAGATTCAGTTCGTTCAAGAACTGAAGAATGCAAGAATCACTCTCACACGTTAAAACTGAAAAATTCCGAAGTAATTATCATCAAAGCTCCGAAATTTTGGCCTAACATGAGTTTAACTAGTTCTTGAAAAGTTAACCCTAATGGACCCTTTATGTGGACTTATATGAGGTCCACTCAAAACTGGCCCAAAACCCTAAAATAAAAAGCCCATAACTTAATCCAAACAAGCCTTGGATCCTAGCTTAAAACAAAGTATGAATTAAGCCCAAACAAGCCTTGGGCTGTAGCTAACAAAATAAAATAAAGCTCTTATCTCATGGCCCAAATAAGGTTGTATTGGACCCCTCTTGCACATGGATAAGATGTACTAGGATTTCCTCTTGATACTCCAATTCTGACTTGGTGGAAACCTTCAAAACCAATGCATTCAATGCGTCTTTCAATGTCTTTGTCTTGGACCGTGTCATCGGTCCATTTGGAACATGTAATGGGTCCTTGCTGGTGTTTCTGGGCTGGTCCGCATCACATGTAGAACAGCCTTCGGAAACTCCTGAAAAACAATTTAGTGCGATCCAACGATCAGATCTATATTAATGGATCTTTTAGGATGGTACTCTAGTCGTGTCGGTGGAATTGCCCGACCAGACGTCGTCGGAGTGGAGTAACGATTCCGCGCTTCTCCATGTAAAAGAGCCTCCGGAAACTACTAAAATTTTTTTTAGAGTGATTCAACGGTCGGATCTATATTTATGGACCTTTTGAGCCGGTACTCTAGTCGTGTCGGTGGAATTGCCCGACCGGACGTCGTCGGAGTGGAGTACCGATTCCGTGCTACTCCATGTAAAACAGCCTCCGGAAACTATTGAAAAAACTTTTAAAGCGATCCAACGATCGGATCTATATTTATGGACCTTATGAGCCGGTACTCTAGTCGTGTCGGTGGAATTGCCCGACCGGACGTCGTTGGAGTGGAGTACCCATTCCTCGCTTCTCCATGTAAAACAGCTTCTGGAAACTACTGAAAAACATTTTAGAACGATCCAACGGGCGGATCTATTTTTGTGGAACTTTTGAGCCGATACTCTAGTCGTGTCGGTGGAATTGCGCGACCGGACGTTGTTGGAGTTGAGTACCGATTCCATGCTACTCCATGTAAAACAGCCTCCAGAAACTACTAATTTTTTTTTTAAAGCGATCCAACGGTGGGATCTATATTACAGACATTTTGAGGCGGTACTCTAGTCGTGTCGGTGGCATTGCCTGACCGAACATCATCGGAGTGGAGTACGGAGTCCGCGCTATTCCATGTAAAACAGCCTTCGGAAACTCCTGAAAAAAAGTTTAGTGCGATCCAACGGTCGGATCTATATTTATGGATCTTTTAGGATGGTACTCTAGTCGTGTCGGTGGAATTGCCCGACCGGACGTCGTCGGAGTGGAGTAACGATTCCGCGCTTCTCCATGTAAAAGAACATCCGGAAACTATTGAAAAAACTTTTGTAGCGATCCAACGGTCGGATCTATATTTATGGACCTTTAGGGATGGTACTCTAGTCGTGTCGGTGGAATTGCCCGACCGGACGTCGTCGGAGTGGAGTAACGATTCCGCACTTCTCCATGTAAAAGAGCCTCCGGAAACTACTAAATTTTTTTTTAGAGGGATCCAACGGTCGGATCTATTTTTATGGACCTTTTGAGCCGGTACTCTAATCGTGTCGGTGGAATTGCCCGACCGGACGTCGTCGGAGTGGTGTAACGATTCCGCGCTTCTCCATGTAAAACAGCTTCCGGAAACTCTTGAAAAAATTTTTAGAGGGATCCAACTGTCGGATCTATATTTATGGACCTTTTGAGGCGGAAACTATTGAAAAAACTTTTGTAGCGATCCAACGGTAGGATCTATATTTATGGACCTTTTAGGATGGTACTCTAGTCGTGTCGGTGGAATTGCCCGACCGGACGTCGACGGAGTGGAGTACCGATTCCGCGCTGCTCCATGTAAAACAGCTTCCGGAAACTACTGAAAACAAATTTAGAGCGATCGAACGGTAGGATCTATTTTTGTGCACCTTTTGAGTCGTTACTCTAGTCATCTCGGTGGAGTTGCCCGGTCGGACATCGTCGGAGTGGAGTACCGATTCCGCGCTACTCCATGTAAAACAGCCTTCGGAAACTTTTGAAAAACGTTTTGCACTTGAAGTATCAATAACTCCTTAACTAAAGCATGTTTTATAATAACAAGTTTGATACTATAAGATACCTTAATTTATGGTAAATGCTCATCTTATATGCAGGCCTATCACATAAATAAAAGGATTGATTGATGAGTTTAAGTATTGAAAGTGAAAGGACAAAGAGATGGCCAAACTTAGAAAAGAGATGTCAGTGCATTCCAAACCGGAACATTGCTCGGTAATTGGATCATATCTGGAGCTCTAGATTTCGGATTTAGGTCCATTTTATATTTTTAAATTGAAGGAACAACGAAGAAGTCCGAAGCTGTCCTGCAGCCCAAACACTATTTAGTGTTCAGCCCATATTTTTTGTTGGAAAGCTGAGACAATTTCCTAAAACATTCCTGAGGATTCTGGGCAAATTATGATGTTAGCAATGACGTCTTGACCAGACAAGAAGATAAGGATTGTTATCAAGTCAAGATGTGGCCACCCACTCATCAATTAGTCAACAAATCAATAGTTCCAAATTTTGGCCTATAAAAGGAGGCACTTACCATGTATTGAGGCATCTTGGTGTTCAGATCAAGATCATGCTCTTGCTTTCTCTCTTTGTATTGCTTATGTCTTGCTTTCATTAATATCAAGTTTATGCACTTCATTTCCTTTCCTTTGTCTAGTTAACTTCTTTCTCATTTATGTTCTTGTCTTGCTCATTTATGTTTCTTTCTTTTATTATGTTTAGCTAAGTTAATTATGTCAAGGTGAAAAGGGTACACTAATGGTGTAAGAATAAGTATAATATAAACTTAACATGGACCTTAACGTTGGATACTAACATGTTTTATATTTGTTATCTTGTTCACTTTAATACTTTGCTTGTTAAATGGTTAATCTAGATTTATGTTGTATAACACTTGGTACAACAAATACTTGTCACTTTCATAGCCCATACTGTATGGTTTAACCGACACCTGAGCTATGAAAGGAACTTGATTTGTTGTTAACATAAGTTATAATCATGAATGCCTGCCAACATTTACAAGTATTAGCTTTATTCGAATAAGATAATTAATGTAATCATGTTAACAATTTATAATCTGATTGGAACCTCCTTTATGTGTGGTTTCCAATTGAGTAATAAGAGTTTATATTATACTTGTTTGAAGTACCATTAGTGGATCCTCTAACCTTGACATTTGTTTTTATCATTATTTAATCCTTACGTTAATCTTTCATCTCAAAGTTCTCATTAATTTCTTCATCTTCTGCTTTCATTATTATTATTATTATTATTATTTACATTCTGTTTATATTATATAATATATATATATATATATTTGATCTTTTCATAAACTCAGTATATAGGCTGGAAACCTGTGACCCGATCTTCAGATCATTCTCAGGTATAACAACGCCACGTACTAAGTACAATAATAATTATTATTGTTATTGTTGTTGTTGTTGTTGTTGTTGTCTTGTTATTTATAATTTATGCAATTAACCTCTCTGTGGTTCGACCCCGGTCTTGCCGGGTTATTTATTACTTCGACACTCCTGCACTTGGGAAAAGACATCAAGCTTTTGGTCGTGTCAAGTTTTTGACGCCGTTGCCGGGGAGGTAAATTCTTGTACAAATTATAATATTTAATTTATTTTCTCTTTTCACTTTTCATTTTATCTATTTTTGTTTCCTTTGTTTTGTTTTGTTTCTTTTTCTTCTATTTTCTTTTCTTGCTTTTATTCTCTTCTTACACGTGCATGAGAGTTTGGTCACGTACATTAAGTGGTCGACTTTGTAGGGTATCTTCATCATTTTCAGAAAATATGGCCGAAGAAGATAATCAATCACTTCATAATGAGAATAATGAGAATAATCGTATGAGAACACTTAGAGACCACATGAATCCCACAAGAACAAGTGCACCCTCATGCATAGTTTTCCCTCCTGATGCATCTCATTTTAATTTTAAGCCAGGCATTATTCAACTCCTACCTTCTTTTCATGGTTTAGACTTAGAAAATCCATACTTGCATTTAAGGGAATTTGAGGAGGTCTGTAATACCTATAATGACTCAAATTGTAGCATGAACACCATTCGATTAAAGCTTTTTCCTTTTTCATTAAAAGATAAAGCTAAAACATGGCTACAAAATTTGAGACCAGGATCCATTCGTGCTTGGGATGATATGCAACAACAATTTTTAAAGAAGTTTTTTCCATCTCACAGAACAAACTCTTTCAAAAGACAAATCATCACTTTCACTCAAAAGCCAGGAGAAACATTTTACCAATGTTGGGATAGGTATCGAGATTTGCTTAATACTTGCCCACATCATGGTTTTGAAACATGGAGATTGGTTTCACATTTTTATGAAGGTTTAACACCTAGAGATAGGCAAATGGTTGAATTGATGTGCAATGGAACCTTTGAAGATAAAGACCCTAATGAAGCAATGGAGTACCTAGACTTGCTAGCCGAAAATGCTCAAAATTGGGACACCACAGGTACTTATGAGGCACCAGGTAAAACTCAACCTCATACATCCAGTGGAGGTATGCACAACCTTAGGGAAGATCATGATCTCCAAGCCAAGTTTGCATCTTTAGCTAGAAAAATCGAGGCACTAGAATTGAAAAAGAGTGGTCAATTAAAATCGATTCAAGACATTGTGTGTCAAATCTGTGAAACAAATGAGCATGTAACCAATGATTGTCCAACTTTACCTTCTTTTAAGGAATGCCTCCATGAACAAGCCCATGCTCTAAACAGTTTCCAAAGGCCCAACCATAACCCATACTCACAAACGTATAACCCTGGTTGGAGAAATCACCCAAATTTCAGTTGGAAGAGTGATAGCAACAATGCACAAACTTCACATCCACCGTTTCAAGCACACTATAATTTCCAAAATTCTCATGGATATGCACCTCCTTATGCTCCACCTCCTAGAAGAAATTTTGAGGAAACATTGCATGCATTCATTGAAAAGCAGGAGACAATCAACACTCAACTTGCTCAAAGCATGACCGATTTTAAAGATGCTCTTGCAAAATTAACATCTGCTCTCAGTTTCCAAGAGAAAGGTAAGTTTCCTTCTCAACCACAGCAAAATCCAAAGGGGCAATACAATGCAAATGCAAGTAGTTCTGGAAGCCAACACATGGATCAAGTCAAATCAGTCATCACTCTTCGTAGTGGTAAGGTTATTGAAAAACCTATTCTTGAACCTTGTGAGAAAGATGATGAGTCTATCTCTGAGGGTAAGGAAGGGGTTGAACCTGAACATTGTAAAGAAAAGGCTGATTCCTCGTCAGCACTTCCGTTTCCTCATGCCATGATCAAACAAAGGAAAGTTAGTCACAACTCTGAAATCTTTAAAATTTTCAAACAGGTAAGGATCAATATACCTTTGTTGGATGCTATTAAACAGGTTCCTTCCTATGCTAAATTTTTGAAAGATCTGTGCACTGTGAAGAGAAAATTGAATGTGAAAAAGAAAGCATTTTTAGCCGAACAAGTAAGTGCCATTCTTCAGAACAATAATGCTTTGAAATATAAAGACCCTGGTTGTCCTAAAATTTCTTGCTTTATTGGAGAACATAAAATTGAAAGAGCCTTACTTGATCTTGGAGCTAGTGTGAATTTACTTCCATATTCAGTTTTTCAGAGTCTCAATCTAGGTGAGTTAAAACCAACCTCTGTAACTCTTTTACTCGCCGATAGATCTGTAAAAGTGCCTAGAGGAATAATTGAAGATGTGTTGGTACAAGTTGATAAATTCATTTATCCTGTGGATTTTGTTGTCTTGGACACGCAACCTGTTGAAGCATGTAATTCAATTCCTGTCATTTTAGGACGTCCATTTCTTGCCACTTCTAATGCATTGATTAATTGTAAGAATGGACTGATGAAGCTATCATTTGGAAACATGACATTGGAGATGAATATTTTCAACATTTAAAAGCAACCTGGAGATGATAATGATTTACAGGAAGTGGACTTTATTGAAAAATTAGTTCATGATCAATTTCAAACCACTTCTAGTGAAACTGAGATTGATGAATCTGATGATTTGCAAATGGTCTACTTTCAGGAATCAAAGGCATGCAATTGGAGACCACAAATTGAAGAATTGCCACCACGATCAATTGAGCCCATACCTTCAAGTGTTCAACCACCAAAACCTGAATTGAAGCCGTTACCATTTAATCTCAAATACTCATTTTTGGGAGAAAATGAAACTTTTCCGGTAATAATCTCTTCCAAACTTAATGCGCATCAAGAAGGTAAGTTATTACAGACTCTAAAAATGCATAAAAATGCATTAGGATGGACCATAGCTGACATAAAAGGAATTAGCCCTTTGATTTGCACACACACGATTTATTTGGAGGAAAATGCTAAACCCTCTAGAGAAATGCAACGAAGGCTTAATCCTAATATGAAAGAAGTAGTGAAAAATGAAGTCATTAAGCTTCTAGATAATGGAATCATTTATCCTATTTCTGACAGCAAATGGGTAAGTCCTACCCAAGTTGTACCCAAAAAGACTGGAGTCACTGTGATAACAAATGAGAAAAATGAGTTAATTCCAACTAGGACTGTTACGGGTTGGCGCATGTGCATTGACTATAGGAAACTTAATTCAATGACTAGAAAAGATCATTTCCCTTTACCTTTCATGGACCAAATCCTAGAAAGAGTTGCAGGTCATGAATTTTATTGTTTCCTAGATGGTTATTCAGGTTACAATCAAATTGAAATTGCATTGGAAGATCAAGAGAAGACTACTTTCACATGTCCATTTGGTACTTTGCATATCGAAGGATGCCTTTTGGATTATGTAATGCACCAGCCACGTTTCAAAGATGCATGCTTAGCATATTCAGTGATATGGTTGAACGTTTTCTTGAAATTTTTATGGATGATTTTTCTGTTTTTGGTGATTCATTTGATGATTGTTTGACTAACTTAGAAAAGGTTTTGAGCAGGTGTGAAGAGAAGAATCTTGTACTGAATTGGGAAAAATGTCACTTTATGGTAACCAACGGCATTGTACTTGGTCACATTGTTTCATCGAAAGGAATTGAGGTTGATAAATCTAAAATCGAGTTAATTGCCAACTTACCAACACCAAAATCTGTTAAAGATGTTAGATCATTCTTAGGACATGCTGGTTTTTACAGAAGGTTCATCAAAGATTTTAGTGTAATAACTAAGCCCTTGAGTAACCTTCTAACAAAGGATAATATTTTTGAATGGACTGAACATTGTGAGGAAGCCTTTGTTAAACTTAAAAACTTGCTTACTTCTGCTCCTATCATTCAACCTCCTGATTGGTCATTACCTTTTGAAATAATGTGTGACGCTAGTGATTATGCCGTGGGTGCTGTCTTGGGACAAAGGAAAGATAAGAAACCTTATGTGATTTACTATGCAAGTAAAACTTTAAATAGTGCTCAAATGAATTACACCACCGCTGAAAAAGAATTACTTGCAGTAGTATTTGCATGTGACAAGTTCAGATCTTATCTTGTTGGCTCACCTGTTGTTGTTTTTAGTGATCATGCAGCATTGAAATATTTTCTCTCTAAGAAAGATTCTAAGGCTAGATTGGTGCGGTGGATTTTGTTACTTCAAGAATTTGATATCACAATCAAAGACAAGAAAGGCACCGAAAATGTTGTCGCGGATCATTTGTCAAGATTGACAACCGATTCGAAATCTGACATTACACCAATCGATGACTACTTTCCTGATGAATCTTTATTTTCTGTCTCTACGATGCCTTGGTTTGCTAATATTGTTAATTTTCTTGTTTCAGGACAATTGCCAGCTCATTGGAGTACCCAAGACAAAAGAAAGTTCTTGAACGAAGTGAAGAACTTTTATTGGGATGACCCTTATTTATTCAAATATTGTCCTGATCAAATATTTCGAAGATGCATTCCTGACAATGAGGTAAGTAGTGTCATTAAATTTTGTCATTCTGAGGCATGTGGGGGTCATTTCTCATCAAGAAAGACAGCTGCAAAAAAAAAGTTTGCAAGGATCTCTCTCTCTCTCCTCGCTCTCTCTCCCTCTCTCTAATCTGTATTGTCTTTGATCTCCTTGGTTCACCGTTGGATCGTCACCATTTTTGAGTATGTTGTTCTTCACAACATGCTCTACATCTTAACCGAACGGATCATCATTTCAATCAATGAACTGTGAGATACGGGACTTGTAATTCTGGGGTTGTCGGAGCTCGATCTCTTTTGTTCACCGTTGGATCGTCACCATATTTGAGTATGTTCTCCATCAGAACATTCTCTACATCTTGACCGAAGGGATCATCTTTTCAATCAATGAACTGAGAGATACTGGGCTCGTAATTCTTTGAGATAAGGTGAGTAGCTGCATCTTTTTCAGTGGGTTTTCTTTCTGGACTTCTAATACCAGCTATAAACATGATAATCTCTCATTAGAGCTTTGCTATCTCTAGTAAATGTCTATTGCCATAATGTCTTCATGTTCTGGTGTGGAATCTGTTCCATTGGTTAGCTGTAACATTAAACAACAAAATGAAGTTAAGTCTGGACACAATTGAATACAACTCATTTGGAAGTTCATTTGCTTGCTGGTTAGAGAGTGGTGTTGTCGAAGCTCGATCTCCTTTGTTCACCGTTGGATCGTCACCATCTTTTAGTATGTTGTTTTTCTGAACCTGCTATATATCTTGACCGAACGGATCGTTGTTCCAATCAAAGTTCTGGTAGATACGGGACTCGCAATTCTGTACCATAATGTCTTTGTGTTCTGCTATCGAATCTGTTCCAATGGTTAGCTCTGACATTGAACAACAAAATGCAGTTAAATCTGGACATACCTTACAATTAGAGCTCCATGATATGCTAATTAGTCACGACATGTTGAGTTCTAAAGTTGATGAGTTGAAGGTTGGGTCTAAGCAACAAGAACATCTAAACCTTAGCCCCAAATTGAATTTTTTAAATGCTTTGAAGGGTTCTGATGTTGATGACAATAAGGGTAGGATGTCCCTTGATATGAATCCAGTCCGTAACTTGCATTTTGCTCCCCCCGCAATAACTAATGGTCGTATGACAGTAGCTCCTCCACTTGATGTGTTTGAGGATGGCTGTGAACTTTGGAAATCCACTCTAGTTGGTCATTTCGTGAGTAAGAAATTACCCTATCCTGTTGTTAATTCTATTGCCAAAAGAATATGGGGCTCCCACGGTCTATCCGATGTTTTATCTTCTGATAATGGTTTCTTTCTCTTCACTTTTGATTCTGTCGATCGCGCCACTAATGTTCTGGAGAGAGCCCCATGGCACATGGCCAACAGACCTTTGGTACTTAAACGTTGGCATCCGAACATGCAATTTTTGAAAGATGATCTGGATAGAGTTCCGGTATGGGTTAAGCTCTATAATGTTCCTCTCGAGTATTGGACTGTTAAGGGGTTGAGTTGTGTAGCGAGTGCTATTGGGGTTCCCCTTCATGCTGACCTCACTACATTATTGCGTAAAAGGCTTAGCTACGCAAGAGTTTGCGTTGAGATAGAAGCTTCGAAAACGCTGGTGAAGGAATACGACCTTCGCTGTCCAAATGGGTTATTCATAACAATTTCAGCGGATTATGAATGGATACCTTCAAGGTGCAATAATTGCAATGTCTTTGGACATACCACAGCGATATGTGCTACCAGTAAAGTTGATGATCGTACAATGGGGGCAGATGGAAAAAGGAAAATAGGAGTTGTGAACTCTAAACCTGCAGATAATAAGCAGAATCAGCTTCAATGGCAGGTAGTTGGTAAACGAAATAAGGGTGTTACGATTGGTGAGAATGATTGTTTGGCATCTAAAGAGCTTAATTGTAATGAGAATGGTTCTGTAGCATCTGCTTTACATATTGCTGATTGTCATACGAATGAAACTGCGACATCAGATGTGCCCAATGCTGGTTGTTATGAAGATGAAAATCCTACCTCTCCTCTTGTTTTGAAGAGTTTACGAGCAGACATGGTGCCGGAGGAAGGGGCTGCATGTACTTCTTTAGATCAAAGTTTAACCATCTGTAATACAATTGCTTATGCAACCATGAACCCTGTTAGTCATGAGGTGAATGTTGATATTGGAGCTATGGGAGCTGATACAGGTAAGGAAGACGAGGATAAGGAGTCGACGTCACTGATCCCAACAAGTCCGCAAAGTCCGATTTCTTCTGACGGGGAAAATTTTATTAATCAGTTAGCTAGCAAGGCTAGAGACTCTCTAGAGAAAAAGAAAACGGGTTCTCCAGGCTTTTCAAAGAAGAGTAAGAAATCTGGCTCCTCGAGGGGGGGCAAGTCAAGGTAATCAGTGTGTTGCTGTTTGGTACTCCTCTCTAATTCCCTATGATTATTGGATGTTGGAATGTTAGAGGTTTGAATGATCCCATAAAGCATTCAGAACTGCGTCAGCTCATCCATCAAGAGAGGATGGTTTTTTTTGGTTTGGTTGAAACTCGGGTTAGAGACAGGAATAAAGATAATGTTTCGCAACTTCTTCTGCGTAATTGGTCATTCTTGTATAATTATGATTTCTCTTGTCGTAGTCGTATTTGGGTTTGTTGGAATGCTGATTTGGTGAAGGTGGATGTTCTGGGAATGTCAGACCAGGCTATCCATGTTTCTGTCATGATATTAGCTACCAATATCTGTTTTAATGCTTCAATCATTTACGGAGACAATAATGCATCCTTACGTGAGGCTTTATGGTCTGATATTGTGAGTCGTAGTGATGGATGGGAGTCAACCCCATGGATTCTTATGGGCGACTTTAATGCTATCCGCAACCAGTCAGAGAGGTTAGGAGGGTCTTCTACGTGGGCTGGTCATATGGACAGATTGGAAACATGTATACGTGAAGCGAAAGTGGATGATCTTCGGTATTCAGGTATGCATTATACTTGGACGAACCAATGTCCTGAGAATATGATTATGCGGAAACTAGATAGAGTGCTTGTAAATGAGAAGTGGAATATGCACTTCCCATTGTCGGAAGCGAGATTCTTGCCTGCTGGTATGTCGGATCATTCTCCCATGGTGGTAAAAGTCACTGGCAATGTTCAGAACATAAAGAAACCATTCAGATTCTTCGATATGTGGATGGATCATGACGAGTTCATGCCCTTGGTGAAGAAAGTATGGGATTAGCATTCGGGAGATTGTCCAATGTATCAGTTGTGTTGCAAACTAAGGAAGCTAAAGCAGGAACTTAAACATTTCAATAAGACTCACTTCTCCAATATTTCCGATAGAGTCAAAGATGCAAAAGATCACATGGATAAGGCTCAACAAGATCTGCATACAGCGCCTGAGAATCCAACATTGCGTATGCGAGAAAGAGATGCTGTTCGTAACTATGCTTCTACTGTCAGGGCGGAAGAGAGTTTTTTCAAACAAAAGGCAAGGATGCAATGGCTTAGCTTGGGGGATCAGAATACTAGCTACTTCCACAAATCAGTAAATGGGAGACAGAATAGAAATAAGCTTCTCTTCGTTACAAGGGAGGATGGGGAAGTCGTTGAAGGACACGAGGCAGTCAAATCAGAGGTAATTGCATACTTCCAGCGTGTGTTGGGAGTGAATCAGATGCCTAGGGTCTTGAACGAGGAAGTGATGCAATCGGCAATTAACTGCAAACTGTCTTCGACTCAACAGCATGAACTAGCACAAGAAGTAACAAGGGAGGAGATTAAGAATGCTATGTTTAGTTTGAAAAACAACAAAGCCCCTGGCCCGGATGGCTTCAACGCAGGTTTCTTCAAAAGAATGTGGCATATAGTGGGGGAAGATGTAATCAAAGCTGTTAGCTCCTTCTTTCAGACTCGTAGAATGCTTAAAGAAATGAATGCTACATCCATTTCCCTTATCCCTAAAGTTGCTAATCCTACGAGGTTGACAGATTTTCGTCCTATATCTTGCTGCAATACAGTATACAAATGCATCGCGAAGATTCTAGCTGGGAGAATGAAAGTTGTTTTGCCGTCCTTAGTAGGTCCGTATCAAACAGCTTTTATCTCTGGACGGAGAATCAGCGACAATATTCTTTTGTCTCAGGAGCTAATGAAAGGCTATCATAAATCTACGGGTCCGACTCGTTGTGCTATGAAAGTAGATCTGATGAAGGCTTATGACTCGGTTCGGTGGGATTTCGTTGATGCTACGTTAATAAAAATGGGATTCCCTAGAACAATGGTTGATTGGATCATGGTGTGTGTTACATCGTGTCAATTCTCAATCAACGTCAATGGTGAACTTGCAGGTTACTTTCATGGGGGTATAGGGCTGAGACAAGGTGATCCATTATCTCCATATTTGTTTGTCCTTTGCATGGAAATCCTGTCAGGGCTGTTCTGCAATATGAGTGCCAATCAAAACTTCAAGTTCCACTGGAGATGCAAGAAGGACAGAATTTCTCATCTTTGCTTTGCCGACGACTTGATGATATTCAGCAAAGGGGATGTACACTCAATTCGTATGATCAAAAACGTACTCACAGAGTTTCAAGATCTATCAGGTCTATATCCAAATCCAAACAAAAGTGACATCTTCTTGAGCGGTGTGTTAGGTGCTGAGAGGGAACAGATTATCAGTATTCTTGGGTTTAGAGAGGGGGAGCTTCCTATGAAATATTTGGGAGTGCCTCTTATCTCGTCCAGACTAAAGGCTGTTGATTGTAAGGGCCTCGTGGATCGTATTACCGCTAAAGTACGACATTGGACCTGCAGAACACTCTCTTTCGCAGGGCGAGTACAACTGATTAACTCAGTTTTATTCTCCATCCAAGTCTATTGGGCATCTCTATTCTTATTACCTGGGCAAGTAGTGAAAAACGTTGAGCAAATTATGAGATCATTTCTTTGGTCAGGTTCAGATATGAGCACTACTAGGGCTAAAGTGGCTTGGGATCAGGTATGTCTTCCAAGAAAGGAGGGGGGGCTAGGCATAAAAAGGATAACAGAATGGAACAAGATTGCCTTGTTGAAACACATTTGGAACTTGTGCAATGACTCGAATGGCTCAATCTGGTCTACTTGGATCAGATCCAATCTCTTGCGAGGTAGGAATTTCTGGACAATCAAGGCGCCAGGAAGCTGCTCTTGGGCTTGGGGAAAGATTCTAAAGCTCAGATCCTTAGCATGGCCGAAGATGAAGCACAGTATCGGAGATGGAATGACAACCTCTCTATGGTTTGACAATTGGCATCCTCACAGCCCGCTCGCAGATACTTACGGTGAACGATTCATCTATGATTCAGGTATGGAACACAATGCGAGAGTGAACGTGCTGATTAATAACTTAGAATGGAGAATTCCTATCACTCATGCTATTGGCTGGCACCCCATTATAGAAGCTATTCCTTCCACATCTACTCCTAAGAGGCAAAAGGATGAGATTGTTTGGTTGGATTCGCCAAATCAGAGTTTCTCGGTCAAAGTAGCTTGGAAACAACTAAGAATTCATCATCAGATGGTTGATTGGCATGACATCGTGTGGTTCAAGAATGCTGTCCCAAGACATGCATTTCTTCTTTGGGTGGCTATCCAACGGAAACTCTCAACGCAGGATAGACTTCATCGGTTTGGTATTCATGGTCCCAATAGGTGCTCACTTTGTCTCCGCAATAATGAAGATCACAACCACTTGTTCTTTGAATGCTCCTTTACGAAAGCATTATGGTGGAATGTTTGTGACAGATGCGACATTCCAAGAATGACAAAAAGCTTGGATGAATGGATTCGATTGGCCACTATCTCTTGGCATGGAAAAAGTTTCGTCAACTTTTCTCGTAAACTGGGTTTCGCAGCTACAGTGTATTGTATCTGGCAAGAACGGAACGCAAGGATCTTTGCAGATGTGTCTAAAGCTTCGAATTTGGTTTTTGATCAAATCGAATGTATCATTCGCGATAAGCTTGTTTTGATGAGGAATGTTCAACAAATAGATGAAAACATAAGGATCCAAAGACTTTGGAGGGTCAATAACATGGACTCTTAATTTGATGTTTAGCTGGTTGTTTTTGTACCCCTAGCATATCTAGTTGGTCTAAATTTTTGTTTTGTTATGTGGCTAGTCTGTAGCCATTTGTTGGTTTTCGTTTCTGTTCACATTGTAAATCTTGGGTATGCCCATTATATTCTTTGTATCATTTTCTTTTAATACATAAGTCAGCTTACCAAAAAAAAAAGACAGCTGCAAAAATCTTACAAAGTGGATTTTACTGGTCCACCATGTTCAAAGACTCACATGCATTCTGTAAGATTTGTGAAAATTGTCAAAAGTTGGGATCTATTTCGAAACGTCACATGATGCCTTTAAATCCTATTCTTGTCATTGAGATCTTTGACTGTTGGGGTATAGATTTCATGGGTCCATTTCCTCCATCATTTGGTTTCTTGTACATATTGGTCGCAGTAGATTATGTTTCAAAATGGATAGAGGCAATTCCAAGTCGAACCAATGATCACAAAACAGTGATAAAGTTTTTGAAAGAAAACATTTTAAGTCGATTTGGAATCCCTCTAGCCATGATAAGTGACGGTGGAACACACTTTTGCAACAAGCCATTTGAGTCTTTAATGAAGAAATATGGAATCACACATAAAGTTGCCACCCCTTATCACCCTCAGACAAGTGGACAAGTAGAGCTTGCTAATAGGGAGATCAAACAGATCTTAGAGAAAACAGTGAACCCTAATAGGAAAGACTGGTCTTTAAGACTTAATGATGCACTTTGGGCTTATCGAACTGCTTATAAAACATCATTAGGTATGTCACCTTATAGACTAGTCTATGGAAAACCTTGTCACTTGCCTGTGGAAATTGAACATAAAGCTTATTGGGCTATTAAAGCTTTCAATTCAAGCCTTGATGATGCTAGTCAGCTGCGAAAATTGCAAATAAATGAGCTTGAGGAAATAAGAAATGATGCATATGACAATTCAAAAATTCATAAAGCAAGAATTAAAGAGTTTCATGACAAGAAAATACTGAGAAAAACATTCAATGTTGGTCAAAAAGTCTTGCTTTATAATTCTCGACTCCATTTATTTCCTGGAAAACTAAGATCAAGATGGAGCGGTCCTTTTATTGTGAAACATGTGTATCCATATGGGGCCTGTGATATTGAGAATCCAAAGAATGGCAATGTTTTCAAGGTAAATGGGCATTGTTTGAAAGTTTATTTTGACAATTTTTCGGTTGAAAATGACTCTATTGAATTGAGTGATCTTGTATATAAAGATTGATTCTTTTTCTCACATTGTTTTGTGTTTTGTTGTATCTATTGTTTTGCTAGTCTCTCTTTCACCCCGGTCAAATGGCGGATAACGGTACTCCGTGACTTAAGTCGGTTCTTTCAGTTTCCCAAATAACTGATATCTGTATATATTTGTAAAATTCTTAGCTCTTTCTCCCTTCTTTGAATCTCTTCTCTAATTCTCTTTTGAAAATGGACACCACTCTTGAAAAGTTGAAAAGGTATTTTCCCGCTTTGCCTCCAAATGCGATTAATAAAATTTACCGTGCTAGGTGTGCAAGATTGAGGTTCTTAATGAATCATGAAATTCCTGAAGATATTCGCTGGCTAATTGAAGCAAAGGTCCGCTTATCAGGTGAGTCCTCCAATTCTTTCATTTCACACATGCCTGGAACAGGTAAAAGCACTTTTGCAAAGAAACGTCGTGCAAAACGACTGAAAGTCTGTCACAAATGTGCTAGATGGACTTGTAATGCGACATGTCGTTCTTTAGGAATGGTATCTGTAAACCGTGAAGATAAGATACAATTCATTAAGGATGGCCTGAGTAAGGGGTCTTTAGATAATCTTTTGTTGACCCTTGAGACGCATCCTAGTGGAGATGTGCATCGTGTAATTCATGATTTATGGCCACAATTCCATAAAGAACATGATCGACTTAGTCTTGGGAATCTGACTAAAAAAGACCCTGTTTGCCAGTTTTTAAGAAAACTGGATGGGAAGCCTATCCCCGACCCATAGAGGGCGTTTAAGCCGTTCTTGGACGTAAAACCAAGGGAAGATGTGAGCCACAATCACAACTACCTGTACATACATGCTTTTTCAAAATAAATAATTAATAAAGATAGAGAGAGAGAGAGAGAGAGTTTGTAAGACTACAGCTGACCTACATATAGGTGGTATGATTGCATTTTCACTTTTTCATCTATAAATTCTTCTCTTCCTTCCCTTCATTTCTACTCATCCCATATATTCATCAAATATAGAAGTGTGTAGAAATGGCAAGTTCCTCAAGTCATCAGATAAGAAATATTTGTGTTTTCGGTGGATCCAGTTCTGGGAAAGAAAAAGAGTTTTTAGAATCAGCAAATCATCTTGGTCGGGTACTAGCTGAGAGAAAGATTCATTTAGTGTATGGGGGAGGCAGCCTTGGGTTAATGGGAGGTGTGTCAATGGCTGCATTTTTAGGAGGCAGTCAAGTTTTAGGGGTTGTCCCCAAAGCTTTAGCAACTGGGGACATCATTGGAAAAACAATTGGAGAGGAACTACAGGTCCCAACAATGTCTGACCGACTGAATACCATGTTTAGCCATGCTGATGCCTTCATTGCCTTACCAGGTGGTTTGGGCACATTGGAAGAAATCTTTCATATTTTATCTTGGGCCCAACTGCACATTCACCATTAACCTATAGATTTGTTAAATGTTAATGGTTTTTATGATAAGTTGTTGTCTTTCCTTGATCAAGCTGTGGAACAGGAATTTCTAACATCTTCGGCACGACAAATCATAATCTCTGCTGCTACTGCTGAACAATTGATTGACCAACTACAATCTTTCATCCCTGTCATTGATCCCTGCATGAGTCGCCTAGATTGGTCAACTAAGGACAGCCGTAAAAAGTTTAGATTAAATTTGAGCCTTCATCTGTGAAACCTTGTGTCTTTTGGTTTTATTAATAGCATATTATTTTGTTTTGTTACTTCTTATGTTTGTTTAAGTGTGTTTCAGGTTTGTCATTGTTCGATGTTTCAGGTGATGTCTTCTATACTCTATCTTTCTACCTTCGAACATTGAGGACAATGTCTCGTTTTTGTTGGGGGGAGAGGGTAGTAGTTTAAAAAAAAAAAATACTAACTTGCAAACTGTTTTTGCTATTATTAAAACCATTTGACAAAATTGTTATTAGGATGGCAGAGTATGGAATCAATTTTATTGACTCTAGAGACGCATCTTAGTAAGTTTCATTACCAAGGTCTATCATAATACTTCTTGAAATATTCAGGTTTACAAACTCTCACATTGTTATCACTTGATTCTGCTCCTATACTCATTTAACAAGTATTATTAAACCTTCATTTTCACACACACACTTTAACATATGATTGTGGGTTGCACATTGGATTATTACATTAATTATGTTCTTTTGTTGAAGGTAACAACTAAGGGAAAAGGATAGTATATAATTTGCAAAAAAAAAAAAAAGTATTGATGATAATAAAACGTGGATAAGTTTGGTTTCGTAGCCTCCCTAACCTAAGCAATTAAGCCCGAAGGGGTGTTTTAACACCTAATACCCTAAAGTCAACTAACTTGGGAGCTATTGGCCCAAAGCTTGTTACATGGGTTAAGGAGAAAAGCTTAAGGGAATCAAACATTGCACTATCTACGTATCAGTATCTGCAACCCGAGTTGTTAAGCTCGTAGGGGTGTCTCAACACCTAATGCCCTAAGATCAACTGGTCTGGGAGTCATTAGCCTAAAACTCGTTACATGGGTTAAAGATACATTGTGTTTTAAGTTGTATGTGTATATAAATAAAAAGAAAAAAAAAATAATAATAATCCCAACCCAAGGAAGTTCACCTTAAACATTTGAACATAATATTGTTTTCTTCCAACAAAAGCCCCATCATCTATGTTTTCATTGAGCACACAAAAAGAAGGTTTATTAATATCTTGTTTACGAAGTATGAAGCAGGAATATAAATTTAATGAGAGTTTGTTTATCTAGATAGATTAATGGAAGTTGAATGATGAATGCCTTGCTTTGTGGAACTTGCAAATTGTTTCTCTATTTTAACGCTTTAGATTACTAGGGACTAGTAATAAGCTGGTTGGGGGGTGTGATTAGTACTTAAAAGTGCATGTTTATCAAGGTTTTATATCATCATTTTGCACTTGAAGTATCAATAACTCCTTAACTAAAGCATGTTTTATAATAACAAGTTTGATACTATAAGATACCTTAATTTATGGTAAATGCTCATCTTATATGCAGGTCTATCACATAAATAAAAGGATTGATTGATGAGTTTAAGCATTGAAAGTTAAAGGACAAAGAGATGGCCAAACTTAGAAAAGAGATGTCGGTGCAGTCCAAACCGGAACATTGCTCGGTAATTGGATCATATTTGGAGCTCTAGATTTCGGATTTAGGTCCACTTTATATGGATGGAAAGGTAAGACAAAGGCCTACAACTTTCATGAGGAGCCCAAGATTTGAAAAGGTCGTTTTGAAGTCCAAATTGAAGGAACAACGAAGAAGTCCGAAGCTGTCCTGCAGCCCAAACACTATTTAGTGTTCAGCCCATATTTTTTGTTGGAAAGCTGAGACAATTTCCTAGAACATTCCTGAGGATTCTGGGCAAATTATGATGTTAGCAATGACGTCTTGACCAGACAAGAAGATAAGGATTGTTATCAAGTCAAGATGTGGCCACCCACTCATCAATTAGTCAACAAATCAATAGTTCCAAATTTTGGCCTATAAAAGGAGGCACTTACCATGTATTGAGGCATCTTGGTGTTCAGATCAAGATCATGCTCTTGCTTTCTCTCTTTGTATTGCTTATGTCTTGCTTTCATTAATATCAAGTTTATGCACTTCATTTCCTTTCCTTTGTCTAGTTAACTTCTTTCTCATTTATGTTGTCTTGCTCATTTATGTTTCTTTCTTTTATTATGTTTAGCTAAGTTAATTATGTCAAGGTGAAAAGGGTACACTAATGGTGTAAGAATAAGTATAATATAAACTTAACATGGACCTTAACGTTGGATACTAACATGTTTTATATTTGTTATCTTGTTCACTTTAATACTTTGCTTGTTAAATGGTTAATCTAGATTTATGTTGTATAACACTTGGTACAACAAATACTTGGCACTTTCATAGCCCATACTGTATGGTTTAACAGACACCTGAGCTATGAAAGGAACTTGATTTGTTGTTAACATAAGTTATAATCATGAATGCCTGCCAACATTTACAAGTATTAGCTTTATTGGAATAAGATAATTAATGTAATCATGTTAACAATTTATAATCTGATTGGAACCTCCTTTATGTGTGGTTTCCAATTGAGTAATAAGAGTTTATATTATACTTGTTTGAAGTACCATTAGTGGATCCTCTAACCTTGACATTTGTTTTTATCATTGTTTAATCCTTACGTTATCTTTCATCTCAAAGTTCTCATTAATTTCTTCATCTTCTGCTTTTATTATTATTATTATTATTTACATTCTGTTTATATTATATAATATATATCTTTGATCTTTTCATAAACTCAGTATATAGGCTGGAAACCTGTGACCCGATCTTTTAGATCATTCTCAGGTATAACAACGCCACGTACTGAGTATTATTATTGTTGTGTTTTATAATTTATACAATTAACCTCTCTCTGGTTCGACCCCGGTCTTGCCGGGTTATTTATTACTTCGACACTCCTGCACTTGGGAAAAGACATCAAGCTTTTGGTCGTGTCTCAATTCCACCAAGATGACTAGAGTAACGACTCAAAAGGTGCACAAAAATATATCCGACCGTTGGATCGCTCTAAATTTTTTTTCAGTAGTTTCCGGAAGTTGTTTTACATGGAACAGCGCGGAATCGGTACTCCACTCCGACGACGTCCGGTCGGGCAATTCCACCGACACGACTAGAGTACCAACCTAAAAGGTCCATAAATATAGATCCTACCATTGGATCGCTACAAAAGTTTTTTCACTAGTTTCCGGAGGCTCTTTTACATGGAGAAGCGCGGAATTGGTACTCCACTCCGACGACGTCCGGTCGGGCAATTCCACCGACACGACTAGAGTACCGGCTCAAAAGGTCCATAAATATAGATCCGACCATTGGAGCGCTCTAAAAAATTTTCCAGTAGTTTCCGGAGGCTCTTTTACATGGAGAAGCGCGGAATCGTTACACCACTCCGACGACGTCCGGTCGGGCAATTCCACCGACACGACTAGAGTACCATCCTAAAAGGTCCATAAATATAGATCCTACCGTTGGATCGCTTTAAAAGTTTTTTCAATAGTTTCCGGAGGCTCTTTTACATGGAGAAGCGCGGAATCGTTACACCACTCCGACGATGTCCGGTCGGGCAATTCCACCGACACGACTAGAGTAACGGCTCAAAAGGTCCATAAATATAGATCCAACCATTGGATCGCTCTAAAACGTTTTTCAGTAGTTTCCGGAGGCTCTTTTACATGGAGAAGCGCGGAATCGTTACTCCACTTCGACGACGTCCGGTTAGGCAATTCCACCGACACGACTAGAGTACCATCCTAAAAGGTCCATAAATATAGATCCGACCGTTGGATGGCTCTAAAACTTTTTTCAAATGTTTCTGAAGGCTCTTTTACATGGAGAAGCGCGGAATCGTTACACCACTCCGACGACGTCTGGTCGGGCAATTCCACCGACACGACTAGAGTACCGCCTCAAAAGGTCCATAAATATAGATCCGACCGTTGGATCGCTTTAAAATTTTTTTCATGAGTTTTCGGAAGTTGCTTTACATGGAGTAATGCAGAATCGGTACTCCACTCCGACGATGTCCGGCCGGGCAATTCCACCGAGATGACTAGAGTAACGCCTCAAAAGGTGCACAAAAATAGATCCGACCGTTGGATCGCTGTAAATTGTTTTTTCAGTAGTTTTCGGAAGTTGTTTTACATGGAGCAGCGCGGAATCGGTACTCCACTCCACTCCGACGACGTCCGGTCGGGCAATTCCACCGACACGACTAGAGTACCATCCTAAAACGTCCATAAATATAGATCCTACCGTTGGATCGCTACAAAAGTTTTTTCAATAGTTTCCGGAGGCTCTTTTACATGGAGAAGCGCGGAATCGTTACACCACTCCGACGACGTCCGGTCGGGCAATTCCACCGACACGACTAGAGTACCATCCTAAAATATCCATAAATATAGATCCGACCGTTGGAACGCTTTAAAATTTTTTTCATGAGTTTCCGGAAGCTGTTTTACATGGAGTAGCGCGGAATCGGTACTCCACTCCGACGACGTCCGGTCGGGCAATTCCACCGACACGACTAGAGTACCGGCTCAAAAGGTCTATAAATATAGATCCGACCATTGGAGCGCTCTAAAAAATTTTCCAGTAGTTTCCGGAGGTTCTTTTACATGGAGAAGCGCGGACTCGTTACACCACTCCGACGACGTCTGGTCGGGCAATTCCACCGACACGACTAGAGTACCGCCTCAAAAGGTCCATAAATATAGATCCGACCGTTGGATCGCTTTAAAATTTTTTTCATGAGTTTCCGGAAGTTGCTTTACATGGAGTAATGCAGAATCGGTACTCCACTCCGACGATGTCCGGCCGGGCAATTCCACCGAGATGACTAGAGTAATGCCTCAAAAGGTGCACAAAAATAGATCCGACCGTTGGATCGCTCTAAATTGTTTTTTCAGTAGTTTTCGGAAGTTGTTTTACATGGAGCAGCGCGGAATCGGTACGCCACTCCGACGACGTCCAGTCGGGCAATTCCACCGACACGACTAGAGTACCATCCTAAAAGGTCCATAAATGTAGATCCTACCGTTGGATCGCTACAAAAGTTTTTTCAATAGTTTCCGGAGGCTCTTTTACATGGAGAAGCGCGGAATCGTTACACCACTCCGACGATGTCCGGTCGGGCCATTCCACCGACACGACTAGAGTACCATCCTAAAATATCCATAAATATAGATCCGACCGTTGGAACGCTTTAAATTGTTTTTCATGAGTTTCCGGAAGCTGTTTTACATGGAGTAGCGCGGAATCGGTACTCCACTCCGACGACGTCCGGTCGGGCAATTCCACCGACACGACTAGAGTACCATCCTAAAAGGTCCATAAATATAGATCCTACCGTTGGATCGCTACAAAAGTTTTTTCAATAGTTTCCGGAGGCTCTTTTACATGGAGAAGCGCGGAATCGTTACACCACTCCGACGACGTCCGGTCGGGCAATTCCACCGACACGGCTAGAGTACCATCCTACAAGATCCATAAATATAGATCCAACCATTGGAACGCTTTAAAATTTTTTTCATGAGTTTCCGGAAGCTGTTTTACATGGAGTAGCGCGGAATCGGTACTCCACTCCGACGACGTCCGGTCGGGCAATTCCACCGACACGACTAGAGTACCGGCTCAAAAGGTCTATAAATATAGATCCGACCATTGTAGCGCTCTAAAAAATTTTCCAGTAGTTTCCGGAGGCTCTTTTACATGGAGAAGCGCGGAATCGTTACACCACTCCGACGACGTCCGGTCGGGCAATTCCACCGACACGACTAGAGTACTGCCTCAAAAGGTCCAGAAATATAGATCCGACCGTTGGATCGCTTTAAAATTTTTTTCATGCGTTTCCGGAAGTTGCTTTACATGGAGTAATGCAGAATCGGTACTCCACTCCGACGATGTCCGGCCGGGCAATTCCACCGAGATGACTAGAGTAACGCCTCAAAAGGTGCACAAAAATAGATCCGACCGTTGGATCGCTCTAAATTGTTTTTTCAGTAGTTTTTGGAAGTTGTTTTACATGGAGCAGCGCGGAATCGGTACGCCACTCCGACGACGTCCGGTCGGGCAATTCCACCGACACGACTAGAGTACCATCCTAAAAGGTCCATAAATATAGATCCTACCGTTGGATCGCTACAAAAGTTTTTTCAATAGTTTCCGGAGGCTCTTTTACATGGAGAAGCGCGGAATCGTTACACCACTCCGACGATGTCCGGTCGGGCAATTCCACCGACACGACTAGAGTACCATCCTAAAATATCCATAAATATAGATCCGACCGTTGGAACGCTTTAAAATTTTTTTCATGAGTTTCCGGAAGCTGTTTTACATGGAGTAGCGCGGAATCGGTACTCCACTCCGACGACGTCCGGTCGGGCAATTCCACCGACACGACTAGAGTACCGCCTCAAAAGGTCCATAAATATAGATCCGACCTTTGGAGCGCTGTAAAAAAATTTCCAGTAGTTTCCGGAGGCTCTTTTACATGGAGAAGCGCGGAATCGTTACACCACTCCGACGACGTCCGGTCGGGCAATTCCACCGACACGACTAGAGTACCGCCTCAAAAGGTCCATAAATATAGATCCGACCGTTGGATCGCTTTAAAATTTTTTTCATGAGTTTCCGGAAGTTGCTTTACATGGAGTAATGCAGAATCGGTACTCCACTCCGACGATGTCCGGCCGGGCAATTCCACCGAGATGACTAGAGTAATGCCTCAAAAGGTGCACAAAAATAGATCCGACCGTTGGATCGCTCTAAATTGTTTTTTCAGTAGTTTTCGGAAGTTGTTTTACATGGAGCAGCGCGGAATCGGTACGCCACTCCGACGACGTCCAGTCGGGCAATTCCACCGACACGACTAGAGTACCATCCTAAAAGGTCCATAAATGTAGATCCTACCGTTGGATCGCTATAAAAGTTTTTTCAATAGTTTCCGGAGGCTCTTTTACATGGAGAAGCGCGGAATCGTTACACCACTCCGACGATGTCCGGTCGGGCCATTCCACCGACACGACTAGAGTACCATCCTAAAATATCCATAAATATAGATCCGACCGTTGGAACGCTTTAAATTGTTTTTCATGAGTTTCCGGAAGCTGTTTTACATGGAGTAGCGCGGAATCGGTACTCCACTCCGACGACGTCCGGTCGGGCAATTCCACCGACACGACTAGAGTACCATCCTAAAAGGTCCATAAATATAGATCCTACCGTTGGATCGCTACAAAAGTTTTTTCAATAGTTTCCGGAGGCTCTTTTACATGGAGAAGCGCGGAATCGTTACACCACTCCGACGACGTCCGGTCGGGCAATTCCACCGACACGACTAGAGTACCATCCTACAAGATCCATAAATATAGATCCAACCATTGGAACGCTTTAAAATTTTTTTCATGAGTTTCCGGAAGCTGTTTTACATGGAGTAGCGCGGAATCGGTACTCCACTCCGACGACGTCCGGTCGGGCAATTCCACCGACACGACTAGAGTACCGGCTCAAAAGGTCTATAAATATAGATCCGACCATTGGAGCGCTCTAAAAAATTTTCCAGTAGTTTCCGGAGGCTCTTTTACATGGAGAAGCGCGGAATCGTTACACCACTCCGACGACGTCCGGTCGGGCAATTCCACCGACACGACTAGAGTACTGCCTCAAAAGGTCCAGAAATATAGATCCGACCGTTGGATCGCTTTAAAATTTTTTTCATGAGTTTCCGGAAGTTGCTTTACATGGAGTAATGCAGAATCGGTACTCCACTCCGACGATGTCCGGCCGGGCAATTCCACCGAGATGACTAGAGTAACGCCTCAAAAGGTGCACAAAAATAGATCCGACCGTTGGATCGCTCTAAATTGTTTTTTCAGTAGTTTTTGGAAGTTGTTTTACATGGAGCAGCGCGGAATCGGTACGCCACTCCGACGACGTCCGGTCGGGCAATTCCACCGACACGACTAGAGTACCATCCTAAAAGGTCCATAAATATAGATCCTACCGTTGGATCGCTACAAAAGTTTTTTCAATAGTTTCCGGAGGCTCTTTTACATGGAGAAGCGCGGAATCGTTACACCACTCCGACGATGTCCGGTCGGGCAATTCCACCGACACGACTAGAGTACCATCCTAAAATATCCATAAATATAGATCCGACCGTTGGAACGCTTTAAAATTTTTTTCATGAGTTTCCGGAAGCTGTTTTACATGGAGTAGAGCGGAATCGGTACTCCACTCCGACGACGTCCGGTCGGGCAATTCCACCGACACGACTAGAGTACCGGCTCAAAAAGTCCATAAATATAGATCCGACCTTTGGAGCGCTGTAAAAAAATTTCCAGTAGTTTCCGGAGGCTCTTTTACATGGAGAAGCGCGGAATCGTTACACCACTCCGACGACGTCCGGTCGGGCAATTCCACCGACACGACTAGAGTACCGCCTCAAAAGGTCCATAAATATAGATCCGACCGTTGGATCGCTTTAAAATTTTTTTCATGAGTTTCCGGAAGTTGCTTTACATGGAGTAATGCAGAATCGGTACTCCACTCCGACGATGTCCGGCCGGGCAATTCCACCGAGATGACTAGAGTAATGCCTCAAAAGGTGCACAAAAATAGATCCGACCGTTGGATCGCTTTAAAATTTTTTTCATGAGTTTTCGGAAATTGCTTTACATGGAGTAATGCAGAATCGGTACTCCACTCCGACGATGTCCGGCCGGGCAATTCCACCGAGATGACTAGAGTAACGACTCAAAAGGTGCACAAAAATAGATCCGACCGTTGAATCGCTCTAAATTGTTTTTCAGTAGTTTTCGGAAGTTGTTTTACATGGAGCAGCGCGGAATCGGTACTCCACTCCGACGACGTCCGGTCGGGCAATTCCACCGACACGACTAGAGTACCATCCTAAAACGTCCATAAATATAGATCCTACCGTTGGATCGCTACAAAAGTTTTTTCAATAGTTTCCGGAGGCTCTTTTACATGGAGAAGCGCGGAATCGTTACACCACTCCGACGATGTCCGGTCGGGCAATTCCACCGACACGACTAGAGTACCATCCTAAAATATCCATAAATATAGATCCGACCGTTGGAACGCTTTAAAATTTTTTTCATGAGTTTCCGAAAGCTGTTTTACATGGAGTAGCGCGGAATCGGTACTCCACTCCGACGACGTCCGGTCGGGCAATTCCACCGACACGACTAGAGTACCGGCTCAAAAGGTCCATAAATATAGATCCGACCATTGGAGCGCTCTAAAAAATTTTCCAGTAGTTTCCGGAGGCTCTTTTACATGGAGAAGCTCGGAATCGTTACACCACTCCGACAACGTCCGGTCGGGCAATTCCACCGACACGACTAGAGTACCATCCTAAAAGATCCATAAATATAGATTCGATGTTTGGAACGCTTTAAAATTCTTTTCATGAGTTTCCGGAAGCTGTTTTACATGGAGTAGCGCGGAATCAGTACTCCACTCCGACGATGTCCGCCCGGGCAATTCCACCGAGATGACTAGAGTAACGGCTCAAAAGGTCCATAAATATAGATCCGACCATTGGATCGCTCTAAAAAAGTTTCCAGTAGTTTCCGGAGGCTCTTTTACATGGAGAAACGCGGAATCGTTACACCACTCCGACGACGTCCGGTCGGGCAATTCCACCGACACGACTAGAGTACCATCCTAAAAGATCCATAAATATAGATCCGACCTTTGGAACGCTTTAAAATTCTTTTCATGAGATTCCGGAAGTTGTTTTACATGGCGTAGCGCGGAATCGGTACTCCACTCCAACGATGTCCGCCCGAGCAATTCCACTGACTCGACTAGAGTACCATCCTAAAAGATCCATAAATATAGATCCGACCGTTGGATGGCTCTAAAACGTTTTTCAGATGTTTCCGAAGGCTGTTTTACATGGAGTAGCGCGGAATCGGTAGTCCACTCCGACGACGTCCGGTCGGGCAATTCCACTGACTCGACTAGAGTACCATCCTAAAAGGTCCATAAATATAGATCCGACCGTTGGATCGCTCTAAAAGTTTTTTCAGGAGTTTCCGAAGGCTGTTTTACTTGGAATAGCGTGAACTCGGTACTCTACTCCGACGACGTCCGGTCGGGCAATTCCAGCGACACGACTAGAGTACCCCCTCAAAAGGTCCATAAATATAGATCCGACCGTTGGATCGCTTTAAAATTTTTTTCATGAGTTTCCGGAAGTTGCTTTACATGGAGTAACGCAGAATCGGTACTCCACTCTGATGATGTCCGGCCGGGCAATTCCACCGAGATGACTAGAGTAACGACTCAAAAGGTGCACAAAAATAGATCCGACCGTTGGATCGCTCTACATTGTTTTTCAGTAGTTTTCGGAAGTTGTTTTACATGGAGCAGCGCGGAATCGGTACTCCACTCCGACGACGTCCGGTCGGGCAATTCCACCGACACGACTAGAGTACCATCCTAAAAGGTCCATAAATATAGATCCTACCGTTGGATCGCTACAAAAGTTTTTTCAATAGTTTCCGGAGGCTCTTTTACATGGAGAAGCGCAGAATCATTACACCACTCCGACGATGTCCGGTCGGGCAATTCCAACCACACGACTAGAGTACCATCCTAGAATATCCATAAATATAGATCCGACCGTTGGAACGCTTTAAAATTTTTTTCATGAGTTTCCGGAAGCTGTTTTACATGGAGTAGCGCGGAATCGGTACTCCACTCCGACGACGTCCGGTCGGGTAATTCCACCGACACGACTAGAGTACCGGCTCAAAAGGTCCATAAATATAGATCCGACCATTGGAGCGCTCTAAAAAATTTTCCAGTAGTTTCCGGAGGCTCTTTTACATGGAGAAGCGCGGAATCGTTACACCACTCCTACGACGTCCGGTCGGGCAATTCCACCGACACGACTAGAGTACCATCCTAAAAGGTCCATAAATATAGATCCTACCGTTGGATCGCTTTAAAAGTTTTTTCAATAGTTTCCGGAGGCTCTTTTACAGGGAGAAGCGCGGAATCGTTACACCACTCCGACGATGTCCGGTCGGGCAATTCCACCGACACGACTAGAGTACCATCCTAAAATATCCATAAATATAGATCCGACCGTTGGAACGCTTTAAATTGTTTTTCATGAGTTTCCGGAAGCTGTTTTACATGGAGTAGCGCGGAATCGGTACTCCACTCCGACGACGTCCGGTCGGGTAATTCCACCGACACGACTAGAGTACCGGCTCAAAAGGTCCATAAATATAGATCCGACCATTGGAGCGCTCTAAAAAATTTTCCAGTAGTTTCCGGAGGCTCTTTTACATGGAGAAACGCGGAATCGTTACACCACTCCGACGACGTCCGGTCGGGCAATTCCACCGACACGACTAGAGTACCGCCTCAAAAGGTCCATAAATAAAGATCCGACCGTTGGATCGCTTTAAAATGTTTTTCATGAGTTTCCGGAAGTTGCTTTACATGGAGTAATGCATAATCGGTACTCCACTCCGACGATGTCCGGCCGGGCAATTCCACCGAGATGACTAGAGTAACACCTCAAAAGGTGCACAAAAATAGATCCGACCGTTGGGTCGCTCTAAATTGTTTTTCAGTAGATTTCGGAAGTTGTTTTACATGGAGCAGCGCGGAATCGGTACTCCACTCCGACGACGTCCGGTCGGGCAATTCCACCGACACGACTAGAGTACCATCTTAAAACGTCCATAAATATAGATCCTACCGTTGGATCGCTACAAAAGTTTTTTCAATAGTTTCCGGAGGCTCTTTTACATGGAGAAGCGCGGAATCGTTACACCACTCCGACGATGTCCGGTCGGGCAATTCCACCGACACGACTAGAGTACCATCCTAAAATATCCATAAATATAGATCCGACCGTTGGAACGCTTTAAAATTTTTTTCATGAGTTTCCGAAAGCTGTTTTACATGGAATAGCGCGGAATCGGTACTCCACTCCGACGACGTCCGGTCGGGCAATTCCACCGACACGACTAGAGTACCGGCTCAAAAGGTCCATAAATATAGATCCGACCATTGGAGCGCTCTAAAAAATTTTCCAGTAGTTTCCGGAGGCTCTTTTACATGGAGAAGCTCGGAATCGTTACACCACTCCGACAACGTCCGGTCGGGCAATTCCACCGACACGACTAGAGTACCATCCTAAAAGATCCATAAATATAGATTCGATGTTTGGAACGCTTTAAAATTCTTTTCATGAGTTTCCGGAAGCTGTTTTACATGGAGTAGCGCGGAATCAGTACTCCACTCCGACGATGTCCGCCCGGGCAATTCCACCGAGATGACTAGAGTAACGGCTCAAAAGGTCCATAAATATAGATCCGACCATTGGATCGCTCTAAAAAAGTTTCCAGTAGTTTCCGGAGGCTCTTTTACATGGAGAAACGCGGAATCGTTACACCACTCCGACGACGTCCGGTCGGGCAATTCCACCGACACGACTAGAGTACCATCCTAAAAGATCCATAAATATAGATCCGACCTTTGGAACGCTTTAAAATTCTTTTCATGAGATTCCGGAAGTTGTTTTACATGGCGTAGCGCGGAATCGGTACTCCACTCCAACGATGTCCGCCCGGGCAATTCCACTGACTCGACTAGAGTACCATCCTAAAAGGTCCATAAATATAGATCCGACCGTTGGATGGCTCTAAAACGTTTTTCAGATGTTTCCGAAGGCTATTTTACATGGAGTAGCGCGGAATCGGTAGTCCACTCCGACGACGTCCGGTCGGGCAATTCCACTGACTCGACTAGAGTACCATCCTAAAAGGTCCATAAATATAGATCCGACCGTTGGATCGCTCTAAAAGTTTTTTCAGGAGTTTCCGAAGGCTGTTTTACTTGGAATAGCGTGAACTCGGTACTCTACTCCGACGACGTCCGGTCGGGCAATTCCAGCGACACGACTAGAGTACCCCCTCAAAAGGTCCATAAATATAGATCCGACCGTTGGATCGCTTTAAAATTTTTTTCATGAGTTTCCGGAAGTTGCTTTACATGGAGTAACGCAGAATCGGTACTCCACTCTGATGATGTCCGGCCGGGCAATTCCACCGAGATGACTAGAGTAACGACTCAAAAGGTGCACAAAAATAGATCCGACGGTTGGATCGCTCTACATTGTTTTTCAGTAGTTTTCGGAAGTTGTTTTACATGGAGCAGCGCGGAATCGGTACTCCACTCCGACGACGTCCGGTCGGGCAATTCCACCGACACGACTAGAGTACCATCCTAAAAGGTCCATAAATATAGATCCTACCGTTGGATCGCTACAAAAGTTTTTTCAATAGTTTCCGGAGGCTCTTTTACATGGAGAAGCGCAGAATCATTACACCACTCCGACGATGTCCGGTCGGGCAATTCCAACCACACGACTAGAGTACCATCCTAGAATATCCATAAATATAGATCCGACCGTTGGAACGCTTTAAAATTTTTTTCATGAGTTTCCGGAAGCTGTTTTACATGGAGTAGCGCGGAATCGGTACTCCACTCCGACGACGTCCGGTCGGGTAATTCCACCGACACGACTAGAGTACCGGCTCAAAAGGTCCATAAATATAGATCCGACCATTGGAGCGCTCTAAAAAATTTTCCAGTAGTTTCCGGAGGCTCTTTTACATGGAGAAGCGCGGAATCGTTACACCACTCCGACGACGTCCGGTCGGGCAATTCCACCGACACGACTAGAGTACCGCCTCAAAAGGTCCATAAATATAGATCCGACCGTTGGATCGCTTTAAAATTTTTTTCATGAGTTTCCGGAAGTTGCTTTACATGGAGTAATGCAGAATCGGTACTCCACTCCGACGATGTCCGGCCGGGCAATTCCACCGAGATGACTAGAGTAACACCTCAAAAGGTGCACAAAAATAGATCCGACCGTTGGGTCGCTCTAAATTGTTTTTCAGTAGATTTCGGAAGTTGTTTTACATGGAGCAGCGCGGAATCGGTACTCCACTCCGACGACGTCCGGTCGGGCAATTCCACCGACACGACTAGAGTACCATCCTAAAACGTCCATAAATATAGATCCTACCGTTGGATCGCTACAAAAGTTTTTTCAATAGTTTCCGGAGGCTCTTTTACATGGAGAAGCGCGGAATCGTTACACCACTCCGACGATGTCCGGTCGGGCAATTCCACCGACACGACTAGAGTACCATCCTAAAATATCCATAAATATAGATCCGACCGTTGGAACGCTTTAAAATTTTTTTCATGAGTTTCCGAAAGCTGTTTTACATGGAGTAGCGCGGAATCGGTACTCCACTCCGACGACGTCCGGTCGGGCAATTCCACCGACACGACTAGAGTACCGGCTCAAAAGGTCCATAAATATAGATCCGACCATTGGAGCGCTCTAAAAAATTTTCCAGTAGTTTCCGGAGGCTCTTTTACATGGAGAAGCTCGGAATCGTTACACCACTCCGACAACGTCCGGTCGGGCAATTCCACCGACACGACTAGAGTACCATCCTAAAAGATCCATAAATATAGATTCGATGTTTGGAACGCTTTAAAATTCTTTTCATGAGTTTCCGGAAGCTGTTTTACATGGAGTAGCGCGGAATCAGTACTCCACTCCGACGATGTCCGGCCGGGCAATTCCACCGAGATGACTAGAGTAACGCCTCAAAAGGTGCACAAAAATAGATCCGACCGTTGGGTCGCTCTAAATTGTTTTTCAGTAGATTTCGGAAGTTGTTTTACATGGAGCAGCGCGGAATCGGTACTCCACTCCGACGACGTCCGGTCGGGCAATTCCACCGACACGACTAGAGTACCATCCTAAAACGTCCATAAATATAGATCCTACCGTTGGATCGCTACAAAAGTTTTTTCAATAGTTTCCGGAGGCTCTTTTACATGGAGAAGCGCGGAATCGTTACACCACTCCGACGACGTCCGGTCGGGCAATTCCACCGACACGACTAGAGTACTGCCTCAAAAGGTCCATAAATATAGATCCGACCATTGGATCGCTTTAAAATTTTTTTCATGAGTTTCCGGAAGTTGCTTTACATGGAGTAATGCAGAATCGGTACTCCACTCCGACGATGTCCGGCCGGGCAATTCCACCGAGATGACTAGAGTAACGCCTCAAAAGGTGCACAAAAATAGATCCGACCGTTGGATCGCTCTAAATTGTTTTTTCACTAGTTTTCGGAAGTTGTTTTACATGGAGCAGCGCGGAATCGGTACGCCACTCCGACGACGTCCGGTCGGGCAATTCCACCGACACGACTAGAGTACCATCCTAAAAGGTCCATAAATATAGATCCTACCATTGGATCGCTACAAAAGTTTTTTCAATAGTTTCCGGAGGCTCTTTTACATGGAGAAGCGCGGAATCGTTACACCACTCCGACGATGTCCGGTCGGGCAATTCCACCGACACGACTAGAGTACCATCCTAAAATATCCATAAATATAGATCCGACCGTTGGAACGCTATAAATTGTTTTTCATGAGTTTCCGGAAGCTGTTTTACTTGGAATAGCGCGGAATCGGTACTCCACTCCGACGATGTCCGGCCGGGCAATTCCACCGAGATGACTAGAGTAACACCTCAAAAGGTGCACAAAAATAGATCCGACCGTTGGGTCGCTCTAAATTGTTTTTCAGTAGATTTCGGAAGTTGTTTTACATGGAGCAGCGCGGAATCGGTACTCCACTCCGACGACGTCCGGTCGGGCAATTCCACCGACACGACTAGAGTACCATCCTAAAACGTCCATAAATATAGATCCTACCGTTGGATCGCTACAAAAGTTTTTTCAATAGTTTCCGGAGGCTCTTTTACATGGAGAAGCGCGGAATCGTTACACCACTCCGACGATGTCCGGTCGGGCAATTCCACCGACACGACTAGAGTACCATCCTAAAATATCCATAAATATAGATCCGACCGTTGGAACGCTTTAAAATTTTTTTCATGAGTTTCCGAAAGCTGTTTTACATGGAGTAGCGCGGAATCGGTACTCCACTCCGACGACGTCCGGTCGGGCAATTCCACCGACACGACTAGAGTACCGGCTCAAAAGGTCCATAAATATAGATCCGACCATTGGAGCGCTCTAAAAAATTTTCCAGTAGTTTCCGGAGGCTCTTTTACATGGAGAAGCTCGGAATCGTTACACCACTCCGACAACGTCCGGTCGGGCAATTCCACCGACACGACTAGAGTACCATCCTACAAGATCCATAAATATAGATCCAACCATTGGAACGCTTTAAAATTTTTTTCATGAGTTTTCGGAAATTGCTTTACATGGAGTAATGCAGAATCGGTACTCCACTCCGACGATGTCCGGCCGGGCAATTCCACCGAGATGACTAGAGTAACGACTCAAAAGGTGCACAAAAATAGATCCGACCGTTGGATCGCTCTACATTGTTTTTCAGTAGTTTTCGGAAGTTGTTTTACATGGAGCAGCGCGGAATCGGTACTCCACTCCGACGACGTCCGGTCGGGCAATTCCACCGACACGACTAGAGTACCATCCTAAAAGGTCCATAAATATAGATCCTACCGTTGGATCGCTACAAAAGTTTTTTCAATAGTTTCCGGAGGCTCTTTTACATGGAGAAGCGCGGAATCGTTACACCACTCCGACGATGTCCGGTCGGGCAATTCCACCGACACGACTAGAGTACCATCCTAAAATATCCATAAATATAGATCCGACCGTTGGAACGCTTTAAAATTTTTTTCATGAGTTTCCGAAAGCTGTTTTACATGGAGTAGCGCGGAATCGGTACTCCACTCCGACGACGTCCGGTCGGGCAATTCCACCGACACGACTAGAGTACCGGCTCAAAAGGTCCATAAATATAGATCCGACCATTGGAGCGCTCTAAAAAATTTTCCAGTAGTTTCCGGAGGCTCTTTTACATGGAGAAGCTCGGAATCGTTACACCACTCCGACAACGTCCGGTCGGGCAATTCCACCGACACGACTAGAGTACCATCCTAAAAGATCCATAAATATAGATTCGATGTTTGGAACGCTTTAAAATTCTTTTCATGAGTTTCCGGAAGCTGTTTTACATGGAGTAGCGCGGAATCAGTACTCCACTCCGACGATGTCCGCCCGGGCAATTCCACCGAGATGACTAGAGTAACGGCTCAAAAGGTCCATAAATATAGATCCGACCATTGGATCGCTCTAAAAAAGTTTCCAGTAGTTTCCGGAGGCTCTTTTACATGGAGAAACGCGGAATCGTTACACCACTCCGACGACGTCCGGTCGGGCAATTCCACCGACACGACTAGAGTACCATCCTAAAAGATCCATAAATATAGATCCGACCTTTGGAACGCTTTAAAATTCTTTTCATGAGATTCCGGAAGTTGTTTTACATGGCGTAGCGCGGAATCGGTACTCCACTCCAACGATGTCCGCCCGGGCAATTCCACTGACTCGACTAGAGTACCATCCTAAAAGGTCCATAAATATAGATCCGACCGTTGGATGGCTCTAAAACGTTTTTCAGATGTTTCCGAAGGCTGTTTTACATGGAGTAGCGCGGAATCGGTAGTCCACTCCAACGACGTCCGGTCGGGCAATTCCACTGACTCGACTAGAGTACCATCCTAAAAGGTCCATAAATATAGATCCGACCGTTGGATCGCTCTAAAAGTTTTTTCAGGAGTTTCCGAAGGCTGTTTTACTTGGAATAGCGCGAACTCGGTACTCTACTCCGACGACGTCCGGTCGGGCAATTCCAGCGACACGACTAGAGTACCCCCTCAAAAGGTCCATAAATATAGATCCGACCGTTGGATCGCTTTAAAATTTTTTTCATGAGTTTCCGGAAGTTGCTTTACATGGAGTAACGCAGAATCGGTACTCCACTCCGATGATGTCCGGCCGGGCAATTCCACCGAGATGACTAGAGTAACGACTCAAAAGGTGCACAAAAATAGATCCGACCGTTGGATCGCTCTACATTGTTTTTCAGTAGTTTTCGGAAGTTGTTTTACATGGAGCAGCGCGGAATCGGTACTCCACTCCGACGACGTCCGGTCGGGCAATTCCACCGACATGACTAGAGTACCATCCTAAAAGGTCCATAAATATAGATCCTACCGTTGGATCGCTACAAAAGTCTTTTCAATAGTTTCCGGAGGCTCTTTTACATGGAGAAGCGCGGAATCGTTACACCACTCGGACGACGTCCGGTCGGGCAATTGCACCGACACGACTAGAGTACCATCCTAAAAGATCCATAAATATAGATCCGACCATTGGAACGCTTTTAAAAATTTTTTCATGAGTTTCCGGAAGCTGTTTTACATGGAGTAGCGCGGAATCGGTACTCCACTCCGACACCGTCCGGTCGGGCAATTCCACCGACACGACTAGAGTACCGGCTCAAAAGGTCCATAAATATAGATGCGACCCTTGGAGCGCTCTAAAAAAATTTTCAGTAGTTTCCGGAAGCTCTTTTACATAGAGAAGCGCGGAATCGTTACTCCACTCCGACGACGTACGGTCGGGCAATTCGACCGACACGACTAGAGTACCATCCTAAAAGGTCCATAAATATAGATCCCACCGTTGGATGGCTCTAAAACTTTTTTCAGAAGTTTCCGAAGGCTGTTTTACATGGAGTAGCGCGGAATCGGTAGTCCACTCCGACGACGTCCTGTCGGGCAATTCCACCGACACGACTAGAGTACCGCCTCAAAAGGTCCATAAATATAGATCCGACCGTTGGATCGCTTTAAAATATTTGTCATGAGTTTCCAGAAGCTGTATTACATGGAGTACCGCGGAATCGGTACTCCACTCCGACGATGTCCGGCCGGGCAATTCCACCGAGATGACTAGAGTAACGACTCAAAAGGTCCACTAAAATAGATCCGACCGTTGGATCGCTCTAAATTTCTTTTCAGTAGTTTCCAGAGGTTGTTTTACATGGAGCGGCGCGGAATCGGTACTGCACTCCGACGACGTCCGGTCGGGCAATTCCAACGACACGACTAGAGTACCGCCTCAAAATGGCCATAAATATAGATCCGACCGTTGGATCGCTCTAAAGATTTTTTCAGTAGTTTACGGAGGCTCTTTTTCATGGAGAAGCGTGGAATCGTTACTCCACTCCGACGACGTCCGGTCGGGCAATTCCACTGAGTCGACTAGAGTACCATCCTAAAAGGTCCATAAATATAGATCCGACCGTTGGATCGCTCTAAAAGTTTTTTCAGGAGTTTCCGAAGGCTGTTTTACTTGGAATAGCGCGGAATCGTTACTCCACTCCGACGACGTACGGTCGGGCAATTCGACCGACACGACTAGAGTACCATCCTAAAAGGTCCATAAATATAGATCCCACCGTTGGATGGCTCTAAAACTTTTTTCAGAAGTTTCCGAAGGCTGTTTTACATGGAGTAGCGCGGAATCGGTAGTCCACTCCGACGACGTCCTGTCGGGCAATTCCACCGACACGACTAGAGTACCGCCTCAAAAGGTCCATAAATATAGATCCGACCGTTGGATCGCTTTAAAATATTTGTCATGAGTTTCCAGAAGCTGTATTACATGGAGTACCGCGGAATCGGTACTCCACTCCGACGATGTCCGGCCGGGCAATTCCACCGAGATGACTAGAGTAACGACTCAAAAGGTCCACTAAAATAGATCCGACCGTTGGATCGCTCTAAATTTCTTTTCAGTAGTTTCCAGAGGTTGTTTTACATGGAGCGGCGCGGAATCGGTACTGCACTCCGACGACGTCCGGTCAGGCAATTCCACCGACACGACTAGAGTACCGCCTCAAAATGGCCATAAATATAGATCCGACCGTTGGATCGCTCTAAAATTTTTTTCAGTAGTTTACGGAGGCTCTTTTTCATGGAGAAGCGTGGAATCGTTACTCCACTCCGACGACGTCCGGTCGGGCAATTCCACTAACTCGACTAGAGTACCATCCTAAAAGGTCCATAAATATAGATCCGACCGTTGGATCGCTCTAAAAGTTTTTTCAGGAGTTTCCGAAGGCTGTTTTACTTGGAATAGCGCGGACTCGGTACTCTACTCCGACGACGTCCGGTCGGGCAATTCCAGCGACACGACTAGAGTACCACCTCAAAAGTTCCATAAATATAGATCCGACCGTTGGATCGCTTTAAAATTTTTTTCATGAGTTTCCGGAAGTTGCTTTACATGGAGTAACGCAGAATCGGTACTCCACTCCGACGATGTCCGGCCGGGCAATTCCACCGAGATGACTAGAGTAACGACTCAAAAGGTGCACAAAAATAGATCCGACCGTTGGATCGCTCTAAATTGTTTTTCAGTAGTTTTCGGAAGTTGTTTTACATGGAGCAGCGCGGAATCGGTACTCCACTCCGACGACGTCCGGTCGGGCAATTCCACCGACACGACTAGAGTACCATCCTAAAAGGTCCATAAATACAGATCCTACCGTTGGATCGCTACAAAAGTGTTTTCAATAGTTTCCGGAGGCTCTTTTACATGGAGAAGCGCGGAATCGTTACACCACTCCGACGACGTCCGGTCGGGCAATTCCACCGACACGACTAGAGTACCATCCTAAAAGATCCATAAATATAGATCCGACCATTGGAACGCTTTAAAATTTTTTTCATGAGTTTCCGGAAGCTGTTTTACATGGAGTAGCGCGGAATCGGTACTCCACTCCGACAACGTCCGGTCGGGCAATTCCACCGACACGACTACAGTACCGGCTCAAAAGGTCCATAAATATAGATGCGACCCTTGGAGCGCTCTAAAAAAATTTTCAATAGTTTCCGGAAGCTCTTTTACATAGAGAAGCGCGGAATCGTTACTCCACTCCGACGACGTACGGTCGGGCAATTCGACCGACACGACTAGAGTACCATCCTAAAAGGTCCATAAATATAGATCCCACCGTTGGATGGCTCTAAAACTTTTTTCAGAAGATTCCGAAGGCTGTTTTACATGGACTAGCGCGGAATCGGTAGTCCACTCCGACGACGTCCTGTCGGGCAATTCCACCGACACGACTAGAGTACCGCCTCAAAAGGTCCATAAATATAGATCCGACCGTTGGATCGCTTTAAAATATTTGTCATGAGTTTCCAGAAGCTGTATTACATGGAGTACCGCGGAATCGGTACTCCACTCCGACGATGTCCGGCCGGGCAATTCCACCGAGATGACTAGAGTAACGACTCAAAAGGTCCACTAAAATAGATCTGACCGTTGGATCGCTCTAAATTTCTTTTCAGTAGTTTCCAGAGGTTGTTTTACATGGAGCGGCGCGGAATCGGTACTGCACTCCGACGACGTCCGGTCGGGCAATTCCACCGACACGACTAGAGTACCGCCTCAAAATGGCCATAAATATAGATCCGACCGTTGGATCGCTCTAAAAATTTTTTCAGTAGTTTACGGAGGCTCTTTTACATGGAGAAGCGTGGAATCGTTACTCCACTCCGACGACGTCCGGTCGGGCAATTCCACTGACTCGACTAGAGTACCATCCTAAATGGTCCATAAATATAGATCCGACCGTTGGATCGCTCTAAACTTTTTTTCATGAGTTTCCGAAGGCTGTTTTACTTGGAATAGCGCGGACTCGGTACTCTACTCCGACGACGTCCGGTCGGGCAATTCCAGCGACACGACTAGAGTACCACCTCAAAAGTTCCATAAATATAGATCCGACCGTTGGATCGCTTTAAAATTTTTTTCATGAGTTTCCGGAAGTTGCTTTACATGGAGTAACGCAGAATCGGTACTCCACTCCGACGATGTCCGGCCGGGCAATTCCACCGAGATGACTAGAGTAACGACTCAAAAGGTGCACAAAAATAGATCCGACCGTTGGATCGCTCTAAATTGTTTTTCAGTAGTTTTCGGAAGTTGTTTTACATGGAGCAGCGCGGAATCGGTACTCCACTCCGACGATGTCCGGTCGGGCAATTCCACCGACACGACTAGAGTACCGGCTCAAAAGGTCCATAAATATAGATCCAACCGTTGGATCACTCTAAAAAAAATTTTAGAGCGTCCGGAAACTACTGAAAATTTTTTTAGAGCCTAGTCGTGTCGGTGGAATTGCCCGACCGGACGTCGTCGGAGTGGTGTAACGATTCCGCGCTTCTCCATGTAAAAGAGCCTCCGGAAACTATTGAAAAAACTTTTGTAGCGATCCAACGGTCGGATCTATATTTATGGACCTTTTAGGATGGTACTCTAGTCGTGTCGGTGGAATTGCCTAACCGGACGTCGTCGAAGTGAAGTAACGATTCCGCGCTTCTCCATGTAAAAGAGCCTCCGGAAACTACTGAAAAACGTTTTAGAGCGATCCAACGGTCGGATCTATATTTATGGACCTTTTAGGATGGTTGATGCGAACCTCGTGATCACGTGGTCACGCAACCCACAATCAAGATTGAGATCTGATCCCGGAAAGCCGAAATAGGTCTGATAGGAGTGCGACACAATGGAAACCTGCCCCAAGGCACCAACACTATTGGAATGAGTAGAATGACGCCACGAAGCCAGTTAATCTTCGATAAGTCAGATTCAGTTCGTTCAAGAACTGAAGAATGCAAGAATCACTCTCACACGTTAAAACTGAAAAATTCAGAAGTAATATTCATCAAAGCTGCCGAAATTGTGGCTTACATGAGTTTAAATAGTTCTTGAAAAATTAACCCTAATAGACCTCTTATGTGGACTTATATGAGGTCCACCCAAAACCCTAAACTAAAAAGCCCATAACCTGATCCAAACAAGCCTTGGATCCTAGCTGAAAACAAACTATTAATTAAGCCCAAACATGAAAGAAAATAATAAAAAAAATAAGTAACTTGTCATTAAATACCACCAGCCCTTCTTTCCTTGTGTAGCTAGGATGAAGAAGGAATCCTTAAAAGAAAAGGATTCTGAAACATTAATGAATCCTTGCCACACTAGGAGATTATATTGCAACTCATTAAAGATCCTTGTGGAACTAGGAAATTCCCAAAACCAGCTCCCACATCCTTGGAGGAAAAGAATCCTAATCAAATAGGAAGTGCACAAGTCAAATGGAAGTAAATAACAAAATCCGTACAGCCTCTGTTGACCAGTATTGGGGTGCCTTCCCGAACTCCGATTGACCTGAAATTCTAACCCAAGGTAGTAAGATATGTCTGGAGAGTCCACATAAAATATTAGCCCGATCCAGCGGTCGGATTGAGAATTATGACTGTTGCCGTAAACCTGGACTGTTGCGCTTTTTACGCCAAAATCCGAATCTGACCTTACTTGGGTCGTATCACAGGGCTGAACCGTATCAATGGTACTCTAGTCCTGTCGGTGGAATTGCCTGACCGGACGTCGTAGGAGTGGAGTAACGATTCCGCATTTCTCCTTGTAAAAGAGCCTCCGGAAACTACTGAAAAAAAGTTTAGAGCGATCCAACGGTCGGATCTATATTTATGGACCTTTTAGGATGGTACTCTAGTCGTGTCGGTGGAATTGCCGGACCGGACGTCGTCGAAGTGGAGTAACGATTCCGCACTTCTCCATGTAAAAGAGCCTCCGGAAACTACTGAAAAATTTTTTAGAGCGATCCAACGGTCGGATCTATATTTATGGACCTTTTGAGCCGTTACTCTAGTCATCTCGGTGGAATTGCCCGGCCGGACATCGTCTGAGGGGAGTAGCGATTCCGCGCTACTCCATGTAAAACAGCTTCCGGAAACTCATGAAAAAAAGTTTAGAGCGATCCAACGGTCGGATCTATATTTATGGACCTTTTAGGATGGTACTCTAGTCGAGTCCGTAGAATTGCCCGACCGGACGTCGTCGGAGTGGAGTAACGATTCCACGCTTCTCCATGAAAAAGAGCCTCCGTAAACTACTGAAAATTTTTTTAGAGCGATCCAACGGTCGGATCTATATTTATGGACCTTTTGACCCGTTACTCTAGTCATCTCGATGGAATTGCCCGGCCGGACATCGTCTGAGGGGAGTACCGATTCCGCTCTACTCCATGTAAAACAGCTTCCGGAAACTCGTGAAAAAACGTTTAGAGCGATCCAACGGTCGGATCTATATTTATGGACCTTTTTGGATGGTACTCAAGTCGAGTCCGTAGAATTGCCCGACCGGACGTCGTTGGAGTGGAGTAACGATTCCACGCTTCTCCATGAAAAAGAGCCTCTGGAAACTACTGAAAAATTGTTTAGAGCGATCCAACGGTCGGATCTATATTTATGGACCTTTTGAGCCGTTACTCTAGTCATCTCGGTGGAATTGCCCGGCCGGACATCGTCTGAGGGGAGTAGCGATTCCGCGCTACTCCTTGTAAAACAGCTTCCGGAAACTCATGAAAAAAAGTTTAGAGCGATCCAACGGTCGGATCTATATTTATGGACCTTTTAGGATGGTACTCTAGTCGTGTCGGTGGAATTGCCCGACCGGACATCGTCGGAGTGGTGTAACGATTCCGCGCTTCTCCATGTAAAAGAGCCTCCAGAAACTATTGAAAAAACTTTTGTTGCGATCCAACGGTCGGATCTATATTTATGGACCTTTTAGGATGGTACTCTAGTCGTGTCGGTGGAATTGCCCGACCGGACGTCGTCGTAGTGCACTACCGATTCCGCGCAACTCCATTTAAAACAGCCTTCGGAAACTTCAGAAAAAAGTTTTAGAGCGATCCAACGGTCGGATCTATATTTATGGACCTTTTAAGCCGTTACTCTAGTCCTCTCGGTGGAATTGCCCGGCCGGACATCGTCTGAGTGGAGTACCGATTCCGCTCTACTCCATGTAAAACAGCTTCCGGAAACTCATGAAAGAAAGTTTAGAGCGATCCAACGGTCGGATCTATATTTATGGACCTTTTAGGATGGTACTCTAGTCGAGTCCGTAGAATTGCCCGACCGGACGTCGTCGGAGTGGAGTAACGATTCCACGCTTCTCCATGAAAAAGAGCCTCCGTAAACAACTGAAAATTTTTTTAGAGCGATCCAACGGTCGGATCTATATTTATGGACCTTTTGACCCGTTACTCTAGTCATCTCGATGGAATTGCCCGGCCGGACATCGTCTGAGGGGAGTACCGATTCCGCTCTACTCCATGTAAAACAGCTTCCGGAAACTCGTGAAAAAACGTTTAGAGCGATCCAACGGTCGGATCTATATTTATGGACCTTTTTGGATGGTACTCAAGTCGAGTCGGTGGAATTGCCCTACCGGACATCGTCGGAGTGGTGTAACGATTCCGCGCTTCTCCATGTAAAAGAGCCTCCAGAAACTATTGAAAAAACTTTTGTTGCGATCCAACGGTCGGATCTATATTTATGGACCTTTTAGGATGGTACTCTAGTCGTGTCGGTGGAATTGCCTAACCGGACGTCGTCGAAGTGGAGTAACGATTCCGCACTTCTCCATGTAAAAGAGCCTCCGGAAACTACTGAAAAACATTTTAGAGCGATCCAACGGTCGGATCTATATTTATGGACCTTTTAAGCCGTTACTCTAGTCATCTCGATGGAATTGCCCGGCCGGACATCGTCTGAGGGGAGTACCGATTCCGCTCTACTCCATGTAAAACAGCTTCCGGAAACTCGTGAAAAAACGTTTAGAGCGATCCAACGGTCGGATCTATATTTAGGGACCTTTTAGGATGGTACTCTAGTCGAGTCCGTAGAATTGCCCGACCGGACGTCGTCGGAGTGGAGTAACGATTCCACGCTTCTCCATGAAAAAGAGCCTCCGTAAACTACTGAAAATTTTTTTAGAGCGATCCAACGGTCGGATCTATATTCATGGACCTTTTGACCCGTTACTCTAGTCATCTCGATGGAATTGCCCGGCCGGACATCGTCTGAGGGGAGTACCGATTCCACTCTACTCCATGTAAAACAGCTTCCGGAAACTCGTGAAAAAACGTTTAGAGCGATCCAACGGTCGGATCTATATTTATGGACCTTTTAGGATGGTACTCTAGTCGTGTCGGTGGAATTGCCTAACCGGACGTCGTCGAAGTGGAGTAACGATTCCGCACTTCTCCATGTAAAAGAGCCTCCGGAAACTACTGAAAAACATTTTAGAGCGATCCAACGGTCGGATCTATATTTATGGACCTTTTAAGCCGTTACTCTAGTCCTCTCGGTGGAATTGCCCGGCCGGACATCGTCTGAGTGGAGTACCGATTCCGCGCTACTCCATGTAAAACAGCTTCCGGAAACTCATGAAAGAAAGTTTAGAGCGATCCAACGGTCGGATCTATATTTATGGACCTTTTAGGATGGTACTCTAGTCGTGTCGGTGGAATTGCCCGACCGGACGTCGTCGGAGTGGAGTAACGATTCCACGCTTCTCCATGAAAAAGAGCCTCCGTAAACAACTGAAAATTTTTTTAGAGCGATCCAACGGTCGGATGTATATTTATGGACCTTTTGACCCGTTACTCTAGTCATCTCGATGCAATTGCCCGGCCGGACATCGTCTGAGGGGAGTACCGATTCCGCTCTACTCCATGTAAAACAGCTTCCGGAAACTCGTGAAAAAACGTTTAAAGCGATCCAACGGTCGGATCTATATTTATGGACCTTTTTGGATGGTACTCAAGTCGAGTCCGTAGAATTGCCCGACCGGACGTCGTTGGAGTGGAGTAACGATTCCACGCTTCTCCATGAAAAAGAGCCTCTGGAAACTACTGAAAATTTTTTTAGAGCGATCCAACGGTCGGATCTATATTTATGGACCTTTTGAGCCGTTACTCTAGTCATCTCGGTGGAATTGCCCGGCCGGACATCGTCTGAGGGGAGTAGCGATTCCACGCTACTCCATGTAAAACAGCTTCCGGAAACTCATGAAAAAAAGTTTAGAGCGATCCAACGGTCGGATCTATATTTATGGACCTTTTAGGATGGTACTCTAGTCGTGTCGGTGGAATTGCCCGACCGGACATCGTCGGAGTGGTGTAACGATTCCGCGCTTCTCCATGTAAAAGAGCCTCCAGAAACTATTGAAAAAACTTTTGTTGCGATCCAACGGTCGGATCTATATTTATGGACCTTTTAGGATGGTACTCTAGTCGAGTCCGTAGAATTGCCCGACCGGACGTCGTCGGAGTGGAGTAACGATTCCACGCTTCTCCATGAAAAAGAGCCTCCGTAAACTACTGAAAATTTTTTTAGAGCGATCCAACGGTCGGATCTATATTTATGGACCTTTTGACCCGTTACTCTAGTCATCTCGATGGAATTGCCCGGCCGGACATCGTCTGAGGGGAGTACCGATTCCGCTCTACTCCATGTAAAACAGCTTCCGGAAACTCGTGAAAAAACGTTTAGAGCGATCCAACGGTCGGATCTATATTTATGGACCTTTTTGGATGGTACTCAAGTCGAGTCCGTAGAATTGCCCGACCGGACGTCGTTGGAGTGGAGTAACGATTCCACGCTTCTCCATGAAAAAGAGCCTCTGGAAACTACTGAAAAATTGTTTAGAGCGATCCAACGGTCGGATCTATATTTATGGACCTTTTGAGCCGTTACTCTAGTCATCTCGGTGGAATTGCCCGGCCGGACATCGTCTGAGGGGAGTAGCGATTCCGCGCTACTCCTTGTAAAACAGCTTCCGGAAACTCATGAAAAAAAGTTTAGAGCGATCCAACGGTCGGATCTATATTTATGGACCTTTTAGGATGGTACTCTAGTCGTGTCGGTGGAATTGCCCGACCGGACATCGTCGGAGTGGTGTAACGATTCCGCGCTTCTCCATGTAAAAGAGCCTCCAGAAACTATTGAAAAAACTTTTGTTGCGATCCAACGGTCGGATCTATATTTATGGACCTTTTAGGATGGTACTCTAGTCGTGTCGGTGGAATTGCCCGACCGGACGTCGTCGTAGTGCACTACCGATTCCGCGCAACTCCATTTAAAACAGCCTTCGGAAACTTCAGAAAAAAGTTTTAGAGCGATCCAACGGTCGGATCTATATTTATGGACCTTTTAAGCCGTTACTCTAGTCCTCTCGGTGGAATTGCCCGGCCGGACATCGTCTGAGTGGAGTACCGATTCCGCTCTACTCCATGTAAAACAGCTTCCGGAAACTCATGAAAGAAAGTTTAGAGCGATCCAACGGTCGGATCTATATTTATGGACCTTTTAGGATGGTACTCTAGTCGAGTCCGTAGAATTGCCCGACCGGACGTCGTCGGAGTGGAGTAACGATTCCACGCTTCTCCATGAAAAAGAGCCTCCGTAAACAACTGAAAATTTTTTTAGAGCGATCCAACGGTCGGATCTATATTTATGGACCTTTTGACCCGTTACTCTAGTCATCTCGATGGAATTGCCCGGCCGGACATCGTCTGAGGGGAGTACCGATTCCGCTCTACTCCATGTAAAACAGCTTCCGGAAACTCGTGAAAAAACGTTTAGAGCGATCCAACGGTCGGATCTATATTTATGGACCTTTTTGGATGGTACTCAAGTCGAGTCGGTGGAATTGCCCTACCGGACATCGTCGGAGTGGTGTAACGATTCCGCGCTTCTCCATGTAAAAGAGCCTCCAGAAACTATTGAAAAAACTTTTGTTGCGATCCAACGGTCGGATCTATATTTATGGACCTTTTAGGATGGTACTCTAGTCGTGTCGGTGGAATTGCCTAACCGGACGTCGTCGAAGTGGAGTAACGATTCCGCACTTCTCCATGTAAAAGAGCCTCCGGAAACTACTGAAAAACATTTTAGAGCGATCCAACGGTCGGATCTATATTTATGGACCTTTTAAGCCGTTACTCTAGTCATCTCGATGGAATTGCCCGGCCGGACATCGTCTGAGGGGAGTACCGATTCCGCTCTACTCCATGTAAAACAGCTTCCGGAAACTCGTGAAAAAACGTTTAGAGCGATCCAACGGTCGGATCTATATTTAGGGACCTTTTAGGATGGTACTCTAGTCGAGTCCGTAGAATTGCCCGACCGGACGTCGTCGGAGTGGAGTAACGATTCCACGCTTCTCCATGAAAAAGAGCCTCCGTAAACTACTGAAAATTTTTTTAGAGCGATCCAACGGTCGGATCTATATTCATGGACCTTTTGACCCGTTACTCTAGTCATCTCGATGGAATTGCCCGGCCGGACATCGTCTGAGGGGAGTACCGATTCCACTCTACTCCATGTAAAACAGCTTCCGGAAACTCGTGAAAAAACGTTTAGAGCGATCCAACGGTCGGATCTATATTTATGGACCTTTTAGGATGGTACTCTAGTCGTGTCGGTGGAATTGCCTAACCGGACGTCGTCGAAGTGGAGTAACGATTCCGCACTTCTCCATGTAAAAGAGCCTCCGGAAACTACTGAAAAACATTTTAGAGCGATCCAACGGTCGGATCTATATTTATGGACCTTTTAAGCCGTTACTCTAGTCCTCTCGGTGGAATTGCCCGGCCGGACATCGTCTGAGTGGAGTACCGATTCCGCGCTACTCCATGTAAAACAGCTTCCGGAAACTCATGAAAGAAAGTTTAGAGCGATCCAACGGTCGGATCTATATTTATGGACCTTTTAGGATGGTACTCTAGTCGTGTCGGTGGAATTGCCCGACCGGACGTCGTCGGAGTGGAGTAACGATTCCACGCTTCTCCATGAAAAAGAGCCTCCGTAAACAACTGAAAATTTTTTTAGAGCGATCCAACGGTCGGATGTATATTTATGGACCTTTTGACCCGTTACTCTAGTCATCTCGATGCAATTGCCCGGCCGGACATCGTCTGAGGGGAGTACCGATTCCGCTCTACTCCATGTAAAACAGCTTCCGGAAACTCGTGAAAAAACGTTTAAAGCGATCCAACGGTCGGATCTATATTTATGGACCTTTTTGGATGGTACTCAAGTCGAGTCCGTAGAATTGCCCGACCGGACGTCGTTGGAGTGGAGTAACGATTCCACGCTTCTCCATGAAAAAGAGCCTCTGGAAACTACTGAAAATTTTTTTAGAGCGATCCAACGGTCGGATCTATATTTATGGACCTTTTGAGCCGTTACTCTAGTCATCTCGGTGGAATTGCCCGGCCGGACATCGTCTGAGGGGAGTAGCGATTCCACGCTACTCCATGTAAAACAGCTTCCGGAAACTCATGAAAAAAAGTTTAGAGCGATCCAACGGTCGGATCTATATTTATGGACCTTTTAGGATGGTACTCTAGTCGTGTCGGTGGAATTGCCCGACCGGACATCGTCGGAGTGGTGTAACGATTCCGCGCTTCTCCATGTAAAAGAGCCTCCAGAAACTATTGAAAAAACTTTTGTTGCGATCCAACGGTCGGATCTATATTTATGGACCTTTTAGGATGGTACTCTAGTCGAGTCCGTAGAATTGCCCGACCGGACGTCGTCGGAGTGGAGTAACGATTCCACGCTTCTCCATGAAAAAGAGCCTCCGTAAACTACTGAAAATTTTTTTAGAGCGATCCAACGGTCGGATCTATATTCATGGACCTTTTGACCCGTTACTCTAGTCATCTCGATGCAATTGCCCGGCCGGACATCGTCTGAGGGGAGTACCGATTCCGCTCTACTCCATGTAAAACAGCTTCCGGAAACTCGTGAAAAAACGTTTAGAGCGATCCAACGGTCGGATCTATATTTATGGACCTTTTTGGATGGTACTCAAGTCGAGTCCGTAGAATTGCCCGACCGGACGTCGTCGTAGTGCACTACCGATTCCGCGCAACTCCATTTAAAACAGCCTTCGGAAACTTCAGAAAAAAGTTTTAGAGCGATCCAACGGTCGGATCTATATTTATGGACCTTTTAAGCCGTTACTCTAGTCCTCTCGGTGGAATTGCCCGGCCGGACATCGTCTGAGTGGAGTACCGATTCCGCTCTACTCCATGTAAAACAGCTTCCGGAAACTCCTGAAAGAAAGTTTAGAGCGATCCAACGGTCGGATCTATATTTATGGACCTTTTAGGATGGTACTCTAGTCGAGTCCGTAGAATTGCCCGACCGGACGTCGTTGGAGTGGAGTAACGATACCACGCTTCTCCATGAAAAAGAGCCTCTGGAAACTACTAAATATTTTTTTAGAGCGATCCAACGGTCGGATCTATATTTATGGACCTTCTGAGCCGTTACTCTAGTCATCTCGGTGGAATTGCCCGGCCGGACGTCGTCGGAGTGGAGTACCGATTCCGCGCTACTCCATGTAAAACAGCTTCCGGAAACTCATGAAAAAAATTTTAAAGCTTTCCAACGGTCGGATCTATATTTATGGATCTTTTAGGATGGTACTCTAGTCGTGTCGGTGGAATTGCCCGACCGGACGTCGTCGGAGTGGTGTAACGATTCCGCGCTTCTCCATGTAAAAGAGCCTCCAGAAACTATTGAAAAAACTTTTGTTGCGATCCAACGGTCGGATCTATATTTATGGACCTTTTAGGATGGTACTCTAGTCGTGTCGGTGGAATTGCCGGACCGGATGTCGTCGGAGTGGAGTACCGATTCCGAGCTTCTCCATGTAAAAGAGCCTCCGGAAACTACTGAAAAAAAGTTTAGAGCGATCCAACAGTCGGATCTATTTTTGTGCACCTTTTGAGTCGTTACTGTAGTCATCTCGGTGGAATTGCCCGGCCGGACATCGTCGGAGTGGAGTACCGATTCCGCGCTACTCCATGTAAAACAACTTCCGGAAACTCATGAAAAACATTTTAAAGCGATCCAACGGTCGGATCTATATTTATAGACCTTTGTAGGCGGTACTCTAGTCGTGTCGGTGGAATTGCCCGACCGGACGTCGTCGTAGTGCACTACCGATTCCGCGCAACTCCATTTAAAACAGCCTTCGGAAACTTCAGAAAAAAGTTTTAGAGCGATCCAACGGTCGGATCTATATTTATGGACCTTTTAAGCCGTTACTCTAGTCCTCTCGGTGGAATTGCCCGGCCGGACATCGTCTGAGTGGAGTACCGATTCCGCGCTACTCCGTGTAAAACAGCTTCCGGAAACTCATGAAAGAAAGTTTAGAGCGATCCAACGGTCGGATCTATATTTATGGACCTTTTAGGATGGTACTCTAGTCGAGTCCGTAGAATTGCCCGACCGGACGTCGTCGGAGTGGAGTAACGATTCCACGCTTCTCCATGAAAAAGAGCCTCCGTAAACTACTGAAATTTTTTTTAGAGCGATCCAACGGTCGGATCTATATTTATGGACCTTTTGACCCGTTACTCTAGTCATCTCGATGGAATTGCCCGGCCGGACATCGTCTGAGGGGAGTACCAATTCCGCTCTACTCCATGTAAAACAGCTTCTGGAAACTCGTGAAAAAACGTTTAGAGCGATCCAACGGTCGGATCTATATTTATGGACCTTTTTGGATGGTACTCAAGTCGAGTCCGTAGAATTGCCCGACCGGACGTCGTTGGAGTGGAGTAACGATTCCACGCTTCTCCATGAAAAAGAGCCTCTGGAAACTACTGAAAATTTTTTTAGAGCGATCCAACGGTCGGATCTATATTTATGGACCTTTTGAGCCGTTACTCTAGTCATCTCGATGGAATTGCCCGGCCGGACATCGTCGGAGTGGAGTACCGATTCCGCGCTACTCCATGTAAAACAGCTTCCGGAAACTCATGAAAAACATTTTAAAGCGTTCCAACGGTCGGATCTATATTTATGGATCTTTTAGGATGGTACTCTAGTCGTGTCGGTGGAATTGCCCGACCGGACGTCGTCGGAGTGGTGTAACGATTCCGCGCTTCTCCATGTAAAAGAGCCTCCGGAATCTATTGAAAAAACGTTTGTAGCGATCCAACGGTAGGATCTATATTTATGGACCTTTAAGGATGGTACTCTAGTCGTGTCGGTGGAATTGCCCGACCGGACGTCGTCGGAGTGGAGTACCGATTCCGCGCTGCTCCATGTAAAACAGCTTCCGGAAACTACTGAAAAACAATTTAGAGCGATCCAACGGTCGGATCTATTTTTGTGCACCTTTTGAGTCGTTACTCTAGTTATCTTGGTGGAATTGCCCGGCCGGACATCGTCGGTGTGGAGTACCGATTCCGCGCTAGTCCATGTAAAACAGCCTTCGGAAATTTCTGAAAAACGTTTTAGACCAATCCAACGGTCGGATCTATATTTATGGACCTTTTAGGATGGTACTCTAGTCGTGTCGGTGGAATTGCCTGACCGGACGTCGTCGGAGTGGTGTAACGATTCCGCGCTTCTCCATGTAAAAGAGCCTCCAGAAACTACTGAAAAATCTTTTGTAGCGATCCAACGGTAGGATCTATATTTATGAACCTTTTAGGATGGTACTCTAGTCGTGTCGTGGGAATTGCCCGACCGGACGTCGTCGGAGTGGACTAACGATTCCACGTTTCTCCATGAAAAAGAGCCTCCGGAAACTACTGAAAAATTTATTAGAGCGATCCAACGGTCGGATCTATATTTATGGACCTTTTGAGCCGTTACTCTAGTCATCTCGGTGGAATTGCCCGGCCGGACATCGTTTGATGGGAGTAGCGATTCCGCGCTACTCCATGTAAAACAGCTTCCGAAAACTCATGAAAAAAAGTTTAGAGCGATCCAACAGTCGGATCTATATTTATGGACCTTTTAGGATGGTACTCTAGTCGAGTCCGTAGAATTGCCCGACCGGACGTAGTCGGAGTGGAGTAACGATTCCACGCTTCTCCATGAAAAAGAGCCTCCGTAAACTACTGAAAAATTTTTTAGAGCGATCCAACGGTCGGATCTATATTTATGGACCTTTTGACCCGTTACTCTAGTCATCTCGGTGGAATTGCCCGGCCGGACATCGTCTGAGGGGAGTACCGATTCCGCGCTACTCCGTGTAAAACAGCTTCCGGAAACTCGTGAAAAAACGTTTAGAGCGATCCAACGGTCGGATCTATTTTTGTGCACCTTTTGAGTCGTTACTCTAGTCATCTTGGTGGAATTGCCCGGCCGGACATCGTCGGAGTGGAGTACCGATTCCGCGCTGGTCCATGTAAAACAGCCTTCGGAAATTTCTGAAAAACGTTTTAGACCCATCCAACGGTCGGATCTATATTTATGGACCTTTTAGGATGGTACTCTAGTCGTGTCTGTGGAATTGCCTGACCGGACGTCGTCGGAGTGGTGTAACGATTCCGCGCTTCTTCATGTAAAAGAGCCTCCAGAAACTACTGAAAAAACTTTTGTAGCGATCCAACGGTAGGATCTATATTTATGAACCTTTTAGGATGGTACTCTAGTCGTGTCGTTGGAATTGCCCGACCGGACGTCGTCGGAGTGGACTAACGATTCCACGTTTCTTCATGAAAAAGAGCCTCCGGAAACTACTGAAAAAATTTTTAGAGCGATCCAACGGTCGGATCTATATTTATGGACCTTTTGAGCCGTTACTCTAGTCATCTCGGTGGAATTGCCCGGCCGGACATCGTTTGAGGGGAGTAGCGATTCCGCGCTACTCCATGTAAAACAGCTTCCGGAAACTCATGAAAAAAAGTTTAGAGCGATCCAACGGTAGGATCTATATTTATGGACCTTTTAGGATGGTACTCTAGTCGTGTCGTTGGAATTGCCCGGCCGGACGTCGTCGGAGTGGAGTACCGCTTCCGTGCTACTCCATGTAAAACAGCTTCCGGAAACTCATGAAAAAAATTTTACAGCGTTCCAACGGTCGGATCTATATTTATGGATCTTTTAGGATGGTACTCTAGTCGTGTCGGTGCAATTGCCCGACCGGACATCGTCGGAGTGGTGTAACGATTCCGCGCTTCTCCATGTAAAAGAGCCTCCAGAAACTATTGAAAAAACTTTTGTAGCGATCCAACGGTAGGATCTATATTTATGAACCTTTTAGGATGGTACTCTAGTCGTGTCGGTGGAATTGCCCGACCGGATGTCGTCGGAGTGGAGTACCGATTCCACGCTGCTCCATGTAAAACAGCATCCGGAAACTACCGAAAAAAAGTTTAGAGCGATCCAACAGTCGGATCTATTTTTGTGCACCTTTTGAGTCGTTACTGTAGTCATCTCGGTGGAATTGCCCGGCCGGACATCGTCGGAGTGGAGTACCGATTCCGCGCTACTCCATGTAAAACAACTTCCGGAAACGAATGAAAAACATTTTAAAGCGATCCAACGGTCGGATCTATATTTATAGACCTTTGTAGGCGGGTACTCTAGTCGTGTCGGTGGAATTGCCCGACCGGACGTCGTCGTAGTGCACTACCGATTCCGCGCAACTCCATTTAAAACAGCCTTCGGAAACTTCAGAAAAAAGTTTTAGAGCCATCCAATGGTCGGATCTATATTTATAGACCTTTTGAGGCGGTACTCTAGTCGTGTCGGTGGAATTGCCCGACCGGATGTCGTTGGAGTGGTGTAACGATTCCGCGCTTCTCCATGTAAAAGAGCCTCCGGAAACTACTGAAAAAAAGTTTAGAGCGATCCAACAGTCGGATCTATATTTATGGACCTTTTGAGCCGTTACTCTAGTCATCTCGGTGGAATTGCCCGGCCGGACGTCGTCGGAGTGGAGTACCGATTCCGCGCTACTCCATGTAAAACAGCTTCCGGAAACTCATGAAAAAAATTTTAAAGCGTTCCAACAATCGGATCTATATTTATGGATCTTTTAGGATGGTACTCTAGTCGTGTCGGTGGAATTGCCCGACCGGACGTCGTCGGAGTGGAGTAACGATTCCACGCTTCTCCATGAAAAAGAGCCTCCGTAAACTACTGAAAATTTTTTTAGAGCGATCCAACGGTCGGATCTATATTTATGGACCTTTTGACCCGTTACTCTAGTCATCTCGATGGAATTGCCCGGCCGGACATCGTCTGAGGGGAGTACCGATTCCGCTCTACTCCATGTAAAACAGCTTCCGGAAACTCGTGAAAAAACGTTTAGAGCGATCCAACGGTCGGATCTATATTTATGGACCTTTTTGGATGGTACTCAAGTCGAGTCCGTAGAATTGCCCGACCGGACGTCGTTGGAGTGGAGTAACGATTCCACGCTTCTCCATGAAAAAGAGCCTCTGGAAACTACTGAAAAATTGTTTAGAGCGATCCAACGGTCGGATCTATATTTATGGACCTTTTGAGCCGTTACTCTAGTCATCTCGGTGGAATTGCCCGGCCGGACATCGTCTGAGGGGAGTAGCGATTCCGCGCTACTCCTTGTAAAACAGCTTCCGGAAACTCATGAAAAAAAGTTTAGAGCGATCCAACGGTCGGATCTATATTTATGGACCTTTTAGGATGGTACTCTAGTCGTGTCGGTGGAATTGCCCGACCGGACATCGTCGGAGTGGTGTAACGATTCCGCGCTTCTCCATGTAAAAGAGCCTCCAGAAACTATTGAAAAAACTTTTGTTGCGATCCAACGGTCGGATCTATATTTATGGACCTTTTAGGATGGTACTCTAGTCGTGTCGGTGGAATTGCCCGACCGGACGTCGTCGTAGTGCACTACCGATTCCGCGCAACTCCATTTAAAACAGCCTTCGGAAACTTCAGAAAAAAGTTTTAGAGCGATCCAACGGTCGGATCTATATTTATGGACCTTTTAAGCCGTTACTCTAGTCCTCTCGGTGGAATTGCCCGGCCGGACATCGTCTGAGTGGAGTACCGATTCCGCTCTACTCCATGTAAAACAGCTTCCGAAAACTCATGAAAGAAAGTTTAGAGCGATCCAACGGTCGGATCTATATTTATGGACCTTTTAGGATGGTACTCTAGTCGAGTCCGTAGAATTGCCCGACCGGACGTCGTCGGAGTGGAGTAACGATTCCACGCTTCTCCATGAAAAAGAGCCTCCGTAAACAACTGAAAATTTTTTTAGAGCGATCCAACGGTCGGATCTATATTTATGGACCTTTTGACCCGTTACTCTAGTCATCTCGATGGAATTGCCCGGCCGGACATCGTCTGAGGGGAGTACCGATTCCGCTCTACTCCATGTAAAACAGCTTCCGGAAACTCGTGAAAAAACGTTTAGAGCGATCCAACGGTCGGATCTATATTTATGGACCTTTTTGGATGGTACTCAAGTCGAGTCGGTGGAATTGCCCTACCGGACATCGTCGGAGTGGTGTAACGATTCCGCGCTTCTCCATGTAAAAGAGCCTCCAGAAACTATTGAAAAAACTTTTGTAGCGATCCAACGGTCGGATCTATATGTATGGACCTTTTAGGATGGTACTCTAGTCGTGTCGGTGGAATTGCCTGACCGGATGTCGTCGGAGTGGAGTACCGATTCCGAGCTTCTCCATGTAAAAGAGCCTCCGGAAACTACTGAAAAAAAGTTTAGAGTGATCCAACGGTCGGATCTATATTTATGGACCTTTTAGGATGGTACTCTAGTCGAGTCCGTAGAATTGCCCGACCGGACGTCGTCGGAGTGGAGTAACGATTCCACGCTTCTCCATGAAAAAGAGCCTCCGTAAACTACTGAAAAATTTTTTAGAGCGATCCAACGGTCGGATCTATATTTATGGACCTTTTGACCCGTTACTCTAGTCATCTCGGTGGAATTACCCGGCCGGACATCGTCTGAGGGGAGTACCGATTCCGCGCTACTCTGTGTAAAACAGCTTCCGGAAACTCGTGAAAAAACGTTTAGAGCGATCCAACGGTCGGATCTATATTTATGGATCTTTTAGGATGGTACTCTAGTCGTGTCGGTGCAATTGCCTGACCGGACGTCGTCGGAGTGGAGTAACGATTCCACGCTTCTCCATGAAAAAGAGCCTCCGTAAACTACTGAAAAATTTTTTAGAGCGATCCAACGGTCGGATCTATATTTATGGACCTTTTGAGCTGTTACTCTAGTCATCTCGGTGGAATTGCCCGGCCGGACATCGTCTGAGGGGAGTACCGATTCCACGCTACTCCATGTAAAACAGCTTCCGGAAACTCGTGAAAAAACGTTTAGAGCGATCCAACGGTCGGATCTATATTTATGGACCTTTTTGGATGGTACTCTAGTCGAGCCCGTAGAATTGCCCGACCGGACGTCGTCGGAGTGGTGTAACGATTCCGCGCTTCTCCATATAAAAGAGCCTCCAGAAACTCATGAAAGAAAGTTTAGAGCGATCCAATGGTCGGATCTATTTTTGTGCACCTTTTGAGTCGTTACTCTAGTCATCTCGGTGGAATTGCCCGGCCGGACATCGTCGGAGTGAAGTACCGATTCTGCGTTCCTCCATGTAAAACAACTTCCGGAAATTCATGAAAGAAAGTTTAGAGCGATCCAAGGGTCGGATCTATATTTATGGACCTTTTAGGATGGTACTCTAGTCGTGTCGGTGGAATTGCCCGACCGGACGTCGTCGGAGTGGTGTAACGATTCCGCGCTTCTCCATGTAAAAGAGCCTCCAGAAACTATTGAAAAAACTTTTGTAGCGATCCAACGGTCGGATCTATATTTATGGACCTTTTAGGATGGTACTCTAGTCGTGTCGGTGGAATTGCCGGACCGGACGTCGTCGGAGTGGAGTACCGATTCCGAGCTTCTCCATGAAAAAGAGCCTCCGTAAACTACTGAAAAATTTTTTAGAGCGATCCAACGGTCGGATCTATATTTATGGACCTTTTGACCCGTTACACTAGTCATCTCGGTGGAATTGCCCGGCCGGACATCGTCTGAGGGGAGTACCGATTCCGCGCTACTCCGTGTAAAACAGCTTCCGGAAACTCGTGAAAAAACGTTTAGAGCGATCCAACGGTCGTATATATATTTATGGATCTTTTGGGATGGTACTCTAGTCGTGTTGGTGCAATTGCCCGACCGGACGTCGTCGGAGTGGAGTAACGATTCCGCGCTTCTCCATGTAAAAGAGCCTCCAGAAACTCATGAAAGAAAGTTTAGAGCGATCCAATGGTCGGATCTATATTTATGGACCTTTTAGGATGGTACTCTAGTCGAGCCCGTAGAATTGCCCGACCGGACGTCGTCGAAGTGGAGTACCGATTCCGCGCTGCTCCATGTAAAACAGCTTCCGGAAACTACTGAAAAAAAAATTTAGAGCGATCCAACGGTCGGATCTATTTTTGTGCACCTTTTGAGTCGTTACTCTAGTCATCTCGGTGGAATTGCCCGGCCGGACATCGTCGGAGTGAAGTACCGATTCTGCGTTCCTCCATGTAAAACAAGTTCCGGAAACTCATGAAAGAAAGTTTAGAGCGATCCAATGGTCGGATCTATATTTATGGACCTTTTAGGATGGTACTCTAGTCGTGTCGGTGGAATTGCCCGACCGGACGTCGTCGGAGTGGTGTAACGATTCCGCGCTTCTCCATGTAAAAGAGCCTCCAGAAACTATTGAAAAAACTTTTGTAGCGATCCAACGGTCGGATCTATATTTATGGACCTTTTAGGACGGTACTCTAGTCGTGTCGGTGGAATTGCCGGACCGGATGTCGTCGGAGTGGAGTACCGATTCCGAGCTTCTCCATGTAAAAGAGCCTCCGGAAACTACTGAAAAAAAGTTTAGAGCGATCCAACGGTCGGATCTATATTTATGGACCTTTTAGGATGGTACTCTAGTCGAGTCCGTAGAATTGCCCGACCGGACGTCGTCGGAGTGGAGTAACGATTCCACGCTTCTCCATGAAAAAGAGCCTCTCGAAACTACTAAATATTTTTTTAGAGCGATCCAACAGTCGGATCTATATTTATGGACCTTTTAGGATGGTACTCTAGTCGTGTCGGTGGAATTGCCCGACCGGATGTCGTCGGAGTGGTGTAACGATTCCGCGCTTCTCCATGTAAAAGAGCCTCCAGAAACTATTGAAAAAACTTTTGTAGTGATCCAACGGTCGGATCTATATTTATGGACCTTTTAGGATGGTACTCTAGTCGAGTCCGTAGAATTGCCCGACCGGACGTCGTCGGAGTGGAGTAACGATTCCACGCTTCTCCATGAAAAAGAGCCTCCGTAAACTACTGAAAAATTTTTTAGAGCGATCCAACGGTCGGATCTATATTTATGGACCTTTTGACCCGTTACTCTAGTCATCTCGGTGGAATTGCCCGGCCGGACATCGTCTGAGGGGAGTACCGATTCCGCGCTACTCCATGTAAAACAGCTTCCGGAAACTCGTGAAAAAACGTTTAGAGCGATGCAACGGTCGTATCTATATTTATGGATCTTTTAGGATGGTACTCTAGTCGTGTCGGTGCAATTGCCCGACCGGACGTCGTCGGAGTGGAGTAACGATTCCGCGCTTCTCCATGTAAAAGAGCCTCCAGAAACTCATGAAAGAAAGTTTAGAGCGATCCAATGGTCGGATCTATATTTATGGACCTTTTAGGATGGTACTCTAGTCGAGCCCGTAGAATTGCCCGACCGGACGTCGTCGAAGTGGAGTACCGATTCCGCGCTGCTCCATGTAAAACAGCTTCCGGAAACTACTGAAAAACAATTTAGAGCGATCCAACGGTCGTATCTATTTTTGTGCACCTTTTGAGTCGTTACTCTAGTCATCTTGGTGGAATTGCCCGGCCGGACATCGTCGGAGTGGAGTACCGATTCCGCGCTAGTCCATGTAAAACAGTCTTCGGAAATTTCTGAAAAACGTTTTAGAGCCATCCAACGGTCGGATCTATATTTATGGACCTTTTAGGATGGTACTCTAGTCGTGTCGGTGGAATTGCCTGACCGGGCGTCGTCGGAGTGGAGTACCGATTCCGAGCTTCTCCATGTAAAAGAGCCTCCGGATACTACTGAAAAAAAGTTTAGAGCAATCCAACGGTCGGATCTATATTTATGGACCTTTTAGGATGGTACTCTAGTCGAGTCCGTAGAATTGCCCGACCGGACGTCGTCGGAGTGGAGTAACGATTCTACGCTTCTCCATGTAAAAGAGCCTCCGGAAACTACTGAAAAATTTTTTAGAGCGATCCAACGGTCGGATCTATATTTATGGACCTTTTGAGCCGTTACTCTAGTCATCTCGGTGGAATTGCCCGACCGGACATCGTCTGAGGAGAGTACCGATTCCGCGCTACTCCATGTAAAACAGCTTCCGGAAACTCGTGAAAAAACGTTTAGAGCGATCCAACGGTCGGATCTATATTTATGGACCTTTTTGGATGGTACTCAAGTCGAGTCCGTAGAATTGCCCGACCGGACGTCGTCGGAGTGGAGTAACGATTCCACGCTTCTCCATGAAAAAGAGCCTCCGGAAACTACTGAAAAAATTTTTAGAGCGATCCAACGGTCGGATCTATATTTATGGACCTTTTGAGCCGTTACTCTAGTCATCACGGTGGAATTGCCCGGCCGGACATCGTCGGAGTGGAGTACCGATTCCACGCTGCTCCATGTAAAACAGCTTCCGAAAACTACTGAAAAAAAGTTTAGAGCGATCCAACAGTCGGATCTATTTTTGTGCACCTTTTGAGTCGTTACTGTAGTCATCTCGGTGGAATTGCCCGGCCGGACATCGTCGGAGTGGAGTACCGATTCCGCGCTACTCCATGTAAAACAACTTCCGGAAACTCATGAAAAACATTTTAAAGCGATCCAACGGTCGGATCTATATTTATAGACCTTTGGAGGCGGTACTCTAGTCGTGTCGGTGGAATTGCCCGACCGGACGTCGTCGTAGTGGACTACCGATTCCGCGCTACTCCATTTAAAACAGCCTTCGGAAACTTCAGAAAAAAGTTTTAGAGCCATCCAACGGTCGGATCTATATTTATAGACCTTTTGAGGCGGTACTCTAGTCGTGTCTGTGGAATTGCCCGACCGGACATCGTCGGAGTGGACTAACGATTCCACGCTTCTCCATGTAAAAGAGCCTCCGGAAACTATTGAAAAACCTTTTGTAGCGATCCAACGGTAGGATCTATATTTATGGACCTTTTAGGATGGTACTCTAGTCGTGTCGTTGGAATTGCCGGACAGGACGTCGTCGGAGTGGAGTAACGATTCCGCGCTTCTCCATGTAAAAGAGCCTCCGAAAACTACTGAAAAAACGTTTAGAGCGATCCAACGGTCGAATCTATATTTATGGACCTTTTAGGATGGTACTCTAGTCGAGTCCGTAGAATTTCCCGACCCGACGTCGTCGGAGTGGAGTAACGATTACGCGCTTCTCCATGTAAAAGAGCCTCCGAAAACTACTGAAAAAACGTTTAGAGCGATCCAACGGCCGAATCTATATTTATGGACCTTTTAGGATGGTACTCTAGTCGAGTCCGTAGAATTTCCCGACCGGACGTCGTCGGAGTGGAGTAACGATTACGCGCTTCTCCATGTAAAAGAGCCTCCAGAAACTACTGAAAAATTTTTTAGAGCGATCCAATGGTCGGATCTATATTTATGGACCTTTTGAGCCGTTACTCTAGTCATCTCGGTGGAATTGCCCGGCCGGACATCGTCTGAGGAGAGTACCGATTCCGCGCTACTCCATGTAAAACAGCTTCCGGAAACTCGTGAAAAAACGTTTAGAGCGATCCAACGGTCGGATCTATATTTATGGACCTTTTTGGATGGTACTCAAGTCGAGTCCGTAGAATTGCCCGACCGGACGTCGTCGGAGTGGAGTAACGATTCCACGCTTCTCCATGAAAAAGAGCCTCCGGAAACTACTGAAAAAATTTTTAGAGCGATCCAACGGTCGGATCTATATTTATGGACCTTTTGAGCCGTTACTCTAGTCATCTCGGTGGAATTGCCCGGCCGGACATCGTCGGAGTGGAGTACCGATTCCACGCTGCTCCATGTAAAACAGCTTCCGAAAACTACTGAAAAAAAGTTTAGAGCGATCCAACAGTCGGATCTATTTTTGTGCACCTTTTGAGTCGTTACTGTAGTCATCTCGGTGGAATTGCCCGGCCGGACATCGTCGGAGTGGAGTACCGATTCCGCGCTACTCCATGTAAAACAACTTCCGGAAACTCATGAAAAACATTTTAAAGCGATCGAACGGTCGGATTTATATTTATAGACCTTTGGAGGCGGTACTCTAGTCGTGTCGGTGGAATTGCCCGACCGGACGTCGTCGTAGTGGACTACCGATTTCGCACTACTCCATTTAAAACAGCCTTCGGAAACTTCAGAAAAAAGTTTTAGAGCCATCCAACGGTCGGATCTATATTTATAGACCTTTTGAGGCGGTACTCTAGTCGTGTCTGTGGAATTGCCCGACCGGATGTCGTTGGAGTGGTGTAAGGATTACGCGCTTCTCCATGTAAAAGAGCCTCCGGAAACTATTGAAAAACCTTTTGTAGCGATCCAACGGTAGGATCTATATTTATGGACCTTTTAGGATGGTACTCTAGTCGTGTCGTTGGAATTGCCCGGCCGGACGTCGTCGGAGTGGAGTACCGATTCCGCGCTACTCCATGCAAAACAGCTTCCGGAAACTCATGAAAAAAATTTTAAAGCGTTCCAACGGTCGGATCTATATTTATGGATCTTTTAGGATGGTACTCTAGTCGTGTCGGTGGAATTGCCCGACCGGACGTCGTCGGAGTGGTGTAACGAGTCCGCGCTTCTCCATGTAAAAGAGCCTCCAGAAACTATTGAAAAAACTTTTGTAGCGATCCAACGGTCAGATCTATATTTATGGACCTTTTAGGATGGTACTCTAGTCGAGTCCGTAGAATTGCCCGACCGGACGTCGTCGGAGTGGAGTAACGATTCCACGCTTCTCTATGAAAAGGAGCCTCCGTAAACTACTGAAAAAAATTTTAGAGCGATCCAACGGTCGGATCTATATTTATGGACCTTTTGACCCGTTACTCTAGTCATCTCGGTGGAATTGCCCGGCCGGACATCGTCTGAGGGGAGTACCAATTCCGCGCTACTCCATGTAAAACAGTTTCCGGAAACTCGTGAAAAAACGTTTAGAGCGATCCAACGGTCGGATCTATATTTATGGACCTTTTTGGATGGTACTCTAGTCGAGTCCGTAGAATTGCACGACCGGACGTCGTCGGAGTGGAGTAACGATTCCACGTTTCTCTATGAAAAAGAGCCTCCGGAAACTACTGAAAATTTTTTTAGAGCGATCCGACGGTCGGATCTATATTTATGGACCTTTTGAGCCGTTACTCTAGTCATCTCGGTGGAATTGCCCGGCCGGACATCGTCGGAGTGGAGTACCGATTACGCGCTACTCCATGTAAAACAGCTTCCGGAAACTCATGAAAAAAGGTTTAGAGCGATCCAACGGTCGGATCTATATTTATGGACCTTTTGACCCGTTACTCTAGTCATCTCGGTGGAATTGCCCGGCCGGACATCGTCTGAGGGGAGTACCGATTCCGCGCTACTCCATGTAAAACAGTTTCCAGAAACTCGTGAAAAAACGTTTAGAGCGATCCAACGGTCGGATCTATATTTATGGACCTTTTTGGATGGTACTCTAGTCGAGTCCGTAGAATTGCCCGACCGGACGTCGTCGGAGTGGAGTAACGATTCCACGTTTCTCCATGAAAAAGAGCCTCCGGAAACTACTGAAAATTTTTTTAGAGCGATCCGACGGTCGGATCTATATTTATGGACCTTTTGAGCCGTTACTCTAGTCATCTCGGTGGAATTGCCCGGCCGGACATCGTCGGAGTGGAGTACCGATTACGCGCTACTCCATGTAAAACAGCTTCCGGAAACTCATGAAAAAAGGTTTAGAGCGATCCAACGGTCGGATCTATATTTATGGACCTTTTAAGATGGTACTCTAGTTGTGTCGGTGGAATTGCCTAACCGGACGTCGTCGAAGTAGAGTAACGATTATGCGCTTCTCCATGTAAAAGAGCCTCCGGAAACTACTGAAAAATTTTTTAGAGCGATCCAACAGTCGGATCTATATTTATGGACCTTTTGAGCCGTTACTCTAGTCATCTCGGTGGAATTGCCCGGCCGGACATCGTCGGAGTGGAGTACCGATTCCACGCTGCTCCATGTAAAACAGCTTCCGGAAACTACTGAAAAAAAGTTTAGAGCGATCCAACAGTCGGATCTATTTTTGTGCACCTTTTGAGTCGTTACTGTAGTCATCTCGGTGGAATTGCCCGGCCGGACATCGTCGGAGTGGAGTACCGATTCCGCGCTACTCCATGTAAAACAACTTCCGGAAACTCATGAAAAACATTTTAAAGCGATCCAACGGTCGGATCTATATTTATAGACCTTTGGAGGCGGTACTCTAGTCGTGTCGGTGGAATTGCCCGACCGGACGTCGTCGTAGTGGACTACCGATTCCGCGCTACTCCATTTAAAACAGCCTTCGGAAACTTCAGAAAAAAGTTTTAGAGCCATCCAACGGTCGGATCTATATTTATAGACCTTTTGAGGCGGTACTCTAGTCGTGTCGGTGGAATTGCCCGACCGGACATCGTCGGAGTGGACTAACGATTCCACGCTTCTCCATGTAAAAGAGCCTCCGGAAACTATTGAAAAACCTTTTGTAGCGATCCAACAGTAGGATCTATATTTATGGACCTTTTAGGATGGTACTCTAGTCGTGTCGTTGGAATTGCCCGGCCGGACGTCGTCGGAGTGGAGTACCGATTCCGCGCTACTCCATGTAAAACAGCTTCCGGAAACTCATGAAAAAAATTTTAAAGCGTTCCAACGGTCGGATCTATATTTATGGATCTTTTAGGATGGTACTCTAGTCGTGTCGGTGGAATTGCCCGGCCGGACGTCGTCGGAGTGGAGTAACGATTCCTTGCTTCTCCATGTAAAAGAGCCTCCAGAAACTAATGAAAAAACTTTTGTAGCGATCCAACGGTCGGATCTATATTTATGGAACTTTTAGGATGGTACTCTAGTCGTGTCGGTGGAATTGCCGGACCGGATGTCGTCGATGTGGAGTACCGATTCCGAGCTGCTCCATGTAAAAGAGCATCCGGAAACTACTGAAAGAAAGTTTAGAGCGATCCAATGGTCGGATCTATATTTATGGACCTTTTAGGATGGTACTCTAGTCGAGCCCGTAGAATTGCCCGACCGGACGTCGTCGAAGTGGAGTACCGATTCCGCGCTGCTCCATGTAAAACAGCTTCCGGAAACTACTGAAAAAAAAATTTAGAGCGATCCAACGGTCGGATCTATTTTTGTGCACCTTTTGATTCGTTACTCTAGTCATCTCGGTGGAATTGTCCGGCCGGACATCGTCGGAGTGAAGTACCGATTCTGCGTTCCTCCATGTAAAACAACTTCCGGAAACTCATGAAAGAAAGTTTAGAGCGATCCAATGGTCGGATCTATATTTATGGACCTTTTAGGATGGTACTCTAGTCGTGTCGGTGGAATTGCCCGACCGGACGTCGTCGGAGTGGTGTAACGATTCCGCGCTTCTCCATGTAAAAGAGCCTCTAGAAACTATTGAAAAAACTTTTGTAGCGATCCAACGGTCGGATCTATATTTATGGACCTTTTAGGATGGTACTCTAGTCGTGTCGGTGGAAATGCCGGACCGGACGTCGTCGGAGTGGAGTACCGATTCCGAGCTTCTCCATGTAAAAGAGCCTCCGGAAACTACTGAAAAAAAGTTTAGAGCGATCCAACGGTCGGATCTATATTTATGGACCTTTTAGGATGGTACTCTAGTCAAGTCCGTAGAATTGCCCGACCGGACGTCGTCGGAGTGGAGTAACGATTCCACGCTTCTCCATGAAAAAGAGCCTCCGTAAACTACTGAAAAAATTTTTAGAGCGATCCAACGGTCGGATCTATATTTATGGACCTTTTGACCCGTTAATCTAGTAATCTCGGTGGAATTGCCCGGCCGGACATCGTCTGAGGGGAGTACCGATTCCGCGCTACTCCATGTAAAACAGCTTCCGCAAACACGTGAAAAAACGTTTAGAGCCATCCAACGGTCGGATCTATATTTATGGACCTTTTTGGATGGTACTCAAGTCGAGTCCGTAGAATTGCCCGACCGGACGTCGTCGGAGTGGAGTAACGATTCCACGTTTCTCCATGAAAAAGAGCCTCCAGAAACTACTGAAAAAAATTTTAGAGCGATCCAACGGTCGGATCTATATTTATGGACCTTTTGAGCCGTTACTCTAGTCATCTCGGTGGAATTACCCGGACGGACATCGTCGGAGTGCAGTACCGATTCCACGCTGCTCCATGTAAAACAGCTTCCGGAAACTACTGAAAAAAAGTTTAGAGCGATCCAACAGTCGGATCTATTTTTGTGCACCTTTTGAGTCGTTACTGTAGTCATCTCGGTGGAATTGCCCGGCCGGACATCGTCGGAGTGGAGTACCGATTCCGCGCTACTCCATGTAAAACAGCTTCAGGAAACTCATGAAAAAAATTTTAAAGCGTTCCAACGGTCGGATCTATATTTATGGATCTTTTAGGATGGTACTCTAGTCGTGTCGGTGGAATTGCCCGACCGGACGTCGTCGGAGTGGTGTAACGATTCCTTGCTTCTCCATGTAAAAGAGCCTCCAGAAACTACTGAAAAAACTTTTGTAGCGATCCAACGGTAGGATCTATATTTATGAACCTTATAGGATAGTACTCTAGTCGTGTCGTTGGAATTGCCCGACTGGACGTCGTCGAAGTGGAGTACGGATTCCGCGCTGCTCCATATAAAACAGCTTCCGGAAACTACTGAAAAAGAAATTTAGAGCGATCCAACGGGCGGATCTATTTTTGTGCACCTTTTGAGTCGTTACTCTAGTCATCTCGGTGGAATTGCCCGGCCGGACATCGTCGGAGTGGAGTACCGATTCTGCGTTCCTCCATGTAAAACAACTTCCGGAAACTCATGAAAAAAAATTTAAAGCGATCCAACGGTCGAATCTATATTTATAGACCTTTTGAGGCGGTACTCTAGTCGTGTCGGTGGAATTGCCCGACCGGATGTCGTGGGAGTGGACTACCGATTCCGCGCTACTCCATTTAAAACAGCCTTCGTAAACTTCTGAAAAACGTTTTAGAGCCATCCAACGGTCGGATCTATATTTATGGACCTTTTAGGATGGTACTCTAGTCGTGTCGGTGGAATTGCCGGACAGGACGTCGTCGGAGTGGAGTAACGATTCCGCGCTTCTCCATGTAAAAGAGCCTCCGAAAACTACTGAAAAAACGTTTAGAGCGATCCAACGGTCGAATCTATATTTATGGACCTTTTAGGATGGTACTCTAGTCGAGTCCGTAGAATTTCCCGACCGGACGTCGTCGGAGTGGAGTAACGATTACGCGCTTCTCCATGTAAAAGAGCCTCCGGAAACTACTGAAAAATTTTTTAGAGCGATCCAACGGTCGGATCTATATTTATGGACCTTTTGAGCCGTTACTCTAGTCATCTCGGTGGAATTGCCCGGCCGGACATCGTCTGGGGGGAGTACCGATTCCGCGCTACTCCATGTAAAACAGCTTCCGGAAACTCGTGAAAAAACGTTTAGAGCGATCCAACGGTCAGATCTATATTTATGGACCTTTTTGGATGGTACTCAAGTCGAGTCCGTAGAATTGCCCGACCGGACGTCGTCGGAGTGGAGTAATGATTCCACGCTTCTCCATGAAAAAGAGCCTCCGGAAACTACTGAAAAAATTTTTAGAGCGATCCAACGGTCGGATCTATATTTATGGACCTTTTGAGCCGTTACTCTAGTCATCTCGGTGGAATTGCCCGGCCGGACATCGTCGGAGTGGAGTACCGATTCCACGCTGCTCCATGTAAAACAGCTTCCGAAAACTACTGAAAAAAAGTTTAGAGCGATCCAACAGTCGGATCTATTTTTGTGCACCTTTTGAGTCGTTACTGTAGTCATCTCGGTGGAATTGCCCGGCCGGACATCGTCGGAGTGGAGTACCGATTCCGCGCTACTCCATGTAAAACAACTTCCGGAAACTCATGAAAAACATTTTAAAGCGATCCAACGGTCGGATCTATATTTATAGACCTTTGGAGGCGGCACTCTAGTCGTGTCGGTGGAATTGCCCGACCGGACGTCGTCGTAGTGGACTACCGATTCCGCGCTACTCCATTTAAAACAGCCTTCGGAAACTTCAGAAAAAAGTTTTAGAGCCATCCAACGGTCGGATCTATATTTATAGACCTTTTGAGGCGGTACTCTAGTCGTGTCGGTGGAATTGCCCGACCGGACATCGTCGGAGTGGACTAACGATTCCACGCTTCTCCATGTAAAAGAGCCTCCGGAAACTATTGAAAAACCTTTTGTAGCGATCCAACGGTAGGATCTATATTTATGGACCTTTTAGGATGGTACTCTAGTCGTGTCGTTGGAATTGCCCGGCCGGACGTCGTCGGAGTGGAGTACCGATTCCACGCTACTCCATGTAAAACAGCTTCCGGAAACTCATGAAAAAAATTTTAAAGCGTTCCAACGGTCGGATCTATATTTATGGATCTTTTAGGATGGTACTCTAGTCGTGTCGGTGGAATTGCCCGACCGGACGTCGTCGGAGTGGTGTAACGATTCCGCGCTTCTCCATGTAAAAGAGCCTCCAGAAACTCATGAAAGAAAGTTTATAGCGATCCAATGGTCGGATCTATATTTATGGACCTTTTAGGATGGTACTCTAGTCGTGTCGGTGGAATTGCCCGACCGGACGTCGTCGGAGTGGTGTAACGATTCCGCGCTTCTCCATGTAAAAGAGCCTCCAGAAACTAATGAAAAAACTTTTGTAGCGATCCAACGGTCGGATCTATATTTATGGAACTTTTAGGATGGTACTCTAGTCGTGTCAGTGGAATTGCCGGACCGGATGTCGTCGAAGTGGAGTAACGATTCCGCACTACTCCATGTAAAAGAGCCTCCGGAAACTACTGAAAAACATTTTAGAGCGATCCCACGGTCGGATCTATATTTATGGACCTTTTAAGCCGTTACTCTAGTCCTCTCGGTGCAATTGCCCGGCCGGACATCGTCTGAGTGGAGTACCGATTCCGCGCTACTCCATGTAAAACAGCTTCCGGAAACTTATGAAAGAAAGTTTAGAGCGATCCAATGGTCGGATCTATATTTATGGACCTTTTAGGATGGTACTCTAGTCGAGCCCGTAGAATTGCCCGACCGGACGTCGTCGAAGTAGAGTACCGATTCCGCGCTGCTCCATGTAAAACAGCTTCCGGAAACTACTGAAAAAAAAATTTAGAGCGATCCAACAGTCGGATCTATTTTTGTGCACCTTTTGAGTCGTTACTGTAGTCATCTCGGTGGAATTGCCCGGCCGGACATCGTCGGAGTGGAGTACCGATTCCGCGCTACTCCATGTAAAACAACTTCCGGAAACTCATGAAAAACATTTTAAAGCGATCCAACGGTCGGATCTATATTTATAGACCTTTGGAGGCGGTACTCTAGTCGTGTCGGTGGAATTGCCCGACCGGACGTCGTCGTAGTGGACTACCGATTCCGCGCTACTCCATTTAAAACAGCCTTCGGAAACTTCAGAAAAAAGTTTTAGAGCCATCCAACGGTCGGATCTATATTTATAGACCTTTTGAGGCGGTACTCTAGTCGTGTCTGTGGAATTGCCCGACCGGACATCGTCGGAGTGGACTAACGATTCCACGCTTCTCCATGTAAAAGAGCCTCCGGAAACTATTGAAAAACCTTTTGTAGCGATCCAACGGTAGGATCTATATTTATGGACCTTTTAGGATGGTACTCTAGTCGTGTCGTTGGAATTGCCGGACAGGACGTCGTCGGAGTGGAGTAACGATTCCGCGCTTCTCCATGTAAAAGAGCCTCCGAAAACTATTGAAAAAACGTTTAGAGCGATCCAACGGTCGAATCTATATTTATGGACCTTTTAGGATGGTACTCTAGTCGAGTCCGTAGAATTTCCCGACCCGACGTCGTCGGAGTGGAGTAACGATTACGCGCTTCTCCATGTAAAAGAGCCTCCGAAAACTACTGAAAAAACGTTTAGAGCGATCCAACGGCCGAATCTATATTTATGGACCTTTTAGGATGGTACTCTAGTCGAGTCCGTAGAATTTCCCGACCGGACGTCGTCGGAGTGGAGTAACGATTACGCGCTTCTCCATGTAAAAGAGCCTCCAGAAACTACTGAAAAATTTTTTAGAGCGATCCAATGGTCGGATCTATATTTATGGACCTTTTGAGCCGTTACTCTAGTCATCTCGGTGGAATTGCCCGGCCGGACATCGTCTGAGGAGAGTACCGATTCCGCGCTACTCCATGTAAAACAGTTTCCGGAAACTCGTGAAAAAACGTTTAGAGCGATCCAACGGTCGGATCTATATTTATAGACCTTTGGAGGCGGTACTCTAGTCATCTCGGTGGAATTACCCGGACGGACATCGTCGGAGTGGAGTACCGATTCCGCGCTACTCCATTTAAAACAGCCTCCGGAAACTACTGAAAAAAATTTAGAGCGATCCAACAGTCGGATCTATTTTTGTGCACCTTTTGAGTCGTTACTGTAGTCATCTCGGTGGAATTGCCCGGCCGGACATCGTCGGAGTGGAGTACCGATTCCGCGCTACTCCATGTAAAACAGCTTCCGGAAACTCATGAAAAAAATTTTAAAGCGTTCCAACGGTCGGATCTATATTTATGGATCTTTTAGGATGGTACTCTAGTCGTGTCGGTGGAATTGCCCGGCCGGACGTCGTCGGAGTGGAGTAACGATTCCTTGCTTCTCCATGTAAAAGAGCCTCCAGAAACTAATGAAAAAACTTTTGTAGTGATCCAACGGTCGGATCTATATTTATGGAACTTTTAGGATGGTACTCTAGTCGTGTCGGTGGAATTGCCGGACCGGATGTCGTCGATGTGGAGTACCGATTCCGAGCTGCTCCATGTAAAAGAGCATCCGGAAACTACTGAAAGAAAGTTTAGAGCGATCCAATGGTCGGATCTATATTTATGGACCTTTTAGGATGGTACTCTAGTCGAGCCCGTAGAATTGCCCGACCGGACGTCGTCGAAGTGGAGTATCGATTCCGCGCTGCTCCATGTAAAACAGCTTCCGGAAACTACTGAAAAAAAAATTTAGAGCGATCCAACGGTCGGATCTATTTTTGTGCACCTTTTGATTCGTTACTCTAGTCATCTCGGTGGAATTGTCCGGCCGGACATCGTCGGAGTGAAGTACCGATTCTGCGTTCCTCCATGTAAAACAACTTCCGGAAACTCATGAAAGAAAGTTTAGAGCGATCCAATGGTCGGATCTATATTTATGGACCTTTTAGGATGGTACTCTAGTCGTGTCGGTGGAATTGCCCGACCGGACGTCGTCGGAGTGGTGTAACGATTCCGCGCTTCTCCATGTAAAAGAGCCTCTAGAAACTATTGAAAAAACTTTTGTAGCGATCCAACGGTCGGATCTATATTTATGGACCTTTTAGGATGGTACTCTAGTCGTGTCGGTGGAAATGCCGGACCGGACGTCGTCGGAGTGGAGTACCGATTCCGAGCTTCTCCATGTAAAAGAGCCTCCGGAAACTACTGAAAAAAAGTTTAGAGCGATCCAACGGTCGGATCTATATTTATGGACCTTTTAGGATGGTACTCTAGTCGAGTCCGTAGAATTGCCCGACCGGACGTCGTCGGAGTGGAGTAACGATTCCACGCTTCTCCATGAAAAAGAGCCTCCGTAAACTACTGAAAAATTTTTTAGAGCGATCCAACGGTCGGATCTATATTTATGGACCTTTTGACCCGGTACTCTAGTCGTGTCGTAGGAATTGCCCGGCCGGACATCGTCTGAGGGGAGTACCGATTCCGCGCTACTCCATGTAAAACAGCTTCTGGAAACTCGTGAAAAAACGTTTAGAGCGATCCAACGGTCGGATCTATATTTATGGACCTTTTTGGATGGTACTCAAGTCGAGTCCGTAGAATTGCCCGACCGGACGTCGTCGGAGTGGAGTAACGATTCCACGCTTCTCCATGAAAAAGAGCCTCCAGAAACTACTGAAAAAATTTTTAGAGCGATCCAACGGTCGGATCTATATTTATGGACCTTTTGAGCCGTTACTCTAGTCATCTCGGTGGAATTACCCGGACGGACATCGTCGGAGTGGAGTACCGATTCCACGCTGCTCCATGTAAAACAGCTTCCGGAAACTACTGAAAAACGTTTTAGAGCGATCCAACAGTCGGATCTATATTTCTGGACCTTTTGAGCCGTTACTCTAGTCATCTCGGTGGAATTGCCCGGCCGGACATCGTCGGAGTGGAGTACCGATTCCACGCTACTCCATGTAAAACAGCTTCCGGAAACTCGTGAAAAAACGTTTAGAGCGATCCAACGGTCGGATCTATATTTATGGACCTTTTGAGCCGTTACTCTAGTCATCTCGGTGGAATTACCCGGACGGACATCGTCGGAGTGGAGTACCGATTCCACGCTGCTCCATGTAAAACAGCTTCCGGAAACTACTGAAAAACGTTTTAGAGCGATCCAACAGTCGGATCTATATTTCTGGACCTTTTGAGCTGTTACTCTAGTCATCTCGGTGGAATTGCCCGGCCGGACATCGTCGGAGTGGAGTACCGATTCCGCGCTACTCCATGTAAAACAGCTTCCGGAAACTCGTGAAAAAACGTTTAGAGCGATCCAACGGTCGGATCTATATTTATGGACCTTTTGAGGCGGTACTCTAGTCGTGTCGGTGGAATTGCCCGACCGGACATCGTCGGAGTGGAGTACCGATTACGCGCTACTCCATGTAAAACAGCTTCCGGAAACTCATGAAAAAAGGTTTAGAGCGATCAAACGGTCGGATCTATATTTATAGACCTTTTGACGCGGTACTCTAGTCGTGTCGGTGGAATTGCCCGACCGGACGTCGTCGTAGTGGACTACCGATTCCGCGCTACTCCATTTAAAACAGCCTTCGGAAACTTCAGAAAAAAGTTTTAGAGCCATCCAACGGTCGGATCTATATTTATAGACCTTTTCAGGCGGTACTCTAGTCGTGTCGGTGGAATTGCTCGACCGGATGTCGTTGGAGTGGTGTAACGATTACGCGCTTCTCCATGTAAAAGAGCCTCCGGAAACTATTGAAAAACCTTTTGTAGCGATCCAACGGTAGGATCTATATTTATGGACCTTTTAGGATGGTACTCTAGTCGTGTCGTTGGAATTGCCCGGCCGGACGTCGTCGGAGTGGAGTACCGATTCCGCGCTACTCCATGTAAAACAGCTTCCGGAAACTCATGAAAAAAATTTTAAAGCGTTCCAACGGTCGGATCTATATTTATGGATCTTTTAGGATGGTACTCTAGTCGTGTCGGTGGAATTGCCCGACCGGACGTCGTCGGAGTGGTGTAACGATTCCGCGCTTCTCCATGTAAAAGAGCCTCCAGAAACTCATGAAAGAAAGTTTAGAGCGATCCAATGGTCGGATCTATATTTATGGACCTTTTAGGATGGTACTCTAGTCGTGTCGTAGGAATTGCCCGGCCGGACATCGTTTGAGGGGAGTACCGATTCCGCGCTACTCCATGTAAAACAGCTTCTGGAAACTCGTGAAAAAACGTTTAGAGCGATCCAACGGTCGGATCTATATTTATGGACCTTTTTGGATGGTACTCAAGTCGAGTCCGTAGAATTGCCCGACCGGACGTCGTCGGAGTGGAGTAACGATTCCACGCTTCTCCATGAAAAAGAGCCTCCAGAAACTACTGAAAAAATTTTTAGAGCGATCCAACGGTCGGATCTATATTTATGGACCTTTTGAGCCGTTACTCTAGTCATCTCGGTGGAATTACCCGGACGGACATCGTCGGAGTGGAGTACCGATTCCACGCTGCTCCATGTAAAACAGCTTCCGGAAACTACTGAAAAACGTTTTAGAGCGATCCAACAGTCGGATCTATATTTCTGGACCTTTTGAGCCGTTACTCTAGTCATCTCGGTGGAATTGCCCGGCCGGACATCGTCGGAGTGGAGTACCGATTCCATGCTACTCCATGTAAAACAGCTTCCGGAAACTCGTGAAAAAACGTTTAGAGCGATCCAACGGTCGGATCTATATTTATGGACCTTTTTGGATGGTACTCAAGTCGAGTCCGTAGAATTGCCCGACCGGACGTCGTCGGAGTGGAGTAACGATTCCACGCTTCTCCATGAAAAAGAGCCTCCGGAAACTACTGAAAAAATTTTTAGAGCGATCCAACGGTCGGATCTATATTTATGGACCTTTTGAGGCGGTACTCTAGTCGTGTCGGTGGAATTGCCCGACCGGACATCGTCGGAGTGGAGTACCGATTACGCGCTACTCCATGTAAAACAGCTTCCGGAAACTCATGAAAAAAGGTTTAGAGCGATCCAACGGTCGGATCTATATTTATAGACCTTTTGAGGCGGTACTCTAGTCGTGTCGGTGGAATTGCCCGACCGGACGTCGTCGTAGTGGACTACCGATTCCGCGCTACTCCATTTAAAACAGCCTTCGGAAATTTCAGAAAAAAGTTTTAGAGCCATCCAACGGTCGGATCTATATTTATAGACCTTTTGAGGCGGTACTCTAGTCGTGTCGGTGGAATTGCCCGACCGGATGTCGTTGGAGTGGTGTAACGATTACGCGCTTCTCCATGTAAAAGAGCCTCCGGAAACTATTGAAAAACCTTTTGTAGCGATCCAACGGTAGGATCTATATTTATGGACCTTTTAGGATGGTACTCTAGTCGTGTCGTTGGAATTGCCCGGCCGGACGTCGTCGGAGTGGAGTACCGATTCCGCGCTACTCCATGTAAAACAGCTTCCGGAAACTCGTGAAAAAACGTTTAGAGCGATCCAACGGTCAGATCTATATTTATGGACCTTTTTGGATGGTACTCAAGTCGAGTCCGTAGAATTGCCCGACCGGACGTCGTCGGAGTGGAGTAATGATTCCACGCTTCTCCATGAAAAAGAGCCTCCAGAAACTACTGAAAAAATTTTTAGAGCGATCCAACGGTCGGATCTATATTTATGGACCTTTTGAGCCGTTACTCTAGTCATCTCGGTGGAATTGCCCGGCCGGACATCGTCGGAGTGGAGTACCGATTCCACGCTGCTCCATGTAAAACAGCTTCCGGAAACTACTGAAAAAAAGTTTAGAGCGATCCAACTGTCGGATCTATTTTTGTGCACCTTTTGAGTCGTTACTGTTGTCATCTCGGTGGAATTGCCCGGCCGGACATCGTCGGAGTGGAGTACCGATTCCGCGCTACTCCATGTAAAACAACTTCCGGAAACTCATGAAAAACATTTTAAAGCGATCCAACGGTCGGATCTATATTTATAGACCTTTGGAGGCGGTACTCTAGTCGTGTCGGTGGAATTGCCCGACCGGACGTCGTCGTAGTGGACTACCGATTCCGCGCTACTCCATTTAAAACAGCCTTCGGAAACTTCAGAAAAAAGTTTTAGAGCCATCCAACGGTCGGATCTATATTTATAGACCTTTTGAGGCGGTACTCTAGTCGTGTCGGTGGAATTGCCCGACCGGACATCGTCGGAGTGGACTAACGATTCCACACTTCTCCATGTAAAAGAGCCTCCGGAAACTATTGAAAAACCTTTTGTAGCGATCCAACGGTAGGATCTATATTTATGGACCTTTTAGGATGGTACTCTAGTCGTGTCGTTGGAATTGCCCGGCCGGACGTCGTCGGAGTGGAGTACCGATTCCGCGCTACTCCATGTAAAACAGCTTCCGGAAACTCATGAAAAAAATTTTAAAGCGTTCCAACGGTCGGATCTATATTTATGGATCTTTTAGGATGGTACTCTAGTCGTGTCGGTGGAATTGCCCGACCGGACGTCGTCGGAGTGGTGTAACGATTCCGCGCTTCTCCACGTAAAAGAGCCTCCAGAAACTCATGAAAGAAAGTTTAGAGCGATCCAATGGTCGGATCTATATTTATGGACCTTTTAGGATGGTACTCTAGTCGAGCCCGTAGAATTGCCCGACCGGACGTCGTCGAAGTGGAGTACCGATTCCGCGCTGCTCCATGTAAAACAGCTTCCGGAAACTACTGAAAAAAAAAATTTAGAGCGATCCAACGGTCGGATCTATTTTTGTGCACCTTTTGAGTCGTTACTCTAGTCATCTCGGTGGAATTGCCCGGCCGGACATCGTCGGAGTGAAGTACCGATTCTGCGTTCCTCCATGTAAAACAACTTCCGGAAACTCATGAAAGAAAGTTTAGAGCGATCCAATGGTCGGATCTATATTTATGGACCTTTTAGGATGGTACTCTAGTCGTGTCGGTGGAATTGCCCGACCGGACGTCGTCGGAGTGGTGTAACGATTCCGCGCTTCTCCATGTAAAAGAGCCTCCAGAAACTATTGAAAAAACTTTTGTAGCGATCCAACGGTCGGATCTATATTTATGGACCTTTTAGGATGGTACTCTAGTCGTGTCGGTGGAATTGCCGGACCGGATGTCGTCGGAGTGGAGTACCGATTCCGAGCTTCTCCATGTAAAAGAGCCTCCGGAAACTACTGAAAAAAAGTTTAGAGCGATCCAACGGTCGGATCTATATTTATGGACCTTTTAGGATGGTACTCTAGTCGAGTCCGTAGAATTGCCCGACCGGACGTCGTCGGAGTGGAGTAACGATTCCACGCTTCTCCATGAAAAAGAGCCTCCAGAAACTCATGAAAGAAAGTTTAGAGCGATCTAATGGTCGGATCTATATTTATGGACCTTTTAGGATGGTACTCTAGTCGAGTCCGTAGAATTTCCCGACCGGACGTCGACGGAGTGGAGTAACGATTACGCGCTTCTCCATGAAAAAGAGCCTCCGGAAACTACTGAAAAAATTTTTAAAGCGATCCAACGGTCGGATCTATATTTATAGACCTTTGGAGGCGGTACTCTAGTCGTGTCGGTGGAATTGCCCGACCAGACGTCGTCGGAGTGGACTACCGATTCCGCGCTACTCCATTTAAAACAGCCTTCGGAAACTTCAGAAAAAAGTTTTAGAGCGATCCAACGGTCGGATCTATATTTATAGACCTTTTGAGGCGGTACTCTAGTCGTGTCGGTGGAATTGCCTGACCGGACGTCGTCGGAGTGGAGTAACGATTCGCGCTTCTCCATGTAAAAGAGCCTCCGGAAACTACTGAAAAAAAGTTTAGAGCGATCCAACGGTCGGATCTATATTTATGGACCTTTTAGGATGGTACTCTAGTCGAGTCCGTAGAATTGCCCGAACGGACTTCGTCGGAGTGGACTAACGATTCCACGCTTCTCCATGAAAAAGAGCCTCTGGAAACAACTAAAAATTTTTTTAGAGCGATCCAACGGTCGGATCTATATTTATGGACCTTTTGAGCCGTTACTGTAGTCATCTCGGTGGAATTGCCCGGGCGGACATCGTCGGAGTGGAGTACTGATTACGCGCTACTACATGTAAAACAGCTACCGGAAACTCATGAAAAAACTTTTGAAGCGTTCCAACGGTCGGATCTATATTTATGGATCTTTTAGGATGGTACTCTAGTCGTGTCGGTGCAATTGCCCGACCGGACGTCGTCGGAGTGGTGTAACGATTCCGCGCTTCTCCATGTAAAAGAGCCTCCAGAAACTATTGAAAAAACTTTTGTAGCGATCCAACGGTCGGATCTATATTTATGGACCTTTTAGGATGGTACTCTAGTCGTGTCGGTGGAATTGCCGGACCGGATGTCGTCGGAGTGGAGTACCGATTCCGAGCTTCTCCATGTAAAAGAGCCTCCGGAAACTACTGAAAAAAAGTTTAGAGCGATCCAACGGTCGGATCTATATTTATGGACCTTTTAGGATGGTACGCTAGTCGAGTCCGTAGAATTGCCCGACCGGACGTCGTCGGAGTGGAGTAACGATTCCACGCTTCTCCATGAAAAAGAGCCTCCAGAAACTCATGAAAGAAAGTTTAGAGCGATCCAATGGTCGGATCTATATTTATGGACCTTTTAGGATGGTACTCTAGTCGAGTCCGTAGAATTTCCCGACCGGACGTCGACGGAGTGGAGTAACGATTACGCGCTTCTCCATGAAAAAGAGCCTCTGGAAACTACTGGAAAAAATTTTAAAGCGATCCAACGGTCGGATCTATATTTATAGACCTTTGGAGGCGGTACTCTAGTCGTGTCGGTGGAATTTCCCGACCAGACGTCGTCGGAGTGGACTACCGATTCCGCGCTACTCCATTTAAAACAGCCTTCGGAAACTTCAGAAAAAAGTTTTAGAGCGATCCAACGGTCGGATCTATATTTATAGACCTTTTGAGGCGGTACTCTAGTCGTGTCGGTGGAATTGCCTGACCGGACGTCGTCGGAGTGGAGTAACGATTACGCGCTTCTCCATGTAAAAGAGCCTTCGGAAACTACTGAAAAAAATTTTAGAGCGATCCAACGGTCGGATCTATATTTATGGACCTTTTAGGATGGTACTCTAGTCGAGTCCGTAGAATTGCCCGAACGGACTTCGTCGGAGTGGACTAACGATTCCACGCTTCTCCATGAAAAAGAGTCTCTGGAAACAACTAAAAAATTTTTTAGAGCGATCCAACGGTCGGATCTATATTTAGGGACCTTTTGACCCGTTACTCTAGTAATCTCGGTGGAATTGCCCGGCCGGACATCGTCTGAGGGGAGTACCGATTCCGCGCTACTCCATGTAAAACAGCTACCGGAAACTCGTGAAAAAACGTTTAGAGCGTTCCAACGGTCGGATCTATATTTATGGACCTTTTTGGATGGTACTCAAGTCGAGTCCATAGAATTGCCCGACCGGACGTCGTCGGAGTGGTGTAACGATTCCGCGCTTCTCCATGTAAAAGAGCCTCCAGAAACTATTGAAAAAACTTTTGTAGCGATCCAACGGTCGGATCTATATTTATGGACCTTTTAGGATGGTACTCTAGTCGTGTCGGTGGAATTGCCGGACCGGATGTCGTCGGAGTGGAGTACCGATTCCGAGCTTCTCCATGTAAAAGAGCCTCCGGAAACTACTGAAAAAAAGTTTAGAGCGATCCAACGGTCGGATCTATATTTATGGACCTTTTAGGATGGTAATCTAGTCGAGTCCGTAGAATTGCCCGACCGAACGTCGTCGGAGTGGAGTAACGATTCCACGCTTCTCCATGAAAAAGAGCCTCCAGAAACTCATGAAAGAAAGTTTAGAGCGATCCAATGGTCGGATCTATATTTATGGACCTTTTAGGATGGTACTCTAGTCGAGTCCGTAGAATTTCCCGACCGGACGTCGACGGAGTGGAGTAACGATTACGCGCTTCTCCATGAAAAAGAGCCTCCGGAAACTACTGAAAAAAATTTTAAAGCGATCCAACGGTCGGATCTATATTTATAGACCTTTGGAGGCGGTACTCTAGTCGTGTTGGTGGAATTGCCCGACCAGACGTCGTCGGAGTGGACTACCGATTCCGCGCTACTCCATTTAAAACAGCCTTCGGAAACTTCAGAAAAAAGTTTTAGAGCTATCCAACGGTCGGATCTATATTTATAGACCTTTTGAGGCGGTACTCTAGTCGTGTCGGTGGAATTGCCTGACCGGACATCGTCGGAGTGGAGTAACGATTACGCGCTTATCCATGTAAAACAGCCTTCGAAAACTTCTGAAAAATGTTTTAGAGCCATCCAACGGTCGGATCTATATTTACGGACCTTTTAGGATGGTACTCTTGTCGTGTCGGTGGAATTGCCTGACCGGATGTCGTCGGAGTGGAGTACCGATTCTGCGCTTCTCCATGTAAAAGAGCCTTCGGAAACTCCTGAAAAAAAAGTTTAGAGCGATCCAACGGTCGGATCTATATTTATGGACCTTTTAGGATGGTACTCTAGTCGAGTCCGTAGAATTGCCCGACCGGACGACGTCGGAGTGGAGTAACGATTCCACGCTTCTCCATGAAAAAGAGCCTCCGTAAACTACTGAAAAATTTTTTAGAGCGATCCAACGGTCGGATCTATATTTATGGACCTTTTGAGCCGTTACTTTAGTCATCTCGGTGGAATTGCACGGCCGGACATCGTCTGAGGGGAGTACCGATTCCGCGCTACTCCATGTAAAACAGCTTCCGGAAACTAATGAAAAATCGTTTAGAGCGATCCAACGGTCGGATCTATATTTATGGACCTTTTTGGATGGTACTCTAGTCGAGTCCGTAGAATTGCCCGACCGGACGTCGTCGGAGTGGAGTAACGATTCCACGCTTCTCAATGAAAAAGAGCCTCCGGAAACTACTAAAAATTTTTTTAAAGCGATCCAACGGTCGGATCTATATTTATGGACATTTTGAGCCGTTACTCTAGTCATCTCGGTGGAATTGCCCGGCCGGACATCGTCGGAGTGGAGTACCGATTCCGCGCTACTCCATGTAAAACAGCCTCCAGAAACTACTGAAAAAAAGTTTAGAGCGATCAAACGGTCGGATCTATTTTTGTGCACCTTTTGAGTCGTTACTCTAGTCATCTCGGTGGAATTGCCCGGCCGGACATCGTCGGAGTGGAGTACCGATTCTGCGTTACTCCATGTAAAACAACTTCCGGAAACTTATGAAAAAAAATTTAAAGCGATCCAACGGTCGGATCTATATTTATGGACCTTTTGAGGCGGTACTCTAGTCGTGTCGGTGGAATTGCCCGACCGGACGTCGTCGGAGTGGACTACCGATTCCGCGCTACTCCATGTAAAACAGCCTTCGGAAACTTCTGAAAAAAGTTTTAGAGCCATCCAAGGGTCGGATCTATATTTATGGACCTTTTAGGAGGGTACTCTAGTCGTGTCGGTGGAATTGCCTAACCGGACGTCGTCGAAGTGGAGTAACGATTCCGCGCTTCTCCATGTTAAAGAACCTCCGGAAACTACTGAAAAACGTTTTAGAGCGATCCAACGGTCGGATCTATATTTGTGGACCTTTTGAGCCGGTACTCTAGTCGTGTCGGTGGAATTGCCCGACCGGACGTCGTCGGAGTGGAATACCGAGTCCGCGCTATTCCAAGTAAAACAGCCTTCGGAAACTCCTGAAAAAACTTTTAGAGCGATCCAACGGTCTGATCTATATTTATGGACCTTTTAGGATGGTACTCTAGTCGAGTCAGTGGAATTGCCCGACCGGACGTCGTCGGAGTGGAGTAACGATTCCACGCTTCTCCATGAAAAAGAGCCTCCATAAACTACTAAAAATTTTTTTAGAGCGATCCAACGGTCGGATCTATATTTATGGACCTTTTAGGATGGTACTCTAGTCGTGTCGGTGGAATTGCCCGACCGGACGTCGTCGGAGTGGTGTAACGATTCCGCGCTTCTCCATGTAAAAGAGCCTCCGGAAACTATTGAAAAAACTTTTGTAGCGATCCAACGGTAGGATCTATATTTATGGACCTTTTAGGATGGTACTCTAGTCGTGTCGGTGGAATTGCCCGACCGGACGTCGTCGGAGTGGTGTAACGATTCCGCGCTTCTCCATGTAAAACAGCTTCCGGAAACTATTGAAAAACAATTTTGAGCGATCAACCGGTCGGATCTATTTTTGTGCACCTTTTGAGTCGTTACTCTAGTCATCTCGGTGGAATTGCCCGGCCGGACATCGTCGGAGTGGAGTACCGATTCCGCGCTACTCCATGTAAAACATCTTCCGGAAACTCATGAAAAAAAGTTTAGAGCGATCCAACGGTCGCATCTATATTTATGGACCTTTTAGGATGGTACTCTAGTCGAGTTCGTAGAATTGCCCGACCGGACGTCGTCGGAGTGGAGTAACGATTCCACGGTTCTCCATGAAAAAGAGCCTCCGGAAACTACTAAAAAATTTATAGCGATCCAACGGTCGGATCTATATTTATGGACCTTCTGAGCCGTTACTCTAGTCATCTCGGTGGAATTGCCCGGCCGGACGTCGTCGTAGTGGAGTACCGATTCTGCGCTACTCCATGTAAAACAGCTTCCGGAAACTCATGAAAAAAATTTTAAAGCGTTCCAACGGTCTGATCTATATTTATGGATCTTTTAGGATGGTACTCTAGTCGTGTCGGTGAAATTGCCCGACCGGACATCGTCGGAGTGGTGTAATGATTCCGCGCTTCTCCATGTAAAAGAGCCTCCAGATACTATTGAAAAAACTTTTGTAGCGATCCAACGGTAGGATCTATATTTATGGACCTTTTAGGATGGTACTCTAGTCGTGTCGGTGGAATTGCCCGACCGAACTTCGTCGGAGTGGAGTACCGATTCCGCGCTGGTCCATGTAAAACAGCTTCCGGAAACTACTGAAAAAAAATTTTGAGCGATCCAACGGTCGGATCTATTTTTGTGCACCCTTTGAGTCGTTACTCTAGTCATCTCGGTGGAATTGCCCGGCCGGACATCGTCGGAGTGGAGTACCGATTCCGCGCTACTCCATGTAAAACAGCCTTCGAAAACTTCTGAAAAATGTTTTAGAGCCATCCAACGGTTGGATCTATATTTATGGTCCTTCTAGGATGGTACTCGAGTCATGTCGGTGGAATTGCCTGACCGGACGTCGTCGGAGTGGAGTACCGATTCCGCGCTTCTCTATGTAAAAGAGCCTCCGGAAACTCCTGAAAAAAAGTTTAGAGCGATCCAACGGTCTGATCTATATTTATGGACCTTTTAGGATGGTACTCTAGTCGAGTCTGTAAAATTGCCCGACCGGACGTCGTCAGAGTGGAGTAACGATTCCACGCTTCTCCATGAAAAAGAGCCTCCGTAAACTACTGAAAATTTTTTTAGAGCGATCCAACGGTCGGATCTATATTTATGGACCTTTTGAGCCGTTACTCTAGTCATCTCGGTGGAATTACCCGGCCGGACATCGTCTGAGGGGAGTACCGATTCCGCGCTGCTCCATGTAAAACAGCTTCCGGAAACTCATGAAAACACGTTTAGAGCGATTCAATGGTCGGATCTATATTTATGGACCTTTTCGGATGGTACTCTAGTCGAGTCCGTAGAATTTCCCGACCGGACGTCGTCGGAGTGGAGTAACGATTCCACGCTTCTCCATGAAAAAGAGCCTCCGGAAACTACTGAAAAAAATTTTAGAGCGATCCAACGGTCGGATCTATATTTATGGACCTTTTGAGCCGTTACTCTAGTCATCTCGGTGGAATTCCCGGCCGGACATCGTCGGAGTGGAGTACCGATTCCGCGCTACTCCATGTAAAACAACTTCCGGAAACTACTGAAAAAAAGTTTAGAGCGATCCAACGGTCGGATCTATTTTTGTGCACCTTTTGAGTCATTACTCTAGTCATCTCGGTGGAATTGCCCGGCCGGACATCGTCGGAGTGGAGTACCGATTTTACGTTACTCCATGTAAAACAACTTCCGGAAACTTATGAAAAAAATTTTAAAGCGATCCAACGGTCGGATCTATATTTATGGACCTTTTAAGGCGGTACTCTAGTCGTGTCGGTGGAATTGCCCGACCGGACGTCGTCGGAGTGGACTACTGATTCCGCGCTACTCCATGTAAAACAGCCTTCAGAAAGTTCTGAAAAAAGTTTTAGAGGCATCCAACGGTCGGATCTATATGTATGGACCTTTTAGGATGGTACTCTAGTCGTGTCGGTGGAATTGCGTAACCGGACGTCGTCGAAGTGGAGTAACGATTCCGCGCTTCTCCATCTTAAAGAGCCTCCGGAAACTACTGAAAAAAGTTTTAGAGCGATCCAACGGTCGGATCTATATTTATGGACCTTTTGAGCCGGAACTCTAGTCGTGTCGGTGGAATTGCCCGACCGGACGTTGTCGGAGTGTAGTACCGAGTCCGCGCTATTCCAAGTAAAACAGCCTTCGGAAACTCCTGAAAAAACTTTTAGAGCGATCCAACGGTCTGATCTATATTTATGGACCTTTTAGGATGGTACTCTAGTCGAGTAAGTGGAATTGCCCGACCGGACGTCGTCGGAGTGGAGTAACGATTCCACGCTTCTCCATGAAAAAGAGCCTCCGTAAACTACTGAAAAATTTTTTAGAGCGATCCAACGGTCGGATCTATATTTATGGACCTTTCGAGCCGTTACTCTAGTCATCTCGGTGGAATTGCCCGGCCGGACATCGTCTGAGTGGAGTGTCGCACCCTAAAAAATCCAAATGCGGCATCGGCTGGCGACTTTCGTTTTGTTTTTTTTGTTTTGCTGATTTGGTTCTTTGGAGTCGCCACCTAGTATTTTGGTCACTAGGAACCCTAATTGGTCTTTCAGAGATTCTAAGGCAAGGGACTGGTTGCGTAGAGGGAAGGTATTAGCACCCCTAGTACGCCCTACCTAAGGTAAGCTGCTTGGTGTTTGGTTTGCTCTATAATTGCTACGGTGTTGGTGTTTTCTAATCCCATCAATTTTCCTAGGCTTGATTGAAATAAAAATTATTTGGATAGAAATCCAAGGAGTTCCATGTGCTTCGAAAGCTCATTTTTTCCTTAGTATTTCCAAAGTTTGCGACTCGTAAATCGCAAGAAGGAGGGACAAAAAATTTAGAAATCTAAGGAAATTCAAAGCGCTTTTAAAAGCCTCCTTTTGCCTTAGTATTTCATACTTTCACGGCTCGTAAACCGTGGGGTAAAAAATTTAAAGTTTTGAAATGTCCTCGATTATAATCAAGGCTTCTTTCAAGGATGTGTGCGGATTTATTACTCCCAATAATATTTTGGATATTCATCCTTTAAGGATTTCTTTATCCAAACATTAGCGGTGAATAATAGATGAATTCCCCCCCCCCCAAAATAAGATTTTTATAGTTTTTGGAATATTGGCCAATACCCTTTGGAGTTTTACAAACATGTTGTAAAATCCAGAAATGCAAGAAAATAATTTGTGTTTAAGAAATCTATGCGAAAACACATTTTCAAAACTTCCAATATTTTTTTTTTTATATATAAAAAGAACATTCAAAACATGTTAGAGTATTGGCCGTATGCATGAAAACAAAACATTTTTTTTCTTTAATAAACATTTTTTAAAATGATTTTGGAATTTTTTTTTATTTTTTATTTTTATAATATTATAATACACACACACACACACATATATATATATAATTCACGTCCTGCGTGAACAGTAGGACGTGAATTATATTTCACGCCTACTGTTCATGCAGTGAACAGTAGGTAAGGAGGAAGAAGAAGAAGAAAAGGAGGAAAGGAGGAGGAAGGAGGAGGAAAGGAAGAGGGGCTCACTTGGCCGAAGGGGTTATGGCTGTTGTGATGAGGTGGTTCAGCCGGTGGTTGCAGCTGTGGAGTTGAAGGAAGACGGCGTCGGGTTCCTGTTGCAGAGGAAGAAAAAAGAGAAGAAAAATCTGCAGAAATTGGGCGAAAATGCTGGTTTTTGGCTGACTTTGGACCCGAATTTCTCCTCAAAATTTAAATTTTCTTCTCAACAGGGCTCTCATCCTTCAAGAATATACTGTCAAAAATCCAATCTTTGTATTTTTAACCTCCTTGACCGATTTTTGTGACCATTTGTCGAGCGCTTCTGCCTCCTATTATTTTTCTAGCCTCTTTTGGCTATTTATTTTATTTATTTTGTGGGGACCCAAAAATGGGTTACAACATGGAATACCGATTCCGCGCTACTCCATGTAAAACAGCTTCCGGAAACTCATGAAAAAACGTTTAGAGCGATCCAACGGTCGCATCTATATTTATGGACCTTTTAGGAAGGTACTCTAGTCGAGTCCGTAGAATTGCCCGACCGGACGTCGTCGGAGTGGAGTAACGATTCCACGCTTCTCCATGAAAAAGAGCCTCCGGAAACTACTAAAAAATTTTTTAGAGCGATCCAACGGTCGGATCTATATTTATGGACCTTCTGAGCCGTTACTCTAGTCATCTCGGTGGAATTGCCCGGCCGGACGTCGTCGGAGTGGAGTACCGATTCCGCGCTACTCCATGTAAAACAGCTTCCGGAAACTCATGAAAAAAATTTTAAAGCGTTCCAACAGTCGGATCTATATTTATGGATCTTTTAGGATGGTACTCTAGTCGTGTCGGTGGAATTGCCCGACCGGACGTCGTCGGAGTGGTGTAACGATTTTAATTGACCACTCTTTTTCAATTCTAGTGCCTCGACTTTTCTAGCTAAAGATGTAAACTTGGCTTGGAGATCATGATCTTCCCTAAGGTTGTGCATACCTCCACTGGATGTATGAGGTTGAGTTTTACCTGGTGCCTCATAAGTACCTGTGGTGTCCCAATTTTGAGCATTTTCGGCTAGCAAGTCTAGGTACTCCATTGCTTCATTAGGGTCTTTATCTTCAAAAGTTCCATTGCACATCAATTCAACCATTTGCCTATCTCTAGGTGTTAAACCCTCATAAAAATGTGAAACCAATCTCCATGTTTCAAAACCATGATGTGGGCAAGTATTAAGCAAATCTCGATACCTATCCCAACATTGGTAAAATGTTTCTCCTGGCTTTTGAGTGAAAGTGATGATTTGTCTTTTGAAAGAGTTTGTTCTATGAGATGGAAAAAACTTCTTTAAAAATTGTTGTTGCATATCATCCCAAGCACGAATGGATCCTGGTCTCAAATTTTGTAGCCATGTTTTAGCTTTATCTTTTAATGAAAAAGGAAAAAGCTTTAATCGAATGGTGTTCATGCTACAATTTGAGTCATTATAGGTATTACAGACCTCCTCAAATTCCCTTAAATGCAAGTATGGATTTTCTAAGTCTAAGCCATGAAAAGATGGTAAAAGTTGAATAATGCCTGGCTTAAAATTAAAATGAGATGCATCAGGAGGGAAAACTATGCATGAGGGTGCACTTGTTCTTGTGGGATTCATGTGGTCTCTAAGTGTTCTCATACGGTTATTCTCATTATTCTCATTATGAAGTGATTGATTATCTTCTTCGGCCATATTTTCTGAAAATGATGAGGATACCCTACAAAGTCTACCACTTAATGTACGTGACCAAACTCTCATGCACGTGTAAGAAGAGAATTAAAAGGAAGAAAATAAAAGAGAAGAAAAAGAAACAAAAGTTAAATAAAATGAAAAATGAAAAGAGAAGATAAAATAAATATTATAATTTATACAAGAATTTACCTCCCCGGCAACGGCGCCAAAAACTTGACACGACCAAAAGCTTGATGTCTTTTCCCAAGTGCAGGAGTGTCGAAGTAATAAATAACCCGGCAAGACCGGGGTCGAACCACAGAGAGGTTAATTGTATAAATTATAAATAACAACACAACAACAACAATAACAACAATAATAACAATAATAATACTCAGTACGTGGCGTTGTTATACCTGAGAATGATCTAAAAGATCGGGTCACAGGTTTCCAGCCTATATACTGAGTTTATGAAAAGATCAAAGATATATATTATATAATATAAACAGAATGTAAGTAATAATAATAATAATAACAATAATAAAAGCAGAAGATGAAGAAATTAATGAGAACTTTGAGATGAAAGATTAACGTAAGGATTAAGCAATGATAAAGACAAATGTCAAGGTTAGAGGATCCACTAATGGTACTTCAAACAAGTATAATATAAACTCTTATTACACAATTAGAAACCACACATAAAGGAGGTTCCAATCAGATTATAAATTGTTAACATGATTACATTAATTATCTTATTCGAATAAAGCTAATACTTGTAAATGTTGGCAGGCATTCATGATTATAACTTATGTTAACAACAAATCAAGTTCCTTTCATAGCTCAGGTGTCGGTTAAACCATACAGTATGGGCTATGAAAGTGCCAAGTATTTGTTGTACCAAGTGTTATACAACATAAATCTAGATTAACCATTTAACAAGCAAAGTATTAAAGTGAACAAGATAACAAATATAAAACATGTTAGTATCCAACGTTAAGTTCCATGTTAAGTTTATATTATACTTGTTCTTACACCATTAGTGTACCCTTTTCACCTTGACATAATTAACTTAGCTGGACATAATAAAAGAAAGAAACATAAATGAGCAAGACAAGAACATAAATGAGAAAGAAGTTAACTAGACAAAGGAAAGGAAATGAAGTGCATAAACTTGATATTAATGAAAGCAAGACATAAGCAATACAAAGAGAGAAAGCAAGAGCATGATCTTGATCTGAACACCAAGATGCCTCAATACATGGTAAGTGCCTCCTTTTATAGGCCAAAATTTGGAACTATTGATTTGTTGACTAATTGATGAGTGGGTGGCCACATCTTGACTAGATAACAATCCTTATCTTCTTGTCTGATCAAGACGTCATTGCTAACATCATAATTTGCCCAGAATCCTCAAGAATGTTCTAGGAAATTGTCTCAGCTTTCCAACAAAAAAAAGATGAGGTCATTTGGACTTCTAGAACTCAAGATATGGGCTGAATACTAAATAGTGTTTGGGCTGCAGGACAGTTTCGGACTTCTTTGTTGTTCCTTCAATTTGGACTTCAAAACGACCTTTTCAAATCTTGGGCTCCCATGAAAGTTGTAGGCCTTTGTCTTACCTTTCCATCCATATAAAGTGGACCTAAATCCGAAATCTAGAGCTCCAGATATGATCCAATTACCGAGCAATGTTCCGGTTTGGACTGCACCGACATCTCTTTTCTAAGTTTGGCCATCTCTTTGTCCTTTAACTTTCAATGCTTAAACTCATCAATCAATTCTTTTATTTATGTGATAGACCTGCATATAAAATGAGCATTTACCATAAATTAAGGTATCTTATAGTATCAAACTTGTTATTATAAAACATGCTTTAGTTAAGGAGTTATTGATACTTCAAGTGCAAAATGATGATATAAAACCTTGATAAACATGCACTTTTAAGTACTAATCACACCCCCCAACCAGCTTATTACTAGTCCCTAGTAATCTAAAGGGTTAAAATAGAGAAACAATTTGCAAGTTCCACAAAGCAAGGCATTCATCATTCAACTTCCATTAATCTATCCAGATAAACAAACTCTCATCAAATATATATTCCTGCTTCATACTTCTTAAACAAGATATTAATAAACCTTCTTCTTGTGTGCTCAATGAAAACATAGATGATGGGGCTTTTGTTGGAAGAAAACAATATTATGTTCAAATGTTTAAGGTGAACTTCCTTCGGTTGGGATTATTTTTTTTTATTTTATTATTATTATTTTTTATATATACACATACAACTTAAAACACAATGTATCTTTAACCCATGTAACGAGTTTTAGGCTAATGACTCCCAGACCAGTTGGTCTTAGGGCATTAGGTGTTGAGACACCCCTACGAGCTTAACAACTCGGGTTGCAGATACTGATACGTAGATAGTGCAATGTTTGATTCCCTTAAGCTTTTCTCCTTAACCCATGTAACAAGCTTTGGGCCAATAGCTCCCAAGTCAGTTGACTTTAGGGTATTAGGTGTTAAAACACCCCTTCGGGCTTAATTGCTTAGGTTAGGGAGGCTACGAAACCAAACTTATCCACGTTTTATTATCATCAATACTATCTTTTTTCTCTTTCTTTTTCTTTTTTTTTTCTTTTTTTTTTCTTTTTTTTTTTTTGCAAATTATATACTATCATTTTCCCTTAGTTGTTACCTTCAACAAAAGAACATAATTAATGTAATAATCCAATGTGCAACCCACAATCATATGTTAAAGTGTGTGTGTGAAAATAAAGGTTTAATAACACTTGTTAAATGAGTATATGAGCAGAATCAAGTGATAACAATGTGAGAGTTTGTAAACCTGAATATTTCAAGAAGTATTATGATAGACCTTGGTAATGAAACTTACTAATATGCGTCTCTAGAGTCAATAAAATTGATTCCATACTCTGCCATCCTAATAACAATTTTGTCAAATGGTTTTAATAATAGCAAAAACAGTTAGCAAGTTAGTATTTTTTTTTCTTTTTTTTTTTAAACTACTACCCTCTCCCCCCAACCAAAACGAGACATTGTCCTCAATGTTCGAAGGTAGAAAGATAGAGTATAGAAGACATCACCTGAAACATCGAACAATGACAAACCTGAAACACACTTAAACAAACATAAGAAGTAACAAAACAAAATAATATGCTATTAATAAAACCAAAAGACACAAGGTTTCACAGATGAAGGCTCAAATCTAATCTAAGCTTTTTACGGCTGTCCTTAGTTGACCAATCTAGGCGACTCATGCAGGGATCAATGACAGGGATGAAAGATTGTAGTTGGTCAATCAATTGTTCAGCAGTAGCAGCAGAGATTATGATTTGTCGTGCCGAAGATGTTAGAAATTCCTGTTCCACAGCTTGATCAAGGAAAGACAGCAACTTATCATAAAAACCATTAACATTTAACAAACCTATAGGTTTATGGTGAATGTGCAGTTGGGCCCAAGATGAAATATGAAAGATTTCTTTCAATGTGCCCAAACCACCTGGTAAGGCAATGAAGGCATCAGCATGGCTAAACATGGTATTCAGTCGGTCAGACATTGTTGGGACCTGTAGTTCCTCTCCAATTGTTTTTCCAATGATGTCCCCAGTTGCTAAAGCTTTGGGGACAACCCCCAAAACTTGACTGCCTCCTAAAAATGCAGCCATTGACACACCTCCCATTAACCCAAGGCTACCTCCCCCATACACTAAATGAATCTTTCTCTCAGCTAGTACCCGACCAAGATGATTCGCTGATTCTAAAAACTCTTTTTCTTTCCCAGAACTGGATCCACCGAAAACACAAATATTTCTTATCTGATGACTTGAGGAACCTGCCATTTCTACACACTTCTATATTTGATGAATATATGGGATGAGTAGAAATGAAAGGAAGGAAGAGAAGAATTTATAGATGAAAAAGTGAAAATGCAATCATACCACCTATATGTAGGTCAGCTGTAGTCTTACAAACTCTCTCTCTCTCTCTCTCTCTCTCTCTTTATTAATTATTTATTTTGAAAAAGCATGTATGTACAGGTAGTTGTGATTGTGGCTCACATCTTCCCTTGGTTTTACGTCCAAGAACGGCTTAAACGCCCTCTATGGGTCGGGGATAGGCTTCCCATCCAGTTTTCTTAAAAACTGGCAAACAGGGTCTTTTTTAGTCAGATTCCCAAGACTAAGACGATCATGTTCTTTATGGAATTGTGGCCATAAATCATGAATTACACGATGCACATCTCCACTAGGATGCGTCTCAAGGGTCAACAAAAGATTATCTAAAGACCTCTTACTCAGGCCATCCTTAATGAATTGTATCTTATCTTCACGGTTTACAGATACCATTCCTAAAGAACGACATGTCGCATTACAAGTCCATCTGGCACATTTGTGACAGACTTTCAGTCGTTTTGCACGACGTTTCTTTGCAAAAGTGCTTTTACCTGTTCCAGGCATGTGTGAAATGAAAGAATTGGAGGACTCACCTAATAAGCGGACCTTTGCTTCAATTAGCCAGCGAATATCTTCAGGAATTTCATGATTCATTAATAACCTCAATCTTGCACACCTAGCACGGTAAATTTTATTAATCGCATTTGGAGGCAAAGCGGGAAAATACCTTTTCAACTTTTCAAGAGTGGTGTCCATTTTCAAAAGAGAATTAGAGAAGAGATTCAAAGAAGGGAGAAAGAGCTAAGAATTTTACAAATATATACAGATATCAGTTATTTGGGAAACTGAAAGAACCGACTTAAGTCACGGAGTACCGTTATCCGCCATTTGACCGGGGTGAAAGAGAGACTAGCAAAACAATAGATACAACAAAACACAAAACAATGTGAGAAAAAGAATCAATCTTTATATACAGGATCACTCAATTCAATAGAGTCATTGTCAACCGAAAAATTATCAAAATAAACTTTCAAACGATGCCCATTTACCTTGAAAACATTGCCATTCTTTGGATTCTCAATATCACAGCCCCATATGGATACACATGTTTCACAATAAAAGGACCGCTCCATCTTGATCTTAGTTTTCCAGGAAATAAATGGAGTCGAGAATTATAAAGCAAGACTTTTTGACCAACATTGAATGTTTTTCTCAGTATTTTCTTGTCATGAAACTCTTTAATTCTTGCTTTATGAATTTTCGAATTGTCATATGCATCATTTCTTATTTCCTCAAGCTCATTTATTTGCAATTTTCGCAGCTGACTAGCATCATCAAGGCTTGAATTGAAAGCTTTAATAGCCCAATAAGCTTTATGTTCAATTTCCACAGGCAAGTGACAAGGTTTTCCATAGACTAGTCTATAAGGTGACATACCTAATGATGTTTTATAAGCAGTTCGATAAGCCCAAAGTGCATCATTAAGTCTTAAAGACCAGTCTTTCCTATTAGGGTTCATTGTTTTCTCTAAGATCTGTTTGATCTCCCTATTAGCAAGCTCTACTTGTCCACTTGTCTGAGGGTGATAAGGGGTGGCAACTTTATGTGTGATTCCATATTTCTTCATTAAAGACTCAAATGGCTTGTTGCAAAAGTGTGTTCCACCGTCACTTATCATGGCTCGAGGGATTCCAAATCGACTTAAAATGTTTTCTTTCAAAAACTTTATCACTGTTTTGTGATCATTGGTTCGACTTGGAATTGCCTCTATCCATTTTGAAACATAATCTACTGCGACCAATATGTACAAGAAACCAAATGATGGAGGAAATGGACCCATGAAATCTATACCCCAACAGTCAAAGATCTCAATGACAAGAATAGGATTTAAAGGCATCATGTGACGTTTCGAAATAGATCCCAACTTTTGACAATTTTCACAAATCTTACAGAATGCATGTGAGTCTTTGAACATGGTGGGCCAGTAAAATCCACTTTGTAAGATTTTTGCAGCTGTCTTTCTTGATGAGAAATGACCCCCACATGCCTCAGAATGACAAAATTTAATGACACTACTTACCTCATTGTCAGGAATGCATCTTCGAAATATTTGATCAGGACAATATTTGAATAAATAAGGGTCATCCCAATAAAAGTTCTTCACTTCGTTCAAGAACTTTCTTTTGTCTTGGGTACTCCAATGAGCTGGCAATTGTCCTGAAACAAGAAAATTAACAATATTAGCAAACCAAGGCATCGTAGAGACAGAAAATAAAGATTCATCAGGAAAGTAGTCATCGATTGGTGTAATGTCAGATTTCGAATCGGTTGTCAATCTTGACAAATGATCCGCGACAACATTTTCGGTGCCTTTCTTGTCTTTGATTGTGATATCAAATTCTTGAAGTAACAAAATCCACCGCACCAATCTAGCCTTAGAATCTTTTTTAGAGAGAAGATATTTCAATGCTGCATGATCACTAAAAACAACAACAGGTGAGCCAACAAGATAAGATCTGAACTTGTCACATGCAAATACTACTGCAAGTAATTCTTTTTCAGTGGTGGTGTAATTCATTTGAGCACTATTTAAAGTTTTACTTGCATAGTAAATCACATAAGGTTTCTTATCTTTCCTTTGTCCCAAGACAGCACCCACGGCATAATCACTAGCGTCACACATTATTTCAAAAGGTAATGACCAATCAGGAGGTTGAATGACAGGAGCAGAAGTAAGCAAGTTTTTAAGTTTAACAAAGGCTTCTTCACAATGTTCAGTCCATTCAAAAATATTATCCTTTGTTAGAAGGTTACTCAAGGGCTTAGATATTACACTAAAATCTTTGATGAACCTTCTGTAAAAACCAGCATGTCCTAAGAATGATCTAACATCCTTAACAGATTTTGGTGTTGGTAAGTTGGCAATTAACTCGATTTTAGATTTATCAACCTCAATTCCTTTTGATGAAACAATGTGACCAAGTACAATGTCGTTTGTTACCATAAAGTGACATTTTTCCCAATTCAGTACAAGATTCTTCTCTTCACACTTGCTCAAAACCTTTTCTAAGTTAGTCAAACAATCATCAAATGAATCACCAAAAACAGAAAAATCATCCATAAAAATTTCAAGAAAACGTTCAACCATATCACTGAATATGCTAAGCATGCATTTTTGAAACGTGGCTGGTGCATTACATAATCCAAAAGGCATCCTTCGATATGCAAAAGTACCAAATGGACATGTGAAAGTAGTCTTCTCTTGATCTTCCAATGCAATTTCAATTTGATTGTAACCTGAATAACCATCTAGGAAACAATAAAATTCATGACCTGCAACTCTTTCTAGGATTTGGTCCATGAAAGGTAAAGGGAAATGATCTTTTCTAGTCATTGAATTAAGTTTCCTATAGTCAATGCACATGCGCCAACCCGTAACAGTCCTAGTTGGAATTAACTCATTTTTCTCATTTGTTATCACAGTGACTCCAGACTTTTTGGGTACAACTTGGGTAGGACTTACCCATTTGCTGTCAGAAATAGGATAAATGATTCCATTATCTAGAAGCTTAATGACTTCATTTTTCACTACTTCTTTCATATTAGGATTAAGCCTTCGTTGCATTTCTCTAGAGGGTTTAGCATTTTCCTCCAAATAAATCCTGTGTGTGCAAATCAAAGGGCTAATTCCTTTTATGTCAGCTATGGTCCATCCTAATGCATTTTTGTGCATTTTTAGAGTCTGTAATAACTTACCTTCTTGATGCGCATTAAGTTTGGAAGAGATTATTACCGGAAAAGTTTCATTTTCTCCTAAAAATGAGTATTTGAGATTAAATGGTAACGGCTTCAATTCAGGTTTTGGTGGTTGAACACTTGAAGGTATGGGCTCAATTGATCGTGGTGGCAATTCTTCAATTTGTGGTCTCCAATTGCATGCCTTTGATTCCTGAAAGTAGACCATTTGCAAATCATCAGATTCATCAATCTCAGTTTCACTAGAAGTGGTTTGAAATTGATAATGAACTAATTTTTCAATAAAGTCCACTTCCTGTAAATCATTATCATCTCCAGGTTGCTTGTAAATGTTGAAAATATTCATCTCCAATGTCATGTTTCCAAATGATAGCTTCATCAGTCCATTCCTACAATTAATCAATGCATTAGAAGTGGCAAGAAATGGACGTCCTAAAATGACAGGAATTGAATTACATGCTTCAACAGGTTGCGTGTCCAAGACAACAAAATCCACAGGATAAATGAATTTATCAACTTGTACCAACACATCTTCAATTATTCCTCTAGGCACTTTTACAGATCTATCGGCGAGTAAAAGAGTTACAGAGGTTGGTTTTAACTCACCTAGATTGAGACTCTGAAAAACTGAATATGGAAGTAAATTCACACTAGCTCCAAGATCAAGTAAGGCTCTTTCAATTTTATATTCTCCAATAAAGCAAGAAATTGTAGGACAACCAGGGTCTTTATATTTCAAAGCATTATTGTTCTGAAGAATGACACTTACTTGTTCGGCTAAAAAGGCTTTCTTTTTCACATTCAGTTTTCTCTTCACAGTGCATAGATCTTTCAAAAATTTAGCATAGGAAGGAACCTGTTTAATAGCATCCAACAATGGTATATTGATCCTTACCTGTTTGAAAATTTCAAAGATTTCAGAGTTGTGACTAACTTTCCTTTGTTTGATTATGGCATGAGGAAACGGAAGTGCTGGCGGGGAATCAGCCTTTTCTTTGCAATGTTCAGGTTCAACCCCTTCCTTACCCTCAGAGATAGACTCATCATCTTTCTCACAAGGTTCAAGAATAGGTTTTTCAATAACCTTACCACTACGAAGAGTGATGACTGATTTGACTTGATTCATGTGTTGGCTTCCAGAACTACTTGCATTTGCATTATATTGCCCCTTTGGATTTTGCTGTGGTTGAGAAGGAAACTTACCTTTCTCTTGGAAACTGAGAGCAGATATTAATTTTGCAAGAGCATCTTTAAAATCGGTCATGCTTTGAGCAAGTTGAGTGTTGATTGTCTCCTGCTTTTCAATGAATGCATGCAATGTTTCCTCAAAATTTCTTCTAGGAGGTGGAGCATAAGGAGGTGCATATCCATGAGAATTTTGGAAATTATGGTGTGCTTGAAACGGTAGATGTGAAGTTTGTGCATTGTTGCTATCACTTTTCCAACTGAAATTTGGGTGATTTCTCCAACTAGGGTTATACGTTTGTGAGTATGGGTTATGGTTGGGCCTTTGGAAACTGTTTAGAGCATGGGCTTGTTCATGGAGGCATTCCTTAAAAGAAGGTAAAGTTGGACAATCATTGGTTGCATGCTCATTTGTTTCACAGATTTGACACACAATGTCTTGAATCGATTTTAATTGACCACTCTTTTTCAATTCTAGTGCCTCGACTTTTCTAGCTAAAGATGCAAACTTGGCTTGGAGATCATGATCTTCCCTAAGGTTGTGCATACCTCCACTGGATGTATGAGGTTGAGTTTTACCTGGTGCCTCATAAGTACCTGTGGTGTCCCAATTTTGAGCATTTTCGGCTAGCAAGTCTAGGTACTCCATTGCTTCATTAGGGTCTTTATCTTCAAAAGTTCCATTGCACATCAATTCAACCATTTGCCTATCTCTAGGTGTTAAACCCTCATAAAAATGTGAAACCAATCTCCATGTTTCAAAACCATGATGTGGGCAAGTATTAAGCAAATCTCGATACCTATCCCAACATTGGTAAAATGTTTCTCCTGGCTTTTGAGTGAAAGTGATGATTTGTCTTTTGAAAGAGTTTGTTCTATGAGATGGAAAAAACTTCTTTAAAAATTGTTGTTGCATATCATCCCAAGCACGAATGGATCCTGGTCTCAAATTTTGTAGCCATGTTTTAGCTTTATCTTTTAATGAAAAAGGAAAAAGCTTTAATCGAATGGTGTTCATGCTACAATTTGAGTCATTATAGGTATTACAGACCTCCTCAAATTCCCTTAAATGCAAGTATGGATTTTCTAAGTCTAAGCCATGAAAAGATGGTAAAAGTTGAATAATGCCTGGCTTAAAATTAAAATGAGATGCATCAGGAGGGAAAACTATGCATGAGGGTGCACTTGTTCTTGTGGGATTCATGTGGTCTCTAAGTGTTCTCATACGGTTATTCTCATTATTCTCATTATGAAGTGATTGATTATCTTCTTCGGCCATATTTTCTGAAAATGATGAGGATACCCTACAAAGTCTACCACTTAATGTACGTGACCAAACTCTCATGCACGTGTAAGAAGAGAATTAAAAGGAAGAAAATAAAAGAGAAGAAAAAGAAACAAAAGTTAAATAAAATGAAAAATGAAAAGAGAAGATAAAATAAATATTATAATTTATACAAGAATTTACCTCCCCGGCAACGGCGCCAAAAACTTGACACGACCAAAAGCTTGATGTCTTTTCCCAAGTGCAGGAGTGTCGAAGTAATAAATAACCCGGCAAGACCGGGGTCGAACCACAGAGAGGTTAATTGTATAAATTATAAATAACAACACAACAACAACAATAACAACAATAATAACAATAATAATACTCAGTACGTGGCGTTGTTATACCTGAGAATGATCTAAAAGATCGGGTCACAGGTTTCCAGCCTATATACTGAGTTTATGAAAAGATCAAAGATATATATTATATAATATAAACAGAATGTAAGTAATAATAATAATAATAATAACAATAATAAAAGCAGAAGATGAAGAAATTAATGAGAACTTTGAGATGAAAGATTAACGTAAGGATTAAGCAATGATAAAGACAAATGTCAAGGTTAGAGGATCCACTAATGGTACTTCAAACAAGTATAATATAAACTCTTATTACACAATTAGAAACCACACATAAAGGAGGTTCCAATCAGATTATAAATTGTTAACATGATTACATTAATTATCTTATTCGAATAAAGCTAATACTTGTAAATGTTGGCAGGCATTCATGATTATAACTTATGTTAACAACAAATCAAGTTCCTTTCATAGCTCAGGTGTCGGTTAAACCATACAGTATGGGCTATGAAAGTGCCAAGTATTTGTTGTACCAAGTGTTATACAACATAAATCTAGATTAACCATTTAACAAGCAAAGTATTAAAGTGAACAAGATAACAAATATAAAACATGTTAGTATCCAACGTCAAGTTCCATGTTAAGTTTATATTATACTTGTTCTTACACCATTAGTGTACCCTTTTCACCTTGACATAATTAACTTAGCTGGACATAATAAAAGAAAGAAACATAAATGAGCAAGACAAGAACATAAATGAGAAAGAAGTTAACTAGACAAAGGAAAGGAAATGAAGTGCATAAACTTGATATTAATGAAAGCAAGACATAAGCAATACAAAGAGAGAAAGCAAGAGCATGATCTTGATCTGAACACCAAGATGCCTCAATACATGGTAAGTGCCTCCTTTTATAGGCCAAAATTTGGAACTATTGATTTGTTGACTAATTGATGAGTGGGTGGCCACATCTTGACTAGATAACAATCCTTATCTTCTTGTCTGATCAAGACGTCATTGCTAACATCATAATTTGCCCAGAATCCTCAAGAATGTTCTAGGAAATTGTCTCAGCTTTCCAACAAAAAAAAGATGAGGTCATTTGGACTTCTAGAACTCAAGATATGGGCTGAATACTAAATAGTGTTTGGGCTGCAGGACAGCTTCGGACTTCTTCGTTGTTCCTTCAATTTGGACTTCAAAACGACCTTTTCAAATCTTGGGCTCCTCATGAAAGTTGTAGGCCTTTGTCTTACCTTTCCATCCATATAAAGTGGACCTAAATCCGAAATCTAGAGCTCCAGATATGATCCAATTACCGAGCAATGTTCCGGTTTGGACTGCACCGACATCTCTTTTCTAAGTTTGGCCATCTCTTTGTCCTTTAACTTTCAATGCTTAAACTCATCAATCAATTCTTTTATTTATGTGATAGACCTGCATATAAAATGAGCATTTACCATAAATTAAGGTATCTTATAGTATCAAACTTGTTATTATAAAACATGCTTTAGTTAAGGAGTTATTGATACTTCAAGTGCAAAATGATGATATAAAACCTTGATAAACATGCACTTTTAAGTACTAATCACACCCCCCAACCAGCTTATTACTAGTCCCTAGTAATCTAAAGCGTTAAAATAGAGAAACAATTTGCAAGTTCCACAAAGCAAGGCATTCATCATTCAACTTCCATTAATCTATCCAGATAAACAAACTCTCATCAAATATATATTCCTGCTTCATACTTCTTAAACAAGATATTAATAAACCTTCTTCTTGTGTGCTCAATGAAAACATAGATGATGGGGCTTTTGTTGGAAGAAAACAATATTATGTTCAAATGTTTAAGGTGAACTTCCTTGGGTTGGGATTATTTTTTTTTATTTTATTATTATTATTTTTTATATATACACATACAACTTAAAACACAATGTATCTTTAACCCATGTAACGAGTTTTAGGCTAATGACTCCCAGACCAGTTGGTCTTAGGGCATTAGGTGTTGAGACACCCCTACGAGTTTAACAACTCGGGTTGCAGATACTGATACGTAGATAGTGCAATGTTTGATTCCCTTAAGCTTTTCTCCTTAACCCATGTAACAAGCTTTGGGCCAATAGCTCCCAAGTCAGTTGACTTTAGGGTATTAGGTGTTAAAACACCCCTTCGGGCTTAATTGCTTAGGTTAGGGAGGCTACGAAACCAAACTTATCCACGTTTTATTATCATCAATACTATCTTTTTTCTCTTTCTTTTTTTTTAAACTACTACCCTCTCCCCCCAACCAAAACGAGACATTGTCCTCAATGTTCGAAGGTAGAAAGATAGAGTATAGAAGACATCACCTGAAACATCGAACAATGACAAACCTGAAACACACTTAAACAAACATAAGAAGTAACAAAACAAAATAATATGCTATTAATAAAACCAAAAGACACAAGGTTTCACAGATGAAGGCGATCCAACGGTCGGATCTATATTTATGGACCTTTTAGGATGGTACTCTAGTCGTGTCGGTGGAATTGCCCGACCGGACGTCGTCGGAGAGGAGTACCGATTCAGCGCTACTCCATGTAAAACAGCCTCCGGAAACTACTGAAAAACATTTTAGAGCGATCCAACGACCGGATCTATTTTTGTGGACCTTTTGAGCCGGTACTCTAGTCGTGTAGGTGGAATTGCGCGACCGGACGTCGTCGAAGTGGAGTACCGATTCCACGCTACTCCATGTAAAACAGCCTCTAGAAACTCATGAAAAAAATTTTAAAGCGATCCAACGGTCGGATCTATATTTATGGACCTTTTGAGCCGGTACTCTAGTCGTGTCGGTGGAATTGCCCGCCCGGACGTCGTCGGAGTGGAGTAACGATTCCGCACTACTCCATGTAAAACAGCTTTCAGAAACTCCTGAAAAAATTTTTAGAGCGATCTAACGGTCGGATCTATATTTCTGGACCTTTTAGGATGGTACTTTAGTCGTGTCGGTGGAATTGCCCGCCCGGACGTCGTCGGAGTGGAGTACCTATTCCGTGCTACTCCATGTGAAACAGCCTCCGGAAACTACTGAAAACCATTTTAGAGCGATCCAACGGTCGGATCTATATTTATGGACCTTTTGAGCCGGTACTCTAGTCGTGTCGGTGGAATTGCCCGCCCGGACGTCGTCGGAGTGGAGTAATGATTCCGCACTACTCCATGTAAAACAGCTTTCGAAAACTCCTGAAAAAAATTTTAGAGCGATCCAACGGTCGAATCTATATTTCTGGACCTTTTAGGATGGTACTCTAGTCGTGTCAGTGGAATTGCCCGTCCGGACGTCGTCGGAGTGGAGTACCGATTCCGCGCTACTCCATGTAAAACAGCCTTTGGAAACTCCTGAAAATTTTTTTAGAGCGATCCAACGGTCGGATCTATATTTATGGACATTTTAGGATGGTACTCTAGTCGTGTAGGTGGAATTGCCCGCCCGGACGTCGTCGGAGAGGAGTACCGATTCAGTGCTATTCCATGTAAAACAGCCTTCGGAAACTCCTGAAAATTTTTTTAGAGAGATCCAATGGTCGGATCTATATTTATGGAGCTTTTGAGTCGGTACTCTAGTCGTGTCGTTGGAATTGGCCGACCGGACGTCGTCAGAGTGGAGTACCGATTCCGCGCTTCTCCATGTAAAACAGCCTTCGAAAACTCCTGAAAATATTTTTAGAGCGATCCAACGATCGGATCTATATTTATGGACCTTTTAGGATGGTACTCTAGTCGTGTCGGTGGAATTGCCCGACCGGACGTCGTCGGAGTGGAGTAACGATTCCGTGCTTCTCCACATAAAAGAGCCTCCGGAAACTACTAAAAAAACTTTTAGAGCGATCCAACGGTTGGATCTATATTTATGGACCTTTTAGGATGGTACTCTAGTAGTGTCGGTGGAATTGCACGACCGAACGTCGTCGGAGAGCAGTAATGATTCCGCGCTTCTCCATGTAAAAGAGCCTCCGGAGACTACTGAAATTTTTTTTAGAGAGATCCAACGGTCGGATCTATATTTATGGACCTTTTGAGCCGGCACTCTTGTCGTGTCGGTGCAATTGCCCGACCGGACGTCGTCGGAGTGGAGTACCGATTCCACGCTACTCCATGTAAAACAGCCTCCGGAAACTCATGAAAAAAATTTTAAAGCGATCCAACGGTCGGATCTATATTTATGGACCTTTTGAGCCGGTACTCTAGTCGTGTGGGTGGAATTGCCCGCCCGGACGTCGTCGGAGTGGAGTGTAGAGTCCGCCCTATTCCATGTAAAACAGCCTTCGGAAACTCCTGAAAATTTTTTTAGAGCGATCCAACGGTCGGATCTATATTTATGGACCTTTTAGGATGGTACTCTAGTCGTGTCGGTGGAATTGTCCGCCCGGACGCCGTTGGAGTGTAGTACCGATTCCGCGCTACTCCATGTAAAACAGCCTTCGGAAACTACTGAAAATTTTTTTAGAACGATCCAACAGTCGGATCTATATTTATGGACCTTTTAGGATGGTACTCTAGTCGTGTCGGTGGAATTGCCCGACCGGACATCGTCGGAGTGGAGTAACGATTCCGCGTTGCTCCATGTAAAAGAGCCTCCGGAAACTACTGAAAATTTTTTTAGAGAGATCCAATGGTCGGATCTATATTTATGGAGCTTTTGAGCGGTACTCTAGTCGTGTCATTGGAATTGGCCGACCGGTCGTCGTCAGAGTGGAGTACCGATTCCGCGCTCCTCCATGTAAAACAGCCTCCGGAAACTCTTGAAAAAAATTTTAAGGCGATCCAACGGTCGAATCTATATTTATGGACCTTTTGAGCCGGTTCTCTTTTCGTGTCGGGGGAATTGCCTGCCCGAACGTCGTCGGAGTGGAGTACCGAGTCTGCCCTATTCCATGAAAAACAGCCTTGGAAAACTCCTGAAAATTTTTTTAGAGCGATCCAACGGTCGGATCTATTTTTATGGACCTTTTGAGCTGATACTCTAGCCGTGTCGGTGGAATTGCCCGACCGAACGTCGTCGGAGTGGAGTACCGATTCCACGTTACTCCATGTAAAACAGCCTCCGGAAACTCATGAAAAAAATGGTCGGATCTATATTTATGGACCTTTTGAGCCGGTACTCTAATCGTGTCGGTGGAATTGCCCGCCCGGACATCGTCGGAGTGGAGTAACGATTCCGCGCTGCTCCATGTAAAAGAGCCTCCGGAAACTACTGAAATTTTTTTAGAGAGATCCAACGGTCGGATCTATATTTATGGACCTTTTGACCCGGTACTCTAGTAGTGTCGGTGGAATTGCCCGACCGGACGTCGTCGGAGTGGAGTACCGATTCCACGCTACTCCATGTAAAGCAGCCTCCGAAAACTCATGAAAACAATTTTAAAGCGATCCAACGGTCGGATCTATATTTATGGACCTTTTGAGCCGGTACTCTAATCGTGTCGGTGGAATTGCCCGCCCGGACATCGTCGGAGTGGAGTAACGATTCCGCGCTTCTCCATGTAAAAGAGCCTCCGGAAACTACTGAAAATTTTTTTAGAGAGATCCAATGGTCGGATCTATATTTATGGAGCTTTTGTGTCGGTACTCTAGTCGTGTCGTTAGAATTGGCCGACCGGACGTCGTCAGAGTGGAGTACCGATTCCGCGCTACTCCATGTAAAACAACCTCCGGAAACTCTTGAAAAACATTTTAAAGCGATCCAACGGTCGAATCTATATTTATGGACCTTTTGAGCCGGTTCTCTAGTCGTGTCGGTGGAATTGCCTGCCCGAACGTCGTCAGAGTGGAGTACCGAGTCTGCCCTATTCCATGAAAAACAGCCTTCGGAAACTCCTGAAAATTTTTTTAGAGCGATCCAACGGTCGGATCTATTTTTATGGACCTTTTGAGCTGGTACTCTAGCCGTGTCGGTGGAATTGCCCGACCGAACGTCGTCGGAGTGGAGTACCGATTCCACATACTCCATGTAAAACAGCCTCCGGAAACTCATGAAAAAAATTTTAAAGCGATCCAACGGTTGGATCTATATTTATGGACCTTTTGAGCCGGTACTCTAATCGTGTCGGTGGAATTGCCCGCCCGGACATCGTCGGAGTGGAGTAACGATTCCGCGCTGCTCCATGTAAAAGAGCCTCCGGAAACTACTGAAATTTTTTTTAGAGAGATCCAACGGTCGGATCTATATTTATGGACCTTTTGACCCGGTACTCTAGTAGTGTCGGTGGAATTGCCCGACCGGACGTCGTCGGAGTGGAGTACCGATTCCACGTACTCCATGTAAAACAGCCTCCGGAAACTCATGAAAAAAATTTTAAAGCGATCCAACGGTCGGATCTATATTTATGGACCTTTTGAGCCGGTACTCTAATCGTGTCGGTGGAATTGCCCGCCCGGACATCGTCGGAGTGGAGTAACGATTCCGCGCTGCTCCATGTAAAAGAGCCTCCGGAAACTACTGAAATTTTTTTTACAGAGATCCGATGGTCGGATCTATATTTATGGAGCTTTTGAGCGGTACTCTAGTCGTGTCGTTGGAATTGGCCGACCGGACGTCGTCAGAGTGGAGTACCGATTCCGCGCTACTCCATGTAAAACAGCCTCCGGAAACTCTTGAAAAACATTTTACAGCGATCCAACGGTCGAATCTATATTTATGGACCTTTTGAGCCGGTTCTCTAGTCGTGTCGGTGGAATTGCGTGCCCGAACGTCGTCGGAGTGGAGTACCGAGTCTGCCCTATTCCATGAAAAACAGCCTTCGGAAACTCCTGAAAATTTTTTTAGAGCGATCCAACGGTCGGATCTATTTTTATGGACCTTTTGAGCTGGTACTCTAGCCGTGTCGGTGGAATTGCCCGACCGAATGTCGTCGGAGTGGAGTACCGCTTCCACGTTACTCCATGTAAAACAGCCTCCGGAAACTCATGAAAAAACTTTTAAAGCGATCCAACGGTCGGATCTATATTTATGGACCTTTTGACCCGGTACTCTAATCGTGTCGGTGGAATTGCCCGCCCGGACGTCGTCGGAGTGGAGTAACGATTCCGCGCTTCTCCATGTAAAAGAGCCTCCGGAAACTACTGAAAATTTTTTTAGAGCGATCCAACGGTCGGATCTATATTTATGGACCTTTTGAGCCGGTACTCTAATCGTGTCGGTGGAATTGCCCGCCCGGACGTCGTCGGAGTGGAGTAACGATTCCGCGCTGCTCCATGTAAAAGAGCCTTCGGAAACTACTGAAAATTTTTTTAGAGAGATCCAATGGTCGGATCTATATTTATGGAGCTTTTGAGCGGTACTCTAGTCGTGTCGTTGGAATTGGCCGACCGGACGTCGTCAGAGTGGAGTACCGATTCCGCGCTACTCCATGTAAAACAGCCTCCGGAAACTCCTGAAAAAAATTTTAAAGCGATCCAACGGTCTGATCTATATTTATGGACCTTTTGAGCTGGTACTCTAGTCGTGTCGGTGGAATTGCCCGACCGAACGTCGTCGGAGTGGAGTACCGATTCCACGCTACTCCATGTAAAACAGCCTCCGGAAACTCCTGAAAATTGTTTTAAAGCGATCCAACAGTCGGATCTATATTTATAGACCTTTTGAGCCAGTACTCTTATCGTGTCGGTGGAATTGCCCGACCGGATGTCGTCGGAGTGGAGTAATGATTCCGTGCTTCTCTATGTAAAAGAGCCTCCGGAAACTACTGAAATTTTTTTTAGAGAGATCCAACGGTCGGATCTATATTTATGGAGCTTTGGAGCTGGTACTCTAGTCGTGTCGTTGGAATTGCCCGACCGGACGTCGTCGGAGTGGATTACCGATTCTGCGCTACTCCATGTAAAACAGCCTCCGGAAACTCATGAAAAAAATTTTAAAGCGATCCAACGGTCGGATCTATGTTTATGGACCTTTTTAGCCGGTACGTCGTGAGAGTGGAGTACCGATTCCGCGCTACTCCATGTAAAACAGCCTTCAGAAACTCCTGAAATTTTTTTTAGAGCGATCCAACGGTCGGATCTATATTTATGGACCTTTTCGGATGGTACTCTAGTCGTGTCGGTGGAATTGCCCGCCCGGACGTCGTCGGAGTGGAGTACCGATTCCGCGCTACTCCATGTAAAACAGCCTTCGGAAACTCCTGAAAACTTTTTTAGAGCGATCCAACGGTCGGATCTATATTTATGGACCTTTTAGGATGGTACTCTAGTCGTGTCGGTGGAATTGCCCGACCGGATGTCGTCGTAGAGGAGTAACGATTCCGCGCTTCTCCATGTAAAAGACCCTCCGGAAACTACTGAAAATTTTTTTAGAGAGATCCAACGGTCGGATCTATATTTATGGACCTTTTAGGATGGTACTCTAGTCGTGTCGGTGGAATTGCCCGACCGGATGTCGTCGTAGAAGAGTAACGATTCCGCGCTTCTCCATGTAAAAGACCCTCCGGAAACTACTGAAATTTTTTTTAGAGAGATCCAACGGTCGGATCTATATTTATGTACCTTTTAGGATGGTACTCTAGTCGTGTCGGTGGAATTGCCCGACCGGATGTCGTCGTAGAGGAGTAACGATTCCGCGCTTCTCCATGTAAAAGACCCTTCGGAAACTACTGAAAATTTTTTTAGAGAGATCCAACGGTCGGATCTATATTTATGGACCTTTTAGGATGGTACTCTAGTCGCGTCGGTGGAATTGCCCGACCGGACGTCGTCGGAGTGGAGTAACGATTCTGCGCTTCTCCATGTAAAAGAGCCACCGGAAACTACTGAAAAAACTTTTAGAGCGATCCAACGGTTGGACCTATATTTATGGACCTTTTAGGATGGTACTCTAGTCGTGTCGGTGGAATTGCCCGACCGGATGTCGTCGTAGAGGAGTAACGATTCCGCGCTTCTCCATGTAAAAGACCCTCCGGAAACTACTGAAAATTTTTTTAGAGAGATCCAACGGTCGGATCTATATTTATGGACCTTTTAGGATGGTACTCTAGTCGTGTCGTTGGAATTCCGCGACCGGACGTCGTCGGAGTGGATTACCGATTCTGCGCTACTACATGTAAAACAGCCTACGGAAAATCATGAAAAAAATTTTAAAGCGATCCAACGGTCGGATCTATATTTATGGACCTTTTTAGCCGGTACGTCGTCGGAGTGGAGTACTGATTCCGCGCTACTCCATGGAAAACAGCCTTCGGAAACTCCTGAAATTGTTTTTAGAGCGATCCAACGGTCGGATCTATATTTATGGACTTTTTAGGATGGTACTCTAGTCGTGTCGGTGGAATTGCCCGACCGGACGTCGTCGGAGTGGAGTAACGATTCCACGCTTCTCCATGTAAAAGAGCCTCCGGAAACTACTGAAAAAACTTTTAGAGCGATCCAACGGTTGGATCTATATTTATGGACCTTTTAGGATGGTACTCTAGTCGTGTCGGTGGAATTGCCCGACCGGACGTCGTCGGAGTGAAGTAACGATTCCGCGCTTCTCCATGTAAAAGAGCCTCCGGAAACTACTGAAATTTTTTTTAGAGAGATCCAACGGTCGGATCTATATTTATGGACCTTTTGACCCGGTACTTTAGCCGCGTCGGTGGAATTGCCCGACCGGACGTCGTCGGAGTGGAGTACCGATTCCACGCTACTCCATGTAAAACAGCCTCCGGAAACTCATGAAAAAATTTTTAAAGCGATCCAACGGTCGGATCTATATTTATGGACCTTTTGAGCCGGTACTCTAATCGTGTCGGTGGAATTGCCCCCCCGAACATCGTCGGAGTGGAGTACCGATTCCGCGCTACTCCATGTAAAACAGCCTTCGGAAACTCCTGAAATTTTTTTTAGAGTAATCCAACGGTCGGATCTATATTTATGGACCTTTTAGGATGGTACTCTAGTCGTGTCGGTGGAATTGCCCGACCGGACGTCGTCGGAGTGCGGTAACGATTCCGCGCTTCTCCATGTAAAAGAGCCTTCGGAAACTACTGAAAAATTTTTTAGAGCGATCCAACGGTCGGATCTATATTTATGGACCTTTTCGGATGGTACTCTAGTCGTGTCGGTGGAATTGCCCGCCCGGACGTCGTCGGAGTGGAGTATCGAGTCTGCCCTATTCCATGTAAAACAGCCTTCGGAAACTCCTGAAAAATTTTTAGAGCGATCCAACGGTCGGATCTATATTTATGGACCTTTTGAGCCAGTACTCTAATCGTGTCGGTGGAATTGCCCGCCCGAACATCGTCGGAGTGGAGTACCGATTCCGCGCTACTCCATGTAAAACAGCCTTCGGAAACTCCTGAAATTTTTTTTAGAGCGATCCAACGGTCGGATCTATATTTATGGACCTTTTAGGATGGTACTCTAGTCGTGTCGGTGGAATTGCCCGACCGGACGTCGTCGGAGTGCGGTAACGATTCCGCGCTTCTCCATGTAAAAGAGCCTCCGGAAACTACTGAAAAAATTTTTAGAGCGATCCAACGGTCGGATCTATATTTATGGACCTTTTCGGATGGTACTCTAGTCGTGTCGGTGAAATGGCCCGCCCGGACGTCGTCGGAGTGGAGTATCGAGTCTGCCCTATTCCATGTAAAACAGCCTTCGGAAACTCCTGAAAAATTTTTTAGAGCGATCCAACGGTCGGATCTATATTTATGGACCTTTTCGGATGGTACTCTAGTCGTGTCGGTGGAATTGCCCGCCCGGACGTCGTCGGAGTGGAGTACCGATTCCGCGCTACTCCATGTAAAACAGGCTTCGGAAACTCCTGAAAACTTTTTTAGAGCGATCCAACGGTCGGATCTATATTTATGGACCTTTTAGGATGGTACTCTAGTCGTGTCGGTGGAATTGCCCGACCGGACGTCGTCGGAGTGGAGTAACGATTCCGCGGTTCTCAATGAAAAAGAGCCTCCGGAAACTACTGAAAATGTTTTTAGAGAGATCCAACGGTTGGATCTATATTTATGGACCTTTTGAGCCGGTACTCTAGTCGTGTCGATGGAATTGCCCGACCGGACGTCGTAGGGGTGGAGTACCGATTCCACACTACTCCATGTAAAACAGCCTCCGGAAACTCATGAAAAAAATTTTAAAGCGATCCCACGGTCGGATCTATATTTATGGACATTTTGAGGCGGTACTCTAGTCGTGTCGTTGGAATTGCCCGACCAGACGTCGTCGGAGTGGAGTACCGATTCCGCACTTCTCCATGTAAAACAGCCTTCGAAAACTCCTGAAAATTTTTTTAGAGCGATCCAACAGTCGGATCTATATTTATGGACCTTTTAGGATGGTACTCTAGTCGTGTCGGTGGAATTGCCCGACCAGACGTCGTCGGAGTGGAGTAACGATTCCGTGCTTCTCCACATAAAAGAGCCTCCGGAAACTACTGAAAAAACTTTTAGAGCGATCCAACGGTTGGATCTATATTTATGGACCTTTTAGGATGGTACTCTAGTAGTGTCGGTGGAATTGCACGACCGGACGTCGTCGGAGAGCAGTAATGATTCCGCGCTTCTCCATGTAAAAGAGCCTCCGGAAACTACTGAAATTTTTTTTAGAGAGATCCAACGGTCGGATCTATATTTATGGACCTTTTGAGCCGACACTCTTGTCGTGTCGGTGGAATTGCCCGACCGGACGTCGTCGGAGTGGAGTACCGATTCCACGCTACTCCATGTAAAACAGCCTCCGGAAACTCATGAAAAAAATTTTAAAGCGATCCAAAGGTCGGATCTATATTTATGGACCTTTTGAGCCGGTACTCTAGTCGTGTTGGTGGAATTGCCCGCCCGGACGTCGTCGGAGTGGAGTGCAGAGTCCGCCCTATTCCATGTAAAACAGCCTTCGGAAACTCCTGAAAATTTTTTTAGAGCGATCCAATGGTCGGATCTATATTTATGGACCTTTTAGGATGATACTCTAGTCGTGTCGGTGGAATTGCCCGCCCGGACGTCGTTTGAGTGTAGTACCGATTCCGCGCTACTCTATGTAAAACAGCCTTCGGAAACTACTGAAAATTTTTTTAGAGCGATCCAACAGTCGGATCTATATTTATGGACCTTTTAGGATGGTACTCTAGTCGTGTCGGTGGAATTGCCCGACCGGATGTCGTCGGAGAGGAGTAACAATTCCGCGCTTCTCCATGTAAAAGACCCTCCGGAAACTATTGAAAATTTTTTTAGAGAGATCCAACGGTCGGATCTATATTTATGGACCTTTTAGGATGGTACTCTAGTCGTGTCGTTGGAATTCCTCGACCGGACGTCGTCGGAGTGGATTACCGATTCCGCGCTACTCCATGCAAAACAGCCTCCGGAAAATCATGAAAAAAATTTTAAAGCGATCCAACGGTCGGATCTATATTTATGGACCTTTTCAGCCGGTACGTAGACGGAGTGGAGTACTGATTCCGCGCTACTCCATGTAAAACAGCCTTCGGAAACTCCTGAAATTTTTTTTAGAGCGATCCAACGGTCGGATCTATATTTATGGACCTTTTAGGATGGTACTCTAGTCGTGTCGGTGGAATTGCCCGACCGGACGTCGTCGGAGTGGAGTAACGATTCGCGCTTCTCCATGTAAAAGAGCCTCCGTAAACTACTGAAAAAACTTTTAGAGCGATCCAACGGTTGGATCTATATTTATGGACCTTTTAGGATGGTACTCTAGTCGTGTCGGTGGAATTGCCCGACCGGACGTTGTCGGAGTGAAGTAACGATTCCGCGCTTCTCCATGTAAAAGAGCCTCCGAAAACTACTGAAATTTTTTTTAGAGAGATCCAACGGTCGGATCTATATTTATGGATCTTTTGACCCGGTACTCTAGTAGTGTCGGTGGAATTGCCCGACCGGACGTCGTCGGAGTGGAGTACCGATTCCACGCTACTCCATGTAGAGCAGCCTCCGAAAACTCATGAAAAAAATTTTAAAGCGATCCAACGGTCGAATCTATATTTATGGACCTTTTGAGCCGGTACTCTAATCGTGTCGGTGGAATTGCCTGCCCGGACATCGTCGGAGTGGAGTAACGATTCCGCGCTTCTCCATGTAAAAGAGCCTCCGGAAACTACTGAAATTTTTTTTAGAGAGATCCAATGGTCGGATCTATATTTATGGAGCTTTTGAGTCGGTACTCTAGTCGTGTCGTTGGAATTGGCCGACCGGACGTCGTCAGAGTGGAGTACCGATTCCGCGCTACTCCATGTAAAACAGCCTCCGGAAACTCTTGAAAAACATTTTAAAGCGATCCAACGGTCGAATCTATATTTATGGACCTTTTAGGATGGTACTCTAGTCGTGTCGGTGGAATTGCCCGACCGGACGTCGTCGGAGTGGAGTAACGATTCCGCGCTTCTCCATGTAAAAGAGCCTCCGGAAACTACTGAAAAAACTTTTAGAGCGATCCAACGGTTGGATCTATATTTATGGACATTTTAGGATGGTACTCTAGTCGTGTCGGTGGAATTGCCCGACCGGATGTCGTCGTAGAGGAGTAACGATTCCACGCTTCTCCATGTAAAAGAGCCTCCGGAAACTACTGAAATTTTTTTTAGAGAGATCCAACGGTCGGATCTATATTTATGGACCTTTTGACCCGGTACTTTAGCCGTGTCGGTGGAATTGCCCGACCGGACGTCGTCGGAGTGGAGTACCGATTCCACGCTACTCCATGTAAAACAGCCTCCGGAAACTCATGAAAAATACTTTAAAGCGATCCAACGGTCGGATCTATATTTATGGACCTTTTGAGGCGGTACTCTAGTCGTGTCGGTGGAATTGCCCGCCCGAACATCGTCGGAGTGGAGTAACGAGTCCGCGCTTCTCCATGTAAAAGAGCCTCCGTAAACTAATGAAAAAACTTTTAGAGCGATCCAATGGTCGAATCTATATTTATGGACCTTTTAGAATGGTACTCTAGTCGTGTCGGTGGAATTGTCCGACCAGACATCGTCGGAGTGGAGTACCGATTCCGAGCTTCTCCATGTAAAAGAGCCTCCGGAAACTACTGAAAAAAAGTTTAGAGAGAGCAAACAGTCGGATCTATATTTATGGACCTTTTGAGCCGGTACTCTAGTCGTGTCGGTGGAATTGCCCGACCGGACGTCGTCGGAGTGGAGTATCGATTCCACGCTTACCATGTAAAACAGCCTCCGGAAAGTCATGAAAAAAATTTTAAAGCGTTCCAACGGTCGGATCTATATTTATGGATCTTTTAGGATGGTACTCTAGTCGTGTCGGTGGAATTGCCTGACCGGACGTTGTCGAAGTGGTGTAACGATTCCGCGCTTCTCCATGTAAAAGAGCCTCCAGAAACTATTGAAAAAACTTTTGTAGCGATCGAACGATCGGATCTATATTTATGGACCTTTTGAGCCGGTACTCTAGTCGTGTCGGTGGAATTGCCCGACCGGACGTCGTCGGACTGGAGTACCGATTCCGCGCAACTCCATGTAAAACAGCCTTCAGAAACTCCTGAAAAAACTTTTAGAGCGATCCAACGGTTGGATCTATATTTATGGACCTTTTAGGATAGTACTCTAGTCATGTCGGTGGAATTGCCTAACCCGACGTCGTCGGAGTGCAGTACCGAGTCCGCCCTATTCCATGTAAAACAGCCTTCGGAAATTCCTGAAAAACTTTTTAGAGCGATCGAACGGTCGGATCTATATTTATGGACCTTTTAGGATGGTACTCTAGTCGTGTCCGTGGAATTATCCGACCGAACGTCGTCGTAGTGGAGTAACGATTCCGCGCTTCTCCATGTCAAAGAGCTTCCGGAAACTACTGAAAATTTTTTTAGAAAGATCCAACGGTCGGATCTATTTTTATGGACGTTTTGAGCCGGTACTCTAGTTGTGTCGATGGAATTGCCCGACCGGACATCGTCGGAGTCGAGTACCGATTCCGCGCTACTCCATGTAAAACAGCCTCCGGAAACTACTAAAATTTTTTTACAGCGATCCATTGGTCGGATCTATATTTGTGGACCTTTTGAGCCGTTACTCTATTCACCTCGGTCGAATAGCCCGACCGGACATCGTCGGAGTGGAGTACCGATTCCACGCTACTGCATGTAAAATAGCCTCCGAAAACACATGAAAAAATTTTTAAAGCGATCCAACGGTCAGATCTATATTTATAGACCTTTTGAGGCGGTACTCTAGTAGTGTCGGTGGAATTGCCTGACTGGAAGTCCTCGGAGTGGAGTACCGAGTCCACGCTATTCCATGTAAAACAGCCTTCGGAAACTCCTGAATAAACTTTTAGAGCGATCGAACGGTCGGATCTATATTTATGGACCTTTTAGGATGGTACTCTAGTCGTGTCGGTGGAATTGCCCGACCAGACGTCGTCGGAGTGCAGTACCGAGTCCGCCCTATTCCATGTAAAACAGCCTTCGGAAATTCCTGAAAAACTTTTTAGAGCGATCGAACGGTCGGATCTATATTTATGGACCTTTTAGGATGGTACTCTAGTCGTGTCGGTGGAATTGCCCGACTGAACGTCGTCGGAGTGGAGTAACGATTCCGTGCTACTCCATGTAAAACAGCCTTTGGAAACTACTGAAAAACATTTTAGAGCGATCCAACGGTCGGATCTATTTTTGAGCTGGTACTCTAGTCGTGTAGGTGGAATTGCGTGACCGGACGTCGTCGGAGTGGAGTACCGATTCCGCGCTACTCCATGTAAAACAACCTCCGAAAACTACTGAAAATTTTTTACAGCGATCCAACGGTCGGATCTATATTTGTGCACCTTTTGAGCCGTTACTCTTGTCATCTCGTTGGAATTGCCCGACCGAACATCGTCGGAGTGGAGTACCGATTCCACGCTACTCCATGTAAAACAGCCTTCAGAAATTACTGAAAAACATTTTAGAGCGATCCAACAGCCGAATCTACTTTTGTGGACCTTTTGAGCCGGTACTCTAGTCGTGTCGGTGGAAGTGCGCGACTGGACTTCGTCGGAGTGGAGTACCAATTCAGCGCTACTCCATGTAAAACAGCCTCCGGAAACAACTGAAAACTTTTTAGAGCGATCCAACGGTCGGATCTATATTTGTGGATCTTTTGAGCCGTTACTTTGGTCGTGTCGATGGAATTGCCCGACCGGACGTCGTCCGAGTGGAGTACCGATTCCGCGCTACTCCATGTAAAACATCCTCCGGAAACTACTGAAAAACATTTTAGAGCGATCAAACGGTCGGATCTATTTTTGTGGACCTTTTGATCCGGTACTCTAGTCGTGTAGGTCGAATTGAGCGACCGGACGTCGTCGGAGTGGAGTACCGATTCCGCGCTACTCCATGTAAAAGAGCCTCCGGAAACTACTAAAAAAATTTTACAGCGATCCAACGGTCGGATCTATATTTGTGGACCTTTTGAGCCGTTACTCTAGTCAACTCGGTGGAGTTGCCCGACCGGACATCGTCGGAGTGGAGTACCGATTCCACGCTACTCCATGTAAAATAGCCTCCGAAAACACATGAAAAAAATTTTAAAGCGATCCAACGGTCGGATCTATATTTATAGACCTTTTGAGGCGGTACTCTAGTCGTGTCGGTGGAATTGCCCGACCAAAAGTCGTCAGAGTGGAGTACCGAGTCCACCCTATTCCATGTAAAACAGCCTTCGGAAACTCCTGAAAAACATTTTAGAGCGATCGAACGGTCGGATCTATATTTATGGACCTTTTAGGATGGTACTCTAGTCGTGTCGGTGGGATTGCCCGACCGGACGTTGTCGGAGTGGAGTACCGAGTCCGCCCTATTCCATGTATAACAGCCTTCGGAAAGTCCTAAAAAAGTTTTAGAGCGATCGAACGGTCGGATCTATATTTATGGACCTTTTAGGATGGTACTCTAGTCGTGTCGGTGGAATTGCCCGCCCGGACGTCGTCGGAGTGGAGTACCGATTCCGCGCTACTCCATGTAAAACAGCCTTCGGAAACTCCTGAAAATTTTTTTAGAGAGAGCCAACGGTCGGATCTATATTTATGGACCTTTTGAGCCGGTACTCTAGGCGTCTTGGTGGAATTGCCCGACCGGACGTCGTCGGAGTGGAGTATCGATTCCACGCTACTCCATGTAAAACAACCTTTGGAAACTCATGAAAAAAATTTTAAAGCGATCCAACGGTCGGATCTATATGTATGGACCTTTTGAGCCGGTACTCTACTCGTCTCGGTGGAATTGCCCGACCGGACGTCGTCGGAGTGGAGTACCGATTCCGCGCTGCTCCATGTAAAACAGCCTCCGGAAATTCCTGAAAAACTTTTTAGAGCGATCGAACGGTCGGATATATATTTATGGACCTTTTAGGATGGTACTCTAGTCGTGTCGGTGGAATTGCCCGACTGAACGTCGTCGGAGTGGAGTAACGATTCCGTGCTTCTTCATGTCAAAGAGCTTCCGGAAACTACTGAAAATTTTTTTAGAGAGATCCAACGGTCGGATCTATATTTATGGACCTTTTGAGCCGGTACTCTAGTCGTGTCGATAGAATTGCCCGACCGGACGTCGTCGGAGTGGAGTACCGATTCCGTGCTACTCCATGTAAAACAGCCTCCGGAAACTATTGAAAAACATTTTAGAGCGATCCAACGGTCGGATCTAGTTTTGTGGACCTTTTGAGCCGGTACTCTAGTCGTGTAGGTGGAATTGCGCGACCAGACGTCGTCGGAGTGGAGTACCAATTCCGCGCTACTCCATGTAAAACAACCTCCGGAAACTACTGAAAATTTTTTACAGCCATCCAACGGTCGGATCTATATTTGTGAACCTTTTGAGCCGTTACTCTTGTCATCTCGTTGGAATTGCCCGACCGGACATCGTCGGAGTGGAGTACCGATTCCACACTACTCCATGTAAAACAGCCTTCGGAAACTCCTGAAAATTTTTTTAGAGCGATCCAACGATCGGATCTATATTTATGGACGTTTTAGGATGGTACTCTAGTCGTGTCGGTGGAATTGCCCGACCGGACGTCGTCGGAGAGGAGTACCGATTCAGCGCTACTCCATGTAAAACAGCCTCCGGAAACTACTGAAAAACATTTTAGAGCGATCCAACGGCCGAATATACTTTTGTGGACCTTTTGAGCCGGTACTCTAGTCGTGTCGATGGAATTGCGCGACCGGACTTCGTCGGAGTGGAGTACCGATTCAGCGCTACTCCATGTAAAACAGCCTCCGGAAATTCCTGAAAAACTTTTTAGAGCGATCGAACGGTCGGATCTATATTTATGGACCTTTTAGGATGGTACTCTAGTCGTGTCGGTGGAATTGCCCGACTGAACGTCGTCGGAGTGGAGTAACGATTCCGTGCTTCTCCATGTCAAAGAGCTTCCGGAAACTACTGAAAATTTTGTTAGAGAGATCCAACGGTCGGATCTATATTTATGGACCTTTTGAGCCGGTACTCTAGTCGTGTCGATAGAATTGCCCGACCGGACGTCGTCGGAGTGGAGTACCGATTCCGTGCTACTCCATGTAAAACAGCCTCCGGAAACTACTGAAAAACATTTTAGAGCGATCCAACGGTCGGATCTATTTTTGTGGACCTTTTGAGCCGGTACTCTAGTCGTGTAGGTGGAATTCCGCGACCAGACGTCGTCGGAGTGGAGTACCGATTCCGCGCTACTCCATGTAAAACAACCTCTGGAAACTACTGAAAATTTTTTACAGCGATCCAACGGTCGGATCTATATTTGTGAACCTTTTGAGCCGTTACTCTTGTCATCTCGTTGGAATTGCCCGACCGGACATCGTCGGAGTGGAGTACCGATTCCACGCTACTCCATGTAAAACAGCCTTTGGAAACTCCTTAAAATTTTTTTAGAGCGATCCAACGATCGGATCTATGTTTATGGACCTTTTAGGATGGTACTCTAGTCATGTCGGTGGAATTGCCCGACCGGACGTCGTCGGAGAGGAGTACCGATTTAGCGCTACTCCATGTAAAACAGCCTCCGAAAACTACTGAAAAACATTTTAGAGCGATCCAACGGCCGAATCTACTTTTGTGGACCTTTTGAGCCGGTACTCTAGTCGTGTCGATGGAATGGCGCGACCGGACTTCGTCGGAGTGGAGTACCGATTCAGCGCTACTCCATGTAAAACAGCCTCCGGAAACAACAGAAAACTTTTTAGAGCGATCCAACGGTCGGATCTATATTTGTGGACCTTTTGAGCCGTTACTTTGGTCGTGTCGATGGAATAGCCCGACCGGACATCGTCAGAGTGGAGTACCGATTCCGCGCTACTCCATGTAAAACATCCTCCGGAAACTACTGAAAAACATTTTAGAGCGATCAAACGGTCGGATCTATTTTTGTGGACCTTTTGATCCCGTACTCTAGTCGTGTAGGTCGAATTGAGCGACCAGACGTCGTCGGAGTGGAGTACCGATTCCGCGTTGCTCCATGTAAAAGAGCCTCCGGAAACTACTAAAAAATTTTTACAGCGATCCAACGGTCGGATCTATATTTGTGGACCTTTTGAGCCGTTACTCTAGTCAACTCGGTGGAGTTGCCCGACCGGACATCCTCGGAGTGGAGTACCGATTCCACGCTACTCCATGTAAAATAGCCTCAGAAAACACATGAAAAAAATTGTAAAGCGATCCAACGGTCGGATCTATATTTATAGACCTTTTGAGGCGGTACTCTAGTCGTGTCGGTGGAATTGCCCGACCAAAAGTCGTCGGAGTGGAGTACCGAGTCCGCCCCATTCCATGTAAAACAGCCTTCGGAAACTCCTGAAAAACATTTTAGAGCGATCGAACGGTCGGATCTATATTTATGGACCTTTTAGGATGGTACTCTAGTCGTGTCGGTGGGATTGCCGACCGGACGTCGTCGGAGTGGAGTACCGAGTCCGCCCTATTCCATGTATAACAGCCTTCGGAAACTCCTGAAATTTTTTTTAAAGCGATCCAACGGTCGGATCTATATGTATGGACCTTATGAGCCGGTACTCTAGTCATCTCGGTGGAATTGCCCGACCTGACGTCGTCGGAGTGGAGTACCGAGTCCGCGCTACTCCATGTAAAACAGCCTTCGGAAACTCTTGAAAAAATTTTTAGAGCGATCCAACGGTCGGATCTATATTTATGGACCTTTTAGGATGGTACTTTAGTCGTGTCGGTGGAATTGCCCGACCGGACGTCGTCGGAGAGGAGTACCGATTTAGCGCTACTCCATGTAAAACAGCCTCCGAAAACTACTGAAAAACATTTTAGAGCGATCCAACGGCCGAATCTACTTTTGTGGACCTTTTGAGCCGGTACTCTAGTCGTGTCGATGGAATGGCCCGACCGGACTTCGTCGGAGTGGAGTACCGAGTCCGCCCTATTCCATGTATAACAGCCTCCGGAAACTCCTGAAATTTTTTTTAGAGAGAGCCAACGGTCGGATCTATATTTATGGACCTTTTGAGCCGGTACTCTAGTCGTCTTGGTGGAATTGCCCGACCGGACGTCGTCGGAGTGGAGTATCGATTCCACGCTACTCCATGTAAAACAGCCTTCGGAAACTCATGAAAAAAATTTTAAAGCGATCCAACGGTCGGATCTATATGTATGGACCTTATGAGCCGGTACTCTAGTCATCTCGGTGGAATTGCCCGACCTGACGTCGTCGGAGTGGAGTACCGAGTCCGCGCTACTCCATGTAAAACAGCCTTCGGAAACTCCTGAAAAAATTTTTAGAGCGATCCAACGGTCGGATCTATATTTATGGACCTTTTAGGATGGTACTTTAGTCGTGTCGGTGGAATTGCCCGACCGGACGTCGTCGGAGAGGAGTACCGATTTAGCGCTACTCCATGTAAAACAGCCTCCGAAAACTACTGAAAAACATTTTAGAGCGATCCAACGGCCGAATCTACTTTTGTGGACCTTTTGAGCCGGTACTCTAGTCGTGTCGATGGAATGGCCCGACCGGACTTCGTCGGAGTGGAGTACCGAGTCCGCCCTATTCCATGTATAACAGCCTCCGGAAACTCCTGAAATTTTTTTTAGAGAGAGCCAACGGTCGGATCTATATTTATGGACCTTTTGAGCCGGTACTCTAGTCGTCTTGGTGGAATTGCCCGACCGGACGTCGTCGGAGTGGAGTATCGATTCCACGCTACTCCATGTAAAACAGCCTTCGGAAACTCATGAAAAAAATTTTAAAGCGATCCAACGGTCGGATCTATATGTATGGACCTTATGAGCCGGTACTCTAGTCATCTCGGTGGAATTGCCCGACCTGACGTCGTCAGAGTGGAGTACCGAGTCCGCGCTACTCCATGTAAAACAGCCTTCGGAAACTCCTGAAAAAATTTTTAGAGCGATCCAACGGTCGGATCTATATTTATGGACCTTTTAGGATGGTACTTTAGTCGTGTCGGTGGAATTGCCCGACCTGACGTCGTCGGAGTGGAGTACCGATTGAGCGCTACTCCATGTAAAACAGCCTTCAGAAACTCCTGAAAATTTTTTTAGAGCGATCCAACGGTCGGATCTATATTTATGGACCTTTTAGGATGGTACTTTAGTCGTGTCGGTGGAATTTCCCGACCGGACGTCGTCGGAGAGGAGTACCGATTTAGCGCTACTCCATGTAAAACAGCCTCCGAAAACTACTGAAAAACATTTTAGAGCGATCCAACGGCCGAATCTACTTTTGTGGACCTTTTGAGCCGGTACTCTAGTCGTGTCGATGGAATGGCCCGACCGGACTTCGTCGGAGTGGAGTACCGAGTCCGCCCTATTCCATGTATAACAGCCTCCGGAAACTCCTGAAATTTTTTTTAGAGAGAGCCAACGGTCGGATCTATATTTATGGACCTTTTGAGCCGGTACTCTAGTCGTCTTGGTGGAATTGCCCGACCGGACGTCGTCGGAGTGGAGTATCGATTCCACGCTACTCCATGTAAAACAGCCTTCGGAAACTCATGAAAAAATTTTTAAAGCGATCCAACGGTCGGATCTATATGTATGGACCTTATGAGCCGGTACTCTAGTCATCTCGGTGGAATTGCCCGACCTGACATCGTCGGAGTGGAGTACCGAGTCCGCCCTATTCCATGTATAACAGCCTTCAAAAACTCCTGAAATTTTTTTTAGAGAGAGCCAACGGTCGGATCTATATTTGTGGACCTTTTGAGCCATTACTCTAGTCAACTCGGTGGAGTTGCCCGACCGGACATCCTCGGAGTGGAGTACCGATTCCACGCTACTCCATGTAAAATAGCCTCAGAAAACACATGAAAAAAATTTTAAAGCGATCCAACGGTCGGATCTATATTTATAGACCTTTTGAGGCGGTACCCTAGTCGTGTCGGTGGAATTGCCCGACCAAAAGTCGTCGGAGTGGAGTTCCGAGTCCGCCCCATTCCATGTAAAACAGCCTTCGGAAACTCCTGAAAAACATTTTAGAGCGATCGAACGGTCAGATCTATATTTATGGACCTTTTAGGATGGTACTCTAGTCGTGTCGGTGGGATTGCCGACCGGACGTCGTCGGAGTGGAGTACCGAGTCCGCCCTATTCCATGTATAACAGCCTTCGGAAACTCCTGAAATTTTTTTAGAGAGAGCCAACGGTCGGATCTATATTTATGGACCTTTTGAGCCGGTACTCTAGTCGTCTTGGTGGAATTGCCCGACCGGACGTCGTCGGAGTGGAGTATCGATTCCACGCTACTCCATGTAAAACAGCCTTCGGAAACTCATGAAAAAAATTTTAAAGCGATCCAACGGTCGGATCTATATGTATGGACCTTATGAGCCGGTACTCTAGTCATCTCGGTGGAATTGCCCGACCTGACGTCGTCGGAGTGGAGTACCGAGTCCGCGCTACTCCATGTAAAACAGCCTTCGGAAACTCCTGAAAAAATTTTTAGAGCGATCCAACGGTCGGATCTATATTTATGGACCTTTTAGGATGGTACTTTAGTCGTGTCGGTGGAATTGCCCGACCGGACGTCGTCGGAGAGGAGTACCGATTTAGCGCTACTCCATGTAAAACAGCCTCCGAAAACTACTGAAAAACATTTTAGAGCGATCCAACGGCCGAATCTACTTTTATGGACCTTTTGAGCCGGTACTCTAGTCGTGTCGATGGAATGGCCCGACCGGACTTCGTCGGAGTGGAGTACCGAGTCCGCCCTATTCCATGTATAACAGCCTCCGGAAACTCCTGAAATTTTTTTTAGAGAGAGCCAACGGTCGGATCTATATTTATGGACCTTTTGAGCCGGTACTCTAGTCGTCTTGGTGGAATTGCCCGACCGGACGTCGTCGGAGTGGAGTATCGATTCCACGCTACTCCATGTAAAACAGCCTTCGGAAACTCATGAAAAAAATTTTAAAGCGATCCAACGGTCGGATCTATATGTATGGACCTTATGAGCCGGTACTCTAGTCATCTCGGTGGAATTGCCCGACCTGACGTCGTCGGAGTGGAGTACCGAGTCCGCCCTATTCCATGTATAACAGCCTTCAAAAACTCCTGAAATTTTTTTTAGAGAGAGCCAACGGTCGGATCTATATTTGTGGACCTTTTGAGCCGTTACTCTAGTCAACTCGGTGGAGTTGCCCGACCGGACATCCTCGGAGTGGAGTACCGATTCCACGCTACTCCATGTAAAATAGCCTCAGAAAACACATGAAAAAAATTTTAAAGCGATCCAACGGTCGGATCTATATTTATAGACCTTTTGAGGCGGTACTCTAGTCGTGTCGGTGGAATTGCCCGACCAAAAGTCGTCGGAGTGGAGTTCCGAGTCCGCCCCATTCCATGTAAAACAGCCTTCGGAAACTCCTGAAAAACATTTTAGAGCGATCGAACGGTCGGATCTATATTTATGGACCTTTTAGGATGGTACTCTAGTCGTGTCGGTGGGATTGCCGACCGGACGTCGTCGGAGTGGAGTACCGAGTCCGCCCTATTCCATGTATAACAGCCTTCGGAAACTCCTGAAATTTTTTTTAGAGAGAGCCAACGGTCGGATCTATATTTATGGACCTTTTGAGCCGGTACTCTAGTCGTCTTGGTGGAATTGCCCGACCGGACGTCGTCGGAGTGGAGTATCGATTCCACGCTACTCCATGTAAAACAGCCTTCGGAAACTCATGAAAAAAATTTTAAAGCGATCCAACGGTCGGATCTATATGTATGGACCTTATGAGCCGGTACTCTAGTCATCTCGGTGGAATTGCCCGACCTGACGTCGTCAGAGTGGAGTACCGAGTCCGCGCTACTCCATGTAAAACAGCCTTCGGAAACTCCTGAAAAAATTTTTAGAGCGATCCAACGGTCGGATCTATATTTATGGACCTTTTAGGATGGTACTTTAGTCGTGTCGGTGGAATTGCCCGACCGGACGTCGTCGGAGTGGAGTACCGATTTAGCGCTACTCCATGTAAAACAGCCTTCAGAAACTCCTGAAAATTTTTTTAGAGCGATCCAACGGTCGGATCTATATTTATGGACCTTTTAGGATGGTACTTTAGTCGTGTCGGTGGAATTTCCCGACCGGACGTCGTCGGAGAGGAGTACCGATTTAGCGCTACTCCATGTAAAACAGCCTCCGAAAACTACTGAAAAACATTTTAGAGCGATCCAACGGCCGAATCTACTTTTGTGGACCTTTTGAGCCGGTACTCTAGTCGTGTCGATGGAATGGCCCGACCGGACTTCGTCGGAGTGGAGTACCGAGTCCGCCCTATTCCATGTATAACAGCCTCCGGAAACTCCTGAAATTTTTTTTAGAGAGAGCCAACGGTCGGATCTATATTTATGGACCTTTTGAGCCGGTACTCTAGTCGTCTTGGTGGAATTGCCCGACCGGACGTCGTCGGAGTGGAGTATCGATTCCACGCTACTCCATGTAAAACAGCCTTCGGAAACTCATGAAAAAAATTTTAAAGCGATCCAACGGTCGGATCTATATGTATGGACCTTATGAGCCGGTACTCTAGTCATCTCGGTGGAATTGCCCGACCTGACGTCGTCGGAGTGGAGTACCGAGTCCGCCCTATTCCATGTATAACAGCCTTCAAAAACTCCTGAAATTTTTTTTAGAGAGAGCCAACGGTCGGATCTATATTTGTGGACCTTTTGAGCCGTTACTCTAGTCAACTCGGTGGAGTTGCCCGACCGGACATCCTCGGAGTGGAGTACCGATTCCACGCTACTCCATGTAAAATAGCCTCAGAAAACACATGAAAAAAATTTTAAAGCGATCCAACGGTCGGATCTATATTTATAGACCTTTTGAGGCGGTACTCTAGTCGTGTCGGTGGAATTGCCCGACCAAAAGTCGTCGGAGTGGAGTTCCGAGTCCGCCCCATTCCATGTAAAACAGCCTTCGGAAACTCCTGAAAAACATTTTAGAGCGATCGAACGGTCGGATCTATATTTATGGACCTTTTAGGATGGTACTCTAGTCGTGTCGGTGGGATTGCCGACCGGACGTCGTCGGAGTGGAGTACCGAGTCCGCCCTATTCCATGTATAACAGCCTTCGAAAACTCCTGAAATTTTTTTTAGAGAGAGCCAACGGTCGGATCTATATTTATGGACCTTTTGAGCCGGTACTCTAGTCGTATTGGTGGAATTGCCCGACCGGACGTCGTCGGAGTGGAGTATCGATTCCACGCTACTCCATGTAAAACAGCCTTCGGAAACTCATGAAAAAAATTTTAAAGCGATCCAACGGTCGGATCTATATGTATGGACCTTATGAGCCGGTACTCTAGTCATCTCGGTGGAATTGCCCGACCTGACGTCGTCGGAGTGGAGTACCGAGTCCGCGCTACTCCATGTAAAACAGCCTTCGGAAACTCCTGAAAAAATTTTTAGAGCGATCCAACGGTCGGATCTATATTTATGGACCTTTTAGGATGGTACTCTAGTCGTGTCTGTGGAATTGCCCGACCGGACGTCGTCGGAGTGGAGTACCGATTCCGCGCTACTCCATGTAAAACAGCCTCCGGAAACTACTGAAAAACATTTTAGAGCGATCCAACGGTCGGATCTATATTTGTGGACCTTTTGAGCCGTTACTCTAGTCATCTCGGTGGAGTTGCCCGACCGGACATCCTCGGAGTGGAGTACCGATTCCACGCTACTACATGTAAGACAGCCTCCGAAAACTCATGAAAAAAACTTTAAAGCGACCCAACGGTCGGATCTATATTTATGGACCTTTTGAGGCGGTACTCTAGTCGTGTCGGTGGAATTGCTCGACCGGACGTCGTCGGAGTGGAGTAACGAGTGCGCGCTTCTCCATGTAAAAGAGCCTCCGTAAACTACTGAAAAAACTTTTAGAGTGATCCAATGGTCGGATCTATATTTATGGACCTTTTAGAATGGTACTCTAGTCGTATCGGTGGAATTACCCGACCAGACGTCGTCGGAGTGGAGCAACGAGTCCGCGCTTCTTCATGTAAAAGAGCCTCCGGAAACTTCTGAAAATTTTTTTAGAGAGAGCCAACGGTCGGATCTATATTTATGGACCTTTTGAGCCGGTACTCTAGTCGTCTCGGTGGAATTGCCCGACCGGACGTCGTCGGAGTGGAGTAGCGATTCCACGCTACTCCATGTAAAACAGCCTTCGGAAACTCATGAAAAAAACTTTAAAGCGATCCAACGGTCGGATCTATATGTATGGACCTTATGAGCCGGTACTCTAGTCATCTCGGTGGAATTGCCCGACCTGACGTCGTCGGAGTGGAGTACCGAGTCCGCGCTACTCCATGTAAAACAGCCTTCGGAAACTCCTGAAAAAATTTTTAGAGCGATCCAACGGTCGGATCTATATTTATGGACCTTTTAGGATGGTACTTTAGTCGTGTCGGTGGAATTGCCCGACCGGACGTCGTCGGAGAGGAGTACCGATTTAGCGCTACTCCATGTAAAACAGCCTCCGAAAACTACTGAAAAACATTTTAGAGCAATCCAACGGCCGAATCTACTTTTGTGGACCTTTTGAGCCGGTACTCTAGTCGTGTCGATGGAATGGCCCGACCGGACTTCGTCGGAGTGGAGTACCGAGTCCGCCCTATTCCATGTATAACAGCCTCCGGAAACTACTGAAAAACATTTTAGAGCGATCCAACGGTCGGATCTATATTTGGGGACATTTTGAGCCGTTACTCTAGTCATCTCGGTGGAATTGCCCGACCGGACATCCTCGGAGTGGAGTACCGATTCCACGCTACTACATGTAAGACAGCCTCCGAAAACTCATGAAAAAAACTTTAAAGCGACCCAACGGTCGGATCTATATTTATGGACCTTTTGAGGCGGTACTCTAGTCGTGTCGGTGGAATTGCTCGACCGGACGTCGTCGGAGTGGAGTAACGAGTCCGCGCTTCTCCATGTAAAAGAGCCTCCGTAAACTACTGAAAAAACTTTTAGAGCGATCCAATGGTCGGATCTATATTTATGGACCTTTTAGAATGGTACTCTAGTCGTGTCGGTGGAATTGCCCGACCAGACGTTGTCGGAGTGGAGTAACGAGTCCGCGCTTCTTCATGTAAAAGAGCCTCCGGAAACTTCTGAAAATTTTTTTAGAGAGAGCCAACGGTCGGATCTATATTTATGGACCTTTTGAGCCGGTACTCTAGTCGTCTCGGTGGAATTGCCCGACCGGACGTCGTCGGAGTTGAGTATCGATTCCACGCTACTCCATGTAAAACAGCCTTCGGAAACTCATGAAAAAAATTTTAAAGCGATCCAACGGTCGGATCTATATTTATGGACCTTTTGAGCCGGTACTCTAGTCGTGTCGGTGGAATTGCCCGACCGGACGTCGTCGGAGTTGAGTACCGATTCCGCGCAACTCCATGTAAAACAGCCTTCGGAAACTCCTGAAAATTTTTTTAGAGCGATCCAACGGTCGGATCTATATTTATGGACCTTTTAGGATGGTACTCTAGTCGTGTCTGTGGAATTGCCCGACCGGACGTCGTCGGAGTGGAGTACCGATTCCGCGCTACTCCATGTAGAACAGCCTCCGGAAACTACTGAAAAACATTTTAGAGCGATCCAACGGTCGGATCTATATTTGTGGACCTTTTAGGATGGTACTCTAGTCGTGTCGGTGGAATTGCCTGACCGGATGTCGTCGGAGTGGAGTACCGATTCCGCGCCAATCCATGTAAAACAGCCTTCGGAAACTCCTGAAAAAATTTTTAGAGCGATCCAACGGTCGGATCTATATTTATGGACCTTTTAGGATGGTACTCTAGTCGTGTCTATGGAATTGCCCGACCGGACGTCGTCGGAGTGGAGTACCGATTCCGCGCTACTCCATGTAGAACAGCCTCCGGAAACTACTGAAAAACATTTTAGAGCGATCCAACGGTCGGATCTATATTTGTGGACCTTTTGAGCCGTTACTCTAGTCATCTCGGTGGAATTGCCCGACCGCACATCCTCGGAGTGGAGTACCAATTCCACGCTACTCCATGTAAGACAGCCTCTGAAAACTCATGAAAAAAACTTTAAAGCGACCCAACGGTCGGATCTATATTTATGGACCTTTTGAGGCGGTAGTCTAGTCGTGTCGGTGGAATTGCTCGACCGGACGTCGTCGGAGTGGAGTAACGAGTCCGCGCTTCTCCATGTAAAAGAGCCTCCGTAAACTACTGAAAAAACTTTTAGAGCGATCCAATGGTCGGATCTATATTTATGGACCTTTTAGAATGGTACTCTAGTCGTGTCGGTGGAATTGCCCGACCAGACGTTGTCGGAGTGGAGTAACGAGTCCGCGCTTCTTCATGTAAAAGAGCCTCCGGAAACTTCTGAAAATTTTTTTAGAGAGAGCCAACGGTCGGATCTATATTTATGGACCTTTTGAGCCGGTACTCTAGTCGTCTCGGTGGAATTGCCCGACCGGACGTCGTCGGAGTTGAGTATCGATTCCACGCTACTCCTTGTAAAACAGCCTTCGGAAACTCATGAAAAAAATTTTAAAGCGATCCAACGGTCGGATCTATATTTATGGACCTTTTGAGCCGGTACTCTAGTCGTGTCGGTGGAATTGCCCGACCGGACGTCGTCGGAGTTGAGTACCGATTCCGCGCAACTCCATGTAAAACAGCCTTCGGAAACTCCTGAAAATTTTTTTAGAGCGATCCAACGGTCGGATCTATATTTATGGACCTTTTAGGATGGTACTCTAGTCGTGTCTGTGGAATTGCCCGACCGGACGTCGTCGGAGTGGAGTACCGATTCCGCGCTACTCCATGTAGAACAGCCTCCGGAAACTACTGAAAAACATTTTAGAGCGATCCAACGGTCGGATCTATATTTGTGGACCTTTTGAGCCGTTACTCTAGTCATCTCGGTGGAATTGCCCGACCGCACATCCTCGGAGTGGAGTACCGATTCCACGCTACTCCATGTAAGACAGCCTCTTAAAACTCATGAAAAAAACTTTAAAGCGATCCAACGGTCGGATCTATATTTATGGACCTTTTGAGGCGGTACTCTAGTCGTGTCGGTGGAATTGCCCGACCGGATGTCGTCGGAGTTGAGTACCGATTCCGCGCAACTCCATGTAAAACAGCCTTCGGAAACTCCTGAAAAAACTTTTAGAGTGATCCAACGGTCGGATCTATATTTATGGACCTTTTAGGATGGTACTCTAGTCGTGTCGGTGGAATTGCCTGACCGGATGTCGTCGGAGTGGAGTACCGATTCCGCGCCAATCCATGTAAAACAGCCTTCGGAAACTCCTGAAAAAATTTTTAGAGCGATCCAACGGTCGGATCTATATTTATGGACCTTTTAGGAAGGTACTCTAGTCGTGTCTGTGGAATTGCCCGACCGGACGTCGTCGGAGTGGAGTACCGATTCCGCGCTACTCCATGTAAAACAGCCTCCGGAAACTACTGAAAAACATTTTAGAGCGATCCAACGGTCGGATCTATATTTGGGGACCTTTTGAGCCGTTACTCTAGTCATCTCGGTGGAATTGCCCGACCGGACATCCTCGGAGTGGAGTACCGATTCCACGCTACTACATGTAAGACAGCCTCCGAAAACTCATGAAAAAAACTTTAAAGCGATCCAACGGTCGGATCTATATTTATGGACCTTTTAGAATGGTACTCTAGTCGTGTCGGTGGAATTGCCCGACCAGACGTCGTCGGAGTGGAGTAACGATTCCGCGCTTCTTCATGTAAAAGAGCCTCCGGAAACTACTGAAATTTTTTTTAGAGAGAGCCAACGGTCGGATCTATATTTATGGACCTTATGAGCCGGTACTCTAGTCGTCTCGGTGGAATTGCCCGACCGGACGTCGTCGGAGTGGAGTACCGAGTCCGCGCTACTCCATGTAAAACAGCCTTCGGAAACTCCTGAAAAAAATTTTAGAGCGATCCAACGGTCGGATCTATATTTATGGACCTTTTAGGATGGTACTCTAGTCGTGTCTGTGGAATTGCCCGACCGGACGTCGTCGGAGTGGAGTACCGATTCCGCGCTACTCCATGTAAAACAGCCTCCGGAAACTACTGAAAAACATTTTAGAGCGATCCAACGGTCGGATCTATATTTGTGGACCTTTTGAGCCGTTACTCTAGTCATCTCGGTGGAATTGCCCGACCGGACATCCTCGGAGTGGAGTACCGATTCCACGCTACTACATGTAAGACAGCCTCCGAAAACTCATGAAAAAAACTTTAAAGCGACCCAACGGTCGGATCTATATTTATGGACCTTTTGAGGCGGTACTCTAGTCGTGTCGGTGGAATTGCTCGACCGGACGTCGTCGGAGTGGAGTAACGAGTCCGCGCTTCTCCATGTAAAAGAGCCTCCGTAAACTACTGAAAAAACTTTTAGAGCGATCCAATGGTCGGATCTATATTTATGGACCTTTTAGAATGGTACTCTAGTCGTGTCGGTGGAATTGCCCGACCAGACGTTGTCGGAGTGGAGTAACGAGTCCGCCCTTCTTCATGTAAAAGAGCCTTCGGAAACTTCTGAAAATTTTTTTAGAGAGAGCCAACGGTCGGATCTATATTTATGGACCTTTTGAGCCGGTACTCTAGTCGTCTCGGTGGAATTGCCCGACCGGACGTCGTCGGAGTGGAGTATCGATTCCACGCTACTCCATGTAAAACAGCCTGTGGAAACTCATGAAAAAAATTTTAAAGCGATCCAACGGTCGGATCTATATTTATGGACCTTTTGAGCCGGTACTCTAGTCGTGTCGGTGGAATTGCCCGACTGGACGTCGTCGGAGTTGAGTACCGATTCCGCGCAACTCCATGTAAAACAGCCTTCGGAAACTCCTGAAAAAACTTTTAGAGTGATCCAACGGTCGGATCTATATTTATGGACCTTTTACGATGGTACTCTAGTCGTGTCGGTGGAATTGCCCGCCCGGACGTCGTCGGAGTGGAGTACCGATTCCGCGCTACTCCACGTAAAACAGCCTTCGGAAACTCCTGAAAATTTTTTTAGAGCGATCCAACGGTCGGATCTATATTTATGGACCTTTTAGGATGGTACTCTAGTCGTGTCTGTGGAATTGCCCGACCGGACGTCGTCGGAGTGGAGTACCGATTCCGCGCTACTCCATGTAGAACAGCCTCCGGAAACTACTGAAAAACATTTTAGAGCGATCCAACGGTCGGATCTATATTTGTGGACCTTTTGAGCCGTTACTCTAGTCATCTCGGTGGAATTGCCCGACCGCACATCCTCGGAGTGGAGTACCGATTCCACGCTACTCCATGTAAGACAGCCTCCGAAAACTCATGAAAAAAACTTTAAAGCGATCCAACGGTCGGATCTATATTTATGGACCTTTTGAGGCGGTACTCTAGTCGTGTCGGTGGAATTGCCCGACCGGATGTCGTCGGAGTTGAGTACCGATTCCGCGCAACTCCATGTAAAACAGCCTTCGGAAACTCCTGAAAAAACTTTTAGAGTGATCCAATGGTCGGATCTATATTTATGGACCTTTTAGGATGGTACTCTAGTCGTGTCGGTGGAATTGCCTGACCGGATGTCGTCGGAGTGGAGTACCGATTCCGCGCCAATCCATGTAAAACAGCCTTCGAAAACTCCTGAAAAAATTTTTAGAGCGATCCAACGGTCGGATCTATATTTATGGACCTTTTAGGATGGTACTCTAGTCGTGTCTGTGGAATTGCCCGACCGGACGTCGTCGGAGTGGAGTACCGATTCCGCGCTACTCCATGTAAAACAGCCTCCGGAAACTACTGAAAAACATTTTAGAGCGATCCAACGGTCGGATCTATATTTGGGGACCTTTTGAGCCGTTACTCTAGTCATCTCGGTGGAATTGCCCGACCGGACATCCTCGGAGTGGAGTACCGATTCCACGCTACTACATGTAAGACAGCCTCCGCAAACTCATGAAAAAAACTTTAAAGCGATCCAACGGTCGGATCTATATTTATGGACCTTTTAGAATGGTACTTTAGTCGTGTCGGTGGAATTGCCCGACCAGACGTCATCCGAGTGGAGTAACGATTCCGCGCTTCTTCATGTAAAAGAGCCTCCGGAAACTACTGAAAATTTTTTTAGAGAGAGCCAACGGTCGGATCTATATTTATGGACCTTATGAGCCGATACTCTAGTCGTCTCGGTGGAATTGCCCGACCGGACGTCGTCGGAGTGGAGTATCGATTCCACGCTACTCCATGTAAAACAGCCTTCGGAAACTCATGAAAAAAATTTTAAAGCGATCCAACGGTCGGATCTATATTTATGGACCTTTTGAGCCAGTACTCTAGTCGTGTCGGTGGAATTGCCCGACCGAACGTCGTCGGAGTGGAGTACCGATTCCGCGCAACTCCATGTAAAACAGCCTTCGGAAACTCCTGAAAAAAATTTTAGAGCGATCCAACGGTCGAATCTATATTTATGGACCTTTTAGGATGGTACTCTAGTCGTGTCGGTGGAATTGCCTGACCGGATGTCGTCGGAGTGGAGTACCGATTCCGCGCCAATCCATGTAAAACAGCCTGCAGAAACTCCTGAAAAACTTTTTAGAGCGATCCAACGGTCGGATCTATATTTATGGACCTTTTAGGATGGTACTCTAGTCGTGTCTGTGGAATTGCCCGACTGGACGTCGTCGGAGTGGAGTACCGATTCCGCGCTACTCCATGTAAAACAGCCTCCGAAAACTCCTGAAAATTTTTTTAGAGCGATCTAACGGTCGGATCTATATTTATGGACCTTTTAGGATGGTACTCTAGTTGTGTCAGTGGAATTGCCCGACCAGACGTCGTCGGAGTGGAGTAACGATTCCGCGCTTCTCCATGTAAAAGAGCCTCCGGAAACTACTGAAAAGTTTTTTAGAGCTATCCAACGGTCGGATCTATATTTATAGACCTTTTGAGCTGGTACTCTAGTCATCTCGGTGGAATTGCCCGACCGGATGTCGTCGGTGTGGAGAACCGATTCTGCGCTAATCCATATAAAACACCCTCCGGAAACTCCCGAAAAAAAATGTTAGAGCGATCCATCGGTCAGATCTACAGTTATGAACCTTTTGAAGATTGAACTCTAGTCGTGTCAGTGGATTTTCCCCATCGAACCTCGTCGGAGTGGAGTACCGATTCTGCGCTACTCCATGTAAAACAGCCTCCGAAAACTGTTGAAAAAATATTTGAGCGATCCCACGGTCGGATCTATAGTTATGGACCTTTTAAGACGGTACTGTAGTCGTGTCGGTGGAATTGCGCGACTGGACGTCGTAGGAGTGGAGTATCGATTCCGCGCTACTCCATGTAAAACAGCCTACGGAAACTCATGAAAGAAATTGAAGAGCTATGCAACGGTCGGATCTATAGTTATGGACCTTTTGAGGCGGTACTCTAGCCGTGTCGGTTGAATGGCCCGACCGGACGTCGTCGTAGTGTAGTACCGATTCCACGCTACTCCATGTAAAACAGCCCCTAGAAACTCCTAAAAAACATTTTAGGGCGATCCAACCGTCGAATCTATAGTTATGGACCCTTTGTGCCGGTACTCTAGTCGTGTCGGTGGTATTTCCCAATCGTACGTCGTCGGCGTGGAGTATCAATTCCATGCTATTCTTTTAAAATAGCCTCCGCAAACTCCTGAAAAAAATTTAGAGCGATCCAACAGTCGGATCTATAGTTATGGAATTTTTAGGGCGGTTCTCTGGTCCATGTAAAACATCCTCCGTAAACTCCTGAAAAAAAATTTAGAGCGATCCAACAGTCAGATCTATAGTTTGGACCTTTTGAGCCGGTACTCTAGTCGTGTCGGTTGAATGGCCCGACCAGACGTCATCGGGGTGGAGTACCGATTCCACGCTACTCCATGTAAACAGCCTCCAAAAACTCCTGAAAAACATTTTAGACCGATCCAACAGTCGGATCTGTAGTTATGGACCTTTGAGGCCGGTGCTCTATTCGTGTCGGTGGTGCTGCCCGACCGGACGTCGCCGACATTAATGCAACCATATTATTCGATAGTTTCACCCACATTTAATTAGTGTTTTGCATTTTTTTTATATATAAAATGCCTTGATATTCTTTGTTTTATGTGTTTAAAGGCACTTTTGGATGAAAGATGGAAAAGGGAGTAAATTTGAGGTAATTGGCAGATTTGACGTTCAGTCGATGTTTCGTGCAAAGAGTGAGTTATAGAGATCGAAATGAAGTGATTCTAGTGGCATTAAAAATCTAACATCCATGCCTTTCTGGAAATGTAATGCAAGAAAAATAAAAAGAGAAAGATCACGGAGATCACATCCTTCAAAGTCAAATATCGCAGTCTGCCAATGTTGACCTTTGCCGATTCAAAATTCAATATCTGGAGCTTCAGAAATCCAATTGATGTAAACTCAATGTTTTTGGATTCCTTACTCAAAGATATATAAACGCTCCAAATTTCAGCCAAAAATGATGTCATATGAGGGAGATATGATTTTTCAAAGATGACAACTGAATTCTGCCAGCAAAGGTTTCGTGAAGAAACGAGTCCAAATTACGTTTCGAAGCATCTAAACCGTCATCCAAGTTTTTATATCATCAATTTAGCTCCTCTAAGTCAGAGCTTGAAGATTTCATGCAAGGCTATTTCTTCTTTTTAGGGAAAATAGTTATTGAAGTACTTAAATGTAAACTGCCAACTTAAGGGAGGACTATTTTGTAAAATAGAGACTAGGGTTTCTTAGCATATAAAAAGAAAGAGAGAAGGATGCAACAGCCAGTAGAAAAGTGGGAGAGCAAAGGAGGCAACAGCCAACAAAGAATAAACACAAATTCTCTCCTCTACAAACCCAAAAACCATGCTCTCTTCATTCTTTAGGAGTAGTTGTTCAATAGTTATGCAAGGCTAAGCTATTTTCTTGGTTGCAAGGACACAACAAACCTTCGGATTTTAAGAACTGTGAGATTTATTCTTTCTTTTATTTTTAGTTTATGTTATGAATGAGTATGATTGTTTTCCTATGCATATTTCCTATGATTGTTGTTGATGATTGCTAGAGCGGACTCTAAGTTATTGTTGTGAACAATCTATTACTAAGTTTAATATCAAAATCGGAGTTGTGATATACGAACTTGTGAAGCAACTAAGCTTGATAATTGTGGCGGAACTACATTATTGACCTTAGGGAGAACATTTGAACAAAGTGACACAAGCTGCGGACAGCTTGATGAAATTATCTAGTTCTTAAAGCTGCCATTAAATTGAATCATTTGTACGGACACTTTGATTGTTTGTTAGTTAGGATTAGTTATACGGCGGATCCGTTAATTAATCAACGTTAAGAAAAGATAAAATTTCAGAACATAAATTGCAATTTTCGTTTCAAGGATCGGTTCTAATTTCCATTGGTGGATGTGTGCTTGCGACCAAAGTTTGTTCTCTTGATAAATTTCAATTTTAATTAATTTTGTTTGCTAGTTTAATTTCTTCTATATTTTAGATCATCACAAATCAAACCCCCCCCCAAAATTGCATAACGTATAACATAAAAATTTGAACTAAATCTTCCTCTTGGGATCGACCCCTTGCTTGCTCTACACTATCTTGTGTGTTGTGTTTTAAGCTAGGGTAATTAATTTATACAACCACGACATCGCAAGAGGCATGGAGTACCGATTCCACGCTACTCAATGTTGAACAGCCTAAGGAAACTCGTGAAAAAAATTTTAGAGCGATCCAACGATCGGATCTATAGTTATGGACCTTTTGGGCCGGTACTCGGGTCATGTCGGTGGTATTGCCTGACCAGACGTTGTCGTCGTGGAGTACCAATTCCCCGCAACTCCTTGTAAAAAAGTCTACGGAAACTCGTGAAAAAAATTTGAGATTGATCCAACGGTTGGATCTTTAGTTATGGACCTTTTAAGCTGATACTCTAGTTGTGTCGTGGGTATGGCCCGAGCGGACATCGTCAGGGTGGAGAACCTATTCCACGCTAATCCATGTAAAACATCCACCGGAAACTTCTGAAGAAATTTTTCAATTGATTCAAAGGTTGAATCTATAGTTATGGACCTTTGAGCGGTGCTCTAGTCGTGGCGGTGGAAAGGCCCGACCGGACGTCGTCGGAGTGGAGTACCAATTCCACTCTACTCCATGTAAAGTAGCCTCCTGAAACTCATGAAAAAAATTTGATAGCGATCCAACGGTCGGATCTTTAGTTATGGACAATTTGAGCTGGTACTCTAGTCGTGGCGGTGGAAGGGCCCGATCGAACGTCGTTGGAGTGGAGTACCGATTCCACGCTACTCCATGTAAAATAGCCTTCGGAAACTCGTGAAAAACATTTTAAAGCGATCCAACGGTCGAATCTATAGTTATGGACCTTTTGAGCTGGTACTCTAGTCATGTCGGTGGAATGGCCCGAGCAGATGTCGTCGGCGTGGAATACCTATTCCACTCTACTCCTTGTAAAAAAGCCTTCGGAAACTCGTGAAAAACATTTTACAACAATCCAATGGTTGTATCTATAGTTATGGAACTTTTGAGCGGGTACTCTAGTGGTGTCGGTGGAATGGCCCGACCAGACGTTGTCGGGGTGGAGTACCGATTCCATGCTACTCAATGTAAAACAGCCTCTGGAAACTCCTGAAAAACATTTGAGAGCGATCCAATGGTCGGATCTATAGTGATTGACCTTTAGAGCCCGTACTCTAATCGTGTGGATTGTATTGCCCGACTGGAAGTCGTCGTCGCGGAGTATTGATTCCACCCTACTCATTGTTAAACAGCCTACGGAAACTCGTGAAAAAAATTTTAGAGTGATCCAACAGTCATATCTATAGTTATAAAACTATGGGACTGGTACTCTAGTCGTGTCGGTGGTGTGCTGGACGTCGTCATCGTGGAGAACCTATTCCACGCTACTCAATGTAAAACAACCTACAGAAACTCCTGAAAAACTTTTGAGAGCGATCCAACGGTCGCATCTTTAGTTATGGACCTTTTGAGCCGGTACTCTAGTCGTCTCGTTGGAATGGCCCGACCAAACATCGTCGGGGTGGAGAACCTATTCCACGCCACTCCATGTAAAACATCCTTAGGAAACTCATAAAATTTTTTTTACAGCAATCCAACGGTCGGATCTTTAGTTATGGACCTTTTAAGCCAGTACTCTAGTCGTGTCGGTGGTATTGCCCGAGCGGAAGTCGTTGCATGGAGTACCAATTCCACTCTACTCCATGTAAAACAGCCTCCAAAAACTCGTGAAAAAAATTTAAGAGTGATCCAACAGTCGTATCTTTAGTTATGGACTTTTTGTGCCGGTATTCTAGTCGTCTCAGTGGTATTGCCCGACCAAACGTCATCGGCGTGGAGTACCGATTCCACGATACTCAATGTTAAACATCCTACGAAAAATCGTGAAAACATTTTAGAGCGATCCAACTGTTGGATCTATAGTTATGGACCTTTTGTACCGATACTCTGGTCGTGCCGGTGGTATTGCCCGACCGGACATCATCGGCGTGGAGTACCGAGTCCATGCTACTGCTTGTAAAACAACCTCCAGAATCTAATGAAAAACATTTTAGAGCGATCCAACGGTCGGATCTATAGTTATGGACCTTTTGTGCTGGTACTCTAGTCGTGTCGGTGGTATTGCCCGACCTGACGTCGTCAGCGTAGAGTACCGAGTCCACGCTATGCCATGTAAAACAGCCTCCGGAAACTCCTGAAAGACATTTTAGAGCGATCCAATGGTCTAATTTGTAGTTATGGACCTTTTGGTCTAGTACTCTGGTCGCGTCCGTGGTATTGCCCGATCGTAAGTCGTTGGCGTAGAGTATCGATTCCACTTTGCTTCTTGTCAAACAGCCTACGAAAACTCCTGAAAAAAAATTTAGAGCGATCCAACGGTCGGATCTATAGTTATAGACCTTTTAGGGCGGTACTCTAGTCCATGTAAAACATCCTCCGAAAACTACTGAAAAACATTTTAGAGCGATCCAATGGTCGGATCTATAGTTATGGACCTTTGAGCCGGTACTCTAGTCGTGTCAGTAGAATGGCCCGACCGGACGTCGTCGGCGTGCAGTACCGATTCCACGCTACTCAATGTTAAACAACCTACGGAAAATCCTGACAAAATTTTAGAGCGATCCAACTATCGGATCTATAGTTATGGACCTTTTGGGCCGGTACTCAGGTCGTGTCGGTGGTAGAGACCGACCGTACGTCTTTGGCGTGGAGTACTGATTCCCCGCAATTCCTTGTCAAAAAGCGTACGGAAACTCATAAAAAAATTTGAGAGCGATCCAACGGTCAGATCTTTAGTTATGGACATTTTAAATCGGTACTCTAGTCGTGTCGTGGGTATGGCCCGAGCGGACATCGTCGGAGTGGAGAATCTATTCCACGCTACTCCATGTAAAACATCTTCCAGAAACTCCTGAAGAAAGTTTTAGAGCGATTCAACGGTCGGATCTATAGTTATGGACCTTTAAGTCAGTATTCTAGTTGTGGCAGTGAAAAGGCCCGACCGGACGTCGTCGGAGTGGAGTACCAATTGCACTCTACTCCATGTAAAATAGCCTTCTCAAACTCATGAAAAAAATTTGATAGCGATCCAACGATCGAATCTTTTGTTATGGACCATTTGATTTGGTACTCTAGTCGTGTCGGTGGAATGGCCCACACGGACGTCGTAGTAGTGGAGTACCGATTCCACACTACTCCATGTAAAACAGCCTCCGGAAACTCCTGAAAAACATTTTAGTGCGATCCAACGGTCGCATCTATTGTTATGGACCTTATGTGCCAGTACACTGGTCGTGTCGGTGGTAGTACCTGACCGGACATCGTGGGCGTGGAGTACCAAGTCCACATTACGCCATGTAAAACAACCTCTGGAAGCTCCTGAAAAACATTTTAGAGTGATCCAATGGTCGGATCTATAGTTATGGACCTTTTGGGTCGGTACACTGGTCGTGTCCATCGTATTGCCTGATCGTACGTCGTCGGCGTGGAGTATCGATTCCACTTTACTCTATGTAAAACATCCTCTGGAAACTACTGAAAAACATTTTAGGGCGATCTAACGATCGGATCTATAGTTATGGAACTTTTAGGGCCAATACTTTGGTCATGTCAGTGATATGGCCTGACCGGATGTCATCGGCGTAGAGTACCGATTCCATGCAACTCAATGTTAAACACCCTACGGAAACTTGTCAAAAAAATTTTAGAGTGATCCCACAGTCGGATCTATAGTTATGGATTTTTTGGGCCGGTACTCTGGTAGTGTTGGTGGTATTGCCCGACCGGACATCGTCAGCGTGGAGTATTGATTCCAAGCTAGTCCTTGTAAAAAAGCCTTTGAAAACTCTTGAAAAAATTTTGAGAGCGATCCAATGGTCAGATCTATAGTTATGGACCTTTTGAGCCGGTACTCTAGTCGTGTCTGTGGGATGGCCAAACCGCATGTCGTCGAAGTGGAGGAACGATTCCATGCTACTCCATGTAAAACTGCCTTCAAAAACTCCTGAAAAACATTTAAGGGCTATCCTACGGTCGTATCTATAGTTATTAACCTTTTGGGCCGGTACTCTGGTCGTGTCTGTGGTATGGCCCGACCGGACGTCATCGCGTGGAGTACCGATTCCACTCTACTCCATGTAAAACAACCTCTGGAAAGTCCTGAAAAACATTTTAGAGAGATCCAACGGTCGGATCTATAGTTATGGACCTTTTGGGCCAGTATTCTAATTGTGTCGGTGGTATTGCCCGACCGGATGTCGTTGGCGTGGAGTACCGAGTCCACGCTACGCCATGTAAGACAACCTCCGGAAACTCCTGAAAAACATTTTAGAGCGATCAAATGTTCGGATCTACTGTTATGGACCTTTAGGGCCGGTACTCTGGTCGTGTCTGTGGTATTGTCTGATCGTACATCGTCGCCGTGGAGTATCGAGTCCATGCTACTCCTTGTAAAACTGCTTCCGAAAACTCCTGAAAAAAATTTTAGAGCAATCCAACGGTCGGATCTATAGTTATGGACCTTTTAGGGTGGTACTCTGGTCCATGTAAAACATCCTCCGGAAACTCCTGAAAGAAATTTTAGAGCGATCCAATGGTCGGATCTATAGTTATGGACCTTTGCGCTGGTACTCTAGTCGTGGTGGTGGAAGCGCTCGACCGAACGTCGTCGGAGTGGAGTACCGATTCCACGCTACTCCATGTAAAACAGCCTCTGGAAATTCTTGAAAATCATTTTAGCGCGATCCAACGGTCGAATCTATAATTATGGACCTTTTGTGCCAGTACTCTGGTTGTGCTGGTGGTATTGCCCGACCGGACGTTGTCAAGTGGAGTACTGATTCTACTCTACTCCATGTAAAACAGCCTACGAAAAATCGTGAAAAACATTTTAGAGCAATCAAACGATCGGATCTATAGTTATGGACCTTTTGAGCAGGTACTCTGGTCGTGTCGATGGTATTGCCCGACCGGACGTCGTGGAGTACCGAGTCCACGCTACGCCAAGTAAAACAACCTCCGGAAACTCCTGAAAAACATTTTAGAGCGATCCAATGCTCGAATCTACAGTTATAGACCTTTTGGGCCGGTACTCTGGTCGTGTCCCTGGTATTGCCCAATCATATGTCATCGGCGTGGAGTATCGATTCCACGCTACTCCTTGTAAAACATCCTCCGAAAACTCCTAAAAAAAATTTTAGAGCGATCCAGCGGTCGGATCTATAGTTATGGACCTTTTAGGACGTTACTCTGGTCCATGTAAAACATCCTCCGGAAACTCCTGAAAAAAATTTTAGAGCGATCTAATGGTCGGATATATAGTTATGGACCTTTGAGCCAGTACTTTAGTCGTGTCGGTGGAATGGCCCGACCGGATGTCGTTGGAGTGGAGTACCAATTCCACGCTACTCCATGTAAAACAGCCCCCGGAAACTCATGAAAAAAGTTTAAGAGCGATCCAACGGTAGGATCTTTAGTTCTGGACCTTTTGAGCTGATACACTAGTCGCGTCGGTGGCATGGCCCGATCGGACGTCGTCGGAGTGGAGAACCTATTCCTCTCTACTCCATGTAAAACATCCTCCGGAAACTCCTAAAAAACATTTAAGGGCGATCCAACGATCGGATCTATAGTTATGGACCTTTTAGGCCGGTACTCTGGTCAAGTCGGTGGTATTTCCCGAGTGGACGTTGTCGGCGTGGAGTACGGAGTACATGCTACTCCATGTCAAACAGCCTTCGGAAACTCCTGAAAAAGATTTTAAAGCGATCCAACGGTTGGATCGATAGTTATGGATCTATAGTTATGGGCCGATACTATGGTCGTTGACACGACCATAAGATTGATGTCTTCTCCCAAGTGCAGGAGTGTCGAAGTAATAAATAACCCGACAAAACCGGGGTCGAACCACAGAGAGGTTAATTGTATAAATTATAAATAACAAGACAGCAGCAGCAGCAGCAGTACTAATAATAATAAAAGAAGATGAAGAAATTAATGAGAACTTTGAGATGAAAGATTAATGTAAGGATTAAACAATGATAAAAACAAATGTCAAGGTTAGAGGATCCTCCAATGGTATTTCAAACAAGTATAGTATAAACTCTTATTATTCAACTGGAAACCACACACAAAGTAGGTTCCAATCGGATGATTTCTCATTAATAGCTCATTATAAATTATTAACATGATCATATTAATTATCTTAATTACATAACACCAAACTTTTAAATATTATCAGGAATTCATGATATTAACTGATGTTAACAACAAATCAAGTTCCTTTCATAGCCCAGGTGTAGGTAATACCATACTGTTGGGCTATGAGAGTGCCAAGCATTTACTGTACCAAGTGTTATACAACACAAATCTATATTAATCATTTAACAAGCAAGGTATTAAGAATTAGTAAGATAAAAAGATAAGACATGTTAATATTAAACATTAAGATCCATGTTGAGTTTACACTATATTTATTCTTACACCATTAGTGTAACCTTTTCACCTTGACATAATAAACTTAGCTAAACATAATGAAGAAGAGAAACATAAATAAACAAAACAAGAACATAAAGAAAATACAAGTTAACTAAGTAAAGGAAAGGAAATGAAAAGCATAAACAAGATATTAATGAAAGCAAAATTTAAAAATTACAAAAAAAATATAAAGAGAGAAATAAAGAGCATGAGCTTCATCTGAACAACCCAGCCCCTAAATACATGGCAAATGCCTCCTTTTATAGGCCAAAATTCGGAATTATTGATTTGATGACTAATTGTTGAATGGGTGGCCAACTTTTGACTTTGTGAAAATCCTTATCTTCTTGTCTAAATAAAACAAAAATGCTAGCATCAGAACTGGGTCCACTTGAAAGCATGAAAGTTGTAGGAAATTGACTCAACTTTCCAGGAAAAAAAAATGGAGGTGATTTGGACTTCTAGAACTTCAGATATGGGCTAAACATTGAACAGTGTTTGGGCTCCAGGACAGATTCAGACTTCTCTGTTGTTGCTATAATTTGGACTTGCAAACGGCCTTCTTAGATCTTGATGAAAACATGAAAGTTGTAGGCCTATGGCTTAGCAAATCTGTGTAAAAATTTGAGGTCATTTGGACATCTAGAACTCGAGATATGACCCAATTACCAAACAGTGTTCCAGTTTGGATTGCACCAACATCTCTTTTCTAATTTTCACCCTCTCTTTATCTTCGCAAATTTCAGTAGTTGAATTCATCAATCAATCCTTTGATTTATGTGATAGGCCTGCATTTAAGATAAACATTTACCATATATTAGGGCATTTTATAGCATTAGACTTGTTATTATAAAACATGTTTTAGTTAAGGAGTTATTGATACTTTAAGTGCAAAATGATGATATAAAACCTAGATAAATATGCACTTTTAAGTACTAATCAGTCGTGTCCATGGTATTTCCTGATCGTACATCGTCGGCGTGGAGTACCGAGTCTACGCTACTCCTTATAAAACAAGCTACGAAATCTTATGAAAAAAATTTTAGAGCGATCCAACGGTCGGATCTTTAATTATGGACCTTTTGAGCCGGTATTCTAGTCGTGTCAGTGGTATTGCCCGACTAGACGTCGTCGGCGTGGAGTACCGATTCCACTCTACTCCTTGTAAAAAAACCTACAAAACTCATGAAAAAAATTTAAGAGCGATCCAACGGTTGGATCTTTAGTTATGGACCTTTTAAGCCTGTACTCTAGTCGTGTCGGTGGTATGGTTCGATCGGACGTTGTCGGAGTGGAGAACCTATTCAACGCTACTCCATGTAAAACATACTCTGGAAACTCCTGAAAAAACTTTTAGAGCTATCCAACAGTCGGATCTATAGTTATGGACCTTTTGAGCCGGTACTTTAGTCGTGTCGATGGAATGGCCGACTGGACGTCGTGGGAGTGGAGTACCGATTCCATGCTACTCCATGTAAAATAGCCTCTAGAAACTCCTGAAAAACATTTTAGAGCGATCCAACGGTCAGATCTTTAGTTATGGACCTTTTGGGCCGGTACTCTGGTCGTGTCGGTGGTATTGCCCCACCGAACATCGTCGACGTGGAGTACCGATTCCACGCAACTCAATGTTAAACAGCCTACGGAAACTCGTGAAAAAAACTTTAGAGCGATCCAACAGTCGGATCTATAGTTATGGACCTTTTCGGCCGGTACTCTGGTCGTGTCGGTGGTATTGCCCAACCGGATGTCGTCAGCGTGGAGTACCGATTCCACGCTACTTCTTGTGAAAAAGCCTACAGAAACTTGTGAAAAAAATTTGAGAGTCATCTAACGGTCGAATCTTTAGTTATAGACCTTTTGAGCCGGTACTCTAGTTGTGTCGGTGGTATGGCCCGACTGGACGTCGTCGGAGTGGAGTAGCGATTCCATGCTACTCCATGTAAAATAGCCTCTAGAAACTCCTGAAACACTTTTTAGAGCGATCCAACGATCGGATCTTTAGTTATTGACCTTTTGGGCCGGTACTCTGGTCGTGTCGGTGGTATTGCCCCACCGGACGTCGTCGGCGTGGAGTACCGATTCCACTCTACTCCTTGTAAAACAACCTACGAAAACTCATGAAAAAAAATTTGAGAGCGATCCAACGGTTGGATCTATAGTTATGGACCTTTTGAGCCGGTACTCTATTCGTGTCGGTGGTATGGCCCGACCGGAAGTCGTTGGCGTAGAGTATCGATTCCACACTACTCCATGTAAAACAGTCTCCGGAAACTCCTAAAGAACATTTTAGAGCGATCCAACGGTCGGATCTATAGTTATAGACCTTTTGAGCCGGTACTCTATTCGTGTCGGTGGTATGGCCCAACCGAAAGTCGTCGGTGTGGAGTACTGATTCCACACTACTCCATGTAAAACAGCCTCCGGAAACTCCTGAAAAACATTTTAGAGCGATCCAACGGTCGGATCTATAGTTATGGACTTTTTGAGCCAGTACTCTAGTCGTGTCAGTGGTATCAATATTTTCTTTTTCATCTCTACTAATCAACGAGATAGTTTTTCAACTTGTCTTTGCATGTTTATTATCTCTAGTCAATGAATTGATTTTGCATTTTTATCTTTGTATGTCTTCTATCACCAACTTTTAAACGTGTCTCTCATAGGAGGAACCTCCTCGTCACTTCTTACCCTAACAAGTTATGCCTTGCGACCTCTTCTAGCCATGATTATATAGTAGCACACAACAAATAAAATAACATGGGATTGCAGCACACATCAATCAATATCTTAGGATTGTTGAGCTCTGATATTAACTAACACATAGCTTTGATACCAACTGATGTATAAAGAAGCAACATAAAAAAGACAACAAGTACAAGAACATAAAATTATACCGAATATAGATCAAATAAAACCCCTAATTTAAAATTTTATTATTGAATATTTTTCGTTTAGATAGTCTACTTTTCTAGAGGTGTACAACTCATATAAAACTAAAAACTTACCTAAACCAAAAAGAAAACCTGGAAAATAATGAAAGTCATACATAAACTAGAAAAAAAAACATCCTAAATAAATATGGAAAAATAATAAAAGAACCAAATAGAAAAATAATTTTAAACCAGCTACACAAATATAGAAAATCTCAAACTATAACTTAGCATTATCGAAAGGCCTTCCTGAGCAAAATTTTTACCATATAGGAAATAAAGCTTTTGGAATCTATTAGCAAATTTTTACCTCAATTCTCGGTCAAATTAAAAGTTATGCCCAATAACATAATATTGTACATTAAAAAATAAATTTTATACATCAATCTCTTTGGGTTAGAGATAACTTATGCTCGAGTTCAAATTACACGACAAAAAATATAAATTAAGATTGCAACACATAACAAGCAATAACATGAAATCAGTAGGCTTTGATACTAGCTGGTGCTTAACTCTAATATGAATTGACAAAGATGTAAGAAACATTAGAAAAACAACAAGTACAAGAACACAAAACTATACCAGATAACAATTACACAAAAACTCTAATTTAAAATTTTATTACAGAATATTTTCTATTTAGGCAGTCTATCTCTCAAGGGATTTACAATTTCTTAAAAAAACTTAACTTACTTGAACTAATATGAAAACCTGAAAATAAAGGAAAAGTAATAAAATCCTACACCAACTAAAAAAACAATCTTAAATAAAACTGAAAAAATAATAAAAGAATTTTAAACAAAAAAAAATCCTAAACTAACTAGAAAAATATCATAAATCTCAAACAATAACTTCTGAATATTATCCAAAGGAGCCTTTCCAATCTCAAATTACCTTGAGATTCTAACTCTAAAGAAAATAGAACCTCGAAAACCTTCTAGCAAAATTCCAACTTTATACAACAATCAAATAAAAAATTATACTCAACAATCACAATCACATATAAGTAAAGCTACATGTTAAGAAAAATCTCATGCATCATTTTGCTAGAACCTTACTTCATATCAAACAACACCACTATATCCCGGCAATCTATGCATTCCATGGCTTTGCATAACTCTCCTCACCAAAAAAGCGTCCTCCCACCTCCCCACATCTGCATATAGGTTGGATAAAAGGATTCTACTTGGCCCATGAGATGGATCCAACTTGGCCAAATTTTCTACAGCCCTTTCTCCTATAGTTATGTTACGATGTGTTTTACATGCTGACAACAACATGCCCCAAACAACAACATCAGCCTTCATAGGCATGCTTCGAATCAGTTCCTCGGCTTCCTCAAGTCGCCCAGCTTTGCCCAAGAGATCAACCATACAACCATAATGCCTGATATCAGGATCTATATTGTGTTTGGACTTCATGCTCTTAAAATAGCTCTTCCCTAGCCCCACCAACCCAGCATGGCAACACGCACTAAGAACTCCAATGAAAGTGATTGCACTGAGCTTAATATGGCGCCCTTGCAAGTCTGAATATATTTCAAGAGACAATTTTGCATGTCCATGGGTGGCCAGCCCACATATTATGGTGTTCCACGGCGAGACAGTAGATGCCTTATCTCGAATTTGATAGAACACTTCTAAGGCAGTATTGATGCTACCGCATTTGGCATACATGTCGATGATTGAAGCACTTAAGTTGTCATTTAGAGGGATGGAGTTATGATGCACATATTCATGGGCCCATCTCCCTTCTTTCAATGTGCCTAAAGCAGCAATTGCTGAGAATACACTCACCATTGTCACTTCATTTGGTCGGATTCCACTAGTTACCATCCTATGAAACAGCTCCAAAGCCATGCCAGGCTGGTCACTTTGTGTATAACCAGAAATCATCGTACTCCATGAAAAGACATCTCTCTCAGGCATCTCATTAAATAATTGCCTTGCCCGATCAATAATTCTATTTCGTATAAATCCTGCTATGAGAGCATTTCGAGAAGCAACATGGTCCTTAATGCCGAACTCTAATTGCGGACAAGCCTCATTAATCCTGCCACAAGCTGAGTATAAATGGATAACTGTCGCCTGCACAAAGTCATAACAGTCAAAACTTGTCTTCACAACAACGCAGTGCAATTGCTGACCCTCAACAATTGCCATTGCTCTCCCACATGCAGAAATTAAATCAATCATCATTACTTCACTAGGTCCCAACCCTGTAGAGACCATCAAACGATACATCATGAGAGCTTCTCTTAACCTTTCTACTCGAACGTAACCATCAATGATTGTGCCCCATGAAACAATATCTTTATCTGGAATCATCTCAAACACTTCGTTAGCCAAATTGGCAAGCCCTGCCTTGGAATACCCATTTAACATCACATTCCACGAAACTACATTCTTCTCTTGCATCTCATCAAACAAAGCTCTCGCTTCGCCTAAACTCGAAGAAGCACAGTACATGTTTAACAAATTCGTTGAAACAAGAACGAACCCGTCAAACATCATCTTGATAACTAATCCGTGAAGCAATCTACAATCCCAAATCCTACCCACACGACAACAAGCCGATATCACACTTGCCATAGTCACCTCATTAGGTACCAGACCCACATTTCTCATTTCCTTATAAACCTTAATTGCCTCACCCCAAAAATCATTTTTAACAAAGCCCATTATCATCGTAGTATATGAAACACAACCTTTTTGAGGCATTACTTCAAACAACTTGCGTGCGTCATCTAAATTTCCAGATTTTACATATACAGAAATCATTATATTACATGACACAGGGTCCAACTTAGGACACGAATCAAACAATGATTTTGCAAGACCGAAAAACCCACATTTGGAATACATGTTAATCAAGCTATTTCGTATGAAAGTGTTTGAATCAAGGCCTGATTTGAAAACAAGGCAATGGATTTGTTGGCCTCGGCCTTGAGAGATAGCCAAATGGGTTGTTGCGCAGGACTTTAAAGCTGAGATTAAAGAGCGCTCGTAATTGAAGTTTTTCTGGTGTGCTTTGAGAGAGAGGAGATGTTGGATATGGTGAAGAAGGTATTGTTGTGATTGAAGAAGTGGGCCTGGGGAGGTTTTCGTGGAGACCCATTTGAGAGAAGTGAGTGTTGGAGAAGGAGGAGGAGAGGAAATGAGAGAGCGAAGAAGAGATCTGAGCTTGAAAGATTGGGTCATGGAAGGGAACCATGAGAACTTGTGTCCATTCAAGGAAGAAACAGATTTTGGAGCGAAAACTTTTTTTGTTTTCTTAAGAGTAAGGCAGTCGGAGGTTAGTGATTGGTAGTAAACTAGTCCATGCCAAATAAGAAATTAACGTCAATATATATATATATATATATATATATATATATATATATATATATATATATATATATATATATGGGTGTTGTTACTTTTAAAAAGAAGAAAAAATTTAAATGTAAATTACATATGCATGTATTTAATAAAATAATTGATGATTATATATGTTAAATAAAATTGTGTTGAAGCACTTCATATGTTATGTTCAATTTAGTTTATATTGAGTTTAAACACAACTTAGATATTCTATTCAAAATTTGATTTTACTCAAAAACAAAAATCAAGTCATCATTTTTTAATTTTCTTTTTAATTTTTTTAGATGATTATTATTTTTTATCAACTAAGTTAACCTATCAAATCCTCTACATAAGTTATGGACTCGATTGGATTTAGTAATTTTGTTTTTTAAAATCAAGTTTTTGATCAAATTATATGATAACAAAAATAAACATGCAAAGAAATCGATTGAATAAAATTTTAAAAAAAATACAATAAAGAGCTATGCAAAAACAATACTTGTTAGTATTAGAAAAATATGTTATAATCCTATTAAAAACAAAGTAAAATATGAATTGTACTTTATTAAATAATATCACAAATACATTTTAAATTAATTTATTTAAATGAATTTTAACTAAAAAACTCCAAGCACGGGCTTGAATAGGGGAAAACATTTTCAATATCGTTTCATTTTATTTTTTAGAAATATTGAGACGATATTATTTTGAATTGAGATGGGTTAGCCTAGCCCACTTGTTTAACTCATTACCCGAGTAATGAATTTGTTCTGGTTTAATAACTCTATATTTAGAATCTACCTTTTATTTAGTTATATGATACTAAAAATAGATATTCACAATAAAAACAATAAAATTAAATTAAAAATAATAATAATAATAATTTTATTGAGTTTAAATTTAAATGTAAGGGAAAAAAATTTAAAAGCTAGAAAAAGGCTATGGCTTAGGCTTGGTTAAACTAGTGTACTTAGACCATGAAAATGGAAAGGCCATGTGCCTGGACTTCTTTTTTTTTTTATCATTTTTCTTTTCTTGGCTCAAGAGGTAGATAATATATCATTTTTCTATATATATTTTTAAATCAAACGATGATGTGAATCTAAAAAACCGTATAACCCACGATCAAAATTAAATATAATTCAAGAAAGCTAAAATCTGATTGAAAATGACTCAACCCAATGATTACTTGGACAAATGATATATAATTATTGGATGAAAACCCTAACTCATTGATTATAAAGAATCAAGAACTTGAATGATAAGGATGAGCACAAAAAATAAGCAATTTTTTGTATAAGTTTTAAAAGAATTTAATGAAAAACTAAGAGTATAATTAGCCTTGACAAAAGTTATTTTTTTGAAATAATGTCCAAGTTGCTGATTTTTCTTTTATTTTCTTGGCTTAAGAGATAAATGACATATCATTTGCATATATATTTTTTCTAAAAAAAAATCAGACGATGATGCGAATCTAAAAGGTAAGAACCATATAACCCTCAATCAAAATTAAATATAACCCAAGAAAGCTAAAATCTGATTGAAAAGAACTCAATCCAATGATTACTTGAACCAATGACATGTAGTTATTGGATGAAAATTCTAACTCATTGATTATAAAGAATAATGAACTGGAATTATAAAGATGAGCACAAAAAACAAGTAATCTTTGATAAGTTTTGAAGATTTTAATGAAAAACTGGTAATATGGGTAACCTCACACACACACACACAAAAGTTATTTTCTAAAATAATATCCAAGTTATTGGTTTTCCTTCTAAAAAGGTATTTATAGTTCACAAAATAAATAAAATAATAGGCTAAAATTAAGAGTCAATTAAAAAAAACTTTGAAGTTTGTAAAATAAATAAAAAAGCTCAATTTGACTTATTTAATCTTCTTGTTGCAAGTCTTCCTTGATTGAAAAGAAATTGTAAAAATGCATCCTTGTGTAAAAGAAATAGTAGAATTGTTATTGTTCTTGAAAAATAAAGAATCCTTGAACAATAAAAACTTCACAAATAAATCAAATCCTTATCTTGTAGGAAATCCACAATCTCTCTTATTGCAGCCCAATCCACATGCCTTAAGTTCGAGAACCAGCTCATTCCTTTGCATGAATTATATTAATTAATGTCTGATTATACCTTTTTGTGATCTTGATGTTTAACTTGACTCAAATATCTTAAATTAGTCTATTGAATGACTTGTAATTAGCCTAACTAGCACCTCTAAGAGATCCTTTGGTGATATTTGTTGATTTTTATTAAAAGATATGTTGTGTAAAAGCTCATTTTTTGACCACTAAAGAGGTGATTGAAAGACTGGTCGATGTTATTTTGAATCCAAAATGCTATTATATAATTTTCACTTGAAAATATCTAATAAATACCCTCATAATCTCAATAAACCAATCTCTCAACTCAAAACACTTTTAAATTATTCATAAAAACAGAAAAAGCTTCCATATTTACAAAATACAAATAAACAATCCGTACAAGGAAAAACCCAAAAATTCTAGAAAGGTACGGGGTTAAACCATAGTTGTTAAACCCAACCCGGGGGTTGACCCGGTTAAAGGGCTGGTTTTGGGTTTTATGGGTCCACCTGGATTTACCTGGGTCAACCCATAAACCCAGGTTATTTAGGAGTCAAGTTGGGTTAAGGATAAAATATAGAAAATAATGGCAATAATGAAGGGGTGAAGTGTGTAGAGAAAGTCTCATCACCATCTCCTCCCAAAGTACATCTACCTTTTTTCTTTTACATCTTTCCCTTGCAAATTCACGTGGTTTCTATAGATTGAAAACATTAGCCAGAGAGAGAGAGAGAGGTGTTAAAGATTTGGTGATGGTGATAAAGTTTGCTTCTTTAATCGGGGAAAGAGTACCAAACAATCCGTACAAGGAAATACTTAAAGAAGAAAAAGCTTCCTTAGCGAAGCGGGAAGAGAAGTCTCAAGAAAATGGCTCCTAAACTTTTGATTCCCACTGTCACACGTCGGAATCCGTGCGGCATCGGCTGACGATTTTTCTCGTTATTGCGTTTGCTTGCTTTGGTTCGTTGGAGTCGCCACCTAGTAATTGATTGCTGACTACTAGGAAACCCGATGTACTGGTCTTGTCAGAGATCGCGGGTAAGGGACTGGTTGTGGTTAGGGAAGGTATTAGCACCCCTAACGCACCCTACCTGAGGTAAGCTGCTTCGCGAATTTAATGTGTTAAAGAAGTTTTAATAATTGTCTTTTCATCGGGTATTAGAAATACAACTTACGTATAAGTTAATAATTCTTAACCGTGATCCAATCAAAATATTAAATTCTTCTTTAATCCTTACAATTTTATCATAATATATATATATATATATATATATATAATAAAACAAATACAAACACACACATTCACTTTTACTATATTTTTGTTTCTTTTCTTTTATTTTTCCTTTTTTTTTTGCTTCCATATTTACAAAATACAAATAAAAATTCAAGCTAAACAAATATTACATTAAACAATTTTAAAATTACAAAATAACCCCTCAAAAATCCATAACAGTGCTGAGAAACCCTTCTGGGACACCATGAACAGTGCACATGAACAGTGGCAGCGCGTGGGTTCACACGCCGCCGAAAAAACCAGGCAGCAGGGGAGATCCTCCCTTCTTCCTCGCCGGCGGTGACTGCTACCTCTACCTGCAACAAGAAACACCAAAAAAGGCCACAAACAGTTGATTTTAGTTTCTCTCTTTTTTAGATTTGTTTCGGCCTCTTTGGATCTGCTTTGCTGCAGATCGGTTTATGTTGTTCATCCTCTTCTCCTTTGTTCCATGTCCTGGCGGCAAGGAGGAGTGCTGGGGGGTGGAGTCTGGCGGCCGGAGCTGCGGGTGCAGCCGTGCGTTGGGGAGGAGCTGCTGCGATTCGGTCTGGGTGGAGGAACAGACAGATCGGGATCTGTGGACGTGCCACTGGCTGGTCTTTCCCCTGTCGGTGGTAGCGGCGGTTGGGCTCACTGCTGTCGTCTGTGAACCCTGTGGATCTCCGGTGAGGAACGGCGCTGCTGGAGGTAGTGAGCTAGGTCTGCTACCGACCGGAGGAGATGACAAAGAGAATGGTTCTGTCTTGGCTAGCAGCTGGGAGGAGAAAAGTGGCTGTGTGGGTTGTTGCTGCTTGTGGTCAGATGAAAAGAGTGAGAGGGAGCTAGTTCGGTGGCTGCTATGGGTGAAGAAGAGTTAGTATGGGTTTCTGAGGGAGAGGGGGCTGGTGTTCTGACGGGCTATTGGCTGAGGGAGAAGGAACGGCTGGTTCGACAGTAGGCCAGGGGAGAGTGGGAGGCAGAGGATGATGAGTGGCGGCTTCCCTCCGAAAACCAGAACCGTAGGGGCGACTCTCTTGTTAGAGATAGGTTTAGGTTTAGGTTTAGGGTTAGGGTTAGGGTTGTGTTTTTTTTTTTTGTATTTGTTTCTTTCAAAATTGCTCCCACTTTATGCAAGTGTTGGAAGCTATTATTTATAGGCAAATATGTTACTAGGTCTCCCAACTTGGTCCCTCAACTTCTTTTTTTTTTTGTAAATTTGATTCTTTCTTAATTTTTTTGTATTTTTTAAAAACGAGCAATATCAACGTCGACTCAACGAGGAAAATCAATGATTTTAAAAATGACACGTGAAAAGTCGAACACGTTTGAAAATTTTAAATTTTTTTTAGACGACGCTGAAAATGCTAAAATGACGAGAATATATTAAAAAAACATATTTTTTGGATTTTCATTGTTTTTTTCTATTTTTGGATTTTTTGAAAATATATTAAAAACATGGGTCAAAAATTGGATAGCAACACCCACTTTAGCTGACAGCTATGCGATGTGGAACAACAAATTCCCTGCACGGTAAAAACTGTTTTTTGTTCGATTTTTCAATTTACCACTTCTACCTATTGCCTCTCTCTCTCTCTCTCCTGAAACTGTGAGTTTTGTCTCATTTAATCTTCAATTTCCTTCAAGTTACAGTCATCAATCATCAGGGGTAGAAGGAAGAAATGGGAACCCAATGCCAACTATCAAGATTTCCAAACCCAGATTGACTTGCAACCATCTCAAGCAGACCCAAACTCCAAAACACCGGGTCTCGTCTGGGTCGCCCGGGTCATGGGTTGACTCGCCAGGTCAACCGGATTTTACCGGGTCATTGCGTTGGCTGGTCTTTTGAAAAATCCAAACCGGTCCAGTCACCGGGTCGACCTGCTGGGCCGGTCCGTGTTTAATAACTATGGGTTAAACAATACAAAAAAAACCCTTTTGTTTAAGTCATAATGTCCAATTAGATCCTTGTATTTTTTTTTCATGCATCAAAATCATTTGTTTTTATAAAATTGAGTATCAACAAAATATTAAGACATGTTACTCATAACAAGTCAATCAAAATAATTTTTTAGGCTCAAATCCGAAACAATGTAGTGTAGTGTGTTAGGATGAAATTAAAATAAATAAATTTGATGACTAAATAAAAAAAAAATACTTAAAGAGATTAAAAAAATTAAATAAATAGAGGAGTGTTACGAAAGGGGATCCACATGGTTTTTTTTTCCATGCTTTTAGTTTTTTTTCTTAATCAAACTAGGCCCTTGTATTATTAATTTTTTAAAGCAACAAAATTGAAGTATTTTTTAAATTTGGTGACTAAATCAAAAAAAGACTTAAAGAGATAAAGAAAAATAAATAAATAGATAAGTGTTAAGAAAGGGGATCCACATGGTGTTTTTTCCCATGCTTTTAGTTTTTTTCTTAATCAAACTAGGCCCTTGTATTATTAATTTTTTTAAGCTACAAAATTGAATTTTTTTTTTTTTGTAAAATTGATCAACTTGTTATCAAAATCTCAAGAACCTCATGACAAGCCAATCAAAACAATGTTTTAGGCTCAAATACAAAACAACATAACGTGCAAAATAATTGGTGATTAAATTAAAAAAAAAAGCATAAAGAGTTAAAAAAAAATACATTAGAGTACTATTCCGATGATCAATGCTAGATGGGGAATCCACAGAGTTTTTGCCATGCATTTTAGTTTTTTCTTAATTTTAATAATTGCTTAACATTTTCACACATACAAAGACCTAACTGCCACCACAGGAAGAGTTGAGGAACATTGTACCACCTCTCAAACATATGAGACCTCTTGCACAAAGCAAAGCGTCACGCAAATTGATTTTATTTTAAGCTTAATTATTGGTAAATAACTAAAGTCATGTTAAAATTGTTTTTTTTTTGTTTTTTTTATATTTATAAATAGTGTGATCTTGTTGAATCTCCATAATTAATTTACTAATGACTTAGAATTGATTGAAATGGATCACATTAGATGTGGTGTGATAGGAATAGTATTTTACTTTAATTATATATTTAAAAATATTTGATTAATTATTACATAGTTTTGTATAAGTTCCACTAAAAACTATCTAGAAAAAACTATTATGTATAATTTTTTTTAAACTTATTTAAATACACCAAAATACTAAATACATATTAACTACGATATTGATGAAAACTCACCGAGGTTTTTTTTTTTTTTTTTAAAAAAAGAAGAGAGCTCAAACAATCGAAGAATTGTACTATACTTTGTCCTTAACACTTCAAATATTTATACATGTTTGTGTGCGCGCGCTTGCCTACTAATTGCTGACACCTTGTTAAAAGGAAACACAAATTCATTTGGCAACTGCAAAACCAGTCCACATAAGAAAAATGATTGGGCATTCACATATTGCAATGCTTGTGTGTTCTTCAACTTTTAACGTCATATTGTACTTGCCAGTAGTATCTATGCCTAGCCAAAGCCAATCAAATGGATATGCACTACATATTTTTTTTCTGCATGTGAACGGAATGTTTCATGATCCATTAGCACAAAGAAGAGAGCAGGTGAACAAGAAGAAACATCATCATCTTATAGAGTGCTAATTTAGAGACCAGAAAGAAGGCCCAGGTAGATAATCCTATGAAATCATCAGTGGCTTGTCGAGAAATTAGGAGCACTAGGAGTCTAGGTCTCAAATGATTCACCCTGTTCAACAACTCGGTGCGGCGCGTATCTGATATAAAGCCAAATTATCAAAGGTTGGCACACAAAAGAAGCTGCTATATATATATATATATATATATTAAAGTGAACAACCACTCATTTGGCAAATCTATATATTTATTCCCATTAAATTTGTAATTCCTTTCAGGAGGAATGCAAGTCACTTGTTAAATCTGTATGACTTTCCAGAAATGAGAAGAATTTTACATGAACGTTCATGTAAAGGTATGACTTTCAGACACGTGGAAAGCGAGGCTCGGCCAGATCATGGGATTAGAAAACGTGTCCTGATCAAGGAGTGTATCCTTCTTGAAAGAAGAAGGAACATCCAAAATCTATAAGGTAAACAAGAGGAGGCACATAAAGAGCATGACAGCGAAACCCATTGTGAACTGTCAACGATGATCTCCTCCATTAGCAGCCACACTAGCCAGAGTCCTACAAGTGCCAGCAAATCCAAAAGTTAAAACCATAACAACAAAGTATGTTATTTCCATTAATCTGAGATCACAAGCTTTAAATAGTACTATAAAAGTATCATAAGCAGCATGGTAATTGTATTCTCTGTGTAAATGGATTGTGTTAAACATGAAACCTATAGATGACTAACTACTGTGTCCAATACTTGAACTATTTTCTCTATACATAGTTATAGACAGTCTTGCCATTTCCTCCAACAACGCAAGCATATGCTGAGACTAAAACTTGGGTTATAATTGACTAACACCACCCAAAACTAAACATGATCTTATCATAAGAAAATCCCCCCAAATCCAGTAATTCAGGGAGTGAGTCTTGATAATAAAGCCAGGACAGGTTATGAAAGAAGTTGTGTTATATTGCGAACAAACAAAGAAAACAGGATGATTACCATGTAATGAAGAATACAAGAGAGAGACAAAATGAAGACAGCCAGATAGCCATGTGGTTCTAGGTGAGATGCCAGAAAACAGACCAATATAATGTAATCAAGATATTCCTCGCAACTAAATCAGCATTAATGCTTAAAAATTGATTCTTGAGAGAGACCAAAAAGGAATTGATGTAGATATATCAAGATTAACAAGAAATTAACCATCTTTGCATTTTCACAATATCACTTAAACATGGTTGGCATTTTAGAATTTGCCTAAATTTGTTCATTGAAGTGGGTTTGTCTACATCTGCCAGTAAGCATTCAACTCACTCCAAGAACACAAAATTTAATTTCTATTCATGTGGAAAAGAACATCCTTGGATTATACATTGTCCATACTTATCAGTTCTGTTCAACTTGATGAGTTTAAATGATCTTCCACAGCACTTACCTAAAACACAAAACATTAAGAAACAGACTCAAGAGGGATTGCCAAAGACATCATAAAGAGTTTGCTGAACTAAGGTAAATCCGAATCACTGCTCAAATAGGGGTGTTTAACAAGTAGCAGAAAGGGGGTTCTTTATTGGATGCTGCTATTTTGACTGCCAGCAGTGGTGAATTGTGTCAGGAAGAACCATATAAAACACAAGAAAACAAATACTATGACTTTCAAGCAAGGTTGGACCAATTGCGTGGATCAGCCTGCACATTTGAAACAGGGCAGCAACTCACAACTCTTAACAATGACCATCAAGCAAATGCTTCAAATGTACGATCCAACAATACCTTTCTAGCAGAAATGGTCATGCGGAGCTTTGGCAATCCTAATGGCTGTTTTAGAAAAGCTTCCACCAAGACCAAATTCTTCCGAAGCCTAAACTTTTTTTAGTCAAGGAAGCTTCCAAAACCTAACCTTTGATAGATCTATAAGACCCCCACTGAGAAAAATGAGTATGAGAGGAGTCAACAGGCATGAAAAGGCTTAATTCACAAGTCAATGAAATGACCAACCCCACACTCCAACTCCTCCAGGTCAAGTTGATGACATGTTTATCTAATTCTTGAATCACGCTCCAGAGCTCAACTTCATGTTCTATGTAATTTAGGTCCAGCAGCCATCCATCCCCACCACTTGCACTTAGCCACCACTAACTGTGTTGCTGCTCATCACCAGCCCTATCTAACTCTCACACAAATTTTTCAAACCAACCCGATACCATATCTTGTTTCAACCATGCTTCATTGTTGAAAAAAGGCATTGGAGTTCTCTTCTCCTTCCACTTCAAAGACTCCTTTGGTCAAATGAATAACTATGTCCCAGAAAAACATATCCTTTTTTCTTGAATCACGCTCCAGAGCTCAACTTCATGTTCTATGTAATTTAGGTCCAGCAGCCATCCATCCCCACCACTTGCACTTAGCCACCACTAACTGTGTTGCTGCTCATCACCAGCCCTATCTAACTCTCACACAAATTTTTCAAACCAACCCGATACCATATCTTGTTTCAACCATGCTTCATTGTTGAAAAAAGGCATTGGAGTTCTCTTCTCCTTCCACTTCAAAGACTCCTTTGGTCAAATGAATAACTATGTCCCAGAAAAACATATCCTTTTTTCTTGAATCACGCTCCAGAGCTCAACTTCATGTTCTATGTAATTTAGGTCCAGCAGCCATCCATCCCCACCACTTGCACTTAGCCACCACTAACTGTGTTGCTGCTCATCACCAGCCCTATCTAACTCTCACACAAATTTTTCAAACCAACCCGATACCATATCTTGTTTCAACCATGCTTCATCGTTGGAAAAAGGCATTGGAGTTCTCTTCTCCTTCCACTTCAAAGACTCCTTTGGTCAAATGAACAACTATGTCCCAGAAAAACATATCCTTTGTTTTTCATACTCCTTTTCTTTTCTCTTTCATTGGGTTGAGGGTTCGGGGTATAATATAGCCAGTCAAACATTAAAACTTGAGCAGTCAAGGCCAAGCTCAAGAAAATTTAATTGAGTATAGGTACATAATATATTAGAAGCAGGTAAAACCTCCTTTGATCAGACGTTTTGTACTCCTATTACCTAGACTAAGTTAGCTGGAAACTTGATTAGGCCAAATAATTGGGAGGTAACAGCACCACTAATAGAAACCTCTAAAGAATTTCACTTGCAGTTTCTCATCAATAAACTGTGAGCAAATGAGCACTCCAGAGAGTCATTTTATAATTGGACAATTACCAAGTAAAATCTCATCTGTGACCTCAATAAGTGTAGATTTGTTATATCACAGGTTCTATCACTCAGCACACCCATGATCAAAACGAGATTTGACAAGTGGTGGGTTTACCCATAATGTGTCAGGAATACAGAATATAGAGATTATTGATCAAAACCTAATACTTGACCAGTATCGACTGTAAGCCTATTGTTCAATCAACCCAATCAGTGTTAAGGTCCTAAATGTTCCACCCAAACTCAGCATGCCACATGTGTTTAACAAAATTAACCATGTGGCTTGCAAGTAATCATTCGAACAAATCAATCTGCATTCAGTCTGCAACAGCCAAAATTTGTCTGGATGCCATAAAAACAACTCAGCTAAGAAAAGGAAATGAACAAGCTCCAAGTGCAAACAAGACAATTCGAGAGTGATCAACTTAAAAAAGAACTTGCATGTAATGTTCCAAACAGAGACAAGTGCATGATGGTTTGATAAAAGGAAGCCAAAGGACCATAAGTCCTGAGGATACTAATGGTAGAGGGAGAGCTCAAAGAATGAGTAATCAGACAAATATGCCAGATAGTATCATCCTCTGGAATAATCAAATAACATACTTGTTCCTCACCAAAGTTTCTTGTAAAGGTCCCTTGGAATTAATGAATAAGTTTTTTCTATCAAAATCAACTCCATCAGGGCCAAAAAATTTAGAGAAGAGTTTAGATATCTCAGACATAGCAGTATCAAATCCAAAGGCACTAGAAAATGGCCTGGCATATCACTAATCAACAAGTGACCACATTATGGAAAAGGAAAACAAAATGAAGCACAAAAAAGAGAGAGTATCTATGTTAACAGAGAACGTGTCAAGTAAACCATATTATTTCCCAAGGATACAAGATACAGAGCAATCAAAATTCTGTAAGTATGAAGCAATTCCTAGGTTGAACATATACAAACAACCATTACCTCATCCCTAAATAAAAACAGTTTCCACTGAGTAAAAGATGTACCGTAACAGTATAGACCAGATTCTATTAAGCATGTAATTAGATTAGCACCATTTGAGTTCATCGTATACTTCGAACTACCTCATGATTTTACCAACATGGAGGTTCTAGAATAAAATAAAAAAGAAAACAAAATTTCCCTATTTGGGAAAAAAAGAAACCTTTGACTGAAGCATGCCAACTGCAACTAAATCCAATGATCAATAGAAGATATATCAATCTCTAGACACAAAAGGTTGGTCCCATTTCATACGGAATTTACACATAACTACACTTTAAATTCACATCCTCAAAACTACCAAACAAAGCATGATCATTGATGTAGTAAAAACAAGAACATCAATCAAATCAAACAAAAGAAAACCCAAAATGAGCAGTGAACAAAAAACTCACCTTTTATGCCGGCGACCACGTTTAGGCCCCCATCCTTCCAGCTTAGCAACAGGGCAACCACACTTAGAACGAAAAAGCAAAACAGCCCTCCCATTAGGCGGAGCCATCTTCCTCAATTCAGCTCTCAAACACTCATAATCAGGATTAGATACAGTCCCACCTTTCCAAGGCAACTTATCAACGTCATTAGCAGCAGTGGATTTAAGACAATCTTCAGTCTGCAATTGCAAATCAAACTCAATCGCTTTCTTGAAACCTTTACAGCCAGGTTGGTGACACTTTCGAGATCTGGGTCCACAGCAGAACTCAAAGAAAAGGATGGAGAGAATGAAAAGAGAGAAGAAGCCAAGAATGTAAGAGGAAGGAGGGAAGTGAAGGGAAAGAGAGGTGTTAGAGAGGAGGAGAGATAGGGAGTTAAAGATGTAAGAGAAGTAAGAGGTTAAGAGGAAAGTGCCGGAGAAAAGGACTAAGATTAGGATGAGAAGGTCGAGAGTTGCAGATGGAGAGTGTTTGCAAAGGAGGGAGGTTGAGTTTGGATTGGAGTTCGTGTTTGCAGTGTTTGAAGATGAAGATTTGTGGGGTTTTGGTGTGAAGGAAGAAGAAGGGGGCATGGTGAAGAAGAAGAGGAGGAGAAGGAGATGGTGCATGTTAAGGAGGGATTGCAAATGGGAACTTTCCTTTAGTACACAAGGCTTTGGCTTGGCTTTGAGCACATACTTGGGTTCGCTCGACTATATCATTTTTTTTTTTTAACAGACCTTAAATATACTCTTAAACTATATTAAATTAATTTTTTTTAAAAAAAAGCTAACAAAGAACACATAATCAATGTATTTTATGATTTTTTTCTAAAAAAATCTTACAAAACTTGTTGCTGGGGTAAAATCGTTGTATGAACCATAAATATTATAAAGATTCAAAAAATTCATAATCCAATCAATTCTATCCAAGAAAATTAAATTTAAGCTTGAAACTTGACATAACAATAACTTGTATTAAAACTATATATAACAAAAAATACCTCACCTAACACCCATGAAGAGAAGCAAGCAAGAAACATAAAAGACGCTACGAAGCTTGATTAATTCTTAATTAGTTAAAGTAGTTCAATAAAAAACAAAGAAGTATGACCAAAACCTCTCATACACATTAATAATTGTTGAAATTAAACTTCATTAAAAAAAAAACCTAAATTCAAGCTAAATAACCAATAGTTAAAAAATCTTAAACAATATTGAAAAAATAATAAATGAGTTTTAAATATAATAGAAAAAAATAACCCTAAAATAACTAGAAAACTAATATAATTCTTGCACAATAGCTTCTGAACCTTATTAAAAGACTTTCTCGATGTGTGATTAACCTGCAATTTTAACTTAATATAAAACAAGACCTCTGAAAACTTCTAATAAAATCTCAACTTGATCCAATTATCGGATAAAAACTTATACTTGTTAGTGTAAAACTGTGCATTCAAATAATAAGCCCAAAATCCATCTCTAGTTGCCTATATTAATTAGCCCATAAAATAGATAGTTCAATTCCCTCTTGTAAATAAATTAAATTAACTAAGTTCTGATTTAAACACCCAACTTAAAATTTGGTAAATCAATACTAAAAATGGTAAATTCTGATAGAGAAATGATAATTAAGAGAAATTTTTATAAATAGGAGGATCAAAAAAACAATATAATAATAAAAACAGAGTAGAACTCCAAGAAAATAATGTATGATTTTATGGGCAAAAAACATTGATTTCTAGTATAAGCCTCGTGTACAATTAAACAATGTTGATTGAAAGTGGTGAAAACTCTAAGCAAATTCTTTTGATGGTTATGGATGAGAGTCATCAATGAATTAGTTTAAAAATTATGAAGATGTAAATAAATAAAATGGTACGCAAAAAATTTAGATTTTTGGCGTAAAACTATTTAATATTTAGTTTTATGGCATCGATCATATTTCTCAATCTAACCGTTGGATCTGACTGAAATTTTATAAGTGGTGTCCTAACATATTATTCTATATAGATTTAAATTTCAGATCAATCAAAGTTAAGAAGACTTGAAAATGAATAAAAATGGACATTTAGCCAAATAAGGAACATAAAAGATTAAGTGAGGGCCAAGTCGTGATTATGAAGAATTTGGGGCAACACTAGAATAAAAAAAATAAAGGCATCTAAATGTGTTGAAGGCTTCTCGTAAAAGCTATTTCCTTCGTGAATGACCAAGAGAGAGAGAGAGAGAAAGCTTTTTCCTTTTTTTTTTTTGAAAACCTTAACAAAATAAAAGGATTAGGAAGATGATTGTGAGCTGAAGAAGTGAGGGAAAACTTAAATTTGGTTCGAGGGAGTGAGTTTAGAGAAAAGTTAGAGAGAAAACATATTTATGGTAGAAAACTCCAACAGTATAACTTCGTCGCCCATTGTTGGATTATGTCAATTTTTGGATATGTTGTTCTCCTTAATGTCTTAAGATTAGTACTTAAAAGTGTATTTTTATCAAAGTTTTATATCATCATTTTGCACTTGAAGTATCAATATCTCCTTAGCTAGAGCATGTTTTATAACAATATATTTAATAATATAAAATACCGTTAATTTATGGTAAATGTTCATCTTAAATGTAGGCCTATCACATAAATCAAAGGATTGATTGATGAATTTAACTACTAAAATTTAAAAGACAAAAGAAGGACCAAACTTAGAAAAAAACAAGCTAGTTCAATCCAAACTGGAACACTGTTTGGTCATTGGGTCATATCTGGAGCTGTAGATATTGGATTTAGATTTGCTTTTATATGGATGGAAAGCTAAGACATAGGCCTAAAACTTTTATGAGGAGTCCAAGATTTAAAAATGCCGTTTTCAAGTTCAAATTGTAGCAACAACAGAGAAGTTTGAATCTGTCCTATAGCCTAGATATTGTTCAGTGTTCAACCCATATCTTGAGTTCTAGAAGTCAACATGACCTCAATTTTTTTTTTGTTTGAAAGCTGAGACAATTTCCTAGAACTTGTATGAGTTAAGTCTTTTCAAATTCTAACGTCATCAATGATGTTTTGTTTAGACAAGAAGATAAGGATTATCATCAAGTCAAGATGTGAGCACCCACTCAACAATTAGTCATCAAATCAATAGTTCCAAATTTTAGACTATAAAAGGAGGTATTTTCCATGCATTTAGGCATCTTGGTTCTTCAAATCATGATCATGCTCTTTATTTCTTTCTTTATATTTTTGTAATGTTTAAGTTTTATTTCATGTTATATTTTCCTTAATCTCTTATTTATGCTTTTTATTTCCTTTACTATACTTATGTTCTTATGTTGTTTATCTATGTTTCTTTTCTTCATTATGTTTAGCTAAGTTTATTATGTTAAGGTGAAAATGTTTCACTAATGGTGTTAGAATATGTATAATATAAACTCAACATGGACTTCAATGTTTATATCCAAGAAAGTTTGTTATTAACATGTCTTATCTTTTTATCTTATTAATTATTAATACCTTGCTTGTTAAATAGTTAATCTAGATTTGTGTTGTATAACACTCAGTACAACTAATGCTTGGCACTTTCATAGCCAACTGTATGGTATAACCTACACCTATGCTATGAAAGGAACTTGATTTGTTGTTAACATAAGTTATCACCATGAATACCTGATAATATTTACAAGTATTGGCATTACTCGAATAAGATAATTAATGCAATCATGTTAACAATTTATAATGAGCTATTAATGACTAATGATCCGATTGGAACCTCTTTTGTGTGTGGTTTCCAGTTGAGTAATAAAAAGATTTTATATTACATTTATTTTTAATACCATTAGTGAATCCTCTAACCTTGACGTTTGTTTTTATCATTGTTTAATCCTCACATTAATCTTACATCTCAAATTCATTTTTAACCCATCATCATCATCATCATTATTTATAATTTATATAGTTAACCTCCCTGTAGTTCGACCCCGATCTTGCCAGGTTATTTATTACTTCGACACTCCTGCACTTGGGATAAGACATCAATCTTTTGATCATGTCAATTTTTTAGCGCCGTTGCCGGGGAGGTAAATTTCTGTACAAATTATAAATTTTGTTATATTTTTCTCCTTTCACGTTTCTTTTATCTAACTTTTGTTTCTTGTGTTTTGTGTCCTTTTCTTTTTCTTTTTCGTTTTCTTTTCTTCTTTTTATTCTCTTCCTACACGTGCATGAGAGTTTGGTCACGTACATTAAATGATAGACTTTGTAGGGTATCCTCATCTTCTTTAGAAAACATTTTTGAAGAGGATAATTAGTCGCTTTATAATGAGAATAATCGGGTTAGAACACTTAGAGACTACATGAATCCAACAAGAATAATTGCGCGATCATGTATTTTTTTTCCTCCTAATGCATCTCATTTTAATTTAAAGCAAGGCATTATTCAATTTTTACCTTCTTTTCATGGCTTAGATCTAAAAAATTCATAAGTGCATTTGAGAGAATTTGAAGAAGTTCATAACACTTATAATGACTCAAATTGTATCATGAACACCATCAAATTAAAGCTTTTTTCTTTTTCTTTAAAAGATAAAGCTAAAACATGGCTATAAAATTTGAGACCAGGATCCATTCATGCTTGGGATGAAATGCAACAACAATTTTTTAAAAAGTTTTTTTCGTCTCACAAAACAAACTCTTTTAAAAGACAAATCACCACTTTCACTCAAAATCAGAAGAAACATTTAACCAATATTGGGATAGGTATCGAGACTTGTTTAATACTTGCACTTATCATGGTTTTGAAACATGGAGATTGATTTCATATTTTTATGAAGGGTTAACACTTAAAGATAGACAAATGGTGGAATTGATATGCAATGGAACTTTTGAAGATAAAGACCCTAATGAAGCAATGGAGTACCTAGACTTACTAGCTGAAAATGCTTAAAATTGGGACACTACAGGCACTTATAAGGCATCAAGTAAAACTCAACCTCATTCATTTAGTAGAGGAATGTACAACCTTAGGGAAGATCATGACCTTCAAGCCAAGTTTGCATCTTTAGCTAGAAAAGTCGAGGCACTAGAATTGAAAAAGAATGGTCAATTAAAATCTTTTCAAAACATAGTGTGTCAAATTTGTAAAACCAATGAACACTCAACCAATAACTATCCAACTTTGCCTTCTTTCAAGGAATGCCTCCATGAACAAGCCCATGCTTTAAACAGTTTTCAAAGGCCCAATCATAACCCATACTCACAAATATATAACCCTGGTTGGAGAAACCACCCAAATTTAAGTTGGAAGAGTGATAATAATAATGCACAAACTTCACAACCACCGTTTTAAGCACACCATAATTTTCAAAATTCTTATGGATATGCACCTCCTTATGCTCCACCTCTTAGAAGAAATCTTGAGGAAACATTGCATGCATTTATTGAAAAGCAAGAGAAAATCAACACTCAACTTGTTCAAAGCATGATAGATTTTAAATATGCTCTTGTAAAATTCACATATGCTCTTAGTTTTCAAGAGAACGATAAGTTTTTATCTCAACCATAGCAAAATCCAAAGAGGCAATACAATGTAAATGCAAGTAGCTCTAGAAGCCAACATATGGATCAAGTCAAATCAGTCATCACTCTTCGCAGTGGTAAGGTTATTGAAAAACCCACTCTTGAACCTTGTGAGAAAGATGATGAGTCAATCTCTGAGGGTAAGGAAGGGGTTGAAGCTAAACATTGCAAAGAAAAAACTGATTCCTTGTCAGCACTTGCATTTCCTCATGCCGTGACCAAATAAAAGGAAGTCAATCACGATTCTGAAATCTTTGAAACATTCAAACAAGAAGAAATTGAGGATGAAAAAGGCACCAAAAATGTTGTTACGGATCATTTGTCAAAATTGACAATAGATTCGACATCCGACATCACACTAATCGATGATTACTTTCCTGATAAGTCTTTACTTTCTCTTAGTTTAGTGCCTTGGTTTGCTAAAAATATCAATTTTCTTGCTTCAGGATTTTTGCCAACTCATTTGGATAACGAAGACAAAAGAAAGCTTTTTAGTGATGTGCAAAAATTTTATTGGGATGACCCTTACTTATTCAAATATTGTCCTGATCAAATATTTCAAAGATATATTCCCGATAATGAGGGTCATTAAATTTTATCACTCTTAGGCATGTGGGGATCATTTCTTGTTAAAAAAGACAACTGCTAAAATCTTATAAAGTGGATTTTGCTGGCCCACCATGTTCAAAGACTCACATGCATTCTACAAAACATGTGAAAATTGTCAAATATGGGATTTATTTCAAAACATAGAGAGTCTTTAGATAATCTTCTATTGACTCTTAAGTCTCATCATAGTGAAGATGTGCATCGTGCAATTCATGATTTATGGCCTCATTTTCATAAAGGACATGCTCATCATAGTCTTAGGAATCTGACTAAAAAAGACTCGGTTTTTCAGTTTTTAAGAAAACTGGATGAGAAGCCTATCCCCGACCTATAGAGGGCGTTTAAGTCGTTCTTAAACGTAAAACTAAGGGAAGATGTGAGCCACAATCATAACTACTTGTACATACACATGTTTAAAAAAAACAAGAAGACGAAGATAGAGAGAGAGAGAGAGAGAGAGAGAGAGAGAGATTCAAGCTGGCCTATATATAGGTGGTATGATTGCATTTTCAATTTCTCATCTATAAAATCTTCTCTTCCTTCCCTTCATTTCTACTCCACACATTCAATAGATACAGAAGTGTGTCGAAATGGTAGGTTCCTCAAGTCATCATATAAGAAATATTTGTGTTTTTGGTGGATCTAGTCCTGGGAAAGAAAAAGAGTTTTTAGAATCAGGAAATCATCTTGGTCTGGTATTAGCTGAGAGAAATATTCATTTAGTGTATGGGGGAGGCAGCCTTGGGTTAACGGGGTGTGTGTCAATAGTTGCATTTTTAGGAGGCAATCAAGTTTTGGGGGCTGTCCCCGAAGCTTTAGCAAAAGGGGACATCATTGGAAAAACAATTGGAGAAGAACTACAGGTATCCACAATGTCTGATATATTGAATGCAATGTTTAACCATGCAGACACTTTCATTGCCTTACCAGGTGGTTTGGGCACATTGAAAGAGATCTTTTATATTTTCTCTTGGGCCCAAATGCACATTCACCATAAACCTATAGGTTTGCTAAATGTTAATGGTTTTTATGATAATTTGTTGTCTTTTCTTGAAAAGCTATGGAACAAGAATTTCTAACATCTTAGACACGACAAATCATAATCTCTGCTGCTACTGTTGAACAATTGATTAACCAATTACAATCTTTCATCCTTATAATTAATCCCTCCATGAGTCGTATAAATTGGTCAACTAAGGAAAGTTGTAAAAAGCTTAGATTTGATTTGAGCCTTTGTTTGTGAAACCTTGTGTCTTTTGGTTTTATTAATAGCATATTATTTTGTTTTGTTATTTATTTTATTTGTTTAAGTGTGTTTTAGGTTTGTCAGTGTTCGTTGTTTTGGGTGATGTCTTCTATACTCTATCTTTCTATCTTAGGACATTGATGACAATGTCTCATTTTGGTTGGGGGGAGAGGGTAGTAGTTGATATTTGTTTTTTTAAAAAACAAATAACTTACTAATTGTTTTTGCTATTATTAAAACCATTTGACAAAACTGTTATTAGGATGGCAGAGTAAGGAGGAATTTTATTGACTCTTGAGACACATCTTAGTAAACATTTTCCAATGGTTATTTGCAATATTCATAACAAGGTCTATGACATACTTTTTGAAATATTCAGGTTTACAAACTCTCGCATTGTTATCACTTGATTCTGCTCATATACTCATTTAACAAGTATTCATAAACCTTCATTTTCACACATTCACTTTAACATGTGATTGTGGGTTGCATATTTGATTATTATATTATTTATGTTCTTTTGTTAATGGTAACAACTAAGGGAAATAGATAGTATATGATTTGCAAAAAAAAAAATGATAATAAATGGAATTAATTAAATAAATAAAAACTTAGATAAGTTTAGCCTCCCTAACTTAAGCAATTAAGCCCGAAGGGGTGTTTTAACACCTAATACCCAAAAATCAACTGACTTGGGAGCTATTAGCATAATGCTTGTTATATGGGTTAAAGAGAAAAGCTTAAGAGACTCAAACATTGCACTATCTACATATCAGTATTTGCAACCCGAGTTATTAAGCTCGTAGAGGTGTTTCAACACCTAATACCCTAAGACCAACTGGTTTTGGAATCATTAGCCTAAAGCTCGTTACATGGGTGAAGTAAGTACTCATAGATGGATGGAATTATTAGTCTACAACTTATATATATGAGGTTCTTGATATATTTGTCATGCATAAAGGCGCCAACCTTAGTGGGGTCTTGAATATCGATCAAGAAGCCCTTGACCATTTTTTTCCCCTTTTAATTGATATATATATATATATATATATATAAAAGAAGTAGTGTCCGAAAGAAGATAATGAGGTGGGTTGTTCAAGTGAAGTGGATAAGGTTCTTTTATGTTTAATAGTTGCAAATTACTAGCTACTTTAGGAGGATTCAAAGCAATGATAAGTGGCCGGCAAGTTTCATCTGCCAAAGGAAATATGTTTTTGAGTTGAAATTTGGCAAGGAAAAGCGCACGTGACATCTACGTGTCTTGAACGTACACGTGGACCAATGAACAGGCCTCCTAAGCATCCATGTGGATCCAATACGTGGCTGGTCAAATTTCAGGACACATTCAGAGGATACATAATAATTTTGGGATTGCCTTGCAATCCAAAGTACAAGACCTAGACACGGCACATTTCCTTGGGAGAATGATAACAAGGATCAAGAAATGGGTAGGAGATTTGGGAGGTTGAAGAGAATGTTTAGGCAACAGAGAGGGAAGCTCTATCTTACCATGCTTCTTTGCTGGCATAAGTGCACGCAGAAGCTAGCCTGCTAAGCACATTTTGCTTTGATTTTACAAGACTCAAATGACTGCTTGTTAGTTTAATATATCTCATATTCAATCGATTGGTTATATATATATATGTGTGTGTGTGTGTGTGTGTGTGTGTGTGTGTGATATTATTATATTTATATAAATATATATTCATTATTTATAACTATTCTAATATTCAGGGGATTATGACATGCTATTAGATGATGCATCTAATCTTTAAATATAAATTAATCAATTGATAATAAATTAAATTATTTATTTTATTTAATTCTATGTAATTAGAATTATATTTTATATTTGGACCAACATATTAGGAACCTAATAAGTATGGGTGATCATTTCCGGTTCGGTTCGGTTTTTCACCAAAAAAAGCAACCAAACCGAAAAAAAAAGACACCTGAAACCGAACCAGACCCGGCCCAAACCGGCCGGTTCAAGTTCGGTTCCGGTCCGGTTTTTTAGCCAAAAAACCGGACAAACCTATATGCATTTTTCTTGTTTCCCCCGATCTGTCTGCCTCCATTCCCGCCTACAGACTAGCTCCCCTCGAGAACCACACAAGACTTTTCTCTTCCCCATCTCCAGTTCCCTTCATCTCCTTCAACCAGATCTTCCATTGATGATCTCTCTGGAGAACTTTAGCTGCCAAGTCACAGAGCTGAAGTTGACTGAGTTGAGTTACAACCTTTTCCTCTTCATCCTCAGACCATGGAATAGCTTCCAAGCATTCCCAGCATGACTCAATCCCTGTTTCAAACATGATATCTGCATATACCTAGAACAGAACACTAGTATTACCATTGCTTAAAGTTCAGCAAGCGAAAAAAGTAACATAATTATTCCACATACAAATCTCTCCCTTGAAAATTAAAAAAGAAAAAAAGAAAAAGGACAAGATGCATCGAAAATCAAAACCCAGGAAAGACAAGATCTTGAGGAAAGAAAGAAAACAAGAAAAGACAGAATTTAAGTATACCTTGAGGAAAGCCAAGACCCTAGAGACGTCCTCATCCATCAATCTCCTCTTCAGATCATGAGAATACATCAAAACTAAAGTCTCCAAATAAACCTCAACATCATCACAGTCACTGATCTCCACAGATTGCATAACAACCCCTTGTTCTCTCCCTCTCAAAGTATCCCTAAAGAAGCCACTCATTTCCCTGCCAGATCTTCCATCCCCCCCTCTCAGCCCACAAAAAATAATAGAGCCAGAGAGGGGAGCCGCGTGTATTGCAACAAATTTTTCTATTTATATCAGGGCGGAGTACAGACTACAGACCTTTTTTTTTTTAAACTGGTTCGGTTACCCGGTTTTTGCACTGCAAAACCGAAAACCGAACTGAACCGGGGTTTTTTCTATATAATCTAATCGGTTTACTCGGTTTTATTATTCGGTTCGGTTTTTTCGGTTAATTTTTTGTCGGTTTTATTGGTTTACTCGGTTTTTCGGTTTTTTTGAACACCCCTACTAATAAGTCACAACATCAAGAACTATTAGTCAAAAATTAATCTGGAATGATTTAATTATGTATGACTTGATTAAAATATATTTTAGAAATTATAGACTATAATATAATTAATACAAGGATTATATTTCTAGATCTAGAAAAATCAAGTAAATATCAAAATAAGTAGTAACATATCCCTACAAAGCATACTTGACGCTAATAAATTGACTGAACCAAATTTCTTAGATTGACACCAAAATGTGAGAATTGTTCTCAAGCAAGAAAAAAATATTGTGTGTTCTTAAAAATCCAATCCCAAATGCCCTTACTAAGGATGCTAAAATAGAAGTTAGGAAAAAACACCAACGTCATGTGTGATGACGATGAACAAGTTGCATGTGTGATGACGATGAACAAATTGCATGTGTGATGTTAATCTGCATGTCACCTGAACTTTAAAAGCGACAGGGCTTGGTCTTGCCGTCATTACCCCAAAGCTTTTCACAATTTATTATGAACTATCATATGAACAAGTTGGATAATACATTGTTGGAATTGCTTAATATGCTTAAGACTATTGAAGAGGCCCTTAAGAAGAAAAAATGTCCAATTCTTCTAGTTCAGTTTTCTAGAATGTCTAAGAAGAAGGATAATAAGAATAAAAGTGTTGTCTCGAAAGAGAACAAACCAACTGGGAGCAGCAAGAAAGACAAGTGAACTTGTCATCATTATGACAAGGAAGGACATTGGAGAAGGAATTGCAAGGAATACCTTGCAATCATGAAGGCAAAAAAGCTTAATGAAGCTTCTATTTCAAGAACTAAAGAAAAGTATAAAACTAATTAAAGGCAAAGTGGACCTATAACTCAGTAATGAAGCAAGAGTTATTTCACTAGCTGTAAGAATTAATTATTTTGTTTTGCTTGATAAGCTAATACCAAAACTTTATAATTCTTATTTTGTTACAGTATTTTAAGAGATTATTTCCACACAACTATTACCACTCCGACACCTATTAGGATTACCAACAAGCATGATTTAATACTTTCCTTCTCTAAACTCCAAGGGTAGTTATTCTTTGTTATTCTACTTCAACAACTCCACAAACACTTCAAAATTACCAAGCTCGTTTCACCAACTGTGAGACTATTTTGGTCCTTTATATGACCTTCTTCAACTTTATTCTATGGTTGAAAATGGTTACACCTTCTTCAAACAAAATTACAAAGCCATAAAATGTGGAAAAAAAAAATTTCCACAACTCTTTTTTTGTTCAAATTCTTTGTTCCTTAGGTCTGCTCATAATACTTTGATTACAATACTCAGTATGAATTTCTCATCCTCATTATAAAATTCAAAGTCAAATGGTGGAACTCCTTTACAGTAGAATCCAAGAGCTCCAAAATTGCAGTTTTATAATGGTTAAAAGAAAATCAAAAGGCCAAGATTAAGGATTTAAATCCTCAATCTAAGTTCTTAGCCTAAAAATCTCATGCTTCAACAAAATCCAAATAAAAGTAATTTGAAATCATAAAGCAGCTTTCACAAAGTGACTCCAAATCAAATGATTGTGTTGTCTTTTCATCTTCAAAATCCATTTTGGTTTAAAAGATAAAAATAAAGATGATTGTTTTGGCATTCTCCCTTCTATACAAAAACCCTAGGTATTTCTATTTGTGTACATATATGTGTGTAAAAAAAGGATAAGAAAAGAGTTTTTAGAGGCAAAAAAAATATTTATGGCCCATTTTTAATTTTGTTATCTTTTTATCAAGCCTATTTTCTTTATGGCAGCTACATCTAGGCGCCTTGCTCTCTTCATACTCCTATTCCAAATATTTATGTTGGTACAAGAAGACAAGTTTTCCTCTACTTGTAAATACAAAAAAAAAAAAAAAAACTTTCAATGATGAAAGACAAGGCAAACAAATATATCACAGCCTTTCAAAAGCCTAATAATTACAAGACTTTGTAAAATTTCAAATTTATTATTATTTTTCCCTGTAAATAAGTGGTTCTTTCTTTGTTCTAAGACAAACAAATTTCTTTAGACAACTCTTTTGCAGAAAAAACCAATATCTTTAAAGAAAAAACTCTATTTTGTATTACTTATATCCAAATTCATATCTCATGTATTTACTTCAATACAAATTTAAGTAAGATTATTCAAAGTTCAAGCTGAATCTATTTGTTATTTATTTATTTGGCCAGTATACTAGTATCTTGTGCAGCACTAAGCAAGTTGCATGATAAAACCTATTGTGAATCCTTGTGATCCTTTGTGTGCCCTCATTAGATTTTAGATTATCTATTTATTTCTTTATTTATCTCATATCATATGCAAGGAGCTAGCCAGGAATAGAATCCACCAAATTCCAAAGAGACCTTGAAAATGAGGAGGCAGTAGGTGTGCCTTAGAGCTAACTATCTACCACAAAAACGGACATATTACAGCCCAAGTGAGAGACAGGGATGGCCTTCAAAACTATGACAAGTTCAGACAAGTCCTTTTCCAGGTGATATGTCAAGGAGACAAGCTGATGGGTCTGCTTTTTTATCTTCCTATTAACAGGGGTCCCTTAACCCCTTCTCATCTCAGGGGGCGACACTCACTACATGCCACCCATTGTCTGTCCTACACAAATCTTCACAACCTTTGTCTATACAAGGCCTTGCTTCTCAAAGCTAATTTCCATGTAGCACAAACACACCTTGACAATTACACTCATAAACACGCATATATTACAAGAATATTATGGCAGGAAACTTGCCCACAATGAGATTGCCAAAGCTCCGATCGTGGCAAAGGTGTTCAAGAAAGGTTCGAGAGCAGAGAACGCGTTTGTATATCATATGGAGGTGTACAGTGATTCTCCTACGCTGCGACGAGTAAATATTTTTTTTTAGTGAAAACTGGTCCAGCTAGATAGGTCTAAATCTTGCGAACTTGGTTTGATCGTTTTGTTTTGTGGAAAAGGTCGAATTAATGGTCAGCAAAGCAGAAGATCATGTATAATTAGTAGCTAGCTTCTTGTTCTTTTTTGTTGAGTTTTTTGTGAAGATTTCCATTGTTAGCTAGCTTCCTTTTCTTTTCTTTTTTTTTCCTTTTCCAGAATTTCATGACCGCTAATGCATGAAAAAGCTTCCACTCAAAGTAGGATTTGAAGAATCACGTAAACAAACTGCATATTAAAAAAAGAAAAAGACAACAATGAATAACAATATATTCAGTTAATTAATAACAGTCAAAAAATTCTCTGCTATACTGTTCTTATGGCATAATGTGGCTTCACAATTGTACAAGGTTCGGTGCTATTTTCTATGTTAATGGATTTCTTGTCTTATTAAAAAAGAGATGAAATTTTTTTTCTAATCAATATAGGTTTCAATGAGACTCCAAGAATAAAATTTATAGACAATTCCCAACAAGAAACATTTAAATTTGTTTTTCTTACCAATAAAAATCTCTATGACAGAACAGAGAAATTTTTGTGGAAGAAAACAGTATGCTGAGTAATAAGGATAGAAAGAACTAAAAACCAAAAAAATATAAAGCACAACGAAATCACAACACTCTGGTACAAGCCTCCAATTTATTCATATTATCTTATAAACAAAACTTGTATTCGCTATACTATAGGCATATGCTTCATAGAATAACGAGGCAGACAAAAAATCTCTTTTCAAGATTTTTTCCAAAAGTACATGGGTGTGTGAGAACTATTTATCTCTTGTTTCCAAGAAAAGGCTCACCGGCAGTCCCTTGTAACCTTGTGGCACTTGAATCATTCTCCGATTTCTTCAGTGTTTGCCCCGGCTTACTTTGGTGGCCTCCCTGGGAATTATAAAAAAAGACAAATCACTCTACCATCACTTGAAGAATTCATTTGGGTATTGAAAGAAATGAAGATATCTCATGGCTAAGCAACAAGAGTAAAACCAGTGGGATACTTAGATCTGCGGAATTGGGTGTATTTGTTGGATAGAAATTTCAGAATGACGGAACTACTATTGATTTTGCAAACGTGAACATGTGAAGCAGTTTTCAGGTTGTTGTAATACAATCACTGAACATGTGGACTTTTTTACCCAGGAATCCATGGCTGTTTGGGATTATAGATGAAGCATACAATAGAATTCAGTGCAAAGAGAAAATGCCCAAGACAGGATTTTCACTTACAGCTCCCTTATTGGCTGTTAACCTTCGACTTGATGGTGCCCGCGCCACAGATGAAGCAGCTGCAGCTGCAGCCACACGGATTCTGCAGAGTAATTTAGAAAAGAAACTGTCAACTTTTTGGCCATCTTTGGGCACCAAAACTAAATTTCTAGCTGGATCAACTCCAAAATACCTTTTATGTACATCTACATATTCATCTGTTTCATCCACAATCTCCTCCTGCATTGTTAAGACCACTATTAGCATACTTGGCAATGATTACTTAGATCCTAGAGCTGGAAGGAAAAAAGATAACAAAGGTCTCTGATTTACCTGCAGAAGTTCTTCAAATACATCTTCTAGGGTGATGATACCAATTACTTCACCATCTTCAATGTCCTCTGATAGCAGGGTCATTCCTTTAATTGAAGCATCATTACGCTGTAAAGAAGGCTGCCTACTTGGCCTTGAAACCCTATCCATATCCACAACAACGCTATCTAACTTCTCATTTGGCATGGACAGCAATGGAGTAGTCAATTGGGACTCTTTGCCAGTTACTTTGTTTCCTTCATGTTCTTCCCCATCAATTGTTGGTGGAAGAGCCTTGCTTTTCCCCTTGGCCTTCACAACAGCTGCCATATGACTGCTACCCTTTTGAAACTCATTCAGTATATCATACAGAGGCATATCAGATGGAACCCTGGAGAAATTTCCACAGACAAATACTTAGCACATATTCTGTACTTTGTGAAGGAAACCAGAAAAATATAGAAAAAAATGAACACCGTGGAATTCTTCGGATTGAAACTGCACTAACTGGGGTCTCTGTTTCAGGTCGAACAGTGAGAAGGCTTTTCACCTAATTCCAACAAAAATAAAAACAGCCACATGCAAATCAGTTAATTAGAAAACCAGAGTAGCACATATAATAGGAGAAACCTATCAATATGACTTTATATATTACACCATCTCTCAACCATATCCTTCCATCAAGAAATCAATCAAGTGTTGTGCATGTGACCATTGATTTTACCAAAAATGTTTGAGGGGTGTACTAGAGAATAAGAACAGACTAACAGTGACAATGCATTTATTTTTTTATGGAAGGGTACGATTGATAAATGATATAATGTATAAGGTGATATTAATAGGTTTCCCCAATACAATATAACACATAAATTTGAAAAAAATCTACAAAACACAAAACCCACCAAAAGTAGTCCAATGATATTTTTTGGATTCCCAGAATATACAGGAACTCTGCTATGACCGCGTGCAAGAACTTTTCCCATTGCCTCCCTAAGTTACAAGTATTATTAAATAAATATATAAACACAAGTTTATGCAATTGTTTAAGTGAAACATAAGAAAGTGAAAATGCCATGGCAATAGGAATAATTCAGGAACAACTGAGCAGAACTTACCAGTCCAACTTTGAATTGACATCTAGGGAGAAAGTTGATTCAATAGGTGTCATAGCCTCTTCAGCAGTCTGTTCAAGTTTATAAATGAAACATAAAACATTACTTTAAGATGCAAGCTGAAAGAGAATCTCAGATATTTAACTTGGGCATGGAATGATAATGAAATAAGACACTTTGTGAATTTATTGGCCAATCTGCACACTCCCCTCCCCCATCCCACCAATTATTTTTCTACTTCATTTAGATACTTGAACTATGAGGCATTTGGAATAGGACCCCTTCTTCAATGTTTGGTACAAACAATCATTAAATATCACATGTTTCTTTATTTAACCTTAAAACTTGAGTTGATTGGCTTAAGAAAAATAAAGCAACAACCAAACACATAATTAGATGATTTGCCTAAAATAAAAATAAAAAATCAAGTAAACCTCACTAGTTTTGCATCTCCAAATTTTTCATCACTTCAAACTCAAAATTCTTAATCATAGAATGATATAAATTTGAAAATCCCATTTTCTGTCATGGAAACACACTAAAGCCCCAACATGACTCCAAATATTTGAAAACCCCAATAGAAAAAAAAAATCTTTTTTACTGGCATCTTATTATCTCTCATTTTTCATTCATGAGCTATCGAATTTGTTTCTTGGTGTAACCTCTTTTTGCTTACATATCCAATTGTTTGTGTATGTAAATATAGGTATTTTGGTTTGTTTTAGATCTGAGTTTGGTTTTTTAAAAGGGTAACAATTGAGATAAATGGGTATTGAGTATAATTATATTCTCTATGGTGTGTGTGGACTAAAATGCAAGGGGAGAAGAACCATAGATGTGACAATTAAGGCAATAGATTTTTGCTTGACATAAAAATAATTTAGCTAGCTGGGGGGAGTGTGATTTTCACATGTCATTTGACAAACAAAATTGAATGGAAGAGTGTCAATCCAAACATCACATAATTCAAGCACTAGAATAAAAAAAAAGTGAGGGAGTGTCAATCAAAATAGCTTGTTGGGGGGGGGGGGGGGAGGGGTTTCACCGAATTTATTTGACTTCTGGAAATGATCAAAATTCCAGCTTAGATATGAAATTCAAATCAACTTAAATAGAGAAGCTCTCAATGCTTTTTCAAGAAGTGCAAGCAAAAAAGCAAAATACAAATGACTACTGAAGACTCCACCCCACCACAACCCCCCTTCCCCAATCGAAGCATCAAATTTCAGATGAAGTGATCGCATTTGCCTAACTAGTACATGTTCACGCATCTGAATTTGTGAGAATGCAACAAAAAGAAAAAAAAAAGTCATGTACCATCCATGACGGTTGTTGCAAAACAAAATGACCAACATCAAAATTTTACAGTGAAGAATGGCAAACAAAAGGAAAAAATAGATGCCAATTTCAGATGCTGCGTACCTTTTCCGTCAAATCTAGTGCCCCACTAATAATTGTTGTCTCATCATGTGTGAGTTCACCACCCTTGCCAGCCTAGATGTATCAAGAAAAAGATGTTACATTGCAAAGGAGAAAAGGAAAAGGAAATAAGGATATACTAATACTTCCATAGATTTGGAAATCTTGAAACATTTTTTAGGTTGATTAATTTGTTATCTATATGTATTTTACATTTTAATTTACCTCCAAGCCGTGGATGGAAACAAGGGCTTTTAATTGTGCCCGTCTAAATAATGCTTCGTTATGTCCTAATACACAATCCAGAACCTGTAGCATGACATTTCTTAGAGTCAGAGAGTACATAAAACGAATGTTGAGGGTAGACTAAATTATCAAGCAAGCAATAGGTTGCAGAAAAAAACGAATGTGATTTTTTCTTTTTATTTTGAAAGCCAGAAAAGGATAAATTTAACAGAAGGTTCATTGTTCAAGTCAGGTAGGAACAAGTAATGAAGGTACAATTTTTTTTCCTTCTTCAATGGGAGAGGAAAACACATCTTTCAAGCTGAAGAACATGGAAGAAAAGTACAGCCATTCACAACTCTCTATCCTTATTCTATGATAGCTGTAGCAAACCACAAAATCACTAATTAATCTAGCTCCACAATCACCATGTTTCTACAGCCAAGACCATACACGTGAACAGTGAACCATTAAGTGTAAGAAAGATGAAAAGACCACAAATAAGAGCAAGAGCTAGTATTTACTTGACTCCAGAGGACAACCTTATCCTGTTACTTGCTAAGAGAAAACTTCAATGCCACTTAGCTCTTTCAAAGCCATAAGCTGTGCTAGATACATGCTTTTATACTGATAAATAAATTTTTTTCCAATAAGATGAATTCATACAAAGGAAGCTAGAAAACCTAATCATCAATGGATAAAAATAAACTAATATGTAAAATCTCGGGCTTGTTTTTACTACATTTCATGTTAAAAGGGTATTAGAAATTATCAAACAACTACTGATCCCACTTTACAGAAAACTTTGGTTGTAGTCAATTTCCACTGTGCTACTTACCTTCCCGATGGGATATGAAATTGGATAACAAATTATCATTAAAATTCGCACAAGCCATACGAAATTGGCCCCGACAGCTAATCCATATCTGGTGCATATTGATTGTGGAATAACCTGAAAATAAAAAATGTCCACCTCACTTAAGCTTAAAAAGATTACTATATTTAATATTTTAAGAATAGTTAACAAAAAGTTGCTTAAGATGAACATGAGTAGACACAAAAATGTACCTCCCCAAAAGCTAGAACAAAAGTCACGGAAAGTATTATAGCAACATACTGATTGAAAAGCTTATCCAAGTATATAGGAAGAGCCTGCAAATCAAATCACAATATCCAACTGCTGTCAACAATAGCTAATTAAAAGTTAAAAAGGTGCATAATACATTCAAGGGAGATGAATTGCGCATTATCTGCAAATTCACTAAGCGACCTCACATTCCAAACCAAAGCTAATCCGGGCACTCACATTTTAGCAGTATACTTTCCAAAATCTCAAAATAGCATCCCTACCTAATAGTGGTTAATCTATATAGATAATCTTAACAAATAATGTTAGAATTAGTGGAATCTTCTCCTAATTGCTTGTAAATGCTACATCTCCTTGAATTTTTTCAACATAAATTCCAAAGAAGATTACCTCCATAGAAGCAGCATTGCAAAGAAGCAGAGTCACCAGAAGCTGGTGCTGTTTTTGAACCACCGGAAGAATCGCAGCTAATAAAATTAAAATTAAAATTAAAATCAGAGAAATTCAATTGAAGTTGAAAATAAATTAAGAAAGTACGAACCAGCTTGCTTTTTCTCGGTGGAAGTGCCGCTACGTTGGAGAATTTCGAGGTCGACAAGACCAAGAGACATGAGGCCTAAGGTAAGCCCAGACATGGTACCTGCGAAGATAACGAGGAAGCAAGAAATTCCTGCGTACGCAAACCATGAGAACGATCCAAACGGTATCTCGTCTCCGTTTGATTGACCTCCTAACTCCGTCAACATCCTCGTCGCCATCACCGCATTTAACAGTTGCATCTTTATAATTCAAAATTTATTGATAAATATTATAATTTGATGATTAATTTGATTTTGGATGTCTTTGTAAGTTTTCTTTCTTGTTGTTTCTCTGTGAGATCAAGAAAAAGTTCAGGGAGAGCGAATAAAAAACAACAAGAAGAAGAATATACAGCAGCTAGCGGGGCTGGTGGCTGGGATACTGGATTTATAGAGTAAATTGCAAATTAATCCCTCTATTATTTAGAAACGAATTTATTAATCCCTCGTTTTTCAAGATTAATTATTTAATTCTTTTCATCCATTTATATTCTTTTCCAGTTTATTTATCTAAGAAAAATACGTAGATAATATGGAAATATTTATGAGAATAGAAGGCATTTTTTAAAATAAATCAATATTAAATTAATCATGGTTGATAATTATGAATTAGATAGTCCCCCTTTTAAAAACTAATTATTTAATCTCTTAACTACTATTAATCATGCTTGATTTAATATTCATTTATTTTTAAAAATTCCTTCTATTCTCATAAATATTTTTATATTATCAATTTATTTTCTTAAATAAATAAATTGAAAAAGAACACAAATGGATGTAATGGACTAAATAATTGGTTTTGAAAACAAAGGATTAATAAATTCATTTCTCAAAACTAGATGGATGAATTTGAATATTAGCCATGTCAATAACACGTGGCGGGATCACGAGGGTTCTTACTGGGTCAAATGAATTAAATGCTTTTGAAATACGAACTGTGATCTGTCTTTGTGGCTATTTTTCTGACATGTAAACGAGGCACCGGAATATTGGTAAAGAACGAATACCGGATAAAATTGTTAAAATTTAGTAGTTTTTTTAAAGTATTTTTTATTTAAAAATATATTAAAATATTATTTTTTTTATTTTTAAAAAATTATTTTTATTATTAGTATATTAAAATAATTAAAAATATATTATTTTAGTAAAAAAAAAAACAAACCTTTATTTGAGATAGTGTTACATGCAAAGCTCGGGCTCAATTTGAGATATGGTTAAGGCATATAAACATAATATTTTTTTCAATTGAGGTTTTGTGAGGCATAAAAGTATGATTATGCAATGCTTTTATTATAAAACAAATGCCATAAATTGGCGAGAGACTATACTTGGAAGTAATATCTATCCACCTGTATTAACTTGGAAGGACTTCCTTTGAGAGTTCAAGAAGAAATGCATTCCTAGAGTTTACTTAGATGATGTATAAGAAGTTTTTAAGCCTAAGGAAATAGGAGTATAATAGTAGTCAAGTATGAGTTGAGGTTTTTTCTTCTTTTTTGTTATACAATTAAATTAGAAGCCAATAAGAACAATAATTGTAGATGATTTGAAAAGGGGTTAAAAGTTTCCATCCAAGATAAAATATTAGTTTAGGGATAAAGAGTTATATGAAATTGGTGAAGGCAATAATAAAGGCAAAGAAATTGGTGAAGGCAATAATAAAGGCAAAGAAATTAGTTACAGAGTAAGGTACTAAAAGGCTATATTTTTTAAGAGGGGTGGTATATATTTTTCTTTGGATTCTAGATATATGAGAAAGATAAAGTAGTGAGTTATTAGCAACAACTTAGAATATGCCTCATAGCTTTTTTTTTGGACAAGGTAGTAGGGATCAGTCCAAAATTCCTTTATGTGAGATTGACAGTAGCATAGTTTTAAGACCCGGTCCGGTCCAAGGCCCGAGTTTCGGGTTTCGACTGGTCACCGAATCAGTTTTTTTTTTTTAAATTCAAAACGACGTTGTTTTAGTAAAAATAAAAGTCCACGGGTTTTCAACCGGGTCTTGTCGAGTCAACCCGTCGGGTCAGTTGAGTCACATCGAGTTTTTTCTTCCCCCGTTTTTTCTTCAACCCGGCATGGTTCTAGCCCCGGGTCGACCAGTCGGGTCTTGTCGAGTCAACCCGTCGGGTCAGTTGAGTCACATCGAGTTTTTTCTTCCCCCGTTTTTTCTTCAACCCGGCATGGTTCTAGCCCCGGGTCGACCAGCCGGGTCTTGTCGAGTCAACCCGTCGGGTCAGTTGAGTCACATCGAGTTTTTTCTTCCCCCGTTTTTTCTTCAACCCGGCATGATTCTAGCCCCGGGTCGACCAGCTGGGTCAGGCCAGGTTTCAAAACTATGGATGGTAGGCCATACAAAGGTGTTTACATTGTACTAACCAAGGTTGTCAATTCCATTTCGTTTCATCTGGAATGGCCGAAACATTTCATACCAATTCAAAAAACAAAACAAAACGGAATAATTTTCATCTCATTTCAAATCTTAGTCCATTCTGGATTTTTCGACTAAATTCTATCCTGAATGTTCCGATTTCATTTCACATGTTCCGTTCTAGTCTTAAAAAGCCATTGAATCAAATTGAACCTGGTTCAATTTAATTAATTAAACCACCCAAGTATAAAAAACTCTTTTTCATTACTATTTTCAATAACAATGATATTAACAATAATATTGAAAATTATTATTATTATTTTCATTAACAATGATATTAATTCTTTAAAATTAGATTTATCACTAATATATATGGTTTATATTCATGTTGTTTTTTTCAAGTTTATACTTTGTAGGAATTTGAGCAAAATAATAGATGCTTTAGATCCCATTAGCCTTGATGACATTGACCTAGCTTTATGTTTAAAATATTTGTGTTAAAATATTTTAATTTCATAATATTTTGATATTTTGTTTATGTTGAATTATTTTAAGTTAAAGATCTATTTAATCTTGAATATTTAGAAATATTTTGAAATTTAAAATTATATTTGTTTAACATTGTGTTTGTATTGCATAATTTATAATTAATTTATCTTGAATTTGAATTTTATATATACGACATGCTAAAATACTTTGAAACTGAAACATTTCATTCCAATTGAAAAAACAAAACACCCATCAAAACAGAATTGATAACCTTGATATTAACTAGGAAGATGTTTTAGGTTTAGTAACACAACATATAAAATGAAAGATTGCTTTAAAGCAACTAGGTACATGATTTTGAGTTTAATAGTTCTATATAGAAGCCTTAAACTAAAGGAAATATACTGAATACAAGATGAGATTTTTTTTCAGACATAAAAATACTATTAATGATAAATTTTCATAACAAGTTTAAAACCAGAAAACTAAAATTTAATGAAGTCAAAGGTTAAGTGATTTACTAACTAGATTTCTTAATGATGGTGATAGATCACTTGGATCACACAAGTTGTTAACATTGTAAATAGTATGTTAGTGTGGTGTTACTTGTTGACTCATTTGTTGATGACATTTTTTTTTTATTTTACTTTTTACAATTTTTTTAAATTAAATAAGAATATAAAATTATAACTAAAGAAAAAAAAGAAAATGTTAATCATATGCAAATGTTTTTTTATATTTTAGCTCACATATTGGATTTATTAAGTTCTTTTATTTTACAAAACAAAAAAGAAAGTAAAATGCATCAACAATTCTCTAGGCAGTCTAGTTTGAATTCATCTAGTAATGTTAATTCATCATCCAATGATAATATCATATCATTCTAGATTTTCTAATAATTAGATATACATGAAAGTTTATTTACTAAAAAATTTCATCAAAGGAAATTTATGTTTAATGGGAAGTAATATATACTTAAAGTATTGGTCGAAAATCCAACTAGATGTTATGAGAATTTTTGTTTAATGCCACATATCTTTCAAAATTAAAAGATAAGTTGAAGTTGAAAATTTTAATACGAGATTCAAGAGATGTTATTGTGGAGAAGCAGGAAAATGGATCAACAATTATCTAAGCATTCTAGTTTGAATTCATCTAGTAATGATATTCCATCATTTGATGATAGTATCATTCAAGATTTTCTAGTAATTAAATATATGTGAATGTTTATTTGCTCAAAAAATCCATTATATGACATTCATGCTTAATGAAAAGGAATATATACTTGAAGTGTTGGCAAGTGATGGTAAGTGAATATATGCATCATTCAAATAATTAATTTTTATAATTATTATCACTAGCAATGATGTTACTTAATTGTAGATCATTATTATGTCATTGATGTTGCCTATCCTAGTGTTCGTGATGTTTTAGCTCTATATCATAATGGTTGATTTCATCTTAATGAATTTTACAATCAAAGAACAAGAATAAGAACAAAGTATGAACTTTTTAACTAGATGCATTCATCATGAAAAAATATAATTGAACTATTTAACATCTTAAATGTTATTCCAAGTTATCCACTACAATAACAAAGAATAATTCCAAATATGTGTTGCATATTTATATTTGTATGGAAGATATAGTTGATCAATTATTTATAATCCTAACACTCTAAAAGAACTAGGGTATTTGATGGTGCTTCATTATTCATATAAACAATGAAGTATTTGTTTTTTTTTTTTTTAAAATTTCTTTTCAATTATATCCTTCAATTGCCTAATTAGATGGAATTGCTATTGAAATTATTATATAAGTACTAAATTTAAAGAAAAAGGACTAAATTATAAAACATGATTAATACCTTTTATGTGAAAGTTTTGCCAAAGTTTATTCTCATCCACAAGTTCAATTTATTCTTTTTTAGGTCTCTGGATGAGACAAGGAAAGGGAAAGACCTAGTAGAAAATGGCAGTATAGAGAGCAAGTGGGTTGGTTGTCGTGGTTTTGACCATAAAGGTGTTCACGTTTGGTTGCATTTTGACCACAAGTTGCATGTGTTGTGTTTCATGTGTTTTCAAGTAAACAATTGGTTGAAAAATGGGTTGTTTGGCCCAAAAAATCGAAGGCAAGTTTCTTCCTTGTTTTCGAATAATTAGCTTGCTAGAAACTAGGCAAGCAGACAACACGTCTAGCTCAACAGACAATATGTCCCCTGTTTAATTTTTTTTAAATAAATAAAAAGCGAAAAACATGTCATCTACTTTTTTATTAAAAAAAAATAGAAAAAGCAAGGCTAACTATGTGGACCTGGCTTTCAAACTCGTGTGCCTAACCTTTTACTTTAGGGGTAGGCACTAGGCCTAACCCTTTTATGTTATTGTTTTCTTCTTTATTTTTTTGGCGTTGGAAAAAATAAAATTACCATATTAATTCACTTATTCTTCAGTTTTGATATAATTCTTAAATAAATATCATAAAAATTTTATTTAAATTTTAATAATTTATTTTTCAATCATAAATTATGTATCTAATATGAAAAAAATGATACTAATAATAATTTTTTCATGAAAATTTAAAATAGGACATAATATTTTTATTGTTTTTAAACTTCCTTTAGCAATCACATTTTTTTTTTAACATAAAATGATTTCAATTTAAAACCTTGTGTTCACTAAGATAAACAAGAGATATATTAATAAGAAAATTGATTTTTAGACTTGAAAAATATACGTTTTATGATTATAATGTAATAGACTTCAAGGGCACCATTCTTGAAGTCTATTACATTATATATCCTTAATTTATCATATTGTCTCCCTTCTATTATATTCATATTTATCCCAATAATAGCATTCAATGCTTAAGCTAACCTATATATAACTAGATCTCTTCTAAATGCATTACTTTTTTCTTTTTTTTTTTAAAGCGAAGTGACTCTAGTCTATCTAGGTTATAACTAACTTTAGGTTCATTAACATGTCAAGACAATAATGAACTCATTAACACACTATCACATTGGACTTGTATAATGTTTCTACTTGCACTTCTTTGGACTTTATCATATCTAGATCATGACTTCATTTATATCCCTTTAAAGGAAAAATATAAATTTAGGGTTATACTTGTGAAATACATATGCATGTAATGCTATATCAAAACTATCATCAATATATATATAACTTTAACATTGTTATGATACCAAAAACTATCACGCCTAACATCTTTTTCTATTATAATACATCTTGATTAGTGTTTTTAGTTATGTTCATTTTAAAATCGTGGTTTTTGGTTAGCTAAGTAAACAAACATCGTTAATTAATTTTTATTGCTATCTTATCAATAATACTTACCATCCAAACATGCATTGATAAGTACACACAACTTTCTATTTATTAAACAAACTTACATGTCATTTATTTATTAAACAAACTTACATGTCATCTTTTTATCTTGTCTACTTCATTTACATCTACTTTACAATCTTTGAACATTAATGTTCTATTTATTAATTATATACTAAAAGAGTTTATACATGATATATTTACATATGCATTTATATTTGTAATGACATATACACGACAAAAAAACTACCTTATGGATGGATATAACAACACTAATTGAGTCACACTTCAAGCTATGAATCCAACACGACTTTGGTTGGTAGCTTATCACCCAAGCTCTCTCTCTCATTTTTATTTTAGTTCTCTGAAAAATAAAACATCAACTACCAATAAATATAACTTAGTTAATAATTAAATCAATAAGCATGAGAAACCTCACAAGTTTTTAACATTTAGGCCTAAACATCATATTGATATAGTATTTACACAAGAGAAACATGTATAACAATTCAATGTTCATATCTCATAACCATATTTTACCTCAATGACAACATATATGGCTTGTAGGTGGCCATAATTTCATGTAAAACAAGCTATTCACTTTTCATATATTATGTGCAATTATGTTAAAATAACATTTAGGTTAAACCACATCTTTTACTTTAATAGAATAATCCATGGTTCCATCTATCACTAGCATACTCTTATTTAGTAAATATCATGTGAAGTTTCCATTCAATAATTTAGTTAGGGTTCATGTATACATTATGAAATCTCAACAAGCATTTAAGAAAATTCTTTATATAAAAACATTTTAAATAATATAATTTATGCATACTTAGATAACAGTTGGGCATTGGACCTATTAGGATGGTGAGTTATTGATAGGTGTTGAACTTGTAAGGATTACACATATTAGAATGAGTCCAAAGACCACCACTCATTCGATAACCCTATATAAGATTATGTCGATCTAGCCCAACTTACTCATAGCATTAAGGAAGATATTTCAAATACAGAATAAATAACACAAATCAACATAATTATACGTATGTGTTTACCAATTCAAATAGTTGATAATCAACATCCAATGATAAAGTTAAAAAATGGATCCTTAAATCATCATTTAGCTATTGCCCCAATCTATTTTAGTTGTGTTCATCTTTTTTAGTAGCCACTGAAACACATACATGCATAATCATTATCATCATTCTTTCTATAAACTTTGAAAATTTAGTTAATGAGGAAATTTTATTGTACAACAATTTTCATGTAATCATCTTTCTTTTTTTTTTGGGACTAGGCTATATATTTTAATTTTTTTTTTCATATAGGTTCGATTATTGAAATAAATATTTGATATGTAAATTTAAAATTATTTTCATAAAATGGATATTTAGATTCTTCTGTTTGAAAATACAATAATGATATTGAAGTGTTATGATGCAATTTTTAGATGTTTCTTTTGACATATGAGGCATATGTTGAATGGGCATTGATTGAAATTGTAAAAAAGAATATTTATATCAAATATTTCGCTATGAATGACTTAAATTGATTCTTTAATAAATAAAAGGCTATTTTATAAACAAAATATTGGATTCTGAAATGAGACTTTTGAATTTTTAAAAAAAGACATCTTGCTTCATGTTTTATTGATTTCCCATTTATTTATGACAATCTATAATTTAATATCATAAACAATGATATGCAACACATAAATGAGTGGTTGAAAAAAGATTTTTCTTCTTTTTTAAAGAATAAAAACTTATAAACACAAATAAATTATTTTAATTAGAAAGAGCTTTTTAAAAAAACATGTAATGTAGGATAAAATTAATATCTATGAAAGAATAAGATATATAAAAGGCTCAAATTCAAAGACATAAGATCATTTATTTGTTATGAAGATCTTTTAGGTTTGTGGCCTTGGTTATGTCATTTTGATGATCAATCTCACTTCAATCTTAATTCTTCAAACCACACCGCACACTTTTTCATGATATTTCATCTTTAATTTTGGAATTTGCATCATCATTTAGGATGCTTTAGAGTTTTTTTAATCACTTTTATACCTTTTCTTTGTTATATTTTTCATCCATTTAACAAAAATACATCATATGCAATTTATCAATAAATCAACAGGTAATCATATATGACAATAATTAATCAAACAATCTCAAAAATCAAATGTCAATTAATCATTCAAGCATCGATTCGGTAAACAACAGGACCAACACTTGTCTTGGATAATCCTATAAAATCAAATCACAATCTTATCCTCTCAATTTCATCACAAAATATTGACACAATCTTTATTTCTCCTTAAAATTAACTAGGGCTCTCAAATCCCTCAAGTTTGGCATGCTATGGTATGTCGCAGATACTTCATTTAATCAAATATTCATATATCCACGTACAAATATAAGTATTTTTAATTGCAAATATAAGAAAAATTTTAAAAAAATGGATTTGAGAAATTATTAAATCGCCCCTAGTCTAAGTGAAATTACTATTTTTCCCTTCTTAGATAGTGAAATCATGATCTTGTATAAAATAGTGCATATGCACGGTTCACTCGATGCGTGTCTTTCACATGATGTTGTTTTTGGTGGCTTGACGATGATTCTAGTGATATTTTGGTGTATTGAACAACCCACCAGAAAACTCTCAATCTCATCTATGTATTTAACAATGGCGTGGAACTCATAGCCAGCCTAGTAAGGGAGATTGGTGGTGATGAAGTTGGGATTACCCCTTCAGAGGTTTTTTTTTTCTTTTTGCCTATATGCAGAGTTGAGGACACCATGAGCTTTGGTCGGGGATATGTGGTGCTTCTTTCTATGATGATCTTAAAATGTTTGACGATTAGAAGAAGGAGAAACAATCATTGGTTCCACCTTTAGCAAGGAGAGAGTAAGAGACATGAACTGGGCTTAGGTGTAACATGGTCAATGGTGAACCTATGAGCTAGTTTGGGTTGGATGATTCAAATCACTCTTAATGTGATCTAATAGTCTAAATTTGAATGATTTCAAAGTAAATCTACTATTGTGATTTGTTGAAGTTATGATAGGGTATGAGTAAGCTTAGATCAAGTTTAATAATCAACAACTAGGATGTTTAAGTAGTTTAAATGGATAACTAGAATTCTTCCCTTTTTTTTTTTTAATCTTTTCAACGAACTTAGAAATCTTTGTTTTTTTTTTTTTTTTTATTTATAGTCAAGAAAAAAAAACAAAAAAAGAAAGGGTTGAATTATTTTGCAACCTTTCAAAATCTTAAAACTTTCTAAACTTTGCAAAACCTCTACAGCAAATAATGCACCAGCTATTTATATGCAATACATTGGTCATAGATGGGATATGATTAATCACAGTCTGATATGATTAATCATACCCTATCGCACCACCCAATCATATGAGATTTCATAATTTTTTTAATTAATAATTATACACACTAGTAAAGTTAAAATCAAAGTAAAAAACACATTGACCACCAAAAAAACTAATTTTAAATATTAAAAATAGTTTTTGGCTCTAAAAAATGCTTTAATTGTGAAACGATGAGTTTTACCTTGATAAATCATTTTTGACTAGTTTTGATTGGAAAATTCAATTTTCACTACAAAATGATGCTTTTAGTCTATTTTGACTAGAAATCTGATTTTGACCGTAAAATGTCAAATCTGACCTTGATAGATTATTTAAACCAATTTTAACGCTGGAGGACCATAACACTATGATCCAAGAGGTTTCTTGGCAGGAATACAAGTGAGTTGCTGGCTATTTTTCAAGGAGGGTCTAGTTGCCAAAACTCTAGTCAAGCTTTTATATATATATATATATATATATATATATATATTATTGTGTTATCATTATGTTGACCATTGTGCCGTGTATACTTCAGCCTTGTGTAGGGGGGCTGAAGGAGCTTAACATTTTGATTGTAGTCACTAAAGTTATCCAGGTGGCTATACCAAGCACTATCTCCTCCTGACCGATCAGTAGATCTCATGATGGCATTGAAGTCCCCCACAGCATCTAGGGGGTTGTGGTGGTGAAGGGGTATGTTTGGCAGATGTAATTCCACAAAGTCTCTCTTTTAGCAGGGGTGTTGAGGGCGTAGATAAAAGTTATTATGAGGTGTAAGTTGTTTGGGATGGATGTAATGTCATATAGAAGTCATTGTTGGGAGAAATGAACACAGGTAAGGTTGAGTTTCATTGCTCCCAGCCTACTAGAATTCTTCAATTGGCAGAAACATTCACATTGATAGAAATTTCCAGGATGGGAGAGCCAGACCAAACTAATAGATGTCATATTATGAGGTGTGGTGCAATTTCAGTTTCCACTAAACCATAAATATCAAATGATTATTAAGTTTCCAATCATGGACTAACTTTTGTTTTCGGTGGCTGTTAAGGCCTTGTATGTTCCAGCTACCTATGTTGAACATTTAAATGAAAGGGGGAGAAAACAACAATAGAATTAGAGGCCCTTGGCCTCTTTTCGTTTCCTTCCTCCCTTTTTTTTCCTAACTATTTTTGGGGAGGGGGGTGGGGAGGCATCATGTTGAGCATTTGCTGGTGGGGGGGAAGGGGTGGCATTATGTTGAGCATTATGCTAGAGTTGAGGAGGCCTCATTGGACACCTCCTTAAATGTTGATGAGGTTTCATTATGGCTTCTGAGCGAATCCATTTTTCTCTCAAGACAAGTTGGGATACCAACTAAGGGTAGCTGGTTTTCTTCAATAGGGCTGAGATATGCTCTGATTCACACTCAATTGCTTATAAGGGTCCAACAGAGTGTAGATTTTGTTCTGCCAAAGGGGGTTGGGAGCTATATAATTTTATATGTTTTTGATGAGGTTAGTCTGAGGTGAGGGGATTGAGACAGTGGCTGTGGTAGGGGGCTTGCATGGTTTTGGTGGGAATAATTGTTTGGGTGAAAGTTGTAGAGTTTGTTGGGGGGTTAGTTAAGGAGGGGCTTGCTCGGTGAACTGGATCTGGTATTTGAGGAGAAGAAGCTATGCCCTTACCTTTGTCAAGAACTATTTGTGGAGAGCATGTCTTATATTTTTCACATCTTGGTAGCTTCCATTCGTATTGCACTTCAGTAGTGATATGTTATGAGAATAGGGGTTGTAAATCTCAAACTTGTGGATAAAAGGGAGTGTGGCATTAATCTCTACACATAGTTGGACATATTCTAGCCTGATACACCTGTAAGTTAGTTTATCACAGATTAGGGGTTTGCCTACCATACTAGCTATCAAGCTCAACCCCTTCTTAGACCATAGAGTGAATGGGAGACCATGAAGGCAGATTCAGACTAGAAGCTTAGAGATCTTGTTTTTATAGAACTAAAAGCTTGGGTGCTATTGTTATAGGACAATAGTTTTTCCCTCAAACATCTATAATCAACTAAATAATCAATTAACCACAATAATTAACCTCATAACATTCAAATTAATTCATCAATTAAACCCAAAACATAAATTTTTAAAACCCTAACATGCATCAAAATCAAAATTTAAAGTTCAAAGAACACATTTATACATTTATAAACCTAAATCTTACATTTAAACTTATTTTCTTCGACTCCTTTCTATTTCCCTTCTAATTTCTCTATTTTCTCTTCTTCTTCTTCTTTTCCTTTTCTCTCCTGCCGGTTTGCTCTCTTAAAATTTTAGATTCCTCTTTTCTTTTTCTTTTTCTTTACTTCCTATTTATATTTATCATCTCTTTATTCAATTACTACTACACCCCTCATTTAATTTATTCTTACTGCCATAACCCAAATTTGACCATTTTATTTTAATTATTATTATTATTATTTTATTTACTGAAAAGGAAAAAAATGACGAAAAAAAATAATAATGTTGAAAAAACAAGTAAAATGAAATAAATGAAGAATGAATTAAAATTTGGGTTAAGGGCAACATGATTGAAATTTTAAAGATTTAATTAAAATTTTGACTATTTTAATTAATCAAATCAAGGGTTTAATTGGAGAATTGATAAGTTTTGAGACTTAATTAAGCTTGGAATTAATTCAATTCATCTAATCAATCAATGGTTTAATTAGAGAATTGACAAGTTTTGAGACTTAATTAAGCTTAAAATTACTAATTTATCCAATCAAGGGTTTTAATTGGAGAATTGACAAGTTTTGAGACTTAATTAAGCTTGGAATTAATTTAATTAATCAAATCAAGGGCTTAATTGGATAATTGATAAGTTTTTAGACTTAATTGAACTTGAAATTAATTTAATTAATGAAATCAGGGGTTTAATTGAAAAAAACCAAAGTTTGGGGTTAATTGGGGGCATAATTGCAACAGATCAAAGTCCAGGGATTAACTTGTAAAAGGCACCGAAATGCAGGGGTCCAACTACAATTTAACTAGGGGCTTAATTATAAAATTGTCAAAAATTCAAGGTCCAAAATACAAATAGCCATTAAACACCAAAAACGGTGCCGTTTTCCCGTCACTGTTCATCTTCTTCAACGCTTCAGCTGTCTGCCGCCACCATTACTCCTGCAATAACAGTCGATTGATTACCTGGTAACGATGGAATTTTGTGGCTATAAAACCTGAAGAAACAGAGAACGCAGGGGAGACAAGAAAGGGTAGAACCGAGGATAGGAAGAAGAAAAACAGAGAAAAAACAAACTAAAAAAAAAAACAGAGAAAAACCAGAGGGAGCTCACGTTCAACCGGCAGAACGTCATGCTTTTATCACCATCTCCTTCGTCCTGAGCAGAAGAGAAACCGGAGAGAAAAGTAGAGGAACGACGCAGAGACAAGGAGCAGCTCCACCATCGTCTTTGTCCCTTCATCTCATCCCATCGGACGAAAGCGTAAAGGAGACGCAAACTCAGCCCATCGGACGAAAGCGCAGAGATAAGAACCGGCGTTGACCATCGTCTTCACAGTCTTCAGCAACCATCCTCCAAAACCAGAGGCAACAGAAAAAAGAATCACAAAAGAAAGGGTATGACACCGAGAACGTGGTAGAACCAGAGACAGAGGACGGAGATGAAAAAAAGACAGAAAGAAAGACGAGAGGATGAAGAAGAAAAACAAGACGAAGTAGATTTGAGCGTCCGATTCGACCAGCAACCTCACGTCTTCATCGCCATCATCTTCGTCTCAGAACCAGAGCTTGTCAGGAAGACTCCACAGCAAAAGAGACGAAGAAGAAATCCAGAAAGCAAGAAAAAAAATGAAAACCAGAGAGAGAACATAGGAGAATACGGTTAGTGTCACGGGGTAATTTTTGCCTCGCGAATAAACCCGTGCGGCAGCCTAGTCCCTCACTAGACTCAGCCTTCCCTCACCAATCCCACTCGTGTTTGCCTAGAAACTAAGCAAGCGGAATACACAAGTAGAATAAGATAATCAATGTGCACAACAAGCTTTAAAGGAACTATTTCCCAACCTTTATTGATCTCGTAAACAAAGGAAACTATACACAAATCCGTATGTGTGCTATGCACAAAGATTGCATGCTACACCAAGTTATCTCTAACTCGTACTCTACATGTTCTTGCATGCCCCTACATGCTGAACATTCCCCACGCATGCCTCACATGCCCCATGCATGTCTCTCTCCATCAACTAAGAGCTGCAACAAGTATTTATAGACAAGCATTACAAGGCACAACTCCCATTCCTACTTTTAAGGAAGTAGTGGGACATTATCTCACCCATGTTCACCCATGAACATAGTGGCCCCATTATCTACCAAGTAGTGGGTAGTTTTCCCCATGATCTCCCATGATCTTAGTGGGTTGAGAGCACTTCCATCCATGCCCCCACGTTCTCCAGCACAGCCCCCATGATCCCATGATCTTGGATGCCCATAACTGCCACTAACCCATGTTCTGCATGTACACCTAGCAGCCCCAACTGCCAGTCCTTGCTTCGCCATCTGTTGAGTCTCTCGCATGCCTTGGACAGTCCGTCGTCCAAGCTTCAGATCATGCCAAGTCAAACCAACGATTTGCACAAGCTGTTGCGCGCTGCCGAATTCGTATCTGTATGCAGGCTGCCAAATCCTGCGCTGCCGAATTCGCATCAGCGTGTCTGCACTGCCGAATCCCGCGACAGCCCCAATTCTCGTCAGCCTATCCCCCTGACGAGTTTTCCTGCTTGGCCTGGACAGTCCATCGTCCAGCCCATGTTCGTCAACAATCTGCGCTGCCAATTTTCCTTCGACGAACCTACAGCTGCACAAATCTGCGCTGCTGATTTGTCCCACTGTTGGCATGGCTGCCAGCACCCTCAAGCACTGTTTTGAACAACCTGCCGAAGCGTGCACCTCGTGCACATTTAACACTGTTATAGTTAGCCAGCACACCTTCGCCATCGTCTTCGACGTCTCCAGACCAGGTAAGTTCTGCATTTCCATCTTGCAATTATAATCACGTAGTTACTGTCTGAAGCCATTTTTAATTCACCACCTACTGGTCATTGTTTAATTCACTGCTTGTGCATGCACACGCGTGAATAAGATTTGCGTGACTGCTGCCCGTCAATGACTAGGCTGGGCCGGCTGGGTCTAGCCTAGTCTAGCCCCCATGGGCTGAGCTGGGCCCAGCAAAAAAAATATATTAAAAAAATAGAAAATAAAAAATAGAAAAATAAAAAATATAGAAAAATAAAAAAAATGTTTATGCATGAATAAAAATAATGTAAATTTATTGGTTTATTCACTGACACTAGAGTCAAGAATAAAAATACCGGTTTAAATTTATATTATTTTATTCATTGTATTTTATTTTATTTAGTTAGAAAAATAAAAAAAATGTGTGCATGCTTAAAAATAAATTTATTTTTATTCACTAGCGCTAGAGTAAGGAATAAAAAAAATATTGATCTAATTTTATTTTCGTAGCTACAAATTTTTACCAACACCAGAGTCAGGAATATTATAAACAAATCATCATAGCATAAACTAATAAACATTTAGCAATTTAAGACAAAACCAGTAATGCATTCTGCCTTAGGCAAAACGTTTAAGGGGTGATAATATCTTCCTTTTTACGTAACCAATCCCGAGCCATAGAATCTCTGTTGACCAGTTAGGGTTCCTAGTGACCATAATACTAGGTGGCGAATCCTCAAATAAGACATTTTTCCATAAAAGAACCGGATGCCAGAAATCTGTTCTTTTTCCATAATAATTCAAGAAATTATTTTGTGGGTCGTCGCGATGTCGGGTGCGACTGAATGACGACTCCACTGGGGACTTTAGGATTAGCATGCATCCTTATTTATGTTGTCATGCATCACTTTGGAAGCACACACTTTACAACCTAGGATAAGAGGGGGAGTAACGGTACCCCAATGGCTTTAGCCTGGGTAAGACTCGTGAAACCATCCAACTCTCGCTTGATTGTTTACTTGGAAGTGGTTGATATGCCAAACTGATATTACTCGGGGCCTCTATCTTCACATTACTTGTAAGCCTCATATCGACCTTTCGAGGACGATCACTAAGCATGCAATAGACCATTTGAAACTAGATAATGAGCAACCCCTTGATGCACTCAACAATTAGGATCTTCCTACTAGGTTGGCACCCCGTGAAGGGCTAGTTTGCATTTCATATGTATTTTTTTATTAATCCACATTTTTATATAAATTGCATGAGTTACATTTAGCAAGTTGAAATATAGCTTCCCCATTGAAACCCATCTATAACACTCGTTCGAGAAAAAAACAAATGGAAAACGAAGAAAGAGCCTAGTTGGAAGCCCAACATCAAAAAGAGATGGATAATCTTAAAGAAGAAGTTGCAAGGCTTACTAGTATACTCGAGCAGGCCTTGAGAGATAAATCCAGAAAAGCAACGTTTATAGCTCAGCCTAAAGATATGCATGTAACTCAATTCAATCCACATAATCTTGGAGAAAATAGGGTGTCATCTGAATTTCACCAAGCTATGCATTTCCAGCTAGAATACCCCATGAGAATGTCGTTTACCATTGATTCTACCGAGAAAGAATCTCAAAAGGGGCAAGATGGTGAAAGAAAAGGATTTGGAAAAATGGACTGTCTTGGAAGAGAGGATAAGGGTAGTTGAGGGAAACCATTTGTGTGACCTGATGGAAACTCTCAATATGTGTTTGGTACCTAACATAGTCATTCCTAAGAAGTTTAGAGTGCCAGAATTTATCAAATATATGGGAACTCAATGCCCTATAACTCATCTCAAAGCATACTGCAACAAAATGGTTGAGGTGGTTGATGATGAGAAATTGTTGATTCATTTCTTCCAAGACAGTTTAAGTGACGCTGCGCTCACTTGGTATATGCGGTTGGACAATAGCAAGGTTAAAAAATGGAAGGATTTAGTTGATGCCTTCATGAGGCAATATAAATTCAATATAGACGTGGGCCCTAATCGGTTAAGCTTACAAGCTATGGAGAAGGACAACAAGGAGTCCATAAGGGAATACGCTAGAAGATGGAGTGAGGTAGTTGCACACAAGGTTGTTAAAATCACGTTTTGACTCGTAAAATCGTTCGATTTTACGAGTCAAAACATGCTTTGCGTGCTGAATCATTTGAAAAAATTGAAAATGAGTGAAATTGGGTTGAAATTGAATAAAATCGTTAAAATCGAGTGAAATCGCGAAAAATCGCGATTTCAGGGTCGATTTCATGATTTTAACAAAATGCATGCATTGAAGTAAAATTCTCCCCCTATGCTCCAGCTGTCCGGCGCCTATTGGTTGTCTCATCCACAATTGACGACGACGACGCCTCCACCTCGATCGAGCTCCCTTTATTTTCACCATTCAGCTTCAACTCAAGCGCATCAAAATCATGGTCCACGTCACCAGCTCCATCATCGTAAGTACGCAACAAACCATCATACGTTAACCCTTTCTCCCCTTCAATAAACTCTCCCCTTTCTCCCCTTCAATAAACTCTCCCCTTTCTCCCCTTCAATAAACTCCCCTTCAATTTATTTATTGTTTTATTTTCTGGCGGATTATTAATTAAATAAATGGAGTGGATTAATGAGGGCGGTAAGGTCATTAAAACTATTTAATAAGAATTACTTTAAAAAAAAATTAATTGAAAATATAATAAAATAATACTTTTTTATTTTTAATATTATTACATTAAAATATTTAAAAAAACCAAAAACTTTAATTTAAAACAAAATAAAAATTTAAAAATTTAATTTTAAAAAAATATTTTTAAAACATGAAACAAACACTTTGACTAATATTGTGAAATTTGATTGGTTCAGCATTCTGATTAGAATTTAACCGACTCAGAATCTCAATTGATTTAAATTAAAAATAATAGAAAAAAATATAATTAATTGAGTTAAAATGTAATTTTTAATCTATTAATTTTTTTTATAAATCATATTAACCGAATATTATTTCAATTTCGCTCGAGTTTTATGGTAGAAACTGGTGAAGAGTGTGTATCACACCTGACAGTATTTTAAAATGCTTGAACTATATATGAATTTTTATTTGAAGGCTTGAAATATGTATGAAGTTTTATTTGAAACATGTTTTTTAATGTGCTTGAACTATGTATGAATTTTTATTTGAAACATGAATTGTTTTTAATGTATTTCAAAATTCCTTACGATTTTACGATTTTACGATCCGATTTTGTGAGGGGCTTTCCGTTTCGTTCTAAAATCACGATTTTAACAACCTTGGCTGCACAAGTTAACCCTTCTATGTTGGAAAAAGAGATGATCAGTTTATTTTCCAACACCTTTAAAACTCCGTACTTTGAATACTTGGTTAGAAGCTCTGCACAACATTTTACTGACCTAGTTATTATAGCTGAAAGAATTGAACAAGCCATTGGGTTAGGTAAAATTGTTGATCCAACTTAAAAGAACGATTTCACCGAAAAAGAAAAGGACACTGAAGGGGGTTGCCAAGGCACTTACCGTTCCTATAGTTAATTTCTTCGCACCGACTCCTAGATATCAACTGTTTTGAAGATAAAACTATGATGATAGTAGGTCGAGAATGGTCTGCATATGACTGCAACTAAGTGTTGAAAATATGCCCTTGTCGAGGAGAATGAATGATTGAAAGATTTCAAAAATTCTAATGAATGATCACCTAATGTTTAGCCCCTTTATGTGTTATCATGCCAGTATTCATGTTGTCATAAGATCTTTGTTATTGAACTTCTTTTCCTAAGCTTCAATGAAATAATGAGTTTGACATTCAATCGTGTTCACGACCAAGCATTATTCATCTTCTTAAAAGATTTTTCTTATAAGAACTCACGAATACACCTTTGAAGCCTCGCGTGATCTCATAGACGCAATTCATCTCTTGTACCAAAATTGATCAGGTATTTTGATTTCAAAAAATAATTTGATGTTCTTTCAAAAATGATATTTTTAACATTCTACTGTAGAATGACAATTGAATCAAGCAACTCCATCATTGAGGTGACTAAATTATAAACAAAAAAAAAGGGAAAAAAAGCAAAAAGGAAAAAAGGAAAAAAGAAAAAAGAAAAAAGAAAAAAGAAATGAATAAACACCCTTACCCCATGACTCTTGAATCATGTGTTTTTAAATGTATGAATAATGGTATATAGTGAACTCGTTACTCATGACTCATGAAATGTATCTTTGCAAAGACCAAACCATCATACCGGATAAGGTCAAAGTTTATTGATCTTAACTGCTTGCGCTTGAAATGAGGAAAGGTCGTCTTTGTTATTCCTTTCACATTCTGAAATAAGTACATCCCTTGCGATCCCTTTTTGAGCCTGAATAATTTTTCTTTCATGAAAAAAATCCCAACTAGGATCACACCCCACACTGGGGGGCAAGATAAAATTTCAATGAGAAAAGAGAAAAAGCCGTGAGAAATCCAAAAAGGTATAAGAGCTTAAGAAAATAAAATGCTAGGGGGCATGCCCAAATCACTAGAAAAAGTAACATCCAAGATAAAGTGAGTATGTCCTAGCAAAGCAATAAAAAAGAAGAAGCAGCAAATCAAAGAAGAGCGGCAAAAGAAAATATGAATGATGTCAAGAGTCAAACTGTTGATAGTGATCCTTAGTCTTTGAAACCCTGAAACACTCTTTGAGCCTTATGAATCCTTTTCTTTCATAGCTAGAAACCACAGCCTACGTTACGTCCCTGTAGAAGTCCTTTCTAATCAAGCAAGCAAGCAACCTAGAACAATAAACAATGCTCTCCAAATGCAAAGAATACTTTTTCATAAGATTCATGACATCAAGAATAAACTACTCATTATTATTCATGCTGATAAAAATGAATGTTCAAAAGAGACAAATTTTGCTCATACAAAACCTCAAGTTTTTTCTCGAGCCCTTCACTTTGAAACAAAAGGTCACCTCGTGATGTATTTTCACCGAAGATCTCATTGCCAAACACAAGAGCAAATAATCTCTTTTCCAAAAAAGAAAATAACCAAGGAGTTGCAAGATTTCAAAAGCAAATTATTTTAGACTCACATCGAAACAATTTTTGTTTTCAAAATGCAAGATCAAGATTTCAAGATTCATTCTAAACCCATATTCCTTCACCAAACTGAAAAGGAGAGAAATGAGAGAATAGCCTTTTAAAACCATTATTTGTCTAAGTCGTTGGTAAAGCACATTTAGGGGTAATGACCAATACAAGGGGGCAACATTGTGTTTAGAAGGAAAAATTCTAGAAAAGGAGATGGAACATTTCCTACAACAAGACAAGGGGGCATTTTGGTTTATGAAAGACAGTTTGATCCTTTTAGCAAGTGACACCGAATGTTTTTAGCAGTGAGATGAGGAGTAATGAATGATCTTCTTAAATTATCTGACGAGACAAAATCTCTAGCAAGCAAGTGGGTCACGATGGGCACCACAAAGGCTGAGTTGTGTGAACAAATCTGGAAATAGACTTACATGGGCCAACTCGAGTGGGCTAGAAGCCAAGCGACAAAGATGACCCAAATCAAAGGTAGCAAGTCCTCATCAGTCAAGCAACAAGAAGACTAAAAAGAAATGGGGGCCTATATTTCAAATCAGGTAAAGATGCATGCATATCATTTAAACTTTGAGGCATTGGACAATGAGTTTCAAAAATTTCATATGAGAAAATTCCAACTGAATCCATCAAGTGGAAGGCCAACTTAAAATGGCCAAAGATCAAAATTGTTGTTCAAAATTTTTCATTTTTGAGAATTTTTCAACATGGGAAGGCCGTCCATGAGAAATAGGCCATCTGAAAAATCTTTGTGCTTTTCCACCTCCTTTAAATGCGCTTTTGAGCTTTTGATCATCATTTTTAGGGCGCTTTCAAGCCCTTATCTCCTTCAAATGCGCCTTCAAGCCCTTGACCATCCAAGATAGTGTGTTTTCTAAAACTCACTTTTCTCTTTGAGTACCTTTGAGCACTCTCTTTCCTCTTCAAGTGCCTTTGAGCACTCATTTCTTCTTGGAGTGCATTTGAGCCCTCACCTTCCTCTTCGAGCGCCTTTGAGCCCTCGCTTCTTTTCGAGTGCCTTTGAGCACTCGCCTTCCTCTTAGAGCGCCTTTGAGCCCTCACTTTCCTTTTTGAGTGCCTTTGAGCCCTCACTTTCCTCCTCGAGCGCCTTTGAGCACTCGCTTTCTTCTTGCAGCGCCTTTGAGCACTTGCTTTCCTCTTCGAGCGCCTTTGAGCCCTCGCTTCTCCTCGAGTACCTTTGAGCACTCACCTTCTTCTTGGAGCGCCTTTGAGCCCTCACTTTCCTCCTCAAGTGCCTTTGAGACTCACTTTCCTCTCGAGCGCCTTTGGGCACTCGCTTATCTCTTTGAGTGCCTTTAAGTACTCGCTTTCCTCTTCGAGTGCCTTTGAGCACTCAATTTCTTCTTGGAGCGCCTTTGAGCCCTCACTTTCCTCTTCGAGCGCCTTTAAGCCCTCGCTTCTCCTCGAGTGCCTTTGAGCACTCGACTTCTTCTTAGAGCGCCTTTGAGCCCTCACTTTCCTCCTCAAGTGCCTTTGAGCACTCGCTTTCCTCCTCAAGTGCCTTTGAACACTCACTTTCCTTTTCGAGCACCTTGGAGCACTCGCTTTCCTCTTCGAGTGCCTTGGAGCACTCGCTTTCCTTTTCGAGCGTCTTTGAGCCCTCACTTTCATTTTTGAGCGCCTTTGAGCACTCGCTTTCCTCCTCGAGTGCCTTTGAGCACTCGCTTTCCTTTTCGAGCACCTTTGAGCCCTCGTTTTTCTCTTGGAGCGCCTTTGAGCCCTCGCTTTGCTCTTCGAGCGCCTTTGAGCCCTCACATTCTTTTGAGTGCACCTTTAAGCCCTCACATTCTTTTGAGTACGTCTTCGAGCCCTCATTTTCTTTTTTTTCTTACTTGGGTAGGTCACCTATCACAATGAGACCACTTCTAAAAAAAAAAAAAGAAATAACAAAAAAACAAAAAAAAGTGGGTCGTCTTCCAAATGACTTGTTTCTTGATTTCTACATCTCTCTGTAAAGGTCATGTGTCCATCTACTGTTTTCAAGACTAAAAACAAAAAAAAAAACAAAAAAAGTGGGTCGTTTTTCAAATGACTTGTTTCTTGATTTCTACATCTCTCTGTAAAGGTCGTGTGACAATCTGCTGTTTTCAAAGTTTTCAAGACTAAAGAAAAAAAGGAGGTTCTTTCTGTATCTACTTTTCTTTATAAATTTACAACACAAAGCTAAAAGAAAATGAAATTTTCCAATATCTTTGCATAGTAAATATTATAAAGAGGAGGCAACTATCATAACCCAATTTTTGACTATTTTATTTTAATTATTATTATTATTTTATTTACTGAAAAGGGAAAAAATGATGAAAAAAAAATAATAATGTTGAAAAAACAACTAAAAAATAAATGAAGAATGAATTAAAATTTGGGTTAAGGGCAACATAATTGGAAGTTTAAGATTTAATTAAATTTTTGACTTGTTTAATTAATCAAATCAAGGGTTTAATTGGATAATTAATAAATTTTGAGACTAAATTAAGCTTGGAATTAATTTAATTAATCAAATCAAGGGTTTAATTGGAGAATTGACAAGTTTTGAGACTTAATTAAGCTTGGAATTAATTCAATTCATCCAATCAATCAATGGTTTAATTAGAGAATTGACAAGTTTTGAGACTTAATTAAGCTTAAAATTAATTTAATTTATCCAATCAAGGGTTTTAATTGGAGAATTGACAAGTTTTGAGACTTAATTAAGCTTGGAATTAATTTAATTAATCAAATCAAGGGCTTAATTGGAGAATTGATAAGTTTTTAGACTTCATTGAACTTGAAATTAATTTAATTAATGAAATCAGGGGCTTAATTGAAAAAATACCAAAGTTTGGGGTTAATTGGGGGCATAATTGCGACAGATTAAAATCCAGGGATTAACTTGTAAAAGGCGTCGAAATGCAGGGCTCCAATTACAATTTAACTAGGGGCTTAATTACAAAATAGTAAAAAATACAAGGTCTAAAATGCAAATAGCCATTAAACACCAAAAACGGTGCCGTTTTCCCGTCACTGTTCATCTTCTTCAACGCTTCAGCTGTCTGCCGCCACCATTACTCCTGCAATAACAGTCGATTGATTACCTGGTAACGGTGGAATGTTGTGGCTATAAAACTGGAAGAAACAGAGAACGCAAGGGAGACAAGAAAGGGCAGAACCGAGGATAGGAAAAAGAAAAACAGAGTAAGAAGAAACTAAAAAAAACAGAGAAAAACCAGAGGGAGTTCACGTTCAACCGGCAGAACCTCATGCTTTTATCACCATCTCCTTCGTCCTGAGCAAAAGAGAAACCGGAGAGAAAAGCAGAGGAACGACGCAGAGACAAGGAGCAGCTCTACCATCGTCTTTGTCCCTTCATCTCAGCCCATCGGACGAAAGCGCAGAGACGAGAACCGGCGTTGACCATCGTCTTCACAGTCTTTAACAACCAGCCTCCAGAACCAGAGGCAGCAGAACAAAGAATCACAAAAGAAAGGGTATGACACCGAGAACGTGGTAGAACCAGAGACAGAGGACGAAGACGAAAAAAAGACAGAAAGAAAGATGAGAGGATGAAGAAGAAAAACAAGACGAAGCAGATTTGAGCGTCCGATTCGACCAACAACCTCACGTCTTCATCGCCATCGTCTTCATCTCAGGACCAGAGCTTGTCAGGAAGACGCCACAGCAAAAGAGACGAAGAAGAAATCCAGAAAGCAAGAAAAAAATGAAAACCAAAGAGAGAACATAGGAGAATACGGTTAGCCAGCACACCTTCGCCATCGTCTTCGACGTCTCCAGACCAGGTAAGTTCTGCATTTCCATCTTGCAATTATAATCACGTAGTTACTGTCTGAAGCCATTTTTAATTCACCACCTATTGTTCATTGTTTAATTCATTGCTTGTGCATGCACACGCGTGAATAAGATCCGCGTGACTGCTGCCCGTCAATGACTAGGCTGGGCCGGCTGGGTCCAGCCCAGTCTAACCCCCGTGGGTTGAGCTAGGCCCAGCCCAAAAAAATAATAAATAAAAAAATAGAAAAATAAAAAACAGAAAAATAAAAATAATAATAAAAAAAAAAATTTTATGCATGAATAAAAATAATGTAAATTTATTGGTTTATTCACTAACGCTAGAGTCAGGAATAAAAATACCGGTTTAAATTTATATTATTTTTATTCATTGTATTTTATTTTATTTAGTTAGAAAAATAAAAAAATGTGTGCATGCATAAAAATAAATTTATTTTTATTCACTAGCGCTAGAGTAAGGAATAAAAAAAATATTGATCTAATTTTATTTTCGTAGCTACGAATTTTTACCAATACCAGAGTTGGAATTATTCAAACTCGAATATTCACTAGCGCTAGAGTCAGGAATATTATAAACAAATCATCATAGCATAAACTAATAAACATTTAGCAATTTAAGACAAAACCAGCAATGCAGTCTGCCTTAGGCAGAACGTTTAAGGGGTGATAATATCTTCCCTTTTACGTAACCAATCCCAAGCCATAGAATCTCTGTTGACCAGTTAGGGTTCCTAGTGACCATAATACTAGGTAGCGACTCCTCAAACAAGACATTTTTTTTCTAAAAGAACCGGATGCCAGAAATCTGTTATTTTTCCATAATAATTCAAGAAATTATTTTGTGGGTCGTCGCAATGTCAAGTGCGACTCCTACATCTAAGCCTTCAAGGGCTTTCTAGCGTTTTCCTATCTCTTTAATTCAAAACATTACAATACCATTCAATACATCCATTAACATGAATTTTAATTCTGAACACCCTTTTGCTACTAACTACGATCATGTTATGTTGTTTGGGTATTAAAGTTCACCTGTGATAAGTATTAAGAGCATCCACTCCATCTTGCATAGCCTAACACCTGAAATTAACAATGAAACTTGCAAGAATAGGATGACATGAAGCAAAAAAGACTTAGGTGGTCACCGTGTGCCATCTTGATATCGAGTAACCAAAGAGTGACTGTGAAGAGAATGATATCTTTTGTATTATATTACAGAGTAAACAAAAGTTACAATTTATACTAATGGCTTGATACAAAGAGCTTACATTAAAGCCTACGATCAGACCTAATTATCACAGAATAAGGAAACAAATAAGTGAAGATTCAATTACAGTATTTGACAGACTTGATTTCCTATTCTGTGATTGATTTCCTATGTTGTGCTTGGTTTCCTTTAACACTCCTCAAGTTGGAGTGTATGTTAATTACACCCAACTTGCTAAGTAAGGTCTCAAACTGTGTGGAGCTTAATGGCTTAGTAAACAAGTCAGCCGGTTGGTTTGTAGTCTGTATGTAGGCTGTTTGAATCATTCCTGCTTGAATTTTCTCACGTATCAAATGACAGTCTATTTCTATGTGCTTGGTTCGCTCATGAAAGACTGGATTCGATGCTATGTGCAATGCTGCTTGGTTATCACAAAACAAGGTTACCGGTTGTGTGTGATTTATCTGCAAGTCCTTCAAAATATTTTTCAGCCATGTAATTTCGCAGCATGTAGTAGCTATGGAGCGATATTCTGCCTCTGCACTTGAACGTGATATTGTTGTCTGTTTCTTGCTCCTCCATGAAACTGGTGCTTCTCCAAGTAAAATGCAGTAACCAGTAACTGATCTTCTTGTGTCCTTACAACGAGCCCAATCAGCATCACAAAATGCTTGTAACTGAAGTGAACCTGTGGACGGCAACAGGATGCCTTGCCCAGGTGTTTGTTTGATATATTTGAGCACTTTATAAGCTGCATCTAGGTGTGGTTGGCGGGGCTTATCCATGAACTGACTAAGGATATGCACAACATAAGTCAAGTCTGGTCTAGTTATTGTAAGATAGAGTAACCTGCCAACTAACCTCCTGTATGTTGATCCATCTTCCAAAAGCTTTCCATCGGATTGTGTTAGAGACACATTTTGCTCCAAAGGAAATCGAGATGGCTTGACACCCAAAAACCCCGCATCATCCAAAATCTCGAGTGCATATTTTCTCTATGACAAACTGATGCCATGTCGTGATCTGGCAACCTCGATGCCAAGGAAGTATTTAAGTTGCCCCAAGTCCTTAAGTTTGAATTATTTGGACAAGAAGAGTTTGGTGTTCTCTATGTCCTGCAAATTATTCCCAGCTAATATCACATCATCAACATATATCAGTAATGCTAGAAAGTTACCATGCTGGCTTCGGACGAACAAGGAGTAATCAGATAGGGACTGATGGAATCCTGCAGCCTTGAGTGCACCGGACAGTTTGATAAACCACTGTCTAGAGGCTTGTTTTAAGCCATACAGGGATTTATGAAGTTTGCAAACGCGTGTCTCCCCCTTTCGTTCGAAGCCAGGAGGCAAAGTCATGTAGACGTCCTCATCCAAGTCACCATGCAAGAATGCATTGTTGACATCAAGCTGATGTAAATGCCAACCACGCAAAGCTGCCACACTAAGTAAGAGGCGGACAGTGACCATCTTGGCTACGGGAGCAAAGGTTTCCTGATAATCAACACCTGCAACTTGGTTGTAGCCCTTGGCCACCAGTTGTGCCTTATAGCGTTCCACTATCCCATCAGCTTTCAACTTGATTTTGTATACCCATTTGCAGCCGATCGGCTGTTTGTGGGATGGTAAAGGTACCAAACTCCAAGTCCCAGTGGCCTGTAAAGCAGATATCTCATGGTGCATGGCCTCACGCCACTGAGGATGTTGAACAGCCTGTGAAAAACTGGTAGGTTCTTTGAGGAGAGTGAGTTGAGCAGTATAAGCTTTGTGATGGGGAGAAAGGTGAGTGTAAGATAAATAGGCAGAGAGGGGATAAGCAGTACCTGAAGTGTGAACCATGTTCGTGGATGATGTCGGGTTAGGCCTTGAAGGGAGAGTCATGGCGAGATGGAAATCCTGCAAGTAAGAAGGAGTGGTGATAGAACGACTGCCACGACGAAGAGTAGGAATGGGCACAGGTGAGGAGGTGTTCAGTATGGGAGAAAAATCGGGTAGTGGACTATCAGTAGGACTGGCTGAATATAGGGACTCTGTGAGAGGAGCTAGAGGAGTGGATGAGGTGGTGGATGGATGGGTCTGGGAATTGGGTGAGCTAGGAAAGGTAGGATTGGGAAGTAGAGAAGGGGGTTCAAAGTGTATGTCGAAAGGTATGGATGGAGTGGGAGTGGGCGTGGGAGGTGATAATGATGGGGTATTGGTATGTGATGCAGATGTAATAAAGGGAAATGTAGATTCAAAGAAGACGACATCCCTAGAGACAAGTGTTCGTTGTGTAGCTAGATCAAAAACTCTATACCCCTTTTTCCCATAAGGATAGCCAAGAAAAATACATCGAGATGCTCGAGGATCAAATTTTGAGCGATTTTGGGCATGGGTGGAAACAAAACATAAGCAACCAAATACTCGTAAGTGCGAGTAATTGGGAACTTTGTTGAAGAGTTTTTCATATGGTGTTTTTCCATGGAGAATGGGGGTTGGTGTTCGATTTATGAGATAAGCGGAAGCAAGAATAGCGTCACCCTAAAATTGGTGAGAAAGGCCGGCTTGAAGAAGTAAAGCACGTGCCATATTTAACAAATGCCTATGTTTGCGTTCGGCAACGCCATTTTGTTGTGGAGTATTAATGCAATTGGTTTGATGAATAATACCTTTGTGAGCGTAAAATCTGTCAAGTTTGAATTCAAGACCATTATCACTACGAATCATTTTGACTTTGGAATCAAATTGGTTTTCAGCCATGTTGATGAAATTGACTAGAAGACCCCTAGTGTCAGATTTGTGTTTCATAAGATAAATCCATATGCATCTAGTATGATCATCAACGATAGTAAGAAAATATTTGGCACCTGAAATAGAAGGAATTTTATAACCACCCCAAATGTCAACATGGATTAAATCAAATGAAGATATGGTAGTAATGGAACTTGAAGAAAATGGAAGTCTGGTTTGTTTTGCTAACGGACAAATACAACACTTGTCGTTAGAGCAAGAATTAACTTTAGAAAATAATGGAGAGACTTTGGTTGAGGGATGCCCAAGACGTTGATGCCAAAGGTTCGGGTTAGAATTTTTGGCATGGTTGCAGGTTCCTTTCTTGGCTTGGTCAAGAAAGTAGAGACCCTCCCGTTCAATTCCCGTCCCAATCATCTTCCCCGAACGTAGGTCCTGAATCACACAAAATTGGCTTAGAAAAATGGTGATGCAAGAAGAATCAAATGCTAGTTTGCTAATGGAAATTAAATTCAATCAGAAATATGGGACACATAAGACATTATCAAGGATCAAATCAGGAGATAGATGAACTCTGCCTATGTGAGTTACTTGTGCTATTGATCCATTCGGTAATTCAACAGTGCGGCCATTAACCGGTCTTGAGTATGTGAGCAGATTTTGGTCATAAATCATATGATCTGTGCACCCACTATCCAAAATCCATGTACTTCTGTTGCCATTAGAGAAGAGTGAAAAAGCTTTACCTGAGAGCTCATCATGAGTTGGACAGTTACTAACATGGTTGGCAGAGGATGTTTTGGTTTTTAACATGCTGAGTATCTGTTTGCACTCGTCAGGTGTGAAAGGAAAATTCATCTCCTTCCTCTCATTCGTATGGGATGCAACTTGATTTCCCTTGGAAATCGCCATATTAAATTCAGCTTCAGTTACTGCTTTCTTCTTGCGACAATACTCGGCTGTATGTCCCTTCCAACGGCAGAAAGTGCATCTGAGATGTGCACGACAATCCTTGGTGTTGTGATTTGTTCTATTGCATCTTGAGCATCTCTGTTCAGTTTCAGTCTCATGGCTTAAATTCTTTACAGCAAAGGCAGCAGCCTCTGGTTGAGCAGGACTTTTCCCAGTTGTCACTTCTGATTGTTTTTCATGACGAAGAACCAGTGAGTATGCCTTGTTGATTGTTGGTAATGGATCCTGCAACAGAGTGTTGCTACGAACACCCACATATGAATCACTAAGACCCATGAGAAATTTCATGGTTTTCTGTGTGTCCAGGTATGCAGCCACTTCCTTGACTGATCCACAAGTGCATGTTGGAAAGGTGCATAGTGCATCATGCTCATCCCATAAACCTTTCAGTTTTGTGAAGTAGGATCCCACAGACATGCTGCCCTGCACACAGTTGTGAATTTCATTCTCAATGTTAAATAACTGAACCACATTCACATGTGAGAATCTTTCCTTTAAATCAAGTCACATTTGTCTGGCATCCTTGCAGTTGATGACGCTAGCTGCAATATCTTTGGACATAGATCCCAACAGCCAAGTTTTAACCAAACTGTTGCACCGATTCCATTGTTGATGCTCATCTGGTTTCTTCTCATCAGGCTCCTTCATTGAGCCATCTATAAATCCAATCTTGTTTTTAACTGTCAGAGCCATAGTCATGGATTGGCTCCATGTGCTGTAGTTGTCTTCAACCAAAGGTTGTGGCACAAGAACAGCGCCAGGTTGATCTGAATGGTGAAGGTAAAGCTGGTGATTGGGATGATCCCATCTTGCTCTTGAAGACATGCTTCCTTGGTTTTCGTCTCCCATGGAAGTTGGCTAAAGGGTTTATGTTTTATTTTGATACCTAGATTAATTGCTCTGATACCATGAAGAGAATGATATCTTTTGTATTATATTTCAGAGTAAACAAAAGTTACAATTTATACTAATGGCTTGATACAAAGAGCCTACATTAAAGCCTACGATCAGACCTAATTATCACAGAATAAGGAAACAAATAAGTGAAGATTCAATTACAGTATTTGACAGACTTGATTTCCTATTCTGTGATTGATTTCCTATGTTGTGCTTGGTTTCCTTTAACAGACTGCGATTTGGAGTAGAATCTGGCATGGATAAAAATGCAATTTTAGCAAAATTAGAATCCTAGGATAATTGTAGTGGTGAGTCCAAATCATGTGATAAAAGTGGGATGCTATATGAACATGGAAAGACGAAACAAGTAGAAACATCTGAAATTTACAGGGCGGTAGTTTGTAGACTCTTGGAAAGAGATTGAACCTTGAAAAGTTATCTTTGATAAGTTTCTATTGATGAGTGAAAGGAAAGGTGAGTTCATCAAACACAACATGACAAGATACATAGATACGGCCTGTTTGCATATTCATGCATTAATATCCTTTATGGAGGGGTGAATAGCCAAGGAAGACAAGTCTACTGGACTTACAATCAAGTTTAGTCCTGCCAAAATATGTTAAAGTATGGATAGTATGCACACCCAAACACACGTAAATTATTGTAGAAAATGAGAGGACTAAAAAACCATCCCATATGGTCACTTGTCATGAAGAATGAGACTAGCCAACTGATTTATAGGAAATAATATTGTACTAAAAACCATAGTAAAAAATTCATAAGAAGGTACATGAGTAAGTCCCTAGCTAAATATATGTATGAATAGTATGAAGAAGAAGAAAAGAGGCATATGCAGACTAAAAATAATAATTTTATAGATTTTTTCAAGGCATAATTTTCAAAAAAATCCAACTTTTTTTTATTAAGAAAAGGTAAAAATATCAATAAAAACTTGTAAACTTGGTCCTGGTCTTGCATGCCAAAATCTTCTAGATACTTTATTGGCCATCAGTCCTACAAGAGAATGTTGAAGACATCGTAGATTTGATAGATACAAGCTATCAACTACTTACCCTTTCAGCAGCACCTGTAGTTTTTTAAAGTCCTTAAAAATAAAACCCCGTGGATAAAGAAAAAAGAAGAAAAAGCAATTATAATCTCTTGTAGGCTAAGAAACTGAAAGCAGATTATTCTTTAGATCAAGGACTTTAAGAACATAATTTAATTTGATATCAGTGGTTGGAATTGTAACATGAGCAACAGCAGTAATAGACAACCCATCACCATTACCAACCATAACAAAATGATTTATAGAGTAAGTTTTAATACCTTGCAGTGTCAGGATACCAAGTATCATCCATGGTGCCACCCATCTGCAAGGCAATAAATACTTTGTACTGTTCAGTGTCCTCGTCAGTTGCAAAGCATGCAGCCATCTGCTTTGTGATTTGGACCTCCACAACGAAAATAAGTAAAGCAGGTGTTATCACTCGCGTGATCATAATTGGAAAAATAACCACCATGATTTAATGGTTGGTTAGAATGACCGCCCGCCAGCTGAAATAACCTGAGCACGACTGCCACCCCAAGTGCTTCTTTATCATTATTGAGAGAATTGTTGAATACATATCCATGGCCTTCTCGAGATCTATTGTTAGAATTATCATAAGTGGTGTAAAAAGAAGAGGCAGATGAGGGTTTTCACTCAATAATGATACATCTTAAAATTCGGAAGTTTGATAATATCTTTTTCAAAATAAGAAAAAAATGTCTTGAACATTAATGGCAACAACAATAAGATCAAATTCAAGACCCAACCCTCTTAGAATACAAATGATGAAATCATCATCATCCATTGGTTTTCCTGCACCCCGAAGTGAAAGAGCCAAAGATTTGGCTTTGTGCAAATAGTCCTTCAATAAGGACGTTCACTTTGTGAGTGACTGATGCTCACTCTGCATTTGCTGGACACCATTTCGTGTATGGCTACCATATAGAGTCTCCAAAACTTTCCAAGCCTCATGGGAAGACTCATCGTCGATCACCTGAGACATAAGAGCATCATACAGAGAGATATCAAGCCATCTATGGTAGAAGAAGACCATGGTCATGTAGAATATATATGAACTACTTGTACCTTTAACAGAGATATTAGGCAAAGTAGTTTTGGTGGTGGAAAAATCAACTAGAAAATTTAACTAAAAAAGAAAAGGTGCATATAATTCTGTGAATTACTCGATAATAAATTAAGAAATTATTTTTAAGAATCATAGCATTTCGTGATTCATTGATAAATAGATTTGGATTCTCTAGCAAACAATAGTATGAGAATTATCTATGGTAGAAGAAGATACCATTTTCGGAACCTTGGAGAGCCCCGATACCATGTAAAACAAAGTGAAATGTTTGGAAAACAACCTTGCCGTGATACTTGGCCTTGTATCAACTTATATAGAGCTTACAGCTAAGAAACCTGATATACAAGGAAACAATAATTGATAATATATTATACAAGAAAATAATAACTAGAGAGCATCAATTGTAGAGCATAATCTGTACATTTTAAACTTTAGGTTTCAAATCCTTATATTTAGATCCTCAAGAGAAATTATTTTTTTATGGAATCTTGAAGCAACCAGAAACTAGAGTAACTAAAGTTAAAAGAAAAAAACAAGAAGAAGTTGAAAGCTGTTGATTCTCATATAAATAGAAAATAATTATGAGTAAATATTTATAAAATATTATTCTAGAAATAACCCTTAATTGTTTTGAAAAGAAAGACTAATTTGGGAACCTTTTGATCTTCGTTGACTATTAGTTACATGGCCCGCGCGATGCCGCAGGTTAATTTGTTTTTTTTTTTTGCATAAAAAATATCAAAAAAAGCTAAGATCTAAAAGTATTAGGTCTTTTTACAAAGTTATACTCAATAGTCTTGGGTTTGGCTACAACGCCCGACCCAAGAATAATATTTATAATATTAATAATAACATCAAACTTGCATGACCTAAGTTTAAGTGGGTCTGACTGCAATACCGATCCAATAGCCTTGGATGTGGGTCTAGCTGCAAGGTTGTGTCATAAATGTATGATAATTAAATCAATTAATTAAAAAGAAAAAAACAAAGAGAAAAACCAATAGGAAGAAAGAAAAATAATGAAGAAAAAGAAAAAAAAATGAATTAATTGAGTTAATCCTTAAAACTAGTTTAACCCGTCAAACCTTGAATTCGTGTCGTGAAAGTTTGATAACTAAATAGGAAGAAAAAAATGATGGGTTACCCAAAATTCACTCTGCTAACTCGTCAAACCCAAGATCCGTGTCATGAAAGTTTGATAACTAAATAGGGAAAAAAATTTAACATTAACAAACTAAATTATACAAAAAAAAATAATTAAAAATAAAAAAACATAAGCAAACAAAAGGCATCAGTCTTTTCACTGTGGACTACACTGTGCAGTTTGCAGTCAAAGGCATAAAAACGGCAAAAAAGCAAAAGAAAAAACAACTAAAGGCATTAGCCGATATCTAAATAGAAAAAAAAATTAATATTAATGAACTAAATTAAATAAAAAAAAATATTAATTAAAAAGGAAAAATAAAAGAAAAAAAACCTATAAGAAGAAAAAAAACTAATGAAGAAAAAGAAAAAACAAATCTAAATTAATTGGGTTAACCCGTCAAACCTGAGATCCGTGTCATGAAAGTCTGATAACTAAATTGAAAAAAATTTAATACCAATAAACTAAATAAAAAATTAATTAAAAATAAAAAAAGGTACTAGCCTTTTCACCATGGACTCCACTATGCAGTCCACAGTGAAAGGCATAAAAAGAAAAGAAAAAGCAAAAAAAAAAAGCATTAGCCTTTTCACTATGAACTGCATACAATATTAAAATATAAAAGTGGAAGAAAACAACTAATAAGAAAAAAAAACCTAAATCAACTAGATTAACCTGCCAAATCAAGTTAACCTGTCAAACTTGGGATTCGTGTTATGAAAGTGTGATAATTAAATAGAAAAACAATTTAATAATAATGAACTATATTAAGAAAAATATTAATTAAAAAGGAAAAAGCAAAGAGAAAAAAACCTATAGGAAGAAAAAAAAAACTAATGAAGAAAGAGGAAAAAAAATCTGAATCAACTAAGTTAACCTGTCAAACTAGGTTAACTCGTCGAATTTGGGATTCGTGTTATAAAAGTATGATAATTAAAGAAAAATATTAAGAAAGTAAATTAAAAAATAATTAAAAAACAAAGAAAACAAAAAAAAAAGCCAAAAAAAGAAACATAAATGAAAGCATGTTATATAATAACATAGCTAATAATATAAGATACCTTCAATTTATGATAAATGTTCATCTTAAATGCAGGCCTATCACATAAATGAAAGGATTGATTGATGAGTTTAAGTAGTGAAATTGAAAGGACAAAGAGAGAGCCAAACTTAGAAAAGAGATGCTGGTTCAGTCCAAACTGGAACACTGTTCGGTAATTGGACCATATCTCGAGTTCTAGATGTCTAAATGACCTCAATTGTTTGGAAAAATTCGGTAAGACATAGGCCTACAACTTTTATGTGGAATTCAAGATTTAAAAAAGCCATTTTCAAGTCCAAATTATAGCAACAACGAAGAAGTTTGAATTTGTCATGCAACCCAGATACTATTCAGTGTTCAGCCCATATCTCGAGTTCTAGAAGTCCAAATGACCTCAATGTTTTTTTTTTCGGAAAGATAAGACAATTTCCTAGAACTTTTATGAGTACAGGTGGTTCCAGTTATGATGCTAGCAATGACGTTTTATTCAGACAAGAAGATAATGATTTTCACCAAGTCAAGAGTTGGCCACCCACTCAACAATTAGTCATCAAATCAATAGTTTCAAATTTTGGCTTATAAAAGGAGGCATTTGTCATGCATTTAAAGGATTGGTTGTTCAGATCAAGAACTTGCTCTTGCTATATATATATATATATATATATATATATATATATATATTGTAATTCTTAAGTTTTGTTTTCATTAATATCTTGTTTATGCTTTTAATTTCCTTTCCTTTACTTAGTTAACTTGTATCTTATTCATGTTCTTATTTTGTTTATTTATGTTTCTCTTCTTCATTATGTTTAGCTAAGTTTATTATGTTAAGGTGAAAAGGTTACACTAATGGTGTAAGAATAAATATAGTGTAAACTCAACATGGACCTTAATGTTTAATATTAACATGTCTTATCTTTTTATCTTACTAATTCTTAATACCTTGTTTGTTAAATGGTTAATATAGATTTGTGTTGCATAACACTTGGTACAATAAATGTTTAGCACTTTTATAGCCCAACCGTATGGTATTACCTACACCTATGCTATGAAAGGAACTTGATTGGTTGTTAACATAAGTTAGCATCATGAATTCCTGACAATATTTAAAAGTTTGGTGTTACTTAAATAAGATAATTAATATGATCATGTTAACAATTTACAATGAGCTATTAATGACAAATCATTCGATCAGAACCTTCTTTGTGTGTGGTTTCCAGTTGAATAATAAGAGTTTATACTATACTTGTTTGAAATACCATTAGTGGATCCTCTAACCTTGAAATTTGTTTTTATAATTGTTTAATCCTTACATTAATCTTCCATCTCAAAGTTCTCATCAACTTCTTTATTATTATTATTATTATTATTATTATTATTATTATTATTATTACTAATACAACTACTACTACTACTACTACTACTATTATTGTTGCTGCTGTTGTTGTTGTATTATTATTGTCTATAATTTATACAATTAACCTCCCTGTGGTTCGACCCCGGTCTTGCTGGGTTATTTATTACTTCGACACTTGTACACTTGGGAGACGTTATCAATTTTTTGGTCATGTCAAGTTTTTGGCACCGTTGTCGGGGAGGTAAATTCTTGTACAAATTATAGTATTTATTTTATTTTTTCTTTTCACTTTTCTTGTATCTAACTTTGTTTCTTTTGTTTTGTTTCTTTTTGTTTTGTTTTCTTCTTCCTTTTATTCTATTTCTACATGTGCATGAGTGTTTGGTCACGTACATTAAGTGGTAGGCTTTGTAGGGTATCCTCATCATTTTTAGAAAATATAGCCGAAGAAGATAACCAGTCATTTTATAATGAGAATAATGAGAATAACTGTGTTAGAACACTTAGAGACCACATGAATCCCACAAGAACAAGTGCACCCTCATGCATAGTTTTCCCTCCTAATGCATCTCATTTTAATTTTAAGCCAGATATTATTCAACTTTCACCTTCTTTTCATGGCTTAGATCTAGAAAATCCATACTTGCATTTGAGAGAATTTGAAGAAGTTTGTAACACCTATAATGACTTAAATTGTAGCATGAATACCATTAGATTAAAGCTTTTTCCTTTTTCATTAAAAGATAAAGCTAAAACATGGCTACAAAATCTTAGGTCAGGATCCATTCATGCTTGGGATTAAATGCAACAACAATTTTTAAAGAAGTTTTTTTCATCTCACAGAACAAACTCTTTCAAAAGACAAATCACCACTTTCACTCAAAAACCAGGTGAAACATTTTACCAATGTTGGGATAGGTATCAAGACTTGCTTAATTCTTGCCCTCATCATGATTTTGAAACATGGAGATTGGTTTCACATTTTTATGAAGGGTTAACACTTAAAGATAGACAAATGGTTGAATTAATGTGCAATTGAACTTTTGAAGATAAAGACCCTAATGAAGCAATGGAGTACCTAGACTTGCTAGCTGAAGATGCGTAAAATTAGGACACTACAAGCACTTATGAAGCACCAAGTAAAACCCAACCTTATACATCTAGTTGAGGTATATATAACCTTAGGGAAGATCATGACCTCCAAGCCAAGTTTGCATCTTTAGCTAGGAAAGTCGAGGCAGTAGAATTGAAAAGGAGTGGTCAATTAAAAACTATTTAAGGCATTGTGTGTCAAATCTATAAAACAAATGAACATGCAACCAATGACTGTCCAACTTTGCCTTCTTTCAAGGAATGCCTCCATGAACAAACCCATGCTTTAAACAGTTTTCAAAGGCCCAATCATAACCCATACTCACAAACATAGAACCCTGGTTGGAGAAATCACCTAAATTTCAGTTGAAAGAGTGATAGTAACAATGCACAAACTTCACAACCACCATTTTAAGCACACCATAATTTCCAAAATTATCATGGATATGCACCTCCTTATGCTCCACCTCTTAGAAGAAATCTTGAGGAAACATGGCATGCATTCATTCAAAAGCAAGAGGCAATCAACACTTAACTTGCTAAAGGCATGACAAATTTTAAAGATACTCTTGTAAAGTTAAGATTTGCTCTCAGTTTCTATGATGAAGGTAAGTTTCCATCTCAACCACAGCAAAATCGAAAAGGGCAATACAATGCAAATGCAAGTAGTTCCAGAAGCACTAAGGGTACTATGAGAGAGATGGATGAGTTAATCTCTTCGCAGTGATAAGGTTATTGAAAAAAATACTCTTGAACCTTATGAGAAAGATGATGAGTTAATCTCTAAGGGTAAGGAAGGGGTTGAATCTGAACATTGTAAAAAAAGGACTGATTCTCCGCCAACATTTCCATTTCCTCATGCCATGACCAAACAAAAAAAAGTCAATCACAATTCTGAAATCCTTGAAACTTTCAAACATGTAAGGATCAATATACCTTTGTTGGATGCTATTAAATACGTACCTTCCTATGCTAAATGTTTGAACGATCTGTGCACTGTGAAGAGAAAAATGAATGTGAAAAAGAAAGCATTTTTAGCCGAACAAGTAAATGCTATTCTTTAGAACAATAATGCTTTGAAATATAAAGACCCTAGTTGTCCTATAATTTCTTGCTTTATTGGAGAACATAAAATTGAAAGAGCTTTACTTGATCTTGGAGCTAGTGTGAATTTACTTCCATATTCGGTCTTTCAAAGTTTCAATCTAGGTGAGTTAAAACCAACTTCTATAACTCTTTTACTTGCTGATAGATCTGTAAAAGTGCCTTGAGGAATAGTTGAGGATGTGCTAGTACAAGTTGATAAATTCATTTACCCTATAGATTTTGTTGTCTTGGATACACAACATGTTGAAGCATGTAATTCAATTCCTGTTATTTTAGGACGTCCATTTCTTGTAATTTCTAATGCATTGATTAATTGTAGGAATGGACTGATGAAGCTATCATTTGGAAGCATGACATTGGAGATGAATATTTTCAACATTTGCCAGCAACCTGGAGATGATAATGATTTACAGGAAGTGGATTTTATTGAAAAATTAGTTCATGATCAATTTCAAACTACTTCCAGTGAAACTAAGATTGATGAATATCTTCAAGAATTCCATGATTCATTATCAACTTTAATCTTGCATATCTAGCACGATAAATTTTTGTAATCGCATTCTGATGCCGAATGAGAAAATACTTTTTCAATTTTTCAAGAGTAGTGTCTATTTTCAAATGATAATTGGAGAGATTCAAAGAAAGGAGAAACAACACAGAATTGCACAAATATATACACAAATATCAGTTATCATGGGAAACTAAAAGAACCGACTTAAGAGTCATGGAGTACTATTATCTGCCATTTGACTGGGGTGAGAGACACTAGCAAAACAAAAGTCACACAAAAAAGAAACATAAAAATAATGTGAGAAAAAGAATCAATCTTTCTATAAAGGATCACCCAATTCAATAGTCATGTTTAACTGAAAAATTGTCAAAGTAAACTTTCAAACGATGTCCATTTACCATGAAAACATTGCCATTTTTTGGATTCTCGATATCAGAAGCTCCATATGCATACACATGTTTCACAATAAAAGGACCACTCCATCTTGATCTTAGTTTTTTAGGAAATAAATGGAGTCGAGAATTATAAAGCAAGACTTTTTGACTAACATTGAATGTTTTTATCAGTATTTTCTTCCCATCAAACTCTTTGATTCTTGCTTTATGAATTATTTAATTTTCATATACATCATTTCTTATTTTCTCAAGCTCATTTATTTGTAATTTTCACAGCTGACTAGCATCATTAAGATTTGAATTGAAAGCTTTAATAGCCCAATAAGCTTTATGTTCAAGTTCTATAGGCAAGTGACAAGGTTTTCCATAGACTAGTCTATAACATGACATACCTAATGATGTTTTATAAGTAGTTCGATAAGCCCAAAGTGCATCATTAAGTCTTAAAGACTAGTCTTTCCGGTTAGGGTTCACTGTTTTCTCCAAGATCTGTTTAATCTCCCTATTAGCAAGCTCTACTTGTCCACTCGTCTGAGGGTGATAAGGGGTGGCAACTTTGTGTGTGATTTCATATTTATTCATCAAAGACTCAGATGGCTTGTTGCAGAAATGTGTTTCACCATCACTTATCATAACTTGAGCGATTCCAAATCGACTAAAAATATTTTTTTTAAAAAAACTTTATCACTGTTTTGTGATCATTGTTTTGACTTGGAATTGCCTCTATCCATTTTGAAACATAATATATTGTGAGTAATATGTAAAAGAAACCAAATGATGGAGGAAATTGACCTATGAAATTTATACCCCAACAGTCAAAGATTTCAATGACAAGAATAGGACTTAAAGGCATCATGTGACGTTTTGAAATAAATCCCAACTTTTGACAATTTTCACAAGTCTTACAGAATGCATGTGAGTCCTTGAACATGGTGGGCTAGTAAAATCCACTTTGTAAGATTTTTGCAGTTGTCTTTCTTGATGAGAAATGACCCCTACATGCCTTAAAATAACAAGATCTAGGATTTGGTTAGCTGTGAGTTATTGGACAATAAGTATCGTCGATGTTGCCTGTAAGGTTGTTCCAAATTATATGAGTTTACGGTATCACAAAACATATATAGTACACTCTTGACAAAGTTTAAGTCGAATATCTACTTACTTAATAAAAGGTCTCAGCTCATCACAGTTAAATAGGACATAATTGTGTGCTTGTCTGAACTTTATTTCAGACCAATGTCTTCCCCTCACGGCATTTTTAGGTGTTGGTTGTCTAGGATTGAAGAATGTTGACAAGTTCCTACTTGAAGGCACTTCACCACCATCATCATGTCGTGGAACACAGTTGATCCTCGATCTCAAATGAGGTTCAAAATAGTATGAGATGAATGTTGAGATCTCCTCAATAATATAGGCCTCACATATTGACGCCTCAACATGCGCCTTGTTCTTAACCTTTTTTTAAGATTGAACAAGTACCTGCATATATATAAATATATAGAATTAATTAAAAATTATCAATTAAAAAAAACATTTAATTATGAATTACATAACAACTATAATATCTAACCTTTCGAATGAATACATCCATCTGTACTGGACCGGTCCTCCAACTTTTACCTCAAACAGTAAATGTATGGATAAATGCTCCATTGAGTCAAAAAATGATGGAGGAAATATCATCTCAAGTTTGCATATTGTCTCGATGATATTCATTTCAAGCCTTTCAATGTGATCAACATTCAACTTGCTAGAACATATATATCTGAAGAAATGACTGATCTTTGTTAGTGCATTCCATATCCCCTTTGGTGACAAATCACAAAAAGCTAATGGGATGAGTGTTTGAATAAACATATGGCAGTCATGACTCTTCATTCCATATAATCTGCATTCCTCCGTATTAACCAGCCTTAATATGTTCAAGGCATGTCCATCGGGGAAACGCAGACTCTTAAGCCATTTGTAGACTAGTAGTTGTGCGTTTTTATCTAACACGAAGCTTGCTCTTGGTTTTGCGACTCGTGATCCATCACAAACCAAATCCATATTTTTATGGTTACAGAACAACGCTACATCTAATCTAGCCTTGATGTTGTCTTTTTTCTTCCCCTTCACATCCATGACGGTGTTGAAAATGTTCTCAAACACGTTCTTTTCAATGTACATGACATCAAGGTTATGGCAGAGAAGATTGGTCTTCTAATAAGGAAGCGCCTGAAAAATACTTCACTTCACCCAATTATAGGTCAAAGCAAAACCAGGAAAGTTCTACTTACTTGATTGAAACCAAACATAATATCATCGTACTCTAACACAAGATCAAGCAATTCTTCACCAGAAAGACGTGGGGGTGCAACATCCTTTTCAACTTTGCCAACATAGAAATCCTTTATGTTCTTTCTACACCTATGATTCGGTGGGAAGAAACGACAGTGACAGTAAAAAAAAGAAGCTTTACCCTTGTTTGTTAGCATGAATGCCTTATTGTTCTCCATATAGTATGGACATGCTAGCTTTCCATGTGTGCTCAAACCAGAAACCATTCTATAAGCTGGGAAAACATTGATAGTCCACATCAAAGCCACTCTCATAACAAAATTTTGTTTTCTCAAGATGTTATAAGTCAAAGCTCCAGAAGACCACAACTACGTTAACTTATCAATCAATGGTCGAAGACAAGCATCTATATTTCACCCCGGACTACTAGGACCATAGCTAAAAACATAAACTTCAGCCTCATACACATCTGTGGTGGCAAGTTATAAACCATCAGTATTATCAGCCAACAAGAATAAAGAGTAGCAAATGACCCGAATGGGTTGAATCCGTTTGTACACAACCCAAGATGCACGTTCCTTGATTCAGCTAAAAAGTAAGGATGCACACTGTTAAAGTGTTTCCAGGCTTCGTCATCAGAAGGATGCACCATCGCTTCATCAACCGCATGATGCGATTGGTGCCATGTCATGTGCTCAACAGTCCATGGTGACATGGATAACCTCTGCAGTTTAGGTGTGATTGGGAAGAATCTAAGTTTTTTATATTCCACGAGAGTCTTCCCTCTACTAGTTCTGGGTTTGTAATGGGAATGCTCACATGTCATGCACTCGGTCAGCTCAGCATTTTCAAGGTAGTATAGCATGCAGAAGTTGGGGCACTGACATGACCAAAAAAATGATTTCTTCTCCCAAGTATAGAAGTGTCGAAGTAATAAATAGCCCAACAAAACTAGGGTCGAACCACAAAGAGGTTAACTATATAAATTATAAACAACAACAACAACAACAGCAACAACAATAAGTTAAAGAGGACTTTGAGATGAAAGATTAATGTGAGGATTAAACAATGATAAGAACAAATGTCAAGGTTAGAGGATCCACTAATGATATTAGAAATAAGTATAGTATAATTTTTTTATTAATCAATTGGAAACCACACACAAAGAAGGTTCCAATCAGATGATTTATCCTTAATAGTTCATTATAAATTGTTAACATGATCATATTAATTATCTTATTTAAGTAATACCAAACTTTTAAATATTGTCAAGAATCAATGATGCTAACTTATGTTAACAACAAATCAAGTTCCTTTCGCACAAGTGTAGGTTATACCATATGATTGGCTATAAAAGTGCCAAGCATTTTTTGTACCAAGTGTTATACAGCACAAATCTAGATTAACCATTTAACAAGCAATGCATTAAGAATTAGTAAGATAAAAAGATAAGACATTTTAATAAAAAACTTTCTTTGATATAAACATTGAAGTCCATGTTAAGATTATATTATGCCTATTCTAACACCATTAGTGAAACCTTTTCACTTTGACCTAATAAACTTAACTAAACATGATGAAGAAGATAAACAACATACGTATATAAGTATAGCAAAGAAAATGAAAAGCATAAACAAAAGATTAAGAAAAATATAACATGAAATAAAACTTAAATATTATAAAAATATAAAGAAAGAAATAAAGAGCATGACCTTGATCTGAAAACCAAGATGCCTAAATGAATGACAAATGCCTCCATTTATAGGCCAAAATTTGAAACTATTGATTTGATAACTAATTGTTGAGTGGGTGGCCACATCTTGACTTAGTGACAATCCTTATCTTCTTGTCTAAACAAAACGTCATTGATAACGTCAGAATTTGAACAGACTTAACGCATGAAAGTTCTAGGGAATCATCTCAGCTTTCCAACAATAATAAAATTGAGGTCATTTGGATGACTAGAACTCGAGATATGGGCTAAACATTGAACAATGTCTGGGATGCAGGACAAATTCGGACTTCTCCGTTGGTGCTACAATTTGGACTTGAAAACGGCCTTTTTGAATCTTGAACTCCCATGAAAGTTTTAGGCCTATGTCTTAGCTTTCCATCCATATAGAGTAGACCTAAATCCAATATCTACAGCTCTAGATATGACTCGATGACCGAGCAGTGTTTTAGTTTGAATTGAACCAGCATCTCTTTTCTAAGATTGGCTCTTTCTTTGTCGTTTAAATTTCAGTAGTTAAACTAATGAATCAATCCTTTGATTTATGTGATGGGCTTCATTTAAGATGAACATTTACCATAAATTAAAGGTATCTTATAGTATCAAACTTGTTATTATAAAACATGCTTTTGTTAAGGAGTTATTGATACTTCAAGTGCAAAATGATGATATAAAACATTGATAAAAATGCACTTTTAAGTACTAATCACACCCCCCAACCAGCTTATTACTAGTCCTTAGTAATCAAAGCGTTAAAATAGAAAAACAATTTGCAAATTCCACAAAGAAAGGCATTCATCATTCAACTTCCATTAATCTATTCAGATAAACAAACTCTCAATATATATATATATATATATATATATATATATATATATATATATATATATATATATATATATATATATATATAATTGCTCAATACCTTTTAAACAAAATATTAATAAACCTTCCTTTTTATGTGCTCAATGTATGAAAACATAGATGATGTTTATTGGAAGAAAATAATATTCTATTATAATGTTTAAGGTTAACTTTCTTGGGTTGGGGTATTATCTTTTTTTTTTTTTGGAATATATATACATATAGCTTAAAACACAATGCAGCTTTAACCCATGTAACGAGCTTTCAGCTAATGACTCCCAGACTAGTTGATCTTGGGGCATTAGGTGTTGAGACACCCCTACGAGCTTAGTAACTCAGGTTGCAAATATTGATACGCAGATAATGCAATGTTTGATTCCCTTAAGCTTTTCTCCTCAACCCATGTAACAAGTATTGGGCCACTAGCTCCCAAGTTAGTTGACTTTAGGATTTAGGTGTTAAAACACCCCTTTGGGCTTAGATGCTTAGGTTAGGGAGGCTACGAAACCAAACTTATCTATATTTTTATTATCATCAATTTTTATTTTTGTTTTTGATTTTTTTTGTCTTTTTTTTGTTTTGTTTTTTTGCAAATAATATAACATCCCTTCCCCTTAGTTGTTACCTTTAACAAAAGAATATAAATAATGTAATAATCTAATGTGCAACACACAATCATATGTTAAAGTGTGTGTGTGTGTGTGTGAAAATAAAGATTTAAAAATACTTGTTAAATGAGTATATGAGCAGAATCAATTGATAATAATACGAGAGTTTGTAAACTTGAATATTTCAAGAGAAGTATGTGATAAACCTTGTTATGAATATTTCAAATAACCATTGGAAAATATTTACTAAAATGCATCTCAAGAGTCAATAAAATTCTCCCTTACTCTGTCATCGTAGTAATAATAGTTTTGTCAAATGGTTTTAATAATAGCAAAAATTCTTAGTAAGTTTTTTTTTATGTCAACTAAAACAAGACATTATTCTCAATGTTCTAAGGTAGAAAGATGGAGTATAGAAGATTTCATCTGAAACAACGAACACTGACAAACTTGAAACACACTTCAACAAATATAAGAAATAACAAAACAAAATAATATGCTATTAACAAAATAAAAAAACACAAGGTTTCACAAACAAAGGCTCAAATCCAATTTAAGCTTTTTATGGCTATCCATAGCTGGCCAATTTATGCCACTTATACAAGGATCAATTACAGGGATGAAAGATTATAGTTTGTCAATCAATTGTTCAGTAGTAGCAGTAGAGATTATGATTTGTCATGACGAAGATGTTAGGAATTTCTGTTCCACAGCATGATCAAGAAAAGACAACAAATTATCATAAAAACCATTAACATTTAACAGACCTATGGGTTTATAGTGAATGTGCAATTGAGCCTAAGAGAAAATATGAAAGATCGATTCCAATGTGCCCAGACCAACTAGTAAGGCAATGAAGGCATCAACATGGTTAAACATTGCATTCATTCGTTCAGATATTGTGGGGACCTGCAGTTCCTCTCCAATTGTTTTTCCAATGATGTCCCCATTTGCTAAAGCTTTATGTAGGCCAGCTGTAGGCTCTCTCTCTCTCTATTTATTTATTTTGAAAAAGCATGTGTATGTACAGGTAGTTGTGATTGTGGCTTACATCTTTCCTTGGTTTTACGTCCAAGAACGGCTTAAACGCCCTCTATGGGTCACGGATAGGCTTCCCATTTAATTTTCTTAAAAACTGGCAAACAAGGTCTTTTTTAGTCAGATTCCCAAGACTAAGTCAAGCATGTTCTTTATGGAATTGTGACCATAAATCATGAATTACACGATGCACATCTCCACTAGGGTACGTCTCAATAGTCAATAGAAGATTATCTAAAGACCCTTTACTCAGGTCATCCTTAATTAATTGTATTTTATCTTCACGGTTTACAAATACCATTCCTAAAGAATGACATGTCACATTACAAGTCCATTCGGCACATCTGTGAGAGACTTTCAGTCGTTTTGAACGACATTTATTTGTAAAAGTACTTTTACCTATTCGAGGCATGTATGAAATGAAAGAATTGGAGGACTCACCTGATAATCAGACCTTTGCTGCAATGAGCCAGCAAATATCTTTAGGAATTCTAAGGTTCATTAACAACCTCAATCTTTAACACCTAGCATGATAAATGTTTGCAATTGCATTTGGAGGCAAAATGGGAAAATACTTTTTTAATTTTTCAAGAGTGGTGTCCATTTTCAAATGAGAATTTGAGACGAGATGCAAAGAAAGGAGAAAGAGCAAAGAATTGCACAAATATATACACATATATCACTTATCATGGGAAACAGAAAAAATTGACTTAAAAGTCTAGAGTGCCGTTATCCGCCATTTGACCAGGGTGAGAGACTACCAAAACAAAAGTCACACAAAAAAAAACACAAAAACAATGTGAGAAAAAGAATCAATCTTTATATACAGGATCACTGAATTCAATAGAGTCATTTTCAACTGAAAGATTATCAAAGTAAACTGTCAAATGATGTTCATTTACGTTGAAAACATTATCATTCTTTGGATTCTCGATATCACAGGCCCTATATGGATACACATGTTTCGCAATAAAGGAACCTCTCCATCTTGATCTTACTTTTCTAGGAAATAAATGGAGTCGAGAATTATAAAGCAAGACTTTTTTTACCAACATTGAATGTTTTTCTTAGTATTTTCTTGTCATGAAACTCTTTGATTCTTGCTTTATGAATTCTTGAATTTTCATATGCATCATTTCTTATTTCCTCAAGCTTATTTATTTGTAATTTTTGCAGCTGACTAGCATCATCAAGGTTTGAATTGAAAGCTTTAATAGCCCAATAAGCTTTATGTTCAAGTTCTACAGGCAAGTGACAAGGTTTTCCATAAACTAGTCTATAAGGTGACATACCTAATAATGTTTTATAAATAGTTTAATAAGCCTAAAGTGCATCATTAAGTCTTAAAGACCAGTCTTTCCGATTAGGGTTCATTGTTTCTTCAAGATATGTTTGATCTCCCTATTAGCAAGCTCTACTTGTCCACTCGTCTGAGGGTGATAAAGGGTGGCAACTTTGTGTGTGATTCCATATTTCTTTATTAAAGACTCAAATGGCTTGTTGCAAAAATATGTTCCACCATCACTTATCATGACTCGAGGGATTCCAAATTGACTTAAAATATTTTCTTTCAGAAACTTTATCATTATTTTGTGATCATTGTTTTGACTTGGAATTGCCTCTATCCATTTTGAAACATAATCTGCTGCGACTAATATGTACAAGAAACCAAATGATGGAGGAAATGGACCCATGAAATCTATACCCCAACAGTCAAAGATCTCAATGACAAGAATAGGATTTAAAGGCATCATGTGACGTTTTGAAATAGATCCTAACTTTTGACAATTTTTACAAGTCTTACAAAATGCATGTGAGTCCTTGAACATGATGGGTCAGTAAAATCCACTTTGTAAGATTTTTACGGTTGTGTTTTTTGATGAGAAATGACCCCTACATGCCTTAGAATGACAAAATTTAATGACATTACTTACCTCATTGTTAGGAATGCATCTTTGAAATATTTGATCAGGACAATATTTTAATAAATAAAGGTCATCCCAATAAAAGTTCTTCATTTTATTCAAGAACTTTCTTTTGTCTTAGGTACTCCATTGAGCTAGAAAATGTTATGAAATAAGAAAATTAACAATATTAGCAAACCAAGGAATTGTAGAGACATAAAATAAAGATTCATCAGGCAAGTAGTCATTGATTGGTGTAATGTCAGATCTCGAATCTGTTGTCAATCTTGATAAATGATTTGCGACAACATTTTCGGTGCCTTTCTTGTCTTTGATTGTGATATCAAATTCTTGAAGTAACAAAATCCATCGTACCAATCTAGGTTTAGAATCCTTTTTTGAAAGAAGATATTTCAAAGCTGCATGATCACTAAAAACGACAACAAGTGAGCAAACAAGATAAGATCTGAACTTGTCATAAGCAAATACTACTGCAAGTAATTCCTTTTCACTGGTAGTATAATTCATTTGAGCACTATTTAAAGTTTTACTTGCATAATAAATCACATAGGATTTCTTATCTTTTCTTTGTCCTAAGATAACACCTACAACATAATTACTAGCATCACACATTATTTCAAAAGGTAATGACCAGTCAGGAGGTTGAATGACTGGAGCAAAAGTAAGCAAGCTTTTAAGTTTAACAAAGGCATTTTCACATTGTTTAGTCCATTCAAAAACATTTTCCTTTGTTAGAAGGTTACACAATGGTTTAGATATTACACTAAAATCTTTGATGAACCTTCTATAAAAACCAGCATGTTCTAAGAATGATCTAACATCTTTAATAGATTTTGGTGTTGGCAAGTTAGCAATTAACTCGATTTTAGATTTGTCAACCTCAATTCATTTCAATGAAACAATGTGACTAAGTACAGTGCTGTTTGTTACCATAAAGTGACATTTTTCCCAATTCAGTACAAGATTCTTCTCTTCACACCTGCTCAAAACCTTTTCCAAGTTAGTCAAACAATCATAAAAAATCAATCACCAAAAACAAAAAAATCATCCATAAAAATCTTAAGGAAATGTTCAATTATATCACTGAATATGTTAAGCATGCATATTTGAAACATGGCTGGTGCATTACATAATCCAAAAGGCATCCTTTGATATGCAAAAGTACCAAATGGAGATGTGAAAGTAGTCCTCTCTTGATCTTTCAATGCAATTTCAATTTGATTGTAACCTGAAAAGCCATTTAGGAAACAATAAAATTCATGACCTGTAACTCTTTCTAGGATTTGATCCATGAAAGGTAAAGGGAAATGATCTTTTCTAGTTATTGAATTACATTTCCTATAGTCAATGCACATTCGCCAGCTAGTAATAGTCCTAGTTGGAATTAACTCATTTTTCTCATTTGTTATCACAGTGACTCCATACTTCTTGGGTACAACTTGGGTAGGACTTACCCATTTGCTGTCAGAAATAGGATAAATGATTCCATTATCTAGAAGCGTAATGACTTCATTTTTCACTACTTCTTTCATATTAGGATTAAGCTTTTGTTGCATTTCTCTAGATGGTTTCACATTTTCCTCCAAATAAATCATGTGTGTGCACATCAAAGGGCTACTTCCTTTTATGTCAGCTTGGTCCATCCTAATGCATTTTTGTGCATTTACAGAGTCAGTAATAACTTACCTTCTTGACGTGCATTAAGTTTGGAAGAGATTATTACCGGAAAGATTTCATTTTCTCCAAAAAATAAGTATTTAAGATTTAATTGTAACGGCTTCAAATAAGGTTTTAGTGGTTAAACACTTGAAGGTATGGACTCAATTAATCGTGATGACAATTTTTTAATTTGTGGTCTCCAATTCTTTGACTTTGATTCTTCCTGAAAATAGACCATTTGCAAATCGTCAGATTCATCAATCTCAGTTTCACTAAAAGTGGTTTGAAATTGATTATGAACTAATTTTTCAATAAAGTCCACTTCCTGTAAATCATTATCATCTTCAAGTTGCTTGCAAATATTGAAAATATTCATCTCCATTGTCATGTTTCCAAATGATACCTTCATCAGCCCATTTCTACAATTAATCAATGTATTAGAAGTTGAAAGAAATGGACGTCCTAAAATAACAGGAATTAAATTACATGCTTCAACAAGTTGTGTATCCAAAACAATAAAATCCATAAGATAAATGAATTTATCAACTTGTACTAACACATCTTCAACTATCTCTCTAAGCACTTTTACAGATCTATCAGTAAGTAAAAGAGTTATAGAAGTTGGTTTTAACTCACCTAGATTAAGACTCTGAAATATTGAATATGGAAGTAAATTCACACTAGCTCTAAGATCCAGTAAAGCTCTTTTAATTTTATGCTCTCCAATAAAGAAAGAAATTATAGGACAACCAGGGTCTTTATATTTCAAAGGATTATTGTTATGAAGAATGACACTTACTTGTTCGGCTAAAAAGTCTTTTTTTTCGCATTTAATTTTCAGATCTTTTAAAAATTTAGCATAAGAAGGCACTTGTTTAATAGCATCCAATAAAGGTATATTGATCCTTACCTGTTTGAACGTTTCAAAGATTTCAGAGTTGTGATTGACTTTCCTTTGTTTGGTCATGACATGATGAAATGAAAGTGTTGGCGAGGAATCAGTCTTTTTTTTGCAATATTCAGAATCAACCACTTCTTTACCCTCAGAGATTAACTCATTATCTTTCTCATAAGGTTGAAGAGTGGGTTTTTCAATAACCTTACCACTGTGAAGAGTGATGACTGATTTGACTTGATCCATGTGATGGCTTTCGGAACTACTTGCATTTGCATTGTATTGCCCCTTGGGATTTTGCTGTGGTTGAGATGGAAACTTACCTTTCTCTTGAAAACTGAGAGCAGATGTGAATTTTGCAAGAGCATCTTTAAAATTTGTCATACTTTAAGCAAGTTGAGTGTTGATTGTCTCCTGCTTTTCAATGAATGCATGCAATATTTCCTCAAGATTTCTTCTATAAGGTGGAGTATAAGGAGGTGCATATCCATGAGAATTTTAGAAATTATGGTGTGCTTGAAATGATGGCTATGAAGTTTGTGCATTATTGTTATCACTCCTCCAATTAAAATTTAGGTGATTTCTCCAACCAGGGTTATATGTTTGCGAGTATGGGTTATGATTGGGCCTTTAAAAACTGTTTAAAGCATGGGCTTATTCATGGAGGCATTCCTTGAAAGAAGGCAAAGTTGGATAGTCATTGGTTGTATGCTCATTCATTTCACAGATTTGACACACAATATCTTGAACAGATTTTAATTAACCACTCTTTTTAAATTCAAGTGCCTCAACTTTTCTAGCTAAAGATGCAAATTTGGCTTAGAGGTCATGATCTTCCCTAAGGTTGTACATACCTCCACTAGATGTATAAGGTTAAGTTTTACCCAGTGCCTCATAAGTGCCTGTAGTGTCCTAATTTTGAGTATTTTTAGCTAGCAAGTCTAGGTACTCTATTGCTTCATCAGGGTCTTTATTTTCAAAAGTTCCACTGCACATCAATTTCACCATTTGTTTATCTTTAGGTGTTAACCCTTCATAAAAATGTGAAACCAATCTCCATGTTTCAAAACCATGATGAGGGTAAGTATTAAGTAGGTCTCGATACCTATCCCAACATTGGTAAAATGTTTTTCCTGGTTTTTTAGTGAAATTGCTGATTTGTCTTTTGAAAGAGTTTGTTTTGTGAGATGGAAAAAACTTCTTTAAAAATTGTTGTTGCATTTCATCCCAAGCACGAATGGATCCTCACCTAAGATTTTGTAGCCATGTTTTAGCTTTATCTTTTAATGAAAAAGGAAAAAGGTTTAATCTTATGGTATTCATGCTACTTTAAGTCATTATATGTGTTACATACTTCTTTAAATTCTCTTAAATGCAAGTATGGATTTTCTAGGTCTAAGCCATGAAAAGAGGGTAAAAGTTGACTAATGTCTGGCTTAAAATTAAAATGAGATGCATCAAGGGGGGAAATTATGCATGAGGGTGCATTTGTTCTTGTGGGATTCATGTGGTCTCTAAGTGTTCTAACATGGTTATTCTCATTATGAAGCAATTGGTTATCTTCTTCGGCCATATTTTCTGAAATAATAATAAGGATACCCTACAAAGTCTACCATTTAATGTACGTGAGCAAACTCATGTATGTGTAGGAAGAGAACAAAACAAAATAAAACAAAAGAAACAAAAGTTAGATAAAATGAAAAGTGAAAAGACAAAATAAAATAAATATTATAATTTATACAAGAATTTACCTACGCGGCAATGACGCCAAAAAACTTGACAGGACCAAAAGATTGATGTCTTCTCTCAAGTATAGGAGGGTAGAAGTAATAAATAACCAGCAAGACCGAGGTCGAACCACAAAGAGGCTAACTATATAAATTATAAATAACAACAACAACAATAATAAGTTAAAGAGGATTTTGAGATGTAAGATTAATGTGAGGATTAAACAATGATACAAACAAATGTCAAGTTTAGAAGATCCACTAATGAATTAGAAATAAGTATAGTATAAACTTTTTTTTTATTAATCAATTGGAAACCACACACAAAGGAGGTTCCAATCGGATGATTTATCCTTAATAGTTCATTATAAATTATTAACATGATCATATTAATTATCTTATTTAAGTAACACCAAACTTTTAAATATTGTCAGGAATTCATGATGCTAACTTATGTTAATAACAAATTAAGTTCATTTCATAGCATAGGTGTAGGTTATACCATATGGTTGGGCTATGAAAGTGCCAAGCATTTGTTGTACCAAGTGTTATACAATACAAATCTAGATTAACCATTTAACAAGCAAGGTATTAAGAATTAGTAAGATAAAAAGATAAGACATGTTAATAACAAACTTTGTTGGATATAAACATTGAAGTCCATGTTGAGTTTATGTTATACCTATTCTAACACCATTAGTGAAACCTTTTCACCTTGACATAATAAACTTAGCTAAACATAATTTAAAAGATAAACAATATAAGAACATAAGTATAGCAAAGAAAATGAAAAGCATAAACAAAAGATTAAGGAAAATATAACATGAAATAAAACTTAAACATTACAAAAATAAAGAGCATGATCTTGATTTGAAAACCAAGACGCCTAAATGTATGGCAAATGCCTCCATTTATAGGCCAAAATTTGAAACTATTGATTTGATGACTAATTTTTGAGTGGGTGGCCACATCTTGACTTGGTGACAATCCTTATCTTCTTGTATGAACAAAACACCATTGATAACGTTAGAATTTGAACAGACTTAACTCATGAAAGTTCTAGGAAATTGTCTCAACTTTCCAACAAAAACAAATTGAGGTCATTTGGACTTCTAGAACTCGAGATATGGGTTGAACACTGAACAATGTCTGAGCTGGAGGACAGATTCAAACTTCTCCGTTGTTGCTACAATTTGGACTTGAAAACGACCTTTTTGAATCATAAACTCCTATGAAAGTTTTACGCCTATGTCTTAGCTTTCCATCCATATAGAGCAGACCTAAATCCAAGATCTACAGCTCCAGATATGACCCAATACCGAACTGTGTTCTAGTTTGGACTGAACCAACATCTCTTTTCTAAGTTTGACCCTCTCTTTGTCTTTTAAATTTCAGTAGCTAAACTCATCAATCAATCCTTTGATTTATGTGATAGGCTTGCATTTAAGATGAACATTTACCATAAATTAAAGGTATCTTATAGTATCAGAATTGTTATTATAAAACATGCTTTCGTTAAGGAGTTATTGATATTTTAAGTGCAAAATGATGATATAAAGCCTTGATAAAAATGCACTTCTAAGTACTAATCAGGCACATGTCAATTTTTTGGTATTCTAAATCGAGGGGTTTCATCATGGACTTGGCGGCATAGATGTTCTCTTTCATTCTATTCCCTTCAAGTAAAATGCTTCTCACCCATTCGATAATCTTGTCATAATCGACCTCACTCAACTTGTGATTTGACTTGATAGTGAACACCTGTGCTACGACCGATAATTTACTATGGTTCGTGCAGCCATCCTATAATGCTTCATCAAAATCTTTCACGGATAAAAAAACCTTGCTGCATCTGCATTAGGTTCTTCTTCTACGATTGAACATTAACTGACATTACCTTAACGCATTCTCATTGCATCCATAACCATGTTTCTGTAAGGATTACTATTGTCATTTCCAACTTCATACATGTTGCTAGCACTAGAAGTTGACTCAACCACCCTTTCTACCATGCTCTCATTAGGAACAAATAGTTCCCTATGTGCATACCAACACATCTAAATCCTCCATGAACCCTTTGGTAAGAAGATGCATCGCTACAATATTTTGATGCAAAAACTTTTTATTTTTACACTTCCTGCATTGACACCTAATACCGCCATCAGTAAAATTCCTCGGGATAGATGTTGCGAAATTATTAAAACCCTGAACCCCGTTACAATAATCCGTCCTCCGCAATCCTTGGGGTGAGTCGCGATATATCCATGAATGATCATCCATGACTTCTATCGAATCTCTGTAAAATTATGACGACAACATGTATTAATTAACTATGTTACATAAATAAACATAACAAAAATATTGGTATACCCCGACATTATCCAACAAACTAAAAAAACACTTATGTTGAATATTCATTATCAATTATCAATGTCCATACAAATTTATACATATATAAATTTATGGAAATCACAACTTCGCAATAGAATTGATAAAAATTAAAACAAACCCGTTAAACAAGCTATTATTTATTTCATCACAACACATCTGCTTCGGTGTAATTCAAACAAAGTTTCAACAATTTACAAATGAATATAATTTGACAAAATCTAAAACAAACTATAACAACTATAAAATTATACATTCATACTACAAATTTCTTTGACAAATAACAATCAAACAAGTACATACATTAACAAAAAACATATACTAAAAAAAACAATAAAATTCACATTTAAATGTTAAAACTATAAATGATAGATTTACTTACAAAAAATAATAAAATCCACAAGAACAGATATTGTTGTGACCACGTACAAAAGTATAAGAAACACTAGTTCTTGTGTTGAGAAGGAGGGGAGAGTTGGGATGGGTGGTTGGCTGGAGTTTGGGAGATGAGAGGGGGGACGTGGAAGAAAAAGGGGAAGAAGAAGAAGTAGAGGAAGAGAGTGTTGGTAGAGTGGGTATAAATTGGCTTTTACCGATGGAATTACCGACGGACACGTTCCATTGGTATACCCGTCGGTGATTCCGTTGGTGAATGTACCACGTTACTGTACAGAGATCCCGGTTTGAATCCATCGGTCATTTTGTCGGTAAAATCATCTGGAAAAAAATCGACGTAATCACATTGTTGCAACTTTCCAAAGAACTATATAATCTATCAGTGATATGGTCGATATATATCGACGGATTGTTTACGTTGGTATATACCAACCGTATCACCAATGGATATTTTCTGTCGGTATATACTGACAGAATTAAAGATTAAAGTATTTTTGTTGGTAAAAATTTACTGATAAATTTTTTTTGTCTATAATTCTGTTTGTTTTTGTTGATTTTCTGGTCGTGAAAAAACAAGAAAACAGAAGCCAGTGACATAAGATATATAGCGACAAAATAGAAGTAAACGAATATTTTAGAGTGTATCTAATGATAGTTGTTGCATTATCATCGTCCTTTGTCTATAGATGTTGCCGGTAAACGATAAATGTCATTCACCAAGAGATGCGGTTTTTGTTTTTGAACCAGTTAGAGTTTTCAAAATTAACGGCACGTTTCTAAACAAGTGGCAAAACCGAACAAAAAAGTAAAATGATCCAGCTACAGACAACAAATTAAGGAAACCAAACCGACTGATATTCATGTATAACTGTTTGTAAGATTAGATATATGTTGAGTGGAATTCGAAGAAACTGACTAGAGAAATCGGAAGAAAGAGTAAAAGACAGGGAGATTTCTAAGATTCCCTGGGGATTGAAGGTTGAAGAAACGTACGTGGTTCGAATCAAAGACTGAGAGAATATTTTGGCATCTCCTGCGCGCATGCTTACATATATGAATGCTATTCCTTGACTTGACAAGCACGCGAAACTCTTTGTTTGTATGCACGTGTACCTATAACCTATCTCAGTTTTTGATAAATATCTCCGCTTCATCATCGTGTACGATCAAGAATTGGGATGTTAGTAATTCTAGGGACTATAGAATTAGCGTGAGTAAGTTGGCCCAAAAATAAAAGGAAAAGAAAAAGAATTGAAATGTTAGGAATGTTAATGTTTATAATTTAACTGAGGTACATGTAAATTTATTTAAATAGCCATATTAATAAAAAAAAAATTAAGATATTAATCGTAGTGCAAGAAATATTATATGTTTATGTACTTATATTTTATTTTAATTAAAATAAATATAAGTTGATCCGAATATCCATGTTAATAAATAAAAATAAGTATTGGGATATTAATAACTCAACTAGTTATTTTTTAGGTTTGTTTTCTAATATTCATAAGTTCAAATCCCTTCAGGACTACTATAGATTTATATAATTGTTAACTTTAAGACCTGTAGAATTAATTAAGGTACGTACAAGATAATTGTAAGAATATTTTGTTTACTATTAATTTCAATTAAATCAGTATTAAATAAATCATGTTTAAGTATAGATTAAGAAATGGGAGCTATTATTTAAGAGAATTACATGTATCATGAACTTTAATCTTCACATTCCTCAATTAATAATGACTTTATTTGGCAAGGTAGTAATAATGATTTATTAAAATGTTTTTTATTTAAAAATATATTAAAATATTTTTTAAAAAAATATATTTTTTTAAAATGTAAAAACAAATTAATTCTAAAACTTCACGTAGCCTGAACTGTTGATGTCACAGATCCAATTACATAATAGTTTTTGTTCTCTCTTCCTTCTTAACTTCTGTACTTCCACGTTCCACCCGGCACCAATTTGACTAGGTTTTCTCTAATTTAATCGAGGTTAGAGCAGAAAAGAAGGGTTTGTTCCCTATCCAACTTCAATGCTTGTTTTAATAAACACACATAACATATATATATATATATATATATATATATATATATATATATATAAACCCCACATTAATTAACATATAATACACCATAATTTTATCTCATAATTAGTCATCAATTAGTGACGATAGCTTTGCGTGATACAAATTTACATTCTATGCAACTTATACATCTTGTCAATTTGTTCTAATATTTTTTTTTTAATAACATATTTATAGTGCTCTTATCTTCAAATCGGACCGGAGATAACTTTTTTTGTTCTTACAAATTTAAGATAGAATTAGGTATTATATGATAATATTATTTCTAAAGCAGGGGATAATCATCAAAATTAAGATATTGGTTATTAAGTAATGTACACTCCAAAAAATTACATTACTGACAGAATAAAAAACAAAATCATGTAGTCAAAAAACATATCTTCAGTGATTTTATTTCTATCAATTATTCCATCAGTAATATAATCACCGATGAATTCACAAATGGAATTAGCATGCCAAATAAAATATTTATCGGCATTAATTTCATCGATAAATCTATCGGTAATTATGACATATTATCAACATAATAAATCATTAGTAAATTCATCGGTGATTATATGCATATTACTTATGGAATTAATCCATTAAAGAATTACATCTAATAGTTGCAAGCCCTATAATTTTTTTCTCAACTCTTTGGAACTCTTCAAGGGACTTATTCCATTAATAATTCTGTTGGTTTTTCAAAGTTCTTCGGTAAATCCATTTATGGTATATGTAATTATTAAAAAAAATAAAAAGAACAATACAGTTAAAAAAATAAAACAGAATTAAATTCCGATTATCAAGCAAACTTGTATTATTAATTTAAAAAAATATTATTAAATATAATTTAAAAGCTTTCCACATGTTGGACGGGCGGTGGAGGGGCGACATCACAATCTGCCGCCCCAGCCACGTCCCCCCCTGTTTTTGCCCACAAAAACAGGGGAGGAGAAAAAAAGAGCACAAGGGAGCAGAGAGGCAAGAGGATAAAAAAGAACAGAAAAAAAAAAGGAAGAAGAGAGAGAGAAAAAGAAAAACAAACTCGAAAAAAAAAAGAAGAATAAAAATAGAGGGGAGGAAAAAAAAAAGAAAACAAAGGAAGAGAAGGGAGGAAGAGGTGAGAACAAAAAAGAAAGGGTAGAGAAGAGAAGAGAAAAGAGAGGGGGAAGGCCGAAAAAAGAAGAAGAAGAGAGAAGCAGAGAAGAGAACGAAAAAACAGAGGAGAGAGAGGGAGAAGAAAAACAGCACCGCCGACCACTGTGAAACACCAGCGCCGCCACCAGCGCCACTTCCTATCGCCTCCAGTAGCTCCGCCAATGATAACAACCACCGCAGGTTAGCCCTTCTTCCCTTCTTTCTCTCCTACTTCGTCCCTACCATGCCTCAACTATTCATGTAGCATGTGAACAGTGGAGTGCACTGTTCAGCCCAACCAATTAGTTGGGCTAGGTTCGGCCTAGCCCATGCATTTGGGCCTGATCTGGCCCATTTCAAAAATATATATATTTTTAATATTTGTGATTTTCCCACCTTTTGATTTATGTCTTTTTGCTTAATATCGGTCTTTATTTTATGTCGTTAAAAATACAAAATTCGGTATTAAAATACCTGATTTTCATCAAAACTTCTAAAAATACAAAAGAATTGAAAAAAAAATGTTTTTATGCATATGGCCAAGTGTCCCAAAGATAAAAAATCATTTGTGTTTTTCATATACCAAAAACAATGTTTTAGCATGCATTTTGACTTTAATAACTAGTTTATTAAAGTCAAGAGAACATTGACCAAAATTTCAAAAACAACAAAAATTTTATTTTGTTTTGTTTTAGTATCAGGAATTATGAATTTACACGTAAAACATATTTCCGATAATAAAAAGAAATTTTCTTTTTTGATGACATAGAACAATTAGTTTTTTACCTGATAAGATAAGGATCTCCTTATAGAGGAGAACGTTTCTTGAACCATAGACAAATTAACTATTAGAAACCACAAAAAAGACCTTAGATGTTATCAGACATTAAAACAATGCAGTCTACCTTAGGTAGGGTATAATTGGGGTGCTAATACCTTCCCTTTACGCAACCAGTCTCTGTACTCGATCTCTGATACCAATTAGGGTTCCTAGTGACTAGAATACTAGGTGGCGACTCCCAATCCATATTTTACTGATTGGAGACAAGAATTCCTTGTCTCATCACATTCGTGCTAGATAAACCATTACATATTTTTTCCTTGAGGGTGGCCGATCGCCGCAACGCCGCACACGTGCGATAGAATGGCGACTCTACTGGGGACCTTGTGAACTAAGCTTTGTTTTTGTCTGATTATTGTGTTTTATTGTTGTGGTTTGCATGTTTATTTTTTATGCATTTCCTTTATTTATTTCTTACGCGCTTTAATTTATGTACATATATGTTCATGCATTGTATATAACTGCCTTATGCATCACATACTTTAAATTTTGTACAAGCACACACAAACTTTTAAGTTAGGTGGGGAACTAGCGATCTGCCCTATGACCATTGGTCAAGGTTCAGATGCGTGAAACACTCAACTCATTTCTGAGTGCTAGCTTGATAATGATGGGTATACGTGCCTTAACCATTTCTCGCAACGTCCCTATACTATCTTTACGAAGATCGTCACTAGGCAGATATGAGACCCTTTTGAGGCTAGGTAGAAAACCTGCCCATGTTCACAAAATCAATAGAACCTGTCCTTAGGTTGTATGTGCTATCTTTATTTACATCAGGGTAAACCCTTCTAGAAGTATCTTGAAGTCAAAACTTATGGGTGGCACAATAACCGTCACTCAGAAAATTTTCATGGTAAAGTGTAGGCAAGAATCAAGATTCTTGTTTCATCATGCAAGAGTTACCATCATATGTCACCCCTCGAAGGGCAAGTTCATCATATAAATTATATGTTCATACATTTAACATGCATATATGGCAAATTGAAATATAGGTCCCAAAAAGTCTACAGCACCCGACTTAGAGCGAGAAGCATGGAAGATAAAGAGCATGCTCAACGTGTTGCCTTTTTTCAAGAAGAGTTAGAGTCTCTAAAAACAAGTGCGGCTCACCTCACTAGCTTACTCGAGCAAACACTAAGAATCATCTCTAGTGAAGGTCCTTCTAATCGATCGGTCACCTTTAATCAGGCTCTTACTACAATTCAGCTTGAAGAAAGAATGAGCGAACATGGTCAAGAGCCTCAATAAAATCCAACATTTATGTAGTCAGTGACACTTGCACCAGACCCGACAATCATGGAGGCATCTGCTAACGAGTCCCATAAAGCTAAGTCATCTTATAGCATTGATCAAGCTAAGATAGAGGCGCTGGAAATCAGACTCAAAGTCATTGAAGGGGTAGATTTATATAACCCGGTACAGGCAGAAGAGATGCGTTTGGTCCCAAAAAAATTCCGCATTCCTGAATTCATCAAATACAGTGGAACACAATGCCCTATGACTCATCTCAGGTCCTACTGCAATAAAATGGCAGAGGTAGTACATGATGAAAAACTATTAATGCATTTTTTTCAAGACAGCTTAAGTGGGGCAACTTTAAGCTGGTATATGAGATTGGACAACACAAAAATCCGAAGTTGGAAAGATCTGGTGGATGCTTTTGTCAAGCAGTACAAGTACAACATGGACATCACTCTCAATAGAACCAACTTGTCCAATCTAGAGTAAAGGGATAAAGAAAGCATAAGGGAATATGCTCAAAGATGGTGGGAATCAACTGCTCAAGTACATCCCCCACTTCTAGACAAAGAGATAGTCTTTTTATTTGCCAACACACTCAATGCACCCTATTATAAACATGTGATGGGTAATTTGGCCCAGCAATTCACTGATGTTGTGGTAGTGTGTGAATGCATAGAGCAAGATGTCAAGAGTGGTAGATTTTTTGCACCCATCAAGAAAAGAGGCTTCGAAAGAAAAGAGGTTCACCATGTTGAAAATGGCTACAGGGGTAAGAAAAACTCATCCTAAAACTACCACACTCCATCCCAAATTGCCAACATCAAAAAACCTGAACCTCAAAACTTTCAAGCCAAAAGCCAAATTGAAAATCACCAAAGGGTTCAAGAACAACTACCTCCACTACCACTACCCCTGAATGAGATGTATCAAAAGCTACTGAGCATCGAGCAGATAGCTCCAGAACCTCTAACACCTATACAACCACCTTATTCTAATTGGTACAAGCTAGACCTCAATTGTGAATACCATGCTGGTATTGCTGGGCATAACACCCATACCTATAATGCCTTCAAGAGAAAGCTTCTTCAATTAATCAAGGCCGGGTGGATAAAATTGGAAGACGCCCCTAATATGGACACGAACCCACTATCTAATCGTACTCGAAGCATATTAGGATGAAATGTTTGGGGAACTAGAAAACATCAATGGTCCAGCATGGGTGTGGAAATGATAGCTAATTTTTGGACACAAAGTTTGACCGTAGTAGTACTACATCGTCTTTGAATCCATTGGTAAAGAACTTTTAGGGAGGAGGCTAGCCTAAGAACATATTCATCAAAATAGAGGAATGAAGCCTGCCTTCTTATTGCCTTTTGTTTAAGGCTTTTGAACAAGACTTTCTCTGTTAATGAGTTTTCTTATGAAATAAGATCATGTGCTTTCTTTTGTTCATATCATACTCTTCTTTGTTGTTATTACATGTAAACAACATTTTGAGCACAACTTTTGCTCACAAAACTACAATATGAAGAATCCTTCGATGTTCCTTTCTTCCAAAACCATACATAATCTCATATGTTTTCAAGGATATTTTTTGGGACCTCCAAAGTGAGTACAAAAACAAAAATCATGTTGATATTTGTCCAAAACAAATGCATTCTAGAAATTTAAGTGCTTCCTTAGATAGGTAAACATATACCTAGAAAACTTGAAAGAAAAAAGACAAAACAAAGACAAACAACACTCTGAGGTGACTCAATAGTTGAGTTTTATTTGACTGAATAAATCACTTTGCATACGCGCATGAAAGCAAGACCTTACACTCCTCGATGCATTGAGTTTGAGATGAGGAAAGGCCATCTTTGATAAATCCTTTCACAAGGCTAAAATATATCCTTTGCAGTCCCATTTTGAGCCTAGTAATGTTTTTTGAAAATAACTTTGACTAGGATCACACCCCACACTGGGGGGCAAATAAAAGAGGTTTTTTTTATCATCCAGACAAAGCAGTGAAGATGGGTGTTGGAATTGATCATGTAATTTTTAGTTTTTCATTATCATCCAAATGAAGCAGTGAAGATAAATGTTATGATTGGTTAAAAAAAGATCCAAAGGATCTAAAAGATTTGAGCTTTTTATAAAAACAACTGAGGTGATTATGCTCAACCAAACAAAAATGAAGAAAACAAAGAGAAAAGCCCAAACCCAACACTGGGGGGCATAAAGACTGTTTTGGAAAAACAAATCCAAAAGACAAAAGGTCAGGAAATAAACACAAGTGATCCTTAGTCTTGAAATCCATTAAACACCTTTTGAGCCTGCAACATATCCTTTTCTTCATAACCAATAGCCAAAGCCTACATTGCGTACCTAATCAAGCCCTTTCTGATCAAAGGCAAGCAATCTAGATTTGTAGGCAATGCTTTCACGTGTGGGTCAAATCTTTATTCATGCAAATAAAATAAATGCTTTGAACCGATTCGGTTCTCAACAACCCTCAAATTGAAATTTAAACATTTTGTGAACAACCAGATGTCACTTCATCTTTAAACTAAAAGCAAAAAGCTTTCATCACTTCACGAAAACTGTCTATAGGAATCGCTTGAAATTTTAGAATAAGTTTATTTTGAACCAATCCCAAAATGAGTTTTGTGGTTGGAATAACTTGGAAGTTCAAAAAATTTTGCATGAAAACATTTCATTATACAAAAAACCCAAACTTACTCTCATATATCCTCACCCCAAAGTAAATCAGAATTGAACACTTGGGGGGCATGATCAAGCTGGGGGGCAATAAAAAACACATGGTAAAGCTGGCTCCATGATTCATTTTCTAAGGAAAATGTCGAGCAAAACTAGCAACCTTTGAGATAAAGGGTGAAGGACAAAGATGTATGATGGCATCAAACCCTTCCTAGAGGTCAAAATCACAAGATGTGACTTGAGTAAGCAAGAGTGAAAAGCCCATCAAAGTTTACCATCAACATTCCATTTTTGAGAAAAGAAAGACATCATGAAGAAATGGAGGCCTATATTTCTCAGGTAAGTATACATGTATATCAATCATAATGTATTTGCTTTCAACATTGACAGATCAGTGTTTCATCATCACTTCTCGGGTAGTGCGTTTTATAACTCTACCTCATTTTGAGTGCGTCTTTGAGCCCCCACCTCCATTTTAAATGCACCTTTGAGCCCTCATCCCTTTGGTAGTGTGTTTTCTAACCTTATCTCCTTTTAAGTGTGCCTTTGAGCCCTCATCCCTTTGGTAGTGCATTTTCTAACCTTACCTCCTTTTAAGTGCGCCTTCGAGCCCTCACCTCATTTTGAGTGCGCCTTTGAACCCTCACCTCCATTTTGAGTGCGCCTTTAAGCCCTCATCACTTTGGTAGTGCGTTTTCTAACCCTACCTCCTTTTGAGTGCGCCTTTGAGCCCTCATCTCCTTTTAAGTGCGCCTTTGTGCCCTTACCTCCTTTTGAGTGTGCCTTTAAGACCTCACCTCTTAGGTAGTGCATTTTCTAACCCTACCTCCTTTCGAGTGCGCCTTTAAGCCCTCGCCATCCAATATTTGGGTAGGTCACCCATTACAATTTGACCAATTCTCCATGTTTTTGTTTGAGTAGGTCACCCATTATAATGAGACCATTCCTTCACTTGGATAGGTCATCAATTACAACACGACCACTCTTTCTTTTTCCATCTAGGTAGTTCACCCATTACAATTCGACCACTTCTCCATGTTTTTATCTAGGTAAGTCATCCATTACAATAAGACCATTCCTTCACTTGGGTAAGTTACCCATTACAACATAACCACTCTTTTGTTTTTCTATTTTTGGGTAGGTCACCCATTATAATTCGACCACTTCTCCATGTTTTTATCTGGGTAGGTCACCCATTACAATAAGACCATTCCTTCACTTAGGTATGTGACCAATTACAACACGACCACTCTTTTTTTTTTTTTTGGGTAGGTCACCCATTACAATTCAACCAATTCTTCATGTTTTTATCTGGGTAGGTCATCCATTATAATGAGACCATTTCACTTGGGCAGGTCACCCATTACAACACGACCATTATTCCTTTTTCCATAAAGGTAGGTCACCCATTACAATTTGACCACTTCTCCATGTTTTTATCTGGGTAGGTCACCCATTACAATAAGACCATTCCTTCACTTGGGTAGGTCACCCATTACAACACGACCACTCTTTCTTTTTCCATCTGGGTAGGTCACCCATTATAATTCGACCACTTCTCCATGCTTTTATCTTGGTAGGTCACTTATTATAATGAGATCATTCCTTCACTTGGGTAGGTCAACCATTACAATAAGACCATTCCTTTACTCGGGTAAGTTACCCATTACAACACAACCACTCTTTTGTTTTTCTATTTTTAGGTAGATCACCAATTATAATTCGACCATTTCTCCATGTTTTTATCTAGGTAGGTCACCCATTACAATAAGACCATTACCCATTACAACATGACCACTCTTTTTTTTTTTCATTTATGGGTGGTCACCCATTACAATTCAACCAATTCTCCATGTTTTTATCTGGATAGGTCACCCATTACAATGAGACCATTCCTTCACTTGGGTAGGTCACCCATTACAACACGACCATTCTTCCTTCTTCCATCTAGGTAGGTCACCCATTACAATTCGACCACTTCTCCATGTTTTTATCTGGGTAAGTCACCCATTACAATAAGACCATTACCCATTACAACATGACCACTCTTTTTTTTTTTTCATTTATGGGTGGTCACCCATTACAATTCAACCAATTCTCCATGTTTTTATCTGGATAGGTCACCCATTACAGTGAGACCATTCCTTCATTTGGGTAGGTCACCCATTACAACACAACCACTCTTTCTTTTTCCATCTAGGTAGGTCACCCATTACAACACGACCACTCTTTCTTTTTCCATCTGGGTAGGTCACCCATTACAATTCGACCACTTCTCCATTATTTTATCTTGGTAGGTCACTTATTATAATAAGACCATTCCTTCACTTGGGTAGGTCACCCATTACAATGAGACCATTCCTTCGCCTGGGTAGGTTACCATTACAACACGACCACTCTTTTTTTTTTTTCATTTTTAGGTAGGTTACCCATTACAATTAGACCACTTCTTCATGTTTTCTTTTGGGTTGGTCACCCATTACAATGACACCATTCATCCATCTATTTAGGTCTCCCTTTATAACACGACCATTCTTGCTTTTTCTATCTAGGTAGGTCACCCATTACAATGTGATCATTCCTTCACCTAGATAGGTCACCCTTTACAATGAGACCACTCTTTCTTTTTATGTTTGGGCAGGTTGCCCATGAACATAGATTAGTGTCAGCATGAGTGTGTGGGCTAGTTGCTTTTGAAAATAGACCACTTTGAGAATGTTTGGGTAGGTCGCCTATAAAAATAGACTAGGGTCAGCGTGAGTATGTGAGCTAGTCACTCCTAAAAATAGACCACTTTGAGTATGTATGGGCAAGTCGCCCATGAAAATAGACCAAGGTAAGTGTGAGTGCATGGGCAGGTCGCCCGTGAAAATAAATCATCTTTCTTCTAAAAACAAAGGGTTTGAACACATAGGATTTTGGTTATGGATAGAGGGGATTGGCAAAAAAAATCTCAATCTATCCTAACCACATAGAATTTTGGTTCTGGTTAGAGGAGATTAGCAAAAGGTGAAAGGAATCTCAGTTTATCCTAACCACACACACAGGATTTTGGTTCTGGTTAGAGGGGATTGGCAAAAGGAATCTTAGTGTATCCTAACCACACAGGATTTTGGTTCTGGTTAGAGAGGATTGACGAAAGGAATCTTAGTCTATCCTAACCACACAGGATTTTTGTTCTGGTTAGAGGGGATTGACGAAAGGAATCTCAGTGTATCCTAACCACGCAGGATTTTGGTTCTGGTTAGAAGGGGTTGGCGAAAGGAATCTTAGTCTATCCTAACTGTGCATAGTATTTTGGGTTCTGGTTAAAGGGGATTGACAAAAGGAATCTCAGTTTAGCCCAACCGCACATAAAAATTTGGGTCCGGTTGAAGTTTTAGGTCAACCAAATTTTGAGACGACCAGTTTCAGAAGACCAATTTTTTTTATCTTTACAACACTTACTATACAAAATCTTTTCTTCGTAAGCATTGTAAAGAAGGGGAACTATTGTAACCCATTTTTTGATCCCCACTCAAAAAATAATAAAATACAAAAAAAAAATCATCAAAAAAATATTATCAAAAAAAATAACAGTGAAAAAAGGATGCCAGAACTCTTAGTAAATGATCTAAACTTGGTTGAGGAGGTTTAAAAATACAAAGATTAAAATTTGACAGTATTTTATTGACTAATGAGAGCCCTGTTGACAAAGAAAATTCAATTTGAGGAAGAAAAGTCCAAAATCAGATGTTTATGAACTCAATTAAATTTTCTTGAAGGTTTAATTAAATTTATGGAGTTTTTTATTGCAAGAAAAATTAATTTTGGAGTTAATTTGGGCTTTAATTGGAATAAATTAAAGTTCTAGGATCAAATTATAATTTTTTAGAGTTAATTTTGTCAAATGAGGGTCTGAATTACATAAATATTGAAGTTTGATGACCAATTAGGGACTTAATTCAAGAAATCTGAAACCAAGGACCAAAATGAAAAACGTGCATAAATAAAGGGGCTGCAATTAAAACCGAATGAAGGGCCAAATTGACGAAATTAGAAGTTTATTGCTTAATTGAGGGTCAAATTGCACTAATTCAAGACCAAGGATCAAAGTGAATAAGGTGGCCAACTTCAGGGCCGCTGTTGGATTTTTGGCAAGGATGTAATTGCATTCTTTTTTTAATCAAAATTTCAATTTAAGACTTGATTGGACAAACTACAAATTGAGGACCAATGTGAAATTTAACACATTTTGCCGTCTTTTTCTTTTAAATGAAATGACGTGTTTTGTCTAAAACAGTGTTATTTCATGTACTGTTTACAAAAAAAAAATTAAAAACAAAAAAGCCCAAAACAGTGTAGTTTTGAACGGCACTGTAACCTTTCTTTTTTCCCTAGACACGCGAGGCAAGGGAAGAAGAAGATTTTTCTTCCCCCTATTTTCACCGACTTTCTTCCTTTACAAAGCATAAAAAAAGATGCCGACCAAGGACACCCCCTTGCCCAAAAGCTTTCCACGTGTTGGACGAGCGGTGGAGGGGTGGCAGCACAGTGGCCGCCCCAACCACATCCCCCCTTGTTTTTGCCTATAAAAACAGGGGAGGAGAAAAAAAGAGCACAAGGGAGCAGAGAGGCAAGAGGACCGAAAAGAATATAAAAAAAAAAGGGAGAACAGAGAAAGGGAAGAAGAAAAACAAACTCGAAAAAAAAAAACAAAAACAGAGGGGAGTAAAAAAAAAAAGAAAATAAAGGAAGAGGCGAGAACAGAAGAGAGAGGGCCAAGAAGAGAAGAGAAAATAGAAGGGGAAGGCCGAAAAAAGAAGAAGAAGAGAGAAGTAGAGAAGAGAATGAAAAAACAAAGGAGAGAGAGGGAGAAGAAAAACAGCATCGCCGGCCACCGCGCGACCACCAGCGTCGCTTTCTGTCGCCTCTAGTAGCTCCGCCAACAACAACAACCACCGCAGGTCATCCCTTCTTCCCTTATTTCTCCCCTACTTCGTCCCTGCCATGCCTCCACTATTCACGTAGCATGTGAACAGTGGAGTGCACTATTCACACGGGCTGGGCTAAGCCCAGCTCACGTAGTTGGGCCATGTTTGGCCCAGCCCATGCATTTCGGCCTGATTCGGCCCATTTAAAAAAAATAAAAGAAAAAATATTTTTAATATTTGTGATTTTCCCACCTTTGGATTTATGCCTTTATTGCTTAATATCGGTCTGTATTTTATGTCGTTAAAAATACAAAATCCGGTATTAAAATACCTGATTTTCATCAAAACTTCCAAAAATACAAAAGAATTGAAAAAAAAAGAAATTTTTTTTTTATGCATACGGTCAAGTGTCTCAAAGCTAAAAAATCATATTGTGTTTTTCATACACCAGAAAACAATGTTTTAGCATGCATTTTGAGTTTAATAACCAGTTTATTAAAGTCAAGAGAATATTGACCAAAATTTCAAAAACAACAAAAAATTTATTTTATTTTGTTTTAGTAACAGGAATTATGAATTTATATGTGAAACATATTCCCGATATTAAAAAGAAATTTTCTTTTTTGACGATATAGAACAATTAAGTTTTTATCTGATAAGATAAGGATCTCCTTACAGAGGAGAACTTTTCTTAAACCATAGACAGATTAACAATTAGAAACCACAAACAAGACCTTAGATGTTATCAGACATTAAAACAATGGTGCCTACCTTAGGTAGGGCGTAGTTGGGGTGCTAATACCTTCCCTTTACGCAACCAGTTTTCGTACCCGATCTCTAAGACCAATTAGGGTTCCTAGTGACCAGAATACTGGATGGTGACTCCCAATCCATATTTTACTGATAGGAGACAAGAATTCCTTGTGTCATCACATTTGTACTAGATAAACCATTACCCAGTTTTTCCTTAAGGGTAGACGATCACCGCGACGCCGCACACGTGCGACAAAAGTGATGAAAATTCAGGCTCAAATTAGCCCATAGGCTGACAACAAACTCAAACTCTCTAAAACTCCCCAATCATGATCCAAGCATTATTTGAAAAAAAAAAAAGAAACTTATTCTAACCATTTCCATTCAGTTTTACAAGCCTCAAAACTCATTGAAGTTTCAATCACACTAATTTAACTATTAAGGCACTTTATAGTTATTTTGCTTTAACTCTTGTAATTAGACCATCTAAATGCTCATATACATTAGTATTAGCTTTTTCCATGATAGAATAATGATACATATCATTACCCTCGAGTTGAAGGTGATTTGTCCTCAAATCAGAATCATCAACATCTTCTAAGTAAGGTGACAAGTCTTTTACATTAAAAGTAGTTGAAACATTGTACTCACTAGGAAGGTCAACCTAGTAATGCATTTACTAAGATGAGCCTATTTTTTGCCCTTTATTAGCATGTTTGGCATACTTTTATTGTCTTTTCCTTAATATGATATCGAACTTGTTCTTGGATTTTCTTTTCATTATTTATGCCTTTTTAACCCCATCCATATAAGTCCTCTCATCAATTGGAATAACCATTAGCTCAATAGGAACACAAGGGTTAAAACCATACACTAAGATAAGAATCCATGACAAATAAGAAGTCCATAAATCAAAAGGAACCAAATAACAAAACTCGTATAATAGCTTCAGGTCTAAATTGTTTTGCATTATTATACTCTAATTAATTTTAAACTTTAACCTAATTTTTTACAATATATTTTTAATCTAATCCAATGGTCAGATTGAGAGTTACATATGTTTATATAAAAGTGGATAATTGGGAATCACAACTATGTATAATTGATATGTCATTATCTTTACAAAATCGGTCATGTATTCTTCAACCTAATCAAAAAATTATATGGCTAAAATTAGTTCTACACAGTGAGGAATCAAATCATTATTGATTGAATCCTCTACTAAAAGTTTAGATTCTAAACTCTCCATTTTAGCAGCTAAAGTTGAAGTAGTCACTTCATTAGCCATTTATTTAAATCTTAAGAGCCCTTTTCCCACCAACAATCATTCCCAACGACACTATATAAAAGTGTTAGTCGATAATAATTTCAAATAAGCACGTGTTGCGATTTCACGGTTACACAAATTAATTATCTTAGCTTAAATAAACAAGATAGTATAGAGCAAGTGAGGGGTTGATCCCACTGTTGCACGTCCTTGCATGTGGCGTCCGATGCGATTTTCATTCTCTTGCTTGGTTGCTTCCTAGGAGTCGCCGCCTAGTATTTGATTTAGGGTTACTAGGAAACCGGGGTGTATTGGTCCTGTCAGAGATTCACGGGTAAGGGACTGGTTGAGGCTAGAAAAAGTATTAGAACCCCTAGTGCACCCTACTTGAGGTAAGTTGCTTCATGGTTTTGATGTGATTTAAAATTATAAACATATTAGTCAAATTCTTAAGGCTTTAATAAATCAATTATTAAATCCCAAAAAATATATAAAAACAGGTTCTTACATTTTCACGACAGATACAACATGATTTTATTTGTCCCCAAGATACTTGATCATATGCAAATTAAAACATTAAATTCTTTTGTTTTTTTATTTTGTAATTCAATAACATACATAAAAAAAATACAAACACACACATCACTTTTTACTATGCTCAACTCACACATTATTTTTACATGTTACAAAATAACATAAATTAAAAAATTACAGAACACACCCCCCAAAAAATACAAGAACTATAAGGAAGCCTTCTGGGATCTGCCAAAATAGTGGCGGCACGTGGATCCATGTGCTATTGCTGGCAAAGACCAGCAAACTGGTGGATCGAGATCGTCTCCTTCTTCTCTTCCCGCTCATACCGGTAATGGATTTCCCAGTCACTTGCAAGGCAACCCGACAAACATAGGTAGTAAATTTCACTTTTGTTTTCCCTTTTTTTTTCTTTTAGATCTCTGTTAATCCTTTCTTCTTCTGGGTTCAACGCCCCCGTTGCTTGTTGCCATCTGGATGGTTGAAGATCGGAGAAGAGCTGCCATGGCTGGTGACGTGTCTGCTCACGCGACGATAGGACTCAAAGGGGATTGACTCAAGGGACTGACCACTACTGCTGGATGAAAGAGTGGTTTAGTGGTTCATCCGCAGGCCGTCCAAGGCCACTGTGAGTGGAAAAGAAAGGGAATTGAGTGAAGGTTGGTCTGTAGAGAGGCTGAGTTATGGTGGGGCTATTCTGTTGATGACTAGGAGAGGGAATAATTAGGAAAGAAGGATGCTCTCGGTCGATTAAGACAGGGGAAGGGAGGCTTGTATTCGAGCCTGTGTGGGGAAGAGCTAGGGTTTAAAGGGTTAAAGTCGGAGACTGGTTTATGAGGGGTTAAGCCAAAGGCTAAGTGACGCAGTAGCTAGTCATGGAGGCAGAAAGGCGTCTAGGAAAGAGGGAGGAACGACTGAAGGTTGAAGATGAGAGGAAAGGAGGGGGGCGCCGCTCCTTTGGTTTTCTTTGGTTTTGGCCTGAGGAAGGGAGAGTAAGGGTTATGGTTTTCAGGGTTTTTTGTGGTTTAGGGTTTTTTATGGTTCCCCTTAATTGTGTAAAATTGCTCCCTTGTAAAATTGCTCTCTCTATCTATCTCTCTCTTTCCTTTTCTTTTTGGGTTAACCTAAGATCTCATCTAGCCATCTCCTTTAACTAAAATCAAAATCGGTGTGTAGCTTAGTCAACCTGAAATCCCATCTGGCGATTTCCTTTAACCAAAACTAAACTCTGTGCGTGTTTGGGTAAACCCGAGATCCCATCTGGCGATCTCCTTTAACGATAACCAAAAGTTGGTGTATAGCTCGATCAACTTGAAATCAATCTGGTGATCCTTTTAACCAAAGCTAAACTATATGTGTGGTTGGGTTAACCTGAGATCCCATCTAGCGATCTCCTTTAACCAAAACCGATACAAAGATGTGTGTGTGGTCTCATTGTAATGGGTGACCTACCTAGAAAAATGATGGTCTCATTGTAATGGGTGACCTACCCAGAAGGAAGATAATGGTCTCATTACGATGGATGACCTACCTAGATGGAAAATGATGGTCTCATTATGATGGGTGGCCTACCTAAATGGAAGATGGGAAAAATATGAAGTCGTCTCATTGTTATGGGTGACCTACCTAAATGAAGGATGAAAGATGGTCTCATTATAATAAGCGACCTACTCAAATGAAAGATGAAAGGTAGTCTCATTATAATAGGTGACCTACCCAAATGAAAGATAAAAGGTGGCTTACCTGGAAAAAAGACTTGGCTGGAGAAGTCTTGACAAGATAAGGCCAGAAAACTTGGTGTTTCTTGATTGCAGGGTTAACCTGAAGACCCTTCTTGATGATAGGATTGATCTTCTCATTTCTTCGAGATTCACCTAGCGGTAGGGTTTAACTCAATGATTCTTTTTTTTTCTTTTTTTTTCACAATCTTACTGGATTTCATAGAGGATTTTCCTGTAACAAATCACAAATGTGCAAGCTCTGAGGTTAGATGAAATGCATGCATACTTACCTGATTTGAAATATAGGTTCCCCCCTCTTTAATGCTCCATCATCATAGGGTGCCTTGGTTTGCATTCCAAAGCCTTCTATGTTCTTTGATGCATTGGCTCCTTTATGTGATAACTATCCACTCAGCTGTAAATGCAATGCCTATCCTGGGCTGTTCACGATGATTATTTTTCTTGTTGTTTATCAAGTTTGACTCTTCCTCTAAGTGTAGTGTTGTTTGATTCATCATGAAGGATTTTACCTCCTAGATTCTTCTAAGAATTGTTCTTTGATTGAATGTGTGCCTTATGCCAACACCCATCAAAATTTTCAATCAGTCTTGAACTTACCTTCAGTTGAAACATACCCTTTAAGTATATGCGATCATCCACCTTCATGGAACTACCACGTCATCCAAACATGCATCTTATACTTTGCAATTAAAGGCTCATCGTTATAAGCTCAAAGTTCTTCTTCTTGGATTCCTCTCAGCTTGTCAAATCAGATCATGAAAAGAAATACATTGGCATTATCAATGATGTTCATCACACATATTCATGCGATGAAGTTCGCAATTGAGCTTCAAAATAGATGGTCCCACCGTTAGTCTTGGTGGATGCGATGCATCCTTCCAACATTCATTGAAATGCAACTACACGATCGTTCAAAAGTCATAGCCATGTTGGAGATGATAAATCAAGATGAATATACGAAAATATCCTTCAAGTGCAGCACTGCTCATCAATTACTGCTCAAATTCACTAGATCATGGAGTATTTTTTCCCTTAGTTGATCTGAATATGTTCATTCACTGATTTTTTTTTTTTAACCACATTATCCTCATTTCATTGATTCATCATTTGATCATCTTTCCTTACCCCCGGGTAATCTAAATATTGTTTGTTTTCCTTATCAGGGTCCACTGTATTGCCCCCAGGTGGTCAACTTTTCAAGGAGTGTCGAGAAATGCTAATGTCATTTCTATCAGGGATTTTGCAAACTCAATCGATGTTTTTGTTTAACAACATTTCTTGCTTTGGAATCAAATCTCATATTTCAAAGATCATATCTATTCATGTCTAATTATTAAAATAAAATCAGAGAGATGTCCGTTCTGGAAAAGATTTTGAAAATCAAACCTCTTTGGTTAAAGACCCAACACGCCATTCAATGTAGTCCTTTGATTATCTTGTATTTTGAAAACAGAAATTGACCCGTTGTGAGATTAAATTGGCTTTTTCCATGGTTCTTTGAGTGTGTCATTTGATGGTCTATCAATAAGGTGACCTTTTGTGAATTTCATGAAAAACAAGGTACCCGAGTCAAAACTCAAGGCTTTATCAAGAAAGATTGTTTCTTTTCTTAGCACCAATTTTATTATCATGTATAGTAATTAGTAGCTTGATTCATGAAGTCGCGACTCTTATGGAAAAGCTCTTCAAGTTTGAGAGTGCCATTTATGATTCAGATTGCTTACTTGATCAAAAAGGGCTTTTCAAAGCACGTAATGTAGGCTATGATTTATGGCTATGAAAAAAAGGAAAATTCACAAGCTCAAAACGTATTTGAGGGTTTCAAAGACCTAGGATCAACATCAACTATTCATCAACTCTCTTTCTCTTGTTGTTATTGTAGAGAAAGTGACATATAACCTTGTTAATCTTAAAGATCAAAATTCTCTTAACATAGGTCAAAATGCAAATCAAATCCTTTTCTTTGATGAATAACCAATCTATTTTTTTAAGAGACTAGCTTTATCTTAGACACACCAAAAGATATGAAGCTTGATTTTTTTTTTTGGCTTTTGTTGTGTCTTTCTTCAATTAAAACCTCATTTTCCCATCTTAGAATTGATAGGCATTCTCCTTCCATTCCACTTTGACTTGCCTTTATGTGTAAGCAATTTTCACTTTTTTTTCTCTGATAACCTTCCTTAAAGTTTTCTCATATGCCCCTAATCTATTGTTTCTTTTTCTCAGTCCTCTCTCACACATTGGACTTTCATTCTTAACATTCCCTTTTACCATTGATTCTATCAATGTCTTCATCCTTCCCAATAATATATCTCTCATTACCGCAAGTATGGGATGTGATCCTAGTCAAGGTTTTTATGAAAATAATATTTTATCTAGCTAAAAAATGGAACTACAAGGGATATAATCTTTAGAAAGTGAAGGGATGAACAAAGATGGCATTTTCTCATTTCAAGCAAAATCAATTAGAACCGAAAAATTTTGACATCATCTAGTGTAATGATTTGGACTTCTAAGAATCATGATTCACGAGTCCATAACTACCAAATCCACTACATGTCATTATGCATACTGCTAAAACTTAGCTATATGATATATGGTTCAGTTTCATACATAAAGTTCAAAATTATTTGGTCACCTCATACCATTTTAACAAACATTGAGTCATTTCTGTAATCAAAACACTTTTAATCTTTTAGGATTGACTAGCCTTAATTTTGCATGTTAGAGTTTGATGAAAAACTTTTTTCTCCAAAATGAAATGTTAAACATCTCTTGACTTCAAAACAACAATAAGACAAAGAAAAAAACATGTTTCGTTAAAGGATGAGATGTGGTCCTAAAAAAAATGTAAAATAACAAAATCTATAACAAAATGATTGATAATTTAGCATCATTCTTGGATCAGCTTTTCTGGCAATATCTGTGTTTTGCCAAGCAATTTTGTTCACTTGTCACTTTGAGGATGTTCTAGTGACAATATGGCTAATGACATCATCTTTCACAAACTCAACTTGATTCTTGAAATTCTTGTAATTGTTCAACTGAATGGCACAAATCTCACCATAATTTTCCTATCTCTTTTCTAGATTATACCACCTAGGAAATAGTGGTTGCATGGTATTTGGCGAAGTCACAACACTAAGTCTAGGGCCTGACAGATACTGATAGACAAACTCATGTAGCAGAGGGATGTCAATATTGGCAAAGACATTTGAGCAGCATAAGCATAGCAAGACCTAGCTAGACCACATAACTAAGGTTTCCCACCTTTAGAGTCATCTCCAAATTCATCTCTCTTCTTTGTTCTAGAATTCATGGTAGAACCTTTAATCTTTCCCCTATCAATTACTTGTTCAATGCTTTCAGTGATCTTCACAACATCATGCCAGTTTTCCAATGTTGTGGTTGTTTGAGGATTGTTGGAAACTTTCCAACTAGTACGTAATCTTGGAAGTGCCCGAAGACATGCAGCAATGCCACTATCGCTGTATGCAATCATACATTGTCTTAACTGACAGAGAACCTGATGAATCTAAAACTCCTTTGTCTCCTCTTCAATTCCTCACTGACAGTGCAACAAACAAATACATGTAGAAGGAGTTCTACTATGTTAAAGTTTCAGTCTTCTTGGTGCTTTTCAGTCCAGGTTTGTCTCTTCTCCTTACTTTTATGTTTTAATGTTGACATTGGTAGGAGAAAATTGTAGAAGATCTAAACTATTGCATCCCTTCTAGGATTCCCCACTAGCAAAGCCATAAACAAATTTCTGTAGAGAGAGTATTGTTACGTTAAAGTTTGATATCTGCTCATGTTTTTCAAACCAAATCTAGCTCTTCAACATACTATAGTATTTTGGTGTTCCTATTGATGATAGAAGGTTTTGTAGCATATGAAACTACTACATCCTCTCTTGCATTCCCCACTGACAGATCCATAAACAAATCTCTATAGAGAACTCTGCCACAAAGAAGTTTTGTTTAGTGTCTAATAATGTTTTTTTTTCTTTTTTTTTCAGACGAACATCATATGCTTCTGAATTGGAATTAAGCTCACAGTGGGGGTGACTTCAAAGAAGGCCAATGCATCATGCACAGAAGGCTAGCAGCTATTGGGTGCTAGTAGTAGATGTGGAGGTGATAAACAATTAACAATGCAGCTGAACTAGAAAGGAGATCATCTTTAATTGATGACTGAAGGTGTTGTTGTTACTATTCACGATTGAAATGAAGGAAAAGCAGAGCATTGATGCTGTGGCCACTATTGGTGGAATGCTAACAATAAAAACCAATCATTTTTTCTTGTGTCTTGTAGACTAACGGTGTTCCCACGGAAAGCTGTGCAGGCATTCCCTTTCTTTTTTCTAAAAGCTCAGCGCTTGTTCAAGTAGATGTGAGTTTAACTACTTCACCTTCTATGCTCCAAATTTCTTTTTGTCAATAAACCTTTGTCTGACCTCTTTCTTCATTTTCCCTCATCTTTTCCAATCAAGTGTAGCAAAGGTTATGTGGGTGAACCTATTTTTCATCTTGTTACATGTATGATAAATGTATAAACATGTAATCTATATGATGAACTCACCCTTCGAGGGGTGACACATGGTCGTAACTCTTGTATGATGAAACAAGAATTTTTATTCTTACTTAAACTCTACAATAGAAATTTCTTGAGTGATGACCATTATATCCCCCCATAAGTCCTGAATTCAAGATGCTTCAAGAAGGGTTTGCTCAGATGCAAAACAATGTGTATAGAGCATACATCTTAAAGGCAGGTTCTAATCTTTTTAAGTGAGACAAAGGGTAAGTTTACTACTTGGTCGCTAAAAAAGGATCTCTCGTTGTCCTAGTGATCACCCTCTTTTAAAGTACTATGGAGGCTCAATAGGCACTGAGATGACACATGTACCAACCCTTACCAGTCTAAGCTCTCAACGAAGAGTTGGGATTTACACAAACTTTAACCATGACTAAAAGTCGTAAAGTAAGCTGCTAGTCCCCCACCTAACCTGAAGCTCATGTGTGCTTTCAAAAATTAAAAAATGTGATGTTTGAAACAATTCTATACAATGGATGGATAAAACAAAAATAAAAAAACAAAACACAAAAAACTTAAAACACATCAAACACACAAAGCTTAGCCCAATATTGTCAGAAAATAATACCTTTCCCATTGGAGTCGTCATTCTATTGCACGTCCGTGTGTAGCGTCTGATGGTGATTTTCATTCTTTTGCTTGATTGATTGGTTTGTAGGACTCACCACATAGTATTTTATTCAGGGTTGCTAGGAAACCCGGGAGTATTGGTCCTGTCAGAGATTCACAGGTAAGGGACTAGTTGTGGCTAGGAAAGGTATTAGTACCCCCTAGCGTACCCTACTAGATGTAAGCTACTTCGTGGTTTTGATGTGATCTAAAAATTTAAACATACTAGTCAAATTCGTAAGGCTTTAATAAATCAATTATTAAATCCCAAAAAATATATAGAAACATGTTCTTATATTTTCACAAGAAAGACAACATGATTTTATTTGTCCCTAAGATACTTGATCATATGCAAATTAAAACATTAAATTCTTTTGTTTTTTTATTTTATAATTCAATAACATACATAAAAAAGATACAAACACACATATCACTTTTTACTATGCTGAACTTACATCATTTTTACATGTTAAAAAATAACAAAAATTAAAATTACCTAAACAAGACCTTAACAATTCCAAAATTACAGAACACAACCCTTAAAAATAAAGGAACTATAAGGAAGCCTTCTGGGATTTGCCAGAATAGTGGCGGTGTATGGAACTCATGCACCACCGCCATTGGCGGTGCGTAGATCCACGTGCCGTCGCTGGCGAAGACTAGCAAACTGGTGGATCAAGATCGTCTCCTACTTTTCTTCCCGCTTGTACCGGTAGTAATCCTTACAAACACAAGAAGTAGATTTCACTTTTGTTTTTCCCATTTTTCTTTTAGATCTGCCACTATCTCCTTCCATTAATCCTTTCTTCTTCTGGGTTCAACGTCGTCATTGCTTGTTGTCGTCTAAATGGTTGAAGATCGGAGAAGAAGCTATCATGGCTGGTGGCGTGTCTCAACATGCAATGATGGGACTCGGGGGGAATCGACTTAAAGGACTGACTGTTGTTGCTGGATGAGAGAGCGATTCAGTGGTTCATCCGCAAGCTGTCCATGGCCACTGTGAGTGGAAAAGAAAAGGAACTGAGTGGAGGTCAGTTTGTAAGGAGGCTGAGTTGTGGTGGGGCTATTCTGTTGATGACCAAGAGAGGGAACAACTAGGAAAGGAGGATGCTCTTGGTCGATTAAGACATGGGAAGGGAGGCTTATATCCGGTCCTGTGTGAGGAAGAGCTAATGGTTTGGAGGGTTAAAGATGGGGACCGGTCTATGGAGGGTTAAGCCAAAGGTTGAGTGATGCAATAGCTAGCCATGGAGGCATAGAGGCATTTGGGAAGAGGGAGGAACGACTAAAGGTTGAAGATGAGAGGAAAAGAGGGCGTCGTTCCTTTGGTTTTGGCCCAAGGAAAGGAGAGTAAGGGTTATGGTTTTTAGGGATTTTTGTGGTTTAGGGTTTTTTGTGGTTCCTCTCAATTGTACAAAATTGCCCCCGTTTAATTTTTCTCCTCTCCTTTTTTGTGTTGTGAATATTGGTATTTATAGGCAAAATGACTTAGTCCCCAAAACACATTGGTCCTTTAATTTCTTTATTTTTTTGCAAATTTTGATTTTTCTATTTAAAAAAAAAACAAGCAATATCAACATTGACTTAACGAGGAAAATTAATGATTGTAAAAATAACGCGTTAAAAGTTGAACGCGTTCAAAATACCTTTGAAATTGAAATTCTTTTGAGACGATGATGAAATCGCTAAAAACGATGCAAATATATCAAAAATATATATATATTTTTTAGGTTTTCATTGTTTTTTGCTATTTTTTATTTAAAAAAAATTTATAAAAAACATGGGTCAAAATTGGGTACCAACCACCCATATGGAAGGTTTAGTCAGGTTTTTATGCTAGATAATATGAAATTAAGGGGGGTGAGTTGAAGTTATTTAGGCTATGCTATGGTAAACATGATGGAAAAATCAAGCTAACTTAAAGAAATTTGAAATTTATCAAGAGAACAAACCTTAGTCTCAAGAAGACATCCACCTACGGAAATCAGAACTGATCATTGAAATGAAACATTAATATATTTTTTTAATATTTATATTTTCTTAACATTAGTTAGTTAATCGATACACAGTATAACTAACCTTAATCATTAAACAACCACCGTACTCGCACTAATAATTTAATTTAATGGCAGCCTTAAGAACTAAATAACATGATTGTCTACAATATATGTTTGATTTGATTGAATATTTTTCATAAGATTAATAACATAGATCTGCCATAATTATTAAACTTAGTTGCTTCACAAGTTTATACATCATAACTACGGCTTTGATAACAAACTTAGCAATAGATTGATTAGAATAATAACTTAGAGTCCACTCTAACAAACCAACTAAACAATCATAGGAAATAAGCGTAGTAAAACAAACATACTCATACTTATCAAATAAACAGAAAAGAAAAGGTAAAATAGATCTCATAGTTCTTAAATTCGAAGGTTTATATGTCCTTGCAACTAAGAAAAAAAACTTAGCCTTACATGTCTATTAAGAAATTAATCAAAAGACAAGATGAATACATGATTTCGGGTATAGGATGAAAGAGTGGAGTTTTTTCTTCTCTTCTGGCCGCCCCTCTCTTCCTTTCTCTCTTTCTTTTTATTTGATAGCAAACTCGAATCCTTATTTCTCTAAAAATATAGTCCTTTCTTAAGTAGACAATTTATATTTAAGTAATGCAATAACATTTTTTCTAAAAAAGAAGAAATAGTCTTGCATAAAATCTTCAAGCTTTAACTTTGGACTTAAAGGAGTTAAATTGCCCAAATAGAGACTTGGAAGTTGGTTTGGATGATTGGAAAGTAAATTGGACTTGTTTCTTCACAAAACCTTTATGCTGGCAGAATTTATAAGTCATCTTAGAAAAATAATATCTCTCACATGTTAGCTCTTTTGTGCTGAAATATGGTAGGTTGATAGGTCTTCGAGTTAGGAATCCAACACAATTGAGTTTGCATCAAATGGATCTCTTTAACTAAAGATATTCAAGTCGGAATGGCTGAAGGTCAACACTATCAAAATGCAAAATTTATATTATTTAGCTATGATTTCTATACTCTTTCTCCTTTTATTTTTCTTGCCAAATATATATAGAAAGGTATGGATGTTAGCTTTTTAATTTCACTGAAGTCACTTCATTTCGATCTCTAGAGCTCAAGCTTTGCATAAATATAAAACAAAGAATATCAAGGCATTTTATATATAAAACATATTCAAAATACGACGCAAATGTGGGTAAAACTATCGAATACTATGGCTACATTAGCATGCCTTGTCATCCACTTGCGTATATATTTTTAAATGATAATAATTGCTGCTCTCTTTCATTTTTTATTTGTTTTGTTGTAAACCTTTGCAATTCATTCAGCCTTATGCTCCTCATTTGACTCCAATTAAGCCTCTACAACAACATTTTTGTTGCTCCCTACAAGCTTGCCTTTGTTAGAGTTGCAGATTGTTCATTTATATCATTTGTATGAGGACATCTATCTAATCATGAATTCTTGTCATTTCTTCATGAATCTCTTCATGAGATCATTGCAACCTAATAAGTTGTGTTTGTTCCAAAATAATTCTCTTTGAAACTTCGTCTCTTTCTCTAGCCATAGTATATCAATTTCCTATAATTTACACATAAATCCAAAAACAATGTCTTTCAACTCAGATAAAAAATTCAATAAAAAATACGAACAACCACCACCATTAGTAAGGGAAAACTCGTTCATATATAAATCCAAGTAAGAAAAAAAACAATATGTTTTAGTCTAAAATCCTTGATATTTTTTATCCCAAGTCTTCCACATACAAAGTCCCTAATCAGTTATGAAACCTTTGCTCTAATACCAAGATGATGTGCCTTAGATTTATAACCCGAACAAACTAGCAATATGATATGAAGATGAAGGAAGGTAGGTTTAGTTATATGTTTTTTTCTTATAGTGTTTAAGTTGAAAATTACATGATTTGTAATGGAAATAAGGGGTAAAGTCTGAATGAAACTTTTTGATATGTCAAAAATGCCATAAAAAAATTCCAATCAGGATAAAGACGACACACTCTTTGTGATTAAAAGTGATAAGTGTCATTTGTTCTTCAACCAATTCTGAAAATGAAAGAATAAGAAGAAAACTCCTTAAATGAGAAGTTCAAAAGTCTTATATTATTTCAAAAGTATCTATTACTTGGTTCGAAACATCATTATATACTTTGAATAACCCTCAAAATCTAGGAAATATCAAAATGATATAATTGGGACCCAAATAAATAACTTTGTTAAGAAAACTAGACAAATAATAAATAGCACATGTTTTTGCTTATAGAACTCTCACACACACATAAAAGTTAAAACAACCATAACATTTCATACAAAATAACAAACCATGCATGGTTGAACAAACTAGAAAGATGACATCTTTAACTTGAAAACCATAAAAATTAAAATAGACATTTTTCAAAGCAATAAAGTGGTGAAAATTCGGGCTTAAATTGGCCTATAGGCTGACAACAAACCCAAACTCTTCAAAACTCCTCAATCATGATTCAATCCTTATTTCAAAACAAACAAACATATTTAAACCATTTTTATTCAGATTGACAAGCCTTTCAACTCATCAAAGCTTCAATCACGCTAATTTAACTTATTAAGACACTTTATAGTTGTTTCACTTGAGCTTTCATCATTCGTCTGAGCTCTTGTCCACGATGGAATTATGATGCATATCAATCCCTTTACATGGCCACATATTCCCATCCTAGAAGACCTTTATCTTTTGTATATTTCATTGATTTGCTTTGGCCTCATACCAGAAACCACATGATGATGTTGTGTCTGATAACTTGTCATACCTACATGTACTTGGATCTAGTGCATAGCTGAGCCTAAAAATATTGTGTCAAACAACTGTCATACCTTTATATTTTTGGGCTCAACATGTAGTTAAGCCCAAAAATATTGAATTATCACTTTATCTTTGTCCCTTTTAAACATGAATCTTGTCATAACCCGATTTTTGACCCTTTTATTTTTTTATTATTACTACTACTATTTTAATTACTAAATAATAATAATAAATAATAAAATAAATGAAGAATGAATTAAAATTTGGGTTAAGGGAAACATGATCGGAAGTTTAAAGATTTAATTAAACTCTTAACTAGTTTAATTAATCAAATCAATGGCTTTATTGGAGAATTGATACATTTTGAAACTTAATTGAGCTTGGAAAATTTATTTAATCAAATCAAGGATTTAATTGGAGAATTGATAAGTTTTTGGGCTTAATTGACCTGGAATTAATTTAATTAAACAAATCAAGGGCTTAATTGGAGAATTGATAAGTTTTTGGACTTAATTGACCTTGAAATTAATTTAATTAATGGAATCAGGGACTTAATTGAAAAAATATCAAAGTTTGGGGTTAATTAGGGGTGAAATTGCAACAGGTTAGAGTCCAAGGACTAGCTTGAAAACAGTGCGGAAATATAGGGGGGTAATTGTAGTTTAAACCAGGGGCTTAATTACAAAAGTTTTGAAACTTCACGGGTTAAAATGCAAATGGCCACCTCATATCCCAAAACAATGTCATTTGAAAGAACATTGTTCATCTTTAACCAGAGATTGTTTTCAGCAGTAATCATCCGATCACCTCAGCTATGAACGTTTTAATGTTTTCATCCCTCTACATGTTGCTCGTTACCACCATCGAACTCTATAAAACAGAGGAACAACGAAGAAAATGGGGCGGGAAAAACCTAGGAGACAGAGGACGAATGAGTAGGAAAACCAGAGGAGAAAACACAAAAAAAAAAAAAAACCATTAGAGAAAGAGGAAAGCCCAGGAAATAAACACACCAAGAGAACAAGAGAACAACCCAGAAGGATGAGCCCGAATAGCAGACTATTATTCCCCTATTTCTTCTCAAAGAAACAGAGGAACGCGTAAAAACTAGAGAAGATAGGGACGAAAGAGAAAGAACAAACGCGGGGAAGAAGGACTAGGGAGCACATAACAAAAGAAACTAGAGGTGAAAGCAAATAAAAAACAGAAAGGAAGAGAAGAGAATCTTCCAAAGCTAGTGTTATTCCCAGTCTTTCGCCTCCAGCAACGCCTGTAGATCAGGTAAGTTTTTCGTTCCCTCCTCTTCCATTTTTCATTACAAAGTCACTATGCAGCTTGAATTTAATTAATCCTTCACTATGCACACACGCGTTGTGTGTGCCTCCTGCTAGCCAGCCGAGTCACTGGCTTAGGCCAGTGACTCGGCTAGTTCTGCTGGGTCCAGCCCAAAAAAAATAAAAAGTTAATAAAAAAATTAGAAAAAAAATGTATGCATGAATAAAATAACATAAATTTATTGGTTTATTCACTGACGCTAGAGTTAGGAATAAAAATACTAGTTTAAATTTATATTATTTTTATTCATTGTATTTTATTTTATATAGCTAGAAAAATAAAAAAATATGTGCATGCGTAAAAATAAATTTATTTTTATTTATTTATTTACTGACGCTAGAGTCATAAATAAAAATATTAATCTAAATTTATTTCATAGCTACGTAAAATATTGCTATTAGGTCTGGTTAGGTGTGGCTTGGCAGCCAGACCCATGCTGTTGGGTTTCGTTGGGTAGCCGAACCCCAATAGCATTGGGTCTGACATCCATCACCATCTTCAAATAAAGTATTTTCTACAATAACACCATGAATAGCGTATAGTAGAGCAACGTCTAATACATCAACAACAAATTTATTTGCCCATAATATTTTTTCTTTTTAACGTATTTCAAAACTTATTTTTTTCCTTTTTAATTTTTCCTTTCTTTTCAATTATTGATTTTTTTTTAATATTGTAAAGAGGAAATAAATTGAGGTGACTTTTTTATATTGTACAAAAGTTGGGTGATGATAATGTTTTTTAATTTTAGGTTGGGTTGAATTTCCTTCTTAAAGCATTTTTGTTTTTGCATTTAAAAAATGGTATTAAAAAAATTAAATTTTTTTTATTTTTTTTCTTTACATCAAATGAATATTTTTTTATGTTTTTGTATTATTTTGATGTGATAATATAAGAAATAAATTGTTTTTTTTTTTTAAATACTATCTCAATATATGTTTTTGACATGGAGTGTTTGCATTGTGTACGACATTGTAGCACCATAGAAGGCATTGTTTTTTCTGTGTTTAGTAAAAAATTGTTGACCTAATAGTATTGGTCTGCTTGCCCGCTAGACCCAAAAGCATTGGGTCTGGCTTGGCGGCCAAACCCACTACTGCCTAAAGACCCTTGTTTTTTTTTAAAAATATGAACTTGGGTGACTCGGAAAAAATCTTGCAGAAACCTTTTTTTTCAAATGTGTTTTTCCTTCTATCCAGAAACCTCTTTTTTTTTTCATATTTTTCAATTAATTACTAACTCATTTCAAAGTTCACCATATAAATACTTGAGAAATATTTTATTTTTTTTATTGTGGGATTTGAAACTTTTAGTATATATACTCTATGTTTACAAGAAAAAAATTATGTTTTTTGAATGTTGGATAATAAATATTTTTTGTCTAAATATTTCAATTTAGAAGAATAAGATAGTATCTTTCTAATGTGGGGTAAAAAAACCTTTTGAAATCATCTTTTAAACTTAATTATTTACAACATATATAGTTTATATCCACATAGATTGTTTCTTAATTTTTTCATATAAAATATTAAAACGTCAATTTTTTTTTAGTTTTTCTAAGTGACTTGAGTTCTTGGCTGGGCCTGTTTCATTCAAAATTCAGGCTTGCAATTGGCCTAAGGTAAACCGTTCGACCCACCGGGTAGAGATCCTTTTTTTTCAAATGCGTTTTTCTTCCTTCTTAGAGAGCCCTCTTTTTTCATATTTTTCAATTGGTTACTAACTTATTTCAAAGTTCACTATATAAATACCTGAAGAATATTTTATTTTTTCAATGTGGGATTTGAAGCCCTTTAGTATATATGCTCTATGTTCAAAAGCAAAAAGTTATGTTTTTTCAATATGGGATAAAAAAAAAAATCTTTTTGGTTTAAATACTTCAATTTAGAAGAATAAGATAGTATCTTTTCAATATGGGATAAAAAATATTTTGAAATAATCTTTTAAACTTAATTGTTTACAACATGTATAGTCTATATTCACATGGATTGTTCTTAAATTTTTCATATAATATATTAAAACCTCAAATATTTTTTTCTAATTTTTCCGAGTTGATTCGAGTCAACCCGTGTAACTCGGGATCCAACCCCTTGGCCAAGTCAACCTTAAGGCCGGGTTTGATAACTATGGTTGCCATGAAAATATAACTTTAAGGAATGCAATTAAAAAGAAATAAAGTGATATGACCTGTTAAAAAACAAAAAAGCGAAAAAATAGACAAAACCTCATCTTTTTTATTTTGTTCAGGGGCCTCTTTTAAAAATTATTGACTTTTTTGTTAGGTTTTTAATTTTTGGAGTGGTTTTTCTGGTTCATCTATGGTTTTGTTTTTATCTTTTATATAGATAAACTATGTTTTTAAAAATAAAAATATTTAATTTTTAGAAGATATTCTTAATATGAGTAATCTTACATGTTATTTTTTTTTATTCAATCAATTTTATATTTTATTTTTCAAGATTCAATATCTTAATCTACATTTGTTTCTCAGTTTTTCAAGTTTTGTTTTTAGGTGTCATTAATGATTTTTTATGATATATTAACGCATATAATTCTTAGTTTATTTGATCACATGTGTGCATAAATGTTTTGATTTATTATATTGTTTGAACCACCAAACTGCTATAAAAAAACTTGTATAGATGATGTTTTATGAAAAATAAAAAATATTTAACCTGCGGCGGAGTGCGAGTCACATAGCTATCGAGTCCAGCTATCAACTAGACCCAGATATGTCCAATTTTATTTTTTTAGCTCTTTAGATTTTTTTTTTCATACAGTAAAGAGAAAATAATTGATGGGATTTTTTTTTATATTATACAAAAGTTGGCTGATAATAATTTTTTTTTTTCATTTGAGATTGAGTTGGTTGAATTTCTTTTCTCTTAGCATTGAGTTTTGTTGCCAACAGAACCCAATAGAGTTGGGCCCTGCTGCCCAATAGAACCCAATAGCATTGGGTTGCTGCCAGACCCATGACACTTAATATATTTTCTATACTCCATATTTTGTTTTACATTTAAAAAAATGTTATTAACCTGCTGCGGAGCACGAGTCAATATGTTAGTGTCTATATATAGACACACACACACAACACGTTAATCTATCATCGTTTACCAAAAGGTGATTTTGTGCCTTCAACAGGACTTAATATCATTGAACCCTTCCTCCAACAGAACCTAATAGAGATGGGTTACTGCCAAATTCAAGGCACTTAATATATTCCCTGTATTCTTTATGTTTTTCTTACATTAAAAAAAAAGTTATTGACCTACTGTGAAGTGTGAGCTAATACACTAGTATATATATATATATATATATATATAACATTGTAATCCATCATCCTTTAACAAAATGTGATTTTGACCCTATTTTTATGTACCCCTTTTATATTTTCCTTTTTCCTTACTCCAAAACAAAACATAAATATGTTTTTTTTTTTTTGGTGGGCAACCATTTTATGCAGTTGGGAATGATGTGGTGTGTGTTTAGTATTATGGTAGCTTTTATGATTGTGGTTTGAAAAAAGTTGTTTTATAAAAAGTACTTTTTGTTGAGGTTGGTTTGATATTTATATATGTCTAGTTAAAAGTGTGGTTTAAATTAAGGTTAAATAAAAAGTCGTTTACAGTGTGTTTGGTTAAAAATATTTTTCAAATTGAGGTTATAAAATAATTTAAAAAGATATATATATATATATATATTGATGGTTTTTAATTTAAATATAATAAATTTAACTACTGATATTACATCATGAAATAAATAATACTTTTTTATAAAATATTTTTTATTATTCCATTAAACTATCTACAATTCCATTACGTATGAAATCCATCCAACAAAGACTACAATTTTCTTGGTTTCTTAAGCACAAAACAATATTAGGTAAAATATCATCAGGAACAAAATTGGGATTGCGATTAAATTCTGCAAATGCTACGTCATCAAGAGATCTCTTTCTAATTTATGTAGTGTCATTGAATAATATTAAACACTAATTTTTCAAATAAAACACAATTAAAAATAAATAAATAATTGATTTTTTTTTATTAGGTTGGATCCGGTTTAGTATATTTAGCTTTGGATCAGACCTGGTCCAGCCGGAACAGTAGAGATTATCCATGACAGAAAAGAGGAAAATTAGGTTATTGTTGCTTAGCAAGTGTCTTTTCCAACTTTTGTTAAACCACATGTTTGACCACAAGTATTAATGGGTCTCGCCAAAATAAAAATGGGTTTGAAACATAATCAAACATAAAAATAATACGGCTTGTTTTATTACCAAACGACACCATTCTTAATTTGTCTCTCCAAACAAAGGGTTTTTTTTTTTTTATCACTTTTGTCTTTGTTTCCTTCAAGATTCTTTTTGTTATAATTAAAATGGTTCAATCTTAAGAGGTTTTTTAGTTGAATTACAGATAATGAAGGTTTCTCATTTATATATGTACATATACATAAATATTGTATTGCAAAGTAGTGTAATTACATGTTCAATCACAACCATTGATCCCACATCAAGAGTCATATAAAGCATATTATACCACCATCAAATCAAATCAAATCAGATTACGCTTTAGATGGTGATTAATCATGTCATGCATTGGAATGTAAATGCAAACGAACAAGGAAGAGAAAACACCCCTTTAGATAATTCCAGTCACCATTGTATATATTCCATGTAACTATCGTGCTGAGAAAAAGAAATACGGGTGCAAATCACAACCTTGGACCCCCACAATCCACCCTCCAAAGCCTATTGTATCGTATGATTAATGATGCAGGTAAAGCACACACTAGTACGAAGCTTCCTCAAATGTACGGCCCGCCAAATAGAGGTACTTAACGACCAGACAAATCGCCCCAAACTAATTAAAAAAAGAAAAAAAAAACTCCTCCTCTTTTTCTCCTTATTCTCTCCTTTTCTTACACAACTTTTACCCAAGTACCAAAATTGTCTCTCTCAACGGTAAAAAGACAATTAATCATACCCTGCCACGTGGCAAAAGTGCCAATTGGCATAATAGCACTAGTGTGATTGATGGTGATTTTGTTGACCTGACAGGCCCCTATCGAGTGGCGCCAACAGCCATGGCCGGGACAGAGATTGGCTCCATCTTGATTGATTCTGATGGTATAAGGGGAGAGGCATAATTTTTGTCACAAAGAAACTGGTTCACAATCATGGTGCTTGGTCCTGCCACAAGTTTGTCCCAAAGATTGTCGACCTCCTTTCCACTTGTTAGGAAAACTGGGGTGGCATCGATTCGGTGCATGTTCCAATTCCATATGCTATGAAGCCGATGGATTTTTTGTAATTGTCGAGAAGCTAGCATACAAGTATTTTCTTTAATTTTATCAATGGCCTCATCAAGAAGCTTTCTACGAGTTTTAGCATCCACAATCGCCTCATTTCGTAAGAAATGATCCAATTCAGGAACCCCAATCGCCCGTCTGATTCCTTGTGAATAGTCATCAAATTTATTAGGATCAAACATATCTCTCACCTCATCAATCAAGCCTGCTTTTACCATTCGATCGACCCGCTCTGATACGAATGAATAAAGTATTGGGAGTGACACGTCCACCCAAAGAAAGCAACATTCATACCTTAATCGAAATTCAGGATCATCATTTGCTAAAGCCTCGATGTAGGAATTCGATCCACCGGCGATGATCGGTAGCCGATCACGTGTCACGATTGATTCGACAACAAGTGATGCATGGTGCCTGAAGTCATCGGAAGTGAAATTTGCATTAGGGTCTGCTATGCCAAGTAAATGATGAGGCACACCGCGACACTCCTCTTCAGTGACCTTGTTTGTGACTATATCGAGGCCTTTATAAACTTGCATTTTGTCACAATTGACAACCTCCGCTGGGAAACGGGTTGCCAGGTCAATAGCCAGCCTTGATTTGCCTGTGCCAGTAGGTCCAACAACGAACACAACCTTATCTTTTCGACGAAAGAAAGGTTTCATGTTTAGCCCCCCTTGGAAATTCACACGAGGCTGTACTTGTTTGTAGGCGGTCAAAGAAAGCCTCATGGTCATTGTTGAATTTGCTGAGGCGTTGTCGTTGAGAAAATTAAGAAGGAAATAAAATCCAACACCGCTCTCTCTATATTTTTGCCTGTCAAGATGTGTTGAAATTTTATGTTAAATCATTTCAACGGGAAAAAAAAAAAAAAAAAGTAGCAGCCCCCCTCCCCAAAACAAATAGTGAACAGAAACCCTGTATATGCACTCAATTAGCACACGCCGTACAAAAAATGAATTACCCAACAAATATTTAATTTCACAGACCACCATACCTTTATATCATCAAGTATGGGGCGAGTCGTGGAGGAGAATGGGCAGTCCAACCTCTAGCAGGGAGGAGGAGGAGCAGAGTGAAGAGAGAGAGAGAGAGAGAGAGAGAGATGTGAAGAGAAAAGGTTAGGAAGGAATTGGTGTTAGTAATGGGTGCGCGCGTGTATATGAAGGGTGGAGAAATGTCTGGCAAAGCTATAGCTATTAGGAGTAGGCTGGCTGTGCTGAGCACCACAAAAGCTCTGCAAGTGTTTATCTACTATATATATACATATATACACAGAGTATGAAAATGAAGTATGATAAGAGGCACTCTAAAAAGATTTTAATGAATTTGTGAAAGAGTGATTATGACATGACTTGGATCAGTTAATTAGCCTGCTTAAGCGTGAGATGTGCGCGGGTATTTATACTATGATCACTATGCTGCCTTTGAAAAAGATGATGCACTGACAATTGGTTTCACAGGCCTTCCATAAATTTAGTCTTTAGACACGCGTCCTCCTAATGTGAGAGCCTTGGTGGTGGAATATATATTGCTATTTCAGACTCACATGCTTACAACAAAGCATGGCAACATTCAAATATCTTATTTCATACAATTTAACAAAAAATAGTAATATTTTCTTAAGTAAATGTTTCATTTTACTATTTACTCAAGCTTGATAAGTTTTATATACAACCGAATCCGTTAACGATTGGTTGTTGTTTTCTTTGACAATTAATTGATCTTTAGCCTTTCGGCCTTTAATGCAGCAAATTTAAATACACTGTTCATTGACCTGATCAGTAATAATAGCTGTCCAACGAGGCCAAATTGAAGGGCACGTCAAACTCGTCAAAGGGGTCATGCTGACTTGAACTCTGGCCCCAAATTAAAAATACAGAATTGTTTGGGGACCGCAATTGAATAAAAATTATTTCTAATTCTTCTGTTATTTATACATGGCAAGACATATCCTGACTAAAGTCATCGAAATACAAATAGTAGTTTTTGCGTATGTAGTCAACTCAAAGTAGGGGGGGGGTGTAGTGACTCATAATTAATAAAAGAGGATTCCCCTTGATCTCCTTTTGTTTGTTTAATTACTATTTGTTTCTCAAATTTAGGTTAATGCTATATTCCGATCTTCATAAAAAAATTAGCAACCTACATTAACAAACAATATGGGATGGAGGAGTTGTTTTCAACAAATTAAAGCAGCGGGCAAAAGGAATTTCCCTTTTAGTGGTTTCGATACCTAAAAAAATTACTTGAATATGTGTTGATATGACATGCTAACAAGTAACGATAGCGTTTCATGAGCATAATTTAAGCCTTTGGTGTGTGTGTGTGTGTGTGTGTGTTGGAGATGATCTTAATTTTCCCTGCCCATTCGATGACACTGGATCTCTGCCCTCGGAATATAACGTCGTTCGTTTTTATACCGTAGCATGACAGCATGTTTATGCAATCTTACTGAATTTATCAGAAAATGAAAAAAAAAAAAAATCATCTCGTGCATTATATTTTATTGAAAAGATGTAAGAAAAGAAAATGAATTAATCAAAATGACGGATCATTCCAATAATTTATTAACGACATTTATATCAATTATACGGACTTACCAAGCCAGGTGGTAGAGCAAAGGGTTGATCAACCCTGAAAAAGTGATTTTTCAAAACATAATAATTCTTGAAAAGTGATTTATTTATTTTTAAGAAGTGATTTTTATTGAAAATAAATTCTTAAAAAATAAATATTTTTTTAATATTAGGTAGTGTTATAAAAAACAAATGAAAAAATAATTTTCAATATTTAACTATATTATAAAAAATTAATTAGAAAATAACTTATTAATATTTTTTTTTCAAATTTCTTAAACAACTTTTTCATCACATTCTAATGTAGAAGGAAAGCCCTCATGAAGACGATTTTAATGTCATCAAGGATGGCCGCCATCAGATCTCGAAGGAAAGCTTATACACCATAAAATACAATGGATTTTCTCATATATACCAGACACTTTTCTATTTTTATTCAATTTAATCCTTAATTTTCTAGTAATTGTTTACTTTAATTTTTAATTTTTAATTTTCTAATAACTCTTTTTTTTTTACCTTTTCATTTAATTTAGTTCCAATTCGGTCTCAAATCTAATTCCAATCGAGCTCAATGAAGGCCCAACCAAGAAAAGAGAAAGAAAAGGGTAAAAAAAAATAGACAAAATAATACAATTAACACTGAGTGCAACTCAATCGAACTCAACAAGAAAGATAGTTATGACAACCAACAATTTTATAAGGGCCCATCTATTTCTTTTCTTTGCAATTTGTCAGTACAAGCACACAATTTTAATGCGAACACCAATCTTTTTCACTATTAACCAGTACGATAATTTTTAAAGCGAGCATCGATCTTTTTCGCTAATGAACAATACAATATCAACCCTATCCAACTCACTATTCAATTTGTTGATGCATTTATCTTTTTTTTTTATTAGGAATTTTAGCTTCCAACTTTATCATTCAATTTATTTTTGTAATTTATTTTATTAAACATAAGCAACAACTTTTTATTTCCTACATTCATGATATTAGATAGTACATCCATAACACAAACAATTTTCTTATATTAGCTAGTTAAATATCCTTTTTCATGAAAGGAATCATGTTCTCTCGGAAATTAAAAAGAAATTGACAAATAAGGAAAATGAAGCTTTGTCTAAAAAACGTTTTTTTTTTCTAGTTACTTAATTTTAAATCATTTGAGTTTTGACAAATATTTATTTCAATTTCTATAATTTTTTATTAATAAAAAATCATTGTTCCATCGAAATAACAAAAACATTGATAACAAAAAGGAATTTCAACAAGAGAAATATATTTTTCTCAAAATTTATATCATTTGAGTTCTAATGAATATTTATTGTGGACAAAATAAATACTCAACAAGTTTGTTGAAATTATGTAAAATATAAATTCTTAGTATCATATAGTTAAATAAAAAAAAATACATTTAAAAAATTGTCCTACTTCAGCACGCAAGAATTAGGCTAGTTTATGCTAAGTGAAAAAAACACTATTTAAATTTAACTTATTATGGATGTTAGAAAACTTTACAAATTAAAAAATAAAATTATTAGGTTTGTTAATTCATTATATACCTAGACACAATGTAATGTTAACAAGAAAAGTGTACTTACCAATTTTCCTTTCCAAAAAAAAAAGGGGAGGGGGTAGTATTAAGATTAATTTGGTCTATTTCATATGAACAATTAGTCATAAAAACATTGATTGGGGACCATTTCATCTTTTTATTTTTTAAATACACAATGTAAAGATATATTATCTTTAAAAACAAAATTGTTAAAAATTTGATGGAGAGTCATTTGATCTTTTCATATTTTTAAAGTATAGTGTGAAGTCTATATTCCCTTTAAAAGCAACCTTTATCAAGCTTGCATCTAAGGGCTTTTTTTTGTATTTTCAAATTGGTTTTTTAGTGATTAACAAGTTGTCTTGGGGTGATTTAGAGAGTGTTTGGGAATGCCGTACAAACTGCGTTCCCTCAAAATTTGAATATTTTTTTGCTTAAAATGAAATTTGTTTTTATGTTTTCAGATCGTTTTGATGTGCTGATGTCAAAAATAATTTTTAGAAAATAAAAAAACTTTATTTTGATGCATATCTAAGTGAAAAGCACTTTGAACTGCCACCACCACCACAAACCCAAACACATCATTATTCTTTTAACAATCATGAATGTTAATTTTTTAAAAAAGTTGTCGGTGTATACGCAAAATATACCAATGAGTGGACGCCATCCATGCCTTTCGAGTGGTGCTTGCGTCACCATCCTATGCCGAAAACACCGTCTTTCAAGACGTCGTTAGAAGCACTTCACCATGAGCATCCCTTTGGTTCCACACATGTACATGGAGGAGCAGTGATTGAGCTCTAATAAAAAATTTTCGCCTCTTACTTCTTGTCGCACATGTGCGGCGGCGCGGCGATCGTCCACCCTCAAGGATAAATCGGAATAATTTATTCCTGGAAAATAGGGAGAGAGACAAGGAAATTCTTGTCTCTACAAGTGAAAAATTGGAATGGGAGTCGCCACCTAGTGTTCTGGTTACTAGGAACCTTAACTGGTCTTTAGAGATCGGGTACGGAGACTGGTTGCGTAAAGGGAAGATATTAGCACCCCAACTACGCCCTACCTAAGGTAGGCTGCATTGTTTTAATGTCTGATAAAATATAAGATCGTGTTGTGGTTTATTATTGTTCGGAATACGCATTACATGTAATGTCATACCCCGGGTTCTATTGTCCGAAAAAGAATTAAATATCCAGAATATGCATCACGTGTAATGTCATACCCCGGATACTAAGAGACAAACAAAATAAAATTTTTGTTGTTTTTTTGAAATTTTGGCCAATATTCTCTTGACTTTAATAAACTGGTTATTAAAGCCAAAATGCATGCTAAATATTGTTTTTTTGACATATGAAAAATACGATATGATTTTTTAGATTTGAGACACTTGGCCGTATGCACAAAAATGTTTTTTTTAATTTTTTTTTTGTATTTTTTGGAAGTTTGTGACAAAAACCGGATATTGTAATACCCGATTTGTATTTTTACGACATAAAAATACTATCCGATATTAATAAAAATAACATAAATAAAAAATGGGAACATCATAAATATTTTTTCTTTTTTTTTTATGGGCCGGATTAGGCCCAATTGCATGGGCTGGGCCAAACCTGGCCCTTTTACATGGGCTGGGCCGAACATGGCCCAAATGCATGGGCTGGTTACTGTGCACATAGTAATCGGGTTACTGTGTGTGTAGCTCGGTCAACCTGAAATCTCATATGGAGATTCCCTTTAACCAAAGCTACATGAGATCCCATCTGGCAACCTCATTTAACCAAAACAAAAGAAATGTGGAAAAAAAAAACGGTGTCATTATAATGGGTGACCTACCCAGGTGGAAAGAATGGAAAAAACGGTCTCATTATGATGGGTGACCCACCCAAAGAAAAAGGAAAAAATGTGAAGTGCGGTCTCATTGTAATGGGTGACCTACCCAGATAAAAAACATGGAGAATTGGTCGCGTTGTAATGGGTGACCTACCTAGAAAAATGTTGGCAAGGGCTCAAAGGCGCACTCAAAATGGAGGTGAGGGCTCAAAGGCGCACTCAAAAGGAGGTAGGGTTAGAAAACACACTACCAAAGGGATGAGAGCTCAAAGGAGGGCTCAAAATGGAGGTGAGGGCTCAAAGGCGCACTCAAAAGGAGGTAGGGTTAGAAAACGCACTACCCAAGGGATGAGAGCTCAAAAGCGCACTCAAAATGGAGCTGAGGGCTTCAAAGGCGCACTCAAAAGGAGGTAGGGTTAGAAAACGCACTACCCAAGGGATGAGGGCTCAAAGGCGCACTCAAAATGGAGGTGAGGGCTCAAAGGTGCACTCAAACGGAGGTAGGGTTAGAAAACGCACTACCAAAGGGATGAGGGCTCAAAGGTGCACTCAAAATGAAGGTGAGGGCTCAAAGGCGCACTCAAAATGAAGGCGAGGGCTCAAAGGCGCACTCAAACGGAGGTAGGGTTAGAAAACGCACTACCGAAGGGATGAGGGCTCAAAGGCGCACTCAAAATAGAGGTGAGGGCTCAAAGGCGCACTCAAAATGGAGGTAGGGTTAGAAAACGCACTACCGAAGGGATGAGAGCTCAAAGGAGGGCTCAAAATGGAGGTGAGGGCTCAAAGACGCACTCAAAAGGAGGTAGGGTTAGAAAACGCACTACCAAAGGGATGAGGGCTCAAAGGCGCACTCAAAATGCAGGCGAGGGCTCAAAGGCACACTCAAATGGAGGTAGGGTTAGAAAACGCACTACCAAAGGGATGAGGGCTCAAAGGCGCACTCAAAATGAAGGCAAGGGCTCAAAGGCGCACTCAAACGGAGGTAGGGTTAGAAAACGCACTACTGAAGGGATGAGGGCTCAAAGGCGCACTCAAAATGGAGGTAGGGTTAGAAAACGCACTACCGAAGGGATGAGGGCTTAAAGGCGCACTCAAAATGGAGGTGAGGGCTCAAAGGCGCACTCAAAATGGAGGTAGGGTTAGAAAACGCACTACCGAAGGGATGAGGGCTCAAAGGCGCACTTAAAATGGAGGTGAGGGCTCGAAGGCGCACTCAAAATGGAGGTAGGGTTAGAAAACGCACTACCGAAGGGATGAGGGCTCAAAGGCGCACTCAAAATGGAGGTGAGGGCTCGAAGGCACAACCAAAAGGAGGTAGGGTTAGAAAACGCACTACCCAAAAATTGATGTTGAAACAATAATTGTCAATGTTGAAAAGCAAATGCATTATGATTGATATGCATGTATACTTACCTGAGAAATATAGGCCCCCATTTCTTCATGGTGTCTTTGTTTTCTCTCAAAAGTTGTAGTGTTGGTAGTAAACTTCGATGGCTTTTCCACGTTTGCTTACTCGGGTTACATATTGTGATCTTGACCTCTGGGAAGAGTTTGATGTCATCATACATCTTTGTCCTTCACCGTTTATCTCAAGAGTTGCCAATTTTGCCCGACATTTTCTTTAGAAAAGGAATCATGGAGACAGCCCTACCATGTGTATTTGCTTGCCCCCCAGCTTGATCATGCCCCCCAAGTGTTCAACTTGGGTTTAGTTTGGGGTGAGGATATGTGAAAGTAAGTTTGGGTTTTTTGTACAGTGGAATGTTTTCATGCAAAATTTTTGGAACTTCCAAGTTATTCCAATCATAAAAATGATTTTGATATTGGTTCAAAATAAACTTGTTCTCAAAAATTCAAGTGATTCCTATGGACAAGTTTCTTGAAGTGATGAAAGCTTTTTGCTTTTGTTTAAAGATTAAGGTGACATCTGGTTGGTCACAAATGGTTTAAATGTCAATTTGAGGGTTATTGAGAACCGAATTGATTCAACTCGCATGTGAAAGCACTGCATACCGATCCAGATTGCTTGCCTTTGATCAGAAAGGGCTTTATCAGGTATGTAATGTAGGCTTTGGCTATTGGTTATGAAGAAAATAGACATGTTACAGGCTCAAAAGGTGTTTAAGGGATTTCAAAACTAAGGATTACTTGTGCTTGTTTCCTGACCTTTTGTCTTTTGGATTTGTTTTTTTTTTTCAAAATAGTCTTCATGCCCCCCAGTGTCGGGTTTGGGCTTTTCTCTTTGTTTTTTTCGTTTTTGTTTGGTTGAGCACAATCATATCAGTTGTTTTTATGAGAAGCTCAAATCTTTTAACCAATCACAGTATTTATCTTCACTGTTTCATTTGGATGATAATGAAAGATGAAACATTACATGATCAATTCCAGCACCCATCTTCACTACTTTGTCTGGATGGTAAAAACAACAAACTCTCTTATTTTGCCCCCTAGTGTGGGGTGTGATCCTAGTCAAGGTTATTTTCAAAAAACGCTACTAGGCTCAACATGGGATTGCAAAGGATATATTTCAGTCTTGTGAAAGGATTATCAAAGATGGCCTTTCCTCATCTCAAATGCACTGCAGTGAGGATCGATAGGTCTTGCTTTCATGTGCGTATGCAAAGTGATTTATTCAGTCAAATAAAACTCAGCTTTTGAGTCACCTCATAGTGTTGTTTGTCTTTATTGTCTTTTTTCTTTCAAGTTTTCTAGGTATATGTGTACCTATTTAAGGAATCACTTGAATTTTTAAAATGCATTTGTTTTGGACAAATATCAACACGATTTTTTGTTTTTTTGTACTCACTTTGGAGGTCCCAAAAAAATATCCTTGAAAACATATGAGATTAATGTATGGGTTTGGAAGAAAGGAAAACCAAAGGATTCTTCATGTTGTAGTGTTGTGAGCAAAGTTGTGCTCAAAATGTTATTTACATGTAATAACAACAAAGAAGAGTGTGATGTGAACACAAGAAAACACATGATCTTATTTCACAAGAAAATCTCATTAACAGAGAAAGTCTTGTTCAAAAGCATTAACAAAAGGCAATAACAAGGCAGGCTTCATTCCTTTATTTTGGCGAATCTGTTCATAGGCTAAACTCCTCTCAAAAGCTCTGTGTAGAGAACTCAAAGACAATGCGGAACAACACCACAGTTAAAAATTCAAGCTATCATGTTGAACCATTGATGCTTTCCAATTCCCCAAACATTCCATCCTAATATGCTTCAAACATGATTAGGCAGCGGGTTCGTATTCACATTGGGGGTGTCTTCCAACTCTATCCAACCAGCCTTGATTAATTACAGAAGCTTTCTCTTGAAGGCGTTGCAGGTATAGATGCTATGCCTAATAATACCGGCATGGTATTCACAATTGAGTTCTGGCTTGTACCAATTAGGATAAGGTGGCTGCAGAGGTGTTAGAGGTTCTGGAGCTATTTGCCCGATGCTCAATAGCTTTCGATACATCTCATTCAGGGGTAACGGTAGTGGAGGTAGTTGTTCTTGAACCCTTTGGAAATTTCCAATTTGGCTTTTGGCTTGAAAGTTTTGGGGTTCAGGTTTTTTGATGTTGGCAATTTGGGATGGAGTATGGTAATTTTGGGATGTATTTGTTTTGCCCATGTAGCCATCTTCAACATGGTGAACCTCCTTTCTTTCGACGCCTCTTTTCTCGGTTGGTGCAGCAATTCTACCACTCTTGACACCTTGCTCTATGCGTTCACACACTATCACAGCATTAGTGAATTGTTGGGCTGAACTACCCATCATATGTTCGTAATATGGTGCTTTGAGTGTGTTGGCAAATAAAGAGACCATCTCTTTGTCCAGAAGTGGGGGATGTACTTGAGCAGCTAATTCTCGCCATCTTTGAGCATATTCCCTTATGCTTTCTTTATCCTTTTTCTCTATATTGGACAAACTGGTTCTGTCGGGCGCAATGTCCATGTTGTATTTGTATTGCTTGACAAAAGCATCCACAAGATTTTTCCAGTTGCGAATTTTTGTGTTATCCAATCTCATGTACCAACTCAAAGTTGCCCCACTTAAACTGTCTTGGAAAAAGTGCATTAGTAGTTTTTCATCATGTACTACCTCAGCCATTTTATTGCAGTAGGACCTGAGATGAGTCATGGGACATTGTGTTCCACTGTATTTGATGAATTCAGGAACACGAAATTTCTTTGGGACAACCACATTTGGGACCAAACACATCTCTGCTGCCCGGACTGGGTCATATAAGTCTATCCCTTCAATGGCTTTGAGTCTGGCTTCCAACGCCTCTATCTTAGCTTGATCAATGCTATCAGATGACTTAGCCTTGTGGGACTCATTAGCATATGCCTTCACGACTGTTGGGGATGTGCAGGTGTCGTTGACTGCACAACTGTTGGATTTTGCTGAGGTTCTTGACCATGTTCGCTCATTCTTTCCTCAGGCTGAACTGTAGTAGGAGCCGGATCAAAGGTGATCGGTTGATTAGAAGGACCTTCATCAGAGGTATTTCTTAGTGTTTGCTTGAGTAAGCTAGTGAGGTGAGCCACACTTATTTTCAGAGACTCCAACTCGTCGTGCAAATAGGCCTCACGTTGAGCACGCTCTTCATCTTCCATATTTCTTGCTCGAAGTCGGGTGTTGTAGACTTTTTGGGGACCTATATTTCAATCTGCCGTGTATGCATGTTAAATGTATGAACATGTACTATATATGATGAACTCGCCCTTCGAGGGGTGACAATATGGTCGTAACTCTTGTATGATGGAACAAGAATCGTGATTTTTGCCCAAACTCTACAATGAAAATTTTCGGAGAGACGGCCAATGTGTCACCCACAAGTCTTGAGTTCAAGATGCTTCAAGAAGGGTTTGCCCGTATGCAAATAACGATAGCACATACATCCTAAGGACAGGTTCTATTCATTATGTGAACATGGGTAAGTTTGCTATCTGGTCTCAAAAGGGTCTCTTGTTGTCCCAGTGATCGCCCTCGTGGAGGCAATATGGGGGCTTGTAGGCAATGAGATGGCACGTGTACCAACTGTTACCAGTCTAAGCACTCAGCGAAGAGTTGGGGTTTACACAAACTTAAACCTTGACTAAAAGTCGTAAGGTAAGCTGCTAGTCCCCCACTTAACTTAAATTTTCAGTACAAACTCTCATATGAATGATGCATGACACAATCTATAATGCATGAAAAAATATGTACAAATTTAAAGCATATGAGCAAATAACCAAGGGAAATTCATCTTAAAAATAAAACACAATAAATCCCAAAAAAAATAGACAAAACAATGCTTAGTCCACAAGGTCCCCAGCGGAGTCGCCATTCTGTCGCACGTGTGCGGCGGCGCGGCGATCGTCCACCCTCAAGGATAAATCGGAATAATTTATTCCTGGAAAATAGGGAGAGAGACAAGGAAATTCTTGTCTCTACAAGTGAAAAATTGGAATGGGAGTCGCCACCTAGTGTTCTGGTTACTAGGAACCTTAACTGGTCTTTAGAGATCGGGTACGGAGACTGGTTGCGTAAAGGGAAGATATTAGCACCCCAACTACGCCCTACCTAAGGTAGGCTGCATTGTTTTAATGTCTGATAAAAAATAAGATCGTGTTGTGGTTTATTATTGTTCGGAATACGCATTACATGTAATGTCATACCCCGGGTTCTATTGTCCGAAAAAGAATTAAATATCCAGAATATGCATCACGTGTAATGTCATACCCCGGATACTAAGAGACAAACAAAATAAAATTTTTGTTGTTTTTTTGAAATTTTGGCCAATATTCTCTTGACTTTAATAAACTGGTTATTAAAGCCAAAATGCATGCTAAATATTGTTTTTTTGACATATGAAAAATACGATATGATTTTTTAGATTTGAGACACTTGGCCGTATGCACAAAAATGTTTTTTTTAATTTTTTTTTTGTATTTTTTGGAAGTTTGTGACAAAAACCGGGTATTGTAATACCCGATTTGTATTTTTACGACATAAAAATACTATCCGATATTAATAAAAATAACATAAATAAAAAATGGGAACATCATAAATATTTTTTCTTTTTTTTATGGGCCGGATCAGGCCCAATTGCATGGGCTGGGCCAAACCTGGCCCTTTTACATGGGCTGGGCCGAACATGGCCCAAATGCATGGGCTGGTTACTGTGCACATAGTAACCGGGTTACTGTGTGTGTAGCTCGGTCAACCTGAAATCTCATATGGAGATTCCCTTTAACCAAAGCTACATGAGATCCCATCTGGCAACCTCATTTAACCAAAACAAAAGAAATGAGATCCCATCTGGCAACCTCATTTAACCAGAGAATTAATCTGCGGGTTACTGTGCACATGCACAGTAACCATGAATTAATTAGCGAGTTACTGTGCACAGCACAATAACTCGCTAATTAATCTGCATGCAGAACAAAAGAACGACGGGAAAACGCACCTGCGGCGGTGGTGATGTTCGACTTTCTTCTCTGCTTCTTCTTCTTCTGCTTTCTTCTCTCTGTCTCTCCCTTCTCTTCTCTTCTCCTCTCTTTTCCTTTTTTTTCCTTTTCCTGGGGGACGTCATGGGGGTGGCCGGTGTGCTGCCGCCCGTCCAACGCCCGTCCAACACGTGGAAAGTGGTCGGCAAGTGGTGTCCTTGTTTCGGCGTCTTTTTGAGCAAAAGAAGGAAAGTAATTAGGCGAAAAGGGGAAGAAAAAATCTTCTTCTTCCCCTGCCTCGTGTGTCCAGGGGAAGAAGAAGAACTACAGTGCCGTCAAAACGGCACCGTTTTGGGCTTCTGTTTTTTTTTTTTTTTTTTGCAACAGTGAATGAAACGGCGCCGTTTTGGTCAAAACGCGCTGTTTCATTTAAAAGGAAAAGGCGCCAAAAGCATCAGATTCAAATTTCGGCCCTCCATTTTCGCGCGTTTTACAATGTAGTCCTTGGTCTCGGATTTCTTCAATTCAGTCCCTAATTGGCCATTAAACCTCAATATTTATGCAATTAAGCCCCTGATTTGACCAAATTAAACTTTCAAAAATTATAATTTGACCCCAGAAAATTAATTTCTCCTAATTAAAGCCCAAATTAACTCCAAAATCAATTTTTCTTGCAATTAAAATCTCTATAAATTCAATTAAACCTTCAATAAAATTTAATTGAGTCCATTTTTCTTCCACAAATTGAATTTTCTTTATCATCGGGGCTCTCATCAGTTAATGATATACTATCAAAAAATAATTTTTATATTTTTGAAAATCCTCAAACAATTGTTTTAGCATATTTATGGCGCTCTGGCATTTTTCACTGTTATATTGTTTTTGTAATATATGTTTTTGAATTTTTTTGTATTTTATTATTTTATATGTGGGGACCCAAAAATGGGTTACAACACTTCTTTTCTCTTTCTTCTCCTTTTCAAAATATAATGGTGTCTTTTTTTTTTTTATCCAATTTGATTCTCATTCTTTTGATTTCTATTTGTTTAGTTTTTAAAAAATTTCAATTGAGTTTTTCTTTAATTTTTCTCCTCATCATTTGGTTCCATGTAATCTCTATATCAAATTCGATCATCATTATTTTAATTGTTATTTTTTTTTCTTATTAAATTTTATTTTCAATTTAATCCATTAACATTTGATTTTAAATTATTTTTATATAAGATCTTGTCCCCATTCTTTTTATTACTATTTCTTTTGTTTTAGATCTTTTTATTTTATATTTTTTTTATTTTATCCCTCAAAAATTTGTTGATTAAGAATTATTTTATGTTATTTTATGGGGTTGCCTTCTATGGGGTTAGTATCGAGATCATAACTAGGGTTATGGTTTTGGAAGGTTAACACTAATTACTTTGGTCAATTGTTTTTAAATTGATTTGTTTTTTAATTTTTTTTCCTTTAACATTTGATTTATTTGGAATTGATTTTGTGCTTCTTGTTTCACTTTTTTTTTTATGGGGTTATTAGAATCTTATGTCCATGGTCGCGAGATTAGCATATTAACCCGGGTTGTATTATATCTATTTTTTCATTATTTTTTTCAAATTTTTTTTAGTTTCACCCATCAACATTAGGTTTGATAATTGATATTCATGGTATTATTCAATTTTATTTTGATGAGCTTTATAGATTTTTTACGTTGTGAGTTGAGCTTATTTAACCTAGTCGAGTCAATGACCAAGTCTCAATTTTTATTTTTAGAAACACTTATTTTGTCTTAGCATGTGTATTCTTAGGTTGCTATAAGTTTGAGCTGGTCCACAGTATAGCGCAAGCTCTATCTAGTTTATAAAATCTATTATGACAACTTTAATTTTCTTTTTTACAAAAAACTTTTTTTTTTAATGAAAAATCATAGTTGCTTACCTTCTTTAAGATTTATGGTGTGAAGGCACGTGTGACACTTTCTGGTGGTCAAATCTAGCCATCTACCATCTCATTAGATGTGTAGCCATGCCCCTTTTCATATGGTGTGGTGTGTGTAGATAGATAATAGCTGGATTGCCGCCAATGATCGATTGCTTGTGTTTTTTCTTTCTTTTCTCTCTCCCCACAACTAAAGTGCTTAATTGTTCTTTTTATCTATTGTTTTTCAAATTAGGCATGCTTTCATAACCAAGTGCCTTAGGTCTGGCATGGCTGCCACACCCATGGCGCTTGTGTCTAACATGATTGTTACTATTATTGTTGTTGTTGTTGTTGTTAGTATGATTATGATTATTATGATTATTATTATTAGTATTAGCATGATTATTCTTATTTTTTTTATTGTTATTATTATTATCACAATCACAATTACTATTAACTATTACTATACTACTAACTATTACTATACTACTATTACTACCATTACTACTGCTACTACTACTTGACTCAAGCATATTTATCAGACACCAGTACAGTGGGTCTGACATGGTTGTTGCTGTTGTTATTATTATTCAAGTAAACTTGGGTCTAACATGATTGTTGTTGTTGTTCTTATTATTATTCTAATTGTTGTTGTTGTTGTTGTTGTTCTTGTTGGTGTTATTATTGATATTAGAATCACAATTACTATTAACTATTATTATTATTATTATTATTATTCAAGTTAACTTGGATCTGACATGTTACCAGACCCAAGCATCTTGAGTCTGACATGATGATTGTTATTAGTATGATTCTTATTCTTATTCTTCTTCTTATTATTATTATTCAAGTAAACTTGGGTTAGACATGTTGCCAAACCCAAGTAACGTGGGCCTAACATATTGCCAAATCCACCAACTAAACTTGAGTTAGGCATGGTTACTAGACCCAAGTACCTTGGGTTTAATGTGGTTTGCAACACCCAAGGTGCCTTGGTCTAGCATGATTGTTGTTGTTATTATTATTAGTATGATTATTATTATTGTTGTTGTTAATATCATAATCACAATTACTATAATATTATTATTAGTATTATTATTAGTATTATTATTATGATTATTGAAGTAAACGTGGGTTTGACATGTTAATAGATCCAATTAAACTTGAGTCACGTATGGTTGGCAAACCTAAGCACCTTGGATTTGTCATGGTTTGCCAGACTTAAGCATCTTGGATCTGACATAGTTGTTATTGTTATTGTTCTTGTTGTTATTAGTATGATTATTGTTATTGTTATTGTTTTTAGTATTCTTATTATTCTTCTTCTTATTATTATTATTCAAGTAAACTTGGGTTAGACATGGTTGTTAGACTCATAGTACTTAGATCTAATAAAGAGTTGAGTGAATGTTTAAAAATTAACCCATTTGATGAAATTTTAACATTATTACAATATCCCCTGTATTCTAATATTTTTTTACATTTAAATAATAATTAATATTAATCGACTTGGAAAACAGATATATTTTACATGAACTATATTACATTCTACATGACATCAGAGCCAAACCAATAAACCAATGTTTGACATGGCTTCTTCTAACTCTTCAAATTCTACTATTCTTCCCACTTTTATCACAGTCCCTGCTTCCAACATACACAAATTAACTAAAAACAATTACACTACATGGAAAGCTCAGATTGTCCCTTATCTGCTTGGTCTTGACTTGTTTGGTTATATTGATGGAACTATTCCCAAACCTGCTGCTACTTTTTTTGCCCCAACCTCAACCATTAACTTAGTTTCTTCACCTCTCAATCATGCCTACAATCAATAGGTTTGTCAAGATGCTTACCTTTTAAGTGCCATAAGGTGCTCTCCTTTTAAGTGCCATATTGTGCATTCTAACTAAACCCAAAGCCCATATCATCTCTTAACAAACTTCCCATGATGTTTGGCATGCTCTTGAATAGACCTTTGCCTCCCAATCCAAAGCTTGTGTTTTACGTCTTTGATCTCAACTTTCCAATACACATAAAGGTTCACAAACAACTATTGATTATTTCTTTAGTGTCAATATTGTTATTGATGAATTGGTAATTATAGGCTAACCCTTATCTTGTGATGATGTCATTACTTCTTTAGACACTACTGTAACTACTGGGAAGATGTCTTTCTTAATGCTGTTTATTTAATTAATTGCGTACCACCACCAACCTTACAAAACAAATCTCCTTTTAAGGTTGTTTATAAAAGGAAACCTGACTATCATTTTCTTAAGGAATTTGGTTATGCCTGCTGGCCCAACCTACGCCACTTTAATAACCATAAATTGAATTTTAAATCTAAATCCTGCATCTTTATTAGATACAACTTAAATCATCATGGATACAAGTGTTTAGATGCTTCAACAAAAAAACTTTATGTGTCACGCCATGTTGTTTTTCTTGAAACCAATTTCCCGTATCAATCTGCTTGGCTATCTTTTTCACCCACATCTGTGTCATCTACCATTTCTCTCCAAATTCCAACCAACTGTTCAAATAAGGGAACTATTCATGTATCTCCTACTTTCACTAATGCTAACTCACAAACTATTCATGCAGGTCAGTTGCCTCATAGTTTCTCAAGTATGTCACATTCTGACCGGGTCTTGGATTTTAGTGCCTTACATCATATGTCTCTAGATTTTTTATTTTTTACTTCTATATCCCCTTCGCTCTTTATTCCTTAGCAGGTTTTAGTTATGTTATTACATCTCATTTGTCTCTCCCTAGTATTTATCTTATTCTAAAATTCAGTGAATCTTGCTTCTGTTGGTTAGTTATGTGATTCCGGTGTTTATTTAGTTACCTTTTCCTTTTATTTTTATTGTGTACAAGATCTACAATCTCAGAAGCTGATTGGGATAAGCCTTAGGGAGAATGAACTATATCTTTTGGATGAGTTAAAAGTGTTAGTTGTTGTTGTTGCTACTAGTGTTGATTTGTCTTCTTTTCATTTGAGTCCTTCCTCTTCTAGTTTTTATTTATGACATTCTTGTCTAGGTCATGTTTCGTCTTCTTGTTTGAAATTTTTGGCATCCAAAGGAGCTTTAGAAAATTTACAAACTTGTGATATTTTTTATTGTAGTGGATGTAAACTGACGAAAATTTCCACTTTACCTTTTAATCGAAGTATTTCTGTTTCTTCTTCTTCATTTGACTTGATTTATTTTGATGTATGGAGACCTTTTCTTGTTGCCACAAAAAAAAGATCTCAATATTATGTTTCTTTTATTGATGATCATACTCATTATTGTTAGGTTTATTTAATAAAATATCGTTATGAATTCTTTAAGATATATATATAGCCTTTCAAGCTCTTATCAAACTTAAAATTCACCAAACTTTATGTACATATATTTCTGAGCAAAATGGAGTTGTTAAAAGAGAACATAGGCACATTGTCAAAACTACTCGTTCTTTTTTATTATATGCTTTTGTTCCTAATGAGTTTTGGGAAGAAGCTATTCTTACTACTGTAAGTTTGATTAATACAATTCCGTCTTCTCACATTTCAGATTTTCTCCTCTTAAAAAGTTATATGGGTATGCCCCTGACTATTCCTCTTTTAGAGTTTTTGGATGTACTTGTTTTGTTCTTCATCCTCATTTAGAACATAATAAATTATCCTCTCGATCTACTATTTGTGTCTTTCTTGGTTATGGTGAAGGTAAAAAGGGGTATCGTTATTTTGATTCAATAACTCAAAAACTTTATATGTCTTGTCATGTTGTCTTTCTTAAGCATATACCTTTCTTCTCTATTCCATCCACTACTCATAACTTGACTAGATCTGTTCTTATTCGTATAGATCCTTTTTCTAAGGATTCTAATAGTTTATCATCTCAGGTTCCTAGTACCTCAATTACCTCTCCTCATGTTCGACCAATTCATACTAATCATTTTATAGGTGCTGACACTTTACTCTCTAGGGCACCTGAAGCTCCATTCTCCTTTATAGTCCTTTAAGCTTTGTCTGAGATTATGGATTCACCTCTACATCAATCCATACATATTTGTAACACCATAAAATTACCAGATTTTGCTTATTTTTGTTATTCTTCATCATTTTCTTTTTTTTAACTTCTATTCATTGTCTCTCTAAGCCCTCTTCCTATATAGAGGCAATTCTTGATCCTCTTTGGCAGCAAGCTATTAATGAGGAACTTTCTGCTTTGCATAAGACAGATACTTGGGATTTGGTTCCTATACCTCCTAATAAGAGTATTGTTGGCTGTTGTTAGGTGTATAAGATCAAGACTAATTTTGATGGATTTATTGAGCGATAAAAAGCTAGGTTGGTTGTAAAATGATACTCTAAAAAATATGGTATGGATTATGAGGAAACATTTGCCCCTACTACAAAAAATGACTATTATTTGTACTTTTATTGTTGTAGCTTCAGTCCATCAGTGACATATCTCTCAACTTGATGTTAAAAATGCATTCTTGAATGGAGATCTTCAAGAAAACGTTTATATGGCTCCCTTCCTAGTGTTTCACATGACTTTAGGTATGTTTATAAGCTCAAGAAAGTGTTATATGGTCTTGAACAAGCACCTCATACCTGGTTTAAGAAATTTCCTATTGTGATCTCTTCTCTTAGATTTGTTTCTAGTAGTGATGATTATGTATTTTTTATTAAGTGCACTAATACAGATTATATCATTTTGTTTTTATATGTTGATGACATGATTATTACTGGTGATAACATTGATGGTATTTTAGTTTTAAAGATAGAGTTAGCTAGACAATTTGAAATGAAGAATTTAGGTTATCTTTGATATTTCCTAGGTATGGATAGCTTACTCACTTAGAGGTTACTTTTTTTCTCAATCGAAATATGTTGCAGATATCCTTGAACGAGTTAAATTTACTAATAATAAGACAATAAATACTCTCATTGAGGTTAACACAAGACATTCTTCTTCTGATTGTGTACCTTTATTAGATCCTACTTTATATCGTACTATTATTGGAGCTTGGTATATATATCTCACTATTACTCGTCCATATATTATATATGTTGTTCATATTGTTTGTCAGTTTGTTGCTTCTCTTAACATTAGGCAGTTGTTCTTTATATTTTACAATATCTTCGGGGTATAGTTTTTCAGAGTCTTTTACTTTCATCCATCTCTTTTTGGGAGATGCGTGTATACTCTGATGCTAATTATGACAGTGATCACACATATCGCAAGTCTGTTACTGGTTTCTATATCTTTTTGGGTGATTTTCTTATTTCTTAGAAAAGAAAGAAATAATTTACTGTTTCTCAATCTTCAACCGAAGTAGAATATTGTGCTATGACATCTACTACTAAAGAGATTTTTTGGTTACATTGGTTACTTGCAGATATGAGAGTCTTTTTTTCTCATCCTACTCCTATATATTATGGCAGCTAGAGTTTTATAAAATTGTTTATAACTTGGTTTTTCATGAACGAACTATGTACATTGAAATTGATTTTCATCTTACTCGTCATTATCTCAAGCATGATACCATTACTTTGACTTTTATTTATTCTTCTTTGGAGATTGCAAATTTATTTACCAAGTCGCATTTTATTTACCGTTTTTGTTTTCTAGTTGGCAAACTCTCGATATTTGTAAATGTTGCATCATGATTTTGAAGGGAAATGTTAAAAAATATATTTATTTTATTTATTTATTAAAGATAGAATTTAGGTTAAAATATAAACTTTAAAATAAAGTGATTTATAAAACCCTAACCTTGTTCTTATTTCTCGATGTTTGATTTGGGTTGTTTAACTAGAATAATATTCAACAACCAAATAAAACTTCTTGATGGCTCAATTAAATATCCTCTTCCGCATGCCCCTGCTTGCTACAACTGCCTTTCTTTAATATGAGCCCACCTGTTACACTAAAGCTACTAAACATAGTGAGAGGCAGACTGCTATGGATGATTAGTGTAACTTGAACTCTTGATCCACCTCAACCTCACCTCAATGTTATTGCTTGTAAGTGGATCTATCATATCAAGAGACAAGCTGATAGCACAATTGTACATTATAAAACACAACTAGTCGCTAAGGGCTTTCTTCAACAACACAGTCTTGATTTTCTAAAAACTTTCAGTCTAGTTATTAAGCTAGCAACAATTCACATGATACTCACCATTGTTGTTTCCTCTGGCTGATCAATGTACCAAATTGATGTGTACAATGCATTTCTTCATAGATATTTACAAGAACATGTTTTTATGTTGCAGACCTCTGGCTATCATCCCCCTCAATTTCCTAATCATGTCTGTCATTTTCATCGCTCATTATATGGCCTTTGTCAAGCTCCTCGTGTATGGTTCTCTCGCCTAACCAATTCTCTGGCCTAACCAATAAGTTACTCACTTATGGTTTTACTGGTAGCAAATAAGATATTTCTTTGTTCATCCACCACAAGGAACCTGTCCATCTCTTCTTGTTTATCTATGTTGATGATATCATCATCACGGGATCCTCCTCTACAGCTATCATTGCTATCATCAATATCTTCAAGTTGATTTTGCTATCAACGATCTTAGACAATTAAATCTGTTTCTTGGAGTGGAAAGCTTTACATGACACCACAGGTCTTTATCTCTCACAACAACATTATGTCATTAATGTCTTAGTCCGGTCTGGAATGGACAAGGCTAAACCACGTAAAACTCCAATTGCAACTTCTATTCACTGTCCAAACACGATAGCCCCACTTGTGCAGATCCTAATCTCTACTGAAGCATTGTGGGTAGTCTTTATTACCTCTCTTTCACTCGTTCCGATATAGCCTTTATTGTCCATCGTGTAAGCAAATTTATGCATAACCCTAAAGACTCTCATTGGCAAGCAGTAAAACACATACTGTGTTACCTAAAAAACACAGTATCCTATGGTCTCTTTTTGCCACATTCATCGTCCTTATCCTTTCAAGCATTTGCAGATAATGACTGGGCAGAAGACCCTGATGATCGTAGATCAGTTGGTTCCTTCTGTGTCTATCTTGGATCTAGGCTTATTTCGTGGAGTTGTAAGCAACAGTCCACTGTTGCCCGCAGCAGCACAGAGGTTGAATACAAGGCACTTGCTAATGCAGCAGCAGAATTACAGTGGCTTCAACAACTTGCCTCTGAACTTGGTCTTTTAGACTTCATCGCCCCCTATTATTTGGTGTAATAATATTGGTGCAACATATCTTTCTGCGAATCCGAACTTTCATACTCGGACAAAGCATATCGAGATTGACTTTCATTTCAAACGTGATTTTGTCTAATCTGGGAAGCTCCAGGTCAAATTCTTGTCCACTAAAGATAAGATTGCAGACTGACTTGCTAAACCAATAGCAGCTACACAGCTTCGTTTCCAATCTCAATGTTCGTGAGCTACCCTTGAGATTGAGGGGGCGTGTCAAGGACATAGCCAACAATCATCCACATCCAGAATAATAAGGCAAAGAATCAGGTGCAGTGAAATCAGGAGACTTAATTATCAATCCAGGAGTCTAAGTTAACTATGTTTGAATCTTTTCAAATTTAAATCTGTAACCAACAAGCACATTTCAGGGCATCACTAGCCTTTAAATACTCTATACATATTACACTTGAAAAACATAAGAAACAAGAGCAATAAGATTAATACTCTTCTCTTATAAATTCTTCAATCCGGAATTAAATTAAGATTTTTTAAGAAAAGGGACCAAATATCCTATATTAATAAGGAAGAGGGAGTAAAATATTTTAGCCACGGGTCTTGGCCACCTCAGGATTCATCCCTATCTACAATAATATCCTATGATTCACAAGTCGGGTTTGATTTAAAAATGTCACGATTGAGCTAAGATCTAGTCTAGGTATCGGGTGGGGACTGCTCAGGCAACCTAGGTAGGGTTAAGACTACTCATTTTCGATTAACCTGGCATTGATTCTAACAGTTCGAGTGATTTGATTGAGAATAAATCTATTTTTTTAATAAAAGATAATTAAGAACTAAAAAAATTCTACCCAGGCAAATTGGTTTTCTTCTTCTTCTTCTTTTTTCCTTCAATGAAAAGGAAAAGAATGAATTGAAAACGAAAATAACATAAAATAAAATATATAAACAGAAAGAATAAATGATATACAACAAATCACTAAACAAATACTCCCGTAAGATGGAACGATAGAAATAGTAGAGCTAGCTCGTAGGTACCATATATATAACAAGGAAAACCAAAAGAATTATCACTTGTCAGCATCCAAGGTTAGTAATAATACTCATTTTATTTAACAGCATCGTTATTAATTTACAGAGGAAAGTTATTATTTGACCTATACTTTCCTACTCTTACTAAATTAAACACTAGATATATAAAAAGAAAACCAGTACAGGAGACGTGATTTTGGCACTTCATTGCCCATGTAACTGTAATTAAGAAAAAACAAATTCGATCATATTATATTCGAGTGGCCTCATCTTGGTTTACCATTATTCTGTTTGTAGCTTCTATTCCTTTAATTTTTTCTTCGCAGGAAATGATCATTCTTTGCTTTTTATCTGTGTTGGTCGATCGATGGTGGAAATACAAATAATGTATTCGTATTAATTATATATATGGAAGTGGGCTATCACATATAGATATCAAAGTATTGTCCTGTTACGCAAAATCTAAGTTTGTGTAGGATCAAAATCAAACTTTCACTTGATCGTCCACTGAATTTTTTATTTTATTTTTGATTTCAAATCAAACGGGACACGAAATCGATCGGTCCATATAATCATTAGTCAGCGAGCATTCAACATTATCTAAGGCTATCCAACTTGACAAATAAACCATATATAATGTTCAATATTGTACAAGAAATAATGTTTATCATAAGAAAAACTTTTTTTTTTTCATATAGTGATGTAAACGAAGTCACGATCGTACCTAGCTAGCTAGCTTTCTGTCTTCTGACTATGATGGCTTAAGCGTGCGTTTGGAGCGCAAAAAGTCATTTCAAATATCAAATATGAAAGCAAGTCTAGCACTTGGATATGATGATAGGTTAAGGACACCCACAATCATGTTTTCCATGGCGATGTCCTTTGATTTATTGTTTGTTCCATTAATTTCATTGAATATTCTAGCTCGTCCACATACACACGATAACAATCATTAATTCTAATCATTCCTTGAAAACCTCCATTGTAGGCGTGAGCTATAAATTTTCTTTCTAGCAGCATTAATTCGTTTGAGAATATATATATATATATATATATATATATATATATATATATTAAGTTACCAACCTATCAAGTCATTGCGTGTGTACAACACACGTAATCACACATTTATGAACGAATTTCACCAAAAAAAAAAAAAAAGAGGAAGAAATAATAGCATATCAAATCAATCACAAGAATATGTTATGTCAGTTTTCTCTCGTGGTTTTTATCTTCTGAGGAATCGCTTTCCTTTGGACATTGACATAAAAAAAAAACTAGGAAGCAATTAATCATGAGCAAGTTAATAATGGGGTTAATTAATGATCTACTTTTGTTTATAGAATCCAAATAACTAGATTATAATAATAATCTTAGCTAAAGGACCCGTGCGAAACCTTTATTATAATATGCACCAAGACTTTAAGAAGCATATTCAATTGTTTGATATCTATCTTTAATTTATTGAAGGGTCGTTTCTTCTTTTGAGCCCACCGTCTTTTGATTCCTAATGACCCCACTTGGTGTTCAATGCATTCTTCAAAAAATTCCATTTTTTGCTGGCTACAATGTTATATACGTGTATACAAGGAATTCAATATGAACAAAGAAATTTGGCCTTAGTTGTTGTTGTTGTTTACTGATTTAGCACTGTTTAGTTTCCCAAATTAATTGATTGGTTTGAATTGAAAATCAACACAAATTTAATGTTCTTGTTATTTTTATAGTCAACTCAAATTTGATTGATGTTCGAAAGAAACAATGAAGTGTATAGCTTTCAATATTATGGTCATTTGCATGGACATGTCCTATTTTTTTGGGGCTTCAAGCCCAATAATTTTAGATTAAATGAGATAATTTAGACCCAAATATATTAAAATACAAAATTCAATACAAACTCACTGAAGGATCATTTATTGTCTAATGATCCCCATCAAATTGGTTCTTTGATAAACCATAATTCACTAACCAGTTTGCTGCTGCATTTGCTTTACAAAAAGAATGTTGTATTCTAACGACCTATTAAATTGTTAGCAGCTCCTTTGTTTTGGATATCAAAGCAAAATTTGCATAACTTTGGTAGACTCCTATGTTATGAGATTAACCCCAAGCATGAAATCCAACTCTAGAATTAGTTTATAAATAATTTACCAGCATCCAAGCAAGCTCAATACCTTCTACTATTGTCCATAATTCTGCTCTCACATAGGAACAAATGCCCACGTTAATCGCGAAACCCTTACTCCAAGAACCGAGCCAATCTCTAATCAAACCTCATGTTCCTGCAAGTCCTGGATTTCTTTTGCCACAATCATTCATATTTAGTTTCATCCATTCCATTGAAGGATACATCCAACCAACTATTTGTAAATGTTTACTCCTATCAACCAAACTGTGTCGTTTGCATTGCTAGTATTAGTAGACACATTTTATAGCACCAATAATAATATTCCCCTATCAAATTGCATTCCCCAAAAACTTTGGAATTCCTGCCCTTGTAAAGATACCATAATACTATTTCAAAAAGAACTCATCAGGGCGTTCCTTCACCAGTACTGCAATCGCTTTCCTTCATTGGTGCAATCACTTGAAGCCAGCAATATTATTAATTAGCCACGGTATTAATTCTGAATAAAAAAAACTCCTCCTATCATTTGGCTTAACAATTACATAAGTACTTGCCAAACATTAGTAGCTAGGGGACAGTTACGTAAAGCATGAATGAAGTACGTATTCTAGCTCTAATGGGCAACTATGACAAAAAGGTTCATTGGTTATTATTGGGAATTAATTGTTTGACGAGCATATATATACAACGAGGCTCAGCTCACCAGTGGATTTTTCTTATTTTCTCAAGTGCCAATCACTTGTTGAAGTCCAAAACTACTGCAGTTTTTTCGGCTAATTTGTCTGTAGTCTCTCAATCAAGCAATCAAAGAGAGGTGAGAAACAAGTGTATGCAACTAAATGGATCAGATTAATATTTTTTTATTTTTTTAAATTATTTTTGACATCAGCATATCAAAATAATCTGAAAACATTACAAGAATACAAATTTAAAAAATAAAAAATTTTAATATTTTTAAAGCATAAATATAAGCATCCCTTCATAATACAATTATATTGCTATTGATGTTTCGTTTAGATGAGTGGGACTCGTTCCCAACTAGAAGTCTATGGCAGGAGTCGCAAAAAAAAATGCAGTCAATGCCAAAGATGATTAACACAAGGACCCTGTATACCAACTCGTACTTGCTCATCCACTATCATTCTAGTGATTTTCCCTTAAATTATTTTGGTAGGCTTCATTATTACAGTCCACTTTTAACCTACTACTAACATTCGTGCCTGTAAGTTTGTTAATTCGAGACCAGAACATCAAAATCTGTGCTCCTTTGACGACCGAAATTGTGTCTTGATGTGTCCCAGATATAAGAAAGCATGTTTGAATGGGATTCTAGATGGAGGAGTCCTAAGAAGAACTCCTATCTCTTTGGCATTGGCTATAATAAGTTTGCTGCTGAAAGATAGCCCTTAAATCTAAGAAAAAGTAAATAGACAGTGTATATGTAGTAGTCATCTTTTTTTCATGCAGTATTCGTTCATTTTTTTTCTTGTATTTAAGGTATGTTGTCATGGATTCAAAGTTTCTCTTGCTTAAATAACCTATTTTGAATTTATCATTTCAACGACCGTAATCTCTCTTAATTAAATTTGGCAACAGGGAAGATAGAGAAAAAATAATAGAGAATTGCTTCTCTCTGAGACTAGGATAGAAGGGAAAGAATTTTTTATCTCTGAAAAATAGAGATTAGTACTTAATTAACATTATAATTAAAAAAAATACATTTTTTTAAGTAAAAATCGTATTCTTAAGCCCAAATACATTGGTTTGCTATATATATATATACATATATATATATATATATATATATATATGCCCACTATCATTATGTTTATGACACATTCGTTATAAAGATGTTCTTAACTCTATTACCAAGATGAAGTTTGCGAGATCGAATATTTATTATGTAGGTGTACATAGGATTAGGGTTGAGAGTTATTTAAATCTTTATTGATTTTAATGATAGGAAGATTTCTCGTGGATATAGGTATAGTTTAAACACAAAAAATTGTGTTGTGTGATTTGTTTCCCGTTTAATTGTGATTAATTTCTATATTTATGTTTAAGATCATGACAAATTAGTAGTGAAGCTCTAAATTTATGTTCGATTGATTTATATAATTTATATAAATTATTATATCTTTATCGATATCTATGATACCAAAAAGTTTGATATGCTCAACAATTTTAGTCAAAGACATATTAAGATGAGAGTGGTTACTTAAATCACTTAAAATAGGTTTATAAGGTAAATAAAAAAAACTATAATAATAATAGATAATGAAAAGAAGTGAAAGATAAAGGCTTTGGGATTATTTAATTTTGTTTATTAGATAGAGTGTTAGAGAAGTAATGGTTGGAAAAATCCCCAGTAATTTATGAAAACGTTATGTAATATTCTTTTGTTTGGGATAAAACACCAATCACACATCAAATGAAAAACATGGTAATTTTTTATATATAATTTTTATATACAAGTCTACCAAAATTTCTACCAAAATTTCAGCAAAGTCTTCTCTATATCGGGAGGTTCCAAGATATTGATTTTTAACTTGTTTACACTTCTAAAATCTCACATCTCACATCTCATAACTCAATCACGACACAATAATCCTAGGTCTCAATCTCACAAACATCATCATCACAACCACAATATTTATAACATACATTGAACATCAAATATTATTATAAAAGTATAAAAGATATAAACACACATACATGGAACATGATTATATGAATTTCAGAGTTAAGTTCATCTATTCAAGTTTAAACATTAATTATATAAAATAAGTTATATAAATGTTTTAATATTACAAAATACAAGGATATACTTCTTAGAATTTGATACAAAAATGAACAAAAGCTAGGATCTACTCCTATCGTACTTGCGATGGTCCTAAAATAAAAACACATATTATTAAGACATGAATATCGCGACAAGTATAGTAACATAAAAATCCAAGAATTTAAAAAGACAAACATGTATTCAAATTCTATTCACTTCTCCTTTTTTGTTTTCATTTGAACTCCATTTCATTCGGCTACTAAAAACTGTTTCACCTTTCATTTTCAACTTTCATTTTCAACTTTCATTAAAGATTTCATAAAATCAAGCACAATTATTTATGCTTAACACATTGCCGATACCAATTCCATTGGTATCATTATCTCCCATAGACATCGATGCACAACGATCCCCTTACCTGGGACCCCTAACATACAATAAAAATATGTTAGTCGATACATGGTGATCCCCTTACCCAGGTGTCAGGCTCGACCCATTCTCCCTTACAGAATATTGTTCGCTATGGCTTAGCCCAACCCGGCTTCCACGACTTACAGTTTTGTTCCTGACAGCCCACAAGCCCCAAAACGTTTCCTACAAGGTTAAGTACCCTCTACTTTAATATGCCATGGCTCTAGACACTCTTCTTTTGATGTGAGGGATGTTACAACCCCCAACCTTAAGAACGATCCATCCTCGACTCTAATACCATATGTAAGGCCTGACCCACTCTCCTTTGTAGAATATTATCTGCTATCTCCTTCTTTATATTCCTTCTTCATATTTGGCCACTAGTAATACTCCCTAAGATCCCTATACATCTTGGTGCTCCCATGATGGGTTGCAAACCAAGATGCATGAGCTCCCTTCAATATATCACCCTTTAAGGTCTTATTCTCAGGCACGTAAACTCGTTTTCCCATCGCCACCAATCTTCCCGGCAACACTTGAAGGGATAACTCTTTGCCTTGTTATATCTTTTCCTTGATTTTTCCTATACCCTCATCCGCCAACTGAGCTTTTAAAACTTTATCTCGTTGCACTGATCTAATCTTTATATGAGCCAGTAATGACCCTTTAGGACACACGCTTAACTGTAATCCCATCTTTTTCAATTCCATCAAGTTCTCTTGTTCTGAAATTTTTGTATCACCCACCACCGCTTTCCCTTTTTGACTTAAGGCGTCCGCCACTACATTGGCTTTGCTAAGATGGTAGTCAATTACACAGTCGTAGTCCTTTATCAACTCCACCCACCTCCTCTATCGTGTTTTTAACTCCTTTTGCAACATTAAATACTTTCAGACTCTTATGGTCAGTGAAAATCTGCACTTGTGTTCCATACAAATAATGTCTCCATACTCGTAAGGCAAATACTACTACTGCAAGTTCCAGGTCATAGACCGGATAGTTCACTTCATGTGGCTTTAACTATTTTGAAGCATATGCGATCACCTTCCCATGCTTGCATTAACACACATTCCAAACCCCTCATCGAGGTATCATTGTAAACTATGAACCCTTCTATTCCGGAAAGAAGGGCCAAAACAGGGGCTGATGTAAGCCTTCTTTTCAACTCTTGGAAACTTTCCTTGTATTTCTTTGACCAATTAAACCTTGCTTCTTTACAGGTCAACTTGGTCAAAGACGATGCGATTAAGAAAACCCTTCGATAAACCTCCGATAATACCCTGCGAGGCCTAAGAAGCTTCAAATTTTGGTCACATTTGTGGGCTTCTCCCACTTTAGAACTTCCTCCACTTTTCCTGGGTCCACACATATTCCCCCCGCTAAAATAACATGCCTAAAAAATATCACCTATTTGAGCCAGAACTCACATTTATCTAGTTTTGCATACAATTTATTTTCTCTCAATATTTCCAACACCTTCCTCAAGTGCTTCTCGTGTTCCAAATAAGAGCTCGAATATACCAGTATATCATCACTAAAGACTACCACACATTTATCTAAATAAAACCAAAACACCCGATTCATTAGGTCTATAAATACCGTCGGGGCATTAGTTAACCCAAAAGGCATCACTAAAAATTCATAATGGCCATAACGGGTTCTAAAGGCAGTCTTCTGTATGTCTTGTTCTCTAATTCTTAGTTGATGATACCCCGATCTTAAATCTATTTTCGAGAATACTCTTGCACCCTTCAACTGATCAAACATATCGTCTATTTGTGGTAGCAGATATTTGTTCTTTATCGTCACTTTCTTTAGCTTACAATAGTCGATACATAGCCGGAATGTACCATCCTTTTTTTTTTTATGAATAACACTAGGGCTCTCCAAGGTGAACTGCTCGGCCGTATGAACCCTTTATCCAACAACACCTAAAGTTGGATCTTCAGTTCAGCTAGTTCTATAGAGGCCATTCTATAAGAGGATTGTGCTATAGGGTTGACTCTTAGAAGAGTCTCAATGGAAACTGCAATCTCCCTTATTGGAGGTAGTCCTGGTAATTCTTCTTGAAACACGTTTGGAAATTCTTTTACAACAGGGATATTTGTTAATTCTATGCTCCCCTTCTTTAATTCTCTCACATGAGACAACCAAACAGGGCATCCTTTTCTAATCAGTTTTTCGGCCGTCATGACTGAGATTATGGAATTTGGAATCACCCTTCTTTCCCCCTTGAATGCTACCCCTTTTCCACTCACATCTTAGAGGTTTATAGTCTTTGTGAAACAATCTACTTATGCCCTATGTCTACTCAACCAATCCACTCCCAGTATCAAGTTAAAATCATCTAATGGTAAAGGCATGAGATCGCTATTAGCTTTGCCCCCTCAATGTATAGTATCACTCCTTTGTATATCTCACCATTGTTTATATTTTTCCCCAAAGGTGTACTAACCACCATCCCTACATTCAATTTACTTGGTAACACATTTAAATCACTGACAATTCAATGGGCCACAAAAGAATGACTAGCCCTATATAACAACCTGGCTTTTCAAGCCCAAAACAACAATAAATTTTTTTTATATACTTGACATACATCGTGTTGGTAATTGGCGAACCTGTTCCTCACCATGTCATGGCCTTATCGGACAGTAACTGGGTTGCCCAATTTACCCTCAAACCCTCGGGTATGCTTATTTGAATCATGGTCTTTTCTACCTTCCTAATCCATCTCTTAGCTATCTCTGCATCTTGTTCCCCCATACATGGTTCATAGCCCATTTCCCTCATACTCTTGACTAGTTGCACCAGCAGCACCACATTATCCGTGGTCTTGCTAGTCATAGGGGCTGCCTGTGGAATCTGCATGGTGGGAGTTGTTTGTGTTGCCAAACTAGTCATGCCCTCCATCACTACTTTAACTATTTGTACAAGGAGTCTCGCGTCTACATATTGTGGGGGCACACTAGTTGGAATAGTTGATGGTTGTGCTTCTGATCTTTCTTGCTACTCTTCTACAACTGAGGGTGCTTCCTTTGTTTGGTTAGGCCTTCGACCTTCCCCCGCTACCGCGGCTCCCCCCTGCAAGGTTTTAGGTGGTATTATCGGAGCATGAGATGTTATATCATCCAAGGGATCTTCATCTTGCCAACCTTGGGCACCTTGGTTCTCGCCCCTCCTTTCTAAGGAGGGCAGCTCAGTTTGTGTCCCTTATCGAGTGCGTATCATCCTGTAACTCACCACAAAAACACAATTATCAGTGATCCTCAGGATCCAAACCAAGTGCTCTGATACCAACTGTAAACAACCCAGCTTTTCAAGCCCAAAACAACAATAATTTTATTTTTTTTATACTTGACACACATCGTGTCAGTAATTGTTGAACTTGTTCCCTCACATCATCAAGATACAATCCATACATCAACAACAATCAACATTTCATTTAAAAGTGAATCTTACATAAACACATAATATTATGTTTGCATGATTAGAAGTTCACATTAAAAATAAACATACATAGACATGAGTTTGCATTCCTATCCTACTAATAGTCATCACGAATTTAAACAAAAGGATCTAATAAAAGTTATATATTCAATACATTGATTCATACAAAATACATCGTGATTTAGAATGCAACTACATGATTCCTTGTAAAAGTTGGTTCCCGTGTATTGGGTTTCCTAGGCATCTAGTTGTTGTGACGTCCTTGCTGCAGTACAAAACATTTAAGAGAATGCAATTACTTAATAATAATAATGATAATTAAACGGTTTAAACATTCTGGCAGTTTAATGAAGCATTAACTTTATCCCATGTTTGATATGTGATATTTATAGTTTCTTCATGTACTTGGTATAAACAACTTATAGTACATATAGATACATCAATTCTTGCAATCAACCATAATTTTAAACCTGACTATCCTCTTAAGGCATCATTTGCTGAGGTTAACCATTCACTCACCCCGGTTGATATGAACCTCGTGATCATGTGGTCACGCAACCCACAATCAAGATTGAGATTTGATCTTGGAAAGCCAAAATAGGTCTGATATGAGTGTGAAACAATGGAAACCTGCCTCAAGGCACCAACACTATTGGAATAGTAGAATGACGCCACGAAGCCAGTTAATCTTCGATAAGTCAGATTCAGTTCGTTCAAGAACTAAAGAATGCAAGAATCACTCTCACACGTTAAAAGTGAAAAATTCAGATTAATAATCATCAAAGCTGCTGAAATTTTAGCTTACATGAGTTTAAATAGTTCTTGAAAAATTAACCCTAATGGACCCCTTATGCGGACTTATATGAGGTCCACTCAAAATTGGCCCAAAACCCTAAACTAAAAAGCCCATTACATGATCTAAACAAGCCTTAGACCCTAGCTCAAAACAAAGTTTTAATTAAGCCCAAACATTAAAGAAAATAATAAAAATAACTAATCTGTCATTAAATACCACCAGCCCTTCTTTCCTTGTGTAGCTAGGATGAATAAGGAATCCTTATAAGAAAATGAATCACTACCACACTTGTAGATTATATTGCAGCTCATTAAAGATCCTTATGGAACTAGGAAATTCCCAAAACCAGCTGCCACATCCTATAGAAAAACAATCCTAACCAAATAGAAAGTCCACAAGTCAAATGGAAGTAAATAAATAAATTCCTACAGCCTCCGTTGACCAGTATTGCGGTTCCTTCCCGAACTCCGATTGACTCGAATTTTGAACCCTAGGTAGTAAAACATGTTTGGAGAGTCCATATAAAATATTAGCCCGATCCAACATTCGGATTGAGAATTATGATTGTTGCTGTAAACCTGGACTATTGCGCTTTTTACGACAAAATCTGAATCTGACCTTACTTGGGTCGTATCATAGGGTTGAACCGTATCACCGGTCATCCACTTCGGATGCCATCAGCCAAAGTTAATCAACCATTGTCCCGGTCATCCAATCGGATGCCTTTAGCCGAAGCTAATCAATCATTTGTCTCGGTCATCCATTCAGATGCCATTAGTCGAAGCTAATCAATCGTTTGTCCCGGTCATCCATTCGAATGCCATTAGCCGAGGCTAATCAGTTGTTTGTCCTGGCCATCCCTTCGGATGCCATTAGCCGAGACTAATCAATCATTTGTCCCGGTCATCCATTCGGATGCCATTAGGCAAAACTAATCAACCATTTGTCAACATATAAGCGTTTGACAATCTGATATATGTTCTAACACAATATGGTAACATTCATGATAAAGTATCTCATTATTCAATGTATGAAAAAGGAAGGTGAAAGTCACCTACCTGCTCCACCTGTGGGTTGTTCTTGTCTTGACGATGGTCCAATCCCGACTGCACCACCTAAGACATCAATGGTCACAAATCAATAAAGAGTTCATATGTTCACATTCAAGTGTTCCACATTTTACACTATCATACCATGAAATTGTTACTAGCATTTAAGTCATTTCTACCTAAGAGGTTTATTGTAGAAACCGGCAGCAAAAATTAGTTCGCTGCAGGCTGCCCAATTCGGCAGCGAAAACTGTTTCGTTGTTTGATGCGGGACAATAAATAATAAGAATTAAAGCAAGAAAAGAAAGAAGCTTTAGAGAAATAAAGAAGCTAAAGAAGAGAAGAAAGGGGATTGAAGATATGAAAAAGTTGCAATATTTCATTAATCATCAAAACTGTCTCTCAAGATGATAGAAGAACATATAAATAGTAAACCCTAAAACATCCTGCTATTGGGCTCGGCCCATCAAATCAAACTATTTTACATAAATAATAAAATAACAATGAGCAGGCCTAAATGAGCTAAATAAATAAAATAACAATGAAATAGGCCCAAATGGGCTTAGTCTCCCAACCAAAGCGTGACAGGCTAAGCCATCCTACGTCGTCTTCGTCCATATACTAGTGTAGTTTGTGGTGTGGGCCTGGTGTCCCCACCAACTCTCCTAGGGTTAGAGAAACTCGACCCTGTTGAGTGTAGCATTGGCCGACTCTGATAGTACTCCCAAAGATCTGGGTTAAGCTTCTGTAATCTGAGTTAGGCCGACCCACTAAAAACCGTTAACCTCACCATTCTTGTTAAAAACAACTTGTTCATCTAGAATAGCATCAATATTATCCTTTTGTGCTGATGTCAAGGTGAAAGGGATAGAAGTTTCAATAGGATCATCAGGAGGGGAGTTAAGTGGCATCTCAAATGGATAATTTGGAGTAGGAAGTGGTTTGTGGTATGCAACTAGATCCTTAATGTTAAATGTAGAGCTAATGCTAAAATCATGTGGTAAATCAAGAACATAAGCATTTGGACCAACCTGTTGTAGCACTTTGAAAGGCCTGGCACTACGTGCATGCAATTTTCAATTAGCTCCCGAAGGAAATCGCTCGGGTCTAATCTGTATCATAACATAGTCTCCAACATTAAACTCATTATGTCGTCTATGTAAATCAGCTTGAAGTTTATATTGCGTATTACTTGCTTGAATCTGTTTAGTGATCTCAATATGCAAATCTTGAATTCTACGTGTAAAAGACTCGGCTAACTCAGACACTCTAGCATGAAGGGATATAGGAAGAAGGTCTAAAGGTTTCCTAGGCTTGTAACCATGTACAACTTCAAAGGGACTCATGCCTATTGACCTATTGATAGAGCTATTATAAGCAAACTGGGCCATAGGAAGAATTAAATCCCAATTCTGATTATGATCACTCACTAGACACCTTAAAAGGTTGCCCAAACTCCTGTTAACCACCTCAGTTTGAGGGTGGTAAGCAGTAGAAAAAATCAATTTGGTTCCCACCATATGCCAAAGGGTTTTCTAGAAATAACTTGTAAATCTAACATCCCTATCTGAAACTATAGTTTGGGGAAGGCCATACAACTTGACAATCTCGTCAAAATAGAGTTTTGCAACTCTAGAAGCATTTGTGGTCTTGGTACAAGGAATAAAATGGGCCATCTTAGAGAAGCGGTCAACAACCATAAAAATAGAATCATGTTTCTTTACAGTATGTGGAAGCCTAAGCACAAAATCCATGCTTACATCTTGCCAAGGGCAAGTAGGAACGGGCAATAGGGTGTAAAGACCAGTATTTTGTTTTCTATGCTTAGCTAGTTGGCAAGTTCAACATTGACCTACCAATTTATCGACATCTCTTTTCAAACTAGACCAAAAAAACTGGCGTTCCACTTCTTCAATGGTTTTATTCCTTCCAAAATGTCATGAGAGACCTCCAGCATGAATTTCCATTATCAAAAAATCATGCATAGATGTTTTCGGGATACAAAGTTTGTTATCCCGAAATAAGTATCCATCTTGGAGGTGATAACCATTTATAACACGATGATTCTCATCCTTTAATGTCAAGAATATTTCTCCAAATTCTGAGCAAGATTCATACTCCTCTTTAAGTCTCTCAAACATATGACTTCAACACTCATTACAAATAACAGCGGTACCTGATGACTTAAAGCATCTGTAGCTTTATTCTCTATTCCAGATTTATGTTTCAAAACAAGTGTGTATGCTTGCAAATATTCAACCCAATGACCATGCCTATGATTAAGCTTCTTTTGGGAGTTAAGATAGCGGAGGGCCTCATGATCGGAGTAAAGAATAAACTCCTGTGGTAACAAGTAATGGTGCCAATAGTGCAAGGCCTGAACCACCACATAAAACTCCTTATCATGAGTACTTTTGTTTTGTCTCATTAAGTTTCTCACTAAAGTAGGCTACAGGGTGATGTTCTTGACTAAGTACTCCACTTATACCGACTCACAAAGCATCACATTCTACTTCAAACACTTCAATAAAATCAGGTAGTCGCATTACTAGGGCCTCCGTCATTTTCTTCTTAACCTCCTCAAATGCCCTATTAGCTCCTTTACTCCACTTAAACTCACCTTGTTTCAAACAATCTGTAATAGGTGACATGATGGTGTTAAATCCCTTAATAAAATGACGATAGAAAGATGCAAGCCCATGAAAACTACGAACCTCATGAATAGTCTTAGGTTCAGGCCAATCTACTATCGCTTGGACTTCTAGGGGTCAGCAGAGACTCCTTTCCATGACACTATAAACCCTAAAAAGACCACTTGAGCTGTAAAGAAGGAACACTTTTTGACATTTGCAAACAAACTTGCCACTTGATCGAAATGTTCTTCCTTGGTTTTGCTATAAATAAGAATATCATCAAAGTATACCACCAAGAACTTTCCCATAAATGGTCGAAGCACTTGTTTCATTACTCATAAAGTGCTTGGTGTATTGGAAAGGCCAAAAGGCATGACTAGTCATTCATATAAACCATCCTTAGTCTTAAATGTTGTTTTCCACTCATCTCCCGGACGGATCCTAATTTGATGATACCCGCTCTTCAAGTCAATCTTAGAAAAGATTTGGGCTCCTACCAATCTAGCATGTCATCCAATCGAGGAATTGGAAAACGATACTTGATTGTAATCCTATTGATGGCTCGACTGTCAACACACATTCTCCATTATCCATCTTTCTTGGGTGTTAATAGTGCAGGTACTGAATAAGGGCTCAAACTCTCTCGTATAAATCCCCTTTGTAACAATTCATATACTTGCCTTTGCAATTCAACATGTTCACTCGGGTTCATCCTATAGTGAGGCAAGTTTAATAATGTGGCCCCAGGGACAAAATCAATGGTGTGTTGAACATCGCACATAGGGGCAAAGCATCAGGTAGTTCAGAAGGGAAAGCATCTAGAAATTCTTTCAACACTTCTCTTACCTCTTCAGGTGGCTTCTCTAAAAAGTCTTCTACAATCTCCTTAGCCACTACAACAAACACAACAAACTCTGCACAAATGTCCTTATCAAACTCCCTAGGACTTATTATGTTAAGCCCTCCTTCTTTCACTTTATTCTTCTTATGACTATTATCATTAGGCCTTGGAGGTAATTCAATAAGTTGGATTTTTTTACCTTGAAAAGTGAATGAACAAGAATTTGATCGTCCAAAGATTGTAACGTCCAAATCATATAACCAAGGCCTACCCAAAATGACGTTCCCTACATCCATGGAAATGGCATCACACCAAATTTCATCATGATAGTAAAAAATCTTAATGGGAAAAAGACATCTCTCTTTGACTGCTATAGATGTATCATTAACCCAAGACACACTATAAGGCTTAGGGTGTGGAACAGATTTTAAGCCTAAGCGGGATACACTACCTGAGGAAACTGCATAGATACAACTACCATTGTCTATGATGATCTTACACCCTTTATCTCTACATTTAATGTAAGTGTAAAAAATAACAGTCCTTCTCCAATCCTCAGTTCCTTTAGGTTGTGTTAAAGTACATCTAACCACACCTAACCTGGTTGTCTTGATTTGAGTGGCTATAGACCTAACACATCCTAGCAAGTTAGACTCATCATCCTCATCATTTGATCTTGAAAATCATCGGGATTGGGTTCATATACCTTATCATCACAATTATCTTCTTCACCCATATCCTCTTGACCTTTGATGAACGCCTTATTAGGGTAGCTAGAGGAAATATGACCAAAACCCTGACACTGAAAACACTTAATTCTTGAACTTCTAGGTGCTTCATGAAAAATACCCTTACCCTTGTCTTCTCCAGGTATATGGGAAATCAAAGGATTTACGAGGTGGGGCACCTAATATGGAGTTATTACTACCAGGTTGAGATCTAGAAGGGGTATTACGAGTGTCCTGATGTCTTGTCCACTGGCTTTTTATGACAAAGTCATAATTTTGTACTATGGTATAAGCTTCATCAAAGGTGGAAACACCCCTAAGCACAACCTCTCCTCTAAGGTCATCGTTTAAGTCTTTTTGAAATCTACTTATGGTCATCACTTCATCCTCCCTAACTGCACACCTCATCCTATACTCATCAAATTGTGTCACATTTTCATTGGCAGATTTGCCTCCTTGCCTTAAGTTATTCCACTAGTCCAAAAGATTTCCTCTATAAGAATGAGACAAGTACTTTTCTTCTAACTTAGTCTTCATTTCAACCCAGCCAGTAATAGGGGGTTGACCTCTCCTAATCAAAGACTCTTATACAATTTCCCAATAAAGCTGAGCGGTTCCACTAAGTTTTATCTTTGCAAATCTTACCCTTTTATTCTCAGATAGATTATACCAGCCAAAGAATCGATCCATGTCATGGATCCATCTATCAAAAATCCACGGGTCAAGTTGACCCTCAAAAGTTAGGGCTTCTAACTTGATATGCCTCATGACTCGCTCGTTAGGGTCATCATAGTCGTGATGGCCCTGATTGCGGTTGTATTGACGGTTCCTAGGATGAACTGGTCTTTGACGGTAGTCATGGGAACGCTCACTATCATTAGGTTCATCAAATTCATTGTGACCATGGTGTTGGTTATGGTGGCGGTTCCTATGAGGAACTAGTCTTTAAGGATTCATATGGTTGTCATTTGAATGCTCACTCTCACTAGACTGTCTTATTTGTAAAGTTTCTATGGACTCCATCCTCCTAGAAAGGTTGTTCATCTGACTTTACATATTGCTCATTTCTGTTCGCATAAGTTGTAATTGTTCTTGAATATCTCTAAGAACATTACTAGAGTTCGGGTCCATGGTAGCTATGACTTCTAAATTGTGTACTAGACAACCACTACGTAAATGCATGCAAAAACTAATCTTGAGACTGAGATCACAAAATAACACTAGCAAGTAAAACGCAAAATAAAATTATAGCTAATAATAAAGAAAATAAAGAAAATAAATTTTTTTTAATATATATATTTATTATTATTATCTTGAAAACTAAGTAATGACATATTAAACCAGGAAAATGCGCAAACAAGCAATGTAAGTCCTCTAAATGCACACAAGTAATCCAAACACAATGTTTCAGTTTTCCCACTAATTTAACCAAGCTCCACAATTAATTAAAAGGATCAGATCTTCGATGCTAAACAAGCTCAAAATTAAGGTCATTCAATGTAAAGGCGGGCTATATAATTTAGTTATGGGCAAGCACAAAAAAATAATATTAATGCTAAATCTTGGTTAACAAGTGTAAAAACATACCAGGAATGATGATATTCAATGGGTAAAAGAATTTTTGTCCAGTTGATGTGGCAGTGAAAGATGACGTGGCAGAATCTGCTGACGTGCTCCTGACACAGATGTTGCCTCGGCGTGATGAAGTGTCAGGTGATGTGTCGATGACGTGGCTGGATGTTGTCTCTAAATGATGACATGGCAGGTGACGTGGCGCTGGCGTGGTAGGGTTAATTATCTTGGGAGCTTCTGTTTCTGTCTTCCCTACCTCCTGTGGTTTGTTGCCGCTGCTGCCGGCAATGGCGCATGAAGCAGGGCTTCGTGATTCTGCTTGGGCCTGCCGGTGTTTGTGGTGTCGCTGCTGGACAAGGTCCTTTTGATCCATTGTCGTTACTGAAGGTGATGGCACTGTGGATGGTGGCGTTGCGGCTAGTGCTGCTGCTGGGGTGCGAGTCAGTGGTGGTTGTGACTGATGTTTTGTTACACTGATTTGGAACCAAAGAGAAAGAGCTGTAGTGGCTGCGGCGTTGTGGGTTGTTGAAGGCAGTAAATCAGCGTGTCCTTGTGATCGTTGGTTGTGACCGACGTTGATGTCGTTGGCGTTGTGGGACTGAAGTGCAGGTCTTCTCGGTGGTGGGTATGCCATTGTGATAGGCTGAGGCGTTGCTGCTAAGGATCGCTGTCGTGGTGATGAACAGTGCCGATGAATAGTGTTAAACGTAAACATATGGTTAAACGTAAACATATGGATCAATCTAGGGTTAAACGTAAACATATGAATCGTTTAATTGCAAGAACAATTAAAAGTCATGCTCTGATACCAAATTTGATGTGGGACAATAAATAATAAGAATTAAAGCAAGAAAAGAAAGAAGCTTTAGAGAAAGAAAGAAGCTAAAGAAGAGAAGAAAGAGGATTGGAGATATGCAAAAGTTGCAATATTTTCATTAATCATCAAAACTGTCTCTCAAGATGCCAGAAGAACATATAAATAGTGAACCCTAAAACATCCTGCTATTTGGCTCAGCCCATCAAATCAAAATGTTTAACATAAATAATAAAATAACAATGAGCAGGCCCAAATGGGCTAAATAAATAAAGTAACAATGAAATAGGCCCAAATGGGCTTAGTCTCCCAACCAAAGCGTGACAGGCTGGGCCATCCTATGTCGTCTTCGTCCATATACTCGTGTAATTTGTGGTGTGGGCCTGGTTTCCCCACCACTGCTAGCGCCCTAATTTTGAAAGTGAAAACTGATTCACTGCAGCCAACATGTATTGTGGCAGCAAATGCTACTTCGTTGCAGACAACTCAATTTCGGCAACTCAACTTCGGCAGCGAATCATAAATTCGCTTCAGAACACGCCACTCGACAGCGAATGTTAATTTGCTGCAGATGACACAGTTTTAGCAATGAATGCTAATTCGTACAGCTGACACAGTTTCGGCAATGAATCACAATTTCGCTGCAGAATACACAATTTGGCAGCGAATGCTAATTCATTGCAGAAGACTCGGTTTTGGCAGCGAATCACAAATTCATTACAGATAACTCAGTTTCGATAGTGAATCATAAATTCATTATAGATAACTCAGTTTCAGCAACGAATGCTAATTTGTTGCAGCTGACACAGTTTTGGCAGTGAATCACAATTTCACTGCAAAACACACAATTCGACAGCGAATGCTAATTGGCTGTAGAAGACTCTGTTTCATAAGCGAATCACAAATTTGCTGCTGATAACTAAGTTTGAGCAACGCATCATAATTTTGCTGTAGAACACACAATTTGGCAGCGAATGCTAATTCGCTGTAGAAGACTCAGTTTCGGCAGCGAATCACAAATTCGCTACACACAACTCAGTTTCGGCAATGAATGCTAATTCGCTGCATAACACATAATTCGGCAGCGAATGCTAATTCGTTGCAGACAACTCAACTTCAGCAGCGAATCACCAATTTACTACACTACACACGATTCGATAGCGAATGTTAATTCGCTGTAGACAATTCAGTTTCGGTAGCGAATCACAATTCGCTATAGACAACACAATTTCGGCAACGAATCATAAATTAGTTGCAGACAACTGCACTTTGGCAGCAAATCACAAATTCGTTGTAGAACACGCCACTCGACAGCGAATGCTAATTCGCTACAGTCGACACAGTTTCAGCAGTGAATCCCAATTTCACTGCAGAACACACAATTTAGCAGCGAATGCTAATTTGTTGCAGAAAACTTAGTTTCGGCAGCGAATCACAAATTCGCTATAGAAGACTCAGTTTTGGCAGCAAATCTCAAATTCACTGCACAACACATATTTTGGCATGAACACACACCACACATGTTATAAAAACCCCAGCATATAAACTGTCACTAAGTTTCAGCAGAACACACACATTGAAACCATCAATTCTAGCACATAATCCTTCAACAAATCCCAGCAGAACACACACATTGAAAACCATTAATTACAACATATAATCCTTGAACTAATTCCAGCAGAACACACACATTGAAACCATCAATTACAACACATAATCTTCACATATATGCATGTTGGCCAACCCTATAGTTAAAGTCAGCCCTCTACTATGATTTATTATTTCCATTTTATTCATTTTTCTTTGTTAGATGTTCTGGGAATTGGCCTCATTTCATTTCTGTTTCCTTGTCCTCTTAGTTAATTTCAATTTCCTTCACCGCTAGCTTAGGTCTTTGGTCAATTTTCTTAGGGTCTTCTTCTTCATTTTCAATTCTGGGTCTTAAGGAGAAGAGGAAGGGAGTTTCATGACCCATACCTTTCAAATCTAACTAAGTTTGAGGAAGGTTTGACAATATTCTTTCTCCTCCTTCTTCCTCTCACGTTTTATGGCCCCCCCTTTTCCTTTCCCTCTAAGCAATTGTCTATTCTTCTCTTAAGGTCTCATCTCTCACTCACATGTTCACAAGGCACTCTCTACTGGTTTGGTTTAGGTTTTTGTTGGGAAAGAGAAAGGAAAGAGCAACATACAGCTGGACATACAGCTGCAGCAGACAACTTTGGGAAGAGCAAGGGTCACCTTCTCTTGCCTCCTTTTATTTATACTCCCTATTAAAAGAGGTGGGGTGTTTGGGGTTGGTTTAGATGTGTTCTTATCCTTGTTTTGGTCTATCCAAAACTGATTTTACCCCTCCCTCCCAGCTCCTTAAGACAATTAAAAAAAAACTATGTCGCTGCCGATTCAAAACTAGTAGCGAAAACTGCGTTGCTGCCGATTCAGAAATCGATAGCAAAAACTGCATTGCTGCTAATTCAGGAAATCGGTAGCAAAAAATGACATCGTTGCCGATTCAAGAAATCAGCAGCAAAAACTGCATCGCTGCCCATTCAAGAAATCGTCAGCAAAAATGACATCGCTGCCGATTCAGGAAATCAGTAGCAAAAATTGCATACCTACCGATTCAAGAAATCAGTAGCGAAAACTACGTGTTTGCACCCTAGGATCAATTATAGCATAAACTTGTATTAAACCCAATTATAGTGTACTTGCTACGACATCTAGCATTGCCCTCATATCTTTCTAGGTCATGTGGTATATCTTGCCCAGAGTCCTTTCCTCATGGAACCTAGGTCGACCCTTATTAGCACTTGTCCCTAATTGAGTAGGTCATACAGGCCGATCAACTGTCACTGACTGTTGTTAGCTTTGGGTAGCCATCCCCTGTCCCTGCAATTCTTCAGTGGCTTTATATAGACATTCTTTCTTTTTATGACCCGTTTCCCTACAATGGAAACAACCTCTTCCTAAATATTGGCAGTCCCTCCACCAATGCCCTTCCCCTCCACAAACATAGCATCTTCCTGGCGTGGCTGAACAATCCCCGGGGTGTTTCTAGTTGCATCTCATGCATAACGGGTAGATAGATCCCTTTTGCTCCATGGACCCTCTATCACACTTGTCCCCTAGTGGGTATGACCTCTTACATATCCCCTAGCATTAACTCGTCTAGCGCCTCCTGGACTCCTACCATGAACAAACTCCCCTCTTTTCTTGGGAGTGGCTCGAATGATGACCTTTTCTTTCCTTTCTTTGGAAGAGGATTCCTCCCTATAAGAGGTATTAAATCCTTTCTTTTGAATCCCGTAGTCTAACTTTACTGACTTGTTAACCTTGGGGTGTCATTCATTACTCTTTCCATACCCTGAGCAACTCGCACTAACTCTCAGACTGATTGAAACTGCATAGCCACCAAAATTAATTTTAGCTCCTGCCTGAGCCCTTCTCGAAACTATTCCACCCAATGATGCTCAATGGGAAGATAGGTAGTGGAAAAGATAGATAAGTCCTGAAACCTCCTCTCATACTCTAGGACGGTCATATTCCCCTGTTTCAGATCTAGGAACTCCTGTTCTTTCTCTTTCTAGTGCTGCCATGAGTAGTACCACTCCTCAAATTCTTCTTAAAAGTGTTTCCACCTCAATTCTTCTCCTGCCCTTCTTTCTCTATTAGTCTCCCACGAAGAGTGAGCACTCTCCATTAGCAACTAGGTCGCACAGTTTACTCGAGTTTCCTTTGGAACTTGTATCTGATATATGACTCTTTTTACCCTCCTCAACTAATGTCCTACAACTTCAGCGTCTTCTTCCCATGAATAGGTCATACAACCCATTTCCCACATGCCCTTCACCCATTGAACCAGGATGACTACTCTTTCTGCTTGAGGAGTGGAATTGGATACACCTACGACCATCCCTGTTGATATTGCCTTGACTAATTGCTCTAGAAATGTGGGGTCAGAATATGGATTCGGGGTGACCGTCGATGCCATTAGTGGTGGCCTGTCTTCTGGTCCTTGGCCACCCGCTGCTCTAGGTAGTAACATTTTTGCCTAATGAGAGGCAGGGTCATCCTGATGCCCCCCTGATTCTCCCCTCTCTGAATGTGCCGACACTGCAGGTTAGTGGGAGGTTGTGTCCATCAGTGGATCCCCTTCATTTTTGTTCCCATATAGTGAACCATACTCTCCCTTGTATAGGGGACGTGTCTAATCTTGATTCATGTCATGTATGAGCCATTCTATAACATGTTTCCAAATTCACATCAGTATTTCAATACCTGAAACTTCAACCAGAGGCTCTGATACCAACTGTAACAACCCTAATTATTTACTTAGTTTATCTATTAAACTTCCATATAAAGGGTAAATGGAGAATAATTTTTTATTTCATTGAGTTCGCCGAAATTTCTAATGAAATTTTGGTAGAGTCTCCATTATACTGGGAGGTCCCAAGTTATAGATAATTTACCTTACACACAATCATAATCACATCCCAATCATAAACACATCCATAATTTGTACACATTAACCATTTAATTCATTCAAGAATGAATTCAGGGCAAATCTTTATAGTCAATCTCCATCTCATATCACATGCGTGAGATAGTAATTAGGAGAACCATCCAAGCACTGAAATTTCATATATAACCACAACACAACTTAGCATTCTAAACATAAGCTAGTACATTATAATTTCCCAAACATAGGTTGATACATTTTGTCACACCCGACATCGCGGCGGCCTTAAAAATAATTCTCTTGAATTATGAAAAAAAGAAAAGATTTCTGGCATCCGGTTCTTTTAGGAAAAAAATGTCTTGTTTAAGGAGTCGCCACCTAGTATTATGGTCACTAGGAACCCTAACTGGTCAAGAGAGATCCTATGGTACGGGACTAGTTGAGGCTAGGGAAGGTATTAGCACCCCTAGCGCACCTTACCTGAGGTAAGCTGCATTGTTGTTTTAATCTTAACTTGCTAAATTTTTTTTTTTTTGGTTTGTGCGTAAGAACGAAAAAAATGATGGTTTGATCATAATATTCCTGACTCTGGCGTCAATGAATATTTGATCTCTAATATTTCCAACTCTGGTGTCGGTAAATATTCCACCATGACTATTTCCAATTAAAAACTCGACCACGAATAAATCCAACTCTGGCGTTGGTAAATATTCCACCAAATAAATTCCATTTAAAAATTCTAACACGAATAAATCCAACTCTGGCGTTGGTAAATATTCCACCCAAAATAAATTCCAATTAAAAATTCCAAAACGAATAAATCCAACCCTGGCGTTGGTAAATATTCCACCAAAAAATAAATTCCAATTAAAAATTCCAACACGAATAAATCCAACTCTGGCGTTGGTAATTATTTGTGGCCTAAAAAAAACATGCAAAATTTTTGTCTACACTTTTTATTTTATTTTATTTTTTATTATCTATATATTGTTTTTTGGTTGGGCTGGGCCGGAACCAATTTAACACATGACCACCAACTCCTTTTAAGGATTATCAAATTTTTTTACTTAACTACTTCTCACCACATCGGGAAGACTACTGCCAACACTAATGACCTCCATTAGTGTCTTTAGTTGCCCATCCTAGGTCAACTAATCAAATTCATGAAAATGTCGACACTAAAGCGACCGTTGGTGTCATAAACTAATTTTGAACCAAAATAGTTAATCAATGTTCCATGTTTCTTTGGGAGGTCCTCGAGTATGCCGATGTCAAGGATTCTTGACATCATTAACTTTCATCTCAGAAAGCTAATCAAGTCCCATAAATTTTGCCGATATCGATGTCACCCGTCGAATATCATTAACTATTCTGAACCCGAATAGTTATTAAGTTTGATATTTCTCCTCCTACGTATTAGTAATACCGATGTTAACCAACTTGGCTAACATCACTAGCCTCCTATATCTGGGACAAGCTAATCAAATTCGAAAAATTGATGTTTCCAAAATTCATTGTTACTGTTCATTTTGTCCAAAAGAACCCATAAATTAAATCTAGTTTCCGTTTCTATTTTCCCTTTATTTTCCCTTTACTTTCCCCCTTTTCTTTTCCTCATCAAGCAGATGGCCTCCCTCTCCCTCTTCTCTTAATAATTCCATCACTTTTCTTCTTGCAATTCTCTTGCCCAAGTTTGTCTTCTCACTTAGTAATTCTAAGGTTTGCGTAGGTATATAAATTTAGGTGTTTTCTCTTAGGCTTGATGAAGGAAAATCTTAAAATTTCCCTTCCCTCTTTTTCTTGTTACCTCCCCCTTACATAATATTGTTCGTTATTACTCAGCCCAACTCGGCTTCCACGCCAGTTTTGTTCCTAGCAATCTACAAGCCCCAAAACATGTTCTACAAGGTTAGGTACCAACTGCCTTAATATGCCCTGGCTCTGGACACTCTTCTTTTGATATGAGATGTTACAATTCCCCCATCTTAAGAACGAGCTGTCCTCGACTCTGATACCATATTTAAGGCCCGACCCACTCCCCCTTGTAGAATATTATCCGCTATAGCTCAACCCAACCCGGCTTCCACGCCTCACGGATTTGTTCCTAGCAGCCCACAGGCCCCAAAACGTGTCCTACAAGGTTAGGTGCCAACTACCTTAATATTCCCTAGTTCTAGATACTCTTCTTTTGATGTGGGATGTTACACCGAGATTCTAACATACACTAAATATATGCTAGTCCATGCCTCATAGGTGTCGATGCATAGTGATCCCCTTACCCGAGATCCTAATATACATTGAATGTATGCTAGTCCATGCCCCATATCACCCTTCTATATTTTCTATGTCAATGATACTTCCATCACTTGGCAAATAACATGAATGACCATTCACCTTGAACACATACATTCATGATACTATCTGAAATAACAATATCATTACGCAAACTTTTATTTTTTCATATAATATCCAACATTTGTCAATTCACATTTCACATCAATAATATATAAAATCATGAAATTTAACTAGAAAGCATAGGTGCAAACCACTTCCTACAATAGAAACTCTATTCGTGCTCTCATGTTGCTACTGTTGCTGTTGCACCACACCTGTGATCCCTCCTGAAATCACAAGCATATCTCTTAAATTATCCTCATTCAAGGATACATTTCATAATAACCATATTAACAGTCAATATAGATTTTTCTTTTAATTATTCCTTTTTTTATAAATATTTTATATTTTTCTCATTTCACCCATTAAAATCGTCATTCTTTGTCTGACCCTAGTTATCATTACGAATTTTCATTTCGAACATGATTCATTTCTTTTGGAAGCTAAGATGTAATATCACATGTTTCCTATAGGGAAAGGACCCAATTTCACCCTTAACATGTCTAGATAGTCACTTTAACGACTTTCCGAATTTGACAACAAAGTTTGCATTTCGACCTCTCTTCATATTTTTTTTACTATATCCAAAGTTCTAAGACTTCGTTTCAAGTGAGGTTGGTCTTGTTGGAAAGCTAAGACATGGGGTTACAAGTCCCATGAAGGGAGGAGAACCTAGTTCTTCCCCTAAGACACTCAAAATCTCTCATCAACGAATCAAACCTACTGCCCTATAAGGTCTGTCATGACCCAGTCTCAGTTGGTGACCCATAATTGGAGTTCTATAGCTCCAAATTAAATCAGACCAATTTTATTAGTTATTTAACATCAAGAACTATAATTTCTATGAAGGAACCCTATCCTAATTCCATGATCCTCCTACTCAAACTCTCTTTGAAAATGAGGAGATGAATCTATCCAAATTCATCAACCTTTCCATTTACACACAACATCCACAATTCAACTTTTCATCTTTTATCTCAACCCCTAGCCATATCACATATTATATAAGAGTGTCAAAAATATCTTTTAAAAGCTAATTTACTCTATTCATTTCAATCTTCCCTCTTAACATCAAAATAGAACATTTTTATCAATTTAACTAACTTTCTGAACAATATTCTTCTAAACACGATCCTTGCTATTTTAACATATATTTTTCCTCATTTAAATGCAATTAAACACGCATCATCAAGCTAAATATGTCAAATTAAACATCCTCCCCCTTTGATGCATAATTGGCCGAAAGCATGGCCTTAAGGAACCAAGAGTTCCCTTATTCCTTTCATGCTAATTTCATTCAATTCACACACACATTTACATAAAAAATAATCTATTATAATAAATTCAATAAGGAAAATCACAATTCCCCCCTTCTTTGCTCTTCATATGACCGGCCACCCCTAACTCAATTACCCATACATTTTGTTTAATGAATCATCATGATTTCATGCTCCCAATCACATACAAGACATGAATTAACTTAATTTTAACAACTAACAAGTTCCCCCCAATTCAAGTCTAAGAACCCTAATTAAAATTCAACATTAAGGCATCAATTTGTAATCGAATACGAAACGGCATATGAAAACATGCTCAGAACTCACCTAATAAGAATCAAGATTGTGATCCTCAACCAGTCAAACAATTTCAACTTCCCTTTTGTTAATGACAGCTGACCCTCCCTTCTCTCTCTACCTTCAACATATCTTGTTAATTCCTTACCCACAAGTGTTTATTCTACCTATAAACTTTTAATCTTGGATGGGTTCTTGGGATTTTTGGTGTTCCTCTTTTAATTTGGCAAGAACAAAATCAAAAACTCGCCCCTTTTTTCTTAATAGCTACACCGGTTTTTGATGAGCAAGAAAGAGGGGTATTTATACCCCATAATTTCTCTTATTTGTATTTAGACCCCATTTCTTTCAAGTGTATTATTTTCCCCCCCGCATCTTTTCTTCTTATCATTAAGCTACGCCTCTTTTTATTTCTTATAATTTTACTCCTCAACTTTTTAGTTTAGTTCATTTTCTTTAATTTAATCTCACCCTCAATATTTTCAAGTTAAATTTATAATATCTCAAAATATTTTTTTTGGAAATTTATATCTAAAATTTTTTAAATTCTTGTTTTATTTAATCTATACATAAATTTCTTCGCTTTTATTTTCTATTTATTTAGTTTTCAATTTACGCAAACATTTATTTTTTTGGGGTTTACAAGTTAAATCCTCTTCCATGATTATGTTGTTGACAAATAATCTCTATCTACATTATGAATGGAAAAAGGTAACACTAATAAAATCTCATCTTGATTAGTTTAAATCAAGTATTATAAATTTATTACCTATTGTTGTTAAAATTAATGATGAAGACCACACTTTGTTATTGTTGTATTCAAAATTTAAAGAGACTATTCTATTTATAAGAAAAACTAAAATTGTATAAGAGGTTAGCTAGTCTTCTTGTTTTCTAAAAATCTTATAAAGAGACAATAGAGTAGCAATTTTAATAATAATAAAAAAAACGTATGCACTTGTAGAAGGAGTAGATCTAGATACCAAGGTTTGGATAATAGTGGTAATTGTGGAAGATCATAGTCAAATATAGAAATATGATATGTTTTCACAGTAAAAATTTTAAAATAATGTTCTAATTTGTCATAATTAGAAATCTATTGGTTAACGTTTTGTGATAATTATGTGTGGGGTGAACAAAAGCTGCGTTGTTTTAGTGCACTTCACATGATATTTAAATTATATTCATTTTGGCTTTGAAATTCTAAGGTCCTTTTTTAAAATGAGTTATATCTTGACTTTCAATAATGATGATTTCATAAATACTTGATTTTATTTTCTTAAGAGTAAGGATGGAGTGTTCAAGAACTTCAAGTATTGGAAGACTATAATTGAGTAACAGAAACGAAACTAGTGAACAATGTAATACAAATAATGATTTGGAATTTTAATTATTAATATTTAATAAATCTTACAAGAAACAAGGTATTATTAGACACATGATAGTTAAACATACATTACAACATAATAATATAGCTGGAAGAATACATAGAATTTTTTAAGATCAAGTAAGATGTAAGTTATTAAAACTTGGTATGTCTAAATATTTCTTAGCATAAATTAATTTTAAAAGTTGTTATTGTTAGTATATATTTCTTATAGGTAAGCAGGTGGCTATATATGACAATGACTTTATTCATGCAAAACATGCATTTTTATTTTTTAAAACATTCTTTTTCTTTAATATTAATTTAAGTTTGATTGATGAGTATAGAGTAAAGATAACTTTGCGAAGAAAATTATAAAGTAATTATAATTATGAGGATTCTTATTGCACTAAGATATTGTTCTTAAATGATCATGATCAATAATACTCTATTAAGATTGGAAATGAATTAGAACTATGGACACTAACACACACGCGCGTGCGCGCACCATATTCTTCTTCTATGAAAAATCAAATCTCATAAACTATACCTATAATTAATATGTAGACGTTTGTTAAATAACAATTACATTAAACTGACCCTTATAAAAATTCTATTTGGAAATATTATTTGTGTATGTGGAAAGACTCACATAAAATTTATATAAGTGATTATTAGACTAATGATTACTATGTTATCTTATATATAAAAAAAATATTATATTTTGATTCTGATTACAGATTGTCATAATCAAAGGTAATAAATAGGTAAATATTGGATATAATATAAACTATATGGAAGTATTTATGCTATGAAGGAAACATTCATCACCCTATTTGAATTATAAAACATGTTTCATATATTATGAAATATTATTGATTGGGAAATCATTGCTCAACTGGAGTGAGATTTGAAAAGGATTTTAAATCTTATTCAAGAAATGAATGGCTCTAAGGTATTGAGAATAAGCATGATTGACAAATAAGAACGGTTCATGCTTAAAATGTCAAAATTAAAACATTTTTTTATGAATGACTAATATTTACATCGAACAATTGACCACTAAAATATTAAATCAAATCATATATGACTTTCCTAATATTTTAAGGGATCATGACACGTTGTTAAACATTGCACTTGATTTTCAAAATATAAATCAATCAATCCATTGAATTATAATAAGTTAAAATTTATTATTTATTTAATCTTGTCTTATTTAGAATTATGATTTATATTTGGACTAACATATTAAGAACCTAATAGGTCACACGCAATAAAAATCATTGGCAATAAATTAAATTGAGATGATTAATCAAGTATGACTTGATTGTAAATAATTTTTTAAAAAATAAAGATTAAAGTGTAATTAATATAGGGGATTACATTCTAGACTTAAAAAAAAAATCAAGTAGGGATTTGATTGAATAAATTTCTAATAACAGTCTTGAAATAAAATATGAGATATTTTTCAGGAGAAAAGTGAAATTTTATTATTAATATAGGATCACTATATTTTCATTATAAATATAATGATATGCCTTATATTTTTATCTACTCATCTAAACTCATAGAAATAGGCAGAGAAAAGAAAAAGCCAGCACTCAAGGCATAACAATCCATATCTCTTAAAAGAGTCTAAGAGACTTATGATCTATTGGTTCATGTAGATTGCTATTAAAAACTTGATAAATAAATGACTTGTAATTTATGATAACCCAACCTTAAAGAGTTGATCAAATTCTATAAGTAAGAGCTGATATTCAAATAATCATCACACAAACCTTAAACAATCTTATATTGTCTAATTGATATATGAGTCTTTCAAAAGTTTTTAAAATACTAATTTTATTGTGTTCATGTCTTTCAAGAAACCCAATAATTATTTTTTTCATTGATCTTTGTATTAGTTTTGAAGTTTAAAACTAATGATGATGTATGAGTGAATAGCTTTCTCAATGATTTTAAATAAATGATTAGTGAAAAACTTTGCTTAAAAAATAAAACACATGTTTTTTGAAAGTAAATTCATGGATTTTTAATGAATTAAAAATATAAAGACACTCCCATTTTCGAAGAGAAAACTACTAATAGAAAATCTATTGTAGATTTTATTGTTTCTTAGTTGAAAAGATGATTTTTCTCAAAGCATGACAACTAATGCAAATGCAAATAAATAATATTAGTTTTGCTTATGCTATTTTCACTTTTTTTATAAAAGGAGAAATATAATCAATAGCACTGAAAGAAAAATCTTTAGGAGGAAAATACAAAGACAATAGGTTGAAAAATCAAGAACAAGGTAAAAAAAGAAAGGAAAACACAAGTAGTTTGGCTAAATAACAAGCCTAAAAAAATATTTAGGGAGATCGTTAGGCATAAGTATCATATGAAACCTGAGAAACATAACCAATAAGATACATGAGCAGAAATGGAAAAACATGTAGCCTAGTGAAATAGTGACCTTAAGAGATTATTTTAGGAGTTCGCTAGGCATAAGTATGATGTGAAACCCAAGCGACAAAACTAACAAGTTGACATAATATAATTATAATTATTGTTACAAATAAAAAGAGTTTATTTTATTATTTCTTTTATTGTGTATTGTGACTACTTTGCATTGTGGATTACATTGTGGTCCTTTTTTTTTCATTATATTTGGGTCCTAACCTACATGGTGTATTTATCACCATATTTTATGCTTTTTCTTGTTTTTTCATTGAGAGTTTCTACTTTAGTTCTCCTTATTAGTTTTCTAATATCCCCCTGTAACATCCACATATCTAAGATAAAACATAATTTCATGTCAACCGAAAAACAGTGTAATTAAATTTTTTAATTCTTTTATATATATGCATGGTGTTCATATTAAAGTCTACCAAAATTTTGACGGAGTCTCCCCTATACCAGAAGGTCCTAAGTTATCAACATATAGCCTGTTTACACTTCTAATAACCTGTATCTTCTAACTCAATCATGACCCCATCATCCTGGGTCTCAATCCCACAAACATCATCATTCATATCAACCACAATATTTATGATATACATTAAATAACAAATATATTATGGATGGATAAAAGACAAAAAATATTATGCATAGATGAAACATGGTTATATGAACTACAGAGCTAAGTTCATCTAATCATGTTTAAATATTAGTTATACAAAATAAGTTATACAAAAGTTTCCATGTTTACAAAATGTAAGGTCATCCAACCTAGACTACATAATAAAAAGTGAATAAAAGCTAACATCTACTATGTCATGCATGCGACAGTCCTGAAATAAAATATATATTATTAAAATATGAATATCACGATAGGTACAGTAACACAAATTTTCAATAATTTAAAAAGGGTAGATATGTATTCTTATTCTATTCCTTTTCCCTTTTCATTTCTGTTAGAACTCCTCATTCATCTATTAAAAACTATTTTATCTCTCATTTCCAGCTTTCATTCAAGATTCCATTAAAATCAATCGCAACATTTCATCCACACATTACTAATACCCTTTTCATCGGTATCATCATCATCCCATTAGCATTAATGTATAGAAATCTGATTACTCTAGATCCTAACATACACTAAATATATGTTAGTCAAAATTACGGTGACCCCTGATTAGTACTTAAAAGTGCATTTTTATCAAGGTTTTATATCATCATTTTGCACTTGAAGTATCAATAACTCCTTAACTAAAGCATGTTTTATAATATCCTATTTAATCATATAAGATACCTTTAATTTATGGTAAATGTTCATCTTAAATGCAGGCCTATCACATAAATCAAATGATTGATTGAAGTGTTTAAGTAATGAAATTGAAAGGACAAAGAGAGGGCCAAACTTAGAAAAGAGATGTTGGTTCAATTCAAACTGGAACACTGTTCGGTAATTGGATCATATCTAGGGCACTAGATCTCGGATTTAGGTCTACTTTATATGGATGGAAAGATAAGGCATAAGCCTAAAACTTTCATGTGGAGTTCAAGATTTAAAAAGGTCATTTTCAAGTCCAGATTATAGCAACAACAGAGAAGTCTAAATTTGTCCTACAGTCCAGATACTATTCAGTGTTCAGCCCATATCTCGAGTTTTAGAAGTCCAAATGATCTCAATTGTTTTTTTCTTAGAAAACTGAGACAATTTCCTAGAACTTTCATGAGTACAAGTGGTTCAAATTTAGACGTTATCAATGATGTTTTGTTTAGACAAAAAGATAAGGATTATCACGCAGTCAAGATGTGGCCACTAACTCAACAATTATTCATCAAATCAATAGTTTTACATTTTAGCCTATAAAAGGAGGCTTTTTCCATGCATTTAGGCATCTTGGTTGTTCAGATCAAGATCATGCTCTTTATTTCTCTCTTTATATTTTTGTAATGCTTAAGTTTTGCTTTCATTAATATCTTGTTTATGCTTTTCATTTCCTTTCCTTTACTTAGTCAACTTGTATCTTATTTATATTCTTGTCTTGTTTATTTATGTTTAGCTAAGTTTATTATGTCAAGGTGAAAAGGTTACACTAATGGTGTAAGAATAAGTAGAATATAAACTCAATATGGACTTCAATGCTTATATCCTAAACAACTTGTTATTAACATGTCTTATCATTTTTATCTTATTAATTCTTAATACCTTACTTGTTAAATGGTTGTTATTAACATGTCTTATCATTTTTATCTTATTAATTTTTAATACCTTGCTTGTTAAATGGTTAATTTAGATTTGTGTTGTATAACACTTGGTACAACAAATGCTTGGCACTTTCATAGCCCAACCGTATGGTATAACCTACACCTATGCTATGAAAGGAACTTGATATGTTGTTAACATAAGTTAACATCATGAATTCCTGATAATATTTAAAAGTTTGGTGTTACTTAAATAAGATAATTAATATGATCATGTTAACAATTTATAATGAGATATTAATGATAAATCATTCGATTGGAACCTCCTTTATGTGTGGTTTCCAGTTGAGTAATAAAAAGAGTTTATACTGTACTTGTTTGAAATGCCATTAGTGGATCCTCTAACCTTGACATTTGTTTTTATCATTGTTTAATCCTCACATTAATCTTACATCTCAAAGTCCTCTTATTATTATTATTATTATTATTATTTATATAGTTAACCTCCCCCTAGTTCAACCCCGGTCTTGCCGGGTTATTTATTACTTCGACACTCCTGTACTTGGGAGAAAACATCAATCTTTTTATTGTGTCAATCCCCTTACCCGGGATCCTAATATACACTAAATGTATGCTAGTAAAAAATATTGTGATTTCATTACCTGGGATCCTAACATGCAATAAATATATGCTAGTCAATACATGATCCCTTTACCCGGGACCCTAACATGCACTAAATGTATGCTAGTCGATGCACGGTGATCCCTTACTTGGGATCCTAACATACACTAAATGTATGATAGCCGAAACACATATTACACTTCTCATAATTTCTTTGTCAGTGGTACTCCCATCACTTGACAATTCACATAAGGGTCGTTCACCTTGAACACACATACTTTCAGGATACTATCCAAAATAACAATATCATTACGCCAACTTTCATCCTTTCACATAATATCCAATGTTTTCAAATTCCCGTCTCACATTATTAACATATTAAATTCTTGAATTTAACTAGAAAGCTTAGGTGAGGATCACCTACCTGCAGTAAAAGCTATACTCGTGCTCCTGTGCTACTACTGCTGCAACACTATGCCTGTGGTCCCTCCTACAATCATAGGCTTATCTCATAAATTTTTCTTATTTAAGGATACATTTTATAATAACCATATCAGCAACTAATAGGTTTTTCTTTCAATCATTTCTTTCTTTATATTTTATGTTTTTCTTATGACACCTATTAATATCGTCATTCTTTGTCCAACCATAGTTATCATTTCTTTCTTTATATTTGAACTATTACTGTGTAAATCTCGAATTGTTATTGTATAACTGTTACTGTCTAGACCTTGAAATATTATTGTCCAGACCTTTGACTGTTACTGTCCCCAACCGTTACTGTTAAGACCTTAGACTGTTACTGTCCAACCGTTGTTGTCTTAAACTGTTACTGTCTAGACATTTAACTGTTACTTTCCAACCATTACTGACTAGACCTTAAACTGTTACTGTCTTGAATTGTTATTGTCTAAACATTGAATTGTTATTGTCCAACCGTTACTGTTTGCAGAGGTCGCATTCCAACCTCTTCTCATATTTTTAACTATATTCGGAGTTCTAGGACTTTATTTTAAGCGAGGTTGGTCACGTTGGAAAGCTAAGACATGAAGTTACAATCCCCTAAAGGAAGGAGAACCCAATTTTGTCCCCAAGACAGTCAAAATTGCTCATCAACAAATCAAACCCATTGCTTTACAGGGTCTATCATGACCCAGTCTTAGTTGGTGACCCATAAATGAAGTTCTATAGCTCCAAATTAAACAAGACTAATTTCCTTAGTTAGTCAACATCCAAAACTATAATTTCTATGAAAGAACCCAATCCTAATTTCTTCATTCTCCTACCCAAAATCCCTCTGAAAGTCAGGAGATGAAACTGTCCAGATTCGTCAACCTTTCCATTTACACACAACATCCACAAACAACTTATTATAATAGATTCCAAAAGGAAAAACCATTGTTTCCCCCTTTTTTTTGTATATGGTCGACCATCCTTTACTTAAGTATCCATACCTTTTCTTTGATAAATCTTTATAATTTCGCACTCCTAATTACATACAACACATGAATTTATTTAATTTTAACAACTAATATTTTTTCCCTAATTAAAGTCTAAGAACCCAAATCTATAATTCAACATCAAGGTATCAATTCATAATCGAATTTGAAATAACTTATAAGACCATGTTTAGAACACCTTATCCGGTTAGAATCAAGGTTTCAATATTCAACCAGTCGAAGATTTTCGACTCCTTTTTTTTCTCTCTAGTGACAGCCGGCCCTCCCTCTTCTCTTCTTGTTCAAATTTTGTTGTTAATCCCTTACCCACAAGTGTTTATTCTACCTATATACCCTTAATCTTGGATGGGTTCTTGAAATTTTAATGTTTCTCTCTTGATTGGCAAAAATAGATACAAAAACTATCTTTTCTTTTCTTATGGTTGCTGCATATTTTTGGTGAGAAGATGAGTATTTATACTCTATAATTTCTATTATTTTCACTTAGATCTCATTTTCTTTAAGTGTATTATTTTTACAATTTACGTAACCTTTGTTTTCCCGGGGTTTACACGCCCCCTTTCCCTCTTAATTCTAAATCATTAGTTTAGTGCTCTTATTTTTTTCATTGATTTATTATTTCTAAATTATATTTACATTACACCTACAACTACAATTGCGTTACAATTACAATTACATTATATTACAATTATATTAACATTTGTAGAATTACAATTATATTACAATTAAAATTACTTTACAACTACTGAGCGTTCTCCATTATATTTTATTGACACTTGCCATTTCTACATGGAATTCTCATTTCTGATATTGTGAAAAAAGTATTCCTTGATTGAAGGGTAAAATGTTGGCTCGTTTAGTTTTTAGGGTTTTTTGTGACTTTTTTATTTACATATCAAATTGCCAGTAGCTGCTTCTCCTTAGTCCGCTTCTCTTGGTCCCACTGCCTTGATTGGTTTTACCCTTCACCCCTTTTTGCTCCCAACTCTTTGCCATGATTTTTTGGTTTAATGGGTTATTTTCTACATACCATCATTGTGCATTAAATGTGCAAAATTTTACTCCCTTGCATCATCTTCTCATGCAGGCATAGGTTCATTTTTCTCGCATTTTTTATTTGATCTTCACTGGACAAAAGGTTTGAGATGGAATGAGATTTCTTTGGCTTTTTTCTTTTCTTTTCTTTTCCCTTCTCTGACTTTCTTCTATGATTTGTTAGGGTTCCCTCCTTTTCTTTTCTTTTTACCAGATAAGTTAATTCTCATTATTCCTCACTTGCTCTAACCTTTTCTAGTTAGCCCTTATCCCAACAGTCATTCCTTTTGTTCCTACACACAGACGTTTTTTATTGATGGCTTATTATATTAGAGGTTTTTTTTTTTTACCAACTTTATCAAAGCAGTTGCATGATGAAATTGATTTTTATGTAACTTCCTTTGTCCCAAAATTTGTTAATAGGCATTAATTGGTTTGTGTGAGTGTTGAAGCCTATATGTTGTTTCTTTTTTTTTTCCTACCTTACTGGGTTGCCATCGTTCTAAGCTCTAAAGCAACTTTGAGAATTTTGATTTGTCTAAGGTGATGATTCCATTTTTTTGTTCTATTTTCTGCCCTCCTTTTGCTTTTGCTATTGGAGTTCCATTCTTTTCTTTTGGTTTTGTTTGGAATTAAATATATCATTTGGGACAAAGATTCAGTAATTAATATGCTTCTCTCATTTTATTATTATATTAGGTTTGTTTGATGTAAATATGCTCTTAAAACATATATTAATTAATGGTTAAGATTATTGTACCTAATATAACTATATGATAGTTAATTAGTTCGTTCTTGGTTTAAACTTGGTTTTATATTTATTTGCTTTACTTTCCTTCTTTTTTTTTTTTTTGGAAAGATTAATTTATATTAAAAGGAGAAAAAATACACATATAAGTGGCATACCTCTCGAGATACAAGGAGAAAAGAAAAACAGCTAAAACAAAAAAACAAAAAGCAAATAAACTACACAAAACTTAATGGTTGACTGACTATCTGGCTACAAGACCAAAAGCGAACTCTTCAGTTTAAAATAGAGACATAGCAGGGGGAAAAGAAGAAGCTAAGGCTCTTGAAGGTTCCAAGTATTTCTGAAAGAGGCTGGGATGGTGCACTTGTTGTCCAAATTTATCAAGTGGGATCAGATGAGTTGGGGGATGTCCTCACTAAGCGTCTGAGGGGGTTGGTATTGTTGGGAGAAGATGTGATTGGTTTGTTCATACCACAGGAAATACACCGAGGTGGAAAAGAGGAGGTGAGCTATCAGTTGAGTGATCTCATTATGTGAAGGCGTTCCTGGGAGGCTAGTCATAAAATGAAAGATTGGTAAGGGACGTGAACTTTGAACCAAAGTAAATGATGGATGGTATTTTCTAGTCTGGTGTCTCGAAGCACCTCCCGTGCAAAGTCTATGGTAAATTGACCTGAGGCATGTCCATTCCATACATGATGGTCTTTCATATGAGGTCTTGGCTAAAAAGGTTCCATATTGCTCGCAGGTGAGGGGGTGTCCTTGGGAAAGTCCATGCTTCCTCATTGATGATGTCCGAAACCATGGCATTCTAGGGGAACCCTGAACCTGTGAGAGTTCTAAGAGGGAGCATGTCTTTTATCCTTTTCCCTTATAGCAACCAGTAATCAAACTAGAGTGAGGTTAAGTTCCCATTACCAATGCAAGGCGTGAATTTCCTCCCTACACTAGTCTCTACTTTGAAAGATCTTCCTCTAGGACCATGAGGGGCTGGAGGGGATGTTAACATGCCAGAAAGAAAGATCTCCCTTAAAGCAAGGTGGTATGGACCCATGTTACCCATATAGAGTGCTCATCAGTGAAGAGATGCCATATATGTTTTATGGTAGCTGCCTTGTTCCAAGTTTTCAGCCTTTTAAGGCCGAGACCACCTTCCTTTTGACGGGTAGCAGATTGAGGCCCAAGACACCTTAGCACCAATGGAGATGAGGGAGGTCCCTTTCCAAGGGAAGGCAACCAACTTGCTTTCTATTTTCCTGATAATGGAATAAGGGAGAATGAATATGGTGGACCAATATACCTTGATTGAGAAGATGGCAGATTTGATGAGCTGGAGACGGTTTGCTTAAGGGAACTAGAGGTCCAGAGCTTGATTATGGAAATGATTCGTTCTACCAATGGAATATAGTCCGTTTGAGTTATTCTTGTTGTGATAAGATGGACACCAAGATACTTGACTGGAAGGGCTTTATGTTGGATCTCAAGAAAAGCTGTAATAGAAGACTGCAACTCCACATCTGTGCCAGAAAGATACAGGGAACTCTTGGAAGGGTTAATGTTGACGCTATCAAGAAAAGCTGTAATAGAAGACTGCAACTCCATTTTATTAAAACGGTGGAATGTTTCTAGCTCTGTCTTTACCAGGCGAAGCTTTGTTATAAATTGGTATATAGGGTTGCCGTTGACTGGAGTATGTCATATGGTGGTAATTTTGAAGATGAAGTCTTCACATTCTGCCCATAGATTCAAGAATTTGAATGGACGAAAGTAGTTGAGCCGATGAATTCCAAATAGAAGAACCATATCACTATGGTCCGATTAGTTTCTTGGTAAAAATTTTGACTGAGCTGCAAGCCATTTGTCGAAGAGGGTCCGATTGCCAAAAATCCAATCAAGCTTCTTTTGGATTGTATGTTACCCATATTGGTCATTGTGTTGTATAATTTTTTTTATTTATTTATTTATGTGGGTGTCTGGACCAGCTTGCACATACCACAACTAATTCCACGGCCCACTGAACATCCTGCAAACCTAGTGAGTATGTAAGGCATTACGGGAATGACAGGCGTGCACGGTGAGGTCTAGTACAGAAAAAGGAAACAAGCCTCTTCCACCACTAGAGTAAGACCTGAAATGCATTGTGTTATATAAATTTCATTCCTATATAAGGGACTTGAAGAAGAGTAGCATTATGGATGCGCGCAGTTACCAAAGTCATTTTGATGACTATACCAAGCATTGTCTCCTCCTGACCTATCTACAGACAACATGATGGCATTGAAATCTCCCATCAAGATCCATGGAGTGGTGGAAGAGAGAGAACTTGCTTGGCAGATGTAATTCCATAGAGACTCTCTTTCAGCAAGGGTGTTGAGGCCATAAATAAAGGTTAATCTAAGGGTTGAGTCGTTTGAGATGGGAGAAATATCACAAGTAAGCCACTGCTAGGAGCAATGAACATAGGTGAGGTTGAGCTTGAAAGGGTTCCACCCTACTAGAATCCTATAATGAACAAAAGTACTCCTATTGGACAGAAAAGGCTAGGAAGGGAGAGCTAGGCTCGACTCAAGTGAAGCCATGTTATGAGGTGAAATTTTTATTTTAACTAAACCAATAATATCAAGATGGTGTTTAAGAGTCCAATCATGGATAGATTTTTGTTTTTATAGGCTGTTTAGGCCCCGTATGTTCCAACTGCCTAAGTAGAACATTTATTTAGTTTGGGGGGGAGAGTTAAAGAGATTTGAGCTCCCTGGCCTCTTTTCGTTTCCTTCCTCCTTTTTTTCCTAGCTATCTTTGGGGAGGGAGAAAGGGAAGCATCATGTTGCTCATTTATAGTGGGGCCTGAGCTGAGGAGGTCTCGTTGTACACATTTTATGTTGTAGATGAGGTTTCACTCTGGCTTTGGAGAGAATCCATCTTACTCTCAAAGCAAGTTGTGATACCAACTACAGGTAAGAGGTTTTGTTCAATAGGAAGAAGATCAGTACCCGAGTCATGCTCTAATTCACAATCAAATGCTTTAAAATGTCCAGCAGGATGTAGGTTATGTTCTACAGATAGGGGTTTGGAGGGTTATATGAGGTAGAGGAGTCTGTATGTTTGAGTTGTGATCGATTAGGAGATGAGGGATCAAGGGTTGAACTATGATGGGAGGTTGCATGGCTATGTTGAGAACACTAGATTGGCCATTTGTGGTTTGAGTTGATGTTAATGAGAGGGCTGCAAGTTGGATTGAATCCTGAGTTTGTTGGGCAGGTGTTATAGCCTTGTCCTTGTCAGGTACAAGTAGTAGAGGGCAGGAGTGGCCAAATAGTTTACATTTTTCACATCTTGGAGGTTTACGTTCGTATTGAACTTTAGTTATGATTAGTTCTGAGGATAAAGGACTGTCTATCTCAAACATGTGGATGAAAGGGAGAGAAGCATCAATCTCTACTCACAGTCGGGCATATTTCAGCCTGGTGCACCTGTAGGTTTGTTCATCACAAGAGAGAGGTCAACCTACCATTCTAGTAGCCATACTCAAACCTTTCTTTGACTAGAGAGGAAAAGAAAGCCCATGGAGATGAATCCAGACTGACAACTTAGAGATTTTGTTTTTGTCAAACTGAAAGCTGCCAATGCTGCAGGACAATTAGTTTTGCCCCCAAACATTCATGGCCCTTTATCTAACACAACCTACATCTCTGCTTCTGTCTTGAATGGAAAAATCATGTTGCCATTTGATGTGGTCATCAGTGTTCCAGGTCGCAATGCTTCCAAACTCTAGAGGCTATGGTGTTGAAGGAATGATATGGCATCTTAAAACATGGGAAGAAGCCAATCATGCACCTGTTCTACTGCTTAGCAGTGTCCATCAAGATTTCCTGTGATATTTGGAGCTTGTTACTAGCTTGTTGTCCTGGAATGGGGTCTAAGGTGAAACGTGTGCTGGAGTCAGTGACTCTAACCCTTTTAGCCTATGTGTTGGGTGTGGGGTTCTGGGGAGGTTGGTTTACTTTGTTCATGGTGTGGTGAGAGTGTTTAAAGGTTCTTTAGTGCTCTGCAGATGGTTGTTTTGGGTAAGGGAGTGGATTGGTCGAAGGTGGTGTAGGCTGCATAAGTGAATGTGTTGTTCAACTGGCTTTGTCGAGAGTGGGAGCAAGAGATGATCGTTGGTGTATGGGAAATGAGGCTGCGTTAGTGTTGCAAGAAAAAGGAAATGAGACCACATGAAGATGGTGGGATTTGCAGGCTATACCTCCTGGCTAGAAACTGAAACTGTCCGGTCAGGATATCGGGAAAGAGCTAGAGGACAAGATGGCAAGGGGTGAGGTGGTGCTAACCAGGCAGAAGAGAGGAGCACCTCCGGCAAGATTTTTCTCTCCAGGAAACCTTCGACTCTTTCTTTCTCAACATTTTTTCTCAAGTCCCCTAAACCCTCCCTTCTTGCAAATTGATCCTCAAGCGCAACTCTTTCCTCCAACGTAGTCCCTCGATGAAAAACCTTAATGGCCACAATCAGATCACCGTACCTAGAGACACAACAAACATTTTCTTGTCTTGCTTGCTGGTACAATTTTTTTTCCCAACATGTGTTCTGCTTGGTTCTTATTTTCCTTATTTTAGGTATCTGATTTGCCTTTGGTTTACTAGCAGCAAGTTCAGTGTCCCCCCTTAGTACAATGCATAATTCATTTTGCAGTCTTTCTTTATTTTATTTTGTTCATTCATGTCCTTTGTTTTCCAGTTTGCACTTTAATTTAATGTGTTATAACTCAATTTTAACCCTTATTTTTTTTCAAAATATAAAAATATTTCTAAAAATTAGAATACTGAAGAAAGACCAAAAATATTTTTGAGGTTGACTGGATAAGATTGTTTCAGGTTTCAAATAGACAAAACGAGTTTTCTAAAGGTGTGATTGAATTATAACATATTGCAATTGAAAGATCAAGGACCAAAATGAGATCTTTTTGTCATTTATTATGCATCTACACCCTTTTTTTAGCCTTATGAGAAAGAATTTTGATGCTCTCGTACCATAACATGGCTATCTAGTTTGTTTATAGCTCTTAAAGGTCTGGCTTCACATGTTTAAATTATAACTACTTTAATTTTTTAGGATTAAATATACAAAATTAATATAAAGATTATTATAGATTTTTTTTATTTTATTAAAAATCTGTCAACATTTCTCTATATGGTAACAATGCCAAGCTATCGACATCATTAATTTTCACACCAATCATCTTCTAGTGTATAGTCCAATAATTCTAGATATTTTCCAATGATTACTACAATCTTAAATAAACTATATCCAATATTATATTATACTAATACCCATCACATAACACAAGGAAGTCACATTATATTTTTTAAAAAATTAAGAAAAATATAAAAACATTACATCTTATCTAACTAGATAATGTTAACTAATAAATTACATGTCACATTATATAATCTAGAAAGTTGTCCATAAATTATATATTACACATTGTCATTAATCTACTATGCTTAAAGATTTAAATATAATATTCCAAAATCAAGTTATATTACCACCTAACTATAGAAAATTGAGATTACAAGCACAATTCACTCTACCTTTGACAAGTCTAGGAAGGACTCTTCTAAATCAAAACATGTATAAATAATATAATTTAAATCTTTTTCCTTAGAAAATATTTACTACAATAATCATTTTTCTTCTTGCTCACTAATTATTCTTGTTCCTGAAATTTATCAAGTTCTCACTTATTATTCTTGTCACCATCCAATTTTTGAACAAATAATAAAAATAAAAATATATTTGAGAATGGAGTTAAAACAACACAAATTCAAATTTCATGGATGGAATTATCAAATTTGAGAATAATTTGGTTAGAAATTGAAGAATTAATAAGTTGGGAAATTTATTTAAATTTTGGATTAGTTTAATTAATGAAATTAAAAGAATTAATAAGTTTGAGGACTTAATTAAACTTTGATTTAATTAATTAAATAAATTCAGGGACTTAATTGAAATTTATCCAAAAAGGGCAAAATTGAAAGAATTAATTAAGGACCAAATTGAATAATCCAGGAATTAAGGACTGTTTTGTAAATAATGCACCAATTTAGGGATTTAATTGAAATTTATCCAAAAAGGGCAAAATTAAAAGAAATTTTTATTCAGGGGTCCAATTGGGAAATTGCCAAAGTTAAGGGGTCAAATTGAAAATTGTTAAACGATGCCGTTTGCAATAATAATGTTCGTCATCCCTTCCATTTCGCCAGGGCAGCCGATTCAACAGGAAAATCCCAGTGCATTCGATCCAAATCGTGACCATGTCTTCTGCCACGATTGCCACAATCCCGTAGGTGGAGGTGATGGTTTTTTGAAGGTCTCTCGCCTTATAAAAGGCAGGACGAAGAAGACAAAAAAAGGGATCCAAAAAAAACACAGAGTCAAGAACGGAAGAAAAGCCAGAAAAACAACCCAAAAAAAACAAAGCAATTCTGTCGCACCCGACAGAGCAAACAAAACACAATCAAAAAAAGAAAATACAGAGAGAGGAACGAAGACACAGGGGAAGGGGAAACAGAGAAAAAAAATAGAGGCACACAGAAATACATAAAGAAATAACACGTAGAACAGGGGAGAAAAAGGGAAGCACACACACAGACAAGGATTGATTATCCCTGCCATCGTTTTATCCCTGCAAAAACAAAAAATAAAGACAACAATCGGCATCCACAGTAAACCGGCATCTCCATTGTTGTCTCCTTCGTCATCTCAAAGTCTGTTTAAAAAGAGCAGAACCGGGAGGCTGAAAGCAAGAACAGACGCAAACCAGGAAATAAAGAAAGCAAAGGAAAAAATAGAGCAAGAGGAGGCAGCGTCGTTCGTCCAGCACAACGCCATCGCCTTCATTCTGCTCCCAGGCAAGTATCTCCAAGCTTTGTAAAATAATTCACCAATACTGTGCATTAGAGATTTAATTAAGTGGTGACTGCAGCAAGCGTGCGTGAACAACTCACGCACGCTTGCAGATGAAATTTGCCGGGTCACTGGCTTGGGCCAGTGACCGGGCTGGGCCCAGCCCAGCCCATGTGGGCTGAGTTGGGCCCACCAAAAAATAATAATAAAAAGTACAGAAAAAATAAAAATAAAAATAAAAAATGTGTATGCGAGAACAAAAATAATATAAATTTATTGGTTTATTCACTGACGCCAGAGTTAAGAATAAAAATACCGGTTTAAATTTATATTATTTTTATTCGTTGCATTTTATTTTATTTAGCTAGAAAAATAGAAGATTGTGCATGCGTAAAAAATAAATTTATTTTATTTGTTTATTCACTGGCGCCAGAGTCGGGAATAAAAAAAATATTGATTTAAATTTATTTTGTTTATACCTGCGTAATATTTACCAACGCCAGAGTTGGAAATATTCGTAGTTAAATATTCACTGCCGCCAGAGTCAGGAATATTATAAGCAAATTTTTATAACATAAACTAATAAACATTTAGCAATTTAAGACGAAACTAGCAATGCAGCCTGCCTCAGGCAGGACGTTTAAGGGGTGATAAAATCTTCCCTTTTACGTAACCAGTCCCGAACCATAGAATCTCTGTTGACCAGTTAGGGTTCCTAGTGACCGTAATACTAGGTGGCGACTCCTTAAACAAGAATATCCACATTAAAGAACAGGATGCCAGAAATCCGTTCTTTCCAAAGATTTTAAATTAATTTTTAAGGCCGCCGCGATGTCGGGTGCGACAATTCTATCACAAGAAAACCATTTTCATTATCTCCTTATACCAATATCAATACACATGTTATCAATAATTATTTTTACTTCGTGATTAATCCCTAACAATAATGATATTCATCATTATTATTAGTCATAATTTCTTAAGTGACTAATCAATTTATGTCAATATTAATACCATGATATCATTAATTACCGTTACTTGGTAATTAATATGTGCCTACAACGATATTCATCATTATCATTAATCACCATTTCTTGAGTGACTAATCCATTTATGCTGATATCAATACCCTTCATATCATTAATTACCCTCACTTGGTAATTAATTCAAGTTGGCAACGATATTCATCATTATCATTAATCATTATTTTCTAATGACTAATGAATTTATACCTAATTTGCTAATCTTCCTTAGTGATATCATTGGTCTCCCTTCTTGGACAACCAATCACATTATGTTGATATTAAGGATTACGTTACTATTAATTGACTTTTTATCCAATTAACCATTTCATGCTGACATTGTTCCAACCAAAGTCAACAGCTTCCAATTCTTGGAACATCCAATAAAAATCATGCCCTAATATAATTAATTATTTTTACTTTAAATGACTAATCAATTCTTTTCTTTTCTTTTATAAATAACTTCCTTTTAACTTAAAGATTATATTATTATCGATATTAGCTTCGTTAATATCATTGGTCTCCATATGATTTATCATTAATCACTTTTACTTTAAATAACTAATCTGTTCATCATTATAATTAGTCATCATTTCTAAATTTTTCTTATAATATTTCTTTCATGGCCAATTCATACACAATTATAAATCACATAATTACCCTTCTAAGCCTTACTTGGTCAAACCCATCACCTAGGTGTGGATGGTTTATTTTTTATTTTTCATTTTTTCCATCATCAAGTATTGAGTTTTAACCTAATTCAATAATCATCGACTCAATTAAACCTATAAGACTTATAAATTATATCAAGAATTCAAATAAAATTCCCTCCCCTTACTTTCTCTCTTTAGTCGAACATATGTCCATGGAAAGGGAATGAATTTTTCTTCAAACTTGTATAATTTTCCACTTACCCAATCTTTATTCATGCCTCTAAACTTGATTTTAATAAATAAAAAAAATCCTTACAACTATCACAACCATAAAAATCCATTTTTATATAGTACACAAAACATCAATTTAAACCTTTATATGCTAAGTTTTCAAAATCAAACATAATAAAAAGTAGTTCTTACCTTGAAACAATGAATAATCAAAGGAAAATTATGAAGAAATTCAAGCTTCTCTTCACTTTTTGTTTCCTCTCTTTCTAGCACAATTTTCTCTCTCGGGCTTTTAAACCCGTTAAAATCACTTAATTTCCCTCGATCACTCACTAAGCCTTTTTATTTCCCTAACTATCCCTTTTAAGAGATTTATCATGAATTTTGGAGAAGAAATTTAAAAAATCCCAACTCTCTCAAGGCTAAAATGGAGAAAAAGGGATGTGTATACTCCTTATTTTGCCTATTTATAATTAATCCCTAAGGATTTTAATGTCCTTATTTTGCTCCCTTATACTTTTAATAATTAAATGTCACACCTAACGTTCTTATTGTTTATTCCATTCTTCAATACCTAACTTAAATAATTACCATTGGAAACATCTTTCAAATCTTTATTTTATACCTCTTTATTTATTTCTCTTATTCACAATATATTTGTTTGGACTAATTTCCAAAATTTGTTTTCCCATAATTTATTTTAAACTAGGGGTTTATATAAATCCTAGGGTTTTTGTCATTTGAGTTTGTGGTTCCATTCGGTTTTTTCCCCACTATATAAGATCTATTTTTAGGGTTAAAAAACAAGAGAAACTTTAGAGAGAAAACAATTTAGAGATAATGAGAGGTTTACTACAAAGAAATTTAAAGTTTGAAAGTGAGTTTTTCTAGGTTTTTAAATAAAGGTTCTGGGTGAGTAAGCTTTGAGGTTCTCTTTTTTTAAACTTGAGGTTAGGGTTTAAAAACCCTAGGAGTCCAGTCTACCACCAGTCAGTTCAAACCATCTTCAACCTTGCCTGGGTATAAAACTCCCCCCTATTATATTTTTTTTTTCTTTTTACTTTCAAAGTATTTATTATTGGTTTGATGTGTTTTTATAGGTTTTTAATGCATGCTAAATATGAGAAATGCTTGTGTACATTACTAGTTCCTTACTTGCATGTGTTATGGAAAGTCATAGGTTTGAGGATGTTGTGTGTGTAAAGCTCACTCTTTATGAGCAAGGTTATGTGATTGTGTTACTAAGTCCTAATATGAGTTGTTGCATTATATGAACATGTTCACCCTCTTATGAACAAAACTAAAACCCTGAGTTGGTTTGATGCTGATATTGAGGTTATGTAAACTCTTAGCCCAAAAATCATTGAATTAGTGGTAAATAAGGTAATTCTTAATTTAAAAATGATAAATTAAAAGGAAAATTATTGTGATATGATATGAATACATCCCTAGTAAATTAACTTAAATTTTAGATGATATAAAGTAATCAAAATCGGCACTCAAAATGTTAACTAGTGATAAATTATGTAAACTTCTTAATTGGATAAAAAATATTATTTTTAAGGAATAATTTTTAAAACATTTATGGTGAAAATATTAGAAAAAATAGAAGGGAACTTTAAATAAAATAATGTATAATTTTCACGTCAAAGACGATGATTGTCGATATAAGTCTCGCGTACAATTGCTTTATTTTGAACGAAAATGAATACCCCCACATTTAGCTCTTGCTCGTCCTCGAGAAAGGATAGGTAAAATCAAATCGAAGTTAAATTAAATCAAATCACTATAACCAATCTCCTAATCTCCCATCAATATCCAAGAATATATGCATTATAAACGAGAACACAATTAAGAAGGATAAAGAGTATAAATTTTCATCAATTTATTTACATGCAAATTTCAAAACTCAATTAATCATCAGGATTTAAATGAAATATATGTCATGCCAAAGTGATAGGACCTCTCATTGATATACACTCCAACACTCACGTGTTTAGGGCTTATGTGTTTAAATCTCTCAAATTCAATCAATGAATATGTTCTACCATAAGCTTGCTCTTCAATCTCATCTCCATTACTAACATATTACAAGCAATGCATGAATCAAAAGGTCTTATTTCCGGTTGTAATGGGGCTAAGGTTAAGGTAAGGTAAAAGAGAGTAAAAGAGAAGGTTCAAACCAAAGAAAGTAGAGCATTCTAAAAAATGATATTTCAAACAAGATATTCCATCAAAGCACATAAATTTTCCATCTTTAATCACCAATGCTTAACTTCTTTTGATTTCAAGCTCTTTCAATATAAAATCTTAAGAACATAAAGGAACACTTCTTTCTTTCTTTCTTTCTTTCTTTTTTTTTTTTTTGTTTTTTTTCACCTTTGGCAACTTGCCCATATTTTCATCAAGCATCACTTCTTTTTTCTTTTCACATAATTTCCAACCATAATTCCATAAGATATCACAAGTATATGCTCTACTAATCCTTGGCTAGGGGAAAAGGAAAACATATAAAAAGTTAAGGCTTATACATGGATAAAGCAAAGAAAAGATAAACAAGCTCAAAGGGGCTCACTAAGGATAATATGCTTTAGGTTGGCTTTTTGGCTCAAATGGTTAAAATTCCTAATGCCTTTATCATCTTCATGTATATATGCAATGCGAATGTAATTTCAACAAGATATGAAGCAAGTTCTAGAGATACATATCATTAAAAGAATGCACACTCAAAGAATATAATGTTGAAGGCTCAAAAGCTTGCATTGGTATAACACTATAAAGTCAACATGGCATATTCTCAAAGTCAATCCCTAAACCAATTAAACCTTAAAATTTGCATGCATATTCCTTCATTTGATTTATATCTTCATCTATCTCAATTAATTCTCATACATAATACTCATATTCTTAAAAACCAATGGGAGTTAAAAAGATCAAACACAGTTTTTTTTTTAAAGAACAACAAAGAAAACTAAAATAAGAAAACCAAAATTCTCTCAATACCCCCACACTTAAAACACAACATTGTCCTCAATGTTGAAATAAAAGCAAAGGAACATAAGAGAATGAAATAAATTAAATTAAAATGCGAAAAAATAAAAGATAAGGAAAAAAAAAAGCAAATCTGATTTTTTTTTTTTTGTGCTGGGTTGCCTCCCAGTAAGTGCTTTTGTTTTATATCATTGGCTTGACATGTGGCATGTTCATTCTTCATAGATTGGTTCAGCTAACTCTATAGAAGCGGTGAGTTCTACCGTCCAACCTTCATAGAAAGGTTTCAAACGATGCCCATTGACCTTGAGTACTCTGTTTGTTTCTAAACTTGTAATTTCAACTGCACCATAAGGAAAAACATTAGAAACAACAAAGGGTCCTATCCAACGGGAGCGCAACTTTCCAAGAAAAAGTTTCAAACGCGAATGATAAAGGACTTTTTCTCCAACATTAAACTCTTTTCTTGTAATCATTCGGTCATGGAGACTCTTAGTCTTTTCTTTGTAAATCCTTGCATTCTCATAAGCATCATTTCGGATCTCTTCCAATGTAATTCCAATCTTTTTGGGCACTAAAAGGATAGGCGTCACCCATTCACTATCCGTGATAGGGTAAATGACTCTTGCATCATTGGGAACAATTTGCAAAGCTTGCAAATCCAATGCAGAATCATGTATGTTTTGGGGAACACATATATGCCTCCCCATCTCTTCTATCTTGGTAACATCATAGCCATAGCTCAAAGCTACTCTTAATCCATCCTCACTATTAAAATCACAAACTAGCTGCACACACTTATCAACTTGGTCATAACATGTGATAGAATAAACATTGCTATAAGGATATGTCATTGCATCATGAAAATTAAATTCAATTTTTTCATCTCCTACCTCTATAGACAAAGTATCCTTACCACAATCAATTTTTGTATTTGCAGTTTTCAAGAATGGTCTCTCAAACAATATAGCAGTGTTGTTTGATGAATCACAAGAATCATGTTCCATATCAAGAATATAAAAGTCACATGGAATGACCAAACTATCAATCTTGAAAGGACATCTTCTATCACACCAAATGGGTAAACAAAACTACGATCCGCAAGTTGTATTACAATGCTAGTTTTATTCAAAGGCTCAAGACTAAGAGAATCATAAACATGTTTGGGCATAACACTAATGGATGCACCTAAATCACACAAGACCCTTTCGAAAGTAGCATTACCAATAACACATGGGATAGTAAACGCACCTGGGTCCTTTTTCTTCAAAGGCATATTCTTTTGAACAACAGCAGATACAACTTCACCCATACTTACCATTTCATGGCCTTTCAGTTTGAAAGCTCTCTTGGTAGTACACAACTCCTTCAAAAATTTGGCATATTTAGGAGTTTGCTTGATAGCATCAAGGAATGTTGAGTTCTACTTTCTTGAAAACCTCAAAAATCTATTTTTCTTTGTCCTCTTTCTTTGACCTAGACTCACAGGAAAGGGTGGAATTGTTTTAAAACTGGAATTCATTGAGTGAGGAGTTACCTTTGGAGTGTTGTTCGATGTTTCAGTTTGTGGAGGAGGAAGATGTTCCTTCTTTGTATACTCAATTCAGTTTCTATATCTTCTTCTTCATCCATCTCAATTTTTTTCGACCTTTTCTTTTCAAGTTCTTTCCCACTTCGCAGCATGATCGCACTAACATTCTCTATTGGATTCAATGCTTGGAATGGCAATTTTCCATTCATTTGTGCTTCCAATTTCCCCACACTTGAAGCTACTTGCCCCATTTGCTTCTCCAAATTGTGAATACTTGGGATGATCTCTCCATCCGGGAGTGTACGTGTTGGAAAAGGGATCATATTTACGCTGGGGTTGTCCGTTGAATCCTCCATCAACAGCATTAGCTTGTTCAATGTAATCTTCTTGCATTGTTGGGCACATATCTGAGGTATGTCCTTGTAAGGAGCATATGCTACAAGCTTTCACCTATTGTACATTGCCACAAGCCAAAGAACGCACAAGAGAAGTAAGATCATTAACTTTATTCTCAAGGTTAGAAATACTTACCTCATTTACTCGTTTGTTTGTGAAGTCTCCTCGCGTGCCAAATTGTTTCAAGTTGGCTGCCATATTTGAGATCAATTGGCATGCAGCCTCGGGTGTTTTATCTACTAATACCCCTCCACTTGCAGCATCAATGATACTACGGTCAGTAGGCATCAATCCTTCATAGAAATATTAAATGAGCAGCTGATCGGGTATTTGATGATGAGGGCATTGAATACACAGTTGCTCAAATCTTTCCCAATACTCGAAAGTGTCTCTCCATGAGATTGTCGAATCCCATATATTTCTTTCCTTATGTTGGCAACTCGAGATGCTGGGAAATACTTCTCAAGGAAGATCTTCTTCATGCCATTCCAAGTTCCAATTGAACCTGGGAGAATGGAGAAAAGCCATGCATTTGCTGCCCCTTCTAAAGAGAAAGGGAAAGCTTTCAACTTAACATGTTCTTCGTCAACTCCATTCGGTTTCATGCCAACACAAACCATATGGAACTCCTTGAGATGAGTATGAGGATCTTCTCCTGCAAGAACATTAAATGTTGGTAGCAAATGTATAAAACCAGATTTTAGCTCGAAGTTTACATTATTATCAATGTTGATGCATAATGGTTGATTTTCCACGTTAGGAGCAGCAAGCTCCTTGAGTGTTTGTTGTCGTTCAACAGCCATGGTGTTGACACGAGTTTCCTTTTATAACCTGCGTAAAGTGTTTTCTATTTCGAGATCTACTTGCACTTGACTTTGGTTAGTAGAATAGGTTACAGGCATAAATCATTAAGAAAACTCAAAAGATCTTGTGGTTTACCACTAGTCCTGTTTAGAACATCGTTTCCCTTCAAGAAAAAAAAAAGCCAAAACCTAATTCCACCAAAAACTCTTTTTTGAACAGTACCACTACCGTAATGAACAGTACCGCAACAAGCAAAAATTATGTTTTTTTTTTCAGAAAAAAAATAAAAATCACAAAAAATAAAAATAATAGCACAAGAATCAACTAAAATTACTTCCCCGGCAACGGCGCCAAAATTTGTTGCGATGTTGCGGTCGCTTCAAACACAACACACAAGATAGTATAGAGCAAGCAAGGGATCGATCCCACAAGAAAGATTTAGTTCAGATTTTTATGTTATATGTTATGCAATTTGAGGGGGGGGTTTGGATGTTATATAGGCTAAAGCAAAATAAAACAGAAAACTATCAAACAAAATTTAATAAAATCAGAAAATTATCAAGAGAACAAACCTTGGTCGCAAGCACACATCCACCTATAGAAATCCGAATTGATCCTTGAAACGAAACTCCAGTTTATATTCTGAATTTTTATCTTTTCTTAACGTTGGTTAATTAACAGATCCGCCGTATAACTAACCCTAACCAACAAATAATCAGAGTGTCCGCACTAATGATTTAATCCAATGGCAGCCTTAAGATCTAGATAAATTCATTAATCTTAACAACTAAGTTGTTTGTTTATGTTGCTTTGATCAAATGTTCTCCCTAAGTTTAATAACGTAGTTCCGCTACAATTATCAAGCTTAGTTGCTTCACAAGTTTATATTGTGGTTTTGATATCAAACTTAGCAATAGATTGTTCACAATAATAACTTAGAGTCCGCTCTAGCAAATTAAGATAAACAATCATAGAAAATATGCATAGGAAAACAAACATACTCATTCATAATACAAACTGAAAATAAATGGAAGAATAAATCTCACCGTTCTTGAAATCTAAAGGTTTTCGTGTCCTTGCAACCAAGAAAATGAGTTTAGCCTTGCATATTTGTTGAACTAATCAAAAAGATGGAAGAATGCATGATTTAGGGTTTCTTAGAGGAGGTGGGCGTTTTTCTCTTGTTGGCTGGTTGCCCCCCTTCTCTTCTCTCATTCTTTTTATATGCTAGGAAACCCTAATCTCTATTTTACAAAATAGTCCTCTCTTAAGTAGACAGTTTACATTTAAGTAGTTCAATAACTATTTTCCTAAAAAAGAAGAAATAGCTTCGCATGAAATCTTCAAGCTTTGACTTAGAGGAGCTAAATTGCTGAAATAAAAACTTGGATGTCGTTTAGATGCTTTGAAACGTAATTTGGACTCGTTTCTTCACGAAACCTGTTTGCTGGCAGAATTCAGTTGTCATCTTTGAAAACTCATATCTCCCTCATATGAAATCGTTTTTGGCTGAACTTTGGAGCGTTTATAATCCTTTGAGTCAGGCATCCAACAAAATTGTGTTTTCATAAATTGGACTTTTGGAGATCCAGATATTCAAGTTGGAATGACCAAAGGTCAACATTGATAGATTGCGAGATTTGACTTTGAAAGCTGCGATTTCTATGCTCTTCCTTAGTTTATTGTCTTGCCTTAGATTTCCAGAAAGGTATGGATGTTAGCTTTTTAATGCCACTGGAATCACTTCATTTCAACCTTTAGAGCTCACGCTCTGCACAAAACATCAACTGAACGTCAAATATGTCAATTACCTCCAATTTACTCCTTTTGGTATCTTTCATCCAAAAGTGCCTTCAAAACATAAAACAAAGAATATCAAGGCATTTTATATATAAAACATATGCAAAACACTAGTTAAATATGGGTGAAACTATCGAATAATATGGTTGCATCAGTGGAAATCTGAGAAAATTTCAATATGATTATGGGCGGGAGTCCCCAATGAATTAGTTTGAAAAGCTTGACAATTTAAATAAATATAATTTACACTAATCTAGATTTTGGCAAAAAAATATTTTCTACTGTCTAGTTTTACGCTATTAAGTATAAATATCAATCCAACCACTAGATCAAGCTAAAACTTTTCAAGTAGTCTCCTAATATGTTGTTCTACCTTAGGCTAAAACGTTTGAGTCAATAAAAATTTTTGAAGACTATATGATATTAACAGTGGCCAGAAAGAAATATAGAAAATCATATATAGGCTTAATAATGGAAAAATTGTAAATAAATTGAAAAGTTCATCTTCCTCCTCTTTATAAAAGACCCATATTCTTTTTCTTGCATTTCTACTACAATTCTTCAAAAATTTAGGGTCTTAGGTGGTTTGAGATAGATTATAATGAAAAATAAACAATAAAAAGTCAGGTTTAAAGAGAAGAAAAGTTGAGTTTTAGTGAGGGAAACAAGGAATTAAGGAGGAGAAACAAGAACTAGAAGATTAAGTTGCAATTAAGCCCGAAATAGTGTTTTAACACCTAATAACCTAAAGTCAACTGACTTGGAAGTTATTGGCTCAAAGCTTGTTACATGGGTTGAAGAGAAAAGCTTAAGGGAATCAAACATTGCATTGTCGACGTATCAGTATCTGCAACCCGAGTTACTAAGCTCGTAGGGGTGTCTCAACACCTAATGCCCTAAAATCAACTGGTCTGGGAGTCATTAGCCGAAAGCTCGTTACATGGATTAAAAATGCATTGTGTTTTAAGTTACATGTATATATATTAAAAAAAAAAGATAATAATCCCAACCCAAGGAATTAACCTTAAACATTAGAACATAATATTGTTTTCTTCCAATAAAAGCCTCATCATCTATGTTTTCATACATTGAGCACATAAAAAGGAAGGTTTATTAATATTTTGTTTAAAAGGTATTAAGCATATATATATAAATTTAATGAGTTTGTTTATCTGAATAGATCAATGGAAGTTGAATGATGAATGCCTTGCTTTGTGCAATTTGAAATTTTTTTTCTATTTTAACGCTTTGATTACTAGGGACTAGTAATAAGCTGGTTGGGGGGGGTGATTAGTACTTAAAAGTGCATTTTTATCAAGGTTTTATATCATTATTTTGCACTTGAAGTATCAATAACTCCTTAATGAAAGCATGTTTTATAATAACAAGTCTGATACTATAAGATATCTTTAATTTATGTTAAATTTTCATCTTAAGTGTAGGCCTATCATATAAATCAAAGGATTAATTGATGAATTTAACTACTGAAATTTATAAGACAAAGAGAGGGCCAAACTTAGAAAAGAGATGCTAGTTTAATCCAAACTAGAACACTACTTGGTCATTGAGTAATATCTGGAGCTGTAGATCTTGTATTTAGGTCTGCTCTATATGGATGGAAAGCTAAGATATAGACCTAAAACTTTCATGGTAGTCCAAGATTTAAAAAGGTCATTTTCAAGTCCAAATTATAGCAACAACGAAGAAGTCTGAATATGTCCTGCAGCCCAAACATTGTTCAGTGTTCAACTCATATCTCGAGTTCTAGAAGTCCAAATGACCTCAATGTTTTTTTGTTGGAAATCTGATACAATTTCTTAGAACTTTCATGAGTTAAGTCTATTCAAATTCTATCGTTATCAATGACGTTTTGTTCAGACAAGAAGATAGGAATTGTCACCACCATGTCAAGATGTGGCCACCCACTCAACAATTAGTCATCAAATCAATAGTTTCAAATTTTAGCCTCTAAAAAGAGGTATTTTTCATGCATTTATCAAATCAATAGTTTCAAATTTTAGCTTATAAAAGGAGGTATTTTTCATGCATTTAGGCATTTAAATCAAGTCATATGCAAGCTTAATCAGACTAATATATATTTATCACCGTATTAGAAATTTAAATAAATAGATTTTCATTATTAATTTCCTATTAATTATGCCTTTTAACATTTCACTTTACATCTTCGTGCGACCTCAAAAGCAGATATCATCATTATTATTATAAATCAACGTTAATTGCATTCAATTATTCCAGTTATTCAACATAGATATCAATAATCAAAGCTAACTTCACAATTCCTTTTTGATTAGCTAATAAGAATATCACTAGTAGTTATTCACATCATTCATTCTCGGTTATGTAATACGGATACTATTACGAGAAAAAATGATATTACATCCTTCCTTGGCAAGCAATACGGTGCAAAAAATGATATCAAAGCACGACTACTGTGTTCTCTGATCAGTCCAAGGGTCAACATATCAATAAAGGTACAAAATAGGCTTTGAAGATTCTCAATTTTCGCCCTTCAATTCTAACATCAATGGAAAATATTCCCTCTGCCTCTCTTTTCGGCTGTTAGCTCAAAGGGAAAAGGCTGCTACTCAGTCCAGTTGTCTTGCAGCTTCTCTTTCTACCTTTGGAATCTCCGTGCTTAACTTACACATGAAAATAGCTATTTTACGGCCACACATGCACACATGATAGATACATGCCAACAGAAACTGAATTCAATGATGAAGGTTAGGAGCATGATCTATGGACGTGGTCACTTAAATGGGTTAAGAGAAAAAAGAGCCAGCCAAAAATCCTAACTTCAACGTAGATACCTCATATTCATTGTTGTAACCCATTTTTGGATCCCCATAAAAAAATAATAAATACAAAAAAAAAAAAAAAAATGTGCACAGTAACCCCGGTTACTATGTACGCTAATTAATTCTCTGGTTACTGTGCACACAGTAACCCGGTTACTATGTGCACAGTAACCAGCCCATGCAAAAAAAAAAAAAAAAACAGAAAAGGGCTAAACGGTGCCGTTTTGAACGGCACTGTTCCCCTTTCTTCCCCGCCTAACATACAGCAGTAAAGAAGGAAAAAAGATGGCGTTGGTCCCTCCAGCCCACCGACCGCCGGTCCCTCTAGCCCACCGACCGAAGACATTGGCCGACCGCCTACCGCACCGCCGAAACTGAGGGAGGCACGCCTGGACAGCCACGCCCGACCAGCCGCCGCATGACCCCACGATGAAAAAAAAAAAAACACATGCTCACGGGCTATAAATGGAGGAAGAACAGAAGAGGAGAGAAGGGGACAGAAGAGGTAACAGAAGGGAGAATAGAGTGAGAAGAGAGGAGAGAAGGCAGAGAAGAAGAAGGGAAGAGGCAGAGAAGAAAACGGGAAAAAACAGAGGAGAGAGAGAGAAGGAAAACCGCCGGCCACCGCGAACCGCCAGCACCGTCACCCCTGCTGCATCAGCTGCTGCCAGCATCAACACAGCTCCAGGTAACGTCCTACCTTTCCCGTCATTTTTTTGCTTCAGTTCATGCAGAACGTTTACGTTCTGCAGAATTAATTCACATAACTGTGTGCACAGTAACCCCCGGTTACTGTGCATGGCTAATTAATTCACATTACTGTGTGCACAGTAATTACTGTGCATGGCTAATTAATTCACATTACTGTGTGCACAGTAACCCCGGTTACTGTGCATTGCTCATTAATTCTGTGGTCACTGTGTGTACAGTACCCCCGGTTACTATGTGCGCAGTGACCAGCCCATTCTTTGGGCCAGGTTCGGCCCAACCCATATATTTGGGCCTGATCCGGCCCATTTCAAAGAAAAAAATCAAAAATATTTGTTTCAGTATTTTATAATTTTTTTAGTGTAATTTTTATGTCATTTCGATTAATATTTGATGGTATTTTTTTATGTTGTTAAAAATACAAAAATCGGATTTTTCAAATACCCGGTTTTCGTAAAAAAAAAAAAAAAAAAAAAAAAAAAACAACTTCCACAAAATACAAAAAATTAAAAAAAAAAAAATGTTTTTGTGCATACGGCCAAGTGTCTCAAAGCTAAAAATTCATATTGTATTTTTTTCATACACAAAAAAAAATGTTTTAGCATGCATTTTGGCTTTAATAACCAGTTTATTAAAGTCAAGAGAATATTGGCCAATATTTCAAAAACAACAAAAATTTTATTTTGTTTCTCTTAGTATCCGGGGTATGACTTTACACGTAATGCATATTCCGGATATTTAATTCTTTCTTTTGGACAATAGAACCTGGGGTATGACATTACATGTAATGCGTATTCCGAACAATAAGAAACCACAACACGACCTTAGATTTTATCAGACAAAACAATGCAGCCTACCTTAGGTAGGGCGTAGTTGGGGTGCTAATACCTTCCCTTTACGCAACCAGTCTCCGTACCCGATCTCTAACGACCAGTTAAGGTTCCTAGTAACCAGAATACTAGGTGGCGACTCCCAGTCCATATTTTCACTTGTAGAGACAAAGAACTCCTTGTCTCACCATATTTTCCATGCCAAATAGACAACATACCACACCCTCATGAAGGGTTGGGGGTGGACGATCGCCGCGCCGCCGCACCCGTGCGACATTCATGAAAAAACTTTAAACTATCCTCGCACCTGCATACATATGTATTTCTTATTCCTGGTCCTGGAAAAGGCCAAACTTTTGATGCGAAGCCATATCACAAGAAGTCATTTTGCAAGAATAAGATGATCAAGGTAATAAAGGTGGCTTCATGGCCAAATAATTATAAGGTAAATAATACAAGTGGCTAAAGATTCATTTGATGTTTACTGTTAGTGAATTATCTCTTTGCAGGATTTGATCTACAGAGTATTTTGTACAAAGACGGAAGAAAAGTATATATAAATATAAAGGACAAACAAAAAGAATAAAAATATAAAAAAAAATTAGATCGCACATTCATAGGGGAAAGTTACAGTAGAATAAATTAGAATAAAAAGGTTAACCATTGTACCATAAATCCAACTTCATATGAGGAACGCGGTTTCTCATCCTCATTGATCACCACTATTTATCTTGATACCTATAAGTTGCTCAATTGGTTGGCGGCATATGGGACACTTATTTGATTGAAGCCTCAATTCTTTTGCACACTCGCTGCACATGCACTGAAAAGATACAAGCAGCATGACTTGAGGACATCGGAATAGAGGTTCAAATACAAAGGTACGGGCAAAGAGAGATTTAAACTTGTAACTGCGTGCGGAGTGCAAACAATTTCCTCAAGGAACTTAGATACTAGAAAGAAGAGTATTTCCTCTTGAATGAAGTTTTATTGAAAACTCTATGCAAAATCAGATAGTGAACATTAACAATAGAGAAAAAAACTATTCTAGTCTAGATTTCCACATAAGACTATTACTAAAAATAGAAAATGTCAGTGTGTGAGAGAGAGATGAACAGAGGGATATATCCACTAAATAAAATCTAGAAATTAGATAACTTGCAATCATGTGCCTTGAACTAAACCTTCAATTCATGATGCATAATTCAAGCATAAGAGGTGCAACCTTCCTGATATCACATTTAATAGTGTATGTAATCATTAGGCAGCTTGCAAGAGCACCACATAGAGCTTCTCACTTGTGATTGATAGCCATATCTTAAAATAGTGAACAAAACAAAGGTGGACTCTCACCATATGTCGGCAAGGTAACACGGCGGTATCCTTAGGTTCAGTCATGCAAATCACACACTCCTTCCCTGGGTCACTGTCATCAAAGCCTTCAGCTGCTGAGCTTCCTATTCCATATATCTCACGCAGCTCATATCTAACTCCAGCAACCCACAGTATCTGCCTGATTACTCTCACATGGAAATTGTCACCATTTTTCTTCTCGAGAACAGCTTGAGTAATCTGCATGTGGCGTAGTGTGTTTGGCACAGAATCAATATGTTCATCTGTTAAATCATCTGGCAAGTTTGTTTCAGCAGCAATTACAAGTGGAAAGACATCTTCTTCAGGTGATGATTTTGAGAGATCATCCAACTCAAAGAAGCCCAAATCAATGCCTGTTCCTGAAGGCTGACAAAATCTCTGGCCAGGACCTTTCTGGAAAGAGATTTTCACGGGTAAATGGGCTTCAGGAAATGCAGGAACAAACCTACCTTCCGGCTCTTCCTTGGCAAAGTAGAAAATTGTAATGCTGTTATTAGAAAACAAACAAAAGAAACAGTATTAGATTTACAAAAAAAAAATAAAAAATTCATATCATGTGTGCGTGCGCATGAGTGATTAGAATACTTTAGAGAATCATGCCGGGATGAAGCTTCTAGTTAATTGCTGGTATTTCTAGTGCTCCGAAGGGATCTAGAGCTTTGGTTCTGTTATGAAACAATCCCAATGAGATTCTCATGTTGTGACATTTGGATGTTCTTTTTAAACAAGCCAGATTGTTGGGTCAAAATATGTTCAAATCCAGAGACAAATTAGGCATCAATGTTTGAAATTGCTTCTTTAGAAGTGCAAACTTGTCATTGCAATTCCCTAATTCAGATTGTTTCATGTCATTGAAATTTTCATAAAACAAGATAATTTAACTCAACATTAATACACTAATACATGTAATAAATCAGTATTTTCCAAATATAAACACCTTCCTAAAAAAGACCTTGAAACATCAAAATAAATCCCGCTGACATTTTCACCTATGTGAATGTCGTCCTATACTAAACAAGCACCTGTGCTTATATCTGAGGTCAGCTAGATTGAGACAGAACATATTAATGAAGGTCTATGAAAAAATATAGCTATGGTACATGGAGAATAAACAAATAAAGAAAATCACCATACAGATATTTCATGCATACAGAATGACAAGTTTCTTCCAATCAGCACAACAAACTAGTCAAGCCTCCCAAAGAGGAAGATAATCCTTCCATAAAGTCAAGCAAAAGATGGGGAGAGAGAATAACAAAATCAAACTAATGTGAGGTTAATTAGTTGGTCTGTGCGTGAAAACTTCGGGTCATTCTTAATATTACAATAGGTACAGAGGACACATTTCTTTCATATTGTGCTTGTGTAATCATAAATGTTAAACTTTTGAGCGAGTTAATTTCTAACATAATAAAGCCAATATGGTGAAACTTTTAATATATAACTCTGTCAGTCTTTCTCAAAAAAAAAAAAAAAACATGTCAGTCAGCACACAGATCAACGAAATCTTGATTACAACCGTAGTAAATTGTAATCAAGATTTCGTGGTACTTGTAGTAAATTATGTTGTATTTAAGACAATAATAAACGAAAACAGTAATACTGAAACCAAAGAGTAAAACTAAAACAGTTGCTACTGAAGCCCATATAAAGAAAAATCAAGGCATCATATGGCCTTTTTTAGCAGTATTCTTATAATAGCTTGTATTAGACAGTTCAATTCTTATTCAAAACCATTTTGATGTTTGATTGTAGCATCTTGTAACTAGACTTAATTATAAAATTTGCATAGTCAATATTGTTACTAAACCATATTACTTTTCTAACAAGCAGTTTAGCTTGACTAAACTACTTTTCCTAACTAATCACCTTCATATTAGGACTATTTGCCTAATTTTACTAATTTATATGTCAAACATAGGAAAAAATGGCCAGCATTTGCAGCATATAAGCAACCACGGTCCACGATCTCCAAGTATCTCTAGAGGTTTTAGGAGAACATCATAAAAGGGGAAAGCAAACGTAGGCTTTGGATAAGGTCGTGTCACTCTGTTAAATCATTCAAATTTCCCTGTTTTGGCTCGTTCTTGCAAATTTCATTTTCGAAACCCTTCACTACTCTCATTTCCACCACCAAAGAGTCAACAATTAAGAGATAAGATGCATGAGGTCCATATTCTATATCACCCCATACTATCACTAGAGATATCACCCCAAGCCCCCATTAGAATTGAATCCCACTGTGAAATGTTTTCAACATTAAAAAGTCACCCAATAATGCATATTGAATTCATTCCTTCTCGGGGGCAGTCAAACTTATCTTGCTTCAATTCCTTCGGTCACTCATAACAATACAAAATCTCACCTCAGACTTAACTAAAGGGATCCAATAAAGTTAATCACCAAAGCTCGTAGCTAATGGAAATTACGAGATTCAAGATCTTGATTTAATTTCTTAAGCAAACTAAATACTCCATGCCAATTTAGCAACAGAAGCAAACCCTTAATCAAGTATCATGTAACAAGCAACCAATATATTAAAAACCTCATCTTTATCGAAACAAAAACAAGAATTCAACAAGAATCTAATACTAGCAAATCAAATACTAACCTCCCATCAAACAAAGCATCGAAAACGAAAGAAACCAAGTGATGATCAGGATTTGAAACATCAATTTCAACCTTTAAAGTATCTTTATGAACATTGACATCATTTCTAATCCTCTTTGCATTCTGATGATCAACAAAAGGAGCCGGCTCCAGCTGAATTGGCAGTGCAGTAGAAGCAGCAGTAGTACTAAAACCCACACTAGGCCTAATTACAGGAGACCACCCACTAGCGGGTTGATAATGACTGGTATAATAAAAGGGTTGGTATTGGTAATTGTGATTTGCATAGTTGCGGGAATGGTATGGATGGGAGTTGTAGTACGAGTGAATTGGAGGTGGAGGGTGTGTAGGATAAGGGTAAGATTGTGGTGGTGGTGTTGTTGGTGGTGGTTGTTGTATGGTGGTGTAGTGATTTTGATTCGGTGGTGGGGGAGGAGGAGGAGGAGGAGAGACGGCTTCTCCGGGATGATAATAGTAAGGTGGTGGTGGTGGCGGTGGCGGAGGGGGTGGATGGGGGTGATAAAAAGTGGTGGTTCTTCTACTATTGCTCCATGAAAGTCCCATTTTTGTGTGGGACAGCAGTCGACGGGGTGTTGAAAACTGGAATGCAGAGTTTTGTGTCGTTGAAGAAATGGGTAAAAGAGTAAAACTAGGAGTGAGCAAAACCGGTTGGGTTCGGTTTTTTTCTAAAAATTAACTAAAATTAAATTTTGAAAAATTTAAAAATTTAAATTGAAACCGGTTCAAACCGATCATTTTTAATTCGGTTTGATTTTCTTAACAAAACCTATATTATTATTTTTTTTGAGCTTTTTTGGGCTTTTTAATGGGTTTTCTAATAGGCTTGTAATTAATGTAAATATTATCTAATTTTGTTATAAAATTCTATAATATATTTAATATTTTTTGTCACTAAATTTTTATTTATATTAAATTATTAGTGCTAATATTGTGTTTAATATGTTGCAAGTTTTTCTAATATTTATGTTTTGGAGTTTGGACTCCTCATACATTAAAGTTTAAATAACACACACCAAATTAAAATTAAAATTACAAAGCATTGCCTTCAAAAGGGCTTAAAAAAAAACAACAAATAACATTGCCATAAAAAATAAAACACTTCATGCAAAAAATATAAATCTTTATTGTGCACATCATCCCAATCAAAAAGCACATCAAGATGACAAGAACATTGCACTTTGATTCCGTAATACCATTGACATCAAAACCTGAAAATCAAAATCTAAAATTATAACATGATAAAATAAATTAGAATATGTAAAAATAAAAAATAGTTCTTTACCATCAAAGTAACTTTTGAACTAATTATCATCTGTTACTAAATGTAACTTTCCACTAAATTCTATAAAATAAAAAATTAGACATGTTAGATGATTGCAAACAATTTAATTAATAAATTACAAAATAAAAGGTGCAAGTTTATAAAAAAAAATTACCTGATTCAAGGTTTTCGTAGATTTCAAGATCATTTATCAAGCTTCTAATATCAGTTGAAATTGATCCATGATGCAACCAATTTTGACAACAAATGAGTGCTTGAACAGTTGTTGTAGATAGAGAACTTGTAATTTAATAATAATAATAATAATAAGAACAATAATTTTTAATTTTACCCTTCAAATCAAATCTATGGTTATTTTTCAATATTAATAATATTTTTTTCAAATTTATTAATTATTATATTAATAATAGTAATTATAATAAAAATAATAATAATTTTAATATTAATAATAATAATAATAATAAACATGTCTGATTTAAGTTTAAATGAGCCTAGTTGCTGCGTTAGACCCAAAAGTTTTTGGTCCCTTTTAAATGCCAAGCCCAAGAGCCTTGGATCCGAACCATAAACCCAAAAGGGGCTGCATGACATAAGTAGTTTGGGTCTAACTGCAACGTTGGACCCATTAGCCTTGGGTTCTAACACCGAATCTAAAAGCCATGGATCTGAACATTGAACCTAAAAACCTTGGGCAAGCAAAATTATAAGACCCAAGAGACTTGGATCTGCATCATGTAACTTCCAAGTAACTTGGGTCAAGTGCCCCTTTCTAGACCCTAGAAAAGGTGTGGAAGGGCATGCTAGATCCAAGTTAATAATAATAATAATAATAATTGATTTTACCCTTCAAATTACATCTATATTTTTTTATAGTAATAATATTTATTTTAAATTTAATAATATTTATAATAATATTAAACTTGTTTTACCCAAGTTTTTCTAGTTTTTAATTTCTTCAAATAAAATTTATTATTTTTCTTCGATAGTAATAATATTTGTTTCTCAAATTTATTAATGACAATAATAATAATAATAATAAACTCGTATGACCCTAGTTCTTATATTTTTTTAATTCTTTCAAATCAAATTTATGGTTTTTCCTCAAAAGTAAGAATATTTGTTCTTCAAATTTATAAATGACTAGTTCTTATATTTTTTTAATTCTTTCAAATCAAATTTATGGTTTTTCCTCAAAAGTAAGAATATTTGTTCTTCAAATTTATAAATGATAATAATAATAATAATAATAATAATAAGAAAAACAATAATTTTTAATTTTACCCTTCAAATAAAATATATGGTTGTTTTTCAATATTAATAATTTTTTTCTCAAATTTATTAATTATTATATTAATAATATTAATTATAATAATAATAATATTAAATATGTTTGACTCAAGTTTAAGTGGGTCTGACTGCAACGCCAGAGTCTGAGCCTTGAGTCATGACACCGGACCCAAAATCCTTGGGTCCGGACGTTGGACCCAAGAGACTTGAATTGGGCGGGCAACACCAGACCAAAGACACTTGTGTCTGATTTGTCCACCTGATCAAAGATAAAAAAAAAATTCTTTTTTTATTTTTTCTTTGCTTTAAATTAATTGTTTTATATTTTTAAAGTATTAATATTCAAAATAAATTTCAAAATATAAACACATGTATTATTTTAATATATTTTTAAATAAAAAAATACTTTTGAACAAAAACTATATTGGTAATAACCATAAAATAGAATTTCTATTGAAAGAATAATAAATTCATAAATATGAAAAATAAACTATTTATATGGAAAGATATAATTTTTAGATCTAACACGTGAAATTAGATTTTTGTGATAATATTTTTTTTATAAATTATTTATACTTTATTTATAAATAATTTTTTGACTCATGTTATCTCGGTCTAGTAAACATACCTAACCCAAGTCTACTTGAATAACAACAACAATAATAATAAAAACAATAAAAACATCACAACAACAATAACAAGAATAATAATCATACTAATAATACAAACAACAATAACAATAACAATCATACTAATAAAAGATAGAATTTCTATTGAAGAAATAACAAATTTATAAACATAAAACATGAACTATGTCAAATGCATTCCATTAAAAAGACAACCCCACCCCCACTGCATGCTTATCAAGTTTTGTGACAAAAACAACTCTATCATTTCATTGTTCTAATCTACAATAATATATATCTAGGTAAATAGTGGAATTATTTTGTATAATTTTTCATCTTCTTCATTATTTTGTTTCTTGTGTCTATGCCAGAAATGGAAAGGAAGATGATGGTTGGTTGCATTAAATAACTAATACGAGATTAGGCACTGTTGATTTTTATTTCTCTTTTATTTTTAACTTTTTATTTTAATATTATAAGTGGGTCTCATATTATAAACCAAATTTTATTTTTTAATTTGGATTAAGCATGAAAATCATTAGTTTTAAAAAATTATATTCAATTCATTGAAATTGAAAACACATTTATTGAATTGACCTAATTGAAAACATAAAGGTTTATTTTATATATTTATAAAAATACATGGAGTGATTGGAGGGAGTTATTGTCCCACCAAATCTAGAATTAATTAGCCAATAAATTATTATAAATCAAAAATAAGAAAATAGGTGGTGGAGTATCTAGGAAAGTTATAAGATTTTTTTTTTTTTTGCAAAAGCTAATAATCTAATATTGAGATTTAAATCCAATAATAAAAAAAATATTAGATTAATTTCTTGAAATTATTATTAGTGTTAATTAGGCCTTGAAAAATTTGTGGTTTGCATAGGATGGTCGAAGAAAATCCATCTATTTGGTTATTTACTTATCATTGTCAAACTTACTAAATTATTAATATTTAAATGGAAACTTATTTTAATTGTTTCAATAAGTTCTATTAGAAAAATATAAGTGAAGGTTAATATATTAGGAGATTTAATTGATTTTTAATTGTTTTTTTTTATGGTAGTAGATATTTTTAAACCAGTTAGCATATTAGCAGGATTGATTTTTCTCATGATAATTTTAGATGTGATTTGAAACTGCTTTTCTTAAAAACAAAATTGTTTCATTTTATATATATATATATTTATATTTTTTTGATGTACTAATATCAAAAATAAATTTTTAAAAATAATATATATATTAAAAAACAATAATTACCATACTCTTAAACACTTTCTTAATAGCATAGTTTATATATCGACAATGATGTAATTAAAAACTTAATATATTTTTCCCCAAAAAGTTAAAAATCAAGTATAGCATATTTTATTAACTATCATACCAATTTATTAGAGTTATTTGATTCTTAACAAGCATCTTAATAACCCTTTAACCAAATCATGATTCTATTTCATCTATGAGAATTTTCTTTTTAGTGAATATAGCTATTGTAAGTGTTTGTGATGTTTAGTATTAATTAAATTTTTTATATGATTTAGAACTTTATTCCATTTCTTATTTTATTGTATTCTAACATATTATTAGTTTTTTTAGACTAAGGTCCTATCCTATTCTCTTGGATATATAGTGTGTATTTTCCTATAATATAACTTTTCAACATAAATGAACGACTAAAATTTTAGTAGAATTTTGTTTTAATTAAAAATTTACATTAATGGTTTTTTTGGTATAACTTTTGTAAATTGATTTAACTTGTTTTTAATTCATTATCTTTTAAATCATAGAAAATTCATAAAGATATTTAATTATAAATAAATTTTCACTTAAATTAAAATTTTGATTTAATCAAAATAAAATTTTAAAATTTTATTTTATGAATTCTAAATTAGACAACCTCTTTTTAAAAATAAATAAATAAATATATTTTAAATAATTTTTAGCAAACATATTTCTAACTTAAAATCATTTCAAGTCCTCTCTCTTTTTTTATTTTCTTATCTCCTCTCTATATTTCTTTTTTCTCAATAAAAATACATTTTAAAAAATCTAGTTTGAGTTATTTATTTATCATATGCTAGAAAAAAGCCTGTGACAACCTCTTTATTTATTTATTTATATTTTTATAATTGAGGTATTTCTTAACCTTTTTATTTATATCCTACCATTAATGTCTGACTTTTTCAAATTTGATTTGTATGTATAATTATTTTCTAGATATGTGTTTGATGTCTCAATTCTTAGATATTAGATCTTTTGAATAAATATTTTGAGATTTTATCTTGTTATATGGAAGGATTGACATCCATTAGTAGTGCTAGGTGATTGAAATCTTTCATCAATATGAAATGGTAGTGCAACCTATTTCCTTATTAATCTATGATAGCGAAGACTCGTTCATATGCATGATTTCAAAAAAAAAAAAGGTCTTATTAAAAAAAAATAGTTTGGGAAGTTCAAAGAGCTTTATTAATCATTTATGAAAAGACTTACACATTAGCTAAAAGATCATGATTCATCAACATCGTAAGGATCTTGTCAAATTTATTTCCCTGTAACAAATATATATAGAGTTTTTTTTGTTTTGTTTCAATTTGATGTTTATAAAATTACTCCCTCTTTAAAAAGATATTTTAACTCATTTTTGTTATAAGTGGTTTATAAGAAATAACTTTTGAGTTATCATTTAAAATCAACATTATTTTTTTTTGTAAATCATACCTAACAAATTGTAAGTCATTTTAGTTAGAGTGAAATAAAAATATGATTGAGACCTCATCTAATAGTTTAAACTATTAAGTGAGATAATTTTTTAACATGGTATCAAAGCTTTGATGAACAAACAATCTCGAGTTCGAATCTGAACACCTTTATTCTCTTAATTAATTGTACAAGGTAGTATGAGTCTATTCAAGTCTCAAGCCTAAATAGCTTTTATTTGAAGGGATGTGTTAGAGAGTAATAGAAAACTATTATTACGACCTCATTTAACAGCTTAAGCTATTAGGTAAGATGATTATTTTTTAATTTTTAATTAATTATTGCATTTCATATATACTTTAACTTTTATATATATATATATATATATATATATATATATATATATATATAGAATATCTAGAAAAGAAAAGGATAAATCAAGATAAATTATATAAAAAAGGAGACAAATCCTTTAACAATAGTAAAAAGTTTCAAGGTTTAGATATGTAGGCAAAATCATAAAAAGAAGTCAACAAGATAAAAGTTTGAAAGTAAAGGATGTTGGGTTCTTAAATATCATACACGCAGCGAAAACAATAAAACAAAAATATTCAGAACTTCTTAAGATCCTGTTAGACAGATCTAAATTTGTTTAGGGATTTATTACTTGAAGATTTGATCTTCTTCAGCTTTGAATAATTCTTTAAAGGCTGAATTGTTGCAAACCACAAGCCATCCAATTATCTGACCTCCAACAGTAATCTACACGAACCACCAATGAGAAATCTCTTAAATTCCCATTTAAAAGAGAGTGATTGTTATGCCTAGAGTGCTAACTCTCTATTTTGTAACTTACATAGTTTTTGTATCTAACATGTAACAACAACTAAAAAATAAAAGGCATAACTTATTACTTATAGGAAAAATCTGAAAAACCTTATAAATTGACAAATTATCAAATTACCCCTTGAATAATATCCATATACTAATTCAGAATAATTTTAGAAATTAACTCAATTAAGTCCTTACTTGATTTTTCTTGGTCTAGAAATATAATCCTTGTATTAATTATATTCTAGCCCTTAATTTATAAAATATATTTTAATCAAGTCATACTTAATTAAATCATCTCAGTTTAATTTCTGAGTAATAGTTTTTAATGTATGTGACCCATTAGGTTGCTAATATATTGGTCCAAATTTAAATTATAATTATAATTAAATAGAATTAAATAAATTAAACAATTTAATTTATTATCAATTCAACAATTGATTAATTTATATTTGAACATCAAGTGCATTGGCTAGCAATGTGTCATGATTCTTTAAATATTATAAAAGTCATTAGTGGTTTGACTTAACCTTTTAGTGACTGATTTCTCAGTGTAATTAATATCCTTTCATCAATAATATTTTAATTTAACATTAAAGCATGTAGTATGTCTATCATGTTAAATCATGTTTGTTCTCTACATAATAATCATTAACCATTTGAATAAGATTTGAAACTCTTTTCAAATCTCATTCCACTTTGGTCAAGGATTTATTAATCAATATTATTTGAGAATAAATGAAATATTTTCTATAATTCACCTAAGATAATGAATTCTATTTTGATCACTCAAATACCTTTATATAGTTCATGTTATACCCAATGCCTACCTCATTACCTTGATTAAGATAACATGTACCTAGATCAAAGCATAATATTCTCAATATAAGATAACTTAGTAATTTTAAGTTTAAGAATCACTTATACAACCTTCACGTGAGCCTTTCCATAGAAATAGGTGATCTCTTCATATGAATTTTTCATGCGGCTCAGTTTAGTGTACATGTTTTATGACAAGCACCTACATATTAATTCTAGGTATCCCTTATACCTCAACTTATGAGAACAATTTCTTTCTTTCATAAAGGAAAGAATATGATATGTACACTTTACGGCTCTAATAAATATCCAATGTTTATGAGAGTATCGACCATAAACATTTTATAAATAATGATTTGATGCAATAGAAATCTCATAATTATAACAACTTAATAATGTCTTTTGCAAAATATTTTTGTCCCAAAGACTTTATATTTACTCTAGATTCATTTATCTAATATTATATGAATATTAAAGATAAGTTAAGCTTTTATTAATAATATTATATATATATATATATATATATATATATTTACATGAAAATAATAATGTACATATAACTAACTAATTGGTCACAAGGTATATTAAACTAACAGAGGAGTGATGATTACCGATTGGTCATTAATTAATGTGATTGACTCTAATAATAGAGAACATCGCTCCTCTAGTCAAAATAGAAGGTATTCTATTTTTAATTGTGAAATTGAAAGTAATTTGTAAATATACTTTGTGAAAGCATACTTTACAGGTAGTCTAGTTCCAAACAAAAAAAAGAATATAAATTGGACTTTTTTCTTTTTATTCTTTTGCATGATTTTAGCTCCATGCTATTAAGTTTTATTCTTAAAAGAGAAAAACTCTGTGTTATCTTAATTAAATAAATATATCTTTTCTAAATTCAAATTGCTGGATGAGGACAGTAATTTCTACATGCTTGCATGCATATATATATATATATATATATATATATATATATATATAAAGAAAAGAAAAGAAAAGAAAAGAAAAGAAAAATCAAGACATGCTAGTGAGATTTAAAACACTTAAATCACTTATTTTAAACCTATTTTTTCAAGAACACTTTATTAACACAACCTTCATTCCTACCTTCCTTCCTTTTCTTTTCTTTGTTTTTTCAATTAATTAATCACAAGATTCACAACCTTAATAGTGAAATAAAATAGCATTAAATTTACAATTAATTGTGAATATAAAACTCATGTAAGGAAGGTTGTTAGAATATTAAGTACTCAAAAACATTAAGCCCTCAATTAATTCGGATATGTTGAAGAGGAAGACAAAGACTAGCATTTGTTTAATTACAAAGTAAAACTTTCATTGCCCCAGCTTGCTAGTCAATTGTTTCTTATCATGCATTCTAGGGTCTATTATGTCCCATCATATTTTAGATTCTAACAAATTTGTTAAAGGGCCTATTAAAAATATTCTTGATCACCACCTCATTTTGGATAATACTAGTTTATAGGCTTATACCACAAGTAGTATGAAAAAATTTAAATGTTACAAAAATTATTGAGACTATAATTATTTGATATTATTGTTAAATTTGGTTTGGTAGGTCAACCTTAAAATCAAATTTAGTTTAATTGACAAGTTAGCCAAGGACAAAATTGAGAAAAAATAAAGAAATTGACAAAAAAAAATCTCTTGACTTGATTCTTTGTCTAACCCAAGTTTAAAATTAAGTTATGTGGAAAATGCTTTTATATAACCTAGTCAACTTGGTCGGTCCAAAAATGGACGTGTATTGCTTATTGCCACTCTAGTCCAACTAGATTTTTATAGGTCAAATTCTTATTTTGTCAATCGAAGAGAGCATGAACAAGATTTCATTTCTTGTGGTGTATTGTAGCCTCCATTATTACTCGCCGAACTCACAACAAATTGAACGAATCAAGAGACCATGTTGCAACTCTCTTTAACATTGACACTAGATATTTTCAGGTCACCTTCCCTAAACTTGGTGTTGAAAATGAGATTCGACAAACAATAAACATGCAAGAAGGAAGTGCATATATGATAAATGGCATAATATCTATCAATTATGTGCACACTTTCTTGCATGTTATGTGAAACATCGTGTTGATTATTATATTTTGTTTGTTGACTTATTATATAATGTTGAGATGTATAAAAATACATACGCTCTTCTATTCAATCCTTTACATGATGAATCACTATGGAATGTATATATTGGTCCTACTGTAGAACTAAACCCCTTGAAATGGAGAATTGGTTAAGGTCGAAGAAGTTCCACTTGATTGTATGACAAGATAGATGCAAGAGAGGGAAAAACCTAATATAGATGTAGCATATGTAGTCAAAGATGACACGATATAAAAAATTTCCAAACAGGATAACATATGCGAACATTATTAAAAGAGTTTAGACACTAATGTTTTTTTTGTTGTTGTTTTATATTTATGTTATTTCTTATTATGTTATATTCTATTGTTGGAATATTAATAATTGATTGGGAGTAGTTTATATCTTACATGTTTGCATTGATTCTTTATGATGCCATGTATTAGGGATGGTGTTTTAAATTCATATGGAGTCTATCAATACAATGGATTCCATAACCAATATACTAATGACAACAATTTCATTACAGTTCTTATTAATAAGTCGAATTTATGATTGCAGAACAGTCACAAATTGTAGGTCATTTAAACAAGACATGTAAGTATTTTTTTTTTATTATATTCAATTATGTTAATATTGAACTGTATTCATAGTATCACAATCATGCTAATAATTATCTTTTTTGCTTGTTTTATATGCCAATAATAAGATTTATTATCAATAACATAGGTAGATGATTTTGTATAAATATGTGGTGTCATATTAGAAGACTCTGATAGTATTCTTTTATATAACTAGGGGTTTATAGTTCTTGCAAATCTATACTAATAACTATGTCATATATGCATGATAACAGCCAAACAAGTCGGTGGTTGTTTGCTTCTTTTACAGGTATAATGATAGAAACAAAGAGTTTTGAATTTTCATATTTCATTTATTGTTATAAAAATATATATGATCGTTCACTAATCATGTGCATGTGTTTTTTTTATTGCTATAGTCCTAAAAGCATCTGCATGTAAGGTGTTTTCAGGTTAGAGTGACCAAATGTTAGATAAAAATTTTGGGCTAGAACTCCTATTAGGATTGAGGTAATATATATTTTGAAATAGATTTTTATTAGTAGATAAATTATAATTAGAATAAATTTATGGTTTGTAATGCCAAGTGTTGTGAGACTAGGATATTTATAGATAATCCAATTCATATTTTATACTTTTATCATAGTGAGTTGGATAGACAACAATCTCATTAGATACGAGTTACATAAGTTTTTTTTTTTTAACTTTGATTGTCTTGTCTACACACCCACTACATAATTTCTTTTTTATCTTTTTGTAAATTATTTATAATAAAGTGTTTTTTTTTTTATGTATAGGTTGAGTAGACACCTTACTTAAAAGATGAGCTCTTGGATGCTCTTAAAGTTTGTAAAGATTCTAGGGACACATGGACATTACTTTGATTTTATTTTTAGGTGGTGGAGTTGTATTACTTCAATCATGTTATGTGACAATTCATGTGATACTAACACATTCCAATTGACATCAACATAAATGATGAGCTACATGCAATTAGTCATCATGGTAAAAATGATAATAATTTGGAGGTCATCAATGTTGTATCTCAAAGTGGCATGCATGGAAGGGAGAATTTTATAGAGGTACATTTTGTGACTTTAGTTGATGCTTTGGAGTATGTTGAAGTACGAGCCCCAAACATCCCAGATTAATAGAATTGTATGCATTTTTTTTTTCATTAACATATTATAAACAATGAGTTGTATATTTTATGTATGGATTGATACATGTCATGTTAATATTAAGCTGAGATAAACTTACATGAGGATCAACGAGCTACTACTATGGTTCATAAGGCCATTGATAATGTACAACATGCCCTAACATCCAATTGATTTCGTGCTTGCCACTCTACTCTTGATTCAATCAAATAGGCATCACATCTAAATGATATCATGACTAAATATGCACCTAGACATACCCATGACGTGTTGTAGATGAAGCCATTCCATAAAAAAAACAACAGACTTAGATATAGTTGGTTATATATTATAGTATTAGTTGTATATATTTGTTATTTTTTAGTTATGAGTTCATATTTTATTTTATTTGTATTTGATTCTACTTTTATAATTGTTTTAGGCTTGCTGATTTGAGACATTATTATTGTTGAACAAATTATGAATTTCCATATTTATGTTGGAGCAGTAGAATTTCAAACTATGCATTTTCATGTGAAAGAGTAAACAAAGGAAAAATGGTTAAGTGAATCAACGAGTTAATTATTGTTTTAGGCTTGCTATTTTGGAATTTTATTATTTTTATTATTTGTTAGCATAATTTAAATTTCTATAATTAGGTTGCTTAGAACTTCAAACCATGTTTTTCTAGGTGAATGAAGGCAATATGGTTATGTAAAGTAATGAGATTAAGAAAGATAATTAAATCAATAACCCTTTTATAGATCACATTGATGTCAATGAACATTGTAACAATGGTAATAAAAATTGAATAATGGAACATTTTAAGTTAATTAAATTAATAACCCTTTTATAGATTACATTGTGATGTTACAATAACAAAATGAACATGGCAACCATGGTAATAAAACTTGAATAATGAAACATTTTATTTTTAAATAGGTTAGGAAAAAAAAAGATAATGTTACTAGAGATTGTTGGGTTGGATTTAATACAAGTAAAATAATTTTAAAAAAATAATTATGTGATAAAGACAATAAAAAAAGAATGACAAGATAGACTGTTTAGGATTTGGATCGGGAATTTAGGATTTAAGATTTGTGTTTATAGTTTAGATATTGGGTCTGGATTTTAGTTTTGAATTTAAATTTTAGTTAAAGTTACAACTTGATTTTAGAATTTTAAATTTTATTAGGGTTGAATATGGTTGCAATTTCAGGGTTACGTTGTTGTAGGAGTAAGAGTTAAGGCTTGATTTTGAGATTTTGAATTTTATTAGGGTTGAATAAAATATATTATTTAATATAGTCTATTAAATATATTATTTTTCTAAAACTTTTCTGGTATGTGCATCTTTCCTATAATTTTCTTTTGAGCAAGTGTCATTCTTAAAAAAAACATTTGACAAACTGTTAATTGTCAATGTTGATAGCCAATGAAACATCTCATGTACGTGTATTCTTCAACTTCTTCCTCTTCCATGAAATCATCCTCAACAATATAAACGTTAGTGTGAAAGTATTTAACATCAAAATGGTACTGAACCAATCAGAGAAGCAAGAAAAGAGGCTACACTAAGAGGGTGTTTGGGAGTGTGGTAGTTGTTGCTTTTCAAATAACTTTTCGTGCCGAAAAGCATGCCAATAATGTTTTTTTATTTTTTAAAAATCATTTTTGATATCAGCACATCAAAACGATCTAGAAAGTATAAACTGCACTCAATTTTAGTAAAAAAAAAAAAACAAATTGAAATTTTACAAAAAACTGTTTGGACCGCAGCGGCCAAACAGCCTCTAATACATTACTATTTTTTAGGATACATGTAGTATTGTGATAACACAATCTGTAATTTTCAAGACACATAATTAATTAAAAAGCAAGACAAATTGAAATTAATGTTAAAGATGTGGACAAGAAAACAAGCTTTGATTTTCATTAACCACCCAACACAAACTACATAAATTCAAAGAAAAGTCAACAAAAACTAGGCCTGGGTTTCTTGCAGACCGATATGCAGCCTCTTTGATGATCCCTGGAAATTCTATTCTTAGAATAATCCCTCAGATCCTCAAGGCTAATATATTGCTGCTTGACCATCCTAGAGAAATCACCTCCAGTGTCATGCACCCAAATGTAAAGGTGACGTGCTTCATCATAGTAATATAGCAAGCTCTTCATACCTCCACTACTAGTACTGCTACTCCTATTAGGCATTTAGGCTTTGTATATGCTCTTACATTTTAGTCTCTTAGAAGAACATGGCTTGCACCTTTTTCAGTATTGATCCAACCCTTATCTGCAGTTCAATTGGCCTGTCACTCAAGTTCAAGACTCTGCTTTCAAATCCTGATGTCTGTGTATGATCATGACAACCATTGATGCAGCCCCTAAGAGGAAAGATGCTGAAACCTGCTAGTTTTACTTTCAGGGTCTCGAAATGTTAGGTCACCATGAAATCTGACAAAAAGATATTTAGACCCGTTCACTTAGCTAGGGTTGTGCTTCATGTATAAGGATATAGTACCAGAACTTTTTTTTGTTTGTTTTTTTAGGTTTTGTTCTAGAATATCCATGTATGTGATGCTTAGATTGTAGGGTCCTAGCCTTTCACAGTGGAAATGGTAGGACCTAACTACAACCAAAGTTGAGCACAAGAAGACAACGGGAAAGCTGAAATATGGCAACAAAAACTTGTAAAATTACCATATCTGGCTTTCCTTTCGTTTGTTAGAGAAAGTAAGAAAAATAAAGAGAGCCAATGGAACCCACAATGCATTTAAATATTTTCATGATGAGGCTGCATATGATCTTGCTTCACCTCTCATCATTGGAATTGATTTTGGATTTCCTCCTTTTCAAGTCTCGAACTAACTTTTCTAACCCTAAAGCATTTTAATATGTGAAAGTGTTACCTTTGATTTTGGATCTCAACATACAATATGGGGACCATGGCTTCTCAGTAGTAAGTTGTTAAATAACATGCTGGTCGGGACCAGATAACACCACCTCCAACTATGCTATCAAACAGCACTTCCTATCATCTGTCAACAATGGTGTTTACTGTTCACCAAATGCCACAACTTCTAGGGAGTACTTGATTTTACCTTGACCAACATTACGGATCGTATCCAACACCCGCATCATTTAAGCACCAGGAATCTTCTATCCTTCATCAATCAATTGTTTTGTTAGTGCTTGGTCACATCAGAGGCTTTGTCTTCTTTGCAGTGCTAGTTCATTGGCAATCTTCGTCTCCTGCTAATTTGGAATTATGGGTTCTCTTCTCCTCTGTTGCTTATCGGCTGTTGGTCTTTTGGTGGCTCATTTGGCTTGCAGTGTCGTCTGTTTTGCTCTTGTTGATCAGCTGCGTTCTTGTGCGTTTCTGCATGGTAGCGGCTTCAGTTTTCTTGTTCATGGCCCTCTTTTGGCTCTCCGGCAAGGCTTGGCACCTTCTCTCTGACTAGGTTTCTAGGCTAACCAAATCAGTTTGTTCCCCTGCAGCTTGCATGCCTTTTTCTTGGTAGCCTGTTGCCCTTTTTTAAGTTTCAAAGGGAGCCTGTTCCCTCATGTATTTGCTTGTATATTTTGTTCTTGTCACTTCTGATCTATTTTATATACTTACATTTGATCCAAAAAATAAAAAATCCTTCCTCTAAATGGTGATGCTGGTAACCTTTTCCATCCAAAATCACCCTTGAATTTAATATCAGTTGGCATGGTAGTTCGGATTCTTTTTAAAGTGTACTTGAATTAAAAAAACATCATGAAGATATCAAAACCATAAAAATAAAAACACATAATAGGAGACCGGATACTGAAAAAACCGCCACTTACGCAAGCGGAAGGGAAAATACAGATACTTTAAAGACAACATATCCATTACAAGGATGCAGCAAAACGCATTAGAAACAATGATTTCTTTCATTCTTCCGTGATTTTTTAATCCCATTAGAGAAGACAAAGCTCATTTAACACTATTTTAAATGCCGATCAGCCACTTCAATCCATACCTACAAATTTGTTTATTTTTAACCTTCTTTTCTTTTTCTTTTTGTAAACGATAGGACTGTACAGATATGCGAAGAACAAATGACAGGCACTTAATGGTGAACTATTAAATAAGAGCATTGCCCATCAAAAAGGTAGGAAAAGAATTTACACGAATTATGAATTTCATTTTTCATGCTTGTCTTCAGATGGGTCTATCTTGATAATAAGAGGCTGGTTCAGATTAACAGGAATATCTGCCACAATAGTTAATTGTGACGAGGCCAATATGAAATCTAGATCTTCATTTTCGGCCAAAGCTTTATCCAAAGCAGACTTGGCGACTTTTGTAACACAAAAGATTAGAACCACTGCAATAAATAAATAAATAAAAATGTAAATACAGTCAGAGTTCAGACAGGATAACACGGCAAACGAAGGTTGTCATTAGATTTCAAATTGCAGTAATCCATGATATACAGCCACAATGCCTATTCAATTTCTCTCAATCTAGTTTCGGATTAAGACTTTGTTGTTGCTGATGCATTCAAATTCTCTCAACGCAACTATCTATCATTCATAAATTTAAGGACCACTTTTCGAAGGTTGAAAGAAAACACTGATCAGTTCAAGTTTTACATGCATGCGTCAAAAAGATAGTTTGGAAGTAGAGTTTCATATATAAAAATTCTTGAGCACTTTTTTTTTTTGGCATTGGTTACTTTTTTCTCCTTTTGTTTCACAACATTTTCTTTATCAGGTCATCAAATCACTACGTTATTCCCACTCAATTATCACTTAATCGGTGATTAGATGCAGACAGCCACACAACACAACGTTAAGTTCATTTGACTCCTTGATATGCATTGACAATTGCTAACTACTTCATACTACCATAGTTTCCTCATTGTCCTCGTAGCTACAAATCACTACGTCAAAAAGATGCATGCTGGCATGTCATTGCAACTTACCAGATACAAGAAGGCCGAATATGATAAACACCTACATCCACAGTAAAAGAGCCACAAATATATCAGACTTCAGATGAAAAAGATGACTCAGAGAATGACTCAAAAAGTTAAAGAGCATATATGAAAAAAATAGGGTCCTTACCCAACGAGTAGTTGAAAACTCACTCCACCCATGCGTCACATCAGAAAGATCCTTGAGAGTTGTTCCAATGTATACGAAAGCAAGTGTTATTGGCTGTAAGAAATACCACGTTAGATAAAGTGGCATGACTCTAACCAGTACTACCTTCTCAATTAAATTCTTTCATGAACATCTCGTGAGCTAACATAATAAGTAATTAATGACATTTCAGGGAAGAATTGACAACAAAAGAAAAACCTTAGATTTCCACATTTTTTTAAACCAAAGTTACTTTGTTTTCTGGATTTACATGGAGACAAACTAGCCAGTAATTGAAATGTTTGGTCCATAAACTTCACATCGCTCTAGCTTAATAAAAGCACTAGGCATAACATTTGTTAAAACAAGTCATCAAGTACCGCCCACAGTAATAAGTCAGTTCTTCTATGGGCTGGGACTTCCTCCCTTTGGTCAGTAATCTTCACACCAAACAATCTTTCAGTGCACATGTCAGGAAAAAACGTTGCAAAACATGCTTCAGAATTTATACCAAAAAGGGGGCAATCGAAGTGGAGACCACATCACTTCAACATGGCTCAACAGGCCCATCAAGCACCCACGCCATCTTTCAATTTATTCACAAGAAAATAAACATCTTTTTTTAGTTACATATTTCGCATTTCATAGCAAAACTTTTGTATCACTGCAGAATTTTAAATACGCAAAACTTTTGTATCACACTGCAGCATTTTAAATACATGTCATTTCATAAGCAAAACTTTTGTATTGCACTATGGCATTAAGATAAATTCAGAGAGTACTGCTGGATGAGTGAACATACCATCATTCCTATCCAGGAAGCCAGCATGTATTCCCCTATCGGAACAGGAGTGACAGAAAGCAGGTAATTCAGCATGTTAAAGGGCAGTAAAGGAACAAGTCGTAGCAGCAGAACAATCTGTGCAAAAAATAAGAAAGTTTAGAGATTTCAGAGAAGAGATACAGCAAAATTAGAATTAAATGGACAGGAAAGAAAAGGAAAAACATGGAACTTGCAAATATATGTTGAAACAAAATCACTGGAGTTTTGTGGATCAATTAAGAAGTACACAAACCTTGAAGCCAGACTTCTGAATTGCAATTGCAACTGACCTAAACTTCGGATAATCCTTCAACTTAGAGACAACGAAAGATCTCCCAATCTGAAGGCATCAGAATAAGACATAAATGAAACACTCACTTGCAGTATCAAACATAGAAAAGCTAATAAGAATTGAACACCAAAAAGAAATGAAAATACATAACAAGAAATACATTGTTTCCTTTTTTTCTCAAGTCATTAATGGTATTCTATAAACAACAAAAGTAAGCTTGGATGAGCGAGTTAGCATAAGATTCAAGAACAAAAAGGCACTCATCTTCTCCTTCTATGAATATTATACTGCTGAAACTAGGAAGTATATACCATTGTAAGAGTCTAATAGCTTACCGTTCTTCCTAGAAGAAAAGCTGCCCCGGCACCAATGGTGGCACCAATAGAATCAGCAACAAAGCCGAGTGGCAACCCAAAAAGATATCCACCACCAAGCTGAAATATGGAGACCAAGTTACAAGAGAGCTACAGCTTATACATGCAAAATTTTCTTCCATGACTGCTTGAAGATATGCAGGTGGAGAAAGATCAAAGTCAAAGAATTGGGAGTTCGGAAGTTAGAGAACAAACAAAAGGCAGATAAGACAAAATAGAAAACAATAGAATGAAATAATTGATTATTTAAAATATTAAGAAAAGATAACTAAGCAGGCAAAAACACCAGAGAGATTATCAGTACTTACAGTAAGCACTGCTGCTGGAACAGCCAAGACTGTTAGAGGAATGTATGCAACGGCCCTGTAAATTACCAAAAAAAAGTGAGATGGAAGGTCAATTGTTTTCGATGTACTTTGTGACAGTGCGGAGGCGGGCGGGTGGGTTATAAACATAAAGGTTCAAGTGATTGATTACAAGCTGAGAAATCGAGAGGCAAAGGTTTTCCCAATGAATAAGTATAGGAACTATTTATGGCCATGCACAGTCAGCTAAGGAAATCGAGGTAAACAATTTAATATCTAGCAAATTAAAAAGTGCAAGGAACATTGCGTATAGAAAATTGACTTACAGTACAAGAGGACCCCAAGGTCCAAGATCCTGCTCAACCCATAACAAGAAATCCTTCAAAATCTGCAAGGAAAACCTCTTTAGTCAATACAAATACACAATTTCAAGCATACTCAATGCACACTCATTCATTATCAGTGCAATGTAATACTACAGGCCCATCATCCATAGTTCTTCAGCCAAAAGTGCTAGCCCACTTTGACAATCACAGGACATAGACACCCAATGCAAGAGACTTGGGGCATGACACATTGTAAATAACATACAAAACATCCACTTAAGTAAGGCAACAACGAATCTAGTAATTCAGAACAAAGTCCTGTCACTGCAACAGATCTTTATCACATTCCCCACATGAAAATTAATAGCCACACAGAGATGATAGCAGAGAGAATAGAGATTGCATTACAGTTACATACCTAAGTAAGAATAATCTGAATCAATATGCAACCTTAACCAGACAACAAAACACACATTTTCATTTGTCCGTTAGCAGCCCACAACAACTCCGGGGAGTGTCCCATTAGTTTAAACACTGAATAAAGAATCAATTTAGTTTAAAATTATATATCGCTACATGGAAATGAAACTGGGGTACGATCACATTGCACAGAAACACACTCCAATAAGTTCAATTTCAAAGACAGACAAGCAAAACCATAACTGTACCTAAAAACCCACAAATGCATCCTCACCAGAAACACCAAACAACCCTAAAACAGAAAACCACAATACGCTATGAATCAACCAAAAACTCCAAATCAAAATCAAACACAAAAGAGGAAAAAAAACCCACATCATAAAAAATATAAAAAAAGTAAAAGTGAGAGAAACCCGGATGGAAAAATGGAACCTTTTCAACAGGGAGAGTGAAGAAGCCGAAAACAACAGCGGCAATAAGGAGAAGAAAGAAAGTGATCCTAAGAAGAGAACCCCATGTAAAAGCAGCCATCGAAGAGGAAAGCCTGAAACGCCAACGTCGACACTCTTCGTCGTCGTTTTGGCAATCTGATATTGCTTGCTTCAACGACAAGCGAGCTCTCAATCCTCCAAGATTTGCCAGATTTCTTGTCGTTTCCTGGAAACTAAAAGAAAATGGATGTGAAGGTGGGTTTTTGTTTGTTTTTTCCGACAACGTTTTGATTTCTGCAATTATTGTTGTTGTTGTTAATATTGTAATAATACTAAACATTAAAAAAAAAAAAATTCTTACTAACCTCACCTCACCAAATAAGCAAATATCTGAGTAAGTTCTGTGATTGTTTATTTTGATGAAAAAATATTATCAAAATCTAATATTCATATACCCAAGAGAATTGGGTTTTATTGCAAGACTCATCAACATTGCATCTAGACGTCAGGACCCTACCTTAAAACTTGATGTCAGACTCAAGCGAATGGATCCGGGCACAGCTCCTAAGAAAATTGGGTTTTAGCAGTGAATTTATTAGCCTTGAATCCTGATAAAGAAAAATTGGATACGGTGTTTGAACCCGAGAAAATTAGGTTGTGCACCGGACCCATTAGTATTCATGTCGAATGGGTCATTACAGGATCCATGGCGAATAGATCTCTTACAAGATCTAATTCTGACGAGTGCTGTGATAGGATCCAATTCTTTTGGTTCACAATCTGGACCCATGTCTATTTTGTCATGTTTCTAGATTCACAGCTAATGAATCCTACAGGATCCATTTAAATTTATTAATTATTATAGTAATAATACTAACTATAATAAAAATAATAATATTATAATATAAATAATAATAATAATATTTATCATATTAATAATATTATTAAACTTGTCTCGCCCATGTTTTTATAATAATAATAATGCTTTTAAAAAAAATTAATAATATTTAATTTATCTGTCCAAATTCTTATGTTTTTAAATCTTTTTTAAAAATATTTTTATGGTTTTTATTTGATATTAATAATAGTTTTTTTAATTTACTAATGATAAAAATAACAATAATAATTTTTAATTTTACCCTTCAAATGAAATCATCAATAATATTTCTTTCAAATTTATTAATGATTATATTAATAATTTTAATTATTATGAAATAATATTAATAATAATTGATTTTAACATTCAAATTTCATTTATATTTTTTTAAGTGGATCAAGTTCAAGGTAGCGGCGGTCCACCACGCATGCTGGAACCCTTATTCTTGGACATGGCAACAGTCAAGTCCATGGTAACTGGACTTGGCAAGTAGCCTAGTCCAAGGCACTTGAACTTTAAAGTCGGTCAAGTCCAAAGGACACATGGACCTAATAGTTAAGGAATATGTGGACTTGGCAAGTAGTCACCTTCACAGAACCAAGATTTGATAACGAGCCAAGTCCAAGAGACATTTGGACGTGGTAGGTGATAAAGTCGACTTGGCAACATCTAAATCTATGGGACGTGTGGCCTTGGTAGGCGGCTAAATCCAAGGTACACTTGGACGTGGCTGCTCAGCAATAATATCTACAATATTAATAATATATTTAAATTATGCACTCAATTTTTTATATATTTTTAATCTTTTAAAAAAATTATGGTTTTTCTCATATAAGAATAATAGTTTTTTTAAATCTATTAATGATAATAATAATAATATTTATAATATTAATTATAGTTTTAAACTCGCCTGACCAAGTTCTTATAGTTTTTAATCCCTTGAAATCAAATATATAGTTTTTCTTCCATAGCAATAATATTTTGTTTCAAAATTATTAATGATAATAATAATAAATTTTTATTTTACCCTTCAAATCAGTTTTATGTTGTTTTTTCCATATTGATAATAGTTTTTTTCAAATTTATAATTTTTTTATTAATTATAATAAAAATAATAATATTAATAACACAAATATTAATATTTTTACTATTAAAAATATTAATCATAATAAAAATAACAATATTTCTTATACAAAAAAATAATATTTTTAATATTTATAGTACAATGATATTAGGTCCAGCTACCTAGCAACCCAGCCACACCCAACATTGGTGGTCTGGCATGGTAGTGATTAGTACTTAAAAATATATTTTTATTAAGGTTTTTATATAATCATTTTGCACTTGAAGTATCAATAACTCCTTAACTAAAACATGTTTTATAATAACATACTAAATAATATAAGATACATTTAATTTATGGTAAATGTTCATCTTAAATGCAGGCCTATCACATAAATAAAAGGATTGATTGATGAGTTTAAGTATTGAAATTGAAAGGACAAAGAGAGGGTCAAACTTAGAAAAGAGATGTTGGTGCAGTCCAAACTGGAACACTGTTTGGTAATTGGGTCATATCTCGAGTTCTAGATGTTTAAATGACCTCAATGTTTTGAACAGATTCGGTAAAACATAGGTCTATAACTTTCATGTGTAGTCCAAGATTTAAAAAGACCGTTTTCAACTCCAAATTATAGCAACAACGAAGATGTCTGAATCTGTCCTGCAACCCAGACATTGTTCAGTGTTCAGCCCATATCTCGAGTTTTAGAAGTCCAAATAACCTCAATTGTTTTTCCTAAAAAGATAAGACAATTTCCTATAACTTTCATGAGTACATGTGGTTCTAGTTCTGATCTTAGCAATGATGTTTTATTTAGACAAAAGATAAGGATTTTCACCAAGTCAAGAGTTGGCCACCCACTCAACAATTAGTCATCAAATCAATAGTTTCAAATTTTAGCCTATAAAAGAAGGCATTTGCCATACATTTAGGGGCTTGGTTGTTCAGATCAAGAACTTGCTCTTGCTCTCTCTCTTTATATATTTTTTGTAATTCTTAAGTTTTGCTTTCATTAATATCTTGTTTATGCTTTTCATTTCCTTTCATTTACTTAGTTAACTTGTATCTTATTTATGTTTTTATTTTGTTTATTTATGTTTAGCTAAGTTTATTATGTCATGGTGAAAAAGTTACACTAATGGTGTAAGAATAAGTATGGTGTAAACTCAACATGGACCTTAATGTTTAATATTAACATGTCTTATCTTTTTATCTTACTAATTCTTAATACATTGCTTGTTAAATGGTTAATCTAGATTTGTGTTGTATAACACTTGGTACAAAAAATGCTTGGCACTCTCATAGCCCAACCGTATGGTATTACCTACACTTGTGCTATGAAAGGAACTTGATTTGTTGTTAACATAAGTTAGCATCATGAATTCCTGACAATATTTAAAAGTTTGGTGTTACTTAAATAAGATAATTAATAAGATCATGTTAACAATTTATAATGAGCTATTAATGACAAATCATCCAATTGGAACCTCCTTTGTGTGTGGTTTCCAATTGAATAATAAGAGTTTATACTATACTTGTTTGAAATACCATTAGTGGATCCTCTAACCTTGACATTTGTTTTTATAATTGTTTAATCCTTACATTAATCTTCCATCTCAAAGTTCTCATCAACTTCTTCTTATTCTTTATTATTATTATTGTTATTGTTGTTATTATTATTAGTATTACTATTATTATTGTTAATGTTGTTGTTGTATTATTGTTGTCTATAATTTATACAATTAACCTCCCTATGGTTCGACCCCGGTCTTGCCGGATTATTTATTACTTCGACACTCTTACACTTGGGAGAAAACATCAATCTTTTGGTCGTGTCAAGTTTTTGGCACTATTGCCGAGGAGGTAAATTCTTGTACAAATTATAGTATTTATTTTATTTTTACTTTTCACTTTTCTTGTATCTAACTTTGTTTTTTTTTTCTTCTTCCTTTTATTCTCTTTCTACACGTGTATGAGTGTTTGGTCACCCAAATTTCAACCCTGGTTAGAGAAATCACCCAAATTTCAGTTGGAAGAGTGATAACAATAATGCATAAACTTCACAGCCACCGTTTCAAGCACACCATAATTTCCAAAATTCTCATGGATATGTACCTCCTTATGCTCCACCTCTTAGAAGAAATCTTGAGGAAACATTACATGCATTCATTGAAAAGCAATAGACAATCAACACTCAACTTGCTCAAAGCATGATAAATTTTAAAGATGCTCTTGCAAAATTCACATCTGTTCTCAGTTTTAAAGAGAAAGGTAAGTTTCCATCTCAACCACAACAAAATCCAAAGAGGCAATACAATGCAAATGCAAGTAGTTCTAGAAGCCAACACATGGATCAAGTCAAATCAGTCATCACTCTTCGCAGTGGTAAGGTTGTTGAAAAACCCACTCTTGAACCTTGTGAGAAATATGACGAGTCAATCTCTAAGGGTAAGGAAGGGGTTGAATCTGAACATTGTAAAGAAAAGACTGATTCTCCACCAGCACTTCCATTTTCTCATGCCATGACCAAACAAAGAAAAGTTAATCACAATTTTGAAATCCTTGAAACTTTCAAATAGGTAAGGGTCAATATACCTTTATTGGATGTTATTAAACAGGTACCTTTCTATGCTAAATTTTTGAAAGATCTGTGAAGAGAAAACTGAATATGAAAAAGAAAGCATTTTTTACCGAACGAGTAAGTGCTATTCATCAAAACACTAATGCTTTGAAATATAAAGACCCTGGTTGTCCTACAATTTCTTGCTTTATTGGAGAACATAAAATTAAAAGAGCCTTACTTGATCTTGGAGCTAGTGTGAATTTACTTCCATATTCGGTTTTTCAAAGTCTCAATCTAGGTGAGTTAAAACCAACTTCTGTAAGTCTTTTACTTGCTGATAGATCTATAAAAGTGCCTAGAGGAATAATTGAGGATGTGTTAGTACAAGTTGATAAATTCATTTACCTTGTAGATTTTGTTGTTTTGGATACACAACCTATTGAAGCATGTAATTCAATTCCTGTTATTTTAGGACGTCCATTTCTTGCAACTTCTAATGCATTGATTAATTCTAGGAATGAATTAATGAAGCTATCATTTGGAAACATGACATTGGAGATGAATATTTTCAACATTTGCAAGCAACCTGGAGATCATAATGATTTACAAGAAGTGAACTTTATTGAAAAATTAGTTCATGATCAATTTCAAACTGCTTCTAGTGAAACTGAGATTGATGAACCTGACAAGTTGCAAATGGTTTATTTTCATGAAAAAGCAAATGCATGTAATTGAAGACCATAAATTGAAGAATTGCCACCATAATCAATTGAGTCCATACCTTCAAGTGTTCAACCACCAAAACTTGATTTGAAGCCTTTACCATTCAATCTCAAATACTCATTTTTGGGAGAAAATGAAACTTTTCCGGTAATAATCTCTTCCAAACTTAATACATATCAAGAAGGTAAGTTATTACAAACTCTAAAAATGCAAAAAAAATGCATTAGGATGGACCATAACTGACATAAAAGGAATTAGCCCTTTGATTTGCACACACATGATTTATTTGGAGGAAAATGCCAAACAATCTAGAGAAATGCAACGAAGGCTTAATCCTAATATGAAAGAAGTAGTGAAAAATGAAGTCATTAAGCTTTCAGATAATGGAATCATTTATCCTATTTCTGACAGCAAATAAGCAAGTCCTACCTAAGTTGTACCCAAGAAGTCTGGAGTCATTGTGATAACAAATGAGAAAAATGAGTTAATTCCAACTAGGACTATTATTGGTTGGCGCATGTGCATTGACTATGGGAAACTTAATTTAATGACTAGAAAAGATCATTTCCCTTTACCTTTCATGGATTAAATCCTAGAAAGAGTTGCAAGTCATGAATTTTATTGTTTCATAAATGGCTATTCAGGTTACAACCAAATTGAAATTGCATTGGAAGATCAAGAGAAGACTACTTTCACATGTCCATTTGGTACTTTTGCATATAGAAGAATGCTTTTTGGATTATGTAATGCACCAACCACGTTTCAAAGATGCATGCTTAGAATATTCAATGATATTGTTGAACGTTTCCTTAAGATTTTTATGGATGATTTTTTTGTTTTTGATGATTCATTTGATGATTGTTTAACTAACTTGGAAAAGGTTTTGAATAGGTGTGAAGAGAAGAATCTTGTACTGAATTGGGAAAAATATCACTTTATGGTAACAAACAACATTGTACTTGGTCACATTGTTTCATCGAAAGGAATTGAGGTTGATAAATCTAAAATCGAGTTAATTGCTAACTGGTCAACACCAAAATCTGTTAAAGATGTTAGATCATTCTTAGGACATGCTGGTTTTTGAATGGATAATATTTTAGTGTAATATCTAAGCCCTTGAGTAACCTTCTAACAAAGGATAATATTTTTGAATGGACCGAACAATGTGAACAAGCCTTTGTTAAACTTAAAAGCTTACTTACTTCTGCTCATGTCATTCAACCTTCTGATTGGTTACTACCTTTTGAAATAATGTGTGACGCTGGTGATTATGTTGTGGGTGCTGTCTTGGGACAAAGAAAAGATAAGAAACCTTATGTGATTTACTATGCAAGTAAAACTTTAAATATTGCTCAAATGAATTACACTACCACTGAAAAAGAATTACTTGCAGTAGTATTTGCATGTGACAAGTTCAGATCTTATCTTGTTGGCTCACCTGTTGTCGTTTTTAGTGATCATGCATCTTTGAAATATCTTCTCTCTAAGAAAGATTCTAAGGCTAGATTGGTGCGGTGGATTTTGTTACTTCAAGAATTTGATATCACAATCAAAGATAAGAAAGGCATCACAAATTATTTGTCAAGATTAACAACCGATTCGAGATCTGACAGCACACCAATCAATGACTACTTTTCTGATGAATCTTTATTTTCTGTCTCTACAATGCCTTGATTTGCTAATATTGTTAATTTTCTTGTTTCAATACCATTGCCAGCTCATTAGAGTACCTAAGATAAAAGAAAGTTCTTGAACGAAGTGAAGAACTTTTATTGGGATGACCCTTATTTATTCAAATATTATCCTGATCAAATATTTTGAAGATGCATTCCTGACAATCAGGTAAGTAGTGTCTTTAAATTTTATCATTCTGAGGCATGTGAGGGTCATTTCTCATCAAGAAAGACAACTGCAAAAATCTTACAAAGTGGATTTTACTGGCCCACCATGTTCAAGGACTCACATGCATTTTGCAAGACTTGTGGAAATTTACAAAAGTTGGGATCTATTTCAAAACATCACATGATGCCTTTAAATCCTATTCTTGTCATTGAGATCTTTGACTGTTGGGGTATAGATTTCATGGGTCCATTTCCTCCATCATGTGGTTTCTTGTACATATTAGTCGCAGTAGATTATGTTTCAAAATGGATAGAGGTAAATCCAAGTTGAAACAATGATCACAAAACAGTGAAAAAGTTTTTTTAAAAAAATATTTTAAGTCGATTTGGAATCCCTCGAGTCATGATAAGTGATGGTGGAACACATTTTTACAACAAGCCATTTGAGTCTTTAATGAAAAAATATGGAATCACACACAAAGTTGCCACCCCTTATCACCCTCAGACGAGTGGACACAGAACTTGCTAATAGGGAGATCAAACAGATCTTGGAGAAAATAGTGAACCCTAATCGGAAAGACTAGTCTTTAAGACTTAATGATGCACTTTGGGCATATCGAACTGCTTATAAAACATCATTAGGTATGTCACCTTATAGACTAGTCTATGGAAAACCTTGTCACTTGCCTGTGGAACTTGAACATAAAGCTTATTAGGCTATTAAAGCTTTCAATTCAAACCTTGATGATGCTAGTCAGCTGCAAAAATTACAAATAAATAAGCTTGAGGAAATAAAAAATGATGTATATAAAAATTCAAGAATTCATAAAATAAGAATAAAAGAGTTTCATAACAAGAAAATACTAAGAAAAACATTCAATGTTGGTCAAAAAGTCTTGCTTTGTAATTCTCAACTCCATTTATTTTCTGGAAAACTAAGATCAAGATGGAGCGGTCTTTTTATTGTGAAACATGTGTATCCATATGGAGCCTGTGATATCGAGAATCCAAAGAATGACAATGTTTTCAAGGTAAACGGACATCATTTGAAAGTTTACTTTGACAATTTTTCAATTGAACATGACTCTATTGAATTGGGTGATCCTGTATATAAAGATTGATTCTTTTTCTCACATTGTTTTTATGTTTCTTTTTAGTGTGACTCTTGTTTTGCCGGTCTCTCTCACCCCGGTCAAATGGCGGATAACGGTACTCTGTGACTCTTAAGTCGGTTCTTTTAGTTTCCCATGATAACTGATAATTGTGTATATATTTGTGCAATTCTTTGCTCTTTCTCCTTTCTTTGAATCTTTCCTCCAATTTTCATTTAAAAATGGACACCACTCTTGAAAAATTGAAAAAGTATTTTCCCGTTCCGCCTTATAATGCGATTACAAAAATTTATTATGCTAGATGTGCAAGATTGAGGTTGTTAATGAATCATGGAATTCTTAAAGATATTCGCCGGCTGATTAAAGCAAAGGTCTTATTATCAAGTGAGTCCTCCAATTCTTTCATTTCATACATGCTTGGAACAGATAAAAGCACTTTTATGAAGAAACGTCGTGCAAAACGACTAAAAGTCTGTCATAGATGTGCTAGATGGACTTGTAATGCAGCATGTCGTTCTTTAGGAATGATATATGTAAACCATGAAGAAAAAATACAATTCATTAAGGATGGCCTAAGTAAGGGGTCTTTAGATAATCTTCTATTGACTCTTGAGATGCACTCTAGTGGAGATGTGCATCGTGCAATTCATGATTTATGGCCACAATTCCATAAAGAACATGCTTGCTTTAGTCTTGGGAATCTGACTAAAAAAGACGTTATTTGCTAATTTTTAAGAAAAATGGATAGGAAGTCTATCCCCGACCCATAGAGGGCGTTTAAGCCATTTTTGGACGTAAAACCAAGGAAAGATGAGCCACAATCACAACTACCTGCACATACACGTGTTTTTTCAATATATATATATATATATGTATATATATATAGAGAGAGAGAGAGACTACAACTGACCTACATATAACTGGTATGATTATATTTTCAATTTCTCATCTATAAATTCTTCTCTTCCTTCCCTTCATTTCTACTCAACCCATACATTCATCAAATATAGAAGTGTGTAGAAATGACAAGTTCCCCAAGTCATCATATAAGAAATATTTGTGTTTTCACTGGATCTAGTCCTGGAAAGGAAATAGCATTTTTAGAATCAGCAAATCATCTTGGTCAGGTACTAGTTGAGAGAAAGATTCATTTAGTGTATGGGGGAGGCAGCCTTGGGTTAATGGGGGGAGTGTCAATAGCTGCATTTTTAGGAGGTAGTCAAGTTTTGGGGGTTGTTCCTAAAGCTTTAGCACAAGGGGACATCAATGGAAAAACAATTAGGGAGGAATTACAGGTCTCCACAATGTCTGATCGAATGAATATAATGTTTAAACACGCTGATGCCTTCATTGCCTTACTAGGTGGTCTGAGCACATTGGAAGAGATCTTTTATATTTCCTCTTGGGCCCAACTGTACATTCATCATAAACCCATAGGTCTATTAAATGCTAATGATTTTTATGATAAGTTGTTGTCTTTTCTTGATCATGTTGTGGAACAGGAATTTCTAACATTTTCGGTACGACAAATCATAATCTCTGCTACTACTGCTGAACAATTGATTGACCAACTATAATCTTTCATTCCTGTAATTGATCCCTTCATGAGTCGTATAAATTGATCAACTAAGGAAAGCCATAAAAAGCTTAGATTGAATTTGAGCCTTTGTTTGTAAAAAATTTATGTCTTTTGGTTTTATTATTGTGTTTTGTTGTTTCTTATATTTGTTTAAGTGTGTTTTAGGTTTGTCAGTTTTTGTTGTTTCAGGTTTGTTAGTGTTTGCTATTTCAGGTGATGTCTTCTATACTCTATCTTTCTACCTTAGAACATTGAGGACAATGTCTCATTTCGGTTGGGGGGAAAGGGTAGTAGTTGATATTAAAAAAAAAAACTAACTGTGTTTTCTATTTCATAAATTATTTGCAAAACTGTTGTTATTAGGATGACAGAGTAAATGAGTTTTTTTTTTTTGTTAAAGTGATTCTTGAGACGCATCTTAGTAAACATTCTTAACAAGGTCTATCAGAATACTTCTTGAAAAATTCAGGTTTACAAACTCTCGTATTGTTATCACTTGATTCTGCTCATATGCTCATTGAACAAGTATTCTTAAATCTTTATTTTCACACACACACTTTAACATATGATTATGGGTTGCACATTGGATTATTACATTATTTATATTCTTTTGTTAAACGTAACAACTAAGAGAAATAGATAGTATATAATTTGCAAAAACAAAAAAATGATGAAAATAAAAACGTAGATAAGTTTGGTTTCGTAGCCTCCCTAATTTAAGCAATTAAGCCCGAAGAGGTGTTTTAACACTTAATACCCTAAAGTCAACTGACTTGGGAGCTATTGGCCCAATGCTTGTTACATGAGTTGAGGAGAAAAGCTTAAGGGAATCAAACATTGCACTATCTACATATTAGTATCTGCTACCCGAGTTACTAAGCTTGTAGGGGTGTCTCAACACCTAATGCCCTAAGACCAACTGGTCTGGGAGTCATTAGCCGAAAACTATTACATGGGTTAAAGATGCATTATGTTTTAAGTTATATGTATATATTAAAAAAAAAAGATAATAATCTCAACCCAAGGAAGTTAACCTTAAACATTAGAACAAAAAATTTGTTTTCATCCAAGTAAAGCCTCATAACTATATGTTGATATTTTGAGCACAAAAGAAAGGTTTATTAATATCTTGTTTAAGAGGTATTGAGCAAATATATGAATTTAATGAGAGTTTGTTTATCTGGATAAATTAATGGAAGTTGAATGATGAATGTCTTGCTTTATGGAATTTGTAAATTGTTTTTCTATTTTAACACATTGATTACTAGGGACTAGGAATAAGTTGGTTGGGTGGTGTGATTAATACTTAAAAGTGCATTTTTATCAAGGTTTTATATCATCATTTTGCACTTGAAGTATCAATAACTTCTTAACTAAAGCATGTTTTATAATAACATACCTAATAATAGAAAATACCTCTAATTTATGGTAAATGTTCATCTTAAATGCAGGCCTATCACATAAATGAAAGGATCGATTAATGAGTTTAATTATTGAAATTGAAAGGAAAAAGAAGGGGTCAAACTTAGAAAAGAGATGTCGGTGCAGTCCAAACTAGAACACTATTATGTAATTGAGTGATATTTCGAGTTCTAGATGTCCAAATGACCTCAATGTTTTGGATAAATTCGACAAGATATAGGCCTACAACTTTCATGTGGAGTCCAAGATTTAAAAAGGCCTTTTTCAACTCCAAATTATAGTAACAACGGAGAAGTCTGAATCTGTCCTACAGCCCAAACACTGTTCAACACATATCTCGAGTTCTAGAAGTCCAAATAACCTCATATTTTTTTCCTGAAAAGATAAGACAATTTCATATAACTTTCATGAGTACAGGTGGTTCCAGTTCTAATGCTAGCAATGATGTTTTATTCAGACAAAAAGATAAGGATTTTCACCAAGTCAAGAGTTGGCCACCCATCCAACAATTATTCATTAATTCAATAGTTCCAAATTTTGGCCTATAAAAGGAGGCATTTGCCATGCATTTAGGGGCTTGGTTGTTCAGATCAAGAACTTGTTCTTGCTCTCTCTCTTTATATTTTTTTTGTAGTTCTTAAGTTTTGCTTTCATTAATATCTTGTTTATGCTTTTCATTTCCTTTCCTTTACTTAGTTAACTTGTATCTTATTTATGTTTTTATTTTGTTTATTCATGTTTCTCTTCTTCATTATTTTTAGCTAAGTGACACGACCAAAAGATTGATGTCTTCTCCCGAGTGCAGGAGTGTCGAAGTAATATATAACCTGGCAAGACTAGGGTCGAACCACAGGGAGGTTAACTATATAAATTATAAATAACAACAACACAACAACAACAACAATAATAGTAGTAATAGGAGTAGTAGTAGCAGCAGTGATAATAATAATAATAATAGTGTCGCACCCTAAAAAAATCCGGCGCGCGGCATCGGCTGGCGATTTTTATCGTTTTTGCGTTTGCTTTGAATTCGTTCATTGGAGTTGCCACCTAGTAATTCATTGAGGGCTACTAGGAAACCTGATGTATTGGTTTTGTCAGAGATCGCGAGTAAGGGACTGGTTGTGGTTAGGAAAGGTATTAGCACCCCTAACACACCATACCTGAGGTAAGCTGCTTTGTGTTCTGATGTGATTTGAAAATTTAAAATATTAATTAAATTCTAAGTCTTGAATAAATCAGTTATTAAATCCCCGAATATATATAGAAACTTGTTCTTACATTTTCGTGGGAAGTACAACTTGATTTTATTTGTCCTTGAGATATTTAACCATATTTAAATTAACAATTAATTCTTTTTGTCCTTTTTTTTATAATTCAATAACATAAATAAAAAAAACAAACACACACAAACATTTCTTTTTTCTCTTTTTTTTATTTATCACTTTCTCTTTCTTTTCTTTTCTTTTACATGTTTTTTTTTATATTTACAAAATACAAATAAATATTCAATACTAAAAAAAATTACATCAACCAACTCAAAATTACAAAATAATCCCTAAAATTCAAGAAAAACAAATCTAAAAACCATTCCGGGTCTGCCTGAACAGTGTTGAGGGAGGCTGCTAGGCGCGTGAACAGTGCTTGGACAGCAGCGGCGCATGGGTTCACGCGCCGCCGCGAGAACGCCGGAAAAAAAGGTTGACCTGGTTCTGCTTCTTCTCCCTTTCTCCTCCTCCCCGGCGGTAACCTGCAAGAACAAACAGAAACGCAACGCAGTCGATTTTATTTTTGTTTTATTTCTTTTGTTTTCCCGATCTGCCTCTCTTCTCCTTCAGATCTGCTTCACTGGAGATCGGCTCTCCTATGGGTTTTTTCATCTTCTCCAGCGCTTCAGTCGGCGGATCTGATGGTTGTAGACTTAGCAGTGGTCGTAGACGTGGCGGTGGACGGAGCTGCCAGTGCTTGAAGGCTTCGGTGTGGAAGAGAAGGAAGTGTTTCCTGGGCGCGGGGAGCAGCTGCGGTGGAGATTTTTCTTCGGTTGTGAGTAGAGACTGCCGCTACTGAAGGTCGGTTGAAGAAGGAGCCCGATGGCGGTGCTGAGGAGATCGGGTATGTGGGGAGGAGCTGCTGCTGTTGAAGGACGGCGTCGATGGTCCGGAGGAGGAGGAGACGCTGCTGAGAGGGAGAGGGATAGGGGCTATCTTCTGTGAGGTGAGGGTGGAGAGAGGAGAGGCTGTTGGCTTTTGGTTTCAAGGGGAGAAGGAGATGACCGGCGGCTGTTTGGAGAAGAAGAAAATGGTGAGCAGCGGCTTGAGATCAAAAATTGAAATCGGAGGGGGGGGCGGTTGGTTCAATGGTGCTGCTTGTTGAGATAAGGAGGAGCGGGTCGCAGCTGGTTGAGGGAGAAAAAATATCAAAAGTGGAGGGGCTGCTGTTTGGGGTTAGATGGGGGGCGGCTGAGAGATCAGGGGGCTGCTGTGTTTGGCCGGTTGGAGGAGAAGAAAAAAATAAAAATCCAAAGGGAGCTTGGGGGGGCTGGCCAGCGGCAGCTTGGAGAAGAGATAGATCTAGGGTTTTGTGTTTTTTGTGTTGTCTCCCTCCTCAATTCTCAAAATTGCCCCCTCCCCCTTTTGTGTGAGTTGAAGACCAGTATTTATAGACAGAAATATTGCTAGGTTTTCAAAATTGGTCCGTTAACTTTCTTTTTTTTTGTAAAATTTGATTTTTCTTGTTTTTTTGTATTTTTTTGAAAACGAGCAATACCAACGTCGACTCGATGAGGAAAATCAATGATTTTAAAAACGACGCGTGAAAAGTCGAATGCGTTTGAAAATCTTTTGAAAAATTAAATTCTTTTTAGACGATGCTAAAAATGCTAAAATGACGAGAATATATTAAAAAAACATATTTTTTTTGGATTTTCATTGTTTTTCTCTTTTTTAAAAAAAAAATATATCAAAAACATGGGTCAAAAATTGGGTAGCAACAGATGCCCCCTCTTTACAATGCTTACGAAGCAAAAATCCTCGATGTTTTGCATAGTAAGCTTTGTAAAGAAAAACTTGTCTTTCTGTTTGCTCAATATCCACTTCATCTAAAAACCTTACTCTTTTTTTTTTGTCTCTCTTTCTCTTTTTTTTTTTTTTCATTATCTTGAGATCCCATCTGGCGACCTCCTTTAACCAAAACCAAAGAATGTGTGTAACTCGGTCAACCTGAAATCCCATATGGAGATTCCTTTTAACCAAAGCTACATGAGATCCCATCTAGCGACCTCATTCAACTGGAACAAAAGAATGTGTAAAAAGTGGTCTCATTATAATGGGTGACCTACCCAAGTGGAGAGGAAGAGTGGTCTCATTCTTTGGGTGACCTACCAAGGGGGAAGAATGGCCTCATTCTTATGGGTGACCTACCCAGGTAAAAAACAATGGAGAATAGTCTCATTCTAATGGGTGGCCTACCCAGAAAAAATGGTGATCTCATTGTGATGGGTGACCTACCCAAGTGGAAAAAGGAAGAGTGGTCTCATTCTTTGGGTGACCTACCCAGGGGGAGGAATGGCCTCATTCTTATGGGTGACCTACCCAGGTAAAAAAAAAGATGGAGAATGGTCTCATTCTAATGGGTGACCTACCCAGAAAAAATGGTGGTCTCATTGTGATGGGTGACCTACCCAAATAGAAAAAGTGTGAAAAATCGGTCTCGTTGTGATGGGCGACCTACCCAAAATGGAAAAAATGTGAAGTGTGGTCTCATTATAATGGGTGACCTACCCAAAATGGAAAAAATGTGATGAAGTAGTCTCGTTGTGATGGGCGACCTACCCAGATGGAAAAAATATGAAGTGTGGTCTCCTTGTAATGGGTGACCCACCCAGATGGAAAAAATATGATGAAAAACGGTCTTATTATGATGGATGACCTACCCAGATGGAAAAAATGTGATATTACAAGTGTGAAAAAAAAATAGGACTTACTTGGCGAAGTCCTGAGGGGATGACAGAAGAAAGGCTAGAAAACTTGGTGCTTCCTGATAATTCCCGATCATAGGGTTTGAAAACTCGGTGTTTCCTGACTGCAAAGGTTGAAAACTCGAGGCTTCTCGATTGCAAGGTTGATCTTTTCATTTCTTTGGGGTTTTCCTAATGGTAAGGTTCATCCCATCGTCCTTTTATTCCATGATCAAAACCGATTTTTTATTATCGTCACCACAATGCTTCTTTCTTTTTCCACCATCTTGCTGGACCTCATTAAGGATTTTCCTGTAACAATTCAAAAATATGTGCAAATGGTTTTTTATTTATTTAAATTTTTTTTTTAAGGTTAGATGATATGCATGCATCCTTACCTGATTTGAAATATGTTCTTCCGATGCATTGGCTCATTCATGTGCTAGCCAACCACTCAGCTGTAAATGCAGTGCCCATCCCGGGCTGTCTTCGACAATTACTACTTGCATCGTTCATCAAGCTTGACCCTGCTCCCAAGTGTGGTATTGCTTGATTCATCATGAAGGATTTTCTCTCTGGCTTCTTCTGAGAATTATCCTCTGATTGATTGTGTGCATCATGCCAACACCCATCAAGATTGTTAATCAATCATGAACTTGCCTTCGGCTGAAACACCATTCAAGTATATGTAGACATCCATAATCATGGAACTGACACGTCATTCCGACATGCATCTCATATTTTGCAGGGAAAGGCTCATCGTTGTAAGCTCAATGTTTTCCTCAAAAAGTTCTTCTCACCCATCTAATCAGATCTTGAAAAGAAATGTATTGGCATCATCAATGATGTTCATGTTATCACCCATATTCATGCGGTGAAGTGTGCATTTGAGCTTTAAGACAAATGGTCCCACAGTCAGTCTTGGTGGGTGCATCCTTCCAGCATTCATGCACATGCAACTATGTGATAACATCGTTCAAAAGTCATAACCATGTTGAAGATGATAAACCAAGATGAAGATATGAAAATATCCTTCTAGTGCAGCGTTGCTCATCAATTGCTGCTGAAGTGCACTAGATCATGGATTGTGTTTGAACAACATTGCCCCCAATATGATCTGAAGGTTCGTTCATCGGTTTATACTCAAGAAAGTTTTTCTTTATCATTGTCAGATTTTAAAACTTTCCGGGACTTTGATGACTCATCATCTGATTCTTTCTTTGCCCCCAGCTGATCAGGATATTGTCTGTTTTCCTTCTTCGGGTCCACTGTATTGCCCCCAAGTGGTCAACCTTTCAAGGAGTTTTGAGAAGAGTTGTCATTTTATGTCAAGGATTTCGCAAACTCAATAAATGCTCTTGTTTGAAAATCTTTCTTGTTCTGGAATCAAATCTCATATTTCAACGATCATGTCTATTCAAGTCTAATTGTTGAAATGAGAGATGTCTGTTTTTTGAAATTATTAATTAATTTTTTTTTTAAATTCAAACTTCTTTGGTCAAAGACCCAACACACTATTCAATGCAGTCCTTTGATTGTCTTGTATCTTGAAAATAGAAATGAACCGTTGTAAGATTTAAAATGACTTTTTCATGGTTCTTTGTGTCCACTTTAAACTCTGATTTTGGGTATATCTTTTGATGATCTGTGATGAGGTGACATTTTTATGAATTTCAAAAACAAGATGCTCAGGCTTTATCAAGAAAGGTTGTTTCTTTTCTTAGCATTTATTTTATCAGCATGCATAATAACCAGTAGCTTAATTCATGAAGTCACGACCCTTATGGAAAAACTCTTCAAGTTTTGAGAGTGTCATTTATCGGTTCAGATTGCTTACTTGATCAAAAAGGGCTTTTAAAAGCACGTAATGCAGGCTATGGTTCATGGCTATGAAAGAAAAGAATTTCAAAGGCTCAAAAAGTGTTTGAGGGTTTCAACGACTTAGGATCAACATTAATTATTCATCGATTCTCTTTCTCTTGTTGTCATTGTAGAGAAAGTGACATATAACCTTGTTAATCTAAAATATCAGAATTCTCTTAACATAGGTCATAATGCAAATCCAACTTTTTCTTTGATGAATAACTAATCTAATTTTTTTTTGAAGACATTAAAGGCTTTATCCTAGACACACCAAAAGATATGAAGCATCGATTTTTCTAGTGTTGACTTTTGGCATTTGCTGTCTTTTCTCAATTGAAAACTGCCTTGCCTCTCTTAGAATTGATAGGCATTTTCTTTCCTTTCCATTTTCTTTACATTTTTTTTTATATAGCCTTCCTCAAAGTTTTTCTTGGATGGCCCTCAATCTATGGATTTTCTTCTTCTAACCCTTTCTCAAACATTGGACTTTTGTTCTAAGCTTTTCTTTGATCCATTAACTTTATCAGTGTCTTCAACATATCTCTCATTTGCCCCTAGTGTGGGGTGTGATCCTAGTCAGGATTTCTTTTGAAAGAAAATATTTCACCAGGCTCAAAATGGGACTGCAAGGGATCATATTTCAAGAAACGTGAAAGGATAACAAAGATGGTCTTTTCTCATTTCAAGCAAGGTCAGTTAAAACCGATAAATTTTGACCTCATCCAGTGTAATGATTTGGACTTGTAAGAGTCAATGATTCATGAGTCCATAACTACTAAATCCACTACATGTCATTATGCATACTGCTAAAACTTAGCTATATGATGTATAGTTCACTTTTATGTGTGAGCTCAAAATTTGTTCAGTCACCTAATGTCATTTCAACAAGAATCGAGTCATTTCTGCAATCAAAACACTTTTAATCTTCAGGATTGATTAGCCTTTATTGCATGTTGCAGTTTGATCAAAATATTTTATCGGAAAAAAAAAATGTTAGACATCTGTTGATTTCAAAACAACAAAAAGAAAAACGCAAGGCATGTTTCGTTGAAGGATGAGATGTGATCCCAAAACAAAATGCAGAATTCCAAAACAATATGATTGACTGTTCATCACCATTCTTGAATCAGCTTTTCTGGCAATATTTTCGTTTTGCCAAGCACTTTCGATCAACATGTCATTCTAAAGATGTTCGGGGGACAATATAGCCAATGACACCCTCCTTCACCGGCTCCACTTGTCTCTTGCTCACCAACTTTCAGACTCAATTCTTGCAATTCTTGAAACTGTTCACTTGAAATGATTGAGGACCCCACCATGACATCACATCTCTTATCTGGATTATACCACCTAGAAATTGTTGGTTGCATGGGATTTGTCGGAGTCAAGCAAAATTCTAGAATCTGGCAGATGCTGGTCGACAAACTTAAATGGCAGAGGAATGTCCCATCTTGGCAAAGACATTTGAGCAATTGATGCTACCGTGAGACCTGGCTATACCATATAATTAAGGGTTCACACCGTCGAAGTCATCTCCTTATTCACCTCTCATCATTGTTCTGGAATCCATGGCAGATCCTTTAATCTTTCCTCTCTTCATAGCTTGTTCAATTCTTCGGCAAATCCTCACAACATCATTTCAATCTTCCAATGTTGTTGTGGTTGGTTGCGGATTGTTAGAAAACTTTCCAACAACTTGGTAATCTTGGCAGCGCCCAGAAACTTGTATTATCGCCACTACCGACGTGTGGAATCACACATTGTCTCTATTGGAAGAAAACGATGAACATGAATCTCCTTTATTTCTTCTTCGATTTCTCTTGAACGGTGCAGCAAACAAGCACCAATAGAGGGAGTTCTGCTCTGTTGAAGTTTCAGTCTTCTTCATGTTTTTCAGTCTAGACATGTCTCTTCTCTCTACTTTTGCGTTGTAATGCCGATACTGGTAGGAGAAAATTGTGGACAATCTGAAACCACTGCATCCCTTCTCGGATTTCCCATTTACAGATCCACAAATAGATTCCTGCCGAGAGATCTCTACAACGTTGAAGTTTGATGTCTGCTCAATGTTTTTCAAACCAAATCTGGCTCTTCAACATGCTACAGTTTCTTTGTGTTGAAACTGATGAGAGAAATATTTGTAGCATATGCAATTAGTAAATCCTCTCTTGCACTCTCAACTTGCAGCATCATAAACAGATTTTTGTAGAGAGAGCTTTGCCACGTTGGAGTTTGACGACTACTCATATTTTCAGACCAGGCCTGACTCCTCTGCCTAGTACAATGTTTTGCTCATGCCACTGGTGGGAAAAAGTTTCAAAGCATATGAAATTAATACATCCCCTTTTCCATTTCTCATTGGCAGATCCACAAATAAATCTCTACAGAGAGCTCTACCACGTAGAAGTTCAGTGTCTGATCATGGTTTTTCGGACCAACATCTTGTGCTGTTGAACTGGAATTGAGCTCATAATTGGGGTAGCTCTAAAGAAGACTAATGCACCATGTACAGGAGGCTAGTAGTGGTTTGGTTCCATTAGATGATGTGGAGGCGATGAACACTTAACAGTGCAACTGGACAAGAACTAGAGTTGTCATTAGTTGATGACTGAAGGCATTGCTGCTGTTGTTCATGACTGAAAAGGAGAGGCAGCTTCAATTGGACGTGGACAAGCAGTGTTCCCACAGAAGACTGTGTAGACATTCTCTTTCCATTTGATGCTCAACACTTGTTCGAGCATATCTGAGTCCAGTTATTTCACCTTTGATGCTCTCAAACTCAAACTGATAATGAGCATCTATCTGACACCTTTCTTCACCTCCATCATTTTTCTTCAATCACGTGCAGCACAGCTTGTGCGGGGGACCTACCTTTCAACCCGGTACATGTATGTAATCTATATGACGAACTCACCCTTTGAGGGGTGACAATATGGTCGTAACTCTTGTATGATGGAACAAGAATCGTGATTTTTTCCCAAACTCTACAATGAAAATTTTATGAGTGACGGCCATTATGTCACCCACAAGTCTTGAGTTCAAGATGCTTCAAGAAGGGTTTGCTCGGATGCAAAACAATAACACATACATCCTAAAGACAAGCTCTATTCATTTTACGTGAGACAAGGTAGGTTTGCTACTTGGTCTCTAAAAGGGTCTCTTGTTGTCCCAGTGATCGCCCTCGTAAAGGCAATATAGGGGCTCAGTAGGTAATGGGTTGGCACGTGTCCAACTATTACCAGTCTAAGCACTCAACAAAGAGTTGGGGTTTACACAAACTTAAACCTTGACTCAAGTCGTAAGGTAAGCTGCTAGTCCCCCACCTAACCTAAAGCTGGTGTGTGCTTTCAAAAATTAAAACTTGTGATGCATGAGAGAAATATATACAATGCATGAATAAAACACAAATAAACAAAACAAAGCACAAAAAAAAATGTAACACATTAAAACACAAAGCTTAGTCCGATAAAGTTGAAAATAATACCTGTCCCCAGTGGAGTCGCCATTCTGTCACACCCCAAAAAAATCCGGCGCGCGGCATCGGCTGGCGATTTTTATCGTTTTTGCATTTGCTTTGAATTCGTTCGTTAGAGTCGCCACCTAGTAATTCATTGAGGGCTACTAGGAAACCTGATGTACTGGTTTTGTTAGAGATCGCGGGTAAGGGACTGGTTGTGGTTAGGGAAGGTATTAGCACCCCTATCATACCCTACCTGAGGTAAGCTGCTTTGTGTTCTGATGTGATTTGAAAATTTAAAATATTAATTAAATTCTAAGGCTTGAATAAATCAGTTATTAAATCCCCGAATATATATAGAAATTTGTTCTTACATTTTCGTGGGAAGTACAACTTGATTTTATTTGTCCTTGAGATATTTAACCATATTTAAATTAACAATTAATTCTTTTTGTCCTTTTTTTTTATAATCCAATAACATAAATAAAAAAAACAAACACACACAAACATTTCTTTTTTCTTTTTTTTTTATTTATCACTTTCTCTTTCTTTTCTTTTCTTTTACATGTTTGTTTTTTATATTTACAAAATACAAATAAATATTCAATACTAAAAAAAATTACATCAACCAACTCAAAATTACAAAATAATCCCTAAAATTCAAGAAAAACAAATCTGAAAACCATTATGGGTTTGCTTGAACAGTGTTGAGGGAGGCTGCTAGACGCGTGAACAGTGCTTGGACAGCAGCGACGTGTGGGTTCACGCGCCGCCGCGAGAACGCCGGAAAAAAGGGTTGACCTGGTTCTGCTTCTTCTCCCTTTCTCCTCCTCCCCGGCGGTAACCTGCAAGAACAAACAGAAAACGCAACAACGCAGTCGATTTTATTTTTGTTTTATTTCTTTTGTTTTCCCGATCTGCCTCTCTTCTCCTTCAGATCTGCTTCACTGCAGATCGGCTCTTCTATGGGTTTTTTCGTCTTCTCCAACGCTTCAGTCGGCGAATCTGATGGTTGTAGACTTAGCGGTGGCCGTGGACGGAGCTGCCAGTGCTTGAAGGCTTCGGTGTGGAAGAGAAGGAAGTGTTTCTTAGGCGCGGGGAGTAGCTGCGGTGGAGATTTTTCTTCGGTTGTGAGCAGAGACTGCCGCTACTGAAGGTCGGTTGAAGAAGGAGCCCGGTGGCAGTGCTGAGGAGATCGGGTCTGTGGAGAGGAGCTGCTGTTGTTGGAGGACGGCGTCGATGGTCCGGAGGAGGAGGAGGAGACGTTGCTGAGAGGGAGAGGGAGAGGGGCTGTCTTCTGTGAGGTGAGGGTGGATAGAGGAGAGGCTGCTAGCTTTTGGTTTCAAGGGGAGAAGGAGATGACCGGCGGCTGTTTGGAGAAGAAGAAAATGGTGAGCAGCGGCTTGAGATAAAAAATTGAAACCGGAGGGGGGGGGTGGCTGGTTCAATGGTGCTGCTTGTTGAGATGAGGAGGAGCGGGTCGCAACCAGTTGAGGGAAAAAAATATCAAAAGGGGAGGGGCTGCTGTTTGGGGTTAGATGGGGGGCGGCTGAGAGATCAAGGGGCTGCTGTGTTTGACCGGTTGGAGGAGAAGAAAAAAATAAAAATCCAAAGGGAGCTTGGAGGGGCTGGCCAGCGGCAGCTTGGAGAAGAGATAGATCTAGGGTTTTGTGTTTTTTGTGTTGCCTCCCTCCTCAATTCTCAAAATTGTCCCCTCCCCCTTTTGTGTGAGTTGAAGACCAGTATTTATAGACAAAAATATTGCTAGGTTTTCAAAATTGGTCCCTTAACTTTCTTTTTTTTGTAAAATTTGATTTTTCTTGTTTTTTTGTATTTTTTTTAAAACGAGCTATATCAACGTCGACTCGATGAGGAAAATCAATGATTTTAAAAACGACGCGTGAAAAGTTGAACGTGTTTGAAAATCTTTTGAAAAATTAAATTCTTTTTAGACGACGCTGAAAATGCTAAAATGACGAGAATATATTAAAAAAACATATTTTTTTGGATTTTCATTGTTTTTCTCTATTTTTTTAATTTTTTGAAAATATATCAAAAACATGGGTCAAAAATTGGGTAGCAACAGATAGTAATAATAGTAATATTAATAATAAAAAGGACTTTGAGATGTAAGATTAATGTGATGATTAAACAATGATAAAAACAAATGTCAAGGTTAAAGAATCCACTAATGATACTTCAAACAAGTATAGTATAAACTCTTATTACTCAACTGGAAACCACACACAAAGGAGGTTCCAATCAGATTATAAATTGTTAACATGATTACATTAATTATCTTATTCGAGTAATGCCAATACTTGTAAATATTATCAGGTATTCATGGTGATAGCTTATGTTAACAACAAATCAAGTTCCTTTCATAGTACAGGTGTAGGTTATACCATACGGTTGAGCTATGAAAGTGCCAAGCATTTGTTGTACCAAGGGTTGTTCAACACAAATCTAGATTAACCATTTAACAAACAAAGTATTAAGAGTGAGTAAGATAATAAATATAAAACATGTTAGTATCAAACATTAAAGTCCATGTTGAGTTTATACTATACTTATTCTTACACCATTAGTGTAACCTTTTCACTTGACATAATAGATTCAGTTAAACATAATGAAAGAAAGAAACATAAATAAACAAGATAAGAACATAATTATATAAGGAAAGGAAATGAAAAGTATAAACAAGAGATTAATATAACATAAAATAAAACTTAAACATTACAAAATATAAAGAAAGAGAGCAAGAGCATGATCTTAATCTGAACACCAAGATGTCTAAATGCATGGCAAATGTCTCCTTTTATAGGCAAAAATTTGGAACTATTGATTTGATGAATAATAATTGAGTGGGTGGCCACATCTTGACTTGGTAACAATCATTATCTTCTGCGCACGACCGCACTTCATGCCTTGGGAGCTTGCTTTTGTGTATGTTGATTCTAGCATTGTCGTTTTCCTTGTTGCTTTTTGCATTTAGGTTGTGCTTTAGAGTTTTTTCTCCTCACTGTTTAAGAGAGTTTGTTCCCTTTGACGGGTTATGTATTTTCATTTGTTTTGCTGGTTTCCAGCTTGTTTCGCAAGCTTCGCTTGCTACTTTTTGATCTATACAATACTTACATTCCTGACAATATTTAAAAGTTTAGTGTTATTTAAATTAGATAATTAATAAGATCATGTTAATAATTTATAATGAGCTATTAATGACAAATCAACCGATTGGAACCTCCTTTGTCTGTGGTTTCCAGTTGAATAATAAGATTTTATACTATACTTGTTTGAAATACCATTAATGGATCCTCTAACCTTGACATTTATTTTTATAATTGTTTAATCCTTACATTAATCTTCCATCTCAAAGTTCTCATCAACTTCTTTATTGTTGTTGTTGTTGTTGTTGTTGTTGTTGTTGTTGTTGTATTATTGTTGTCTATAATTTATACAATTAACCTCCTTGTGGTTCGACCCCGGTCTTGCCGAGTTATTTATTACTTCGACACTTTTACACTTGGGAGAAGACATCAATCTTTTGGTCGTGTCAGGTAGCCAAACCTAGTCCTTTTTGAAGTGTTGGTAGGTTCGATGGGTCAGAAGAGATCCAGGTGCGCGGGGCTGTAAACCATAAGCTCCCAGGTATGTAGAACACCGGCGCGCGGTTCAGGCTAATGAGTCCTACCTTAGACCTAAGAAAATTGGGTCCTGCTGTAGATCCCATTAGCTTTGGGTCCAATCGACAGGACCCTTTAGCCTTGGGTCCTAACGTCAGACCCAATAAAATTGGGTCCTAGCACAACACCAAAGATACTTGGGTTTTGCCTTGTCGATGAACCCATCAGCCTTGGCTCCCGCGCAGACCCAAGAGAGGTGGGCACGGACACAGGACCAATTACATTTGGGTCCGGATGATGGACCCATTACATATGGGTCTGGATGATGGACATGTAGACTTGGTAGACGACCAAATCCAGGAGAATATGGACTTGGCCACAGGAGTCCTGGACTTGGCTGGCGACCAAGTCTAGTGTACTTGGACTTGACAAGGGATCAAGTCTAGGGTACATGAACTTGTTGTAGAACCCCAGTGCAGGTCATAAGAGACCTGGTAGCGGGTTTGCACCCAGAGCATGAGTTTGCAGACCCCAGGCATGTAATTTTGCAACCCCTCGCGTTGGTCTGCACCCACCGCCTGGGTATGCAGCCCTTGCACCCGGGTCTGTAGACCTTGGGGTGCGGGCTTACATACCTGCATGCTTGTGTCTGCAGCTAGGCATGCGGGCCCGCAGACCTACTTGCCTGGGTATACAGCTAGGCACGTGGGCCAATCCCTATCGTCCAGGGCTATGTAGACCCAATGCCAGGTGTTTGTAGCCCGAGGCCGCGGCTAGCGCACAGGTATGGCCTAGCGTTAGGTGTTTGTATCCATGTTCTTATATTTTTTCAAACTTTTAAAAAAAATTATGGTTTTTCTTCAACAACAATAATAATTTTTTTAAAAAAAATTTACTAATGATGACAACAACAATAATAGTAATATTAATTCTTAATTTTACCCTACAAATCAAATCTATTTTTGCTTTTTAATATTTATAATATTTTCTACAAATGTATTAATTATTATATGAATAATATTAATTATAATCAAAATTATAATATTTATAATAAAAATAACAATATTTTTAATATTAATAATATTAATTATAATAAAAATCATTATATTTATATCATAATAATAATATTCTTAATATTAATATTTTTAATTATAATAAAGATAATAATATTTAGAATACAAATAATAATATTTATCATATTACTAATAATATTAAACTTGTTTGGCCAAAGTTTTTATAGTAATAATTTTTTAAAAAATTATTAACTATTAGCGATAATAACAACAACAATAATTATTATATATATATATATATATATATATATATATATATTTGAAATGCAAAAATAAATATATTCAAAACTTCCTTCTTTGCATATTAATCAAATAAGTTGGAATTACTATATCGTGAACTTGCTTTACAAAAGGAAGCTGTACTTTATACATGCTCGTGTGTTAAACAACATTTTGCCTGCAACAAAGCAAACTCCCATCAACTACTCAACTAGAAAAGACTCCCAAAGATCATTTTCAATTCTCTTTGTGTTTCAAACAAGTCAATCAATACAGGATTATAGAAGTCGTTTTCCAATGCCAAAAACATCTTTAACAAGAGTGAAGAAAAATATAAAACAAAGAACATGCCATCTTCTTTTCTGCATATCAACTACATGCATCCAGAACTTCAGGGTAACGTGTTTGAAACAAATGTAAAATCCGAGAATGTACTGAACAAGCATGAACAAAAACATATATATAAAAAAAATCTTACATTACCTATCTTTAATAATGAGATCTTGAAAATAGCTATTTTCATTAGGAGCAACAGCTCTAAATGCAATAAAGAAAAAACACACAAAATACCATTCCAAAATATGAAATTTTTATTAAGATTTCGCACATGAGTTTCTGTCGCAGAAAGAGTTGGGAATGAATTACCATCGCTATATTTTACCTAAACACTTAGTTCCTATAAACCAACTGCTATAAAGTGGCCTGCAGAGCACATAACAACTGCTTGATTACCTTGAAGTACATTGCTTGCACGATTCACTTGCAGAAAACTGCTAAATCAAGTGCAAACTCACTTGTGATGCATTTCATGCATATGATGAGCTTATACCACCAAGCAGTTTTTGATGCCTGAACTGCAGATTTCAACAATGCAATGAGATTGAACTTCTTAAAACAACACTGAACTCCTACCAAATCTATGTAATAATTACAGTAGACCATGATAATAGATTCTATAGCTATTGTCTTTCGAAATTTACAGCATCTCATAATATATACCTTTGTACAACAACGCATCTATAAACAAATAAAGAATCTCAATCCTAACTGAAAGTGTGGTGTGAACCAACATGTGAAAACCACTACGTCTTGAATTTACCTCCAAATGCCCGCAGCCCATATCAACATAAATTTTTAGCTTTGCCTTCAACTCCTTGCACTGGCTAGTTCTGCAAAGCTGGCAACAGTGCTCCTCACTGTTTATAGACAGCCAAAAGAATAAATCAACTACCTCCTTCACTTGCTACTTTGAACACAGAGCATTGAGCAGCACATGAGCCAACATGAGGTCGACAAAATACTGGTGGCCAATTTCACCATCCCTCCACTTCATCTTAGCTGGACCTCTGCCATAGTGTACTCCGTCATTGCACCGATTATCAAAATGCCATGGAAAAGTCATATCAAAGTCATCTATCACACCAGTAACCAACCCAGCTTGCCTAAATTTCTCTAAAGCAACCCAATTATATACCTCCATCTTGTTCGGATTAAATTGCAGTGTCCTTGCATACCCACCGGTGGCTACCGTTGTCCGGTAAAAGATGAGTGGAACTGCCAATCCTCTCTGCCTCACTGAATCCATAGTTTCTTTCCAGAATGATGCTGCATAGTCAGCTCCCGCCGTATATGATCTCAAATTTCGCCAATGCACACCATCATGTAAACCTGAATTCATGATTATAGTGTCTGGCAACGTGTCCTCTGAGAAGTACTTCTTCAACAAATTCCTAAATCCTTCATCCGCCAAGGAATTAAATCCTTCATAATTCAGTGTTTCATTCCAATGACCATTGAAAATGCTAGTAATCCGAACAGTCTGAGAAGCATCGTTCGGGTTTGAAAAGTTCATGTCAAACCGTCTAGGAACTGATGGTATTTGAGGCAAATCCAACACAAAATTGAGCATGTTTCTTATAGTATCAACATGATTTGAATCACCCCAAAAGAAAATCCACCGATTCTTCAAGCAATTCCAAGAAGAATCAGCTGAAAACAACCTAAATGAACAATGACTAGAATACACCCAGCCATTACTCTCTAACATCCCTAAAGAACCACTACACCAAGGACTTTGGCAAGGAAAATCTGGCGCGAGACAGCGGTACCGGCCATCGTTACTAATTTGACAGCCATCATTTTTACCATACCTAGTCCACCTTCCTAACCAAAGATCTCTAATGAAATCAGATTTTTGACAAGTTTTAATCTTTGGCAATTGAGTGTGACCTTTAACAAACTTGATTTGAAACTTACGCAATTGTTTATCAAACGCAAATCTCCACGGTGAAAATTTAAGACCTTCAAAATGCCTATAGAGCAAAATAACAGTAAGATTATAATCACCAGCAAAATCAGGATGAACTTGAAGCGAAATAGAGTAAGACCCATTTCCAAAATCTCTGACTAAAGGCCTTGATTTCCATGTCTCCCCTGAAAGATCGGTCTCAAAATAATCTCCACCTAAACAAACAAGATTCTTGGACTCATCCAGTGCTTGAAAACCAAATTCATGACGATCACCAGCTGTCAACTCAATCAAATCTTTATCATCCAATCCAGGAATCACGATCTCCACTGTACGTGACTCTCTACAAGGCTCCCCTCCGGAGGCTAACCACCTTGAAAGAAGATACGCAGTCAAGTTTGGCTCCAATTCAGTTGATACCCATTTCACATTACCAGCTGATTGATGCCTTCCTGGGGCTGGATTCTCCAAAACTCCATCTAAATGATTCTGAGGAAAAGAAACATTCTTGTCTTTGTTTAGTACCATGTTAAATCTAGGAGGGGCACTGGTATTATTGTTGTTGGTCTCTTGGGCTAATGGGGTGTCTGCTGTGACGTTCTTTGTGATTGTAGAGAAGTTTTGAAGGGTTTGTTGTTGCTGTTGCTGCTGCTGCTGCTGCTTCTGCTCGGTTAGAATTGCGAGAGGGTGTTGTGTGTGAGGTTTAATGGTCAAAGATTGCTTGGTGAACCTTCTTGATTCTACAACGCTTTTAATGGTACCACCATCCATGCTCCAAACAACAACCATGACAAGGAAAACAAAAGCTGTGAGCATGTGAAGACGCCATTGAAGCACACAGTTTGAACGGTAAAAAAGCCATGATTGGTTCTCTCCCTTTTCAGGCATATCTGCTAAGAAAAAACACAAGAAAAGAAACAAAAGAAAGAGAAATTTGACAAAAACAAGAAGTAGTATGCAAGTAAAGAGTTTTGTCTGGGAGACAATTATTTGACGACAAGAAGTCTAAATTGCACAACACACCAAGAAAGATTTAATCTTCTTCTTAAAAAACAGTAAGCCTCGATTTTCTCGAGATGATAAACAAGGGAGGAGGTGTAGGCTTACCTATTATTATTATTATTATTATTATTATTAGAAGCCCTTTTGAGAGCTGAAATTTTCTCTGTCAACCGAAAACGAAGGTTGTTATTCTTAGTAGCAAATTCAGCAGTAGATTTTGCCTTTTCTTTTCTTTCCTTTCCTTTATTAGTTCTATCTGCCTGTCCGTTGTTACAATTGTCAAGGTAAAAAAAGAGAAAAACACGGGGTTCGTTGTTAAACTGGAAAAGCCGTGTAGCTTGTAGAGACATACATGAATCAAATAAATTCCCTTCAAGTGGCAATCAATTCGGTTAACAATTATATCGCAATCTTTTCACGGATTGTGATATTAGTAAAGAAATATACAAACCGGTCTGGAATTTAATATTTATTAAAAAATTATGTAACAATCTTATGAGATAGAGACATGTTAAACAACATTTAACAAAATTATTGAAAAACTGAAATTAATTATTTATGATTTTAAAGGTAAATCTTACACTCAATCTAAACGAAATTGTGATATTAAATGTTTTAGATGTTAAGAGAACAAATATTATATTTCAAGGTATCCAAACAAGAAAATAATGGTAATGAGAGACAATGGAGAGCTAGAATATGAAAGTGACAAATTTGAATATGAAAACATGTCACCATTGAAGAAGACGAGTTAGCATTTTCGGTTAGGGAGTCTATAGTTATAAGGTGTACACTTCAAGTTTAGATCAAGGAAGATGAAAGTGATCGGAAAGGAAAAATATTTTTCATACGCGATACTATATACAAAACAAGGTATGTAGTTTAATTATAGATAGTGAAAAAATTGTGCTAATGTGGCTAGCACTACCTTTATTATTAAACTGAAATTGTATATTGATAAGCATACTAGACCTTATAGATTGCAATTGTTGAATGACAGTGGTGAAGTGAAAGTGACTAAACAGGTTGTGGTTTCATTTTCAATTAGAAGTATGTTGATAAAGTTCTATGTGATGTGGTATCAATGCAAGCAAGTTACATCTTATTGGGGAGACCATGGCAATATGATAGGCAAGCAATTCATGATGGGGTTAAAAATAGGTTTATTATTGTAAAATATGGTAAAACCATCACTCTTATACATTTTTCATCCAAACAAGAGTATAGTGATCAAATAAAGCTAAAAGGTGAGTATGAGACAACAGGAAGAGAAAATCAAGGTGAGGAACAAAGGGAGAGAAGACCATCAGATTTGGCTAAAACCTAAAGCACTACTATAACCCATTAAACCACCCATCCAAACACAAACAAACTTTCAACCAACACTAAAAAAAAATTAAACCACTCAGGCACTACCCAAAAACATCCAAATCTGGCCAAGAGTGAAGGTAAGACATGAGGAGTTGATGTGAACCTTGTGATCATGCAACCCACAATCAAGATTGAGATCTGATCCTGGAAAGCCAAAATAGATCTGATAGGTGATTAGTACTTAAAAGTGCATGTTTATCAAGGTTTTATATCATCATTTTGCACCTGAAGTATCAATAACTCCTCAATTAAAGTGCCCGTTTGGCATTGCGGCCAAACCGGCTTTTCACCGAAATTCAATTTTATTTTTTTTTGCTAAAATTGAGTTCGGTTTGTACTTTCTAGATCGTTTTGGTATGCTGATATCAAAAATGATTTTTAAAAAATAAAAAAACATTATTGGCATACTTTTCGGCACGAAAAGCTATTTGAAAAGCAACAGCTACCACACTCCCAAACACCCTCAAAGCATGTTCTATAATAACAAGTCTGATACTATAAAATGCCTTAATATATGGTAAATATTCATCTTAAATGCAAGCCTATCACATAAATCAAAGGATTGATTGATGAATTCAACTACTGAAATTGTGAAGATAAAGAGCGGGTGAAGCTTAGAAAAGATATGTTGGTGCAATCCAAACTGGAACACTGTTCGGTAATTGGGTCATGTCTCGAGTTCTATATGTTCAAATGATCTCAATTTTTTACACAAATTTGGTAAGCCATAGGCCTACAACTTTCATGTGGAATCCAAAATTTAAAAAGGTCGTTTTCAAGTTCAAATTATAGCAACAACAGAGAATTCTGAATCTATCTTGCAGCCCGGACATTGTTCAGTGTTCAGCCCATATCTCAAGGTCTAGAAATCCAAATGATCTCAATTTTTTTTTGGAAAGCTAAGAGAATTTCCTAGAACTTTCATGAGTATAGGTGGATCCAGTTATGATGTTAGCAATGACGTTTTATTCAGACAAGAAGATAAGGATTTTCACCAAGTCAATATGTGGTCACCCACTCAACAATTATTCATCAAATCAATAGTTTCAAATTTTGGCTTATAAAAGGAGGCATTTGCCATGCATTTAGACATCTTGGTGTTCAGATCAAGATCATGCTCTTGCTCTTTTTCTTTGTATTTTGAAATGGTTAAGTTTTATTTAATGTTATATTAATCTCTTGTTTATGCTTTTCATTTCCTTTCCTTTATTTGTATAAATATGTTCTTATCTTGTTTATTTATATTTCTTTCTTTTATTATGTTTAGCTAAATCTATTATGCCAAGCTGAAAAGGTTACATTAATGGTGTAAGAATAAATATAGTATAAACTCAATATGGACTTTAATGCTTGATATTAACATGTTTTATATTTATTATCTTGTTTACTTTTAATACCTTGTTTGTTAAATGGTCAATCTAGATTTGTGTTGAACAACCCTTGGTACAACAAATGCTTGGCACTTTCATAGCCCAACTGTATGGTAACCTACACATGTGCTATGAAATAAACTTGATTTGTTGTTAACATAAGTTATCACTATGAATACCTGATAATATTTACAAGTATTGGCATTACTCGAATAAGATAATTAATGTAATCATGTTAACAATTATAATCTTATTGGAACCTCTTTTATGTGTGGTTTCCAGTTGAGTAATAAGAGTTTATACTATACTTGTTTGAAGTACCATTAGTAGTGGATCCTCTAACCTTGACATTTGTTTTTATTATTGTTTAATGCTTATATCAATCTTATATCTCAAAGCTCTCTTTATTATTACTATTACTATTATTAATATCATTACTACTACTACTACTACTACTACTACTATTGTTATTATTAGTATTACTATTACTACTACTACTACTACTACTACTATTAATTATTATTATTGTTGTTGTTTTTGTTGTTGTTGTTGTGTTGCTGTTATTTATAATTAACCTCCATATGGTTCGACCCCGGTCTTTCCGGGTTATTTATTACTTCAACACTCCTGCACTTGGGAGAAGACATCAATCTTGTGGTCGTATCAATAGGAGTGTGACACAATGGAAACTTGCCCTAAGGCACCAACATTATTGAAATGAAGTAGAATGACGCCACAAAGCCAATTAATCTTCGATAAGTCAGATTCAGTTTGTTCAATAACTAAAGAATGCAATAATCACTCTCACACATTAAAATTGAAAAATTTAGAAGTAATATTCATCAATCACTCCTTGAAATTCTGGTTATATGTGTTTAAATAGTATTTAAAATTAACCCCAATGGATCTACCCTAGTTGGTTGAACTGACCCCTATACAAAACTGACCTAAAAACTCTAAACGGAAAACCCTATAGCCTGATCCAAACAAGTCATGGATCCTAGCTGAAAAACAAAGTATTAATTAAGCTTAAATATGAAATAAAATAATAAAAATAACAAATCTTTCATTAAATACCACAACCCTTCTTTCCTTGTGTAGCTAGGATGAATAATGAATCCTTATAAGAAAAGGATTCTGAAACATTAATGAATCCTTGCCTATGAAACCCGAGAATAAATTATACAAAAAAAAACGGATTCATAATAATTTAAATTTTTATAATACAAAAATAGTGTAACTACAAAAAATAATAATGATAATAATTATGGTGATAAAATTTAATAGTTTTGGAGAAAAAAAAGGGCTTGATTGAGTAAAAGGGAGAAAGATGGGGCCAAAATGGAATTAAAAAGAAATGGGACTATAAATACCCCATTCCTTCTTTCTTCCATGGCTGGCTGGACAACATCAAGAAGGGGGGATTTCAGATTTCCTTCGTCAAGCCAGGAGAAAACACTTAAGTTAGTATACCTATATAAGCCTTGAAATTATTAAGTGGAGAAAACACATTTGGGCAGAGGATTTACAAGAAGAAAAGTGAAGAATTTATGAAGAAAAGAGGGAGAAAGGAGGGTCGGCTGCAGGTGAAGAAAAAGGAGTTGAGAAACCTTAATCAAACTAGAAATTAAACCTAAATTTCTCTCAGGTATGTAGCTTGAAACAAATTATGAAAGCCAATTTAAATTAAATTAAGAATTGTGTAGTAATTTGAAGTTCAAAAATTGGGGTTCTTTAGTAGAAAAATTGGGGAAATTATTGGAATTAAGTGGATAGGAGTTGCATAAATTACCTAAAACAATGAAATTATACAAAGAAGATTAAAACAAAACCCATAACCAAAGGAGCAAGAGTGGCCAACCAAGGTAGGTTAGAGAGGAAGGGGAAAATTTCTGATTTTTCCTTGTTCCATAAGAACATTGAAACGTATTGTTATGGGGTAAACAATGATGAAATGTTGTGGATGAGTATAAAAAGAGGAAGGGAACCTTAGTTCCCTTAAGCTAAATTCGGCCAAGAGCCAAATGAGGGAGAGAAGAAAAAAAACACTCTAGTATGTTGTGTGTTCATGATGTATAAATTAGGGACAGTGGAAAGCTCAATTGAAAAACGTTGACGAATCTAGTCAGATTCGTCAACTCTTTCCAGAGGAGATTCGAGCCCTAGAAAAACAAAATTTAAGGACAATCTCTTGATAGTTGTAGTTGGGAGTGTTAGATTTCCAATAAATCCAATCTCATCTAATTTGAAGTTCTGGAACTTCAAATACAAATAAAAATCTGAGGGGAGATTAAGCTGTCACCTTTGCTGATAAATTCAGCCAAGTCGATAAAACAGAGAAATTTAGCCATATTAAGGGTATAATTCATTTTATTGCTCTTTGTAAAGTGTGTAACATTGTGTCTTGATCTTCAAAAGGAATAAACTGTGATTAAAATTGAATTCATGATGTGCAATTGGGCTGTTAATGAGCTGAAAATGTTGAAGGATAATAATGAGGAATGTAGGTAAGAAAGAAAAGAATGGTAAAAATGAAATGAATATTATTGCCATTGTTGCTGTTGTGTTGTGATATGTGGACTAATATGTAGTAATGATGGGTGTTTGTTGTTTCAGAAGGAACTGTAGGAGGAGTGCAGCAATAACAGGGAAATGCAAGTCGAGCAATCTACAACAGGTAGGTACTCAATACCTATATCTCCTCTAGTTAATAATTATTTTAACCAATTTTTAAACTATAAATTTTGGTGCTTATTGATAAGGAAAAGAAAAAGGGAAAAGGAAAGGTTAAACAACGGGAAAATAGAAACGGAGAACTAGATTTAATTTATGGGTCCTTTTAGAGGAAATGGACAGTAACATAAACATTAAGAATGATTGTTCCTCGAATTTGATTAGCCTGTCCCATATACGGAAGGGAGGCTAATGATGTTAATAATTAGTCCTTAGTCCTTTCTTTGTCATTTTATTTTCAATAGTTAATCACATCAATCAATCCTTTGAATTGTGAGATTTACCTTAGCCCTTTCTTTGTCTTTCCACTTTCAATAGTCAATCACATCAATCAATCTTTTGAATTGTGAGATATGCCTTGATTAATACTTAAAAGTGCATTTTTATCAAGGTTTTATATCATTATTTTGCACTTGAAGTATTAATAACTCCTTAACTAAAGCATGTTTTATAATAACAAGTATGATACTATAAGATACCTTAATTTATGGTAAATATTCATCTTAAATGCAGGCCCATCACATAAATGAAAGGATTGATTGATGAGTTTAAGTACTGAAATTGAAAGGACAAATGGAGGACCAAACTTAGAAAAGAAATGTTGGTTTAGTCCAAACTGGAACACTGTTCGGTAATTATGTTATATTTGGAGCTGTAGATCTTGGATTTAGGTCTGCTTTATATGGATGGAAAGATAAGACATAGACTTAAAACTTTCATGTGGAGTCCAAGATTTAAAAAGACCATTTTCAAGTCCAAATGATAGCAACAATGGAAAAGTCTGAATATGTCTTGCAACCCAGACATTGTTCACTATTCAACCCATATCTCGAGTTCTAGAAGTCCAAATGACCTCAATGGTTTTTTCTGGAAAGATAAGACAATTTCCTAGAACTTTCACGAGTACAATTAGTTCTAATTCTGATGTTAGCAATGACGTTTTGTTTAGACGAGAAGATAAGGATTTTCACCAAGTCAAGTGTAAGATCCCACATCGGAAGCGAGCGTCCAGAGCCAGGGCCTTATAAGTGCATGCTCACCTTGACTAGTAAGACGCATTTTGGGGCCATGCATGGCTGCCAAGAACAAACCCGTGAGGAGGACCTAGGTAGAAGCTCTGGATTTGGGTGGACTATGAGGCTCAAAGCGGACAATATCTTGCTAGTGAGGTGGGGTGTTACAGGACTAGTAATAAGTTGGTTGGGGGATGTGATTAATACTTAAAAGTGCATTTTTATCAAGGTTTTATATCATCATTTTGCACTTTAAGTATCAATAACCCTTTAACTAAAGCATGTTTTATAATAACATATTTAATAATATAAGATACCTTTAATTTATGGTAAATGTTCATATTAAATGCAGGCCTATCACATAAATGAAAGAATTGATTGATGAGTTTAAGTATTGAAATTGAAAGAACAAAGAGAGGGCCAAACTTAGAAAAGAGATGTTGGTGGAGTCCAAACTGGAACACTATTCGGTAATCAAGTCATATCTCGAGTTCTAAATGTCTAAATGACCTAACATTTTAGGAAAGATTTGGTAAGACATAGGCCTACAATTTTCATGTGGAGTTCAAGATTTAAAAAGGCCGTTTTCAAGTCTAAATTATAACAACAACGGAGAAGTCCGAATCTGTCTTGCAACCCAGACATTGTTTAGTGTTCAGCCCATATCTTGAGTTCTAGAAATCCAAATGACCTTAATTTTTTTTTCCTAGAAAGCTAAGACAATTTCCTATAGGTTTCATGCATATAGGTAGATCCAGTTCTGATGCTAGAAATGACGTTTTATTCAGATAAGAAGATAATGATTTTCACCAAGTCAAGAGTTGGTCACCCACTTAACAATTAGTCATCAAATCAATAGTTTCAAATTTTGGTCTATAAAAGGAGGCATTTAGCATACATTTAGGGGCTTGGTTGTTCAGATCAAGAACTTGTTCTTACTCTCTCTCTTTATATATATATTTTTTGTAATTCTTAAGTTTTGCTTTCAAATTATTTTTATATCAAATTCAGTACATATTCTTTTTATTAGAATTTATTTTGTTTAAAAGCCTTTTTTTTATTGCATTTTATTTTCAATTTCATCCCAAAGCATTCTATTGATTTACAATTTTGCTTTGTTGTTTTTTAGAGTCTGCTTTCTTTGAGGCTTGTCATGAGCTCATGACCAAGACCATGAGTCTTGAAGATTAACATTGGTTGAGTCTAGTCTTTTTTAGGACCTTTTTTTTAAAAAAAAAAAAATTAATTTCATCCTTCAACATTTAATTTATTAAGAATTGGTCTTTGTGTTTTTTTTTTTTGCCTTTTTTTTTATAGAGTTATTCCAATCATGTGCCTATAGTCACCAAGTCAGTGGGTTAACCTGTGTTGACATGAATTTTTTTTGTTGCTTTTTTCTTAATTATTTTTTTTTTCGGTTTCACCCTTGTACATCGGGTTGTTTTATAATTGAGCTTAATAGTTTAACCCGAATGGGCTTAGGTCGGTTTTTATTTAATACTGTTGTGTTTTTTATTATTAATTAAATTAGTTGATCTTATTAAACCTAATCAAGTTAATGGCTCGAATCCTGAATTGTTTTTATTTTTGTGTTTATAACTTGTTTATTATCGTGGTAGTATTTATTTTTTAAGTTTTTTTATTTGAAAATATATTAAAATAATATTTTTTTATTTCTAAATTTTTAGGTCTTTTTATATTTTCAAGGAACAATATAAAGACTTTAATACCCTTAGAAACAAAAAAACAAAACTTGCAAACAAGGCTATTTGCGTATTTCCAGGTGTTTGTGTTTGGTAATTGATAGGTTGGATTGATGGCGACTTGGTCTTTTAATAATTTTATGGTCAATGAGAAAACATTTTGCTTATGCGTGCGCGACATGTGCAAACGAGTGGGTAACACTCGCACCAGTCAAGTAAATTAGAAGCGACTTAATGTGTGCTTTCCAACGATGCAGGGTGTGTAGTTGGCGGAGGAGTGCTTAAACTACGATGAACCTTTTTCTCAATCTTCTCTTTGCTAAAAGATGAACATGTCTTTCCATTAGTTTTTTTTTGTATCCTTACTGGTCCTTTTTTTATTATTATTATTGCTATTTATTTTGTTTTTAATTTTTTGGTGATTTTTTTCTTTAATTTTGTCCCTCTTCATTAGATTTTAATTAATTTGTATATCAAACTTGATTCCTATTCTTTTGATTTTTGTTTGTTTTTTAACCCCTTTTCTAATTAAACTTTATTTTCAATTTTCTTCCACAGTATTTGATTTCAAATTATTTTTATATCAAATTTAGTCTACATTCCTTTTATTGATATTCTTTTGTTTAGGAGCCTTGTTTTATTGCATTTTCATTTTAATTTCATCCCCTAATATTTTATTAATTTATAATTTTATTTTGTTGTTTTTTAGGGTCTACTTTCTTTGAGACTTGTCACGGGCTCATGGACAAGGCCATGAGTCTAGAAGGTTAACATATGTTGAATTTGGATTTTTTTAAAACTATTTTTATTTTTTATTTTATTATTTAATATTTAATTTATTGAGAATTGATATTCGTATTTTTTTTTCCTATAAGGCTTCCCAATCATGTGTCCATGATCACCAAGTTAACGTGTTAACCTAGGTTCACATTAATTTTTTTTTTGTTGTTTTTTTTTAATTTTTTTTATTTTATTCTTCAACGTTTAATTATTTTTTAATTGAAATTAAGAGTTTAACCTAGATGGACTCAGGTTGGGTTTTTTCTTCTTTTAGATATTTTTACCTTGTCAATTTTTTTATGAGTTTATTTATTATTATTATTGTTTTTTTATATTTATTGAATTAGTTGATTTTATTAAACCTAATCGAACCTGAATCTCATTTTTATTTGTTTGTTAACACTTGCATTGTCTTGATATTTTTTTTATGTAGTAAAAAAATTAGGCTCGTCCATAGCACATTCCTATCTAGTTTCATTCATAAACTATATATATAAAAATAATTTTATAATTCTTTTAGAACAAGATGAGTGAAAAAGATGAGTTAGACACAAAAGCTAATTTTTATTTATTATTTCTAATTACAATCCAAAATTACCTTTCTCAAGGTTGCAAAACAAAAAAAGAAAAATTTCAATTTTTAGTTCCTTATTTATCTCCATCCTTGTTCCATAAACAAAACGCCATTGACTTTTGTTTTATAGTTTATTTTGTAATGTTATAATAATTATTTTTTAAATGTTTGTTTATTAAAAAATATATTAAAATAATTTATTTTTTTTCTTAAAAAAATTAATATTTTTTTAAAAAAGTTTTAAAAATATTTTTGGACGGTGAAGTTACTTGAAATTTTCTCTCCTCCTCTGTCGATTGAGATGCAAAAGCACTTTTCCAAAAGAACTTCTCGTCTCTTACATTACTTTTCTTGTTTCTGAACTACAAAGATACTTCCTTGTCTTTAGATTCTTCAAAATTTAGTTATATCCGCTATATATTTTTTTTAAAGCACTCACTTCATCTTGATCTGTTCTCTCTCTTTTCCAGCTAATACATTTTTAGTCTCCTCCGCCAGTTTTTGGCCACACATTCTCTTTATCTTGTCCCTTCTTCTCTCTCTTCGCTTCTTTCAGTTTAAAAAATCTGGTCTTTGTTCTTTGTTTTAACTTAAATCTGGCTACTTTAGCTTCGAAGCCTCAAAAGTTCTTTTATTTACTAACCCCGCCTTTTCGTTCTTTGTTGATCTTGCCATAATAGTGTGTATTTTATGTTCTTTAGGCTGTTTAGTCTTCTGGGTCTCTTTTGTTCTGCTGGTAGTTTGTGATCCCAACTATTAGTTCTGGTTTAAGGTTATTTGATCAGTTGTGGCTTCTTGGTGCTCTTTTTTTTTGTTTATACTGAGGTTGAGAACTCAGAATGGCTGGTCCTCGTTTTTTTGTGTGATTGGAGTTGGGGTTCGTGCTCTCTCTTGTTGATTTATCAATTTGAAGATTGTTGATGCATTCTTTCTAATAAGATGCAGCCCGATCAGCGCAAAAAGGTAAGCAATCTAGTCATCATCTTTTGCAAGTAATTTTTATGAATATAAATTTCCATATCTGTGCACTTTTTGGACAATATCAAATTGGTTGTTGTGGTTACTACTGTCTTGTTAAAATACATCCAACTAGGCTTGGGATTGTGATTAGTTTCATTTTTCACCATGATCCCGTTAATCATTTTTGCGATCCATATTTATTTGTATTGCGTGTATAGTTTCTTCATACCAAGGTGTGGAGGAACAGCTATCATGTTCATGTCTGTTTCTTTGACACATGCTTATGTTTTCCTGTTGCAAAATTGTGGCAGGTCCCACTAGAATACTATTTCAATGTAATTCAATTCTTATTTTTTTTTTTAAAGAAAAAAAAATGTTGTAATACAGAGGCACTGCATGTCTTGAAATAGGAGGAGGTGTCAATCACATGTACGCATGTTCTTATCCTTTTTCTTTTTCACTTTTTGGGTTTTGGGGGTAGGGGGTTAAATTCATGAAGATATTACCATGTTCTTATCCTTTTTCTTTTTCTAATTTTGCATGCAAAGCAGTAATTCTATTTCTAATTTACTTTTACTGGAAGTCGGATTTATAAATCTTATCTACAGCAGTTTACATTCTTGTTGACAGACTAAAGGAGCAGTTTTTCTTCGTTAATATTTGAACTCTTCTAATCATAATGATGTGAAATATAATGTAGACCAAATAATTGCTCTACACTCAATAATTAAGTTGTGGATCAGTTTAATTGTTGGGTAAGCAGCAGTAGATTAGGATGTTGAATGAAGCAATTTGAAGTGATCTTTTCAAATGCTTGCAATGGTGTTCGGAAGATGCATGTTATTTTAATGATGTCAAACATGTTTACTTGTGCTATGTGTGCGTACGCAGCAAAAAATCACTTGTTGTAGCTAAAATGGGGTTGGAATACTCTTTAAATAATATTGCAAGTCGGTTTGATTGTTATTATAAATTTCTTCTTGAGCGTTACTTTTCATGTCCTTGATTTGGCATATTTGAACATGGTATTGCAGTCATCCGTGGATGTAGACTTTTTCACAGAATATGGTGAGGGGAGCAGGTACAAAATAGAGGAAGTGATCGGCAAAGGAAGCTATGGTGTTGTGTGCTCTGCATATGATACGCATATTGGAGAAAAAGTTGCAATCAAGAAAATCAATGACATCTTTGAGCATGTATCTGATGCCACCCGCATCCTTCGAGAAATTAAACTTCTTAGACTCCTGCGCCATCCAGATATTGTGGAGATCAAGCACATTTTGTTGCCTCCTTCCAGAAGGGAATTTAAGGACATATATGTTGTTTTTGAACTAATGGAATCTGATTTACACCAAGTTATCAAAGCAAATGATGATTTAACTCCAGAACACTATCAGTTTTTCCTTTATCAGCTTCTTAGAGGCCTCAAATACATACACACAGGTGATTGACTTGGTTTCTTGAAGTTCTAACTGTAAAATATTGAATTTGTTTTCGTACCCTACTTTTTTACGGGCACACTCATTGTGTGGTGCTGTATTGCTACATGCTGACACTCAGCATGTGTAGAAATATAAGGATCCGGTATTTGCTGATTTATTATTATGATTATTTCAACATAATGTATATTTTTTTTAATGGTGTTGTAGCCAATGTCTTTCACCGGGATCTGAAACCCAAAAATATCTTAGCAAATGCCGACTGCAAGCTCAAGATCTGTGACTTTGGTCTCGCAAGAGTAGCCTTTAATGATACCCCAACTGCCATTTTCTGGACAGTAGGTTTTCTCTTGGCTTGATATAGCATTTTAATTTCCATATAAGGGGGTCCCTGTGATGGTTTCAAATGTTGATTTTCATTCATTTAGGGTTTTATTATTTCCTTTCCTTGTGGTCTCAGGATTATGTTGCAACAAGATGGTACAGAGCTCCGGAATTGTGTGGATCATTTTTCTCAAAGGTGCCATGACCATTGCACCAATTTGTTACAAAGTTTTGTGAATCTCCTTTGACTATACTGGCTTTAATTGCTTCTCCCCTTGCATGGTTATTCCAGAACACCTTGAAATTATAATCACTACTTGCATGGTTCCTTTTGGGAGTTGGAGAGTTGTAAATAGTTAATGTTATCATATTCCAACTTACTTCCTGCAACAGTTCTTTTAGTCATCACTTCTGTTTTTCTTTTTCAGTATACGCCAGCAATAGACATATGGAGCATTGGATGCATATTTGCTGAACTATTGACAGGAAAACCTCTTTTCCCTGGGAAGAATGTAGTCCATCAATTGGATCTGATGACTGATCTCTTGGGAACACCATCGCCTGAAGCCATTGCAAGGGTATATTTCATGTGATAAGCTTTCCTTGAAACAGAACTGATTGTTTTATCATTTACAATCTGTGTTTTTCTTATCTTCATCCATGCAGTTGCTCTGTATGCTGAAGTATTGGTATTATATGAACAGGTACGCAATGAGAAAGCTCGAAGATACCTGAGCAGCATGAGAAAGAAGAAGCCCATTCCATTCTCTCAAAAGTTCCCTAATGCTGACCCCCTTGCACTTTGTTTGTTAGAAAGAATGTTGGCATTTGAACCAAAAGATCGACCTACTGCTGAAGAGGTAAATTTTGATACCTCTTCATCTTCACCTTGATAATGTGCCTCCCTTCTTCTAAAAGAGCATATTGTACTGTGTTTTGTCAGGCTCTCGCAGATCCATATTTTAAGGGCTTGGCCAAGGTTGAGAGAGAGCCTACTGCTCAACCAGTTACCAAGATGGAATTTGAATTTGAGAGACGAAGGATAACTAAAGAAGATGTACGAGAGCTTATATACCGAGAAATTCTTGAGTATCATCCTAAAATGTTGAAAGAGTCTTTAGATGGTTCAGAGCCAACTGGGTTCATGTATCCAAGGTATTGGTGTTGTAAAATTAAGATTCTTGGTTTGTACCATCATAATTGTTAAAGCATATGCAGTATTCCATATATTTGAAGTATCAGCGCAAATTTGAGATTCCTGTTAGATTCAAGAGTTTTAGTGTCCCTGTGAAATAAATTATTAAGTTGTGAATTTTTCCATTGCAGTGCTGTTGACCATTTCAAGAAGCAATTTGCTTACCTTGAGGAGCACTATGGAAATGGTGCTCCTGTTGCTCCACCCGAGAGGCAGCATGCATCATTGCCCAGGTATCCCAATTCATAAAGTGTTTCAGTGCTGCCTCCCATTTATATTCGGGATTTTGTCAACTGAATTGATACAAATTCATGTATGCAGGCCATGTGTATTATATTCAGATAATACAATACAGAATTCAGCAGCAGTCACCAATGATCTCTCCAAGTGTTCTATCAAAGAAATTGAGAAGCCACATGTAGACAGGAGTGATGGGGTGCCAATGACAAGGCTTCCTCTTCAAGTTCCTCAAAGTATCCAAGGTTTGCAATAATTGCATCTAGTTTAGCTTCATCTATTCTCATCTGCTCTCTTTGATGTCTTACTGAATTTCTAGGAAATCAAATATTTTATACTACATTTGTGTCTCTTTCCCTTTTAGAAACCTGTTGTCTCCAAAATTTGAAGGAGAAACCATTGTGAATCTTGTTTGTAACCTTTATCTTTTGTCTGATTCATCGGCTGACCAATTAACTTAGGTTTTCCTGACGTCTTTTAAGTGATTTGGTTGGCATGGTATAAAATATTTGAGTTAGCGCACACAGCTTTTAGGAAGTCGACGAGGTTTTGCATTCACAACTTACAAATACATAATTCAGTATGAGAAATTATAGTGGCTATTTAAGTTCTCAAGGAACTGAGTGTTTGATGTGTACATGTGATCTCGTCTGTCATCAAATTGTTTGATTTTACTCCCTTTTGCTCTATCAGGGTATTGCTGTTGTGACTTGCATTTACTATATGGTAAGAGACAAATGTTCAGAAGCACAGATGTTTTGAAGTTGATCATTCAATCAACGTGCTTAAAATTTCATGCATGTTTGTGCAACTTGATTATATTATCCAATTTATTCACCTTGTTATTTGAAATGTAGAAATATTTTTGAAAAATGTAGTGCGTAGCAAATATTATGTGCATCTTTTTCTTTTTTTCTTGGTGAAAATCCATGGACCAGGATGTATGCATTTAAGCAATGTGCTGTTGAGCTGATGCCTATGTAGATTGCTACCTTTCTCATCTCTTTCCTTTTAAACCTGGTTGCTAACCTATTGACATATGTGATATACTGATGACTGTAATTTGAATGCCATTCTTTACAGCAGGTGCTGCACGATCTGGGAAAGTTGCAAGTTCAGTGCTGCGTTACAATAATTGTGGAGCTGCAGCAGCAGAGAATCTTGACCAGCAAACGATGGTCAGGAATCCAGCTATTTCAACTCAATACGCCTCTGCAAACTGTTCATATCCAAGAAGAAACCCAGCCTGTAAAAATGAGGGGAGAAGATGAGGGGGTTGAAGGTCCCAATGGATTGCAGCCAAAGCCACAGTATATGGCAAGGAAAGTTGCTGCTGCCCAAGGTGGACCTGGACATCACTGGTACTAATGGTGTTTTTCTCTGTAGCAACTCAAAGTGTTGACTGCCTACGTCCAACCTAATGGAGGCGGTTATCAAATAACATCCACAGATAGATCTTCTGCCAGTGCAAAATACATCAGATTCAAATGCTGTCATTTAGCAGTGCTTTTAATCAGCTCAGGCTCTTCAAAAGACATGTCTGGGGCTTCTGTTGAAAGAAGTTGAGCTGCAAGTTGTCATTCATATCACTGATTTAAGGTTGAACAGGTTCTTCAGCGTTTAGGATCCATGACGTGTTGCAGTCTGATTTAGCTCAATAACCAATATAACAAAGAATGTTTGATATCGCCAAGTGTGGAGAAGGCAAATTGATTGGTTGACTAGCTAAGTCTTACTGTTTTCTTTTAAAAAATAAGCGATTTCTTTCCCCACTTTTGGGGTTTTCAATCTGAAGGTTGTGTCAATCAGTTTGTTACTTTGTATTCGGAAAAAGGATACTTTGTTCTTTCGTCTTGAATATTGTCTCCGCAACTGGAAAATTTGGCCATAACTTGATCAAAAGGAGAATTAGGATGCAATGAAATTTGTTGTCATTATCACTACTTAATCTGGCTGTTCGTTATCTGTTTCTTTCATGCAGAAAGCTGGTAAATTCTTGTAGTTTTTGTATAGCAGCATTGCTGAGTTTGTTACCATGCATGTTGTTGGAAAAAAAAAAAGTTTATCAAAATATATTTTTATTAAAATATATATTTGGTTAAAATTATAGTTAAAATTATGATTTAACCAAAAAATATGTTAAAAGGTATTTATGAAAAATTATGGTCGAAATTGATGTTAATAAAATGATAAGAAAAAACATGGATTAAATTTTTATTTTGCAATCACATTAATATGCATTTGATTATTAATATGTTGAAAAAATAGTTATGTGAATTACAACATTGGTTTTATTGTTGCATTCAACTACTTGTAATTTCTTTACTAATATAATTTATGCGTGAAGGCCTTTGGTTTTCATGGATTTTGTGAATGTGGAGCTATATCGGTTAAAAAATCCCTAGAAATAAAATTGAGATGGTAATCAAATTCTATAAATATCATATCTTTCTGCGACTTCCAAACGAAACCAGGTCGTTGGTATTTTACCAAGAGTTGTAAGAAAATTACCACCCATGCAACAATCATCGAAATATATATTCTGTCGGTATTAACCATTACAATTACCAACGAAATATATCTATTGGTATTTGACAGAGAGTTCTGAAATATTTATCGTCCATGCCACAATCACCAACGAATATTTTATCGGTGATTACCGTTGAAAATACAGATGTAATGATTCCGTCGGTAAAATTCTTGCAGGAAAAGTTTTTTTTGGTGCGCTTCACCGTCTGCAATACTATCGGTGTTTTTTTTTAATTCCCGATAGAATTGATGACGGAATGAGAAATTACTAATGATCAATATTCCTATGGATGAATTCCATCGGTGAGGTCATCAGCAAAAATGTTACCAATGATTTGCGTGTCTCATACCGGTGAAATGAATCCATCAGTAAAACTATTTAATGGTGTAGTGCCAGATTTAGAAAGTGCTTCAATGAAATTCATTGTAATATTCTTCCATATACCTTCTAGTAATGGAAAGGGTTGTAGCAACCCTAGATAAGCCACCCTTTCTGGTTTTGCCCTCTTGCAAGTATCATATTCTTCCACCACTTGCTTAACAATTTGCTTTATTAATGGCCAATAAAAATATGACTTAATTCTCTTATATAAATTTTGAATACATGTGTGGCCCTCAACACAAGAATCATGAGTAGCATCAACCGGTCTCTTCTTTAGTTCCTCGTTACTACCAATTACAACCATGTTCTTATATACCTTAGTACACCATCAACCAATGTCAACTCAAATCAACTGTTAGTATAGAGTAACTTCTTAGCCACAATATCTCTTAGTTGTGGATCATTTTCATAGAACTTGCTTATCTCTCCATACCACGTTGTGATTATTATTGTTATAGCATGAATGCAGTTGACATTGTCTATGATTACTCCTTTCTTTGCTATGAAGCTATATATGTTGCAGATAAACCTTCATGAACAAGGCATCTGCTACCAAGTTATCCATTCTTTTCCTATTTTAAATGGTATATTGTAGTCCTAACAACTTTGTTAGTCCTTGTCTTTGCAAAGGGGTGTGAATTTTCTATTCCAATAGGTATTCGAAGCTCTTATAATTAATTTTGATGATAAACTGAACATATTCCAAGTAGTGTCGTTATCTATCAATTGCCATTAAAATGGCCATGAACTCCTTATAAATTGACAATCTCAGGTGATGAGAACTTAAGGCCTTGCAAACAAATGCCAAAGGTTTTCCTTATTGACTAAGCATTGCCTCCAACCTAAAAGCACAAACATAAGTTTCAAGGATAAAAACCTTATGAAAATCTAGAGATGCTAATACTAGAGCCTTATACAATGCCTTTTAAGGGTGATCAAAAGCTTTCTAAGCTTCTAGGTTCCACCTGAAACTATTCTCCCTCAATAATTCATTTAGAGGTTTACTCAAGATTCCAAACCCTCTAATAAGCTTTCTATAATAGCTTGTCAATCCAAAGAAAACTCTCGGTCTTTTCAAGATCAGTTTCTACTCCTTTTATCGAGACAATTTGGTCAAAATATTCAACTTTCTTCACAAAATATGCACTTAGATAGTTTAGCAAATAGTTGGTTATTTCTTAGTGTTTCTATGATCAATTTGAGATGCTCAACATGTGATTCTATAGAAGAGCTGTGTATTAAGATGTAATCAAAGAAGACTAACACAAATCTCTTTAAATAAGTTCTTAGAAGAATTTAGATTCGTTAAGCTCATCCATTAGTTCATTTACAAGGGGAATCGAAAACTTATTTTTAATGGCGAGATTATTTAATTGTATGTAATCGACACATAACCTCCATATATTATCCTACTTTTTAACCAAAAGTACTGGTGGAGAAAAAGGATTGTTGTGATGCTGTAAGATTCCATTTGATAGCATTTCTCTCACCAATCTTTCAATCTCTTTTTTGTGAATAAAAAAGCTCTTGCAAAGCCTGATGTTTACTGGTTTAGCCCATGGAATTAGTGGAAATCTAATGATCCAAATTTCTAAGTGATGGTAGTTGTTTTTGTTCCTCAAAAAGTAATTGAAACTCCCTCAACAATGTTTTGGTCTCCTCATTTTCAATGTGAACATCTACTTCTTCAGAAGTGGTTATAGAAAACAGTTGCCCCACAAAACCAGAGATGGCTTCTTTTAAACTCTTATAAACTTTGGTGGTTGTTATCATTTGCAATTATATTGGCTCTACAATGCCCTTGAACCCTATATAGTCATGCCTCCCTTCTCAAAAAAAATCTTTATCTTGATGAAATAAATAACAAAAAATAAAAATAAAAATAAAAATAATGGAAGTCTTTTGAGTAATAGCTTTAATTTCCTGGACAATGGCTTCATCAATGACGTTAGGGGTACTGCCATTATCAATTAAAACTATTAAGTCCTTTCTCTAATAATAAAAGGTGAGAAAACAAATTAAAAAACTAATTAAATTGAGAAAACCAAAACAAAATAACTAAAAAAATCAAACTGTGAAAAAAAAAACGATTAAAATTTTGAAAAAACCGACCAATTCAGTTCAGTTTCGGTTTTATAAGCCTGAAACAAAAAAAAAACCAAACTGAACCAAACCGAAAAAAATCAAGCCCAAACCGAGCCAAACTGGAAAAACCAGTCCAAACCGAAAAAACCGGAAAAAAAAACCAAGCCATACCGGAAAAACCAAGCCAAACCGGTTTGAACCGGTTTTTGTTCTAAAAAATCAAACCGAACCGAAACCAGTCGTTTTGAACCGGTTTCGGTTTGGTTTTGGGTTTTTTTAAAAAAATCAGTTTAGTTACTTTTTTCTGATAAAAACCAAACCAAATCGAAAATGATCATCCTTACCTAACAATTCCCTTAGATCCTTATGGTTTTGTGTGCATATCTAACTACCATAACATTAAGAGATAGACCATATATACTCTTCTATTGTTTCAAATTCTACCTCTATCCCATTAGTATCTCCTTCTTCAGCTTCCTTGAATTCTTCATCGTCTTCATCCATCCCCTTAATCAAATGTAAACCTTTATTATGGCATTTGATGACCTTGTTTATATTGCTCCCCGCACTTATAGCACTGCCCAAAGCGTCTCCTCTTTTCATACAATGATTTTGCAAGTTGTTTAGTCTCCTTCAGTGCATCATTTTTCATTTGATTGTTAATTTTGAAAGGAAGGTTGCTCCCCTGTTTGCTGATCCTAGTAATAAAAGTTGGCTTAACAGCTATTCTGTTTCTTCTTAACATAGTTTGCATTAGATTCTTCTTGCCATTTTGCCTCTTCAAAGGCTTGCATTAATGAGGAAGGTTTAAGGATCTTTAGCATTAGTTTCACATCATCTTTCAATCAACTGATGAAGTTGGAGATATAATAAGATTCTGGTAGTGCAGGGTTCATGACAGTCATTAAAGATCTGAGCTCCTCAAATCTTTCTATACAGTCTTTTACTTCATTTTCTTGAGATAGTTTATTAAACTCCTTTACCACATCTTTCTTAGCTCCAAATCGTAGGTAGATTCCCTTTGTGAATTCTTTCCAACTAACATCTCCCCATTACTTGCCATAAATCCTTCAAACCATACTTCTACTCTCCCTTCCAGGTACATAGAGGTAATTTCCACCCATTGATTTACTGGAATGAGGTGTAGCTTGAAATACTTTTGCCTATCCTAATACAACTCCTAGGATTTTCTCCTTGGAAGGTTGTGAATTCCATTCTTGGTAGAGGTGTAGTGTGACTTCCTCTATGTTTGTCCCAAGAATTTGATCCTTCCAGCACAATGCTATTTCTAGGAAGTGGTAAAATTCCATCTGCAACGGGTCCAATTCTTCCATTAGAGTTTTGGTTCCTCATTTTCTCTTTCTCAGCTTCTGATTGATAACTATAGTTTGCAGTGTATTTAAAATGGAACCCAACTGTGTTTGGAATTGTTCATTCTTCTTGAACTGCTCCTCCCACTACTTCTGATTCTGCAGGGAATCCCCATGCCTCTATTGTAGCTGTTCTTGGAATTCCTCATGAATTCATTGCATTTGTTCTCTCACTATCGTTGCTGACAAAGAATGCTATTATTAAATTAATGGTGGATCTTTAAAGGTTCTAATACCAATTTGTTAAGGGCACAACCTAATCTTTGGAGTTGTAGAGAAAAGATAGAAGAGAGATTGTAGAAAGAAAAAAAGAATAGAAGCACATTGTACAGAAAAGACCGTTTCATTGATTACTTGATTGCCAAGCTATGAATTGTAGCCCTTATACACGAGAGATGTTCTCCCAACTAACTACTAACTACCTTCAACTAAAAAACCTAACTTTTCTTCTTTTTCGAGTAAGATGTTTTTTTATTTTTTTCTGCCATTTATTCGGCCATATTCTTTTTATCTCTTAAATACTAAGTACTAAAACTAGTTTACATACCTATGTTATATTGTGAGACGAATCAAAAGTTTATTCAATATTAAAAAAAAAATTGATTATATAAAATTATTTGATATTATTGTTAAACATAATTAAGTAGGTTTACCTGTGAACCTCTTTATTTTATTTACTATTTAGTTCAAGCTTAAAATTAAATTATTTAAGAATTATCTCAGTATAACTTGATTAATTTGGTTCTTTCTATACAACCTGACTGACCGATAAAAAATATTTTAATCATAAAATTAATAATAATAATAATAATAATAAAATATTAACCCAATTTCTTAAACAACTTAATTAGTTCAGCAAAAGACTGGTAGGAGAATCCACCATTTACGTAGTGAAATCTAAGTGAAAAGTTCGGTAGTGATTGAATGATGATGGTGGGGTGATAAAATAGTGGTAAATGTTGATAATGGTGATGGCTAGGCGGCGGCGGCAAAAGGTAGCAAGCGGCAGTGGTGTGGTAGTTGAAATCGCTTGACAACAGTGTAGGTGAAAAAATATGAGCTTCATCAGCTAAAAAACATTCCTCTGCAAATGGACTTTACATTAATAGATATTATACACAACAAACATCCCAAAAAGCAAATAGAACGTTTTTTTAGCAGCTGCCAAGCTAAATATCACGTATAGGCAGTTTGATTTCCAATAGAGCCGGTGGCTATGGCAAAATGCTTGCAAATGACCTCTATATACATTCACGTAAACGTTCTTTACTTGCACACAACAAAGTACATCCAGAAAGCTACACAAGCGCCAGAGAAGAAACGGGTCTGGTTGGTATGATGCAACAACAACTAGACAGACAAGAAAATAAAGTTTCCAGAATTATAGAACAAACTAGCCTATGTACTAGAAAACACGAGACCAACAAATGAACCGCTGGTATTAAATTTCTCTTACAGTGAACTGTCAGTACAATCACTAAAATGTCTAAAGCCTAGCAAGCTCTGATTATTGTCCAGTGGACTCATCTGTTGTTTCCATATCAATGTATCCTTTGCTTCACCCGCCTTCCATTCATATCGCTATCTAAGGTATCATTTCCATGTGTACAAGTGATGACAGAACGCTCACCATTTTTGGCAACATATTGCAGTAGTTCCGTGATGACAGAAGGGCAGCTTTCTTTTAAGTATTCAAACCCATCTGTTTGCATCACATCTGAAACGAATCAGCAGCACACGGTCATTAGTTATGCATTCATAAAGAAAGTCTCCAACCAACAGTCACTATCAAAACTTAAAATACCATGCACACACCAGCATGCAGGAAAATCAGGGTGGACAACAATCATGTGTATAGAAAAATGTTCATTCATTAGTTTCCATACGTCCCCAACAATAACAGTCAGCCAACAAAAGGAGAGAGTAGAGGGCAACCAAATACGACACAAAGCTTTGTTTTTTGGTAGTTTGGGAGGCCATCTGATTACATGAACATACACCACATTCAAATGATAAAGAGTTGACTAATGCAATTACTGTTTGAAAACAATTTAAACACCAGCGGGGGTTGGCTGAGGAAACAGATGAAAAACTGAGCTCTGTCAAAGCCTAATCAAGCCATGCATAAATCAGCATTACCTTTTCATTGACTTCTGTTCACTGTTTCCGAACAACAAAAGGCATGGGCACTAGGGGTGTTCACGGTTCGGTTCGGTTTAGACTAAAAAAACCAACCGAACTGAATCACATTAATTTTGTGAAATATTAACCGAACCGGACCGAAAACCGGTTCAAACCGCACCAGTCCGGTTCGGTTAAATCCGGTTTTTTTGGCAAAAAACCGAGAAACCTAATCCCATCATCCAGATTTTTTATATGGCAAGGAGAAAACACAGGCACACAGAAAGAAGATGGATTGTATATTATGACAGTTCCTCCATGGTTTCTCACAAGCACAGAAAGAAGGAGAAAACACAGCTCCTCCATGGTTTCCATTGCCATTAGTCCCATCGATCTCAACCATTACCACCAATACTGACCACAAGAAAAACAGCTAAGAATGAAAAGAGAGGAAAGATAAAAACAAGAAAAAGAGAAAGATTATGGTTTCCATTGCCCTTTGCCATCAATTGTCGTATGTGAAGTTGAAAAATGTGACCTTTGCATTGAAAGCTCATTCAACAAACCCACTGGAAAGGAAGATTGGGAAAGGAAGATTAGAAATTAATTGCGAGGAAGATTGGGAAACCGGGAAAGGAAAATTAGAAATTAATTGAGGGGGGGGGCGGCGGCTTTTTGTGAGAGACAGGAATGTTATATTAACTGTTAGGGTTAGGTTACAATTTATACCTCAGAGATTTGTGTAACTTTTGGTTTTTAATGGGTCCGGTTCGGTTTGTTCCGGTTTTTGGTTTAAAACCGAAACCGAACCGGACCTGTTAAAATTTATGGTTTTGACAATCGGTTTTTCATTTCGGTTCGGTTTTTTCGGTTAATTTTTCTTCAGTTTTCTCAGTTAATCGGTTATTTTGAACACCCCTAATGGGCACTATAATGCAGTAAAATTAAAAACAAGTGCACACAGCAACATAAAACACACACAAATAAAAAAAAAAAAAAAAAAAAAACCTTTCTGAATGTGATAAATGTGAATATATTGAATTTCATGTGAACACATCAATCAATAACTATCTTAAAATGTTAATTGCTCACTGGATCTTTTGAGGATCAATCCATTCAAAAGCTACAGTGCAAAAAATGGGAAAGGGTGGTTGGTTGGCTTGCCCATTGCTCTTTTTTTTTTTTTTTTCGTGTGAACTAAAAAAGGCCATTAGCAAGTCATGACTCCATCAAAGCGGGTTGCTGGGGAGAGATTAAGGACAATCCTACCATACAGCACGTTTGCATCAACTGTTTTCAACTTCAAGACTTGAACCTGCAATTTTATGCTTGCATGTCCAATACTTGTACATTGAACACTATGTCATACAGCACGTTTGCATCAACTGTTTTCAACTTCAAGACTTGAACCTGCAATTTTATGCTTGCATGTCCAATACTTGTACATTGAACACTATGTCCGTAACTCATTTATCAAAAAAGACAATTTTCTACAACAAATCAAAAATCCAAATGGAGGCACAGGGATGAAAGTCTTACCTTTCAAATTTTCAGGCAAAGCAATGAATTTGAGACATACGGACTTTAGTTGGATGCACTGATGCTGCTCCGCTAGAGCTAGTGTTGTTGCAACGGTGTTTATTGAGACATCTTCACAAAGTCTAGCCTCACAGAGCAATCTGAGCCTCTCAAGTGCATAGCGATCTGCTGCTGCAAGCAGATGCTGAGCCATCAGTGTAGAAACCCATTTTGAGTTCAAACCAACAAGTTCCTCAATGTCTGGTAACGCATCCCAGTACATAAAATGGATTAACGCCTGCAAACACCCAAACATGAGAGAAGAACAAGTTATATTTGTGCAAGCTAACCTATTCACCTTTCCTCTTGTTTGAAAGATTATTTATTAACCTTGTGATCATTAAGGTACTAGGTAAGCTAATAACCTGGTTTATAGTCTTTAGGATGAGTGTGATTTAGGTTTAAAGGGATTTAAATATTATTCCAGCAACATTTGACACCTTTAAGCCTGTCCAGTGTGCCTTCTAACCAACAGAGCTAGGTTCATAGGAGGTTAAATGGTGATAAAGATGTCACCAACCTCTGCCATCCCGATATTCCATAGCTTTTGCACCAATATTACATACACCATTTGCATTATACATCCAGGCACCATAAACATTCAATTCTAAAAAGTTTTTAAATTGGGAACATTTGCACCCTTAACATTTATCACGATTTATATTGGCCTTCAATCCAATTATCAGAAGCTCAACAGAAGAATCTAGTTAACAGAACATTACCAACACTAAATAGAAAGCCAACATGCTAAATAAAAATAAAGAAGAAGGGGTAATGACAGGGTGAAAGGGAAGCACAATTAGGCCATTCTTCATTTAACCTCACAACAAAGCCATTTCCTTATTTAGGTCCAGCCCATTTTCGCCTAGGGCAAATGCAGTTACTACTATCATCTGTGTGACTAAGTTGAACATAGTAGAATTGTTTGGTGTCATTTTGTCCACAACAGCATATGCTTAGAAGCCTAAAAACGATTGAATTCCAACAAGAACCAAGACGAGATAAGACTGACTTGTTTTAGAAAATCATCAGTGCATTTTTTACAAGGAATGGAAACGGTACAGTGTAGTTATCCTACTGCAATTTTATCACCTGATCTATCAAGCCAGAACATGGCTGAAACATAGTTCAAAATTTTTGCCAAAAGGAAGTTAAGAGGTGTGAATCAACTAGAGTGTTATGTATAATTAAGCAAGGATACTCTCAAGCTGGTGCAATGAAATATGCAGCCTACTTGACTAGTAATGGACAAACTGCATATATAACAGGACAAGCAGGATGAGAAGCAAGAAACAGTAAACCTTAACCGGACTGAGTAAGAATAAGGATAGGAGCAGTGCCTTGGGAGATGAATCCACATGTACATTTGTGTATGGCACCACAAATATCCTGCACAACACCACAATTGCTCACCTAACAAAGGCAACCAGCCAATAAAGCTACCTCTTCCCATGAAACTTATCATGGAATGCATAACATCTCATAACTAATGCATTAAAATTACTAAAACCTTTAAGTGCAGACCAATACTTGAACAATAAGGACCACCTGTACTCTCAAGTATATGCTACAGCTACAGCTACATCCAAGACATTACAATAACTTGGCAAGTTCACCGCTTCAGATAAATTCCACCTTTCCAATCTAAAATACATTTAACAAGCACAATACTTAATTGTGCCTCACTCAGGAGTTCTCATTTCAGAATGTAATGCTTTCCACTATTTTCCTCTTTTATTTCATAGCATGAAAAGAAAAGGTGAAAAGGAAAAAAAAAAAAACACCCTTCAATCAAGGCTTTGGCAACAAATCTAGAATTAGAATGCATGTCATAAAACTTGCACATGCTAGGTTCAAAACAATATTGACATCTCCAAACTTGCAGTAATAGATTGTCTGCTTCTCGACTAACAGTTAACAATCACTCACATTACTTGTGCTTCCCAAAACACTTTAAAAATGTAACCATATCAAACGAAAGGGCAAATATGACAGCATATTCCATTCAACAATCTGAACAGGAAGAAACAAGACACAACCATAAAAACAGACAGCAGAAAATGAATTAAGGCTTTTGCAACTAAGATTAACATTCCAGTCAGATATTATCAGATTTGTTTTCACAGCTTGTTTCTGTCTGTGTGTGTATTCATGCATGCTCACATGCATGTAAAAGAGAGAGCGAGAGCGAGAGCGAGAGCGAGAACAAGAAGGGGGACCTTAAAAACCGGGGCTTCCATGTCTTCAACTTTGATGCATTGAGTGTTTTGATCTTTCATTGGACCAAAAAGCTGTGCTCTGAACACTGGCGAGCGTGCTGCCAGAACTATTTTGTGAGAAGCAAAGGTTTCTCCATCAACTTCAAAATTTACATCAGTTCCCTTTCCACTGTCTAAAAGCTTTCCAAAATGCTGACCAATATTGGAAGGTGGCACGGAAATTGTGTAGGTCTTAGGCCCCTCGGTGTGAGACTTAACAACACCAACACAGCAGCGAACTAGTAGGGTATCATCCTTAAGATAGTCTGATGTCTCTAATTGATTCCTTCTATAAAATCGTTTATAACCCCTGCAGTATCCAACAGCAGCACCCATTACATTGTGTTTTTCATCCACCACAACATCCACCAGTAATGAAAACTTCTGAAACTTAAAGAATGAATAAAAGATACTTGGATAATGCTGGTGGTGAAAAAAATTGGTCTGAGAAAAAAATTGTTGATTCCCAGAGAGTATCCTTGCATGCTGCAAGGATGGCATTGCAAATGACAAATCCAAGAGAACATAATGATGTTGTTAATATGTACTTAAGATGACAAGAAACTTAAAGATACTGTGATAATGTTGGAGGTGAAAAATTCTGGTTTGCGAAAAAAAAAAAAGTCTGATTCCCAGAGAGTATCCTTGCACACTGCAAGGATGGCATTGCAGATGACAAATCCAAGAGCACTAAATAATGATGTTGTTAATACGTACTTAAGATGACAAGACGCTTAAAGACACTTCAATAATGTTGGAGGTGAAAATTTCTGGTTTGAGAAAAAAAAAATGTCTGATTCCCAGGGAGTATCCTTGCACACTGCAAGGATGGCATTATCCAAAGGAGCAATAAATAATGACGCTATCAAGATGTACTTAAGATGACAAGAAGCTTAATAGTAAAGCCTATTAATACATCTGTAATCACACAGTATATGAACAACAATAGGAACAGACATTTTGACATTTTAAGAGGAAAAAAAAAAGTTCAAGAATGCAATTAAAAATGAAATAGTGCGATACAGAAATATAGAATAATAACAACAGACATTCAACTAAGTGAAAAGTGCTCTATATACCTTGAAAATCGAAAAAAAAAAGTAAAAAAAACTATACTTAATTTCTTTTCCATATACACTACAAGTTTCCATCATTTCTAAAAAAGAATTCAGTAAATTCTAAATTCTCACCAAAAATCAAACAATTATTGTTAAACCACACACCAAACCCAAAATTAGCATGCCATAACAAAAGTAAAAAAATTCTACTTGACAAAAAACAACAATCAATCGTAATCATACAAGCACTTTGATCAATTAGAATACGCAACCCTAAAAATTCAGAATTCAGACTTTCGATCTAAAAAAAGAGAGAGAAAACTCACCACATACTGCCACGATACTTAAGCGTATAGGGCCCGCTCTCAAGGGCTCTCCCAAAATGGCTATGAACCTTATGCCTTTCTTTCCCACTTTGATCCATCAACGACAATTCAAACAAAGCCCTAACATCCGTCCCCTCGCTAGCAAGGGCAATGAATAAGGAGACATAAGTGGCATTATCTTCAGGGCTTTTTCCATCTGGGTAGAAATATATAGCCCATGCATATCCACCAATATAAAAAGTATCCGATGCGATGTATTTGCCTACCCCCATGCCTTTCGAGAGAGAATAGCCACCGATCTTGAATTCATGAGACCCATTTACGGTTTCCGTTATAGAAGATGATGTTGTTTTTGTTGGAATTGATGATGATGGGTTTGATGTGGGAGGTGCTGCTGGGAGGTCTCTGCTAGAAAACCTGATTGTGCCCATCAACTATTGAGAAAAATGGTATCTGGGTATCCTGCGTTTTCGTGTTTTCAGGGTTATGGATGAGGGAATTGAAATGGGTCTGATTCAATTTTGGATTTGGAGAGAGATATGTGTGTTTTACGGACAATTAGGGTTTTTCAGGTAAAAAAGATTAGATGTGTTTTTTTATAGGAAGATATGAAAAGAAGAAAAAAAGTTTGTGGTGGTGGAGGTGGAGTAGCGACTAAATATTTACAAAAAGTTGTATAATTTGTGTTGTAATTTATTTTTGGGTTCCCATAAAAAATAAAATAAATGGTCAAAAGAGTTTAGAAAAAATAATAAGAGGCAAAAGCGTTCAGAAAACAGTCAGAAAATTGTTCGATGAATTTAAAAATACAAGGATTGAATTTTTGACAAATTTTCTTGAAGGATGAAAGCCCTATTGAGAAGGAAAATTTGAATTTTGAGGAGAAAAGCCCAAATTTGAATGTTTATGGACTTAATTGGATTTTTTTGGACTTAATTGGATTTTTATTTGAATTTATAAAGGATTTGATTGCAAGAAAAATTAATTTTTAAGTCAATTTGGGCTTTAATTAGAAGAAATTTAAGTTTTGGGGCCAAAATATATTTTTTAGGAATTTATTGGGTCAAATCAGGAGTTTAATTGCATAAATATTGAAGTTTAAGGGCCAATTAGGGATTTAATTAAGAAAATCCGAAACCAGGGACCAAATTGGAAGAGGCGCGTAAATGGAGGGGCTGCAATTTTTCGGTTCAGGGGCCTAATTGAAGAAATTGAAAGTTTATTAATCAATTGAGGGCTAAATTGCATAAATCAGAGGGCAATGACCAAAGTGAAAAAGGCGGCCAACAAGAGGGGCGGAGACCGAAGGTGAAATAATGGAGGACTGATCTGGATTTTGGCTCCTTTAAATGAAACGGCGCGTTTTATCCAAAACGACGCCGTTTCATATATATATAAAGAAGTCCAGAATGGTGTCGTTTTGAACGACACTGTTCATCTTCCTCCTTCCCCCCGAAGCAGAGCAGTAGAAGAAGAAAACCATTTTCGTTTTTTTTCAAATCTTCCCGCCTCTCTCTCCTCGCCCCCACCACCTTTAGACATTGGCCGACCAGCCGTTACACCGCACTAACGATGGTCCCCCACGGTTCTGCCCCTATAAATTGAGAAGAAAACCGAAAGAAAAAAAAAAGAAGAGACCCCGAAGGGAAGAGAGAGAGAGAAGACCGAAGAGAGAGAGAACCAACAAGAGAGAGGGGAAGAGAAAGGAATAAACCGAAAACAAAAAGAAAACAGAAACTAAAGAGAAAGGAAGGAAAAGAAAGAAAAAACCGAAAACGAAGAAGAGGGGAAAAGGAAGAAAACCTTTTCTCTCCGCCGCCGTTCGAACCACCACAGCACCGCCCGGAGCCGCCGTACGTGAGCCACGCCACCGCGGCTCCACCAGCGCCCGCCTCCACGCCAGGTACCCGTTCCTTCTTCCCTGCATTCCTTTCGTGGCAGCCGTGCCTCCTGCATGTTGCATGCAGGAGGCGGGGGGGAAATAATCCCCCCCCCCCGCTGGGATGTTAACGCTGGGCCAGCCCGATGCTAGCCCAGCCCATGAACATCTAGGCCGGTTCTGGCCCAGACTGAAGAAGACTTTTCGGTTGGGCCGAGTTCGGCCCAACCTTTCCTTGTTGGGCTGAGTCCGGCCCGTTTATTTGGGTCGGCCCAGCCCGAATTGTTTTTATATTATATATATTATAATATGTTATAATATATGTGTGTATATATGTATATATATATAAAATATAATAATAAAAAATAAATATTTTGAAAAATCTTAAAAAAATATTGTTGATTTTTCTGCATATTTTTGTCAAAATGTTTTAATGTTGGTTTGTATTTTTATACCGTAAAGATGCAAAACCAGTGTTAAAAATACCCGGTTTTCGTCAAAATATCAAAGATTTTCAGATTAAAAAATGTTTTTGCTTTCAAAAAAAATTCTAAAAATTCCCTAAAAATGTTGTTGATTTTTCTGCATATTTTTTATCAAAGCGGATTAATATTGGGTTGTATTTTTATACCGTAAGGATACAAGCTCAGTATTAAAATACCCGATTTTCGTCAAAGCATAAAAAAAAATATTTTCCAAAAATTGTTTTGTTTTTGTTTTAAAATACGGCCTAGTCTCTCCAATATATATATAAATATTATAACATCATATTTTCACACAACAAAGAAAATTTTCAAAACAATATATGTATTAACATGCATTTTGGCTTTAATAACCCGTTTATTCAAGCCATGAGAACTAGGCCAATATTTCAAAAATTCTAAAAAATCTTTTTGTTTTCTTTTAGTATTTGGGATTACAAATTTATACGTAAAACGTATTCCTAAATATTATTAATAAAATTTTGGTATGGACATTAGAACGGTTAGGATTTTTACCCGATAAGATAAAGACCTTCTTACTGAGGAGGATTTTTCTTGAACCATAGACAGACCAACGACTAGAAGTACAATAACACTTTAGTTTTTTATCAGACAATAAAACAATGCAGCTTACCTTAGGTAGGGCGTATTTGGGGTGCTAATACCTTCCCTTTACGCAACCAGTCTCCGTACCCGATCTCTGAGACCAGTTAGGTTCCTAGTGACCAAAATACTAGGTGGCGACTCCCAAAAAACCAAAATAAATAAAAAAATTTGCCAGTCGAACCCGCAATAGAAATTTGTTTTTGGGGTGCGACAATTTGTATTTTGAATAAACAAAGTTTTCATATTCTATAATTAAAAAAAATCATGAAAAAACACAATCATATATGCCTCTACCAAAATTTCATATAACTTAATGAAAAAGTTATATAAAAACAAAGAAAAAAAAGTACATTAATCAATCCTTGACCATTAAAATGGAGGACTCACATGTAAATCTTAGACCCCGTTTGTTTGCTGGAAAATAGTTTCTTTTTAGAAAGTGAATTTCGAGGAAAGTGAATTTCAGAAAAGTGAATTCCAAAAAAGTATTTTTCGATGTTTGGTAGTGTAATGAAAAATAAATTGGAAAACACTTTCCAGTATTTGATTATATAATGGAAAATGAGCTGGAAAATAACTTATTAATATTTTATTTTTTTCAAGTTTCTTAAAATAATGAGGAATAGATCTTACAAATTAAAAAGTTGAATGAGAATGAAATTGAAAAAAAATATAATTTCATAAATTAACTCAAATAAAATAAATAATAATCAAAATAATAGAGATCAAATCGAAAAAATTAAAAAAAAATAAAAGATAAAGAAATTAAAATAATAGTAATCAACATTTCATAAATTATTTCAAATAAAATAATTAACAATCAAAAGAACGAGGACCAAATTTGATAAATAAAAAATTTCAATAAAAAAATGATAAGGAAAAGGCAAATAGCAATTATAAAAATAAGAACCAAAGTTAATATAAAAATAAAATTTTAAGAGATGAAATTAAAAAATAAATATTCAAAATAAAATATATATAGCAATTAAAAGTTTGAGGATCAAATTTGATATAATCAGCAAATAATAACATTTTTAAATTTTTCACAACTTCCGGAAAGTGTTTTGCCCCCAAATATTTTAGGAAAACACTTTCCTGAAAACCAAGCCAAATTTTTCTTTTACTGGAAAGTGTTTTCCGTTAACCAACTTTTATAATGGCAAACAAACATAAGAAAGTTTGGAAAGTGATTTCCGGGAAATCACTTTCCAGAAAACAAACACAGTTAAAAGGGAAAACACTTTCCTGAAAACTAAACCAAATTTTTCTTTAACCAGAAAACTGTTTTTCGTTGACCGGAAAGTGTTTTTCATTGACCAACTTTTCTAATGGCAAACAAACAGAGGAAAGTTTGGAAAATGGTTTCCCAGAAACTACTTTCCGGGAAACAAAACCTATAACACTTATTGTCGCATTTCTTATTATATTTTTAAGTTTTTTTTTTTATTTTTTAAAATATTTTTTATTTAAAAATATATTAAAATAATATTTTTTATTTTTAACATCAACGCATTAAAATGATATAAAAATATAAAAATTATATTTTAAATTAAAAAAAATAATTTTTTAAACTATAAAAACAAACAGAAACTTTGATATATGCCAAATAAAATTGTACTTTTTTTGGATTAATCATTAATGTTATATATGGTAATTCTATTCTTTCCATTGTTTCAGTGGTGTAGGATTTGTTTTTTTTTTTTTTAGTATTTTAAAAATTTATTTCCTACATCAATCTCATATATTTAGAAAGATTTTATAATTCTCTTGAATATTTGTCTTAAGGTTTTAAAGTTTGAACTTATAAAATTAAGATATGAAACAAGTATCTTTAACCATGTTAATCTCTTAAAATTTGAAATTAAATAAATATATGAAAATTAAAATAATATTTTAATTTTAGTATTGAGTTTAAAACTATAATATCCATTAATCATAGTAATATGACTTTTTTAAGAAAATTTTTTTTTCTTTTTTTCTTTTATAACATATTCACCTTGACACTTATCATATTTACATTTTCATATTTGCATTTTCATGTGGAAGGAGTCTACTAAAATTTCAGCAGAGTTTTCTTTGTATTTAGATCGTACCAAGTTATCAACTAATTCATAATTACCCAAACCACCACCATCATCATTGCATGGTCCAAGCATCCTGAATTTACTTCTATCATCATTACTCAACACATCACACAATCCATCCATCCATCATATATACTTTATGAACAAGAACAATATAAAAGTAGCCTACGTATCATTAATTAAAGTCTAGTTAATTTTTCTGAATAATATAAAAAATCCAATATCACCTCCCGTTAAGGTAAATATTCAATTTACTACATCAGACAAATATTTATTTACCATTTCATGTAGATTTATTCGGAGGTTTCTGATTAGTACTTAAAAGTGCATTTTTATCAAGGTTTTATATCATCATTTTGCACTTGAAATATCAATAACTCCTGAACTAAAGCATGTTTTATAATAACATACCTAATAATATAAGGTACCTTTAATTTATGGTAAATGTTCATCTTAAATGCAGGCTTATCATATAAATTAAAGGATTGATTAATGAGTTTAAGTATTGAAATTGAAAGGACAAAGAGAGGGCCAAACTTATAAAAGAGATGTTGGTGCAGTCCAAACTAGAACACTGATCGATAATTAGGTCATATCTCGAGTTCTAGATGCCCAAATGACATCAATTGTTTGGACAAATTCGGTATGACATAGACCTATAACTTTCATGTGGAGTCCAAGATTTAAAAAGGTCGTTTTCAAGTCCAAATTATAGCAATAACGGAGAAGTCTGAATCTGTCTTACAGCCCAAACATTATTCAGTGTTCAACCCATATCTTGAGTTCTATAAGTCCAAATGACCTCAATTTTTTTTCCTGGAAAGATAAGACAATTTCCTATAACATTATTCAGTGTTCAACCTATATCTCGAGTTCTATAAGTCCAAATGGCCTTAATTTTTTTTCCTGGAAAGATAAGACAATTTCCTATAACTTTCATGTAGGTGGTTCCAGTTCTGATGCTAGCAATGATGTTTTATTCAGACAAAAAGATAAGGATTTTTACCAAGTCAAGAGTTAGTTACCCACTCAACAATTAGTCATCAAATCAATAGTTTCAAATTTTGGCCAATAAAAGGAAGCATTTGCCATGCATTTAGGATCTGGATTGTTCACATCAAGATCATGCTCTTTATTTCTTTCTTTATATTTTTGTAATGTTTAAGTTTTATTTCATGTTATATTTTCCTTAATCTCTTGTTTATGCTTTTCATTTCCTTTACTATACTTATGTTCGTATGTTGTTTATTTATGTTTATCTTCTTCATTATGTTTAGGTAAGTTTATTATGTCAATGTGAAAAGGTTTCACTAATGGTGTTAGAATAGTTATAATATAAACTCAATATGGACTTCAATGTTTATATTAAAAAAAGTTTGTTATTAACATGTCTTATTTTTTTATCTTACTAATTCTTAATACCTTGCTTGTTAAATGATTAATCTAGATTTGTGTTGTATAACACTTGGTATAACAAATGCTTGGCACTTTCATAGCCAACCGTATGGTATAACCTACACATGTGTTATGAAAGAAACTTGATTTTTTGTTAACATAAGTTAGCATCATAAATTCCTGACAATATTTAAAAGTATGGTGTTACTTAAATAAGATAATTAATATGATCATGTTAAAAATTTATAATGAACTATTAAGAATAAATCATCCGATTGGAACCTCCTTTGTGTGTGCTTTCCAGTTGAGTAATAAAAAGAGTTTATACTATACTTATTTTTAATACTATTAGTGAATTGATACGGTTCAGCCATGTGATACGACCCAAGTAAGGTCAAATTCGGATTTTGGCGTAAAAAGCGCAGCAGTCCAGGTTTACGGCAACAGTCATAATTCTCAATCTGACCATTGGATCGAGCTAATATTTTATGTGGACTCTCCAGACATATCTTACTACCTTGGTTTAAAAATTCAGGTCAATCGGAGTTCGGAAAGGAACCGCAATACTGGTCAACAGAGGCTGTACGAATTTTGTTATTTACTTCCATTTGACTTGTGGACTTCCTATTTGGTTAGGATTCTTTTCCTACAAGGATGTGGCACCTCGTTTTGGGAATTTCCTAGTTCCACAAGGATCTTTAATGAGCTGCAATATAATCTACAAGTGTGGCGGTGATTCATTAATGTTTCGGAATCCTTTTCTTATAAGGATTCCTTATTCATCCTAGCTACACAAGGAAAGAAGGGCTGGTGGTATTTAATGATATATTAGTTATTTTTATTATTTTCTTTCATGTTTGGGCTTAATTAAAACTTTGTTTTGAGCTAGGGTCCAAGGCTTGTTTGGATCAGGTTATGGGCTTTTCAGTTTAGGGTTTTGGGCCAGTTTTGAGTGAACCTCATATAAGTCTACATAAGGAGTCCATTAGGGTTAATTTTTTCAACTATTTAAACTCATGTAAGCCATAATTTTGGCAGCTTTGATGAATATTATTCTGAATTTTTTAGTTTTAACGTGCGAGAGTGATTCTTGCATTCTTCAGTTCTTGAACGAACTGAATCTGACTTATCAAAGATTAACTGGCTTCATGGCGTCATTCTACTTATTCCAATGGTGTTGGTGCCTTGGGGCAGGTTTCCATTGTGTCACACTCCTATCATACTTATTTCGGCTTTCCGGGATCAGATCTCAATCTTGATTGTGGGTTGCGTGACCACGTGATCACGAGGTTCGCATAATGAATTCTCTAACCTTGACATTTGTTTTTATCATTGCTGAATCCTCACATTAATATTACATCTCAAAGTTCTCTTTAACTTATTATTATTATTATTATTATTATTATTATTATATAGTTAACCTTCTTGTGGTTCAACCCTGGTCTTGCCGGGTTATTTATTACTTCGACACTCCTGCAATTAAGACAACACATCAATCTTTTGGTCGTGTTAGTTTCACAGAAACAATAACTTGGAATTGAAGTACTATATAATACTTTCAATAAAAACTTTTATTTTAAAAGAAAAATTAAAATTAAAAAAATGTTTGTGATGGTAGTATTAGAGCAGTGTTTGTTTTTGCAGTTGGACCACACTTTTTGAAAAAAAACAATTAGCTTCAAAATAATTTTTTATGTTTGTTTTTATCATTTTTGATGTGTTGTTGTTAAAACTAAATTTTTAAAATAAAAAAACTATTATTTTGATACATTTTCAAGTGTAAAGTATTTTTAAAAATAACTTCTATCAAATTTCAAATACACTCTAGTAACACAAGTGAGCATGATTGTGATCATGACAATGAAAAAAGTATTTGTTGTGGTGTGTGTGTGTTTTTGTATTCAAGTGGATAAGAGAGAGCAATGCAGTTTTTTTTTCTATTTTGTAACTCCATTAAAAAAGATTTATTTATTTTTAAGAACATGAAATAATCATAAAATAAGTATGACAATATTCTTTTTCAACAAGTAAATTCCATATTTTCTGCTCTTTTCTTGTTGAGAATTCTTCTTCCTCGATCATCAAGCATTTCCATCTTTTTTATTGTTATAACTCATTTTTAGGTTATTCTCTAAATTCATCTTTTTTCTTTTTAAAATAAAAAATAAAATAAAAAATAGTATTTTGGCAAAAGTAAGTTGAGAGAATTTCACATATAGAAAAAAAAAATCAAATTGTAATTTTGGATGGAATCAAAAGCGTAATTGTACCTTATTTTACAAAAAACTGAAGAGACAATGTAAATTCAAAGTTAAGTTACATGATTATTAGATGAATTTGCATAAAAATTAAGTCTAAAGGCATAATTAGATTTTTAATAAGCCAATCATGGGCCAAATTAAAGTTTAATTATGTTTAAGAATTACTTTTGGTCCTATTGAAATATTTAATTAGGTGCAAAGACTTAATTATACTTTAAATTGGTCAAATTAATTTTATTATGAGCTTAATTAGTGGAAACTTAAGTTTAAGTGCCCAATTTGAGCTTAATTGAGAAGATTGAAATTTTACAAGATTAAATTTAATTTTTACCGAGTCAATCAACTAAAATAAGAGGTAAAATTGAAAAAATTCACAGTCAATAACCATTTTGCAAAAAGTGTCAAACTATAAGAACTCAATTGATCGAAATTAGAGGTGAAATTAAAGAAAATTAAAATTTTAATGGTCAATTAAGAATTAAACTGTATAAATCAAAGACTAAGGACCACAGTGAAAAACGTGTTGAAATTCGGGGTTGACATTGAAGTTCAGCAGAGGCAAAAGTACATAAAATTAAAAGTTTATGGTCAATTAGAGATGCAATTGAAAGAAATTAAAAGATGAGAGACCAAATTGAACACTAACTAAAACCCTAATTTAAAACCTTATGAGCCAAAACGACATTGTTTTGAATAGTAAAAAAAATATCAGAAGACACATCATCTGGTAATTGTTTATCTTCTTCTTCAGTTAAGTCAGGAAAAGTTATTTGAGTGGCCTCCTTTTTAAAATGTTTAATGCTTCATTTCTCCATCAAATTTGACAAAACTTGTATGCAAACAATGGCTTGACATCTGACTACAACCTAATGTGGTCCTTTCTGACCAATTGACATTATAACGATTATGACACTATCTCATAGTAGCCAACCCAACCAACCTCTTTCTACAGTAACTCTTCCAGGCCATGATGACAACTTTAAACCAGTGGTTAGGATCCTTCTAGGTCAAATCAAGGATCGAGATTTGACACCTACAAAATAAGGGTAAATTGTATGGCCTAATGGAGAAGAAAACGAAAGCCAAGTTGAGAAAAAATCGTATTTGCCTAGTTTTTTGATGCGCCCTCTCGGCCACCACTTTGGCCCCTTCCTCCTCAACATCTTAGCCATCGTTGCCACCACCAACTACTTATCGGTCTTCCCTGCAACACCAAGAATGCCAACAACAACTTTCCTCCTCTTGCAAGGCGAGTTTTCCCTCTCTTTTCTCCTCCCAAACCCCCTTTGTCCATTGCATTCTATATGTAATAACCATAAATATTTACCCCATGGTCACTCAACTGGTGACTATGCGAGCTTAGGCTAGATCCAACCTATATGGTTGGGTTGAGTTGAGTCGAGCCCAGTAAAAAAAAAAAAGGTCAGGCATATTGGCCCACCAATCGACCAAACCCGTTTTGGTTGGTTGGGTCAGGCCCAACCCAATATAATAATAATATAATAATATTATATAATATTTTAAAAAATAAAAAAATTCAAAAAAAAATTAAAAGTCCTTTCAAAAATACTTTTGATTTTCTCGCATGTTTTTCTACTAATTTTGTATAATATCAGGTTGTATATTTATACTATAAGATACAAATCCAATATTAAAATACCTCATTTTCTCCGAAACATTTCTAAATTTTAAAAAAAAAATTCAAAAAACAATCTCAAAATTTTAAAATTAATTTCCTCTTACAAATTGTTTTTTGTTTACATGCATATTGCCAAATCCTAAAAGTTTTCTACACATACTTTATATATATATATAAACATATTTCTCATGTTTTGAAATGCAAAAATAGATATCATAACTAATTTATGATTATCCGTTAGGGTTTGGTCAAAATACCAAAAACCCTTCACCAATCATTTTGTTCATTTTATATTAGGATTTAGATGTAGGCTTTAATATTTGAGAATTGAAAAACTACATAGTAGAGTATACCCACGATGCTAAAATTTAGACTCTAGAATAATTAAGATTTAATCTAGTAAAGTAAATATTTTCTCATGAAAAAAGATCTACCTTAGACTTTAGAAAAAACATCAACAAATGGAAACTTGACATATAAAAAATCAAACAATAATGCAACTTATCTTAGATAGGGTGTACTAGAGGTGATGTATCTTTTCCATGCACAACTAGTCTCTTACCCAAACTCTCACAGACCATTAGATTTTCTAGTAACCATAATACTAGGTAGTGACTTCTAAACCTTAATCATGATTTTATGATTAAACCTAAAACTCTTTTCTTTCCCAACAATACCTCACCAGAAGGCATTAAAACACATCGTTCAATGTCGCCCCGTGACATCTATCATTGCTATTTACTTATGTTTTTATTTTTTCACTGTAAACTTTTATTTTCCTTTCTTGTAAACTTATATCCAAAGCTTTGAGTTTATTCTGTATTGTGGTAGCAATTGTTTTTCACTTGAAAATATATCAAAATAATATATTTTTTTATTTTTTTAAATTCATTTTGACATCAACACATTAAAATGATATAAAAACAAAAGAAAACAAAAAAATTTAAAAAAATCAATTTTTTAGAAGCATTTTTAAAATGCAAAATCAAACATATTCTTTATAAAAGCTTTAATTCAGCAATCATGAATAGGTCCATAGATTTTAAGATTGTCAAATATCTAGTAGTGTGTTTCACTTCAAGGAAATGTTGAGGGAATATAAAGTTAAGCATGATTATTAACTAGAGAAAAAACTATTAAAAAAGGAATAGGTAGGTGCATATTGTTTGGGTAATGGTTGTAGATGTAGTATTTATGCTTATTTGTTACTTGGTACCAAAACTTTTTTGATCAAGTCATTGAAAAGCAAATATAGTTGTATTAAATCATCCATTATCAAGGAAGTTAACTTTACATCGATAGCTAAAAAACTATTGCCCCTATTTAATATTGACCTTAACATATTCAATGATGCTCTTGAAACCATAAATAATAAGTTTATAATAAAATTGCATCTAATATAGTCGTGGAGGGCTAAAACAAAAACTAGAAAATTTGTTTAAGGCAATCATATAAGAAGTTGCTTAGATATTTTTAGTTATTGAAAGATTTTATCCATATTTATGATGTTTACTAAAGGTTTAACCCTAATTTTAATGTTGATGTCCATTTACCTTAAACGTTTCAACAATCTGTATTTATGTGAAATCCATGAAAGATGACTTCGTAAATGATTATAGACATTTTATGGGAATTAATGATTTCTATTTCAAGGGTCCTTATGAATTAGTGTTATTAGCAGTAGTTGGTCTGGATGCATATAAAGAATTATTTCCAATTACATATGTTGTTGTAGATGCTTAAAATAATGACATTTGGAGATGGTTGTTGTGTGTTTTGTATGACTTTATCAAAACCAGAATAAGTCACAAGCCATTTTGCATAATATCTAATATACAAAAGGTCCAATTAGCCTATATATTTGTGTGTTTATGTAATTATTAAAAACATTTTACAAAGTCCACCTAAAGGTGTTGTAGTGATTTTTCTTAAGATAACACATAGACAATGTGAAAGATATATTTATGTCAATATATATAAAGATTCCATAGATTAGAACTTAAACTTGGATTTTGAGGTGCATCTAAATCATTTACATACCTCAACCATTGCAACCATATGCAAGATATTGGTGAATTGAAAATGGTGTTGTTGATTGGTTGAAGAACATCCATTATAAGACCTAGATAAGACATTTATTTGGCACTAAAGTGAAGGTTAAAAATGTAACAAATAATATGTCCAAATCATTTAATACTTGGGTTGACAAGTATAAAAGAATGTCAATTGTGATGTTACTTGAGAAGATTAGGTTGAAGTTGATGTTTAGGTTTTATGATAGGTTTGCTTAAGTTGCTAGTTAGAAGACTAAAATCAATCCTCATGTAAGCAAGTTGTTGGATAAGGCAATGAAAAACTCAAGAAACTTGAGAATGATTCCTAAAATTATATATGATTACCAAGTGTTTGAGGGACTTACTAGACTTTTAGTTATATTAGAGAAACGACATTGCTTATGTGGTGCATGAACACCAACAAGGATTCTATGTAGACACATTATTTTTTATATACCTCCTAAAAGGATGGATTTATAATAATATTATCATTAGTTCTTCAAGATTAAGACTAGCGTGGTGGCACAGGGCTTGAGATCTGCACAACAGGTCTGGAGTCCGAGTCAGGGAGTGCACCTCTTGTAAGAGCCTGAGACAGCCAAGGTTTTACTCGCTCACTTGGGTCCATAAAATGCGCTTTTCGAGGGATGGGGTTTCCTCGAATCCAAAAAAAAAAAAACTTTTATGAGGACTTATAATAAGGTGGTCCACTTATTACTAGAAGCTAATATTAATCCATACGAAGGAGAGGTAATTATTTAACCTTCATCCTTTAAAATATTTATGGGTAGACCTTAAAAGAATATAAAATGATAATAATAAAAAAAGAAAAGTGGGACCCTAAGAAAAAAGATTTCGATAATTAGATGTAATCTATGCAAATTATTTAGCCATAACTTGAGGACTTGCCAAAGTAATTTTAATGAACAAGTTAATGTTCAATATATTGTAAATATGGAAGCCACATATGGGATAGTAAATGATAAACAAGTTAATGTCCAATTTGTTATAAATATGGTATCTAGAGATTGGATAGGAGTCAGAGGTTATATAAGTAGTGATGTAAAACAATTGACTTGAAAAAATGTTTCACCTTAAATTTAAATTATAATTATGATATTCACTTATCATTCTTCACATACTTATAAAAGATGAGTTTAAACTCAACTTAATCCAAACAAGTTGCATTAAATGAGAAATGAAGATTGGTGTTAATGATGTTTATTAGTGATGTTTATTTTAGATAAACACTTAAGTTTGCTTACCAATTTAATGATGTATTGTTATGTTGATTATTTGGATAATTACTTTTGCTTTTACATAAGAACTTAATTATATAGTATTAAGTGGATGATTTTAGATAAACACTTTATTTTTCTAATGATGTTTATTTTAGAGCAACCTAGTTCATTTAAATCTCATACATTTGTTTGATGTCATTTTTCATTTGTTAAACATGAACAATATAATAGTTAGATACAATAACACTACACACATTAAATTTGCTACCAACATTTACTTAACTTTTGTAAAGCTAGCCTTTATATTATGATTCTTAATCCAAACTCTATTTAATTCATCATTTATTTTCTTCATTTTATGTAGCATTGGCTCAACATCATTAACACCTCCTTCACCAGTGATTTTGATTTTACTAATAGGTTTATACTAATCAATAAAAATATTATCACATTATTTGTCATCATATATATAGAATAACTTATTTTTACTATCTTTTATTTCTAGTATCATATAGTTTTTTTTTCCTCATATTTCTTACACTTTATATTCTTAAACTCTAGTCCACCTAGCTGCTACCTTGTGTATTATTGATATTTGATGCAAATGAAGACATGTTGATAATGTTACAACGAAGATGGAGGTATAAGTTTTTATGATTATTGGTTTTATTATTATGAAGAAGAAACATATGTCAAAATGGTGACAACACTTGTGGTAGTACGAAAAAGAAGAGCTCAAAAATTTAGTGTTTATACAGTTTTCATGATAATACTAGTGGCAATACTATGATTATTTGTTATTATGAAGTAAAGTGAATGTTGATTATTTTGTGATGAACAACAAAATTGCAAATGTGAAAACAATGGCAGTGAGAAGAAAATGATTCATATGGTGTTCATGGTAAGAGGAATAATTTGATCGATATGATATCTAAGTGTTTATATATTAACAAAAACTAAAAGGGGTAGTGCTTTTACTATCTATCACCTTACATAACACTATTTATTGAAATAATTTTTTTTCTTTTTAGATCTATATTTTTTATTTTATCCTTCAATATTTGATTTATTAAATATTAAACTTCATGATTTGTTGCAGCATGTTTTCTATGTAATTATCATAGTCTTATCACTTGTCTTGCAGATTTAGTGAGTTAACCCAATTGACTCAGGTTTTCTTTCTTTCTTTTTTAATTGGTATTTATTTTCAATTTTATCATTCAACAGTATGTTAACTATGAATTAAGCTTCATGATTTATTTTAGTTTACTTTTTATGAGGCTATCCCGGTCTCATAACTCAAAATATGAGATTTACAGGTTATCTTAGGTTTACTTGAGTTGTTTTTTTGTGTTTTTTTTAGATTGATTTTTTTTTTCAATTTCATTCTTCAATAAAGGGTTGAACTTTGAATTATTCTTTATAATTTATTTGATTTGTTTTATACGAGGTCATCCTATTTTTATGACCTGAGTTGCGGGTCTAATGGGTTAACCCGAGTTGTTTACTCGATATGCTTTCTATGAGGTTATCTAGTCTCAAGATTCGGATTATGGGTTTGACGAGTTAACCCAAGTTGACTCGAGTTATTTTTTTATATCTTTTCTTAATTAATTTTTTTTTTAATTTCATTATTCAACATTGGATTGATTAGCAACTAAGTTTCATAATTTATTTTAACTTTATTTTTATGAGGTTATGTTGGTCTCATGACTTAAATCATGGATTGTTAAGTTAAATTAAGTTGTATTTTTTTTACCATTTTTTTTAATTCATTTTTTTTCTTAATTTCATTCTACAACATTGAATTGTTGGGAATTGAGTTTTATAATTTGTTGATTTTCTTTATATGAGGTTATTATGATCCAAGTTGTGAATTTGACAGATTAACCCAAGATAACTCGAAGCGATTCAATATGTTGTCTTCTCAATAATTTTTAAAAATAATGTCATCTTTAATTTTTTTAGTTAAAATATATTTTTATTAGCCATTTCAGTTGTTTTTAGACCCGTCAAATCAATTGAGTCACATCGAATCAACCTCCACATGGTTCCAACTTTTTTTTCAATTAGAAAAAAACATTAGCAACGTTTGAATATATTTTTTTAAAAGTTAAAATAAATTGATCATGCATGCCAATGATCTAGTATTTACTATAGGTTGATATTAAGGTTAAAAAAAATTAGGGAAATGATAGTGGTAGATATAGAAAAGTGGAAGAAGGAAGAAGATGACAAGGATGAAGATGATGAAACGATGGTGGCAAGAGAAAAAAGTTTTATGGTGCTTAAAAAAAAAGAAATACTAGCTTTTTAACAACTATTTTTTAAAAAAAGGTTTGTGACAAATAATTGATGTTAAAGTTGTAATATTTAATTTGTGAGTTCATTTTTGATATTACATCAATTATAATAATAAATTTATAATTCTTTAAATTTTTTGTTGATTGAGTTCTTACTTTATTAACTTAATAAGTAAAATTTTAAAAAGATGTTACAATGCTCGTGTACAAGTAAAGATGACAATTTAATCTAAACTTGATGAATATTCATCTGATCCAACTCGAATGAATGAGTTTTTTTAGATAATTATCAGTTGCATGACCCGCGCAATGCTGCGGGTCAATTATTTTTTATATTTCAAAAAAAACTAAGATCTAAAAGTGTTAGGTCTTTCTACAAAGTTATATTTAAGAGTTTTAGGTTTGGTTGTAACACCTGACTCAAGAGTAATATTTATAATATTAATAATAACATTAAACTTGCATCACCAAAATTTAAGTGGGTTAGCTCTTCAAACTAGATTAACTCGTCAAACCTTAGATTCGCGTCATAAAAATTTGATAACTAAATAGGAAAAACAAATTAATAGGTTAACCGGGCTAACTCATCAAACCTGGAATCCGTGTCATGAAAGTTTGATAACTAAATAGAAAAAAAATTTAACATTAATAGTTTAAATTAAATTAAAAAATTAATTAAAAAAAAAACAAAAGGCATCAGCTTTTTCACTGTAGATTGTACTGTGCAATCCATAGTCAAAGGCATAAAAAAAAAACTAAAGGCATCAACTGATAACTACGTAGAAAAAAATTTAATATTAATAAACTAAATTAATTAAAAAGAAAAAAAAACTCTAAGAAGTAAAAAAACAACTAAATAGAAAGAAATTTAACATTAACAAACTAAACTAAATGAAAAAAAATAATTAAAAAAAAAGCAAAAAAAAAAAATTCAAGTTAACTCGTCAAACCAGGTTAACCCGTTAAACCCGGATCCGTGTCATGAATATCTGGTAACTAAATAAAAAAAATTAAACATTAACAAACTGAACTAAATAAAAAAATTAATTAAAAAGAAAAAAAATCAAAAAATAAATCTAAGTTAACTCGTCAAATCATGTTAATCCGTTAAACTTAGGTTTTGTGTCATGAAAATTTGATAATTAAATAAAAAAAAATTAACATTAACAAACTAAATGAAACAAAAAAAAATTATGAAAATAAAAAAACAAAAAAAAATTGACGGGTCAACCTAGAATTAATTGGGTTCACCCGTGAAACTCAGGATATGTGTCATGAAAGTCTAATAACTAAATAGAAAGAAATTTAATATTAACAAACTAAACTAAACAAAAAAAAATAATTAAAAAAAAAAAAAAAAATTCTGGGTTAACTTGTCAAAACGGGTTAACTCGTTAAACCCAGAAAACATGTAATAAAAGTCTGATAACTAAATAAAAAAAAGTTAACATTAATAAACTAAATTAAATAAAAAAAATTTGTTAAAAGAAAAAAGCAAAAACAAAATCCCAAAAAATATAAAAAAAATAATTTTAAAAAAAATAAAACAACTAAAAAAAAAACACTAAGAAATTAGTGTTTTACTGAGTCCATAAATTACTGACTCTTTTAATATATATTACAATCTTATTTCATGCACAATATATATAATATAGATATTGTTGACTTGAAAGTCAACCTATATATATATATATATATATATATATATATATATATATATATATATATATATATATATAGACACACACACACAATAAATAACATATAAAATATAAATATAAAAAAACGAGTACTGTTCATACGAGAATTCAAGTAGAGTAGAATAATTTTTTTTTCATAAATAAAACACAAAAAATTACCTCAACTGTAACATAAACTCAAGGCCCAAACTAATATTATTTAAGATATATTTAAAAATATATTAAAATAATATTTTATTTTTTAAAAATTATTTTTAATAATAATATATCAAAATAATTTAAAAACATAAAAAATTATTAATTTAAAATACAAAATAATAAAAAATAAAATATTTTTTAAATAATTTTAAAAATATTTTTAAAACACAAAAACAAATATTTCCATAAATATTCGGATATTAAATCCAAGTTCCACTTTGCCCTTCCCCTTCCTTTCTCCACGTACAAAACCCGTAATCCCCTCATGTTTCGCAGACTCTATTTCTCTCTCGCTCGCTCGAGCCCAACTCTCTCTTCTCCGATCTTTCACCACCAATATACCTCTCTTATCATAAATCACAGCAAACCCACTTCTATCACTGAACATTTCACTTCAACCCCACCAAGATTCTTTGCTTCTTACACCAAAATGAGCGATACCCAGAAGCCTAAATTCACTATTCCACCTCCTGATAAAGCCTCAAAGCCTGAAATGCTACGTGCCCTTGAGTTCTCGATGGGTTCTTCTTTTAGTACTAGCCCAATTTGCCCCCCTCCAAACCCTTTAATCATTGTGATAAGTGGTCCAAGTGGGGTCGGTAAAGATGCTGTTATCAAGAAATTGAGACAAGTTAGAGAAAGTTTGCATTTTGTTGTGACTGCAACTAGTAGGCCAACGAGAGAAGGTGAGGTTGATGGTAAAGATTATTGCTTTGTGTCAGAGGAAGAATTTTTATCAATGGTAGAGAGAAATGAATTGTTAGAATATGCACTTGTCTATGGTGATTATAAAGGGATACCAAAAAGGCAAATCAGGGAGTTTATGGCAAAAGGGCATGACATAGTCTTAAGAGTTGATGTACAAGGGGCTGAGACTTTGAGGAAGATTTTGGGGACTTCTGCTGTCTTTATATATTTAGTGGCGGAGAGTGAGTTGGAACTTGTGGAGAGGTTGATTGATAGGAAGACTGAGACTAGCGAGGCTTTGCTTGTGAGGATTGCGACTGCGAGAGAGGAGGTGAAACATGTTAGAGATTTTGATTATGTGGTAGTGAATGGTGAAGGGAAGTTGGATAATGCAGTTAAGCTGGTGGAATCTATCATTGATGCTGAGAAGGCCAAGGTCCAGCAAAGGAGGGCTGTGATTTAGTTGAGGGCTCAAAGTATTGTTTTTGAGGTATGGGCAGTGCTTTCAGTGGTTATGCTTTTCTAAGTTTTTATTTTTGTGGAATTGAATAATATGATTGCATTTGAAGGTTTTAATTATGGATTTTAAGGCATGAGAATCTGAACGTAGGTTAGAAGTTCAGCACTGGATAAAGTTCGTTATGTTCAATTTATGATCTTGTTGGTTTTCTACTTTGGTATGCGATAAAACACTGACAGAGGTCCACTGTGCATCTAACCAGGCGTAGGAGTGACCCAACTTTAATTGACTTGTCTTAGGAACTAGACTAAATTGTTCATTATACACTCAAACTCAAGAAAGCCTTTGTTCCCAAACTAGGAGTTCAGCTATGAGTATGCAGATAGGTGATGGATGGATGAGTCTATTATATTGGAAAAGAGGCAGTGTAATATAACAACTGCATTGTATTGCATAAAATGCTCCATAATAGTTGAATTGATTGTTCGAGAGAGAGGAGTGTATTTGGATTACAGTTTAGAAGAGATTACAATGTTTTGCAGATTCTTGTTCTATAGTTAAATTGTTGTACTATCTCCATATGTGTACATAGGTTTATGTCCGAATCTGGCAGCTTTATTTATTTCTCTTTCCTGTTATCTGTAGGTTCATTCCTATTGCAACTGTAACGACTATCCTGATGTCTTGTAACTGCACACTTGAGTCTGAGTACATAGGTTGGTGTCCGAATCTGGCAGCTTTATTTATTTCTCTTTCCTGTTATCTTTAATCTCATTCTTATTGCAACTGTAACGACTATCCTGATGTCTTATAACTGCACACTTGAGTCTTTGAGTCCCTATGTCTTACAACAGCAAGCCTTTCCAAGCATTTTGCTTTGGTTTGGTTAAGGATGGGTCACATCCTTTATTTCATGGACAATCACATTCATTTTTAGTGCTTTTATGTAACCAGAAAGAACTTTCTGCAATAAGATATCAATCACCTCTCCTTGTACATTTGGAATAGGCAAGCACCTGTCATTTTTGCCATTTTTTTAGAGGCATTATTTTAATTCTGTGAAGTTATTTTTTCCTTTTGACTTCTCACATAACAGATTAAATGTTGCATAACAGAAGTTAAAACGGAAATTCAAAGAATGTGTGCATTTGAAAGTTATCATTGTGAGTTATATGATGTGATGATCTGAAATGCCCTCTTATATCTGTGAAGGGTTTTTTGTTTTTTGTTTTTTGTATGCTCTATTCTTATAACTCATTGAATGTTGCATACCAGAAGATAGGTCATTGGTTGTGCAGGTGGCGGATTGATCAACTGTTCAGTGAAATGTTTTTAACTGTAATGATTCTAGCGAAACTCGATCAACCTGTTATTCTGATAAAGTTTAGTGAAGTGGTCATCTAACTGATAATTGGTTTTCTTTGCACCACAAACTTTATACAATTAGAAGAAATGCCATGGAGAAACCTGTGTTCTTTGACAAACTCTTTTTTCAATCAGACAATTGTTAGTCCTTAAGTTTTTATTGCATTTTGTTAAAAGTGAAACAGAATTGCATAGCCAAGATGTAACTAACCTACCAGAAGTCAGATATTGTTTCTGAATTTGTTTCATAAATCTGGAAGAAAAGACCCATTTTTCCAAAGAAATTCTCTTTTTGGATTCTGTTACTTACCTTTGCTAACTTATTCTATGCCTGAACCAAATCTGGTCTTTGTTGCCTTGCAATTAGGTGGTTTATCATGGGAAATGCATGCTTACCCTTGCTAACTTCCTCTATGCCTGAACCAATTCTGGTCTTTGTTGCCTTGCAATTAGGTGGTTTATCATGGGAAATGCATGCAAGAAGTTTCTTGTCAATGATTTGTATTTTCATCCACTCGTACTATTGTTTTTTTTTTCTGGGACAACAAAAGTACAAAAAAAATGGTGACTGAGTTACTTTAGTAACTTGGCTCTGGTAATTAGCAGCCAGGAGATATCTTGCACATGGACAAGTATTCAGAATCGAAGCTGCAAAGTTTGCCATCTGTGAGAAGCAACCTAGTGGTGGTGGGGATGGATCTGTGTAAGTGTAATGGAGCCCATCTTAGTTTGTGGTTTAGGCGTCGTTGGATAGAGCAATAATGGGAGAGGAGAACATAGGAATAGGACAATCTTATTTTAACATTTCAAAGTTTATGTCGGTACATCAAGAAGGAACCTCCTCCTCAAGTTCATTGATGCAACTTTCACACTCTTTTTTAGTTGAAGATCTCTTGTAGAAATTGAGTTTTACCATGATCGATCCAAGTGGGGATAAAGATTGTTTAAGGTGTTGGATTATTATAGTTGCTTGTTTCTGGAGTGTTGTTGTGTCCATTTCAATCTCTTAAATTTGATAGCATTTCTATTCAGCATGTCGTCTACAAATTTCAAGTAGTTGGAATGATCTATTGACCATTGCTGGAATTCCCAGTGAGCTGATGATGGAGCTCTCAGCTAAGTTGAATCTGACTTATTCCTTCGCAGAAGCATTTTGATGTTTGAAGGATCAATCTCTATTTCTTCGAAGAAGAATCCATTGGAAAATACAAAAGAATTGGAAGCTGGATGTTGAAAGAAATAGCGACTGGTAGTCACTCTACTATTGTTGGTTCTCTCTCTCTGTTTATTTATTTATTGAAAATTTTGTTTTGCACAGGCCTACCGGAGACTTTGCTTGTCCCAATCTTCCGTTTTCTATTCCGGCAAAGATTTGAACTGGTTTCCCCCGTCAAGTATCCATACTAATGAAGACCACGCGCAACAGCAAAGTGACTATCTTGCACCGTCGTCAAGTGGAAGCCAAGGCTCCTGAATGGTGAGGGAGACGTCAATCCGGTTCATTACAATTTACAAACCAACCTAGCTTATGCCTCATTAATTATGGTCTGACAAAAGCAAGGTCTCCATCAAAGCCGAGCTATTCGTGTAGTTTAAGGGATAAGGAGGAATGTGGGTCCCATCCCATTGAAAGGAGCCTTTGCCTTGACACAAGAGAAGAGTCCTTCTGTATATCTATTTCTGCAAGCCATGGATAACCAGCCAAATTGCTAAATTCACACTTGTAAAGACCTTGACTAAGTCATCGAATTTAAGAATCCAGAAATGTAATGAGTAAAAAAAAGAAAGAAAAAGAAATTAACCGTGTCCCTCCCTCTTAAAGGAAATAAGGACAACAACTTGATGAAAAAAACCCCATTTATCCTCATTGAATCATTGTGAATTATGGGTTTGTTCTGTTAATAATCATAACAATAATAAAGCAATAAATGAAAAGGTGGAGTGTACATCACTATCATCTTAATCATTCAAACAGGAATCGTCTCGGGAATCTGGAGTTGGCAATTATTCCTACGTGTTCCCATGAACAAAAACAGGATTAATCAAAGGCTACTTGGATGCATTCCAGAGCACGCTCAATGGTCCTGTTCTTGTACCCCCAAGAACAGGAAAAAAAAACAGATTGAACCGTAAAATATTGTAAGAGCAAAGGACATGGAAAAGTGCAAGCAACTTCTCCAGCTTTATAAAGGGTTTGTTAACTTTCTAGTTTTGTTTGCGAGAAAAAGAAGCTTTCGGCTGGTTTAGATGGCCCATGAGGAGACTTATTGGTGAGAGACAACCGACTTTAATAAGCCAGAGAGGGGGATAGTAGAGTGGACAACCCTTGCCGGCAAAGTTTTATAGCTGAGCAAAACTTCCTAGGAAAAACTGTATAAATAGAGAGCAACTTCTAACGTTTCTCTACATTTTCACAAATTAAACGTGCTCCCTAAGCTAGTTTTTCTCTTCGTTTTATAAGCCTAGTTTCTCTTTTTTTTCTTGCACAAACACCATAGTCCAAGAATCAAGCCACTCTAGCATTTCCAAAGGCAAGTTTTGCACAACGAAGGTTGGTCTAATCCGGTGAGTATGGATCGTGGCGTATCGGAAGAAGATGGCAGCATTCGTTTTCCGGTTGACGAGCTTCGCAGGCTTAGCGAAACCTATGGCTCTGCAACCATTTTTGAGCCTCAGAGTGATATAGGAAAGAGAGACAGTAGCACTGGAAATTCTGTTTCTCCAACATTACCTGCACCGGAGAAGAAACTCACACTCTTTGCTCTTCGCCTTGCCATTTTTGAGAAGGCAGCTACTTGCCTGGGAACCCTCGGGTTCATCTGGGCAACTGTTGTTCTTCTCGGAGGGTTTGCGATTACTTTGGATAAAACAGATTTCTGGTTTATCACCATAATTCTGTTGATTGAAGGGACTCGAATTTACAGCAGGAGCCATGAGCTTGAATGGCAACACCAAGCCACCTGGTCAATTACTGATGCTGGGATTAACAGTTTCCGGGCATTGAGATCCAGCTCCCACTTCATTGTTGAAACTGTGAAAGCACTTTTTAGGCCAATAACACGGGTTCACAAGCAGAGTCTGCATACCAGAGAAATAAGGAAGAATCCTGATGCAGAAATCTCTGGGAACTGGGGAGTCCAGAGGAAGCTAACTCGGACATGGACAAGTTCAGATGTTCCTATTCTACCATATGCTCAATGGTTTTTTCTTTCAAGAAATGTCAGCAAGCTTCTCTATTGGCTCCAGCTTGCATCTGCATCAGCCTGTGTGGTTTTATCATTGATGAAACTCATCAAACATAACTATGGTGAGGTTGAGAAAGGGGATACTGACAAGAGGAACCGACAATCTGCACTGAATATTTTCTATTCTTTGGCTTTGGCAGAAGCTCTGTTGTTTCTGATGGAGAGAGCTTACTGGGAGTGGAAGGCAAGCTACTGTAAACTGCTGGAAGAGGTGAGCGAAGAGTGTGATTTGGGGCTTTCAGGCATGGTTTCGATCAGAAGGTTCTTCTACGATGCCTACTCTAGGTGTCTTGAAGGCAGTATCTTTGATGGCCTAAAAATGAACATGGTTACTTTTGCTATGGATCTATTGGCTTCCAATTCCCCTGATGAACAGCTCATTGGAGCTAGAATTCTTCGTCAATTTGTGATGAATCCTCAGTTTTCTGATGATACTCTTAAAAACATTGGGACAAATATATCAATGATAGACCGATTAGTGGAGGTATTGAACTGGAAAGACCCGCAGGAAGAAGAGATCAGGAGGTCAGCTGCAGAGATACTATCAAAACTAGCCGGCAAGAAGCAAAACTCCCTACGGGTTGCTGGAATACCTGGCGCATTGAAGTCAATTTCATCTCTGCTACAAACCAATAGAAGTTGCAGCACCACAGCTGATGAAATTGGTGAAAAGACAATCATCTGTGATCATGCACATTATGGATTCTGGACATTTAATCATTTAGGACTTGTTATCCTGAAGAAGCTCGCTCGTGACCATGATAACTGTGGGAAGATTGGAAATACAAGGGGCCTCCTACCGAAGATCATTGATTTCACACATGTAGAAGAGAGGTTGCTGAAAGATGAAAATGTAACACCGTCTCAGATTTTGACAGTGAAACGTTCTCTGCAACTGGTGATGATGCTGGCAAGCACAACAGGCACAACTGGTAATAATCTTCGAAGAGAAATCTCAGAGATAGTTTTCACCATCAGCAATATTAGAGATATTCTACGGCATGGCGAAAAACACCCAATGCTACAAAAACTCAGCATAGAGATATTAACCAGTCTTGCACTAGAAGAGGATGCAAAGGAGAGGATTGGGGGCACGGGTGGAGTTCTTAAGGAGTTATTCAGCATTTTCTTCAGCCAAGGAATTCCTGAAAATCAGAATCATGCAAGAATGGCTGCAGGAGATGCTCTAGCAATGCTGGCCTTGGAAAGCAGAAGGAATTGTCTTCGCATTTTGAAATTAAAAGTACTGGAAAGGCTAGTTGGAGCACTGGAGGTCCCATTGCTCAGGGTAAATGCTGCAAGAATTCTACGAAACTTGTGCACCTATACCGGAGTAGATTGCTTCGACCAGTTGAAGGGCGTAGCAGCTGCTGTACCCACGGTAAGTGCTTTCTAGTTCTCTTTAAGTTACGTTTCTATGTTTAGAAAAGGCATGGGAAACAGGACTTCGTTTTGTAGTCTGATCTAAACTGTAAGTACTTCTGAACAGAAACTTAGTTGTCAACTCTTTCCCCTCGTGTTGCAGGTGCTGAAGGCAGTTATGTCTGAAGAGAACAAACTACAAGAAGTAATGGTAGGACTAGCGGCCGAAGCTTTTAAATTCATGACTCCTCAAGAATCCAACATCATGTTTGAAAGAACTGGTATAAAAGAGGCTGAAATAGCCAACAAAATACTCCAGATTCTCAAAAACTACGAAAATCCACCAGTCAAGGTTCCAAGAATAAGAAGGTTTTCCATAGAGTTGGCGATTTGGATGATGCGGAACAACACGGAGAATGTACGTACTTTCAAGGACCTGGGGTTGGAGAAGGAATTGGAGGGGGTTTTAGAATCCACGGCTGAAGTTGAAAGCTTCAACATATTCTCAGGCACTTCTGGGCTGAGTCGCCACAGCACAACTATTCACTCACTTGTTGAAACTGCATTGCAGTTGCTGGAAGACAGGTAAAATTGTGCAGCAGAAAGTTCCAAACAAGTTGTCGTGTGAATATGAATGCGCCAAGTTATAGGAGATTCTTTTTTCTCTACATGATATTTATGCATCTGTACATGTTTTGCAAATAAAGAATCAAGTTAATGATATTTATTGCTACCCCATGTTTTTGAAAATCCAAAAAAGATATCAAAAAAACAAAGAAAACCCAAGAAACTTTGCTGTCATTTGTGATTATAGTTGGGGCACGGCAATGCTTGCTTATTTGTACAGCAGATGTTTATTACTCCTCCAAGTATAATTTGATATTATATTTTATAACCAGATTTTTATTTTAAATATTTTCTAATCTTTTAAATCATAAATATGTAACTATGGTTGGTTGTGTGAGCATCTTCACATTGACCTTCTAGATATTTGGAGAAACAAGCTGTTGGACACGGTTACAGGGAGGCAACTCCTAATTAGAGATCAATAATAATAATTTTTAACACGTTACAAATATAATTTTCCAATCAAGAAATTAAATAAATTAATTGTTTTTCATGTTGGATAGGTTTGGTATCAAGAAAATATCACATATTTACAAAGAAATATTCATCTATCGAGTTAGATCTCTACATGTATTGATAAATGAACATAACAAGACAATTCATCACACCACTATAGGAGCATATTCTAAGAAATCCACATGATCTTTCACATCCAACACATAATATAGATAAATAGATACTTGACCCGCGCGGGATACCGTGGGTCATTCTTTTTGCATAAAAAATATCAAAACAAATAAAAATTTAAAAATCTTGGGTTTTTTTGTAAAGTTATATCCAAGAATCTTGGGTTTGGCTGCAACGCTTGACCTAAGAGTAATATTTATAATATTAATAATAAAATTAAACTTGCATGATCCAAGTTTAAGTGAGCCTGACTGTAACACCGGAGCCAAGAATATTGGATGTGGGTCTAGCTATAAGGTAGTGTTATAAAACTGTGATAATTAAATAGATTGATTAAAAAAAACAAAGAAAAAAAATCAACATAAAGGAAAAAACTAATGAAGAAAAAGGAAAAAACTAATGAAGAAAAAGAAAAAAAAATTGAATTAATTTGGTTAACTCTTTAAACCAGGTTATCCCGTAAAACCTAGGATTCACATAATGAAAGTTTGATAACTAAATATAAAAACAAATGACGGATTTACTCAGAATTAACTGGGGTAACCCATCAAACCCAGGACACGTGTCATGAAAGTATGAAAGTCTGATAATTAAATAGAAAGAAAATTAATTTTAACAAATTAAACTAAATAAAAAAAATAACTTATCAAATCAGGTCAACCCATCAAACCTGAGATCCGTATCATGAAAATCGAATAACTAAATAAAAAAAAATTAACATTAACAAACTAAATCAAACAACAAAAATCATTAAAAAAAATTAAAAAGAAAAAAATAAGAAAAAAAATAGTTATATAATAGAATATAATATAACACAATATAATAATATTTATAATTATAATTATAATATAATAATATAATATATTAATAAGTAAATATATTAGTAAAAGGCATGATATGCTCGTGCGATGCTGCGGGCTTGTAGTATGCTTGTGCATTATTGTGGATTTGTGAAAAAAAATCATATAAAAAAAATTGTTACCATCCACAATACTTTAAAGGAAAAAACTAAAAAGCTATATTCTCAACCAACTCAATATTAAAAAAAAAAAAACAAAACAAAACAAAATCGACAAAAACAATTATGAAAAAAAACAACAAAAAAAATGAAAAAAAGAAGATGACAATTTTGGAAGGAAAAAAAAAGCAAAAAGCAAATAATAAAAAAATAAAAAAAAACATGTGGGGAAAGTTAAAGCTAAATTTTCAACCAGCTAAATATTAAAATCATTTAAGAAAACACTGTAATAATCTATAGTGTTTTGTGAGGAAATATACAACTATAATTCTCAACCAGCTCAATATTAAAAGAAAAATTCAATAAAGATAATTTTGAAAAATATATATAAAAAAAAGGAAAAAAAAACATCCAGGGAAACACTATAACAATCTATAGTGTTTCATGAGAAAATCTGCAGTTATAATTTTTAATCAGCTCAATATAAAAAACAATAAAAACGACAAAGACAATTTAAAAAAAAAACATAAGAAAAAAAAAAGCATATTGAAAAAAACTGTAGAAATCAACGATGTTTTAAGGAAAAAAAGCTAAATTGTTAACCGGTTCAGTATGAAAAAAATAAATTTGACAATAACATATTTGGAAAAAAAACATCAATAAAAAAAATATGTGGGGAAACATTGTAGCAAGATAAAAATCATGTGGGAAAACACTGCAGCAATCTACAGTGTTTTAAATAACTATAAAGCTAAATTCTCAATCAGTTTAATATGAAAAAAATAAAATCGACAAAGATAATTTTGAAAAAAAAAATTATTTAATAAAAAACCATGTAGAGAAATACTACAACAATCTAGTGTTTTAAAGAAAAAAAATTTAAAAACTAAATTATCAATCAGCCCAACAGTAAAAAAAATAAAATCAACAAAAATAATTATGAAAAAAAAAAGAAATATAAAAAAGAAAGACAATTTTGGGAAAAAATTTAAAAAAAAAACGTGGGGAAAGCTAAAGCTAAATTCTCAACCAATTCAATATTGAAAAAATAAATTTGACAAAGATAATTTAAGAAAAAACATGTGGGGGAAACACTGCAGCCAAACAAAAACCATGTAAGGGAAACACTGTAGCAATCCATAGTGTTTTTTTTTTAAAAAAAAAGCTAAGTTCTCAACCAGCTCAATATATAAAAAAAAAAACTGACAAAGACTATTTTTTTTAAAAAAAGAAGAAGTCAATTTTGGGTAAAAGAAATGAAAAAAAATGAAAAAAAAGGAAACAAAAGCAAGAAAAAAAACACGCGGGGAAAGCTACAGTGTTTTAAAGAAAAAACAAAAAAAACTAAAATTTCAACCAGCTCAATAGCAAAAAAAGTAAAATCAACAAAAATGATTTTGAAAAAAAATGTAAAAAATGACAATTGTGGAAAAAAAGAAAAAGAAATAAAAAATAAAAAAACATGTGGGGAAAGCTAAAGCTAGATTATCAGCCAGCTCAATATTGAAAAAATAAATTCGATAAAGATAATTTTAAAAAAATATATACGAGGAAACACTGCAACAAAACAAAAACTATATAGGGGAAACACTGTAGCAATCCATATTGTTTTTTTTTTAAAAAAAAAACTATAAAGCTAAATTCTCAACCAACTTAATATATAAAAAAAAAATCTACAAAGACCATTTAAAAATAAATAAATAAATCACAAAAACAAAAAACAATGTATGAGAACATTATAGTAATCCACAATGTTTTAAAGAAAAAAGATACATAGTTAAATTTTCAACCAGCTTAATATTTAAAAAAATTAGCAAAGATAATTTTGAAAAAAAATTAAAAAAAAAAGAGTCAATTTTGGGTAAAAAAAAAATAAAGAAGAAACAAAAGCAGGAAAAAAAATGCTCCAAAAAAAAAAAAGAAGCTATAGTTGCTGCTACAGTAAAAACACCACGCCTTTTAGAGTTTTTTAATTATGAGTTTCATGCATTTAGAGATGATAAATTGATATAGATTAGTTTTTTTTTTCGTAACATGTAATAAAAATATTATTTATATATTATAAATGATGATATATTATTTTATTATATATTAGATGAATTTTTTAATACATGAGGGTCAAAGAGTTGCTGCCACAGTTCATGATGCTACTAATAATGTTGAGCACAACATATTCAATACTTGATTCTCATCGTGTCGTTCTTCACTTTGATAAGGTTGGGAAGGCTAAGCATTTAGACACTACAAATAAGACTAATTATCATACACAACGAAGATAAGCTCATGGTTCTAATAGTACAAGCTCATCAACAGGCTAATTAATCAGGTGTAGTTTCTTTATTATAATGAGTTGTCTTGCAATTGAGTTTCTTTGATTATTAAATTACTTGATATGAAATTGTGATTTGTGTTGAATTGTTGTTTCTTAAATTGTGTTCTCATTGGCAGAGGGTTGAGAAATGCATAGACACCTTGTTTTCCTTGGTCATGCATGTAGTACATGGGCGAATGTATACTGCATGGGTCGTGCATATACTACGTGTAAACTACATGGGTTGTGCATGTCGTATAAGCACGACTGCATAGGTTGCACATTATACTACATGCACGTACAGAGATTGCACATGTAGTACAGCGCCTATCAATAGAACATGCATATATTACATTCTCGCAACTATGTTTGCTCAGGCAATACTTTTCGGTGCTGCGTTAATCTAGAAAAAAAATCTACTTATTACTCAAGATGTACGATAAAAGAGGAACTATAGCTCTGACTTCTAAGGGATTCTCATACATATTTGAAAAACGCTAATGTAATAGGGAGGCCCCCGTTAATCAGATGATCTTTCTGTTTTTCCCAGAGATTGGACATGATCATTAATAAAGCAGGCAAACCTTGAAGCAAGTGATCCTTTCAGCTTGCTGTCAAGTTACAGTAGGCGACTATAATTCCCTAGTTTCACTACTTGTACTCTTTACCTTTAAAAAAACCATAAAAAGGGAGAACGGGCTCTTGGTTAGACTAGCAAGTTATAATGCATCCATTTTATACCAATCAGACTGGGACAATTTCCAAGTTCGATGCCATAATGCAAGTAGAAACCAGAAGAGGTTTTTTCAGTTATATGATGTTTATAAAGATTTAAGATTCAAGTTGGATAACACAACAAGGAGATAGAATCGAGATGCCCAACTTGTACTCTTGCTAAGAAGCTGTAAAGCCGAGCAGAGAACAGGAGCAAATAACCACATTTCAGTTTCAGCTTATCACCCACCAAATCCGACTCTTTATTTAAATTATATTAACAGATGTGTTTCCCTGATCGGGAGTAAAAAGAATCATTACAAGCCTCCTACCAAGTGGCAGTAGACAACAGTTTGTAGAACCAACACAATCAACTTTAAACACGGAATCTATTTTCTTGCTTTTGTTTTTGTATATTTTACAGCACTGAATCGTGGCACTATCTTAAATACAAAACAAAATATCATGGCATTCTTGAAACATAAAAATATGATTTTGGTTTTCACCTGCCATTTCGGAACAAGTTGAAATCCCAACGACGCAGCAAACCATCCATTACGTGGCCTGCTGGATTCCGTTCTACAGTCAATGTGGCTTTTGTATTACCTGACAAGTCACTACCTGTTGAGCTGTGGACACTTCCTGAAGTATCACTTCGAGAAGAGGTAGTTGTGCTTTCTGACCCCATTATGGATGACGGAGTGTCAAATGTAGTTCCTACAGATGCTGCACTTGTAGCGGGAGAAGGACCTTCAGTTGCTAAATTTTGGTCATTGACAGCTAAAGAGGAAGTCGATTCTGTCTTTTGCTTTACTGAAGTGGAAGTTGGTGTATTCATAGGATTGCCATGTTCTACAATTGAAGATGCATCCCCGCTATCTTTTTGTGAATATTTAACAGAAGCTGGATTGACACTGGCCGGTTGTCCCTCTGCATTAGGGTGTCGCATCTCCAAGTCCTTTAATGACTCAATTACTGCTTCCATGAACATCTGAAATATGCAGCATGTCAAGTTTCAAATAGATGAACATTTTGCACACACAATGTTCAGGACTCACCCTTTCTTCCTCCTCTATATCACATGGAAAACCTGCCAAGTCCTCCAGCTGGTATTCCACATATTGATTGTCATCCATTGTTGTTGGAACATGTGGGCCACAAGGATGACCGTTGGATAATTCAAAGCTAATCATTTTGGACGATGATGGCAAATGATCATCACCAATTTCTTCATGCTGCAGCAAAGCATGCCAGAGTGTTACGAGTTATAAAAAAATATTAACTCCAGCCCCTAGGAAAGAGATGAGGTAGAACACAGCTCGAGTCATATGATTCATAGAGTGAACCAGCTGACCATTGTGCTAATCTGTCACTAGAGCATTCTGTTGCAAAGGGCAAGAGGATACCTCGACTTCAGATTGAAGGTCTTTATGTTGAATATCCATAGGAACCTGAGCAGAATCAAAGTGATAATGAGCAGAAGCTCCATGGAAATTGTAAGAAGTTCAACATAATACAGAAAAAATAATCCAAACCACTACTCCTTCCCGGTTTATGAAATTAGCTTAATTCCTTGCACAGCTTTATCCCCATAAAGTGCAGGCAGCATTTGTCCTCCTCCCCCTTCAGCAGAAGTGCATGGGGAGTGGAAAGAAGAGGACCATAAAAATTATTGATACCCATTAAACAGATCAATCCTTACTTTATGGGACAGTTAATTAAACATATGCTGCACCATACATGCCTTTACCCTTTACACTAAGGGTTCTTTTTTTTAGGGATTATTTTAACATTTCAAGCCAAAAACACAGCATATAATCACTGACCTCCATCCGACTCATAGGTGTTTTGGACCGAACTTGTTCAATGGCATCTGCTGTACTGCTTGATGATGGTTCTACAACAAACAACAAATAAATAAGATAATGAAAAAAAGTTGGCAAATAAAGTTTAGACAGAAATCATCAGTAAGATGCTAAGCAGCACAAGGTAAATGAGTCATACCTTTATGCACAACTGAAGATTCTGGGTTATGGCCAACTTTATGCAAAGAGCTCCAACTATCCTGCAGGTAAAAACAATCATCAATTGGCAAAACAAATAGGAGATATGAAATCTAGCACTTCCAAAAATTTCAGGGCTACAACCAGATGAATGCAGTTCAATTTACCTTACCAAAGTAATCATGCATTGTTTCAAAGTATGTTCCCCCCACCTCATCCTCAGGAGGTTGTAAAACATTGTGAAAAAATATATTTATTGAATCAAAATAGAATTGTGGGCGTGGAGAGTTGTGATCTCCCTCAAACTTGATAATGTTCTTGTCTCCCTGCAAAATTTGTGCATTAAAAATCTTATATATACTAAGTGCCAGGCAACAGAAATCAACAAACCAAATGCAAGAGTTTCAAAAAACAGAAAAGAGTAGCATACACGTCACATTTGATGAGATTTCAAAAAAAATCATTGTAAAGGATCTTTGGGAGTCGTTCCTCCAATAAAGAGATTTTGAAGATATACAGAACATATATTTAATGTTTAGCATGACTAGGAGCACTCAGAACTCAAATATGAAATCACTGGCCAAGAAGCAGCTGTCAACTGTATTCAGGTAGCTTCCAAATTAACCTCAGGCTGAGGTTTGGAGTGCATATGACCAGAGTAGAACAGATTTCACTTATCATTTGTTAAAACTGAAAACAATTAAGTTTACCATGATTACAAACTTAACAAAACGCCAGCATTAGAGCAAATTTTAAGAAAAGTAAATTTCTATCTGCAATAGACCACAACTACTTCTGAATTTTCGCCACTAAATGAAAGAAACTTACCATGTAAGCTTCAAATATACTTTGTGAGTGATGAGGGCGTATGAAATCATCATCAATGGCATGCCCAAATAAAACAGGAACAAAACATGATTTTGCCACCTGTAATACAAAAAAGTATAAAGGAATTACATTCTTGAATACCAGGTAATATGATAAAATTAACACAAAAGGCAGTTCAATGAAACACCATGCAAGTTTTTCATTCACTAAAAAAATTGTTTGCAACTTCTTTCACATCTCTTTGTTAAACACTTGTATAAAACCCACCAGTAACCGCCCAAAACCAACCTACAACTATCATCAGCGTGATGAAGATGTCACGCATATAGGTAAAAATACAGTGGAGAGTCACACACTAGCTCATCTAATAGTGACTGTAATTTCAATTAACAAATTAGCTATTATTCTTTAAACTACATATTAGCTTTCCATTTTGACCAAGTGGTTATCCCATACCATAAATACATGAAACTGATAAAAAAAAAAAAAACCAGAAGACATGTCGGATGGGACAACTATGAACAGGTTAATAATTGACTTATAGTTATCATCCAGAAGCTTCAACTTGCAACACCCAATAAAGTAAGTAAAGCTGCAGGGGAGAGAGAACCTTGATGGTGTTCAGGTCCATTATGTCAAACTTTGCCTTTTTCTGAATAGATTTACGCATGTATTGGATAGCAAATTTCACCTAGAACAAGCAACAAAAATAAACATAGTGAGACAACACGACAGCCATGACTAGAAGAACATTTGTGCACTCATCATTACATGTGCATGATTTAAGGAGTCTGGTGGATGAGATTAGGGCAAAAACAATGAAGGGTGAAAGAACCTTCAATACACAATGGAAGGTTAACACTTACCCCAACAACAACAAAACTGACCTGCTAAAATAATGCAACAATAAAGAGCTGATGTGTAAAGAAGATAAAATTAAGATTCATGACGGGAACAGTAGAATGCCAGAAACATTAAACATGGCTATGCACCAAAGTTCTTAGACAATAAATGTTAATGGTAAAATAAACTACTGACATCATCTAGGTGCAAGTAGAATTAGATTTTATTAAGACCAAGATGATGGAAAAATTACAGGGTAGTAGAGCTGTTTCCAAGTAAAATCAATTACTGCCATCATCTAGGTGCAAGTAAAACTAGATTTTATTAAGACCAAGATGATGAAAAAATTACAGGGTAGTAGAGCTGTTTCCAAGTAAAATAAATTACTGCCATCATCTAGGTTCAAGTAAAACTAGATTTTATTAAGACCAAGATGATGAAAAAATTACAGGGTAGTTGAGCTGTTTCCAAGTAAACTAAATTACTGCCATCATCTAGGTGCAAGTAAAATTCGATTTTATTAAGACCAAGATGATGAAAAAATTACAGGGTAGAAGAGCTGTTTCCAATGAACCATCCAAATTCCAATAAAAGCCCAAAAGAAGAAGAAGAAGATCTAAGCACAATGATATCACAGTAAAAAATCAAGAGGAAAGAGTTCTCCATACAAGTAAAAATCCTGTAAACCTTACTTGAGCCAGTAGTGGTGATTCCGGGGAAAATATCACTAATGTAGTTTCCAATTATTAACATTTCAGGAAAATTATGCAATTAATTGAAAAACTGTCATAATAAACATGCTTGTATGCTCTTTTATTTCCTGTTATTATAAATCATTGTACAAAATACACCAACGCTGTGAATCAATGAATGATGTAATTCTCATAATGTGGCTGAATGTATCAACTTACAGTAAACTTGGGTAAACGGAATTTGTAAGTTTCCACAAGTTCCATCATTAGGTCAACCAAATCAGAAAAGGGACTGTCAAGAACCATTCCAGCTATTGAGGGATCCTCAGCTCCATACATCAGGCTGTGAAATCAATGGTAGATAAGTAAATGGGAAGGCCTTAACACTGCTACAGGTCCACGTGGGCATAAACCTAGACTAATTACACAGCGAAAAAAAAAAAGATACGAAAAGGAAAGGAAAAGAAAGGAAAAATAGAGGTGAATGAACAGAACCTAGTGACAGCACCCATTGAACGGCCCCATAAGCCAATCAAAGAGACATTTCCATCTTGCCGCAAATAATTAACGACAGCCATGAGATCATCTTTCTAGAAAACAACCAAAGAATGTCAGATGGTGATTTTCAACATTGGAGAACAGCAATTGCCAATATAACAATAATTGGTCATGTGGTGTATAAACAATTTCTCTAGGAGATTAACAAATGTTTTGATAATCAATGGAAAAAAAGATGCAGTTACTCAATGAGCATCCAACTTCCATCAAATGTTTTTGATAAATTGCCAGAACTTACTTCATTCCATCCTAGAGTGACATGATCTCCTCCAGAAAGTCCGGATCCTGAGAAATCAAGGGTGAAAACAGTAATATTTGAAGGCAACAATATAATAGCAGCTTCACTAGCATCAACCCTGCACCCACTGAAAAAATAAAGATACAATACCAATTAGTAACAATCAGTTCTGTGAAACACAAGATTGAAGAAATCAATGCAAAATCTTCACTAAGTTGATCATTCTATAAAGCTGCAAGTCACTCCACTCGCTACTCCATTTTCACGAGGGTAAACAAAAGGACCTTTATATTGGCATATAATACGCTTGTTGACTATAGAAAATTCTCTTTCAATTTAATCTGTTTTCTCATTCTTCATCATCCAAAATTTTGGGTTCCTAAGAACACTAGAAGACTCCATCTATAAGGTGCTACAGACAGCAAGCTACATTACAATAAACCCTGATTAACCAGTTACCTGTTTCCATGACAATATATTACACATGGCAGAGGCTTTTCTTGGGGATTAACAATGGGCATGTAATGACTACATTGAAGAGCATCTCCCCTACCATTTTGAACCTGTGAACATTGAAAGCACCTTACACATAAGCCAACGATCACTTCAAATTTGTCAAGTTTCCAAGCAGGCATAAAGAAGACATCAATGATTTACTAACAGAAGGTCCATGGTTGTCAATTCCTTGCAGAAAAAAGTGCATAGAAGAAATAAATCTTTAATCCTCTTTTACAATTATAAGTCATTTTTCAATTGCATCACTTGCAATGTTTTCAAGGGAAATCATGAGAAAGGAAGGATCAAATAATTTTAACAATGTTTCTAATCTCTTGTGCATGTGAAATGTGGAAGTGTCCATGAGTAACTCAGTGTGTGGACCATGACTAGGTTGCTACTGCAGTGCCCAGTCCTATATATTCCATTATCCCGGTAAGAAAGAGTGTAAAGAAAACAATTGGTCGCCTAACCCAGCAAAAAATTATGCTATATAGGTATATTGTAGGACCTCCGATTTAAAAAATTCACCTAAAAATTGTAACATTGATGACGAGTTACAAAGTATCAAAGATTCGGAAATCTTGATGAAAACTTCAGCAAATCTATATTAGGCTTGATAAGTATGTGCAATTGCTAGGGTTACTTGTTTTACTAGACTGTTTTTATATATATCTAGCTGATGACAATAGAAGACAGGACAACTAACATATCAGAGGTTTTTAGCAAGTTACTGCTTGAGATACTTGCCTAACAGAGAGGAAGACATAAACCAAGTACAATCAAACATAAAAAAAAGACCTTTCCACAAATATAGAGTGGCACTTACCTCCATATCCTTTCTTTGGTACCATTTTCCTTTCAACATGAACTCTTGATCCAACAAATCATGTTTTGGATTGTATTCAGCTCTACAGACCAAAAATGGACAGAATCATGAAAAAAATATAAACAAAGAAAATGTCCAATACATTTGACAGGTATCTAGTCAGCAAAGATTTTAATTTCCTGCACTTATTGCAATATACTAGTTATATAAGAAGTGCAGTGCATAATCGCATCACTTCAGCATGCAACATACACTAATGCCCTCATGTTCTTAAAGAGACCGATGCAACATTTTTTTCTTCTTCTTCTAAGGAACCAATTCTTAAATAATGAAAATAAGAACATATATGGAGCCAATGATGCGAAATTTTTTAGATATCAAACATACATCAGCTCACAAGAGGATGCATCTGATCTACAAGATGTCTTTGATGACCGAACTCAGTGTTTGACATTGACAGTGCGAGATTGACTTTAAACAGACATTTGACCTGTAATAGTTCAGTGTCTATAAATTTAGGAACTTCATCTGATTCTCATCGAAATGGTTCAGCATCTAGTATCAATTATATCCAATTAAACTGCCAATTTAATGACTCCCAGAAAGTTCATTTGCAGTCTATACTTTCAATACCACGTGAAACACCCCAAAAGTAGAAAAATCAAGTTAATAAAAGCAAAAGAACTAAAAGGTCCTGATCCCCACATGCAAACCAGTAAAAACAACTACTGAAATTTAACACAGCGCATACAGAAACATCGATTAGCACCCTTCAGCTTTCAAAAGAATATGAGAAATAGTGACAATATAGACTATCTGCTATGCACCATAATACGATTTCATATATAAAAATGAAAACTACCTGATACAATACACGGGTTGGAATCTAAAGATCGAAAGTGAGTAATCAATACATGGGATTATAAACAAGAATATCACAACAACAAAAAATAAACATAAATTAGCACAGAAAGATCTTGGATTCTGAACAAATCACACGAGCAAAGTAAAGAGTCAAAGTTATATTATTTGAATCCCACTAATAAATCAAAACTCCTTTTGGTTGCCAAGCAAACTGATAGAAAGGAACTAAAATCAAATTTGAATCTCATGCTGTTTATTGTTTTATTTTAATGAGTAGACAAAAGAAATATAAAAATTAAGACTTTGGAGAAAAGGGTTTCCAATTTTCATCAAAAGCCAGATAGGAAACGACCAAGATTCAAAACGAAATCCTTCTCTTTTCCCACTTCTAATCATCAACCAAACAAACCAAAATCCAGATAAAAACCAATCAAATTTGAAGGGAAGAAGAGAGATTTAATACCTGGGAGGCCGTATAATAAAGTTAACAAGTTGCTCCATAGAGATTCGAACTTCGATCTCTCTTATTACTGCTATAATAAAGTTAAAAGCTTTTTTGTATTGCTAAAAAAACAGAGAGAGAGAGAGAGAGAGCGAGAGACAGAGGAGGAGAGGGCTTCGTTTTTCTTGTTTCTTATTTATTAACTTGTTATTGTAAGCTGTTTGGTTTCTTCTATTCGTGTTTCGGTGTGCAGTAGGTGGTTGGCTTCTGCAAACCCACGCTTCTTGTCTCTCTCGGCCTACTGGCTGGCTCCTCTTCTTACGTGTGTGAATGGATTCATGTGTGGAATTTTCAGGGGCATAACATCGGTTTCAAACGGTTCGGTTCAGACTACTAGCATGTTTTGGAACATGATTCTGATTATTTTTTAAATATATTAAAATTATTTTTTTTATTTTTAAAAATTATTTTTAATATCAATATATTAAAATAATTTAAAAATAATAAAAAATATTAATTTGAAGTAAAAACATTTAAAAAAATTAATTTTTTTCAAAAACACTTTAAAAATACAAAAAAATCAATTAATCCAAATCCTATTTTTCTATTCAAATTTTTAAACCGGACTAAAAATAGATTGGTTTTAATGAGCTATTTTATATAGGTTTTTATTTAATAGATTTTTAGTTTATAATTGTTTTTTTGGTTTAGTTTGATTTAATTTGTTATGGTTCGGTTTTTTTATTTTTTAAAATTTAAAATCCAAATTGAACCAAATCTATTCTTTTTCTTACTTTTTTAACCAAAATTATCCAATAAGTTTGAAAAACAAGTATTTCGGGATTGGTTTTTACTAATATTTCGAATAATTCATTAATTTAATCACTTTTAATACGACTTTCCAAAAAAAAAAGTTGATAGTAAAGGGTTTTGTTCGATCTGATTAGGCTTTAAAGCCCAAGGAGCTCGCATCCATGATCCATATTTTTAGATCTTGAACACAAAGAAAGTATGTGGGTCAAAAGTATAAGCATAGATTCGTAAGTGTATACATGAGAACCGGCCATAAAGTTAAATGTTTTTTTAAGAGAGCATTCGTTGAGAATTTGCATCTTCTATAATTGACGTGGGATAATAGTTGTACTTGAAAATGATCTTAAACTTTAACAGTCAAATAATTGTGGTAATTTTTTTAAAAATAAAAAAAAATGTGATGTATACAAAATTTAAATAAAACAATGTGACGTATACAACAATGTCATGGGAAATTCTTAAACAATATTATTAAACTCGGTTTAATGGATTGATTTTAAAACTTCCTATCATGATTTTTTTTTACTTAGCTTGGACTTCAAGCCAAACCGTCTAAAACTTTTTTTAATGTGATTCAATCGGCTTGACTTGTCTCAAAACATTCAGACAATTAATTAAAACATGGTTTAGCTTTTTTAAAAAAAAAAAAGATGACATCTTAAAAAAAATATTGAGAGAACGACATATTAAATCGGCTTGAAGTTAACATGTCAAATCCACGAACTAGAACATAGACTCTGCTAAATTTAATATATTTTTTTGGTGAAACAACTTTTTATTTAATTGTATGATAGCAAAAATCAAAATAAATTATAAAAGTTTAATTCAAAAGCAACCAAATGTAATTGGAAAAAAAAGTTAATAAAACTTTAATACTGAAAAATAAAATTAAAAAAAAAAAACTCAAAGAAAAAAATAAAGCAAGTGAACAGGCCTAGGGCAAGCTCTCATGCTTGGCCATCTTTTTTCTTTTATTAAGGGTGGTCAGCCCTATTTTTTTTGAAAAAGAAAATACAACAAGCAACATGACATGTTAGAAAATTAGATGGGTGATTTTGTTTTGTCTAAATCCATTTTTAAACCCATTTTCACAAACAACAAAAACACCTAATAAATACCATAAAAACCTCCATAAACCATTCACTAACCTCAAAATCACTCAAAAAAATTGAAAATCAATGGAATGAGAAAATCTAAACAGAACTCGATTTACTTTTTCAAATATGTTTATAGAAAAAGAAATCATCATTGAATTCATCTCATTGATTGAACTCATCTCATTAAACGGGACTTTTTGACACCAAAATCATCTATTTTTATTGCCATATTGTGGCCAAATGGTAACTTTCTTTTTCATTTGCTATTTTCAAGTAACTCTCTTTCTTTTCTCTTAAAAGTCAAAAACTAAAATAGTAAGAAAAAGAATTTTTAGACTAAATTTGAAATTGTGAAAACTAAGGAATTGAAGAGTAAGGAAAAGGAAAGTAGATGGACTTACATAATTTTTTTTTCCTGGTGAATTTGAGATTGGTCATGAGATTTTTTATTGTTTTACACTTTGGTCTTTTTTGTTGATTTTTTTTTCTTTAACAAAATTTAATAAATTGTTCATTTACTTAGGCATAAAAGGCTACAATTAAAAATATATATATTTAAGGATGATACTAGAAAAAAAGAAATGATTATTGTGGATAACTACAATAAAATACCTAGCCCTTTTAATACATTGTATGTCACTACCAAGAACCCGACCGCTATTATATTGTCTAAGAAATCAGGGGAGTAGTGTTTTGCCCTAAAAATTTATTTTTAAAAATTTTCACCCAAAAACACATTATGAACACTATAAAAATCTTTATAAATAACTAACCAAACCCTAAAATCAATTAAAAAAATTAACAAAATAAAAAAAAATCATTTTTCAAACATGTTTATAGTAAAAAAGAATCATCAACATTGGATTTATCTCTTTGAATAGAGCTTTTTGACACCAAGATTGGTTGTTTTTATCACCACATTATGGTTAAACCAGTCAATTTCTATCTAATTTGCCATTTTCAAGCTACTCTTTTGAAGTTAGGGATTGAAATATTAATAAAATGAATTATTTGACTAGGTTTGAAATTGCAAAAACTAAAACAAAAGAAAAGTAGGTGGAATAAATTGACCAAATGATTTCTTCTTGTTTTTACACTTTAATCTTTGTTTGTTCAATTTTTTTTTCTTTAACAAAATTTAATAAATTGATCATTAATTTAGACATACAGGGCTATAAATGAAAAAAAATAGCTTGAGGATGAAATTAAAGAAAAAGCTTGTGGTTATTGTGGATTACTACATTAAAGTATTTAGCACTTTTAATATATCGCATCTTGCTGCTTAGAATACAAATGAAACTCATTAACACCAAGATTAATCATTTTTATTGTCATACAGTGGCTAAACTGACAACTTTAATGAAACTCATTAACACCAAGATTAATCATTTTTATTGTCATACAATGGCTAAACTGACAACTTTCTCTTATCTTTGCTATTTTCAAGCGGCTTTTTTTTTTTCAAGTTAAGGACTAAAATGTTGAGAATATAAACTTTTGAACTAAATTTAAAATTGTAAAAACTAAAGGAAGTGCAAAAGTAAGAAAAAAGTATGTGGAATAAACAAAAAAAAAATTCTGGCGAATTTGAGATAGGCTTTTTTCTTGTTTTCGCTTTGGTATTCTTATGTCAATTGTTTTTTTATGGTCAATCACTTAGGGACATAAAGGCATTATATGTTATTTTATTTCTCTATACAAAAAAGGCATTGTTGTTATTTCATAGATAATGCTTCTTCTCAATGAGTAATCCAATCGTAGAAGGAATATTCTAAACCAAAAAATCCATCGATATTGCCAGCCAAATATTCAGGAAGAAGAAAAGAAGGAACATCCCTTGGATATATCTTCATATTTTCAACCAAGAGGAACATGTAAAGGGCTACGCAAGAAAAAACCTATTCAAATAAGTTTTGTCACAGCAAGAAAAGACAACCCAGCACCAAGCCTTTGCCACGCAACCCTTGCTTGTCTAGAACTCAAGCCTTGTGTGCTTGGCTAATGGATATTATACTTTAAAATCACAAATAAAATGCAAGATCAAGTGGAAGGGCATATTCTTAACACATAAAATTGATCTAAAGAGAGGCTTTCTTGAAGTGGGAAGAGCGCAAAGGTCGAAAAGGTCTGGTGGGTTTCAAAGGCAACCAACTACCATGGATGGTAGTGAGTAATAGAATACGAGGTCAATTAATGCAATGACAACGACAGCATGCCTTTCTTACAACAACTGACATGATCTGATTTGAAGGAACACCCACCTTACCAAAATAGTTTATCTTTTTAATAAATCATGTAATGTACTGTTGATGAGAAAAATAAAAAAACATTATTAATATATATATTTTAAAATAAAAAATTATTTGAATAATAAGTATAACTACATTACTAAATAGGCTTTTTTCGTTAATCAGCAAAAGAAATATAGTGAGTGCATGGCTATCTTCTTGTAAAATTTTATGGTTTTATATATGGGTTTTATATATAGTTTTTAGACCTGGCCCAGTAGCTAACCCGATCCAAGATTCGGGTTCTGGGTTTTGACGGGTCACCGGGTTGGCCATATCAATTCTTTTTTTAAAAATAAAAACGACATCGTTTTAGGTTAAAAAAAAAAAACAAAAGGCAACGGGTTACAACCGAGTTTTTGAACAGATCTTGCTGGGTCAACTCGTCAGATCAATCGAATCACACCAGGTTTTTTTTACTCTATTTTTTCTTCAACCTGGCCTAGTTCCAGCCTCGGATCGACCGGGTCCTAGGTCAACCATCGAGCCGACCCGGTTTCAACGCTATATATATATATATATATATACACTAGACACATGACCCGCACGATGCCGCGGGTCATGTTTTTTATATAAAAATATTAAAAAAAACAAAAATTTAAAAATCTTAGGTTTTTTTGCAAAGCCATACCCAAGAATCTTGGGTTTGGCTGCAACGCCTAATCTAAAAGTAATATTTATAATATTAATAATAAAATTAAACTTGCATGACTTAAGTTTAAGTGAGCCTGACTGCAACACCGGACTCAAGAATATTGGATGTGGGTCTGACTATAAGGTCGTGTCATAAAAGTGTGATAATTAAATAAACTAATTAAAAAAAAACAAAGAAAAAAAATTAACAGGAAGGAAGAAAAAAAATCAACAGGAAGGAAAACATTAATGAAGAAAAAGAAAAAAAATGAATTAATTGGGTTAACCCTTCAAACCAGGTTATCCCGTAAAACCTGAGATTCACGTCATGAAAGTTTGATAACTAAATAGAAAAAAAATGACGGATTTACCCAGAATTATCTGGGTTAATCCATCAAACCAAGTTAACCCGTCAAGCCCAGGATACGTGTCGTGAAGGTATGAAAGTCTGATAATTAAATAGAAAGAAAATTAACTTTAACAAACAAAACTAAATGAAAAAAATAACTCGTCAAATCAGGTCAACCCATCAAACCCGAGATCTGTATCATGAAAATCTGATAACTAAATAAAAAAAATTTAATATTAACAAACTAAATCAAACAAAAAAAATTCATTAAAAAAAATTAAAAAGACAAAAACAACTAATATTGTAGTAATCCATATATATTTGTTTTTGAAAAAAGCTACAAAGCTAAGTTTTCAACCAGATCAATATAAAAAAAATGACAAAGATTATTATTTTTTAAAAAAAGTCAATTTTGGGTAAAATAAATGAAAAAAAAATGTAAAAAAAGGAAACAAAAGCGGAAAAAAAAATATGTGGGGAAAGCTATAGTGTTTTAAAGAAATAAACAAAAAAACTAAATTTTCAACCAGCTCAATAGTAAAAAAATAAAATCAACAAAAATAATTCTGAAAAAAAATGTAAAAATGGACAATTTTGGAAAAAAGAAAAACAAATAAAAAAAAAACATGCGGGGAAAGCTAAAGTTAGATTATCATTTAGCTCAATATTAAAAAAATAAATTCGATAAATATAATTTTTATAAAAAATATGTGAGGGAACACTGTAGCAAATAAAAATTATATAGGGGAAACACTATAGCAATCCATATTATTTAAAAAAAAAACTATAAAGCTAAATTCTCAACCAACTTAATATATAAAAAAATAAAGTCTACAAAGACCATTTTGAAAAAAAAGAATAAATAAATCATAAAAAAAAAACAATGTATGATAATATTATAGCAATCCACAATGATTTAAAGAAAAAAACTACATAGTTAAATTTTCAACCAGCTCAATATTTAAAAAAATTAGTAAAAATAATTTTGAAAAAAAATTAAAAAAAAGAAAAAAATAAAGACAAAGAAGTCAATTTTGGATAAAAAAAAAGAAACAAAAGCAAAAAAAAAAAATGCTACAGTGAAAAAAAACTGCTACAGGAAAAAAAGGAAAAAAAAAACCAAACTGCTACAGTGCCACGGGTCATTTTTTTGGTCAAAAAAATATATATAAAAAAATTAATATTTGAAAGTGTTAGATCTTTCTGCAAAGCTATACCCAAGAATCTTAGATTTGGCTGCAACACCTGACCTAAGAGTAATATTTATAATATTAATAATAACATTAAACTTAGATGACCCAAGTTTAAGTGGAGGTGGCTGCAATACCAGATTCAATAGTGGATGTAGGTATGGTTGCAAGGTCGTGTCATATAAGTGTGATAATAAAATAGATTGATTAAAAAGAAAAAAACAAAGAAAAAAACCAACAGAAAAAAAAACTAATGAAGAAAAAGAAAAAAAATATGAATTAACTAGATTAACCCGTCAAGTCTTGAATTCGCATCATGAAAGTTTGATAACTAAATAAATAAAAAAATTAACAGGTTTACCTAAAGTTAACTGGGTTAACCCATCAAACCAAGTTAACCCGTCAAGCCAGGATACATGTTATGAAAGTCTGATAATTAAATAGAAAAAAATTTAACATCAACAAACTAAATCAAACAAAAAAAATTCATTAAAAAAACAAAAAAAAATTAAAAACGAAAAAAAATAAGACAGTTAAATAATATAATATAATATTATAATAATAATATATTAATAATGAGTAAAGTGAGGCGTGAAAGAAGAAAAAAAAAAACTTTCATTCACTGATGCATAGAAGGCGTGAGGAGAGCTACAGTGCTTTCCCCACGCGTTTTAGAGTTCTACCAGCTTTGATACCCGCACGATGCCGCAGGTAATTTTTTTTTGTATAAAAAATATTTTAAAAAATAAAAATTAAAAAATCTTGGGTTTGGCTGCAACGCCTGACCTAAGAGTAATATTTATAATATTAATAATAAAATTAAATTTGCATGACCCAAGTTTAAGTGAGCCTAACTGTAACACCAGTCTCAAGAATATTGGATGTGAGTCTAGTTATAAGGTCGTGTCATCAAAGTGTGATAATTAAATAGATTAATTAAAAAAAACAAAGAAAAAAATCAACAAAAAGGAAAAAACCTAACGAAGAAAAAGAAAAAGAAAAAGAAAAAGAAATTGAATTAATTGGGTTAACCCTTTAAACCAGGTTATTCCGTAAAACCTGGGCTTTGCGTTGTGAAAGTTTGATAACTAAATAGAAAAAGAAAATGACGGGTTTACCTAGAATTAACCGGGTTAATCCATCAAACCAAGTTAACCCGTCAAGTCTAGGATACGTGTCATGAAAATCTGATAATTAAATAGAAAATTAACTTTAATAAACTAAACTAAATGAAAAAAATAACTCATCAAATCAGGTTAACTCGTCAAACCCGAGATTCGTATCATGAAAATATAATAACTAAATAAAAAAAAATTTAACATTAACAAAATAAATCAAACAAAAAAGATTCATTAAAAAAGAATTAAAAAGAAAAAACAAAAGAAAAAAATAGTCATATACTATAATACAATATGATAATAATTATAATGAAAAAACATGGGGAAAACTAAATTCCCAACCAACTCAATATTAAAAAAATAAATTTAACAAAAATAATTTAAAAAATAAACATATGGGGGAAAGACTGCAGCCAAACAAAAATCATACAAGGAAACACTATAGTAATCCATAGTTTTTTTTTCTTTTTGAAAAAACCTACAAAACTAAGTTCTCAACCAGCTTAATATAGAAAAAAAAACCGAAATCCATGTAATGAAAGTATGATAACTAAATTAAATTTTTTTTTCACATTAACAAACTAAATTAAAGAAAAAAAATCATTAAAAGAAAAAAAAACAAAGAAAAAAGCAAAAAACAAACCCATGGGTAAAAACAAAAAAAAAGTCAAGTGTTTCACTGTGTGCACAGTGATACATTATATGTAAAAAACGGAAGAAACAAAAGCGAGGAAAAAAAAAAGCTGCTACAGTGAAAAACATTTTAAAAAAAAAAAGGAAAAAAAAAGAGAGGAAAAACTATTACAGAAAAAAAAACCAAAAACAAAAAGAAAAATGCAGCAGAAGAAAAAACGAAAAAAAATAAATTTAGAGTTCTTATTAATAAATAAATAAATTTAACAAAAATAATTTAAAATATAAACATGTGGGGGAAAGACTGCAGCCAAACAAAAATCATGCAAGGGAAACACTATAGTAATCCATAGTGTTTTTTTTTTTTTTTAAAAAAGCTACAAAGCTAAGTTCTCTACCAGCTTAATATAGAAAAAAAACTGAGATCCGTGTAATGAAAGTATGATAACTAAATAAAAATTTTTTTTTTCACATTAACAAACTAAATTAAAAAAAAAATTCATTAAAAGAAAAAAAAAACACAAAGAAAAAAGAAAAAAAAAACCAATGCGTAAAACGAAAAAAAAATCAAGTTTTTCACTATGTGCACAGTGATACATTATATGTAAAAAATAGAAGAAACAAAAGCGAGAGAAAAAAAAAACAAAGCTGCTATAGTGAAAAACCCAAGCGTTAAAAAAAACATGTAAAAAAAAAACAAAAAAAAGGAAAAACTGCTATGGAAAAAAAAACAAAAAAAAACAAAAATGCCACAGAAAAAAAAATGAAAAAAAAAACTGCAGGAATTTTTTTTTTAAACAAAGATAATTTAAAAAATAAACATGTGTGGGAAAGACTGCAAGCAATCAAAAATCATGCAAGGAAAACACTGTAGTAATCCATGGTGTTTTTTTTTCTTTTTGAAAAAAGCTACAAAGCTAAGTTCTCAACCATCTTAATATAGAAAAAAAAACCGAGATCCGTGTAATCAAAGTATGATAACTAAATTAATTTTTTTTTTTCACATTAACAAACTAAATTAAACAAAAAAAAATTCATTAAAAGAAAAAAAAAACATAAAGAAAAAGGCAAAAAAAAAAACCCATGGGTAAAACGAAAAAAAAAAAAAGAAGTCAAGTGTTTCACTGTGTGCACAATGATACATTACATGTAAAAAAACAAAAGAAACAAAAGCGAGGGGGAAAAAAAAAACAAAGCTGCTACAGTGGAAAATCCACGTGTTAAAAAAAATATGTAAAAAAAAGAATGAAAAACTGCTACAGAAAAAAAAACCAAAAAAAAAAAAAAAATGCCACAAAAAAAAACAAAAAAAAAAGCAGAAAAAAAAATACAGCTTTAACTACAGTGAAAAAGCTACGCGTTTTAGTATATTACTTAATTATAATATAATAATTTAATAATAATAATAGTTATTATTATTATTATATATATAAGTATAATTAAAAGGCGTGGAGAAAGTATAGTGCTTTCCCACGGCTTTTAAAGTTCTTTAATTAATATATATATATATAAACCCATTAAAGTGATCCCTTTACTATTGACATTTGATTTAGATGTAACTCCGAAATCCAGCTGAGGCACTCGTTATGACTCCTGTCAATGATCAACATTTGGTGTTTGGTTGAGGTGTTTCCTCAAAACTATAAAAGGAAAATAATAGTACTGTCTTCGGACCGATCTCCACCGTACAACTATCTTAATTATAAGCATGGCGACGGAAACCATCTTTAGTGAAAAAAACTGGACGGTTATAAAGAATAGAAAGAGACACTTCCGTCGGTGTATAAGCTATGGATTTGCTGATAGGAATTTGTCATCAACAAGTGTCTTATCGGGAATTTTAGATTCATCGATAACTTAATCAATGATTTAAATATCAACAAAATATTCATGTAAAAAAGGTTGTCAACCAATATGTTTGTAAATATTATTGATGGAATAATAGCATGTAATGCCATTTTTATTTTTGGATTTTAAAAATATTTTTGAAAAAAATTGATTTTTTTTTATTTTTTTCTTTACTTCAAATTATTATATTTTTTTTGATATTTTCAAATTATTTTTATATGCTGATGTCAAAAATAATTTTTAAAAAATAAAAAACTTTATTTTTATGCATTTCCAAGCGAAAAATACTTTGAAAAACAACCGCTACTATACTCCCAAACACCCCGTAAAATTGATGGACTCCTTGATAGAATCACCAATATAAATATTGGTGTTACTTATTTTTGGACCCCACGTGCTGGAGACGGTGTGTACCTTTTTTGAACCGAGTGCAGGAGTTTAGCCTATGTTTGCTGGAAGATTGACAAAAGCAGAGAAGAAAAAAATGTTTTTTGAACCCTATTTGAGCTGTTTTCTACCCTCTTTATCCTTCCCCTTTGCTGTCAAAATCACTGGCTTTTCGAGACTGATTAAGAGTCTTCATAATGCTAAATTCATTCTGATGCGAACCTCGTGATCACGTGGTCACGCAACCCACAATCAAGATTGAGATCTGATCCCGGAAAGCCGAAATAGGTCTGATATGAGTGCGACACAATGGAAACCTGCCCCAAGGCACCTACACTATTGGAATGAGTAGAATGACGCCACGAAGCCAGTTAATCTTCGATAAGTCAGATTCAGTTCGTTCAAGAACTGAAGAATGCAAGAATCACTCTCACACGTTAAAACTGAAAATTTCAGAAGTAATTATCATCAAAGCTGCCGAAATTTTGGTCTACATGAGTTTAAATAGTTCTTGAAAAGTTAACCCTAATGGACCCTTTATGTGGACTTATATGAGGTCCACTCAAAACTGGCCCAAAACCCTAAAATGAAAAGCCCATAACCTGATCCAAACAAGCCTTGGATCCTAGCTGAAAATAAAGTATTAATTAAGCCCAAACATGAAAGAAAATAATAAAAAATAAGTAACTTGTCATTAAATACCATCAGCCCTTCTTTCCTTGTGTAGCTAGGATGAATAAAGAATCCTTATAAGAAAAGGATTCTGAAATATTAATGAATCCTTGCCACACTAGGAGATTATATTGCAACTCATATTAAAGATCCTTGTGGAACTAGGAAATTCCCAAAACCAGCTCCCACATCCTTGGAGGAAAAGAATCATAATCAAATAGGAAGTCCACAAGTCAAATGGAAGTAAATAACAAAATCCGTACAGCCTCTGTTGACCAGTATTGGGGTGCCTTCCCGAACTCCGATTGACCTGCAATTTTAGCCCAAGGTAGTAAGATATGTCTGGAGAGTCCACATAAAATATTAGCCCGGTCCAACGGTTGGATTGAGAATTATGACTGTTTCCGTAAACCTGGACTGTTGCGCTTTTTACGCCAAAATCCGAATCTGACCTTACTTGGGTCGTATCACAGGGCTGAACCGTATCATTCCCTCCCTCTTCAAGAAGATTCGCCCTTAAATCTTGAATGGCGACTTCAGTAGCCTCTTGTTTAAGCCTTCGGAATCCCCTTATTGCTAACACCTTTCTCCAACAACACTGTATAGAAGTAGTGACTGGCAAGAATTTCAAATAAGCACGTCGTACTAACCACTTGCGCACATACTTTTGAATGATAACCACAGCGACTCTCCTTCGTCTTTCATCCTTTTGGCGTTGTACCTCTTTTTCCCATGAAGCTTCAAGATCATAGAATAATCTTTTACACTTATCAACTTCTCGTTCTAGAACCCCCAAACCATGGCTTAGTATTTCGCATCGTTGATCTACAATCCTCCTCTGTTCTCTCTCCCTTAGTGGATACATGACACAGATAGGGGAAAAAACAAGAAGACGATGACAAGAATAGAGTTTATAGCACGACGAACATTGATTTAGACTCGAGAATACAAATCTGACTTTTGTATGGACCAGAACTTATCGAAAAACAAACTAATGCGAGGGTGATGAAAATGAATCAAACAACAGCCAAATATCAAAATATGATGATAGTATAATGGCAGGAACGAAATCAACAGAAACAAAACAAGTTTTGAAAGATAACACCAAACAGACCCGTTACGACAAAACAAGACCTAATTCGGGAAACCTAAAGAAACCGATATCCAAATGACCTCGAATTTAATTTGTATTATTACAATACTATGAAATCACCAAAAATCAATTTATAGGTCGTTCTCTTATTTCTAGGCACCCAAACTCCTTGTATGATCAGTTTGCGGCAGAATTGATCCTCCAATTAAAACCTCCAGAAGCCGATATCAAAATAATCCCAAATTTAATATGTGGTGCAATCGCATACCCAATACTCGGAATATAAAGTTTCAATAGATTCCAAGGTGTTTTACCTAGGGTTCACTAAGAGTAGTGTTTTGCGGCAGAATTGAAACTCGAATTAAAACCTCAAACAAATAATATCAAAATAAGCCCAACTTTGATATATCATGCAATCCCACCCCCAATAGACTGAATATGAAGTTTAAATTGATTCCGAGGTGGTTTGCTTATGGTTCACCAAGATTTGTGTTTTTGCGGCAAAAATTGAATGATCCTTCAAATTTCAACTAATCACTCTTTCCTCTATTTCTTTCTGATTTGTTTTTCTTTTTAACAAACTGATATGATTAGAGACAGTAACAAGATGAAATATAAACTTTTTTTTTTTTGCTTAGATGACACAGACACGAAGAACAAGAAGATGGATGCAAACACTGAAAAACTTAAGGGACACAAAAAAAAAACGAAAATAACAGAGATATGACCTTGTTTCGGAGCCTAGCTCTGATACCAACTGATGCGAACCTCGTGATCACGTGGTCACGCAACCCACAATCAAGATTGAGATCTGATCCCGGAAAGCCGAAATAGGTCTGATATGAGTGCGACACAATGGAAACCTGCCCCAAGGCACCTACACTATTGGAATGAGTAGAATGACGCCACGAAGCCAGTTAATCTTCGATAAGTCAGATTCAGTTCGTTCAAGAACTGAAGAATGCAAGAATCACTCTCACACGTTAAAACTGAAAATTTCAGAAGTAATTATCATCAAAGCTGCCGAAATTTTGGTCTACATGAGTTTAAATAGTTCTTGAAAAGTTAACCCTAATGGACCCTTTATGTGGACTTATATGAGGTCCACTCAAAACTGGCCCAAAACCCTAAAATAAAAAGCCCATAACCTGATCTAAACAAGCCTTGGATCCTAGCTGAAAACAAAGTATTAATTAAGCCCAAACATGAAAGAAAATAATAAAAAATAAGTAACTTGTCATTAAATACCACCAGCCCTTCTTTCCTTGTGTAGCTAGGATGAATAAAGAATCCTTATAAGAAAAGGATTCTGAAATATTAATGAATCCTTGCCACACTAGGAGATTATATTGCAACTCATATTAAAGATCCTTGTGGAACTAGGAAATTCCCAAAACCAGCTCCCACATCCTTGGAGGAAAAGAATCCTAATCAAATAGGAAGTCCACAAGTCAAATGGAAGTAAATAACAAAATCCGTACAGCCTCTGTTGACCAGTATTGGGGTGCCTTCCCGAACTCCGATTGACCTGCAATTTTAGCCCAAGGTAGTAAGATATGTCTGGAGAGTCCACATAAAATATTAGCCCGATCCAACGGTCGGATTGAGAATTATGACTGTTTCCGTAAACCTGGACTGTTGCGCTTTTTACGCCAAAATCCGAATCTGACCTTACTTGGGTCGTATCACAGGGCTGAACCGTATCATATTCCTTCTTTATCTGGTCTTTAAGATTAGATAAATCCCTCAAAATTTGCACTAAAAAAAACTAATTTTGCTGCTGTCGTAATTTTTGTTCTAATTTAGGCTTTGATTCTGACTTAGTTTTGCGCAATATTTTACCATCCCATCTATATTCTATCACTTATATCATGTTAAAGAATTGACATACACTTCTATTAGGTCTTAGGGCTCGCTGTTCATATGACATATTCTAAGTTAGATTGGGATGCTTGGCATTGTTAGTTTTTTGAAATCAGATCAGGAGATCCCTTTTGATCAACCAGGTTGCGGCTAGATTCTGTTCTTCAAAACGAATTTATCTCACTTGAAATCCTTCATAAAAGTTATAGACCGGTACATGTAGATGAATTTAGGTTTTTGAATCTCCTGATTTCAATATTAGAAGCCTAAGATATTCCTGTTTGAATATCTAATGTGAAAGTAGAGAATCCTACCACGAGAAGGATTCCAACCCAAGTTTTTGCACTGAAAACTAATTTTGCTGCCGTCGTAATTATGTTGCTCACTATTCTTATGTCAAACTCTTAATCAGTTTGGGATGCTCAACATTGTCATTTTCCGAATCAGATAAGGAGAACCTTTTGACCAAGAAGATTGCGGCCATATTCTGTTATTCAAAACAACTTTATCTCACTTTGGATCCTTTATGAAAGTTGTAGTCTTATACGTGTAGATGAATTTGGATTTTTTAATCATTTGATTTCGATAACAGAAGCTCAAGATATTCCTTTTTGAATATCTAGCATGAAAGTAGAGAATCATGCTGCGAGAAGGTTTCTAGCCGAGTTTTGTTGCAATTTTGTTATTTAAAATGATTTTATCTCACTTTAAGGGGGTGTTTGGCATTGAGGTTCAACATGCTTTTGGGAAAAATTCAATTTTTTTTTGCTAAAATTGAGTGCGGTTTGTACTTTTTAGATCGTTTTGATGTGCTGATATCAAAAATGATTTTTAAAAAATAAAAAAACATTATTGGCATGCTTTTCGGCACGAAAAGCTATTTGAAAAGCAACCGCTACCACACTCCCAAACACCCTCTAAAACCTTCATAGAAGTTTTAGTCATGTATGTGCTGATGAATTTGGGCTTTTAAATAGCTTGATTTTAGTATCATAAGCTCAAGATATTTCTATTTGAATATCTAACGTTGAAAATAGAGAATCCTGCCGTAAGAAGAATTCCAGCCCAAGTTTGTAGGAGAATATTTTTGCTTCTTCAAACAACGTTGTGCAATCTTTCATTTTTACAAACCATACTGCATATGAAATAGCCTCATAGGAATTAATTAGCATGGTATTATTCATTGTCATTTTGAGAACAACCCCTCCCTATCTGCATTTCTTCCCTTGTTCTCTGTGCAACTATCCCGTCTGATTTCTTTCTTCTTTTTTCCTGCACAACTCTCCTCGTCTAATTTATTTCCTTTTCTTTGCAACTTCCTCCTAGTTTCCTTTATCCTCTCGTTGTACTTTTGGAGTTGTAGATCATATTTTTTGTTGCCTCAGTAAAAAAAAATAGTCGGTGCCTCACAGTACCAGCTGTGGAAGGAAAGAAAGGAGCTGCTGACATGACCAAAAGATTGATCCTTATCCCAAGTGCAAGAGTGTCGAAGTAATAAATAATCCAACAAGACTGAGGTCGAACCACAGGAAGGTGAACTATATAAATTACAAATAATATATATATAAAACCATAGTGTCCTGCAGCCCAGACACTGTTCAGTGTTTAGCCCATATCTCAAGTTTTAGAGGTCTAAATGACCTCAATTGTTTTTCCTGGAAAGATGAGACAATTTCCTAGAACTTTCATGAGTACAGGTGGTTCAAATTCGGACATTATCAGTGACGTTTTGTTTAGACAAGAAGATAATGATTTAAAACCAAGTCAAGAGTTGGCCACCCACTCAACAATTAGTAATCGAGTCAATAGTTCTAAATTTTGGCCTATGAAAGGAGCATTTGCCATACATTTTGGGGCTTGGTTGTTCAGATCAAGAACTTGCTCTTTTTCTCTCTCTTTATATTTTTTGTAAGTCTTAAGTTTGCTTTCATTAATATCTTGTTTATGCTTTTCATTTTCTTTCCATTACTTAGTTAACTTGTATCTTATTTTGTTTATTTATGTTTCTCTCTTTCTTTATGTTTAACTAAGTTTATTATGTTAAGATGAACATGTTACACTAATGGTATAAGAATAAGTATAGTGTAAACTCAACATGGACTTTAATGTTTGATACTAACATATTTTGTATTTGTTATCTTGTTCACTCTTAATACTTTGCTTGTTAAATGGTTAATCTAGATTTGTGTGTATAACACTTGGTACAACAAATGCCTGACACTTTCATAGCCCAACCGTATGGTATAACCTACACCTGTGCTATGAAAGAAACTTGATTTGTTGTTAACATAAGTTAGCATCATGAATTCCTGACAATATTTAAAAATTAGTATTACTTAAATAAGATAATTAATATGATCATGTTAAAAATTTATAATGAACTATTAAGGATAAATCATCTTATTGGAACGTCCTTTGTATATGGTTTCCAGTTGATTAATAAAAAGAGTTTATACTATACTTATTTCTAATACTATTAATGGATCCTTTAACCTTGACAATTATTTTATCCTTGTTTAATCTTCACATTAATCTTACATCTCAAAGTCCTCTTTACATTATTATTATTATTATTATTATTATTATTATTATTATTATTTATAATTTATATAGTTAACTTTCATGTGGTTCGACCCCGGTCTTGCCGGGTTATTTATTACTTCGACACTCCTGCACTTGGGATAAGACATTAATCTTTTAGTCGTGTCAAAAAACAAGTTTGATGCTATTGATTTTGGAGATAATACAATCATGATGACATAAAGATAAGACACAGAAGAGAAAACCTTAGTACATGACATTATTATACTTGAGAATGATCTAAAAGATCGGGTCACAGGTTTCCAGCTTATATACTGATTTTATGAAATGAACAAATAAATAAATACAAGTAAATATAAATAGATTTCTTATGCGAATGAACAAGGCAAGACCAACAGTATCAGGATCCTTGATCAAACACAGAGCATACTTAAAAGTACATAAAATATAACAAGAATATAAATAATAAAAATAGAATCTTACTTAAATTTGTAATGTAAATTAGTACAGGAGATATTGGTTACAGAGGAGAATGAATATGGGTTACAGATATGAGTTACAAGGGAGAGTACAATTTTCTCAGGAAAATGATAGTCTGCCTTCTAAGGATTCAGGAGTCCCCTTTTATAGATGAGTTGCCACGGAAGAGGCCAAAATGGCTTTTGAAAAGTCTGGAGGTTCCTTCAGAATCCATGTGGTATTGCCTGCCGTAATTAGGTGACGACAAAATGGAAATTGTCTATGTTTTTTGTGGGAGCTTCCTTGGTTATCTTCTTGCCACCGACACCTTGTTTGTCTGTTAGTAACTATAGGCAATATTTGTAGGAAAAGGCCAAAAACAATGGGCCAAAATAAAAGAACTCAAAACATTAAGCTAAAAAAGATATGTGCTCTAAACAGATGAGTTTGAAAATATTCTTTTTGAAAATACTTATTTTTTAATGTCTTTTTATGGGTGATAGAATGCCGAAGCAATCATCTTCATTATCGTCTCCTAAGGAAATGACAGGAGATGTTGAGTCAGATGAGCTGGTTTGGGACAAGATTGTTTTGGAGTCATGGCTTTGTCCGTATGATGTCTTGTACTATTTGGAGATATTCTTTCTCAGTTCTAATAGAGGCAAGAAGAGCTACAATTTGGCTTTCCAAACTAGAAATTTTGATTATTATCCCAATGATTTGAAGATATTCTTCCTCGGTTTCTATTATATATATATATATATATATATATATATATATATATATATATATATATAAAGCAGTTGAGTTGAGCATGACGTCTTAAGTGATATTTTATTAATTATCTAGGAATGATTAAAAGAATTTGTTTTCTCTTTATATATCATATAAAACAAAAATTCAACTTAATCTAAAAGATTAGAGTGTTTGAGTAGGGCTGGTAAAACGGTTTATTATTATTATTATTATTATTATTATTTTATTATTAATTCTCTAACACTACGATTAAAACAATTTGTTTTCGACTAGTATTTGAAACCTAGGAAGAGTAAACATATTGTAAGGAAGGGAGGTTTAGTGCTAGTTTTTCTCCACCCGTGTCTATTGACGTTACTAGAAGAAGCATATAATAATATGGCACATCAACTACCAAAACCTTAAAATATTTCAGTCATCATCATCATCATCATCAGCTTCAGCTTACGTTAATCTTGCATGTAAATTTATATGAATTATAATTTCCCGGCAAAAAGAGAAAGCTGAAACCCCTCATAGATTGAGAGAATCTTATCTTTAATAATTAAGAGAACAAAAACTATTTTCCACCACTCATAGCACACCCCTATCTGCTCTGGAAAAGCCAAGAGACCTTTTTGTGTTGGTCATCAATACCTCTCAGTATTTTATACTAAAATATACTTCTTCTGCACCAGACGCAGATCTGCCCCCCTCTCTCTTTCTCTCTGCTGAGGCAACTGCTGCAAAACCCGCATTCCAGTTTCGCTTCCAGCCGTTTTCAGGCAGTTCCCAGGTAATTAAGTAGCTTTGTTACTTCGCTGCCATATCTTTTTAGCGGTTTCCTTGACAGTGATAACTTTCTATAATGACCTCATGACGTTTGCTATTAGGCAAGCACCTTTTTCTCACATATCTATCGACTCCTAGATATATATGAAATGCGATCCTAGGCTCTTCTGTTGCTATATTTTACGGCCACTTTGAGCATATCATTCATTCTTTTCTCAATCTTGATGTTGTTACTGTATGGAATTTGAAGCGATCATCTTACAAAGCCTTCTTCTTCTTCTTCTTTTTAAAATATCATGATGGCATTGGTGGTAGTTTCCTCCTGCTGCAGTAGATTTTGGTTAGGATGCGACCAACCAACTTGAGGTTCACATGTAGTTCTTATTTATTTTTGAAGTTAATCACAGTAACATGAAAGAGAAAGGAAGCAAGTTCAGAATTATCTTGTTTCACTTGACTTTTTTTCTTAAGAGAGTTTGTTTCTTGGTCAATTACGATTATCTTTTGGTTTTAACAGTTGCTAATAGATTTTCTCTTGTATGATTTGCGTTTCATAGTAGACATGGTTACAGCCTTCTAGCCAGACTACTGTGTTTATAATTTTCCATATGTTGATTTCTAAATTGTTGGTTAGTTATATTTGTTCTGGTTTTCCAGGGAGGAGTAGGTGAAAATGGCACAGATTCTGGCGCCCTCTTCACAATGGCAGATGAGAATAGCAAAGAATTCAGCGCCTGCATGTCCCATGACTGCAAAGATGTGGAGTTCTCTAGTTTTGAAGCAGAACAAGAAAGGAATAGCTAAAAGCTCTGCTAAATTTAGAGTGTTTGCCCTCAAGTCTGAGAACAGCACTATCAACAGGATGGAGGATCTTCTAAATTTGGACCTTACTCCGTACACTGACAAGTTCATTGCTGAGTACATCTGGTACAAACATCTATGCTAAGATATTTCTTTCACATGAGCAAATTTAATCAGTTTTCTGTCTGGTCAGTTAGAATAGCTATGGTAATTTATGTTTTCCAGATTGAGTTTTCAGTTTCACTTGGAACAGTAAATATTAAGTTAGCTATATCAGTAAGGTTATACCAATGATCTTTCGACATTTCAGCAAGCAGACTTGGATCACTCATGATATTATTCATTTGGATACAGGATTGGAGGATCTGGCATTGATCTTCGTAGCAAGTCAAGGGTAATAAAATGTTGATGATATTAAATAGTGAAAATAAATTGCATGCCTTTTCGTTAAGGATTTAGATTTTCTCACCCCCTTTCCTTTTTCATTGCTTAATTTTTGTAGACAATTTCAAAGCCTATAGAGCATCCATCTGAGCTTCCCAAGTGGAACTATGATGGATCAAGTACTGGACAAGCACCAGGAGAGGATAGCGAGGTTATTCTATAGTAAGATCTCGTGAGAAATCTGATAACATTCTGTATTTCTTTCTATTTTGAAGCTATAGTATTGACTCAACACCTTATCCCAGTCCCCAGGCAATTTTCAAGGATCCATTCCGTGGAGGTAACAACATCTTGGTGAGTGTTGTTTAAGACAAGCAACCAGCAATTATGGTTCTGAGGTATTGAATTCTTAGGGAAAGCTGAGCTGCATAAATCACATCATTGACGTTGTTTTGTTCATTCTACAAAGGTTATGTGTGATACATACACGCCACAAGGTGAGCCCATCCCTACAAACAAACGCCATCGGGCTGCTGAGATTTTCAGTAACAAGAAGGTTACAGATGAAGTTCCATGGTATGTCTTTTTAAGGTCTCTTGGTTTTTCTTTCATGCTTGTTTCAGCGCGTTATAGTCTTACGTTAGTGTTTTTTCCCTCTAACAATCAAAATGCGCAGGTTTTGAAATAGAGTTGGAATGCTTTGTGATAAACATGTGATTGGGATTAGATGTGCTAATATTCTGTGATCTAACATAGGTTTGGGATAGAGCAAGAGTACACCTTACTTCAAACAAACGTGAAGTGGCCTTTGGGCTGGCCTGTCGGAGGCTATCCGGGTCCTCAGGTGATATAGTCTGCTTGTAAAAATCCCAGTTTATTTTTAGTATCACCTTATATGACATGGAAGTTCGATGTTCATTGGTGATTTCTGTTTATTTCAGGGTCCTTATTATTGTGGTGCTGGAGCTGATAAGTCTTTTGGCCGTGACATATCAGATGCACATTACAAGGCTTGTCTGTATGCTGGAATTAACATTAGTGGCACCAATGGAGAGGTTATGCCAGGCCAGGTCTGCCTCTTACCCTTAGCATTTGCCCTTCAATGATGTATCATTACAGTGTAACTCTCTTTAATCACTACATGATGTTTTTGCTGTTATGCAGTGGGAGTATCAGGTGGGTCCCAGTGTGGGCATTGATGCTGGAGACCATATCTGGATTTCCAGATACATTCTAGAGGTAATTTCAATGAAAAGAAATAAACTCCAAGGAGAAAGGTGGTGGATGGAAAGAACACCATTGTTGTAATTCTATCAGCATCCTTGTGAAAGATTTGCTTATTTTTTCTTCATACACTTGCTCTCTTCTTTCCTTAAATAGTTTCGTGCTGCGTTTTATGTTTCTATCATTTACGAGACCGGCATGTGTTTTAGCGCTGTTTGGTAGTGCGGTAGAAAATACTTTTTAAAAATTTTGATTTTTTTTTTATTCTGAATTAATATGTTTTTGATATTTTTAAATCATTTTGATATGCTAATTTCAAAAATAATTTTTAAAAAATAAAAAAATATTACTAACATGCTTTTCTGAGTGAAAAGCAATTTAAAAAACAACAGCAACCACACTTCCAAATCAAAAATTGGTAAAACTGAAGATTGGAAATGGGGAGGATGTGAGCGTGTTTTAACATTAAAATACTTTCTGTATTTCTTTTCCTCTGTTTTGACAGAGAATCACTGAACAAGCTGGTGTTGTGCTCTCACTCGATCCAAAACCAATAGAGGTAATTGATACATATTGGCATTTAGTTTTATTATGCTTTTCAGAACACAGTTTTTCCGGTTCTCTTAAATAACATGAATGCATATAATCTCTCGCCGTGTCGATAGGGTGATTGGAATGGTGCTGGATGCCACACCAATTACAGGTAATAGCATTCTTGTTTTACTGTGAATATTAATGCATTATTATATCAAGGCAGAGCAAATGTAAGAGAATACTGATAGTTATGTACTACTACTTGTCTGACAGCACAAAGACCATGAGGGAGGAAGGAGGGTTTGAAGCAATAAAGAAGGCAATCCTAAATCTGTCACTTCGCCATAAGGAACACATTAGTGCCTATGGTGAAGGGAATGAGAGAAGGTTGACAGGAAAGCATGAGACAGCGAGCATTGACACATTTTCCTGGGTATGATCCTAAGATACATGAAATTCTGAATAACTGAAAAACAAATAAATCAGAAGTGGTTTTTCTTTGCCATGAAGTTCTTATAGGTTTTTCAATTGTTGATACGCAGGGAGTGGCAAATCGCGGTTGCTCCATCCGGGTGGGACGTGAAACTGAGAAGCAAGGAAAAGGTAGACACCCCGATTGTTCTCGAGTGTTGTAAATCCTGTTACCATTTCCCATTAATGGAAGCTTTTTGGATAGATTAAAATGAGTGCACTGGACCGAGTTATTTCCTGTTTTTGCTAATATTATTGTTCTGTGCTTTGGATCTGTCGCTGGAATCAACATCTGCATTGTTCATCAGTTTACTGATCTTTTTTTGTTTTTTTTTTTCCTTTTTATTTGCTATTATAAGGTTACTTGGAGGATAGACGTCCAGCCTCAAACATGGACCCTTATGTCGTGACCTCGCTGCTGGCGGAGACTACAATCTTGTATGAACCAACACTCGAGGCTGAAGCTCTTGCTGCTCAGAAGCTGTCTATGAATGTCTGATATCTGGTGGTTGAAGATAACTGAAGAGACTCAGGGAGCATCACTTGGATCTAGATGGCCTGCACATGGGAAACTTTTCTCATAATTCTCCTGGAAAGATCCTTGTAAATAAAGACCCTGATGTGGATTCATGTCTAATATTGTAAAATGGCCTCTTAGATTGAAGACATTCTTCATGGTGAGTACTGGGTAATTTATTTTGATTTTCAAACCATCACTGTTTTGGACCTTTTCACTCTCGGGTTTTGATTATTTCCCCCTCAAGGGTAAGGAATTGAAGGCATTTCTTCAAAATAAGACAACGCATTTCATAATTTCTGGTTAAGAACTGATCAACTTCTTGCATATATATGACTCTCTTCTTGAACAGCATAACAAGGGCGACAGATTTTCTCTTGCTGTTTTTCGAGCTCCCATGGAAGACCATGGCTTCTGGATGCCTTCATGCTCTTAATCACCAAACACGGGGTTATGTTTTCTCATGATAGCAATCGGTTCATGGGCTAAGATCTCGTTAAACAGATGATTCAGATGGCCAAATTCATGCAGATATTTGTTTATGTATGAGGATTGAGTTCGTCAAGCAAATAATTACTTATGTTTTACCTGTGAATATAAATACGTGTTAGTTATTTGAATTCCACTTGGTAAATTTTTTTTAGCAAAAAAAATAATCATGTAAACTTTTTAGATATATATATTTTTAAATCTAATTATAAATTAAAAAGTTTATGAATGTATTTAATTAAATAAATTGATAATTATTTCTGCTAATAAATACAAAAAAAAACAAAGTTTTAACGCTTCTATTCAACTCGCCTTAATACAAGTTGGATATTCTTTTTATAACGCAAAATAATTAATGTACAAGTATTATTAATATTTTTTTTGTATCAAATAAAAAATATAACATGTGAATCAAAAAGTCAAAGTTTACATGTAATAAAATATAATAAAGATCATATATGCTAATAAAGACTCTCAAGCAAATTTTTAATATACCAGAAGAATGGAACAATGTTGCACTTGTTACAGTAAAATATTATTTTATTAGTCTTTGTATAATAATTTTTCATAAAAAAATGTAAATAAAAAAATAAAAAACAAATTATAAAAAGAATAAATATAAAAACAAAAAAAATTATATAAATAGGCCAAGTATCGAACGTATAAAAAAAGTATAAGAAATAAAAAATAATATTTTTTCCACAAAAAAATGTAAGGAAAAACTAAAAAAATTACAAAATAAATGAAAAACATAGTGATAAATAGACCAAGTATAAAATGATAAAAATATCAAATATAAAAAAAACAAATTATAAGAAAAACTTATTTTTCTTAAAAAAATTATAATTTTGCCACTATTATAGTTAAAAAAATAGTGAAATTTACAATTATATTATTTCTATAGGAAAAGACTATTTCCTTTTAGCATATATATAATATTCACATAGCTAATTTGTTAGATTTAGAGCTTGTTTGGTATTGTGGTAATGATTGTTTTTTAAAGTTATTTCCGCTTAGAAATGCATCAATTTTATTTTATTTTATTGTTGATATCAGCACATCATAATAATATTATAACATTAAAAAAATTAATTTAAAGCAAAAATAAAAATAAAAATTAATTTTAAAAAATATGTTTTTAAAATATAAAAACAAACTAGCTTTTAAACTAACATCATTAACAACAATTATAATGATTCCTTTAATGATTGCATACCCATATTCTTATATTCCATTTACTAGCAAATTGACCGTAAAAAATACAATTTTAAAACACATAGATTTAGACAATACTAGGTTTGGTAAATGCCTATGTTGTGAGTCCGTATTATTTTTCTAGTAAAATATTTAGGCATCATTATCACATTTTTTTTATTTTAGAAAGTCCAATAACTCAAGTTATAGTCATAATAAACTAAATAAATTGGCTTTATTTGAAATATATGGGGGGAGCAAATGAGAAAACATACAAATAAGTTGTGCATTTTAATTATATATATATATATATTTTTTTTTTTTTATATTTGATCAAATAAGAAACTATCTCCAGCTAATATTATAATAATTAAAAACTATGAAAAATAAGTTGAAAAATAATTTATTAATATTTTAATTTATTTTTTCAAGTTTATTAAAAAAGTAAGAATAAAATTTGACAGATGTAAAAAAGTTGAAGAATGATGAAATTGAAGAAAAAAAAAATATAATTTCATAAATTATTTCAAAACAGTTAACAATAATAAAAAAAAATCAAAATTTACAGATAAAATTTAAAAGATGATGAAATTTTAAAAAATCAATTCCAGAAGTTGTTTTAAATAAAACAAATAGTAATGAAAAAATATGAATATCATATTTGATAAAAAAAAAAAAAGGATAAGAGAAAAAAAATAAGGATTAAAGTTGATATAAAAATCAAATTCTAATAAACAAGATTGAAAACAAAAATTATTCAAAACAAAATATACAGTAATTAAAAAAATAATGATCAAATTTAATATAATAAAAAATAAAAAGATATTTTTAAATTTTTTGTAATTTGTGAAAAATGTATTCCATTCAAATTAAAAATATTATTGTAAAAACCAAGTTAATAATTTTTAATTAAATTTTTTTTATTAATTAATTTTTATAATAAAAAATAAATATAATAATTTCAAAGCATGAAACAAACGGGCCTTCTCGTTACTCTTTCTTCCAAGATAATTATAGTATTGATTAGAAATATTTGAAATAAGATGACTATATAAGGGGTAATTATTTTTGTTTGGGTTTTATCTAAAAAAATAATTGAACTAATTTTTTTTTTTAAAATTAAAATATATTAAAACTCATTAATTTGGTTTGGTTCTGTTATTTTAAAGTAAAAACCGAAACCCAATCTTGGTTTGGTTTTTTTGGATATTAATTTCGGTTTATTTCAGTTTTTTAGTTTAAACTTATGAAATCAAACTAAATCAGTTAATTTTTTTTTTAATATTTTAATTGAATTTTTTGTTCAGTTTAATTTTTTCTAGATGTTTTAGTTTAATTGATTTTTTAATTTTTTTCAAACCATATAAAGATTTGCACACTGCTCTTGTACTGATTCTTCTGTTTGCATAAAAACCTGGTTTTTTATTCCTTAAACTGTCTGCATCGGTCTGAGAACTTCTCTACACATAAGAAGGAACAGATCTCTTGAACCTCTCTGCCCTTCAATTTGATGAAGCTAGCCCTCAAGCATCACATGGAGCTACCAATGAAATTCCTCGGAGTTGCAATTAGATTTCCTTAACAATCAATTATGTTAAACACCTGAGGCAGAGACTTTTATTCTCGCATCCCCTCATCATCACTCAGTCTACTGTTGGAGACCATGAAGCACGTAATGATGCCATAGCAGTAGAGCTTGCTTATTCCTTGAAGAATAGAGGCTTTTATGATTTCACACTTTCATAGGATCTTGTGGCTTAGTATGTGTTTCTTCTGATCCAGACACTGTTGCTATTCGATCCTTGTACCAAAGAGTCCATGATGATACCGAAAGTTCATAGAGAATGTTCCTTCGCAAAATGCGTATTTGATCGCTAAGTACGTGGATTTGGTTATGATCATTCTGCTGACGATTACAAGTATGTAATAATAGTCTTCAGAGTTCTTGTCCTCGTATACTCGCTAGAAACTAATACATGGAAAAGGGTTCAAGACCTTCCTTGTTGCAGGCTAGCCTGTGAATCAGGGACCCTGCTGAATGGAGCTCTTCATTGGGTTATCAGTAACCGGAAGGACTCAGATTGAGTCATTACTGATCGGTGTCTCTGATCTAGTGGAGGAGGAGTTCAGAGATGTACCCCCTCCTCTTGCCGTCAAGAATTTCTATACATTTCAGGTATTCGGAGGATGCCTTTGTATACTACCTGGTGATATTCTGAACAAGCATAATGATTTCTGGGCAATGAATGAAAAGAGATAATCTTGGATCACATCTGGAATTGAGTTTCAAGACGAATGATAGTTAGCGGTAGCACTTTCCATTGTATATTTCTCTGTTTTGAAGTTCATTTTAATGCACTGCTATTTATTATAAACTTTAAATCAGTACCATGTCCTTTGTTGAATTACTACAGCAGAAAAGAGGCATAACACTGAACTAAAAGGTACGTTTGTTCAACAAAATTGGCAGGCTCAAATGAATACTTCAACGGAAACAAATTACATGGAAATTCTCTGCACTAGTTCTGCAGAAAGTACACCACATATTCTCAACCAGGTTGCACCAAGTTAGTTTCAATGCAGTTTGAAAGGATCTGTATGTTAAATCTACTTTCTTATGTACCGTCTGGAGAACAAAGAACAGTTCCATTTCTAAACCATTTATCCTACATCGTTTCTCGTGGGTGACACTATATAGGAACTGTAAAGGGCTTATAGAAATATAAAGCCATCCAGACAACTCTTGTCTGCCGCTATCAATAATGGGACTTACCCCAGACACTGTCGGGGGCAGCAGAAATCTAATTGCCTACTTCTTTGGCAACCTCATCTATGTCTATATGCATCATGTTGTTAGAACAGGAAATCTCTCTTTCCATCTCATCATAGTTAGTGCTTAATAAAATAAATAATGATGTGGTTTGCTAAACCGTCTGTAAATGAAACTAAAAAAAAAACAGGGAAGGAAAAACTGCAAAAATCATGGAGAGAAATTAGTGATAGAATTTACACTTAAGGGACTACAGAAAGTCTTATCGATTAGTAATTTAGTATTATAACAAATGGGAATGCACAACATGTGATAAATACAGAGAAATGCCATTATTCCCAAGCTATCAGTCTTCAGTGAAGGTGGCCAGAAACAAGGTACAAAAAGAAAAGGTCAAGGTACAAAAATTAGCCGTGCATGTCGTTGGTCCCATCCAGGGCTTACCTTTGTCGGCAAAACTTTTTAGCACCATCTCGCATAATCTCACAGGCAAGCCTGTATTTTTCAATAGATGCTGTTCCAGACTCTATGTATTTACAGGCTGTTTCCCTCAAACTCCACACCATTAACGACTTGAGTTCTTGACAGCTAACCCCAGAGTCAACATCGCAAACAAGGCCATGCTCAGCATTTCTCGTCCACCGATGTAAGAGGTAGTGAGTTGGAATTTCTCTCATGTTCAACAGGATGAAGACTCTCAAAACATGCCTACACAGCACACCTTCAAATTCAAACATTTGACAACTGCAACTTACATTGAGGTTGGATGCACTAAAAGTAACCATATGTTTCTCACTGTCATTCCCACATCTTCGCACTGAATATCTGCTGATGGTACCTTCTTCATAAATCTTTATTCCAAGATAATTATAACATTGCAGAAGTTCCTTTTGAAATATTTGGAAAACAGTGAGTGTATAAAGCCTTCTGCATTGTTCTTCTATTGGTTCTTTTGTTTGTAGAAAAGCCTGCAAATTAGAACAATTAAAATCCTCTTTTCTTTCCTCCTCACGACGTTGCTCAAGACCTTGCTCATATCGTGCTATAAACTCTACAAGTGGTGTTTCAGCATTCAAGAATATACCAAACAATGATTCCATACTTTCATTTAGGGGAATGCCAGCAAAAAAAGTACCTCGTAGGTACAATGGAACCCAGCTTTCACGCTTTTCGTACATTTCTTTGAGCCATACATTCTCCTTCAGACCATATTTGTTGACAAGGGCATTCCACATGGTATTAAAATCAGCATTAGTCTGGCTATCATAGGTGCACTTTTCATATTCATATTTGAATTCATTGGACATTGACCTTAAATTCTCTCTTTCCTTTGCCCTGATCTGCCACATTGAAAAACGATGACGAGTCCCAGGAAAAACATGGGCAATTGCTTGTTGGATTGCCATGTCTTGATCAGCTATAATTGACTTTGGACGGCACCCAGACGTTGCCCTAAGCCATGTCTGAAACAGCCAAATGAAAGACTCCTTAGACTCATTGGCAATTAGAGCACACCCAAGTAGCACTGGCTGCTTGTGGTGGTTAACTCCAACAAACGTTGCAAATGGCACCAGATAATTAGTCTTCCTGTATGAAGTATCAACCACAATAGCATCACCAAATTGACTGGACGCAAATCTAGATCTTCCATCAGCCCAGAAAACACTCATGCAAGCACCATTATCAACTTGCACCGAATAAAAGAATCCTGTATCTTTAGCTTGCTTGCTTTGAAAATAGTCAAGCAGCAAATGGTACCATTCACTTCCAATGTTGTTACCCTGACTAATATTGGAACGTACACCATTGTTAATCTCTGATACATCCAAAGTGTCTAATCCACCATTTACCTCATCTATAAATTTCTTTGAAGCAGTGGAACTTTTCGTATGAGTTCTTGTTTGCAGCTCAAGATCATGATTATGATCTTTCTGAAGACGGTCCACCATCCAAGTTCCAGAATCTTGCCTCTTGATCCTCATAAAAGCCCCACAGCCTACTCTTGAAGGATGCTGAAATCCTTCCTTAGAGCACACAAATCGCCGGGATGTAATTGACCCATCATTCTTTGATCGAAACAGCTGACCAATCCGAGTTTTAAATCCAGCTTCATCTGCATACCTTAGATAAAAATGGAATGCTTCATCAACTGAACTAAACACTAGACCAGCATATGGTTCAGCTTTTGCTTGTCCTCCATCTCCTCCTGTTTTAATGCGTTTGAAACTAATGGATCGAGAAAAGCATGGTTGTCCATCATCGACTTCTGCAAGAAACTTCAATTTTGACTTTGAAGAAACCTTGGCTGATGATTTCCTACCTGTAGGAGTTCTCTGCGGCAAAATTGGAGGACGGCTTTCCTCCACATCTCCAAGTTCATGATTGTGATCCTTGTGTATCTGATCAACAACCCATTTCCCAGAATCCCGTCTTTGCACCCTTATGAATGCAGGACAACCCGTCCTTGAATTTAGTTGAAAACCCTCCTTCGAGCACACAAACCTTCTCGAAGCAACAGAGCCATCAGTGCGCGATCGATATAGTTGGCCAGTCCTAGTTCTGAATCCTACACGCGTGGCATACACACTGTAAAACTCACGCGCATCATCTGCCGAATCAAACTCTAACCCTATACACGGCTCAAGTCCAGGCCCCCTTGCACCCTCTACATTAACATTGTTGTTGGCTCGTGCCATACCTAGTGGGTGTGCTCTTACAATCATTGCATTCCCATATTCTTCGCTGTAAGGATCACTACTTGAACTGCAATTACAGTAGGACCAATTACTTTTAACAATCATGCACTTTGATTAAATTGGACTAATAATAAATAAACAAATAAGTAAAGCACGAAGCTTGTGATTCAAAGACCTGCAAAATTCCTATAGTTTGTTTCTTTTCCATGTGAAATCATTTCCCAAAAATTAATTCATAGAAACAAAGAGAAGTCGACAAGTAAACAAGTCAATCAGTCAGATTAAACTTTAAAGAATACTCAATAAAAACCCAACCCAGAGGGATTAATTACCTTCTGGTATTGTTGAAGAGACTGGGGGTCGAATCGAAAACCATATCCTTCTTCTTCGTTTTTTTGTATGTTACGTCTGCTGTAGGGGGTCTGACTCTAAATCAAGCTTGTGGGTTTTGAAAAGCTAGAGAAAGAGAGAGAAAGAGGAGGAGGTCGTCGTCTCGTCTCCATTTGCTTGTTCAGTTTATTATTATTGTTGTTGTTCTTATTATTATATTGTTTTTGTCCTTGTTGCGTCTTCTGTTTGTGTGTGTGTGTGTGTGTGATGACCCCTGGTTATTTCGATTGAACTCTTGTTCAATGGTTTTAAATTTTATTTATTTTAGAAGTAAAATAGTCTGTGTCAAAAAAATCGAAAAAGATATACATATATATATATATATATATATAAATTATTTTATAAAATTAATAAAATAAAATTATTAACTTTCTGTTATTATTAAAAAAACTAAGCTTTTTATTAGGAATAATTGGATCTTTTTATATAGTTATAGATTATTTTAAACAGCCCAAAAAAAATATAAACTCTATATTAAATAATAATAAAAAATAAAAGTAAACCCAAATAAATTAAAAAAAAAACTATGGGCTTGTAAAAAACATCTTAGACATGGTTTTTTTTAAATTCATCTTTAATTTTTAATATTAGATAAAATAATTCTTTCTAGATATATATTTAGTAAGGAATTTTTTTTTTTGGGATGTTTAACCATCCATTCCAAAAAGTAAAAGAAGTTAGGGCACTCAAAATATGTAACACCTTTATAATTAATATCAAATTTCAACTATATCTTAAAAAAATATATATATAATTAATTTTTTAAAAAATATAATTTTTAAAAAAACATAATCACATCCCTAACACAAACAACCTCTAAAAACAACCAATTAATTATATAATAAAATATTAAAGGGGCTATTGAATCAACTTAGTACTTATTCCACAACGAGAATCTAATAGAAATTTTGTTTTAAAGTATTTTTAATTAAAAATATATTAAAATAATATATAATTTTTTATTTTTAATTTTTTTTTAAAAATAACAAAACTATCGGTCTCTCCGCAACGCGACTTAAAAAAACAACAAGTTGGACTTGTTGGTAACACCTTATATTCCAAAGAAACATCTAGAGTCACAGCCCTAAACAGTATCACCAACGTTGTCTTCCATCCATTTCCACATTTCCTGTTATCCCATTCGCCCGTCACACTTCTGAAACCTGATTACCCGTCATTTTAGAAAACAACCACCGACTCTCAATAAAATAAAAAGGAAAGGTCATCTCCCTCCTTTCCTCCGTCCCTCATCGTTAAGTAAAGGAAAACAAGAGAGAAGGGAGAAGAATCAGCAGAGATGTACGGATACGCAAGCGTTAGCAACAAGGATGGGGCAAAGGAGATTGATTTGGAGGCAGGAAATGGAGAGACTTTGTACCCGGGTTTGAGTCTTGGAGAGAACCAATTACGATGGGGTTTGATTCGCAAAGTTTATGGAATCTTGGCTGCTCAGCTTGTCCTCACCACCATCGTCTCTGCTGTTACGATTCTCTATACTCCTATGACTGATCTCCTCAAGGGAAGTTTCGGGTTCGTTTTGTTTCTATCAATTGTCCCCTTTGTTTGTAAGTACTCAATATTCGAGATCTCTCCTTTCTTTCTTGATTTGTTTGTGGTTTTATGTTGTTTAAATCTCATGTTTTAGGATGTCTTTTAGGGTTAAAGATTGAAACTTGATTGTGAATTTGTAATTTAAAATATATATTTTTTATAAATTTCTCGTGACATAGACAGTTTAAATAGAAAAAAAGTTTCTTGAAACTCAAGTGGAACACGTGAAACTCAAGTGGATTCACTTGCAAGAGGATTGTGAATTTGCTTGTTTCTTGAAATTTTGCTCTTTTAATGAGGGTAATTTTTCTTGCAGTGTTGTGGCCCTTGCATGTGTATCACCAGAAACACCCTGTGAATCTAATTATTCTTGGCCTCTTCACCGTTTCGCTTAGCCTCTTGGTTGGAGCAAGCTGCGCTAATATAGAAGGTTGGTATATTTATCTTATCCTGTTTGGACATTTAATAGTTCGTTGATTGTTGGCGACTTCATGCGCAGCTTTTATAATTATGATTTGATTATTGTCTTGCATTCAAATATTTTCAGGTAAAATTGTGCTTGAGGCATTAATTCTGACCTCCGCTGTGGTTTGCTCTCTAACTGCGTACACTTTCTGGGCTGCAAAGAAGGGCAAGGACTTTAGCTTCCTGGGACCAATTCTATTCACTTCCCTCATTATCCTCATCCTGACTAGTTTTATCCAGGTCAGATGCCTCATTTTCTTCAAGTCACCCTCCCATGGATATTTTATCTTGTGCAACACGGAGCTATTATGTGTTCTCCCAGTATATAGGTCTGATGTTATGGATGTTCTGGTATTATGCAGGTGTTCTTCCCACTTGGCTCAACGTCCACTGCAGTTTATGGTGGAATTAGCGCTTTGATCTTCTGTGGATACATTGTTTATGACACTGACCACCTGATCAAGCGCTTCTCATATGATGAGTATATTTTGGCCTCTGTTGCTCTCTATTTGGACGTTCTGAACCTGTTTCTTTCCATTCTGCGGGTGATGAGTCAGAGAAACAGTTAGTTGTACAGCATACTCTCTTCAGCCAGGGTTAGCATGCAATTATATATTTGATAATAACTGATATTCATTGTGAAATTGCGGATGTTATATGTTATTAATGTACTCTGCTAGTGCCTAAGTGGGCGGTTGTTCATTGCAGAGTCCTTGGTGTTCTATTTTCTTAATCAACTGTGGTAAAAATATTATTCTATGTGAATTGTTTTCCACCCTATGGTTTCTTCTACTTGGGTGGATTGCCTTTCTCAGGACTTCTTTCGCACGCTAAATCGTGGTATAGCGTGAATTGTAGGCTGCTGCTGATACTAATGGTTGTTTTGGAGTGAAAACATTCAGTTGCTGCCAGAAACTTGTCTGTAGGAAATTTGAATGTCTCATCAAAGCTATATCATGAGTTGGGAGGATTTTTGTTGAATCCTCTTCTATATCCTCCTTGTTAACAAGTTATGGATGTAATGGAATTGATTGTTCACTCTCTAACTCTGAAGAAAAAAAAATCCAAAAAAAAGAAAAAGAAAAAAGAAAAAGAAAAAACTTAAGTCAACTTGGTTAATCCTATAAACCTATATCTTAGGTCATGAGATCGGGATAACTTCATAGAAAATAATGTTAAAAAAGATGATGAAGCTCAATCATGAACGAACCCAATCTAACCAATGTTACATGATGAAATTGATAACATAATTAATTATAAGGACCTAAAAAAGAATGAAGTCAATCTAAACTAATCTTCCAAACTCGTGACTTAGACCATAAGGCCAGAATTACCCTATAGAAGGTAAACAAAAAAATATTATGATACTCAATTCTTAATCAATCAAATGATGGATGATGAAATTAAAAAAAATATCATTTAACAAAGAAATCCAAAACAAAACAAATAGAAATCAAAACAAATAGAAATCAAGGGAAGTAAACTACTCAAAATTTTTGCATTGCATTTAGGTCGTAATTGTGATAATTGAATAAAGAATTTAATGATGACTAAATTTAACATAAAAATAAAATAACAGAACACCTTGCTACTTTGAAAATAATGGGTGTGGAAACCAAGGAGATGAGAGGAGAGAGAAGAAGAAAAATAAGTTGTCACGCCCCTTAACTAACAAAATACATTGCACCATTAGGATGACCTCACTAAGATGCTTCCAAAGCCACCAAGGATGGCGATGTTACAACATCGAAGAAAGCCACACATGCTACCAGATGTAACAACTTTCTTTACATGCTAGCGCGTGCAATGCACACACTAGCCTTTTTTCCATTGCCCGTTTACCCTTGTTCATGTAATTGTTATCAGTTTCAAATTTGTTCCCTCGAACTTTAATCATTTTAGACTAATAAAAATGAACTTCATTTCTAGACAACTAGAAAGCACTGTTAAGTTTAATCTTAAATAAACTCAGCTTTAAATGATTAAATTGAAGAAAAAAAAGAGGGAGAGAGATAAAATTGAGTGATCAAAAAATAGGGTGGAGCTTTCCCCTGCCTGTTCAATTCATTCCTCGATTCTTTAAAGAAAAAGGGGTTCAATACTTCCTATTGTTCAAGTTTGGTCTCCATAGCTTTAATTATCTTAAATCAATAAATTTTTATTTAATTTTACCAAACTGAGTATCAACTGTGCGATATCTTTTTTTATGCCTTGAGATCTGATAAGATAGTCTACCAAAACAAACTATCAAACCCAATCTTAAATGAACACAAACCCAATTCCAAATAAACACAACTTTAAAGGGGAAAAAAAACATCGAGAGATGAAAATTAAATAACTAAAGGAACACAATAAAATGAGTTGTGTTTTTTTTTTTTTATATCTTTTAATTTTTGGGGTGTAGTTGCGATTACTTTTTAAAGTACTTTTTACTTGGTCATATTTGTTTTTGTATTTTAAAAGTGTTTTTGAAAAAATTTAAAGGTTTTTTTTGTTTTAAATTAATATTTTTTAGTGATTTTAGATAATTTTAATGTATTGATTTTAAAAATAATTTCTAAAATATAAAAAATATTAATATAATCTTATACAAGTTTTAAATAACTTCAATCTAAGCAAGAATATTTTCTACTTCACGACAAATTGTAGATATGTTTTATTTTAAAATAACAGATAACCTGAAAATAACTTATAATTATAAAATCCTCGAAAATAACTTATAATTATAATTGTGGTTAAATGGACAAAATGATTGATGCTAATTTGTATAGGAAGAAGGGTAAGGTTAGGCAGTCATTTTCAATCGATAAAAAGGAAGTCCAAAACCCAAGTCCTCCTCCTTCTTCCTTCTCCTTCCACCATGACTATATGAAAGAGAAGTCACCGATCCCTCGTCTTTCTCACTACAAAATCAAAACAATTAATCCTTCCCAAATGAATTTCTTCAAATCAGTCTTCGCTGATGACACAACACCACCCGATTCACCCAAATCCCATTACCCTCCTAACAATTCCACCTCCGAGGACCCGAACCCGACAACCCAAAACCAGGTCTGGTCTCTTGGTTCATTAATCCAGACCTTAGCAACCAAGTCTGAATCCGTTATGGAAATCTACAAAAAGGATCTTGAAGAATTCGGATCCGGCTTAAAAAAAGAAACCGCCATTATTCGTGATGTCGCTTCACGCGCCGTCCATGATCTCCCCGCCTCCTTCGAGGCAAGCGCAGCCGTCGCTCAAGAAACCATCGACGGTATTGGATCCACCGTGTGGAAATCAACGGCCCAGATCATTTCTCAAGGTAAAGACTCCATTTTAGATGCTGACCATGATCATGATTTACTCTCATCTAATGCTGATGGTAGTAGAAGTAATTTGAGTAAACAGCAGTCTTTGGATGTGAAATACAGTCGTTTCGATGCTCAAGTGCATGCATTTCAGTCTGATTTGGATACTTATTGTAGCGAACCAGAGGATAAGGTTGATTATGAGAAATGGAAATTAGGGGGTCTTGTAATGGATGAGAAAAAAGAGGAGATCGAGCGGTTAATTACTGAGAATGGGGTGATTAGGGATATTTATAATGAGGTTGTGCCGAACAGAGTTGATGATGAGAGTTTCTGGAGTAGGTATTTTTATAGGATGCTCAAGTTGAAACAAACCGAGGAGGCGAGGGCGTTGCTTGTTAAACGAGTGATTTCTGGTGATGAAGAGGATTTGAGTTGGGATTTTGATGATGATAAGGAGGAGGGTGATGTGTTTTTGTCGAAAGGTGAATCAAGTAAAGATGCAAAGGTAGAGAAGGAGAATGTTGATGAGGTGATTAATGAGAATGTAGCAGGGAAGGAAAAGGTTGGGGTTGATAGAAGTGAGGATAAGTTGGAGGAGAAGGTGGTGGTCGTGGTGGAGGGAAAGGGCAGTACTGCTGAATTGTGCAAGGATAATGATGAGTTGGAGGAGAAGGCTGTGGTGGTGAAGGGAGAGGGGCGTGATGGCACATCATGCAAGGATAGTGATAAGTTGGAGGAGAAGGTGGTGGAGGGAAAGGGGGGTAATGGTGGATCATGCAAGGATAGTGATGTTTCTGTGGTTTCTAGTCAGTTGCTGCCTGAGGAGGATCTTGAGTGGGATGAGATTGAAGATATTGGGAGTAATGATGAGAGCAAAGGGGAAGCTGTGGGGAGCGGGAAGAGTGCTGGTACAAGTAAAGTTGACTTGCAGAAGCGGTTGAGCGCTGCAGAGGAAGAGGATGATTTTAGTTGGGATATTGAAGACGAAGAGGATGTGCATGTTAAGTGATTTTTCATGTGTTAATTATTATTTCATTACAGTGCATTGTGAGATATATGTCTTTGTATCGTATCTTCCATTTAGATGTTCAAGTGATTGGATTCATGTTATTGTCACCGTTCCGTGAGTGTTCATAACTATAAATACCATTCATGAAAATGTGTTTCTTTTTTTCTTGTGCAAGAAAATCACATTTTTAGCTGGTTCTATCTTCTTTAACCTTTCTTCTGTTGCTATGACCGAATTCTTGATTTACCATCCCGTTTAAAATGGTTCCGGAGCTTTATAAATTATAGTTTTTAAACTCGACCTAGTGGTCAATCGGGTATGTCACAGGTCAGATGGGTTGATCCGAGTTAATAAAAAAATAATCTATTATTTATGGGTATGGTTTAATTTTCTCTCTTAAACAAAAAGAGAGCCAGGGCAAGAAACAGAGCGCAAAACACAAGGAATATAAAAGGATTGACACGTAAATAAGGCAGAAATAGGGCAAGCAATGTGTAAAGGTTTGACATATAAAAACAAGCAGTTAAACAACTTATCTTACAAATTATCTTACAACCATGAAGAGAAACGAAACAAGTGAATATAGAAAGGAAAACTCATTTTAAACAGGTATTGATCAACATCCAACAGTACGGTGGATCACCTTCTTAATTTTCAAATACAAAAAGGGAAACATGAATTTGTAATGTAATTAAATGACAACAGATTAAAAATCAGAAAACCAAGAAAAACCAGAAAAGCCAAAAAACCATAATGAAAAAAAAATGATAAAGAAAAAAAGGATATATAGTTTATTTGCAAAACGCGGTTCTCCAAGCATATAGTTACTGGTTTGCTTAATCAATCAGTAAAAAACAAAAATATAAGAGAGAAGAAAACTGAAGAGAAACAAGAAAAGGATTTAGAGTTTGTTGAGGGCCTCTTCTTGTTATTATAATCAAAAGAGAGACGAGAATTTACCTGATATCGCTTGCCTTGAAGTCTTTTGTGGGTAGTTTAAATTCGTCTACAACTCATATGGCTTTGAACTTTGAAGATTGAAGATATTAGGTTTTTTTATGAATTGTGAGTTTGTGATTCTGTCATCGTGTTACAATGCAAAGGGTTTGATAAATTGACAGTCAAAAGATAAAACTAGGTCTCTGGGTTTACCTGGGTCACCGGGTTTTCTCAGGCCAAATTCTTAGCTAGTTTTTTCATTAACCCAGTTAAGTTCCAGCTCCGGATCAACCGAGTTCCGGGTTGCCCTGTCTGGCCGGGGTTTAAAACATTGTTATAGATGCTAGTCTACTAAATGAGTAGGTGTTTGTCTTTATTTGTATGATTTCTTACCTTAATTTAAATTGAAGGAGCTTGTAGTTGTATACTGAGGAATCAAAGATTTTTTCTAACAAGGATTGAGCTTGCTGCCAGGGTTTTGTAAACCTGTCATGAGATCTCTTTTTGACTCTTGTACGAGATTCATCCATCTTAGATTGCAGAAAACCTGTCATGATTTGGTTTTCTTTATCTAGCATTGTATAATATGTCAATCCAATTAACCATGTCATGCAAGCTTTGTTCTTCATGAGTGTGGTTGTACCATTCATTGAGGTAGAAGATTATAGAGATGGGAGCATTCATACTTTTAAAATCATGAAATATTGAATGGGTTCATAGGGTGTGATATTGAGAAATCTAAAAGTTTTAAGAGTTACCAGGATGGCTGCCACTTTCTTTTTGAAGCATGGGTTCCTTTCCAGTATGATCCTAAAACTAGAATGCTTGAGCAAGTCAATTTGATGAAATTGGAATGTGTGGACCATAGATTTGGTCTCGGGTATAAGCCCAAGAGAGATTACTATAAGCAGGTTGTCAATTGCAAAAGGAAAGCTAGAATGGTGAAGATTAATGGATAGGAGCTAGAAGAGGAAGGGTTTGCCATCCCACCACTCCAAACAACCTTTACAGGGTTTGTGGAGGTGATTAGATTTGGTATGACATACCTCCACATTAGTGCTTTTGAATGTCAAGATACGGAATAGATTGAGGAAGTGAAGGTCGAAGCAAAAAATGAGATGCTGTCATAGACGTGCACACTGTTGCCAATATCCCTACAAAAGCATTTGTAAAGAAGTTGGTTGAAGGAGAGGTGTATTAAAATTGAAAGATGGAGGGTGCTCCTATTATGTTAAAAAAGAACCTTAAGAGTTTCATCAATTCACGAACCCACTACATTAAGAATAATTGGCCAAGTTTTGATACTACAATTGAAATGAGTAATGAAGATTGGAAAGAAGAGGAAATAAAAGATTTTACTAGGTTGGTGGAAAATTATGAGAAAACTTGGAAACTCGTTAGTGAAGAATTAAAAGTTAAAAATTTGGATACTGAATAAGAAAAGAAAGAAATGAAGATTGGTATTCTTATTACGGTCGAGGAAAAAGATGATATAATCTCTCTGTTACATGAATATGTGAATGTTTTTGCCTGGATATATGCAAATATGCCTGATTTAGACACCAACATAGTAGCACACGTAATTTCTTTAGTGGAAGAAAGTAAGTCTGTTAAACAAAAAACCAGAAAAATACGCTCAGATATGCTGCTTTAGGTGAAGGCGAAAATACAAAAATAGTGGGATACAAGATTCCTGGATGTGGTCAATTATCCTCAATACGTGGCTAATGTAGTTTTAGTTCCTAAAAAGGATTGTAAGATCATGGTGTATATGGGTTACAAAGAATTGAACAAGGCAAGCCTGAATGATGACTTTCCTTTACTCCACATAGAGATCTTAGTCGACAATGCTACGAAGAGTGTCACATACTCATTCATAAATGGGTTCTTGAGATATAACCAAATTAGAATGGTAGAGGAAGACAAGGAGAAAACTATCTTTGTCATGCCTTGGGGAACCTTTTACAATAAAGTGATGTTATTTGAATTGAGGAATGCCGACACCATATGCATCGTATTGAAAATATACTGAGAACATGATACTAAATCACATATCAAATTAAATATTTTTTGAACATGCATTTTTTTATTAGAATTTTTTTTAAATAGTGTAGAAGTTAACTTGATGCGATTTAAACCATATAGATTAACTTGATATGACTTAATTGACTTAATGGGTCTAAAGATAACCTGAACGACTAATAAAAATATAATTTGACTTGTAAAAATTCAAGAAAACTTTAAAAAAAAAACAAAATATTGAAACGACAACATATTATATCGCTCTCAAATCAGCATGAGTTAACCTATCAAATCCACGACCCCGACATGACCATGATAACCCCAAATAAAGCAAATGAAAATGACATGAATTTACCTGAGTTAACCCACAAAACATGTGACCCGAACATGAGATTTATATAACCTCATAGAAAGCAAACTAAAATAAATCATGAAGTCTAATTCCTAAACAACATAATGTTAAATGATAAAATTAAAAAAAAATACCAATTAAAAAAAGACAAAAAAAAATAAATTGAGTCAACAGGTTAACCCATCAAACCTGCAACTCGAGTCATAAGACTGAGATAACTTCATAAAAATTAAACCAAAATAAATCATGAAGTTTAATTACTAATTAAACAAATATTGAATGATGAAATTGAAAAAAATAACAATTAAAAAAGATTAAAAAAAACTCGAGTCAACCGGGTTAACCACTAAACCCGCAACATTGGTCAAGAGACTAACACTTTATAAAGCAAACCATAATAAAAATTGAAACTTAATTTCTAATAAATCAAATATTAAAAGGTGAAATATGAGGAAAAAAACATAAATTTAGAAGAAAAAAATATTATTAAAATGAATATTGTTTTATAAGATGATAAATATTTTTCTTTTTTTTACCTAGTGCCTAAAAAGAGGTATTAGGTTACATTTTCAAATTATTCAGTGTCGTCAAATGATAAAAAAGAGAAAAAGAAAATGAAAAGTACTAATGATGAAGTACTTATGAGCGAAAAACATTCTGGATTCGCCAAATGTTTTTCTCTTTTAGTCTATGGATTTTTTTTTTCAATTTGATACTTTTATATTTAGTTTATTTGGAATTCAAACTTGATAATTTGTTTCAATTAATTTTGTATAGATTTCTCACAATATTAAACATAGATTTTGTCATTAAATTGATGTCAATTTAGTAAAATTAAATTAAATTTTATTGATTAAACATAAACAAAACATTGGAGACCAAAATTGACACTACAACAAGATTCTAGCTTTTTTATTTCTACAGTAGCTAGTACTTGTTTTCAAGTATTTTAGTTAAAAAATTTTATTTTTAGTCCATGTTTTCTAATGCTTTTGTATTTTGATCTAAAACTTTATTTTGTTTATGTTTTAGCCCCCAAGATATATATATATATATATATATATATATATATATATATAAAGAGAGAGAGAGAGAGAGAGAGAGAGAGAGAGAGAGAGAGAGAGAGTGTGTGTGTGGAGGGGGGGGGAGAGATAAAGAGATGTTTAAAATAGGTGAGAAGAGAGAAAGTTATTAGTTGACTGTGTTTCAATCACAAAAAAATCATTATTGATGTCAATATGTTTCATTTCATAAAAAAAAATTTGGACGAGATTTTTTTTTTCCATCATCTTGCTAGAAAAAACATGTTGGGTTTCATAAATGTTTTTTGAATAAAAACTAATTTGGAATTTTGATCGATTAAACATTGTTTTAAGGTTTCATATGGGCATTAAAGCTTATGGAGTGTTTCTTGAGTGTTTTTAGATTTAAAAAATACTTGAATATTTTTTTCAAAAAGTAAGGGCTTGATTTTTTGACAATGCTATTTTATGGCCACTGAAAGTGTTGGTGGCTAGAGTTAAACTAGTACAAGACTTATCATTATGTTTGTTTTTATATCAAAAAACCCAAAGCATGCAGACTTGTGTTATCAAGCCCACACTCCTAACCTGATTTATAATGGTCCATATATGCTGGACCTCTCAGGCCTGGACACCAAGCTTTTATTTTTCAATTTAAATTCATTTTCTTTAGAATTATATATATATATATATATATATATTATTCATCCCTTAAATTAATTCAGAATATATCTTAGGTTTTATTTTATTAAATAAATTATTTTTTGGATTTCATACAAGCATTTTGCTTACTATATAATCAATAAAAAATACTTTTAAAAAATTAAGTTATTAAACAAAGTCGAGTCTATAAGTTGGGGCACATATCCAGTGGGTTAACTAGGGTTGCCCATATCGATCCGAAATATCATTGTCTTAATATTTTAAAAATAATAACGGTAAGGTTTTGAATCTTTTAAGTCAATTCAAGTTTTGATAGGGTTATGCAAGTCACCTTCAAAGCTATTGAATTGACTAAGTTGTAAAATATCAACTCTTATACTATTTAATTTGAATTTTAGATGAGGTAAGATGTGAGATTAGGAGGTTTCCATGCTCACCTACTAGAATGTATATAGTGACATTGCCAAAATATTTCTCGCAACAACATATAAGTGTTGTATTATTCTTATATATTTTAATATATTAACATAAAAAAAATCATAAGAATGTTGTTTTTTGTTGAAGTTTTCCTAAAAAATTGAACACGTTAATGTTGCAAAGAGTTTTAATTAGAGATGAATCCTTTTTTATTTTTATTTTAAATTGTTAATAATTTTTTTAGTATTGTTTTTTTTATATATATTTTTATTTGATGAATGATATATAAAAAAAGTTAGATGTTTTAACCAAAATTTAAAATATTAATAAAAAAAATAAAGAATTACACTAGCAAATTAATTTGTTTCAATAAAATTTAAATTATTATTATTTTATAAAAAAATATCATGTTATTAAATAAAAAAATTAAAGGGCTCACCCCAATATAAAATCAAATATCTTAGTACATATTGATTTTTCAATTTTATTTTTAATATATATAATCCTGTACATTAAATTTTGAGTTGATCTTTAAAAATTTTGTTGCAATTATAGTAAATGCAAAACCTAGCCGTGAATCAAGATTGGTTGGTGACTGCAATTACCAAAAGCAAATCTAGAACTAGAAGTGGGACCTAAGGGATTAATCATTTTATCCAAAGAAACAAATAAATAAATAAAACCGTGCAAAAAAGCGAAGTCTCTTCTTCGCTTCACAGAGAACCTATAAATATTAAAACGTTTCCTTCTCCTCCTCCACAAAATTCCCAATGAATCTCTTGAATTCCGCCTTCGCAGACCGATGATCCCACACCCAAATCAAGCGCCGACAACCCTGACCCGCCTACCCTAGACCCAACATGGTCGTTTGGCTCTTTAATCAAAACCATAGCAACCAAATCAGAATCCATTATCGGAACCTATAAAAAGGACCTCGAAGAATTAAGATCCGGTATAAAGAAAGAAACTGTCGTCATCCGTGATGTCGCTTCACGCGCTGTCCACGACCTCCCCGCTTCGTTTGAGACCAGCGCCTCCGTCGCTCAAGAGTCCCTCGAGTCTGTCGGCCAAGCCATCGACGATATTGGATCCACTTTCTGGAAATCAACGGCCCGGATCATCTCACACGGTAGTGCCTCGGTTTTCTCAGCTGTGGATCATGATCGTGATGGTGATACTGGTAGTTTGATTAAATGGGAGTCTTTTGAATGTGAGATATAGTCGTTTTGATGCTCAAGTGCGTGCATTGCAATGTGATTTGGATACGTATTGTTGTGAACCCGTGGATAAGGAGGACTATGAGAAATGGAGATAAGAGGGTCTTGTGATTGAAGAGAAAAATGAAGAGATTAAGAGATTAATTAGGGAAAATGAGGTTGTTAAAGGGATCTATAACAAGGCTGCGCCTAGTAAAGTTGATAATCAAAGTTTTTGGAGTGGTATTTTTATAGAATGTTCAAGTTAAAGCAAGCAGAGGAAGTGAGGGCTTTGCTTGTTATGTTGGGTGATTTCAGTGATTAAACACACATAAATTTACATGGTTCGGCAACTTGTCTACTCCACGGAGCTACTGTTTTGTATTAAACACTCAAAGGAAACAATACAAACAAAGAGGAGGAGAAAACTCTTCTCAACTCAACTCTACACTCAAGCTCTCTCTACTACTCTCTCTTCTCTTCTGTTTTCTTTGTGTTTTTGCACTCTGCAACTACAGCTCTTCACAGAGCACATGGATATATAAAATGGGAGTGAGGGGGCATAAATCATGCCATGATTTATGCCCATCGATTGTGTCCTCCACCATGTGCAAAGTGGGAGATTAGGTATTCCCACTTGCATATGGTGGGACATTGTTTGTCTCCACCAACTAACAATCTCCCACTTGAAGATAAACAATGAAAATATCTTTTATCCTTGAAGGCCAACTGAAGTTTTACACAACTTCAGTTTATCAAGTGTAACTCCTTTGGTTAACATGTCAGCTGGATTCTTGCTTCCACAAACCTTTTCTAGTATTAATTGCTCGTCGTCTAGCAGTTGTCGGATGAAGTGATATTTGATCTGAATATGCTTAGTCCTGGAGTGAAATGTTGGATTCATGGTAAGGAAGATTGCACTCTGACTGTCGCTATACAAAGTATATTTTCCATTCAACTTGCCCAATTCTTTCAGGAAACTCTGCAACCATACTATCTCTTTTGCAGATTCTGAGACTGCAACATATTCAGCTTCTGATGTTGAAAGAGCGACGATCTTTTGCAAGGTAGAACTCTAGGAAACAGCAGTACCTCCTAGAGTATATACATATCATGTAGTGCTCTTTCTGCTATCAACATCTCCTGCTAGATCAGCGTTTACAAAACCTTCAAGTTTTAAACCACCAGCTGTGAAACTGAGACAAGTTTTCGATGAACCTTTTAAGTACCTCATGATCCATTTCATCGCCTCCAATTGCTGCTTTCCAGGATTGCTCATATATCAGCTTACAACTCCCACTGCATGGGCAATGTCTAGTCTGGTACAGACCATAACATACATCAAAGAGTCGATAGCAGAGGTGTATGGAATCTTATCCATGTATCCACATTCTAGCTTAGTTTTTGGTGACTAATTTTTGCTGAGCTTGAAATGATTCCCCAGAGGTGTACTTACCGGTTTAGCATTATCCATACCAAACCTGCTGAGAACCTTCTTGACATACTCTGTTTGTGAAAGCTTTAGTATGCCTTTGTCATTATCTCTGATGATTCTCATGCCAAGTATTTGTTTAGCAGCTCCTAGATCCTTCATTTCAAACTGTTTTGACAACTGATGTTTCAGCTTATCAATCTCCTCAATGCTGGATCCTGCAATCAACATATCATCCACATATAATGGTAGAATGATGTAGGAGTTGTCAAAATGTTTAACATAGCAACAATGATCAGCTTGGCATCTTGTGTACCCCGAACTGCACATGAAGTTGTCAAACTTCTTGTACCACTATCTTGGAGCTTACTTCAAACCGTATAGGCTTTTTTGTAGCTTGCAGACTTGATTCTCCTTTCCTTGCATTGCAAACCCCTCTGGTTGTTGCATGTAAATGTCTTCCTCCAAGTCACCATGAAGGAATGTTGTTTTTACATCTAATTGTTCAAGATGTAAATTTTCTGCAGCTACTATCCCTAGAACAACTCTGATTATTGTGAGCTTCACAACTAGAGAAAATATCTCAGAGCAGTCAATCCCTTTTTTTTGTTGAAACCCTTTTACAACAAGTCTTACCTTGAACCGTTTGCTTTCGTCATGCTCAGTCTTTACTTTGTAAACCCACTTATTTTGCAAGGCCTTCTTTCCTTCAGGTAATGCTGTTAGCTCCCAAGTCTTGTTCTTCAGCAACGAACTCATCTCATCTTTCATGGCTAACTCTCACTTGCTTGAGTTTCCATCTTGTAAGGATCTTCATAAGTTAGCGGTTCACCATCATCTGTCAGCAAAATATAATTCAGTAGAAGTGTAAACCGTTGTGGGGGCTTTATAGTCCTCGAAGACCTGCGAATAATTGGTTCAATTGGCTCCACATCTTCTTATGTAGTAGTGGGGTACAGATGTGCTTGAATCTTCTTGTAAAGACTCTTGATTGTTGTTCTGCTTAGTAACATCAGGAAGCCCTTCTAATCTTATGAATTCAGATCTTTGTGGACTTGTATCTGAATCAGCCATCTTTGTTTCTACTGTTTTTGTACAGAACTTTCTCATTGAAGATCACGTTCCTGCTTCTGATAATCTTTCTATTCTGATCATCCTAGAACCGAAATCCAAATTCTTCATCTCTATAGCCAATGAAGAAACATTTCTTGGATTTGACATCTAACTTGTTGCGAGCATCAAAATCTATGTGAACATAGGAAACACACCCAAAGACCTTCAAATGAGAGAGTTGTACCTCTTTTCCTCTCCATACTTACTCGGGCAGTCTGAATTCCAAAGGAACTGATGGTCCACGGTTGATCAAGTAAACTGCGGTATGAACTGCGTCAGCCCAGAATGTTTGAGGTAACCCTGAATGCAACCTCATGCTTCTAGCTCGTTCATTAATTGTCTTGTTCATCCGTTCAACAATGCCATTCTATTACGGTGTGCCTGGAACAGTCTTTTCCATTCTGATACCATTGATAGCACAATACTCTTTGAAACCTCCATCAATGTATTCTCCTCCATTATCAGATCTCAAGCATTTCAACTTTAGACCTGATTCAGTCTCAACCATAGCCTTCCATTTCTTGAATGTTTCAAACACATCAGATTTATTTTTCAGAAAGTAGACCATACCTTCCTGCTAAAATCATCAATGAAAGTCACATAATACCGAGAACCTCCAAGAGATGCTACTGGAAACGATCCCCATAATCTGTGTGTACCAGTTCTAGCTTTCTTGGTCTTAAGGTCCTGCTAACCTTCAAGAAACTGAGCTTCTTCTGTTTTCCAAGAACACAGCTTTCACAAATGTCTAGATCGACATTTTTTAACTCTGGCAGCTCTCCCTTCGACTGAAGTATCTTCATCCCCTTTTGACTCATATGGCCAAGTCTACAATGCCTTAACTGTGCTTGATTTTCTGCTTATGTAGAGGCGATGATGTTTGCAAATCTTGTGGTCATATATAGGGTGCCAGTTTTCTTTCCACGAGCTAAAACCATTGCTCCTTTTGATACTTTCCACATACCTCCAGCAAAAAGTATTGAATGACCACTATCGTCAAGTTTTCCAACAGAGATCAACTTCTTCTTTAATCCAGGAACATGCCTTACATTTTGCAAGTTCCATATAGATCCATTCATTGTCTTGATTTGCATATCTCCTATACCCACAATATTCATTGGTTGTCCATCGGCCAGATAGACTACCCCATGATCTCCACCAATATAATTTTGCATCATTTCATGGTGTGGCATACAGTGGAATGAAGCACCAGAATCAAGAATCCAATCATCAATTTGACTTTGTACAGCAAGAATTAAAGCATCTTGTACCTTATCTGTGGTAGCGTTTGCAGAGTCAGCTTCAGGTTTCTTCGGTTTTGTGCAATTTCTCATGGTTTGCCACAATTCCAACATTCAACTTGCTTCCTGGGTCCAAACTTGCTTTTACTTCTGTACCTTGATTTTGATCTGCCTCTGGATAAGCCTTTATCCTATCTCCTCCCTCGAGTGTTGATGTTGAGAGCTGATCCTGAGCTTGAACTTTCACCCGAGTCTTTCCTTCGCACTTCTTCAGCCAAAATCAAGTCTTGAATGTCATCATATTTCAGTTTGGATTTTCCAGCTGAGTTGCTCACGGCTGTCCTCATGCCTTCCCAACTGCTTGGAAGTAAAGCTAGCAAGATGAGTGCACGAATCTCATCATCAAACTCAATCTCAATAGATGATAATTGATTTGTGATGGTATTAAAGTTGTTGAGGTGTTATGTAACAGAAGTGTTTTCGACCATCTTCAAGTTGAACAACTTTTTCATCAGGTGCACTTTATTATTTGTTGATGGCTTCTCATACATCCCAGACAAGGCTTCCATCAATCTTGTAGTGGATTTTTTCTTCGTAACATTGTGAGCAACTCTTCTTGATAAGGATAGCCGGATAATGCCCAGAACTTGTCTATCAAGAAGTAGCCAATCTTCTTCTTGCATATTTTTTGGTTTGCTCCCCAACAAGGGAAGATGAAGTTTCTTCCCATATAGATAATCCTTGATTTGCATTTTCCAGTATCCAAAATCTGTACCGTCAAATTTTTCAATTCCAGCAGCCTTTATTTCATCTGCCATTTTTAATACTTCTCCGATTCGAATTTGCCAAATCTAACCTCACGGATGTGTCTGGAACGGCAAAAAATATTGGAAATGACATTGAGATCACCCAAATCGGACTTCGGATGGCTCAAATTTTAGCAATCAAAGTTTTGGATTAACGGACGGTGCAGATGCAGCCGCATGTCAGCCAGAGTACTGCCTGTGTTGCACCGGATCAAAACTCAGCAGCGGTACAAATGAAGCCATGTGTCAGCAGATTAGCGCCTGTATCGTACCGGATCAAAACTCAGCAGCGGTGTGCAGATGCAGATGCAGCAGCATGTCGGCCAGAGTATCGCCTGCGTTGCACTGGATCAAAACTCAGCAGCGGTACAGATGAAGCCATGTGTCAGCAGATTAGCGCATGCGTCGCATCGGATAAAAAATCAGCAGCGGTGTAGATGAAGCCACGTGTCAGCAGATTAGCATCTATATTGCACCGGATCAAAACTCATAAACGGTGCATATGGAGCCACGTGTCAACAGATTAGCGTCTGCGTCTCACCGGATCAAAACTCAGGCTGATGACGTGGCAGTTGACTGTACGGATATGCTGACGTGGCGGGTCAACCCGACCCGTTTTGCAGAAACCGGGCGAAGAAGGAGCGTGGCGCGCGTTCGGCACGTCGGTGCGCGTGGGCAGTCTGGACGTCGGCGCGTGCGGGTATACAGGACATCGGTTCTTCTCTGGGTTTTCACCAGTGGATTTGTCCGGTCGTCCTCTACGCGATGGTATGTTCAAAAACACGTTTTGAGAACTTTGATTTTTGAGTTTGGATCTAACACCCTCTTTTTCAAGAACAGGCTCTGATACCAGTTGTTGAGTGATTTCAGTGATCAAACATACACAAATTTACGTGGTTCGACAACTTGCCTACTCCACGGAGCTACTGTTTTGTATTAAACACTAAAAGGAAACAATACAAACAAAGAGGAGGAGAAAACTCTTCTCAACTCAACTCTACACTCAAGCTCTCTACTGCTCTCTCTTCTCTTCTGTTCTCTCTGTGTTTTTGCACTTTGCAACTACAGCTCTTCACAGAGCACATGGATATATAAAATGGGAGTGAGGGGGCATAAATCATGCCATGATTTATGCCCATCGATTGTGTCCTCCACCATGTGCAAAGTGGGAGATTAGGTATTCCCACTTGCATATGGTGGGACATTGTTTGTCTCCACTAACTAACATGTTAAACGGGCGATCTCCGGCGATGAAGAGGAGGATCTGAGTTGGGATTTTGATGGTGAAGAGGAAGAGGGTAATGGAGTTTTGTCGAAAGGTAAATCGAGTAAAGATGGTGATGTGGTTTCGAGCTATTCGTTTCAGGAAGAGGAAGATGTTGGATGGGATGAGATTGAAGACATTGGGAGTAATGATGAGAGCAAGGTCGGAGCTGCAGGGAGCAACAGCAAGTGCTGTACAGGCAAAGTTGAAGATGAAGAAATTTGAATCTTCCTGCTCAAGTAATTGGATGTCACGGTGTTGTTAGATTTCATAGGTGCAGATGCAAATTGATCTGATCAATACTGGTTGCAGATGCGGTTTTTAATTCTTTTGGCAGAAATCACATCACATTTCCATTACCCTTGTTTCTTTTGTTCTTCGCTGCTACCATGTCCAAATTCCGAAATTTCAAGTTTCTATACCATATGGCCTAGAATGGTTGATGAGCTTCACAGATGCTGTGGTGTACCAAAGGGGTCGGTATCTATACTCGCGTTGTTTTTGTTAATTCCATTAAACTGAAACAACTGGGGTTTAAAAAATAGGTTTAAAAAGAGTTGCAAATCATAGCTTTTTGACAAGGTTTCAAGAGAATTTTGGGACAAATTCCTGTTTCTGTACTTGCAGCTTGCACAAACCTGCTCTGTTGCAGTGACTGGCTTCTCTCAATCGCACAAGCCTTGGATGGCTCCGGCATATCTGAAAAACCATGAGCCAATCAAGAATAGCTAATGTAATAAAGAGCACTATGCATTCTCATATTATTGATTATATCACAATGCATCAAGAAGTCATCTCCAGTGCTTTCAAAATCACCACCAAGTTTGACATAAACTCTTCAAATTTGAAGGTGGAGGAAGCAAACACCAATGGTAAAAACAAAGTTTACACTTGGGACAAGGCAATAGGGGGTATTGGGTTTCTTTATAATACAAGCCAGTGCCCTTGATCACTCAAAACCAATACTCTAAACACACTTCTAAGACCAGATGGCATGATGTACTTGAGTAAGACTTCCGCCGCAACAAATATTACAAGCGCATGCAATTCTCAATTGTACTGTTTCCTACTGGTGCTTTGACACCATGACTTCTGCGCAAAAATATCAACTGCAGGAAATCAATCATCACAGAATTAGCATGAACCAGGCACAGGATCCGAGTAGTAAAGGAAATCCCAGCAAATAGGATAAAGATCTAATGATCCGGATTTGACAGGCGAGATAGTCTATCGATTTCCTTGATGATCAATTCCTTTTCCTCTTCAAACTGTTCATCCTCAGCACCTGAAGAGACAGTATGTTATGGATGTCCACAGAAGGAATTTCAAAATTTGAGCAGTGTTTCTTATAAACAGAATTTCAAAGAAAATTACATGTCCTCTTTGTGAATCTAGTTTGAAAGCATAATTACCTTTTCCAGCTGAGAGATTGTGAAGCAATTCCAGCAATTTTCCATGGTTTTTGGCCAAAATCACTTTCACCTCTCGTGGCTTGTTAGGATTAGCAACAAAGACCTGCACGTATAAACAAAGACAGGATTTAACACTTGGAACCACCATAAAGGACCATATGTGCCACAAAATCTTTCATTATCTAAGGCAAATAAAGGATCCGTAGTCGACGTGCATTTAACAAAAAGTTAACTGGTGATGCTGCCCAAGGTGCACCTGAGCCAGTGTAACAAAATTTGGCTGTCAGCAGAGTCCAACAGATTAACAGAAGAGGCTAAAGTGCAACCTCAATCAAATAATTTTAACAGCGTCATCACCTCTCAATCAACTGGGAGTTTCACAAGCATAAAGAAAAGCAAGGAAAAGGTATGAAAAATCTGTACTTGTAGGTAGCAACTTAACCAGGCCAATGTAGAGAAAGCAAAATATTTTCAACCCATCTGCACAAAAGCAGCCAATGCCATGCTGTCTTCTGTTTATTACTCATGTCCACTCAACAGTCACCTTTATTTTTCCTTCTATACAATTCAACTGTAATATTTGATGTCTAGGATGCTGCTTCTAAGCAAACAAGGCACAACAGAAACAAGAACAGCTGTGGTAACCATCTTGATCAAACATGATTTTGAATGCAGATTGCAAGCAAAAACATTCAGATAGATATCCTAAAAGTCTAACACATTGTAGAAGTTGCTTGCATTGTCTAGGACTCTTTTCTTCCAATGGAAATTATATAGATGATTGCATTTCACACAGACATCAAACAACCATCGAAAGTTTCACAAAATGTAAGTGAACTTAAAGTCTAAAAGGATGTAGTATATACGTGACTGTTTGTGTTTATCATAAGACTAAGCACACCAAAAAGAACAGTATGAAATAACCTTAGATACATGTGTTCGAGGGTAGTGCTGATAAAACACAACCTAATGGCCTCTATCATGTCACCGAAAAACTTAACATTAAAGGAAATTTCTGCAAGAGATGATGCATATCAGACAGCAAGTACAGTTGACTGCCTCCTCTATAACCTGACCAATTTAGTCTTTGGAAGGGGTTAGAAAAATTAGCCAATGTTATGCATATTCTACATTAGCAATTTCCTTGGTTCTAAAGGTTGGAACAACTTGAAGGCCAGGGGACTGAATTACAACAAGTTAGCATGGGGTAATCAGCGTTCTTGCATATATGACCAAGCCTAGAGCACAACCAGGTGAGAAAAAAAATATATACACTAAAGAATAAGAGAAGGCAAGGAAAACCTTGAAAATGTGGAAAGCAGAGATCTGAATATTTTTGCTCGAGTCCTGCCCAGACAAATGAAAGAAAAAACAAGCAGAGAAAGGTCAAATACAATGAAAACTTGTGAAAAAGATGGAGGGTGTCAAAAATAAATCTAACAAAGAATACCCATCTAAAATATAGTATAGGAAATCCCTTATTAAATCAAAACTACTCTTTATCGCTTATCAGACAGCCACATAAAAGCATGAAGCTCTGGTGGCTATAATGCATATCCTATATTCCAGGTGGAACAGACCAACGGCCCCCCTCAAACACCAAATAATAATAATCTGATAACCTAGGCAGCCAAATTAAAAAAAAAAAAGTTTCAGTTCATAGAAACAGAGGCCTCTCTGCATCCACAACCCATCGTACTGTGAGTAGACAAGCCCTTAACTGTTTCCCTAAGGATAAGCAAAGCAAGACAGTTAAACCATTCATTGGTTCTGAGCTAATTAGCATCAAATGGTAATAATCACCAATGAGAGAAGCATTCCAGACTTCCAGTAGACAGAAGCATGGTGAAACAAAGTGATTCTAAAACTCATATTTGAGTTACATTTCAGTAACATGAAATGAATTTTGTTCTCACTAACAGTGATCAAAACTTGAAAGCTTTGATACCGAAGTGGCCTCTTGTTGCCAGGTATTAGGTGAGTAATACCATGTCTTTCAGGGCTTTTCTACCATTCAGAGGATTTTTACTTGCTTAGTAGCTTTTAGGTTGTGATAAAGTAGCATTGCCAATTAAAAGCATATGTTTTCTTCAGACTGCACAGCATATTCAATTAGACATTCAAACCGAATAACATCAAGATTGACATACAAGGATAAAAAGTGGAAAAGAAAAGACTTGATACCTTCAGCAAAGTCATCATGACTTTCAAGTACCGAACTTCTTGAATGTAGCGCTTCATTATATGAGAGCTCGGAGGTTCCAAAAGGAATTCCGAGAGAAGCTATATCAACACAATACTGTTAACTTATTGATCAAAGCAACAGCAGAGTGATATCTGAAAAAGTACAGTGGAAACTAACCTTCAATGATTGCCTTCTCGTCACATAATTAGAAGATGTCAAGAGTTTTTCATATTGATCAAAGAACTGGAACAGTAGAGCTTTAAGATTAGCTAGGAGACACTTCTTACTCAAGCAAGATAAAAGGTAAAGATAATTGTGAAAAGTAGTTGTTATGGTAGTAGATGAGATGGACAGTCTAGACAAATATTAGGAGTTCAGAATCCTGTGAGACTACATGGTTGCTGCAACTTACACATTGTTATATAATTCATTAATCATCACAAAAAAAGGTTCTTGTCCAAAGTAGATCCTGTATTTTGATATTCTTTTACCAGCATAAGGAGAACAGCAAATTTTAAGCAACATTTTAGCCAAGATTGGTCTGCCTAGATCTGTCTAGAATCATATCAAGAATTGGCAAGCAAGTGTACCTCATCATAATGTGCAGTAAGATACTCCGCAACCACAGTGCCATGTTTAGTCAGTAAATCCTGGCAAGCATATCAAAACATATATGAAGTAGGAATAACTGGAAGCGCAAAATTTGAACAGATAAAAAAAAAAGAAACACAAGAACTTACAACCTTATAACTCTGACCTTGAAAGTGGAGAAAGCATCAGAAGCAACATCAAAGTTAGGCAATTCCACAAATTTGAAGAACAACTCAAAGCTTGCAGACTCTAATATATATCTGAAACATCACTACAAAAATTAACTGTGTGAAAACTTAAAACTTGCATGTCATAAAGAAATTAGGCATCAACATCAGATGTCAAAAGCAGCATTAACAGCCATTTTAAACTTTGAGTGATTGAATTGAAACTGAGAGAAATTTCAAGTCTCGGTAAGCAATATACTATCAATTATCAATTTCCATTAACCTGGTCCAGCCAGCCCATTTCCTGGATTGATATACATCAAGTTGGGGGCATTCATCTCTATGCTAAATAAGTTAATCTACTAAGTATTATGCAGTGCCAAAGCAGTCAACTTTTGGAATTAAATAGCTTTAGCAGCAGAGAACGAAGCTCAAATTGCCATAATTGGCTAAAGATCCCAAGGACCAGGGTAATGGCAATAGCCAATGAGCACATAAAACAAATCACATTGAAACCCAGGTCACGCATGAGCAGTCCTTTCTCCATTGATGGAGATGATATCACAAAGGAATTTTTATGAAAATATAAAAAATGACAAAACAGATCCCCGTGAAATCAACAAGAGGCTCAAAATAAAGGAAAACCCCAAAATGGCATGGGTGGTTATGGTAGAAAGGCTTAAGTTTTTTCAATAGGAAACTGATCTAGATTAAAAGAAACTATCAAAAAAAAAAAACAGAGTTGCCCTACTTGCACTAAAAAGTATAGCAAATAAAACTAAGTTCTAACCACCCCCGGGTCGTCATAGGTACCCAGACAGTTATTTTTTTCCTATTTTCCAGGGAAGCTCTTACATGAACTTTAGAAAAAGGCTTTGGGAAATAAAAATCAAATATCAATACAAGAAAACATATGAGAGTCTACCAAAAATGCATCAAAAAATTCACAACTTCACAGGCATAAAACTCTGCTTGTATTTCTTCACGAACCAAAGGATATGCAACTCCTCAAGCTTACAGAAACATTACAGAACTTCTCTCCCATGAGAAGGTGACAGTTTCTCGTTGTGCATGAGAAACGGTTGCTATACAGGGAACTGTTCATGAGAACTTAAACCCTTGTTGTCTCACACTTATAGGTCACATAAATCCTATGAAAAGCCCATCTGAAGTCTCCCTTCAAGAAAGGTCTCCTATGAGTGTGATTGTAATCTAATGGAGTCAAAGGTCATCACGATAATGGACTGATGATCATAACTACAAACACACGAGAGTGTCAAAGCATTACATTTAAGCCAAAAACAAGCACACAAGGGCCACTATTTCCATTTTTTAATAATACTCCTTTTGTACACTGATAAAAAAAAAAAAAAAAAAAACAGTAGAGCTTCTTTCACTGATATCATCATTTAATATATATATATATATATATATATATATGTATGTATGTATGTATGTATATATATATATATAAGTGCTTTAGCTATAGCACATAGGCCATGAAAGAAATAAAAAAGAGCTTGAATGTCTTACTTTGCAAGCGTCGGAAACTTTATGCATTCCCTTAGCATAAGTCCACAATTCAAGGCAATTTCCTTGTTATCATAGCTGTTCAAAGGGGAAAACATTAAATCTCATACAAAATCACCCTAGTGAAATTTGTATTCACAGTGACCCCACATGAAAAGGGAATGCAGAAAACAAAAGAATAAAAAATAATGAATTTTTGCAGCTGTCATTTCCAGATTAAGAAAAATTAAGAACCCTACTAGGGGTGAAATTTTGGCTTTCCATCCTCTGGTTGCAACTCCTAAAAACACCCTGCTAGTGTCTCTCTAATATTTTCTACAATTTCCAACAACTCAAAACCCTTGTTCCAGCCATTAAATAATGAGTATGATTTATGTTTTCTGACAGAGAAAATAATCATGAAACAAACAACTTAAGGCACAAAAATAACACACACCTCTTATGGTTCTTTAGGCATGCCAATTTTGACACATCGCTGACTGTGGTAGCATTCTCTTACGACACCCTTGTAACAAAGTTTTAGAAGGACATTTGACATCAGTTATTCTCTTCTTTCTTTCTTTCTCTTTGAATAATACCATTTAGAATTACATTTTTTGTAATACATACAAAGCTACAGTTCTTTTAGATGAAAGAACCCCGTTTCCTTCTTAAGCAGAAAATGCATTCACATGGTAGTACTCAAGAAGGCTACAAAGAGATTAGAAACCCATACAATAAAGAGATAATCACAATAAACCAAAGACCTATAACTCAAAAGTGCACAAGACACACCAATATCATTTCTTAATCCAAGCATAAAAACAAGAATTATATGCTTACCATACAACAAGAAAGTCTAGCAATTCAAAATGGTTCTCTATGTATTCTACAGAGCAGTATCTTGAGTCAACCTTTTGCTTCAACAATATAGACCAACAATGGACTAAATCCTTTCTTGCCTACATTTAAAAAAAAAAAGTCATAATCTGCGCAACGAAAAATATTAAATACATGCACGAGTGAATGATAGGAATGGGGTAGCAGCGGCACTTACTTCCCATCCCAAATTAGGTAACTTGTGAATCATAAGAGCAAGAACATCCTCTTTGCAAACTTCAAGTGCTAATTGGGAAACTTGATCCGTATTCGGTTCAACCTCCCCATCTCCACACAGCATACATCTCAATGACACAAAATTCTTCTCTACTTCTTCCAATGCCTGTTATAACTTTCAAAGTATCAATCAATCGATTATATAACAATCCTTCCAGTATCACTGAAAAGCAATTCATGAACCAATTGCATTTCAATAGCATCATAGCAAATAGTTACTTAATCACATCAAAATATACTGACAAACAACAGATTTTATATGCACATTTCTCATAATTACATCAACAAAACAGTAATTTAGATGTAAATTAATATGCGATTCATCATACATAAACCAAATACCTAGCAAAAAAATCATGAAATTAAAATAAATAAATAAATGAGAGGGAGAGGGAGAGAGACCTTCTCAAGGGCTTTAACTTCAACAACGGTTTTGGTATCAAGAGCCACGAGGCTATCTTTCATTGCTTTCACCACTTCTTGTGGTGTTTTTGGCCGTGACGCTTTGAAGAATGAAAACGACATCTCGTCGACCGAGCGATAAGAAAAACAAAAACTATTCTTTATCACTCAGGCTTCGTTCCTCTTATAAATTTCTGCATCTGTCTGCCTGTCGTCTGCCTGTGTTTCCTTCAACAGTGAGAGATGGATTTAGGTTTAAAAATTTGGCAGCAGAAATTAGAGAGAGAGACGGAGGGAGGGAGGGAGAGAGTCAGGGAATGCAGTAGTAGAATTGAAAGAATGTTAACCGGAGGACAGCTTCGATGTTACGTTTCTTACCATATTTTACCTAATCTGCTCGAAAGGGTTCTTTCATTCCAAGTGTATCAACATTTTTTATTTTTATAAATATAAATATAAATTTTTGAATTAATATATTTATCTCAATTAATTTTATAAATTTTAAAATTAATAATAATATAAGAACTAATAACTTAAAAAAATATATATATAAAAAAAATTTAATCAATTGCATGTTACATCCTGAGGATTAATATTTTTTATTTTTATAATTAAGAGTCTCAATTTCTTTTTTATTAATTATATTGTTCATCAATTGATAATCAAGTGTTTTTAATGGATGCAGTTAAAATGGTTATTTGAACATAAAAATACATTAAAAAAAATCTAAGAATGATCTTGGATTTAATTTAAAAGTTTTTATAAAATAAAATTTAATCTTTAAAAATAATATAAAAATAAGTTTAAAATCAACTTATCTTATTTATTTCTCTAAAAATAATATACATATATATACACATTAAAACTAGCTTCCTAAAATGCTTATATATTTTTTTAGAAATTTTTAAAGAAATAAAATAAAGGTGGTGGCGATAATATAAAAAACAAAATAAATTTTATTTTATTTTTTAAAATATATAAATTTAACTTTATTTATTAATTGAATTCAAATTAAATATTATAATTTAATTCAATTACACTAAAAAATTAGTTATAAATAACTTGTTAGTAAATTTCTATTAAAAATAAAGGGAAAGATCTCTTTTTAATATGATAAAAAAAAATTGTAGCTTTTTAAAAACTCAAGGAAATTGCATGATTTAGTGTGTTTAGAAATATAATATAAAATGCTTTTTCAAAAGTATTTTTAATTAAAAATATTTTAAAAATAATTTTTTTTAATTTTAAATATTAACTTATTAATACAATAAAAAAACATATTAAAAATATTAATTTGATATATTTTAAGATATAAAATAATTTTAAAAATATTTTAAAAATTAAAACTAACAAAAGGACGAAAAACAAGGGGAGGAGAGGCCATTCAACTTGATTATGCCTTAACTCGATTGCTAAAAAAATATATAAAAAAATCAGATATCTAATCATGAAAATAAAATATAATAAAAAAAATTCAAACACTTTAATATTTTCTTAATAAATAATTTCAATATGGCCCAGTTAGAAACTAGCAGCGGAAACCAAATCATCAATGCCAAGTCAACTGTGACATTACTATAGCGTTACTTGTGTCATTAAAAAAGGAATTTAATTTTTTTATTCAAAAGAAAAGAAAAGTAAAAACTCAAATGATTATCCTTTTACTTTTTTTATTCTTTTGAATAACGACTTAGGATTGAAAGTAATTTTAAATATACTTAAGAGTAATTTTAAAAGTAATTTGCACGTAACTAGATAAGATTTTCGCGTATTGCTGGAGGCTACTTTTAAAAATACTTACGATTTAAATTGTAAGAATTTTTAAACATTCAATAAAAATTGATAGTATTAAACTAGGTGGTAGCCCAATGATAAAAGCTTGAGACCAAGAGGTTTGCTCTCTCTGTGGTCTCAGGTTCGAGCCCTGAGTTGCTCATATGATGGTCACTGGAGGCTTACATGGTCGTTAACTTCAGGGCCCGTGGGATTAGTCGAGGTGCGCGCAAGCTGGCCCGGACACCCACGTTAAACTAAAAAAAAAAGTTATATGATTTGGCTTTCAAGTAACATATAATCAACATGTAAAAAGCTTATTTAAACTATCTCGAATTTCATAAAAGAATCAAATTGTAAAATCTAAAAGGACGTTAATCTAATATAAGCATTATTTGAATAACTCGAAACAAAAAAAAAGTGGCACGATGAACAAAAAAAGTATAGAAATCCAAGTTTTGAATGAAAAGTGAAGTCTCAACAACTGTTAGCAAGTAAAGAGTAACAAATGCTTGTCAACTTCTTTTACCTCAAGAACTTGAATAAATTAGTTAAATGTCTGCAAAAATATTTTATGTAATCATTTATGTGTTTGGACCTAATGTATAAAATGAGTATGGTACATCCTTCAAACACTCGCCTTCAAAGGTAAATTTTTCCCCAAAGAAAAAGTAATATAAGAGCACCTAAAGCATTTAAACTTTTTTAGGCAATAATTGACCAAATAGTTTGTTTCCTCCACCAAATTCTCCATATATATATATATATATATATATATATATATATATATATATATATAACTCTTGGATGTAAATCGAAAAACTTATGCACGCATCTAATTAAACAACTCAATAACCATTGTGTAAAGTAATGAAAAAAAATTTATCAACAATAAACAAAATAAAATTGAGAAAATCAAACGAAAAATGAAGATTAAGATATCTAACATTGCAACACAAGTAATTTACATGGTCATGTATAATAAATTTCTCTGTAAAGATAAATTTGTAATAGAAAAACACATAAAATTTATAATAGAAACTAACACACACATAAAATTTATTGAACAATATTATATTAAAAAAAAACAATGTAAGACTGCACGTAACACATAAAATTTATTAAATAATAATTAAAAAAACCAATGCAAAGCTACAAGTATGAAAAATCTTATAAAAAAAATTAATATTAAAAAAATGAATCTATATAAATTTTTTAAAAAAAAAACCACGGATGAATCATACCTACCTAAACATAAACCAAAAATCTATTTGAAAAAAATATACATAAATAATGCATTAATTTTTTAAAAACTGAAAATTTTTTAAAAAAAACAAGAAAAAGAAAGAACCAAGCCAGGCACTAGCAGGCTAGTAAGCAAGGTACTTGGGTCTAGCAAACATGTTTGACTCATGTTATTTTAGACTTGACTGCCCACCAAGTCCACGCATTTTGGATGTGGTTGGCGCCATGTCCAAACGCCTTGGATTTGGAAACATGTCAAACCCATGTTTACTTTGGGTCAGGCAAACATGTCAGGCTTACTTTACTTTGGACTTGACTTACCGCCACATCCACGCAATTTGAACTTAGTTAGAGCCAAATTCAGATGTATTGGGTTTGCCAAACATACCAAACCTATGTTTACTTTACTTTGGATTTGGCTGACCGTGTTGTCCACACACTCTAGACTTGGTGCTAGCAAAGTCTAGGTGCCTTGAGTTTGGCAAACATGCTATGCCTATATTTACTTAGGTCTCACAAATATGCCTGGGGTAGGTTTACTTAGGTTTGACAAACATGTCTAACCCAAATTACTTTGGACTTGGTTGACACCACGTTCATGCTCTTTTAACTTGATTGGTGTCAAGTACAAGCGTCTTAGGTTTAACAATCATGTCTGACCCATGTTTACTTAGGTTTGATAAACATGTCAGACCCATATTCCTTTGGACTTGGTGGTTAGCCAAGTTCACGCACTTTGGACTTGGCTAACGCCAAGTTTAGGCGCCTTAGGTATAGCAAACATGCTTAACCTATATTTACTAGGGTATGACAAACATGCAAGATTGACTTTACTTTGGATTTGACTGCCACCATATCCACATAGGTTTACTCGGGTCTCGCAAACATACATAACCCACATTTATTTGGGTCTGGCAAACATATCTGACCCACGTTAGTTTAGACTTAGTTGTCACCATGTACACATTTTTTAGACTTTAATGGCGTCAAGTCCAGGCACCTTGGATCTGGTAATCATGTCTAACTTACATTTACTTGGATATGGCAAATATGTTAGACCCACGTTCCTTTGGATTTGGCAGTCAGCCAAGTCCATGCACTTTAGACTTGGTTGGCGCTAAGTCTAGGTGTCTTGGGTTTGACAAACATGCTTGACTTACATTTACTTGGGTTTGGCAAAAATGTAAAACCCACTTTACTTTGGATTTGGCTGCCACTACATCCACACATTCTAGACTTGGCGCTAACCATGTCCAAATGCCTTAAGTCTGGAAAACATGTCGGACCCATGTTTACTTGGGTTTGGCAAACGTGTCTAACATATGTTTACTTGGGTATGGCAAACATATCAGGCACACGTTACTATGGACTTGGTTGATTGTCATGTCCACGCTCTTTGGACTTAGCTAGTACCAAGTCCAGTCACCTTGGGTTTGACAAACATGTTAAAACCACGTTACTTTGGATATGGTTGACCGCTACGTCCACACACTTTAGACTTAGCTAGCGCTTTGTACAAATGTTTTAGGTCTAGCAAACATGCTAGACTCACTTTACTTTGGACTTGGCTGCTGCCATGTCCAAGCGCCTTGGATCTAGCAAACATGCCAGATATATGTTTACTTGGGTCTGGCAAACATGTCTGACCATGTTTACTTGGGTATAGTAAACATGTCAAACATTTATTATTTTGGACTTGGCTGACCACCATATCCAAGCTCTTCAGACTTTGCTAATGCTAAGCCTAGTTACCTTGGGTCTGACAAACATGTTAGAGCCATATTACTTTGGAGATGGTTGATTGCCAGGTCCACTCACTTTGGACTTGGTTGACACCACGTCTAGACCCTTGGGTCTAACAAACATGTCATACTTACATTACTTTGAACTTGGTTGACTGCCACGTCCAGGAATATGGGGTATCACAAACATGCCAGACCCACCTTACTTTGGACATGGTTGATCGTTAGGTCTATGCACTTTAAACGTGATTGACACCATGTTTAGGCATCTTAGGTCTGATAAACATGCCCGACCCATGTTTACTTATGTCTAGTAAACATTCCAAACCCATTTTAATTTGGACCTGGCTGACTGCCAAGATTAGGCGTCTTAGGTATAACAAAAATGCCAGACCCACGTTACTTTAGTTAAGCAGATATGTCTTACATGTGTTTATTTAGGTTTAACAAACATACCTGATCCATGTTACTTTGGACTTGGATGATCTTTATGACCACTCTTTGTGGACTTGTCTGGTGCCAAGTCCAGGCGCCTTAGGTTTGGCAAACATGTCTGACCCATGTTTAATTGGGTCTAAAAAACATGTTTGACCCACATTACTTTGGACTTAGCCGCCCGCCAAGTTCATGTACTTTAGACATGGCTGACGCTATATCCAAATGCTTTGGATCTGAAAACATGCTAGACCCACTTTACTTTGGACTTAGCTGACTGCCACATCCTCATAATTTGGACTTAGTTGGAGCCAAATCCAGGCATTTTAGGTCTGAAAAACATGTCAAACCCACATTCACTTAGATATGGCCATCGTGCCAGACCCATATTACTTTGAACTTGGCTGACTACCAGGTCCACACTCTTTAGACATGGCTGCTACTAAGTTCAAGTGCCTTGTATTTGGCAAACATGCTAGGCCCACGTTACTTGGGTCTGGCAAATATGTTTGACCTACGTTTACTTTAGACATGACTCATCATCACGTCCCCTCACTTTGAACTTGGTACTAGCCAAGTCTAGGCGCTTTGCGTCTAGTAAACATGTCAAACTCGTGTTTGCCAGACCTACATTACTTTAGACTTAGCTGACCGTCACGTCCATGTTTTTTGGACTTGGATGGTCCAAGTCTAGGTGTATTAGGTTTGAAAAATATGTCAGACCTACTTTACTTTGGACTTAGTTGTATGCTTAGTCCACGTATTTTAGACATGGCTGGAGCCGAGTTCAGGATCTTTAGGTCTAGCAAAAATGTCAAACCCACGCTACTTGGGTGTGACAAATATATATATAACCCATGTTTACTTCAGTTTGGCAATTATAGTTGACTCATATTTACTTGGGTATGACAATCATATTAGACCCATGTTGCTTTGAACGTGGCTAATCGTCAGGTCTACGCACTATGGACATGGCTGGCACCACATCCAGGTGCCTTGGGTTTGGAAAATATGCCACACCCATGTTGCCTAGGTGTAACAAAAATGCTTTACCCATGTTTACTTGGGTCTGACAATCATGTCAAACCTATTTTTTTTAGACGTGGTTGACTGCGAGGTCCACGCATTTTGGACGTGGTTGACGCTGAGTCCAGGAGCTTTGTGTCTAACAAACATGCCTAACCCATACTTTTTGGGTTTGAAAAACATGTTTGACCTATATTTACTTGGGTTTGACAATCATACCTGACCCACATTTATTTAGACATGGCTAATCGCCACGTCCACGCACTTTGGACTTGGTACTGGTAGAGTTTAATATGCTAGATCCATATTACTTTGGACTTGCCTGATTGCCACGTCCACGCTCTTTGGACTTAGATGACGTTAAGTTTAGACGCCTTGGTCTAACAAATATGATAGACTCACTTTACTTTGGACTTGGTTGTACGCCAAATCCAAACACTTTGAACATGGTTGATGCCAAGTTCTGGTGCCTTGGGCATGGCAAACATGCCAGCCTATGTTATTTGGGTGTGATAAACATATCAAACCCATGTTTACTTGGGTTTGGTAAACATGTCAGATCCATGTTGCTTTAGAAATGGCTGACCGCCAAGTCCACGCATTTTGAACGTGGCCAGCGCCATGACCAGACACCTTACGTCTAGCAAACATTCTAGACCCACGTTACTTGGGTTTGACAAATACGTCTGACTTATGTTTACTTAAAAGAAAAAGGATCAAATCTAATAAAAAAAATAAAGGGATGAAATTGAGAAAAAATTAACTTCACAAAAAAATGAGGGCCAAATACACTACAATTAAAAGAATAAGGACCAAAGTTAACTTAACATTCAAATATCCAAACCTCTTAATTTTTTTGCAATGGTCAGCATGATTTTCTAGAATGAGAGAGAGGGAGGAAAGGAAAAACCCCTGATCGAAGCTTCTTCGTGGGTTGCCTCGACACACGGGCCTCGCCATAGTGCCTAAGGTGGTAAGGTGCATCAAACGTCTCCCCATAAGGGGATGCTCTATTCTATTTTAAAGGCCACAAGCGCCACCCAAAGGGCACAGGTAGCACCCATCTGCTAGCATATGCTCAATACGTGCTATCTATTTTTAAATATAAATAATAATTTATATACATATAAAACCTAATTACTCATAACCCCACATGATATTTATAATAAAACCATATAAAAATGACAAAAACAACCTACATACAACTTTATTTTTGTTGAAACCCAAGGATAATTTTGTATTTGAATTATTTCAATAAAAGAAGGGGACATAGAAGCCCCTAAACACTTGCATATTCCTCCCCTCGAAGGCATGGTTTTATCTTCACTATTTTTTTTTTTATAAAAGACAAAAGAAACCTTCAACCCAAAAGTTAAAATGTTATGCTTTAAAGGGCAAATCAATATCTATATTGTAGCTCAAAAAATCCGAACTAACCATTTTGTTCTCAATCATTTTTTCAGTGCCAAATGTATCCCATAGAAAAGACAATCCTACCCCCAACTGCATGCATAACAAGTTTCTTTGCAAAGACAATTTTATCATTACACTGCTCCAATCCATAATAATTTGTGTCTTGGTGAATAGTGAGCTCTTTTAGTTTTTGTTATAATGATAAATAAAATAAGAAAGGAAAAGTATTTTAAGAAGAGAGATAGTAGAAAATAATTAAAAGAGAATAAAAATGAAAATATACTAAAAATTGAAAAAAAGTAAGTAATACCAACCATTATCTAAAGTAAATCCATAATTGGTAAAAAGGTGTAAAATATATTAAGTTGTAAAACATAGATTAAACAATGAGTCTATTTATTTTTGCGTTTCAAAAGCATTTAAAAAAAACAATTGAATTTTTTCCCTTTACTTCAAATTAATATATTTTTTAATATTTTTAGGTCATTTTGATGTGTTGATGTCAAAAATTATTTTTAAAAAATTAAAAATATTATTTTAATGCATTTTTGAGTGAAAAACATTTTGAAAAACAATCTCAACTATACTCTCAAATACTCCTAAAAGCATTAGCAAAACGCAGTGGTCTTCAACTCATGACAATGTGAATTGTAACAATGTAATGGAAACAAATTGACCGGAAACACATTTTTTGTTTATCAAAGTAAAATGACTTTGTTATTTTTAAAAGCTAAAAAAATATATAGTTTTTGTACATGAGTTTTTTTATTCTTTCAATTTTTTGATAGTAAAATTGTGTTAATACCCTTAAAAGCAGACAAAATATTTACCTTGCAAAAGGAGTTTTTTGTCTCTTTTTTTAGCATAATAAAATGACATTGGTGTCAAATGGTGTTTTTTTCTTTTTCTTATGGTTTTTTTTTGTTATATTTAGGTTCCCTCGATGGTTGTTTGGTTATTTAACAAATATAAATATTTGACACTACCAAATTAAACAGGAACAAATTAGTTTGTACACTTTTTTAGTAAAGTGAAATGACTTTATTATCTTTAAATGTGAAAAAAAAATATAGCTTTTGTTCGAGGGTTGCTTTATCTTTTTTTTTTTTTACATGAAAATGATGTCAATATTCTTAAATGCAAAAGGAATATTCACCTTTAAAGGGGGGCTTTTTCATCTTTTTAATTTTTTTGGAAAGCAAAAGGGCATAATTGCCTTAAAATAAAAAATTATAAGGTTTGTGTCCAATGACGTATTCATCTTTTCTTGATGATTTTTTTGTTTAAGGTTCACCTAGGAAATGTTTGGTAATTTAACAAATATAAATATTATTAGAAAATAGTTATTGACACATTATATTCAACGCATGAACGACACATATGGAGTCATCAGATAACCAAACATCACCTTTTGTAGTGGTGTTGAAGTTGATGTGGTGGCCCCTCTATGATACAGTGATGTATGTGGCAATCGGTATTTGAGTTTGGCATCGATGGTCTTTTTTTTTCCTTTCATTTCTCTTTCCTTCTTAATTTTCATGATTGACGCTTCAAAATCTCAAGGCAACCATTCAATTATTTTCTCCTTTAGATTTACTCATTAGTCTTTTGATTATGATTTATTTTATATAAAATAATTTATCAAATTTTTTTCAATTTCATCATCTTTTAATTCTTTATATATTAAATTTGATTTTCATTCTTTTGATTGCTATTTTTTTATTTGAAATAAGTTCTTAAAGAAAAAATTATTTTAAGCATCCTATAGTTTACTATATTTACTTTTTGCCTCCATTGTTTTGAAAATTATATAAAACATCTTTCATCAACAAAAAATCTCTAAATCAATCAAAATAACCCTATATATATTTATATATATATATATATTAGAAAACCCAAAAACACAATCCTTCTATCTTTTCACCTTATGACTTTTTATTTCTCAATTTAGAATAAAAAAAAGTCTCATGTATTGAAAAGAAGTCAAGATCTATCCAGAAATCAATATCCTAATGGTCCTATGTTTTTAGTTTCTCATTCAGTTGTTGACCTAGTGGAATTATTTGTTTATGTCCTTGATTATCTTACTTCACTTGATCTATTAATGGCGTTATTAATTTTAAAGGCATTGTTGAAGACGCAATTACCTCCATCGTAAAGTGGCAATTAAGTGTCAGAGCATTGTTGGTGGTTAGGGATTTTCAAGAGATTCTTGCTAGGATTGTTATTATTTTATTTATCTTTGAGCCTTATATCTAGGTTTTGTGGGTTTGGCTCTCAATTGGGTTTTCCCTTTTCCTTTGATTTTCAGTTAAAGTCACCCAATATGTTTGTTATTTGAATTCTAGGTTTTTTGAATTTTTCTTCTTTAAGTTTTTTTTTTTAATGTTTGCATTTGAAATTCTTGGAATGGTTTTTTGTTTTGCTTAATTTCAATCTCCTGTGTACGGGGTGTGTTATTATTTTTATCATTAGATCTCATTTTTCTCATAAGCTTGAACGTTGAGCTTCAGATTATAAGGAGTGGGGTTTGGATAGCTTGGTAAATAGGATTTACTAGAGTGACTACAGAAGTGGATTTTGAAGCCAGACTCGGTTTCTCCAGTGTTGGGCTTTTGCGAGTACAAATGATGTATGCTAGATCTTAGCAGATCAATTTGAACCTTTTCTTTCATCAATGTAATTGAATCCTTTATCATTAGTTGTGCTAATGTTACTTCTTTTTAGTTCTGAGTTATTAATTAAGTTAATTGAACCTTATCTCATATGATTTTAACCAAATTAAATATAGTTCAATGGGTTTAGCTGGAAGAATATAATCTATTAACGCAACTTTCCAGCCATTGAAATCTCTGAAATATATGGAATCTTAGATAAAGTCTACAAAATTAGATGTGTCAAACAACTTCAATCTTGACAATGAAGGGTTGTTGTTTAATGAAGATGATGACTATGGATTGATGAAGAAGATTGGTTTCGAGTGAAAGAGTGGTTGTGTTTGCTTGTTTGGAGAAAGAGATTGTGGTGTGGGTGGTGATTGGTTAAAAAGAGACAATTTTATTCTTGGTGTTTATGATTTTCAATATTGTTGATGAATGAGGTGTCACAGGTGCAATGTCAAGCCAATGACAAGCTTTTCATGCCTACTGAGAGGTATTGTTGTTCGAAAAGAAAATGAGTTTGGGTTTAATAATAAGATTATGATTAAAGTTCAGGAATCGCTACCTAGTATTATGGTCACTAGGAATCTATGGTCCGCGAGAGTTTATGTAAGGGACTAGTTATGCAAGAAAACACATCACCCCTAGTGCACCCTACCTAAGATAAGCTGCATTGTTTTTTGATTGTTTTTCTAAGTCGGGTTTCTATTCGTTGATCTCGTATAAGGTTCAAGGTAGATGTCTCTTTACGAGAGAGTCTCTATCTCATCAGGTCTAATTCTAACTGTCCTAAAGTTAAAATTTTAGCATCGTATTTATTTTACATTTTGTATCTTTAATACTTGAAGGTGTACTCTACCATGTAGTTTTACACCTTTAAATATTAAAGTGTACACCTAAACCCTAAAAAAAAAAAGATTGATAAAGAGTTTTTGATATTTTGGCCAAATCCTAATGGATGATCATAAACTGGTTATGATATCTATTTTTCATTTTAAAACATGAGAAAAATGTTATAGTGTAAATATAGGATTTGATTATATACAACTTTTTTTTTGTCTTTTGAAAAAAGAAATTAATTTAAAAGTTTTGAGATTTTTTTTGATTTTTTTAGAAATATTTTAGAGAAAATCGGGTATTCTAATATTGGATCTGTATTTTATAGTGTAAATGTACAACCAGATATTATGCTAAATTAGTAGAAAAACATACGAGAAAATCACCAATTTTTTAAAAAGAATTTTTAAAATTTTCTTTTTTAAAAAATAAATACAAATGATATTATAATTAAATATATATAGGCCGGGTCAACCCAGCTAATTAGGCCAACATCAGCCAGGTCGGGCCGAGATTGACCTAACAGATCTAACCCTTTTTTTAGGGACTGGGCCAGACCCGGCTCAACTATTTGGACTTAGCCAGAATTTGTCTAGCCCAAGAAAGAAGGTTAATTAATTGCAGAACGTGAACAATAGTTCACGTTCTACATGCAACCGAAATGGTTGCAAAACGCATAGGGAAAAATGATAGGAGGAAGGAAAGGTCACCTAGCGCAGGGGGTTGTAGTCATGACGAGGAGGTTCTGATGGTGGCTTAGTGACACGATCAAAAGATTGATATCTTATCCCAAGTGCAGGAGTGTCGAAGTAATAAATAACCCTGCAAGACTGGGGTCGAATCACAGGGAGGTGAACTATATAAATTACAAATAATATATATTTATTAAAATAAAGATTTTATGAAAATTTTATGGGATATTAATGTAAGGATTAAATAATGATAAAACAATTGTCAAGGTTAGAGGATCCACTAATGGTATTAGAAATAAATATAGTATAAATTCTTTTTATTAATCAACTGGAAACCACACACAAAGGAGGTTCCAATCAGATGATTTATCCTTAATAGTTCATTATAAATTTTTAACATTATCATATTAATTATCTTATTTAGAGTGTGTTTGGTATTGCGGTAGCTTTGGTGGTTATGGTTTGAAAAAAGTTGTTTTTATAAAAAGAGTATGTTTGGCAACGCGTTAGAGTTCGCGTTTCATTAAAAACGCACTAAGTAGGCATTTGGTTACAGATTGTTTGAAAATTTAAAACGTGGGTCCCACCATTTAAATGCGGCAGCACCACAATTTTTTAAAAGCAGTAAAATACTACTTTTTTTCGAGATTCAACCCGTGGTTGAACTTTCTAGAGATATTAATGTGCGAATTACCAAAAACACACAATTGTTCCTCGTTCGGTTCTATCTTTCTCATTCTCATTCTTTTTGTTCTTCCATTTGCATTGATTTCCCTTCACATCAGCCCTAATTGCACACAACAACTCCACAGTAACCATTATTGTTGGAGCACCCAAAATATTAATGGCTTCTTCTATGAGTGCACGTTCAATTATCATTCATTTCTCTTTAACAAATGGAAATGAAGAACAACTTGCAACAGCCCCGAAATATGTATATAGATCGAGCGTGATTCAAGCACCAGAGCTCATATTTCCAAAGGGTGAGTTCACTGGTTTGTTCTTACATAAATTTTAAGTTACTTTTTATTTATTCTAGCACATATCTGTTTCCCCTTTTGTTTGTTTATATGCTAAATTTTCCTTCGTTTCTCCTTATTAAAAGAACAAGAAGACGAAGAGCAACCAGTGTTCTTGCAAGTGACAACCCCACCACAGATATCAACATCGTGCTTCATTACACCTCAGCTGCAATTTCCAACAGGTACTGTGTCACTGGTACCCTTAGCAATTTTAATTTATTTTTGTTCATTGCAATGAAAATGAAATGTTTATGCCCTTTTTGTTACTCTCGTCAACCATTACTGCTGAAATAGTTACTAGGAAGAATTCGATTGGCCTTCTCATGTGCGCGAGATAAAAAGTTTTCAAGACAAATCCGTGAGTCTAGTCATGCTGCTTCAAAAGAATCCTCTAGGTCTTTTTCTTCCTATCTGGTTCTCTGGAACTGGTGAAATCCTATGTTCATAAGCACACTTAGCCTTTCAATAATATCCAAATCCCGTTGGTTGGACGGACTAGGCCCTCCAATTCATGAAAGATGTGAAGGAGGATAGGCTCTGAAGCCCGGTCACTCAATTGACCCTTCAATAGGAAAGTAACCAAGGTGACAATCTCTATAACTTAGAAGAAAAATGAATTATAATCAGTCTCTGATCACACATCTCTCTCTAAAGAGTCTCCAGCCTTGTCCTTATGAATGAGCCTGGAAAGCCTATCCTCATGTGACGCATGGGACTCACCCTTTACTTGGAAATAAAGAGGGGAAAGATAGCATGTCACAAGAGCGATTGTAAATCTGATTAGGCAAGACACCGTCGATGTTGATGACAGTGTGCCACTGCACAACATGCTCGTAGTGCTTTTTCGTGAAGGCAAATGATAGCAAGACTACTCTATAAAGCTGTGTTCAGGGGATGATTGAAGTATTTTCTAGTTTCTATAACTAATGCATGTCATGACTTTTTCTTTTTCTCCCCTGTGAAATATGAAAGCTTGGATTAATATTTTATTTTCTCCTTGGTTTGTTTATTGGAAATTCTATGATGATTAACTTGAGGGGTAGCTTTGATGGTTGAGTAGATGTATTCTCTTCTAATGAAACTGGAAATAAAATAACAAAATTCTCATGATTTTCTAGTTTTGACATGGATACTCAGAAAAAGATACTTAATATGGATCCATGACAAAATCTTAATTTATAAGAGAATCCATCAATCCAGATAACTCGAGGTGATTAAATATCATGGAACACAAATTTATTAAGCTTTTCAAAGAATTTAATTATGATTAGTAACCTCTACCTGTAAGAAATCTCAGCATAGCAAAAAAAACTAGACATTTACTTGCGCATATGATAATCCTTTATATATATATATATATATATATATTACCTGATACAACATTAATGTATCATAATTTATAGATGATTGAATTTGGAAATGAAGCATCATTCCATTGCAGTAGTAATTTACAAAATAACGCACCTTCTTGTCTTGGTTCTTCTTCTCTGCTTTTCTCTATTGCTTTTACATTGGAGTGGATCTTTTGTTCACGCGCTTTACAGCCGTGGCGGACTTAATTCACTTGTATTTCTTTTTGTTCTTTCAATTTGTATCCATTCTTTAATTTATTGGTGATTTGAGAAAATTTGATTTCAATGTTTTGATTTTTTATTTGGAACGATTTAAATGGAGTTATATAGTAGTATGCTGGAGATATGTGTTGTTTATTTTTGAAAGAAACTTTCAAACTTCGCTATTTCAGATTCTAATTGTCATCCATTTAGGCAAAAGAGTTGTTTTCATTTATCAACAAAATAAAAGAGTTTTTATTTTTCACTTTTCCCATATTTGAATGAAAACAGAAATTAGCTTAGTAACCCCAGCCTTTTGGCTAGTAAAAGAGAAAGGATAAAAAGAAAGAAATTTAAAGCTGATATTATCAACATAGCAGCAGGTAATGAACTGGGGAATCAATGTTGTTTTTTATAGCTGAAGATTGTTGGGACACACATCGGCCACTGTGATTAACAATGTGTGTGTGAGTGTATTGTTTTTTATGTTAAAATCGTATTACACAAAACATCCCCTGCTTGCTATGTTAAACTGGTATTATGTGCTGCTAATTTCTAAGTAATAGTAAATTAAACAAATAATTTCAGTTGCTAATTAAAACATCCCCTGCTAATTGATGAATAACAGTAATAGGTTTATTCCACCGTGGGTAGGTTTTTATGTTCTTTTCCCTGTCAAGTTTTTTAGTTCACACTTTACATTATTCAATCTTTTTTTGAATTAGTTATTCAGTTTCTTTATTTATGTTTTCATTCCTTGTCAACATTCAACCTTTTGTTATTCTTTGGTATACCTTTTGCTGCACATGTAATTTACTATTCTGTTACTATTATATTATGGCCTTATTAGCATTCAATCTCTTGTTCATTAGTTAATTGTTTGTTTATTTTTTCATTGCATTGTCAACCATAAGCAATGGATGGGTCTGACACATATGATAAAGCTTCTTGGAGCAAGGCAATGTTGCATACGTTTTGCGACATTTGCATTACAGTTATTGAGAGAGGCATGAACCAAACACATATTTTGACAAAGCTAGCTGGAAATTTGTCGTAAAGTCGTTCAAAGATCAGACAGGCCTTTCATTATCAAAATCTCAGCTTAAAAACAAATGGGATGGGATTAAGAGTGTGTTTGGTATTGCGGTAGCTGTTGTGGTTGTGGTTTGAAAAAAGTTATTTTATAAAAAGTGCTTTTAGTTGAGGTTGGTTTGAAAAAATAGGTGTTTGGTTAAAACTGTGGTTGAAATTGAGGTTGAAGAAAAAGTAGTTTAATGTGTTTGGTTAAAAATGCTTTTAAAATTAAGGTTATAAAATAATTTTAAAAATATATATTAATACTGATGATTTTTAATTTAAATATTATGAATTTAATTATTGCTTTATATCATGAAATAAATCATACTTTATATAAAATATTTTTTATTATTCCATGAAACCATTTGTAATTCCATTACGTACGAAATACATCCGACAAAAACTACAGTTTTTATAATTTTTTTAGCATGTAATAAAATTGAATAAAATATTATCATGTATAAAATTCACTCTAAACTAATTTTTTAAAAAAAAAAACACACTAAAAAATTAACACACTTAAAAAAAAATTAAAAAAATAAATAAATAAATTTCACGCAATGCAGTGAACAGTGCAAGAGAATTGCACTGTTCACTTTTTTAAGTGATCAGCATAATTTTCTTGCACTGTTCATATGAACAGTGTAACATGAACACTGTTCATGTTACTTGTACTGTTCATTGAACAGTGCAATTAACATTAACAGTGCAAGAAAAGCAGGAAAAACGTGCTTGCACAAACCGCAGGTAAAAAATCAATTTTGTATGGGTCCCATGGCCAAAACACAGCTGCTGAAGATAACTAAACACCCTACTACTGCGTTTGAAAAAAAAAGCAGAAGCTAACGTAGTGCCAAACACCATCTAAAAAGGACTGGAAGGTATGGAAAAAATTAATAACTGAAACTGGAGTTGGTTGGTCTTCTGAACTTGGGACCATCTCAGCAACTGATGAATGGTGGCAATCAAAAATTCAGGTTAAGTTGCTGATTTGCAATAGCATTATAATTTTTTTTATCATGTTGTATTATTTATTCATCTATTAGCATTCCTAAATACATCCAGTTGTCATTGCACAGGAAATGAGAGGAGCAAAGAAGTTTAGGCATGTCGGCATAGAGCCCTCGTTGTGTGCCAAGTATGATATCATGTTTACTAACATAGTGGCCACGGGAGAATATGCTTGGACTCCTTCACAAGGACTTTTATCAGATGAAAATAATGTGGCGGCTGGAATGAGAAATACAACCAATGAGGATACTAACATGGAAGAAGGAAGTGGCGACTCTGAAGAGGATGCAATCCCTGATTTCAGTCGGGATGTTAGCAACATGGTTGGTGGAAGGAATGTCGCAAATAGTAGCAGCAACCCCAGCAGTTCAAAGAGAAAGAGTCCACATCAAACTACACCTCAATTGCGAAAAAAAAAGGGGAACTGGAAGGGAGCAGCACTAGTTGCACGTATGGATAAAATTTTTGAGACTGTCTCCATGCCTAGAGGGATCACAGCTCCTTGTAGAGATAAAAAAGGTTGTAGCATTGAAGAGATAATGGAAGAACTGCACTCTATTGATGGAGTTGCCTTTGGTAGTGCATTGCATACCTTTGCAACTAAATTCTTCTGTGTGAGGAGCAAGAGGGAGATGTGGGCTGCAATGGGTTGTATTGACAAAAAATGTCATGGCTGAAAATAATGTTTGACCAACACAGACAAACTTAGATGGACAAGGTCAGTTTTTAGCTTTTTACCCTATTCATATCTTTGTATTTATGTTGAATTATGTAGACAAGTAACATATTTAGTTGTCTGAAATATTTCCCACTGGTTTTGCTGACTTCCTGTGCTGTAAATGTTACTGGAATTAGAAGGAGTTGCCCATGTTTTGGTGTATTTTCATAGCTAAGTTTTTGGAACCCACTACCATGTATGTTTTGTTATATATGTATGACTAAATAGTGATGTTGGGTTGGAATTTCATGGATGTTAATTTCTGAAATGTAGACCTTAATTATGTGGATGCTGGATGCTTATCTTTCAATGGTACCTTAAATATGTGAATGCTTAACTGTGAATGTTATGTTTAGCTTGTTAAAGTATTCCTTTGTAGTTCTGTTACTTTGAAGTTGAATGGTTGGTGATAATAAGTTGTGCAACCGAGACTACTGCTTTTTTGTATTATACTTTGAATGTTTGGTTAGTTGATCTTGAATGGTAGGTTGATCTTGAATGGTAGGTTGATCTTGAATGGTAGGTCTAGGTTGCTAATTTTGAAATTTTCAGTTGGTGTATGCCACATTTGAATGTTTGGTATCTTGCTCTTGAATGATAGCTTTTGAAAGTTAGGTAACAGATTTTGAAATATTACTTCCATTCCTATGTATTTGTATATAAAAACCAGTAAGTATGGGAAGTTATGGGTTTGCATGCTGTCAATGTCAATTTCTTTGGGTAGAAACCGAATGTGTTAGTACCTGCAGAAGAGTGGTTGTTTCTAATTGCTGGTGTTGCTGATTGCTACTATTTATACATCTATAATAGGTAAGTTCCATTTAATAGGCACAAGCATGCCTCCAGCATAGCTTCTTGTGTACGTTTGATGTCTTCCTTGTGTAGAGGCACAAGCATGCTTGAGCTAGAAATATTAACATAAACATTTTATCTTATACAATCCTAATGCGGTGATTTTATGTTGTGGAAGGGGGGAAATTCTTAATGCTTGGATAGCATGCTGTTTTATTTGTATCTTCTGACAGTAGAGGTTCACAACTGGACCTTGATTGGAAGGGAAATAAACGTGGCGTTGGAACTGCAACCTTTTAATGCTTGTATCATTCAGTACCCTAGTGTGTTTCACGCTAGAACATTGGAGGGCCTGCTGTTATGAATTTATTAGTCTTTTACTTGTTCCAATAATCTATGGGAAATAAATTGCTGATAAAAAGAACTTGTCTTTTGTCCCTTTTTTCTACCTAAAAATTGTGATTTGTCACTCAATGGAATTGTTGTGGTTAAGTTTGCTATAAGGACTATGATGCAGGCAACTTCTGGTGCTGTTTTGGAGTTGAGTTTCAAGGGAGCTGTTTATGGATGTCAATAGTAATTTTATAGTCTGAGTTAACCTTTTGATGACTAATAGATATTTCCTGCTATTTGTTCATTGTTTCTGGAATTCCAATTTTGATTTGTTGAAATTCTATTATTTATGTTGTGTATAACAAGTGGAATTATAAATTTTGATTATAGATAATAGGCATTTTGGAAACAGAAATTCAATGTCACTTTCAAAGGAGGTAAATGATTGAATTGCACATAAATATAGCCTTATAAATTTTACATGCCGAGCAAAATTTCATTAAACGTGGGGAAAGTGAACAATAACACTTATTTGCAAGAATGCATTATCCATTTGTTTTTTTTTTTGGTAACAAGTCATACAATTTCCAATTATTCACAAAAAAAATCTTTATGGCATGATAGATATGGATCCACACTGGTTTTCATCACTTTTTGATGGGGATTATGATGATGTACTGAATAACATTGCCAATTATGTTAATTATAGCAATTCTTCTATAAACGATGGAGATTGCAGTGGTAATCACAGTTCTGATAATGACGACGACGACGACGACAATGATGATTCAGATGAAGAGGGTGAGTTGTTTTGGGAAAGAGAGTTCGATGATGAGAAATTGATTTTATGCACGGCAGGTGCCATAACTTTATATTATACTACTTATATATATAAGGAGCCTTGTATGGATTCGTACAACACCGGAATGCAATGGTTGATAGAAATATTACATGGACATTGGACGCGCTGTGTAAACATGTTTAGGATGGATGCAACAATATTTCAAAGTTTGTTCGTTAAACTTGAAAACCAATATGGGTTAAAGGCATCTAGAAGAATGTGTGTTTTTGAAAAAGTTGTAATATTTCTTTATACAATAGCTTTGGGTGCTTCCAATAGGGAAGTTCAGGAGAGATTCCAGCATTCAGGAGAAACAATTAGTAGGTACTTTAATGAGGTTCTTAGATCAGTTCGTTTGCTCGCTACAGATTTAATTCAACCTGCAGATCATAGGTTCGTAAACACACTGAGGAAAATTGTGAACAATCCGAGGTATATGCCACATTTCAAGGTAATTTCGTTAATCGTATTTGTTAATGGTGATTCGTATTTCATGAATTTATGAAATTTAATTTTTTTCATTAGCTCAAATTGATGTTATTTTGCTTGTTTATCGTATATTAGAATTGTGTTGGAGCTATTGACGGTACACATGTTCGTGCATGTATTTCTTTTGAAAAGCAAATCCTATTTATCGACCGAAAAGGTGTGCCGACCCAGAATGATATGGCTGCATGTAGCTTTGACATGCAATTCACATTTGTTTGGGCGGGTTGGGAAGGAAGTGCATATGATACACGAATTTTTCTCGAGGCAATTGACAATCCACGTATAAAATTTCCTAAGCCACCGGAAGGTAGTAATATGTGTATGTGGGTGTGTATATACGATAATTAATATTATTATTTTTATTTTGTTTTTGCAATTTTCAGTTTAAAACAATTATAAGTTTTTCCAGGGAAATACTACTTGGTTGATTCGGGATATCCTAATGAATATGGATTTTTAGGTCCATATAGAGGTCAGAGATATCATTTGCAAGAATTTAGGAGGCGAGGACAACCACAAACTCGTGAAGAAATTTTCAACCGTATGCACTCTTCATTACGTTGTGTGATAGAACGAACATTTGAAGTTTGGAAAAAAAGATGGCGAATCCTACATAATATGTCATCTTATAATTACAAGGCACAAGTTCAAATTGTTGTCGCATCCATGGCAATTCATAATTACATTAGAAGAACTTCAATGCAAGATGTGGCATTTATGGAGTTCGATCGCCATCCTGATTTTGTGCCCGATGATTTTCTAACTGATGTGGCTCCACGTTCACAAAGCCAAGGCCACCAGAGGCCTTCGCGAATGGATTATGTACGTGATGGGATTGCTGCAAGTTTAATGACACAATTATAAATTATTGCTCTAATATGTTTAGGTTTATTTGCAAAAATTTATATGTTGTAATATTACTTCATTAATATTATGAATTAAGAACTTCAGAAGAAGGAAAAGTCAAAAAAAAAAATCCACCTGGTTAGTGTTATAAGTAGAACAAAAAGGATATGTGATACGTGGATACTCTTTCAATGATTTTTTTACTTTTTTTTGCCACTCTGTGTAGTTGCCATCATGCATTAAAAAAACCCTCCTACACAATTCAAAAATTATGCTGATATAACTAGAAATCATGACTTGGATGGTGGCACTTTCTTTATTAACTGAATTGACCAATCGAATCACGACATTTTGCGTTTTTGTTTCTGTTTTGAAGAGAGGATGGTGAATCGGATGAAACAGGGCAAGCAGTCCCTAAGTCCTTTTAGGTAATTATACAATAAAATAAAATTGAACCACAATTTGTAACCAAATATGTTAAACAACTTTTTTTTCAACCACAATTTGAACCACAGTTTTAACCAAACACCTATTTTTTCAGACCAACCACAACTAAAAGCACTTTTTATGAAACTATTTTTTTCAAACCGCAACCACAATAGCTACCACAATACCAAACGCACTCAAAGTACTTTTAGTTGAGGTTAGTTTGAGAAAATAGGTGTTTGGTTAAAACTGTGGTTGAAATTGAGGTTGAAGAAAAAGTAGTTTAATGTGTTTGGTTAAAAAACTGCTTTTCAAATTGAGGTTATAAAATAATTTTAAAAAATATATATTAATATTGATGATTTTAAATTTAAATATTGTAGAATTAATTACTTCTATTACATCATGAAATAAATAATACTTTATATAAAATATTATTTATTATTCCATTAAACTATTTATAATTCCATTACGTACAAAATTCATCCGATAAAGACTATAGGTTCTATGGTTTTTTGAGCGTGCAACAAAATCAGGTAAAATATCATCAGAAACAAAATTAGAATTGTGATCAAATTTCACAAATACTACGTCATCATGCGATATTCTTTTAATTTATGTAGTGTTCTTAAATAATATTAAATATTTTTTTTTTTAGTAAACCATAGTTTTAAGAAAATTAAAAAAAATTTACCGGTCCAATGAATTATGCTTGCGTAAATAGTGAAAAAAATTCAACAAAGACATGTTAATGCTTCTCGCATTACAAGTGAATTAAATTCACCTGGGCACAACAGTGCTAAGGTGAATTTAATTCACCTGTCATTACCTGCAATAGGCACTATTACGAACAGTGCACAGGTAAATAAAGAGAAGTAGCGGGAGAGAAACAGCTCCCACCTGCTTTTGCAAAACCCTGGTTTGATGGGAAAAATTATGGGACCTACCAAATAAAAAACAATTTTTCTTACGTTACCAAACGCTTGGTTTACGTGGTTAGCTTTAAAAGCAGAAGCTACCGCGTAAAGAAACACCCATTTAAATAACACCAAATTTTTAAATATTATCAGGAATTCATGATGCTAACTTATGTTAACAACAAATCAAGTTCTTTTCATAGCACAGGTGTAGGTTATACCATACGGTTGGCTAAGAAAGTGTCAAGCATTTGTTGTACCAAGTGTTATACAATATAAATCTAGATTAACCATTTAACAAGCAAGGTATTAAGAATTAATAAGATAAAAAGATAAGACATGTTAATAACAAACTTTCTTGGATATAAACATTGAAGTCCATGTTAAGTTTATATTATACTTATTCTAACACCATTAGTGAAACATTTTCACCTTGACATAATAAACTTGGCTAAACATAATGAAGAAGATAAACATAAATAAACAACATAAGAACATAAGTATAGTAAAGGAAATGAAAAGCATAAACAAAAGATTAAGGAAAATATAACATGAAATAAAACTTAAACATTACAAAAATAAAAAGAAAGAAATAAAGAGCATAATCTTGATCTAAACAACCAAGATGCCTAAATGCATGACAAATGCCGCCTTTTATAGGCCAAAATTTGAAACTATTTATTTGATGACTAATTGTTGAGTGGGTGGCCAACTCTTGACTTGATGTATATATCCTTATCTTCTTATCTGAACAAAACGTCATTGCTAACATCAGAATTGGAACCATCTGTACTCATGAAAGTTCTAGGAAATTATCTTATCTTTCTAGAAAAAAAACAATTGAGGTCATTTGGACTTCTAGAACTTGAGATATGGATTGAACATTGAACAATGTCTGGGTTGTAGAACAGATTCAGACTTCTTCGTTGTTGCTATAATTTGGACTTGAAAATAGCCTTTTTAAATCTTGGACTCCCATGAAAGTTGTAGGCCTATGTCTTATCTTTTCATCCATATAAAGCATATCTAAATCTGAGATCTACAGTTCCAGATATGACCCAATTACCAAACAATGTTCTAGTTTGTACTGCACCAACATCTCTTTTCTAAGTTTGGCCCTCTCTTTGTCCTTTCAATTTCAGTATTTAAACTCATCAATCAATCCTTTCATTTATGTGATAGGCCTGCATTTAAAGATGAATATTTACCATAAATTAAAGGTATCTTATATTATTAGATATGTTATTATAAAACATGCTTTAGTTAAAGAGTTATTGATACTTTAAGTGCAAAATGACGATATAAAACCTTGATAAAAATGCACTTTTAAGTACTAATCACTTAGGAGGCTTCATTGTAAGGAACGGTGGCTGATGTTGGTCATGGTAGGAAGAAGAAGAAAATTTGCAAAAGTGAGAGGGAGAGGAAGAACATCAATGTTTCAGGCGTGGTGGTTGTGGAGCTACGCTCATTAGTCCGGTGTGAGGTACGTGAAGATGTTGATGGAAGAAGTAGTGGTCTGAGTTGCTTGTGGTGGGAAGAAGAAGAGGCCTGCAAAGTGGAGAGAGAGAGAGAGAGAGAGATGTCGGTTGGAAAAACTATGAAGGCTGGTTTTCTGCCAACTTTGGACTCAAATGTTTTCATGCTCAGGCCATGGAATCCTCCCCTATTTATAGGGGGTGGAAGAGCGCAATCTTATCTTCATTGGGGAAAACTTTTGACCCTTGATTAGGTTCGAAAGAATCTCAACCATTGGTTCAAAGTAGACACCATTAACTATTAAATACGACAGTTCAAGGTTACATGAGATGGCCACTTTAGGTTAGTGCCACGACCGTTGTGGTGTCAATCACTTGAATGGACCATACTGGGTTGTAGAGAAATGTCAGGTGATCAATTTGGTTCAGGTGTTGTCAAATTTAGTGGAGGTGAGAGGCATTAAATGCACCTGCAAAGTAGCTTTCATGAGTTGTCATGTCAGAGAAAACTAAAGAAAAAGATGAACATTAACCAAAACGACGTCGTTTTGGTCCTTCGATTTCTGATTTATCTCATCTACATCGCTGATTGGCTTCAAATTTTTAATTTTATGCAATTATATCCATGGAAAAACTTCAATTCAGCCCTCGATCTATGCATTTTTTTCTTTTTGGTCCTTTGTTTCAATTTCTTCCATTTCAGCCCTGATTTCAACCGATTGGGTCGCCATAATTCGGCTTCTTTTGCAGATTGGTACTTGGTTGTGAATTTATTCAATTTAACCTCTAATTGACCCTAAAATTTTGATTTTCTTGGGATTTTACCCTGATTTCAATCAATTGACTTGGCAAAAATTAAATTTGATCTTTTAAAATTCTAATCTTCTTAATTAAGCTTAAATTGGGCTTCCAAACTTAATTTTTTTTTTTTTACCAATTAAGCCTTTAATAAAATTAATTTGACCCTTTTAAAGTATAATTAAGTCCTTACACTTAATTAAATTCTTTAATTGGACCCAAATTAATTCTTCAACATAATCAAACTTTAATTCGGCCCATGATTAAATCAAGTTGGCCTATTAAAAATTTAATTATGTCCTCTGACTTTATTTTTATGCAGATTTGCCCAATAATAATTTAATTTGACCTTAAATTTGCATTCTTTCTTTATTTTTTGGCATAATGAGGTACAATTAGACCTTGAATTTTCTTTAAAATTGCAACTTGATTTTCCTATATGTTTGGGATCTTCTTCGACCTGGTTTCTCCGTGTCACTATTCTTTATTTTATTTTTTTAGTTTTGTTTTGGAAGAAAAAGAAAGTGAATTTAGGGAATAACTCAGAAATGAATTATGATATGGGGGCTAGAAATTCCAATGTTGTTAGTGGATTGGAAAAGGGAGTAGTTGGTGAAAAGAGGCTCATGTTCTTTCTTTTATGGATTTTTAGGGTTTTTTTATTGGATTTCCAAATTATAAACTATAGAATGTAAAGTATAAATTATGAAAGAATAGAGATGAGGTGAAAAATGACTAAACTGTAGAAGGGTCAAAGAATTGTTTTTTTTTCCTTTTTAAAATTGAATTGCCTGAATTTTCATTTTTTTTTATTCCTATTTCAAAGCTTTTGTTTTTTTAGTTTCTTCATTCAACATATATTTGTTTAATTGAAGATTAAGATTTGTTTTTTTTTTTTTGCTTTATATTGGGGTTGTCACTGATTTTAAAAATAACTTGGGTTATTTCACTCTTTAATATTAAATTGTTATAATTTAGCTTCATAATTTTATTCGATTTGTTTTTTATGGGATTACCTCAATATCACAACCAGGTCACGAGTTTGCATGCCGACTCGAGTGGATTCGGATCAATTTTTTAATTTTTCCTTTCATTTCATCCTTGAATATTTTGTTTATTAGAGATTCAACTTTGAGTTTCTTCTATTTTACTTTCTATGAGATTATCGCGTTCTCATTTAATTTCTTCTTTATTATCAGATAAGATCCTTTAGCATTTGGTTGTTTAAAAAAAATTAATTATTTCAATTTTATCTTTCAACATTTGATTAATTGAGAGCTCGTGCTTTAATTTTTTTGGTTTTCTTTTTATGGGTTTTCCCAACATTATACCCATGATCACCCTTCTATATTGTGTTGTTTAATAATTAATCCTAATGATTTATTTAATTTATTTTTAAAATGGTTACCTTGATATCATGATCAAGTCGCATATTTGACATACTAACCTAATTAGGCTTGGGTTAGGTTTTTTAACCTTTTATTGTTGTTAGTGCTTTTCACTTTAATTATGGTTGTATTTTTTTTATTTGTGTTATTAAATTAGTATAGCTTATTAAACTCAATTGAGTCAATGATCAGTCTCAAATTTGTTTTTGCTTTTTTAAGAATATTTACATCGACTTTTATAAACATAACATAATGATTAAATAACTCTTAAAAGCAAAACACAATTAAAAGGTTGATAGAGGGCAATTTGATCTTTATATATTTTAAAAGCACAATGTAGAAACTATATTACTTCAAACTTGTATCCAACAACTTTTTTTGTATTGTCAAACTGTTTTTTTTTTTTACTTAATAGGTTGACTACAAGTGATTTAGTCTTTTGTTTTTAATATATATATATATATATATATATATATATAAACAAAAGAGGTTGGCGCGTGTGACGCTCATGCTAGCTAGTGGAATGGTTGAAAGCGTCTCACACATGATCTTCCTAATGGTGTGGCTCGTGTACACGAAGGCGCATTGGTTGGGTTTCTATGTAATTTTTTTTTCTCCTCCCTCTTTTCTATTTATTCTCCTTGCTAAAATATAAAAGTGTTATTTCATTTGTTAGTTCTATCCAATTTGATCCTCGTTTCTTTTATTGTTATTAGTTATTTAATTTTTTGATTGATTTCGGGTATAGTTTATGGCCTTTTTTTCCTGGTCTTCAATTTTGTTTCTTAACATTCGGTTTCATTTAATTTTTATATCAAATTTAGTTCTTATTCTTTTGATTGTTATTTTTTCTTTTTATCCTTTTCCTAATTGAATTTTGTTTTTAATTTCACCCCTCATCATTTCATTTTAAATTAATTTTATATCAAATTTAATCTCAATTCTTTTTGTTGCTATTTCTTTTGTTTTGGATTTTTTTACTGTATTTCTTTTTAAATTTCATCACCAACATTTTATTGATTTTAAATTTTTCTTCAGTATTTATTTAGGGCTTGCCTTCTATGGAGTTAGTTTTGAGGTCATGACCAGGATCGTAGGTTTTTAAGGTTAATACTGGTTGATTTTGGTCCTTTTTAAATTCTTTTTTAATTTTTTTTTTCAATTTCTTCCATCCATATTTGATTTATTGTAAATTTTTATTCTTGCTTTCTTTTCCCTTTCCCTTATGGGGTTGTCCCAATCTTGTGCTCATGATTATAGGTTTAGCAAGTTAACCCGGGTTAACTTAGATCTTTTTATTATTATTATTGTTTTTTAATTATTATTTTTATTTCACTCTACAACATTAGGTTGTTTGATAATTGAATTTTATAGTTTCACTCAATTTTGTTTCAACGAGGTTACCTTGATATAAAGATCAAGTTGTATATTTGGAATGTTAACCCATATAGGCTTAAGTTTTTTTTTTAAAAAAAGGTTTTTTACACGGTTAAATTTTTTTGTTAGTTTATTTACCATCATTGCATTTTTTTTCTTATTATTTAAATAATCAAAGCTTATTAAATCTATTTGAGTCAATTACCCAACTCTTTGATTTTGTTTTGCTTTTTTAGGAATGCTTGCATCACCTTAACATCATTTTTTTTGTTGAAAATTTTTTGGGTTGTCCCATGTGGTAGTGCGAGCCCCCTATCTAGTAAATGAGAGGAATCACCATGGACTTGTATAGTGGTATTTTTTTGTCCTTCAATTCTTTTATTTTAATTTGTTCTTTAACATTGCATTGATTTGAGATTGTTCTTGATGATTTTTTTATGCCTGTATATAAGGATCTCGTGTTGTCAAGAAAATATTTTGTCGCTTGGTTAATGCTCGGTTTAGAAAAATAAAATAAAATTATGTTTATATAAAACAATTAATTCTTAAATGACTAAAATTAAAACTAAAAGAAACATGGTAAGCTGAAGTCAACTGGCAAGGAAACATGGTTGACGCATGCATCACATGCGCTAGTGTGTGAAGGAAGTCATTGTATTCTAGTGCACAAGCGGTTTCCTATGACGATCGCACACCATCTTCCTTGGTGGTGTTGGGAGTGGCACGACGAAGGTTTTCACGTGAGGCAACCCGTGTTGGTGGAGTGGAGACAATGAGGTGTCAATGACATTTTTTAAATTCTCTTTCCTCTTTTCTCTATCCAATTCTTAGGATTCGTGATGCTCTAGCCAAAATTGAAATCTATCATGTTAAATTATTTTTATGTCAAATTTTATCCTCGATCTTTTACTTGTTATTTGTTACTATGAGTATTTTTTAAAAAAAATTGATTTTTTTTCAGTTTCTTTATTTAATATTAGATTTGTTAGGAATTGGGCCTCATAGCATTTTTTGATAGGGTGATCCCAGTTTCATAACCCAACTCATGAAATTAAAATGTTAACATGGGATGACAACAATTATTGTTTTAGATAATTTTTTACCCTAAATTATTTATCAATTTAATTCTTCAACATTGTATTATTGGGTTTCACTTTCTTTTCTATTAGGTTATCTCGATGTCATTACCTAGATTGTGAGATTGACGGGCTAGACTGAGTTGACTCGAGTTTTTTTAGTTATTTTTTAAGATTGAGTATTTTTATAGTTTCATCCTTTAATATTTGGTTGGTTTGAAAATTAAGCTTCATAACTTTTCATGTTTTACTTTCTATTAGGTTATCTCATTCACGTGATAACCTTATGAGGTTTGACGTACTTACTTGGGTTTATTGGTGTTTTTTTTTTGTCCTTGTTGTTGATTGATTATTTTTAATTTCATTCTTCTACATTTGGGTTGTTGGGAATTGAACACTGTGATTTTTTTTATTTGCTTTCTATGAGATTATCTTAGACAACCCATATCACAAGTTTAACATGCTAACTTAAGTTGACTCATATTGTTTTTTTTTTTCTCCTTTTTTTTTTAAAAAAAAATTCTTGTCCTTCAACATTGGTCTATTTAGAGATTAAGCTTAGTAATTTTTTTCTTCTTCTAACAAGCATTCGTTTTATGTAGGCCATCATGATCACCTTTTCCTTTTTAATTTGGCTCATTTACTATCGTTGCTTTTTATTATATAATTAAATAAAACTAACTTATTCGACCCGATTAGGTCTATGACCCGAGTTGTAGATTTTTCTTACGTCTTTAAAACACACTATTAATGCCTAAACATCATTTTTTTTATGTTAAATAATTTTTTGTTCGGCCTGTGGTGTATCTTGACCCACCTATCTAGTCAACAAAAACCTAAAATACATGGGTAAAAAAATGTACAATCATTATGACATGTGAGTGTTTTCATTGTGGATCTGTACGATGTTTTTATTTTTTGTCAATTTTTTTGGTTATTTGATTTCTTTTTAATGTGATCCTTCCGAGTTTAATTTATTAAGGATCAAGATTGATAATTTTTTTTATTAACTTCGCAAGGTTTCTGGCAAAGTTGAAAAGAGTTATGATATTAAGTTGATGCTTGATTTACCAAAATCAAATATAATTTTCTTGATTAAACATAATTGAAACTTTGAGAACCAAAATAAATGGTGAAACAATTTCCCATACTCTTTTTTAACTTTAGTTAAGGCATAATTTTAGATTTCTGGATCTCTAAAGTTTTTGTTTTTAATTCTTAATCTATATATTATGAAGTTTTTATATATTGGTCAACGACTTCATTTTCTTTACATTTAAGAGTTCAAGAGAGAAGACAAAGGGTTGCCAAAATATAAGAGTGGAGAAAAAAAATTCATTGGTTGGTCGTGATCCAGTAACCAAAGAGGTCATTATTAGTGTCAATAGGTTTCATTGCACGAGAGAAGTTCTATAGGGTTTTTTCTCCTTATGTTGTCGACAAAAGTAGATTAGGGTTGAGAAATGAATTTTTTTTCTTAATTTTGTATTTTTTTGTTACCAATTTAAAGGTGTTATATGATAAGAAATTGGTTCGTTAACGTTCTAATGGTGTTTTCTAGTTTTTTTTTAGGTTAAAATAGGTAGGAAATAAATTTTTATATTGAAAAATTCAATACTTAAATTTCCTAGCAACTCACTAGTGGTCAAAATCTAGAATTGTATACAACATGTTTTTTTTTTTTTTAAAAGAGGAATTGGCAAATGACATATAACATGCTGTTTGGAAACTTGGAATTGAATTCAATTCCAAGGGTTAACTCAATTTATGTGTTTGGAATATTTTTTAAATCAATTCCAAAAATATTGTTCTATTTTGTTGTGTTTCCCTAACCATTTATAACTATGGTTGAGTGTATTTTTATAAATATCCTATGCTTACATGCTTGCATGATTGGGTATTCGGATTTTGTAATATCAAACAAATCAATAATACAAAGTCATGTGCATAGAGGGTGTAAAAATAAACCCCTTCATGGTAGTTGCTAGTGATATTTAGTTTTTGAATTGCCAAAATTATTAATCCATTTAATATCTCAAGAACTGCTGATAGGCTTGTGATCCGATGACAATGACATCATTCCTCCATGCTCTTAGAAGGAACTTGTGATCCCAATTTAAAACATGTAGCTTGTAAAGTAAAGAAATGATTTTTGAATTAGAGGTAAAATAGTTAAAATTGTTAATTGAATTCATCAATTCTATAAGTATTCAAATAATATAATTAAATTTAATTATAAATTTAGTATTTTATTCCAAACTTAAAAATTAAATTAGATTAACAGGTAAAATCAAATCTACATGTTGTAAGGGAAAAAAAGAAGTCTTATCATATAAGTCTAATATCTTTTTTTTTATGGGTTAATGCTTTATCCTACATAATCCCACACATTTGGCTTGTTTTGTCATTTATTTTCTTTGAAATTTTGGTTTTAATAATAGATTAATAAAAATAATTATGATTTTTATACCATTCAGTTTCTTTTTTTAATATTTAGATCATGCATTTTTTTTTTATACCTTTCATATTTGTTTTCGTTTTATACAAAAATATTTGATAATTTTTCTATGCAGGAAAGATTTTATTATTATGCAATTAAATAAAAAATAATTTAAAAAAATAAAGTTATTATTCCTAATAGAATTATGTGTTTATTGTTCTCAAATTAATCTAAGATATTGCTATGTTAATATTTAAAAAAATTATATTAAAATTTCATCACTTTTTATTTTTTAAAATTAAATTATGTTTTTGCTAGATTTATCGGGTTGCGCTTTGACGTATTAAGTTAGATGGATCATATATAAAGATCGACTTCAACCCAATTTAGTTTAGGACTCGGGCTAAGAAAGGGCCAACTCAATTGACCTTTAATTTTAACTAAAATTCATTGAAACATTAACTATGCCCGCAAATATTTTTTTCAATGAAAATTAACCTTTTCCGCGGATAAGTTAGATGCGGATAGCGATAGGAATCCTATTTTCTTGTTCAAATTTTTTTCCCTGCCCCCATTGTTTTACTTTTATGTACTGTTTCACAAAAAAGTTAAAACCCTTTTGCGGGTAAAAAGCATGATAACATGCACATTTTTTTTTTTTTTACTATTAAAAAAATTGTTGGACCCACGATTGAGCACAAACAACTAACTAGTGAATACTATATATAAAAAAGGGAAGACTCGCATATATTTAATATATTCCAATAAATTTAAATTTAAATAAAGTTCCTAATACTGACCTTAAAATTTAAATTTAGAGAGTATAGAGTTAGAAAAACTTTAACCATTAGATCATTGAAAAAATAATAAAAAAATATAATTCCACTTAAAACATCAAAATCAAGAAAATTATTATTTTATTTTATTTTATGATAAGTAATAAATAATACTTAAATAGTAAATACCAGCTCAGATAAATAGAATATAAATATCTAAATTTATTATAAGTTCAATAATAAATAAGATATGAATATAATAAAAAACCTACTTATGCATACATATTGCTATCCATAGGTTATGTTTGATTAATGTTTTATAAAAAAAAATATAGAAAATATTAAAATATATTTGATTGAAAAAAATAAAAATAAAAATATAAAATATAGAATGATTTTTAAAAATTTATATACTTTCAGAACATAAAATATAATAAACTTAAAATATAAAAATATATTTGACTCTTTAGAAGTATGTTTTAAACTGTGTTTGAGTACGTTTTAAAAATATATTTATCTTAAAAATATTAAATTTGTGTTTTTTAATGATTTTAATATATTAATATTAAAAATAAAAAAATATTTAATATATTTTAAAGTAAAAAAATATTTTAAAAAAGAATTTTCTATTGATGTACAAAACACATACTAACACATACTAACTTCTTCACTTATTTATAAACCAAACACTAATAGGTAAGATCTTTTACCATTAAAGTCCTGTTTATTACTGTGATGTAGCTGGTTTTTTTTTTTTTAAATTTTAATTTTAATTTTAGATTTAAATTATTTTTTTTACTTTTAAATTATTTTAATATATTAATATTAAAAATATTATTTTAATACATTACCAATCAAAATACAATTTTAAAAAAATCTCAGCCATACTAAGCACACTCTAGCCGAAGAGAACGATCAAAGAACGAGATTAGATTTCAGGCAGCGACATCGTTTCACAGCTTAACAAAATATCTCCAGAAGACACGTGCACATGCATCTCTCTTCTTCTCTGTGAGCTTCGCTCTAGAAGCAAATGGTTTTTTCGTTATTTCCTTTTACCAAGTGACAACGAAGTCATGCCTAGCAGTTGCAGCATCAGAGCTATCTGGATCCTCAACAGCCTCCACGCCGTCGTTTTATCTCGGTAACTCCTCCGTCGATTTCAGCCTTTCGTTCTCATAATAATAACAATAATTGCGATCACCGACAATTCTGCCCTATCGTGATCTTCTAATTAGGAAATTCCCGGTGGTGGAGAAGCAGTGGCGTGCTGCTTGTAAGACCATAAACGACACCTCAAAAGATGCAGAAGAAGATCCTCTCAAGTACAACGTTTCCCCCGTTCTCCCAAACGACGCCGAACTATCTTCCGCTTTTGTTGCGAGAAAGAAACGGTCAGTTTCGATTCTTAAAAATACCCTCTCCAGTCTCCTCCACTCTGTAGTTATCGCAAGATTACTCTTAATTTATTAATGTTTAAATTATGTAATCACAGTGAGGGATCATTGCGAGGATACGGGATTCGTGTGAATAATCAATCGGTTGAAGGGTCGGATTCATGGGTGGATGATCCGATTACGCGGCATATAATAAGTATTAATGTAGAGTCAAAGGAGAAGGGCGGAGAGAATCATTTGTTATGGCCTTTGATTTTGCATTTAAGGGGAAGTTATGTAATTCTCGTGTTGCCATTGATTGAGCCGGTGCATTTGAAGGCCTACGCCAAGTTATGTAGGAAATCGGATTGTGGAAATGCTGTTGGAGTGGATGCAAGTTTGTCTTCTATCTTACTTGATACCCCGTCCATCACAGGGTATGGTAAGTTAACTTTTGAAAATAAATAAAATATTGACGATTTAAACTGGTTTTTTCATGGTGCGTGTATTCTCATTAACTGTTAGCTCAATGTTTGGTGTGTGGGATATATAGGATGGATTTACTAACTAGATAGTGTAATGCGTGTAAATATATCTCGAGTTTGGTACTGCAATGTTTTTAGAACTGTTTGCTCTGATGAGGAAATGAAATCAGACAGTAGAAGGAAGATTATAAGGAAAATTGTCAACTGGTGATTGCTGGTTGCTGGGCACCGGGTGACAGTGTGCTTGTATAATATCTTTACTTTCCATGAATATATGAATTGCTACTTGTTAGTAGTGATCATCTTGTGGCTGTTAGTAGTGATCATCTAGTAACTATACTTGCAGGATTTTTTGTGTTGCAAATTGAGCTGTAAATCCTCCCAAATTGCTGTTCTAATCCCATAGAATAAATGTTGGTTAAATTGATTCTAACCCTCTAATTTACACTTTGTCATGTGTACAAAATAGGCTTAAATGGATAAAAAGCTCACATAATTTTGTGGACTGGACTTTGATATGGCAGTCAAATCGTTTTGAACTTTGAACTTGAGATCATTTGCTCTCTTATTTTTTGTTACAGGGCATTCATGGTGGCACATGCTATCGGTGACATAATTGTGGGTGATGTGGTAGATCCGGATGTGGTTGTGAATGCACCACCATCTGTGGGAGGGTTGTTGGATTCTCTAACTGGAAGCATAGGGATAGCAGGTATATCATCCAGGGCAAAACCTGTGGCTGCACCAGTTGCATCTGCAACACCATCTGGCGCTGCTTCAATTGGGACTCTTACAGCCGATACTCCAAAACTTGGTTCAAGGCCCTTGGATAAAGATACACTTCGAAATTTCATCAGTAGCGCAATGCCATTTGGTTTGTTATTTTAATTATGGTTTTGTTGGTATCAAACTTCTATAACATTTACTTTCTGGATCAGAATGTGAATTCCTAATTCTATTTGATGTGTTGGCTGTTTGTCTATCTACTTTGCAGGTACTCCTTTAGATCTCAACTACTCCAATATTTTTGCTATCAAGGCTAATGGCTTTTCTTCATCAGATCTGCCTCCTGCAGATATCAAGCAACCAGCATGGAAGCCATATCTTTTCAAAGGAAAGCAAAGAATATTTTTCACAATTCATGAGACTATTCATGCAGCCTTGTATGACCGGGAGGAGATTTCAGATACCATATCAGTCTCGGGTCAAATAAACTGTCGAGCAGAATTGGAAGGTTTGCCTGATGTATCACTTCCTTTGTCAGGATTGAACAAGGCTCATGTTGAGGTTTTATCATTCCATCCCTGTGCCCAAGTTTCAGAACATGGTGCTGATAAGCAAGCTGTGATGTTTTCTCCACCATTAGGCAATTTTGTTTTAGTGCGTTATCAGGCCAATTGTGGCTTTGGTCCTCCTATAAAAGGATTTTACCAATTGTCAATGGTCTCTGAAGATGAAGGTGCATTTTTATTCAAGTTGCATCTAATGGAGGGATATAAGGCTCCTTTGACTATGGAATTCTGTACAGTGACTATGCCTTTTCCAAGGAGAAGGGTTGTCTCTTTTGATGGGACCCCTTCTGTTGGAGCAGTTTTAACCACGGAGCACTCGATTGAATGGAAAATCATCCCAATTGGTCGGAGCCTTTCTGGGAAAAGTATTGAAGCAACTTTCCCTGGAACAGTTAGGTTTGCCCCATGGCAAATCCAAAGATTCCCTTCCTCTAATTCTGGCTTTGGAAAAATGGGTGATGAAGATAGTGATGTTGAGATAGAGAGTACAAGCAATATGGCAAATGTGGAGGAATTCTTGATGGAAAAAATGAGCAAGGATCTTCCTCCAGCTGATCTAGAGGAGCCATTTTGCTGGCAGGCATACAGATATGCTAAAGTGTGTGCTTTGTCTCTATTTCTTTATCCTTTGATTAGTTTAATGGATTAGAGAAAACATCTTTCCTAATGCATAGCCTATACTCCTTTCAATATGCTTTTAACTTTTTACAAAACAAGGGATTGAACTTTGGTTTCTATTTTTAATATTTCTAACCTGGAAGTTTCTGTGCCTTCTTTGAAGTATATGGTTGTCTTTTGATATTTGCTTACATAATCTTTTTGTTGTTTATAGTAATCTGTTCTTTCCTTGGTTGCTTCTATATTTAAGTTGTTATTAATGTAGATGTAAATGATAAATAACAATGAATGGTTGGATACCATGTTGTAGTATCTTGCCATTGCATTGATTTATTAGTTGCAGAATAAAATCTGTTGTTGTAATACTGAACTGAAATGTGTTGTTGGTTTGACATCACATTTTGCTTGTACATTTCTAACTTGTTCATTACAGGTATCTTTCAAGATAGTTGGGGCTTCATTATCCGGGATGTCCATCGATCCTAAATCTGTAAGTTTGTAACTCCTAATTTTCTTCTTGCAGTTAGGGACAATTGGTAGTTGATCATCTTGTGCGATCTAACAACTCAAATTCACATGTCAAGAATAGTATCATTTACCCTAGTTTAATAATTTAGGCCTTCAGCTACGTGGTCCTTTCAGAGATTGCATCCTGCTGTAATAAATGATGACAAACTGTAACTTTTCACCTTATTTAGATCAACTAATTGTTGTGATGCGTGCTTCGCATGCCATTCACATCGTTTTCTCCAATTTAGTTGAGTGGAGTACTAATGCATAAGAGACTATTTAGCAATGGCTTAAATTATATTTATTAGTTCTCTAATCTAATCAATGACTTATATATAGTGTTGTCAAAAGGCACTGAGGTGCTCTAGGGGAGGCAAGGCCAAAACGCCTTTATTAGCTTCAAGCGATGAATTTCAATGAAGTGCTGCCTAGGCGAGCTCTGCGTTAAAGCGAGCGCCAGGCGTTAAAGCGAGCGCCTTATTGAAATACTTCTTTTTTTGTTGGATTTTTTGAACTGATTTATGTTTTGATCTATTTGTCCATTTTTTTAATTTACCACAAGAAATAACTTAGGGGTATTTTTGTAAAAAACAAAGATTAGGGTAAAAAAGAATAAAAAATAATTAAAGTGGGGAGACATGCAATCAAGGAAGGACACTTTTGAAGAGAAACATCAGCCACACTTTGCGTTGAACAGAGTTAGAGTACAATAACACAAGTACAAAACAAGAAAGCATGGATGAAGATATTTTTGAAGATTAATGAATAATGATGATGATATTTAAGTTTGTTTTTTGATCTATTTGACTACTTACTATTCTAAATTATCTTATTTTGTTTCAAGGGTGAAAAATATAACTTTGTACTATTATGTTATGGTGTTTTATATATATATTTTTTATTTTCTAATAATCAAATCTTAATTGTGAAGATATATATTTTAGATTTATATAATATAATATAATTATACACATTTTTTTAATCTATAGCATATTGCCTCGGTTCATTCGGGCGAGCACCTAATGCCAAGCCCCTTGGGCATTTTACAAGCTTGGCACCTTTTAGCGCCTTTCGCCTTTGACAACACAACTTTTATATCATCTAGTCATTTTAGCTCGTGTTGTGCTTGATTTCACTTTTTCTTTCACAATGATGATTTAATATATTAGTAAATTTAAATCGTTCTTGTACAAATTATTTACCTTAAATAGTCCTTATACAAAACTGAAGGTAAAATTGGGTCCTTTAAATGGGACCAGGTTTCCAAAATTCTGGGATTTTTTTTTTCTTTGAACGCAAATTGTATTCGCAGAACTCTCACAAGGATTTCCTTGTGCTTGCCTATGTGCATGAACACATGCCAGCATTCTCTACCTTTTCTGGTTAGTACCTAGCTTGGTACTTGTGACCTTCCCCCCAAGCCTCCATACACTGCAACTCAAAGTGGAATATTTTATGCTCAACATTTGTACTAGTGATCATATAGCAATGGTTTTTAAAGAGTTTCCTGATGTTAGATTTTACCTGACATGCACATTCTAGCACGCCACTTTCTAATTACTTTGTGGACTTTATGTAGGTTAGCATCTATCCTGCTGTTAAAGCACCCGTGGAGTTCTCATCTCAGGTAAGCTTATCTTCAGAATCCCCATTATATAAAGTTTGATGTTGCAAACAAAAACTATAAACTTAAGTAGATATTCAGATTTCAGTTGGAACTGTTTTATTGTAAAATCTGTCTGTTCAATGCTGTGAATTAGTGCACGTGTGTTTGTTGAGTTCAATGATATTGAGAGATTCTTCATAGATTTTGGTCAAATGGTGGTCATAGTTTTAATCTAATTGAATATCTGGAACTCCCTCCCCTGCTGTGCTGATCGGCTGATCCTGTCGTCACCTTATCACCTCTTTGAGACATCCAATATTTGGGTTTGACTACATTTTCTCTTTATACATTGGGATGAATACATCTTGTGATCTTAAAGTCTCAATCCAAAGGAGAAACAAGGTTTGATATCTTGAAGTCATTTGTTTAAATTTCTGGGATTATATTACTTGTTTTATTCATCAAGTAATGACACTCATTTGATTCGTACAAGTCTCACATATACCCCTGGAAGCTAAAATTAATTACATGCTCATAATAGATATTCATCCTGTCTCTTATTTTCCCCGACTGTACTGACAGTGCCTTTTCATTTGAGTTGACATTGAATGGAAGTATATTATTAATCCATCTCCTGTGTTTTTTTTTTTTTTCATTTTATCTTTGCCTATTATTAAAATTATGATTTGTTTTATTTTAACAGGTTACTTCTGGGGATTATATATTGTGGAATACACTGGGGAAGTGTCCATCTGCAGCAGTGGCTCGGGTGTAGAATTCGGCTGCAACCAAGGAAATAGGAAAATATTAGAAAAAAACTTACGAGAAAGATACTTGTGGCTAGTTAATTGATCGTACCCTGCTCAAATAGTTTGAAATATTATGCATGCTGGTGGGTAATTGGTACTAAATAACTTTTGCATGTGCAGGGATTTGATGCTAAGCATACTCGATATGCACAAGCATCATTTTTATCAGATGGATTGTGTTGTGAAATAGGAGTTGAAAATGAGGGGATTTTGGTTGCCAAGTTATTTATTGGACAGTTGATGACATTTGCATTTCCAAAAAGGTACATTTTTGTTTTTAATGGTAATTAAGGCTGTAATTAAGTTCTTGATATTTTAGATTTTTTTAACTTCTTGTTGGAAAAGGTAACTGAAATATCTGCAACTAGATATACACGAGGCAATTCACCGAAACAAAAATAAAAAAACCGAAAAAAATATAAAGAGAGTCAAAGCTACGTTCACGTTTCATAGCTTTCCTAGCACTGGCGAGGCTTGAGAAAGAAAGAGAGCACTCTGATGATGCTTAACTTAAATCATATACATCTACGCTATCTTGGTGTGAATATCTTGTTTTCTTCATCGAGTTCAGTCTTAGTAGTGACAAAGGTGAAGAATGAATTTTTGCTCCATGCCATTTTGAATCTACCTTGATTTGCATGGAAGCTATGGAGAGGTCTTTTGTCCCTGAAGATGGAGACCAGTACCTCCCAGTTCGCTGTTTCATACATTCTCACAAGAAAAAAAACAAGAAGAATAAAAAACAACGTTGTTCATAACAGCACCATATGTCTTTTTCTTCCCCGGGACGCGTGAGAGGCAGGGGAAGAAAAAGACTTTCTCCCCTGCTTTTTCTCCTCTCCATCTTTCTCCTAAACCTCAAAAAGATGTCGACACAACATCCCCACTTGCTTGCCACATGGTGGAAGAATGGAGGGGACATACCCCTTGGGAAGTTACATAGTAGCCACCTCTGCTTTTCTCTCCCCTGTTTTTCCTATAAATATAGGGGAAGAAAGCAAAAAGAGAGAGAGAGAGAGAGAGAGAGAGGAGAGGGCGGTAGAACAGAAGAGGGAAGGAGCTCAAGACCGAAAGAAAAAAAAAAAGAGAAAAACAGAGGAAGAAAAGAAAAGAAAAACGTAGAGAAGCAGAGGAGAGGTAAGAAAGATCGTCGTCTGGAGCCACTGCAATTTCACCACTAGGCTTCCCAGCCACCGCAAACGATAGCAAACAATCTCCTCCGCTTGAGGTAATCTTCTCGTCCTCTTTTGTCCCTGTTTTGGTGTTCATTTTCATTTGCATGTAGAATGTGAGCAATTCTTGTTCTACAGCAAATGAAATATAATTAGGTAGTTACTGTGCTCTACACAGTAACTACCTAATTATAATTCAATGGTTACTGTGCGCACAACACAGTAACCAACTATCTATGGGCCGGTTCTGGCCTAATTTTGTTTTCGGCCGATCTCGGACCAGTTTCTTTTGGGTTAGGTTCGACCCAATTCAAATTTTTTTAAAAAAATGCTTTTAAAAAAAATTGTTATTTTTCCGTGTATTTTCTACTTTTTTTTGCTTAATATTGGTCTGTATTTTACGTCGTAAAAATATAAATTCGGTAATAAAATACCAGGTTGTTAAATTTAAAAAAGTTGAAAAAAAAATATTTTTGTACATACGACCAAGTGTCTCAAAGCTAAAAAATCATATTGTGTTTTTTTTTTTCATAAAAAAAAACAATGTTTTAGTATGCATTTTGACTTTAATAACTAGTTTATTAAAGTCAAGATAATATTGGCCAAAAGTTCAAAAACAACAAAATTTTATTTTGTTTGTCTTTTAGTATTCGGGATACGACATTACACGTAATATATATTCTGGATATTTATTTATTTCTATAACATAGAATAGTTAGGTTTTACATGATAACATAAGAATCTCCTTACATATAAGAACTTTTCTTGATCCTTTAAACGAACTAACAATTAGAAAACGTAACCAAAACCTTAGATTTTATCAGACAATAAAACAATGCAGCTTACCTTAGGTAGGGCGTAGTTGGGGGTGCTAATACTTTCCCTTTACTTAACCAGTCTTCGTACCCCATCTCTGAGACCAGTCAGGGTTCTTAGTGTCTAGAATAATATATGGTGATTCCCATTCAAATTTTCCACTGATAAGAGACAAGAATTCCTTGTCTTCCCATACTTGCCAGATAGACTATACATTTTCCTTCAAAGTGGATGATCGTCGCGACCCCGCACACGTGCGATAGAATGACGACTTTGCTGGGGATCTTGTGGACTAAGCATTATTTTTGGCTGATAATTGTGTTTTGTCTGATACTTGTGTTGTCTTATTTGTGTGTGTGTGTGTTTTTTTTTATTTATTAATATGGAGTTCTTTTATTTATTTTCTTACACGTTTTAATTTATGTACATATTTGTTCATGACATCACATGCTTTTATTTTTTGAAAAGCACTCACAAGCTTCTAAGTTAAGTGGGGAATTAACGATCTGCCTTACGACTATTGGTCAGGGTTCAGATGACTGAAACACCCAACTTATATCTGAGTGCTTGCTTAGTAATGACGAGCATACTTGCCTTAGCTATTCTTTACAATACCCCCATACTACCTTTACAAAGGCCGTCACTAGGCAGATATGAGACCCGTTTTGAGACTCGGTAAAAAACCTACCTTTTGTCTCACACAATGAATAAAGCATGTTCGTAAGTTGTATGTGCCATCTTTATTTGTATAAAGGCAAACCCTTTTTGAAGCATCTTAAACTTAAAACTTGTGGGCGATACAATGACTATCACTCAAAAAAATTTCATTGTAGAGTTTGGGCAAGAATCAAGATTCTTGTTTTATTATACAAGAGTTACGACCATATGTCATCCCTTGAAGAGCGAGTTCATCATATAGAAAAATATTCATACATTTATCATACATCACTTCAGGTTGAAATATAGGTCCCCCACCCAAGATTTGCTACACTTGAAAGATGGAAAATGAAATAAAAGCTTAGTTAAAGGCCCATTATCAAAATGAAATTGAGAGCATCAAAGGTAAAGTAGCTAGACTTACAAATCTGCTCGAACAAGTGCTAAGCTCCAAGAATGGAAAAGGGATTTCTGCACAACCATTTATAGGAGCACCAACAACTTACTTCCCCGTATCATCTTAGAACCTAGGGGCAACTTCAGTAACAGAGCAGCACTTTGTGCCTACCATCCCTATCCAACCAACTCAACCTCCTACGGATGGGCCTTCTGAAAATAGGTCTATCGGTTTCATAAACCTCGATAAGATATTCGCCTTAGAAGAAAGATTGGGAGCAGTTGAGGGAAATAATCTGATTCACCCAGTGATAACGACTAAAGTTTGTTTGGTTCCAAATATTGTGGTGTCGAAGAAGTTTAGAGTGCCGAACTTCGTCAAGTATACTGGACTAGAATGCCCATACACCCATCTCCGGTCATACTACTACAAGATGGCTGAAATGATCCATAACGATAAGATGCTGATATACTTTTTTCAAGATAGTCTCACTAGATTCGCTTTAAGTTGGTACATGAGACTAGACAATATGAGGATCAAGGCATGGAAAGACCTGGTAAATGTCTTTTTGAAGCATTATAAATTTAATCTGGAAACTGCCCTTGACAGAACCATCATAATGGCTATGGAGAAGAAAAATCAAGAGTCTGTGAAGGCATATGTGCAAAGATGGCGAGATAAGGTAGCACATGTTCAACCTCCATAAATAAATACAGAAATGGTGATGTTGTTTGCCACCACCTTTCAATCCCCTTATTATGAGCATTTGATAGGAAGCTCGGCTCAATATTTTCATGAAGTTGTAAGGATTGCGAAAAGAATTGAACAAGTTATCAAGATGGGAAAGATTGAAGGTTTGACCATGGATTCCAGAATAATAAGGACAAACAAATCTGAAGATGACTTTCAATTAGGAAACCTTAGTTGTGCGTCAGGTCTCGCTATAGCATCAACTACGCAAATGCCTTTGTCAGAGATCAACATACCCCTTCCACTTGAGTTTGTCTACCAATATCTGTTAGACTCTGAAATTCTTACTCTGACTCTGTCAAAACCCATGCAACCACCATTTTTTAGGTGGTATGATCTAAACCAAAGATGTGATTATCATAACACGGTCCTGGGCCATTCATTTGAAAACTGCAAAAATTTCATGTATCAAGTCCGAAAGCTGGTAAGCAAGGGGCATATTGAGTTTGTGAAGAGTGGCGGTACCTATCACATAGTTACCTCTATCTTCAACAATAACAAGTAGTTTGCAAAATGCTGACAAAGGCGTAAACATTATGCAACTATCGAGAGAATGAGCATTTGTCTTTTGCTGCGATATGCTTTCATATATCGTTGATGCATCACATATGTTTAATGAATTATGCTTTATTCTTTATCTTATTATTGTCTTGAAATAATGAGATGTTTTTTTGGTATTTTGACAAAATATTTTGATCAAACTCCAACATGCGGTGGTTAAAGTTAAGCAATTCTAAAGGATTAAAAGTGTTTTGATTGCAAAAATATCTCATTGACATGATAAATAACATGAGGTGACCAAGCAAATTTAGAGCTCACCACAAAATTAAACCACACATCATATAGCTAAGTTTTAGCAATATGCATAATGATGTGTAGTGGATTCAGTAGTTATAGACTCGTGAATCATGATTCTTATAAGTCCAAATCATTACATTGGATAAGGTCAAAATTTATCGATTCTATCTGACCTTGCATGAAATAAGAAAAGGCCATCTTTGTTATCCCTTCATTGTCTACAGATTATATCTCCTGTAATCCCCATTTGAGCCAGAATAATTTTCTTTCAAAAGAAACCATGACTAGGATTAAACCTCACACTAGGGGTAAATGAGAGATATTTTGAAGACACTGATAGAATCAATGGAAAATGAAAGGCTAAAAAAATTTTTACAATGATTGAGAAAGGGCTAAAAGAAAAAAAGAGACATAGACTAGGGGGCTGAAAATACTGATGCTGATCTTTCCTTACCATCCAGACAAAGTAGTGAAGATGGGTGCTAGAATTAATTATGTCACCGTTATTAGACACAACAAACACCAAAAGTCAAACACCAGAAAGATACTAAGCTATAAGCATGACTTTTGGTATCTATGATAAAGCTTCTGATGTCATCAAATGATCAAAATTGGTCATTAATCAAAGAAAAGTTGGATTTGTATTATTACCCATGTTAAAAGAATTCTGATGAGGTTAACATGGTTATATGTCATTTCATTTACAAAGACAATGGCAGAAAATGAATTGATGTTGATCTCAAGTATTTGAAACCCTCAAATACCTTTTGAGCCTGTGAATTTCCTTTCTTTCATAGCCATGAATCATAACCTACATTACGTGCTTCTAAAAACCTTTTTTGATCAAGTAATTTGAACAAATAAATGGTGCTCTCAAAACTGGAAGAGAGTCCGAGACATTTCTTTTCATAATTTTTTTTATTTTGTCATTGTTTTTTTTTATTATTATCTAAAACTACTAATACAAATTTTTCATCTTATTTTTCTGTAAGTAAACCGCGGTAAAATATATTTTATGCAACGTTTCAGTTATATTTTTCTAATTTTTTTGACAATGTAATTCAACGTATACGCGACACCAAGCAAGACGAAATCTTCCACTATATATTTAGGATATAAGATTTAAAATGTCCGCTATTTTGGTTTGATTTAAGTAGCAAAGATTTCAGAAATATTAATCAATTGGAAACGACCTGACATCTCATATGACACCATTCATTCCTGGCATGACCTCAAGCATCCATCAATCGAAAAAGGCCGGCCTTGGTGTGTGTGTATATATATATATATATATATAGCTTCTTTGAGAGTGACATGCCATGAAAACGAATGCAAAGCTCTCAAGCCTCTTGGGCACTAACGTCCAATTAGGAATTGGTGGTGGGGCTTAGCACATTTTTATAAAAAAAAAATGTGTACGCATGGTACAGTAGCACTCACAGGCTAGGTTATTAGTGCTCGGGAAGCAAAATAACGCACACCACTGAAACCAGCCCAATAATCCTTGGCATCCAATTGCCACATGTGTGCTAAATATGCGCATGCAAACATTGTATGGCGGCTAAAGGCAACTTATTTCCAGCCCCAGCAAATTGAATTGTCGCCCAATCTTGGACCCCGTGGGGACTCCGTGTCCAGAGAGATGAATGGAGCCCTAGATCTACAATGGACATTGCGAGCAAGGAGTTAGGGCACACAATAGATGATGTGTAGCTGTGTGGGTCCGGCCACGGTGGTTGTCGGGGCACACAGAACTGATGAGTGGGACCCTTCAAGGGTTAGGGTTGCATGATTTGGGTGGGGAGGATGCTAGGGATAAAATGTTAGACAGACATGAGTGGGGTCCGAAATTTAGTATTAGTCTTCGAAAAGAGAAAATCTCCAAATCCTTTTGGCTAGCTAGCTAGCTAGCTAGCTCTCCAAAAAACAAAATTCATCCTGAGAAAGAAGGAAGATTTTGGTGACACCTTTTGATGTAAAAAGGTGGGATTTTGTTGAAGAAGAGTTATGGTTGAGACTTTTTAAGTAAGATTTGATCCAACATACGATATTATAGATGGAAGTGGCTGCCCATTTTTGTAGAGAGAGAGAGAGAGAGATGGGCATTGAAAAGCATATATATAAAAAGAGAGATTTACAAGATGGGTTATGTTTGTGTAGTAGTAGTAGAGTATATTTGTGATGTAGAAGATAGTGTCTGGGTTTGGTGGATGCGCGTGCAGCACAAGATGTGGGATTGTGTCATAATGGAGGCTGCCAGCCACACCTCCCATAATAAGATTATTCCCGACGCATACCTCATGAATCATTCCCTGCCCTTAAAACTGCAAAATTTGATTCTAAACTCACCATTTTGCATCATTGCCTTCCACTCTTTCTTGTATACAGCTAGCTACCTCTACCTATCGATTTCCCATTTCCCATTTCCCTTGTACCACCTGCTAACTCATGTCATCAACCTTTTGTTCAAGAATTCATCATGATTCCTATATAAATATAGCTACACCACACATATTCTACTAATTATGTGCTTATCTACCTATCCATCCCCTACTTGTTTTAGAGGAACCTTCCTTCCTTCCTTCTGTGGAGTTTATTATGGTGTATTATTATTATTTTAGTATTAATCTTGTATGCAAAGTCTTGAATTATAAGCCAAGAAGAGTAAGAAATTGTTGAGGAAGGTTGCAAAAGTCAATTAATAACCCTCCGGAAGCCTACCGAGCACTAATTACTTCGATTCCCACAATCTGTTTTTCAGCTGGGTTTATTCTATTCGACCAACTTTTGATTAAATTCATACATTGGAAAGAGTGAAAATTATCCAAATCATCTTATAATTTAGTTATTTTTATGGTTTTTAAAAATTATAATTTCAATCTTAAATTAACTTTGCCAGAGCATAATAATTTACATCCTAAAATTTAATTAGTCTGTTTTACACTCATTAAGAATGCAAACTATAACTTTTAAAAACATAAAATTAATACAAAACACATTAAACTATAGGATAATCATAGTAGTTTTTCATTGGAAAAATAATAACAATGCCCCTTTGATATTGTAATCTGGATTGGTGTGCCCCTAACTCACTTTCAAAATTATTTGGTTAAGAAAATGTCCCCTTTGGAATCCTTCTTCTCCTTCTCCTTCTTCTTCTTCTTCTTCTTCTTCTTCTTCTTCTTCTTCTTATTATTATTATTATTATTATTTTCTCTTATTAATAGTAGAGGGACACAATTATTAGAAAAAATTGAAGAATTCAAGGACGAATGCTAGCTAAAGGTAAAGCCATCCTAAGATGTATAAAATTAAAACTCACACTTATATGTGGGCGTGATCATTAATTTTATGTAAAGAACGGATTATATGAAATATAAAGGTAAAGAAAGAAATGTTGTGAAAAATCTTGACATTTAAATGATGGTTTTGGCTTTAATTAATGAACTTTCCAAACTCAAAAGTTAAAGACTCTTGAGTTAATGACTCTTTTTAGGCTTGTCTCTAATGGTGCGGTTGACTATATTTTCAATCAGCTGCTTCTTAGTTTCCAGAGAGGAAACTTTTTAACCCTTTTATGATTAGGGAGCTGTATTTTTACTTTCTTTGCTTCATAAGGTTTTAAATTCAAAGCCAACATCTAGAGAAATCCATCCCTTTAATATACTAAATTAATATGAAAGATGCATATTTAGAATTACTTGAGAAAATAATATATTGACGGATAAGATAAAATATATCTAATTACCTCCTAATTATAAAATAATTAAAAGGGAGGGAACTCCTTCAGTTTTGAAATGTGAAGGGTTAAGGGAATGTGCATTGAGAAATGATGCCTAAGATGAAATTGCATGGAGAATAAAAATGATGCAAGGTCAGTGCCTTTCAAATTCACGTACGGGGGCCTCCCCCAATTCAAGGGTATTCTCATTATTTATTTGCCACGCCTGATTCCTCTTTGTTTTTTCCTTCTTTTTATCTTTCATTTTGCAAACTTTTTGTGTTGTGCATAATTATTATTTTTACCGTAAAATATTGATGATATTTGGCACGTCTATTGCTTCTTCTCCTCCTCCTCCTTTTCTTTTTCTTTTTGTTAATTAACACCCCTTTCTCCTCCAGGAGTTGGTGCTATTCTTGGAATTACGAAGAAATTCCTTTGTTTTTTTCCTTGTTCACAGGTAACATGGAGTTGAGATCTTGAAAATTCAAAAGGCTATGCTTTTGAATATTATTGATTGTTGCTATTTTCTTACAAACCATTGGGTTATTCCATGTTACCTGACTGTTAGGTGATCTTGACGCTTGCAAACTGAATTCAATGATATTTCAAATACATGCAATAAGTGATCTTTGATCATGTTTTTAGAGAGAGGAATTATTTTCTGGAATATTTTGCCAAGCAATTAGGAGTTCTTAGAAAAGTTAACTTAATAAATTTTCTGATTTTTCTGAGTTTTTTTTTTGTACTCTTTTAACCGTTAATCCATGTTTTCAATGACAATAACAATTGATTAATTAATATATCTCTCGTTATTAAAAATACAAAACACCTCCTTGTTCTCTTTTTCAAGGACAGTGGTCTCTGCAACGACTAGCAAGGAAGCAAGGTTGTTTTCATGTCAAGATCATGTTGCTAAAAATCAACAAAATGTTGGAGTGACGTACTGTACTAGAGCTCAAATAACAACAGCTCTCAAGTTATTGCTTGACACCTAGTTTGTGTTTTCTTGTGTTCTTGTTTGTATTTGTTTTTCTCTGTTTTGGTCAGTTGTCTTTCACTACCTGAGAGTGGAGAGCTGAGACCGCAGAACACTTGGAACTTTTTTCATTGCAAAATACTTAAGCTCAGTAGCAGTACAGAGCTTACAAGTTTTAACTTTTTAAATTGCAAGATGCTAATAATTGTTGTCATGCAATAAAAAAACATGGAGTCCTGTCTATAATTATGTCTGTTATGTTCTATACAAGTGTCTTGATCTTGAATGACTTGAGACACAGTGATTTTTCATTGTGAATGTTGCATTTTGACCTGGTCCCATTAATCCAAAAATCCTTTTGAATGCATGACCAATTAATTTGATTTGATGATGCACTATTCCCATTTCCCAGTAATTCGAACCAATGCTTATAAATATAATGCCTCTCAAAATTACAATAATTATAAAAATTAACAAAAAAGACTCCAATTATTCAGTCCTATATTAGTCCTATATGATTTCAATCAATGGCGCTAAGACTATTGAATGGTCCCTCCTCTTGCCAGAGAAACGAATCATGAACATGGAAGGATTGTTTCCATGATCATAAGCACTGCTACTCCTGTCGTCCCTCCCGCTACCGAGTTCCCCAACATCCTTGAATGAGCATAATAAGCATTCTCCTGACACCCTACACAGGAAAACCAATCGGATAGCCCTGCTAATAAGTTGGCCTGATCCGGATTCGATCATCGGCATCGCTTGTTTGATGTAGATAATTTCATGATTTGAGCAATATCTATGAGCTTGGACCAGGATCTTAATGGTGTTCATTAGGAGAAAAAAAGAAAAAGGAGAGAATATATTATGTAAATAGTGACTTCTTGCTCGAACTGATGACACTGGAGAGAGCTAGGCAGAGACAGACAACAGAGCCTGAGGAGTTGAGTAGTGACAATTGACAAAGAAGCAAAGAAAGGAAATAAAATGCATGCGCGTGGGCATAAAATCCATTCCCCTGTTCTTGTCGTCTGTGATGATAAAATCAAAATCAAATTATTAGAAAGATTTATTTCTTTGGAATAATATTAGTATTCTTTTTTTTTCCCCGCATACTATTAATATTTTTAGGAAACCATATCATCATCTTATTCACTTCATTATGCCTGCAATCATGATTCTTGGTTGCCTCACCCGCATGCCCCCCTTCTCTCCTTCACTCTCTGTCATCTTCCTCTAGCTAACCCCACTCTCTCTCTATTTCCTTTTCACCCACCTATAAATCCCATACTCACCCCTCTTCTCTCTCTCACCCTGGACTCCCTCACACCACCCAAAACTCTCTCTCTCTCTCTCTTTAGCTATTGCAGCATACACCTCTTCCTTTCATCAATTCCCTCTCCTTCTAGCTAGCTACCTTCTTTTTGATACTATTCGTCTGTGCTGTTCCAATATTTCATAATATCAATGGCTATGTCTGGATTTGAAGGGTATGAGAAGAGGTTGGAGCTTCATTTCTTCGGTGATGACCCTGCGATGTTGGACAACAATCTGGGTCTAAGGCTTCTTGATTTTGAGTCATTAGAACAAGTGTTAAATGCCGTGCAATGCACTGTAGTATCTGCTGTGGCTAACCAATACTTTGATGCCTACGTGTTATCAGAATCAAGCCTCTTTGTGTACCCCACCAAGATCATCATCAAGACATGTGGGACCACCCAGCTCCTCAAATCTATCCGTCCATTAATACACTATGCTTGCAATCTTGGCCTATCTTTGTGCTCTTGTAGGTACACAAGAGGTACGTTTATCTTCCCTAAAGCACAACCTTCCCCTCACACCAGCTTCAAAGAAGAGGTTATCTGCCTTGAAGACACCCTCCCTAACAATCTTTGCTATAGAAAAGCCTCTGTCATGCCTTCTAAAACCACCACTAATTCCTGGCATGTCTTCACTGCTAGTGATGAATCTCACATAATCCCCAATGATCATGATATTTACACTGTTGAGGTATGCATGACTGATCTTGACCGTGTTTTGGCTCGTAAATTTTTTCTACCTCCTGGTGGGGGCAACAAAAGTGGTGACATAGCTGGCAAAGAAATGACAAAAATTACTGGCATAGGTGATATCAATCCAAGAGCAATGATTTGTGATTTTGCGTTTGACCCTTGTGGATACTCCATGAATGGGATTCATAATGATCGCTACTCTACCATCCATGTCACCCCAGAAGATGGCTTTAGCTATGCAAGCTTTGAGTGTGTGGGCTCCATCTTCGATGATGATGATATTGAACATCTTGTCGGGACTTTGAGGAAGGCAGTGCAAGTTTTCCGGCCAGCAACCCTTTCGGTGTCGACTACGTGTGCAAGTCACGAGGTATGGCCACGTGTCGCCCATGCCCTCGAGCCACTTGGTTTGAAATGCCGGAGTTGCGCTGCCGATGAGTTTCCAGCCGCCGGAAGCATCGTGTTTCAAACGTTCACAGCCCGCCGGAAATAGCTCCTCCAAGAAATGGTGCTGGTGTCACGTAGATAAGCTATTTTGGGGTAAGGGGTCGGTTAAAGGGGAGATCTAGGGTTTAGAGGGAGGGTTCTAGTTGAAAACCTTAGGGTTGGTTATGGATGCATGGTGATGATATGGAGAGATGTGATTGGTTTTGATGGAGGGTTGTGGGCTTTGACTTGTGTAGAGAAAGATAGACAAAGGTGGGGATGGAGGGTTTAATTAGAGACGAGAGGATGATGTGGAGGCATGAAGAAGAAGGGTGAGAATTTGGGTTCTATCATGATAATGCACCCCACTTAGGCTTGTCACGCCTAAGGTTTTTGAGCTTGCGTTGTGTAGTGGGGGGTGAAAAGAAAAGTGTTTTCAGGTTTATATATGGAAATTTCTCTTTCTCTTATTTTCTTCAAGTATTTATTTATTTATTTATTTCTTGAAGTATTTCTCTTTACCAAAGAACAAATTATCAACACTCTTGTATGAGTCAAGTCTTATATATTCCCATCAATTGATACATGTTAATTCGGAATTTTGAAACATGTTAATTCGGACTTTTGATGCACGTAATTGTTTAACTAACAAGAGCAAGTGATCATTGGTGTTGGGCAAGAAAAATAAAGAAAACAAAATCCAAATGAAAGAACAAAACCACAAGAAGGTGATTTGCATGGGAACATGAAGATATTGTGAGTGAATTTAGGTTTAGCAACGATGATTATGTTGATGAGTTGCATCTGGCGTGGAAGTCACCATACCTCAACATGATGCAATCTAACAGCTCTTTGTCTCATTATAATACAGAATCTGCACGTGACCAAATGTGCAATATTACTTGTCCAAGAATCATTTGCCACAAAAAGCGTGGAGATCATGTATGGACTATATTGCAATATTGCAAAACGCCAATACCTCACTTCACCATGCCATCGATCGAGTTTTGTTGCTTCTAAAAACAAGAAGGTTTTGTTGCTTCTCTTCTCCTTGTAATAATATTGAGGTTATCCTTAAAACAACGTACGTAAAGATGAGAGTAAAGCCCAGCCACCGAGCAAACATAAATTGTCAGGTTGGTTTACATGAGCTAGCGATCCATTTCATAGAAAATGAGGGAACTGTTGAACGCTTAAAGGCAAGTCGTGATCAAAATGGAACATGTAAGATCCCTTCAAACAACATGAAGTGATGTTCTACTAGCTTGAATCGGCTTATCTTATCATATATGCTTGGCTTGGCTAGCTTGTTGACACCTAGCAGGCCCGACCGATCAATCGATCGAGGTTGGCTAAGCCCAACCTAACCCTCTTCTCTTTTACCTTATCTTCTTTAACCGAACTCTCTCCTCTTTTGTCCCAATGAAACCCTACATCCTTCTAATGACCATCTTATCTCACCAATAATTTAATTGTTTAGGACATGTTTTCTATATCAATGGCTATCCTAAACTTTACTTAGCACCAACTCTCCTTGGCTAACAAATCTTTTTTTATTAAATATCTAATTGCATACACTAACATATCTTCTAATAACAAGTGAGATATGACAACCAATTACTCAACTTTCTAAAAAGTTAAATAATCCTTTTCATTTTTCTCTTTTTATTGGGTAAATTTATATAATCTCTAGTACTTTTAAATACCACAAGTTACGAGATAAAAAGCCAAACAAGGCAATTAGCTATCACTTCAACACAATTCAACAAGCTACACATAAAAACACTTCTTACAACTTTATTCTATTTTCTCTTCCTATACATTGTTCACTTCAACTTTGTTTATTAACTTAAGTATTAAAGAGTTCTTTTTTTATTAACTTAAATATTAAAGAGTTTCTCTACTACCCACGACACCTTTTCTACCCTCAGCAAATGTTGTCCAATATCATTTCTTTGCCACCTATAACAACAACCCCAATTTCAGTCATAACATAGGATAGTTTCATGACAACTGGTGCCTTAACAACAACCACAACAATCGCCAACACAAGTTTGATTTTTATGGCTTTCAAAGGTCTACTAACACCGACTAGAAGCAGGGCAACTGTCCACAATATAAAAGAAATTATGGCTCTTCATATTGGTGTCCTCACCGATCCTTTGAGCATATTGTCAAGTGTCAGCTCTATGTCTCCTTCAGCCACACAGCCCATTAATGCTCTCAACTTCGCAACCATGGACAATAGTCAATTGCCAATCTTGTTCTTGGTAATGTTTCTACTCCTAATCTTGTAGATTGGTTCCCTAACACTAGTGAAAATCAACATGTTACATCTGGTCTTGCGACTCTGAACGAGTTTCCACCCTATTTTAGTAGTGATCATTTACATGTTAGTAACAGTAAAGGCCTTTCCATATCAAATATTGGGCATACCATGTTACATACCCAAAAACATACTTTTACTTTATCTAATGTTCCTCATATTCCTCATATTACCAAGCCATTACTTTTTGTTTACAAATTTTATCGTGATAATAATGTCTATTTTGAATTTCACGCATCTGTGTTTTATGTAAAAAATCTCACCACCAAGACAATGCTCCTTTCCAGTCAAAGTAACAATGGTCTTTATATTTTTTCTAAGTTTTCAGCTACGTCAATCCCTTAGGCTTACTAGTCTCTTTACGTCTTCACAATTGCTGATATCTGGCATAGTCGATTGGGTCATCTTACTTCTCGTGTTCTCATTGTTTAGATTTCAAAAAACAAATAGCTTGTACTTTTAGATGTTCTCCTGTTAAATATCAAGTTTGTCCATTAAACAAGTCATCATATCTGTCGTTGAGACTTATGAGTTACAAAACTACTACTCCACTTGATTTAATCTTTAATAATATTTGGAGCCCTTCTCCTATGTTTCCCTCTGATGGTTTTCATTATTTTGTTATTTTTTATTGATACACATATAAAATATATATGGTATTATCCTTTTATTGTTAAATTTGATGTGATTTTTACTTTTTTTTCATTTTCAAGTTCTTATTGAGCATTAGTTTTCATGAAAAAAATAAATCTATTTAAACTTATTATGGTGGTGAATATCGTAAGTTAAACAGTTTCTTTCAAACTATTAGTATTCATCACCAATTAATTTATCCTTATACTCAGACCAAAATGGCATTGTTGAACATCATCATCGGTATATTGTCAAAATTGGCCTTGCCCTCTTAGGACAATGTAGTGTTTCATTACAGTTTTAGAATTATATGTTTTAATCCTCTACTATTATCCTCCAAAATCAATCCTTATTTAAGTGTCTTTTTTATCATACTCCTGATTATGATTTCCTGCATACTTTTGGTGTATTTTCTTTCTATTTTTGTGTTTATATCATGCTCATAAGTTGAATTTTTGTTCATCTCTATATGTGTTCTTAAGTTATAGGTCCTCTTATCTTGATTTAGCATTCCAACGTGTTTATATCTCCAATCATGTCTGTTTTCTTGAAGATATATTTCCTTTTGTAAAATCTGAACAAATAGTACAACACTACCACATCTCATTTCATCCTATACCTCTTACTTACTTGCCAACTTGCTTGATTCACTAATTTTCTCCCTCACTGTACTTTCAAACCACCATACCAACAAACCACATAACTAAACAGCCCATTGCCCAACCATGTCTGCCACCATCCAACAAAATTTCACCTTGTTTTTACGTCACTATCTACTTGTTTATCTAATAATCATTCTTCAGGTATAGGTTCTCTTTCTTTAGAGTTGTATTTTTCCAAGTCTTTTACTGCAGGGTCTTCTGGTTCTACTACCGTCTCACCAGGTTCTACTGCTCCAAGTCATACATCTCGGTTTGGTTCTCCAGCTGACCTGAATTTGGTTATTGATCTCTCCTCTTATCTTCTCTAATAGTTTACATATTCAGGTTCTCCTCCATATCGTCCCGCAATTCATCAACATCTTATGGTCCTTCGCCCACGGCTGCAAAAAACAACACATCTGACAACGCCTGTAACCATGTCTACCAGTTCTATCTCTTGGGCATTCTTTCCTCCCATTTTTGAACCCATTACATTCTCTGATGCTAATAAGTATGAGGCTTGTCATGGTGCTATGAAAGATGAAATTCAAGCATTGCGCTCTAACGATACTTGTTCTTTGGTTCCTTTTCATCCTTCAATGAATATTGTTGGTACTTGTTACGTGTACAAGATAAAGCGTTGTGTGGATGGCAGCATTAAGCATTATAAGGCACACTTATTTGCTAAAGGTTTTACACAGCAGAATGTATTAATTATTCTGAGATCTTTAGTCCTGTTATTAAGCAAGTGACTGTCAGGTTGGTTTTTTCCATTGCGGTTTCACATGGTTGGATGATTCATCAACTCAATATACATAATGTCTTCCTCAATATAGTACTTGTCGAAGAGGTCTACATGCAAAAACCTTCAAGTTTTGTTGACTTTACTCTTTCTTCTTATGTGTGCAGATTATATAAATCTTTATATGCTTAGAAGTAGACTTCATGAGCATGGTACACTCGTCTAAGTTATTTCCTGCTTTCTCTTGGCTTTTACACTTTGAAGGCTGACACCTCCTTATTATCTTATATGTAGGTGCTGATATCTTTTACCTTCTATGATGATATCCTGCTTACAAGCAGCGACTCTACTATACTTCAAAAACTAATATAGTTGTTGAGTTCAAAGTTTAAGCTTCGAGACTTAGAAGCCGGTCGTTATTTTTTAAATATTGAGGTTCAATCCACTAGTACAGGTCTGATGCTATGATAGAATAAGTATATTCTTAACATCCTTACTTGAGCTAGTATGACCTCTTGCAAACATGTTGATACCCCCTATTTCTACCTCTAAAGTCATAATGCTACCTGATTACTTGTTTTTTAATCCTACGTGTTTTCGTCACATCGTTGGTGCTCATCAATATCTCTCCTTTATGTGACCAGACATTTGCTTTGCTATTAATCGAGCTTGTCAGTTTATGCATGCTCCTACAGATTTTTATTGCGCTGCCGTTAAACACATTATGCATTATCTTCGAGGTACAATCTATTATGGTTTACATATCACTCATAGCTCCTTATTTGCTTTATATGGCTTTACATATACAAATTGGGCAGGTAGTATTGATGATCACAAGTCTACGGGTGATTACCTTGTCTTCTTTAGTCATATACTAATTTCATGGAAATTAAGCAAGCAATTCACGGTTGCTCGCTCTTTTACCGAGGTTAAGTATAAAGCCTTAATAGACGGCACTGCTAAGGTTATCTGGCTTCAATATTTATTGTTAGATCTACATATTAATTCTAATTCTGCTCCTACTATTTGTTGTGATAATCTTAGTGTTACTTATTTGTATGTGAACCCTTGTAGATATGTTTACCAAGCCACTTCTTACTGCTTCTTTTACTATTTTTCAGTTCAAGTTTAGAGTCGATCCTCCACCCTCAGCTTAAGAGAGCATATTATAGAATGTATATATCTAAGAAATATTATAGGATTAATCTACTATTGTAATCTCTACATTAACTATTGTATATTGTTCTATATATATATATAAATAGAAAATATTGACTAACTAATAAGTTAAGCCTTATATTTCTCTTCAACTGAAAAACAAAAACAATGAATGACTAGAAATCCTTATTAGTTGATAATCATTTAATAATGATTTCTTTATAACTTAAATATAAATTTTTTTTTCTAATCTAATGTATCAAGAAATTTTTTTATTAAAATTATACTTAATTGTTCATAACTATCATAATTATAGAACAATTAAGTGGATCAGTTAAGTAATTACTTGTTATATATAGTACAGTAAATAATGTTTATTTTCCTTCGTAAAGGTAACAATATACTATTTAAGTTGTAATTGTACAATATATTTGTAACTATCATAATTACAGGGAAATTAATTAAATTACGGAATGATAAAATAAATAATTATGATATAATAAATAAAAATACTAAATATATAGTTTGTAATGTGAAGGGCATTATAATTATAATGCCTTCAAGTAACCATCGAAATTGCTTAAACAAACTCATTTAATTTATTGTCAATGCCACCACTTCTATTCATGAAGAGCTTATGAACTTTTATAGCAAAACTCATTTATCAATTCATATGAAGCCGATGGGAATAGTAGGCTAAATCATGGACAAGCTAGCTTACCTAGTAAACTGAACTTAATTTGATCCCCTCTTGACTCATCGATGGAAACCTCATGGAGAAGGATGGCTTGAATGGAAGATTTTATTTCATTTCTCGTCAATGGTAGCTTTAGCAAGGTTAACATAGGAATGATTCCTCGATGCTTGTCTTCGAGTGGGTTTTAATTACTTGGCATCCAACATCCAAACCCTTTTCTGAATTAAAGACTGAAAAGGTTATATTCTTCTTTAACGTAAAGACATTTTCCAATTAGTTTGTATACATTATATTCTTCTTTAATTAAGTCTTAAGCATGCTATATTCATTCATGTTAATGTCTATATATATATAATCATTTTCTTGTTATTTGAAGTTGGTGTTGCTAAATCACGCCAACATTTTGATTGGTAAGATTTCATTTTTTTCCCCTTTCACTACACCATAAATAGTTTTACCAACAGATTCATTATGTCGGTGTAAGGCACGTAATTTATCGATAAAATATTTCTCAATGGAATTCGTTCGTCGGAATATTGATTGTCGGTAATTTCCCTTTTCGTCGCTAATTCTGTTAGAAATTAAAAAAAATAAAAAACACCGACGGTCTCTTAGACTACGAAGCGCACCAAAAAAAAATTCCGTAAGAACTTTACCAACATAATCATTATGTCTGTATTTTTGACAGTAATCATCGACGGCATATCTGTCGGTGATTGTGGCATAAGCGGTAAATATCTCAGAACTCCCTATCAAATACCGACAGATATAGTATGTCGGTAATAGTAATGGTAAACACCGATGGAATATATCTGTTGGTTATTGTGGCATGGATAGTAATTTTGTTGCAACTCTCGGTAAAATATTGACGGCCTGTTTCCATCTGTAAAGCCGTCATATTTATGTAAAATATTTTTAAAATATATTTATTAATAGTAAAAAAACTAATTAACTAAATAAATAACCAAATAAAATAGTATTAAACATTAGAAATATAAAAATAATGTTAAATAATATTCATCCAAATGTTCATTACAAAGTTAATGTGTTTCAAAAATAAAATTAAACTAGAATAACGGCAGAGTTGGAGGAGGTGGAGAAGGATAAGGAGAAGGAGGTTGATTGTTCCTAGGACCGTACTACTGAAAAGGGGTTGCACATCTATCATCACCCATCCTTGATCTAATCTCCATGACCATTTGACGGAACTGATCATAATCCATCGAGAGTCGTTCATATTGTTGTTTCAAGGCCATGAACTCCTCAAAGTGGGTGTTTGATACTGATGGAGAGCTCACAACGGTTGAGACACTACAGGCCTACCACAAGTTTTTTACTATAGTGTTGGAGAGCCCGTAGACCTAATTTTTGTCGAGTCCACCAGACAATCCTACCTCCATCCATAAATCTAGATCGAAATTCGGATGGGTCGAAGGATCATCCTCATATCTCACCCTCAACTGGCTATTATAGGTCTCCTGAAATATTTTTTTTAAAATATCTTCATATTCAATTCAAGAAAATAATAACTTATAAAATAAAATGATTGAACAAACATACCATGAAGTTTTGAGCACGATTGTCCATGAATTGCAGCATCCCTTTTTAGCGGTCTTGACTCCACATGTGTGTCTCTACAAACATCTTCATTGGACTCGGCTCACATCCAAGAGACATAGCTTGTTAGGAAAAAAAAGGTTGCAAGTTAAATATATTTATAAGCAACAACAAATTAATTAACAATATATTTCATTTAAATTAATCTCACCATTCGTTTCGCATGTGCATTGAACGGGACAGAGCCACCGGTGTGCGTGGTCACCGAACCATGAATTTACCTGTTCCGGTTGTCGGCACAAGACTGTGAGCATCGTGAAAACTGCTCAGACGTCACGTGCTCAATATATGTCGTCCATATATCCCTCAAGATGAATGGCGGTTTGAATTCCCATCAAACCGCCACCTCATTTCATCCTTCAAGACCGTTATCTCTCGGGTATCTTTTTGCTTCTTTTTTTTTTGTCAAACAAAAAATCATGCAACCTACTTCCATAGTAACTGTTGTAACCCATTTTTGGGTCCCTACATAAAAACAAAAAAAATACAAAAAAAATAATAAAAAAAATAATAAAAAAATACATTATAAAAAAATATAACAGTGAAAAAATGCCAGAGCGCTCTAAAAATGCTCAAAAATTGATTGAGGATGTTCAAAAATATAAAAATTAATTTTTGACAGTATATCATTCACTGATGAGAGCCCCGATGATAAAGAAAATTCAATTTGAGGAAGAAAATTCAATTTGAGGAAGAAAAATGCAAAAGTTAGAAGTTTATGGACTCAATTAAATTTTTATTGAAGGTTTAATTGAATTTATAGAGGTTTTAATTGCAAAAAAAATTGATTTTGGAGTTAATTTGGGCTTTAATTAGAAGAAATTAATTTTCTGGGGTCAAATTATAATTTTTGGAAGTTAAATTGGTCAAATCAGGGGCTTAATTGCATAAATATTGAAGTTTAATGGCCAATTAGGGACTTAATTGAAGAAATCCGAGACCAGGGAGCAAAATGCAAAACGCGCGCAAATGGAGGGCCGAAATTTGAATCTGATGCTTTTGGCGCCTTTTCCTTTTAAATAAAACGGCGCGTTTTGACCAAAACGGTGCCGTTTCATTCACTGTTGCTAAAAAAAAAAAAAAAAAAAAAAACAGAAGCCCAAAACGGTGCCGTTTTGACAGCACTGTAGCTCTTCTTCTTCCCCTGGACGCGCGAGGCAGGGGAAGAAGAAGATTTTTTCTTCCCCTTTTCACCTAATTTCTCACCCGGATTTGGCGCAATAAGACGCCCGCAATCACCCACTTGCCACCTCCTTTTTATCCACGGATCGATAGTGGAGGGGGCGGCGGCGGCCACCATGACGTCTCCCCTGTTTTTTCCTATAAATACAGGGGAGGGCTGCTAAAGAATGAAGAAAAAGAGAGGAGAAGAGAAGAGAAGGGAGAGACAGAGAGAAGAAAGCAGAAGAAGAAGAAGCAGAAAAGAGAGTCCAACATCACCACCGCAGGTAGCGTTTCCCGTCGTTTTTTTGTTCTGCATGCAGATTAATTAGCGAGGTACTGTGCTGTGCACAGTAGCTCGCTAATTAATTCACGGCTACTGTGCATGTGCACAGTAAACCGCAGATTAATTCTCTGTTACTGTGCACACAGTAACCCCCGGTTACTATGTGCACAGTAACCAGCCCATGCATTTGGGCCATGTTCGGCTCAGCCCATGTAAAAGGGCCAGGTTTGGCCCAGCCCATGCAATTGGGCCTGATCCGGCCCATAAAAAAGAAATATTATTGTTTTAAAAAATATTTATGATGTTCCCATTTTTTATTTACGTTATTTTTATTAATATCGGGTATTACAATATCCGGTTTTTGTCACAAACTTCCAAAAAATACAAAAAAAAATTAAAAAAAACATTTTTGTGCATACGGCCAAGTGTCTCAAATCTAAAAAATCATATCGTATTTTTCATATAATACAAAAAAATAATATTTAGTATGCATTTTGGCTTTAATAACCAGTTTATTAAAGTCAAGAGAATATTGGCCAAAATTTCAAAAACAACAAAAATTTTATTTTGTTTGTCTCGTAGTATCCGGGGTATGACATTACACGTAATGCATATTCTGGATATTTAATTCTTTTTCGGACAATAGAACCCGGGGTATGACATTACATGTAATGCGTATTCCGAACAATAATAAACCACAACACGATCTTATATTTTATCAGACATTAAAACAATGCAGCCTACCTTAGGTAGGGCGTAGTTGGGGTGCTAATACCTTCCCTTTACGCAACCAGTCTCCGTACCCGATCTCTAAAGACCAGTTAAGGTTCCTAGTAACCAGAACACTAGGTGGCGACTCCCAGTCCATATTTTCACATATAGAGACAAGAATTCCTTGTCTCTCCTTATTTTGCCAGGAATAAATATTCTGATTTTTCCTTGAGGGTGGACGATCGCCGCGCCGTCGCACACGTGCGACAGAATGGCGACTCCACTGGGGACCTTGTGGACTAAGCATTGTTTTGTCTAGTTTTTTTCTTTGGGTTTATTGTGTTTTATTTTTAAGATGAATTTCCCTTAGTTATTTGCTCATATGCTTTAAATTTATACATATTTGTTCATGCGTTATAGATTGTGTCATGCATATGAGAGTTTGTACTGAAAAACTTTAAGTTAAGTGGGGGACTAGCAGCTTACCTTACGACTTTTAGTCAAGGTTTAAGTTTGTGTAAACCCCAACTCTTCGCTGAGTGCTTAGACTGGTAACAGTTGGTACACGTGCCATCTCATTGCCTACAAGCCCCCATATTGCCTCCACGAGGGCGATCACTGGGACAGCAAGAGACCCTTTTTTAGAGACTGAATAGCCAACCTACCCATGTTCACATAATAAAACCTATCCTTAGTTTGTATGTGCTATCATTATTTGCATCCGAGCAAGCCTTTCTTGAAGCATCTTGAACTCCAGACTTTTGGGTGACACAATGACCGTCGCTTAGAAAATTTTCATTGTAGAGTTTGTGCCAGAATCAAGATTCTTGTTTCATCATACAAGAGTTGCGACCATATGTCACCCCTCGAAGGGTGAGTTCGTCATATAGATTACATGTTCATACATTTAACATGCATACATAGCAGATTGAAATATAGGTCCCCAAAAAGTCTACAACACCGACTTTGAGCAAGAAACATGGAAGATGAAGAGCGTGCTCAACGTGATGCCTATTTGCACGAGGAGTTGGAGTCTCTGAAAATAAGTGTGGCTCACCTCACTAGCTTACTCAAGCAAACACTAAGAAATACCTCTGATGAAGGTCTTTCTAATCAACCGATCACCTTTGATCCGGCTCCTACTTCAGTTCAGCCTAAGGAAAGAATGAGCGAACATGGTCAAGAACCTCAGCAAAATCCAACATTTGTGCAGTCAACGACACCTGCACCATCCCCAACAGTCGTGAAGGCATCTGCTAATGAGTCCTACAAGGCTAAGTCATCTGATAGCATGGATCAAGCTAAGATAGAGGCGTTGGAAGCCAGACTCAAAGCCATTGAAGGGGTAGACTTATATGACCCGGTACGGGCAGCAGAGATGTGTTTGGTCCCAAACGTGGTTATCCCAAAGAAATTTCGTGTTCCTGAATTCATCAAATACAGTGGAACACAATGCCCCATGACTCATCTCAGGTCCTACTGCAATAAAATGGCTGAGGTAGTACATGATGAAAAACTACTAATGCACTTTTTCCAAGACAGTTTAAGTGGGGCAACTTTGAGTTGGTACATGAGATTAGATAACACAAAAATTCGCAACTGGAAAAATCTTGTGGATGCTTTTGTCAAGCAATACAAATACAACATGGACATTGCGCCCGACAGAACCAGTTTGTCCAATATAGAGAAAAAGGATAAAGAAAGCATAAGGGAATATGCTCAAAGATGGCGAGAATTAGCTGCTCAAGTACATCCCCCACTTCTGGACAAAGAGATGGTCTCTTTATTTGCCAACACACTCAAAGCACCATATTACGAACATATGATGGGTAGTTCAGCCCAACAATTTACTGATGCCGTGATAGTGTGTGAACGCATAGAGCAAGGTGTCAAGAGTGGTAGAATTTCTGCACCAACCGAGAAAAGAGGCTTCGAAAGAAAAGAGGTTCACCATGTTGAAGATGGCTACATGGGTAAAAATAATACATCCCAAAATTACCATACTCCATCCCAAATTGCCAACATCCAAAAACCTAAACCCCAAAACTTTCAAGCCAAAAGCCAAATTGGAAATTTCCAAAGGGTTCAAGAACAACTGCCTCCACTACCATTACCCCTGAATGAGATGTATCAAAAGCTATTAAGCATCGGGCAAATAGCTCCTGAACCTCTAACACCTCTGCAGCCACCTTATCCTAATTGGTACAAGCCAGAACTCAATTGTGAATACCATGCCGGTATTACTGGGCATAGCATCTATACCTGCAACGCCTTCAAGAGAAAGCTTCTGCAATTAATCAAGGCTGGGTGGATAGAATTGGAAGATGCCCCCAATGTGAATACGAACCCGTTGCCTAATCATGCTTGAAGCATATTAGGATGAAATGTTTGGGGAATTGGAAAGCATCAATGGTCCAGCATGATAGCTTGAATTTTGTGGAACTCAACCTTGGACCGTGGTGTTGTTCCGCATTGTCTTTGAGTCCTCTACGCAGAGCTTTTGAGAGGAGGTTAGCCTATGAATAGATTCGCCAAAATAGAGGAATGAAGCCTACCTTGTTATTGCCTTTTGTTAATGCTTTTGAATAAGACTTTCTCTGTTAATGTGCTTCTCTTGTGAAATAAGATCATGTGTTTTCTTGTGTTCACATCACACTCTTCTTTGTTGTGAACATTTGAGCGCAACTTTGCTCACAACACTACAACATAAAGAATCCTTTGGTATTCCTTTCTTCCAAACCCATATATTAATCTCATATGTTTTCAAGGATATTTATTTTTGGGACCTCCAAAGTGAGTACAAAAACAAAAATCATGTTGATATTTGTCCAAAACAAATGCATTTTGAAAATTCAAGTGATTCCTTAAATAGGTACACATATACCTAGAAAACTTGAAAGAAAAAAGACAACAAAGACAAACAACACTATGAGGTGACTCAAAAAGCTGAGTTTTATTTGACTGAATAAATCACTTTGCATACGCGCATGAAAGCAAGACCTATCGATCCTTACTGCAGTGCATTTGAGATGAGGAAAGGCCATCTTTGATAATCCTTTCACAAGACTGAAATATATCCGTTGCAATCCCATTTTGAGCCTAGTAATGTTTTTTTTTTGGAAATAACCTTAACTAGGATTACACCCCACACTGGGGGGCAAAATAATAGAGTTTTTACCCATCTAGACAAAGCAATGAAGATGAGTGCTGGATTTGATCATGTAATGTTTCATCTTTCATTATCATCCAAATGAAACAGTGAAGATAAATACTGCGATTGGTTAAAAGATTTGAGCTTCTCATACAAACAACTGATATGATTGTACTCAACCAAACAAAAACAAAGAAAAAGAAAGCCCAAACCCGACACTTGGGGGCAGGACAACTCATTTAAAAAAAAACAATTCCAAAAGACAAAAGGTCAGGAAACAAGCACAAGTGATCCCTAGTCTTGAAATCCCTTAAACACCTTTTGAGCCTGCAACATATCTATTTTCTTCATAACTAATAGCCAAAGCCTACATTACATACTTGATAAAGCCCTTTCTGATCAAAGGCAAGCAATCTGAATGGGTAGGTAGTGCTTTCATGTGCAAGTCAAATCATTATTCATGCAAATAAAATAAATGCTTTGAATCAATTCGGTTCTCAATAACCCTCAAATTGACATTTAAACCTTTTGTGACCAACCAGATGTCACCTTCATCTTTAAACAAAAGCAAAAAGCTTTCATCACTTTAAGAAACATGTCCATAGGAATCACTTGAATTTTTGAAAACAAGTTTATTTTAAACCAATATCAAAATCATTTTTATACAATTGCCGTGATTAGCACCTAAGGATAAGTCATCATCGCTGCTAAAAGAACTAGCTGCAACCGTCTGCTAACGACGTGCTGTAGATTTCATTCTACGCATCTACACAAATTTATACAAATAATTACATAATTAACTTCAATTATTAAAAAAAAAAACATTCGGCAGCACCTCCCCTATACTTGAGACTATCCACATTTTTCAAACCTACAAATCTTTATAACAACCACAAACCAATTGACTACATTGGAAAATCTTATATACAACCTAACATGTATAGAAATTCAAAATCTATATATTTTCAACTAACATCTATAGAAATGCATAAATAAAAATAAAAATTAATGGAAATAATAAAAAACATAACAATCAATAATATAATAAAATTGAGATAAAACTATGAAATTTAATTCTTCATTTCCAATTACCATTTCCATGGAAAATTCAACAATAACAATTAAAAGAGACATAATTATCAAAAAAATATTACAATACAAATAATAAAATAATCAAAATTTTCCTTCAACACATCTACACAAATTTGTATGACTAATTAAATAATTAAATTCAATTATTTAAAAACAACTCGCCAACACCTCCCCTGTATTAGAGACTACCCATAATTTTCATACCTGCAAATACTGATAATTACACAAACAATGCAAAATCAACTTTATACAACCTAACATCCATGTATAAGCCTTAACTTTATATATGTTTTTCTTTTCCTCTGGCCAAGGATTAGTAGAGCATATACTTGTGATGTCTCATGGAATTATGGTTGGAAATTATGTGAAAAGAAAGAAGAAGTGATGCTTGATGAAAACATGAGCAAAGTTGCCAAAGGTAAAAAAAAAAAAGAAGAAAAAAAAGAAAAAGAAAAAGTGTTCCTTTATGTTCTTAAGATTTTATGTTGAAAGAGCTTGAAATCAAAAGAAGTTTTGCATTGGTGATTAAAGATGGAAAATTTATGTGCTTTGATGGAATATCTTGTTTGAAATATCATTTTTCAAAATGCTCTACTTTCTTTAGTTTGAACATTTTCTTTTACTCTCTTTTACCTCACCTTAACCTTAGCCCCATTACAACTAGAAAATAAAACTTTTTGATTCATGCATTGCTTATAATATATTAGTAATGGAGATGAGATTGAAGAGTAAGCTTATGGGAGAACATATTCATTGATTAAATTTGAGAAATTTAAATACATAAGCTCCTAAACACATGAGTGTTGGAGTGTATATCAATGAGAGGACCTATCACTTTGGCATGTCATAGATTTCATTTAAATCCTAATGATTAATTAAGTTTTGAAGTTTGCATGTAAATAAATTCATGAAAATTTATACTCTTTATCCTTCTTGATTGTGTTCTTGTTTATAATGCATATATTCTTGGATATTGATGGGAGATTAGGAGATTAGTCATAGTGATTTGATTTAATTTCACTTTAATTTAATTTTACCTATCCTTTCTCAAGGACGAGTAAAAGCTAAGTGTTGGGGTATTTAATAAAACCATATTATTCCATAGTTTCACCCACATTTAACTAGTATTTTGCCTATTTTTTTATATATAAAATACCTTGACATTTTTATTTTATGTTTTGAAGGCGTTTTTGGATGAAATATGTAAAAAGGAGTTAATTTAAGGTAATTGACATATTTGACCTTGAGTTGATGTTTTGTGCAAAGTGTAAGCTCTAGAGGTCGAAATAAAGTGATTCTAGTGGTATTAAAAAGTTAACATCCATACTTTTCTAGGCATCTAAGGCACGAAAATAAAATAAAAAGATCATGGAAATCGCAGCCTTCAAAGTCAAATCTCGCAATCTACCAATGTTGACCTTCGTCTATTCCAACTTGAATATCTAGAGCTACAAAAGTCTAATTGATGCAAACTTAATGTTTTTGGATTCCTGACTCAAAGGCCTATCAACGCTCCAAAGTTTAGCAAAAAATGATGTCATATGAGGGAGATATGATTTTTTAAAGATGACAACTGAATTCTGCTAGCAAACAGGTTTTGTGAAGAAACAAACCCAAATTACATTTCGAAGCATCTAAATTGATATCCAAGTTTTATTTCAGCAATTTAGCTCCTCTAAGTCAAATCTTGAAGATTTCATGCAAGGCTATTTCTTCTTTTTTAGGAAAAAAGTTATTGAAGTACTTAAATGTAAACAATCTACTTAAGGGAGAACTATTTTGTAAAATAAAGACTAGGGTTTTCTAGGATATAAAAAGAATGAGAGAAGAGAAGGAGGAGCCATCTAAGAAGAGAAAAACACCCCCTTCCTCTAAGAAACCTGAAATCATGCATTCCTCTTTTTTTATTAGTTGTTCAACAAACATGCAAAGCTAAACTCGTTTTCTTGGTTGCAAGGACACGGAAACCTTCAGATTTCAAGAACTATGAGATTCATTTTACCTTTTCTTTTTAGTTTATATGATGAATATGTTTGTTCTCCTATGCTCATTTTTTCTACGATTTTTTATTTTAATTGCTAAAACGGACTCTAAGTTATTATTGTAGACAATCTATTGCTAAGTTTGATATCAAAACTAGAGTTATGGTATATGAACTTGTGAAGCAACTGAGTTTAATAATTGTGGTGGATCTATGTTATTAATCTTAAGGAGAACATTCAATCAAATCAAACATAGACTACGGACAATTATGTTTTCTTGATTAATCAACTTATATAGTTCTTAAAGCTACCATTGAATTAAATTACTAGTACGGACACTGTAGTTGTTTGATGGTTAGGATTAGTTATACGGCGGATCCGTTAACTAACCAATGTTAAGAAGAGATAAATATTCAGAATATAAATTGATGTTTCATTTCCATTGTCGCACGTGTGCGACGGCGCGGCGATTGTCCACCCTCAAGGAAAAAAACGGAATATTTATTCCTGGCAAATAGGGAGAAACAAGGAATTCTTGTCTCTATATGTGAAAATATGGACTGGGAGTCGCCACCTAGTATTCTGGTTACTAGGAACCTTAACTGGTTTTTAGAGATCGGGTACGGAGACTGGTTGCGTAAAGGGAAGGTATTAGCACCCCAACTACGCCCTACCTAAGGTAGGCTGCATTGTTTTAATGTCTGATAAAATCTAAGGTCGAGTTGTGGTTTTTTATTGTTCGGAATACGCATTACATGTAATGTCATACCCCAGGTTCTATTATCCAAAAAAAAAAGAATTAAATATTCGGAATATGCATTACATGTAAAGTCATACCCCGGATACTAAGAGACAAACAAAATAAAATTTTTGTTGTTTTTTTGAAATTTTGGTCAATATTCTCTTGACTTTAATAAAGTGGTTATTAAAGCCAAAATGCATGCTAAAACATTTTTTTTGGTGTATGAAAAATACAATATGAATTTTTAGCTTTTGAGACACTTGGTCGTATGCACAAAAACATTTTTTTCTCTTTTTTTTTTTTGTATTTTGTGGAAGTTTTTGACAAAAACCGGGTATTTTAATATCAGATTTTTTTGTATTTTTAACAACATAAAAAATACCACCAAATATTAATCAAAATGACAAAAACATTTCGCGGAAAAATTATAAAATGCTAAAACAAATATTTTTGATTTTTTTTCTTTGAAATGGGCCGGATCAGGCCCAAATATATGGGCTGGGCCGAACCTGGCCCAAAGCATGGGCTGGTTACTGTGCACATAGTAACCGGATTACTGTGTGTACAGTACCAGAGAATTAATCTGCTCGTTACTATGCATATACACAGTAACCGTGAATTAATTAGCGCGTTACTGTGCTGTTAATTAGCGAGTTACTGTGCACAGCACAGTAACTAGTAACTTGCTAATTAATCTTCATCTGCTGCAGAACGTAAACGTTCTGCATGCAGATGAAGTTGAAGCAAAAAAAACGATGGGAAAGGCTACCTGGAGTGGTGTTGATGCTGACAGCAGCTGATGCGGCAGGGGTGGCGGCGGCGGCGCTGGCGGTTCGCGGTGGTCGGCGGTTTTCCTTCTCTCTCTCTCTCCTCTGTATTTTTCTGTTTTCTTCTCTGCTTCTTCCTTTCTCTTATCTGCCTTCTCTCTTCTCTTCTCTCGGTCTTCTCCCTCTTCTCTCCCTTCTGTTCCCTCTTTTATTCCCTCCCTCAGTCTCCTTTTTTTCTTCTCTTTTCTCTTCTTCCTCCCCTGTTTTTATAGGCGAAAAACAGAGGAGACGTCATGGTGGTGGCCGCCCCATCCACTATCGCTCAATGGATAAAAAGGAGGAGGCAAGTGGGTAAAAGGCGGGCGTCTTATTGCGCCAAATCCGGGTGGGAAGTCGGTGCGAAACAGAGGAGAAAAGAAAATCTTCTTCTCCGCTGTTCTCTGCGTGCGCAGGGAAGAAGACGATGGTGTCGTTTCAAAACGGCACCGTTTTGCGTTTTCCCTCTTTTTTCTGTATTTTATTATTTTTTATGTGGGGAACCAAAAATGGGTTACAACATCCATGATCAATTCTAATTTTTGTAGGTGGATGTGTGCTTGCGATCAAGGTTTGTTCTTTTGATAATTTTCTGATTTTATTTAATTTCGCTTGATAGCTTTCTACTTTCTTTTGCTTTAGCTTAGATAACATCCAAACCCCCCTCCCCAAAAAAAATTCCTTTATAGCCTCAAAAGGGTAGGTAGTTGTAAAATCATTTGTGAGTTTGAACGTGGTTTTCCAAAATTATATCATAGAGGATTATTTCCTATTTTTACCTCTGATCTGCTAGGAGACGATTCTTCTCTCTTCTTCTTATACATTCCCTCTCCCTAGATGTCTAACAAACTCTTGGAACTTTCAGAAAAAATTAGGAACTTCATAACTGGAATTTGGTTGAAAATGGCTGACTAGGGATGCACATTCCATAAATTAACCATGAAAAATAGGAGGTCAGTGAAGCCAACCAAACCATAGATCTTGTAGAGGGGATGTTATTCTTAAATTATGATCAAACCATCCTTTATTTAGTGGCCTGTAGTTTTTTCACCATCGATCCAGAGTTAGGAGTAACACTGCCAAATTTTACTAAACCAGACAAAGTTTTCTTGGGATAAAAAGTTGAGGGCTTTCATATGGCGAGTGAGGCATAAACAGTGAAAAAGGATGGCACAACCTTGTAAAGAGGAATCTTCTCTTTCAAAAGGTGGTGATTTGAGTCCCTAAAATGGTCTAAGATGACACGTTCATTCATTTAAATGTAACAACTCAATTAGTCATTTCAATTAAAAAAGATAACATGCAGGGACCAAACATCGTGTCACTTTTTCCCTTCATTAACAATGAGTGACATGTCATTCATCTTAAACCCTAGAAATTAAGGTTTTCTATTTGGGATTTTATGAACTTCAATTTGGTCCTTATTATTTCAATTTAAGCTTAAACATCTTTAATTGAGACAAAACTGATTAATTTTATATAATTAGGCTCTTGCCAAATTGAAATCTTTCAAGTTTGGTGCCCTTTTCAAAGCAGCCCTTAGTTTTTAATTTGTTCAATTTAATCCTCAATTAAGCCTTAAACTTTGATGTTCTAGGAATGGAACCATTGATTGCACCAATTTGGGCTTTTAAAGTTTCAATTGTGTGCTTAATCTTTTAATTTTTGCATATTGATATGAATTAGGCCTCCAAACTTTATTTTCCTTCAATTAAGTCCTTGACTAACTCTTTAAAACCCATTAAATTTTAAATAAGTCCTTGAATTTAATCAATTCTTCTAATTTTGGTCAAGTCGGATTTCAACCTTACACTTGTTTCAAATCAAGTCTTTCATCAGCCTATCTTGTCAATATACCCTAATCTGGTTGTTCTTTTATTACTTTGGTCTTTTGCAGCTCAAAGATTTATTTCCTCGTGTCATGAAAATATTTTTAGATTTTAATTTTTTAAGATTTTAAAATAAAAAATATGTATTTTTTTAAAAAAAATTATTTGGGTCCAAATTCGGGTTTGACATGTAGGTGGAAAACCATTTTTTTATTGGATAGCATGACAGGTGTATAGAAATATATCTATATATAAATCTAGTGTGAAGGGTTCGAATAATAGATTAGATGTAAATAGAAAAATTGAGAATGATTATGTTGATGAGTGTGACGTATATACATATTGATAAGGAAATTATGCGTAAACAAAGTTTTTTATTATCAAATTATAATTACTTTTGAATTATTATATACTCACTCCCTAAGAACTGGAATGTAAAAAATTAATTTGAACATTGTGTTTGCAATTTTTTTTTATTCCTTATACTCTAGCTTAATGAAGGAAGATCAAAGTGTAAGAAATAAATTGTAATAGTCTTGTATTGTTTTTTTTTTAAAGTACCTTGATTTTCTAATTTCAAGGCTTAAGAAAGCTATTTTACATGTGGAAATTATGGGGTGTTACATAATATTTCATGACAACCTATCTTTGGAAAACCACCATAGAAATTATGGGTGGTTTTATAACTTTCTAGTTTTACTTCAACTTATAAAAGGAGTATCTTTCCATAAGGAGAGAATGGGGGATCGAAAGAAAGAAAATATCCAGAAAAGAAAGAAAGAAAGAAAAATAGTAAGCAAAAGTGAGGGGGGGGGGAAGAGAGGAAATAAAGGGGAAAATAAGAGTATGGGAACAAAGGCTGAAAAGAAAAACTGAAAATAAAAAGAAAATGAGCAAGAACATCCAGAATAAAAAAAAGTTATATTTTGATTGAAAGGTATATCATTTACTCTTAATGAGATGGTATATCTCAATGGACATACCCCTTTTTAATTCCTTTTAAATCTTTGCTTGAATGTTTAATGTTCATCCACCATAATTAATTATTGGTTTGATGAAAGATAAATGTGTTTTGATATGTTTAATCATGTTTTGAAGTAATATGCATGTTTTGATGAATATATGTTATGGTAGATTGTTAATGTAAGGTTCATAGTCTATTTAAATGACAACAAAATCAATTGCAATTGTTATGTTAGTCAATGGAACTTGGTTCGATTGAAAGTATATGTGTTGGTAAGCATGATTTATCAATATTGTGACCATTGGTTGTTGCGGGTTGAAGTTTATGTTTATTCAAGTCATATTCATTATAATGTTGAATGAAAAATGTGTTAGAATCAATGTAAAAGTGTAATGTGTTGAAGAAATCTATTTTGAAGTTTTATGGTAGTCATTGGTTTATTGCATTGTATTTTTATTTTTATTTTTTTGTTTGTTTCTTTTCTTGACGCTTTAATATTTCAAGGAAGTCAATCTAAGTGTGCTTAAGCTAAGGTTGCTAAGTTTAAGCTATGTTTATGTGGTTTTGGCCATTTTTTTAGGTTAAGGCATTTTTTGGATTTATAAATTTGGTGTTCAAAGGTTTTTATTTTGATTTCTTGCAAAATAAAATTATTGGCTTAGCTTGTGTGTTTCGATCAAAGCCTAGGCATATATATTAGTGTTCTCTTCTCCCTATTAATTCTTTTAAAGACCTGGGTTTATGCTTGAGGTTATTGGGTTTGATTCTTGAAATATTTTGCACATTGTTCCCTTTTAATGAGTCTTTAGCTTTAATTTTACATGGTTTAGCTCTATGTTCCTATAATTTAATGCAACCAAAAACCACCATTTCATCTTTGCAAATTATATTATGAACATGTGTTGTATTTGGCAAGCCCAGGTCATGTGACTAGGTTGAGCCTTTAAGATTTAAGATCATGATTGGAAAAGCTAAAAATTTTCAAATAAAAAATGCATTTATGAAAGATGTATTTTCAATATTAAAAAAGCAAATTAAGCTTATATTAAATAAAATAACCACCCTCCCTTCTCTCTCATTTTTTTAACTTTTAATATTTAAGAATTATAACTTATATGTTAGATGTATTTCTAGAATTAAAGGAAGCAAAAATATAAAATATAATAAAATATATTTTAGCTTTAGAATGGATAGGTTTTAGTTATAAAACCATGATCCACTTTACTAAGACATGTTTGCTTTAACCAATAGACAAATCAATTATTAGAAAAACACAACAGAACCTTAATAATAATTATATAAATTAACAATGCAATTTATCTTAGATAAAGTGTGTCAGGGGTGATATTGTCTTTCATATACACAACTAGTCCTCTTATACAGACTCTACAGACTAGTTAGGACTCCTAGTAGCAAAAACACTATGTGACGACTCCAAACCTTTAAACCAAAAAATGATAAGAATTGTTGTTATTTCCATACCCAAATTCACTCCAAGAAGATTATTGTTGCCATGTCACATATGACAATTAGAATATCATGTAAACATATGGTACCTTGTATGAAGCATAAAAAAATTGAAATTGAAGATTCTTTTTATACATATTATACTGTGGGAACATTTAGGAAGACATACTTCGTGGTTACTCATCCATTACTAGAAGTTGTATTGAATCTTAGAGATGTAATTGTACTACCCCTAAACTTGAAAAGCAATGTGAGTTGACTAAGAAAAAAATAAAAGAAAGAGAGAAGGACTTGGTAATGTAAAAATAAAAAAGGTTGTCACACTATATTGTAACAACGACAAACAATATGGCCATAATTCCAAGACATGCTGAAAAGACAGTGTTGCCCAACTTAGTGGTGGCAATGGTGTTAGAGTATCCAAAGGTGTGAGATGATCAAGGGGTGTTGTTAGGAGATTTAAGGTATCAATGGTTGTTGTGAGAGAAACTATAGGTGTTATAAAGGGATCCAAAGAATTAAACAATATAGGCAAAGCTAGTAGAAATAATGCTAGTACATTATCCTCTGCATCCTTAACAGAGATATATGTGATGTGTGTGTGTGTGTCTCTATACACACACACACCTCACATATTATTCATATTAGTTCAATTAGTTTAGAAATTTACATTTAAATAATCAATCTTTTTTTTTTAAATTGCATACTTAATTTATATTTTCTTAGCATTAAACATGAAAAAGTTGCATTGAGTGAAGAATATGAAGATCTTTAAACTATTATATGTGTTTATGATATGGTATATAAACATTTAAGATGTTAATGTTGCCTTGATGCATGCAGCTTTTAAAACATATTGCATTATTAATGTATTAATATTAATGCTGTCTTGATGTATACAACTTTTAAAACATATTTTATAGTTGATTTTTTACTATTAATGTTACCTTGATGTTAATGTTAATGTTTCCTAGGTGTTAATGTTTTTTTAATGTTAATGCAATATTTATATCTAAATTTATTCCATACATTAATATCATTTATTTGACATAAACATTATAATAGATTTAGGCATTAACATTGAACATATTAATTTAGCTACCACCATCAACTTTATATATGTAATGCTAGCCTTCATTAACTTCATACTTGCAATGCTAACCTTTACATTATAATTTTTGACCCAAACTCGACATGACTTATCTTTTATTCTTTTTACTTTATTTAGTATAAGCTTAATATCATTAGCACAAATAGATTTTTTTATAGTTAATTCAATTTTATTTATAAGTTTGCACTTGCCAATAAAGGTATTGTCACACAACATGTTATCACATATGTAGAATATCTTGTTTTTACTAGTTGAACTTTAAAATCCTAACAATTATTTTTTGCTATATTTCATGCAATTTTAATTCTTGAACTTCAATCCATCATAGCTGTTACAACTTTGTATGCCATTAGCAATTGATGTAGATGAATTCATGTTGTGAATTTATGAATTTATAGAGATTTTTTTATGATGAGAATAAATACTTGATGAGAAGAAGGGGTGTTGTTTAATTAGAATATTTGTGTGTTTTTATATGAAGGAATTTGCAGGTTTTGACGCGCTAAAATATGTATTTTGACGAGAAGAAAGGGTTGCTTTTAATTGGTTTAAGATATATATAAGGATGGGCATTTACAACTACTTTTTCATTAAAAAGAAGAAGAATAAGAAGAAGTTTCAACGGCAACTAGAATCAAACCTTTAAATAATGGAAACTTTTTTTCTCTAGAAGTTCTTTAATCTTTAAAAAAAATGGTAAACTTTTAAATAATAAAAAATTTATATTGTCTTTTTTTTTCCACCATTTAAAATGTTATACACATACAAAGTTCATGATTTTTTTTTTTGTAATTTATGAAATGATAGAGGAAAGGGTAAAACGAAGTGAATTTTTTCTAAAATTAAAAAATATAATTGTAATGTATTTTCAATTGAAAAGTATTTTTTTTTAAATAACATATACCATATTATCAATCAAATAGTATATGTTTGGTATTGTGATGTAATGTATTTTTTAAAAGTTTTTTGCTTAAAAATACATAAAAAAAAGTTTAGATTTTTTTATTTTCACAACAACACATCAAAACTACAAAAAAAAATTAAAAAAATAATAATTTAATGTATTCTCGAGTCAAATATACTTTTAAAATGTATCTAAATACAATTTCAAACACAAAAACAAACAAAAATATATGTTTAGCTATGCATGTTACTTATAAAAAAATATATTTTAGTTAAAAAGATTTTAAATAATTTTTTATTTTTAATATTAGCATATTAAAATTATAAAAATAATAAAAGTTTAGTATTTTTTTAAAATTAAATATATTTTTTAAAAATTACCATAAAAACAAATCGTGTCAAAATCTCGATAATCCAAAACATCGATTGGGCTTTCATTTAAAGAAAACAATTTTTTTTTATGTTCTAAGACTCCGTTTGGCAACGCGTTGTTGCCTGCGTTTCTTTAAAAACGCATTTATTAAGTGTTTGGTTGCAGGTTCTTTAAAAATCAAAAATCGTGGGTCCCACCATTTATATGCGGCAGGACCACGATTTTGGCAAAGCAAAAAAATCCTGCTTTTTGCACAAGTTTCAACCTGTGGTTGGAACTCTCTAGACGTCTTGTGGCTTAAATTACCAAAACACACACAGATCTATTCTCGTTCAATTCATTTCCCTTCCCATTTGCTCTTCTCCTTCTCATTTTTTCTTCCATCTGCATTCATTTCCCTTCCCATCAGCCTTCATTTCCCTTCCCATCAGCCCTAATTACACAACAACTCCACAGTAAAAACCATTACTGCTGCTAACCCAATAAACTGATGGCTTCGTCTCTCTCTGCACATTCAATTATCATCCATTTCTCTTTAACAAAAGGAAATGAAGAACAACAACAACCCTTTGCACCAACCCCGAAACATATATATAGATCGCGTTTGATTCAAGCTCCAGAGGTCAAATTTACATCGGGTTAGTTCACTGCTCTGTTCTTAGTGAAATTTTAAGTTAATTATTGCTTATTTTAGTGAGATCTGTTTATCCCCTTTTGTTTAATTACTTTTAGTTCACTCTCGATAGTTTTATATACTAATTTTTCCTTTGTTTCTGAAGCATCAACACAAAAAGAAGACGTCGATCAACTTGTCTTCCTGCCTTCAACAACCCCACCACAGATATCAACACCTCATCTGCAATTTCCAACGGGTATTCTGCTTACTTCACTGGTCCTTTAAGATTTTTTAGAATTTTTTTTTGTTTATTGTAGTGAAATTGACCTGTTTATGCTCATTTTAATTCACTAGTATTTTACTTTCGGCAGCCATTACTGCTAATTTTTCATTGTCTTTATTCCTTCAATTTATCTGCAGTTATATGTTTGTTTGGTGTCTTCTGCTGATTGTTACCAAATAATTGTAATTAGGGCACAATTAATTTCAGTAGCTACAGTAGACACATTCCCTACTTTCTTTGCTAAAATCGTTGTGTAATTCTGCATATTGCTAACAATAGTGTTATATATATATATATAATTATTTTAAATGTTTATTACATAAGTTATATATATTATTTTAAATGTTATAAGTTATACGTATAAGTTAAATGTTTACTATATATTTATATAATTATTTTAAATGTTTATTACATAAGTTATATATATTATTTTTAATGTTATAAGTTATACGTATAAGTTAAATGTTTACTATATATATATAATTATTTTAAATGTTTATTACATAAGTTATATATATTATTTTTAATGTTATAAGTTATACATATAAGTTAAATGTTTACTATATATATATAATTATTTTAAATGTTTATTACATAAGTTATATATATTATTTTAAATGTTATAAGTTATACATATAAGTTAAATGTTTAATATATATATATATATATATATAATTATTTTAAATGTTTATTACATAAGTTATATATATTATTTTAAATGTTATAAGTTATACATATAAGTTAAATGTTTACTATATATATAATTATTTTAAATGTTTATTACATAAGTTATATATATTATTTTAAATGTTATAAGTTATACATATAAGTTAAATGTTTACTATATATATAATTATTTTAAATGTTTATTACATAAGTTATATATATTATTTTAAATGTTATAAGTTATACATATAAGTTAAATGTTTACTATATATATATATATATAATTATTTTAAATGTTTATTACATAAGTTATATATATTATTTTAAATATTATAAGTTATATATATAAGTTAAATGTTTACTATATATATATAATTATTTTAAATGTTTATTATATAAGTTATATATAACATTTAAAATAATATATATAAGTTATATAATAAACATTTAAATATATATATATATAACTATGATTTTAATGTACATTTATTAACTTATATATATATATAGAACATCCCTGCTAATTGATGACAAACTGTTATAGGATTATGGCATAATGGCTAGGTATTTAGGTTCATGACAAACCTTCTGTTAAGTTCCTTAGTTTACACTACACAGCATGTAATTTTTTTTGAACTAGTTCCTTAGTTTTTTTTTTTCATCCCTTATTAGCATTAAAGCTTTATTAATCTATATTGAATTGTGTTTTGAATTCTATCTTGCATTGTCAACCATTCTGCTATATATAATTTATTTATTTATGTTTTCATTCCTTGTCAACATTCAACCTTTTTTTATTCTTTGGTTGATCTTTTGCTGCACATGTAACTTCTTGTTCTATTACTATTGTATTAGAGATAATTAGCATTCAATCTCTTGTTCATTTGGTTATTTGTTTGTTTTTTTTTTCATTGCATTGTCAACCATAAGCAATGGATGGGTCTGACACACATGACAAAGCTTATTGGAGCAAGGCAATGCTGCACACGTTTTGCGACATTTGCATGACAACTATTGAGAGAGGCATGAGACCAAACACACATTTTGACAAAGCTGGCTGGAAATTTGTCATACAGTCATTCAAAGATCAGACAGGCCTTTCATTATCAAAATCTCAGCTTAAAAACAAATGGGATGGGATTAAAAAGGACTGGAGGGTATGGAAGAAATTAATAGCTGAAACTGGAGTTGGTTGGTCTACTGAACTTGGGACCATCTCAGCAACTGATGAATGGTGGCAATCAAAAATTCAGGTTAGTTTGCTGATTTGCAATAGCCTCGTAATTTTTTTTTTCATGTTGTATACTTATTCACCTAGTATCATTCCTAAGTACTTCTAGCTGTCATTGCACAGGAAATGCGAGGAGCAAAGAAGTTTAGGCATGTGGGCATAGAGCCCTCGTTGTGTGCCAAGTACGATATCATGTTTACTAACATAGTGGCCACGGGAGAATATGCTTGGACTCCCTCACAAGGACTCTTATCAGATGAAGATAATGTGGCTTCTGGAATGAGGAATACAACCAATGAGGATACTAATATGGCAGAAGGAAGTGGCGACTCTGAAGAGGATGCAATCCCTGATTTCACACGTGATGTTAGCAATATGGTTGGTGGAAGCAATGTCGCAAACAGTAGCAGCAACCCCAGCAGTTCAAAGAGAAAGGGTGCACATCAACCTACACCTCAATTGCGAAAAAAGAAAAGGGGAACTGGAATGGGAGCAGTACTAGTTGCATGTATGGATAAACTTGTTGAGACTGTCTCCATGCCTAGAGGGATCACAGCTCCTTGTAGAGATAAAAAAAGGTTGTAGTATTGAAGAGGTAATGCAAGAACTGCACTCTATTAATGAAGTTGCATTTGGTAGTGCATTGCATACCTTTGCAACTAAGTTCTTTTGTGCGAGGAGCAAGAGGGAGATGGGGCTGCAATGGGTTGTATTGACAGAAAAATGTCATGGCTGAAAATTATGTTTGACCAACACAGACAAACTTAGATGGACAAGGTCAGTTTTAATCTTTTAACCTTATTACTGTCTTTGCATTTATGTTAAATTTTGTAGACAAGTAATATATTAATTTGTCTAAAATATTTTCAACTGGTTTTGCAGACTTCCTATGCTGCAATTGTTGCTGGAATTAGAAGGAGTTGCCCATGTTTTGGTGGATTTATGTAGCTAAGTTTTTGGAACACCACAACCATGTATGTTTTGCTATATATGTATGACTGAATAGTGCTGTTGGGTTGCAATTTCATGGATGTTAATTTCTGAATTGTAGACTTTAAATATGTGGATGTTTAACTTTGAATGTTATGTTTAGCTTGTTAAAGTACTCCTTTTCAGTTTGGTTACTTGAAGTTGAATGGTTTGAAGTTGAATGGTTGGTGATAATATTGTATGAAACTGTTGAGACTATTGCTTGTTGGTATAATACTTTGAATGTTTGGTTAGTTGCTCTGGAATGGAAGGTTTAGGTTGGTAATTTCAAAAATTTCAGTTGGTGTATGCCACATTTGAATGTTTAGTAACTTGCTTTTGAATGGTAGCTTTTGAAAGTTAGGTAACATTTTTTGGAATATTACATCAATTCTTATGTATTTGTATATAAATAGCAGTAGCATTGGAAGTTATTCACTTCCATATTGACAATTGCTTGGTAGAAACCGAATGTGTTAGTACATTTGAATCAAGAATGGTTGTTTGTAATTGTTGGTGTTGCTGATTGCTGCTATTTATACATCAGTAATAGGTAAGTTCCATCTAATTCCATTTAGTTCCATTTGTAACATGTTAGTTTCTAAGGTTTTCAAATGTTTGTTTATGGAGTTCATTGGGATAGTGAAGGGTAGAAAATTGTCAGTTTTGGGAATTAAATTTTTTAATCTCTTGATGTTTATTGGTTTTCCAAAGTCAGGTTAGTTTTCATTTAGCTCCACATGCAGAAATCAGTTATAGGAATGGAATTTTCAATGTTGTATGGTTCAAAAAATCTGTGTGTGAGTTGTTCATGGCTGTTTAGGGAATTAGACTTTTTTTATCTTTTAAACTTCTATTTTTGATCTCTTGATGTCTATGGTTTTTCCAAAGTCAATTTCCATCTAGATCCACACACAGAAATCAATTCTGGAAATGCAATTTTGAAGGCTCTATGGGAAATGTGTGTGTGAACTGCTGATAAATCCTTTAAGCAGAGTCATGTCACTGCTTCTGTGCTTCGGGTTTTGAATTTTATTACTGATCAGAACTGCTTTACTGTTGAGCCTATTTTTCAGAGTGCATAGCTTTGCTATAATTCATCATCTGTTTGTGGATGCCCAATAAGTTGCATCTTACACGTTGAATTTCCTTAGTTGCTTTCCAATTGAATATTCTCTGAATTAGAAATTGAGTGAATTTTTTTGGGATGTTAAGGCTTTGAACAAATCAGGAACGGTTTCCTTCAAAGTTGTTTTTTTTTTTAAAATTGACATTTTGGTAGAAGCTTTGAGAAAATAATACAAGTTGAAAAAGTATATGGGACATAGCACACTTTGAACACAATCACCATTGAAAATATTGGCTTTGTACGCCAGTAGTGGTTGTTTCCAAAATACATTTCTTATGTAAATTAATTAATTTCTTTTTAACTTAATTAATATGTCCAAAAGTTAACTCAATTTTATGAACATCAAATAGTAGGTTATTTACATGACTTCAAAATTTAACTTAATTTAACATCCAAAAGTTAACTTAATTTACATGCCGAGCAAAAATTCATAAAACATGAACAAATTAAACAATAACACTTATTTTGGTTTGCATTATCCATTTGTGTTTTTTTGTAAAAAAAAGTAACACAATTTTCAATTATTCACAATTTTTTTTTATGGCATGATAGTTATGGATTCGCACTGGTTTTCAATATTGTTTGATGGGGATTATGATGATGTAATGAATAACGCTGCCGATTACGTTAATTATGGAAATTCTTCTATAAACGATGGAGATTGCAGTGGTAGTAACAGTTCTGATACTGACGACGACAACGATGACGATTCAGATGAAGAAGGTGAGCTGTTTTGGGAAAGGGAGTTTGATGATCAGAAATTGATTTTATGCACGGCAGGTGCCATAGCTTTATATTATAATACATATATATATAAGGAGCCTTGTATGGATTCATACAACACTGGAATGCAATGGTTGATAGAAATTCTACGTGGACATTGGACGCGCTGTGTAAACATGTTTAGGATGGATGCGCCGACATTTCAAAGTCTGTGCTTTCAACTTGAAAACCAATATGGGTTAACGTCATCTAGAAGAATGTGTGTTTTTGAAAAAGTTGGAATATTTCTTTATACAATAGCTTTAGGTGCTTCCAACAGGGAAGTTCAAGAGAGATTCCAACATTCTGGAGAAACAATTAGTAGGTACTTCAATGAAGTTCTTCGATCAGTTTGTTCGCTTGCTGCAGATTTAATTCAACCTGCAGATCCCGGGTTCGTAAACACACCGAGGGAAATTGTGAACAATCCTAGGTACATGCCACATTTCAAGGTAATGTCGTTAATCATATTTGTTAATGGTGATTTGTATTTCATGAATTTGTGAAAATTAATTTTTTTTGTCAGCTGAAATTGATGTTATTTTGCTTGTTTATCATATATTAGAATTGTGTAGGAGCTATCGACGGTACACATGTACGTGCATGTGTTTCTTTTGAAAATCAAATTCCATTTATCGGCCGAAAAGGTGTGCCGACCCAGAATGTTATGGCTGCATGTAGCTTTGACATGCAATTCACATTTGTTTGGGCGGGTTGGGAAGGTAGTGCACATGATACACGAATTTTCCTCGAGGCAATTGACAATCCACGTGTAAAATTTCCTAAGCCACCAGAAGGTAGTAATACGTGTTTATGTGTGTCTGTATATATGATAAGTAATGATATTTTGTTATTTTGTTTTTTCAATTTTCAATTTAAAACAATTATATGTTTTTTCAGGGAAATACTACTTGGTTGATTCAGGATATCCTAATGAATATGGATTTTTAGGTCCATATAGAGGTCAAAGATATCATTTGGAAGAATTTAGGAGGCGAGGACAACCACAAACTCGTGAAGAAATTTTCAACCGTATGCACTCTTCATTACGTTGTGTGATAGAACGAACATTTGGAGTTTGGAAAAAAAAAATGGCGAATTCTACAGAATATGCCATCCTTTAATTACAAGACACAAGTTCAAATTGTTGTCGCATCCATGGCAATTCATAATTACATTAGAAGAACTTCAATGCAAGATGTGGCATTTATGGAGTTCGATCGCCATCCTGATTTTGTGCCCGATGATTTTCTAATTGATGTGGCTTCACAATCACAAAGCCAAGGATATCAAAGGCCTTCGCGAATGGATTACGTATGTGATGGGATTGCTGCAAGTTTAATGACACAATTATAAATTATTGTTCTAATATATTATGTCTATTTGCAAAAATTTATTGCTTGTAATGTTAATTTTATGAGATTGTTCATTATTATTATGATTAAGTCCTTTTAGGTAATTATACAATAAAAAAAATTGAACTACAATTTTTAACCAAACACATTAAACAACTTTTTCTTCAACCTCAATTTTAACCACAGTTTTAACCAAACATATATTTTTACAAACAAACCTTAAGTCCTTTTAGGTAATTATACAATAAAAAAAATTGAACCACAATTTTTAACCAAACACATTAAACAACTTTTTCTTCAACCTCAATTTTAACCACAGTTTTAACCAAACATATATTTTTACAAACAAACCTCAACTAAAAGTTATTTTTTATTAAAGTATTTTTTTTATACCACAACCATAACAACTACCACAATACCAAACAGACTCTAAAAAAAAGTGGCCTTTGTTTTTCTCTCTTTACTGTCTGTGTAGAGAGTTGTTTTCTTGGAAGATGAACTTTTGTCTGTGCATAGAAGAAAGGAAAACCCATCCATGCACACAACCTCTCTCCTTCTCTCTCTCATTTGCGTCATCATCAAACCCTTCGTTTTCGTTGTCCTCTTTCTTCTCTCTCTCTATTTCAAGTTTTTTCCTTTATATTTTCTACAGTCTTTAACATTACTATGCCTTGGTTCTTTCATCTTCTTGAGCAGCGATCTTGTGCCCCAAAACAGCTACATTTCTCCTTCTCCTGAACCCCCCACCGTCACCGGATGATCATAGGTAGACTAGAAAAGGTTTTCAACTTTTGCTTCTGCTTAGGGCTTAGGGCTCAAGCTGCTTTAGTATTTCTTTTTCTTCTTCTTTCAACTAAAAATTCCTTTCTTTGGAGGAGGTTTATTCTAATTCTTTTGTAAAACGTTTTCTTGGGTATAACCCAGATTGGAATCATTAATCGTCATTTTGAGAGCCAAATTTCCTCTTTAAACACCGAGAGGTTTTGGAGACATTTCGTTTGCCTTTTCCATTTAGGGTTTGTTTCTCAATTTCCTTCGTCAATAACATGGCTTCCCACAAAATTACTCGTTCCACTGCTTCATTGTTGAATTCATAAGATACCCATTTCAATATTTCCACCATAATTTGCGGGGATGCAATTTTTGGGCCCGTATTAATTTTTTCTCTTTGGACCTCTTGCAAATATTAAGCGTGCGGTTCAAAATTTGCTCTTTTTATCTCTTTGTTTGCTCGTATGAAACATGGGTTGTGTTAATTGCAAGTGTTGTAGCAGGTACCCATCGTCAACAGATGGTGATTCAGGGGGATACGGTGAAATGGGTTCATGTAGGAATGCTACCAACAAGCATATACTTACACAAAGATCACTAGAGATTGTTCCTGTCCCTTCACAAAACTATGAATTGCAGTACTCTGTCTTAACACAGAGAGGTTACTATCCTGACTCGCCAGATAAGGAAAACCAGGATAGTTTCTGCATTAGAACCCAAATTCAAGGTAACCCAAATGTACATTTCTTTGGTGTGTTTGATGGGCATGGTCATTTTGGTACTGAATGTTCCAGGTTTGTTAAGAATAGGTTATCTGAGATATTAGCAAATGATCCCACGTTATTGGATGACCCTGTTAAAGCTTATAATTCAGCATTCTTAATGACAAACTATGAGTTACATAGTAGTGAGATTGATGATTCAATGAGTGGTACAACAGCAGTAACAGTTCTTGTTATTGGAGATGCAATTTATGTTGCTAATGTGGGTGATTCGAGAGCAGTGATTGCTGTTAAGAATGGGAATAGGATTGTAGCAGAGAATTTGTCTAGTGATCAAACACCGTTTAGGAAAGACGAGTATGAAAGAGTTAAGCTTTGTGGTGCTAGGGTACTGAGTGTTGATCAAGTGGAAGGACTTAAGGATCCAGATATACAGACGTGGGGTGATGAGGAAAGTCAAGGGGGTGATCCTCCAAGATTGTGGGTGCAAAACGGGATGTATCCAGGAACAGCATTTACAAGGAGTGTAGGGGATAGTACAGCTGAGAAAATTGGTGTTATTTCTGTTCCAGAGGTTTCTATGGTTCGCCTTACTCCGAATCATTTGTTTTTTGTTGTTGCAAGTGATGGAGTTTTCGAGTTCCTCTCCAGCCAAACTGTTGTAGAAATGGTATGGCATTATGACCCCTTTGTATTTCTCTTTTCCATGTGTTGCATTTATGATTTAGTGGTTACTTTTTGATTGCCTTTATATAGGTAGGCCTCTGATTGCTCGCTGCTTTTGGTTGTCTGGTAATAACGATAGGTTTTTTTTCATGAAAGTTCATAATTGCATGGAAAGAAGAAGTGGATGTAAACGAAGTTGTACATATATTTATGTCAGTATTAACTATCAAGTTTGATTTGCAGCCAGACTTTCTGATTTGATTTAGGAAAGAGTGCCTTCGTATCAAGGAAATTAATCAAAATAGACTAAACGAATCTGCCTTCTTTTTTCTTTTTTTCATCAAAATTCATTGAAATACATAGTCATGAAAATAGCTTTTCTTCACAAGTTTTTTTCTCAGAACTGTTGATAGACATGTGTTTGGCATTGCCCCTCACTGCAGTGCCAAATAAGGGTTGATTGGCCTAGTTCATCAAACCATGCCATCATGTGTTGCTATAGATGAATTATTAGCATTTCTAAGTTGCTCGTGGGTAAATTTAATGTACTAGAATGTTCTTTTCCACTAGAAATTGCAAAGCAGTTATATTGAGACATGGTCAGACACTTGATCGGAGCTGACAATTACTGTATTTATTTAATAACTTCTTGAAATGATAAAGAAGCATGTGGATGTTAACTGCATGTTCTACTAAAATGTGTAATCTTCTTAAAAATGAGCTGTATTCATTTTTATTTTTTTCTTTCATTGAAATTAAATTCAGCAATGAAGAAATGATTTCTTGATAAGGTAAAAACATAGCTATTGCTAAGTTTGAGAATTTGTAAAACAAGCTACCAAAATTAATTAATTGTTATATAAAATTCTATTGCAAGTAACTGGACTTAATGTGATGTTCTTTGTTGTGAAAGCTAAAAAATAGCATGCCACTTGCTATAAGCCACTGGGGGTAGTATATGCCTGTATGTTGATTCACTATAATCTTTTGGCATCAATTTGATGTCCACTGAAATCATGTCAAAAATCAATTCATACCATTGAAGAGAGAGAGGGGGGGGGGGGGGGGATATGGGATACCATCGGAATTTTGAAGATCATCACTTTCTTCCATGAGGGAATTCTAGTCAAGTTGTTTGTAGACATTTTTATCTATGCTTTTCCTTCCTCTCATTTCTGTTGTTCCTGTCCTTAGTAATTTTACAGTCTTTCTATTGATAGGTGGCAAGATACACAGATTCCCGAGATGCATGTGCAGCCATTGCTGGGGAGTCATACAAAATATGGTTGGAACATGAAAACAGGACAGATGATATTACGATCATTATTGTTCACATCAAGGGCTTATCTAATGTGAGTGTGATTAGAAAAAAAAAAATCATCCTCTGGCTTTGCAGTTATCAATGTAATCATCTTTTTCCGATGCTCTAGGTCGAATCTCATGTTTTCATTTTATATTAATCTCTATTAGTGTTAGTGTTGGTGTTCTGTACTCGAGAGATGTCTTTATATTGGAAACATTCAGTTTTCAAGAATAAGCTCTGTACCACCTGAAAATGTAACTGGTTGTGTTTGGGGTGTACTGTTGATGTGTTTGGGTTAAGATTTAATAAGTGGTGCTTTGCTTCTTTTGGTAAATTTAAACACATAAGCATTGGAATCTTGGTAATGCTATATCTGGGCCACTCATAGATCTCAAAGTTGCAATTGTTGAATTATTTTTATGAGGCACCTGTCACTGGCTGATGATTTCCTGATCTCTATTCCTATCGATACAGTCAGGTGCTGGTGACACAGATGGAACCACTGGAGCTAATAGGAATCCCACAAGTTCAAGGACAGGAAGAGGATCTTCTGACAGCTCTGCTGCCTCTGGATCAGAAATATACCGTTCAATAAGAAGTGAATTCACAGATCTGCAACTTTCCATGAATCGAAGCCCGGCTATTGTTGTTCCATCTCCATCTCAGCCCTGGGAATTGGTGGGTCATGATCGGCTTATGCTATTGAGTCGTATCTATATTATTGACTTGGTGATGTTTCATTGTTTGCTATAATAATCCAATTAAATTGCTTCCAAAAAGCTGCTTCACATTCATTTTTATTTTTATGTAGTTTTACTTGTTTCATACATTCGATGCAGTGCATGTTTCCTCATTTGCCTCAAATTTGGTTTTGAAGAATCTTTTCACTTGAAGTCTCAATAATCTTTCTTTTGGCTGTATAGGATGGGGGTTAGTGGCGCCTTCTGCCAAAATTGAAGGCAACTTTTTCTGCATGCTCAAGGATCTCCAGGCTGCAAGCTATTGCTAATGTTACTAATTACACACGACTTTGCGAGGTAAAAAATACTCTCCACTTTGTTGTAGCTTTGCCCCTGGTAATCCAAGCTTAAAGGGAGTTGGAAATCCAAGATTCCGGGATGTTCAGAACTGATAATCATGAATTCCATAATGACTCATCTCAAGAAAGAAAAAATTCCATTAGGTTTCTGGCTTGATTTCTGGATGTCGGCCTCAACCTCCTGCAATTTTGATTTCTGGATGTCAATTGTAATCCCACACACCTTCCTGATATCTCTGTGAACAGTAGACTTGTAAAGATAATGAAGTAATTGTATAATGCATTTACTCCATGATGTCTTTATCGTTATTGCATCTACTGTGTTTGATTTGTATGGTTCATGCTGACATACAATAAACAGATCCAGTGAAATCTTGTTCTCAACAGACATCGTTCACTTATTTGAATGATTTAATGTTGTCACTGTGTCGAAGTTCCTGCCATGACATTGGATTAGCTGTCTGATCCATTAATGTTCCGAGGTAAGGGGTTGTTTTCGTAGGGTTTGACCTCGTGCTTGTGTTATTGTTTCTTCAGTAAGTGACAAGGGTTTGAAGCCCATAGTGGTCCACACGCCCTCACCTTTTGGAGAAAGCATGGATTGATGTTGGCATGCCATTGCTGGAGCTTGAGGTAGTGAGTGGCAACAAATCACTTGATGGCAACTTGTTCTTAATTGTGCATACCCACTTTATCGGTTGAGCTCACAAATCACAATAATGTACGAAAAAGAAAATGAAAGGTAACTTTCGCCATCTGATGGTCCCTGGCAATCCAGGAACAACAGTGGCAGAGAGTGGACGAGGTTTTCAGATTTAAAATGAGCCTAAAAGAAACAAAGTCCAAATACAAAATGGCAAAACAGAACCCTTACTAGAGTGGCTGGAAGAGTAAAAAAAAAAAAAATTCGTTTGTCATGATATAAAATGAAAGGTGAAGTTACAAAATGCTAGTCTTGTATTTAGAACGAGTTAAAATATTGCAAAACCCTTCTTTTTTCCTGTCAAAGGGGAAAACAACACATCGTCACAAGTGCAATCGAGCAGTTAAACAGAGCTCTCCACTACTATCTTTCACAAATACATGGCAATTCGCAAGTATAGTACAGAACTAGGGATACAAGACCCTCCCCTCCTTTTAAAATCAAGGATATGTTCAGGGAAACCAAATTCGTTGACTAGTATCAGAAATAAACGGAAAGCTTCTCACCTATTGAGTTTTGCACTACGTTACACTGCTCCAACAACTTGCTTAATTTGTCAGCTTCTTTGGTTACTTTCCTGGAAAACACAACCTCAGTACTACCAGTAGTGTTTAATTGATTACTTACAGGATCAATGTTCTCTGTCTCAAACAAATTGCCATTTTGTGCTGAAGTTCTTCGGTTATCCACCAAGTCACTCGTGTTAGTGTCCTTACAAACATCGCCATTTGAAATTGTCCTCGGTGGAGGCTGAAAAGTTTCTGCGTGTCCTTGATACCTCCCCGACATAAAGAGGCTGCAGCCAGCATCAATTACTTCATCAAGTGTAGGTTCAATTAGATAAGGTGAAGATCCCCCTCCTTCAAGCTGCAGCTCATAGGGAATTCTTGAAGCTGTACCAACATCATGACATCTTAAAATGAAGGCTGAAGAGAAAGCTTCACTGGATAAACTTGTTAATCGCCAATTAAAAATCCGTTTAAATATCATAATCCACTTGGGAACTATATAGTAGCTTGACTCATGGAGCACAAGTCGAGCACTTCTTTGTAGCATTACATATGCCTCTTTTGCAGCTAAAAGAATACCCATCATCCCACTTAATTCAGTCAGGTATGTCACAAAGCAATTCTCAAGTTGAGATCTCAGGTCTTCAATCTCATTGAACGTATTTGCACCTTTATCCAACCAGGGTATGGTATCGGGAAAATTAGGAAGTTTACATTCCCTTATTGCACTTAAAAAGGGTTCAATTCTTTCTGCCAAGCTCCAACCTATGCTTGGCAAGTACCAGTTCATCACCATTAGCTCATCGCAGCAATTCTCCAGCAAGGCAATCTCAGGACAAGGCCAATTGGTAGGATTTGATTTGGCAGCAGCAGCAATTTCTCCCAGAGACCAATCCAAGGCTTCATTGAAGGCTGAGATGCAATGGTTTGGACTTACCTCATTATCCCTCATGTTTTCAAGGACATCCAACAAAGGATTTAAATGGGTTAGAACCAAATCCCGTGTTTTTACGCAGTGAACATCAGGTTGTCGTGGTGATTCATTTGCCAACCACCGTAGTCCTTCCCTTAATCGCATGTCACTGAAAAATCCATCCCACATTTCCACTTGTTTGTCTTCAATAAGGAAAACAATTGAAAAACTACTAATCTGTGATTTGTCAATGTCCAGAAGGTCCAGTTCATTGACTATAATAGAAGAAAGATCCAAATCCTCTTCATAATTTGAACCACTTAAGACAAGAAGGGGCAATTTGGAACCGGAAGGGATGTATGCTAGAAGTTTACGAAGTCGGATTTTTTGAATATTCCATGGGATGCTTTCAGATACAAGGAAGATAACCGCACTTGCTCCATCTACTTTCTCATTCAAATTGTCAAATTTAAAATCCTTAACAACTGACAAGCAGCAGTTTAGGTGATTACCAGATTGACTTGGAAGCCATTTTCTCCATATTGCCAGGCCAGGAGATGAAATAAGCAGATCACCATCATCATTATCTTTTACAGAAGGCATGAGCTTTGAAAACACCCATGAGTCAGCTGCCCCTTGCATAACCTGGCTTCTCTGCCCAAGTCTGTCTCCTTGGTCATTGATCTGAGAACATAAAATAATTTTCCAGCAGAGACATTTGGCATCTGGGTTTCTTCTGATAAGAACATCTGCGATCTCATCTGAAACATTCAGCCTTGACCATGATTGTTCATGTTTTTCATACCTCTCCTTCATGACATGATTGATGTCAAATACGGTAGCAGTGATAGATTGCTATATTGGAAGAAAAGGAGAGTCAAAAAAATAGAAATCACCCAAAAGAGATCTCCTTGCAGGTAAAATAAACCATTGAACAGGATAATAGAGGTAAAGTCTACTGACTATATTGTTCCATAAATCGCCATCAAGAAATTCAATTTGAGATGCATAAAAAGGAAGTGGTGTATAAAAATGAAATATATGAAATGAAAAACTCACATCTCTGGCCTGTCGAATTGGTGGTCCCAATGACAATGAACTTAGTGCGGCATTTGCTGCCATCTGCCTTTGCTCACGCAACTCCCTTCGCTTTAAAGATCGCCGCCTCCATAACCTGGTTGGAGACAAATGCAACAACAGTAAGAATACGGGACAAACCCCCAAAATTACAGCTAAACAGCTGAACATGTGACCAACCTAATAATCAACTTGAGTTTTGCCTGAGCAATTTCTTCATCTTCATTACTTTCCATAACCTCGTCATTTACACTTGCTTGATTTATATCAGAAGGTTCTTCATCTCTTGATTCATTAATAGCCACAACCTGGGAAGTTGAGTTCTCCCAGTTATAACCATATTTATCACTCGGGGATCTCTCTAGCAAACCTGTTCTTGACACAATTGGTAACGACATTTCTTCCATGCTAGAAGGCATCTTTCTCTTAGGAGAGACTCTGAAAAGAGTATCATGGTTTGGCTTCTCCACAACTCCAAGCTTAGCTGGCAGAGCTTCAGGGGAGCTATGAGCCCAGGATTCACCCCATGGAAAGATATAGGCACTAGCTACCTGATGATCATCTTGACTCGTTTGGTTAACTATAGGCTCTTCGATCATTGGCTCCAGCTGTGCTACAATACTTGGGGATGCAACAACTTCGAAGTCAGGAATTTCTTCATCAATTTCACTGGCAAAACTCTTTGCATCCACAAAAGGAGAAGGAACAGCCTTTGTTTCATGCTTGTAGATCATAAGAGGCTGTATCTCTTTAGCTGCTTCAGCAGGCAATGGTACCCTCTGAGAAGGTGGTGAAACATCATCAACAATCCTTTTTGATTTTTTCATATGAACAAGGTTTGAGCACTTGATAGGGTAATCCTTGTCAGCATTGAGAAACAGGCCATCCTTCACCATATATGGTTCTTCGAATTCCCTTATAGCAAAGCCATGATACTCCAGTAGTTTTTCTACTTCCTGATTCCAATCATCCAAGTACAATGTAAGACAGATAGGATCTTCCTGTGCAAAGAATAAACAAAAGAAAGTAACTCTCATCAAGTGAAGGAAAAAAGATACCTCCATTGCAAGCCACTTGGCAATAAGGCCAACCGGGAGACCTTGGTTATTTTGTAGACCAGAATGCAAAGAAGCAAGTGCCTGGGTTCGTAACTGACCAAAAAAACATAACACATGAGACAACATTATGAAAAACACATCCGTGTTACATGCTCATGCAAATGAATCTGAAATCCAAGCAGTATAAGAGGTGAATGCTTTTATTAACACCCAAACGACACTTAAATGACCGACCCTGCAAGTGGTATCCCCTTGAGTCATATCATGAAGGTTATAGGTAATCAATCGATTATAGCAGTTAGACTCAGTGTGTTTTTTTGCGTTCAAAAAGCGCTTTTGAAAAAAAATTAATTTTTGTTTTGCTTCAAATTACTATTATTATTATTATTTGTGATTTTGGATCATTTTGATGTGCTACTATCAAAAATGAATTTTAAAAAATGAAAAAAAAATATTTTGATGAATTTTCAAGCAAAAAACACTTTGAAAGGCAATCGCTATCACAATCCCAAACACTATCGTAAACTACTATCTCAACATATTTTCTTCCTAGGAAACCTGGGTTTTTTTTCTCCCTTTTGCAGGAAGAAAACAAATAATGAGAACAAATAAAGATTACAGACAAGTGACATTTGGCAATAAGGAAAATGAGCACATTGAACATAAGTCTCATGAATTAACAACAATTTATTTGAAAAGAAAAGATTCTAAAAATGTACATGTTTAAGTACATTGACAAAGCCAGCACTTACATCAAAATATACGAGTAGTTAACTCTACAGCACAACAGAACAGGAAAGATTGATGTGTGTGTTATGTTAAAAACTGAATACCTTGTGGGCATTATGCAGTCAAGAAAGCCAATGTAAATCTCTACTCTTATGCCAAAAAAAAAAAAAACAACAATGACTTGTACCTTTGCAAAGTGAGCGTGCATTAAGCATGCTTGAAGGTAAGTTGCTTTCCTTGCAAGCCGAAAAAAGGCAATAAAGTTACCTGTTCTACAAGCCCTGGAGAAGCAAACTGATCCACTTATCAGAAGGATAATTCTTTAACCTAAAAAATAAATCAAGGGGAACTAACTACCTTGCTACATTACGAGCAAAAAGCACTTCTGGGGTTTGCCTTATCTCTGGTGTCATCTTCGCAAGATCCAGTGAGAGTTCTGCAGGTTCAACCTAGCAGAAATTGCTTATTTTCACAGAGAAGTCTATATAAATCTGTAAAACCAGGTCACCACTGCAGATGACTTACTTTATATCCAGGATGCTTATCTAGTTTGAGAAGTGCATAATAACCACGAAATTCTTTTTCTGTTGCCACATTAATCCCTTTCTTCCGATGGTCATCATACATTTGAAACAGTTCAACTGAAGTTTTGTTCATCTGTTCAATGTTAAGGTGCGCATCAAATCCCTCAATTGACCCCTCTCCTGTTTTGTATTTGCATAACTCATGCATGGCAATTATATGAAGCCTTATCTGACATCCACAGCAATAGCAATACATTTAGTCTTGGGAAAAATAAGATCATCGCTGGCATTATCATCCAGCTGATGCACATTGCCGAATACACAAAACAGACTACAAAATTGAAGCTGAGACACGGATGAATTAATATGGCAAAGATTAAAGGGTGGAATTGAGGAAACGGTAGATGCATGCCATTCAACTTTAAGGTGGTGCTGACAGCCAGAAAATGATATACCAAACCATCTTCTGAAAAAATAAGGCATTGCTTCTGTTCATGTGTGTGTTTGAGGGACAGAGAATGTGTTTGTGTCTATATCCTTGCACTTGAAATAATACAGATTGAAAAGAGAATGCAAAGAGACAAGCTCATCATTACTGCAAGAGAGATCTGAGGATAGAGTCACTAGACCATGAACACGTAAAGGATCATTCCCCATAAGAATGATACTCTTACATCAAATGTAGGATCACTGTGGAGAAACTAATATTAATTCAAAGAAAAAGCCATTTGCCGGATGTAACTCACATCATAATTCCATGCTAAAGAAATATAAATATAACAAGTGCTGATTTCCATCCTCCAGTATGGAACTGGGAAAATTTACCAAATCAAGTTACAAGAATTAAGCATCATCCACGGTTGACGCTTTACTTTTTTCAGAAGATGAAGTGCTAAATAATTTCAATACTGAGAAAAAAAACAGAACAATGACAAACCATTTGCTCCAGCATAGTAATCGACTCTTGGCTAAAAATGTGCTGCATCCTGAGGTCCATTCGGATTGCTCGCATCCTATCCCATAAGAAGTTATACATGCCAAGAAAGTTATCATTGTAAGGCTGATCTAGCAAATTGATCAAATAATCAATAGTCTTCTGCAGGATTGGCAAGGGACGTATGAAGTTTGCTTCCCTCTCCGCCATCCTATTATACTGTGGAACACAATTATCATAATTAATCTATAAATAATGAGCCAACAAAAAGTAGCTTCTGAAATGCTGCAAATAGACAAATTAAAAGTTGAGAAAGAACATACTTTCTTAACAGCAAGAAATTTGTTGGTTTGATTTCTATCTCCATCCAAGCGCTCATAATGGTCAAGATCCCCTTTCCTTTCTCTTTCTGCCCTTTCTGGCTCTGAAAAATCAAGATTTTATGCCACATCAAAAGTATGGAAATTTCAGATGCTCTCATAAAACAGAAGCCAGATACCTTGTTCCAGATGACAGGAGATTAAATGAGAGAAAAAATTTAGTAAGAGTTATAAACAACTTTTTTTAATTGTCAGAATTGAAGTTTCTCCTCACCAGGAAATGATGAAGAAACCTAAACAGTGTGAAGACTGAATTATGGCAAAGAAATATAATCTCATGACATAAGAGGTCGCATCTGAATGTCATAATATTAACAGGATTACTCCTAAGTCGAGCAGTTAAGAGGGATACCAGGACACATATACGGACATAACCCAACAATAATGGCGGGTGTTTCGGACCCATCAAACTCTGGTGAAATATTGCTGTTGCTTAAATCCCCTGCTGATTCAATAGAGTGACCACCATAAAATTTTTGACTTTCAACAACAGCCTGCTCATGTCCACTTGCAGAAATCTTCTGGTCAGCAGCATCTCGGCTATTTTCAAAATCATCACTTAATTCTGTCTTGAATCGAGCTAACCGCTTTGCCTTTGCTTGTATCTCTCTGAAAAGTGCATGTGAAAAGAATTGTTCAGCTAGATTGATGATGGATGAAATAGTTTTAACCATTAATGGAAATCAATGCGCTGAGTTTTACCTTTCCACGTCATCTTGGGTGGAATATGAGTTTTCCAGAGAGACTTTATCAACTAAAGGGAAAGGTGGTGATCTTGTTCTTTTTGACATAGCAAAGCTGGTGGTCTTGGTGGGAGCGGCATCAACAGTAGCATTTACAGACAGAAAATTCCTTTGAGGAATTTGAGAATTTGAGGTGCTGAAACTAGCATTTGACCTACTAACTAACCTAGGAGGAGACACAGAAGTCCTGGCAAAGGAGGCGCACAATCAGCTTATAGAGGTGTGGAAAGGGGAAAATATGACTAACAGCCAGTATGAAGAGAAAGCTTGATGCATCCATGTGTGAAAATCAGTTTCCTATTTAATCACTACACAGATCATTAGATTCCCATTTGCAACATCTATAAACTTGTTGAATATCTAAAGGTTGCCTAGCAAAGTGTCTACTTTAAGTACAAAAGAGCAAGATTATATCATTATCTTCCCCACTACTCTCTTGAATTCCTGAAGTTATTAAAAGTTGTCGTTTCTCATATGAAAATGCTGGCAGAAAACAGTGATGAAGAAAAAAACATGATATTGCTTTGTTATTCTAAAGTTTCTTACATTTAAATTCGAAATAGTATTCAAAAGCACACTTGAGGTTCGTAAATAGAAGAATCAACACAGATTCTAACTCAAAAATCCAACTCCAAGCAGCTCTCTCAATACTGCTACCAGATATATGGTCCTAGGAAAACTGATGTGAACTATTACATTTGTGAATCACCTTTTATATTCCTTTTGAACAGGAAGATTGTTATTATGTGGAACTTCAGTAGCTTGTGAAACAGGCGGTGACCTAGTTCTCTTTGAGGCATGGATAGAATCGTGAGAGCCTGCATAAGATAGGACTGATGGGTCTTGGTGAGCCAGCAAGTCAGGGTAATTTCCTGGCAACTTGGGCTGATCATCCCATGCAGATGGAGGCAAAGTAGGCCTGTACAACAATTAACAGAATCACTTTCAAAGAGATAACTGTAGGAAAGTCAGCAATACAGTACATAAAAATCTATTGTCATGTGTCCTACACCAACCAAGAAGGCATAACCATGCATGTCAATAAAGCAACTGGCTGTAACAATATCAAGATATGATCTTTATAATAGTTCACCATTAATGAGCATCCATAAAAGACATAAAGGATGCATCCAAACCAAAAAACAAAAACATAGTTTTGATAAACAAGCACCATCTAAGCATGAGTTACGAGATGAGTGATTAAATTTGTTTCTGCCATCGCCTGGTATTTTTTTCATGATTTTCTTGATAATGCACTCGTGATCATCCATGCTACCAACACAATCACCTACATACACGTGCACACAACAAAAGAATTCAAACTTACTGTTGGCCTTTGCCAAAAGGATAACTAGCATGCTTAGCTGTTTTATTGCTTTCAAAAGCCGAAGGAGGTGATCTTGTTCTTGGTGATACTGAGTGATTCCCACTGCCAGCATGAAAATCTGAAGGGCTACCAGATCAAGCAACGAAGAAAAGTCAGAAGTCTCCCAATAAGCTTGCAACATACTTCTTAAAAAAGACATGAATCTGTCCAAAACCATTAAACAAAATATTGAAATACAACTAATGATAACTGAGGAAGATCGCAAAAGCAAAACAACAGATCTAGGATTTTATAGAGAGTGAGAAAAAGGAGACATGAGTAAAAAGGTACAATCTTTCCCAAAAAAACAGAGAATGAAAAGTGATTTCAATTAAAATACAAAATTAAAAAGTGAGGACGTAAGCATCCTTTATACTACAGCCATTTGTAGCAAGATAATGTCTCCCACTCTCCCTTTCTAAAATGGAGAAGTCAAGGTTCCATCCCATGTCATGAGCCTGAAGGTTGGAAATTCAGTTGAGCACTACCCAATGCCCTAACCCACCTTTTCCATTTGACCAATGCAAAAGTAACTGGAGTGAAAATCTGTAGAACCAAGGAGATGCCTCCAAGCTCCCAGATTTGAGACAATTCTGAATGTGGAACTTCCAAAAAAGCACAATGGGTGTAAACTTCAGCAAAGCACTATGACAACTAATACCAGTTCTAGGAATAGTCATGAAATGAAATGGAAAACCAAACTGACATAATGGGAAATTGTCAAATAAAACCTGGTGCAAATTCCAAAGTAGTAATCCGTTAATTGGATTTGCATAGAGAATGCTTATGTAAAAATAAAAGAAAAACAAGAACACCTTACCTTGGAATGAAATTTTGAGTGGGATTTCTCGCAATGCCTTCATCAATAGAATGTGGAGGAGGTGATCTGGCCCTCTTCAGGTCCTGAAATCTAGCACCTTTAGCAGTTACAATAGTTCCAGAATTACGTGAAGCAACAAATGATGCGACTGCAGAAGCATCATTAAACAAGGATCCCTGCTCATTGACCCATCTAGAAGGAGGAAACTGATTGAACGAGGGCTCACTGGATGGGTAAGAAGGGGTTGTAGTCGGACGGGATGGAGGCGACCGTGATCTTTCAACAGCTTCCGGCCTCCTATTACCAAAACAAAATCCACTAATAAGAAGAAAAAAATGCAACGCTTTCTTTCTTCTTTTTTCCCTCTAGACATATATTGGGAAAATGAGGAAAAAGAGTAGAGTTTTTATAACCTGGGGATCCCGGTTGATTGGTAAGGAGTGGTAGCAAGAAAAGGGTCTTGATAAGTTATCGGCGGTGACCGCACAGCTTCCGAACCCCTATGATTAAAATAACAATAATTTCATAACTGTCTCTAACCACCAAAGGATCACGTAGGGCACAGAACCTTAAGCTGAGCAGAGATTTTACGAAGTTGGGTGAAATTGAAATTGATCAGCATTAATGAGTTGAAATAAATAATAATAGAAAAGGCACGAGAGTACCTGGGGGGAAAACGGGGAAAAGGCGGCTGAGGAGGACCGAAAGGAGATTCGGATAATGAAGATGGGGTTGGTCCTGCTTTCTTTCCAAACCCTGAAGACATTATCTTTTCTTCCTTCTTTCAACTAACCAAGAGCATCTGTCAGTCTATCTGTTTTATTTTATGACGGTGATCACAGCAACTCCGCTCGGTTTGGAAACTGATACTCCGCCGTGGACTGGCCGTCTTTTATTTGAATTCAGTGGAGGAGGTACTCATTGCTCGGCTTCTCGGATTTTAAATTGGGGTTAAAATGGCGTCATTCTTATTGTTGTTCTCTTCAGAAAACACTCGCTTTCTGGGCCGGGTAGTGGGTTTGAGAATCTCTTTCATGGGCCGGACCCAAACCCATGAATGCCAAGACGGAATGGCTCAATAAACAGAGTGGCTACAACGTATGCAAAAGGTCCCCGTGTCCTGAACTACAGGGACAGTACCCTTCACAGATATCGTAACTGATCCTTGTATTTCTGGGTTTCCATCCAAAGATTTATACCAAACAAATTCAGAAAATTTCCTGAAGCGGAGCTGGTGATTCTGAGTGCTGGGTTCGTGGTATTAAGTTTGAAGAAGAGTGTGAAGGTAAGGAACACTCACTGGTGAGAAAACAACTGATTCATGGAGAGCGCGTGAATGGACGGAAGATAACAGCAGTAATGCTCTAGTGAATGCTGTGACGATGATGTTGAGGAAGAGGTAGGGGCTAAGACATTAGCGATGTTAGTAGCAGAAAAGACAACATTTGTGCTGGTTGTGGAACGCCACTTTACAATTCCACTACTGGGATTCAACTCTGGCTGTGGTTGGCCTGCTTTCCATGAAGGTTTCCCTGCAGCCATAAATCCCTGACGGGAGGAGTACGGAAGCCTCCAACAGAAGAATACAGCTGTGACGAGCATTCTATCAAAATTATTCTAGCTGATATGTCATGTGTCTCCTCGATGGAGCGAATAAGGCTGCCAATAAATCCCCTCTGCCTGCAAAACTAGTCAATAGGAGCCGCGGCCTTGTATAAGCACGATAATGGCGAGCTTTGAGTGATGTTGTGCTGACCAATTGTCATATGAATGCTGGTAAAATCGATGCATTTTCCTTGCAATTGTTAGTATTCGTCCTCCCGTTTTTTCTAATCAAGAGTAAACTTTTACCTGCGAAGAAGTCCTAAAAATATAACTAGCCTAGAAATCAAGGTTGGAAAATTCATTCTAACAATCTCATTTATTTTTTATGGTCAAGATAGTTGATAACTTATACTTAATGTTTGGTGGACCAAGATAATTTGTAACTAATACATGTAGAAAGTCTTTTTTAATGAAGATGGGGACTATCTAATGCTTAAATAATCATCTTTTTAAAGAGAAAAAATAAAAAAATATTCTAGAGAGATATATTCTGAAAATATATATACAATAAAAAATGAATATTGTGAACCTTTCTTTTGAAGGTCCTATGGTGTATTTATAACTCACGAGTTTTATTTTTTATGAAGAAGAGAGTTGGAGTGTAATCATACCTTAATAGCATTTTATGAAAGATAAATTTTCCTTACATCTATATTAATGTGTTGATGGGAATATGATGAGTCTTTGGAGGACTTTTATACACCTAAAGTGTAGAGAGATTAAGGTCTAAGACACCATATATAGCTAAGTTCACGAAAGTTGAGCTCTTCCTCGAGGTTAGACTCAAGGGAGGTTGGTCATTCCCTTGAACGTGCCAAGAAAGAATAGTCTGAGTTTTTCCTCGAGATTAGACTCAAAGAAAGTTGGTCATTCCCTTGAACGTGCCAAGAAAGAATAGTCTGAGTTTTTCCTCGAGGTTAGATTCAAAGGAGGTTGGTCATTTCCTTGAACGTGCCACATTACCGCATTCTCTTAAGTGTGCCAAATAAAGATGGTCATTCCCAAAGCATGCCCAAGCAAGAATAGTCGTTTTCTTGGACGTGCCAGAGACTTGGTATACTATTACATCTAGCGTGCCCAAGACTTGACATACTATTAAACCCAATAGCATTTGGATCTAACTGGCATGCACTAGACCCAATGTGTTGAGGCTTGATACTCTAACTATTACGTCTAACGTGCCCAAGACTTGACACACTGCTAAACCCAATAGCATTTGGATCTAGCTGGCATGCACTAGACCCAATGTGTTGAGGCTTGATACTCCAACTCAGCATGTCGAGATTTGGTACACTATTAGGCCCAATAGCATTTGGGTTAGGCTAGCGCCAGATCCAACGTGCCCAAAGCTTGGCAAACTACCCAGCCCCCACTCAAAACATGTTTATTCCTTTAAACGTGCCAAATGGAGGAGGATTATAAGGATTTTTTAGATCTTTTTAGGCTGTTAAAAATAGATTATCAACTTGTATTGTTGATTTCTTGTCCAAGTCCATCCTTATGTTGTATCGTAGAAGAATCCAATAAGTATGCAAACAACAGTATTGGATGCAATGTGACAATCTTTTCACCGACCAGTGATACAAGAGAAATTTTAAATTTAATTCTCAAGTTTTCAATAGAGATAAAAGATTTTCAATAGAGATGGAAGAGCAGGCATTGCTTCGATTACCAAGGTGCATCTGCAACTCTAGTCTCGAAGCAACAAGGCCTTGCACGAGTCAATTTAGCTGTTAATTGATGTATAAAAGGGAAACAGAGAGTTCTGAATTACATAGTTGGATACAGCCATTCAAATGTTCTTCTCTCTTTTGCATCATTAGAAATTTCAACCAATTTCCGCAATGCTTTTGATTCAATAAGAGCCACCAGCTCAACAATCCCTAAGATCACTATCAAGGAAGCATGCCGGTAATTGCAGTTTCTATGCTATAACTATCACAGCAAATCAAGTCCTAGAAACCCAACTTCACGAGGTCATTGCCAACATGCTAATTAGCAGAACTGGCTTCTACCCTGTCTATTTCTCCTCTTCTTTTGCAAGCCCGCAGGCTGATAAGCATTACCTCATATATGTGATTCCCAGTGCCTATATTCCCGCTGCACAAAACTATTTCTCATCTCTTATTACCCTGTTTATTGGACACAATAACGTGTTTCATGAATTGTGATACAACTTTGAACAAAGAAAAGCAAACGCCCTAGTTCTTTTGAATAGCTCAAATGTTTACGGCAATCCATTGCATTACAAAAATTGCCAACCGGAGAATCTGAAATCAAGAATGCTGAAGTCAAGAGTTCATGTGAGCTGTCATTTAGTCACTGTATGGGAGCTTCTGAGTTACAGAAATCTCACTTGAGTCACTTCCCCTTGTCATTCTTCATCCTCTCATTACAAACCTTCAAAGCATGAACTTCTGTGAAGCATTTTAACAAGCACGTCATATGTACGCACTTCTTCAAAAGCAATGATGCAGAATCAAGCATAAAAATAAAATTATAGCATACCCTTTTGGCAAGACTTCCAGTTTCTGTTGGAATTAACAAGGCATTCCTGAGAATTATAAGAAAAAAAATGGGTTTATGCAAATCAGTGACTTATGGAAACTCCCTTGCTGGGTTTAGGGTTTTAGAACTTTATATATATATAGTGGGATACAATACCTGTAGGGAGAGGTAGAGAGAGGAGCATTGTTTGAGTTGCTTAACGTTGTCATCGTCCTCATCTGCATCGATCTGGTGAAGTGGTTGTTGTGGACGGTGTGTTTGGTTTGGAGGCTCAGCCATTGTGGGGGTAAAGTCGGTAACCGCTACCTCACCAGTCGAAGCCTGACCTAGCGGAAAATTTATTTGGAAACTGAAAAACTTATTTTTCACATTTACTTGACAAGTCTCAATCAAGTAAAAGTGTGATGGTGAGATACCGATAGCATTTTAAAAAGCAGGTTAATTTATATTTTTAAAAAATTAAAAATTAAATCTTTTTATATATTTTTGATGTGTTAATTTTGAAAATATTTTTTTAAAAATAAAAATTATAATCATTTTGATATATTTTAACATGAAAAATATTTTAAAAAACAACTCACTGTTAAAATGATTTAAAAGTACTTTTTTTATATATATATATATATATAAATAATGACAATTTATATATCTTTTTATTTTATTTTATTTTTTGAATAATCAATAGGTAAAGTACTATTTACTTCAACATTTCAAGCATTCATTAAATGGTGTTTTCTCACAGCATTATATTAAAATTAACTATAGTAAAATAGTTGAGTTGTAATATATAATATGTTGCTTACTATATTTTTTGTCTCTTAATTTTTTTTTAAACAATTTTATTTAATGTTGTCCATCATCTATTTTGTTATTTTGGTTCTATGTTGTTGTCATGGTTTTTTTTTAAAAAATATTTCATATAAAAAAATTATTTTTTATTTTATTATTGTATAATTAAATAATTAAATGAAAAATAATATTTTGATAACAAATTTATTAAATCTAATGACATGCATAATTTATATCACAAATTTGATTAGTTGACTCGAGTTTATTTAAGTTTTTTTTATTAAATATTATTTTTTTATTATTTTTATGTTTTAATGATAAGTTAATTAAGAATTGAACTTTTTAATTTACTTTTTTAATATTATCCATACAAGTTTTGTAGGTCAATTTAAATTGGTTCTAGACAACGTATTTTCATCTTAAATATTAGTAAAAATATCATTTAATATGCAATTTATTTTTAATTAATGGTTAAAATCTATTGTTTTTATAAGAAATATTAGTAATTTTTAAATATTTTTTATATTTAAAATTTTTTACTTGACCCACAGTGCAAACGGGCTAGTTTTAAGTTTTAACTAACCATGGTTGGTTAGTTGGTTTGGTTAAAAGTTAAAATCATGTTAAATCTCTTTTTTTTTTCTTTAAAAAAAAAAGAAAAGAAAAGGGAAAAACATTACTACATGGCATGAGAATCCCTCCAAGCCCATATATTTATTTATTTATACAGACAGTGAGTGACGTTCATCGTTCTAGCAAAAACTATAATTATATAAAAAAAAAAAAAATAACAACATATATCTCTGCCCTCTCTGTGATGTTTTGAGATTGTTTCCAAATAATAATATACCCTTTTGATTAATTTTTGTTAGCTCACAGTTCTGGTACGTCTCGATCATTCTTAAATCTTTTTTTTTTTTGGATTTTTTTTTAATTTATATCATTTAGTGTTTACCTCAATTGGTAAATTTTCTTTTTTTGAAGGTGTTTTGATCCATTCATTGATTGCTGTTCGGATTAATATGGTTGGTGTTACGATATTCTCAACTGGGTTTGTTATTAATTCATTGGTTCTTAGATTTTTTGTATCTGGAATTCTTTGTTCTTGATTGATTTTGCGATTCTCGATGTGGGTTATTCCTTGATAGTGAGATAAAAGAGTTTATACGTAAAGAAATTTTTTTTTTTTAATTGTTTGATTTGTATTGATTTGCAGTTGTTGGCTTATTTAGCTGTTTTTTATATATATATATTGAATTTGAGATTCAATGTTCATCCTGTCATCTTGATGTATTTTGATTAGTTTTCATTGAGGGTTGAAGAATAGCTGATTGATAAAGTTTGAGTGATAGAAAGATATTGGTTTTGTTTGCTTGCAGATTAAAATGGCATCAATGGTTGCTAAAGCCAATAGTAGTTGTTCCAGTCAAGTGTCGCCATTGGCGTCAATCCAAGAAAAGGGAACCAGGAATAAGAGGAAGTTCCATGGTGATCCACCTTTGGGTGACTCGAGTAAGAGTATGTCCTCAGCTCAGAATGAGTGTCAGGGTTACGAATTCTCTGCTGAGAAATTCGAAGCCACCCTGGGTCATGGGATGTCCAGTGCCTGTGACATGTGTGGTGCAAACCAAGACCATTCTGATGGGTTGAAACTTGACCTTGGATTGTCTAGTGCCTTAGGTTCATCTGAGGTTGGGCCAAGCCAGCCTAGAGGGGGAGTAGAGTCAGAGGAATCCCATGATGCTGATTGGAGTGATCTTACAGAATCTCAGCTAGAAGAACTTGTTTTGAGCAATTTGGATGCAATCTTCAAGAGTGCAATTAAGAAAATTGCTGCTTGTGGTTATACTGAAGAAGAGGCTAGGAAGGCCATTTTGAGGTCTGGTCGTTGTTATGGGTGTAAAGATACTGTCTCAAATATAGTGGATAATACCTTAGCATTTCTTAGGAACGGTCAAGATATTGAACTTTCAAGAGAGCACTGTTTTGAGGATTTACAACAGCTGGGAAAGTATGTATTGGCAGAATTGGTTTGTGTGCTTCGGGAAGTCCGGCCTTTCTTCAGCACTGGAGATGCAATGTGGTGCTTGTTGATTTTTGACATGAATGTTTCCCATGCTTGTGCAATGGATGGTGATCCCTCGAGCAGCTTTGCTGCTGATGGTGCTTCAAATGGGGCCTCATCTGTTTCCACCCAACCTCAATCAAAACCAGAACCCAAATGTTCTGAGCTAAATTTTCCAAATCCTTGTTCTGAATCCAAGGCAAGCACTAACGAGACAGCAGTTCCCAAAATTATAAAACCTAAGAACTCTGCTGTTCTCAATGGACCAGTCTCAGATAAAGAGGAATCAGATTCTACAGTTGATCCTATCAGTAAATCCTTCAACATTGCGGGATCTTCTCAATCTACTATATTGGAAGAAAAGTTTATCATTACTAAGAAGGTCCATTCTGGTGGTAATAAGAGAGATTACATAGTTCGACAGAAGTCACTCCATCAGGAGAAGAGTTATCGGACATATGGGTCTAAAGCTTCAAGAGCAGGGAAACTAAGTGGTTTGGGTGGTTTAATTTTGGACAAGAAATTAAAATCTGTTTCAGACTCTACTTCTGCTAACATAAAGAATGCTTCATTAAGATTAAGCAAGGCAATGGGAGTTGATGTGCCTCAAGATAACAGGAACCTAAATCTTCCTAGCAGCCCCCCTTCCCAAGCAGCATTTAATTCAGAATCTTTTAGTACAGGCTCTTCTATCCCTAAGACTGACATCTCATCCACATTAGCCCCGGTAAGTGCCCTGCCAGCTCTACCTGCAGTCAATACCCCGCCTGCATCATCCGCTGCCGATACTGAGCTTTCTCTTTCACTGCCTGCAAAAAGCAACTCAACTTCATTTCCTGCTAGCTGTAGTGCTGAGGCACCTAAATCTAGTTATGCTGGGATATCATATGACAAGTCTCTGATGCAGTGGGTCCCCCGTGACAAGAAGGATGAGATGATTATAAAGCTTATTCCCAGGGCACAGGAACTACAAAATCAGCTCCAAGAATGGACAGAATGGGCAAATCAAAAGGTTATGCAGGCTGCTCGAAGGCTCGGTAAGGACAAGGCTGAACTTAAGTCACTAAGGCATGAGAAGGAAGAGGTTGAAAGGCTCAAGAAAGAGAAGCAAGTTCTGGAGGAAAGCACCATGAAGAAACTTACTGAGATGGAAAATGCTTTGTGCAAGGCCAGCGGGAAGGTGGAGAGAGCTAATTCTGCTGTCCGGAGGCTTGAGGTGGAGAATGCTGTGTTGAGACAAGAAATGGGGACTGCCAAGTTACGTGCAGCTGAGTCTGCTGCAAGCTGTCAGGAAGTATCAAAGAGGGAGAAGATAACACTAATGAAGTTTCAGTCATGGGAGAAGCAAAAAACTCTGCTTCAGGAAGAGTTTGCGACTGAAAGACGCAAGTTTTTAGAGCTACTACAGGATCTTGAGCGGGCCAAACAAATACAGGAACAGCATGAGGTATGCTTCCGAGAATGTGGCACTAATTTCCTTCTCCATCTTTTTCAGAGGTTACACACTGGATATGTTGTAACAATGGTCTGCCAGTCATTTGATTTTTAATGTAGCACAGGTGCGTTAGGTCAATCATTGAGTGGTGCAGCGAGTGACAGGTTTCTCATTCCCAACCTGTTGACCATTTCGAAACATTGTAACTTACCATGTGGTGCATAGTTTAGATGGTTGATATAGGTTGTGACACTGCTCTGAAAAAGAATTATGGATGGAATCATGAATAATGCTCAATCAGGTTGATACCTGATCTGAGACTCTTTACTACATTTCCACGTGTGATGTGTTGCATGCAATTGTGTTCATTGACAGATGCACACGACATACACCATTGGGCTACTTCTATTAGAAGGCTAGTTCATGTGGTAAGCGATGTAGTGGTAATGATTTATGCATTGGACATAGAATATATGCAGAAGAATAAACAACACTTCTCTGCTGGCATTTGCATGCATCGGCATTGAAGCGTTGCAAATATACATTAACACACACACACACACACACATATATATGTATGTATGCTTGGGTTATGGTGATCAAGATTTTGTCAACAGATTTTTTTCAACTGTATTTCCTTGTCTTGCACTGTTGGCTGCTTAAAAACTGAACAACAAAATGACTGGTTGGATTGTCCTCTAGATGTTCTTCAAATTGGTTCGCAAAACTGAGTTCTTATTTTGTCATTTCATTATCCTTTTCTTGTCTGTGTTCCAAGGAGCATTTTTGTTTGTCTTTGCCTGACCACCTCACCCCTGAAATAAAATTTTTTATCCATGTCCTATTAAACATCTGCATTCGATTGTTCTTTTTTTTTAAAAAAAATCCTCTAGTGTGCATTGCCATTTGGTTTTCACAGATCCCTTCTATTCGTGATAGATGCTTCCAGTAATGACACTTTAGCCATTTCTCATTGAAAATGAAAAATATCTCAGGCTAGATGGCGACAGGAAGAGAAGGAAAAGGAAGAAGTACTCATGCAGGCCAGTGCGACAAGAAAAGAAAGAGAAAACATCGAGGCTTCAGCTAAATCCAAGGAGGACATGATCAAATTGAAAGCGGAAACCAATCTGCAGAAATACAAGGATGATATTCAGAAACTTGAAAAGGAGATCTCGCAATTGAGACTGAAGACTGACTCTTCAAAAATTGCAGCACTTCGAAGGGGAATTGATGGAAGCTATGCTAGCAGACTTGCAGATATAAAAAGTAGCCCTGCTCAGAAGGAGTCAAGGACCCCTTGTATCTCAGAAGTGGCCACAGATTTCCATGACTACTTTGAGATGGGAGGTGTGAAACGAGAAAGGGAATGTGTGATGTGCCTCTCTGAAGAGATGTCCGTAGTTTTTCTACCATGTGCTCATCAGGTGGTTTGCACAACATGCAATGAGCTCCATGAGAAACAAGGGATGAAGGACTGCCCTTCATGTAGGGGTCCCATCCAGCTGCGCATTCCTGTACGCTATGCTCGATCCTAATGTGTTATGGAGCTGAGTGTTTTGAGTAACAAATCCGGGACTCATTGGAGTTGAATAATGCTTCAGAGTTAAACCTTTGGAAAGAGTTGTAAAGACAATCAAATTGGCTTACAGTTGCAATGTTTATGCTTCACAAAGTGCTTTCCCCATATTTTGTGTCTTCTTTCCCTTAAATTTCATAGAACATAAAATCAAAGCTTGAAATGAAATTCTAGACTAAATTGCTTGGTCATCTCTGTGGATAGATGCCCTGCAACAGTTGAGAAAAAATGATGTAGGTGAAATGTTTTCAGCTTCCAAGGGATGTTTTAAGTTGAAACAAGAGAAGCAAGTTGATGTTCTTGTCTGCTTTTCTGTCAGTTGGCAATTGCAAATATCGGAAGGAAGGAACTGTCCATTTGCCATTGATGAAATGCTCAACTTGGATGAGGAGTACAGTTGCTATTTCACCTTGAGAAATGGGAATTGAGTTTTTGAGCTACAGAATCCTTTCCGTAGAAATGGGACTCATTGATTAAGAAGTGGACTGAGCTGACAGCAACGAGAAAGAGATAAGATGACTCGAGAGAGGGCATGATCGCATTTCCTGTGTGGTCCAAGACTGAGCCAGGTGGCTCGAGCTATTTGAATATCCATTTTGTGAGAAAAGGCCTCCTCTCCTGCCTGTGATTCTTCTTGTATTCATCCATCCAGTGGATGTAGAGTCTGTAGACCATTCATTTGTTCTGACCTGAAGAAACCTCTATTCTCTGATAAATATCCTTTTTAACCTCCTCCTGTCAGGGACCCACGTCTGCCTTGCCCTTTTCCCAGTGTATAATTTTAAATTACAAAAACATTATATTTTTTAATAGTTTTGATAAGGTATCAAAATCGTTGAAAATCTTTATTTCTTGCGAAATACATAAACCGATATCGTTTAGTTAAATTAATAGATTTTACTACCAAACATAGAATCAGGAGTCTAAAATGTTATAGTGCATGTAGTAGAGGAGCCAATTACAATCTTTCTTATTTCGCCGTTTAGTTTATTAAACCCACCATCCAGATTATAATTATAAATTCGTTTAACAACTTTTTAAGAAAAATTATATTTTACTTATTATATAATAATAAAAATAAAAGCTCACGGAATTGCACCAATCAAAGGAAGAGTAATAGTGTATAGTTTTTTTTTTAACTTAATTATTATTTTATTTAACAAAATATTAAAGGATGGTATTAAAAAATGTTTTTGCACAGAGAGTAACAGCGCATAATGTTATGGGAGAGGGAGAGGGAGAGTAGTTTTTGGTTGTTGAGTTCCAAGGAATTTCCAAGTGATGACAACAGATGAGCAGGAAAATCGTAAACGACGTTATTCTCAATCGTTGGGGTCATGTATGGAATTGTAATTTTTTTATTTTTTTAATATTTGTTTTTAATTAATATGAATATTCAAACTAGTTTATCATCGTACATATCTAAATTAATTTTATAATTTTAAAAAATTCAAATTAGTAACTATTAAAAAAAATTAAAATATAATTAAACTGAATTAATTTTTAAAATTTTTAATTTTACGGGATCTCACTTAGACGTAAAAATGTTATATAGTTGCTAAATCAACGATTTAAGGATAACACAAGCGTGAAACACGTGGGTTTTTGGTTTTTCCAAGAAAAGAGAGCTTATGGAAGTGTGTAAAAAGTGAATGTAATTGGCTGAGTGGTTAAGATTTAAGAAGGAAAGGCTAATATACTTCTGAAGTTTGCCGCCCAAGTTTGAATCTACCTTTGTTCATTCTTTATTTTTGGTAAAATTTGTTCTATTTTTTCTTTTAATTTTATTCTTTAATTTTTTTTATCATCTAATTAAATAAAAAATTAAAATAAAATTATTATACCAGTTAAGTTCACAATCCAAATCACAATTTTGATCATTTAAGTTACAAAATCTATATTAATTTAATATGTTATTATTTTAATATTTTTTAAAAAAACTATCATCTTAATTTTGTTTTAAGCATTTGATTCATTCATGATGGATATTTAAAAATAATGGTGGAAAAAGAGTGATAGTGTTGGTGCTGAAAGAGGTTGCGATGTAGAAAGAGGAGATAATGATAGAGATAATTTGAAAATATTATAAGTTTATTATTATTTATAAAATATTTTACATGTAATATAGTTTTTAGTTATGGTAGTGGAGGAGCCAAGATGGTGGCAAGATGATGGTGGTGGTAATGATATTATAAGTAAATTATTATCTTGTAAAATATTTTATAAAATTTTAGAAGTTAAAAATATTTTTCGGTAAATAAACTAAATTTAAAGGTTGACTATAAAATATTTTTTATTAACCAGTTTTTTGTAAAATATTTTTTGAAAAATATTTTTCAAAAACAAACATATAAAAATCTGAAAAACATTTCCTTCCTTGTAAAATAATTTATGGAAAACAAATGTAACCTAAAATAATTACTTTACTCTTGGATGCCTACTATTGTAACATTACGTCATTCTTCCATGTGATTAAAATAAATATTATTAGTAAAAGTCACCAGTTCGAGTCCCGTAAACCTCAGAGCCAATGAAAACTTACATGGTCGTTAACTTCAGGGCCTGAAAAATTAGTTAAGGTATGCATAAGTTGGCCCAGATACTCATATTAATCTAAAAAAAACATTATTGAATTATATAAATATGTGTGAACAATTGAATTTAATGTTAAATAAAAAAATAACTTGCTTATTTAAAAAAAAAAATTCTCTATCAATTAAATCCGATTTAAAAGGAATTAATAATAATAAAAAAAAGAGAGATAAACTTTTCGGGAAGCAATTGAACTAGACCTATCATCAAACAATGGATTTCACTTTTAAAATATATATTGACAACAACATTAAATCATTTCATCTTTAAAATTAAAAGTTATAAGAATTTGAAATTTTAGATCTAAAATCTTTCAAATTGATGATTTTATAAAATTATGTATATTCGAGGAATATGTTATTTGATATTTAGATAATAGTTAATTAAATTTTCATGTTATTAATTTCCTTTTTAGCTCAGGAAATACAAGGCCAACAATAGAAGTCTTAATACCTATAAAAATAGTTCCTATCGATGAGATTTAAAGACCCTTCGATAATAAAGTCGGTAACTTTAAATGAGAATATAATAAGTAAAAGAAATTTTTTAAATTCTAAGAACAAAAATGCTTGTTCTTGTTCTTGGATGCGATTAATACTCTGAAATATATAAACGTTAAGAGTAGAAAAAATTGTGAACCTTCTTTGCTTTTATAACCCTGAACCTTGTCATCTTCAAGAAAAGGAAAGATTAAGAAGTTCTTTGCTTTTGATAACATTAATGATGAATTAATATCTCTAACACATTATTAATAAATTAAAAATATTCACACGTTATTAATAATGAGGGATAAATATCACTTACATATTATTAATGAGATGAAAAATACAATAAGCTTTTTAAAATAATTTTATATATCTATAGATGTAGAGACCTCCTACATGAATAGTTCATATATATAGAATCATATGGTCCTTACATGGATCTTGAAATCCAGTTGGGTATGATATATAACCAAATTTAAAGGAAATAGATTTGATGTTTTGTTAGACTCGCGGGGTTTAGCTTATGGTAGAATCCAAGTAGATTAGATTTGACATCTTACTAGAAACGCGGTAACTTGGACCCAGTTCATAGCTAAACTTGAGATTACTAGGTATGACATCTTATTAAATTCACATTCAATTGGGCTAATATGCTATCTATAGATTTTGTCATTTTCAAAGCATAAAAATATTGAATCGAGAATATTTACCCATCACAAATCAATTTTTAAGGTTTATTGATTGTTTAAATTGTTTTTTGAGATTATATTTGAGTTTAAAAGAGTTATAAGAATTTAGAAGTATTTTTTTATGAAAAAAAAATTAAAAAATAACATTTTTTCATACTGCCACGGACTTAGCCAAGAACTGGTCAAGTAGTTAGAATCCGACAACAACAATGAAGAAAAAGATTTACACATCCATGTCTTATTTCATGGCTGGGCCTTAACTAAGGCCCGGACAAAGCCTATTTTTTTTTTTTTTTTAAATACTTTTTAATTTTAAATTCATCACATTTATTATTTTAATTTATAAATACAATAAATATGATATGTATTCTTTTAAGAAAATATTCTTTATGTGTGTAAAAATCATTCTATGAATTTTAAAAAAAACTTTAAAATGTGTTTAATATTATTTAGAAAAACAATCTTGTTTAGTGTTCCAACTTTTAGATATAAATACAATATAAAAATTACTTGAAACTAAAAATAATTTGTTTTGTAGTGAATTAAACATATCTATTAAAAAAATAAGTAAAAAACATTTTCAACCATGTGAAAGCATGATATGCACAAAAACGACAATGTAAGCATAATTAGACATTTTCTATTTTCTGTTCAATCTCATCTCCTAAATCCTACCATCAAGCAAAGATAGAAACAAAAAGCTTGTTCTGTTACAGAATTTATTAACTTTTATTATTGATTAGGCACTTTGTTTTGCATAAAATAATTTCCATGACAATGTTTTTCCCATCTTCAAGTGGAAAACAAACAATCAAAAAATTGATAAATAATCTTTTTTTCTACACCGTCAATTTTCATTTGTTTTTTTTATTATGCTTAAGCTTATCTCTTAAAAAAATTATTTTCACTTATATATATATATAACCAACAGTACATATATAATCAACACTTCAATCAAATATAGAAGAAATTTAGTTACATGTTTTTAACAAATTGGATGTTACAACAATATTTTAAGGGCCTGTTTGATATTATTAAAATAAAATATTTTTATTTTAAGAAAATTATTTTTGATATTAATTCATCAAAATGTTCTTAAAATATATACAAAAATTATTTTTTTAAAATTTAAAATGTTTTAAAATATAATTTACATATCGTTTTGGACACATTTTAAAAACATTTTAAAAGAGGAACGATATTGTGGGATAATAGAATTAGCCTATCTTACGCTAGTAATATTTATGACATAAAATGAACAAGAAAAAGTCTTGAATTTGATATATTTTCCTCACCTATTAGTAAAACTATTAAAATTAAAAAAAAAAGAAAAAAAAAGGCAAAGGGCATTTGTCTTTCTTCTCCCAAGGCCAAGGGCAAGGTCAGTCCATACATGGATATGTTTAGTTGATGACGTGGTTATTAAGATGCGTGCCGAGAGATAAAGCGAAGCGACGTGGTATTTTGTAAGGAGGAGAAATAATGGGGAGATGACCCCACTTTCTTTCGCTTCGTTCTCTTCCGTGTGCTGTCCTTGCATCCTTCACAATTTTTATTTTAAAATGTAATTATTTTTTAAAATAATTTTATTTGTTTTTAAAAATATTTAATATCATAGTATTAAAATAATCTAAATATATATAAAAAATATTAATTTAAAAAAAATAAAACATTTTTAAAAATATTTTTATAATACAAAAACAGACGAGACAATACATAAACTAAAAATACTTGTTCTTCAAAATAAACAAACAAACATGATATTTATTAAAATTAAAAATATTCTGAAGCATGCAATAAGAAAATTAGTATTTATATAATGACAACTTTCATAAATGAGATAATTCAAAATTATAAAAAGCACCAATAAAAATAAAACAGAGAAATTTTTTGATAGAATCACTTTTCACATTGATGATATTTTGTTTTATTTTGGAAGGAATATGTGTAAAAATCATCTTTTAAAGTGTTTTTGGTTAATTTATAAATGTATTAATTTTTTTTATTATTAAATTTGTTTTTGATATTAGCAAGTAAAAACATAAAAATATTTTATTAAAAATTAAAAAAATTTAATTAGTTTTAAAAATATGATTAGAACCCAAAAAAAAATAAAAATTATTATAAGGAGTAGGGCAGATTCAAGCAGACACGAAAATTACAAAGATCAAGTGTGGGGGTGATGGACATGGCCAATTCAGGGGTCGGTGTGATGGGCACGGCCAATTCATTTCTGATCACACTCTTCTTTGACTCGAGACAAGCTTGATCGAGAGAGAGCTTAGCAAGCTCCAATGGGCAACGATCTAGGACTTGTAGAAATTCCGTGTGTTCTTTTAAATTTTATTTTTTTGTAATATTTTAATATTAGTTTGTTATGCTAATATTAAAATATTTTTTAAAAAATAAAAAATATTATTTTAATAAATTTATTTTTTAAAAAACTTTAAAACGCAACTGCTGTTACCATCACCTTCCAGACTCACAATTAACCTCTCTATATAATCCTAATTTCTTGTCCACACGTGTCACTCTATCATACCCTTGCTTTGTCTCAAAAACTAATTTTATAATACACAAAAAAACACCAACCGCCATTTTTGTTTCGAAGAAGCTAGCTCCCTTTCATCTAATTCGCCCCGCAATTCCTCAGGTCCACAAGAACTAACTCCCATCTTAATTTCTCTCTGGATCTTTCGGGTAACCTGGTTTGATCTCCATCACTAGCAGCTAGCATCGTGAATCTTTCTCTCTTCATCTCTCCTAACACTCCTCCTAGCCAGCCAGCCAGCCAGCTAGAAATGAACCAATAACTAATCACCATCACCTTCATTTCATTTATTTGGGTTCTTAAAGCAGATATTAATAAAGTAATCATCGACTGGCGATTAGATAGATCATCAACGATAAAAGATATGCTCATTAGGACTAGTGCACCGGCAAGGTTATACAGCAGCAGGCGGAGGCTGTACAAGGGGAAGTATGTGGATATCATGAATCATTTGCTCCTAAGAGAAGACCGTTCAATGATACGGTTGAGTCGGGGTGGCCGAGCTTATGGGATCCGCACCTGTCAGGATAGCCACAACAATGGCGGGTTCGGTAACATTTCCCGGCCACCTTCTCAGAACAGAACCCGAGCACAAACTATCAGTAGCAGCAGCCCAGCTGTATCAGACCCTACACCCATCGCTACAAAGGTACTTCTTTCTCCTCTTTGCATGCACGTTTCCTTTCTTTCTACGACTCCAATTAGCTTGGATGATGGGAGTTTAGTTATGGTTCAAGACTAGCAATGAATTTTTTTCCTTTTTCTTTTCATTTCGATGATGTTAGATATTCTCGAATTCACTTGTTTGTTAGCCGATATCAAGTTGCAATTAAAAAAATATGTATATCAATTTGATATATTTTAAAAGATTTAATAAATATTGAATTTAGAAAATCAACAAAAATAAAACTTTTTTTGTCGTTAATAATGCTGATTTTAGTGAATGATAATAAATATTCTTTCAAAAACCATTTCCTTTCCTGAAAAATCTTAATGGATAGTGAATCGCCATCACATTTTGTTGTTTCGACTTTTTGAGGGCTGCATCTGGGCTTGTCACGTGGAAATGGGCCTACTTGTGCCTTCTTGTTTTTTTTTTTTTGTTATATCAGTCCTTCTTTACATCCATGGAACCAGAGGAGGTAGGTTGCACCGCCGGGCTAGAATGGGCCTGGGTGCTGTCCAGTCAGCCTACAGTGCGTTTTGAGACAACGTTTTATAATTGGAATTCATGAAACCAGTAAAGATGCATCATTTTATTATTACTGTCTTTTGAACATGAACATGAACATGGAAATCCTATATTATTGCAGTGTCTACCATATAGTTGCTCATGGCTTCATGCTAGTTAATGCCAAGATTCAAAATCTGAAGCTATAACACTGTTAAGTTAGTGGTTCCACAGCCTTGACTGCATTAAGCGATGGATAATAGATGTTACTCAGCTGAAAAAAGGCCTGCCAAATGGAATTTAATCGTAGAGTTGCAAGGCTGAAACTCATATCTTTTCTGATTTACGCAGCGAGTATTTACTTTTGGAAAAGGAAGGAGCGAAGGCAACAAGACCATGAAGTCCCTGGTAAGCACCCGACTAAGCTTGTTTGACTGTTATCAAATTTCATGGTTAATGCTACATCTGTATTTTAAATTATAAGCAATGCAGAAACCAAGTTAATTTTCCGATATCCACTTCTACTTGTGTGTTTACTTTAGCTGGGAGGGAAGGGAGCAAACCTGGCAGAGATGGCAAGCATTGGTTTGTCGGTGCCACCTGGACTCACCATATCAACAGAAGCATGCCATGAATATCAGCAGATAGGAAAAAAGCTGCCACTAGGTTTATGGGAGGAGATATTGGAAGGCTTAAAATTTGTGGAGAAGGACATGGGAGCCTTCCTTGGTGACCCCTCCAAACCTCTCCTCCTCTCTGTTCGTTCTGGCGCTGCTGTAAGACTTTCCACTTTAAGTTTATATAGAGCAACCACTCAAGCAACAGCACTCAGCTTCTGTGGTCTGCTTATGATGATTATGCCTGTAACTTCCATTTTGTTTAGATTTTATACCGTCTTTGACATTAATTAGAATTTGATCTGCATGTCTAGATCTCAATGCCTGGCATGATGGACACTGTCCTTAACCTTGGACTGAATGATCAAGTGGTTGCTGGTTTGAGTGCGAAAAGTGGAGAGCGTTTTGCCTATGACTCCTTCAGGCGCTTTCTAGACATGTTTGGAGATGTTGTAAGTGCTTGTTGAGTCATTTTCAAACATTGGCATATGATTCCTAAACTTCTAAATTTATTTTTGGGAATGTGTTGGTGTCCCGCGGTCGCAAAACACCATTTAAAAATTGCTCCCTTTGTGCAATATACAACACCTTGTTGATTCTGAAGCATATCTGTCACCTCCTCTTAATGTCACTCACTTCATTAATATCTACTGCTATTCAATTAAAGGTGATGGGAATCCCACACTCATCATTTGAAGAGAAGTTAGAAAAGATGAAGGAATCAAAAGGAGTAAGGCTAGATACTGATCTAACAGCTGCTGATCTCAAAGAACTTGTGGAGCAGTACAAGAAAGTCTACCTTGAAGTGAAGGGTGAAGAGTTTCCGTCAGGTACTAAGTTTTACCAAATATAAGTTCTAATACTTGTTCCCGGAACAAGTTTTGAACTCATACATTCTACCTGTGTTAAATTCAGATCCAAAAAAACAACTGCAGTTAGCTATGACCGCAGTTTTTGATTCTTGGGACAGCCCAAGAGCCATCAAGTACCGAAGCATCAATCAAATTACTGGATTAAAAGGAACTGCAGTAAACATCCAATGCATGGTTTTTGGGAACATGGGAAATACATCAGGAACAGGTGTTCTGTTTACTAGAAACCCAAGCACTGGTGAAAAGAAGCTCTACGGGGAATTTCTAATCAATGCTCAGGTTTATATAACATCAGTTTCATTCTATCTAACCAAATGAGGTGATGTTTACAGTTTAGCATGGTTGGTTTTGTGTAGGGAGAGGATGTAGTTGCTGGAATTAGAACACCCGAAGACTTGGATACAATGAAAAATTGCATGCCTCAAGCTTACGATGAGCTTGTGGAGAATTGTGAAATTCTAGAGCGCCATTACAAAGATATGATGGTAAAATTTCATTCACTGTTTGAAGCCTTTGATCATTCATGTCATATAATTCTTAATTTATGTGATTTTTAGGTGGTTCACTCATCAAGTCGAATTTATTTTACATGATTTGTATCTGAGTAGCATATTTATACAGTAGTGATCTCTCTCCCTTGCATGTATTGGAAGATTTTAGAATTGAAAAGTGAAAAGAAAAAACTAAATAACCTAGGTAATCTGTGCTATATACAGGATATTGAGTTCACAGTTCAAGAAAACAGGCTTTGGATGTTGCAATGCCGATCCGGGAAGCGTACTGGTAAAGGTGCAGTGAAGATAGCTGTAGACATGGTTAGCGAAGGGCTTGTTGATATTCGCTCTGCAATTAAGATGGTGGAGCCACAGCATCTCGACCAACTTCTTCATCCACAAGTAATATGCATCTATATAGTGACCATATATATATATATATATATATATTTTGATAATTTTCACACGCGTCAGTTTTACTCACGCAAATGGTTAAAATTTTGGCTAGTTTGAGAATCCATCTGCTTACAAAGACAAAGTGGTCGCGACAGGCTTGCCCGCATCACCAGGGGCAGCAGTGGGGCAGGTAGTGTTCCGTGCAGATGATGCTGAAGAATGGCATGCGCAGGGAAAGAGTGTCATTTTGGTAAGCTCAATCTTCTTGCAATATTAATATGTTTATGGGGAGCCAAACAATTTTTTATAATAAGATTGTCTGAAACAAGGCGACCATTTTGATTGCTTAGTTTACAGATGTTATAAAATGAAGCAACATGAAAATTAAATTTGAGGATGATTCTTCCATTTGACATCATGTGACTGCTCAACATGCTTGCTGTCAATGGTTCAGTATCTTCAATTGACTTAACTTCTAAGTGCCCTTATGGTACAATTTTCCTTCTTGTTTGAACATCCATATTAATATAACTAGAGCGCACTTTCAATTACAACTTCACGTATGACTTTATGACGACTGCTTGTCAGTATGCTTGATCTTGAGCTAGTTCCAAAGAATGATGAACTGTGAAAATGTTGGAAAAATATTATTGTTGCAATGTGATTTGACTTCCCTAGCCTGTTCAAATGTCGGGATCTTAACTTGTTCGTATGAATGAAGGTAAGGACAGAAACCAGCCCAGAGGATGTTGGTGGCATGCATGCAGCTGCTGGAATCTTGACAGCCAGAGGTGGAATGACATCTCATGCTGCTGTGGTAGCACGTGGTTGGGGAAGATGTTGTGTGTCTGGCTGCTCTGATATCCGTGTCAATGATGCCGAGAAGGTGATCTTTTACTTCTCTGCCACCACACAATAGCTACTTCACATGGAGAGTGGATTCTACAAACATATTTGTTGATTTGATGATGCAGGTCGTTGAAATTGGGGATGTTGTTATCAGTGAAGGAGAATGGATCTCACTCAATGGATCGACTGGTGAGGTAGTACTGGGGAAACAGCCACTATCTCCTCCAGCTCTAAGCGGTGATCTAGAGACATTTATGTCTTGGGCTGACGAAATAAGACGCATCAAGGTGCCCTTCAACTGAGAGAAGGTTCACATCTATCATTATTTGTTAATGAAGAATCTATCTTATGACTTAGTATTATGATGGTGTAATAGGTCATGGCAAATGCTGATACTCCTGAAGATGCACTAAGAGCAAGAAACAATGGTGCCCAAGGGATTGGACTCTGTAGGACAGAGCACATGGTAATTCTTATGGTCATAATTATCATCAATAAATCATTTCCTTGTATTACATAAAAGCATTTTAAATGAGCCTGAGGAACCCCCGATATTGTCACAGCATTCTTCTGTTGATGCCACCCATATCATGCTGCATTGATACAGCCAGGTTACATTTTTTTTAAAAAAATCTGTTTGTAATGTTTTCAGTTCTTTGCGTCCGATGAGAGATTAAAGGCTGTGAGAAGGATGATAATGGCAGTTACACCAGAGCAGAGAAAGGCAGCACTAGACCTATTACTACCTTATCAAAGATCAGACTTTGAGGGGATTTTTCGGGCAATGGATGGTACTTTCCACTGTTGCCGTTTGGATTTTTAGAATCATATCTAATTATATGCTTTTTGGACCATTGAAACTGGATACAATATCAAAGTTTTTTGGTGGCTTCATCTGCTTTGGGTGCATGTATCTTAGAGAAAAAGGAGCAGGCTCTATTTTTTTATTTTATTTTATTGGTGCACAAGTAAGATTGTATTTTCCATGTCAGGCTTACCGGTAACAATCCGTCTATTGGATCCTCCACTCCATGAATTTCTGCCAGAAGGTGATCTGGAACAAATTGTAAGTGAGCTGACCGCAGAGACCGGCATGATGGAAGATGAAGTGTTCTCAAGAATCGAGAAATTATCAGAAGTAAATCCTATGCTTGGTTTCCGAGGCTGCAGGTTTGGTGGTTCTTCATATGTAATTTCCATCTATTGTTTTCACTAACGTTTCATTAACCGAACTTAATATTCAAGTGTGTAGCCAATCCTAGATGTGTTGTCCTATGCTTTTGTCTTCAATTCACCAGGGACAAAAAAGAAAAAAGAAAAAAGAAAAAAGACCTGCTGAATTGGCAGCCTTGTTCATGCATTTACACAGCTCAGCTTTTAACTGCAAGTAGAGAAACTAGTAATTTTAGTCAAGGAATGTTGACAAGTGGAACTTGATGTGAACAGGCTAGGGATATCATACCCAGAACTCACTGAAATGCAAGCACGTGCTATCTTTCAGGCTGCCGTCTCAATGAGCAACCAGGGTGTCACCGTTCTTCCTGAAATAATGGTTCCTCTTGTTGGAACGCCGCAGGCATGAATCCCTTCTACTTCACTGGATTTTATTTATTTAAAATCAAGCACTCAAACTTCCTGATAACTTGGCATTTTTTGCAGGAATTAGGGCATCAAATGACTCTAATAAGGAATGTAGCGAAGAAAGTATTCTCTGAAATGGATGTAACCTTAAGCTACAAGGTGGGGACAATGATTGAGATTCCTAGAGCTGCTTTGGTTGCAGACGAGGTATGTTAAGACAAATGTTGCGTCATGATTATTACTTTCAACCTTGCTTCTAGCACATAGGGCTGGAAACAACTGAGATGTACTTGTTGTCTTTGATAAAGAAATGCAATTTTGTTGCCAGAGGTTCTTGTCAATTATATATGTCGTCTTATTTTTGCTGTTTGATAATGTTAGATTGCAAAACAAGCGGAGTTCTTCTCCTTCGGAACCAATGATCTCACGCAGATGACATTTGGATATAGTAGAGATGATGTTGGCAAGTTTCTCCCCATATACCTATCAAAGGGCATTTTGCAAAGCGATCCCTTTGAGGTTAGTCACATCATCTTCCAGCTCACTTGCTTCGCTGATATTGATCTAATAATGAAGATAATTCTTCATGTGGATGAAATCAGAATAACTAGAACTGTTTGCTTGACAATAACCACCATGATGTTCTGCGTCCAGGTGCTTGATCAGAAAGGTGTAGGCCAACTCATCAAGATGGCCACCGAAAGGGGCCGTGCAGCTAGGCCAAGCTTGAAGGTAAGTTGTACTGATGGAATCATGTTCATGCCCATCTTCGAAGCAGACACGGGATTTTTTTTTAATGTTCTAACACCATTTGATTTTATATTGAAAGAGATAACCAGTATGTTACAGGATAACAGGTAGTTGTGTCAGCAGATGAGATTTATTTGTGCATTTTTTTTATACATATATTTTTGGTGTTGATTGAAGAAGGAAAAACCTATGGCAGAATCTTATTTGATTTGTTTTTTCCTTGACAATTGATGAACAGGTTGGAGTATGTGGAGAGCATGGAGGAGAGCCTTCTTCTGTGGCATTCTTCGCGGAGGCAGGACTAGACTATGTTTCATGCTCTCCATTCAGGTTCAAAGACTATACATTTCCAAAGAGTCCAAACTTCCATCAAAATAAACCAAATTTCTGACTCCATTTCAATTCGACAGGGTCCCCATTGCAAGGCTAGCAGCTGCGCAGGTTGCAGTGTGAAACAGGCTTCAACAGTAGCAGCTGCGCAGGTTGCAGTGTGAAACAGGCTTCAACAGAAGCAGCTGCTTTCCAAGAGCACATTTCGCCGACATTACCCACTTGTAAATTTACGATGAATGAAACAACTGCTGTACAATAAGCATCATTGATAGAAGTGTTAATAAAGGTCAGCTCATGCATCCTGATATTGGAAAAGGGGACCAGAGCTTGTGAGCTCTCTACTGCTTACTCGTCTGGAACCTGTATTCACCAAGTTACTTGTAAAGTCCAAGAGATTCATTTAATGTAAAAAGGCTTGTCATTTTGTGCATGTTTTAGAAGCCATAGTCATCTGTTTGTCTGGTAGGAATTATTAAAAATAACAAATTAAAAAGAAGAGGTTTTACTGTAACTTTCTTCGGCATATCACTATTTACTGGAATAAAAAAAAGATAAAGGTTCTCAAAGAAGATGTATCAAGGTATAAAAAAAGGAAAGTGAGATCAGTTTAATTGTAGACTAAATAATTTTAGATAATGATTTAAATAGAGATGATAAGCTAAATATTCCTTAGGTATTTAGTTTTTATACATATATTTTTAATAGTGAAAAAAAATGTTACCTAAAGTTTTTTCTAATTGTATTTTTAGATAAATTCTACTTAGTTGATGTTTGATATATGTTGAGATAGAAGATTATCACTTCATATTAAAGTAGTTGATATCACTTGGAAAACTATTCTCAATATTCTAGATGAGGTGTTGAAATCCTTATTAAAGTTATGACTATTATAATTCACTTGCTGCATTTTCATTATTATATATTTATTAGTTATAATAGTTTTAACTTCTTTATTTTTTTTATTTATTTATATCAATCATAATTTAAGGCTTATTTGAGAAAAACCTCTTCATCACTTGGGCAATCTTAGAGAGATATATGAGAAAGAAAGATATAACTAAAGTTCAAGTCGAGAATGCTAGAAAAAAGGTTCAAAGAGGAAGGGGAGAGAGAGAGAGAGAGAATATTGATGATTTTTATGAGATGCATGCAAATAATGAGATTTATTTAGAAAATTTTGATCCTTGTGATTATGGAAGTTCTCATCATCAACATCAAGTACATGAGGTTTATTATCATCTATTCTATTATGTGGAACTTCACTTTCAAAACGTACAAAATGAAAAGCACAAATGATAAATGATTATTTTTTTTATAATTTAAAGTGATGACATGTGCAATGAATAATATTGCACAAGTTATTATGAACACAAACTATCAAGTTTAGAAGCTAGTCGAGATAATTGAAATAATAAGAAAATTGGAATTGAAGATCATCCTAATCTTAGTGTAATATTTTTTTTAGATATATGAAAGAGTTATACTTTAAATGGTTTACAAAAAAGATGAGCTAATAATATATTATTAAAGAGTTCAAGTTATGCATGAAAGTTAGAACTAATATTTATGTAATTTTCAAAAATTTATTTTGAAGCTGAAACTTCTTATTGTATGATTTGTATGGTGATATCTTTTGAATTATTAGAACTAAGAATAATGATATCTTTTTTAATTATCAATCTTGTCAAAATTATATTAGTCACCAGCTTGTTTATTTAGTAATATGATTTATATTGGTTTGATATTTATTTTATTTAAGTTTGATATGAGTTAAATACTAGGATTTTTATTGGAATATTTCTAGAATTTTCTTAGCATTCCAATGATTTTGATTGAAAAGTTGTTTTTAACAAATGTACACATGTTTTTTTCCGAGCTTTCGATGAAGGAATGTGAGATATGGGATTTTTTTTTCTTAAGAAAATAATAACTTAAGAAAAAAATAAAAAATAAAATGGTTGAAAACTAATGTACCACAAAGTATTGAGCTCGACTATCGACAAACTGTTGCATCCATTTTTGACGTGTATAACCCCGCACATGTGTTTCCACAAAAAACTTCATTGGGCTTGGTTCATATCCAAGAGTCATAGCCTGCAAGATAAAAATGTTGCCAGTTAAATATATTTATAAAAATAAAAAATAAAAAAATGTAATTAAAACAAATCTTACCATCCGCTTCACATGCGAAACGAACAAAACAAAGTTGTTGGTGTGTGTGGTAAGGGAACTATGAATTTACTAGCTCCGGTTCCCCACATCAATCTATGATTGTTGTGTAAAACACTCGGACGTCACATGCTGATTGTATTCTGTTTATATAGTCTCTGAGATGTATGGCGGCGTGCAATCCTTCCAAACCGCCACGTCATTCCAGCCTAGTAGATCATTTTCTTTCGCATATTTTTTTGATTTTTTTTGTGCATCTTACAAAAAATCATGCAACCTATATGGTTCAAATAAATTATCTATAAGTAAATGACAAATAAAATTTTAATATTTGAAATAAAAAAAATTATCTTGATTTTGATTTTACCTAGTTGCAGCGTGATTCTCTGAAATCTTCATTGCAACATTATCATTTGCTCTATCCCACTCAAAATTTTCCATTGTAGTAAAAATTTATAAAAAGAAAAATTTCAGTAATTTCAATAAAGTAAATGAATTAACATAATAACAATTAAAATTTTAAGTTAATACTAACGTTAAACCTTGAAAACCATGCATCAACCTGCAGTTTTCATTATGGATGTTCGGAAACATGGCTCCATTAAAACAATGAAATTTCCATCAATAATTTAAATGCCGATGTTATTCGAGCAACCTTAATGTCCGTGAACCTAAAATTAGATAAATTTAATGAAATATTATTTATTAAAAAATTATTAAACATGTCGTTATGAAAGAAAAAAAAAACTTATATTGAAAGGTCATTTTTCCATTGTGTCTCGTATTTGCGGGTGAATGGATCCCGCTATTAAGGGAACCCGCCCTCTATGTTGCGGCATTGCAGTCAACAATGCAACGTTGTGAGTTGATGCATGTGCCTCAAATGTCTCTTCTTGGTCAGCACCTAATGACTCGTGGTTATTATTATCGATGTTAGAAGAACTAGTAATGATCTTGTGCTCACAATGTGCAATTGATTTTCCTCTAGGCATCTACATAAATTTATATATAAAAAAAAAAACAATGTTGATTTTTTTTAAAATAATTCGCCAACACCTCTCCGATACAAGAAGCTACTCGAAATTTTTAATCCTGCAAATAGACAACATATACACTACAAACCAGTTGATTTTATTCAATTTCTACCAACAATTTTGAATAATTCAATTTCATAGAAAATTCTCATTTTCTACGTGATAATATTTGTAATCCTAAATTTACAAGAATTTATTTTAAATGGAATACATTCAATATAATAATTAAAATTAATTCTACATATTTAATTAAATATTAACAACAAAATTAAACAAAAAAATAACTATAATTCAACAAAATCATGAAAAATGTATTTCAATGACAACTACAATCCAACACAATTATTTCTAAGTGATAATACTTGTGATCCTAAATTAACAAAAAAATGTTCTAAATGGAATACAATACAAAACAATAATTAGATTTAATCCTATACATTTAATTAAAATTGAACAAAAAATTTTAAAATAATAGCTAAAATTCAACAAAATAATAAAAAATACTCTATTCAATAACAGCTAAAATTCAACACAACATTACTTCATAAAATTATAAAGAACAAATAATTGAAAAAAAAACAAAGACCAAAAAGAAAAAAATAATGCAAAAACAAAATGAAAAATGAAAAATTCTTACCTTAACAGCGTACTTAGTTTCATAGTTGAACTATGTGTGATACAAAAGAAAAATGAAAATAAATTGTTAAAAAATCTCAAGAAAAAGAGAAAAATAAGAAGAAAATACTTCAAAAAATCAACCCACAAATACTTGTTGATGGTGTTGAGAGAAAGAAAGTTTGATTTCTAGCCTTGATGTTTGAGAGACAAAACAGAAGAGCATACCACAAATAGTATGAGATAAGAACTAAGTTTCTAAGTCGACAAAAAAAAAATGAAGGTTTGTTGTGCCCGTAGAGCTTTTATATTAGGTTTTACGGATAGAATTCCCGACAAAAAATTAAATATTATTATTTTTAAATATTTTATCTGTGATTTAGTCTGTAAAGTCAAATTGAAATTTTTTATTCACACTAAAAATTTCAAAAACCCCCTAGATTTTTTAATTTTGTCTGTTATTTCATTGGTAAAATAGTAAACAGCCAACGATAAGAAATGCGTACCTCGATCAGAAATGCATTAATAACCAGCGCGTTGGAATTCTCATTCCGTCGATGATTTAGTTGGGAAACCTGTAAAAACATGTACCTCAGTCAATAAGAGCATTAATTATCAACGCGTTGAAAATCTCATTCTATAGATGATTCTGTTGAAAACATTAAAACCTTTAATTGACATCATTGACTTGGGAAGGAGAATAATTTTCATCACCTCTGAAATATACTACCAGACATAGCTTGCCGGTATCCGTGTGTAATGAACATCATAAACAATACCAAAGAGAAGGGGAACAGTTCTCATCGCTCCTGGAATATACCATAGACATCACCTGTTGGTATACCCGTGTGTAATGAACAATTTATTGGTATTTTCATCCGTGTCTACACTAGATTATATCTATATTTTTTATTTATTTATTTTATAATACTTAAATTAATAGATGCACCACAATTCAATAATAAATTCTGTTATACTATACATGTAAATAAATTATTTTGGCGAAGTGGAAATGCGATTTTGTCATAGTGGCCAACCAAAAGGTGGAAAGTTCAGAAGATTGCCGGTACTTGCACTTTAAACTGTTACACTAAAATGCCTATTTGGTACTGTGGTGTAACCTGCTTTTTAAAAAATTTTAAAAAAAATGTTTTGCTAAAATTGAGTGCGGTTTGTACTTTCTGGATCGTTTTAATGTGCTGATATCAAAAATAATTTTTAAAAAATAAAAAAATATTATTGGCATGCTTTTCGGCACGAAAAGCTATTTGAAAAGCAACCGCTACCACACTCCTAAACACCCTTTAAACGTGTAAATAAACTCAGTTTGAAAATACTAGATTAGCGGTGATTATTTTTTTGTTTGGTTTGGTTTTTATCAAAAATTATAATCAAATAAATTTTTTTTTAAAAAAACTGAAACCAGTTTGAACCAGCCAGTTTTGGTTCAGTTCGGTTCGGGTTTTTTTAAAAAAAACCGGTTTGGCTTGGTTTTTTCAGTTTTGGGTCGGTTTTCTTCCGGGTTTTTTCGGTTTGGTTTGGTTTTTTTAGTTTTAGGCTTATAAAACCGAACCGGTCAGTTTTTTCAAAATTTTAATCGGTTTTTTTTTCAAGATTCGGTTTTTTTTTAATAATTTTTTTTCTAGATTTAATCAATTTTTTAGTATTTTTACTAACCCTTATACAGTTATACTAGATTCATTTTTTATAAAGGAAACAAGTTTGCATTTGAAATTTCCAGCGGATAGGTAGAAACTATCAGAAATTGATCATGGACCATCTTCAAAGTTTCCTGCTTTTCTTATGAATAGCCAGCTTGGAAGCATAATTATAAGATCTGATCAGGGTAAATCCGGTTCAAGAATTGGATTGCAGGTTGGGGATTTACCTCGTCAACCCAACCAAACTTAAAAATAAAAACCCAAAACTACATCTTTTTACAAAAAAAAAAGGTTTTTTTCCCACTAACATGGGCCAAGTGAAGAGCTCCTCTGCCTGAATGTTCTAGGACGCGTTGTCATCGCTTGAAACAGATGAATTACTTCTCTCTACAAGCATCAACTTGATTTTTGAGAAATATATTAGCAAATATTCTTCCTAAGAATCTCGAGAGGGGAGTGCGAGCCAGCACCTTGTCTCGGTTTCTTTGCCAAAACTCAATCAATCACAGCACCTTTTCTTCTTCTTTTGAGATGATAAAGTTCGCATGCCATAAATTAGGTTGAGCTAAATGTGCTAGGAACATGCAAGTATGGCAGAAGTGTGGATTACGTGAATCAGTTTTCGTTTGCTTATTCTCTCCACCACAAAAACATAGTGTTTGGTTAATTATAAGAAGGTGCGATTTAAAAAGTGGATTCCATAAAAAACTATTTAAGTTGATTGATTTAATTTGATTTGATTTGGGAATTGAATTCTTTTTTGCATGGAATTGGTTTTAAAGGAATTCATTTACTTTGAGTTAGTGAAAATACGTCATAGGATGTTAGTGGGATTAATTTTTAATGCGTCAATCAGGTGTGATTTTCAAATCTACAAAACAAAATATCTAATTTTAATTAGTTGTAGCCTTCATTTATGGTACTTAAAGGTTTTCAAACGCTAGAATCCGATAAATGTTGTCGAAATGATTTCATTTCTACTCAAATCTTAAGTTTCCAAACAGCCTATAAAAGTTTCAAACTTTTCCTCAAATAAACCCATTATTAACATAACCAAAAACTTGTAATTGATTATCCTCTCAGCAGATCATGTGGCGAGGAAAATGAGTTTTTGTTTGCTTAAACTCTCGTCATATCACGTGTTTGTCATTTTATATAACTAATAATATTATTAAAATAATTATGAATGCCACAAAAGAATTCTTCTGAAATTTATATGGACAACTCATCAGTCATTGTATTAGTAAAGAATCTAGTATTTCATGATAGAAATAAGCATATTGATACAAGATTTCATTATCTATCAATTGCATTATAAACAAGTTAAAGTCAAATATATGAAAACATAAGATCAAGTCGTGAATATCTTCATGAAACTACTGAAAAATGATGTTTTTATAAAGATGAGAAATATATTGGGAGTTATGAAGAAATCAAATTTAAAGAGGGATGTTGAAAGTAGGATGATTTTTAAAAATTAGTTTACCAATTGAGACTGGGTAACTAGTTGGATTAAATAATTCATTATCCTCTCAGCACATCATGTGGTGAGGGAATTGAGTTTCAAAGTTTTCCTCAAATAAATCCATTATTAACATAACCAAAAACATCTAATTCATTATCCTCTCAGCATATCATGTGGTGAGGGAATTGAGTTTTCGTTTGCTTATCCTCTCAGCACATCATGTGTTTGTCATTCTATATGGATAATGATATTATTGAAATAATTATAAATGTCACAAGAAAAGCCTTTTGAAATTTATATGAATAACTCATGAGCCATTGCATTAGTAAAAAATCTAGTATTTCATAATAGAAGTAAGCATATAATTAACACAAGATTTTATTAACTGCCAGATTGCATTATAAACAAGTTAAAGTCAAGTATATGAAGACATAAGACTAAGTATTGAATATCTTCATAAAACCACTGAAAAATGATGCTTTTATAAAAATGAGAAATATATTGGGAGTTATGAAGAAATCAAATTTAAATAGAGATGTTGAAAGTAAGATGATTTCTAGAAATTAGTTGACCGGTTGGAAACAAGTCAACTGGTTGAGACTGGGTAACTAGTTGGATTAAATAATTTGGTTAATCGGTTTAGTTAGCATAATACAATTCATATTCAGATATGGATTTTCTTGTATTAATTTAATTCCTTGATTATTTAAGACTTTATACTTATAAAAAAACTTGTAATTCAATATTGTTAAGTAGTACAAAAAAAAAAAATTAACTAAAAGAGCTTAAAGAAAAACACATAATAAAATTATTCCTTCCTCTTAATCTTCTTGAGTTTTTGACATCACGTTATTTTTTTTATTTTATATAACACTTATTTTTCTTCAAACAGGATGCACCTGGGAGAATATGTGTACCTAGAGCTCCGCTACCCACTAGAAAGATAGACACATGATAGATGAGGGAGGTTCCATTTCTAATCAGACTAGGCCTATAATGGCAAAATCTAAAGATACAGATTACCAAGCTATCAAAGACGAACGCTCCTTTATATGGTAGATTTGTCCAATCTTAACCTTGATAAGTTGCTTTTTATTTACTTGTTGTGAGGTTAAATATGCTTTTTAAATTATTTTTTTAATTAAATAAACATTAAATTAATATTTTTAGATGTTTTTCAATGGTTTTAATATGTTAATGTTAAAAACAAATATTATTTTAATATATTTTACTTTAGATTACGTTACCAAACACTAACTTAATCTCAAACATTCATACATGGAAGAATTGATTGATTAGTCCAGCTTAGGTGAAGAAGATGAGCAGAACTAGTCTTCAGCTTCAAATCTACAAATGGAATTAAGACAATTCGCATCACCTCTCTTACCGTGACAAAATACAAACTTATTATACATATTGAAGGGAAATGATATGTCCATTCCTCCCTCTTCTATTCTTAAACAATCATACAAATTCAAAGACGAAGAAGCATTCTCAGGGTATAGAGCTGCAAATCAGGAACCAATTTCTTTAAGACTTTTGCAACCTGTTTGTTTATGGTATAGATGTATTCATCATCGCTAAGAATCCTGTGAAGAATCACTTGAAGGGTATCCAATTCCATGGCGCTTGTTAGGGAACACCATGAACAAGGTACCCGAAACTGCACCAATGGCAGGAGGCAACACCATGAGCAACACCTTCTCCGATGACTCAAAAGAAGGATAAAAGCACTCGACTGTGTTGCTATCCAACAGGGACACCACGGCAAACACGATCAAGGAAAAGAAAGCATGAGCAAAGTCACCTACTCGAAGCTTGTAACTTGACAAGTCCACGGACGACCCATCAGAATCTGAAGATGGCCAGAGCCCTTTCATGGTTGCGATTCCATAGTGAGTCAAGCCATCACTGCCCCTGTAACTGTCGGTGAAGCAAGAGAAACAGCAAGAGAAGCCACAGAGGCCTATGAGAATGCCACTCAGGTACTTGTTAACGGTGTGGCATTGGCCGTTGTTGGTCAGGACAGGATTAAGGAATTGGAACATAAAAACTGTTCCTGTTGGGAGGAGCTTTATGAGGTTTCCAACTCCTGAAAATGTCTTGTCCTTCATGGAGCTTTCGCTGGTTTTAGTGGCCATTTGTCTATCTAGCTATGTGCTTGCTGCTTTGTGCTTAATCTTAATTTTTGCTGATGATTCTTGAAACACACCTTGCAAGTATATATATATAGACAGACAGACACTGGGATATCTATCGATCGTATAGGACTTGTATAGATTAGAATATTAGAGAGCTGAGCATGAGAGAATGTTGCTTCTACGTAAAATCAATGGTGTGTGCAGCAAAAGAAAATTAGTCTTGCTTTTACTCTTCGAAAGGGTGGCAATCTTTTACAAATCCAAAGCTTGAAGCATTGGATTTTGTTATGTTTTAGGACCTCAAAAAACGTAAAAGTTGCTCTCACGCAGCTCTTGGATCGTCAACAAATATTTGGAATTGAACACATTGCTAACTAGTGCTTGCCTTGTGTTTTTTTTTTTATTGGCAGTTACGATTTAAGAACTAAGATCAATAAAAAAAATACAAATTATAGGTTTTGTATCACAGAAAGCAAAGCTTAAAATATTTTTTTTTTTTTATACAGAAAAATGATCTCTGACTAAATTTTTCATCAAACGTGTGGGAAACATTTAGTGATGACGTACGGTGACATTAATAATATTTAGTAGATGTCACAAGTTTATCCCATAAAAAAATAACCCTGCCCCTATCCACATGCTTAACAACTTTGGTTGACAATGTAATATATTTATATTTATATTGTATATTTTAGTTTATCTTCTAGAAATGTAATATAAATATAAATATATTATTGACCAATTGGATTTCAAGTTAACCGAGCTACACATATTTTTTGGTTTTGGTTAAAGAAGATTGTCAGATGGGATCTCAGATAGATTTGGTTAATGAGAATCGCTAGATGAATCTGATGCCTCCTCCTTGCTGACAACTACCCGAAACAGAGGAGAAGAAGACGAAACCCGTAAAAAAACTAAAGAGTTGCAGATCTAAAAACAAGGAAAGAAAAACTAAAATTGACTGCCAATTGCGTTGTTTTCTTGTTTTTGCAGGTCGCCGCTGGCGAGGAAAGGAAGAAGGGAGGAAGCCATTCCAGATCCACCATGTCCATTGGTTTTTCTTGCAGCGACGCGTGGGTTCACGTGCCGCCAGTGATGAAGGCATGTGGAGAAGACGCGCCGCCACTGTTCCTGCGGTCCATAAGGCCTTCCCTGCAATTCTTGGATTTTTTAGAGGCTATTTTGTAAATTTTAAATTCTTTAATGTGATTTTTGTTTAGTTTTGAATTTTTATAATTTGTAGTGTGGATGTAAAAAAGAAAAAGAAAAAAATATAGTGAAAGTGATGTGTTGTTTGTATTTTTTTTATGGATGTTTTCTTTTCTTTTCTTTTTTCATGATAAAATTTGCAAGGATTAAAGAAGAATTTAATATTTTGATTTGATCAAGGTTAAGGATTATGAACTTATACGTAAGTCGTATTTCTAATATCCGATGAAAATATAAAATTTTTAAAACTTCTTTAACACATTAAAGCCACGAATCAGCTTACCTTAGGTAGGGTGCGTTAGGGGTGCTAATACATTCTCTAACCATAACCAGTCCCTTACCCGTAAATCTTTGACAAGACCAGTACATTCGGGTTTTCTAGTAACCCTCAATTAAATATTAGGTGGCAACTCATAAGAAATCAACAACGAAACAAAAGTCACCACAAATGCAGTGCGGGTGACATTCGACAATTGGGAATGCTTGAAGTTGCTGGTAAAGCATTGCAATGGAATTCTTACCCAATCATTTTACCTGGTCGACCACCTGATCGGGTTTAAACATTTAGTGATGACGGTGACATTTATAATAGTTAGTAGTTCATTTTTTTTTTAGTATTCAAAGGATTTCTTGGAGAATATTTTGTATGAAATTGATGCGTAAATTTAATTAATCACTTGCTATGCTTAATTACCTTCTCAAGAAAAATAGAGTTGATACTAGGGGTGTTCAAAAAAACTAAACTGAGAAAACTGAAAAAAAAAAACCAAAGAAAATTTAACTAAAAAAACCAAACTGAGATGAAAAATCAATTAAACTAGTTTTCAAAACCATAAATTTTAATAGGTCCGGCTCGGTTTTGGTTTTAAAACTGAAAATTATAAACCAAACCAGACCAACCAAAAAACTTAAAAGCTATACAAATTAAGAGTGGTATAAATAGTTAAATACTAAAGTTAACCTAACCCTAACATAACCCCTACCCTTGCAAAAATCCACCGGCCAGACCCCTGAGAATATTTATCTCAATCTTCCTTACCCTTTCAAGTTTTAATTGCTCTGTGTTTGTTTCCATCTCAAAAGTCTCACATTATCTAGAATCTAGCCAAATACAAACCCACATTTCTATCTCTCTGGCTTCTCTTCTCTCTTTACTTCTATGCAAGCCATCACGATCCTTCTCTATTCTTGCAAGTTGCAACTAAAAGAGAGGGCTCCTTCATTAGAGAAAAGACAACAAGTTAAATTTTAACCCAGTACCTGGTGTTTGACCAGGGATCCAAGGCATATCAACAGGAAACAATGATTAATGACCAAAAATGAATTTATAGCTTTTGTTTTTTACTGTAGCAGAGATGGACCTATTACAAAATCCTTTGAATGGTTAGCTAAAATGCATTGTTCCTTGCTTATCGGCTCAAGTTTGTAATAGCAGGAAATATAAAATCCAAACAAGGAAAGAATAATGCTTGATCTCTGATGAGATTAGGTTTTTTGATTTTATGACAAAAAAACCAAATTTAACCGAATCAAACCAGTTCGGTTTAAACTGGATTCCGGTCCGGTCCAGTTAATATTTTACAAAACCAATATAACTTGGTTTGGTTGGTTTTTTAAATCTAAATCGAACCGACCTGAATCGTGATCAACCGTAGTTAATACAATTGTATGTTGGAGAATATTTTGGTTGTTATAAATAATTACCTTCTCAAGAATATCCTTTAGAATTTTATAGTATGGAGAATGAAATCGAATCACAATATAAAAGTCAAACCTAGAAAAAATAACAATATAAAACTCATAACCAACCAAAATAATTAGGGATGAACTTGAAAAACTATTATAAAAAAAATTTAAAAAATGTAGATTTAAAAAGAAAGAAAACTAAATTTGACACAAAAATAAAATAAAACTAAATCATAAAGGATGAAATTGAAAAACAATTTCAATATAGAAAAAAAAAAGAACAACTAAAAATAACAATAAAATAATAAGGATCATATTTGATATAAAAATAAAATATCAAATGATCAAATTCAAAAACAAATCAATTTAATAAAGGATTCAAAACTAAATACATCACAATTAAAAAAGTGAGTACCCAATCTAATATAGTAGCCAAGTACAAAGGGATGAAATTAAAAAAAAAACTTGAAAAATAATTCAATACCAAGTACACTATAATTAAAAGAATGAGAACCAAATTTGATATAAAAATTAATTATGAAGGGATGAAATTGAAAAAAAAAATTAACTCAACAAACAATTGAAGGACAAATATTAAAACCTTTTTTTTTTTTTTGCAATGGGTAACACAATTTTCTAGGAGGAGAGAGGGGAAGGAGGGAAAAACCCCTAGCCGAAGCTCCTCTACAATTTGCCTTAGCACACGCGCCTCACCACTATGCTTGGGGTGGCTAGGCGCATCGAACTTCGCCTTGAAAGGCGACGTTCAGTTATGTTTTGGCATCGTACACGCCACTTGAAGGGCATTGATGGCACTCACTTGAACCATTTCTGAATATAAAGATTAATTTATATTCATAGAAATACCAAATTACCCATGACCTCACTTAATATTTACAATAAAATCATATAGAAACGACAAAAACATCCATATATGTAGCCTTATTTTTTTTTAAACCCAAGGGTAATTCTATATCTGCAATATTTCAATAAAAGAAAAGGACAAAGAAGTCTGTCAACACATGCTTATTTTCCCCCAAGGCCATGGTTGTAACTTCAATGTTTAATTTTTTTCAAAATTACAAAAGAAACGCCCAATCCAAATGTTAAAATTTTATGCTCTAAAGGACAAATTAGCATTTACATTGTAGCAAAATAACTTAAACAAGTTATTTTGTTCCCAATCTTTATTCAATGCCAAATATATCTCAAGAAAAAAACAATCATGCCCCTAACCGTATGCTTAGCAAGTTTTGTTGGCAATGATAATTTCGATTTTACATTGTTTTAATCTATAATATGAAATATTAATATATTAATGCATATTTTTATATTTATATTACATTTCTAGAAAATATACAATATGCATATAACAGAGCACATGCAGCCTGGACCCCTCTACTGTATGGAAATGCATAGTCAAATAAATTTATAGAGAAAGGTGCTTGCCACCAACCCTATATATGTCCCTCGTCAAAAACAAGACTCCTCTCTTCTCCAATGAATTAATCCCTTGCCTTGCTTCAGAATTTCTCTCAATGCAAGCAATAAGAGCCCTATCTAACTTGGGCATATTCTCATTTATAGCTCAATAGCAAGCTTGAAAGCAACTTATGTGTACTGTTGAAAAAAACACATTTTCGCTAAATTCGTTTCTTCTGGGATTTGTTTCCTGACAAACAACTGGAACCTGGAAATCCCTTTTATTCTTTTGGGAATTCCTTTTATTTTTTCGTTTTTTAAAATATTTTTTATTTAAAAATATATTAAAATTACAGTACAAGTTGCCAAAAAAAAAACAAATAGCAATGAGTGCGCGCGCCCATTAATGGTTTTTCGGCTGAGATTTTCCTATCTTTTTGTAAAGTGGAGAGGCCCACAGTCCCAAAACTGGACGAGACTTCTATCTCATCTGCCCAACGGCACACAACACTGTATATACGCAGCGTAGGACTCCACCACCTTTTCTCCACCCGTATAAAAGAAGCACAAACAGATAATATCCAGGAAAATAGTGAAAATGAAATATGAGAAATTTCATTCTCTTTCTTTTAAGAGATTTCAAATTTGAATCTCTACTTTATAATAATAATAATATATCATATTAATGATATTTAGAGTCAAATTATTTTTGAGTTTTTAAAGTTTCTTTTAAAAATTATATTTTATTTATTTTTTTATTTACTTTAAATTGTTGATTTTTTGATGTTTAACACATGGTTTTGCAAGTGTAAGGACTTTTATAGTCCAAGTCCATCATGCATGCATGATATGGAAGGGACGGTATAGATTTCACTATCCACACACTCAATTGCCTCTACCACGCATTCCACTAAAAACCAAATTGCCTATCCTTCAGGTTTCGAGCCTGTCTATTTTCATGGGTTTTAAAAATATTTTTGAAAAGATTTAAATTATTTTTATTATTTATTTTAAATTAATTATTTTATATTTTAAAATCATTTTAATATACTAATATTAAAAATAAAAAATAAAAAAATATTATTTTAATTCATTTCTAAATAAAAAAATATTTTAAAAAATAATAATCATCACAATACTAAATAAATTTATTTTCAGAATTTGAAATCAATTGAAGAAGATAACCAAGACATTAGTGAAGAAGCTAAAGAGATATTTTTAAGATGCTCCTAGTAATATCTTTATTCATATTCTTATCAATTTTAATATATATGTGTGTGTGTGAATAAATATGTCCGAAAGGCAACCGACCTTATATTTCAACTTGATTTTGATTTTACATAAAATACACAAGTAGGGGGAAGGGAAGTCTTTCCTTTTTAGGCTAACGAAGACTTCACACCATTCCACAAACTTTCACTATTTTCTTCCTTCACAACCCCCTACTCCCCCAATATTACAACATTCGCCCCCAATTCCCTCCTCCTTCTCATTTCTCAACCCTAGACAACTCCCTAATTACCAGAAGTTTGGCTAATTCGCCCCCATATTCTCCCTGATTTTCAGATCCGCCTCCCGTTTTTAAAAAAACTCACGGGAGGATCCGATCTTCACAAACCAAGAGAGACATGACAAGGACGAAACAGAGAGGGGCAAGAGAGAAAGAAAGACAGATAACCCGAATCCGGACCCGAAGATGTTAACCGGGTCTCAAAATTCGAGTCGAAGCAAACGCCTTAGATCTCTGGTGGCCGAGTCATCAATCGAAACCTGCTTCTTCGAAAAAGACGGCAAAGGAAGCGAACTCGGCTCCGGGGACACTGCAAAAGCCGATCCGGCGTACATGTCACACTTTCCATTCACCGGAGACCTCAGATCCACGATCCTGATCTGTTTTGAAACCACCTTGGGGTCCGGACCCAATCGGTCCGTGCTAGCAACAACAAAATCACCACCATTTCCTTGTTCCTTCTTCAAGGACGCAGTCTCGCTGCTCTTGATCTTCGTGTCTAGCGACTCTCCTCTCCGTAAAAGCGTAACTTTCTCCGTCACCTTGTTGTTCCTGGGGATCCTGAGATCATCAACAGTGCCTGATTTCTTTGAAATCGACGGCTCTGGTTGTTTCTTTCTCTGGCCCGATCTCTCAAACCGAACCGCTGTTGGTTTTCTGTTAAGCCAAGGGTTGCTGTTGTTGCAGTAGCTGTTAGTGCTACAAGAGTTAGGATTAGAAACGTTTCCGTTTCCATAGTAATAATTTCTCCGACGACAGGGAGAAACTCTGATTCTTTCAATCAGGCAATCTTGTGGCCTTGCAACCTCAGTCCCCATAATAATAAACAACAACAATAATACCTTAACTAAACAAGAAAGAGAGAAGAGAGGAAAACCACAAGAATCTCGTTACTGTCGTTGTGTTCGTCAAGCTTTTCTCTTTCTTTCTCCTCTAGCAGGGAGGGAGGGAGAGAACGAAGGAAAGGAGGAGGCAAGAGATGCGGTTGTGAAGGAGAGAGGAGGGTTTGCCTTGGTATTATATAGAGAAGAAAATGAAGTAGAAAATGGTTGTAAAGGAGAGTTTCCCACCGGCCTTCCTTATTCATTACATTATTTTTACGCGTAAATGACCCTGACCGGGCGGGGCTCTGTTTTAATTTGAACTATAAATCAGTCCTCAATTTATATTCTGTTGACAAGTCACTCCTCAATCTTTGACTTTTCCTTTTTTATGGCTCAATTATGGTTGTTTCTTGCGTTTGGGAGACAAGTTTGACAAGTCACTCCTCGATCTTTGACTTTTCCTTTTTTATGGCTCAATTATGGTTGTTTCTTGCGTTTGGGAGACAAGTCACTTAATGTGTTATAAAAAAATAAAAGATAAAATGTATGATATATGTAATTAACGGAGTTGAAAAGCCTAGCCAAATAAAGAAGAAACTTAAGGAATTGGGGACTGACTTGTGAAATGCAATTATAGTAGAGGATATATTTGTAGTTGTCCTTGCCTTTTCTTGTTAAGAAACAAAACAACTAGGATAACGGCGTTTGCGGATGCACCAGCCAAGGGTTAGTTGTCCGTTTCTATCTGTCCATTCGAAATTATTTTAAGGTGGGGGCCACCGCGTCTGGGCTGTTCAATAGGGATTGATGATGCTGTCCTGGCCCCTGGGTGGGTTCGTTTCCGGTGTGGTACTCAGGCACCAAAATTATTAGCATATGAGTCGCACATATTTCTTTATAAAATATCTAGACTTCGAAAATGTTAGGTAGTGCGGTTGTACTTGTATTTCGTTTAAATTTGAATATTTTTGTTTTGTTAAAATTGAGTTTGGTTTGTATTTTTGGATCTTTTTAATGTACTGATATCAAAAATAATTTTTAAAAAATAAAAAAATATTATTGGCATGTATTTCAGCACGAAAAGATATTTGAAAAGCAATCGCAACCACACTACTAAACACGCTCTTCATGCCAGAAAAATGGGTGGGAAAAAAAACATTAAGAAAATCAACCTTCATTTATTATCCCAAAAGAATAATTCCCACATTAATTATTCCTTGTCTTATAGATATAATTTGTAAAATTATTTATTTATTTCCCCTCAGGCGTAATTTATCAAAAAAACTCAATTATTGCTCGTAGGCAATATTTTATACTATAAAAATCTGTATTCATATGTTCATTGAAATCCTTCCAATATCTTTTCCCTATTTAATCATTTTCCACATCTAATTAGGGTATGCTACCATATTTTCATTAACTCGTTCATTTTTCATGTTCGTTCATTGTATATTTAATATTTTTAATTTAATTATTTTCTATGTTCATTTTCTTTGATATTAACAATACATGCTTGATTTATTTTCTTTAAACTTTGCCGGTTTCAATTCTACAACCATAATCAACATCCATAATCTTTCATAATAACTTTATTTAGATTTTTAGATAATTTTCATATAAATTATAAACAATTTTAAATTTATCTAATAGAATTTTAAAATTTTTTAAAAAAATTAAATTTATTATTTTTTATGTATGTATGTATGTGTTTAGAAAAACTCATCATGAAAGTTATCTTTTTAATTACACATTATACTTATCATTATTTATGTTGTTTATTCTTTTTTTTTTCATCCTGAATTTCCATTTCCTGCCGAGGTATCATTACCTTCTGTCTGCTCTATATTTATGCGGAGGCTTACAAAAATCATTAAATATATCCTAGATTTTAAGCATAATAACACTTTTTCTCTGTATTTAAACGATTACACTTTACATAGTAAGTCAAAACCAGTTTTAAATTTTAATAAAATGACAAAATAACCATATAATCTATTGTCACATAAACACACAAGCAACACAAATCGCTTCTCAATTTTTCTTCTCTGCCTACAACAACTAACAAAGAACAAATCAAACTAATTGAAAAGTGAGCATTTGGAAACACATTTATATCTGTATTTATTTTATAAAAAAAAATTATATATTTTAAATAGTTTTGATGCGGTGATTTTAAAAATAATTTTTTAAAAATAAAAAAACATCATTTTAATACATTTCAGCATAAAAAAACACTTTGAAAAACAATCACAACTACACTCCAAAATCTACTAGCCCAACAAACAAACAAATCTTCTCCTTTTGATTTTATATTTTCAAATATGCACATATGAGTATATTCGGTATTGTGGTAGCTTTTATGGTTGTGGTTCAAAATAAATTTTTTTATAAAAAGTAATTTTAATTGAGGTTGGTTTGATATTTATATATGTTCGGTTAAAATTGTGGTTAAAATTGAGGTTGAATAAAAATTAATTTAATGTGTTTGGTTAAGAATGCTTTTTAAATTGAGGTTATAAAATAAGTGTGTATATATATATATATATTAATGGTTTTAAATTTAAATATTGTAGATTTAACTACTACTATTACATCATGAAATAAATAATACTTTATATAAAATATTTTTTATTGTTCCATTAAACTATCTACAATTCCATTACGTACAAAATTCATCCGACAAAAACTACAGTTTCCATGATTTTTTAGCGTGCAATAAAATTAGGTAAAATATTATCAAGAATAAAATTGAGATTACAGTACGAGTAAATTTAATTCACCCTAAACTATTTTTTTGAAAAGAAAAAAATTACTATTCATGTGAACAGACAAGTGAAATCAATTCATTGCACTGGTTTTTCGAGGAAAAAAAATATTGTTCACGTGAACAGTGCGAGTGAATTAAAATTCACTGTATTGATTTTTCAAAAAAAAATTATTCACTTTAATGAATAGTGTGCGTGAAAAAAAATAACACAGAGTTGCTTCCATTTTTCCTATGTTTTAAACACAATATGTAGTGAGCCCTGTCAAAATTTAACTATATTTTTATATTTATTAAATAATTATTTGATTATGGTTGCTTAAGCACTACGCAAATAAATGGACTCTTAAGGTTCCAATTTGAAGTGAAGGTAATGACGGAGGGGGTGAAGATGGCAATCAATGGTGAACATGAGTTTAAACCAAACGACCAAGATTAACCAAAAGAGAGAGAACGAGCAACATTTGAGTGGAAGGGCTAGTTGGGTGCCACCAAAACAACAACAATTACTTTTGAGATAAAAGGTGAGCAAAATGGAGCTTAAATTAAGGGACCAAAGAGAGAAATGGAAGGGCTAGTTGGGTGCCACCAAGAAACGATGAAATCATAAAATGGGTTTTGGGTTTAGTGTAAATTTGAGTGTAGCAATGCAAATAGCATGGTAGATTTGTAAAATGAAAGAGAGTGACATATCATTTATGAAATTGATAGAGAAAATTTATCGATATTTTTAATTATCTCATAATAAATTATTATACCTTTTAATTATTTGTTGTTATTATGAAGAAGAACAACAATATGCAGAAATGGTGGCAATATAAAAAAGAAAAATCCGCCCGTGAGCGCGCGCATATATATATATTGAGCGAAGAATATATATTGAGATGAAAAAAATGTTGGTATTTAGGAGGAAAAATGATAAAATGGTGTTAATGTATACTTATATAATTGTAGGATGAAGAAAATGTTTACTTGCAAACTTGTACTATTTCACTATGACAAACCTATAATATTTTAGTTTTTTTTTTTACTAATTTCAGGTGTATTTTTTATTTTGTATGTAAAATAAAATTAATTATTTAAAAAATAGTATTTCAAAAACAATTCTTAAGAGTAGAGAGAATTTTATCGTGCTCAAAATACATGATGTTTTTAATAATAAAAAATAAAATAAAAATAAAAGTTTCATCTTTTTTTCTATAATATTCATGCTATTTACTTCTCATTCAACTAGTTTCTTATACTTATTTCTCGTCTAAATTTATTATGTATTTTGAGATTCTATAATTTTTAATTGTTTTATTAAATATAAAAGAGAAATGTTTTTTTTATTGTTATTATTATTAATATTATTAAATTAGCGAATCAACTAATAAACTAGAACCTCCTCATGATTTTGTAGGAAATTCATGCAATATTGCGCATTTAACAATTTGTAAAACCATAGCTTGTCCACGTTAGGGAGTATCATTCCGACAGACTGAGTCATGACTTAATATTTAATCTAAATAATTCATGTTTTCAAGCAAAAGCGATGCTTTTGCACTCCACATGTCATTATTCTATCTATCTTTATTTATTATTTACATGTTTCATCGTCTAGATCAAGAGCATTGCCACGTGGCCACTTGCTTTGCACTTGGTTTTTTTTAAAACAAATAAATATAATTGCAACTTTTTAAAGCAAGGAAATCATGGTTTGAAATAATAATAATAATAATAATAATAATAATAATAATAATAAAGCTATGCTATGCAAGGTGTCAATTTCGTTCCGTTCCGCCCGGAATGGCCGAAACATTCCATACTAATTCAAAAAACGAAACAAAACGGAACAAATTCCATCTCATTTTAAATCTCGGCCCGTTCCGGAAATTCCGGCCAAATTCCGGCCGAAACGTTCCGGTTTCATTCCGGTTGTTCCGTTTCGGCCAAAAAATATTATTTTTAAAAAATTAATATATGGTTTATATTATTTTAAGTTAAAGATCTATTTAATCTTTACTATTTAAAAATATTTTAAATTTTAAAATTATATTTGTTTGGCATTATGTTTGTATTGCATAATTTATAATTAATTTATCTTGAATTTGAATTATGTTTGTGGAATATATATATATGAACAGTACAACCCCGAAACGGCACGCCGAAACACTCCGAAACCGAAACATTTCGTTCCAATTGAAAAAACGAAACACCTACCGAAACGGAATTGACAACCTTGATGCTATGCTATGCTTTACCGCCTGCCAATACTATTTTTAAAACTACGCTATGCTTTTTTCTTTAAAAAAAAAAAAAAAGAAGCTCAAAGGAGTTGTAATCTGATTAGTTTAGGTAGGATTCCAAGTTCTTCATGTGCTTTAAATTAGTATAGGATAATAAGCAAATCTTCAGTATATATATATATATAATCAAGTGCTGGCTAACAAATAGCACTTGGTAGTGTTGTAGCGGATGCTTTTTAAATAACTTTTCATGCCGAAATGTATGCCAATAATATTTTTTTATTTTTAAAAAATCATTTTTAATTTCAGCATATCAAAACGATCCAAAAAATACAAATCATATTAAATTTTAACAAAAAAAAATTTAATTTTTTTAAAAATATAATTTACACCACGTTCCTAAACGGTTTCAAAACCACCAGTCAAACGTCAATTGATAGTTCCCACGTTGGGGGCACTATTCTGCACCATATATAGGGAAAAAATTATTGAGATATTGTATTGATGTAGAACAACCATGGTTAATGTATAAAATTTATGATTTGGGGGTATAAGACTGTCACTAACTTGTAGAATATAAATCAAAATAAATTAGAAAGTTTCCTAGAAGCAAAAAATAAAAAAAAAAGATAAAAAAAGATGATATCTAAGCAATTAATTTAACTTAATTCAAAAACATTTTAAAAAAAACTAGATTTAACAAACAATAAAAAATAAAAACTCCCAAAAAAACCTGACTTATTTTCAAAATTAGTGAAAATCTTATAACAAATAAAAACAAATTAATATAGCCCAATCTCTAATTAAATTAAAATATTAAAAGATATAACTAAAAAAACATGAGTATAAAAAAAAAGAAAAAAAACAAGAAAACATGAGTGAATCACTTAATCTTGAGTTAATCTCTTAAATTCTCGTGAAATTTTATACTTGAACTCAATCAAGAAGCTCAATTTTCAACTAATTCAAAGTTAAATGATGAAATTAAAAAATATATCAAATGAAAATTTTTGACAAATTAAAAATAGCAATAAAAAAATAAAAATAAAATCCGATATGAAAAATATCAAATTTGTTTAATCAAAATCAAAAGAATGAGGACAATATTAAATTAAAATATTTAAATTATGCAAGATAAAAACATAACACATGTTTAATTAAAAAAAATAAAAATCATGTCAAATAAAATCAAAAGAATGAAGATTAAATTTAATAGCTAAAAAAAATAAAATAAGAATGGAATTGAAAAAATTCCAATTCTATAAATTTATTAAACTAAAAAAATATTATTTAAAAAAACAAAGATTAAATTTATAAGAAAAAAAAAACAAGTTGAAGAACTAATATGAAGATTCAAGAGGTTAGATGCGAGATGCGAAATTCTAAGGAGAGAAAAACAAAATACGAAGAAAAGTCAATTGATGTCAAATTAAAAGAAATTAAGCTACCCTCAATCCTCAATGATGGAGGTCCCACTAATGATTTGGAAAATATCAAGGAAATTCATTTTTAGCTGTTGTAAGTTGTAGTATGCACTGCCTATATACTGTAGAGTGACTTATTCACTAGTGTGTGAAATGTACGTATCAACCATTTTTCTTTATTTATTATTTTTTTATATTTATTAAAATATCAAATTTATCTATGTAGCTAATAACCAAAAAGCTAGGGTGAAGGTATGAAAAAGTCTATTAAGTGAGCATTTAAAAATGCAGATTAACTCGTATTTTTTAAAAAATCATTTTATTTTGTTAAAAATAAATTTTTATATATATATTTTGGATCGTTTTGATGCGCTGATTTCAAAAATAATTTTTTAAAAAATAAAAAAATATTATTTTGATGTATTCGGCATGAAAAACACTTTGAAAAGCAACTATAATCACACTTACAAACACGCACTGTTTCCCCCTGTTTGTTTTCACGTTTCAAAAGTGCTTTTAAAAAAAATTAAATTTATTTTATTTTTTATTTACTTCAAATTAATATTTTTTTTATGTTTTTAGATTATTTTGATGTGCTGATATCAAAAATAATTTTTTATAAATAAAAAAATTATTTTAATATTTTTTAAAATAAAAAATATTTTAAAAAACAAACAATTATAATCTCAAACACAACAAATTTATCTAGTTAAAGAAAATTTATTTTAAAGGTTAATTAAATCCGAGAATGCTCCTAGAAGCTAATTGTACGAGTTTTGCTTTTAAGGATAATAATATCATGTTACTCAACAAAAAAGTGAAAAGATTGTGTTGCTATTAGTCATCTTTATAATAATTAATTAGTACTATGAAAAGATTATAATACCCCTGAAAACTAAAAACGAATGTTAATGATATTTTTTTAAATAGTAAAATTATCGGTGCACTGTTTCAATCCATCAGTCTTGAATTACAATACTTTTGTCACACCTTTAGATTTTATTAATAAAATTCATTTCGCAATTCCACTTCTGTAATCTTCTTTTTCAAAATTTATTGGAAACTTGTGCGCCTGCTATACTCCTTATTATTTTTTAGATTTATTTAGAATTGTGGTTATAATTATTTTTTAAAGTATTTTTTATATTGAAATATATTAAAATATATTTTTTTATTTTTTAAAAATTATTTTTGAGAACAGCGCATTAAAACGATCCAAAATATATATAAAAAATAATTTTTCATAAAAAAAATAAATTTATTGAAAACCTGAGTTGACCCGTGTTTTCAAACACAATATATGGATCAGCCTTGAAATTTAAAATTTTTAAAAATTATCAGACACTTTCTTACCAAGTTGGATTCAAAATTTAAAAAAATTGGAATATAGATTTTTTTCATAAATACATCAATTTTAATAAACGAAAGTTAAAGTAGAAAAAAAAAATAGTGAAAAGAGGCAGTATATGCGATGTTGAAATAAGATGTTGTTCGTGTTCTTCAGTTTTGTAAAATAGATAATGTATTTAAAATCAAATCAAATGAGCAAAGAAAGTAGTTAGCATTATTTATTTATTTTCCTATTAGAGTACATTCTAATTTGTTGGGTTCTCTTCATCTTTTTCTTTCTATTCCAAGCGTGAAGGATAGGTAATCTCAAATTGATTACTTCAAAGACAACCGATCAAAAAAACATGAGGATTAAATTAATAAATAAGAATAGGATTGACATAAAATATTCTTAGGTTTAAAATTAAACTATATTGGAGTTGCTCTAATATGACCTAGTCGACTTAAACGATTCAAAAACAGCCTTGTTAATCAGTGATAAAATTTTTGTTCATGTGCAAGGATTATTGAAGATTTGTATAATTAACATGATTTAAATAAAATATAGATGAATAAAAAATTAATCTACAAAAGCCTTGGGTTTTTCTACTAAAAAAACTCTTGATTTTTTTATTTTTAATTCTTGATTTATGGTGGTTAATCAAAGATCGATAATAATGAGAATTAATTTTTCAACTTTTTAACTTTTAAAATTCACTATAAAAAAGGGGTTGAAAAAAGAGTTTTTCACTTGAATTTTTCAGATTTTTTTCCCACCATTTCTCACCTCATCTTTAGTGTTTTCATTCTCTTTATACTTCAGTATTTTTTTTCCCACATAAATCTAGAGTTTAGGTTTATTCTTTGTGGAGAGATATTTGAGATTTTTTTATTTTGATCAAAGATTTTACTTAGAAATACTTCTAAACTAAGGTGTTGTTGGAATGCTGAGAGAAATATTACAAATATCTTAATTGAACAAGTGAGGAAAGATAAAACTTTAACGAGAAAGACAAATGATTTATCTCTAATAACAACGAAAGTTTAATTCATTTAAAGTGTTCAAATTATTTTTTATTTTAATTTAAGTAGTATTATTTTTATTATTAGTATGTATAATAGGACTTTGATCCTATATATATTACAAGTTTGAATATGTGCTTAGTATGTAAGTTAGTTTATATATATATATATATATATATATATATATATATATATATATATATAAAGTATGTTTGTTTTGAATTTTATATAGTTTTATATTTTATATATTTTTATTATGATAAACTAAAGACTCTTAATTACTAATATATTTATAAACTTTGAATATACGCCAAAAAAAAAAAAATCTCAACTGCCACACTAATTACTCCTGTAAAATTAGTGGAAACAGACTTAATTTTCTGAAACTAATTCCTAGAATTTCACTAAAAATAAATAAATACCACAAAATTTCCGTGCAATTAATTTTCCACGTCCCGACACAAACAACCAAACCTAAAATCTTAACTGGATCATTTAAAAAAATAAAAATTATTATAATATTTCCATAAATTAGATAGTGAAATAATTAATTACATGAGAACAAACCAGTTTATCACATGAACCATGTGATTAAAGTTGGGGTTTTATTAAAATTGAGTTCTCAAATAACATTGTTTGTTGAAAGAAAGTTAAGTTTTTTGTTTTAAAATATTTCCTTATCACGATTAAATAATTAATTTACGTAATTTTAAGAGTATTAATTTATAGAAATTTAAATGTGGTTTCTTGAGATCAAAAGTCTTGATTGGCTTTGGGTAAGAAAAGAAAAGAAAAGAAAAGGTCTTAAAGAGTAGTCAATATTCAATTTCCGAGTAAACGTACATAATAATTTGAATAATTCATGGCATCCTGTGAAAAAAATGGATGGCAATCAGGATGGTAATGGATAAGTGAGTTGGATTTTATGATATTTATATTTTATTTATTATTTATTAAGTAAAAAATTTAAATATTTATAAATTAGTTTCGAATATCTAATATGTATTTATTATCTACTATTATTTATTAATCAATAAGAAATAAAATAATTAATGTATATTTGAAGTGTGTATATATATATATGTATGTATGTATGTATGTATATTAAATGATAAAATGATAAATATGTGTTTTATATCAATATTAAAACATGTATATATAATATTGTATTAAAAAATTCTAAATATTTCATAAATATATTTATAGAATATAAATATACATTCCATGTTTGGACTGTTTGATAATATTTATATTTTATTTATTATCTTTCAAATTAAAAAAAAAAAAACACTCATCCATTTACATCCAATCAGAATATTATCTATCATGTCGAAATTAAATTGTCGTCCTAATGACAAAATTTGAACGTGCATAATTTTTGTGCCGGAATTTGGGTCTCTAGCACCAAAGACAGAAAAGTACCTGCATAGAGTGGCCCTAGTTTGCCTCTCTGTTAAGGCTCGCATAATATCCACAGCCCATTTCAAGGCCTAGAGATAATATCTCTGTGGTTGTGAAACACGTGTAAATGGCATATCTTATATTTCATGATTTCATTTTTTTATTTTATTATTTATTTTTTTCGGTAACCCGGAGTGTCTGGATTAACTTACACGTACCACGACTAATTCTCGGACCCACTAAACATCCTACAAGCCCAATAGATAGATAAGACACCGTGAGGGTGACAGACATACATGCATGCTAAGTGGGTGTTTGGCTAAGCTGGTGTGGTTGCGGTTTGTAGGAAAACAATAAAACATGTGTTTGGTTACCTTCAAAACGCAATTTATTTCTATGTGGGTCCCATTAAAAATCACGGTTCGGTTGTACAAAATGAAAAGCAAGATTGAAATCAAGATTGAATGATGAAATTGAAAATAATTCAAAATTTTACAAAAGAACAAAGAAAAAAATTAAAAATTAAAACAATAAGGATTGAAATTGAAATATCAATAAATAATTAGACATCATGAAACTTGGAATGGTTAGTACAAATTTTAAGGAAAGAAGAGAGAGAAAAGAGAAAAAAAAATCATCGACGACAAACCATCTCACCACTAATGTCGCGCATAGAAAGATGATGTCATGATAATTCCAACGACACGGCTAAATAATATTTTTGGTCGCTAGCATCACCCACTCTCTAATGCATGTTTGGCACATGCTAGCTAGTTTTGGTTTTTTAATTATAGTTTATATTTATTAAAATACTAAATTTTTTCTTAACTAATTTGATTATAACTATAAAAACTACAATGAAAACACAAAAAAACCCTTAGACATCAATTAAACAAAAATATGCTTTTAAGGGTAATTTAGTTATTTTACCGTGCTTTAAAATATGAAAAGACCTACTTGTTTCTAATCAATATGATAATGACTAATAGACCTTACAGAAAGACCGTATTATTTTCCAATAGTGAGCTCATTTTGTTTAGGGAAGGATAAAATGGCTATTATAATATTAAAAATAAAAAATGAACCTTCTCACATTGAATAATGTTTTTTTGCTCATAATTAGCTTTTGTTAATGCATGAATATATAGATTTTTTTCAATAAAATAAATAAAAATTTATTGATAATTAGAAGACTTTTTTTGAACTTACGTATATGAAGAATTGTTTAATTGATTTGTTGTTTTTTAAAATGGTTTTTAACTAGATTTGGTCTGTGTACTTTTATATATATTTTTTATTAGATCCTCACCCTTTTTTTTTGTATTGATTATGTCCATCTGTTTTTTGATTTGTTTTATAAATGTGATTTCTTCGTAACATCATTGGTTAATACACATAAATGATACCTTTTTGTCAAAGTTTTCAAAAGATGCTTGACACATGTTCCTTTGTAGGATGTGTACTAACTCTTTGATTTTTAAAATTTTTCTAGGTGAAAATCAAATGATTAATTTTTTTATTAATTAATAAAAAATAACTAAATGAACATAATTAATTAAAATAAATTAATTTCCATGTGTTTATTTTTCATTTTTTTAATACTACATAATTTCATAAATGAAAGAGTTATTATACTAAAAAGGTGTCATGTATGTTTAGTGAAGAGTCAAAACATAAATGCCATATATAATGGGCTGGAAACAGGGCTAGAATGAGCTAAAAAAAAAAGGCTTGAAGGTAGTAATAATGCATAAACAGGGCTGTTAAAATTATGTCTCTTGTTTCTAGAAATCTCAAGTTATAATAATGCATGTGCAGACAAACAATATCATGATAAATTATTTTTTATAAAATAAAATAAAATAAAAAGCATAAAGATTTAATCAATAACAGTAAAAAACATGTTTAAATTTGGAAAAGATTAATATTAGAGAAGGTAATGTAACTGTTTTTGTATTTATAAATTAACAAATTAAAATGTTTTACTTATGTTTTTTTCAAGTAAAAGATGAAGTAGAAAGTCCCCAACTCATATGCTTATTTATTAGTAGATTAGTCTCCAGCTTTGAAATTGTGCTAACTGGCTCAATTGTTTGACGTGTGGGATTCATTTTACTCAAGTAAAAATAAGAAAGCTAAGTTAACTAATTTAAAATAATTTAAAGGGCAAATTATGTGTTTAGACATTTTTTGGTTTTATTTTTCATTATGTTATTTGCCGATTATTCTTGTTTTATTTAGAGTATATTTGTAAATACGCTGCAAAATATATTTTTTAAAATTTTAATTTTTTAATGTTTTCATATGTTTTGTTATGCTAATTTAAAAAATAATTTTTTAAAAATAAAAATAATTTTAATATATTCTTAAATAAAAATTATTTTAGTTCACAATGGTTACTATAACGTTGTATTACGGAAGCAAAACTGTGGTCCACAATATATATATATATATATATATATATATATATATATATATATATAAAGTGAGAAAGAATAAAAAAAACAAGCATATAACTCAACTCGGCTCTAGATGTTGTTTGAAGATTTATTTTTTAAAATATTAAATTAAATTTTAATCAAGTCGTAAATTAATTCAATTAAATTAATAAAGTCAAGCTACAAGTTTTTCCGTTTTATTTTTAAATCTAGCTGGAGTTTAATAATTATGGCACTAGCAACCCCCAATCAATACTAAAATTAAAGCCATTGGCTCAAAGTGGCAAAAGTTGTAAAAAGAGCCTTCATGCAGATTCAACAACCCGATTTCTTTGTTTGTTTTTTTATTTTTTTTTGTCTCTTATCAACTCCTCCTCCTATCCATTCCCAATCCTCCTTTATCTGTCACCACATGTCTGTACATGCACAGAGTAAAAGCTCTCTGTCTCACTCATAATAATAATAATAATAAAAAAGGAAACAATTAATTTAAAACCAAAACCGAGAAAGAAGAAGAAGAAGAAGATGCTATCGAAGGAATCAGGTGGTTCCGCCTTCGATCTTCCCGAGGATGTCTTGCAAGTCTTACCGTCTGATCCATTCCAACAACTCGATGTGGCCCGCAAGATCACTTCCATTGCCCTCTCTACACGTGTCTCCGCTCTTGAATCCGAGTCCTCCCTCCTTCGCGCCAAGCTCGCCGAGAAAGACGACTTCATTGCCCACCTCCAGGCTCAGATCGAGTCTCTCGATTCTTCTCTCTCCGACTCGTCCGATAAGCTCTCCCGGGCTACCCAAGAGAAGGTCCGACCCCGGTTTCTTCACCCGGTTTGTTTGGATTTTATTGTTGTTGTTTGACTTTTTTTACCTTGACGTTGTTGTTTAGGAGAGTTTGTTGAAAGAGAATGCGTCGTTGTCTAACACTGTTAAGAAGCTTCAGAGAGATGTTTCTAAGGTAATTAAGTTACAGCTTTGCTTAATTGCAGATTTTTGTTACTCCTTAAACTAATCTAGCTTTACATAATTTGGTAATTAATTTCTTCTTTTTAACGAAATTGGCTGGCTATAATTGCGTCTAAATTATTATTATTGTATTATATTATATTATACATAAACTTTACCAATTTGTTTTTTTACTATAGTAGCTGTACATTGTTGTCAGAATTGTAAGTTTCTTTTTTAAAATTTTTATATATTTTTTCAATCTATATTTCATATTTTTATTATTTTATACTTGGCTAATTATCATTATCATTTTTAATTTTTAATACTTTTTTTAGTTTTTCTATATTTTTCTTTACATTTTTTTTTAAATATTTTTTTAACTTTAAATATTTATCATACTACACTTAGCTTATTTATATTAATTTTTTATTTTTAATTTCTTTTTCTTTACAATTTTTTTTTATAAAAATTATTATACAAAGATTAAGAAAATCATATTTCATTGTGGTAATTGTAACATTGTTCTATTCTCTTGTTACATTAAAAATTAGTTTAAGATCTTATATGATTTTATTAATATATATGATTTTTACTAAATTATTTATTCACGGTTATATTTTTTACTCAATGTTAAAAAACACGTTAATAATACCTACATATTAATTCTTTTATGTTAAAAAAATTATTAGATTTGTAGCGAGACAAGTTGAATAAACACGATTAACTCTTTATTTTTTGTATTTATTGGCACATATGTTTCTCATTGTATTTAGTTAAATGCATGCATGTGCTTTTTGATTTATAATTATATATTTTTTTATAACAAAAAACACGTTTGAAAAGCTTGTATATTTATTTTTTTCGCTAGAAAACATTATTCGACTTGCGGCGAAGTGTAACTAATATGAGCTTTGCATTCTTTTTAAAATGATAAAAAGCACTACCGAAGAATAGTATTTGCTAGATAAATCATGAATGCCCAGGTTTGGGTGTGGATTATTTGCCTAAGACCGGAATGTGAAGGGATTGCATTTAATTTTTTTGCATGTGTGCAGCTTGAAGTGTTTAGGAAGACGCTTGTGCAGTCACTTCGAGAGGATGAAGAAAGTTCGGTAAGTTATCCTACGGATTTATTTTGGCTGATGAATAATGTTTTATCTTTGCTCCTTCAAGAAAACTGTTGTGAAATAATGTATGGAGGTTTTAGGGTGATGTTGATCTTGTTTTGTGGCAGGCAGGAGCTCCACAGATCATTGCCAAGCCTACACCAAATGGTATGTGTTTTTCTATTTGTTGACTAATTCAAGGCCTTTAAGATGCTTTCATTTACTACTGGAGTTCTGCTTACAATAGGATAAGCATCTCATTTCGGGGTTTCTATGATGGTTTATTAATGGCATATTTGGCCTGTGCTTTAAAAAAAAATGCTTGTATATTGTGTAAAATGTTTGATTAAACATTCCAATTACTTTAGACATCGCAGTTTCTACATTGATTTGTCTCACGGGATGAATATAGAATTGCCTGGAGGTTTAATCGTCACCAATTTTGTGATGAGTTGTTCTTATTGTACTAAAGAAAAAGTTGGTCTGGCTGCATTTGACTTGTCATTTTTTTTCTTAATCTGTTTCAGAAGATGATGCCACCCTGCCACCTTCAAGATATTCTTCAATACAAAGCAAGATTCCAGAAATGGGAAACTCATTTGCAGAGGATCGTGAGACAGATGGTATGCCACAAGTTTGTGGTTTTAAGCTTGTTTCTTAACACAAAAACCCACCCGACTTAATTTCTAATCCAGTACTTATGTTACTCCATCTCTTTATTTTCATGGCAGCTCCAAGACCTGGCCTATCACAGATTCTGCTAGCATCCCAAATAAACACACCCCGGTTTACTCCTCCAGGCTCCCCTCCTAGTTTTTCTGCTTCTGTGTCTCCCACAAGGACATCTAAACCAGTGTCTCCAAAACGACAATCAATGTCATTCTCTATCACAAGAAGCATGGACGATAGATCCTCTGCCTTCTCTTCTATGTCCTCAAGCCAACATAGTTCTATGTCAAGTGACGCAGGATCACAAGCTGGTTAGCTCTAAAACTTCATTTTAGAATAAACTTTATGCAGAATTTGATTGATACAGATGCCAGAACTCTTATGCCTTGGATACCATGTCAAATGGCCAGTCACTATGATTTGAACCCCGTACTTTTAAAGCTCTTTGAACTTAATGACTCAGAGTTGCAATTTTTTCCGTGAAATGAAAGGATGCAATGGGATTAGTTGGAAAAAATGAATCAGTGATGACTGTATATGTCTTCAATGGATTATGAACAGCTTAACTATATGAATTCAAGCAACTTGTTTTACATTTGATGTCACATCATGAGAACGAAACAGTTATGCCTAAAAATTTACTCTTTCTTTGTCAATTATAAATCATGTAATCGTTGATTTAAAGTGATGATAAGCCATATTTTAAGTCTTTCCTTGAGACAGAGATGGAGATGGATTGATTAGTGTAGATGTTGCCTTTTTTGGCGATGGTTTTCATATTTGTTACCAGATAAGGTTAACAATACAGTGTATGTACACATACCTTTCATTTTTTTGTTCTTTGTTTTTTGGAGAACAGCCAAGACAATGGATGGCATTTTTCATGAGCCTACCTAAAACTGTTTCGGGATTTTTCATGTAATTTGTTATGTCATTTTATTAGTTCTTGTTTTTGCATGGTTCAGGACGAACTCGAGTTGATGGCAAAGAATTCTTCCGCCAAGTCAGGTGAGTTTTCACTGGAAAAAAAACTTGAATCTTTGCACAATTAATAAAATCTGCAGCATTGAATTACATCATAATCAATACCCATGCAAATTTAGTTTTATAAATCTGGGTAGCGTTCTTTCTTCAAATGCAATTTCTTCTTTTGTTGATCAGGACCCGCTTGTCTTACGAGCAGTTTGGTGCTTTTTTGGCAAACGTCAAGGAATTGAACTCCCACAAGCAAACAAAAGAGGTAAAATTTCTCTACCACCCTCTCCATCTGTTGTTAACAACTTAACTTGATATCAGTTTTCTTCCATAACTCTATGTAAAATCTCAGGAGACCCTAAGGAAGGCAGAGGAAATTTTTGGTTCAGATAACAAGGATCTTTACACGATATTTGAGGGATTGATCACTCGCAATGTTCACTGAATATATTTCGCCATAACTGCATCCAAAGCCTGCAAGCACTGGTTTTACAACTTTGCACTCTTGTTGTAAATTCTTTTTTTCAAGTGGAGACTTTTCTTCGGTACTCTTCAATTTGATATTCTTATGGTGTCGAAACAGTTGATTAAAGTAAACTTATGAATGCCCTGTCCACAATGAATTGTACAAAGTGTACAATAAAATTACACCAGGAAGGAGAGTTCTTTTCTTCTTCTTTTTTGCCGCAATTGTTCTTCTGGTTGCTTGCATTCCATCTCTTTATCGATAACAGGCAAATCCGTCACTTTTGAACATTGTTGCAATATCTGGTCCGCATGCATGATTCCTCTCATCATGAAGGAGCATGATCAGGTAGGCCTAATTCATTTTATTTTTGAATTGCCATTGATCTTCCCTCCGTAGAAAATGGTGGTTGAGGAGTACAGCAGAGAAGCATCTTGAGACCTCGACGCCTTCGTGCAAGGAAATTTCTTCATTTATTGAGGTGGGAAACATGAGCACCGTAATTCTGTAACTATTTAGCGTAGCTTCGAAACATAATAAGAAGATGGATTTTAACTGTCTGTAATTCCAGGATTAGGAGGAATTGTTTACTTTGATTAAAAAAAATAAAAAATGGAATGCTTATTTATTTATTTATTTATTCATTAAAAAGCCTATGAATCTTCGGCTTGATTGAGAAATTCTGATTATGAGATCGAGGCAGAATCACATATAGAATACAATGGGAGTGCAAATTTTGCTGCAAGATAGGCTTTTCACAACCTGAAGGAAGGCTTTCAGGTAATGCGTTTCTTGTGGTGCGCGTTATCCAGCGCAGATGACATCAATCTCCGGGAAATGATATTTGGAATAAATTGTTTTTTAAATAATTTTTTATGTTGAAATATATTAAAATAATAGTTTTTTTATTTTATAAAATTTATTTTTAAAATTAATGTATTAAATTGATTTGAAAACATTAAAAACATATTAATTTAAAATAAATAAAAAAATAAAAAAATTTGAATTTTTTTTCAAAAACACTTTTAGAGCTTCTTGTCAATCTTTCATTTTCATTTATATGTTTATTTTCCTTAAATTCCTCCTGTTTCTGTTTTCTTAACTTCAAATGATGTTACCAAGTTAGTATCTTATTTTCTTAGCTCCAATTTATGTTTTTTTTTTCTTCCCCTTTTATTTGATGATTAGAGTATTCTTGGACCAGTTTGCCTGTTAATCAATACTAGGAATCTTTCCTTATAATTTTAAGGGTGTGCCTCTCCCACCGCTATGATGTATTTCGAAGAATTTGATAAATTCTCTTTTAAGATTTGAATTTAAAAAGTACAAAAAAGGGTTTTAACACATTGTTTTTACACGGCAAAGTGATCTAATTATCTTTAAAAACATTGTTAACTGATTTAATTATAAAAGTATCTTAAGATGTCATCCAAAGGAGTTTTTGTTTTTTCATTATTGTTTTTGTTTTTTGCTATAATTAGGTTCATTTAGGGTTATTTGATAATTTAATAAATATAAATATTATTAAAAAACTGCCATATGCATGTGTGGCATGTGCTTGCACAAGCGACATCGTTCGTTAACCAGACACAGCCTGTCACGGTGAAATTTGAATTGTCTCGGCGATTTCTCCATGATACAGTGGTGTGTGTTGTTAATGAATCTCTGATTTGGTGCTAATAATATTTTTTTTTCTATTTCCTCATCGATTTGTGTGCTTGACCCTTTAAACTTTCAAAAAAGCCCTTCAATTTGTTTTTCCTTAAGATTTAGTTATTATTGTTTTGATTACCATTTATTTTACTTGAAATAATTTATAAAATTAAAATTTGTTTTCAATTTCATTCTCTTTTATTTTTTTTATTTGCTAGATATTTTCTCATTATTTAGATTGCTATTTTCTTGATTTGAGATAATTTTTAGAATTGAATTTTTTTTTGGAGATTTCATTCTCTTTTGGTGTCTTTTTTTTCTATTAGATTTGATTTGTATTTTTTTAATTTCTATATTTTCTTACATAAGGAAATTATTTAATTTGATTTTTTTTTCATTCTTCAATACTAAATTGGTTGATTTTTTTGGATTATATCTTCACCTTTAATATTTAATTTGCTAGAAATGGATTTTCAAACTTTTTACATTTTAATTTCTATGAGTTTATCGCGTTCTTATTTAATTTTTTTTTCGTTATCGGATGAGATCCTTCAACATTTTCTTTTCCTTAAAATTAATTTTTTTATCTCAATTTCATCTATCAACATTTAATTGATTGAGAATTGATCTTCATGTATTTTTTTGCTTTCTTTTCTATGGAGTTATCCTAATTTTATGTCCATGATCGTGGGATTAACAGGTTAATCTAGTTTGACTTAGGGTTTTTTTTTTAAATATTTTTTTTTAGTTTCATCCCACGGTATTGTTTTTTTTTTTAATTATTATTATTATTATTATATTTTTTTATTTTTATAATTGAGGTTCATGATTTTATCAATTTTTTTTGACAAGGTTACCCCAGTGTCTCGACCAAGTCGTATATTTTATGCGCTAACCTAAATGAGGTTGGGTTGGATTGGGTTTTTTTACCCTTTTTTTGTTGCATTTTTTCACTTTATTTATCATCGTTGTATTTTTTTTTATTTATATTATTAAACTAACCAAATTTATTAAACTCATTGATTCAAGTCTCATATTGTTTTAGCATTAGAATTTGTTTTATGTTGGAACATCTATCTACGATAGTCTAAAACCTTAGGTATCCATGCCTTGACCCTTCAAATAAAAGCCTAATGCCTTTTTATTTAACGGTGAGGAATATTTTTGTGTCAATCAAGATTATTATTATTTTTTCCTGATAATGTTAAGAACACATCTTTTCACAGATGAGAAATTGTTTTATACTAACGTGGCAAGAACCCAGTAGAGAACACTGATGAGATTTTCCCGGCAAACTAAGAGGACGTGCTTGCTTACAAGCCTTCTTCAATCTACTAATTTTATCTATAAAAATTTAAAGCTGATAAGCTCAAAATTTATTATAGAACAATCGACAACAAATCAGGGAGGGAGAAACACTGAATGACAGATAAAAGCCGAATTTAGGGCATCCAAATTAGGTAAAGAAGTGTCAAAAACAAGTAATGGGGAATATTTAGAGAAGCAAAGAGAAATCATGCCAACCGCTACTTTCATCTCTCTGTCTGTCTGTCTCTCTCACACGCTTTTCCTCCGTTTCCTTGTTGGTTTTGTATCGTCTCTTTGCTTTGCTCACCTCTTCGAAACATCATGGAAGATGTCCAACAACCTTCAGCTTCTGTGTGGTACTTTCTTCATATCCTCTACAGCCTTATTTTTCCTGGTTCTAATTGGAGTTTAAGAGTGTTACAGATTGTATAGAGTTACCACATTGTTGTGGATGAATTAGTACCAGAACTTTTGTGTCATTTCGATTGTTATAGATAAGATAATGAGAAGAATTTGGTGATGGGAAAAGTTTTTTGTCATTTCGACTGTCATTTCAGGCGCCTATTGTGTTGTTTTACAGACGGTGTCCCGCAATGGTTTTCTTTCAATTTCTTCAGTCAGATGTTACATAATAATATTGTCATATTTCACTATCTCCATACTAAATTGTTGGCCTTTTTGTTATCATGAGTTGTTTTAACCTGCTTTGGATCCTTTGGGTTTTCGCGCAATCACTGTTTTGTTTTAATGACGCAAACTTGTGTTAGCAGCAATGGTTCCCAGGACACTATTGAAGAAAATCAAGAAAAGAAAGCTGTCCCTGTTCGGCGCAATCGACTAACGAGATCAAGGTTTTCTGACTCGTTTTCATCTCATGGTAAAATACTTGGTTACTATCTTTTCCTTCGTGTTTGATGCAACTCTGTCGATTTGTTTTCTTATTGTTATTATTTGAAAGCTTCTGTATCAGATAAGAAATCCTTCACCGTGGAGGCAGAGGAGGAGGAGGAGGAAAAGGAGACCAAGGATGGAACGGAAAAGTCCTCTCCAAGAGGAGTTCTAGAAGATTTCTCTGTTAGTGTAGAATCCGAAACTTCTTCCAAGGCAAGCACTTCAAATAGCTATGAATCTGAAGCAACTTCTCCCAGGGCCAGCACTTCAGGCTCAGAAGGGCAACCGAATGCCACCACTCCCTGGCGTGACTTCTTTCGCGTATTTAAAAAGGGACCTGCAGCGAGCTGCCATCCCCTCCCTCCTCTGAAGAAGGGTACACCAAAGCTAAGTAAACGGAAAAGCAGAAGCAGAAGATTCAGAGAGGAGATTGTTCCAACTCTAACTTCTCCACTAGATGGTGAATTCTGCCATTTCAAATCTTCTTGGAAGAACTTTTCTCTCTCAGAGCTCCATGCTGCAACTGATACTTTTGGCCAAGGTTTATGCTTCTTTCAGAATTTATATTTGTGCTTCGTATCCCTTTTCACCTTCTTTGAGTTAAGATTCAAAAACTTTATTACCGAATTCCGCAGTATAGTCTGCAAGTCCAAATGCAATGTACTCTTTGCTATGTTGTAGTATTTGTAGTTGTAGTTATCTTGCTCACGATACCTTGTCTTCTTTCATAAAGAAAATTTAATTGGAGAAGGAGGCTATGCTGAAGTTTACAAAGGGAAATTGGAAGATGGGCAGTTCGTTGCAATTAAACGGCTGACCAGAGGTTCACCAGAAGATATGACAGTCGATTTCTTATCGGAGCTTGGGATTATAGTCCATGTTGACCATCCTAATATTGCCAAAGTGATTGGATATGGGGTTGAAGGGGGGATGCATCTTGTCCTTGAATTGTCTGCCAATGGGAGCCTTGCATCTTTACTTTATGGTCTGTTCATTATCCAGATTATTGTGAAGTTCATATCTCCACAAGTTTTCCACCAAAATGATGTATCAATTTGTTTCCTACCAAATGTTGCCAGGCCCCAAGGAAAAGCTGGACTGGCGAATCAGATATAAAATTGCCCTTGGAACTGCTCGGGGCCTTCTGTATCTTCACGAGGAGTGCCAGAGGAGAATCATCCACAAAGATATCAAGGCTTCCAATATATTGCTAACAGAGGATCTTGAGCCCCAGGTTAGCTTTGAAACCTGAAACTTAACTTATTACTGCTGTAATATGCAACACCTAAATGATCTCCCCTTAATCTCTGAATTCGGAACTTCAACTTATTTCAGATTTCAGATTTTGGGCTTGCAAAATGGTTACCAGAGGAGTGGTCTCATCACACCCTATCAAAAATTGAAGGCACTTTTGGGTTTGTAATCCAAAACCTGGGCAGGGTCTCTGAATCATCAAGCTATTTAGTCTTGCAATCTGATCTCATTTCTTATCTTGACAGCTACCTTCCTCCTGAATTCTTCATGCATGGAATAGTAGATGAGAAGACGGATGTTTATGCTTACGGGGTTCTGTTATTAGAGCTCATTACCGGAAGGCAAGCTTTAGATAGTTCACAGCAGAGTCTTGTAATGTGGGTATGTATGCTGCTTCTTTCTGATTCTGCGTGATTCAAGTCTCTTAGGTTGCATTTCCACCAACAATTTATGCAGTTTTGACCAATGTTGTTGTCAGGCCAAGCCTTTGCTACTGAAGAACAACATAGAGGAGCTTGTTGATCCAATCCTCGTAGATGCCTATGACTCAGAACAGATGGATCGTCTGGCATGTACAGCTTCTATGTGCATACATCAATCTCCTTCAGAGCGACCTCAAATGAGCCAAGTATATTTTCTTCCCCTAGAAATGCCTCGACAGTTTTGTTTTTTGTTTTTTAAAAGCTAGATTTCTCTGCAGGTTGTAAGGGTTTTGCAAGGAGATGAAAGCAGTTTTGAAGAATTAAAGCAACGACAAAGGACACCCTCGATTGAAGACCTCTACGATGCAGATGAAAACGATTCGACAGAGTATCTGAGCGATCTCAATCAACAGATGGAGGTGGTTTTGAGCAACTGTAATGCAAAGTCCGAAGAACACGAGCGATCAACTGAGTGCCTTGATGATCCGAATCAACAGGAGGAGGGAGTGGCTGTTCTGAACCGTTCTGGGATCTAAACCATATCCTTTTCTCTTCACAGGGTGTTGACCCCAGGATGTCATTGCTCTCCTGAATCTTTATTCTGACAAGACTCACCATTGGATCCAAAAGAGCTTGGAAAAGCAGAAAAAAATGAAAGCCAGGAAAGGAACTGTTGAGACCATGTAAACATGTTTCTATCCTGTTAATGCTTGCTTGCTTCATGTATAATTATAATTCTCTGTCATGTGTAGTTCTTACTAGCTGTGATGTCCGCGCTACACCGTGGGCATCAAGTGTTGATTGTGCATTTGTGTAATATCTTTTTTAGGCGCCTATTGTGTAATATCTTTTTTAGGCGCCTATATTAATATAACATTAATATGTTAAAACAATTTGAAAATAAAAAAAAAATAATTTAAAACAAAATAAAAAATTTTTATTTCTTTTTAAAAACTATTTTAAAACACAAAAATAAACACTATGTTAATTACTCAATCAAATGCTTTTCCTTTTATGATTTCTTCACATGTTCTAAATTAAGGTATTGGTCTAGTTCATGTTACTTTTCTTTTCCCGTTCAAGAGTGAAAAGCATGAACACAAAGCTAGAGACAACATAGTTTTTGTCTGGAGAGACATTGTGCCACTTTAGTTGTGTCATTAGCTTCTCCTTCTCCTCTTTTTATAAGAAAAAAACACCGTAAGCAGCCAACTGCAGTTCCGGACATGAGCAGCCTTCACGCAGGGTGCCCTGTGATTGAAGGTGAGAAATGGTCTGCAAGAAGTGGATTCATGCAGACTCATTTGACCGGAAACGTGGAGAAGGCGGTGGGAATTGCACTGATCAGAATGAAAGTTGTGAGAGGTGGGCAGCCCTTGGAGAACGCACCCAAAACACCGAGTACACGGTTGCGTCACCGGACCTTCCTGGACATTGTAGGAGGAGTTGTAAGGTATGTTAAGGATATATGCCTTCCACGCTCCTTGTAGGTTTCCTTACAAGGTTGCTGGTTGATGATCTTTGTACGGGGGCCGTACTTGATTTTTCTTTTCAATTACAAACATGCAGACATTGCTGAAAATGATCCATCTTGTATTTTGCTACTTGTATTTTCCTCTCATTGTAGATACAGCCAGCTTTCATGAAATACAGAAAATGCGCTTCAATAGTTCTTCGCTTTCTGTTTTTTTCTCCCTTTTTGAAGCTTAAGATTTCAACGGGTGCTTGAGAGAAAGAGGTGTTTTGATTTGGAAGAAGTGAAATATCGTCACTCTCTTTCTCCCTTTCGTTGGATTCTTACTCGTTTCAACAGATGCTAATGCATCTATCTAACCCATTGGTGAATCTTTTCTCGAGAAGTGACAATTCGGTCTTGAAAAGACCAGTTTCGTTCTCAAGTGAAATGAGTTTCAGACGTGAGAAGACGATGCTTTTCTGCAGTAATGGAATAACTATGGTGTCTTATCACATGAGAAGAATCTCCGCTGCAATCTTCAACGATATCTACGAATCATGAAAAGAGAAGAATATCAGCCATTGACCAAACACACACCGCACCTCCTCGTTTGCCCTAAAAAGAGAGAGAATAAAACTGGCAAGGATTCTCCTCTCTCCACGTTTATGGTCGGTGTCTGTCACACCTCACAGGTCACAAGCAAAGCAAGCCAGAGAGTGGAGCATGTCTTTTGTCCAGCTGTCCCTTCTGACATGATGAAATTAAGGAGGTGGAATTGATTAGAGAGTTGAAACATGAAACAGCTGTAGCCTGTTAGACGAATGGAGGAGGTGTTAGCATGTTTTATTCTTTTTATCAATTCATCATTATTTTTCTCCATTTTGCAGATACAGATGATACGCTGCCCTTCCCCTTTTTTTTTTTCCCTATTAATTATATTTTAATTATAAAACTCCTATCAACAATTTATTTAATTCCCATGTTTTCTCTCTTAGATTTAGATGGATCCGAGTTTTAAAAAATATTAATTTCATTAAAAACAAATTCAAATCGACCCACAACTTAGTCGACTGATCAAGATGATCTGTTCAAAACACAAGTAATTTTATTCCATCTTTCTCCCTAAAAAAGATTTCCATCTTGCATGTTCTTTAAAATAACAATCATCAAAGAACAATACATACGTGCCGTTAGGTTTTTCATAAGTAGAAGAAGAAGAAGAAGAAGATTGTGTTGTCATAATAATGGATTTTGAAGGGTCAACGCAGGCTAAAAATCCCCTTCGCTTCATCATGTTCCTAATTCTTATTAAAAAAACACTCGTTGCTTCGAGTTGGACAAATGAAAGGAGGAAAAACAGGTTGTAATGAGAGGGCATGCCCGTGATGCCTCTCTACTATCTCTACTATGTTTGGTAGTGGTTATTTTATGCTAATTAGGACAATTGCTTTCATAGTTTTGAAATTCGGTTCGGTCTGACGAGTTTGATCTGGGATCTAGGGTTGAAACGTGATCGGGTTGGAAAAAAAATAAGAGAAAAAAAAACCCGGGATAACCCTACAAGACCCAGTTGCAACCAATTGACTTTTGTTTTTTGTTTTTTATTTTACTAAAACGGAGTCCTTTTGAATTTTTTTTTAAAATTGACCTGAACGACCCGATCAAAACCTGAAACCCAGACTTTGAACCGAACCGGGTCTAAAAATTATGATCGCTTCCGTTTTACTTGCTGCATTTTGGTTAAAACATTTTCAAAATCTATGTAAGGAAAAAAAAACAAATCTTGGTTAAAATAAATAAATTAATTAGATTTAAGAGTTACAATTTGTTGTCAAGACCCCCTTTTTGTTTCTAATCAAAACAAATTATTATTATTTTCTTAGGGTTCTAGCGGGTGATTTTAAGATATTTATTGAGATGTTACAAATCAATCTTAACTTTTACTTTTCGTTAGTTTTTTTTTTAATTAACACCGGTAAATGCTCAATGAGAAAGTGCCCAAACATGTTCTTGAACTTGGTTTGATAAACTTGGAACATGTTTGACCTCCACTATACCTATTGTGTTGTGATACGTTGCATTATAAGATTAAACACATTAAATTGTTTGGCAACAAATTATAAGTAGTTGTTAGAAAAATTATTTTAAGGACATAATTAATTAATATATTTAAGGTCAAATTAAAAATAAAATTGTATCATGTTTAGGGTTAAAACTGCCTGACATAATTAAAATAATTTATGGATGAATGAGAAAGTATTCTCACATAATCTTCATTTATATATTTTTGAGAAACTCAAAAACTCTTTAAAACTCTATCCCAAATAAAAAAGAAACAAGTTTTTCTTTTAAGTTATTTAACGGGAATTTGAATAGTTAAAATTGAGTCGAAAAAACATCTAAGATAGAAGAATACCTAAGCAAAGTGAGTTTTGGGCCTTGAATCATCTATTTATTGCCAAGCTCAAACCTAAGTTTGGATTTGAGTTTACTGTAAAATGATTTGTTGGACTATAAAAAATTATTTTTTGTTACCAAACTTTTTTTAGGCTTGGACTTGAGTTTATAATTATTTGGTTCATGAAGAATTATTTTTTGTTAGTTTATTAGTATGTCTAGATGATGAACAAAGTCACACACCCATTGCTTGACTCAAACTTAGTTTGGGCTTGAGTTTATTGTAGCACAATATTTTGGGTTATAAAAAATATTTTTTTTTCCAACCTTTTTCTTTGAGCTTAATTTTGGATTTATAATTTTTTGGCCCATGACGAGCTATTTTTTACTAGCTCATTAGTATGTCCATTTTATGATCAAAGTTTGATCAATTTTTTTAGTAACACGACCAGTTTTTTCATCTAAAAAAAATCTTGATTTAAAGTCAAAACTGTCATGTTTAATTCTTGTTTTATGAAGAGTAATCAAAGCATATAATAAAATAAGTTTCGGTTTCATTCATTGTAAAAGGAGGTTTAAGGAAGAGTTTTTTTCCACCATTTTTGTATATTATTCAAACTCTTCTCCATTACTACATTGTTGTAGAAAGACACATGAGTTAAATTTTGTTTGATTTATGGTTCTTATTTGGAAGTGTATATAAACAAGGTATTATTGTTAAAATCTTGAGAGACTTATTATATACATCCTATTTATATCAAGTGGGGAGCAATAAAACTTCAAAAATAAAAGATTAATCCTCAACAACAACATAACTTGATCATATTTTAAGTATTTCAATAAATAAATACCCTATATAATTTTAATTTTAATTTAATATATTATATGTTTAGTATACATGCTAGAATGGTGTTTGGGGTGATCATTTTCAGTTTAGTTTAGATTTTACCTATAAAAACAACCAAACTGAAATTTTATAAAATATATAAAAAAATCAAAACCGAACCAAACCTGTTCCAACTGACCGGTTTTGGTTCGGTTTGGTTATTTTATATTAAAAATTAAAAATTATACTTTTTTTGTTGTTTTTTTTTGGAATTTCTAATGGGTTTTTTTTTCGATTCGTTCAATTTGGTTTATTTTTTAACTAAATCGGTTCAGTTCAGTTTTTTGATTTTAGGCTTATGAAATCAAAATCGAACCGAACCAAATTTGTTTAAAATATTCTAATCAGTTTTTTTGTTATTTTTCTGGTTTTTTTGGTTTAATCGGTTTGTTAGTTTTTTTGCTCACTCCTACGTGTTTCAATTTTTTATATAAGTTTGGATATATGCTTAGTTTTTATAGAATCTTTATATGATATTTAATTTGATTTCATGTTTATATATATATATATATTAGGATAAAATGCACTATAAATGTTTTTATAATTTTATAATAGTTCGGGTTATTTTATGTTTAAATAAAATATAATATGCAGTCTTTCATCATAGAAAATATCTTTTGAAGTAGAATCTAATATACTTTTAGCCTACTTTTATAAAAAATCACCTTTCATTTTTAAAAGTGAAAAAACTATTTTTAAAATCTTTATTAAATACTTTTTGACATTTTTAATTACTTTGCTTAAAAACAAAGTGGTAAAAGCTAGAAAAGTGGAAGCTCTTAATTGGACTTATAATCAGTTTTTAAAGCAAAGTAATTATAATTAAGAAAAAGTTATCGATATAATGCAAAGTACATAACAATTTGGGCAATTTGGCATTTAGGTGACAGATATAAATTGGCATGCAGTGAAAACGTGTTGTCCTTGATACTTTTCAAAAAAGAGTGAATTAAATGTCTACTTTTATTGATATTTAGTGTGTGTATATATAAATATATATATGAATTATTATTTCCGATCAAGAAAGGCATATTAAGGAAACTTATAAACAAGACTTGATTAAGTTTTTTTGAGGCTAATAATGTGAATAGAATTTTATTGATATCAAGACTTAACCTCATGAAAAGAAAGGAAGATATGTTGAGAAAAAACTAGATTAGTCTACTAGGAGTTGGAGGGTGATAATATCAACATGGATGATGTTGATATAAACATTATTTGGTGTTTGTTTTTTTTTTTTCAAATCAAGGAAGTTAATGATATTAATGAGGTTATATTAATATTGATATTAATGAGAACTTGATTAGCCTATTAAAACTTAGAGACTAATAATAACAACATGGATTATGTTGATATCGATATTATTTGGTGTTTGTGTTTCCTTATGGATCATGAAAGTTAATGATATCAACAAGATTATATTGATATTGGTGCTAATGGGAACTTGGTTAGCCTTCTAGAACCTGCATGTTAATTATATCAATATGAATTCTATTGATATCGACATGGTGTTTGTATTTTATTCTAGATCGTAGAAGTTAATGGTATCAACATGGTTCTAGAACTTGGTTATGTTGATATCGATATTAATGAAAACTTTATCAGCCTATTGGAACTTGGAGGCAAATGATATCAATATGGATTATGTTGATATCAACATTACTTGGTGTTTATGTTTTTTTTCAGAAAAAAAAGAAGAGAAAGTTAATGGCATTAACATGGTTATGTTGATATTGGTATTAATTATAATTTATTCAGCCTATTGAAACTTGGAGGTTAATGATATCAAAATAAATTATGTTGATATAAGCATTACTTGATGTTCATGTTTTCTTTTGGATTATGGAAGTTAATAGTATCAACATGGTTATATTGATATCGATCATAATGAGAACTTGATTATCCCACTGAAACTTGGAAGCTAATGATATCAATATAAATTATCAACATGAATTATGTTGATATCGACATTAATTATATTGATATCAACATTACTTATTGCTTGTTTTTTTTTCTTATGAATCATTGAAATTAGTGATATCAATATTATTAAGAGCTTGATTAGTTTACCAGAACTTTTAGGCTAATAATATTAATATGGATTATGTTGATATCGACAACACGTGGTGTTATGTTTTTTTTCTCGGATTATAGATGCTAAAAATATCAACAAGGTTATGTTGATGTTAATATTTTAACTTTACATTATTAAGAAATTAAATGTATGTTAGCGAGATTCACCTAAAGGAGATAAAATAATGAAATGAAAACGTGAGGTAGTATATTTTAATTATTAAGATTAAAAATTATCATTTGAGATGTAATTTTAATTTATATGTTTGATTTACATGTATATCTTAATCATGATAATAAAAAATTTGAGCTGAAGATATATTCATTTTATTATAAATATCTTAATATCTCAACTCAATATTTCATTGAAATTAATAAATTTATTATTATTTATAAATGCATTTACAAACTTTTTAGTTTATAGCTAATTTTTTTAATATGATAAAAAAAAACATTAAAAATAACATCCATACTTTTTTAAGTGTAGAGAAAAAAGAAGAAGCTCCCTTCCGCAGGCCAGGGGAATCAAACTAGTGTTATATTACATGGTCGAAGTCACAGTCAAACCCCATGTGTGAACTTGCAACCAGAACCAATAGTTTGTACTGCAAATTGAAATAATTTATTTATTTATTTTTAAAGGAATACCACAAGAAGTAAAGTTAGAATGATGAAGATGAAGGAATAAGGTTGGGGTTGCTTTACATGATGGTACAACACAAGAGCTAATTATATTGGTGCAAAAAAGACTCAAAATAGAACACAGGCATATTATTAGCACAAATCCAGAGAGGAAGGAAAGGTTTACTCACCTGATAGCCAAAAAGCAAACAAAAATCTTTCCATTTCTACATTAAAATTCACTAAATCCCTTTCGAGCTTTCCGTTTCCATACCATTTATACTATTTCTATTACCCACTTTTATTGTGCAATAACTCCCACAAGATCTGTAAATTTAAGCCACAAAGCTGCGTTGAGTTGTCGTAGCTTAAGAAAGAACTGTGTTTTTCTTCCTTCTTTTTGTCCGAGAGTTTTAAAGGGATGGAGGTTGTTCAGATGCAGAGAGCATGGGTTGAATATACCAAGTCCTTGTTTAGAGAGGTAGTTCAAAAAAAAACAAAAATTAAAAATTTGTGGACTTTCTATAGTTCTTATCTCTGTTGTTTTGTATTCTGTGTTTTTTGTTTTGCTTTTCAGTTTTCTTATTCTTTTTTTGGGTGGATGAAGGGGTTTCTGGATGCCCAGTTTCAACAGCTTCAGCTTCTGCAAGACGAGAGCAACCCAGATTTTGTTGCTGAAGTGGTATCTCTCTTCTTTGAAGATTCTGAGAGGCTTCTGAGTGATCTCACCTTTGCCTTGTAAGGAGACTCTCTCACTCTCTCTCAAACATCTGAACTGCTTGATGTTGATTAAAAGTTCTGAGCTTTCCTTTTTGGTTATGGTTGATTCTAGCTAGCTGACTGTATTTTTATATTGCTACAATTTTTTTTTTTCGAAATGGGTTTTGTTTTACCTCTTCTTTTATAGAGAACAGCAAAGTGTAGACTTCAAAAAGGTTGATGCTCATGTTCACCAGTTGAAGGGTAGCAGCTCCAGGTATATGTTTGCTTCCTATAGAACTAAAACAAGCAATCGTTGATTTAAGTATCATGTCTTCTTTAAAACCATATGAAGAGCATTGAACCTCACAAAAAACAGTTCAGATCTAAGACACGACCTGGAAAATTAGACACAGAATGCTAACAACTATTTTTTTTCCCCTTCTTCTTAGCTCATTTTTGTTTGATTGAGAAAAGATGGATTCTTTAGCTCACTTTGGGTGAAAAAATGGATCTTGTGTTATACAGCATAGGTGCACAGAGGGTTAAAAATGACTGCATCGCTTTCCGCAGCTTCTGTGAGGAACAGAACGTTGAAGGGTGAGTTATTTCCCTCTACCTCATTCTCCAGATTGTTTTACCTTTTAGCATCAATGTATTTTCCAATTCATTTTTTCTCAGTTAGCTATTGAATCCCAGGATTTGTATTTTAAGTGATGCGATATTTAATGCTTCAATTATATGTATTTGGTTACTTGGATTGCAGGTGCCAGAGATGCCTGCAGCAAGTGAAACAGGATTACAGTCTCGTGAAGAGCAAGCTTGAAGCTCTAATCAGGGTGCGTACAGTCACTCTACTCTTGCTCAATGACATGTTCATTTATTTAAAGAAATGTAGTTGCTGAACTTCTTTTATAATCGTGTTCTTGTTTTTCAAATGCAATGTTGTGTCTGTTGCAGCTGGAGCAACAGATTGTGGCAGCTGGGGGGTCAATTCCTATGGAAGAATTGAGTTTTTAAGCCTGTCAATGCACTGCAAGACGAGTAAAGCTGCTAGTAAAAATGGAGGATTACTGTATGTTAATTCCTACGGGAGGTTCTGTTTAGCTAATCATGTTGTGCTTGTATGAGTTCTTATGAAGATACAGTACCATCAACTTCCACTTATCATTATGTGTTCTTCATGCTTTTCTTTTATATTTTGTTCTTCTTCATGCCAGACAATCTACCAGTGAATAGTTTTATCTGCTCATTAATATAATTCAAGAGCCACATCCGATGTGATTTCATGGAATGGATTCTTCCCCACACAAATTTCTAGACGTTAATGTCGACGTTGTAAATATCGCAAGATCATTATTTAACAAGATTTAATGACTAAACATTTTGTAATTTTTTATCTAAGCATCTTGAATTTTTTTTATTTCTTGAGTATATCAAAATTACAAGTTCTTTTTTTCAAACAAATTATTTTTTATTCCTTAAACATTTGAACAATTTCAATGACAGTCATTATAAGATTTTTGAAAATATTAGTTTATTATTTATTTGTAAAAAAATTAATGTCTTTTATATCTTAAGCATTCCCAAAATTCTAATTAGTAGTCATTTTACAATTTAATGCAATTTAATTCAAATGGGTTACATTGACTAAAACATGGGGTAAATTTGAACCAAATCTTTTTTATTTATTAAGGATTTATTTTTCAAATTGGCTGGGAAAATAAATTTTACTCTAGCATAAAAACAATGATTGTGCAAGTAGCATAAGTGAATGAGGTAGTTTTTGAATTGCAGCTTTCTGACCCTTGCATATTAAGTGAAGAACGACGTGATGAAAACAAAGTATTGTTTATAACATTGTTGATAGCATCATGAACTATGATTATAGCTTTTCAACCCTCATCTATTAGAAAATTCACCTAATATATTAAAAAAAATTATATTATCATTTATAAGACATAAATAAAAATTTTATTACATGTTAAAAAAACTAATCCATGCATCTTAATCTATTACATCTTGGTGCACGAAGATCATAATTTTTCGGATTATGTGCTGACTGACATGGAGTGTCACGTGGGTGTCTTGTAACATGTCTCATGGTGGTATTATAATCACCTTGTTATGTTTATGTACCAAGTCATGTAGAGATCTAACTCTATAGAGTGATACTACTTCGTAAATAAGTGATCTCTCCTCACATGCCACAAATTGTTATATTGTACATGAACAACCAACCAATCATCTTCCTCTTTACCTCAACGAGTAACAGTATGAAAGTCATTAAGTGTGTCAACATCATCATGTATGTGTTGATGCAATCCAAACACACACATTACCTGATCAGGGCAATGCACCTCAACTATGGCAAAACAGTACATAGGGACCACTGGCTATTAATTACTTCCCTTCATGCATAACAAAGATGCTCTTCCACAAATTGACATCAAATAAAGGGATACTACTATGTAAATAAGTGATCTCTCCTCGCATACCATAAATTGACATATTGTATATGAATCACCAACCAATCATCTTCCTCTTTACCTCAATGATTAACAACATGAAAGTCATCATTAAATGCGTCAACATCATTAGGTATGTGTTGATGCAATCCAAACTAACACATTCCCGATCAGGGCAATGCACCTCAACTATGACAAAACAATGCATATGGACCATTAACCATAAATCACTTCCCTTCATGCATAATGAAGATGCTCTTCCAAACAAATCGTCGTTGTAAGTTGTCTTTCTCATCTCTGAAACCATAAAACACGCGCACACACACACAAACACACACACACACACACACACACACACACACACACATATATATATTAGAAACACTCATGCTCTTCCAGACAAATCGTCGTTGTACGTTGTCTTTCTCACCTCTGAAACCATAAAACACGCGCGCGCGCGCGCACACACACACATATATTAGAAACACTCACACCAAAAATAAAGTTAAATAAGAAAATGAATAATTGAGTTCATGCATATATGGTGAGGCTCATGTGAATCCAACTCATCTCAATAGAACTCGTGAACATGAGTTAGATTTTATGTAAAGCGCTTAGACCTCTCCTTAACCCAACTAACATGTTAAATAGTTAAGTTAGACATTTTTTTCATAGAAAATTTAAATTCAATAATGTGTTCATAGTTATTATTATTAAGCTTCAATTAAGAGTCATCTTCTCGTAACAGCGTCGAGTATCTGATTTCTCCAAACATCAGGATGATCGATGTGAAGATGCTCTCTTGACCATAACTTCATATTCACAATAAGGAAATGAAGAAAAAACTTAAATTAACAATATTTAATAGAATATAATATAAAACTATACCTATAGAAATAATAAACATCCACCGATTTGTTTCTTGTATGACATGCATATATGGCAAAGCTAATGGTATGGATATGCAAGCATCGTTGAGCACAACTATAGTTATGAATGACAACAGAGTTATCTAGCTGTGGAAGAAAGTAACATGGAACTATATTGTTGTCAAATCGGTGAAGATTTGGCCCAAACATATGCATTAATTATGCTTTAGTATAATAATACAATACAATCTTTGTAGCACCTTTTGGTGGGGTTTTAAAACTCTAATTCAACTATGTCGACCTAATATAATCCTCTTTATATCCCCTAGGAGGTGGCACTTGTCCTAATAGACAAATATATAAATCATCTTTGTTGAAAGCTGTGGGGTTTGTAACAGGAGTTCCATCTATCAGAAGGTTGACTGGAATGGCAACATCTTGTAATATTGGTGTCATCTCTCCAACATGAAAATAGAATGTGTGGGTCTCTCCCCTCCACCTCTCTATTAATATTGAAATCAAACCATGACATAAGAGCAAACATGGTCATCTAGGTCTATTGAGGCATAATAATGAGGTTTACCAGACCACCCTAAGATTTCCAATAAAAAATATAAACATAAGTATTAACAACATTTAAAGTTTATCATATAACCATGTTATATATAAAAAATTAACTTACTCGTCAAGCCCAAATATCCTCGGATTGATGCTTGTACTACAATCGCAAGACCGAGAAATCATCAAGACCTGAACATAATGAGAACTTGTCCTCTTGTATGCCACAGCATCTTAACATAGATCCACTTCTCCTAGTTCGCACCACAACATATAATCGTGTAAAAATGTTAAAGGATATAGATTAAAGGATAAAAAAACAACTTAATATAGAGATATGAAATAAAAATCTCAAATGAAAACAAACTTTTTCTCTTACGTTGTCCACTTTGAATTGTTTTTCTATTATGACTAGTATAATCATGTAGACGAGTGGATCTATATTTCAACTTTCCATTTAATTGGAAATCCTTCAACTCGTGGCCCAGCATAATCAGACCATGATGGAATATTAGACAACGATTAGAAAAAAAAAACCATATGAATTTTTGTAATTGGTGCTAGAAAATAACATGTCAATAAATTTTTCAAAGTCAACATGTTGTAATGTACAACATACAATAAGGTGTGAACATGGTCGATAATACTACTACCATTTACCACACATATATATTCTTTGATTAAACCAAACTTTTCATTAAACTTCTCTTTGACTACCAATTACTAGGGGACTCGACTTGAAAAACAACATCTAGGATATTAAATATACTTGCAACATGTTATCTTGATTTTATGCATCAACAATAAGTTCAACAAGCACTTGCGAGGGCCACAATACATCACAACTAATGCAATCATCAATTGCAGCTATTTGATCAACAAAATATTTATTAGTCCTAAAAAAAAGTAATTTGTGTTATAGTTGTTATAGGCAAAGCATGAACAATTTTAAAGACATTGTTGAAAATCTTTGACAAATTAGTGATCATATTTTCATAACGATAACTATCATCATATGAGAGTTCCCATCTTTCTTTCGATTCAATCTCAAGTCATTCTTTGATTTAATCATTCTTGTCAACCATATCATCATATATAATATCAAATTTATAGCTTAAAGGCTCTTAACACATCTTATCTAATAGTTTTTTTAATGCCACATCTTTTAATTTTTTGTTGAAGTTACTCACAAAGTGGCAAGAACAATAACGATGATACCCATCTAGCTAGGTCCATATCTATGACATAACATTTTTAATTCCACATGTTTATTTGAAGTTATACACAATCTAGTACGTTTACCCGTGACATTTCAGCGAATCAAATCTAAAAACCATGTCCAGTTACTGTTCATTTCTTTCCCAGCCAAAGCATAACCAATCAAGATTTTTGCCTTATACTTTTCACATAAGTGAGTGTCGTCAATACTTATCAATGTCATCAAAACTTCTTAAGTGATCCAAAAAACCTTTCCCGTAATTTTTGTTTAGCTAACCAAGAATTTTTATACAATATATCATACAAATTGTCTTTATGGATAGTTTCTTGAATGGTTACAATTTTAATACTTACTTTAGGTTTGAAAAAGGTCAACAACATGGTAGCAACAAAATAAGAGTCAATATGATGGTCAACTTTCATAACCATTAGATTGTGACATGTGTGGGAATCTTTCAATTTTAAAATCTTAAATGCATTAGAATTCTTTTGATATTCCCCACGCAAATATCATTGAAATGATGGTTCATGCTTGCAATGTAATGACATATAAGTTATGGTTAAATGTTGTACTTTATATTAAAGTGAATTTTTTAAATATCACCATTTAACTACATTAATTAAATTAGTCTTGGTTTAGAACATTTGTCTAACCTTCAACTCGGTATTTAAGCATGAATTCCTATGACTCAAAGCTTATCATATGAGCAAACCCACTAACATATTTAAATTCAGGAACAAAGGGTCTTATTGTTTGGTTTATTGGCTCACCTTGCTCATTTTTATCAACTATATCATCGACATGAAAATCATTTTTCTCATCACTCAGTTTAAATTCATCATAACAATATGGAGTCTTTACCATACCTAACCAAGGTTCCATATGCACCATTTCTTGAACTGATGTTAGGTTCATTGTATTACTAATTGTCTTATATGATCCTACTGCATGTGATGATTTTGTGGTCCTTTAACTGTAACTTAGGACCCAAGTCAACTCTAAATTCGAAGAGTTTTCTACTTTAGGTTTTCTACTAAATAAAGGCTCTAATATTTACAATCCATTTATTGTGATCAACTCAACCATTGTATTAAAACTCATATCACTAATAGGGGGCACACCAACATAATGATTTAGATGGCCCCCACCCAACATCCTCTAAGTAATACCAACATCAAATTTGGCTAGATTCCACCCAATTCCTCAACACTAAATTTCTAAATCCATCAAATGAACTGTCTAATCTCAAGCTACATAACTCGGTACTTCCTCTATGGTAAATGATACCATTATCGCTATCAATGATTTTACCACTATAATAACATAAAATTCTCAATATATGAGATATGTTCTGTGAAAATCACGACAAAACACAATGTTAATTTGTTAATATAGCAAATTATTCAAGTTACATTAAAAAAAATCTAAAATTAACAAACATCATAAACTAAACCCTAAAACCATAACACTAACACAATCAACACAACATAATTCATCGATTTTTCTTAATAAATAAGAAAATATAGAACTTATAACTTAACTAATTTTATATCAAATTAATCTCAAATTATAGTTCAATTAGGAAAAATGAACAAAAACCCTAACCTAAACCCTAAAACCCTTATTCTAAAAAATTCACAAATTAGCCAAGTAAGTAAAATAACAAGATGATATAGGGGAAGGTGAATATACCTTAAATTGATTAAATGGGGAGCTTGTGGGTGGTGGTGGTAGCAATAGTGGAGATAGATTGGTGGTCGCCCGGGTGGATGGCTAGAGAAAGAATAAACAATTGAAAGAGAGAGAGAAAGATGAGGTCTGTCATGGGGAAGGGAGAAATAGTCTTTTGTTGTGAAGAGAGAGATCAATTGGCATGAGTTGAGAGTGTTATATGGAGGATGGAGAAGCAAGGAAGAAAGAAGTAAGGGGAGAAGAAAAGAAATAGAAAATTATCTTCAAAATAATTAACCGGGTCCATGTCATGCACATACTACAGTCTACATGCATGACCTATAGGCGACACATTTACTACATGCACAACTAGTTGTTACGTATATAGTAAATGCACATACTACATGCGCTACCATTGTTTTTATGCTAGAGTGAGGATTATTTTTCCAACTATGCTAGTTTAGGAAATAAGTTTGCCCACTGTGCTAATATGGGAAAGAAATTCCGATTCTAATCCCATCTTGATAAAATAGAAAGTACTAGTTTACAAACATAAGAGAATACTAGATTTGTGAAAGTATATTTCCATTGGTTCCCTATATATGCTACCTCTTGTTTTCTATCTATGTGTTGAGTAAAAAAGATGATGAGTTATTTTTGCATGAATAATTGGTTCAATGATAAAAGAAAAGCTTTAGATCCAGGGTATTTGAGAGTAATCTCAATGCTTTCAACTTTTACACTGTGTCTATGTGTGTATCACTATAAATACAATTGATTCCTATTTTAAAGGATACAATTTTAAGAACTTGTTAAAGCTAAAGATCTTATCTTTCTTATTATTAGGCTCTTGATTTACTGCTAAGATTTCTCTTGTCTTCTGGGTATGATCTCCTTTGATTTCAGTAACATCAACTGGACTCTTCACACACCCCCTCAATCTGGAGGGTAGATCATGGACATTCAAATTGTGCTGGACTTGTTTAAATCTGATTAGCGGTAATGACTTGGTAAGTGCATCTGCTAACTGATCTCTGTTTGAAATGAATTGCACCACTAGTTATTTGTTGCAAACTTGATCTCAAACAAAGTGAAAATGTATTTTGTTTTTGCATGAAATAAAGGATTGGAGGTGAGGTAGGTTACTCCAATATTATCACACACCATAGAGTCGGAGTTTGTGTTAGAGGTAGACCGAGTTCAGATAGTATTGATTTGATCCAAGTAAGTTCAGCAGCTGCATTTTCTATTGCTTTGTATTCTACTTCTAGCGACTGTAGGTTGTTGTTTGCAATTCCAAGAGATCAAGTTATAACTTATGTGAATGTAGTATGCACCAACTGAACGCCAATCATTTCTATTAGTTGCCCAGTCTGAATCTGAATCTGAATATGCTCGTTGTCTGAAATCACCAGTTTTTGTGATGAACAAGCCTGTTGAAACTGCAATATGTTGACTTTGTGTACGCGATATGCGCTTGACTGCAAGCCAACGGGAATCATGAGGTTTATGCATAAATTTGTTGACTTTGTGTGCATCAAAGGCCAAATCAGGTCGTGTAAAGGCAAGATATTGCATGCTTCCGACAATATTTTGGTAGAGGCGCTGATATCCTCAAAAGGACTTCCATCTGTAGAATTAAGATGACAATTATTCGAAGTCATGGGACTGTTGAAAGGTTTGGCTGTGTCCATGTTACCTCGTTTAAGTAAATCAGTAATATACTTTTGTTGAGTTAAATAAATGCCCTCTGGGCATCGAAGTGCCTCTCTACGTCAAGGGAGTAATTTGGAGTACCCAAATCCTTGACAGCTAATTTGTTCAATAAAGATTGAATTACAGTATGGATTGCATCTGAACTTGAACCCGTTATTAAGATATCATCAACGTATAAGAGAATGTATACAATATAGTTGTTTTTGTTTTAAAAACAGATATAGACGCGTCAGCCTTACTCTCATGAAAACCAAAGGACTTGAGCTTGTCTGAAAGTTTAGAACCAAGCTGGAAATGATTTTCGCTATGCCAAAGCCAATTGGATTGAAGAAAACAAGCAAACCGTTGGGTGGGTGAGCTTGTCTCATACGGTTCATTTGAAGTCACCACAGTTATGTTCATATACTCCATTTCACCAAATTCAATTTCTCCGTTTTGGTTATGCGATGTACGCATGGTAGAAACTGCCACACCAGACATAAAGGAGTCCCACATGAAATAGCTCTGCAAAAGATGTATTAAAATTATGATCATAAAAGTTCTACTTCTCCCTTTCTGGATGAAATAGATATATGACAATATTTCATATGAGGTTTCAAATGGTAAAAAGTGTGGAAACAAGCATTACTGTATAAAATTGGTCATCAAACCAGGTATCACGAGCCATTTTCAAGGACTGGAAGCAGTACTGTGCCTAGTATGTGTGCTGGTTCTGCTGAAATGCCTTGAAGAAATTCTCATTTACTGGAATGGTATATATTTGTTGCGTCGAGGGGGATATTTAGAAGTCACCAGTGCCTACCAACTTTTTCACATGTCATCGCATAAAAAATTTGTACCTGAGGCAGGAACACCATGGTTAGCATCAATATCTAATCGTCCTCCAAGACGACCTACAGGAAAAGCTTGCCTGTATCTACAGCCTCCTGCGGTTGTATTTCCCTAATATAAGATCTTACATATCAGTACCATGTTCATTACAATCGCTGAAAACTGAAGGGTTAGCAAATGCAAAGAGATTCTCTTAAAATTCACTTCCCTATGTTAGCGAAGCTGTCATAAAAGTACAACTTGACCAAAAGAAAGGATATATCATCTCAGTGTTCTTGAATGCACCTGGAAGTATGTGACCGACCATTCCACCCTCACCTCCCATTCCAACAGATACATCGTCGCGACCCATCATGTAAAGCATGTCATAGATTTGGCTCACGGCATGCCCTGCATCAGTCCATGCATTTGTGTTGATAGTGAAACCTAAAACAAAAGGAAAAATCGGGCCATCCAAAGGCTCATCATTTTCGTTGAGAAATATCAGAAACTACATTGTAACCAAAAGCTACATAATACCATGTTAAATTCCGTTGGGACAGTAATTCAAGGAAACTAAGCCCTAAAGTCATATCTTAAGCATCCAAGTGAGCTAGCTTAGTTGATTAGGTTCTCTGAGATTAAGGATTATAATCTACTTTGACAATGCCATTTCAGAAAATGAAAAGATTTCTCTGATCCATCTGTGTAATGATTCTAGAATTATGGCAAAACTGAACTCTAAGCTAACAACTTTGTCATTGATCATATGCAGCTGTAACTTCTATGCAACAGTTCCAAAAGCTGGAAAATGAATGTATACGTATATAACAAAAGCAAAAGGACTCACCTCCAATTCAAACTCTGATCTGTTAAGCTTCAAGAGGTACAGAAGAGCAAAGAAATCATCAGTATCGACATCTGTATCCAAAAGAATCCGGCGTGGCTTTCCCTCCACAGTGTGCAAATTAGCTCTAACAAGTCCTACAATCAATACTACAACTACCCAAAGATTTATCTGCAACATTTTCTACTGTTCCAATCACAATCCTCAAGTTTATTCTCTCCAAAAACAGAAAAAACATCAGAAAGTACAACCTGCTACATCCATCTGATGCTTTAAACAATACAAGAAGAAGAAAAACATAAGAACAAGACAGCAAAAACCATGGTGCTCTTACTTTAATATAATGAAGGTAGTAAAAGAAAGAAGTGAGGAGATACAGAAGATAGACAAGGACTTGAAGCAATAGCTAACTGGTGTATAAAATGGTTTTAAAGGTAATATTATTCACATGCGACAAGATCGACTAATATCTGTGAGAAGCAGCAAAAGAAGAGACAAGGAGGATTCAATTATGTCTTCACTACCAGAACTAGAATAGATTCTTTGAAATCACAAGGGAGAAGAAAGAAAGAGTATCAGACTATCAGTATCAATATATTGAAGGTTTGAGAGTAAAAAATCCAATACAAGCAGCTAGCTAGAGACATCATGGGGTTGGATTATGTCATCATTGGTTACCACGTGAGGTGATCACTGCTAATTTACTATTCATGATTTTGCATGATTGAATATCTTGACACTACTTTTCCCTATTCTTCCTCTTTCTAAAGATCAACTTTTGTTTTGATTCCCGAGAAGGAGCTGCCAGACATAATTAGAGAGCCAAGAATGCTCACAATTTCAAGTTCTATTTCTTTTGCCAAGACAAAACAGTTCCTGCGTTGCACATTTTCTCCAAATCGGATTCTCTCATTTTCAGAAAGAAAAAATAATTGGTCATGTTCAAATGGAGGAATTAATTTTGAACTCATTTATGTATACTAGACTTCGTTTGTTTCTTTGTCTTCACTAGCTACCAGTGCTAGAATTTGATGATTTGGATTTAATTGTTACAGCACATTCAGATAATAGCTGTACAGAACTTGCACAATCACAAATTTGGATTTACCCTCGTAAATATTTTCCTGAACCAATTCTGAAAATCCACCCTGGTCTTTTTAAATCTTATGGGAAGGCAAATGTGGAAACATAGAAGTGCATGATGGCACTTCTTTTTGTGCAAGGCGGGCGTGCTTCGACTTGCCATTGTTGGTTCCTTCCCAATTTTATAAATTCCTTTGATCATCCTGGAAAATCCAGTTGCGAGTGCTCCATCTTGTCGGCCTTGAATGTGGACATGTTATGGCTTGGTGAATTGGCCAAGATTGGATCTTGTTTAACCATTCACGCTTTAAGGGAACATGTATATGATCACAATTGCTTAAACTATTCAACGATTTGTAGCATCTGGAATGGAAAATGTGAAATATCTCAACAGTACTAGCGAACCCCACAAAGAGATCTTCTTGATAAAAAAAAAATACCCAAAAAAATCAGACAAAGAAAGTGTTTTGTGTCTGGATTAACCTGACAAAATAATATGCTGCTTAAGATTCAAAATCCAAATTATGAGACTACAAAATCTCACCAGAAAAAAGAATTTATTAAATGGTTATTAGAGTTAGAAATTTAAAATAAAAAGATTTCTTATTATGATAAAAATAGGATTTGTCATATGTAAATTTATAGCGTTCAAAATTGGTGGTTTGAAAAGCCTATAAATCCATCATAGTGAACGTAAAGAAAATTATTAATATTATAATTTATACAAGATGGTTAGGTTAGGAAAAGAATTTATATTGAATGTATAAGCAATTAGATTATGATTACTTGCCTTCTATTCAATATTAAAAAAAAACATCTAGAAAACATTATTTATTTAAAATAAATAGTTCGAACATCACATCAATAACAATAATAATAATAACATTAACGTTAAAACTATTACAATCACTGCTTTGCTTGTAGGTATTTCAAGTAACAATGGTAAATAAAAAATCAAGAAAGCTCATAGATTATTATTTTATACCGATTCTTAAGGTCTTGAAGCATAAAAAGAAAATGAGGGTCTTTCATGTTAGACAACCCTGGAAATTAAAAAGAAGAAGATTAGAATAGCAAAATTAGATACAATCAACTGCATTACTCTCCATGAAAACGGATGGTGAGACTAAAGTCATAATTCAAAAAATTAACAAGTACGTGTAAGAAAAAGACATATTGGCTGACCCACAAAATTCTTCCTTATCAAAGACAATTGAAGATACTTGGTTATATAAGGAACAAACCAATGAGCCGAGGAGTTTGAAACAAATCTTCAAGAACAAATATGTGAGGCTACCTAGAGTCTACTGGTGACCCAATTAGAAACTCAAAGGTGAAATAAATCGAAAAAGATGTTGATGATGATGTAATAAGAGAACTTTCGAGTATGTTCAATATGCATTTTACTAGAAATCAAAATTATTATGGTCAGATTATGTATTTCTTTGAAAAGAAAGAGTTTAATTTCTAATCGTCAACTCAAGGATGATCAAAACATTAACTAGAATCAACAATGATTGTCTAGTATAAGTTGTTTGAATTTTTTTTCCTAGTTATAATAGATTTTTCATTGGTTTAGATTTTTCCAGATTACAAAAGTTTAGTTTAAGTTCTTATACGATGAAATGGACAGAATGGCTACCCTAATACCAAAATATTCATTATGTTTAGTATCTTATTATAAGCTTTCCTTGCATTACCGTCATGTGTGGGTTTTTTTGACGGAATTGATAGTATTTTTTTTAATAATTACCTTCAAAAAATATATTTTTTCAAACATTATTTTCACCGGTAGAAATTAAGAGAAAGAGACTAATAATAATACTATTGACTTTATAAATTTCCTCATAATTTAGAATTTAAAGTTTATAATTTTCTCTACAAATCCGGCTTTAAATATTTTAGGACTTGAGAATTTCTAATTAAGACAACAATACAATTACAAATAACAGTTTTTCAATCAATATATTACCAAGAATAACCCTTATTATTTATTGACATATCCTAATTTGAATATTTATCAAACATAGGAAAATGGAGTACAATGAAGATGATTATTAATGGCGGAGAAAGGAAATAAAAATTAATTTTTAATTTTAAAACTTTATTCTTTAGTTATTTATTTAGTTTTGAATCAAACATATATTATTTATTAAAAAAATCAATCTTCTTGATGATTCAAATAAAAATGGTAAATTTTTTTATATATTCAGTTGCACCGGTGTACCATGATAACGTTCACACCGTAGCAAAACGTCAGACCCTCTCTCTCCTCTCTCCAGCGATTCTTTTTCTCTCATCCGATCTCCCATTTCCAGCCGTGTGAAGCCTTTGAACCACCATAGAAAGGTTAGTAGCCTCCTATAAAGCAAAACCCCGGCCGTTTTCAGCGTTTCCGCCGCCTCATCTGGTCGGAAAAGGCCGCGATTTTCGTCGGCCACCGAAGCTTCAAACCGACAATTCTACCTCGTCATCCATCAACGACCGTCGAAACCATCGTCATCAGAATTCTCTCCCTCAGATCTACCAGAATCAACCATTGGCGGGCCAGAAATCTCATCGGAAAATTTCGCCACCTCCAATAGTAACCGCGCGGGAGCCACACGCGCCACCAAGGGTATTTCGGTCCTTTATCTATATAGTGGCACTCAGGTAATTGTTTGGGGTTCCTAACAGTATTTTTGATATTTTGATATATATAAATACTTGTAAATTTTTTTCTGCATGTAGAAAACAAAAAAACCATAAATAAATATAAAAGGAATAACGACACGGGTCAAACACCCATCTTATCATGTCATCGTTCGTGGGTCCAATGCCCGATTCTCAAGTATGGTTATACCCATTTCTCAACGATATCAAAATAATTTTTGTTTTATAAATGAATATTGTTTGTCGACACGTCTCTTTTTTTTACAGAAATGACCGATGTCAAAAATTTTAATATCAAATATGGATTATGTCCATTATTTCTTTTGGTAATCTAGTAGCGACTCTCTTTTTTAGGGTCAAACGTCAATATTTTAGACGAATCTCCTATTTTTAGGGACTGATATCATTTTTAACGTGTCTTCTATTTTTAGGGATCGACGTTAACCATTGAAAAAAAAAATTGCAAATAAGCTCAAAATATAATAGCATTTGAATCAAATAAAAAACACACAAGTAAGGGTAACCTTTCTCTTGAAAGGATGTTTTAAGGGTGGTGTTTACCTTCCCTTAATCATAACTAACCTCGTACCTGAATCTCTGAGACCAGTGTCTAATTTGGAATTTCTAGTTCCCTCAAATTACTAGATGGCGACTCCAATAAAATTTTTATTTCCCTCAAATCGAGAAAAATCTTTTTGTTAAATAAACTAAAAGTGGAGCCGTCGCCCGACGTCGTGTATCAACAGAATGGCGACTCCGCTAGGGATTTAGGGTTCAACCAACTGCTTGTGTTTGCTTTTCATTTATTCTTTCTTATTGCTATTTATTTTTTGAGCTTTAATTTTATCTGCACTATTTATTTTATGCGATATTTATTGTAAATCATTTTAATTTTTTAGATTGCACATGCATGCATGTTATTTATTTGTGTATGCACACGGTTCACGATGAACCCATAAAAGCTCTGGACCCGAGCTTGTCCTTTTTACATTTAGCAAAGAAAGATTCAGGTGGCAAGTGTGACTTATGTCCACTAATGCTCATTTGGACTTTTGCTTAGATTGTAGCTCACCCTATGCAACTAGTATTGTGGAGTTTTTCTCTCATACTCGTGTTGTTTAAGGTTTAAGAGGCCGATTACTCCATGGGTAATTCGAGTAATCTAAGAACCAAAGAAAATTTTTAAGATTAGAATAAACTAAGCCAAATCTTATGAGCTAGATCCTATCAATTAGGATATACCTTTTAGAACACAAACAAATGTCAATGCATTAACATACATGTTCATATACATTTCATATTCTCATTAAATCTCCACCGATCCTTATAGAAAGTGTGAGATGGAAAAGCCCATTATTATTGAGGAATTTTTTACCAGATTAGAATTGAACCAACATGATGAAGGGGATTGTTTGCCATTAGAATTTGAGTCTCAGTTGCCAGAGCATGTTAAATTAGATGACATGCCACTTGGTACAGGACAGTTGTTAGATTGCTGGGAAAAGTTATCCTCCCATGATCAAATCAATTTTCAGAAACAATATGGGGATCTATCACATTTACTGAAAATTAGGGTTCAACATGCTTGTTTTCAATCCATGATAGTGTTCTAGGATCCAGAATATCAGTGCTTCACTTTTGATACCGTGGATATGACTCCTATTATCGAGGAGTATGATTCCCTGTTAGATTGTCCCAAGTCAGAAAATATATACTTTTACAAACATATAAAGCATGCACCTTCTAATTTCGCTTGGATTACTCAGATAGACTGTCAACTAGCAAAATCACATGCGACTAAACGAGAAAATAGCCAGGGTTGGTTTTGGAATGTATTAGAAGCCATATTCAAGAGGAGGCTACACGATGAAAGCAATGAAATTCGATTGAGAATTTTGGCCTTAGGCATATATGGTTTGGTTCTTTTCCCATCTACCGAGGGAATGATCGATTTTGAGGCTGTTAATGTATTTAAAAATATGGTGACCCTTAAAATTAACCCTGCTACAACAATATTGGCATAAACCTTCTCATCCTTGAATTATTGCAGAAAAGCTGGAAGGGATCGTTTAAGATGTTGCTTGCAGTTGTTGTTTGTCCGGACTGTGAGTCATATGATTGAGGGGAAGATTTCAGGTTTGATTGGTACCCCATGACATCTTTATTCTAAGCTGGAGAATTTTGCTGAAAAACATTTGCATGAAGTAGGAAGAACCACATGGGAATCAATGTTTCGAAGTCTAAGTAAATCTCAGTTTCATTGGAGGAGTCGATACTCTTACTTCAAATCTTATCTGGCATACTGTGGTGAGTACCCATGGGTTCCGTTGATAGGAGCCCGCTGCTATATTAATTATTGTCCCAACATGGTTTTACGACAGTTTGGATTTGAGCAATTTATTCCAAGGACTACCGAACTGGCAACATTTTATGAAGATTTCAAGACTTCGAAGAAATTATTAGAGTCAGTGAAGAAGGCATGGAAACATCCTAGTAGGGTTACTTCTGCTAAAAGAGTAGAAGGAAAAACAACTGAAGGATATCCAATATGGCAAAAGAAAATAGGGAAAGGGTACAAAGTCCGCGCCTAACAAGAATCTTATAACCTAAGTTTGAATGCTGAAATGGAAGAGTTAGGAGCTAAAAAAAAGTTAGAATCTAATCTAACCACTTAAGAAAAATCTTTGGCTATCACAAAACAAGAAAAGGATGACTTGTCAGCTCAACTACAACATCAACAACTTAAGTTCTAGCAACTACAAGAAAAATATATACTTTTGTCAAAGGATAAGAAGAGGCAAGATGTTAGCATGAAGAGATGGGTTGGAAGAGCATCAAAAGCTAAGGAAATGGTATTGAAGTTGGAAGAGACAAATGAATCACTCCAGGAGCAGTGCCGAAATCAAGATATAATAATTGCCAATTTAGATGAGTAGGTGGACCATTTGCTTTCTATTGAGCAAACCTTATCATCAGAAAAAGAAAATGCAGAAAGAGAAGCAGAATGCTAGGCTTCTGAAGTTATACGCTATCATGTACAAGCAGATGATGCCAAGAATTATGCTTTAGGATTAAGAGGCATAGCCCAACAAATAACAAATGGTGAGCCAATGACTAGAAATGAATTCCATCAGTTTTTTGGGTTGATCAGAGATGGAATTAATGAGATCTCAGCATATGATAGTCCAAGGCTCTAGAAAGATTGACTTGTGATTTTAATATTGTAAAATAATGAAAGACAATTTCATCATGAGAAATGCTTATTTTGATTCTGATTTATGGCATCAAATTTCTACCTTAAATCGGTTCAAGTTCCTGTAGGTTTGGAGTTCTCAGTGAGAACTTTCTTAAGAGAATCTGATTTGGTTTGTTCTTCGTCATAAGTTAAAGGAAAATTTGAAACAAATAACAAGCATGCATAAACCATATGACATTTTGCATCCATTTATGCATTTCATTTAGTTTACTTGCATTCATTGAGGTTGAAATATAGGTCCCCTAAAAGACCATAAAATTCATTACACTCGACTACAAAGGAAGATAATGGAGAACGAAGAAAGAGCCCATCTAGAGGCTCATTATCAAAGAGAGTTGGAGAATATGAAAAATAATATTACACGACTTACAAGTCTACTCGAGTAGGCCCTAGTATCCAAGTCTGGGGAGGATACCTCTACTCAGCCGGCAGTTGCAACTCCATATGTATCTATGCCAGCAGCTCCTTTTGTATTCACGTCTCAAAATTTATGGGCAAATCCCTCTTTATTTGAACAACACTTCACTACCAATGTTCCAACAGCACAAGTGTCAGTTACTGTAAGCTTGACAACTAATGACCCACATAGGATAAAATTCTCTAAATATATCGATTATGATAAATTGACCGCTCTGGAAGAAAGATTGAAGGCGGTCAAAGGGGCAGACTTATATAATCTTGTTCATGCTGCAGAAATGTGTTTAGTTCCAAATGTAGTTGTACCCAAAAAATTTAGGGTACCAGAATTCATTAAGTATACTGGAACTGAATGCCCAGTCACTCATCTTAAATCTTACTACAATAAGATTGCAGAAGTAATGAATGATGAGAAACTTCTCATCCATTTCTTTCAAGACAGTCTTTCTGAATCAGTAGTAAGCTGGTATACAAGGCTAGATAATACTAAGATCAGAAAGTGAAAAGATTTGGTAAAAGACTTTATGGAGCAGTATAAATTAAATTCAACATGGAGGTAGCCCCGGACAGGTCAAGCTTGTTAGTCATGGAGAAGGGCAACAAAGAGACTGTAAATGAATACGCTTTGAGATGGCGTGAAAAAACATCTCATGTGCAACCCTCTTTGTTAGAAAAAGAAATGGTCACTCTGTTTTCTAACACTTTTAAATCTCCTTACTTTGAACACCTGGTGGGTAGTTCAGCTCAGCATTTCTATGATGCTGTAATTATCGCTGAGAGAATAGAACAAACAACAAAAACGGGAAGAATGTTAGAGCCTACTGAGAAGAAAGGTTTTACCGTGAAAAAAAAGGATTGCGATGTGAACAACATGGAAGGAGTGTATAAGGGTAAGAAAAAAAAATTACCATCATTATAACTTCTAAATACCCACCCAACAAGTTGCAAGTGTAAACTTCACTAAACCTTTCCCTACCAACCAACAAAACCAACCAAATGACCAACAAAGTAACCAGATTGTTAATCCTCCAAGAAAGAATTTTCAAAGAACCCAAGAACGATTGCCACCATTACCACTTCCGTTGCGAGAAATGTACTTAAAGTTGTTGAGTATTGGACAAGTGGCTCTTATTCCTTTAACCCCACTGCAACCTCCATGCCCAAATTGGTATAAGCCAGATTTGAAATGTGAGTATCATGCTGGCGTTGCTGGGCATAACATTAAAAGCTGTAATGCATTTAAAAACAAGCTTATGCAATTGATAAAAGCTGGATGGATAACTTTTGATGATGCACCGAATGTGAATTCCAACCTTTTGCCCAATCATGCTGCAAGCAGTGGAGGGGTAAATGCAGTAAGAGTGGAGGGTAAGAAGAAAAGAGTTTTGAAGGTTTCCATGGAAAGACTGTATGGTATGCTGGTACAGTCTGGATATTTATCTGAGTTTGAAATAGTGATGAATGGAAATAACTACTATAAGTTTCATGGCAAGATGGGACATCACATTGATGATTGTGAAGAATTTCACCAAGAAGTGAAAAGGATGCTGACTTTCGGCATGATAAGGATAGGGAATGAAGAAGAGAGCAGTGAAGTTGGGATGATAGGTCGTTAGGAGAAAAAAATGAAAGTTTGTAGACTCCAACCAATTACGAGTGGTCCACCAAAATTAATCCTGATCAAGCCTGTATGCACAAATAGTAGAAGTTATGGTACAATGCCTTACAATTATGGGTATTCTTTCAACATTAAGAATCCTACTCCTATCTTTCATACTGAAATCGGCGGTTTAACTCGAAGTGGTCGGTGTTTTACACCAGAAGAATTAGAGAGGCAGAGGAAAGCTAATGTAATAGAAATAGTTGATGCTTTTAAAGGTATGGAAGTGAACAAACCTATAAGTGAAGACGAGTCTAATGAATTTCTGAAGTTGATGAAGCATAGTGAGTATAGTGTGGTAGATTAGTTGAAGAAAACTCATGCTAGAATCTCTTTAATGTCACTTATCTTGAGTTCTGAGTTACACCGTAAAGCATTGCAAAAGGTGTTGAATGAAGCATATGTGCCGCATGATATTACTCAAGATACAATGGAACATTTAGTGGGAAGAATTCAAGCCTCTAATTACTTATACTTCACAGAAGATGAGCTAGACCCGGAAGGGACTGGGCATGACAAGCCTTTGTACATCACCATGAAATATAAAGACTGTTTGATCGGCAAAGTGCTTGTGGATAATGGTTCAACGTTGAATGTGCTATCAAGGCATATGCTAGATGAGATGCCAATTGATGCTACCTACATGAGACCAAGCATGATGACAGCTAGAGCAAATGATGGTTCCCCTAGACAGGTAATAGGGACCATTGTCATTGAATTGTTTATAGGGCCTTAGATGTTTTTGGTAACCCTACAAGTGATGGATATCCATCCTTCGTATAACATGTTATTAGGAAGGCCATGGATACACGTCTCTGGGGCTGTGACATCATCTCTACACCGATGTCTGAAGTACATTATCAATGGTACTCTAGTGAAAGTTAAGGCAAAAGAAACCTTGTCCATGATAAGAAATGTGTCGATCCCTTATATTGAAACAGAAGATTGCAAAGATGGAAATCTCCATGCCTTCGAGATTGTGAACACTAAATGGGTACCAGAGAATACGGTGTTAAGAAGTCCAATTATTTCTGATATGTATTTTCCACTAGGGAAGCAAATTTCTTTGTGCCATTAAGGATCTAGGAACTGCTTCTCTGCCCCCTGGATAATTAACTGCCTCATTTCATTTCCTTCTTTGCTCTTGTTGTCATTAGAATCTCTGATTTTCTAACAGTGCCTCGTAGTGTGTCATATATTCATTTTTCTTACAAAGAAAACCTTTTTTCAAAAATGATATTTCAAAAGATCTGTTTTGTTCTCGAAAACTGAAACTCTTAATGTCTATTTATAACAATGTTCAGGCAACTCTAGGGCTTTATGTCAAATCTCTTAGTAAAAGTAATCTCAGATGAAGGTAAGTGATGAGATGACCTTCTGCTTTGGTTTTCAAAGTGTTCAAGCGATTGCTTGAATGTATTTTGAGAGAAGAAACAATTTGCCTTTTAGTTTTAGAAACACTCTTTTTAAAAGCATGAATAATAACGAGTAATTATTTGCTATGCCATGACTCTTTATGAAAAAGTCTCTTATATTTTGAGAGCGTTGTTTATTGAGTCAAGTTGCTTACTTGATTAGAAAGGACTTCAAAGAAATATAATGTATTTTATGGCTCAAGGCTATAAAAGAAAAAAGTATTCCATAAGCTCAAAAAAGTGTTTAAGGGCTTAAAAACCATAGCTCAAGGAAAATCTTTTCTAGAAGTTATTAAATACCCTAAATGGGTATCAATATAGTGATAGTACCAAAAAAGATGAAAAAAATTAGGGTATATGTAGATTTCAGGGATCTAAACAAAGCTAGTCCAAAGGATAATTTCATTTGCCTCACATAGACGTCTTGGTAGACAATGCTGCTAGAAGTTCAACTTATTCCTTCATGGACGGATTCTCCGGGTATAACCAGATTAAAATGGCTGAAGAAGATAAAGAGAAGACCACTTTTATCACACCATGGGGAACATTTTGCTACAAAGTGATGTCATTCGGGTTAAAGAATGTTGGAGCCACATATCAAGGGGCAATGATGACACTTTTTCATGATATGATACATAAAGAGATTGATGTGTATATGAATGACATGATTGCCAAGTCTAAGAATGAAGAAGATCACATTCAGATTCTAAGAAAATTATTTGATAGACTACGAAAGTATCAATTAAAATTGAATCATGCAAAATGCTCATTTGGGGTGAAGTCTGGAAAGTTGCTAGGGTTTGTGTTAAGCAATAAGGGAATAGAGGTCGATCCTGATAAAGTGAAAGCAATTCAGGTTATGACAGCTCCTAAAACCGAAAAGAAGCAAGAGGTTTCTTAGGACGTTTGAATTACATCGCACGATTCATATCTCAGTTAACAGCAACATGTAAGCCAATTTTCCGATTACTTTGGAAAAAGAATCCTGGTACTTGGGACAAAGATTGTCAAGAAGCTTTTGATAAAATAAAGCAATATTTACATAATCCACCTTTGTTAGTGCCATCTGTGCCTAGAAGACCTTTGATTTTGTATTTGACAGTAACTGATGAAGCAATGGGTTGTGTGTTGGGACAACATGATGAGTCTGGAAGAAAGGAGCAAGATATCTATTATCTAAGTAAGAAGTTTACCGATTGTGAATCCAGATATACTATGACTAAGAAGTTATGTTGTGCTCTTGTATGGAGCACAAAGCATCTTCAACAATATATGTTTTATTATACCACCTAGTTGATCTCAAAAATGGATCCTTTTAAATACATCTTTGAGAAACCTTACTTGTCAAGCCGAATAGCAAAGTGGCAAGTAATGTTAACTGAGTATGACATTGTATACAAGACAAGAAAATCGGTAAAAGGAAGTGTAATTGCTGATCATTTAGCAGATAATGCTATCAAAGATTATGAGCCTATGAGATTCTAATGACAACAAGAGCAAAGAAGGAAATGAAATGAGGCAGTTAATTATCCCAGGGGGCAGAGAAGCAGTTCCTAGATCCTTAATGGCACAAAGAAATTTGCTTCCCTAGTGGAAAATACATATCAGAAATAATTGGTCTTCTTAACACCGTATTCTCTGGTACCCATTTAGTGTTCACAATCTCGAAGGCATGGAGATTTCCATCTTTGCAATCTTCTGTTTCAATATAAGGGATCGACACATTTCTTATCATGGACAAGGTTTCTTCTGCCTTAACTATCACTAGAGTACCATTGATAATGTACTTTAGACATCGGTGTAGAGATGATGTCACAGCCCTAGAGACGTGTATCCATGGCCTTCCTAATAACATGTTATACGAAGGATGGATATCCATCACTTGTAGGGTTACCAAAAACATCTAAGGCCCTATAAACAATTCAATGACAATGGTCCCTATTACCTGTCTAGGGGAACCATCATTTGCTCTAGCTGTCATCATGCTTGGTCTCATGTAGGTAGCATCAATTGGCATCTCATCTAGCATATGCCTTGGTAGCACATTCAACGTTGAACCATTATCCACAAGCACTTTGCCGATCAAACAGTCTTTATATTTCATGGTGATGTACAAAGGCTTGTTATGCCCAGTCCCTTCCGGGTCTAGCTCATCTTCTGTGAAGTATAAGTAATTAGAGGCTTGAATTCTTCCCACTAAATGTTCCATTGTATCTTGAGTAATATCATGCGACACATATGCTTCATTCAACACCTTTTGCAATGCTTTACGGTGTAACTCAGAACTCAAGATAAGTGACATTAAAGAGATTCTAGCATGAGTTTTCTTCAACTAATCTACCACACTATACTCACTATGCTTCATCAACTTCAGAAATTCATTAGACTCGTCTTCACTTATAGGTTTGTTCACTTCCATACCTTTAAAAGCATCAACTATTTCTATTACATTAGCTTTCCTCTGCCTCTCTAATTCTTCTGGTGTAAAACACCGACCACTTCGAGTTAAACCGCCGATTTCAGTATGAAAGATAGGAGTAGGATTCTTAATGTTGAAAGAATACCCATAATTGTAAGGCATTGTACCATAACTTCTACTATTTGTGCATACAGGCTTGATCAGGATTAATTTTGGTGGACCACTCGTAATTGGTTGGAGTCTACAAACTTTCATTTTTTTCTCCTAACGACCTATCATCCCAACTTCACTGCTCTCTTCTTCATTCCCTATCCTTATCATGCTGAAAGTCAACATCCTTTTCACTTCTTGGTGAAATTCTTCACAATCATCAATGTGATGTCCCATCTTGCCATGAAACTTATAGTAGTTATTTCCATTCATCACTATTTCAAACTCAGATAAATATCCAGACTGTACCAGCATACCATACAGTCTTTCCATGGAAACCTTCAAAACTCTTTCCTTCTTACCCTCCACTCTTACTGCATTTACCCCTCCACTGCTTGCAGCATGATTGGGCAAAAGGTTGGAATTCACATTCGGTGCATCATCAAAAGTTATCCATCCAGCTTTTATCAATTGCATAAGCTTGTTTTTAAATGCATTACAGCTTTTAATGTTATGCCCAGCAACGCCAGCATGATACTCACATTTCAAATCTGGCTTATACCAATTTGGGCATGGAGGTTGCAGTGGGGTTAAAGGAATAAGAGCCACTTGTCCAATACTCAACAACTTTAAGTACATTTCTCGCAACGGAAGTGGTAATGGTGGCAATCGTTCTTGGGTTCTTTGAAAATTCTTTCTTGGAGGATTAACAATCTGGTTACTTTGTTGGTCATTTGGTTGGTTTTGTTGGTTGGTAGGGAAAGGTTTAGTGAAGTTTACACTTCCAACTTGTTGGGTGGGTATTTAGAAGTTATAATGATGGTAATTTTTTTTCTTACCCTTATACACTCCTTCCATGTTGTTCACATCGCAATCCTTTTTTTTCACGGTAAAACCTTTCTTCTCAATAGGCTCTAACATTCTTCCTGTTTTTGTTGTTTGTTCTATTCTCTCAGCGATAATTACAGCATCATAGAAATGTTGACCTGAACTACCCACCAGGTGTTCAAAGTAAGGAGATTTAAAAGTGTTAAAAAACAGAGTGACCATTTCTTTTTCTAACAAAGAGGGTTGCACATGAGACGTTTTTTCACGCCATCTCAAAGCGTATTCTCTTACAGTCTCTTTGTTGCCCTTCTCCATGACTAACAAGCTTGACCTATCCGGGGCTACCTCCATGTTGAATTTATACCGCTCCACAAAGGCTTTTATCAAATCTTTCCACTTTCTGATCTTAGTATTATCTAGCCTTGTATACCAGCTTACTACTGATTCAGAAAGACTGTCTTGAAAGAAATGGATGCGAAGTTTCTCATCATTCATTACTTCTGCAATCTTATTGCAGTAAGATTTAAGATGAGTGACTGGGCATTCAGTTCTAGTATACTTAATGAATTCCGGTACCCTAAATTTTTTGGGTACAGCTACATTTGGAACTAAACACATTTCTGCAGCATGAACAAGATCATATAAGTCTGCCCCTTTGACCGCCTTCAATCTTTCTTCCAGAGCGGTCAATTTATCATAATCGACATATTTAGAGAATTTCATCCTATGTGGGTCATTAGTTGTCAAGTTTACAGTAACTGGCACTTGTGCTGGTGGAACATTGGTAGTGAAGTGTTGTTCAAATGAAGAGGGATTTGCCCATAAATTTTGAGACGTGAATACAAAAGGAGCTGCTGGCATAGATACATATGGAGTTGCAACTGTCGGCTGAGTAGAGGTATCCTCCCCAGACTTGGATACTAAAGCCTACTCAAGTAGACTTGTAAGTCGTGTAATATCATTTTTCATATTCTCCAACTCTCTTTGATAATAAGCCTCTAGATGAGCTCTTTCTTCGTTCTCCATTATCTTCCTTCGTAGTCGAGTGTAATGAATTTTATGGTCTTTTGGGGGACCTATATTTCAACCTGAATGAATGCAAGTAAACTAAATGAAATGCATAAATGGATGCAAAATGCCATATGGTTTATGCATGCTTGTTATTTGTTTCAAATTTTCCTTTAACTTATAACGAGGAACAAACCAAATTAGATTCTCTTAAAAAAGTTCTCACTGAGAACTCCAAACCTACAGGAACTTGAATCGATTTAGGGGAGAAATTTGATGCCATAAATCAGAATCAAAATAAGCATTTCTCATGATGAAATTGTCTTTCATTATTTTACAATATTAAAATCACAAGTCAATCTTTCCAAAGCCTTGGACCGTCATATGCTGAGATCTCATTAATTCCATCTCTGATCAACGCAAAAAACTGATGGAATTCATTTCTAGTCATTGGCTCACCATCTGCTATTTGTAGGGCTATGCCTCTTAATCCTAAAGCATAATTCTTGACATCATCTACTTGTATATGATAGCGCATAGCTTCAGAAGCCCAGCATTCTGCTTCTCTTTCTGCATTTTCTTTTTCTGATGATAAGGTTTGCTCAATAGAAAGCAAATGGTCCACTTGCTCATCTAAATTGGCAATTATTATATCTTGATTTCGGTACTGCTCCTCGAGTGATTCATTTGTCTCTTCCAACTTCAATACCATTTCCTTAGCTTTTAATGCTCTTCCAACCCATCTCTTCATGCTAACATCTTGCCTCTTCTTATCTTCTAACAAAAGTACATATTTTTCTTGTAGTTGCTAGAACTTAAGTTGTTGATGTTATAGTTGAGCTGACAAGTCATCCTTTTCTTGTTTTGTGATAGCCAAAGCTTTTTCTTGAGTGGTTAGATTAGATTCTAACTTTCTTTTTTTAGCCCCTAACTCTTCCATTTCAGCATTCAAACTTAGGTATAAGATTCTTGTTGGGCGCGGACTTCTTCGTATATGTCTTCAGCATACTGAATTAAAGACCTGGGTGGCCCTTCAAAAGGAAGAACTTTGTACCCTTTCCCTAATTTCTTTCGCCATATTAGATATCCTTCAGTTGTTTTTCCTTTTACTTTTTTAGAAGAAGTAACTCTACCAGGATGTTTCCATGCCTTCTTCACTGACTCTAATAATTTCTTCGAAGTCTTGAAATCTTCATAAAATGTTGCCAGTTTGGTAGTCTTTAGAATAAATTGCTCAAATCCAAACTGTCGTAAAACCATGTTGGGACAATAACTAATACAACAGCAGGCTCCTATCAACGGAACCCATGGGTAATCACCATAGTATGCTAGATAAGATTTGAAGTAAGAGTATCGACTCCTCCAATGAAACTGAGATTTACTTAAACTTCGAAACATTGATTCCCATGTGTTTTTCCTACTTCATGCAAATGTTTTTCAGCAAAATTCTCTAACTTAGAATAAAGATGCCATGGGGTACCAATCAAACCTGAAATCTTCCCCTCAATCATATGACTCACAGTCCGAACAAACAACAACTGCAAGCAACATCTTAAACGACCCCTTCCAACTTTTCTACAATAATTCAAGGATGAGAAGGTTTCTGCCAATATTGTTGTAGCAGGGTTAATTTTAAGGGTCACCACATTTTTAAATATATTAACAGCCTCAAAATCGATCATTCCCTCGGCAGATGGGAAAAGAACCAAACCATATATGCCTAAGGCCAAAATTCTGAATCGAATTTCATTGCTTTCATCGTGTAGTCTCTTCTTGAATATGGCTTCTAGTACACTCCAAAACCAACCCTGGCTATTTTCTCGCTTAGTCGCATGTGATTTTGCTAGTTGACAGTCTATCTGAGTAATCCAAGCGAAATTAGAAGGTGCATGCTCTATATGTGTAAAAGTACACCTTTTCTGACTTGGGACAATCTAACAGGGAATCATAGTCCTCGATAGTAGGAGTCATATCCACGGTATCAAAAGTGAAGCACCGATATTCTGGATCCCAGAACCCTATCATGGATTGAAAACAAGCATGTTGAACCCTAATTTTCAGTAATTGTGATAGATCCCCATATTATTTCTGAAAATTGATTTGATCATGAGAGGATAACTTTTCCCAGCAATCTAACAATTGTCCTGTACCAAGTGGCCTGTCATCTAATTTAACATGCTTTGGCAACTGAGACTCAAATTCTAATGGCAAACAATCTCTTTCATCATGTTGGTTCAATTCTGATCTGGTCAAAAATTTCTCAATAGTAATGGGCTTTTCCATCTCACACTTTCTATAAGGATCGGTGGAGATTTAATAAGAATATGAAATGTATATGAACATGTATGTTAATGCATTTACATTTGTTTGTGTCCTAAAAGGTATATCCTAATTGATAGGATCTAGCTCATAAGATTTGACTCAGTTTATTCTAATCTTAAAAATTTTCTTTGGTGCTTAGATTACCCGAATTACCCATGGAGTAATCGGCCTCTTAAACCTTAAACAACAGGAGTATGAGAGAAAAACTCCACAATACTAGTTGCATAGGGTGAGCTACAATCTAAGTGAAAGTCCAAATGAGTATAAGTGGACATAAGTCACACTTGCCACCTGATTCTTTCTTTTCTAAATGTAAAAACGACGAGCTCGGGTCCAGAGCTTTTATGGGTTCACCGTGAAGTGTGTGCATACACAAATAAATAACATGCATGCATGTGCAATCTAAAAAATTAAAATGATTTACAATCAATATCGCATAAAATAAATAGTGCAAATAAAATTAATGCTCAAAAAATAAATAGCAATAATAAAGAACAAATGAAAAGCAAACACAAGCAGTTGGTTGAACCCTAAATCCCCAGCGGAGTCGTCATTCTGTCGATACACGATGTCGGGCGACGACTCCACTTTTAGTTTATTTAACAAAAAAATTTTTCTCGATTTGGGGAAAATAAAATTTTTATTAGAGTCGTCATCTAGTAATTTGAGGGAACTAGAAATCCCAAATTAGACACTGGTCCTAGAGATTGAGGTACGGGGTTAGTTATGATTAAGGGAAGGTAGACACCACCCTTAAAACATCCTTTCAAAAGAAAGGTTTCCCTTACTTGTGTGTTTTTTATTTGATTCAAATGCTATTATATTTTGAGCTTATTTGTAATTTTGTTTTTTTAATGGTTAACGTCGGTCCCTAAAAATAGAAGACACGGTAAAAATGATATCAGTCCCTAAAATAGAAGATTCGTCTAAAATATTGACGTTTGACCCTAAAAAGGAGAGTCATGTCTGGATTACCAAAAGAAATAATCAACCATTGGTTGGCCGGAAATCTCGTCGGAAAATTTCGCCGCCTCCACCAGTAACCATGCATGAGCCACACGCGCCACCAAGGGTATTTCGATCATTTACCTATACAGTGACACTCAGGTAATTTTTTGGGGTTCCTGACAGTATTTTTGATATTTTGATATATATAAATACTTGTAAAAAAATTTTTGGAATGTAGAAAAACAAAAAAACCAAAAATAAATATAAAAGGAATAACGACGCGGGTCCAACACCCATCTTATCATGTCATCGTTCGTGGATCCAATGCCCAATTCTCAAGTATGGTTATACCCATTTCTCAACAATATCAAAATAATTTTTGTTTTTTTAATGAATATTGTTTGTCGACATGTCTTTTTTTTTTTTAAGAAATGATCAATGTCAAAAATTTAAATACCAAATATGGATTATGTCCATTATTTCTTTTGGTAATCAAGACGTAACTCTCCTTTTTAGGGTCAAACGTCAATATTTTAGACGAATCTCCTATTTTTAGGGACTGATATCATTTTTAACGTGCCTCCTATTTTTAAGGACCGACATTAACCATTAAAAAAAAATTATAATTAAACTCAAAATATAATAGCATTTGAATCACATAAAAAAAAACACAAGTAAGGATAATCTTTCTCTTGAAATGATGTTTTAAGGGTGGTGTCTATCTTCCCTTAATCATAACTAACCCCGTACCTGAATCTCTGGGATTAGTGTCTAATTTGGAATTTCTAGTTCCCTCAAATTACTAGATGACGACTCCAATAAAATTTTAATTTCCCCCAAATCGAGAAAAATCTTTTTGTTAAATAAACTAAAAGTGAAGCTATCGCCCGACGTCATGTATCGACAGAGATTTTCCCAGAAAATATTTGAATTTTCTCGAAAAATGAGTATTTATGTCTTGCTTGGAATCAATTTCCTTTCACCAATAAATTGACAAATATTAAAAAATTAGGGTTCGTTCTTTGGGGGTTTTTTTTTTTGGTTTTTGAAAAAATATAACTAGTTGTTTTTCAAGAAAAGAGAGATTCCAACAACGTGAGGTTTTTTTTTTTACTTTTGTTGAAAAAATATAACTAATTGTTTTTCAAAAAAAGAGAGAGATTCTAATCACGTGAGAGAAAAAACGATTAAAATTACTAGATTTTAGTTTGAATTTGAGTTCATTTAAAGGAGAGAATTTTTCATTTGTCTTTTGTTTGAGTTCTTGATATATTATATTTAAAGGTAGTGTGGTCTTTTCATTCAATTTAGAAATTTGTGTTGATCAAGAATACAAACTATTTTTTAAAAAAAAAATTGTTTGGAAATTGTAATTTCAACTAAACTACAAGATACTACAGGTAATTTTATTTTTATGTATTTAATTTTTATTTTTTAGAGTATATTTAAAATTAGAAATTGATTTATTAAAATTTCTATGGTGTTTTCAAAACAACAAGCTGAAAATTGAATTTGACTTGTACCTTAATTTTTCAATCAGTGAAGTTGAATAAAAAATTGTCCAGCTGGCTACTGTTATCCAACCTAGGTCAGATTATCCACTCTCTGCTTCTAAGAAATATTTTTTTTAACATACTAAACCCCTTTTTCAAGTCCTAGTGTATTTGGTTTTTTTAATAAATACCAAGCATGTGAACCTGGCTTGTAAAGTCCATCAGCACATGACTTCTTTTTGTGTTTTTTTTATTTGCATTGTTTTTTTGTATTTAAATATTGAGTAATTTTTTGTATTTAAATATGGAGTAATGCCTTACCTTTTATTTTTTTAAATTGTTTGGTTTGGCTTTATTTCTTTAAATAGTGATTGATTTTTTTGAAAAAAAAAATTAGTTTCATAATTCTTCTTTGAAGAGGTTATTTTAATTTGTCTCCAATTTTTTTATATAATTTTTATACAAATTAGTTGTATGACACATGATATATTTATAAAAACAAAAATCTTTTGTTATTAGCAACAACAATTAGGCTTTAAAATAAAATAAATAAAACGTATAAAATAAAAATGATAACTATAAAATATTTGCATGTCAATCTATCTTTTGCTTCTACCATGAAGATTTGCTTTCTATTTTAATATTTAATTAGTATTCACAACACTTTTTAATATATCAATTCTTATATCTTTTAATTTATTTTATTAAACATAAACATCTTTTCATTCCACGACTATCAAAAATCATAATACATAAAAACACATCGATAATATTTTATTTCTTATAAATTGATTTAAAATCTTACTCATAACATAGCACAACTAGTATTTCCCAAGCCGTATTAACAAGCACTTCTATTCTTTGATTAATTGGCTTGGTGAGTCAAATTGAGATTTAAGACAACTTTATCACGTTCTCCATAATTTTCTTAAAATAATTGACACAGCTAAATATCTATGCCGACACAGTAAGCATGAATACAAGACTCCTATTGACATACTTGCAATTAGTCAATCGTTATCAAGAAGAGAAGAAAAATACTGGTCCAATATTAAGTTCTTAATTTTCTAAGTCTATTTAATATTATTGTGATAGTGAATTTTTAATTTTTTAAGTCATTGAATGTTTTTTAAAGTATTTTTTATTTAAAAATAAATTAAAATAATATTTTTATATTTATTTTTAAAATTTATTTTTAATATTAGAATATCAAAACTATATAAAAATATTAAAAATTAAATTTGCAGCAAAGAAAAAAAAACTTTCAAATTTTATCGAAAAAATTTTTAAAATATAAAAACAAAAAAACTCAATGATGGATATGAAGAGTTCTGGCTATTATTAGCACCAAAGCATGCTTTTGAAGAATTGATCAATGTAATAAACCTTAACAATAATAATAATAATAATATAAAAAAAAACACTATTAATTTTACTGATGTATTTTTTTTCCCTTACCGATAAAATTCAGCACAACAAAATAGTAAATAAATAAATAAATTGGGCTACATGTTTGACTATCATTTCAATAAAATCCTTGGATTACAATTACTGATACTACAACAAGAGTAAACAAAGAAGCGGATCTACTCAAACCAAGCAATTTATTTTAAAAAGCTTTCAGATGATAATAATAACCTAAAAAGCTTAAATTAAAAGAGTGACCTCGCTCTCCTATTCTCGCGGGCTCCGGAATCGGGCTCGTCGTGAAACCAGCCAACAGATTTCTGCGCTTCGTAAACAAACTGAGAAATGCCTGTAACGTAACACAGATGTCTCAATTAACAGATTCATTCAATCAATTTAATTTAATGAAAGAGCTGCTTGGTGGCTGGCTGACCTTGTTTGACGGTGCGTTTGTTCTCGCGGATCTCTTGAACAGTGGCGGAGATTTTCCAGTAGAGAGGGCGGCCGACGTAGAAGAGGACGAGCGTTACTACTAGAATCGCCACCACTAGCCGAAATATCACTCTTGTTGTCGGTGATGCCATTTCTTAAGTATTCTTAGAGAAAGAGAAGAGAGTTTTTGTCGGGTGGATTTGGTTTCTGAGCGCTAAATAGGACGACTGGAGCAGTGTCAGCGTGTGTGAGTGTGAAAGCTGAAATTGTAGATGATCCGCCCGTGTACTGTATTTTTTAAAAGAAGAAACTCCGTAATAACAGTTTCTTTTTTAAAAAATTAGTATGAATATTCAATTTATATATATTTCAACTAAAGTTGTAAATTTTAAAATTAATAATCATATAAAATCTTAAATGTTCTTAAAAAATTCAAATTTATAACTATTAAAATATAAATAAAACACTCGATTTCATGACTATTAAAATATAAATTCAAGACGTAAACAGTTCATTACCTTTCATGGTTCCGTAATAACAGTTTTTGCTCCTTATATATTGGGACTTGTATGACTAATTTGTTCATTTATATCCCTTCTTCAGCCAACTGTAGATAAAAAAAGAATCTATCCCAAAATAACTATTAAAATAAGTTTATTATTTTTAAAACAGAAATTATAGACAAGTCTTCTTTATTCAACTGTTACTAGAATAATAATCAAACACTATTTAATAAATTCATTTTCTTACAAAAACAATTTCATTTTTTTTATTTTTAGATTGAGGGGTTATTATTATTATTATTATTATTATATTTGAACACTAAAATAAGTTATAATGTGGTTCTCAAAATATTTCCAATTACAAACCAAGAGATTTCAACAAGCAGCATGTAACTCATTCACTTTATTCTCCCACGCATGGGAGGAGGCGAGGAGCTTCTTTTCCGAAGACAAGAGGGCAAGAATGATTACAGAATGTGTAGGCTGCAGGATTATAATGCAATTTGTAACCAGGAACAATGTGATGAAGCACAACTTGTTGTCACAAGGCCTCTATATATACAGGCAGGCTGTATTAACGACACAGAACAGGAAAGAGCCTGTTGTTTTTACCTTCACCATCTGCGTTTCATTTCGTTTTGAAGCAGTGATCTCGTGTGTGACCTTGACTAACACAAAGCGATGCATCATACTATGGAAAAAGTAGCAAAAATCATGCATGGAACAATGTGAGTGATCTTCCTAGAGATCCCGCCTCAGACTTGACCTTCTTCTCACCGGAGTAGGGGCTTCGCCATCGCCAGGAAATTCCCATCTGGCAATGACACCATCCCAAGAAGAGCTGATTATCATAGGGTACAAAGGATGCCAGCTACAATCTCTTACAAGACCTTCATGATGATCGAGTGTTGCAACTAGGGCTCCACTTACCTACAAACAATAACAAACTTCCCTCATTTCTCTGCATCAACTACTAATTGAAACATTGCCAGAGACATAAGATGTTGATTTTGAAGAAGAGAGCTAATATCACGTGCATACCAGATCGTAAATATAAACAGAACAGTCACTAGATCCAGTGTAAATGTACTTCTGGCCGGTGCTGCAACAAGAGAATAATCAAATTGGTGAAGCCCTTGCAATCATCAATACCATAAACAAAATATAATCATGACAAAGCAAAGCCCTAAACCAGACAAGCTGTTGAGCAGGCAGTGTACGTGGTAGGTCCTGTCCAATTCTACCTAGAAGCCAATTTCATCAGACAAATTTTATCTAACTTAACTGAACACTGACACAGTAAAATCTGTTACAGATGGAAAACTTTCAACTGCCACAACCAGGTAGTAAAACATCAAGTTATTTTGTATTTCTGATAAACTAAATTTAGGGTAGTCTGGACAGTAAAACCAGATAACCAGAAAGAATAACACCCTGGGTCAATCCTTTGACCAACATGAAGCCTGGCTTTACAGGAAATTCAAGACAGAAAAAATGCATTTCAACAACTGACTAGTACCTATATTCCGGAGAGAAGTAACAGCGAATGAGAGTGCGCAAGATTGAATGACCTCTGTAAGTGGTCACAGACTGATCACGAGGATGCTTCAAGATTTTGGCATGGGGTGGGTACTCCATCCATCTATAATCCCAGTCAGAATCTCTAAGCCTTGGAGTGCTGTTTGAAAAGAGGCAAGTCAGTAGCAAAATTGATTTCAGGAGAGCATCTATCAGTTCTGGTACAAGTAAATCAGATCCTTTCCGAAATTTGGTGGGTTAAGCACGTAATTCTGTCTTTTCACACTGTAAACTCAAACCAGCTCAAACAATACACAGGTGCATGAAGCAATTTTTAAATTTGAACTGTGTATGCCCACCCCCTACCCCAGATCTACAATACACAGGTGCATGAAGCAATTTAAATTAGAAATGTGTATCCCCAACCCCCCACCCCAAACCTTTAACATGTTAATTCATCATCAAAAAGTCCATTTGCCTTTATCTGCAAATCCAAACTTCTGAAGAAGTTTATTCATTCTGAAAACAATTTATAAAAAGATGAGGAGCGAGGCCTCCAAAGCCAGGTTGGAGGATGCTACACCCTTGAGATGACATATTGTAAGAGTAAATGTCTTCCGTCCTAACTCTAAACCCAGATTTGACACTTTCAGGTATATGCTAAGCAGAATAAGCAGAATAGATAATCGTCGTCTGTTAAAGACACAATACAAGCCATATACAATAAATTGAACAAGGCATAAACTCGAAAACTGTTAGCATCAATCTGAGTCCACTTGGCTCCACCCAAGCTTCATCCACCAACAGAAAGTACTAACTACAAGTTCGTCACATGGAATAAGAATTTCAAATGATCAAATACTAACAAGAATGATTCAAACTTATAGCATGGTAATATAAACTTAGAGGAAAGCAATTAAAAAACATGTATTTAAACATCTAGGGAATGAGTGTATGCAAGTTTGCATGGGGTGAAAGGGCAGTAACATTACTACTCTTTGGCATTAGAGGACATCTTTCGAATATCCCATAGTTTGGTAGTCTGATCCTTTCCATTAGAAATAAAATAACGCCCATCTCCACGGCTGTCTATGAATGTAATGCCTTCTAGATGTCCCATCAAGACCCCTGCTGCTTTTCCTTTTGAGATAAAACAACGCCTATCCCACACCTGCAGAAATTAAAGTAAAAGACAAATGAAAGTTCCTTCATTAAAGCAACCAATTAAGAGATGCAAAGTCAGTGCCATGTTAAATTTCAGCAAGCGTGAAAAGGCATCATTATTTATTCAAATTGGCCTGGTTCATGTTAGCTTTATGTAGCTTGTGACAAACTGACAATACTAGCATAAAGTAACTGCCAAGGCACCAGTAATAAAAATTCTATTCAACCTACAGTGAGGCATCTGCAAACTGTTTAAACCAGAATGAATATTGGGTAGCACTATGGAACATGATGACCTAAATCTTTAAAGGCTAAAGAATAGCTTTCACCTTACAGAGGTTATCATCACTTCCAGAATACAAGAGATGGCCAGCTTCATCCGCAAAACATACTGTGTTGACATCAGACTGCAAGAGCAACAAAAATCAGATAATGATATATCCAAAACACCAAAACCTGCTTGAGAGGGAGCCCAAAATATTTAAGAATATACTGTGTTAACATCTTCATTTTAATCACTCCTGCCAAGAAAAAAGTTCACAAATGTTCTCTGTATTTCACTGAAATGTAGACCTACCCCGCATTTAGAGAAGGGAAATGGTAAAGAAGGGGATAAAGACAGCAAGTATGAACAAGAATACAAAGCATCAACTTTTGAGCAGGAAAGAAAGATAATTATACACTTGTATGATTTAGTTCTGTATTTCACTGAAATATAGACCCACCCTGCATTCAGAGAAGGGAAATGATAAAGAAGGGGAGAAAGGCAGCAATTAAAAAGAATACAAAGCATCAACTTTTGAGCAGGAAAGAAAAATAATTTCACTTGTATGATTTAGTTTAAACTTATTTAGAACCCTTGTGTGAAAAGTAACAGTCTTGGCTTGCTTACTCTAAAATATGGACTGATGAATATGCCCAACTAATTTCTCAAACAATTAAAATTGAGAATGAAACAAGATATTGTCTTTTACAAAGCAATTAAATCTACTGGTCAATAAGCAGGCAAGGGTCTGCGTTTTCAGTTTCAAAGGAATCAGATAGACAATTTAGCAGCATTTATGTATACAAACTAAAACTACCAAGTAGTAATACAAGAGGAAAGTTGCTTCCAGATTGTCTAGATGTAACTTGCACCTCATCAACCAATTCCAAACAAGCAACACATTCTAACTTTCAATCACCCCACTAAATTTCAAAATCCTATACGCTTCTTATGATGAAATGTACAAATATGATACCTTATGTGCAGGAACTCGGAGACTGCAGGTATTTGCTTCAAGATCATAAATATATATTGAATTATCACTACTTGCAGCTACAAGCTCTCGCCCATCAGTTGAAAACTTCACAGAGAAGATCCCAAATTCATCATAATCATCGTTATTGACAGAAAAATCCAAACCATTATGAATTTCCTGCATATAGAAATTTTGATGTGAATGAAACCAATGGCCATTTGCTTTGTAAGATTTATGAAAATATTAATTGATCACTCTGTGGCACTAAAAACGATGAAGAAACAAAAGTAGGACCGAGTTATAATCATTGAATTTCCCAAGAAAAAAAATTGGCTATCTATAAGAGGACAACTAAGTAAGCCATAGCTCAAGGTGCAGGGTTGCCTCTCTGTAGTGCAAGGTGGTTTACTCCAAAGAACAATGCACATCATACAGAACCACAATCCACGGGGAGAGCAGGCAATACAATCATTGGGTAAATTAAATAGACATCCCTAGCAGGGAATAAAAATTTCCCATCTATCACAATTGATAACAGCTAGACAACACAATAATTCCAAGATGACAGTTTAAAGGCATGGTTCCGCAAAAATAAAGCTACTATGACAGAAGCTGAAAAGGTATATTAGCCTTTGATCAAACACCCGCATATTACAGAAACTAAGGAAAAAATTCACAAACAAGTATGACTTGTGGCAGACATACCGTTACATTTGCTAGTGACTCTGTTGCAGCAGATCCAATATCCACAATATGGACAACAGGTGACAAACTAGCATACACCTGCACAATTAACATTAAAGGTTAAAGAAATCAACAATGAAAAAGCACTCCATCCATGTCATAAAATTAAATTGTATTGCATGTCAAGTCTACAGATTAGTTTATCTCCAGTGAAAAGTGGCATAGTTACACTCGGGAACAAGGATGAGCTCTACACAATTGATAAAATTATGCTGGCCCACAATTAGCCCGGATCCAAAGATGGGCTAAGTTGCAGTATGACATTAGACAAATTGACTCGTCATAAAAAACCAAAAAGATATAAGACCTAAAACAACCAAGTAACCCTTGTTTAAGGCTGCAACTATAAAAAATTACAAGGGAGCACTTGAGCCGTGTCCATAATGATCCAAAAAAGGCATCCACACAATCCAGCACACAAAGAAATTGAATAAGAAAATGCATAGAGAGATGACCATACATTCTCACAGACAGACAGACACACACACACACACACACAAGCACAGCAGCACATGAGAACAATCAAGAAACGGGCAGGCGGATAATCCACCAACCTGTATGTTGAACAAGATGAGAGCTACAAAATTAAGACAGGAAATAATGACAGACCCTGAATAAAATTTATGTTTGGTATTTAAAAAGATGTGATCACCAAAGAAGAAGTCCTCCACTAAGCCCAGAGAACTGGCATTAATGCACTTAACTATACTATAATAATTGACTTTCTATCTCAGTAATATATCCACTTTTTTTTCAACTAGAGTCATCAGAAACTTACAAGGTAGCGCTGATTGGGCGAAAGACATGTATCGGTAATTGTCCATCTTAAACTCTTGGCTAAAATGTCCTTCTGAATTTTCCATCCCTTATCCACATTATATATCCTAATGTGGCTTCCCTGTGGCAAAAGAAACGTATATACTGACTTAAAAAACAACAATACAGACACTCCCGTTAATTTAAGTATCAGCAAATCTTTATGAAGCGTAATGCTTGCTCAAGAGTAATCACTTTACTGATAGCCCCATGTTACCTGACATCCAGCAACAAAAAGAGTTCCATCAGCTGAAAATTGAGAAACATAAGTCCGACTATTCAATTGGTCCACCGTGCAAGGACCATGTACAGGCAAATATCGACTTAAAACATGACGACTATCTGCAGATGAGAATCTCCCTCTTCCGGAATAATTACCCTCTCGACCAACCAACATTCTCATAGTTGAGACGGGCAGCCTCGACCTGCCAGGCACGTCCCTGCTCAAAAGTTCATGAGGCCGTGACCTGAGCTTTGTGAGTTGAGCAATCTCATGATCAAGATAATCAGAAACCTCATTGGGTCCTTGACTTGTAGAGGATCCCTTGCCAGCAATTTTATCATCACATAAATTACTACTCTTGCGTGTCCTACTCATGTTATCCTTATATTTCAATTCCCTTAATAACCCACTTCTAGTTTACAGCCATGGATACTGAAACTCAACGAAGGTACTTGTGATTGGCATAAACAGCATCAAATCCTGCGATACAGAACAATAAAAGCAAGAGAAATGAAAAAAGATTTCTCCATTATTCGAACAATCCAATGAGTATCTAGCCATCAAACTAAGTAAATTCGATAACCAGAGGCTAGAAAGACTCTAATTTTCAAATTCTCTCCATTTCAAAGCAAACAGATTAAGATAATTTAGAATCCAAGCATTCATAAAATACAAACTTGATTGAAAGAAAAAGAAGAGAAACTGAAAGAAATCGAGGTAATGAACTGATCCTAACATTCTCACTTCATATTGGCAATCAATCAAACAATATGTTAAAGAAAATAAAAATAAAATCAAGAAAAATAAAATAAAATCAAGAAGAAGAAGAAAAGTACACTTCTTTGAGATAGAGTGAAAGAACTATTAAAAAAGTAAGTAGGAAGTGTGAATTTAGATATATGTTGTTGTCTCTGTAAATGGTTTTGATGAGCAGTACTGTTGCCAGGCAGCATGGAGGTTGAAGCACAAGGGCACCTCGTTACCAGTTAAACTGGTAGATGAAGGAACACGTCAACGTTATTTTATATGCAAGGATACATGGTTTATGTCACCCCATACGCATAAACGACATGCCAGTTTTAGGTCAGGTTAGTTAGAGGTTGTGGTCCCTGTACTTTATCAATTTGGTTGAATTTAGCCCTTCTCCTACTAATTTGATGGATTGAGTCCCTCCCCTGTCAAAGAATCATTTCACTATAAATTGTTACAATTGATAATTTTGCCCTCCATAGGGCAAGCCAAGAAGTGCAAAATAGGGGGAAAATAATCTTTGACTTATTTCATTTAATATTAATATTATATTTATTGGTATTCTTGTTATATTTTTATTTTTTATCATTTTTTAATTTATTGTTTTACAATTATATCTCTTATTATTTTTTATTTAATTTTTGTATTGTATTTTATTCTTATTTTTTATTGCTATTTTTTTTATCATTTTCTTGATTTATTTATTTATTTTTTCAATTTTATCTGTAATGCTTTTTTTTCATTTAATTTTATATCAGACTTGATCTTCACTCTGTTAATTACTATTTGTTTTATTTTTTATTTTTTGATGATTATAAATTTTACTTCATGATTTTTTTAGATTTTTTTTCTATGAGGTAACTCGGTCTCATAAATCGAGTCACGGATTTTTAAAATTAGCTTGGATTGAATTCGGTCTATTTTTAGATTCATTTTTAAAAAATTAATTTTTTTTTTACAATTTCATCATTCAATGGTTTATTATTGGGTCTTCAGGTTCTTGAGTTTTGTTACTTTCCTTTCTAAAAGATTATCTTGATTTTATATCTTGGGTCACAAATTAGTCGAGTTAACATAGACTTACTTGATTTTTTTTTCAATGTTGTTTTTACTTATTTTTATTTTTAATTTCACCTTTCTTTATTTTGTTTAAGTGTAACAACTTCGTTGTTTCATTAAGTTTTTTTTTTTTCCTTGTATGAAGTTATCCTATCTTTGTAAGCAAAGTCGCAAGTTTGGCATGCTGATTATAGTTAGATTTTGTTTTTTCAATTTTTCTTTTTGTGTTTGATTTATTTGTGATCCATCATTTATTATTATTATTATTATTATTATTATTATTATAAGGTTGTTTCATTTTCATTTAATATTTGTTTTGTTATTAAATAAAATCTTTGAGATATTTTAAAAATATTTATAAGGTATATTTTTATAATATTAACAAGCATTTAATTATTTTTTATTAGTCATTATTATTTATTATTGTCACTGGTTATATATATATATATATATATATATATATATAATATTATTAAGTTAACCAAATTTATTAAACTTATTTAACCAATGATTTGGGTTTTAAATTTTTGTTATTTTTTTAAAGATATTATAATTTTATATATAAAAAATATTAGCGTAACGCATGGCATAATACAAATGACTAATCTAGTTATTTTTATAAATAAGTCTATTTAAAAGTGTAGTTGTGGTTGCTTTTTAAATTATTTTTTATGCTGAAATATATTAAAATAATGTTTTTTTATTTTGAAAAAATTATTTTTAAGATCAACATAACAAAATAAATAAATAAAATTAAAAAATTAATTTTAATAAAAAAAATTAAATTTTAATTAAACACTATTCAGATTCACTTATAATACCTTTCCACTGTTGGTGTTACTGTTTTCTTTTCTTTTTCTTCTGTCTACATTTCTGAGTCATTAGCATGTAAAGTACTTACAAGACACTTTTTGACCCAATGACCCTTTATTAAAACTTTCTCCCATGTCTAAACAAAAGAAAATTAAACTTGAAAAAAAAAACTTAAATTAATTTTTCAGAAAACAAAAATCTGGTAGGAAATGATGCTATCTGGTAGGGGTGGGAAAACACATGAAAAGATGTAATTTAATTTTAATTTTAAAAGTTTAAAATTATAGATTTAAATTTGAAAAAAATATATATAAATATTCAGTTTAATTGGTTAAATTTTAAATTTATTTTTTAAAAATTATTTAATTTGAATTTTATAAATCTGAATTACTAAAAACTTATAAGTTTATTAATTTTAAAATTTTATAAAATTAATTAAAATAAGATTAATCATATCCATACAAGTTAAGCCAGACATTCAACTTAATTAAAAGAAACGTCTAAATGTTATAATTTCTTCCCAATCCTAAATCAAACCCAAAACAGCCTTACCCTAGCTTTCTCTGTCTTTCATTTCTTCCCAACGTGTTCTAACCCTAAATCAAAGCCACAAGCAGTAGCTCAACCTTTATCATCTCTCGTCTCTTCTTATAGTTAGTAGTTTCAAAACATATGGTGATTTTCTTGTTGTCTCGCATATGTCTCATTCTCTCTAGCATAAGATAACCTCACACCAGTTTACAAAATCCCTAAATCAAAGTTTTCTCTGTCTCTCGTCTATCTCTCGTTCTTTCTAGCCTTCATCATCGGTCGCTGCCTCTATAACTACTGAAGATACCATTAAAGGTTCTCGTCTTGTCGTTAACGAGATTTGCATTCTCAAGGTCTGGTATTTGTCTCTCTATTTATCTATCTGTGATAATAATGATAATAACAATAATAATGTTCGATTTGATCGCTTTTTTATTGGGTTTTAGGATTGTTTTGTGTATTTAGGGTTTTGATTTTAATTCATTTATTATGAAAAGGATTGGTTTTGTTTATGTTAATGGATTTTAATGGTGATTGTACTAAAAATAAGTGAAAACCCAGAATTTTTTTATGAGTGATGAGCTGCTATTTATGGAATTTAAGTGATGAATTTGTTCTAGATCGTTTTGATAATGCAATAAAGTATTTTCCTCCTAATCTGGATTTTTTTTAGGTGGGGATATTGGAACCAAAGGCTTTTTAGTGAAGAGAACTGCACTGGTAATGCTAACAACGATGGCAACAATTCATGGTAATGGTATCCTTTCTCACCATGGCGTGTTTCTTTATATATATATATGTGTGTGTGTGTGTGTGTGTGTGTGTTTGAAGAGCTTTAGACACTTTGCTCTCTCTCTCCACAACAAGGAAAAACATGCACGCACACAACACACAAATGGGAAGAAATTATTCTTCGAGGTCTCTAAATTTCAACAAAATCTAAAGAGATCTACTCATCATATATGTAGAGGAGACAATTTGCCACAGTGTGCTTTTGTTTACAATTGTATATAACTTCTCTTCTTTTTGTTTTCTTTTTGTTTTCTTCTGTTGAATCAGAAAAGTCTTGATATCTTTGGATGCTCAGATCTTCCAAACTATTTAAAAATTCACAAATTACCTCAATTAATATTAATCACCCTTTTTGCATTACACAAATCATTTTGACGAAAAAAGAAGATGAAATAGTTTGTTTTATGTCCTTTACTCCTTTTCTCTTGTATAACAACAATAACAACAAAGACAACAACAACTGAAATGAGGTTAACAACAACTGAAATGAGGTTGCAAGAGTGGTGATGTTGCTTGTATAATCATATAAGTTCCAACTATAAATGCTAAGAACAGTTCAAGACTTTATTTATTTTCATGAAGACTATAATGATTTTTAAAATCTAGTGTGTTCTATGTCCAGTATGTGTTTAGTTGTGTTTCCTTTTGAATTCGTGACAAAGAATCCTTAATTTTTCTATTATAATATTCCAAGAATCCATAATTTGTAAGTATAATATTCAAGGCTAAGTTTTACTTTTGTAAGAAAACAGAGAAAAAAAAAAGAGACATGCTAGAAAAAAAAAAAGGCTTGGAAAAAGAAGTTGAATGTTTTTTTGCCCCTAAAGGGGTTTTATACTACATCAAAAATAGAAGAAGAAGGATAGAGAAAAAGAAGGATTATTTGATCAACGTATGAAAGATTAATGACATAATACAAGTGGATAGTTAGGATGAACTTTGTAATTGTACCATTCACATTGAATTTGAATGATAAATTAGATTATTTAGTGTTTAACTAGATTGGTGGGCATGCGCTACTTTGTCTGCTAGAATATTTTTTCATCAATAAAAAAGAAATATGCTTGGCCAATGCAAGTGTATTTTTAAAAATAAGACTCGGAGCATAGAACCTACCAAGAAAAAAAAGAATAGGGAACCTATAAAAAAACAACAAAAAATGGCCCAAGATAACCTGGGTTGTTTTGAAAATGCTTAAAAAATCATATACAATGCATATAGAGAAAAAACAAAGTCTAATTGCTAATGATATAAATGATGAATGATGAAATTGAAAAAAACATAAGCTTAAAAAAAATAAACCAAGCAAAAACTAGCAAACCTTTTAAACTTGGGCTAAGGTCTCAAACTCGTAACCCATTAAATCATAAACACAGGCTGAGTCAAGAAGCTCAATTTCAACCAATATAATGTCATTCTCAATAAATTTAATGTTGAATGATAGAATTAGAAAAAAATATTAATTTTTTTTTCCAAAGCAATAAAAATAGTAATAAAAAGAACACAGATCAAATTTGATAAGAAAAAAAAACTTAAGGAGGATGAAATTGAAGAAAACAATAATAATTTATCTCATATAAAACAAATAATATTCAAAAGAATGAGAATTAAATTCAAAACATTAAAAAATTAAAGAGGGATGAAATTGGAAAAGAATTTTAATTTTATAATATTTTAAAAACATTATTCCAAATATTGAAGGATAGAATAAAAACAAATGTTGAAGAATGAAATAAAAACAAATATCAGTTTATAGAATTAGTAAAAAAAAAAAACCCAACAAAGAGAGATAAAAAGACTCAAGTCTTGTGTTTGTTTTATTTTTTAAACTCTCGTGTTGGCTTAATACCTTTTTTTTACATTGAAAAAGAGTTAGGTCGGCCACAACATAACATAACCCTCGTCTAGTTTGCATCTATTAGTGGTCAAGTATTTATGGCTAGCTTTGGTTCATTTGACCAAAAAAGAAAAAAAACAAACAAGAACAACACCCCACCACTAAACCTTGCTTTGCTCTCGCTCCACTCACTCTTACATATCTTCTTTCTACTAAAGTGAAAGATCTTTCACTTCATCGTAGCAAGAACCTCGCTAACTTGACTAGTTACACTAACCATCAAGGTCCCTTCCATCTTCCGCCAATCATAAATGATTACTAAAAAACATTTTTACACCTTGCTTTCAACCAGCCCTAGATCTTGATCATAGAATGAAAGGCCTATTTTAGTATTTAATAGTAGTGCAAAAATTATGCTCTTGCAGTTAGAATCCACTTTTACATCAAGTTTTTAGTGAGGGATGATGATGATTAGAAGTTTGATCTTCAATCCTTTCATTAGAAAAATGCAAAATATAAATCTTTGCCTTTCTTCATTACAAACATGGGATAGTTCCACAAAAAAAACCTAGCAAGCTACAACATCAAAGACTAAGTGTGCAAGAGTCTAACATGCAACACCCTTTCAATATAAGATATAAAATTGCTCATATTTTTTGCTTCCTTATGCAAGAAGAATCTTAATAGATAAAGGAAGCTGGTCAATAAGATAGATGGGAAAGGAGTGCCCTAAGTTGTCCTAGAAATGCTCTTGTTGATGCTGCTAAGAAGTTGACTTACTCAGCTGAGAGGAGAGGAATACCAGGATGTAGAAATGCTCTTATTCCATTTGGTTTAGGAACCAGTCTCCATATGTCCTTCTCAATTGATGCAATCTCTTCATCCATAGCAATTCTTTATTTTGCATCCTTTATTATTTTTTCAAACACTATAGGATCACATGTAACAAGGTGACAATATAGTGTTATATCATCAATTGGATTAGTTACCTCATATAAGCAATAAAGGCAGGTGTGGTATAAGATTAACACAACAATGCAAGGTCAAGAACCCGAGAATAAGAATAAGATTGAGAGAAAAATATACTCTTATTAAATGTTTCTATCGAAGTTCTCTTAGTCATTCTCTCTCATTTGTGCTTATTAGTAATGCTGAATTACAAATTTTTTTGTAGGCATAAAATCCTAGACAATCAAGGAATTAAACAACTAAAAGGAAATTCTAATCTAAACAAGAATTGTATCATGTTGATTAAACCAATCGATTGTTTCTGAATTTTTTAGAATCCAAAATCTGGTTTACTTTCAACAATGCGGGAACTTCCACTCACTCAAAAGCATTAGAAATGAAAGGACAAGGTTAAAAGACTTGTGACTGCAATCCTAGAAGTAGGAACTGCAATTCAAGCTACAATTTACAAATGATGAATAGGTTGTTTAAAAGCAAGCTAGCTCTCCAATGAGTAAAGCAGTTTCAGTCCAAGAAGCTAAAGTAATGAAATAAATATATAATAGAAAGGAGAATAAGTACGAGTAATAAGAAAGGAAGGAAATGTAGCATTTAAAGTCAGAGTCAAGGATTTCTTTTAAACTACTAACTTGTTTGGGTTCAGAGAGCTCCCTTGATTACTTATACACCCTCAAATCTGGTATCCTTGTGCTTGTTGCACTCACTTGAAAACCAGGTCTAAAAAACGCTGAAAAAAAATACAAATCTATCTCTATACCTATCCTCTGTGAGACTAGTGGTTGCAAAATAACCATCTGACTCGATAGCCCTTTGTGGGATATTTATTTTATATATCCAGCCATTTTAGACTTAAGGAATGCGCTTGACATCGAAACAGAATAAGAGGATTACTTGAACTTATTAAGGTACTGCGGTGCAACTCAAAATGGTAATGAAAGGAAGACTGGTGGAAATGACACTGCCATTAATGGAAAAGCAATTGCTTATGGAGGGAAACAACATAATATGAGGCAAGAATAGGAAATAAAGACACTGACTTATTGAAAATGACATATCCTTAAACATAGTTATTAGAAAGATGTTGTTTGGTCAAGCTGGTAAAACCTTGCTTGCTTACTATTGCCTCTGACTTATACCTTGTGCATTACAATGTTAAGGGTTCAACAAAGCACTAAGGGAACCAAAAACCTTAAAGACTGATTTGAATATTGAATAGAAATAAGCAAATATAGTTTACAAGAAAAAAAAAAATAGATAAGCAAGACTAAACCAAAGCTAGTTTTTTTTTTTTTGAGGCGCTTAAAGCAAACAAGAGGTTGTCCTGCATAGTATTTTGGATTCTCCTCGCTATGTCAACATGATATGTCCCGCCTTTGTTCCTTCAAAAGCCAAATAAGTTTTTTTTTCCGTCTTTCCCCTCCCATATGACCTTTTGGGTTCCTCTGGTTTTGAAACCTAGTGTTTTATTAGTCATTTGCAAAATAGAAAATGAACCTGCTTTCCCCAATTAGAACCAGCAGAGCGGGAGCATTTGCTGGAAATACTGTAGCCAGGGTATACCATAGGTAAGAGAGATCTCAATGTCTTTCCTTGCTTGTAAGCCAAGTCTTCCTTTTATTTATTTATTTGGGGAATAATGAACGATGCCTCACAAGTTGAGGTGCCTTTCAAGGCCCCTTTACCCTATTTATTGGTGAATAATGAACACCCCCATCAAAACAATTGATTCTCTTCTTTTTGTTATGTCAGTGGATATAATAAGCAGATTTTGAGGTACGAAAATTATTCTTTTTAAAATATTGATTGTCCCTGTTAAAAGATTAAAGTACTATATTTTCAGGATATTATGTAGTGTCTCTTGTCTTGTATTTGAGTTATTTTTTATGTAATTATGAGAATATCTTTTACTGAACATGGATTGATTCTTTACCTTCTTGTTCTTTCACTTTTCATCTACTTAGAAGGTGTTTGGTATTGCGGCTGTGGGTATGGTTATGTTAAAATGTAGTTGTATAGTGTTTGGTTGGTTATGAACCACACTTTTTAAGCACGTGGGTCCCACCAGGAATTGAGGTTGAGCCTTGGTTTCTGAAAAACAATTTCCATTTGCTTTTGGGTGCATCTCTCTCTTTGAAAGCATTCTCTCTCACCTTCATTGACAAACAAATTTGCAGAGGAGAAAACCATTGGAAAAAAATACCAAAATGTCCCGCAAATTTGAAAATCCTGCCTACCATTTATGAGATATATCATTATCATCTCATTCCCAAATTGTTCCAGCCTTGTTATTCTCCTCCACTCCCTTCCCTCATCATTATTCTTCTAACTTGTCTCCTTTTATTTCTTTGAGAGTTTTCCTTGCCAGACTCGTTCAACCAAAGATAATTTTCAGTGATTAATAAGCTTATTCATCAAAGATTTGTGTTGTTTTTTTTTTTCTTCTGTAAATTGAAATCTTATATTCCTGCACCCCTTTCTTCATTCTTCTTCAAGTTCAAGTCAAATCAAATTCAACGCACATTTGCAGATTTTCATATGATGTTTATAACATTTCTTTACTTTTTTGATTTGCAGAAATAAACGGCAGATCCGTGTTGGGGAAACTCAAACGAGAGAAGAGTAACCGTGAGTTTATTCCTTATCTTCATCTTAAAATTTATTTTAATTATCTATAAATTTTAATTTCTATGATGCTCCATTATTTTTGTTTTTATTGTGATTAATTGTCAATGTTGTTAATTAACTTCAAATTATTGCACTTGTATGCAACCTGTTTTTGAAAGGAGATGATTTTTCTTTGTATATTTTTTTCTCTATTGAAATTACTCATGTTTTATGGAGTTTTGTATATTTGATTAATTTATTGGAAGTAGATGATCTTGACATAAGCAATGTCAACATTGATGGTGTTGATTTGGAAGAAGGAAGTGGTGATTCAGAGGAGGATGTGATTTTAAATTTGGAGAATGACATGTCTCGAATGGTTGGCGGGGTGAATATGTCAAGCAACAGCAACACAAAGAGTAGTGGTAAAAGAAAAGAAAGAGATCCTTCTGAGGTTCAAGTTAGAAAAAAGAAGATGTATGAAATTGGTGTTCAGTTGCTATCAATGTTGGATCAACTACTTGAGAGTATGTTGACTAGGAGTAATTTCACTTCTTTGCATATGGATCGACAAGGTTGTAGTATTCCCGAGGTGATGGCTGAGCTCCACTCAATTCCTAAAATTTCAATTGAAGATGATTTTCATGACTTTGCTACGGAGTATCTGAGTTCAAGAAGGAAAAGAGAAATGTGGTCTAGTATGGGTGGTCTTGAAGAGAAGTTGAAATGGTTAAAGCGAATGTATGCACGAAGTAAGCGTGCTTAGCTGAAATGGTATGATTTTATTTTCTAAAGCATTAATTTATTAACTACGTTAAAGTGCTAGCTAAATATATTGTGTTGTGTTATTTGGCATGCTTGATAATTTATTTATGCATGTTTACATTTGCAAAATAATGAGCTAATAGTTTTGAAAAGAATAGTTTCTATTTGTAGAAGTTAGGGGCATATCAATTTGCTTTGTATCTTTATGTAAATATTTAAATGTTGATGTGGTTATGGACTTTTTATATGAGTTATCAAACTATTGGGTTGCCTTTATTCAGATTGTAATTTAAAAGATTAGTTGTTCCAAAACAGATTTTTTTTTACGGATGTTGTGTTATTGTGTTACTTACCAAAACAGATGTGGTTATGGACTTTTTATATGAGTTATCAAACTATTGTGTTATTGTATTATTATGTCGTTTAATTTAATGTAAACATATAATATTTTGGTAAGTATAATTATTTACCATAAATATGTATTACTTTTATTTTTATGAATGTTTTAATAATTTAATTTGTATGTCTATTGTGAATATTGGTGAAAATAAATATTACAAAGGGCAACGTTTTGGATGAGAAATTTTTGAAGTATTTTAGTGTGACTTTTAATATAATACTATATTTTAAAAAATAAGGAAGAAGTCCTTGTATAATAGTAGCTTTATTACCTAAATAAGATAGATGCTAGCATAATAAAAAAAATAAAAAGTAAGAATGATAATAAAAGTGGAGATTATGGGTCAGCACAAGAAAAATGTATGAAAAGAAAAAAAATAAATGTATTAAAGTAAAGGATGACCAAAGGTTTCAAATGAATATTTATTTGACAAAAGCTGTCGACGAAATTGATGCATGTGATAGGTTTTAGAATGTAACTAGCTGTAAAGGTAAAAATAATTTAAAAAATAGAGACAAAAAATCTTGAATAATAAAGATAAAAATATGGGGATAAAGAATCTTGAATAATAGAGGTATGATAATAATTTGCTAGATACCAGCTCATACATCTCGGGACTTATGTAGATAGTTATATTGAAAGCAAACCATGTACAAAAAGATATGTAGACATGCTTATTTTAACAATGTCGACAAACAAATTTAAATTGTTTTTGCAAGGCATCATTTACTTTTTTTCTATATAAGAAGGATGTTTCTATCATGTATTCGAATAAATAATTATCTTTAGAACAAACATTTTAACTGCATTTGTTACAAGCAAGTGAAATATTTTCTTAGCATTAATAGGTTTGTGATAAAATTATTCTTTCCAAGTCTTTGATTGTTTTTTATTTTTAATTATTATTACCGAATGATATTTAATTGGATTTATGGTATTTTATTAACATCCTATCAATTTTTTTTATTTACATGTAATTGAAGATATGGATGATTCATGGTTTAATGCCATATGGTTTAATGCCATATTTAACAAAGATTTTGATGACGATTATGATAATGTAATGAATCACATTGTAGACCACATTAATTATCCTAGCTATGAAGGTAATGATGCCTCAATTGCAGATGCGAGAGATGAAGGTGATGGAAACGACGACGATGACAATAATAATGATGACGATGATGGTGACGATGAAAGTGATGATGATGGTGAATTTTTTTAAGGAAACAATTTGATATGAATGAATTAATTATATGCACGACTGGAGCTATAAATATGTATTATATTAATTATATGCATAAAGAACAATGTATGGTTTCATATAATACAGTGATGTGTTGATTGAATAAAGTTTTAAGAGGTCATTGGAAACGATGTGTTAACATGTTTAGGATGGACACAACAACTTTGTTGAGTCTGTGTAATGCTTTTTAAAACACATTATGGCTTAAAACCTTCAAGAAGAATGATCGTTATTGAAAAGATGGTAATGTTTCTATTTATAATAGTAGTAAGAGCGTCAAATAGGAAAATGCAGGAGAGATTTCAACATTCAAGTAAAATTGTTAGTAGATGTATAAAAGAAGTTCTTAAGTCATCATGTTTGTTTGCTGTAGAAGTCATAAAACTAGTAAATCTATAATTTACTAACACTCCAAGAGAAATTGTAATGAATCCAAGATACATGTCATATTTCAAGGTAAGATAAGTAATTTTTTTTTATGTTGTTTAAATGAATATCAATTATTTTATTAATGTTTCTAAATACTTACATTATTATTACTTTTTCTGTAGAATTGTGTTGGTGCAATTGATGGCACACATATTCGTGCCTGTATATCATTTGATAAACAAATTCCATTTATTGAAAGAAAAGATGCACCAATACAATATCACGACTGCTTGTAGTTTCGACATGCAATTCATGTTTGTGTGGACATGAAGAGAAGGCAGTGCACATGATGCGTGTATTTTTCTCGAGGCTATTGATAGTAGTGGTATAAAATTTCCAAAACCACCAGAAGGTTGTGATTTCATATAAATTGAAGAGCTGGCAATTGAAGTTAGATAATATTCTTTTTTAGTTGTTAAAAAAATTAGCATGTTATTCTTATTTGCAAGCAAATAGTATTTGATTGATGTCAAATGTCCCAATAAGTATGGATATTTAGTTCCCTATAAAGGTGAGAGATATCATTTATAAGATTTTAGGTGTCGTGAACAACCAAGTGATCGGGGAAGAAGTGTTTAATCATGCACACTGATCACTACGTAACGTGATAGAGCGTTCTTTTGGGGTGTGGAAACAGAGATGGAGAATTTTACAAAACATGTTTACTTATCCATATAAAACGCAAGTTAAGATTGTAGTTGCATCAATAACACTACATAACTATATTAGAAAGAGATCGCAAGATGATGAGGTTTTTGCTGAATATGATCGCAATTCTAATTTTATTCTGGATGATTTTTTACCAGATATTGTAGCTCGCTCAGATAATCAAGGATCGTAGAAGCCTTCACGTATGGATTTTATACGCGATGAAATTGCAAATAATTTGATGAGACAATAAAAAAAAACATAACGTACAAGGATTATTTATTTTGTTATGTAATCATAATTATAAATCAACAATATTTCACAATAATACACACACACACACATATATACATGGATGTATGTTTTTTTTAAGTAATTTCACAATCAAACCTCAATATAAAAAGCATATTAACCAAATACACGAAAATGTTTTTTGTTCAACCTCAATTTCAATCACAGTTTTAACCAAACATTTAAATTTTTAAAACAAATCTCAACAAAAATAATTTTTATGAAACTGTTTTTTTGAAACCACAACTACAGAAGCAACCATGGTACCAAACACACTAATATAGTGTTTGTCAAATTTCATCATGATTATTGCTTGGTCAATATATCAACTTCATGGTTTAACAATGATAATGATGTTGCTGGATTGATTTGATGTGTTAATGTCAATAATAAATTTAAAAAAATAAAAAAAATATAATTTTAATAAATTTTCAAAAGAAAAACATTTTAAAAAATAATTACTACTACATTTTCAAACACCCTCTTAAAAAAATTCTAGCCCACAATTTGCTCTTTTTTTAAAAAAATACATTTAACATCCTGGTTCAAATTGCAATTATCCATTATAATTTAAAAAAATTACCATTTATAATCTGGATCAACAAAACTTTTTAAATTTGATGAATTAATCAAATTACCCTCGTGTATAGTATAACACAGACACCACCTAGATAACATATCTGTTAAACAAAATTTCTGAAAATATTAAAGTTTTTTAAATCCATAAATTAGCTTCTTTTGTCTCTCTAGAAAACAAATTCTTATCTCTCCTGATTGAAACAAATTAGAGCTTTTTCAAATCCATAAATTTTGCTAGCAGTAACCATGGCTTTCGATTCCATCAATGCTTCAATTCTTTTTCAACAAGAAAAAGAGGGTATGAAGACAACTCCTTTCTTTAACTTACCTTTTTTTCTTTCTCTCTCCCTCTCTGGAATTTAATTTCTTTCTAAAAAAATCAATTATGGTAGAAAATGCTTGAAAACCAGGCATTGAAGCGTTTTCATGGCATAAAAAAAAACAAGTATGGTGGGAAGCGAAAGGTAATGATTAAAGAAAGAACTCTCGAGATCATGAAAGCCATATAAGAGAGAATTGTCAGTCCTAATTGTCCAAAATATGCTCCCATTTCAAAGCCCTAGTTGCTGGTTCATGCCAAGATACAAATGTTTACGAGCTACAGATGCAACTACACTTGCTATGTGGACAGAATTATAGATCATATGGATTGCTGAAGTAATTACAATTCTCGTCAATGAGCTTACCTTGACCTAGAGGATCAAAGAGGTTCCCGTTTGAGCATGAATTTAGCCATTGAACAAAGACATGATTTAACAGGAAAAGAAGACCCCTCACCAGCTCAATTATCACCTGCATTGTCTATGTTGCTTGATGTTCTTGTTAATCTATCACACGGCGGCTAGGTTTGGTATCTAGGGGAAGAAGATGGCTAGGATTTTTTTTTTATTCAATGACAAAACTGAAATATTTAACATAAGAGTCATTAAATAGAAAATAATAGCAAATATGTAAATAATCAGATTTTTATATTGATTTTTTTAGGAATAATGTTAAGTGATAGCGCATGCATAAAACTCTGCAAAATATAATTTTTCAAACTATAAAGGGTAATTGTAATTTGGACCAAATTAAAGGATGTTAATAGTAATTTTTCTCTTTTTGTAATGAAACCTGTGATTCATGTTAGAATTTCATTTAAAAAAAAAACATGATTAATTGATATATTTAAGGTCAAATTTAAAATATGGTCCTCTCATATTTAGGGTTAAAGACTTGTTAAATTATTCTCCAATGAAAATACTTTTATAAATCAAAATTTGTAAATATATATTAGAATGTTAAGCAATGGTGTTTGGTTTATTATAACAAGGCCTGCTAAACATAGGAATATTTTCAAAAATATTCTAAAGTTTATACAAATTTAAATCTACAAGTATGTAAAATAACAACTTGTGGTAAGCTTGCTTTTAACACAAATATAATAATAGAACACTAGCATGTATATTAAGTATATATTCAAATTTATAATTGTTATTAATTCAAAGTCTTAGCATACTAATAATACAAATATATATGCTTAAATTAAAACAAAGGAGGGTATTTATTTGTTAAAGTATTTTAAAGTAATGAATTTTTTTTTTTTGTCAATGATGAGTTTTTTGTCCTTAAGGTTTTATTGCTCTTCATTTGTGCAATTAAGATGTTTGCAATATACCTCTCAAGACTCCAACAACAACACCTTAGTTTATATGCACTTCTAAACAAGATATTTGAACCAAACAATATGAAACTTAATTATCTATCAACAAGATGAATCTAAACTCTAGATTTGGATGGAAAATCAAAGATTAAAATGAGAATAAACCATTAAAATATGAGTTGAGGAAGAGTATGTAAAAACTAAAAAAAAAAAATTAAGTTTGAAACTCTTTCTTCACCCCTTTTTTATTTTGAATTTTGAAAGCTAAAATGTTGAATTAATTCTTATCATTATTAACCTTTGATTAGCCATCATAAATCAAAAATTAAATTTAAGAAAACCAAGGATTCTTTAATATTAATTTCTCATTCACCCATAATTTGTTTTAATCATGTTAATTAAACAAGTTTCTAACAATCCCCCTCATAAATGAAAATTATCTTACCAATTTGAAAACGACTCGAAGATTTATTAAGAGATATTAATTTGGTAGATTACTCCATTAGGATAAGTAATTTTTATCTTTGAACCTTTGTTACTGAAATACTATCGGATTGACTTGGCTAAGTAGTAAACCAAGACAATAGTATTCACATAGTTCTCTACCTATAGATTTATTTTGATTCTTACCATTGTGTTCATTTAGTCCCTGAACAACTCTTGGATTCATGAACCCTTTAAACAATTCAGCCTTTCTCAAAATTCACACAAAAAAAACCTATTTTTTTCACTTATACAGGTGATCTTTTATTAAAAATATTATGTTATCCTCTACTTAATGTACCAAGATATGAAAATCATTAAGAGTTCAGCTTACTATTTATCACGTTGTAACTAATAGTTATTTCATCATAGGAATAAGTGGGAAATAATAATTTTCTAGTACTAAGAATGTTATATGACTTAGTTTTCCATTTCAACCTAGATCTTGGGATTTTCAATCAACTAGGTATGGTTATCATCATTACACTATTTCATCTTTTAAAGGTTTTAAGCCTATTCCTCTCGATAAATTATATATAAACTCTCTCAACAAACTTTTAACAGGTCCACAATTTGTTTCTTTGATTTTACATAGTCAATGAAAATAATTTCATTCGAGAGCAAGTATTTAATAATATTATGTTTGTAACATATATTTCTAGATTTATTATTATACATACTACTTTATACCCTTTCAATTGCTGATTGACTATCATAATGGACACAAATAGTTGGCATTGTTTTTGGCTAACATGGAATATCCTCTAAGAATTTTTGAATTCATTTGGCTTTCTCTCTAACTTTATCAAGATCAATAAACTCCGATTTCATCATGAATCTAGCAATATATGTTTGTTTGGAGTATTTTCTTGAAAGTTATTCCACCAAGTGTGAAGACATATCCATTTGTGGATTTTAAATCCTTAATGTTGGATATCCAATTAATATCATTATATCTTTCTAAAATTATTGGGTAACCAATATAGTGTATCCCATAGTTCACAATATACCTTAGATATTTGAGAACTTTTTTTTTTTACCTTCCAATAATTCATACTTGAATTACTTGTAAATCTACTCAGTTTACTAACTAAATAAGCAATATCAGGTTTTATGCAATTTCATAACACACATCAGGCTTCCAATCATTCAAGAATATTCTAATTGGCTTATTTCCTTACCTTAGTTCTTGAATAAATATACACTTATATCAATTGGTGTTTTAATAATGTCATTTTCACCATTGGAAAATTTATCAAGAATTTTCTCAATATAATAAGATTGGGATAATACTAATCCATTAGATTTCCTAAAAACATTTATTCTTAGTATGGCATCTGTAATACCTAAGTCTTTCATGTCAAACATGTTAGTTAATATTTTCTTAGTAGACTTGATCATGTAATCATTACTGCCTAAAATTAGTATATCATCTATATAATCATCTATATATAAACATACAATGACATAACTTTTATCTGTGTTTTTCACATAAGCGTGCTTATCAACTTTGTTGATTTTGAACTTATTTGATAACATAACATTGTCAAACTTTTCATGTCATTATTTAGGTGTTTGTTTCAAATCATATAATAATTTAACAAGCTTGCAAACTTTATTTTCTTATCCATTAACAAAAAACCTTTCGGGTTGTTCCATGTAAGCTTTTTCTTCAAAGTCACCATTTAAAAAAGTTATTTTTACATCTATTGGATATTAATGTTCGTATGGAAGTTATTCTTAATACACATGAATATATGTAAAAATAGTTCACACCTTCTTATTATCTAAAACCTTTAACAACAAGTCTAGCTTTAGAATTATCAATAGTGCCATCAGCTATTATTTTTATTTAAAAGATCCACTTATGGCCTAATGATTTACTTCCAGGATAAAGATCCACTAGTTTTCATATTTCATTATTCATAATGAATTCAATTTTATTATTGATTGCTTTTTTTTTTTCCAATTGAAAGCTTTCAAGACATTGCCTTCGAGGAGGTTCGATGTTCATTTTCTAAAAGTAAAATAAAAAATCAAGATAAAATATTTTTGGTCATTTTTGTCTTTTTACTATTTTTAAGTTTAACTTTATCATCTTCTGATTGATAATGATTACTTGAGTTGTCATCAATCATTCTTTAAACTGAACGATTTTCTCATGCTTCCTTTCATGGAAACATTCCTTAAAGAATGTAGCATTTTTTTATTTCCATAATAGTATTATGATAAATATCCTCATACTTGACTTGTGTACAACAAATCATTATAGTGAATAAGAAGCAGTAGTTTGGTGGATAATACCATTTTAAAAATAGAATTCACCAAATGGTGTTTTGTATTCTCCACATGTATCACTTCTTATTACCTTTATCTTTTTGGTATGTTAATTTTCAACTTCATTCTTGTAATGTTTAAACATTTCGAGAGCTTCATATTTGCTCTTAAATAAATAGGTATAACAATACCTTATGCAATCATCTATAAAAATAACAAAATATTTTTTTCTACCTTTAGTTTGCACAAACTTTAAATCATCAATATATGAGTTAATTAAGCATAGAGGTTCATAACTTCTTTTAATTATTTGAAAATAAGGTTTTGTAAATTTTAATTCTCCATAAATTTCACACTTGTCATTTTTTTCAAAAATAATTCTTGGTAATAATTCATGGTTTGTTAACTTGCATATAATTATAATTTAAATGATTTAACCTGTAACATCCCCCATTCTGGGATAAAACAACAATCTCATGTCAATCGAAAAAAAACATAATTTTTTTTTTTGATATATGTATATGTTCATGGTCTTCGTATTAAAATCTACCAAAATTTCGATGGAGTTCCCCCATATACCGGGAAGTCCTAAGTTATTGACATGAATTTATTTACACTTCTAATAGTTCGCATATCATAACTTAATTCTCGATCCAATCATCCTGGGTTTTCAATTTCCACACTTATACTCACACCTATAACCACAATATTTACGATATGCATTATGGATAGATAAAAATAAATAAGTATAATTACATAGGCATGAAGTATGGTTATATGAACTACATGGTTAAATTCATTCAATCAAGTTTAAACATTAATTATACAAATTAAGTTATACAAACATTTTCATGTTTACAAAATACAAGGGTATACTCCCTAGAACCTAGATTACAAGAAGGGAACATAAGCTAGGATCTACTCCTGTCGTACATGTGATGATCCTAAAACAAAATAAATACATATTATTGAAAGGTGAATATTACAATAAATATGACAACACGAACATCTAATAATTTTAACAGGGTAACATGTATTCATAGTTCATTTGCTTCTCCCTACTAGTTTTTATTAGAATCCCTTATCCAACTATTATTAATTGTTCCCTCTGCCACTTTCAACCTTCATTCCAGACATTATAAGATCGAACATGATTACTTTTGCTTATCACATTACCGATACCAATTTCACTAGTAACATCATCATCACTCCATATGAGTCAATGCAAGGTGATCCCCTTATCCAGGATCCTAACATACACTAAATCTATGCTAGTCCATACATGGCGATCCCCTTACCCGGGATCCTAACATACACTAAATGTATGCTAGCCGATACATGGGGATCCCCTTACCCAGAATCCTAACATACACTAAATGTATGTTAGTCCATACATGGTGATCCCTTTACCCGGGATCCTAATATACACTAAATGTATGCTAGTCCATACATGGTGATCCCTTTACCCGGGATCCTAACATACACTAAATGTATGCTAGTCCAATTGTGGCGATCCCCTTACCCGGGATCCTAACATATACTAAATGTATGCTAGTTTACGCATCAAATTGTACCTCTAATATTTCCTTTATCAGTGATAATTTTATCATTTGGCAGTTCACACAACTTTTCACCTTGAATACCCATACATTCAGTAATTCGCATTTCACATTAGTAATATAAATAAATCATGGAAATTAACTAGAAAGTATAGGTGCGATTCACCTACCTGCAATAGAAGCTCTACTCGTACTCCCCTGCTGCTGTTATTGCTGTTGCACCACGCCTCTGGTCCCTCCTGAAATTCACAGGTTTATCCCATAAGTTCTCCTCACTCAAGGATATGTTTTATTGTAAACATATCAACAATCAATAAGTTTTTCTTTCAGTCTTTTTTTTATAATATTTTACGTTTTTCTTATTTCACCCATAAATATTGTAATTCTTTGTGCAACCGTAGTTATCATTCCTTTATATATTTGAACTATTTCTGCTTAAATCTGAACTGTTACTGTCTCATTTTTGAACTGTTACTGTCTCGTTTTTGAACTGTCAATATCTAGACATTGAATTGTCAATATCTCATTTTTTAACTGTTACTATTTCATTTTTAAACTGTCATTGTCTAGACATTGAACTGTCACTGTCTAGACATTGAACTGTCACTGTCTCATTTTTGAACTGTTACTGTCTCGTTTTTGAACTGTTATTGTCTCGGTTGGTAACCTATAGCTGGAGTTCTATAAATCCAATTTGAGCAAGACCAATTTCATTAGTTAGCCAACATTCAAAACTACAATTTCTATAAGGAATCTGATCCTAATTCTTTCATCCTCCTACCCGAAATCTCTCTGAAAGTCAAGAGACGAAACTGTCTAGATTCGTCAGTCTTTCTATTTACACACAACACATGAAGTTCTTTAATTTAGCAGCTCATACTTTTTCCTCAATTTAAGTCTAAGAACTAAAATCTATAAATTAACATCCAAGCATCAATTCATAATCAACTTAAAATGACTCATAAGAACAGGTTTAGAATACCTTACCCGGTACGAATCAAAGTTTCGATCCCTTTTTTTTTTTTCTAATGACAGTCGGTCCTCCCTTTTTCTTTTTTTGTTAATCCCTTTCCCACCAGTGTTTATTCGACCTATAACCCTTAATTTAGGATGGGTTTTTGAAATTTTGGTGTTTCTATCTTGATTTGTAAAGTTGAACATAAAACTCCCTCTTTTCTTTCTTTACGTTATCTGCATATCTGTTTTTTGGTGACAAGAGGAGTACTTATGCTCTATAATTATTCTTACTTGCATTTAGGCTCCATTTTCTTTAAGTGTATTTGTTTTGCCCCCACTTCTTTCTAGTTTAGTTTATTTCCTTTAATTTAATCCAGCCTTGATTTTTTTTTTCTCGGGATTTACATAACCTACCATGCCACACATCACAAGACTCAAATAAATAAAAGAAGGAGAAAATCTTATTATTGTTCTCATCATTGGTTACAATGGTCAATATATTGATTTTAAAGAGGTCATCACAAAGATACTCTTTTCCTACAAACATACCACTTTTAAAGACTATAAATTTATTACTCTTAAAAACTATCTTAAAACCATTTTTGCTCTACAATGAGCCAAACACTAACTTTTTCCTAATATCAGCAACATGCAATATATATTGTTGAAGGTGAGAAGCTTTTTAGAGGTCATATTCAATATGACATTTCCAACATCAAATACTTTTGAGGTTGATGAGTTCCTTATGTATAGGTTTTCCCCATCCATTTTTTTTAAGGGAAAAACATCATCTTCTTGATACATACAACTCTTGTAGCGTCAATATCAAACCACTACTGCTTAGGGGATTGTTGATAAGGTTGACTTTGAAAGCAACATAAGACAAGTTCATTTCTAAAACTTTATTAGTGAGGTGATCAACATTAGTGATATTGGCTTAAACAATCCTTTTTGTAGGGTTTATTGCTTACCCTTATTTCTATAATCCTTAGCCAAATGCCCAGTCTTATTACAGATAAAGCATTTGCCATTTAACTTATTGACAATTCCTTTACCTTTCACAACAAGCTTTTTCTTTTGATTTTTCTTATGGGACTTTACCATTTATTCCATAACATTTTCTTTTGGGGCATTCTCTTTTTGGATAACTTGGGCCATTAATGCAAAACAAGACCATTGGGACAGGTATGTTGATGCAACCATATTATTTGATAGTTTCATCCACATTTAACTAGTGTTTTGCCTATGTTTTATATATAAAATGCCTTGATATTCTTTGTTTTATGTTTTGAAGGCACTTTTGGATGAAAGATGCAAAAAGGAGTAAATTGAAGGTAATTGGCAGATTTGACGTTCAGTCGATGTTTTGTGCAGAACGTGAACTCTAAAGGTCGAAATGAAGTGATTCCGGTGGCATTAAAAAGCTAACATCCATACCTTTCTGGACATCTAAGGCAAGACAATAAAATAAGGAAGAGCATGGAAATCGTAGCTTTCAAAGTCAAATCTCGCAATCTGCCAATGCTGACCTTCTGTCATTCCAACTTGAATATCTAGAGCTACAAAAGTTTAATTGATGCAAACTCAATTGTTTTGGATTCCTGACTCAAAGGGCTATAAACTCTCCAAAATTCAGCCAAAAACGATGTCATATGAGGGAGATATGATTTTTCAAAGATGACAACTGAATTCTGCCAGCAAACAGGTTTCGTGAAGAAACGAGTCCAGATTACGTTCCGAAGCATCTAAACCGACATCCAAGTTTTTATTTCAGCAATGTAGCTCCTCTAAGTCAAAGCTTGAAGATTTCATGCAAAACTATTTCTCCTTTTTTAGGAAAATAGTTATTGAACTACTTAAATGTAAATTGTCTACTTAAGGGAGGACTATTTTGTAAAATAGAGATTAGGGTTTCCTAGCATATAAAAAGAATGAGAGAAGAGAAGGGGGGCAGCCATCCAGGAGGAGAAAAATGCCCCCCTACTCTAAGAAACCCTAAATCATGCATTCTTCCATCTTTTTGATTAGTTGTTCAATAAACATGCAAGGCTAAACTCATTTTCTTGGTTGCAAGGACACGGAAACCTTCGGATTTTAAGAACTGTGAGATCTATTTTACCTTTTCTTTTCAGTTTATATGATGAATATGTTTGTTCTCCTATGCTTATTTTTCCTATGATTGTTTATTTTAATTGCTAGAGCGGACTCTAAGTTATTATTATAGACAATTTATTGCTAAGTTTGATATCAAAACCGGAGTTGTGGTATATGAACTTGTGAAGCAACTGAGTTTAATAATTGTAGCGGATCTACATTATTAATCTTAGGGAGAACATTCGATCAAAGCAACATAAGCAGACAACTTAGTTGTTAAGATAATGAATTTATCTAGATCTTCAGGCTGCCATTGGATTAAATCATTAGTGTGGACACTGTGATTATTTATTGGTTAGGGTTAGTTATACGGCGGATCCGTTAATTAACCAACGTTAAGAAAAGATAAAAATTCAGAATATAAACTGGAATTTTGTTTCAAGGATCGGTTCTGATTTCTATAGGTGAATGTGTGATTGCGACCAAGGTTTGTTCTCTTGATAATTTTCTGATCTTATTAAATTTTGTTTGATAGTTTTTTGTTTTATTTTTCTTTAGCCTATATAACATCCAACCCCCCTAAATTGCATAACGTATAGCATAAAAATCTGAACTAAATCTTCCTCGTGGGATCGACCCCTTGCTTGCTTTATATTATCTTGTGTGTTGTGTTTGAAGCTAGGGTAATTAATTTGTGCGACCGCGACATCGCAACAAATTTTGGCGCCGCTGCCGGGGAAGTAATTTTAGTTGATTTTTGTGCTTTTACTGTTATTTTTAGTTGCTGTGATTGTTATTTATATTTCTGAAAAAAAAAAAGAGAAACAGAATTTTTGCTTGCGGCGGTACTGTTCACTTGCGGCAACGGTACTGTTCAAAACAGATTTTTTGGTGGAATTAGATTTTGGTCTTTTGGTTCTTGAAGGGAAACGACGTTCTAAACAGAACTAGTGGTGAACCACTAGCCCCACTCTATCGAGGCCAAATTCCGCTGTTTTCTAGGGTTTTTAGGCAGTTTTAGTTTTCTAACGTAAGATTTTCGTACAATTTGCATTGTTTTCGATCTCTTGCGTGGTTGGTTTCTTTTGAGTTTTCTTGATGCTTTATGCCACTAACCCGTTCTACTAATCAAAGTCAAGTGCAGTTAGATCTCGAAATAGAAAAAAACTTTACGCAGGTTACGAAAGGAAGCTCGCCTTAACACCATGGCTAATGCACGACAACAAACACTCAAGGAGCTTGCTGCTCCTAACGTGGAAAATCAGCCATTGTGCATAAACATCGACAATAGTGTAAACTTTGAGCTCAAATCTGGTTTTATACATTTGCTACCAACATTTAATGGTCTTGCAGGAGAAGATCCTCATACTCATCTCAAGGAGTTCCATATGGTTTGTGTTGGCATGAAACCGAATGGAGTTGACGAAGAACAGGTTAAGTTGAAAGCTTTCCCTTTCTCTTTAAAAGGGGCAGCAAAAGCATGACTTTTCTCCATTCTCCCAGGTTCAATTGGAACTTGGAATGGCATGAAAAAGATCTTCCTTGAGAAGTATTTCCCAGCATCTCGAGTTGCCAACATAAGGAAAGAAATATGTGGAATTCGACAATCTCAGGAAGAGACACTTTCCGAGTATTGGGAAAGATTTGAGCAACTGTGTATTCAATGCCCTCATCACCAAATACCCGATCAACTTCTTATTCAATATTTCTATGAAGGATTGATACCTACTGACCATAGTATCATTGATGCTGCAAGTGAAGGGGCATTGGTAGATAAGACACCCGAGGCTGCACGCCAATTAATCTCAAACATGGCAGCCAACTCGAAACAGTTTGGCACTCGTGGAGACTTTGCAAACAAACGAGTAAATGAGGTAAGTATTTCTAACCTTGAGAATAAAGTTAATGATCTTACTTCTCTTGTGCGTTCTTTGGCTTGTGGCAATGTACAACAGGTGAGAACTTGTAGCATATGCTCTTTACAAGGACATGCTTCGGATATGTGCCCAACAATGCAAGAAGATTACATTGAACAAACTAATGCAGTTGATGGAGCATTTAATGGACAACCTCAGCGTAAGTATGATCCTTTTTCCCACACGTACAATCCTGGATGGAGAAATCATCCTAACCTACGGTATGGGAACCAACCTCAACAAGGCAATCAAGGCCGACAATTCCATCCTAATGGATTTCAGCCCTAACAGAATTATCAAGCAAGACAGCCCCCTCCATTTACAAACTCCAATGATATGGGGTCATCATCCAGTGATGATCTTCGTGAGATGATGAAAACTTTGGCTTCTAACATTGTGACCTTGCAACAAAATATCATGTCTTTTCAACAGAAAACAAGGTCAAGTATTCACAACTTGGAGAAGCAAATGGGGCAAGTAGCTTCAAGTGTGGGGAAATTGGAAGCACAAATGAATGGAAAATTGTCATCCCAAGCATTGAATCCAATAGAAAATGTTAGTGCGATCATGCTACGAAGTGGGAAAGAACTTGAAGAGAAAAGGTCGAAACAAATTGAGATGGAAGAAGAAGAAGAGATAGAAACTGAATTGAGTACAAAGAAGGAACATCCTCCTCCTCCACAAACTAAAACATCGACCAACACTCCAAAGGTAACTCCTCACTTAATGAATTTCAGTTTTAAAACAATTCCACCCTTTCCTGTGAGTTCATCTAGGACAAAGAAAGAGGACAAAGAAAAAGAGATTTTAGAGGTTTTCAAGAAAGTAGAACTCAACATTCCTTTGCTTGATGCTATCAAGCAAATTCCCAAGTATGCCAAATTCTTGAAGGAATTGTGTACTACTAAGAGAGCTTTCAAACTGAAAGGTCATGAAATGGTAATTATGGGTGAAGTTGTATCTGCTGTTGTTCAAAAGAATATGCCTTTGAAGCAAAAGGACCCAGGTGCGTTTACTATCCCATGTGTGATTGGTAATGCTAGTTTCAAAAGGGCCTTGTGTGATTTAGGTGCATCCATTAGTGTTATGCCCAAACATGTTTATGATTCTCTTACTCTTAAGCCTTTGAATAAAACTAGCATTGTAATACAACTTGCGGATCGTAGTTTTGTTTACCCACTTGGTTCACCTGGTTTAGAGGTGGCTTTATGAGTAGGCTAGATAGAGCCTTTGCTCACACACAATGCCTATCTCATTTTAGTTCTTTGAAACTGATTAGATTGGATCATGGTCTCTCGGATCATTTCCCTTTGCTTGTTGGGAAAGAACAAGTTAACTAGGGATGAAAGCCTTTCAAATGTCTAGACTGTTGGCTCATGGCCCCATCTTTCCATAGCATTCTCAAGGTCTTCTAGAAGGAATTTATGTATGATATCCCTAATGACTTTCAGGTGATCAGACGAATCAATGCTCTGAGATTGAAGTCAAGCCAGTGGAATAAAACTGAGTTTAGGAATCAGGACTGGGCTTTGTAGGATATCCAGTCTTCTATTCGGCTCCTCGAGGATCAGGCTGAAAGTGGTAAGTTGTCTGACTCTGAAAGAAAAAGGCTATATGAGCTGAAAGGTAAGCAATGGAAACTCTGCAGATATGTAAAATCAATATAGAGATAAAAGGCTAGACAATCTTGGCTCAAATTGAGGGATATAAACACTCATTTCTTCTCATCTTAGCAAAAGTTAGGGGATGCAAAAACTATATTCGTCAGATTATATACAACAAGAAGATTCTCTCCAGTCCAACTAAAATCAAAGAAGGAGCCAAAGAATACTTCTCAAACATTTACTCTGAATCTCTGACTCCAACACCCACGATGGGTAATGCAGGCTTTAAGAAGCTCAATGAGAACCAGGTTGCATGGCTTGAAAGAGATGTTACCATAGAAGAGGTTCACTTGGCCATCTTCATCAGTGAAGACTCCAAGGACCTAGGACCTGACAGTTTCAACTTTAATTTTTATAAGAAGTTCCAGGACTTAATGAAACACGACTTATTCACAATGGTTCTTGAATTCTTTAGGAGAGGTCACCTTCTTAAAGGTATTAACACCAGTTAAATTGCTTTAATTCCAAAAGTTGTTGCCAGTTCCTCTTTTAATGATTATAGACTTATTAGTTTACTAAATGGGTTATATAATATTTTTGCTAAGATTCTCGCCACTGGCTAAAAGAAGTTATACAAAGTGTGGTTAGTCCCTCCCAATCAACTCTATTGCTGGCAGAAACATCCTGGACTCAATCCTTATTGCCAATGAAATGTTGGATTCCATGAAATCTCGGAGCTATCAAAGTTTCCTTCTTAAACTTGATTTCAGAAAAGCTTTTGACACTGTATCCTGCTCTTATCTTAATGATGTTATGGGCTATATGAAATTGGTGCTCGTTGAGGAAATGGATTACGACATATGTCTCGACTACAAGACTATCAGTTTTAATCAATGGTTCCCCTACTTCTGAGTTCATAGCATCTTGTAGTCTTCGGCAAGGGGATCCCCTCTCCCATTTACTCTTTTGTTTGGCTGCTGAAGGTATCTCAATTTTCATCAGCATGAGCTTGAAAATTGGTGCTCTATATGGCTTGGATTCTGCAGGAATAAAAGATATTTATCATTTGCAATTTGCAAATGACACTCTTCTCATCCTACCAATGATCTTCAATGCCTGCTAAATACCAAGAGAATGTTACGATGGTTCAGTTTATGCTCAGGGCTCAATGTCAACTTCCATAAGAGTAGTTTGGTGGGTGTGAGTGTGGATGAGATATATGCTAAATGAATTTATGGTGTTCTGAGGTGCAGATGTGATACTCTTCCAATCAAATACTTGGGGCTCCCTCTAGGTGCTAATCCCAAAAGGATTTCCACATGGAAACCTGTTCTCTCACATATTCGAGGGCAGCTCAACTCTTGGAAGGGGCGACTATTATCGATGGCGAGGAGAGCAATTTTGATCAAAAGTGTAATCTCTTCCATTCCTCCCTATTACATGTCCATCTTCTACATTTCAAAGACTGTGGCCCGTAGATCATAACCATGCAGTCCCAGTTTTTATGGGCTGGGAGTGTTAATAGTAGGAAAATTCATAGGCTTGCTTGGGATACAGTGGTAAAAGAAAACAACAGGGATGGTCTGGGTGTTGGGAATATATCGGCAAAAAACAAAGTTCTCCTCTCAAGTGGATTTGGAAATTGGGAAGCAATGACAAAGCTAGTTGGGCAAACTTCATTAAGGAAAAATATAGTCCACAGTTCATAAACGGGATGCCCAAATTCAGGAAAAAACTTTCAAGGATCTAGCGAGGAATCAACTCTACCATTACTAGTAAGGATCTTGATAGCTCTCTTATTCGAGCTAGCTGTAAACTTAAAATGGGTAATGGTAACCATGTTAATTTTTGGTCAGATACTTGGTTGATCGGTTTCTGTTTAGCTAACTCTTATTCGGCTCTATTTCGCTTGTCCTCCTCCAAAGCAGGGATTGTTAGTCAAATGGGATACTGGATAGAGGATACTTGGCATTGGAATCTGAAATGGATAAGGCCTATCAGTACCAGTGAGAACCTGTTGTTTCAAATATTATTGTCTAATCTTAATCTTGCAGTTATTCATTGATTGAAAAAAGACATGTTGATTTGGGAATGGGGTAAGGATGGAGGCTATACTATAAACTCTTGTATGCTTGCCCTTGAAAGGATCAAGTATTTTAGATCTACAACTTATGTCATAGATGTTTGGAAATCCATTTGCCCTCTAAAAACAGAAATGACTTTATGGCTGGCCTTAAATGAAGGCCTTTGCACAAGAGCCTTCCTGGTGAAGAGACACATTCTAAGCCCTCTGGAGGACTGGTGCCCTTTTTGTGAGCAGCATTCAAAAATTGTCTTCCACATCCTCATGCATTGTCAAGTGGTTTGGAAACTATGGAATAAAATTGTAACCTAGAAAGGTCTACGCTGGGTAATGTCATATGCCCTTGAGAACCCTCAATGTCAATGGCTAAGTCTTCTGCAGGGCAACCACGGTAAGTTTGAAAGATCTGTTTGGGGGGGCTTTATGTTTAGCATTGTCTAGACTATATGGAATGCTAGGAACACCTTGATATTTGAGGAAAAAAAGCCAATTTGGGAAGATATCCTATCGCTTTTGTTTTACTTTGCTGCAGGCAGGATCAGGAATCTAAACTCTTCTTTTTGGTATACTAGTGCTGATCTGTATAAGAATCACGAATGCATTTCGGCTTCGTCTACTTAAGTTTTAATTTTGTATGGTTTTGTATTGCTTGCTTTAATAGTAGGATCTTATGTTTCCTTGTATTTATTTCTTGTAATTAGGCTGATGCCTAGGCTACAATCTATATAGCTAAAGCTCTGCCCACACTGATAATGTTTTCTCTCTTTATTATATATCTATTCTCGATTTAATCAAAAAAGAAAAACTTATTGTCCTCTTCTATCCTTAACCTAAAAATAAGATCTACAATTCCTATATTTTTGTGCTTATACTTAAGATAGTTCTTGAAGTCTTTTCAAGATATGGAAATTTTTCAATGACTACAACCACTTGGAAGGACTCACTTAGACATAACTTCAGTGTGTGTATCATACAATATGAGTAAAAACTCTTGAACTTGGCTCATTATGGTCCTTGAATCAATCATCTTTAAATCTAAAAATTTAATGACTATGAATTTCTTCATACCAACATCTTCATCTTTGTATTTTTTATATATAAAGCTTCTCAAAGTGCTTTTGTACTCTTGATTGAACTATACACATTATATAGTGTATTGTCTAACCCATTCAAGATATAGTTCTTGCACATAAAATTAGTACGATTTAATGCATTCAAATCTACCATAGTAGTAGGGTCAACTTTATTTCTGATGATTTTAACGCTTCCTCGGTCAAGAACTTTGCCAAGTTCAAGGTGATCAATAAAATAGCATCTTTTGTTGGCACCTCTTATTGAACTTTTTAGATTTCTCACCATGCACCATAAAAGATGATGGTGGAATCCTCGCTACCAAAGTAGTACTTATTGAAGCAATATTGATTGGCGCAACCAAATCTTAAATAGAAGCAGTAGAAAACATGATATAATCTATATATAGAATAACAAATACAATAGCCAATAAATATTTTGGCTCCATAATAAGCAAAAAATAAAAACTTGTAATAAAGCAATTTAATAAATAAAAATAATTAAACTATGAAATATAAAATCAACATTTATTCCCTTTCTAGAGTTACTTTGTTGAGCCTTATTTTGCTCATTGTAATTTGTTTAATTATCATCATTTCACTTACAAATTAATAAATATGAATGATGGATCACAATTGATTCTAAACTAAAATAGTATTAGAAAATAATATAAATGATATCTTGAAGTTTCACCTAACAATTTAAACTTTAAGATTAAGATGGTTCTTTGACATGATATCAAATTCTTGTTGATAAATGATCACGAGTTCAAATCTCACTACCCATATTCTATTTAATAAACATATCTTAAGATCTAGCCTAACAGTTTAAATTTTTGAGTTGAGATAGTTTTTTAACAATTAGAGTGTTGGATCTTTTATTGGACTACTAATCTACAAGGGGATCTTAGTTTTTTCTAGTTTGGAAGAAAAGAAATGATACCAAAGCCGAGGAGGATTATTTAGATCAAGTTTCGGGAATGACCACCCAATTCTCTTACAAAAATTTAAAAGCCATGACAAAAAAACTTCGATAAGATGCTTAGCAAGAAAGGATTTAGCTTAGTTTTTTTAAGGGACACTAGCTAATGGAACCATTGTAGTAAAGCAGCTTCATGATTTAAGCCAAGTTCATAAATCATTCCTTACTGAAACTAAGGTAATTGGCAACATTCACCATGAGAACTTGACAAAACTTCTTGGTTTTTTAAGCTAATAAGAATCATTGGTTTCTAGTTTGTGAATATATATCTAAAGGATCTTTTGATAAATGGATATTTAACAAAACCTATGAGTTTTGCTCAATTGAAAGAAGACAAAGAAAATCATTATTGATATAGCCAAAGAACTGACCTATCTTTATGAAGATTGTAGGTAGAAGATAATCCATTTGATATCAAACCCCAAAACATCATGTTAGATGATGATTTTAATGCAAAAACCTCTGATTTTGAATTGTCAAAACTAATTGACCGAGACCAAAGCAAAGTTGTGACAATCATGAGAGGCACTCCTACTTACTTGCTCCTAAATAGTTGAGTTCAGTGATCATGGAAAAAGTGGACATCTATAGCTTTGAAGTTGTTATCTTAGAAATAATATGTGGAATGAGAAATTCTAATCACTCTCAGCCTGAGGAACGAAAAGCATATGATAAGTTTTCTTGAGAAAAAAAGCACAAGAGAATGGATTGTTGAATCTTGTTAATGATCAAAATAAAGATATGCAACTTCATAGAGCTTAAATAACAAAAATCATGAAGGTTATTGCATGGTGTTTGCAAAGTGATTATGTAAAGAGGGCATCAATGTTTTTTGTGGTTAATTTATTTGAAGGTGTTATAGAAGTTGAAAATAACAGGGTTAATTTCGTGCTTCCTTCTAATCTATCTGGACAAAAGTGACTTATTGTTCACTATTACACTAAAAGAATTTTTAGATTTACCGACGGAATTTTCTATCGGCATTTCTGCTCTCAGATTGTCAGCATGAATTTTACCGATTGGCTCATAAGCAGCAATACTTTATCAAAAAACTATCATTGGTGATTTATGATCTATTAGTAAGTTTGTCGGTAATAATTTTATTGATGGATTTACTGAATGCAAAAGCATGCAAAAAAAAAAATTACCCATTTCATTTCATTGGTATTTCTATCGATGAATATAACGTATCACTGATAGAAGAACTATATGTAATTTCATCGGTGATTTTTTTTATGTCCATCGGTATTCCCCTTAGTGAAGTTGACATATAACCATTACACAAATCGTCTGTAATTTCTTCAATGAGTAAACAGTGGCAAAGGCATTTGCAGTAATTGTTTTCCAATTCTCTAGATATATCGTTAGACTAAGTCCATCAATAGCCTTATCAATAATAATTTAAAAAAAATTAAAAAAAATCTATTAAACAGAAGTAGAAAATAATTAAATTAAATTAAATTAAATTAAATAACAATCAAATATTTATTACAAATTTAAATATTTATAAGTTCAAATACAATTAATGTGGAATAGAGGCGCTGAAGAAGGAGGAGGAGACGAGTCTTTGCCTAGACTGTGAGGCCAATAAAGGGGAGCACATATACCACCCATATGTCATCTCGTCTCCCTTACCAATCGGTGGAGTTTGGTTATCTTAGCACTGGGTTATTCATAATCAACAGCAAGATGGGTTGTTAAAGCTTAACTTGTTGGTGTAAAACTCAAAAGTTTGAGTGCTCAGAATTGAGTGCAAGCATTCAATAGTTGAAACATTATGAGCCATCCATAAATCCTCGGTCGTGGTGTTAAAGAGACCATACATCTGATTTCTATTAAGTCTATCGGATAATCTTTCCTCCAACTATAAATTTGGATCGAGATATGGATGGGTCAAAAGATCAGCTTTTTATCTCTCCTTTAATCGGTTGTTATATGTATCATGAAAAAACAAAGTCAGTAAAGTGATGAGCTTGACTATCCACGAGTTGTTGTACCCTTTTTTTTACGATCATTGATCTCTGCACGTGCATTTCCATAAAAAAAAAAAAAGCTTCATTGAGCTTGGCTTGCGTCTAAGAATCGTAGCCTACAAGAAAAAATTATTGTTAGTTAAATATATTTATAAAAATAACAAAAAAAATATGGATGTAATTAAAAAAGAATGATACCACCCTTTAATCGGTTGTTATATGTATCATGAAAAAACAAAGTCAGTAAAGTGATGAGCTTGACTATCCACGAGTTGTTATACCCTTTTTTTTACGATCATTGATCTCTGCACGTGCATTTCCATAAAAAAAAAAAAGCTTCATTGAGCTTGGCTTGCGTCTAAGAATCGTAGCCTACAAGAAAAAATTATTGTTAGTTAAATATATTTATAAAAATAACAAAAAAAATATGGATGTAATTAAAAAAGAATGATACCACCCGCTTTATATGCGAAACGAACAGAACGAAATTATGTGGTAATGAAATCGTGAACATGCTGGTTCATGCTCTCCACACTGAAGTGTAATCATCGTATGAAAACATTTGGACATCACTTGCTGAATATATCTTGTCCATACAGCCTCCAAGACATATAGTGGTCTAGAATCCTTCCAAACCTTCACATCCTTCCAACTTGGAAGCTCCCTTTTTTCCATATATTTTCTGGCTTTCTTTTATGCCCTTTACAAAAAATCATGCAACCTATTTGGTACAAATGAATTATGTGTTAGTAAATGAAAAATAAAATTGAATAAAAAGATTAAAAAATATCTTGATTTAAATTTTACCTAGTTGCAACATGATTCCCCCAAACCCTTCTTGCAATAGCATTGTTAGCTCTATCCCATTCAATTTTTTCCTTGCAGTTAAAATTTGTAAAAGAAAATTTTCATTAATATTAATAAACTATCTGAGTTAACGTAATAAAATATATATTTAAGTTAATACTGACCTTAAACCTTCCGAACCATGTATCAATCATATGTTTTCATTCAGGATGTTTGGAAAACTAACTCCATTAAAACAATGGAATTTCCATCAATGAATTTAACACTAATGATATGGTTTCAGTAGTCTTAATGTTTATAAACCTAAAATTACATTCGTTATTTGAAATTAATTTTTAAAAAATTATTAACATGTCGCAGTGAAGGGAAAACAAACTTACATTAAAATGTTGTTCTTCAACTGAGTCTGGTACTTCCAAGTAAATGCATCTCGCTGTGAAAGGAGCCCCCCTTGATGAGCCCGCGTCGAGCATGGCTACCTATGTCTTAAGTGCTTGTTCTTGGTCGGCATCTAATGATCATGGTCATCAGAAGCACTATTAGAAGAATTAGCAGCAATCATGTTCATACGACAAGCTATTGACTTTACCCTAAACATCTACACAAATTAATGGATTAATATACCGTAAACCATTCATAATTAAAAACAAATTCGTCATCACCTCCCCTATGCAAGAGATTACTCAAAACTTTTAAACATGCAAATGCATAACAATTTAAATTTGATTGCCACAAACCAATTGATTTATATCAACTTAAAATTATATCAATTAACTCTTAATTTTCAACAACCCAAAACCCTAAACCACAAACTATACAAACACGAAATTAATCACTAGATTAAACAATATATTTAACTAATTGAACCCTAATTTAAAATTTTCAAAATAATAATTAAAATTAATCATATATATTTAATTGAAATGAAAAAAAACAAATAAAATTCAACAAATTTGTTCTCATATAATAAAAAATTCCAACAATAACATTCAATTGGTTTGTGGCAATTTTAATTAATCATGTACAATTATTAAGAACAAAAAAAATAAAAATAATGCAAAAAAATAACAGGAAAATTATTACTTTAATTTCACTGTGAATTTCTACTAAGAAGAGAAAAAAAAACAGATAACAAAAAAATTAGAGAGAGGCATTAATTAACAAAAAAAAGGAAAAATAAGAAGAGAAAAGAAGAGAAGATAAGAGAAAGACATACATGGCATGTGTGAAACAGAAGATAAGAGAAGAGAAGGAGTTAAGGAGGTGTGTGTGTGTGAGAGAGAGAGAGAGAGAGAGAAACGCAAAGAAAGAGAGAAGAAGAGAGAAACTCGTCTATTATAATTTTAGGGGTTTTGGTTTTTTAATTTAGGGCTTTTTACCAAAAGCATGTAACAAATAGTAATTAAAAGTGACATTAAAAAGTGAACACTTTCATTGCTCTCTAGAATATACCGACGGAGGTAATCCATCGGTGATACCGTATGATTTGAACATAATAAATAGTGTCATGGAGTGTGAACAGTTCCAATCCTCTTTGAAATATTACCAACGACTTTCTCATCAGGAAATTCAAAAAAAAGTCTAGTTGAAATTTCCAATTTAATAAAAAAATTCAAAAACTCACCAAATATTGCCAACACAAAAAAATTAAAAATTAATATTTTAATTTTTTTCATTGGTGTTTTCGTTTGTAAAGTATAATTGAAATGTTAAACTTAATCGAAAATTTTCAGAAACCAACCAAATATTAATGTCGATGATACCGTATGTAATGGCTGACATGAACAATGTAATTGAAAGGTGAAAAGTTACAATGCTCTCTCGAATATACTGATAGATTTAATTCGTCGATGATACCCTTTGTATTGAACACAATCAATAGTGACTGAGAGAAGGGAACATTTTCAATGCTATCTGGAATATATTGATGGACTTAATATGTTGATAATACCCTTTGTATTGAACACAATGAACAGTGCAATTGAGAGGTGAAAAGTTTCATTGCTCTCTAGAATATACTAAAGGACTTAATCTGTCAGTGTATTTGTTGGTATTTTGTAGTCCGTTGGTATTTTTATCGGTGTGTAACAATTTTTATTACCAAATTGTATTTGTATTCCTTATCTATCATTCCTGCAAATACTTAAAATTACAGTAGCACACACAACACAATAACACTTGTTCTGTGCATAATATTAAAATAACATAAAATTAATGTTTCCTTGTCATTTACTAATAAATTAATATTATTGTCATTTCATTAAAGTTAATTTTGTCAAGAAATATTACATTATAATTTATAGCATTACATATTCGTGTTGTGCAAATTAATCATAATTGTCTTCTTCTTCTTTAATTCCATCACCGTTATCTTCATCGCAATCTTTTATGTTGATTTGATCGTTATCATCATCTTCATCGACTTGCGTATATTCGTTAGTTCTCAAAACATCATTTAACTCCTAAACATCAACAAAAGTATTCTTGACAATGTAAAAAAATGATTTTTTTTCTAAATCATTAGATAGAGCAACTTGTAATGGATTAACTAACTTATCAAGTTGAAAGACATCATCTCCCGCAGTTGATTCATTGTTGTCATCCTAAATAACTTGGACATGACCCCTAGGTTTGGTTTTCACTATGAATAACCAATTAACTCTTGAACGATCCTTTCTAAATGAATGAGTGTATGTGTAATAAATTTATTGGCATTACTTGGCAAAAACAAAAACATTAATGACATTGTAAGGTCTAGCCTTTGTATTAATTTCGACCAAACCATGATGGGGATCTACTCTAATTCTTTTATCAGTGGTATCATAACAATAGCATTTGAATAAAAAGACTTTATTGTGCTCACTAAGATATTGCAATTCAATGACCTCTTTCTAACTTCTCATAGTAGTAAACTTCAAACTCATTAGAAGTCGATCCTTTTATGCAAACCTCACTATTATATATCTATCTACCCTGAATATACTCTTTAGTATGAAACACATGTCTAATGATGAAATACTCATTATAACACTTCTTTTTTTCATAACCCAGACTTAGTAAATTCAAAGTAACACTAGCATTTTCTCCCAATTGATAAACCTGGTACATGAATTACATCTCCATCATAGTTAATGAGAATAATTAAATAGTCCTTACATGTGTTCTGAGCCATATGAAAAATTATTCAACATGTAAGCGAAAGATTTGGGATTCAGATAGTTGTGACTTTTAGGACAGTATAAATTGATGATGTTGCCTGTGAGAAATTCAACAATCTATCAATTTATGATAGTATAAGAGATAAATTATTCAAAAGTAATCACATGTTAAGTGTTATTCTTATTGAATAAAATATCTTAGTTTATCGCAGCTAAATGACATATAATTATGAGCTTATCTGAATTTTATTTCTATCAAATATCTTCTTCTCGTAATATTTTTTGGTACTGGTCATCTAAGATGGGAGAATATTGATAAGTTTATGCTTGAAGACATTTCCCCACCATCATATAGCATTTGAGCGTGGTTAATTCTTCTTCTCAAGTGAGGCTCAAAATAGTACAAGATAAATATTGATATCTCTTCAACAATATAAGCCTCACATATTAAAGCCTCAACATGCGCCTTGTATGTTACTTTTCTCTTAAGGTTGAACAAGTATTTACATAGAATTAAATGAATGTTTTGAATTTTAACAAAAAAAAAACAATAGAATTTTAATTACGATGCATGTGTAATTTTTAATCTCTCGAATGAATACATTCATCTATATTGTACTTGGCCTCTAACTTTTGCCTCAAACAGTAGATGTATGGAAAGATGCTCCATTGAGTTGAAGAATGATTAAGGGAATATCATCTCAAGTTTGCAGATTATTTGGATGATATTAATTTTAAGTCTCTTCAAGTGTTGTGTCTGGAACTTATTGGAGCATATATCTCTAAAAAATTGACTGGTCTCTGTAAGTGTATCTCATATCTCTTTTGGCAATAAATCCCGATAAGCCAGTTAAAGGAATGAGTGTTTGTATTAACACATGCAGTCATGACTCTTCATTCCATACAATCTATAATCATTAAATTCACCAACCTTGATATGTTTGAAGCATGTCCATCAAGAAAAAAACAGACTCTTAAGTTATTGGTAGACAAGTAATTGTGCATTCTTATCTAAGACAAAGTTGGCTATAAACTTTGCAACCCGTAACCCATCATAAACCAACTCTATATTTTTACATTGACAAAACAAAGATATATTCATCCTAGTCTTGATGTTGTTCTTTATCTTCCATTTCATGTTCATAATCGTTATGGCAAAACAAAGATATATTCAAATATGTTATTTTCAATGTGCATAACATCAAGGTTATGGCAGAGAAGATTGATCTTCCAATAAGAAAGCTCCTAGAAAATATTTCATTATACCCAAGTCAAATCAAAACCAGTAAACTTTTGTTTACCAAATTAAAAACCAAATAAAATATCATCGTACTTTGACACCACATCATATAATTATTCACTCGAAAATAGTGGCAGTGCAACATCCCTTTCAACTCTGCTAATAAAAAAGTCTTTTATATTCTTTCTTTACTTATGACCTGTTAGCTAGAACTGCTGGTGGAAATAAAAAAAGATGTTTTATTATAATTTATTAACATGAATGTCTTTTTATTTTCTATATAGTATGGACTTGTTAGTTTTCCATGTGTTCTCTAACCAGAAATCATTTCATATGCAGGAAAATCATTGATAGTTCACATCAAAATTGCCTTCATTTGAAAATTTTATTTCCTCGATACATCATATGTCAAAGCCTCAAATGACTATAATTGCTTCAACTCATTAATCAACGGTCAAAGACAAACATCTATGTTCTGACCTAGACTATTAAAATTGAGTATGACTATATATAAAAATAGGAATTCTAGTCTCATACACATCTCTGGTGGAAAGTTGTAAACTGTAAGTATCATCGGCCAACAAGAATAAAGAGCAACAAATAACCTAAATGGATTGAATCCATTTATACATAACCCAAATGCATGTTCCTTTATTCTAATGAAAATAAGGATGTATAATATTAAAATGTTTTCAGGCTTCACCATCGAAATGGTGCATCATCACTCCATTCATCATGTCATGTGAATGATGTCATGTCATGTCATGTGCTGAGTAGTCTTTGATGACATGATTAACCTTTGCAATCTAGATATGATTGAGAATTATCTAAGTTTTATATATATGACAAGAGTTCATCATCTACCAGTTCTAGGTTTATGACAAGCATTCTCACATGTTCTACACTAAATCAACTCTACATTTTCAAGATAATACAACATGCAGAAGCTTGACACATGTCAATTTTCTAGTATCATAAGCCAAGGGATTTCATCATGGATTTAGTAGCATAGAAATTCTCTTTTAGCCTATTCTCTTCAGGTAAAATACTTCTCACCCATTAGATAACTATGTTGTAACCGGCGTCATTTGTGCAACGAACGATAATTTATTGTGATTTGTGCATCTATCTCATAATGGTTTGTTAAAGTCTTTCAAAAACTTAAAACACTTGGTTGCGCCTACATTAGATTCTTCATCTATAATTGGACATTAACCAACATAACCTTAATTCATTATCATTGCAGCCATAACCATATTCCTATAAGGATTATTATTGTCATCTATAACTCTATGTACATTGCTATAACTAGAAGTTGACTCAATCATCCTTTTTATCATGGTCTTATGAGAAACATATGGTTCTCTATGTGCAAACTAAGACATGTATCTTTTTATGAACTATTTTTGTAGAAAATGCATCATTATAACATCTGGATTGAGAATTTTTTATTTTATTTTTACACTTTTTACATGGATATCTAATATTGCCTCTACTAATATTTTTTTTGAATTAGATAGTGTGTAATTAATAAAACTCTAAACCTCATTACAATAATTCATCTCCAAACAACCCTTCAAGTGAATCTCAATACATCCATGAACAATCATCTATTACTTATATCAAACCAATATATAATATTGATGACAAAATTATTAATTAATTACGTAAACTAAATAAATTCACAAACATTGGTTTAACTATAACTTATTCAATCTATTTTAATAGTACTCTTAATTTATTACCAATTATCTACATAAATTTAAATTTAAATTTCTATACATTTATCAAAAAATTCAACTTAAGAATAAAATTGGCAAAATATAAAATGAATTTGTTAAATAAACCATTATTTATTTCATCACAAAACACCTAAGTCACAAATTCAAAATAAATTTCATCAATTTACAAAAAAAGTATAGTTTTACAAAATCTTAAACAAACCATAACATGTACAAATCATACATTCATATAATAAATTTTAATGAGAAAAAGTTATAAAACAAGTAAACACCCAAACAAAATACATATACTACAAAAATATGCAATACAAATTTACATTTTAAAATTGAATTCAAATAAAAAATGGATAGTTTTGCTTACTTGAAATGGAGAATCCTCAATGAGATTTGAATCAGAATAGGGATACTAACAAATTGAGTGTTGAGGTGGCCAAATATATAGTGGGGGGGTTGATTTACGATAAAATTAGGGGGTGTGCTATTTGATGTAAAGAAAAATAGAGGAAGATGAAAAATGAGGGAGGGAGAGAAGAGGGTCGCTCATCTGGTAATATATTAAGTATTATAGAAAAATTTACCAACGGATTTAAATTTGTTTCTAACTCTATTTGTAAAACTGACACATCATCATATTTTTTGGCTTTTTCTTTCTTTCTTTTCGCACTGTAATTCCCTCAATATATACTGAGGAGATATGTCCGTCAAGGTTTACCGATGAATACAACGAGAGCATATTTTGTCAAAAAATTTCACCGCAATTAACTAATACAGAAATTTCATTGGTGTTTTACATTTTTATTTGTCAATTTTCCAGTGATGTTAATGTTACAAGGAGAGAAGCATTTTATGTTGTCCAAAAATTACTAAATTAATATTAGACAAGTGAGCATATATATTTGGTTTAAAATTGTACAATATATAACAACATAGTAAATTTACAATCATAATAAGAATAAAAAAAATTTGCATGCTTACTAAAAAAATATAAAAAGTTGCATAAAAAATTGAAATATAATCCTAGCATGTATACTAATCATATATAGAATTATGTATAAAAGAATGAAACTAACTCCTATCATATATTGAAAATATAATTAAACAAAACCAATAAAAAATACTTACTTGTTGAAGTGATTAGCATATAATCAATTTAAAATTTATTCTTAAAGTTTTATTACTCATTATTTGATGTAAAAGAACTAATTTCAATAAGCCTCTTAGCACTTCTACAACTCCACCTTGTTTACGAGTATTTCTAAATAATATATAACATCCAACGAACTCAAAGGAATATATACTTAAATATCTCTCCACAAGAATTAATTCTAAACTCTAGATTAGAAAGAAAATAAAGATGAAAATCAGAGCTCAAAATAGAGTAAAATTGAAATTTTAGTTGAAGAAAAGTGTTAAAAGTTACAGTATTTGTATAAAAAAACCCAACTAGAAACACTGTTCTTCAACTCTCTTTTATAGAGAATTTCAAGAACCATAGCTAATGGACTTCCCTCTACTATCAGTTGCGATTACCTTCCATAAAACCTGAATATTTTGGCTTTAAATCATGTCTTTTGAGTTGAAAAACTATTCAGGTTTAGAGAAAACTCTTCTGTAAGAAAACTAATCACATTCTATCATTCATAGGCTAGATTGGACTGGAAAAAATAGTGGACTGGAAAAAATTAATTATTAATGGTCCAAAGAATTACAAACCCAAACAAAGTCCTGATTGTTATTGAATATTTTCTATGAAAATACAAGTTATACAACATTATTTTTACTAGTCCTAGGTATATTTTGATGAGGAAAATAATTCCAATAAATAATTATAGAATTATTATAGGAATTCCTAAAATAAATAAAATAAAATAAAATAAAATTACCAATTATAATATTTAATTTTCTAAACCGAATAGTACAAAATAAAAACACCATAAAAAATATTTTCTAAACTATACAAGAATAAAAATAACCAAGAAAAAAATAATTTCTCTTAAAAAGCATCCCGCACATGTATCCTCACTCCAGCCTATTAGATTTAATCTTTTGATCTTGCCTTTGTTTTTTTGTTTTTTTCATTTCTGCATTTGGGTTTGCTTCTGTCAATGGCATTGGTGATATCATATTGAACCTATCTAAAGTGTACCTTTATTAGTTTAATATATCCTATAGCTAATCGATTGGTTAGTTATATTATATCACGTGACATTATTATATTCTTATAAATACATATTATATTATTAATAAAGACTTAATTTATCTTTAATATTCATATAATATTAGATTAATGAATCTAATATTTGATTTATGAATCTAGAGTAAATATAAAGTTCATAAGACAAAAATATTTTGAAAAACAAATTATAAAGTTGTTATGATTATGAGATTCCTATTGCATCAAAGTATTGTTCCTAAAATATTCTTGGTCGATAGTCTCTTAAATACTGGACATTTATTAGAGTTGTAGAGATTGATACATATTATGTTTTTTCCTTTATGAAATGAAGCAATTGTTCTCAGAAGTTGAGGTATAAGAATTCGTAAAACTAATATGTAGTTGTGTTTCATAAGACACGTACACTAAACTAACCCACCTGAGAATTTCATATGAAAAGATCATTTGTGTCTATGGAAAGGCTCACGTGATGGTTGTGTAAATGATCCTTAGACTTGATATCACTAGGTTATCTTATATAGAGAATGTTATACTTTGATCATGTTATATGTTATCTTAATCGAGGTAACAAAGTAGTTGACATTGGGTATGGCATGAGTTATATAAAGGTACTTAAGTGATTAAGAGAGGATTTATCACCATAGGTAAATTAAAAAAAATATTTCATTTGTTCTCAAGTAGTATTGACTGAGAAATTATTAGCCAAGGTAGAATGATATTTGAAAAAAAATTTAAATCTTTTTCAAACGATCAATGATTATTATGTAGAGAACAAACATGATTTAAGATAGCAGACATACTTCATGCACTAATATTAAATCATAACATTATTGATGAAAGGATATTAATTACACTGAGAAACTAGCCACTAAAAGGTTAAGTCGAACCACAAATGACTTTTGTAATATTTGAAAGATCATGACATATTACTAGACGATGCACCTAATCTTCAAATATAAATTAATTAATTTTTGAATTGATAATAAATTAAATTATTTAATTTATTTAATTCTATTTAATTTAAATTTATATTTATATTTATATTTAGGTCAACATATTAAGAACCTAAAGGGTTACACACATTTAGAACTATCAGACATAAATTAAATTGGGATGATTTAATTAAGTATAACTTGATTAAAATATATTTTAGAAATTAAGGACTAGAATATAATTAATACAAAAATTATATTTCTAGACCTAGAAAAATAAAATAAGAACTTGATTGAGTTAATTTCTAAAATTTTCCTGAATTAAGATATGGATAGTATTTAAGGGGAAATGGATACTTTATCAATTTATAGTGTTTTTTATATTTCCTTATAAATAGTAAGGTATGCCTCTTATTTTTATATGGTTATCTATTAAACAAAAAAATCAACACAAGTCACAGAATAGAAAGCTAACAATCTAGGCATAGCAATCCCTCTATTCTAAATAGGGATATAGGATATTTTTTATTGGTAGTTCATAAAGGCCGGACAATTAGACGGTTTGTTGGTTACAACAACCAACATTTAAAAAATTATTCAAAGCTGAAAAAAATTATATCTTCAACTAATAAATTTGTAAACAACTTTAAATTTGTATATAAAAATCCTAAAAATTACTGAATAATTATATTTTATTATTTTCATTGCATGTATAATATTAAAAAAGCCAACAGCCTATTCATGAAATACCTACGTTGGGCACCCAACGCATGATGATCTTCCACCGTTTTGTTTTTTGCATGGTTGGAATTACTAAATGAAGGATTCGTTCTGGATAAGAAATTTGTGTATGGCATTTCTCCTTTTCATATCATTTAGCAAGGTGGAATTAGGCTTGCAAGGAAATTCTTCTTCTCTTCTACATGAACACAAAGCACATCCATCTAAAGTTGTCACAACGAGAAGATACCAGACTACCAGTACTGGATTTATATACTTCCTGATATATATATATATATAAAAAAATAAAAATAAAATGAAATGAAATAAAATTTTGAATATTGCATTTATCCCAAAGAATTGATGTCTTCATGCCATGTTAAGAATCTGGCCTTTTCGCTTCCGAATAGGGACTGCGGTTGAGTCAAAATCACACAACAATTTCACAGAATCTCCTGATCCTTCAACCTTCAAAACCTTCTACTCTCTATGAATTGATACTTTTCTGGATTTCTTCCAGTGTTTTTCCTTTGGTTTCTGGTACAAACTTGGCCACGTAAAGAACTGTTAGCACTGAGAATCCTGAGTACACAAAGAATGTACCTGAAAAGTGAAAACCATGAAGTCAGCTCCACGACAACGCATAATACGTAACTTGTATTTTGTGCCTGATTTGAGAAGTTCCGGCTTACCTGAGGAACTCCAGTCCATGAGGAAGTTAAAGGTAAAAGAAACTGCCCAGGCCCCCGACCAGTTCACTAGCACCACCAAGCTCCCAGCAATCCCCTTTATGTTAATTGGAAAAATCTGCCACAGGAAAAAGTTATAGATTAAAAAAAAAAAAAACCTTGTATTGCCATAGCTTGTAGCTAACACCTATTCCATTCGATGCAGAGAGTTGGACTAAAAAGTTTATCAGTTTTCTTGGCAGGTAAAAACAGCTACCTCAGACATGATCACCCAGGGAACTGCTCCCATTCCAATTGAGAATGCTGATACATAAATCTGATTTCATAGGGAAAATGAGCAGAAATTGTTAGATTTTGATTTGAGGTTAATAAAATGAGCAGTGATGTAGTAGGAAATTTACCAGCACTCCTGCGATGGCTAATATCGGTACCCACTCAAGCAACAAGCCATGCCCCTGAATCGCGAAGATCATGGAAACAGAATCAGACCTTGAACGCAGACAGGATTCACAGGAAGAACAAAATATGCATTTAAGTGATTTACCTTGAGAAAGAAAGAAGTTCCTGCTAAGAAAGAGCCTAGAAATGTTCCAGTAGAAGAGATCTTCATGAACAAAGAGCATATTTGTTACTCAGTAAGAGATTTGTCGCACTAAATTAATATTTTTGCAAGGTAAGAAGTTCTTAAGCAGATTTATCTACCATCATAAGTGGTCGTCTCCCAGATTTGTCCATTAAAACTGCTCCCAGCATGGTTATTGGGATCTGCAGATCAATTTTTAGATGGATTAGGTTCTCAAACAAAAACTTATCTCCTTTTTTATATTTATTTTTTTGAGAAGTTTCCAAATTAAATACCTGAATGCAAGCATATGCTATGGTTCCGATTTTTGCTGAAGAAAGTCCTGCAATTTACAAGAACAATTCAGAACAACGGCGAAGACTGGGAACTAAAGCAACCAAGTAAGACAGCCAATGCAACTTATTTACCAGCTGAGGCAAAGGTTTCGCTTGCATAAAATCCAATGCCATTAATCCCTCCAAATTGTTGGAAAACCATTAACGCCACTCCAATCTGAACATCATGACCAAGTGCAAAGCTTGTAAGACGTCAGAAACACAAAGTCTCTTTTGTGGATGACAACGTAAACGTAAGGATTGAATTGCTAAACATTTGAGACAGTTACTTACAATAACAGAACGGATGTATTTGCTTTCGAACAAATTGAGAAGTTTAGCTTGAGGAAGGGCTTGAAGATTTTCAAGGTAAACCTGTCAAGAAACAGGAACAGTCAGTCATAAGACAAATCTCTTTTACAGAACTTGCTTCAAGTAATATGACATAGTTGAAGGCAAGTACTTGGATTTCAGCAGCTTCACGAGTAACATCAGCATCTTTTCCACGTAGTTTCTGCAGTGCAACTCGGAATTCTTTCTGGAGGCCAACTTTTGCCTGGATACATAGGTTTTAGTTAAACCTCACTCCCAAATTGACAAAGTAAGAGCAGCCAAAGCTTGAACGAAACATGAGCTTACCAGCCATCTGGGAGACTCGGGAACGAAACACAGACCAACAAGCAGGAAAATGCAGGGAACAAGACCTTGCAAAACATATTCAAAAATGACATTCAGCCCTTTGCAAAACCACTGGAACAGATCTACTTTTCTTTGGTATTTCAGTTCAACCCAGAATTCAACATCAAAGGAACAGTGTCATCTTTTGCAGGGCTTCAACTTACCAGTTAGAGCTAGTCCTCTCCATGTTATAACCGATCCAATTAAGAATGCAGTGGACGAGCCAGTAACGATCATGAGCTGGAAAGAAACAGATATGACGATGGGGTCAAAAAGTCAGTGACGACTAAACTTGCATCATTTTTGAAGTTGACATCATACTACTTTATGATGTCTAATTACCTGATTTAATGTGGTGAGCCCTCCACGGAGATTCTTTGGTGCTATTTCTGCTATAAATATTGGAACCTGATTTTTCATGAGACATGTATTATCATCAGAAACCAGGATAAAAAATTTGTACAATTAGATTGGAAGGTTTTGTTAGAGGATCGCAACTATAAAGTAATTACCACGTAAGAGAAAACTCCAATGCCGTATCCTGTTAGAATCCTTCCCACATCAAGTGAAAAAGGTCCCTGTACCAGGAAAATTTCCAGCAAAATAAAGGATCGTCAGCATATTAACTCCATGGATGTTGAATATTGTAGGGTTGGACTTGGCAGTGAATTGCCGAGCACTTACTCTAGAGAAGAAGACTGCTAGCCATCCAGCGATGCAGAAGCAAGCTGACATTCTCATTGCCTGGTTAGAAAGGAACCATTAAATAAATAAATCGGGAGGCTAATTAATCACCTTTTACCAGAAATCTAAAATTCTAGATGAGTACCCCTTTCCGACCAATGAAGTCTGCAATCCGGCCACTTGTGATAGCACCAAACATTGCACCAATGGTTAATATAGAGCCAAACATAGAGTACTGCAAGATTTGATCAGAAAATTAGACTCAATTTAGATAGATTATAATGTGATATTTTCTTATTTGAAAAAGAAAAGGATCAAAAACGAGACCAACCTCAGCTATTGAGAGATTAAGATCTTCCCTGATTGCAGATTGCGTGGGAGCTGAATAACCCACCTGCCAAAATAATTAACTTAAGCTAAACAAACCCTTTTTTTTTTCCGGGAGTTTTGTGGGTTCCTAACCAAAATCAAAGGCCAAAAAAAAAAAGGAAAAGGAAAAAATCCATTTAGTAAACCAAGAACATCTCTTAAACCAGGAACTCCATTTTCCATCCTTGATTGATATCACAAACAGAGAGAGAGAGAGAGAGAGAGAGAGGTTGGGAGTACTTACACAAGAGCCAAATTCAAAAGAACCACAAACAGCAACAAATGTGCATAGCAAAACCATCCCAATGGATCCAGTACTCTCTTGATCTTGATCAGTTTCATTATTATCATTAATCACAACAATTTTCTCCTCCAAGATCAATGGCTTTTCCAAGTCTTCAAGGCCAATGATTTCACCTTGCTCAACATCTCCCTGTAGCTTAATAGTCATTTCTCTCTCCCAGCTCGATCTCCAACAGCTAGATAGCTCAAGGGAAAGATAATAACCCTACAACTTGCAACTCAGGACACAATGACTGCAACTCAGGACTCTTAAAGAGACCTTTAGGGTTGCAAGTAAGGACTTTAAAGATGGGAGAGTGTGAGGAAATAAGATTTCTGACGGGGTATATATGCATGTAAGATATATCGCAGCACCAGCTAGCTAACATCAGCATGGGATCATACCAGGATATTTACAATATTTGCCAGAAGCGCATGATTGATTAAGAAAAAGGAGAACTGGCAAGCTAGCGAGGTCAAATTAAAGCATGTGGGATTAAGCTGTCACTGACGTGGTGATCATGAAGAGCCCATCTCCATGGATTTTTTTATTCGTCTGTTACAAATATCCATTGGAGCTTCTAAACCAAGTTGCATTGCATGTTAAAATCTTCTGTCTTGAATATTGCCATGACTTTTTTTATAATTCCGTGGATGAATTGACGGCTCTGAATTGAATGAAATAAAATAACCAGCCTCCTACTGTGTAAGCCGTGGATCCATATAATTCCCACCTCCGCGTTCCCCTTTTTTTGACAAAAAAAAAAACATGTTAGGTTGAATTTACTCATCTCTGAAATGAGATTTTGACGTATAAATTGATTTGAAAATATTTGTTATAGTTGAATAGAAAAGGAGTTTGATGAAAATTGTTTACTTGATTTTTTTTTATTAATGAAATTGTTTAATGAGATGGCACTGCCGTGGGTATTACCTGTATTTGTGTTCATTATGGATAACTTTCAATGAATTCCTATATATATATATATATATATATACAAACACACACACACACACAGATCAGGTTCATGGAATGCTAGTTTTTTCTTTTAAAAAAAAATCAACTTTTGTTAAAAAAACTAATTGCCAATAAAACGTATTTGAAGTTTTTTTATGATTATGTGGTTAGTTTTTTTGTTGAGACGTTGTTGGCAAGATGGATAATTTGGTTTTCTTTTCTTATTATTACTTGTATTTTAAGTGTTTGAAATTCTATTTATTTTAGACTCTAACTAGTTTATAAGTTAAAAATAAATATTAATTTGTTTTATTATTTGTATAAATAGTGAAACCAATTCTTTATGTTTTAGTTGTGTTCACAATGAGAGTGTGTTTATGGTTTTAAATTCTTCGGATTCCATTTCTATGATTTCACGTGAGATTTGAATGAGATTTGAACAAGATGGTGAGAGAGCACATCTCTCTCTTGGTAGATGCTAATTAAAACATGAGACGGACAAGAACTTAATTATATATATGACTAATTAAAAATCTCTTAATTATACAATGCATGAATATTAAAAAATTATCTTAACTCAATAACTTAAGTTTTTAAGTTATATTTCATGATATGATTTATATTATTATCTAATACACTCTTTCAAGTAAAAACCTTTTTTACTTGAAACTTGCACAGACTTGTATTATCTTGTGCTTAATTTTTATAAAATAAATAAAAATAATGAAATTGAAATTCATGACCGCTTGGTCATCAAGGCTCTGATATTATGTTAAAAAATTATCTCAACCCAATAACTCAAACTTTTAGGTTAGATTTCAAAATATAATTTATATTATTTTTTAATAACATGCACACAGCAAAATTAAGAGTTCAAATCTCACCTACCATGATCATCATAGCTGTTTTTTAAAAGGATGGCTTGTCATGTTATAAATATTATAACTAATTGTCAATAATTAAAATCTCAATATCTACCAAGAAAAAAATTATATATTGTATGATATAATCAGCATTAATTAGTTCCCTTAATTTTATGCTCTTGAATTTGACTCTAGCTACATCTCCTGCTTTTGATTTTAAATGTTTTGAGAAGGAGTAATTATCATAAGCAAGTTCTTTTTAAATCCACTGTTAATTAGTACAATATCTGAGTTGATTATAACTTAGTTCTTGTTGTTTAAAAATATTAATTATCTTTTTTCTCAGAAAATAAATTAATCTTTGTACGTGGTTCCAAACATTATATATCTAATTGATCTTCTAGTTTTCAATTTACTAATCAGGCTCCACTGTCCATTCAAAAAACAAAACTGAGAATGCTAGTGAAGGAATATATTATTATTTAAGATATTATAGGAACTAATCTATTCTTTAATAAACTATAGGGAATAGGGCCATATGATTCGGAAATAGTTTGTTCGAGAGGACGGCAAGTGATGTCATGACAGGCCACTGTTTATTATTATTATAGGGAATAGGGCCATAAGATTGGGAAACAGTTTGTTCAAGAGGACGGCAAGTGATGTCATCACAGGCCACTATTTTATTATTATTATTATTATGAACGGTCAGCCAGTTTATTTATATTTTGATTAATTTTATAAATTTTAAAATTAATTATTATATAATTTTTTATTAATTATTATATTAATAATTACATTACTCAAATTTTAACGGATTATTATTATTATTATTAATGGCATTTGGTGTTTCATGTCAAAATATATATATATATATATATATATATATATATATATATATATATATAACTTAATATTGCCCGGCTGCTAACACCATGGGATGATCCTGATGCGAGATTCAAAGCTAATAAAAGCTGTGTGTGTTTTTTAAAATTTCAAGAGGACGGCAAGTGATGTCATGACAGGCCACTGTTTATTATTATTATTTTATTAATGTGAGTGTATATTTCAATTAATTATTTTATAAATTTTAAAATTAACATTATATAAATTTTTAATTATTATTATATTAACCATCACAGCTCGAACTTCAACTATTTATTATTATTTTAACACTGTAAAAGGTTGGTGCATGTAAAACTTAATATTGCCGGGCTGCTAACACCATGGGATGATCCTAATGAAAGATTCAAAGCTAATAAAAGCTGTGTGTCTGTGTTTTTAAAAAAAAAAAACATTTGTCCTTTGAAAGACAGCAACGAAAATTATAATGTGGCCAACGACAGAGGTGAGAGATCAGAGACCAGACCATACTCAGAAGATCCACACGACACAACTATCATTCATACTCGGTCATGAAACAAGTAGAGTGTAAATTAATGTCCTCTGGGGTAGAGGATTGATGAGCAAAAAGACAAAGGTGTCCTCAAAGAAAAGATAAAGGAGCTGTGAGTGACTCAGCATGATAATAAAATCTCAGATAGTGCCAAGCATTTTTTATTATTCAAGGGGTTTGAAAAGATGGCTGTTTGATTTGGACTTGTCTCATGCCAGTCTGACTCAGCACCAGCTGATCATGATTATTAAATCAATGATTTCGTCTCCTGTTCCTGGATTGGATGTAATAATTATGTGCATTTCTTGTCCAAAAAACAGATCTTTCAAAAAAAATACAAGATTGAGAAAGCATCACAGGCATGTTTTTGAAATTTAACCCGATCCCGATACGATAGATCAGTCCGAAACATAATTGATTTGAAATTAAAATTAGATTGGATTAAAAAAAAATAAAAAAAGTTATGATTCCATATGATCCGGTTAACCTGACGGGTTGACCCAGCAAAATCTGATCATAATCGTTTAATTTTTATTTTTTTTTATTAAAACAATGTTATTTTGATTTTTTAAAAAATAAAAATTAATCCGGACGACCCGATGACTCGGTCAAAACCCAAAAACCAAGCTTTGAATCAAATTGCCCATCAAATTAGGTTTAAAAAATATGATGACAAGCCGATAAAGTATCCAGAAAATACAACAATTTAACGTATTTCATTTGAGAATAGCATAGTCTATAAAAATAAAAACCCTGTCATTTTCTCCCCCGTTTCTGTTCTACCTCTTCTGCAAAAAAAAATTTTAATGGGAAGTTGTTGATTGCAGTTGGTTTCAGCATAAATAATAGGATATTGCCTTTAGCTTATCCTCTTGGAGAAGAAAAAATCAATTATAACTTGAAATGGTTCTTAAATTTGCTTAATTTAGTACATTAATTACTAGTTGGTGGAATTAAGAATATTCAATGACAAAGATATCATCAGAGTTGATTGGATAGCACTGGTATTATTCATGTTATTTTACTAGCAATTTCCACACCGAGTTTGAAGATCGTACTTTGAAAAAAAATTACAAAAAGATGTGTCCTTAAACATCAAAGCTAAAATTTAATGCATGGGGTGTGATGCATTGATTGATAAGAACTTAGATATTAAAAAACAGCTTGACACATAAACCAATAAAAAGATGAGTCATTTCATTCTGTATGAATGCTATTTTTAGACTAGTTTTGAAATCGGCATGCCCACGAGGCGAACCCGAAATCCAGCCAACCTAAAATCAAAATTAAATTAGATTAAATAAAAAAAAAATCATGATTCAGTATGATTTAGTTGACCTGATGGGTTAACCCGATAAAATCTGGTTATAACCCATTAATTTTTGTTTTTTTTATACTAAAATGATATTATTTTTATTTTTTTAAAATAAAAATTAACCCTAACAACTCAACAACTCGGTCAAAATTTGAAATTCATACCGGATTTGAAAACTATGATCTATATTACTTGTTATTACTATAGTTCAACTAACTATTTACAGGTCAAATTCTTACTTTACCTATTAAATTTACCTATTAAAGAGAATAATTTTTTTAGAATTAAATTAGACTGAAATTAGTAATTATCAGAAACTATAATAAATACTCAATGACCTTTGCTTTTTGTGTATTTGTGTTCATAAAACATTATTTGAAGTAGAAAAAAATTATTCTTATAACAACTATAATAATTATCAGAGCACAATGGATGTGTGTACGAAGCCAAATTGCCCGTAGAAAAAACCATGCACAGTTCACAGAATCAAAAGCTGAAAACACGCAGATATATTTTGTGGCAACCAAAATGATAGTGTAAAAAATTCAATTTTTTTAAGAGATTGTCTTCAGAATTTGTAGTAATTGAGTAGTTGTTAATTCCACCATAACTGTGTGGAATGAGTTGGAAACGTGTTTCATGTAGTTTTGATATATGGCTATTTGTTTTTTTGCAATGATGTGCACAGATGTGAACAGCAGGAAACTTGACCTGACGTGATATTTATAAAGAGAAGCACGGCGGATGCGATGCCAAACAGAAACGGTGGCGCGATGATTCAGCCCCAACGGCGGAGAACAACGGTAGTTGATCTGAGGTCAAAATGTAGACAGAAGAGAAGGGAGCAATAGTAAAGCTAAAGACAATGAAAACTAAAATGTCAGTCAATTCTAGGTAGTGAAGTAAAGACAGTGGTTTCATGCAAGCATTGCTGCAAGTGTTTTAGTGCAAAGCAATCTAAGATGATTGTTCATAAGTATGGAATGCCTGATCTATTTTTCGTCTGTAGAGAGAGGTACTGTCATAGCTGTAAATAATGCTTGCTGTTTTCCGCCAATTAATTTTAAAGATGCATGCAAAGATGGAAAATAATGTGCTAGGCATCAAATATTTGGAAAATGATTGAGAAGGCAATGCGAGATGCAACGCTGTTCATTAGTTCTCAATTCCAAAAGAAGAAGAAGAAAAGGAAAGGGACAAAAATGGTTGTAATTTCCCAGAAGAATAAAGCATTAAACCGAAGCTGGACAAATGACAGAATTGATTTATCAATGTTTTAAACCAAAGACCATGGAACGGATAATGCAGGACAATAAATAATAAAAGTTAAAACAAGAAAAAAAAAAGTTTTAAAAGAAAAAGCTAAAGAAGAAGAAAAAAAAAGGATGGAGATATACAAAGTTTGCAATATTTTCATTAATCACCAAAATTATTTTATAAAATGACATAGAAATATATAAATAGTAAACCCTAAAATATCTTATTATTAGGCTCGGCCCATCAAATCAAACTGTTTAATATAAATAATTTTGAATAAATAAAATAAAAATAAAATAGATCTAAATGGACTAAATAAAATAACAATAAGATAGATCCAAATGGACTAAATAAAATAACAATAAGATAAATCCAAATGGACATAATTTCCCAACCAAAACTCGATAGGCTTAACCATTTTACATCGTCTTTGTCTATATACTTACATAGTTTGAGGTGTGGGTCTGATGCTCCCACCAACACGCAAAGAAGTAATGGAGTCGTGATCAATGCATCTGTAATTTGTTCCGGTGCCACTGAGCTTTTTGTTGCAATGTGGACAACTTGGGTACCGCCATCCCTTGGACAAATCAAAGTCAGCTATTGATTGATGCTCTGCGTGTGAATCTTGTGTCCTGGAAAAAGGGAAAGGGAAAAAGATCTTAGTCCGGAGGCAGTGAATTTGAACAGAAGGAAGCATGGTTATGATCATTTAAAGCAGTAAAAAGATGATAAGAACTTTTCGAATGAAAAGGTCAAAGGTAAACCTTGTGTTTATAGGGATTCATGCAAAGAATTTATCTTAGATTGTCTTCCTATTTTCATTGATTTGTTCTTCAAGTGATAATACAGCATTTGAAGATGAAGGCAGCTGATGGATCTCATCAGGAAGCTGGATAAAACTGGAAATATAGCATAATAAATTAAGTAGGTTTTTCTTTAAAAAGAAGAGGCTCCTATGTTAAAAAGAAGGAAAGGAAGATGTACTAATGCATGTATGCTAGCTATTCAGGATTGTAATACCAAAGTTAACTAACAAGTAGATTATAGTGATTCTGAAATTTATAATATTTTAACTGGTAATGTTTAAGAAGTAAATTTAAGGTCTAACCACTTAAATTACACCACTCCATATTAATATTTTAGTATTTTTGATTCATGCATTATATGTGTGATAATAAAAGTTCTATAAAAATATTAAAATTAATTCTAAGAAAATGAAAAAATCAAGAGTTTAAAATCCATAAAATACCATGTAGTAATAAAATTTTAATAAAACCATCTAAATATAACTCAGAAAGTGTAGATATGAATATAAATTTTATTCAAGACTCCACTAAATTTTAACATCACTGTATTAACATTAGATTTTTCATTTACAAATCCTTTTATTTTGAAGATATAGACACAGATAAGAAATTTATTCTATCTTTTATCCAAGGAGTCCTTTTTAATATTATTAGATTTTGTCAAAAAGCATAAATATTTTCCTTTAAAAGATTCAAATATAACTTCAAAAAATAAACAAGGGTCTCCTATAAAAAACAATAATAACAAAGGTTCAATTATAAAAAAAAAAATTAAATATTTTTTTTCAAATAATATTTTTAATATCTTCAGTTTTATATAGATTTTTTCCCCTTTTTTTTACTCAATTAATTTAATATATATCTATTTATATTATCATTTAATTGAATAAAAAATTTTAGCAAACATAACCGGATAAATATGTCATTTTTCAAGATGAAATATCTTGACCTACATTTATCTCTTGATTTTTCTAGTTTTGTTTTTAATTATTATTTATGATTTTTTAAATTAAAAAACATAGTTATCAATTTATTTAATTATATATATACATAAACTTTTTTATTTTCTACAAAACACATCAAAAAAGCTTATATATATAATTTTTTGATTGAAAAAAAATACATGGCCCGCGAGACCACATAACTATACATAGTTCAACTCTTAATTTTAGCATGTAGTACGACTGTATATTTAGAATTTACAAATAAATTCCTCTCAATATATATATGAAAATTCTTAAATTTTAATAGTATTTTGGTCAAATCAAATGTTTTGACAGAGTTCGTATTTTTATATATATTCATATCAATCATCGCTAGTTTAATAACATAGCTATATGTGTTTTTAAATCACATCTGGTATTAATATTTTAAACAAGGCTAAAAAAAAAGATGATAAGAAGTACATGAGCTTCTTTGGATAAGTTTTTTATGATATGATTTACAGGAAACAATAATTTGTAAGAGTGAAATTTTTCTTTTTTAATATGAAAAAAACCAAGTCAAGTCAGGTACAAGTACCCGACGGATAGAGAAAGACCTTCTTCACTTATCCCAGCCTGACTACCGGAATCGAGTGATGGATACAGATAATGCAGGTGCGGCCCTGCCATCGCTGCTTGTGATGAAAGCTGTATAATTCTAAGAATATTTGTTTATTTTCTGAAAAATCAAGTCCGAGCAATACAATCAGTTTCAGCCAAAATATATATATATATATATAACGAAAAATGAAACCCTAATTAGCAAAAGTTTCAAAACATACGATAAATAAAAGACCTTTCTGATGTGATCACACCTTCATTGGTGGTGGCATTAGAAGAAGAAGAAGAAGAAGAAGAATCTCCCAAGTTATTTATTTTTATACAATCATTATCATTGCAAAATACGATAATACATGGGCTTGGGGTTGGGGTTGGGATTGCAAGCTGTTGTCAGTACAAGGAAACAGAAGATACAGGATTATTGGATATTTGCCTACAAAGAATTCTCATGCAACTAACAAAACCCTAAAGTTACCTCCAACTCATGTGAATGCCATGAATCTATCTTGATGCGTCCACCTATCAGTGTGTACAGAGCCAGCAATCAGGAGGGGGCATTATAATCTGGACTTATTGAACATCTAATATCTGTCTATCAAGCACCTGCGTATAGATACTGCAAGTTTGCTAACCTTTCGCGGGTGGAGAAGAAGGGCGCATACTGCAAAACATACAGCAATAATAGCAATTACAAACACTGAAGGACGATACTTCAAGACTCTGTTAGAGAAAACGAGACCACATGATTTCTTTGGCCTCTCGTTGATTAGGTTCTTTCTCATAACGTCGTCTCTGTTGAAAAGGGGAACCTCCTCGCTTCTAACAATACATTTGGAGTTTCCCAAACCTCCATTTGGTCTTTGCTCCAAGACCTGCAAAAAGAATATTCATATCAGCCTTCAAGGGACTAAAAAGGAAGAACGCATTGAACAACTGAACAACGGCTGCACAATGACAAATTATCAACAAAAAAAACAAAAACCTCAAACTTTAGTGGGGTTGCAGATGCAACAGCACTTGGAAAAAACATGTCCTTGGTATTTTTCTCAAACTACTTCAAAGTTTGGAGTTTTTTATACTTTGGGGACTTAAAAGGTCAATGCAGCCCGAAAGCATGTATAACTTATGAGCAGCTTTTATATGGCCTCTTGCTCTATGTGCATACAATTTTACTGGTTTGTTTCTTAAATTCAATATAACAAGTTATCAACCAACAACCCCACAAAAAGAAAACAATAAGCAGTCAATGAAATAATAAATCCATGTAAAACTCCATAAGATTTCAATCCTAAATGACGAAACCAAACACATTGCTAAGAACCTTGAAGAGATGAACATTGATATTCTTACCTCAATGGAGATAACTGCTGGCTTGTTGCTTACACAGCAGCTTCCTGAAACGCAATACTCCTGTCCAGGACATTCCAAGTGATGCTTCATAACTTCACTTCTCTTGAGTTTTTGGTGAAGAATATTGCTTGCGTACTCCATGTAACTCTGTAATAGCCTTGTTTTAGTGTCACTAGTGTCATCAAACATACCATTGACCTCCCTTTTGTCCATCATGATCTTCAGGTTTTTTAATATCTTATCCAAAATGATGATTGATTCATGATGTATCAAGAAACTCAACAAAGAATTGAATCTTCGAATCTGAAAAGAAGTTATAGTTTGTTGATAATTTTCTGCAGAAGGCTCCTTTAGTAACCAAGCTATGTCCATGCTAAACTCTGAAAAAGCTGTTTGTCTCATTGCAGAAACCTCACACTCTGAGCCAAAAATCAACGAATGGGATACATCAAATCTCTGCTGAATTATTTTCATTTCAGAACAAACTTCTCTGTCCCCAATAAGCACAGGAATAAAATTTGATAAGCCACTCTCATTCTCAACCTGCAGAGCATATTTGTAGTGAAAAACCATTTCCAAAATGCTCAGAATGACCTGTATAACTAGAAATATACTGTTTAAACAAAAATAGGCTGCACCTAGTTTCAGGCTCAGGAAGTCAAAACTAAGCACCAATGAAACGACCAGTAACCAGGTGATAGAACAAGATAACATGATGCAGCAACCTAGTCCCAAGACCCGAACAACCCTCATCACCAGCCTAGTCACAAGACCAGCCATATAAAATAGCTGCAAAGAGTTTCCATGAACACAGAAGGATTTTGGTGGTGAGGTTAAGAATTCTTGCACAAGAGACCAGTTTGGCATTGGACTCACAGCAATGCATATGCAAAGTTCCCAAGTTGTTAACCCTGTGTCCCACGTTTTTGTTTTTTGGGAATGCAATGTTTTTTCACTCACACATAAAGATTTAAATTTCAATTCATTGCCCTTAAAAAAATGCCACATCAGACTGTAACAAATGGGTGGTAGAAATTATATATTTACTAAGAATATAAACCAATTTGGTTCAAAAACTTAAAGGAAATCTAAACCTAGGACTTCTTATGGAACTATGTGACCACCATATCAGTCCCACACCTCAGCCTGCAGGTGGTATTTCAGCATCTCAGAACAATTGATTTTTATTCCAGATAGGAAAAACAAAAGGCAAAAACCATGAAAGAAACTATAGCAAAAAACAATGCAGGAAAAAGATAAGATCTCCTTGTTCATTTTGAATATGTCAGTGCATGACAAACCATTACATAAAGATGAACGTAAATTGGAGGGTCCTCCAAAACTTGGCAAACATAGCCAAATGCCTCTTTGTTAAAAGAAACAATAGACAGTAGAACAACCAAATAAAGCATGATCCGTACCTCAATAAATAAAGGACCTAAGAGATTAGGTTCAATACAACGGGTAAGTATTTTGTACAGTTGATGGTGAAGACCTGAATCTCCTTCGGTATGAACTTGTGGTAATGCAACACAATAATCATGCGCAAGATACTTCCCAGCAAAAGATACCAGAAACCTGCCATCAAAATCATCTTTATCGGGACATAAAATATGGAACATGGCAGGAAAAAAATTCATAACAGGTATTAGAGTGCAAAAGAAAAGGAATTAAAAAAAAAAGAAAAAACACTTGTTTAGAGTTATAGCAAGTTTATAAATACAAAGTTAAAGAAGTCGACAACAAATAGTTTAAAAACAGATATCCTCCACCTTGTGAGTCAAACTGCATTAGATTCAGGCACACTTGGCGTTAGTATATTAAGATATCAAAGGGTGAAGGTACACCAAAAATAGAAATATCTCTTATCAATTATTTGGTTTACAAATGGCTTCTTTTCCCACTATAGTTTGTGAGTTGATATCACCTTCTTAATACTAGTACAGATGCTCAAGGGAACTCCAGCATGCAACTTACATGTTATTGGCTTGGAGCTGAGCAGCAAGGCTAATATTATCACGCAGAGCAATATGAAAAAACAAAGCCTGATATATGATAATGAATTTCCAGCATAGAGCAACCAGAAAGTCAAAAACCAATAAGAAGACATTCCTATGTTAACTGCAGAAGAAAATGAGATGCAGTTGCCAAGGACTATTTAGGGGGGGGGATGCATCCTATACAAATGAGCTCCTCCAGAATAGTAAGTAGTTTGATGCCAGAGAAAATGTTGCAGCTTTTTTTAGTTCTGATAGCATCATCTGCATGCAACAGAGATGCTGCAAGTGATAAAAACTTCTTCCTGGCTGCCTCGTGAAACAAAATAAGCATCTAAGGAGTTCATATAAGGGAGCTGAGTCCATCCTTAAATCAACAAATCAATTACTATTTATAATGAAAATGGGTCATAGCCAGAAGGTCTCTACCATGCTAGGGGAGATCTAACTTGTTATACACTAATTGAGGGTTAGAGTAGATAGAATCAAGCATGAGAAACTAACTATGATTGCTCATAAACAATGATTTCCAGCCTCAAGGCAACTTTTCCTACAAATTAAAAATGAGGCTGACAGGCAACAATCACATGTAAGTACGAAACACGCTTAGAAGTCAATTCAAAATGCAACGAATTATTATAACACGTTGCATATAATCCCTTGAAGAGCCTCATTTGATTAAGCATCTTTCCATGTATTGGCAATCAAAGATGAAAAAGAAAAAAATATGTTTCTACCAAAATGGTACTTGGAAGATGCTAAAAACCAATCGATTGTACCAACAAATCCTTACCGAAATTTGGGCTGCAGCAAATTACTTCCACAAACAACAAACTCCATGGGCTTTCCAGCCTCAAAACACGTAGGGTGAACATAGTGAAGTCTCGGGGCATGCCCTTTCACATTGACTTTCATCACAGAATGTCCATCTAGGTCAATAGAATGTTCAGTGATTAAACAATGGAATGAACAAATAATTGAAAAGGAATAAAGAACAGAACCATTTAAGAGGGGACTTTCAGTTAATCATGGTTGGTTATTTGAATTAGTTTTGTTCTTGCATACTTTATGTACAATACACTGCTGTAATACACAAATATTAAGAAAGAAACAATTATCATACCTTTTGTGACATTGAAGATCATGTTATTAAGATGAACACGCATTCGACCCTTTTTAGACAGCATTTTTCCACTACCAAGAAGGTCATTCAAATATGATGTAGGATCTTCAAGTAACTGTTTCATACAGGAAAAGATTGAAATTAAAATATTGTGTAGAATTCAATAAAAATAACAAACATTTATTGGATAAAGAAAAGGAGAGGGAGAGAGAGAGTATGAGATAATATTCATGACAGTCTAGAAATTTAAACTAAACTATTTACTTGATGGTATTAATGTTATCTGCAATTATGCACATCTATGGGTATAAACAAATGAATGCTCTCAATTCCCAGCCTTGAGATTTCAGTATGAACATACATGTCTGCTAAGACATTTGTGCATTCACAGAAATCCAAATAACAAATTGAGAGACCTGTAGTTTTGTTGATTCACTAATTGGAGGTCTTGAAATGAAACCTAAAATGAAGTGGGGTAATCAAACATTATTTGAAGATATAGATATAACAAAGAGCGTGCATGTGCACTATTGTAGATGGCATCTTGTCAAAAACTCTAAATTCATCTAAAGATTATATTAGATAGCATCTAATATATTACCTTCACCCACATAAATGTTGGCATCGCTAGAAATGCAGTCAGGATTGTACATCCAGGACGAATATATCCCTCTAACTCCACAGGCATACTGGCCAACCATTTGAATATCTGTAAATACAGTTACCACCTGTCAACCAATCCCTGATATCCTTAACTGTATATAAATTAATTATCATTTAAATACTAAACTGTAATATAATTCTTTAAAATACTTGGTGTCGAAGCCTTCTAGGGAATTCTGCCGGATTCCAATCATAAAGCTTGAATGAGATCCGACCTGTCGGGCACTACAAGAAAAAATCCAGATCAGTTTATACAACTACAACTCCACAAATTTAATAATAATAACAATAATAAATAAAGAAAAGAAAAAAAGCAACGAACAAAATCAAGCATGCAAAAACACGGAATCCACAAAATAATAGAGACCAACCATGGATGAGTAAGCACTCTTGTTGTCACAAATTGAAGGAGAAAATGGAAGTTTGGAATCATCTTTCCCACAGTCCACTCGCGTGTCCCCAGAAGCCGTGAAAGAGACTCCACTATCACTATTAACATTTTGAGAAATAGGATCAGAGTTCAAGGCTGAAATGCGTCCATCTTCAGACCCAACCAACCCTTCTTTCTCCACCACCTGACTACTGGACCACAAACCATCTGCACCACATAGAATACATCAGGCCGCACACCAAATGCCACACTTGGTTCACTTAGAAATTGGAAATGGAACATGAATCTCTTTACAATCCTTGACAAAAAATCTTTTGCTTCAGCACATAACAGGGATTTAAATTCCGTATAAAATGGTATACTGTAGTATAAATGTGATAGACTATTCCCTTTCTTCGGTAAAAATAACATATATATATATAAAGAAAAACCTTTGCCAGCTTCAGCATCACAAGTAGTATCTTCAGTTAGCAAATCCCTTTGAACTTCCTTATCACCTGCACTGCCCTTACTAGAATCAGCTGGCTTCCTTCTCCTTCTATTATTATGCCTCTCTAATTTCCTTCTACAACTCCTTTTCCCTTCATCAAAATCTGATAACACATGAAACCTGCCATCAAATGTCATACAATAAGAACTCGATTTTTTAATAAAGCACAGGAATTTGATATCAAAAAACACTAACTTGCCACACTGTTGACAGTATCTTTTAGTTTCCCCATCAAGGACAACAGCAGTAGCATTAGCACACCCTAAGCAAACCCTGTGTCTTCTATGATACCCTTTAAGTTCACTAATATCCGCTTCACAACTCGGTACTTGACACCTAGCAATACTCGACCCGGCACGAGCAACCCTCACTCGTTTTTTTCCAGATAGAGCAGCCTCTTCCTCTAGTAATAATTCGTCCATCTCCGGACACGCACACGGTACTATACCCGCTAGAAAATTGGAGCAGGTCAACCTCGGGTCTCGCTTCCTTACCCGATCAGAAACAGGAGCTTCAAGCTGTTGAGACTCGACTTCAGGCGTTGGATTGTCAATAGGTTGTATGACGTCAACAACTGTATCGAAAGAGAGAGGGAATTGATCGTCCACGGTGAAGTCCAGGAGATCGCCCCAGTCCCATTCGGTGGTGACCGGAGGATGGTGGATTTCAATGTCGCCGTCTTGTTGTGGTGGTGGGGGAGGAGGAGGAGGAGAGGAGGAGGAGGAGGTCTCCATGATTAGAGGAGGAAATAAAGATACAAAACCCTAAGCTTTTGGAATTGGGGGGGTTTTTATTGGCGTAGAGGAGACGGGAAAGGAGGGGTCCGGTGGTTGGGTTATGGCTGGGTAGGTGGTGAATCGAAGTCGTTGAAGAGGTTTGTTTTATTATTAGAGAGAGAAGTGAGCTTATGGTGTCGACATGTTACGCTGCATTTTGTGGCACGCGCTGTTGAATATGATTTGTAAACAGCTAGGATACGGCTAAATTAAGGCTCCGTTTGTTTGTAGGAAAGTGAATTCCTTTTGGAAAGTGAATTTCGGGGAAAGTGAATTCCTGGAAAGTGAATTCCGGGAAAGTATTTTCTGATGTTTGGTAGTGTTATGGAAAATGAACTGGAAAACATTTTCCAGTGTTTGGTTATGTCATGGAAAATGAGCTGGAAAATAACTTATTAATATTTTATTTTTCTCAAGTTTATTAAAATAATGAGGAACAAATCTTACAAATTAAAAAGTTGAAAGAGAATGAAATTGAAAAAAAATATATAATTTCATAAATTATCTAAAATAAAACAAATAATAGGGATCAAATCTAAAAAATTAAAAAAAATAAAAAATGAAGAAATTAAAATAATAATAATCAACATTTCATAAATTATTTCAAATAAAATAAGTAACAATCAAAAGAATGAGGATCAAATTTGATAAAAAAAAAATTCAATAAAAAAATGATAAGAAAAAAGCAAATAGCAATTATAAAAATAAGACCAAAGTTAATATAAAAATAAAATTTTAAGAGATGAAATTGAAAAATAAATATTCAAAACAAAATATATATAGCAATCAAAAGTTTGAGGATCAAATTTGATATAATCAGCAAATAATGACATTTCTAATTTTTTCACAACTTCCGGAAAGTGTTTTCCCCTCAAATTTTTCAGGAAAACACTTTCCTGAAAACCAAGCCAAATTTTCCTTTTACTGGAAAGTGTTTTCCATTGACCAACTTTCCTACTGGCAAACAAACACAAGAAAGTTTGGAAAGTGCTTTCCCGAAAACCACTTTCCGGAAAACAAACACAGCTAAAAGGAAAACACTTTCCGGAAAACCAAGTCAATTTTTTTTTGACTAAAATTGACTGGAAAGTGTTTTCCGTTGACCAGAAAGTGTTTTCCGTTGATTAGAAAATGTTTTCCGCTGACCGGAAATTGTTTTCCGTTGACCAACTTTCCTAATGACAAACAAACACATGAAAGTTTGGAAAATGGTTTCCCGGAAACTACTTTCCGGGAAACAAACAAGGCCTAAATGGAATCATCCTCAAAAATTTTAAAAAAAAAAAAATTATTTAGCGTTACCCTTATAGATAAATGTCGTCTGGCTTGTGTTTAAAAAAGCAATTGAGAAAATTGAAGTTAGTGCGTGTAGCGTCGTTTTAAAACTGGAGTAGGATAGCGGGATGACTTTGGATTTTGTTATTCGAGATTTAGACCGTTTGGTTTAAAATATATAAAAAATAATAATTAAGTTTATTAAATATTTAGATATCACTCGGTCAAATTTTGTTAATCAATATATTAATATTTAAAAAATCAAGATAATATTGTTTTAGAGTCAACCCTTACAATTTATAATTTGAGTTTTGTTTAGAGAGAGTTAACCTCTAATTTAATTTTTTTAGTATTTTAAAGATTAAATTTTATTTAAAATTTAATTCTTAAATATTATTCATATTAATTGTGTGTTGTTAAATATAAAAGTTTTCAATTCAATTCAAAGGATTTAAAACATATTATAAACTGTGTTGTTAAATATAAAAGAAATTAGATGATAAATATTATTCATATTAATTAATATTAATTGTGTGCTGACATGATTGAACTGGAGCGTTTTAAAAAAATATATTATTTTAAATTATTATTTTAATATTTTATATCATTTTAATGTGCTGATATTTAAAATAAATTTTAAAAAAATAAAAATATATATTATTTTAATATATATTTTAAAAATATATACTTTAAACAAGCCATTATACTTAACACCTCCGTTTTTTACATCTCCAAATTCTAAGGGTGCCTTTAAATGGCCTCCCTTAACTTAGTTTTATATAACAATTATTTTTGAAAATATTTTTTATTTTAAAATATATTTTTTATCTCACTGCATTAAAATACAAAAATAAAATATCTTAAAACAAATAAAAAAATTATTTTATTTCAAATATATTTTTAAAATACAAAATTAAAAAATCTCTTAATTAAGTTTACTGGGAGGGTTGCATGTGCTAAACAAGTTTAAAAATATATTAAAATAAAAATTATTTATTTTTTTAATATTAATTCATTAACATAATTTTAAAAAAATAAAAAATATATTTTTTAAAAAAATTAAAATTTAAAATAATAGAGTTTGCATCAATTTCCAAACAGATTTAAAAGTCACGACATATCTTTCCCTTAAGAGCATATTTTTTTTATTAAATTAGAAGAAGTCAAGGCAGATTTTAAAAGTTGCCTCTCGGGGTGCAGGAATGGCCAGATGCCATTTCGAGGTGCAAACTTACGACGTTCAGACACTGCCGTCTATTTCACAATTCCTGCTTATTTTGGTATTTAAAAAATATTTTAAATTTTTTTTATTTTTTTACTTTAAATTAATATTTTTTATTATTTTTAAATTATTTTGATATGCTGATATTAAAAATATTTTTTAAAAAATAAAAAATATATTATTTTAATATATTTTTAAATAAAAAAAATTAAAAATCAATTCCAATAACACTTTTAAAATAGGTTCTAAGTTCATAAATGACAAGTTATCTAGAAAAGTTAATTGGTAATATAGGTTTTTTTAGATGATAAATATAATATTTTTTTATATATGTACTTTAATGAAATAATTATTTAGTCAAATTAATTATATTTTAATATATTTGTTATTGATATAATTATTTATACAACTCTAGTCAAAACCTCTTTTTTTCATAAAAATATATTAAACAAATTTTAGTTTTTTTTACTAATAGAGCTATAAAAAAAGTAGAATGAATGCCAAAAAAACAATTGTCGTTTCCTCTTAGCCCTTCCTTGTAGATGCTTTAAGACCATAAAAAATAAAAAATAAAAAACATATGTGGAAGTATTAAGTTATTGTTTAGGAAAGTTGTAAAAGTTCAAAAAAAAAATTTTCTTTTAAAAATACATTAAAATATTTATTTTTAATATTAGTTTATCAAAATAAAAAACACACAAAAATAATAATTTGAAACTAAAAAGATTACATTTTTTTATAAACACGGTTTAACCGCAATCCCATGTAATGTCAATAGAGGTTATCAAATTTTACAAATGTTTAGTTAATCAACATATACTAAAGATCCATATGGATCTCAATGAAAACCCTCTCTTAAAATTTTGATTACAAAAAAATAATGATTTGTAATTTTTCTTGAACCTACCTTCAAACCATAATGTGAAAAACTACCACAATGCTAAACACACACTAAGAGAGTGTTTGAGATAGTGCTTGTTACTTTTCGAAGTGTTTTTCTCTTCGAAGTATATTAAAATAAATTTTTTTATTTTATAAAATTTATTTTTAACATCAACACATCAAAATAATCCAAAAAACTTTAATTTGAAACAAAAAAATCAAAATTTTTGAAAACTTCGAATAAAACACCCCTAAATCGAGGTTTACTTGGAGCAATCAAGTTAACCCAGTTTTTTTTTAAGTCATAACGATATTATTTTGAAATTCTTTTAAGAAAGTTAGTGGATTTTAATCGTGTTTTGAGTTGACTTGTTGGATCGACCAGATCAAACCGAATCATCTATTTATTTATTGGTTTTTTTTAAGATCCAACTACGGATGACAATGATACCCTTGGGGTGAGTTTCTTTATATCCATGTAATATCCATTACTTGTTAGTGAGGAATTTAAATGTTCATAACTTATTTATTGGTTTCAGTATTCATCATCCTACAGTTATTTATTATTTAATATAAAATAAATTTGTAATATATATATATTGAAGTATGTAAATACATATCAAATGATAAAAAAAAACATATGTGTGTATTATATTAATATTGAGATATGTATATGTTACATTGGAATAAGAAAATATAAATGTTCTATGTGTATATATCTATGTAATATAAAGATATATCTCATGCTAGGTCTTAGTCGGGTTTCGGGACGGGTTAATAATCTTCATAGCATATCTATTATCCATTGGATAAGGTAATTATATATATATATATATATATATATATATATATATATATATAACTCAATCAAGTCGGTTCAGGTCAAAATCCATCAAGTTTGTATTAAATTGTCATCCATATACCCAATCCAGCTTAGGAGCGGGTAAATTAAATATTGGAGCCATACACGGAGTCGAGCTAATAGTAGTCCTCGTGAAAATATCAATATAACGTGTCATAGCCATCTTTTAAACTCAACCTTCATAATGTCTTGTTTAATAAAAGAAATGTTTGGTAATGTGGTAAAGATCACTTCTTAAAGTATTTTTTACTTTGAAATGTATTAAAATTATATTTTATTATTATTATTTTAAATTTATTATTGATATCAGCACATCAAAATAATAAAAAAACACAAAATATTAATTTGAAACTAAAAAAATTCAATTTTTTTTAAAATACAGTTGAATCGCAATATCAAATAGAAATAAAGTTGATAAGGAGATATGATGGTGTGCTTTTGATTTGTGGTTCAAGTCATGGTACTTGATTAAAAAAATATTTGGAAATACTTGATTAAAAAAATATTTGGAAATATAGTAGTCGTTGTTTTTAAAATGAAATATAAATAATATATTATTTAAATATAAACATCTATATATACAAATGCTACAAATATGAATAATAGCTTAATGCAAGGTTCCACTAAAACTTAATATAATTATATTAACATTATCATTACAAATCTCTTTACTTTAAAGATTTTTTTTTTATCATAAGGTAAATATTAAGAATATAAATTCAAATAATTCTATTTTTTGATTGGCCCTGGTTCATATAAGTGGATTTGTTAAAAAATATAAATATTTTTCTCTTAAGAAGTGAAAGATAATATCAGAGAATAACAAAGGATTTCCGATAAAAAAAAAATTGATTTAATAACTCGTTGAACTTTGATATAATTTTATCACTTATTATTTTAATTTTGTGTGATATGAATATAAATAAAAATAAACGCGTGAAAATAAATTTTCACAAATTATTTTATTTCAATGAGTACTTTTTAAAATATTAGTAGCATAATAAAAACTAACAATAAATTTTTTATGAATCTTTTTGTTTAAATGATTAAAAAAAGATAATAATAAAATATATCATATAAAAAAAATCAAGGATGTAATTTAATAATTTAATAAATTTTTATTATTTTTTATATTTTGAATATTGTTTTGACCTATTTTTAAGCATTTCTATAGTTTTAATAGCTAGAATAAAGTGCCGATAAGGTACTATCCAGGTTAGGGGCAATTTAAAAAGTTTATTTTGTATTATTTAAGATGGAGTTGAATTTAAAAATATCTTGTATTGCTATATAAAAAGAATAAAGTTAGACAATGTATTAATATTTACCAATAAGATCCCGTGATGGTTATTAAGATTTAAAGAATATTTTTGTCAAATCAAATATTTCGAAACAAAGTCGATGCTTCTTACGTATGGTTATGGATTTCAGTTTAAAATATTATGTGTAATAGTTACTTATTTAAAAATAATATTTGTTATGTTTTAAAAAATATTTTTGATATTAACATGTAAAAACAATATAAAAAACATAAAATTATTAATTTTAATAAAACATTATTTTAATAAAAAAACCCTTGTATCTTCATCCATGCGTCATCCACACCTGTAATCGGAACCTAAACAATGATTTAGGAACTATTTATTTTTACGTTTTAAAAGTATTTTTTAAAAAAATTATTTATTTTTATTTTTTTTATTAACTTCAAATTAATATGTTTTTAGTGTTTTCTAATTATTTTGATGTGCTGATGTCAAAAATAATTTTTTTAAAATAAAAAAAAATTATTGGTATGTATTTTGACATGAAAAGTTATTTGAAAAGCAATCACAACCATACTGCCGACACACACTTGGCACTTCGCAAAAATTTTAAATTTTTTTTTAAAAAAGTTATTTTTTTTTTGTGTATTTTAGATTGATTTGATGCATTGATATCAAAAATAATTTTCAAAAAATAAAAAAAAATATTATTTTGATGCATTTCGACGTGAAAAACATTTTGAAAAACAACTACAATCACATTCCCAAACAGGTCGTTAATAACTCTAAAAGATTAAAATGCAGCTACATAACTGTTTTTATTTCGTTTTTTTTCTTAATTTTATGAATTTAATGTATTATTATATTGTATTATTATATATATATATATATATAAAACTAAATCTCCTGGAATTAATTTACACAAAGAGAGATAATAGTAATTTCTCTTTTTTATTTTTTATTATTTTATGTTTTGATCCTCATTGTCTTTTGGTACTTTGCCGTTTGCAATAATTTAAGATTGAGCTTAGCATGTTGTTTTGTATGCCTGCGAATAGAGAGATAAGGTGTAAAAAAATATTTAATTGCTTGATTGATGCCCGGTTTAGAAAAATAAATTTCAATTATATTAATTTAGAGTAATCAAAGCTTTGAAGATTGAAGGTAAAGTTTTGGCAAGTATCAAGCCCTTTTAATTTTATCCCATCAGGCAGGGAAAAAATCCAGGCAATTTTTTTTGGTTACTCAACTTTTTTTAAAAAAAAATTATCCTTTTGAATTTGGTTTTTTTGGAAATTGATTATTTTCATTGCCAATATATACAGATCTCGCGAATTGAGGAAAAGTATCATTGCTCTTTTGATACTCGGTTTATCAAAACAAAACTAAATTCTATTAATATAGAGCAACTAGGATGACTAAATTTGGTACTAAAAGAAATATGGGGTACTAAAGTTAGTGGTCAGATGATAAGTGGAGGAAGTTGCAGTGCATGTGACTTCCTACAATGACAAAAAACACCTTGATGATTTTAGACGCGACGCACCGTGGTTTTTCATTTGAGATGGTGCGTGACATCTAAATTGTGATGGTTTATACAACGATTATTTATTTATTATTTTCCTTTTTTTTTCTTTCCTTGGAATTCACGCCACTCCATCTAAAATTCAAAGTTGTCGTCTTTTTTTATTGTCATTTCAATTTTAGTATTTGGGGCCTTTTGTAAAATTTATTTTTTCTTTTTAATTTTATCGTTTAGTAAACAAATTGAAGTTGTCATCTCATTTTGTTTTTTAGAATTTAGACCTCATTTTTTTGATTTCTATTTTTATTCTTGGTCCTTTTGTAAAATCGATTTTTTTCAATTTCACCCTTTAATACAAAATTGTAAATTGTCCTCTCAATCTCTTTTAATTCAGATTTGATCCGCATTTTTTTTATCACCAATTTTTGTTTAAGTCCTTTTATAAAATTAATGTTTTTTTTTAATTTTACTTTTTAACATCACATTGGTTGGGAATTGAGCTTTAGTGTTTTTCTCGATAAAGTGATTCTAGTCTTAAGACTCGGGTCACAGGTTTAAAAAATTAATCTAGATTATACGATTTTGGTGCCTTGTTTTTTTTTTTTTAAAATTCAATTTTGGTATAACAATTTATTTTTGTTATTTTTTAATCCCTGGTTTTGAGAGGGGAGAGAGAGAGAGAGAGGTTGTTGGATTCCAGCGGTAGAGAGAGAAAAATATAATTGACACTAATTTATGCCACCAAAACGATTTATGTTATGTGTCAAATGGTTCCATTTTATGATAGAAATTCATATTAAGTATTTTTTTACCTTTAAAATTCATGAAAAAACATATATGAATTTAGTTTAATTTTTAATTTTGGGTTAATTTTTGTTTTTTAGATGATTTTTTGGTTTTTTTTGAGGTGATGGTTTGATTTATAATAGTTTCAAAGGTGTTTTTAATCAAAAAGGGGTTGGAAAACTTTTTTTTGGTGAAAAAAACTTAAGTCTCGATTTCTTAATCACCATAATCGTCAGAATTTGAACAAATCAAATGACACATCGTTTGATTTGTTTTTCAAAAAAGTTATCGTCTACCTCAGTTGCAACAGAAAACTAAGGCTTAGTCACATAGTGCCTGACAAAATGGGCTAGATCCAATAATATTTAACTTTTGTGTTTTTTTTTCTAATTATTTTTTTAAATTAATGATTTTTTATAAGGTTTTTTTTCTAATTTTTTTTATTATATTTATATTAATATCCATTCTCTCTTTCATTTTGTTTAGAAATCATATTTTAAATGATAATTATTTTCTTGGTTATACATTTAAATTTTGAAGAATTTTTATAATTCATCTATATTTTTTATAATTTTTTGTATAGATGAACTTGATTTTTGATATTTTCAAATAATACTTATAATATGTGCAACCTTGCACAATGTTTTTTTCCATTTTATTTTATTCAATTATTTAATTTGTGTCTGTATTTTTATTATTATTTACTGAATAAAAATATTATTTTAAAAAATAAATTTAACAAATATAACTGGATAATTCTCAATTTTAATCATGTTTTGTGAGATTAAATATTTTTTATTTATATTTGTCTTAATTTTTTTAATTATTATTTATGATTTTTTTCATTTATAAATACTCATAATTTATAATATATTTGATTATATGTATGTATAAATTTTTTAATTTTTATTTAGAACTTTTTTAAATACAAAAATATATTAAAAAAAATCTATATATATAATTTTTGTTTTTTAAAAAATATTTAACTCACAAATCAAGTATCTAATAAATTTAAACTAGAGGGGTATCGGTGATTTTCCCTTGTTTTTGTCTTTGACAAAGCATCCCCTGCTAACCTAGCTTATCTCATTCGCATTCTCCCTCCCTCCAAAACTTTCGAAACACACAAACCCCTCTCAAGGGTTAGGGTTAGGGTTTTGCCTTATCTATATATATATAAAACCACTCGTCTTCATTCCAACAACAATAGTCTCGCCAATTTAAACAACAATGCCAAGGCACAGAAGCCGGAGCAGAAGCTACAGTCCTGGTCGCCGTAGCCGAACCCCTCCTCGGGGCCGTAAGCGATACGATGACGAAGATCTCCACCGTGACACCCGTTCTTACCGTGACCGTCGCTCTCCTGCTCCATCTGGCTTACTCATTCGCAATCTCCCTCTCGATGCCAGGTCCTTTGCTCTTTCTCTCTATTGTTTAATTGTTTTTGCAATTTTTACTAATCAATTCGGCTTGAGGACAGTTTTTATGCTACCATTTAAGTTTTTAACTAACAATGGAATCTTCGATGGTAAGTGTGAACTGAATTTTGAACATTTATTTATTCAAGTCGTGTAATATTATTGTTGAATATTTTTAACTAGGTGATTACACTCGTATTGTTTCAATTCTTGTTTAATACCTTGACTGTTAATTTATAAGGGACATGGTTTTTTATGCAGTTATTTAAGTTTGAATCTTCGTCAACTGAATTTTAAATGTCCGATTCCTGTCTGTTGATCTATTAAAATAAAAAACTTACTGGTCATGTATGTTCTGCAGGCCTGAAGATCTTAGGGGGCCATTTGAGAAATTTGGTCCTTTGAAAGATATTTATCTGCCCAAGAATTACTACACTGGGTAATTGCTTGTTTTTATTGTATAAGTGGTGTTTGGTTTTCAGTTGTTTTGTGCCTGACATGTTAATGTTGGTGTTTCTATGTTTTATTTCTTCATCACAATATTGATTAGTTTGGTTGATGGTTAGTTTTCTTATGATTTTTGTGTTGCTGTGATTATAGGGAACCACGAGGGTTTGGATTTGTGAAGTATCGTTACGGTGAAGATGCAGCTGAAGCAAAAAAACGTATGGACCATAAAATCATTGGTGGACGTGAGATAAGAATTGTCTTTGCCGAGGAGAACAGAAAAACACCTCAAGAAATGCGCAGAACTCCTCGTACAAGGTGTGTCAATAACTTACTTGACTCTAGTGATTCATGTTTATTCAGTTCTTATTGTATCAATTTTTCTGTTCAACTGAAACAGCACTTTTAATTCATTAGCTTACTAATTCTTTTTAAATTTTATTTCTAGTGACCGACATGGAGGCAGCCATGGAGGGAGAACACCACCAAGGTCCCCAAGACATCGATATCGTTGTTAGTTCAAATTTTCCTGACTTCTTTATCAAAATATTCTTCAAAATTTTGTGGTTTTATCTAAACCTTATTATGCAAGTGATCTGTTTTTGAAATCAATGAATTTTTCCTTGAATAATTTTGATGAACTGTTGGATTTTTTCATTGACAGCCTACTCACGCTCACCTTCACCTGCCAGGCATGATTCGAGGTTCGATTTTATCTGTTCAGTATCTGTTTTGCTTTCTTTGTGATGCTGTTACATGTTCTTGTCATGGCATTTCCTTTCTCATATCTTTTTGCAACATGCATTAATTTTTTTTTCTTCATTTCAATGCTAGTGAATTGTATCTTACAACCGTAAGCTTCTGCATACCAGCAGTTTTTTCACAAGATTAAGCTGCTTATTTCTTTTGTCACTTCTACACTTTTCACTTTCATTTAGGAGACATTAGAGTTTCAACCTTAGGAATAGTGGCATGAAATCATAGAGGATTGCTGTATGTCTTTCCATATACCATGAAATGGATGGAGCATTTTATCTTTCTGTGAATAGTATGAGTTTGTAACATTATTTTGTTATTAATAGTATTAAATTCATATACCCATGTGACTGGTAAGTTCATGTGGGATGCACTCCCACCTAACAAACAACATGGTTATTGCTGTCAATGATGATATAGTGATGCGTTGCTTGTTCATTTGTTTTCTTGGCTCAGAGGAGGTTGATATTTGTTTTCTTTATTTCCCACGCGCCTAGAGTTGACATTGCATGTGTTTCAATGAATTTGAATGTTATCTGCCGGTGACCTTGTTTCTGCAGATGTTAAAGTGAAAAAGGAGATGATAAATAAAGATTAATTCCAAAAAGAATTCATAGTGATGGTCGACATGCTTATCTTTCAATGAATGCCTTTCAATAAGTTTTGACCATAATGTCACCTTCACCAGCTATTCTCTACAAACTGCATTTGGCTTTCCCATTCTTTGACATTTGGGTTGGTGAGGTTTACTACAGTTGAATTGGGCTATAGCCAAACTTGATGTGAGAGACGACTAGAATCACAGGGTATTTATTCCTTTATTTTTCATAAAAAACTTTAGAGCAACTTTTTAATAAGGATTTTTTTTAAGTTTGATATCTTGTTTTGCATATACTATCCAGTTAAGAAAGAATATAAAGCTTATATTTGGCCCAAGAAAGAAATCATCTTCAAAGAAGGAAAGCTATTCAAAGTTTTACTGGTAGAGATATGATGGCAATGTCCAAGAAAAAGATAATATGAGATTTTAGAATGTTGGGGCAAAGAGAGCCATGAAGTTATCGGATGCTGATCAATAGAGCCGAACTGTCAATTGTTTGGATGCAAGTATCATAATTTTGTTCAGAAACCCTGAAAAGGTGCAGGTAACAGCCATATTTTGATCAATTAGATTTTCAACGAAGCTGCAGGAAAAAATATCATTTCTCTAGAAACAAGTCATCTGTCATTTATCTAAAGGAAGAATGCATACTGAAATTGCGTTATTCATGAGACCACAAATTCAGACAGATCTATTATAACTGGAGTAGATATGCTTCATATTTCTGTTTTCTTTGTCTAGGTTCATCATTGATCTAGTCACTTATTTTGGGAAGTTCTTTCATATATCTTTATGTTCGTTGAGACAGGGATCGCGGTGTGAAGGAGGATTATTGCTCTCCACGGAGATCAAGATCCATTTCACGCTCTCGTTCTCCACGAGATGAGAGGGACTTCCAGGTAGACCAGCGGTCGCTAAGTCCATCGGAGAATGGCCGAAACCCCAAGGAAAGGAACCATGCATCTCGTGGGTCAAGGACTCCGAGGGCCAATAGCCGTTGTCCATCAAGGTCGCATTCACAATCCCATGGGTAAGTACCTTCTGCTTCGTTTTTTCCTTTTTTATCAAATAAAGTCATTTGATATCTACTCTTTAGTTTAGAAAAAACCATTGTGAGGTGAATGTATGTCTTAGGTCTTACCAGGATGTAATAGGAACTCTGGCAAAGTATCTAGTGCTCAAATTTCCAAAATCGTATTTTTCTATAACTATTGAGGGTATTGCTCTGTTACATGTAGTTTTCAGAACATGGATGTAAGCCAGCTTGAGTGTCAAAGTCTAATGCATGATGCAGTGATAGAAACAGTTCTTCCTTTACAGAACATGGAAGTGCAGTGTTTGCTCTGATTTGAGCCATTTGGGATAAAAGACTGAAATTTTTCAAGCAAACAGCGTTCCTTTGTTACATGTAGTTTTCAGCTTTTTTTATGATGCTTTTGGGGATGTCTGTAGTCAGCATACAGAGATGTTATAGAGCGCTGTCCTAGTTTTGTTTTTGTGTTTTTGTCTTTATTATGAGGAGAATGGCTCATCCACCTGTTTGTAATTTCTCCTTGATCCACTTTTGCTTAAAACAACTTTATACAAAAAAAAAAGAAGCCAGCGAGGGAACTTATAAAGTATGCATTGAGTGTTGTTGTTTTTTAAGTAGTATAGCGAGAAGGCTTTTTGTGATCCTTATTTTATGAAGTTCAAATGATTTGTCATGGTTTCTGCTTTGGTTATTCTTAGATGTCTACATGTAGAGTATGACAGCATGCCTTCATCTTTTTCTTTGTATTACTTGAAATACTGGAGTGCTGATCCTTTGTTTTTTCTGTGCAGTTCTCGCTAATGTCTGTTCTTATTGACGCTGCCATTTTATGCTGGTTGCGGTTCTGTCGGAGATCATCCCGCGGGGGAGTTACTATAAGCTATATGAAGAATGTTAATATGGCTATGATATGTGGATTTCTTTTGGTTTAGAGTACTTGTTATCTCAGTGACTAAGAAGCATTCTCGTGCATGTCAATATTTTGTGCTGCTCATGTGGTTCCTGTTGGAAATCGTACTGTCTAGATGACTTGGCTGATAACCCTATTTGGCTACCTATGTTCATGCCAAGTGAATTTAGTCCCATCGTATTTTAGTATTCCATAAATTGGTGTTTGTAATTTCCAGAGCTCGTTACCTAAATACTCTAAAAGAATTGGGTATCTTATAGAGCCGCACTGTTTATATATACAATGTGAACAGTAAAACATCTTGATGCATCTTTTTTATTGTTTTACATCAATTCTATGACAGCTCAAACGGCTGAAGCGCGCGGCTGTGTCGAAGGTCGGAGGTTTGAATCCCTGCGCCAGCAATTTTTCTTTCCAAAAATTTAGGCAATGTTCGCTTATGGAAAGTTATTTTTTTGTAAATTATTTTTTAATTTTTTTTGTGTTTTGTTATTAGAAAATTTGATCAATAAAAATAACTTTCTAGATAAAGAAAAATTTAGCTTAATTTTTTAAAAAATATTTTTATTTAATTTTTATTTTGAATAAAAAATACTTTTCAGAAGTTATGAAAAAATAAAAATGTTATTTTTTTTATTATATTAAATATGATCTTTAAATTTTTAAATTATATATATTTTGTTTTGAATATTTTTTTTTCAATTCTATCTCTTAAAATTTAATATATATATATATATATATATATAATCAAATAATTTAGTGGATAAATCACTTAACCTTCAATTGTTAATTTTGTTTTTCTAGTTTTATACTAGTGATTTGTTATTATTAATAAACTTTTCCATCTAAAAAAGTAATAATCCCATCTTGCATTTAAACAAGTTATTTTTGTGCAACAACCTCTTTCGCCATTAATATCTAAAATCTAGTTTTCTTTGATCGTGAGTTTTTGTTAGACTTGTGGAAGGTTGTGACATTGTGTTTGGTTAATCATTTATATTTAAAAGGTCTAGCATTTCATGTTTATAATTTTCCTAATGTATTATGATCTTGATTAATCTCCAAGTCAAAAATAAAAAAAAGATAGAATAAGTTTTATTTTTGTTTTGTAATTCCACTTGTAAGAATCATTTAGGATTTTAATTTTATCTTCGAGTAAGTGTAAAATACATTTGCGTCATGGTCATTCAGTGCCTACCTTTGAGTCTACACTTACCATGAATTGGATCATTAGTGATACCCTTAGGGCTATCCAAAGAGAACTACAACTTATGCAAACCCAACTTGTTTCAAAGAGTTAGATTCCTAAAGAATTCTCAAATAAAGTACCCAAAAGCCTAATAAAAATCACATCAATAATCATTGTAGGCAAGTTCATTAAGGACACCATTAATAGAACTATCATCTAGGTTATTCTAGTTATGTTAACCCTAATGAGCAGGTCATGAAACCTAATATAATAGAGATCTTGACTTTTGACGGTTATCATGATTTTTAGTCATCACTTTTTTAATCACTCCAACTTGTTAAAAAAGAAAAAGTTAGATTTGTTAAGATAAAATTCATTAATAATACCTGATTTTATTAGAAGGAGAGGTAAATTTTCTATCATTGATTAGATTGAAATGAAACAAAAATTATATGAGAAATACCTATCATAATCTTATAGAAATAAACTCTTAAATCAACTGAAAAATATTAGGCAATGAAATAAGTCTAATAGCGAATATGTAGCATAATTTTATGAGTATAATGGAAAATATATCATTAGAGAGAACGAGACCATAAATTTTAGTAGGTTTCGTGGAGGTTTGAATGATAATCTTAAAATAAAGGTTTTACTTAAAGACATTTCCATCATTGACCAAGCTTATAATGTAGTGCAAGATTATAAGCTAGCTATAAAAAGTCAATGGATAAAACATTAAGATCACCATAACACCCTTGCGAGGTCTCAATTTAAGAGTAATAGTTCTTTGTTAGATGCTACACCTCACAAACAAAATTCTAGGAGTGCCCAAGTTTATAGAGAATATAAGAGAAAATTAATTGTCAATAAAGATGAGTTTAAGAGTTTAATATTAATTTATTTAAGTATCATGATGTATTTAATGTTGATAAATATTTCATGATATAGGTTATACCTGAATGGTGTCATTTGAAAAGCAATTGTAAATTGCAAGCGAGAAGTACTGGATATTCAAAGTATTGCAAATATTTAAATAAAATAATTATGTTATTAAACTGTTATTAAATTTTGATATTAGCTTCATCTTTGATTTGAAGAGCCTTGTTATATATAAAAGACAACATCTTATCTATGATACTTATTCTTATTATTGGTACAAAAGGAATATATTAATATTACTTAGAATTCACATGTTTTTACTAGGGGATGATGAAGTTCAAGAAATTCTAGTTTATGAAATAGCTTATTAGATTGAGATTATACTTAGATTACATGATAAATATTGCAACAATTTAATTTTGATTTTTAAAAGTGTTATTGAAGCTATTTGAAGATATACTCGATGAGGTCAAGTTTTTCCAACTTAGGAGAATTGGTAGAGACACTGGACCTAAAACATGGTTTACATATAAATATTCTCTTTGATGATGCGAGATAAGCCAACTGTTGTTTAATGTTCAAGAGATTAAGATTTTTGTTATTATTTTATTTTGAACTTGAGTTTAGTTTTGTAAACTTTTGACCAAATAGTTGGTTGTTTCATGGTTTTACCCTTTATACTATATATTTTTTTAATCTGTAGTTAAATTATAATAATTTGATAAAACGTCTGAGACTTTCAATTTTCCAACCCCCAATTTTCCTCTCTTTTCTCTCTCTTCTTTAGCTCCTAATTTTTTGCTCTTCACTTCTCCCCTCTTACCTCTCCTACCTCTCTCTTTTGTCCCCATCAATAACCAAACTGAAGAGACGCAACAGAAAGCATTCTGGGAACTTGCGAAATAAAAGGAGATGATCTTTACTCAATAGTGCTCTTTCCAGGAAATAGGAACGCGCCTTTCAAAATGTGGAATTTGTGGCTTAGGTTCAAAATCTTTACAAGTAACTAAGGAATTTTTGTACTTGCTATGAATGTATCAATGCCTTCATTCCTTCAGAGGCCAGCAAACCTGGCAACAATATGCAGCAGGAGAGCCTTTCAAAATCCCATCCCTAATTTCAGGTCATTTTTTTTTTTTTTCAAAAGCACAGTTGGAATGCAATGACACACCAAACCTGGTTTCTTCATGAATATTTATCAAACACAATATTTCAAGCAGGATGCAGATCTATCAGAATCCAAAAGCAAATAATGTCATTGGCAAACATGCTTAAGCACGGGAAAACATCCTATCCTTTCTTTTGAATGCAATCTGAAAGTACAATCCGAGCGTACCAGAAGTGAGACAATATTGGCACAAGAAAAAGAAAATTTTTAGCACCAGCAGTATTTGCTCATCACAAACTGTTTTGTGACCTAAATTATTGTGAGCTGATTACTAGTTCCGTTTGCCAATCATTCCAAAGGGCAAGCTTTCTCAAATGCTTGTTGCTCTTTGCGACACAAATCAAATTCATTTGTATAGTAATACATGCAACCAACGTAAGCATCCATCTCATTTGTGCACTTCTGGTGAAGATCTTTCAACCTGCAGTGGCAAACATCTCAAAATTTAGATTATACAACCAAGCATGCCAAAGTGTGAAATGGTGAGCATGTGCTGGTGGGTTGGTTTGATGCTGGATAGAGTCCTTTATAAGTAACTGATATAGTGTTCATTAAATATCATTTTATAATAAATTAGGCAATTTTACCTGTGGGATATAAAGAAGTCATACAGCCTATCAGAAAAATGAAAACTAAATAAAGTTTGTGGTACAGCTTGTTCACAGTATCGCACACGGGAAGAAAATGACATTCTGACCAGCTACCAGGTTACAAATAGATCAAGTTCATTCGTTGATGAGACATTCAGGTATGATAATTTATTCAACAAGCAGAACTCACCTAATTTTGTACATGCATGCTATAAATCTAAGTGCGGAAATGCCAATGCATGCAAGTTTTAATCCTTCTACATTACAATCAATTTGTCTGAATCTATAATATCAGCAATACCCCGATTGCTAAGATTACAGAAACAAAATAAGAGTCAATGGATGGAAAAATGAATGCAATGGATTCACTCAGTCCCTGATTGCATTAAAGGATTGTTAAAGGTGACTGGATCTCTGTTGCATGAACTTTGAACTACTTTTTTTTTTTAATCAAGACTATACTCTTATGACTAATTGCTTGGACTATGACCCAGAAATGTAATCAATGTTAACAAGGTTTAGATTCTTGACTATCTACGTCCCTAAGGTGGACAAATAATACATTATTTCAAATCTCTTTCTAGAGCAAACATGAATTAATAACGATATGCATTTTCCCAAACCCTAACCTTTCCATTTCTCATAGTGGGGTAGTAGCAATACCATGCATTTAGTTGCAGCCACTCAATGCATCAGAAAGCTAACTACATGCATCAATCAGCTGCTTTTGCCTAACTTTCAATACCAAAGATAAATACAGGCGTAAAAAATAATCCAGTTTTAGCTCCACAAGGAATTCAGAAACAATAAACACTACATCAACTAATCATTCTAGCTTGATGCCTAAACCATATCAGCAACTCTAAGAGCTTCATATCTAGCAAAACCAATCATCTCCATAAGGTTACATAAATTGATTCCTTAATTTTGAAACACAAACTGTAACCTTCATCAATATGAGAGACAAAATACACAAAAAAAAAAAAACAGAGAGATGATGCAAGTTCCTCAGTTCCCATTAATTAAAAGCTCTATCAACCTCATGGGAGTAGACATTCCGACCTCAATGCAAAAAACACGAAAAATCAGAGACCCGACCTTGCTTTCCAGCTCAATCCCACCACATTTCAACATCCAAACAGGCCCAAAATAAAATAACCAAAACCCAATATTTCATTCACCTTCATATCCCAAACAAACTTCCCAAACTTCCTAAAACCCTTAATACCAGTACATAAATTACAATCAAACATCATTAATTAACACAACAAATAATGAATTAACAATCACCAGAAACAGTATCACAAGAAAAATACTAGATAAAAAAGGTTCAAGACAAAATTGTATAGATTTGCACTTACAATCCAAGGACACAGCGAGTGACTTGCTGGCCTTTATCGAGGCATTTCTCCGGGTTTGGATCCTTCTTCTTGCACTTAAGAAATTCCACGTTCTCCGGAAAGCATCTTGTCGCTATATGCTTCGATGAAGCCGCTAACACCGCTGATGTCGGGATCGGGTTCCCCGTCGCATCCACAGCACTCGCTGCCATCTTCAACAATAATCTACAAAAGTAACAAAGTTCAAAACTTTTCTATCAATTCCCACATTTTCTCAGTAACCAAATATAACATTAAGGAATTAACAAGAATTTTTTTTGTTGTACTTTTGTTTGCTTTACCACTTCGTTGCTACTGGGAAACAGGAGAGAGAGAGAGGGGATTGTGAAGGTAAAGCAATGCTAATGGCTAACATGATTGGTAAGGTCATTTTAGGTAATACACATTAATGGTAGAGGGCATTTATGTAATTGAACAGACCATGAGTGGTTTATTTCAATTTTCGAAGGGTTTTTGTATTTTCAGCTTCTGCTTTTCGTCGACCGACATTGTTGACGGCTGCAAAGAAGAGTACCAAGTGAGCTTCTTCTTCTTCGTCTTCTTCTTCTTCTTTGCTTCATTATGATGTATTAATCTGCAGTTCTTTTTATGGGGTTTCTGTAAAATATTTATTTATAGTGGGATTTGCTTAGTTTGGCCAGTATAAGTTAGGGTTTTTTTTTTTTGGAAAGGGAAAGAATAATGAGAGAATTAATCATGGTTTTGAGTCGGCAGGAGTGGAAATTAAAGAAAGATGCTTTAATGAGTTTGAAGTTTCGTGTTTTTTTTGTTCGGTTCATGACATCAAGTTTGTTTAAAAGGTGTTTGATAAAATGTGCAAGTGAGACATCCTTATTGTAAATGTGTTATGCTGTTAGGGTGCAATGATTCCATCTTCTTCTAGTTTACTGGTGCTGTGCTGTATAGGTTTTAAATAGTTATATTTTGATCATGTAGGAATTAGGATTCTAGGAAAGATAATTTGAAGAAGCTCCTATCGTTGAACATTTTTATTGAAGTGACTGCTCCGAAGGACATGAATGCGCGTAGCTGTGGTTGGAACTGAAAGTTTTCCTTTCGCTTTTAGTGATGACCTGCAGATGTGTATCCGTGCATATATGAATAATATTCATTGCTTATTGTTTTTAAAGTAACATGTCTGTCAGTTTCTTTAGAAGAATATGTTTTCATACTGTTTGGTGACTTCCTGCTGTACACATATATATTGTTAAGCAATGGGTGACAAAAAGAAGAAGACTTTCATGTTCATCCGCCTTGTTTCTGCTGCTGGAACTGGATTCTTCTATGTCAAGAGGAAGAGTGCCAAGAAAGCTTTGGAGAAGCTCGAGTTTCGCAAATACGACCCTCGAGTAAATCGCCATGTTCTTTTTACAGAGGCAAAAATGAAATGAGAGGGAAAGGCAATGTAAGAGGTTTATCTTTTCTTATCTACTTTTCTGGATGAGTATCTTGTGACTGTTACCATGGATAATTTCATAGTTTAGTGGAGCTGAATAATTACTCTTGTATTATTGGTTCTATTTGTGTTCCTTGTTCCTCATTCTAGCCACCAGAGATTTCTTAACAGACATGGGACTCCCTGGTCAGGTTTTTTTGTAGGATGCTTTAGAGCATGAACATTAACTGAATTTGTGATATCTTGATGATGTTTGTGATCTCTCGTGTCTTGGGGCTTCCAACTTCCTCAACAAACGCATTCAAATTCCTAAAATTCATGTTCATTTTAAGTATTCAAACTGAACATTAGCATTATGTTTTACCAACATGGAGTTCGTTGATGACCCGCCTGGATCATGTGGTTAGAAGCCAACTGGTTAGGTTGTAATTTGCACTCATTGGACTCTCATTTATTGCAATTGTGGACTTCAATTTTTACACACCCATCATTTAGTGATGTGATTGGGTTACTTCGTGTTTGAAAGCCATTTCGTTAGTAACAAGTTGATTCTACATGGGAATGTCAGTAGGCCTGTTGAAAGAAGGTGATTGATTTCATTTTCTAATGTAAAAAATGAGGTCAAGGGCCCATCTTTGTCATGTTCTTATTAGACAATAATTTCTATGCCACCACGGACGGTGGTGGCTTTTGGGTTTTTGCAGCTGTCATGGATGCCTGATTCTAATCACTTGCAACCAGTGCATTCTTGAATTGCCACCTTTCATAGCAGTTCCTTTGGGTTGGCGTTGTGGAGAATCAACTGTATAATCAATTATGACTACAATAATTTTTGGCTTTGCCCCATGGCCGGCAATCGATGCCGGCGATAATTGTTAAAGTGGTTACCTGTATAATTGGTCGAGAATTGTATTTTTGAACGTTGTTAAAAAAAGAAGAAGCTATGTTTGGGGGAATTTTCAATAGTCAGCTGTCATACAAAAAAATTAATTGATTTGGTGGGTTTAAAAATATTTTGAATGAAAATATGATTTGGATTTAAATAATAATTTTAAAATTATTATTTTTTATATAAATATTGAGACAATGATATATTGTATTGACATAAGTTTTATAGTTTAATTTATTAAATTTGTGATTTAGATTATAGATTTATTGGATTTTATATTTTTTAAATTATTTTTTTAAAATAATATGATAACAATAATAATCGCTTGTAAAATTAAGCACCTATTTAACGTTAGGAGTTTGCTTAACTTCGTGACAGTTTTGTAGAAAATAAATTGAAATAAATTATGTAGCTTAATTTAACTTGCTAAATCCGTAACTAAGGTCTTGGATTCCACTGGGTTTAATAAAATAAAAATAGACAATTGCAAAATCAAATAACTAACTCAATGATGTTATGTTTGTTTGAGAACGCAATAATCTATAAAAAGCAAATTGAAATAATTTATGAAATTCAATTTCTAATTAATCCAAGTTATTCCATCAAATATACGATCTAGGTCATAGACTTCACTAGATTATGAATTTCATTAAATTTAACAACTTTATTTTTTTGTTTAATTATTGATAAAAAGATATTCTCGTAAAATTAAGCACTAAAAAATATCAGAGTGTTTGTTTAAGATGATAATAAACCTATAAAAAAGCAAATCACAACAAATTATATAGTATAATTCAAAATAACAAATTATATAGCATAATTCAAAATCAATAAAATATTAAAAAATAAAATTGAAAAAAATTCAATTAAAAAAAACCAATAAATATCCAATATTAATAAAATAAAATAAAATAAATAATTAAAAAAAAACCTTTGCACAACTCTAAAAAAAAGCTAGGAGAGTGGGACAAGGGCATGTCTCCATGCCTAGGCCTCTTGCTTATTCTTTAATATTTTCAAGGGGCAGACAAAATATTATCCATAACAAATGGGACAGTCAAGCAACTGACTTCAAGGGATAAAAAACCCACCTTTCAACAATTATTTTAGTTGAAATGACCTAAAAAAATCTTATAGACCTAATAAACTTGATTGGGTTTGAAAATAGGATTTAATAAGTTTAAAAATAAAAAATCAACCTGAATCTAAAAATATTATCGAGTCCTATTTATTTTTTTCGACAAGATAAATGAAAAAAAGACATAAATATTACTCTTTTCATAAAAAACAATGTGTTGACGTCAAGAACAATGAATTTCATTATCGAAAAGTTGCTATTTGCCAACTTTTTCTTTCTTTCATCATCTTTTGATGACTCCCTCTCTCATGTCCTAAACTTGGGGACTAAATGCAAGAAAAATAGAACTTTGGACCAAAATGTGTAGTTGAAAACCTAAACAGAACAAAAATGATTTCTTGACAAAATCCCAAGGCAAAAAACAACCCAAAGGGCACTAACACATTTTTTATATTAAAAAAGCCTCCCATTTTTTCTTGGTTTCAATTTTGATCTTTTTATTTTAATTCTTTCTCAAAACAATAATTTCATATTCTTTCTTGTGAAATAAAGCTACAATTCAATGGTGGACATTTTTTTGAGATTGAGATAATCACATAAAAAATAAATTGAAACAAATTATCAATCCAAAATCCCAACCAACATAAAATCGAAGGATCAAATTGAAAAGAAAAATTCAATAAATAAAGGAAAAAAGAGAGAAAGGACTAGAATTGACACCACATTTGTTTTAAAAACAAAGGCTTGCCATTTTCTCTTTGTTTTAATTTTGGCTCCCTTATTATCATTATTTTTTCCAAACAACAAAATTGAATTTGTTTTTGTGAAATTGAACAACAATTCAATATTAAGATGTTTTTCTGAAACCGCGATAACAACATTAAAAGCAAATTAAAATAAATTACCAACCCTAAATCCCAATAAACACAACATTAAAAAATAAATTGAAAATAAATAAATAAATAATCAATAACAGTAAAAAAAACAAAAAAAGAAGAAGAGTAAAACCTCGTTGCAATTTATGGTAGATCACCTCATAGTCCATAGTGAAAGTAAAGAACTGCGAGATTTATTTTATCTTTTTTTTTTTTAAAGTTTATGTGATGAGTATGTATGTTTTTCTATGCTTATTTGCTATGATTTTTTATTTTGATTAGTAGAGCGAACTCTAAGTTATTATTCTAAACAATCTATTACTAAGTTCGCTATCAAAATCGAAGTTGTGATATATAAACTTGTAAAGCAACTAAGTTTAATAACTGTGGTGAATTTATGTTATTAATCTTAGGAAAAATATGTGATCAAATCAAACATGAATTGTAGACAGTTATGTTGTTTAGATTAATCAAGTTATCTAGTTCTTAAGGCTGCCATTGAATTAAATTAATAGTGTAAACACTATAGTTGTTTGATGATTAGGGCTAGTTATATGGCAGATCAGTTAACTAACTAATGCTAAGAAAAAATAAATATTCAGAATATAATTTTATATATCATTTCAATGATCGGTTCTGATTTTCGTAGGTGGATGTTTACTTGAAATCAAGATTTGTTGTCTTGATAATTTTTGGATTTATTTAATTTAGCTTAATTGTTTTGTTCTGCTATAGCTTAGATTACCTCAAAACTCTGAACTAAACCTTTCTCGTGGGATCGACCCCTTGTTTTCTATTTACTATCTTGTTTATTTAAGTTATGGTAATTAATTTGTGTGACTGCGACATTACAACATGTCTTACCCAAAGTGTAGAGCTAGTGAAGCATCATTCATCATTACCAAAGCATATGAATACATGTAATAAGTTTGGGGGTGTCTTAATTTGTGGGGTTGAGCCAATAAAACAAGTTGTTATGCTGAATTTTTTGAGTTTTATAAATTTATGTAAGAAAAGAAAGGAAAAAAAGAACAACTTGTTCTAACTTTAGTGAAGGGTTAGAGATTTAGAAGGTGAAAGATCATTCCTTGGTTTGAATGAAAATTATTCTTTTGAACAATAAATGGAGGAGGTTAACGTGGGTGTCATATTTTTAAGTTTAAAATGTCTAGATGGAGTGTTTGATATTCTATGCTTGGTTTTAGGTAATTTTGCTCCATTAGTTTTGACAGCTCTAAGCTACCCTACCAAAGATTTCCTACCTTAAAGCCCCATTACAACCCTAATAAAGACCTTATGATTTGTGTCATGCATGAAATTCAAGTTGTGGAGAATGAGAATATTTGCAAGCTTATGTAGATCATTTCGAGTGGAATGAAATTAAGTGAAGCACAAACCTTTCAAACACACGAGAAATGAGTGATTATTCTTTTTTTTTTTTGGTAAGCTGACTTATGTATTAAAAGAAAATGATACAAAGAATATAATGGGCATACCCAAGATTTACAATGTGGACAGAAACGAAAACCATCAAATGGCTACAGGTTAGCCACATAACAAAACAAAAACTTAGACCAACTAGATATGCTAGGGGTACAAAAACAACCAGCTAAACATCAAATTAAGAGTCCATGTTATTGACCCTCCAAAGTCTTTGGATCCTTATGTTTTCATCTGTTTGTTGAACATTCCTCATCAAAACAAGCTTATCGCGAATGATACATTTGATTTGATCAAAAACCAAATTCGAAGCTTTAGACACATCTGCAAAGATCCTTGCGTTCCGTTCTTGCCAGATACAATACACTGTTGCTGCGAAACCCAGTTTACGAGAAAAGTTGATGAAACTTTTGCCATGCCAAGAGACAGTGGTCAATCAAATCCATTCATCCAAGCTTTTTGTCATTCTTGGAATGTCGCATCTGTCACAAACATTCCACCATAATGCTTTCGTAAAGGAGCATTCAAAGAACAAGTGGTTGTGATCTTTATTATTGCGGAGACAGAGTGAGCACCTATTGGGACCATGAATACCAAACCGATGAAGTCTATCCTGCGTTGAGAGTTTTTGTTGGATAGCCACCTAAAGAAGAAATTCATGTCTTGGGACAACATTCTTGAACCACACGATGTCATGCCAATCAACCATTTAATGATGAATTCTTAGTTGTTCCCAAGCTACTTTGACCGAGAAACTCTGATTTGGCGAATCCAACCAAACAATCTCATCCTTTTGCCCCTTAGGAGTAGATGTGGAAGGAATAACTTCTATAATGGGGTGCCAGCCAATAGCATGAGTGATAATAATTCTCCATTCTAAGTTATTAATCAGCACGTTCACTCTCGCGTTGTGTTCCATACCTGAATCATAGATGAAACGTTCATCGTAAGTATCAGCGAGCGGGCTGTGAGGATGCCAATTGTCAAACCATAGAGAGGTTGTCATTCCATCTCCGATGATGTGCTTCATCTTCGGCCATGCTAAGGATCTGAGCTTTAGAATCTTTCCCCAAGCCCAAGAGCAGCTTCCTGGTGCCTTGATTGTCCAGAAATTCCTACCTCGCAAGAGATTGGATCTGATCCAAGTAGACCAGATTGAGCCATATGAGTCATTGCACAAGTTCCAAATATGTTTCAACAAGGCAATCTTGTTCCATTCTGCTATCCTTTTTATGCCTAGCCCCCCCTTCTTTTTTGGAAGACATACCTGATCCCAAGCCACTTTAGCCCTAGTAGTGCTCATATCTGAACCTGACTAAAGAAAGGATCTCATAATTTGCTCAACATTTTTCACTACTTCCCCAGGTAATAGGAATAGAGATGCCCAATTGACCTGGATGGAGAATAAGATTGAGTTAATCAGCTGTACTCGCCCTGCGAAAGAGAGTGTTCTGCAGGTCCAATGTCGAACTTTAACGGTAATTCGATCCACGAGGCCCTTACAATTAACAGCCTTTAGTCTGGACGAGATAAGAGGCACTCCCAAATATTTCATAGGAAGCTCCCCCTCTCTAAACCCAAGAATACTGATAATCTGTTCCCTCTCAGCACCTAACGGACCGCTCAAGAAGATGTCACTTTTGTTTGGATTTGGATATAGACCTGATAGAACTTGAAACTCTGTGAGTACATTTTTGATCATACGAATTGAATGTACATCCCCTTTGTTGAATATCATCAAGTCGTCGGCAAAGCAAAGATGAGAAATTTTGTCCTTCTTGCATCTCCAGTGGAACTTGAAGTTTTGGTTGGCACTCATATTGTAGAACAGCCCTGACAGGATTTCCGTGCATAGGACAAACAAATATGGAGATAATGGATCACCTTGTCTCAGCCCTCTCCCCCCTTGGAAGTAACCTGCAAGTTCACCGTTGACGTTGATTGAGAATTGACATGATGTAACACAAACCATGATCCAATCAATGACTATTCTAGGGAATCCCATTTTTATTAACGTAGCATCAACGAAATCCCATCGAACCGAGTCATAAGCCTTCATCAGGTCTACTTTCATAGCACAACGAGCAGTACCCGTAGTTGTATGATATCCTTTCATTAGTTCCTGAGACAAAAGAATATTGTCACTGATTCTCCGTCCAGAGATAAAAGCTGTTTGATACGGACCTACTAAGGATAGTAAAACAACTTTCATTCTCCCAGCTAGAATCTTCGCGATGCATTTATATACTGTATTGCAGCAAGATATAGGATGAAAATCTATCAACCTTGTATGATTAACAACTTTAGGGATAAGGGAAATGGATCTAGCATTCATTTCTTTAAGCATTCTACGAGTTTGGAAGAAAGAGCTAACAACGTTGATTACATCTTCCCCCACTATGTGCCACATTCTTTTGAAGAAACCTGCGTTGAAGCCATCTAGACCAGGAGCTTTGTTGTTTTTCAAACTAAACATAACATGCTTAATCTCCTCTCTTGTTACATCTTGTGCTAGTACATGCTGTTGAGTTGAAGACAATTTGTAATTAATTGCTGATTGCATCACTTCCTCGTTCAGGACCCTAGGCATTTGTTTCACTCCCAATATATGCTGGAAGTATGCAATTACTTATGATTTGACTGCCTCGTGTCCTTCAGCGACTTCTCCATCCTCCCTTGTAACCGAGAGAAGCTTATTTCTATTCTGTCTACCATTTACTGATTTGTGAAAGTAGCTAGTATTCTGATCCCCCAAGCTAAGCCATTGTATCCTTGCCTTTTGTTTGAAAAAACTTTCTTCTGCCCTGATAGTAGAAGCATAGTTACGAACAACATCTCTTTCTCGCATACGCAATGTTGGATTCTTAGGCGCTGTATGCAGAGCTTGTTGAGCCTTATCCATGTGATCTTTTGCATCTTTGACTCTATCGGAAATATTGGAGAAGTGAGTCTTATTGAAATGTTTAAGTTCCTGCTTTAGCTTCCTTAGTTTGCAACACAGTTGATACATTGGACAACCTCCCGAATGCTGATCCCATACTTTCTTCACCAAGGGCATGAACTCGTCATGATCCATCCACATATCGAAGAATCTGAATGGTTTCTTTATGTTCTGAACATTGCCAGTGACTTTTACCACCATGAGAGAATGATCCGACATACCAGCAGGCAAGAATCTCGCTTCCGACAATGGGAAGTGCATATTCCACTTCTCATTCATAAGCACTCTATCTAGTTTCCGCATAATCATATTCTCAGGACATTGGTTTGTCCAAGTATAATGCATACCTGAATACCGAAGATCATCCACTTTCGCTTCACGTATACATGTTTCCAATCTGTCCATATGACCAGCCCACGTAGAAGACCCTCCTAACCTCTCTGACTGGTTGCAGATAGCATTAAAGTCGCCCATAAGAATCCATGGGGTTGACTCCCATCCATTACTACTACTCATAATATCAGACCATAAAGCCTCACGTAAGGATGCATTATTGTCTCCGTAAATGATTGAAGCATTAAAACAGATATTGGTAGCTAATATCATGACAGAAACATGGATAGCCTAGTCTGACATTCCCAGAACATCCATCTTCACCAAATCAGCATTCCAACAAACCTAAATACGACCACGACAAGAGAAATCATAATTATACAAGAATGACCAATTACACAGAAGAAGTTGCGAAACATTATCTTCCTGTCTCTAACCCGAGTTTCAACCAAACAAAAAAAAACCATCCTCTCTTGATGGATGAGCTGACGCAGTTCTGAATGCTTTATGGGATCATTCAAACCTCTAACATTCCAACATCCAATAATCATAAGGAATTAGAGAGGAGTACCAAACAACAACACACTGATTACCTTGACTTGCCCGCCCTCGAGGAGCCAGATTTCTTACTTTTCTTTGAAAAGCCTGGAGAACCCGTTTTCTTTTTCTCTAGAGAGTCTCTAGCCTTGCTAGCTAACTAATTAATAAAAGTTTCCCCGTCAGAAGAAATCGGACTTTGCGGACTTGTTGGGATCAGTGACGTCGACTCCTTATCATCGTCTTCCTTACCTGTATCACCTCCCATAGCTCCAATATCAACATTCACCTCATGACTAACAGGGTTCATGGTTGTATAAGCAATTGTATTACAGATGGTTAAACTTTGATCTAAAGAAGTACATGCAGCCCCTTCCTCCGTCACCATGTCTGCTTGTAAACTCTTCAAAACAAGAGGAGAGGTAGGATTTTCATCTTCATAACAACCAGCATTGGGCACATCTGATGTCGTAGTTTCATTCGTATGACAATCAGCAATATGTAAAGCAGATGCTACAGAACCATTCTCATTATAATTAAGCTCTTTAGATGCCAAACAATCATTCTCACCAATCGTAACACCCTTATTTTGTTTACCAACTACCTGCCATTGAAGCTAATTCTGCTTATTATCTGCAGGTTTAGAGTTCACAGCTTTTATTTTCCTTTTGCCCTCTGCCCCCATTGTACGACCATCAACTTTACTGGTAGCAGATATCGCTGTGGTATGTCCAAAGACATTGTAATTATTGCACCTTGAAGGTATCCATTCATAATCTGCTGAAATTGTTATGAATAACCCATTTGGACAACGAAGGTCGTATTCCTTCACCAGCGTTTTCGAAGCATCTATCTTAACGCAAACTCTTGCGTAGCTAAGCCTTTTACGCAACAATGTAGTAAGGTCAGCATGAAAGGGAACCCTAATAGCACTCGCTACACAACTCAACCCCTTAACAGTCCAATACTCGAGAGGAACATTATAGAGCTTAACCCATACCGGAACTCTATCCAGATCATCTTTAAAAAATTGCATGTTCGGATGCCAACGTTTAAGCACCAAAGGTCTATTGGCCATGTGCCATGGGGCTCTCTCCAGAACATTAGTGGCGCGATCGACAGAATCAAAAGTGAAGAGAAAGAAACCATTATCAAAAGATAAAACTTCGGATAGACCGTGTGATGCGGACCAGCCCAGAAACACCAGCAAGGACCCATTACATGTTCCAAATGGACCGATGACACGGTCCAAGACAAAGACATTGAAAGACGCATTGAATGCATTGGTTTTGAAGGTTTCCACCAAGTCAGAATTGGAGTATCAAGAGGAAATCCTAGTACATCTTATCCATGTGCAAGAGGGGTCCAATACAACCTTATTTGGGTCATGAGATAAGAGCTTTATTTTATTTTGTTAGCTACAGCCCAAGGCTTGTTTGGGCTTAATTCATACTTTGTTTTAAGCTAGGATCCAAGGCTTGTTTGAATTAAGTTATGGGCTTTTTATTTTAGGGTTTTGGGCCAGTTTTGAGTGGACCTCATATAAGTCCACATAAAGGGTCCATTAGGGTTAACTTTTCAAGAACTATTTAAACTCATGTTAGGCCAAAATTTCGGCAGCTTTGATGATAATTACTTCTGAAATTTTCAGTTTTAACGTGTGAGAGTGATTCTTGCATTCTTCAGTTCTTGAACGAACTGAATCTGACTTATCGAAGATTAACTGGCTTCGTGGCGTCATTCTACTCATTCCAATAGTGTAGGTGCCTTGAATGATACTTCAGTTGGTATCAGAGCTAGGCTCCGAAACAAGGTCATATCTCTGTTATTTTCGTTTTTTTTTTAGTGTCCCTTAAGTTTTTCAGTGTTTGCATCCATCTTCTTGTTCTTCGTGTCTGTGTCATCTAAGCAAAAAAAAAAAAAAGTTTATATTTCATCTTGTAGTAGTCTCTAATCATATCAGTTTGTTAAAAAGAAAAAAAAATCAGAAAGAAATAGAGAAAAGAGTGATTAGTTGAAATTTGAAGGATCATTCAATTTTTTGCCGCAGAAACACAAATCTTGGTGAACCATAAGCAAACCACCTCGGAATCAATTTAAACTTCATATTCAGTCTATGGGCGGTGGGATCGCATGATATATCAAAGTTGGGCTTATTCTGATATTATTTGCTTTAGGTTTTAATTCGAGTTTCAATTCTGCCGCAAAACACTACTCTTAGTGAACCCTATGTAAAACACCTTGGAATCTATTGAAACTTCATATTCTGAGTATTGGGTATGCGATTGCACCACATATTAAATTTGGGATTATTTTGATATCGGCTTCTGGAGGTTTTAATTGGAGGTTCAATTCTGCCGCAAACTGATCATACAAGGGGTTTGGGTACCTAGACATTATAGAACGACCTATAAATTGATTTTTGGTGTTTTCATAGTATTGTAATACTAAATATTGAATTTGAGGTCATTTCGAGATCGTTTGGTCTGGGTTTCAATTCTGTTACGTAAAATTGCGTAATAGGTTAGATTTGCCTCAAGTTTCAAAACATGATCTTTGCTGTTTAGTTTTGTCCAAATATTTTTGTTTCTGCTATATTTGGGTTATCTAGGAGTCAAGTAATTGTTTTCTTAACATTTGCTTCTGTTTTATTTCGTGTCTTCGTTTCGTCCACAATTCGTACGAATTTGCATTGCTACTCGCAAAATCGTAATCCTAGTTTTGTTTTGCTTTGTTTTCAGTATATTTATTGATTCTTGAGTCTGAAAATTATATTTAGAGTGCGCTGCGAAGGCTATTGACTTTGATTTGTTGATTTCAATTCCTAAAGAACCAAAAGAAAGCAAGTTGTGAGGTAAAAGGCGTAGAGAGCTTAATAGAGTGAAAAGCCTTAATTTTTTTGTTTTGTGTGATACACGAGAGGTGTGAGGATATATTTTGTGCTACTAACCAAATTTTGCAGATTCAAAGAATGTCTGAAAACAACGAATCAGCGACACAAAACGTTGACGTAGTTTTCCAATTGCGATCCATAGGCCAGCAACTTGAGCTGTTGTCTAGGACGTACAAGGATCTGAAAGATGAGGTGAATTCGATTAAGCAACAGAATAGTGGGGCTGATCCCCGGGGAAATACGGTCCGTATGGCCGCACGGAATGTTAGATCTGATTTTGAAGAGTTTGTTGATGAAAACACAGATGGAGGTGAAGATGACTTTAAGTTTGCATCAGCTGGCCATGGAATCAGGTCTAGACCGAACAGGGCTAGGAGGAATGTGAATTTTCGTAGCATGGGCACTTATGAAGACATGGATGGGGACTTAGACACCATTAAACTAAAAATTCCTAGCTTTCAAGGTAAAAACGATCCTGAGGCTTATTTGGAGTGGGAGAAAAAGGTGGATTGGATTTTTGATTGCTATAGCTATTCTGAACAAAAAAATGTGAAATTGGTGATAATTGAGTTTATGGAGTATGCATTAATTTGGTGGGATCAGATTGTGATCAGTAGGAGGAGGAATGGCGAGCGACCCGTTCAGACTTGGGGGGAGATGAAAGTCTTAATGAGGAGACGATTTGTGCCAAACCACTATTACAGAGACTTATATCTGAAGCTCCAAGGTCTGAATCAAGGTTATAAGACAGTAGATGAATATCACAAAGAGATGGAGATAGCAATGATTCGGGCTAATGTTGTTGAGGATAGAGAAGCCACCATGGCTAGATTCCTTAATGGGTTGAATCGGGATATTGCTAATGTGGTTGAGCTACAGCACTATGTGGAGCTAGAGGATGTGGTTCATATGGTGACGAAGGTGGAGAGACAACTTAGGAAAGGGCATGCTCGGTCAGCGTTTAATTCGGGTTCGTCATCATCTTGGAAGCCGAATCTAAAGAGAGAGGGTACTGTCCGGTCAAGATCCTTTGGTTCTTCTAGAACTGAACCACCAAAGGCTAAAGTTGATGTCCCTACTGATACCAAAGGTAAATCTAAAACTCAACCTAAACGTACTCGTGATGTTAAATGTTTCAGGTGTCAAGGACATGGACATTATGCTTCAGAGTGTCCAAACAAGAGAATCATGATGATTAGAGATAATGGTGATGTGGAATCTGAAAGTGACAGTTTTGATTGTGAAGGCATGCCACCATTGGAGGATAGTGATGGGGATGAGTTAGCATTACCGGTTGAGGAGTCCTTGGTTATAAGGCGAACACTTCAGGTTCAGGTCAAAGAAGATGATACTAATGAACAAAGGGAGAACATCTTCCATACGCGTTGTTACGTATAAAGAAAGGTGTGTGGTTTAATTATAGATAGTGGAAGCTGTGTTAATGTTTGCAGTGCCACCCTTGTTAGTAAACTGAATTTGTGTACTGCTAAGCATGCTAAACCATATAGATTGCAATGGCTGAATGATAGTGGCGAAGTGAAAGTGACTAAACAGGTTGTGGTTCCATTTTCGATTGGGAAATATGTTGATGAAGTTCTGTGCGACGTGGTACCAATGCAAGCAAGTCACATCTTGTTGGGGAGACCATGGCAATATGATAGGAAGGCAATTCATGATGGGGTTAAAAATAGGTATACCATTGTAAAAGATGGTAAAACCATCACTCTTGTACCTCTTACACCCAAACAGGTGTATGATGATCAAATAAAGCTAAAAAGTGAGCATGAGGCGATGGGGAGAGAAAATCAAGGTGAGGAACAAGGGGAGAGAAGACCATCAGATTCGGCTAGAACCCAAATCACTACAACCCATTCGGCCACCCATCCAAACACAAGCAAATATTCAGCCAACACTCCAAACAAATCAAACCATTCGACCAGAACTCAAAAAAACCCAAATCTGGCCGAGAGTGGAGGTAAGACAAGAGGAGTGAAGAAAGTCAGCAAGTGTGATGAGAATTGTGTGGAAAAACTAAAGAAACAACCCAATTTTTATGCTAGAGAGGGTGAGGTCAGATCTGCATTTTTCACTAACAAGCCAATGATCTTACTTGTGTACAAAGAGGCTTACTTTAATACTAATGATCTTGATCATATTGTGCCTAGTGTTGCTATTTCTTTGTTGCAGGGATTTGATGATGTGTTCCCCGACGATACTCCTAGCGGATTACCACCATTGAGGGGGATAGAGCATCAGATTGATTTCGTACCCGGAGCTTCAATTCCTAACCGACCAGCTTATAGAAGCAATCCCGAGGAGACGAAGGAGCTTCAAAGGCAAGTTGATGAGCTGATGGAAAAGGGCTACATTCGTGAGAGTATGAGCCCGTGTGCTGTACCCGTGTTACTTGTGCCAAAGAAGGATGGAACATGGAGGATGTGTGTTGATTGCCGAGCCATCAACAACATAACGGTAAAGTATAGACATCCCATTCCTAGGCTTGATGACATGTTAGATGAGTTACATGGATCCTGTATCTTCTCTAAAATTGACTTGAAAAGTGGGTACCATCAAATTAGGATGAAAGAAGGTGATGAGTGGAAAACAACATTTAAGACTAAGCATGGTTTGTATGAATGGTTAGTAATGCCGTTTGGACTTACAAATGCACCTAGTACGTTTATGCGTTTAATGAATCATGTGTTGCGTGCATTCATAGGTAAGTTTGTGGTTGTGTATTTTGATGACATTTTGATATATAGCAAGAACTTAACTGAGCATCTTGATCATTTGCGTAATGTACTTAGTGTGTTGCGTAGTGAGAAATTGTATGCTAATCTTAAAAAGTGTGCCTTTTGCATGGAGAAAATTGTGTTTCTTGGCTACGTTGTAACTGCACAGGGCATCGAGATGGATGAGAAGAAAGTTAAGGCCATCCGGGATTGGCCTACACCCAAATCGGTAAGTGAGGTAAGGAGTTTTCATGGGTTAGCTAGTTTTTACAGGCGTTTTGTGAAAGATTTCAGCACCAAACTTTTTATTATTTTTTGTTAGCATCAAATTGAGGTTTTATGGGAGCCCCATATTCTTTTGGCAATAGAATTAACAACAAGATAGGGTAATTTCTGACCCACGAAATGACCAACTAGAGTGGATTTCCAAAGTTCACAACCATCCTCAAACACATCAAGTGGAGGAGCTACTGTCACACGACCATCAGTTATTGCGGGGGGAGCAAAATGCAAGTTACGGACTGGATTCATATCAAGGGACATCCTACCCTTATTGTCATCAACATTAGAACCCTTCAAAGCATTTAAAAAATTCAATTTGGGGTTAAGGTTTAGCTGGTCTTGTTGCTGAGATCCAACCTTCAACTTATCAACTTTAGAACTCAACATGTCGTGACTAATTAGCATATCATGGAGCTCTAATTGTAAGGTATGTCCAGATTTAACTGTATTTTGTTGTTCAATGTCAGAGCTAACCATTGGAACAGATTCAATAGCAAAACACAAAGACATTATGGTACAGAATTGCGAGTCCCGTATCTACCAGCATTTTGATTGGAACAACGATCCGTTTGGTCAAGATATATAGCAGGTTCAGACAAACAACATACTAAAAGATGGTGACGATCCAACGGTGAACAAAGGAGATCGAGCTTCGACAACACCATTCTCTAACCAGCAAGCAAATGAACTTCCAAATGAGTTGTATTTAATTCTGTGTTTGAGATACTAACCTCGTTGATTGGAATGAAGATCCGTCCATTCAATGTGTAGAACAGGTTGGAACAAACAACATTCACCAGCACGCCCTTATCTCTCCAACTTCAATTACTAAAGTTGCCAATGAAAGGTTCTAGCATCCCTGCAGTCTCTCCTCTCTGGAATTCTCACCACTCTCTAACCAGCAAGCAAATGAACTTCAAAATGAGTTGTATTCAATTCTACGTTTGAGATACTAACCTCGTTGATTGGAATGAAGATCCGTCCATTCAATGTGTAGAACAAGTTGGAACGAACAACATTCACCATCATGCCCTTATCTCACAGAATTACAAGGCCATTATCTCACAGTTCATTAATTGGAACGACGATCCCTCCGGTCAAGATGTAGAGCATGTTCTGATGGGAGATATACTCAAATTTGGTGACGATCCAACGGTGAACCAAAGAGATCAGGGACACTTCAGATTAGAGAGAGAGAGGCGTTTCTGTCACTTCCAATTTCCACTAATCACTCTTTTCTCTAAGGAGAGAGAGACGCGTTTCTTTAAATGAGTGATTATTCCTGCGAGGTCTATATAATTGGTTACTTTATTTTTAAGTGAAAACACTTGTTGAGCATTTTTAAGTTGTTTAGAGTGTTATTCATTATATGTTATGATGATTTGAGAGTTTAATTGCTGTTCATTGATGGCATTACATTTTTGACATGGGAAAAGTAAAATTGAAATTTTGCTCGAGGACGTGCAAAAGCTAAGTGTAGGGGAATTTGATAAGTGTAAAATATACATATATTTTTATTCCTTTTACAATATGATTTTAATTTATTTTGAGCATATCTGAACTTATTGGAAGTTATTTTTATGAGTGTGCATGCCTATGAGACTTTGTGAATTAATTGCTAGAAGATAAGAATTTCTGCATTTTATATTTCAGACTTTACTTCTTATGACAGATGTTTCACCGAGTTATAATTTTAGAATATAAACATGGGCTGAATCAAAGTTAAAGTACATTTATCAAGCTTTCTAGGAAGGTATTATGGGTAGATTTCCAAGTTTGTTTGGACCTCCAATCAGACCTACAAAATCAGGTTCAAATTCTCCTTGAAGCATGATTCTCTACTGTAACACTACATATTCAAATGGGCATATCGTGAGCCTCATATATTGAAATCATGCGAGTTAAAAGCCTAAAATCATCTACACATCTAGTAATACAAATTTTATGAGGGATGCCAAGTCAAATAAAATCATTTTGAAGGTGAAAATACATACGCAATATGAAGAACGAGATTGGTCTCCTGATCTAATGAGGAAACTAATGATGCTTAGCGTACCACTACGGCTGAGAGCCTGACATATAAATGGTGGGTATTAGAATCCAAAAAAGGTGAAGATCAAGCCTCCAACATGCCATGAATGAAGCAATATAGGTGGGATGGTCGGATATTGTAAGAAATCAAGTCAGAAACAAAGTCGAAGTTGCAGCAGAGTTGGAATTACAACTGAGTTGTGACAGTAGTAGAGTCCATTTTCAACACAAACTCTGAGGGATTTAACCAACCTCAAGTACTTGAAAAAGAAGGAAGGAGTTAAGTAGCATAATGACTTCTAATTAGCCTAAGAATTCTGAAGAACTTTGATAGGCAAAGGAGAGAATAAATAGAGCAAAACACATCTGAAACAGGGGCTATGCAACATTCTTTTATTCTCTGCTTTTGTCAATTTTCCAGCAACTATGAACTAATTTCTAATTTTAGTTCAAGTGGAATACATACCATCTCCATTGGCAAGTTGTGAGAAGTAACATTATTATTGTAATTCTTTCAGATTCAAGTATTTATTTTTCCTTGTTCAAAATTATGTTATTGATTGTTATTCAAGCTTATTTAATTGTTTTGAGATGAAATGTATGCTTTATAGTTTCTTTCAATTTGTAATTATTGTTATGGTTTAGATGACATGTATGCTTTCTAGTTTCTTTCAATTCATAATTATTGTTAGGGTTTATAGTAAAAAGCAAAAGAATTAATTTGATTGCTGCAACTCTCATCTTGATTTATTAGGGAAGAATAAACCAAGTTAAATTACCAAGCTTCTAAATGTTTGCATAGAATAAATGCACATACTTTACTCTTAAGAGTACTGTCGAGTGAATGAGAATTGTTTTCAATATTAAACTAACTTGATGGTAAGAAATTGATTAGAGAGATTTATCTAATTAATTTATTCATAATCTCATTGATTCCCCCCCAGCTTTAAGGGATATCAAATTTATTTGCTTGACATGAAAGGATATTTATTTTACTACGATGATCAATAGATTTATAGGAATGGATGTGTGGACTCTTGAATTAATTTAATGACATATCAATTTATTATTTTCAGAATTATTATTTCTTTAATTTTTAATTTAAATCCCCCGTTCTTTTTCATTTCAGTATATTATTGGAAGATTAAATGAAATTTCCCTTGGGTTCAACCTATTTTTGCGATCATACTACACATTTATTTTATTAGTGATAATTAAATCAAAATTATATTTTGGAGGTTCTGACAACTAACCATTTAGCAAAGCTAATCTTAAATGTTCGATATCCTCGCTTCAAATCTTGTGACTTTGGCAATGCACATAAATTTCCCATTAATTATTTTGGGAAATGCTTGTAATATAACTTATTACTGTATTTCAGTTGTAATAAGACAATATTTGTATAAATGAGAGATTTTGAGATGTAACTTAATTTCACCCTTATTTGATTAAGTTGGAAGTTTAGGAATGTCAGTAAGACTTTAGTTATTAAATGTAATTCCTTATCTATTTTTGTTTTTTAATTACACTATGGTGCATGATAGTTTAATCTAATTCAATTTATTCTTTTCCATTATATTATATTATTGATTATAGTGATGTGAATGAAAATGATATATGATTGATTTTGGTATAATAAAAAAATAAGATCCATGATGGTTGGTATGTGTTTGTGGATTTTGAGTGTGGTATTATAGGTCATAATGTTGATAATTTGGTATTTTTAATTTATGAGCAAACTCTTCCGAAATTTCAATGCATAAAAAGTAAAAATATATGATTATGCTTAACCAACTTAGTTTACCAATTGATTCGGTTGACCGCTTGATTGAATGAATTTTTAAATTGAATTAATTTGGTCGATGATTAGTACTTAAAAGTGCATGTTTATCAAGGTTTTATATCATCATTTTGCACTTGAAGTATCAATAACTCCTTAACTAAAGCATGTTTTATAATAACAAGTTTGATACTATAAGATACCTTAATTTATGGTAAATGCTCATCTTATATGCAGGTCTATCACATAAATAAAAGAATTGATTGATGAGTTTAAGCATTGAAAGTTAAAGGACAAAGAGATGACCAAACTTAGAAAAGAGATGTCGGTGCAGTCCAAACCGGAACATTGCTCGGTAATTGGATCATATCTGGAGCTCTAGATTTCGGATTTAGGTCCACTTTATATGGATGGAAAGGTAAGACAAAGGCCTACAACTTTCATGCGGAGCCCAAGATTTGAAAAGGTTGTTTTGAAGTCCAAATTGAAGGAACAACAAAGAAGTCCGAAGCTGTCCTGCAGCCCAAACACTATTTAGTGTTCAGCCCATATCTTGAGTTCTAGAAGTCCAAATGACCTCATCGTTTTTTTGTTGGAAAGCTGAGACAATTTCCTAGAACATTCTTGAGGATTCTGGGCAAATTATGATGTTAGCAATGACATCTTGATCAGACAAGAAGATAAGGATTGTTATCTAGTCAAGATGTGGCCACCCACTCATCAATTAGTCAACAAATCAATAGTTCCAAATTTTTGCCTATAAAAGGAGGCACTTACCATGTATTGAGGCATCTTGGTGTTCAGATCAAGATCATGCTCTTGCTTTCTCTCTTTGTATTGCTTATGTCTTGCTTTCATTAATATCAAGTTTATGCACTTCATTTCCTTTCCTTTGTCTAGTTAACTTCTTTCTCATTTATGTTCTTGTCTTGCTCATTTATGTTTCTTTCTTTTATTATGTCCAGCTAAGTTAACTATGTCAAGGTGAAAAGGGTACACTAATGGTGTAAGAACAAGTATAATATAAACTTAACATGGACCTTAACGTTGGATACTAACATGTTTTATATTTGTTATCTTGTTCACTTTAATACTTTGCTTGTTAAATGGTTAATCTAGATTTATGTTGTATAACACTTGGTACAACAAATACTTGGCACTTTCATAACCCATACTGTATGGTTTAACCGACACCTGAGCTATGAAAGGAACTTGATTTGTTGTTAACATAAGTTATAATCATGAATGCCTGCCAACATTTACAAGTATTAGCTTTATTCGAATAAGATAATTAATGTAATCATGTTAACAATTTATAATCTGATTGGAACCTCCTTTATGTGTGGCTTCCAATTGAGTAATAAGAGTTTATATTATACTTGTTTGAAGTACCATTAGTGAATCCTCTAACCTTGACATTTGTTTTTATCATTGTTTAATCCTTACGTTAATCTTTCATCTCAAAGTTCTCATTAATTTCTTCATCTTCTGCTTTCATTATTATTATTATTATTATTTACATTCTGTTTATATTATATAATATATATATATATATATATATATATATATTTGATCTTTTCATAAACTCAGTATATAGGCTGGAAACCTGTGACCCGATCTTTAGATCATTCTCAGGTATAACAACGCCACGTACTGAGTACAATAATAATTATTATTGTTATTGTTGTTGTTGTTGTTGTTGTTGTCTTGTTATTTATAATTTATACAATTAACCTCTCTGTGGTTCGACCCCGGTCTTGCCGGGTTATTTATTACTTCGACACTCCTGTACTTGGGAAAAGACATCAAGCTTTTGGTCGTGTTAGTCGACCATTAAAATGATAGTGTATTGTCATAAGAAAATTCCTTGTTTTTGACATTATTGAAAAGGAAATTATGTGGAAATTTGAATCCAAATAATTGAAGTTGTTACCGCATTCTTGGAGCGTCAAAAAGATTTATCCCTTCAAAACAAGCTCTAGTTGATACGAACAACACTTTATCTCAATATTTGCATTGTTAAAATGCTTAATCAGTTTTTGATGATCATCTACTTTAAGATTTGCATGCATATATAATATATCTTCTACTTGGATCAAATTGAAATTTGACTCAAAGGATGTTCTGCATTCTAATAATTAATATTAGATTTATTTGTCAGTTGTTATAATCTCATTGCCAACCTAAACATGCATACAACAACAAAAGTACTTGTATAATTATTAAAACAATGAATACATCTTCAAAATTATACAACAAGTGTAAATATAATGCATTATAAAGTACTAATAAATATCCAACACAATTCTAATTGTATTATACAATGAAATATCACATCTAAATCAGTTTAACACTTTTTAATTATAATCCTCCTTTTTATTGTCTTTATCATCTTGTCCAATATTATCTTCTTTGTTAAATTCAATGTCGATCTCATCATCATTATTGTTTTCTCTTTGTCTATCGGTACTCAATATTATATTTAATTGATCTACATCAAGATCAATATAAATATTCTCAATGACACAAAAATTAAGATGAACTAGCTCATTCATTTGAAATACATAGTCTTCCCAAATTACTTTATCATTATCATTTTCAACAACTTGGACACGACTTCTAGGTTTAGTTTTTACAATGAATAACCAATCAACTATACTATGATCATTTCTAAACGAAGGAGTATATGTATAATACACCTGTTAGCAATGTTTTGCAAAAAATAAAAAAATCATTAATGTTTTAAATCTACATTTATTTATTTATTTCAAACAAACTATGGTGAAGATTTACTCTAATTCTTTTATTGGTATCATATAAATAGAATTTGAATAAAAATACTATATCTTTTAATATATGATATCACAATTCAATAACCTCTTTTAATTTGTCACAATAATGAACTTCAAATTAATTAGATATCGAACCATTTTCTCAATCTTCACTATTATAGGTCTTTTTACACTCACCAAAGTATTCATTATGAAAGAAATATTCATTAATGAAATACTGATTATACCATTTGATTTTTTTTTGAAGACCTAAAAATAAGAATTTAAAACTACTAGTATTAAAATTTTCTTCCCACCCTTTTGATAAAATAAATGAATTTCAATATTAAAAATTAACAATAATCATTAAATAAATATGTAAGGTTTAGAAACTATAAGTCTCTTTTTGTTTATTATAAAGGAGAGGTTTGAATTTTTTAAACAGGAAGGACTCTAATGTCACTTCTTAATTAAAATATAGTTAAAAAAACCATTTGTATACTATTTCCTCCCACTTTCTCTTTCTTATTAACTAGTGTTTCACATACGCATTGCAATGACCATACCTGATAAATCATATTTCATGCATGGTAAATTTCAATAATATTCTCCAAATAATTTTAATTGAATATTGTATTGAATCTTACTTTTTGAATGCCAAAAACTAATAAATAAATCCAATTTTTTTTTTTATTATCGAGCTTTTTTTTTATTGATAAATCATCATCATCATATTTTATCTCTTTATTGCTACCAACCCCACCTCTTGTTATTTTTATCACTCTATTACTACCATTAACTCCTTATAACTATCAATAGGATTTAATTTGATAAGGATAATGAAGCCATCTATAATTTGTTTCACACAAACATAAAATAACTCTTTTTAAAGGAGAATCATGCGCTAAAAACCAAATGGAAATGTAAATTCACATGAAAGTTCCTTTTCAAGACCTTAGTACCAAGTTTTTATTCTTCATTGTATTGAAAAATGGAAGACTTCCCGGAGAAGTGTCTAGTTCTCGGCTAAATTGCTTGTGAAATACGTTTCCAAATGCGCATATGATTATCCTGTCATTTATTCATTATTTACTTTGCCTTTATAATTTTAAGAATTACTATTTATATCATACAATGAGATGAAAATATAAAACAATTTTTATATATATTATATCATAAACATATACAAAACAAATTAGAAATCCTCTCATTTGACATGATTTCTCGTTTATTTAAATATTTTTTTTATCTTCAAGTTTAAAAACCCAAGATAATAAATTAAAATCAATTAAAATACACATTAAAGGTTTAATAACCAAAACACATTGGAAAGGATGGAATTATATTCGAGTTCTTTAGGAAAAGTTGGAATTACAATGGGCTCCACTTTTCTCTAGCCCACCATCTATACTTTGAATTTTGTGCTCTCTAAGGATCCTTGGTGATACGTTTTGTATATGAAGACTTGACTATCCTTGGTGGATAATCATTTCCTTGGAAGTCTTCCTTCCGACCGTCTTTGACTTTAGTATATTTCTTTATTGCTTTCAAAGACTGTTGGCCCCCAAAACCAGGGCCTGACATGCAAGGTTCAGACGGGTTGATTTCTAAATCTTTTTTAAAAACCAAAAACAATGTCATTTTTTCCTATTTATTTTATTAAGTTTTTATTTTATTTTAAATACATCTAATAAGAGTTTGTGATAGAACAAAATTTTAATTCAATTAAAGTAGAAAACAAAAGTCTTTTTTTTTATAAAGTTATAATTATAATTTAATATTTTTTGTGCTTGAATCACACGAAATTTTGACACTCTACCATTAATACATAAATGGTGTTTGTTTTTGTGGTAGATTAATCATAATTTTATTTTGTTTGGTAAAAATGAAATCACCAGTTTAACAAAATGGGACCCATAATTTTTTGTGGTCCAACCACAAGTTCAACAAAAAGCAACCCATATATGCTTTTTGTCATTCTTGTGCATAGCCCGAAGACTGTTCAATTATTTGTTTACCAAAATACCTAATCTTATCTTCTCCTCCCTATTCTTTTGGTAACAAGTGAAACGATTATTCTCAGCATCCACATCTTCATCTCTTCACCGATCCATTCCCTTCTTTATTTTTTGTTTTGTAGCCACAAACAATCATAAAACCCACAAACCAACTCTAGATCTACACAAACTAACATTTACGATCAAGATCTACAAAAACCACAACCAGATCTATTTTCCTTAAGTTCTATAATAGGCAAGTGTGTTTTTGCAGAAAAATCTAGGTAAAATTTTATTTCAATATTTCTATTGTAACCCTTTTTATTGTTCTAGGAACCGTTGATACGCTTTTCATAATTCTGGTAAGCACTCGTGGTTTTAATCTTCTTCTTTCTTAGTTGCATTATTTAGGAGATTCTTAACTTTATTGCTTCTGATTTTTCATAGAGTTAATGAACAAAGGTTTAAAGTGTAGCTGCAGTTATTTTGAGTTCGAAAAAATATATAAATGGATGAAATGATATAGAAAGTTGGGATTTGATAAATGATGTAGAGAGGACATGACAAAAAAAATAAAATTACTCAATAAAATTACATTAGCCAGGCTATGAATGCTAAAACATAGGAACCAAATTGAATTGGACAGAAAACAAGTACTTTAGCTAGGTTCTGGATACTATAATATAGGAACCAAAGTGGATACATAGTTTAAATATTATGATTTTTAATTAATGTTCTAATTATGATGTTTTCATGTCTTTTTATTTATGATACATAGTTTAAATATGTTAATGCAGTCTTCTTATGATGTAGAGATTTCATTAACTTAAAAATAGATGATGAAGCTGCAGATATAACACTATAAACAATCATTTGACCTATTAAGATAACTACTATATAATAGCAAATTCATTAAACATAGTTATACCATATTGTTCTCAACCTTTCCCTGCCATCACCTTCTTTTCATCAATATACTTTGCTAATGATAATGTATATTACATTACAAATACATACTGTGGTACTACTAATAAAACACAAAACTTAATTACAAGGTTCTTTTTGTTAATGCTCAAAACATAGAGCATTAAAAACTAGATAGAATTTCATAGACAATATTAAACTATAATGTGTTAACACTACAATGTTGTTATTAATATATAGCATTATCAAAATTAATTGCGTAATCCTATGGTATAAAATTTATATAATCTTAGAACATTGAAGAGTCTAAATCTCAAGATAAGGAATGTTGGACTAAAGAGATGCTACACATATTTTGTGATATTTGTATAAAAGCAATTGAGAAGGAAATGAGACCCAACACCCATTTTGACAAGGCTGGTTGGAAATATGTCACCATTATCTTTTAAAAAAAAATTGGCCATGAATTCACTAAAGCACAACTGAAAAATAAGTGAGACAGGATAAAAAGGAATTGGAGGATATAAAAAAAGTTGATTTTCAAAATAGGAGTGGGTTGGAGTTTAGAGCTAAGAACTATTTCTACCAGTAAAGACTAGTGAAAATCTAAAATTTAGGTTTGATGTTATTGAATCAATGTCCAAATTTTATTACAATTCTCTAATTTTTAATTTACAGTCCTTCATATTCATTTGATATAATATTTTTTTTTTATTATAAGAAATACATAAAGCTAAGAAATTCAAGCATTCAGGTATTGAGCCAGCTCTTTGTTGTACATATAATATTATGTTTATAAATATTGTGGCTCCAGTAATTTTGGTTGGACCCCTTCTCAAGGAATGATTTCGGGTGATATTAAGTTGGGTGATGGGAGAAAAATACACCTAATGAAAATGTTAACCTAAAGGATATATGGTAATGGAGATTCCGACAAAGAAAATATACCAAACTTTATTAACGATGTCAGCAACATGGTTGCTGATGTTAATACTAATGTTAGTACTACTAACACATGTAATGTGTGAGTAACTATCTAGTCAATAATTAATAATTAAAATATTAATAATTGAATAAAACAATCGATCTTTATCCAAGATTTTAGAAAACAGTATAGGAGTGAAAATCCAAAACATTGTGATGAAAACAAGAATCCTAGAAATTCTCTCTTCACTGAAGAAAACATCTTCTAGTTGCTTTCTCTTCAATTTCAACCTTTATTTCTACAACTAGTAGTGTGTGTTTCTTATTTTAACTCCTCAGCGTGCACTAGAACAATCAAGTGCCTTTTATCACTAAAACAAAGTTAATAAATCTATTGGTTATAATTCTTTAATTGCAGAACACAAGTGTATGCAAAACAGACATAAATAAGAATTTGTAGAAGAATAATATTATTGATCTCAGAATACTCTTTAAATAGAGTTAGAGTTTTTCTTGGAAACAAAGACAATTCAAAATTCAAAAACATTGCATAACAACATATCAAATATGATCAGTGATTTATTCCTAAAATCTTGGTCTTCAGCAGAGATCTTCATTGACGAAATCCATTCAACCTGCAACAACACAACTTCCTAGTCTTCTGCAACTTTCTAAGACATTTTATCAACACTCCTTTTCGTCTTAACATCAACAGATACCAAGCTTTCTTCGTAAATCTTCAAAACTTGCTTTTGGAAGAGCTTTTGTTAGAACATCTGCAATATGATCATTAGTTCTGCAATATAGCAGAGTAACTACTTCTTCTTTCTGCGTTTCTCTTAGAAAATATAACTTGATTTTAAAATGCTTAGTTTTGCCATGAAACACAAGATTATTTGCAATAGAAATTGCAGCTTGATTGTCAACATAAATCTTTGTTGGTTCCAGTTGATTCATATGCACATCAACAAGAATTTTCCTTATCCAAATAGCTTGATTGATAGCAGAAATAACTACTGCATATTCAACTTCACCTGTGCTTTGAGCTAAATTATCTTGCTTCCTTGAACACCAAGAGAACATGCCTGATCCAAAACTAAAACAGCAGCCTGAGGTGCTCTTCATGTCGTCAACAGATCCTGCCCAGTCACTATCAAAGTACCCATGCAGCATGAAATTCTGAAGATAGAATTTTATTCCATAGCCATAGCTTACTGTACCTTTGACATATCTTACTATCCTTTTTGCAGCTTGAAGATGCAATTCACTTGCATAATGCATAAAACATGACAGCAAGCTCACAACAAATGCAATGTCTGATCTTGTAGCTGTAAGATACATTAAACATCCAATTAAACTTGTGTACTGACCTTCATCTGCTTTGTTTATTCCATCATTCTTGCTGAATTTTTCCTTCAGGTTCATAGGTATGCTTATGCTCTTGCAGCTTTCCATATGAAATTTCTTCAATATCTCTTTAGCATATTTCTGTTGACATATGAAGATTTCATCATCACTTTGTTTCACCTCCATTTTAAGGAAGTAAGACATCAACCCAAGATATGTCATCTCTAACACATCAAGCATTTCTGCCTTGAATTCTTCAATTTGTGTCTTATTACTTCCTGTTACAAGTAAGTCATCAACATAAACAGATACAATAATTAAGTTTGCATCAGCTCCTTTTACATACAACGTGGCCTCACTTAAACTTTTAACAAAGCCAAGTTTATGTAGATGATCATCAATTCTGTTGTACCATGCTCTAGGAGCTTGTTTGAGGCCATACAAAGCCTTCTTCAACAAGTAGACCCTCTCCTCTTGTCCCCTAACTTCAAAGCCTCTTGGTTGTTCTATGTAAATCTCCTCCTGCAGGTATCCATTTAAAAACACAGACTTTACATTCAGTTGATAAACTTTCCAATTCTTTTATGCAGTAACTGCAAGTAGTAATCTGATTGTGTCCAAGCGTGTTATTGGTGCAAATGTTTCTAAAAAATCCACACCGAACACTTGAGCATAGCCCTTCACAACTAATCTGGCTTTGTATTTGTTTATAGAACCATTTGTATCTTGTTTGGTTCTATAAACCCATTTGACTCCTATGGCCTTCTTGTGTAAAGGCTTGTCCATCAGCACCCATGTATCATTCTTTTCAATCATTCTAAGTTCCTCCTGCATTGCTTCAATCCATTCACTTTTCTTTACTACTTCTTCAAATTCTACAGGTTCACAAATAACATTATTGCTACTTTCATAAATTTCAGCTAATGATCTTGTACCTCTTACTGGTTCATCGTCAATGTTGTTATTAATAATCTTCAAGATTGGAGATTCTTGCTTCTCTGTTGATGATTCCAACTTTTTTTTTTTCTGGTTGCTCCTACTTCCATTGTTTATCTTCCATAAAATTGACATCTCTACTTACTAGAATTCTTCCATTTTAAGGTTGGAAGATTCTGTAAGCTTTTGATGGACTAATGTATCCAATGAATACTCCTTGTTCTGATTTCTTATCTAGCTTATCTCTTTTCACATATGGTACATGAGTGAAACAAATACAACAATTTTTTTTTTAAATGTTGCAGGTCTGGTTTATATCTAAACCAAGCTTTAAAAGGAGTTTTTTTTTTCTTTTTCTGGAAAGCTCTGGTTGGCATTCTATTCAGCAGATACACTGAGGTATTTGTAGCTTCCACCCATAATTTCTTTGGCAACTCTTTTTTGTGCAGCATACATCTAGTCATTTCCATGATACTCTTGTTTTTTCTTTCACTCACACCATTCTGTTGAGGTGTGTACGGTGCAGTAAGCTGATGTTCAATTCCGGATTCATCACAGAATTGTTGAAATCTCTCACAAGTATACTCCTTTTCATTGTCTGATCTTAATGTTTGAATCCTACACACTCTTTGGTTTTCCACCCATGTTTTATACTTCCAGAACACATTAACAACTTCTTATTTGAATTTAAGAAAGAAAATCCAACAGAACCTAGAATAATCATCAATGAATATGATATAATATCTGCTGCCATTCAGTGAAGTTGTACTCAAAGGACCTCCAACGTCTGTATGTACCAGCTGAAGTTTTCGTGTTGCTCTCTAGGTTGCATGAGGGAAAGGTTTTCTGACCTGCTTTTCATATTGACATGCTGTACAGTTTGCTGATCTGTTCTCTAGTTGTGGTACTCCTTTTACAAGAGTATGTTTTTGCATATACATAAGCCCTGCATGATGGAAATGTCCAACTCTTTTATGCCATTGTTCGTCACTGCATGTTTTTGCAGAAAACACACTCTGCTCCTTCTCTATAAGGTTTAAAGCAAAACCTTTTGATTTCATTTTTACCTGAACATGTTATTGCCCAAGTTGTCTTTGATCAGACACCATTGATCTTCAAACATTACTTTGAAACCTTTTTTCATAAGTTGTCCAACACTAAGCAAGTTTTGATAAATGTCAAGCACATATAAAACATTTGAAATATACTTCAAACTTGATAGACTGTTTAAGACAACAATTCCTTTTCCTTTGACATTAATATAATCACCATTTTCAATTTTAACTTTGGAAATAACAGTTCTGATTCCTTGAACAAATCCTGATTGTTTGTCATATGGTTTTTACAACCACAATCAATCAACTAGGAATCATTCGAAGTGTTGCTTCTTGAAAAACATGATGCAACAAACAACTGCTCCTCTTCAGGTTGTTGTTCAACAAGATTCGCCTTTTCTTCATGTGATTGTGTCCTGCATATTCTTTCAACATGTCCAATCTGTCCATATTTTCTGCACTTGAAATCTAGTCTCCACCAGCACTTGATCGACTGATGAGTTGTTTTTTTACAGTAGGTACATGGTGGAAATGTTTCCACCTTGTTTCTGTAAGTTTGAACTTTTTTCTTCTTGATGAATCTCTTGTCTTTGCCTCCTCCTTGATATTATGTTCTTACTTAAAAAGCTCCCTGCATTGATTCTACAAGTCTCATTGATCTTCTCTGCTCTTGTGCCTGCAGTGCATTTATCAATTTTCCAAGAGAGATGCTGGTTAAGTCTTTTGACTCTTTTAATGAAGAAATCTTAGACTCATATTTTCAGGCATAATGACTAGTATTTTCTGCACAATTCTGTCATCAGAAAATTCTTTTCCAAGAGAGATGCTGGTTAAGTCTTTTGACTCTTTTAATGAAGAAATCTTAGACTCATATTTTCAGGCATAGTGACTAGTATTTTATGCACAATTCTGTCATCAGAAAATTCTTTTCCAAGTAATTTTACTTTGTTTATTATGCTTAGCAATCTGTCAGCATAATCTTTGATGTTTTCGATTTCCTTCATCTTCTGCATTTCAAATTCTTTGATTAATTTAAGAACCTGTATATTTTTAGTTCTTTCATTGCCTTGATATTCCTTTTTAAGATAATCCCAAATACCTTTTGCAGAATCCAAATTCATGATTCTTGTTAATATTGTATTCGACACTGCAGCATATAAGCAAGCTTTGGCCTTAGACTTTCTTGTTTTTTTCTCCTTGTTAATCTTTAGTTGGGCTACAGTTGGATTTGCAGGCAAGTCAGGAACAACATAGTTTTCTTCCACAGCTTCCCAAAGATCTAACGCCTCCAGATGCACTGTCATTCTGATGGCCCATGTTTCATAGTTTTCACCATTGAAGATTGGTGGTGAACCATATGAGATGATTGTTTCAGAATCCATTTTGTGTTTTTTGGTTGTGTTTGTGGTTTGATTTGGTTTGTGTTTTTGTTTCTCTCAACCCACAAGTCCCTTAAGAAAATTTATTGCTCTGATACCAATTTGTTTGTTATAATTCTTTAATTGCATAACACAAGTGTATGCAAAATAGACGTAAAGAAGAATTTGTAGAAGAATAATATTATTGATCTCAGAATACTCTTTAAATAGAGTTAAAGTTTTACTTGGAAACAAAGACAATTTAAAATTAAAAAACATTGCATAACAACAGATCAATTATGATCAGTGATTTATTCCTAAAATCTTGGTCTTCAACAGAGATCTTCATTGACAAAATCTATTCAACATGCAACAACATAGCTTCCTGATCTTCTGTAGCTTTCTAAGACATTTTATCAACAAAATCTCATAGAAATTAAGCATGCATGGTAGATTCATAACCTTATCACAGCAGACACAAAGTAGAAGTTTTATGGCAGATTCACAACCATCAAGACCACACAAAACAAAAACACAAGCACTCTATCTTGCCTCCAGCAATGAAATCGAGCACTCGTTAGCTGAAGGTGGTTTGCACTGGCTTGATGAATAACATGCTTCAATAAGATCCCTTTCAGTGAAGAATCCTGGTTGTTTAGGCTGAGGCAGTTCATCTTCATTACCCAACATCAAAACCACATATGACATGTTTGGCCTATCTTCTGTTTTTTCTTGCACACACAATAGCCCCACATGAATCGAACGTAGCACTTCAGATAAATAAGGTGTTTCAACTTTTGATTCCCCAACGAGTTCTAGAGACCTGCCTTGTTTGAACAGTATCCAAGCCTGATAAACAAAAGCCTTGCTATTAGGAACACATTACGTATTTGTGCAAATCCAGCATTGACCATTGTCGGTCTCAGTTGTTTTTCATAATTTCTTCAGTTTTTCTTCAAGTATTTGAAGTGTTCAAGTCTCATAATAAACATGAGCAGACATCTGGTATCTAACAAAAGTACTCGAGAATTTACTGAAATGAAAGAGTCAAACTGACATAGCTTTGGCACTTACATGCCCGATAAGGTTGACGTGGTGATCTGGGTGACTGAATCCTCTGTTCTTACAGCCACTCACTATCTCTAGCACCAACACACCAAAGCTGAAGACGTCTGATTTTAGCGAGTAGAGTCCATAATTTGCATACTCTGGAGATATGTAACCACTGCATGTATTCATAGAATTTTAGGTCGCATTTGCAAACTAAGAGAATAAAATCCATATGATGAAGAAGACACTTACTACGTTCCAGCCACTTTATTAGTACTGGCTTCAGTTTCATTTTCTCCAAAACTTCTAGCCAGGCCAAAGTCTGAGATTTTTGGATTCATTTCGTAATCCAACAAAATATTGCTGGTTTTCAGATCTCTGTGGATTATTCTTAGTCTCGAATCTTGGTGAAGATAAAGGAGTCCGCGAGCAATCCCATTGATGATATTGTAGCGCTGACGCCAATCTAGTAGCAAGCTATGAGTTTCATCTGCCCAAGTGAATACATTATGGCTATTATCAGATTCATAAATGTTTGCGAGAGAACAAGAAAGAACGAGTTAGAATTGCATTTATGGCAGGATTTGTGAGAAAGAAAGTAGAGAAAAGTAATCTCCCCCTACGAAGCCACTTTCCCAAGGGCTTTGAAGGAAGATAAATATCTTATAATTAGATTCTTAATGCAGGGTTTTGGAAAGCTCAATAGTGCATAACTTTTTGAAAAGGTTTCGTGAGATTCATACCAAAAATATAGAAGTCCAGGCTTTTGTTAGGCAAAAACTCGTAGACCAATATCTTTTCATCTCTTTCAATGCAGCATCCAAGAAGCCTCACTAGATTCCGGTGCTGAAGTTTCACGATATGTTTAACTTCATTTTTGAATTCATCAAGTCCTTGTCTTGAATTCTTAGAGAGCCTCTTCACAGCTATTTCTCGTCCATCTGCAAGGGTTCCCTGCAAATAATGACTCAGCATCGTAAGCATCTTCTGGAAGATCAGAATTGCGAAATGGTGCTCCATACTCTTTGTATCTATTAAGGAACTCTTCCAATCAGTTATTGTTTTATGCTAAAAAAATGGTCGGTCCTGACAGAACTGTAGTGGTATCGTTTCAAAGAAACTAACAGTCCATATTAAAGAACTCCGCTGGGGTCAGGAGTTTGTAAAATGAAATTCAGAGGCCATGGGACATGTTGCATGACAGTTTACAGATAATTATTACCTTATAAACAGGTCCGAAACCTCCTTCTCCTAGTTTATTGGCATCAGAAAAGTTATTTGTTGCAGAAGCCAACTCATCCATATTAAAGAAAGGTAATTCTAGTTCTTCCTTCATATCCTTGTTATTCGATCCGCTTGGCAAATTACCTGTCATTTTTCGTGTTAGTATTACTACTACGAATTGGAAAGGTAAAAAAAAAAAGACATGGGATCTCTCACCTCTATTTGTCGTTATACTCAAATTTCTTTTTAAGGCATTAAATATTAATGAATTCTTGAACAATTTACTGTCCTACCTTGGATTACTCAAATCAAATTTAAATTAAGAGATTAACTAGACTTCTTCTCTGGACGTTGTTTTTAGTTAGATTTTCATGGTAGAATACGTACGTTTTTTCTGCTGCTGCTTTCTCCAAACATGCAAGAGCAAGACCAAGGCCAGTCCAAGGAACACAAGTCCTGTGGACAACACAGTGCTTACCACGATCCTTTTCTTTGCATTGGATTTCGTATTAACCTTTGCACCATCACCATTAGCTATATCATGGCAGAGAAAAACTAGAGTTAAAAGATAATAAATAGGAAATTGTGAATTGTTTTCCTTGGCTATTGGATCTTTCAATCCCAGTTATCTACTCATAGATTATCTACTCATAGATTATAAAACAACGCTCTGGGGAGAGAAAAACCAATGCTTCAAGAAGTTAGTTCTTTCTATGAATATCTCAAGTTCTGTCATGCCAAATGATATGTTGTGCAAGAAATCTTGCAAGCATCTACATCACATCATTGAATTTTAGAAATTGTGAGATTTTCAGGATTGATGATGTGATTATCCTTGCAAGAATACAGGTGGGATGGTCTTGAGAGTTGTAATCTATGCCCACAAGCAATGCGGTTGTTCAACGAAACCTATGGGGGGAAAAAAAGAGAGGGGATGAGGAGACATTGACCAAGTTATCACTCTATCAACACACATCAACACAAGCATACACAGGCACCCTCAGGCATCGTGTGATATGATGTTCTGAAAAGTAGGATATAATATTAGAAAGAAAACTTTCTCATGCATTTAATTGGAAAATCATCTCAAATAATATGACCTTTCTAAAAGTTACTAAAATCCAAGCAATAGATACCGACAGATGATAAATTCATACCTAGTTCTGAAGCAGCCATCCGTATAAAAATGGTGTCTTTCTCATCTTGAAACAAAATATCGATCAGATCATTGAACCAAAGCAAGCACCCACTTCCTCCATTCCTGATGTCCATGTTTGCATACGCAGTACAGCTGCAGTTCTTCAAGCACGTGTTCCTGCACTCCTCCAGGCTCATACTCTTGTTAAACCATGATTGCCTTGTCTCCGGCAACTTCACACCTGAGACTTTTTGAAACCCATCTCCCGAACAGTTCAGTGCAGTCTTTCTGATGCATCCACTTGACCAATCTGTCCTCTCCCAGTCTCTTGGAACTTTTGGTACAAATCCATTTAAGCAATCACACACCGGAGAGTTGTTAATTCTACAGATGCCATTTGCACCACATAGTTTATAACGCGCACAATTATTGATGTTTTCTGTTTCGTAAAGAAACCAGCTCTGGGTTTTCTCAATCCACAAAAGTTGTTGGATATCACCATTCTGAGCCAAGACGATCCTCCAATGCATTGAGCTATTAACAAGCTGTTCTCTGTAAAATATCTCCTTCTCATTAAAAACAAATTCATATGTGTATATTGGATTTGGTTTTAACGGAGGCATACCACTGAACCCCAGACCATTCCAGGGCCCAGATCGATACTTCACTTTCGAATCTTCCAGCTCTACTAACTCTGGATATCCATAAGGAACAAGGATACCTGTAATGTTACCTCTAGAAGGATCATCCACTGACTTCCATGCTGCCAAGCTCCAGTCCATTCCAGTGACTCTATTCCGTCCTATCTTCATGCCCGGTATTAATGTATTGCCTGGATGTTCAAAACTCTGCCACAGGGAGTTTTCCGGGTTATTATCACCCTCCTCTTTCACAACAAGGTTTCCCGAATCCAAAAGCTGTGCAACTGGATTCCTAGCAGGTGTTGATGTGTTGGAAGACCAAATGATGCTTCCACTGCGATTGACAAGGACAAGAAGTCCTTGGTTGGTAAGCCTTACAACACCTGATGAATCGTTAAGTGGAGATTCTCTGTTGGCAACCCACACTGCTGTCTGGACTGATATTTTGCCATACCATATCCCCAAGTATCGGTTTTTGGATTTTCCCGTGCTGAAAAATCCTAATTCATAGGTGCCCCCAGCCGAGACTATGGTGTCTCCATCTCGAATTGACAGGGCTGTGTTAATGGTGTCAATAGGGGTGGCTACTTCTACAATCAGAAGCAAAGTGGAGCAAAAAAGAAGTACGGAAATGCAACCCCTCAGAAATCTCATGATTCTTTTAAGCAGATCGCTTTGCTGTGTTACAAAAGGCTGGCTTTGCTAGGTGTGAAGAATATTGGTCTCAAGAAATTGCCTATTTAACACCACAATCAGTCTACCGCTACAGCAACGTTTCACTGCTGAGGTAAACGATTTAACACTACAGTCAGTCTACCGGCACAGCAAGTCTACCGGACAGCAACGTTCCACTGCTGAGGTAAACGATTTAACACCACTGTCAGTCTAGCGGCACAGCAATGTTCCACTGCTGAGGTAAACGATTTAACACCACAGTCAGTCTACCGGCACAGCAAGTCTACCGGACAGCAACGTTCCACTACTGAGGTAAACGATTTAACACCACTGTCAGTCTACCGGCACAGCAATGTTCCACTACTGAGGTAAACGCTCTTGTTGATGAAATTCACATGGAAAATTCATAGATAGTCAAAACTACAGGGAACTAAAGTAGAGGTTTTTTTACTAGTAGTCTAAAGTATTTTTCAAACTAGCACAGTTAAAAAAATATTTCTCTCAATCAAGCATAATCTAAGTAGTACATGCGTGATCTACGGTCGCAACATGTAATCAACGTATACTCTTGGTTTTGCTGTATCAGCAAGTAGTTCGTCCAGTACTCGTGGAGTCCACAACACACCACATCTAATGCAATCATCAACTTTGTCTCTTCACTAACAGAAGTGCCAGTGATTGTCATCGTTGCTGCGCGGTGGCCCTGAGGCATCAATCAATCAATCGATCATTTACTATCGACACTATCGAATACTGAGGTGACATTTTTCTATACATGCTCTATCCATTAAAAAGAAAAAGAAAAGAAAAGACAGAAATATAAAATCGACTCCATGTCTTGACTCTGTTCACTGAGATTTATATACCCAAGTTACAAGCTGAAGTATATGCAGAATATTTACAAAACTAAAATCTTCTATTTACTAAAAAAATTATACATTTGTTCATATTCTATCATGGCTCAAATTAACTTCAATAGTTCAAGAACAACAGCATATATGACTCAAGTAACAAAGCGATATTTGTTTGACGGATCTAGGGATTGCTATTGTTGCTGCTAGGCCACTGCTCTCTCTGTTAAGTGTTACCTCGAGGATAGGTTGGTTAGAACTAACCAGTAAATCCATATAAAACCGAAGCTAAAAGGAAAAAGAAAGGAAGAGAAGAGAATTTTGGGACTGACCCTTTTGTGAAACAGCAGAAATTTCACGCTATAGTTAATAATGATCAGAAAACAAAACACCAGACATGATACCAAAAGCAAAAACTAAATTCAGGCTGCCATTTCAGCAATATCTGTGATTAACTACATTCTGCAAACAATCTGGAATCTCCTCAATCACACCATCTCCTTCAAAACATAACTAAGTGTCTAGCTAGAAGATGTGCAGCTCGATTCCCTTCCTTCTGACACACAGAAGTGAAAGATTCCTGAAATCTCATTGCAACTCCTTGCATTCATCCAAAAAGAAGCCCCATTTGCAATCAGTGCTCCATACAACTAAAGCAGAGACCAAAAACAAACCAAGTTGCACTGCCATATCTCTAAAACCAATCATAAGCCCAGTATGAAGAATTAATCAGTCCGTTAAGCTCCACAATATACGATGCTCCTACCCCCTCCATTCTAAAAGAAACAGCTGCAGAACATCACCCACACAATTCACCACGACAGTCCCATCCATAACCATAATATCCCTTTTCATTAAAAATAGCTATCATTATATGGTTATCTCAGTCAAGAGGCTGCTAATAAACACAATTTTGAGCCGAGCGGAAACAATCCTTCAATGAAAGTGGATGGCTGCATTGCTAGTCTCATTCCCCACTCTCTTAACTCTAGGTAGCGAGCATTTATGCAGGACCCCATAAATCTGAAATCAAAAATATGATTGTCCTACAACTAAAAGCTCTATCAGCTTCAAGTGCCACTCCACTATGAATCCCCAAAATTCCACAAGGCATACACCCCAAAAAGCAGGTCACAACAGGCCAACGATGATCACCAAGACCCAATTCTCAATTATTTCCCCATACCTCTCAAGCTCAAACACCCCCCCCCAAATGACCATGCAAAAATAAGCACTCTGTAAATAACATACAGATCATCAGCTTCAAAACAAGATCATGCTTCTGGGGCACAATCTCCTAGATCTATTGGTCGTTGATGCTTCAATTCTGAGGAATGAACAGATAATTTCCTTAATATAAGGTGCTTGTTCATGGGACTTATTTTGAAATTGTCAGTCGATACAGTTCTCATGTATTTAGAACCTAACCTATAATCACACAACTTCATGACCTGTATCAACATCGTAGAAGCCATGTGAAAGGAACACTTTCAACACTAAAACTAAGAAATCAGCATCTATACAGCTTCCTTCATGTTGGTTGAGCCCCTCGAAACATCAAAACTAGGCGCAACTTTGGGGAAATTATTTTATGTGAACAAAATGGAATAGCAATCTACATCATGTACATATGATCCTTATGGAGATGTCCTTGCCCTTATCAAGCTGTAAAGAAATAGATAGCTTGTCTAACCTCAGGTATCAGTTACTAGTGCAATTTATCTGAACACTGCATATTAGATGCCCAAGCCTCTCCCTCTACTTGACCATGTTTAGCTTAGTGCTGCATTTGATCGGAAATTACTCCAATTAGAACCTAACATCATCAATGTGTTTATGCTGCATTTGCTCTATGAATATGTTGGGAAAGAAGGTCGATGGTTTAAGGTACGCTGATAAGAGCTTTATTTCAGACCATACAAAGAGTTTCCGAAATGATAGAGAATAATAAAGCAAGCTCATTCCAGTAAGAATCCGATGCAAAACTTTAGCAAATCCATATAAAGAGGAAAATGTTCCGAGATTTAACTAATGCTTGGTAGCATATTATAGGGGCAGTAATTTATGTAAATACATGCTTTACTTGTGCTCAAGCAGTTGCAATTAGGATTTTTAAGTTCACTAGTAGAGTATTTCTCGCTTGAGATCTAATTCCTCTATGACCCCCTTCTTCTCTGGAATACAGAAGTTCTATCATCCCATTATGACAGCTTTTTACTCAAATACGTGACATGTGCCCAGCTCACACACAATATTTCATACTGTTGAGACAGATTTGAATATGATCTGAACTTGATTTATGGGAAATGAATATAGAAAGTCAGATTTCTTTCCCATAAATCAGGTCCAAATAATAACACCTATTTATGTGTAATTAATAGCCTTTCTAATATAGATTTGTAGATGCTGTATATAATCAGGAATATATTCTGAAATAAAATTGAGAAGTAAGAATTCAAGATCAGAGCTCTAAACCGAGCCTATTTTTTTTCTTTTCTGAACCTATCTCTCTCTGGATCTAGAATTTCTTCCCTTATCTTCCAATCTGTTTTGACAATCCTAGTAGCAGACCTGTCCAAATCTGAAAAAAAATATATTTGAAAACACTACAAAAGAAACCCAAATATCAGGGGAATTCCAGAATTTACAGTCATCCTACCGACTGAATGAAAGAAACTATCTGAAGTGGTCATAGATAGTAAAAACCTTTCTCAAAGGAAAGGGAAAGATTAATCATTTGATGGACAATCCTTTTAGTCCAGAAGACCCAAAATTTACACTATGGGATGAAGAAGACTCCATGATTATATCATGGCTATGGAACTCTATTATGCCAGAAGTTTGTGGGCCTTATATGTTTCTGGTTACAGCAAAAAGACATGGGATGCAATGAGACAGACCTACTCTAAAGTGAAGGATGTTGCGTTAATTTATGAGATTAAGACGAAGCTTTCAATGAACAAACAATGTAATATGATGGTAATTGAATATTACAATACTATGAAAAGTTTCTGGTTGGAATTAGACTATTATCAGGATTTTAAGATGCAGTGTAGTGATGATGTTGTGATTTTAAAGAATTATGTTGAAAGAAAAAGGATCTTTGAATTTCTTGCAAGACTCAACATAGAATTTGATCAAATACGAGTCCAAATACTTGGGAAGGAATCTCTGCCCTCACTCAATGAGGTATTCTCAGTAATAAGTGCTAAAGAAGAAAGGAGAACTGTGATGCTAGATATACCAAATACTGAAGGATCTGCTATGTTGATAACTAATAGCAGAAACATGGGTGATGCCATGAACAGTGCAAAAGTTGGGAAGATTGAAGGGAAAAAATTCCCTAAAGATGATTTGTTTTGTAATTATTGCAAGAAGACAGGTCATATAAAGGAGACTTGCTGGAAACTTCATGGAAAGCCACCAAGGATGGGGCGTAATAATGGACACAAATGGAATCTTGACATCAAGAGGACATGTATACACACTTAACAAATTCAGAAGAGACAGCCTATGAGTCCAACATCCTAGAAGTGGGGGGCTTCAACAAAGACATAAATTGTAGTGCAACTTTCTTTCTTGATCACTGCATATTTCAGGACCTAGCTACGGGGAAGATGATTGGGCAAGCTAGAGTCAAGGATGGGTTGTACATGCTTGGAGTGCTAGGCAACAGTAGCAACTCTCACCCTCTATCATTTATTTCAATCAATTCTAATAAGTATTTCAATCAATTCTAATAAGGATGATGTTTGGAACCATCATCGTCGTTTAGGACATCTTTCATTTAAGACTCTTAGTCACATGTTTCCATCCTTATTTAAAAATCTTAATGTGGAACAATTTCAATGAAATTTGTGAGTTTGCAAAGCATCATAAAGTACCTTTTCCTATAAGTGATTCAAGATCTATGTCTCCAATCCATATAATTCATTCTGATATATGGGGTCCATATAATGTTCCAAATATTTCAGGAGCAAAGGGATTTGTGACATATATTGATGATTGTACCCAAATGACTTGGGTTTATCTTCTTAAAAGAAAAGTTGATGTAAGTCGCATCTTTCCAAACTTTACAAAAATAATAAAGAATCAATTTGGGGTTAGCATTAAGGGGATTAAAACTGATAATGCTATGGACTACTTTAGTAAGATCCTATCACCATACTTTGAAAAAAAAAAGGAATTATTCATCAATCATCTTGTGTTAATACTCCTAAACAAAATGGGTTAACCAAAAGAAAAAACAAACATCTTCTTGAAACTACTCGAGCTTTACTTTTTCAACATCAAGTTCCAAAACATTATTGGGGAGAAGCTGTTTTAACATCTACTTATTTGATAAATAGAATACCTTCAAGAGTTATTAGTTTCAAAAGTCCTTTAAACTATTTATCAGAATTCTTTCCAAAGAATAATTTTTAGTCTAAAATTCCCCTAAGAATTTTTGAGTGTGTCACCTATGTCCACATTCATAAACATCACGAAGACAAACTTGATACTAGAGCTCTTAAGTGTGTTTTCATAGGGTATTCCATCACAAAAAAGGGTTACAAATGTTATCATCCACCTTCAAAACGATTTCTTGTGTCAAAAGATGTCACTTTTAATGAAAACCAATATTTCTTCAAGACTTATCTTCAGGAGGATAACACAGACACAGGAGATAAGAATACAAATGTTTTTGACATTTTTTCCTTCCAAATCCCATCTCGGCAACAATATCTTTGAATTCACCACCCACCAAGTCTCCAAACCTTATAAGAGAAACTCTGCAAGGTGAAACTACTACTACTGACCGACCTCTTCAGGTATATAGAAGAAGGGTACAGCCTGTTCAATCTCTCTTGCAAGCCCAAGAATCTGAACCAGAGCAAGGTAATGAAACTTCACATCCATCCTTATCTATTCTTAATACTAATGATTTTGATTAGCCAATTGTAATCAGAAAAGGGATAATAAGAGAATGCAGTAAGAATCCCTTATATTCTACAGCTAACTTTATGTAATTTGAAAAGTTCTCACCATCACACAGAACCTTTCTCTCAAACATAAACACCATACATATCCCAAAAACCTTTCATGAGGCTCTAAGTAATGAGAAATGGAAAATTGCCATGAGAGAAGAGATGAATGCTCTAGAGAGGAATCAAACATGGGAAATAGTTGAGTTACCAAAAGAGAAAAACCAGTAGGGTGTAAGTGGGTCTATACTCTGAAATATAAAGCTGATGGCAGCCTTGAAAGGTATAAAACCACCTAGTGGCAAAAGGGTATACACAAACTTTTGGGATAAACTATCAAGAGACATTTGCTCCAGTTGCTAAGATGAACATCATTCGAATTTTGTTTTCTTTATCTGCTAATCTTGGACGGTGTATGCAGCAATATGATGTAAAGAATGCTTTCTTACATGGAGAGTTGGAAGAAGAGGTGTTTATGGATCCACCACCAGGGTTCAGTCACTCTCTGCTTCCTAACTAGGTCTGCAGACTAAAGAAGGCACTCTATGGACTAAAACAATCACCTAGAGCCTGTTTCGAAAGGTTCTCACAAGCCATGGTTTCAATGGGATATCGACAAAGTCAAGGAGATCATACTTAGTTCGTCAAACACTCCATTTCAGGGGGAGATGCTATTCTAATTGTTTATGGTGATGACATTATAATAACAGGTGATGATCTTGCAGGAAGAGATATATTGAGAAGAAGACTTTCTACAGAATTTGAAATCAAAGAACTGGGGAAGCTGAAATATTTTCTTGGCATAGAAATAGCACATTCAACTCCAACCCCAAATCCAAGAGTCTATCTCTTGTCAGCTCAGCTCAAATATGTAGCTGATAAGTTGAGCTATGGTAAAATCAAACCTAAATTTAACAATGTTTCCTCAGCTTTTAGCTCATATTCAGCAATAAATTTCTAAAATGTTATAAAATGAAGTAAATTGCCATTACTCAGTTAGAAGGTTATTCCAGCTTCAAGAATTAATTGGGAATAAGATTTTCATAATAATATTATGTGAGATGTAAGAGAATACCATGTAAGGATAGTATGAATGTGCTTGTTCTTAAAACAGCCTCCTTGTGTGTCCTGCAAACTAAGCAGAAACATATCCAATCTTTATCAAAGCTAATCTTAAATGTTCAATAACCTCGCTACAAATCATGTGACTTTGGCAATGCACACAAATTTCCCAATCAATGACAAACAGAAGAACCTCAGCCTTTTCCTCATTTCAATCAGCATGCCAAGAGTACAAACTGTGCGAAATAAATAAAAAGAAATAAGAACCCCATGAGAATAAGTCATTATCACAAACACAGACCAAGAAATATAAAGACAGGTAAGGTATAAAGAAACCACAAATACAGTTAAGGTAGAAAGACAGGTAAACTTGACTTCACTAATTTAGGAAAAGAACATGCAGAATATTGTATCCAGAGCTTCTACAAGCAAATTCAAGCAATTGCATGCGAATTGACATATAAAAAAGAATAACAGCTGCAAGCAGTACATTACATTATCAAAGCTCTCAAGATGATGATACCTTGGCATCTTTAATGCAGGGCAATGCAAGCCAAGCTCATCCGTCACTTCAAGTGGATTGCTAGTCTCATCTCTCAATCCTAATTCTCCAACTGACAAGAGATTTATTAGTAAACCATAAACCTGAAAATTTGATTGTTGGTTCATCTGCTTTGAACACCTTTCCACTGGATAATCTCCAAACTTCCAACAAAGCTTCCACACCAAAAAGTTAATCACAAGCAGCCGACAATGACCACCAAGATCCTGAAGGCGATGATCAGTCATTTCCTCATGCCTATCAGCCAACGCAAATCATGGGAACACCACAAGTTATGTGCCCAACCCCAACCCCTTTCCCTCTCTTCTTAACTTTGCTAGCTTAGTGTTGCATTTAATATGAAATTATTCCAATAAGGACAAGCTAAAAATATCAAATGGGTTTATGCTGCAATTTGCCTAATGAGGTCCGTGGGTTTCTTTGGTATGATAACAATTTTACCTTTCTGTCCATGGTCTTTATGGAATGATAACAACTTTACTTTCAGACTACATAAAGAGAGATTTGAATCATTCAAGAATAAAAGCACAAGCCCCTTCAAATAAGAATCAGATGCAATGACCTTGAAAATCATCATGAAAGGACAATCTCCAAATTTCCAGCATCCACACGAGTTAATAGTGCTTCAATAATATTACAAGCAGTAATCCGCAAGAATGTATGGTTTCCTTGTGTTCATGCAGTTGGAATCAGGCTTTTATGAGTTCCACTAGCAGAGTATTTCCTACTTCAAAACGAAGAAGAATTTCCTTTGTAACCTTTCTTCTCAGAACATGGAAAACTTTTGATATCCCTGCATAGCAACTTCTTTCTCCTAGTAAAATTTGTGACATACCTCACTCACAGAGCTATTGCAATGTTCTGGGAAGTAGAAAGGATCATTTTCATTTGTTGGCATTTAAAGCTGGCATCATGTTTTGTGAAGCTTTTGTTTTGGAATCAGCCAAGAATTATGTTTACTACAGATTACATAGTACAAATCACTGCTTCCATATGTATTAAAAATCATATAAATGCTTTTCTACACTTGCATTCGTTAGGGATCACAGACAATTGGTCCATTAAGATTTTAAAAGCAATGCTCAAATCAAAGGCACTTAGGCTCAAGGTAATATCAATCCCTAGCAGGACAAATCTGAACCAAGTCCAACAATCTATATTGTCAATTTAAATATGCAGAGCCTCTTCCATAGATTTTCATCATAATTTTAACCAGCAAATCATGAGTAAAGTGTAACAGGTCCTAGCCTTAATTACTCATATTTTTAAAATTATAATATTAGAATCTTTTAATTAGAGTATGAATTTGTTTGAATTTCTCTATTAGCGAAGTAGAATTCTAGGACTATGGAGAATATTATGAAAAAGTTGTGGGGACTTTCTATTAAGTCATGGGAGGATAAGACAACCTTGAATATGCCCTTGTGGAGGCCCGAGAACCTTGAATATGCTCAAAAACTATCTATTATCTTTTTCCAATTAGATCTTTGTAATCAATTTCTTTTAATTCAATAAAATTGCTATTGTTATCAATCTGAATTATTAGATTTGTTATAATTAATATTAGAGCAGTAAATCTATGGCAAAAAGGACAAGGATGTCACGATTTATTAAAGCGATTGCAGCCATGAAGGGCAGCAGGAGCATCTACTACACCAACAAACTCAACAAGAAATTTTGGAAGAACTAGAGAAACAACGTCAAAACATGTCAGCTAAAGAATTCTAGGCTATGAAAAAATCATGGAAAAACTTATGGGGACCTTCTATTAAGTCATGGGAGGATAAGGCAACCTTGAATATGCTTTTATAGAGACACGAGCAACCTTGAATATGCTCAGAAACTATTTTTATCTTTTTTCAATTGGGTTGCTGTAGTCAATTTCTTTTAATTCAATAAAATTGCTATTGTTATCAACCTGAATTATCAAATTTGTTACATATAGATAAAGATACTGAGCAATAAACAAAGAGAAACAAAAAAGAAAAAAGGAGTACACCACCATAACAGGTTATTGCAGACACAAGCATGAACATCATAATTAAAAATGATATATATAGAGTAACCATGAAATAAAATTTGAGTCAGAAGTCAGAAGAGACACAAGTTACTATCCTTCAAAAATCAATATAATTTAAACACTGATAACACAAAACTAGGAAAAGAACATACAGATTTCCAGTACTTCTACAAGCAATAACACCAACTGTGAGAAAATTGACATACACTATAACTTAAAATGAAAAAATACCAGCAGCTTGCGGTGGAATACATTATCAAAGCTCTCAAGATGTTGTTGATACCCTGACAGCTTTAAATGCAGGGTGAAGCAAGCCAAGCTCATCCTTCACTTCAAGTGGATTGTTAGTCTCATTTCTCACTCTCCTAACTCTCCGACTAGCCAGCGATTTATGAGTAAACCCATAAATCTGTAGAATTTGATTGTCCCCAAAATTAAAAGCCCGATCCATCTGCTTCAAACACCTCTCCACTGAATAATCTCCGAACTTCCCACAAGGTTTGCACCCCACAAAGTGAGTGACAAGCGGCCAACGATGATCGCCCAGACCTGGGTGATAATTCTCAATCATTTCCTCATATCTATCAACCAAGATCCCCCAATAACCATGCAAATAATAAGCATTCTCTAAATACACTTTATCACCCCACTTATCCCTTTGTGTAGCCAATAAATAAACCATTGCAGACTGGTCATCCGCTTCGAAAACCGGCCTATTCTTAAGTTCCCTGGTAAGCACCTTCCCTGCTTCATCTCTAATCTTCCCTTTCGGTCCCATTGGTGACCACGCATCCAAAAGATCCAAAGACCATTGACAATTCCTCAGCAAAAAACTTCCAGTATTCAATCCAATCCAATTCTTTTCATCATAAACCATCTCATTCCACCCGTGCATTACAAAATTCGAATCCTTATACCTCTCCCACGGCACCTCAAATGCCATATCTGTAAACATAGCGTCACTATCCATCCACCACAAGAACTCAACCTCCGGATGCGAAAGCAATAACTTCCTAATCAAAGGCAATTTCGCCCAAAACCCAGCCATTTCCGCATCAAGCAATGCCATGTTATAAAATACCTCTATTCCATGGAGTCTACAATAATCTATCTTATTTTTTATAGATTTTAACAAGTAATGATCCCCTACCGGATTCTCACAAGGTTTCGGCGACGATCCTGTAACTAACAAAACACGCGGTTTGTTAGGCTTAATAAAATTGCTAAAACTAGGGTTTTCACTCAACCATTTTTCTCGCAGTTGATTCCAATCGGATATTTTCGGACCCAGACTGTACGGTCTACTCGGATCCGGCTTCTCATCTTCCCCTTCATCGACCAAAATCTTGTTGATATCAAATGTGGCATAATTATTCGCATCATTAGCATTACTTGCTTCGTCGTTCTTGTTGTTGTTGGGCTGGTTAGACTCGGTGAGAACTCGATGTGGCTCGCCGTGTTTGCGAGCTGCGTAGAAGTGGTTTTTGAGGTCGTTGAAGTCTTGTTCTGGCGTACCGAACTTGCCGGCGCCGATTGTGCCACGTAGGACGACCACGGTCATGCAGAGGCAGAGAAGTGTGATTTTTCCGTGGCGGATAGCTCTTTGGATCTGGCGGACTCGGTGAGTCCCGATGCACCGGTCCAGCATTTTGACTCGGACTGAGTTGGAAAGAGAAAGTAAGGATGGGTCTTGTGTGTTGAGAGGTTTTGCTTATGAAGGAGGGTGTGCTTGTAAATAAAAGGAAGTTTTAAGGGTGATTTAAAAGGAAATTTAGTCGGTGAAGCGGAGCAAGGAAAGAAGGAAGGGAATATCCAGTGAGGAAAAAAAACAATTTGAAATTATTATTTATTTGATTTGATTAGCTTTTTTATTTTTAAAAAAATAATTGTGACTGGTTGCCCGTCAGCACGTTTAGGAATCATGTGATGTGTTGGGTGTATGCATTTTATATGGTAAGGCACCTCTTTTTGGAAGAAAAAAAAATATTTATTTGTTAGAAACAATGTCAAGCCATTCTATATTTGAAAAAAAAGTTAGTCATTTGTTGTTTCTATAAAAAAATATATATATATATTTATTAAATCAATAAATATATAATCCAATTGATATTTATGTTTACTTTATAAAACTATTTTAAAACTCAACTCAATCTAACAGGATAATTTGTAAATTGAGTTTCAACTATGTCAAATTTTAATAAAAATACGAGGAGCGACTGAGTTATTTGGGGGGAAATCTAGTCAAAAATCATTGATTATATATATATATTAGATTTACTTGAATTAATTTAGATTTTTATGAACCAGATTTTATCCTAATGAACTCTGACTCAAATTTAAAGACTATGTTTTATAGGAAGAAACATGTGGCACTTACTTCTCTCATTTAAATGCTAATTCATCTTTTATTTTTAATAATAAAATTTACAAGAAAATATATGCTGTCAGTGAATTTAACTAATATTAAAAAATTAAGAGTTTAAAGCGAATATAAATTGAGGATATATAACATATTATGTATATGTATTTTAAAATGAATTTGTTTTTTATCTGTGATTTATTTTTTTCAAATATCCAACCAATAAATAACATACTAATATTAATTGATGAATGTATGTGTTGGCTTGGATAGATATACTATAACATGTGTTTTGAGCTCAAAAGAAATTGATATGGTTGTACACAAATTTTGAGATTCAAATTATATGGAACAATTTTTACTAGACATATTTATTTGAGTATTGAATTTTATACCATTTGTATTCAAATACAACAACCTATGATTTCACCAAGATTACCATATAAAATATTGATTAATATGGTGGGAAAAAATGTTTATTTGTAAATAATAAACTCAAATGTAACGGGTTTAAAAAAACTATTTAAAAGATCTCATTCAACATACCTAAGCACAACAACTTTATGAGCTCGTCTTAGAAAAGAAGCTCGACCCCATGGGCTCGTTCTAGGGGAGAAGCTCCACTCCATAGTCTCGTCCTAGAGGAGAAGCTTATCTTTATTGGCTCGTCTTAAGCAGTGTATCGATGTCTGTTTTTCTTCTCTAAAAGACTCAAATCTCTTGAGAATTTATTCAAGATCACACGTTGGTATCTCAATATTTTATATTGATTCAATATATATTATTTTGATAAGAATACAATTCAAAATATTACAAGAGTAGAATTACACTACAACCCCTCATCTCTAAAAAATACAAGACTTATGAGCTATAAATACATTATGAGTCTTTCAAATTCAAGCTTCACAATTTCTTCATTCTTACCACTGTCAACATATATATTTTCAGACTATATCTCTCTAAAATATTATTGTATTTTCTTTATCTACAAAGTTATTGACTTAAGCATTTAAGAGTCCCCACTTTCATTAAATATAATCTTTAGCAGGTACTAGTTACTAGTCATCTTGGCTAACTAGACACTAAAAATTACCAGCTACCAGTCATCTGGGTTTTTTATATTAAGTCATCAAATACATTGACTAGAAAAAATAAATCAGATTACTTAAATTAAAAGATTAATCGATTATCCACCATATCAGTTTTATTTTTAAATATCTTGAATTTTAATATTTATTAATAAATAACTAGATTATCGTAATTGGACAATAATCTCCTGTGTTTGTTAAGACAATGCTATACATTAAAAAGGTTACGGAATTAAGAAAAAAACGTACATGTATACTTATCTTGATTCAAGGTAAGATTAATTATACTATTAATAGAGAAAAAAAATGTACTAATGTAATTCAAGCATCGACCTTAGGTAAATTATTTTGATATTTAGAAATAATTAAAAAATCACAATTGAAACTCGAATTATTTAATAATAAGTGATCTGGACCAAAAGACTCATTTATATACCTAGCAATTATGAAGTTTGCACCTAAAACACTCAATGATCCTATAATTAGAAGTTTTTAAACTTTGATTTGAGTTCTTGCTCATAGTCTTTGTGAGATAATGAGATAATAAAAAAGTTATAGAAAACCAAAGAAAGAAATATTAGGGATTATCATTAGCCATATTTTCTCGAGGAAGATGAGATGCATGAAGCAATGATTATGCTTTGTGGGACTCTAATTTATTTGCAAATAATTAACTGCTCGAAATTATATGAAATAACTAGTTAAATTTAACCTAAATCCAAGGAAAAATGAATTTTTTATACTCAAACTTTACTTATTGGTTTCACATATTTATTAGGGATGAGTAGAAAAACTAATTAAACCGAGAAAACCGGGAAAAAAAATAATTGAAAAAACCGAACCGTGAAAAAAAACCAATTAAAATTTTAAAAAAATCGATCGGTTTGGTTTGGTTTCAGTTTTATAAGCTTGAAATCGAAAAAACCAAACCAAACCCAAACAAAAAAAAACCTGAAAAAAATCGAGCCAAACCTAAAAAACCAAGCCAAACTAGTTTGAACCAATTTTTGTTCTAAAAAACTGAATCGAAACCCTTCGGTTTGATTTTGTTTTTTTTTTTTTTTAATTCGGTTTGGTTACTTTTTTTTATAAAAACCAAACCGAACCGAAAATAATCATTCCTAGTATTTATCAGGTATTCATGATACAGATCTCAATGTTATAGCTAGCTTAGAACTATTCATTATATATATAATTAGTTTGGTATGTATATAATTTTTTTTAATTTTAAAATTATTTATTTCAGGTTACGTATAATCGGGGCAAACTAGTATATAAACCCAAATTTGTAATATTTCCGATCGATTCATATTTATTTGAGTTGGTAACCACGTGAAATTGTCATTATTCCTATATTTGTATTTATAAATATCTCAAAGTCAAAGCAGACAAAGTAGCGTGCAGATCACAACAATGTAATGAAAACCAGCACATGCCTTGCTGCATGCTGTTTGAAAGCAAAGAGCATTTTGCATTTATTACGACTTCTAGCCCTCTTAACTACTTCTTCTAGTGAAGGCGATTAGAGAACCCCTGCTAGGCGACAACCTTTTGAGTAGTCAGTCAATAAACACGTACAAGCAATAAGTCGTTTTCTTTTTTAAGTTCAACTGTGTGAGGGTGCTTCTACAGTTCTACTTGCAAAATCAATTATTTTATTTTTTAATATTTATTTTATATTTTAATATTTAATTTATTAAAAATTAAGTTTTTATAATTTACTATAGTTTACTTTATACGGAGTTAGATCGGACTCATAATTAGAATCATGAATTTGACAGGTTAACTCGGTAGACTTGATTTTTTATCTTTTTTTAAGTGATATTATTTTTTCAATTTCATCCCTCAATATTGAGTTAATTAAAAATTAGGTTTCTTGATTTATTTTCTATGAAGTTATCTCAGTCTCATGACTTTGGCTACTGATTTAACAGGTTAATCCAGTTGACTCAAGTTTTTTTTTTTGTCTTTTTTTAATTTGAATTTTTTTCAATTTCATTAGTTACACATGGAATTGATTATGAATTAGACTTCATGATTTATTTTGGTTTGCTTTATGTAAGGTTATCTCAATTTTATGACTCATGTCACATATGTTGTAAGTTAACCCGTGCCATCTTAAGTCGTTTACTGTGTTGTGTTTTTAAATTGAATTTTCTTTTTTATCTTTCAATCTTAGACAATGAGTTTATTGAAAATTGAGATTTATAATTTGTTTTGATTTACTTTATATGAGGTTATCACAGTCTCATGCCCTTAGCACAGGTTTAGTAGGTTAATCCGGGTTGACTCGTATTATTTTTTTGTTTATTTTATATGAGGTTATCTTAATCTTATGACCTGGATCACGAGTTTGATAAGTTAACTCAGGTTAATTTTTGTTGTTATTCTTTAATTAAGTTTTTCTAATTTTGTTCTTTAACTTTTGGTTGATTGTGAATTGAGCTTTATAATTTGTTTTATATAAGGTTATCATAATCTTATAATCCAGGTTGAGGATTTGACAGATTAACTCGAATCGATTCAATATGTTGTTTTTTTAATATTATTTTTTTAAAAAAAAACTATTGTTCATTTTTCTAATACGTAGTTTTATATTAATTAACATAACTTTTTATTTGACTATTGAATCAAACAATCTTATCAAAAAATTTTAAAGGTGTTTTTTTTCTATAGAGTTAAAATTTCGTAAAGATTAGACATTGAGAAGGACTTACGATAAAGTTGGAAGCTACTATACAAGAGTTGTAATATTTTTCTAATTAATTTAAGATTTTTTTATAACTTTTTTATTATTTTTCTTATCAGTTTAGGAAAGAAAAGGGGGGGGGGGGTTGAAATTTTATATGATAATAATGAGTGAGTTAGTTGTAGCAAAAAATCTACTAATAAGGGAATCATGACAATTATAGATTATGTGGGGTGGAAAGGAATTCATGGCCCATACGTATGGCCTAAGGTGCGTTTCAGAGATAATTATGAAATGAAGGAAATTGTGGAAGTAATAACGTGCATGTTCTTGAAGTGATTCTAGACTACTTTACAAAAAAATAATAAAATTATTATTAAATTAACATAAATGGCCTTAGGAGGTTATATTTAAAAATATTGCCATACATACAGCGTGGGAATGGCTGTATGAGATGAGAAAAGGGAATTGGAGATACATTTCATCAATTAATGAAAACTGGGTAGTTGCATTGCCTTAATTCCTAAAGGGATTCGGGCCTGGAGACAATAAAACTTAGGAAAGGCTTCTTCATAAAAATTATAATTTGAGAGGTTAGTTTTTCAAGGAGTCTGACCTCCATTTAATTTAGAGCTCTAAAGCTTTATATGTAAATAAATATACGAGGAGAGATTTAGCTAGTAAATTTGATAAAATTGACAAAAAAAAGAAATTTAGCCATGCTAGGGGCAGTATCCGATTTCCTTTCTTTCATAAATTTTGTAGCATCATGTCTTTATAATCGAAAGGAAATAAATCATATTTGAAATTGATTTCTGATGCTCATTATGGTTTGATAATAAATCATAATCTTAAGAGATATAATGAGAACGTAAATGTAAAAAAAAAAAAAACCAATTGTAAAAGAGAAGTAAATGTTGTTGTTTTTACTATTGTTATTTTGCAAAATGTGATTTGAATATAAAATAATGTGGTATGCTTGGGGATCTTCTGTAGTAAGTAAATGATCTATACCTATATTTTTTTACATAAAGATGATTTGAATAATATGTTTTTATTTTTATCTATTTTTTAAAGGTTGCCACAATATAGGGTAAAAAACATATAATTGTCAAATTAAAAGGAACAAAATAGAAATTGAGAAAAATCTCAAGGTATAGTTTCCAAAAAAAAAAAAAAAGTGTTAAATGAACAATGTTGGGTAAAAAATGGCTGAATTTTCCATCCATATTCAATTTTAGTCCCATTATTTTTTTTGAAACAAATTACCAATGAAAAAAAAAAAGAAACAAATTATAGTTTTCATTAAGCTTCATCACCAATTAATACAATATGAAAAAATGAAAAAAAAAAGGACAGAAGAATAGAATCACTATTACATTCACAATCTACCCACATGTTTTAGGTTTTTATTACTTATGTTTGTACTAGGGAAATTGTATTTATAATGTAGTTAAATCATGCATTTCTATTAATTATTACATCAATGAAATCTCTTGTTGGAATTGATGAAAAATAAAATAAAAATGCTAGAGAGATACTTCATATTCTTACTGAAATTAGTTGTGCCAGTAAACATTACTAAAAAAGGAGGTCGAATTCTTACATGTTTTTAATTGATTGGAGGAATTAAGATCAAGATAGCCATGAGATCTCTCCACTGCAAGAATTGCGACAATTAGTTGTAAAAAGAGAAAGTACTCCATTAATGGCATATATAATTTAGCAGTTACTTGCGCGAAAATCAAGAAGATGGCCTCAGAAAGAAAGTTAAAGGAACCCCTGGATTTTCTCATCTAGCATTCCTTCTTCTCTATTTTATGTCAATGCTTCGTCTCCTCCCTTCTCTTCCAATTCTTCACGATTCTAATGGCTTCCAGAACCCTAAAAAACCTATCAGAAAAAGATCAACCCGTCCTTGCCAAGCCAAAAACTAGAAAGACCAGCAACGCTAAAGGTTCTTTATGGTCACTTTTTATGGTATTAATGGCACCTCCTTCCCTGTCCTTGACCATAATATACTTGTTTGGTTCAGGCAGAAGGTACCGTGCCCTAGCCAAACCCTCTTGGTTTCCTTCTCTAACAGTAATTCATTTAGGCTCCGTGGGTTCATCTTTTCTTATGAGCCTAGCAGCCTGGCTAGTGTGGACTAATGATGGGTTTCATGTTGACTCGGATGCGTTGCCTCTCTACATTGCTCAAATCTCTTTGAGCATGGTCTGGGATCCTCTTGTGCTCAGGATTGGAGCAGTTTGGCTTGGATTTCTGTTCTCCATGCTTAATTTGGGGACTCTTCTTGCATGTTTCTGGGCCTTTGGCAAGGTTAATCCATTGTCTAAAAAGTTTGTCAAGCCTTGCTTGACATGGGTTGCATATCTAACCCTGGTCACATTTGATCTTATGTTTCTTTGAATCCTGGTTTGTCAACATCATAGCCATGTGTTTGGTGGAAGTTTGAGATTCAATTTCTTGGATGACTGCTTTATTAATTCTGGAACTGCCCTTCTCCCCTGTCATGTGAACAAGTCTTGGTGCTTCTTATACTCAGGACGTGTACAACTGCTCTTATATATATATATATATATATATATATATATATATATATATAAGATGGATCTCTTCGTGGGAAAACATACAAAATCCTCACTTTCTTTTTATTTATTATATCCATCCCTTTTTAATTATGGTTTCAAAGAATGATTGGTGGGAATTTCCCAATGATGTTTAAGCAATATTCAAGAACAACTTTCTTTTCTTAGCAGTTTTTATGCAAGGCAATTATTTCAAATTAAGGCATAGTTCTATTATAGCCATGTTAATTAGTCAACAGACTTATCACAGAAGCCACAGAGGTGCAGATGGACAGAAACAGAAGTGTATCTCCTAATTTTGTATTGTGTAATCGAGCAGTGGGAGGACATGCATGGTTCATCTCTTTTTCACCTGTATTGCTAGCAAGCATGCTATGATGATGAGCCTGGTTTGCCTTTTACCTTTTTGGTTCTGGAAGAACGAAAGAGAAAAGAGGGTCTTCATCAGAAATGATAGAGTTGATAGTGGCAGTATTTCAATTTAGATTTTACTAGTCAAAGCTGCTACATCAAACCTTGGATAATCCCAGGTTTTCTAACTTTGTGTAGAATAATTGACATCTTTGTAATGGGCTGCGATGATTTTTCCTGTCTCCTTGCTGTAGTCTAATAGTTTTCCTGATAGTTTGTAAGCAATCTTGAAAAGATTATTCCTTTCAGATGAATTTGATTTGCTTTGAGAAAGTATCTCCCTGCCATCTTCGTTGTATTTTAAATACAGTCTTGAGATCTCAATCTCTCCACACATTTACATCCAACTTCATCTTGCTGGCAGCCGAAATAGACGAAGTTTTCCTACTGCTCTGGCCTTGATTGCTGCAAGACACGCCTCCTATTGGAGACTTGACAGCATTAAAAATAACAGTCTTTTATATTTGATATATAGTTTAGTTGTTGGTGGAAACTTTGTCCTCAAACCATGGCCACATGTATGCTTTAAGTTTCTCAATTTCTTTTTTCCAAAAAATTGATCAAGATAGTCATTTGATTCCCAGAACGTGCGAAGATGAAATATTTTTATATGTTTTGCATCTTTCTTTCTTCTTCCTACCTTCTTCAGCTCCCACCCGACGATCTCCCTTGGCTCATAATATTCTGCCATTTCTTACCAATCTCTTCAGTTCAACAACTCAACATCTTCAATCTTCATGTCCTGAAAAGAACCCTTTAAAAACAAAGTCTTCAGATACAAAAAGCTTTGCATTTGGCTAACATATATAGCTCGCTGGAGCTAAAGATGCTGGACTGGTGCCTTGGAAGTTATCGGGACCACCTGTTCCAGAGACCAACGTGCCCCGCCAAGGTCACCCTACTCTGCCTCTTCATGACCGCCATCGTCCTACTTGGCACAATTGGCGCCGGCAAGTTTGGCACTCAGGAGCAACACTTCAACTACCTCCGCCACAACTTCTACTCTTCTCGCAAGCGCGCCGAGCCACAGAAAGTTGTCATTGAATTGACTCGCAACAACAACAGGAATGATACGAATACCAAAAGCGATGATCCAAATAGCTATGCCTCATTTGATACTAACAAGCTATTTGTCGATGAAGGCGAAGACGATGAGAATCCTGATTCGGACAAGCCATACAGTTTGGGGCCTAAGATTTCAGATTGGGACCAGAAGAGAGCTGAATGGCTAGGTGAAAACCCGAAGTTTCCCAACTTTGTTGGGCCTGACAAACCGAGGGTTCTGTTAGTCACAGGATCTTCACCGAAACCTTGCGAGAATCGTGTCGGCGATCATTACCTGCTAAAATCAATTAAAAATAAGATTGATTACTGCAGGCTTCACGGCATCGACATCTTCTACAACATGGCTCTGCTTGACGCTGAAATGGCTGGCTTTTGGGCTAAGCTGCCGTTAATAAGGAAGCTGCTGGTTTCGCAGCCCGAGATAGAATTCTTGTGGTGGATGGATAGCGATGCCATGTTTACAGACATGGCATTCGAGGTGCCGTGGGAGAAGTACAGGGATTATAACCTTGTGATGCACGGGTGGAAGGAGATGGTTTATGATCAAAGGAATTGGATTGGACTGAACACAGGGAGCTTCTTCATAAGGAACTGTCAATGGTCATTGGATCTCTTAGATGCATGGGCACCAATGGGGCCTAAAGGGAAGATTAGAGATGAAGCAGGGAAACTACTTGCCAAGGAGCTGAGAGGGAGGCCGGTTTTCGAAGCTGATGATCAGTCTGCAATGGTGTATTTGCTGGCTACACAGAGGGATAAGTGGGGCGACAAAGTATATTTAGAGAATGCTTATTATTTGCATGGTTACTGGGAGATCTTGGTTGACAGGTACGAGGAGATGATCGAGAAATACCATGCCGGTCTCGGTGATGATCGGTGGCCTCTTGTTACTCACTTCGTCGGATGCAAACCTTGCGGGAAGGCGGGGGATTATCCGGTGGAGAGGTGCTTGAAGCAGATGGACCGTGCTTTCAATTTTGGAGACGATCAGATTCTGCAGATATATGGGTATGCTCATACTTCGCTGGCTGCTTGGAGGGTTAGGAAGAACAGTAATTAATCCACTTTAAGCAAGCTGTTTAGGGCATCAAAACCATTGCAAGAGAGGGTTCTGCTGATGCGGTGCTTGCTTGCTTTCTAGCTGCTCGTGTTCTTCATTTAAGAATCTATAGATCGTAGGAGTTGTTGAAATGTGTTTTTTTGAATGTTTTTCTTCCATAAATTCCAATCGATCTTAAATTAACCAATGATTTATCCACTAAAATATCATCATATATCCACGCATCATCGTAATTCCATTTCTTAATTATAATTATTTAACAATTATTAAGATATAGTTTAATATCATGCTAATTATTTTTTAAATATATATATATATATTATTTTAAAATATATTAAAATAATATATTTGTTTTATTTTTTAAAATTTATTTTTAACACTAACACATTAAAATAATTTTAAAATAAATAAAAAAAATTAATTTTAAAGATAAATTTTTTTTTTCAAAAACATTTTAAAAATAACAATTCATTTTTAAACATTATTTTTATTATCTTGTTTATCTTTGTATTTTAAATTTTTTTTGAAAATAATCAAAATTTTTTATTTTTTATTTATTTTAAATTAATATATTTTTTGATATTTTTAAATATCATTTTAATATAACTATATTAAAAATAATTTTTTAAAATAAAAAAATATATTATTTTATATATTTTTAAATAAAAAATATTTTTAAAAATAACCAAATCCAAACTTTTAAAAAAATTTAAAATAATCACGCTATTGTAAAATCTATGTGTCCAATTTTTTATTTTTTATTAAAAGGAAAGTAAAACTGTAATTTCTCCCAAGTTACAAGGATAAATTTGTAACAATACGCTTCCTCACGCTTCTTTTGCGAGAACTGCTCATTCTTCCACCTTTCCATAACTTCCTCTCTCTCTCTCTCCGGTCCTGTTAATCGAACTCTCGGAAGGGCACAGAAGAAGCAAAAAAATGGTAAGTCTTTCCGAATCCATAAATATTACCCTCTTCGTGTTACACTCTATTTGGGTTTCTATGGTTATAAATTAGGTTTTTTTTTAGATTCAGTGAGTGTTGATTTTGTGATTTCTTTTTTTAATTATTGTAATCTTCAGATTTGTAGAGAATGTATTGTTCCAATGAGAAATCAGGAAATCTTGGTAAAAAATCTTTATTATGTTGGAATTATTTCGTTTATTGCTGTTGGAATTTCTGTTGTTTGGCAGGATGGGCACGATGCAGATGATGCCAAAAAGAGCACTGCTGATATGACTGCTTTTGTGAGTTCTACTCTACATTCTTTCTTAAGTGTATTCTACATAATCCATCCATTTTAGCTTCGATAATTTTATAAGATTTCATTGTTGTCTTAAGAATGATTTCTTGAACAAATGGGCCGTGTGAAGATTTTCCATGTATCATGCACTGTTATGCTATGGAGATATGTCTCTTGATGGTTTGGATCTGAGGCTTCCTTCTTTTTAAATTATTTGGATTCTTCAACCACAGTTAGTTTAGTTAGCGTGTGCTGGAGCGAGACAGTTAGGCCTATTATTATAAGCGCCTTTCATTTAGTATTATTTCGGTTAGTTTTGTGCCACGATTATGTGTGGAAAATGGCAACAGTGGATGGAGTTTATGGTTTGAGTGGATGAATGTTTGGCTTTAGCTGATCGTTTGCATTGCTTTTCTGCAGGTGCAAAATTTGCTTCAGCAGATGGTGAGTATCTTTTTTGCTAAATCTGTGATGATTTTCTGTTTGGCATTAGCAAATCTAAGGGAAGATGCATAAGTTGGTTATCTTTGCTTTTTGCAGCAATCCAGGTTCCAGACAATGTCTGACTCCATCGTTACAAAGAATATCCTTTTTTTCCCTAAATGCTTAGGGTGTTTGTATGAAAAGGGGCAGTTCCATTATTATTTGAGTAGCTTAATGCTTATTATGGGGATAAGTCTACATTTCTGTGAAATGGCATTTGTGAGAAGTCCACTTGGTATATCATTAGTCTACTTTGGATGATATGCTATCTCACTTGCATATCGTCAGAGTTCTATGATTTGAAATCTGATGTAGCTGTTTCCATCTGGGATAGTCGCCAAAAATCTTCTTTGTAAGGTTATAGTTGTGATGTCAAAATCAAAATTTTATTTTATTTTATTTTGACAGAATGTTCAAGGGTGTTTCACTGTTTTAAACTACAAGAGAGTTTGAAATTTTCTTTTGAATGGTGGACTTTCTCTCAAATACCGTGGAAGACAAAATGGAACAATTTCACAGTCATGGAATATAATTGGTAATGCTTAGAGTATATTGCTTAATGTGGATATGATGCCAATGTAACCTATCAATGGTTTCCTTGACTGCGGTGTTACTCGATGAAATGGGCAACAGGATAGATGAGTTGGAGCAGAGCATCAATGATCTCAGAACTGAAATGGGGGTAGAGGGTTCCCCTTCTCCTTCTGTCCCTCCCAAGGTCAAGGAAGAACCCAAGCCAGGCAACGACTCTGCTTAAGTTCGTTATATCATCTTTGCAAGCTATGAATTCAAGGAATATGTACTTCTTCGATCTCTTATAATTGTTGTTTTCTTTTTGGAAAAAAAAAACTTATGGAGAGAGCATCCAATAGCTTGTTGTCTTGTTGATCTTTCTCTTTTCTTTTTTGTGTGTTGGGGCAAGGGAATGGAATGAAACGGAAGTATTAATCCTGAAATTTATGGTATGGTATGACAGTGCTTATGGGTTAGAGGATTTAATTTGTCTTGTGTGGTTGTGTAAGTCCTATGATCAGTTCCATTATCATCCTGATTCCACCATCTCAGTACCTGTGGTAGCATTTTGACTATGCAAGAGCAGGGGGCAGCATATGGGAATTATTTTGAACAAAATGGAGTTCTGGTCCACCATTGTGATGGTCCAAATATGCTTACGAATTGCGACCATGAGTGTGTGTTATGAGGTTCTCCAATAAGATGGAGATTGCATGGTAAGGAGGTCACATTGGCATAATTTGTCTATGCATTGCTTTAATGGAGGAAAAGAATGAGATTCATGCGACAAAATTCTTTTTGGTCAAAAAAGGCTTCTTCTTTGGTGCTATTTTAAAGCTGTCAGAAAGAGACATGTATGTATTTGTTGGCAATTTAGGATTTAGGCGTGTATGATGATGCCTTTCCATTAAAGGCCAAAGTAAATCTTGCTAATTAGCTGGGCCAGCCATCCAGCGTAGGTACAGATCACAAAGTGTGAGGTTCATGGCTGGACTTGTGCTCTAGATGTTTCCTTCTGCCTTGCACTTACAATCAGATTTGGGGTGACCATTTTATCCACCAATCAATATAGATGAAAAACCCAGCACAGACCTTTACCTTTTTCCGCTATTTTTGTACTGCCCCGTGATAATTCGACAAAGCTGCTGCTGCTAGCTGTTTATGCTTCTTTTCCAACTGTTGGTTAAGTAATTCCTCATCTTAGTTAATACTTTTGTTTCCATATTGAATGGTAAATAATGATTGAAAACTAGCTATTCGAAATTCAATAAGTTGGAAGAGGGTGTGTGTGTGGGTGTTCAAGTTTATTCAAAATTCAACAGTACACAAATTTCTTAGCTTTCTGAATATTAGTTTTGGTCTTGAATATGCTAGAAATCCGATCTCTATGTATCACTCCCTAATTAGTTTTCTGCTGAAATATTCTGCCTTAAGCCGAAACACCTGTTGAGAAGAGAAGAGAAAGATCAGAATTATAAAGAAATAAAATGGATAATAACAATTACTTTGATAACAAAATAAGGGCGATTGCCCTCTTTTTGTTGGAATTGACCCATGGATCATTGAGTTTCATTGAAATGGCACTATTTTATTCCTTGTTTTTTTTTTATAAACTAGGCTCCGGTTCCTGTTTTTTCTTACATGGATTCTTTTTTTGGCCTCCATTAATTTCATAACTTGGTTTCTTTCTATATATTTACTTGTTGGAACTCTGAATTCATAAAGCAAAAAGAGGACGAGAAGCCATGGGACAGAATCACTTTAAATCAACAATATACTCATCCTATACTGTTCAATTTTTGTTCTTTTTATTTTTTTCCACACCTTTCTTATTAATACGTGACAATCAAACAACCCATATGGTCGAACATGGTACGATGTTCCTCCTCGGCGCCCCGTAGCTTGTGTACCTTCTAGTTTGTAGAATGCGCATGTTGCTCTCCGTGCCCATCTGGAACTCCTCGTCCATCAAGCACTCTGCAACGGATCCCCGACACTCAAAATGACGACGGCGATTCTGAATTTAAGGGGAGAAAATCAAGGGTTGTGGATGATGATAGAGATATGTGGACGGCTAGGATTGAAGAAATTAGGAGGAAAATGTAGAATTTGGAGGTTCTCATAGTTGAGAAAACGTGTGTGTGTTTGGCTTTGGGGCTGTGTTTATTATAAAACACAGTTTATAGGTGCATTCCTAGTTATTAAACCCGGCCTGGAGGTTGACCCGGCCGAGGGGTCAGGTCTCAGGTTTTATGGGTTAACCTGAAAATTCACTCATTTTTCTTTCTTTTTGAAAAATGTTGATAACAGCTTCAACACAAATGTAATATTCCTACAACTTTATAATTTACCTTTCCCAGTCAAATGGCTCCAAAAAGCAAAAGTTACGAGAAATGGCCCACATTAAAATTTAATATATTTCCTGGTCAACTAAAAATTTTGAAGGAAAGACACAAAATGATGCGAACCTCGTGATCACGTGGTCACGCAACCCACATGCAAAGACACCAATTCCCGGAAAGCCAAGTAAATCAGGTTTGATAGGAGTGTGACACAAAGATAACTTGTACTTAGGCACCAGCACTATTGGAAACGAAAAACCCCCACCCAACGAATATAGATTAGCGAACGAGAAGTATAAGGATGACGCCACGAAACCAGTTGTTATTCGATAAGTCGTTTTCAGTTCTTTAGAGAACCAAGGAAGGGAGATTATCCCACCAACACACAAGTGCTGCAAAGAAGCTTATTGATCTAAAAATTGTGTAACCTTACATGTTTGGTTATGCCTCTATTTATACTGACTCTAGACTTAAAGAAACCCTAATGGACCCCCCTTAGGTTGACTTATATGAAGCCCACTTACAATTGACCCAAATAAGTAATAATAACCCAAAAACTAAGAAGAAAATAATAAAAATAATAAAAATCCGAAAATTACCATCTTAAATATGCTAGAATCAAATTTGTGTTGCTGCCCCCTTTCCTTTGATGTCCTTGATTAGCTTGGATAAATTTCCTCCTTTGTTGCTGATTTAATTACTTTCCTTCCTATGTTGGGAAAAGCATTAAATAGTCCTCCCCTCTTTAGGAATAAGATATGGCCAACTTCCTTACTTAATTAGGAGAATAAATTGCTGGCTTTTTATCCTTGTAGCATTAGGAAATAAAACAAGCCTAACAAGGCTGATATTGGGCTGGACATATCAACCCCTTGTTCCACATGAATTGGGCTCTTCTTGGACACGAACTAGATGAATTAAAGGCTGTCCTTCATGCTCCTTAAATGTCCTAAGCCCTTCTAGGTCCATCTTGCTCCATAAGTTATGAACAAGCCCATTCAATGCTTCTTTAAGCTTCTTTGCCCTAGCTCTTGTGATTGACCCAATTGACACCTCCAATGGATCGTTGGCATGATTACGCTTGGTGTTGGGCTGATCCGCATCACAAAACCTAAACTTTTCCCTGTCTCTACCAAATAAAACAACAAGCCGCCGCTCCCCTTGCTTTTAGATTTTCTCTCCCAAAACCAGCCTCTCCCAAAACTAGCCAAAGCTTCCCTTTTTGCTTGGCCAAAACAACTATCATGCCCGACTGACTATCAAAAATTGGAAGATAAAAGACATTCTCTTCCCTTCTTTATTCACTCTCGTTTTAGAAGGCATTCCATCAAGCAGCAGGAGACTAGAGAGCCACAGCTTTCTTCATCCCTCTCTCAGTCACCCTCCTGGTTTTTTGGCCAAAACGAGAGAGCCCCTCATTCTTCTTCCCTAGCAGCCTCTGTCTCTTGGCCAAACCATAACTGCGGCCTATCGACACATGAGACCAACCTGACTAGCCTCTCCTTTGACCAGCCTCTAACAACAACGTCCCTCACTGTCCTTTCCTCTCTGCTGCTGCTAACAACAACTCATTGTAGAGAAGATGATGAAATAAGAAGGGAGGCCGAAGGACAGAAACCACATTTGAAAAGGGGAAAAAAACCGGGTCTCATCCGGGTTCGCTCGAGTCGTCCGGGTCATGGGTCGACCCGCCGGGTAGGCCGGGTTTTGCCGGGTTGTTGCATCAGCCGGTCTTTTAACAAACCCGAACCGGACCAAGTCCCGAGTCGACCTGCCGGGCCGGTCCAAGTTTAATAACTATGGGTGCATTAACTACATTTTTATTATTATGGGTTCCACCTGAAATTGAGGCTGAAACTCAGTTTCTTGAAAAGTAATTTGGATTTGCTTTTTGAGAGCTTGTTCTCCTCTCTCTTTCACCGTTCTCCTCTCTCCTCCACCGGCGGTTCACTAGCTGGTCATCGTCATTTTACTTCAATTAAAAAACTTTCCAGAACAGCCGTGCAGGGTAGCCTCCTTCGAGTGTGTTTGTTGTTCTTCTACTACATGAAAGCTTTCTACACTGTCATGCAAAGTGAATATTCAGGGAAGAGTGAATTTACAAGAACAGTGAGCAGAGAGTGAATAATTCACTCTCCACTATTCACGTGGAGAGTGTCTCCACTATTCATGGTCGGACTGAATCTGGTACAAACCAAAATGTATTGGACCTGGTTCGACCTAGTAAAATAAAAAAAATAAAAAAACCTCAAAAATTTTAAATTAATTCTTCTTTTCAAAAAAAAAAAATATATTTTGTTTTTATGCATATAGACAAATACTAAAAAGTTTTTAATTATGCACACTCATCGCTATGTAATGTGATAGAACGTTTTTTTGGAGTACGAGAATAGAGGTGAATGATTTTACAAAACATATCTGCTTATCCATACAAATAGCAAGTGAAATTGTAGTGGCATCAATGACACTACATAATTACATTATAAGAGGATCACATGATGATGAAGTATTTGTAGAATTTGATAATAATTTCAATTTTGTTCCTGATGATATTTTACATGATGTTGTTGGATGCTTAGGAATCCATAGAAACTGAAGTTTTTATCGGATGAATTTCATATGTGATGGAATTATAGATAATATAATGGAACAATAAAAAATTCTTTATATAAAGTATTGTTTATTTCATAATATAACAACAATAGTTAAATTTACAATATTTCAATTAAAAACCATTAATATTAATAAATGTTTTTTTTAGTTATTTTATAATCTCAATTTTAAAAATATTCTTAACCAAACAGATTAAATTATTTTTTATTCAATCTTAATTTCAATCATAATTTTAACTAAACATATATTTTTATCAAACAAACCTTAATTAAAAATATTTTTTATAAAATAATTTTTTTAAAAAATTATAACTATAAAAACTACTGCACAATGCAAAACACACTCGAAGAAGCAGCAGCAGTAGCAGCGCGGAGTTTCTGGTTATTAACTTATAAGTGATAATTGGTATGAAAATCGTATTGTTCTTAGGGATTATTTACGAGAATGCCATTTGACTGTCTTTGACTTGTAACCTGAAAATGTCAATGTCATTATGGAAATCCACTCATTAATCTTGTGATTTCTCTTTACAACATTTAAATAATTGTTTAAGATTGAATTTATTTCTCAAATCTAATTAAAATTTCTTTGTAACTCATTCTCTTTGTAAGCTTTACGTCTTAAAATAATACTAAGCCAAGAATAACGTCTTAAAATATGGTATGGTGTGGATGTGCAGCTCTGCCACGAATAGGCTGATTACTTCCAAGGATCATGCGTCTGTTCAGATTAATGTTGGCCACTTGGATGAGTATGGCGTTTATACCGGTCACTTCAGTACATTTGCCCTCTGTGGTTTCGTTCGTGCACAGGTAGACTCTGAGATTCGTCATCTGCATGCAGAACTTTTAGTTTCTGCTACTTGGTTTTTGTATCCAGTGTGACAATTTGAATAAATTGATGTTCACATTTGAATATTAAGATTTCTACTCTTGGTACATGTTGTCTCTGTCCCTGACTTTATGCAACTGTTTTAGAAGAAGATTCTTTCTTTGGATAAAGCTTTTAAGAAAATATTATGGGGAGAGAGAGTGTTTGCATTAAAGTTTGAGTTGGGAATTTGAAGTTGAGATCACAGTTACTTGTTTGTTCTCTTGAGATGGAAGATTTCAGCTCAAACAGCTGCAGTAGTTTGCCTTTCTGCTTGTCTACCGAATAGTTTTCTAAACTCATCACCATAGGCTTCCATCGATTTATATGTTATTGTGTGATACATCGATTCCCTGATGTTTGGGATCTACGAGTGATTAGCAGGGGAGGGTTAATCCATCCTAATTCCTTTTTGTTTATTAAGGGTAAGATCTTGCTCTTTAACACTCAATTCTCGGTGGCTCCTGCTTTCCTCAATACATGAACCTGTTTGTAGTCTAGATCACTCGTGTTTCTGAACTTCCCCTCATCTATCCAGGGGGATGCTGACAGTGCATTGGACCGGCTCTGGCAGAAGAAGAAACCTGGAGTTCGACAACAGTAGAATGAGATGATCGATACGCTGGAGGGGGAAGATTCTGCTGTTTAGATGTTTGACATGTTTTCCTAGTAGTAGTTTTGAACATCACAACTAGCTCCAAAGTTTCGCGTTGTACTTTGGAAAAAAAGCATGCTTTTGTTTTTTGCTTGTTGCTAGTTTGAGGGATATATTTGCATAATGATATGGAATCTATCTGGGTTTGAAGATTGATATGAAACGATGTTCAAGATTTCTGTCGCAAGCTCAGTACGTGAATGGTGCTTGCTGGATGCTTGGCTCATCAAACATCAATCCAAGTTTTCAATTTTCCTTCTTTAATTTAACAAATTCTCTTACTAAACAGAGCAGATGTCTAAACCAGACAATGGATGCTTGGCTCATCAACATAATCCCTCGGTCGTTTTTTTCCTTCACTGTGTTAGATGCTTTGGCTGCTATTGCTACTATGAGAGTTTCCAGCATGTGTGTTTTGCATCAAGCTGCCATAGCTGAAATCTGCTTATAGAATTGTACTAGATCATATTGTTTCCTCAACTTGCGCTAATCCTTTTTGTGCTAGCTTCGGTTGCAACCCAAATCTTATCCAGCTCAAAAAATCACAGGATGTCAACCTTATTGCACACAACAAATTGGGTTTGATATATTTTGTTATCAAAGCATCAGATTAAGGTCAAAGAAGAAAAGTAAGAAGACGCAACTGGGATTTATTGGAGGGTGAAAAGCAAACGAGACAACAAGTCAAAAATGAGAATGCGTGATCCTGTGATGGGCTGGCTGTCCAATTCCTTTTTCTATTTGGTCAAAGAAAGGTCATGACACGGGGCCTCGCGAACAAGAACATGTCAACAAGACGACAACAAAAAAAAAATATTTCGTAGTCTAGGGAGTAGAGAGGATGGATCCTGAAACCTAACATTTTTCTAACCCTGTAATCAATTCTCTAAATTGAATTCGATTTTAAAAAAACTACTACTTTGTGGATGAGAAATTCTTAAATTAGCTGGAACCCTTTCAATTAGGAATTGGTCTCAAACGGCGTGTGAGCAAAGCTTACATATAATTATAGGAAGGATCTTCAGCCTGTAACTGGAGAAATAGTCAATGGATTTGAGTCCAACAAAACTTGATTACTACCATGACATGTGGAAACTCCAATCCAAAGCCACACTTTTATCTTTCTTCAAGGTTTGCTTCTCTCTCAATTCCTGATAAGCTAATTTTTAATCCCTTGTAGACTTGGAAAAGTATTAAATCTTTGATTTTTTTTCTTGAAAGGGAGAAGATGGCAGAAATGCTTTGATTTTAGACTCAACAATCTTTCATCCTCAAGGTGGAGGCCAACCAGCTGACACTGGAGTCATCACCATTGCTGCTGATTCCAGTTTCAAGTTTATCGTCCAAGATGTTCGATCCAAGGATGGAATTGTAAGTTTTTCACTCTTTGAAGTTTTTAAATTATTGGGTTTATGAGTTTTTCATGATTTTATTGATAAGAAGCATTCCCTTGGTATTCTTATTTGTAGGTCTACCATTATGGGGTTATTGACGAGGGTTCTGGTAAGGATTTTGAAATGGAAGTTGTAAGAGGGGGAGAAGTTTTTTTGTTTGTTGATGAGGCGAGGCGAAAGCTGAATTCAAGGTGTGTACAGATTCAGTAGTTGTCAATTATGGGTTTGACTTTGATGTAATTGAGATTTTTAGGGTTACTTAACTTGAATTGGTGACCTGTAGGGGTTAGTATGCATGTATTTCGTTTTGTATAAGAGCAAAGAAAGCTATCGAGAGCTTGGTTATAGTTATTCTTATAATTATTGGGTTAGTATGTGGATTTTTTTGAAGTTTCAGTTTATGCTGTTTTTTATGGTGCAGGCTGCACTCAGCTGGGCATTTGATGGATGCGTGCCTGGAAGAAGTGGGATTGGGGCATATGGAGCCAGGAAAGGGATACCATTTTCCTGATGGGTATGCTTTGGATTGCAAAATCTTGTTGTCTTGAGCATGCTCTTTCAGTGCTTGTATTGTTTGAATTCATAACAATAATATAAGGATCAATTGCAAAATATGGAACTGTTTCTTGCTTGTGTAAGACCCTTGTAGTTTCTGGGTTTAGCTGCATACAGAATATTTAGTTTTAAGATTTGACAAGTTTTATAGTTCATATGCTCTTAGCCATGAACCTAGGAAATCTTAAAGTAGTTGGTGTCTACATCAGGTCTTAGTTTTACATGTATATCCAAAAGCGATTTTTATAGGGAAACATTTCTGCTTGGAGATGGCATTCAAGTGGTTCATTTTTGGCAGGCCATTTGTTGAATACAAAGGCACCATTCCTCAAAATGAATTGCAGAGCAAGCAACATGAATCAGAACTAGCAGCAAATGCTTTAATATCCAGGGGAGGCAAGGCAAGTTACACCTTTTCCTCGTGCTTGACGATTTCAATTGATATATACTCTGTTTGCTTCTGAAACTAATTTTCTTCATGCAGGTTTCTGCTGCTGTATTGCCATACGAAGAAGCTGCTGAATTATGTGGTGGTGTCCTTCCTGATTACATACCAAAGGTCTGGATTTGTGGGTTATCTTGCATAAGTTGTAATCCTCCCATCCTTCTCATCTTTGCATAAGAAATTTCGCCTCTATGGTGTATTGTTTTAATTATATGGGATATATATCATGTTTGTCTCTGGTGTACCTGAAGGGTTTGATCACAAGAATCCCAATCTCTCCAAGTTGATAGTGTTATCCTGTTCTGTAAAGGATGGGTTATAGCTTGCATCATCCTGGTTAATTATTTTGTGCTTTTGCTTTTTCTGGAGTTATTTGAGAGTTATAATGCTATCCTGTTTTTGCTGAATGAGAATTAAGCCATATAAGCCAATAATGCATTGAATAGTAGGTACTGACATTTCGTAGAATTTCTCTACGATGACTTGGCCTTGTTCTTGCATGACAACAGGTTTTCTCAGTTTTGTGCTTCTGTCTATTATAGCCTAATTTTGCATCCCTTGCAGGACAGCACTCCTCGAGTTGTGAATATCAGTTTGCAGGTAAATGGAGGTTGTTTTAACATATTTCTGCCTCGCTCACTTCATAAATGTTGATTGGAATCATGAATTTACCTAAAAATAGGACCAAACACTATTTCACCCTTCCTATATAGGAATCGTAGAAGCCGACCGCGGGGGGGGGGGGGGGGGTAGCAGCGTTCATGTTTGATTATGCATCAGGATTGCATATATTTGCATTAATACCCTACAGGATATGATGGGATGCTATCCATGGAAATACTTTTCTTTTTAAACATTAGTAAGGGCGAAGAAGGAAAATAAAATAACATGGATCTTAGGATAAGCAACTCTGATTTCACCAGCATGGTAAATCACTGCAAGTGAATCAGGGTTTTACGATCTCATCATGTTTCCTGTCATCGACCATCCTAAAAAATGTACGTTGTTGGCCAAGAACCTAGCCTTTTGTGCCGTTGCTGGATGTTGTTTCAGGTTTCTCAGATTCGTAAGAAGAAGGGAGTGACAAAGGTTTCTTACACTGTTGGATCCTAGCACTCTTTAGCAAATGATTGTGTAAATCATGTGAGCATAAACTACTTCTGCATGCTGAAAGCATGCATGATATGCAGCTTTGTTATGCTCGCATTGTTTATCTGATTCAAGCAGTTATGCGATGAAGATCTCTAGAGGACTTTCTTTGGTATACTCTCAAGAATGGTTTTTTTTTTTTCTATTTATTTTAAATATGCTTATTTTATTTTCCCATCATTGATGAGACTTGTTTCATCTCTTTAAACATTGGAACAGATGCTTGTAATGTCTGCGAATCATTTAGGAGTGTTTGATTCCCTGGATTTACTTTTCATTTTGGCTGTTTGTTAGCATTTTGCAAGGTGACCTCCATTGTTTACCGGGCAGGGATGATTCAAGTTCAACAGTTGCTGTCTAGGCTGATCAGAATAGAGAAAATTTATAAATTTTGCTTTGGTGAGATTGTTTAGAGAGTGACTTGGTCTTAATTGAAATATAAATCGGTTTTCGTCGAATAAAAAGAAAGAAAAAATTCGGACACAAATATTATAGGAACAGTGTTGAAAACTAAAAGATAGTTTGCCCTAACAAAACTCAAATCACTTTAGAGCTTAGAGAGAGGGGAGCAGAGTTCTAAAAAAAGGGTATTACAGGTTGACGTGAACCAAGCAAAACTAAAGAGAAATTCCTCTAAATTTAGCGAAGACTCTTCTCCACCAGCCAATTTTCACTTCCTTCTTTCTTTCTTTTTCTTTAACATTATACATATATAAATATTCTCCGCTATCTAAAATCCAATATTCCCTTCTATCTCCCTCTCTTGCATCTCTTGCCTTGCCTAGTATTATTTCTTCTCTTGCCCTGCTGACCACACTTGTTCACGTAAGACACACAACACGGCCACATTCCTTCACTGGTGCCTTGTTTTGTATCAAAATACTGAGGTGCGTCATCATGTTTTAGCTCTGTCTCTGCTGTTTTTCCTTTGAATATTGGTTGCTGTATGGATTTGGCTTAGTGTTTTGATTTTATGGTGTTTTCTTGAGGAGAACTTTGGTTTTTTCTTTCTTGTAAAGCATATGATATTCATCCACGGTGCTTGAGGTTAATTCATGAAATCCATCCATGGAATGGCTGCCATCATGAATATGGATCATGGTTATTGATAGACATATATTTCGACTGGATCTTCTCATGCTTACTGAATCTAGTTGCTTAATTACATATCTGAAATCTAAGAGAAATTAAGCTATTTATTAAATGGAGTTTACAGTTGCATAAGATAGGATTGGATTTATAAAAGCTGTCTAGGTGCTTTTAGTTCCCTCCATTTGCGTGTCTAGGATCCCTTTTTAGCTGGCTAACATGGGGTGAAACTTGATTGATTTTGCCTTTCTCTTTGATGAGCAAATGCCCCCAAGTTGTTCTTTTGAGACTTGCGTCCACAAAATGCTGCTAAGTAGCTTTCCTTAAGGATCTCTAGTCTCTTTTTCAAGTTTTGAACCCGTGGATCTCCCTCTACTTCCTAGTGACTGATTCTTATTTATGATTTATCGTGGTGTTATTTATAGTATTTAGCATCCAAGATGATGCGAAACCGTGATGTAATGTACAATTAAGATTGAAATAGTAATGAAAAGCTAAAAATCAAGTTTGATAAAAATTATATTATTTAAACCAAAACACTAATATCATTGAAATAAACCTCCAACCAATGAGAAGTATAAGGAGAAGTGCTATAAAATCAGTTATATTTTGATAAATTTAATTATTTTTTATTTAAACAGTGAGAAAAATATGTTGGTATTCAAAATCAGGTTATGAAAAACGTGTTGGTGCCTTGGTGAAACATGTTGGTATCCAAACTTAGATTATGAAATTTTTTTAACTTGATGTAGACTAACATGTTTGAAAAGTTCTTGTAAAATTCCACAAACTAAATTTCCTTTATCAACATTTTTTAACGTATCTCTTAATTAATTTGTAAAAAAAGTCAATCACTTAATCTCAATCAATTTGTAAAATTTCCCCAGCTTGATGTTCTATGTTGAGATATTAATTGCAGGTACTTTCCTTATTTCAGTGATAAATAATGCTGGGAGAAGGTACAGTTAATCCCGACGGAGAATTCAAGATCAGTTTTGGTTATCAATGCAATGCCCATAACGGTTGCTCTTGCCTGGTTCCTAATGAGATTGAAAACCTTCCCGGAAAATACCCGAGGAATAGCAGCTTCTCTCGCTTGTCCGGTGCTGCCTTAAGTGCGAATGCCACATTGGCCAACACAAATATCTGCAATGGTGTAATAAGGGAAGAAATACTTCCCAGCTGGGATTCCCCTAATTCATTTCGCAGGATTCCTTCTTCACCTACTCTTTCAAGGTTGGATGTATTATCATCTTCTCTTCAAAGCAGCATGTCAAACCTAAGTTGCAGTCCAGCCACCCCCAGTCCACCTGAATATGATTCTTCTTCATTAAGATCCATGAGTTCTCCTTCTAGAAATGAAGGTTTTCTTAATGCAATGGAAGTTCAAGTTGCAGGAGGAGCTGCCGGTGAAGACAGGGTTCAAGCTGTCTGCTCTGAGGAAAATGGTTGGCTTTTTTGCGCAATCTTTGATGGTTTCAATGGAAGAGATGCAGCTGATTTCCTGGCTGGCACGTTATACGAGAACATCATACATCAGACTAACTTATTAGACTGTGAATTGAAGAAGGATGTTACTGGAGCTTCAAATGATCTCTATCCTCATGGGCCCTTTCAATATGCTTTTGAGGGAGCTAGGAATAGTCAGGTGGAGAAACCACCATCGGGAACTTTTAATAAGAAAAATTCAAGCATCGACAACTCCACTAAGAATGGCCCTTTTCCTGATTCATCTGATTCATTTAGACACGGGATGCTAGACAGCCTTCAGCGTGCTGTTAGCCAGGCCGAGAATGATTTCTTGTACATGGTGGAGCAGGAAATGGAGGATCGCCCTGATCTAGTCTCTGTTGGTTCTTGTGTCTTGGTTGGCCTTCTTCATGGGATGGATTTGTATACTCTTAATCTGGGTGATAGTAGAGCTGTATTGGCAACATACGATGAGGAGGACAGTGAGATGAAGGGCTGCCGGCGACTGAAAGCTATCCAGCTCACTGACTGTCACACCGTCGACAATGAACTTGAAAGAACTAGAGTGTTGTCTGATCATCCGGATGACCCGGCAGTGATTGCAGGTGGAAAAGTCAAGGGAAAATTGAAGGTCACTCGAGCTTTGGGAGTTGGATACTTGAAAAAAGTAAAATATTATTCATGCAATTTATCTCTTTAATCAATTTAGGAATGGCATTTGAAACGAACCATGTTGACCACTGTGCCTGTACCTGAAATACTTAGTCTATTTGAAATGTTTGCCTTTTTTTTATGTCATGCAGAAAAACCTAAACGATGCACTGATGGGTATTCTTCGAGTTCGTAATCTCATAAGCCCTCCATACATTTCTATTGAACCATCGCTGAATTTGCATAGAATATCAAAATCGGATCACTTTGCTATCTTTGGCAGCGATGGCCTGTTTGATTTCTTCAGTAATGACGAGGCAGTAAAGCTTGTCCATTCTTACATCCTGAGCAACCCCAATGGCGATCCAGCAAAGTTTCTGTTGGAGCAGCTTGTAGGCAGAGCTGCTGATTGTGCAGGTAAATTATTTAATAGGGCATCTTTCTTTCTCTCTCATTTTATTCATTATAAATAAATCCCTTCAGGAGCAAAAGATTAATAAATAAATGCAATGCAAACATCAAGGCATGCTTCCTTGAGCCAAACACATATAAATAAGCACAGGCACACAGAGACAGGCATGAACAAACTCTTCTGCTTCATTAAAAGAAGAAGAAGAAGAAGAAACTTGGTCACTTCCGAATTCATTCTCCAGCAGTTAGGGGACTTGAATAGTGAACATCAACTGGTTTATGTGCTATAAAAGTGATTTACCTTTAAGTGTATTGTTGCTTCAAATCTCAATAGTTTAACATTGGTATCGTAGGTTTCAGCTTGGAAGAATTGATGAATATCCCAGCTGGTAGGAGGAGAAAATATCATGATGATGTGACTTTAATTGTGATTATACTTGGAGCAAACCAGCGCACCTCTAAGGCATCGACATGGGTGTGAGTCTGTTTTCTTTCTTGCAATAGTATTTGGTTGTCTCTGTTCTCTAGTTACAGGTTTCAAATTGTACATATCTGATACCAGACCATGTTGATCTCTGGGAAATTTGATCATCTTCCAACTTTTTCTTTGATATCTGAATTAGCATGAGTGTTTTCCTTTCTTCTTAACCGTGCATGGGTGTCTAAAATAGGACTTTTCATCTTTTCTTTTGATTAAAGTGATGGGATCTTTCCTATAAACAAAACAAAGAAAGAAACAGAAACTTTCCAGAAAAATAATCAAGCATTCCGGATGGAGCAATCTGTATATTATTTCACTAGAGAGCCACTCGTTCTAGCTACATCACAGGTTGCACTTTCGAATGGATGGTCCAGCATTGTTGCAGCTTCCTGTCTTTTTATGCCAATTCGATCCCACTAGTTTCTGCTCCTATCTTCCTTTTTGGTTTCTCTACCTCAAAAGCTTCTGAAAGTGGAACTACTATTAAGAACATGCTTCTGCTTTTTGTGATTTTTCATCTTTATTTCACTGGCTTCTGCAAGCTCTTAGGCCCACAAACAAATGATTCTCTTTATAATCACACAAAGTAGTTGATTTAGAATCTTAATAATTGGATTGCCAATGATCGTGGGAACCAAAAACAATGGGCAGCAATAGGCTGTTTCTGTTTGGTTCACTCATCTTTCTTTGCCTTCACCAATCATAACATAATCACTGTTTATTCTGATCGTTCACTGCTGCCTTTTTCTCGTGCTTTCCTTTTTCCTCCATGAAACAAGAAAACTGCTGAGCATGCTATGTACTGTTCACCCTCTTGTGCTAGCTAGATACCAAATCCTCAAATAATAAAGAAGATAGAGGAGACAACAAATGTAATTATACATGTAAATTACTTGTCAATATGGAATTTAGGAATGATCATGCAACTAGGGAGCTGGGATTGTCGAGATTTTTGCAGGGCCAAGGGTATCTGAGAGGTTGACAGGCTACGAAATGAAAAGGTTGAAAGATTCTTTGATTATGCTCGTGAACGGAATTTTATGTTGCTTCAACTCAAATCAGTACTCTATAAAGGCTGGTCAAATTATATGCTTTTGAATGGAACACAATTACATGATGCCATGATTATATCCATCAAGTGAAGTTAGGGGCAACAGCATCCCTTGCGGGGTTCTACAACCAGAACAGGTGAGGGATGCAAGGCTTTCCTGTCTCTCTGCGTATAACCAGAGGCTCCTACATAAATACCATGCATGATCTTCTACAGTTAGTAAGCTAAGAGACAATTTGGTAGTGAGTTTGAACCAGTTTTTGCTGAAATTTTGATTTTTTTTTTTTTTGCTAAAATTGAATTCGGTTTATACTTTTTGGATCGTTTTGATGTGTTGATATTAAAAATAATTTTTAAAAAATAAAAAAAATATTGGCATGCATTTTGGCATGAAAAATTATTTGAAAAGCAACCATTATCACATCGCCAAACACACTCTAATACCATGTAGTATATATACTAGGGAGTTGTTCTACTAGAAGCTTAAAGGGCATGCAACAACCAAATTCATAGATCAAAACCCAAATCAATTTCTACAAGGAAAAGAAAATCTTCCAAACTTGCTTCAAAACCATACCATGCAAAAAAGTTTTCTTATCATAGTTCCAATGTCTCCCCTGGCAATATTATCCTACATTCTATCATCTATACTACTCTCTCCATCACCATCAGTACAGAATCATTCTCCATTCTGATTACATGATGGAACATCCATTGACATTTTCATCACTGAAAATGTTGAAAGAGTCCACCTGTGTTGTTTGATTTGCATTTGTATATGGTGCTGGAGCAACATGATAATTAAAAGGAGCAGGACTTCCATAAGGATATGCCATATTACAACTTGATGCATACACTTAGGACTGGAGTAACCTAGTGGCCACGGAATCGAATGCTGACGTGTAGGGTTTAGATCACTCGGGCCCATAACTTGATTCATCCCCACACCATGAGTTTGATATTCACTGCCTGCAGATGTACCAGAAGATGGTGAGCCTGAGCCCCCCGTAACATTGCTGCCATCATTACCTTTCTGCCCTTTCTTTTTCTTCTTTTTACATGCACTGTCTGCCCCACCACCCTCAGGTATACTGCCCTTGTTATTTCCTCCCGGCAACTCCTCTCCGGCGGTGGAATTTTCCGGTGGCTTCTTGCCCTTTATGGTCTCCTCACCTAGTCCCTCCACAGAGAATCTCACAGATTTTTTGCTGCCACTATCATTCTGATTGTGGTCATTTGTGCTGTGCATGCCTTTTGCTTTGCCTGATTCTTTCTCCTTTGTAGCAACCTTTTCAGGCCATATCTCTGCATGTTTGCCTGTTTTCATGAGTTTCTTGATTAAGGTCCCTATTTCAATGTTGCCAGTAACTGTGACTCTTTGTTGCTGGGAATCAATGCTTGTTGTGTAAACACCTGAATTCATTTTACATATAGCATATATAATTGTGTCAGCATATGTATGCATAGAGTACAAAACACAAAGGGTTTGCATGTTCTCATTTTTGCCAACAAAATAAGAACAAATATGATAGAAAACCTAACTAGATTAACCTCTTTAACAACGTTTTTCAATATTTTAAGAGAAACAAGCAGCAGCAACAAGTTTCTCTTTGTTATTACCATCGATGCTTTGTAAGACTTTCCTGACTTTTCTCTTGCAACCTTGGCAGTGGATAGATACTTTCAAAACCCATGTCTGAAATACAAAGAAATTAATAAAGTCAGAACAAATTAAGGGTAATTAAGCAGTGATTAATTACTAGAGCGGTAATCATTAACCTTGCATTTCAGAGCTTTAGGGACTTCTTGAACGGACGTTGTTGCAGCCATTAGAGACTTTTGAAGAAGACCGAGCAGCTTGTAAAAGTAAAAGAACGAAGGGATGATAGCTTGAAGGCTTTCAAGTGGTTTAAAAAGAAAGCAAAGAATAGATCGCGTTGAGTTAATCCCCCTATTAATTGTCCGTACGTGATTGTAGTCTATCATGTAACAATATTTCAGTCTTGTGAGTGACACAGAGACACATTAAAGCATCTTTACTTTCCATGCATGGTCTGATTTTTTATTTTTATTTTTCTCTAAATATATTTACGTATCCTATCCTTCCACCATCCACCTTTACAAGATTTTATAGACAACATCATTTCTATGCTCATAAGAGCACCAAGTTTGATTTGGTAACAAGTTTGAATGAAGGGCAAAAAATCAACAAGGCATGATCTTGTGTATATAGAATTTATACTTTATTATTGTTGGTATGGATTTTGATGAACTTTAAGACAGAAATCTAAAGAGTTATTTAATTCTATATACACAAACAAATAAGAACCACCATGCATGGGTCATCATCTATGTTTGTGTGGAGAAAACCGAGAGGTGGCCAGAGAGATGCTGGCATCTTAATAAGGCACAGTGGTGGCTGGTGGGAGAAATTTAAAGAGGCTTGTTTTTGCTGTATCATCTGATGGTGTCATCTCCGGGATAGTACAACTAGGTAGAGAGATCCTCTGTTAAATAGGCAAAGCACCGCATCTCTTTCTCTTCAGTCAGAACTTTGGGGCATTCTAACACGTAAACAATTTCTTGGAAACATAAGAATGTCAAGGTCGATGGAGAAAGCAAATAATTAATTATGACAATGGCTATTAATGTTGGGGGTTGAGAATTCATGGCTCCTCACTGGCCATTATTCAATCGGTTGTTAGAGCTTTCAATTATATTTCTCTTGTCAAGACTAAACAAATCCCCAGCTTGGTGCCTGTCAAGATGGTTTCTTCCTTGTTCTCAAGCAAATATCAATTCAAACAGGTGAGTGAGGATGACATGTCCTGCAATAACACCAGGATAAGAGCTGCATTTGTATGGAGTTATAGGAAGCAGAAACAAAAGGCTGAAGTATAAATTTCAAGGAAATGGAAAGATAACCTGAAATGCGTCCCTTTTAACGAGGCAAGTTATGTGCATCCTGATCTAATTTTCCTTATCCAAAGTCAAATCAAGCAGTAGTGTTATAACCATTATTAAAGAGGAATTGAAGAGACCTGTGAAGTTATGATTGCAGTCAGCACTCAGAATCTCAGACAAAGTATCCTCTATGATTGCCTCACTTTCCACAAATCAAGGACGCAATAACTGTGGAAGGCCGTAACCAGTTGCCTCACTGGTCCCTTCCTTCACCAACCATATCGCAGAAATTACCACAAACCAAATGGTTTATGTAGGTAATGTGTCCTTGATTTGTGGTCGTTCCAATGGGTGCTACACTACTGCAATGCTGGTCCAAGAGCAAAGACAAGACAAACATGCGCCAACACGTGAACGAGGTAAAAGGTTAACCGGCACTCATCTTTTAAGTGTCCTGTGGTAGTTTTATGGTTTGCTATTTAACAAATGAGTTTTAAAAAAGCTAAAAATTATATTTTTTTTTATAATCAAGGTTTTAAGAAATTTTTTAAAGTGAAATCCATAAAAGGTATGAAGAAACTATAGCAAGGACAAAAAACAGTTTCATCCATACCGCACTATCAAAAGAACCCTAAAAGTTCCAGCACATTAACACAGAAAAAAAAGGAAAGAAGAAACAAAGAAATGCCAAAATTTACTTTATAATGGGCCTCCCCAGGATGATAAATATTCAAATCTATGAAGAGTGCTTTAAATGAAATTATTCGGCAAATGAAGAATGACATGAATTTCAGAAAACAGTTCCTGCCTTGTAGTAGAATCCAAGGACGTAGTTGAAGAGTTTGACTCACAGCTGCCTGAGAAAGCGCCAGGAAAAGAAATTGATCGATAGATGTAAGAGCTAAAGTACAAGAAATACTTGCTCCATAACAAAACATCTTAATTTTCATCCTTCTTCTCGATATCCTCTTCAGCTGAAGAATGCACTTCCTGATCTTCTACATCAACCTTGGGCTCTTGTGCCTCTTGAGCACCATCACCTGCACTGTCCTGAAGCTGCAAGAGTTCATAAATCATCAACCTCGGGGCTTACATTCACTTCTAAAATCATTTTGCAAATTAGCTAATGAAACGTATGCATAAGGCACATGAAGAAAGTTCTCAAGATAACTTTACCCCCAAATTTCGAAGGCTAGCAGTAACATCTTCTTGTTGCTGCTGCAGTGTGTTCTTCAGTTCTTGGAATTCCTAGTTTTGATCAGGATAGATATGTTAAGAAATGGTATTAATAAAAGGAAACGCCAAAGGTATTTGCTTGAGTAGGACTTACTGTTCGAAGTTGAACAACCTCAACATTCAATGACTTCTTCAATTCCGACAACTCCTGAATGAAGCAAGAAATTTTTGCACAAGGTCAACTGAACTACATCTCATCCCAACTACTATTAGATAAAATACGAAGTATGAAGAGATAGATGGAGGTATCTAATAAACGAGCCACTATTGCATGAAAATACAGAATTCATTTTCACCTGGATTAGTTTCTTGCATAACTTACATGTAACTGGTAAATACTTGAAGTACAATATTTATCTGAACTAAGTTTGTAAAACCACGTGAAGATAGAAAGTAGCTGAAGCAAAAATGGTGAGATTATGACATGTTCTCTGGTTCATTCCAGGTAATGTTGCGGGGCATATATTAAAAAAAGAAATTCCTCGCAATTCATTACTTTTCCACAGATCCATGAAACATTGAGGTCATATATGAGGTTGGAGTTGAAATATTTGCATAACTGTAGACATTTGTTTAATCTACAAAATTTAGTGAAGAAAATAACAGCAAGACTCAAATAACAATTGAATGCCAAAAGGGGTGGATAATGATCTGTTGACACTGATAAATTGAGTGAATTGCACATTGTCATTAAAAAACAGCAGTGTGCCATTACTTGCTGCATGCAGCTTAGACACTTAACTGCAATTCAAATCCCAAGCACTACTTTACTCTTTCTTTTTTCATATAATCTCAGCAGGTGAACGATAAAATGATGAAATTGTGTATCTATTGCATTCTATGAAATAGAAAAAACAAATTGCATGTTTAGTACAACACACAGTGCCAAAAGGCCTTGACATTGCAGCCGCCTAGACACATCAACATTTTCCAATTTAACTTTCACACACTTTGTTTTATTTATTTATTTCAATTGGGTTAAACAGCAACGCAGATATTAGCGATAGAAATGTATTCACAAAACAATATCAATTGCAATCCTGTAAAGGAACAGACATCAAGTATCAAAATCAGAATAATAATCTTCTATACAGATCATAATTTTTTTAAGAAAAAAATATTTACTTACATCGCGATAGATTTTAACTTGAGTGTCGAGCTTCGATCTCCAGCTTTGCAAATCCTAATTACACATTTGAATGCTGTTTTTTATAATCAAATTCAAACCATGATAAAATCGTAGGCCAAAAAAAAAAAAAAAAACCTGCTTCAAGCCTTGGACTCTATTAAGAAGCTCAGTCCTGGAATCATTTAATTCCTAAAACAAATAAAAATTAAAAATTAAAAAAAGCACCGCATTAACAACACTGTAAGCAGCAAAAAGTCAAAAATTAAAAGAGAAGAGCAAACACATACAGCGATCTTTGAACCGATCGGAGTTACGTTCTCTTTCTTCTGCAATAATGGTAAGAAGAAAAGGAAGAAGAAGATACATCAATTATTAGGGTTTGCTATTAAATAAAGAAAAAAGCAAATAGAGGAGAGAACGAGAGAGGGTTGTGTACACGAGCGAGGGGAAGAGGAGCAGAGAGAGTGGCAGTGGAAGAATCGGAGTTGGCCATTGATGGTGATTTGATTTGATTTGGATTGGATTGGATTGATTTAAATTAGGGTTAAAAGGTAATTAAAGGGTTTAGGGTTTGGTTTTTCTAACAAGTTTGGAGATCCTGAGGATGTTGTCCGTTTGTTTGTTGAGAGGTGTGCCAAATAAAAGAAAAGAAAACCTCAAATTTTGAATTTTGGAATTAAGGTTGTGTTTGGGCGGGCAAAACACAGCTTGAAATTGAATCGTAGTAGCAGTAAGGATCAGGCTGTCATTAATGAATAATGAATAATAAAATTAAGAAAAAAAAAAAAACAAACAGCAGGAAATATAACTCACTGTGCATACACTCAGAAAAGTTTATGACTTGGTTTCGAGGAGTAATTCAGTCTTTTTCACTTATCTATTATTCATTAAATAATTGTTCAGGATTTACATATCATTTCAGTTTTTTTTAAAAATAGTAAAATAATTGATTCAGCCCACAAGTAAAAAAAAAAATCTATGTTTGCGGACCAAATCTTTTTATTTTTTAAGAAAAGGTAAAAGGATGTTTTGCTATTCTAATCTAAAAAAATAAAAATAAAGCATATGTCCAAAGATATTTCTGTTTTTTCATAGATATTTTTTTTATTAAACCCATATTCATTGATTGAAGGATGACAGCACGTGCATCTCTTCATGGCTGTCTTTTTATCATGTCATTAATTGTGTTGTTGTTGTTTTTTTTTTCCTCTTTTTTTTTTCTTCTTAAAAGGTACATTTTATTTTTTTTATTTTTGGTATTTCAATTTCACTTCTTATTGTTTTATTTTTTATTTTTTTTCTCTTAATTTTTTTATCAAAGTTTTATTTGTTTTTAATTTAGTCATTCAATTATAATTTACCATATATTAATTTATTCAATTTTATGCTTATTCTTTTGATTTCTAATTTTGACAATGTTGATAATAAAACATGGACAAAAAACAGTAAATATTAAAGAATTAAAATGTACAAAAAATAAAAATAAATCCAAACACAACAATTAGTAAGACAAAGTTTAATCCATGGTTTCGTAGTGAAGTCGTCATTTTATAAAACATGTGTGGTGTCAGAGTAATCATCCTTCCAAATCAAAATAGTCGAGAATGATGTGGGTGGAAAAACTAAGAAATTATTATCCTTTATTAATAGAAAAAAAAAACAGAGAGAGAATAGGAGTTGCCACCTAATATTTTAGTCACTAGAAACCTTAACTAGTTTCAGGGTCTAGGAAAGAGGACTGATTGCGTAAAGAGAAGGTATTATCACCCTTAATATGTCTTATCTGAGGTAAGCTACATTGTTTATTTGTCTGATATATATAAACTAAGAAAAACTTGTGTTTTCTAACTGTTAGTCTATCTAAGGTTTAAGAAAAATATTATTCGGTGAAGAGGTATTTATCTTATCATATTAAAAAACCTAATTGTTCTAATACCAACAAAAATAAACCGATTTTTATTTATATTAGGAATATGTCTTAGATATATGTTTATAATCTCGTGTATTAAAAGAAACAATTTTTTTTTTTGGTATTTTTGAAATGTAGTGTAACATTCTTATTCATGGGATCAAACATATCAATCATGCTAATGAAAATTGTGGGAATTGTTTTTTTTTTTTTCTTTGCTGAGCTCTTCTAAGGATTACTGAAATTTCAGTAGAGTCTTCCCTATACCGGGAGGGCCCAAGTTATCAACAATTATCTTGTACACATTTTATACTCATTCCTTAATCATATCATAACTATATTGTACCCCAACAATAATCATTCATAGGTACAAACATAACGACTTACATATGCATTTCCTTTCCCATTTAAACACATATGAAATTCATAATTAAATAGAGATAAGTAATGATAATATTACAAGCATAAAATAGTAAAATCTTATGTCTCGACATTTAATATAAGGAGGTACTATTACATTTTAAGTCATATAATTACTTAAATACAACATACATTAATATTCATTTAATTTCTAATTCATACAAAAAGGGCTAGAGGGCCTTGATCACTACTCTTGGTGTGAATATGAAGGACCTGCAATATCACAATGTTGGAATAACTATATTAAAAGTAAAAATATAGAAGAGATGAGAGAGTTACCAAATGCATGCGCGCGCGCGCACACACACATACTTATATACAATCATAATTTCTTGTAATCCACACTTGAATCTTCTTTTACTACGTCTAGAATTTATCATTCCTGAATTCACTTATTATTTTCATTTAACAAATATTATCAATTATTTTTCACCAAGAACACTCATTATGCTGCTTTGTCCCAATTATGGGGAGGTCACTACCGACACTAATGGTTCTTGTTGTAACCCATTTTTGGATCCCCACAAAAAAATAAAAAAAAATAATAATGATAATAAATAAATAGCCGAAGAAGGTTAGAAAACTAACAGGAGGCATAAGCGCTCGGAAAATGGTCGAAAGATTTGTCAAGGAGGTTAAAAAAATGCAGAGATTGGATTTTTGGCAGTATTTTCTTGAAGGATGAGAGCCCTGTTGAGAAGGAAAATTTGAATTTTTGAGGAGAAAAGCCCAAATTTGGATGTTTATGGTCTTAATTGGATTTTATTTGAATTTATAAAGGTTTGGAGTGCAAGAAAAATTTATTTTTAGGTCAATTTGGGTTTTAATTAGGAGAAATTTAAGTTCTGGGGCCAAAATATATGTTTTTGGAATTTATTAGGCCAAATCAGGGGCTTAATTGCATAAATATTGAAGTTTAATGGCCAATTAGGGGTTTAATTGTGAAAATCCTAAACCAGGGACCAATTTGGAACACGCGGGTAAATAGAGGGGGCTGTTTTGATTTGATCCAAGGGTGTAATTGAAGAAATTGGAAGTTTATTGATCAATTGAGGGCTTAATTGCATAAATCAGAGGCCAAGGACCAAGATGAAAAACGCGGCCAACTATGGGGGCGAAGACCAAAATTGGAAGGGACGTAATTGAAAGAATCAAAAGATAATTGAGGGCTGAGTTGAAATTTTGCGTATTCTGGCGCCTTTTTTTAAATGAAACGGCGCGTTTTCCCCAAAACGACGCCGTTTCATATATTAAAAAAAAAAGAAAAAAGAAAAAAGGGACCGAACGGTGCCGTTTTGAACGGCACTATTCCCCTTTCTTCTTCCTCCCCTAACATGCAGCAGCATGGACGAAAAACGTTGTTTAATCAACCGGTGCCCCTCTCTCCTCGCGTGCACTGACAGACCAGGCCCATGCACCTCGGACGACGCAAAGCCAGGAGGGCCACGCCGTGATCGACCACGCTCACCGACCAGCCGACCGGCGCTGTGCTGCTCCCCACGTTGCCCAGCTCAACCCACGTCATTCTGCTCCCCACGCTGCCCATGCAGCCCCTGCTCGCCTATAAAAGAAAGGTGGAGATTGTAAGCACGAAAGAAAAGAGGAGAAGGAAAATAACCGAGACGAAGAGAGAGAGAGACTGAAGGAGAGAGAAACAGTGGACTAAAGTAATAAACACATAAAATTCAAGGAAACGAAGCTGGGAGAAGGGGGAAGAAGATTGAAGCCGTTGGGAAAGCTTAGTGGAAAGAAAAAACCAAGCACGACCCGAGAGGCACCGGACTGTTGGGAACCGTCTTTGTGAGCCGCCGACCTCCGCTGCAGCACCGTCAACCCGGACGTTCGACCAGCAACATCACCTCCGCCGTGCCAGGTATTCTTCTTTCCCCCCTGCGTTTTCATTTTTTTTGTTTATATTTGTTATCCTCCTGCATGCAGAATCGTTCTACATGCAGGAGGTAGGGGAAGGGAATTATTTTCCCTTCCCCGTGAGTTTTTTTTGTTTACACTGGGTCGGGTTTCCGGCCCAGTTTTGTTATTATTTGTTTTGGGCCAGACCGAGTCTGGCCCATTCTAAAGAGTTTTTGTGTTGGGCCGAGATCGGCCCAACCTCATTGCGGGCCGAGATCGGCCCAGTATTTGTTGGGCCGAGATCGGCCCATCCTCTTTGCGGGCCGAGATCGGCCCGATTCCAGCGGGGTTGGGTTCGGCCCATTCATTTGGGCCGGCCCAACCCGAATTTTATTATGTATATATTATGAATTATAGTATTTGGTAATATATATATATATATGTGTGTGTGTATATTGTGTATATATATTTTTATAAAAAAAAAATATTTCGAAAAATCTTGAAAAATATTGTTGATTTCCCTGAATATTTTTTGTCAAAATGGGTTAATGTTGGTTGGTATTTTTATACTGTAAAGATACAAAACTAGTGTTAAAAATACCCGGTTTTCCTAAAAATATCAAAGATTTTCCGAAAAAAATGTTTTTGCTTTCAAAAAAATTTCTAAAAGTACCTAAAAATGTTGTTGATTTTTCTGCATATTTTTTATTAAGGTGGAATAATATTGGGTTGTATTTTTATACCGTAAGGATACAAGCTCGGTTTTTAAATACCCGATTCACGTCAAAAAGCAAAAAAAATTAATAATAATAATATTTTCAAAAAATTGTTTTTGGAATAATATTGGGTTGTATTTTTATACCGTAAGGATACAAGCTCGGTTTTTAAATACCCGATTCACGTCAAAAAGCAAAAAAATTAATAATAATAATATTTTCAAAAAATTGTTTTTGTTTTAAAATACGGCTTAGTCTCTCCAATATATATAGATATAAATATCATAACATCTTATTTTTTTTACACAACAAAGAAAATTTTCAAAACAATATATGTATTAGCATGCATTTTGGCTTTAATAACCAGTTTATTTAAGCCATGAGAACTAGGCCAATATTTCAAAAATTCAAAAAAAATTCTTTTTGTTTTCTTTTTAGTATTTGGGATTACGAATTTATACGTAAAACGTATTCCTAAATATTATTATTTTGGTATAGACATTAGAACGGTTAAGTTTTTACTCGATAAGATAAAAGACCTTCTTACTGAAGAGGATTTTTCTTGAACCATAGACAGACCAACGACTAGAATGTACAATAACACCTTAGTTTTTATCAGACAATAAAACAATGCAGCTTACCTTAGGTAAGGCGTATTTGGGGTGATAATACCTTCCCTTTACGCAACCAGTCCCCGTACCCAATCTCTGAGACCAGTTAGGGTTCCTAGTGACCAAAATACTAGGTGGCGACTCCCACTCCATTTTTACCAATGAAAAATAATATTTTTCGTATCTCCATATATATATATATATTACTTCGTCGATTTAAAAATGGAAAAAACGTAGTCTTTTCGCCGCGACGCCGCATACGTGCGACAGAATGGCGACTCCACTAGGGACCTTGTAGACTAAGCTTTGTTTTTGTCTGATTTGTTTGTGTTTTTTTTTGGTGTTTATTGTTAATATGCCTGTCCTTTTATTTGCGTATTTATTTTATTTTATTCATATTATTCATGCATTCTATATAATTGTCTCATACATCACTTGCTTTAATTTTAAAAAGCACACACAAGCTTTAAGTTAAGTGGGGAATTAGCGATTTACCCTAAGACTATTGGTTAGGGTTTAAATGCGTGAAACACCCAACTCATATCTGAGTGCCTGCTTGGTAATGGTGGGCATACATGTCTTAACTGTTCCTTGCAACGCCCCCATACTTCTTTACGAAGAACGTCACTGGGCAGATATGAGACCCTTCAAGACCAGATAGAAAAACTACCCACTCTCACTTGATAATTAGAGCTTGTCCTTAGGTTGTGAATCTTACTTTCATTTTGCATCACGATTAATACTGTTGAATTCATCTACCCAGGTTTTTGAGCTGAAATCATGACTAAGTACCTCTCTTTCCAAGAATATGGACAAGAGTCTGAGTTGGCTCAGATTGCCGAAGGAAAATGCCCAAGAATCGATACTAGTGGTTTACCATGCATTACCAAGGTAAATCACATGGTAAACGACTTAGGAAAGTTGCTGCCTATCATGGAATATGTTGATGAGACTTTGTTTGAAAGGCGATATGGGAGAATTACACAGATAATGAGGTTACCTGTACAAGCAGCGGCGATCAAAGCCCTTCTGCATTTTTGGGATCCGAGTTATCGGTGTTTTACCTTTGGAAACATCGATATGACACCCACCTTGGAAGAATATGAGAGAATTCTGGACTTTCCAAATGATAGCCACAGAATCTACCACCGACGAAGATTTGAGGACACAGCTTCGGAAGTAGTCAGCTTATTAAGTTTAGGAAAGATCAGCCAGTGTAGAGTCGCTGAAGGGGGTTTTAAATGGAAGGTCATTGAAGCCCGAATGAAGAAAAATGCCGAAGAAGGCAAGTTGGGAGACGAGCGATATAGGTTGGTGGCCTTCGCCATTTTTGGGCTAGTGTTGTTCCCTTCTGAAACTGGGGTCATCAGTTTAGAAGCAGCAAGTGTCTTCGTCGAGTATGAGCGTGACCGGATCAATCCTTCCTCAGCCATCTTGGGGGAAACCATGTTATCTCTTAGTCACTACCGGACACATGGAAAAGGAGCTATGAGATGCTGCGTCCCTATGTTGTACCTATGGATAATTAGTCATATCGAAGCACCGAGAGACATCTTCAACAACTTTTGGTGGTTTGACTTGCGACCGCTAAAGATTACCATAGATGAGACTTGGAAGAATTGGGATGAGAAAGCATGGAGGGATAAGTATGCAGCATTGCCAAGTAGCAACTTCAAATGGAAAGCGCCGTGGATGAACAACGCTATTTGCACAATAAGCTGCGGAAGCAAGATATAGGTTCCTCTAATTGGTGTAACCGGTTACATCAGCTATGCGCCCGCCCTCGTAACAAGGCAGTTGGGCGGAATGCAATATACGCCAAGAACCTTGGGTTTAGCTGATTTTATCGGGTTATTCAAGCACCAACCGTTCATAGAAGAAATGGCGCTTATCCGACAGGATTGGGAAAGGCCCGTGAAGGTAAAAAGAGAAGAAGGAAGCAGTTTTGAAACCTCATTCAGCCATAATTATACAGTTTGGAGGAATGAAGATTTTTCTGCAGCGAAGGGTCTCTCTACACAAGAACAGCCAGAGGCAGCGATAGAACCACAGAAAAGGAAAAGAAAGGATGACGAAGAAGATCTAAGAAAACAATTAGATCAATGTATAATAGAACTCAGCAAAAGCAAGGGGCGACAACAACTGCTAGAGAACCAGCTCGAGGAGGAAAATACGATGAGGGTTTTCTTGAATCAGCGGTTAGAAAAACAAGAGAAACAACTAATGTCTCTAAAGGAATGGCAGAAAAGGGCCGAGGTAGCTGAAGAGGTAACAACGGGGGTCCAGGTTGAGATAAGGAATCGAATAGCTGATTATGACGAGTTAGTCAAGAAGAATGGGGTAGTAGAAAAAGAATTGGCTAAGGTTAAGAGGTCAACAAAAGGCGTGAATGTGGATAAGGAGATGATTGATTCTTTGAAGAAGGGAAGGAAACTTCTTTTAAAGAAAATAGAAGATGAAAAGGAGAAGAATCGTCTAGCCAACCTCGACATAGAAGAAGAAAGGAAGGTTAGAGCTCAATACATGGTGCAACTAGAGGAAGAAAGAAATGCGAGAAGGGCCGCTGAGTCTGACATGAGAGATTACCAGAAGAGAGTTGAGTCTTCAAAAGGAAGGATGAGGGCGTTACAATCGGAGATCGAAGTACGAGAAGAAAAGTTTAGGGAGTTGAGAAGCCACTACTTCGAGATGGAAGAAGAGATGAGCAAGGCTAAGCAAGAGCGTCAAGAATGCCAAGACTACATGGACGGCTTCGCAGTTCAAATCAATTCCAAAATAGCAGAGCTGGACATCGAAAAGGAGGAGCTACAGAGGACAAGAGATAAGTTGGCACAATCAGAGGGTATGGTGCGAGTATTGGAAAGAAGCAATGAAGCATTAGGAGCCAGCAACGAAGCAATAATCGGAGATAACGCTGTATTCCATGATAAGATAAGACATATGTCAAAACAGGTTGAGCACGTAGCCCGTTGTGCGGAAAGGTTGCAACAGCAAGCCACCGAAGTTGGAAATGACGGTTCAAAGTATCGAGAATACATGGGGGCCATGGTCTGCTTTATTAGGGATTTAGCTAATAGGGGAAATGCCTTTTAGAAGTAGCAATGTATAGGACTTCTCTTTTCCATTATTGTTTTGTATGAACAATTATGTTATTTATAAGAAGTCCATGACGTATTTCCTTTCTTAATGTGTTGAGTAAGCCACTATGATAAGAACTTGGCAAACCCTCCTTTATGGTAATCCGGTCAACTCAGAAATCTTGTTCAAAGGTTACGAAAGTCATGAATCGGCTCATAATATATTATATATATACACATTACATATGCATCACATTCTCATCATACATTTTGTTTTTAATTCATCATATGCATGCCAGATCGTGAAACATAGGTCCCATATCCAGAGTCCACCAAACCCGGTCAAGATCAAGAATGGAAAACGAGGAAAGAGCTCAATTAGAGTCGCACTACCAGACCGAGTTGGAATCAGTGAAAAATGAAGTTTCTCGACTGACCAGTCTGCTTGAGCAACTGTTAAGAACCAAGAATGGAGAGGGAACGTCTACCCAACCACCTATAGGAGCACCGTCAGTTCCTGTCCCGGGGTTATCTCAAAACTTGGGGGCAGATTCAGCGACGGGGCAGCACTTTGCACCGGCTATTCCCATTCAGCCCCCTCAAGCTCGCATCACTGTAGATTTAACAGCTGAGGGGCCTTCCGATAATAGGTCCACTGGTTTTGTGAACGAGGACAAAATATCAGCATTAGAAGAAAGGTTAAGAGCAGTCGAGGGAAATGATTGGTTTGACCCCATGCGAGCGTCGGAAATATGCTTGGTACCAAACCTCACGGTGCCAAAAGATTTTAGGATACCGGAGTTTATAAGGTACACTGGGTTGGAATGCCCAAACACTCACCTTCGATCTTATTGCAATAAGATGGCTGAGGTGATTCATGACGATAAGTTAATGATCTACTTTTTCCAAGACAGTCTAGCGGGATCTGCGTTAAGTTGGTATATGAGGCTGGATAATGTCAAGATTAAGAAATGGAAGGACTTAGTGGAGGCTTTCCTAAAGCAATACAAGTTCAATTTAGAAATCGCTCCATATCGAACGAGCCTCATGTCACTCGAAAAGAGAAGCCAAGAGTCAGTGAGGGCTTATGCGCAAAGATGGAGAGACGAGGCCACGCATGTGCAACCCCCTTTAATAGAAACAGAGATGGTGACTTTATTCGCCAATACATTCAAGGCACCTTACTATGAGCATTTAATGGGTAGCTCATCTCAACATTTCTATGATGTTGTACGCGTGGCCGAAAGAATAGAGCAAGGAATTAAAGCTGGGCGCATAGCGGAGCCTTTAGAGAAGAAAGGTTTTGTTGGAAGGAAAAGAGAAGGTGACGTCAACAATTTAGAGGACGGGTACAAAGGCAAGAAAGTAAATTTCCATAGTCCACAAGCACCTACCACTCAAGTCTCACGCATAAACTTTAACCAATATTTTTCACCTAACCGAACAAATAACCAGCCAAACTACCAAAATCACTACCAAGATCACTACCAAAGACCACACCCAAGATACACTTCAGAACAACTGCCGCCTTTACCCATGCCATTGAAGGACATGTATGCCAAGCTGTTGAGCATTGGACAATTAGCTCCTATCCCTACACTACCATTACAACCACCATTCCTAATTTGGTACAAGCCTGATTTGTCTTGCGAGTACCATGGGGGTAATCCCGGGCATGGGATTGAAACTTGCTATGCCTTCAAAAAGAGGTTATTGGAGCTTATTAGGGCGGGATGGGTATCCTTTGAAGACAAGCCCAATGTTAATTCAAACCCATTGCCTAAGCATGCTCCAAATAGTGGTGGAATAGGCATGATTGAAGTGGGAAATCAAGGCAAGGTGTTGAAGGTGCCGATGAAAAGGTTGTACGACATGTTAGTACAATCAGGATTTTTAAAGGCAAAGGCGGTAAGGCAATCGGGGAGAGGTGACTACTGTGAGTTTCACGGAAGAGATGGACATCACATTGAGGATTGCGCAGAGTTTTGCGAAAAGATCGTAAAAATGTTGAAGATGGGACAATTGAGGATTGAACCCATGGAGAGCAGGTGTGAGGTGAGCATGATGGAAGGCCAAGATGAGATGGCAGGAGTTTGCCGGATCCAACAGATTGCTAATGGGCCCCCAAGGCTGATCTTGATTAAACCGTCCTGCACAAAAGAGAATCACAATGCCATGCCATATAATTATGGGTATGCCTCCGACATTCGAGCGCCTCTTCCTTTGTTCCAGACGGAGATAAGTGGTTTGACCAGGAGTGGTCGTTGCTTTACGCCTGAAGAATGGAGGAAGGAAAAGGGTAAGGAGGTGGTAGATTTGGACAAAGCTCCCAAAGTTAATAAACCAGTAACGGAAGAGGAGTCGAATGAGTTTTTGAAGTTGATCAAGCATAGCGAATATTGCATAGTGGATCAACTAAAAAAGACTCCAGCGCGGATCTCCCTTATGTCCTTGATACTCAGTCTGAGCTGCATCGAAATGCCTTGCAAAAGGTATTGAATGAGGCATATGTACCTCAAGACATTGAGCATAAAACCATGGAGCATTTAGTAGGGAGGATCCATGCAACTAATTACCTCTACTTCACGGCTGATGAGCTTGATGCCGAAGGTACCGGACACAACAAGCCTTTATACATTACTGTTAGGTGCAAAGACTATCTTGTAGGGAAGGTGCTCGTCGATAATGGCTCGGCCCTCAACGTGCTGCCAAAGCACATTTTAGAGGAAATGCCGATTGATGAATCTCATATGAAGCCAAGTACTATGATGGCCAGAGCGTATGATGGCTCACCTAGGCCAATACTTGGGACTTTAGAAGTGGAGCTATATGTGGGACCGCAAATGTTCCTAGTGACACTTTAGGTTATGGATATCCACCCTTCCTATAGCATGTTGTTGGGAAGACCTTGGATTCACACGGCGGGGGAAGTAACTTCTTCATTGCACCAATGCCTGAAGTACATCATGAATGGGATGTTGGTAACTGTCAAGGCTGAGGAGGCAATATCCATGATAAAGAATGTGGCTGTGCCTTTCATCGAAGCGGAGGATTGCAAGGATGGCAATATCCATGCTTTTGAGATCGTGAACACCGACTGGGTGCCGGAGAACACCGTGCTAAGAAGGCCAAGGATTTCAGAAGCAGCAAGGATGGCAAGTCTATGCTTCTTGAACCGTGGGGTCCCACGTCAATATAACCTCGCTTGCGGAATACCAGAAGGGGCTAATCCGATAAGGAAGAGAAAGGCTGATCAAAGATTTGGGTTAGGATATCAACCTAACCAAGAGGATTATTGTTGGGCTGCTAATCGGAGAAGGACAAGAAGGATGGCTAGAATCAAAGGAAGAGATCTTGAAGAAGAACAATTAGAAATCCCTCCCCTTAGCGTATCATTCCCAAGAGCTGCATACATAGTGCAACATGATAAGGGAGCTGAAAGCCTGGGTATAGAACTAGCTCAGATGAGCATAAACACCTTGAAGGGAAACGAGAGGAAAGGGGATGACGTGAAAGCAGTCACGGGAAAAGAAGATGAAGCGCTGCCACAGCTGACGATCCATATGCTAGAAGAAGTCTCCGCCAAGACCGTTGTGCGCAAGCTGGCTCCAGGCGAAAAGTTTCAGAATTGGGTGACACAAGAAGCTCCAGTGGTTTTTAAAATGTAAACCAACTTTTGTTTGCCTTAGCATGTTTTTGTCATTTGCTTTTGTTTTCTCTAGCTGACAATCAAGGCTCATGATGTCAGCTAGATTCTATATTTGTCATAGAGCCCACTTTTTTCCTTTGAATGAATGTGAGATCATGCACTTTTTCAGAAATTGTTTTTTATATATATATGCATTTACACCCAGCACTTCCCGCTTTCAGGAATCCTGAAAGCGGATCTCCAACAACATCACATACATTTAGCATCAAGAATAAATGGCCAAACTTGAACGAGCATGTAATAGCTATGGAAGAAGAAGAGTGGGATGAAAGCAATATCAGTGAATTCACCAGGCTAGTAGAACAACAGGAACAGACTTGGAAGCCTGCCACCGAGGAACTCGAAACCATCAATGTGGGCAATGGTCAGCTCAAGAAAGAGTTGAAAATAGGTACCCTAATTACTTCTGAACAAAGGATAAAAATGATCACCCTATTACAAGAGTATTCAGATGTCTTTGCTTGGTCCTATGAAGATATGCCCGGTTTGGATACAAGTATTGTAGAACACAAGATACCGTTGGAGGAAGGTTATAAGCCAGTCAAGCAGAAGCTAAGGAGGGCCCACCCAGACGTCTGGATCAAGGTCAAGGCAGAACTCGAAAAGCAGTGGGATGCTGGTTTTCTAGAAGTAGTTAGATACCCACAATGGGTATCTAACATTGTTGTGGTGCCTAAGAAGGAAGGGAAGATTCGAGTTTGTGTGGATTTTTGGAATTTGAATAAAGCTAGCCCTAAGGATGATTTTCCTCTACCACACATAGATGTTTTAGTGGATAATGCTGCCCGAAGTTCCACTTATTCCTTTATGGACGGTTTTTCAGGATACAACCAAATAAAAATGGCTTTAGAGGATAAGGCGAAAACAACTTTTGTCACACCTTGGGGGACCTACTGCTACAAGGTCATGCCATTTGGGTTAAAGAACGCGGGTGCAACATATCAAAGAGCAATGGTGACTCTATTCCACGACATGATGCACAAAGAAATTGAGGTGTATGTAGATGATATGATTGCCAAGTCTAAAAAGGAACAAGATCATGTGGAAGTTTTGAGGAAGTTATTTGAGAGGTTGAGGAAGTATGAACTAAGGCTTAATCCTGCAAAATGTTCATTCGGAGTTAAATCGGGCAAGCTGTTGGGATTTGTGGTAAGTGATAGAGGTATAGAGGTGGATCCGGATAAAGTAAGGGCCATCCAGGCCATGTCGTCCCCTAAGACGGAGAAAGAAGTAAGAGGATTCTTGGGAAGGTTGAATTACATTGCTCGGTTTATAGCTCAGCTAACAACAACATGCGAGCCTATATTCCAGCTACTAAGGAAAAAGAATCCCGGAACCTAGAATGAGGAGTGTGAGGAGGCATTCAATAAAATCAAGCATTATTTACAAAATCCACCTTTACTGGTTCCTCCTGTATCAGGAAAACCTCTAGTATTATATCTAACCGTTACTGAAGTAGCCATGGGTTGTGTATTGGGTCAGCATGATGAAACCGGAAGGAAGGAAAGAGCTATTTATTACTTGAGTAAGAAATTCACTGAATGTGAGTCCAGATACACGGAGATAGAAAGGCTCTGTTGTGCGTTGGTGTGGGCGGCAAAGAGGTTGAGACATTACATGTTATACTATACCACTTGGTTGATTTCAAAAGTGGATCCTCTGAGGTATATTTGTAATAAGCCTTTTCTCTCAAGTAGGATTGCAAGGTGGCAAGTTTTGTTAGCAGAATATGACATAGTGTATATGACAAGGAAAGCCGTAAAAGGGAGTGCAATCGTAGACCATCTGGCCGATAATGCTATTGAAGATTACGAACCTTTGGATTTTGATTTCCCTGATGAAGATATATTGTCAATAGAAAAGGAAGAAGAAAAGACAGATTGGTGGACCATGTTTTTTGATGGGGCAGTAAATGTATATGGTAACGGGGCAGAGGCGGTAATAATCTCTCCTGATAAGAAACAATACCCCGTTTCGGTCAAGCTACACTTCGAGTGCACCAACAATACAGCTGAGTATGAAGCTTGTATCCTGGGTTTAGAAGCAGCATTGGAGCTGAAAATAAAGAAGATAGATGTATATGGGGACTCAATGTTGATCATTTGCCAGGTAAAAGGGGAATGGCAAACCAAAGAAGAAAAGTTGAGGCCTTACCAGGAATACCTATCCATGCTAGCAAAGGAATTTGAAGAAATTAGATTCACCCATCTGGGAAGGGAGGGGAACCATTTTGCGGATGCTTTGGCCACATTAGCTGCTATGACTACCATTGATCTCAAGTGCAAGGTACAACCGGTACACATTGATATTAGAAATGATCCAGCTCACTGTTGTTTAGTTGAGGGAGAGATAGACGGACAACCTTGGTATTACGATATCAAGAATCTGGTGCAGAATCAGGAATATCCGGTGGGAGCTTCTAAGACGGATAAGAAAACCTTGAGAAGGTTGGCTATAGACTTCTATTTAGATGGAGAGATTTTATATAAAAGGTCATTTGATGGAACCTTGTTAAGGTGTTTGGATGAGGCAAATACTAGAAGGGCATTAAAAGAGGTCCATGAGGGGATTTGCTCAACCCATGCTAGCGGACATATGATGGCAAGGAAAATCCAAAGGGCTGGTTATTTTTGGATGACACTAGAAAAAGATTGTATAGACTATGTCAGAAAATGTCACAAATGTCAAATTTACAGTGACAAGGTCAACATGCCACCAGCTCCTCTGTTTAACCTAACATCTCCATGGCCCTTCGCGATGTGGGGAATTGATGTAATTGGACCTGTAAACCCAAAAGCGAGCAATGGTCATAGATTTATCCTCGTGGCTATTGACTACTTCACAAAATGGGTAGAAGCCGGGTCATTTGCTCATGTGACGCAAAAAGTGGTGAAGAAGTTTATTGAGAGAGATTTGATATGTCGGTATGGTCCACCAGAAAAGATTATAACTCACAATGCCCAAAATTTCAACGGCAAAATGATAATAGAGCTCTGCACTAAATGGAAAATCAAGCATTCCAATTCTTCGCCGTATAGACCAAAGATGAATGGGGCGGTAGAAGCTGCTAACAAGAATGTCAAAAAGATTATTCAGAAGATGGTAGTCACCTACAGGGATTGGCATGAGATGTTGCCATTTGCCCTTCATGCATATCGCACCGCAGTCCGAACCTCGACAGGGTCTACCCCATATTCTCTAGTATACGGTATGGAGGCAGTGATGCCTTTGGAAGTGGAAATCCCGTCGTTAAGAGTGTTAATAGATTCTGAGTTAGAAGAGGCCGAGTGGGCTAAAGTGAGACACGAGCAACTGAATCTGATCAGTGAAAAGAGGATGGCCGCAATATGTCATCACCAGCTTTACCAGAAACGAATGGCTAAGGCGTATGATAAGAAGGTTAGACCGCGGATGTTTCAAGAAGGGGATCTAGTATTAAAGAAAATATTGTCATTACCCGGAGATGATCAAAGCAAATGGGCACCAAATTACGAGGGTCCTTATATAGTAACAAAGGCATTCTCAGGAGGAGCATTGAAGTTAGCTAGAATGGATGGAGAAGACTTGGCTAGGCCTGTGAATTCTGACTCTGTAAAAAGATATTATGCTTGATGTAAGCCCTTTAAATCAATAAAGCAAAGTTTGGCCATTGATTTCTATCTTCTTGCATTGATCTCACAACATTCATCTTCGCATTAATCCAAACAGTGCATGTCTTGGTGTTATTCTTATCACTTATTAAAATTTTTAGCAGCGGCTGAACGCATTTCTTCTCTATATAAAAGCCCAAACTAGGGTCACACCCCTACGTTGGGGGCAATACAAGATGTTTGTATAAAAGTATTACGGAAGCCAACAAATTTGAAAACCAAGCTAAAGCATTTGACAAAAGCATGACAAAAAGGCAATAACAAGTCATACATTTTGAGAGAAGAAAATCAAAGAATTATTCTCCAAGAATATGATCAGTAAAAAGAGGCAGCGCGAGAGATGAATCCAGCATATGACTTCAAAAGCAAGCTCGCATTAAGAAAGAGCTTCATGAACTAGAAGAAGATGATGGGGCCTATGTTTCAAAAACCATGTACGGATACATGCATTGCATCTAATCATAAATCATTGCATGTATGTTCTTGTCTCTATCGTTACAGGAGGAGATCTTAGTGCATTCCAACAAGATTGGGGACGAATAATGAATCGTTAGAACAACAAGAAGAGAAAATAATCGGCAAAACCCGCCAGTATGAAGAGCGACATCGATAACATTTTAGAAAAAAGGAATCGCCAGATGGGATTCCAAGTTGATTAAAGGAGATCGCCAGAAGGGATCTCGTGTTTTACTATTCGGAGGTCGCCAGATGGGACCTCGTATTTCATTTTTTAAAAAAAAGGGGGAATCGCCAGATGGGATTCCAAGTTGATTAAAGGAGATCGCCAGAAGGGATCTCGTGTTTTACTATTCGGAGGTCGCCAGATGGGACCTCGTATTTCATTTTGGTTAAAAAAAAAAGGGGAATCGCCAGATGGGATTCCAAGTTGATTAAAGGAGATCGCCAGAAGGGATCTCGTTTTCACTATTCGGAGGTCGCCAGATGGGACCTCGTATTTTATATGGGTTGAAAAGGAATCGCTAGATGGGATTCCAAGTTGATCGCTAGAAGGGATCTCGTGTTTCACTACTTGCAGGCCGCCAGATGGGACCTCATATCTCATATTTCATATAGGAATCGCCAGATGGGGTTCCAAGTTGATTAAAGGAGATCGCCAGAAGGGATCTCATATTTCGATAATTGTCAAAAGAGGTCGCCAGAGGGGACCTCATATTTTTTATTTTCAGCGAATCGCCAGATGGGATCCCAATGTTTGAGACCGAAGAGGATTGCTGTAAAGAAAGAGTTTCAGATCGATCAAGCTTCGACCAGATCAGTTTCAGGAGTTCAAACTGGGTTATCTTTATAAAACTTACTACGCCTTTGCTCCGTAAGCATTATAAAGAGGGGGCATCTGTTGTAACCCATTTTTGGGTCCCCACAAAAAAATAAAAAAAAATAATAATGATAATAAATAAATAGCCGAAGAAGGTTAGAAAAATAACAGGAGGCATAAGCGCTCGGAAAATGGTCGAAAGATTTGTCAAGGAGGTTAAAAAAATACAGAGATTGGATTTTTGGTAGTATTTTCTTGAAGGACGAGAGCCCTGTTGAGAAGGAAAATTTGAATTTTTGAGGAGAAAAGCCCAAATTTGGATGTTTATGGACTTAATTGGATTTTATTTGAATTTATAGAGGTTTGGAGTGCAAGAAAAATTTATTTTTAGGTCAATTTGGGTTTTAATTAGGAGAAATTTAAGTTCTGGGGCCAAAATATATTTTTTTGGAATTTATTAGGCCAAATCAGGGGTTTAATTGCATAAATATTGAAGTTTAATGGCCAATTAGGGGTTTAATTGTGAAAATTCGAAACCAGGGACCAATTTGGAACACGCGGGTAAATAGAGGGGGCTGTTTTGATTTGATCCAAGGGTGTAATTGAAGAAATTGGAAGTTTATTGATCAATTGAGGTCTTAATTGCATAAATCAGAGGCCAATGACCAAGATGAAAAACGCGGCCAACTATGGGGGCGAAGACCGAAATTGGAAGGGACGTAATTGAAAGAATCAAAAGATAATTGAGGGCTGAGTTGAAATTTTGCGTATTCTGGCGCCTTTTTTTAAATGAAACGGCGCGTTTTCCCCAAAACGACGCCGTTTCATATATTAAAAAAAAAAAAGGGACCGAACGGTGCCGTTTTGAACGGCACTGTTCCCCTTTCTTCTTCCTCCCCTAACATGCAGCAGCATGGACGAAAAACGTTGTTTAATCAACCGGTGCCCCTCTCTCCTCGCGTGCACTGACAGACCAGGCCCATGCACCTCGGACGACGCGAAGCCAGGAGGGCCACGCCGTGATCGACCACGCTCACCGACCAGCCGACCGGCGCTGTGCTGCTCCCCACGTTGCCTAGCTCAACCCACGTCATTCTGCTCCCCACGCTGCCCATGCAGCCCCTGCTCGCCTATAAAAGAAAGGTGGAGATTGTAAGCACGAAAGAAAAGAGGAGAAGGAAAATAACCGAGACGAAGAGAGAGAGAGACTGAAGGAGAGAGAAACAGTGGACCAAAGTAATAAACACATAAAATTCAAGGAAACGAAGCTGGGAGAAGGGGGAAGAAGATTGAAGCCGTTGGGAAAGCTTAGTGGAAAGAAAAAACCAAGCACGACCCGAGAGGCACCGGACTGTTGGGAACCGTCTTTGTGAGCCGCCGACCTCCGCTGCAGCACCGTCAACCCGGACGTTCGACCAGCAACATCACCTCCGCCGTGCCAGGTATTCTTCTTTCCCCCCTGCGTTTTCATTTTTTTTGTTTATATTTGTTATCCTCCTGCATGCAGAATCGTTCTGCATGCAGGAGGTAGGGGAAAGGAATTATTTTCCCTTCCCCGTGAGTTTTTTTTTTACACTGGGCCGGGTTTCCGGCCCAGTTTTGTTATTATTTGTTTTGGGCCAGACCGAGTCTGGCCCATTCTAAAGAGTTTTTGTGTTGGGCCGAGATCGGCCCATCCTCCTTGCGGGCCGAGATCGGCCCGATTCCAGCGGGGTTGGGTTCGGCCCATTCATTTGGGCCGGCCCAACCCGAATTTTATTATGTATATATTATGAATTATAGTATTTGGTAATATATATATGTGTGTATATTGTGTATATATATTTTTATAAAAAAAAAATATTTCGAAAAATCTTGAAAAATATTGTTGATTTCCCTGAATATTTTTTGTCAAAATGGGTTAATGTTGGTTGGTATTTTTATACTGTAAAGATACAAAACCAATGTTAAAAATACCCGGTTTTCCTAAAAATATCAAAGATTTTCCGAAAAAAATGTTTTTGCTTTCAAAAAAATTTCTAAAAGTACCTAAAAATGTTGTTGATTTTTCTGCATATTTTTTATTAAGGTGGAATAATATTGGGTTGTATTTTTATACCGTAAGGATACAAGCTCGGTTTTTAAATACCCGATTCACGTCAAAAAGCAAAAAAATTAATAATAATAATATTTTCAAAAAATTGTTTTTGGAATAATATTGGGTTGTATTTTTATACCGTAAGGATACAAGCTCGGTTTTAAATACCCGATTCACGTCAAAAAGCAAAACAATTAATAATAATAATATTTTCAAAAAATTGTTTTTGTTTTAAAATACGGCTTAGTCTCTCCAATATATATAGATATAAATATCATAACATCTTATTTTTTTTACACAACAAAGAAAATTTTCAAAACAATATATGTATTAGCATGCATTTTGGCTTTAATAACCAGTTTATTTAAGCCATGAGAACTAGGCCAATATTTTAAAAATTCAAAAAAAATTCTTTTTGTTTTCTTTTTAGTATTTGGGATTACGAATTTATACGTAAAACGTATTCCTAAATATTATTATTTTGGTATAGACATTAGAACGGTTAAGTTTTTACTTGATAAGATAAAAGACCTTCTTACTGAGGAGGTTTTTTCTTGAACCATAGACAGACCAACGACTAGAATGTACAATAACACCTTAGTTTTTATCAGACAATAAAACAATGCAGCTTACCTTAGGTAAGCCGTATTTGGGGTACTAATACATTCCCTTTACGCAACCAGTTCCCGTACCCAATCTCTGAGACCAGTTAGGGTTCCTAGTGACCAAAATACTAGGTGGCGACTCCCACTCCATTTTTACCAATGAAAAATAATATTTTTCGTATCTCCATATATATATATTACTTCGTCGATTTAAAAATGGAAAAAACTTAGTCTTTTCGCCGCGACGCCGCGTACGTGCGACAGTTCTCATCAGTGTCATTAGTCGTCCTTACCCGGACCGACTAATCAAATCTTTGGTGATACCGACATCAACTTAATTGGTTGATGTCATTAACCATTTCCAACCTGAAATAGTCAATCAATTTCCCACAACACCTTAGATATATTTTTGGTAATGCTGATATCAAGGTTTCTTAACATCATTAGCTTCCTCTTTAGAAAGCTAATCAAGTTGTCATGAGTTTGTCAATATCGACATTATCCGTCGATATCACTAACTATTCTTAACCTGAATAGTTTATCAAGTTCAATATTTCATAACTTTCCATCAGGATAATGTCGATGTTAGCAAATTGCTAACATCATTAGATGTCCATGTTCGGGACCAACTAATCAGACTCAAAGGCGGTTATTTTGAATTCATTACTATTGTTCATTATTCATAATCAAAATCTGTAAGTCTATAAACAAAATCAAATTTCATTCCTCGTTCATTTCATCATATCTTTTTTTTTTCCTTTGGCTTTATCCGTGAGTACTAAATCCAAAATAAAATAGAATACTAAAATCAGTGTTATTTAGAAAAGTATAGGTGCAAAACACCTACTTGCCACAGAAGCTCAGTTCGTGCTCCCTTGTTGTTACTGTACTCCTCATACAGTTCCTCCTAAATCCACAAGCTTGACCTCTCCTCGTACATTTATCTATATTTGGAGTTCTAAAGCTTCAAATTAAATGGGGTTGGATTTGTCAGAAAGCTAACACCCCAGGCTACAACTTTCTTTATTATTAAACTTTTGATTTCATCTAACTCACTCATTATTAGAATATAAAGTTTCAAAACTCCCCTTCCCCCTCCAATTATCATCTTGGCCGAACATAACCCAAAAAGAACTAAGAGTTTCTTCTTCTTCTTCTCAAGTGATCAATTTTTCTTTTCTAGTTATCATTCACATTACAACAACACATTATGAACAATTAAATAAGTAAAATCATAAGCAGTGTTTTTAAACCTGGCCTGGTGGTTGACTCGACCCAAGGCCCAAGTCCCGGGTTTTGACCGGGTCAATTCTGAATTTTTTATAAATAAAAACGATGCTATTTTAGTAAAAAAAAAATCAACAGATTGCAACCGGGTTTTTGACTGGGTCTTGCTGGGTCAACCCACCGGGTTAGCCGGGTTTTGAAATTTTTTTATTTTTCACAAACCCAACCCTGTTTCAACCTCGGGTCAGTTGGGTCCTAGGTCAACCCACCGAGCCAAGCCGAGTTTCAAAACTATGATCATAAGTTCTTCTCCTTTCATTTCCCTCCTAGTGGTCAGCCACCTTGAACCTCTTTTTTTTTGTTTCTTTCTCATAACACAATTTCACATTCAAGGCAGTTTACAACACTCTAATTGGTCTAATTTTTTGCAATCTTGCATTTTCCCCAAATTATGTTTAAGAACCCTAATTCTTAATTCAAGAAAAATTGTTCAATTTCAAGCTAAATTGAACTTCATTCGTAAGATTGAGTTTAACTACTCCTTACTTGAGGGTAATATGAACTTCACTTTTTAATTAATTGAAGAATTTTTGCTCATTTCCTCTTGTGTGTAGTCGGCCACCCACCTTTTTCTTCTCACAATTCCCACACTTAATTATTGTGATTTCTTTTGTTAAATGATGTCTTCCTCCCACCACTTGTCCCTATAACTCTTGAGCCAGTCCCAATACATATTTTTTTATACGATTTATCTTTTAAGTTTTATATTATATGACCTCCTCGGGCACTCTCTAATCTTATGACCTATCTGGTCACAACTAAAACAAGCCCTAGTCTTTTTGTAGCACTCTACACTTATATGACCTCCTCCAAACTGCTGACATAAAGAACTATCCTAGGTGAAACAAATGAACTACCAGGTGCAGTCTGAACTAAACTCTGAGTACCATTACTGCTACTCTAACCACCTGAGCCACTAACTGACGGTCTCTATCTAAACCTCCTCTGAACCCATGTGCCCTGACGACCACTTCGTCCCCTAGACAGACCTGCACTTAATCCTTGTTGCATAAAAGATTGACCCTCTTCTCTAGTCCTCTTAGACTGCCCAGCAGTCATGTCATCTATTTCTCGCGCCTCTATCAACCTGGCGCTATCAACAGCTGAGGAGTAGGATGGAAACACCTGTGACACCATCACCTTATATATAAAGGATTTGAGTTCTCTAATGAACCTCTTCACCTTCCACTCCTTAGTGGGTAGAAAATGTTTTGTATACCTAGACAACTAAGTGAACTTCAGATCATACTCATCCACTATTATACTCCTCTGAGATAGCCTCTCAAACTCGTAAAGTCGAGCATCCCTGATGCTCTGAGGGAGAAACCTGTCTAAGAACATGGAACTAAACTCCTTCCATGTCCACTGAGCCTCTACTGACCTTTCTCTTTTCCTAGACTCAAACCAAGAGATCACCATATCTCCTTCCAACCTGAACGATGCCAAACTCACAGCTCGGTGGTCTATACATCCCAAAGCTTCACACCGTCGCCAAATATCATCTAGGAACCTCTAAGGATCCTCTGAACTATCCATCCCAATAAAAATAGGAGATGCCAACTTCATGAATTCATTTAATGGCACATTAACTCCCTGAATAGTGTGGGATGTCGATGGCACATCTCTATCCCTTCTTCTATCTCTCTCCATAGTAAACTCTATCCAGGTCCGCACAACCTGGCTAAGTTGCTAAAACTCTGTAACAAGCTCAGGGTCAGCTACCCCCACACCTGTTTCATCAACCATATTTTCCTCTTCTATCTTATGAGGCTCTTCCTCCACTGGTGGAGGTACCTCCTCAACATTTTGAGGCATGGGTGCACCGCGCCTCCTTCTCTGCCTTGCAGTTCTCAACCACACAATAGAAACATTACTCTGATCATCATCTACTCTAATAGTATCAGCTATTCATCTATTCCTTGGCATTTCCTAAAATAAAAGTGAGAGCACTTAAGTCAAACTAGAACAATAGCATGATAATTATCATAGAATTATAGGAAAGCATATCTATCATAAGGAAGAAGACATGCTTGATGATAATTTAAAATTTCAAAAACAACAAACAAAACGATACGGATCTTAATACTCCACTTATTATGAAATTTAATTATATTATTGTTCTTTAACCTAAAGCTCTGATACCAAGTTTGTCACGACCTGAATCCCGGATCCATGACCGGCACATAGGCAAGGTTCCCCTCCAAGGTTCCATACCTATGCGAACCCAAACTTACATACAAACTTATCCTTTAAACAACTCAATCAGAGTTAAACGCAGCACTAATAACAAAACTAACTTTATAATATAATTTAATTGTCTTAATATAAGAGTTAATATAATTTCATAGTTTTGGAGCTCTAACTAGACATAAAGGAAAAGGTACAAATTACAACCAAAAGAGCAAGTTCTGAAGGTCCAACAAAAGTGACCTGCTATCAAGCTAGAAGCCTGAAAAGGATAAATAATGAGAGGGTGAGTTCAACAACTCAGTGAGTAGATAATATTCAATACACACACGAGGTAATACAACAATAAGAATATATATACAATTATGGCTCTGGGTTCTTATAGGAAGGTTTCTCAAATAGGCCATAACAAGAAGATCATATGGTAAAGCTCGTTAGAAAATCAAAATGCAATGAGCATGAGGCTCTGTATTGTGGGATGATCAGTCCACACAGGTTGGTGACTCCCCCGACCAACTAAGGTTCAGATACGATATGCACAAAGACTAACACTACCCTGTTAGCATGAGTATTATGACTGACATACCATAGGTTCATAATCATAATCAAACAAACATATTCATATCTCAAAGCTCAACTCATAACATCAATCAAATGAGGAGCTATCAATTCAGAAGTCAATTCAAAATATATACTAGTTCATATCAAGAATTCAGATTCAATAATTGATCATGCTTTATCATAACAAGGATAATAATCAACATATATATTATCAAGAAGCATGATCCAATTCATATTAACAAATCAAATATTTATAATATTTCTCATGCATATGGAAAATTATCCACTCACCTGACTCGAAAGCAAACAGAAGTCAAAAGCAAACACCAAAGAAAATCTTACTGACATCCCGCCGGTAGAATATCAGGATTATCTGAATACAAATGAGACATATTCAAGAACAACTCGAAAGAACATTTAACGCATTTAATACACTTAACTAAGGGTGTATTTCGTAACCCTATATGTTTTTGAACTAACTAGTTAATTTTCTTAAAAACAAAAAAATTAACGGTTTTCCCGAAATCTAATCCATAATAAAACAAATAATAAGATTTGATAATAATTCACTAAATAACCCTAATTAATTCATCAAACCAATCTGAAAAAGCTAATATTACAGCTAGGGACTAATATGGAATTTATCATATTTTTAGGGTCAAATTGTAATTTTCGTCTAATTGGAGGACCAAACTAAACATATCACAAATTCATGACTATAGTGTAATTATGTCCATAATTCATCCTCATTTCTATCCAGAACCTCTAATTATGCTCCAAGGACCATTCTAGAAGTTTTTCAAATTTTATAGGGTCAAATTGTAATTTTTATCAAATGGAGGACCAAACTAAAATTTGTCATAAATCCATGAATATACTGAAATTATGACCATAATTAATCCTCAATTCTATCCAGAATATCTCATTATGCTCCAGGTACCATTCTGGAATTTTACCAAATTTTTAGGGTCAAATGGTAATTTTTGTCAAATTGGAGGACCAAATTGAAACTGTTAAAATTTCATTACTATACAGTAATTATGCCCATAATTTATAATTTATTCTGTTCAAAATCTCAGAATATGCTCCACGGACCAATTTGTAATTTTTCAAAATTTGGGGACTAAATTGTAATTTTGGCAAATTGAGGGACCAAATTGAATTTTCGTCATCTTCAACCTCAAACCCAGAATTTTCACAGATTACCTACTGTTGTCCCCTGATTTGTAACACAAATTCACCATTCAAACAAAACCATAACTCAAAATCATCATTTTTATCTACAATCTCTCAAATTCAACTTAACAATCCATTACCCACAATAATCAACCATATAACATTCAAATTAATTCATCAATAAACCCTAAACACAATCCTCAAAACCCTAACATTTTTCAAAAATGAAATTTAAAGTTTAAAGAACAAATTTATACATTTATAAACCTAAATATTACCTTTAAACATATTTCCTCCTAATCTCTTCCTTTTTCCCTTATTTCCCCCTCTTTTCTCTTCTTCTTCTTCTTCTTCCTCCCTACTCTCTCACGGTTTGCTCTTTCAATTTTCAGATCCCTCTTTCTTTCTTTTTTTTTTCCTTTTTTTTTCTTTATATTTATCAACTATTGTTTAATTACCATAATACCCTTCATTTAATTATACTTACTCTTTAAGCCTTTAAGGGCTTTATTGCCTTTTCCTACCCTTAAATTCAAAACATTACACTGCCCTTCCCTCTTTGATCAAAATGCATCGTTTCACTTAATATGAAATAGTGCCTTTTTTAGTTTAGAATAGAATTAGGGCTGTTTCTAATTCAATTAGGCCAAACTTCAACATAGTCCCTCCATTTTAATGCCTTTAGCTCCTTAGGCCCCAGTCTTTCAATTTGTTGTTTTCGGCTAATTTTCATCTTCTTTCCTTAATTTCTTTCAATTTCTCACCTGAACAAGTTAGCTAAGGCCCTTTGATTTCTTCAAGGCTTCCATTCCAATCCCTAGTTTTTTTATTCTTCATTTTAAGCCAAATTGACCTCTAATTTAATTTTTTTTTCTTCATTTAAGCATTTAATTAATTTTCCAACTTGGCTATTTGTTCCAAAATCATCCTTGAACTTCAATTTCTTTTCATTTTAGCCAAATTAAACCAATTAAAGCCCATTTTTCATCAATTTAGACCTCAATTATGACTTAAAATTTTTCAAACTTCATATTTGCTTGTGATACTTAAATATTGATCCAATTGCAACCCCAACTATGTATTACACACACACACACACACACTAGCCTGACTTATTTCTTAAAAACACATTTTTAAGACGGATGGCAAATCATCCATCTCATTAGCTTAAAAAAATATTAAGGGTCGCACTAATGGGCTGCGCCCAGCCTAGGCTTTTTCTTTTTCTTCTTCTTTTTTTAAATTGATTTCTTTCTTATATTTTTTTAAATAATTTTTTTATTTATATTTCAATTAATACCCCTATGTGATTATTTATTTTGCTTATTTAGCCTTTTATAAATAAAATTTATTTTATATGTATTTAATTTTTAAAGAGAATATTATGAATTAATGGTTTTTTTTGTTTTGTTTTATATATCAGAATTTTATTTTTAAAATTAAAAAATAATTATTTTTGGATAATATTTCTAATATGTGCACCATTGTATAATTGTTTTTTTTCTTTTATTATATTCAATCAATTTTATATATGTTTTTGTTTCTATTATCATATGATATTTATTTTTGGATAATATTTCTAATATGTGCACCATTGTATAATTGTTTTTTTTTTTCATTTTATTATATTCAATCAATTTTATATATGTGTTTGTTTCTATTGTCATTTGATTTAATAAAAAAATATTTTAATAAATAATTCATTAAACACAATTGAGAAAATGACCCGTGTTAGGAGATCAAAAATTTTGATCTACATTTGTCTTTTAATTTTTTCATTTTCATTTTTAGTTATCATTTATGATTTTTTTATGTAAAAAATATGTATGAAAAGTTTGTGTATTTTTTATTTATTGGAAAACAAATATCTGACCCACGATGAAGCATGAGTCAAATAGTTAGTTAAAGTATTAAATGTAGTGGAAATAGTATCTTAGTTTCTTTCCTTTGATTTACCTGGTAAAAAAAAGTCAAATAAAAGAAAATATATGTAGTCATAATTGTGAGAAATTTTATGATACTTGGAGAGTAATTAATTGCATCCTATTAGTTACTCATTATGTCAGCTTTTAAAAAAATAGATACAAGTAGGAAAAAGAAATCCTAAGTAGAAATATTCTTATCATTTTTAATGGATCATGAATTTTATTATTTCTCTTCTCTTTATTTCTTACTCTTTCTTCAAAGTAGGGCTCATAAAGTAAGTAATAAGATGTCACTAATTATTCCCGAGCACCATAAACTTTTTCATGAAATAAACCCTTTTAAAATCACTTAAAAAAGATTTAGTATTTATTTAACATATAAGCTAGCTCAACAATACGTGTATTATTTTAAAAAATATATTAGAAGTTGCCAAAGCAAAATCTCTTAAACTATTAATTTTACTTAGCCAATGAATAAGTAATCTTATGGTGCTTATAGAGTAACTAGTGGTATGCTGATAGTTATTTTTTGGGGTCCACTTTATAGAAATAGAAAGACACAACTAGGATAAAAAAAATCCTAGGTGGGAATATTCTTATAAATGTTTTGGGTCATGGATTTTATCTTCTCTCTACTTTTTGTGCTTGTTTTGTTTTTTTATTTTTTTTTCAAAATAAGTTCTAGAGAATAACTAAAAGGATGCCATTAGTAATTCCCTCAACTCCCTCTCTCTTCAATATGATTCATCATCGAATCATTCATAGGTATATGAAAAATTCTTTAGCCTTTTGTTGAAGTTTATGGAGTTCTTTTCTTGCCTACAATTGCCTCTAACAACATGTATGAAAGTATTAGTTGATAACAATTTCATATATGCATTCTTTACTAACCACTTCCATACATATTTTTGCATGGTAACCATGACCTCACATTGTTATATGACCATTTTAGCTTCACTTTTTATTTTTAATTTTAATTGGTCTTCATAAACCTGTCTTTGTGATAATAAGCAAGTGTGTATGTCCTTCCATCCTTCTTAAGAGAATATCTATTTTTAAATCTATCATGCTTGGCCTTCCTATTAGATTGCCAAGGTCTCTCTAACAAGATGTGACTTACATGCATTAGAACCACATCATATTGAACCTTATCAACATACTTTCCAATAAAAAACAGAATCAAGACTTGCATAGTCACTTTTACCTCACCATAATCATTCAAGAATTGCAACCTATAAGGTTTATTATGCTCAATCATACACAAGTTCAATTTACTAACAAGGGTAGTACTAGCTATATTAACACAATTTCTATTATCTATAATCAAACTACACACCTTGTTTTGTACATGGCAATATGTATGGAAGATATTCTGCATTTTCTAAACAATATCATCTTCCTTGACCTGAACATAAAGTGTGTACCTTATAACCAAAGCCTTACCCTCAATTGAGTATGCAACCTCCTAATTTATAAAGTCTTTTAATGGTGGCATACTAGCATGTCTTCACAACCAGATCTGTCACTTTTGGACTCTATGACTCCATTGTCTCTAATAATCATTAATCTCTTGTCTGGATACTTTAAAGCATAATGCCCAAGCCTCTAACACCTAAAATATTAAATATCACTCATACATTTAGGCTGAGAATCATATTTACCTTTGGAACCCGTAGCAACATCAACCTTGGCTTAGATGGTTTAACTTTAATGCTAGTGAAGGGTTTCGATTGGGCAACCTTATCTCTTTTGAAATTCAGCTTCCATGATGATGAAGAACATGAATTATAAGCTAGTCGTACATTCCCATTCCTTTTGAGTTGCCTCTCCACTTTTATAACTGATTAGTACTTAAAAATGCATTTTTATCAAGGTTTTATATCATCATTTTGCACTTGAAGTATCAATAACTCTTTAACTAAAGCATGTTTTATAATAACATATCTAATAATATAAGATATCTTTAATTTATGGTAAATGTTCATCTTAAATGTAGGCCTATCACATAAATGAAAGGTTGATTGATGAGTTTAAGTACTGAAATTCAAAGGACAAATAGAGGGCCAAACTTGGAAAAGAGATGTTGGTGCAGTCCAAACTAGAACACTGTTCGGTAATTGGGTCATGTCTCGAGTTCTAGATGTCCAAATGACCTCAATGTTTTGGAAAGATTTGGTAAGACATAGGCCTACAACTTTCATGTGGTGTCCAAGATTTAAAAAGACCGTTTTCAAGTCCAAATTATAGCAACAACGGAGAAGTCTGAATCTGTCCTACAGCTCAGATACTGTTCAGCTCATATCTGGAGTTCTAGAAGTCCAAATGAATTCAATGTTTTTTTCCTATAAAGATAAGACATTTTCCTATAACTTGTTTTATTCAGACAAGAAGATAAGGATTGTTACCAAGTCAAGATGTGGCCACCCACTCGACAATTATTCATCAAATCAATAGTTCTAAATTCTAGCCTATAAAAGGAGGCATTTGTCATGCATTTAGGCATCTTGGTGTTCAGATCAAGATCATGTTCTTGCTCTTTTTCTTTGTATTTTATAATGTTTAAGTTTTATTTTATGTTATATTAATCTCTTGTTTGTGCTTTTCATTTCCTTTCCTTTACTTATATAATTATGTTCTTATCTTGTTTATTTATGTTTTTTTTTCTTTCATTATGTCTAGCTAAATCTATTATGTCAAGGTGAAAAGGTTACACTAATGGTGTAAGAATAAGTATAGTATAAACTCAACATGCTTGATACTAACATGTTTTATATTTATTAACTTGCTCACTCTTAATACCTTTCTTGTTAAATGGTTAGTCTAGATTTGTGTTGAACAACCCTTGGTACAAAAAATGCTTGGCACTTTCATAGCCCAACCGTATGGTATAATCTATACATGTGCTATGAAAGGAACTTGATTTGTTGTTAACATAAGCTATCACGATGAATACCTGATAATATTTATAAGTATTGACATTACTCGAATAAGATAATTAATGTAATCATGTTAACAATTTATAATCTGATTGGAGCCTCCTTTGTGTGTGGTTTCCAGTTGAGTAATAAGAGTTTATACTATACTTGTTTGAAGTACCATTAGTGGATCCTCTAACCTTGACATTTCTTTTTATCATTGTTTAATCCTCACATTAATCTTACATCTCAAAGTCCTCTTTATTATTACTATTACTATTATTACTATCACTACTACTACTACTACTACTAGTATTAGTATTACTATTGTTGTTGTTGTTGTTGTTGTTGTTTATAATTTATATAGTTAACCTCCTCGTGGTTCGACCCTAGTCTTGTTGGGTTATTTATTACTTCGACACTCCTACACTTGGGAGAAGACATCAAGCTTTTAGTCGTGTCACCTTACAACTATTGGTCAGGGTTCAGATGCGTGAAACACCCAACTCATAACTGAATGTTTGCTTGGTAATGGTGAGCATACGTGCCTTAACTATTTATTGTGATGCCCCCATACTGTCTTTATAAAGACTGTCACTAGGCAGATATGAGATCATTTTGAGACCAGGTAAAAAGTCTACCCATCATGTAATGGCCTAAAACATTTCTTTAGAGTATAGGCTCCCTAAATAGTCATTTTACATGGGTTCTCATAATTCATGTCCAATGTGCATATATATATATTTGCATCCATACACATACATCCATTCATTGTAAATAACATATATACATGCATTAGGTTGGAATATAGGTCCCCAAAGAGTCTACAGCACCTGACTCCGAGCGATAAACATGGAAGATGAAGAGCACGCTCATCATGATGCCCATTTCTAAGAAGAGTTAGAGTCTCTGAAGAAAGCATGGCTTGCTTTACTAGCTTACTCGAGCAAACACTGAGAAATACATCTGGTGAAGGTCTTTCTAACTGACCAGTCATAACAACTTAAACCGACAAAAGAATGAGTGAACATGGTCAAGAGCCTCAATATAATCCAGCATTTGTGTAGTCAACGACACCTGCACCAGCCCTAGCAGTCATGGATGCATTTGCCACCGAGTCCCACAAGGCCATGTCATCTGATTGCATTGATCAAGATAAGATGGAGACATTGGAAGCCATAATCACAGTCATTGAAAGAATGGACTTATACGATCCAGTACAGGCAGCAGAGATGTGTCTAGTCCCAAATGCGGTTGTCCTGAAGAAGTTTTGTGTTCCTAGGTTCATCAAATATAGTGGAACATAATGCCCCATAACTCATCTCAAGTCCTACTGTAATAAAATGACAGAAGTAGTACATGATGAAAAACTATTGATGCATTTTTTTCAGGATAGCTTAAGTGGGGCAACATTGAGCTGGTACATGAGATTAGACAGCACAAAGATTCGGAGATGGAAATATCTGGTAGATGTTTTTGTCAAGTAGTACAAGTACAACATGGATATTACTCCTGACAAAACTAGTTTGTCAAATCTGGAGAAAAGGGATAAAGAAAGCATAAGGGAATATGCTAAAAAATGGAAGGAATTATCTACTTAGTACATCCTCCACTTCTGGACAAATAAATGGTCACTTTATTTGCTGCTGACACACTCAAGGCACCATATTACGAGCATGTGATGGGTAGTTCAGCCCAGTAATTCATGAATATTATGGCAACGTGTGAACGCATGGAGCAAAGCGTCGAAAGTGGTAAAATTTTAGCACCTACCAAGAAAAAAGGCTTTGAAAGGAAAAAGGTCTACCATGTTGAAGATGGCTATAAGGGTACGGAAAACTCATCCCAAAACTACCACACTCCATCCCAAATTACCAACATAAAAAAACCTGAGCCCCAAAATTTTCAATCTAAAATCCAAATTGAAAATTATCAAAAGGTCCAAGAATAACTACCTCCATTACCATTGTCCCTTAATGAGATGTACTAGAAGCTATTAAGCATCGGGCATGTAGCTCTCGAACCTTTGGTGCCTTTACAACCACCTTATCCTAGCTGGTATATGTTAGAGCTCACTTGGGAATACCATACTGGTGGTGCTGGACATAGCTTCCATACTTGCAATACCTTTATGGAAAAGCTTCTATAATTAATCAAGGCAAGGTGGATATCATTTGAAGACACTCTTGATGTGAACACGAACCCTCTACCTAAATATACTTGAAGTGGTAAATCATAAATGCACTAGCTTTAGGATGTCCAGGAAATCTGAAAGCACCGATGGTCAAGGTAGGGTGTAAAAATAGTAGCATAAATTTTGGAAGGATTCAAATTTCTACCACAATTTTCTATCCCAACCATCAATAAGACCTCTACAAGAGCTGTTATGGGGAGGCTAGCCCGAGAGGACATTTACCAAAATAAAAGGATAAAGCCTGCCCTATTATTGCCTTTAGTTTGATCATGTCTATTTCAATCTTGTTGGTATTTTAGCTCATAACATCACAAGACTTTCTTTGTCAAATGAGCCCTTTTTGTTTTTTTTTTTTTTAAATCATGTGTTTTCTTGTGTTCATGATGTGCCTCTATTTTTGTGATTGTTTCATACCTACACAAGCACACTCTTTACTCACGAAACCATTGCACTAAGAATTCTTCATTGTATTTCCAAAACCATCCATGATCTCATATGTTCACAAGAGTTTCTAGGAATTCAAAGTTTTAGTACAAGACATAAATCATATTAGTGTTCGTCCATAACAAAATGAGTTCTAGAAATTCAGGTGATTCCTTAGAAAGGTAACCATGCAACTAGAAAACATGAAAAAAAAATGCCATGAGGTGACTCAAAAACTGAGTTTTATTTGAATGAAAGATGATAAATCATTTTACATACTTACCGATCTTAAGTGCATGAGTTTGAAATGAAGAAAGACCATATTTGATAATCCTTTCACAAGGCTAAAATATATCATTTACAGTCCTTTTTTCAACCTAGTATATTTTTGAAAACAACCTTGCCTAAGATCACACCCTATACAGAGGGGCAAGTGAAAGAAAATTCTCAATGATTAAAAGTGTCCAAACAAAGATAAGGGGCATGAAGAAAAAATCCAAAAGATTTGATGCTCAAAACCAAATGAAAAAGAAAAAACAAAGAGAGAGAAAAAGCCTAAGCCCAACACTGGGGGGGCACGAGAGACCATTTCAAAAATAAATTTAAAAGATAAAAGGTAATGAAACAAGCAAAAGTGATCCTTAGTCTTGAAATCTCTTAAACACCTTTTGAGCTTGTAAATATCTCATTCTTCATAACCAATAGCCAAAGCCTATATTATATGCCTAATATAGTCCCCCCCCCCTTTTTTTTTTATCAAAGGCAAGCAATCTAGATTAGTGGGCAATGCTTTCCCACATAAAACAAGCTTTATTATTCATGCAAATAAAATGGATGATTCAAAAACCAATTCTCTATAACACTCAAATTGAAATTTGAACCTCTTGACCAACAAAATGTCACTTTATATTTTGACCAAAAGCAAAAAAATATTTTCTTCAATTCTGAAAACCTGTCCATAGGAATCACATGAATTTCTTCAGAATGAGTTTGCTTTAAACCAATTTCTATGTATGGAATAGCTTTGAAATTCTAAAAAATTCTGCATGAAAACATTTTCTTGTAATAACCAAACCTTCTTTCACATAGCCTCATCCCCAAAGAAAACCCGAATTGAATACTTGGGGGCATAATCAAGCTGGGGGGCAATAAAAAACACATGGTAGGGTTGGCTTCATGATTCTCTTTTTAAGAAAAATATCAGGCAGAATTGGCAACCCTGTAGATAAAGGTTGGAGAACGAAGAAGTATAATGATATCAAGCCCTTCCAAGAGGTCAATGTTATAAGATGTGACTCGAGTAAGCAAAAGCGAAAGGGTAATCAAAGATTGCTACCAAGACTCAAAATTTTAAGAAAAGAAAGAAGAAAGGGGAGACCTATATTTATTAGGTAAGTATACATGCATATTGATCATAATGCATTGCTTTCATCATTGACATATCAATGTTTCACCATCACTTCTTTGGTAGTGCGCTTTCTAACCCTATCTCCTTTTGATCAGTGTTATTAAACCCTGCCCGACTCGGCAGGTAGACCAGGGACCCAGTTGACTTGGTGGCTGGATCGGTTCGGGTTTAATGAAAGACCGGCTGTGGCAATAGCCTGGCCAAACCCAGGCGACTCGACAGGTCGACCCATGACCTAGGCAACCCGGGTGAAACCGGACGAGACCAGGATTTTTTTTTTCAAATGTGGGATTTGAAATCCATTAGAATATATACTCTATGTTCCAAAAACAAAGTCATATTTTTTCAATATGGGATAAAAAAACCTTTTGGTTTATATACTTCAACTTAAAAGGATAACACCTTTTGTATATATACTCTATGTTCCCAATAAAAAAAAATCATGTTTTTTTAATGTGGGATAAAAAACCTTTTGGTTTAAATATTTCAACTTAAAAGAATAATATATTATCTTTTCAATGTGGGATTTGAAGCCCTTACGTATATATACTCTATGTTCCCATAAAAAAATATGTTTTTTCAATGTGGGATTTGAAACCTGTTAGTATATATACTCTATGTTTCTAAGAAAAAAATCATGTTTTTTCAATGTGGGATAAAAAACCTTTTGGTTTAAATACTTTAACTTAAAAGGATAATATAGTATCTTTTCAATGTAAGATTTGAAGCCCTTTCGTATATATATTCTATATTTCTATGAAAGAAGTTATGTTTTTTCAATGTGGGATAAAAAAAAAATTTTGATTTAAATACTTCAACTTAAAAGCTTAAGTTAAGATTAATTGAGAGATAGTTTTGTGTTTAATTGTGTTGGTTGCTTAAGGGTAACAACCATCCTTTGTATTTATACTTGTAGGGTTGTGTACAATATAATGGTGGGATGTATTACATACTATAACTATTACTATATAAGAGTGTTTCATTGTATAGGGTCTCTTTCCTTAATACACCTCGTCAAGCTGAAGGTGGAGATTCCACCCGAAGCTTGGATCGAAAGTAAGCAAACGAGACTGGAGGAAGAGGCTTGGTAAGGACATCAGCGAGTTGATCTTTGGAAGAGATAAACCATACCTGAATTTCCTGCTTAGTAATATGATCACGGACAAAGTGATAATCAATTTCAACATGTTTATTACGAGCATGAAATACTGGATTTGCAGATAAGAAAGTGGCTCCTAAATTATCACACCATAACTTGGTCATAGTAGAAAAAGGGATCCAAAGTTCTGTCAATAATGAGCGAATCCACAAAATCTCAACAGTACCATTAGCTAAGGCTTTGTATTCCGCTTCAGTAGAGGACCTCGCAATAGTGCGTTGTTTTCTGGATTTCCATGAGATAGGGGTAGAGCCAAGGTACACAAGATAACCACCTGTGGATTTTTTATCATCAATACTACCAGCCCAATCAACATCTGTGAAACCATGAGAGACAAGGGAGAATCCCTAGTGATGTGCAGATCATAAGTAGATGTAGCCTGGAGGTAACGCAAGATGCGTTTAACAGCAGACTAATGATCTTCAGTGGGGGCATGCATAAATTGACAGACCTTGTTGACTACATAGCAGATATCAAGTCTAGTGAAGGTAAGATATTGTAAGGCCCCAACAATCTGTCGATACCGTGTGGGATCAGAGTAGATAGTACCCGGTATGAGTCCTAATTTGAAGGAGGCAGATAGAGAAGTGTCAACTAGTTTGCACGAAGTCATACCTGCTCATTGGATGATATCAAGGGCATACTTATGTTGGCTTAATAAGATACCCATAGTAGTAGGTTTAACTTCAATGCCCAAGAAGAAATGAAAAGAACCCAAATCCCAAAGCTTAAATTCTGATTGCAACAAAGTAATCAATCTATAAAGCATAGTTGAGTTACTCCCGATTAATAAAATATCATCAACATACACAAGCAGGAAAATCATGGCACCATTGTGAGAGAGAATAAACAGAGAAGTCTCACCCTTGGATGCCTGAATCCAATGGAGAGTAAGAACTCACACAACCGGTTGTACCAAGCACGAGGGGCTTGTTTCAAACCATATAGAGATTTATGGAGACGACACATATGAGACAGGAGTGCAGGATCAACAAACCCAGGCAGTTGCGCCATGTATATCTCTTCCTGAAGAATGCCATTTAGGAAAGCATTATGAACATCCAATTGATGAATGGTCCAACCATATGAGACAGCAATAGTGAGCACAAGACGAACTGTTGTAGGCTTAATCACTGGATTAAATGTCTCCAAATAATCAATCCTTTCTTGCTGAGTGAAGCCGCATGCAACTAACCGTGCTTTATATCGAGCGACCTAACCATCAACATGTCTTTTTATCTTGTAAACCCATCTACTACCAATCACATTCATAGTTGGATAGGGAGGCACCAACTTCCAAGTCTGATTAAAGTGAAGTGCCCGAAGTTCCTCCTGCATGGTAGTGTCCCAAGTCAGATACTTGTTTGCGTCCTTAAATGACAATGGCTCCTATTGAGGTAAGGTCGTGACTTGCGAGACAACCGCAATGCTAAGATTAACATTTTTTTCTGGCCATGGGCGAAGCACCATAGGTTGGGTGTGAGCCTGCTAAGATGGAGAGGAGACAGCGACAGGGACGTGCTGAAGATTGAACTTAGATAGATCAACACATACGTTAATTCTAGGAGGGGAAAGAGAGGAAGAACCTGTGGGTGAAGAACTCAATAGAGACATTGACCGTGATGGAGACCCAGCAGAAGAAACACCCACAATAGGGGAGCGAACAGGGGATAAACCAGGGGAGCTGGCAGCAGCATCGGGCGACACTTGTGAGTGTGATGAATCTGAACCTGCAATTGAAGAATGATCATAATAACATGCAGATAATGGTAAATGAGCCGAAGGAGGTGTAGGCAATGTATGTGGTAGTGGTGAAGGGATTGAAGAGGGTTGCATGAGAGGATGTAAAGTGACGGGTATAGAGGGAGCAGAGGGTTGTTTAGGTGTTGCTGCAATCTGTTCAGTTTTATCAAGAGGAAAAACATTTTCATGAAACCGGACATGACATGCAAGATAAATTCTTTTGGATGACAAATCAAGACATCGATAACCGACATGCGAGGTACTATATCCTAGAAAAACACAAGAAATATAAGATAATTTTATGTTTAATTGTGTTGGTTGCTTAAGGGTAGCAACCATCCTTTGTATTTATACTTGTAGGGTTGTATACAATATAATGGTGGGATGTATTACATACTATAACTATTACTATATAAGAGTGTTTACATTGCATATGGTTTCTTTCCTTAATAACTTAATATAATATCTTTTTAATGTGGGATAAAAAAAACTTTTTTAAAATTTCTTTTAAGCTTCATTATTTACAATATGTATAACCTATATTTACATGGATTTTTTCATATGAAATATTATATATATATATATATATATATATATATATATATATTTTCAAGTTGACCCGAGTTGACCCAAGAAAGCTAGGGTCGGGTTTAATAACTATGCTTTCGAGTGCAACTTTGAGCCCCCGTATCCCTTTGAGTCCTATATTGTCATCTCTTGAAAACTCTTTCCTTTTCCACTTAGATAGGTCACCCATTACAATGAGACCATCATTTGTTTTGGGTAGGTCACCCATTACAATGAGACAATTCTTCCACCTTGGTAGGTCACCCATTATAATGAGACCATCATTTTTCTGGGCAGGTCACCCATTACAATGAGACCATCATTTGTTTTGGGTAGGTCACCTATTACAATGAGACAATTCTTCCACCTTGGTAGGTCACCCATTATAATGAGACCATCATTTTTCTAGGTAGGTCACCCATTACAATGAGACTATTCTTCCACCTAGGTAAGTCACCCATTACATTGAGACCACTCTTCCCTTTTTCACTTGGATAGGTCACCCATTACAATGAGACCATTATTTTTTTTGGTAGGTCACCCATTACAATGAGACCACTCTTCCCCTTTTCCACTTAGGTAGGTCACCCATTACAATGAGACTATCATTTTTTCTGGGTAGGTCACCCATTACAATGAGACCACTCTTCTCTTTTTGCACTTGAGTAGGCCATCCATTATAATGAGACCATCATTTTTTCTGGGTAGGTCACTCATTACAATGGGACCACTCTTCCCTTTTTCCACTTAGATAGGTCGCCCATTATAATGAGACCATCATTTTTCTAGGTAGGTCACCCATTACAATGAGACCACTCTTCCTTTTTTCCACTTGGATAGGTCGCCCATTATAATGAAACCATCATTTTTCTAGATAGGTCACCCATTACAATGAGACCATTCTCTGTATTTTATTTTTACTTGGGTAGATCATCCATTACAGTGAGACAATTCTTCCACCTGGATAGGTCACCCATTATAGTGAGACCACTCTTTCCCTTTTCCACTTGAATAGGTTGCCCATTATAATGAGACCATCATTTTTCTAGATAGGTCATTATACTAGGTAGGTCACCTAATACAATGAGACCACGCTTTCTTTTTTCCTCTTGGGTAGGTCACCTATTATAATAAGACCAACATTTTTTCTAGGTAGGTCATCCATTACAGTGAGATCATTCTTCATGTTTTTTCACATGGGTAGGTCATCCATTACAATTTGATTATTTTAAAAATCTTTAAATTTCACCAGAAATACCTTCGACCATTTGAGTGTGCTTTCTAACCCTCAAATGCTTTCAAAACAATTCATCATACCATGAGTTTGTTATCTTTTCCCTTTTCTTCTTTAAAAAGCTTACTATCTAAAATCTCTTACAAGACTTTCTATTGTAAGCATTGTAAAGAGGGGGCACCTGTCATAACAAATTTTTTGGGTTATTCCCTAAATTCACTTTCTCTTTCAAAAATAAAACAAAAATATTCAGACTAAAAACAAAAAAATTCAAAAAATAATCACATTGAGAATAGGATGTTAGAGCGCCTAAAAAATTCAAAGTTTAAAATTTTGACAGTATATTTTTTTACAAATGAAGAGCCTGTTGACAAAGAAAATTCAATTTGAAGAAGAAAGGTCCAAACACAAATATTTATAGACTCAATCAAATTTTATGACAAGTTTAATTGAATGTATGGAGGGTTTGATTGCAAGAAAATTTGTTTTTTAAGTTAATTTGGGCTTTAATTGGAAGAAAGTAAAGTTCTAGGTCAAATTAGAATTTTTAGAGTTGATTTGGTCAAATCAAAAACTTAATTGCATAAATATTAAAGTTTGATGGCCAATTAGGGACTTAATTGAATAAATTCAAAACCAGGGACCAAAGGGAAAAAGGCGCTGAAATCTATGGTTTGAGTTGAAGTTTGTCGGGGGTGAAATTGAACAAAATTGAAAGTTTGAGGCTAATCAGAGTTGCAATTAGAGATAAATCACAAACTAAAGCACTAAAGTGTAATTGACAGAAAATTACTATTCATCTTCTTCTTTAGCGAGGAAGATTGAGTGGCCACCTTTCCAAGGCATTTGACGCCTTGTTTCTTCACCAAATTGGATGAAACATACATGCAAATGATCCTGTGACACCTAACCACACGATAGTGTAAGCCGTTTGGGCTGATCGAGGCCTCAGAAGCGGTGGCACCGCCCTAAAGGGCTAACCAGACTAGCCATTTTTCATGCACAAAACTGGTAGTTCATCATTACTATTTTGAATCAATGGTTGGGATGCTTATGGGTCGAACCAAGGGCTGAGATTTGGCACCAGAAGAGACAAAATGTCCCTCTTCCACTGCCTCTAAATATATTTGATTTTCATGCTCCAGGGGTGGAGAAAATTGGGTCCAAAATCTACAAAAAACCAGCCTCCCCTCTTATTTTTACGACCAGTCGAACCTCTTTCCTCTCTCTCTTTCTCCACCGAGGCCATCAGTCGCCAAAACCTTCATCACTGTCTTCCACTATAGCAACACCACCGAGAACTGCCACAAGCATCACTGTGATCCACCAGCACCGCCTCCACTAGAGAACCAAATAAGAAGAATAGAAAAACAGAGGGAAGAAGCCGAGAAAACCGAAAGCAGCAGGGAAGAAGAAAAAAACATAAACCAGCAACAACCATCGTTTGCCACCACATCAATACCATCGAGAGCGGCCAGCACCACCAACGCCACCAGGTCAGCTTCCTTCTTCTTCAACCATGTCCTCCACTGTTCTACGTGAACAGTGGAGAGTGAATTAATTCACTCACCACTATTCATGTAGCATGTGAACAGTAGAGAGTTCTCCACTGTTCACTGGGCCGGGCAGCGCCGGCCAAACCAAAATTGCTAGTCTGAGTCCGGCCAAGTCCAAAATGTTTTTATAAAAAACTCCTTTCGAAAAATTTTGTGATTTTCCCGCATATTGTTTTTATCAATTTCGCTTAATATTAGTTTGTATTTTTATACCATAAAGATACAAGTCCTGTATTAAAATACCTGGTTTTCGTTGAAACATTGCAAAAAAATTATATATAAAAAAAGTATCTTGTTTTCATGCATATGGCCATGTCTCTCAAAGATTTATATAAAAAACATTATATCGTATTTTCATACAGAAAACAAAAACAATTCAAAAATATGTTTTGGCATGCATTTTGGCTTTAATAATCAGTTTATTAAAGTCAGGAGAACTAGGCTAATATTTCAAAAAAAACCCAAAAATATTTTTTTTTCTTTTAATATTTGGGATTATAAATTTATACGTAAAACGTATTCCTGATATTAAAAAGGTAGTTTCTTTTATATAGACATTAGAATGGATAGGCTTTTACCCGATAAGATAAGAATTTTCTTACGGAGAAGGACTTTTCTTAATCCTTGTATAAACCAACAATTAGAAAACATAATAAAACCTTAGTTTTTTTATCAGATAATTAAACAATGCAGTTTATATTAGGTAGGACGTATTTAGGGTTCATACCTTCCCTTTACGCAATCAGACCTCATACCCGGTCTCTAAGACTAGTTAGGGTTCTTAGTGACCAAAATACTAGGCGGCGACTCCCTTTCCCACTTTCCACTAATAAAAGATAAGAATTCTTTGTCTCCCTATATTTCTTATATTTGCTTGATAGATACACATGAGAAATGGAATATCATCGCGACACAGCACACATGCGCCAAAGTAAAAAAATAGAAGTAAACATGTTTTTGTAACTTGATACAAATCTAACATGTTACGCTATTTTAAGCAGTAGAATTGAAACCCATACATAACGATATCAGAATGACCTCAAATTTATATGCAATACCCTTTATATCAAAAAACAATAAATATCACTTTATATGTTGTTATCTTATACCTAGGTATCAAAAACCCGCGCAATGATCAGTTTACGACAAGATTGAAGCTCAAATTGAAACATCAAGGAAAAAAAATTAAAATAATCCCAAATTTGATATGAAGTGAGATTTTAAATGGTATGTGAAATCTCAATTGATTATGAGGTGGTTTTCGTAGTGTTCTCTATGATTTGTGTTTTCACGATAAATCTATAATAGACTTTAAATAACATATAATCTTTTATGTTTTTTTTTGTTTTTGTTTTTCTATACTACTAATATGTTTAGAGACAATAACAAAATGAAATAACATTTTTTTTGTACTAAGTTGTTGAAAACAGAAAGAGAAAAAGATAATTGATGATACACGTTAAAACTTAAAGAACACCAAGAAAACAAAATTTTCATAAGGATATGATGTAATTTCAAAACCTAGCTGGATACCAATTAATGTGAATCTCATGATCACGTGGTTACGCAACCCATAACAATATGGACACCAAATCTTGAAAAGCCGAAACAGTTCTGATAGGAGTAACCTGTTCCAAAACACCAATACTATTGGAATAAAAACCCTTACCCTATGAATACCAATTCATGAATGACAAGTATAAGAAAGATGTCATGAAGCTAGTTAATATTTGATAAGTCAAATTTTTTCTTTGTTCTACCAAAGAAAACATGTTGCATCACGCAAAACATATGTTTATTTCATAAATCCATGGCTGCTAAAAATTTCAGCTTACAAAACCTTATATAATAGTTCAACTAATAACCCTAATGAACCCAAAACTTATGGGATAATATTTACGCACTTATAATAAACCCAAATATGTTAACTAAACCCAAATATGAAGAAAATAATAAATAAAAAAATAGTAAATCCAACACATAAACTAAAGTTGTTGCACCTAATTAAACAAAATAACCTAAGATAGATAAATTTCTTAGTTTAAATAATGTCATGAACAAAATTTTCATCTTAGAAACACTAGGATCTTTATTGTCACCTTTAGATATCTAAAATAAGCTAGCAAATTAATTGTTGAAGTTGTCTTCCCTTTCGTTGCTTATTTAGGATAATTAATTGTAGCTCTAAAGAATCATCTCAAAACATGAAAACTCTTGTTGCCTTCCTTTAACTTTCCTTGTAGGGTTAGGAAATTCCCTAAAATAAGATAACCAATCTATCATTAAATGCTACCAGCCTTTTTTTTTTCCTTGTGTATCTAGGATAAATAAGGAATCTTTATAAGAAAAAGATTTTGAAATATTAATAAATCATTGCCACACTTGAAAATTATATTGCAGTCCATTAAAAATCCTTGTAAAACTAATAAATTCCCAAAACAAGTTGTCACGCCCTTATAAGAAAATGATTCATGCCAAACACGAAGTTCACAAGTCGAAAGAAAATAAATAACAAAATTCATACAACATGTTCTGACATATATGGCAAGGCCTTTTCAATCTCTAACTAATTTAAAATTTTAAACCAACATATAAAAATATATCTAAAAACTATTGTGAAAATTTCATCATGACTTAACGATCGAGTTGAAAGTTATACTTAATAACGTAAAACTAAATAATAAAAAATTTTAAGCCAAAATCTAAATCTGAACTTGCTTAGATCATATCAGTACCTCAGAATTTGTAATCATGAATCTTATATTATAAGAAAGAAAAAATTTACCTGGCTTTGAAGAAGTCATGACATGATATTATGATAAACATGGATTTAAAATTTGAGAATGTTAATGAGCTGCCATGCCGTACAAAATAAATATAAGAAGATAAAAAAGAGACAATAGCATGAATTTGAAACCACCTATCACATAGGTGAGGTGAGAGTCTCACAAATTATTAAGCCAAAAACCGGCTACTTTCCATGACTTGAAGAAAAAGCTATGAACTGTGTAGGAATTTTTTGAACATCGAGTAAAACAGTCTTCAACGTGGTAGCTATAGTAGAGCCCACCCTAACCAAAGCATAGACTCAAAGAGTCCAAGGAAATATACATCATGCCTACAAAAAGATCAATTTGAACTCCGAGTAAACCTCTCCAAACCACCATTTCTTCCTCTCTTTGTGTGGGCTCCAAAAACCCTAGAAATTAGCTCTAAAACTGAAGCCGAAATCAAAGGAAAAAAGGCTATGAAAATGAAGCCAAAATTAGCCCAAAACAGAGCCCAATGAAGAAGACAATTGGGTTAAGACATTTCTGTGGACGCTTTCTTAAAGTGAAAACTCCACTAAAAAGAGGGGGAGGTAAGAGCCTAAGAGGCAGAAATTATTCGGTGAAGACATTCCATGGACGATCTGTCGAGAGTAACTACGAATGATAGGCAAGCTGTTTCTTCAAGCTGCATTTTCCAAGTTGGAACACACCGCTTTCCATGTCATTTTCCATTTGGAACTCTAAAATGGCTTTTTCTATACCAAAAAAGGAAAAAAAGAGAGTAGATTATTGAAATTGAAGAGAATATTCCTCAACTAGCTAGAGTACTTCATGCATAGCTAGGCCGGCACCTAATGTTAGTTGTTTATATGAATACAAGAACCACAAAGTCATCGCCTGCCTACCACACCAAATGAAGTACTCGTAATTTTTATAATGACAATCTTTTCCATGCATAATGCTACACCTAGCTAGTTTCTGAAAACGCTCCACGAAATTAAGGAAAAGCATATGTAGGGCAATAATTATGTAGTTGAACTTAAGATATATAATTATACTATCCATTACACCGAACCTTGGAAATTCGTCGAACTCCTGGACTGCTCGAAGTATGCTTTCTTTTGAATTTTACAACCACATGGCGGATTACTTGACCAATCAAGAAGTTCATGGAGAAACTGGTTTGGTTGTGTTGTTATCATTTTAGTGTTGAATTATACTTTTAATCCCTATATATGTCAATATATAACAAGTTTCTCGTCTTTAATAAAGAAGAAAAACCGAAGGCATGGCTAAAACAAGGCTAGATCGTCACGTTTTATGCTTCATCATAACTCAATATTCTAGATTAAAAAAAGAAGAAGAAAAAAACTTGATTGTGGACGTGAGAAATTTGACCCAATTTTTTGGAGATTGGTGCAAAGAAATGAGATTGACTGGTGCATGGCATTTGACATGACAAAGGCTCTGTCTATCAAAATAAAACTCGTTAGAAGACAAAATAGGATCTCCATTAATGCCCCATCCTTTGTGGATGGGTTCTTCCCTTCTTCTTTTGGACTAGGTGTAGACAGGATAGAATTAGCAGCTTTCTCTTCTCCCCCTTCACCATTCCATGAGTTTCTTCTTTGCTTGATCTGACCTCTGAAGAAAAAAACCAAGCACAGGAAACTGACTACTCATTCAGAAGCGCAATGCAGCCCATTCAACCAAGGAATGGGCGGCTGGTAGCCTCGTGACTGGCGTTAAAACAAGTTGCAACTCAAGCATTCTTTGACCTTCTATTATACATGGCGGGTAGCAATTTCTTCGCATTTAGAAACGTGCTGATAAGAGCCTTATCCACACGGATTTGTTGTGGTAGCTCTACTAGCTACTAGCTAGCATATCTCGAGCTCGCTCATTGACAGGACATGTGAGGTTCTAGTAAATTAGGGTTCAGCCATTCAGAGATCTTTCCGAGGGTTAAGAGCACACGCGGTAATTTGGAGTCATTCTCATGCATGGTAAGCCAGGACCCAAAAACTCAAAAACTTTGGATACATGCATTCTTGCTATCTGCCTATTCCTTTGGGAATATTTACGTGCACAAACGAGTGGGGAGAAAAGGTGGTTTATATATCTTGTGACTTTAGATTATCTAATTAGACAAACTTTAAACTTGGATTTATATCCAATGCATAATCCATGTGCTCACTAAGAGTGCTCCACACATCATCTCTCCTAAGCTTTTCAAGCAAAAAAAGAAAAAAAAGAAGAAACAATTTCACGGCTACTTTCACACTGAAGGCTATAATTAACAAATTCACGTGTACTTAAGCATGATCAAAAGAAAGGTTTAGTAGAGCTTAGAAGGAGTAAAAGAGAAGGGAAGGGAGGGAAGGGGAGTACAATACTTTCATTGCTTGATTTTACAAGTTAGAGACTGAATGTTTTTCCTTTTTTTACAAGTTATACTTTTTACAAAGTCCATGGCTGCCAGTTGGGAATATATATATATGGTGCTCGTGGCATCTTATGCTTCATAGGATGAGAGTGTGCAAGTTGTTCTCCAGCTGGCCCTACTTTCAAGCCGATCGAACCTAATGTTTGTCTCATTCATGGCAATATATATGATTCTTAACCTAGAGATGTAATCGAATTCGAAAAGGATATGCACGAGTTTCTTCGCTGTTATTTTCTCTCTCATTAAGATTTGAGAGTAATAAAAATAGATCAAGATGTTCGTCAGGTGAAATAGAGTTAATTTGTCCAAATTCCATGGACCCTCTTCAGCGAGTCTTTACAAGTTTCGTTAAGTATAGAAAAATGTGAAATTCTCTTTAGTACTCCACCGAGACTTCCATGCAAATTGGATGTGTTGATGGTCCTCGCCACTTGCTCACAAAAGCTAGAGACGGCGGTGTTGCACTCGCAAGGTGATTTAAACATTGCTTGGCCTCTAATTAATTCTGCCATCGTAGCTACTAAAAGGCCTTCAAATGGAAGAAAAAAGGGGGGCGAAAACCGCAGCCACAATATTTGACATTTCATCCTAAAAGATAGTACGTATGTAGTAACCTCAAGCCTGCGATTTCGCTCCTCAGCGAACTTGTTCACGATAACATGTATTGGCCTTCAATATGTCATCAAGAAAAATGACAAGTCACCCGACAGATCCTATGGATCAGAGAGGGGGTTTGTTTTGCGTCCTTGTAATAACCTTGGAGGAAAAAATAGATAGATAAAGAAGAAGAACAAATTAATTATTAAAAAAAAACCCCACTTTTCATTCCCAAAAGAAACTGAAGAAATTAATTTACATGACGACGTTGACACACGACCAAATCGCAAGCCCCTGACTACATTAGCACACACGACTATGTAAGAATAAGAAGCCCAAATCACGAAATTAGAGAAGAAACTATTAAATAGAGTACTGTATGATACAGCAAACCAAAACGATGAGAAAGAAGCCAAAAAAAAACAAAAAAACACGACTAAAATGCACACCAACATGAAAGAAAGGACTACATATGAGGACGTACGTAATCAACGTTCTACATATCCCTTACTTCAAACATATTACGGTTTTTGACGACAATATCATACATATGCATGGACCTGAGCTTGTTAAAATCCTTAGGGAGAGAGATGAGATGAACAGTTGATCTTTTGTGGAATTGAAGGAGATCCGGATCATCATAGTACCTCTCCCACCCAAGAGAATACAGCTTGCGTTCAAGAACAGCATAAGAAGTTATAACCTCATCACTAGGGGAGTGAACTAGCACTTTTCGCCGCACACTTGACCCTTGCCGGCTCCCATCTAGTGATTCAGCTCCTGGGTTCTCCACCAGCCGAACCACCCCGTTCTTGAAAACCCAGACACCAGACATTTTCAACTAAGGCTAGGAATAAATAGATGTATAAAGCCAATGTTTTGCGAGGTTGAAGATGGAGTTGGTCACGGGATGGTAGGGTATTTATAGAGGTAAGTTCGTGGTGATAGAAGGATATAATATGGGGGTGTTTGGACGCAGGTGTAGCTCAGGTGGGACCAAATTGATGTAAGGGTCTTGAGATACAAAGATTTTGGAACACAAGTAGCATCAATTTAATGTGGACATTTTATCGGATTGAGAAAATCCTTAGCATTTTCCTTTTTCCAAGTCTTTCATTAATTATCCTCCCACTACGGAATCTTTGTTTTGTTTTTTACAGGAAGAAAAAAAAAAAAGTAAGAAAGATTGCTGGTGTATGTATTCTTGATCAGAAGCCTGGTAGAAAAAGACTTGTACAAAGTTTCTGTTTTTTTAAGGCGATGTATCAAGACTCGTACACTACAGATAAGGATATATTCTCAATATTATTAGTATCTGGGGCGGGCGAGCGGGCGCTATATTTAAAGAAGAAAAAAGATGTATAATATTATGTTAATCTCAACATTGAAAGTAATGTTCTTAAGATAAGGTTCATTGCGTTTATTATATTGTAATCACTTAATGACAATTAATGTTTTAATTTGCGGTTTGTCATAGAAACTAAGAATTGATACCCTCGAAGATGCTATAAATAGTAAAAATCACTTCTTTTTATTATCATAAACCATCCAAGATCAAACTTCACAGCGCCCCAGAAATTAAGAATTGATACCCTTGAAAATACTATAGATGGTAAAAATCACTTCTTCTTATCATAATAAACCATCCAAGATCAAATTTTAGAGTGCCCCAAAAACTAAGAATTGATACCCTCGAAGATGGATGGTAAAAATCACTTTTTCTTATCATCATAAACCATCCAACATCAAATTTTATAGCGTCCCAAAAATTAAGAATTGATACCCTTCTTTATATATATATATATAACAAGGGATGGCTTTTGCAAGCATGATTCGAAGTGACTTAATTAAATCCAAATCCAATCATGAGTCTTTTTTATTCTCTAAATATTAATTATGTAATTGAAGGCACAATGGACGATGCCAAGTAGAGAAAGAGATCTTCTATATATGGAGGGGGGGGGAAATAAAACAAGAATTAAAGGAGTTGAATGGTCGTGGAATAAATAAAATGTTGATAAGTAGAAAGGATGGCGATGCTCATGTGAATGCAAAAGAATAATGTCCTTTTCCATAGTTCGGGAATGGTTTTGTGGTGGGGAAACGTGAGGGGGCCCCGAAGCTGATTCTCATTTCTTATTAATTTCTGCTTTGTTGGAAATTAATGGGAGTTAGTTTTCCTTTTGCTATATAAAAAGGAAATGTGCCTAACTGTTGACCATTTACTCCAACTTTTTACCATTTTTTCTTCCTTCATATATATATATATATATATATATATATATATATATATATATATATATATATATATATATATATATATATGCGTGATACTAGATATGTTTCTTGCACGCTTCGTAAGAAAAGTTTTTTTTTCCACAAAAAAAAAAAAAAAGCTACGCTAAAAAACAATCCAATCTTCATTCATTGATTCAAGTAGTAATTTAAATAATATAACAAAAAAAATAATAGATGAAAAACCACAAAAAAAATTTAAAAGTAAAACTTCAAAGAAGAAGAAGAAGAAAATATCAGTTTAAAAAAAAAAATAAAAAAACCTAAGAAAACCAGACGAATTTCTTACACCAAGTCTAATCTTAAAAATAAGCTCAAAAGAGGGGGAAAAAAAACCAAGTAAACCCCACCCAACCTCCTAAACATGGTCTAATTTCTAAAACATGCAACTTGTAAAGTCCTAGACCTGGATTCAATAAAAAAACTTAACTCTCAATAAATTTAATTTTGAATGATGAAATCGCGTAAAAAATATTAATAAAAAAACAGCAACAAAAAAATAAGGATAAAATTTGATAGAAAAAAATCCAAGGAGGTTGAAATTTGAAAAACAAATAATTGAACATGATCCCAAATAAAATAAATTACAATTAAAAGGATGGTGATTAGATTTGAAAGATTAAAAAATTATAAGAGGTGAAATTGAAAAACATTTGTACCTTGATAGATTGTTTATAGATTAAAAAAATGGTAGGGGGTGAAATAGAAAGAAATTGTTGAGGGCTAACCTAATAGAATAAAAAAGCAAAACAAAGAGAGGATAAAAAAAAAAGAGTAGAAAACATTAGTTTAGAAAAAAAAAAAAAACCAAGTAAACCCGATGAACCTCTTAAACCTGGTGTAATTTCTAAAAGTCACAGCTCGTGAAGTCTTTCACCTGGATTCAATTAAAAAGCCTAATTATCAACCAATTCAATCAACAAAAAGTTTGGATAGAATTAAATAGAAAAAACCCAAGGAGGATATATTTTTTTTAAGTTGCCAAATAAAATAAATAACAATTAAAAGAATAAGGACTAAATTTTAAGGTCAAAAAAATTATAAGGGGTGAAATGAAAAAACATTTGTAAAAAATAAGCAAACCTGTACAAATATCCTAAACCTAGTCAATTCTAAAATCTCACAACCTGTTAAACCCTAGGTTCAGGTCCAATCAAGAAGTTTATTATGAGCCAATTTAAAAATACAAAATTTAAAAACTTGTCAAAACAAATAAAAATGACAATCAAAAGAATACAAATTAAATTTGATAGAAACAAAAACAAAGGATGGTGAAATTATAAAATAAAATCATTTATGATTTAAAATAAAAACATGTCAATGCATAAACAATTGACAATCAAAAGAAAATTGATTAAATTTAATAGGAAAAAAAGAAGAAAATGAGAGTGAAATCATAAAACAAAATCAATTGAAAAAATGATTCCAAATAAAAAAAATAGCAATAAAAAAATGGGTTCCAAATTCAGTAAATTATTGAAGATAACAAAATCATAATAAAAAGAAAAGAGACCAAATATGAAGAACCAACAAATTAAAGGGTTATTCTTGAATTTTTAAGGGACTAGCGCGAAAGTCAAGGTAGGGGAGAGAGAAGAATGGGGAAAGAAAATGGTTATTGACGCCAAACTGCCGTAAGTCTTGACACACGTGTTGCCTCATCTAGTTCGAGGCACCAAAGCCTTTCAAACGCTGCCCTGGAATTCAACATTTGATAGCCAAACAACCCCTCACACACTGCCCAAACAACGTGCGGGTCACCCATACTTTGGTGCTTGCCACACATGCACCAACAAGTTTTTTCGATTATATTTAATAAATATAATTTACAATAATGCTCCTAAGCACCATTGAAAATTACAAAACAATATATATAAAAAGACCAAAAAAAAAAACTCTTGGGTGAGAGTTCAACTTTTTTTATCTTTAAGGATATAAAAGTAATTACGCTATTATAAAAAAAATTGAAAACACAAAAATATTCCTGAGTTGTATGTATTAAATAATTTTACTCTAGGGTTAAATTAATAATTTTACTGTATAAAATAAAATAAAATTACCAATCTAACTCCATAAAATTTAAAAAAGACAATTGTGTTAAGGTAAAAAGATAATATGACCCCTGAAGCTTAGTGCTTTGTCTATTTTTTTTTTCAAGGAAAAAGTCATAATTAAACTATTATAATGAATAATAATTTGTGTTTTGATACACAATAACTTCCTTAGGGGATTTAGTGTTTTTTTTTTAATATAGAATATAATACAAGATTGAAAGAGCATCGATTATTATTCTCACACAAGTCTATAATACTATTGCCTATGTCGACACTAAAATCTCATGTAAATCATCTACATAATTAACCTTTTTAGAAGGATACAATATTATTAATTAAGGCATGCTAAAAAAGATGAGCATTTCACTATGGATTCGTATAGAGAAATACTGATTTTACCCTTTTACGGACAAACTTACATGGCTTGGGTTTAGAGGTAGGAGAGTATTTTTCAAAGGACACAATATTTAGCATTTCACTGTGGATTCATAAAGTGAAATGCTAATTTTACCTTTCAATGGGCAAACTAACAAGGCTTAAGTTTAGAAATAAGAGAGTCTTCTCCACGGGACGTATTGGCCATTACTAGAAAGAGAGGGGTTAAATGGTATTTTTACATTTTCTTTGCATAGTGTGATTACTTAATTGCCCTTGAAAGACAAAAAAAAATAAACTTTGGTCAATAGGCTTTTTAGTCTTTGACTTGATTTTTAAACAAGTTATTTTATTGCACTTGAAAATAAGAAAACAATGTCTTTGACTTAGGGGTTTTTTTGTCATTTAGATGTGGTGATTTGGTAGTTATTAAGTGTTACTGGGGGCAGTAGGGTAAAGAAATTAAAAAAATCAAATCGTGTGAACAATGTCTACAACTTTCAGATGGCACATACGACGACCAAAACCGTGATTCTAGAGTAACGGCTAATGCTTCTTAATGTCTCCTCCATAAATAAGTGACACATGTAGTCCAATGGTTGTCGGGGTTGCACATGTGACCTTTTGTTTTTTTTTTCCTTTTTCCCTCTCCTTTACTTGATTTTCATGTTGACCTTAAAAAAATCAAATTAACCTATAAGGTTTGTTGTACTAAAGATTTCATCCATATTCTTAACTTGCTAATGGTTTGTTGTATTATGCTATCATGGTTTGCCTATAGTATTTCTAACTTCGATGTTAGTAAATTTCATATTAATATTCCCAACTCTAGTGTTAGTAAATATCAAAATTGATATTTTTTACTCTGACCTTAGTAAATACCAAGATTAATATTTCTTATTCTAACATCAGTAAATATCGAGATTGATATTTCTAACTCTAGTGTTAGTAAATACCGAAAGTCAATACTCGTCATCAATCCATTTACATCAAACAATCTTGGGTTGAGTTCTAAAATGGGTATTGGACCAAAAAATGACAACAATAAACATTGGGCTCACTTGAAAAGGATTTGGCTATTTTATTCAAATATCTTATCAATGTTTATTCAAAAAGGATTATATATATATATATATATATATATATATATATATATATATATATATATGTTGGCCACTAAGCCATTTTATTTGGGTCAAGCTTTTAATGGGCGTGATAAACTTGATATCAAGCCCAAAAATGCATGCAAATAAAAAATATCGTTCCAACGCCAAAAACACAAATATATATATATATATATATATATATATATATATGTATGTTTATGTTAAAACACACAAAATGATTTTTTTTATGCTAGTTAACAAAACAAAATTAAATTATACAAAAGACATAGTTTTTAGGCTCCCTCTTTTTTTTCTTTTTTTTGCTTGGCCATAATGAAAATTTTTCAATGGTCAAAATTTTTTGGAATGTTTTTTGTTCTTCATTTTAACACTTGCTAAAAATAAATTAATGCATCACACACACACACACACACACAAACCATCCTTTTCATTAATTCACTCACACACACACTTACAATTATCAATATACAATTTGCACAATAACAAATATAAAATCATCCAGAGTTTATACAACACCTTTAAGAAAGGTCTGAATAGTCAAGATGAGCTACTAGAATTTAGTGAGACTATTGAAATAGTAGTGGTGCATGAAAATCACGTGCCACCATGGCTAGGGGTGCATGAACCGATGCTCTAGCGACTAGAGAAGATGATGGTTGACTAGATTGGGTTGCTCTCCTTCTACTCATCACTCTTATACCAATGGTGAGTGTTACCTGTTACATTCAAATAAAATAAAATCCCCAAACACAATCGGTTTATTTTCTCTCTTTTAGATCTAATTCTCTTCACAATGGCTGGGCCAATTTGTTTCTTCCTTTTCAAATGTTGTAAATAGAAGGCAACTATCATAACCTAATATTAAAAGTGGTTAAAATTAGGTTATGACAGTTGCCTCCTTTTAATTACAAATAGTCCATTTTTAAAAACTGGTTTAATTGTTCCAAGTGACTTGCCTGTTATGTGAAAAATACAAAGATTTTCAAAACTTGTCTAATTGTTCCACACGACTTGCTCATTGTGAAATACATGAAAGTGATTTCAATAATGGTCTTATTTTCTAGGTAACCTACATGTTTGTTAAATACATGAAAGTGATTTCAACAATGGATTTATTTTCCAGGTGACTTACCCGTTTATGAAATATATGAAAATGATTTCAACAATGGTCTTATTTTCCAGGTGATTTACTCATTCATGAAAAAAACATGAAAGTTTTTCAACATTAATCTCGTTATAATGGGTGACCTACCCAACTATGAAAAATATAAGGATTTTTCAAGTGGTCTAATTCTCGTAAGCGACTTCTCTATGTGAAAAATACAAATATTGTTCATGATTGGTCTCATTTTTCCAAGTGACCTACCCGTTTGTGAAAAAAATGAAAGTTTTTTAATATTGGTCTCATTGTAATGGATGACGTACCCACAGATGAAAAGTACAAAGATTTTCTAGGTTAGTTTAATTCTTATAGGTGACTTGTCTAGGTGAAAAATACAAAAAAATCTCAAAAGTGAAAAAAATTCAGAAGTATTTTCAAATTTGGCCATTTCGAGGTGGCTTGCCTTTTGATAGATCCTATCAAGAATTTTTTTTGTAAATTTTGCAAATCACATTGTTCAATGCTTTGGAGTTAGATGATATACATATATATTTACCTAATTTGAGATATATGCCCCAATTTCTTCTCAATCTCTTTGCTGATTGATTAGTGAGGTCTTGCTATTTCTTATTTGAGTCCTCTTGATTGTTTGACTTCTAGACCACTCAAGTTGATCCATGTAAATATTTTCTAGAATATTTGTAATTTTACACAACTCGACCTTTATAGTGTCCATCACGACCCATTTACTTGCAGGAAATTATTTGTCTTGTTGATCAATTTGAGAGGTTCGTTCATTCTTTCTTGTCTCACTGCTAAAAACATTCAATGTCACTTATTGTCTTGAATGATTCAAATTGCCTCTTGTAAACAACAATTCAAATTGCCTCTTGTAAACAACAATGCCCCCTTGTCTCATTGTTGGAATTGTTCTCTTCCTCACTACTTTGAAGATATCAAATCACTTTTTTAAATACAACATTGCCCCCTTATCTTGACCATTGCCCCTAATTGTATGTTATTAATGACTTGGACAAATGATGGTTTTGACTGACCCTTCTCTTTGGCTGTTTTTTTTTTTTTTTTTGCTTAGTTTCATTGAAGAAATCTTTATCCAGAATGAATTTAGAAATAATTATCCTACATTTTAAAAATAAAAATTGTTTCGATGTAAGTTTAAAACAATTTGCTTTTGAAATCTTACAACTCCTTGCGATTTTTTTTAAAAATGAATCACTGGTTCTTTTGTCAACGAGAATGAAATTAGTGCAGGTACATGATAAGATAACATTCTATTTTTGTGGGTTTCAAAGCAAAAGACTTAGTAAAAGCTTGAGGTATTGTTTGCGGAAAATCATCTCTTTTTTTTAGTACTCATTTTATTTATACGAATAATAAAGGATAGCTTGTTCTCAATGTCACGATTCTTATGAAAAAGTCTTTTGCATTTTGAGAGCATTGTTTATTGGTCCAAGTTGTTTGCTTGATTAGAAAGGATTTTTAAAGGCACGTAATGTAGGTTATAGCTATTGGCTATGAAAGAAAGGGATTTATACGACTTACAATGTTTTAAGGTTTTAAAGACTCAGGATCACTATCATTTTCTTGACTCATTGTGTCTTTCAATTTTTTTTTTCATTTTGCCATTTTTCTTTGACATGCCCTTTTTTATTATTTTGGTACGGCATCCTCATTTTATTTCAACTATAATTTTTTCTTTTGATATAGGCATGCGCCCCCTAGCATTTAAGTCTTTTGGGCTCTTTTTCCTTTTAGCTTTCTCACAGCTTTTCATCAATTATTGATCAGTGAAATTTCACTTTCTCTTAGTGCAGGGTGTGATCCTAGTCAGGATTTTTCATCAAAGAAAATTTATTTAGTCTCAAAAGGGAACCACAAGGGATGTATTCATTTTAGAATGTGAAAAGGATAACAAAGATGGTCTTTTCTTATTTCAAGTATAAGTAGTTAAAACCAATAAACTTTGACCTCGTTTAGTGTAATGGTTTGGACTTTGCAAAGATATGCATTTTACAAGTCTATAAACAATGAATCCGCTACATATCATTATGTATATATTTAAAACATAGCTCAAAAGGCATAGTGTGAAGGTGATTGTTCATTTTACATTTCATATATTCTAGTTTAGAATTTGGTCACCTCAATGAGAGAGTTCCTTGATTCATCTGTCATCTTATAAATAGAATGTCAAATGTTATTTTAAATACACATTTAATTATTTCTAAAGTCAAAAGCAAGTTTAAAATTTTAAAATTCCACTAGGAAAAGATTTTTGGTAAAAGAAATGAGTCGGGTCTATAATATCATGGAAGACTACAAATATGTATTTGTAAGTTCTTTGGTATCGACAAGCATGAAAGAAATGAAAGATATGGAAAGAGAATTTCTTGGTCAGAACTTTGTTTTATTGATTTGATGAAAACTTATACATGATGGATAATATTTCTTTACAAAATCAAAGTTTACAGGCCTAATCAAATCTTCCCCGTCCATTTTTGTCATTAAAAATGCTCCTCTTGAGAATGTTTTCTTCACTATATACGGACCTTCATAATTTAGAGCCCATAATTTAGAATTTTTCTTAATATGTGATCTCCTTCCTTGAACTCCTTTGGTTGAACCTTTTTTTTCATATGCTTTAGCCATCTTTCTTTGGAAAATTGCAGCTAATCTCTTCTTACTTATCATGTTTAGTTACTCATATCATATTTTAGCTTATTCAATTTCCTTAAGCTTAGATTATATGAGGACTCTTAGAGAGGGAATCTCTACTTTTAATGGCATCATTGCCTCCATCCTATAAACTAGTGAATACGGTGTAGCCCTAGTTGATGGTGTAGCCCCAATTGATGTCCTTACAACTATTCAGTATGCATAGAGAGCATAAGGAAGCCATTCATGCTAGTCTTTATAGGTAACCATCATTTTCTAAACAATTTTCTTGATGTTCTTATTAGTAGCTTCAACAATGCCATTCATCTTTGGTTTATAAGGGATGAATTAGAATGCTTGATTTTCCACTTAGTATATAATTTTATGATCATCTTTCCACTAAATTATTAGGCATTATCGGTCACTATTTTTTTAGGTAAACCATACCTACAAATTAGATCTCTCTCAATGAATCGCTTGACCACCTATTAAATCACATAAGCATAGGAGCATGCCTTTACCCATTTTATGAAGTAATCAATTACTACAAGGATAAACTGATGTCCATTGCTAGCTTATAGATTAATCGGCCCAATCATATCTAGTCCTCACATTGTGAATGGCCAAGGTGATACCATGTTGAATAAAGGTGTTAGAGGTGCATTGATCTTGTCACTATACACCTGACATTTATAATATTTTTCGACAAATTCTATGCAATCTTTCTCTAAGTCATCCAGAAATACCTGGCTCTTTGCATTTACCTAGTCATCACTTGTCCATTCATATATGTGGTATAGATTCCTCTATGTACTTCTCACAAGGCTTTATTAGCTTTTGACTCATTCATACATCTTCGTAAAGTCTCATCAAAAAACCTTTTATATAAGATTTCCCCATCTATATAATACTCTATTGCCATTCTCCTCAAGGTTTTCTTATCTATATTCGATGCTTCCAAGGGATATTCTCAATATTGGATGAATCTTTTTATATTTGTATACCAAGAGTTGCTATCTATTTCCTCTTATACTAAACAACAATAAAGAGAGGAGCTCCTAATCTCAATATATAATCCTCAATGGTATTATCATCTAAATGATCAAAAATTGCACTTCCTCATATTTGCTTGTCAAGTAGATGATATCATATTCAACTAACAACATTTGTGATCGAGCTATTCTACTTGATATGTAAGACTTTTCAAATATATCTTTTAGAGATCAACCAAATGGTGTAGTACAACAAGTATTATTAAAGTCTCTTTGCATTTTATACCAAGCTACAACACAACTTCTCTATCATATTGTAGCGAGGTTCATACTCAATGAATTTCTTACAAATGTAATAAATAGCCTACTCCTTCCTTCTAGACTCATCATGTTGTCCAAACACGCAACCCATAATTGATTCAATTACTGTTAAATACATGATGAGAAGCTTTCCACACACGGTTTGTACTAATAAATATAGCTTTTACAAATACTATTTAATCTTATCAAAGGCATCCTGGCAATATTAATCCCATACCCTATGATTTTTTTTTTCAGTGTAATCGAAAGATTGGTTCACAAATAGTTGTAAGTTGTGAAATGAATTGAGCAATATAGTTTAAGTGTCCCAAAAAGCTTTGAACTTCCTTTTAAGACTTTGGAGCTAAAATAGCTTGTATGTCATTTACTTTATCAAGGTCTACTTCTATGCCATTATTACTTACCACAAACCTTAGTAGCTTCCTTGATTTCACCCCCAATGTGCATTTTATAAGGATTAACTTCAACTGGTATTTCCTTAACTTTTTGAACAATTTCTTCAAAGTTTGGATATGATTTTAATTTTCCTTAGACTTAGTGATCATATCATCCATGTACATCTCAATTTCTTTATGCATTATGTCATGAAAAAATGTCATTATTACTCTTTGATAAGTTGCTCCAACATTCTTTAACCTAAATGACATCACTTTATAATATAAAGTTCTTCATAAAGTGATAAATGTAATCTTCCCCTTATCCTGCTCGGCCATTTTAATCTTATTATACCCATAGAAACCATACATGAAAGAGTAGGTAGAACTCTTAGCTGGATTATCCACAAGAACATTTATATGGGGTAAAGAAAAATCACCCTTAGGACTTGCTTTATTCAAATCTTTAAAGTCCACATATACCCTGATCTTATTATTATCCTTTGGGTATTGTTCCAATGTTAGACACTAATTAAGAGTATTTGACAACTTTAAGGAATCCACATCCTATTATTTTTTTACTTTGTCTTTAAGCTTGATCAATATATTAGGTCTTTTCCTTCATAACTTTCATTTGATCAGTTTATAACCTTTTATCAACGATAACTTATTTACTATAATCTCAGTATCTAAATTAGGTATGTCAACATATAACCAGGAAAAAACACCAATATATTCTTGTAAAAAAAACAACCAACTCTTTTCTCATATTAGCGATGATTAACATCTTAATTTTCAATTCTTTTATATCTTGCTTAATGCCTACATTTATCAATTCTAGCTCTTCTTTTGCATGCTCCAATGTATACACAAATTGTTCTACTAGCTTTCTAAACTCTTTGATGTCTTCCTTCTCACATCCTTTCTCATCTATTGCAATTATAGTTTTATCAAAAGTTAGGTAAATTATTCTCAATTTTGTGGGTTTATGAGTTTATCAACGATTTGCTTTTAGATTTCCTGAAAGTGAAAAGTGTTTTGGTTATGAGTGTATTGTTTATATTTAGGAAAATAAAAGGGCATAAATGAAAGAAAAATGCATGATCTCATTAAAATTTTAAAAGAGAAAAGGCTCAACAACAAAGCCATATTGCCAATATCTTGAGCCATGATTATTGGTAAGGTACATTATTCAATCAAAATAAAAGCATATAGATAAAGCCTATTATTACTTTTTGAAAACAATCCGGACTTTCTGGATCTCCCAATTGTTCAACTATTCCCCATCAACCAACTTTACTTCTTGGATCTCTTAATTGTTCAACTCTTCCCCATAAGTCAGCTTTCTCATAAATTCAGATGGGACATCTTCTAAAGTGCCAATAGTCAGTTGAGACAACAGTTCATGAAGATTCTCTCTAGCCTCAAGGCCTCCTTTATGGTCTTCTTCTTTAAATCCTTCAAGATAGTTGATGGTAGCACCATTGAGTTCTTTCTCAAACTTTCCAACTCATCTTAAACCCTTATTACATGTATAAATTATGGAAATGTTATGTGAATAGGTGGGATCTCTAATCAACACACTTCATTTTCATCATATTAATCCTCTTAGGAATTCCTATGTCGAGTTATATTGGAATGGCAACTCATGTTTCAAAAAGCATTTAGCAACTATTTTTGTGGCCTTAGAAATTTCTGGCTTTCTTCATACCTTATTTTCAGGTGCCCATTAGGCATTTATAACCTCAGATGTATGGAGATTTTCATCCCCACTTTTTTCAACTTCAATGTAAGGGACTGACACATTTCTTATTATAAACGAAAGCCTTTTCAGCTATTTTTGGTTAGTCTTGAAGTGGTTGAGTTGTGGGAATATGTGGAGGCTGACCTGTAAATACTAGCTAGGTAGATGTTCCTTTCCAAATCTAAACCTTAAAGCTTGTTCAAGTAAACTAGTAAGCCTTGCTACATCTTTCTTAATACTTTCAAACTTCTTTTGGTGTTGGACTTCTAACTGAGATATTTCTTTGTTTTCCATTGTCTTTTTTTCACAGTTGAGTGTTATAGGTGCATCTTAATGGGAAACTTATGTTTCACCTGTATATATAGAATATGACAATTTATAAGCATGTGTAAAAGATGCATGAGTATGAATGACAACTAAACCACTTATGGTGCTCAAAATATGACATATGGTTGTTATTCTTTGGATATACAGTCACACCAGAATCTGATATCCTTGCTACAATGCCGAGAGGATATCTGCCTAGCCTTTTGTAATTTGGATTTTTAGCCATACAAAAATACATCCAAACACATTTTTTGAAGCAAATAGGGGTATCCTCCCTTTTATTAACATCAAGAATTCTTTTATTACAATAAAAATTGCTCTAGCTAGCTATTACATAAGAATAAAGGCACTGCCTTTATTAGCTATAGCTTTTAAAAAAACATCAATATTATCCATGCTACTTCAATACTTCATGATGTCTACTCCAACTTGGCAAGCTTCCACTCATAGCCTATGAGCCTCCATAGAAGCTCGATCAATGTGCTCTTGCAATTTTCTTATCCTCTCAACAATGATCAAATTGTTTCTAAATAAAAAGTTATTAGCAGTATCTATTGTTTGATTGTGGTTTTCTATCATCCTTTAGCTTTCTAACAGTTGTTTAGTCTTCATATTTTTCTTGATTATCAAATCTTAATGAATTTTAGTTGTCTTTTTAGTACTAGCTAATTCAACCTCAACTTTTTCTAATTAGGCATTAAGCTTGTCTAGATCCTTTAGATGAATGTTTAGTGTGGTTTGAGTCTTGGTAACTAATTCTTCATAATACCTAAATTTTTCTACATAATTTACCATGTCTTGATCGGATGCTTTTCGTGTCTCTAACTCATTAATTGCCTCCATCCAGTAATAACCCATAGAGACCTTTTTTTCCTAGACTATTCTTTTCTTTGACTAACTATTGCTCCAAAGACATTCTTAGGTCTTCCTTTGTTTTGAGTTCAGTTTGTAACACCTTTACTTGTTCTCTTCATTCTTCATCACCATCCATTCTCTTCTTTCAATTGCCCCCAGCTTCAGAAGTTCTTACTGTGTTAACAACCTCTTCATTATGCCATCTAGGGTATTCTTCACTAATTGTAGGATTGACTACTCTAATTTCCCTTTTTATTAGTACCAAGGATTTCCAATCTTGTCCAATGCTCTCTACCATCTCTATAGTAGCTCCTTTGTAGACTCTAGAAAATTAAGCTATACCAATTGTCATAGGAATGTTTTGTATGCCTCCAAGTTGTCTTATAACCAAAACAGGATCATAGCTTATGTATCCAGTGATTCCAATTAATGGCACTTAGGGTTTCTTTCCATAACCCATTAAAAATTTCATATCTCTCATCCAAGAAGCTCTCCAATTAAAATTGCTTTGTGAAAGTTCTTTCAACTTTGTCCTTCAATCCTCTTTAGAAAAGTTCTCCCACTCTTTCAATACAAATAACTAGAGTTGTTTTTTTATCAAACCACAAAAAACTTTTAAATATTGAAGTCTCGGCTTTAATGTGACTTACCATCCAGATAAATAGCAATGAAACACAACATCTCATAGAACCTTTCTCAGTCTTTTTAGAATGGTTAAAAGATAGGATTGTCTTATCTAAAATTGCAATAGAGGGATTAATAATGGTATTCTCATACTCAACAAATAAATTGGTTGCTTTCAAACTGACAATTTCAGCAATATAGGGACACAGTACCAATCCAAATACTCGTAAAGCCAATCTTCTAAACTTCTTTATTCTAGCACCTGGATTAGACTTTTTTACAACTAGCAGCTCCTTTAGTCATTTCCATCTCAAACCTCTAGAGTTATTATTTTCTCTATATTGGTTCATTTGATGGATTCCTAATAGCTTAACAAACTTTTCCTTAGTATTCTCAATTCTTTGGTGAAAGTATAGCTTATAAACATCTTTAGGAAAATATGTCAAGAAACCATATTTCTTAATAGTTGGCACCATATCAATATCTCTAAATGTAAAGCACCGATAATTAAGGTCCCAAAAATATATCAAAGCTTTTATGGCTAGTGGTAGCACTGACACTTTCAAAAGGTGCAAAATCCTCCTATATATCTTGGTAAATTCTATCTCATCTTTTAGATACTTAATAAACTAAACCAACTTATTGGCATCATTTATTACACATCTTACATCCTTAAACAGTGATATCCCACTAGCATCCAGGAGTTATTCTTTTCTCTATATTGGTTCATTTGATGGATTCCTAATAGCTTAACAAACTTTTTCATACTATTCTCAATTCTTTGGTGAAAGTATAGCTTACAGACATCTTCAGGGAAATATGTCAAGAAACCATATTTCTTAATAGTTGGCACCATATCAATATCTTTAAATGTAAAGTACCGATAATCAAGGTCCTAAAAATGTATCAAAGCTTTTATGGCTAATGGTAGCACTGACACTTTCAAAAGGTGCAAAATCCTCATATATATCTTGGTAAATTCTATCTCATCTTTTAGATACTTAATAAGCTAAACCAACTTATTGGCATCATTTATTACACATCTTACATCCCTAAGCAGTGATATCCCACTGGCATCCAATCTAGGGCAGTCTTTCTTAATCAATTGCAATGATTTAAATTCAAAATCATACTTGACAGTTATGATCTCACGATTAGTGGTCATTATGTCATCCACAAGTCCTGTAATCAAGATGCTACAGGTTAAGCTTGCCTGGGTGAAATTTATATAGAGCATAACCTAATAGGTAGGTTCTAGCCATTAAGTGCATGGGGTAGGTTACTATATAGTTTCAAAGGGTCTTTCACATACTTAGTGATCATTAAAGGTTGATATAAGGCGTATAAGAAATGTAAAGATAGAGGCCTTGAGTAATATTAGATTGGTGTATTAACCACTACCGAGTAAACAATCAAGCAAGAGCTGGATAGTTTCACGAGTCTTACCTTGGCTAAAGTCATTGGGATGCCACTACTTCTCCACCTAACCTAAAGTTGATGTTGTGTATATTCAATGCCTAGTGAGTAATGTGTAAAGACACAAATTCATATCCAATACATACAAGATAACATGAATAAATATGCATGCAAAAGCTATATATATATATATATATATATATATATATATATATATATATATATATATATATATAAACCAAATGAACACAACATAACAAACATTATAGCAATTAACAAACAAAAAAAAAAGCTTGGTCCAAAAAAAGTCTCTAATGGAGTCATCATTCTGTCACACTTGACATCACGGCGGCCATTAATTAAAAAAAAAAAACAGAATAGATATATGACATCTTGTTCTTATAGGAGAAATGTCTTGTTTATGGAGTCGCCACCTAGTACTTTTGTTACTAAGAACCCTAATTGATCTTTAAAGATTTTATGGTACGAAACTGGTTACGCTAAAGAGAAGATATTATCACTCTTAAAACATCCTACTTAAGGTAAGCTGCCTTAATGATTTTGTCTTAACTTGCTAATGGTTTCTTGTGTTATGCTATCATGGTTTGTCTATAGTATTTATAACTTTGATGTTAGTAAATTTTAGGTTAATATTCCCGACTCTAGCGGCAGTAAATATTGGAATCAATATTTTTGACTTTGACATCAGTAAATACCGAGATTGATATTTCTGACTCTAGTGTTAGGAAATACCAGAGTTGATATTTTTAACTGTAGTGTTAGTAAATACCGAAAGTCAATGCTCGTCGCCAATCCACTCACATCAAACAATCTTGGGTAGAACTTTAAAATGAGCATTGGATCTGAAAATGACAAAAATAAACATTGGGCTCACATGAAAAGGATTTGGCTCTTTTATTCGAAGATCTTATCAATGTTTATTTAAAAAGGGTTTTTTATTTGGGCCAAATTTTTAATGGACTTGATAAACTTGTTATGAAGCCCAAAAATACATGCAAATACAAAACATAGTTTTTTTTTCCAATGCCACACACACACACACACACACATATGTTAAAACACACAAAATGATTTATTTTTTTTATGCTAAACATAATATTTAACAAAAAAACTAAATTATGCAAATGACACAGATTTTAGGCTCTTTTTTTTTTTGCTTGGCCATTATTTTTCTAGTATTTTTTTCATTCTTTATTTTAAGACTAGTAAAAATAAAATCATGCACCACAAACACACACACACCATCATTTTCACTAATTCACTCACATGCACTTACAATTACCCATATACAATTTGCACAATAGCAAATACAAAATCATTCAAAATTCAAATAACACCTTTTAGAAAGGTCTGAATGGTCAAGATGAGCAACTGGAATTTAGTGAGATTGTTGAACACTACTAGTGTATAGAGATAACTGGAGGCGCATGAACTGATGCTCTGGCGGCTAGAGAAGATAATGGTTTGCTAGATTGGGTTGCTCTTCTTCCCAATTTCATTATTCAACACTAGGTTAGTTGGGAATTGAGCTTCATAATCTGTTTTGATTTGCTTTATATGGTGATATATGGTCTCATGATCAAGGTCACTATTTTTGGCATTTTAACCACGGTTAAATTGGGTTTTTTTTATCTTATCTCTAAAAGGTTATTTTGGACTCATGAATCGAGTCATGGGTCCTTCAAAATTAGATTTTTATTATTATTATTGGATTGTTCCCGTCTCATAACTCAGGTCGCGAGTTAACCCAATTGATTCAAATTTTTTAATTGATTGTTTCTTCAATTTCATCATTTAATATTATGTTTCATTGAGATTTATGTTTCATAATTTATTTTGATTTACTTTTTTTATAGGTTATCTTAGCCTAATGACTCTGGAATAGTGCTTAACGGGTTAACCCAGGTTCATTTAGCTCATTTTTTGTGTTCTTTTTATAATTAAGTTTTTTAAATTTTTCATCATTTAACATTAGATTCGACAGGAGCGATTGGGTACCGAGCTTCATAATTTGTTTTGATTTGCTCTCTATGAAATTATCTCAGTCTCGTGACCAAAATTTAGGAGATTAACATGAGTTAAATTCAATCATTTTTTTTTCTATATGGTTATCTCGATCTAATGACCTGGTCATGAGTTTTTTTATATTATTTTTTATTGATTTTTTTAATCAATTTGTTTTCCATAGGGTTATCCCGGTCTTATGACTCGGGTTGCAGGTTTGACTGGTTAGCTTGGGTCATTTTTTTAAGTCTTTTTTATTGATTTTTTTTCAATTTCATCCTTTAACATTGGTTTTACTGAAAATTAGACTTCATAATTTATTTTGATTTGCTTTCTATGGGGTTATCATAGTCTCATAACCCGGGTCGTGGATTTGACATGTTAACCCCGGGTTGACCCAAGTTAATCCAATATGTTGTTATTTTAATATTAAAAAAAAAGGTGTCATCTTGAATTTTTTTAGTCAAATTATATTTTTATGAGTTATATGGATTGCTTTTAAATCCACATATTCAATTAGGTTAAATTGGGCCAACTCTCATTTGATTAAAAAAAAAATTCCACTAGAATAAAAACATTACCAACATCCAAATGTTTCTTTTACATCCAAGAAAATACCACAAGTCAATAATCTAATGTGTATGTGTGTGTATAAGAACACTGGTACGTACTGTTGTTTTATAGCTCCAATGATAATATTAATGTCCTAAATTAATTCTTTCTATAAAAAAAAAATCAAATTTGAAAATCATCCATGTAACAAACAAATAAACAAAAGGTCCAAGGGGAGTTGAGCTACCTAATGAAGTTAATCTATTGAATTGATAGCATAAGACTTTTTTTGATGAATTGGTGAAAATATAGGGTTTGTTCCGAAACAATAATTAATATTTTCCCATAACGATCACCTAACCCCTTATTATGAGATGGTTTATGTGTACAATTAAAGAGCTTGTTCCATGTAAAAAAATCCGATGTAATTAATCTTTTTCTCTCTCAAGAGAATCACATTGTTCTTTAAAACTAATTACTTTATCTCATATCCACGCACATAAAATAATCACATTGTGTATATATTCCTTGAACCCTACAACATGGCTCAATAATTCACTCGAGATATTTTCTCGGAGCTCTTCCAAATTAGAGGCGACTGAAAGCAGGTGGATAAGGGCCATGCATGCATGACATTTAAAAGTTTTTTTGGGAGAGATTTTTATGGATTAACCAATAACGTGCAATTTGTCTACATAAAGCTAGGAGAAAAATAGGGCAATGTCCGTGGAGAAGCAAGCAACAACTTGGAATTCTGTAAAAGTAATGTAAGATTCTAGCACCCAATTCAACCCAACCAAATGAAAGATGATTCATAGAGTGTAGGGCTTTTTAAGACAAATCCAATCTTTATCAAGCACCTTGGTCGCAAGCATGTCCTAATTCGCAACCTCCTCCTCGTGCCAAATGGTCCTTCAGACGGAGACCTAACATCAACAAAGCCAACACTTCCCTTCTCTTGAAAACGATTTCTGCTAGCTAGCTCGCTTGGATAAATTATCTATGTTCTTCACTGTTATTCCCCTCCATACTGGACCAGTTCATCTTGGTTTCTTCCAAGCATCTGTCCCTGTTCTTCTGGTCTTCAAATTATGATCTTAAAGCTAGCTAGCTAGGGTGCTCGAAAATGTTGTTTTTTTTTTTTTTTTTTTTGTAGGAGAATGACTCGTACAGCTTGCAGAACCTTAGAGAATTGGATCCTGCAGACACTTCGATTCCAAGATTATAACTAGTATGCATCTTATCTTGAAATTAAAACTATATGTTAATTTAAGACGAAGCTTGAATGCCTATTTTTTATTTTTTTGGGGATTGAATGATAGGAACTCAAATCTTTTTCTTAATTTATTTGGAGAGCATGCATGATTTAGGTGATGGTGAGACGGCATCAAGGAATATTTTCCACCCCATATGCCATTGAGTCCACCTGGGAAAACGATGATTCGTCAAACCCACCAAAACCTGCTGTGAGGCTCGTCGACATGCCAAATCACATTAAATTCTAGCAATTCTTTGTATTTCTTGCTATAAAGCTAATAAATCAACATTTTGTACCCCAAAATCCCAGAACAGGCTCAATATGCTTTGCTTTAATCCCAAATGACAGGGTAAGAATCATATATTCTAGGCTCCACATGATTGAGAGCTCCATCCCACACTCATAATCAATACTACAAGCCCATGTGAACATTGTCCCTTAGAAAGGCCAAATTTTAAGTTCTATAAGGTACTTGTTAGCTTGTACCCTATTCTCTTAAGGGTACGTGCCTTTCCATCTTAACCTCTTCTTTTTTGAAGAAAAGCAACGACCCATCTTCATCACTAAAGCAAATTGTTGGGCTCCTCTTGAGATTTATGGTAAGCTTTAGCTAGGGTTTGTGCCATGGCGTGATCGATTCTCCAGTTTTTAACCATAAATATATAATGTTCTTGTGATATACGTACGTGAATGCTAAGGATTTTGAATCAACAATATGGAGCATCGTTTGCCTTTCACAAGAAAATATTAGAATATATGTGGGGAATTTTTCTAGAGCACGAATACAATTTATAATCACTTCGTGCAAAATTACTGTACGTGTATGGATATTTCCTTGATTCCTATGTGTCATATATTATAACAATTAATCCTCAAAAGATGTATATATATACATCACAAGAAGGTGGCTATTAATTTAAATATTTGATAGAATTGTTTTTTTCTAATATCATGAATACACTCTATTCCTGAACGTGATTCACGGATAAAACTTCACTTTCAAAAGCTAATTCATGAAAAACAGAGCCTGCCAACTTGAGATTCACAATTACTCATATATTTACTTGTAAATTGAAAAATAAAAATAGTAGGATTCGAACTATAAATGTATTCTTCTCTAGATCTTGTAATCATTGTAACGAAGTTATTCTTGATAATATTATTCTTTGATTCTTTATCATTGTGATGAGACTTCAATACTAAGGTATTTGTTAAAGTTTATTGGACAAGTTTGTTAATTAGTTTTCTTAATTCTGCTCAGCAGAATCTTTTATTTTCTTTGAATGGACTTGGGGAATTTATTAATTAATTAAAGTGGCTAACATTTTAACTTACCTAAACTATTCCCATATTCATGAGGACGATATATGAAATATATAAATATAGTGAAATTAAGACTATTGGCAACTACCTATCCTTCAAGGTAAATGATGCACTCAAACACTCTTAAGTCCATATATAAGTCTACTTTGGTCCTCAAGTATTGTAATTATGAAAATAAGTCCTCAAATGGAGAAGAAATGTTACCATCTTCTTATTACAATTTTGTCCATGCAGCCTACAAAGAATTACGTAAAAGCATTTTGATCCTTAAATTTAAAAAATGTAAAATTACATCATTTTTTTTATCCAAATTGGAATATATATATATATTAGTCTTAACCAATGAAGAGAGTATATTTTTGTGTCTGAAACTAATCACACAATGCACAATACAATAATTTTAGAGGTTGTTTTAGATTTAGTATAGAGTTTAGGGCTAAAGTTGCAAAGAAGATATGTGTGTGTGTATATATATAAAAGAAAGCTTGAATAAAGATAGAATAAGATGAGAGGGCAAAAACAAGATTCCAATTATGTGGTTAAGATCTAAGGTGTTAGGAGATTGGATGACAAAATTGTGTTATAGTAATCACATGAGAGTTGAGTAATTCTTTTTTAAATGGGAACTTTAATTTCTTCTAGAAATTAAAAAGAAAGAGGGTATTGATTAAATGTTAGGCTATAAAGGGAATAAATTTAAAGGTAAAGAAGAATTATTAGTTTATCTGATTTTATGTAATAAATGGGCTAATTTATGCCTAACTTTGATTAAAGGAGAAAGAATGTGGCCAATATTCACAATGATATGGAGAATAAAGTACTAAAAAAATAAAAACATTGAGAATGTAGGATCAATTCAATTCCTGCTTAAGAACAAATTAGGGGGGCTGCTTTGTTTCCTGTTTATATTCCATAACCCCTTGATAATGACAGGATTATTGTATTTTAATTAAAGCTAGCTAGAGGTACGTCCAAAGAAGAAGAAGAAGAAGAGAATTGGCTTTGACAAGCTTACAGGCCTTAACCCATCCATGATTTCCACGCTATCATATGGATATGGATGGCTTACCCTTCCGTCTCCTTTGTGTGACAATTATGAATATGGATTCAAGGAATTCCATCTTTAGAGTTCTTCATGGACACCCGGCACTGACCTTATATAAGATCTTATGAAGATGATACACCACTGCCTATAAATAAAAAAAGCCAGCACAAGTTTGACTTCGAATCCTTAGGTTTGCTCTTAGGGTTTGCTTTTAGAGAATGGCTCAACTGGTCAGGTTTTAAATTTATTCTTCAATAATCATGAGTTAGAGTCCTCTCAGGATCATTAGTACTTTACATAATCGTTAATTTCAAGACCTGTAGGATCATTCGAGATACACGCAAGCTGTCCAAATTCATGTTAGTTAAAAAAAAAAAAACTTTGAAAACACACAGCACCAAGAAGGATCTGGCCTTGATAGGCTTGGTAACAAGTATATTTGGACCTAATCTCAGCAGGCAGCGCCCAGCGCCTCTAGTTTAGTGGTATAATAGTACCCTCCCACGGCACTGTTCCATTCCCCTGGTGCGCAGACAAGAATGTTTCACCTTTTTAATATCTTTGGTGCCTGCAGCAGCCAGCATCAATTAGTAAAGAGCTCACGAATTGAGACTCCTCTTTACTTAGGTATGGATCCTTCATGTTGACCAGGTTCATGGTAGAGAGCTACTTGCAGCAAGCACCCTGATGCTTACCAATGGATAATCAATCAAGCCCCGAAACATATTTCATCTCAATTAAGTGAATGGATCCATCAGCGCATTCAGATTTGATTCCTTTTTTCGTGAGCTCGACAGTAGACAGGAATTATGCGTAGACTGGACATGAGGCTGGCATGTCAAATGGTGGCTTAAGAATATAACCTTACAATTGCTGGAACTCGAAGAATGGTTGGACATTCATATTCTCATAGCAAGGGAAACGTCAATAATATTCTAGCAATGAACCGTAGAGCAAGCTTCTGAGAAATTGAATCTCATTGCCACACGTTCATGCCCCCTCTTCTGCAGTGCAGCATTTGTTGCAGCAGAGCACATTTTTACTAATATCTCCAACCAAAGGTTTTGGTCTAGCCTCAACTAAATTGAAATCACTAGCAAGACTTGCATGAGGAGAGATCAAATCAACAAGACGGATAATACCCACGATAAGGACTTGTTTGCTTTCTGACAGAATACGAGGCAATTATAATGAAAACAAAATATAAGAGATGGAACTGGAAATACACGGCTGTATTCTCAAGTAGAAAAGTTGTGTGGTAGTCTGACAATATTCAAAGTTCTAAATTTAGTAGCCATAAAGAGATGGAGCATGTAACTAAGGTAGCATCAGAACAAAAGCACAACTAGAACTCATTGATGGGTTTATCAGACTGGATACATAGCAAAATATAGTCTGTTAGTATTCCGACTTCTAACTAGAAGTTACTATGTAAAGAATGACATGTGACAGGGAGAACGCCATAACCAAACTTCTGGAATCAATTTCAACTATTTGCAGTCCTACCAGACTGCATACAGAACGTCACTAAGGCCAGTACATGCATGTGGTCAAAACAGTAATACACACACACACACCCACATACACTTTAAAACACCAGATACAAAACATTACTAATGAACTTTAACAACTACAGAGCAGCATGCCTAAGGTCAAAACAGTAACACACTTTAAAACACCAGATACAAAACATTACTAATGAACTTAAACAACTACAGAGCAGCATGCCAAAGGTGCTGTCGGTAAAGAAAAAATTGAACATTGCCATGGAGCAGGCCCCTCCACAAGTAACCGCCTTGTTTGGAGAGTGGAGAAGCACTCCAGTTTTTATTGGGAAATGAAGGAGAACATGTAAACTGTGTTTAGAACTATCTTATCTAAATCTAGTGTGGCATGTTAAAGTATAATATAAATCATATTTTGGGTCTTACCTCACAACTTACGCTTTTTAAATCGAGATGTCATTGTATCATAGCCTGGAGATCACCTAACAAAGTAATCTTTTGGATAGAAATGCTTTTTTACATGACATGGTTTAAAAGTGTTCATAACATACAATAATTTTTTTTTTACTAAGAAACGATAGTATATATATATCAAAACAACTTCACTTAATGACGTATATATCAAAATAGTACGAATCACATAATCTAACCATGGTGTATGACAAAATAAGTTTCAAAGTCAACATGATGTTCAGGCAATAAAATGATCTTTAACTCAATCTATAATACAGTTTAGAATTCTAGTAAATCAGTATGAATAAGGAGTACGTAAAAGATCATGCATAATCTCAAATTATGAGAATATACAAAAGTGTTCCATTCATTTTCCTTGATCACATTGTCAAAATGCATGCTGCACAGTTATTCACTACCCTACTGGCCACTTGATCATTTGCATTCCTAAATGCTCAATAATCAACACCAATTGCTGTTCACAGACCGTTAGTTATAGTTTCTGTAACCCCAGCAGCCAGAAAACAGAACAACACTGCTAGATGAGGCACATTAGCAAAATAGGAGGAAATCGATATGCAAGAAACAAACACAATTGAAGCTGTAGTTCATACTAACGTATCATCAGCATTCCAATGCAATCTACTTTCCATGAGCCCAACACAAAATGAAACAAATAATATCTTTTCATTGATCAAATTAAATTCACTCAATCATTTATTTGTAAAGCCAGAGAAACAATCTCAAATATCAATAACTTGTTTGTGCGGCATGATTAGTGCGCACATAAGCACCTATCCTGCAGAAAAAAACAAGCATATATACCAATTGAAGAAATACAATCCAGCACAGCCTAAGCATTCTACAAAGCCTTTTGTAAAAGCATACACAAGTAGCTTTTCCAATTTGCATTCCATACAAATCCAGCTACACAAATATGGAAGCAGATGATCTTCTGCAGCAAATGTTCATTCCAGTCCAAATAATTGAACTAAGGACTTTATTGCTCACATTCGTTGATCATGAAAATCATTTAATCACCTGCCTTGAGGATATAAAATTGAGCTTATGCTATCTAACTCAGAAAAGGAACAGCTCAACGTAGAAATACACTCATTATAATTAGCATAAAGACAAAACCCATGAAAGAAAACCTTGAATTCCATTAACATTCGTAAACAAAATAACAAGAAACCCCGAACTAATCCAAATTAAACAAGTTCTAACTTATACCATTCCCATAATTATCTTAAACCAACACCAAGAACAGCAGCAGCAGCAGCAGCCTATAATCCCAAGAGGCTGTAAAATGATTCTCAAAGATCATCTTCATCTCTCAAATACTCACCAATATCAGAGTAGTGATGCACAACAATCCCATTAGGATCACACTTCCTACAATCCTGTGTCGACCTGGCGGCGGTTCCAAACCCCAAAGGCACATCACTCATTGAAAACACGACAACACCATCATTTTGATTGATACTATCAGTAATCTTCCCTAACCCACCTTTTAACACATGATTCCCATACAAAAAAGACATCTCTGAAGTGGGCTTCAACCAAACTTTATTTTTAGCATTTGCAGCCAATAAATTCAGTGACTGTGTAGTCAATCTAAAATCACCCCTATGAGTGAATTTCCCAATACAAGTACCTAAAGATACCAAATTTTTGCGGCCAATGTTTGTTGCTCGCTTCACTATTGATTCACTGATGTAAAATACCTTGTTTTTGTGGAGCCTGAAGCAGTACCGACCTGGGTTCGGGTCTGGTCCTTCATGTGATGGGCTTTCAATGATGTTTTTGAGGTTGTTTCCTGCGAACAACATCAGTTTCTTGAAAACTTCACCCATCTCTTTCTCGTCCAAAGGCCTCATCTTTTCTGGTTTCTTGATTTGTCGGAAGGAGGATGAGGGATATAGATTCAGAATTCAAGGCTGCAACAAAAAAAGGAGGGTTTTTCTACTAGGGTTTTAGACTTTAGCGATGATATATGCTCGCTCCTTCCCAAATTTTAATTATTTTTAACCTAAACAACAAGCTGGGCCTGATTTTCTTTTATTTTGACATAAAAGAGCCTAGCCCACCCAAATCAAATCTGCTCAAACACCTAGCCCAACTGGGTGGTTTCAGTTTTTATTTATTATTGTATGATAAATATTTTCTCCTACCCTTGTCAGTAAAAAATATCAAATCATTAGAATTTATCCAAGTTAAATCCTCTAATTGATAATTAGGAAAAAGAAAATGTTTAATTTAATTAGTTTATTTTTATATTTATCAATACATTTGCTTTTATTTATTTTTTATGTTATATTTTTCATATTCTTCATGGAAAATCTTAGTCATATGATATGTCTTCTAATACAATACTAATATGACAACGTGGTTTTTTTATCTTATAACTTCATCCTACATTAAAACTCATATTGTGACTAGTATTTGCTGGCGTGGAGTAAACCAATTTAAAAATGGGATAACATGATTAATAAGGCACCTTCGTTGGCTTTGTCCTCGAGCTTGAGGTTTAATTTTTTTCATAGTAAAATCTCTATTGACTTCGGTTTTATTAATAACTAAACTATTTTTGTTCAAACCCATATTGTGATTAGCATTTGCTATTGCAGAATAAACCAATTTAAAAATGGGATAACATACTCAATAAGGCATGAGTTTGAGGTAGGAGAAGTGTTTCCTCGTATAAGCATCATTAATATCATTTGTTTTTTTTAATATACACTAATTTGTTTCTTTATTTATTTTTTCCACTCTCTTTTCTTTTTTCACCTTTTTTTTATTTTTATTTTTATTTTTCTTCTCTCTAGATGGAAACCTTAATCTTCTCTACGTTGGCCAAATTTGTTCTCTCAATGCTCCCATTATTTTCACTCTTCCTCACATCCTTACATGGTTGTTTTGTACTTTGAACTTCACCTTTCTTTCTTTCTTTCTTTCAGTTTTAATTGATTTTCATAAATCTACTTGGGAGACAATGGTATAAGTTTGAAAATCTTTCCATCATTTTCAAGAAAATATCTTTTCTTAAACCCATAATGTTTGGCTTTCTTATCAACTTACCAAGGATGCCCCAATAATAGATGAGTAGCATGAATAGGTATCTCATCATACAAAACCTCATCCTTATATTTTCCAACCGAAAAATAAATCAAATCTTGTTTAATAACTCTATCTTTATCACATTCATTCAACTATTGAAGTCTACAATAAGGTTTTTCATCTTTAATAGTATTTATATTCAATTTCCTAACAAGTATAGCACTAGTAATATAAACACAATTTTCACTATCAATACTCATACTACTTCTCTTGTTATTTATATGGCATCTAGTATGAAAGATTTTTTTTTCTTTTTTTGCTCTATATCATATACTTAAGTTGAATAATAAGTGATCTTTTAATCATCAACGCCTTTCAATCAACTGGATACTTAACATCTCTAAAATCCTCAAGAGGTTGCACATCCTCTTTGGATTTGTTACTTTCATATTTAGTCTCCTCATGTTCTTCAATAACTATAACTCTTTTGTTCGAATATTGTGAAGCAATATGTCCATTACCCAAACACTTGAAACACCCAACATGTATGTTAAGATTAGTTTGAGTTTTGGTTTTACCTTGGACAATAGTGTTCAAATCCTTCTTTTTAGCTTTAAGTGATCTGTCTTTGCTTCTCATTGTATTTGATTTTGATAGGAAAACCATTCTCTTCTATAATTTGGCTTTTAAGCTAGAAAAAGAATCTGAATTACCTTATTGGCATTTACTGCCTTTTCTTCTCAATTGTATATCTACCTTAGTAGGCATGTGAACTATATATTATAGCTCAATATAATGTTATAATTTAACCACATTAGCTATCTTTATATTCAAACCATTTAAAAACATTTCCATTTGAGCATAACTATCACCCATAACGTTAGCTCTAATCATGACAATCTTTATCTCCTTATAGCAATCCTTCAAACTTTTTATGCATTGAGTAAAACTTTACAATCTCTAAAATAATTTCCTATAATAATATCCAGGAATAAATATTTTCATATTATTGCTTTTATTTTATCCCAAGTCTTTACGACTCTTTTTTTATTCCTTCTTTCCTTAAGATAATTTGATCCTGCCAAATAATAGCATAATCTATAAACTTAATAACAACAAGTTTTATCTTCTTTTTCTCATAGTAAAAGTGACAATAAAAAATCAATTATATTCTTTTCTCTTATTCCAAATATGCTTTAAGATTGTTTCTACCTTGAAAAGCTAGAATCTTTATCTTAATATTGTATAAATTTCTATCTAAATCATCATGAAAACCATTATATGCTCTTATATAGACAAAATAATCATGTGGCCAAAGTCCCCAATGTCTACAAGTCTTGTGCTGTTGAAACCTAACATTATGTTCATGATCAAAATTCTCAGCCTTCTTATCTATAACTTTGGTTATTAACTTATCTGAAAGTGAAATGGGCTTGTTTCGCAGGCCTTCAAATCTTGGGACCTTCACAAACTAACCCATATTGAAGGCTAGCTACTTTGATTCTTAATCTAGCCATCTCATTCATAACCTCTCCAAATCTCATGTTTATCATCTCCAATTGTTGTTTCATAACTGAATAATCTCATTTTGGTTTATTCTTATCCTTTGGCAGTGATGACCTATTTTTTCTTAACATCATCAAGATTTGAAAATCATGTTATTAGAAAGAAAAATATATTGTCACACAATCATTTACATGTTTATACTTAATTGATGTCACTCATCTGGTGAAAATATAATTTTTTTGTTGTTCATTATAATAAGCTTACATTTCACCTTTTACCACTTAATCTAAATTTTTTTTAATTCTTTAAGGAACTAATTCACAACAAATCAGAAAAACTAATGACTTAGTAGTGCAATCTAAAATAATATATAGACTCAAGAAGCAATACAAAGAAAATATCAATAATCATGTGGTCGATCTCCCTTATATCTACAAGTCATGTGCTACCAAAACCTTGCACCATGTTCATGATCAAAATCATCAGCCTTTTCGTCTGTATTTTTAGTTATGGACTCATGTGGAGGTGAAATAGCTCATTTGGCAAGCCTTTTACCCTTAAAATCTCTATAGACTAGCCCATCTCGAAGGCTAGCTACTGCGGTTCTCAATCCAGTCATCTCATTCATAACCTCTTGAAATATCTTATTCATCATCTCTAATTGTTGTTGCATAATCAAATAACCTTATTCCTGATTATTTTTATCCTTTGACAGTGATGATTCACTTTTACTTGACATCGTGAAGATTTAAAAATCATATTAGTAGTAAGAAAAATATAGCATCACACAATCTCTCACGTGTGTTACACTTAATTGATGCCACTCCTCTTGTATTTCACATAAATTTTTAGCTTTTCACTATAATAAGCTTACTTTTCACCTTTATATCACTTAATCTAAAAAACTTCAGTTCTTTAAGGAAATAATTCATAGCAAATTAGAAAAATTAACAACTTAGTGGTGCAATCCAAAATAATATATAGACTCAAGAAGCAATAAAAAAATAAGAAAACTATCAATATGAAACTATAAATACAAAATCGCGAAAAGATAAATGAATTTGTGCAAAATATGAACGATACGAATACATGAAAAAAAATTATGAGAATAAAAAAAACTAATGAAATAAGACTCAAATATCCCAAACTAAGCAAGGACACTATTTTGGACCAATTTTTGTGTAGCGAACCTGAAATCAACAATAAAAGAATTTTTTTGACGTAAAGATGTTATGAATTGTTTTTGTAATTTTTAGAAATAACCCAACAAAGCATGTCTAAATAATCCTTAAATCAAGATATGACACTAAGATATTCCAATAATAAAGAATTTTTATATTTGAATTGTTGAATCCAAGATTTGATGAAAAACTATAATTTGCTACCTAAACCCTATTTTCCCCCCTTGTGTGATTTCTTTTATCTCTCTTCTTCTTCTTCTTATTTTTTTTTAATTATAGACAACTAAATCACAAATAATCTTCCTTTTTTTTTAACTTTTTCCCAACTATGTTCTAGATGACGATAATAATGAAATAACATTGAAACTAAAAAAAAATAAAGGGATATAACCTAATTTTAGAGCTTGTTTTGATACTAACTGATGCAAACTCCATGTATATAAAGATCTAGAAATTCACAGTCAAATCGATCTTTTCCAAGAAAGCTAAATACAGGCTTGTGATTAAACTTGACATAACAATAACTTGTACCGAGACACCAAGACTATAAGAACCAAAAACCACCTAATGCCCATGGAAAGACGTGAACAAGAAGTGTAGAAGATGTCATGAAGCTTGATTAATTTTATGTTAAGTCAGAGTAGTTTAATGAAGAACCAAATTGAAAGAATTTCCTCTCAAAGATTGAAAAAACAAAGAAAAAACATAAATATAAGATAAATAGTCCTATTTATAATATGTAAAAACATCATAAATAAGGCTAGAAAAATAATAAAAGAGTCCTAAATAAAATATAAAAAAAGAATCTTAAATCAACTAGAAAACTAATACAAATCTCTCACGGTAGCTTCTAGATCTTATTACAAAACCTTTCTGATGTCTGATTGCTATGAAGTTATAATCGTATATGAAAAAAAGCCTATGGAATTTTCTAGAAAAAAACTTCAGCCCAATAAAAGGATCAAATATAAAATTTTGTTTGTTAGAATATAATCATGCATTAAAAAAAAAGCCAAAAAATCGTCTCTAATATCCTTGAATGATAAGAAAACCATGCCAATGACGAAATCCAAGTTGCTGACATGAAAACTCTTGCCAAAATAATCTTAGTTGTTGTCACCTATACTTTCCTTGTAGAAAAAAGAAATCTTATTAAATAAAAAGTCTACAAATCATATGGAAACCAATAGCAAAATCCATATAACAACTTTTCGTCTAATTTCAAACACGTCCTTTTCTCTTGTCTGGATAAATTATTAGGCTTACCATACATGGATAAGAAGCTTAAGATGTTTTATTTCCAGCCTAACTAGAATTACAAAAATAAATTCACATGTAGCTTCAAATATAACCCAAATAATATATAAAATTCTAGCCTAACAAATTTACAACTTGTGAACTTAAATATTCAAAATCAACCCCGTCAATTCCTCCTAAATCTTCTCAGTTTCAGAACTTTTAATAGGTCAATTGATACCTCTAATGGATATAATATTGGTAATGTTAGCTTATTCGCATAAGTGAGCCTCCACTTCTATCCAGAGGTCTAACAGTGGACTCCGAAAAGCTACTAGACAGGAGGAGGTCAATTCTTGTGTCGTTGTATTTAAGTGCCAAGTAGTTGCAGCTTGCTCGTGACATTGACAATGGTGCAAAAGTTTGTACAGAACAAATTGTGCAGGATAGAGTTACTTAGAGATATCACCGTCTTCGAATGCAGGCATTTGCCCAAATGGCTACAAGCAAGAAAGAAATGAAATTTCTGCCAGCATTTCGTTTATAGAACCAATAATCTTCATATATAAGATGAAGTTTATAAATTATATTTCAAAGATCAGCAAACATTAAGTTGATCATACATTTAAAGACAGACAAGGTTGTTGCTTATGAGCTCCCTTCGACATCTCGACCGGCACGGGCTCATATTCCAGGACTTTCTCAGACAGGCAAAGCAATACAAGGGCTGTGCTTGTGCACATAGGGATTCCATGAACCTCGATTTCCATGGCCTAAAACCAGCCTAAGAATGAGGAGTTATGATACATGAAAGCATGGTCTTGAGCATTGAAGCTTCATTGATAACAAAAATAGATTGCTTAATATGCTCTCTGTTTGGCTTTTTCAATAATCTTCGGCTTTTTCTGTGTTCATGCTTCTGGAAAAAGGTTTCATATGTTGGAAAAACGACTGCAGCAGATCTATCAAATCCTTCTATCATCAATCAACAGATGAGATTACAACATGTTCTAACATAGTAATATTCGATTTTTCTGGCTTCTAGAGGGAGTTTGACATGACTTACTCTGCAACTGCAATAAGCTAGGCTGGTTTGTGGTGGCAGCCGAGAATATCAGTTGGCAGAAACATTTTGCTGTGCTGTGTAACAGGCTTTGTGTTGCTATAATCTTTTTCATTGGCAAGTTTGAATAATTTTGTTTTTAATCCAGCTAGTTCGAATTGAATTAGCGTTTTCTTGATGCTTATTGCAAAATCAAAATTCCACAGAATAAACAACAAAAATCTCTAATCAGTGGCAGCAGGAACTGTCTCCAGTCAGAAAGACGTTTCCTTGCTTAGACATTAAAGCTACTGGGATCTCTTCTAAGCACTTCAGTATTGTCCGAACACAGAATGGAGACTTTTGGGAATGAGAAGTAAAGAAGATGAAATTATTTTGTAGAAAATGTAATAAACTGTTGTAGAATATTACATGACATGATACATACAATAGAATAGATGACGATATCTTAGAAGGCTAAATCTTAGTACTTAAGAGTGATGTGATATCATATCCTAGTAGTGTTCTTGGCCCAGCAACCACAACCATCCAAAGAGAAAAGATCAAAGATATAGAAAAGTCAAAAGCCACCATTTCCAAGCCAACCATTACCATTCAATTAACAAGGAAAAAGAAAAAGAAAAAAACCCTCAAAAATCAAACCCACCAGCATCATCAAATCCTGAAGCATCAGACACCATATCTCCAATCAAAAGCCCACCAATAGCTCCTCCTAGCAATCCAGCCCCGAGGCCCATCCCAAATTTATTCTTCTTTTGCGGCTGCTGCCCTTGCACTGGTGGTGGGTACCCATACCCCCCTTGAACAGGTGGTGGGTACCCATACCCCCCTTGAGCAGGTGGATATCCATATCCAGGTGGCGGCGGTGGGTATCCATAACCTGGTGGTGGAGGCGGTGGGTATCCGCCATATGGTGGTGGAGGTGGATATCCATATCCAGGTGGGGGTGGTGGATATGAGCCAGGTCCACCATAAGGAACAGAGGTAGGCCCCGCAGGATATGCAGCGACAGGTTGACTGTTGGAATTAGTTGCCTTCGCTGCTGATGATGATGCTTCAGGAGCTTCAGGAGCCACTACTTTCTCAATCTCACCGAACTTAAAAGAAAAGTTAATCTCACCTTTAGGTTTCCCTGATGGTTTCCTTACCTGATAGCTAACAAACTTCATGGATTTACCATCGCCAGCTGAATCCAAAAGCTCCTTTATTGGCACGTTGACTTCACCAATATCTTTATCCCCTAAAGCACGCTCACATTTAAGCTTGCAAACAAGACTCAGACGGTTTTCTGCAAGTGAGGTTTCAGGGATAGTGAATTTTATAGGGAAGTTCCAAGTGGGGTTTTTTCCACCAGCTCTATCTACAGGGGTTTTGTTTTTTTGCTTGGGTTTTTGTTTTGAGTCAACACCAGAGATTGAAACAACAGCATACACATCCATTTTGGAGATATAATTGACATCGTTGAGATCTCTTGCAGAGATGACATTGATCTCTAAGGTTCTTTGATCCATGGATATAGAGAGAGAGGAGGAGGAGGAGGAGGAGAGAGAGAGTTTGGTGTGAGTTACGATGGCAATTTGCAAGTAACTTGGCAACCTCCGCTGATGGGTTTGCATACAAATTTTGAGTGCAAAAGACGGCCCGGTGTGGTCAACTCTCGGGGTTTGTGGGTTGAGAGTAACCATGGTTAGATGTAGATGGAAAGTTGATGAAATAAATTATTAACCCTAGTTAATGACTTTGTAAGGTTATATCGTGAAATACGATTAGATCGTTGTTTGTGCTGCGCGCTGTGTATTGTATTAATTTTTTTATATAAAATAATATTCAATTACTGCCAACTTGTGTTTCAATAAAAAGAAATATAATCATGAATTTAAAATAAAATGCATAGATCAATATTTTGTAAAATATTGATAAGAAGATATATTAGAATTATTTGGATTAAATTATCAAATATATGACTTGAATCATAAGATCATAATAATTTTATAAAAATATAAATCAAAATAAATTATGAAAGTTAATTTCTAATCAATATAATATTCAAGTAAGAAATTGAAAAAAATTTAACAAAAAAACAACTTAAGTTAACATGCTAAACTTATAACTAAAGTCATTAAATCGAGATAACCTCATAGAAATAAAATAAAAAATTATAAAATTTAATTTCCAACTAACCCAAAATTAAATGATGAAATTAAAAAAAACAATTAAAAATAAGAAAAAAAAAACAACCAAATTCAATTTAAGTTAACCTATTAAACTCACAACATGTGTCATGAGACCGAGATAACTTCATAAAAAAGTAAAAAAAAATTACAAAACTCAATTCTCAATAGATTCATTGTTGAAAGTTGAAAAAAAAATAATAAATCCATGAAACTAGAATAACTTCACCAAAAACAAAATCTTAAAAAAAAAAAAAAATGAAGCTCAATCCTTAAACAATCTAGTATTAAAGGATGAAATTGAAAACAAAAACCTTAAAACGAGAGAGAACCATCCATTTTATGTTGGGTTTTTGTTACTTCTAGACAGAATGCAGAAACAACGAACTTGTCTTATTTAATTAGTTGGGTTATCAAACTTTATTTATTTTAAAAAGAGATATTTTATTTAGGTCTTAGACTTGTTTATTTTAATTAGTTTTGGCTAATTTTAGCTTGGATTGATTATTATTTAAATTGAGCTTATGTGAGATCCATTAGGGAAACAAGGGTTTTAACTTGAAGTTTAAATACTCTTTAGAAATAATTTGGGGCAGAATTTTGATGATATTTTCAGCATTGTAGTTGACTTTTGATTGCTAAATCTTGGTTCTTGATTGAACTTTCAACTCTTCAAAGAATTGATCATTTTTTGTTCTGAATTTATACTTTTTTTGCTCGTCTCTAAGTATAGGTTTTGTGATTTGAGTTGATTTATATTCTTGTTGCCTTGGAGCAAGTTTTCCATTGTGATAAGCTCATTCAAATCTCAACAAACTTAGATTAGATTGATCTTAGGGCCATGAATTCCATTAAATTCCGCTAGAATTCGCATTAAAAGAACCTTATGACACTAGAAGACACTAAATGGACTTGAGATCAACTAAAATTTAATACCTGGGTTCTAAATTTACCAAGAGAAATTAGACAAGTTCGAAAATCCCCTCACTAACATTCTGGTGAGGTCAATAAATTTTATGAAAGACTCTATTATTATTTTCATACAAAATAAGATATGGAATTTACAAAATACGAGGGACATATCCCCAAGAACTACAAATGTCCATTATCCAGAGCTAAAAGACCTAAGGGCAATAAAAAAACCAAAGTGAAAGCTAAAGAAATACTCAAAAGTTAGAAGAGTAAAAAACTAAAAAAACAAACATAGGAACCATAGTGGAACTAGTTGATCGATTTAAAAATTTTTCCAAAATCGGTCCACTGATTATCCTATGAAGTCTAGGAAATGGTGACTAGTTTCTGGAACTCTAGAACTAGTCGATCAATTCTACAATAAAAGCAAACATGCTATGCAAAACCCAAGCAACAGCTAAAGCAAAGAACCTCATAATCATGGAAGACGCCAAATGGACTTGAGATCAACTAGTTTAAAATCAAGAATAAATAATAAAGTCAGGTAAGAGAATTTCAAGATTAATATACTAAATTAGTTTGATAATTTTATCAAAAAAAATTCCCACAACTTAATATTTTATTTTTAGATTTAAGAAAATTTTAGTATGACCGCAATATAATCGGGCCTAATTAGAAAACCATATCAATTACATGTTGTCTTCGTCAATATTTTATATGTTAAACCCTTTTTATTAATATATTTGTGAACGGGCTCTAGTAGTGTTATGAATCAGCTGACAAATCATGTTTTTATATTTAAATAAATAAATAAGTTAAAAATAAGATTTATTGATTATGTTGTAAGAAAAAAATGGATATCACATTAAATTGATAAATAATTTAATTAATAAATTTACATTATTGACATTTTAAAAGAAATTGTGACATGTATTAGAGGGGAGTATAAAATTGTTTCGATATTTGCACAACTTAAAACATGAAATAATGATATTTTCAATAATAGATTATAAAAAACTATATGTTATCTATTATATATTTCCTTTCAATATTTATACAAAATTAATATATTTTTTGAGTTACGAATATTGTATTGATAAATCATCATCAACTAAAGTATTATATTTTTAGATTATCACATTTAATTTGAGAGAACTAAATCTTTCTTAAATTATAAATATCAAACTTTTTAGACAAAGATGTGTTACTTCATAACCTAATAAAACTTGATTATTTATGTTTAAGATATTGTTAGATGTATTTTTTAGAGGTGATTATTTTTTATTTGGTTTGGTTTTTATATAAAAAAAAATAACCAAACTAAATTTTTTTAAAAAACCTGAAACCAGTTCAAATCGACTGGTTTCTATTTTTTAGGACAAAAACCGGTTCAAACTGGTTTGGTTTGATTTTTTCGGTTTTGGCTTGGTTTTTTCCAGTTTGACTCGATTTTTTTCCGGGTTTTTTTCCAGTTTGGGTTCGATTCGATTTTTTCAGTTTTAGGCATATAAAACAGAAACCGAACCGAATCGATCACTTTTTTTAAAAAAACAAATTTACGGTCTGGTTTTTTCGATTTGTTTTTCCATTTTAATCAATTTTTTGGTTTTTTTGCTCACCCCTAGTATTTCTTTTAAATTTAACTTATTTTTTATCTTTAATGATTAAAATTATTTTGTAAATCACACACATTAGATTAATTGATAACTAATTTTTAAATACTTAATACTAATATCCATTCTAGATTGCCACATATAATAACAAAATAAATTTTAAACTATACATATTCATTAACAAACAATTAAGGAATAAATTACTATTAATAAATTGTTTTAAATCTCGGGCCATCTATAAGGAAGAAAATATTTTTAAAAATAAATTTTAGAGTATATTCAAATTTGAATGTTCTATCATACAAATATTTTATAAGACTATGCATTGCTAAATTTTAATAAATAAAAAACTTATTATCATGAGGTCTCAATTTATTTATAATTGTTATTTTGTATATATGTGTTTTTGACACTTTTCAATATAACATCAAATGACCCTCGAGAAAGGTCAAAGTACCACGTATTATTGAGGAAAATTCTTTTGTGTTAGAATGCGTTTGATTTTAGTGTTTTAAAGATAGAAAAAATAGATATATGGAGGGAAAAATGTATATTTTATTGAAAGAATGAGAATTAAGATATATATAAAAAAATCAGTATTTAAAAAATATTTTATAATAAATTCATATTATTTTAAAATAAAAATATTTGATTGAGATTAGTGTATGTTTGGTAATGTAGTGCGATGTATTTTTTAATTAAAAATATATTTAAATAAATTTTTTATATATTTTTATATTTGCACATTAAAATTATTAAAAAAATAATTTAAAAAACTTTAATTTGATGGATTTTTTCAATAAAAAATAATTTTAAAAATATTTTTGTGTGTTTAGTATTGTGATGGATGATATTTTTTTTAAAAAAAAAATTCTTAAAAATAAATTAAAGTATTTTTTCAGATTTGTTTTTTATTTTTAACACAAACGTTTTAATTATAAAATAAAATATTCATTTAATATTTTTTAAAAATAAATATACTTTTAAAAATAGATTTTACCGCGCTTTGAAAAGAATTTTTAAAAACAAATATTCTTGTAATCGATTTGACAGGCCAAAAGTGAAGTAGAATGATTGTTGTGAAAAAACAAGAACCACAAAAGATTCTAGGACATTTGAGTCTCCTCCTCCTCTCTAACAACCACCCAGCAAAATCTCTCTCAACCAGCCGCTCACAAATCCTCTAATAAGGTGGCATGCGTTTACCAAACCCCAAAAAACAGAAAAAAACAGAAATGGCTTCGTCTCTGACCAGTCAGTCTTGATGAGTCAAGTATCACGAGATTCTTTTGAAAATCCTATCTAAATCTTTGCAGCATTTTCAGTTTTTTCTCCTCTTTTCCTTAAACTGACTGGTCTTTTCTTTTTTGGGTTTAAGTTATTGTTGATATTGCTTGAGAAAGGGAAAGGGAGCGTTCGGTTCGGTTCAGGGGATATTTAATCAGTAATAATGAGAATGGAAGGGGAGGAGCCAGCCACAGCAGATGGAGGAGGGCAGATAAAAAGGGCGTTAATAGATGCAACAGCAGGTGCTATTGCTGGTGGTATTTCACGTACTGTTACGTCTCCTCTTGATGTCATCAAGATCAGATTCCAGGTCCTTTTTTTAATTGTTATTATTATTAGTAATTGTTGAATTATGTGGGTTTGAAATTTGATTGTTTTGCTATGAAGGGTTTTTGTTTTTCTCAATGAAACAATGCGATTTTTGTACTTCCTTGTTTGGGGTTTTTACTGTCTTGATAAATTGTTCTGTAAGGTTCTGTTTGTTTGATAAAAAAAAGTTGTCAACATTTGTTTCTCTAATGGACACTTTTCAATAGAGTATATCTGTAAAGTTCTGTTGCTCATGTGAATGGAATTAATATGCAACTTGAATAAGAATTTAAAGTTCATGATGGAGGCCTGGAAATGGGGAATATAGATCTTTAGATGAAAAGGGGTTTCTGCTATTGTACACTAAGGAGATCTGCATGTTAATTTATATATTGGAGTTAGTTATTGTGTGTTTGTCTTTCGAATGCATGGTTGTATATAGGTTATTTTACGAGTCCAAAAGTGTCGAGAGGTGACACTAAGAAAAATGTTGCGGTGTGTACTTGTTGACAGGTTCAACTGGAGCCAACGTCTTTGTGGGCTTTGGTTCGCAGTAATGTGACTGCACCATCAAAGTACACAGGAATGTTGCAAGCAACAAAGGATATATTTAGAGAGGAAGGTTTACCGGTATGATGCATTCTCTCTGTTTACTATTTTTGGATGGATGATTTATTTGAATAGTGTAAATCAAAATTGGTACACAGTTGGTGATTTAATGGTACTCGTTGTAGATGAGTATTTAGAAATCTAAGCCAATGATTTGAACCTTACAGAAGCAGGGTTGCTGAACCCCAGGCGGTTTACTCCCAATTTACCAACTTTATGTTTTAGCGCTTCAGTCGATGTGTGGTATAAATATTAAAGTGATGGAATGTCTTTCAATGTAGGCTCCTTTTCCATTTTTCTGAGGATTGGAATATTTTTTTTTTTTGATGACTAGAGGGATCTGAGCCCAGAATTTGAGAATGTGATTTTTTAACTTATCTATCCATGTTCTTCAGGTAGTAAAGGTAAATGAAACTTGCTTTTCTTTTAGCTACTAAAATCAGCGGTAGATATTGTACACATTGCTACATACCACAGTTCCTTCACTCCATGCCATTGTGTATAGTGGATGGTTTATGATTTCCAAATATTGTTCTTGGGAGTTCATTCTAGATATTTTCATAAACTAATTTTGTGAAGGCTATCTACCATTTTCCTGCTTTTTATCCAAGATGATTGCATGCTGTAGGGTTTTTGGCGTGGAAATGTCCCAGCTTTACTTATGGTTATGCCATACACTGCCATACAATTTGCGGTGTTGCACAAATTGAAAACATTTGCTGCCGGTTCTTCTAAGACAGGTATAATTATAAACAGATTTATATCATCTCTAAATTTGATTCTGGCAATGAATGTTCTATTATGTAGTTTAGCTGTTGTCATTAAAGGTTTCTTTTGAACATAATGAAAATATTTTTTACTAGTGAATGGATGACATAGACATGTACAAATCAAATATGACCTCATTTTTTATTTTGTTTTCCCTTGCTCATGGATTGATTCAACATGCAGATTGACATAAAACTGATTCAAATTTTGTAATACATTAGCATGAAGTTATGTATGGTGACAGGTTTGGCACAATTTTACTGGAAAATCTACTTGTGTTATGCTCTACTGTATGTTTAGAGTCATAAGGTCCAGATTCTGACTGTCAATTTATTATATTTTATACCTAATGCTAGTGAAGGTCATTGTATCAATGTTATTTGAATATACGATGGCACAGGAGGTGATGAAATGTTTAATATCTGTCCTGTTTACGTATCCTGAAGCTCTCTTTTATTAGTTATGGCCTGTTTGCTTAATATGATGCAGAGGATCATATTCAGTTGAGTCCTTACCTCTCCTATGCCAGCGGAGCATTAGCAGGGTGTGCAGCTACAGTTGGATCGTACCCATTTGATCTTCTAAGAACCATACTAGCTTCACAGGGTGAACCTAAGGTATAGAATATGATTATTCGAGTCATTCTTATGCTCTCTAAGAGACATGGGAGGCTCTCTTGAATTTTCCCTGTGATGATTTTGATTAGTGGAAGTATCAGCTATGCAGAAATAAGTTGACTGCATAAAGGAGTGTCTATATTTTCTAATAGTTAAAGGTGTAGAATAGATAAAATTCTAAGAACATTTAACAAAAATAAAAATCAAGCAAGGAAAAAGCCTTATTTTTTTTTATTCTTCACGTCCAGGATTACGCTCTGGATCATTAGATAAAAATCCAAAGATGAAAAGGGAAACAAAGAATATTACTACTGCGTAAACAAAGAGTTTGAGAGTAAGCATGAGACAATCTCCAGGATCTTTTCTTTGTTTGGAAAAAAAGAAAATAGATTCTCTATTCACTTCACCCTATTCAGTTCATTTGTCTCAAAGACACTATTTCCAGACACCTTAGAATGATTTTATTACATTTTACTGCTTGACTGATTAGTGCCTAATAGGTGTATCCAACGATGAGGTCAGCATTTGTTGATATTGTCAGAACTCGTGGCTTCAGAGGCTTATATGCTGGATTATCCCCAACACTGGTTGAGATTGTTCCTTATGCTGGACTTCAGTTTGGCACCTACGATACATTTAAGCGCTGGACCATGGTAAGAATTCAGATCTCTTTTTGTAGTCAAGTGTCTAAGCACTGGACCATGGTAAGATTTTAAAGGGATAATAACTTTTATCTGGAATTAGAAGAACCAGAATGGTATTTGGAAGTCAATCTAGTGTGCTGGTAAAACATTTGAAAAAAATAGCTTTCGTGGTCTTTTGGGATTATCCACCCATTACACACTGAAATTTTAACCAACACTATTCAAAATTCTGTTATAGGTGGAAATATATTGAGAGTGAGACAATTGGAATTATCTGCTTTGCTGTATGAATAATTTTTCATTTTAAATAAAACATCACCTTGTTAAAGCTGGAGAGACACCTTGTCATTTCTATCAAAGCAGCCGCTAACTTAATGGCAATGGAGAAGCTATTCTGTCATGGATTTCGTTGGCCAGTCATCAAGGTCTAAATTTAGTTCTTTACAGCTGGTCAATTGGCTAAGAATTGCAATTTCTTTTCTGTTCTGGAGAAGAAGTATTTTCTTAAAGAGAGTTTTGAAAGAAGGTTATCTGTGTTGCATGCACTTGGTGGATATTTCATCCTGCTTTCTACACATACATACCAAGCTGTTTTGGACGGTAATACATTTTACAGGATTCATTGTAGGCCTGGAACCGTCATATATCGTCTACCACAAGCTCCATAAGCACAGATGATAACCTTTCAAGCTTTCAGCTTTTTATCTGCGGGTTAGCAGCTGGCACATGTGCCAAACTTGTCTGTCATCCTCTTGATGTGGTCAAGAAAAGGTTTCAGGTAGATTATGCATTTTTAACGTTGATTGCTAAAAGCATCTCTTTGTTCCAAATCAATTTGCTAGTAAATAAACTTGAGTTTTAATAAGTGTTGTTGCCATCTATTTCTGTCTTACAGCACTGTCAATGATATTTGATTTTTCTTTGTTTTTTGGCTGCTACAGATTGAAGGACTACAGAGGCACCCAAAGTATGGCGGTCGAGTCGAGCATCATGCTTACAGAAACATGTTTGATGCTCTTCGCCGAATTTTGCAGACCGAGGGCTGGGCTGGTCTTTATAAAGGCATCATCCCATCAACTGTCAAGGCTGCACCAGCTGGTGCTGTAACATTTGTGGCCTATGAATTCACATCAGACTGGCTAGAGTCTATTTTGACTTGAATCTAACAAAATATTTATTCTGTTCTCTTTTTATGCATTTTGGTCGTCCCATTCTTCTTGCTTGAATCTCAGAATGCCCCCGCAGAAGGAAGTGGGGGTGGTTATATTTTGATTAGTCATTTTTAGAGGCTGGATTTTATGCTTGTAGAGTAAACGAGGTAAAAAAATAAAATTTAGAGGGTATGGTCATTTTTTGGAGGTAAACGTTTCAGTAGACAATGCTATTGTTTATATGCCACTGGAGATCATGGACCTGTTCATTAAATCTCTAAATCTGTTCACACATGGTGGAAACTCTGTTGTTGCTGGTTTAGTTATATGATTGTATTTTGATTGTTTAGTAGAAGCGGGATTTCATCATTGAGATCTTCTTGGGAATCAAGGGGATTGGAGCACGATGGTTTGGCTATGGAGCATAAATTCTCGTCTTAATGTTACAGGGGACCTTGTTCGGGAATTTAATCCTCAAGTTTCTGGGTTTGCTTTTTTGTTACAATTTGGTCGCCAATTGCTGTTTTTTATTGATTTGAGCATCTGACCATTGTTTGATGAATTTGCAGCGGTTATAAACGTTGGGGATCTTAGCAATGTAATCCATGGAACCACTACCCGTCTAAGACCACCCTTCATGTATCACCGGAGAATAAGTTTGTGACCAGAAACATACTAGCTACGGCCTCAGGCCACAGGGTGGCAACGGCCAACTACTGCAGTGGCAAGTCCTGACCGTGCAGTCCATAGCGAAACCTCAACATCATTGAATGTAAATTGTCACCTTGCTATTTCTTGTTTTGGGAAAGGTTTAATTGTATTGAAGAAGAAGGAACTTACAAAGTGAATGAGAGGCATACTTCTCGGAGAACCAGGAAACAAGAAGAAAAACCAACTGAAATAACGGGCACAGGAACAGTACAAAAAGGAAAAAAAGAGAGAGAAGTCTAAAATAAAAATAGGCTAGGAGACTGGAATGTGCAACATTCCAAGACTACCTAGCCAAATCTAAAAAGAAAACAGAAAAAAGAAAACTACAAACTAGAAAACTAAAAAAGAAATGCAGCCATTGGAGCATTACTCTTAAGGATCCAGGAGGCTCCAAACATCTCAGATCAGGGCTGGGATGGTACATTTGTGCTCCATATTTGTTATGTGAGTTATGATAAGCTAGTAGATTTCCTCGCTAGTTGTCTGAGAGGGCTGGTAGCAGTTGCTGAAGATTCTGTTGTTCCTTTCCTGCCATGTGAAGTAGACCATGGTGGAATAGATGGAGGCGAGCAATCATGTTGGTGATGTTCTTCTTTTGGTAAGTTGTGGAAGCTCAGAGAAGCAGATGATGGCAAGAGCTAGCAGGCCATTGCATGTTAGCTTTGTTGTTGATGGTTCCCCATACTGAGGAGCTAGAGTAGTGGCAATGGAAGAATAAGTGATCATGAGTCTCCGTATGCGGACCTCATAGAATGCAAGTTGTGTTTCTTATTATTCCAGCCATGTGCAGCCTATTCACGGTGCACAGACGACCTAGAGAAGCAAGCCAGAGTATGAGAGCGTGGCAGGACGTTCCCATGCAGAATCAATTGTAAAAGCACCTGAGGGGTGGCCTTTCCAGACGCAATGGTCATCCATGGAAGGGTTTGGATGGAAGTTTATGGCGTCCCAAGCTGCATGTAGGTCCTGGATGTCTTCTGGGAAGTTCCATTGTCACCTTGCTGTTTGCTAAAGCCTTGCATAACTCGGAGCTGATAAAACACACAAGACTGGCATTTTACATATCACCACAAGAAACAAGGAGGGGAATAGTTCCCCTACAAGCAAATAGTGTCAATTAGTGGTCAGAATCAGATTACCAACAAAATCTCGTTCTTCAAGGACATTGTTAGAACTAATTCTCTGAGCATCTTCTTCCACGAGGAGTGGTAAGAAAAAAAAAGTGAAAGTAATATTAAGTTAGCAAGTTCCAGTCCTAAGAGTAGCATCCCACAAGCATGTAGAGAGTCACGAAAAAGAACATCCAAAAGACCTTATCAAATACTAGCTCAATATCTGAAGCACAAACATAAATCATTTATTAAATACCAATAAGACGATCAATTATCAATACCAACCAATTAATACTATCAAACTATAGTCAAGGATATAGACGACTTGCAAATCTTCTTGAGCACATTAAAGAGGCCACATAATTGGTCAGTTCTAATATATTTCTTACAGAACATACATTGCACATATGCATGCGTCCCTACTCTCATGTAAGGGAGCATAAGTAACCGCGGGGGGTATGCACTGAATTCAATCAAATTGAATAATAGTTCAAGCAAATAGTGTCTAGCAAGCCACTATTAATAATTGGAAAGACGAAACCAAGAAGACACTACTCGCATCACATCGCATATCCAGTTCATTCTCAGTTGTTTCAGTCACAAAATCTTTCTCTCACATTGTTCCGTGTTCTACAGCATAAAAAATACAAAAATTAAACATTAGAAAAGGACCAAAATGGAAACACTCCAAGAAAATGAATGCCAATACCAGGTTTTCATTTTCAACTTTAACTATGTTACGAACCAGAGGATATGAAGGCTAGAAGGAGTGCAACATGAAGCAACAGCAGCAGGTGCATTGATGGAATCACACTTGGAATGTTAGTTAGGAGTTTATAATAACTGTTAGTTAGTAGTTTTAATCAATTAGGATTAGTTAGTTAGGGTGAAGAATGGGAATTAATTGTATATAAAGAGAATTGTAAGAGACTTGGAAGGTAACAATGAGAATTGATAAATTTTGCAACTTTCTGCTATTCTCTCTCCCTCTCTCTTCCTCTTTGTTCTTTCTTAATCTACTATTCTTCTTTTCTCTCTATTCTCTCTTCAAATTCTTCTTAATCAACAGTTTGTTAAGGCAAGCCTTAACATTTGGTATCAGAGCCACAAATGATCCACTGTCATTTGATTGATTGTAACAATTATCTAGCAACTATAGTGGAGAGTAACAAGGTTAGAGCACTGGAGAAACAAAGCAAGAAGTTGGAAGAGCAGATGCAACAGATGCACGAGGAGTTCTTGCAGTGCAAAGCAGCAAATCAGAGACAATGAGAAGAACAAAACAAGAAGAACGATCAATTCAATTCAAGATTGGATTCAATAAGGGCTATATTGCAGATGATGGTGAACAATCAGGAAGTTGTAAAAAAGGGAAGAAATGGTCTACTAACAGGTGAAAAGAATGACCCAACAACTGATGGAACCGTACCACATCCAAGGATCAACACAAAAATGCATGAAAGTTGCAAGTTTGTTCTTGGTGGTGAGAATAAAGTTAAAGACTAATGGTGGTGGTGTTCTTTTGAGTTCACCAATGAAAATAGAGGAACAACAAGATGAGGCGACGGAAAAGGAGATTAGTCATGATGAATCCAATACCACATCTTCTTTCTCAACAAGGCCTAGAGGGTACTTGGATCTTGTTAATTCTTCTAAGTTGACCAAGAACAAGTTTGTGGGTAGTGAGTTTGACACCAGGCTTGATGCCCATTTCAAAGATCCAAATGATCACCATGTTTGTTTAGATATCGATAGCCTTAATTCAATCAAAATTGTTGAACCAATCTTACAAGGTATTGATTTAAAGAGTGGAGATTTTGATCACTGCTAGGATTGATTACAAGAATGATTTGAGTGTCTTGAAAGTTTATGAGTTGTTCAAGTTCTACAAAAGGATTCTCAAACCTACAATGTTGATGCAAGTTTTTGAAATCCAATAATGTCATGGTCAAGAAGAATTATCAAGGCAGTTTCCAGATTTCAATATAAATTCTCGAGGACAAGAATCTCTTGATGGGGAGGGCATTGTTATGAACCAGAGGATATGATGAAGGCTGGAAGGAGTACAACAAGAAGCAGCAGCAGCAAGTGCATTGATGGATTCACACTTGTAATCAGTTAGGATTAGTTAGTTGACCTAAAGAATGGGAATCCATTGTATATAAAGAGAATTGTAAGAGACTTGGAAGGTAACTGTAATGTGTTGAAATTAATAAGATAGGATATTACAACAAAGTCCTTGGAGGCTTAAAAGTTGGAATAAATGAATAAGAGGTATTATGGTAATTGAACAAAAATTGATAAATATAAATAGGAAGTAAAAAAAAAGGAAAGTGTGATCTGAAATATTAAGAGTAAACCGTGAGAGAGAAAGGAGAAAGAAGAAGAAGAGAAAAGAAGGGAAAAAGGAAGAGATTTGGAGGAAATAAGTGAAAAAGGTAAGATTTAGGTTGTTTAATGTGTATAATATGTTAATTAAGCTTTAATTTCAGTTTTGATGAATGTTAGGGTTATGAAAATTGTGTTTTGTGTTTAATTGATGAATTAAATTGAAGGTTAGGGGTTGATTGTTGTGGGTAATTGATTATTAAGTTGATTATGGAAGATTATGATGATTTTGAGTTATGGTTTTGTTTGAATGGTAAATTTGTGTTAGAAATCAAGGGATAACAGTAGGTGATCTGTTGAAATTCTGGGTTTGAGGTTGAAGATGACGAAAATTCAATTTGGTCCCTCAATTTCTGAAAATTACAGTTTAGTCCCCGAACTTTGGAAAATTAGAAATTGGTCCCTGGAGCATATTCTGAGATTCTGAACAGAATAACATATGAATTATGGACAGAATTAATGTATAGATAAGAGAATTTAACACTTTCAATTTAGTCCTCCAATTTGACAAAAAGTACGATTTGACTCTAAAAAATTTAGTAAAATTCCATAATGATCCCTGAAGCATAATGATACATCCTGGACAGAATTGAGATTAATTAAGATCAGAATTTCAGTATATTCATTGATGTATGACAAATTTCAGTTTGGTCCTCTAATTAGACAAAAATTACAATTTGGCCCTAAAAATATGATAAGTTCCAGATTATTCCCTAGCTGTAATATTAGCTTTTGCAGATTAGTTTGATGAATAATTAAGGGTTATTTAGTGAATTATTACCAATTTTATTAGTTGTTTTTATTATAGATTAGATTTCAGGAAAACCGTTAGATTTTGGGTTTTTGAGAAAATTGACTGGTTAGTTTAAAAACATATAGGGTTACGGAATACACTCTTAGTTAAGTGTATTAAATAGGTTAAATGTTCTTTTGAGTCCTTCTTGAATATGTCTCCTTTGTATTCAGATAATCCTGATATTCTACCGGCGGGACGTCAGTAAGATTTTCTTCGGTTTCTACTTTTGAGTTCTGTTTGCTTTTGAGTCAGGTGAGTGGATAATTTTTCATATGCATGAGAAATACTATAAATATTTGATTTGTTAATATGAATTGGATCATGCTTCTTGATAATATATATATATATATATATATATATATATATGCTGATTATTATCCTTATTATAATAAAGCATGATCAATTATTGAATCTGAATTCTTGATATGAACCAGTATATATTTTGAATTGAATTCTGAATTGATAGCTCCTCATTTGATTGATGTCATGAGTTGAGATTTGAGATATGAATATGTTTGTTTGATTATGATTATGACCTTATGGTATGTCAGTCAGAATACGCATGCTAACAGGGTAGTGTTAGTCTTTGTGCACATCGTATCTGAACCCTAGTTGGTCGGGGGAGTCACCAACCTGTGTGGACTGATCATCCCACAGTACGGAGCCTCATGCTCATTGCATTTTGATTTTCTGACGAGTTCTACCATATGATATTCTTGTTATGGCTTATTTGAGAAACCATATAGAAGAACGTAAAGCCATAATTGTATATATATTCTCATTGTTATATTACCTTGTGTGTGTATATTGAACGTTATCTACTCACTGAGTTGTTGAACTCACCCTCTCATTATTTATCCTTTTCAGGTTTATAGCTTGATAGCAGGTTACTTTTGTTGAACCTTCCGAACCTGCCTTTTGGTTGTAATTTGTACCTTCCTTTTGTGTCAAGTTAGTGCTCCAAAACTATGAAATGATATTAACTTTTGTACTAAGACAATTACATTATATTATGAAGTTAGTTTGTTGTTAATTCTGCGTTAAACTCTGATTGAGTTGTTTAAAGGATTGTATGTAAGTTTGGGTTCGCATAGGTTTGGAATTTTGAAGGGGAACCTTCCCTATATGCCGGTCATGGATCCGGGATTCGGGTCGTGACAGTAACAATAAGAATTGATAAATTTTGTAGACTATCTGTTATTCTCTCTCCCTCTCTGTTTTCTCTTCCTCTCTGTTCTTTCTTAATCTGCTATTCTTCTTTTATCTCCATTCTTTCCATTCTCTCTTCAGATTCTTCTTAATCAACAGTTTGTGCCTTACAAAATTATCCCAGAAACCAAACAGACCCTTCAAATCATACGAGGGTAACAGGGTTAGATTCTATATACAATTTCGATAGCCCAAAAACTCCTCCACGTGTTTTTGCTTCTGGGTTCAGGAAAAAAAAACCCAAAATGGAGCTCAATTTGTGCTATTTTCTCATGGGAGGAACCAATATTTCATCATTTACCAAAAAAAAATAACACTCTTAAGAGAAGCAGTAACATGAAATGATAAACTAACCAAGCCAAGACCGTTCTCATTGTTAAATTGATTGGCAGTTGAGCTCCTCGAAATCTCAACCTTTTCGGAGGTAAACGGCGGCCTCACGCCGTGTGGAGGTGGGTCTGGTGGTGCTAGGATTCTTCCAGATGCTCGACGAAATGACTGACCCATTATTGTTTTCTTTATTATAGCAATTAAATGTCAATGCCAATAACACCACAGCCACCTTTAATTTTGTCTTTATAATGGCGGGGAAATATGATAGAGCGTGCTTTTGGGCAGCGTAGTAGGAAATAGAGAAACGGAGTGGAAGAAGAAAATGAAGAAGAAGACGGGAGTGGATAACACGCGCTGGTTTTCTTTATAATATTTTTCAGGAGAAAACAGGGTGACACGTTGGCGGCTTCTCCGAATGCCACGTGGATAACATCCTCCTTTGTCTTTCTCTGCTGTGACTCTGATTAGAAAGAACCAAAAAAAGTGGCTTCTTGCATTGCATGGTTTCAAGTTTCACCCCTCTTTTCCCCCTCCCCTCCCTTCCATTTATTATTTATTTTTAATTCAAACCCTTCTTACTGAATTAATTAGCTTATGGGATCAGTGAATTTTATTTTTCTTGCTGTTTCTATTATTATTTTTAGGTTTTAATACAAGGGGGTGTGAGATAGAAAATTCTTTTAAATATCCTCTCCAATACAGCATGGATATATGTTAGGTTATTTAAAACCAGTGTTTTTGAAAATTTTATTTTTTTATTAAAAAATAAATTTTTTTTATATTTTTTGAATTGTTTTGAATTTTTTTCTACACTGATTTTAAAAATATTTTTTTATAAATAAAAAAAATATTATTTAGATACATTTCAGTATGAAAAATACTTTGAAAACCAACGATAAATTTTTTTTATATATAAATAATAATGAAAAATAATTTAAGTTGAATGTGTAAAAAAAATCAAAAAACAAAAACTATGAGCAATTTCTTAAGAGATTAGTGATAGCTTTTGTTAAAATTAATAAATTAGGATTTAGAATCACTGAAACCAAATTTCAAAATTTTGGTTAAAATAATTCTCTTTAATAAAACATAAGAAAACAACTTAATTTACAAAAATATTCAAAAATGAATAAGCTCAGTTTTTTTGAGGAAATTGCCCTTTTAAAGAGGAAAAAAAAGAAGAGGAAGAAGAACGAGGAGAGGCAGATGTCATTGTGTTCAACGTTCCAAGTCCCACAATAGTAGATTCAACTCAAGAGCAGCAAATATTGAAAAACGAAATGATAAAACCCCATTAGAACAGGAGAATCCATCTGCTTACCAATACTTCGATTCATTATGGATGAATTCAACAGAAAACAAACACACATTGAGAGGAGGGAGGATTAGACCATACTGGACTTCAGGTTGGATCATGAGGCAATGATTGCCTCAATTAGGCAAAGGTGATATGGGAGTTCAGATTAAGAAGTATCTGTACTGTCAAATGCTGTTGAAAAACAACACTTTGACTTGTAAGCAACCTTTTCCCCATCTTGTTTTATGATGTTAGACATCTCGCAAGGTTCTTCGTCCAGTGTAGACATTGTCTTGGAAAGTTTATACTTCTATTCTTATCACTGTGAAGTTAGCATGCAGCCATGCGTGTTGCAGTTCGAAGCAAGACAAAGGAGCGCCGCCTCATTCAAGTCTTGAGTACTTCAGCAGCTGAGAAGAGCTGAACCTTCCAGAGTCTTAACGACTCATTCCTATGGTACAGATTGGCGGACCAGCACCGAAAAAACTTGGAGCTTCAAATCTGAACCTCGCTGAGCATGTCTCCGTTACTCTTGCACCCGCCATTTCTTCTTCTTTCATCTCCTTCAAAAATTTTCATATCAACACTGAAGTTTTCAGTGATTCTCATCTTACTGCGAGCACGTCGTGAAGGCCTCGACATCCGGTTATCTAGTGAAAAATCATCTCTACTCTTCCGCTTCTGCTTTATGCTTAAGAAGCCACTAGCGAGAGCTTCTAGCACTTTGGTGGTCGGCGGCCGGTTTCTTGTGCTGTGCCTTCGGTTGTTCATATTAGGTGGCTTCTGAGGAATAGAATCACATGCTACCGGTGTGGTGATTTTTTGCCGCCGAAAATCCTCTGTTTGCCTGCTTGCTTGATCATCTCGTACTTCTATCACTTCCATCATTGAAGGTTCCGTTTCAGCATCTTGAGCTACAGGTATGTTCAGGTCAATCAATGCCCGGGATTGAAGTTTCTCGTGAGGATGTTCAGCAACAGAGGAATTACTGCTGAGAGCGCATTCATCACTAATATGTGGACTGCCTCTGGAAGAACTGGTAGCTGATAATTTCTCCACAGGTGGATCCACTCGAGAGAGCAAATCGTCTCTAAAATTAGGACCTTCTCCAGCACAACCAAGCTCATCTTGTTTTAACCCATGACTATTAATTACACCACCGCTTGTCTTTGTCTGGTCACAAGCAATTAATCCATGTAGATGTTTTGCCACTGGGGCCAAAAGTTTTCTGTCTCCATGTCTTACTCTTCGGGTTGTTTGGCGCTTGATAGCCCTTTTCATCTGCATATCATCACATTTATCAGCTTTCTGGTCCTCGGGAATTTCTTCAAGAGCCTTAGTGAAGCCTGAACCATTTACAGGGAAACTCTGCTTTAAAGCATTATTTTCAACGCCTTCACTGTCAGAAACTATTCCCTTGTCCAAATCATTCTTTGTGGTTTTTATCATGGTACTCTTACTCTTATCAGAACACAGGTTATCACAAGAATCAAATTCATCTGTTGACTGCTTTGAAGAATCATCATCACTATCTTCAGAATCACTTCTGGAGTTGGATATGCTCATCAATCCAACTGGTAAGCTCCTCAGTTCTCTCACCTTTTTTGTTTCCTCATTGCCAAGACTTGTATCAACTACGGTAAACATCATGGCATTTGAAGTGCGGCTTGGAGTTCTAGGTTTGAGGTAACAATGGCGTTGTTGACCAGGAAAATCTCCTTGGTCCAAATTTGTCTTGTTGTTCCATGTGGTTTCTTCCTTGCTACCATCACCCTTATCTTCTCCAATGTCAAGCTCAAGAAGCGTTGGATCCAAAGCAACTTTATTCAGGACATCACTGACAGAATCAAAATAGTGGTCTCCTTTCACTAGTTTCCTTCTTGAAAACTTCTTGATGCCAGGGATCAGAAAGACCAGAGAATGCCTGGAGGCAGCAGCAAAACCATGATCATTAGGCTGTTCAGAATGCCAATCTCTTGCAAGTAGTCGAGGCCAAACAGCTTCCCAGAACAGATCATTTGACCGGGCTTTGCTTAAGCGATAGCCACCAGTTAGGTAGTTGATAATTTCAACAGGTGTAAGGGTTGAGCATGCTTTTCCAGTTGGTATTTCTGGACGGACATGAGCAACTTGATTAGACTTCAGAGACTCCATGGTAAAGCCTGTGAGGTCTTGTTTTCCTTTACCAATTCCCACTGCCTCTACGAGGGCACGCAATCCAACTGTCAACTTTAAAGTGAATACATATTCTTCCAGCAACATTTTTCCCTCTCCAAATGCCTTGGCAGCCTGTCAATTGATGAAATTAATATTCAAAGGATAGTGCATTATGGATTTCTAATAAACTAGATAAGATCAAAACAAAACAGCCAAGCACTGCAAAATTTCTTTTCAAGAAAGAAGAAAGAGCCTAAAACATAGGACAGGTTTATCAGCAGTGAAACTATGAACTTTGCATCTCAAAACAATGCTCACACCGCCCTTTTCGTGCTGTCATCTAACAATCATTCTCAGTGGAAAAAAAATAACAACTGCAATTTTAGACTTTCACGTAACCAATCATGAATCATTAGCAAACCGGCTTTCCCAATTATGTTATCACATCTGCTATCCTAAAAAGACAATTAAAGGATGAAAGGAGTACTGTAATATCATATAATTTGAAGAAGCTCCATCTGCCGATTCATGGATAGAGTGCAAACACCTATTCTGTCTGTAGTAATGAAAGTTGAAACATTCTCAAATTTTGTACAAATAATGTGATGCTCTAAAAAGCCTGTAGAATAATATTTGCAAATAGTTCAACAGAAGTACTTAAAACATATTTCTTGATAGAAATTATCTAATCTGGAACATACTTTGTGACTTTCTGATATGTGTGTGCATGTGCTTGTCTTTTATGCATAGTTGCCCATGTGATCTATAAATAATCAAAACTCAATGGTGCATCTTGGCATTAAAGATTGTGCTACATTCAGAAATATTTCATAAAATACCTCAAGCAAAATATTTCTGCATTCCTCTGACAATTGTGGAAGCAAACGAGATAACATCTCATGTTGCCTCGATCCTGTAAAAATCCTTTGTCCGTAGACACATTTTCTGCTTCTTATTTTACGGCACTCTGACCATTTACGGTGTCTGTCAGACCTATAAAACTTACCATAATAAAATGAAAGTATGTCACGCATCGTCTTGCTCTCAACAAAGTTCTTCACTTGAACAAGATTTTTTCCAAAGATAAATAAACCAAGAAGAAAACTGTCCTCCTCTGCTTCACTCCAAGGGTTGTTCACAGAACCAGGAACCAAGGAGTAAACTTTGCTTCCAAGCTTAAAAGGCATTTCATTACTTAATTCTGGTTGAAAACATAACTTTGCAGATTCTCCTCCTTCCATGCCACCATTCATTGTAATATCCATATGCTCAACCTTAGCTTTCAAGTCAACTCCTGGAACAATCTTTGCCTCTCTAATGCTTTCAGGTTTTACAGACTCGTTTCTATTGGATGTGTCAGTCAAATCACAAGGGTAACCTTGTGGTTCATGTTTAATACTCTCAACTTCCTCACTAATCCACATTAATGATACAGGCAATCCAACCAAAAACTCATCGCAAGTAGCAGACAAGATTTTTGCATCAGCTGGATTCTCCACAAGCAACTGGTTGGCACATTCTGTCATAAGAGCTGGAATTTGAGCTTGGTACTCATCTCCAATGCGAGGAAGCAGCTCAGGATCTCTGTAGGCATCGCAAATACCCGGAGAAAGTGATTGCTCAGCAGATTCATCTTCAATGCAATTCCATTCAGAATTCCCTTTGATAGCATCCATCTGCAAAGGAGTTCAAACAAACAAAGATGGATAATAAAAATTTAAAAGGAAAAAAAAAAACCAACATAAAAGGCACAAACCTGCCTTGCATTGTCAGAAAAAAATAAATTAAACATAGGCTTGATGAAGATAACACTTACTCCTACATCACTGATCATGTTTTCCAACCAAAATAGAAACAAAAAAGAAAAAAAACATTCTCTAGTTTTCTCAAACACCTGCACAATTTTTTAGCTGTTTTTTAAACAGGTTCCTAGGAATTAAAAAAAGAATCCATACTTTTAGCTAGAATTAAATTATTTTCCGTATCAGCCAAAATATGCAAAATATTTATTTATTCATTTATTTATCAAAATTAATATTTCCCAAATTAAAGTATTGTAAAAAAAAAGAAAATCCCTCGTAAGAAAATTTAATAAGCTGCAAATGCAAAAATTACATATATCAATACTCATAAAAACAATCATAACCACAGTTTTACACAAAATCACCAGACTCCAAAAAAATGCATGCACTGAGATAAAACCCGGCAGCTGTTAGTAAAAACAAAGTAACCAAGTCAGAAGTCCCCAACCCCAGATCTCTTTTCCAACCCAAGACCAGCAGCAAAGCAATCCCATATAATAAAAACTCCAACTTTTCAGAGCAAAAAATAAATAAATAAATAAATGAAGAACCCATTACACACATTAAATCGTTTTATCTCCATAACGAATCCCAAACCCCAGAACACAACAAGCACTCAAAAGCTTAACGTCCCAAAAACATACTAACACACATCGAGAGAGCACGAAAATATTTACTAGTAACAAAAACAAGAATCCCAAAATGATCCACAACAAAATTCTACTCCTAGCCCTACTTCATAATACTACAAGAAACCGTAAACAGGTCCCAAGAGGACTAACAACATTAAATCCAAAACTAGATACTCTAGAACAATTAAAAAGAACAACAACCAAAAACATTCAAGATAGAATTTTTACTATACCTCCATTGATAAAACACAAAACCCGTCAAAACCCAAGTGTGATATACAAAGCGAGAGAGCAATATGAAGGCCGAGAGAAGAGATGGGTGTACTTTGTTACGCACCGACTGACGTGTTGTAGATTAAAAGAAAGCAAAACGCGACCTTATATACCCACTTAAAAAATAAAAACACACACACACTACACAGCAGCAGCAGCATGTATGTATATATATATATATAGAGAGAGAGAGAGAGACAGAAAGAGGGGTGCTTGCCTCAAGGAAGCTAGGCGTTCATGGAGGAGAAAGCTTTTACTTCTTGGCAGAGGAAAAAATAAATAGAAATGAGAGCAAAGGTCGTTTTTTTTTTTTTCTTCCTCTCTCTCTCGTCGACAAAAATGATATCTCAACTCGCAGATTATGTCTAGTTATTTTACTCTCTTTAAGAAGTCGACACTATATTATCTTGCAATGAAATCATTAAAGATTGATATTGTATGCCATTTCGTCGAAAGAAGACAATATTTTTTAAGAATTTCATGATTAATGACCAAGTTACACAACAAGGTAGAGCTTATTTTAAGAGTTTAATAAAATAAATATTATATTTTAATAAATTTTCAAAAAAAGTAATACTTTAAAAATCATCCGCTCATCAAACAATAATTTTCTTAATTCAACAATGAGAGGATCTTCGAACCAATTAAGGGGTGGCCTCAAGATTTGAACTCAAGAAAAAAGACAAACCTTCTTAACTATCATGCCTCCTGATATTATTTCTATTCTATAACAGTCAACTGGATAATACAAAACATGCGCAGTGTAATATATACCTCAGGTACTTAATTGCACATCTTCATAGTACGAGGTTCAATGTGACAAAATAACATAGTAAAGGGACGGAAAGTATCATACAACTAGATTCCTCTTTCGTGACTTGCCACATCATCAAATGATATATGTTGGGGATGTTGATTAGTTGGCAAGAGAGGAGAATACAAGGGGTTGTAGAAGAGTGCTGCTACTAGGAGAAGACAAATGGGATTGTTTGAAGATGGTGTGCCACGCGCTAGATATGAGCGTGGGGATGGAAGATCTTGTCATCTACTGGAATGACAGATATACCCTCTATAGATGCGTGAGGGTGGTGGGATTGTGGTTTTTTTCAGCAAAGAGAGGTGCGCGCATGCCATATTATAAATTATAAACAAAACTAAAAGAGAAGATGTTATCCAAGACACCTAAGATCGTAACAGTTAATAGGGAATATTTTAGTATTTTTAAATTAATTTAGGATAAGAAGGGTATTTATTTTTAAAATTAAACAGTAAATTATCATGATCACACACTTAAGATCAGTGCATTGTTTGATGTTATTTAGAGGTAAATTTATATTTTTACTTATAGAATACACATTAAAATTATCAATCTAGCATTTGCACGGTAAAAATATTTCCTTGCTTTTGGGTTTTAGATTTTCATGCCTTAGATCTAAGGGTATTTTTGCTATTATATTATTAGTTTTTTTTTTGTTATTGACTAATGTGATGATTGGTTTTGCCTTTAAATAAATTAAACGGATTTAAAAAAACTTGGTCCAGTCATACGACAGTATGTCAACTGCTACATCATCTTTGGACGGCGTAAACGATTGATTCCAGCAACTAAAAATATTATTTTGAGGCATCATTTGATTTGTCTTAGTGTCTCCTCTATATTGAGATGACGCGTGTAGAAAATAGAGATCTGGTTTGGCTTCGACAGACATTTCTTTGTTTCTTTTCTTTTCCTTTCTTTCTCTTAATTCTTGCATCATGCCCTATAATTTTTTAAATCAGCCCCTTAACTACTTTTGTTTTAGTTTTGTCTCTAATGGTTGATGTTTATTTTATTTCAAATAACTTATGAAAAGTATATTTAGGAGGAAGTCGGTCCAACACCCATACTTAGAAAAATATTCACAATTTTGTATAGGTGTCTAACACCTATACTTAGAAAATTTTTCAAATTTTTGGCAAGATTTAAACTTTTCCTTAAGAATTTTGGCAAGATTTGAATTTTGCATATTTGAATTTTACCTAACCTTAATGAGATTCACCTCCTGTCTAGAATCGAGAGGAAATTTAGGTGGTAGGTATATCCTTATTGAAAAGTTCTTGCTCCTTTAATCTAGTTGTCTGAATGTATCTCCGTTGACTTGGAGAGATACCCCTAGGCATTACCTTAATACTAATGTTATTGCACTAAGAAGGCTTTGGAATCATCCCTTGAAGATTGTTGGACTATTGCCCTAGAAAGATCTCATACTCATCCTTTAGATATTGCGGGGCTATTGTCCTAAGGAGACTAAGTCAATCACTTTGAGATTATGAAGTTATAGCCCTAGAGAGATCTCATACCCATCCCTTGGAGATTGTGGAGTTATTGCCCTAGAGAGATCTTATACATATCCCTTGGAAATTATGGTTCTCTAATTTTCCTCGATGTTGATGGGAACAACCATAAGCTCTTCTTCACTCACACTTAATTTTTCCAAAACTTCAATCCAAACATCCACATAAAGATCTACAGGATTGGAACTTACTATATACACGAGATTTGTGCGGTGGTTGTCTTCCCTTAAAATGTAAGTGATTGAAATGCTTTTGCTTTTAGCTTGCTTGGAGAAATAAGGTTGGACATTATGAAGATATTGTTGTGGTTGGTTCTCTAGCCTTAATATTCATTGGAAAATATTAACAACCAACTAGGATTCGCTATAAACTTGAAGCGGGTATGCATTCAAGGCTTCTACAAGGTGTAATCTTATCAGAAAAGCTTTATAATCGAACTAATCATGGCTGGGAACTCAAAATGGACTTTTTATTCAAATATATATTCTTTAAGACTTATAAGCATTATCATAACTCTACTTATATTAATATTAGAAGATCCATCAACATACAATTCCTAGAGGAGGATCATCAAATGTTATTCTACTAGAACCTTTAATTTAGTAGAGGAAATGATTATTGAAGGTAGGAACTCAAATGCATTCATAGGCCCTTCAAATGAGCATTCAACAATAAGATCTGCCAAGACTTGACCCTTTATAGTTGGTCTAGGTCTATATTAAAGTATAAACTCTCCCAACTCAATGATCAATTTTACCATGTATCCGGACATCTCTGGCTTATAAAGGATTCGCCATAAAGGCTTATCTGAAAACACCGTAACTCTGTAAGCTCATAGTATGGTTTTAGCTTTTTAGAGGCACTCACCAAAATAAGGGCCACTTTTTTCACTTTTAAATGTCTCATTTCAACATCATAAAGAGTTCGGTTGGAGTTATAAATTAGGTGTTGTATTCCTTCATCCTTTCTTACCAAAACTACGCTAATTGTTGAGTCTGCCACACCCAAATAGAGAAAAAGGCTTCCATTCTCCCTTCATTGAGATAATATATTGGGAGGTGAAAGGTGGACTTTGAGCTCTTCAAAAGTTTTTTGACAATTTAGAGTCCACTCAAAGTTGAAAATATTCCTCAAAGTTTTGAAGAATAATTAAGTACATTCCTTAGGCGGGTTATGAACAGGTTGAGGGCAGACAATCTCCCTATGAGATAATGAAATTTTTTTAATAACCAAGGAGGAGACATGTATAAAAGGGCTTGAATCCTCTTTAGAGTAGGCTTAATTCCTTTGCTACTTATTAGAAAACCCAAAAACTTTCCTCCTTTAATGGCAAAGACACACTTGAAAGGATTAAGCTCCATCTGACAATGTCAGAGCATAAAAAAGACTTTGATGAAGGATAAGTATCTCTGGCATAATATTAATAAAGGATACACACACACACATCCTTTACATAATATTAATATTGATAGAAATATAATAAGCTCTTAAGAGACTTATATACACTTAGGGGTGTAGGGGGATGATTATTCTTGAATTCTAACATTTTATGTTCAAAGTCATAAAAATAAACAAACAAAGTCTTATAACATAACATGAAGCTTATAACAATTTTCAATTCTATACTTGAACTTGGAATGATATTAGACCCACATATACTTGAGCTCAGCACGTGACCGAGCCTAAGGATATTAGGTCTGGTAGCTTGTCGAACCCATTTATACTTGGGCTCGGTGCATGGTGGAACCCAAAGATGTTAGATCTGGCAACTCGTCAAACCTACATATACTTGGGCTCGACATATAACTAAATACAAAGATGTAAAGTCTGACAGCTCGCTAAATCCACATGTACTTAGGTTTGATGCATAACAAAACCTAAAGATGTTGAGTCTAACAACTTACCAAACACATATATACTTAGGCTTATTGTATTGCTAAACACAAGAATATTAGTTCTAGCTGCTCACCAAACCCACATGTATTTGGGCTTGATGCATAGTGGAACTTAGAGGTGTTGGGTTTAACAGCTCATCAGATTTACATGTACTTTGAATCAATGCATAGCTGACTATTAAAATGTTGGGTTTCACAACTCATCAGACTCATATGTATATGAACTCAACAGGAAGCTAAACTCAAGAATATTGGGGTAGGAAACAAACCAAACTCATGTCATTTTAGGCTTGTCATTATGCTTACCTTATGAATGTGGGGTTATCAAGTGTCTTTGACCCTTTTAAATATGAACTTTAGATTAAAAAAAAATTGTTTCATTAAAACAGGTTTAGAGATATTTTTGAAAAAAATATTATATATTATTATAAGTTAACATCTACATGTAATTATGAATTACGAGCATTTCATAAAATGTATATTGGTAATCACAATGATTTATACTCAAAACTTCATAGATAATTTTTCGTATAATAATATTTGCATCACTTTTTATTTCTTAACAATTTGATTTTAAAATAAAAACCTTGAAGTACAAAAGCTTTTGTATCAAACTTTCTCACGTGGAATAAACACATTGCTCATATATTATCGTTGTCGTTGTATGAAAATTCTCAAATGAGAAAAAAATAATAATGCAAGGAAGAATAGTTTTTAGCCGGGCTAAGAACAAAAACTGAAAAAATAATTACAACGAGAAAACTAGAAAAAAAAATTAAAAAAAATTGAACCGTAAAAAAAAATCGATTATAATTTTTTTAAAAACAATCGGTTCGGTTCGGTTTTGATTTTATAAACATGAAACCAAAAAAACTGAACTGAACAAAAAAAAACTCGAGTCAAACCAGAAAAAAACGAGACAAACCGAACCAAACTGATTTGAACCGGTTTTTATTCTAAAACAACCAAACCAAAACTAATCAGTTTGAACAGGTTCTGGTTTGGTTCCAGTTTTTTTTTAAAAAAAATTGGCTTAGTTATTTTTTTTTATAAAAACCAAACCAAATAAAAAATAATTACCCTTAATTTTTAGAATGACACGTATGGTATATTTTTTTTCTTTAAAGGTCAAACAACGACTGTATTAGTAAAAAAAACATAATGCATAACAAACCACCACTGACCACAGTAAAAGGCAAAATGACCAAAAATGCAGAAGTAGCTTGACCAATGCACAACAATAACAGTAGAGCACAAACTTTAATGAATAAAGTTTTGAGATATTCTTTGCTCTCTTGGAAGATCATAAGAGGCGAAATACTAGGTCAAGTTTATATGTATTATCTCTATGCTTGTAATACTTTATAATTAGTTTATCACCTATGTTTTCATTGCTAGTTGGAATTAAATTTTTTAGACTATAAAAAAAATAATATCTAGATTATTATAAATTTTTTTAGCATTGATTCAAACTTGAAAATATTATGACCCGACTCTTAATATATTTTGTATACTCGTTAAACTTGTAACTAGGTTATAAATTCTATTAGATCAAATTAATTTTCATATATTATTATATAATAAAAATATAAAAATAAATAAATAAAATTTATAATTAATCTAACACTAAAAGATTTTCACATTAGATGATGAAATTGCAAAATAAAAAGATAAAAAAACTCGGCACAACATCTCAAACTTAGAAAATCCTAACTTGGCTCTTTAATTAATATTTAGTTAATTTGTCAATCTCGTGACCCGGATTATAAACTTTATTGGATCAAATTAATTTTTTTATTTTATTATAAAATAAAAAAATTAATTTGCTAGTAAGCCAATAAAAAAATCTATAAATACCCCACACTAAATAATAAATCTTTTTTAAAAAGTTAAAAAATAAAAGGACCAATATAAAAAAGCCCGATCGCATTAGGCTGGGCTTGTCTAAAATAATGGCCCCAAGGGATGTCACATGCCTAGCTTATTTTTTATTTTATTTTAATAAAAAACAAATATAAAATAAAAAAATATATTTATCTTGTTTTTGTTTGTTGAGAAAACATATATTTTAAAATATATATCAACTTCACAGTCCCAAGAGATTAAATATTGATATGTTAGACAGAAACAACTATGCATTAAAAAAACCAAAGAAAGAAAAAAGGAAAATTGGGGTCGTGTTCAAAACTCCAAATGTTAAAAATAACTCTATTTTCTAGAAAAATATATTCAGAAAAATGGAAAATAGGATTCAGTGTTCAAGTATATAATTTATTCCATTTGGAGAATTAAAAAACATGCCTTTTCAATTTTAGTTTTGGAAAACAACTTTTTCATGTTTTCCAAGTTTTTATTTTCATATTTTATATAGAAAACACATATTTTTATATTTTTTTAATCAACAATAATATTCTTTATTATTTATAAAAATTTACATACACATTCTATAAGTATTTTTATTAATACAAGGGCTTATTTCCCTTTTTATTTAGAATGTTTAAGAGATCTATCAATCTTATTATTAATTTGATATGAACCTCGTGATCATATGATTACATAATTTATATGTAAAAAACAAATTTTAAAACGTCAATAAATCAGGTTTGATAGAAGAGTATGGCACAATAAATCATCTGAGTAAAAACACCAACACTATTAGAATGAACTTCTACCCAATAAATATCAATTTATGAACAAGAAGTATAAGGAAAGCATTATAAGGTTAGTTATATCTTAATAAGTCAAATTTATTTTTTATCCCAATAAAAAAGAATATTATATCACACAAAACACAAATTTATTCAAAATATCATGGCTGCTGAATCAAACCTAGGCCACGTTTGTTTCCAGGAATTCACTTTCCTGCAAACAACTCTATTATACAAGCTAAATAACTCTATTATACCATGTGAAAAAATGTCCTAAACAATTCAAAAAATAATAATAATAAAAGAGTTATAAAAAAATAATCATAATTCAACTAGAAAAATAATGTAATTATCTTACAATAGCTTTTAAACCTTATTGCAAGGCCTTCATGATTTTTAATTTATCTAAATTTTTAATTCAATATAAAAAAAGACATTTGAAAACTTTTGGTAAAATTCCATTCCAATTAAACAGTTAAATAAAAATTATATTTATTGGTGTAAAACTATGCAATATAAAAAGTTAGCCTAAAACATATAATTTTTCTAAAAAAACACTAAAATGATGAATAATACAATATTTTTATATTTTTAACAATATAGAATATTAAAATTATTTTATTTTACATTGTATATATTCGAGTTAACAAATATGACTTTTTCATGATAATTTTAATTTTGAATAAAATAAAAATAATATTTATAATTAAATTATCATGAATATAAAAAATTAAAATGACTATAAGAAATTATAATTATATAAAAATAGTTAAATACAAAATATTTTCAAATATTAAAAAAATTAAGCATGTTCAGCCTTTCATTGTGGAGCAAGACTCAATACAGTGTAGATTGCTACAATGCGCTAATGATTTTGTCCTCCATAATTGTAAGGGAAGAGCTAAGGGTCTATTTGAGATTGTGGTAATAGTTGTGGTTCAAAATGTTTTTTGCTCGAAAATGCATCAAAATAATTTTTTTATTATTTTTTAAAAATTATTTTTGATATCAGCACATTAAACGATTTGAAAACATAAAAAAATATTTTTTAGCAAAATTTGTTTTTTCAAAATTTAAAGGAATATGGTTTGCATTACATTCCTAAACACACTCTAAGTCTTAAGGGGTAAAATGGCTTTTTCACGATGTTAAATGTCATTACCAATTTGTTTGAGGGTGGACCAATCTTTTTATATTTTTAATGCACAATGGAATTATTAATCTACCTTTTAAAAAAAATAACTAGGGGGAAGGTGTGTTTTTTGTTTTTTAGTTTTTATTGAACAATATAATTACTTAGCTACCCTTGCTTTTTTATTTTTCTTGAACTTGGGTTTAGGGGTGTTTTATCATCTCACTTTGTCTTTTTTGTAATTGTTAATTAGAGTTAGGAGTAACTAGGTCTTTTGATATATATATATATATATATATATATATATATATATATATATATATATATATATATATATTGGGGAGTGCAATGCACGTGTCGATAAAGGGGAGAAGTCAACGCCTTTCGGGAGGCACATACTGGCTTCTTTAGCCATAAAACACATTTCATAGTGGCGTTTCCGAGAGCTTTTCAGTGTTGGCATGAGAGGTGGCAAAAGGCGGTTGGTGTGGTTCTAAACTCTTTTTTCCTCCTTCCACTTTTCTCTCTTTATATATATATATATATATATATATATATATATATATAATATAACCCTCATTCTTTTTATTTTCACAATTGTTTTTTAAAAAAATTTTGTAGGTTTATTTTTTAATTGTGTCTATATCATTTGCTTTCATTTAGTTTTTTATTTTATTTTAAATTCGGTCATTATTTTTTTGATTTCCCATCTTTTTTTTAATCCTTTGTAGATTTTTTTTTTAAATTTCATCCGTATTATTTGATTTCGTTTAGTTTTATTTTAAATTTAATCTTCATTCTTTTGATTTCTCATTTATTTTGTTTTTTTAATCTTTTATAGGTTAGTTTTTTTTTTAAATTTCATCTCTCATCATTTATTTTTTATTTCAATTTTGGTTATTATTCTTTTAATTGCTATTTATTTTATTTTTATCTTTTTGCCTAATTCAATTTTATTTATGATTTCATCTCTCAATATTAGATATTAGAATTTAATCAAAACTCAATGGATGCCGACTCAATTTGCATTACCCTAAACGGGTTGGTGTTTACTTTACTTGATGAGTATTGAATAGGGTATAAATATTATTAAAACATACTTGAAACCCACTCGAGTCTAACCCAAAATTTTATATTTATATTATACAAATATATTTATTGACTATTTATATTTTTCTTAATACAATGCCATACACATACACACACTTGTTAAACATTTTTATTTTTTTAGTGCAATATGATATATACATGTCCTGATATTGACATAAAACTATAATTTTATAATTTAATATATTAATTATTTTAGTTTTTGTTGAATAACAAAAATTAGTTAGATGATTGATGCCCATATACTCAAATTCGATTGATAGTTTATGAATATCTAAATTTTTTACTTGGTAGGTAACATGTGAGATAAAAATATCAAGAAATCCGACACTTAGGAAATCATTACTATCCATACTCAAAATTTGATTTTAATTTATTTTTGTATTAAATTTTATCCACTTTTTTTTTGTTGCTTTTTGTTTTTTATGCTTCCTTTTTTTATTTCTTTTAAATTTCATCCCTCCGTGTTTTTTGATTGAGAAAAATGCATATTTATATTATACAAGTATATTTATTGAATATTTAGATTTTTTTAATACAATGTTATATATATAACATTTATTATTTATTATTTTTTATTTTAATAATTTCACACACATACACACTCACTTCAAATTTATATACTAGTTAATTTGTTTTCTATTCAATAATAAATAATTGTTAGATAATAAATATCCGTATGGATAAATAATTTTATCCCTTAATATTAGAGATGATAATTTAATTCAAACTCAATGGATATCGACACAAACATGTCAATATTTCTTTTATGGTTATTTTACTTAATAGATAATGGATAAAATATAGATATAATCAAAACCGAGCCAGAACTTACCCAAACTTAACATGAAATGTATGTATTAACTTGAATGATTTTGGATTTATTTTTTTAACCTTTTTTCTTTATATTGTTTTTCTTTAATATATTATTAAAATTATACAAGTTAATACCACGAGTCTTAATTTTTTTTTTTTAAAATATTTGCATTGCCTCGGCTTTCTTTTATGTGCAATGAAAAAAAGTTTATGTAAACCCGTCATGTAGCGTGGGCCACCCATATAATCAAATTTAATGAAATTGATTTTATTATATAATAATCACAACACAAGCGGTGGCTTTTGTCTTAAAAAAACAAATAAATAACTAGAGATGGAAAATAGAAAGGATGGGAGGAAAAAGATGAATTTTTTAACGAGATTCTCCTAGTATCACGTTAAATTATAAATTTTAAATACTAATTTAGATGAATTTAAGTTGGTTTTATTAAACCTTTTTTTTTTCTTTACATTTTAATTTTATCGTTTTATATTATTAAAATTATATAAATTTATTAATTTCAATCAAGTTAATAACCCGACTTTTATTTTTTATTTATAATAAAAACTTTTGTGTTGGCCTGCCATCCATGTAGTAAGCTTTCAGAAATTGATTCGATTACATAAAAATCACAACACAAGTGGTGTCACAACACTTGTCGTGGTTTTTGTCTTGAAAAAGAAAAAGAAAACAAATAAAATAATTAGAGATGGAAAATAGGAGGGATGGAAGGAAGAGGTGAATGAAACAAAGCTCTTCCTCTTCAACACAATCTCTCTCCCACCAACCTTTCCTTAATTCAAATTCCTTAATTCAAAACAATGGTCTCTCCCAATCCCACCTCTTCTTCTTCTATCCACTATTTCTATATATTCTAGGGTTTTGATTTCTTTCAAAACCCAGAAGTAAAAATCAGGTATTTCTCTTCTCTCGCTCTCTATCGATCGATTTGAATTTGGTCCTCTCGGTCTCTTTTTTCTTTGATCGTTACTGTATGCATGTTAAATTGATTTCCCTTTTAATTTCTCTGATTATTTTATTTTTGTTGATAGTTTATTTTTCAAGCCTCCGATTTTCGTAATTCGTTTGAAAATATTATGACTTTTAGTGTTAGGATACCTACTCTGATCGTAAATTGAAACTGGGTTTTTTTTTTGTGAAAAAATTAGGGTTTTGGCTCTAAAAGAGGGATTTTTTTCAGTAACATTATTGTTAATAAATTAGGGTTGCTCGTTGTAGCTTGATATTGACTGTTTGGTTACAAATTTGCCTTTCTTTTTAAGTAGAATTTTAAGTGAATGTTGTTTAGATTGTGAATTTTGTTGGTTTGTTAACCGTTTGATGTTTCGTTGCTGTTCATAAAATAAATTGTGGTTTTGTGTTAGGATGTGTAGTGAGATATATGATTTGTGTGTTGAGATTTTGCAGATAGTGGTATTGGGAATTTGGAATTAAGTTTTTGGAAATATGACGATGAATGAGCGGAAGACTATTGATCTTGAACAAGGATGGGATTTTATGCAGAAGGGAATTACTAAGCTGAAGAACATCCTAGAAGGGTTGTCTGAGCCACAGTTCAGCTCCGAGGACTACATGATGCTATACACGTAAACACTTCTATGCCACATTTTGTCTATGATGATTTTTAGATGTGTTTGAATTAGCATATGCTTGACTTGATTTGTTGTTGTTGTTGATGATGATGTTTTTATTTCCTTTTTTTTTTTGTAGAACCATTTACAACATGTGTACGCAGAAGCCCCCGCATGATTATTCCCAACAGCTATATGACAAGTACCGGGAGTCTTTTGAAGAATACATTACTTCAACGGTGAGGAACATATAAATCAAGTTTGCATAATCTGCATCTTGACAGCATGCACTCTCACCAACAAGAAATGTCAACTCGTTTCCATTATCTGCATCTTGACCAAGAAATTATATGTTTAGTTACTACTGCATTGACAAATTCGTCCTTGTAATGGATGGTTATACTTTCAAGTCAAGGATCTGTAGCTTGGGGGTTGAGAAATTGCTATTTATGGTTTTTAATGGATGGTTTTGAAGGAAACATTTATTTTTAAATGCTAGTGTTGTCTACCAATTATTGATAGCATCCCCTATCACTGGAGTAGAAAGCCTAAGGTAAGGCTATTGTTTAACTTCTTGTAACTGTTTGATACATCTTGGTGAATGAATGGTGTATTTTATGTCATGTCAATCCATGCCAAGTGATGTGATTGGAAAACATACCTGCTTCTTGAAACCTGGCTGTTTTTCATGATCATGGAACTGGAAAAATGCAGGTGAGGCAGTGGCTCAGAAATGAGGCATCTTATATTCAATCCCCCTGGTTACTTGTACATTTGGGTTGAGTGATCGCATGCATTCATGTGAATCAGTTTTGGATTGGATTCAAAGTGATTCAGGTTAATGTATACCCTTACTTTGACAAGGTTTTCTCAACTTTCTATCCTTTTTCCAATAAACACATGTTATGCACTGCCATCTCATTGATACTTGGAACAGAATAACCTTGTCAGCTCCTTTTCAAAGGAGATGGAGGGAGATAGGTTGGGTGAGGGAGACATCTGATGCACATGTTAAACATCATGGTGCTGCTCCCCTTCTATTTGTTCGCTACCCTCTGTTTCAAATATAAGATTCCTTCATATGAGTTTACTGGAAGTTGATGGAACTTTGTTTACAAGAAGAAAAAAAACCTCTTAAACCTCTGTTAACATCATCGTTTCTTTTTTACTTCAACCCAATATATGTAGATATGTTTCTGATTGGTCTTAGTTTTCATTTGTCTTCATTAAAAATGCAATGTTCTGCTGTGTTTTTTCCATCGAGCACTTCTCAATTTGTTGCCAATTATCTGTTTTCTGATGCAGGTATTGCCATCCTTAAGGGAGAAGCATGATGAGTTTATGTTACGAGAGCTAGTTAAAAGGTGGGCAAACCATAAAGTCATGGTTAGGTGGCTTTCTCGTTTCTTCCATTACCTTGATCGCTATTTTATTGCCCGAAGGTCACTTCCACCCCTTAATGAAGTTGGACTTGCTTGTTTCCGCAATCAGGTATGTCATGGCTGATTACCTGACTCATGTGCTGTCTTATATTCTGTCTGTGTTCTGTGTTTGTGCTGGATTTTTTTTTTCCTTCCATTGCTTCTTGAACCATTGTCCCAATTGAAACTCCACTATATTCTGTTTGCTAACACAACTATTCCCTTGCAAGAAGATACATCATAATGTAATATAATGGAACGTGTTTTGATTCCAGGTGTACCAAGAGCTGAATGTGAAAGTGAGGGATGCTGTAATTTCTCTGGTAGGGTCATATTCTTTCTCCTAAATGGATGGTTTTCTGTTTCTTAACACATGGACAAAATAGTTAACATGATTGTCCTTAAACAGATTGATCAAGAGCGTGAAGGAGAGCAGATTGACCGAGCTTTATTGAAGAATGTCTTAGATATATTTGTTGAAATCGGAATGGGGCAGATGGATTATTATGAAAATGATTTTGAAGCAGCGATGCTTAAAGATACAGCTGCTTATTATTCTCGGAAAGCATCAAACTGGATCCTAGATGATTCATGTCCAGATTACATGTTAAAGGTAAACTGGATATATTCTGTTAACGAGTCAAAAAGAATTTTTGCCCTCATGAAATGGTTTTTAATGCAAATAGTTTCTAATGCATCTTGTTGGTGATTCCAGGCTGAGGAGTGTCTAATGAGGGAGAAAGATAGGGTTTCTCATTACTTGCATTCCAGTAGTGAGCCAAAATTGCTGGAGGTTTGTGGCTGATTCTATGCTGTAACTCTTTGTTTTAGTTGCTCATTAGTGGTGGTTATTCACACAAAATACTAGAAAACCTTGTAAAATGGGATATCCCAGTTCAGGTACTGGTTCAAGCAGCTGCATTGCCTGGTTTGAGGCCTAACTCAAAGTTTTACCCTTGTTTTTATTCTCTCTGTTATTTTGTTGTTGTGTCAGAAGTCATGTGTTCTTCTCTGCAGAAAGTTCAACACGAGGAGTTGTCTGTATATGCCAACCAGCTGCTTGAAAAAGAGCACTCTGGATGTCATGCACTGCTTAGAGATGACAAGGTTTTTTATCATATATTCATTAGTTAACCATTTTTTCTGCTCATTGTAAATTAACTAACAGTCATTGTGTTCTTGCTTTGTTTCATGCTGTTTTAGGTGGAGGATTTATCAAGAATGTTCAGGCTCTTTTCTAAAATACCTCGAGGCTTAGATCCTGTTTCTGGTATATTTAAGCAGGTTGGTAGGCTTAATAATTTATTAGCCATGGGGAATCTGAGATAAGCATTTTGTTGGTTCTATCTTTTCTTCTTGCTGTTTTTTTCACCTTCATTTTTCTATGTTCTGAGATCATTTCTGTTCCATAACACAGCATGTCACTGCTGAAGGTACAGCTTTGGTCAAACAGGCTGAAGATGCAGCAAGCAGCAAGAAGGTTGGTCCTATGGCTATTCTAAACTTTGCAATTTATGTAATTTAACTCCTGGGAAAATTCTCTTTCCTCATATTTGCATTTTATTGCCCCTCCCATCAAAGCAAAAAGTAGAGTTTTTCTCTTAGATCTGTTCACTTTTTGTGCAACTTTCTGTGTAAGATTGTTTGGTTATGCACTGTTACTATCTTTGAAACCGCTTTCATAAATCCCTTCCACTAAAAGTATTGTGATTGTGTATAAACTTTTAGATTTCATTTGTTGAACAGTTTTCTCTATAATAATGATGATAATGAGGATGGTAAGATAAACTTGGTGTGCAGGTTATGTGAAATGTTGTTGTCAATAATTTGGCGTCCCTTTTTTGCTTAACTTTGCTTTGAAATGGATTTTAATTCACCACCGTCCTGCTTACCTTATGGGGTATATGACCCTTTTCTGTTGCATTCATGAATAAAGCAAATTCAATTTCCAAAAATCTGCGAAAGCCTTGTTTAATATCAGAATCCAATTCCATCATCTATCCAACCCGGCAACCCACTGGCCCTAACTCATCAGCTCCCAAGACAAAATGGTGCTTGCTTTTGCACCAGTTGTAGTTTGCTAAGAACACTTTAGCAACTTTATTACTTTTGAAATATTTTATTCTCTATCCATGACAATGATAAACGTCATTCTTTAAAAGAAGAGCAAGGGTAGTCAAATATCCTTAGGAAGCTTGAGGTTCTAAAGCTCTTGTGCACAGCATCCATAAATTACGTACCCTAGTCATAGATCCTTAGATGCTTGTTGAGTATCAGATTTATCCTGGCATATCATCCTTGGAAGATTGCTTGCTAATCTTGGGTCTTTGCTGGTTCTTCTTGTCTTTACAATTTGTGAGAAAGTAGGAATACAGACCATAAAAAACTGAAATGAATGACGTATCAGAACTATATTGGTATCTCTGCCACTGAGTATTGCTGAATAGTCCTGATGGTAGCCCTAAGCTTATCATAGATAAATTTTTCAGTCCCCGCTACTTGAGGAGTTGAAGGGTATTTATGAGATGATTTTAGGCTAATAAATCAGTCAAACACATGTGGTTGTGGTCTGCTCCTAAGTTGAGATTTTTCCGATGATTGGTACAGCAGAGCTCTATTTTTGCATTAATAACGAGCTCTTCATAAAATTGGTTGCATGATACATTACTCTCACCAACATGCATGGTATATTTGTGAATGCTCTTTTTTTATTCATGTTATTCTAATGCCAGCTTTTTTGTTACTTTTTGTTTATATATAAAAAAAGGCAGATAAAAAGGACGTGGTTGGCTTGCAGGAACAGGCAAGTCTCCATTTTTAAATCCATATATTGACTGACTGTTGAAATAAGTGGAAGCTGATTTTGGTGGCCTTCAGGTTTTTGTCAGGAAGGTGATTGAGCTGCACGACAAGTATCTGGCATATGTCAACAATTGTTTTCAAAACCACACTCTTTTCCACAAGGTTTGTGTGGTTTATTTATACCTGACATTCAAAGGTTAAATCCTTCTTGATCTGTTGTGTCTAAAACTTGTTCTTCTCCAGGCCCTCAAGGAAGCTTTTGAGGTCTTTTGCAACAAGGGTGTTGCTGGAAGTTCAAGTGCAGAATTACTAGCAACCTTTTGTGATAACATTCTTAAGAAAGGTGGGAGTGAGAAACTGAGTGATGAGGCCATTGAGGAAACACTGGAGAAGGTCTGTTGTGCTGCCTTTGCATGGTTCTGTTGCTCATGTTATTATGTAACTTCATAATTGAATTTGTCATTGATTTATAGGTTGTGAAGCTGCTTGCTTATATTAGCGACAAAGACTTGTTTGCTGAATTTTATAGGTGAATTATGTCATCTTCTGATGAATAGATGCTTTAATCGAACATTATATGGTGAACTTTTTAACTAAAAGAGGATTATTTTTTTTGTTGCATGGTTTCTGGCAGGAAAAAGCTTGCTCGACGTCTACTTTTTGATAAGAGTGCCAATGATGACCATGAGAGAAGCATTTTGACAAAGCTGAAGCAGCAATGTGGTGGGCAGTTCACCTCAAAGATGGAGGGAATGGTCAGTTGCCTTGAACCATCATTTTCTAATTCAGAAGTTTAGATTGCTATGCACATGTAAGATTGGGATGCAAATTGCGATTCTTTCTTGAATTTGATTGTCGTCCAGGTTACGGACTTGACATTAGCTCGGGAAAACCAAACCAGTTTTGAGGAGTATCTAAGCAACAACCCAAATGCAAATCCAGGAATTGACTTGACGGTTACGGTTTTGACAACTGGCTTCTGGCCTAGTTACAAGTCTTTTGATTTGAACCTTCCAGCGGAGATGGTATGCTTACTAATTTGTCTTAGTTAAAATGTTTGTTGCTTTCTGGTTCAAATGTGTGGTTTTTCTTTAGGTCACGTGTCACTAACGCATACCTTTCTCTGATTGTCTGATTGCTTCTGCTTTAGGTCAAGTGTGTTGAAGTTTTTAGAGAATTTTATCAAATAAAAACAAAGCACAGGAAACTTACCTGGATATACTCATTGGGTACCTGTAATCTTGTTGGGAAATTTGAACCAAAAACCATGGAGTTGATTGTGACAACCTATCAGGTGTTATGTTAATGAATTTAACCGCATATGTTTTTATTTATTAATTCTGATTAGAGTGTAGAAGTGCAGGTTGTCCATAAGTTACTTTATTTCTAATGTTGATTTTTTCCCGTGTTTAATAGGCTTCTGCACTGTTGCTTTTTAACTCCTCAGATAGATTGAGTTATTCAGAGATCATGACTCAATTGAACTTGACTGATGATGATGTTGTTAGACTGCTCCACTCTTTGTCATGCGCAAAGTATAAGATTCTAAACAAAGAGCCAAATACAAAAACAATATCTCCTACCGATCACTTTGAATTCAACTCCAAATTTACTGACAAAATGAGGAGGATCAAGGTGCTGAGAGCTTCTACAATGTCCTGTTGCTGTTCTGTATCATGTGAAAGCTAATGAGCCTTCTTTGTTCAACTTGCAGATTCCTCTGCCTCCTGTAGATGAAAAGAAGAAAGTAATTGAAGATGTTGACAAGGACAGAAGGTATGCGATTGATGCATCAATTGTGCGCATCATGAAGAGCCGCAAAGTTTTGGGTCACCAGCAATTGGTTATGGAGTGTGTTGAGCAGTTGGGTCGCATGTTCAAGGTTTATATTGACATTTAGTTTCCTCTTGATGGTATGCGTTCCTTTTCTTCCTTCTATCTTAAATCACTGTTTTAATTGAAATGTGGATTTGCAGCCTGATTTCAAGGCAATTAAAAAACGGATTGAAGATCTGATTACTCGAGACTATCTTGAAAGGGACAAAGAAAACCCCAATTTGTTCAGATACTTGGCATAAAACAGCATGCTTGATCGTCCATGAATAATGACATGGTGACCATTGTTGCTGCAAATCACACCAAAGAGCGACTGTATACGGTTGAAATAGCACGGGTGTGTATAGATGCTGCTAGTGAGTGCCTCTTTGGTGATTGATTGGAAGCAGGAGCTGGAACCCTCGCATATTTTTCCTCCAGAGCCAGGTATGAACAACTTCCATAGATTGTGTACCCACGATGGAGAAATCTAATTGCTTCCCTAATGTGATCCAATGCGCCAGGGGGACTATCATGTATCATTTACCTTGCTACATTGAGTCTACCACATGACTTAGTTGTTTGTTTGTTAATAATTGTGCTTGCTATTCCAGTAGAAGGGGGGGAAATGTAATTTAGTTCTCTTCACTTTACATTTTGTTTGTCGGATCCAGAAACAAAACCAGGTGAATGGTTTGTCTTTGAATGCGAGCATCATTACCTGTGCTATTTTATGTTTTTCACTGTATCATCTATAAGAGTAACTCCGAGTTTGCGTTATTTAATTACATGGATGTGTTGGTTATCAAATATTATTAGACTGTTCATACTTGTAAAAACTTGGAACTGCTTTGACTTGCATCATTTCACTCTCCAAAAAAGTTGAGATCAATCTATGTATTTGAAGTCTATCCGTTTTCAAGGAGAGCTAAAAGTTGAACATCTCTCATTACATTGTCCCAGTTATTTTATTGATGGTTTACCTTAAAAAATGGTTCATCTTTGAATATTTTCTTGTCAACCATAACGCTTTCCCATTTGGTGGTATGGTACAAGTGTCATCCGGCCATGATGCATATAATTATAGCTCGATTGTTTTTGTGATGCGGTCCTTACACTGCAACTCTGCACGAGCTCTGCTAAAAACTCTCGTGAAACTGTAATTTATAGCTTTTCGTCTATATGTTTTTATAAACTGCAACCACACGCCACATCTCTTTGGGGACCCGAGTTCTAGATGATACAAACAGCTCCATGGCATCATATGGTAGGTGATTCCCTATCTCTTTTTTCTTTTTTATAACTGGAATCACCGGGCCAGTTTAAGAATCATATGATAATTGGTCTCGACTTCTTTCACTTGATCGCACCTCTGTAACACAATCCTAACTTTCTCAAATTTAGAAAATCAACTGCGTTCTCTGGTGGAATGAGTTCGTTTTCAAACTGTTTCCTTGGAACGTGTTTTACAAACATTCAGAAGCACCAAACCTCAAAAGCTAGGGATAACATGACCGGTCCCCATAGCTCAATTAATCAACACCCTTGATTTTATTAAATAGAAAGAACTCAAGAATTTATTTTTTCGGCCTTTCCTATATAAACAACAAAGGCATTGTTTTTGTGTAACATCTTTAAGAGCATGGCAATCCGGTTAGCCATTACGGCTCGTGTAACCGGGCAAGTCGATCGTTGCGGGGTTGCAATTGTTCCGTCCTAGAAATAGTTTATTTTAACGGAAGCAGCATGGCAGGCTCTGTATCTGCTTTTGGGTCTAGATTCTTAACAATAATTTATAGTTCATAGAATCTGAAGCTGTGTATCTTGCATGCTCTAATGGGAAGTTGTTTTCAACAAGATTCGTCCCCATAACGTGAAAGATGGAAATATTTGTGGTTTTGCAGTCATGCTGAGAAATGAAATGACGCTTGCAGTAGTTTGATTTGAAATGACAAGACCTCTTATTCTATTCGATCAGACGTCAGACAAATATCTTCCGACTTTTGGCTTGCAAACACGGAATCTAGCCAAGTAAATCCCTGAAAAGTGGTTGACTCACTGCTTGGGATCATGGGATGATTGTGATGGAGATCAAGGCCGCCAAAGGAGCGCAGGAAGGAGCTTTGCTGTTACTGCTAACGTAAGCGTTAGGGTTGGAGCCGGAGACGGAAAGATGGTGAGGAGACTTTTCTCAGTTGAAGTCAGCTTGGAGGACATGAGAATTCACGCGGTTCAGTCACAAATGATGTGCGACAATGAGAGTCGATGAATGTGCGTGAAGCAAACATAGATTTTGGAATTTGGACACAACGGGGTCCCAAAATGGACAGGTGAAAGGAGCAAAACCGACGGTTCTCTTTACTCTCCCAGATCAGGAAGCAAACACTAGGAAGCAATTGCGTCCTTCCATGAATTGTCTGCCTGTCCCCAACTTTAGTCCTTTTGCCATTAGTCTTAAGTTCCTGTTCCTCGCCATTCTACTTATTATATTGTTTTAATGACATTGACTTGCAACCTGTGGATTTCCTCATGCATTTTGGACCCCATTTTGCTGAGATCACTCTCCGCAAAAACCCCCACTCCTGAAGAAAAAGAGTATCTTGAAAGAGGGAGGGAGGGATGATTCCAACAATCGAAAATGGTGATAGCAAGTTGTGGAATGCAATAAACTTGCACGTTTGGTTGGCCATCGTGGGTTGTCGAACGTCATCATCGAAAGCTTCTTCTCTCTTCTTTCTGAAGCAGATGATTTCTTCTGGCAAAGAGAATCTCTACGCGGTCCTTCTTGCTCAACTATGAAATCTTGCTGTTTAATACATCCTCTCCAGTTCTATCTGATGTGATCAAAGCTGGAGTCATCTGCTGCCCGGAAACTCTCAGCTAAATGGTGTTTTTTTTTTTAATTGCTGGCTGGAAGAGATTTTATTTCCATTTTAGAGTTACAAGAGGCTTCACTTGATTGTCTTGCTTCATTCCTGAATAAGAGGAACAAGGAACATTTGCTATAGACAGAGGGCTCAATAAGACTTAGCTTTCCATGACCATGAAAGTTTTGCAGGTTCTTTGAACCAATGTTTGCTTTCCATTGCCCGTTATAGGTCGAAGTAACTAGGATTTTTGGTGTGCAAACTGAGAATAAAAGCTGGCAAGGTTCGTGTAATGATCCCAATCCAAACTTATGAGCGGTGCAGTGTATTTTGGTTTTGCATTTTCAGCTTCAATCATAGTTCTTAAGAATATGAGATACTGATTTTATTCCCATGGCCTGGGGGATCGATGGAAGTGGAGATAATCATTCCATCACTTATTTGTTAACATGGTCAGAATTTCTCACGTTTCTTTCTTCTCTCTCCTTTTCTCCCCACTAAATTGATCGCATCATCTTTCATTTGCTAGCTGTTCTCCTTGATTAAGTTCAAACAAGACATGATTTGTTGTATAAGCTTGTAACGGTGGATAGTTAGTATATAATATTCCACTTTGCTGATTGCACCAGCAGTTTTTCCAGGCTGTCTTTCTTGCCATCGAGTAAAATTTTCCTACGGAATTGATTGCATCAGCATTCCTTTGCTTCTTGTTATGATTGAGTTCAACACAAGACATGATTCACTTCAAAAAGCTCATTTATAATGGGCTTAGGTCATAAAAATAAGTTACTGAATGGTTTGTTGTATTTCATTAATCAAACAGTACAATATATATACAACCATGCCCTGCTATCAATCCTACTATTAAGGCTATGAAGTCGTGATGCAAAATTAGCAGGATATGACCTCAGCTAATTTTGGGCAAATATAGATATTATTCATATTTACATAGGTATTTCTTAATACTCCCTCTCAAGTCGGAGAGTGAATATCATGAAGTCCCAACTTGTTGTGCAATGTCACGAACTGATCCTTTCCCAATGCCTTTGTAAAAATGTCTGCCAATTGGAAGCGTGTAGGTACATATGAAGGACTAATCACTCCAGCTTGTAGTTTTTCTCAAACTATATGACAATCAATTTCGATATGCTTTGTACGTTCATGAAAAATAGGATTTGCTGCAATATGTAAAGCTGCTTGATTATCACATAATAAGGAGCAGGATTTGTTTGTGGGATTTTTAAATCCTGTAGTATAAAGAGTAACCAAGTCAGCTCCAAACATGTGTTGGCCATGGCTCGATATTCAGCTTCTACTGATGACCTTGAAACATTAGCTTGTTTCTTGGATTTCCATGGGATGAGTGAATTTCCAAGAAAAATACAGTATCCTGTAACTGATCTCCTTGTTGCACGACAACCTCCCCAATCTGAATCACAAAAAGCCTTTAATGTAAGATTGTTAGTGGCAGAAAATAACAAACCCTGACCTGGAGTCCCTTTGATGTATTTAAGGACCCGTATGGCGGCATCCCAATGAGTTTTGTGGGGCTGATGTATGAATTCACTTAACGTTCGAACATGATAGACTATATCAGGCCTTGTGACAGTAAGGTAGAGCAATCGGCCAACTAGTCTCCTGTATTTTGATGGATCATCCAGTAATTTTCCATTTATGGGAGTGAGTTTCAAGTTTTGTTCCATGGGGAACTTGTCTGGACGTGCAGCTAGAAGTCCTGAATCTTGTAAAATATCGAGTGCATACTTTCTTTGAGACATGAAGATGCCTTTCTTAGAACGAGAGAATTCGATGCCCAAAAAATATTTCAAATCTCCGAGATCTTTGATGCGGAAGCATTTGAGAAGGAACTTTTTGAGACGTTCCATTTCTTGAAGATTATTTCCTGTGAGGAGTATGTCGTCAACGTAGATCAGAACTGCAGTAAATGAAGTGTCTTGAGCCTTAGTAAAAAGAGAATAATCAGTTTTGGACTGTTGGTAACCGGCCTGTTGAATGGTATATGAGAAGGTGGAAAACCAGTTTCTGGAAGCTTGTTTGAGGCCATACAATGACTTATGAAGCCGACACACAACATTCTCCCCTTGTTGGCGAAGACCAAGAGGAGGCTGCATGTAGACCACCTCATGTAAAGCGCCATGCAGAAACGCATTCTGCACGTCCAATTGGTGGATGAACCAATGACGAGCAGCAGCAGCAACAAGAAGACAACGTAGTGTAGTGAGTTTGGCAGTAGGGGAGAAAGTCTTTTTATAATCAATGCCCTCAACTTGAGTATAGCCTTTGGCAACAAGCCGAGCCTTGTAACGTTCAATAGTGCCGTCAGACTTGTATTTGATTTTGTAGACCCATTTACGATTGGTTTATGACCAATGGGCAGTGGAACCAAACTCTAAGTGTTATTGTGTTGCAGAGCTTCTAATTCTGCAGTCATAGCTTGACGCCAATTTGGGTCAAGAATGGCCTGGGTATAGGATGTACGTTCTGTGTGACCTGTAATCTTAGCAAGAAATGCATAATGGGCAGAAGATAAACGTGAGTAGGTAAGGAAATGAGAAAGAGGATATCGAGTACCTAATGCAGAACGAGGCAGTAAGGTTGAGTGATTGACGTGGTTAGATATGTGGTAGTATGCATGCCATGCCGGAGGATGTTTAGTACTAGTGGACTGTCGGGGAAGAGTAAGGGGAATGATGGGCTGATCTGGAGGAGAAGGGGTGGATGTAATGGGTGGTGACAGCTCATGTGAGGAGATGTGTGTGGGAGACGAAGGTGGGATAGGAGACGGGGTTATATCAGGTGCATGTGGTGGGTTGCCATTTTGGGTAGAGAATGGACTAGTGGGTTAGGTATATCTGGTGTGGATGTCCAGTTGTTCGAAAAAATAGAGGAAAGTGCAAGAGTTTGAGAGGTAGATGAGGTAGGAAATTGAGAGAAAGGGAAAGAATGTTCACAGAAACGAACATCGCGGCTGACAAAGAATTTGTTTGTCTCTAAATTGTAGAGTCTGTAACCCTTGTGGCCAGTAGGATACCCAACAAAGACACAATGTATGGCACAGGGGTCAAATTTTTGAATGGGATGGACAACATTTGCATAACAGAGGTAACCAAATACTCTTAAGTGATCGAACGAGGGGGGGCGATTGTATAAGAACTTGTTGCTACCCAATTTTTTACCCATGTTTTGATAAATTTTCAGAAAAATTCAAAAATAGAGAAAAACATCAAAAATCCAAAAAAAATACTTTTTAAATATATTTGCGTTGTTTTTAGCATTTTCAGCGTCGTCTAAAAAGAATTTAAATTTTCAAGGGTCTTTTAAACGCGTTCGACTTTTCACGCATCATTTTTTAAATCATTGATTTTCCTCACTAAGTCGACATTAATATTGCTCGTTTTCAAAAAATACAAAAAAAATTAAGAAAAATCAAATTTACAAAAAGAAAGAAATTGAGGGACCAATTTGAAAACCTAGCAATATTTCCACCTATAAATACTGGTTTCCTCAACACATTCAAAGGGGGGCAATTTTGAAATATCAGGGGAGAAACACAAAAAACCCTAAACCTAAACTTAACTCTCCCTTTCCTTTGATTTTTTTCTGAACAGCTGCCGCCCCCCACACTAATTTTTTTTTCTCCCCCACAGATTCACAGCCGCCTCTCTTCCCAAGGCCGACTCTCTTCCTCCCACTTCCACAACCCAACCACCCATCTCCCCTCAGCCAAAAAACGCAGTTGTTTCCCCCTTTTTTTTCTTCTCATCATCTCCTCCCGCCGACCACCTCTTCTCTGCCAAAGAGAAACCAAAGAAGCCGCCCCCCTCCAGTTTCAATTTTTGAACCTCAAGCTACTGCTCACCATTTTCTTCTTTTCAAAACAGCCTCACCCACGCCGCCGTCTTCCTCTCCCTCACCGGATAAACCAAGAGCAGCGTCTTCTTCTCCTCTGATCTCATCAGCAGCAGCCGGTCAACAAACAGAGCCCATCACAGCGGCGGCCAAGCTCCTCCAGCACATCAAACCCGCCATCGATCTGTCCTTTCCTCCGCATCAACACCGCCGGCAACCTCTCCCATCTACGCAGTAGGCGACAGCAGCAAAGACAACTGAAGTCGACGATCAGATCACCGTTTCTCCTCCCCTGACCGGACATCCATCCCATCGCCACCGTAGCTTCAGTGGCCACGGACGACCTGCAACCGGCAGGGAACCCCACAGAGAAGAAGGCGAAACCGAGAGGGGAGCAGATCCAAAACGGCGAAGGAAGAAAGAACAAAAAAAGATTTGAAACCAAAGAAAAATTTAAAATCTACTGCTGTTTGTGCATTGTTTCCCTTGTTGCAGGCGACGGTGACCCTCACCGCCGGTGGAGGAAGACAGGGAAGAAGAAGGCGCTCCCGATCCACTGGTTTTCGGCCTTCATCGGCGGCTCGTGAACCCACGCGCTGCTAGTGGCGGTGGCGCGTGGGAAGACGCGCCACCACTATTTCTGCCCCCAGAAGCCTTCCCACCACTGTTCTCGTGCACCGTTCCTGCATGTTCTAGAAGCCTTAGGATGTTTTAGGGTTTGTTTTGTAATTTTGAATTGTTTGATGTAATTGTTTTGTTGATTTTTGAACCATTTATACTTTGTAAATATGGATGTAAAAGAAAAGAAAAGAAAAGAAACAAAAATAATATAGTAAAAGTGAATGTGGGTGTTTGTATTTGTTTTATTTTTATATATTTTTTTTTATGATAAAATTGCAGATATTAAAGAAGAATTTAATATTTTGATTGGATCATGATTAAGAATTATTAACTTATACGTAAGTTATATTTCTAATTTCCGATGAAAAAACAATTATTAAAACTTCTTTTAACGCATCAAATTCGCGAAGCAGCTTACCTCAGGTAGGGTGCGTTAGGGGTGCTAATACCTTCCTTAACCACAACCAGTTTCTTACCTGTGATTTTTGACAGACCAGTACATCCGGTTTCCTAGTAGCCTTCACTAAATTACTAGGTGGCGACTCCAACGAACCGAATCAAAGCAAACGCAACAACAACGAGAAAAATCTCCAGCCGATGCCGCGCGGATTTTTTGACGTGCGACAGAACTCAAAAGGTGATTTATTTGAGAGTAACGGGGAGGGTAATCGGTTAATGAGATAGACAGCGGTCAAGACACAATCACCCTAAAAAATAAGGGGTAGATGAGACTGAAAAAGTAATGCACGTGCGACGGTTAGAATGTGACGATGCTTACATTCTACAACTCCATTTTGTTGAGGAGTGTAAACACAAGTGCGTTGATATGCAATACCATGATTCTGAAAAAATTCTCTCGTGGCGAAAAACTTTGATCCATTGTCTACTCGAATGGTTTTAATGTTGGCATGAAATTGAGTTTGAGCAAAAACGACAAAAGATTTCAGGAGGTGTTAGGTTTCAGATTTATGTTGCATCAAAAATATCCATGTGCACCTAGTGAAATCATCCACAATGGTAAGAAAAAAAGTGCTCCTGAATGTGTGGGAATTTTATGTGGACCCCAAATATCACAATGTAACAAATCAAATGGAGCTTTAGTGGAGATTAAACTGAAAGGGAATGGCAGTCTCGTTTGTTTGGCCATAGGACAAACATTACAATTATTATCAATGGAAATAGTTTTGGAAGGCAATAATGGAGAAGCTAGTCTAAGACGAGAAGGAGATGGGTGTCCAAGTCGCACGTGCCATAAATGAGAGGAGAGGGAAACTTGATATGAGGCGGGTGTCTGTTCTAATGGGGACATGTAATAGAGACCACCACGTTGTTTACCCGAACCAATCATCTTCCCCGTAGCCAAGTCCTGCAAGACACAGAAGGTGGGGAATAAAATGACACAACAATTTAAAGAATGAGCGAGTTTGCTAGCAGACATGAGATTTAGGCGAAAAGATGGAACACATAAAACTTTGTCTAATGTGATATTTGAATTAAATGGTATGGTGCCAGTGGAAGTGATTGGTGCATAAGAACCCGTGGGTAAATTAACAATGGGAATTTGTGATGATTCAGCTTTAGTGAAAATTATGGAGTCATAAGTGATGTGATCAGTAGCTCCACTATCTAAAATCCAAGGTTTGGTGAACACATAATTTATGGAGGGGTTGAAAAAGGAAGTCAAACTTGCAGCATTAGCATAAGCATTGCTATTATCAGAGGAATGAGTTGAACTTATCATAGAAACAGCTTGTGCTAGTTGCTGGAGTTGCTCTGCAGAGATCTCATGTAAGAGATTGGATTGAGAGGCTAGCTGGGTTGGTGCGCTAAAACCATGTGACTGGCCCTTATGCACTGGAGTTATGTCTATTGCGTGAGCAGCAGTAAACGACCCACGCGGATTGGTGTTCCTTGTTGATCCTTGACGTTGTTGCTTGGACTGGTTGTGTCTACTGGCTTGAGTTCCAGTGTCATTGGGTACCCATGTCCCATTCTTAAATTTACAGCGATCCTTAGTGTGTCCTCTCCTGTCACAATAGTTGCAACGAAATTTAAGGGTCCTGCATTCTTCAATTATGTGATTGTTTCTGTCACAATGCTCACAGTGTTTGTTTGTAGAATTATTTGACATATTGTTAGATCTGCTATGAATTGCAGCTGCAATAGAAAAATTCTATGTTGATCCTGTTGATACCAATGTTACCTGTCGCTGAGTCTCATCTTGAATGACTAGTGAATAGGCTTGACAAACATTAGGTAATGGAGACATCATAAGTATGTTGCTACGAACACCATTGTAACTGTCATTGAGACCCATAAGGAATTGCATCATTCGATCTTCTTCCTTTTGTGCACTGTGTGCGTTCAACTCGTTACATGTGACAGGGGTTTGATGTGTTTCTAATTCATCCCAAAGATTTTTGAGTTTCTTGTAATAGTCTGAAACTGCCATGGTGCCTTGTGAGAGAGAAGCGATGGATTTTTGTATCTGATATATGGTTGGAGCATTCTTTTGTGAGAACTGATCTTTAAAATCCTGCCACACTTGATGAACAGTCTTGGCATGGACAACTGCTTTGGCCAGATCATGTTCCACCGAGTGAGCAAGCCAGGATAAAATCATATTGTTGCATCGATTCCAGAGAGCATACTCTGTTGGTTGTTCAGTTTCTGAAGGAGGTTGAATGGTTCCATTGATAAAGCCAACTTTGTTCTTGGCTGTGAGAGCATGAATCATTGATTTACTCCAAGATGGGTAATTGGTGCCGTTCAACCTTATTGGAACGAGCATGAGACCAGGGTGATCTGATTGATGAACAAAGTATGGATGTGATGAATCCATATTGAGATTTTCGGAATTGTTGTTTTTGATTTCTGGAAGTATTTGGTTGGACAAGGTTTTTTTAAGGCGGCTGAGATGTAGAAAGCGTCAAATACCTAGATACTGCTCTGATACCATCATAAAAATAAGTTACTGAATGGTTTATTATATTTCATTGATCAAACAGTACAATATATATACAACCATGCCTTGCTATCAATCCTACTATTAAAGCTACGAAGCCGTGATCCAAAATTAGCGAGATATGACCTCTGTTAATTTTGGACAAGTATAGATATTATTCATATTTACATAGGTATTTCTTAATATTAGGGGAAGCGATTTTTTTAAATATTCTACTCTGCAGGTTCCACCATCACTTTCCTTGGAAATGCGGTTCTAAATTTGCTGAACGTTTTCTTCTTTTTAGTTTTATTATGAATCTTGAGATTTCTGCCAATTATTTTTGTTTTACCTAACACCTTATGTCATGCATGCTGGGAATTTCTCTTGTGATCTGCTTGTTGTCACTTCAACTTAGAATCACCAGAAGCCTAATTACTAGTTGGTTGCTTAGTGCTCTACCCTCACACCAATAATATATTGACAACTTAACAGTATGCATTACATTAATTATACATGTGGGCTCTCCTCTTTCCTACCACTAAGAAAATGCTTTCCTCCCCTTAAACAATTGAAGACCAACGATTTTGTCCCTTTTTGTGTTTTGATTCTTGCAGAACTATGGAGTGGCAGTGTGGTTAGGTTCTCCCCGCATGATTGCTGGTTTCTTTCCCTATTAGGAATCTGATACGGGGAATATTAAAAGTGACATCTTTTTTCTGTTTTGATTCTTGTTTTCATTAATTCCTACTTGCTGCTGCTGCTGCTTACTAAACGCACTGGACAAGAAATGCTTTGGAAACACAAGACCCCACCGCCTTGTATTAATTGATGAGCTAATACAAATGAGTTTGCACAAGAATAGTGCATCCCATCAACTTGTGATTTGACCTTAATTACCATTCTAAATAGAAACATAAACGACATTTTATACAAAATCTAAATATTGAGCACCCCAAGGCGGGCGTGTGTGTGGCTAAGTAGGGCCTTGCTTTCAACTTTGGCAAATTCCAGGGTTTTCTTGCCTTGCAATTTGCTAGTCACATAGTGTTTACTGTACTCTCCATGATTGTATGTCCTATAAATGCATGGGTTGTTCTCATCCACCAGTTCTGGAATTGGTCCGAGCTCTATTTCATAGCTAGGGGCATAAAATGTGACGATAGAGAGCCTGTCTTTTTCCTTGTGAGTCACTGCTCTGTGTTCCACACTCTTGTATTTTCCATTTGTTAGAACCTGTACATGCAGAAAATTAGTGAATTCTAAAACATCGATTCATGGTAAGATGGAGAAAGGAAAGCCAATGATTTCCTTACTTCTAAAGTGTCGCCAATGTTTATGACAAATGCATTTGGAGCAGGCTTAATAGGCATCCATTTGTTGTCTTTAAGGATTTGGAGTCCTACTGAACCACCCTTCCCTTGCTGCAACACTGTAAGGGCACTTCCATCTGAATGTGGACTAAGACCTAAAACAAGGTCCGGTCTTGCACATGGCGGGTAGTAGTTCATCCTTATGGCTTGCACAGCCACCCCAAACATCTCTTCAAAAAAATCTGCTCTCAGGTTTAGTGTCGTGGCTATATATTCAAGTAGTTGCTGACACAGCTTCCTCACTTCTCCTGAATAGACCTCTACAGTTTCACTGATGCAAGAATTGCACGACGCATTATAAGTAAATTGAAGACTTGCCCGCTAAAAATTCTGGAGGAAATAGAAATTGTGTTCTACACTGTTACCTGAACTTGAGTGGCTTTGCTGGCCACAGTTTTGGGACCCTTATAAAGTGGGGCTCAAGCCCAAGAGCAAACATGTTGCACCAGTCCAGCTTCTGGTCCTCAGAGAACACAAAGGCCTGTCCATATCCCTGAACAGTCCCCGGCAACATGGGATACTTCTGCTTCTCCTCTAGAGGCAGAACGAAGAAATCCTCGGCAACCTTCTCTATGCTCTCCAGCAAACTCAGATCAATCCCGTGGTTAATCACCTGATAAAAACAAGAAAGCAATACAAACTTAGCCTCCGTGCTCATTCTATCCTGCACTAACAAAGAAAGAAGGGGGAAAGAGAAGTATCAACTTGTACCTGGAAAAAACCCCACTCCTCGCAAGCTCTTGTCAGCTGCAACATTTCACTCTTGTGTTCATCTTTATTGCCTTTAACAAGCGTCGAGAAATCAATGATGGGAACGGTATCGGGAGGCTGTAGAGCTGTGGCTAGTGTTGGTCTTTCTGTCATGTCCCTAACAAATCTTTCAGGGATTGTTGCTGGCCTGGCCTTTCTCAGTTCTTGAACATCATCAATATGACCAACGTTAATTGGAGAAATGGGAACAGGAGCCATGGAAACAGAATCTGGAAATGTGTCAAAAAATTTGTGAAAGCTAAGGAAGAAGCTTCACCTGATAGCTTCAAGCTTAGACAACTCTGCATTTTATAGAAAGAGAAAGTGCAGTTTGCATTGTTAATGCCCAGTGGGCTGCTGTGCGTGGACCCGTGTCATGCACTTTATAATATTACCTTTCACGACACAGCTAAATTATTGTGCGAATCCAGAGTCTGTGTCAAAATTATTATTTGCTAGTCCTCCTCAAAATAGAAACTTTTCAAGTTAAATGCCCAAATTAAGCCATTGGCAGGGATGGGATTACCTTTTAATTAAAGACCGGACAGCCTACTATTACTACAGACTTAACGTGCATGCTCTTTATGGAAAGTGCAAGGACATTCACCGTGTCAATGTCTTCATCAAAATTATGAATAAATTGGAATATTAGCATGCAAAATTAAAAAAAAAATTGAATTAACATGTCAGCAATAAGTTTAGGATGAAATAACACATATTTGAATGTCGCGGTTCTGAACTTGGTCGGAAACAATGATCGATTTATAATACTCAGTTAAACCGATCATTCGATTTATCACCACCAGAAATTCGCTAAATACCAACGGACATACCGATGGAATTTTTTCTGTCGGTATTTTTTGGCCGAAATCACCGACGAACAATATTCATCGGTAATTAGGTCGGTAATTACCGACGGAATATGTCCGTCGGTAATTACCGACCGAATTACCGATCGAAAATTCAGAATTAATGAAAAAAGGGCGGGTAGGTGGCGCGGAGGTTTTGGCGGGTGATTTTTCCGACGGAATCACCGACGGAATTAAAACCTGGGGCCCGTACGCGTGATGGGACCTGTTCACTGTCAAAAATACTGACGGAATCACCGACGGATTTGAAATGCCAAATCCGTACCGGTGACGTGACCGGTGCACCATTAAAACTACCGACGGAATCACCGAGGGATTTGAATAGCAGGTTCGTGCGGTGACGTGTCGATTGCCCGTCAGAATTACCGACGGTGTCGCCGATGGATTCACCGACGGAATCAAACCGTCGGTAAGTCCGTCGGTAAAAGTGAATATATGGCCACTCTGCCGACACTCTCCTCCCCCATTTCTCCTTCTTCTTCCTAATCCTAACCCTCCCCATCTGCAAAACAACCAGCCCCCCCTCGCCCCAAAACAAAAATCTTCCTCATCTCAACACAACAAGTTGTATTTCTTGAAGTTTTGTGGTCACAACATTCGTGTTCTGATTTACCGACGGATTTTATCATTTTTTGTAAGTAATTCTATCTTTTAAAATTTTAACATTTAAATGTCAATTTTATTATTTTTTTAGTATATGTATTTTTTTTTAGTAGATGTACATGTTTTATTGTTATTTCTCAAACAAACTTGTAGTATATGAATGTATAATTTTATACTTGTTATGGTTTGTTTTAGATTTATAAGATTGTATTTGTTTGAAAATTGTTAAAACTTAATTTGTAGAATTACCGAATTACATGTTATGTTTTGAAATAATTAAGAGCTTGCTTAATGGGTCCTTTTTATAGAGGTTCGATAGAAGTCATGGATGATCGTTCATGGATGTATCTAGATTCACCCCAAGGATTGCGGAGGATGGATTATTGTAACGGGGTTCAGGGTTTTATTAATTTCGCAACATCTATTCCCAGAAATTTTACTGGAGGCGGTATTAGGTATCCATGCAGGAAGTGTCAAAATAAAAAGTATCTGCATCCAGATGTTGTAATGATGCATCTTCTACACAAAGGGTTTGTGGAGGATTACGAGTGTTGGTATGCACATGGAGAGGTATTTGTTAGTAATAGGAGAATGGGAGAAACGGTGGTTGGGTCAACTTCTAGTGCTAGAAACGTCCATGAAGCGACAAATGACAACACTAATCCTTACAGAAACATGGTTATGGATGCAATGAGAATGAATCAAGATAATGTCAATCAATGTCCAATCGTAGAAGAAGAACCTAATGCAGAGGCAGCTAGGTTTTTTGATTTGTTGAAAGATTCTGACGAACCATTATGGGATGGCTGCACAAACCACAGTAAATTATCGGTTGTGGCATAGGTGTTCACCATCAAGTTAGATCACAGGTTGAGTGAGGTCGGGTATGACAAAATTATTGATTGGGCAAGAAGCATTTTACCAGAAGGGAACAGGCTCAAAGAGAACTTCTATGCTGCAAAGTCCATGATGAAACCCCTCGGTTTAGGATACCAGAAAATTGACATGTGCCCTAACTTCTGCATGTTATACTACCTTGAAAATGTTGTGATGACCGAGTGCATGACATGCGGGCATTCCCGTTACAAACCCAGAACTGGCAGGGGGAAGACTCTAGTGGCATATAAAAAACTTAGATATTTCCCGATCACACCTAGACTGCAGAGGTTATTTATGTCACCAAGGACTGCTGAGCACATGACATGGCACTAAACACACGATGCCGTTGATGGTGTGATGGTGCATCCTTCTGACGGCGAAGCATGGAAACGCTTTAACAGTGTTCATCCTGACTTTTCTGCTGAATCAAGGAATGTTCGACTTGGGTTGTGTACAGACGGGTTCAACCCATTTGGGTCATTTGCTGCTCACTATTCTTGTTGGCCGGTCATTCTCACAGTTTATAACTTGCCACCGGGAATGTGTATGAGGCCGGAGTTCATGTTTCTATCTACTGTCATACCCGGTCCAAGCAGCCCGGGGCGGAATATAGATGTTTGTCTTCGACCGTTGATAGATGAGCTGGCGCAGTTGTGGTCCTTCGGATCTCTGACTTATGATATATCGAGGAAACAAAATTTCCTTATGAGGGCGGCTTTGATGTGGACTATCAGTGATTTTCCAGCTTATGGAATGCTTTTTGGTTGGAGCACGCATGGGAAACTCGCATGTCCATACTGCATGGAAAACAACAAGGCATTCACGCTAGCAAACAGAGGTAAAGCTTCTGTTTTTGACTGTCACCGTCGCTTCTTGCCACTTAATCACATGTTCAGAAAGAACAGAAAAGATTTCTTTGTTGGTAGAGTTGAAAAAGATGTTGCATCCTCGTGTCTTTCTGGTGAAGAATTGCATCATGTTGTATCAGAGTACAGTGACATTGTGTTTGGCCTTCAATCAGGTAAGCAAAAGTTTCTTGGTTTTGGTTTGACCCATAATTGGGTAAAGCGAAGTATCTTTTGGGAGCTTCCGTATTGGAAGACTAATCTTCTCCGCCATAACCTTGACGGCATGCACATCGAAAAGAACGTGTTTGAGAATATTTTCAACACCATCATGGATGTGAAGGGGAAGACAAAGGACAACATGAAGGCTAGATTGGATATAGCTTTATACTGTAACCGTAAAAATATGGAGTTGGTTTATGACGAGTCACGGGTTGCAAAACCAAGGGCAAGCTTCTTGTTAGAGAAAAACGCACAACTGCTAGTCTATAAATGGCTTAAGAGTCTGTGTTTCCCGGATGGACATGCATCGAACATATCAAGGCTTGTTAACATAGAGGACTGCAGATTGTATGGAATGAAGAGCCATGACTGCCACGTGTTTATGCAAACACTCATCCCATTAGCTTTTCGTGATTTGTTGCCAAAGGGAATATGAGATGCACTAACGGAGATCAGTCATTTCTTCAGAGATATATGCTCCAGCAAGATGAATGTTGAGCACATTGAGATGCTTCAAATGAATATCATCGAGACACTATGCAAACTTGAGATGATATTCCCTCCTTCATTTTTTGACTCAATGGAGCATCTCCCTATACATCTACCGTTCGAGGCAAAAGCTGGAGGACCGGTCCAGTATAGATGGATGTACCCATTCGAATGGTGAGATATTACAGTTGCAATGGGATTCATATCTTAAAGTATTTTCTATGTTTTTCTTATTTGAAAATACTTGAATTGTACTTCAATGCAGGTACTTGTTTAATCTATAAAAAAAGGTTAAGAACAAGGCGCATGTTAAGGCTTCGATATCTGAGGCCTATATTGTTGAAGAGATATCAACGTTTATCTCGTACTATTTCGAACCTCATCTGAGAACAAGAATCAATCGCGTTCCACGGCATGACGATGGCGGTGAAGTGCCTTCCAGTAGGAACTTGTCAATATTCTCCAATACTGGATGACCCACACCTAAAAATGCCGTAAGAGGAAGATATTTGTCGGAAATAGAATTCAAACAAGCACACAACTATGTTCTATTTAACTGTGATGAGCTGAGACCATTTATTCAGTAAGTATATATATGTGTAATAGTAATTAAACTTTGTCAGTAATATACTGTTAATTATATATTGTAATATCATACACTCATTATCACTTGCAGGCAACATCGACAATATTTGCTCTCCAATAACTCGCAGCTGACCGAATCCCAGATCTTTTAATTACAAGATGAACAATTTACCACATGGTTCAGAACACATGTAAGCACTATCACAAACTCATTCTAACGTATGCATGTCATTACGAGATTCTCGTTCATTTACCGTGTATTGATGTACATTTAATTACATATATTTACAAGGTTTATCAAATGGGAAGGAGTGCGCCCAAGTCATTATCTTCACTAAGCCTCGGCCCTGAAAGAAAAGTTAAGTGCTACAACTGGTATTTTGTCAATGGATATGTTTTCCATACTGAAGAATACGGGCAAGGAAGAAAGACATACAACTACGGTGTTTGTGTTAAGGGATCCACAAGTAGCCAGTTAGAAGTTGACTACTATGGTAGATTAGAAGAGGTCGTCGAACTGCAATATCATAGCGAGCAGAATAAAGTGTTTTTATGCAAATGCTATTGGTATGACACGACGAACAGAGGAATCAGAGTTGATCCGCACCATGGTCTGGTCGAAATCAACTCAAAAGCTAGACTCCGCAACATAAACGATGTCTTTGTTTTCGCAAAGCAATGTCAACAAGTTTATTACACATACACCCCTTCATTTAGAAAGGATCGTTCAAGAGTTGATTGGTTGTCCATTTTAAAAACGAAACCACGGGGTCGTGTCAAGGTTGTTCAGGATGAGAACGAAGACACGAGTGTGCGAGATGAAGTCTTTCAAGTTCGTGAGTTGGTTGAACCATATCGAGTTGCTCCTTCGATTGAATTGGAAGAAAATTCAAATTTTCGAGTTCTCGATGATAGTCTTGTTGATATTGACGGAGAGGAGTTGAATGTTGTTCTCAGCTCTAGCGGACAAACAAATGTCGATGAAGAAGATGATATCCATATTGAAGATTTGCGATGAAGATGATGACAATTCAATTGATAAGGAAGAAGAAGAAAATTCCGACTAATTATGAAAATGAAGCCCTATGTAAAAACATTTGTCTCATGTAATTTAGATTATTGATGATGTATTTTGTAAAACAAAAAATTTATTGTTTAAGCAATGTGGTTATTGTTTTATGTGATAGACAGTTTATCAGTTAAGTTATTATAGGAAGGTAAACAGGCAATACAAAGACAACCTTTCCTGCATAATGCAAACTTACCGACGTCCATACCGACGGACAACCATCTGTCGGTATCTCACAGAGAGTTCGAAAATATTTACAATAAAATGCCACAATCACCGACGTCCATACCGACGGACAACCATCCGTCGGTATCTCATAAAGAGTTCGAAAATATTTACGCGAAATGCCACCAGCACCGACGAAATTACCGACGGCTTCACCGACAACTATACCGACGGAATAAAATCTGTCGGCATCTCACAGTGAGCTCGAAAAACATGCCACCACCATCGACGGGATTACCGACGGATTATAGTCCTTCGGCATCTCACAGTAAGCTCGAAAACATACCACCACCATCGACGGGTTCACCGACAGAATAAATCCGTCGGTAATTTGTCGGTCACACATATTACCGACAGAATTACCTACCGACCGCGGGATTTCCAAAGTGTGTGAATTAATGCGCCTCTGAACTTGTCAGATTACCGACGGAATCACCGACGGACTGCGAAAAATTTGGAGGGCTTTTAAAAATTCGGGGCGAAATTCAAAAAATACCGACAGAATTTTTTACCTTTTACTGACGGATGTTAATTCCGTCGGTAAAATTGACCTATAAGTTCCAGCCCCCGCCGCTTCGCCTCTCCTCCGTTTTTCACCTCAGATTTTTCATTTTTTTTTTCCCCTCAATCCTTAAACATTTCACCTTTAATCTTTAGCAAGATTTGGTGTTGTAAATCTTCATTATATTAAAAGGTATGTGTTTTTTTTATAATTTATTTTATTTTATTTTATTTTTAGTTGTTTTTATTTTTGTTGTTTTGGTGTTTTTTGTTGCAATGTAGATAAAGTTTTGAATTTGACACATTATTAAGGTATGTATATTTCATTCCTTTTTTTTTTGAATTTTTTGAATATTTTTTGAATTTTTTGAATTTGTTGAATATTTGTTAATTTAATTGTTGAATAATTGAATTTAATTGTTGAATAATTGAATTTAATTGTTGAATTTATTGAATATTTTTTGTTGTTGTGTTGTTAGAATTGTTATTAGTTAATTTAACTTAGAATTAGTTAATTTAACTTAGAATTAGTTAAAGTTGAATATTTGAATTTTTTTGAATTTTTTGAATTTGTTGAATATTTGTTAATTTAATTGGTAGTCTATATTTTTTTTTTTATTGAATATTTTTTGTTGTTGTGTTGTTAGAATTGTTATTAGTTAATTTAACTTATAATTATTTAAAGTTGAATATTTGAATTTTTTTGAATTTTTTGAATTTGTTGAATATTTGTTAATTTAATTGTTAGTCTATATTTTTCATTTATTTATTGAATATAATTTATTGTTGTATTGCCTATATAATTATTGATTAATTTATTGAATTAATATTGTTAATGTTGAATTTACCTTAGAATTAATAATTGCGTTTGTTGGAATAATTATCGATTTCCAATTTAATTTATTTACTTTTAATTTATTTTTAGTTGTTTTTATTTTTGTTATTTTGTTGTTTTGGTGTTTTTTTTGGTAATGTAGATAAAGTTTTGAATTTGTCACATTATTAAGGTATGGATATTTCGTTCCTTTTATTGATGTAGGTTTTGTTTTTTGAATTTTTTGAATATTTTTTATTGTTTTGTTGTCATAATTATAATGATTAATTTGTTGAATTATAATTGTTAATGTTGAATTATAATGATTAATTTGTTGAAGTATAATTTGTTGAATTTATTGAATTTATTTTTTGTCATATTTTTTATTGTTTTGAATATAATTATTGATTAATTTGTGAATTGTAATTGTTAACGTTGAATTTATCTTAGGATTAATAGTTGAATATGTTGGAATAATTAGTATAGATTGGTTCGATTGGTTGTGGCTATTGTTAATATTTGCAGGTTTGTGTATTTGGGTAGTATCCAGTATAGGGGAGGTGCTGCCGATTTTTTTTAACTTTTGAATTTTATTATACAATTATTAATATAAAATTGTTTAGATGCGCAAAATAAAAACCAGAGCTGGTCGTTCACGTCCAATCGAATCAAGTTCGTCTAGCAACGATGATGATGTTTCCTTAGGTGCCTCTCAAGAAGAGGCACCTACACCACCTGCGTCGTCAACTGATGCTGCCTCTTCCAGCGATGTTTCACATCGCAGACGCGGCATGCCTTCGAAGCGGAATCAATTTACCCGCCAGTACAAGGCACAGTGGAAGGACGATCTTTCAATGTAAGTTTGTTAAGGTTTTAGTTTTTTTTATATATAAAAAAAAACAAATTTAAAACATAATTTATGAAGTAATCACAAATTAATTTCATTTCTTTTCAGGTTCACAAACATTGAGGCCGCCCGAGTAATATCATCGGCGTTTAAAGCGTCAATGGAGATTCCATTGTTTCAATGGAGTCAGATATCCAGACATCCTGAATGGATGCCTCAAATCAATGCATGGTTTCGTAGATTTGAGGTTCATGTTAATATATAATTTTCAGCTTATTTCTAATAAATTCAAGTTATAATTGTAAATAAATTATTAACATTTTAAAAAATTATTTTTTTATATACAGCATCGATTCTGCTGGGACGATGAACATGACACTGTTGTGAGGAGGGTGTGGGAAAATCACGCGGCAATTAGGTAACATTGAAAACAATACGATTTTTTTTTACATAATCATTTATGTTTCGAAATGTAATTTTTTCGTGCGTGAATTAGGTTGCGTGATTTTTGGTATGACACCCAGAAAAAAGCAAAAACAACAGCGAGGGATAAGGGGTTCCAAGGCTGGAACGATGTTGCGGTTTGGAGGGATTTCAAACCAATATACATCCCGGAAGATATATGGCCGCACTATCTTCAGCACGTGACGTCTGAGCGGTTCACTCGACGCTCACAATCCGGTGCTGGCAACCGGAATCGGCCAATTCATGGCTCGGTGACAATGCACACCGGCGGCTCCGTTCCGTTTTCTGCACATGCGAAACAGATGGTAAGATTAACTTAAATGAAATATATCGTTCAATTAATTTGTTGTTAATACATTTTTTTCATTATAGGCTACGCCTCTTGGACGTGAGCCGAGCCCTATGGAGCTGTTTGTAGAGACGCACGTGCGAAGTCATGACCGCCAAAAGGGGACGCAACAGTTCGTTGACAACCGTGCTCAACATTTTGTGGTATATTTGTTCAACCATTTTATTTTGTAAGTTATTATGTTTATTGAATTGAATATGATGATTTTTTTTTCAGGAGACCTATAATAATCGGTTGAGAAAGAGATACGGGGACGATCCATCGACCCATCCGGAATTCGATCCGGATTTGTGGATGGAGGCTGGATCGTCAGGTGGACCCGATAAAAATCGGGTTTACGGGCTCTCCAACACTACCGCGGCCAACTTGCGGTCGACCGGTACTGCTTCAACCGCTGGGAGCTCCCAATCTGTATCGAGCTCCCAATCTAAGGAGTTTGTGGCCTTGCAACAAAGGTGCGACCACCTATCAGAGGCATACACACAACTCAAAGAAGAGCAAAGATTGGCGAACGAACAACACAGAGCAGAGTCTGAACAACAAAGAGCGGCCTATGAAGAGCTTCGGCAAATGGTCATGAACATGACACAAGGTGGAACATGTGCGCCTAATCCTTTTTGGCCGCCTAACCCCCATCCTCCTCCTCCTCCTCCTCCTCCTCCTCCTCCTCCACCTTTATATTAATTTTTAATTAACATTATTTACATTTAAAATTTTGTTTAATGTTTTTTTGAAACACATTCATTTTGTAATGAATATTATTTCACTTTGAGTTTTTGTTGCTTAATATAAATTTTATTTGCATAATTGGTTTGTATTACCATTAATTTATATCATTTTTTCAAAATAATTAAAAAACAATTAAAAAAAAACAATTACACAGGGATTTACCGACGGAATAACTCCGTCGGCATTGGACAGTGTTTACCATCGTCACCGATGGAACAAATCCGTTGGTATAAATTCCCCGACGTATTTACCGACGGAAATATTCGGTCGGTATAAATATCACCGACACTGTTGCCGACGGATTTATTTCGTCGGTATTTTTATAACACCGACGGAAAATATTCCGTCGGTATATTCCAAGCGGGAAACTTTTTTTTTTTGGCACGCACGGTCCGTCGGTAAAAGTTTTTTTTGTATTTCCGACCGATATAGTGACGGAATGTGGAATCACCGACAAAAGGTATTCCGACGGGAGTATTCTGTCGGCAATTTAGTCGGTAAATACGTTACCGACGAAATGTCTATCACATACCGACGGAATATGTCCGTCGGTAAAACTGTGAAATCTTGTAGTGTATAAAAAAAATTATGAAACTACTGAAATCAAGGTCTCGATGAGAGATTTTTGAAATCTAAAGATCCAGTACACTTCCTCATCAGCAACAAAATTTTGTCACTGCAACATTCCTGTTGTCCAACCTTTATTTCGACCACCGAAAATTCTTGACATGTTAGCGTAAAAAAGGCATGCATATACCATTCTACTTCCATCACCATGAATCATCCGTCATCGCAATATATAGAATAACAACGCATACTGCCTCCCCTCCAAGATAGTGTATCAAATCATCGTCGCCAATGATTTTAACACAAGAGTTCATAAAATTATGATTTTTATATGAAATAGTTGATGAGTTCTTATAATTGGATCAACTGCCCTGCTAGTTGAGCCACAAGATTAACAGTAAAGTTAGATGTTAAGCTGTTGCTATTTTGAAGTGAGACAAGGTGAAAATATGTTATTTCTCGAAACTTTTAACATATTGTGCTATTTAAAAAAAAATTCTCAAAATAGTCTGTAGCTATACAAGGCACTTACCTGCCTTGAGCCATCTCAAATAATTTCACTTCTATTTAGCTGTTATCAGCACCTAGCTTCCCCGTAGGGTAAGGTTGTAGTAATTCATAAACTCCTGTCCACTTCACTGCCTGTCTTGTAAGAGAGGAAGTTATCCTAATGACAAAGCACAACAGTCCAATTCCTTGGTGTGTTATTTATTTATTTTGTGAAGCATTTAACGGACATGAATCGTTGTATACCTAGACAGGAGGAAGGATAATTTGTATACCCATTAAATTACTTAAGATCCTGTCACGTGAAACTTGCTAAAAGCTCTTGTATTCCTTCCCTTGACAGCTTGTTTTATTATGCGATGAGGGGATTTTTGTCACCATTGCTGGAGTATCATGTGATTATTTAAAAATTATGGCCATTAAAACTAACAGAGTGGTAAAGATGGAGATAAAAAATAGTATCAAGAATAGACTGGAGACCTAATTTATATGCTAAGGAGCTGATGCAGCGGGGGGGCCACCTCCAAATCGTGCCCGGTGTTGATGTCATCATGCATTTCTCCTCCACTTCTTCTTCCCTTCGTCTTCGTCCCTGTGTTTGAAGCCTCTGATCTAGCCACCTCCCGGGCCCTTGAGGATTATACTATTCAGCCATGGCTACCATGGAAGGTTACCACCGGACCACTAGCTAGTGCTTGTCTACGATCCTCAAGCCTTTTCTTGAGGTCTTGTTAGCCCACTCCTTCACTTTCGAACAAGTTATTTCTGATCATGATATAATGCATTATTGCTGATTATAAATAAATACATATAATATATAGGCATACATGAATGATTATAAATACACATCTTAGGTCAGCTACTAATGTAATTTTATATTAGCATACTTGTCATGACTATTTCAACAAATTAATTTAGATTTCTTTTGTGTTTGCTTACATGTTCGATTCAACTATTTCCAAGCTTTTATACATTTAAATTGTGTTTGAAAACATGAGTCAACTCACGTTTCTAACAGATTTAATTTTTTTATAAAAAAATAATTTTATATATATTTTTTGGATCATTTTAATACATTGATCTCAAAAATAATTTAAATATATATATATATATTATTTTAATACATTTTGATGTAACAAATATTTTCAAAAATAATCACAACCACATTTCAAACAGAAAATTCTTGACATAACTAGACATACGCCATGCAGAGTTTTGTTCTGATTGTCTAAACAGATTCATTCACATCCTAGTATTTGTAAAGAGTTGTTTAATTTTATTTATAAGTATTTTACATGATCATAGATCAACATGACACTGTTTTTCCACACAAAAAAAAAAGGAGAAAAATACCATTAGACTTGACTATAAATTACCATTAGCAAATTTGGCTTTTTCTAGAAAACAATATCATTATAAAAAAAGTTAAATGATATTAAAAAAGCATAGAAGTTTTTTTTATAAAATAATGTGATTTGTTGCCGTCTTTTTCTATATTATTTTTTTTTACATGTAATTTTTTTATGATTTTTCTCAAAATTATTTTTATCGATTTTGTTTTTTTTTAATATTAAAATAGTTGAAAATTTAGATTTGTAATTTTTTTCTTTTTATTTTGGCTTTCTATTATGAGCGTATTTGGCAGTGTGGTAGCGGTTGCTTTTCAAATAGCTTTTCGTGCCGAAATACATGTCAATGATATTTTTTCATTTTTTAAAAATTATTTTTGACATCAGCACATCAAAACGATCCAAAAGGTACAAACCGCACTCAATTTTAGCAAAACAAAAAATTAAAATTTGGTCAAACGCAGGTTGAAACGCACTACCAAACGGTGTCATATATTAACGTGGTTTTCGGCTTTGTAGAGGTAATCCAAGTTGTCTTGATTTATGGATGTGATGTGTTTTTTTTTAATTGAACTTGACTCTTTTATAGCCTATTTTTTTATATTATTAAAAATATAGTTTTTAAAAAAATCATGTTATTAAATTTTATGAAGTAATAAAAATTATAGTATATTGTTTTAATTAGTAGCATGTTTTTTTAAGCAAAAACTCAATCATAATGTCAAAAGCAAGTATTAAACAAAAAAAAAAACAATATCTTCATATTTTTATGTGGCTATATGAAAACATATCATCAAATAATTAAATTAATCAAAATCATATAGAAAATAACAATCAAAAGACTATTATATTTTCATTGAATATTAATGTGCAATATTTTATAATTCAATGCGTATTAGGCTCATATGTAATTGTTAAAAAAGTAATTGCAAATATAAGTATAAAATATATAATTTCATTTTAAAAGTATAACATAATCAAATGATTTGTTAAATACCATAGTAATTATTAATTAAAATAAAGATATATTCTAAATTAATAAATTAAAAAAAAAAGTTATATGGGTCTAGTATACTAGCCCAAGTGTTTGGCCTCCAACAAGCAAAGGGCCATGGTTGCTTCTTTTTACATGAAATAGATGATGTAAATAATCATCTGCTTCTTATGTTCTGCGTTCGAGAAGGAAATTTGTTTCTCTTCTTCTATTGCTTCTTGAACCATTGTCCAATTGAAACTCCTCTTTGTTCTCCATTCTCTTCATTCATTACTTTGCTCCACAGTCTTCTCTAATGGGCATATCCTCGAGTGAGTGAGTGACGTTCGAGTGGATTCCTCTAGGTTTACAATCATCTATATTCTAATGAAGTTGTGGAGCAAATAACAAGCATTATCATCCTACATTGTATTTTAATTGGACAAAATAATGGACCGCTTAAGACACCCGTAGCTTTTTAAGAAGGTCAAAATATTTTTCAATATCGTTTTGAGCTCATGAGTGCTTCGTATCGAAGTGCTCTTCATTATTTCTAGGTGCACGTATACTCTTAGTCTACTCTTTTAATTTATATTGCATCCCTTTATAAGTTACTAAAAAACCAATAGAAACATCTGAATATATATTTATGTTCAAAAACATTTGATCCAATTTGGAACATAGTATGGGCAATGATATAGTTCACTTGCTATGTTAAAATTTGTTGAGGTAAAAAACCTTAGCTGTACACATTAACATATACTAAAAAGTTGTGGCATTTCATTGTAGTAGTGAATAGTGAAATGCCAAGGCTTTTTAACTTTTCTCCTTATATTGAGTTTATTGGATATTATATTTTATCATTTATTTTGATTTGTTTTTTGTGAAATTATCTCAGTCTCATGACCTAATTCGTGAGTTTTGCAAGTTAATCATATTGACTTGGGTCTCTTTTTGTTCTTTTTAATTATTTTTTTTCGCAACTTCATCCTTCAACAATAAATTAATTGGGAATTGGACTTTATAATTGTTTTTTTTTTATTGTTTTTATGGATTTATCACGGTCTCATGATCCAGGTTGTAAATTTTATAAGTTAGCTATATTAACTTAAGGTTTTTCTTTTATCCTTTATAATTAAATATTTTTTTTCAATTTCATCCCTCAATATTGAGTAGATAGAGAATTGGACTTAATAATTTATTTTTTTCAATCTGCTTTTTATAGAGTTATATTGGTCTCCTGGACTATTTTTGGCAAGTTGTCTTTTTTTATTTTTATTTTTCTATTTAATCCTTCAACATTGAGTTGATTGAATATTAGACTTCATAAGTTTTTTTTTTCTTTTTACGGGGAGTTATCACAGTCTTATGACCTGGGTCGTGGGTTAGGTTAGTTGACTCGAATTTTTTTTTCCTTTTTTAGTTGAATCTTTTTTCAATTTCATCCTTCAATATTGGGTTGATTGAAGATTGAGCTTCATAAGTTTATTTTTTTAATTTGCTTTCTATGAGATTATCACAGTCTTATGACTCAGGTCGTGGGTTAGGTCAGTTGACTCGAGTTTTCTTATCCTTTTTTAGCTGAATTTTTTTTTCAATTTTATCCTTTAATATTGGATTGATTGAAGATTGAGCTTCATAAAAAATTTTGTATTTGCTTTCTATGTGGTTTTCACAGTCTTATGACTCAGGTTGCAGGTTAGGTCAATTGACTCGAGTTTTTTTTATCTTTTTTTTAGTTGAATCTTTTTTTAATTTCATCCTTTAATATTGGATTGATTGAGAATTAAGCTTCATAATTAATTTTAGTTTGTGTTCTATAAGGTTATTTCAATCTTATGATCTGAGTCACGAGTCTAGTTGATTACCTTAAGTTGACGCATGTGGTTTTTAATGTCTTTTTTAATTTATATTTTTTAAAATTTTATCCTTCAACATTTGGTTAATTGAGAATTGAATTTTATAATTTATTTTGATTTGTTTTTTATAGAGATATCTCGGTCTCAGGTTTGACATATTAACCTAAGTTGACTCCGTTTATCTTTTAGTTGAGTTTTATTTTTAATTTCATCAATTAACATTGGATTAATTAAGAATTGAGTTTAGTAGAAAAAATAATTAATTTGCTTTCTATAGGATTATCAGGGTTTCATAATTTAGGTAATAGATTTAACAGATTAACCCGAGTTGATTTAATATATTATCATTTAAATATTTTAAAAAATATGTCAATCTTGATTTTGTCTAGTCAAATTATATTTTTACAAGTCATCCAGGTTAACTAAATTAAATCAAGTTAATTTCTATATAGTTTAAATTTTTTTATATGTCCAATATTTTTTGGTCCCGCCCATAAAATAACATGGTTAATAATTTAGTGTGTGTTTTGTGATGATCCAATTTTGACTTCTTTTCTTTTAATTTATTTAAAAAAAAATTAAAATTTTAAAGACCAGGGCTAATTAATTTTCTCAGAAACAAAACTCATCTTCCTCCCTCAATTTTTATTAGAGCCTGTTTGTTTCTGCGTTTCAAAAGCGTTTTTGAAAAAATTTGAAAATTTTTTATTTTTTTATTAACTTCAAATTAATATGTTTTTAGTGTTTTCAAATCATTTTGATGTGCTGATGTGAAAAATAATTTTTAAAAAATCAAAAAATATCATTGATATACATTTTAGCATGAAAAGCTATTTAAAAAACAACCGCAACCACACTGCCAAAGAAGCTTTAACTGAAGCAAACAATTCTCTCTATCTCACAAACCAAAACTCTCCCTCCCTCCCTCATCTACTGTCAAAAGCCGCGGCAAAGGAAAAAATCTTCAGCTCTTCCAGGCGGCAGCAACCACCACGCCAGCTCTTCCAGGCGGCAGCCTACACCATTTTAGTCTCCTCTCCATCGTTTATCCATCGATCTCTTTTTTATCCGAAAATGACCCAGCAACACCTTTCTTCGCTTAATTGTCTCAGCCCAACCAGCCTTCACGACAGTCTGCCTACACCAGCACTAAGAGTCGCACCAGCCCTTCACCGGCACCGTGAATCACGCGACCGGAAGCTCTTCTTACTCCAGCTCATATGCTGCCATCTTTTCCTCTCAAAACGATAGCAGATCTGTGAAGATAGGTGGGGATTAAATCGATTTTATTGTGTGGATTTTTCTGATTTTTACAGGTAATATTGATTCTCATCGCAAGCACAGACACGAAAAGAAAAGGAGAAGCTACTCGATTTGTTGTGCCACACTTGATCCAGGACGCCGGAGCACCATTCCATGCACCGTCTTCAGTGGCGGCGCGTGACAAACACGCGCCACGGGAAACCCCTTGTCGCTTCAGCATATGGTTTTACTATTTAACAACACTGTTACTAGAATTGATTTTCTAGACAGAAGAGAGGAATAAAGAAGGAGAAGGAAAGTTTACCGGCGAGTAACCAACCACAAGCACTTGTAGATGCCACACGCCATTAATAAAAAAAAATACAAAGAAAAATCAAATGAGATGACAAAGAGTCATTTTCCATCACCGGAAAATACCACGCACGCCGCCCAAAGTTATTCTAAATGACTAAACAAATTCCATGGCTTCAGAATTTTTATTCTAAACGACACCAAACCTTTCTTAAAATGCACTATTATCGTACTTGTTATAATCTTTTTAGTGTCTGAGATTTATTTAATATGAGAAATGTGTCTTTTAAAAACATTTAATAAACAAACTAATCTCAATTTACATAAAAATTGTTTAAAAAATACTGTTATTGAAGAAACAAATCATATTTGTTATAAAAATTCTTATCATTGCAGAATTTTGTGAGCGTGTGGAGTGATTAGGGAAACAAAACGGGGACAATTGTTTAACAATTCTCTCAAGAACAAATGGTAATTTTTTTAGTCGAACAACGGAAACAAGGAATCAAACTATCAAAGTGAAGCGGAAAGAACAGCAAAAAGGTTTTTTTTTTTTTTGTCTTTTCCCTTCACGGTGGGGTCCCTTGCTTTGTTGTCGTTGTCAAATGGCATCAGCCGCACACGACAAATTAGATTCCAAAAAAAGCTAACCCCCACCCCCTCAAGATTCCAAAAAAAAGTTAACCCACCCGTGTCAAAGGAGGTTTTTATTTTTCCTTTGCTACCCGTTTTTTTATATACTAAATTAAATGCTCCCGTGAGCTTGTTGTATACTTGTTTGTTGTTATGAGTTTGTGAAAAAAATTATTAAAAAGTCAAATAAAAATTATATAAAAATACTATTACAATCTATAATATTTTTTTTAAAAAAATTATAAAATTAAATTCACAACTAGATTAGTATTAAAAAAATAAAATCGGCAAAGATAATTTTGGAAAAAATCATAACAAAAAAAAAGAAAAAAAAAACCATACAAGAAAATATTGTAGCAATCTATATTATCTCATGAGGAAATTTACAGTTGTAACTCAACCAGCTCGATATTAAAAATAAAAAAAATTAATAAAGATAATTTTGAAAAAAATCATAACAAAAAAATCATGTGTAGGAACACCGTAGCAATCCACAGTGTTTTAAAGAAAAAAACTACGAAGTTAAATTCTTAATCAGCTCAATATAAAAAAAATTAAATCGACAAAGATAGTTACGGAAAAAAATCATAAAAAAACCATGTAGGGAAACATTGTAGCAATCCACAATGTTTTGAAGAAAAAAAAAATAAAGTTAAATTCTCAACCAGCTCAATATTAAAAAAATGATAAAAGAAGAAGATAATTTTTTTGGGGGGGAAGCAAAAAAATGAGAAAAATAAGAAAAAAAACATGTGGGGAAAGTTAAAGTTGAATTCTCAACCAGCTCAATATTAAAAAACAAAATCAACAAAGATAATTTTGAAAAAAAATATAGGGAAACACTATAGCAAAACAAAAACCATGTGGGAAATATTGTTGCAATCTACAGTGTTTTAAAGAAAAAAACTGTGAAACAAAATTTTCAACTAGCTTAATATGAAGAAGAAAAAATTGACATAGACCATTTTGAAAAGAAAAAAAAAACAAGAAGAACAAAATTCATAAAAAGAAAGAAAGAAAAACCACATAGGGAAACATTGTAGCAATCCATAATATTTTAAAGAAAACAAACAATAGAACTAAATTCTCAACCAGTTCAATATTAAAAAAAAATCGACAAAGATAATTTTGAAAAAAAAATATCAAAACAAAAAGAATAAAAAAACAAAAAAATAAGAAGAAGAAGACAATTTTAGGAAAAAAAACATGTAAAACCCAAAAAGTAAAGGGAAGAGCGAAGAAAAAAACAATAAAAAAAAGAGAAGACAATATGGGGGCATGTAAAACAAAAAACAAAAAGATAAAAAAAATAAAAACAAAACGAAACAAAATGTAGGGAAAGCTACAATACTTTCCTCACACGTTTTAGAGTATTACTTAATAATATTAGGATGCTTCTGGTTTTTTAATAATTTTAATTATTATAATATTAATAAGTTGATATAAAAGGTTGACACGTGTTATGCACGCGTCAGCATGTTATCATCCTTAAAATTAATAAGTTAATAATATTAGGGGGCTTGTGTATTGATTTTCGTGTCGAGCTTTTAAAAATCCAAACGTGTCCTCTAGTCTGTATTTGTTTTAAAGTTAGTCCTTATTCTTTTGTAGCAATCTATATTGTCTCATGAGGAAATCTACAGTTGTAACTCAACCATCTCGATATTAAAAATAATAAAATTAATAAAGATAATTTTGAAAAAAATCATAAAAAAAAAAATCATGTGGAGAAACACTGTAGCAATCCACAGTGTTTTAAAGAAAAAAACTACGAAGCTAAATTCTTAACCAGCTCAATATAAAAAAAATTAAATCGACAAAGATAGTTACGGAAAAAAATCATAAAAAAAACCATGTAGAGAAACATTGTAGCAATCCACAATGTTTTGAAGAAAAAAATAATAAAGCTAAATTCTCAACCAGATCAATATTAAAAAAATAAAATTGACAAAATAATTCTAAAAAAAATGAAAAAAGAAGAAGATAATTTTGGGAAAAAAAAAAAGCAAAAAAATGAGAAAAATAAGAGAAAAAAACATGTGGGGAAAGTTAAAGTTGAATTCTCAACCAGCTCAATATTGAAAAACAAAATCGACAAAGATAATTTTGGAAAAAAAAAATATGGGGAAACACTATAGCAAAACAAAAACCATGTGGGGAAATATTGTTGCAATCTACGATGTTTTAAAGAAAAAAATTGTGAAACAAAATTTTCAACTAGCTTAATATGAAGAAAAAAAATTAACATAGACCATTTTGAAAAAAAACAAAACAAGAAGAACAAAATTCATAAAAAGAAAGAAAGAAAAACCACATAAAGAAACATTGTAGCAATCCATAATGTTTTAAAGAAAACAAACAATATAACTAAATTCTCAACCAGTTCAATATTTAAAAAAAAAATCGACAAAGATAATTTTAAAAAAAAAACATCAAAACAAAAAGAATAAAAAAAACAAAAAAATAATAAGAAGAAGAAGACAATTTTAGGAAAAAAAACATGTAAAACCCAAAAAGTAAAGGGAAGAGTGAAGAAAAAAACAATAAAAAAAAAAAAAGAGAAGACAATATGGGGGAGCATGTAAAACAAAAAACAAAAAGATAAAAAAACAAAAACAAAATGTGGGGAAAGCTACAATACTTTCCTCACACGTTTTAGAGTATTACTTAATAATATTAGGATGCTTCTTGTTTTTTAATAATTTTAATTATTATAATATTAATAAGTTGGTATAAAAGGCTGACACGTGTTATGCACGCGTCAGCATGTTATCATCCCCCACTAAATGGAGGACACGTGGGATGTATTATGATGGCCAAAAACCATTGACCACCATATCATTCAACACGTTAAGTGGTGATGTAGAAGTTGGTATGACAGATTTGGCTTAGTTAGAGGTGGTTTGACAGCGATGATAACATTTCCTCCTCCACTTCTTTTCTCTCTCTTGTGTATTGATTTTCGTGTCGAGCTTTTAAAAATCCAAACGTGTCCTCTAGTTTGTATTTGTTTTAAAGTTACTCCTTATTATTATTATTTTTTTTAATTTTAAGGCTTCTTGAATTTCTTTTGTTTTAATTTCTCCCTTCTGCGTTTTATTTCATAGAATTTTTTTTATCCAATTTGATCATAATTATTTTTATTGCTATTTTTTTATGCTTTGCATCGATTTTTTTATTTTATCATTTAAAATTTTATTTAATTTTGTTTTGTTTCCAATTTTGGTCCTCATTTTTTTCTCATTTTCTTCATTTATTTTGTTTTTCAATTTAACCCCTAATTATTTTCTTTCAATTAGTTTTTGTGCATGATTTAGTCCTCATTTTTTTTTATTTTTTTTTCATTTTTTTATGATTGAGAATTTTGCTTCATTATTTTTTTTTTTGTGTTTGTCTTCTACAATCATGACTTGGTCCACTAGTTTCGATGATTAGCTCGATTTAAGTATGGTTTTTTTTTAATCCTTTTTAAAATTTGATTTTTTTTTTATTTTCATCATTTGACATTGACTTATTGGACCTTGAGTTTTGTGATTTATTTTGATATCTTTTTTGTGAGGTTATCCTTACATCATATCTCGGGTCATCGGTTAGTAAAGTTAAGCTGGGTTAACTTGAGTATTTTTTGTTTGATCATCCGGTATTTTTTTCCCGCTTTTGAGGGGATTTTTATAACTTTTTAAAACTAATACAGGTTGTCTCAAGTTTTTTTTGTCTTTGCTAAATCTACCTCTTTTAAAATTATTTTTTTATTAGATTAAATTAATCTATTTCATCTTCCAACATTCAATTGATCTGATATTGTCTCGGTTTTTTTGGTGCTCTATGTTAGATCTTGCTTTTTTAACAAGAATTTCTTTTTTAATTAAATTAATTTTCTCACCTTTCAACATTGAATTTGTTTTATATTAAGCTTTTTAATTGAGCCTAAATTTGAAATTTAACGGTTTATGACTTTAGAAAATTAACTTGGGATTAGAAGGTTTGTCGAGATTTGCATGGTTTTCCCCTCTTTTTTTTTTAGTTTCGTCCTCATACATTTTCTTACCTTTTGTTCAATTCCTATGAGATTTTTCATTTGTTTTGAAAAACATATGTGTTACATGGAACTTAGATTTTGTTCTATTTGGTTTTTTACGAGGATATTTTGAGCGGCACGTGCCTGTATATTTTGAGTGGCACGTGCAACGCTTCTTAGTGGTAAAAAATACAGTTTTGCCATGTCGTTGGAAGCTTCACTACGCTCTCTTCATGTTGGTATGACACCTATTGGTTGCAGTGGAGTTGTTTATGGCCGATGGGTCTTTTTTTTTCTTTTCTCTTTCCTCACTAATAAATTACAAGTTGTCCCTTTTTGTTATCAATATTTCAACTACAATCATTACTCCTTTGATTTTTGTTTTTAATTTTTTTATAAAATTTTAATTTGTTTTTAATTTTATCCTTCAACCTTAATTTATTATATATATTTTTTAATTTAGTCTTTATTCTTTTGATTTCTAATTTTTTTCATTAGTCATTTTGTAAAAGTTTTTGTGATTGATATTTCAACTCCAATCATTATTCCTTTGATTTTTTATTTTTGTTTTTGGCTTTTTTATAAAATTTTAATTTGTTTTTCATTTTATCCTTCAAACTTAATTTGTCATTTTTTTTTTCATTTTGGTCTTTATTCTTTTGATTTCTAATTTTTTTTCCTTAGCCATTTTGTAAAAGTTTATTGGTTTTCAATTTCATCATTTAATCCAATTTTATGGTATATTATTTTTATAATTTAGTCTTTAGTCTTTTGATTTTTTTTTGTTAAAGTTATTTTCTTTTCAATTAAAAATTTGTAGTTTCCCTTTAATTTATTTTTTATTTTAATTTTTATCCTTGTTTTTTTAATCTCTATTCTTTTATTTTGGATGATTGTTTTTTTTTTTCCTTCACAATTTCATCATCTAGTATTTGATTTATTGGAGGTTGGACTTCATGTTTTTTATCTCTCCATATATGGTGGTTTAGGTCTAATAACTTAGATTATGAGTTTTGTTAATGTGGTTTTATATCAATTTTTTTGACTTATTTTCTTGTTTGGTTTCATTGTTCCACACACATACACATACAAACATATATATCAACTTTGTGGTTTTCTTTGATTTTTTTTCCAATGGATTTTTTCAACCTCATGATTGGTACACGAGATTAGCCGAGTTGGCTTATTTTTTATTGTCTAAGTTACATGTTTTTCATGCTAACTCACACTAGTTTTTTTATAATTTATTTTTTGTTTATTATCATTATCTATTTTATTTTTATTTGATTAAAATAAAACCAATTTATTTAAAAAACCAGGGCTATAGCATGAGTTGTAAAGTTTTTTGTTTTCTTTCTTTAGAATATTCATACAATACCTAAGCATTATTAATTTTTTTTTTAAATAATCTCGTATAGTTTGCAATTGTATAGTACACCAGACCAAATAACAATAACACCAGCTACTTTTAACACCAATTTCAAATAGAAATAAAATTTATTTATTTTTTAAAAAATATTTTTTTTTTTAGTTATTTATCTTGTTTTTTATTTAGAATAATTTTGAGAGGTATAATTTAACTGGTTAGATTTTAAATTTATTCTTCAAATATTATTAGTTTGATTTCCATAAATTTTAAAACCATTAAAAATTTATATAATTATTAATTTTAAACCCATAAAATTAAATGAGACAGATTCTATATTAACTTAAAAAAAACAATAGCACAAAAAGCAACGTTAATATTAATAACAAGTGGCAACAATACACATCTCTATCAAAGTTCCTGTCTGTCTGTCCTTTCTTTCTTCTGTTTTTTAACTTGATTTCATTATACATTTTATTTTATATTACTTCACTAGGGTTTCAAAAATTAGATTCGATCATATCGATCCTTTCTCGATCTTAACCCCCTTTCAAAATTTCTTGTTTTTGGAATTTTATTTCTATTCATTTTTCTAACCCCCTAGGGTTTCTATTTATTTTCCCCAATTTCCACTCCCATTGTGCGTGCGTAGATTTCAAAATCCCCTATCCGAAGCTTCTTTAGAGCTTCAATCCTGGTGAGCCTTTTCTCTTTAATTTGAACAATTAGGGGTTTTCCGTACATTTGAGTTGTTAAGGCAAGTTCTGAACTGGGTTGTTGCAAATTTTGATTTTTTTTTTTTTTTGCTTTGCAGCCAATAAATTTCAAGGTGCATAAGTTAGAAAATTTGCATCTTTTTTTGTTGTGAAATTTGGTATTTATTGAATAGGGTTGGGATTATTGTGTGCTTTGAGCATGGAATCTGTGAGAGAAGCTGGTGGTGGAGTTACTGGTACCGTGTTAATGAGGTTTGTTTGGACTCATGGAGGTCGAAATGTATTTCTCAGTGGTTCTTTTAATAGGTGATGATACTCAATTTTAAATACTCTTTGTCCGAGGTTAATTGTTTTAGGAGCAACCCAATTTTCTTCATAGTGGTACTCATTGATAGGTTGTGTGTTTTTTGGGTTTTTGTGAAGATGGGGTGAGCTTATACCTATGTCGCCAGTTGAAGGTTGCCCTAATGTATTTCAGGCTATTTATGGTATTACACACGGAAATCACCAGGTAGGTTGGTTTTCTTGGGCTTTTGATCAATTTGAATTGTTGTACATGTAGTTCAATTTATTCTATTTAAAGAAATCTTTAGTAATTGTTCTAGGATGCACTAGTGTGGTCAACGATATGCTCATACTTGTGACATGCTTCTAGAGTTTACTACACATTGTGAGAGTGCTAAAAAAGAAAAGAAGAAAGAACAAGTCCAGGGTAGCACATAACTTTATACAAACTTCATTAGCAATGAACTCCTCTTGAAGGCTACTTATAATGTAGGTATTTTCTGTATACAATAATAACTATTATTAGCTTATTTTGTAATGAAAGGCTTTTTTTTTTTCAAAGTATGCTCTTATATGGGAGGGTTGGAGTACTCTGGAATTGTTTGGATTCAAGTGATCTCATAAAGATTTAAACTTGACTAGGAAATGCTTTTATGAATATGTTCTGTGCCTGCGAATGGTTCTATGTCTGTACTGATATATATAGATAGATATGGATATGGATATTGCAATTCATGCATTTGATATTTACATGCAGTACAAGTTTTTAGTTGATGGAGAATGGCGACATGATGAACTCCAACCTTACACAACAACCGAATATGGGATACTGAATACTATCCAGTTTAACATTGAAGCCAATTTTAATCCAGAGATGATTCCAGGATCTAGTATGGAATTGGATAATGAGGCCTTTACCCGTTTGGTGAGATACACACTACTTCTATAATAGACATCATGACTGCTGGAAATTGTTCTGTTTTGTTAATGTAATCTTGGTCATTCAGAAATTAAGATTTCTTCTCACCAGCTGCCAATTATATGCATTCTAAGGATCATGGATCTGGGGCTTTCTGCTCCATCATTTGAAAAACTTGAAGTGTCTTCGTATGAAAACATTTGTTTTTGGTTGCTTGTATTTACGTGGCCATCTTACCCTGTCTCACCTAAATGTTACAATATTCTAGTTTTCACCAATACTTTTCCCTTTTACAAGTTTTGGAATGTAATGAGGTTTTTATTTACAATGCAGGTCAGTGTATCAGATGGTACATTGACTGGTGGCATGCTAAGCATATCAGACGCTGACTTACAGGTCTCTCGTCACCGGATTTCTGTGTTTTTAACAACACACACTGCGTATGAGCTACTTCCCCAGTCAGGCAAGGTTTGGATCCTTTACCAATGGTCTTCATTGTGACACTCATATTTTGGCTTTTTACTTGGATTTGAAATCAGCAAATCTATATCCTCCTAATTTAGAAAATGCAACTTACAGGTAGTTGCCTTGGATGTTGATTTACCGGTAAAGCAAGCCTTTCATATTTTGTTCGAGCAGGTATCAAACCTTTTTTTGTATGCCTTTTCCGGTAAAGCAAGCCTTTCATACAATGTTACATGCCTTTGTGATGGAATGCATAATTGGCATGTTTTAGTTGTTGCTTTCATGATTCAGTTCATCATGTATTCTTACCTTTCGGTGCTGATTGTGACCATCATTTCTTCTTTTGAACTAGGTTTGCAATTTTTCTTGGTAGTTCCTTCACTTGTTTTGTTAGGATATCTAACTAGATCATCATAGAATTACTCCGATCCATGAGCAGATCAATAAGGCTTTAACTATACCACACCTTCCACACTTACTTCACCACCCACAGTTATCTCCGTACATTAGCATAGATATGTATATATATTTCCTTCTCATGTTGAAGCATCCATCTTTTATGACATTTCTAAAGGAATTTATCAGCCTGAAATAACAACAGCCAAAACTACTTAATTTCTTTAATGTTCTTCTTGCCAAACGGAAAGGCAGCCATCTCTGATTTTGTACCCAGCTTGCCTGCTCCAGAATATCAACACCTGTGGTCAGCTTATTATGATTCCTCTTTTATAAAATGAATTTCCTTATTCAACCCTTCTCAGTGAGTAAGATATTGAGCACTGGATCAGGAAAAAGACATCTTACTCAGCAAGAAACAAATGTCAATTGGGTGCCTAATTTTAGATACAAAGTAGATGTGGCTGTGATTACTTCAGTTCTCATTTATTGAACCCTTCTTAATGAGTAAGATATCGAGCACTGGATCAGGGAAAGACATCTTACTCAGCAAGAAACAAATGTCAACGGGGTGCCTAATTGTAGAATAAAAAGTAGATGCAGCTGTGATTACTTTAGTACTGATATATGGAACTCCAAGGTGTTAATTTCATACTTACGCTGTTTGCAATGCAATGCATTTTCCAATCTAAAAGGAGAAGGAAATAAAAATTCATGCTGCACATGTGCTAAAGTAAATAGTCAGTTTCAAGCTGGCTTAAGTCCTGCCTTCAGGCTTAGTCTGTTCCATGATCTGAGCTTTGCATACTTATTATTTACAATTGTTGGTTGTAATGCCTATTTACTTGTTGCTGATTAAGAGCTTGGGTATGTATGCCTTCTAAGTTAGCTGTTTCCAGGGAATCCCTATGGCTCCTCTTTGGGACTTCTCTAGGGGCCAGTTTGTTGGAGTGCTTAGTGCCTTGGACTTCATATTGATATTGAGAGAGGTATGTGCATGTAATATCATGTCTTCTTTCAACAGTGAATCTTCTAAATACAAATATTTATTCATTCATTGATTTTCGATGTGCAAATTTATATGCATCAGATATGCATATAGATAAACAATGCAACAACACAAGGTTCATTTTCCTTAAGGGTAAAAGTAAACAAATTTTTATACATCTTTGTTTTCCATATGGCATGATATCCATTTATCTTCTTTGAAGTTTGACCCCAAATGTTTGGGGATAGGTTTTGATTTGGTGACAAGAACCAAATGTAATTGATGGCTTTTGGGATATTCATGGACATTGGGAGAAATTTGCATGCTTTCTAAAACAGGCAACCAGCTTGAATAATTTATGTTTGGATGCTACTGTTCTTGATAAGAAGTCTTTGTGGACATAAATATACTGTTTGCATGTTTCTATAACACTGATTACTTTTACTTGCAGCTTGGAAATAACGGATCAGATTTTACAGAGGAAGAACTTGATACACACACGATATCTGCTTGGAAAGAGGGAAAATCATATTTGAATAGGCAAATAGATGGACATGTCCGGGCTCTACCTAGACATCTCATACATGTAAGTGATCTCTCAGGCATGCTTGAATCTGTAGCATGTAAACGACCCCTTAATTTGTTTTTCGCCATTCATGCATAAAGTGGAGTGTAATTATTCTTGGTGCTTCATTTTTGTGCTGCACTTATAGGAAGCATTCAAACGGCTTTATCTAGAGTTACTATATATATAACAAAAATGTTTGATGTGGCTCTTGTCCATTGATCTGGATTTTGGCTAATGTGCAGGCTGGGCCATATGACAACTTGAAAGAGGTTGCTTTGAGAATATTGCAGAATGAGGTGGCTACAGTTCCCATTATCCATTCATCATCAGAAGATGGCTCATTTCCTCAATTACTGCATCTTGCCTCACTCTCTGGAATACTGAAATGTAAGGCTTTTTGGTTAGCTTGCTAAGTAGCTACACATAGTTTATTACTAACCATAGGATGTTAATTTCCAGGTATTTGCAGGTACTTCAGACATTGTTCTGGCACCTTACCCATGCTCCAACTGCCGATTGGTGCAATACCAGTGGGTTCATGGGTTCCAAGTATTGGAGAGCCTAGTGGGCGCCCCTTGGCCATGTTGAGACCAAGTGCTTCTCTTAGTTCAGCTTTAAACTTGTTAATTCAAGGTATGTTTGTAATTTCTGTAAAGTGCAGACAGAAGGAAAATAAATTATCAACAGAAGAATTCGTGTATGTTTTGGAAGTAGAATTTCAAATTCTTAGTGGCAAATAAATCTAGCAAACTACTTGAAACTGCTTTACATGTATTACACTTAAAAGTTACACGGAACTTTTGAAAATCTTAATTGATTGGATGAGGTGCATATGAGTACACTATTTGATAAATATCTTGAATTGCTGAAAATTGAAATAAAATTGATGAAGATCTATGTATCAACTAATGAATTATTCATTTTTCGTGTCTCCTATTTTATGACTCACCTGAACCTCCCTCCTTTTGGATCTGATGGCTGGGCTTTGTGATTGGGTATTTCTCCTACTTAAACCCCTTACCACTGGTGTGCCTAAAATTGGATTCTATGTTTCTGGTATGATGCCCAGAGATTTGACTGGCTAAGGTAGTTGTTATGTGGGGGATAGTTTAGTCATTTGGACCAAATACATCGTTTCCTTTTGGGGTAGTTTTCTATGGTTTCAGCTAGACAAGAATATACTTAAGCTATAAATCTTGATCTTCTTGTAATTTTAATCCCTGGTATTTTTTTATCACCTTCTGTACTTGCAGCTCAAGTAAGTTCAATACCAATAGTTGATGAGAATGACTCGTTAATAGACATATATTGTCGGAGGTAACTTGTTCTTCTGGGTTTGATATTCTTAAAACCATATTTTGCAACTCTTCTTCGATTCCGAGGCTAATTATGTGCTATCATTTGTACAGTGACATAACAGCTTTGGCGAAGGACAAAATTTATACTCATATTAATCTTAATGAAATGACTATTAATCAGGTATCTTCTCTTTCTGTGCCCCCAGCCCTTCATTTTCCCTTGAACATGTTTTATGAAGCTACTTCGTGGTACTTATTAATTGGAAAGTAATGGCTTTAGTTTGTTGATATTTTTTATAGGATGGCATGAATGTCTTGATTTTTTTATCATTATTTATTTTTCATAATTTTGTTTATGAAAACTGTGTCATTGTGGGCATGAAGAGGATATTAACTCTGTTGTTGTAAGAATATTTGATACAAGATTGTGGGTTTGATGAGTAGATGGATAGATGGTGGGGCACCATTTGGTTTCAACTTTAAAGGATAAAGAGAGATGGGACACGGGTGCTGGATCTTTACAGAATGCTTTCTTGTTGAGATTTAAAAGACTAGCTGAAAATGGATGTAATGATGATAGTATAAACTCCTATATAATTTTCATTGGAATTGTGTTCAGTGTGGAAGTGATGTTATGGTCTTGAAGGTTACCTCTGGATGTTATCTTGTTGCACTTGGACCAAGTGAATCCTTTGCACTTCACATGTATCACATCAAAGTGTTAATTGCTTGCTTGGGCAGGCTACATAAAATAATTTGAAGTGTTTGACTTTGTTTAGTGTATATTTTGCCCCATTGTTTCAAAATGTAATTTATAATTTAAAAATGGTGCTTGACGTTTGTTGATCATGGTTTTTCTTAGGCTTTGCAACTGGGACAAGATGTCTATTCTTCTTATGATCTGAGAAGTCAAAGATGTCAGATGTGTTTGCGCTCTGATACATTGCATAAAGTGATGGAGCGATTGGCAAACCCTGGTAATCTGAATTTCTCTGCTTTACTGAGAATGAAGATCCTGTTAAATATCTTCCATCATGACTTTTTGGAGTGCCTGGTTGTTGAGTAGGTTGGAAATGTTATTTTTGTAGTATGTGTTGGTCATTAGGATATTAATTCTTTTGATTTTCTTTCCTCGTGATCACTCAAACTTCAGTTCCTGTCCTTTGTCTTTGCTTCTTTCAAGCAGCCTGAGCTGTCATCCTTCAACTTTTGTTGAATAATTTATTTGTAATGTTAAAGTGCTTGGAGGACTTTCAAAGAGTCAGCAAAGCCTTTGCCAAAAAGAGATACTTTGGTTACAAACAGCCCTGTTAAATATGATTGTGGTTAAATTTTTTTCTGAAATGATGTCTCTGTTGTTGTTGTTTTCATAGAACTTTTGCATAAGCTCTTTTTTTTTTCTCTTCTGAAAATTCACGTGGCACATTTTTTTACATTCATTCGCCAAGTTTCACCAAGTTAATGGTCCTCAATCCCTGGGTTTTCAGGTGTTAGGCGTCTTGTCATTGTGGAGGCTGGCAGTAAACGTGTGGAAGGCATTGTGACACTGAGTGACATTTTCAGATTTCTACTTGGCTAGTTTGAAGCGGTAAGTTATTAATGGAAAGGGATGTATGGAGTGGCTTTGGACAACCTCCACACATGTTATTGCAGTATCTACAGCCCTGTTCCCATGTTACTCCAGCACTTTCCATGGTCATATGACCCAGTGATTTGAAACCTACATTGGATTATTTGAAATCTCAAGCCTGCTTGGCTACCTGTTTTAGAATTTTAGGCTAAAAAGAAAGGGCTAATTCCCAAATTTGTTATTTTCCTCCCCTCCATGTATTATGAATTACTTCAAGCTGTCGTAGATTCCATGTATATGAGGAGCATGGTATCTGTTATGTACTATGCTGCCACTAACTGAGAAAGGAGATGGGGAGGAGGTGAATGCTTATTGTCTGCTACTGCTTCATTGAGCTGTGATTCCTAAGGAAAATCTGGTAAAGATGGCATTTGATTCATGTCGTTTCATTATTCTAGTTTAATACATGCAAGAGAAAATCTATTCAAGTTAAATGGCATTATTGTACCTGAGTCAGCAGATGGAGAACGCTTGATTGAGGATGACCATCCTAGAAAATCTGATAATTTTGGCTTTTCGTTCTTTCTGCTTTCCCCCCTCATCACCCTCCTCGTTCCCAGCAACCCAGTTTTTTTTTTTTTTTCTTGTTTTTTTTTGCCTCTTTATCTTTCGTGTTCTTGTTTATGTTCTTTTACAGGAATCCGTCTAGGGTCTTCTTTATTAATTTGTATGTATCAGGTTAGCTCATCCGGGTGGACCATTAAAGACTAATAAAGCTGTAGCCTTGGCTAAATTTCTTGACAGAAAACTCAAGACCCAAATGGGTTGGCATCCATTGATCCTTGTGTTCTTGAATTGGCTGCCAAGAATGCCAAAGACAATGACTTACTAGTAATAGCTAGCTCTGTTTGCCTGTGCTCTGCCGCCGGTAGGGATTCTAAGTGTTAACAATGTTGTTGTGATTATGTGTTTTTTCAAGTGTTAATGCATAACCTGATCAAGTCAACCCAGTTGGAACTTGGAACCCATTTTGATGCTACAAAAAATGTTCATGTGGTTGATGTTTAGAACTTTTGTTTTTCCTAAATTCTGAGATGATGATGTTATAGACTAATGGAGGTCAACCTGTTAAATACAATATATAACTTATAAATGCTTAGTAATTTTGTTTTTTAATAGTAACATTAGTTTAATTATACTATGTGAATAAAATAAATGAAATTATATATTATGAAGGGTTAGTAAAAAATAGGGACTGCTAATATTTAAAAGAAAGTGATATTATGTTATTGAAAAATATAAAAAAGTGACATTTTTAGATAATTCATAAAAAAAAACTAATTAATTTGTTTTAAGAATTTTAATTAAAATTGAAGACATGTAAGGGTGGGTATCCCAAACATATTTTTATTTACCTTATTGAATTTAATTTTAATTTAAAACTAAAAAACAAAAATAAAGTTGGCCGGCTATCCCTATATAAGGCCAGCAAGTCTAGACTCCTCTTTTTTCTAAGCATTTCAAAGGGTTGGATTGACATCCTTGATTCTGATAAGATTTTGATGAGATTTGGTTGGAAAATTAATTAAAGTTTTTTAAATCCTAAAAAAATATTTTTTAACTTATTTTAATTTAAAAATACTTTAAAAATGCCCTTAGAATCTCAAGAAAATAATTTACCTAGCCAAAACACCTTTAAATTGAGTTAAAAATACAAAATTAAATTGAAAGAAAAGCTTTTTTTTATTATTTACAAGATGAAAGTCTATTAGCTTTCAAAAAATCTCAAAGGAATTTCTCTTGTTAAATGAACTCATTGACATACAAAAAATACAAACATCTATTACTTTGACAGCTATATGTTTCCATCCAAAATAAACATATAACTTTTGAAGTAAAAGGATCAAAATAGATTTTTGACAAAGTCAAAAGGCAATTATAAAAAAAAAAAGCACGGACTAAATAATGCTTAAAATATAATCTATAATATTTTTCTTTGTTTCAATTTAGGTCTTTTTATTATTATTTTTCTGCAAACAGTTAAATCTTTATTTTTTTTTTAACAAAATTGAACATCAAACAAATGTTGAGATATTTTTTGACACTTGAGATCCCTGTACTAACATAATTAAATAATATTATCAAGTTGTATCTCAAATAAACTTAACATCTTAACATGAAAGGATTAGAATAAATAAAAAATAAAGCTTAATGACTTAAAAATAAATTGGATAAATAGTGTCTTTTTTTAAAAAAAAAAAGTTTTTTTTCTTTCATTAGATTTAATTTTAGTCCCCAATTTTGAATTATCCACGGATTATAAAATTAAATTCTTTAAAGAATACTTGTTGGTCCAAAACCAACTTAAAAGAAAAGAATCCAATTATAACAATAATAACCATAACAACGAAACTCGAATAAAAAACCTATACAAGCTCATTGATAATTTGTCAAAATATTAAAGTGCATCAAATAAATGAACTTCCATGACATAATATTATGCTCTCCAACTCAAATCATTACAAGTGCCTAGTAGACATGAAAACTAATAGGAATTATAGCTTTCATAAAAGAAAAAATGCTCACAACTCCAAGCATCATGAACATCTTGGCTCCTGCTATAAAGAAATAAAATAAATTTTAGATCATGAAATTTGCATAAAAATAACAATCTGTATTAGCATTTAGAATCTTGTAAAGAATAATTTTAAACAAATATGATTTTCAGAATATATGGTTACGAGATTAATAGGATAAAGGGCATGTTTGAATTTATATTTTAAAAGTGTTTTTGATTTTTTCTGTTTCAAATTAATATTTTTTTAGTAATTAAAAACTTATTCTAGGTATTATTTTCAAATTAATAAAACTCTAGGTATTATTTTTTTTAATTCTTATTTGAGTATTCTCACATTTTTTTTAAAGGATAAGATTAGTTCCGTTTGGGGTTCATAGATATCACTTTTAATAAATGTAGTTTTTAAAGATCAAACTTATATTTTTATCCTTGCATGGATATAAAGCAGTGTCTTAACCACTATACTGATATTTCATTGGTAAACTCTAGGTATTATGAGTTAAATGTATATTGTCTAAGCATAAAAATGATGAACTATAATTAAATTCAAGCCTTGATATGTAAAGTAATAACAATGTTGAACTCCAAATTCTTTTTATTTTATTTTTTATCAATGCTTCGGCTATAGCTATTGGCAAAAAGGCAAAGATAAAAATCATTTCTCTTAATGAACCCTGGAGTAAGACGCGAGTTATATGTAAGCAAATCTCCAGTTAAATATAAAATATATTATTACTCACCATTTTAAGAATCCATAATCTTCGCAATCAAGTAATTATTTTAAGTGCACATGCCTTGATTCATGTCGAGCCTTTTGACAAGAATAAAATTGCGGATGTAGTTTGATGAAGAAAATTGCGGTGTGACCCATACAACACCAAGAGCCTATTTAAAATTATAATTATTTTTATTTTTTTAAAATATTTTTCATTTAAAAATATATCAAAATAATATATTTTTTTAATTTTTAAAAAATTATTTTAAATATTAACACATCAAAATAATCTAAAAATACCAGAAAAAATATTAATTTAAAATGAAGAAAAAAAATTAAAATTTTTTAAATTTTTTCAAAAACATTTTTAAAACACAAAAACAAATAAAATCCTAGAGATTCATTAAAAGGTTTTAGTTGGTCAGTAATAGGATTTAAATCTTAAAGATTTAAAAGGGATTTTAATGGATTTCTTCAAGATACATCAAATAAGATGGAATTTAAAAAGATATTAAATAATAAAATACAAGTTTTGATTAATATAATTCATGTTTAAAAAGAGCTTAAAAATGAGTTTCATATCTTTTTAAGTTTTGTATTGAAAATTAAAGATTTATATCTTTTTAGTGATACATTATAGATCTTATAATTTATTTATACAAAAAAGAACCATGCTTTGAAGTTGAGTTTCGATTTTCTCAACAAATTAAAAAAACAAATTTAATCTTATTTAAATTAATCGAGTTATGATTTTATTTATCTTTTAATTATTATTAAGCATTTTAAAGATAATATGACCTTTATTTAAATTTAAGCTTATTGAATTATTATTATTTATTAGATTTATCCATATTCATAAAGGATATCTATTAGACTTAAGATTTTATCCGGTATAAATACTTTTTGTAGATACTTTTATAATAAAAAATCCAACATTATTGCTATCTTTTTAAGTGATTGAGTGATTTTAATATTAAATTCTTGATTAAACTTGCAAATTCTTCAAAGAATTGAATTTATATATAAAAGCATTATCTGTTATTATGATGTCAAAATATTTACTTTTAGAAAGTTTTAGAGGGAAAATTAAACTTAAAATTAATATTTTACTTTACTTGTCATTTATAAATAAATGGTCGAATTAATTAAAGGAACTTTAACGGTAATTAACAACAATCATTCAAAAAAAATTAAAAAAACTAGAAATATTATTCTAATATTTATTGAATTTGCTTACAATAAAAATAATCATTCACTACTGATTTTTTTTTTTGAAATTGTATATGGTTTTAATCATTTGATTTTTTTGAATTTATTTTCTATATTTATTAATAAAAATATTAGTCCAAATAATAATAGAAAATTAAAGGCCATGCATGAGAATAAATGGCTGGGAAACTTTAGGGTTTGGTTATAATTCCTGAAATGATGAATACAAGAATGTAAGATCCCTTGTTGTCACTCTAAGAACCAGTGTATGGAAAATAAACAACCAATCTGCTGGTTTCATGCTTGGTGATGAATCTCAGCCAGCAGTTCACCTGGATGGTGGCCTTTACTGGCAAGACTGGCGATTTTAAAAAAATTGAAATATATATATATATATATATATATATTATTTTTATTATGGAGTATTAAATCATCATTTTAAAAAATTGAAATTGGCTATCAAAATCGAAACTTAACTACTAATGCGGCCATCTATGCTCAAAAGTAAAGAAAAAAAAAAGTTTTTTTTTAAAGTTTCGCGGTTATAACCCCCAATTTTTCCATCTCCCATTATCGCTAGAGAAAAAAAAATAAATCAACTTCTTCGTCTTCGTAGCCGCTTGATCGATCGATTTCTGCTCTTCTTCTTCCTCTCTTCACAGCCAGTGAAGGATTTCATTACGATGAACTTACAATTAAACCGGTCAGTTGTTCAAATTTCACTCTTTCGTTTACTTAATTTCACCCTCTTCTTCTTCGCGAATTTCGTGAAATTAAGAATCGCTGCGTTGAATTCTTTCTTTTTTGTTTTTTTAAGGTAACTGAAGAAGTGAGTGATGGCTCCGTCGAGAAAAAGAAGTGTAAATAAGCGGTATTCAAACATTGATGAAGTCTCACCTAACAAAAATGCTGCAGAGATTGCTAATAAAAGCAAGCCGCGGGTGAGTTTTTTGCTTCTTTTTTTTTTGTTTATTTTGTAGACGATTAAAATTATTATTGTGATGTTTGTTGGTGGATTATTATCTTATCTATGATTTAATTAAGTGATGTTTTAAGTTAAGGTACTTGATTTGAATCAGTGACCAGATAGTGATTTCTTTTCTTTTCTCTCTCTCTCTTTTTAAATTATGTGCAGAAGAGGAAGTTATCTAAAATGTTAGGGCCACAATGGGGTAAGGAAGAACTAGAGCAGTTCTATAAGGCGTATCGGAAACATGGGAAAGATTGGGAGAAGGTTGGTTAGTGCATACCAGCGCCTGCTTGCCAACTTTGTTTGCTTTTCAGTTATGGTGGCATGTTCATTTTACTAGATTTAGTTTGCAAGGGGTAAATGGGCCTGTATCGTATGAAAAGTAAAGTCTTGTGGGAGCAAGTGATCTGACATAATGTATTTGGAATCAAGCCTACTGTTGACATTGATCATTGCATCATTACCTTACCATGTTCTTCTTTTCTTCCCCCCTCTTGTTTCCCCACACTGGGGCTGATAGGTAGCTGCTGTGGTGCGGAACCGATCTGTGGGAATGGTAGAAGCCCTTTACACTATGAATAAGGTAAGTGTTGAATTCAATATCCAACAAATATTTGACCTTGATTTGAAAACCTTCTACATTTTTTACTGCATGAAATTTGCTTGATCTTTTCCGTCTTGTGACATTGAAGTGATATTTTTACCATCTTTATAACAGTGATTTTTGTCTTGTTACCGTGTGGCTCTCGTTTGTTGAAGTTGGTAATAGATATATGCTGTGTTTTCAGGCTTACTTATCTCTTCCAAAGGGCTTTGCTTCTGGTGCTGGACTAATTGCAATGATGACAGATCACTACTCTAATCTGGTAAGGTTGGGAAGGTTTGTAGAATTCCATATGTATCTTAATTCTGGAGTGCGCTTTTGGGTAATGCTCAAAATGGTTGCTACATTACTCTATCCTAAGTTCTGGGAGAGCAAATTGGTGATTGGAAGCCAGTCTAGCTTGTTGCAATCCATGAGCATTATAACACAACAGCGATTCCGCCCCTTCCCTATCTGTTTCTTTAAATGTGCTGATTCTTTTCACTGGTCAATCACTCGGCTAAAATAAATTAGAACCCCTAGTTAAATGAGGCAAACTATTGATGGATAGATAATAAATGTAAAATAATAATTGAATAGAGGTCGAGGCATTTATTTGTTAATGCATATACATACAAAATGGAGTTAGGGCGGATTTTAGAGCATAAAAATATTGAAGTTCTTTATTTAGTCTCATTTATATGATTACATGATTCATAATAAGGATGCTTTTAAGTTTGTTTTTTGGATATTGGTGATTGTCTCTTTGTTTAAGTTCATTGATATATATAGGGAGACAATGAGGTAAATTTCTTTCTACATGTGCTATTTTTATCTATTATGATTTGAACTCTCATGCTTATGGGCAGGGAGAGAGTGACAGTGAGCTAGAAAGCAATGGGGACACAGGACCCTCTCAAAAGCCTCAGAAGCGGGCTCGGGTAACCAAAGGATCAGAGGCACCGCCAGTTCTAGATCTCTTACAGTCCCAGCCAGCTGCATCAAATTATGGCTGCTTATCATTGTTAAAGAAAAGACGCTCTGGTAGAAAGATCCCCCCCCCCCCCCCCAGACTCCCTTTCTTTGTATGCTTGCATGGATATAGTAGCTTACTACATATGTATACACTGCTCTTTCTTTTCTTTTAATGGGTAGTGCTTATGACATTGTATTATTGTTTTTCCATGCTTGAAATTGGTGGCAATTTTATGTGTTCCTTTTCTTTGCGCTTTGGCTTATTCTTTTGCATGCTTGCTCATAAACTGCTTCTCCTTGAGACACATACACGTACACACACGTGCAATGAGAAAAGCATTCCATTATGAATGTGTTGTTTAGAGTTCATTTTGTCCACTTATTTGGATTTCTTTTAGGAAGCAAGCCCTGGGCTGTTGGGAAAAGGACTCCTCGTGTACCTGTTACATATTCCCATGATAAAGATAATGAGAAGTATGTTTCACCAATTTGGCAAGGTATGAAAGTAAAGGCTGATGCTGTTGATGATGATGTTGCTCATGAGATAGCATTGGCCTTGACTGAGGCTTCACAAAGAGGTGGATCTCCCCAAGTTTCTCGAACTCCTAAGAGAAAAACAAAGACACCCTCACCTGCTCAGCATGATGAACGAATGGTATTTCATTTATTTGGTGGCTTCTATTATTTTTTCTGATTGCTATAGAATTTGTTAATTAATCAATTGTGGTATTCAGCATGCTGAATCAGAGATGATGAGTGCCAAGCTTCGTGGCAGTGAAATGGACGAGGTGGGTTGTGAATTAAGTTTAGGCAGCACGGATGCTTACGGTGGAGATTATGCGAGAGATAGAATCTTTTGGAAGGGAAGGAGATACCATGGAAGGAGGTCACTAGAAGTAGAAGAAAATTTAGACAATCATTTGGATGATGTAAGAGAAGCCTGCAGTGGGACAGAGGAAGGGCAGAAACTGGAAGCTGTTGAAGAAAAATTTGAAATGGAGGTTGCGTATTCAAAACTTGTGAGATCCTCCAAGGGTTCAAGAAAGAGAAGCAAGAAGGTTCTGTTTGGAGAAGGTATGATAGTGATTTTATCTAAACCAAGTTCCCCTGTCTGCTATCTGTTCTTCTTTCACTCTGATATCTAGGAAAGCTTTAATTTCCTTGAAAATGCCCATTCTGGCAGTTTTTAATCTTTCCTTTTCTTTGGAATATCTCATAATTGTGCAGTTTAGCTGTTTATTCATTAACTTCCATTAACATCAGCTGTATGATTTTTTGTAGTCTTCGTTTGGTTGAGCAGATAGAAGCTGTATTATTATCTGGAAGATGTTAATCTGCAATAACATATGTCATTGTACATAATTACTTTTTTCGAAGATTGTGTAAAACCATAGTCTTTATATTCTGGAATCTACTGGAAATGGAACTAAGAAGAAAATTCCTCCTTTTGGCTGTAACATTATATGGGTTCAAGCCAGAGATGATGCCAAAGAAAGAAAGAAATTAGAAAATATATCATTTTGTGCTCTCGCATATGGAAAGCAATAAGGTGTCTTAAGATGATAATGAATCTCAAGGCATCTGGTCTCAAATCATGCATGCTTTAAGAAACTTATCGTCATCTGCTTAATTATAATTCTATTTCAATCACTGCTTAATTATAATTCTATTTCAATCACAGATTCTGGTTTACTTCAGCAGATATCTGCATGAGATTTGTGCTCTCTCATATGGAAAGCAATAAGGTGTCTTAAGATGATAATGAATCTCAAGGCATCTGGTCTCAAATCATGCATGCTTTAAGAAACTTATCGTCAACTGCTTAATTATAATTCTATTTCAATCACTGCTTAATTATAATTCTATTTCAATCACAGATTCTGGTTTACTTCAGCAGATATCTGCATGAGAGCGTAATTGTTTCTAACTATAACTGTCTTTGACCAACCAAGTTTTGCATCAATTACTACCAAAAAATATTAAAGCCTCGTCGCATCCTCCCACTGCAGAAAAATAGGAAAAAAATAAATCTCAGGTTTTAATTGCTTTTCTATAGAAGTCAATGAGATGTTCTGCACTTGCATCCTTTTCATATTTCTTCGTTACATGTATAATATCCACTCTTATTGGATATGATTTTGACTTAATGGGACCATTATTATTTTCCTGAGTATCATAGCAAATGCATCAATTTTTAAAGCTAAACTGTTATGTTTGGCATGTTGTTTCCAGGGTGTACTGGGAGATGCTTAATGTTTATTTGGGAATGCGAAACTGAATCAAAGTGACCTTTATGATAATACCATTAAATCCCCATTCCTATAAAACTTATCATTTCACCCTTACACATATAATCAATGGCATCTTAATGAGGAAATGCAAATTTGGAACGCTTAAATACTGAGTGGTGCCATTTGTTCAGAATAATAGGAAAACTTGGGAAACATATACATTAAACAGTGATAATCCTCGAAAAGAGTTATATAAAAGAAATTTAGTTGGTAGGGGGGCATGGTCACCTTGTCTCTGTTCTAGGCCATTGCTTAATTTCATGATGATCTCTTTTTCTTTATTTCTCTACTTTGATCGAGCTTCAATGTTGACCTACCACCCTCCTTTCTGTTGAATCATGCTATATATGGCTTCATTTTTCTTGAATTCTCTGTGTAGTTGAAGACACCGACTTCGATGCCTTAGAAGCACTTGCTGATTTGTCCTTGAGGTTGCCAGAAACACCTGTTGACACTGGTAAGACACAAACATGTTTTGCATAAGATATTTAAGTTTCTTCACGTGAAGTCTGACTGAAACGGATGCTCCCTGTTCTTGCTAGGCTGCCCCTTTTATTTTCATTTTTTTTCTTTTAAGGTGCATATTCTTTGCTACAAGTGAAACTTGGATGTATTTTGAAGTTAGTTTGATGTTGCTACATGCAAATATTACATACTGACATATTGTATCTAGCTAATACTATTTTGTTGAAGTTACTTTGAACAAGGACAAGGGATTTAATTGGATGATGTATCCCTATTGTTGTGTTACAGTTGTAATGGTCCAGAATGATATCAGTTTTCAGATTGCTTGGAAAATTTGTGGGTTTGTGATATTTTAGTATAAGCCCAAAGCAATAGTCACAACACTCTGGGAAACAACACTGATTTACCATCCAAGAGATCAGGGTAATTTACAGGTTTACTCATGCATTATCTACCCATATAGATCTGTAATATATGCTTATAAGCTTGTATGCTGATACAGCAGCTAATTTCACAATCTGAAAATAAAAATGTTCGCCATTGATTTCTACATTTTTATTCAAATTTACAAATGCTTTTTTAGGTGTTCTTTTTTATGCTTTGTGATATTTTCTTCATCAAAAACAAACCGACCAATCTTCAGACACAACTTTGTGGTGATTTTGACAATGCTTTTTCGTGTAGATAGTTATCATGCATTTCCTTCTTTGTTTCTTCCTTGCTGGCATTAGTAAATGCAAGGTAGGCAACAATACAAATGTGATTCTCTTGATCTTAGATAAAAATTTTACGCATTAAAAATCAACTATTCAAACCTGCCAATGACAAAACTTGTTAACGCTCCTCCTCTCGCATTCACGCGGGGCCCTCATCTAGGAACTCATTTGCCTCCACATGAATGTGAGAGAGGGATCATTATATTACATGTAATGAATAATATCTCCCAGACTGTTTTAACGTGAAAACAAATATTCTTACAATTCTCAAGCTCTTTGAAATCTTTCTTTATTTTCGTTGTTGAATAGTTAAATGCACAGGATTACATTCTATGTTATATCTCTGTTTGTGGTGAATTTCTAATCCAACTTTTTGTTAAAATGTGTCAGGGCTGTCTGCTCTTGTTGAGGAAGAAAAGACCGGGATCGTTGCCAAGTCTAAGCTGAAAGGGAATCGTTCTTCTCCTGGTGTAAAACCTATCTCCTTCAAGAACACGAAACACGGAAAAGTATTCACTCATAACGTTACTTCTATTCCAGAAGCAAAGGAAGCACCCTATCAGATCAGTCCTGTGATGCGGAAAAGAAGACAAAAGCCCTCGCCATCTAAAGTAAGGATCTTTGTAACCATAGCTGATGCTATTTTTCATGTTTTTACTTTACTTGCTAGATTTTTATACTCCATGAGTTTACCAATCTGCAAGTTGCTTACAACTTGCAGATTTCAGAAAATGAAAAGCATCCTGATTCTCATCTGGGTGAATCTCAAAAGTTTGAGGTGTGTAGTTCTTTTCCATTTTAATCAACAACTGCTATGAGTTATTTCAATGCTTCATGCTATGGATCACAATCTTTTGGATAATAACATTATGCATCTGGCACCCTGACATAATATTCTTGTGACAAATTCTACCCATTTATAGAGTATGTGTGTTTGCAATTTATGAATCTGGAACCTGCATTCAGTTCTGAAGTTTTATCATGACTTGTATTATTATAGTTGTACTGTAATTATTTGGATTATTCTCGTAGACAATATTGTTATAATTGTTTCTGCTGCTACATTGTTATTTGTATTCTTTCTTTCAGTAACAGAAGTGATGCTCAGCATGTGTGTCTTAAATTAGGGACCTTCTGCTAGGTCCTACTGAAACTATTTGTGGAACAAGGAGAGCACTAAGAATTGCATTTTACGCACTTATCTTCCTACTTGCTTACCTATATTTATTTGTAGGAGGAAATCCATTAGAATAGATAATCAGCACCTTTCCAAAAAAAATATTATGTTAGTGGTTGTCAATAATTAATTTTCTGTCTTTCACCTGGGCTCTTATTTTTAGCGATTGATAATTGGAAAACTGGATACTGGTTCTTGGTTTTTTATGGCTCCCTATAGTTATCATTATATTCATGCTGTATCTCACAGCAATCATATGTTTATAATGCATCTTGTAGGGACCTTTTAAGTTTCAAGGGTGGTCTTTTTCGTTTCTTTTCATTTCTTCCTTCCTTCCTTTTTTTTCCTGCTGTGTGTAAGTACTGATTTTGGATTACAAATATCATTTGATGCAGCGTATAGCGAAGATAAAATTAGGGTTCTCAAACCTTAAGGTTGCAGACCTAACTGTAGAGAATTCTCTAGTATTTTTATTAAATCTGAATAATAGTATGAATCTCCATAAAATAAAATAGAAATTCTTATTTATATTAGTCCTAAAATCCTTTATAGAAATATTAGTCCAAAAATCCTTTATAGAAAAAGATTTCTAATTAAAACTTGCTTAATTAATAGAATTCATCTAGCATTAAGATTTTTAAATAGTAAAATACTAATTAAATTAAAATTTCTAAGCTAAGTGGGAAATAAATGATTAAAATCCAAAATTAATTAGGACAATAAAATAGAGAAAAAAACTTAGGCTTCATATCAAATGCTTTTGGTTTTCTTTGTGGACTTCTTTTTAGGCTTGGCTTTGTCAATCTGATCCATAAACTCTTGAGATAATTGTTTTACATCAGTTTCCTCCACTTGAGAAAAACTTGTCCTCGAGTTAAGTTCAGTATCTTGTTCATACCATATTTCTTCATCTTCAGCTTATTATAGGTGCCTACTGGAAACCTCTCCCTGCGCAAGAAAATCATGACCATATCTCCTTTTTGAAACAATTTAACTCGTTTATGTTTGTCTAATGTGTGCTTATATCTGGAAGCTAATTCTTCTAGTTTCCTCATGACCTCTTGATCCATAACTTGTACCTGTTCAGCTAAATTCTCTAGTGACTTGCTAAACCCAACAACTTTGGACAGTGAATGTAGATCAAGTACATAATTTGGAGGTTTCATGTGCACAATCTGAAATTGTGTCTTGCTAGTTGCACTATGCTTGGAATTGTTGTCAGCAAACTCCGCACAAGTTAATGCAACGTCCTACTATTTAGGCTTGTCTCCACAAACACTACGAATCAGATTGCCTAAAGTTCTGCTTAGAGACTCTGTTTGGCCATTAGTTTGTGGATGAGTAGTACAACTAAACTTTAAAGAGGAATTAAACATCTTCTACAAAGGTAATCATAAGTGACTAAGGAACCTAATATATCTATCAGATGTGATGGATTTGAGAACACCATGCAACCTCACTATTTGAAGCAGTGTATAGCGAAGAAAAAACTAAAGTTCTCAAGCCCTAAGATTACATGCCAAACTGTAAAGAAAACTAAAGAAAATTCTCTGGTATTCTATTGAATATGAATAATAGTCTTTTTTCTCTATAAAATAAACTAGACATTCTTGTTTATATTAGTCATATCCTAGATTCATTATAGAAAAAAGGATTTCTAATTAAAACTTACCTAATTAACTGAATCCATCTAGCATTAGGATTCTTCAATAGTAAAATATTAAGATTAAAAGTTTTAAGCTAAGTAGAAAACAAATAATTAAAATCCAAAATTAACTAGAAAAATAATTAAAACATGAAAACAATAACTTCAGGCTTGACCTAGTCAATTTGGTCCATAAACTCATGGGATAATTATTCTATGTTAGTCTCCCCCACTTGAGAAAAACTTGTCCTCGAGTTATCTGTTAGAAATCAAACCTTTACACTCCAAATACACTACTACTTTGAACATAATATTGTAGCTAACTTATTCACGAAGTAGTATATTTTTAACAAGTGAACTCTAAAATTTAATTTATGGTGCGTGTATAACAAAGAAAAAATCAATATATGAAGTCATACTCTGTTTCTATGAATTCCACTTGTAGTTCTTTCCAACATTTTTGTACTTCAAACTTGAGTTCATCATCATCTATGTCCTCCAATACTGCGTTGTATTTAAAAGCACACTAAAATAATATTCCATAATATCTCCAGAAGACTTGTCATAAATTATTAAGTCCTTCATTCATGTCCTTGTTTGCAAGATCTCCACCATCATATAAATCCTCTTCATCCTCCATCAGGTTCGAATAGAACATCTTTGTCATCGAAAGGTTCTTGCTCATACTGACATTCAATCACATTGATCGATTTCTTTCTCTCAAGTTGTGGTTGTTTGTCTTGACCTGACAAGGTCCCACGACCACCATTAAATACATTTTTACCAACACCTTTTACATAGACAAGTGATCGTCTAGGTGGAATTTCAGAAATAGATCCAAGGTAAGGTCAAGATTAAGATAAGTCTCTAAGCACGTTTCTCTTCTCTTTGCGATTCCTATTTGTGCCTCCCATCAGCCAAAATAGATATTCTCTATTAGATGAATACTTGTAGTTATACTAACCACGAGGATTTGCGTGAACTGGTCCAATGACAGGTTGGTTGCGGGCTTCATCCTCGATGTGTGTCTCTCTTTTTTCCCGGTTCATGTTTGTGCACAACCCTAGTGTCTTAAGTGTGGTTATAAGGTCATCAAATCTAGCATTGATGTTGCCAAACCCAGTTTGCATTCGCCCTTTAAAGCTGTTATCTCTACTGAATAACAATCTAGCTAATCCCAGACAACCTGCATCCACTGATCACCATCACGAGAATGGTTGCCACCAATTGCTCCATGATTCTTTTCATGGTTCACCATCGATCTGGTGTTGATGTCACCAAATTGCTTCTGAATGACAATCTAATTGATCCCAAATAGCCTTTATCCCTTAATCACCATCATAAAGATGGTTGTGCTCCACAATTCTCTTCTCTGTTTGCCATTGATCTAAATGTTAACCCACTTTGATGTCATTTGACATAGCGTATAGTAAAGATAAAATTAGGGTTCTCAAGCACTAAGGTTACCAATTTAACTGTAGAGAAATCTAGAGAACATTGTCTGGTATTTTTATTAAATCTGAATCATAATCTAAATCTCCATAAAATAAACCAAACATCTCTATTTATATTAGTCTTAAAATCCTTTATAGAAAATGATTCTTAATCCTTTATAGAACATTGTCTGGTATTTTTATTAAATCTGAATCATAATCTAAATCTCCATAAAATAAACCAGACATATCTATTTATATTAGTCCTAAAATCCTTTATAGAAAATGATTCTTAATTAAATTTTATCTAATTAATAAAATTCCTTTAGCATTAGGATTACTATATAGGAAAATACTAATTAAATTAAAATTCCTAAGTTAATAGGAAACAAATAATCAAAATCCAAAATTAACTAGAAAAATAATTAAAATAGAAAAACAATAACTTTAGGCCTCATATTAGATGCTTTTGGGTTTCTTTGCAAACTTTTTTTCAGGCTTGACCTTGTCAATCAAGTCTATAAACTCTTAGGATAATTGTTCTACATCATCGTTCATCCATAGTGTTGATCCTTTGTTATATTAGTCTGCATTTTGATTGCCTTGGTAACTTTTATCTGCCCAATGTCACTTGAGTTCACTATCAATGTGCTTTCTACATAGAAACTTTTATTTTTAGGACCTATTAAATGATGTTATTCTTATATCTCTGTGCTCGGTTCTAGGTTACAAAAGATGATGATAACTTTGTGAGTAAAGGAAAATGCTTGCAGGATGCCCCATACTTTAAAGAAGGGAAATTGATGAAACCTGCAGAACATACTTCTTCTAGTAATAATCATGGAAGGGAATTGAATGATTCTGCTCCAACTACCATACGGGTTTTATCTGCCAACCAATTCAACTTGCCTACTAAAGTGAGGAGTAGCCGTAAGCTAAACACTCCAAAGCTCTTGGTCAAGAGAGATTCGAAGTCTTCAGAGAAAATTGTAAATAGCCAATCTAATACTGTCATTCCTTCATTACAGGACAGAGTTCCTAGTCTTAAGGTTAGATATGTGCTAATTATTTACATATCCATGAGTTAACTTCCTGAATATCTAGTTATCTTTTTCATATGTATATTTCATAATTGCAGGGAAAGCTTTCTAATTGCCTTTCCCGGTATCTAGTCCGAAGATGGTGTGTTTTTGAATGGTTCAATAGTGCAATAGATTATCCATGGTTTGCTAAAAGGGAATTTGTTGAATACCTGGAGCATGTTGGATTGGCTCATATCCCAAGACTAACTCGTGTTGAATGGGGTGTCATTCGGAGGTGTGTGGCTTCCAATTTTATCTTGCATGTGTTTCATGCTAACTTTGACATATCCTTGAAGTCTTAGCTAGAGAATTTGATTTGGATTATCTCATCAATACAGTTCCCTTGGTAAACCACGAAGATTTTCAGAGCAATTTTTGAAGGAAGAGAAAGAGAAGCTTTACCAATATCGAGAATCTGTTAGAGAACACTATGCAGAACTTCGTGCTGGAACTAGGGATGGACTACCAACTGATTTAGCTCGACCTTTATCAGTTGGTCAACGCATTCTTGCTCTTCATCCAAGGACAAGTGAGATTCATGATGGAAGTATATTAACTGTTGATCATAGTCGCTGCTGTGTTCAGTTTGACCGACCTGAACTAGGGGTTGAATTTGTCATGGTAAGTTATTTGTCTTTATTGAGTTGTTTTATGAAAATAAGACATTTTCATTTGATGATTGACTTTCAGTATGCTTGTGCTTTATAGTTTGTTGAATTGCACCTGGTTAACTAAATTGTGGTAAGTTTGTCTTGCAGTTACGGTGAATATGATCTAAATATAAGTAACTAGCAGTGATAGTTCACAAACTAAGGATGTTGGATCTGTTTTTCTTACCAAAGTTAAAAGTTTTCTTTTTTATCTTACAATTCACGAACTAAGAAACTAATTGCAGAATACATAAAAATTAGGCAAGGCAAATGAACTCTAAAAACTGTTTTCTTCCACTGTGTCTTAATCTGCAAGGAGATAGCTTACCATCAGCAGTGAACAGCACCGATGCATTTAAGTTTTAATACACTTCTACACAACCGCAAGTTTTAATACACTTCTACACAACCGCCTATTATACTTGAAACATCACCTTCACATGTCAGTGACTTGGATACCTGAATATCAAGCTGGTTATGTGTATTCTGGATGCTTACAATTGTTCCAGTAAGTAGGTGTTAGAAAATGTAGTGAATATACTTTACCAACATATGAAGTGAGTTTACTTTCCACTTCTGTCTCAACGAAAAATAGATTGTGACTTTAGGACATGCTGCAAATATCTTTTATGCCCTCCGTTCACTTTGTTTTGCATTCAAGAGCCAATAGTCCAATTTATCTTATTTCAGCTCTTCAATCAGATTATTTATCCTGTTTCAAGTCTTCTTTTTTACTGCAGGATGTCCATTGCATGCCTTTGAATCCACTGGAAAACATGCCTGCATCTATGATTGGGCACACTATTGCTTTGAATAGATACATTAAGAACTTAAATGAGCTCAAAATCAATGTGCAACCAGCAGAGAAGATGGAAGAATTCAAATTTTCACCATGTGAGAACCTGGAGGGTGCCAGTGCTCTTCCACATACTTCCCCATTGACTTATCCTTGTAGTGATTTATTACAGCAGCCAAAGGTGCGCAGTCCTTGGTATTTAAATTCAGCCATATGCTTATCACATTTTATCAGTTTTGAAGTCTTCCTAAATGTTAGATGTGCTAAGCAATTAAAATCTGTTTTCTGCTGAAAAATGGAGGATCTTTTTGCATTTAAACTGCAGTGTGGTTTTTCATTGGCTCTATATTCATATAGGGCACAGTTCACTACTGAAACAAGCCACCTCTTGCATGTCCTGTCAAATTTCTGAGTACTTGCCTAAGAGTACTTGGTGTGGGGTCATGCTGTTGATGGTTGTATTCATGTAGTAACTTATGCTTTGGGGTTTAAATGTTTAACTAAGCCTCGTATGGATGTTCTTAAGATTTTTCATGTCAGACGCGAAAACACATTTACGATCTAATATGGCACTTTGTAGGGATATTTTATGTTTCAACTAGCTTAATGACCCAAGTTCTCGGAGTACAATTTAATGAGATTCAAGAACATTGCCTAATATTTTTTTGGTAATGGATGAGCCAAGTAGTATCCATTGAATTTTTAATTGGATCGTCCTTATTGAAGTTCAAGTTCTGCTATATCAACTGGTGAATAACTCCACAGCCTTGTGGTTGCATTGATGTTGCTAAGTATTTCGTGTAAATATTATATCACTATTCATTTATCTAAGAAGAATTGTCTTTACCAGGGGGGTTTGTTAGGTTCTAACACACAAGTCAATATTGGAGGTGAAACTGTTGGTGCCCAGCCTTCTTTTTGTGCACAGATCCAAGCTAAGGAAGCTGATATCCATGCTCTTTCTGAATTAACTCGAGCTCTTGACAAAAAGGTTGTATTTCATATTGCTGATTACACCTAAACTGTTTATGTTTTCACTTTGATATATTTCAGTAGTTTACTCAATCAAGGATTGATGCATCACCTGTGATGATCTCTTTACATTTATGGGCTCTCGATTTCATATTTAGTGTTATATACCATTATTTGCATAACTACACTTTTCATGTACTTTGAGTACCATTTAAATTAGCTTTGCATCGGTTAATCATTAATGTAGCAAGTTTGTTATTTATGTTTCACATGGTATTTGCTCTTTTCACTTATATAGAAAACCTTTTGAATGATTTTGATGACACTGGTGTTTGACAAAAAAACTGATGGATATTTAAATGTGCAGGAGGCTGTCGTGTCTGAGTTGAAGCACATGAATGATGAGGTGGTGGAAAGCCAAAAACGTGGAGATTACTCTCTAAAGGATTCGGAAGTTTTTAAAAAGCACTATGCTGCAGTACTCCTAAAGTTAAATGAGGTTAATGAGCTGGTATGAGCTATACATGGACAATTTTCAGATTCAATTCCTTTCCTTTATCATGCAAGCACCAATTGCTTGTCTTTCTTCATGCAGGTCTCTTCTGCTCTCTCTTGCTTGAGGGAACGTAACACATACCAAGGGAACATCCCTCATGTGTTGTTGAAGCCTGTAGCCAATATAGATGAGCCAGCATGCCATAGCAGCTCCTTCGATTCTTCTACGGATGATACTCAAGAATCTGGATCTCATGTGGTGGAAATTGTTGAAAGTTCAAGAACGAAAGCCCAGACAATGGTTGATGCAGCTATGCAGGTATGAGAAACAATTCTCCTGCATCTGTCAGCAAATTTTGCTATTTTAGAGACCAATATTAATCTTCCACCAATTGTATTTCTCTTTGTAAGTGGACCATATAGTTAGAACTCTATGCTCATATGTCGTCTGGAAGAAAAATTAGGGCTATTAGCTGTCTTTGATGGTGAGCCCTGCGCTGTAGTTAACTGTCTATACTGCATCTTTTATGACCTTACCTATTTCAGGCAATGTCATCCTTGAAGAAGGAAGGAAGCAGCATTGATAGTATTGAAGACGCTATAGATTTTGTAAATAATAAGCTTTCAGCAGATGATTCAAGTGTGCCAGCCATTAGATCTTCTATCCCTGCAATTTCAGCTCAAGGTACTCTGGCTTCTCAGGATCAATTAAGTTCCTGTGCAGCAAATCCAGAGGCAATTAACGATGCGCCTGATGCAAAGTTTAACAATTTGTCCACCCAAAATGAAGTACAAATCCCTACAGAGCTTATTTCACACTGTGTAGCTACTTTACTAATGATTCAGGCAAGTATTAGGATATGTAATATACTTTCCTTTTCTCCTACAAAAATAGTATGTCTCATTGATTGATTGTTGTGGAGAACAATCCCTAATTTTCTTGAGAAAACAAATTGCAGAGATGTACAGAAAGACAATTTCCACCGAGTGACGTCGCCGTGGTACTGGATTCTGCAGTTACAAGTTTGAAGCCATGTTGTTCAACAAACCTTCCCATTTATGCAGAGATACAGAAATGCATGGGCATTATTAGGAATCAGATATTAGCACTGATACCTACGTAGCTCAAAAGTCATTTCCTTCTTTTTTATTTTTTTTACAATATCTGAGTAAAATCTGTGATAATCAGAAGTGTTTTGCCCTCGATCATTTCTTTATCCCTTTTTCCAATTTCAAACAGAAATCAAATATATGTGCTGAAGAACTCGGTGGTTCTATGCTAGTTATAAGCTCAATAGTCTTGTTGTTCATTGCATAATGTTTTTTTTTTTACTAACTTGTGTCTGAGTTAGATTGTGTATATCTCGACTAATTTTACTAGTTCTGAAGTTAATGATCATGTAAGTTTCTAGTGGTCCTAAGAGGACTCGAATTCGTGATCATTAGATAGCAAACTCAAGACTTAACCAGTTGAACTACCTTTCAGAGTTGATTGCATAGTATTTCTTGATTTTACAGCTAATCACTAATATAATTAAGATTGGTAATGTAATTTAAAATTAAAAAAGGATTAGAAAAAAAGAAGGGATAATAACCTTAATTAAATAATATTTTTAATAGTCTTGATTTGGGACTAATATGGTAAATTTATAAAATAATATATTATAAAAACACGTAGATTTTATTTGATATATAAATTAATAATATTTTTATATATTAAAATTATATATATCCATGATTGAAGGAGGTCCTCCTAAAACATAACTTTAATAATTCCGCTTATTTTTTACTTTTGTGTAGTAAGAAGCTATGATGAGTTCTTATATTGCAAAAGAAAATAATGTAAGTGATCAAAGAACATTTGTTATTTGTTTTTTTTTTTTTTTTGGTATAGATCTATCATCATCAGCTTTATTTGTTTATCGCTTAATAACTTTAAAGTCACCTTGATTTTTCTTTAGTAGTTTGAAAGATACTTAATTTTTAATTTTAGACAAATTTAATTTTTGAAAAAAAATACATAGAATAATACTAATTTGTAATCAATAATTAGATAATATTCATATAATAACAAAATACATAATATGTTTATTGTTTTGAGAAAAAAAATAAAGAATACCTTGATAATTTTTTTTTATTAATAGTGTATAAATTAATAAATTATTGATTTATTGATTAAGTAATATCTTGATTAATTAATAAATTTTCCAGCTCCTAAGAAAAATACTTGAATAATATAAGGCACTTTATTTAACAGTTTATGGTAGTGGATATTTTAGTCATGATGATAAAAATAAAAAACTAATGTACTTTTAAAATATGATTGCTCATTTTTATTAGGTTTCTTCAATTTCTTTGTTATAAATTAAATGGATAATTTACACGTATGTGCTTTGTAAAATTAGGTATTGAAATTAACTAATTTAATAATTTTTAGTGAAGCCATTACATTTAATTAATATGAACATAAAAATGTGTTAAAAGTTTTTTAAAAAGTGAAAAATTTGCTATTTTAGTATTATAACAATAATAACATCTAAGGGATGTGAATTGGGTATTTCACTAATACTAACAAATATTGCAATTGAATTAATTAAACACAATTAACCAACAATATAATGTAATTAAAGTGCTTAAAGTAAAGAGTACAAGAATGAAAATTGCAAACTCGGTTTTTAATGTGGTTCAATAAGCTTATATCCACACCTCAAGCACTAAATCGATCTTGAATATTGTATTTTGTATTAATCAAAGTCAAAGATTACAATGTCCTTGATGAATTCTCACCAAGATCTTTTTCACCACTTGAAGAAATACTCTCTTTAAGATTATTCACCTTAGTGATAATGACATAGTTTTTCACTTACATTGATGAAGGATTACAAATGTTTGAAATGTAACAATACTCTCATAAAGAGTAGATAATACAATTGAAAGTTCTAATATCTCTATATCTCACAAGATAACACTTAATGGATAAGAAAGTGTTCAAGTGTTATGAGAATGAGAATGTATACTCTTGTGCAATATTATAAAGGTTTTAATGCACAAATATGAGTATAATTAGGGATTAAAGATTTTGAAGTGTTTTTGCTTTTAAGATAGCTTGTTTATGATATATGGTTTGATTCTTTATGTGATCATGTGTGTGTGTGTGTGTGTGTGTATATTATAAAAAATAGTTGTTTTATAGTCATTATTGTTCTTCTGACAGATAAAATGGTTAACCAGTTTATATTGGTTAGGATGATTGATCGACTAGTTTCTATAGATTTTCAGGTGTTCATCCTTGATGAACAAGCGGTCGACCGGTTCACTTGGTATAACTAAATGGTTGATTGGTTCATTCAGAATACCAATTTTTACAATTTTAAATCTGGTGAAACTTGAACTGACTAATCTAGATTTTATCAAATCATGTATCAATCATATCATGCATGCAATGTAAAATGTGTGAGTTCATTTTAATTATGCTATCAAGCAAGATACAAAATTTTATACATTTAGCACTAAAATGAATACTTAAAAAAATAAGTCTTTACTTGCTTTGCATCTTAGACTTATTGATTGATTTCTTCATTCAATTTTTCATGCTTGTTGATTTGATCTTCATATAAACCTGTTTAAACTTATTTTCAATCAAGCATATTATTAGTTCATTTTACAATTATTTTTATCATCAAAATTTATAAAAATATTAATATGTGATCCATAGGTCAACAATCTCTTTTTTTAAGATAACAATTAATAGATAACTTAGATATGAAAAAATATCTTCCTCTATCTCTTGCAATGCAATAAATAGGAAACTTTAATCATATTAACATGATCTAAGTGATTTTACAACAATTTCATGTTAAAAAATGACATGCATTTTAGGAAAACAAAATTCTCCCCCTAAATGTATGCGTATGTTATTTATTATATTTTTCACGTTTTTATGTAATCTATCATATTTCTCTCTTTTTTCCATCAATAAAAATATATATAATAAAGAGGTAAATAGATAAACAAATAAGATAATGTAAATTATAGAAAGGAATGAAAACATACATTGCATAATCTCCAAAAGCACAATATTCATTACAAATTAAAAAAGTAAAACTATAGAAGCATAATAAACAATGTATGGCTGGTATAAGAGATCTATAATGGTGGATAGCGAGAGAACATATTAGCCATCATGTTGTTTTTTTTCTTTGATAGGTCATCAATAATATGAGTTTGAATGTCACGTAGATAGCGCACATCCCCTCGCATATGTTACACCTTGGTCTCAATATGCTGTAGTCGATCTTCCACCAAATAGCCATCATGTTTATGTGAGGAAGGAGTTGGTGCTGTCTTAAACATGACTTCAAATTCATCATTGCTACTGCCATGTTGTTCATCATCCTCAGCATGTATGCCTATTTGAGTTCTAGAAACTCATGCATCATCCTCATTTAATATAAATTTCATTTTGGTCAGAGTTTTATTATCTATTTCCATTGTTGTGAATATGATTTCCTATCCGTACCCATTAAGAAAATATCATAATGCTCCAATATTCATGTCAAGGCTTGACCATAAATAATAGACTTTTGCTTCTGATCAGAAGCCATGATTATATTGCGAATAGTAATATTTGGAAGATTAATATGCTTATTTCAAATCATAAAATAAATCAAGAACTTATCCATGAATGCATCCTCATCATAATGTCTTTTTTTAGGCAAAATATTATGTGTTATGATCATATGCAATAATCTAGGCCAAAAGAGCAGGTCTTGGCTTTTAATCTTTGCTTTATGAGCAAAATCATTCCTATCAGTATGCAAAATCATTGTTTCATCATATATAAACTCTTAAATTGTAGGAATTATCTTGATTTCAAAAACCCTAAGACCTTAATTTGAAATCCCTAAAATATCCACAAGTATTTGACAATCGAATTTAATATGTTTATCTTGCAGACTACTCACAACCCTAGACTCAACATTAATCCTTATATTTATTAAAAAATCATTCTAATAAGCTTAGGGTAGCTAGGTTTCTTTAAAAGAATAAACTACTCCAACCTATGGATGTATATATTCCATCAATGCTGAAAGCATGAAAATCAATTCTTAATCCTCTTTTAATGGCCATTGACCTCTTTGCCAAAGAACTAAGAAATCTTTGAAAACTATCACCTTGGTATGATGTAAGGACATTAACCTATTTTCTCTTGGATTCCACATTTCTTTAGTGTTTCTCGTGTGCCATTGAGCTTGAATATTCAAGAAATTGACTCCAAACAAGCTTAATATGGTGGAATTTGAGTGAAATTTGAGAGGGTTTCAAGTTAGGGTTTTGTGTCTTATAAGGATTTTTTTAGTTTATGCTAAAAGTGATAGTTCTATAAATACCATAGAGCAACCAATTGACCGATTGAATTGAGTTAGTTCAACCGATCGACCGGTTGAAACTCAACCTTGAAAATTCTCAATTTTATCTTTTGATCCTTCTTATGCCCTTGAAAAGAGTTATTTTTATGTAAACATTACGTCCAAAATCCAAAGAAATCGAGGGGTCAAAATCTGGAATTTTGGGCAGTAGCCTCACTACCAATACTTTGTCTCAACCAGTTGACCAATTGATCCAGTTGTATAAACCAATCAACTGGTTCACACAAACCTTAATATTTTTTTAGTTTCTCTTTCGAACATGTTTTTTGAGTCTATATACACTTTTTTGTCCAACTTGTAGACAAACCCAACTCAAATCTAAAAAATTTAATGTTCACACAGTAGCGGTGCTTTGTTTCTCTGTTTCAATCGATCAATCAGTTGAACCGGTATAACAAACCAGTCGATTTGTTCGTCCCAGGTCTGTACTGTTAGTGAATTTTGCAACAACATAGATTTTTCATGTTAAAAGGGTATATATCTTATCACTTAAACATGTCCAACTTATTTTCAATAATATATACACACAAAAATAAAACCTTAAGTATCATTAGCATGAATAAAGCCTAAGTTCCTTGTTATTTCACAAAAGTGATCCTTATCTAAAAGCTTTGTGAAAAATATCAGCTAGTTGGTGTTTTGTGCTTCATTTCGACTCGATGTGCAATTTGAGATATATGTCCAAACTTGTACAACTAGTTAACAGATATTTTAAGGTCAATTTTGGATTTGATTTAGTTCATATAAGTGGATGTAATGAGAGTATGCATCACTCTATGAATGTAAGTATTCATTTTCTAAGTTATCGAGTTTACTTTACATTCAAGTTGTTTTAATATTTGGTTGCTTCTTTAGTTGAACTACTGTTTGTGTGGAGTGGATTTGATCAAATTGATGCTCGTATAACTCTGTAATATAAATTTGAAATTACTTAAGTAGATCTAAAACTAAATCTAGAGTTCAAACTAGTTAACTTAGAACTCTAAAGTTCAAACCAATTAACTTAAAATTTCAATTTTAAATTACAAAGTCCTTTTGATTGAGACAGACATAAAAAAACCTACAACAAATATCTTTATATTTTCTTTGATATTCATATTGTCGCACGTGTGCGACGTCGCGACAAAAACATTCACCCTCAAATTTGATCTAATGTGGCAAATGTGTGAAGACAAGGAATTCTTGTTTTTTATTAGTGGAAAAATAGAATGGGAGTCGCCACCTAGTATTTTGGTTACTAGGAACCCTAACTAGTCTCAAAGATTACGTACGGGGACTAGTTGCGTAAAGGGAAGGTATTAGCACCCCAAATACGCTCTACCTATGGTAGGCTGCATTATTTTATTGTTTGATCAAATCTAAGGTCTTGTCGTGTTTTTTAGCTGTTGACCCGTCTATGGTTTAAGAAAAGTTCTCCTTGGTAAAGAGGTCATTGTTTTATCGGGTAAAACCTAACCATTCTAATGTCAACAAAAGAATTTAATATCCAGAATACGTCTTATGTATAAGGTCGTACCCCCAGATATTAAAAAAAAAAACAAAATAATTTTTTTTGAAAATTTTGAAATATTGGCCAGTTCTCGTGATTTTAATAAACTGGTTATTAAAACCAAATGCATGCTAAAACACCCCCCCTCTTTTTTTTTTTTTTTAAGATACAATATGATTTATTTTATTTTATTTTAGAGAGACTTGGTCGTATGCATGAAAACAAAAACTAATTTTTTTTTGTCATGACGAAAACTAGGTATTTTAATACCGGATTTATATCTTTGCAATATAAAAATACAACCCAATATTGATCAAAATGCAGTAAAACATTTTCGGAAAATCAAAGATTTTTTTTTGAAGAATTTTTTTATATATATACATGTAACTGGTTACTGTAGTAACCTGCTAATTATTTTCCTTGCTGTAGAAACGTGAACACACGTTCTGGATGCAAGGGACCAGTCGAGTAGACGAGAAGAAGAAGAAGAGTGTTACCTGGAATGGAGATGCTCTGGTAGCTGGGCTCACGGTTGCGTTGTTATCGCGGTAGCCGGCTGTGGTGGCAGACATTGCTTCTCTTTCTTCTCATCTCTGCTCCGCCGTGCTGTCTGTTTCCTCTGTATTTCATTTCTCTCGTCAACAGTGTTCTTGCCTCTCTGCAGTGGCTTCGTGGGGGTGCTGCTGGTGCTTGCGGTGCCGCTGGTGGCGGAGAAAAGGAAGACGGGCCACGATGCTGACTGGCCAGCGGCTCTTCTTTATTTCTCTGTGTTTCCCTTCTGCTTTTTTTTTTCCTCTGCTCTGCTCTTCCTGTTGTTCCCTGTTATATTCTTTCTCTCCCTCTCTGGTTCTCTCAAACGTCCCCTGGAGCTGCTGCCTGAAGATGAAGATGAAGACGAAGTTGAGGGTGATCAGTGCTGTGATCGAGCGACGTTTTTTTCTTTCATTCTGCTACTGTTTTCATTCCTGCACTCTTCTTCTTCTTCGTTTCTGATTTTCTGAAATGACGAAGACGATGGCAACGCTGGTTCTGATCTCAACGATTTCCTCTGTTTACATTATTTCCTTCTGCTTGTTTCTGTCTCCCTCTCGTGCTGCTTCCCCACTCTCTCCTGTCCTGCTCGCTCTGCCTCCCTGTTCTGATCTTCTCTCTTCCCGGCTCATCTCTGTTTTTCCCTCTTCTTCCACTCTCTTGTGCTTGATAACTTTTGCAGAGGGATGACAGCCGTGACATATGCTCCATAATTAAAACGAATTGGCGCTGTTCCTGATGCAATGTCTCACAGCCAGCTGCATGAAACCGTTACTGATGAAGGCACCGTTTTTGCAATTTTAAATGACATTTCTGATTCCGTCCTTAGATGTTTTTACAACCTTGTAATCAAACTCCCGGATAAATTATAACTGGATCCTTTGATTTTAGTGTTTTTCCGGTTTGATCCTTAGTTTCGGATTGTTTTAATTAAGTCCCTAATTGACATCAAACTTCAATACTTATGCAATTAAACCTCTGATTTGACCAAATTAACTTTTCAAATTTATAATTGGACCCCATAACTTTAATTACTTCTAATAAAAGCCTAAATTGACTTAAAATATTAATTTTTTTGCAATCAAACCCTCCATAAATTCAATTAAACCTTTGATAAAATTTAATTAAGTTCATAAACATCTTATTTTGGACTTTTTTTTCTCAACTTGAATTTTCTTTGTCAATAGAGCTCTCATCAGTAAAAACAAATATAACATCAAATTTCAATTCTTGTATTTCTGAACCTCCTCAACCAATTCCTAGTCATTTTATGGGTATTTCCGCATTCTTTTCTCACTCATGTTATTTTTTTTTTATTCCTTCCGAATATTTTTTTTTAATTTTTGTTGGGGAACCCCAAAATGGATAACAGCACATATCTTATTAGTTTTATAAGTGCAAACCAACTATTAATATATTACTTATATAATAATTTAAATTAAATATTTTTATACAATATTGCATAATTTTTCTCTATGATTAAATTTACTAGTACTATTATGACAATAATAACAATTATAATTGTCTTATTCATAGTATTTAAAATGTCTAACAAAATCGTTTAGCTTTACTCAAATAAAATATTATTTAAATAAAACTACAATGTTTATTAGTAGTAGTATTAAAAATAAATTGTAAAATTAAGTAATTGTTTTTTTTTAAAAGACATAATATGATTCCACTCCTTGCCTCATCCAAGTTTCAAATTCAATCGTGTTGAAGTTACCTTAATGTGATTTTATTGACTTGACAATCCCAAAGTAAAAAAAAAAAAACAAAGAACAACACAAATGATAAAAAAAAACAAGAAGACAAGCTGGTCTAAATTTAACCTAAATAACCAATAAAAAGTGGTTTGATTTAAAAAGAAAAATCATGAATATTTTTTTTAAAATTGAAATGATGACAAATTAAATTGACTTAGGTCAACCCGAGTTATAAAAAAAATAAAAAATTCAATAAAAAACCAATATTAAAAAATAAAAAAAAAAGATTTATGTGGCTAGCATGCTAGGGTGTAACACCCCGTAATTTTAATGATTATAAAGCTATATTTAGCCTTAAACTCAAGAAAATAGAGTAAATTCTTCTTCTTCTTCTTCTTCTTTTTACAATAAACACATTTCACTTAACATAATGTTAGTTTTTTAATATTAACTTGTGCTCTACCAAAATTTCTACTAGAATTTTAGTAAAATTTCTTTTATATTTAAAACATTTCAAGTTATTTACATCTATATTCTCAATAAAATTTAAATCTATCCTTCACTCAATCTTTCTTGCTATAACCTTATTTTTTACTATTATTTTTATATATTTTTTGAAAAAAAATAAAAAAAATATTATGTTTCAATAATGTTAACTATTTCACAATTTTTATTATTTTTGTATGTAAAAAAATAATAATCATAAAAATCATAAAAAATTACAAATATGCAACCTTAACCTATACATACAATTTTCAACCTCAAAACCATCAAACCAATCTCTCTCACTGTTTCTCTCAAAACTGAGACCAATCTCTACCCATTATTAAACCGGCAACAACACCAGCTTCCTTCTATTAAAGAACTATTTCAATCTAATAGTTTAAATTGTTAGGTGAGGTTCCATGATATGATTTATATAATTTTATAGTACATCTTCTTAAGTGAAAGCCTTTTGAGCTTGAAACTTGCACGAGCTTATACTATTTTATGCTTAATTATTATTAAATAAATATAAATGATGAGATTTAAACTATTATATAAAATTTTAAAATACAATTTATATAATTCTCTAGCACCAATGACAACCTCTCAACCTAACCGCCTTCCCTGCCCAAACCATCAGCAACATACTCCCTGGGTTGGTCTTTTTCCTTCCATTCTCTCAACCCGAGACCAACAGTGCCACTCCCAAGTTTCAGCTCCTTCGCCATCAACAACCCACCACACTATCACAGTGCAGCCTCTCCACCGCGCACAACAGTCGACCACCATTGGAGCCAGCCGCCTGTGACAGTAGCCCTGCAATAGACACACACACACACACACATACTTCTCCCCTCCCAAATAAAAAAACCATAATGACTCAGTCTTCCACCCAACCAAGAAACCACATCAGCAGCTCCCCTCACCAGCCCCTTTAACTTGAAATCATCATAAAAATCCTCAACCAATTCCTAGTCATTTTATGGGTATTTCAGCATTCTTTTCTCACTCATGTTATTTTTTTTTATTCCTTCCGAATATTTTTTTTTAATTTTTGTTGGGGAACCCCAAAATGGATAACAACACATATCTTATTAGTTTTATAAGTGCAAACCAACTATTAATCTATTACTTATATAATAATTTAAATTAAATATTTTTATACAATATTGCATAATTTTTCTCTATGATTAAATTTACTAGTACTATTATGACAATAATAACAATTATAATTGTCTTATTCATAGTATTTAAAATGTCTAACAAAATCGTTTAGCTTTACTCAAATAAAATATTATTTAAATAAAACTACATTATTTAAATAAAACTACAATGTTTATTAGTAGTAGTATTAAAAATAAATTGTAAAATTAAGTAATTGTTTTTTTTTTAAGACATAATATGATTCCACTCCTTGCCTCATCCAAGTTTCAAATTCAATCATGTTGAAGTTACCTTAATGTGATTTTATTGACTTGACAATCCCAAAATAATAATAAAAAAAAAAACAAAGAACAAAACAAATGATAAAAAAAAAACAAGAAGACAAGCTGGTCTAAATTTAACCTAAATAACCAATAAAAAGTAGTTTGATTTAAAAAGAAAAATCATGAATATTTTTTTTAAATTGAAATGATGACAAATTGCATTGACTCAGGTCAACCCGAGTTATAAAAAAATAAAAAATTCAATAAAAAACCAATATTAAAAAAATAATAAAAAAAAATCTATATGGCTAGCATGCTAGGGTGTAACACCCCATAATTTTAATGATTATAAAGCTATATTTAGCCTTAAACTCAAGAAAATAGAGTAAATTCTTCTTCTTCTTCTTCTTTTTACAATAAACACATTTCATTTAACATAATGTTAGTTTTTTAATATTAACTTGTGCTCTACCAAAATTTCTACTAGAATTTTAGTAAAATTTCTTTTATATTTAAAACATTTCAAGTTATTTACATCTATATTCTCAATAAAATTTAAATCTATCCTTCACTCAATCTTTCTTGCTATAACCTTATTTTTTACTATTATTTTTATATATATTTTGAAAAAAAACAAAAAAAAACATTATGTTTCAATAATGTTAACTATTTCACAATTTTTATTATTTTTGTATGTAAAAAAATAATAATCATAAAAATCATAAAAAATTACAAATATGCAACCTTAACCTATACATACAATTTTCAACCTCAGAACCATCAAACCAATCTCTCTCACTGTTTCTCTCAAAACTGAGACCAATCTCTACCCATTACCAAACCGGCAACAACACCAGCTTCCTTCTATTAAAGAACTATTTCAATTTAATAGTTTAAATTGTTAGGTGAGGTTCCATGATATGATTTATATAATTTTATAGTATATCTTCTCAAGTGAAAGCCTTTTGAGCTTGAAACTTGCACGAGCTTATACTATTTTATGCTTAATTTTTATTAAATAAATATAAATGATGAGATTTAAACTATTATATAAACTTTTAAAATACAATTTATATAATTCTCTAGCACCCGATGACAACCTCTCAACCTAACCGCCTTCCCTGCCCAAACCATCAGCAACATACTCCCTGGGTTGGTCTTTTTCCTTCCATTCTCTCAACCCGAGACCAACAGTGCCACTCCCAAGTTTCAGCTCCTTCGCCATCAACAACCCAGCAAATGTGCAAACTTTATCACCATCATTAGACACCCCACCACGCTATCACAGTGCAGCCTCTCCACCGCGCACAACAGTCGACCACCATTGGAGCCAGCCGCCTGTGACAGTAGCCCTGCAATAGACACACACACACACACACATACTTCTCCCCTCCCAAACAAAAAAACCATAATGACTCAGTCTTCCACCCAACCAAGAAACCACAGCAGCAGCTCCCCTCACCAGCCCCTTTAACCTGAAATCATCATAAAAATCCACCACTGTCCAGAATTTAAAACCCAAAACAAGCCCAGCCAGCTTACCACAGAAACCACCATTATTAGGCAACCACCTACACCAACAAGGCTGAAACCCAACACCTCCACCTTTAACAACACCAAACCTTTTACCCGAGACCACCACCCGCAACCTGACTGTTAACCCTCCTCATCACAGTACTCGAGACCACCCACCGTAGCCAAAAGAGAGAAATAAGCCCGGGAGCAGAAGAAGAAAAGGAGCGGCCACTTGAATTTGTGGAAATAAACTGGGAGGAAGAAAGCGCAGTAGAGAGGGAGATGAAAGAATCAAATCTATTTGATATCTTTTTTTTTTCTCTTTCTTTTGCATGTACATTTTAATTGATGCATGTAAAAGCCACACACGCAGATTTTAAAGATAGTCAGCTTACTAGCGCGTTAACCACACGATTCTTCAAGCCAATTTCTGCATACTGGTCAGCGCAAGATTCTCCCGCCACATGTTCTAGTAATATTTTACAGTGATTTCTGGTGTTTTCTCCCCCAAGGTCAATTTTAAACCTCAAATAAATGCTTTTGTTATTTTAGCGTTTAAATCTTATGTATTTTGATTTTTTTTTTTAGTAAGAATCTGAATTTTCTTTTAGTGATATTCTCATATAATAAAAATAAATAAATAAATTGTAAAAAAATAATATAAAAAAAACCCAACAAAAGTTCCCATATATGGGCCAAAGTTCAATCTCTTCAAAGCCCATGAAGCTAATATTTAGATCGAAAGCCTAACTCACATCATCAATATGGGTTCAAAGTCTATTTTTTAATTGATATGGGTTCAACGCTCATTTTTAGTAATTTGATATAATCTTTCTTTTAGAATTAAACATAATTTTTATCACGTCTCCTCTTGTTACGAGAATCGATGCCAAAGTCTTGCAAAAGATAAGCCACCTTTAAGGGGATTAATGACTATTTAAAAAAATAATAATAATCAAAACAATAAGTGTCTTTCTAAAAGGAATTGATATTAAGATTTTATTTTTTTTTGAAAACCAAATCGACGCATTTTCTAGTTTTAGAGATCGACGTAAAACATTTTCCATAAAAACAATTAGAAATTTAAAATAAAAATAAGCTAAAAACAATTAGGATAATTAATGGCAATTACAAAGACAAATTTAGAAGAAAATAGATAGTAAAGGTAACCTTTCGTAAGAAGAGATGTTGTAAAGGTGACATCATTCTTCTCTTAAGCATAACTAACCCTTTATTTGAATCTCTAGAACCAGTGCTAATTTTTAGGATCCCTAGTTTCTTTTAATTACTTGGTGGCGACTCCTAATTTTTCATGATATACATATTTAGTCCTGACCAACATCCATTGAGGTGCAACATAATGACAACTCCACTAGGTACTTTAGGGTTGAGCCTATATTGCTCGAGTATTCTCTCTTAATTTCTCTTTTTAGTTGTTATGCTATGTGCATGTGAATTTTATTTTTCTATAAATATTTTTATTTATTGCTATTTATTTTTAACATTGTTTATTCTATCATATTATTGTTGCATGCGCATGCCTATACAAGTTGAACTTGAATATTTTATGAGTTAGATCTTATCTTTTAAGATAGACCATTCACAAGACATAGACAATAACATGCCATGTCATATATCTTCTATGATTTTATTAGATCTGTATCGATCCTTTTAAGAAGTGTTAGAAGGTGGATACATTACTATTAAGAATACAAAGACTAATACGAAGTGGAAATAATTGTTTTCCCAAATCGGTCGGAGTCCCTATGGGTTTGGAGTCATCAATGAGAGTTTTCCAAGAAAAAGTCGATTTAGTACTTCACACATCTTTTTTTTTACAAATTACATACATGTATAATTAATTGTGCATTTTCATCAATTTATTTATGCACTTTATTAATTTGAAGGAGAAATAAAGGTCCTTTAAATTTATTTTTTCCATGAAGTTTAAAATTTAGAAAAAAAGAAAACGAGTTGCTATAAGGAACCATTGTTGTGGATTTATTCAAGCAAGCAAAACCTCTACTTTATCATGGACCCAGCTCGTCACCTATGCCGTCTCATTGCTTTGTGAGCTAAATTTTGTGAACAAGGTTTTTGAGACCATCTTTTCTGTATTTTGCATTTCACATGTCTTGGGAATTACATTGCACTTTTAATAAAGTATATTTTCTTAATCTTATTATTACTTTGAAATTCCTAGATGTTCTTTTGAATTTACGTTAACATTTTATTCTTATCTATGATCAGATAATTAAAATACAAAAATTACTAAAATTTGGTTGGACTCCAAAATAAATCATGCAAATATTAAGGCGCAATCATTACCTTCTTTGGTACAAAAAGAAGAGAAATAAAACCCCTTTCCATCTTTGATAAATATAAGAAGACAAGGCTTCATGTTTCATGCTTATCCTTATCAAAAATCATAAAATACATTCCATCTCTACCTTACAAAGAGAAAATCTTACTTCTAAAAACTTGATATTTCAATTACATGAATGGTGCATATTTAGGTTATGGACCCACCTATCCCACCACATCTTCCTCAAGGTTAAGCAACAGATTTTCCTATAAAAAGAGCATGTTGCTTGACCCACCAGATTGCTAGTCCCCTTTTGAGCCTGGAAAGTTTTTTCTTAAGATAACATAACTAGGATCACACCCTATATCGGAGGCAAAAAGAAATCACTAAAAAATCTATGAAAATTTCTAAGGTAACCATAATTCATAAAAGTATGTGAAGTAAAATATTCTAAAGGCATATTAAAAAAAAAAGTCAAGGCAAAGTTAAAGCCAAAAGGATGCCTCGTCAAGACAAATTCTCAAAAAAAGAAAAATCATGCAACATGATTGACATGTTCAAAAATGTATTGAAGTGATCCTAGGTCATCTAAACCTTTTAAACACCTTTAAGCCTAATAAATCCTTTTCTTTTCATAGCATATAACTATAGCCAATGTTATGTGCTTGTAAAAGTCATTTTTAATAAAAAAAAAACTGACTTTTAAGAAGGATAAGTAACGATCTCAAACAATGTAGAGAATTATTTGAAAGTGATTAATATTTTCTTAAGATTTTATTCATTATTATCATGATGTTAAAAATAGGTGGCATTCCCTCAAATGTCATTTTTTAAAAATTTGTACAAGTCAAAACATGCTAAAGCAAGGTACTAATCTTTGACTACCTAAACACCACTCTTCACTTTATAAGGCATATCTTAGTTGTCAACTTGATTGAGAGATAAATGTTGAAAGAAATAAATAAAGAATTGATATCATAATGACATTGATTATAAAAAACAATTAAAATCCACGAGGCAAACTCGAAAGATCTCTACAAGTGATCTTATGTCCTTTAACCTTTATACACTATTTGAGCTTCATAACTATCCATTATTTTATAGCCGTGAGCCATAGCCTACATTAAATGCCTTCAAATTCTTTTCTAATAAAAAATAACTTGTTTACATTGAAAGGTGTTAGCCTCTACAAAGAGAAACAAAATTATAACCAGAATGTGCACAACAAGTCATTTTCATGTCATCGAATCATCCGGTTTTTATCAATAAATGGACAAGCTTAATACAATATAAGCAAGATGTTTTCCTTGTTGAAAACCTAAGATTACTTATGAACCTTTTCTTGCTAAATTTTCCACGCATTCAAGATTCATTTGATCTAGATCGTTCTTTTTCACGAGCTTAGTTAAACATTTAGCCTATATATCAAAGTGCATCCTATCATTGAAAGATATGTTTTGGCTTCTCGACCAAATAAGTTTAATCTTAATGAAAATACTTTTAAATTTACATCTCGATGATTTCTTTTTAGAAAAAATACATTTCAAATTTGTGGTCTATTCCCAAGACAAGAAAATGATTTACAAAAATGATGGTCCTTAACCGAGTTTGCAAAATTCTTTGGCAAAGATAATATTGATGCATGAGAAGTTCATATAGCCTACTAGGAAAGTAAGCGGCAAGGTTGTCTACAAAGATGAACGATGATGATGGACATAAGCCACCTTAATTAGGGGGCAATGCTATTTGTGACCAAATCAACCAAGGGCAATTCTATGAGGATAATATGGAGCATAATCAATTGATAGTTATGTGGGTCAAAATAATCCTTGGAATAGGTTACATGTTGAATTCCTTAAAAAGAAAAAGAGAAAATTGAGGTTTAACTCTCTATCAAGGCAAACAATGAGCGTGAGATGACACACAAATTCCACACTTGGGGTGCACGATCTAATTAAAGGCAGTATCATAACTAAGAGACAATTTATCACTTCTTAAAGAATGGTCAATTGAGCAAAAGCTTTACATAGCACATATAAGAGAGCAATATTTATAGCATAAGGTCTAGGCTGCATAACGTAGTGGCTGTCAAGCACATTAATCATGTGAGCAAGAATCAAATGGGCTAAGGAGTCAAGTGATCAAGAAGACTTGTCTTAGAAATTGCAAATCTAATCCACCAAGCAAGAGAAATGGTGAAGAAAATGAGGGACCTATATTTCAAAGCAAGTAAGGGTGCATATATATCATTCGACCCTAAGCATTGCATAATGTTTTTTGTAGAAATATTTACAAAAAAAAAATCCCTAATAAGGCTCCAATAAGCCCAAATCAACAAAGAAGTTATCCTTGAGCCATGATACTAAGGGAAATTTTGACCCTACAATTAGGAAGTGTTAGGAAATCCTATAGCTAGGCAATTCATTTCTACACCTTGAGGCAAGTCACCTCTCTAAATGACCTTTTTCATATTGTTAATCTCTTGGGTAAGTCACCCATTATAATGAGACTATTTATTTTGTAGTTTTTACATCTTGGGTATGTCATTCATGAGAATGAGACTAGATTGAGAGGTCACCCATGAAAAGGAAACCATCTTGGACAAGTTATCCATGAGAATGAGATCAGATTAGACAAGTCACCCATGCAAATGAGATTATATTAGGAGATAACCCATGAGAATGAGACCAACTTAGGTAAATCACCCATGAGAATGAGACCAAATTTGAGTAGGTCACCTATAAGAATGAGACCACTATGGATATATCACCCATAAGAATGAGAGCATTATGTGATTTCTGAAGGTGTCAGATCCCTTGGTCGAAACTTAAAGGTGTTAGATCCTTTTCGTTTCAAACATCGTGTTTCCTTTTAAAACTTACTATACAGAGCCTTTTACAAGATTTTGTACCGTAAGCATTGCAAAGAGAGTGCAACTATTGTAATCCAATTTCTTACCTCCATTTTTGTATATATTTTGAAAAATATAGAAAAATCCAAAAAAATATGTCTTCAATAATTTTAGTAAATTTTAACAATTTTGTTATTTTCTTCATTTTAATTTAATTTTTATATGTAAAAAAATCTTGAAATCATAAAAAAAATGCAAAATTGCAAAAAAATACAGATAGGGGTTGAAATAGGATCGATAATTGAGTATCACGAGCATAAATGAAGTTTGGAAGTTTTGGGGCTATAATTAAGGTTTCAATTGGAGAGGAAATTTAGAAAAAAAAGCTTAATTTGATGTGATTTGGCTAAGAGTGAAAGAAATTTGAAGTTTAATGATGATTTTGAAACAAATAGCCAAGTTAGAAATCAATTAGGGGCCTAATTGAAAAAGTAATTTGAAATTGGGAATCAATTTAGTTTAAAATGAAGATTGGAAGAACCAATGATTATTTTGCAACAAATAATTAAATCTTGAGGAATAAATTGATTCAATTAGGGACACAATTGAAAAGAAAAATGATGTTAAGGGATTTCTGTATACAATTCTTGCTCCAATCCCTGTGCATGCCACTCTAATCACCCTTTAACTATTTTGTCCCTTTTCTTTTAAAAGGTTAATCTCCTCTTCCTCTAGGGAAGTTTCATATGTCATTCCTCTTTGTCTTTTTTTTTTTAATTCAACTGTAATCTCACCCTTATTATATACAACCACCAATATATTTCCAATATTAATTCTTCTGACATCCCTAGTCACCACTATAAACAACCAAAGGAAAATATATATATATTTAGAGAGAGAGAGAGAGAGAGATGATGATGATGAATACGATATTCACTGCTGATGCAGAAAATCGGCAGCGACGCAGTTTTCACTGCCGATGCAGAAATCGACAGCGATGTAGTTTTCGCTGCCGATTCTGGATTTGGCAGCGACGCAGCCTTCACTACAGATACAGAAATTGGCAGCGACATAGTTTTTCGCTGCCCATTTCTTGATCGGCAGTGACGCAATTTCACCATGGAGAAAGTGAGAACTATCAGGGATCGCATCAAAGCCGCACAGGATAGATAGAAGAAGTATGCTGATGTGAGGAGAAGACCTCTCGAGTTCAGTACAGGGGACTAGGTGTTCCTGAAGGTAGCCCCATGGAAGAACATGTTACGGTTTGGATTGAAAGGGAAGTTAACTCCCCGTTTCATTGGACCCTTCAAAATCTTACAACGAGTTGGACCAGTAGCCTATAAGGTGGATTTGCCCCCACAATTAGCCAGGGTCCATGATGTGTTCCATGTCTCCTTGTTAAGGAAGGCTGACGTAGACCCCGCCCGAGTTCTACCCCAAGTCCCAGTAGAAGTCAAGGAAGACTTAACACTGGAATTGAGGCCCATAAGGATACTAGATCAAGAAGTGAAGCAGTTACGAAGCAAAAAGATCCCCATCGTCAGAATCTTATGGCGAAATGCTCAAGTAGAAGAGGAAACTTGGGAGAGGGAGGTTGAGATGAGAAAAAAGTACCCCAATTTTTTTGAACTACCAGGTATGGAGTGTGAAACTTCTTAAATTTCGAGGAAGAAATTCATATTTAGGAGGGGAGAATGTAAACACCCAAAGGAAAATATATATATATATATATATATATATATATATATATATATATATATATAGAGAGAGAGAGAGAGAGAGAGAGATGATGATGATGAATGCGATATTCGCTGCCGATGCAGAAAATCGGCAGCGACACAGTTTTCGCTGCCGATGCAGAAATCGACAGCGACGCAGTTTTCGTTGCCGATTCTGGATTTGGTAGCGACGCAACCTTCACTACCGATACAGAAATCGGCAGCGACATAGTTTTTCGCTGCCCATTTCTTGATCGGCAACGACACAGTTTCTGCTGTCGATTTCTGGATCGGCAGCGAAGCAGTTTTCGCTGCCGAGGTAGAGATCGGCAGCGAAGCAGTTTTCGCTGTCGAGGCAGAAATCGGCAGCGATGCAGTTTTCGCTGCCGATTTCTCAAATCAACAGTGACGCAAAGCTGGGAGGGAGGGGTAAAACTGGTTTTAGATAAACCAAACAAGGATAAGGACACACCTAAACCAACCCCCAAACAACACATTTCATTTGATGGGTAGTATAAATACAAAGAGGGGAGAGAGAATGACCCATCTTCTTCCCAAACCAGCAGCTGCATGCCATTCTTCCCTTTCCCTTTCACAACAGAAACGTGAATCAAACCAGTAGAGATTGCCTTGTGAGCTTGTGAGGGAGAGATGAGACCTTGAGAGAAGAGTGGGCAGCTGCATAGAGGAGAGGAAAAAGAGAGTTGGAAAACGTGAGAGGAAGAAGAAGGAGGAGAACCAGCAGCTTAAGAGAAAATAATAGTGTCAAACCTTCCTCAAACTTAGTTAAATTCAAAAGGTATGGGTCATGAAACTCCCTTCCTCTCCCCCTTAAGATCAAAAACGAAAATGAAGAAGAAAAACCCTAAGAAAAATTGATCTAAGACCTAAGCCAGCTATGAAGGAAACTGAAATTAACTAGGAGAACTAGCAAACAGAAGTGAAATAAAGTCAATTTCAGAACATCTAACAAATCATGGTAAAGGGCTGGCTTTAACTATGGGGTAGGCCAGCATGCATGTGTGTGTGTGTTCTGCTGTGATGAAATTAATGTGTTCTGCTGTGATGTTGTTGCTGAAATTAATGTGTTCTGCTGTGATAAAATTAATGTATTCTGTTGTGATGTTGTTGTGCTGAAATTAATGTGTTCTACTGGAATTTTGTTGAAGAATTATGTGATGAAATTGATGGTTCCGATTGGTGTGTTGGGCAGCGAAATTCTGTTTCGCTGCCGCAACCGAACCTCCTGCAGCGAATTAATATTCGCTGTCGATTTGTGTGTTGTGCAGCGAAAATCTGTTTCGCTGCCGCAACTGAACCTCCTGCAGCGAATTGATATTCGCTGCTGATTTGTGTGTGTTGTGCAGTGAAATTCTGTTTCGCTGCGCAACTGAACTTCCTGCAGCGAATTGATATTCGCTGCCGAGTTGTGCGTTGTGCAACGAAACTGTGGCACCAATAACGGTGTAGTTTTCGTTGCCGAACTGGCTGCCGGCAGCGAAACAGTTGTCGCTGCCGAACTGGCAGCTTGCGGCGAACCAGTTCTCGCTGTCGATTTCTACAATAAGCCTCCTAGGCTAGAATGACTTAAATGCTAGTAACAATTTTCATGATATGATGGTGTAAAATATGGAACACTTGAATGTGAACATATGAACTCTTGAAATAAGTGTGATGATGAATATGATTCAAAAATAAAATAAATACAATTGTGCTGATTTGTGACCATTGATGTCTTAGGTGGTGCGGTCAGGATCAGACCATCATTAAGACAGGAACAACCCACAGGTGGAGCAGGTAGGTGACTTGCACCTTTCTTTTTCATACGTTGAATCTTGAAATATTTTAACTTGAGTACTACCATATTGTTAGAACCGATATTAAATTGACGAACGTTTAAATGTTGATTAAAGGTTGATTAGCTTCGGCTAATGGCATCCGAACGGATGGCTGGGACAAATGAGTGATTAACTTCGGCTAATGGCATCCGAACGGATGGCCGGGACAAAAAGTGATTAGCTTCGGCTAATTGCATCCGAACGGATGGGCGGGACAAAGAATGATTAGCTTCGGCTAATGGCGTCCGAACGGATGGCCGGGACAAAGAGTGATTAGCTTCGGCTAATGGCATCCGAACGGATGGTCGGGACAAAGAATGATTAGCTTTAGCTAATGGCGTCCGAATGGATGGCCAGGATGAAAGAGTGATTAGCTTCGGCTAATGGCATCCGAACGGATGGCCGGGACAAAGAATGATTAGCTTTGGCTAATGGCGTCCGAATGGATGGCCGGGATAAAGGAATGATTTCGTTGTCGATGCAGAAATCGGCAGCGACGCAGTTCCGCTGCCGATTCTGGATCGAAAGCGACGCAATATTCGTTGCCGATACAGAAATCGGCAGCGACGCAGTTTCCGCTGCCGATTCTGGATCGGCAGTGACACAGTCTTCGCTGCCTATACAGAAATCGGTAGCGACACAGTCTTCGCTGCCTATACAGAAATCGGCAGCGACACAGTCTTCGCTGCCGATTCTTTGATCGGCAGCAATGTAGTTTCTGCCGCCGATTTTGGATCGGCAGCGACGCAGCTATCGCTATGGAATCCGGATGGATGGCCGGGACAAATGAATGACTAGTTTCGGCGAATGGCATCCGAAAACTTGTGTATCTATATGTACTACTAGCTGTTACATCAAATACATGAAGAAATTATAAATGTTAATGCTTTATTTAATTGCCAGACTGTTAGTTACCATTATTATTATTATTAAGTATTTGCATTCTCTTAAATGTTTTGTACTGCTGCAGGGACGTCACACCAACGAGATGTCTAGGATACCCGATACACGAGATCCTACTTTTGCAAGGAATTATGTAGATGCATTCTAAATCACAATGTATTTTGTATGGATCAATGTACTGAATGTATAACTTTTATTAGATCCTTTTTGTTTAAAATTGTGATGGCTATTAGTAGGATAAGAATGCAAACTCATGTCTATGTATATATTTTTTTAATATGAACTTCAAATCATGCAACCTTAATATTATGTGTTTGTGTAAGATTCGCTTTTAAATGAAATGTTGATTGTATGGATTGTATTTTGATGATGTGAGGATTCAAGTTCTTTGATTACCGGCACCATGTGTATTATATATATATATATATATATTGTTGTTGTTGTTGTTTTGGGCTTGGATAGCCGGGTCGTTACAACCACCTTGGTAGTTGACCAATCAATACATTCATGTACTTTTCAATTGTCATCACTAGTTTTATCACTCAACGACTCACAACAACTTTGAATGTTGACATATTGAACCTTCTATGATGCTTGCATAACCATTCAAGGTAATCTCTTTTCAACTATTATCCTAGGATTTGAGCCCTTTTTAATAATCCTTTTCCTTTTCCATTATTGGCAATCAAATCCTTAACCTCCAACCATATGGGCAACATAATTATGTTGATATCAGCTATATTGATATCATTAGCCTCCATTCAAATAGATGACCAATCAAGATAATATTGATATCGTTTCCAATTGATATCATTAGTGACTAATCAAGATCATACTAATATCAATCACATTGGTATCATTAGCCTCCATATTCTTGGATGACTAATCAAGTTTAATTTATCTATTTCCTTTTCATTTCATTCAAGTAAATGCCGATACCAATTTAACCACATTGGTATCATTAACCTCCATCACTTGAAATGACTTATCAAGTCAAGTTCAAGATAATGTCAATATCAATGTAACTACTTTGATATCACTAGCTTCCAATACCTAGACAACTAAAAGTTCAGGAAACGATGATATCAATGTAACCACATTGATATCATTATCTTTCAATACTTGGAAAACCAATCAAGCTCAACAAAATACTGATATCAATGTAACCATACTAATATCATTAGCTTACAATACTTGGACAACTAATCAAGTTCTTTTCAGCTTATCTCCTTATTTACTAGGTTAATACCGATGTCAGCCTAATGGACATCATTAGCCTTCATTGCATGGACAACTAATCAAATCATTTCTTTTCTTCTCTATCTCTTTTTTTTTCCTCATCATTCTTATTACATTAATTATAAAACACAAAATTAATCCATTGATTATAAAAAAAATTCTACAATTTACTTAATATAAGTGTCAGGCACCTACTTAGAGCCTATGCTCGTGGTGCTGCCCTCTGCTGCTGTGGTCCAAGTTTAGTAGCCTATCCTATACAAACATAAACATAACCATTATAAACAAACTAACCATCATTGGAGTTCCATTCCAATTCTCACTCAACCTAGGTTTTCAAATTCAATAACAATGGAGAATTTTAGAGTTTCATACATACTTATACTTTTCATAACTTTATTTATCTCTAAGGATCCACCTACTTAATTTCTCAATTCAATAACAATTCTACATGATTTTAGTCCCTGCACCTATATATGAAATTTTAGCCAAATAGCCTTTTTTGGGAAACCAGCTACTGTCCTTTAATTATTTATTTTTTTGACCTTGTCAACCCTTTTTAATTATAACTAGACACATATTTACATATTTAAATGGTTCATTAAGCTCATTCTTTTCATTTCATTTGATTCGAAACTTCAAGGATTAATTCCTTGAATTTCTGCACAAGTTTCTAGACAATTTAACCATGCACATGTTATATAACCCCATTTTAACACAATTTCCTCATTAATTCAAATTAAGCCACCCAACCTTCTTATTCCAACATGTTCCTAAAACCACTTTAACATGGAACGTGTATTTTTCTACTACTTTTTCTTTAATATTTCTATCACTCAGTTGTTTTACATCTCATGCAACATAAAATGATCCAATAATCATAACAACTACATCAATAAGGTGTATTCACTTTTTTTGTTAGTTTAGGCCAAAGATTCATATCAATAGGAACACAAGTCCTCCCTTAAATTTTTACGCAATTTACTTCATTCCCTATTGTTAAACACATTATAATACACAACTAAAAATGGATTTCATATCAATTTTAAACTAACTAATTCAAATCTTCCAACACCAGTTGGATTGAATTTTATATGTGTCACGAGGTCGCACTGTGATGTCGTCTGGTAACGGAGAAGGCTTTTGTCGTGCCTCTCGTGTGAGGTGTTGTGTGTTAGGAAGGATTTTTGGATTTAATCATAAAATTATGGTTAATGTTTAGGAGTCGCTACCTAGTATTATGGTCACTAGGAATCTATGGTCTGCGAGAGTCTGGATAAAGGATTGGTTGTGCAAGGGGAAGACGCATCACCCCTAGTGCACCCTACCTAAGGTAAGCTGCATTGTTGTTTGATTATTTTTTCTAACTCGGGTTTCTATTCGTTGGTATTTTCTAAGGTTCAAGGCATATCTCTTTTAATGAGAGAGTCTCTACCTTATCAAGTTAAATCCTAACCATTCTAAAGTCTGAATTTTAACATCGCATTTATTTACGCCTTGTATCTTTAATACCCAAGGGTGTACTTTATCGTGTAATTTTACACCCCACAAATATTAAAGTCTATATCTAGACCCTAAAAAAAGATTGAAAAAAGGTTTTTGATATTTTGACCAAACCCTAATAGATGATCATAAACTGGTTATGATATCCATTTTTTTTTTATGTTCAAAACATGAGAGATATGGAATTTTTAATGAAAATATGCTTTGAAAATTTTTAGAATTTGGTCGTATGCATGACAACAAAATATTTTCTTTTGTTTTTGAAAAGAAAAATTAATTTAAAAGTTTATGAGATTTGTTTTTGAAAAGTTTTGGAGGAAACCGAGCATTAAATACCTGATTTGTATCTTACAGTGTAACTAGTTAAACCCAATATTATGCAAAATTTATGGAAAAATATGCAAGAAAATCACAAATTATTTTCAAAGCATTTTTGAAAATGTTTTTGGAATTTTTTTGTTTTTTTATATATAATATATAATATAATATATTATATTAACTAAATATTATTAAAAATGTGGGTCGGGCTGACCTAGATAAATGGGCCAAGCTCAGCATAAGGAAAAGGTGGGCCGATATCGCCCTAAAATGGTTGGGCCGATATTGGCTCAATATATTTTTTCTTCTCTTTTTAGGTGGGCCGGACCCAACTTGTACATATAGGCTAGGCCGAATTAGGTCCGGCCCACATCCAAAGTTAATTATTTTGCAGAAACGTGAATAATTACTGTTCACGTTCTGCATGCAACCAAATGGTTGCAGAAGTTGCAGACAGGCGAAGGAGAAGACTACTAGGGGCAATGGTCACGACCGTGATCAGGAGGTTGAGCAAGTAGTTCGGGCGGTGGCGTTGCAGGGAACGGTGGGGGAGTTGGCGGTCGATGGTAGCGAAAGGAAGAGAAGAAGAAAATCTGCAGAGAAGAGAGATAGAGTGAGCAACGATGGCTCCTTGTAGCCAGAAGGTGGCCGTGTTGGCTTCCCGTGGTGTAGCTAATGGCTGAAAATTTGATGGTGATGACAGTGGTGGCTAGGATGGTGGAGAGAAGAGAGAGAGTGAAGACAGACGGCAGAAAAGGCAAAATTCTAGGGAGGAAGGCTGGTTTTCGGTCGATTTTGGACCCAATTTTCCCCTCTTTTAGGCCATGAAATGCACCCATATTTATAGGAGGTGGAATAGGGACATTTTATCTTTAATGGTGCCAAAGTGGCCTTTGGTTTGGCTGGGAAGGATCCCAACCGTTGGCTATCAGTGTGCATCGTGAGTTGTCAAATCTGCAGGAAAAGGCTACCTGAGTTGGCCTCTTTAGGTTGGCGCTGGGGCCGGTGTCATGTTAATAGGCCTGAAATGGCCATACTTGAGGATAGAGAGATGTCAGGTGACCATTTTGATGCATGTGTTGTCAATTTTGGTGGACATATGAGGCATTAAATGTACCTTAAAAGTAGCTCTTGAGCTGTCATTTCGGGTTGAAAAATGAAGAAGATAATGAATAGTGAGTAGACGACGCACCATCTGCTTTTTTTTTTTAATATTCAAAACGGCGCCATTTTGGGCTGAAATAGGGATTTTTTGCCGATCTTCAATTTAATCCTCCAGCTTACACTGTTGTGCAATGGTACCCCTAATTGACCCTAAACTTTTGATTTAATGCAATTAAGACCTTGATGAATTACTGTTTGAACCCCGAATTTACGCGCCTTTTGCAATATGGTTCTTGGTCTCGGATTTATTCAATTGAACCCCTAATTGACCATTAAACTTTTAATTTCTTCAATTTTGTTCCTGATTTCAATCAATTAACTTGAAAAAAAAAATTAAATTTGGTCTCTTAAAATTTCAATCTTCTCAATTAAGCCCGAATTGGGCTCCCAAATTTAAATTTTCATCAATTAAGCCCCAAATAAAATTAATTTGACCAATTTAAAGTATAATTAAGTCCTTGCACTTAATTAAATCCTTCAATTGGACCCAAATTAATTCTTAAGCATAATTAAAATTTAATTTGGCTCATGATTAAATCAAATTGGCCTATTAAAAATTTAATTATGTCCTCGAACTTAATTTTTATGCAAATTCATCCAATAATCATTTAATTTGACATTGAATTTGCATTTTCTCTCTATTTTGGGGCTTAATGAGGTACAATTAGGTCTTTAATTTTCTCTAAAATTACAGCTTGATTTTTTTATATTTTTATGGTCCTCATTGATCTGTTTTGTCCACATTGCCAACCTTTATTTTATTTTTTTCATTTTTATTTTAGAAAAATAAATTTTAGGGAATAACCCAGAATTGGATTATGACAACATACATGGAAGACATGGATTTTCTTTAAAAAAATCTTTTCATTTTCATATTACCATTTATTTTATAGTTGACTAAACATAATTAAATTCAAATTTCATATCAATTAAATCAACCCAACTCAATCTCTCTACCTATCCTTAGGCCGAATCTCACTTCCAAAAAAAAGTGTTTTTTTCTTTTAATTATCTTCAATTCTCACATTACCTACTCTTATGCCATACACAAGAACATAGCTATAACACAAAATAATCATTTCAAGCAACAATTCATTCAAACGCAACATTCCATATTCTATTCATCATATAAAAATATCTCAAGTCATGGCATAAACTTATACCAAGCTTTAAACAAGGTTTCTTACCTCTTCACAAGAAATCATGAAGAATTGAACAAAGAAAACAAGCTTTTCCTTCACCTCCTGTTATTCGTCACTCTAACCTTCAAAGCTTCCATTTCCAAGCTTTATAATCTACTTGAAGTTTGAAATTTCTAATTTTTATCCCTTAAAACCCCCTTTGAACCCTTAGTATAAGGTTTTTAAGTGATTTAAATAAGAAATCAAGTTGAAGAATGAAGAAAACCCCCCCCTCTCTCTCTCTCTCTATATATATATATATATATATATATATATTTTTTTTTTTCTTTCAGCCATAGTGGTTGGAAACAAACTTTTATCGACCAATTTTCTTGTTATTTATATATATATTTTTTCATTTAATGTTCTTTGTATATTTCGTGTAAACTATCCAGTTACCGACCTAAATTGTAAGACCTTCCCGAACTTTGATTAATCTAATTATTTTTTAAAAGTAGAAAAATATTTTAGGAGACTTATTGAAAAATTTCAACCCGATCTGATGGTCGGATTGAAAATTCCACATGCTAGCATAAAACTAGTTAATAAGTGATTTTCTATGAAATTTTGATTTTTCTTATTCAATCTTTGCATAAATAATATAAATTATTTCATAACGTCCCGAGAACATTTTCTTATTCTAAAATATATTTATTTTATCTTTTTTTATCCTTTATTCTTTTTACGAACTTATTCTTATCTTATAATAATATTATTGATTTTTAAATGATCATTTTATTATTTTCCTTTATAGCATTCTTTCTCATAGTTTATTCCTTTTTACATTATTAATTCCTAAGGATTATTTTCTCATTTCAAACAAATACAATGTCAAAAGAAAAAATTAAAAAAAAAAATCAAAAGAACAAAACGTAAAAAGCCAAAGGAAAAAAAATATTGTGGAAACCATTACAATCCATTATACTCTCTTTTTTTATTATTATTGAATTAGTCACACGTTTTAATTTTTTTAATCTTAATTATAATGATAATATTTTATTTTTAAAAGTTCTTAAGACGTGTTTTTTTGATATATATATATATATATATATATATATATATATATATATATATATAACATAGCCATATTAATTATTTAATTGAATACATAGTTTTTAAAATGCCTCCAAAAACCCTAATCCCTCAAAATATCCCATCCTCACCGTCAGCTGCTCTCTCTCTCTCTCAGGCTCAGGACAATAAGAAGTGACTGAGAATATCCCTAAAATCAGTCCTCCAAAATCCACATTCCTCCTTCCTTTCTAGATCCTATCGTAGGTGTCCTCTCTCTCTCTTTCCACTTCCCCCTCCCTTCCCTTCCCTCTGTGTTTACGGCAGCAAACAAAGCCAACAATGAACTGTTGCTTAAACCGTTACCACTGCTCTCACTCCCTCTCTTTCATCCACCAAAACAAAGCTTCCTCCTCCTCCTCCTTTTCTCTCTCAAAACCCAATCGTTTCCGCCTCTTCTTTTCGCAAACTAACTACCCGAGAAGAATCACCTCTTCTTCCTCCATTCGCTGCAGCAGCAGCATCGTCCGCCAAGAAACAGAGAAGAGGAGCGTGAAAACAGGGGCTGGAAAGCGCACCGACTTGAAGAAAATCTTGATTCTTGGTGCTGGACCCATTGTGATTGGTCAAGCATGCGAGTTCGATTACTCCGGTACTCAAGCATGCAAGGCTTTGCGAGAGGAAGGGTATGATGTTATTTTGATTAACTCCAACCCTGCCACTATCATGACTGACCCGGACTTGGCTGACCGCACTTATGTTGCGCCATTGACGCCGGAGGTCGTTGAACAGGTGGTGGCTAAAGAACGTCCCGATGCCATTTTGCCTACCATGGGAGGCCAGACAGCGTTGAATCTTGCTGTGGCTTTAGCGGAAAATGGGGTTTTAGAGAAATATAATGTTGAATTGATTGGAGCTAAACTGGGTGCCATTAAAAAAGCTGAAGATAGAGATCTTTTCAAGCAGGCTATGGAGAATATAGGACTCAAAACTCCGCCTTCGGGCATTGGGAGCACGCTTGAGGAGTGCATTCGCATATCGGAGGAAGTTATTGGGGAGTTTCCTCTTATTATTCGGCCTGCTTTTACGTTGGGTGGCTCTGGAGGTGGGATTGCTTACAATAAAGAGGAGTTCGAGGCTATTTGTAAGTCAGGGTTAGCTGCTAGTTTAACCTCACAGGTTTTGGTGGAGAAGTCACTCTTGGGGTGGAAAGAGTACGAGTTAGAAGTAATGCGCGATTTGTCTGATAATGTTGTTATCATTTGCTCCATTGAGAATATTGATCCAATGGGTGTGCATACAGGGGATTCAATTACTGTGGCTCCCGCACAGACTCTGACTGACAAAGAGTACCAGAGGTTGAGAGATTATTCTATTAAGATTATAAGGGAGATTGGAGTGGAGTGTGGAGGATCTAATGTGCAGTTTGCTGTTAATCCTGTTGATGGTGAGGTTATGGTGATTGAGATGAATCCTAGGGTGTCTAGGTCTTCTGCTCTGGCTTCCAAGGCTACTGGTTTTCCCATAGCCAAGATGGCTGCTAAGTTGTCGGTGGGGTATTCATTGGACCAGATTCCTAATGATATCACAAAGAAGACCCCTGCGAGTTTCGAGCCTTCTATTGACTATGTGGTGACTAAGGCAAGTAGTAGTTGTAATTTTTCTATGCTCAATTATGCTTTATTGTCTTTCTTGAGTAGGATGACTTGGGTTGTTTGCTATCACTTTTGTTACCGAGATTCATTAGACCATTCTATGTTAGGTTTATATATATCATTTGGCTGGTGTGTTTCGAGCAATGTTAAGTGCAACTGTTCCTGCATTGCCTGTCTGCTTCTCCATGCAAAATATTTTCTAAATTGAGATGGTTTTGTGGATTTCTAAATCTTAGCTTTCTTTTGCAGTACCAGTACGCTCAGTTTGTACATTTTTCCGATTGTCCTTATTATCGTTATTTCATAACTTATTGATTTGTCATTCTGGCACTTCATCTACTACCCCGCATTAGTTTTTCCTACATCTTTCTAATTATTTTTGCTATGTACATCTAGATCCCCCGATTTGCATTTGAGAAGTTCCCCGGTTCTCAGCCAACCCTTACAACCCAGATGAAATCTGTTGGTGAGTCCATGGCATTAGGCCGAACATTTCAAGAATCATTTCAAAAAGCTGTTCGATCATTGGAGTGTGGATACTCAGGATGGGGATGTGCGCAAGTTGCCGAACTTGACTGGGACTTGGAAAAATTGAAGTACAACCTCCGAGTTCCAAATCCTGATCGCATTCATTCCATTTATGCAGCAATGAAAAGGGGTATGAAAGTTGATGAAATCCATGAACTGAGCTTCGTGGATAAATGGTTCCTCACTCAGCTTAAAGAGCTGGTAGATGTGGAACAATATCTTATGGCTAGGAGTTTGTCTCATCTGACAAAGGATGACTTCATCGAGGTCAAAAAGCATGGCTACAGTGATAAGCAGATAGCATTTGCTATTAAATCAACAGAGAAGGAAGTCCGGTCACAACGGATTTCTTTTGGAGTTACTCCGTCGTATAAAAGGGTTGATACTTGCGCCGCAGAGTTTGAGGCCAATACTCCTTACATGTACTCCTCCTATGATGCAGAGTGTGAATCAGCTCCCACCGAAAGGAAGAAGGTTTTGATTTTAGGTGGAGGACCCAACCGTATAGGTCAGGGAATTGAGTTTGATTACTGTTGTTGCCATGCATCTTTTTCCCTGCAGGTATGTGTTTATTATAATCTTTGTATTATTTATGTTCCCCCGTCTTCCTAGGCAATTTCTTCAAAAGACTGTTATTAATGCATTTGGCATAACCTACTTTGCTATTGTGTTGATAATTTGAGATTCCAGCTGTAAGTCAACACAACACAACTTTTAACTCCTTTTCTTGTTTAATAGATTTTTTGTTTGGCCAATCTTTAATCATGAAGCGTCAATGTTGTGCTGTTTATCATTTATGCTATTAATCAAAGCACTCTGCCTGTTATAATGTTTTTCTTTCTATCAAAATTAACTTGTAAAACATCGATAGTGTCTTTTCATCAATTGAATAAACTTGGATTGATGTTGAAAGAAATGAGTAATATGGAATTGTTAAAATGTGCCTAAATTTCTTTAATTTAATTGCTTGTATACTTTGAAAGTTTAGTAATGTCTATGTTTTTGGTGTTTTTTCTGTTGGAACTAGTACAGCATGAAAAGGAGCATCCAGGTATGTGAGCTAGAGGAACATAAACAATGATGAAATGAATCAAACACTTTGTAAACTCAAGCAAATATCCATATGCAGCTGTTTGTGGTTAGAAGTCATGTAAATGTGCTGAATCTATATATGACTGTGCCCTGATTTAGTTTAGCAATAAAATTTCATGCATTCAATTACGGACCTGATAGTGTTTTTTAGTTGTGTAGTTAAATAATATGTTGGAATAAATGTAAAGGAACCTGCTTTTGTATGACTTGGTACTTGAAGATGGTTACCATTTTGGTACATCATTTTTTAATTGTGTAGCTTTTCCGCTTTGCAGAGTGCAGGATATGAGACAATTATGATGAATTCAAATCCTGAGACAGTGTCCACAGATTATGACACAAGTGATCGTCTCTACTTTGAACCCTTGACAGTTGAAGATGTTCTGAATGTAATTGAATTGGAAAGACCTGACGGGATCATTATACAGTTTGGAGGTCAAACACCCCTGAAGCTGGCTCTTCCCATCCAGCAGTATTTGGACAAGCATAAGCCTCTTAGTGCCAGTGGAGCTGGGCATGTACGCATATGGGGCACATCACCTGATTCTATTGATGCTGCTGAGGACAGAGAAAGGTTCAATGTGATTATAAAAGAGTTAAACATTGAACAACCAAAAGGAGGCATTGCTAAGAGTGAGGCTGATGCTTTAGCCATTGCAGCAGACATAGGTTACCCAGTTGTTGTCCGTCCTTCTTATGTCTTAGGTGGCCGCGCAATGGAGATAGTATATAGTGATGACAAGCTTGTGACGTATCTTGAAAATGCTGTTGAGGTGGACCCACAACGCCCTGTGTTGATAGATAAATATTTATCTGATGCTGTTGAGATTGATGTGGATGCACTTGCAGACTCACATGGTAATGTGGTGATTGGTGGGGTAATGGAGCACATTGAGCAGGCTGGGGTCCATTCAGGTGACTCAGCTTGCATCCTTCCCACACAAACTATCTCATCTTCCTGCTTGACCACAATTCAGTTATGGACTACAAAGTTGGCAAAGAGTCTGAATGTTTGCGGTCTCATGAACTGCCAATACGCGATCACCATGGGTGGGGATGTTTTTCTGCTTGAGGCAAATCCTCGTGCTTCTCGTACCATTCCATTTGTCTCAAAGGCAATTGGCCATCCACTAGCTAAATATGCTGCTCTTGTTATGTCCGGAAAGTCACTTAATGAGATAGGTTTCACAAAAGAGGTAATCCCAGCACATGTTGCCGTCAAGGAAGCAGTTCTTCCATTTGATAAGTTCCCAGGCTGTGATGTGCTGTTAGGGCCTGAGATGAGGAGTACTGGTGAGGTAATGGGTATAGATTATCTGGTTGCGCTTGCATTTGCCAAGGCTCAAATTGCTGCTGGGCAGAAGCTACCACTTTCTGGTACTGTGTTCCTTAGCTTAAACGACTTGACAAAATCCCATCTCGAAAGGCTGGCAAGGGCCTTTTTAGGACTCGGCTTCAGGATTGTTTCGACTTCTGGAACAGCTCACTTTCTTGAATTGAAAGGCATCACAGTGGATAGAGTGCTGAAGATGCATGAGGGACGGCCACATGCTGGTGATATTCTTGCTAATGGGCAGATTCAATTGATGGTGATCACTAGTTCTGGTGATTCACTTGATCAAATTGATGGCCGGCAATTGAGGAGGATGGCACTTGCTTATAAAGTTCCTATAATAACAACAGTTTCTGGTGCTTTGGCAACAGCAAATGCAATTGAGAAATTAAAATCCTGCAAAATTGAAGTGATGGCCCTTCAAGACTTTTTTAATGTTGAGCCTCAGAAAGATGATAGTAAAAATTTGCAGCCAGCAGCTTCTTCTCTATGATTGAGGGGGCAATTCCAGTAAGTGCTCCAGTTTATCATGTTTCCTGTTAAATCTGGTTTGTTGTTGCTATTGTTTGGGTTGGATTTTCCTTTCAGTTATATGTTCTTGTAAAATTCTGTCTGCCAATCTTTTTCACTTCCGTGAGCTATTTAATAATATCCCCGTAATGTGTGTTAGGGAATTTTTGAGCATAAAAAGTGTAATACTTATCTGTAGTTTGAAAATTGGCCTGGCCAGAATCTCAGTCCAGGCATAGCAAATGAGTAATCTGTTGCCAGAAACTTAGTTTAGGTATAGCAAATGAATTGTCTGTTTTAATGTCTGCATGGCCAACAACAATTTGAAAAATCATTTTTTTGCTCAGCCGATCTCTTTCCAAATACATGTTTGAGTGAACCAAACACGTAATAGAAAAATGAGCTAGATTGTTGTAACTTGTGTTATCAGGAACGAGCATGTTATTAGTTCTCGTTTCTTAGTTATGCAGCTTTGCATGGGAAATGAATGGTCTTTTATCAAGTGAAAGGGCAAAATACTAGTGATAAAATAGAGGGTTTTTTTGTTTTTTTTTTTAAAATGAAGTGTGCAGGATACCAGGTTTTAGTAACACTGTCTTTTTCAGAGGCTGCGTTAAGGCTCCTTTGTATTTTGTACTTTCTTTCGCTGCTAGAAACTTACCTATCCTAGTCAAATTTTAAGGTTAGTTAGGATAAACTACCTATTCTAACCACAACTTTTTGCTCAAGTGTATGTTGTGCGTGCATTCACTTTCTGCTACGTGTTTGGTTTGTTATGTTGATGTTTTTTCCCTACTGAAAACAGGTTATAAAAAAATCTATCGAACTTTATTCGCCCTCTGGGAATGATGATACATAGAGGGATTAGCGGGGCCATGTGCATGCCATTGTTTGATCCTTGCAATCATGTAGCTGTTTGTTTTCATATGCTGTCTGATGACGGTGATGAAAAAAGATTAGGAGATTTGAAGTTCAAGGCATGGAGTCTAAAATGGCATCTGGGTTCTTCTTGTTAGTTTTGCTTAGTTTGATCAGTTTACCTAAAGATTGGCATCTAGTTTTTTTTTTTTTTTTTTCTGCAGACAGGTTATTTGTGCTGGTTGGCTACCTGTAGTTTTGCATTGCTATCCTCTAATGTTTCGTCTTGTTTGTTAAATTTAAACCGCAGGGTTCAAATTAATGGGTATGATTTTAGCAATTTAAACATGGCAGAACCTAGCTACTTCATTAATTCTTAAAAAAACTCAGCTGCTAACTTAATTCAAAATTAACTTTGAGTAATCCATCTTAGAGATACCATACAGCATGCGTGCATGAATGGAGATGGAGGATAGCTCAAAACATGACTCGCACTTTATTAGATCTTATTTAGTTTTGTCATTGGACTTCAATCAATGTTTTTTTGTTGAATTTTTATTATTTTGTGGGTTTTAAACTCAAATTTGATCTTGATTAAGGATTTACTATTTATTTTTAATTTTTGACATTATGATCAGTTTATGAATAATAAGCTAAGACTTTTGATTTCCTTCCTCAATTTTTTCCTCCTCTCTTCGGCCTGTTTATACTTCTTTTTAGCCTGTTTGAAAATAACTGTTTGAAAATGTGATGTTGATTTTTAAAGTGTTTTTTAATTGGAAATTTATCAAAATAATATATATTTTTTAAAAAATTATTTTTAACATCAACGTAATAAATGATTTAAAAACGCTAAAAAAATATTAATATAAAAAAAATTAAAAAAATTTTTATAATTTTTTTAAAACATGAAAACAAACTGGATATTCAAATCAACTTAGATATAAGAGTCAGTTTCTTGGTTGTTCTCCCCTTTTCAATATTTCCACAAGAATTCCAAAATCTCCAAACCATCAGGAAAGCGAAAGGAGATTAAGCAACAACAGTAGCAACGTTCTTTTCTTGTTTCTCAAATTCTCCTATAGCACAACAATTTTCTTGCACGGGTCTATTTCCCAGGAACACCAACAGTATACCAGCAAATCAGCAGCCCTCGTAGACGTTGGAGCCAGCCACCACATCCACACATGATCTAACCACGACAACCCTTTTCACCTGCAAGCAGACTTGCCTGAACAAGCCTCATTGCCACCAACAAGACCGGACCAAAAACAACCACCCACAATCACCACAAAATCAGTTTCAGCCACCACCAATCGCACCCCGACAACCTCCATAAAAAATCCAACCTCCCCACTGTCGAACAAAACAACACCACAATAGCCAGCCCTGCCTTGCAGCCCCCCTCTCCCTCCCTTTAAAAATCACTGCCCCTTCCTCAACCACGATAGCTATGACATTAGATTTTGAGAGACACGTGAAGAATGAAGAATTAAGTAAAGAGTCTTCTGTCAAAATTTCACAACGTAATTCTTATTTTTATTTTTTTAGATTTGTTTCTTTTATCTTAATTAAAAAAAGAGTAACATAAAAAACAAAGTAAAAAAAAGTGTTACCAACATTTAGCTAGACAACACTATATTAATGATTCTACCTGCATATACAACAATCCAAGTGGTTCATCGCTAATCTAATTAGTAAATATTTCAATTTGTTTAATTTTATTTTTCTAATTTTGCACTTGTCATTAATGTTATTTTTGTGCAAAAAAAAAAAACTTTTGTTTTTTACCCTATTAGTGGGGTTTAGCTAAATAAGCTTCAATTAAAAAACAAGTACACATGGTTGCGTGCATGATCATCGGCCACATGTGTAGGGCTAATATCAAAAACCCTGGGAGGACAAAATGGATGCATTTTATGCATGAGAGTCGACTATAAAGGCAGGACCCCAAAGTGGTTAACATTAAGTTGATCACGAGAAAATGTGGACTTGATCATAAAATTAATGTACTGATCATAGGTGTCAAAACTCATTTCTGGGTTATTTTTTAAATTCATCTTCTTCTTTTTTAAAATAAAAAAAAATAAAATAATAATAACAAGATTGGCACCAAGCTGCAATTTTGGATGGAATTAGGAGTCTAATTGTATTTTATTTTACCCAAAATTGGAGAAACAATGCAGATTCAAGATCAAGTTAAATGATTATTGGACGAATTAACATAAAAATTAAGCTCAATGACATAATTAAATTTTTAATAGGTTAATTTGATTTAATCATGGGTCAAATTAAAGTTTAATTATGTTTAAAAATTAATTTGGGTGCATTTAAATGATTTAATTAGGTGCAAGAACTTAATTATCTTGCTCATATTTTAAAAATGCAAAAATAAAAATAAAATAATAGATATCATAACTTGTTTATGATTATCCATTAGGATTTGATCAAAATATCAAAAACCTTTCACCAATTATTTTATTCATTTTATACTAGGATTTAGATGTAAACTTTAATATTTAGGAGTATAAAACTACATAATAGAGTACACTCTCAGGTATTAAAGATATAAAGTGCAAAATAAATGTGATTCTAAAATTTAGACTTTAGAACGGCTAGGATTTCATCTCATAAGGTAGAGACTCTCTTAAGAATGGAGATTTGTCTTGGACCTTAGAAAAGATCAATGAATAGAAACTTCACTTAGAAAAACAATCAAACAACAATGTAGCCTACTCAGGTAGGGTGCACTAGGGTTGATGTATCTTTTCCTTACACAATAAGTCCCTTACCTAGATTCTCATAGAAGATAGGTTTTCTAATAATCATAATACTAAGTGGCGACTCCTGAACCTTATAATCATAATTTTATGATTAAATCTAAAACCATTTCCTTTTTCCAATGCCTCTTTGGAGGCTTGGCCCTCTATTCGACATTGCCCCACGATAATATTGCGACTTTACTGGAAGGTGTGGAGTTCGGCATGATGATCCTTTCTCTCCTTATCTATTTCTAATCAGCATGGAATATCTCTCACGTATGTTGAAGATAACTTCTCAACAACCAAGCTTCCATTATCACCCAAAGTGTGCATTTCATAACATCTGTCACCTTGATTTTGCTGATGACATTCTTCTATTATGTCGGGGGGATAAATCTTCTATTCAAATTCTTTTGAAGCAGTTGTATGTCTTTAGCCAAACCTCAGGGTTACACATTAATGCAGGGAAATCTTTCATATATTTTAGTGGAATTGGAGACGGTATGAAGTAGGGTATCCTCCATGATTCTTGTTTTTCTGAAGGCAGCTTCCCCTTCAAATACCTTGGTGTCCCCTTTAGTCCCCACAGGCTTCTTGCTACCCAGTTTTTCCCCCTTCTACATAAACTTGAATTTGATATACAAGGCTGGATGGGCAAGCACTTATCCTATGCTGGTCGGCTGGAGTTAATTAGATATGTTCTCTTTGGTATGGTGAAATTTTGGCTCAGCATTTTCTCTATGCCAGATATTGTCATCAACCAAATGATATGCATTTACAGGAACTTCTTATAGACTGGTAACATAACTAGAAGCAAGTCTGCCTTAATAGTCTGGAAGCACATCTGGTTGCTAAAGAATGAAGGAGGCTTTGGGCTCTATGACATTAAGGCAAGGAATAATTATTTTATTGCAAAGCAGCTATGGAATATTCATTTAAAAATTGACTTGATTTGAATTAGATGGGTGCACCATTTTTACTTATATGATAGTACTATCTAGTTGGTTTCGTTTTAGAGAACCTGATCTCTCTTATGGAAGTCTTTACTTACTTTTCGAGACCAGCTCCTTGAAGATTGCAAGGGACAATTAGAAGTGATCTCTATGATGCAAAGTTGGGGCAATATTTTCGAGCCTTTCTCAAGTCATGCTTATGAGTTTTTGAGATTCAAAGGAACCTCAGTGTCATGGGTTAAGGTTGTTTGGGAACCTTGGTGTTTACCAAGACATAGTTTCATCATTTGGCTTGCTTTGCTTGGGAGGCTGGGAATGAGAGACAGGCTGCACTTTGTTGATATTGATGCTAGTTGCGTCTTCTGTCAAGATTATAAGGAAAGCCTTATTCATCTTTTCTTTGCTTACAGTTGGACATCCCTCTTGTGGTCGAAGGTTAAATCCTGGCTTCGGCTTTGCAGAGGTATGCCCACTATTAGTAGTGTTGTTTGGGGCCTCACTCTCAAAAGGTAAAATGTTGTTGCTAGAATGAAAAATGGTCTCCCTCAATATTGTTATGTACTTGATATAGGAAGAAAGGAATAGAAGAATCTTTGAGAATTCCTACACATTGGTTGAATCTCTATTTCAGAGATTTCAGGTTTTATTTTACATGATATTGCACTTTTATGAGCTCAATCACCTTCAAATTAATGTTAGCTGACTGTATTGGTGGTTGCTCTGGATGAACTTTCTTATAGGAAGTTGTCTTCTCTTCAATTTGAAATCCTTCAAGCCACATTGCATATGTTTCTTGTTGGGCCTTTGTTGTTGTTGTTTCTCTTGAAGATTTGTTATGCTGCATGTTGCTCATGTGATTTTGCATCCTAGTTTGATATGCTTTTGTGTTTCCTGCTCCAATTGGTGCTCAAGACGTCTACTTGTCATGACTTTTGCTTTGTGTTAGGTTGGGAACCTTGTATTTTATGGTTCCCCTCATAACCATTGTCTACTAATTTTAACTTGTTAGCTTCATTTCCATGGTTTGGATGTAAGGTTCTATCAAGGAGTTTGTTCCTTACTTTTGTAAGTCATTGTATATAAACTTGTTGGTTCTCTGACATTGTAAATTTTTTATCTATTAATATACTTATATTTTGATTAAAAAAAAAAACAAAACAAAACAAAAAGAAGAAAGATGGTGACTTCACTGAGAAGGCCTTGTTTAGTTGGACTAAGCTTTGCTTGTTTGGTTGTTTTTCTGTGTACTTTTGTTGGTATGTTCAATTTAATTTTAGCATGTATTTTTATTGCTTTAGCTTATACTATAGCTTTCCCAGATTTGTTGGCTAGTTTGTGCTTGCCTGTTGTACAAAAATGTGATACCTTGGATATCCTATGTTTGCTTCGGATAGAGAGTGTTGTCTTAGTTTACACCTCTAGGATGTTTTGTTAGTTGCATTTGCTTTTGAACTTCCCTGGCTTTTCCATTGATGCCAGCAGCTGGGTTCTTAAACTTTGTCTATATACAGCGCACAAGTTCTTGAATTCCTCTTTGATCAATATAGTGATATGGACACAAACGCGGCCAGTCATCAACGTGACCAACATCTCTAAAATATGGATACAAGAACATAAATTCATGCAAGGAGTTCACGTCCAGAGTGTTGACACAGGAAGGACATATAGTTCATGCATTATTGCAAAGTGAATAACGTGGTCTGTAATAATAGATTAGTGGTGTAATTCCTTGTTAATTGTTTGTCATTTTGTTTGTTAATTCTCTTATTTTAATTCTTGTTATGGATGACTATAAATTCCAATTGGTAATTTAATAGAAGTATACAAAAAATTAACCCAATTATCACGATTCCCTCCCCTATCTTCCTTCCTTCTTCTTTCTCCTTAAACTAATTCTATCATATATATATAAACTTAAGATATGTGTTTGTGTAATTGTATGATAATATATCAAGTTGTTAGGAAGTCAGGATATAAGATTGACAACTGTTGTTTTAAATTTGATAATATATCAAGTGGTTTGCGGGGTGGGGCACCCAATATAGAGTTATTATTACCAAGTTGGGACCTAGAAGGGGTACTACGAGTGTCCTAACATCTCATCCACTGGCTTTTTGTGACCAATTCATAGTTTTGTACTAAAGTATAAGCTTCATCAATAGTGGACACACCTTCAAGCACAACCTCCCTCCTAAAGTCATCGTTTAAGCCTTTTAAAAATCTACTTAGAGTCATCGCTTCATCCTCCCTAACTGCACACCTCATTCTATACTTGTCAAATTATGTCATATATTCATTGGAGGGCTTACCTTCTTCCTTTAAGTTATTCCACTGGTTTAAGAGATTTCCCTTATAGGAAAGAGGTAAGTACTTTTCTTGTAACTTGGTTTTCATTTCAACCCAATCAGTAATAAGTGGTTGACCTCTCTTAACTAAAGAATCTTCTACACTTTCCTAATAGAGCTGAGCAATCCCATTAAGTTTCATCTTTGCAAACCTTACCCTCCTATTCTCAAACAAATTATACCAGTCAAAGAATTAATCCATGTCACGGATCCATCTATCAAAGATTCACAGGTCAAGTTAACCCTTAAAAGTTAGGGTTTTCACTTTAATATATCTCATGACTCGCTCATCAGGGTCATCGTAGCTGTGATGACCTTGATTGTGATTGTACTGATGATTCCTAAGGCGAATTGATCTTTAATGGTAATTATTGGAATGTTCATTATCGTTAGGGTAATCAAAGTCATCGTAACCCTGCTGATGGTTATGTTGGCGGTTCCTACGAGGAACTGATATTTGATGATTTTTATGGTTGTCATTGGAATGTTCACTCTCACTAGACTACCTTACTTGTAAAGTTTCTATAGACTCCACCCTCCCAGAAAGGTGGACATGTTGTTTATTTTCGTTTGCATAAATTGTAATTGCTCTTGAATATCTCTAAGAGCATTACTAGAGTTCGGGTCAATGGTACCTATGACTTCTAGATTGTATACTAGATGACCACTACGTAAATGCATACAAAAAAAATCATAAGATTGTGACTGAGATCATAAACAACACTTGCAAATAAAACAAAATTTAAAATTACAGCTAATATTTAATTATTTTATTTATCTTAAAGACTAAGTAATGACGAATTAAACCAAGAAAATTTACAAGCAAGCAACGTAAGTCCTTTAAATGCACACAGGTAATTCAAACATAATATTTTAATTTTCCCACAAATTTAACCAACCTCCATAATTAATTAAGAGGATCGGATATTCAATACCAATAAATAAGCCTAAAGTTAAGGTGATTCAATTTGCAAGGTGAACTATGTATTTTATTTGTTTATTTATTTATGGGCAGGTACAAAGAACAATATTAATGCTAGATCTTGGTTAACAAGTACAAAAATATACCAGGAATATTGAAATTCAATGGTTAAAAGAATTTCTGACCAAATGACGTGGTAATGAAGGATGATGTGGCAATTGTTGTGGCAGGAAGGATGACATGGCAGAGTATGCTTGCGTGGCAGGATTGGTGATGTGGCTCTTCCCGCTGGTGTAGATGTTCTCACTTATGTGTTATGGTTGGCGTGGCTAGGGTTAAATAATTTTGCATTAGGAGTCTCTTGCAATTGCTGAGTCCCTATGGTTTCTTTGGTTTCTTTGTAGTTGTTACTAGCGGTGATTGTGGAAAGAGGCGTGGCTGCTGAAGATGAACTATTATTGTCTCTTACGGTGTCGATCTACTTCTAGTCAAGTTAGACGCGACAGATGGCTGGTCGTGGCGGAAGCTATGGTGGTGTGGTCTTAGGTTGTTGACACTAAGTGATATGTTGCTGCTGGTGTGGACAATCTAATGTGGAGGCGTTGCAGGGAGTGTTGGAGGCAGCAAGTTAGAGTGGATCTATGGACTGCTTGTGGCATGAAGTGGTGGCTAGATGACAGATTTGCCACTTATGTGGAGAGTGACTTGCTATAAGGGTAGATGCAATTTGTCGTCGTGGATGATGTAAAGAGTTGTCGTGGGTTTTGATGGCTATTGGGGAAGCCCGATTTGCTCTCTAGTGAGGATAGCATGCTTTGCGGTGAGTGTTTGCTAGTGTGGATGGCCATCGTTATTGATGGAGAAGATGAATAGTTTCTTTTTTACTGTAATCAGAACAGAATGTTTAGAGAATTTTTTATTTTTTTCAGATCAAACTAGAAATTCCACAAGCCCTAATTATAGCAATTAATTGTAAGAACAATTAAAAATCAAAGGCTTTGATACCAAATTTGATGTGGAATAATGAACCAAAAAAAATTAAAACAAAAAAAAAAGCTTTTAAAGAAAAAAGCTGAGAATTGAAAGCAAAGAATGAGAAGAATGAGAATTAGAAATTTACAACTGCAATATTTTTAATTAATCATCGAAAGTCCTTCACAAAATGAAAGAGAATATATAAATAACATAACCCTAAAATATTTCACTATTAGACTCATCCAATTAACTAAAACTATTTAATATAAATAATTTAAATAAATAAAATAAATAATGAAATAAATTTAAACAAGCTAAGTCTCCCAACTAAAAAGTTACTAACCTTCTTTGTCTCTATTATCTTTCTATGCTGTCTCTTGTGGTTACTATAGAATGAACAACGTGGTCTGTAATAATAGAATAGTGGTGTAATTCCTTGTTAATTGTTTGTCATTCTGTTTGTTAATTCTCTTATCTTAATTCCTGTAATGTATGGCTATAAATGCCAATTAGTAATTTAATAGAAATATACAGAAAATTAACCCAATTATCACGATTCCCTCCCCTATCTTCCTTCCTTCTTCTTTCTCCTTAAATTAATTCTATCATATAGATATAAACTTAAGATATGTGTTCGTGTAATTGTAAGATAATATATCAAGTTGTTAGGAAGTCAGGATATAAGACTGACAACTGTTGTTTTAAATTTGATAAAACGAAGCTGAAACTCATGATAGAATGCCTTTAATTAATGTTCTTATTATGCTTGACATTATTATTTCTATTAAATTATTTGAAATTAGCAGCTCTCTTCGTAACAAAAGAATGATAGAATTGGTTTTCCTATAGTTAAAAAATTTGAAACATATTACAGCCCTGGATTAACTGGTTCATCAAAGCTAAGAGAGCCTTTAGTTTAGTCACTGCAAACCTTTGGACAATTTGGAACGCCGTTCCGAGAGCCTAAAGAGACAACAAAAAGAGCATCATAGTTGTATGGATTAGCAAGTAGTCCAAAAGGGTCCTCAGATCATTGCTTGCGACTGCGGCCATTGTTGCAATACTGATGTTGTTGAGGATTGAGGTCAGACCTCAGCTTTGTTTTTGAAGTTCTCATGAAATCTGATAATGGATTGATCTAATCATCTTGGCAAAGCACGTACTTTAAAAATGGTAATTAAACCCGGATTGCCTTAGGTCGTTCTCAGCTTATCAAAATAAAAGATTGTTGTAGAAAAACTCAGATTGTTTTCAATGCCTCATGCCATACAAGAAAGAAACCTGTTTAGCGATTTTTGCACTTCTTTACTGCTATCAAAGATGTGCAAATGATCAGCTTATTTCTTGATTCTTCTCCATGCACTAAATAACACAGTTCAGCAGTTTCTGTTCCCAACATTTCAGCCCGCCTCTGCACGCTGATGGACAGGTTACGCTAGATACAGAGAGAAGACAACGCCCCTACACCGAAGAAAAGTGCCTCGAATTCTTCCAAGAAATAGGTTGGCTCTCCTCACATACCCTAATTGTCTTCTATTTTGCCTCTGCGACTCCTGGCACCAATTTTCTAAAGATATTAGGTTCAGTTTTTCCTAGGACTACTGCTGCAATGCGTTTGTCTACATTGAAAAAAATGGTTCCATGGTCCAAGGTTAATACATCCTGTTTACAGAACTGATAATAGTTTGGTCTTATGCTATTCCATTACAGTTAGCTACACTTACTTTTCCCACCTCCATTTTTGCCTTTTGTTCATGCAAACTGCTTTATCACAGTAGTGTTCAGTGGATGCTTACAGGTTGCCTGATTAGATCAAAAGCGATTGCTCATTGCTGCTTCTAAACTTTGTTTTTTTATAACAAAACAGAGGCCAGTGTGCATCTCCTCAGAAGTTGACATAGATTAAGGTTGGCACAGACCAAAAACAAAATTGAACTATCACTCTTTGCAGTGAGTTCAGAACAGATAAAGAACCTCTTTGGCAGCTACAAATCCAGTTACAATGCCGGAAAGTTTCGTATCTTAGTCGTTGTCGGTTCAGCAGTCTTTAAATAAGGTTTTGCTTGCATAGCCTGTGCCCGAATGCAGTTGCCATATTTGCAATATTCATAGGCACCATGGTCTGCAATGTTCCAGGACCAATCTCCACCTTCCAGAGCATGCCACAAATACAAAAATTTATGTCTGCAACATGATTTCCTTTAATTGTCATCATGCCTTTCCTACTTTTTGATTGCACACTTCAGGCTGGTTCGATTTGCATATTGCGGTGGTATATTTATCCTTTCATCGATACAAAACACTTTTTTCTTCCTTCCTGTTGCAGATGGAATGAAGAACTAGGAATCTGCACGTCAACCACATTTTGCTCACTACCATGTAGCTCGCTGCAACTTTTAGAACTTTTGGAATCATCGTGGACTACAGCTGCCGAAGTCCCTTCGTCGCAGCTATGATGACAGTCGTTTGATTAGAATCGATGCAGCTTTTTGCTATTAGTATCTTGTCTGTTTAAAGTCTTCTCGTTGCGATGTATCACAATGCTTTAAATGCTAGAACTTAAGGTCGACGGTGTTCATCATCATTGATGTATTTATGCAATCTCAAACCACTACTACTACAAACTTAAAACCCGAAACACTCCCTTTATTGTGGATTTGGATTATTATATTATTTTGATTAATTTTTTTTAATCAAAATGGCATGTTTTATTATTTTTTTATATAATAAATCTTTGATTTACGTGTTATCGAATTAACAAGGTTATGGATCAAGTGTCAAGTTAATAACACGGCTCAAGTTGGTAATTAATTACCAATCGGGCTCTAATACCAAGGATGTAGAGACATATACTCTGAAAGAGTACCAACAAAGCCACCTCTCTGGGCACTTAACAGCTACTCACTAGAGTGTCATGTCTCTTCAGATGATAACAAAAGCTTCTAATTCACTTTGAGGTATTATGCAAGGGGAGAAGGGACTTGAAGGATAGAGAATTAGGAAGACACATTTTTTATTTAAAAGGCTTCTCCTTTGAGTTCTACCCCTCTAAGGTTTTACCTTAAAGCATTACACACAAACTCTATATATACTACTTAGAGGTTTTTGCTTACATCACTTATTACATTAGCAAGCACTAACTAAAGCACACTCACATTACACTTATTTTAAATGACTTATGATGTGGCAAACACTAAACAGAAATGACAAGCTAGTACAACACACTAATATCTGTTGACAACAGGTTCATAATCTGAAGAGAGATTCTGATCTGAAAGGTCATCCTGACCATGAATAGTTTGGACTTACAGGGCCAGCATATAGTCATCTTTGGCAAGCATGTCCATCTCATGGGGCTCTATAAGTTTTGGTATTTCCCAAAATTATCTATTAGAGTTTTTTGTTACAGTACTACATCTTCAAGTCATGAGAATAAGCATAATATTGAGGATCATATAGATCATAGTAAATTTCTTTGTTTGGATCTGTTCCTTTAGGCCATATTTCATCAGGAATAATATTGTTCTTGAGGCATTTTGTTTTTTGCAATGTCCTGATATCCTAGAGGTTAGTCAAGGGGTTGTCATACAGGGAGTATAGATGGGTGTTGTCTGCAACCTGAGAAAAACTCATAACCAAATTGTCTGCTGAGGCTTTAAAGGGCCTGTGGAATAGGAAAACAAAGAACAAATAGGCAAAAGCTTGCTTAACATATTTGTTGCGAAGTGTACTGCGATGTACTTCAATCCAGCAGGTCTATGCATTAGGTCATTTGGATTTTTCCTATTGGAGAAGAGAGATTCATTTTGTAGGGTTGTAGAACCATGCAAGGAACTTTCAAGAATAGTTCCAAAAGTCTGCTGGCCAAGATGTTCTGAGAAATCTGGAGACAGAAATCGATGGGAAACTAGATAGCAATATGGTACAGGTGATAGAAATACCATAAGAAAAGTAGAGTTTTTTGGGGAATAATCCAGCAAGTTCGAAGGTGAATGAAAAGGTATTTGGAATGAATGCCTAAACTTTGAAAACAAAAGGAATTCATATCATAGTTTAGAAGAAGGTGGTCATGAAGGCTAAAGAGTTTGTCTTTTGCCTGAAGGTCGAGGGTGTTGTTAAGAACCATATCTTGAGCAAGATGAAGTAATTCATTTGCTAGGAATTCTGTTTCAGGTGGAGGAGGAAGCCATAAGAATCAATGGGAGTAATGTTTGTGATTTTGGTGGTCAGGTGAGCATGTTTGGGATCAAGTTCTAATTGCCTTTTATATGCTCCACGGTAAAGGTGTACTTGAAAAATCACTTAGCTAATTGCAAAAGTTGTGGATGAGAAAACATCTTTCACTTGAATTGTAACAATTTTGGAAATGAGGAACAGTCCATGACAGCTATGAAGTGATAAACTTCAAGGTAGAACTCAAACTTTTAGATGTCATACTTTACAGCTAAGATTTCCTTGAAAAAAAAGTGGTAGTGGGTTTCTGACTCCTTGAAAGACCCACTTTTATAGCCATATTTATTTCGGTAGCCATATTCGTCTTCAAGGAATAGAACACTCCAAAACTGGTCACTTGCATCAGTTTAGAGTATGCGTTGTCTTGTTGATGGAATGACTAAAGCAAGTAATTTTTTTATGGTTGTCTTTAATTGTTTGACAGCTTGAGTCTGATTTTCTGTCCAAAGAGCAACATCTTTCTTAAGCATAAGTTGAAGTGACATTATCATCTTTACAACTCTTGAGATAAAATTTCTAAGATATTGAACAATTTCCAAAAACTGTTGGACTTACTTTCTCGTGAAAGAGCCATCTGAAAACTTTTAAAGTTCTTCAGCAATATAGGTGCCAGATGTATGAAGACCATCTTTAAAGATCATGCTAATAAACTTTATTTTCTTTTGACATATGAGCATCTTGCTTTCAGAAAGCATGATGGCAAACTATATCTGCAAATTGCTTTAATAAAGTAGCATGTGACTCCTCATCTTATGAGAAAAGTAACACATCATCAATGTAGATTAAAGCGGATTGAAACATGGGCCCAAATACTTTAATCATGACATTTTAAAATAATAAAGGTGCTACTTTTATTCCAAAGAGCATGACTCGCCATTGATAATGATAATCTGGTGTGCAAAAACCTATTTATATCTATCTTTAGGATGAAGTAAATCTCAAGCCTCTCCATTATCAACCACATATTCATTCTCTAAGCACAAGTGGTTACTTTACTCTAAATGATATACCAAAAGTAAAATGACAAGATAGAAATTGAGCCCATGTTTCAATCTGCTTTAATCTACATTGATGATGTGTTACTTTTCTTATAAGATGAGGAGTCTCATGCTACTTTATTAAAGTAATTTGCAGATATTGTTCGCCACCATTGTATCATGTTTTCTAAAAGCAAGATGCTCATCTGTTAAAAGAAAATATAATCACTTGGCATGATCTTCAAAGATAGTGCTTATATACCTGGCACCCAAATAACTGAAGAACTCCAAAAGTTTTTAGATGGCTCCTTCACGAGAAAGGAAGTCCAACAGTTTTTGGGAATTGTCCAATATCTCATAAATTTTATCCCTAGAGTTGTAAAAATGACAATGCCACTTCAACTCATGATAATAATAAAAAAAAAAAAAAAGATGCTCCTTAGACAGAAAAGCAGACACAAGCTGTCAAATAATTAAAGATAGCCATAAAAAATTTACCTGCTTTAGTCATTCCATCAACAAGACAGCACATACTCCAAACTGATGCAAGTGACCAGTTTTGAAGTGATGTACTCCTCGAAGACAAAGATGGCCACCGAAATAAATGTTGCTATAAAAGTGGGTTTTTCAAGAAGTCAGAAACTCGCTACCACTCTACTTTTAAGGAAATCTTAGGTGTAAAGTATGGCATCCAAAAATTTGAGTTCTACCGGACAACTTATCACTTTACAGTTGTCATGGATTATTCCTCATTTTCAAATATGTTGCAGTTCAAGCAAAAGATGCTTTCTCATCCACGGCTTTTGCGATTAGCTAAAAGGTTTTCCAAGTACACCTTCACCGTCGAGCATATAAAAGGCAACAAGAACTTGATCCCAGACATGCTCCCCGACCACCCAAATCACAAACATTACTCCCATTGATTCTTATGACTTCCTCCTCCACCTGAAACAGAATTCCCAGCAAATGAATTACCTCTTCTTGCTCAAGATATGGTTCTTAACACCCTTGACCTTCAGGCAAAAGACAAACTCTTTAGCCTTCAAGACCACCTTCTTATCAATTATGATATGAATTCTCTTTGTTTTCAAAACTTAGCCATCCATCCCAAATACATTTTCATTCACCTTTTCACCTTCAACCTGCTAGATTATTCCCCAAAGAACTCTACTTTTTCTTATGGTATTCCTGTCACCTGTACTATATTGCTATCAAGTTTCCCACTGATTTTTCTCTCCAGATTTCTCGGAACATCTTGGCTAGCAAACTCTTTGAACTATACTCAAAAGTTCCTTGTATGATTCTATAACCCCACACAATGGATCTCTCTTCTCCAATAGGAAAAATCCCAATGGCCTGATGCATATACCTGTTGGATTGAAGTACATCGCAGTACACTTCGCAACAAATCTATTAAGCAAGCTTTTGCTCATTTGTTCTCTGTTTTCCTATTCCACATGCCCTTCAAAGCCTTAGCAAACAATTTGGTTAGACAATTTGGTTATGAGTTTTCCTGGAGCTGCAGTATACAGCACTCATCCATACTCCCTGTATGACAACCCCTTAACTAACCTCTAAGATATCAGGACACTGCAAAAAACAATATGCCATAAGAACAAGATTATTCTTGATGAAATATGGCCTAAAGGAACAGATCCAGACAAAGAAATTGATTATGATCTGTATGATCCTCAATATTATGCTCATCCTCATGACTTGAAGATGCAGTATTGCAACAAAAAACTCCAACAGATAATTTTAGGAATACCAAAACTTCTAGAACCCCATGAGATGGACATGCTTGCCGAAGATGACTATAAGTTGGCCCTACAAGTCCAAACTATTCATGATCAGGATAACCTTTCATATTAGAATCTGTATCCAGATCATGAACCAATTATCAGCAGATATTGATGTGTTGTATTAGCTTGTCATTTTTATTTAATGTTTATCACGTCATAAGTCATTTAAAATAAGTGTCATGTGAGTGTGCTTTAGTTAGTGCTTGCTAATGTAATAAATGATGTAAGCAAAAACCTCTAAGTAGTATATATAAAGGCTATATGTAATGTTTTAAGGTAGAACTTTAGGGGGGTAGAACCCAAAGGAGAAGCCTTTTAAATAAAGAATATGTTTTCCTAATTCTCTATTCTCCAAGTCCCTTCTCCCTTTAGATAATACCTCAAAGTGAATTAGAAGCTTTTGTTATCATCTGAAGAGACATAACAATCCAGTGAGTAGTTGTTTAGTGCCTAGAGAGGTAGTCGTGTTAGCACTCTGTCAGAGTATATGTCTCTGCATATTAAGTCAAGTTAACAAGTTATAACTTGTCAAGTCATGCAGAGAGAAAGAGAGAATAAACTAAAACAAATATGTAAATCAATGAAGAAAAAACACTTAACACTAGGAACAATTCATGGTGGGCTGCATTGTCTATTTATTTTTCCATTTTGGCCATCAAGTTTTTAAGCTTGTCAATTCCACCCTCAAAAGATACAATACCATTGTGTTTCTTTATTATTAATAATTTTTTTTTATTTGCATTATCTCATGTGTTGAGTTTTGATGGATATTCCAATATGAATTGGGTTATGATTTTGTAAAATCATGATTTAATTGAGGTTGAAAATATAAATTATAAAAATGAGAACCATATTTGACAAAGAAAAAAATTACCCCCTTAGATTTAGTAGGGAAAACTTTAGTTTGACCTCTCAAATTTTAATTTTCCTATCATCGAGTGTTTGTTGTTATGGGAATTTATATTTTGATATCAAACTTTATTTTCTTTACATTTCAATTCTTGTGTATTGAGAGAGGTGAGAGAAAGTTATTGGAAAATTTTAAAAAGAGAAAATGCTTGAATGAACACATTTCAACTACAAAAAATATCAATCTTTGTGTTAATTAATTCATCTTCTCGAGTGGAGTTTAATGAAGATGATGTTTCCCTATAAACATGTCAGAAAAGTATATCATGGTCCGTTAAGTTTTTTATTTGTAAATCATTGTAGAAAAAACATTGTATAACTAATTCACAGTGGACCTCACTATTCATTTTGAATAGTGCAATTTTTTTTCCATTTCAACCATCAAGCTTATAATCTTTGCAATCTCATCATCAGAAGTTACAATACCATGGTTTTTTTTATTTCAATTTGTATTTTCTTGTATATGATGAGTTTTGATGGATATTCGAATATGAATTAGTCTTTAATTTTGCAGAATTAGGATTTAATTGTTGTTAAAATTACAAATTATAAGAACAATGATCAAATTTGATAAAATAAAAAAATCACCATTTAGATTTATAGTGGAAAACTTCAATTTGATCCCTTAAATTTTAATTTTCTATTATTTGATCCATGTTATTCTGAAAATTTGTGTTTCGATACCAAACTTCATTTTCTTCAAGATTTAGTTATTGTGTGATGAATGAGGAGAGAGAAAGACATTCCTGAAAAATTTTAAAGAAAAAGAAAATGCTTGGATGGCCATATTTCAGCCACCAAAATTATTGACCTTTGTATTAATAGGTTCGTCTTCTCGAATGGAGTTCAATTGAGGTAGTGTTTTCTTATAAACATGCTAAAATAATACATTAGGGTCTGTTAAGTTTTTTTTATTCGTAAATCATTACAGAAAAAACATTTTAGCACTAAGAATAATTCATTATGGACTACCTTGTTTAATTTGAATAGTGTGATTTTTTTTTTCCATTTCAACCATCAAAATTTTATCGTTTCAATTTCATCCTCAAAAGTTACAATACCATAGTTTGTTTAATTTCTTTCAATTTGTGTTATCTAGCATGTGTTAAGTTTTGATGGATATTCGAATATGAATTAGTCTTTGATTATGCAAAATCAAGATTTAATTAGGGTTGGAAATAAAAACTATAAGAATAAGAATCATATTTGACAAAAGAACAGAAAATTCCCTATTTAAATTTTTCATAGAAAACTTCAATTTGATCCCTCAAATTCAATGTTTTTTATCATCTGGTCCTTGTTGTTTTGGAAATCCAAACTTCATTTTCTTCATGTTTTTGTCCTTGGTTGTTAAGAGATGTGGGAGAAAATTGATAAAAAAAAAAAAAACCTTTAAAGAGAGAGAAAATGCTTGAATTGTCACATTCTAGCTACCAAAAAGATCAATCTATGTCAATAGACTAGATTTCAATGGAGGTCGTGTTTCCTTATAAACATGCCAAGAAAAATCAATCGGGATCTATTAAGTTTTTGTATTCCTTTAATTTGTTTTTAATTATTAAAGGGTGTTTTGATGTTAGAAAAAAGTTTATTGAGGTTCTTAACTTTTTATAAGATTTTTAAGGTATTTTTAGGTGAAACCAATTTGAAAAACTAGTTATTGTGGTCCAAATACCTGGACCACGATTTTCTAATCAAAATATATCTAACAAATGATAAGTCACTTACCATACGAGACGGTTAAAAACAAAAAAATTAAAGCAGGCCAGAGACCTCTTAGATGCACGGGCATAAGCTACCAAGCCCATCACGCCTTGGTTTTTTTATGATAGGTCATGTGCTATGATTCAAAGAGATAGCCTATCCTAGCTCTCTCTCCTTTTTTTTAGATTAATTTTTGAAATATTGATTAATGTCATCTCTCTTATTTTTCAAAACTACTTGGTTTAACTTTATTTTTAAATAGTGATTGATTTTTTTTACAAGTTTAAATAATTCAAAGGGATTAGTATAATTTGTCTCCAATCTTTTTCCTCATATTTTATATAAATTAGTTGTATTTATATGATGCATTTACAAAAATATTATTAGCAACAACAATTAGCATATAAGATAAAATAAATGAAAATAGCAGCCGATGTAAAATATTTCACGTGCATCTATTTTTTACGTTTACTTTAAAAAAAATAGTTTCTTGGTTTAGTATTTTGTTAGCTATGGCTACTATTTCTCAATTTATCAGTCCATGTAATTTTTAATTTATTTTATAAAACATAAACATTATATTTTCCTTTCTCCATTTATATAAAAAAAAATATATATATATATATATATATATATATGTGATGCATAAAAATGCATCCCTGACTTAGTCATTCATTTAGACATTAACGCTACAAGTTCACATACAACTACATTAATCTTAGTAAAAGATGTTTTAGATGTGCATGGTTCTAAGTTAATGCCAAAGAAAAACAGATATTGGTTACAGCTTTTCTTGCTATGATCCAGACAAGGTGTTACTTGTGTGTGTGTGTGTGTCTTGAATTTCCTAAAACCAAAATGGTTGTGTTATGCTAATTGCTAGCTGTCAGGAAACTTCTTCAAGCTAGGGCTTCTTATCAATTATTTCTCAATCAGGAGTTTTTATTTTATCTTATTCATTCATATTTACTAGGTTTCAAATATTAATTTAATGTTTTTTCAAGCAAAAAAAAAACACTACTAAAAGCAAAAGTTGTCAAACACCCCCCCCCTAATTAAACTACATGTATTACTTGAACAACACATTAAAATGGATATTATTTAAATGTTTCAAGAAAATGAAAACAGCATATTAAAATAAAAATGGAAGTCATATTATATTTAATAAGTGATTATCAATAAAGACGATGGAGTATGAAGGTGATTATTTTTTAAAATAGATGGAAGATGGAGGTGATTACTTTCTAAATGCTAAAGATATTTGTGTAAAAACAATAATGCTAAATCTTATTCAAAATATTCCCTGAGAACAGTTGTATAAAAAATCTCAACCATTGAATTTGTGGGATCCATCTATGAGATTCCCTCACAGGGTTGGGCTTGCAATGGGGGGCAATTTTTCATTGAAGCATGGAAAACAGATTTTGAACCAGTATGCATCTGAGAAAGATGTCCTAAAATTGACCTAGAATGATCACAAGGTTCACAAATTCTAGCTCTGATGAAGTGTGTGTGTAGTGACGGAGAGTGTGTAGAGATTCAAGTTACAACCAGGTTGCTTAGTGACCCATTTGAGGATTTGCGAAGCTAGCCTCTCATGGACAGGAAGAATAAAAACTTGCCTACATTCATTAGTTTCTTGTAAGAAAAATAAGACGTTAAAAGGCTCGCCACTTTCTTTTTTGCAGTTCAGTTGCTAAAGAGCCATGCTTCCACAGTTTAATCATGCTGCAGTGCTCAGTGTCCAGCACTTCAATCAGGACAGGAAGGATCCTAATGCAAATTAAAAGCAGGACCTATATAAATCCAGGGGCAAAACAATGACTTTTGCTGCGATAACTAGTTGCTCAGCACTGGATGCCATAACATTCTCCACAAAAGTATAGAACAATTTTGTTCTCTTTAAAAACTCTACCCATTTACCTTTTAAAAAAAAATGAAAAATTCTACCAGGTGTCTAGAACATAGAAACCAAAGTAATCCATACCTCAGGCAATATGCTCTGCCAGAGCAAGGATCTTGACATGCTTTTTCTTCCTCAGCTCATGTGGAACTGGCCCAAAAACCCTGCTCCCCACTGGCTGGCCTTGCTTGTCAATAATCACTACTGCGTTATCATCAAACTTGACCTCACTCCCATCACAACGGCCACGCTGCATTGCAGCACGCACTACAACACCTCGCACAACCGCGCCTTTCTTCACTTTTCCATTTGGAGCAGCTTCCTTTACAGAGGCAATGATGGTGTCCCCCAACCTTGCCCCTTTCCTCCCCTTCAAAGGTTGAATGCACATCACCTTTTTTGCTCCTGAGTTATCCACAACCTTGAGAACAGTCCTCATCTGTATGAAAGTTCTTTGATGCTGTAACAGTGTAGCAGGACATTCAGACCATGATCATGAGGAAGATAACAGAGAAGAAAATTAACTGATCCTAGCAATAACTGATAATGTTAGGCATTGGTTGAGATAATCTACATCCCTCAACATGCAAGAAACGCCTTTCTCCCTTGTTTTAAGTACTCTCGAGGAAAACTAGCCACAATTGTAAATCTCTTGAATCGAAGGGAGGGAAACATGGCTTTTTCAGGAGAACAAGTCTCTTCCCAGCAGCCATTCACATAGAAAATAGCAGAGCTCCTTCAAGATTTCAGAACCCAATAAAAAAAGCCATTTTACTTGACGGTTTCTTGCACATCTAAATGCAACCTTTTCAAGTATATAGGAAATATACCTCAGGATTTCTGATACTTCCATGATACAAGACACTTGATTAAATCAAAGTACATAGAGAAATAATCTGACCTGAGATAAGAAATTGCTCCATGTCATTTGAGTGGCTGTGCTCAGTAAATTAGAAACATTGGTACCAAGGCCCCTGAACAATGAACAGTCCCCTAGTTTTGTTTTCCAGTACATCATACAAAAAATATAGTAAGTTGATATATAAAATTTTTGTTACTTAATCATGCAAACTAAACTAAGTTCTTGGTTTTCATGAAAAGAAATCAAGGACATAGCATCACCAAGAAGTTAAAATAATTAACCAAGTACAAAAAAATGCTCAAGAAAGCTAAAAAATATCCATATTTGGCTGACTGTCTCATGCGTAATTTATTTTCATAGCTACTTGGCAAGAAAAAAAAAATTTAAGGAGCAAGCCATCACTACTCCATACCAAATGAACCAATAATTTTCCATGCTATTATAGCTCAAGTGAATAACCGTGTGACAGTTACAGTAAATACAACCTTGGGATGTTATAGAACATGGCAGACTTTCATTGTTCTTAAAATGTGGCAAAGCTGTCCAGCACAAATAGTCCTTAAGCATCACTATTATGATCCCCCAAATCCAAGTGCCCCGTGTTGCACGAGGTGAAATAAAGCTACATCATAATTCCACTAACTGCAGCATTCTATGTATCATGGTAAATTTAGGACTTCAAGTACATATTTCTAATACATCCAACCAACATGAAGAAGTTGAAAAGGAATCAATTTAGGACTTCAAGGTCTTCATTATCGAAACCTAAAACCCAAGCTAAATGTCTCCTAAGGATACCTAATTCAACAGAAAACAAGCAGACAACTTATAGTCTCATCGACAAGCTTAAGATGCAAACAACCCAAGCCTTTTGAGCTTCAGATAGATGCTTGCCTTGAGCATGGATTTGAATCTAAAATCCCCAGAGTAATAAAAAAAAAACCTACAAAGACATGTTGAATCCTAATATTGTATATTCTCCTAAAATAAACATCCAAGCTCCTTAACTACGAAAGATTAAAACTCTCAAGAAAATCAAGCTATAAAAAATGTGCACAGCACCGCACCACAGAAACTCGCATAAATGAAATGAAAGAAAGGAAACCCTAACAGTACTACAGGGATTCACGCACCACGAGAGCATTTAGAAACGAAACTGGCAGCCATTTCTCTAAAAATCTTGGGCTCAAACGGGGAGAAGACAAGGTTGCCGAAAGTTACAGTGATGGCTGCTTGGAATGTGAAGTGTCTGTCTAGAGTAAAGGAAGGGAGGTTTCTCCGTTCTTTTATTTATTTCTTTCTTTCTTCTTCAGTATTTTGAACTTGGACTAGGTCTAGGCCCCTCCCTATCAATAAAGCATATTATAATTATAATTATTTATATTATAATTATAATTATAATTAAAAAAAACGCTGAGCCAGGTTAGCAGTGATTATTTTCGGTTTGGTTTTTATCCAAAAAAATAACTAAACTAAATTATTTAAAAAAAAAAAAAAAACCAAACTGAAACCGGTTCAAATTTATCGATTTCCATTCGATTTGGTTTTTTAAGACAAAAATCGGTTCAAACCGGTTTGGCTCGGTTTTTTTTTATTTGAGTTCAATTCAGTTTTTTCGATTCCAAGCTTATAAAACTAAAACTGAACCGATCAGAGTTTTTGTTTCGGGCTTATAAAACCAAAACCGAACTGAATCAATCGATTTTTTAAAATTTTAATTTGTTTTTTTTTTCACAGTTTGGTTTTTTTTCTGATTTTCTGAGTTTAATAGATTTTTTTGTTTTTTTACTCATCTCTAGAACATGGGGATAAAGTAATGTTGTTAAATTCATTGTTCTACATGATTGTAGCGGTGTAATTTTTTTTATTTTGATTGAAAAAAAAATTATCCTGATTGAGTTCTTATTAAATAGGTAACCCATATTATGCAGGAAGTTGATCTAAATTTTTTCAATGCAAAAAAAATAATATTTTGTAGATCAGGTTAAATTTATTAAAGCACAACTCGGGATATAAGATCACAACAACACACAAAAAGAAAAACAAAATGAAATTGTAAAGTTCAAGATCTAATAGCTTAATATAAAAAAATCAAAAAATATTATGGCGAAGAAGAAAACCCGAGTCAACTTGGCCTAACTTGATAAACTCATGACCACTATATGAGATTGGAATAAAAAAAGAAATTCAAAAGAAATACCTAGCAAAAACAACAAAGTTTAACAAAAACAAAACTTTAAAAAAAAAAAACCGAGCTAACCCGGTTTAGCTTTACCAATTCGCTATTACAATAACTAAATAGAAAAAAAAAGGAAAAAAAATGACAAAGTTCAAGGGCAAATTATTCCATGCAAAACAATGAAATTAAAAAAAAAACTCATAAACAAATTAAGGAAATAAAAGCAGACTCCCAAAAGAAGCACTTAGCAAAAAATATCAAAGTTAAATAAATAAATAAAAAAGTTAGTAAGAAAATGCAAGTTAACTCAGGTTAATCTTACCACCTTGTACTCAGGATAATTCATCACATGCTAGTGCTTGTGGCTGTTTTTAAATAATATTTAATAAAACAAGCTAAAGGGTCAATAATTCATGAGACTCGGATTACCCTATAAAAGGTTGACAAGACAAAATCACAAAGAAAAATCTCAAATCATATAAAAAAAATAATGAGGACTAAATCATGCACAAAAATAATCGAAAGAAACTAATCAAGGATTAAATTAAAAAAAACAAAAAAAATGATAAAAAAAAGAGCAATAAGAAATAAGGACCAAAATTGAAAACCAAATAAAATTAAATTAAACTACCAAGGACAAAATAAATATATATATATATATAATAATGAAAAGGATAAAGAAATAGCAATAAAAAGAACGATGACCGTATTGGATAAAAAAAATCTAATGAGATTAAAGAGGGATGAAATTAAAAACAAAATAAACTTAAAGAAGCATCAAATTTAATAAAAATAGAAATCAAAATAATAAGGATCAAATCCATAACAAATACAAATTGAAGGACTCAGTTGATTTTTTAAAAGCTCTACGCGAATACCAAAGCCCAAGAGAGAGAAAATAAATGGAGAAGAGAAAATAAATCACCACTCAAATGATAAAATGTGTCACCCTAATAGATGCACTGCCACCTTCGTCGTTGGGTGAGTAAGAAATTGACCTTTTTTACAAGTGTGTGGCGCACATAGGCCTATTATATTGATTTATGAATATTATAATAATGCAAATTACTAAAAAGGCCATAAGGGCATATGAATATTAAGAAAAATCAATGATGTAAATATAAAAATACCCTCTTAATGCAGCATTTTATTTTTCAAAGTCAAAGGGTAAACATGAAATTTTAATATACATAAAACGTGCAAAGACACAAAAGCCCATGGATCAAAGGTCAATTTTTTTAGCTCTCGAGGGCAACATAGTATTTTTACTACACATAAAAAACACAAAACAACTAATTTGTCCCTGATCAATTCTCAAATGATATTTGGATCTTATGGAAAACACAACTTTACCCCTGTTGTGAAGGTAATTAGTAAGTGCAATAAAGGTCAAAATGGACACTACATTATCTGAATCCACAATGTTTTCACTCATAAAGCACAATAAATGATGAAGCTAATATAGTGTTTTTGTAATAAGGATAAATTAGTGGCTAGTTGCTTATAACTTGTTAAGAAATGATCGATTGAAAAAACCAAGAACTAAAATGAAAAAAAAAAAAACAGAGCAATTAGATGGCTTTTTCATGCTTGGAGAGAAAATTTTAGATTTTTTTTTTATTTTCAATTAAAATCTTTTTTTATCCCTTTTTTTATAGAAAATTTAGATTCAATTTAAAAACTCCATTTTACTTATTTTTTTAGTCTCTATTTTGAGAGAGAAAGAAAAGAGAAAGTCATCATATTTCAATGTGGAAAGAGAAAGTTGTTGGTTAACACCGATTACAACAACCAAAATAATTGTTCTTGGTGTCATTGAGTTGCATTCGATGAGAAAAGTTACAGTGTGAGTGTTATTTTACCTTTAAATTACTTGAGAAAGTAGATATGACCTTGAGAAGTTTTTGGGTTTAAGGTTTTTTTTTAAAGACATAAATGGGTTTATTTAGGTTTCTAGAGTGTTTTTTTTTTTACATGTTTTGAGTTAAAAATATAGTTGAAAATGGATTTTTGGGTGCAAAACATACATGGCCCAACTCTACAGTGATCTCTTTGAGGTTTTGTTTACCATTTTTTTAATTTAAAGGCATAAATGGGTTTATATAGGTTTCTAGGGTTTTTTAAAATGTTTTGAGGTAAAAATAATATAGTTGAAAATTGATTTTTAGGTGAAAAACACCCCTGGCCTGATTTTACAGTGATCTCTAGTCATTGAAATCTAACAAAATAGGCAATATGTTGCCTATTATGTTTTTTTCCAAAATATCAGGGGCAGACAACGGATCATCCATCCATTAAAAAAAAACAAATAAATAAAGCTAACACATGTGGACTTAGGCTGGAGGACCATGTGCCTCCTTCTTTTTTTGTTGACGCCTTGTTGCACTATACCATCAATATCTAGACGTCTAAACCCTTTTTGTGTACTTTAGTTTTTTTTTTCAATTTTATCCTTTTTTAATTTATTTTTCTTTAATTTTATCCTAAAATATTTGATCTATTTTTACTTGGTCTTTTATTATTATTATTATTATTATTATTATTATTATTTGCTTTATATGGGTTCATCGTGACATCCTGTTATTTTGTTGGTGCTTGATTTTACATATATCTATTTTTTATTTTTGTTTTTTGTTTTTTTTATCGTCCAAGTTTTGTTTTTACTCATCGAATCATCCAGGTAACATGGGGTTAACCCCCACATAATTTATTTATTTTATAATAGAAAACATGTTAGCGACCTATTTATTTATTTTCGTTGAAAAACATTGATCTGTCTCACAACGTGGTACAAACCAATGAATTAGTAAAACTTAAAATGCCAATGGAATTTACTATAGCAATTTATAGCAACTAATTTTTTTGTCTTAATTTTTTGGGTGGTAGTGGGTTTTTCCTATAAACATGTCCGGGAAAAAAAAAGATCGAGTTTTGTTTTGCTTTTTTTTATTCAGTTGATTTTTTTTTTTGGTAATTTGGGGTTGGTAAGTGGTTTAGAAAGGCTTTTCAAGTGTTCATTAAATGTTTTTGAGTGATATTATGTTGAAAATAGATTTCCATCCCTGAAAACCTCATTGCCTTATTTTTCAACAACCACACTAATAGCTATATTCTAAGTTGGGAAGCAACAACTAACACATCGTCTGCCCCAACAAGCAACACGTCATCTGGTTCTTTTCTTTTTTTAAATAAAAGGTGGATGACATGTCGTCCTCTCATTAAAAAAAAAACTAGCCCTATAAATCACCTTGGGATTTGTTGTTATGTCTTGGCATACCGGGCCACCCAGACCCACATGTCTGGCTTGACCTTACTTTTGTTTTTTAGTTAAATACTTAATATTAGGTTTTTGTTGAATTTTTTTATTAGTTTTTTTTTAAAAAAAATATCATTTGATATTTTATTCATTTTGAATTGCTCTTTATTTTTTATTATATAATTAAATAAAAAAATATTATTGAATCTATTGGAATCCATAATCTAGATTACAGGTTTCACGAGTTCACCCGGGTAGGACATGTCATGCATCAATTAAATAAGAACCTCTCATGAAAGTTGTGAATGACATGTTGCTTATAATTGATGAGGTTACCAATTACTTGGAAGTAATATATGATATTTATTCCAAGAAATAACTTGAAGGTATGGACTTATGTACTAACCAAGTTTGGTACTTGATTGATCCATCTAAAAGAATAAAACTATAATGGATCTAAGTGAGTCTTTAACAAAAAGACTAACATGAAAAGTAATGTACAATGCAAGCTTTAAGGAGTAAGAATATTCAATTTTGATGGTATAATCAACAAATTTAATTTCATAAAAAAATATGGATAAACAATGTGTTTATAAAAAGTTAGTAGGAGTGGTGTTATTTTCCTAATATTATATGTAGATGACATATTATTGTTAAGAAACAACGTATCATTACTTTTATCAGTAAAGTTTTGATTGTCCAAGAATTTCTTCATAAAAAAATTAAGAGAAGTAACCTATATATTAGATATAGAGATTTATAAAGATAGATTTAAAAGGTTGTTATTGTCTCAATCCATGCAGATTGTTGTGAAGTTGTGGTCGCACAAATTAATTACCATATCTTAAAACACAACACACAAGATAGTATAGAGCAAGTAAGAAGTCGATCCTATGAGGAAGGTTCGAGTTAGATTTTTATGCTAGATGATATGCAATTTGAGGGGGGTGTTTGGATGTTATCTAGGCTAAAGCAAAAGAAAATAGAAAACTATCAAATGTTATCTAGGCTAAAGCAAAAGAAAATAGAAAACTATCAAGCAAAATTAAATAAAATCAGAAAATTATCAAGAGAACAAACCTTGGTCGTAAGCACACATCCACTTACAAAAATCAGAATTGATCATGGAAATGAAACATCAATTTATATTATGAATATTTATCTCCTCTTAACATTAGTTAGTTAATAAATTCGTCGTATAACTAACCGTAACCATCAAACAACCACAGTGTCCGTACTAATAATTTAATTCAATAGAAGCCTTAAGAACTAGATAAGTTGATTAATCAAGGAAAATAATTGTCCGCAATCTATGTTTGATTTGATTGAATGTTCTCCCTAAGATTAATAACATTGATCCACAACAATTATTAAATTCAATTGCTTCACAAGTTCATATACCACAACTCTGGTTTTGATATCAAACTTAGCAATAGATTGTTAACAATAATAACTTAGAGTCCGCTCTAGCAATTAAAATAAATAATCATAAGAAAAATAAGAATAGAAGAACAAACATATTCATTATATAAACTGAAAAGAAAAGGTAAAATAAATCCCACAGTTCTTGAAATCTAAAGATTTTCATGTCCTTATAACCAATAAAAAGAGTTTAGTCTTGCATGTTTATTAAACAACTAATCAAAAAGAAAGAAGAAAACATGATTTCGGGTTTGTGGAGGAGAAGAGGCATTTTCTCTCTCTTGGCTGGCTGTTTTCCCTTCTCTTCTCTCATTCTTTTTATATCCTAGGAAACCCTAGTTTATATTTTACAAAATAGTCCTCCCTTAAGTAGACAATTTACATTTAAGTACTTCAATAATTATTTTTTCTAAAAAAAGAAAAATTTTGCCTTACATGGAATCTTCAAGCTTTGACTTAGAGGAGCTAAATTGCTGAAATAAAAACTTGTATGTCAGTTTAGATGCTTCAAAACATAATTTGAACTCGTTTCTTCACAAAACATGTTTATTGGCAAAATTCAGTTGTCATCTTTGAAAAAATCATATTTCCCTCATATGATATTATTTTTTGCTTAAATTTGTAGCGTTGATAGGTCTTTGAGTCAAGAATCTAAAACAATTGACTTTGCATCCAATGGACTTCTATAACTCAAGATATTCAAGTGAGAATAGTCGAAGGTCAACACCAGCAAATTGCGAGATTTGACTTTGAAGGATGCGATTTGCTTGCTCTTCCTTATTTTATTTTCTTGCCTTAGATGTCCAGAGATGTATGTATGTTAGCTTTTTAATGCAACTAGAATCACTTCATTTCGACTTCTAGAGCTCACGCTCTGTACAAAACATCGACTGAAGGTCTAATATACCAATTACCTTGAATTTACTCCTTTTTGTATCTTTCATCCAAAAGTGCCTTTAAAACATATATACACACACACACACACACACACACACACACACACTTATATATATATATATATATATATATATATCAAGGCATTTTATATATAAAACATAGGCAAAACACTACTTAAATATGGATGAAACTATCAAATAATATGGTTGCATCACATATAGACCAGATGCTAAAATAGCCTAGCAAGGAAAAATCCATGGTTGAATTCTTATCTATTTTGCATGGGACACTCCCTCTAAAGACATTAGTTATAAGACAAAAATTGAGAGAGATATTATGAAAACAATATCTTATACTTGGCTATAAGATCCATCAATGGAGAAGATAAACTAGAAATTCAAAATTGTTTAAATTAATATTTTGTTTTGAATGAAATGTTGGGAAAATAGTGAATATCAGCCAATATATGTTTTATTCTAAATGGTAGTGTTAAAAGAGTTCCAACTCATAACTGATTCTAAAATTAAATAAGAGTACACTTCCACATTTAAAGAAACAAAGAGGTTGTTTGTATCAAGAAGTTTATCAATGAACTAGGTTGGTTATTAGCATTGTTGATCCAATTTCCATATACCATGATAACAATGGAGCCATTGTATAAGCAAAGAAACCAATGTCTCATCAATTATCCAAACAAGTACTTAAGAAATTCAATTTGATTTGATGAATCAATGAAATGAAAGATGTAAAGATAGATTGAGTATCCATCGAAAAGAATTTAGAAGATCCTCTTACTAAGTCACCATCCATGTAGAAACATTAATGCTACATGGAGCAATGTGGTATTAAATGTATGAGCGATTGACTTTAATGTAAGTGAGAGATTGTTAGTTTAATATGTCATATAGCCAATTAGTTGGTTACATGTGGTATTGTTATATTCATGTATATACATTTTTATTTTTAATAAAGGTTTAATTTATCTTGAATATTAATATAATATTAGATTAATGAATCTAATATTTGATTTATAAATCAAGAATAAAGATAAAGTTCATGTAACAAAAATTCTTTGCAAATGAAATTATAAAGTTGTTATAATTATAAAATTTCTATTACATCAAAGTATTATTTCTAAAATATTCTTAGTTGATGTTCTCTTAAATATTGGATATTTATTATAGTCATGGAGACTAATACATTTTTTTTTCTTTATAAAATCTCTAACCAAGGTGGAATGAGATTTGAAAAGATGTTCAAATCTTATTCAAACGATCAATTACTATAATGTAGAGAATAAATATGATTTAACATGATAGACATACGCCATGCTTTAATGTTAAATCATAAATTGATGAAAGGATATTAATTACATTTAAAAACATGTCACTAAAAGGTTAAGTCAAACCAATAATGACTTTTCTAATATTTGAAGAATCAAGACACATTGCTAGACAATACATTCGATCTTCAAATATAAATTAATTATTTATTGAATTGATAATAAATTAAATTATTTAATTCTATTTAATTATAATTATAATTTATATTTGGGTCAACATACAATGATCTTAATGGCTCACACATATTAAGAACCATTAGTCATAAATTAAACTAAGATGATTTAATTAAGTATGACTTGATTAAAATATATTTTAAAAATTAAATACTAGAATATAATTAATATGGGGATTATATTTCTAGACCTACAAAAATCAAGTAAGGACTCGATTAAGTTAATTTCTAAAATTATCCTGAATTAATAAATGAATATTAGTTAAAGGACAAATTGATATTTTGCCAATTTATAGGATTGTTTTAGATTTTCCTATAAATAGTAAGTTACGTCTTTTATTTTAGAGTGGTTGTCCGATAGACATAAAAATTATGTAAGTTACAGAATAGATAGCTAGCACTCTAGACATAACAATCCCCTTCTTCTAAATAGAGATTTAGAAGATTTTTCACTGGTGGTTTGTGTAGATTACCATTGGAGGCTAGACAATCGGATGACTTTTGACAACCCAACCTTTAAAGAATTATTCAAAGCCGAAGAAGATCAGATCTTCAGGTAATAAATCCCTAAACAAATCTAAATTTGTCTAACGAGATCCCAAGGACTCCTGAATAATTTTTTTTATTATGTTTAATGCGTGTAAGCTATTCGAAAAACCTAACAGGAACAACATTGAAAACACTATAGGGTTTGATTGATATAACCAAGCAAGGTCAAATTTGAATTTTGGCATAAAATTTTTTATTGTCCATTTTCACGCTATTAAGCATGACTTTGAACTTGAAAGTTGGATCAAGTTGAAATTTTTATGGGAGTTTCTAGACATGTTATTTTACGTTGAGTTAAAATCTGGCCAATTAGAGTTCGGGAAGAGATTATTTAAGAGGGTCAAAGTTACTGAACGAATCTTGTCAAATCTTTATATCTAGACCTTCATCTATTGTTTGGACTATATTTAGATCTAAAAAAAAAATTCTGCTAATATTCCAATTGGGTTGGAAAGTAGACATTTGTACCTCTCTAGTGAATCTTTCTATTTGGACCTTCATCTATTTTTTTCAATACCTTTAGTTTTTAGATACAATATTATCTCTAAGTCAGGATTTCCAACCTGACATTCAACTTTCTTAGATTGATTTTTAATTTTGTTGTGGGTTGTGTGATCATATTATCTACTATTTTTAATAAGACAGTATTTGGTTGGTTTAACATTTTCAAAAGGAAAAGGTCTTTAAGGCGTGTTTGCCAAACACGACCTTAAGAAATTTTTTAAAGCCTTTAGTTTTTAATTAAGGACATGTTTTGCAAAGACACCCTACTAATTTTCCAGTAATGTTTTTTTTTATTATTTTTTGTGTTTTTAATTTTTACCAAACATATCCTAAATAACTTCCAAAAATCCTAAAAAAAATCAAGGACTATTATAAAATTATTTGTGACCTCTCATATTTTTTTTCTAATCATTTTTATTTAATATTTAAGCTGTAACTTACACAGTAAGATATTGAGTCAGTATTAAATATATCTTTTTTTTCTTTAAAATTAAAAAAAAAACATTTTAAAAATTCTTTATTTAAAAAAAATATAAAAATATTTTTATTTATATACATACGATGAAGTTCTAGAATTTTTAATACATATTTTATACACAATTAGCCTCGATTACCTCTCTCGTAGATTGTTAAGTTTTTTAATAACCATAATAGTAGAATGGATAGAAGACAGTATCTGTTAGCAAAATCAGTCAAAAGTAACGGATTTGAAACGCCATCTTCAAATTCAATAAATGGAAGAACAAATGACATCAACATCTGTGCCGTTGATGACCTATAATTTTCATGGAAAATCCTCACTTTATGGCCAAGAATCCTTTCAAAGGTCTACATTTTGGTGACCTTTTCACCTTATCTTAAAGAAAAGAGAAACAGAAGAGGATTGGTTTGGGGGTCTGACATGTCCATCGACACCGATTCGCCCTGTTCTCTGCTGATATGTAGGTCTTAACGTGTAGAGTTAGAGCTGTAAAATCAAGATTGAAAGAGAGGTAAGTAGCTTTGTATTCCTCAAGCTTCATTTCCGTTGTTTGAATCCACATGCAGATGTTAGGGAGTTCTGTAAGAGCTTCAACAAATCATAGACAACACTATTTCCTCGAAAACCCTTCATTATTATCATCTCTTAGACACATCTCGTCAAGCAAAAGCAATGGAAATGCAAATCGACACTCAGTTACTGTTTCTTACCTCGTTAACAAATGTGGGTTTTCTCCAAAATCTGCATTAGAAGCTTCTAAACGTGTCCATTATGAAATCCCACATAAACCCGATTCTTTACTTAGCTTCTTCAAGGACCATGGCTTCTCAGAGAACCAAACTTCAAAACTTACCAGAAAATGCCCTGAACTGCTTTTGTACAATCCTGACAAAACCCTTTTACCCAAACTTGAGTTTTTGTATTCTAAAGGTGTTTCAACCGCTGATGTCGCTAAAATCATATCCTTCTACCCTTGGATTTTGAGATGCAGCTTAGAAAACCAGTTAGTCCCTACTTTTGATTTTTTGAAAAATTGGTTCCCAAATGATACCATTGTTCAAGTATTCAAAAGTACTCCTCTTGTTCTTCAACTTAATCCTGTAACTGTGAAATATATTGCTCAGATTTTGCGAGATAATGGAGTGCCTGACAAGAATATTGTTATGCTAGTTCGTAGCCACCCTAAAACATTGTTGTTGAGTCCAAAGAAATTTAACATGGTGCTGTGCAAAGTGAGGAAAATGGGATTAGATCCTTGCAAGACTCAATTTGTCGTTGCGATCCTAGCATTGACGTCCATGAGCAGAGCCACATGGGAAAAGAAACTTGATGTATATAGGAGATGGGGTTTGTCCCATGAAGAGATTCTTGCAGCATTTGCAAAGTCTCCGTGGTTTATGACCCTATCTGAAGAGAAGGTTGTGGCAGTGATGGATCTTTTTGTCAACAAATTGGGCTGGGAATCTTCTTTTATTGCCAAAAACCCAACACTTGTCTCGTATAGCTTGGAAAAGAGGCTCTCTCCAAGGGCTTCGGTTTTGCAATTTCTAGTGTCTCAAGGTTTGATTGAGAAGAGTTTCAGAAGCACTACATTCTTCATTGCATCTGAAAATAAGTTCCTGCAGCAGTTCATAAATCAGCGTGCTGAATCTACCCAGATATTGAAACTGTACCAGGAGAAATTGAATCTTTCAAGATAAAGGATCATAGATGAAAAGGGTACAGTGGTTTTCTAGCAGTTCTAAGCTCTTTCACATTTTAATCACAGTCACCACACTTTTCCTTTGATTGTTTCAACTGATCTAATCGTGTCCTTTGTTTCTAATTTCACCATTTGATTTGGATGGAAAGGATAGATTGAGGTCTTGCAGTTCTAAACTCTTATTATTTTTCTTGATTTAATTCCAGTTGTAAAAGTACTGTAAATGAGTTATTGAATTCTTTGTTTTCATCCAGATTGAATCTTATGCTCAACAACAATTCTTATGGTCATCCGTCATGATTGAATAACAATCCCTTCCCTGTCTTGTGTGAACTCCATGATTGTTTTTATGTGGTCACGTTTGTGAATGTAGTAGAAAAATCCACACATATGTTGATATGGTCTGTAGACTTGAGGAATATTTCGGCTTCTGCAAGGCACTCTGCTTGATGGAAATTGCTCTGAGATTTCAAAGATAACGGTGCAACCTTCGTTCTTTGGATTCTTGCTTTCTCATACTTGTGGGAAACTTCTTGTAATTGTGGAACTCAATTGTACTTGGTTCTTACAGAAAAATTGTGGATGGATACTGTGCAGACACTTTTTTTGCTATATTTTTTTGGTGGTGGGCGAGTAATGAAATTGGGAAACCATAGCAAGATATAGCAGTTATTCTCCGGGATTGTTTCTTGATATAACTTGGGAAAATAATGCACAATTGTTTCAATTTAGTTAATTTTGTATTTGGAAGCTTTCTTACTAAAATCTTTTGCTGCCATTGAGTAATTACGAGTTTGGCTTCATTTTACCTGGATATTGATCTTTCTGCTGCTTTTATTATTTGTGTAAATGAATCTCAGGATGTTATTGAGGCTTGATTGGTGCACGCTCGGTACCCTCCTTTGGTACCCTTTGGATAGACGGATTCAAATAATAAAAAGGTTTAGGTTTGCGATTCAACCACATGTACAGGAGTGATGCAGTAGGATTGCTTTGCTGAGCAACTGAGAGAGTCTGAGAAGAATGACTTCCGGCCGCAAAGCCACAGTTCCTCTGTAAATATATGTGGCAACTTGGTTTGATGTTGAAAGTTGACGGGAAAATGAATAAAATAGCTTGTGACTGGAAGATCCAAAGAACAAGTTGCGAGGGATCTTGTCAATAGATCGGGTTGGATACTTTTGGATGTTGCCAAAAACTCAGCTCTCGTAACATTTAGCATGGAGAAAAGGCTCATCGTTAGGGCTTCAGTTTTTCAATTTTAGTTTCTCAAGTATGTTAAATAAGAGTTTCACAACCTCGACTCTAATTAATCTAAATTAACTGATCAATTGCTTGTTCATTAAAGATAAATACCTGAAAATCTGCAGAAATTGACTTTGAATCGATCAATTGTTTTAACTATTCAAAGAATTGTATGTAGAATTTAAATATATATCAAATTTGTAAATCATTCCCCTAATCATTGAAGTATATGTGTGATTCTCGTGTGATTCCCATAAGAAGAAGAAATTGGAGAAGAGTTTTCCTCCAATTCTTTTGCAAGACACATGAAGCAATACACACGTAACATTAAAATATAAAATCACAAATCTTCCAAGCAATAGTTCTAATTGCCGTCCACTCACATATATTTCTTTCATAGTGTATTAAAGACGAATTTTCCTTCTAATTTCATACTCTTATGTGAAGAGCATGTTGTTGTTTTTTTAAAGATTTTGTTAGCTATATTTAACAAAATGATACAATTCAGAAATAATAATTTTATGGTATAATTGACAAAAAAAAAAAAAATACTTTGGTTGTGTCGTAAAGTTTGCCTTTCTTTTTAGTTTTTGGTCATGTTGTGAACTTTGTCGGTGTGACTGTGACTGTTTTTATGTGTTTACTTTTGTTGATAAAGCCACTTAAGAGAATCATTGAACATATGGAGAAACAAAGTTGGGTGATGTTTGGTTCTGGTTCTACTCCAAGGTAAGGTGCTGAGTTTGATGCCATTGTATTTGCTGTGAAATATTAAATATAATGGTTATTAAAATAATGACTTGCTTTCTCATGCTCTTGCACAGCTTCTTCTTGTATGGTGAAAACATGCTGTGCTTTTTAACATACATGGATCTTATAGATAGGGTCAGTAAAATAATCTGATTATTTAGAATATGCATTAAATTAATAAAAAAATACAAACCCGAGAAATCAAACTAAAAATAGGTTAGAAAATTTATAAAAAAAAATCAGTTTGGCAGTTTCATATTTTAGAAACCGAAAAAATTGAACCAAGGCAAAAAAAAAAACATAAAAAAAAATAAATTATTTTTTTGCATCCCCTTTTTCTTTCACTTTCATCCTTTAATTTTTTAATTTTATCCTTCAACATTTACTTGATTTTGAATTTGTGTTCATAAATTATTTTGGTTTGTTTTCTATAAAATTATTGCAGTCTTAAACAAATGTCTTGACATTTGGTTTGTTCTTGATTTTATAAGCATCTATTTTTATCATCATACAATTAAGTACAAATAGTTAAAAAAAAAATATAAAGTTCTTATAGCCAATGGAGTCTATCACCCGAATCGTAAATTTGATGTGATGACATCTCAATATTAAAAAAAAAAAGTAATCTTAAATTCTTTTTGAAACCAAACCAAGCTTTTTACTGTTCATCCTAGTTGTCTTTGGACTCGCCAAATTGACTGAGTTTGTCACATAGTTTAATTTTAAACTCAGGCTAGCCAAGAAGTATGGTCAAGAGGTTTCACGGTTGATTCGTTGGGTCAGGTTCAATAACAATGCCAAATAGTTTTCTATGACATGGACATATTTGTTTTATATATTTTTTTTATTCAAGCCGCAACGTAGTGTGGCATTGTAAACTAGTAAATACTAAGTTTCTAAGAAAGTAGTGCTTCAATTTATGTTAATGGCATATTTGAGTTGTTAAATCCACCCATTTTGCCCTTAGCATGATGAAATAGTAATCCACCTTTTTACTTACCATCAGTTATCCAGCTCATAGTTTGGTTGTTGAAAATAATTGAAAGGAGAGTAGGTAGGAAAAGAAGGAGAGTACAATGGAAAACCATTCATGTATCTTATCATATTCCTCTTCTAAGAGAATAAGTCCTATGAAAACTTGGACTTGGACTTAGATAAAATACTCTCAACACATATATTTATACTAGTCCATAAATAATTCTAGATATTTAGATAATCACATTATTAATGTTCTATATACATGATGTAATCCTGGCTATGACATCAAAGAATCTATTAGGAGTGTCCATTGGGTCTATAATAAGGCCTAAATTGAAGTGGATTCAAAAAGAGTTCAATGAGCTAAGTTAAAAGACTTGGGTTAAAAAGGTTTAAATATGCTAGTCTAAACCGTTGTCTACTTTTTAGGTCATATATGAAACCAACAAATAAATTTGGATGTTATTCTAATTGGATTGAAAACTAGACATATGTACCTTTTTAACTATATATAGTAGGTCATCTAATTCATCTGAACGAGAGAAAATGACATGTTTGAAGTTGAGCCTAGAACCTGTCAACAAAGTGCAAAAAAAAAAAAAAACATTGCTTCCTTAAGAGTTATGGATTCCATTCACTACAAAAAGTTTTTAATGCTATTGAGAACTTATGTGGCAGCCTTTGATTATTTATTTTACAAGGATTACATATCAAACAAGAAGAACTAATTGGTTAGAAATTAGTTCTTATTTTATATGGCATTAAGCTTTTGTTCAACAAGAATTCTTCAATAATTATCTCTCTTGGGTATTTTTCACTATCATATCTGTAAATGGTGAAAAATAATCTCAAACTATTGCTTTATTTATTTTTATTATTTTAAACCTTATTTTAACTAGCTTGTGCTTTATTTAAATTGGGTACATGTCTAACCCGTTAGTTTTAGGGTTTGCATATAAATACTCTTATATAGGGATTTTATTAAATCTTGACAATAATAACAAAGTTGTTGCATATTGTGTGTGATGAGTGATTCTCATATGTTGGTTCTTGATTGAACTACTCAAACTAATTTAAAGATTGATCAATCTTCACGGTGTTTTCTATACTTCTCGTTTGCGTCTCGATATAGATATAAGGTGAGGGTGGTCTTCTTTATAGTTTTGGTTCTTCATGACGAGGTTCCTACTGGGTCAAACTCAAATTCAAATTCAAACGTGATCTTAGATTTTTTGGCAGGAAATTAATTTGTCTATGGGGTTGCGGATCTTTATATCTATAGAGTTTGCATCAATACATGTATTGAAAAAAACTAAAAGTACATTTTAGATATAGAATTCAAAATTAATCCTAACACCTTTCATTTGATGAGAATCAATAAGCAACACTAAAGGATTCATTAGAGGTGCCATTTAAGCTTATTACAAGGCCAATAAACAAGAAGATCATATATGCATTTAATGGGTGAATTCAAGATATTTGGGCCAAGTCAAGTATTAAGATGATTTTAAGAGATTACCACGCTTTAAATTATGTATTTAACATAAAAGGAGTTGGGAAAGTATAGTAGTTTGTGGATTAGGCAAGAAATCTTGGTAGCTTGCAGACTGGACAAGGAGAGGTGGTTTTGAGCTTATTTTTTTTTTAATATATAATTTTATGCTAACTAGTATAACTTTTGATTCAACCATTGGATCAAGTTGGAATTTTTCCAAAAAATTCTAAAGGTTTTATTTTCTATAAGTTTAAAATTTCATAATGATCAAACATTCAGAAGGCTTTGTAATAAAGCTAAAAAGCTACTATACGAGAAATACGTTATTTTTCTAGTTGGTTTAGAATTATTTTTTTTATTTTATTTAAAACTCTTTTGTTATTTTTTCAGTTTGTTTAAGACTTTTTACCTAATATAATAGAGTTATTTAAATTGTATTTAGGTTTTTTTAGGAGATTAAGGTCAATTAATGATGCAATTGAAAGAAATTAAAAGACAAGAAATCAAAAAAAATTTCAAATCTCTAAATTAAAACTTTAAAAATCAAAATGAAATTATTTTATTTAAATAAAATGACGTGTTTTAACTAAAAAAACTCAAATTATATTTTACCTAGATAAGCTATAATTATATCATATCAAAGGACTGTTAAAATAATATTCACCGCAGCGTACGGGAAATTAATTAGTTTGTTGGGCAAAATATGACCGTCGCCCAGGACAGATTCACTCAGCCAAATCTTTTACAGCCATGTCCCATGTCTAATTTTCCCCTTCAATGTTACAATTCAACTCCCTTATTATATTAGCTTTCCTGAAATAGTCATGGTAGTTTTAAAAATAACTATATTTTGGGGCGAATAAATATATAGGTGCATTTATTGCGAGGATCATCAAATGACATAGCTATCAAAATAAAAGATTAATGGCTATTATTATAATAATAGATTAACTCTCAATTTTTTTATTTACGAGTAAACTTTATTCTAAAAATATATATTAAATTTTTAATCAAGATAGATTATGGTTATTGTAAATACTTTTTTAATTACTTGAATTTGTAACTAAATAAATGGAAGAAAAAAATTCAAGTATTAATAATTGCTGACAAGTAAAAAAATTCTAGTACATTTTCAGGCAAATGTAGAAAAGGTTATCCATATTCTTATTGATAAATTCATTAAAAACAATTATAATATCCTACTTTTAAATTTCAACCTAATCTAACAAAACTCCATCATCATCATCATTATTATAAAAAAAATTAAAACTTTTATTAATATTACTATGCAAACAAAGACAATTCATTATGAATTATAACAATTGAGCCACATTAATATCAATAAGAGTTTAATTGCATGTCTTTTCGGTTTTGGGCTTGCAACTTGCGACAATAAATTAAGGGTGGTTCAAACATAATGGGATGATAATAATTATGCATTAAATGAACAACACACTTGACTGGGTCCTTGGTCTTTGGACAACATTGGGAGAACTGCTACTTATTAGATGTCATTTGTATTTTTATGTCTAGATAGTTAGTTTTAGGGTTTCGATTCCTCATCACTCATATTTTTCCTCTTGAAGCATTCAATCATGGACTCTTTTTTTTTTTTTTGCTGCTATTTTGGTTTGGTTTTTAGGTTACTTTTAGTTGCTCTCTGCTTGCTTTTCTATCATTTTCATGTCCTATTTTATTGTTTTTTTAATTAGACATGCTACTGTTGTTCTTGAGTTTGGTAATACAGTTATGCTTCCATGTCATTTCTTTGGATTAAAGTGTGTGGATGAGTTCATTTGTATTTTTCATTGGGTTTTTTACATGCCTCATTTTTAGGTATACTTACATTTTTTTTTGTTATAGATTGTCTTTCGTAGAAGGGGATGAGACCAGTTTTCCATGCTTATTATTATTATTAAAAAATATTATTATTATTGAAAAAACTACAGATTTGAATTGAAATGTAAAATTAAAAAATTATTATTATTATTAGTATTATTCTTATTGTTAATATTAATATGAGTATTTTATTATTATTGTTGTTGTTGCTGCTAATATTAATATTACTATTGTTTTTTATTATTATTATCATCATTGTTAATAAATTTTAAAAAATTATTATTATTATTAAAGAAAAAACCATAAATTTGATTTAAAAAAATAATAATAAGACCCACGTTCCTTGGATATGAGATCTACTTTTAGACTCAAGTAACCTGAGTCTAGAATCCCTACCAGACCCTAGCTTATGAGATTCAGTCATGCTACACCTAAGTTTATGGAGTTTGACCGAACCAAACTCAAGTTTTTTTTGGGTATCACATCACTTTTTAGAGAATTTTTTTTTTTATGATATTTATATTATAATTAATTAGTAATATCTTATTAGTTATCTCTTGAACTCACATTAGAGAAAGAGATAGACACAAAGATAAGATAGAAAACACATGACTAACTAAAAATAATTTAAATATTCTCTCTTATACTTGTATTTATATATTTAAAAATAAATTCAATAAATAATTCTACCAGTTATTTGAAGAATACATTAAAAAAAATTTATAAAAAAAATACTATTCTTTTTTTAATTTCAAGAAAGATCCTCTTTGCATGCCACGCAGAGGAAAACACCTCTCCGCACTCACTGACACTGGATTAATTAATCACTTAAATTAATATTCGTCCCGCATTACCCTTTCTGTAATAACCCTTTAAGAAAAAGACAACTCTCTCCACCCCCAACAGTCCAATCCCCGGACAAAAACCGAGGACACTATCGTCATCTCGAACTCACAGCTACAGAACTAAAGTAAGTTGGTTATAATAATATATTTCAGACAGTCTCATAAAAAAAAAAAAAGGTCAGTTAATAAATATTATAAAGTCACACTTTTAATTTATTGCTTTGCTTCTTCTTTTTTCCTTATTACCTTAAAAAGAACAATTATTTTAGGTTCTTACCGCTCTGTTTGGCGCGTATATAATAAACCACCAACAGCATGACGCACAAGAAGAGATCAAACAACAACTATCGCTCAAGCGAGAGAAAAAGTGAAAGCAAAGGCACAGAATCCATAAACCTCCCTAAAAAAACCAGAATACCAAACGCTGTCTCTCTCTCTCTCTCCCCCTGTCTCTCTCTCTGTATGTGTTTTTCCTTGAAAAATCCAAAAAACAAAAACATCTAATCAGTTTATTTTTACTTTCCATCTCTAGAAGCAGAAACTATAACGCAGGAACGGTTTCTCTCATTGATCGGTGTCTCATTTTGTAACTGCGAAGAAAAGAACCGCAGAAACTTGCTTGTTTTTCACTTGTGTTTCCGTCCGGTTCCGATAAGTTCGGTGTTGGTCCGTACGAATGGACCGGTACGGTCGGGCACAAGAAGGCTCGCAATCCGATCCGGCACTAGAATGGACGGGTTCAGGACAGGAAACCGGACTTGAAGGTAACCTACATTAATTCAATGTTAACTTAATAGTGATCTGTTTTTTGTTGAATTTGATTACTTATGTTTGGCGTGGTTGATGTAGAGGGTGTTTGGCAATTGGGATTAGGGGAAACAGAATTGGAATACCCGGAAAGACCTAATGAGCAAGATTGCATGTATTACTTGAAGACCGGGTTTTGCGGGTACGGAGCTAGGTGTCGGTATAATCATCCACGTGACCGGACTGCGGTAATTTTGACTGACTTTACTCGAATTGAGTTTGAAATGATTTGTATTTAGTAATTAGGTTTGATCTTATGGCTTTTGGAATTGTGATTGGAGGAGGGTTAGTTTTGTAATTTTGTCAAGTGTGGAGGAGGAGGTCTTTGCTTGCTTTGTAGTGGTGTTATGGTAAGATCCCTATGGTTTGATTGTGGTAGTTGATGTTGTTTTTAGGTATTGGGAGCTGTGAGGACTGGTGGAGGGATGTTTCCTGAACGAGTGGGCCAGCCTCTTTGCCAGGTACTCGACTTCACTGGTTTCGAATGATTACTGTGATTGCTGTGTATGCAAATGGTTGATTGTGGACAATGTGTGTTCATTAATGATAATTTCGGCCAAGTGAGTGCCGATGCAATGTCTATTGATTACGTTACATTACGCTGTGTCCATCTCTTACTGAATGAATTGTACATTCTTTCACTGAATTAGGACCTTTGCTGATTAGCTATGCCTTTGGTTTGGTTTAGTTTGATGTTTCATGGGATTCCTGGTTGTACTGATCAAACTGTTCTTACTTTATTTGCAGTATTATATGCGGACAGGGACATGTAAATTTGGTGCTTCCTGCAAGTACAACCATCCTAAACAGGGAGGCAGTTCTGTTAGACCCGTGTCACTAAATTATTACGGATACCCATTACGCCTGGTCTGTATATCTTTACATAGGCATTCAAGATTTATGCCTTTGATCATGTTGGTCTTTTTTGTACCGAGTATGAAGTCAAGTTTGCTGATTCCTTGAGTTTAATTAACAACAGGGTGAAAGGGAATGTACATACTACATTAAAACAGGGCAGTGTAAGTTTGGGGCAACATGTAAATTCCACCATCCACAGCCAGGTAACATGCAAATTCCAGCACAATCACTGGCTCCACAAGTTGCATCGGTGCCTGCCCCTACTTTATATCCTACAATGCAATCTCCGTCTGTTCCTTCATCTCAACAGTATGGCGTAATGGTTGCTAGGCCTCCTTTGCTACCAGGCTCCTATGTACAAGGTCCTTATGGTCCTGTGTTGCTTTCCCCAGGCTTAGTTCCCTATCCAAGTTGGAGTCCATACCCGGTAGGTGAATGGAAATTCCTCTATTGTATTAGATTTTGACAAATCTACTTCTATTCATTTTGAGTTGCAATCTCTCCTGGTGCAGGCACCTGTAAGTCCCGTAGCCTCTCCTAATGCTCAGCCTGCAGTTGGCTCAGGATCAGTCTATGGAATATCACCACTATCTCCTTCGGCACCTGCTTATACAGGAGCATATCAATCCATACCTACTGCAAAAGGTCCTTCTAGCAGTTCCCAGAAGGAACATGTGTTTCCAGAGAGACCTGGCCAGCCAGAATGTCCGTATTACATGAAAACTGGCGATTGTAAATTTGAATCCTCATGTAGATATCATCATCCCCCAGAATTGGTAGCGTCAAAAACAAATGTTGTTCTTAGCCCCATGGGCCTTCCTCTACGCCCAGTAAGTATTTTCTTAAAAATACCCCATGTCAGGGCATCGATTACTAGTTTGTTACTTGCTAAAATTGCAAAATGTTATAATTAATCAGACCTCTAGTGATTGTTGCTTGCTACATACCATTTATGACTGGTTTGGTAGATGTCATTAAAAGCATTTTCTGAATTTATGAATGTATATTTGTTTTGAGTGATACAATCATAATGCTGCAATTGTATACTTGCCCATTCTTTCTCTATCTTTTCCCTTCTTCATTTTCCTCAAGAGAAATTCTGACCTTCCTTTTGGTAGTTATTTTTTTCTCATTGAGTCTTAGTGAAACAAAGTTCATTTCACATGGTTAGAACCTTGAATCTTCTGACTCAACTCTGGCATACACCTGCCTGCCTCCAGTATGATATTTTTGAGATCTTATCAGAGTAGGTGATTATGGGGAATTTGCCCTTGATCTCTGGATGCTTTTTTGGAGGTCCATCTGCACCACTTTGTTAGTGAGTCTTTTCACTTCAGTTTTATTTCTTGAAATAGCTGTTCTTTTGCCTTGAGATGCTGGTGCGCCATGTGAGAATGATATTTTGACAGTGGAAGTTTTCAGTGGCATGTTGTATTGTAGATTGCATCTGTCATGCATGTATAGAACATTACCATTTATGTTTGTGTAGTTGAAGTACGAGTAGCAACATTGCTTCCTTGCTTCTCTCTATGGGATATTTTAACTTAATAAGTAGTAGGGTCTATTCCCATTACATGGCAGCCTTTTTCCACCCATTAAACTGGATAGTTTTTCAGGTTCACAGCTTTGCAGCTGAGTATTGCATTGAATTAAGCTACAATGTCATGGGAATGACCTTTTCAAAGAAATTTTTATATTCTGGCCTAGTTCAAAATAATATTACATCTTTAATTAGTGTTAAGCTGAAAAACAATCCAACCAGCTTTTGAGTCTAACGAACAACATTTGATATCTGGATTGCAGTTTTCACTTCACCTTCCTGCTTTATAGGGTGACTTGATTGCATGGTGAAGTAATTCCATGTTTTATTTTCTGGAAACTTCTTTCTAAACTTTCTTCATTGCTCATCATACTCCTCTGGATGCTGTTTCTTTGTTCTTTACCAATTATTTCTGATTTATTTCAACATTATTTGGGAGATAATATGTGCTAGCCTTCCTTTCTGTCTCCTGATCAGTCACATATTCCGTGGCTTACCATAAGCCTGGGGTATTTTCTATATCATCAACTAAACATGGAATTGTGATTTACATCCTGAGATAATAGCTACTATGACACAAGTTTATCTTTGTAACCTCTTGATTATCTGTTGAATGAAAAATTTTATGCTGACATGATGTTACACAAGCTATTATATATTTAACAGAAGAAAAAAAATTTAACAGTGTTTTGATCTTTACATACTGGGGATAGAGTCCTTGTGGGGAATGTCTCCATGTGCTGTCCAAATTGTATGTCAGGAGTGTTATTCTCAGAAACAATGAAAATCTGGAATATTTTTAGCTACTGTATTTGGTTTTTGCCACTCCTCGTAGGTTTTGGGCCATTATGGGAGTTTGGAGGAGGATTAGGCTCCTGTGTCTTAATGTTTTTATCTTCATCTTGCTAAATGTCTAGGTTAGGAACTGCATTGACATGTTTGTTCATCCTTGTTACTTTGTTTTCTTCTTAATTTGGTGGATGTGTTTGAGTTGTGAATTGGGATGGAAATTTTGCCAGTATGATTCTGAAATGGATAAATTGAACTCATAAAGGCATGCTTTTAAGCAGTTATACATTCTGACAAAGAGAGATCACAATAGAGATTAGGGCAGAGAGGTAATTGATGCATTGATGCTACATGTTACTGTCTTTATGATGTACTGGACTTTGTTGCATCTCTTAAGCAGCTTTAGGGTTTTAGGTAGTCAATTCTTCTTCTTTTTTTGTCTCTATTCCTTGCATTTACTTATTTACATCAGTATACTATTTTGGACTTATTTTACAAGTGGTGCTTGCTTTATTCTCTGTAATTTGCACTTGTTAGTCATTGCAACAAAGTCTGGGATCATGCTCAATGAAGACTGTTAGTGGGACTGGGTGCTGGGATTAGGTTTTTTGTCTCCAGTGTCTCAAAGTTATCTGGTCATGGTTGGAAAGGTGAGGGTTCATTGCACAGGCAAATTTGTATCGGGGGTAGAAGATTGTAAAACAGTTGTTATCATCTATTTCTTTAGCTGTCATGTCACATTTTATCATTGTTATTTAATTTTCTCATGCTGAAGCAGATCTTGTGATCGGCCTAAGAAGACTAAAATCAAAGACCTTATGTTGCCTTTACATGTTCGAACTTCTAGGTCATCATCAAAGTGATATCATTTTTAAATGTCAGGCCGTGACATATTGATTTATGTTTCTCTTTAGGACCTATAATTTGATTGAAATTTGTAGTTTGTTCTATAAAATGCATTAGCATCGTGTGAAGAATCGAAAGTTTTTCTGTATGGTTGGTCATTTATTCGTGTTCTTTTGCGGTTTCTAATGTCATTTTTGCTTGTGCTCTAAGAATTACCCTTTTACCTATGTGTGGGTTACTTTTTAGTCTGAAAATGTCATTATCCTGCTTTGTTAGCTGTGCATCCTCTACATATTCATTTTGCTTCCTCAAATTCCAAATTATATCATTAAGCAAGCTATATGTGTGTGTGTGTGTGTGTGTGTGTGTTCTTTTTTTTTCCTTTTCGATCTGGAGTAAGCCATAAATAAGGTAATATCAGGGTGTGCTATTTTGTAGGCTTCCATATGTTCATATGCTTATTTACAAGTTGAATCCCAACCTAGTACAGTATCATGCATCTGATAATTCATCCATGTTAATCAGGGTGCGCCAGCTTGTACCCACTATTCACAACATGGACAATGCAAGTTTGGGCCTGCATGCAAATTCGACCATCCAATGGGAACACTGAGTTACAGTCCATCTGCATCTTCTCTTGCTGACATGCCAGTTGCTCCCTATCCAGTGGGATCTTCAATTGGCACTCTGGCCCCATCATCCTCATCTTCAGATCTGCGGTCCAAACCCAGCAAGGACTCCAGTTCAACCAGGCTGTCTTCGTCAACAAGCACGCCTAGCGGATCAGTTGGTTCAAAATACTCGAAGAGCGGACCCACTTCTCATTCGAGCATTCAACAGTCAGGTCCTTCAACCACCAGCAGCACCAGCACCAACACAGGGGCACGCACCTCATGCTAAGAAAAGATATTAAACAGCTCCTGCTCATTCCTCTTTTTGATCAAATTCATGAAAAACAGCATTTTTTTTCTTGCTTCAGCCGTCAAATAGGAGGCTTTATTTTCCCAGCTCAGATGGTTCCATGATTCAGGTCTAGCATACATTAGCTCTGATAATATCTCTGTTCATATAATCTTGTGGCCATTGTTTTTTATATTCAATAAGCTATGGCCATTGCCCAAAAATCTTAGCAAACCCCGCATAGCCTTCCACTCTTCTTTCGAATAACCATGAATCTGCAGTTCCTTAAGGCAGATCTGTATCCTCCTCTCCTTTTTTTGGAGCCTGTTAATTTATATCCCAATCCTTTCTCAAAAATGTAAGAGATAAATCCTAAAGCATTCTTCCTTTTATATCAGTCGTGTCTTCATGTCTATCAATTAATGATTGCTTCAAATCTGGGAACAAGCTTCCAATTTGTCTAGAAAGGAATTTGAAGGTTGCTTGTTTCCCTTCTTTTTTGTCATCTGGGGTTTATTAAAGACTTGAAGGAGGCATGCATCTCAGTGCTACCTTACATGTGATTAGGTACACAGTTATGTTGTGACAATTGAAATGCTTGACATTTTTATTGATGGATCTATTATGAAATACAAATATATGAAGAGTCACCTCAGACTGTAATAATCATTCCTCTCATTTATTCCTGTCCGTTCCCTTATTTTGTATGTGCTTTCTTTATGCATGCCATATCAGGTAAAATTTTGCTAGAGAAGAAAGATTATCATCTGATTGTAACTGCAGAAATGATGGTTTCTGGAAAATTTACTGGTGTTTGCTCTGTCTCTCCCTCCTCCTCCCTCTCTCTTGTTTGATGTGAGGTGAATTCAAGGCCTCGTGGGTAAGCAAAATAACACAGAATCCGAAATATTTCCATATAATTTTGTAGTTATCAAATTAGAAGATTGTTAGTGTGTATTTGAGGGTGTGATAATGGTTATTTTTTAAAGTATTTTTTATTTAGAAATATATTAAAATAATATATTTTTTTAATTTTTAAAAAATTATTTCAGATATTTACTTAGGATATGTGAAGCTAATTCTTGCCATTATTGATTTTGTGGAAAACCTTTATGGAAAGTGCAGCCCTATCATAAGTAAGAGCTACTTCATGAGCAGTATAAAAGGTGTCATGCCAATGCTTTTCTTTGTTTGGCGGCTGTCTAATCTCATGGTAGGGACACACTAGATGTGAGACACGATTTGCATATGATTATAAAAGATGAAGGAAAGCTTATGTTTTTGGATTTAAGTTTTATTAATTAAATTTTATTTATCTTGGATGATTTTATTTAGTAGGCTTAGCCCAATAATTGATTATTTTTTAGTTTATTATTTATATATAACTTTTAGACATTATATTTAATTTTTGAAGAATTGAAAAAAATTAATCCTACAAAAATATTATTTTCTAATCTGAATTGCTTCTTGAACTGTATTTATAAATAAATTTTACTTGATTGGTTATTTTATAGTTTATTATTTATATATAACTTCTAGTTATTATATTCAGTTTTTGATGAATTGAAAAAAATTAATCCTACAGAAATATCATTTCCTGATCTGAATTGCTTCTTGCACTGCCTTTATAAATAAATTTTACTTGGGCTATTGCCCTGTTTTTTTTTTTCTTGAGTTATTTACCTTGATTTATTTTTTAAAAAATTACCCTTATCATCTTATAATTTAATTAAAATTACACTTGTTTATTTAATTTTAAAAAATTATAATTTACATCATAAATTTTATATGCATGCAAATACTTAATCAGCCTTTTAATATTTTTATTATTTTGAGAATCTAGTCATCCAAGGTCAAGAGAACCCCTAAAGACTTTGGATTTAGAAAAAACCAATACTATTTACGACCATTGGATCGAAGAAAATGAATGACGATGTTTATAAAGATTGACAAAAGAAACCAGATCTTCAACAACTTTAATTCTTGAACTCTAATTAGACAAATCAAGATTACCATTTGTTTCTCATCTCTGAGCTTTATAATTATTAATATAATAATTATTAAAAATTTATATAATTATTAATTTTAAAATTTATAAAATTAATTAAAATATATATAAACTATTCCCGATACCCATATTAAAAAAAATAGAATATCATCATTGTTTGTTGCCATTAGAATTGCAAATTATATGATTGAGTATTGTAAGGTTTTTGAATCTGCAAAAAATCCCATGGTATTTTCATTGGTATCATTATGCTTGCAGCTCCACTCTGAGCCATCGACAACATATCATCAAGCTTATAAAATCAGATGGGCTGGTGAAGATCTATGACAGGCAAATCTATGTGGGAAATCACCTTCTTGCTCATAGACATGGTTCTCCCCCGGATTAGGACAAATCCAATCTCCCACTCGCTTCAAACCAACCTAGCTTTCCAAACATCTTGGTTTTTTTAAAAAATCTGGTTCTTCTAGTTTGTAAAAATTATCAGAAGACTTTTGTGTTTGATTCGGTTATTTTTGTTTTTTTAAAAAAAACAAAGAATTGTGTGTAGAAAAGAGAAATCATCACTTGAAAAGAAAGAAGATCATATCATTTGTGTTGTGTGGGTGATTTTTTAGTTTAATATATATAAAAATAATTTGGTTTTTTTGTCAAATTAATTTATTTTTTGCTAGGGATGCATATTGTAATTTTCAAAAACTTGACAGACTGGTATAATTTTGACGAAACTATAGGACATCTATTTGTCAAACTCTTTACCAACTATTTTGTTTTAGAGTTTAGATGTAGAGTTTAATATATGTGGGGTGTGAAACTTACACATTTAGATATTAAAAATACAAAATGTAAAATAAATATGATGCTAAAATTCAGATTTTAAAACGGCTAAGATTTAACCTGATAAAATAGACTCTCTCACAAAAGGGAGATCTACGTTAAACTGTAAACGAGACCAACAAATATAAATTTGACCTCGAAAAAAAAATCAAACAACAATACATCTTTCTCTTGAGTAGGGTGCACTGAGAGTGATACGTTTTTTCTTTGCACAATCAGTTCTTTATCCAGATTTTCATAGACCATAGGCTCTTAATAATTATAATACTAAGTAGCGACTTCTAAACTTTAACTATAATTTTATGATTAAACCCAAAACTTTTACTTCCTAACAACAATACCTCTTAGGAGATAACAATAGCTCGTCAGCGCCCTACGTCGCACTCGCGACACCCTTTAAAGCTCAGTCATTTCTTTTTTCAAGTCAGTCACCTTTTTTTTTAGAAAGTCAATACAGTTGTAACCCTTTACCATACTTTGCTCAGTTAACTCCAAGGCATGGGTTTGAGCTACTATCTGCCTCTATAGTCTAGAGTAAGTAGTCCTAAGAGAAATCATTTCAATATCTTGAACAATTTTTTCTTTTTTAAATTTGTGTACTTTAGACTTATCAGCACGATACTACTCAATGATATCTTTCATGGCCTTTCTCTCCTTAATCCACCTACTCTTGGAGTTGACACATATTATAAAAGTCTAAATAATCGAAGAGATAGGATAAGTTCATATCTTTCAAAATAACATAATAAAATGCGGAAAAAAAATGACTTAATTTGCTATCTTACCTAAAAAGCTATCTGTCTAGTAATAACCAAGCAGAGCTGGAAGCTCGGGTCAGTTAATCCTTCGACATTCGAAGAAAAGGTGAGGAGTTTATCTAATGTTTTCATCACATCTAATCCACCAGGTCCTAGCATAAACCTCCCCTAGATAATAATAGTCTTTATTATCCTCATTTATTCATCACTTATAGTAGGGAAAGAGAACATGATCCCACTTGAGATTGAAATAAATATCCTTTATCCCAGTGGGTGTAGGAGCATGGCTAGAGAACACATGATGAAACAAGTAATTAGGGTTTATGGGAACATGAGTGCTACGTGGAAAGGGAACAATCACCCCATCATAATCAAAAGGAATGAAAACTCCCATTCTCTTTTATTAAGAGGCTACCTCGAGAATACCGAGGTTGGTGTTGGCACCCTCTTCAATACAAATCCAAATTCCTTTTTCCCGTTTCCTTTCCTGTTGCGTGCCTTTTCCCTCTTCTTTTGGGTGCTTTTATTACTTTGTTAAGCTTAGGCATTTAATTCTCATTTAATTGATTTTTGTTATGAAAATAATAATAATAATAAAAAAAAAGCTCATAACCAAAAACATGAAAGATTCAACCATATCATACTTAAATAGAATCTATTTGTTTTTATATTTTAAAAGTTTTTATAAAAACATTAAAAATATATTTTTTTTATTTCAAATTAATATTTTTCTAGTATTTTCGAATAATGTTAATGTGCTGATATAAAAAATAATTTTTTTTAAAAAAAATAATATTTTAATATATTTTTAAATGAAAAACACATTCAAAAACAGTCATTATCACATCATTAAACACCCTCTTTAAAAAAAAAAAAAAACTAATGAAGCAATAAATTGATTATTTTAGCCTTTGTTCACTCATAATCAATCTATTTTGTATAGAAGTTGCGTAGAGAAATACATTTTCGTTTAAGACTAGGTTTCGAACCTTGCTTTCAGCTGTTGTATGTATGTGTAACTGTTTTTTGGCAAGATCTGTATCTGCCTCGCATTGCATTTTTTTTTTAAAGTTGAACTTCGGTTTACAAGATATTAGTTTGAAGAGAGCACCAGGTCTCTAAGAGCTTTTCTTTCTCTGTTTTTTAGTCAAATTTCTTTGACGTTATATGCACTTGTAGCTAATCTAAAATTGATTAAAGCTTGTGCAATGAGACAATGCAAGTTCTGCGGCTTTGTTTTTTTTTTGCTGGATTGCTTAGATTGTTTCTTGAGCCTAAGGGCTGCCTTCCAGCACACATAACAGCTAATGTAAAGCTTTCCCCATGTACATAGGACCGAAACATTTTAATGTGTCCATAGTTTATTTCAAATTCCCATTTATCAGCCATGGAATTCCAGCTTAATCAGGTTATTTCAAATCCCCATTTATCAGTTTTTTCTTGTAGAGCACTTACTTTGCCTATTCATCCCTTTTTACGTTGGGAAAACATTGGGAAAAACTTAACGAGACCCGCAGCGTAGCGCAAATCACCTATCTAGTTATTACAATTTAAGCAAGATTGACTAAACAATTGCCCCTGCTAATAACAAAAGAATAAATTATTTGATCACTGACCTCTAGCACTTTGTACTGAATCTATGATTCAAGTTCACTATCTCAAGAGATCTCATTATCAACAACAGGATTGGGCCACCTGAGCTTTGAACTCCACTTACATTTTCCTTTGCTAGAGGTATAGCTCCATTAATTTGAAAGATCGAGTGCAAAATCTCCAGCTTCGGATATCCTGTATCAGAGACCAGAATGAAACAAGGCACTGGTATCACATCTTCCCGGATGGCATGTTTTTATTGTAGGGGTTTACTTTCAAATATTCAAGGCAACGGTTTACTATTCTCTGAACAGGTCCCCATTTTTGTCAACAAGCAGAACAATAAATAAATGTATTCTATCATTATGATCACAATACTAAGAAATTTCAGTCTACCTCTTGGTATTAAGAACTGGAGGGTTACTTCCACTCTGGCCATTTGGTTGGATCAAATGATCCCCTCTTCACTTTCGATAGACCAGAACTCTGAGGATAGTCATGCCACACCATTTCCATCTGGAACGAATTAAAGAGGATATGATCAATCAGAATTCTGCCAACAATGGGTTAGAATGAGGTTCTACCAACAATGACAATCATTGAGAAAGAACTTCAGGTAGACACAAGGTTGGCTTGAGAAAAGAGTGCAAGGATATTTTAACATGAGTTGTTTTCCACTTGAAAAGTGGAATCTCTGTTGGAATAGTTACAAGCTTGAGTACTTCAATTAAAGACTCGAACTTGACTATGTAACTACCTGAAATACATGGTCTCATTGATGTCAATGGCAACTAATCATGATGGAAGTTAGCATACTAGAATCAAAGAGAAAACATACTTTGAGCACATGCGTGTCTGTATGTGTGTGTGTGTGTGTGTGTGTGAGAGAGAGAGAGAGAGAGAGAGAGAGAGAGAGTTTAAGGATGTCATGGAGTGCTACTAAGGTGATGCATCACTGGGAGGGGGAAGATGCTGCAGTGAGAGGATATAAAGCTCCACGCACCTCTCCAACAATCACAGTGTCACCTTCCTTGACTCCCATCTTCAAGAGTGACTTGTTCACACCACAAGCCTCCAACACATGTTGGAATCTTGTGTCAGAATCTTTGTATCTGTTCAAAATTATGCGTTAGATACTTCAGATGCAAAATGGAGTAAAGACAACCAGAAGGAAAGGATATTATCTCAAAAAGGCAAGACATGTATTCCAGAATATGCCAGATCTAATGGAAACTGACAAGTATGGCATGAAGTAATGATCATGCACAAGCATTCAAGTTCGGGCAAATTATGTCCTATCCTAGAGTAGCAACCAAATCATAGATGTAAATCTACAAACAAAACAGGAGAAAATTGATTCTTAGTAGAAAATAGAAGCAGTTGAATAAATCCAAGTTATTAAACAAGATGGAGATTTTTTTCCAACCCATAGGATCCTCTAATAAAAAGCAGGCAACTAAAAAGGCAAACAATAATACAGAAATGAGAATAGCACACTGTCAAAGTTACCCATTCGTTGATGATTTGTAGCAAGTTCCATTCATTCTGGCAATGTTCTAGTGAGCCTAATCATTGGAACGGATACTAACAACCACAAATGTTCATGTCAACTGAAATAACCAAACCAAGTAAACAATGCAGGTTTGTGGTATGGTAATCCATTGGCCAAGATAGAAAACAGAATAAGAAAATTATATTTGAGATTCCAGTAAAAAAAATGGTGTGCGTGGATTTTGCACCCTTCCCGTAACTGGACTGAAACCTAACTCAGCATTACTTTGCTAGGTTTACTGGAAGAGTTACATATGTCCAGACAGAAAACACATCAATACATACAGTATAATCTGAAATCATATTTGGCAAGCTGATGTGAGATGAACGAGACCATTATCGACCAAAGATGCTAACACAAGAAAAGAGTTGACTGAAAAATATAGTGAGAAGTAATCAGAGAGAGAGGTTCATAGCCCACCGCCAATTTGTCATCTGAACAAAACGTTGCAATCCAGCCCCAATTACTTGCCATGTTTTAGACGCATTGTCATAAGAGATTTCAAAGTCATTAATAGGAGCTCTTCGCTGCCTTTGTACCATATCAGCTACATGATTCAAATTTATTGGATGGGTCCAACCTAACACAGATGAAAATTCTTCAAGACACTGTAGGGTTGAAAATAATGGATATGCAACATAATTTTGAGTACTCTAGCATGATCAATAGGCCATATTAAAGTCAATTTTTTAATAAAAAAAATCGAAAGTAGAAATTTGACCTTCAGACCCCTTATTGGCTTCTTTACTTTTTTGCAGAAGCTTATGAGCAGCACAAATCACTTCATGTGTTCCTTCTCTCTTCACAGCACTCATGCAAAAAGTCTCAATCCCACGTGCTTCTAGCTTTTCCTTGAATAACTGCCAGTTTTCATATGCCTCTGGAAGGTCCATTTTGTTATAGGCAACTACATAAGGCTTCTCCGCAAGTTCAGGACTAAACATTTCCAGCTCAAGACGAACAGCATCAAATTCGAATTCTGGCTGCTGTGAAGATCCATCAACAACATGTACCTGGGAGTCCAAAACAATGTAGATTCCGTCAGGTGAAATATCAAACAAATAATAGGAGGGTGAGACCCATCCAAATATCCTCAATGTAAAAGATAAGGAATGAAGGAAAATAATAGAACCATGGGTGAAGAGATAGTAGATATGGATCACATTGTCACCATCACTTCAATTATCATTCATGAGCTCTCTTTAAAATCACTGTTGTTTTCATCAACATGAACCAAATTTTTTCTTCTTACATCATGCATAGAGTCACTGACAATTTATCAGAAAAACATTTTGCACGTCACGTCATTTCCAGTGACCCAAAGACTTGAGGATAGAGAATCTTATAGAATAAGGTAAGGAAGTGAAAAATAACACGACAAGCTCAGAGTAGAATAATTTACTGTTACAATCACAACAGGAAGATGAATTTCTCTATAAATCTCATCATTAAATTAGTTGCAGTTCATGATAGAAAGCCTGTACCAGGGCAGAACACCTTTCTGTGTGTCGTAGAAACTCGTGACCTAGGCCAAAACCCCGATGTGCTCCTTCAAGTAAACCTGGAAGGTCTGCTACTACCATTGTAGAGTCATAATCAAATGAAACTACACCCAGGTTAGGAAGTAGAGTAGTAAAAGGATAATTCGCTATTGCTGGCTGAGCAGCACTTATGACACTCAAAAGTGTGCTTTTCCCAGCATTTGGGGCACCCACTATTCCAACATCTGCGACCAGCTTTAGCTCCAGCTCCAACCACCTGTTCATGCATGACATTAATTCTAATGAGCACGTATCAAAACAAACTCTTCCAGAACATATAACTACATCCCTTAAGCCTGACGAACTATGAGATTTAACAACTTTATCATATTGACCTTGACGCTTTAATCAAGCATAAAATTCATAGGCATGCTGCATTAGATAAACCACAACGAAAACAAACCAAGTCCAGCACATTACAAAATGCAGAACGTTAGCAGAAAGAACAAGACCAACTACAGTTCAAAACTTGTATTCTACTGAGCCGTCACCATTCTCATCACGATCACTTTAATCAAAGCAAAGCAAGATCAACCAAATTAAATCATAGTACTACGAAACCCTTTGGAACAACAACGCTAAGCTAACAAATCATTTCAAAGGCTTAAGAAGACACAATTTATAGCACGCACACAATCACAACACAATTCAAAAGGCAACCAATAAAAGGTAGCCAAAACACATAATGGTAAAACACAAATCACAATTAAAAATATACTCACTTTTCCGAACCCTCTTCACCATTTTCGGCAATCCTAGGTACCTTATTACTCCCACACTTAAATGCAGCATTCCCTCTCCCGCCTCTCCCACCAGGCAATACCAAAGCCCTTTGTCCTGGAGACAACAACTCCAACAAAACCTCCTCGTTCCCAGCCTCCCTAACAACCGTCCCCGGCGGCACTTTCACCACGATATCCTCTCCTTTCGCTCCACCCATGCATGACCCTTGACCGTGAGCCCCTCTCCCCGCCCTGTAATGCACTCTATTCCTAAATGGCAATAAAGAATTTATCGAGCCATCAACTTCTAGATACACGTTCCCTCCTCTCCCCCCATCCCCTCCCGACGGTCCTCCCAGTGGCACAAATTTCTCGCGCCGAAAAGCCACCACTCCATTCCCACCATCTCCGGCTTTGACATAGATTTTCGCCCGGTCAAAACACCGCATTACAGCCGGCACTCCCTTCTCCTTCACACCTTCTTCTTCACCCTCGAAATCTGACAAATTCACATTCTCTCCGTCAGCAAACTCCTCCAACTCTTCTCCTTCATAAAAACCATCACTATTATAACTATTAACACTTTTGCCATTCACTGTTTCTTCTTCTTCTTCTTGTTCCTCCTCGCTTTCATACTCATAATCCTCGTCCTCTTCCTCTTCGAAACGTGGATTAACTTCAAATCTCCCGTAATCCACACGTAAATCACCATCCATTCCATCTTCGGTTCCAAAACGCTGAGATTCACTGTCACTATCCTGTTTGACTACACTAGCATCAGAGAGCTTGATTTCTTCTGGTGGTCTAGATCCGAGGTTCAACGACGGGACTTTGAAGTCTTCTAGAGGAGGTAAGCGAGTGTAACTAGTGGCTTCGCCGGCGGTGGAAGTGATTGTCTGAGGCGGGGATTTTAATTTGGCCTTTTGAGGTTTGAGCTTGCGGTTTCGGTTGGAATTAGGGTTTCTTGGTGAGGCATTGCTAGGGATATGGTTAGATTTTCGGGATTTAGGGCGGGAAATTGCTTGGAGAGAAATAAAGGAGGAGGTGGTTATTGTGGATATGGAAGCCATCTCCGTGCTTACTGGATATCGATCCTGTTTGTCCCTCTGTTTATAATTTTCTATTTTATGGGCTGAATTCCGTCCCTTTACTTGTACATCTGGTCAAAATAGATCCTCTATTTTTTCCATTGTATCAAAATAGCCCTTAATTTGACTAATTCTTGTGTCTCTACCATAGTTTTTAAACCCGGCCCGGTCCAGTTGGTCAACCCGGGACCCGACTAACCCGAGCCGGATCTAAGTAAAAAACCGCGAGGATTTGACCCGGCAAAACCTAATCAACCCAAAACTTAGTTGATTCAGGTAAATCTAGTTGAAACCCAGCCTTTTATATATATACATGTAAAACAATCTTGGCCTTTTATGATTAAAATCACACTACAAATCAAATTATCTTCGCAATCCAAAATAAGCACATCAAAAATCTCATCTTTAATGCTAACTTTAGGAGATAAAGTAAAAAAACAAAGGCTTTAAACTATTTTCAAGATTTTTAACATACTGGACATCATCTCTTTATGGTAAGTCAATAGAGATGAATTAAAGTCATTAATTCGATTGTTGCCAATTAATATGAGCCGTGAGATTCCAAAAGAAAATAAGAGGAGCTGGAGGTGACCTGACTTAGTTGAGAAAATCCAGTCTAGTTCATGTTTTTAATAGATAAAGAGAGTTGTGACTTGAGGAGACTCGGTGAGTTGAATTAGGGAGTCGAGGACTACAACTCGGAGGAGGTGAGTTGAGAGTATGAGGTTGGGGATTGTGAAAGAGAGGAAACAAGAGGGGATTATGGTTTCAAAAGTTTTTGTGTTAAGGGCATTAAGTCAGGATTTAGAAGAAAAGGAGGCGAGGGAAAGAAAGGGAAATCATTGATTTTCTCAATTTGCTGATTTCAAATCAAGATAGGGGAAATGAAGGGAAAAAAGAAGGATGAAAGGTGACGTGAATTTAAATAAAACTTCATTACTCAATTTGCTAAAAAAAGGTGTTGGACAAAACTATATTGGAAGCAAAGAGTACAAACTCGACTTTATTTTTTATTGATCCTAGTCAACTCATCTGATTCATAACCCGATTATTATATCGAGTTGATCATAAAGTCAGGTTTAAAAACTATAGTCTTTACAAGTAAGACTTTGAAGAGTGACCCATAGTTACAAGAGATATTTTCTTACATACAATGGTAAATTGTTGACAAGCATAATCTATCCAAAATGTGTTTGTAGTGGGAGAAAGATTAATTGTAACGATTTGATTTTGTACGTAGAAACTTAAATACAATTATTATTATTATTATTTTACAAAGGCCAAGAATCAGGTACATGACATATATTAATTATTTTTCTATTTTAGAAGTATTTTTGAAAAAAATAAAATATTTTATTTTATTTTTTTAAAATTAATTTTGTTATTTTTTCATATCATTTTAATATGTTGGTATCAAAAATAATTTTTAAAAATAAAAAAATTTAATATATTTTTAAATAAAAAAACATTTTAAAAAACAAATACCCTCGAATAATTGGACAATCCACATATATACAATGAAAAATAAAGAATACAACACTATAAAACCACTCCAAAAACACAACATCAACATAACTCAAGCCATAACCAAACATCCAAGCCACCTAAAAGCAACACACACAAAAACACATAGAAGAGAGTGAAAGGAACTCTATTGTAATTCATTACAGTATATGTATATAGGGTTTATTTGTTTTTATATTTTAAAATTTTTTAGTTTTTTTTGTTTTAAATTAATATTTTTTTGGTGTTTTCATATTATTTTGATATATTAATGTCAAAAATAATTTTTTTAATATTTTAATGTATTTTAAATAAAAAATACTCTCAAAAATAATTATTACCATACTTTAAATGCCAATGGTGTTTCAACAATAACATTACCTTATTTTTTTTTTTTAGATTAATCTTGTATGATTAACCTTTTTTATATTTAGAATGACTCTTTTTTTCCCATGACAATAATTGCACACAAGGTAGGATCTATAAAATTAACCGTTTGTAGTTTTTTAAGTTTATGCCATGGAAAAATAATTGTTATGACATTTAAACCACAAAATTTATTAATCAAAGTAGAATGGCATAATAGATAATATCATAAATGTTGGGGTGTTTAAGTATAATTGATTAAATACCAGGACTTAATCAACATTTGAAAAACTTGCAGGTAACGTTTGAGATTTAAACAATTACTTTTAAAAATATTTATTTAAAACTATATAAAAATAATTTTTATTTTTATTTTTTAAAAATTATCTTTTATACCATTCTATCACCAACAATTTAAAAATATGTTTTTTTAATAAAAAAATAAATTAAAAATTATTTGAAATTATGGTAATTTTAGTTTTTAAAATATCTTTTACTTAAAAATATATTAAAATAAATATTTTTTATGTTTTAAAAATTATTTTTAATATTTATATATCAAATTAATTTAAAAATATATATATATAAAATAAAATTGATAGAATTACAATTTACGTTTCCAAAAACACACCCTAAACCGCACACCAAATATTTACTGTACTTAAATTCGATTTCCAAATAAAAAAAAAAACATCACGTAAAAGAAAAACTCCATCTCTTCGTAACTTTTGAATCTAACAGAAGAAGCTAACCAATCGAAAAACCGGATAGAAAGAGAGAGAGCTAGGGTCTTTGGTTTCCAAATCAGTAATGCACGTAATTCTAGTGTCTTAACTCGCCGATTGGAACTCCGAACTCTCCCGAGACAACTTGGATTACTGTAATTTGGCCATGTACAGTGGGTCTAGCGATGGCGAGAGCCACGAGGCAGCTCAGAGGAGGATCCCGCCGGCTTCGTCAATGCTTTGGGTCCGTAACCTCCGCCGGTTCATCGGATCCGGTACCGGGCTCGGATCTGAAGCTCTCATGGGTCCGTTTCTTATTATCTTAGCTAATTTTTATTCTTAATTGTATATTTTTGTTAATTGTTTATGAAATTGAAGCAAGATTAGAGCTGTGACTGTACTTATATAACGATCAATGTGAAATGTTGTCCTCTTAATTTTGTAATCAGAGTTGTCAGTGTTTGCATGATTTGTACAATTACTTTGATTGATGATTTATAGGTTGATTAAGGCTAACTAGTTATTTTCTTCAAAGATATATTTGGGTTTCTAAAAATTAAAATCTAACTTGGTTTATTTTCGCTGGGATTGTAGAGCTTGAGACGAAGAGAATATTGCTAGATATTTTCAAAGAGAAGCAACAAAAGAGTGCTGAAGCTGGTACAATACCAAGTTTCTACAAGAAGGCACGTTGCTGGAAGCCCTTTTCTTTTGATTTTAAACTATTTTATAACTAGATACAAGGCTGTTACTTTACAACTTTAATTTTGGTGCGTTCTTCTGTTTAAGGATTTACTAAATAAATTCTGGGTTTCACTTGTTTTAGATGGAATGGAAGAGTTTTATTGATTGGAAGCTTAGATTTTGACTTGTTTATTGTGATGGTATTTTGTGTTTCCCCTTATTATTTGCTGATTTTCTTATATCCGTTTTCATGTTTTCTTTACTTAGAAACCTGAAGAAGGATCAATTAGTCATAGAGTCCAGAGGCTGGCAAAATATCGGTTTTTGAAGGTACCGTGTTTCCCCTTCTGCTTGTTATACTTGTTACTTTTTGGTGGCCTAAGCACATGCTGGTCTACTTTATTGGTAACATGATAAACTCAATTCTTGCAGAAACAATCAGATCTTTTACTAAATGCGGATGATCTCGATGCAATGTGGGTTTGCTTGAGAGAAAATTGTGTGATTGATGATGCCACTGGTGCAGAAAAGGTTTGTGAGACTTGCTGTGCCAGTCTGTTTTTGTATTATACCAAATGTTGTTAATGTGCTTGGCAGAATTCTATATTTCAGTTACTAAAATCTGTACTTGTTTTCATTGAAGAATGTCCTAGCTTAGCATTATCAGATAATGAGAAGTTATGCTAAACTACTACGTGATGCCTAGGCACTTATTTTTGCTATTTACATTTGTTAGGCTAGATTTGTTCCACGATGTTTTACTCTATAACCTAATAATTTTTTTTCACTTTAAGCTAACTTATCTTCTGGATTATCATGTTGTAGATGAATTATGAAGATTTTTGTCACATAGCTTCGGTATGTACAGAGCAAATAGGCCCCAAATGCCGGCGCTTTTTCAGCCCATCTAATTTCATGAAGTTTGAAAAGGATGAATCTGGACGAATTGCTATTTTACCATTTTACCTTTATGTGATGCGCACTGTGAGTAGGGCTCTTTAGTACCATGCTATTATTCACAACTTTCTTTCCTTTATCTCTCTATTGAAGTTAATCCTTTTCTTTTTGAGCGCTGATTACTGTTCATTGTTGTTCAGGTTTCGCTTACACAGGCCAGAATCGATATGAGTGAGCTTGATGAGGATTCTGATGGATTTCTTCAGCCTCATGTATGACTTTATGCTTTTTTTTTAGCACCACATTTGGCTATCGGGTCTACCTACTATTAGATCTTTATGAACACATTTATAGTAATTCACTTTTACAATCTTTTGTATAAAACAAGGACTCCTTTGTTCTATTTCAGGAAATGGAGGCTTACATACGAGGTCTTATCCCTAATTTAGCACAACTACGGGATATGCCTGCTGCATTTATTCAAATGTATTGTCGCATAGCTGCTCACAAATTCTTCTTCTTTTGTGATCCTCATAGGCGAGGTTTGCGTGGTTACCCCCTTTTACTACAACAGAGTTTTTTTCCTTTTCAGTTATTCAATAATGATAATTTATTTCCCCTTTAATTCATGCAATCATTCATGATATTGGATGGTTACAGTAATAACATATGTTTGCTTATTACCACAATCTGTAGGTTCTCTTTAAATGTTTTATTAGAATATAGAGTATGAATTTACTTTTTGGTACATATACTTCACGGTCTCCTCATAACTAGCTAAATAAACGCTTGAAATCTAACTTTAGTGAGGATGGGGTTTCAAATTTTGAAGTCATTCTAACATTAGATGTTATCATTTTGCTGATGACCAAGGCTGATAATTAGTTACTGCAAATAACTTGAAAAGCTGAAGATAACATCAATCACCTAAATGTTTAAAGAGTGAGTTGCATAATCTTTCGGGGCTTGAAAGGGAAACAGACGCATATATTGATCTGCCTTTTAAAAGATGTTAGTTTAATGTATGGATTATGGAAATTCTTGTAATTGTTAATGTTGGGGAAACGTGGGTAAAGATTTAAATGGTCTAATTGTCACTTTTCTCTGTCTGGTTTTCCTCTTTGTAAGATTATGGTTATTTTTAAGGTATTCTGAACTTCCTTTTCAACTGGCTTTTCAGAATAGTTGACAGTTAGTTTTCTTTACAGGGAAAGCCTGCATAAAGAAGGTGCTTCTTAGCAACTGTCTCCAGGAATTAATGGAATTGCACCAGGTGGGTTATAGATTTATATGTTTTGAATTTCTAGTCGCATGGATAAACAATCGGTATTTGTTTTACACCTGCTGGTTTTTTTCTGACACTAAATTCCTTTACTAGATTCTCCATTTGTTTTGTCCCTTTTCCGTCTTCCCCCCTTTTTTTCACGACTCTGTGACTATGCCAATATGATTTAAGAAGAAACTAAATGAAAAGATTGTGGGAATTTAGGATCTTCTTTCTTAACCTCACGAAAGTTGAAACATAGAAATGTGGAGGAAAATCAGGTAGGTCTCATTGATGTATTTTGTGCAGTATATGTATATACACGAGTTGTACATAAGATAAGTCAGGAACTAACTAACAGATACATCTAAGGAATACAATCCTATCAGCAGCTAAGGAATCCTTTCAGATACATAGATTTTTTGCTTTCAAATTCCATCCACTACTTTACTTCCAATATTGAAAACAAAAATCTTGCTGCATCTTTCCAAGTCATTTTACAATAGAATGCTAGAAATAGAACTTGTTGCCTAGAGATGATTTTCTTAGAAATATAATTGACTTGAATGTTGTTGATGCTTGTTACAAGGGAATACAAGTGCCCAGTTCTTTCCTGCTTTCTTTATCTGATAAATAATTATTGCTTAAATGCATTATAGTATGCCTATTCCATTCTCTAGATCCAGTTAAAGAAGTGCAAGACAGTACTGTGTGTGAATAACCCCATACATCTTGGTTGGAATCTAAGTTTTCATTCTAACCTTTGTCTATAAATAGGAAAGTGAGGAGGAAGTCACTGACAGTGAGCAAGCTGAAAATTGGTTTTCTTTGACATCCGCACAACGCATATGTGGTGAGTGGTTTGAATTTTCATTATCCTTTTTTATTCTCGTCCAAACTACTACTAAACTGTTGTCTGTTTATTTAGTTGTTTTTTTTTTTTTTTTTTTGTGATGGTTTGATGTGTGCGTGCATTCATTTACAAGCCTTCTTAACTATGTGATTAAGCATTAAAAAGAGATCAGTGCAGTTTGATAATCATGAAATTATCAAGTGGTAATGACATAAGATTATGATAAAACATCACAAAAAGAGGTAGGCGATACACGAGTAAATGATTGATAATAGCTGAGAGTCCAGGGCAGAGGAAAGATAGAAGTGAATGTAAACTCTCTTGACGTTCACCTGTTGACTATGTCTACAAGGTACATCGATTGAAATTGCTAGTGGTTAGTGATGCAGAACAATTGACTATGAGTTTACAAGGTGTAGATTTGATGATCCAAGTTTCAGGAAATATTGTGATTTGGCTTGGAGCATGAGGTTGAGTCTTAGTTGTGTATCTAATCACGGTTCGTTTTTCTGTAGATATGTTCCTTGCCCTTGATAAAGATATGAATGGAACACTGAGCAAGCAAGAACTTGGAGAATATGCAGATGGTACGCTGACAGGAATCTTTATTGAGAGAGGTAGGAGTTCTTATTCTCCTATCAGAATCTATAATGCTAGACCTTTTGGTTTTGTATCTTAAGAATGTAATTTCCCCTGAGATTATTGTCTCCGTTCCGTGTTTGTTATGCTTTTTATAGTGTATGATGAGCATGTCCGCCGTGGAAAAGGTGGTGGAGGGAATACTCGGGAGATGGACTTTGAAAGTTTTCTTGACTTTGTTTTGGCATTAGAAAACAAAGACACTCCTGAAGGGTTGACATATTTATTTCGTTGTCTTGATCTTAGTGGACGGGGATTTCTCATCACTCCTGATATTCACTCACTTTTCAGGTGAACATTCTTTCAGCATTTAAATTAGCCTGAACTGCATTGCTTCAATTTTCATGTTTGTTTTATATTTATCTTCTTTGGTTGCTAAGAGCAAGTTTGTGAAACTTAAATTTTCATCACGAGCAACCAATTTTAAAACAACATGGAAGTAAAGAAAGGGAGCATCTAAAAGATGAGAGCTACCTGATACAACCTTCCTAGAGAAAACTCTGTGGTTTCCTGCTTGTAGTGCTTAAGCAAATTCTGCAAGCCTCAAATGTTTAGAGACATGAACCTAGATATTAGATTGAAAGGCACATAAAGATCACAGTCACCATCCACTGGTACTTTTGATTTTACAGTTTCAGCTGTTGGTATAAACACCGTCCCACTTAAACAACTTTTTTACTTGTCAAACAGAGATGTACACCAGAAATGGATCGAGGGCGGTAACTATGAACTGTGCATTGAGGATGTGAGGGATGAAATATGGGATATGGTCAAGCCAGCTGACCCATTGAAGATCACCCTCGCTGATCTGCTAGCTTGCAAACAAGGAGGGACTGTAGCCAGCATGCTTATAGATGTGCGCGGTTTTTGGGCACATGATAATAGAGAAAATCTTCTCCAGGAAGAGGAAGAACCAGAAGAAGAGTGACAGTGATCTGCTGCTATCTAGAAGCCATTCATGCACTAACACAAATCCGTTTCCTTGGGATTCAGAGAGAAGGTATTGTTTGATGTGTGCTTTTATGAGCTAATGTCATGTAAAAAGCTGAAACAATTGATGCATTCTGATAGTGAAGAGCTGGCAGTATAACGGACTGTTCCGAGAGGAAGTTTCTTTTTTTCCTTTTGGCCCCTGCTAAGTAGAAATACTAGGTTGACAAAAGTAGAGATGCCCCTGTCAGGAATAAAGAAGTATCAGAAAAGAAAGCTAGTGCTCTCCAATTTCTCGAGTCAGAATACAGAAACAGCTAATGCCTATTCATAGTTCAACTGTCAAATTGCTCAAAATAAAACCTTCTCTTGATATATTCTGAAAGTTCAAAAACATGAAATTAGAATCAGTAGGAAGAAACAATAAGATCAAACAGATTTTCTAACAAACAAAGAAATGGTTCGTAACATTTTTCCTAAAAAGGGAGAAGAGCGAAGCACATCCTAGCCTGATGCATTGATTTTCTGGTAATGTATGAAAGCAAAAGTAGGAAGCATCCACCTTAATCCATAGCAGGAAAAGGCGAGGAATTCATGCAGTCTCACAAAATAATCACTTCGCCAATGTGCTTGGCAAAAACACACAACACAATAATCGAGAGCTCGATCAATGCAGGTTTGGAAGAGAATACCTGCTCGAGACAATTTCTGGAAGATATAGGAACAGCATGCAATCTTCGATTATATATTCTGCACATAGATCTTTTTTATTTAAAAAAAAAAACCCAATAATTTGAAATAGCACCATATCAACAACACCAGCAATGAACTCTAAGAAAGATAGTTCAAATTCACTCATCCTCTCTCTCCAATTAATTAAGGTACCTTGCACGCCACTGAAGCTTTCTTTGAGAATCCAGTGATCGCTCCCCAAATGTTCGCCGCCACGGTAATAGCCTACTTCTCCGATTAGCTATTTCTAATTCAGCTCTACATATCTCTATCAACCTAACAATCAAACTGAAAATCAGCAGTAAATCATCAAATAACGTTGCCGACCTCCAAAACCGAACTCAGCATGCAGAGTGATCCTTTTGCCCTCCTTCACCGCCGGTAATTTTACCGTCAAGAGGAGAGACTGATTCTGCAAAACCAAGAATTGAAATCGGGAATTGCAAAGAGGACACTTCCGCTTGAAATCTTTGTGATGAGGATTCAAAATTCACGTTGAATATTCTGTAGTGAATTATTTCGAGGAATCCTTGGATTCAGAGTATGTTGTATAACCTTCACTTGATTGTACTGACTTCTTTTTAAATGGATCTTCTCATGGGCGTGTGAAACTCTTATTAAATAAATACCTGCATAAAATCTTTTGAAGGTGATGAGGATACTTTTAGATCAAGTCAGTATTTAGATATTTTTATGTTGTAAAGAATATTAATAAAAGTATTAATGAACTTTGAAGAAAATAATAAAATAAAAAATGTAGAATTAAAGAAAAAAAAAGTAGGGAATGTATTTATGTCTTGGAAAATATGAACTCCTTTCTATATATATTCCTCTTTTCTTTTATATTACCTAACTTAACTCGGTAATGCAACGTAGAATGGATAAAAATATAATTTTATATGAGTAAGATAATATAATTTTATTATTCATATCATTACATCTAATTAATATAAGCATGTGCTGCTTATCCGTATTTAATAGGAAACGATGATTATCATAATTATTAATCCAGACCCAGGGTATGGGAGGCTTAGTGTTACCTTTCAGTTATGCACTCAACCTGGGGAGTATTGGGTTCAACTCACACACACTGAGCCCCGGAGGAGTTGGGTTCAGCTTGTAATTACACCCAAGAATGGTCAGGGATGAATGCGTCATAGCCCAACATGGAGTTGGACGTGGTAGTGTCCCTGACCTAACAGGGAGTCGGGCGTGGACACGTCCTAGTCCAAGTGGAGTTGAGCGCGAACGCATCCCTCTCTGACCCAATATAAGTTTGGGCGCGGACGCGTCCTGCAAACGTGGGGCTGGGTGCGTATGCGTCTTGACCCAACTAATTTTTTTTTTAAGATTAAAAAATATAAGAACTTGGACATGCAAGTTAAATATTATTATAAATATTATATTATTCATTAATATTATTAAATTTAAAATAAATATTATTACTATCGAAAAAAAATATAGATTTGATTTTAAGAGTAAAATCAATTATTATTAACTTGGGCCAGACATCCTTTTCCAGACCCAAAAAAATTGGGGTTGGAAATGGGTGTCTAACCCAAGTTACTTGGGTGTGTTAGAGACACAAACCAAATTCTTTTGTTTCTTACAGCCCTGCCTGACCCATTGCTCTGGGGTTCGGCGTCAGACCTATAGGTATTGTGTCCCTGTACAGACTAAAGCTAATGGATCCCGCATCAAGATCCAATTCTCTTGGGTTCGGTGTCAGGATCCAAGGCTAATGGGTTTGGCTTCAGGACCCCATTCTTTTGGGTTCGCGTCCGAACCCAATGCTAATGAGTCCAGTGTCAAGACCTAAGGCTAATGGGCCCGACATCTGGTTCTAATTCTCTTGGATTGGATATTAAGCCAAACCTAACGCTCTTAAATTTTAAATTCTTTTGATATTTTTTTTAATCAAAATACAAAGTTGATTCAAACGTAACGTGAGTCACCTAAGTTAATTATGAAATAAAATATATATTAGTATATTTGTTTATATAACGGTTATCATTTTAACTTATTAACCACACGACATCACTTATACTAGTTACATGACCTGTGCAATGCCGTGGGTTAATTTTTTTAACATAAAAAATAAGATTTAAAAGTGTTAAGTCTTTCTGTAAAATTATACCCAAGAGTCTTAGGTTTGACTACAACGCTTGACCCAAGAGTAATATTTATAATAATATTAAACTTACATGACTTAAGTTTAAGTGAGTCTGGTTGCAACACTGAACCCAAGAGCATTGGATGTGGGTCTGGCTATAAGGTCATATCATAAAAGTGTGATAATTAAATAGATTAATTAAAAAGAAAAAACCAAAGAAAAAAAACCAATAGGAAGAAAAAAATAATGAAGAAAAAGAAAAAAAATCTGAATTAACTGGGTTAACCCTTCAAACTTGAGATCCGCGTCATGAAAGTTTGATAACTAAATAGAAAAAAGCAATTGACGAGTTTACCTAGAATTAATTGGGTTAACCCGTCAAACCAAGTTAATCCATCAAGCCCAGAATACATGTCATGAAAATCTGATAATTAAATAGAAATAAATTTAACATTAACAAACTAAACTAAATGAAAAAAATTAATTGAAAAGAAAAACAATTCCAGTTAACTCGTCAAACCATGTTAACCCATCAAATTCGGGATCCGTGACATGAAAGTTTAATAACCAAATAAAAAAAATTTACGTTAACAAACTAAATAAAAAAAATTCATTAGAAGAAAAATAACGAAAAAAAAATATAGCTACAATACTTTTTAGGATATGTTATAATAATAATAATGATGGGGAAACTTAAAAGACGCAAGGAAAGCTATATTATTTTCCTATGCCTTTTAGAGTATTTTATAATGTCTCTTGCAGAGTTCACCCATCTTGTCTTAAAAACACATGCTTTTAATTATTTATTTAGATTTTTTTATTTAGTATTATAATAGGAATTGTTTTTTTAAATGTTTTTTTTAATATATTAAAATAATATATATTTTTATTTTTTAAAATTTATTTTTAATATGAATATATTCAAACAATTTAAATTCATAAAAAAATTAATTTAAAATAAAAAATTATTTTTTAAAAAATATAAAAAGAAGCAGTTTCGTAAATTTGGAGGATTATATGTCGAGCAAGCAAATGCCAAAACACCACCCTGGGTCCCTGTCGGGTCAGGTGAAAAAAATCAGGCTCCCTCTTATCCGGGTATCATCGGGGCCCTGACGAAAAATAGTAAACGACGCGTCTTTTGGGGTTTCCTTTCAGCGAGACATTTCTGGTGTTCTAAAAAAATTGAGCCCCAAAATCCCGCACTCACTCTATTCTCTTCTCAACTGTAATTACTCAGAGAAAAAAGAGCGCTCTCTCTCTCAGTTTCTGATTTTGAGCACAAGAATGGATGTGCCAAAGGATCAAATCTCAACTCTTCTCGATAACCAACTCTACAATTCCGCTCAAATTCTCGTAATAATCTTTTTTTTTTCTTAACAATTTGTGGAAAAAAAAATCGTTAAATTTTGTATTTACATTTACAGGGTTGCTTTCTGGTCTCATCATCTACTGTTAGTCTCGAAACCAGCCCCCAGCTCAAAGCCGAAAATCAGGTGCCCGTCTCTTTTCACTAACATTATTTTCTTTTTATTTTCCAATTTGACACTATTTTTTATTTATTTTTAGATTCTTCTTGGAGATGCATTGTTTCGCGATAGAGAGTTTCGCAGAGCGATTGTGAGTGTTTCCATATGCGTGTGTGTGTGTGTGTTTATTTCTTAGAAGAATCTGGAATTTAATTGTTTTGCGTTTTTTTTTTTTTAAATTTTTGTAGCATACGTATAAGCAAGCATTGCATTACTGCAAGATAATTCCGAAACAGAGTTCGACAACTTCTAGGAGTTCATTATCGAACAGGTCTTCTTCTCCGAATTCTTTTAACATTTCAGCAATTAATGAAAATGAGGTACATATTTTATTTCTTACACACACATTATTTGAGGAATTGTGTGGTTTATATTGATTTTTACTGTTTTATTTATCTCAATGGTAGGTGAAGTTCAAGATCGCATCTTGCCATTCAGCATTGAATGAAACTAGAGCCGCACTTGTTGAGGTTTTTCCCTTATTACAATTTTATTCTTTATATTTTTACTAGAATTTTTCCCTTTTAATTACTTAAGTTTTTTTTTTTTTGGCAGATGGAAGGAATTCCAAGCAAAGCAAGAACTTTACAAATGAGTTTATTGATGGCAAAGCTTTATAGAAGTTCAAGACATACTCGCTCTGCTATCACTTGTTACAAAGAGTGCTTAAGGTGTGTCAAGTTGCATTGCAATTCTTTCTTTCTTTTTCTTTTTTTGATATCGATTGGCTGGCTACAAGTGGTAGCCTTTGCCATGCGTAAATTTTTCATTTCTATATGATTTGTGGTACTGGGTCCAGCACCAAGGAAGTTTACTAGCTAAGATAGCTTGCATCCACCAAGTTGGTTGCTTACGCAAATTTATGTTCACCTATTTCATAAACAGAATACAAAATATATAATTGAAAGTTATGCATGCATACAAATATATTTGTCATAAACTTTGTGGTATGATTTCTGTTAGTTCTTCATGTCATATCTGGATAGTTTTGAAACATCTATGGTGCTTGTTCTGGTGATTCCACTCGATTGAATAGTTTTAAGAGAATATCTTGTTGCCTTAGGATAATTTAATTAACTTATTGTGGTTTTGTATACTCCTGTGAGAGCACCTCTTCTTCAATGTTCAAATATGTTTTACCTCTTTTAATTACTATCACTTGATTGCCAACATTTTTGGTACCTTACAAACTGTTGTACATGCTTGTTCACCTATTTTATTCAAATTAGCAATTCTTTTTTTCCTTTACTCATATAAGAGAGATCATTATGTTAGATTTCAGAGAATTTGTTTTTCTTTTGGGTGTGTTTTTGGCAGGCATTGCCCTTATGTCATTGAGGCTATCATAGCTTTGGCGGAACTGGGAGTTGCTGCCAAGGATATCATTTCACTTTTTTTACAGGTTTGTTATGGATATCATTCACTTTTTCACAAGTATATGTGGAATCATGTTTCACTTCTACCCCTGTAAAATCATTTTATCTTCATGAATGCTGATTTTTTTTTTTTTTTTTCCATTTAGAAGACCAGGAAGGTTTTGTTGAGCTGTTATGAAGTTTTATTTTGTCATATTTATGCAAGGTTACTATACATAGACCAAGAAGTTATCTAAGTGCAAATCTTGATTGTAGTTTGACTTAAATAGACAGCAATGTTGTTCCTATCAATACAAACTCAGCTTATATGTGAATGAGAAGTAATTTATTTAGCATAATATTTGGTTCATCTAGGATTTGATTTTTCAAAAGCATGAATGCATGACCTGGTGGCAGGTTAGCTGGTTTCTGCTACCCGTAATATTCTCATTTTCATAGTCAATGATTTGATGTTCTGCAGCCTTGTTATGGAAAAATAAGATTTTAAATGAATCTGCTTTGCTTTTTACTTTTTACCATGGAGTTTGAATTGGTTGATATCCTTGGGGCACTTCTATTATGGTTACAGGCTTCAAATAGAAGTGGGAGAGCTCCACTTGATCATACTGACTCTACTCGCTGGGTTCAAGTAAGTAAGTATAAGATGAAACAAATTAGATTTGGGTCCATTGTCAACTTCTTACTGCCCCATGGTTATTCACTATCAGCATTTTGTCTTCATTTACCACAGTAATGTTTTTTTTTAAAAGCTCATTTGGTGATAAGTTTGTTTAAATGGCTTTAAATCTTAGTCTTCATTCAAAAGTATCATCCAAGGAAAAAATGAACTAAATGTTCATCCATGTTTCATGCAAACACCGTTCTGTTGCTTATAAAATCAAGCATGTAGATTTTATGCACGGTAATCAAATCACCTTGGAATGACTGCTGAGCTTGTTAGGCATTGCGGTGGTTAAAAACTACCACTGCATGAGCCCTTTCTGGTGCTTTTCAGAAAAAAGCGTGTACTTCTATACCATTTGAGCTTTTTCCTCACCATCACCACAAACCAACCACAATGGCTTCATTGTCTATATTGCATGGGTGGCTACTCGAGGAACAAACAACCACCCTTATCCAGTGGCATGCTTACAGCATAGATTACAAAAAAAAAAAATGGAAAAAAAAAATTACTTGAAGACATTGTAACTTATCTTATTAATCATTTACCTTTCAACAGTTTTGCATTTTGTTATTGTATTGTTTATGCCCAGCTTGCAACATTATAAACTGTTATTTGTATGCAGCGCTATGTCGAGGCCCAGTGTTGTATTGCTTCAAATGATTACAAAGGTAAAATAGTTACATTTCAAACATATGCAAGTAATGTTTAGATGCTAATTTATGCATATATGCCTGCCAACACAACTAGTTGCAGAAGGGGATTCCTATTGCTAGTATCTTAACCTGATACAAAAGCAAATAGATAAGTAAATAAAAGGTGAATTTTAGCTGTTAATCAGATGTATCTATTAATTGATTATCTTAATGAAATACATGCCCAAAAATTATTGTGTGAACAAGGAAAAGAAACTTTGCAAAAAAACGGTAGTAAGTACACAATTTACTTCCCTTTCTTAGATTTCGTCAATTACAGATCTGTTTCCTTCTATTGCTTGCCATGTCACCTTTAGTGATTATTGATTGATCATTGATCCACTAAGGTTTTTACTCTTACACTCTCTCCCTTATGTTTGCAGGTGGTTTGGATCTCTTTGCAGAACTCCTGCAACGTTTTCCTCATAACATACATTTATTACTTGAAATTGCAAAGGTAAGAAATGCTATACTATAATGCGTGCAAGCTGGCTAGAGATATTAAAATTGTTTATCTGTTTCACTAATATGTAACTCGATGTCTTAAGGTTCAAGCCATAATTGGGAAGAATGATGAGGCCTTAATGAATTTTGAGAAGGTATTAGAAGTTATGTTTTCCACTTTGAGGTAGTGCTCACTGTTTGCACTTGGCACAAACATGTTAAGTTCATGGACTTGCAGGTTCGATCAATTGATCCATACATTGTAACTTATATGGATGAGTATGCAATGCTTCTAAAGACAAAGGGTGATTTTTCAAAGCTAAACAAGTTGGTGCATGATTTGCTGAGTATTGATCCCACAAGGCCAGAAGTTTTTGTGGCTTTATCTGTCCTGTGGGAAAAGAAAGATGAGAGAGGAGCGCTGTCTTATGCAGAGAAGGTTAGCTATTTTTTTGTAGTAATATGAATCTTTTCTCCATCTGATTAATCTCACAAATCCACTGATTGATTCTTCTTTGCAATCAGAGCACCAGGATTGATGAGAGGCACATTCTGGGTTACATTATGAAGGTATACGGATAATTTATGCCTGATAGGATGGATATTGTTTGATCAAAGTCTTCTCTGATATTGTTGTGGGTTGATATCTCTCTACTGTATAAATCTTAATCGTCATTACATTCTTTTCTCTGATATCAGGGTACTTTGCTATTGTCACTAAAGCGGCCAGAAGCAGCTGTCATTGCTTTCAGGGGAGCTCAAGAATTGAGAGCTGATCTCCGTTCATATCAAGGTACAACCGTACAATCTGCAAGAGAAAAAATAAGACCAAAACTTCATATTGTTCATCTGCATAACTTCCATGACATATCTATGATTGGGCTACACCTGTCCACCAAATGGAACAATAAAAAGGAAAACAAGCCTCAATTAATTGAATCAATTACAATTTCAGGTTTGGTTCATTCTTATTTGGCGTTCTCCAAAATTAAAGAGGCCCTGCATGCTGCCAGGGAGGCAATGAAAGCCATGCCTCAGTCTGCAAAAGCTCTAAAATTAGTAGGGGATGTACATGCTAGTAACTCTGGTGGAAGAGAGAAGGTAGTAAAGTCGTAACAGATCAATTTAACTCTCCTTTTCTTTTGGTTAAAGGATCACATTTCATCAGCTCATGAGTGATCATTTCTAAATTTATAGTTAAAGTCAATCTAATGTCAAATTCAACAGGCAAAAAAGTTCTACGAGTCAGCACTGAGGCTGGAACCTGGTTACCTTGGTGCGGCATTAGCTTTGGCTGAGCTTCATGTCATTGAGGGTCGAAATGGAGATGCTGTGTCTCTGCTAGAGCGATATCTCAAAGATTGGGCAGATGACTCTCTTCATGTCAAGTTGGCTCAAGTATTTGCTGCCACTAATATGCTGCAAGAGGCTATGTCACATTATCAGTCTGCATTAAGGTAGAATATTAAATATGTGCTCTGATTTCTTTAATCTAGAATCTGAGATTTTTTACCTGAATGTTTGCATGCTTTTATTGTTGATTGCCAAGAAAGCATCGCATCGCCTTGCTGTTAATGCCCACAATTTAATACTGTGGTTGCAGAATAAACCCACAGAATGAAGCTGCAAAAAAAGGGCTAGAGCGCTTGGAAAAACAGATGAAGGTTTGCAACTTATTATTTCAGCAACATTTTTAATTTTTGGTTTCTGCACTGTCTATAACTAGTATCTTTTACTAGGAAAAATATACTTGGACAACTGACTTGGGGTGGGGTTGGGGGTCTGGGATGTTTTGGGTGTAATCCCTATTTAGTGGCTAATTGGTTCTTGCTGTAGGGGGTGGATCCGGATGCACCTGAAGAAGATGAAGAAAATGAGATAGAAGATGCAGATGGAGACCAGGAAGAGACTGATCTTTTATAAAAGCAAAGCCAAAGAAGATCTTGTAAATTTATACGAGATCAGGAAATTATTTCCACCAAGAATGTTGGCTGAGAGAATGCCATGACCAGTGTGGACTGCAGGAAAAATTGCCACGCTGCTGAGGTAATTTCAACAATAAGAGAATTCAAGTCAAAGAGAACTGGAAATTGAGGTGCTTTTGTTGGGCGCTTTTGCGTGATGGTGTAGGAATGAGATTTTGTTCAATATGTCGTTTGTATGTCATAGTTTCAATTGTAATCTAGAATGGGGAAAGTTTTGATTCCAGGGCCATACGACCCTTAATTTTCAATGTATACACGTCTTATTTTCTGGTCCTGAGTTTACATAAGTTGATGCTAGAAAATACTTTTGGTAGCTCGCCCTCGTAACTGTCCCCAGAAGTTGTTTGGACATGTCGGCACACCCTAAATTATTTGGTATTTGGCAATTTAGTAATGCGACTCATGTTTGCTAGCTACCATGTTAATCGCTGACCATGTAACAACTGATCGTGGTCTGCAGTGTCGGTCTTGTGGATGAAAAAAATTGAAAGGAAGAAGGAAACCCTTTATTTCTGCATGGGAAGTGATGGGATTACCTTGTTCATTTACTTCCTGGGTTTGGATCCTCTCATGTTACCGGTCGTGTCTTAAATTTCATCGTTCTTTCATTTTGGGTTCATTGATTTGGATTAGGTGACAGTGATGTTATTGTATTAACTGTGCTGGGATTGGTAGTGTGGTCGGTTGCCCTACAATGCGACGAATCTGACAGTTGGGTTCTTGGTGTTCCATTATCTTTCTCTGTGTTAATCAATCAACTGTTTTCTAGATTCACGGAAACTGAAGGGTTGTGTTCTTTCGTTTTCTGGATATTTATGGATCTTTTAATGGCATTATGTTGAAATGGCAGTCAAGGAATGAGACATGAGGCTGATGCAGTCATCATGAGCCTGATGTAAACCCTTGGTGGGGATGTGTGATGATTAGGGACATCAATGCTGCTGATGATGAGGTTGCTACCGCGAGTCAGCTTGTTAGGGTAACTTTCTTCTATCATGTTATGGTTGCTTTTGATGCTGTTTTTGTATCTCACAAAAAGACTGACCTGTAATTTTGATTTAATCAGCTTTTTTAATGCCGCAGTTAAAAGGCATCCGTGTAGATGGCAATCTACAAATTGTTCAGAGGAGATAAGCGAGGAGTTGACATTTTCTCTCTGGGCTACTCTCGAACCTGAGTCCTCTTAGAAGAAGGGGATGCAGGCGTCTGGAGCTACAAGCTTATGCATGAGAATAGCCCTGAAGGTGTTGGAGCTTCTCTAAGCAGATGGTGAGAGTGCCTAAATGTTTAGTAGCTGCTTTTTGTTTGGATTTATAAATAACAGAAATTGTGTAGTAAATTAGAAACGTAAATGAACATTTTACCAGGTATGTCTATGGATACAGCACTGATCTGCTAAAGCAGGCATTGTAGTTCTGGATTTTAAAAGAAACAATTTCTTTTCCTAGATCACTTTTCAGGGGGCGAAATCAAAGACATAACCTCTTCAAATGACCATCTTTTATTGGTTCGAGTTATTTTCCTAGGCCCAAAGCAAGAAGATTTGAAATAGCAACCGCTATTCTGGACACTAGCTTGTATTTCTCCAGAATTTTTGAAGGCCAAGAAATAGCAGGCAACTGAACAGGTATGGAAGTAACCTTTGTCTCATATATTTACAAGGTCATATTGCAACAATATGATTCTCCATCCCACGCACAGCAGCACACAGGCTAGTACAGAAGACTATTGATCAGCTCAGTGGCAGTTATCTTCTTAGATGGCATGCCCTCTGCCTTGCACACAATCTCCTCCTCAGTGCACATGGAATGGCTTTCTTGGTGTAGGCGTTCGGTTTTCCATAGATTGCAATCTTTGTTTGAGATGAAAAACTTCAATCTGCATGGCAGCATGATACACCCAGTATATAGAGATGAATTAAAGGAGGAAGATCTTAAAGCACAAATAGTTTCATTTAAAAAGGCCCGTCACAGGTGGTGGTAGATTCAAATTACACAACACTGCATTTGCTCTGCCAACAATGAATGATCTGTCATCCAGGAATTTAGTGATGTTTCAAAGGCTAAACATCAAAGTTTTGATCTGAAATATGAAGAATCACATGTATTACCAGGTATATAGCTGGACCTCTATCATTCAATCAAAAACGAAGCTGGTAACCTGGAATATTTTTATGCAGCTGTGGCAATTTATCCCCAGGGGAAAGTGGAGAGGAGAACTCGTGTATTCTCTCTAGAGTGCTCAGACCGTGCTAGACTGGACAACTCAACTAAGAGAATACCTTAAAAAGTTTTTCTAGATTTGTTGGGTGGTTGATGCACTTATTAACCAATAAAGACAAAGAAGAGCTGTTCAAAATAGCAAGATAGTGAATCACACACGCGGGAAGCATCTATCAGGAAGAATCTTTCATCGTTCCATTCACCTCCCCCCAAAAAACCCTAGAATTTAGTTTAGAATTGGTACCTGTAGTTGGAATGCTCTTGCCCTTTCCCCAGAAAGGACTCCCCTAGTCGAATGCAACTCCTGCAACAAATAGCCAATCAATAAAAATGACTGAAAAAAACCAATCATCATGATATGGCCTCCGACAAGACTATCACAAGTACCTTCTGAGTATCATCCAGAACAGCCTTCAGGAAAGCCACGTCATGCTCAAGCCTTAGATTGTCCGAATGGACAATGTTTGATAAGCTGTTGGCCTCTTCTTGAGCTAGCTCTACACAAGCCAGCTTTTCTTTCAACAACTCCATCTCCCTCACTGTGTCTGCCAACTTCTTCTCCATTTCCCGTCTGCTCTTCAGGGCAGAGGATACATTTTTCTCTGCTGCTTCTTGACCTATAAATGCAGCTGCCAGTTGTCCTTCAAGTACTCCGTTCTTTCTTGTTAGAGCAGCTATTTTTGTTTCATACAATCGATATATACTTGCACGAGCCCCTCCTGTTGTACAATCACTCTCTGGTAATAGTACGTCCTCATTATCAATTGAAAGGTTTCCAGTTCCTCGGTTTTGAGAGTTAGAAGTTTCCATTTCAGATACGCAAGACATCTCCTCAGCATTAATTTTACCAACTGGATTGTTAGGCTGGACTGATACATCAGAATGATTCCTTTGGAGTTCAGTAGCCTGAAATAAGCACAATGCTTGTAATAATGGAAAATATAAGCATCTCTTGCAATCCTACTCTCGGACAATATCACAGAAAAAAGGAATGAAATCAGTTTTACAGTATTTTTATTCTCTCAGACAATAAGCACAATGCTTGTGATTTGACCAAGATATTTATACCCTTCCACTGTCTAACAGTAATCTCTTGATTTTTCAATGTAAAAACAACCACGACAATTTCATTGTTGTCAAGAACAAAGAACATCCAAAACTGACCTTAGCACAGCTGTTTGAATTCATGAATAGTTAAGGTTAAAAAAATATAGCAAAGACCAGCTAATTGGTGAGAAATATCATCTTACCAATGATGGAAAATTTCCATCTAAGTTCTTTGCTGTCTTGGCAGCCATGCTGTTTTCTTCCTTGCGGTGAAAGTCCTTGCGACGAGAGTGATTTCCGGAAGCAGAATTTGGATCAACAAGCAAGGACTCTGACAAAGATTTCCTACCAGAACCATGCTGTTCAATTGCAGATACCAAATTTTGTCTTGTAATTGAATCAACTGAACGCTGAGAAGAGCCAGTACCAAGTTGATCAGCCAACACTGTAGATGATGAGCACTTTTCAAACAGCAAATGTCGAGGGCCCTCACTAGGAGCAGAATGATGACCCATTGACAATTCATTCTTCTCAATGCCCATCACTTCAACCTGTAATAAAACATAAGGCAAAGTTTCTAGTTTCACAGAATTGACTACAATCTCCAGCCAACATCAAAAGCAGAAATGATGCCATAGAAAACATGACATTCCAGTCTCGAACCTGATTTGATGGCTCCTTTTTGCTTCCACCAAAAGCAACAAGGAAATCCTTTTCCTTGTGCTGCACAAGTACCAGGCTAAATCCCTGAGAGCGAAATAACAACTTAGACAGAACCTATGATGAAAAAAAAAATGCAAAGAAAGTACATCCTCATGCTATACAATCTTGAAAGGATATTGAAAACAACAACGCACGTGATATTTAAAACACTTGAAGCCATACCAAAAGAGTGTCTTTAATCCCCTATATTTTGAAGCAATATGAACATAAGGTTATGAATCTTGGGTTACAGCATTCTCTGTAATGACTCAGGATGAAGATTTATTTTTTTTGCCAACATTAAAGAATCAATAGTGAAAATAAAATTTTAAAACACATCTACAAGTGATAATAAAATTCAGAAAATACACCTAATATTAATGCGATAATAAACTCAGAGATCCCACCAAAGTTTGTTTGGAATTGTTTCACATGCACAAGTTAACCTTGAGTTTTGAGTCTGCATCATTATTCCTTGCGTGCATCATTTGTTGCTCATGTTTACCTTTTTCTTTTTCTAGCTTCAAGGGAATAAATGACATATGCATACATAGCATCCATTTGGTTGATGCTACTGAATACATTCTTGGAACATTTTCAAACAAGACAAGGCAATTGTAGATGCATATTTAGCACATCTAGCACAGATTGTTCAAAACAAAATTTGACTTATTGTTCCGCATGGTTAGCAATTGTTATTCTTATAGTTAGATTCTGTAGTCCACCCCCTCAATTGGCAGAGCAGCATCGAATCCACATCCATGTGGGTTCTTCACCAACAAATAAGAGTTCAAGGATTGGTCTTATTTATCAAGAATCCACTCTGTTAACGGGCCATATACAAAAGTACAATCTACATGGCTCACCTTGTTGGTAGTAATAGAAGATGAGGGAGATGGAAATGCCACTGACCACTCCACTTTCAAGATATCAAAAATCAAAGTTTCTGAGTGCCCTGTAGATATAATAAAGAAACAGGATTCAGCAGCATGTACAGAATACCAGCGAAAACTACTTCAACGTTTTTGTTAAGCAAAACACTGAGAAAGAATTTAACAATGCAAACATGCTAATGAGTTAAACTCCAATTCAACTTACAGAAGAAACACCAAAATCCAATGCAGTAAGATACATCAAATTCTAATACCGTGAGCAAGAGATACAGAACACATGGCATAAAAGCTATGTTATCCTATAACGGACCCCAATCACAATTAACCCAACCAAGAACCCCAGTATGGATGAATAAAACATGTTTCTCCCTTCGAAGTTTCACACTCACAAGAACATTAGATATTATGCCTGCAACTCTAACATACATGACAGAAGCATATAACATTGCAAATTATCAGAAACAGGTCAGATGACGGGAGCGTTTATGAGGCATACGTTTTTTCCTAGTTCCTCCCCCCGCTATGTACCATTTAGTTCCGCATAAAACTCCACAGCACCCAGCCCTAGGTGATGGATGGAAGCCTCGTATCTTTGTTCTCGACCATACCATCTGAGAAAAAAGATTTTACATATCAAAATGTAATATGAAATCTATATTCTTGGTTTGCAATGATCAACATGATGGAACAAAGAATGAATTTACAAACCGTTTCAAAATCAAGTGAATACAAGTCATTCAGAGTCCGGGACTTGGATGTTCCTCCAAATATAAGTAGAATTTTATCATCATAAAGAGCTGCTACATGGTTGGTTCTTGGAGACGGTCCGGTTCCTCTGTGCAGACAAAACAATGCCTATTGAAACCTTAGTGCATACCATTATTGTATAGATTGGTGCAGAGAGCACTCACGTGCAATGCAGAGGAAGCCAAGTGAAAGATTTGAGATCAAACATGTGCAGATCATTTAATTTCTTCCTTTTAGCATCTTCACCCCCAAATAAAATTAAAACAGAGCTTGCTCGGACCACTGTATGACCATAGCGGGCAATCTGCAAAAAGAAAACATAATTTTTTGTTAGGAAGCATATGCCAGCTTGTGTAGAGTTCTGCTTGCTTCTCATTTAGGTTCAGATATTTCAACAAACTGCAACGTCAGATAGATGATTGAATAAATAAATGAGGGGATATTCGGACTTGTAATGAATTTACCAAAAAAAAGAAGGAAGAGGGGGGGGGGGGTTATGAATATAAAATGTGTTAGGGTACCGGAATGTCTCCCTTTGCTTCAATGATTGACCAACACTCTGTTTCTGTGTGAAATGCCCACACTGAAAAAGCAAGAAAGACATTAGAGTAATTCCAGACTATGCAAGAAATCCAAGTAATGACAACATGGGCGTGGTAAACATAAAGATCCAACCAGAAATTCGGTCACTAGCAGGATCAGTTTTTCCTCCAATAAGAAGTGCCTTCTTCCCCCAAGAAACCTATGGCAGACCAAGAGCAGAAATAAACTTCAGACACTAGTAGCTTTTGAAGCTCCACAAGATGGAAAACTTGTGCATAACGCTACAGAAAGGCATTGGCAGTTTTTTATTATGGAGAAAAGCCAAAACATGATACATGAAGCTCAAGTAATATAGGCACAAGGAAGAGGAGATAATAACCTTTGTTTTCAACGTCTCTCAATGAAACTGTCATTTTCTATATTAAAACTTTAAATAAATATATCATAATGGAAAGCTTGGAGAAACATGTTTGTTTGTTTCATCCACTCAGTAGGATTTGAGTTATTGTCTTATTGATCAATCTTCTAGACTCGGAGAACATAAAATCACTTGAACTTTCTTTGCTGGACACCAATGAGTTTACACCTAACCGTAGTGAACACACACATTCTGTGTAAAAATTGTTTCCATTACTTACAAAAATAATTTGCATCCCGATTGAGGCATCAAATATCTTAAACTGGAAAAATCATCCTATGCCAAGTAATATAAAGAAACAGTATGGTTCAACCTCAAAGAATGCAAAGCACAACAAACACGGTTGAAGAGTGCTAGATGACAATACCAGACAGTGGCCTCTGCATGCAGGGATCTTCAATGGCAAACTGCTGGGTGACAAGTAAAGCTTTGATGAAATTGTAGTCCAGGTGAATTGGTCAAATTTCAGCACCTGAAGAGAGAAACCAAAGATGCATATCAGCTTCCACACTAAAGTTTGCAACTTCCTTAAAATAAAAAAAATCACAAAAGAAATATTTGAATGATCATGGTCTAGATTTCCTGCTGACACCATTTTGTTGGAATGTAAACACGTGTCCCATTTATTCAAGAAACTCGGACTCATTTAAAACAAATAAAAACCAATGGCATGCTCGTTGCTAGAAAACATTCTCTCTACCTGTACATCATCTAACAATCCACTTCCAGAGTCTCCACCAACCACTATCATCTTGTTCCCAATGACGGTTGCTGCATGCTATAAAAGAAACAAAAAAGTTCCAACTTACAACAGAACACACACAATGAAGAAAATTATCAATGCACTCTATGAAACATTTCAAATATAAGGGGGAAAAAAAACCATTAAACAACATTACGTTGAAACGAGGAGTAGGTTCGTCCCCAGAAATCGACAACACCATCCAGTTCTCAGCATTCCCTGATGTAGAGGCACTGATATCCAGCGGAGCAGAAGAGGAGCAATTGTAATCAAGCTCGTCAGAATTATTAGTTGTAAGTGCAACACCTTCACTCTACACAAAAAAATTTGAACTTCTGACCACAGTGCATAAAATCCCATTAATCCCAATCCACAAAAACACAAGTTAAGCAGCTTACATTGGCATTATTACTACTAATAATTCGCTTTGGGGGTCTAATAGGACTTCTAATCCCTGGTGTAGAATCAGAGAGTTGCACCTTCTTGACCCTGAAAGTAACAACAAATTAATGGCATCTAAATTTATAAAAAAAAATAACGAAACTTAAAATCCCAATTGAAATTCATTGTTTTCTACAAATTTCAAATTAAAAGGACAAAAAAAAAGAAAAGGGAAACAATAAAAGAGCTAAAATAAAAAGAACTCACCTGCCAAGTTTTGTGCGTCTTTTAGAGAAACCAAACATTTTTGCTAAAAAACTAGACCTTTCTGTAGTCTACTTCAACAGCTTCAAAGGCCCTAAGGAATGAAAGGGAAAAAAAAGATTCAGAGAATCAAGAATGCAGCTAAATTAGCATCAATGAAAAGCCCCAAAAAAACCTCATACAGCGACAAAAGGCAAAAACACATACATAGTAGCGAAGATAAGTTGTGGAAGTAGAATCCACTAAAAAACAGAAGAAAGAAACAAAAAGACTTTCTAGTAGTTAGAAACTAACCTGTCAAGACACAACAGAACAAGTTAAGTTGTGTTTGGTTGCTAGAGAAAATGAAAGTAGAGAGCGACAGATGAGACAAGAAAAGGAAACCAGGACTACTTGTTATGGAGCGTACAAAAAAAACAAGGGTGAGAAATGATAGAGGGCAGTGGATGATGGTAAATGTAGTGATTGATGTGAGCTCTGTCTAGTGGAGAGACTGACCTCACTGGAGTCATCGTAATTATAAATTAAAAATTACAAATAATTTTAAAAGACTTGAGGAATGCACTGTTCCAGAGACAATTATGAACGGCGGGTGGAATCAATTAATTTTCTATTTTTTAATTATTAAAAAACATTGTTTATAGTACCAGGGTATGATTATTTTTTCAAGATTTTGATATTTTTAAATTAATTAGGGCAAGATGAATAGTTATTTTTAAAATTACATGGTAAATTATTGTAAATATCCTTAAAATTAATGTATTATTTATATTATTTAAAGGTAAATTTATATTTTTACTTTAGTACATAGTAAAGTTACCAATCTTAGTAAACCAAAAACTTTGGTCGACTAGGAAAAGTGTTTACGTCTTATAGTAAAAATATCTCATTGCTTTTAGCTTTTAACTTTTAAATCTTCGATACGAGGGTATGTTTATTATTATATTATTGGTTTTTTTGTTGTTATTTAGTAAAGTGAGTGTTAGTTTTGTTGTTTAATAAATAGAGAATTAAAAAAATGATAGTGTGTTGAGCACGTGTCAACTACTCAATCATCTTTGGACGGTGTATGTAATTAATTTTAGCAACTAAAAATATCACTAGAGGGAGTCATTAAATTCGTCTCATTGTCTCATCTATATTGAGGTGGCGTCTGTAGAAAATGAAGCTTTAATTAGCTTTAATGAATATTTTTTTTCTTTTTTCCTTAATTCTTACACCTTACCTTTTAATTTTTCAAATGAGCCCATTAGCTTCTTTTTATTTTTTATTTTGTTCTTGATCTTTTGGTTGATATTTTATTTACTTCAAATAACTTATGAAAATTGAAATTTACTTCAATTTCATCCTTATTTGATTTTTTTTTACTTTTTTATTTAATTCTTGATTTTTTGGTTAATATTTCTTTTATTTGAAATAACTTATGAAAATTAAAATTTGTTTCAATTTCTTCTTCATTTGATTTTTAATATTTATCTTATTTATTCCTCATTTTTTTAATTGCTATTTATATCACCTGAGATAAGTTTTATAGTGTCATTTTTTTGGCAATTTCACCCTTGATCATTTTTTTCCTATCAAACTTTTATCTTTATTCTTTTGATTTTTTTTTTACTTTGTTAAATTTTTTAGTTTGATTTTTTTTTACACTTAATTTTATCTTTCAACATTGAGTTAATTTGAATTTGAGATTCTTGATTAATCCTATTTTAGAATTTCACGGATTCAAATTTGAAAAATTAACTCAGCTTAAGGATATTTGCTTACTTTTTTTTTATTGTCCTTTTAAGCTATTGTTCTTTTAGATTTTATCCTTCAATTTTTATTTTATTGGAGAATAGGCTCATTGTGTTTTTGTTATATGCTTTTTAAATCCTTTGTTTGTTTTATTTTTATTTTAATTTGGTTGGGTTATCTAGGGTCTTTTTATATTTTGTTTTTTTAGATATATTTTCTCAAAATATTTTTTTTAATTAAATAGAATTGATGGATTGAATATAGATAAATACTCACTTTATTGGGTTTTGTTTATTTTGCTTTTACAGGGTATTGCTTTAGCAAACCACTAGTTACATGCCCTGCGCGATGCCGCGGGTCAATTATTTTTTTCATTTAAAAAATAATCAAGATCTAAAAGTGTTAGGTTTTTTTGCAAATTTATTCTTAAAAGTCTTAGGTTTGGTTGTAACACCTAACCCAAGAATAATATTTATAATATTAATAATAACATTAAACTTGGGTTAACCCTTAGCCTAAAAGTGTCTGGACTGCAATACCAGACCCAATAGCATTGGACGTGGATCTGGCTGCAAGGTCGTGTCATAAAAGTGTGATAATTAAATATATTAGTTAAAAAAAAAAAAAACAAAGAAAAAAAATCAACAGGAAGAAAAAAACTAATGAAGAAAAAGAAAAAAAAATGAATTAATTGGGTTAACCCTTCAAATCAGGTCAACCTGTCATACCTTAAATTCACATCGTGAAAGTTTGATAATTAAAAAGAAAAAATACAAATTAATGGGTTAACCCAGAATTAACTGGGCTAACTCGTCAAATCTGAAATCCGTGTCATGAAAGTTTGATAACTAAATAGAAAAAAAGTTAACATCAACAATTTAAATTAAACAAAAAAAAATTACAGGTTAACTCGTCAAACCAAGTTAACCCGTTAAACCCTGGATCCGTGTCATGAATGTCTGGTAACTAAATAATAAAAAAAGTGAACATTAACAAACTGAACTAAAAGAAAAAAATTAATTAAAAAGAAAAAATAAAAAAAATCCGGATTAACTCGTCAAATCATGTTAACCCGTTAAACCCAGGATCTGTGTTATGAAAGTCTGATAACTAAATAAAAAAAATTTAACATTAACAAACTAAATTAAACAAAAAAATTTATGAAAATAAAAATAAATAAAAAAATTAACGGGTCAACCCAGAATTAACTGAGTTCACCCGTGAAATCAGGTTAACCCGTGAAACTCGGGATATGTGTATTGAAAGTCTAATAACTAAATAGAAAGAAATTTAACATTAACAAACTAAACTAAACAAAAAAAATTAATTAAAAAGAATAAGAAGCAAAAAAATAAAAAAAATTCTAGGTTAACTTGTCAAACCAAGTTAACCCGTTAAATTTGGAAAACGTGTGTCATGAAGTCTAATAACTAAATATAAAGAAATTTAACATTAACAAACTAAATTAAACAAAAAAAATTAATTAAAAAGAATACAAAGAAAAAAAATTTAGGTTCGTTAAATCCGGAAAACGTGTCATGAAAATCTGATAACTAAATAAAAAAAATTTAACATTAATAAACTAAATTAAACAAAAAATTTTTGTTAAAAGAAAAAAAAACAAAGAAAGAAGAAAAAAAAAATTCTCAAAAAGCATAAAAAAACAGTTAAAAAAGAAACGTTAAGCAACATGGATAGTGTTTTACTATGGACTGCACTGTGCTGTCCACAGTAAAACACTGATCCCTTTTAGCTATTTATAATACAACTTCTTTTGATGTCATTTTGCATTCCTTTGCAAGTTGAAGTTTAAACTAACTCAACAAGCTTTTTTGGTTGTGGGTGATATCCACAGTTGAGTGGTGATGGGTCTCCAACAATCTTTTTTTTTTTCTCTCTTTTCCTTATAGGTATGATATTGATGACTCATTTATTATATTTATTACTGATAAGTGTTTTTTTACACTTTGTTTTCTATTGTTGCTTTCAATTTAAATCAAATTATTAAATTAACCAATGTTATTGAAAAATTAATGACTCGAGTATTGGGTTCTTCTTACTTCTTTCAAAACACAATTGCCTCCGCGACATAGCGCGGGTCCACAACCTAGTTTAATTCAATCATAATAGATGCTAACCTCACACATGAACAAATAAGTTATTTTTTATAGTTATTTTACGTGAAAGCTAATGGATATTGTATGTATATTATTAAGCTCGATCCAAAATTAACCGGGATACACACACACACAAATATATATAATAATAATAATAATAATAATAATAATAATAATAATAGAATTGTCACACTCGACATCGCGGCGGCCTTAAAAATAAATAATTGGAAAGAACGAATTTCTAGCATCCTATTCTTTGATGGGGAATGATCTTATTTAAGGAGTCGCCACCTAGTATTATAATCATTAGGAACCCTAACTGGCCAATAGAGATTATATGGTACAAGACTGGTTACGCAAAAGGGAAGATATTATCACCCTTTAAGTATCCTATCTGAAACAGGCTGCATTGCTGATTTTGTCATAAATTGCTAACATTTTGTTGGCTTATGCTAAGATGATTTGCATGTAACATTCCTGACTCCGGCGTCAGTAAATATTCAATTATGGATACTTCCAACTCTAGTGTTGGTAAATATTACGTAGCTATAAAAACTTAATATTTTTATTCCTGACTCTAGCGTTTGTGAATAAACAAATAAAATAATTTTTTTTTATGCATACACATATTATTTTTATTTTTATGTAGCTAGATAAAATAAAATAAATTTAAATCAATATTTTTATTTCTAACTCCAATATCAGTGAATAAACCAATAATATATATATATATATATATATATATATATACACACACACATACACATATTTTTTTATTTTTTTTGGATTTAGCCCAACTCAATCCATATGGTCTAGGTTAAACCCAATCAGCCCAACCTGGTCACTAACCCAATCTAGTGACCCAGCTGAGCAAAGCAACACGACATGTTGCTACACTGTTTAAGTGAATTAAAATTCACTTGAACAATGTAATGTTGGTTAAATGAAGCAAAGCGGGAGGGGACAAAGAGAAACTTATCTGTGGTCTCTTGCTCTTGAGGATAAGGAAGAAGTTGAGCGCTTTTCTAGCCATTCCTTGTTCTGCTCCTTCTCCTCTCAGCGTCTGCTTGGTGCTGGATGACAAAGACAATGGCGCAGATGTGTTGATTGGACAAAGCTAACTACTCTTTTTCTCTGTTCGTTTTTTTTTGTAATCGTCCGCTTAATTTCTCGGTTCTTGGGATGACTAACTAAGAAGATGATGCCGGTTTTTTGTGGGTTTTTGTTTTGATTCTGACTCTGGGTTCTTTTCTGCTATTATATTGTTTTTTTTTTTTATGGTTCAGAGTGGTGAAGCTGGAGATGAATGCCTAAGCTGACCAACGCTTGTAGTTTTTATGCACTTCGCTTGCGTTCTGAGAGCAAAGGCAAAGCTGGGAATGCTGTCTTTTTGCTCTCTCCTTGTTTCTTTGTTTTAGTCTACCTCCCTGTTTTCGTTCTCACTGTTCTCCTCTCCCCCCTATTCGTCTGTGTTTTTCCGTCCGCTACCTCTCAGTTTGTTCTCCTGCTCGCCTTTTTTTTTCTTGTTTCGGTTCGTCCTCCTGCTCGTTCGTGTTGGTGGGAGAAACCACTGGTGGTGGCTTTGAAACACTCAGAGGGGATAAAACACAAGGTTTTATTACACAATCCGAAGCTTACAATCAACAACAAAACTCACACTACACACCCTCTCTTTCTCTCTATTCTCTCCACACAAATAACATAAGCTGGGCACTCTATTTATACACGAATTCAAAACAAGAAAATTCAACCTTCAAGTGTGAAGGCGGCTGGCGGCTGTGGCAGCTGGCGGCTGGCGGCTGGTCGGTTGGTGGGTGGTTGTCTTCCTTGACCTTCTGGATGTTGAGTTTAATATTCAACAAATCTCCCCCTTAAACTCAATCGAGGGATGTCATGCCAAGCATGAATACTTCTCTCTTCAATGCCTTCTCTCTGCTTGTAGCCTTTATCCACTAATTTGGCTTTCGTCTTGTAGACCCATTTGACACCTATTGCTTTCTTCTTTTCTGGTGGACAAGTCAGCTTCCAGGTATCTTTCTTCTCAATGGCATGTATTTCTTCATCCATTGCTTTTATCCATTTCTTTTCTGTGAAAACTTTATTGAAGCTTAATGGGTCACTTTTTGCATGGAAACAAAACAGAGTTGTATCTTCCATGACCTGAGTGGTATCATACAACTCTTCAAGATTCCTCATCCTTCTTGGTCCTTCTGATGAGGATGCTGATGGTGGTGTTGATGATGATGCTCCAGGTGTGTTCCTCCTGTTGAATACAAGGAATCTGTGTACCGGACTTTGTGGTTCAGTTGCTGGTATAAACACCGGACTTTGTGGTTCAGCTGCTGGCACAATCGGTTCTTCTGCAAGTACTGTTGGTACTTCTTCACCTTTAAGGATCAAATCAAGATTGATCCATTTGACTGCTTCTTGGTCATCACCATTCCATTGCCAAGATTTATCTTCTTCAAAGATAACATCTCTACTCATAATCACCTTCTTCGTGATGGGATTATACAGCTTGTATCCCATCCTTCTTTCACCGTATCCGACAAAGATGCATTTCTCGCTTTTATCATCGAGCTTTCTCCTTCTTGCATCTGGGATCTTTGTATATGCCACACAACCAAAGACTCGTAGATGAGTAACACTTGGTTTGTGACCACTCCATGCTTCTTCTAGAGTAACACCTTGCAAACTTCTGGTCGGGCAGCGATTCAACAGATACACTGCACATGATACAGCTTCAGCCTAGTATTGCTTGGGTAACTTCTTTGCTTTGAGCATACTTCTTGCCATGTCAAGAATCGTGCGATTCTTCCTTTCTGCTACACCATTCAGCTATGGTGTATAAGCTGGTGTTGTCTGATGTCTGATGCCTTGTTGTGTACAAAGGCTTCAAAGTCGTTTGCTGTATATTCTCCACCTTGATCAGATCTCATTGTTCTGATCGTATAACCAGTTTGCTTCTCCACAATTGCTTTAAAATCTTTAAAACAATTGAATACTTCTGACTTCCTCTTCAGAAAGTATATCCACGTCTTTCTACTAAAATCATCAGTAAAAGTGAGGAAGTACCTATTTTGTCCAGTCGACATAGGTGTTATTGGGCCACACACATCTGTATGTACTAACTCCAGTGGCCTCTTTGCTCTCCAGTTGACTTCTTTGGCAAAACTGGATCTGTGATGTTTGCTGAGGACACAACTCTCACAGACTTCATCTGGATGATCAATGTGAGGCAAACCTTTGACCATCTTCTTGCTTGATAGCATCTTCAGACTCGTGAAATTCAGATGTCCAAGCCTCAGGTGCCAAAGCCATTCTTCACTATTGGTGATGGCACTCAAACACCTTGTTGCATCATACTGGATGTTCAAAGGAAACATCCTATTCTTGGACATTTTCACATAGGCCATTAATCTCCAATTGTTGTCTCTAATTGTCAGATGACAATTCTCCGAGTAAAAAGTATATCCTCTCTCTAAAAGTTGACCTAAGCTGATCAGGTTCTGCTTTATAGCTGGGACATAATACACATCGGCAATGTAGCTGGAATCGCCATTCTTCAACTTGACTGGGATGCTGCCTTTACCTTTGAATGGAACCTTTGTGGTATCTCTAAAAGTAACTAGACCTTGCTTGGTCTCATCTAGATCACCAAATAACTCTCGGTAGCCGCACATGTGATTGCTGGATCCAGTATCTAGATACCATATATTTTCCTGTTTCTCGCCAAGTTCTTGTTGGACAAGAAATGCAGACGCTTCTCTGTCATCCTTCTCTGCATAGTTGGCTTGCTCACGTATCTCCAACGGAGCTTTCCTTCTGCATTCAGTGCTATAGTGCCCAAATTGATTGCAACTATAACATTGGATATTCCTCTTGTCACGATCATTGTAACCGCCTCCTCTTCCTCTAGGAGTGAATGCTTGTTGTCCCCGGCCTCCTCTGGTGGTGTTTCTGCCACCTCTTCCTCTAAAGCTTGTATTCCAAGAACCTCTTCCTTGGAATCTCTGGAATCCTCCTCTGGATTGTTGACTTTTTTCTTGAGTGGGATATCCACTTGTTGAAGTCTCCCCTTGCTCATATCTGTCCTTGAGAGACAGCTTTGCTTGTAAGGCATGTTCGATGGCCTTATCTCCATTTTGCTTTATAATCTTCTGCTCATTAGCTTGCAAAGAACTCATAAGCTCATCAACCGTCAACTTGTCCACTTCCTTGGACTCTTCAATGGCGACAACAACAAAATCAAATTTTGGATCTAGGGATCTCAAAATTTTCTCAGTAATTCGAGAATCAACGATGGCTTCTCCATTTCTCCTCATCTGGTTGACTATCACCATAATCCTTGTGTGATAATCAGAAATAGACTCCGAGGACTTCATTTGTAATAACTCAAATTCACCTCGCAAAGATTGAAGACGAATCTTCTTGATTCTGTCAGCACCTTTGTATTTCTGTTGGAGAGCCTCCCATATATCATGTGATGTTTCAGCGGAAGCTATGATCTCGAATGTGTCTTCATCAAGACCTTGATAGATGATGATCTTTGTTTTGTTGTCCTTCTTTCTGTTGACTTTAAGGGCTTGCTTCTGTGCCTCTTGTAAAGCATCTTCTCTTTCTTTGGACTCTGGTTCATCATAACCAGTTTGTACAATATCCAAACACTCTTGTGACCCAAGAAATGCCTTCAATCTAATGCACCAACTATCATAGTTGTCTTTGGTCAGCTTTGGAATGAGTGTATGTGTACCTTCTGTAGTCATTTTGCTCTTTGAATGACTATATCACCTTTCTGGGAGCTGAATTTGGCCAAACGGACACTGTAGGTTGATCCGGAATGGTCCAAATAGTAGGGAAACGGTCTGACTTTGTTGAAATCGGGTTAGAAAATGGGTGAACCGGTCAAAAAACTAATTCTGTACGGCGGGCGGTTTGCTGGGTTGAACTGGGAATATTCTGGGGAATATTCTCTCGGCGCGCTGACGGCTCGGAAGCGGCTCGGCTGGACTCGGCTTGCGGCTCGGCTAGGACTCGGCGTAAACGGCTCGGCGCGGCTCAAATATGGCGCGCGTGTGGCTCAGTCGTCTTCTACCTCTGGGCGCGTGGGCGTCTGTGCAGAATCTTCAGGCGGTGCGTGTGGGCTACCTCCGTCTCCGATGAAGCTGATTCTTGCACCAGTGAGCTCGTATTGATGAGCTCTACACTGTGGAATGATCAAAACTTGTTTTTGACAACTTTGAAAATTCGGATATACCCCAAAACTCTTCTGTTTTCCGACGAACGGGGCTCTGATACCAATTGTTGGTGGGAGAAACCACTGGTGGTGGCTTTGAAACACTCAGAGGGGATAAAACACAAGGTTGTATTACACAATCCGAAGCTTACAATCAACAACAAAACTCACAATACACACCCTCTCTTTCTCTCTAATGTTTCTCTCTATTCTCTCCACACAAATAACATAAGCTGGGCACTCTATTTATACACGAATTCAAAACAAGAAAATTCAACCTTCAAGTGTGAAGGTGGCTGGCGGCTGCGGCTGGTGGCTGGTTGGTTGGTGGGTGGTTGTCTTCCTTGACCTTCTGGATGTTGAGTTTAATATTCAACAGTTCGTCCCCCCCAACTGAGGCCTTTCTCTGGCTTTTATAAAGCCAGAGAAGGTCTTGTGTCTTGGCCTCCACAAATGACGAGCATCGTGGAGGCGAGAGATCATGGCTTCAGAAATGGCATCGTTGGTGTAGTGGGCGTGATCTGCTGAATTTTCCCCTGTTGAACCAGTCTTCGGCAAACAGATGATGAATAGTTGGATCCAAAACGACATCATTTGGCATGGAAAATGACAAAATGTAGTTTGGTCCCTAATGTTTTGAAATGTATCAATTGGGTCCCTTAATCAATAAATTTTTAATTTTGGCCCTAGTTTAATTTCAATTAAATCCCTGAATTATAGCGCTATTTACACAACAATCCTGGGTTTCTGGATTATTTAGTTTGGTCCTTTGACTTTAATTTCCTGGAATTTTGCTTTGAATCAGCTCCAAACTTTAATATTTCTTCAACTAAGCTTCTAATTTTTTAATTAATTAAATCAAAGTTTAATTAAGTCCGCAAACTTATTAATTCTTCAATTAATCTCTTGATTTCATTAATTAAACTAATTCAAAATTTAATTAAATTCTCAAACTTATTAATTCATTAATTTCTGATCAATTGACTCTCAAATTTGATAATTCCATCCCTGCACTTCGAATTTGTATTGTCCTAATCTCATTCTCAAATATATTTTTATTTATTCATTTATTATTAGTTATTTAAAAATTGGGTTATGACAAGAATAAGAAATACTAAAAAACTAATTAATAAAATATAAATAATTAAAAATTTTATTTGATAAATAATAAATATATATAAAAAAGCTGACTCGTGAGCAACCATCACCTTCCCTACCAATTCCCATTCAACTGTTTGTTTCATTATTATAAACTAAATACATTTTAAACACAATATAAAAAAATAATATAATTTCAAAATATTAATAATTATGATTATAATATAACATAACAAATACAAATTCATTTTAGAATACATTCGTATTTGTTAGAGAATAATATAAATCATATTTTAGACACCATTTAATAGTTTAAGCTATTAGATTGAGATGATTCTTTAACATAGTATCAGAGTCTTGACGACCAAGTGATCACGAGTTCGAATCTCACAATCCTCATTTATTTGATGAAAATTAAACACAAGATAAAATAAGTCTGTGCAAGTTTCAATCCCAAGGAGCTTTGACTTGAGAGATTTTAGGACCTCACTTAACAGTTTAAGCCATTAGGTTAAGATGATTCTTTGACAGTATTAACCATACATGATTAAAGTTTTGTCAGAAAAATTATGATTGTTTTGACAGTTTAAGCTATTGTTTTCTGTGTGTTATGGGTAAAAAACATATCATGCTTATAATTTATTTAATTTTCTAAAAAAATATATTATGTATATTTTTTTGAGTTACAGTTTATTGTTTTGCATTGCTATACAGGATGCAAAACTGATGCTGTGGATTTTGACATGGAAAGTCTTTTTTCCTTTTCTGTTAATGTTTGGGTGTTATTTCAGTGACAGGTTATGATGGGTTTTCAGGCGGTGACGATCGGATGGAGCGGGAATCTGGTTTTGAGAAACTTGAGGATGAGAAGAGAGTGAGAATTGAGACGTTGCAAAAGAAAGCTCTTGATACTTGCAGCGCAATTCTTTCCTTCTGTTTTCCACTTGCCCTATCATGATATAACTATCTCAAGAAGGATTTTTTGTATTTGCATTATGGTCTGCATCTTCCAGTTTCCTAATAAGCCTCTGCTTTCTCTTGTTTGTGTATTTTTGTAGGCTAGGTTTGCATGCATTTCGCTGTGCTTTGCGTCGAGCAGTTGGTGTAGGCTATGGATTCCTGCCTGTTCTGGGTTTCACTTCCATCCAGGTGCCTTTTATGCCTTCTTATGATATAGTTTTGTTTGGGATTTGTTTATACTTGCTTTTGTTTTCCTTGTCTGAATATTTCAATTTCTACTTATATTAGTGTTGTTGCTTTGGTTTGTGGACAACTCCATTGGGATTTTTTTTTCCTCTATGATTTTAGTATTTAGTGTTAAATTCCTCTTTAAAGTTTGTTTTGAGTGTTTGAGGGTCATCTTCTTTGTTGATGAGTGTAGACACAATTTTGAGCATCTAAAATTAAACAAGCACACGTGTACAAATATATAATTTTATTAAATATATGACCGGGTATAATTTTTATCTAAAATATTCTTTCAAAAGAACAAGACAATTCTCTGATTCTTTCTTTGGATTTGATATATGGTGACTTGATTTATTTTAGAAATCAAGCCAAAATTTATGCTTTACAAAGACACAAATTTGGGCATGTATTGCAAAGCAAGATTTGATGATTTGAAGAGTACATTTGATTCGTCTTCAGAGTGTTGTTGAAGAATTCTTATGGGACATTTAGGCTTTATCCAACATAGCTTTGTTCTTTGTAAACTTCAAGCGTAGATGAAGGAGGCTTGAGAACTTTTATGGGAGTTTCCTTGCTTGAAAAGCGAACTTTTTTGCTTGAAGAACTTGTTTTGAAGAAAATTTGTGTCTTCAAGAATACTTTTTTTCTTTTCTCTAGGTTGAGGCCCTCTATTTATAGAGATATGTAAAGGCTCTCATATTCTTTTTCAATGCAACATGATATAATTTTATTGGTTGATATTTATTGATGAGATCTTGCATTTATAATAAGATATCTTAAATATCTCATTTTAAGTTTCAATATTTCATTGGCAAAAAAGTATATGAAGACTCATTTATTTTCCATGTCATATATTTTAATTTAATTTTTTTTTTTAAAAAATAAAATAGTACGTGGTGAAATTTGATTGGTAAAAAATTAGCCAAAAAATATATAAAAACTTGTTTGTTTAATTTGTCAACTGGTGCCTTGACATGACCAGGCTAGAATGGAATCAAGTGATGTTGTGAATGGTTTGCAGAGTTTCTATATATGCTTTAGTTTTGTTTCTAATTTTCTCTCTTTGGTCATCAAAGGCTAATTCTTTGCTCACTCACTCCTGGGATGGGATGCGATGCTCTACATGTCATGTCTTTGCTATTTTCTTCCCCTAACTTCGGGTATTTGTATGTTTTTCAATTAAGTTATCTAATGCTAACTTGACAGTGAGCAGAAGGCAATTGAAAATTACAGACATTCACTCTGAATTTGCTCGTTATTCAGTGTTAATTTTTGCTTGGTCCATTTGTCAGTCAGGCAATCCCCTTTTCATGTGCGTAGTTTGCTTTTATTTTTTCCATCAATGCCTGTTGTTTGGAGGTGTTAGACCCTTCGTTGCTCCTATGTTTTCTTTGCATACAGTTTTGTAACTACATCACACATGAGTTTTTATTCCCTTAGAAGTTATAGATATATCTTTTTTTTTTTTTCATTTCTTTTGTGCAATTGTTCTGCATTTAACACTGCTTTCATTCTCCTGCAACTTGGGATTCTGAATTGCATTCTTTCAGTGTTAGTTGCTGCCTGCGTGTCGCTGTGCTGAGATTTTGCAGGTGCATTTATGAGGGCCTATCATGCTTTCTTGACCAAACAAAAAAAGACCCTTAATCCTTGTTAGAATAAATAGAGATATGGTGTTCATGCATGCTTTGCAGCTCTACGCATTGCGCACATCAAACAAACTGCGCGTTTTATTTCTCTTGGTTTTTTTTTTTTCCATCTGTTTGTCGAAACAAAAATTAAATTGTTCTCGATTTCTTTTTAGCGAACTCAAACCTGTTGTTGATGATCAAGTTAGCGTGGAATCTGACGGTGATTGATACCAAGAGCATGCTTTAACAGATAGGGATGGTGAATGGCCTCCAACAACTAAGTAACTGACTCACAATCCAAAAACTCAACATGTAAATTTCCCTTCAGTGCCATATTTGATTGGTTGAACTGGTTCAGTTTGGAAATAGTGATTTTATGTCGGGAATTAGGACTTGCTCTGTAACAGGTGCCGGAGAATGTCTTCTGTGTGAGGGATGCAAGATGAGTTGCATGCTGTACTTTTTTTTTATAAATAATTAAATTCATGATTTGTCATCGGGTTCTTACTAGTCTGTTGTCTCTACATTCTTCTTACTGAGTGTCTATTCTTAATAAAAAAATCAAAGGTTTGAAGAAGCACCATTGCTTGATTTGCTGGCCTAGACAACCACGACAGATCATTTGCTCAGTTGGGTGGAAGTTATTTCCTGTACTGAGAAACAAAAAAGCGTTACTTACCAGTTCTGGTTCCCAGACCACATATTGCATTGTTTTTCCTTGACACAGTCGTGTTTTTTTTTTTCTTTAGTAATCGATACCGACATGATTGATGTGTTGAAGAACAAATTTCTCCTCAAGATGGTTAGGTTTGTTGGCGAGGGCTTACTTCTTGATCTTGACATTTTGGAAGCTTCTTCAATGCTGGATCATTTAGCTAGCAGACATTTTTGGCCCTTCCTGTTCTGTAAATTAAGTCGACAGTCGTGTAATGAAGAAAGAAGAACTTGCAATATTTAGGGGTGGTTATTTTCGGTTTGGTTTGGTTTTTACATAAAAAAATTAACCAAACCGACATTATTAATTTTAAAATTTTAAAACCGAAACCGAACCGAAACCGGCTCGAACCGACTGATTTCGGTTTGGTTCAGTTTTTGTTGTTCAAAAACCGGTAAAACCGAAAGCAAATCTTAATGCCCAGTGCCCACAAACTACAAGCAAATCTACAAGCAAATCTTGGTTTTTGTTGTTCAGGAAAACAGCTCTGCCTAGTGCCCACAAACTACAAGCAAATCTCGGTTTCTGTTGTTCAAGAAAACAAATCTGCCCACAAACTCCAAGCAAATTATAACATAATAATAAAAAAACAACAACCCACAAGATGCAGAGATAAATTTGAAATGGAGTTAGAATCTTAATCATCAAAAAGCCATCTCTTTTTTTATCTGCCCATCTGTCCATGTAGTTTGATTAAAGTAAATGTTGACGCAGGGGTGAACTTAAAGAGATGAGAGATAGAGAGAAAGGGAGGGAGGGGGCTACGGGGAGAGGTGAGAAGTAAAGAGAAAAAAAGAGAAAAAAGGGAAGGGATTGTGAGAAGATGATGAGAGGCAGAGAAAAGAGAGGGGGATGATGAGAGGGAGAGAAAGGGGGGCTGTGAGAAGATGATGAGAGGGGGGGGTGTATGCTGAAAGTTAGTTTAGGTCTAGGGTTTTTCCTATTTATACTTGTTTTTTTTTTTAAGGGCTAGTATGGTTGAACCGGTTCGGTTCGGTTTAATCGGTTTCGGACTTTAGAAACCGAAACCGAACCAAACCAGAATTTTTTTGTGATTTTTTAATCAGTTAATTCATTTTTTTTTGTTCGGTTTTTTCAGTTATTTTTTTTCCGGTTTAATCGGTTTATCAGTTTTTTTGCTCACCCCTAGCAATATTGCAAATATCAATTGTTAACTAAAGTAACCCAAGTTTGATATAATCAAGGGTGGAGGCATAGTAAAAGGCTTGGGCTTGGGTGGATCATTCAGGTCAAGATTTTATCTATAATTTTTAACTAGTTTTATATAAAAATAAATTTATAATTCTTGATTAAGTTATCAAAAAATTCTGAAAATTTATGTGGAGCCTTCTAATATGATGCTTTAGCTTGGGTTAAAATTTCAGAAATTTTGGAGAAATTCAGAAATTTGATGAAAAATCATAATTTAACCAGTTTTATGTTATTGGACGTAATTTTTAATCCGACCATCAGATTGAACTGAAAGTTTATGAGAAATGTTAAAATATATTGAATAAAATCTAGTTAAAATTTTAGAATGAACGGAGCTTGGTAGTGTTAACAAAAAAAAGACCGTCAAATAAAAGCAAAACGATTCATTAAGGGTAAAATGGTTATTTACCATTAAAAAAATAAAACAAATCAACTTTTCCTTTATTTTATATGTTGCCGACTAGGCAGAAGTAGAATAGACAAAAAAAGAAAAGAAAAGGCAAGAGAGAAAAAGAGAAAAGTAAGGGAAAAATATACAAAAAAAATCCAAAGAAAAAAAATAAAAAAAATGAGAGAATAACTTGTAAATTTACCAAGTCTAACTCATAAAACACTAATTTAAGAAAGAATCAAGTGAAGGAAGGAGGAATTGAGAGAGGGAAAAAAATTAATTACTTAATTTTCCAGTTGACATGATATTGTTATTTTATCCCGGTTAAGGTGTTGTTACAATATCACAAAACATCAAAGGATGTGACTTGAATAACAAGTTTATTTTTACTTTTACTTTAATTTTATGTACTTTTAAATTTATTTTTTAATATTTTGGATTTTTTAATATTTTAAATAGTGTTTTTGAATTAAAATTTTACTGTTGACTTAAAAAATTCATATATATTAATTAATAATTGATCTTAAAAAATAATTATATATTTATTTAATATTCAGGATATGAAAAATTCCTAGCTCGGATATAATTTAGGTTAATCGTAGACAATGGACAAAACTTCATGTTGTTGTCGCAGAATGTAACATCACACAAATAGTTTAAGCTTCCAGTAAATTTCCAGCAATGGGAGAAGCCTGCAACAAAGCCCCGGAAAGGGGCCTCTGCGAAGATAACATGGAGTGGAACACCAGCTCTTTGAGAATTCCAAACTCCAATAAAAATATGCTTTTGAATCATCAACGTCCTTACATGGTTTTTTTTTTTTTTTCAGCTTTAGGATTTTCTTTCTTTTCCCCTCTAATTTGATTTTAAATTAATTTAAAGGGATTGATTAGGTGTATATATTTGATGCTTGTGGTATTTAATTTCAATTGAGATTGATTGAAATAGATAAAAAAAATATTATATTTTTGATAAGATATTGTCTAGTTTTTAAATGTTTTTCTAACAAGATTATAATATTTTTTTCTTATATTGGTAAACATTGTTTTGTGCACCTCTACGTAATACTTTTTTTTCTTATATTTTAATTAGTTGTTTTTTTCTTTGTAAATATCTATTTTAATTATTGTTTGATTTAATAAGAAGGTAATTAGCCGATGGGTCAAACCCATAATACAATCAAATTCATATTATTTTTTATAAAATCATATATCTTGATTTATATTTATCTTTTAACTTTTAACTTTAAACTTTAATCATGGTTAATGATTGATTTTTATTTATTTATTTATTAATACATATAATTTAAATATACGGAATCTCACTTTGATCTACTACTAACTACATTGTCTCCGAATACATCCACATCCGACACCTGCTATAATTTATGGAGTAATATTATTACTAGCATGTGTGCGTGTGTGTTATTAATAATCTCCTCGTACATAGTATAGAGTAGCTAAAACACGTCTCATTTATTTGGTTAGTGCCTGATAAGAAGGTAATTAGCCGATGGGTCAAACCCATAATGCTCCGGCATGTTTAAGCATTGGGATTAAGGAACGACTAAGGTGAAGGCTCATCACTTCATTGGCTCCACCAACAATCTCACCGCCGATGAACACGGCCGGCATCGTTGGGCATCCACCTCTTGAGAGTTCTTGCTCGATTTCCCTTCCTCCGGGCATCTCATCAAGCTCATGGACAGCCGGGTTCACCCCAAAGTCACAGAAGAGAGTCTTGATGGTGTGGCACATACAGCATGTGCTCTTGCTAAAGATCACCACTGGCCTCTCCGATGCCAACTTTGTCACCCTCTCCATTTCCAAATCAGCCGTCGAGCAGGAAGTTAGGTTAAAAAGCTGAGCACAATAATGCCCAATGAAACAGTGGTCAGAAATGATGTAGCTAGAGAGCAGTGTGAGCTAGGAAGCTGTTGCGAGGTGCTTGACTCCATGAGACTCGTATGTGTATATATAGGGTAAAATTCTGGGGAAGGCGTTGTTGGGTGGATTGGCGTTGGCAGGAAGATAGCTGTCAAAGAACTATTTCAATCCAATAATTTAAGTTATTAGGTAAAGTTTTAGGATATGATCTATAATATTCTTTAACACACCTCTTCAAGTAAAAGTCTTTTGAGCTTGAAACTTGTACAAGCACACACTACCTTGTGTTTAATTTTTATCAAATAAATGGGGATGCTGAGATTCGAACTCGTAACCGCTTAGTCATCAAGGCTTTGATACTATGTCAAAAAATCATTTCAACCCCATAGCTTAAGCTATTAGATGAGGTCATGTATGTAATCTTTCTTACACATGCACACTAAATTTGGATGGCAAGATTTATGAAGAATAATATACAGCAGAGCATGCATAGACTACATTTCTTTGCAAGGCAGAAACTTCTTCTGGGCATGCAAGAAGTTTCTGGATGCTGATGAGCTAAGCCTCCCCTCGCTTTCGAGCACATAGGTTTTTTCGTCGATTAAAGTGATCGACCGTGCATGAACCGAAGAGATAAATGCCAAGAGGTCCCAGCACCATCCTTTTTTTTTTTTCTATTGATATTTTTCACGTCACAGTCTGCTTTTATCTATTTGTTGTCAGTTGAATTACTTTATTTTCTTCATGCAGATACAAGTATAAGAAAAATACTTAATTCTAAACTGTTAATTAAGTGATTAAGAGTAAGAAAAAATAGGAGCTTTTATGTCCAAGTGCAGCTCCCATCATTCCATATAAAGAATCACTGCAATTATGAAAGTAATCAAGTAGATTACTGAAATATGATTTTTTTTTTATAATGATAGAAAGATTTATTAAAAACCTCATGCTAGCCTATTAGGCGATGGCCACCATGAAAAGTTAAAGATTTTACATAAAGAAGTGCCAAAAAAGAAAAGAAATAGGAACAAAAGAGTTACTATACAAATATTCGACAGCGTTGTCTTTTGATATTTATCCAGCTTAAAATGCAGTCAGCACTAATATGAAAATCATTACCCGTGTAAAAAAACTGAAATTCACAATCTCTTAACTGGATAGATAATCGATGAAGTGTCAGAGAAAAATATAAGTTTAAATTTGGTTTAACATCATTGAAAACCAAAATTTTCTGGTTAACCAAATGCTCAAAGGAACACCAAAAAAGAGTAGATGCAATGCCTTCCTTTAAAACCTGTCTTTAATCATCATTGGCCATTGTTGCAGTAGCTCATCAAGTGTGTGTGAAACATACCAATAGATTCCTCACCATGAAAAACATTTGGTCCATAATTTTCATGCAAATTGACAGAGAATCAATATATGATCTGAGGTTTCTATAATTGTTGTACATAATGGACAAAAAGACTGATCCAAGGATTAGAGATGGCGATTAAATAAGAAAGATCTTGTACATAGTTTATGTTAAATGGCCAACCAAATAATAGTTAGAATCTTTGGAGGAGCCGCAGACTTTCAAACCTATGAATGAAAAAAATATGATTCACTACACTCTATCAAATTTAACAGTTTTACCGAAGAAAATTTCTGTTAGTATTTACGCTCATAATTCATCGATACATATTTTACCGATGGGATCATGTAATTTATGGTATGTTGGTTAAAAATATACCGATGGATTACAGACAGACAAAGCATGCAAAAAATAAAATAAAAATACCTGCTTCATTCCTTCAGTATCTCTATAGGTAAATTTAACATATCATCGATAGGAAAATCATATATAATGCCATTGATATTTTTATTTTTCCATCGATAAATATAACATATCATCGATATAATATCATCTATAATTCTGTTGGCGAGTTAATAGCAGCAGTGATATTTGTAGTAATTCTTTTCGAACTCTCTCTAGAATACACCTGTTGTTACCCAATTTTGGACCCCACGTGCTGGAGACGGTGTATACCCATTTTGAACCGAGTGGAGGAGTGTAGCTCATGTTTGCTGGAAAATTGACAAAAGTGGAGGAGAAAGAAATATTTTTTTTTGAACCCTATTTGAGTTGTTTTCTACTCGTTTTATCCTTCCCCTTTGCTACCAAAATCATTAGGTTTTCTTAGGTTAATCAGGAGTCTTCATAATGCTAAATTCGTTTCTTTTTTATTTGGTTTTTAAGGTTAAATAAATCTCTCAGAATTTGCATTAAAAAAAAATGGTTCTGTTGTTGTCGCAATTTTTTGTTCCAACTTAGGCTCTGACTCTGACTCGGTTTCGTACGATATCTGACCATCTTAGCTATATTCTGTCACTCATGACATGTTGAAAAATTAACGTACATCTTTATTATGTCTTAGGAATCATTGTTCTTAGGGCAGATTCTCAGTCAGATTTGGATGCTCAACATTGTCAAATCAAGAACCTTTTTGACCAACTAAATTACTGCCATATTCTGTTCTCTAAATCGATTTTATCTCACTTCGACTTCTTCATAAAAGTTGTAGTCCTGGACGCGTAGATAAATTTGGGCTTTTGAATCGCTTGATTTCGATATCAGAAGCTCAAGATATTCCTGTTTGAAATCTAGCATGAAAACGTAGAATCACTACAAGATTTAACAGTTTTACCGACGGAATTTTTCCGTCGGCGTAAGACACATATTCCATCGGTAATTGATTTACCGACGAAATCACCGACGGAGAATTTCCGTCGGTGAATATTTTGTCGGTAATTTTTTGTCCGTCGGTAATAATATTACCGACGAATTTACTGGCGGAACAGACGTGTCGGTAATTTGTTTTATTACCGATGGATTTACCAACGGATTTACCGATGAAAATTTCCGTCGGTAATTATTTAAAAATATTTTTAAAAAAATTCATTTTATAAAATTATAAAATAATTAAATTAACATAAATCAACATTGTATAATATATACTCAAAATTCTTGGAAAAAAGAATAAGAAAATCAACTCAAACAAATTTGCAACAAATAAATAAAACAAAAAAATTAATTTAACTAAAAAAATTCATATGAAAAAAATGAAGTTGCAATTGCTAAAAATTTAAAAATCCTATAAATAAATCAACTAAAAATTGATCTCATATAAAAAAAAATAAATCTCACAACAACATTTATACAATTATTATGAACAAAATGAATTAAAATTAAATAAAAAACAAATATAGTAAAAAAATTATGAAAAAATAAGAAAAAAGAAAAATCTTACCTTAATATACTTGCAAGTGAAGCTAAGGAAAAAAACATTCGTAAAGCATATTAATTAAAAAAAACTAAGAGGATAAAAGAAGAAAGAAGAAGAAGACATACCCGAGCATGGAGGAAAAGAGAAGGAGATGAGGAGAGAAAAGAAGAGAAAGAAATAGATATTGATTTTTTTACATATAGTGAAGAAGAAGAAGAAGAATAAGAAGAAGTAGAAGTAGAAGTAGAAGAAGAAGAAGAAGAAGAAGAAGAAGTAGAAGCAGTAGAAGAAGAAAAAGAAATAATGAGTCTGTCTCTTGTGAAATAAGCGGATTCAGGTTTTTTATTGGGGCACGTTCCCGATGAATTTACCGACGGATAATTGAATATTAATATTTTTTAATTATTCCATCGGTAATATTTAATTTAAATTTTCAATTTCGTAAAAAGTTTTCAGAAACCGTCAAAAATTACCGATGATTTTTCAATCCGTCGGTGATTCCATCTGTAATATTTAAATGAAAATTTTAAATCAATTGAATTTTTTCAGAAAATCGCCAAAACACACCGACGCATTTTTAATCCGTCGGTGATTTTGTCCGTAAAGTAAAACAATTAACAGTGCATTTGGAAGATGAACAGTTCTGGAGCTCTCTGGAAAATTCCGTCGGTAATTCCCTTTGTAATTGACATGATGAACAGTGTTCATAGTTTACCAATGGATTTCCTGACGGATTTACCTCTAGGAATTACCGACGGATTAATTCCGTCGGTAATTCCGTTGGTAAAAAATGACACGTCGTCATTTTTTTTTGCTTTGTTTTAAATTTTTTTTCCCACGGTAATTCACTCGGTATATACGGAGGGAATATTTCCATCGGTAAAATTCCTCGGAAATTTACCGACGGAAATATTCCCTCGGTATTTCCGTTTGTATTTATTGATTTTCTGGTAGTGAATCCTGCCGCGAGAAGGTTTCCAGCCGAGTTTGGTTGCAATTCTGTTATTCAAAACGAATTTTTCTCACTTTGAATCCTTCATCAAAGTTGTAGTCCGGGACACGTAGATGAATTTGGGCTTTTGAATCGCTTGATTTTGATATTAGAAGCTTAAGATATTCCCGTTTGAATATCTAGTGTGAAAGCAAGGATTCCTGTCGCGAGAAGGATTTTTGCCCAAGTTTGCAGGGACACAATTGCAAGATGCTTAAAGATTGAAGACCATTTGCAGGCCAATTTGAAGCCCTTTTATGGACCAAGGACCAAATAGAAAAGGTGTTAAGATAAGGGAGTTGATTGAAGATAAAATTAGAAGAAATTTTACCGGGTGATGAAATTGAAGAACATGAATTAAATTAGAAAAGGAAAACAATGCCTCCCTGTCTGCAATTCTTTCTTTCCTTTTTCTCTACACAGCTACCCCGGTTATCTTCTTTCCTTTTATTTGCAAACCATATTTTTATTGCTTCATTTTAAAGGGAGCAGCTGGCTCTATGGAAGGAAAAAAAAGAGCCGCACCATCCTTTAACTAGGAAAGAAATCACTGCTGATCACAGAATCAGAATCAAATATTCTGGTTTCCTATTTCTGCTCACCCGAGATTACACCATAAAGTTAATGTAATATTTGTTTCCTAAATAAAGCCATGTGTAGGCTATATAGAAGCCTCGGCTACTAACGTAAAGGAGGCAGAAAAGAAGAGAGGACAGAAAGGAGAGGAATGAAAGGAAAAAAGAGAGCAGAACTACATTGTCGAAAGCAAAACAAATACAGAGGCAGGGGCGTGAACTCAACCAGCATAACACGCTTTCATCGCCATCTCCCTCATCATCTCCACGGAGAGGCAGGCAATAGGAGAAGGAAAAGAGGGAGCAGCAGAAAAAAATGAAAAGAGAATAGAGGGAGTTGCGTACGACCAATACCCTAACATGTTTTGAACACTTTTTTTTTTATACAAAAAATATTGGAAGTTTTGAAAATGTGTTTTCGCATGGATTTCTTAAACACCAAAAATTATTTTCTTGCATTTCTGGATTTTACAACATGTTTGTAAAACTCCAAAGGGTATTGACCAATATTCCAAAAAATATAAAAGCTTTATTTTGGAGGGAATTCATCTATTATTCACCATTGATGTTTGGATAAAGAAATCCCTAAGGGATGAATATTCAAAATATTATTGGAAATAATTTGTTATTATTCACTATTAATGTTTGGATAAAGAAACCCAAGTGGTTAATATCCAAAATATTTTTCTAGGAAGAATAAGACACCATACATCTTTGAAAGAAGTCTCGATTATAATTGAAGACATTTCAATTTTTTTGACTCCACGGTTTACGAGCCGTGAAAGTATGAAACACTAAAGCAAAAAAGAGGCTTTTAAAGCGCTCTGAATTTCTTTAGATTTCTAAATCTTTGTTCCTTTTCCTTACGATTTACGAGTCGCGAACACTTGAAATACCAAGGGAAAAATGAGCTTTTAAAGCACATTGAATCTCCTTGGATTTCTATCTTAATAAATTTAGTCTAAATCAAACACAGATTTCAAGAGATCTGCATTGGTTCCCCTTGACACTTTGCAGACATATCTAAAGGTATGATCTATATTGGCCAAGGATTCTTGCTTTTAGACTTTGAACCCAAATCATTCATCATAGCAAACCTATCCTAGGAAAACTAATTAAGAGAACACCAACACCATAACAATTATAAGGCAAACCAAACACCAAGCAGCTTACCTTAGGTAGGGCGTACTAGGGGTGCTAATACCTTCCTTTTACACAACCAATCCCTTGCTTTAGAATCTCTGAGAGACCAGTTAAGGTTCCTAGTGACCAAAATACTAGGTGGCGACTCCCTTTTACACAGAAAACAAAAGACCCCGAAATCAATCGAAGATCGCCGCTCCGCCGCGAGGGTGCAACAACACTGACGAAGTTGTTTAGTTAGTAACCCCGCCAGTAATAGTTTAAAAATATATTTAAGAAACAAACGGAACCATGAACAAGCGTATTCTAATTATCTGCACCGGACATTGATTATTGTGTGAAACGCGTGGATGTCATGTGTTGAATGTATCCCACCTATACAACCTCTAAGACTTATAAAGGTTTGAAATCCTTTCAAACCATTACATGATTCTAGCCTGAAAGCTCTAATTGATGGATGTTTTAATTGAGAATTTTTGAAAAATTGATAGTAAAATTAATATAAGAAATAGTTTGGATAAAAAATTGAAACTACCTACATAGGAAGTAGTTTTAAGGTGTGCCCTAAAATCTTACAAATTTATTCAAAACAAATAGAAGGTTGATCATTATAGGTGATGGATGTCTATCATACCAGTGCACATGTATGCATGGTGAATGTTGGGGCACAAGAATATGTATGCACATGCATTACATACTTGGCCAGCATATACGGCTAACGTGAGAGAGAGAGAGAGGCGGCGAGTGGAAAAAGAATGTCAGCTTTATGCACAAACGATAAAGAAGAAAGCAAAATGCAAGCGATAGATCGCCCGCGAGGACGGATCGTGGCATCACATTCACAGATTAGGGTTTTTGTGTTGTTGAGGCACACTTTACAAATGGCTGCATTCTCCATATATATTCCTTCATGTGCAAAAGATGTATAGATAAAGTGAAAGGGAGAGGAACATATGATCATTTAGCTAGCAGACATTTTTGGCCCTTCCTGTTCTGTAAATTATGTCGACAGTCGTGTAATGAAGAAAGAAGACCTTGCAATATTGTAAATATCAATTGTTAACTAAAGTAATTTGGGTTAATCGTAAACAATGGACAAAGTAACATCACACAAATAGTTTAAGCTTCCAGTAAATTTCCAGCAATGGGAGATGCCTGCAACAAAGCCCCAGAAAGGGGCCTTTGCAAAGATAACATAGAGTGGAACACCAGCTGTTTGAGAATTCCAAACTCCAATAAAAATATGCTTTTGAATCTGGTATATCTGCAGTATAATATGGATATCATTGCAATTAATAATTAATTATAACAAGGGAGGGTGCATCCTTGTGATCAAATCATCAACGTCCTTTTATGGTTTTTTTTCTTTTTCTCTTATATTTTAATTAGTTGTTTTTCTCTTTGTAAGTATCTTTTTTAATTATCGTTTGATTTAATAAGAAATTAGTTAAAAGAAATCTTTAAATACAATCGAATTCATATTATTTTTTACGAGATCATTTATTATGATCGATATCTATCTTTTAACATTTCACATTGAACTTTAATCATTCTTATTAACTGATTTTATATATTTATTTATTAATACATATTAAGTAATAAGCTGAAGGGTGTGGGGAATTCATTGTTCATCAACACCCAATACACTGTGGATTACAATGGTAATCCATAGTGCATTTCTCATTTTTTTTTCATCTTTTTTTTTTCACCTTTTTTTCCATCTTTCCCCTCCTTTTTTTTTTCTTTTTTTTTTCAAAATGACTTTTTTTTCCAACTTTCCCCTTTTTTTGTTTATTTTATTTTCAAAATTATCTTTGTCGATTTTACTTTTTTAATATTGAGATGATTAAAATTTGTTCTTTATAATTTTTTCCTTTAAAATACTGTGGATTGCTATGGTGTTTTCCCACATGGTTTTTCTATTTTTTTTTATTTTTCAAAATTATATTTTTTGATTTTATTCTTTTAATATTGAGCTCATTGAGAATTTAGTTTTGTAATTTTTTTCTTTAAAACATTGTTGATTGCTATAGTGTTTCTCTACATAGTTTTTTTTTGATGATTTTCTTTGAAATTATCTTTTTCAATTTTATTTTTTAATATTAAAATGGTTAAAAATTACAGTTATAATATGTGAGAAAAGCACTGTAACTTTCCTCACAAATTACTGTGAATTGCCATAGTCTTTTTTCCCTCATGGTTTTTTTCCAATTTCTTTTGTGTTTTCTTTTTTTGTAATATTTTTTCCCAAAATTATTTTTGTCAATTTTTTTTTAATATTGAGTTGATTAGAATTGAACTTTGTAATAAAGCTTAATCATGTGGGGAAAGCATTGTAGTTATCCTCACAAAACATTATGAATTGCTAGAGTGTCTCTCAACATGATTTTTTTTTTCTCATGATTTTTTCAAAATTATCTTTGTGAATTTTATTTTTTTAATATTGAGTTGGTTGAGAATTATAATTACAAGTCATTACAAATAAAGTTAAATCATGTGGGAAAGCACTATAGTTTTCATCACAAAACACTGTGAATTGGTACAATGTTTCCAACATGGTTTTTTTTTCCTTTTTTTGTTATTTTTTTTTCTAAAATTATCTCTGTTGATTTTATTTTTTAATATTGAGCTTCTTGAGAATTTCGCTTTGTAATTTGTTTTTTCTTTAAAACACTGTGAATTGTTTTAGTGTTTTCCCATATGATTTTTTTTTATAATTTTTTTAAAAATTATCTTTATCGATTTTTTTTTAATATTGAGTTGGTTAAGAATTATAATTACAATAAAGCTAAATCATATGGGAAAAGCGTTGTAGCTTTTCTCACAAAACATTGTGAATTGCTATAATATTTTTCTAAATGAAATTTGTTTTTAATGATTTTTTCTAAAATTGTCTAAGTCGATTTTATTGGAGAAAGAACTGTACTTTTCCTCACAAAACATTGTCAATTGCTACAATATTTTTCCTTCCAAAATTATCTTTGTTGGTTTTTTTTAATATTAAGTTGGTAGAGAATTTAGCTTTGTAATGTTTTTTTGCTTTTTATTAACAGAAAAACTAAATCATATAGCGAAATCACTATATCTTTCCTCACAAAACACTATGGATTGTTACAAATTATTTTGTTCAGTTTCTATGTTTTTGATCACCAACACAACTTTTTTTTTTCCGTCATGAAATATTGGCTCCATTATACTTTTAGTTTTATTACTTATCTAGAGTTGATTCACAATTATAACACTCTCAATTATATTTGATTTATAAACCCGCGGCAGCGCACGAGCATGCTATCTCGTAAATTCAATGACACGGATTCTCACTTTGATCTACTACTAACTACATTGTCTCCGAATACATCCACACCCGACACCTGCTATAATTTATTGAGTAATATTATTACTAGCATGTGTGCGTGTGTGTTATTAATAATCTCCTCGTACATAGTATAGAGTAGCTAAAACACGTCTCATTTATTTGGTTAGTGCCTGATAAGAAGGTAATTAGCCGATGGGTCAAACCCATAATGCTCCGGCATGTTTAAGCATTGGGATTAAGGAACGACTAAGGTGAAGGCTCATCACTTCATTGGATCCACCAACAATCTCACCGCCGATGAACACGGCCGGCATCGTTGGGCATCCACCTCTTGAGAGTTCTTGCTCGATTTCCCTTCCTCCGGGCATCTCATCAAGCTCATGGACAGCCGGGTTCACCCCAAAGTCACAGAAGAGAGTCTTGATGGTGTGGCACATACAGCATGTGCTCTTGCTAAAGATCACCACTGGCCTCTCCGATGCCAACTTTGTCACCCTTCCATTTCCAAATCAGCCGTCGAGCAGGAAGTGTTAGGTGTGTTGCCATTTAATGTGCAGCAACCTAACATGACTTTGACCATCCACCATTGTTGAAGAAGAGAAGAAGTTGGCAGCCACCTTTGTTGAAGAAGTTTGGCAAGTTTGGCAACCACCATTGTTGACAAAAGAGCATGAGAAGCTACCATGGATGCCTATAAATAGAGGCATACATTAGAGAGCAAAGTGAGAGTGAAAGTAGAGCCAAAGATGTGAGAAATATAGGAGAGAGTGGGCTGCCATTGCAGCACCAAGAAGAGAGAAATAGAGTGAAGTTGAGAGTTGCTAAAGAGGGAATAATTGCTCCTCCTCTATTGTTGTAAATCTTGTTCTCTCCCTATATAAACAAATGGCTTCTCCCGTGGATGTAGGCGGTTTGCCGAACCACGTTAAATATTGTGTCAGTGTGCTTAGCCTCCAATGGGCAAATATCAAAACATCACCGGTCGAAATTCCCTACAATTGGTATCAGAGCATATGGTTTAAGTGGTGTTTGATTTTTTGCTCAAAAATGAAAGTTGTCAAAATTGTGTTTTGACCATCCCACTATGTAGAGGAGGAAGAGACGAAGCCACTGGTGAAAACCACGTCAAAATCGGACGTCGTACATGGTCGCACTCTCCATCACTCTCCGGCAAGGTGTCTGCCCACGCGCCCCACGCGTCTTCTTCACCCGGATGAGTTGACCCGACCCGAATACCAGTTGACCGACCCATGTGAACAGTAGTGATGAATAGTGATGCTATCATAAACAGTGCCATGCAAAAGTATGACACCAGCATGATGCAAGGATGACATCAGCATACACAGTCAGCAAGCCATTGACTAGTTAACAGACATGTCACCAGCCACGAGCCGAGCCGAGCCGAGCCGAGCCGGAGCCGAGCCGAGCCGGAGTCGAGCCGAGTTGGAGCCGAGCCGAGCCGAGCCGCGATCCGAGGGATAGGATTCTGTGCAGCAGAGTCTATGTGCAACCGGATCTGAGATTGAATCTGAGCCGTTGATCAGGCCAGAATTGTTTTGATCAAATCGTAGCCGTCTGATGTGCAATTTGGACGATTCAAGACATGTTTCCAGATAATTTGATAATTCCGGATGCAATGGTATGGTCCGATCGTTGAGATTCGAGACCAAAAATGGAAGTGGTGAATTATTAAAGAGAGATTGCCCGATCAGGAGGCATCTGAAGGTCATCATGGTGGTCGATGGAGATGAAGAAGAAGAAGGTGCACATGTTTGCCCAATTACATGTGTTGGACTGTTAAGTGGGGAAATTTATTGCCTTGATGGAAGGCAAAATTAGGACACTCAGGACACCCGAGATGTGGACGATTTGAGGTGTAGAGTGGAAATTGATGAAGACCAATCTTAACGAATCTAAGCACTGGTAGTCTCTCCAGATGTTGAGAAATCAGGTATAAAACCGGGATACCCCAGATCACTTGTAAAGGAAAGCCGCAACAAAGCTAGCAAATGGTTGTATATACAAAAAGGCAGTACGGTGGATAGATACGTTCTAAGAAGTTATGTCTAGGAGATTGGATTTTAAGCGGGACCAGTGTGACCCCTCCAAATCTTTCCTGGGAACTTGCTTAGTTGAAGGATCATCCACACAGTACTATTTTTGTATATGTAACAGTTTGTAATGAAACTGTTGAAGACTAGCAAGATGACAGCTTAAAGGAACAGTTGGGTTCCATATGTTCAAGGATCTGATGGAGTGGTGATTTCTCCAAAGAAGTTAGATTTGGTGACTGTGATTTCTCGAAGGGAGAATTGATGAAGACCCTGATAATGGAAGAGAAATACGCAAGGGGATAAAGATTGGCACCCTATTTTGACTTGGATAAATGTTGTGACAGGATGAGTTGCTGTCAAACATAAAAGCAAAGAATAGGGAGAAATCTGGAGAACCGGAATTACACGAGAGCACACGGAGATTGTGCAGGAGTACCCGTAGGATCCAACGAGGTATTGTAATGAGACAATAGGTGCAAGGTGAAGAAGAGTTCCCAGATGAAGCTCAGAGCAGAGACTGTGTGAAAAAGTTGTACAACAAGAAGTCTCTTGTGCTCTTGATAGAGGCAACAAGTGAGGACCTTTCCAATGCATGCAAGGATGGAAAGATGAGCTGTTGTAGAAGCACCGAATTAAGGGGGTGCGACCGCCTATGATGAAAGGCGAAGACACCAAAGAGATTTGGTGTGGGTGGAGCTATCAAGCAGAAAGGGATAGAAGCTCCAAACATAGAAAATGAGATGGAAAACTGCGAAGAGTGCACCACAACTTTCTCTTTCTATGTGATCAGTGGTAGTGATCTCTCCCAAGTCCACATGGTGGTAGAGAATCTTGGAGCCACTAGAGATATCCGCTATGAAGGAGGATGTGGTCGTCTTATGATGACGAGTATAGACACCTCAGATGGAAGGTGTGTGGGCCAAGATTAGAGCCCTGGTTCAGACCGTCTCATGACGACAGGCAGAGACACCTCAGATAGAAGGTGTGAGGACCATGATATGAGTCCAAGATCAGACCGTCTGATGACGACAGGCAGAGACACCTCAGATAGAAGGTGTGAGGACCATGGTATGAGTCCAAGATCAGACCGTCTCATGATGACAGGCAGAGACACCTCAGACAGAAGGTGTGAGGACCATGATATGAGTCCAAGATCAGGTCGTCTCATGATGATAGGCGGAGACACCTCAGATGAAAGGTGTGAGGACCTTGATATGAGCCCAAGATCATACTGCCCCATGACAACGGGCGAAGACACCTTCGAAGAAGGTGTGAGGGACATGAAGCCGCATGATGATGAATGGAGACACCTCGGATGGAAGGTGTGAGGGCTACAATATTAGCCCAAATTCAGACTGCCGCATGACGACGAGCGGAGACACCTCAGGAGAAGGTGTGAGGGCCATGAAAAGAGCCCAGCCCTAGAGCCAATGTGATGGCTGGATATGAGTGGACAAGTGTATAGCCAATGAAGAGGCTATGATGAGTATGAAGACAAATATAGGATTGACTTTCATGGATATTGCCCCCATGCTAAAGATCAATGAGCTACAAGACGTTTTCCTTGGACAATAAGTGGGTGACTTGTGGAGCATTAAGACACGACTGCTATGAAGGAGCAGAGGGCATGCACAGGTTCCGGGAACAAGTTGACTCTTGTCAAGGTGGTGAGCTTGGTGAAAGCATTGTAATACTCAGAGTATGAAGATAGATATGGATCAACCTTTAATGGGCTGCCCTCATAAGTAAAGGTGGATAGCTACCCGGACTCTTGAGACTAAGAGTGAGAGACTCATGGAGAAGTAAGGCGTGGTTCCTAGGGTGGAATAGAGGGCAGACGCAACTCCTGGATGAGTAGACTCTTAGAAGAGTGGTGAGCTCGTGATCACATTAAAATACTCAATGACTGTCGCACTTGGGAATATCAGTTTGAGGGGGTGTTGTAAGCCTTGATGTAAGGCTTGATAAATCATTCCGGGCTAAGCATGGTTGATATGCTTGAAGGGGAATGTTGTTCCAGAGCCAAGCGTTAAACACTCTTCAGATGAGATGTGACAAGCCATCTAGTTGAAGTGATCCTTTGGAGTGAGCAAAGGGGTGCTTGGTTGACTCTGGTGATTGAAAGGTTTGGCGAGTACCTGTAAACTTGGCCAAAGATGCTCTCGGAATGGTAAGCTTGAAAGAGCTGCAGGATACAAGATTGTGCTGAAGAAGCAAGAGGACAATTGCCCATATAAATGTCAAAGGGGGTGATTGTTAGGTGTGTTGCCATTTAAAGTGCAGCAACCTAACATGACTTTGACCATCCACCATTGTTGAAGAAGAGAAGAAGTTGGCAGCCACCTTTGTTGAAGAAGTTTGGCAAGTTTGGCAACCACCATTGTTGACAAAAGAGCATGAGAAGCTACCATGGATGCCTATAAATAGAGGCATACATTAGAGAGCAAAGTGAGAGTGAAAGTAGAGCCAAAGATGTGAGAAATATAGGAGAGAGTGGGCTGCCATTGCAGCACCAAGAAGAGAGAAATAGAGTGAGGTTGAGAGTTGTTAAAGAGGCAATAATTGCTCCTCCTCTATTGTTGTAAATCTTGTTCTCTCCCTATATAAACAAATGGCTTTTCCCGTGGATGTAGGCGGTTTGCCGAACCACGTTAAATATTGTGTCAGTGTGCTTAGCCTTCAATGGACAAATATCAGAACATTACCGGTCGAAATTCCCTACAGGAAGTTAGGTTAAAAAGCTGAGCACAATAATGCCCAATGAAACAGTGGTCAGAAATGATGTAGCTAGAGAGCAGTGTGAGCTAGGAAGCTGTTGCGAGGTGCTTGACTCCATGAGACTCGTATGTGTATATATAGGGTAAAATTCTGGGGAGGGCGTTGTTGGGTGGATTGGCGTTGGCAGGAACGTAGCAAAGAGAAAAAGATTTGATTTTGAAGAAAAAGAAGAATGTTCTCTTACATATTTGGGTCGGTTTCGAAAATCACCTATTGGTTGTTGCATGACACAAATGCAAGCGCTTCACCGTATCAAAAGTAATTGCACGATGCCACTTTTTTGGTATTGCGTTGTAAATAGGGATTGGATAAGATTTTAAAAATAAAAAAGAAATATTATTTTAAAATATTATTTCAAACACCGCAAATATCCTTAAAGAATCTTTCATACGGAAATGGAGACGTGTTCTTTGTACGGCTGCTTAACATTTATCATAGTAGTGACGCCATGCATGTAATCTTTCTTACACGTGCACACTTTTTTTCTTTTTCTTTTTTATTTTCGAACTCCTATATATCCAAAGTGCATTTTGAGGAATTCCCTTAGCATGGAGGCATATGTGCCGAGCCGGAGAAACTAAATTATTAGCAAACTAAATTTGGATGGCTGTGAAAGGAAGATTTATCAAGAATAATATACAGCAGAGCATGCATAGAGTTTTTCTGGATGCTGATGAGCTAAGCCTCCCCTCGCTTTCGAGCATATAGGTTTTTTCGTCGATTAAAGTGATCGACCGTGTATGAAACGAAGAGATAAATGCCAAGAGGTCCCAGCACCATCCTTTTTTTTTTCTATTGATATTTTTCACGTCACAGTCTGCTTTTATCTATTTGTTGTCAGTTGAATTACTTTATTTTCTTCATGCAGATACAAGTATAAGAAAAATACTTAATTCTAAACTGTTAATTAAGTGATTAAGAGTAAGAAAAAATAGGAGCTTTTATGTCCAAGTGCAGCTCCCATCATTCCATATAAAGAATCACTGCAATTATGAAAGTAATCAAGTAGATTACTGAAATATGATTTTTTTTTTATAATGATAGAAAGATTTATTAAAAACCTCATGCTAGCCTATTAGGCGATGGCCACCATGAAAAGTTAAAGATTTTACATAAAGAAGTGCCAAAAAAGAAAAGAAATAGGAACAAAAGAGTTACTATACAAATATTCGACAGCGTTGTCTTTTGATATTTATCCAGCTTAAAATGCAGTCAGCACTAATATGAAAATCATTACCCGTGTAAAAAAACTGAAATTCACAATCTCTTAACTGAATAGATATAATCGATGAAGTGTCAGAGAAAAATATAAGTTTAAATTTGGTTTAACATCATTGAAAACCAAAATTTTATGGTTAACCAAATGCTCAAAGGAACACCAAAAAAGAGTAGATGCAATGCCTTCCTTTAAAACCTGTCTTTAATCATCATTGGCCATTGCTGCAGCAGCTCATCATGCGTGTGTGAAACATACCAATAGATTCCTCACCATGGAAAAAATTTGGTCCATAATTTTCATGCAAATTGACAGTGAATCAATATATGATCTGAGGTTTCTATAATTGTTGTACATAATGGACAAAAAGACTGATCCAAGGATTAGAGATGACGATTAAATAAGATCTTGTACATAGTTTATGTTAAATGGCCAACCAAATAATAGTTAGAATCTTTGGAGGAACCGCAGACTTCCAAACCTATGAATGAAAAAAATATGATTCACTACGTACTTATTATCAGATTTAACAGTTTTACCGAAAAACATTTCTGTTAGTATTTACGCTCATAATTCATCGATACATATTTTACCGATGGGATCACGTAATTTATGGTATGTTGTGTCGCACGTAAGAAAATCAGCGCGGCATCGGGCTTGGCGACTTTTCATCTTTTCTTGTTTTGCTTTGATTCGTTCGTTGGAGTCGCCACCTAGTATTTAATCGAGGTCTACTAGGAAACCCGGGTGTACTGGTCTCATCAGAAATTCACGGGTAAGGGACTGGTTGTGGTTAGGGAAGGTATTAGCACTCGTAACGCACCCTACTTGAGGTAAGCTACTTCGTGGACTTGATGTGTTAAAGAAGTTTTAAAATTCGGTTCATTCATCGAATTTTAGAAAATATAACTTACGTGTAAGTTCATAATTCTTTATCCGTGAACAAATCAGAATATTAAATTCTTCTTTATTCTTGCAATTTTATCATAATAAAAAAAAATTCATAAACAAAATACACACCACACATTCACGTGGACTTGATGTGATTTTAAAAATAAAAGTTTAGCTCAATTTTAAGGCTTTGATAAATTAGTTATTAAGTCCCAGAATATATGTAGATACATGTTCTACATTTTTTTGGAAAATACAACAATGATTTTCTTATCTATCCTTTAGATATTTGTGCATATAAATTAAATTCATTTTTTTTTTATTTCAATAACATACATAGAAAAAATACAAGCACACACAAACATTTGTTTTTTTTTTTATTATTATTATTATCATTTTCTCTTTCTTTTCTTTTCATTTCTTTTTTGTTCTTTTTGTCCATTACATTACAAAATTAAACACTAAACAAAAATTACATTATATAATTTAAAAATTATAAAATAGTCCCTAAACTTCAGAAATTGCAGGGGAGCCCTCTGCCACCGCAGGAACAGCGGCGGCGCATCCTCCCACGCGCCACCGCCACTGGCGGTGCGTGGGCTCACTCGCCGCCGTTGGAAGCTCAAAAAAACAGGGGGTCTGGCATGTCTTCTTCCCCCCTGTCTTCCCACGCCGGCGGTGGGAGTCACCGTCACCTACAAAGACCCAAATATACACACAAGGCAGTTGATTTTAAGCTTTTTCTTCCTTGTTTTCAGATCTGCCTCATCTCTCTCTCTCTTCTCCTTTAGATCTGCTTCACTGCAGATCTGTTCTTCAATGGGCTTCCTCGCCCTCCCCTCTGCTAAGGGTAGCTAGCCGGAGGAAGGATGGCTGCTGATCTGCAGGCGCCGCTGTGTTCGGGCCGCCGTTGGAGGCTGTTGGATCTGCGGACTCTGCCGAGGAAGGAGACGTTGCTGCACGATGAGACTGAGGGAAGATCGACACTGTGGGTTCTGTGAGAGTGGGTTGCGACCAGAGGCTGTCCGGCCCTGTTGGTGGCAGCGGCGCCTGCTGCTGACCGGTTGAAGAAGATGACGAAGAGAGTAAGGGTTGTTGCTGTGTAGCCGACCGAGGGAGTGTGGACGGCGCTGGAGAGGCTGTCAGCGGACGATGGAGAGGGTGGAACCGGTTGGGAGAAGGTGAAGGTGGTGGCTGGTTTGTGGGGGCTGAAAGAAGGAAAAGGTGAGCGGCGGGGTTTGTTTCTTTGCAGCGAAGATGGAGATTTTCGGGCAGCAGCTATTTTGGGCAAAGAGAGGGGAAGTTCAAAACATGGGTGGTGGCTTTGGTGAGGCCAAGAGGGAAAAAAAAATGAGTGGCCGACTGTGAGAGGAAGAACCGGTTTTGGTTTAGGTCTGTGTGTGTCTGTGAAGGGGGGGATGTTCGTGTGTGTTGCTGGAAAAGGGGAGAGGCCGTGGCTGAGGCTGGGGAGCGGAAAAAAGAAAAATATTAGCCGGGGAAGGGGGCTGCGCCGGTTGAGGGAGAAGAGAAAAAAATAAAAAAGGGAGGTGTGGAGGGGCTGGCGACTGCCTTGGGTAGGGAAGAAGAAAAGTTAAGTTTTTTTAGGGTTCTCTCTTTTGTGTTTCCTCCCCACTCAAAGTTCAAAATTGCCCCTCCTCCTAGTGTGTTGAGGAGACCACTATTTATAGGAAAATGTTGCTAGTTGTTTTTCAACTTGGTCCCTCAACTTTTATTTTTTTTATAAATTTGATTTTTCTTAATTTTTTGTATTGTTTTTAAAAAATGAGCAATATCAACGCCGACTAAAAAATGAGAAAAATCAATGATTTTAAAAATGACGCATGAAAAGTCGAACGCGTTCCAAAAACCTTTGAAAATTTAAATTCTTGGTTAGACGACGTTGAAAATGCTAAAAACACTACAAATATATTAAAAACATATATTTTTTTGATTTTTGTTGTTTTTCACTATTTTTGGATTTTCCGAAAATTTTATCAAAAAAGGGGTAACAACAGATGCCCCCTCTTTACAATGCTTACGAAGCAAAACTTCTCAAAATTTTGCATAATAAGCTTTGTAAAGAAAACAAAAGGAAAATGATTTCATTATCTTGGGCGACTTGCCCACACACTCACACTGATCTATTTTCACGGGCGACATGCCCACACATACTTACTCTGGTCTATTTTCACGGGCGACCTGCCCACACATACTCACTCTGGTCTATTTTTTCCAGGGGCGACCGGCCCACACTCTCACACTAGTCTATTTTCACGGGCGACCTGCCCTTTTAATTGGGTTTACCTGAGATCCCATCTGGCGATCTAACAAGAACAAAAGTTGGTGTATAGCTCGGTTAACCTGAAATCCCATCTAGCGATTCCCTTTAACCAAAGCTAAATTCTTCGTGGTTAGGCTGAACTAAGATCTCTTCGCCGATCCCCTTTAACCAGAGCCAAAATCTTTATGGTTGGGCTGAACTGAGATCTCTTCGCCGATCCCCTTCAACCAGAACCAAAATCCTGCATGGTTAGGATAGACTGAGATTCCTTTCGGCAATCCCCTCTAACCAGAACCAAAATCCTGTGTGTGGTTAGGATAGACTGAGAGTCCTTTCGGCAATCCCCTCTAACCAGAACCAAAATCATGTGTGTGGTTAGGATAGACTAAGATTCCTTTTGGCAATCCCCTCTAACCAGAACTAAAACCTACGTGGTTAGGATAGACTGAGATTCCTTTCGCTAATCCCCTCTAACCAGAACCAAAATCCTGTGTGTGGTTAGGATAGACTGAGATTCCTTTCGGCAATCCCCTCTAACCAGAACCAAAATCCTGTGTGTGGTTGGGATAGATTGAGATTCCTTTCGGCAATCCCCTCTAACCAGAACCAAAATCCTGTGTGGTTGGGATAGACTGAGATTCTTTTCGGCAATCCCCTCTAACCAGAACTAAAATCCTGTGTGTGGTTGGGATAGACTGAGATTCCATTCGGCAATCCCCTCTAACCAGAACCAAAAACCTGTGTGTGGTTGGGATAGACTAAGATTCCTTTCGGCAATCCCCTCTAACCAGAACAAAAAATCCTATGTGTAGCTCGATCAACCTGAAATTCCATATGGAGATTCCCTTTAACCAAAGCTACATGAGATCTCATCTAGCGACCTCATCCAACTGGAACTAAAAACTGTGTGTAACTCGGTTAACCTGAAATCCCATCTGGCGATTCCCTTTAACCAAACCTACATGAGATCCCATCTGGCGACCTGATTTAACCAAAACAAAAGAATATGGAAAACAAAGGTCTCAATGGGTGACCTACCCAGGTGGAAAGAATATGAAAAATGGTCTCATTATGATGGATGACTTACCTAGATGGAAAGAATATGAAGTGCGGTCTTATTATAATGGGTGACCTACCCAAATGGAAAAAATATGAAGTGTGGTCTTATTGTAATGGGTGACCTACCCAGATGGAGAGAATATGAAAAAGTGGTATCGTTGTGATGGGTGACCTACCAAAATGAAAAGAATGTGAAGTGCGATCTCATTGTAATGGGTGACCTACCCAGATGGAAAAAATATGAAGAAGTGGTCTTGTTGTGATGGGTGACCTACCCAAATGAAAAGAATGTGAAGTGCGGTCTCATTGTAATAGGTGACCTACCTAAATTGAAAAAAATATGAAGTGCAGTTTCATTGTAATGGGTGACCTACCCAGATGGAAAAAATATAAAGAAGTGCGGTCTCATTGTCATGGGTGACCTACCCAGATGGAAACAATATGAAGTGTGGTCTCATTGTAAAGGGGTGACCAACCCAAGTGAAAGATGTGATATGACAAGTGTGAAAAATAGGGCTTCCCTGGCGAAATCTTGAGGGGATGACAGAAGGAGGGCTGGAAAACTTGGTGCTTCCTGATAATTCCCGATTATAGGGTTTGAAAACTCGGTGTTTCCTGACTGCAAGGGTTGAAAACTCGAGGCTTCCCGATTGCAAGGTTGATCTATTCATTTCTTTGGGATTTTCCTAATGGTAGGTTTCATCCAATCTTCCTTTTATTCCATGATCAAAACTAATTCTTTATTATCATCACCACAATGCTTCTTTCTTTTTCCACCATCTTGCTGGATCTCATTAAGGATTTTCCTGTAACAATTCAAAAATATGTGCAAATGGTTTGTTGTTTTTTTTTTTAGGTTAGATGATATGCTTGCATCCTTACCTGATTTGAAATATAAGTCCCCCCCTCTTTGATGCTCCATCGTCATAAGGTGCCTTTGTTTGCATTCCAAAGCTTTCCTTGTTCTTTCAATGTATTGGCTCATTCATGTGCTAGCCATCCACTTAGCTGTAAATGCAGTGCCCATCCCGGGCTGTCTTCGACAATTACTGCTCACATCGTTCATCAAGCTTGACCCTGCCCCCAAGTGTGGTGCTGTTTGATTCATTATGAAGGATTTTCTCTCCTAGATTCTTTCGAGGATTATCCTTTGATTGATTGTGTGCATCATGCCAACACCCATCAAGATTGTTAACCAGTCTGAAACTGCCTCCAGTTGAAACACCATTCAAGTATATTTGGTCATCCATAATCATGGAACTGCCACGTCATTCCGACATGCATCTCATACTTAGCAGGGAAAGGCTCATTGTTGTAAGCTCAATGTTTTCCTCAAAAAGTTCTTCTCACCCATCTAATCAGATCTTGAAAAGAAATGTATTGGCATCATCAATGATGTTCATGTTATCACCCATATTCATGCGATGAAGTGTGCATTTGAGCTTCAAAACAAATGGTCCCACAGTCAGTCTTGGTGGGTGCATCCTTCCAGCATTCATGCACATGTAACTATGTGATAACATCGATCAAAAGTCATAACCATGTTGAAGATGATAAACCAAAATGAAGATATGAAAATATCCTTTTAGTGCAGCGTTGCTCATCAATTGTTGCTGAAGTGCACTAGATCATGGATTGTCTTTGAACAACATTGCCCCTAATATGATCTGAAGGTTCGTTCATCAGTTTATACTCAAGAAGGTTTTTCCTTGTCATTGTCAGATGCTAAACATAACTTTGATGAACTTTGACGACTCATCATATGATTCTTTCTTTGCCCCCAGCTGATCAGAATGTTGTTTGTTTTTCTTCCAAGGGTCCACTGTATTGCTCCCAGGTGGTCAACGTTTCAAGGAGTGTCGAGAAATGTTGATGTTATTTTTGTCAAGGATTTTGCAAACTCCATCGATGTTCTTGTTTGAAAATCTCTCTTGTTCTGGAATCAAATCTCATACTTCAAAGATCATGTCTATTTAAAGTCTAGTTGTTGAGATGAAATCAAAGATGTTGGTTTTTTTTTTTTTTAAAAAGTCTTTTCATAAATTAAGCTTCTTTGGTCAAAGACCCAATACACACTAATCAATGTAGTCCTTTGATTGTCTTGTATTTTGAAAACAGAAATAACTCTTTGTAAGATTAAAATGACTTTTTTTCATGGTTCTTTGCATCAATTTTAATCTTTGATCTTGGGGTATATCTTTTGATGGTTTGCGATGAAGCGACCTTCTGTGAATTTCAGGGAAAACAATAGGCTCTAGTCAAAACATGAGGATTCATCAAGAAAAATTGTTTTTCTTTTTTTAGCAACAATTTTATCAACATGCATAATGACCAGTAGCTTAATTCATGAAGTCACGACCCTTATAGAAAAGCTCTTCAAGTTTTGAGAGCGCCATTTATCGGTTCAAGTTGCTTGCTTGATTAAAAAGGGTTTTTAAAAGCACATAATGCAGGCTATGGTTCATGGCTATGAAAGAAAAGAATTTCAAAGGCTTAAAAGGTGTTTGAGGGTTTCAAAAATCTAGGATCAACATCAATTATTCATCAACTCGTTTTCTATTGTTGTCTTTGTAGAGGAAACGACATAAAACCTTGTTAACCTCAAAGATCAGACTTCTCTTAACATAAGTCACAATTCAAATCCACCTTTCCTTGATGAATAACCAAACTTAATCATCTGATAACATCGTAGGTTTTATAATGGATACCAAAAGTCAACGTTTATAGCTTAGTCTTTTTTCTGGTATTGACTTTTGTTGTGCCATTCTTTGATGGAAATTTCTTTTGCTCTTCCTAGACTTGATAGGCGTTTTCCTTCCTTTATATTTGACTTGTATTTAAGTGAAGGCAATTTCAACTTCCTTTTTTTTTCGTTCTCTTTTTTTTTTTTTCTTATAGCCTTCCTTAAAACTTTCTTATATGCCCCCATTCTATGTGTCTTCTTCTAGCTCTCTCTCAATCATTGGACTTTTGTTCTAAGACTTCCCCTTCCATTAATTATATCAATGCCTTCAAAATATCTCTCATTTGCCCCCAGTGTGGGGTGTGATCCTAGTCAGGGTTTTTACGAAATGGGACAATAAGGGATATAATCTTTAGAAAGTGAAGGGATATCAAAGATGGCCTTTTCTCATTTCAAGCAAGGTCGGTTAGAACCGATAAATTTTGACCCCATCCAGTGTAATGATTGGGACTTGTAAGAATCATGATTCACGAGTCCATAACTACCGAATCCACTACATGTCATTATGCATACTGCTAAAACTTAGCTATATGGTGTGTGGTTCAGTTTCAGGAGGTATGAGTTCAAAATTGTTTAGTCACCTCATATCATTTTCAAGCATCAAGTCATTTCTATAATCAAAACACTTTTAATCTTCCGGATTGATTAACCTTTATCGCATGTTGGAGTTTGATCAAAATATTTTGTCAGAATAAAATGCTACACATCTGTTGATTTCAAAACAACAAAAAGACAAAAGCAAGACATGTTTCGTTAAAGGATGAGATGTGATCCCAAGACAAAATGCATAATTCCATAACACATGATTGAAAGTTCATCACCATTCTTGAATCAGCTTTTCTGGCAATATCTGTGTTTCGCCAAGCACTTTTGATCACATGTCATTTTGAAGATGTTCGGGGGACAATATAGCAATGACACCCTCCTTCTCAGACTCCACCTGTCTCTTGCTCACCAACTTTTGGACTCAATTCTTGCAACTGTTCACTTGAAATGGTTGAGGACCCCACCATGACATCACATCTCTTGTCTGGATTAAACCACCTAGAAAATGGCGGTTGCATGCTATTTGTCGGAGTCAGGTAAAAGTTTGGAATCTAGCAGATGCAGGTAAATAAACTCACATGGCAACTGTTCAATTGAAATTCTTGCAAACTATTCCATTGAAATGGTCGAGGACCCCACCATCACATCACATCTCTTGTTGGGATTATACCACATGGCAAATGAATGTTTATCTTTGGCAAAGACATCGAAGTAGTTGATGATACAACGAGACTTGGCTAGACCACATAATTAAGGTTTCCCACTATTAGAGTCTTCTTTTGATTCATCTCTCATCATTGTTTTGGAATCCTTGGCAGAACCTTCAATCTTTCCCATCTTGATAGCTTGTTCAATTTTTTTGCAATCCACACCACTTCATGTCAATCTTCCAATGCTATTGTTATTGTTTTAGGATTGTTCGAAACCTCTTAATAGCTAGGTTATCCTGGCAATGCACAAAACCAAAAACATGTGAAATCACACATTGTCAAAATTAGAAGAGAACCTGATGATCTAAAACATCTTCTATTTCCTCTTTGATTTCTCACTGACGGTGTAGCAAACAACCACTTTTGTGTTTTAATGTCGATACTAGAAGGAAACAATTATGGACAATCTTAAACCACTACATCCCTTCTTAGATTTCCCACTTGCATATCCACAAACAGATTCCTGCCAAGAGATCTCTGCTACGTTGAAGTTTGATATCTGCTCATGTTTTTCAAACCAAGTCTGGCTCTTCAACCTGCTACAGTGTCTTTGTGCTGAAACTGATGAGAGAAATATTTATAGCATATGCAATTAGTAAATCCCCTCTTGCACTCTCAACTTGCAACATCATAAACAAGTTTTTGTAGAGAGAGCTCTGCCATGTTGAAGTTCGATGACTACTCATATTTTCAGACCAAGCCTGACTCCTCTGTCTACTACAATGTTTTGCTCATGCCACTGGTGGGAAAAAGTATCAAAGCATATGAAATTAATACATCCCCTTTTACATTTCCCATTGGCAGATCCACAAATAAATCTCTACAGAGAGAGCTCTACCACGTAGAAGTTGAGTGTCTGATCATGGTTTTTCAGACCAACATCTTGTGTTGCTGAACTGGAATTGAGCTCATAATTGGGGTAACTTCAAAGCAGACTAATGTACCATGTACAAGAGGCTAGTAGTCGTTTGGTTCCATTAGATGATGTGGAAGCGATGAACACTTAACAGTGCAACTGGACAAGAATCAGAGTTGTCATTAGTTGATGACTGAAGGCATTGTTGCTGTTGTTCATGACTGAAAAGGAGAGATACAACTTCAATTGGACGTGAACAAGCAGTGTTCCCACAGAAGACTATGCAGACACTCTCTTTCCATTTAATGCTCAACACTTGTTCGAGCAAATCTGAGTCCAGCTACTTCACCTTTGATGCTCTCAACCTTAATCTGATAATGAGCCTCTATCTGACACCTTTCTTTACTTCCATCATCTTTCTTCAATCACGTGCAGCACAACTTGTGTGGGGAACCTACCTTTCAACCCGGTACATGCATGACAAATGTATGAATATGCAATCTATATGATGAACTCGCCCTTCGAGGGGTGATAATATGGTCGTAACTCTTGTATGATGGAACAAGAATCGTGATTGTTGCCCAAACTCTACAATGAAGATTTTCTGAGTGACGGCCATTGTGTCACCCACAAGTCTTGAGTTCAAGATGCTTCAAGAAGGGTTTGCTCTTATGTAAATAACGATAGCACATACATCTTAAGGATAAGTTCTATTCATTATGTGAACAGGGGTAGATTTTCTATCTGGTCTCAAAAGGGTCTCATATCTGTCCAGTGATGTTCTTCGTAAAGACAGTATGGGGGCGTTGCAAGGAATGGTTAAGGCACGTATACCCACCATTACCAAGCAGGCACTCAGTTATGAGTTGGGTGTTTCACGCATCTGAACCCTGACAAATAGTCTTAGGGCAGATCGTTAGTTCCCTACCTAACCTAAAAGCTTGTGTGTGCTTTCAAAATTAAAATAATGTGATGCATGAGACAATTCTATAAAATGCATGGAAAAAAATATTAACAAAAAGATAAAAATGCAAATACTTAAACACATCAAATACATAAAGCTTAGTCCAATAATGTCAGAAATAGTACCGTCCCCAGTGGAGTCGCCATTCTGTCGCACGTCAGGAAATCAGCGCGGCATCAGGCTTGGCGACTTTTCGTCTTTTCTTGTTTTGCTTTGATTCGTTCGTTGGAGTCACCACCTAGTATTTAATCAAGGGCTACTAGGAAACCCGGGTGTACTGGTCTCGTCAGAAATTCACGGGTAAGGGACTGGTTGCGGTTAGGGAAGGTATTAGCACCCGTAACGCACCCTACTTGAGGTAAGCTGCTTCGTGGACTTGATGTGTTAAAAAGAAGTTTTAAAATTCGGTTCATTCATCGAATTTTAGAAAATATAACTTACGTGTAAGTTCATAATTCTTTATCTGTGAACAAATCAGAATATTAAATTTTTCTTTATTCTTGCAATTTTATCATAAGAAAAAAAACATTCATAAACAAAATACACACCACACATTCACGTGGACTTGATGTGATTTTAAAAATAAAAGTTTAGCTCAATTTTAAGACTTTGATAAATTAGTTATTAAGTCCTAGAATATATGTAGATACATGTTCTACATGTTTTTTGGAAAATACAACAATGATTTTTTTATCTATCCTTTAGATATTTGTGCATATAAATTAAATTCATTTTTTTTTTAATTTCAATAACATACATAGAAAAAATACAAGCACACACAAACATTTCTTTTTTATTATTATTATTATTATTATTATCATTTTTTCTTTCTTTTCTTTTCTTTTTTGTTCTTTTTGTCCGTTACATTACAAAATTAAACACTAAACAAAAATTACATTATATAATTTTAAAATTACAAAATAGTCCCTAAACTTCAGAAATTGCAGGGAAGCCCTTTGCCACCGCAGGAACAGCGGCGGCGCGTCCTCCCACGCGCCACCGTCACTGGCGGTGCGTGGGCTCACTCGCCGCCGTTGGAAACTCAAAAAAACAGGGGGTCTGGCATGTCTTCTTCCCCCCTGTCTTCCCACGCCGGCGGTGGGAGTCACCGTCACCTGCAAAGACCCAAATATACACACAAGGCAGTTGATTTTAAGCTTTTTCTTCCTTGTTTTCGGATCTGCCTCATCTCTCTCTCTCTTCTCCTTTAGATCTGCTTCACTGCAGATCTGTTCTTCAATGGGCTTCCTCGCCCTCCCCTCTGCTACGGGTAGCTGGTCGGAGGAAGGATGGCTGCTGATCTACAGGCGCCGCTGTGTTCGGGCCGCCGTTGGAGGCTGTTGGATCTGCAGACTCTACCGAGGAAGGAGACACTGCTGCACGATGAGACTGAGGGAAGATCGGCGCTGTGGGTTCTGTGAGAGTGGGTTGCAACCAGAGGCTGTCCAGCCCTGTTGGTGGCAGCGGCGCCTGCTGCTGACCGGTTGAAGAAGATGACGAAGAGAGTAAGGGCTGTTGCTGTGTAGCCGGCCGAGGGAGTATGGACGGCGCTGGAGAGGTGATTAGTACTTAAAAGTGCATGTTTATCAAGGTTTTATATCATCATTTTGCACTTGAAGTATCAATAACTCCTTAACTAAAGCATGTTTTATAATAACAAGTTTGATACTATAAGATACCTTAATTTATGGTAAATGCTCATCTTATATGCAGGTCTATCACATAAATAAAAGAATTGATTGATGAGTTTAAGTATTAAAAGTGAAAGGACAAAGAGATGGCCAAACTTAGAAAAGAGATGTCGGTGCAGTCCAAACCGGAACATTGCTCAGTAATTGGATCATATCTGGAGCTCTAGATTTCGGATTTAGGTCCACTTTATATGGATGGAAAGGTAAGACAAAGGCCTACAACTTTCATGAGGAGCCCAAGATTTGAAAAGGTCGTTTTGAAGTCCAAATTGAAGGAACAACGAAGAAGTCCGAAGCTGTCCTGCAGCCCAAACACTATTTAGTGTTCAGCCCATATCTTGAGTTCTAGAAGTCCAAATGACCTCATCTTTTTTTTGTTGGAAAGCTGAGACAATTTCCTAGAACATTCTTGAGGATTCTGGGCAAATTATGATGTTAGCAATGACGTCTTGAGCAGACAAGAAGATAAGGATTGTTATCTAGTCAAGATGTGGCCACCCACTCATCAATTAGTCAACAAATCAATAGTTCCAAATTTTTGCCTATAAAAGGAGGCACTTACCATGTATTGAGGCATCTTGGTGTTCAGAAAATCCATACTTGCATTTAAGGGAATTTGAGGAGGTCTGTAATACCTATAATGACTCAAATTGTAGCATGAACACCATTCGATTAAAGCTTTTTCCTTTTTCATTAAAAGATAAAGCTAAAACATGGCTACAAAATTTGAGACCAGGATCCATTCGTGCTTGGGATGATATGCAACAACAATTTTTAAAGAAGTTTTTTCCATCTCATAGAACAAACTCTTTCAAAAGACAAATCATCACTTTCACTCAAAAGCCAGGAGAAACATTTTACCAATGTTGGGATAGGTATCGAGATTTGCTTAATACTTGCCCACATCATGGTTTTGAAACATGGAGATTGGTTTCACATTTTTATAAAGGTTTAACACCTAGAGATAGGCAAATGGTTGAATTGATGTGCAATGGAACCTTTGAAGATAAAGACCCTAATGAAGCAATGGAGTACCTAGACTTGCTAGCCGAAAATGCTCAAAATTGGGACACCACAGGTACTTATGAGGCACCAGGTAAAACTCAACCTCATACATCTAGTGGAGGTATGCACAACCTTAGGGAAGATCATGATCTCCAAGCCAAGTTTGCATCTTTAGCTAGAAAAGTCGAGGCGCTAGAATTGAAAAAGAGTGGTCAATTAAAATCGATTCAAGACATTGTGTGTCAAATCTGTGAAACAAATGAGCATGCAACCAATGATTGTCTAACTTTACCTTCTTTTAAGGAATGCCTCCATGAACAAGCCCATGCTCTAAACAGTTTCCAAAGGCCCAACCATAACCCATACTCACAAACGTATAACCCTGGTTGGATAAATCACCCAAATTTCAGTTGGAAGAGTGATAGCAACAATGCACAAACTTCACATCCACCGTTTCAAGCACACCATAATTTCCAAAATTCTCATGGACATGCACCTCCTCCTCCTAGAAGAAATTTTGAGGAAACATTGCATGCATTCATTGAAAAGCAGGAGACAATCAACACTCAACTTGCTCAAAGCATGACCGATTTTAAAGATGCTCTTGCAAAATTAACATCTGCTCTCAGTTTCCAAGAGAAAGGTAAGTTTCCTTCTCAACCACAGCAAAATCCAAAGGGGCAATACAATGCAAATGCAAGTAGTTCTGGAAGCCAACACATGGATCAAGTCAAATCAGTCATCACTCTTCGTAGTGGTAAGGTTATTGAAAAACCTATTCTTGAACCTTGTGAGAAAGATGATGAGTCTATCTCTGAGGGTAAGGAAGGGGTTGAACCTGAACATTGCAAAGAAAAGGCTGATTCCCCGCCAGCACTTCCATTTCCTCATGCCATGACCAAACAAAGGAAAGTCAATCACAACTCTGAAATCTTTGAAACTTTCAAACAGGTAAGGATCAATATACCTTTGTTGGATGCTATTAAACAGGTTCCTTCCTATGCTAAATTTTTGAAAGATCTATGCACTGTGAAGAGAAAACTGAATGTGAAAAAGAAAGCCTTTTTAGCCGAACAAGTAAGTGCCATTCTTCAGAACAATAATGCTTTGAAATATAAAGACCCTGGTTGTCCTACAATTTCTTGCTTTATTGGAGAACATAAAATTGAAAGAGCCTTACTTGATCTTGGAGCTAGTGTGAATTTACTTCCATATTCAGTTTTTCAGAGTCTCAATCTAGGTGAGTTAAAACCAACCTCTGTAACTCTTTTACTCGCCGATAGATCTCTAAAAGTGCCTAGAGGAATAATTGAAGATGTGTTGGTACAAGTTGATAAATTCATTTATCCTATGGATTTTGTTGTCTTGGACACGCAACCTGTTGAAGCATGTAATTCAATTCCTGTCATTTTAGGACGTCCATTTCTTGCCACTTCTAATGCATTGATTAATTGTAGGAATGGACTGATGAAGCTATCATTTGGAAACATGACATTGGAGATGAATATTTTCAACATTTACAAGCAACCTGGAGATGATAATGATTTACAGGAAGTGGACTTTATTGAAAAATTAGTTCATGATCAATTTCAAACCACTTCTAGTGAAACTGAGATTGATGAATCTGATGATTTGCAAATGGTCTACTTTCAGGAATCAAAGGCAAGCAATTGGAGACCACAAATTGAAGAATTGCCACCACGATCAATTGAGCCCATACCTTCAAGTGTTCAACCACCAAAACCTGAATTGAAGCCGTTACCATTTAATCTCAAATACTCATTTTTGGGAGAAAATGAAACTTTTCCGGTAATAATCTCTTCCAAACTTAATGCGCATCAAGAAGGTAAGTTATTACAGACTCTAAAAATGCACAAAAATGCATTAGGATGGACCATAGCTGACATAAAAGGAATTAGCCCTTTGATTTGCACACACAGGATTTATTTGGAGGAAAATGCTAAACCCTCTAGAGAAATGCAACGAAGGCTTAATCCTAATATGAAAGAAGTAGTGAAAAATGAAGTCATTAAGCTTCTAGATAATGGAATCATTTATCCTATTTCTGACAGCAAATGGGTAAGTCCTACCCAAGTTGTACCCAAAAAGTCTGGAGTCACTGTGATAACAAATGAGAAAAATGAGTTAATTCCAACTAGGACTGTTACGGGTTGGCGCATGTCCATTGACTATAGGAAACTTAATTCAATGACTAGAAAAGATCATTTCCCTTTACCTTTCATGGACCAAATCCTAGAAAGAGTTGCAGGTCATGAATTTTATTGTTTCCTAGATGGTTATTCAGGTTACAATCAAATTGAAATTGCATTGGAAGATCAAGAGAAGACTACTTTCACATGTCCATTTGGTACTTTTGCATATCGAAGGATGCCTTTTGGATTATGTAATGCACCAGCCACGTTTCAAAGATGCATGCTTAGCATATTCAGTGATATGGTTGAACGTTTTCTTGAAATTTTTATGGATGATTTTTCTGTTTTTGGTGATTCATTTGATGATTGTTTGACTAACTTAGAAAAGGTTTTGAGCAGGTGTGAAGAGAAGAATCTTGTACTGAATTGGGAAAAATGTCACTTTATGGTAACAAATGGCATTGTACTTGGTCACATTGTTTCATCGAAAGGAATTGAGGTTGACAAATCTAAAATCGAGTTAATTGCCAACTTACCAACACCAAAATCTGTTAAAGATGTTAGATCATTCTTAGGACATGCTGGTTTTTACAGAAGGTTCATCAAAGATTTTAGTGTAATATCTAAGCCCTTGAGTAACCTTCTAACAAAGGATAATATTTTTGAATGGACTGAACATTGTGAAGAAGCCTTTGTTAAACTTAAAAACTTGCTTACTTCTGCTCCTGTCATTCAACCTCCTGATTGGTCATTACCTTTTGAAATAATGTGTGACGCTAGTGATTATGCCGTGGGTGCTGTCTTGGGACAAAGAAAAGATAAGAAACCTTATGTGATTTACTATGCAAGTAAAACTTTAAATAGTGCTCAAATGAATTACACCACCACTGAAAAAGAATTACTTGCAGTAGTATTTGCATGTGACAAGTTCAGATCTTATCTTGTTGGCTCACCTGTTGTTGTTTTTAGTGATCATGCAGCATTGAAATATCTTCTCTCTAAGAAAGATTCTAAGGCTAGATTGGTGCGGTGGATTTTGTTACTTCAAGAATTTGATATCACAATCAAAGACAAGAAAGGCACCGAAAATGTTGTTGCGGATCATTTGTCAAGATTGACAACCGATTCGAAATCTGACATTACCCCAATCGATGACTACTTTCCTGATGAATCTTTATTTTCTGTCTCTACGATGCCTTGGTTTGCTAATATTGTTAATTTTCTTGTTTCAGGACAATTGCCAGCTCATTGGAGTACCCAAGACAAAAGAAAGTTCTTGAATGAAGTGAAGAACTTTTATTGGGATGACCCATATTTATTCAAATATTGTCCTGATCAAATATTTCGAAGATGCATTCCTGACAATGAGGTAAGTAGTGTCATTAAATTTTGTCATTCTGAGGCATGTGGGGGTCATTTCTCATCAAGAAAGACAGCTGCAAAAATCTTACAAAGTGGATTTTACTGGCCCACCATGTTCAAAGACTCACATGCATTCTGTAAGATTTGTGAAAATTGTCAAAAGTTGGGATCTATTTCGAAACGTCACATGATGCCTTTAAATCCTATTCTTGTCATTGAGATCTTTGACTGTTGGGGTATAGATTTCATGGGTCCATTTCCTCAATCATTTGGTTTCTTGTACATATTGGTCGCAGTAGATTATGTTTCAAAATGGATAGAGGCAATTCCAAGTGGAACCAATGATCACAAAACAGTGATAAAGTTTTTGAAAGAAAACATTTTAAGTCGATTTGGAATCCCTCGAGCCATGATAAGTGACGGTGGAACACACTTTTGCAACAAGCCATTTGAGTCTTTAATGAAGAAATATGGAATCACACATAAAGTTGCCACCCCTTATCACCCTCAGACAAGTGGACAAGTAGAGCTTGCTAATAGGGAGATCAAACAGATCTTAGAGAAAATAGTGAACCCTAATAGGAAAGACTGGTCTTTAAGACTTAATGATGCACTTTGGGCTTATCGAACTGCTTATAAAACATCATTAGGTATGTCACCTTATAGACTAGTCTATGGAAAACCTTGTCACTTGCTTGTGGAAATTGAACATAAAGCTTATTGGGCTATTAAAGCTTTCAATTCAAGCCTTGATGATGCTAGTCAGCTGCGAAAATTGCAAATAAATGAGCTTGAGGAAATAAGAAATGATGCATATGACAATTCGAAAATTCATAAAGCAAGAATTAAAGAGTTTTATGACAAGAAAATACTGAGAAAAACATTCAATGTTGGTCAAAAAGTCTTGCTTTATAATTCTCGACTCCATTTATTTCCTGGAAAACTAAGATCAAGATGGAGCGGTCCTTTTATTGTGAAACATGTGTATCCATATGGGGCCTGTGATATTGAGAATCCAAAGAATGGCAATGTTTTCAAGGTAAATGGGCATCGTTTGAAAGTTTATTTTGACAATTTTTCGGTTGAAAATGACTCTATTGAATTGAGTGATCCTGTATATAAAGATTGATTCCTTTTCTCACATTGTTTTGTGTTTTGTTGTATCTATTGTTTTGCTAGTCTCTCTTTCACCCCGGTCAAATGGCGGATAACGGTACTCCGTGACTTAAGTCGGTTCTTTCAGTTTCCCAAATAACTGATATATGTATATATTTGTACAATTCTTAGCTCTTTCTTCCTTCTTTGAATCTCTTCTCTGATTCTCTTTTGAAAATGGACACCACTCTTGAAAAGTTGAAAAGGTATTTTCCCGCTTTGCCTCCAAATGCGATTAATAAAATTTACCGTGCTAGGTGTGCAAGATTGAGGTTATTAATGAATCATGAAATTCCTGAAGATATTCACTGGCTAATTGAAGCAAAGGTCCGCTTATCAGGTGAGTCCTCCAATTCTTTCATTTCACACATGCCTGGAACAGGTAAAAGCACTTTTGCAAAGAAACGTCGTGCAAAACGACTGAAAGTCTGTCACAAATGTGCCAGATGGACTTGTAATGCGACATGTCGTTCTTTAGGAATGGTATCTATAAACCGTGAAGATAAGATACAATTCATTAAGGATGGCCTGAGTAAGGGGTCTTTAGATAATCTTTTGTTGACCCTTGAGACGCATCCTAGTGGAGATGTGCATCGTGTAATTCATGATTTATGGCCACAATTCTATAAAGAACATGATCGTCTTAGTCTTGGGAATCTGACTAAAAAAGACCCTGTTTGCCAGTTTTTAAGAAAACTGGATGGGAAGCCTATCCCCGACCCATAGAGGGCGTTTAAGCCGTTCTTGGATGTAAAACCAAGGGAAGATGTGAGCCACAATCACAACTACCTGTACATACATGCTTTTTCAAAATAAATAATTAATAAAGAGAGAGAGAGAGAGAGAGAGTTTGTAAGACTACAGCTGACCTACATATAGGTGGTATGATTGCATTTTCACTTTTTCATCTATAAATTCTTCTCTTCCTTCCTTTCATTTCTACTCATCCCATATATTCATCAAATATAGAAATGTGTAGAAATGGCAGGTTCCTCAAGTCATCAGATAAGAAATATTTGTGTTTTCGGTGGATCCAGTTCTGGGAAAGAAAAAGAGTTTTTAGAATCAGCGAATCATCTTGGTCGGGTACTAGCTGAGAGAAAGATTCATTTAGTGTATGGGGGAGGTAGCCTTGGGTTAATGGGAGGTGTGTCAATGGCTGCATTTTTAGGAGGCAGTCAAGTTTTGGGGGTTGTCCCCAAAGCTTTAGCAACTGGGGACATCATTGGAAAAACAATTGGAGAGGAACTACAGGTCCCAACAATGTCTGACCGACTGAATACCATGTTTAGCCATGCTGATGCCTTCATTGCCTTACCAGGAGGTTTGGGCACATTGGAAGAAATCTTTCATATTTCATCTTGGGCCCAACTGCACATTCACCATAAACCTATAGGTTTGTTAAATGTTAATGGTTTTTATGATAAGTTGCTGTCTTTCCTTGATCAAGCTGTGGAACAGGAATTTCTAACATCTTCGGCACGACAAATCATAATCTCTGCTGCTACTGCTGAACAATTGATTGACCAACTACAATCTTTCATCCCTGTCATTGATCCCTGCATGAGTCGCCTAGATTGGTCAACTAAGGACAGCCGTAAAAAGCTTAGATTAGATTTGAGCCTTCATCTGTGAAACCTTGTGTCTTTTGGTTTTATTAATAGCATATTATTTTGTTTTGTTACTTCTTATGTTTGTTTAAGTGTGTTTCAGGTTTGTCATTGTTCGATGTTTCAGGTGATGTCTTCTATACTCTATCTTTCTACCTTCGAACATTGAGGACAATGTCTCGTTTTGGTTGGGGGGAGAGGGTAGTAGTTTAAAAAAAAAAAGAAAAAAAAATACTAACTTGCTAACTGTTTTTGCTATTATTAAAACCATTTGACAAAATTGTTATTAGGATGGCAGAGTATGGAATCAATTTTATTGACTCTAGAGACGCATCTTAGTAAGTTTCGTTACCAAGGTCTATCATAATACTTCTTGAAATATTCAGGTTTACAAACTCTCACATTGTTATCACTTGATTCTGCTCCTATACTCATTTAACAAGTATTATTAAACCTTCATTTTCACACACACACTTTAACATATGATTGTGGGTTGCACATTGGATTATTACATTAATTATGTTCTTTTGTTGAAGGTAACAACTAAGGGAAAAGGATAGTATATAATTTGCAAAAAAAAAAAAAGAAAAAAAGAAAAAAAAGAAAAAAAATAGTATTGATGATAATAAAACGTGGATAAGTTTGGTTTCGTAGCCTCCCTAACCTAAGCAATTAAGCCCGAAGGGGTGTTTTAACACCTAATACCCTAAAGTCAACTGACTTGGGAGCTATTGGCCCAAAGCTTGTTACATGGGTTAAGGAGAAAAGCTTAAGGGAATCAAACATTGCACTATCTACGTATCAGTATCTGAAACCCGAGTTGTTAAGCTCGTAGGGGTGTCTCAACACCTAATGCCCTAAGATCAACTGGTCTGGGAGTCATTAGCCTAAAACTCGTTACATGGGTTAAAGATACATTGTGTTTTAAGTTGTATGTGTATATAAATAAAAAGAAAAAAAAAGAAAAAAAAAAGAAAAAAATAATAATCCCAACCCAAGGAAGTTCACCTTAAACAGTTGAACATAATATTGTTTTCTTCCAACAAAAGCCCCATCATCTATGTTTTCATTGAGCACACAAAAAGAAGGTTTATTAATATCTTGTTTACGAATTATGAAGCAGGAATATAAATTTAATGAGAGTTTGTTTATCTGGATAGATTAATGGAAGTTGAATGATGAATGCCTTGCTTTGTGGAACTTGCAAATTGTTTCTCTATTTTAACGCTTTAGATTACTAGGGACTAGTAATAAGCTGGTTGGGGGGTGTGATTAGTACTTAAAAGTGCATGTTTATCAAGGTTTTATATCATCATTTTGCACTTGAAGTATCAATAACTCCTTAACTAAAGCATGTTTTATAATAACAAGTTTGATACTATAAGATACCTTAATTTATGATAAATGCTCATCTTATATGCAGGTCTATCACATAAATAAAAAAATTGATTGATGAGTTTAAGTATTAAAAGTGAAAGGACAAAGAGATGGCCAAACTTAGAAAAGAGATGTCGGTGCAGTCCAAACCGGAACATTGCTCAGTAATTGGATCATATCTGGAGCTCTAGATTTCGGATTTAGGTCCACTTTATATGGATGGAAAGGTAAGACAAAGGCCTACAACTTTCATGAGGAGCCCAAGATTTGAAAAGGTCGTTTTGAAGTCCAAATTGAAGGAACAACGAAGAAGTCCGAAGCTGTCCTGCAGCCCAAACACTATTTAGTGTTCAGCCCATATCTTGAGTTCTAGAAGTCCAAATGACCTCATCTTTTTTTTGTTGGAAAGCTGAGACAATTTCCTAGAACATTCTTGAGGATTCTGGGCAAATTATGATGTTAGCAATGACGTCTTGAGCAGACAAGAAGATAAGGATTGTTATCTAGTCAAGATGTGGCCACCCACTCATCAATTAGTCAACAAATCAATAGTTCCAAATTTTTGCCTATAAAAGGAGGCACTTACCATGTATTGAGGCATCTTGGTGTTCAGATCAAGATCATGCTCTTGCTTTCTCTCTTTGTATTGCTTATGTCTTGATTTCATTAATATCAAGTTTATGCACTTCATTTCCTTTCCTTTGTCTAGTTAACTTCTTTCTCATTTATGTTCTTGTCTTGCTCATTTATGTTTCTTTCTTTTATTATGTCCAGCTAAGTTAATTATGTCAAGGTGAAAAGGGTACACTAATGGTGTAAGAACAAGTATAATATAAACTTAACATGGAACTTAACGTTGGATACTAACATGTTTTATATTTGTTATCTTGTTCACTTTAATACTTTGCTTGTTAAATGGTTAATCTAGATTTATGTTGTATAACACTTGGTACAACAAATACTTGGCACTTTCATAGCCCATACTGTATGGTTTAACCGACACCTGAGCTATGAAAGGAACTTGATTTGTTGTTAACATAAGTTATAATCATGAATGCCTGCCAACATTTACAAGTATTAGCTTTATTCGAATAAGATAATTAATGTAATCATGTTAACAATTTATAATCTGATTGGAACCTCCTTTATGTGTGGTTTCCAATTGAGTAATAAGAGTTTATATTATACTTGTTTGAAGTACCATTAGTGGATCCTCTAACCTTGACATTTGTCTTTATCATTGTTTAATCCTTACGTTAATCTTTCATCTCAAAGTTCTCATTAATTTCTTCATCTTCTGCTTTTATTATTGTTATTATTATTATTATTACTTACATTCTGTTTATATTATATAATATATATCTTTGATCTTTTCATAAACTCAGTATATAGGCTGGAAACCTGTGACCCGATCTTTTAGATCATTCTCAGGTATAACAACGCCACGTACTGAGTATTATTATTGTTATTATTATTGTTATTATTGTTGTTATTGTTGTTGTTGTGTTGTTATTTATAATTTATACAATTAACCTCTCTGTGGTTCGACCCCGGTCTTGCCGGGTTATTTATTACTTCGACACTCCTGCACTTGGGAAAAGACATCAAGCTTTTGGTCGTGTCAAGAGGCTATCAGCGGACGATGGAGAGGGTGGAACCGGCTGGGAGAAGGTGAAGGTGAGCGACGAGGTTTGTTTCTTTGCAGGGAAGATGGAGATTCACTACCAGAAAATCAATAAATACAAACAGAAATACCGAGGGAATATTTCCGTCGGTAAATTTCCGAGGGATTTTACCGACAGAAATATTCCCTCGGTATATACCGAGGGAATTACCGTGGGAAAAAAATTTAAAACAAAGCAAAAAAAAATCATCGGTGTGTTTTGGCGGTTTTCTGAAAAAATTCAATTGATTTAAAATTTTCATTTAAATATTACAGACGGAATCACCGACGGATTGAAAAATCATCGGTAATTTTTGGCGGTTTCTGAAAACTTTTTACGAAATTGAAAATTTAAATTAAATATTACCGACGGAATTACCGATGGAATAATTAAAAAATATTAATATTCAATTATCCGTCGGTAAATCCATCGGGAACGTGCCTCAATAAAAAACCTGAATTCGCTTATTTCACAAGAGACAGACTCATTATTTCTTTTTCTTCTTCTACTGCTTCTTCTTCTTCTTCTTCTTCTTCTTCTTCTTCTTCTTCTACAACTACTTCTACTTCTACTTCTTCTTCTTCTTCTTCTTCTTCTTCTACTACTACTACTTCTACTTCTACTTCTTCTTCTTCTTCTTCTTCTTCACTATATGTAAAAAACATCAATATCTATTTCTTTCTCTTCTTTTCTCTCCTCATCTCCTTCTCTTTTCCTCCATGCTCGGGTATGTCTTCTTCTTCTTTCTTCTTTTATCCTCTTAGTTTTTTTTAATTAATATGCTTTACGAATTGTTTTTTCCTTAGCTTCACTTACAAGTATATTAAGGTAAGATTTTTCTTTTTTCTTATTTTTTTCATGATTTTTTTCACTATATTTGTTTTTTATTTAATTTTAATTGATTTTTTTATAATAATTGTATAAATGTTGTTGTGAGATTTTTTTTTTCATATGAGATCAATTTTTAGTTGATTTATTTATAGGATTTTTAAATTTTTAGCAATTGCAACTTCATTTTTTTCATATGAATTTTTTTAGTTGAATTAATTTTTTTGTTTTATTTTTTTGAGTTGATTTTCTTATTCTTTTTTCCAAGCATTTTGAGTATATATATTATACAATGTTGATTTATGTTAATTTAATTATTTTATAATTTTATAAAATGAATTTTTTTAAAATGAATTTTTTTAAAATGTTTTTAAATAATTACCGACGGAAATTTCCATCGGTAAATCCGGTGGTAAATCCGTCGGTAATAAAAAAAATTTACCGACACGTCTATTCCGCCAGTAAATCCGTCGGTAATAAAAAAAATTTACCGACACGTCTATTCCGCCAGTAAATCCGTCGGTAATATTATTACCGACGGACAAAAAATTACCGACAAAAGATTCACCGACGGAAATTATTCGTCGGTGATTTCGTCGGTAAATTAATTACCGATGGAGTATGTGTCTTACGCCGACGGAAAAATTCCGTCGGTAAAACTGTTAAATCTTGTAGTGATTTTCGGGCAGCAGCTATTTTGGGCAAAGAGAGGGGAAGTTCAAAACGGGGGTGGTGGCTCTGGTGAGGCCAAGAGGAAAAAAAAATGAGTGGCCGGCTGTGAGAGGGAGAACTGGTTTTGGTTTGGGTCTGTGTGTGTTTCTGAAGGGGGGGATGTTCGTGTGTGTTGCTGGAAAAGGGGAGAGGCCGTGGCAGAGGCTGGGGAGAGGAAAAAAGAAAAATATCAGCCGAGGAAGGTGGCTGCGCCGGTTGAGGGAGAAGAGAAAAAAAGTCAAAAAGGGAGGTGTGGAGGGGCTGGCGGCTACCTTGGGTAGGCAAGAAGAAAAGTTCAGTTTTTTAGGGTTCTTTCTTTTGTGTTTCCTCCCCACTCAAAGTTCAAAATTGCCCCTCCTCCTAGTGTGTTGAGGAGACCACTATTTATAGGAAAATGTTGCTAGTTTTTTTTCAACTTGGTCCCTCAACTTTTATTTTTTTTTTATAAATTTGATTTTTCTTAATTTTTTGTATTTTTTTAAAAAATGAGCAATATCAACGCCGACTAAAAAATGAGAAAAATCAATGATTTTAAAAATGACGCATGAAAAGTCGAACGCGTTCCAAAAACCTTTGAAATTTTAAATTCTTGGTTAGACGACGTTGAAAATGCTAAAAACACTGCAAATATATTAAAAACATATATTTTGTATTTATTTTTGTTGTATTTCACTATTTTTGGATTTTCCGAAAATTTTATCAAAAAAGGTGGGTCAAAAATTGGGTAACAACATGTTGGTTAAAAATATACTGATGGATTATAGACAAACAAAGCACGTAAAAAAAAAAAACCTGCTTCATTCCTTCAGTATCTCTATAGGTAAATTTAACATATTATCGACAGGAAAATCATATATAATGCCATCGATATTTTTATTTGTCCATCGATAAATATAACATATCATCGATATAATATCATCTATAATTCTATTGGTGAGTTAATAGCAGCAATGACATTTGTAGTAATTCTTTTCCAACTCTCTCTGGAATACACCTGTTGTTACCCAATTTTGGACCCCACGTGCTAGAGATGGTGTATACCCGTTTTGAACCGAGTGGAGGAGTGTAGCTCATGTTTGCTGGAAAATTGACAAAAGCAGAGGAGAAAGAAATTTTTTTTTTCGAACCCTATTTGAGTTGTTTTCTACTCTTTTTATCCTTCCCCTTTGCTACCAAAATCATCAGGTTTTCTTAGGTTATTCAGAAGTCTTCATAATGCTAAATTTGTTTCTTTTTTATTTGGTTTTTAAGGTTGAATAAATCCCTCAGAATTTGCACTAAAAAAAATGGTTCTGCTGCTGTCGCAATTTTTTGTTCCAACTTAGGCTCTGACTCGGTTTCGTACGATATCTGACCATCTTAGCTATATTCTGTCACTCATGACATGTTGAAAAATTGACGTACACCTTTATTAGGTCCTAGGGATCATTGTTCTTAGGGTAGATTCTCAGTCAGATTTGGATGCTCAGCATTGTCAGATCAAGAACCTTTTTGACCAACTAGATTACTGCCATATTCTATTCTCTAAACCGATTTTATCTCACTTTGACTCCTTCATCAAAGTTGTAGTCTTGGACGCGTAGATAAATTTGGGCTTTTGAATCGCTTGATTTCGATATCAGAAGTTCAAGATATTCCTGTTTGAAATCTAGCATGAAAACGTAGAATCCTGCTGTGAGAAAGTTTCCAGCCAAGTTTGGTTGCAATTCTTTTATTCAAAACGAATTTATCTCACTTTGAATCCTTCATCAAAGTTGTAGTTCGGGACACGTAGATGAATTTGGGCTTTTGAATCGCTTGATTTCGATATCATAAGCTCAAGATATTCCCGTTTAAATATCTAGTGTGAAAGTAAGGATTTTTGCCCAAGTTTGCAGGGACACAATTGCAAGATGCTTAAAGATTGAAGACCATTTGCAGGCCAATTTGAAGCCCTTTTATGGACCAAGGATCAAATAGAAAAGGTGTTAAAATAAGGGAGTTGATTGAAGATAAAATTAGAAGAAATTTTACCGGGTGACGAAATTGGAGAACAGGAATTAGATCAGAAAAGGAAAACAATGCCTCATCGTCTGCAATTCTTTCATTCCTTTTTCTCTACACAGCTACCCCGGTTATCTTCTTTCCTTTTATCTGCAAACCACATTTTTATTGCTTCATTTTAAAGGGAGCAGTTGGCTCTATGGAAGGAAAAAAAAAAGAGCCGCACCATCCTCTAACTAGGAAAGAAATCACTACTGATCACAGAATCAGAATCAAATATTCTAGTTTCCTATTTCTGCTCACCCGATATTACACCATAGAGTTAATGTAATATTTGTTTCCTAAACAAAGCCATGTATAGGCTATATAGAAGCCTCGGCTGCTGACCTAAAGGAGGCAGAAAAGAAGAGAGGACAGAAAGGAGAGGAACGAAAGGAAAAAAGAGAGCAGAACTACACTGTCGAAAGCAAAAAAAATACAGAGGCAGGGGCGTGAACTCAATCAGCATAACACGCTTTCATCGCCATCTCCCTCATCATCTCCACGGAGAGGCAGGCAATAGGAGAAGGAAAAGAGGGAGCAGCAGAAAAAAATGAAAAGAGAATAGAGGGAGTAGAGATAAAACGCAGAGAACAGAAGGAGTTTCTGTTCGTCAACTGTGAAAAGAGAAAAAGGAAAAGGAAAGCAGAACAAAGAAGGAGGGAAAGAGAAGAGAAGAAAACAGGAAGAAGCAAGGAAAAAGAGGTCAAAACCAGCGTGGCCATTGTTTTTTTTCTCTGCCAGAATCAGTAACCACCGGCCGTGTGCAGAAGCTGTAGTGCCATCTCCTTTGCCTGTTTCAGCGCCAGGATCTGCAGAATAGAAGAGAGGATAGAAAAGCTAAAACCAGTAGAGAGAAAGAGACGAAGACACAGAGCTGAACGCAGGAGACGGACACAAGCAGAGAACAAAGGGAAAAGAGCTGGAATAGACGAACACGGACAGACCAGCCAGCATGCCTTAAACATCGCTGCAGCTCCTTCGTTTTTCTCCAGGTCTGTTATTCAATTTTGCATGCATTTCTTGGTTGCATGTGTTACTGTTCAAGTGAAATTTAATTCACTTGAACAGTAACTCGCTAGTTTTGCACCCTTACGCTGTAATTGTACCTTTTTGTGTCCAGCCAGGTCACTTGCTTGGGCAAGTGACCCAGCCGGATCTATTTTTTGACGCAATGTGACAAATATACATATATATCAAAAAAATGTTCTTTTATGTGTTGCATACGACCAATACCCTAACATGTTTTGAACGCTTTGTTTTTATACAAAAAATATTGGAAGTTTTGAAAATGTGTTTTCGCATGGATTTCTTAAACATAACAAAAAATATTTTCTTGTATTTCTAGATTTTACAACATGTTTGTAAAACTCCAAAGGGTATTGGCCAATATTCCAAAAAATATAAAAACTTTATTTTGGGGGGAATTCATCTATTATTCACCATTAATGTTTGGATAAAGAAATCCCTAAGGGATGAATATCCAAAATATTATTGGGAATAATTTGTTATTATTCACTGTTAATGTTTGGATAAAGAAACCCAAGTGGTTAATATCCAAAATATTTTTCTAGGAATAATAAGACACCACACATCTTTGAAAGAAGTCTTGATTATAATTGAGGACATTTCAATTTTTTTGACTCCACGGTTTACGAGCCGTGAAAGTATGAAACACTAAGGCAAAAAAGAGGCTTTTAAAGCGCTATGAATTTCCTTAGATTTCTAAATCTTTGTTCCTTTTCCTTGCAATTTACGAGTCGCGAACACTTGAAATACCAAGGGAAAAATGAGCTTTTAAAGCACATTGAATCTCCTTGGATTTCTATCTTAATAAATTTAGTCTAAATGAAACACAGATTTTAACAGATTTGCATTGGTTCCCCTTGGCACTTTGCAGACATATCTAAAGGTATTATCTATATTGGCCAAGGATTCTTGCTTTTAGACTTTGAACCCAAATCATTCATCATAGCAAACCTATCCTACGAAAACTAATTAAGAGAACACCAACACCATAACAATTATAAGGCAAACCAAACACCAAGTAGCTTACCTTAGGTAGGGTGTACTAGGGGTGCTAATAACTTCCCTTTACGCAACCAGTCCCTTGCTTTAGAATCTCTGAAAGACCAGTTAAGGTTCCTGATATGTTCTGTTTCACCACTTCACATGCACGTAATGGCACATTAGCAGACCACGACATGCAGATATGCAGAGATGCAAAGCCACGATGTGCAGTTGTGTAATGGCAACAAGATTAGCAGGACCACGACGTGTAGTGGCAAAGTGGAAGACTTAGTCTATTTTCTTTATTTAGTCATTTGTCTGTTGAGTCAGTTATTCTGTTCTAATTTTTAGCATTCCTATTCGGTAACCATGTTTGTTATTTTCTTTCCTATCTGTAATGCTATATCTATATATAGCCTCAAGATTTCAGTAAAATATATACAGTTATTCTTCTTCAATACTCTTCTCTTATCCCATCTTCTTCTTGATTCTTAAATTAAACATATCAGTGGTATCAAAGCCAGGTTCCAACCATGGACACTCGCGGTAAAACAAATGCAAAATTTTGCAGTGATGTCAATGAAATCTTGGCACGACATGAGAACAGTTTCGATCAGGTGAACACAGCCTTACAAGCAGTGTTAACGGAGCTCCAAGCTCTTCGAGCTTCTCGCAGCCAAAACAATAACTCCTCTGAAACAAACCCCTTTGCTCGTGACGAGTCCTCATAACCACATACTTCTCGTTCTAACACCACAAAAGACTACTCTCATCACAACCTCAAGTTGTCTTTCCCAAAATTTAATAGTGATGATCCAACGTGATGGATTTACAAGGCAGAGCAATATTTTAAACTTCAAAATATTGCGTTGGATCAACAAGTTCAGCTGGCATCATTCCATTTGGAAGGCATCGCCTTACAATGGCACCGGTGGTTGGCAAAATTTCGCGGACCACTAACGTGGGAGGAGTTCACTAATGCTATACAACTCCGGTTTGGTCCAACCGACTATGAGGATCCCTCAGAGGCTCTGACACGCCTTAAACAAACCACCACCATTGCAGCTTATCAAGAAGCTTTTGAAAGGCTTTCTCACAGAGTGGACAACTTGCCCGAGAAGTTCTTAGTAGGTTGTTTTATTGCAGGACTCAGAGATGACATTCGCATAGATATGAAAATTAAGCAGCCAGTAACCTTGGTCGATACAATAGGGGTGGCCCGACTAATTGAGGAAAGCAACCAGCTGCAAAGGAGACCAACTCAACCAGTCCGTTTCCAACCAACTTATGCAGCAGCAAAAACCTCCTCCAATCCAGTGGCTGGGGTGCTAGGACCTCCACCAAGTTAGCGCCATAACCAAGGTTCCAATAATCCACCAGCAAACTTCCGTAGAATCACCAATCAAGAGGCACGAGAGCGATGAGAGAAAGGATTATGTTATTACTGTGATGAGAAGTTCATTCCAGGACATCGTTGTGCCCGACCACAATTGTTTATGATTGAAGATTCACCTCAGATGGATATCGAAGACGTGGAGATCAACCAACCTGATCTGGAACCCTCCAAAGTTCTACCTGAAATTTCTTTTCATGCAATTACAGGAACTGAACATCCACATACCATACGCGTCCTTGGCAAGCTAAAGGGAAAGAATGTAACAGTGCTGATAGATGGAGGTAGCACTCACAATTTTATTGATCAAGCTTTGGTCTCCAGATTCGGATTACCAGTAACTCAGGGGAAGCAATTACAAGTTATGGTGGCTAACAGAGAAAAGATTGAATGTGCGGGACAATGTTAGGCACTCACCCTCATCATTCAAGGCCATCCTGTCACCACCGATTACTACATCCTTCCAGTTGCAGCATGCCAGTTGGTATTAGGAGTGCAATGGCTTGCAACTCTTGGTCCAGTCAAGACTGATTACAAGCAACTTACCATGAGTTTCAACATTGCAGGAATTTCTCACACATTTCAGGGATTAGGGAGAACTGGCATTGAAGCCTTGATAGATAAGGAGTTAAATGGATTGCAGGGCTTGGGATTATTCTTCCAAATAATTCCTTCCAACAGCAACAACGAACCACAGTCCTATCCTCTTGAGATCAGTCAACTTCTAGCTCAATTTTCCCAGGTGTTTGAAAACCCGACTAGCTTACCTCCACAATAGTCACATGAACATCACATCCCATTGCTTCCTACAGCGGGACCAGTCACCGTGAGGCCATATCGATATCCTTATTATCAGAAGACTGAAATAGAGAAAATGGTTAAGGAGCTTCTGCAATCTGGTTTAATCAGACCCAGCCACAACCCGTTCTCCTCCCCAATTCTATTAGTGAATAAGGCCGACGGTGCATGGTGATTTTATGTCGATTATCGGGCACTCAATGACATCACGGTGAAAGATAAGTATCCAATTCCAATAATTGATGAATTATTAGATGAGCTGCATGGCGCCAAATTTTATTCTAAATTGGATTTGCGTTTGGGATATCATCAAATTCGCGTGCATGATGCTGACATTCATAAAACAGCTTTCAGAACTCATGAAGGGCATTATGAATTTATTGTGATGCCATTTGGTCTCACCAATGCACCCGCAACATTTCAAAGTCTCATGAATGATCTCTTTCGACCCTACCTTCGACACTTTATCTTGGTTTTTTTTTTATGACATTCTAGTATATTCAAGATCATGGACGGATCATCTCACTCATATGCAAACTGTTCTACAGATCTCATCAACTAACAGTTTATTTGCCAAATTGTCCAAATGTCAATTCGGAGTTTTATGGGTCAGTTACTTGGGCCACATCATTTCTGAGCAAGGAGTAGCGGTTGATCCCACCAAAATCCAAGCTGTCTTCGAATGGCCAACACCAACAACAGCAAAAGGGGTGCGTGGATTTCTTGGTTTGGCAGGTTACTACCGCAAATTTATCCGTCATTTTAGGTGTATAGCAGCACCACTAAATCGTCTCTTGGGCAAGGATGGATTTCCAACAGTTGAAAGAAGCACTGACATCCCCGCCAGTCTTATGCCTTCTTGATTTTACTCAGCAATTCGTCATTGAGTGCGATGCTAGTGGAGTCGGACTTGGTGCCATTCTGCTTCAACAGAACCAACCGATTGCCTATTTTAGTGAAGCATTGAAAGGGTCAGCCTTATTATTGTCCACCTACAAAAAAGAAATGTTGGCGATTGTTGTAACCCATTTTTGGGTCCCCACAAAAAATAAAATAAATAGCCAAAGGAGGAGAAAAAACCGAAAGGAACCAGAGAAGAGAGAGAACGGAGAGGGAGAGAAAAAAAAACAGAGGAAAAAAGGGAACGAAAAAAAAAGTCGAAGAGAGAGACGAAGAGAGAGAAGCAACAGAACAGAGGGGAGAGAGACACCGAAAACCCAAAATCGTGGGGAAGAGGAAAGGAACTGTGGGAGAACTTAGAAAAAAACGAAGGCCGAGCACGACCCGAGAGAACGTCGCCGGACCGTTGGGAACCGCCGTTTGGAACTACCGTCCGTGAACCGCGATACAGCCACCGGCCTCCACCGCAGCACCGCCAGCAAGCCATTGTCTCCGTTGCACCAGGTACGCTTCCTCCCCCTGCACATTTTTTCGAAACCTGCATGAGTTTTTCCTCCTGCATGCAGAATCGTTCTACATGCAGGAGGTGGGGGGGAATAATTCCCCCCCGTTCTGTTGTCTTCTTCTCTAGGCCAGACGGGTTCTGGCCTAGAAATATTTGTGATGGGCCAGAGGGATTCTGACCCAACCCGGCGGTCTGGGCCGGGTCCGGCCCAGACCAAGGTAGGATAGTTGTTGGGCCGAGATCGGCCCAATCCCTTTTGGGCCGAGTCCGGCCCAAAGACTTTTGGGGCTGAGTCCGGCCCAGTTAGTTGGGTCGGCCCAGCCCACTTAATATATTAATATATTATAAATTATATTATATTAATATATTATAACTTATATTATATTATTATATTATATTATGTATGTATATATATATTTAAAAAATTCTTAAAAGTCTTAAAAAATATATTGTTGTTTTCTCTTCATATTTTTGTCGAAATGGCTTAATATTGGTTTGTATTTTTATACTGTGGAGATACAAATTCAGTATTAAAATACCCGATTTTCGTCAAAACATCAAAGATTTTCAAAAATAAAAAATGTTTTTGCTTTCAAAAAAATTCTAAAAAGTCCTTAAAAATATTGTTGATTTTTCCTTCATATTTTTATTAAAATGACTTAATATTGGTTTGTATTTTTATACCGTGGAGATACAAATTTAGTATTAAATACCCGGTTTCGTAAAAAAAAAAATGTTTACATCAAAGAAAAAAAAATGTTTTCTTGTGTGTTGCATACGGCCAATACGCTAATATGTTTCAGATGTTTTTTTTATATATACAAAAATATTGGAAGTTCTTAAAAATGTGTTTTCGCATGGATTTCTTAAACACAACAAAAATTGTTTTCTTGCATTTCTGGATTTTACAACATGTTTGTAAAACTCCAAAGGGTATTGGCCAATATTCGAAAAAATACAAAAAATCTTATTTTGTGTAGGGGGAATTCATCTATTATTCACCACTAATGTTTGGATAAAGAAATCCTTAAAGGACGAATATCCAAAATATTATTGGGAGTAATAAATCCGCACGCATCTTGAAAGAAGCTTTGATTGTAATCGAGGACATTTCAAAATTTTTTTTGGTTTACGAGCCTTGACTTCTAATTTTTTGTTCCTCCTCCTTGCGATTTACGAGTCGCAAACTCTTGAAATACTAAGGAAAAAATGAGCTTTCAAAGCACATGGAATCTCCTTGGATTTCTATCCAAAAATTTTTATTTGAATCAAACCTAGGAAAATTGATGGGATTAGAAAACACCAACACCATAGCAATTATAGAGCAAACCAAACACCAAGCAGTTTACCTTAGGTAGGGCGTACTAGGGGTGCTAATACCTTCCCTTTATGCAACCAGTCCCTTGCCTTAGAATCTTTGAAAGACCAGTTGGGGTTCCTAGTGACCAAAATACTAGGTGGCGACTCTGAAGAACCAAATCAGCAAAACAAAACGAATTAAAAACCGCCATCGAACGCCGCTCGGATTTTTTTTTCCGACGTGCGATAGCGATCGTTAAGGCAATCAAGAAGTGGCGTCCATACTTGTTGGGAAACCCTTTTATAGTTCGCACTGATCACAAAAGCCTCAAATACCTCCTGGAGCAACGAATTACTACACCCTCACAGACACGCTGGTTGCCAAAACTGCTTGGTTACGATTACAAAATTGAGTATAAACATGGGCCTGAAAATCAAGGTGCTGATTCGTATCACGTGTAATTGAATTCCAGTTTATATCCATTTCTCAACCACATGCAGATTGGTGGCAACTACTTTAGAAGGAAGTCCAGGAGGACTTTTTTTATGCGGACTTACTGCACAAACACCAACCATCCCAAACCGGCCATCAGTTGCTCCTTCGCGATGGCGTTTGGTTCAAGCGGGACAAAATTTATTTGAGCCCTGGCTCTCCTTTGATTCCAAAGATTTTGGTTGATTGTCATTCATCACCTGTTGGAGGACACTTTGGGTTTCATAAAACTCTATCTCGCATCAGACAGAGTTTTTTTTGGTCTAATATGCGGCAGCATGTGAAGGAATTCTTGCAACACTGTGATGTTTGCCAGCGGTATAAAACATATTATATGCAGCCGGCAGGATTGCTTCAGCCTCTTCCCATTCCTACTCAAATCTGGACTGATGTCTCTATGGACTTTATTGAAGGGTTACCATCTTCTAATGGTTATACTGTTATCATGGTCGTAGTTGACAGATTGACCAAATATGCTCACTTCATTGCCTTGAAACACCCATTTTCTGCTATCAGTGTGGCCAAGGAATTCGTTGCTAATGTGGTTCGTCTGCATGGGATTCCAACTTCCATAGTTAGCGATCGGGACAAGATGTTTATCAGTGCTTTTTAGCGCACACTATTCAATCTGCAGGGGACCAAGTTATGTATGAGTTCAAGTTACCATCCTCAAACGGATGGCCAAACCGAAGTATCTACGTTGTTTTGCAGGAGACCAGCCACGCAAATGGGTTGAATGGATTCCTTGGGCTGAGTTTAGTTACAATACTTCAATTCATTCCTCCACAAAGATGACCCCCTTTGAAGCTGTTTATGGCATTCCTCCTCCCAACTTACTGGCTTATATACCTAGCACTTCTCGCGTTCAAGCCGTGGATGAATATCTACGTGACAGGGATACCATCCTGCATGATTTGTGCCATAATCTTCAGATGGCCCAAAATCGGATGAAATGCCAAGCAGACCAACACCGGCGTGAGGTATCATTCACTGTTGGAGATTATGTGTATTTAAAACTTCAGCCCTATCGGCAAACTTCTGTGGCTTTTCAAGCTTCTCTTAAACTTGCCCCATGTTTTTTTGGTCCATTCAAAGTTTTGGAAAAGGTCGGTTTGGTGGCTTATAAACTAGCATTGCCTCCTGGTTCTCAAATCCATGATGTATTTCATGTCAGTTTGTTACGGAAGCATCTGGGTCCAGTTACTCCTACCTCTTCTGAACTTCCCCCTGTCTTGGTTACATCAGTTGTTCTTCCCCAACCTGAAGTTATCTTAGATCGGCGTGTGATACACAAAGGTAACTATCGTCCTCAATCTGAAATTTTGGTGAAATGGGTTGGTGCACCAGCAGAAGATGCTACTTGGGAAAATGAGTGGTGTTTTTCCAAGTCCTATCCCGACTTTTCCCTTGTGGACAAGGTTCTTTAAGGGGTAGGGAATGATATGTTCTGTTTCACCACTTCACATGCACATAATGGCACATTAGCAGACCATGACATGCAGATATGCAGAGATGCAAAGCCACGATGTGCAATTGTGTAATGGCAACAGGATTAGCAGGACCACGACGTGTAGTGGCAAAGTGGAAGACTTAGTCTATTTTCTTTATTTAGTCATTTGTCTGTTGAGTCAGTTATTCTGTTCTAATTTTCAGCATTCCTATTCGGTAACCATGTTTGTTATTTTCTTTCCTATCTGTAATGCTATATCTATATATAGCCTCAAGATTTCAGTAAAATATATACAGTTATTCTTCTTCAATACTCTTCTCTTATCCCATCTTCTTCTTGATTCTTAAATTAAACATATCAGTTCCTAGTGACCAAAATACTAGGTGGCGACTCCCTTTTACATAAAAAACAAAAGACCCCGAAATCAATCGAGGATCGCCGCGCTTCACCGTAAGGGTGCGACAACATCGACGAAGTTGTTTATTTAGTAACCCCGCTAGTAATAGTTTAAAAATATATTTAAGAAAAAACATATTAAATAAAAGTAGAAAAATTATTAAAATAATATAAAAATCAAATATTTATTACAAATTTAAACATTTGGACGTTCAAATACAATAAATATAAAATAAAGACGAAGCTAGAGGACGAGGAGGCTTGTCATCGCCAGAATCATGAGGCCAATTAGGGGTGCACATGTACCACCTATCTGTGATCTCATCTCCATTACTAATCAACAGAGTTTTTCATAACTAATAGTGAGTTGTTCATATTTTTTTATTAAGATGGGTTGTTCGAGCCTATACTTGTTGGTCTAATATTGATGTGAACTTCAGAGTTTGAGTGATTGAAATCGATTATGAACATCCAACGATCGAACTAGAAGCCATCTGCAAGTTCTCGACCATAGTGTTAAAGAGTTTGTACTCCCAATTTCTATTAAGTCAATAGGATGATCATGCCTTCAACTACAAATCCGGATCGAGATCTAAAAGGATGGAAGGATCGTCCATGTATCTCTCATTCAATCAGTTGTTACATGTGTCTTGGAAAGAAAAAAAAGGTTGAAAACCAACATACCTCGATCGGGCTTGGCTCACGTCTAAGAATCGTGGTCTGCAAGATAAAAAATGTTATCAGTTAAATATATTTATAAAAAAGACTAATAAAAAATGGATGTAATAAAAAACAATTCTACCATTTGCTTCGCATGCGAAACAAACGGAACCGTGAACAAGCGAATTCTGATTATCTGCACCGCACATTGATTATTGCATGAAACGCGTGGACATCATGTGTTGAATGTATCCCACCTATACAACCTCTAAGACTTATAAAGGTCTGAAATCCTTTCAAACCATCACGTGATTCTAGCCTGGAAGCTCTAATTGATGGATGTTTTAATTGAGAATTTTTGAAAAATTGATAGTAAAATTAATATAAAAAATAGTTTGGATAAAAAATTGAAACTACCTACATAGGAAGTAGTTTTAAGGTGTGCCCTAAAATCTTACAAATTTATTCAAAACAAATAGAAGGTTGATCATTATAGGTGATGGATGTCTATTATACCAGTGCACATGTATGCATGGTGAATGTTGGGGTACAAGAATATGTATGCACATGCATTACATACTTGGCAAGCATATACGGCTAAGGTGAGAGAGAGAGAGAGAGAGAGAGAGAGAGAGAGGATAAGATCCTCAGGAAGAAATAGTGTAGGCGGCGAGTGGAAAAAGAATGTCAGCTTTATGCACAAACGATAAAGAAGAAAGCAAAATGCAAGCGATAGATCGCCCGCGAGGACGGATCGTGGCATCACATTCACAGATTAGGGTTTTTGTTTTGTTGAGGCACACTTTACAAATGGCTGCATTCTCCATATATATTCCTTCATGTGCAAAAGATGTATAGATAAAGTGAAAGGGAGAGGAACATATGATCATTTAGCTAGCAGACATTTTTGGCCCTTCCTGTTCTGTAAATTATGTCGACAGTCGTGTAATGAAGAAAGAAGACCTTGCAATATTGTAAATATCAATTGTTAACTAAAGTAATTTGGGTTAATCGTAAACAATGGACAAAGTAACATCACACAAATAGTTTAAGCTTCCAGTAAATTTCCAGCAATGGGAGATGCCTGCAACAAAGCCCCAGAAAGGGGCCTTTGCAAAGATAACATAGAGTGGAACACCAGCTCTATGAGAATTCCAAACTCCAATAAAAATATGCTTTTGAATCTGGTATATCTGCAGTATAATATGGATATCATTGCAATTAATAATTAATTATACAAGGGAGGGTGCATCCTTGTGATCAAATCATCAACGTCCTTACATGGTTTTTATTTTTTTTTCTCTTATATTTTAATTAGTTGTTTTTCTCTTTGTAAGTATCTTTTTTAATTATTGTTTGATTTAATAAGAAATTAGTTAAAAGAAATCTTTAAATACAATCGAATTCATATTATTTTTTTACGAGATCATATATCATGATCTATATCTATCTTTTAAAATTTCACATTGAACTTTAATCATTGTTATTAACTCATTTTTATATATTTATTTATTAATACATATTAAGTAATAAGTTAAACGGTGTGAGGAATTCACTGTTTATCCATACCCAATACTCTGTGGATTACAATAGTAATCCACAATGAATTCCTTTTTTTTTTTTTATCCAACTTTCCCTTTTTTTTGTTTATTTTATTTTCAGAATTATCTTTGTCAATTTAACTTTTTTAATATTGAACTAGTTAAAAATTTTGCTTTATAATTATTTTCTTTAAAATATTGTGGATTGCTACGGTGTTTTCCCACATGGTTTTTCAATTTTATTTTATTTTATTTTTCAAAATTATATTTTTTTTATTTTTTTTTAATATTGAGCTCATTGAGAATTTAGTTTTGTAATTTTTTTTTCTTTAAAGCATTGTTCATTGCTACAGTGTTTTTCTGCATGGTTTTTTTTTTATTTTCTTTGAAATTATCTTTTTTTATTTTATTTTTTAATATTAAAATGGTTAAAAATTACAGTTATAATATGTGAGAAAAACACTGTAACTTTCCTCACAAATTACTTTGAATTGCCATAGTCTTTTTTCCCTCATGGTTTTTTTTTCCAGTTTCTTTTGTGTTTTCTTTTTTTTTTTTGTAATATTTTTTCCCAAAATTATTTTTGTCAATTTTATTTTTTTTAATATTGAGTTGGTTAGAATTTAACTTTGTAATAAAGCTTAATCATATGGGGAAAGTATTGTAGTTATCCTCACAAAACATTATGGATTGCTAGTGTGTCTCTTAACATGATTTTTTTTTCTTAAGATCTTTTTAAAATTATCTTTGTCAATTTTATTTTTTTAATATTGAGTTAGTTGAGAATTATAATTATAAGTCATTACAAATAAAGTTAAATCATGTGGGAAAGCACTATAGTTTTTCATCACAAAACACTGTGAATTGGTACAGTGTTTCCAACTTGTTTTTTTTTCTTTTTTTTTGTTATTTTTTTCTATAATTGTCTTTGTTGATTTTATTTTTTTAATATTGAGCTTCTTGAGAATTTCGCTTTGTAATTTGTTTTTTCTTTAAAACACTGTGAATTATTGTAGTGCTTTCCCATATGATTTTTTTATGATTTTTTTCAAAATTATCTTTGTCGATTTTTTTTCCGAATATTGAGTTGGTTAAGAATTATAATTACAATAAAGCTAAATCATATGGGAAAAGCGTTGTAGCTTTTCTCACAAAACACTGTGAATTGCTATAATATTTTTCTAAATGATTTTTTTTATGATTTTTTTTTAAATTATCTATGTCGATTTTATTGGAGAAAGAACTGTACTTTTCCTCACAAAACATTGTCAATTGCTACAATATTTTTCATTTCAAAATTATCTTTGTTGGTTTTTTTTTAATATTAAGTTGGTAGAGAATTTAGCTTTGTAATTTCTTTTTGCTTTTTATTAACAGAAAAGCTAAATCATATTGTGAAAGCACAATATCTTTCCTCACAAAACACTATGGATTGCTACAAATTATTTTGTTCAGTCTCAAAGTTTTTGATTACCAACACAACTTTTTTTTTCCATCATGAAATATTGGCTCCATTATACTTTTAGTTTTTATTACTTATCTAGCGCTAATTCACAATTATAACACTATCAATTATATTTGTTTTATAAACCTGCGGCAACACATATGCATGTCATTTTGGAAATTCAATTACACGGATTTTCACTTTGATCTACTAGTAACTACATTGTCTCCGAATACATCCACATCCGACACCTGCTATAATTTATTGAGTAATATTATTACTAGCGTGTGTGCGTGTGTGTTATTAATAATCTCCTCGTACATAGTATAGAGTAGCTAAAACACGTCTCATTTATTTGGTTAGTGCCTGATAAGAAGGTAATAATCCGATGGGTCAAACCCATAATGCTCCGGCATGTTTAAGCATTGGGATTAAGGAACGACTAAGGTGAAGGCTCATCACTTCATTGGCTCCACCAACAATCTCACCGCCGATGAACACGGCCGGCAACGTTGGGCATCCAGCCCTTGAGAGTGCTTGCTCGATTTCCCTTCCTCCGGGCATCTCATCAAGCTCATGGACAGCCGGGTTCACCCCAAAGTCACAGAAGAGAGTCTTGATGGTGTGGCACATACAGCATGTGCTCTTGCTAAAGATCACCACTGGCCTCTCCGATGCCAACTTTGTCACCCTCTCCATTTCCAAATCAGCCGTCGAGCAGGAAGTTAGGTTAAAAAGCTGAGCACAATAATGCCCAATGAAACAGTGGTCAGAAATGATGTAGCTAGAGAGCAGTGTGAGCTAGGAAGCTGTTGCGAGGTGCTTGACTCCATGAGACTCGTATGTGTATATATAGGGTAAAATTCTGGGGAGGGCGTTGTTGGGTGGATTGGCGTTGGCAGGAACGTAGCAAAGAGAAAAAGATTTGATTTTGAAGAAAAAGAAGAATGTTCTCTTAGATATTTGGGTCGGTTTCGAAATTCACCAATTGGTTGTTGCACGACACAAATGCAAGCGTTTCACCGTATCAAAAGCAAGGTTGTCAATTCCGTTCCGTTCCGTCCGGAATAGCCGAAACATTCCATACCAATTCAAAAAACGGAACAAAACGGAACAAATTCCATCTCATTTTAAATCTCGGCCCGTTCCGGAAATTCCGGCCAAATTCCGGCCGAAACGTTCCGGTTTCATTCCGGTTGTTCCGTTTCGGCCAAAAAATATTATTTTTAAAAAATTAATATATGGTTTATATTATTTTAAGTTAAAGATCTATTTAATCTTTACTATTTAAAAATATTTTAAATTTTAAAATTATATTTGTTTGGCATTATGTTTGTATTGCATAATTTATAATTAATTTATCTTGAATTTGAATTATGTTTGTGGAATATATATATGAACAGTACAACCCCGAAACGGCACGCCGAAACACTCCGAAACCGAAACATTTCGTTCCAATTGAAAAAACGAAACACCTACCGAAACGGAATTGACAACCTTGATCAAAAGTAATTGCACGATGCCTCTTTTTTGGTATTGCGTTGTAGGATTGGATAAAATATTATTTTAAAATATTATTTCAAACACCGCACATATCCTTAAAGAATCTTTCATACGGAAATGGAGACGTGTTCTTTGTACGGTTGCTTAACATTTATCATAGTAGTAACGCCATGCATGTAATCTTTCTTACACATGCACACTTTTTTTCTTTTTCTTTTTTATTTTCAAACTCCTATATATCCAAAGTGCATTTTGAGGAATTCCCTTAACATGGAGGCATATGTGCCGAGCCGGAGAAAGGAGCTGAATCTATCCAGTTGGGACCTTTCTCAGACTGCATTAACATTCGCATCAAATTCAACAAGAATGGACCTTTCACAGAGGCATCAACTTAATTATTAGCAAACTAAATTTGGATGGCAAGATTTATCAAGAATAATATATAGCAGAGCAAGCATAGACTGCATTTCTTGCAAGTCAGAAACTTCTTCTGGGCATGTAAGAAGTTTCTGGATGCTGATGAGCTAAGCCTCCCCTCGCTTTCGAGCACATAGGTTTTTTCGTCGATTAAAGTGATCGACCGTGCATGAAACGAAGAGATAAATGCCAAGAGGTCCCAGCACCATTTTTTTTTTCTATTGATATTTTTCACGTCACAGTCTGCTTTTATCTATTTGTTGTCAGTTGAATTACTTTATTTTCTTCATGCAGATACAAGTATAAGAAAAATACTTAATTCTAAACTGTTAATTAAGTGATTAAGAGTAAGAAAAAATAGGAGCTTTTATGTCCAAGTGCAGCTCCCATCATTCCATATAAAGAATCACTGCAATTATGAAAGTAATCAAGTAGATTACTGAAATATGATTTTTTTTTATAATGATAGAAAGATTTATTAAAAACCTCATGCTAGTCTATTAGGCGATGGCCACCATGAAAAGTTAAAGATTTTACATAAAGAAGTGCCAAAAAAGAAAAGAAATAGGAACAAAAGAGTTACTATACAAATATTCGACAGCGTTGTCTTTTGATATTTATCCAGCTTAAAATGCAGCCAGCACTAATATGAAAATCATTACCCGTGTAAAAAAACTGAAATTCACAATCTCTTAACTGAATAGATAATCGATGAAGTGTCAGAGAAAAATATAAGTTTAAATTTGGTTTAACATCATTGAAACCCAAAATTTTCTGGTTAACCAAATGCTCAAAGGAACACCAAAAAAGAGTAGATGCAATGCCTTCCTTTAAAACCTGTCTTTAATCATCATTGGCCATTGTTGCAGTAGCTCATCAAGTGTGTGTGAAACATACCAATAGATTCCTCACCATGAAAAAAATTTGGTCCATAATTTTCATGCAAATTGACAGTGAATCAATATATGATCTGAGGTTTCTATAATTGTTGTACATAATGGACAAAAAGACTGATCCAAGGATTAGAGATGACGATTAAATAAGAAAGATCTTGTACATAGTTTATGTTAAATGGCCAACCAAATAATAGTTAGAATCTTTAAGTTGGGAATAATATAATGTGTTAGGTTGTGCCTTAGCCAACCTTTCTATTTATATTTATGTGGGAGAACACGACAGTAACTGTAGGGATTACAACATTGTAATAATCCTATATTAATTTCCTATTCTGATATATACATGCTATATATTCTATAATATGCCCCCTCAAGTTGAGGGTAGGGGATCGACCCAAAGCTTGAATCGAAAAGCAGTAAAGGATGCAACAGAAAGCAGTTTAGTGAAGACATTGACAAGTTGATCCTGAGATGGAACAAAACAAATCTGAATCTCTTTCTTGGGAACGCGGTCACGGACAAAGAGATAATCCACTTCAACATGCGTAGTACGAGCATGGAATATAGGATTTGCTGAGAGATAGGTCGCGCCAATACTATCACAACAAATGGTAGGAGCAGAAACTGAGAGAACCTGCAGATATGTTAACAAGTATTGAAGCCAAATGACTTCAGCGGTACCATCAGTTAGGGCTTTATACTTAGCCTCAATAGAGGAGCGAGCAAATGTGTGTTGCTTACTGGATTTCCAAGAAATCGGTGTCTGACCAAAAAAGACAAGATAGCCACCCGTAGACTTGCGATCATCAATACTACTAGCCCAATCTACATCTATAAATCCATGTGAAGCAAAAGAGGAGCCTCGAGTAATATGAAAACCATACCTTTAAGATAGCGTAGAATATGCTTAACAATGGCCCAATAAGAGTTTGTAGGAGCATGTATAAACTGATACACTCTGTTAACAACAAAACATATATCTGGACGGGTGAAGGTAAGATATTGAAGAGCACCCATGATTTGACAAATTCGTGTAGGATCAGAGAATGAGTGATCCGGTAATATAGTGACTTTCAAAGGGGAGATTAGAGTATCAATGAGTTTGTAGGAAGTCATACTAGCTCGGGTGAGGATGTCAAGAATATATTTATGTTGACACAGCATTAAAACCATACCAATAGACTGAACATCAATACCCAGAAAGTAGTGAACAACACCTAAGTCACGAAGCGTGAACTTAGAGCTTAGTAACTGTATTAGGTGATGAAGCATATCATAGTTGCTACCCGTAAGCAGAATATCATCAACATATACCAGGAGATAGAAGATATTAGTACCATCAAATAAGATAAACAGGGATGTGTCAACCTTGTAAGCTTGGAAACCAATGAAGAGCAAAAAATCATTAAGATGAGTGTACCATGCTCTCGGTGCCTGTTTCAAACCATACAATGATTTGTGCAATTTGCACACATGAGATGGAAGAGAAGAGTTAACAAAACCTGAAGGCTATTTCATGTAGACCTCTTTAGTAAGAACGCTATTGAGGAAGGCATTATGAATATCAAGCTGATGAATCTTCCAATTTCGCAAAACCGCGATAGAGAAAACCAATCGGATGGTGGCCTGCTTAATAACTGGACTAAAAGTTTCAGAATAAGCAATGCCTTCCTGCTAGGTAAAACCTCTAGCAACAAGGCACACTTTATAACGCTCAATACTAATGTGCCCAGACCACCTGGTAAGGCAATGAAGGCATCAGCATGGCTAAATATGGTGTTCAGTCGGTCAGACATTGTAGAGACCTGTAGTTCCTCTCCAATTGTTTTTCCAATGATGTCTCTATTTGCTAAAGCTTTGGGGACAACCCCTAAAACTTGACTGCCTCCTAAAAATGCAGCCATTGACACACCTCCCATTAACCTAAGGCTGCCTCACCCATACACTAAATGAATCTTTCTCTCAGCTAGTACCCGACCAAGATGATTTGCTGATTCTAAAAACTCTTTTTCTTTCCCAGGACTAGATCCACCGAAAACACAAATATTTCTTATGTGATGACTTGAGGAACCTGCCATTTCTACACACTTCTATATTTGATGAATGTATGGGATGAGTATAAATGAAGGGAAGGAAGAGAAGAATTTATAGATGAAAAATTGAAAATGCAATCATACCACCTATATGTAGGCCAGCTGTAGTCTCACAAACTCTCTCTCTCTCTCTCTTTATTAATTATTTATTTTGAAAAAAAGCATGTATGTACAAGTAGTTGTGATTGTGGCTCACATCTTCCCTTGGTTTTACGTCCAAGAACGGCTTAAACACCCTCTATGGGTAGGGGATAGGCTTCCCATCCAATTTTCTTAAAAACTGGCGAACAGGGTCTTTTTTAGTCAGATTTCCAAGACTAAGTCGAGCATGTTCTTTATGAAAATGGAGTCATAAGTCATGAAATGCACAATGCACATCTCCACCAGGATATGCCTCAAAAGTCAATAAAAGATTATCTAAAGATTCCTTATGTTTTGAAATAAATCCTGACTTTTGACAATTTTCACAAGTTTTGCAGAACACATATGCGTCTTTGAACATGGTGGGCCAATAAAATCCACATTGTAAGATTTTTGCAGTCGTCTTTCTTGATAAGAATTGACTCTCACATGCTTTAGAATGACAAAGTTTAATGACACTACTTACCTCATTGTCAGGAATGCATCTTTGAAATTTTTAATCAGGACAATATTTGAATAAGTTAGGGTCATCCCAATAAAAGTTCTTCACTTCGTTCAAAAACTTTCCTTTATCTTCAGTACTCCAGTGAGCTGGCAAATCTCTTGTTGCAGGAAAATTAATATGTTTAGCAAACCAAGGCATTGAACTATGAGAAAGTAAGGATTCTTCAGGAAAGTAATCATCGATTGGTGTGATGTCAGATGTCAAATTTGTTGTCACTATTGACAAAAGATCGGCATTAATATTTTTGGTGCCTTTTTCATCCGTGATTTCTTCCTAAGAATAAATCATTTGCAAATCTTCATATTCATCCAACTCAATTTTACTCAAAGTAGATTCAAGTTGATCATGAACTAATTCTTCAATATGATCTACTTCTTGTAAATCATTATCATCTCCAGGCTGCTTGCAAATGCTAAAAATATTCATCTCCAATGTCATGTTTCCAAAGGATAACTTCATGAGTCCATTCCTACAATTAATCAATGCATTAGAAGTTGCAAGAAATGGATGTCCTAAAATAATAGGAAATGAATTACATGTTTCAACAAGTTGCGTGTCCAAGACAATAAAATCCACAGGATAAATGAATTTATCGACTTGTACTAACACATCTTCAATTATTCCTCTAGGCACTTTTACAGATCTATTGGCAAGTAAAAGAGTTACAGAAGTTGGTTTTAACTCACCTAGATTGAGATTTTGAAAGACTGAATATGGAAGTAAATTCACACTAGCTCCAAGATCAAGTAAGGCTCTTTCAATTTTATGTTCTCCAATAAAGCAAGAAATTGTAGGACAACCAGGGTCTTTATATTTCAAAGCATTATTGTTTTGAAGAATGACACTTACTTGTTCGGCTAAAAAGGCTTTCTTTTTTACTCTCAGTTTTCTCTTCACAGTGCACAGATCTTTCAAAAATTTAGCATAGGAAGGAACCTGTTTAATAGCATCCAACAAAGGTATATTGATCCTTACTTGTTTGAAAGTTTCAAAGATTTCAAAGTTGTGATTGACTTTTCTTTGTTTGGTCATGGCATGAGGAAATGGAAGTGTTGGTGGGGAATCAGCCTTTTCTTTGTAATGTTCAGGTTCAACCCCTTCCTTACCCTCAGAGATAGACTCATCATCTTTCTCACAAGGTTCAAGAATGAGTTTTTCAATAACCTTACCACTACGAAGAGTGATGACTGATTTGACTTGATCCATGTGTTGGCTTCTAGAACTACTCGCATTTTCATTGTATTGCCCCTTTGGATTTTGTTGTGGTTGAGATGGAAACTTACCTTTCTCTTGGAAACTGAGAGCAGATGTTAACTTTTCAAGAGTATCTTTAAAATCTGTCATGCCTTGAGCAAGTTGAGTGTTGATTGCCTCTTGCTTTTCAATGAATGCATGCAATGTTTCCTCAAGATTTCTTCTAGGAGGTGGAGCATAAGGAGGTGCATATCCATGAGAATTTTAGAAATTATGGTGTGCTTTAAACGGTGGCTGTGAAGTTTGTGCATTGTTGCTATCACTCTTCCAACTAAAATTTAGGTGATTTCTCCAACCAAGGTTATACGTTTGTGAGTATGGGTTATGGTTGGGTCTTTGGAAACTGTTTAAAGCATGGGCTTGTTCATGGAGGCATTCCCTAAAAGAAGGCAAAGTTGGACAATCATTTGTTGAATGTTCATTGGTTTCATAGATTTGAAACACAATGTCTTGAACATATTTTAATTGACCACTCTTTTTCAATTCAAGTGCTTCGACTTTTCTAGCTAAAGATGCAAACTTGGCTTGGAGGTCATGATCTTCCCTAAGGTTGTGCATACCTCCACTAGATGTATGAGGTTGGGTTTTACTTGGTGCCTTATAAGTACCTGTGGTGTCTCAATTTTGAGCATTTTCGGCTAGCAAGTCTAGGTACTCCATTGCTTCATTAGGGTCTTTATCTTTGAAAGTTCCATTGCACATCAATTCAACCATTTGCCTATCTCTAGGTGTTAAACCTTCATAAAAATGTGAAACCAATCTCCATGTTTCAAAACCATGATGTGGGCAAGTATTAAGCAAATCTCGATACCTATCCCAACATTGGTAAAATGTTTCTCCTGGTTTTTGAGTGAAAGTGATGATTTGTCTTTTGAAAGAGTTTGTTCTGTGAGAAGGAAAAAACTTCTTTAAAAATTGTTGTTGCATTTCATCCCAAGCACGAATAGATCCTGGTCTCAAATTTTGTAGCCATGTTTTAGCTTTATCTTTTAATGAAAAAGGAAAAAGCTTTAATCTAATGGTGCTCATGCTACAATTTGAGTTATTATAAGTATTAAAAACCTCCTCAAATTCTCTTAAATGCAAGTATGGATTTTCTATGTCTGAACCATGAAAGGAAGGTAAAAGTTGAAAAATGCTTGACTTAAAATTAAAATGAGATGCATCAGGAGGGAAAACTATGCATGAGGGTGCACTTGTTCTTGTGGGATTCATGTGGTCTCTAAGTGTTCCCATATGGTTATTCTCATTATTCTCATTATGAAGCGATTGATTATCTTCTTCGGCTATATTTTCTGAAAATGATGAGGATACCCTACAAAGTTGACAACTTAATGTACGTGACCAAACTCTCATGCACGTGTAAGAAGAGAATAAAAGGAAGAAAAGAAAATAGAAGAAAAAGAAATAAAACAAAACAAAGAAAACAAAAGTTAGATAAAATGAAAAGTGAAAAGAGAAAATAAATTAAATATTATAATTTATACAAGAATTTACCTCCCCGGCAACGGCGCCAAAAACTTGATGTCTTTTCCCAAGTGCAGGAGTGTCGAAGTAATAAATAACCCGGCAAGACCGGGGTCGAACCACAGAGAGGTTAATTGTATAAATTATAAATAACAATACAATAACAACAACAACAATAATAATTATAATACTTAGTACGTGGCGTTGTTATACCTGAGAATGATCTAAAAGATCGGGTCACAGGTTTCCAACCTATATACTGAGTTTATGAAAAGATCAAAGATATATATTATATAATATAAACAAAATGTAAATAATAATAATAATAATAATAATAATAAAAGTAGAAGATGAAGAAATTAATGAGAACTTTGAGATGAAAGATTAACGTAAGGATTAAACAATGATAAAAACAAATGTCAAGGTTAGAGGATCCACTAATGGTACTTCAAACAAGTATAGTATAAACTCTTATTACTCAATTGAAAACCACACATAAAAGAGGTTCCAATCAGATTATAAATTGTTAACATGATTACATTAGTTATCTTAATCGAATAAAGCTAATACTTGTAAATGTTGGCAGGCATTCATGATTATAACTTATGTTAACAACAAATCAAGTTCCTTTCATAGCTCAGGTGTCGGTTATACCATACAGTATGGGCTATGAAAGTGTCAAATATTTGTTGTACCAAGTGTAAAGGAAAGGAAATGAAGTGCATAAAATTGATATTATTGAAAGCAAAACATAAGCAATACAAAGAGAGAAAGCAAGAGCATGATCTTGATCTGGAAATCAAGATGCCTCAATACATGATAAGTGCCTCCTTTTATAGGCCAAAATTTGGGACTATTGATTTGTTGACTAATTGATGAGTGGGTGGCCACATCTTGACTTGGTGACAATCCTTATCTTCTTGTCTGAACAAGACGTCATTGCTAACATCATAATTTGCCTAGAATCCTCAAGAATGTTCTAGGAAATTGTCTCAGCTTTCCAACAAAAAAAAGATGAGGTCATTTGGACTTCTAGAACTCAAGATATGGGTTGAACACTAAATAGTGTTTGGGCTGCATGACAGCTTCGGACTTCTTCGTTGTTCCTTTAATTTGGACTTCAAAACGACCTTTTTAAATCTTGGGCTCCCATGAAAGTTGTAGGCCTTTGTCTTACCTTTCCATCCATATAAAATGGACCTAAATCCGAGATCTAGAGCTCCAGATATGATCCAATTACCAAGCAATGTTCTGGTTTGGACTGCACCAACATCTCTTTTCTAAGTTTGGCCATCTCTTTGTCCTTTCACTTTCAATACTTAAACTCATCAATCAATCCTTTTATTTATGTGATAGGCCTGCATTTAAGATGAGCATTTACCATAAATTAAGGTATCTTATAGTATCAAACTTGTTATTATAAAACATGCTTTAGTTAAGGAGTTATTGATACTTCAAGTGCAAAATGATGATATAAAACCTTGATAAACATGCACTTTTAAGTACTAATCACACCCCCCAACCAGTTTATTACTAGTCCCTAGTAATCTAAAGCGTTAAAATAGAGAAACAATTTGCAAGTTTCACAAAGCAAAGCATTCATCATTCAACTTCCATTAATCTATCCAGATAAACAAACTCTCATTAAATTTATATTCCTGCTTCATACTTCTTAAACAATATATTAATAAACCTTCTTTTTATGTGCTCAATATATGAAAACATAGATGATGGGGCTTTTGTTGGAAGAAAACAATATTATGTTCAAATGTTTAAGGTGAACTTCCTTGGGTTGGGATTATTATTATTATTACTTTTTTTTTCTTCTTTTTTCTTCTTTTGTTTTTATATATATATATATACACATACAACTTAAAACACAATGTATCTTTACAAAACTTACTATGCAAAGTCTTTGCTCTGTAATACAATATGATTTATTTTTTTATAGTTTAGAGACTTGGGCGTGTGCATGAAAACAAAGACGTTTTTTTTTTTTGATAAAAACCGGGTATTTTAATACCGAATTTGTATTTTTCAGTATAAAAATACAAACCGATATTAATTAAAATAACGTAGAAAAATACGTAGGGAAATCACAGATTTTCCAAAATGATTTTTTGAATATATTGTTTTGGGTCGGTCCCCCTCATTTTAGGCTGGGCCAGACCCGTCCCAAAAAAGGAAAAATTAGGCCTACCAGGTACAGGGCTGGACTCAGCCCAGTTGAGTGGGCTAGGCTAATGTTCTAGCCCAATAGCACAAAAGGGCTGGTTACTGTGCTGCACATAGTAACTAGCTAAATATAATTAGCTAGTTACTGTGCACAACACAGTAACTTCCTTAGTTAAACTTCATTTGCTGCAGAATGTAAATTGCTCACGTTCTGCATGCAAATGAAGGTGAACAAATAATGTGGCAGGGGAGGGGGAAAGTTACCTAGAGTGGAGGCGCTCTAAGAGTTGGGCTGGTGGCGGCTTGTAGATGGGGTGGCGGTGGTTGGGAACTCAGGCGGTGTTGCTGTAGTGGCAGACGGTGATTGCTGGAAGGGGCTACTTCTTTTTCTTCCTGCTGCCTCTGCCCCTCTTTTGTGTTTATCCTATTCTTCATCGCTTATTCTTTAGCGATGGTGATGCTGTCAGTAGTGGCGGAGCAATGGTGGCTCTTCTCCTTCATCTTCCTTTTTCTTTTATCTTTCTCCTCCTTCCTGCTCTTTCACTCCCCTATCTCTCTCTTTCGATTTTTTTTCCGTTGATCTCCTCCTTCTAACTGTCTCTGTTTTTGCTTCTTCTTTTGTTTCTCACAGTGCAGGTGTTGTTATTGACGACTTGGAGGATGGTGACAACTGGAGGTGGCTCTAGTGGTTGTGGCAGGAGGCCACGGAGGAGAGAGAAACAGAGAGTGGAGCAGCTGTTGGGAACACAGAAAAAGATGATTTTTTCTTAACTTCGGACCCCCCGATCCTCCCTCTCTAGAGAATGAAGATAAAATCTATTTATAAGTGTTGGAAGAGGGACACTTTGTCTCTTTTGGTGCAAAATCTCAGCTCTTGGTTCAACCCAAAAGCATCCCAACCATCAGCTCAAAGTAGCAATGATGAGCTGTCAGTTTTGTGCAAGAAAATGGCTGGTCGGGTTGGCCACTTTAGGGCGGTGCCACTGCTTCTGCAGCCTCGATCAGCCCAAACAGCTTACACTAGCATGTAGTTAGGTATCACATGATCGTTTGCATGTACGATTCATCCAATTTGGTGAAGAACTGAGGCGCCAAATGCCTTGGGAAGGTGGCCACCCAACCAACCTCACTAGAGAAGGAGATGAACAATATCTTATGATTTAGTCCTTCAATTTGTAATTTATTTCTATCTACACTCCTGATTGGCTTTAAACTTTTAATTTTGTTCGATTTTACCCATGAAGAACTTCAATTTAAACCCCAAATTTTGGCGTATTTTTTTTTTGGTCCTTGGTTTCGGATTTATGTAATTTAGCCCTTAATTGATCAATAAACTTCCAATTTTTTTAATTTGACCATTGATTTGGTCAATTTCAGTCCCTTTATTTACGCGTCTTTTCCAATTTGGTCTTTGGTTTTGGATTTCTTCAATCAAGTCTCTAATTGGCCATCAAACTTTAATATCTAATGCAATTAAGCCCCTGATTTGACCAAATCAACTCTCAAAAATTCTACTTTGACCCCAGAACTTTAATTTCTTCCAATTAAAGCCTAAATTGACTTAAAAATCAATTTTTCTTGTAATCAACCCTCCATAAATTCAATTAAACCTTCAATAAAATTTAATTGAGTCCATAAACATCTAATTTTGTACTTTTCTTCCTCAAATCAAAGTTTCTTTATCAACAAGGCTCTCATCGGTCAATGATATATTGTCAAATTCGAATCTTTTTTTTTTAATCTCATCAACTAATTGTTTTTGCCATTTTCTGGGTGCTATGACATCCTTTTCTCCTACTATATTTTTTCAATAAAATTTAATTGAGTCCATAAACATCTGATTTTGTACTTTTCTTCCTCAAATCAAAGTTTCTTTATCAACAAGGCTCTCATCGGTCAATGATATACTGTCAAATTCAAATCTTTTTTTTTTTAATCTCATCAACTAATTGTTTTTGCCATTTTCTGGGTGCTATGACATCCTTTTTTCCTACTATATTTTTTGATATATTTTTTTGATTGATTGATTTTTTTTTTGTATTTCTCTTTTTTTTGTGCGGGGACCCAAAAATGGGTTACAACAGATGCCCCCTCTTTACAATACTTACAGAGCAAAGACTTTGCATAGTAAGTTTTGTAAAGATAAACAAAAGTGAACTTCCAAAACTATTCTTCTCAAAACTTAGTTGATATGAAACTCTACCTTTAGAGCAATTCCCTTCAACGAGAACCAAAGTTTGTTTGTGGTTGGGCTAAATTGAGATCCCTTCACCGATTCCCTTTAACCAGAACCAAAATATCTTCGTGGTTAGGCTAAACTGGGATCTCTTCCGCCGATCCCCTTTAACTAGAAGCAAAGTCTGTGTGTGGTTAGGCTAAACTAAGATCCCTTCGCAGATCCCCTTAACCAGAACCAAAGTCTGTGTATAGCTCGGTCAACTTGGAATCCCATATGGCGACTCCCTTCAACCAAAGCTAAAATCTTTATGTGGTGATTAACCTGAGATCCCTTCTGGCGATCCCCTTTAACCAAAAAAATGTTTCTTCTTCAAGATGATAGGGTTTGAATTAAAGACTCTTCTTCATTAATCTTTTTATTTCTTTGAGATTTCCTTAATGTTAGGGTTTATTTCATTTTCCTCTCGTTCCAGGGTCAAAACCATGATTCTTTGTTGTTCATCAGCTCAAAGTTTTGGGTTGGGCCAGACCCGGCCCAAAAAAGGAAAAATTGGGCCTACTAGCTACAGGGCTGGACTCAGCCCAGCCGCGTGGGTTGGGCTGATGTTCCAGCCCGACAACACATTGATAGTGAATAATGTCCCCTCCAACATTCCGCGCATTGATTCTAATAATTCGAGCATGTGCAGCAGCTTCGTCCCTTTGCTCATCTGTCTTGGTCATATTTTCTATAAGCAACATATTGGTTCTGTTCAAAGCAGTGTTGTTGGCGTCGATTTGATCCCTATTTTTTTCCATTGCTACTAGCTTCTCGTCTAAATACTTCACCTTTTCACATTCCTTGTCAAGTTTTATCCTTATAACTTTTATCTCATTCTTCTTAAATGCTAACTCTGCTTCAACACCCTCGAAACCTCTCCTTTTACTTTCTTCTTTTGCAATCCCCGTTGAACTGCTTTCCAACTCCATATATTTCTTATTCAAATCCTCATACTTCCCAATCCTATCCATTAGTTCGAACTGAACTTGAGCAAATTTTTCTTGGTAATATTATGCACTTCCTTGGCAACCGTTAAAGCCAATCTCTATTGCTTCAAGTCCAAAGCAACTTTGCTTCCAATCCAAACTCATCCCTCCTAGCTCCTTCTCACTTTCTTTCCTAGCAATCTTCTCCTTACCTAGCTTTAACTCAAGCTTTGTTATTCTTGCATCTCTAGATTGTATTTGCTCATCTAGAAATGCTCTCCTTTTATCCCCTTTTAGCATCATTTCTTCCAACATTGCCTTGTCTTTTCTGCTTTTGCTAAACTCTATCCAAAGTTTTTTCACCTGTATTCTCAACTCCTCTTCATTGTTTACCCTTTTTCTCTTAATAGGCTCTTCTATAATTTGGGGAGATTTGGCTCCTACACATGGCATGGGTGAAGCAGCTAAGTCTCTCCATCTTGCATATCCTTCGCTTGCACTTGGATCCTTTAAACCTTCTATCTCAATCAAAACCAGATGCTTCCAATCTTGTTTGATGATCTCCAAAAACTTCTTGTGTAATAGGATGTTTGAACAAACTAAAGAATTGAGCAATTCCCATAGTCCTTGGAACAAACTGCATGCCCCCAAGTTGCCTTACCACTAAGGTAGGAGCGTAACTCACATAACCTGTAATCCCTACCAATGGCACCCAACATCTTGGTCCATAACTCATTAGGACTTTCACTATCGTTACCTATGGGGCTCTCCACTTAAAATCACTATTAGGCAAACCTTCTAATTTGTCAACCCAACCTTGGTTGTCTAGATCTCCCCATTCTTCTTCTTCTACTAACTTCAGGGGTCTTTGGGTGAACCACCAAAAATTATTAAAGACATGCTTTTTTATTTCGATATGGCTAATCATCCAAATATACAACAATTACGTGTAGCATCTCATTGCTCCTTTTTCAGTCCTCCTACAATGGTTAAGTGTCAAGATGGTTTAAGCTAAAATAGCAGCCACTAGATTGATTTGTGTATTCTCATACTCTACATAAGCAATGGCGGCCTCCAAACTCACTACATCCGTCTAGCTTGGGAACAACACAAGCCCAAATATGCCTGACTTCTTTTGTTCAATTTCTAGCATCCTCCATTTCAAACTAGTAGCATTCTTTTCCAAAAACTTTTCCAAGTTGGAGATTCTAAGCAGTTTTGACAATTCAGGGATGATCTTGTCAGATCTCAAAGGCAAATAAATCCAATACAGATTGTTTGGAAACTCAGTCAACATCCTATATTCCTCAACAATGGGATATATGTCTATGCTTCCAAAAGAAAAACGCCGGTAGTCTAGATCTCAAAAATGAACTAAAGCTCGCACAACTGGGCTTAAAACTTCTACCCTTGCAATTTCCACCGAATGTCCATATTTCCTAAAAAAATGCATCTTTATCTACATTCTAAAAATGAGTCGTTAACTTGTTCACCTCATTCATAATGCAATTCAGGTTCTTCATTGGTGACATCTTCTTAGCATCGCTTCTAAGGTAGTCTCCTTCAATCAATTGTGACAATTCAAAATTTTTCCCATACTCTATGATGGAAGATTTAGTGATGGTGGCCATTCCATTCACAAGTCCTGCAATTCAAGATGCCTTGGCGTTAGACTTGTTTAGATGCAAAAGATATTATGGAGCATACAACTTAAGGATAGGTTCTAGTTCCTTTATGTGAGACATATGGTAGGTTTACTACTTGGCCTCTAAAAAAGAGTCTCTTCTTGTCCTAGTGATCGCCCTCGTAAAGGCAATATGGGGGTTCAGCAAATAATGGGATGGCACATGTACCAATTATTATCAGTCTAAACACTCAGCAAAGAGTTGGGGTTTCCACAAACTTAAACCTTAACTCAAGTCATAAGGCAAGCTACTAGTTCCCCACTTAACCTAAAGTTAAATGTGTGTGCCCTCAAAAAGATAATAATAATAAAGTGATGCATGACTATACCATGTATGATAGAATGTAAAGATGTATTCTAAAGCTTTTAAACAGAGTATCATTCATGTAAGAAAACAAAAACCAATAACACATAGCATAAACAAACAAATAACCAAGCCTAGTCCTAAATCCCCAGTGAAGTCACCATCTTGTCGCACCCACGCGGCAAAGCGCGGCATCGCTGTGACCTTCGATTGATTTCGGGTTTTTCTTTTGTGTATGGGAGTCGCCACCTAGTATTATGGTCACTAGAGAACCTAACTGGTCTTTCAGAGATTCTAAGGCAAGGGACTGGTTGCGTAAAGGGAAGGTATTAAAACCCCTAGTACGCCCTACCTAAGGTAAGTTGCTTGGTGTTTAGTTTGTCTTATAATTGCTGTGGTGGTGTTGTTTTTTTTTTTTTTAAATCCCATCTGCTTTCCTAGGTTTGATTCAAACTAAATTAATTAAGATAGAAATCCAAGGAGATTCCATGTGCTTTAAAAGCTCATTTTTCCCTTAATATTTCAAGAGTTTGCGACTCATAAATCGCAAGGAGGAGGGAAACAAATTTAGAAATCTAAGGCGCTTTAAAAGCCTATTTTTGCCTTAGTGTTTTATACTCTCACGGCTCGTAAACTGTGGAGTAAAAAATTGAAATGTCCTCAATTATAATCAAGGCTTCTTTCAAGGATGTGTGCGGATTTATTATTCCTAGAAAATTATTTTGGATATTTACTACTCAGGGTTTCTTTATCCAAATATTAACAGTGAATAATAACAAATTATTCCTAATAATATTTTGGATATTCGTCCTTTAAGGATTTCTTTATCCAAACATTAGCGGTGAATAATAGATGAATTCCCCTCAAAATAAGATTTTTATATTTTTTAGAATATTGGTCGATACCCTTTGGAGTCTTAGAAACATGTTGTAAAATCCAGAAATGCAAGAAAATAATTTTTTTCGTGTTTAAGAAATCCATGTGAAAACACATTTTCAAAACTTCCAATATTTTTTTGTATATATAAAAAAAGAGTGTTCAAAACATGTTATGGTATTGGTCGTATGCAACACACAGGAAAACAAATTTTGATATATATGTACATTTGTTGCAATTGCGTCGAAAACCGAGTATTCTAAATACAAGATCGGTATATATATTTTTTTACGACATAAAAAAATTCAGACTTTAAAATAAATATTCCATTAAATAAATCTCTTTCTCTTTCTTTTATTATTTTTTTAAAAAAGTAAGTCCGACTGGGTCACTTGCCCAAGTAAGTGACCCGGTTGGACACAAAAAAGGGGGGTTGCAGGTAAAGTTCAGAGAAGGCTGGCGAGCACTATTCAAGTGAATTAATTCACTTGATCAGTGCAAAAACAAAATAGAAAACATGCATGTTGCGAGGTGAAGAGAAAAAACAAACCTGTGAACGGAAGCGAAGAAGTTGCAGCGACGTTGAAAGTGTGATGGTTGATCTGGTGTTCTTCTATTTCAAATCTTTTCCTCTTGCTCTGTATTTATGTCTGCTTTTCTGGTTTTTCTTTCCTCTGCGTCAAAACATTCAGAATTGCAGGTCTCACTGGGTTTTTTTTTCTGTAGAAGATGAAATAAAAGCCAAGCGAACGTTGCTATCAAGGTTTAGCAGCAAAGCTCCCTCTCTGTCTTGTCTTTTTTTCTCTCCTCTTTCCTCACAATAACACTAGAATGTAAGAAAGAAACTCCCTCTATTTACTGTGTTTTTTTTTTTTACTTTGCCTCACTTGTGTTTTTATTGTCTTTCCTCTTTGTTGTTTTTTTATGCTCCTTTCTCTCCGGTTTTCTCCTTGGTTTTCTGTCTTTTTATGCTCTCTTTTTTTCTACCCCAGTTAGGTCATTAGAAGGGCTTATATATAGTCTAAATATATCTCTATTTAGGAAAGATTCAATGCATTAATTCTAGGATGCAAATCCCTACTGATTTGCAGCAAAAAACGCAAAAAGGAAACTTAAATATTCTGATTCTGATGTCTGATTTCTTTCCAGTTTTTAGAGCCAGCTGCTCCCTTTGAAATGCATTAATTCATAGGGCCAGCTGCTCCCTTTGAAATGAGGCAATAAAAACATGGTTGCAGCTCCCAAAATCAGGCGTGATGATAAAGGAAAATAGTAGGAATTTGCATAGAAAAAAGGAAAGAACTCAGCCGAGAAGGTTTGAGCAGGAAAGAAATCAGACGGGGGAGGGGTTGTTCTCAAAATGAAAATCGTAAAAATGAGAGCAAAACATGATCAGCTTCCCTATTTTCCTTTTCTGATGAGAGCAAAACGTGATCAGCTCCCCTATTTTCCTTTTCCGATCGAATCTCTATTCTTCAATTTCTTCATCCGGCAAAATTTCTTTCTAATTTTATCTTCAATCAACTTCCTTATTTTAGCACCTTTTCCATTTGGTCCTTGGTCCCAAAAAAAGATTCAAATTGGCCTGCAATTGGTCTTTAAAACTTTAAGCATCTTGCAATTGTGTCTCTGCAAACTTGGGCAAAAATCCTTCTTGCGGCAGAAATCCCTACTTTCACACTAGATATTCAAACGGGAATATCTTGAGCTTTTGATATCAAAATCAAGCGATTCGAAAGCTCAAATTCATTTATGTGTCCCGAACTACAACTTTGATGGAGGATTCAAAGTGAGATAAATTCGTTTTGAATAACAAAATTGCAACCAAACTCGGCTGGAAACCTTCTCGTGACAGGATTCTATGTTTTCATGCTAGATTTCAAACATGAATATCTTGAGCTTCAGATATCAAAAATCAAGCAATTCAAAGCCCAAATTCATCTACGTGTCCTGGACTACAGCTTTGATGAAGGATTCGAAGTGAGATAAAATCGTTTTAGATAACAAAATTTGGCAGGAATCTGGTTGCTCAAAAAGGATCTCCGAGTCTAATTCAGAAACTGACAATGCCGAGAATCCTGAAATGACTGAAAGTATGATCTAAGAACAAAAATCATAAAATTTGTGATGGGAATATAATTTTTTTTAGTGCAAACTCGGGTCAGTATCGTTCTCGCGGTAGAATTCTCTGCCTTCATGTTAGATATTCAAACATGAATATCTTGAGCTTCTGATATCAAATCAAGTGATTCAAAAGCCCAAATTCATCTACGCATCTAGTAATACAACTTTGATGAAGGAGTCGAAGTGAGATAAAATCGTTTTAGAGAACAGAATCTGACAGTAATCTAGTTGGTCAAAAAGGATCTCCGGTTCTAATTCAGAAATTGACAATGCCGAGCATCCCGATATGATTGAGAGCATGAACTAAGAACAAAAATCACAAAATTTGTGATGGAAATAGAGTTTTTTTAGTGTGAACTCGGGTCAATATCCTTCTCACGGTAAAATTCTCTGTATTATTGTACTCCATTTTACCAAAAACTAGAGACACAATACAGATTTAAGATCAAATTAAATTTTTATTGGACGAATCTGTATAAAAATTAAGCCTAAAGATATAATTGGATTTTTAATAGGCTAATTTGATTTAATCATGAGCCAAATTAAAGTTTAATTACATTTAATAATTAATTTAGGTCCAATTGTAGGATTTAATTAGGTACAAGAACATAGTTATACTTTAAATGAGTCCAATTAATTTTATTAAGGGCTTAATTGGTGAAAAATTAAGTTTAAAATCCCAAATTGGGATTCATTGAGAATATTGAAATTTTAGAAGATCAAATTTATTTTTTACAAAATCAATTAATTGAACTCAGGGGTAAAATTGAAAGAAAATCAAAGTTTTAGGGTCAATTAAGGGCTAAATTGAAAAAATTTGCAGCAAATGATGATTTTGCGAGAGGCACTGAACTATGGGAACTCAATTGATTGAAATCAAGTGTAAAATCAGGACTCAAATAATTTTATTAAAGGTTTAATTGGTGAAAAAATAAGTTTGAGAGCCCAAATTGGGTTTAATTGAGAAAATTGAAATTTTAGTAAACCAAATTTAATTTTTACTAAGTTAATTGATTGAAATCAAAGGTAAAATTTAAAAAAAAAATCAAAGTTTCTAGTTCAATTAAGGGCTAAATTGAAAAACTTTGCAGTCAATGACCATTTTGCAAAAGGCACTAAACTATGAGGACTCATTTGAATGAAATCAGGGGTATAATCACAAGAAAATCAAAGTTTTGGGGTCAATCTAGGGCTAAATTGAAGAAATTCAATATCAAGGACCCTTTTCAAAAACGTGTTGAGCTCCGGGGACCCAATTGATTGAAATCAGGGGTGAAATTAAAGAGATTTGAAAGTTTAATAGCCAATTAGGGTTTAAATTGAAAAAAACCAAAACTAAGGACCAAAATGAAAAAAAGCACTAAAATATGGTGCTGAAATTGAAGTTTGTCGGGGGCAAAATTAAACAAAATTAAACGTTTAAAGCCAATAAGGGGTGTAATTGGGAGAAATCATAAATTGAAGGACAAAAATCAACTTGACCAAAATGGCGTTGTTTTAGGTTAACTGTTCATCTTCTTCTTCAAAGAAACTGCTTGAATGGCCTCCTTTGTAAGGCATGTAATGCTTTATCCCTCCATCAAATTTGACAAAACTTGGACGCAAACGATCACTTGACATTTGATGACACGTCAGGGTTGTCAGTTGTAGCCAATTAACACCACAATGGTTGTGGCACCACCCCAAAGTGGCCAACCCGACCAGCCTTTTCCTGCAACAAATCTGACAGCCCATGATAGCCACTTTGAACTGATGGTTAGGATCCTTCCAGGTAGAATTAAGGCCAATATATGGTATTAGTAAAGATGAAACATCCATCTTCCACCGCCTATAAACAGGGGTGGATTTCATTACATGAGGGAGGAGAAATCATCTTCTCCCCCAGTCAGGCAAGCCATCCACCCTTGTTTTCTCCCCTAAACCCCTTTGGCAATTGCATTCTATATGCAGTGGCCATGAAATTTCCCCCCATGGTCATTGGGCTAGGTCTAACCCATATGCTTGGGTTTGGTCCAGCCCGACAAAAAAAAAAGAAAAAAGAGGGCAAGGTCTGTTAGGCCACCATTCGACCAACCAAACTGGACTGAGCTAGGCCTAACACAATTTAATAATAATAGTAAACAAAAAATTTCCAAAAACATTGCAGAAGTCCTTTAAAAAAACTTGTGATTTTTTTGTAATTTTACCCCGATTTCAATCAATTGACTTGGTAAAAATTAAATTTGGTCTCCTAAAATTTCAATCTTCTTAATTATGCCCACTTTGGGCTTCCAAACTTAAGTGTTCACCAATTAGGCCCTTAATAAAATTAATTTGACCTATTTCATGTATAATTAATTATTTGCACCTAATTAAATTCATCAATTGGACCCGAATTAATTCTTAAACATAATTAAAATTTGACCCGAATTAATTCTTAAACATAATTAAACTTTAATTTGGCTTAAGATTAAATCAAATTGGCCTATTAAAAATCCAATTATGTCCTTAGGCTTAATTTTTATACAAATTCGTCAAATAATGATTTATTTGACCTTGAATCTATATTGTCTCTCTAGTTTTGGGTAAAATGGGGTACAATTAGGCTCTTGATTTCATCCAAAATTGCAGCTTGATTTTTCTACATGTGAAATCCTCCCATCTTTCTTTTGCCAAAATTTCAGTCTTTATTTTAGTTTTTTATTTATTTATTTATTTATTTATCTTTATTTTAGGGGGAAAAAAAAGTGAATGAATTTAGGGGATAACTCATATATGAGTTATGATAGTCACAATACATAGGAGTGGGATGAGAAAAGAAAACTCTCATAACTACAAGTACCAACATAACCAAATAATCTTTTTGGTAGTAAATGTCATAACACGATATTCTACTTCGTAGATTATTTATTGTTCTTCCAAGAAATAAGAGAATCACCTAAAAAGATACATAAACCAGTAACAGACTTGTGATATATGGGATCACTGCCATGATTAACATCAGAGTATATATGTAGCTCCAAGAAAGAGGTGGATGGAAGTACAAGACTCTATACCATGAAGGTATCATAAAATACAAAGAATAGCTGCCAAATGAACAATAGTAAAAGAATCAACAAATTGACTAACAACAAGAACAACATATGCAATATCTGAATGAGTAATAGTGAGATATATCAAGCTCCCAATAATAGTACGGTATAAAGTAGAATTTAACAAAGGTAAACCATCGAAAAAAGAATACTTTGCGTTAACCTCAATAGGAGTATATACAGTCTTATTATCAGTAAGTCTAGCCAGGTGTGGACTGTCTAGCACCACACAGTCGATTTTAGTTTTTTTTTTTTTACAGATCTGCTTCTCTCTTTGCAAGCTCGGTTTCTTTTCGTTTCCCCTTGTTCTCTGTTTCAAGCAGCCGACAGTGTGACCATAGGGCTACTGGCCTTTGGGTTTTCATCTGGTTTGTAGCAGTCAATGGCCGGTGAATCTGTGGCCAGGTGTGGACGATGCTGCTGTGGCTGATAGTGTGGACGGCACTGATGGCTCCATGGGCGTTGCCTCTCTGTTGCTGTTGGTAGTCGACCGAGGAAGAAAGTAATAGTTATGGGGCTGCTCTCGGTCGGGTGAAGAAGCTGGGAGGCGGTGGCTTGCTTCTGTGGAGGTCGTCGTTGCTGAGGAGACCGAAGGAGAAGAAGAAACTGCTGAGGGGAAAGCTTCGGGTGGAGAAGATGGGAGACGATGGCTGCCTGAACAGGAGAAGAAAGGATAGATTTTGGGAGCTGTTGTGGTCGGCTAGGAGATTTAATGGCCTAGTCTGTCATGAGAAAAAAAGATGGGTTAGGGTTTTTGTTTGTGTTCTCCTCTAAATGTCCAAAATTACCCCCCCTCATTTATGTGTTGAAGACCAGTATTTATAGGCAAAAAAGTTGCTAGGTTTCCAAACTTGGTCCCTCAACTTCTTTCTTTTTGTAAATTTGATTTTTCTTAATTTGTTTTGTATTTTTTGAAAACGAGCCATATCAACGTTGACTCAATGAAGAAAATCAATGATTTTAAAAACGACGCGTGAAAAGTTGAACGCGTTCGAAAGACCTTTGAAAATTTAAATTCTTTTTAGACAACGCTGAAAATGCTAAAAACGATGCAAATATATTAAAAAAACGTATTTTTTGGATTTTTGATGTTTTTTTGCTATTTTTGGATTTTTTCTGAAAATTTACCAAAACATGGGTCAAAAATTGGGTAGTAACAAGTAGCTACAATATATTTCAACTAAGAAAGAAGATAACATTTGGGTGAGTAGGCTACCTTAATACCCAAGAAATATCATAGAGAATTCAAATCCTTCATTTCAAATTGTCTTGCTAAATACATATTCAAAACTGAAATACCATTAATATCATCACTAGTAATAATCATGTCATCAACATATAAAGACATAATGATACGACCTATATCAGTGCATTTAACAAAAAGAGTAGAATCATGACTACTAGAAACAAAACCAAGGGAAGAGATCACAATAGAGAATTTCCCAAACCAAGCATGAGGCGCTTGTTTGAGATTATATAATGTTTTTTTAGGCTTGCAAACATATCCAAAATCATCTGAAACACAGGAGGGGGCACCATATAAACTTCTTCTTGAAGATCTCCATTCAAGAAGGCATTTTTAACATCAAGTTAAGAGATATGCCACGAACAAACTGAAACCACTACGATAAGAGTATGAATAATAGTTATTTTTACAACATGAGCAAATGTCTCCTTTTAATGCATACCATACTGTTAAGAGTATCCTTTTGCAGCCAACATAGATTTGTATTGCTCAATAGATCCATTACAATTAGTCTTGATCTTATACACCTAACAATAACCAACAACACTCTTACGAGGAGGTAGAGGAACTAAATCCCAAGTATCTATCTTATGCAAAATAGAAAGTTCTTCATCCATAACTTGCTGCTAAAGAGGATTAAGAATTGCCTTTATATAGGAAAAAAGCTCGGAGGGACAATGAATAAAAGCTAAAAAGGAAGTAAATGATGAAGAATAACAAGAATAAGCAAAATCTAATAACTTTGTCGACTTGCGAATGCATATGGATTGACATATAGGTAGATTCATAATCTCAGATGGAGCTGGAGGGACCGTAGACGAGGATGGAGCTAGAGGGATCATAGAGGAGCTTCAGGCATGCTAGAGAGTAAAGTGTCAATACCTATAGAATGATCGGTATGAATTGGTTGAAGTTGAGGAGGGATATTTGAGGTACTAGGAACCTAAGATGGTAAACTATCAGAATTCTCAAAAAAATGATCTATACAAATAAGATCACATCTAGTTAAGCTATGAGTAACAAATAAAATGGAAAAGAAAGGTATATGTTGGAGAAAGACAACATAATGATACACAAAAGTTTCTGAGTTATTTGATCGAAACAACGATGCCCCTTTATACATTCATAATAACAAAAAAAATACACAAATGACAAATCAAAATGACAACTTCTTGCATTTTACATGAGGACAAAAAACGAAACAAGTACAATAAAAAACTTTAAAGAAAGAATAACTAGGGGATACCCATACAACTTTTCAAAAGGAGATAAACTTGAAATATAAGAAAATGAAACTGTATTAATCAAACCTACAACAATAAGAATAGCTTCACCCCAAAACACATTAGGAACTAAAGCAAACAACAAGAAAGAATGAGTAGTTTCAATAATGTGTCTATGTTTTCTTTTAACATCATTTTTCTAAAGATTATTGTACACAAGGTTTGGTGAATAGTTCCATCTATGACAAGCAATTCATAAAATTTATTTGAGGTGCATTTCCCACCTAAATCACACGTAAAACATTTAATAATAGCAGAATGTTGCATTTTGACAAGAGCTCGAAAGGTTGTATATATCTCAAAGAGTTCAAAACGATGTTTCATTAAACAAACCCAACAAAAACGAGTATGATCATCAATAAAAGAAACATAATATCGAGACCCTCCTTTTATGGAAATAGGAGAAAGTCTCCATACATTAGAATAAATCAAATCAAATGGAGAAGAAGAAACATAAATACTTCAATTAAAAGGTAAATCGAAAAAAAAAAAGTTTATATTCATTACAATAAAAAAATATCACAATTTTGTAAATTTTCTAAGGCTCATATGGATGCTAGAAATCTCAATTACAAAAATGAAATATGACCTAGATGAGAATTCCATAAATAAAAACTAGAAGAAGAATGACTAAAACAAAAAGAAGACAAATCAACACTGGTAGTAGTAGCAACAACTGATACTTTTAACTTATCCAAAATATATAGTCCCTTCTCCTATGACATGTCCCAATCAGCTTCTAAGACTACAAACCTGCACACAACAAAAAGAAAAGGAAAAGATGACTAAATAATCACTAGAATCACATATTTGACCAATAGAAACAAGATTCAATGTGAGGTTCGGAATAAGATTCATTAGGGAGAGATAAGGGAGGTGCAATAACAAAATCAACATTTGCTAAGGGCATAGGAGTGCCATCAACAATTATGACATGAATAAAAAACCAAGGGGACACAAAAAATGAAAAATCTAGAGACATATGACGTGAAGCACCAAAATCCAAGACTCATTCAGAATATGACATACCTAAAGAACTATGAAGCAATTGACCTACAAAAGAAGCAGACATAGCTTGTGGCTGTAAAAAGAGAAACTTCTAAAATTGCTCAGCTAGAGCACTAGGATCGGTGAAAGGACCTAATGAGATTGTTGATGTAGTATTATGGTGTGGTGGTTTGTAACCCTGAGGTGGTCTATAAGCATTAGATTGTGACTGACTACCAGGTTTTTAGGCTTGATTCTACTGTCTCAAATTAGGATAATGAACGTTCTAATGACCTTTTTCTACTTACAAAAACCGCACTCATCAAAAGCAACCCTTGTGTAAGGCTTATTATGATTATTGGATAAAGACTTAGAATGTACTGCTAGCACAAAAGGATTAAAGGTAGAGAGAGTTCCCTTTTTCAGAATAAGATTCAACACATATTTCTTCGGGGAATAACTCATTGACAACTGAGTCAACAAAAGGAAGTGGATAATGATGCAAAATTAAGCCTCTAAGTCCTTCAAATTCATTATAAGGAGCCGTTAAAAACTCTATCAATCATTGTTGCTCTCTACAATCAATATAGGCACCATATGCCTTTAATTCTATTGATTCTGAAAGAGCTAATTGCTCCCAAAGATATGTCATAATAGAATAAAACTCCTGAATACTCATATTCTTTTTGTGAATAGCTTGTATGTTGTTCTGCAATTGATACTGCTTTGTAAAATTTGATTACATGAATAAGTTTTACAAATGATCTTAAACCTTCTTTGTTGTCTCATACTTCCCCAACTCCGTACCTATAGAATGCTCAACAGAATTGTTAATCCAAGAAATAATATTTGCATTGTTTGCTTCCCAAACATCTATCAAAGTAGCATAACCCTTATCAATATTCCTAGATATCACAGAAGTTCTACTAACATGTCTCCATATATTTTTACCCTCAAGGAAATTTATCATTACATAACTTCAATATGAACAATTCTTTCCATCCAACCTCACACTCACAGACTGTGGGAAATCATTTCTTTTAATAGTCTTAATCAACAAATAAAGAAAACCAGAATGCAAAAGAAAAGAAAAAAAATGAAATACCAGATTACAGATACCAAACAAAAATATTCTCGAAGTTAGATCTGTAAAAGCTATGTTTGAGATCAAGCCTCGTTCCATGAAACCATGCTCTACTACCATGTTAAATAATCCAAATAAATAAAAGAGAAATAAAAAAATAAGAGGAGAGGAGGCTAAGGTTTCTATGATGTTAAATGAATAAATTTAACCAAAATACAAAAGGATTATATATAGGCTAAATAGAAAAGCACATAAGACTAGTATTCTACCCTTAATAAATAAAATAAAATAACTTATATTTCTTAACACATCTTACCTAAGGTAAATTGTATTGTTTGTTTGTCTGATATAAACTAAGGTATTATTGTGTTTTTTAACCGTTGACCTGTCTAAGGTTTAAAAAAAATCCTCGATAAAGGGGTACATATCCCATCAGTTTAAAACTTAACCGTTCCAATGTCAAAATATAGAAATAAAAGAAAGTCTTTTATTCAATATCAGGAGAAAAACAAGAATTCAATTTAGCAAGAAATTATTTGAGACTTTTGACCAACCCTAAAATTTAAGGGCATGCATTTGGTTATGCCCTAAGTTGTCAATTCAATCAATCCTTGTAATTTTTCCTTTTTTTTTTTTACTCTAGGCTAAAATAAATAAAGATATAAGATAAAGATCAAGAACATAATGTTTCTTTTATGTGTTCTGCAAAATCAAGTAAGTAAGATAAATTTTTTAATATAGGTTTTGTCGCACCCTCACGGCGGAGCGCGGCGGAGAGCGGCGGAGCGGTGACTATCGATTGATTTCGGGGTCTTTTTTTTGTTTAATGTAAAGGAGTCGCCACCTAGTATTTTGGTCACTAGGAAACCTAACTGGTCTTTCAGAGATTCTAAGGCAAGGGACTGGTTGCGCAAAGGGAAGATATTAGCACTCCTAGTACGCCTTACCTAAGGTAAGCTGCTTGATGTTTGGTTTGCTTTATAATTATTATAGTGTTAGTGTTTTCTAATCCCATCATTTTTCCTAGGTTTGATTCAAACTAAATTTATTAGGATAGAAATCCAAGGAGATTCCATGTGCTTCGAAAGCTCATTTTTCCCTTAGTATTTCAAGAGTTTGCGACTCATAAATCACAAGGAGGAGGGACAAAAATTTAGAAATCTAGGGCGCTAAGAAAAACCTATATTTTTTTGTGTTTTATACTCTCACGGCTCGTAAACCGTGGAGTAAAATTTTTTTGAAATGTCCTCGATTATAATCAAGGCTTCTTTCAAGGATGTGTGCGGATTTATTATTCCTAATAATATTTTGGATATTCTTCCTTTAAGGATTTCTTTATCCAAACATTAGCAGTGAATAATAGATGAATTCCCCCCAAAATAAGATTTTTATATTTTTTTGAATATTGGCCAATACCCTTTGGAGTTTTACAAACATGTTGTAAAATCCCAAAATGCAAGAAAACAACTTTTTGTTGTGTTTAAGAAATCCATTCAAAAACACATTTTCAAAACTTCCAATACTTTTTGTATATAAAAAAAACATTCAAAACATGTTAGGGTATTGGTCATATGCAACACACAAGAAAACATTTTTTTATATATTTTTTGTCAAAACGCAAACATCACAATTAGACGTAAACACCAAAATGGAAAGTAGCAAAAAAAGTACCTAGGATGGTCAGATATCGTACGAAACTGAATCAGAATCAGAGCCTAAGTTGGAATAAAAAAATTGTGACAGCAGCAGAACTATTTTTTTAGTGCAAATTCTGAGGGATTTAATCAACCTTAAAGACCAGATAAAAAAAGAACGAATTTAGCATTATGAAGATTCCTGATCAACCTAAGAAAACTTGATGATTTTGGTAGCAAAGGGGAAGGATAAAAAGAGCAGAAAACAACTTGAACAAGGTTTTCAAAAAAAAAATTTCTTTATGTGCTTTTGTCAATCTTCTGGCGAACATGAGCTAAACTCTTACACTCTGTTCAAAAGAGGTATACACTTTACAATGCTTCCGAAGCAAAACTTGTCAAGTGCTTTGCGTAGTAAGTGTTGAAAAGATAAATTGTCTGATCATGCTAAAAAACTCAATGTTTTTCTTAAACAATGGTTTCCCTATCAGGTGATCTATCTATCTTAAAATTTCTAGAAAACACTTCATGTTTTTCTAAGAATATGGACCCATCATCGAGTGACCTGCCCACCTTAAAATTCTTAGAAAACTCCACGCTTTTCTAAGGAATAATTTCAATATCGGGTGACCGACCCATCTAGAAATTCTTAGAAAACTCCATGCTTTTCTAAAAAATGGTCTCAATAACGGGTGACCTGCCCATCTTAAAATTCTTAGAAAACTCCACGCTTTTCTAAGGAACAGTTTCAATATCAGGCGACCAGCTCCTCTTAAAATTCTTAGAAAACTCCACGCTTTTATGAGAAATAGTCTCAATATCGAGTGACCTGCCCATCCTAAAAGTCTTAGAAAACTCCACGCTTTTTTAAGGAATAAATCTCAATATCGGGTGACTGGCCCATCTTAAAATTTTTAGAAAACTCCACGCTTTTCTAAGAAACGGTTTCAATATCAGGCGATTGGCCCCTCTTAAAATTCTTAGAAAACTCCATACTTTTCTAAGAAATGGTCTCAATAACGGGTGACCTGCCCATCTTTAAAATTCTTTGAAAACTCCACACTTTTCTAAGGAATAATCTAAATATTGGATGACCGGCCCATCTTAAAATTCTTAGAAAACTCCACGCTTTTCTAAGAAACGATTTCAATATCAAGCGACCAGCCCCTTTTAAAATTTTTAGAAAACTCCATGCTTTTCTAAGAAATGGTCTCAATAACGGGTGACCTGCCCATCTTAAAATTCTTAGAAAACTCCACACTTTTCTAAGGAATAATCTCAATATTGGGTGACCGGCCCATCTTAAAATTCTTAGAAAACGCCACGCTTTTCTAAGGAACGGTTTCAATATCAGGTGACCTGCCCATCTCAAACTTCAAATTAAAACATCTTACCTCGAGGAAATGAAACAGTGTTGGTTCACAATTCATATTCTTTTTCATAGCTCCGTTGACTTAAGATTGTCTCTTAGTGATTCCTAAAAACTTGGAACTAATTTGGCTTTCGTCCCACCTTTCCTGCCAGGTTAGTGTTATGACAATATAGCATGCATGTTTTTGTTACTGATTAGTACTTAAAAGTGCATGTTTATCAAGGTTTTATATCATCATTTTGCACTTGAAGTATCAATAACTCCTTAACTAAAGCATGTTTTATAATAACAAGTTTGATACTATAAGATACCTTAATTTATGGTAAATGATCATCTTATATGCAGGTCTATCACATAAATAAAAGAATTGATTGATGAGTTTAAGCATTGAAAGTTAAAGGACAAAGAGATGGCCAAACTTAGAAAAGAGATGTCGGTGCAGTCCAAACCAGAACATTGCTCGGTAATTGGATCATATCTGGAGCTCTAGATTTCGGATTTAGGTCCACTTTATATGGATGGAAAGGTAAGACAAAGGCCTACAACTTTCATGGGAGCCCAAGATTTGAAAAGGTCGTTTTGAAGTCCAAATTGAAGGAACAACGAAGAAGTCCGAAGCTGTCCTGCAGCCCAAACACTATTTAGTGTTCAGCCCATATCTTGAGTTCTAGAAGTCCAAATGACCTCATCTTTTTTTTGTTGGAAAGCTGAGACAATTTCCTAGAACATTCCTGAGGATTCTGGGCAAATTATGATGTTAGCAATGACGTCTTGACCAGACAAGAAGATAAGGATTGTTATCAAGTCAAGATGTGGCCACCCACTCATCAATTAGTCAACAAATCAATAGTTCCAAATTTTGGCCTATAAAAGGAGGCACTTACCATGTATTGAGGCATCTTGGTGTTCATATCAAGATCATGCTCTTGCTTTCTCTCTTTGTATTGCTTATGTCTTGCTTTCATTAATATCAAGTTTATGCACTTCATTTCCTTTCCTTTGTCTAGTTAACTTCTTTCTCATTTATGTTCTTGTCTTGCTCATTTATGTTTCTTTCTTTTATTATGCCCAGCTAAGTTAATTATGTCAAGGTGAAAAGGGTACACTAATGGTGTAAGAACAAGTATAATATAAACTTAACATGGAACTTAACGTTGGATACTAACATGTTTTATATTTGTTATCTTGTTCACTTTAATACTTTGCTTGTTAAATGGTTAATCTAGATTTATGTTGTATAACACTTGGTACAACAAATACTTGGCACTTTCATAGCCCATACTGTATGGTTTAACCGACACCTGAGCTATGAAAGGAACTTGATTTGTTGTTAACATAAGTTATAATCATGAATGCCTGCCAACATTTACAAGTATTAGCTTTATTCGAATAAGATAATTAATGTAATCATGTTAACAATTTATAATCTGATTGGAACCTCTTTTATGTGTGGTTTCCAATTGAGTAATAAGAGTTTATATTATACTTGTTTGAAGTACCATTAGTGGATCCTCTAACCTTGACATTTGTCTTTATCATTGTTTAATCCTTACGTTAATCTTTCATCTCAAAGTTCTCATTAATTTCTTCATCTTCTGCTTTTATTATTGTTATTATTATTATTATTACTTACATTCTGTTTATATTATATAATATATATCTTTGATCTTTTCATAAACTCAGTATATAGGCTGGAAACCTGTGACCCGATCTTTTAGATCATTCTCAGGTATAACAACGCCACGTACTGAGTATTATTATTGTTATTATTATTGTTATTATTGTTGTTATTTTTGTTGTTGTGTTGTTATTTATAATTTATACAATTAACCTCTCTGTGGTTCGACCCCGGTCTTGCCGGGTTATTTATTACTTCGACACTCCTGCACTTGGGAAAAGACATCAAGCTTTTGGTCGTGTCAAGTTTTTGGCGCCGTTGCCGGGGAGGTAAATTCTTGTATAAATTATAATATTTATTTTATCTTCTCTTTTCATTTTTCATTTTATTTAACTTTTGTTTCTTTTTCTTCTCTTTTATTTTCTTCCTTTTAATTCTCTTCTTACACGTGCTTGAGAGTTTGGTCACGTACATTAAGTGGTAGACTTTGTAGGGTATCCTCATCATTTTCAGAAAATATGGCCGAAGAAGATAATCAATCACTTCATAATGAGAATAATGAGAATAACCGTATGAGAACACTTAGAGACCATATGAATCCCACAAGAACAAGTGCACCCTCATGCATAGTTTTCCCTCCTGATGCATCTCATTTTAATTTTAAGCCAGGCATTATTCAACTTTTACCATCTTTTCATGGCTTAGACTTAGAAAATCCATACTTGCATTTAAGGGAATTTGAGGAGGTCTGTAATACCTATAATGACTCAAATTGTAGCATGAACACCATTCGATTAAAGCTTTTTCCTTTTTCATTAAAAGATAAAGCTAAAACATGGCTACAAAATTTGAGACCAGGATCCATTCGTGCTTGGGATGATATGCAACAACAATTTTTAAAGAAGTTTTTTCCATCTCATAGAACAAACTCTTTTAAAAGACAAATCATCACTTTCACTCAAAAACCAGGAGAAACATTTTACCAATGTTGGGATAGGTATCGAGATTTGCTTAATACTTGCCCACATCATGGTTTTGAAACATGGAGATTGGTTTCACATTTTTATGAAGGTTTAACACCTAGAGATAGGCAAATGGTTGAATTGATGTGCAATGGAACCTTTGAAGATAAAGACCCTAATGAAGCAATGGAGTACCTAGACTTGCTAGCCGAAAATGCTCAAAATTGGGACACCACAGGTACTTATGAGGCACCAGGTAAAAATCAACCTCATACATCTAGTGGAGGTATGCACAACCTTAGGGAAGATCATGATCTCCAAGCCAAGTTTGCATCTTTAGCTAGAAAAGTCGAGGCACTAGAATTGAAAAAAAGTGGTCAATTAAAATCGATTCAAGACATTGTGTGTCAAATCTGTGAAACAAATGAGCATGCAACCAATGATTGTCCAACTTTACCTTCTTTTAAGGAATGCCTCCATGAACAAGCCCATGCTCTAAACAGTTTCCAAAGGCCCAACCATAACCCATACTCACAAACGTATAACCCTGGTTGGAGAAATCACCCAAATTTCAGTTGGAAGAGTGATAGCAACAATGCACAAACTTCACATCCACCGTTTCAAGCACACCATAATTTCCAAAGTTCTCATGGATATGCACCTCCTTATGCTCCACCTCCTAGAAGAAATTTTGAGGAAACATTGCATGCATTCATTGAAAAGCAGGAGACAATCAACACTCAACTTGCTCAAAGCATGACCGATTTTAAAGATGCTCTTGCAAAATTAACATCTGCTCTCAGTTTCCAAGAGAAAGGTAAGTTTCCTTCTCAACCACAGCAAAATCCAAAGGGGCAATACAATGCAAATGCAAGTAGTTCTGGAAGCCAACACATGGATCAAGTCAAATCAGTCATCACTCTTCGTAGTGGTAAGGTTATTGAAAAACCTATTCTTGAACCTTGTGAGAAAGATGATGAGTCTATCTCTGAGGGTAAGGAAGGGGTTGAACCTGAACATTGCAAAGAAAAGGCTGATTCCCCGCCAGCACTTCCATTTCCTCATGCCATGACCAAACAAAGGAAAGTCAATCACAACTCTGAAATCTTTGAAACTTTCAAACAGGTAAGGATCAATATACCTTTGTTGGATGCTATTAAACAGGTTCCTTCCTATGCTAAATTTTTGAAAGATCTATGCACTGTGAAGAGAAAACTGGATGTGAAAAAGAAAGCCTTTTTAGCCGAACAAGTAAGTGCCATTCTTTAGAACAATAATGCTTTGAAATATAAAGACCCTGGTTGTCCTACAATTTCTTGCTTTATTGGAGAACATAAAATTGAAAGAGCCTTACTTGATCTTGGAGCTAGTGTGAATTTACTTCCATATTCAGTTTTTCAGAGTCTCAATCTAGGTGAGTTAAAACCAACCTCTGTAACTCTTTTACTCGCCGATAGATCTGTAAAAGTGCCTAGAGGAATAATTGAAGATGTGTTGGTACAAGTTGATAAATTCATTTATCCTGTGGATTTTGTTGTCTTGGACACGCAACCTGTTGAAGCATGTAATTCAATTCCTGTCATTTTAGGACGTCCATTTCTTGCCACTTCTAATGCATTGATTAATTGTAGGAATGGACTGATGAAGCTATCATTTGGAAACATGACATTGGAGATGAATATTTTCAACATTTACAAGCAACCTGGAGATGATAATGATTTACAGGAAGTGGACTTTATTGAAAAATTAGTTCATGATCAATTTCAAACCACTTCTAGTGAAACTGAGATTGATGAATCTGATGATTTGCAAATGGTCTACTTTCAGGAATCAAAGGCATGCAATTGGAGACCACAAATTGAAGAATTGCCACCACGATCAATTGAGCCCATACCTTCAAGTGTTCAACCACCAAAACCTGAATTGAAGCCGTTACCATTTAATCTCAAATACTCATTTTTGGGAGAAAATGAAACTTTTCCGGTAATAATCTCTTCCAAACTTAATGCGCATCAAGAAGGTAAGTTATTACAGACTCTAAAAATGCACAAAAATGCATTAGGATGGACCATAGCTGACATAAAAGGAATTAGCCCTTTGATTTGCACACACAGGATTTATTTGGAGGAAAATGCTAAACCCTCTAGAGAAATGCCACGAAGGCTTAATCCTAATATGAAAGAAGTAGTGAAAAATGAAGTCATTAAGCTTCTAGATAATGGAATCATTTATCCTATTTCTGACAGCAAATGGGTAAGTCCTACCCAAGTTGTACCCAAAAAGTCTGGAGTCACTGTGATAACAAATGAGAAAAATGAGTTAATTCCAACTAGGACTGTTACGGGTTGGCGCATGTGCATTGACTATAGGAAACTTAATTCAATGACTAGAAAAGATCATTTCCCTTTACCTTTCATGGACCAAATCCTAGAAAGAGTTGCAGGTCATGAATTTTATTGTTTCCTAGATGGTTATTCAGGTTACAATCAAATTGAAATTGCATTGGAAGATCAAGAGAAGACTACTTTCACATGTCCATTTGGTACTTTTGCATATCGAAGGATGCCTTTTGGATTATGTAATGCACCAGCCACGTTTCAAAGATGCATGCTTAGCATATTCAGTGATATGGTTGAACGTTTTCTTGAAATTTTTATGGATGATTTTTCTGTTTTTGGTGATTCATTTGATGATTGTTTGACTAACTTAGAAAAGGTTTTGAGCAGGTGTGAAGAGAAGAATCTTGTACTGAATTGGGAAAAATGTCACTTTATGGTAACAAACGGCATTGTACTTGGTCACATTGTTTCATCGAAAGGAATTGAGGTTGACAAATCTAAAATCGAGTTAATTGCCAACTTACCAACACCAAAATCTGTTAAAGATGTTAGATCATTCTTAGGACATGCTGGTTTTTACAGAAGGTTCATCAAAGATTTTAGTGTAATATCTAAGCCCTTGAGTAACCTTCTAACAAAGGATAATATTTTTGAATGGACTGAACATTGTGAAGAAGCCTTTGTTAAACTTAAAAACTTGCTTACTTCTGCTCCTGTCATTCAACCTCCTGATTGGTCATTACCTTTTGAAATAATGTGTGACGCTAGTGATTATGTCGTGGGTGCTGTCTTGGGACAAAGAAAAGATAAGAAACCTTATGTGATTTACTATGCAAGTAAAACTTTAAATAGTGCTCAAATGAATTACACCACCACTGAAAAAGAATTACTTGCAGTAGTATTTGCATGTGACAAGTTCAGATCTTATCTTGTTGGCTCACCTGTTGTTGTTTTTAGTGATCATGCAGCATTGAAATATCTTCTCTCTAAGAAAGATTCTAAGGCTAGATTGGTGCGGTGGATTTTGTTACTTCAAGAATTTGATATCACAATCAAAGACAAGAAAGGCACCGAAAATGTTGTCGCGGATCATTTGTCAACATTGACAACCGATTCGAAATCTGACATTACACCAATCGATGACTACTTTCCTGATGAATCTTTATTTTCTGTCTCTACGATGCCTTGGTTTGCTAATATTGTTAATTTTCTTGTTTCAGGACAATTGCCAGCTCATTGGAGTACCCAAGACAAAAGAAAGTTCTTGAACGAAGTGAAGAACTTTTATTGGGATGACCCTTATTTATTCAAATATTGTCCTGATCAAATATTTCGAAGATGCATTCCTGACAATGAGGTAAGTAGTGTCATTAAATTTTGTCATTCTGAGGCATGTGGGGGTCATTTCTCATCAAGAAAGACAGCTGCAAAAATCTTACAAAGTGGATTTTACTGGCCCACCATGTTCAAAGACTCACATGCATTCTGTAAGATTTGTGAAAATTGTCAAAAGTTGGGATCTATTTCGAAACGTCACATGATGCCTTTAAATCCTATTCTTGTCATTGAGATCTTTGACTGTTGGGGTATAGATTTCATGGGTCCATTTCCTCCATCATTTGGTTTCTTGTACATATTGGTCGCAGTAGATTATGTTTCAAAATGGATAGAGGCAATTCCAAGTCGAACCAATGATCACAAAACAGTGATAAAGTTTTTGAAAGAAAACATTTTAAGTCGATTTGGAATCCCTCGAGCCATGATAAGTGACGGTGGAACACACTTTTGCAACAAGCCATTTGAGTCTTTAATGAAGAAATATGGAATCACACATAAAGTTGCCACCCCTTATCACCCTCAGACAAGTGGACAAGTAGAGCTTGCTAATAGGGAGATCAAACAGATCTTAGAGAAAACAGTGAACCCTAATAGGAAAGACTGGTCTTTAAGGCTTAATGATGCACTTTGGGCTTATCGAACTGCTTATAAAACATCATTAGGTATGTCACCTTATAGACTAGTCTATGGAAAACCTTGTCACTTGCCTGTGGAAATTGAACATAAAGCTTATTGGGCTATTAAAGCTTTCAATTCAAGCCTTGATGATGCTAGTCAGCTGCGAAAATTGCAAATAAATGAGCTTGAGGAAATAAGAAATGATGCATATGACAATTCGAAAATTCATAAAGCAAGAATTAAAGAGTTTCATGACAAGAAAATACTGAGAAAAACATTCAATGTTGGTCAAAAAGTCTTGCTTTATAATTCTCGACTCCATTTATTTCCTGGAAAACTAAGATCAAGATGGAGCGGTCCTTTTATTGTGAAACATGTGTATCCATATGGGACCTGTGATATTGAGAATCCAAAGAATGGCAATGTTTTCAAGGTAAATGGGCATCGTTTGAAAGTTTATTTTGACAATTTTTCGGTTGAAAATGACTCTATTGAATTGAGTGATCCTGTATATAAAGATTGATTCTTTTTCTCACATTGTTTTGTGTTTTGTTGTATCTATTGTTTTGCTAGTCTCTCTTTCACCCCGGTCAAATGGCGAATAACGGTACTCCGTGACTTAAGTCGGTTCTTTCAGTTTCCCAAATAACTGATATCTGTATATATTTGTACAATTCTTAGCTCTTTCTCCCTTCTTTGAATCTCTTCTCTAATTCTCTTTTGAAAATGGACACCACTCTTGAAAAGTTGAAAAGGTATTTTCCCGCTTTGCCTCCAAATGCGATTAATAAAATTTATCGTGCTAGGTGTGCAAGATTGAGGTTATTAATGAATCATGAAATTCCTGAAGATATTCGCTGGCTAATTGAAGCAAAGGTCCGCTTATCAGGTGAGTCCTCCAATTCTTTCATTTCACACATGCCTGGAACAGGTAAAAGCACTTTTGCAAAGAAACGTCGTGCAAAACGACTGAAAGTCTGTCATAAATGTGCCAGATGGACTTGTAATGCGACATGTCGTTCTTTAGGAATGGTATCTGTAAACCGTGAAGATAAGATACAATTCATTAAGGATGGCCTGAGTAAGGGGTCTTTAGATAATCTTTTGTTGACCCTTGAGACGCATCCTAGTGGAGATGTGCATCGTGTAATTCATGATTTATGGCCACAATTCCATAAAGAACATGATCGTCTTAGTCTTGGGAATCTGACTAAAAAAGACCCTGTTTGCCAGTTTTTAAGAAAACTGGATGGGAAGCCTATCCCCGACCCATAGAGGGCGTTTAAGCCGTTCTTGGACGTAAAACCAAGGGAAGATGTGAGCCACAATCACAACTACCTGTACATACATGCTTTTTCAAAATAAATAATTAATAAAGAGAGAGAGAGAGAGAGAGAGAGAGAGAGAGAGAGTTTGTAAGACTACAGTTGACCTACATATAGGTGGTATGATTGCATTTTCACTTTTTCATCTATAAATTCTTCTCTTCCTTCCCTTCATTTCTACTCATCCCATATATTCATCAAATATAGAAGTGTGTAGAAATGGCAGGTTCCTCAAGTCATCAGATAAGAAATATTTGTGTTTTCGGTGGATCCAGTTCTGGGAAAGAAAAAGAGTTTTTAGAATCAGCGAATCATCTTGGTCGGGTACTAGCTGAGAGAAAGATTCATTTAGTGTATGGGGGAGGTAGCCTTGGGTTAATGGGAGGTGTGTCAATGGCTGCATTTTTAGGAGGCAGTCAAGTTTTGGGGGTTGTCCCCAAAGCTTTAGCAACTGGGGACATCATTGGAAAAACAATTGGAGAGGAACTACAGGTCCCAACAATGTCTGACCGACTGAATACCATGTTTAGCCATGCTGATGCCTTCATTGCCTTACCAGGTGGTTTGGGCACATTGGAAGAAATCTTTCATATTTCATCTTGGGCCCAACTGCACATTCACCATAAACCTATAGGTTTGTTAAATGTTAATGGCTTTTATGATAAGTTGCTGTCTTTCCTTGATCAAGCTGTGGAACAGGAATTTCTAACATCTTCGGCACGACAAATCATAATCTCTGCTGCTACTGCTGAACAATTGATTGACCAACTACAATCTTTCATCCCTGTCATTGATCCCTGCATGAGTCGCCTAGATTGCTCAACTAAGGACAGCCGTAAAAAGCTTAGATTAGATTTGAGCCTTCATCTGTGAAACCTTGTGTCTTTTGGTTTTATTAATAGCATATTATTTTGTTTTGTTACTTCTTATGTTTGTTTAAGTGTGTTTCAGGTTTGTCATTGTTCGATGTTTCAGGTGATGTCTTCTATACTCTATCTTTCTACCTTCGAACATTGAGGACAATGTCTCGTTTTGGTTGGGGGGAGAGGGTAGTAGTTTAAAAAAAAAAAAATACTAACTTGCTAACTGTTTTTGCTATTATTAAAACCATTTGACAAAATTGTTATTAGGATGGCAGAGTATGGAATCAATTTTATTGACTCTAGAGACGCATCTTAGTAAGTTTCATTACCAAGGTCTATCATAATACTTCTTGAAATATTCAGGTTTACAAACTCTCACATTGTTATCACTTGATTTTGCTCCTATACTCATTTAACAAGTATTATTAAACCTTCATTTTCACACACACACTTTAACATATGATTGTGGGTTGCACATTGGATTATTACATTAATTATGTTCTTTTGTTGAAGGTAACAACTAAGGGAAAAGGATAGTATATAATTTGCAAAAAAAAAAAAAAAAAAAAAAAAAAGAAAAGAAAAGAAAAAAAAAATAATAGTATTGATGGTAATAAAACGTGGATAAGTTTGGTTTCGTAGCCTCCCTAACCTAAGCAATTAAGCCCGAAGGGGTGTTTTAACACCTAATACCCTAAAGTCAACTGACTTGGGAGCTATTGGCCCAAAGCTTGTTACATGGGTTAAGGAGAAAAGCTTAAGGGAATCAAACATTGCACTATCTACGTATCAGTATCTGCAACCCGAGTTGTTAAGCTCGTAGGGGTGTCTCAACACCTAATGCCCTAAGATCAACTGGTCTGGGAGTCATTAGCCTAAAACTCGTTACATGGGTTAAAGATACATTGTGTTTTAAGTTGTATGTGTATATAAAAAAAAAGAAAAAAAAAGAAAAAAATAATAATCCCAACCCAAGGAAGTTCACCTTAAACATTTGAACATAATATTGTTTTCTTCCAACAAAAGCCCCATCATCTATGTTTTCATTGAGCACACAAAAAGAAGGTTTATTAATATCTTGTTTACGAAGTATGAAGCAGGAATATAAATTTAATGAGAGTTTGTTTATCTGGATAGATTAATGGAAGTTGAATGATGAATGCCTTGCTTTGTGGAACTTGCAAATTGTTTCTCTATTAACGCTTTAGATTACTAGGGACTAGTAATAAGCTGGTTGGGGGGTGTGATTAGTACTTAAAAGTGCATGTTTATCAAGGTTTTATATCATCATTTTGCACTTGAAGTATCAATAACTCCTTAACTAAAGCATGTTTTATAATAACAAGTTTGATATTATAAGATACCTTAATTTATGGTAAATGCTCATCTTATATGCAGGTCTATCACATAAATAAAAGAATTGATTGATGAGTTTAAGTATTAAAAGTGAAAGGACAAAGAGATGGCCAAACTTAGAAAAGAGATGTCGGTGCAGTCCAAACCGGAACATTGCTCAGTAATTGGATCATATCTGGACCTCTAGATTTCGGATTTAGGTCCACTTTATATGGATGGAAAGGTAAGACAAAGGCCTACAACTTTCATGGGAGCCCAAGATTTGAAAAGGTCGTTTTGAAGTCCAAATTGAAGGAACAACGAAGAAGTCCGAAGCTGTCCTGCAGCCCAAACACTATTTAGTGTTCAGCCCATATCTTGAGTTCTAGAAGTCCAAATGACCTCATCTTTTTTTTGTTGGAAAGCTGAGACAATTTCCTAGAACATTCCTGAGGATTCTGGGCAAATTATGATGTTAGCAATGACGTCTTGACCAGACAAGAAGATAAGGATTGTTATCAAGTCAAGATGTGGCCACCCACTCATCAATTAGTCAACAAATCAATAGTTCCAAATTTTGGCCTATAAAAGGAGGCACTTACCATGTATTGAGGCATCTTGGTGTTCATATCAAGATCATGCTCTTGCTTTCTCTCTTTGTATTGCTTATGTCTTGCTTTCATTAATATCAAGTTTATGCACTTCATTTCCTTTCCTTTGTCTAGTTAACTTCTTTCTCATTTATGTTCTTGTCTTGCTCATTTATGTTTCTTTCTTTTATTATGCCCAGCTAAGTTAATTATGTCAAGGTGAAAAGGGTACACTAATGGTGTAAGAACAAGTATAATATAAACTTAACATGGAACTTAACGTTGGATACTAACATGTTTTATATTTGTTATCTTGTTCACTTTAATACTTTGCTTGTTAAATGGTTAATCTAGATTTATGTTGTATAACACTTGGTACAACAAATACTTGGCACTTTCATAGCCCATACTGTATGGTTTAACCGACACCTGAGCTATGAAAGGAACTTGATTTGTTGTTAACATAAGTTATAATCATGAATGCCTGCCAACATTTACAAGTATTAGCTTTATTCGAATAAGATAATTAATGTAATCATGTTAACAATTTATAATCTGATTGGAACCTCCTTTATGTGTGGTTTCCAATTGAGTAATAAGAGTTTATATTATACTTGTTTGAAGTACCATTAGTGGATCCTCTAACCTTGACATTTGTCTTTATCATTGTTTAATCCTTACGTTAATCTTTCATCTCAAAGTTCTCATTAATTTCTTCATCTTCTGCTTTTATTATTGTTATTATTATTATTATTACTTACATTCTGTTTATATTATATAATATATATCTTTGATCTTTTCATAAACTCAGTATATAGGCTGGAAACCTGTGACCCGATCTTTTAGATCATTCTCAGGTATAACAACGCCACGTACTGAGTATTATTATTGTTATTATTATTGTTATTATTGTTGTTATTGTTGTTGTTGTGTTGTTATTTATAATTTATACAATTAACCTCTCTGTGGTTCGACCCCGGTCTTGCCGGGTTATTTATTACTTCGACACTCCTGCACTTGGGAAAAGACATCAAGCTTTTGGTCGTGTCAATAACAACGCCACGTACTGAGTATTATTATTGTTATTATTATTGTTATTATTGTTGTTATTGTTGTTGTTGTGTTGTTATTTATAATTTATACAATTAACCTCTCTGTGGTTCGACCCCGGTCTTGCCGGGTTATTTATTACTTCGACACTCCTGCACTTGGGAAAAGACATCAAGCTTTTGGTCGTGTCAGTTACCTATCTTGGAAACATAGGTCCCCCTTTCATTGTAAACTTCTTCGAGCTCTTGTTTCCATTTGTTTGTCCAACCTTTTCTCTTGAAGCGAAATATGCTCCACACACTATACTTCATATCCTCTTGGTGAAGAGATCTTTGGTTCCTTATGGGGCCCTTTCTTACTCTATTGAGTATTGTACTTTATTATTATTTTTAAAAGGAAAACTCAAAAGTTTTGGTTTTGTTCATGAAAACTGCAACCTTTAATGCAATTAGCAATACTCATAAAAAATTCAGAAGTTTTTTTTATGATGATACCCTTTTGGGCTTTGGTTCACTATAGACCTCTATGTGCATTTTTCTTGCCCCTAGTGTGGCGTGCAATACCTGTTAGTTTTAAAATTGGTTTGGTTCGCTCCAATTGATGGATTCATTTCCTTAGTCATGCGTAAGAAAAGAGTTTGTTTAAGTAAAATATTTCAAATGCTATGAGATCATGCGTTTTATGAAAAAAAAATTTTACAGAGAAAATTCATGGCTAAACTTTATTTTATTGATTGGGAAATTACGAAATACATCAAGCGTAATATTTCCTTACAGAATCAAAATTCACAGACCTAACTAGATCTTCTCCATCCATTCTAGATAACAACAAAACTCCTCCCGAGAATGCTTTCTTCACCACGTAAGGCCCCTCATAGTTAGGTGCCCATTTACTCTGATCTTCTCCAAGTAAAGGCAATATTTTCTTCAGTACAAGATCTCCTTCATGGAATCCTTGAGGTCGAACCTTCTTGTCATATGATTTGGCCATCCTTCTTTGGTAGAGTTGATGATGACAGATTGCAACTATCCTCTTTTCACTGATCAGATTCAACTATTCATATCTAACTTTTGCCCATTCTACCTCTTCCAGCTTAGAGTCTAACAGTACTCTCAATGATGGGATTTCCACTTCTAAAGGCATCACCGCCTCCATTCCATATACCAACATGTACAGGGTGGCTCCTGTTGAAGGGCAAATGGAAACATCTCATACCAATCCTTATAGGTGACTACCATCTTCTGAATAATCTTTTTGACATTCTTGTTAGCAACTTTTACCGCACCATTCATCTTTGGTCTATATGGCGACGAATTGGAATGCTTGATTTTCCATTTAGTGCAGAGTTCTATTATCATCTTGCCATTGAAATTCTGGGCATTATCAGTTATAATCTTTTCTGGTGGACCATACCAACATATCAAATCCCTCTCAATAAATTTCTTCACCACTTTTTGCATCACATGAGCAAATGACCCGGCTTCTACCCATTTTGTGAAGTAGTCGATAGCCATGAGAATAAACCTATGACCATTGCTGGCTTTTGGGTTTACAGGTCCAATCACATCAATTCCCCACATCGTGAAGGGCCATGGAGATGTCAAGTTAAACAGAGGAGCTAGAGGGGCATTGATTTTGTCACTATATACTTGGCACTTATGACATTTTCGGACATAGTCGATGCAATCCTTCTCTATTGTCATCCAGAAGTACTCGACTCTTTGTATCTTCCTAGCCATTACATGTCTACTAGCATGGGTTGAGAAAATCCTTTTATGGACTTCCCGTAACATGCTTTTTGCCTTAAATTCATCCAAACATCTCAACAAAGTCCCGTCAGATGATTTCTTATACAAAATCTCCCCATCAAGATAAAAATCCATTGCCAACCTCCTCAAGGTCTTCTTGTTGATTTTGGATGCACCCATGGGATATGCCTGGTTTTGGATGAAATTCTTGATATCATAGTACCAAGGGTTTCCATCCCCTTCTCTTTCGACTGAGTAGCAATGAGCTGAGTTATTTCTGATATTGATGTGTATCGGCTGTACCTTGTGCCCAAAGTCTATCTTGGCCATAGATGCTAGTGTGGCCAAAGCATCTGCAAACTAGTTTCATTCCCTTCCTAGATGGGTGAACTCTATTTCCTCAAATTCTCTAGCCAGCTTAGACAGGTATTCTTGGTAAGGCCTTAACTTCTCTTCCTTAGTTTGCCATTCTCCTTTTACTTGGCAAATGATCAGCATTGAGTCTCCATACACATCTATCTTTTTGATGTTCATCTCTAATGCAGCCTCTAAACCAAGAATGCAAGCTTCATACTCAGCCATGTTGTTGGTGCACCCGAACTGCAGCTTAATTGAAACCGGATACTGCTTCTTATTAGGAGAGATTATCACTGCACCCACTTCGTTACCACATACATTTACAGCACCATCAAAATACATAACCCACCAATCTGATTTCTCTTCCTCAATTGCAAGCACATCTTCATCAGGAAAGTTAAAGTTTAACGACTCATAATCTTCCATAGCATGGTCAGCCAGGTGATCGGCAATAACACTCCCTTTCACAGCTTTCCTTGTCATATATACTATGTCATACTCAGCCAATAGAACTTGCCATCTTGCAATTCGGCTAGGTAGATAGGGCTTTTCATAAATGTACCTCAACGGGTCTAATTTGGAAATTAACCATGTAGTGTGATACAACATATACTGACGTAATCTCTTTGTAGCCCATGTCAATGCGCAACACAACTTCTCAATCACAGTATACCTAGACTCACATTCCATGAACTTCTTGCTTAGGTAATAAATGGTCGTTTCCTTCCTTCCGGTTTCATCATGTTGCCCAAGCACATATCCCATTGCTATTTCGGTTACTGTTAGGTACAATATCAATGGCCTTTCTAGTACAGGAGGAACAAGCAGAGGTGGATTCAGCAAGTACTGCTTGATTTTCTCAAAAGCCTCGTCACACTCTTCATTCCATATTCCAGAGTTCTTTTTCCTTAACAAACAAAAGATTGGGTCACAAGTCGTGGTTAATTGGGATATAAACCGAGCAATGTAATTCAACCTTCCTAAGAAACCTCTCACATCCTTCTCAATCTTGGGAGGTGGCATAGATTGAATAGCCTTTACTTTCTCAAGATCCACTTCTATCCCTTTGTCACTCACTACAAATCCCAACAACTTACCGGATTTCACCCCGAATGAACACTTTGCTAGGTTAAGCCTCAACTTATATTTCCTTAACCTTTCAAATAATTTCTTCAATATTTGGACATGATTCTCTCCCTTTTTAGCAATCATGTCATCCACGTATACTTCAATCTCTTTGTGCATCATGCCGTGAAACAAAGTCACCATAGCCCTTTGGTAGGTGGCCCCAGCATTCTTTAAACCAAATGGCATGACTTTGTAGCAAAAGATTCCCCATGGTGTTACAAAGGTTGTCTTCTCCTTATCCTATTGCGCCATTTTTATCTGATTGTAGTCCGAAAACCCATCCATGAAGGAATATGTGGAGCTGCGTGCTGCATTATCAACTAACATATCTATGTGTGGTAAAGGGAAATTATCTTTAGGGCTAGCTCAGTTTAAGTCCTTAAAGTCCACACAAATTTTGATTTTACCTTCCTTTTTTGGTACCACCACTATGTTTGACACCCATTGTGGAAACTTGACTACTTCCAAAAAACCAGCATTCCATTGTTTTTCAATTTCTGCCTTTACTTTGATTAAGATCTCCGGATGAGTTCTCCTTAACTTCTGCTTAATCGGCTTGCATCCTTCCACCAGTGGTATCCTATGTACTACAATGTCCGTATCCAAACCAGGCATATCCTCGTAGGACTAGGCAAAGACATCTATGTAATCTCGAAGCAGTGCAATCAACTCTTCCTTCGCTTTAGGGGTGGTCAAAGTCCCTATTTTTAGCTCTCGCTTGATTTCTTCATTGGCTACATTTATGGTTTCAAGTTCCTCTTTAGCGGGCCTCCAAGCCTGTTCGTGTTGTTCTATTAATTTTGTGAATTCCCATTTGTTTTTCTCCTCCCATTCCTCATCTTCTACAGCTACTATGTATTCTTTAAAGTTTGGCCATTCATTCTCAATGTAAAGTGCACCATAATTTCCAAAATTCTTATGGATATGCACCTCCTTATGCTCCACCTCCTAAAAGAAATCTTGAGGAAACATTTCATGCATTCATTGAAAAGCAAGAGACAATCAACACTCAATTTGCTCAAGGCATGACAGATTTTAAAGATACTCTTGCAAAGTTAACATATGCTCTTAGTTTCCAAGAGAAAGGTAAGTTTTCATCTCAACAACAACAAAATCCAAAAGGGCAATACAATGCAAATGTAAGTAGTTCTAGAAGTCAACATATGGATCAAGTCAAATCAGTTATCACTCTTCGCAGTGGTAAGGTTATTGAAAAACCCACTCTTGAACCTTGTGAGAAAGATGATGAGTCAATCTCTGAGGGTAAGGAAGGGGTTGAATCTGAACATTGTAAAGAAAAGACTGATTCTCCGCCAGCACTTCCATTTCCTCATGCCATGACCAAACAAAGGAAAGTCAATCACAACTCTGAAATCTTTGAAACTTTCAAACAGGTAAGGATTAATATACCTTTGTTGGATGCTATTAAACAGGTACCTTCCTATGCTAAATTTTTAAAAGATCTATGCACTATGAAGAGAAAACTGAATGTGAAAAAGAAAGCATTTTTAGCCGAACAAGTAAGTGTTATTCTTCAGAACAATAATGTTTTAAAATATAAAGACCCTGGTTGTCCTACAATTTCTTGCTTTATTGGAGAACATAAATTGAAAGAGCTTTACTTGATCTTGGAGCTAGTGTGAATTTACTTCCATATTCGGTTTTTCAACGTCTCAATCTAGGTGAGTTAAATCCAACTTCTGCAACTCTTTTACTTGCTGATAGATCTGTAAAAGTGCCTAGAGGAATAGTTGAGGATGTGTTAGTACAAGTTGATAAATTCATTTACCCTGTAGATTTTGTTGTCTTGGATACACAACCTGTTGAAGCATGTAAATCAATTCCTGTCATTTTAGGACGTCCATTTCTTGCCACTTCTAATGCATTGATTAATTGTAGGAATGGATTGATGAAGCTATCATTTGGAAACATGACATTGGAGATGAATATTTTCAACATTTGCAAGCAACCTGGAGATGATAATGATTTACAGGAAGTGGACTTTATTGAAAAATTAGTTCATGATCAATTTCAAACCACTTTTAGTGAAATTGAGATTGATGAACCTGACGAGTTGCAAATGGTCTATTTTCAGGAAAAAGCAAAGACATGTAATTAGAGACCACAAATTAAAGAATTGCCACCATGGTCAATTGAGTACATACCTTCAAGTGTTCAACCACCAAAACCTGATTTAAAGCCGTTACCATTCAATCTGAAATACTCATTTTTAGGAGAAAATGAAACCTTTCCGGTAATAATCTCTTCCAAACTTAATGCACATCAATAAGGTAAGTTATTACAGACTCTGAAATGCATAAAAATGCATTAGGATGGACCATAGCTGACATAAAAGGAATTAGTCCTTTGATTTGCACACACAGGATTTATTTGGAGGAAAATGCTAAACCCTCTAGAGAAATGCAACGAAGACTTAATCCTAATATGAAAGAAGTAGTGAAAATGAAGTCATTAAGCTTCTAGATAATGGAATCATTTATCCTATTTCTGACAGCAAATGGGTAAGTCCTACCCAAGCTGTACCCAAAAAGTATGGAGTCACTATGATAACAATGAGAAAAATGAGCTAATTCCAACTCGAACTATTACTGGTTAGCGCATGTTCATTGACTATAGGAAACTTAATTCAATGACTAGAAAAGATCATTTCCCTTTACCTTTCATGGATCAAATCCTAGAAAGAGTTGTAGGTCATGAATTTTATTATTTCCTAGGTGGCTATTCAGGTTATAACCAAATTGAAATTGCATTGGAAGATCAAGAGAAGACTACTTTCACATGTCCATTTGGTACTTTTGCATATCGAAGAATGCCTTTTGGATTATGTAATGCACCAGCCACATTTCAAAGATGCATGCTTAGCATATTCAGTGATATGGTTGAACGTTTCCTTGAGATTTTTATGGATGATTTTTTTGTTTTTGGTGATTCATTTGATGATTGTTTAACTAACTTGGAAAAGGTTTTGAATAGGTGTGAAGAGAAGAATATTGTACTGAATTGGGAAAAATGTCACTTTATGGTAACAAATAGCATTGTACTTGGTCACATTGTTTCATCGAAAGGAATTAAGGTTGAGAAATCTAAAATCGAGTTAATTTCCAACTTACCAACACCAAAATCTATTAAAGATGTTAGATCATTCTTAGGACATGCTGGTTTTTACAGAAGGTTCATCAAAGATTTTAATGTAATATCTAAACCATTGTGTAACCTTCTATCAAAGGAAAATGTTTTTGAATGGACTGAACAATGTGAAAAAGCCTTTGTTAAACTTAAAAACTTGCTTACTTCTGCTCCTGTCATTCAACCTCCTGATTGGTCACTACCTTTGGAAATAATGTGTGACGCTAGTGATTATGTCGTGGGTGCTGTCTTTGGACAAAGAAAAGATAAGAAACCTTATGTGATTTACGATGCAAGTAAAACTTTAAATAATGCTGTATTTTTAGGAGGTAGTCAAGTTTTGGGGGTTGTCCTCAAAGCTTTAACACAAGGGGACATCATTAGAAAAACAATTCGAGAGGAACTACAAGTCCCTATAATGTCTGATCGACTGAATGCAATGTTTAACCATGTTGATGCCTTCATTGCCTTACCACGTGGTCTGAGCACATTGGAAGAGATCTTTCATATTTCCTATTGGGCCCAACTGCACATTCACCATAAACCCATAGGTCTGTTAAATGTTAATGGTTTTTATGATAAGTTGTTGTCTTTTCTTGATCATGATGTGGAACAGGAATTTCTAACATCTTCGGCACGACAAATCATAATCTCTGCTACTACTACTGAACAATTGATTGACCAACTAAAATCTTTCATCCCTGTAATTGATCCCTCCATGAGTCGTATAAATTGGTCAACTAAGGAAAGCTATAAAAAGATTAGATTGGATTTGAGCCTGCGTTTGTAAAAACTTTGTGTCTTTTGGTTTTATTATTGTGTTTTGTTGTTTCTTATATTTGTTTAAGTGTATTTTAGGTTTGTCAGTGTTTGCTATTTCAGGTGATGTCTTTTATACTCTATCTTTCTACTTTAAGACATTAAGGACAATGTTTCATTTTGGTTGGGGGGAAAGGGTAGTAGTTGATATATTAAAAAAAAAACCTGTGTTTTCTATTTCATAAAATATTTGCAAAACTATTGTTACTAAGATGGCAGAGTAAAAGGAGTTCTTTTGTTAAAGTGACTCTTGAAACACATCTTAGTAGACATTCTTAACAAGGTCTATCAAAATACTTCTTGAAATATTCAGGTTTACAAACTCTCGTATTGCTATCACTTGATTCTGCTCATATGCTCATTTAACAAGTATTCTTAAATCTTCATTTTCACACACACATTTAATTTTAACATATGATTATGGGTTGCACATTGGATTATTACATTATTTATGTTCTTTTGTTAAAGGTAACAAATAAGGGAAAGGGATAGTATATAATTTGCAAAAAAACAAAACAAAACAAAAAACAAAAAATAATGATAATAAAAGTGTAGATAAGTTTGGTTTCGTAGCCTCCCTAACCTAAGCAATTAAGCTTGAAGGGGTGTTTTAACACTCAATACCCTAAAGTCATCTAACTTGGGAGCTATTGGCCCAGCGGTTGTTACATGGGTTGAGGAGAAAAGCTTAAGGGAATCAAACATTGCACTATCTACATATCAGTATCTGCAACCTGAGTTACTAAGCTCGTAGGGGTGTCTCAACACCTAATGCCCTAAGACCAACCGGTCTGGGAGTCATTAGCCGAAAGCTCGTTACATGGGTTAAAGATGCATTGTGTTTTAAGTTATATGTATTTATATTTAAAAAAGAAGAAGAAGAAGAAGATAATAATCCTAACCCAAGGAAGTTAACCTTAAACATTGTCGCACGTGTGCGGCGTCGCGGCGAAAACATCCACCCTCAAATTTGGTATTATCTAAAAATGTGTGGAATGTGGGGAGAGACAAGGAATTCTTGTCTTTTATGAGTGGAAAAATGGAATGGGAGTCGCCACCTAGTATTTGGTCACTAGGAACCCTAACTGGTCTCACAGATCAGGTACGGGGACTGGTTGCGTAAAGAGAAGGTTTTAGCACCCCAAATGCGCCCTACCTAAGGTAGGCTGCATTGTTTAATTGTCTGATAAAATCTAAGGTCTTGTTGTGTTTTCTAGTTGTTGGTCCATCTATGGTTTAAGAAAAGTCATATTCGGTAAATAGATCCTTATCTTATTGGGTAAAACCTAATTGTTCTAATGTCAACAAAAAAAAATATCTGGAATACGTCTTACGTATAAGATCATAACCCTAGATATTAAAAGAAAACAAAAAAAAATTTGGAATTTTTGAAATATTGGCCTAGTTCTCGCGACTTTAATAAACTAGTTATTAAAGCCAAAATGTATGCCAATACATATTTTTGAAGTTTTCTTTGTTATATGAAAGTACAATATGATTTTTTTTTAGAGACTTGGCCGTATGCATGAAAACAAAATATTTTTTATGTTTTGCCGAAGACCGGGTATTTTAATACTGAATTTGTATCTTTACAGTATAAAAATACAAACCGATATTGATTAAAATGCAATAAATTTTTTTTTGTGCAGAAAATCACAGATTTTTTGAAATAATTTTTTAAAGATTTTTTTAGGACTGGAACTAACCCGGGTCACTGGCCCCGACTGCTTGCTCAACGGCTGTTCAAGTGAATTATAATTCACTTGAACAGTAGATAGCAACAATTACTGTTCAAGTGAATTATAATTCACATTATAATGCATGCAGTGACAGAAACAATGCAATGTGAAGAGAAATGTGTGAAGCTTACCTGGTATCTGAAACAGATGAAGACGATGGCAATGAAACTGCTGCGCAGGATCGGTGTGGTGACTGATTTTGGGGACGATGAAGACGACCAACGCTGGGTCTTTTTTCTTCTGGTTTTTCTTTGCCTTTATTGAAATGATGAAGCCCCTGTGTTCTTCTCCTCTCCGTCTTTTCCCTTCCTTTTTCTTTCTGTTTTTCTCCCCCGTATTCCCCTCTCAGCGGTTCTTGGCGTGGTTGCCGGGATTAAGAAGATGATGAGCTGACGATGGCGTTGGCAGTGCTGGTGCAGTTGTGATGGAGAATGGCAGTGGCTGGTTTGATTTCAATTCAGCACCACCCTTCCTCACATCTTGGGTACATGTTCCAGCCATGTTACCATGTATTGCCACCTTCTCAAGTCTGTCACACACGTTCCCCATCGTGAAATTCATTATTTCCATCATCTTCGTCATGGCTTGCTTTTGGAATTTGAGTTCTACATCGGGAGGGCGCGGTGTGTTGTTTTGTTCTGGCATGATATTTACCTGCAAAAATTGGTTAGTGAAAAAAAAATCCTCACATCACTCGTGTTTCGCTCAAACACTCTTAATATCCTCGCACGCTCACACCTCTCTTCTCACCTTCTTGTGGTTCTTACAAAACTGAAACCAACACCAAATAGAACCAATCTTAGCAGCGCAATCCAAATATGTATGTGTGACTCAAGAGGCAATAAAAACCAGAAAAACAAGAAAAAACAAAACTGTGATGATAGTCTCGCGAGTAGCAAGCGAATCTATCTGAAATACTAACGAAACTGAAGACTCGAATAAAAATAGAAACGAAATATGAAAAACAATGAAACAACACCCAGATATGTTGGATATGATGAAAATAAACTGCAAGTAACGAAAACAACAGAAAGAAAGAGAATTTCAAAAGCTGACGCAAAACAAACTCGTTTACGACGAGTCAAGTCCAAATCTGGAACCTAAAGTCATTGATGTCCAATTGAGATAAAATTTTAGATATAGTGCTCTACAAACCCAAATAGACAGAATATGAAATTTGAGCAATTTACGATAAGGTTTGGTAGACTGACGCAAAAACGTTATGAATCAGACCTAATTAGACCCGAATTTGAAACCCAAAGCAAAGGATATCCAATTGACCTCAAAATCAATATGTGGTGTGATTAGGGTTCTAGTAATAATAGAATAAAATTTGAGCTCATTCTGAGTTGATTTGGTCAAATTTTCCTTTGTTTAGTTTTCTGCGGCAAAAACAAACGAATGCCTTTTTGAATGACTTTTTTTTTCTTTTCTTTTCTTTTTATGCCACTGATATATTTTGGTCAGGAACCAAACGAAATAACCTTTTTTTTCTTTTTTTTTCTGATATGATACCAAATCAAGTGAAGAAGAAATTGGACACTAAGGAATTTTATTTTTTTTTGGAAACAATAAGAAACGAAAATTTCAGAAGGATATAACCTGATTAATGGAGCCAAGCTCTGATACCAAATGATGCGAACCTCGTGATCACGTGGTCACGCAACCCACACGCAAAGACACCAATTCCCGGAAAGCCAAGTAAATCAGGTTTGATAGGAGTGTGACACAAAGATAACTTGTACCTAGGCACCAGCACTATTGGAAACGGAGACCCCCACCTAACGAATATTGATTCGCCAACGAGAAGTATAAGGATGACGCCACGAAGACAGTTATTCTTCGATAAGTCATTTTCAGTTCTTTAGAGAACCATGGAAGGGAGATTATCTCACCAACACACACACACACACAAAGTGCGGCAAACAAAAAGTTTTATTAATCTGAATTCCCTGCCTACATGTCTGGTTATGCCCTTATTTATAGTGACTGCAAACTAAAATAAACCCTAATGGATCCCTTATGTGGACTTATATGATGCCCACTTACAATTAAGCCCAAATAATATAAATAAACCCTAAACTAAGAAGAAAATAACAATAAAATAAATAAATCCGAATTTAATGTCCTAAATATGATAGGATCAGATTTGTAGCCCTTTAGAAGTCCTATATAAGCTAGGAGAATCAAATCTGAAGGTAGAATTAGTTCTGAAATCGTCTTTCCTTTTTATAGCTAGGATGAATAAGGAATCCTCGTAAGAAAAGGATTCTGAAACATTTATGAATCCTTGCCACACTTAGAAACTATGTTGCAGCCCATTAAAGATCTTTGGAGAATTAGGAGATTCCCAAAATAAGCTGCCGCATCCTTTTAGGAAAAGAATCCCAGCCAAATAGGAAGTCCACAAGTCAAAAGGAAGTAAATAGCAAAACTCGTACAGCCTCTGTTGACCCATGTTTGGATGACTTGCCGAACTCCGATTGACATGATATTTTATCCCAAGGTACGAAAACATGTCAGGAGCCTCCACGTAACATTTCAGCCCGATCCAATGGTAGGATTGAGAATTATGACTATTTCCGTAAAACTGGATAGTTGCGCATTTTACATCAAAATCCGAATTTAACCTTGGCTGGATCGTATCAGACTAGTAATAAGCTGGTTGGGGGGGTGTGATTAGTACTTAAAAGTGCATTTTATCAAGGTTTTATATCATTATTTTGCACTTTAAGTATCAATAAATCCTTAACTAAAGCATATTTTATAATAACATACCTAATAATATAAGATACCTTTAATTTACGGTAATTGTTAATCTTAAATGCAGGCCTATCACATAAATGAAAGGATTGATTGATGAGTTCAAGTATTGAAATTGAAAGGACAAAGAGAGGGCCAAACTTAGAAAAGAGATGTTGGTGCAGTCCAAACTGGAACATTGTTCGGTAATTGGGTCATATCTTGAGTTGTAGATGTCCAAATGATCTCAAAGTTTTACAAAGATTCATTAAGACATATACCTACAACTTTCATGTGGACACCAAGATCTAAGAAGGCCATTTTCAAGTCCAAATTATAGCAACAACGGAGAAGTCTGAATCTGTCTTGCAGCCCAGACATTGTTCAGTGTTCAGCCCATATCTTGAGTTCTAAAAGTCCAAATGACCTCCATTTTTTTTCGTGGAAAGCGAAGACAATTTCCTACAACTTTCATAAGTACAGGTGGATCTAGTTCCGACGCTAGTAATTTTATTTTATTCAGACAAAAAGATAAGGATTTTCACCAAGTCAAGAGTTGGCCACCCACTCAACAATTAGTCATCAAATCAATAATTCCGAATTTTGGCCTATAAAAGAAGGCATTTGCCATGTATTTAGGGGCTTGGCTATTCAGATCAAGAACTTGTTTTTGCTCTCTCTCTTTATATTTTTTTGTAATTTTTAAGTTTTGTTTTCATAAATATCTTGTTTATACTTTTCATTTCCTTTCCTTTACTTAGTTAACTTGTATCTTATTTATGTTCTTGTTTTGTTTATTTATGTTTCTCTTCTTCATTATGTTTAGCTAAGTTGATTATGTCAAGGTGAAAAGGTTACACTAATGGTGTAAGAATAAGTATGGTGTAAACTCAACATGGACCTTAATGTTTAATATTAACATGTCTTATCTTTTTATTTTACTAATTCTTAATACCTTGCTTGTTAAATGGTTAATCTAGATTTGTGTTGTATAACACTTGGTACAACAAATGCTTGGCACTCTCATAGCCCAACCGTATGGTATTACCTACACTTGTGCTATGAAAGGAACTTGATTTGTTGTTAACATAAGTTAGCATCATGAATTCCTAACAATATTTAAAAGTTTGGTGTTACTTAAATAAGATAATTAATATGATAATGTTAATAATTTATAATGAGCTATTAATGACAAATCATCTTATTGGAACCTCCTTTATGTGTGGTTTCCAGTTGAGTAATAAGAGTTTATACTATACTTGTTTGAAATACCATTAGTGGATCCTCTAACCTTGACATTTGTTTTTATCATTGTTTAATCCTTACATTAATCTTCCATCTCAAAGTTCTCATCAACTTCTTTATTATTATCATTATTATTATTATTATTATTATTATTATTACTATTACTATTATTGTTATTATTGTTGTTGTAATATTGTTGTCTATAATTTATACATTTAACCTCCCTGTGGTTCGACCCTGGTCTTGCCGGATTATTTATTACTTCGACACTCCTGCACTTTGGAGAAGACATCAATCTTTTGGTTGTGTCACCCACTTATATCAGTTCGAAATAGTGGCAAAGGAGTTTTGATATTCGAGGTATAACCATAATCTCCAGGCATCACTCCATAGTCTACTTTGTTTGCATATGAGGGCTTAGTTAATACCAATTTCGAGAGCCCATTAGCTATTGATTGGACTCTATATTTCCCCTGATTCTCTATCATATCTATCTCTTCATTATCTCTTACAGCCCCAATCCTTAGCTCTCCTAAAGTCAGCATTCTCGTAACCTTTTGATGAAACTCAATGCATTCATCAATGTGATGCCCTTTGTTGTAACCCATTTTCGGGTCCCCAAATAAATGAAATAAAATAAATAGCCAAAGGAGGTTAGAAAAATAACAGGAGGCAGAAGCGCTCAGCAAATGGTCAAGAAAATCGGTCAAGGAGGTTAAAAATACAAAGATGGATTTTTGACAATATATTCTTGAATGATGAGAGCCCTGTTGGATAAGAAAATTGGAAGTTTGAGGAGAAAATTCCAAATTTGGATGTTTATGGACTTAATTGGATTTTTATTTGAATTTATAGAGGTTTTGATTGCAAGAAAAATCGAATTTTAAGTCAATTTGGGCTTTTATTAGAAGAAATGTAAGTTCTGGGGCCAAAATATATTTTTTAGGAATTTATTGGGTCAAATCAGGTGCTTAATTGCATAAATATTGAAGTTTAATGGCCAATTAGGGGTTTAATTGTGAAAATCCGAAACCAGGGACCAATTTGGAAAAAACGGGTAAATATAGGGGGCTGTTTTGAATTGATTCAAGGGCCTAATTGAAGAAATTGGAATTTATTGATCAATTAAGGGCTAAATTGCATAAATCAGAGGCCAAGGACCAAAGTGAAAAACGCGGCCAACTATGGGGGCGGGAACCGAAATTGGCAGGGGTGCAATTGAATTGAATTAAAGATGATTGAGGGCTGATTTGAAGTTTGGCGCGTTCTGGCGCCATTTTTTAAATGAAACGGCGCGTTTTCTCCAAAACGACGCCGTTTCATACATAAATAAAAAATAAAAAAAATAAGAAAGACCGAACGATGTCGTTTTGAACAGCATTGTTCCCCTTTCTTCTTCCCCTCCCCCGAACCTGCAACAGAAGGAAGAAACTTTGTTTTTTGAAAATTTGCCCGCCCCTCTCTTCCCTGCATCTCCACCGAACAGCCCGAAGCCCCACACCGTGGACCACCGACCGAAGTCATTGGCCGACCACCGGCCGAAAGTAAAGGAACGGCGCCTTGCTGTCGCGGGTGGTGGCCGACCATGCCGTCGCGAAACCCACTCCCAGGCGCACTAATAACGGTCCCAACGCCTTTTCTCTCCTATAAAGAGAGAACAAAAAAAAAAGAGGAAGGGGACCGAAGGGAGGAGAGAGAGAGAGGAGACCGAAGAGAGAGAGAGAACGAACAAGAGAGAGGGAAAAGAGAAAGGAATAAACCGAAAACAAAACAAAAGAAAACAGAAAACAAAGAGAAAGGAAGGAAAAGAGAGAAATACCGAAAACGAAAAAAGAAGAGGGAAAGAGGAAGAAAATCTTTTCCCTCCGCCGCTTGGGAACAACCACAACGCCGCCGTCCGTGAAGCCACGACACCGCAGCACCGCCAATGACCGCCTCCTCCATGCCAGGTAATTCTTCCTTCCCTACAGTGAGTTGTCCCCTTGCATGCAGAACGAAATATCGTTCTGCATGCAGGGATGGGAGGGGAAAATAATTCCCCTCCCCACTTTCTTTTTTTTCTCCCACGGGCCAGACCGGTTCTGGCCCAGATTTAGGTCTGGGCCGGGTCTGGCCTAGACGAAATGCAGCAGGATGGACAGGTGGGCTGAGATCGGCCCAACCCCGTCTGGGCCGGATTGGCCCAGATTCCTGCTGGGTTGAGTCTGGCCCATTCGGTTGGGCCGGCCGAGCCCACATGATATATTATATTATATATTATTATATATTATATATTATTATATATGTATGTAAATTTTAAAAAATGTATAAAAAATATATTCTAAAAACTCTTGAAAATATTGATGATTTTCCTGCATATTTTTGTCAAAATGGCTTAATGTTGGTTTGTATTTTTATACCGTAAAGATACAAATCCAGTATTAAAATACCTAGTTTTCTTCAAAACATCAAAGATTTTCAAAATAAAAAATGTTTTTACTTTCACAAAAAATTTCAAAAGTTCTTTAAATATATTGTTGATTTTTCCTGCATATTTTTATTAAGGTGGATTAATGTTGGTTATTATTTTTATACTGTAAGGATACAAACCCAGTATTAAAATACCCAATTTTCATCAAAGCATAAAAAATAATATTTTCCAAAAATTGTTTTTGTTTTAAAATACGGCCTAGTCTCTCCAATATATATATATATATATATATATATATATATATATATATATATATATATATATATTATAACATCATATTTTCACACAACAAAGAAAATTTTTAAAACAATATATGTATTAGCATGCATGTTGGCTTTAATAACCAGTTTATTCAAGCCATGAGAACTAGGCCAATATTTCAAAAATTCTAAAAAATCTTTTTGTTTTCTTTTAGTATTTGGGATTACGAATTTATACGTAAAACGTATTCCTAAATATTATTAATAAAGTTTTGGTATAGACGTTAGAACAGTTAGGATTTTACCCGATAAGATAAAGACCTTCTTACCGAGGAGGACTTTTCTTGAACCATAGACAGACCAACAACTAGAAGTCCAAAAAAACACCTTAGTTTTTATCATACAATAAAACAATACAGCTTACCTTAGGTAGGGCGTATTTGGGGTACTAATACCTTCCCTTTACGCAACCAGTCCCCGTACTCGATCTCTAAGACCAGTTAGGGTTCCTAGTGACCAAAATACTAGGTGACGACTCCCATTCCATTTTCTACCAATAAAAGACAATATTTTCTTGTATCCCCATAGATATAGATAGATTTACATTGTAGATTAAGAAAATGGAACAACTAACTTATTTTCGCCGCACACGTGCGACACCCTTTCTTTTTATGGAATGGGCAAAAATCATTTTCCCTCATGCAATGTTCAGATGGTTTCTCCAAATGTCCAGATTGTACCTACATCTCGTATAGCCTTGACATGGTCACTTTTAACACCTTCTCTTTGCTACCGACCTCCATAGTATTCACTCCACTACCACCTACAGCATGTTTGGGTAGAGGGTTCAAATTCACGTTAGGCGAATCTTCAAAAGTGACCCATCCGATTTTGATAAGCTGCAATACCCTCTTCTTAAAAGCTACGCAGTTTTTGATGTTATCACCCGTATTACCAGCATGGCATTCACAAGTCAACTCGGGGTTGTACCAGGTAAGGAAAGGTGGTTGCATAGGTGGTAGTGGTAGAGGAGCTATATGTCCAATACTTAGCAATTTGGCATATAACTCTTTTAGGGTCATTGGCAAAGGTGGTAATTGTTCTTCTGGTTGTTGGTTGTCTCTCCTTTGGTAAATGTTTTGGTTATTGGCCGGGAATTTCATTTGATGGGGCTGGTTTGGGACAGAAGGTTTGGAAAAGTTAATGCTGGTGATTTGGGAGGTAGGTGTTTGGTAGTTTTGGTAGTTTTGTCCTTTCCCTTGGTACCTGCCTTCTAAGTTATTCACCTCAATTTCCTTTTTCTTCCCAAAAAAAACCCTTCTTCTCTATAGGTTCTGCAATTCTCCCGCTTTGGATTCCTTACTCAATCCTTTCAGTCATTCGCACAGCATCATAGAAATACTGGGCTTAGCTACCCATAAGGTGTTCGTAATATGGGGCCCTAAAAGTATTGGCAAACAATGTCACCATCTCTGTTTGATAGCTTGTACATTGATAGCTTGGTCTCTCTACCTTTGAGCATAAGCCCTCACTGACTCTTGAGTTCCTTTCTCCATGGTAATCAGACTGGTCCTATCAGGAGCAATCTCAAGATTGAACTTGTATTGCTTTAAGAAAGCATCTGCCATGTTCGTCCATTTCTTTATCCTAGCATTGTCCAGCCTCATGTACCAGCTGAGGGCCGATCCTGTCAGGCTATCCTGGAAGAAGTAAATTAACAATTTATCATCATGGATAACTTATACCATCTTGTTATAGTAGGAACGAAGATGGGTCTTTGGGCATTCCATTCCGGTATACTTAACAAACTCCAGCACTTTGAACTTCTTTGGAATTATAATGTTAGGCACCAAACATACTTCAGCGGCCCTAATTAGGTCAAATAAATCATTTCCTTGAAATGCCCTTAGCCTCTCTTCTAGTGCAGTCAACTTATCATACACTTCATGATTAGAGAATTTGACGTCAGGTGGATCCTCGTTTGTTAAATCCATTGTAATAGGGATTTGGATGGGCCGAGTGGGATTAGGATGCTGCGTATTTGGTGTATTTTCCCCCACGTTTATAGGTGTGACAGGAATTTGAACTGCTGTTGGTGCTTCATCAGGTTGAGTAGACGTTCCCTCTCCATCTCTAGCTCTCAACATTTGCTCTAACATACTGGTCAGGTGCGCCACATCATTCCGAACTCCTTCAAGCTCTTTTTGGTACTGAGCTTGTAGTTGTGACCTTTCTTCGTTTTCCATTCTTTTTCTTTGTCGAGTGTTACAAATGCGTGCATAGATGTATGAGAAAAATGCATGATTGTGATAAGAATGCTTTGTTCATTGGGTATGGATGCAGCCTTCTTGTGAATGAATAATAGCCACCACATTATAAACATAGGTTCTCTTGTCACATTGCTTTGATAGAAGTACTGCCTTTCGAGTCGTTTGCTTGAATCATATTCACCAAGAGACAGATTTTGTATAAGAAGCTGGGTCAACGCCCTTTTCATTAATGCTTGATAAGTTTATTACATTTAGAAATAAAAAAGGAAATGCAACATGTTAATCCCTTTCCTCCACAAACTCTTTAGCCAAAGGTAAGAAGGCAAAGTCGCGGTTCTCAATCTTCCCTAGAAAGGCATCGGTTTCAGCTAGGTTTCGGCGATAGCGAATGATGTCCCCTCCCACATTCTGCGCATTGATTCTAATAATTCAAGCATGTGCAACAGCTTTGTCCATTTGCTCATATGTCTTGGTCATCTTTTCTATGAGCAACATGTTGGTTCTGTTCAAAGCAGTGTTGTTGGCATCGATTTGATCCTTGTGTTTTTCCATTGCTACTAGTTTCTCATCTAAATACTTTACCTTTTCACGTTCTTTGTCAAGTTTTATCCTCATAACTTTTATCTCATTCTTCTTAACCGCTAACTCTGCTTCAACATCCTCGAAACCTCTCCTTTTACTTTCTTCTTTTGCAATCCCCATCGAACGGGTTTCCAACTCCATATATTTCTTATTCAAATCCTCATACTTCCCAATCCTATCCATCAGTTCGAACTACACTTGTGCAAATTTTTCTTGGTAATATTCTGCACTTCCTTAGCAATTGTTAAAGTCAATCTCCATTGCTTCAAGTTCAGAGCAACTTTGCATCCAATCCAAACTCATTCCAACTAGCTCCTTCTCGCTTTCTTTCCTAGCAATCTTCTCCTTACCTAGCTTTAACTCAAGCTTTGTTATTTTCGCATCTCTAGACTGTATTTGCTCATCTAGAAATGCTCTCCTTTTATCCTCTTCTAGCATCATTTCTTCCAACATTGCCTTGTCTTTTCTGCTTTTGCTTAACTCTATCCAAAGTTTTTCCACTTGTCTTCTCAACTCATCTTCATTGTTTACCCTTTTTCTCTTAATAGGCTCTTCTACAGCTTAGGGAGATTTGGCTCCTACACAAGGCATGGCTGAAGCAGCTAAGTCTCTCCATGTTGCATATCCTTCGCTTGCACTTGGATCTTTTAAACCTTCTATCTCAACTAAAACCAGATGCTTCCAATCTTGTTTGATGATCTCCAAAACCTCTTTTGCAATGGGATCTTTGAACAAACCAAAGAATTAACCAATTCCCATAGTCCTGGAACAAACTGCATGCCCCCAAGCTGCCTTACCACTAGGGCAGGAGCATAACTCACATAACCTGTAATCCCTACTAATGGTACCCAACATCTTTGTCCACAACTCATTAGGACTTTCATTGTCGTTACCCATGGGGCTCTCTACTTAAATCACTATTAGGCAAACCTTCTAATTTGTCAACCCAACCTTGGTTGTCTAGATCTCCCCATTCTTCTTCTTCTACTAACTTCAGGGGTCTTTAGGTGAACCACCAAAAATTATTGAAGACAGGTTTTTTTGTTTCGATATGGTTAACCATCCAAATATACAACAATTACGTGCAACATCTCATTGCTCTTTTTTCGGTCCTCCTACAATGGTTAAGTGTCAAGATCGTTTCGGCTAAAATAGCAGCCACTAGATTGATTTGTGTATTCTCATACTCTACATAAGCAGCAGCGGCCTCCAAACTCACTACACCCATCTGGCTTGGGAACAACACAAGGCCAAATATGCCTAAGGCAATCAATCTCTCTTTTTCTAATCCTGACTTCTTTTCTGATTCAATTTATAGCATCCTCCATTTCAAACCAGTAGCATTCTTTTCATAAAACTTTTCCAAGTTGGAGATTCTGAGCAGTTTTGACAGTTCGGGGATGATCTTGTCAGATCTCAAAGGCAAATAAATCCGATATAGATTGTTTGGAAACTCAATCAACAATTCATATTCCTCAATAGTGGAACATGGTCTATGCTTCCAAAAGAAAAACATCGGTAGTCTGGATCCTAAAAATTAACTAAAGCTCGCACTGATGGGCTTAAAACTTCTACCCTTGCAATTTCCACCAAACGTCCGTATTTCCTAAAAAATGCATCTTTATCTACATTCTAAAAATGAGTCGTTAACTTGTTCACCTCACTCATAATGCAATTCAGGTTCTTGATTGGTGACATCTTCTTAGCATCGCTTCTAAGACAGTCTCCTTCAATCAATTGTGACAGTTCAGAATTTTTCCCATACTTTATGATGGAAGATTTAGTGATGATGGCCATTTCGTTCACAAGTCCTACAATTCAAAATGCATTGGGGTTAGACTTGTTTTGATGCAAAAGATATTATGGAGCATACACCCTAAGGATAGGTTGTGGTTCGTTTATGTGAGACATAGGGTAGGTTTAGTACTTGGTCTCTAAAAAGAGGGTCTCTTGTTGTTCCAGTGATCACCCTCGTAAAGGCAATATAGGGGTCCAGCAGATAGTGGGATGGCACGTGTACCAATCACAATTAGTCTAAACACTCAGCAAAGAGTTGGGGTTTACACAAACTCAAACCTTGACTCAAGTCATAAGGCAAGCTGCTAGTTCCCCACTTAACTTAAAGTTACATGTATGTGCCCTCAAAAACATAATAATAATAATAATAAAGTGATGCATGACTATACCATGTATGACAGAATGTAAAGATGCATGCTAAAGCTTTTTAAACAAAGTATCATTCATATAAGAAAACAAAAACCAATAACACATAACATAAACAAACAAATTATCAAGCCTAGTCCTAGTCCCCAGTGGAGTCGCCATCCTGTCGCACCCTCGCAGTGGAGCGTGGCGGAGAGGTGACTTTCGATTGATTTTGGGGTCTTTTTTTTTGTTTAATGTAAAGGAGTCGCCACCTAGTATTTTGGTCACTAGGAAACCTAACTGGTCTTTCACAGATTCTAAGGTAAGGGACTGGTTGCGTAAAAGAAAGGTATTAGCACCCCTAGTACGCCATACCTAAGGTAAGTTGCTTGATGTTTGGTTTGCTTTATAATTATTATGGTGTTAGTGTTTTCTAATCCCATCATTTTTTTTAGGTTTGATTCAAACTAAATTTATTAGGATAGAAATCCAAGGAGATTCCATGTGCTTCGAAAGCTCATTTTTCCCTTAGTATTTCAAGAGTTTGCGAGTCGTAAATCGCAAGGAGGAGGGACAAAAATTTAGAAATCTAGGGCGCTAAGAAAAACCTATATTTTTTTAGTGTTTTATACTCTCACTGCTCGTAAATCGTGAAGTAAAAAAAATTTTAAAATGTCCTCGATTATAATCAAGGCTTCTTTCAAGGATGTGTGCGGATTTATTATTCCTAATAATATTTTGGATATTCTTCCTTTAAGGATTTCTTTATCCAAACATTAGCAGTGAATAATAGATGAATTCCCCCCAAAATAAGATTTTTATATTTTTTTGAATATTGGCCAATACCCTTTGGAGTTTTACAAACATGTTGTAAAATCCCAAAATGCAAGAAAACAATTTTTTGTTGTGTTTAAGAAATCCATTCGAAAACACATTTTCAAAACTTTCAATATTTTTTATATATAAAAAAAACATTCAAAACATGTTAGGGTATTGGTCGTATGCAACACACAAGAAAATATTTTTATATATATTTTTTGTCAAAACGCAAACATCACAATTAGACGTAAACACCAAAATAGAAAGTAGCAAGCCATCATTCACATTACAAGAACTACAAGAAACTTGAAATAATTCGTAACAAAAATTGTTCAAAGCCAAATCAACTTAAAATTCTGTACACTGGAAAGGACTAAGTCCATATGCATGAGGGAGCCAAAGTTTTGAAACTGAAATTTTGAAATCAAAATCCTACTGCATGTGACCATGACTCATGACCTATTTTCTTTTTAACAATCCGGGAGAAAAAACTGCCATGCTAGTTTCATACAAAAACGAAGAGCTTGGGACGACATGCTTTTATAACACATATATATCATGGACTAGAAACCAAAGCAAGACCTGGCCGGCTATTTCAATCAAAAAAAAATGGAAGGACACGAACAGAAAAGGGAGTTGCTGATGAAGAAAACAACAGCCGCCTTCCCCGGTTCCTTAATTCTGAACCAGCGAAAGAAAGGAGATAAAAAAAAAACACCAAAGGCTAGCCAAATCTTAACATAGTCACCCATCCAAAACTCAAAACCACAGCAGGAACAACACAAAGCAAGCGGGCATTGTACAGTCTAAAATTGAAAATGAATGTGCAAAGCAAAGACAAAACAGGTACAAAAGATTTAAAGGCAGGAAAGGAGGAGAAAGTTAAGACTTACCTGTATGTCTCACTGTTTTCTTTTATACAGAAGATGAAATAAAACCAAGCAAACATTGCTGTCAAGGTTTAGCAGCAAAGCTCCCTCTCCATCTTGTCTTTTTTTCTCTCCTCTTTCCTCGCAATAACACCAGAATGCAAGAAAGAAAGCTCCCTCTATGTGCTGCGTTTTTTACTCTGCCTCTCTTACGTTTTTCTTGTCTGTCTTTGGCTATTTCTTTCTTTGCTCTTTTCTCTCCATTTTTCTCTTATTTTTTTGCTCTGTTTTTGCTGCCCCTGTTAGGTCATTAGAAGGGCTTATATATAGTCTAAATATGTCTCTATTTAGGAAGGATTCAATGCATTAATCCTAGGACGTAAATCCCTACTGATTTGCAGTAAAAAAATGCAAAAGGAAACTGCAATATTCTGATTTTGTGTTGGTGCTTTACGTCTGATTTCTTTCCAGTTTTAGAGGAGGGTGTGGCTATTTTCTTTCCTTCCATAGGGCCAGTTGCTCCTTTTGAAATGAGGCAACAAAAATCGTGGTTACAGCTCCAAAAATCAGGCATGATGATAAAGGAAAAACAGCAGGAATTTGCAGCGAAAAAAAGGAAAGAAATCATATGGAGGGTGCAGCTGTAAAGTCTCATTTTCCTTATTCGGTGTGGAAAAAATCATGTCATTTATGATGATCTTGCCCCCCTCTCCAGCTTTCAATATCCTTCTTCAATTCAATCCCTCATTTTAACACTTTTTGATTCAGTCCTTGGTCCAAAAACAATCCTTTGAATCAGCCTCGCGAACTTGAGCTATATCCTTCCCGCGGTAGAATTTTCTACCTTCACATTAGATATTCAAATGGGAATATCTTGAGCCTCTGATATCGAAATCAAGTGATTCAAAAGCTCAAATTCATCTACGCGTCTAGGACTACAACTTTGATGAAGGAGTCGAAGTGAGATAAAATCTTTTTACAGAACAGAAACTGGCAGTAATCTAGTGGGTCAAAAGGGATCTCCAAGTCTAACTCAAAAACTGATGAATGTCGAGAATCCTGATATGATTGAGAGTATGAACTAAGAATAAAAATCACAAAAACTAGGCCAAAATAGAGTTTTTTTAGTGCAGACTCGAGTCAATATCCTTCTCGCGGCAGAATTCTCTACCTTCATATTAGATATTCAAACGGGAACATCTTGAGCCTCTGATATCAAAATCAAGTGATTCAAAAGCTCAAATCCATCTACGCGTCTAGGACTACAACTTTGATGAAGGAGTCAAAGTGAGATAAAATATTTTTATAGAACAGAAACTGGCAGTAATCTAGTGGGTCAAAAGGATCTCCAGGTCTAACTCAAAATCTGACGAATGCCGAGAATCCTGATATGACTGAGAGTATGAACTAAGAACAAAAATTACAAAAACGAGGCCAAAAATAGAGTTTTTTTAGTGCAGATTCGGGTCAATATCCTTCTAGCGGTATAATTCTCTGCATTCACGTTAGATATTCAAACAGGATCTTGAGCCTCTAATATCAAAATCAAGTGATTCAAAAGCTCAAATTCATCTACGCGTCTAGGACTACAACTTTGGTGAAGGAGTCAAAGTGAGATAAAATATTTTTACAGAATAGAAACTGGCAGTAATCTAATTGGTCAAAAAGGTGCTTGATCTGACAATGCTGAGCATCCAAATCTGACTGAGAATCTGCCCTAAGAACAATGATCCCGAGGACCTAATAAAGGTGTACATCAATTTTTCAATATGTAATGAGTGACAGAATATACCTAGGATGGTCAGATATCGTATGAAACTGCGTCAGAATTAAAGCCTAAGTTGGAACAAAAAATTGTGACAGCAGCACAACCATTTTTTTAGTGCAAATTCTGAGGGATTTAATCAACCTTAACGACCAAATAAAAAAGAAACGAATTTAGCATTATGAAGACTCCTAATCAACCTAAGAAAACCTGATGATTTTGGTAGCAAAGGGGAAGGATAAAAAGAGCAAAAAACAGCTCGAACAAGGTTTTTGAAAAAAAATATTTATTTATGTGCTTTTATCAATCTTCTGGCGAACATGAGCTAAACTCCTACACTCTGTTCAAAAGAGGTATACATCGTCTCCAGCATGTGGGGGTCCAAAATTGAGTACCAACAGGTTTGATAAAAACTTTGAAGTAATAAGAGAAGATATACTCTTTTTTGTTAAGAAACAAGACCTTAGTTGATGTGATCTAAGCAACACCAAAGGATCTATTGGAGGTTCCAGTTGATCCAATACAAGGCTTAGGGTTAAAAGGTTCAAAGAGGTTTTCAATTAAGGTCTTTGAGATACATGGGCTAAGGTGGACTTAAATTGGGTAATAAATAATGAAGAGCAAGCCTTAATTAATCTTATTCATGTTCATTAAGGACTTGTTGGTGGAACCAAGGCCATTACACAATAATTGGGATAAAAAGACTCAAATTGGACCGTCGACCTTTCTCTACTATTTTGATCATAATTGGAGCTACATGTCAAATTTTGATATGATTCCAGTTGGGCTGGAAACTAGACTTCCATAAATTTCTAATGATAAATGGCATGCCTTCTAATTCATTAAGACAAGAGAGAACCATTCATTTCAAGTTGGGATTTGATACTGCCAGTAGATTACAAGAAAAACTAACCTTGTCTTACTTTAATTAGTTGGACTATTGATCTATCTCTGTTTTGGTGCGGCAACACTTATTTAAGTTTAATACTTTTATTTTATTTATTTTAATTAGTTTAGGCTAGTTTTAGTTTAGTTTGGGTATTATTTAAATTGGGTTTATGTGTAACCTATTAGGGAAACTAAGGTTATTTAGCTTTCTAGTGTAAGTACTGTTTGTGAAGAATATTAAAAAAAAAAGATTTTTTCAAAATAAAAATATTACCTCTCTTAGTTCCTAATTGAACTTCAACTCTTCAAACAATTGACCATTCTTTGCTAGTGATTTTATACTTCTTTTGCTCATCTCCGGGTATAGGTGTTGTGATTGGGTGGTTTATAATCTTATTCTCTTGGAGCAAGTTTTTCATTGTGATAAGCTCAATTTCATACTCAAACTTGGATTAGATAGATCTTGGGTTCGTGAATTCCATTAAGTTCTGTTAGAGTTCGCATCATAGCCAAAACTAGAAAGAAAGAAAATCGAGAAACGACACAAATTAAAAATTAAAGGGATATAACCTGATAATAACACAAGCTCTGATATCAGTTGATGTAGACACCTCCCAAAACATGTTAAAATCATATTTGAATGGTTTGCAACTTGACCCAATGAGGACCTGCTTTAGAGAACCAAATTATGTGCAATTATCATTCTCACCTTACGCCTATAAATAGATGCAAACGAGTAGTATAAAATCATAACAAAGTTGATCAATCCTTTGAAGAGTTTGTAAGTTCAATTAAGAAATTAGTATGTGATGCGAAACTTGTGATTATATGGTCACGCAACCCACAACAAGATTCACAACGAATCCTAAAAAGATGAAATAGATCTAATAGGAGTGTGACATAATGGGAACTTATCCTAAGACACCAAAACTACTGAAATAATAGCATCTACCATACAAATACCAATCCATGAATGAGAAGTATAAAGAAGATGTCATAAAGCTAGTTAATATTTGATAAGGTAATTTAGTTTGTTAGATAACCAAAGAATATGAGAATCTCTCACACACAAGCTAAATAAATTTGGCAGCAATAGTATTATCAAGTCTGAAAATTTTGTCCTTGTAAAGAGTATTTATACTCTTGAAAATGAAAACTCTAATGGATTTACCATTGTGGGCTAAATTGGTCCTCTTATGAAACTAACCCAAATTCTATACTAATAAACCCGAAAGCATGGACCTAAACAAGCCGTGGGCCATAGCTGAAAACTAATTAATAATTAATGTCAAACAAGTCTTAGGTCTTAGCTAATTAACCAAACCCAAAAGTATAAATTAATAATGGGAAAATAAGTGTTAAAGTTCTCTCTAAGCTATCGAAACTTAAAGGGAGCTGATTAGTACTTAAAAGTGCATGTTTATCAAGGTTTTATATCATCATTTTGCACTTGAAGTATCAATAACTCCTTAACTAAAGCATGTTTTATAATAACAAGTTTGATACTATAAGATACCTTAATTTATGGTAAATGCTCATCTTATATGCAGGTCTATCACATAAATAAAAGAATTGATTGATGAGTTTAAGTATTGAAAGTGAAAGGACAAAGAGATGGCCAAACTTAGAAAAGAGATGTCGGTGCAGTCCAAACCGGAACATTGCTCAGTAATTGGATCATATCTGGAGCTCTAGATTTCGGATTTAGGTCCATTTTATATGGATGGAAAGGTAAAACAAAGGCCTACAACTTTCATGAGGAGCCCAAGATTTGAAAAGGTCGTTTTGAAGTCCAAATTGAAGGAACAACGAAGAAGTCCGAAGCTGTCCTGCAGCCCAAACACTATTTAGTGTTCAGCCCATATCTTGAGTTCTAGAAGTCCAAATGACCTCATCTTTTTTTTGTTGGAAAGCTGAGACAATTTCCTAGAACATTCCTGAGGATTCTGGGCAAATTATGATGTTAGCAATGACGTCTTGACCAGACAAGAAGATAAGGATTGTTATCAAGTCAAGATGTGGCCACCCACTCATCAATTAGTCAACAAATCAATAGTTCCAAATTTTGGCCTATAAAAGGAGGCACTTACCATGTATTGAGGCATCTTGGTGTTCAGATCAAGATCATGCTATTGCTTTCTCTCTTTGTATTGCTTATGTCTTGCTTTTATTAATATCAAGTTTATGCACTTCATTTCCTTTCCTTTACTTAGTTAACCTCTTTCTCATTTATGTTCTTATCTTGTTCATTTATGTTTCTTTCTTTCATTATGTTCAGCTAAGTTAATTATGTCAAGGTGAAAAGGGTACACTAATGGTGTAAGAATAAGTATAATATAAACTTACATGGACCTTAACGTTGGATACTAACATGTTTTATATTTGTTATCTTGTTCACTTTTAATACTTTGCTTGTTAAATGGTTGATCTAGATTTATGTTGTATAATATTTGGTACAACAAATACTTGGCACTTTCATAGCCCATACTGTATGGTTTAACCGACACCTGAGCTATGAAAGGAACTTGATTTGTTGTTAACATAAGTTATAATCATGAATGCCTGCCAACATTTACAAGTATTAGCTTTATTCGAATAAGATAATTAATGTAATCATGTTAACAATTTATAATCTGATTGGAACCTCCTTTATGTGTGGTTTCCAATTGAGTAATAAGAGTTTATATTATACTTGTTTGAAGTACCATTAGTGGATCCTCTAACCTTGACATTTGTTTTTATCATTGTTTAATCCTTACGTTAATCTTTCATCTCAAAGTTCTCATTAATTTCTTCATCTTCTGCTTTCATTATTATTATTATTATTTACATTCTGTTTATATTATATAATATATATATATATATATATATATATATATATTTGATCTTTTCATAAACTCAGTATATAGGCTGGAAACCTGTGACCCGATCTTTAGATCATTCTCAGGTATAACAACGCCACGTATTGAGTACAATAATAATAATTATTGTTATTGTTGTTATTGTTGTTGTTGTTGTTGTTGTCGTCTTGTTATTTATAATTTATACAATTAACCTCTCTGTGGTTCGACCCCGGTCTTGCCGGGTTATTTATTACTTCGACACTCCTGCACTTGGGAAAAGACATCAAGCTTTTGGTCGTGTCAGGAGCCAAAAGAAAAAAAAACACAACTAAAACTAAAGTATTTATAGAGTCCCTAGCTACCATATATATCCTGGAAAAGAAAGGACTTTTACTTTTTTAATGAGTTCAAACTACATTAGGAATCCTTGTAGCCCAAGCTCATGCACAAGTTTATGACTTACACAAGCCTGATTTAATATCCATTTACTGCCAAAATTAACCCATTTCAAGTCTGGATTGATTGAGCCAAAAATAACCAAGAAATAATAATTTATCAATGAATCTGCCAAAACATTAACAGCAACTACAACCAATTTAAAAAATATGTTACTAGATTTTAATTAACCTAAAATTTTAACAAAATATATTTTCATGTGTTTAGTATCTCCTTGTAAAATTTTAGCTTTATCTTATGTATGTTTTGAGCGATAAACTTAATCTTGCAAAACTAGTTAGTATGCATTTTAAGGTAAATTTCAAACCTAACATGGTTCATATTAGTATGAGAATAACTCAATCACATTAAAAATAGCAAAAATGTCATATTTTTTTATTAAAAAATAGTATTCTCTTCAAAAAGTCTCTATAAAAGAGTATTTATACTAGAAAGAATCTTAAGTCTAATAGGATATCCCTAGTGAATATAGATAAACCTAATAAATAATAATACTACAATGAAACAAAATTTAAATAAAGCCTTAATATCTCTAAAAAGACTAATAATAATAATTAAAATATAAATAAAACAATAACCCAACTAATTTAAATAAGACTAAAGTTGTTTTCATAATTTGCTAGTAGAATCAAAGCCTAACTTCGAATGCATAATTATCTCTCATATTAATGCATTGGTGCCTTATATTACTAGAAAGTTATGGATGTCTAGTTTTCAATTCAACTGAAATCATATTAAAATTCCTTCTGTATCTCTAATTATGACCAAAATAGTAGTGAAACGTCAAAATTGATAGGTTTGAATCTTTTTTTTTATCTTTTTATAATGTTTGGATGTCCACCTACAAGCCTTTCTTATTAATCAAGGCTTATACTTCATTCTTTAATAACTTCTTGAAGCTCACCTTATTAGCCCATGTATTTTGAAAAAATCCCTATGTATTGTCACTGGACCAATTGAAACCTTTAACAGATCTCATGGTGTTGCTTGGATCGCATCAAATCATGTCCAACTTACACAACAAGAATTCACAGTTTTACCGACGGAAATATTTTGTCGGTATGTGATTGATAGTACGTCGATAAAATATTTACCGACTAAATTACCAACGGAATACGGTCGTCGGCTTACCTTTCGTCGGTGATTCCCCATTCCATCGCTATATCGGTCGGCAAAACAAAAAAACCATTTACCGACGGTTTTACAGACAGAATTTGAGCGCCAAAAAAAAAATTCTCGCTTCAATAATATCGACAGATTGTTATTCCGTCGGTTATATCACAATTCACCGACGGTTACTTTCCGTCGGTAACTTAGTCGGTGAATTGTTGAAACACCGACAGAATACACCGTTTGTGAATTCGTCGGTATTATATATTACCGACGGAATTAATCCGTCGGTAAATATGTTGGTGAGTCATGAAAACACCGACCGAATTTATCCGTCTGGAAATTTTTCGGTGATGGTCGCGGCTACTGTCTAATGCCGACGGATATATTCCGTCGGTAAATCCCTTTGTAATGTTTTTTTTTATATAATTATTTAGAATACATAATATAAAATGATATAAATTAATGGTAATAAAAACCAATTATGCAAATAAATTTTATATTAAGCATCAAAAACAAAAAATGAAAGATAAATAATATTCATTACAAAATGAAATGTTTCAAAAAAACATTAAATGAAATTTTAAATGTAAATAATGTTTATCAAAAATTAATATAAAGGAGGATCAGGAGAGGAGGAGGAGGAGGAGGCTGGCTGTTATGCGGCCAACTTGGATTGGGTGCACATGTTCCACCTTATGATATGTTTATGACCATTTGACTAAGCTCTTCATAGGCCGCTCTTTGTTGTGTAGATTCTGTTGTGTATTGTTCTTTGAGTTGTGTGTACGCCTCTGATATCTGGTCGCACCTTTGCTGCAAGGCCATGAACTCCTTAGATTAGGAGCTCGATACTGATTGGGAGCTCCCGACGGTTGAAGTAGTACGGGTCGTCCGCAAGTTGTCGACCCTAGTGTTGGAGAGCCCGTAAACCCGATTCTTATCAGGTCCACCTGACGATCCAGCCTCCATCCACAAATCTGGGTCGAATAAAAAAAGTAAAATGGTTGAATAAACATAGCACAAAATGTTGAGAGCGGCTGTCAATGAACTGTTGCACCCCCTTTTGGCGGTCTTGACTCCGCACGTGCGTCTCCACAAACATCTCCATAGGGCTCGACTCACGTCCAAGAGACGTAGCCTATAATGAAAAAAATTTACTAACAACAAATTAATTGAACGATATATTTCTTTTAAATTAATCTTACCATCCATTTCGCATGTGCAGCAAACGGAACGGAGCCACTGGTGTGCATTGTCACCGAGCCATGAATTGGTCGATTTCGGTTGCCAGCACCGGACTGTGAGCGTCGTGTGAACCGCTCAAACGTCACGTGCTCCGGATAGTGCGGCCATATATCCTCCGAGATGTATATCGGTTTGAAATCCCTCCAAACCGCAACATCATTCTAGCCTTGGAACCCCCTATCCCTCGCAGTTTGTTTTGCCTTTTTTTGGGCTTCGTACCAAAAATCACGCAACCTACTTAACGCAATCAAAAATTACATTTCGAAACATAAATTTTTTTGTAAAAAAAAGTTGTATTGTTTTCGATGTTACCTAGTTGCCGCATGATTTTCCCACACCCTCCTCACAATGCTATTATGTTCGTCCTTCCAGCAGAATCGATTCTGTGTATAAAAAATAATTTTAAAAAATGTTAATAATTTATTTACAATTATATTAAGAATTTATTAGAAATAAGCTGAAAATTATATATTAACACGAACCTCAAATCTGGAAAACCATGCATTGATTTGAGGCATCCATTCAGGATGCCTGGATATCTGACTTCATTGAAACAATGGAATCTCCATCGACGCTTTGAACACCGATGATATTACTCGGGCGGCCTCAATGTTTGTGAACCTAAAAAGAATTGAAATTAATTAAATAGTGACTTCATAAATTTGTTTTAAATTTGTTTTTAAAAAAAAATTAAAACCTTAACAAACTTACATTGAAAGATCGTCCTTCCATTGTGCCTCGTACTTGCGGGTCCATCGATTCCGTTGCGAAGGCATGCCGCTTCTACGACGTGAAACATCGTTGGAAAAGGCAGCATCAACTGACGGCGCAAGTGGTGTAGGTGCCTCTTCTTGAGAGGCACCTAAGGAAATGTCTTCGTCGCTGCTAGACGAACTAGATGCGACCATACGCGTACATGCAGCTCTGGTTTTTATTCTCTGCATCTAACCAATTTTATATTAATAATTATATAATTCAATTGAAATGTTAAAAAAAATTCGGCAACACCTCCCCTATACTTGGATACTACCCAAATCCACAAACCTGCAAATATTAACAATAGCCACAACAAATTGACCCAATCTATACTAATTATTCCAACATATTCAATTACTAATCCTAAGGTAAATTCTACATTAACAATTACAATTCAACAAATTATTCAACAATTATGTCAATACAAAAAAACTATAAATTCAAAATAAATAGAAACAATTAAACACAAATCATCAAGTTAGAGTAAAATTAATAATTCTTTCAACATATTAAATTACTAAATCTAAGATGAATTCAACATTAACAAATTATTAAATATTCATTATGGCAATACAACAATAAAATATATTCAATAAATTTTAAAAAAATATAAACTAACAATTAAAAACATATGCAATTACTAATTATTCCAACAAATGCAATTACTAATTCTAAGGTAAATTCAACATTAACAATATTAATTCATCAAATTAATCAATAATTATATATGGCAATACAACAATAAATTATATTCAATAAATTAAAAAAAATATAGACTGACAATTAAAATCAATGGAAATAATTAAATACAAATCATGCAATAATAGAGTAAAATTACTAATTATTCTAACATAGTCAATTACTAATTCTAAGTTAAATTCAACTTTAACAACAAATATCCAATAAATTAACTAATACCAATTATAACAACACAACAATAAAAAATATTCAAAAAATTCAAAAAAAAAACCTACATCAAGAAAAGGAACGAAATATACATACCTTAATAATATGTCCAATTCAAAACTTTATCTACATTACAAAAAAATACACCAAAACAACAAAATAACAAAAATAAAAACTACAACTAAAATAAAAGAAAATAAAATAAAATAGAAAAAACCACATACCTTTATTCAAATCTTGCAAGAGATTCAAGGTGAAAGCCTTGAAGGATTGAGAGCAAAAAACTGAGAATTACAAGGCAGCGGAGGAGAAGAAAAAATGAGGGGAAGCAGTGGGCGCTGGAAGTTATAGGTTATATGGCAGATTTACCGACGGATTTACCGACGGATATTAAAAAATATTATTAATTTTTTAAATTTGTCGGTAAAAGGTCAAAAATCCGTTGGTAATTTTTAAATTTCGCACTGAATTTTTTAATTGCCCTCCAAATTTTTCGCGGTCCGTCGGTGATTCCGTCGGTAATATGACATGGTCAGACGTGCATTCAATTCACACCCTTTGGAATTCGCGCATTCCGTCGGTATTTTTGTCGATAAAATTTGCCCACCAGCAACTTACCGATGGAATTAAACCGTCGGTATAAACGTCGATAAATTCGTCGGTATAGACGTCGGTGATTGTTGCATTTTGGTGTAATTATTTTTGAACTCTCTGTGAGATGCCGATGGACGGTGGTCCGTCGGTATGGACGTCGGTGATTGTGGCATTTCGGTGTAATTATTTTCGAACTCTCTGTGAAATTCCGACGGACTACGTTCCGTCGGGATGGACGTTGGTGATTATGGCATTTCGGTGTAATTATTTTCGAACTCTCTGTGAGATGCCGACGGACTATGTTCCATCGGTGAAGATGTCGCTAAAATCGTCGGTATAAATGTCGATGATTGTGGCATTTTGGTGTAATTATTTTCGAACTCTCTGTGAAATGCCGACGGACTATGTTCTGTCGGTATGGACGTCGGTGATTGTTCAATGTACATTAGGTGTTGTGTTTGTATTTTCTGTTTACCTTCTTGCAAAAAATTCAATGACAAACTGTCCATCGCACAAAACAATAGCAACAGTGCTTAAACAATAAATATATATTTCATGTTTCAAAATATATCATCCATAATGTAAATTACATTAAGAAAAGGGTTTTACACAGAATTATCTTCTTCTTCTTCGTCATCAATTGAATAGCCATCACCTTCATCGCAATCTTCAATATGGATATCATCTTCTTCATCGACATTTGCTTGTCCGCTAGAGCTCAAAACAACGTTCAACTCCTCTACGTCAACATCAACAAGACTATCATCGGAAACACGAAAATTTGAATTTTCTTTCAATTCAATCGAAGGAGCAACTCAATATGGTTCAACCAACTCACTAACTTGAAAGACTTCATCCCGCACACTTGTTTCTTTATTCTCATCCTGAACAACCTCGACACGACCCCGTGGTTTCGTTTTTAAAACGGACAACCAATCAACTCTTGATCGATCCTTTCTAAATGAAGGGGTGTATGTGTAATAAACTTGTTGACATTGCTTTGCGAAAACAAAGACATCGTTTATGTTGCGGAGTCTAGCTTTTGAGTTGATTACGACCAGACCATGGTGCATATCAACTCTGATTCCTCTGTCCGTCGTGTCATACCAATAGCATTTGAATAAAAACACTATATTCTGCTCGCTATGATATTGTAGTTCGACAACCTCTTCTAATCTACCATAATAGTCAACTTCTACCTCACTACTTGTGGATCCTTTAACACAAACACCGCAGTTGTATGTCTTTCTTCCTTGCTCGTATTCTTCAGTATGGAAAACATATCCATTGACAAAATACCCGTTGTAGCACTTAAATTTTCTTTCAGGCCCAAGACTTAGTGAAGACAATGACTTAGACGCACTTCTTCCCATTTGATAAACCTTGTATACATGTAATGTACTTCAATAAACGGTAAATGAACAAGAATCTTGTAATGGCATGCATACGTACAATAATTTTGCAAGTTAGAATGAGTTTGTGATAGTGCTTACATGTGTTCTGAACCATACGACAAATTGTTCATGTGAAGCCCGAGAATAAAGTATACAAAGAGGGGGAGGTTTATAATAATTCCAAATGTTGTTATAATATAAAATAAAGCAAAAATAATAATAAAAAAAATAATACTGAAAAAAAAAGGTGAAAGATGTGGCCAAAATGGAATTAAGAAGAGATGGGACTATAAATACCCATCCCTTCTCTCATCCATGGCCGGCTGATAATAAGAATAAGGAGGGGGGAGAATTTCATATTTTTCTTTCATCAAAACTTGGAGTAAACACCTAAAATTAGTAAACCCAAATAAGCCTTGGAATTATTAAGTGGAGGAACACAATCGGGTGGAAGAATTAACAAGAAGAAAAATGAAGAATTGGTGAAGAGAAGAGGGGGAAAAGTGGTTGACAACATACAAGGAGAAGAAGGCTAAGATTCTTCTAAAATTTGTGAAGTAAAGTTTAGATTTTCATCCAAGTAAGGAGTTCTAATTCCAATTTCTATGAAATCAACTTCAATTTGATTAGAAGTTTATGCCTTTCTTGAGTTGGGAATTAGGGTTCTTTAACATAAAATGTTGGGAAAATGCAGAAATGAGTGAGGTTAAATGGATTAGATTAATCTAAGTGCCTTAAAGAAAAAGAAGAAGAGAAAAACGGATAGAGAGAGCTGCAGATTTTGGAGTAAAACCAATAATACTCCGGTGGCCATATCTCAGGACTCCATCGTTGGATCATGCTAAGTTTTGGATATGTTGTTCTTATTACACTTATCTACTAACTGACTGGTGGGATTGGAATGAACACCCTCCATTTGATAGAAATCATCATCGGGAACTCTTGGTTCCCTTGGCCACATTCTTTGTTGGATACTGTAGAGAGGGAATGAGAACTTATGGTGTGCTTAATTTATTAATTTGGTACCAGTGACCTTAAGAAGACATAAAATGAGACGGGAATTCCATGAATAAAGGGAAGGCATGGCTGTGGTTGATGAGGAAGCAGGGATTTAAGATGAATTGGAGATACCTTCTCCATTAGCAAAACAGGGCAGGTTCGTTGCCCTGTTTCCTGGGGGGATTTTGGACCTGAAAACTACAAAATTCAGGGAGTTTCCCCTCATAGAAGTGTATCTAGGAGTGTTAGCTTTCCAACAAATCTGACCTCACCTAATTTGGAGTCCTAGAACTCCAGATACAAATAAAAAACTGAGGAGAGGTCGAGCTGCCACCCCTGTTGGTAGATTTGGCCAAGTTGATAAAACGGTGAAATTTAGCCATATCAAGGGTATAATTTGTTTTCTTGCCTTTCATAAAGTGTATCTTGATCTTCAAAAAGAATAAACTGTAATCAAAATTTGAATTTATGATGTCCACTTGGACTACTAATGAACTGAAAAGTTAAAGGATAATAATGGGGAATGTAAGTGATGAGAAAGAAAAGATTTGGTAAAAGAGAAATGAATATTATTTTCAATGTTGATGTTGCGTGTGATATGTGGATTAATATGGAATAATGATGGGTGTTTGTGGTTTCAGGAGGAACCGCAAGAGGAGTACAGCAACCACAGGGGAACGCAAGTCGAGCGTCCACAACAGGTAGGTACTTGGTACCTATATCTCCTCTAGTTAATAATTATTTTAACTAACTTTTGAACTATAAAAATTTGGTGCTTATTGATGAAAAAAAAGGGAAAGGAAAGGTCAAATGACGAAAAAATAAAATGGAACGGAGAACTAGATTTAGTTTATGGGTTCTTTTGGAGGAAATAGATCGTAACAAAGAATTTTGGTAATGATCGTTTCTCGAATTTGATTTGTTTGTCCCTGATATGGGAGGCTAATGATGTTAACCAAGCTGGATAACATCGGCATTACTGGTACGTGACTATTCGGTTTCAGAATAGTTAATGATATCGGCACGTGACGTCGATATCGGCAAAACTTATAAACTTGATTAACTATTTGGTTTCAGAATAGTTAATGATATCAACACGTGACGTCGATATCGGCAAAACTTATAAACTTGATTAACTATTCGGTTTCAGAATAGTTAATGATATCGGCACGTGACGTCGATATCAGCAAAACTTATAAACTTGATTAACTATTCGATTTCAGAATAGTTAATGATATCGGCACGTGACGTCGATATCGGCAAAATTTATAAACTTGATTAGCTTTTCGAGGTGAAAGCTAATGATGTCAAGAATTTTGACATCGGCATACCTGAGAACCTCCCAAGGTAATATGGAATAATGATTAACTATTTTAGTTTTAAAAATAGTTAATGACACAAACGTTTACATTTGTGTCGGCATTTTCATGAAACTAATTAGTTGTTCCAGGACGAGCAACTAAAGACACTAATGGAGGTCATTGGTGTCAGCAATAGTCTTTTTGATGAAGGAGGGGGGAAGAAGTAGTTAACAAGAAAAAAAAAGAATAAAGAATTCTTATATAACCATTAAAAGGGATTTGTGGTTGTATTTAGAATCTTATATGATTTAAGGAGATATATATGTTGTTTAATTTTATTCTGTAAATTGCTTGTATTTTAATCATTTGTTTTTAATTATATGGAAAATTTATATTTTTGCAGGTCCCTCCCATTCACGTCAGGAATAGATTTAAAGTCCTTTGATCCCTTTTTGTATAAGTTAGGAACTTAGGGATTTGTGGTGTAATTTTGTCATGCAGTAAACATGTAACCTATATGGAATATTCTATTCGTAATATTTTGTTTTTGAAATATTAAATGTACCAACCTATGCTTGGGATATTAGAATGTACTAGACTATGTTAGAATATTAAACTGTGTTGTGTATATATATATATGAAATTTCGTGTTGAAATTGGCTCTTTTAATTATTTACTTGTGTATGTGATGTAAGATGGAGTTTGGGAATGAATATGGTCCTGAGCATAATCTAGAATGAGTTATGCAGTTGATTGTACTAAACATGGATGTGATTGTGGATGAGATGTGATTCAAAATGTGTGCAGGTACATTGTCGATAACTTGGGATCTCCCGGTATAGAGGAGACTCTGCTGAAATTTCGTTAGAAATTTCGGCGAGTAAAAAAAATTTGCTCCATCCACCCTTTATAGGGGGAGAGATTAACGAATAAACTAATAGAAAAATTAGGGTTGTTATAGTTGGCTAGATTAACAAATAAACTAATAGAAAAATTAGGGTTGTTACAGTTCATCTTGTAATTGAAAGATCTGGGAGTCGGTCAACTGCAAGTTATTAGAGAGCAAATATTGTCGATGTTGCCTGCAAGTGATAATGAGTGTATGATTTCACAATATATAATTACCAATATTTGACTGACAAAGTTTAATTAGTATTACACATATATAAACTTACTGAATAAATGGTTTCAGCTCATCATAGTTAAATAGAACATAGTTGTGTGCTTGTTTGAATTCTATTTCCGATAAATATCTTCCTCGTACGGCATTTTTAGGTGTGGGTCGTCCAGTATTGGAGAATATTGACAAGTTCCCACTGGAAGGCACTTCACCGCCATCGTCATGCCGTGGAAAGCGATTGATTCTTGTTCTCATATGAGGTTCGAAATAGTACGAGATAAATGTTGATTTCTCTTCAACAATATAGGCCTCACATATCGAAGCCTCAACATGCGCCTTGTTCTTAACCTTTTTCTTGAGATTAAACAAGTACCTGCATTGAATTACAATTCAAGTATTTCCAATTAAGAAAAACATAGAAAAAACTTTTAGATATGAATTCCATTGCAACTGTAATATCTCACAGTTCGAATGGGTACATCCATCTATACTGGACCGATCCTCCAGCTTTTGCCTCGAACAGTAGATGTATAGGGAGATGCTACATTGAGTCAAAAAATGAAGGAGGGAATATCATCTCAAGTTTGCATAGTGTCTCGATGATATTCGTTTGAAGCCTCTCAATGTGCTCAACATTCAACTTGCTGGAGCATATATCTCTGAAGAAATGATTGATCTCCGTCAATGCATCCCATATTCCCTTTGGCAACAAATCACGAAAAGCTAATGGGATGAGTGTTTGCATAAACACGTGGCAGTCATGACTCTTCATTCCATACAATCTGCAGTCCTCTATATTAACAAGCCTTGATATGTTCGATGCATGTCCATCCGGAAAACACAGACTCTTAAGCCATTTGTAGACTAGCAGTTGTGTGTTTTTCTCTAACACGAAGCTTGCCCTTGGTTTTGCGACCCGTGACTCCTCATAAACCAACTCCATATTTGTACGGTTACAATATAAAGTTATATCCAATCTAGACTTGATGTTGTCCTTTATCTTCCCCTTCATATCCATGACGGTGTTGAAAATATTCTCAAACACGTTCTTTTCGATGTGCATGACGTCAAGGTTATGGCGGAGAAGATTGGTCTTCCAATAAGGAAGCTCCCAAAAGATACTTCGCTTTACCCAATTATGGGTCAAACCAAAACCAGGAAACTTTTGCTTACCTGATTGAAGGCCAAACACAATGTCACCGTACTCTGATACAACATGATGCAATTCTTCACCAGAAAGACGCGGGGATGCAACATCTTTTTCAACTCTGCCAACAAAGAAATCTTTTCTGTTCTTTCTGAACCTGTGATTAAGGGGCAAGAAGCGACGGTGACAGTCAAAAAAAGAAGCTTTACCTCTGTTTGCTAGCGTGAATGCCTTGTTGTTTTCCATGCAGTATGGACATGCGAGTTTCCCATGCGTGCTCCAACCAGAAAGCATTCCATAAGCTGGAAAATCATCGATAATCCACATCAAAGCCGCCCTCATAAGGAAATTTTGTTTCCTCGATATATCATAAGTCAGAGCTCCAGAGGACCACAACTGCGCCAACTCATCTATCAACGGTCGAAGACAAACATCTATATTCCGCCCCGGGCTGCTTGGACCGGGTATGACAGTAGATAGAAACATGAACTCCGGCCTCATACACATTCCCGGTGGCAAGTTATAAACTGTGAGTATGACCAGCCAACAAGAATAGGGAGCAACAAATGACCCAAATGGGTTGAATCTGTCTGTACACAACCCAAGACGGACATTCCTTGATTCAGCTGAAAAGTCAGGATGCACACTGTTAAAGCATTTCCACGCTTCGCCGTCAGAAGGATGCACCATCACACCATCAACCGCATCATGTGTTTGGTGCCATGTCATGTGCTCAGCAGTCCTTCGTGACATGAATAACCTCTGCAGTCTAGGTGTGATCGGGAAATATCTAAGTTTTTTATACGCCACTAGAATCTTTCCCCTGCTAGTTCTGGGTTTGTAACGCGAATGCCCACATGTCATGCACTCGGTCATCTTAGCATTTTCAAGGTAGTATAACATGTAGAAGTTAGGGCACATGTCAATTTTCTAGTATCCTAAACCGAGGGGTTTCATCATGGACTTCGCAGCATAGAAGTTCTATTTGAGCCTGTTCCCTTCAGGTAAAATGCTTCTTGCCCAATCAATAATTTTGTCATACCCAGTCTCACTCAGCCCGTGATCTGACTTGATGGTGAACACTTGTGCCACGGCCGACAATTTACTGTGGTTTGTGCAGCCATCCTATAATGGTTCGTTAGAATCTTTCAACAAATCAAAAAACCTAGTTGCCTCTGTATTAGGTTCTTCTTCTACGATTGGACATTGACTAACATTACCTTGATTCATTCTCATTGCATCCATAACCATGTTTCTGTAAGGATTAGTGTTGTCATTTGCCGCTTCATGCACGTTGCTGGCACTAGAAGTTGACCCAACCATTGTTTCTCCCATTCTCCTATTACTAACAAATACCTCTCCATGTGCATACCAACACTCGTAATCCTCCACAAACTCTTTGTGTAGAAGATGCATCATTACAACATCTGGATGCAGATACTTTTTATTTTGACACTTCCTGCATGGACACCTAATACTGCCTCCAGTAAAATTTCTGGAAATAGATGTTGCGAAATTAATAAAACCATGAACCCCGTTACAATAATTCATCCTCCGCAATCCTTGGGGTGAATCTAGATACATCCATGAACGATCATCCATGACTTCTATCAAACCTCTATAAAATTATGATGGCATCATGTATATATTAATTAACTAAGTTAGGTAAATAAACTTGTAAATATATTACTTTACCTCGAGATTATCCAACAAACCAATGACAACTTCTCATAAATATTAAATATTCATTATCATTTATTAACGTCCATACAAATTAATATATATATATATAAAAATTAACAGAAATTACCACTCTGCAATACCATCGATAAAACTTAAAAAGGACCCATTAAGCAAGCTATTAATTATTTCAAAACATAACATGTAATTCGGTAATTCCACAAAGTTTTAACAATTTACAAATAAATACAATCTTACAAAATCTAAAACAAACCATAACATGTATAAAATTATACATTCATAAACTACAAGTTTGTTTGAGAAATAACAATAAAACATGTACATCTACTAATAAAAATACATATACTAAAAAAATAATAAAATTGACATTTAAATGTTAAAATTTAAAAAGATAGAATTACTTGCAAAAATTGATAAAATTCGTCGGTAAATCAGAACACGGATGTTGTGACCACAAAACTTCAAGAAATACAACTGCTGAGATGAGAAAGATTTTTGTTTGGGGGCGAGGGGGGCTGGTTATTTGCAGATGGGGAGACTTAGGATTAGGAAGAAAAATGAGAAATGGGGGAGGAGAGTGTCGGCAGGGCGGCCATATATTCACTTTTTCCGACGGACTCACCGACGGTTTTATTTCGTCAGTCAGTCCGTCGCTAATTGTGACGGGGAATCGACACGTCACCGCACGGACCAGCTTTTTTAAATCCCTCAGTGATTCCGTCGGTATTTTTGACGGTGAACCGGTCACATCACCCGTACGGGTCCCAGGTTTTGAATCCGTCGGTGATTCTGTCAGAAAAATCACCCGCCAAAACCTCCACCTTAGGTACCCGCCCTTTTTTCATTAATTCTGAACTTTCCGTCCGTAATTCGGTCGGTAATTACCGACGGAATCTAACCGTCGGTAATTACCGTCCGAATTACAGACGGAAATAATCCGTCGGTAATTTCGACCGAAAAATACCGACAGAAATATTCCGTCGGGGATTCTGTTGGTATTTAGCGAGTTTCTGGTAGTGTTAGTGTATGAGGGTTTGAATTTGTTAGTTCAAATTGACATGGAATATGTATTTGATTATGTTATATAATGCATTTTATTATTGGGCATGGAATTAAATCACATAAAAAAAAACAAAAAAAAAAAACACATGTTTCCAATAGGGAGAAGTTTCGGCTTAAACAAATAAAATAGGAATGAACTTTGTTGACCTGTTTGTTATGAAAATTGGGTTGAGTTTTGTTAAGTGAAATGTATAATGGTTGAGTTATAACAAATTTAAATGAAAATTTGGAAGAAATTCATGTCCTTTTTTTTGTTATGAAAATTGGGTTGAGTTTTGTTAAGTGAAATGTATAATGGTTGAGTTATAACAAATTTAAATGAAACTTTGGAAGAAATTCATGTCCTTTTTTTGTGGTGGTTTTGGCCACATAATAGTAATAGTAATAGGGGGGTTTAGATTTTTTTTTTTCTAATTTAAATTGATGTAATGAATTGTGTTAAAAGGCATATTTTGAGACTATATGAAAAACAATTTCATGAGATTTGGAAGGGGACTTTTAGTCCCTTAAGAAATAGGTTTGGTCAAAACTTCTTATAAGGAGGGGGTAGGACCCATAGTTTGTTTTATGTGTTCTTAAAATTGTCATTGAACTGAGGATTTTAACAATTGAACCTATAATAATGAGTATGAACATAAAAAGTGAGCATGTGTATGAAATTTTAAGGATTCCCTTGTTATTGGTTAGATAATATTGGTTGGATAAGAATTGGAATGAGATTCTTAGAATGACTGAAATGATAATGATTATTGAAATCCTAATGGTACAGGAGAAGCTATTGGATCAGGGAAGCAACAACACGAGCACGGGCTCTAGGTAGGTGCCTTGTAATTTTTCTACTTAATAGATTTCTTAAGTCTTTTAAATTGTTGATTTTTAAAAATTTGCATTTATTTACATAATTATTAATATTAAGGAATGATTGATTTGACTAGCTGTCTTGCATAGAGCTAATGACATCAATGAAACTGATGGGCGTGGTGTTTAACATGACTAGTTATTCGAAGTGCAGTTAGTGGCATCAATTTGATTGATTTTCAGGATATTTAATTTGACTAGTTGTTTAGAGTAGAGCTAGTGGCATAAATGTGATTAACTGTCATGATACTTAATTTGACTAACTATTTCGAGTGGAGCTAGTGGCGTTAATGTGATTGATTGTAGAGATACTTAATTTGACTAGCTGTTTAGAGAGGAGCTAGTGATGTCAATGTGATTTCATGTCGAGATACTTAATTTGACTAACTATCTAAAATGAATCTAGTTGCGTTAGTGTGGCTAACTTGTCGAGTTATTTATGGATTATTTAGGTTGAATCAAGTAGTTGATAAGTATAAAAAGATGACACATTTTTAAAGTGTTGATTTTGGTTTAATGAAATAAAATTAGAGGTGTATATGTTTTGTTGTATCACTTGTTGAATTATGTGCTTATATTGTATAATAAATTGATTTTAGGCTCATCACAGACCCGAGCGGAGCAATAGATTATTTATAGTGTTTTCTTTTGTTTAGGCAAAGATAATGTAATTATGGATAGGTAAAATTCCCTTTTGTAATATAATTTTTGTGACTAATGTTTAATGTAAAGTAAACTAGCATTAAGATGCATGTAATTTAACACTATTGAATCTCTTTTATTAGGTTTGAAATTTAACATAATACTTGTTTCATTTTATTAAATTAAGAATGCATATACTAGTTCATAGTGTTTCGTATATTCATAATTATGTTCTTCATTATGAAGTATATTTAATGTGATTGATTATGGATTGTGAAATGGAAAGTGGTTTTTGCTGCTCATGAAAAAAGGTCCAAGATAGTTGGACCATGAATCTTTTGATAGCGTGTGTGAATTGTGAATGTCGATACTTGAGAATTTTTAGTTCCAAGGGAGTCTTTGCTGAAATTTTAGTAGAATCTTAAATGACTTTTAAGATAGCAATATGTTATCATGAGTCATGAATTATGAGATTAAAAATAAATCACCCTGATTTTTTAAAAACTATGACTTGATACCACTGAACCTAGATTTAAAACTTAAGGATGTTACAAGAAATATGAAGATATATTTCTTGATGATGTTTCTAGTGGTTTACCTTTCAATAGAGGAATAAAACATCAAATTAATCTTGTGACTAGAGTTACAATTCTCATTCAACTAGTTTATAGAAATAATCCAAATGAAACAAAGGAGTTTCAAAGACAAGTAAAGGAGTTATTGGCTAAAGGATATTTTTGGAAGAGCATGAGTCAACATATGCTTCCAATACTTCTTGTGCCTAAGAAGGTTGGTGTTGTTAGAATCGTCTTAGCAGTGGTTTCCTTTTAAGTTGACACATGGAGGTAGAGCTCTAGTGTGGCTGCGTGGATCCATTTTTCTCTCATTTCTTTTTCTTTTTCTTTTTCAATAATTTCCCCCTTGATTTTCATGCCTAATTCCTTCTAATCTTCTAAAAAGGGTTTTATTGTTTTCCTATTCTTCAATTATTGTCTCTTTATTTCTAATCTTTTTAGAAAAAATCTAAAATCTAGATTTTTTTGCAAAATCAAGTGTTAACTCAATAACAAGTTAAATCTCTAATAAAATCAACATAAAAGGATCATATATTTTTTTCAAAAAAATACAGTATGTTGCTAAAGAAAATTGGCACCGTGTGAGTTTATATCATAGTTTTGAAACCCAACCCAGTTATCGACCCGGTCAAGTGACCGAGTCACGGGTCAGATGGGTTGACCCGGGTAAAAAAAAAAACAGATGGTGTTGTCCTGGTGGGCTAGTTCTCTAACGTCACTCTCACTAAAAATGCCAGCCTGTGAGTAGCTTTCATCACTTCAAGAACTCGCCATGTCAACCTAGGTGAAGTTACCATAAGGGCTTAAGGCTATTATTAAGATTTGGCCAGCAATATCATTCACTCTTGTTAGAAGTAGAGTTCTTTGGAATTCTTTCTTCGTTCTTGAGGCTAGCAAGCAAACTCCAAAGACAAACCAGAACCTACCTGAAAAATTCACTTAAAAGAGAAGCACAAGACCCTACAAGATAATGCAAGAATCTTTAGCTGAACCAGAACCAGGAGATGAAGTGGTGAAACTCAAGTTCTTCCTCAGTTATGGCACTCTCTTCCTCTCTCCTCTATCTTCTTCTTGTTGTACACTTCACTTTTTACAATATCACAAGGTAATTGATAGAAACCCCACTTGTTTATCCACTTTTTCAAGAAATTAAGAACAACCCTTTTGTCGTTCTCCTATGATCAATATGTCCAATTCTGCTTTGTTGTTCTTGATCGTTTTGGCAAAGGCCAAAACGACATCGTTTAACGTCTATTAATATATATGTAAAAAAAGAGATTGGATCTTAGTCGGGTTTGACCGGGTTCCGGGTCGACTAGCAAGGTCGACCAGATTTCACCGGGCCAACTCCCAAACGGGTTTTTACCTTCACCCGGACCGGTCTCAGGCCCGGGTCAGCCGAGTCTCGGGTCAACCCACCGGGCCGGGCCGGGTTTTAAAACTCTAGTTTATATTGTTAATGGATATAAGTATACAGTAGATGAAACAATGTTTCACCCAGCTATTTTAGTGTTTTGTTAGTTTATTCATATACAATGTTCTAACCTAAGTATATAACTAAAACCTGACCTTAATTTTTTATTTTAACATCAAGGAAATTCTAGGGTAGCTTTCACACCAAGATTAAACCTAAATTCTAGTTTCACGTTTATATATATATTTGAAATTAATTTTTTATTTTAACATCAAGGGAATTCTCGGGTAGCTTTCCAACCAAGATTAAACATAAGTGACATTCACTCTTACTAGTATATTTGCAAATAATAATAATAATAATTTCCTTAAAATTTGAAGCCTTACTAAATGCTACGTCTCCATGTTTAACAGTAAGAAGTTTTGAGGGAAAAAATCGAGCCCATGCTAAATCTAAAAAAAAAATGGAAAAAAAAAAAAGGAGTGCATGCTTCTCAAAACTGTGGTATACCGTAACACTATTCTATTGTTTTACAAATTCATAAAAAAATTCATATGGACAAACCCTAATACATTGGGTTTATGTTCGTTGCCCTTACTTTATAAAAAAAAACGTTTCAAAATACGATTATATCTATATTTTTAAAAAATTAAATTTTTTATTAAAAATTAAATTTTTTATATATTTTTAAATCGTTTTAATATATTGATTTTAAAAATAATTTTTAAAAATTAAAAATATATTATTTTAATATATTTTAATACAAAAAATATTTTAAAAAACAATAACAATCTTCCTCTTCTGTATCCTAAAAATAATAGCTTTTTAAAAGAGAAAAATATTCTAAAATCAACATATACATTTCTTCCAGCACCGAGTTTCCCAGACGTTGGATCAATCTCCATGACGCAACTCACATTTCTGGTAAAAAATCAGATTCCAATCCAACAGTTCAAAACCCACGTCGCAGGTAAACTAAAATAAAACTTATCACTTGGAATCCCTACCCAGACAACTTCTCTAAACATTTTTATACATGTGTTTGGAATCTCCATCACAAGTGTGGAAGCACATCCCTTCATTGGGTCCCACTTTCTGGACAGTTATTACAAAAACTGGAAAAAAAAATAAACAGTAAAAAAATAAATAACTCAAAGGATATAAATAATATAATAATAAATATACAAGAGGATGCGTATAGTTTACTTAGCAATTATGGCATCCCTGTATTTTTCGAGTAAGATTTCTATATCTTTTTTTTCTTTCAGAAGTAAAATAATTTTTGTAGCTGTATTTTATAATTTCCTGAGATTTAAATTCACTGGAAATGAAGGCAAACAATACACGCCTAAAATAGAAAATAGTTTGGTTAGTTTTTTTTTTATTTTAATAAATAAATTTATAATTTTGAGGCTCGTGTTACTATGTTTGTTGGATTAAAAAAATAAACCTAAAAAAATATTAGACTTTAAAAAAATATTTAATATTATTATTAAACTCAACGCAACGACTCAATCTTGTATTCTCCTAACTTGACTCTTTATCTAGCTATAGTTTTAAAATTAAACCCATGAGAGTTGTCTACTTCAATTTAATCTATTTAATTGGTCAAAAATCAAGTCAGATAACAAGTAAAAAAAATATGATTTGATTTTAAAAAAAAATCTAAGAAAAAATCTTTTATTAATATTAAAACACTAACATATTAAATTAATCTAAATTTCAAGGTTCAACTTACCAAACACGGGACTCATATCACGGACTCTATTGAGTTTAACAATTTTTTTTAAAAAAATATTTTTACTTAATGATATCATATCAAAAATAAAAGCTTATAGAATTGAATATAAACCAAATACCGGAATTTTTGTTTGAGACTATAATAACTTTATAGAAAGTAAATATAAACAAATTATAAATATCAATTCAAAATCAATAAAATATTAAAGGTTAAAATTCATTTTAAAAAATAGACAAAAAGTATTCAATAGAAAGGAAAAAAAATGGAAGATGGAATTTTTTTAAAAAAAAATATTCGATATTATTATTAAATCAAATCCAACTAGTCACCCTTGAAACCTTTCAACCTAACTTCTTGCATAGACGGAGTTTAAAATTAACATACATGAGAGTTGACTCTGCATGATACAATTGATGTAATGAGTTTAAAAATAATATGAATAACCAATAAAAATATAATTTAACTTTAAAAAAAATCAATATAATACTTGTTTAATATTAAGGTTATGATATGCTGAATCAACTTAAAATTTTGTAGTTTAATTTATAAAATCCATGTCCTTGATCATTGATATTATTTTTTATTTAATAAAATAATAATAATAATACATATTTTCATAAAGTAAGTATTAACTAAAAATCAAGATATTTGTTTAAAACTATAATAATATCATAAAAAACAAAATAAACTATAATGACTAATTTAAAATTAATAAAATATTAAATGATAAATTAAAAAAATTAAAAAACAAAAGAAAAAATTTAAAATAAAGTGTTTTTCGTATTTATATCAACAATGAAGTATTATAATATAAATTGTGTTTAAAATATATTAAAAAAATATGAAGAAATTAGATACACGAACAAGATTGTAAAGAATTCGAAAAACAACAATATTTTTTTTTAAAAAAAATTGAATTTAATATAATATGAAATTTCCTTTTAAAATATATGGTTGAATTTAAATATGATAAAATAGCATAAGCTATAAATCAATCCAAACAAAACATTTAAGATATATTGTTCTTTTCTTTTGTACAGGAGCTGAATTAAAACACGAAATTAATAGTTTGTTGGTAATATAATAATAGTTGTATTTTAAAATAATTTTTATTTAAAAATGTATTAAAGTATTATTTTATTTTATTTTTTAAAATTTATTTTTGATATTAATGTATTAAAATAATTTAATTGAAAAAAAAATTTAAATAAAAAACTTAAGAAAAGAAGCAGCATCACTTTATTACATTAATTACTTTTGTTCTATAATTACATCATTACGTTGTAGCTAACTTTTTCAGAAAACAAATAGCTTTAAACTTTTTTTAAATATTCAAAAAAGAAAAGGAAAATACTTCACTTTATTACATTAATCACTTGAGTTTTATTTCGAGGTTTCTTGTGTTTTTTACAATCTCTTGTTTCGTTTGCTAGCTTGAGCTTCCACAAGATTTTCTTCTATTTGTTGATCTAACACTCTCGGTCTCTCACTTGATCGATCTTTACTTTCAATGGACAATGAAAATCCTAGAGAGGGAAAGTTTTTAGAGAGAGAAGGCAAAAGCAAAAGAAAGCAAAGTGAGTGACTTGACACAGAATTTTCGTGTTCAATTTTGTATTAAAGATTCAAACTCTGAAAAAATTTCAATCTTTTGAGTGGTAAAGGTTTAGTTGGTCGTCTTTGATTTGTGTGTATTTGATATGGGTGGGTGTTTTCCTTGTTTTGGGTCATCAAACAAGGAGGGTAGTAGTGGTGTTGGTCTTGTTAAAGAATTGAACAAGAAGGATTCACTTAAAGAAGGTTCAGCTGGTCAGTCTCACCATGTTGGCAGAGTTAGTTCAGGTAACAAAATTTGATTTTTTTTGTTAATTTTGGTGAATGAGTTTTGTTTTTGTATTCTTTTTTAAAGATCATTCGATGGTTTTGTTGTGTTGAATCATGCTTTTTTTTAGTTTCATTTAGAGTTTTCTGGTGATGGTTTGCTGGTAGAATTGGGTAATGCTTTGATCTGTTTCATTAATGAGTGGCTTGATAAATTGGGTTTTTTCTCTTTTAGTTTTGCATTTTTTTTATTGGATTGCTAGCTTCTTTTTTGCGCTGATTAATTTTTGTTCTGACGGTGTAGTGCCAAGCGTTTATTTTGGTGATCTACTCTTGTTTTTAGTAACTCTATTTGTGTTGTTTCTTATAATTATGTTTTGCTTTCTGTCTTAAATCATCATTATTAGGATGAAATGGGATGGTAGTAATTGCCTTTCAAACTGAAATCTTCTATTTCCCTAGGAGATTGGGAATGAGAAACCGAAAACTTCTGAGGTGATCTGTGTTTCTATGTCCTCAGTCTTTCTATGAAGAATGTAAAATTAGTGATGTGTTAGGCTTAAATTAATGTTGTCTTCGAAATATGAGATGAGATTGTTGTCATTTCTGTTTGGACAAAGACTAGTTTCAGAATACTCACCCATCAGAAAAGCCCAACATCTCGCTTGCTGTTCTAGCTTTATATGTAGTATTGTTTTGGGAAGTTCATCTAATTGTAAAGTGCTCAGAGTCACATAAAAGGTATAGAGCAGCATAAAGATATGCTGTTCCATATTTTATCTATTTATTTATAGATATCTTTATCCTCTCGACTGCTGAATCGTGTTCCATAATTTAGCTTGCTCGAAGTTCTGGCTGTAGCAATTCATCTGTCTGTTTTCTGATTCACATATTCATGCAGACAAATCAAAATCTCGGAGTGGTTCTGATCCCAAGAAGGAACAATCAATTCCCAAAGATGGACCAACAGCTAACATTGCAGCACAGATATTTACATTCCGAGAATTAGCTGCTGCCACAAAGAACTTTAGACCAGAGTGCTTGTTAGGTGAAGGGGGTTTTGGGCGTGTTTACAAAGGTCGCATTGAGAGCACTGGCCAGGTAAGTTGTGGTTTGTTGAAATGGATGAACACATTATCATGCATGTATACATTCCGTAATGTTTGTTTTACATTATGTGCACTATCTGTTGGACTTCGTGACTTTTGATATTAAGCTTCAAATTCTGTGGTCTTTTACCTTTTTAGCCTTTTGCTCTGAATTGTAATTTCAAAGAATGTTGTGTTGATCTCCTTTGATGATATTTGGTTGGTTGGAAATTGCATTTGCAGGTAGTTGCTGTGAAACAGCTTGACCGAAATGGCCTTCAAGGAAATAGAGAATTTCTGGTGGAGGTTCTCATGCTCAGCCTCTTACACCATCCAAACCTTGTCAACTTGATTGGCTACTGTGCTGATGGGGACCAACGCCTCCTTGTTTATGAGTTTATGCCATTGGGATCATTGGAGGATCATTTACATGGTTAGATTCTTTGCTTTATTTGCTTTAATACATTGCATTCATACAACCTCATTGCTTGTGGTTAAATTGTTCTGTCACATCACCTGGTAGAAAAATGAGATCCCTTATGGCAGACCACTTGTATTTTCAACGTGCATTCACTTTAACCTCTTTCTCTGGACAGACTGCTCTATCGCCCATTCATGAGATCAGGGATGAATCACTGGTTCATGCACTACATACTGTTAAAAATATGTATTTCAGGACATATGTGGATATCATACCTCTTTATGTGTTTGGTGATCTGCATGAGTTTTTCTTCCTAGGAGAGTGAGAGAGTTGACTAAGAATGGACAGAAAACATGGGTATCTAGCCCTGGTCATATCCTTTTGCTGAGTTATTCTCAGAATAAAAAGCTTAGGAAAGTTTTAGGAGTCATCAAATCTATGTATAGATCAGCAAAAGGAAGTGAGGGAATTGACTGGCCAACTTGTTTCTTTGAAACATTTTGTCAGTATTTAGGGGGAAGTTTTAAGGGGAAAAAAAAAACACTGCGTTTTGTGGAATTGAATTTGGAACCGACCACAATTGATGTTATAAGCAAAAGCATCATTGTCATTGGTGTGAGGATATGGAGACCAATTATTAGAGTTATGGTATTTGGGATAATCTAAGAATGGGATTGGAGAGTTGGTGATACATATATGCTGCTATAGTGGCAGCTGCTGTTTGAATTTGATTTGATAATGTTAAGATCTTTCTTAACAAAACAATTTATTTTTGAGGAAATGCAGAAGGGAGAAATGAGAGGAGAAAGGTAAATGAATGTTGATTGAAACTGGAAACTTTTATTGCTTGCATCTCAAGTTTCTGTACAATTATGCGTTTATACAAGTGATTCAATCCTTTCTTACTAACAACTAACTTGTAACTGATTACTACCAGTCTAACTAACAAACCAACTAACTTGCCACGTAATCCTCTTGATCTTTGCTGTAGAATTAGTTGCAGTTACAGTTGCAACTTCCATTGCTACATTCTGCCCAAACTTCACTTTTGGCCTGTTGATCTTTGCTTCTGCCTCTTTGCTTGTTTCCAATGCCAAACTTACTTGCACTTCTGTTGATCAAGGCTGGATTCAAGAAATTGACTTGGAAGTTCTTAATCTTCCTGAGTTGCATTTTCTTTGAATAGTTTGAACCATTGAATAAATCTCATAACCACAACTCTATTACCCTTCTTTATGATCTTTCTATCTAGAATGGCCACAGGATTAACTTCAACTCTTTTAAACTCATCCACTTTTGGTAATGAAGAAGAGACTACTGCATTGTTTCCCACCTTTTTCTTAAGCAAAGATATATGGAAAACTGGATGAATGGTAGGTCCTTCTGTAGCTGCAACTTGTATGCTACTAACCCAATCCTTTGTATAATCTTATATGGACCATAAAACCTGGGATTCAACTTGATGCCTTTTCTTAATGTCACACTTGTATGTCTATAAAGTTGAAGCTTGAGATACACTAAATCCCCAACCTTAAATTCTCTTTTTATCCTTCCCTTATCTATATTTGTTTCATTCTATGCTCAGCTCTTTCCAACTGTGTTTGTAACAGTTGATCCATGTTAGCCCTTCTTTTAATTACCTCTTTTACTGCAACTACTATTGTGGTTTCTTGTGTAGCTATCTCTCTGCTTGGTGGAGGATATCCATGTAGAGCTTGAAAAAGACTCATCTTGATGGAAGAATGGAAGCTAGTATTGTACCACTATTGAGCCAAAGACAACTAGTGATGCCACTTCTTTGGGTTGTGCATTGTCATACACCTCAAATAGTTCTCTTAACCCTTTTGGTTTGGCCATCAGTCTGTGGATGGTATGATGAACTCATCAGTAGCTTCACCCGCAATAGTTTAAACAACTCTTTCCAAAATAGGCTAGTGATTACCTTATCCCTGCCTGTGACAGTAGTTGTTGGCAACCCATACAATTTGTAGAAATGATCCTAGAAAAGTTGAGTTATCTCTTGAGCACTAAAAGGAGGTGTTACTGCTATGAAATGCTTTTACTTGGTAAACATGACAACTATTTGAATGTTGCATTTTTTCCTCCTGAATGTGGCAGTACTTCTATAAAATTCATGGTTATATTTCTCTAGGTTCCTTCTGAATGTTGCATCTTTTCCTCTTGAATGCAGCGGTACTTATATAAAATCCATGGTTATTTTCTCCAGGTCAATGGTTGTGGTAATCCATAGTATGCTTATCCTTTCTATCTTGCGCATACACACATCATATTCTTCCACAAACTTTTAGCTTTTTAACTAAAGTCTTCATTAAAGGCCAGTAGAACATTGCCTTGAGTCTTCTATAGAAATTTTGTATCCAGCATGCCCCTCTACGTATCAATCATGTGCAACACTTGCCAATCTTTCTCTTAAATTTCTCTTTTTACCAATGACTATTTTGTTCATATATCTTGGCACCCCTTCAACAAAAGTGTAATCTAGCCAACTACTTGCATCCATCATTTTCTCAGCGATAATTATTGAGAATCATCCTTGTAAGTCTCACTTACTTCTTTATACCATGCCGGTACCACTATTGTAATAGCTCCCATCCTCTTGGAATCAATGGTGTTTCATTTGGACTATCCACATCACCAATTCTTCTAGATAGAGTATATGCTACAACATTCTCCTTGCCTCTCCTAACTGAATTTGATATCTTAGCCCTAACAACTTGGTTAAACTTTTATTTTTTATAGGAGTATGAATCCTTTGTTGCAAAAGGTGCTTTAAACTTTCATGATTAGTTTTAATGATGAATTGATCATGCTGCAGGTAGTGTCTCCATTTTCTACTGCCATTAGTATAGCCATATACTCCACATAGATTGCTAGTCTAAGATATATTGGACTTAATGCCATTAGTGAGCTAGTGGCCTTTCTTGGCTCAAGATTGCACCAAAATCTTTTTTCACACACATCAGTCTCTAGCACAATGGTGCAGTTGAAGTTTGTCAAGGCTAATACTGGAGCCTTGCATAAGGCATCTTTTAACTTGTCAAAAGCTTCTTGTGCCTTTCTATTCCAATGAAGCTAAGTTAATGGCTTGTTGATGACTTCAAATCCCCTTATAAATCTCCAGTAATATCCTGTCAATCCATGGAAACTGCTCAACTCTTTAACTGAATAAGGAATTGGTCAATTCTTCACTGCTTTTGTCTTTTCTTGGATTAGTGGGCACACCTTCTGTTGATATGATGTGCCCCAAGTACTCAACTTCTTGCTCACAAAACATTTTGATTTCTTTGCTAGCATGTGTTTTTCCCTCAATGTAACATTTTGATTTCTTTGCTAGCAAGTGTTTTTCCCTTAATGTTTCTAGTACTAAATTCAAAGCATTATTAGACTCCTCTTGCCATTCAACTTGATCAAAACCCACATCAGAATTGTTGGCTTGAGGATCTTGAGCATTGGTTTAATGTCATCCTTGATTCCACTTATAAAGTTGGAGATGTAATATGATTCTAGTAGTGGTGGATTTAAAGCATTCATTAAAGATTTAAGCTCTTCAAATCTTTCCACATACTCCTTTACACCTTTGTCCTGCACTAACTTGTTAAATTCTTCATCATCTTTTCCACTACCAAGCCTCATACAGATGGCTCTTGCAAATTCTTCCCAAATAGCCAAATCATACCCTCTTAGGAAGAATTCTTCATACCATATCTCTGTCTTTCCTTCAAGGTATAAGGAAGTTATTTCCACCCACTTATTCACTGGTGTGAAGTGCATCTTGAAGAATTTCTTGCACTTTCTAATCCATCTTGGATTTTCTCTCCAAAAAGTAGGTGATTTCACTTTAGGTAATGCTACATTGTACCAACCCTATGGATATCATGGTTTCCCGTAGTTTCCCCATGGTTGTAAGCTCTATGGTTAGGTATTATCCCATCTGAAGCTGAGTTATCTCTTCTTTCTCTGCTTGGCTATTCATGAATAACTTTAATGTGGTCATCATGGCTTCCATTTGCACGTTGTTCTGCTCTGCCCTTTTTGTTTGTTCCTGCCATTGCTTCTGGTTTGCGGCTATGGAATCTTGAAGTTCTTAATGAATGCTTTGCATTTGTTCATCAAGTCTTTTTCTATGCTCTTCCAACGCCTTAATCTTGTTATTTTCCACCATAGTCCACTTCCAAAATACCTCAAGATTTCAGTATTCAATTAGTGGCCAAAGATCTTTGCTCTAATACCAATTTGTTGAGATCTTTCTTAACAAAACAACGTATTTTTTAGAAGAAATGCAGAAGGGAGAAACTAGAAGAGAAAGATGGAAGAATGCAAATTGAAACTGGAAACTTCTATTGCTTGCCTCACAAGTTTCTGTACAATTATGCTTTTATACAAGTAATTCAATCCTTTCTAACTAACAACTAACTTGTAACTGATGACTACCAGTCCAGCTAGCTAGCTAACTAATTAATTTTCCACGTAATCCTCTTGATCTTTGCTGCAGAATTAGTTGCAGTTACAGTTGCAACTTCCATTGCTGCATTCTGCCCAAACTTCACTTCTGGCCTGCTGATCTATGCTTGTTTCCAATGCCAAACTTGCACTTCTAACACATAAACACTAGCAGAATGATGCCTGATAAAAATAGTCAAATCTGGGATAGTATTTATAAAATGCCACCACCAGTGTCATTAGCATTTGAAGTGGTATTGTTTGTATGTTTGATATTGCTAGTATCAGTTGTAGTTGGATCTGGCATGCTAGTGGTATTTTTAAATTGCTTGAATTTTGCAATTGATACCTGGTATTTTTCCTCAATTCATATGAATACCCCTGCGAAATATTGAAGACAATTTCATGTGTTGTGTTGTTTTTTATTTGTGGTGTAGTTATCTGATCAAGTAGCAATATATTATTTTAGTTTCTTCATGAGCTGCGTTCCAACAATGAAGGCATGCTTGCACTTTTGTTGATATGAGTTGCTATATCATATCCATAATTTAATGCTAGGGCGGTCTTTTAGAAGAATGCAAAGTGGAAAAAAAAAATTCAAGTATAGGTTTTATCTTGGTAGTTCATGGCAAACATGATCAATCAAAAGTATTAGTAGATTATTGCATATACAACTAGACTCACTGCAAAGCTTTTGGCAATATTGCTTACAGTATGTGTGAGATTAAAGTTGGGTCTGCTTCACATAACTGCCATGCAGAACTTAGAAGGATTAGTTGTCAAACCTGTGTCTAATCTTTTGATTAACTAGCATTAACCATCTGTTAAATGATTGCTTATGAGTTCCTGTCTCAAATTTGTGTTAAGCTGCTGAATTCAATTCTTCAACTGAGAATGGCTTTGTATGAGTACTATCTTTCAATATGAAGAGAAAAGATCTTCTGTTTGTGCATGGACTAATCTTAAATATCTAATTTCCCATAGACAGAAGTGCTTGGCCTGAGAGTTGTTTCATGTTTTTTTGTTCATCCCTTTCAGTATGAAAATAGAGTAATCTCTAGGAGTCTGGCAATAACTAAGTCTACAGGGAGATGAGTAAGATCCTTGAAACTGGAGCAAAGGAACCACTAATATTATTTGGTATAGCTGTCATGGCTATCAAAGAAACCCCTGTTGAGATGATCGGATGAATTACAGTAGTAAAGCCAGCATCACAAATTAATGTTATTGTAGTCAAGGGTAGCACCAACTGACGTTGAGGAAAATTGAACTGAGATGGTCCTACCCTGTGCAGGAAGAGTATAGAGTGCAGTGTGATTGGATTCGATTTAAATTGAGGCAGGAACACAAGAAAAGCCTATCATAATCTGGTAAGGGATAATTAGAGAAGAGATAACTGCTGAAGGTATAAGAAAATAGCTGCGGGTGAGCTGAATGGAAAAGGCAGGTTCTTGCAGCTCAAGAGTGTGAGATTGAGGCTGTTGATAGGTTTGGGTGGCAATCTGTTTAGCTCTAGCTTGCATCATATCTAGCTTGCATTTGCAATTGAGTTTTTGAACCAAGGTTTGAACCAGAACTTAGTTTTAAGTGTCTTGAAATTCTGAAACTGTGATTTTAGAAACTTTACCAAATATCTGTTGGAGTTTCTAAACTTGTTTTTTAAACTCAAAACCAGCCTTTTGTAGCAATATTGAGGCCCTTGATTGACTATATCTGTTGATGCTTGGAGTTGTAACTTGTAAAACAAAGTACTGTTCTTGTTATATCACTTTTGGTGGTTGCTGACATTTCTTCATAACTTTAACATCAAAGATTCTTGATTTAGAATTACTCTAAAGTGATGCATTTCAGTGATTGATTTTGATCCCCTTTATCTGCCTGTATGCATGTTTCAAGTTTGGATAAGAATAATATGGTTTCTGCAACCCACTCTTGTTAGCTTATTTAATGTTGTTTTCAGATCTTCCCCCGGACAAAGAGCCTCTGGACTGGAACACAAGGATGAAGATTGCAGCTGGTGCGGCTAAGGGATTGGAATACTTGCATGATAAAGCAAACCCTCCTGTCATATACCGGGACTTAAAATCATCCAACATCCTTCTTGATGAGGGTTATCATCCCAAGTTGTCAGATTTCGGACTTGCAAAGCTAGGTCCTGTTGGTGACAAGACTCATGTCTCAACACGTGTGATGGGGACATATGGTTATTGTGCTCCAGAGTATGCCATGACTGGCCAACTTACTTTAAAGTCTGATGTCTATAGTTTTGGGGTTGTCTTTCTTGAACTTATCACAGGGCGCAAGGCAATTGATAACACCCGGGCTCCTGGAGAGCATAATCTAGTTGCATGGGTAAGTGTTTCTTCCTTTTATTTATCAGCTAACTTTTTAATGCTTCATATCAATGCATCATGGAAATTCACGTCCTTTTTATTTTGTACACCGAATTAACATGAAAAGAAATTTATGTTCCCTCTGTTTTTTTCTTGGGACCTGGGGCTTTTAGGCAAGACCACTTTTCAAGGATCGTAGGAAATTCCCTAAAATGGCTGATCCACTGCTTCAAGGCCGTTATCCAATGCGAGGACTGTATCAAGCTCTTGCGGTTGCAGCTATGTGTTTGCAAGAGCAGGCTGCTACAAGGCCTCTAATAGGCGATGTTGTGACTGCTCTCACATATCTAGCTTCCCAAACCTATGACCCAAATGCTGTCAATCAAAGTAACAGAGTCGGACCATCTACACCTAGGAACAGAGATGATCGGAGGGGAATGGCTGATGGGCTGGATAGCCCAGACGAGCATGGACGTGGTGGGCGAAATGGTTCCCCTTCCACCTACAAAAACTCACCTGATTATAGGAAACGGGACCATGTTAGGGAATTCAGCACTGGTGCAGAATTAGGAAGGAGTGAAACAGGTGGATCTGGCAGAAAATGGGGTTTGGACGACTCAGACCAACAGGATACTCAGAGAGATAGTCCTGTGAGTACCAGCAGAGCAAGGGAAACTCCAAGAAATCGTGATTTAGATAGAGAACGAGCAGTTGCAGAAGCAAAAGTATGGGGTGAGAATTGGAGAGAGAAAAGGCGGGCGAATGCAATGGGTAGTTTTGATGGTACAAACGAGTGATGGCACCACAAGGGCATTGTTATGGGGTTATGGTCTTTTAGGCACAGCGTATGTTACATGCTTATGAGGGTCATCATGACGAAAGAGGTTGCACATACATCATCCTTCATTGTCTTGGTTTCAATTTCCCACCAGGGTTAAGACTTGTATCGAACTTTGACTGTTGTTTGTCCTGTATCATTCTTGTAGCTGAGTAGGAAAATGAATTCTTCAATTATATGGTTGAAGGAAGGACACTGTTAAAGAAGAGTTCAGGGGAAGGGGTAGTGTTCAATTTCATGTGATTTAAGAGTAACCCCACTTGCAGAATGATGTGTGCAACATGTCATTCTATGTATTCAGGGGTTTCTGAAGTTCATATTACAAGGAAATCTGGGAAGATTAGCTAATTTCTGCCCCCATGTATTTCTGTTTTATGTGGGGTGGTTTAGTGGGTTTGGTTTGGGTGCCTCATTGGTGTCACAGCTTGTGCTCAATAGTCTTGTATATGGATTTCTTTGAGTCAGTCGTGTTTCGGCTTATACAGAAAAAGTTTTCATGATATTGTTCTCCATGTATAATCTTATCACTCTGTAACGAACACCTTGCTTCTCTTCTCTCTCTCTCTCTCTCTCCATGTGGGGTAGGATGTTTCAGGCTCGAGAATGATTTGCAAGTGTTAATTTCCAAGCTAATCTTTCCAATGAGTCACTTATGCTTACTATTGTTGGATTGTTTGCATTGTCATCTCGGTAACCTCGTATGGGGATGGATTGTTTATTCTAACACTCGTTTTCAGTAGAAGATCTTGCTTAAATATCAACACTAGCGACCTAGTCTCCATTACAATGCTGCTTCTGCCAGGGCGTAAATAATTTCTTACACGTTTTTTTCCTGGAGAAAGAGCTATTAGATAGTGGTCTGTGTAGGACGAAGGGGCCGTTTGGTACTGCGGTCCAAATAGTTTTTTGCAAAATTTCAAATTTTTTTTTTTTTTTTACTAAAATTGAATGTGGTTTGTACTTTTTGAATCGTTTTGATGTGTTGATATCAAAAATAATTTTTAAAAAATAAAAAACATTATTGGCATCCTTTTCAGCACAAAAAGCTATTTGAAAAGCAACCACTATCACACTCCCAAACACCCTCGAAGCCGTGGTCAAAAGTAAATTTTCAGACCACATTTTAATTGGGCAGTTGGAGTCTGTGCAGTCCTGCCCGTTGAAGTTGTTCTGTATAATAAAACTTGTCTTTTCAGTTAGAGATGACACTGCTTTTAAACCTTTTCAATTAGAGATTACAATGGATATCTAGAAGGTTTCTACTTTCTACTATAATAGTACTCTATTTATCTAACATGTAAGAAATTTAGATATAGTTATCTTATTAATGTGAACATTATAGATATAAAAATAAAAATAAAACTCAATTAAATTAATGTTTTTAAAAAATAATAAATTTAAGCTTATGATTGAATTTAACTCAGAGATCTTGTAAGAGACACTAAGATTATAAAATATGAACCATCACTCAACATTTATAAAGAAACTCCAACAAGTATAGAAAACACCTTGAAGTTTGATTAATTTTTTGATGAGTCAAAGTAGTTTAATGAACCAAAACAAGAGAATCCTCACACAATACATACAATATGCAGCAATAATGTATTCCAACTTAAACAAATAGTCTTATAAAATAACATTTATATTTGAAATAAAGTAAAACAATAATAGACATAATGACTAGCATCAACCTAAATTATAATAAAGCCTAAAGTATCCTAAATAAGGCCCAAAATATGAGAAATAATAAAAATAATAATTCTAAAAAATAATGATAAGTTTCAACACACTAAGAATAAGAAGAAGCAATTGTTGAATAAAAGTTTTGCTAAAAACGAATCCTTGAACAAAATATGTATAATGTTGCAATAAGGAAAACTCTTGAAGTTAATTAATCATTAGCCTCCTATGTTTTCACACTTAATAAGGAATTCTTTCATAATTTAGAATTCATAAAACACATGGAAACACATAATCTCATTGTTGTCGAGTGCACCCCCTCTATGTATAGAATATGATGTCGAAATTAATTAAACTCGTGAAATAGATGGATCAGGTCCTTCTTGTACATAGATTAAGTTGACAAAAATCTGATCATTACTTATTAAAGTTGTGGTGATGCGAACGCCAAAAATCCATAATCAAATACACTTTTTTCAAGAAAGTTAAATCCATGCTTGTGATTAAGCTTGACATAACGATAACCTATATCGATGCACCAAAACTATAGAAGCCAAACCCTTACTCAATGCCTATAAAGAGACGCGAAGGAAAATTATAGAAGATATCATAAAGTTTGGTTAATTCTTTAATAAATCAAAATAGTTCAATGAATAACCAAAAAGTATAAGCAAAACCCCCCACATAGTAATAATTGTTGAAATCAAAGTTTGTTCCCCCGAAAACTTAAATACAAGCTAAATAACCCTATTTATAATAATTACAAACATCCTAACAATTTTGAAAAAATAATAAAAGAGTTTTAAATAAAATAGAAAAAAGAATCATAAATCAACTAGGAAACTAATACAATTCTCGCACAACAACTTCTAGATTTTATTGTAAGGCCTTCCCGATGTTCGATTTCCATGAAATTCTAACCCAATATATGACAAGAACTTTGAAAACTTCTGGTAAAACTTCAACTTGATCTAACAATTGAATAAAAAATTATGTTTGTTATAGTAAAACTATGCATTAAAAAAAATTCTAACTGTCGAAACTAATTGGCCTATAAAACAAATGGATCAGGCCCTTTTTGTGCATTAATTAAATTGACTAAGGTCTAATCTTTACCTGTTGGTACATGTTGGTGTTGCCTCCTTGAAATCCATCTTGGCCCAAATATTCTAAATAAGCCCGTTAAATATATCTTTGAGCTTATTTGCCCTTGATCTTGTAATTGAATTGGAACTTGCAATGGATCTTTTCGGTGTAGTATTGATCATATCATGTAGCCTTATATATATATATATATATATATATATATATATATATATATATATATATATATATATATATATATATAAGGTAAATATATTAAAGAAAAAGATACAAAACAACAGTAAAAGGGCAAACTCCACAAAGCTCAGAAAAGGGGGTAAAACCTACTTAACCTAAAGCCACAAACAAGAAAACATAGGAATACCTGAGAGAGAGGCTAAGAGGACATGCCCTCAAAACATAAACTAGAAACAATTCAATAAGAACTGAAAATATCATAAGAAAATCCCCATGAAATATGAAGTCATCTATTAGTATTTGATGCATACTTCGTGATCACGCGATCACCTAACCCATAAACAAATAATACAACTTCTGGAAAACCAAGAAATCAAGTTTAGAAGTGTGACACAGAGATTACATTGAACCTAAACACCAGCACTATTGAAATCTAAAACCCTCACCCAACGAATAACAATTCGCGAATGAGAAGTATAAGATGATTCCATGAAGACAATTATTTTTCGATAAGTCGATTCAATTTGTTAGAGAACTAAAGTAGGAGAGTACTCTCAAACACATAAATATTTCATTCATCAAAGTTTGGAACTTCCCAATAGGTGAATTTTCACATGTATGAAATACATTAGCAAAATTGTCATCATTCACATACAATTCCTTCACGTACTTAAATCATAACAATTTAGCATTCAAGGTAGATAGAATAACATACCTTCATTATAGTGCATTAGCTACTTTATTTTCCTTACCTTGCTTATATCTAATCATATATGAGAATGTTTCAATGAATTTCACTCATTTTACAAGTTATTAATTCAACTTAACTTTTTCCTTTCAAATATTTTAATGATTCATGATCTGAATGAATTATGAATTTTTTTGACCACGTGTAATGCTGTCATGTCTCCAAGTTCTCATCAAAGTATAAAGCTCATTATCATAAACAGGGTAGTTCAACGCTGCATCATTTAGTTTTTTGCTGAAATATGTAATAGATCGTTTATCTTGCATTAAAACAACTTCAATACCTATTCCTAAAGCATCATATTCAATCTCAGAAGCTTTTGTAAAGTCGGGTAAAGCAAATAAAGGTGTTAAACAGAGTTTTTCTTTCAACAAGTTAAATGCATTATTTTGTTCAATATCCCATTTAAAATCAACTAATTTTTTTACGATCTCAGTGAGTGGTGCGACTAGTGTGCTAAAATCCTTAAGAAATATCCTATAAAAACTAGTCAAACCATGAAAACTTCTTACCTCAATCACAGATTTCGGTGTAGGCCAATCTTGGATGACCTTAATCTTGTCTTCACCTGTCTCATTATCCTGTGTAGCTACAGCATATTTAAGAAACATAATATTTTGTATGTAAAATGTACACTTTTTTAAGATTAGCATACAATTTCTTACTACGCAAATGATCAAGATGTTCATTTAAGTTCATGCTATAGATCAAGATGTCAATAAAATATAAAACCATAAATCTATCTATAAATACATGTAACACATGATTCATTAGCTTTAGAAATGTACTAGGTGCATTTTTAAGTCCAAACAACATGACTAATCATTCATACAAACCATACTTAGTCTTAAATGTAGTTTTTATTTATTCACTTCTATCATCCTAATCTGATGGTACCCACTTTTTTAAATTAATTTTAGAGAAAATACATGATCTGTGTAACTCATCTAGCATGTCATCAAACTTAGAGATAGATCTATACTTTACCGCTATATTTTTCATGGCTCGGCAATCAACTCACACCCTTCATGTTCCATTCTTCTTAGGCACGTGTAACATCAGCACATCATAAAGGCTGATAATCTCACAAATATTCCCCTTTAACATCAACATATCAACTTCCCTTTTAAGCTTTTTCATCTTGTTGGGATTACTTCTATAAGCTGATCAGATAGAAATCACAACTCCAGGTACAAGGTTAATATGATGTTCTATTCCCCTAAATGATGGTAATTTGTTAGGAATGTCTTCAGGAAATACTTCATTAAACTCTTACAATAAAATAAAATAAAAAGCCACACTAGAAACAACATGATCAAGACTATTAGCATTAAAGTAAACCTTTTTATACACAAGATCATTAGCTTGTTAGTATAAAATGCAAATTTGATCCCACCCTCTCTTACATAAAAATAATTGATTGTTTCTTTAATTTTTCCACACAATGACCATCACTCACACTTACTTTCTTCACTCATCTAGTCTTATCTCCATTCTCAATATGTTTAATTATTGATTTAGAATTAGTCAAATCTAATGTTTTTCTTTCACTCTTGTCCTCGCATGAATTTTCACTCTCCTCAATCTCACATTTCCTTTTTAACTTAAATTAATCATCATACACTTGTTTTGGAGGTAGAGGTACAAAAGTGATGATTTTATCATATTTTACAATAGTGTATTTATTTCTAAGTCCATCATAAATAGCCCTCCTATCAAACTGTCATGGACGCCCTAAAAATAAGCGACTGGCATGCATTGGAACCACATCACACATAACATCATCATAATATCTACCAACAGCAAAGCAAATCACCATATGTTTAGTGACCTTCACCTCACCACATTCATTCAACCACTACAATTTATAAGGCTTAGGATGCTTCATAGTATTCAAAATCAATTTCCAAGCAAGAGTAGTACTAGTGACATTGTCATAACTGCTTTCATCAATTATTATACTACAAACCTTGTTTTGGATGTGACACCTAGTATGAAAGATATTCTCCCTTTAATGATTTACATCATCCTCTTAGACTTGTATATTCAGAACACGCTTTATAACTAAGTCTTCCCTCTCAATTGGATATGCAATCTCTACATCACTATAATCCTTCAAAGATGGCATTTCATCAACATTGTCATAACCTAATTTTTGACCTTTTATTTTAATTTTATTTACTGAAAATGATTTAAAAAATGATAAAAATAATAATACTAATGATGAAAAAACAAGTAAAGATGAAATAAATAAAGAATGAATTAAAATTTGGGTTAAGGGCAACATGATTGGAAGTTTAAAGATTTAATTAAATTTTTTGACTAGTTTAATTAATCAAGTCAAGGGTTTAATCGGAGAATTGATAAATTTTGAGACTTAATTAAGCTTGGAATTAATTTAATTAATCAAATCAAGGGCTTAATTAGAGAATTGATAAGTTTTAGACTTAATTGGACTTGGGTTTAATTAAATCAGGGACTTAATTGAAGAAATAGCAAAATTTAGGGTTAATTGGGGGCACAATTGCAATAGATTAAAGTCCAAGGACTAACTTGTAAAAGATGTTGAAATGTAGGGGAAATTACAGTTTAAACCAAGGGCTTAATTATAAAATTTTTGAAACTTCACGGGTCAAAACAAAAATGGCCACTATTTATCTCTAAACGATGTTGTTTTGAAGACGTTGTTCATCTTCTTCTTCTTGAAGCCAGAGACCGTTTTCAGTAGTAAAAGCTGAGAAATGTTGCAGCAGTAATTGTTGTCCGTTGGCTTCAGTTATGGGCACCTTAATAGTGGTCAACCCTCAGCCTACCGCCCGTTACCAACCCGTCGGGCTCTATATAAACAAAGGAGCACCAAAAAATAGAGGTTGGTAGAATGGATTCTCTAATTGATATTTTTTTTTATCATTGTTTAATCTTTACATTAATCTTCTATCTCAAAGTTCTCATCATCTTCTTCTTCTTCTTCTTCATTATTATTATTATTCTTATTATTATTATTATTATTACTACTACTACTATTACTATTATTATTGTTGTTGTTGTTGTTGTTGTTATTGTTGTTGTATTATTGTTGTCTATAATTTATACAATTAATCTCCATGTGGTTCGACCCCAGTCTTGCCAGGTTATTTATTACTTCGACACTTTTACACTTGGAAGAAGACATCAATCTTTTGGTCGTGTCAATAATTAATTCTCCAACTTGCCAGCTGAAAATCCTTTAAGAGTTAGGATTCATTGTAAGAAAAAAAACATTGTTGCCACATACGTGCTTGTCTAGTTGAAAATCCATTAAACAAAAGGAAATTGTTGTTATAGCCATTGTTGAGTAGGATAGGGCTAACAAATTTATATCTTTATGAAATATAATATCAAGCTTTCTTGTAGAAAATGCATAAATCAAAAGGAAAAATAATCTTAAACCAACTAGAAAAATAATACAATTCTCACATAGTAGCTTCTAGGCTTTATCGCAAAGCCTTTTTTATATTCAATTGTTATGAGATTTTAACCCTATATTTTTGCTTATGAAATCTTCTGGTAAACTTTAAACCTTACCCAACAGTATTAGAGAAAATTAAGCCCAAAACTACCTCTCCTTGTCCAAACTTTAAATGGATCACATTAATCAAGGCTTGATCACTCCTAGTTGAAATCTTGAAGCTTGACTTGACCTAAATGTCTTGAATTAACCCTTTGAAAGTGTATTTAATCTTTTTAGCACTTGACATTGTAATTTGGTCCAATAAGTAGGTTTGATGGATTATTTGGTGATGTTATTGATTCTCATCACTTTCAAGCTCAAAACCACAAGATTTGAATTAGATGTTATGCATGGTGTGAAAGAGGAGTCGTTACAAACTTAGGAAGTTAGAGATTGTCTTTTTTTTCTAGAAATAGTGGTAAAGAAGTCATTATTGAATTTATTTATTTTTAAGAAACAAATTTTAAAGGAAAGAGAAGAATGGATTAAGGTGAAGAATCTTTAAAAAAAAAATTGAAATTCCTTTGAGTTTGTGTTTTTATGGGTGTCTCTAATATTCTATGTCTTAATATTATTGTTTAAGGATATGTCGAAAACTCTTAGTTCTAGCGTGTTTGGCTAATGTTGAGTCTACCATTTTTTGGTTAATATTTTACCTAGTTATAAGACTCATCCTAGCTTGGAAGATTTATGAGGATCTAGTTCAAGTCGAGTCAATGAAAAAAACTCTATTTTTTTATCAAAACAATGTTATTACATACTTTAAAAAGAAAGTCAAAGCTTTGATTAATCCAGGTCAATCTACCCAACTTGAGACCTAGCTTTAGGTCAGGTCAACCTCCAAGCCGGATCCTATAACTTTGGTCTTTTAGTTGTTAATTGTGACGTGTCTTGATCTAGCTTTGTTTTCATGAGTGGTGGGAACCTCTTTTATGGTGTGATAGTTTTGCAATGCTATTGATGGTGGCTTCATCTTTCTGTAAGTTTTTTTATTGTATTGTTGGTGATTTAGTGTAGTTTTATAAGCCATTTTCTTTTTAGGTTAGCTTGTATTTTTTTTCTTGCTAATATTAATAAAATTATAATCTCACTGGAACAAAAAAATAACAAAACAAGTTTTGAAGAAATTTGTGATTCGCTCATCATTTCAATAACCAAATTCAACCATTCTTGTGTGCTTCCCTAATTAAAAGTAATGGATTTGGCTAGGATAATATAGCAAAACACATTGCTATTAGATACCCAATATGCTATTCTCCAAGAAGAATAGTAGGCTCAAACATCTAAAAGCATAAAACAAGAACAAATACACATAATGTGTGCATCAAACAAGTAAGATAGCAACTAACTAGATGTAAGACAAAAGGATTTCAGCCTAACCAACCTTGTTTCTGATCATTCTCATTGACTATAGATGTTAATTATCTGGTTGGAATATCAATCTCAATCCAAGTTGGTCTTCTAAAATAAAAAAATAAAATAAAATAGCAAGTTTGTCTAACATCATTTACTTTTAAAAGGAACTTAAAAAAAAAACTTCAATTCCATGAATTATTTAGAATAAAACAAATAGTTACAAATAAAACAAAGATCAAATATATTAAAAAAAAATTACTTTGAAATTTTACAAAAATAAGTATGAAAATTAAAGAGAGAAAAAATTGTCACACATACCCATTCAATGATGGAGAGGAACGCTTTGAAAATTCAAACATGACCATAGCAGGTGACCATTAAGCACTAACAATGCAACACACACAGGCACAATCATGTGAGCAAAACACGCCAATAACTTTTTAGTATTAAATAAAATTTTATCTTTACTAAAACACCAAATTGCCCTTAATCCAATTAAAAAACTGAAAAAAACAAAAACAGAGTTCAAAGACAAGATCTCCTAGACATAAGCTTAAGAAAATTTAAAATCAAGGAAAATTAAATTATTTTACTATGCAATGCAAAGTGAGAGTCTACAGTTTATGCAATTCAAAGTGAGTTTAAAGTTCACATTTTTTTCTTCTGATTAATAATTTTATTATCCCTACTGCGGAGGCCAAATTTTTTAATTGAAAAGGGATTGAAAAAGGCCAAATTATAATTTCATTGTTTCAATTCAGCAAATCTAGAGCTGAAGAACAAAAAAAAAATTGGCTACACTAAATGTGGCATTGTTAATGTTAATTAAGTTTATGCAATTCAAAGTGAAAGTTTTAAGTTTTTTTTTCTCCGATTAGTTATTTTATTATGTGAAAAAAAGTTTTATTATCCCCACTGCGGAGGGCAATTTTTTTAGTTGATAAGGGCCATATTATAATTTTATTGTTCCTAATCAGCTAGTCTAGAGCTAAAAAATAAAAAATAAAATATAAGCTACACTGGTGGCATTGTTAATGTTAATTAAGATGGCCCATGACGAATTCCCAGTATCTCTAGCGTTGCTAGAGCATCAACAAACTGCTGGCGCCGTACAACAAATTTCCTGTCAGTTTCAAATGCGTTCAACTCCGAGCACCAAGAAACCAGTTCCGTGCCTCTGGAATTGCAAGTACTCCCATCTCCTCTGGAATTTTAAAGGTGTTCTCTCTTCTTCACTGAAAACCGACTTATGGGTTCTGTAGTGGATTATCTCAGACATAAATAAAAGAATTGCATAATCTTGCCCAAGTGTTACTGACAAAAGGAGAAGAAGCGGTTTATGGATGTGGAAGTGGTGGTTTATGGGATTGGATTTCCTTGAGAGAAACTTCCCGCAACCGTTCTGGAGAGCATTCTGACGCCTCTAACTGCTTGTGATGTTTTCCTCCAACCCGGGCACAACAGCAACCAAACCAGACTGTTCAAGAAAAGTCAGAACTTGAAAGCAAAAAATAATTTGCAAAGGTTGCCAATTTGAAACTACAGTACCTCCAGAAAAATGGGGCGCCTCCTACATTCAAATTTACTACCGAAAAAAAAACAAATAATAACCTAAACAGATCCCTGGACGTATGGCCACTACTGTGCTGGTAAAAGCTGGATAAATTATGTATTCATGTGGACAACTATTGTTCTGTCAACTTCTGCTGAAAACAGGGGAGGGGGGGCACCACTGTAATTTTTGCTAGTGTGTACAGATAGATTAGCACATGAACCTTTTGCAGCTTCAAAATTCAGATCAACACATCAAACATATGAGAGAAGATCCATCTTTCATCAGGGAAATCTAAACCGTTCGCCCAATAAATTTTCATTAGAGAGCCTCCTAACATCCAACTGCAATAGATAAAATATTGCAATAGTTCAGATCTAATAATTTGTTATTGGCCTTCTCCACAAGAAAGGACCATGGGCTGTGATTAACAAAAGGAGGGGTACTCACCATGAAACTTGTATAAGTTTGTACCCCCTAAAAAAAATCCTATAATAAACTTAAATTACTTCTTCCTTTTTCCCTGCAAAACAAAATCAGGTACAATTTAACAATTTTATCCGCACCAGCACCTCAAAAGAAAAAAGAAATTAAAAAAAAAAATTGATGGCCAATTGAAACTTGCCATGTTTGGGTAATCATCCATCGATAACTGTTTCCGCTTCTTTTGGGAAGGAGGGCTGTCGGTCTGTCTTCCCATGGAACGCTTGGACGGCGTCATGCTCTGCTGTATATGATAATCATAAAGAGTTGGAGTTGGAGTGAATGATTAAAGATGACCCAACCACATAAATCAAGCAAACCCAACATGAAGTGTAAGAAAAAGGACAATAAATGATAACCCAGGCATGCAAATGCATGCGATTTTGGTGGGTAAGGTTGGATAGTGAGGATCATAAATAGAACCTTGGCAAGCTTCTTTTCTTTACGAGCCTGTCTCTCCCTCTCATCATATTCTTGGTTTTCCTTCTCCACCAACCGAATTAAGGTATCACATCTCCTTGCCAGTTCTTGAGTTGTACGAGACTTTACAAACCAATCAAAACGAAACAAAGGTGATGTACGGAATGCCGCTTTCAGCTCATCCCAATTCCCATATCCAAGCTTGTGAACCATGCATATCTATGTGTTGCAAAAAGGAGTCATTTAACATCACTAGGATGTTTAAAATTCAAGGAAATAAACAAGCACTTTGTATGACATTACTACAAATAAAGAAAAGAGATTACTGCACCATGAAACGATCGCATTCTTCATTGTACAACTTCCCTTTGTTCTGACCATACTGGATCTTCAATTCAAGCCAAGGATTCTTGTAGCGATCCAACTTCTTCCCTATCGCTTTCATGATCTCATCTTTACGAGAAATTCTGGCCTCCCCTCTTTCAATGTTCTTGATGATCCTATCATAATCTATACATATGCCACAATAAAAAAGAAATGAAAGATAGCTTAATCCTTTTCAAGGTCTAATAAACTAACAAAATTCAAGTTACCCAACAAAAGAAACCCGACCAAAACCAGACCCATCTACAACCAGTAACAATCAAACACAGTTTTAACTGCTGTTTCACATACAAGCAAACAGGGTAAAACAACCAGTACATGCAGACAAAAAAATGCGAAACATCCAAATAATAGGTTATTGCAACCAAATGAGCAATTTCCAGGTGTTTGTTTTGCATACATAGCATGCTGGTGTCAGTTCTGTTACCAGAGGACCCTTGCACCCAATAATGCCATATGACCCCACTTTAACAGGCATGAAGTTCAATCCAGGAGAACTTTATCAACAGCCACTAATAAACATCTGAGGAAAAGAAAAAAAAAAGCAAACAATCTGGCATAACTCACCATTTAACTCTTTGTATCGCTCTTTGAAAACTTTAGCATATCTTTCAACTTCCTCCTCTGTTTTCCCTTCCATTTCAGTAGCAATACTTCTTATGTCATTCCGACCATATTTCTCGCAAGCCCTAATAAAGGTATTGAAGTCTCTTCTACTCCAAGAGGAAAATCCCTGAAATTATACAATGAATTGTAAGTAAAGAGACCCATAATTATTCAATCAACACTTGAAATTGCATTCACCTCTTCCAAAAGTCGTTCTTTTTCTTCCAGTTCCTCAGCAGTCAATGGATCTCCAGTCTCTAATATCCAATAATCAGTCACTGATTAGTAAAATGATATAAAAAACAAAATGAGGACAAAACTGGGAGCAACTGGGACAAAGTACCTTCAGGTTCATCCACCTCAATTGTATCTTTCAGTTGATTCTTTTGATGTGCTTGCTGAAATTGTGATAAGCAACCCAATAAGTAAGATGCACATGTACCTCTGAAAGCAAAACTAGATAAGGCAGAATTAAAACTTGTGAGATCAATGACATCACCCACCATGAGGTAGCGTACTTCTTTTTCATACAGCTCACTAAGCCTCTGTGTGTTGAAAAACTGGAAATCATGCCTGAAAACAGCAGACAAGAACATTCAAACACAGGATCTCAAAATTCATATCCATTCCAAAGCGAAAGCAGAAAGTTTGAGAAGCACTTACAATTGAGGCATGCGAGGAATTCGAGGTTCTTTTGGTTTTGCTGGACCACCCTGGCGCATTGTTTGCTTGAAGTATTCGGATTCTGAGTAACTGATCAAAGAAAAGATTGCAAAGAAGAAAAATGTGTCATATAATGCTGAACCAATATGCTTAAATCATGAAAGATAAAGGAAGAAAGCAAAGGGGAGCATTACTTGCGCTTCCGCTCCCTCTTTGGAGGTTCAATCCAGTTCTCACTGACAATTTTCTTGAAGTCAAACTTGTTCTCATCCTTCATCAATAAGAATCAAAATAGAGGCACTGAGAACATAAGGTAATGAAAGCAAGCCTCAAAGTAATACTAAAAAAGATGGAGATCAAACAGAATATCCTCCATTGCCTAAGAAGAATGGAAGGATTGCACCTACCTTATCGTCATCAAAATCATATAATTCAGCAGCTGCCAGAAATCAGAAAAAATATCAGCACTATTACATGTACACTAGCATTCAAATCACCAAGCAAATAAATACACGAAAAGTCAAAATCTCAATCTGTCTGTGGATTCACATACTGTCATCCATTTTAAACTTGATTGCATCTTCTGTAAACTTCTTCATCTTGGCATCAAGCTCAGCTGTTGCCTCTTCTCCCTTGGCAATGATTCTGTCAATGTCCTCATCTGTAATGGTACTATCCTTGGAGCTGAAAACCATTTCAGCCCCAAACCTCACCATTTGAAGCAGCTCATCTTTATTAACAGCTGCATGAAAGAAAAAGGCATAAAAATGTCATGCATGCAAAATTTTAGCCACCAATACTGTTAAATGCTCAAAATGAAAATGCAACTTACTTTTCTGCTCCGCCAATCTTCCTTGTTGGATAACCAACGCATCAAGTGCAAGCTTCTTATAAGCCCTCTCAATCACTTTTTCCTCAATTGTATACTGTTTCACAATCAACCATAATGAGAATTAAAATTAGCATAGCTTGGCTTCTACCAGAGCACATCAAAGATCAAATGCAAACCTCTGTGCAAAAACGGAACACTTGGACTTCTTTCTTTTGACCAATCCTATGAGCACGGTCCTGAGCTTGTAAATCAACTTGTGGGTTCCTACAATAAGAGCCACATCAAAAACCCTAACAAGAAACAAAAAAAATGCAGTGGCAGCAGCAGTGAGAAAGATTGAAAAAGAGCCTCACCAATCACTGTCATAAAGAATGACAACATCTGCAGTGGCAAGATTAATACCCAGTCCTCCAGCTCTTGTTGACAACAAGAAGCAAAATTTCTCACTTCCTGGCTTGTTAAAGGCATCGATGGAGGCGTCACGATCTTCTCCACCGGTATTTCCATCAATCCGACAATACAGATACCCACGAAACATCAAATAGTCTTCAAGAATGTCAAGCAACCTTGTCATCTGCATTAAAGGCAGAACCAACCACAAGATCAGTAATAAGGTAATTGAACTGTAACATAAAAGCCTAGAGACTGCAGAGGGGCATTTCAAATGTTGGTGTACACAGATTAATAATCTTAGCTATCCAGCCAACTGTAGCTATGAACAACTTACCTGTGAAAAAATTAAGACCCTGGAATCCCTCTCTTTGAGCTTAGGAAGCAACTTATCCAACAAAACCATCTTACCTGGAAAAGGAAGAAAACATAAAGACCAATTTCTGCTACAAATTTATGAGCACAAAAACATTAATAAACTCCATATTCGCCAGGAGGTGAAGCTTACCAGCATTGGTAACAAGATGGTCTCCTGTAGAGTATGGTGGACCAGGTTCAGCACCCTGGAAAAGATATGGATGGTTGCAGCATTTTCGGAGCTGCATTGCTATGTTCAAAAGACGCTTACGTTCTCCACCAGCATTTACAACTTCAAGATCTTTCTGCAACAAAGCCTTGTAGTACTGTTTCTGCATCTGGGACATGCCAACCTTCAGTATGGTTTCCTTTTTGGGAGGCAAACCTTTCTCAACATCTGATTTCAATCTTCGGAGAAGAAATGGCCGAAGGACCTTGGAAATGCAAAATCCATGGAGATAACATATCAGATGGCTACTAATTGTGGCAAAATAAAGAGAATCCAGATATTTTTCCAAGACATTTGATTTCCTTCAAGGCTCAACATAAGGTAATTCCTTACCTTGTGCAGTTGTTGAACAACTTCCTGCTGGTCATTTTCACCAGAAATTTGAAACCATTCATCAAAAGTTTCAGCTGAGCTAAAAATCTCTGGCAGAAGAAAGTTGAGAAGAGCCCAGAGTTCGTGAAGATTGTTCTGCACAAAAAAAATATAAGAAAACATTATGTTTATATAAGAGAAACTATACAGAATGTTTTGATGTAATTGCAATCAGAAGAATGCACAAAAAAACAGTAAATTTCTGTGCAGCCTCATGACCACTCAACATTTTGTCAATCTCAATTAAGTAAAACAAATCTACAGTAATGTTCAACTTGGCAACTTTCAATCCTTACAGATCCAAACAAATACCTGAAGTGGAGTTCCAGTAATGAGGAGGCGGTAATTAGTGTTATAAAGCCTCATTGTTTTTGAAAGGAGAGAATTTTCATTCTTAATCCGATGAGCTTCATCAATGATAATATACCGCCAACTGAAGCGACGCAAGGTGGACTTCTCTTTGATGGCCATTTCAAAGCTTGTAACACAAACATCAAATTTCCCAGCAGCCAGCAACTCTTCACGTATATGTTTCTGGCAAAAAAAAACAAAGAAAGACCACATGCAGTATAGAATTATCAACTAATGCATGCATAGAAATTTAAAAAAACAAACATGTGCAGCAAAAACTATTATTAAACTATACTAAAAGCTAAAGCAACTTACTCTTTCATCAGGATTGCCAAGAAACTTGACAGCACGTAAAACTGGACAAAAACGACGAATTTCATTCATCCAGTTACCAAGTGTAGATTTTGGAGCCACTACCATATGAGGACCAGTGATTCCTCGGAATTCATGCAAGTAGCCCATTAAAGAGATAGTTTGTAAGGTTTTGCCAAGACCCTGGATTGAAAAATGAAGATAATATTAATAGCACAAAAAACTACAATACAGAATTACTTGAGACTCTAGAAAACAAAACCAAAAGCGCTTTAAAATTAGGATAACACCAAGACCATGTCTTATTTAGCGCATACCATTTCATCTGCAAGAATTCCGTTTATACCATTCTCATACAGTCTTATAAGCCAGTTCAATCCAGCAAGTTGGTAATCCCTCATCTTTCCTTGAATACCTGCAGAAAAGAATAAAAATAAATCTTAAGCCACCAAGATCAAGCTACCCCAGAACAATCACATCAATGAAAATACTTTGGTGTCATGAGAATATGTAATTAGCCAGACACCCATCAACAATGATGCATGCTATTCTTCAGCTAACATTAATTTTGTAATATATAAATTAAGGATGGACAGTCAGGTTAAAAATCTTTTCACCATTAATGTGGATCATCTCGTTTGCTTAGCAAATGATGGAATAAGAAAGAAATAGCAACGAGCCAGCTAGCAAAAGATGGAATATTAGTGAATCCATAACTCAAATGCAGTGATACACAATATAACGAAAGTGTATGAATGCAAACAGCCTAGGGAATGTATTTGGACCCAAATCAATAGCGTACAAAATTACAATATGCTTAATCTAACAGTCAGTCAGAGAGATGCATGTGTGTGTATGGATGCATTCTTGATAAAAAAAAAAAAAAACATGTCTAAGGTCCCTTACATGATGGCTGTGTCACCAGCCGTGTGTTTCCTGATAAACCATCTTCTTCCTCCTTCAAGCATTCTTCATCTTCCTCCTCCTCGGTTACTTTTGAGGCATGCCGACCCCTAGATTAAATTATGAAACAAAAGTATATCGCAGTTAGAAGCATTGAGGCATGACCAGTATTCACAACCTTGCCAACAAGCATGCATGAAAAGGATCAAATTATTTTGCAAATCAAGGTTCCTGCAAGAGTTGCATGAAAAGGTAGAGTGGGCTTGAAATGAGCGTCTAACCAATCTTTGCCCACCTTGATAAGTCCAATTATTAAACTCATGATCTCAGTAAACTATCAAGATAAATTAATGAAAATCACGGTCTGCTACATATTGATGCATGCTCTTCTCCCCACATCCCAGCTTTTTATTTGCTAATGAAGGCAAGAATATGTGCATCAGCCCATCAACACCATTCCAGTACCACTTGGACTGACATCCAAAACCTAGCCTTCTATGATTTTCACAAAGTCCTTTTTGCAATAAAATCTCTGAAATAAATCATGAATCTTACTAAAACACAGTTAAATGACTAATGCATAGTCGATACTTTTACTCAAATAGGGAAAAGTTCCCAGCAAGCAATTAACAACATACACTAGTTTGTTAGATGAATTTCCAACAAGTATAACATCAAAAAAAGTACTGAATCAATCAACTACAGTATATAAGTTTCACAAAGTATGTGTTCAGATGGCCCAAAATCTCAATGATTAGCTCTTGCTCTTCATGTCAAAAAACAAAATGAATTCTTTTGAGAAGGGATCTTCTACAAACAACAGTTATACCTTCCCTTAGCCTTCTTCTGGGATGATGATTGATCATGTTTAGCAAAATGAGCAAACAACTCAGTTTGCTGCAGCAAATACTTCAAGCGCCCCTTCCCCTTGTTATTCTGCAATTAAACTAACTTAAGTAAACTTATCCAACAATTTTTTCCATATACTACATGCAACAGATATACATTAAGTAGTCTTGTAAAACCAACATACCATATCAGCATCTATAGCAGCATTTTGTTGATCCAGTATCTCCTGAATCTTGTGTTTCTTCAATATCTGCATTTCTTTGAGTCTCTCCCTTTCACGCTTGCTAATTTCATTGTTGGTTACTTCCTGCAGTTCAAAAAAATCCAAAAAAATATACATCATCAAACTCATTTCAAAAGTACAAGCAATGATATAATATATACCAAGGAAAAACAATGCATGTGAATCTACGTAATTTAATTAACAGATACCAACTCTCCTAATTCATTTGATTTCCTTCAGTTTTTCCCGCAACCCATTAACACGGTGTTATCCAGCATAAACACAAAATCACCTATTCGCGTCATCGCATTACATGTAATTTCTCAGCACCTCCACCTTTTCAAGCCTAATTTAACTAATTTTGCAAGTCTCATTCGCTATAAAAAAAAAAAACACCAAAACACCAAACAGAAAAACAAGCCATTTATATGTACTCTACAAGATTCTCAGTAAATGTTAAACCTAACCCTGCCCCATAAAACCCTTGAAACACCAAAACCCTAACTAGATCCAAACATGTAACAAACTTTCAACCATTTCCAGTGGAAAGACCGTAAAACTACCTCGTCAGCCTCGTCGCCTTCGCCGTCGTCTCCTTCAGCATCTCCGGCGGCCTCATCTTCCTCGGAGTCAGCTGAGCGAGCCACCGCTTCGATCTCCTCCTCATCTTCCTCTTCGCTGATCTGCTCGTTAATTGGCTCTTCATCCGAAGACATCGCCTCATCAGACGATGTTTGCTGCTTCGAGGGTTTCGCCATGAGAAATTTGCTCTCTTCTCTTTCTCTCAGATCGAGGGTTACCAACTTTTCTTTTCTTTTTCTAGAGAAAGAGTATGTTTGGATTTTTGGAAGCGACTTTCATAGGCACTAGAATGAGGGGATTAAGGGCAGGTTTGGAAGTTTAGGGATATATATATATATATATATACACACACGCACGCACGCTAATATATCTAGGTTTTTTCATTATTTTATTTATTTGCGCTTTTGAGGTTCGTGTTTCGGGGTGAAGTGGAATTTCCCGCCTTTTATTCCCGCCCCCATGTGGAAGCTGGTTAGCCCTGGGTCAATGGTTAGGTTTGTCGACTCGAACCTTTGGGTATAGATTTTGTGTGGTAGCAGCTGGTTCACCTGCAGGGAAACTAGGGGTAAGGATATGTTCCTGGACATGGTAAGGATGGCCCGTGCATGATAAATGTGATATTTAAACTCTCTAATGTTTTAAATTGATTTAGGTAATATTTCGCATCGCGATTCAATTGTTTTTTTAAGAAATTTTAAATTATTTTAGGTTTTAATTTATTTATTTTTTTATCATTTTGATATAATAATATTAAAAATAAATTTAAAAAAATATATATTTTAATTTATTTTTAACCAAAATATATTTTAAAAAGTAATACCTATCACTCAAACAGACACTTAATTTATTAAATTATTGTAATGGCTTACTTAAAATTTGAAAGGCATGCATTTATGTGAGGTTCAATTTAAAATAATGTTTTTTAAAAATAAAAATAAATTTAATTCAATTCAATTTGTGTATTTATATATAGTACAAACCACATAGATATAAATTGAATCCAAAAAGAATTACCATGTTTGGAGCCCCTTCGCTAACAACAATCCAAACTATAAAGTATTTTTCAATGAAAAATATCATTCCATGTCGAATGTGTTATAGATTACTCTATTTTTTCACTCTTTAATCGTCAATGAAATAACAATACAGATAATGCATTTATGATCATAGTATAATTTTCGAGTTAAACTGGGAAAAAAAAGGGTCCATTTGCATGCTTTTGCAATACATGTATAATTATGAGTTGAAATTGAGGTCCATTTGATATTATAATAGTATTTATGATTTAAAGTATTTTTTATTTAAAAATATATTTAAATAATATATTTAAAAAAAAAAAGTTATTTTTTATATTTACACGTTAAAATTATTTAAAAACATCCAAAAATTTATTTTTATTAAAAAAAAATCAAAATTGTTTGCACTTAAAACCTACTTTTTTATTATTTTATATATGCACGCGTAACTATTTTATGTTATGCAGAGGCTTGATGGCCCTTTTGGCGTGGTGAAATTTGTTGGGTGACGCCCACGGTCATAGTTTTAAAACTCGGACCGGCCTGGCGGGTCGAGCCGGTATGGGACCGGTTCGGGTGGAGGCCAAAACCTGTTTGAAAATTGGCCCGGTCAGACCCGGTCGACCCGGCAAGACCCGGCCACAAACCCGTTGACTTTTATTTTTTTTTGTTTTTTTTTGCTAAAACGACGTCGTTTTGATTTTTTAAAAAATAAATTTTGACCCGGCGACCCGGTCGAGACCCGGTCAAAACCTGGAACCCGGGTCTTGGACCGGAACGGGTCTTAAAACTATGCCCACAGACCGGGGCGGGTCTTAAAACTATGCTCACGGTAGTGTTTGTTCCTCTTTCAAGATATAGAAAACAGTGACAATAGAGATGCAATTTTACTTGATTAAAAATAGAGGTACATGTACATAAAAATAAATTTATCTTAAATAATTTGAGAATGAATTTTTATATTTTAAAAATAAGATATATAAAGGGGTTTTGTCTTCAAATAAAATACTTTTTATTTTTAAAATATCATTAAAAAAAATCAATTCTAAAATTATCCAATTAAAATATATAAGAATAATAATGATTATTATTATAGTTTTAAAACTTAATCACATGATCAATTTGAGGCAAGACACGAGTCACAGGCTAGGAGAATTGATCAATTTTAAAACAAATATGAAAATAATATTATTTAGCCAAAAAAAAAGAGCTTTTAACATAGGTTTTACTCATGGGTGAACAAAAAAATTAAAAAACCGATTAAACTGAAAAAATATAATTAAAAAAACAAACCGTGAAAAAAAATTAATTAAACCGATTAGAATTTTAAAATACTGACCGGTTTGGTTTGGTTTTGGTTTTATAAGCCTGAAACCGAAAAAATAGCCAAACCGGGAAAAAAAACCGAGCAAAACTGAAAAAACCCGAGATGAATCGAAAAAACCAAGCCAGCCCAAAAAAATTAGTTTTTGTTCTAAAATAACTAAAACCGATCGATTTGAACTAATTTCAGTTTGATTTTAAATTTTTTAAATTAATTTAATTAATTTTTTTTATAAAAACCAAACCAATTAAAAATGGTTATCCTTTTTATCCAATAGACCTGGAGTTTTGACAGGACTGGTTTTGAAGAATATATACATTCTTTCATATCATCAAACTCATTACTAATCAAGTCAATATCACAAGTCCGTACATTTTTTTTTAATGAAAGTAATTTGTGCATCAACAGGGTATCCATCTTCTATCTTCTTTTTAAACTTGTTTTTAACAATTTTCATGGCCAGAAAAAGATACATTGATTGCTGTTGTTGACGTGGAAAGAGCTAAAACCAATCGAAATAGATTGTTAATTACGTGATTAGTCAAAGTCTTTCTTGTTTTTTCACAGCTTCCTCAATTCAAATTGCAAGGTACATAAAGCTCTCAATGCTATGCTTGTATACTAAAATATTCATATTCACGGTTTTTATGAAACATATAAACAAGATAAAAATAATAATTTTAAATTTTTTTAAAAGTTCGAAGAATCTTGTAAGATAATTTAGAATTGTGTTACAATCTATGTAAAAATTATTTGAAGAATATTTTTTTTTTCAAGGGTTAGATAAACTCTTTAAAGTTAGATTATCACAAACAATAAATTATTCAATTATCCGATTTCTAATAATAATTCACATGAATTATTAAAATAAAAATATTCTAAAACCTTTATAGAAAGAAAAATTGTTATGCTTTGAATATTTATTTTTTTTCTCATCGCTTTGTTTATTTTGGTTTTATAATTGTATTTATTTTACTAAGGTAACCCTCATCTCTAACCTTTTTTATGTAACTTGAATCTTATTTTATTTTTTTTTTAAAATGAAAAATGATTAAAATAAATAAAAAAAATAAATAAATATAACTCCAATAAATAAAGCATTTGTGCAAGTATATAAATTTTTATAGTGCTCAAAGAGGATTTAACAATATTTTATAAGTTTTTTTAATCCACTTTGAAAAAAGAGATGGATATAAAAAAAATAATATGACCCATCAAAAAATAAAAATTATTTATCTCTTCTATTTATATATATTCATAAAATTTTTTGATGCAAGTACATGTAACAATAATGGCTATAATACATTTTTCACGTGAAAAGTAATTGATTTTAAACACGACAATAATTATGAACTCAACACTATTAATGAGTACTCAGGCAATTTTCATTATGACATTTACTCACAAACTCTTCATCTATTAATAACAGCCGTTATATAACATAACAATCATTGTTTAATGAAATTCCAGAATCAGATCTCTTCAGAGCACTCCAGCCTTCCTTCGCCCGGGAATGGTGACAGTTGTTGCCTGCCGTGCGCAGCTTTGCTTTGAGTCCTTTCCTCTCCAGATCTGACCTCGCCCAAAGGAAGGTGAAGGTAGCATAGCGAGAGGCTTCACGCAATTGCGCGAAAGACCACCTAAGCTCGAGCAGCAGATACTACCACATACAGGAGAAGAAGTTATAGCTCCAGCTATAGTGCTTATTAGGAAACGAAAGGTGAACAACTAATTAATTAGTCTCTGGCTCTCTGCCCTAATTTCCTAAGATGCCCTAATTTCCTAAGAAGAGCAGCCCGCCCCTAATTTCCTTTTCTGTTATCTCTTGCAGAACAAATAATTGGTTGAGATTTCATCGGAGAAATTGGAGTTTATTTCTACAGGTGCTTTATTTTCCTCACGCTACTTATTTTCTTATGTTTTTTTCTTTGTTGAGATTTCTTGTTGCAAACAATTGTGCAGATTTTGAATGATTCCCTCTTTTTTCCATGCTTTTTAAGCTCTTCTTCTTGCAGAACTAATAATTGGTTGAGATTTCATCGGAGAAATTGGAGTTTATTTCTACAGGTGCTTTATTTTCCTCACGCTACTTATTTTTTTATGTTTTTGTCTTTGTTGAGATTTCTTATTGCAAACAATTGTGCAGATTTTGAATGATTCCCTCTTTTTTCCATGCTTTTTAATCTCTTCTTCTTGCAGAACAAATAATTGGTTGAGATTTCATCGGAGAAATTGGAGTTTATTTCTACAGGTGCTTTATTTTCCTCACGCTACTTACTTTTTTATGTTTTTTTCTTTGTTGAGATTTCTTATTGCAAACAATTGTGCAGATTTTGAATGATTCCCTCTTTTTTCCATGCTTTTTAAGCTCTTCTTCTGATTGGAACAAATAATTGAAAAAAGTATTAATTTGACAACCATCCTTTAGTCACCCATGAAGAGAAACACCTGATATGATTTGCAAACATGAACCTTATTATTGTCGGTTTCATTCTTCATTAACATATTCACATTGAGCACTGACTGTGAAGGCATTTCCTCCATGTTGCCCGTATTATTAGTTTTTGATCTTTTTGTTGATTGTTAGTTTTTGATCTTCTTGCTGATTGATTAGCTTTGCAATGGTGAACATATGGGAAATGAATCGAGTGAGCTTTAGCTTCTTCTTCTTCTTCTTCTTCTCATGTTTTATGATTTATTGTGATTTTTAAGGAATCTTTTGGATTTGTTGGAAGCTAATACCATTCTATTTTTGTTCTACTACTTAAATTTTAGTTACACAAGTATTTTATTCTTCATCGGGCTGCTTGTGCTAAAAATGGATAGGAAAAGATAAGCAATTCATCACTGGGTTTTGCGGTTTAGGGATGATGTAGCAGTTTCATTTATTTAATCTTTATATTTAAGGAAAGGGTTGACCCACAAAACCCGTGACCTGATTATTTTGTCGGGTCAACTACCGGATCATGTTTTATGCAGGACCCTGATAATATAGCTGGTCATCAATATTGTGTTGGGATAATCAAATGGATCCTGATTTGGACCCTTTTGATGATATTCTTCCTAAGCCTGCCTTGACTAATGGTAAGCAATGCTTGGCAAATCAAAGTACAAATGGTCTTTTTTTGGCTTTAAATAAAAAGTGGGTTGTTTGATGTTAATTTTGTTAGCAGCTAGGTTAGGTGGGAAGTTTCAGCCTAAGTCCAAACCACGACCAAAAAAGGTGGAATTTGTACCAATTCCTTCAATTCCTCCAAGTAAAGCCAAGGAAAAGGCTGTGGCAGCATTGCAAACTAGCTTGGACACAAATATTTCTGTTCAGCCTTTTGGTATCATGGATGAGAAGTTGACATGTCAAATTGGTTCGTTGTCTCCATCATCACCTACCGGGACAAAGGAACCCTTGAAAAGCAATTATGGAAAAACAAAATTGGTTGAAGAGTCAGGGAGTCCCTTAGCCACCTCTGACATGGTTGGGGTCAAAGAACCTCAGAAATATAAGGAAGGTTTGTCCTCTTGGGAAATAGGAAGCTTGGAGGCAGCAAACCTCTCCCCTGCTAGGATAAATGATGCAAGCTCTGTTGGTGCTATGGATTCGGAGGCTGCAATATCTGGTTGTAATGATGACCAGGAATCTAGCTTTGTGAAATCGGCAGGAGTGGTAAGAAATCATCCTCTCCTTTCTTGTTTTTGATGTGTTGCATCCATGGGATTGATAAGTCCTGAAACTTCTGTCTTTAGGCAGGCTCATTGGGGTTTGATTCAGATCTACTGGAAGACATTCTTCCTATATCTCTAAAAAATAATTGTAAGATACGCTTTCACAACATTTCTGATCTGTCACTAATGGATACCCTATTCTTCTATTGAAAGATTCACTGTGGGATTCACTTCTGCTACAGCTAGGGCTGGTGGGAAATTCAAGCCTAAGGCTAAACCTCGGCAAAGAAATGAAAATCCAGCACCCATCTCTTCATCTCCATCTAAATGTGCCGAGGAAGAAACTAAGGCACATTCTCAAAAAACACAATCCACAGAGCCTGTTGATGTTGCAAATACAAGGATGAACCCAGATGGTCCAACTTTACTTCAGCAGGGCAATGTTAAGAGTAATGAGCCATCAAAAGACAGCGAAGTTTTATATTTCTACAATAACAGCTGCTTCGAATTAGCCAACCCCTCATCTGAAAATATTGCAACTGAAGAGGATGTGAGCCCCCAAAATACTCCGCTTGCAGAGATGAAGTCTGGAAATGATGTTGGCCTGAATTCTAGGTTTGTAGAATCTGCCATAGAGGTGAGGGTTTGATCTGTCTCATGCCCTTGATATATTGCACCAAGATGCGTGGTTGAGTTCAATAATTCTGGAAATTCTGTTGGTTGTAGGTTGGTTCCAAGAGATTCGATTTGGATGCTTTTGATTTTATGGATCCTCAACCAGCCATATCAACTGGTATATATCGCTTGCACAATCTTTGATCCCCCCCTTTCCTTTTGCTTTTGTTATGAGATGATTGATGAAATTATTATTATTGTTGTTGTTGTTGTTATTTTGGTCAGGGAGGGCTGCTGGCAAGTTACAGTCGAAGGTAAAGGCCCGGCCTAGGAAGGGAACATCTGAGTTAGCTGCTTCTGCTGTTCCCAATACTGTGGTAGAAAAGGTGGCGGGTCTAGTTTCCACTGTCTTGGATAATATGCTGCCCGTTGAATCTTCTGGTGTTGAAAATGGTGGACTAACCGATCATGTTGGTGAGCCTAATATGGAGAGTGCTGGGACCAAAGAGCCAGGGAGAAACAATGGCCAGGCTCTTCTTTCTACTCCAGAAATTTTAGCTACTGTCTTTTGTCAAAAGGACTCAAAGGGAAAATCCAGCTCTCCTGCACAAAATTTTGTTGATTCTTCAGCATTCATGAAATGTAATGTGGTGGCGCCAGATTTTTCAAGTCCCATTGAAGCTGCTGTTCAGGTTGATAATGGAAGGTTGGAATTAGAGGTGAATCTACAGCCTTTCTTTGAATTGTATAATTTCTTCCTTGCAAATATGTTTTGGAATAATTTTGGTTAGTTTCAGGAATCAGGGGCATTTCCTGGCTTGGAAACTCCAGGTTTCTTGTCCCCAGATGTCATGGAGTCTGTTATGGCCCCACCACTAAATGTTCAACTTGTTCCTTCTGAAACCATAAACATTGATGGGTGTTCAGTTGCTGCCTTCCCATCAGATAATATTGTTGATTCCCCACGCACTCACCCAGGTGATTTTATTCCTCCAGATCCTTGTAGTTATGAGATTCGAATGAACCAAGAACTGAAAAACCTTACAGAAACTTCTCGCTCAGATAATGTGACTGCTATCCATCAGGAGGATGCCTCTGATTTGCCAGAAAAGGAGGTAATAAGTTCTGCATGAATAAAATATTTTACTTAGATGTGTAGATAGGGTGCTTACTTGTTTTTGGTTTCTTATAAGACTTCTAGTAGTAGAAAAAGAAAGACTGCCCCAGTATCATGTAGTTCTTGGAAGTCTCAAAAAGCTTCCTTAGCTGGTGACATGAACGAACATGACAAATCATCAAGGCGTCCGAGAAAGCAGGCCGCTGGCCCTCAACTTGGTGATGAGCCAGAATATGAGGCTCATGGCAATGATGACTCATCCATGCACCCAGGCGATTTTCTTCCTGTAGATCCTTGTACCTCTGAGTTTCAAGTGGATCAAAATCAGAAAGACTTTACAGAAAGCAATTGCTTGGCTAATGCAAATGTCGTGCGCTCAGAGGATGTTCCTGCAGTGCCTGAAAAGGAGGTAGTGCCGTTTGACATGGATAAATATCTTATTTAGTTCTGACAATTGGGTTTAACTTCTTTTGGTTTCTTCTTAGAGTTCTAAGAGTGGAAAAAGAAAGGTTTTTTCAGCATCAAATTGTTCCCGGAAGTCCAAAAAATCTTCCTTGGCAGCTGGCCCTCAAGTTGTTGATGAGCTGGATGAAGCTCATGATAATGGTGGGTTACCTGAACCTCCTGGTAGTTCTGTTGATGAAGAAGACATTGATTATGAACCTAGAGGGGATGAAGAAAGTGACGATGAAAACAGAGTGGAAATTGCATCTCGAAAGAAACGAGCTTCAAAAAAATCAAAGGAACCAGTGACTGAAAATGAAAAACCAGTTCGAAAGCGCAACAGATCCAATGACACTCCAGAACAGTCAACGCAAAAACCTCACAAGAAATTTTCTCATTCAACTCGTCGAAACAAAAGATGTGGTAATCTCAATATATGTGTGTCAGTTGTTAGGAGAGATTATGAATTCTTATCTAGGTGTTACCAAATTGCTTTCTTTTATACAGTGAATAAGGATTTGCTTAACATGCCAGAGGATGAGATTGATTTCAAGAGGTTGCCTATCAGGGACATCATTTTGTTTGCAGAGTATAAGGAGCGGGTAGCAGTATGTGTACCTCCCCCTCTCTCTTGTGCAGCAATTTACTGTGATTTGGTTTATCAATGTCATCTCCATATTAGTATACTTGTATTCGTGTTATGTTTGCATATTTAGAAGTTGAAGGTTTCTATGCTTGACCTCCTGTCCTTTTTATGCAGATGACAACATCAAAAATTCCCCCAAACAATCAAAGGTATGGTGTGAATTGATGAGTAATACTTAGCCGAGGAGCTTTTGTTATGTTGCATCACACTGCCATGGCTCTTGTGATTGAATCAGTATATGTATACATCTAATTTTGTGTATAAATGGAAGCCACTGTAATGTCACATGTGTATTTGGCAGTTGCTTTGTGCCCTGTTTGCATGATATGTTTTTCCCATATTTCTTCTAATAGAAAACAAGCAAAAGTTGTTCAACTGCTTCTAGTAATCTAATTTATTGGAAGCACATTTCATCACATGCCACACCACTTGCTTTGCCTTTTTTTTTTCTTCTGGACCAAATCCATAGAACTCAAGGTAAAATTTGATCTGTCTAATAAACGAAAAGCAGTTTAGTCTTATTAAAGTAAAAAAGAAAAATCTGACAATAATGCTTCATGCTCCAGCCTCCAGGAATGATTGCCAAAATCGTCACACCAGAAGAAGATGCTTACATATAGTTTTAAAGTATAAGATTTGAACCTTTGTTTACTATGTTGCAGCACTGAGAATCCATTTCATGGAGAATATTCCCATAATGAAGAGGATGGATTTGCTTCGGAAGAAGACATAACCCATGGTGATGACCAAACATATGTTAGGGCTCAACCAAGTTCGTCTTTATTCAACCACCAGTCTTTCATGGACAGAGCACCCAATTCAAGATGGTCAAAACAAGACACAGAGTTGTTTTATGAGGTAAACATAGTTGTGATTCTGCATTTAAAAGGCCATAATGAACCACATGTTTTACAGACAAACAAAGCAAATAGAAGTAGCTGTTTCAATTTTTGTACTCATGAAATTAAAACTTATCTAAATTCTATCTTTTGTTTATATTTTAGTTATGCAAACTCCGTACACTATTGCTTGTGGTGCTTATGAGCCTAAATTGTTGAAGCTGTTCTATGTGATGATACATTAAGATAGCATGCTAGGTTGGTTATTTGAAATGAGTCATGGATAGAACAAAGGTCATGATGATTGGCTAAGTGTCAGTTTTTGTTGGGTTCATTAGTCTAAATATTTTTTTGGCTGGTTCTTCCAGTAAGTTGAAAATTTTGAAAACTTGTTAAGTGGACACAACATCATCAGAGAGTCAAGGGAAAGTTTTCCCTGTGTCGTGCATTATCATGTCTGGTTGGTAAGAAATTCCAGTTCTACTACCAAGTAATTGTTGTAGTGATGAAAAGCTAAAAACAAACGTGTAAATTTATGACTCTTTTCCCTGAAAATATAATTTGAGATGTTAGAAGAGAGAGAAGATATAGAAATCCTATGTAACTTAATGAATTCCTTCGAGCCAATTCCCAGGATGCCTGGTGTTTTGTGCTTGTCTTATATTTTAAGTTTCAACCGATATATTTGCTGTTGTGTTTTAGGGGATTCAACAATTTGGGACTGATTTATCGATGATCCAACAACTTTTTCCTGGTCGAACACGGCATCAAGTCAAGTTAAAATATAAAAAGGAGGAGCGTCAGCACCCCTTAAGGCTCCATGAAGCTCTGAGCAGTCGTCCAAAAGGTGAATAGATCACATAACTTTTTTCCTTTTTGAAAGTTCAGTTCCTAGTCAGCTGAATTTGTATTATAGTATAGTTAATATCTTTTACACAATGGTGTCTGCACTATTTGGGAACGGAGTGAAGTGGGATTCCAAGATCTTCTTTTATCTGGGTTTCTTTTTTCCTTCTCTTCTCTTTTGGCTTCATCTCAAAAGTGGTTACTGACTGGCCATGGGCCTGGTATCACATTTTCTACTGTATCTCAAATCAAAGTCTCCTAGTTTGCTGATTTGTAGCTTCATTTTAAATCCCTTAGAAGTGGAAATATACATTTGGCTTAGCTAAAGCCTAAAAGGATATCATATTGTGAAAATCCATAATTTGTTCTCATACGTGGCCAAAGATTGTGTTATACATAGCATGATATATGTGCTTTTCCAGGATTCCCACTAGGATCAAGCGAATAAGAAATCAAAACTTAAACTGATTTTAATCATTGCGAGATGAGCCATATTGGATACTATGTGTTATAATATGATTTTTTTGCAGATAATTCGTATTTTGAAAAGTTAATTGAGCAGCTACAAGAAGTTGCTGGTACTCAGGAAGAACAAGAGTCTTACAAAGATGACCTAGTTGATGTGTCAGGCGAGGAGGATGCAGAGCTAAATGCTGAAACTAGTGTATGCTTTTTTTTTCCTGCCCCCTTTCTATTGGTGTTGGAATCTGACTATATATTTCATGTTATGCTTTCTATTGTTCTCGTGGACATTTCCCTACTGTTGATTATCTGATATGGTTGTCCAATTGGGATTCATGCGGTTCTTGGACTGCTTTTGCACAGTAAAGAGATTCAAGCATAATAGGTAGTACCGGTGTGAGAACTTTATCTTGACTTGATTTAGAAGTTAAGGGAAGCTCAACTGCAGGGCCTAGATATGGCATTCTGTGACTTTCTTAGATGGTAACGATCACTGTTAATAGTGTTATGTCTTTCATTGGCTCATCCTGTGTTTCCCTTGCTGCTTAGTTGCAGTAGTCTAATCTGCAGTAGTGGCACCAATAGGGAGGGGAGGGGTGGTGGGAGGGTTGCAGGCTCAACTTTTACCTCCGAAACAATCACACACATTTATGCCAGTATTAATATATAAAAATCACTCAATTGGTAATGCATGTATGGATGCGCTGGCAGGGTGAAGTTACAAAACCCGAGCAGGGTGAGAATGTAGGAGTTGAAGAAGAACAGGAAGAGAATGTTGCTGAAGACCACCATGGTCCCCTGAAATCTGGTGTTAGCGATGAGGACGTAGATGATATATGGGGTTCATATTAAAGTGAGTCTTAGTATCATGCTGAAGGTGGGAGAGGAGTCTTGTTCATATTGCTTTCTGGTAATTTTTCCCCTCTCCAAAGCGTTTAATGCATGTTGTTTGTTTCATCTCGTGCTTCTGTTTTCATCAAATGCATGTTATCATGGGACGGATTGTCTGTTTGTTCTCTAGTTGTGCGATGGCTTAAATCACTTGTGCTTCCTGAGCAGGCTCTATATGAAAGCTTCAATGAGGCAGGAAGAGCTGCTTGCTTACATGGACAGTCAAGAGGATTTTGGTATGCGTGCCAAAAATTTTAGGCCCAAGTAAATCTTGATGCAGCTTTGTAGTCAAACCAATCAAAATTTCTTTTTATTACGTGTATTTATTTATTTTTCTGGCTTATCACCTTTCTAATTTAATATGTGATGATCTTCCTCACTCAAAATTTAGGAAATTTTGATGTATATAGAATCGCAAGCATGGCACAAAACTCTTAATTTAAAAATATGCTCGACCTTTTGGATTCAAATCTTGGAATCAATACCGAAAAGAATTTATTAAATATCTAGTGTGCTTTTATGGCCTGTTTGTTTGTTTAATTTATAGAATCGTATTGTATAATAATAATAGCAGCACAGCAGCATATACGGGATTTGTCTGAAAACATCCTAGTATTATTTATGGGGCTAAGCCCAGTATCTACTACCTCATCAGCATGGACTCTTAATTTAAAATCCGAATATATGAAAACATGAAGAAATAGTTAATTAGAACAATGTTTGCATGCATCACTCAGTTTTGCTATGCAATATCAGAGATACGTAAACTATACCTTCTTTTTCCTGTCAATGGAGGTTAGGAGCTCCTCCTGTTTAGCGAGGGCATCCTCAAGTGCCTGGGCAAACAAAAACAAACATTCAGTTGATTTTTCTCATGCCGGAAACAGCTCCAGATAAAATAAAAGAAAATGATTAGAAACGACTCGCCTTATAGTAGCTTTAAGCATTTCTTATTTCTTAAGAAATTTTCTTCATGTTGCCAGAATTCCAAAAAAGTGTTAAGCAATCACTCATTGGCGCGAAAACTGGGTGTTTAAAATACCTGTGTATGGCTAATCATCTTCAAAAATTGCATTCTCATAAATTCCTAAAATAGTGCTCCTGTGGCATTTGGCTTTCTCACCATTTTGAACCATCTGGATGCAAAGTACTGCCAAAAATCTCTGGCAAGTCACTAGTTAGAAAAAGAGAGGGAACCATGAGTTTCATAAGAGAGAGTTGGAAAGGTCAAATTATTTACCTAGCATCGCTCCAAGCAACTTGCTCTGGTATTTGTTACCCAGAAACTGATATGAACTGTTTAACAGTGCTCCATAAAAGCCTGAATCCAGGACCGCCATTAACGATGAACATCCGATTCAGGGTCTACAATAACCAAGACATTCCAAAAGCATTAGGCAAAACGAGAATCATGCATTCATCTAAGGAAAAAAACCAAGGCAGAAGACGAAGTTAAAATGACTAAACTGATTATCTCAGGGTCACTTCACCATCAATCTATGAAATGTAGCTAATAAATATCCCTTGTAATTTTGGGGAACAAGAATCACAAAACGTTTGAACAAGAATAGCCCAATATGGTTGCTTTCATTTTTAGCAACCCCACGTTCGCCTAATTCGAAGGTTGCAGGATACGCGTAGCCCGTGCCTCTATTGTTTTTTTAAATAAAATAAAGGGTATACAACATGTCATCTGTCTTTTAATATATAATTATGAGGCCTAGTGCTTAGGCTACGCCTTTTTTTAATAAGTCATTCTTTCTAAATGATTGATCTTTAATTTTTTAAAATTTAATTTTGGTATAATCTTTTTTCTGTCTTTAGTTTAAAAAGGAGAGAGAGACAATCATTGAATTCTGGTAATTGAGAGAAAAAATCTCAGTTAACTAATTCTTACAACCAAAATAATTGATTTGTGTCAACAGATTCCATCTAGTGAGAGGAGTTTCATCGAGGTATTCATAGCGTTCTCATTGCCTAAGATTGTAGATATGAACTTGAGAATTTTTTTTTATTCACGTTGAGTTTAGGATTATTTGAGGCGTTGATGAATTTATTAAGATTTCTATGGTATTTAGGATAAACAAAATGGTTACTTTCATTTTTAGCAACCCTACGATCGCCTAATTCGAAGGTTGCAGGATACGTGTTACCTGTGCCTCTTTTGTTTTTTTAAATAAAATAAAGGGTATACAACATGTCATCTGTCTTTTAATTTTATATATATAAAATTATGAGGCCTAGTGCGTAGGCTACGCCTTTTTTTAATAAGTCAGGTTTACAGATCCAACGCCGTAGTATTTTTACAAAAAAATAATTTGATTTCTTTTACAAAATAAATTGGCCCACACACTTGGGTTGATACAATTTAGATTTGGATTTTTCATGTTGAACATTCAGTTATGTGTTTGAGCTTAAATGGGAGGCCATGTAGCCAATATTGTTTCTTGCCTTGGTTTTCCAATTAAAATACAATAAGCCATGAGAGGGTTTTAGCATTGAGTGGGTTTGGTCAGCTTGAGTTGTTTATGATGAGGGGTTCAGTCCAAAGATATTAATGTTGTAATTAGCAAGATTTGAGCAGCTTATGAATGAGTCTAATTTGGGCAACAAAGTAAGCTTGTTGGGAGCTTATATCAACTTTGATTTTGGTTATTTAATGTGTATAAGTTTGGGTTACATGGAGTCCATAGTTGGATTGGATTAATTGGGGGTGTTGGGATCTTTTTTCTATAAGAATTTATAAAATATCCTAGCTAAATTAGGATGCATGAATGACGTCTATTTAGTTATTTGTAAGAGGAAGTTTCCTAATATTAAAAGGGAAAAGAAAGAGTCAGCAAAATAGACGTCATTCATGCATGCCTTAATATTAGGAAACTTCCTCTTGAAGAGGAAATATTGTTTTTCCATGTTAGGCAAGGATTGCATGCCTAACATGAAAACAAAGAGGCAACAACATATGAGAATAATTTTCCATCATATTTTATCTTTTAAATGCAAGGAATTATTCCTTAACATGGATTATAAGGGGTAACTAGAATTGGAGAACTATCCTTATTATTTTGTTTCCTTTCTTTTGCAGGATTTTCTTATTAAAAATGAGATTATAACAGGCTATTTAAATGATACATTTCAGCTACTTTCTTTCTTATTTTTGAGAGTGTTGTAACCCATTTTTGGGTCCCCACATATAAAATAATAAAATACAAAAAAATTCAAAAAAATATATTACAAAAAAAATATAACAGTGAAAAATGCCAGAGCGCCATAAACATGCTAAAACAATTGTTTGAGGATTTTCAAAAAATAAAAATTATTTTTTGACAGTATATCATTAACTGATGAGAGCCCCGATGATAAAGAAAATTCAATTTGTGGAAGAAAAATGGACTCAATTAAATTTTATTGAAGGTTTAATTGAATTTATGGAGATTTTAATTGCAAGAAAAATTGATTTTGGAGTTAATTTGGGCTTTAATTAGGAGAAATTAATTTTCTGGGGTCAAATTATAATTTTTGGAAGTTAATTTGGTCAAATCAGGGGCTTAATTGCATAAATTATTGAAGTTTATGGCCAATTAGGGACTTAATTGAAGAAATCCGAGACCAAGGACTACATTGTAAAACGCGCGAAAATGGAGGGCCGAAATTTGAATCTGATGCTTTTGGCGCCTTTTCCTTTTAAATGAAACGGCGCGTTTTGACCAAAACGGCGTCGTTTCATTCACTGTTGCAAAAAAAAAAAAACAGAAGCCCAAAACGGTGCCGTTTTGACGACACTGTAGCTCTTCTTCTTCCCCTGGACACGCGAGGCAGGGGAAGAAGAAGATTTTTTTTTCTTCCCCTTTTCGCCTAATTTCTTTCCTTCTTTTGCTCAAAACGACGCCGAAACAAGGACACCACTTGCCGACCACTTTCCACGTGTTGGACGGGCGTTGGACGGGCGGCAGCACACCGGCCACCACCATGACGTCCCCCCCCCCCTGTTTTTCGCCTATAAAAACAGGGGAGGAAGAGGAGAAAAAAGAGAAGGAGAAGGGAGAGGAACCGAGATAGAAGAGAAGAGAAGAGAGAGGGCAGAGAAGAAGAAGAAGAAGAAGAAGCAGCAGGGAAGAAAACGAAGAAAACAGGAGAGAGAGAACCACTGCCAGCCTCCGCCACCATCGCCACTGTGCCTACGCCGCCAGCAGCACCGCCACGACATCACCGCAGGTAATCTCTCGCCACCCTGTCGCCTTCTCCATTTGCTGCCTCCCCCGTTTGCATGCAGAACGTGAATTAATTCACGTTCTGCAGCTGAAGAAGGCTGGTTACTGTGCTTAGGCACAGTAACCAGCCCATTTGGTAATGGGCCGGGTTGGCCCAGCCCACTGATATGGGCCGAACCCGGCCCATTTCAATTTTTTTTTTTTGAATTTTTACAATTTTTCCAGCACATGTTTTTTTTTATCAATTTTGCTTAATATCGGTCTGTATTTTACATCGTAAAAATATAAATTCGGTATTAAAATACCCGGTTTTCGTCCCGCGGTACTGTTCACACGTCACTATTCATACGGTACTGTTCACACATGCATAAAAAAAAAACAAATATTTGTTTCAGCATTTTATAATTTTTCCGTGCAGTTTTTATGTCATTTTGATTAATATCGGGCAGTATTTTTACATCGTAAAAATATAAATCCGGTATTAAAATACCCGGTTTTCGGCAAAAACTTCCAAAAATAAAAAAAACAAATTGAAAAAAGATAAAAAAATGTTTTTGTGCATACGGCCAAGTGTCTCAAATCTAAAAAATCATATTGTATTTTTCATATGTCAAAAAAACAATATTTAGCATGCATTTTGGCTTTAATAACCAGTTTATTAAAGTCAAGAGAATATTGGCCAAAATTTCAAAAACAACAAAAATTTTATTTTGTTTGTCTCTTAGTATTCGGGGTATGACATTACACGTAATGCATATTTTGGATATTTAATTCTTTTTCGGACAATAGAACCCGGGGTATGACATTACATGTAATGCGTATTCCGAACAATAATAAACCACAACACGATTTTAGATTTTATCAGACATTAAAACAATGCAGCCTACCTTAGGTAGGGCGTAGTTGGGGTGCTAATACCTTCCCTTTACGCAACCAGTCTCCGTACCCGATCTCTAAAGACCAGTTAAGGTTCCTAGTAACCAGAATACTAGGTGGCGACTCTCATTCCAATTTTTCACTTGTAGAGACAAGAATTCCTTGTCTCTCCCCATTTTTCCAGGAATAAATTATTCCGATTTTTCCTTGAGGGTGGACGATCGCCGCGCCGCCGCACACGTGCGACAGAGAGTATACTTTCAGCTAAACAAAGGAAGAAACTTCAGCATTCAAAATAGAATCTTTTAAGTAAGGAAAGAGGATTAATAAAGGACATAAAGGGACACTCTTTCCTTTACAAGTTTCAGATTCGACTATAAGATATCCAATACAAGGCAATATGATTTTAAGGTTGTTGCTATAACCTGTATTAATATGAATATTTCTTAAGGTTTATTTATTGTTTTAATTATTATTTATGATAATTATATTTTAGTTTTAGAGCTTTTTTGTTGGGTTTGTTTTGGCCAAAATCAATGCCTAGGCTTGTTTTAGGCATTAGACTTGTGCTTGGTTGAGTTTTAGTTAAGGCTCTTTGATTTGCACCCTAATATGAGACCATTAGGGTTATTATTCTAGGACTATATCATGTCTTGTTTTGATGCAAATTGGGGTAGCCTTTTGATATTAATGAAATTCATTTTTTCTTGAGCAAATTTTTTTTTTTACTGGGACAAAGTGTAAATCAGATTTATCAAGGTATAACTGACCTTGTAGCATCATTTGCAATCATTCAATATCTCTAGTTCTTAGTTACAGCTTAACCTTGGGTCAAGGTTTAACCAAACCTGATTATTTAAGTTTCTTGGGGAAGTTATCATATCTGTTATGAGTTGTGTGACCACGAGTTTCATGTTAGTTGGTATCAAAACTAGACTCTAAAATCAGGTTATCTCTTTCCTGTTGTTATCTATTTGTTTCCATGATAATTTTTTTTTCTTTATTCTTTGTTTCGATTAGAATCGCTTAAGTTAATATGAGAAAAATGTAGATTATATTTTTTATTGTCATAATTATTCTAAACGAAAAAATGTGAAACTTATGGCAAGTGAATTTGTTGACTATACAATTATATGATGGGATCAAATTGTGACTTCCAAAAAAGGAATGGAGAGAGACTTATTGCTACATGGGATAATATGAAGTATTTGATGTGAAAGCATTTTGTGCCTAATCACTACTATAGGGAGTTGTATCAGAAACTACAGGGTCTAAGTCAGGGTACTAAGAGTATTCATGACTATCATAAAGAGATGAAGGTGGTGGTGATTCGAGCTAAGGTACTGGAGGAAAGGGAGGCCACTATGATGGGCTGAATTACAAGATCGTCCATATTAGAAAGCTACAATATTAAGTAGAGTTGGAGAACATGATGTATATGATTACCGAAGTGGAGAAACAACTTAAGAGGAAGGGGTGTTATAACCACCATTCAATTTGGCCACTTATTTTCCTTATTAATGGCCTAATTTGAGGAAAGAGAAAGGTTTGGTGGATAAACTATGTAGATTATAATTGATAGTGGTAGTTGACGAATATATATAGTATAGATTTAGTGGATAAATTGAACTTGCATACCACTAAACATCATGTCCTTATAAATTGCAATGATTGTGATGAGATAAAGGTGTTTAAACAAGTTCTTATATCTTTTTCCATTGGAAAGTACTATGGTGAAGTATTATGTGATGTAGCACTTATGTATGCTAATCACTTATTATTAAGTAGACCTTAACACTATGATAGAAAAATGATGTATGATGGATTTAAGAATATATATTCATTTCTGAAGGATGAGAAGTTTATGGTTCTAGTTTCTTTATGTTCCAAGCAGGTTCATGGAGACCAATTGAAACTTAGAAATGATAAAAGGGTTGAAAATAAAATGATTATTCATAATATTTTCCTTCTTAACAAAGTTTTACAAGGTTTTGATGATGAAACATTGTTTCTTTGATTTTGTTTTTGAAAATTACCTTATATTTTTAATATCCTAAACTAGTTTTGTTTTTAACATATATAATCACCTTACATTTGTTCTTTGAAACTTTGTTTTTTAAAAATTAATTATATTATTTTTATTAGTATCCTAAATTATTTTAGGATCAATTATACAAAATTTTCTTGATTAAAAACTTGTTTTTTTTAGAAAAATCATTTTTATAAACATTATATAATTAAGCATTTTAAATTAAATCTTATTCCTATTAGGATATTACTAAACTCAAATATTTATGAGTTAAATACTTTAATTCAATATTAATCCAACTAAGAAAAATAATTCTATAATTAATTTAATTTAGGATTTTAATTTTAATATATCATTTTTCTAAACATTATATAATTAAGCATTTTAAATTAAATGTTATTCCTATTAGGATATTACTAAACTCAAATATTTATGAGTTAAATACTTTAATTCAATATTAATCCAACTAGGAAAAATAATTCTATAATTAATTTAATTTAGGATTTTAATTTTAATATAAAATCATTATTTTATACATGGAAGGGTAAAATTATAATTTTAGCCCTAAATATACCTATAGGTAATTAGATATAAGTTATAGGGGTAGTGTTGTAATTATATCTTAAAAAACCCTAAACAAAGCTTAAAGGCATAATTCTAATTCTACCCCTATATTTTTCTCCTTAGTTTTTCATCTGTTGCTGCTGGCATGAGCTGCCCACATTAGTGACAGCCTTCAGGAGCAATGTTGGCATTGTACTTGGTGGCAACACAAGGCAACAACCCTTGCGCTGCACCAGCTGACATTATATGTAACAACATTTGGTGTTGTTGTGTTTGTTGCCATCAATGCAGCTAATAGCTATTGCAACCATCTAAAACTAATTTTTTGTAGTTTTCGACCAAATTTGGTCGGAGCAATAACCATTTGTTTTTGAAAAATCACGAGAGAAAAGGCTTTTTTTGGGAAAATAATTTTGCACAAAAATTTAATTTGCAATTAACGCCAATAATAATAGTAATAATTAAAACATGCAATCAACAACTATAATTGTCTAACGATTGCTCTGCTACCACAATTGAGTTTTCCAAAACACATACGCAATGAGAATAATAATTTTTTTTTTAGAGTTCTAAAATCATGCTAGATAAATCTGGAGAATTTTAGAGTTTCTACGAAGATTACTTAAAGATTAGATGTTCTTATTAACTTTGAATAATTGCTTCAATGATAGGTTGTCGCAAACCACAAGTCATCCAAGTGTCTATCCTCTAATTATAATCTACAAGATTAAAAAGTGAAAAATCTCCTAAATTCTTTTAGGAGAGAGTGATTGTCATATCTTTGAGTGTTGGCTATTTTTTTTTAATGTTTTTTAGGTGTTTTGGAACTTACATAGTTTTTCTACGTTGTACCACTTAGAAAATAAGTGACATAACATACTATTTATAAAAAAAATCTAAAAACCCTATAAATAGCAAAATATCAATTTTTCCCTTAATAATATCACATATATTATTTTAGAACAATTTAAAAAAATTATTCAACCAAGTCCCAAGTTGAGTTTTATGTCTAAAACTGTAATTTCCTATATAAATTGCACTCTAATCTTATATTTGAAACTACAATAAAATCACAGATGGTTAATCATTCTATTTTAATTTCTAACCAGTGGTTCTTATATACATGAGTCATTAGATTTTCTAATAAGTTGATCCAAATATAAATCACAATTCTAAATAAAATAGAATTAAATTAATTTATTATCAATTGTTGCAACAATTGATTGATTTTTATTTAAAAATTAAGTACAATATCTAATAACTTGTCATGATCCCCTAAACATTAAGAAAGTCATAAGTGGTTTAACTTAACCTTTCAATAACTAATTTCTTAGTGTAATTATTGTTCCTTCATGAATAATATTCCAATTTAGACATTGTAAAATGCAATGTGTCTATTATGTCAAATAATATTTTTTCTAAACTCCATAGTCATTGATTATTTGAACAAGATTTAAAACTCTTTTCAAATCTCATTTCACCTTATGTAAGGATTTACAATTAATACTATTTGAGAACAAATAAAATATATTTTCAAATCCAACTAGGGTGATGAATAATCTCTTGATTATTTAAATACTATCATATAGTTTATGTTATATTCAATATCTGTCCATTTATTACTTTTGATTAGAATAACGTGTAACAAGATTAAAACATAACACTCCTTATATAAAGATAATTTAATGATCTTACGTTTAAGAATCACTTACACAGTTATCACATGAGCCTTTCCATAAACACAAATGACCTCTCCCTATGAAATTCTCATACAAGTTAGTTTAGTGTACATATTATCTGATACATATATATTAGTTCTAGGTATTCATCATACCTTAAGTTATGAGAATAATTGTTTTATTTCATATAGAAAATAACAAAATATATATATCAGTCTCAACAACTTTAATTAATATCCAGTCTTAATATCACATTAACCATGAATATTTTAGGAATAATGCTTTAATGTAATATGAATCTCATAATTATAACAACTTTATAATTTTATTTGTAAATTATTTTTTTTTCATATAAATTTATCTTTATTCTAGATTCATTAATCAAATATACAATGAATATTAAAAATAAATAAACTTTTAATAAATTGAATATATTTATATCAACATAGTTATTGCAATGTAATCAGATTGACTATATTATATATACACTAATATTTTAAAGATTGCAAGGATAACCTTTGGTTTTGTCAAGTGCAATGTTCATGAGCATATTTAAATAACATATGATTTAATAACTATACAAGATAGATAAATTGAGATTAAGAAAATCCAATCCAACCATACGCTACCTAAAAATACAACTCACGTGGACTTTCTAGCAACCTAACCAATTTTGTTTGATGATTTAATCTGGAGAGTGTTAAATCAACATGCTCACCGGTGCTAAAAAAGAGTTGTCATAAATAACAACAGGAGAAATCTCTAAACTTGGCTGGATTGATATGGCTAGAAAAAGGCATCAAAAAACTCGTCAGAATTGTTTCTGAAATATAATTGAAACCCTCTTTTTTTGGATCCATCTCACATCAATAACTCGACCTCTACAACTTGTAGGTAGTTTTAAACAAATATTCCACGAATTAATAATTCAATATCCCATATTTTTATTAAATAAAAAAGAGACCCAGCAAAAATGCAATAAACATAAGATATAGAAGGGGAATGAATACTTTTTTTTTTTCTATTTTTTCATCTGTGAATTTTTAATGAATCCGCTTATCCATCAATTCTATACAATCTAATATTTCTATCGAGCATATGTTATATGAAATTTCTATTCCTCAAGCAGGGCATTTAGAAACTGGCGTCCGAAAAGAAAAATACTCACGCACGCGGGGGTCACTTCACTCCGCCTTCGGTCTTAGCACGTGCCAATTTAATGGGCGCAGGGGCACCGGACTCTGAGGTAACGAAAGAGGGGAGAACGTCGCTCCTTGACAAGTCGTTTGGAAAATGCATCATCAGTGTAAGGTTCAAGAAATATTTTTTAAAAAATGAAGGGTAACTTGAAATTACCAAAACATCTCCTTGGATTCCCAAACTGAGATGGAAACCAGAAGAGTGAAAAGGGTAGTATAGGTAATAAACAATCGAAGGAAACCAAACTACATTCGTTTTTGTTCTTCTTTTATTACCCCCCCTCTCTCTGTCTCTCAATCATTGTTTCCTTATCTTTTTCCTCAATTAATCAAATTATTTTACGCTTCGAACTCTATTTTATCCAAAAACACGGCAAGGCTGCGGTCTTTCCGTCTAATTTAATCGTGCGGTCGCCGGAGACCCTAAAATCGGAGCTCCAAATTCATGGTGATAGCGGGTCTACCAGGTCCTTTTGCTTAATTTTTGTTTTTCAATTAGCTAGTGTGTTTTGATTTTAATGGATTGTTATGGGTTATCACTGCAGAGTATATGGGGAAAAGGAGGTTGTTTGTTTTGGCGATTTTTGTATGTCTGTTTGCTTTCTCTTGTGGAAGAGGTAATTTTATGAATTAATACATTTATTTATTGCTCTCTTGTTTCTGTCAAGGGCAATTGCACAAGTTCTTAGGTCAAGATTGTGTGATCAATTCAATTTTTTAAAAATTTTTGGGCATGGAATATATATTAGTTGATATATTTTTTTTTCTACTTGTTATTATGCAAATATACGAAAAGATTGAGGTTTATTGGAGTAGAAATTGTAAGGGGTTTTATTATTTGCTGCAGAACTTATGGCCGAGCATAAGCACGCAGATAATCATCTAACCGCTTACAATCACTCTCTTGCAACAATATTGGTTGAGTATGCCTCTGCGGTAATAACACAAAACTCAAGACCAGTATGAACCGGAACGGGGTTTTTAAAGATTTATATGATTTGGTGACTAAAAGAAGCTTTGTGGCTGCAGGTATATATGTCAGATTTGACAGAACTTTTTACTTGGACATGCTCGAGGTGTTCTGGTTTGACTGCGGTACTCTTATGAGTTGTAACATTTTCAATTTCAATCAGGTTTTCATTCTTTCAAAATTGGACTGATACATCTTTGTGTGGAAACAGGGATTTGACATTATAGAGCTGCTTGTTGATGTTGAGCACTGCTTACAGGTGTGCATTTATTATGACTTGCATATATTGATTTAAGAGAATGAATCCTGATATCCTTTGCTTTATTCTGATATTATAACTCATAGGTTTGTTTTTTGTGGTGTTCTTTTGTCTAAAATTCTGATGCTATGATGACTGGATATAGTCATTTGTTGGAGTTGCAAAGGATCTTAATGCTATAGTCATTGCCTTTAGAGGAACTCAGGAACACAGGTTTGTCATATGTGTATATTATGTTGGTTCAATTATGCTTACCTTGTCAATGAACCCCGATTCTTAAATTAACTGTTATAGGGGGTTGCTCGCAATTTCTGCTAGCCAGCTGTGTAGGCAACTGAGCTATGCAGACTCTCCAGAGGATATAAAACACAAATGTTAGATGGTGAAAATATCAAAATATTATTCTTATGTTGTGTAATGAACATTCGAAACAGTAATGCTTGGCATGCTCACAACGGAACAAAATCACACACTTTTATGTCAATATCAGCAATCCTATACATGCAAAATTTTTTGTAGTATCCAGAAAATTGATTGGTTAATGTTGTATTGAGTTCTTTGCACATGGAAAGTTTTGGTAGTTGATGCAAATTGGAGGGTACGAACCCTTGAACTCACGCAAGAAAGAACATGATGTGAATTCCGTGGATATAAAAATCCAGAAACCCATAACGAAGTAGATGAAAAACCTGGAAAACCAAAAATCAAGTTTGGATAGAAAACCTTGAGCCAAAAATAACTTTGTACCTAAGAACCAAAAGTATTATAAATTGAACTTGGACCCGTTGAATATAACGAATTGAAAACTCGAAGCATGCGAAGACGTCACAATGTTAGTTATACTTTAATAAGTAATCCTTTCAAATAATGCTCAACGTGCTGACTTTTAATGTCCTTGAAAAACATGGAAAAGCTGCTGACTTTGAATCTATAATCAACATGGAAACTTTGACTTGGAAAAGCTGCTAACTTAGAATCCTTCATCAACATGGAAACTTTGACAATTCCAAATTGTCTTTGTTGAATATGTAAAAATTGTCGCCTATGTTGTCCAAAGATAAAAAGGAATCCTTGCTTTTTTGTAATTCTTAAATCAAAAGGAAAGATAATCATAAATCAATTAGAAAAATAATACAATTCTCGCACAATAGCTTTTGGTTTTTGTTGTAAGGCCTTTCGAACTCTGATTGCCATGAAATTTTAATCCTATAGAAAAGGTCTCTTGAATCTTCTGGTAAAGTTTTAGTTTAATCTAATGGTTGGATTGAAAATTATGTTTGTTAACTTTAAACTGTATATTAGAAAAAAAATTATGCTCAAAACCACCTCTTTAATTTTCTTGGTTCTTGGCCTTGTAATTAGTCCAATTAATACCCCTAATGGATCTTTTCACGGTGCTTGTTGGTTCTCATCAGTAGTGTATTTAAATCAATATGATTTTTGTGTATATATTTCATTGGCCAAATATTGATGACAGGTGTAAAAGTGACAAGCATTGTTTTTGTAACTTAAGCTACATGCCACCATAAGAACCTCCATGCTGAATTTGATGTCTTATGTTTTGATTGTTTGGTCCTTGAGACAAGAATCCAACAAAAAACTACAAGTCTTTGATGCTTGATTATCCTTGTTGCTTGTGTGATGTGTGCTTGATTAGTATCGTGGTTCTTATTAGGGGCAAAATCTATTAAGTTCTTGATGCTCACAGATAGTGCAGAAAGAACTTGATGTGAATTTGATTCCATCTCTTTCTGAATTAGGTCTAAGTTGGTTAGGTCAGTTGTTGGAACTATTGTTGACTGCTCTTTAATGTGGTTTAATTGCATATTGACAGCATACAGAATTGGATTGAAGACTTGTACTGGAAACAACTTGATATAAATTACCCGGGCATGCCTGATGCAATGGTGTGAATTTCAAGTCCTTCTGAATTTGTTGATTGGGTTTATGCGGGAGTTCATAATTCATTCCTTTTTCCTTTTTTTTGGTTTCAGGTGCACCATGGGTTTTATTCTGCATATCACAATACAACAATTCGACCTGGAATTCTAAATGCAGTCGAAAGAGCAAAGCAGTATTATGGAGATCTTAATATCATTGTGACAGGGCATTCAATGGGAGGAGCCATGGCAGCATTTTGCGGACTTGATTTGGTGGTAATTATGAGTGACCATTTCTTGAAACAAGCACATATCACACACAAATAAATTTTCATAGGTGTTGAATTGTGGATTTTCTAGTCCGTCACTTTATTATAGTATTTTAAAACACAACAAGAGGTGTTCAAAACCCGGTTAGGTTTGGTTTGGGCCAAAAAATCCATCTAAACCGAGTTTTTTAATTTCTGAAAAAAATTACCTGGACCGAATCGAAAATCGATTCAAACCAAATCGGATCGGTTCGGTCTAGGCTGGTTTTTTTGCTTTAAAAACTAGAAAATCCAATACCATCAAAGCCTTCAAACTTCCCAACATTTCCCTAATCTGCCTGAACTGTTCCATTTGAATCTCCAAATAGAAGGAAAGGTAATTAACCAAAATGAAGCAACGAAAAAATATTTATACCTGTCAAGTTTCAAGATTCAACAAATAGCACTAAAAATCCAGGGTTTGCAACAAAAAATATCAATCAAATTAAGAACCCACTGGATCATGTCACACATAAAAGCAAATAAAATATAATCATTTAGCCATCAAGCTTGGATATAGAGAGAAGAATATAGAATATAGAATGCCTTCCATACATCGATCATGGTTTCTTGTACAGGCTGTAATGTAATGCCAAAAGTCCATGGCAGTGGGTCTACTGGTGCTTGCACTAGCACTAAAATTGAAGAAAAGAGGAGCCAGTGAAGGATTATTTAATGAAGAAGCTGAGGACTAGAGTAACTTAAGAGATTTTCTTCAAGTGAATCAGAGTGTGGAAGGAAGATAGGCTAATGGGGAAAGTGATAGGGTAGAACTAGAGATAGGGCAAGGGGAGGTGGAGTGCGGCTACAGTAGTGATTTAGGGTTAGGTGAAAACTTTCTATTTATACTTTATTTTTTGACAGTTGGTTCAATTTCGGTTGAACTTGTTTACTTGGTTTTAGTTTTTGAAACCAAAACCGGATTGGATCAAATGCTTTTTTTTATTTTTAAATTGTTTTTTTCTCATTTTCTTTTCTCGGTTCAGTATTTGGTTTTTTTTTTTTCTCGATTGATTGATTTTTTTAAACACCCCTGCGAACAATCATTAGGGTAAACAATCATTATGGTAAAAGAATTGTATCTTTTTTTTTTATTATTATTATTTTGAAACTGCCTTGTCGATATCCTACTTCATATTTATCCTACTTCATATTGTACTCACAACAATTTTGACATAACTTATAACACCCATAGTACAATACAAAAGCATATTAACCATGCAATGGATCTACCATTTAAAATAATGAATTTATCTAATTTAATAAAATTTCAGTAAAGTTTTCCTTGTATGGAGGTCCTATCTAAATTTTTTTGTCTCGAGTTAAAATCTGCAATACAATCCAAACTACATTTGGCTCATGCAACCAATACTCACAGAGAAATGACAATACAATCAAAAGTATTACGATGTCGCCACATATTTACAGTTATCCATACATTAAGGTAGTCATTTATTTTAATATAGCCTGATATTATCTTAACTTAAAATATACAGAGTCAGAATTTACATATCAGAATTCATTATTGAGATCTACTTAAATAATAATATAACAGGAAGCTATGGTGTAAGCTGTCTGGATTGAGACGGTGGACAAGAAGTAACAAAGTTGAATTATAGCCGGGAATATTATTAATGCATTTTATATTCTACATTTGTGTGACTTTACTTCCATATTATTACTATTGTATTTATTTGCAACGTTTGGTTGTTGATGCCTTTGAAATGGTATTGAACATGCATTTGTCTCTCTCCAGGTTAATACTGAAGCCAAGAATGTTCAGGTTATGACATTTGGACAGCCTCGGGTTGGCAATGCAGCTTTTGCATCTTACTACAGTCAACTTGTGCCAAACACAATCCGAGTCACAAATGATCATGATATTGTACCGCATCTACCTCCATACTATCGTTATTTCCCTCAAAAGACATACCATCACTTCCCAAGAGAGGTAACATTTGCTTTCTCAGGTGAATGATCGATGGATTTAGTATTAAGCTTGCAATGCGATGGATTTAGTATTAAGCTTGCAATGCATGTGAATTTTCTGATAATATAGTCAAGGCATGGATATATAGTCAAGGCATGTGAATTTTCTGATAATTCCATTCTTAAAAAGTCTGCATAGCTATAAATCAATCCATTGATGTTGATGCTTTGCTTGGACATGTTGGATCTTCTATTAAAATATGCACTTATGCAATTTAGCCTTCTGATAATTCAGCCTTGTCCTTGAATCGTGAGATTTTGGAACTAGGCAATCTGTACCCAGTCAAGTCTCGTCTAACTTTGCAGCCGTACAGAAAAGTTCTTTGGGAATCATGCGCATGCACTAGGTTTCTTCAGCTTTTTAAAACAGTAATAACCTCTCTCTTAATTGCAGGTTTGGCTGCATAACATTGGAGTGGGAAGTCTGGTTTATGAAGTGGAGAAGGTCTGTGATGGTTCTGGTGAAGACCCAGACTGTTGCAGGTGACCTTCCCCGCGTAAATGATATTTGAGATATGTAGAAATAAATATATAGTTAACACAGTTTAAGAGAGATTCTTCTCCCAAAACGTTGCTACAACCTCTTCAACATTGAATTTTTTGTGCAGGTCGGTGGCAGGGAACAGTATTGCAGATCATTTAGTTTATTTTGGTGTTGAGCTGATGTGTGAGACATGGAGATCTTGTGGAATCGTGATGGATTCTCTTGCCAAAGAGTACGGAAAAATGGATGTCAAAGGAAATATTGTTTTTTCCAGAGATTCTATTCTGAGAATGAAAACAGAGACAAACACTGGTGGAGATCGCATGTAGAATTCAGAATTTGGGTTCTCCTGCAAGGTGGCTGAGAGGCCACTTGTGAACTCTTCCCCAAGTAGGTTTTTCTTGATTTTCTATTCTGAGCCCATCGTGTAGCTGTTGACCACTGTCGAGGGGGGCGTTCTGTATATAGATTGATTTGTACATCTAAATCTTTTTTATTTATATTTTTTATAAGGGAAGTATATTAACAAAAAAAAAACAAACTCTACACAGCTTGGAAAGGGGGACACAACCCCACCTAACCTAAAGCAACAAAGAAGAAAGTATGGGCATATTCTGGAGAGGCTCTCTTAAAACCTAAATAAGAAACAAATAAATAAATAATGAAAATATTGTCAGAAAATCCAAATATGAAGCAGTACGGAAAAGAATAACTTTAGAACAATTAAATTGTTTGTTTTTATATTATTCAATCATTTGTATTTTATTTGGTATTACTTTTTTGAAAGGGAACGGAGAAAGGTTTTTTTAATCCTTATATAAAAAAAAAAGAACTCAGAATATTTTTTGAATGAAATGGAATTGCATGTTTCAGAAGAATCTAAATTTTTAAATGAATTGAAAATCAATTTATTGAAGGGTAATCGACTTTGTAGCAATAATTTTGATATTTCTTGGTCCTGATTTGTTATCATTGTTGGGTGGCGGGTTTATTTTCAATAGTATTGGTGTTTTAGTTCAAGGTATTTGTTATTCTACATGTTTTATTTTTAAATTTGATTTTTAGCTTTTCCAGGTTTGTGTCGTTGATTTTTGTTGTAAGTTATGTGATCGCATGATCATGAGACTGACCTCACCTAGACTTAGAAGGTTGTTCCAATTATATATAGTTGAATCATATCATGTATTGAGATCTTTTAATAAAATTTGAATAGAGTCTTTTGACTTGGCTTTTTGGCACAATATCAAGTTTTGCATCTCCTTAATGAGTGGTGGACTTATTCCTTAACTCTATGATTCAAAGCTCATGATCACACATTTTATAACAAGATTAACATCGAATCTTGAAAAGCTGAAACAAGTCTCATAAAAGTATGACATATTAAAAACATGTCCCACGACACCAACACTATTGGAATAAGAAACCTCACTCTACGAATACCAATTTGTAAACAAGAAGTATAAGGAAGAATATCACAAAGTCAGTTATACTTTGATAAGTTCAATCGTTTGTTTAAACAAAAAAAATATTGCATTATGCAAAACACTAGTTTATTCAAAATATCATGAATGAAAACTAAAAAACCTATGTACACTCTAATAACCCTATTTATAATAGATGAAAGACTAAAAAAATAATAATAAAAGTTCTAAATAAAATAGGAAAAAAAAATCTTAAATCAACTAGAAAACTAATATAAATCATATGAGCTCCTGGATCTTATTACAAGGCCTTCTCGATATTGAATTGATCTAAACTTTTAACATGATATAAAACATGACCTTTATAAATGTCTGATAAAATTTCAGCTATATCCAACGGTTGAATAAAAAATTATGCTTGTTAGCGTAAAAATATACAATAGAAAAAATCAGCCCAAGAATCCTTGTAAAAAAGGATTTTTGAACATTGAAGGAATCCTTGCTACACTTGAAAACTATATTGTTGCCCATTAAAGATTCTTGTAGAATTAGAAAAAGCCTTAAAATTAACTTTTGAATATCCTTTCATTATTAGTAAAGGATTCCTCTCCAAATGCCTTATCTTAGGAAAAAAAAAAAAAGAATCATCTCCAAATAGAAAGTTCACGAGTCAAAAAGCAACAAATAACAAAATCATATTGCATCTTTTGAACTATATTGTGATGCCTTGTAGAACTTCGATTAACTTGTAATTTTAACTTGATGTAGAAAAATATGTTTGAAAACTCTTGGTTAAATTTCAGCTCAATCCAACGGTTGGATTGAGAGTTATACTTTATAGTATAAAACTGGACAACATGTACAATTACGCTAGAATCTGAATTTTATTATCCAACCCTTTATTGGATTGTATCATTCCATCTCTCTAAAGTGGTGAGCTTGTAATTCATTTATGTATCTCTTTGGTTTTGTACCTTAGAGTGGTGAGCAAAAATTATCATTTGTGTGAGTGACCTGCAACTTTTTGATTTCCATACCTTTATGATATCAAATTGTTATAAGAGCTTTGGATTTACAACCATGGCTGTTCGTGGGTGTTGTGTGTAAGAATTCAAGAGGGACACCCGTGCTTTTGAAATGGATCAAATGAGAAGGTAAATCAAGCACCTCTATGAGCGTCTTGAACGATATAAGAATTGTAATAATGATGATAAGAATAACACTGAAATTGGTTCCTCTAACAATAATGAAGAGGATGTCAATCCTTTCCATCGCAGACCACACCATGATACTAGTGACAATTGTTCTTCTCAATATCAATGAAGAAGGCATAGAAGACTAAGCTTATCAAGATTTTGACGCGAGAATTGATACTCCTGAATTTGAGGGGAAATTGCAACCTGACAATTTCATTGATTGGCTTCAAACTATTGAGAGGATTTTTTTTTTATTTCAAAGAGTATCCTAATAGAAAAGTGAAGTTAATGGCTCTTAAACTTAGAAAATATGCTTCCTTATAATGGGAGAATTTTAAAAAGCAAAGGGCTCGTGAGGGCTAAAGCAAGATCAAGTCTTAAGAGAAGATGAAAAGGGATCTTGAGAGGGATTCTTAACTGTACACTATTGGTAAGAGACTTTTCTCAAGATTCATAATTTAATGCAATCTGGATTGACCGTAGAAGAATATATAATGGAATTTGACTTGTTCATGCTTAAGTGTGATATTGTGGAGCTTGAAGAGCAAACAATAGCTCGACACTTGGGTGGGTTAAGAGAGGAAATTTCTAATATGGTTCGGTTGTGGCCTTATCGGTAGCTTTGAATGTGTTATCCAGAACAATTTCTTATGTGCCTTAGCTATCCTAACCCGAATAAACTAACAATCTGATATAAAGATGAAGGAAGATAGGTTTGATTATATGGTTTTTTCTTATGCTGTTTAGGCTAAAAATCACATGATTAGGAATTCTAATTAGGATAAAGACATTGTACTTTTTATGATTAAGAGTAATAAGTTTGATTTGTTCTTCAACTTATTTTGGAAATGGAAGGCATAAAACTCTTTAAAAAAGAAGTTGAAAAGTTTTATATTGTTTCAAAAGTTTCTAATATTTGGTTTGAAGTATCAAAATATCAAAATGACATAATTGAGACCCAAATAAATGACTATGTACAAAACTAGACAAATAATAAATAACACATGTTTTTTACTTATATAACACACACAAATACAAAAATTAAAATGACCATAACTTTTTGTACAAAACCCCAATGCATGTATAATTGGAAAAAAAAAATAGAAAGATGACATTTTGAACTTGAAAACCATATAGAATATGCTTATTTTCCAAAGCAATAAAGTGGTGAAAATTCAAGCTCAAATTTGCTCATGGGTTGATGGTAAACCCAAACTCTCCAAAACTACACAATCATGATCCAAACCTTATTTTAAAACAAACAAATATATTTGAACCATTTTCATTCAGTTTTACAAGCCTCCAAACTCATCGAAGCTTCAATCGCACTAATCTAACTTGTTAAGGTATTTTGTAGTTGTTTCGCCCGTGCTTTTCTCATTGGACCATTTGAATCCCATACATATTAGAATTAGCTCCTATGTTATAATCATGGTGCATACCATCACCCTCGAGTTGAGAGTTATTTGTCCTCAAATTAGAATTATTCATATCCTTTAAGCAAGGTGAAAAGTCTTTTACATTGAGCATAGTTGAAACATTGTATTCATCAGGAAGGTCAACCTTGTAAGCATTATCATTCACCCTTTTGGTAACCTGAAATGGTCCATCAACTCTCGGTATTAATTTGGACTTTTACGTACGTGGAAATACATCTTTGCTAAGATGAATTTAAACAAGATCTCTCGGCTTAAATCAGATCATTTTTCGCCCTTTATTAGCATGTTTAGCATACTTTGTTGTCTTCTCTTTAATATGAGATCGAAGCTGGTCGTGGAGTTTTTTTTTTCATAATTTCTACTTGTTTAACGTCATATATAGAAGTCCCCTCATTAATTGGAATAATCACCAAATCAATAGGAACGAAAGGGATACAAACATACCGTAGGATAAGAATTCATGACAAATAAAAAGTCTATAAATCAAAAGGATCCAGATAACAGAACCCGTACAACAATTTCTGGTCTGTGTTGTGTTGCCTTATTGAACTCCGATTGATCTGGAACATTAAACCAAATTTTAATACTGTATTTAGAAACACTAGGTAAATTCTCAATTTTATCCAACGATTAGATTGAGAGTTAAGTCTGTTGTCGTAAAACTGGATATTTGGGAACACATATCAGAAATTGAATTTGATTGTTTTTGCATTGCCCGATATCAACAAGGCTTTATTAGCCTTATTTTAGATTTATTTTGTTTTGTTTTCTTCTTCGTTCACGACAACAAAGATAATTTATTCTCATAGGTTTTATTTTTTGTTGTGTCTAATGGGCTTAGTTTATATTAGGTCTGGGTTTGATTAATTAGCTTAGGCTCAAGGCTTGTTTGAGCTTAATTAATAAGTAGTTCTCAACTATGGGCTAAGGCTTGTTTGAGTCCATAAATTCGGGTTTTTTTAGTGTAGGTTTTGAGTCACTTTTGTAAGTGGCTCAATTTAGCATACAAAGGTAGATTCATTAGGGTTTTTATTTCAAGAGTATAAATACTCTTTGTAAGGTCAAAATATTAAGACTCGACAATACTATTATTTCCAAATTTATTCAGCTTGTGTGAGAGATTCTCACATTATTTGATTCTCTAACGAACTAAATTGACTTGGAGGGTTGCTCCAAGTATATAATGATGTTCAAACCAAATATTCAGCAATTTTGAAATAATATAAAAATTTTCAACTTCTCATTTAAGGAATTTTCTTCCATGTTCTTTCATTTTCAGAATTGGTTAAAGAGTAATTCAGATCCATCACTCTTAATCACAAAGAGTGTGGTGTCTTTATCTTGATAGGAATTCCTTTGTGACATTTCCAACTTATCAAAGAGTTTCATTTAGACTTTATAACTTATTTCCATTACAAATCATGTAATTTTCAGCCTAAACACCATAATAAAAAAAAAGGAACCATAAAACCACACCTACCTTCCTTTGTCTTTATATCAAATTGCTAGTTTGTTTGAATTAGGAAGTGAAGGCACATCACTAAACAAAAACAATAACTTTTGCATAAATGTGTTTTTTTTTCTTCATAATTTTGCTCTTTCGATGACTTATCGGCCAACCTTAGACAACTTTGGGGCCTCAAGGTATGTTTTTGTAGGCTCACTAAAAAATAATATCTTTTGCCGAAACAAGTTTTTTTTATTATTATATAATACTATGTTTTCAACTACTTACAGCTAACCATATGCATTTTTTGATGTCTCCAAGTATGTTTTTGTATGTTTGTGCACATATAATAACTTTTGCAGAAATGTGTTTCGTTTTAGTTTTGTGTTTTTGACGATCGACCGCTCAACCTTACTCCACTTTTGGGGTGATGTGAATCCCATGATCACGCGATTACGTAACCCATAATGAAGATTAACATAGACCTAAGAAAGCTAAAAATCAAATTTAAGATAGAAGTTTGACACAACGATTACCTAAACTGAGCTATCAAAAGTTTTGGAATAAAACCCCTATCCAATGATCATAATGAATTGCGAAGGAGAAGTATAAGTATAGGGAGTGACGTCACAAAGACAATTATTTTTTAATAAGTCAATTTTCAGTTATTTTAAGAACTAATGTGTGAGAATCATCTCAAACACATATAATTCATATAACAAGGTTTTTAGTCCTTACATTCCATTTCAAAATGGTATTTATATATTCTGCAAAAAGAAATAAAAACTAAATCATCTAAGGCTATGTTTGTTTCCTGGAAAATAGTTTCCGGGAAACTATTTTCCAAACTTTCCTGTGTTTGTTTGTCATTAGGAAAGTTGGTCAATGGAAAACACTTTCCAGTCAACGAAAAACACTTTCTAGTCAACGGAAAATACATTTCGGTCAATGGAAATACTTTCCAGTCAAAGAAAAATTTGACTTGGTTTTCAGGAAAGTGATTTCCCTTTAGCTGTGTTTGTTTTCCGGAAAGTGGTTTCCGGAAAATCACTTTCCAAACTTTCTTGTGTTTGTTTGCCAGTAGGAAAGTTGGTCAATGGAAAACACTTTCTAGTAAAAAGAAAGTTTGGCTTGGTTTTCAGAAAAGTGTTTTCCTGAAAAATTTGAGGGGAAAACACTTTTCCAGAAGTTGTGAAAAATTTAAAAATATCATTATTTGCTGATTATATCAAATTTGATCCTCAAAATTTTGATTGCTATATATATATATATATTTTTTTTTTTTTTTGAATATTTATTTTTTAATTTCATCTCTTAAAATTTTATTTTTATATTAACTTTGGTCCTTATTTTTATAATTGCTATTTGATTTTTCCTTATCATTTTTTTATTGAAATTTTGTATTTATCAAATTTGGTCTTTATTTTTTTTATTGTTACTTATTTTATTTGAAATAATTTATGAAATGTTAATTATTATTATTTTAATTTCTTCATCTTTTATTTATTTTTATTTTTTAGATTTGATCTCTATTATTTTGATTATTTTTTATTTTATTTGAGATAATTTATGAAATTATATTTTTTTTTTCAATTTCATTCTTATTCAACTTTTTAATTTGTAAGATTTGTTCCTTATTATTTTAATAAACTTGAGAAAAATAAAATATTAATAAGTTATTTTCCAGCTCATTTTCCATGATATAACCAAACACTGGAAAGTGTTTTCCAATTCATTTTTCATTACACTACCAAATATCGGAAAATACTTTCTCGGAATTCACTTTCCCGGAATTCATTTTCCCCGGAATTCACTTTCCAAAAAAAAATTACTTTCCAGCAAACAAACGGAGCCTAACATATGAACATAAATACAGAAATTAAGTTTTAAAACAAAATAAAATAACAAAACTTAAAACTCAATGGAAGTATAACAACTAAATTTGTTGCACAATCACACATGTGAAAATCCGGGTAAATTATTTTTTAAAAGCGTATTTATGTGTATGAAACACATTCATTATTAAAATAATCAACAACACACAATGATTTAAGATCACAGGCCATAAAATAAACCTACCATAAATATAATACATGCCGTAAAATTAGTTACAGCTGCACAATATTTTAAATGAACTAAAATATATCAATTAATAGTAAGAATTAGTTACAACCTACCATAAATATTATACATTTATTATGCACAATATTTTTAAATAATTTACTAAGTGTCTATATTTAATCATGATTAAATCATTTATTAACTCAATTCTGTACCTAAGAATGGGACACCATTTCCTCGCATACCGGTCCCTCTCACAGGGTAATCTGGATTTCAATTACCGGTCCCATCTCACATGGCAATCTGGTTTCACTTTTATCGGTCCCATCGAATAGGACTGCCCCGTTTCCTTTTACTTTTTTCTAACTTCACCGGTCCCACGATTTATTTTGTGTTTTGTTGTAGGGATAATTATTTTAAGATCAATTTGGTTTTTATAAAAAAAATTAATTAAATTGATTATTTTTTGAAAAATTAAAATTAATTAAAATTGATTAATTTTGATTTGATTCAATTATTTTAAAATAAAAATCAATTTTTTTCATTTTGACTTGATTTTTTCTAGTTTAACTCGATTTTTTTTTCAGTTTGGTTAGATTTTTTCAGTTTTATATTTATAAAATTAAAGTCAAACCGAACCAATTAAGTTTTTAAAAATTTTATTTAGTTTAATCGATTTTTTTACTATTTAATTTTGCAATTTTTTTTTTGATTTTATAGGTTTAATCATTTTCCTTTAACAATTACCATGTTTAAAAAACACAAAATGATTTATTATTGTTTTAAAAAGACAGTTTTTTTTGGCTGCTGGAATTCTGATGAAATGAAATCGCTTTATTTCTTTATAACATGCACTAATTGGCATTAAAAAAAGAAGAAAAAACAAAGAAAATGGAAACCAATACCAAAAACCCTATATAATACCTTTTTATTATTACTTTTACTTTTACTCTTACTATTATTATTTTAAAAGGTTGATTATTGTTATAATTCATTTTTACCATCAATTTCTGTCTTATTTTTAAATATATATTTCTTTTACAAAATATCTTTTTATGCAATCCATGCAAATTATTTTAATTTTATAATTATAATTTTTGACATCTTCATCTGTTTTATTTTGTTTAGTGGGATAAGTTAGAAAAAAAAAAAAAAAAAAAAATTAAAGAGTGAAACAGTAAGTAACCAGAGATGAACGAGTGAGCGGAGAGAAAGAGAGAGCGGAGGGCACCGCGAGAAAAAAAGACAGGCAAGAAGAGAAAGAGAGCAGGAATTAGAAAGTAAGAAAACAGTGAAAAAAACAAAAAAAAATGAAAACAGACCAGCCATAAAATTCTCCCACGGCCAAAAGCTAGGCAACCTCCTCAACATACCAGCGCCGCCGCTGCCACCAACCACACAGCCATCTGCCTCATCCGATCAGCCTTCCCTAATCAATCAACACGCCACCAAAACACGCCCAATAACCAAATCGTTTTCAAAGAATCCACAGTGACTGCTGCCTTTTCTCCCAATAACCAGATCGTTTTCTGCCCGTTTCTTCCCGCGGGTTCATCTCCGCTCGTGAGATACACGCGCCGCCGACCAATCGCATGACAACTCTCTAGCGCGTGGGTCACGATTCCCAGTCTCCTTTACAGCAGTTTCCGCCCTAATTCAGCGGCTCCCGAACGTCGTTTTCAAACTTACTTCACCATTTGAGAGAAAGTACCAACCTATCTATGTAGCTCACTCCCTGCTGCTATCTTTTTCTTGCAATTAATTCCCTACTCGGATTCGACGATCTCGTAATTTCATTTTTTTTTCCAGTCTTTCATCGCCTACTTTTCTTTCCCGTCTTGCAAAAATAGTTTTCCTTAAAATTGATTTTTCCAGCTAATCGTCGCTCATGAAGCTGAATTCTTTTGAATCTTTTTACAAGTTGGAAAATTGAATTAGTACATTTTTTTGAGATATTTTTAGTGTAATTTTTTCATTAATTATAATTGTTAGCCTTTTTTTTTTTAATTTTAATTAATTTTTGTAGCTGAAATGAGATGGCGTCTTCACAACCTTCACAAAATGTGGAGATGGAGGCTGCTAAGTTTCTACACAAACTCATTCAAGATTCTAAAGATGAGCCCGCGAAACTGGCTACAAAACTCTATGTGGTGTGTAGCTTGCACTCAAATAAAATTTTATTTTTCTTACTATGTTTGAACTGTGGTGGTAATCATGTGCATACTTATTATATTTGTATGTTTTAGATTTTGCAACACATGAAATCAAGCGGGAAGGAACATTCCATGCCGTATCAAGTAATATCAAGGTGAAACATTTTGGTTGCATTTGGTTTTTATCTTTGTTTTTAAAGATGCCGTGTTTCTTAGATACTGGAGACAGCTTATTCACTGTAAATGATTCTGGGATTGTTAGACATTTGTTCTTGTCTCGTCTTTGGATGGATTTATTAAATTATATCGGTTGAGATGATAATTAATACTAATTGAGTTTGCGAGAAGGCATGAGTTTTATATACTTTCTTTATATAGTTAGATTATGATGTGATTCCTTTTTAAAATCTTGATTTTGGAAGTGATGTCCATGTACCTGACAATCGACTTCTAACATGTCATTTGGTTATTAAGGTTCCACTGGCATGGCTAGGAAATAAGATTTATTTGAGTTTTGCAACTTGTTAAGTCCCAGTTTTCTCGTTTCATGCTGAACTTTAGTTTGAACCCTGCATTATCAACACAAATGTGCTCCTATGTTGACAAAATTAAACTTAAATAGAATAATATTTCATGCCAGTGACTGCTTAAATAGAATAATATTTCATGCCAGTGACTGCTTAAATAGAATAATATTTCATGCCAGTGACTGCTTCCTTCATGAATATGTTGTTACTAGATAATCTATAGTCAAGTACCATATGGCAGAGAGGTGGTCGCACAATTTGCCATTGGACTGCCAGGTTATTTTATACAGTTTCTTTTCTGATTGTTCTTGGTCTCTCTCTGGTTTACCTGTTCTTAACTTTTTATGTGTTGTTTTTTTGCTTATCTGGTATTCCACCAGTTCAGTTTGTAATGTCATCATCATAGTTGTGGCAAAATTGCAACTCTTTAGTTGAAATTCTTCTTTGCTCAACTTTTGTGGTGGATTTGTTTCTCTGACATATTTTTTCTTAAACCAAGGGCCATGGAGACTGTCATCAATCAGCATGGTCTTGATATTGAAGCTTTGAGGTCATCACGCCTTCCTTTGACCGGTGGAACTCAAATGGGGGATTCTTCGACCGCACAATATGGAGGTAACGTGATTTTGTTCATACTGCCTCCATTCTGCCCAGTGAATCTTTTTACTGTATTTATTGTGCTAGTGTGTAGCATATTGAATTAATCATTAAGAAACGGGTATACCCTTGTGCAGGATCTTCGCAGGCAGTTGGAGTTGGGAAAGACTCTAAAGCTGGATTGGCTGAAAGTGAGATATCCAAAGTTGTTCCTTCTGCTTCCAGTAGGCCCTCTGCTGGCCCAATTAGTGCAGGCCATGATTATTATCAAGGATCTGGAACTCCAAGGAGCAGCCAGTCATTTGATCATGAAAGTCCTTCTAGTTTGGACACTAGGTCTGCCAATTCACAATCCCAAGAAAGAGGAGTGAATCAGAAGGATGGTAAAAAGGCTGTTGCTAAGAGGAAGAGGGGTGATTCATCTTTACACTCGGAAATGCATGTTGACAATCCCCAACAACTTGATCCTCGCAATACCATAGTTAATCCAAGGAAGGGGAAAATGAACAAGGTTGACTCACCAGGGAGTTATGCAGTTAGAGGTGGTGAAAATACCAGCTTTAATAAGGTTCCTAGTAGTGCTCAGCTGGAAGTTTCATCTTCTTATGTGTCTGCAGGACAACAGCAAGGGGATTCTCTTTCATCTGCACATGAAAGTCTCACTTCCAGGTGTATGTGGAATCAAAATAAAGCAGGGTTACCCCTTGAAAGATCTCAAGTTCCGAGGTTCTCTTCGAATGCTGTTTCTGGTAATGCAACAGCAGAAATTCCATTGCAGCAGTCAGCAATTTCATCTCTTGGATCAAGTAAGGATTAAAATATGCTATCAAATAAAAAGAATATGGTTGGATAGAAATCATAAATTTGGTCTTTTTTGATGGGGAAAGCAGGATTTGTTCCGATCTTAACATGTTCAAAGACTGGGAGCAAAAACTTAAAAACTGAATCACTTAGTTGGAGGACATATTATTGATAACATTTTTGTTTAGTTGTTTTTCTGGTTGTCTAGAAAGATGTTTTCTTCTTTACTGCAAGGAACACTAGGGAATGGATAATGTTTTATGGGGTTCGAGCATTTCTCATGAAAGATTCTGACCATTTTATTTAAGTAACTCATTGATTAGTGATTAGTGATCTGGTACTTGGTATTACTGATGTTTTAGGTGCTTTTAGCAAGGTTCATGGAGGGATGCCTGCCACTTCATATCCAGCAGGGCCCATGGGGGAGCCAGGGTTTGCAGGTCTAGTGCAATATGGTGGTTCTGAACATCAGAAACATGGATTGGCAAAGGGTGCTGTAGCTAGTTCTGCTGAGAAAACCTCAGAAGACTTTTTTTCTGCTAACCGCGTGGATGACTTTCCCACTTCACTTTCAACTGGAAAGATTTTAGAAAATGATGGAGGAAGTTCAAACATGTTTGCGGAGTCAAATAGAATTATCCAGGTACTCCCCCCCCAAAAAATATCCATTATGGCTTTTCCTCTCTAGACATAATGAAAGATTGCTGTTGAATGATAGTCTTTATCCTAGCTCTGTTTTGGTTTTCATTTGCATTGTGATGTACAGCACATGCAATGCCAGACTAGTAAGTGTTAATTCATTTTCTATCCTGCAGTGGTCTGGCATTTGATGTTTGATCTCTTGATTTTTAGGATTATGAAATATAATGTCTCATCATGCATCATTTTTAATCTTGATTTCACCATATTCTGTTCGGAAACTCTGTTCTCTGATATGTTATGTATTAGGTCGCCTCTTCTTTTTATATGTTCTTTTTCATCACCAGGGTGGCAGGCAATCTAGTAATTCAGAATTGACAATGATTAGATCAACACCTCCTAGAGATGTTGGAAAATGTCCTGTTTCCCAGGGTTCTGTCTCGCCTGGCATGCCTTTCAATGAACAACAGCTGAGACAGCTCAGAGCTCAGTGCCTCGTCTTTTTAGCATTCAGGTAGATAGCACTACTCCCTGAGCATGTACTTTTCCTTTTAGATGCGGAGTCATGCTGAGAAAGCCTTTGTTTTGCTCTGCTGGTTTTAATTGGTTTGTCCTCCTGGTTTCTGTGTTGCAGAAATGTTTTGCCGCCAAAGAAACTTCATCTGGATATAGCACTTGGAAATGTTGTTCCTAAAGATGGTAAGAACTCATGATTAATGATGATCATGGGCAGGTCTACTTGGCCATGCTAGTGGACCTAGCTTAATATGCTAGGGCTTGGAAAAGGAACCTTGCTTGTTTATCCAAGTTTATGGCTGGCCTTGACTCACAAAATTCTGCGAAGCCTGGCCTCCTTTGCGCTAAGAAAACATATGTAATACACTGGCTTAATTTGTGTTTAAGACAGCTCTTGGGCTTTATAAGCATGGATGGGACCAGGCTGTGGCCTAGGCATCATGCCTCTGTCCTGAGGTGAAAGCCTGGCCTAGACTAGGTCTCACGATCAGTTCCACTTGATCTATTTGCTATATGTATTTAATTTTTCTCCTTCTCCTTATTGTTTTGTTCTTCTTGTTATTTTTGTTGTTATTGTTGTTCAGCAACTATCTTTTGCTTGGTGATAATCAGGTGGCACTTTGGATGGTCCTCGCAAAGAGCTGGCTGATCATAAAGGAAAGGCACAATCTTCTAATGAGCCAACCAATATTCCTGAAGTTCTAATGCCATGTGGAAGGCTGAATAATGCAAAGGAATTTGATAAAGTGCTTCCAGGTTTGGGGGGAAGATTCTTGGATGAAAACTGTGCATCCAAAGAACCTGATAAACTTAAAATGATGGAGGACAAAAGTGGTCTACCTTCTGACCCCTCGATGCTTGCAGATGAAAGGAAATATCTGTACCCCACAAGGAAACTGGATGCTGAATTACAAAGGCAGGAAGCAGTTGAATCACAGGCAGTTTTCACCACTGCAATGCAGCAGCCTGATTCAGCAAGGGGTGGTTTACCCTTGAGTAACCCTGTGGACAGCATGGGGAATGCCTTTCTTCAAGTTGGAAGAACTGACCATGCTTCTTCTGCAACATTCATAAATAAGCAGGCAATCCCTGAGGCAGTTAGCTGGACTAGAATTGGCAGTCAATCCCTACCATCCGGCTCTATTCAGCTCGGATTGGTTCCAGACAGAAAAGATAATGCTCCTAGTCAGTTTCACATTCTTGGCAATAGTAATGCTTCAGGTAACAAATCTGGTCATAATGTTTCCTATTACATTTCAGTAAATGAGCATTGGGCTCCTGGTTCAGGCTTTGACAATGATCTCACATGGTGGCTCAAATGAAGGATGCAGATGTGATACGAAACACTTGTCTTAGCAGGGGATTTGGCTTTCTAGAACAAACAATATCCTATGAACTGCTTTTGTGATTCTCATGCTGCTTATGTTAATTGTCGTGTGCAGATGATTCAAAATTCGAATTTCAAACAAGATACGCTCTAGATGCGTGTAAGGTTGTTTCAGCTGATGTTTCGTTAAGAAATGACGTCTCTTTTACAACAGAACAAGATGATGATGATAGGTTAGCCGCTTCTACTGATTCACCACCTTCTCCAAAGTACACCATGTTAGAGAAATGGATTATGGATCAGCAGAGGAAGAAACTTTTAACCGAGCAAGGTTGGGTTCTAAAACAGCAGAAAACAAAACAAAGAATTGCCACTTGTTTTGACAAGTTAAAGGTTTGTTTGGAGATTCTTCTTAGTTGCTTGGTGCTTTGTCATCTTACTGTCATTACCAATTCTTGCACTCTCTTGCTCCTCTGGTCTGGTTTTTGCTCACACACTTTGTTCCCCTCCTCTTATATTTGCGGTACAGGAAACTGTTAGCTCGTCTGAAGACATATCTGCAAAAACCAAAATTGTAATAGAATTGAAAAAGCTTCAGCTCTTGGAGCTTCAACGCCGTGTAAGGAGGTGATTGATTTCCCCAAATTTTGCTATATTTTGTTAGCTTGTGTATGTTTTATCATGATTTGCAGTACGACCATGATGTTAACCACATGTCTGGTTGCTTTAGTTGCTTAGTGTCATTTTATTGTTTTCTTTGACACCTTGTTTTGTGTGAATTTCGGCAGTAATTTTCTCAATGATTTTTTTAAGCCCATCACAAATGACATGGATCGTTTGAAATCATATAAGAAACATAAGCATGGTAGGAGGATCAAACAACTTGAAAGGTATGAGCAGAAAATGAAGGAAGAACGACAAAAGAGGATACGTGAGAGACAGAAGGAGTTCTTTTCTGAGATAGAAGTTCACAAGTATGTTTTTCTTGGGGTTGATTTAGAGCACTTGCCCCCTCCTCACCTTCTAATATTTTTTTAAACTCTTTTTAAATGCTTTGTGTTGGGTGCTTATCTTCTGTCTAATGGCTTGCACTAAATAAAATATCCTTCTTTCTTTTGCACTGCTTGTTAACCTTAATTTAGGGAAAGACTGGAAGATGTGTTTAAGATTAAGAGAGAACGCTGGAAAGGTTTCAATAAATATGTCAAAGAGTTCCATAAAAGGAAGGAGCGTACCCATCGGGAGAAGATTGACAGAATCCAGCGTGAGAAGATTAATTTGTTGAAAATCAATGATGTTGAGGGGTATCTGCGAATGGTGCAGGTTAGATCTGGCTTGCCAATTTTTCTGATGTGAGGCTGGTATCCTATGTTCACTCCTTTTGCCTATTGAACAGGATGCAAAATCAGACCGTGTTAAGCAACTGCTGAAAGAGACGGAGAAGTATCTTCAAAAGCTGGGATCCAAGCTACAGGAAGCTAAGTCTATGACAAGCCGATTTGAGAATGATATGGATGAGTCACGGCATGCTGCTGTTGTTGAGAAGAATGAAACTTCTGTTGAGAATGAAGATGAAAGTGACCAGGCCAAGGCAAGCTGCTTGGCTGTGCACTTGCTCAAGTTTATTTTGTTTTTCTGCGCATTCTTGATTCTATATTTGCTTGCTTAATTTTTCTCATTTAATTCTGTTTGATCTACTTCGCAGCATTACATGGAAAGCAATGAGAAGTACTATTTGATGGCTCATAGGTATGAATGCCACTTTTTATCTTTTCATAACTTTTTTTGTTCGACATTTAAAGAATTTATCTTTTTATGAAAAGAGAGTGGATTGAGTTTACCATTTGATATCATGTATATTGTGGGCTCTAGGCGGCATTTGTTCTTAATTCTTTTGTCTATTTTGCACGCCTATAAATGTTATGATGTTCTTTACTGGTGGAACTACTAGGTTGTCTTTTGACATTGAAGTTCTTGCGAGGCTACTCCCCTGTCTCTCCCTTTTTACAATTCAAATTTTATGTATTCTAAAGTATTTTACTTTGGAATTTTTGTGTTATTTTACAGTATTTTACGTCGGACATTGTTTTGTGCAGTGTAAAAGAAAGCATTGCAGAACAGCCAACATGTCTCCTGGGCGGAAAATTAAGGGAGTGAGTAGAACCCATGTTGCTCAAATACTGTGTGTATCACTGTTTATTAGATTATTGGGTGTAGTGATAAGAATCTTTTAGGTTGTTTAATAGATCAGATGCAAATGATCCTTCTTGTAGACTCAGGTTAAACTTTGTGCTGTTGTTCTCCAGTTTGGAATTTCTTAAGTAGATGTTTTGATCTTCAGGTATCAGATGAATGGACTAAGGTGGCTGGTTTCACTATACAACAATCATTTGAATGGCATTCTTGCTGATGAAATGGGTCTTGGGAAAACTGTTCAGGTACAATTTTATTTTAGTTGATTTTATTATTGTATTTTAACTCCAGTTCCTTTTCCATTCTGACTAAAAACTATTCAAACAAACATATCAACCAAAAATTTCTTACAAAGTAATGTGGCAGCTACTTTTCATGTTCGATCAATTTTCTAAGGCCTGCATATAACCAGCTATCACTTTCCACATCAGTTTGTATTAAGTTTTTGTATGATTTATTTGTTTGTAGATCAGTTTTCTTCCTATTTACTGTCATACTGTTTCCTAGCTGTATATGCCAATGATCTAGTCATTCTTTTCTTTTGGTAGGTTATTTCTCTAATTTGCTACCTGATGGAAACAAAAAATGATAGAGGGCCTTTCTTGGTGGTTGTACCTTCTTCAGTTTTACCTGGCTGGGAGACTGAAATCAATTTCTGGGCACCTGGAATCCACAGAATTATCTATTCTGGGGCTCCGGAGGAGAGGCGCAGGCTATTTAAGTAATAACAAATGGGAATGAGACTCTCCATATCTTTTTGCAGTCTGGATTATTGAATTGCAAGTGTAAGTGCAATCATTGTTTCTTTTCAGGGAAAAGATTGTGCATAAAAAATTCAATGTCCTTCTGACAACATATGAATATCTGATGAACAAACACGATAGACCGAAACTGAGCAAGATACATTGGCGCTATATAATAATTGATGAAGGCCATCGCATAAAGAATGCTTCTTGCAAATTGAATGCTGACTTGAGGCATTATCAGAGTTCTCACAGGTTGTTATTAACTGGAACACCACTACAGGTAACAAAATTTCCCCCTCAGTTCTGCTATTTCTTGGATTGATTGTTTATATTCTTCGAGTGCATTGGTTTAACATATGCAAAGTGTCTTCTCTTGTTACAGAATCATGCCTTGTACATTCCTCCTTTGATAATTTTCTGCAGATTTTACTATCTAATTCAATTTTATTGTTCTCGTGCAGAACAATCTTGAGGAATTGTGGGCACTACTCAACTTTTTGCTACCTAACATATTTAACTCAGCAGAGGATTTTTCTCAGTGGTTCAACAAACCATTTGAGAGTAATGGTGATAATTCAGCCGATGAAGTAAGCCTTTTGACCTGTTCTACTCCTGTTTTTTTAAGATGTTTCACTGTATTGAGTGCTTTTTTGGTTGATATTCTCTCAAATTTCTTATATAACCATCACTGGCTGTGTGCATGTGTAGGCCTTACTTTCCGAGGAGGAAAATTTGTTGATCATAAACCGTCTCCACCAAGTTCTTCGACCATTTGTACTTCGGAGACTGAAACACAAGGTCCTTAAAATTATTGTATATTACATACACTGGCGCATCTGAATGCATGCATAGCAAATATCACAAGGGATTTTTTTTTTCTTGTTAGACATGAAACATTTGGTGTTGGGATTTATTCTCACATCTTTGCTTGCATTCTCAAATTCATTTGTTAGGTTGAGAATCAACTGCCTGAGAAGATTGAGAGACTTGTTCGGTGTGAGGCTTCTGCATATCAGAAGCTTCTTATGAAGAGAGTGGAAGAGAATCTTGGCTCAATTGGAAATTCAAAGGTCTCCTACATGCATTTTGTTCCCTCATTTTTTGATGGTTGTACTCCATGAACAGTAACTGCTAAAAACTATTACCATTATTTAACTGTAGAAGACCCATCTTTTGCAGGCTCGATCAGTGCACAACTCAGTTATGGAGCTTCGTAACATATGCAATCACCCATACCTTAGCCAGCTTCATGCGGACGAGGCATTCTCCTTTTCTGTTTATTTTGACTTATTTGAATCTTGATATAATACTCAAGGAAAAAGGAAAATAAAATTCTGTTATGATGAGTTCTGTCCTTCTTTGTGAAAATACTTCCCGTGCCCTTTTTATTATTCCTTTTGGGAGCTGAATCTGGGTTAAAGGTCTTCTGTTTCCATTTTGATACCAGTTTGCTTCTTCTCTCATTAACCTCAATATGAAATTACCTTTTGTAGGTTGATACTTTGATACCTAAACATTTTCTGCCACCAATTATTAGACTTTGTGGAAAGCTTGAGATGCTAGATCGTTTGCTACCCAAATTGAAAGCAACAGACCATCGGGTATGGGTATTCTTGTATTAAATCTGCCACTTAATGTTTGCTAGAAGTTTATTTTGTTTCTTGAGTAAATTGAACCTGTGCCTGGCAGGATTATAACCATTTTTCTGTAGGGTGAATATTAGGGTGCTTCTAGACTCTTTCCTATTACCTTTTTCTTAATTTTGTTGAAATGCATGCTAAACTTCTCAATGTTGTTTTCTTCATAAATGAAAGCTCTGTTGGTTTTCAAGTACTCCTATTACCATGGGCTTTAGTTTAGAATCTGTTAATTTTCCAGTATTGAGGATTTGCCAATTGCTCCATACAGGTTCTTTTCTTTTCCACAATGACCAGGCTGCTTGATGTTATGGAGGAGTATCTCACTTGGAAACAGTATCGATACCTTCGCTTGGATGGTCATACCTCTGGAGGTGACCGTGGTTCGCTCATTGACCGTTTTAACCAACAAGATTCTCCATATTTTATTTTCTTGCTCAGGTGATCATTTTTTCATATATACTTGATATTTAGATATTTCTGTGTAACCAACCAGATTTTCCCTGTTTTATGTTTTTACTGGTGAGTCATGTGTCATGTATGCTTGATATTTAGGTTCTTTTTGGTGTTTACCAAGGCATGGTAGTATAGTAGTCATGCCAAGGTTAGAAAATTGGATGAGGTTGAGATAGAAGAGGGATAATTTTTTTATTTCCAATGTCAAAATTATACTGGACATTGTTTGTCTAGCTATTTATCTATTGTGGAGGCAGGAAATTGGAGGTTGGCATATTGCAGGTAAGAAATTTTGGTTTCTGGATGTTTAATAATTTGCATCGTGTTTCCTTCATTCTAAAAGAGAGAGTGCACATGGAGATGGGATATTGGAGGAGGTAATCCATGTATATTGTAACCATTTGGCACGTGCACACACTTGTAGGGATTTTTTAGTCTTGTTAATGGTTGTGATGCAAATGAAATGGTTGATTGGTTGGTTATGCAACGAGACATTGCATTTCAGTGGAGCTTGTACAGTTCATTGTTTCACTCTTATTACTATGATTGCGTGTTAATAGTAAATTAAATTAAATCTCAGAAACCTTTTGATGTGCCCTGGCATATTGAATACATGTGTGTTTTCATGCTTATGTTTAATTAATTTCCATAAGCCTGACATTTTAAATATATGGACTTAGCATTCGGGCTGGTGGTGTTGGAGTGAACCTTCAAGCTGCTGATACTGTGATCATATTTGATACTGATTGGAATCCTCAGGTCATAAATGAAGTTGCAACACCTTGATTTGTTTTCAATCTAGGTTACTGATTCTAAACTGGTCTAGTTTATGTTGGTACCTTATCAGGTTGATCTTCAAGCTCAAGCCAGGGCTCATAGGATTGGCCAGAAGAGGGACGTGCTTGTTCTTCGATTTGAAACAGTAATTCTCTCCTTTCTCTTGTTGTCTTTTCAGGCTAGTGCTTATTGATTTTCTGATTTTGGAAATGTGAACATTTGAGATTTTTTTATGATAACTGACTCTGGTTTCTAATGAATTAATGTTAAACCGGAGAGGCTGGGTGCATGGCCCCATGAGACTTGAAAATGATCAGTACCAGCATAGTTTTCTTTCACAATGGCAGCTGAGGGTTTAAACTGATCTCATAAATGCCATTTCTTTCTTTTGCTGGAATGCATCAGATGACAAATAGTACTTTTGCCAGTCCCTAGGAAAACCTAAATAAAACAAAAAAGAATCAAGGAGTTGATAAACTACTTAGGTATTGAATACCTACTCTTCCCTCTCTTTTTTTTGTGCGCTACCCCCCCCCCCCCCAACCTTTGTCCTTTCTCAGGGGGGCAGGCCGTACTGTATTTTTCTTTTAGAATCTCTTTGGTGGTATCCTTCATTTCCTCCTTTGTTCTTTTTCTTTTTTTAAGTTTGGATATCATTATTTCAGAGCAGTGTCTAAATGCTGATGCTCTGGAGCGGAATGATCATTCATGTAGGAAGTTTCATGTTTTTTTATAGAAGTATTTGTGGTGCTTCCATTTATGCCTTGTCGACATCTAAATTACACTTGATCAAAGGGCCTGATCATAGGTTCTAAATATTGGTAATACACTGTTCTCATCTTTCCTTTTAGGTTTCTCTGAAGGGAGTAAATTGGCATAATTTCTGAATGATTTTTCATTAATTGGGGAATTAAACATTAGATTGAGAGGGATATGAAATAGTAATTCAAGGATAGTTCATATTTTATGTGTAATTAATTCGGTTTTGATTTTGGGCTTGAAAGTTCAAGAATCAAAGCAAAAAGATCGAGAGGAAAATAAAATGGTGAATGCTAGGAATGCCTGATTTCTCTTGTTGTGAACCCTGGATCTTGAATTTCACAAGGACTGTGGAAGGTGATGCATGTTTTTTAATTTTTAATTTTTAACTTGTTTTCAACCATTTTAATTGTCATAAGGTCGAAACTGTTGAAGAACAAGTCAGAGCTTCTGCTGAACATAAACTGGGAGTTGCTAATCAGAGCATTACTGCTGGTTTCTTTGACAATAATACAAGGTTAACGGGAATATTTGTTCAAGTGCTTGCTCTTTAAAATTATTCCAAAGGGTTTTTAACTGATGCTCCAGGGGAAATTTCTGTCTTGTTTTTACAGTGCAGAAGATCGAAGGGAATACTTGGAGTCCCTTCTGCGTGAATGCAAGAAAGAGGAGGCTGCCCCTGTTTTAGATGATGATGCTCTAAATGATCTCTTAGCTCGCAGGTAAATCCTTTTCAAAGTCTGTTGTATTTGTCAGTCAGCATTCTATTTTCTTGTGACTGGTAACCCACATAATATAGTATGGTTTAAAAGCTGCTGCTCATTTGTATTTTAGAATTTATATATTGCTTGTCCACATAGTTGAAAAATATGATTCATTCGGGGTGGCTAGAAATTGTCTGGAAATGATGTATAGGCTTCAATGCAAAAAACCTAATTTTGAATTCACTTATCTATTCTTTTTGTCCATGATTGAATAAATTAAGATTTTTGTATAAGAAATAAATGATCCATGATAGATTCAAATGCGTTTTCCTTTCACCGCATCTCATCGTATCTGATCACTGGAGAGGCCTCTGGCATTAGTTCCTTCTGCATCTTTATGTTGCTTTGCTTCTGGGCTTCTAAATTAGTTTCTCTAGCTGATACCCAGTGGGACTGTAAAGCCTTTTTATTATTATCAGCAAATAAGATGTATCCTCTGGTTTCCTATGCAATACGTTATGTTGGGTAAAAAGAAAGGTGAGTCATTGTAGAGCTAAGATAATTCACTGTCTCAAAAAGTGGGGGTACTCATGTTGATAAGTGCAGCTTTCTGAATAACATTTCAACTTAAATAAGAGGAATTTTTCCTCGGTGACTATTTCTGACCATTCTACTTTTAAAGGCCATGTTTAATCACCAGTCGCCATCTTAGCAGTCCTTTTGGAAGGGCTAATTATTGTTTTGGATTTGAAATTTGAATATGATGGAATACTGAAATCCCTTCCCTGTTTGATGTACCTATTTTGTCCTACTTTACTTTGGGAAGCGGTCTGTATTTATGCTATCAATTGCATTGCCTTTTTGCTGAATTATATTGTCAAGTTGAAATTTTCATATCTATTAAAACTTACGTTGGCAGTGAATCAGAGATTGATGTATTTGAATCAGTTGACAAACAAAGGCGGGATCAAGAGATGGTATGGTTAAAATATGCCTGCCTTCATGGCTTAACTGCTCTGGTTCATCAACTAAATAAAACTTCTAATTCTGCAGGCAACATGGAAGAGTTTGTTATCGGGTCAAGGGATGGATGCTTTGGAACCTCTACCACCTTTGCCTTCACGCCTTGTAACAGATGATGACTTGAAAGCACTCTATGAAGCAATGAAGTTGTATGATATGCCAAAGGCTGGGGCAGAATCCAATGCAGGGGCGAAGCGTAAGGGGCAGCATGTTGGGAGCCTTGATACTCAACATTATGGAAGGGGCAAACGAGCTAGAGAGGTTTTATCGTTTATATTTGACTCTTGTGGTCATAGCATGTGCCATCTAACATGTTAGCATGTTATGCCTTCACTATCCCTTTTTCTTAATTTTGGTCTTTCACGTTGTTAGGTACGCTCTTATGAAGAGCAATGGACAGAAGAGGAATTTGAGAAGATTTGTCAGGCTGAATCTCCAGACTCTCCTAAGGTGAAAGAAGAAACTGGAGAGAGGAACTTGCCAAAAGAGGCTAGCGGGTCTTTATTGGCTATTGGTTGCACAGAACCTCAAGCTCCACCACAACTGCCACCGCTGCCACCTCCTGTGGAGCATCTCCTGCTGCAGCAGAGCAAAGAGGTAACTCCTCCATCAAAACGGGGGCGTGGAAGGCCGAGAAGAGCAACTTCAGATAAATATCCAGCTGTGATGGTACTCTCAGTACCTCCTGAAACTGGCAAAGTGGATGCGGAGTTACAGAAGGGAATGGAGTCTGGCTCCTCAAAAACATCTCCTCTTGATTCTTATCCTGTTCCTAATTTAGAAGGTAATAGTGGAGCCACATCTCATTTAGGATCAAGGATTGCTCCCAGTGCTCAGCCAACCACTCCAGTTTCTGTTGCACTTAGCTCACAAATCACTACTGCTCCCCTTTCTGTGCCATTGCAATCAAGAGGTCGAGGACGGAAGGTTCAAGGTGCAGTTCAAACACCACGGCGCAGAGGAAAGAATCAAGTGGCTGTTTCACCCACCACTTCAAGTTCTGCTGTTCGTGATCCAAATATAAATGATCAATCACAGAATGTATCTGTCAATCCATCAGTAATTGCCATGGGTGGAACTGTTTCTAGTGCTCCCATGCCACAACATCCTAATAATTTTCCTGCTGCCGCTGCTGCTGCTGTAGAGGGTATTAGTGCAGCCACTCATCATTCTGGGCCTGGGACTGCTTTGGATTCTCAACCAAACCCTCCCAACCCTTCTATCTCCTCTACCATTCAATCCATAGTTCCTAGTTCTTCAGTTCCTATGCAAGTCAAAGGGCAAAACCGAAAGACTCAAAGTGGCACTGAAACAACTCGACGCAAAGGAAAGAAAGAGGTGCCAGTATCACCTTCTGTTCCAGATGCTTCAGACAGTCAGCTTTCAAAATCCAATCCAATGTTGTCACAGGATAAATCTGGGGAATCAGGAAGTAAAGCTATTTTCATGGTTAGTAATCAACAGAATGATGCTCTGGAAAGAGATGTTAACCAGGAGCAAGTGTCCCAAGAAGTTGGCCAGGATAAAAAAGCAACTGAGCATTTGGATGATGTAGCCCAGCATAGGCAATCAGCCAGCACTCTTACAACGCATGATGGTATTACCAGATCTATGGGTAAGATTTATAGATATCTAAATGGAATTGAAATTGATGTGATGGAAACAATTGATAATATCTTGCATACTGAAATTGAAGAACTCAAAGCTTGTGCAGGATCTTCTGGACAAATACATGGTGTTGATATGCATGATGTAGCTTCTGTGACAAAGGAGGTTTCAGCAGTGAATAGCTCTTCAAAAGCTAAAGTACTTGAAGTTTCTGGGAGTGAAAGTGGAGCTATCCTGTCTACACCTCAATTAAGTAAGCGCTTTGCAGAGGTGGTCCAGAATCAAAGCTCAGAGGATAACCCTTCCCCAGTGTTTTATCCTGTAACTGAGTCATTACTCCATTCTGCCACTGTAGAAGGTGTTTGCAAAACTGTGCATCAGCTTGCTCCAAAGATTACTTCCAGCTCTCAGCCAATTTCATCTTATCCTTCTGTTACTCCAGTATTTCAATCTAACACTCCTGAAGCCATGCAAGTTAAAAGGCAAGGTCATAAAGCTCCTTCCAGAGGGGAAGCGCCTAGACGAAGGGGTAAGAAACAGGGTTCAGTTTCACCTGCTGTGGATGCTTCAATTGGTCAGGATCCCATTTTAAATCCTCAAATGCAAATGCAAAATAAGTCCAGAGATTCATTAGGGAGCAAGGTCATATCCTTGAGGAGTGGGCAAGGAAATGAACTCAAGGAGTTGAAGAATGTTGTTCAGGTATTTTGTAATTTGGTGATTTGGTACAATACAATATAATTATTTGCTATCATAGTGGTATATAATTGTATCCCTATCATATCAATTTAGAGTTGATACAATTGAATATATTTATTGCTATTATATTGTGTCCCAAGTGTAACAGGGCAATTTTTTTTTTCTTTGTATTAGCTGTATTCCATCTACTCTTTAACAGTAAATCAGTGTTGTATTTTGTTTACATGCTGTTTCATATTCAATATTTATTGTTTGTTTTTGCTTTTGCTTTTCCTTTTCACTTTTAGGAAGCACATATTCCCAGTGGTTTAGTTGGTCAAGATCCAAAAAGAAAAGAAGCTAGTGGGATTCTGGCTGTTGGCCGAATTCAGACTGCTGACGTAACTGATGTTGCTCGTGTGATGAAGGAGATATTTTCTGAGACTTGCTCTTCAAAAAATAAAATTGGTGACTCTTCTACAGTTGAAGTTAGAAGTGCCCCTGTTTCAAGTAAGATGTCTGTGGAGGTGGCAAAAAACCAAAGCTCAGAGGGTAAAGCACTATCCGCTGTGTCAATTTTAGAAGCTACAGTTCCAGTCATGGGGAGTTCAATTGATGATTCTAAACAGCCTGGGTCTGGAGATGGTGTCAAGATGGAAGGGGATCATACTCCTGCTTTGGATAAGGCTCCTACTTCTGAAATCAATCCCTCTATGCTTGAAATCAAGACCAGTCATGGCCCTGTTGAAAAAATGAGAGAGTTGATACGGGCTTCCACTGAAAACCCAATCACGGGAAGTAATATGGAAGTCAATCATTCAGTTCTTGATGCTGGTGACAGGGACAATATTACTTCTCAGAGACCTGCTCCTGAAGGTCTTCTTGGTGATGGTGGTGATCCTCCCATGGTTACCCTATCTGTTTCAGATGTAAAAGAACACCCTAGGAGTGACTCTGGAAACAGAACGGAGGCTTCAAAAGCATCTCCTAAGTCTTCTCCACATGTTGTTAGCCTTGGCAATCGTACAATTTCCATTAAACCTGATTATACTGATTATTTTTCCTTAGGGACTGTTACTCCTGTTGCAGATCATTCAGATTCAAGAAATATCCTAAGTGTAGCTGATAGTGTATCTAGAAGCAGTAATAAGCCTTCTGTGAAAGAGTCCCTAGATTCTTCTTTTGAAATCAGAGATGATGAGGCTAAAACTCAAATTCAATTGGGGGTTGATATAACCAAGGTCGAGGGTGAGGAGGTCTGCAAAATACAAATTGATCCTGCTGTGTCAGAGGTTTGTTTTTTATTCTGTTGTTTCTCTTATCTCGATTTTCCTTAGACCGGGACAGCATCTGCTTATCTTTCTAATTCTTGGATGATGTTTTTTTTTAAAGGTAAATTGTCTCTAATGAGGTGTCCACTAGACTTGCCAATATTACATAGAACCCCCCAAACATCTGACATTTCTCTTTGTTCTCCTCTTAGGTGTTGGTTTTTTTCCAACACCATTTGGGGTTTCTCTTTGTTTTCTTCTTAGGTGACTTGTTACCGCATATGGCGGTTTTGCTTTGATATGTTTTTTAATAGATATTTGGTTACAGAAAAGTTACATTTGCCAAAACATTTCACTGCTTAAGGGTTTAGAGTTTCATATCATTTAGTTATATTGTCATAACTCTCTGTTCTACTTTCTGACTTGCCCATTATTTGTTCCATGTGCAGTTTCCTTTTCTTTATGATGGTTTGTGCCCAACTGGACTTGCAGATTACTCAAGGGGCAGTTTGGTTTTATATTTGAGTTTGTGTTTGCTTGAAGTCTAGGGATAGTTTTAGCCTGTTCTTTCAATCTACTGTTAGTCATTCGCATTGCAAACACTAAGTTTTCAGTGAGGGTCATTGGGCTTTACTAATAAAATAGGATCTAGGAAGGGCTTTTTTGGAGTTTGTGCATGCGTGGGAGTGTTGTTTCTTTGTGGGTGATTAACAACTTGCTCTATTGCTATATGACGTTTTTTGTCCTCGTATCAATTTTTGTGCATTGATTCAGTTGGTAACTAATAAAATGCTATTACCAGGCCTCTTATCTTAAATATCTGTCTTCTTCCAACAAGATAGAGCCAAACAGTTCTGCAGCTGGAGCCAGTCATCGAAAGGATGCTTTTTCTCAGTTTGGTGGGATTGTGCTGCAAAATATTTCTCCACTCAGAGGAAATACCTATGGCCCATGTGAGAATGATCTTGTTGGAAGCTCAGTAGTAGTGGAGGAACCACACAAATCTGAAGCAGGTAACGAAGCAGAATATTCTCAGGTTGGTGTGTTTGTGCCAAAAGATTTGTCAGAAAACATGGTTCTACCCACGTCCCCACTGGCAAGGGAGGAAGAAAAGGACAGTAGACCATTAGAGCAGGGCTTAGCTGGCAGCTCAATAGAACCAGAAACATCAAAGGGGTTTGAGGCTCAAATGGCCAGTAAAATGGATGTATCTAATGCTAATGTTATCATTCCAGAAATTAGACCAGAACACATGGTTCTACCCCAATCTTCCTTGGAAGCAGAAGAAAACATCAATGGCATTTTGGAGAATGATGTGGCTTGCTGTTTGGTGGTGCCAGCGGAAGCAAAGGGATCTGAAGTTGAAAATGATGATCAGATGGGCGCGCAGAAGGTGTCTGATAGTGTACAAGAAATTGTGGATCCCTTGCCATCTTCTCTTGTAATAGAGGAAGATCAGGTTGAGGGCTCATCCGAGAAGGGTGCACTTTGTTTCTCTGTAACAGTTCAAAATTCAGGAGGGTCAGAAGCTGAAGCAGGCGAGCAACTAGATGCATCTCATGCTGAGACTTTGGTACGAGAAAATGTATCAGAGAACATGGTTTCACCAAGATCTTCCTTGGTATCAGAGGCACCAGTGGTTGAGGGCTCTTCTGAGCAGGATATGTTTGGCTTCTCAGTAGTACTAGAGACATCTAAAGGGTCTGCTACTAATAATGAGGTTCAAGTAAATCCATCTCAGGTAGATGGAGTTGTGCCTGAAACTAACACGGGCATATGGATGCAGGAATCTGAGATTGCAAGATCATCTGAGAACCACCAAGATGACAGCTCAGTAGCCAAGCAATCAAAACCATCTGCAATTGAAGAGGGCAGTCAAATGATAGTATCTGAGGTTGGTGGAATTGTGCATGAAACTTCTTTGGAAAACAGTTGTGCCCCATCTGTCTCAGAAACAAAGGCAGAAAACGCTAATTGCTTATATGAGAAAAGTTCTCATTGCGTCTTGCTTGCTCTAGAGGAAGCAAAACAGTCTGAAACTGAAAGTAGAAACCAACTGGTTGCATCTGATTTTCCTATGACCGGGCCTGAAAATTCTTTGGAGAACATATGCCAGTCTTCATGTTCTCTAACAATGGAGGCGGATAAGATTGAGGGCTCGTCTAAGAAGAGTTCTTGTGACATCTCAGTAGCAATGGAGGAATCAAAAAAGTTTGAAAAAGAAAACGATGGATCTCATGATGGTAGCATGGGATGTGAAGAAAGTCAAGTTGTTGGTACCAGTTCCGAACACACACAGGTTGGTAGCATTGGACCAGAAGATACATCTGGAAACACAGACAAATCCTCATATTCCTCAGAAATGCAGGAAGGTAAGATTGAGGGCTCATCTCAGAATATCCTAGAGGAATCAAATAGGTCGGAAGCTGAAACAAAAGATCAAACTCAGTATGGTGGGATGGCTCTAGCCAACATGTCAGAAAATATCGAGGGCTCTTCTTCCTCGGGGATGCAGGAAGACAAGATTGAGGGCTCATCTCTGAATGTACCAGAGGAATCAAATAGGTTGGAAGCTGAAACAGAAGATCAAACTCAATTTGGTGGGATGACTCTTGCTAAGATGTCAGAAAAGATCGAGGGCTCATCTCTGAATGTCCCAGAGGAATCAAATATAGATGACCAAGCTCAATGTGGTGGGATGGCTCTAGCGAACATGCCAGAAAAGATAGAGGGCTTATCTTCCTCAGGGATGCAGGAAGACAAGATTGAGGGCTCGTCTCAGAATGTCCCAGAGGAGTCAAATAGGTTGGAAGCTGAAACAGATGATCAAACTCAATTTAGTGGGATGACTCTAGCTAAGATGTCAGAAAAGATTGAGGGCTCATCTCTGAATGTCCCAGAGGAATCAAATATAGATGACCAAGCTCAATGTGGTGGGATGGCTCTAGCGAACATGCCAGAAAAGATTGAGGGCTTATCTTCCTCAGGGATGCAGGAAGACAAGATTGAGGGCTCTTCTCTGAATGACCCAGAGTCAAATAGGTTGTTAGCTGAAACAGATGATCAAACTCAATTTGGTGGGATGGCTCTAGCTAAGATGTCAGAAAAGATTGAGGGCTCATGTTTGAATGTCTCAGAGGAATCTAATAGGTGGGAAGCTGAAACAAATGACCAAGCTCAATGTGGTGGGATGGCTCTAGCGAACATGCCAAAAAAGATAGAGGGCTTATCTTTCTCAGGGATGCGGGAAGACAAGATTGAGGGCTTATCTCAGAATGTCCCAGAGGAGTCAAATAGGTTGGAAGCTGAAACAGATGATCAAACTCAATTTGGTGGGATGACTCTAGCTAAGATGTCAGAAAAGATTGAGGGCTCATCTCTGAATGTCCCAGAGGAATCAAATAGGTTGGAAGCTGAAATAGATGACCAAGCTCAATGTGGTGGGATGGCTCTAGCGAACATGCCGGAAAAGATAGAGGGCTTATCTTCCTCAGGGATGCAGGAAGACAAGATTGAGGGCTCTTCTCTGAATGTCCCAGAGTCAAATAGGTTGTTAGCTGAAACAGATGATCAAACTCAATTTGGTGGGATGGCTCTAGCTAAGATGTCAGAAAAGATTGAGGGCTCATGTTTGAATGTCTCAGAGGAATCTAATAGGTGGGAAGCTGAAACAAATGACCGAGCTCAATGTGGTGGGATGGCTCTAGCGAACATGCCAGAAAAGATAGAGGATATTTCTTTCTCAGGGATGCAGGAAGACAAGATTGAGAGCTCATCTCAGAATGTCCCAGAGTCAAATAGGTTAGAAGCTGAAACAGATGATCAAACTCAATTTGGTGGGATGGCTCTAGCTAAGATGTTAGAAAAGATTGGGGAATCAAAAAGGCAGGAAGCTGAAACTGTAACCGATGATGAAACTCAGTGTCATGGGATGGCTCCAGCGAACATGTTGCCTTCATCTTCTCTGTTGGAGGAAAAGACTGATGTCTTATCAGAGAAAGATCCAGCTGAATAATACTGGTGGATCCAAAATTATCTGAAGTTGTAGAGTGATAAGCTGTCTTCAGCTTGAATTGTGCCAAGAAAGCACCATCGAGCTTGGCTTCATTTTTGAGCATCAGTGGGAAGATTTGAGGGCCAATTTGAAAAGGACCCAGTTGGGGAGGTCAATGGCACTGGAGGAATCACAAAGATCCGTGGCTGTTTCTGTTTCAGGTATTTATGAACCAAGAATTTTTCTGTACAGCTGAAGTATAATTTCCTGAAATATAGCCTATATTTAAGCTCACTGAATTTGGGTTAACAGCCTTGACTGACAACACCTAAGTTAATCAGGTTTTATATTGCCCCGTGTAAGTGTTTAAGTGATCTAATTTATGGTTTGGTTATAGAGTACCGTGTATATTAGGGTTTTATTCTTAAATTGTAGATAAATTTAGAAAAAAACTCATGTTTTGTAAAATTGAATAATAGTTTTAATATCAAAATAAACTAAATATTCTATTTATATTGGTTCTAAAATTTTTGATAGGAAATAATTTCTAATTATAATTTATCTAATTAATAGAATTCATTAAGATTTTTAAATAGTAAAATATAAATTAAATTAAAAATTTTAATCTAAATAGAAAAAAGAATTCAAACATAAGGGAAATAAAAACAATAATCCTATACATTAACTTCTAAGTTTATTTGAAGATCTTGATATTTGATCATCATGAAATTTTAATTCCTTTAAAAGTTTGTTAAAATTTCATTTTGATTTAATAATTGGATTAAAAATTATGCTTGATTTTGGAAGAAATTTCTTCATATTAGTCTCCTCTACTTCTAAAAATGCTTTTAAGTTAAAACTCGATCACTTCAAAGATACTTCAAATATAACATTATAGCAATTTTATTCACCAAGTTGCATGTCTTTGACATGTAAAATTTTAATTGTAATTTATGATGTGTACATGCATAAAAAAAAAAAAATCCAATGTGATATTTTTCTTTTTTAAAAAGTTCACTTATAGTTCCTTCAAATATTGTTTTACTTCAAATTACAGTTCATCATAATTTATGATCTCTAATACTTTAAACCATCGTATGTAAATGAACACCAAGATAATCTTCTATATTATCTTTATAAAAATTATTAGAAATTATTATGTCCTCAATATTTTTATTTGTAAGATCTTCATCCATGATTGAAAGATTATAATTTGCCTCTAGCTTCTCTAACTTTAAATCAAAAGACTGAAACTATAATTCCAACATCCTTTTTGATTACATTATCTTTAACATGATTAGATAACTTTAAAATTTTGTTTTCATCAAACTCTTTTATGTTTTTAATCCTTGCCTTTTAAGAAAGGTTGGACGACATCGACGATGGCGGCGGCGACAACATCAACAACAACAACAATCTATTTACTTATCTATCCAATATAAAACATCTTCAAAATTATTTTTATAATTATCTTGTATAAACTTTAAAATTAATGATTGTCTTAAATCTTGCTAATATGAAATAAAATGCATCAATGAGTTTTAAAGTAGAAATTCAAACCATCATTTTCTATCACCATAAGAAAGTTTGTGTACAACAAGTCCTACTTTTTATAATAAAGAACTTTGTTAAAATAAAAATAAGTTTCTCATTCTATCAATCAATTTATAAATCTTTTTTTCAAAAATTTAACATTATAGAATGAAATCTCATCAAATTCAAGAATAGGTCTGGAGTTAGGCCTATCTCAAGGTAACTCTGCATGCAAATTCATTTTCTCTTTACGATGCATGTTTGCATTACTTATTAGTCGAATTGGATCTGTTATGGTTTGCTCTAAGTGATCAAACCTTTGTTCCCAATAATCTAGTTTTTGGGCCTAAGCCCATACAATGCCCCATAAGGCTTTTATTTTTGCATTGTGGAGTGGATTGCTATTGTTTATGTCCATTAAAAAGATCAATATGCTCTCAGACGTCTCTTGCTAAAGGAGTTATAATGATACCAATATCTCATACTCGCTAAAAGTTGAGGGTTAAACAACTTAAAAACTTGAGATATCACCTCTCTTCTTAAGAGATGTCTTTTAAGGATAAAATCTATTGCAAGATTATAAACTCATGATACAATATCTCTTAAAAAGCCAATTATTTAGTGGATTTAGACCAATATAATCATAATATTTCTCATTTAAAGGTATCAAACTCTAATAAATTAAAAAAGTTTCTTCTACAAATAAATGAAATTAAAAAATCATATAATATTGTAAAGATCTGGAGCAATGTGGTTTCTATATATCATAGTTCTATGTGTGAACAACAAATAATATAATTTGTTACGAGCAATCAATAATTCTCATCGTGTTAGAATAAAGTCTGAGTTTAATGAAAAAAAAAAACTATCATTTTTTTTAGCAATTTAGGCTTAGGGTTATTGAAGCATTTGGATCTATAATGGAATCGAAGATCAAGTTGTTAGTTGAGCATCATGCAATAAAAAAGGAGCAACATGATCTTGGGGAAGTTTCAAATATTTGTATTTTTTAAATTTCTCAAAACCTGTGCGGTTTGTTATACTATTTTCAAATGTTTGTTATACAAGTTGTATTATTTAGAGGTTAAGATGTACACATCGAATAATGAATGAAAAGAGCTTTCTATCCTATTTATTGTTTAATTTTACATGGTATTAAAGCCGGTCAACCAATACTACTCACTCTTCTTTCACAATGTCTACCATTTACTTGCAAGCCACCCAACTCTTTCTTTTCCATCCCTTCTCCTCAATATTTCCAAGCTTAGTCGACAAAATTTTCTCACATGAAAAACGACTATGCTTCCATAACTGAAGAGCAAAAAAGTGCTACGTTGATGGAACTCTTAGACCTCCACTCATACAACTCATTGTTTCTGATGACACCATTTTTGCCAACCTTTTGTTGGACACTTAAAAAACTCTGGATAATTTAATTCTCAAATGTTTCACTTCCTTGCTCACTAGCGAAGTTTTGGTGTAAGTCACCTATCATACCACCTCCAATACACTTTGGATGGATCTCACACCAACGTTTTCTTCCTAGTCTTAGGCTCAAGCAATCCATATGTGATCTCAACTATCCTCTGCACGCAAGACAACTCAAAACAACTACAAAATGTTTTTTCTGCACATTAATAAGTATATTGATGACGTTTTATTGGTTAGCCTTTGAAATGTGATGATATCATCACTTACCTTCTTGCGGGGTTAGGACTCAATTATTATTCTCTGGTCACCACTATTAGTGCTCATGATGCTTCCCTAGCTCTCCAGAAGGTCTTTTTTTATGTTACTTACATGTAAAGTCTAAATTCAACATCACTTTCGGCCAACTACTTCATCTTCTCCTTTGGCTAATGTTACCATAAAGAAACAAGATTTTTCTAGTCATTATGGGCATGACAATCCACGAGGCAGGGGTGCATGACACTTTCTTTTTAAGGATTTGCTCATGAATTTTTTTTTTTTCACAATCTTTGGTTCCAAATTATAAGAAGCTTGGATATACCGCCTCGAGATGCTTCAATCAGATTGATCTGAACTTTTTAACACCATCACCTTGCTAAAATGCTCATGCCAATCTCTCAACTACTCAAAAATAGATGTTTGGTAATTAGGAGTGGCATTCTAATACTGAAACAACTCATCACTTAACGAATAATTTTAATAATCTCAACGTTCATAGCATAAAATATGTGGGTACTGATTAAATTCAAGTAGATGATGGTTCAGGTTTGCATATAACTCACACTAGCACTATTTTCTTGCCTTCATATTCTAAGTATTTTGTTTTAGATCAAATTCTTTTTGTTCTTGAGATTACCAAAATTCTTATACCTGCCCAAAATTTACTCAGGATAATTATTTTTATTTTGAGTTTCACAACACTTTTTTTCCTTTTAATTAAGTAATACTTGAGGAACATCCTAGATAAAAATCCATAATAAATATGGATTTTATTGCTTCTCTAAGCCTCTTTAGCAAGCTTTCTTATGCTTTTATAGGCATCTACATTTCTTTTTGCAATTCACATCGTCATTTAAGGCATGCTTATTTTCATCTTATCAACATTTTAAAAATCCAATAACCTTTATGCCTGTTTTAATAATAGATAATTAGTTTGTCCTAAATGTGAGTTAGCCAAAATCTATAATTTACCTTTTCAATCTCTGTTAATCATCAAAGTCAACCTTTAGAGCCGATTTATTATGATGGTCGGGGCCCGTTCAACTATTTCTTGTTAGAGATATCTATATCATGTCTTTTTTATTTTGGACGATCATACACAATTTATTTGGCTTTTCCCTTTAACAAATAAATTTGAGGTCGAAACTATTTTTATACAATTCCAAATATATTTTGAACTCCATTTTGGCAAAAAAAAATAAAATTAAAGTTATCCAAACTGATTAAGATAGTGAATATAGAAGGGTACACAATAATTATAAAACTTGTGGCATTCAACATCACTCAGCATGTCTTTATATGCATGAACAAATAGGCTTTGTTGAACGACCTCAATGCTTGGTAGTTGAAATAAGACTAGCTTTACTAGCGGATACTAACCTACCTAAGTTTTTTTGGAAAGATGCTTTTAAATCATCAACTTAAATATTTAAAAGGTTTCCCATAAATTTTTATAAAATCCATTTCCTTTTGAAAGGCTTACAACATTTAGATTTATGTAATACATTTAATTTATATAGCACATAAAATTTTTTATTCATTTTATTTGAATAGAATTCAAAATTATATATTAAATTTTTTTATTCATTTTATTTGAATTCAAAATTATATTTATTTAGAATTTATTAAAAATAAAATTTAGAATTTCTTATAATTTATTATTCTAAATTAGAATTTAGAATGATAATTTAGAATCAATTTATAAGTTATCAAATTAATCAGATAAATTATTTTTATTAAAGAGAAAAAAACTCATTGGTGTTGTATCAGTCAGGTTTGGCCAGGTCACTAAAAACTTTCCCGTATCAATATTTCTTTTAATCTAACTTAAATTCTTTTAACATCAAGTTTTACATCAAGAGTTTTCTATATCAAGTTTAATATCAAGAGTTTTCTAGATCAATCGATCAAAATTGATCGGGCTTAACAATTATCAATGGTATTTTAAAAGTTTTCTCTATTAAGGCCCTATTTGTTTCATGGAACAAACTTTTCCATATTTATTTATCATTAGAAAAATTAGTCAATAAAAAACTCTTTTCAGTCAAAGAAAAATTTAGCTTGATTTTCATAAAAATATTTCTTTTTTTAATTTGGGATGTAATATACTTTCCAGAAATTATAAAAACAATCTAAAAATATATTGTTATTTGTTGATTATATCGAATTTGGTTATCAATATTTTGATTACTATATATTTTGTTTTGAATATTTTTTATTTATTTTATTTTCAATTTCATCTTTTAAAATTTGATTTAAGTTTTTTTATATCAACCTTGAACCTCATTCTTTTAATTGTTATTTTTTTTTCTTATCATTTTCTTAGTTGAATTTTTTTATCTATTAGATTTTATCCTTATTCTTTTGATTACTATTTTTTATTTAAAACAATTTATGAAATTGATTTTGTTTTCAATTTCATCATCTTTCAATTTTTTTGTCTATCAAATTTAGTCTTTATTTTTTTATTTCTATTTATTTTATTTGAGATAATGTATAAAATTATATTTTCTTTTTTAATTTCATCATTATCCAATTTTTTTCATCTATTAAGTAGAATCTTAATTCTTTCAATAAACTTGAGAAAATAAATTAAAGCATTAATAAATTATTTTTCAGATTATTTTTCATGACATAATCAAATACTGTAATTGTTTTAACTCATTTTCCATAACATTATCAAATATAAAAAATAATTTATTTTTTAAGAATTTACCAAGTACTTTCCGGTAAATAAAAACTTTATTAATTAATAATGCCTATCCCAACTCACAAGTCACCAACCTGCCGTTGCCAAGAAAAGAGAAAGATTTCGAAACGACTCCGTTTGGAAGAACCACTTCGCGACCAAACATAGACTTGTCTCTTTCGTAAAAGAACAAAAGGGTAGAAGAGAGGCTTGAAAAGTGACTCTACCAAACTCCTGAATTTGAACGACACACCACATACCACACCAAACCCCAAACACACCAAACACCAACAGATCATCTTATTGAATTAAATTATAAATTAGTCCTTTAAATTTTACAAAACAAATTAAATAGTCCTTTTTAATTTTAAAAACTAATTAATTAATCCCTTAACCAGTGTTTACCATGCTTAATTTAGAGGGTGTTTGAGAGTGTGGTAGCGGTTGCTTTTCAAATAGCTTTTCGTGCCGAAAAACATGCCAATAATATTTTTTTATTTTTTAAAAATCATTTTTGATATCAGCACATCAAAACGATCCAAAAAGTACAAACTACACTTAATTTTAACAAAAAAATAAAAAATTTAAAAATTTTCAAAAAACTGGTTGCACCGCAGTGCCAAACGGGCACTTAATACTAATTTATTTTTAAAAATGTATTCTTCTCCCACCAATCTTTCAATGTCATCTTTTTTTTTTTGTTCATTGAAATAAAAATAAAAACAAAACAAAACAAATTGAAAAATATAAAATGAATAAAAAAAAGTTATTAAACCCGACCTTACTTGACGAGTTGACTAGGAAAATCAGTAACCCAGAACTTGATCTAAGCTAGTTTTTAAATTGAACAAGATTTGATAAAATATAGTTAACTTGTCTAAGTTTTAATCAAATCAACATTAAAAAAAAGTCTTATTTTATAAAAACAAAAAGATATTGTTAACCCGAATAGACTCAATGACCCAAGCTTATTTTCGTGTCGGTCGTGAGGCTACCTTTGACAACCATGACCCTAAAAAAAAAAAAAAAAAAAAGAGAGAGAAAAAAGAAGAAAGAAGTTACAAATAGATTTTAAAATATAGGGATGGATTAATCCTTAGAAAAACTAAAGTTACTAATTTATAATTTAGTCCCCCATCTCATTGTACCATACACCAACAATAGCAGCACTCCACCAATCACCAAATTATCCTTTTCCTCTCTCTCTTTTCTTTTCTATCCCTCCCCCGCCAGCTCTCGGTCAACATTTCTACAACAGCACAGACACTTTCAAAGCAAAAAGAAAGAAAGAAAAGATGGATTCTGCAAGCAACGTCCTGGTAACTAACATTATTTATTTTCCTTTTATTATAGCTGCTCTTTTGTTTGCTTGATTTAAGTAGTGTTTAAATTGGAACTATTAACAGTTGGCTTCATCACCTTCTGCTGCTGCCGTGGTGGGAATGGGGAGCGGGGGAGTAAGGAGGAATCCAACATTAATATGTACGCCGATCATGGCTGATTCTGTTGATAAGATGGCGATTCTCATGGCTGAAGCTAAATCTGTGGGTGCTGATTTGGTTGAAATTCGTTTGGATAGTTTAAAGGATTTCAATCATAATTCCGACATCAAAACCCTAATTCTTCACTCTCCTTTACCCACTCTTTTCACTTACAGGTGCCTTACCTACCTCCCCCCCTTTTCGTTTCCTTTTCTTTTTTCGATTTTTCTTTTTATTTTTTTAATTATTGGTGTAGGCCAATGTGGGAAGGTGGTCAGTATAACGGTGATGAAAAACCGCGATTGGATGCGCTTCGATTAGCCATGGAGCTCGGAGCTGATTATATTGATGTTGAGCTCAAGGTTGCTTCTTGTTTTTTTGAAACTAGAAGCTAGATTTTTTCTTTTTTAAAAAAATATTAATTAGCGGTTTGATTTGTGTTGGTGAAGGTTGCTCATGAATTCAATGAGTTGCTAAGAGGAAACAAGCCTGGGAAATGCAAGCTCATTGTTTCTTCTCACAACTATGAGAATACTCCATCTGTTGAGGAACTTGGTAATCTTGTGGCAAGAATACAGGCTGCCGGTGCTGATATTGTTAAGATTGCCACGACTGCTTTGGATATTTCTGATGTTGCGCGCATTTTTCAAATAACTGTTCATTCTCAAGTAAGAAGCGTACGTAGTATGCTTTTGTTATGGATTAGAGAGCAAGTTGGAGGCTGTATTATTTTGTTAACAATATGTTTCCGCTTAGAGGATGAATCAAAAACTTACTTAAAAGATTGGTGGTTTAACTAAATTTATTATTAGTTGTGAATAGTAACTCTAAAATTTTATGATTTTCTGGAACTTTAACTAAATTTACTTTAGTAACATGAATTATAATTGCTAGGTTCCAATAATTGGACTTGTCATGGGTGAGAGGGGATTGATTTCACGGATACTTTGCGCTAAATTCGGTGGTTATCTCACCTTTGGCACCCTTGAGTCAGGGGTTGTTTCAGCCCCTGGTCAACCAACGATCAAAGATTTGTTAGATCTATACAACTTCAGACAAATTGGACCTGATACTAAAGTATTTGGAATTATTGGGAAGCCTGTTGGCCACAGCAAATCACCTGTTCTATTCAATGAAGCATTCAAGTCAGTTGGTATCAATGGGGTCTATGTGCATTTATTAGTGGATGACATTGCACGTTTTCTCCAGACTTACTCATCCACAGATTTCGCAGGATTCAGGTTATATTTCTATATGCATCACTGGCTGTTAAATACAATGCTTTCATATTAATAATATCCTGCCTGCTTTAGTTTTATCAAAAACCATTTTGTGTGATTTCGTTACCTTTGGTAAGTAGTCTTCTAATGAGTCCTTGGCCAAAGTGAAAAGGAACTTGTGCTGTTTATGCAAGTGCAATGTGTGGTAGTTGTTGATGGTGTGATGTTTAAAACTCAGTTGCACAATTCCTCACAAAGAAGATGCTTTGAAGTGCTGTGATGAGGTTCATCCAGTTGCAAAGGTAATGTGTTATCTCTCTTTGATTAACTTTAAAGTTTATGACCACCTTGGGGTGTTGAAACATTTTCTTTTGTACATGAATGATTTATCTACTCTTGATCTTCTCTCACAGTCAATAGGAGCTGTTAATTGCATTATAAGAAGACAAAATGATGGGAAGCTATTTGGCTACAATACAGATTATGTTGGTGCCATTTCTGCTATTGAGGAAGGACTGCGAGGTATTTAGTTCTTAAGAGAACACACATTTTTTCTCTTGATAGAATCTTACTTTAAGACACTAAGCTGTTTTGGTTCCATTCATTTTCTTGCAGCATCACAAAATGTTAGCAATACAGTTGGTTCACCCTTAGCTGGGAAGTTGTTTGTGGTCATTGGTGCTGGTGGTGCCGGCAAGGCACTTGCTTATGGTGCAAAAGAAAAGGGGGCAAGAGTTGTCATTGCCAATCGGACCTATGGTGAGGTTCCTGTACATTCACTTTGTGCAATATTTTTTACCTGCTCATGCCATTTCCTAATTCATGATATCTGTGTTTCAGCAATACTTGGTAGAGGAAATATCATGGGTTTTTGAAGAAATTTATTCAATAGTCTAGAAAACATCTTGGCTGTTGCCTTTTTAAATTTATGTTTGATACTCCCTGTTCTCAGCCTGTCTTGCAATGGGGAAACTGTTTTTCTTTCACTTCTTTCAACTTCTCTTCACTGTTTCTTTTCTGCAACCAAAGCTCTTCACTGGTTTCTTTTAAACTCCCTTGTCGTTGAAATTTGTGAAAACTCAAGGCACTGATTGGTGAAGGGTGACTTTGTTTTTCTTAATCCATCATATTATATGCTCATGCTGATAAAAGAAAATCATATTATATGCCCCCCCTCCTCCGATACACGTGCATGTGAATTTTATACAGGATTTAATTCCACAGTACATTTGTGGTGGTTGGATTATTTTTCTCCTTGCTCTGCTTGGGATACTGTGTTACCAACCCAAACCGTGTTTTTCCTGTTATTTTGATTTAGTTTTTTAATTTTATATGTTTTCCTTCTAGAGCGCGCAAAAGTACTTGCTGACATAATTGGAGGAGATGCTATAACTCTTGCTGATCTGGAGAATTTCCATCCAGAGGATGGCATGATTCTTGCAAACACAACATCTATTGGAATGCAACCAAAAGTCGATGAAACACCTGTTTCCAAGGTTTCCTACCATCAGGCTGTTTTTTTCTGTCAATTATCATGCATCTCCTTAAATGAAAAATGTATTTTTGTTTTCTTTTGGATCATCCATATAATTTTTTTGCCAGCACTTTCATTTCTGTATAGATTTATGAAGTCTTAAGAACATAGGTATGGATATGTGCCCATCCTATTGGTTAAACTTTTGCTGAACTGCAATTGTTCTGTTCATCCCAACTATTCCTACATCGATAAATCATTGTTCATTATTTGAAGGGAACATTAAATTTGGCATGTGAGTTGTGAGGGTATGGTGATTGAGATCAAAGAAAGCTACATATAGTTGTTTCCTCATGTGCTATGGCCTATATGAACCAATGACAGAAAAATATGTTGTGAGTTTGAGCCACGATGGTCTAGAAGTGTCTTAGATGCGAGAGCATGATGATAGCTTATGAAATAGTACAGAGCACTGAGCTAAGGGAAACATGGACCAAAGGGTGATTGCGTGCTAGACACTTTGCAATGGTATTTGGCATCTTAGAAGTTTATAGAAGGTTTTTAGTGACTTCCTGTTTAAATAAAAGACTCTTTTATTACATATGGTTACTGTGTTAGCACCTTCAGAGGTAAATAGTATTGAGAGGCTTGATGTGTTTGCAGAACGCTTTGAGATCTTACTCCCTGGTTTTTGATGCTGTTTACACCCCCAAAATAACCAGACTCTTGAGAGAAGCAGAAGAATCTGGAGCCAAGATTGTCACAGGGTTAGAGATGTTCATTGGGCAAGCATACGAACAGTTTGAGAGGTTTACTGAATTACCTGGTAAGCTTAGTAGTTATAGCTTGTATAATTATGGCTCCCTATTACTCTCTTGGTTCATTCAGATCTATGTATCTGTCATTTTCTCTTTGCAGCACCCAAAGAACTCTTTCAGAAGATCATGTCAAAGTACTAGAGTGGTGGTGCAACGCCAATATTATATTGCAGCTGGTTTCTTTTTCCATTGTGGATCAATTTAAAGCATTAAATGATCTCTGGTTGATTTATCACTGTTAATTCCCACAACCTGTAACTCATTTTTCACTGATGAAATAGATTAGGATTTATGTGATCTCTAGTGGAAACCTTATGTATTGCGAAGTGATGAAAGTTCATTTGGTCAATTGCTGTGTCTGACCATTCCTCTGATCCCTTCCAACCCTGTGTTCACAGCTGCATGTAGGGATTCTTCTAGCCAAAAAATTATTCAGCACACCAAGTTTTTTCTTGCTTTCCAATAGAAAGGAGGGATTGGTGAATATAATTTATAGTGGATCTCATGTTCACGTGAAAAGGGTGTAAAACACTGGTGGTCTTTAGTAATTTCTTCTTATCTTTTATGGCAAAATCCTAAATTTATCTTAATGTTTGTCAAATATTCGTTTTTATTCTCGTGTTTTTAATTTGGTAACTTGTTCAGTCAATCTCTGTGATCGATCTTTGAATCTGTTCAATTTGCATCTTTTCTCAACATGCTAATTAAGTGATATGGTGTGACGAAATCATTTTAGATTAATAAATTTTTTATTGTGAATTATAATAGTAGTTTTATATTTAATTTTTTATTTTAGTTTTTCTTGAGATGTATTTTTAGTTGTTTATGTTTTTTTTTTTCCGACAACTAAAATGCACAATTATTATTTTTTATTGTTCGTTAAATCAAACATGACTGTCAGATCCAAGTCATTTAGGTTTAGTATGCTGTAAAACTCAAGCTACTTGGATCAAATATATTTGCCATTATTATTGTTGTTGTTGTTGTTGTTATTACTATTATTAGTATGATTATTATTGTTATTGTTATTATTATTTTTAGTATTATTAGTGTGATTATTATAATTAGTCTGATTATTATTATTATTATAACTATGAGTATCATAATCACAATTAAAATTAATTATTATTATTATTATTGATATCATAATTAAAATTAACTATTACTATAATAATAATAATAATAATAATTATTATTATTATTATTCAAGTAAATTTGAGTTTGACAACATTTTCTGATCCAAGTTTACTTGAGTTTGACAATCTAGTTATCATATCCAAGTTTGTTGGGTTTTATATGATCTTCAAATGCAATAGACTTGGGTATGATATGGTTATTAGTCTCATAGTTCTTGAGTTTGGTATGACCATTAAATCTAAATCTTTTGGGTTTGGTTTAATTGTTAGATTTAAAAGGTTTAAAATATTTTCTATATTATTAATATTTTTTTAAAAATAATATTAAGGGAATATATATATATATATCAATTTTGCTTTATTTTGTTTCATGATTGATTTTCTTTAATTTTCGTTAAAAAGATTGAATCATTCTCAATTTCTTGTAGAAACTTTGAAAACATAATCTTATTATTATTGTTGTTATTATTATTATAAGTTTAATGATATTTTTAAATTTTTTTTTATTAAACAACTCAGTTTATAAAGGAAAAATAACCACACTAGAGATATTCATAATTGATAATGTGATAGCTGGAAAAAAAAAAAAAAAAAGGTAAACCATTCTCTATTGGGCCCAAACCTATAAATGCTATCAATTTGATCCCAAATCTTTCAAACAATTACTAATCAGGTCTTTCAATCAATGTTCATTAATTAATTTCCTGTCAAGTTTCCTTAAAAAATAATTTTAAACTGAAACTTATCAAAAATAAAAAAAATAAATTGAAAAAAGATCCGAAATGTTTGGAACCTAATTGAGAAGATCTATAAGTTTGGCATGCAATTAAAAAGTAATATATAGTTAGGGATTAAATTGAACATGTTTAAGAATATGATTATAATTATTTTTTAAAATATTTAAAAATATATTAAAATAAACTTTTTATTTTTAAAATATTATTTTTAATACAATGCATCAAAATAATTTAAAAATATATTAATTTAAAAAAAAATTAATTTTTTTTTTTAAAATTTTTTATACACAAAAACAAATAAATGGCCACTGGATATCTTCTGTTTCGTTCTCGGACAGCAGGAGAAAAAAAAAATCCAGCGAAGCCTGAGAAACATCAAATCCTTGACTAACATCCATAGCTTTATTGAACTCTGTTTCGTTGCAACCTCAGAAGAAGAAATGTTATGCATTCTATTCTATTCCAAATCACCTCCAAGATCACTTCCCTTGGAAGATCAGGTTACATTACACATGCCCGCAAACTGTTCGATGAAATGACAAAGAGAGATGCAGTTGCTTGGAATTCAATGCTTACTGGTTATTCTCATCTGGGTCTTCACCAAGAAGCCTTGTCTCTCTTCCACCAAATGAGAACTAGCAACACCAAGCCTGATCACTTCACATTCACTACAACTTTAAATGCATGTGGGGCTTCAAGTTCGCTTCGAAATGGAACCAAAATTCACGCTTTAGTTATTGTTTTGGGATGTCAATCTTCGATTCCGGTTAATAACTCGCTTATTGACATGTATGGGAAGTGTTTGTGTCCGTTTAGTGCCAATAAAGTGTTTCAAGAAATGATCGATTCCAATGAAGTTTCCTGGGGTTCACTTTTGTTTGCGTATACGAATTCTGGTCTGTTTGACGCAGCTGCTTCCGTTTTTAAATCCATGCCTAAAAAGGTTGATGTTGCTTGGAATATAATGATTTCCGGTCTTGGTCAGTATGGTGAAATTGAGTTATGTTTGGAAATGTTCAAAGAGATGAGGGAGAGTTTCTGTGAGCCTGACCAATGGACTTATAGTGCCCTCATAAGTGCTTGCACCGAGTCATTAGAATTGGTATACGGATGTATGATGCATGCTGTTGTTATTAAGACTGGTTGGAGCTCAGCAATGGAGGCAAATAATTCAATTCTAAGCTTTTATGCTAAACTTGGTTCCTTGAATGATGCCGTGAAGGTGTTTGAATCCATGGGAACTCTGACACAGGTGTCTTGGAATGCCATTATTGATGTTCTTATGAAAGCAGGAGATACCAGTGAAGCAGTTCTCTCATTTCAGCGCATGCCTGATAAGAATGTTGTTTCGTGGACATCTATGATTACAGGGTATGCAAGAAACGGGTATGGAGAAGAAGCACTTGACTTTTTTGTTGGAATGATGAGGAATTGCTCGCTTCCTGATGATTTTACATTTGGAGCTGTCCTTCATGCATGCTCAAGTTTGGCAATACTTGGGCATGGGAGAATGGTCCATGGATGTGTAATTCGCCATGGTTTTCATGCCCGTGTTTATATTGGCAATGGTTTAGTTAACATGTATGCTAAGTGTGGAGATTTAGAAGGGTCAAATCTAGCATTCAATGATATTTACGAGAAGGATTTGGTCTCTTTCAATTCCATGTTGTTTGCGTTTGGGTTGCATGGAAAGGGTACTCAAGCTCTACAGCTGTATGAAGATATGGTAGCATCTGGGATAAAACCAGATAAAGTGACTTTCATTGGCTTGTTTCTGACTTGTAGCCACTCAGGGCTAATATATAAAGGTCTCGAGTTTTTTGAGTCAATGAGGTTAGTTCACGGGCTATCCTTCAACATGGATCATGTGGCATGCATGGTGGATATGCTTGGCCGAGGTGGCTACTTAGCAGAAGCAAAAGAGTTGGCTATCAAGCATTCAAAAACAGGTGATGTTAAGACCAGCTCTTGTGAACCTCTGCTGGGAGCATGTTCTACACATGGTGAAGTTGAAACTGGGACTAATGTGGGGAAAACGTTAAAGGATTTAGAACCTCATAAAGAGACAAGCTATTATGTGTTGCGGTCGAATTTGTATTGCGCTAGCGGGCGATGGAAGGAAGCAGAGATGGTTAGAAAGGAAATGGTAGATGAAGGGTTGAAGAAAATACCTGGTTGTAGCTGGATTGAAGTGGGAAACAAGGTGACAGCATTTGTAGCAGGACAGTCACAACCATGTATGGAAGAGTTGTACACAACATTACATTTCCTGGAATTAGAAATGAGACATCCATGCTTCATTGATTGTGAAAATTGAAGAAATTCTCGTGTTAACCTCTAGCAATTTCATGGACGAACCAGGTCATTTCACCTCTTTGAAAACAAGACCCGCGTTGAACTCTAGCGGTCGTAGTATGGTTAAAAAAAGAGAGAAAAAGAATGGCAGTTCAAATTTAAACCATTTATTCATAATTAGTGATGAGATTAGGATTGATGTATTCTTTTATGTCTTACATTTTCGAGTCAGGGGCCAAGTATCACAACTTCTTTATTCATCTTGTATATTATCATTTGTAGAGTAGAAAAAAATTGAATTTTTATTTTTATTTTATTTTATTTTATTTTAAATTAATATTTTTTTGGTATTTTTATATATTTTGATATACTAATATCAAAAATAATTTTTTAAAAATAAAACAAAACTTTATTTTAATATATTTTAAGTGAAAAATATTTAAAAAAATAACCATAATTACATTCACAAATAAGCTCTAAGATTCAATTGAATGTTGTCATTTATGTAAATATCTAAAAACATGTTAAGATTTAAATAAAATGCATCGTTACACCACTTTTCTTTTAAAGGCTATTATGTGCATTCCAAAAAAAACCCAACTACACATGTCTGTCTACAATACAAGGATTAAAAGGATATATAAATCAATTGGAAGCTATAAGAAATATTTATTGAATTTCATCAAGGATATATAAATCAATTGAAAGCTTGGTAACGGATTCGCTGGACATATTGTCAAACTTTAATTCTAACTTGATATTTTCTGTTTGTTTGTTGAAAAGTGGATTTCTGAAAAATAAATTATTTTTTGATATTTAATAATGTCATAAAAAATGAATTGGAAAATATTTTTTAGTGTTTGGTTATGTCATAAAAAATAAGTCGGAAAATAACTTAGAATATATTTTTTCCAAGTTTATTTAAAGAATAAGGAACAAATCTTACAAATTAAAAAGTTAAATGAGAATGAAATTGAAAAAAATAATAATTTCATAAATTATCTCAAATAAAATTTAAAAATTCAAAATAATGAAGACCAACAAATCTGACAGATAAAAAAAGTTGAAAGATGATGAAATTAAAAAATAATTATAATTTTATAAATTATTTCAAATAAAATAAATAGCAATAAAAAAAATGAGGATCAAATATGGTAGATACAAAATTTCAATTAAAAAAAGAATAAGAGACAAGTAAATAACAATAAAAAAAATAAGGACCAAAGTTGATATAAAAAAATTAAATCAAATTATAAGGGATGAAATTGAAAAAAAAAAGATTCAAAACAAATTATATAGTAATCAAAAGTTTGAGATCCAAATTTGATATAATCAATAAATAACATGACATTTCTAAAATTTTCACAACTTTTGAAAAGTGTTTTTCATCCAAAATAAAAGGAAAACACTTTTTTGAAAACCAAACCAAAATTTTCTTTAACTAGAAAGTATTTTTCGTTGACCAACTTTTTTAATGACAAACAAACATAGTAAAGTTTAGAAAGTGGTTTCTAGAAAACCATTTTCCATGAAACAATGAGGTCTTATTATTATGTTTTATGTTTCTTTTTGTATGCATGTATAATTTATTATATATGGATTTGTATGTTGGATTTTATTTTAAGGTTTTGTTTATAAATTTTATTATATGGTGATATGGTTCATGGATGATATTTTTTAATTTTTTAATTTCATGATTTAATGTTTTGGAATTTAATCTCTAATATTAATTTTTTTTTTCTATAAGAAAAAAACTCAAGTTAAGTCGATACTCACTTTTATTGGATAAACAAAACTCTCCATGTATCCCAATAAAATTAGATAAGGTGTAAGAGTGTATAGTGATTATAATATACTAGATCGGGTGCAAGTATATTAAAACCCATCGTTCAAATAATATACCTCATTTTTGCTTTAAGTTATGAGAATCATATGTTTATCACTTGTTATTCTTCATTGCTAGAGCTACATTCTGAATCATCATTCAATGTAGCTTTCATTGCTTTCTGGTGATGATGATTCTTCCTTTTGTTTTGAAGAAATGAACACCTTGACATATCCTTTGTTGTTGCATTCAAAACATCTTGAAAATTCCTTGCTTGAATCTTTTCTATTCTTATTTTTCTTGAAATTTAAGAATCTTGCTTGTCTATTTTTTTTTTTTAAGTTTTGGAATGTTGGGTTTCTTGAATATCATATATGCAACATAAACTATGAAACAAAATTATTTGGGAGTCCTCTGGATCCCGTTAGATAGATATATATATTAGTTTGAAGATTTATTATCTAAAGATTTGATCTTTTTTTACTTTGAATAATTTCTTAAAAGCTGAGTTGTTATAAATCACAATTCGGCCTCCAACGATAATTTACATGAACCACCCGTGATAAATATTCTAAATCTCTATTTAGAAGATAGGGGTTGCTATGTCTAGAGTGTTAGTTCTAATTTTGTGTTTACATAGTTTTTTCAGTTAACTGACAACTATACTAAATAAGAGGCATAACTTACTATTTATAGAAAAATATAAAAACCCTATAAATTGATAAAATATCAATTTTTTCATTGAATAATATTTATATTTAATTCAGGATAATTTTAGAAATTAACTCAATCAAGTCCTTACTTGATTTTTCAAGGTCTAAAAATATAATATCTATATTAATCATATTCTAGTCCTTAATTTCTAAAATATATTTTAATCAAGTCATACTTAATTAAATCACCGCGTTTAATTTTTTATTAATGATTCTTATTGTGTGTGAACCATTAAATTCCTAATATGTTGGCCCAAATATAAATTATAATTCTAATTAAATACAATTCAATAAATTAAAAATAATAATTTATTATCAATTCAACAATTGATAAATTTATATTTGAAGATCAGGTGCATCGTCTAACAATGTGTCATGATCCCCTAAATATTAGAAAAGTCATTAGTGGTTTAACTTAACTTTCTAGTGACCAATTTCTCAATGTAATTAATATCTTTTCATCAATAATATTTTGATTTAACATTAAAGCATGGAGCATGTCTGCTATGTTAAATCATGTATGCTCTCTACATAATAATAATTGATCTTTTTTAATAAGATTTAAAATTTTTTCAAATCTCATTCCACCCTAGCTAAGGATTTCTCAATCAATACTATCTGAGAACAAATAAAATATTTTTTCTAATTCACTTAGGGTGATGAATCCTCTCTTGATCACTCAAGTACCTTCATATAATTCATGTTATACTCAATATCTGCTCTTTCATTATCTCTATTAAGATAACATGTAATAGGGATCAAAGCATAACAATCTCTATATAAGATAACTTAGTGATATGAAATCTAAGGATGACTTAGTACATAACTGTCACATGAACTTTTCCATAAACAAAGATGATCTCTCCATATGGAATCTCATGAGGGTGAGTTCAATGTATATGTTTTATGACGAGTACCAACATATTAGTTCTAGGTATTTTTTATACATCAGCTTATGAGAATAATTGTTTTCTTTTATAAATGAAAGAAAAAAATATGTACCGATCTTTACGGCTTTAATGAATGTCCAATATTTAAAAGAGCATCGACTAGGAACATTTCATTAACAATGCTTTGATGCAATAAGAATACCATAATTATAATAACTTTTATAATTTTCTTTGCAAAATATTTTTGTCTTATGGACTTTATCTTTACTCTAGATTTATTAACCTAATATTAAAGATAAATTAAGCCTTTATTAATAATAAATATATATTTAAATGAATATAATAATGTCACATATAGCTAACTTATTAGTTACATAACATATTAAATTAATACAAAATTGTCTTGTGATTAGTGCAACAGCCTCCTCAATTTCTTTACCATCATCATCACCATCAATATGGTGTATGATTTTGAAAGCCAAAATCTTCTTTGGATTTAGTTTTCGTTCTCATTCATCCATTGTGATTTCATGTGTCATCATTTCATGTGTTATCAAGGAATCGATTAGCATTTTTAATGGAAGTTTTGTGAGATCCTCGACTTCTCGAATTGTTGTCACCTTAGCTTATTTGAATCTTTGGCAATGACCTGATAATTTTTCTTATGATATCAACATTAACTTATTACAATCCCTAATTACTCATTATATATGCTTGACTGCTATACATCTAAATATTTAATATTGTCAAAATGCTCTAATTTTTCTTAGAAAACTCCTATGTGAGAAGTTTCATGTGAAATGATTCACGGAAGCTATCACCTTCTCATTCACTTATCTTAAAAGCTATAGATAGGACATTCCAAAAACAAAATTATTAATGCAGACCTTGGTTTTGGAGACTAAAAGTTATGATAAGGATTATAGTTGGTAAATTTGATATGATGGGTTGATTTAAAAACTTGATGACTCCAAAACTCAATTAATTCAAGTCAAGTTTAAAGTTATATTGGTTAAGTTAACTCAATTAAATTATGCAATTTGTTGGAATCAAATATTGACTTCAATAATAATAATAATAATAAAAACTGAGATTACAATCCCAACCTTGGTATTTTTTGTTTTTGTTTTAAAAGCTTTGTTAATTAATCACATATGTGATACAATTAAATGTTAATACTGTATATAGTGTTTCAAGTAAGAGAAAAATATTGAAAATACAAGTGATTTATGGGTTATAAACCCTAGAACCATCCTTCCCCACATACAATATTCATGATAAGTTTTTTTTTTTTTGAAAAATTACTCTAACCTTTTGAAGGTTTGAATGTGATTTCACTTTCTCATATAGTTTCAGAAATCACACTTTATATATCGCATCAATACCATATTTAAATTTTAATAAAAATATTAAAATATCATTGGATCTTTTTTTTACCTTATCTTTTTTTTCCTTCCCCATGTAATTCTTCTTATCTTCTTTCTCCTATCCCTTACCTCTCTCTGTCTCTCTCTCCGGCAATTAAAAACCTTAAAGCATCTAGAACCAAATCTTCGTGAGCTTGTCTATCCATTACTTGAATCGTCTTTATTTTCAAGAGTTTTTGATTCACCACCCTAAAGTATCCTAGGAAAGCCACCACACTAAATCCAAGTATAAACTTTATCACCAATAAATACCCCAACTTGACCTCCTCATAACTCTTCCTTTCCTCTATAATGGAACCATGATGGAGAAATGACCACGATCTTGAGAATAACATTTATTAAGGTCTTATTTATTTACTGAAAAGTATGCTGAAAAGTATTTAGTTTTAAAAAGTGATCTTTTAAAAAGTGAATTATTTTTTTATATTTGGTAGCGTAATGGAAAATAAGTCAACAAATATTTTTCAGTAATTTGTGAAATTTGGTAGCGTAATGTAAAAAGTGAATTATTTTGTCGTGCTATGAAAAATAATCTAAAAAATAATTTATTAATGTTTTTTTTTCAAGTTTATCTAACATATATAGAATATCATATGTAACTATTTGACCATTTACAAGAAAAGAATAAGGAATAAAAAATATAATGGTAGAATTTCTTTTTATTATATCATATATTTATGTATAGCTTATTTTTACAAAATATAACCATACATTTAATATAAATATTTTAAATATAATATTATAGAGACATATAACCAATTTTTGGTGTTTGAACATAATTTTTTAGTATTTTTTTCCATCATAATCAATCAATTAGTTCAACCCGTTGATCAACGAGATGACCCACAATCTAGTGCAAGTCTAATTGTTATATTAAAGATATCTTCATTATTAAACCTAAAAAAATTATAAAAAACTAACATGTAATGCGGAGGTAAGTGGCTAGTTGGGTATAATATGTTAACATTTGAGATTTAGTCATGGAACTAGTAATGCAAATGCATTAAGTTGGGTCAAGTCTTAACTTTTGTTTTATATGATGCAAAATTGAGTTTAATTGAATCCATGTCAAGGGGATATGTCACTAGGAAATGTTTTATTTATATTTATTTTCTAATTCATTTATAATAAAGTTGTTTTTTATATATTAAGCTAATAATGTATAATAAGGTTAAATAATATTATTTAATTACATGTGTTAGAGGAGGATGTTGGGCATAAAGCAATGACATACCTGCAAGAGTAAAGAGACATGTGTTAAGGTAGATGCACAATAACTCTAGAATCAATAAAAATCATAAGGTAAGAAATGAAAACTCGCCAAATGATCCATATAGTTCACTTCAATGACATTAATTGATGCAAACTTCTAAGATAACAATCTTGAAACTTACAACAAAATAGATAAACAACCCAAAAAAATTAAAATTAGATTTAGACACAACTTTGATCTAGAGATAACTTTATATCTAAGAACAAAAAGTATTAGAAAAGAATTTGGGCTCGTTGTTTATAGCGAAACAAGAACCAAAGGAAAAAAATGACTTAAAAGTATAAACTACAATTAGGTAATCTAGTTGTGAGGCAAGGCTGACCATTAATGAATGATGTAATCAGTAGTGTAGGTCGATAAAAGGCTAGCTAAAAAATCAGCTCAGTTAAATAACAAAAAATACATTATCATACAACTACATACTTGAAACTAATAATTCCTCACAAAAATATTAATGCAATCCTATAATATATTCAATGTTAACATAACAATGCAATGGGCATAATAAATAACATCTCAGATAAACTAGATAAACAAAGAGTTACTATACAACAACAATAATGCATTTTTAAGTTACTTATTCTGATATGAAAAAAAAAAAATGTGAAAGCATAAAGTAACGATCCAAACTATACATGAGGTGATCACATGTAATGGATGGTGTAGGCAGTAACAAAACGATGCAAGGAAAATAAAATAGTCAAGCACACTATCAAATTTAATAGTTTTTTCGATAAAAATTTCTATCGGTATTTACATTAGTAGTCCGTTAATAAATATGTTATTGATGGAAACAATTAGTCGGAAAAACCTTGTAAGTAATTTTTGAACTATCGGTGAGTACGTTGATAATAAATATATTAATGGATTTACAGACGAATAAAGCACGTCAAAAAAATTATACCTGTTTTATTCTGTTGTTATATTCACAAGTAAATATAACATATCACTGATAGAATACCATCTGTAATTTCATTGGGGTGGTAACAATATCAGTGATATTTATAGTAATTCTTTTTCAACTCTCCGGAATATATCATCAAGTTTGTTTATGAACGAAATTATTTGAGTATTAATATGATCTAAGAAAAGGTTGAATAAAAAAATTCAAATTATGGCATAATTGTGCCTATTGTTCAAATAACTCTCCTTTTGATTGTTGGTTTGGGCTAAAATTTTACTGGAAGTTTCCAAACATATTGTTTATATTGGGTTATAATTTCAGGTTAATTGAAGCTTGGAAATGTCTTACAATAAAAGTTAGTAGATGCAATATGGATTCCATTATTTGTTGTTTTTTGACTTGAGATATTTGTCATACATTTAAACAAGGTTGTCAAAATCGCGTTTTGACTCGTAAAATCGTACGATTTTACGAGTCAAAACATGCATTACGAGTTGAATCGGTTGAAAAAATTGAAAATAGGTAAAATCGAGTTGAAATCAGGTAAAATCACAAAAATCGGATGATATCGCGCAAAATCGCGATATCAGAACCGATTTTACGATCTCAATTTAAAAGCCCCCAATAACCAATATAATTGCTCCGCCCCCCTCCCCCAATATTATAATTGCTCCCCCCAATGTAATTGTTCCCTCCCCCCAATATTATAATGCTCCTCCCAATATTATATTTGCTCATTTGCTCCCCCCAATATAATTGCTGCACAGCCCCCCCACCCAAATTAGCCTTGATTTTTGTGATTGGTTTCTCTTTTTAGGTTTTTAGTAGGTGGGATACTGGGATTCATTTTCGTGGATCTCACTAAAATTATGGCAAATATTTTTAAAGTATTTTCTTCAAGAGGCTTTTTTTCTTGGTTAGAAAATGTTTTTATAAAAAAATATTATTTTTGTTTTAAATTATTTTTTAATGTTTTTTTTATTTTCATATAATAATATCAAATTACTTTTTCTAACATGTAATTAATTGTTTTGCGGACTTATAAATGAAGTAACATGTAGTGTATATATATTATTGTGGTGTATGTTGCTTTTAAAAATTAATATTTATTTAAAAATATATACTATAATAATGCTGAATTTATATTTTTTTTATTTTTTATATCAATATATTTTTTTTTATTGTGATGAATGCTTAAGGAATGATGAGGAAGATGAAGGGAATGGAGTTGGTTTTAGTTTACATGACACACCAACAGATTGTTTGTTTTAAGTTTGTTGATTATTAGTTAATGAAAAGTTATTTTATATTATATATGATTTTTATTTGAATCATGTATTTTAAGATGCTTGAACTATATATGAATTTTTATTTGAAGGCTTGAAATATGTATGAAGTTTTATTTGAAACATGTTTTTTAATGTCCTTGAAATATGTATGAATTTTTATTTGAAACATAAATTTTTTTTAATGTATTTCAAAATTCCTTACGATTTTACGATTTTACGATTTTACGATCCGTTTTTACGATCCGATTTTGTGAAGGGCTTTCCGTTTCGTTCTAAAATCGCGATTTTAACAACCTTGCATTTAAACATCTTGGTTTTCATATTAAGATCATGCTCTTGTTTTATTTAATTTTATTTTTGTAATGTTCAAGTTTTATTTCATGTTATATTCTCATTAATTTTATTTTCCTTAACTATACTTAGTTAATCTATATCATATTTATGTTCTTATCTTGTTTATTTATGTTTTTCTTCTTTTATATGTTTAGTTAAGTTTAATTTTGTCAAGGTGAAAAGGTTACACTAATGATGTAAGAATAAATATAGTACAAACTCAACATGAATTTTAATGTTTATAATTGTTAAAATGTTTTATAATTGTTATCTTACCCAATCTTAATATCGTACTTGCTAAGTGGTGAGTCTAAATTCATGGTGTACAACCATTAGCATAATAAATACTTGATTCTTTCATAGTCTACTGTATGGATAATCGACACCTATGCTAGGGGTGAGCAAAAAAATCAAAAAACCGATTAAACTGAGAAAACAGAAAAAAATAACAGAAAAAACCGAACTGTAAAAGAAACCGATTAAATTGATTAAAATTTTAAAAAAACTGACCGGTTCGGTTCGGTTTTGGTTTTATAAGCCTGGAACCGAAAAAACCGAACCAAATCCAAACCGAAAAAACCGGAAAAAAACTGAGCCAAATCGGAAAAAAAAAACCAAGCCAAAACCGAAAACCGAGCCAAACTAGGAAAAAACCGAGCCAAATTGGTTTGAACCAGTTTTTGTCCTAAAAAAACCAAACCGGTTCGGTTTCGTTTTTTTTTGAAAAATAAATAAATTCGGTTTGGTTATTTTTTTTAATAAAAACCGAATCGAACCTAAAATGATCACCTCTAACCCAATGCTATTAATGAATCTTGATTTTTGATTGATGTAAGTTAGCATAATGAATCCTTGACAACATTTACAAGAATTAACATTACTCAAATAAAATAATTAATATAATCATGTTAATAACTTAAAATGAGCCATTAATAATAAATTATCCAATTGGAACCTCTTTTGTGTGTGTTTTTCAGTTAAGTAATAAAAAGAGTTTGGAGTATATTTATTTGAAATACCATTATTAGATCCTCTAACCTTGAAAATTGTTTTATCTTTGTTTAATCTTTATAATAGTATTATATCTCAAAGTTTTCTTCAACTCTGTTTATTTTATTATTTGTGGTTTTGTATAATTAGTCTTTTTATGGATTGACTATAGTCTTGCCGAGTTATTCATTATTTTGACATTCTTGTATTCAAGAGAAGATATCAATCATTTAATCATGTCATTACCCGATTATGAAGTAGAGGAAGGTCGCCTGAACAAAGACCATTTATGAGAAATCCTATATATTTTTCATACCACAGGCAGGTCATCTGAACACAGACCATTCTATCTTCAAGTCATCATTCCTTAAAATGAGTTGATCTTTGAGATGATCATTCTATAAAAGGTTAAAATTGTAATTTTTCTTCGAGTTGATCTCTCTCTCAAAGAATTTTCTTAATAAAATGAAAACCTTTGATTTTCAAGAAAATACATGAGTTTTGAAACAAGTACAAGGATAACCATCTCTTGATTTTTCTCCTAACTTGAGAAAACTCACACCTTTTTTTTTTTAACATACTTTCTAAAATCCCTTACAAGATTTTATACCATAAGTATTGTAAAGAGAAGGGAAAATGTCATAACCCGATTTTTTACCTCTTTTTTTTTTGAAATGTCCAAAAAATCTCACAAAATAGAAAAACAATAATAGAAAACCCAAAAAATATATTTTTGATGTATTTACGTTGTTTTTGATATTTATAATGTCTTTTAAAAAAAATTAAAAATTCAAAAAATTATTTTAGATGTATTCTAATTTTAGCACACTAATTTCAAAATTATTGATCAATTTTATTGAGTCAACAGTAATGTTGCTTCTTCTTTTTTTCAAAGATATCAAAATAAAAAAAGTATAAAAAATTAAAAAACAAAAATATTTAGACAATGAGATCAAAAGTGGAAAAAAAAATAAAGGATAATTTTTTTTTAATTACTTGGGAACCAAATAATTAAGAGGAAAAAAAGAAAAGTTTGTTTTACTTGTGTATAAATGGTACAACGAAAAAAAGAGAGAGAAATTTAGCACAAAATCAGTTAGAAAAGACACCCACACACCAGAACACTCTCCTACCTATCAAATCACACACTTTCCCAGGACATAAAAAAGCCAAAACCTGAATTTTCGTTTCAATATTCATTTTATCGGACCCACTAAAAACCCAAGTGAAGAGAGAGAGAGAGAGGAACCTCTCTCCCCTGCAAAGACGACCAACTCACACTCTCCAGAATATTGAAAAGCCAAAACCTGAATTTTCCTTTCAATAACCAATTTCCCGTACCCATGAAGTATAAACACCCAAGTGAGATACATAAAAAAAACAAAAAAAAAAAGAAGAAGAGAAAGGAACCTTCATCTTTTTCCCTAAAACAGCCATACCAAATGCTCCACCATCATTTCCTGATCCAAACACTTCATTTCCTTCTCCCAGTCGCTAACTATATAGAGAGAAAGAAAAACCATAGACCAAGCTCCCCCTCTCATTTGATTCCGACCGTGGTCATTAGCATCACACCTCGCAATCCCTCTCTCTTCCACCCAAAGCCCAAGCCACACACTTTCCATTTGGTTTCTTCTTCATCTTTAACAAGCCAAGCTTACTGACTCTCTTAGTCAACCAAATCTCCCACTAACTTCTATAATCTCCTCCACTGTTAACAACCATTAACCCCTCCAAAACTAAAACCAACATAAACCGCCGTAAGCTCAACATTAAGCAGGCTTTCCTTTATTTTTTCACTGTAAAAGGACCAAACCCAGTTGTTTTATCTTCTTCAGGAGCACCAATGAACATTCAGCCTACATGACTGACTGACTCATCACTTGCCACCATCAACGCCAACTCTCTCTCCATGCCTTTTTATCTTTCATTGACAAGCAGCCTCTCCATGCCTCTCCATTTACCAACAACTCACGACCACTAGATTAATTTTTTCAAAAGAAGACCAGACACACCCCTTAATAGCTAACCCTCTCTAAATCAGCCTCCAACTCTCAAACCAACATCAAACCAGCTTCCACAATCTATACCAAGACCAAAACCCTTAACCCATCACTGTCACCACCACCCACGCAACCAGCATCCCTTCATTAACGCCAGCAACCCTTTCACGGTCTCCCTCTCTTTCCATCTCCATCGTGTTCCAGTAACGCCACCAACCACTGTTAGTTTCCATCACAATAGCCTCAATAACAGCTCAGTATCCTTCCATGATAGTCACACGACCTTGAGCATATTACCTAGCCAGAACAACAAATGCTAATAGTAGGAATGATGGAACTGAACAAAAAAAGGGAGAGAGAGACCAAAGGTATTTAGGTTCAAATCTCTTTCCACAAGCCTTTGTTTGCCTGATCACCGCTAGTCAAAGAAGATGAGAAGATTCAACAAGAAGAAATAAGTTTTGTATAAAATGAAATAGAAAGAACCAAATCTTCTTGTGTGATCTGAACCAAATGAATTTTGAATTTGAATTTAAAATATTTATTGATTAGTTTTCTAAGATTTGATATATTTTTTAATCTATATATTGAAATAAGTTGAAATTTTACAGAAAAATATTAGATATATAAAAATACAGTTTAATAAATTTTCGGGTCAAATAAAGTTCAGAAACATATTATTTCATAGGGTCAAAAGTAATAGATAAATAATATCAAATCTGCTAAACTAGACCTCTGTGTACTGTTTGGGACATATGTAAATCTGTCGGTGAGATTTTGATGCGATTCAAGTTAAGATGAAAACTAGACATCTCAAGCTTTCCAATCATATATTTTAGTCCTAGTAATTCATTCAAACGGGAGAGAACGACATGTTTTAAGTTAGGATTGAAAATCTGCCAATAATATGTGAAAATTAAAGATTCGTGTGTTATCTACTTCATCAGGGGATGCTTGACCACATGATTAAGAGGTTTATATAAGGTGGTATCAAAGTTAGGCTCCAAAAATCAAGTTATTTCCTTTAATTACTTCTTGTTAGTTTTGACTTCCTTAGGTTTGATTGTCTTTGATTTAGTTTTTGATTATTTCGTCTCTAGAGTTTAGTAGTTTAAGTCTAAGGTTCCTTAAAAAATGATTTTATTTTACTTTGTTACTATCTCAGAATACATTATTAGCATAAAGGGTAAAAAAAAAAAAGGATCCAAAAGTCAATTTTGTCAAATCTACCACAAAATACAAAACAAGAGGTAATTTAGAACACACCAATGTATAAAATTCTCAAATTTTACATACTAGTTCTAAAAGTCCTAATTGAACCCATATAAAATTTTTATAATAGGTTAGATTCATATCATAAAGGAATCTCCAATCAAATAAATTCAAACAATTCTTAGCTTTTATATATTAGGTTTTAAGGTTCTAATAAAACCCATATAAAATTTAAGATCATTTGGACTTTTTTTGCTATAAGAACTAAATTCGGGATTGGTATTTATCGTAATAGGTTGAATTCACGTTAGTAATTCAAACTTGTTTTACTACTATTATTTTTTCATTATGAAAGTATAATAACATCATAATTAATATATTTAGATGTGATCTAATGTTTTTATATAAACTTTGCATCTTTGTTCTTTCATGTCTTCAAAATTGCTCTTTTTCGTACAAATTCGCTTGTTACTCATGAAATTGTAATCGTAGTTTTGTCTTTGCTTGTTTTTATATTTTTCTTGCTTCTTGAGTTATGAATGTTATATTTGATGTTGATTTCACTTCCAAAAGAGGCGAAAAAAGGTGAAACGAGAGGAAAAAGGCATAACGAGCATATTTGAATGCAAAACCTATATTTGAGTGAAACATGAGAGGAGTGTAAACATATGAGGGAGTCTGAAAGGAATGTATATTTCTTGTCAACTAACTAATTTTTAGATTAAAAAAAAATACTAGAGGCAAGTAACAATATAGCACCACAGAGAGGAGACAATGAAATTGTAACCCCAGTTACGCATTATGAATCAACATACAGATCAAATAACTAATATTTTGGAGATAGGTTGGAGATGCAACGTGTTAATGATCATGGTAGGATTCAAATTAGGCTTGAGCGAAGAAAATTTAATGTTAAGAGGGTTGTAAGGCGAGTTAACATTAATGTGGATGAGTTTACGGCTGATAATATGTACATGAATGATATTGATTTTAAAGATGTGTCCAGAGATATGGGGAGAGTTTTGGACAATAACGGAATTGTCAGTTTGTAAAGGAAATATATGGTGATAATTTTAATCATTGTGTGGTGGGATTAATTAATGAAAAATTGTATGAGGAATTTATAAGAGGCAAGTTGATACTTGAGATGAGATGAAATCCCTTATTAGAAGGAGATTTGTGTCTAGGCACTATAATAAAGAATTGTATTAAAGGTTGCAAGAAGATGAAACTTTCTATGATTTGAGATAATATTGAGGAGGATAGGGATGCTACTTTGTCTAGATTCATGAATGACTTTAATCATGATATAACTCATATTGTGGACTTGCATCATTATGTGGAGCTGAAGGAGATGATGCATATGGTTGTGAAGATGAAGAAACAACTTAAACAGAAAGGTACCATTCGACAAAGCCAATAATTATCCCTTTCAAAACCTTAGAAACCTAATTGGAAGACTAACATTGGGGGTGGTAAATCATAGCATAATAAGAAAGGCAGTGCCGAATACCCTTGAGAAAAGAAAGACACCTCAATCGTTGTTAAAGGTAACAATGTTACTCATACTTCTTGTAATTGTGACATTAAATGCTTTTGTTGTCTGATTTTTGGTCATATTGCTTTATAATGTCCAAATAAAAGAGTCACGTTTATGAAAACTAATAACGAGACTGAGACCAATGGGGATGATGAAAAAGAGAAGATGTTATCATTAGAGGATGCTAATAATGCTTATATTGAGTATCCAGTTGAGGAAGAGGCACTTGTGGTAAGGAGAGCATTGAGTATTCATATCAAGATGGATGATTTGGAAGGTCAGTGGGAGAACATATTGCACATGATATGTCATGTTTATAACAAGGTATGTAACCTAATTATACATGGTGGTAGTTGCACTAATATAGCTAGTACTTAATTCGTAAGAAAGTTAAATTTGCACACTACCTAACATTACATACCTTATAAATTATAGTGGTTGAATGATAGTGGTGAAATGAAAGTGAATAAGCAGGTTTTGGTTGTTTTTTCTATTAGAAAGTTTTGTGATAAGGTGTTATGTGATGTTATGCTCATGCCAGCTAGTCACTTGTTGCTTGATAGACCATGATATTATGATAGGAGAGTTATGCATGATGGAGTGATAAATAGGTATTTTTTTTAGATGAATAAAAAACCTATAACTCTTGTATTTTTTACACCTAAGCAAATATATGAGGAGCAATGAAAATTAAAGAAGCAGAAGATGGTTGAAAAGGAGAGCTTGTATATCAAAGGAACATTCTTTGCTAACAAGGTTCTTCTTGAATTTCATGATGATGCCATTCTTTGACTTGGTATTGAATTATTGACCTTAAAAAAAATGTTTTCCATGATACAGATTCGATGTCAATTTTTTTTAAAGAAGGAGAGGATGATATGAACCAAACAAAGTCTAAACTTGACCTTAAAACGTCTACTAACTAGTTTTGTGAGATTGATATATCTCTTAAACGATACATTGAAACGAGCTGAAATTTTATAACGAGATATCAGACACATGGAAATGTAGTTTGGTAAATGTTTAGGTCAAATAGAGTTAGTGAACATATTATTTCAGAGGGTCGAAGTTACCAAACAAATCTTATCAAATCTGTCAATTTAGATCTATGTGTACTGTTTAGAACATATTTGGATATGCATATAGGATTTTGCTGCAATTCAAGTTGGGATGGAAATTAGACATATCAAGCTTTCCAACATATATTGTAGGCCCATAAAATCATTTAGATGTGTGAGAACAATGTGTTAGAAGTTAGGATTGAAAACCTGCCAATAATGTGCAAAAATTAAAGATTCGAGCTAGATGGATGAATTTTAGCATGAAGAATTTGTTATTTTATTATCCTATTTTATTTATTTAATGTTGAATAATTATTTTTAATTTAGGTTTATTTTAGCCCATCATATATTGTTTAAGGGTTAATTGACTATATTATGTATTTTTAGCTATAAATTTCAGCAGTAAGTTTGAAAATAAACATGAGTTTTTATTTTGTTTGTTTATGGAAAAACAACCTTTCTTTATAGGAACAAAGATCGTACACTAACTAATCGAAAATTAATTAACTTCATGATGTCATTCACATACTTAGAATTCTTAGATACAAGGTTATTTTTGGGTCCAAGTCTTTTTCCAATACCTTTGGTTTCTAAGTACAAGGTTACCTTTGGGTTAAGGTTTTGACAAAGTTGACTTTCGATTTTTCGAGTTGTCATCTACTTCATTGGGGGTTGCTTGACCATATGATCAAGAGGTTCACATCATTGTGTGTTTCATTTTTATTTTTAGGTCTGTGTTCATAATACTATTAGCATAGGAAAAAGTAACAGAAAAAATCAAAATAGATCTACCCTTTTACTCTTCACCAGCGATGGTGTGTGGGCTCACACATCGCTAGTTATGGAGGTGCGTGGAGACCACATTCAACCACTGTTTCCACACCACTAGTGCACTCCATTTGCTCCAAAAACTCATCCAATCACTTTTGGAAGATTGATTTATAATCTCAAATAATTGTTTGGACAAATCGATAAAATGTTGTGAATTTTGGGACAAAACCTCATTGTTGTATATAAAATTTGGATTGTTTGAACACTATTTGATTTAAATTCATTTATGTTTTTGGTTCGATAATTTACATTAAATTGCAAGTTTATTTTTTAGGTTATGGTTGCTTTTTCGATGTTAAATGTTGGTTCATGATTTATGTTTGGGTATGTGTTGATTTATTTTAATTAAGTTCGTGAAATTAATAAGATTTGTGTGAATGTTTTGACGTTGTTTAGTTTTGAGTTGATAATTTGCTTTGAATTGATATATTAGTTAAAATAGCCTTGAAAAAAAGATTTTATTTATGTCTTGCCAAACATGCTTTTTGTTCAAATTTTTAATTTTTGAAAAATCATCTTACAATTAATTTTGAATTCCCTACTTTTTTCTACCCTCACATGTTGAAATTGTGATTACACGCAAGATTTTGTTTTGGTATTAAATGAACTAGTTCCCTTCCACAAAAACAACAATAAAAAATCTTTCGTTTTAAAAAATAATTTTTATTTTAAATTGCATATGATCAAGTTTCTCAAAAATAAAAAAATATCATAAATATTAATAATGAACAAAAAAAATAAAAGGAATGATTTAGCATCTTTAAATATAAAAATTCATGGAAAATAGTATTTTTGCGTGCATTTTTGGATTTAATAACCCATTTAAGAAACCAATGAGATCTTGGCCTACATTTTAAAAATATCAAATAATTTATTTTGTTTATATGAATATTAAGGATTACAAACTTATATATCATAGTTATTGAACCCGGATCGGCCTGACGGGTCGACTCGGGACCAGAGACCCAGGACCCAGTGGCTAGATCGGCTCGAGTTTGTTAAAAGACCGACTGGTGCAATGACCCACCCAAACCCAATCGACCTATGACTCGGGTGAGACCCGGTGTTTATTATTATTTTTTTCAAATGTGGTTGTTCTCATATACCTATTTTTTCATATTTTTTTAGTTAGTTATTAACACCTTTTAAAGTTCACTATATAATTATTAGAAAAGTGTTTTATTTTTTCAATATGAGATTTGAAACCCTTTAGTATATCTACTGTATGTTTTCAAGAAAAAAAAATTATTTTTTCAATGTAAGATTTGAAACCCTTTTGAGTATATACTGTATATTCCTAAGAAAAAAGTTATTTTTTCAAAGTGGGATTTGAAACCCTTTCGTGTGCGTGTGTGTGTATTCTATGTTCACAAAAAAAAGTTATGTTTTTTTAATATAGGATAAAAAAAACTTTTAGGTTTAAATACTTCAACTTAAAAGGATAACATAATATCTTTTTAATGTGAGATTTGAAGCTCTTTAGTATATATACTCTATGTTCACATGAAAAAAATTAAGTTTTTTTAATGTGGGATTTAAAACCTATTATTATATATATTTCTATGTTCCTAATAAAAAGTTAGTTTTTTAATGTGAAATTTGAAGCCATTTCGTATATAACTTTATATTCACAAGAAAAAAAATTATGTTTTTTCAATGTGGGATACAAAACATTTTGGTTTAAATACTTTATCTTAAAATGATAACATAATATCTTTTCAATGTAGGATTTGAAGCCTTTTAGTATATGTACTCTATGTTCATAAAAAAAAGTTAAGTTTTTTCAATATAGGATACAAAACTTTTTAAAATATTATTTTAAATTTCATTATTTACAACATGTATAGCCTATATTCATATGAATTTTTTCTTAATTTTTTCATATGAAATATTAAAACTCTAAATATATTTTTTTAAAATTTTTCCGAGTTGACCCGAGTTGACCCATGAAACCTAGGACCTAGCCCCTTGGCCGGGTCAACTCCCAGGCCGGGTTTGATAATTACGTTATATATAAGATGTATTCCTGATATTAAAATAAAAAAAATACAAAAAATATATTTTGATTCTAGAATGGTTAGATTTTAACCTGATAAGATAAATATTCTTTACCGAGAGAACTTATTTTAAACCATAGACAAATCAATGGTTAGAAACAACAACAATACCTTAGTATATATTAGACAAACAAACAATGCAACTTATCTTAGGTAAAATGTACTTGTAGAGATATGTCCTTCTTATAAACAACTAGTCCTCCTATCTATACTATAAGACCAGTTATGATTTCTAATGATCAAAATACCAAGTGACAATCCATCTCTCTATTACCAATAAAAAACAAGAACTCTTTATTCTTTTCTCATTACTAGAGAAATCCTAGCTTGGGAAAACGATTACCGCCATCCTACACATACAACATTTATCGTTCCTGTTTGGTATGTTTAATATTATTATGGTTTAATTTAGCGCACTTTGAAGAGTCATAAAAACTTGATTTCTCATTGCACAAACCATGTCAAGTTTATAATTAGATTATTCATATAATTTATCTAATTAAAACTGAATTGATTTGATTAAAATTGATTAGGTAAACACAAAAACTATAATCTTTTTTCACTATTAAAAAAGGGAAAGAAAATTCAAATGACTAATGAACTAATTCAATTACCCATGCCGTAGTAAATCCTAGGAAGCGATTTGCAACCATGGATATGCTTACAAAATGTTTTTTCACCGTGGGAACCTAATTTGCAAATGATTAAAATCTCAATGGCAAAATAGCAAAAACAAAATGTAAAGTGAAATCACAAAAAAGCCCTTCAACTTCTAAATTTTCCAATAATAATTTCCATCTCAAACTGGCAAAGATAGTGCCAGTCGAGAAATTAGGTCAAACTGACAACAATTATCATTCCAAATAAACTAACTCCTCTTCTTCCCAAGATCTGTTCGGTCCTAATGCTTAGCTCTGTTGCACTCACAGATTGCCTTATGGTTTCCTTTCTTGTGAAACAAACCAGTAACTTCCTTTCTTCTCTTGTATTTTTTGTACCCTAAACTTTTATTTTTTGAATTGACAACATGCATTAATTATCCTTTTTCCAGGGATTTTAAGGCTGCATTATTTCTGGTTCTGCTGCATTTGCACGTGCTTGGTTTAATTTATTGGGTTTTGAGCTCCAAAGTTTCTTGCCCAATTTGGACACAGTTAGGGTTTAATTTATGAGGTTTTTGAGTTCCAAAGTTTCTTGCTTTAGGGCTATGGCTTTATGGGGCATGCCTAGTTTTATGGGTGGTTTATGTTTTGACTATTACAATGGAGGCATGGTTGGTTATAAACAGAGTATTTCAATTACTGAATGTTGGTTTGTTGGATTGCCTTTTCATGTCATGGTTTTTTATGTCAACCACTGATGTTTGCTTGTTATAAACTAATTGATTTTTTTTCTTTGAAACTTGTGCTTATGGATGCAAAGTTTGTTACTCTGGACTTGGAAATGGTTGAAATCGGAGAGGATTGGTCTTTTGGTTTTCAGCAGCAGATTTGTGTTTTTTACTTCAGGTTTAGATTTACAGGCTGAATACTTGTGAAAATTGCTCAACAATTCTTTTAATGTGTTTATGTGAGGCCGTTTCCCTATTGTTGTCTGCGATTCATATATCAGTGAAGCCTACAGTAAATGTCAATTACTCTGACAGTACTTCTCTTGTTTTCCAAGTTAATCATAGTTCTTATTTATGCTCCACCTGTACAAATCTGCAGTGCCCGTGTGGATGTGAGAGTTGAAAGTGGATTGTTCTCGGGGCTTGTGGAAGTTCTGCTTTTCAGCCTGGTCATCTGAATTGAGTGATGGAGTGCAACAAAGATGAGGCCTTCAGGGCGAAGGGCGTTGCAGAGAGTTTGATGGTAAAGAAGGATTTTCCAACAGCCCGTAGAATTCTGCTCAAAGCCCAACAACTCTATAAGGATTTGGAAAACATTTCTCAGATGCTAACTGTTTGTGATGTGCATTGCTCTGCCGATAAAAAACTGTTAGGGACTGACATGGACTGGTATGGCATCCTTCAGATTGAAGAAACAGCTGACGAAGCAACTATTAAGAAACAGTACAGGAAATTTGCCCTCCAACTTCATCCTGACAAAAATCAGTTCCCTGGTGCTGAATCTGCGTTTAAGTTAATTATGGATGCCCAAACAGTGCTTTTGGACAAGGGAAAACGGTCCTTGCATGATATTAAACGCAAAGCTTCTATGAGTAAACCTGCACCACCATACCAGCCACAACAGAAGGCAAGCCACTGCTCAAACTTTACTGGCTTCAATCCTCACTACAGGCAATCACAACAGCCAACCTCTCAACGTGATTCCTCTAATGGCCGGCCAACTTTCTGGACTGCCTGTCCATTTTGTACTGTAAGATACCAGTATTACATAGAAATTATTAACAAACCTCTTGTGTGCCAGAGTTGCAACAGATCCTTTTTTGCATATGAAAGGAGTGGACAGGGGCTTCCGACAGAACGTAACTTGAATCAATCATCATTTCCGCAAAGGAAGAATATCCCAAATCAGACTGCTAGCAAAGTGGGGTTGGGACGCCAAGAAAATCTGAACACTGTGCCATCTAAAACAGAGTTCCGTTCAGAAAAAGTAAATGGTAAAAGAAAGAAGAAGCAAGAAGAGGAGTCCAGTGAAAGTTGCAACACTGAAACTGATTCCGATGAAGACTTGGCTAGTGAGGAAGATGGTGATTTTAAGGCTGAGGTGAATTTTGAATATAAAGGAGAGCGCCCAAGGCGATCTGTACGGCAAAAGCAGCAGGTTTCTTATAAGGAAAATCTGAGTGATGATGAAGACTATGTGAGAGATCCAAAAATGGCCAAGTTGAGTGGATCGTTCTGTGAAACTGAAGAGGAGAATGCGAATGAAATGAGGGAGGATGTGTCTGACAAAGAAGATCAATCTAGTATACCTGCTGATGTGAAAGATGAAACCGTCCTGAAACCAGAAGAAAGGAATGGAATCAAGGACACCGAGAATGTGAAGGGAAAAGAAAAGGTAGAAGCAATTTTCTGTCAGAAAAACTCTGAGACTCCTATTCGCTTGTCATCAGATCCAACCTCGCAATCCACATCAGATCCGGATTCATATGACTATCCCGATCCTGATTTCCATGATTTTGACAAGGACCGGGGTGGAGAGTGCTTTTCAGTGGGGCAGGTGTGGGCTGTATATGATACCCTGGATGCCATGCCTAGATTTTATGCTCAAATCAAGAAAGTTGTCTCTCCTGAGTTCAATTTGCGGATAACCTGGCTAGAGGCATGCCCAGATGATCAGAATGAAGCCGAATGGGTTGAGGAGGGCTTGCCTGTGGCTTGTGGTAAGTTCAAAAATGGAAAATCTCAATACACTGACAAGCGGCTAATGTTTTCTCATCTGATTGATTTGGAAGAAAGTGGCCAAAGAAAAACTTACAAGATATTTCCTAGAAAGGGGGAGACTTGGGCCCTCTTCAAAAATTGGGATCTCAAATGGAAATGTAATGCAGATGCTCATCAGGATTATGAATATGAGTTTGTTGAAATTTTGTCCGAATATGCTGAGGGTGTTGGTGCACGTGTTGCCTTCTTGGGTAAAGTGAAGGGCTTTGTGAGCCTTTTTTGTCGGATTAGAAAGGAAGGGATGGACGTGTATGAAATTCCTCCAGCTGAACTGTTCCGGTTCTCCCACATGATTCCATCATTCAAACTGACAGGCAATGAAAGAGAAGGTGTGCCAAGGGGATCTTTTGAACTTGATCCAGCTTCTTTGCCTAAAACAATTTTAGAGACTGCCAATCCTGAAGATCTCAGAGAAGAGGTTGGCAATGCTCATTGTGATGGATCATGTTCGAGATCCTCAGACAAAGCAAAACCTGAAGTGGTATGTGAATCAGGTACTTCAATGCATCAGCCTGACACAAAAGGGACATCTCTGCTATCTGAGGATAATTGTGGCAGCATCATGGAAGATTGCAGTGCCGTAGATGCTATTGAAATTCCAGAATCAGAAGTAGATGCTATTGAAATTCCAGAATCAGAATTCTTCAACTTTGACGCAGAGAAATCCCTTGAAAAGTTCCAGGTTGGTCAGATCTGGTCACTGTACAGTGATGAGGATGGCTTGCCAAAGTACTATGCTCAAATTATGAAAATTCAATCTGACCAAGGTTTTAAGTTGTGGTTAAGGTGGCTTACTCCTTGTTTGCTGCCGAAAACTGTGATTCAGTGGCAAGATAAGAAAATGCCTACTTGTTGTGGAAGATTTAAGGCAAAAAATGGAAAACTAAACTACTATTCTTCTACCACTTCCTTCTCGCATCGATTAGCCGTAGAATTTGATGGTAAGAGAAATGAATATACCATTTTGCCAAGGAAAGGTGAAGTTTGGGCTCTGTACAAGAATTGGTTCCCTGAAATTAAACATTCTGACTTGGAGAATTGTGAATATGATGTGGTGGAAGTCCTTGATCAAAATGATTTGCAGATTAAGGTTTCACTTTTAGAACGTGTAAGTGGTTTCAACTCAGTTTTCAAGACAAAATTAATAGGGCTGTCGGCTCATACACAGGAGGTTCTCTGTACTGAGCTGATTAGATTCTCCCATCAAATTCCTGCTTGTCAACTGACAGAAGAGAGGGGTGGCAGTCTCAGAGGCTTCTGGGAACTTGATCCTGCAGCTTTGCCAGTTCATTATTTTGACCTGATTTGAGATGATAGGTTGATTAGTCTAATGCTGTATATTTTTGTTAGACCTTCTGTATCATGCATGCTTCACTAGTGATGACATTTCTTCTGTCAGGTTGAACCAATGCTTCGACCATGTCCTAGATTTTAATCTTGAAAATGCTCATGAATATGCCGAACTCGATGTTTTCTGCAGTATATGCACTTTTATTACTTGTCTTCCTGCTTTCACTGGGGAAAGAAGCTGCTGGCCTTTTGTATCAAGCTTGCCTTCTGTTTATTCCCCGTTTTTTGTCCCTCCAATGTTGATATGCAACTTGGTCAGTTGGGTGACAAGTCACCGCCAGGATTAGCTAATTAGCCAAAGCTATGAAGGTTAAATATTCTTCACTTGGTTCATTTTGCTGTTCCCATTAAAGTTCGTTTATTTTCCTATTAGGGTGTGGAGGTTCTGTTAGCAGTAACATCCACTTGTTTCTATTTTGAAGAAGAATATTATTTGTGAAGTTACTAATGTATTGGACATTGCTCTTATATAATTATTGTCATCGAGATCTCTCTTTGAATGCTTGACATGCTTCATTTGTGCTGGATGTCCACTCCCTCTAAGAGCACTTGGGTGGACTTCATGTCCACCATTTGTTTGGTAACGTTTGTCCCATAAGCTCATTTTACCTCAAAAAGACGCTTTGAATGAGGCTGCGGGCCTTGCAAATGCATATTTAAATGCGGTGCGGGTGCAATGCAATGGTTATTCTATAGATTGACCGGGTAATGGAAAGCTAGAAACTCCCTGGCGTTTGATGTTTATCACACAGATCTTACTTTGTGCCTTGATTTATCTACGACTGGTTTAGAGGAATAACTGAAACGGAATAGTGGGAGTGCGCATTCAGTGGTCCAAGTAGCACCGGAAACCCACCCCCCAAAATTTTCATGAGATAAAAACAGGTGGTGGCTATTTTTTACCACAAAGGCATGGCTGCTGGAGTTGTCATTAGAAATGCAGAAGGCTAACTGATACTGAAGTGAATATTCATTGATATGAACAAAGTCAGGTATAAATTTGATTTTAAAATATATGTTTATTAGTTTTACGAGATAATGTATGTTTCTCGAATTATACATCGGATCAAGTTGAGATTTTACATGGAGATACAAAATATATAGAAGTATATTGTGGTAGATTTCTAGATCAAATGGAGTTTCAAAGCATGTTATTTCAATAGGTCAAAGTTATTAGATGAATCTTATCAAATTTACTAGACTAGATCTTCTTGTACTGCTTGTGATATATCTGAAGTTACAAGTGGAATTGTGTTGTTATTAAAGTTGGGCTAAAAACAATATATCTCAAGCTTTCCACACGTATATTAGAGTCCTAGTAATTCATTCATATAAGAGAGAACAATATATTTGAAGTCATGACTGAAATCTGCCAAAAAATATGGAAATTAAAGATTCAAGCAACATAGAGAAATTTTAACATAAAGATTGTTTTTATTACCCTTATTTATTTATTTATTGTTGATTTTCAATAGGCAATATCAAAATTCATTATTTTATAGCACAATACCTTTCTTTCCTCATAATCACTTCCATTTAAATTTAATTCACATTTTGAACATTTTTTTTTAATTTTTTGGTATTTTTTGCACTTCTATTTTAAAAATTTATTTGCTAACCATTTTTACGAATTTCAAAGGTCCCTATCCCTTCCGTTACTACAAGTATCAAATCTCCAATTTTCATATTTTATTTGCTTAATTTCCTTATACACTCCCTTTATAAATGTTATGGAACTCTTGATTTGTATCGTGTTTAAATTTCTTAACCAACATTATAAGCGATGATTTCGGATCAATTTTTGTATCATTATATATCAAAATGTGTACATCGTCCATTTTTTCCTTTAATTTTACACCGAATTAACACATGGGGTTTACATATTGTGTTTTCTCTTTGAAAAAAATTGATCATGCCAAACACTATTTTATTGAAAAATGGGCTCAGCCTAGCCACATAAGCTAGGCTTTGTGACCCAAAAACCCAAACTAATAAACATGACCCAAAACGAAAAAACAGTGAGGATCAAAGAGGGAAAACATTTGAATTCATACATTGTTTTGATTGATTTCACTCCCTGAACTTACATGTTTTTTGCACTTTGGTCCTTGATTTTGAGATTCTTCGATTTGGCTCTTATTTGACCCCTAATCTTTTATTGTTTTGTAATTTCACCTCTTATTTCATCCAATTAAGCTTGTAAAAATTAAATTTGGTCCTTTAAAATTTTAATCTTATCAATTAAACACAAATTAATCTTCCAAACTTAATTTTCACGAATTAAGTCATTAATAAAATTAATTTTACCCATTAAAAGTCTAATTAAATCCTTGAACTTAATTAATTATTTTAATTTGAGCCTAAATTAATTTATAAACTTTATGAAACCTTTAATTATACCTATGATTAAATCAAACGAGCCTACTAAAAATTCAACTAAGTCCTTAGAATTATTTTTATGCAAATTCATTCAATTTTTTTAAGTTAACCATTAATTTGCACTGCTTTTCACATTTAGATCCTTTAAGGTGCAATCGAGTTTCTGAACAAAGTTAAAGATCCAATTTGATCCCTCCATCTCTCATTTATACATGTATATCATTCTTTGACTTGTTCTTGCCAACCAAGTCACTTGTCCTCGTGTATTTATTTAATTTTTTAACATTTTTTTTTAATTTTTTTCTTATTTTTATTTTTTTAAAAGGATAGTTATGACACATAATTCTAATTGGAAACCGTCGTAGGTAAGTGACCCAACTTACATACAAGTCATTACTTATTCTTCTCTTATTATATAAAAATTCTAGCGCCTCATAGTCAGAATATAATACAAACTCCTTGCAAATTAAATAATTCTCCCACTTGTTAAGAGTTTAAAAAACAACATAAAACTCTTTTCTGTGTGTGTGGGGACCACTTTAACCTAGCATCACTTAGCTTCTTATTAAAAAATACCACGGGTCTCTTCTCTTGGGATAGAAATCCGCCAATCTTTGAAACCATAAGTATAACATTTTACCTTAAACAGTTTGTCAAAATCTGGAAGTGCCAAAACCAAAGCATTGCTTAATTTTTCTTTTATCAAAACCAAGTTGTTTTTTGTCTCTTCTCTCCAATCAAATTTTCCTTTCTTCATGTATCTAGTAATGAGAGCCATAATATTACTTAAATTTCAAATGAATCGGTGATAGAAAGTAGCTAACCTATGGAAACTACGAACCTCATTAACCAACAACATAAATGTTAGTTGCTTTCGTCTTCTGTTTCTTTTTGTTTTTCTAGACAAACCTGGCGTCAATTGTTGCGAAGAAAGGACATGAACATACCTGGTTCTGGAGAAAGGAAATCGGTGGTGATTCTGACCTCCTCTACTGTTTGTGTTCTCTACTCCACTGTTCGGTTTCTCTTTCTTTGCTCTTCTGTTCCAGTCTCCTTGTTCGGCCTTTCTTCGTTTTTCTTTTTTACTTCTTTTCTCTTGTATTTCCCTTTGTGCTTCTCTTCCTTCCACCCTCCCTCTCTCTGTCTTTCTCCTCTGTCGTTCCCCTCTGGTCTTTTTTTTTGTCTTTCCTCCTCCCCTTTTCATCGTCTTTCTCTGGCTTTTATATGCCAAAGAATGCCCTGCAGTGCAACGTTTGGCATGGTAATGGCATGTAGAGGAATAACAGTCGTGAAACATTCCCCATAATTAAAGCAATCTGCTGTTTTTGTTGCTAAAATGGCTCCACTGTCTACTAAAACGACTGTGAAGAAAGGTGATGAAATAATGCTCTGAAACGGCACTGTCTTCCTATCAAAATGGATATTTCTGATTTGGTCCTTGGCTATTTTGACAATTTTCTAATCAAGCCCCTCAGATGAATTGTATTTGGATCCCTTGATTTTAGCGCCTTTTCTGGTTTAGTCCTTGGTTTCGGATTGTTTCAATCCCTAATTGACCATCAAACTTCAATAATTATGCAATTAAGCCCTTGATTTGACTAAATTAATCCTTAAGAATTGTAATATGTCCCTAGAACTTTAATTTTTCTTCCAATAAAAGCCTAAATTGACTTAAAAGATCAATTTTCTTGCAATCAAACCCTCTATAAATCCACTTAAACCTTGGATAAAATTTAATTGAGTCCATAAACATCTTATTTTGAACTTCTCTTTCTAAAATTGAATATTTCTTGTCCCCAAGGCTCTCATCAATAAAAAATATACTGTCAAATTTTAACCTTTTGCATTTTTGAACCTCCTAAACCAATTTTGACCTTTCTTCAGCATTCCAGCATCCTTTTCTTGCTTCTATTATTTTTTTGGATTTCTTCCAAATATTTTTTTTTGTATTTTCTCATTTTTTTGTTTGGGAACCCAAAAATGAATAACAACAGCATGAATCTGCCTAGTTTCTCGTACCTCTGTTTGCATCTCAAGTTTTGAACTAATTATTATAATGAAAGCCTTTCCCTTTACTTTTGAAACTTTAGGGTTGGATTTTCCCTTCAAAGGTATAAGAGTATAATTCATATCATTCTTTATAATCTTGTACAAATTATCTCTAACCAAGTGTTTAACATCTACATCATATTGCCAAGGCCTACTGAAGATTAAACTATAAGCAACTATATCTACCACATCAAAATACATCTCACTCTTATACTTCCTAACCATATAGTTATGGTTTTAGAAACATCTTCCTAACCATATAGTATATCTCTCATTATCATCATCATATTTATATAATTTTTCTTTATCACCCCCATCAGATTCACTCAACTTGCCCTGTCATTAGAGGGTTCTAGCTCATACTGTTATTCAATGAAATTAACCAATTTTTGTCTTCTATAATAATTGGAATGGTGTCATGGTTCTTCATATATAAAGAATTTATCTATCATTAGCATCTCATAAGGGTTATTTAGTTTGTTTATTTCAACTTGTTTTTTCAAAATCTTATCAGGTCTAATAGTATCGGGCCTTATTAGAGTTGACCTTGATGGTTGTGCTGCCTTCCCCTTATTAGTAAGATCAAACCTACTTGTCTTATTATATTGCCTTCTAGAAAGATAATACCAGTCAAATCTAATACTGTTACCAACCCTCTCTTTTATTAGCATCTCAACCTTTAACTCTATATTTATCGCCTTAGATAGCGTAAACAACAATTGTACTCCAATCTTATGTTACATTGCTGATTTTAACCTTCTTATAAACCCTACAACCTACTGATTCTCTGTCTATTAGCTTTTGAAATTCAGCGGTGTACTCACTGGCAAATTTATTACCTTGTGAATAATCCTAGTATCATTGAAACAAATAATGCTCATAGTCATAAGGAATCTCTCATGCAACAATTGCCTCATATATATCTATGATGTAATATGTTGTCGCTCTTCTCTTAACCGTGTATCTATCTAATGTTTCCACCAGGTAAAAGCTCCACCTATCAAGTTATATCCAACTAGTTTCACCTTTTTTTCTATCTTAAAAAACTTGAGTACTCTTTAACCCTATCATATTCACTGATTCAATCAAGAAATTCTTCTATATCCAGATCTTCATTGAATGTTGGGATTTCTATTTTAATGCAAAATCATGTGTTTATTGTAGTGGTTATCTTAGAATGTTAAGGCTCTATCACCCCTATCAAATTCGTCTCCATTAAAAACTTCCACATGGATAAATGGTTGTCTAAGTGAATCTTTAGGAATAAATCTGGGATTTGGCTACCTCAAGGTAACTCTCCAAGCAATGTTCTCTTCACTTCATGATTCGTGTTTGTGTTACCCATTAGCCAAGCTAGATTTGCTATGGTTTACTCCAACTAATTAAACTTTTATTCCAAATAATCTAGTTTTTGCTTATAAGCCTACACAGTGCCAAGAAAGCCTTCATTCCTCCATCGTGGAGTGAGTTCCTACCATCTTTATCCATAAAAAAAGCCAACCTGATCTGATACCAGTTGATATGGCATATAAGTTATATCAAATTTAGCATTATATTGTTCACAATAATAACTTAATGTAACGACCCAACTTTTTCATGGCCAAAGTCGCTGGATTTTTTTTTTATATCATCTCGACTTATTCAAAATTTCCATTCTTGTTCTAATCTCGTATTATCACGAGTTCATACATTATCATTCGTATTCCATTTCAATATTTAATTACTAGTTTTTACAAAAGGGATCGAATGACTAAATTAGTGATTTACATGTTCGTTCATGCAGAACTCACATCACCCATAATATGCGAGTATATAATTCTTTTTCGAAATGTGTGAGCCACAAAATGAATTTCCTTTCGCAGCATAATGGTATGATGTCCCTATTGCAATACAAGGAAATTTTAAGCATTATAGGCCATTTAAGAAACATAATAAAACAGGATTAAAGTCACATTTTATTCATGGACCAAAAAGCATCATTCTTCAATTTCCCTCTACTTATGTAAATACTACCGTTACTAATCCATCACTTAACAAGGCTAATTTCAGTACTCAAACCCAATCATTCATCTCGAATATCGTTAGCCGATTCCTGAGTATCCATTTGGAATGCTATTAGCCGAAGGTATTCATTTATTCATCCCGATTATGCATTTAGGATATCATCAGTTGTAATTAATCATTTGTTCATCTCGATTATCCACCTAGGATGTTATTAGCCAAAGCTAGTAATTCATGCATCTCGGTTATCCATTTAGGATGCCATTTACCGAAGCTAATCATTGATTCATTCTGGTAATTCATCTATGGTGCCATTACCATAGTTAATCTGGTAATTCATCTATGGTGTCATTACCATAGTTAAGTTTATGATGCCATTTACCAAAGCTAATCATTTATTCATTCTGGTAATTCATCTATGGTGCCATTACCATAGCTAATCATTTATTAATCTCGATGATCCCTTTAGGATGCCATTTACCCCATGTAAATCATTTATGCATTCTGGTAATTCATCTATGGTGTCATTACCATAGCTAATCGTTTATTAATCTCGATGATCCATTTAGGATGCCATTTACCCAAAGTAAATCATTTATTCATTTTGATAATTCAACTATGGTGCCATTACCATAGCTAATCATTTATTACTCTCGATGATCCCTTTAGGTTGCCATTTACTCTGTAACAGCCCGACCCAACATGCTGAATATTGTCCGCTTTGGGCCTTACCGCCCTCACGGTTTTGTTCCTGGTGACGCGAGCCCACTACTGAGCCTGACATCCCAAAACGCGTTCAACATGTTAGAACCAACACTACTAATAAGGCCAGCAACACATCCCTCACCAGTCGATGTGGGATCTTACACTTAAAGTCCGCTCTAGCAATTAAAATAAACAATCCACCCCCTTTAAAGAGCCCAACGACCCCCTTTAAGGAAAACAAATATATTTTCATGTTATTTCTCTTTTCATTTTTATTTCCATATACATATAGAAAGATATGAATGTTAGCTTTTTAATGTAACTGGAATCACTTTGTTTTGACATCTAGAGGTCAAGCTTTGCACAAAACATCAATCGGAGGTCAAGTCTACCAATTATCTTCAATTTATTTCATTTTGCATCTTACATCCAAAAGTGCCTTCAAAACATAAAACAAAGAATATTAAAGCATTTTATATATAAAACATAGACCAAATACTAGGTAAATATGAGTAAAACTATTGAATAATATGGTTGCATCAATAGCTTGTAAGGTTATTCTCAAGGTAGCTATTGGTTATTCTCAATTCTCTGAATTGATTTCAATGAAGTTTTTCCTTTGGTAGCTTGTTTTGATACTGTTAGAGCAATCTCTTCAATTGTTGCTCATAAGGGCTAGTTGTTATACCAACTTGATATATATAAAGTCAGCATTTTTAGATAGCAAGTTGAAGTAAGAAGTCTATGTAGAGCAACCGTAAGATTTTGTTGTTAGTGGAAAAGATGATAAGGTGTGTTTGCTGAAGAAGACATTATATGGGTTGAAACAAGCTCTAAGAACTTGGTACAACCAAATTGACAATTACTTCATTAAACATGGGTTTGAGAGAAGCAAAAGTTAGCCTAGTTTGTATGTGAAGAGAAACAAGGAGAGAATGATGTTCCTATTGTTGCATTATATGTTGATGATTTAGTGATAATAAGAAGTAATGGAAGATGGATTGAAGACTTTAAGAAAGAAATGATGAGAAGATATGAGATGAATGATATGAGGTTGCTACATCATTTTTTCAGTATTAAGGTTTACAAGATGATATAGGTGTCTTGATTTGTCAAAAGAAGTTTGTTGAAAGAATTCTAAAAATATTCATAATATTTGGCTGCAAACTTGTTGATGTGCATTTGATAGTGAATGAAAAGTTAATGAAAGATGATGGAGGAAAAAAGATGGATGCTATTTTTAATAGAAGTTTGGTTGAGAATTTATTGTATTTGACAACTACAAGGCCAAATGTAATGTTTGTAGCAAGTTTACTTTATAGGTTCATGAAATCTCCAAGTCACTTTCATCTTGGAGATGCTAAAAAGGTACTTAGATACATTCAAGACATTATGGAGCATGGAATCGAATTTGATTGAATTTCTCAGTTTTATGACAGTGATTAGGATGGATGTGTTGATGATATGAAAAGTACTTCAGGCTATTCTTTTTCTCTTAGTTTAGGAGTTTTGCTCGGTGTTTGAAGAAGCAACAATTAGTGGCTGGATTATTTATGAAGTTGAATATGTTGCAATTGATTTAGGTACTGAACAAGCTATTTGGTTTAGAAGAATTATGAAGGATGTGGGTGAAGAGCAAGAAGAACCTACAACATTTTTTTAGTGGTAGTAAATCGTCTATAGAAATGGTAAGGAATCCAGTTTTTCATAGTAGAACATTGCAACATTATTTCATTCGTTAAGCAACTGAGTTGTGTTCTTGTAGTCAATAGAGTTGGCTAATTTTACAAACAGCAACAAAGTGAAGCAAAAACGAAGGAAATATAATCCATTAGCACCGATGATTCTTTTAAGTTGCTCCCTTTGTTATATTAAAAAATAGCTGTCCTTGCTAGATGTGAAAAATATTCGTCTTAAGAAATTGCCTATCTAACAACACAATCAGTCTAATGGACTGCGCGCGTCGTTCCACTACTGAGGCAAACGATTTAACACCACAATCAGTCTACCGGTACAGCAATGTTCCACTACTGATGAGGTAAACTCTTGCCTTGGAAGTTTTTGGTTGATGAAATTAGCAAGCATAATTGACAGATAGTCAGCACTACAGAGAGCGAAGGGAAGTACCAGTGATCGTCATCGTTGCTGTGCCGTGGCCTTTGGGCAGCAAGAAGTGTATGACACTGCACCAAGACTTGAAGCTCAGTTCAATGTATCACTGATGGCGTTACCCATAAATCTAATGTTTGAGGTAAAAATTAGAGGTCTTGTTCAGTATAGATGGAATGATCTACTGAATTTGAATATGTTGCAATTGGTTTAGGTACTCAACAAGCTATTTGGTTGAGAAGAATTATGAAGGATGTAGGTGAAGAGCAAGAAGAAGCTGCAACATTTTTTTAGTGATAGTAAATCAGCTATAGAAATGGCAAGGAATCCAGTTTTTCATAGTAGAACCAAGCACATTGCACTTAAACATTATTTCATTCGTTAAGCAACTGAGATGTGTTCATGGAGTCAATAGGGTTGGCTAGTTTTACAAACAGCAACAAATTAGTGAAGCAAAAACGAAGGAAATATGATTCATCAGCACTGATGATTCTTTTAAGTAGCTCGCTTTGTTATGTTATAAACTGGCGGTCCTTGCTAGATGTGAAAATATTCATCTTATGAAATTGCCTATCTAACACCTCAATCAGTCTACTGGTACTGCGCGCTACGTTCCACTACTGAGGCAAACTATTTAACACCACAATCAGTCTACCGGTACAGCAATGTTCCACTACTGAGGTAAACTCTTGCCTTGGAAGTTTTTTGGTTGATGAAATTAACAAGCATAATTGACAGATAGTCAGCACTACAGAGAGCTAAGGGAAGTACCAGTGATCGTCATCGTTGCTGTGCCGTGGCCTTTGGGCACCAAGAAGTGTATGACGCTGCATCAAGACTTGAAGCTCAGTTCAAAGAAATCAATTGATAAGGTATGTCGATAATACTGCATCAAGACTGCATCATTTTATAGCTAGTTTTGCAAGTTTTGATTCACTACTATAAAATTATCAAATACATGAAAATGCAAATGCTTATGGAAAGAAAAATCTATTGGTATATTACAATGACATTTACCAACATAATATTTTCATTTGTATTCAATGATGGAAAATTTATATCGGTAAATACTGAGGGAATTACGTACATTTAAAAATGAAGGAATGAAAAACAAATTGTGTCATTATTACAAACAGAATTACTGATAAAATATGTATGTCGATAATACTCATCGGTGAATCCATCGATAAGGTTTAAGTTATAACCTGACAAACGACGCCCCCTCTCCTCCTCCCTCATTTCTTATTTTCTTCCTTGTTATTTTGTAGAAAACAACACATAACACCCCATATTTTGTTGAAAATCAAGCTATCATAATCATAAATCCAACCACTCCAACACTTAGTCTGTCAGTATCCGTGTTCTAGTTCAATCGTTTTTTTAAGATTCGCCCCATCAAGTAAGCAAAACTACCTTTTTTTTTGTTGTAATCCATTTTTAAAATGTTAAATTTTTTTTTTTTTACATTTTGATGTAGTACATGTAATTTGTTTATGTGTTTACTTGTTTTATATCTTTTTCCCATATAAATTTGTTGTATGAATGTATGATTTGTACATGTTAGGGCTTGTTTAAGATTTTGAAAATTTGTATTTGTTTGTCATTTCATGAAATTGAGTTTGATTTTATAACCTAAATGTTTTATAATGAAAATAATGGCTTATTTAATAGATACATTTTATATTTTATCCATTTTATTGTTACGTTGAAAGTTTTGGTAAATTTAGAGGAATTATTTGGAGAAAATTGATAATGATTTAAATGTACTTTTAAAATAGATTGATTAAATTTGAGTTAAACCAATGATAGCAAATTAGTTAGGTACCGATAATTTCATTAGTTCATATTATTAATTAATACATGTTATCATCAATATTCTATATAGATTTCATATAAGTAATGGATTATCTTTTTTGAATATATCAAGTTTCACCTAAATGGTTACACAAGATGGGATCATTGTAATGGAGTTAAGAATAATATTCATTACATACTATTTAATCCAAGAATTATTAGTGGAGGTGATATTAAATATACATGTAAAAGGTATAAAAATAATTTTTTTTTGATCCAGGTGTTGTTACAATGCATTTTCTACAAAAAGATTCATGAAAAAAATACTTGTGTTAGTTTGTATATAGAGAACATTGTATTCCTTACAAGATCATAGTAGAAAGGATTATTGGGTCAACTTCTAGTTTTAGCAATGAGCATGAAGTTATAGATGATAATAATAATAATCGTTATAGGAGTATATTATAGATACAATGAGAATGATTTAGGGTAATGCAAGTGAATGTTCAATCATAAATGAAGAACAAAATGCAAACACAACTAGATTTGTTGATCTTTTAAAAGATTTTGATGAACCATTATGGGATGGGTGCACAAATCATAATTAATTATTGGTCGTTGCATAGGTGTTTATCATCAAGTCAAATAATGGGCTGAGTGAGGCCGGTTATAATAGAATCATTGAATGAGCGAGAAATATTTTACCTAAAGAAAATAAGCTGAAAGAGAACTTATATGCTTTTAAGTCCATGATGAAATGCCTTGGCTTAAGATACAACAAAATTAACATGTGTCTAAATGTTTGCATGTTATACTACCTAGAAAATGCAGATTTGACTAAGTGCAGAACTTGTGGGCATGCTCGGTATAAACCTAGAACTAGCAAGGGAATGGCTTTTTTCACACATAAAATACTGAGATAATCCTCTATTACTCCTAGACTGCAAAGGTTATTCATGTCTTCAAAGACTACTGAATATATGACCTGGCATCATTCATAAGAATGGAGTCATGGTTTGCCCTTTTAATTGTAAAGCCTAAAAAAATTTTAAAGGGTCCATCCTAAATTCTCAATAGAACCACAAACATATGTATTGGGTTATATACAAATGGATTTAATCCATTCAGGTTATCTCATGCACCATATTCTTATTGGCTGATGATACTCACAGTTTACAACTTGTCATCAGAGATGTGTGACACACCCTTGTGAGAGCATGGTGTTGCAGCAACCTTTCCCAGAGCAGTGAATCATGTTGGGGTCTTTGTTTTGTGAATAAGGGAGTATCCACCTAGTATTATAGTCACTAAAAAACCTAACTAGTCTTTCAGAGATTCTAAGGCAAGGGACTAGTTGTGTAAAGGGAAGGTTTTAGCACCTTTAGTATGCCCTACCTAAGGTAAGCTGCTTGGTGTTTGGTTTGCCTTAAAATTTCTATAGTGTTGGTGTTTTTTAATCCCATCAGTTTTCCTAGGATAGGTTTACTATGATGAAAAAAAAAAACTTAGGTTCAAAGTCTAAAAGCAAGAACCCTTGGCCAATATGGACTATACCTTTAGATATGTCTATAGAGTGCCAAGGAGAACCGATGCAGATCTCTTGAAATCTGTGTTTGATTTGAACTAAATTTACAACCTATGAATTAAGAGACATCTAAGATAGAAATCTAAGGAGATTCAATGTGCTTAAAAGCTCATTTTCCTTTAGTATTTCAAGTGTTCGCGACTCGTAAATTACAAGGAAGAGAAAAAAAAAACTAAGTTAGAAATCTAAGAAAATTCAAGGTGCTTTAAAAGCAATTAAGTTAATTAAGAGATAGTTTTGTATTAATTGTGTTGGTTGCCTAAGGGTAGTAGCCATCCTTTGTATTTATACTTGTAGGGTTGTGTATAATATAATGGTGGGATGTATTACATACAATAACTATTCTTATATAAGAGTGTTTACATATATAGGGTCTTTTTCCTTAATACACCCCATCAAGCTGAAGGTGGAGATTCCACTCGAAGCTTGGATCGAAAGTAAGCAAACAAGACTGGAGGAAGAGGCTTGGTAAGGACATTAGCTAGTTGATTTTTGGAAGAGATAAACCATACCTCAATTTCTTGCTTAGTAACACGATCACGGACAAAGTGATAATCAACTTCAACATGTTTAATACGAGCGTGAAACACTAGATTTGCAGATAAGAAAGTGGCCCTTAAATTACCACACTATAACGTGGTCACAGTCGAAGAAGGGACTCGAAGTTCTGAAAATAATGAGCGAATCCACAAAATCTCAACAGTACCATCAGCTAAGGCTTTGTATTCCGCTTCAATAGAGGACCTCGCAACAGTGCGTTGTTTCTTGGATTTCCATGAGATAAGGGTAGAGCCAAGGTACACAAGATAACCACCTGTGGATTTTCGATCGTCAATACTACCAGCCCAATCAGCATCTGTGAAACCATGAAGAGACAAGGGAGAATCCCTAGTGATGTGCAGACCATAAGTTGTTGTAGCTTAGAGGTAATGCAGGATGTGTTTAATAGTAGACCAATGATCCTCAGTGGGGGCATGCATAAATTGATAGACCTTGTTGACTGCATAGCAGATATCAACTCTAGTGAAGGTAAGATATTGTAATGCCCCAACAATCTATCGATACCGTGTGGGATTAGAGTATAGAGTACCCAATATGAGTCCTAATTTGGAGGAGGAAGATAGAGGAGTATCAACTGGTTTGCACGAAGTCACACCTACTCGTTGGATGATATCGAGGCCATATTTATGTTGGCTTAATAAGATACCCATAGCAGTAGATTTAACTTCAATGCCCAAGAAGAAATGAACAAAACTCAAATCCCGAAGCTTAAATTCTGATTGCAGCAAAGTAATCAATCTATGAAGCACAACTGAGTTACTCCTGGTTAATAAAATATCTTCAACATACACAAGCAGGTAAATCATGGCACCATCGTGAGAGAAAATAAACAAAGAAGTATCGCCCTTGGATGCCTGAAATCTAATGGAGAGTAAGAACTCACTCAACCGGTTGTACCAAGCGCGAGGGGCTTGTTTCAAACCATATAGATATTTATGGAGATGTCACACATGAGACGGGACTGCAGGATCAACAAACCCAGGCGGTTGCGCCATGTATACCTCTTCCTGAAGAATGCCATTTAGGAAAGCATTATGAACATCCAACTTATGAATGGTCCAACCATATGAGACAGCAATAGTGAGCATAAGGCGAACCGTTATAGGCTTAATCACTAGACTGAACGTCTTCAAATAATCAATCCCTTCTTACTGAGTGAAGCTGCGGGAAAATAACCGTGCTTTATATCGGGTGACCTGACCATCAACATGTCTTTTTATCTTGTAAACCCATCTATTGCCAATCATATTCATAGACAAATGGGGAGGCACCAACGTCCAAGTCTGATTAGAGTGAAGTTCCCGAAGTTCCTCTTGCATGGCAGTGTCCCAAGTCACATACCTGTTTGCATCCTTAAATGACAATGGCTCCTGCTGAGGTAAGGTCGCGACTCGTGAGACAGCTGCAATGCTAAGATTGACATTTTTTTTTTGCCGCAGGCGAAGCACCATAGGATGGATGCGAGCCCGCTGAGATGGAGAGGAGACAACGGCAGGGACGTGCTGAAGATTGAATTTATACAGATCAACACATACGTTAATTCCAGAAGGGGAAAGAGAGGAAGAACCTGTGGGTGAAGAACTTAATATAGGCGCAGACCATGATGGAGACCCAGCAGAAGAAGCACCCACAATAGGGGAGCTAACATGGGATAAACTAGGGGAGCTAGCAGCAGTATCGGGCGACCCCTGTAAGTGTGATGAATCTGAACCTGCAGTTGAAGAATGATCATAATAACATGCAGATAATGGTAAATGAGCCGAAAGAGGTGTAGGGAGTGTAGGGGGCAGTGGTGAAGGGACTGGAGAGGGTGGCATGAGAGGATGTAAAGTGATGGGTATAGAGGGAGCAAATGGCTATTTGGGTGTTCCTGCAATCTGTTCAGTTTTATCAAAAGGAAAAACATTTTCATGAAACCGAACATGACGAGCAAGATAAATTCGTTTGGATGACAAATCAAGACATTGATAACCGACATGCGAAGTACTATATCCTAGAAAGACACAAGGAGTGGACCGAAAATCTAACTTGTGAGAATTGTACGGATGAAGAAAAGGAAAGCATAGACACCCGAAAGTATGAAGAAACGCATAATTAGGAGTCAATTTTAGAAGACATTCAAACGGTGTCCTATTATTAAGAACTGGAGTGGGCATGTGATTAATCAAATAAACAAAAGCATAACTCTAATATTTAAGGAGAGCGTGACACTGACCAAGGAGAGTAAGTCCAGTTTCAATAATATGTCTGTGACGACGTTCAACCATGCCATTTTGTTCATGAGTGTGCGGACAGATCACACGATGATGAGTACCAATCATTTTAAAATATGTATTTATTTTTCAATATTCACCACCCCAATCGTTTTGAACAGACTTAATTTTAAAGGAGAATTGGCGCTCCACAAGCGCCTGAAACTGATGAAAAATTGCAAAAACATCAGACTTAGCAACCAAATGAGAAAACCATATAAACTTTGTATGAGCATCCATAAAAATAACAAAATATCGAAAACCATTAGATGACATCATAGGGGATGGACCCCAAACATCACTAAAAATTAAGTCAAGAGGAGCTCAAGTTTAATGACCCGTAGTTTTTAGAGTCAGGCATGATGATTTGCCCAGAGGGCACGTAGGACAATGAAAATTAAACTGAGTGGACATACGTGACACTTTTTTATTTTTCACTAACAAATACAGAATACGTGGACTAGGATGTCCAAGGCGACGATGCCAGACATCAGAATGAAATTCAAAAAGATGTTATTCTCAAGAATTTTTTTTTGAACAGATAGCAAATGTTTTTTAATGGTAGGAACATGTAAGATATTGGATAAAGTAAACATGCGGTTTGGTGATTGAATTTTATAGTGAGAAATATTTGAGATAACAAGGCCCTCACCATCACCAACATGCAGATGATCATTTCCAAGATAAGGTTCTGAACTCGTCATACTTATAAAGTCCGGCGTGACATGATGAGTTGCACTTGTATCAGGAAACCAAGTAAGAGGAATAGCGGAAGAGGTAGTATTAAATGCATGATTAACATTAGCTTGCATATGATGAGTAGCCAACTGAGAACGCTGTTGAGCTATATGCCCATATTCATAACACAACTGACATTTTATATTGCAAGTATAACCACCAAAGCGATTTCCTTGCTGCCCAAAACTGCATATGTTGGCCGTGAGGAAGTGCCAGAGGAGAACCGGTTTCCATGTGGGCTATATTGTTATCCTAAAGCATAACTATGAGTTGTTCCATTGCCATGACAAAAATTGTTGCGATTGTTAGGTCTCCAGCCCCCATGAAAATGACCCCATCTGTCAGATTGATGCTACATAAAGAATGCAGCTGGCTGCTGCGTTGGAGTTGGTCACAGTCGAACTGTTACAGATGGCTGGAGAAAGACTTTGTGAAGAAACTCATGTGTAAGAAGGATGCTATAGAGATCAGTATAGGTGATGGGAGCATCCTTAGTGGACAAGATGGGGATAAGATCCTTAAACTCACTGCGTAACCCTCAAAATACATACAAGTTAAATTCTACTAGGGAGATTGGTCTGCCAGCGGCAGCCAGTTCATTAAACAAGGCCTTTGCCTTCTACAAGTAAATGCTAGTAGAATCATCATTCTATCATAAATCCTAGAATGAGCTATGGAGCTGCATAATCCTAGAATTTGAGGGAGAGGCAAGAGTTGTTTCCAGTGTTGTCTTAATGGCATGGGAAGTGTTACAATCTACAACCAAATGCAGAACTTCCACCGAGAGAGAAGATAGAAGGGCACTCATGATTAGGCATTCTTGCTGCTTCCATGACAAATATGAAGGGTTGACAGAGAGTGTAGATGTCTTAGCAGATGCTAGATGTGAAGGAGGACATGGTGATGTACCATTAACAAATGAATAAACGCCTTGGCCCAAAAGAAACGGTTTCATCTGCATCCTCCAATACAAGAAATTATGGTTGAAGAGTTTTAAAGAGACTACCTGGTGTGTGTTAGGAAGAGGGATAATGGAGGCAGTAGGGGATGCGTCATACATAACTGATTGCGCCACAGGGGAGAAAGGAGATTGAAGAGCTAATGCAGCGCTAGCAGACTGTTGAAGTTCTTGATTGTCCATGTTGCTAAGGAGGAGAAGTTGCAGTTTTTATTTCGTGGATGCTGATGAGAAGTAACAGAAGAAGAAGAAGATGAATGATCTCTGCTAAGGAGAAACTGTTGTATAATAGAGGAAGAACGGCTGCTAAGAATAAAGGATGGCTGCTGGTTGAAACAATTACACTGGAGAGTTGCAGCTGTTGCGGAAGAAGGCTGCTGAATGATAACCGCATCTCTTATATCAAGTTAAGTTAATTGAGAGATAGTTTTGTATTAATTGTGTTGGTTGTCTAAGGGTAGTAGCCATCCTGTGTATTTATACTTGTAGGGTTGTGTACAATATAATGGTGGGATTATTACATACGATAACTATTCCTATATAAGAGTGTTTACATATATAAGGTCTCTTTCCTTAATAAAAGCTCATTTTTGCCTTAGTATTTCATACTTTCACGACTCATAAACCATGTTACAAAAATTGAAATTTCCCCAATTATAATTGACACTTATTTCAACGATCTACAATTAAATTGTTCGAAATAACATTTTTGGCACAAATCTACCCTATATTAAAAAAAAAAAACAAGTTGTATTACTCTTAACAATATTTCAGACATTTACCTTTCATAGGTTTCTTTGTCCTTATATTATTAAAAGATAATGACTTATTATTCATAGAAAACATATTTTGGATATTAACCCCTTTGGGATTTCTTTATCCAAATATTAATAGTGAATAATAGATGAATTCCCTAAAAATAATATTTTTATATTTTTGAAATATTGGTCAACACGTTTTGGAACTTACAAACATGTTGTAAAATCCAAAATGCAAGAAAATAATTTGTGTTTAAAAAATCAATGCTAAAACACATTTTCTTTTAAACTTCGAATATTTGTTTTTCTTTTTAAAAGAGGAATGTTCAAAATATGTTAGGGTATTGGCTGTATGCATAAAAAAAATTTCGTTGAAAAAAACCGGGTAATTTAATAACAAATTGGTATTTTTACAATATAAAAATACAAACCACAAAATAAATATACAAGAAAACCAACAATCTTACTCATTTTTTTTATTGAGGCAGGGTCCAACTCAACCCATGTGGCTGGGCTAGACCCAGCTGACCTAACTGGGTCACTTGCAAAACCAGTGACCCGGCTGGGCAAACAATGCCTCCTTAGTTATTATTCAAATGAATTATACAGTAACCATGTAATTAATTTTGAAAAGTGAAAAGCATGCAGGGTGCTTACCTGATAACTGATAGGAGAAGACACTAATCTAGCTTCTAAACAGCTCCATTTAGAAAACAAAATACACTAATCTAGGATACAATTCCGAGTTACTTACAATCAGATAAAACGAATTAGGAAAACATACTATTTTGATTGATACTCTGATGATTCTAGATGTTTTTTCCCCGTGATTAAAGGGTGGTGCAGCTCTTTTCTGCCCTCCCACAACTGGCACCATGAGACCAACTATTTCCTTCGGTCTAAGGCAGAAAAAAACATGATCTGCAGCTCAAAAATCAAGCAAGAGAATAATGGAAACTAGTGGGAATAGTTATGCAGAGAAAAGGAAAGAATTGTAGACAGGTAGGGGTACTGTTCAAAACACAAATGAACAATACCAAGTTGCAAAGTCTTATTTTCTTATCTAGCGTGGTAGAATTCTTGTCATTTTTTGATGATCTAGTCCCCCTTTTCAACTTCTTAAAACCCAACCAATTTCCTTCTAATTTCATCTTCAATTGAATCCCTCATTTTAACACTTTTCAATTCAGTCCTTGGTCCAAAAAAAGTCCTTCAAATCGGCTCATAATCCCTTGAATCAGACTTGCGAACTCGGGCTAGAACCCTTCTTGCAGCAGGATTCCCTACTTTCATAATATATATTCAAACGGGAATATTTTGGGCTTTTGATATTGAAATTAGGCAATTCAAAAACCTAAATTCATCTACACATACAGGACTATAAATTTTATAAAGGATTCAAAGTTAGATAAAATCGTTTTGAAGAACAGGATCTGGCTGCAATTTGGTTGGTCAAAAAGGGTTTCTTGATCTAATTCGGAAACTAACAATGCCAAGCATCCCAATATGACTGAGAGTCTGACCTAAGAACAGTAGGCCCTAGGACCCAATAAAAGTGCAGATCAATACTTTAATATGTCACGAATGATAGAATATAGCTAGGATGGTCGGTTATTGAATGAAATCAAGTCAGAATCAAAGTTTAAGTTGGAACAAAGTTGGTATTACAACAAATTGCGACAACAACAGAATCAGTTTTTAATGCAAATTCTTAGGGATTTATCCAACCTTAAAGACCGGATAAAGAAGGAAAAAATTTAGCATTATGAAGACTCCTAATTAGCCTAAGAATCCTAACGATTTTGACAACAAAGAGAGAGGATAAGGAGAGCAGAAAACAATTGAAATAGGGTTTGAAAAACACTTTTTTATTCTATGCTTTTGTCAATCTTCCAGCAACCATGAGCTAAACTCCTGCGATCGGTTCAAAAGAGGTACACACCATCTTCAGCACGCAGGGCCTAAAAATGAGTAACGACAATGTGTATAATGCCGAAGTTTATATACACACACACACACACACACACACACACACACACACACACACACACACACAATCATACCTAATTTTAATAGTCTATGTAGGAATATAGATGTTTGTTTTCGATTGTTGAGTGATGAGTTGAAACAATTGTGGTCATCCAACACTTTGACATATGATGTCTTGAGGAAACAAAAGTTTTAGATGATGGTAGCTTTGATATAGACTATCAATGATTTTCTTGCATATGGGATGGTTTTTGGTTGAAGCCTGCATAGAAAATTAACATGTCTATATTTTATGGATAATCATAAGGCCTTTACCTTAACAAATGATGGTAAAACTTCTTTTTATATTTCTACCAAAGGTTCTTGTCAATCAATCACAAGTGTAGAAAGAACATAAAGGACTTCTTTATAGGTAAAGTTGAAAGGGATGTTTTACCATTAGTACCATTGGGTGAAGAATTGTATGGCGTGGTCTCACAATACAAGGGTTTATGTTTGGTTTTCAATCCGGTAAGTAGAAATTTCTTGGTTTTGGTGTGACCAACAATTAGGTTAAGCAAAGTATTGTTTTTGGGAGCTTCCTCATTGGAATAATAATCTTCTCCTCCATAATTTGGATGTCATGTATATCAAAATGAACATGTTTGAAAATATTTTTAACACGGTAATGGACATGAAAGGAAATAAAAAAGAGAACATGATTGCAAGAATGGATATACATTTATTTTGTCACTATAAGATTATGGAGTTGGTTTACGATGGGTTACAAGTCGCAGAGCCCGAAGGCAGTTTCACCTTAGATAAGAATGTACAATTACTTGTCTATCAATGACTTAAAAGTCTGTATTTTCCTTATGGATATGCTTTGAACATATCTAGATTGGTGAATCTGAAGGATGAGAAATTATATGGAATGAAAAGTTATGACTGTCGTGTTTATATAAACACTCATTCTATTTGCATACCGGGATTTATTGCCAAAAAGGATATGGGATGCACTCTTAGAGATTAATCTATTTTCTAGAGATTTATGCTCTAAAAAGTTGCATACCCAACACATGGAGAAACTTGAAACAAATATCATCTAGAAAATCTAAAAACTTGAGATGATATTCCCTTCATCATTCTTCGACTCAATGGAGTATCAACCCATAAATCTACTATTTGAGGTAAAAATTAGAGGCTTTGTTCAGTAAAGATGGATGTATCCATTCGAGAGGTTAATGATTACACATTCATTTTAATTAAATATCTATTATATTTTTTTAATTTAAAACATTCATTTAATTCCATGTAGATACTTGTTCAACCTGAAGAAAAATAAATAGAAGGAGCATGTTAAGGCTTTGATATGTGAGGCTTATATTGTTAAATAGATCTCAATATTTATCTTGTACTATTTTAAGCCTCACTTGATAATAAGAATCGACCGCTTCCCAAGTCATAATGATGTGGGGAAGTGCCTTCAAATGGAAATTTGTCAATATTTTTCCATTCTAGATGAATTTTACCAAAAAATATTGTGAGGGGAAAATACTTGATAAAAATTGAATACATACATGTATATAATTTTGTACTATTTAACTGCAATAAATTAAGACATTTTATTTAGTAAGTATAATATTAACATGTTGTTATTGTTAAATAATTTCTCTTATACTCTTATAAACTAATAAATTAAAAAATTCATCGTAGGCTACATCGCCAATTTCTACTATTTCAAAATTCACATATGACTGAATCTCAATTTTTTCACGTGGGAGGGAATGTTTCTATTAATACATAATTTCATTAAACATTTCTCTTTAATTGTTAATCATTGTAAGCATATAATTGATTTATTAATTGAGAGGGAATGTTAATAATAGTTTGAACATACTTTGTTTAGGTCTTGAAAGAAAGCTCAAGTGCTATAAAAGGTATTTCATCAAGGAATATGTCCTTCATACTGAAAAGTATGATTAGAGTAGAAAAAATTATAATAGTGGAGTTTGTGTTAAGGAATTAATTTCTAATGAGTTTGAAGCTGATTATTATGGAAATTTAGAAGAGGTTATTTAATTGAAATATCATAGCGAGCTTAATAAAGTTTTTTTATTCAAATATTATTGATATGATATCACTGATAGAGGAATAAGAGTAGATTTACCACCATGGTTTGGTTGAAATTAATACAAAGTCTAGATTTCATAACATCGACGATGTCTTTTTTTTTTTCCAAGCATTGGACACAAATTTATTATACATAAACTCCTTCATTTGGAAAGGCTCGTTTTATAGTTGATTAGTTATTCGTAGTGAAAACCAAAACCAGTTATCATGTCCAAGTTGTTCAGGATGGTAATGATAAAGTAATTATAGTAAATGATGTCTTTCAAAGTCATGAGTTAGTTGATGCATATCGAGTTGCTCCATCTACCGACTTAGAAGAAAAATAAAATTTTTATATTAGTGAGAATATTTTTTTTATGTTGATGTTGAGGAGTTAAATAATATATTGAAAACCAATAGACATATAAAAGTTGATGAAGATGATGATATCAATAAGTAGCAATTCAATAAATAAAATTATGATAGACATTACGATGATAAAATTGATGAAGAAGAAGATAATTCTAATTAAAATGTTAAACACTGATGAAACATTTGTTGTTGTGATTTTATTATTATGAACAAAAATAATTTTATTGTGTTGTGATTTCATTGTATATGTAAGTTGGATAGATATGGAATGTAAAAACTCTTTGAAAAAAAATTACATGACGGACATATTAAGTAACACAGCTGGAATAACTGATGGACTAAGTCCCTTGAAAAGTTCCAGAGAGTTGGAAAACAATTATATGACGTTGCCACTAACAAATACAGACATAATCACTCACAAACTAAGTCCTTCAAAAAGTTTCAGAGAGTTAGAAAAAAAATTACATGACCTTACCATTGATAATTACAGACAAAATCACTAATATAAAGAAAATTATAGATTTTTCCACTAATAATTACATACGGAATCATTGACGAACATAAAATTCATCGGATAATCTTGTGGACCCCATTTGCAAAATTTCAAGATTCATTGAAATTTTTAAGTTTTAATTTCCAATAAAATTATCGATGGATTATAAAAATTAATATATATTTAATTATCTATCAGTAATAATGTTGCTATAAAACTCTAATTAAAAGATCAGAATCTCTAATTTCATTTGTCTTCTATTTTTCTTCTTCTCTCCCTATCAACTTTTCTCTTAATCTAAATTAACCACACATGTTGGCCTATCCAAAATGAGTTCCATGTCCTCTTTTTGACTTTTAATTTTTTTTCTTCAATTTAAATTTAAATTAATTACAGTAGATTTATTAAAAATGCATATGGGATGCCCGACCTAGCTTGTCGTCAATTTTAATTGAAAGTTATTAAAATAAATTATTTCAAATGTTTTTGTGATGTTATTTTATTAAATATCATTCAATTTTTAGTTGGTTTTTTAATAAGATTATGTTTTTTTATAACTTTTTTTCACAATTATGTTTTATTTACCACATTTTCAATTTTGTTTTTTAAATAGCTCGTTAATTAGACAAAGGAGTCTTCATTCAAGATAATTTTTTTATCCTTATTTTGAATTGTCCAAGTTTTTTCTTAGGTGTGTGTTCTGGTTACTTTTAATTTTTATTAAATGAATTAGATAGAGCAATGAATTATATTTTTTTTCTTGAATTAATAATATTAAAAAGAAAAGGATTAATTATACTAACAAATTAGTTTTTTTCTTTGAAATTTAAAGTATTACTCTTTTTATAAAAAAAATATTATTTTAATATAATTAAATAAATAATAAAGGGCTCCTTGTAGTACAAGATTAGATTTCTTAATATACATATGTTTCTCAGCTTCATAACTGAGTATTTAGTTAGCATTATCTAATTGTTTTTAACATTAACTTAAGCATATAATTATCGATCTATTTTAACAACACATATAACACGAAATTTCAATTTTTAAGTTTGTAATTATATTTTTTTTAATTAAGGATTTATATGTTATTTGATTTAAATCATGTTAAAAATATATTATAGCACGTAATTTAATATAATATTTTGAAAACTTTTATTAATTTATGCAATTTTTTAAATTATCATGAATTCTGCAACAATTATGATCATTACATGAAATAAAATTTCAAATTGTTCTAGATAAAAACTTAAAAGAGAGAGAATCACAATGTAAAACATCTACAAAGATTTTTAGAATTTTTATTAAAATTTTATTTTGTTAATTTTTCAATTCTTGATTTTGAAAAGATAAAAAAAAATTGCCAAAAAATGATAAAATAAAAAGAAGTTGTTGATTGACTATATTATATAAACTAAAAATGATGATCTTTGTTTTGATGAGTTATCTTCTCAAGAAGAGTTCAATGAAGATGGTATCTTCCTCTAAACATACTAAGAAAAGTAGATCTGGATCCATTTGTCTTTTTATTTGATTGATTTTATTTTTTAAAAGTGGTTTTGAGATATCTTATTACGAGGTTTGTATTGTTTTTATAGAAAATTTAATGGTTTTCTTAATTATTTTTATTTGTTTCTATTTAGTTTAGGAAAATATTTTCTTTAAGTTTTTATTTTTTTTATTTTATCCTACTTAGTTTAACAAATCAGATATTATAATCAGTAATTTTATTTTTCTTATTTAGTCAAGAAATTCCTGGATAACTCTATAATTATTTTCTAGGATTTCTCTTTCTTTGAAAAATATATCAAGCACGGGATCTTTACCTTGTCAGAATAGTAAAAGAGAAATATTAAATAAAAAACTTTTCAAAATTATCTTGGAGAAGTTACTCTTCAATTGGATTGTTGATTGCTCTAAACACAGTCATTCTTGAGATGGAGTGATCAACTATCTAGATAACTTAGGGGTCTTTAGGAGTGTTTTTTATTTTGAAATATATTAAAATAATAATTTTTAAATTTTTTTAAATTATTTTTAATATTAGTATATCAATCTAAAAACACTAAAAACATATTAATTTAAAGTAAATAAATTAAAATTATATTGATTGGAGTATTTTTATCTTTCTGAATGCTATAGTGATTATTATTATATTGATTGGAGCTATAGTTTTTTTTATATATATAATTTTTTAAGTACAATAAAATTATTAATTTATCTTAAAAGCAAAATTTTAAAAGTGATATTAGAGCCATTTTATCATTTTAATTTTTAAACATAGTAAAATCATTAATACATGACATCGCCGGAGCTTCCCTCTCTGTGTTGACTATCTGTGTCAATTATGCATGCTAATTTCACAAACCAAAAAAATGCCGACGACGAGCGTTTACCGGTAGACTGACTGCGGTGTTAAATAGGCAATTTCTTAAGACGAATATTTTCACATCTAGCAAGGCCAACCATTTTATAACATAACAAAGCGAGCTACTTGAAACAATCATGAGAGTGCCAATGGATTATATTTCCGTGCTTCGTTGTTGCTTCACTTTGTTGCTGATTGTAAAGGTAGCCACCCGTACTGACACCAAGCACCCAACTCAGCCAGTTAGAGATGGAGATAGCATAGTTTCAGCTGGTGGGACCTATAAATTAGGATTTGTCAGCCCCGGTAAATCCATAAACCGATACTCGGGGATATTGTATGGTACAATATCGGTCCTGACGCCAGTTTGGGTTGCCAACAGAGAAACTCCACTTAGCGATTCATCCGGTGTTCCAAGATTTGGTATTCCAACGAACTCAAGCAATGGAAAAGAGATCTTAAGCTTATAGGGTCGTAATTCAGAGTCCACTAGCCTCAATTTTCAAAGTAAATGATTCCTTAAGCTTGATGTTTAAAGTCTTAAAGCAGTGTCAACCATTTTTGGAACACAAGGGTCACTTCAGAGCCAATAATTTCCAGAGTCTTGCGTTCTCTGTAGACTAATTGTGGTGTTAAATAGGCAATTCCTTGAGACGAATATTTTCACATCTAGCAAGGCCAGCCATTTTGTAATATGACAAAGTGAGAGCACCAATGGATTACATTCCCATGCTTGTTTTCTGCTTCATTTCATTTCTGATTGTAAGAACAGCCACACCTACTGACACCATAAACACAGCTCAGTTCATTAGAGATGGAGACACTATAGTTTCAGCTGGCGGGACCTATGAATTAGGATTTTTCAGCCCCGGGAAATCAAAAAACCGATACTTGGGGATATGGTATGGCAAAATATCTGTCCAGACAGCAGTTTGGGTTGCCAACAGAGATACTCCACTTAACGATTCGTCAGGAGTTGTAAAGCTTACCAACCAAGGACTTCTTGTCCTTCTCAATCGTAGTGGAAGCAACATTTGGTCTTCCAACACATCAGCACCTGCTAGGAATCCAGTTGCACAGCTTTTGGATTCAGGAAACCTTGTTGTGAAAGAGGAGGGTGATAATAACATGGAAAATTCCTTGTGGCAGAGTTTTGAACATCCATCTAACACACTATTACCGGGCATGAAGATAGGACGGAATATAATAACAGGCATGGAGTGGCACTTGACATCATGGAAGTCACAAGATGATCCTTCCACAGGTAATGTTACAGGCGCCCTTATTCCTGGTGGATATCCGGAGTGTGGAGCGTTGGAAGATTCAAAGGTGAAGTATCGATCTGGGCCATGGAATGGGCTGGGGTTCAGTGGCTTGCCTCGGTCGTTAAAACCAAATCCACTACACACATTTGAATTTGTTTTTAATGATAAGGAGATATTTTACAGAGAAAATCATGTTAATAACTCAATGCATTGGAGAGTCGTCTTATTTCAGAGTTGTGATTACATGATCCTTGTGTGGATGGAGCAAACCCAAAGCTGGTTTCTTTACTCGACAGCAAATACAGATATTTGTGAGCGTTATAACCTCTGTGGCGCAAATAGTATCTGTAGCATTGACCACTCTCCAGTTTGCGATTGCTTGAATGGATTTGTACCAAAAGTTCCAAGAGACTGGAAGAAGACAGATTGGTCAAGTGGTTGCGTTAGAAAGACTGCACTAAATGGTTCCAGAGATGGGTTTCGGAAGCTCAGAGGTTTGAAGATGCCCGAGACAAGAAAATCATGGTTCAACAGGAGTATGAACCTGGAGGAGTGCAAGAACACATGCTTGAAGAACTGCAGCTGTACTGCGTATGCAAACTTGGACATCAGGGATGGAGGAAGCGGTTGCTTGCTTTGGTTCAATGATTTGATTGATATGAGAACTATCCTTCAAAATGAGCAAGACATTTTTATACGGATGGCTGCATCAGAACTAGGTATGATTTTTTCCTCAGATTAGAGAAGTCGTTTTTTTTCTTATTATTATTATTATTAAAATTCGAAATATATTCAAACTAGTAAGCTGATACAACGTTTAAAAATCTTAAAAGCAAGCTATATAGTCTCTGAGCGTATCCAAACCTTTCCTTGCAAGGCTATCAGCAACAGAGTTTCCTTGCTTGAATGATCCAGATCTTATATGGCCAATGAAAACTTTCCAGCCATAATAACTAACCAAACAAATACAGAAGGCATTTGGCATTTCCTCTTTTTAACACCAGTTTTTCTGTACCATGTTATAGATAACGGTGACTCTGCGAAGGTTAATAGCAAATCCAAAGTGAAGAAAAGGATCATAGTAAGCTCTGTGTTGTCCACTGGGATTCTGTGCATTGGCCTATGCTTGGTCTTGTATGTTTGGAAAAAGAAGCAGCAGAAAAACAGTACGTATTCACACCATCAAAATCTAAGTATTCCTATCGCACCAGTCCTGGATCATCAGATAGCAAGATTGGTTTTTAAAAATAAAAAAATTGAATTTGATTTTCAGTAATATAAGGTATGACTGTAAGTTGTTCAAAGCCCAGTTTTGTTTGATGCTATAAAAATCTTGAGTTTAGCAGCAAATAGAGATCCTTTTGTCTTTCTTTCTATGTTTTCAACAAGCATAACAGTTATCCTGGCAAGGAAAAATGACAGGTAATTTGCAAAGAAGATCAAATAACAAGGACTTGAAGGAAGAACTAGAATTACCCTTCTTTAACATGGATGAGTTGGCTTGTGCAACAAATAACTTTTCTGTATCCAATAAACTAGGAGAAGGGGGTTTCGGACCTGTTTATAAGGTAATAATTATCTTTAAACAGCCGTGCAATATAGCTTCTGACTTTTCATGGTACAAACTCCAGGAACCAATGGAGTTCTGTGGTATTGAAATTGTTCCACAACAGAACCAACCTTTTTTTAGCATAAAAGGATGACTGATTGGAAAGAATTCCTGAACAGATACAAGCTGCATGAAATTCTCTAAGAATTCAGCAGACAACGTATGATTTGCTTATGATGCTGAGTCATTATTTACAGGGAACATTAACAGATGGACGAGAAATAGCTGTCAAGAGGCTCTCTAAGAATTCAAGACAAGGACTTGATGAGTTCAAAAATGAAGTCAAACATATCGTGAAACTTCAGCACCGGAATCTAGTGAGGCTTCTTGGATGCTGCATTGAAGGAGATGAAAATATATTGGTCTACGAGCTTTTGCCTAACAAAAGCTTGGACTTCTACATTTTTGGTATGAATCTCACAAAACTTTTCAGAAAGCTAATCCAATGTTTCAAATTTAGCACTATTGAGCTTCCAAAATGGTTTTGACATCAATTGTTTAGCCATCTATTGAGCATCGTTCATATGCATATGTAATTGTAACTCAAAATTCATTGATCGTAACTTATCATCTCCTTTTTTCTTGTTCCTTCACCAACATTTATGAGTCTGATAAGAGATGTAATGGATTGACTTGGGCAGATGAGACTCGAAGCTTGCTACTAGATTGGTCTAAGCGCTACAATATCATCAACGGGATTGCTCGAGGACTCCTTTATCTTCACCAAGATTCGAGACTAAGAATAATCCACAGAGATCTGAAAACCAGCAATATTTTGTTGGATTACGATATGAATCCAAAAATCTCAGACTTTGGCCTGGCTAGAAGTTTTGGAGAAAATGAAACCGAAGCCAATACTAATAAAGTGGCTGGAACGTAGTGAGTGTCTTCATCTCCATCATACGCATTTTATCTTCATAGTCTGCAAATGGAACTTAAAATTCTATGAATACATGCAGTGGTTACATATCTCCAGAGTACGCAAATTATGGACTCTACTCGCTAAAATCAGACGTCTTCAGCTTTGGAGTATTGGTGCTAGAGATAGTGAGTGGCTATAAGAACAGAGGATTCCGTCATCCAGATCACCACCTCAACCTTATCGGGCATGTAGGTGCCACAGATTATCTTTAACTTCAATATATTCCAGATACCAAATGCCCGCACATGTTTAATGAGACCTGAACACTTTAAATCTTCAATGTGTAATTGACAGCATGGTTTTGTTTATCAGGCTTGGATACTGTTCAAACAAGGCAGGCCTCTGGAACTGGCTGCGGGATCAAAAGTTGAAACACCCTATTTGTCTGAAGTGCTACGTTCAATTCATGTGGGGCTGTTGTGTGTGCAAGAAAATCCAGAAGATAGACCAAACATGTCATATGTGGTTTTGATGTTGGGTAATGAAGATGAATTGCCTCATCCTAAACAACCAGGATTCTTCACTGAGAGGGATCTTGTTGAAGCAAGCAATTCATCGAGACAGAGCAAACTACCTTTGGCGAACGTATGCTCAGTTTCAGTGTTAGAGGCAAGATAGATTACTTGTATTTTTATTTTTATGAAAACTTGTGTGCTTGTTTTGTGTCGCTTGATGTTTGTGATCGTGTGCTCATAAAAACTCTGCTGTATGTTTTCCGTGGCAAGGTTAATTTCTTGGAAATAATTCATCCTTTTGTTTACAGATTAGTGACATTATTGGAAATTCATCACTGAAAGAGAAAATATAAAATGTTTGTCTTATTAGTAGTTTTTCAGAATATATATAACAACAAGTTTAGTTTTTTCTAGAACAATTCTACCTCCTTCGATGTTTTTTTTTTTTTTTTCTATGTAAATGGACGACTCTAACTTAGCTTCTTTTTTTCCTCCTCCTCCTCCCTCTTTTACTCCTTCCTTTTTTTTAAAAAAAAAATTAACTTAATTTAAATAAATTATATATAAAAAAATTAATTTCAAATAATTCATGTAATTAATATATTTTAGTAAAACAAAAATAACTCTAAAAACACTTTTATTCTACATAATAAATAAACAATTTTTTTTATATATTTATATAATAAAATGTTGAAAATTTAAAATTTTACTCACATATCTCTCAAGCTTTTAGAGGGGAGGAATTTAAGCAAAATAGACTCTCGGCTTGGCTCGGCTCGACTAAGGTCTAAACTTGGGTTTATTGTAAAATGACTTTTTGCGCTCTAAAACATTATTTTATCCCATCTTAGATTTGAGTTTGGGTCTGGTCCTTTAGGAATTACTAGTCCAATCCATGAATTGTAAAACTGATTAGTTTTCTTCTAGAAAGATTTTTGTAGATTTGATTAGTTTTTTTTAGCTCAAAAGACATCTAATTTAAAGCTACAAATATTTAGGTTTAATTCAAATTTTATGGAGAGTTATCAAAGCTAATAATGAGAGAATTCTATTAGCTTTTGATTTCTAAAATTAACTGTAAAAATAATTTGAAATTCTTCTTCATATATTTTCTCATCTTAAATCTTTTGGTTTGTTAAGCTTTATTCCCTTTTGCTTTCCTCTTAATCTAGAGCTTAGTTTCATTCCTTGTAGAAAGACATTAAGTATAATTCATTTGTGCCTATTGGACCTTGTTTATAAGTACATCTAACACTACGAGATTCAGACTTTGTATAAAACCTTTTATATTTTCTCTTTCAGTGATTGACTTTTAAGTGATACTTCAAGTGAAACTTTTAAGTGATACATGCACTGTGAAGAGAAAACTGAATGTGAAAAAGAAAGCATTTTTAGCCAAACAATTAAGTGTTATTCTTCAAAACAATAATGCTTTGAAATATAAAGACCCTAGTTGTCCTACAATTTCTTGCTTTATTGGAGAACATAAAATTGAAAGACTAGTAGTTATTGATACTTAAAAGTCAATCACTGAAAGAGAATGATGATATAAAACCTTGATAAAAATGCATTTTTAAGTACTAATCAGGTTGATATGGTTCTTTGACAGTATATGTAGTTTATTTATATGTTTACTTGTTTTATAGCTTTTTTTCATAGAAACTTGTTGTATAAATGTATAATTTGTACATATTTGGGTTTATTTGAATTTTGAAAATTTGTATTTGTTTGCCGTTTTATGAAATTGAGTTTGATTTTGTAACATAGATGTTTTATAATGAAAATAATGGCTTATTTAATAGATACATTTTACATTTTATCAATTTTATTATTACATTGAATGTTTTGGTAAATTTGGAGGAAATTAATTATTTGGAGAAAATTGATAATGATTTAAAGGTACTTTTAAAATAGATTGATTAAATTTGAGTTAAACCAATGATAGCAAATTAGTTAGGTACCCATAATGTTTTTAGTTCACATTATTAATTAATAAATGTTGTCATCAATATTATATATAGGTTTTATATAAGTAATGGATGATCTTTTTTTGATGTATTAAGTTTCACCCAAAGGGTTACACAAGATGGGATCATTGTAATGAAGTTGTGAATTATATTAATTACACTGTTTAATCTGAAAATTATTAGTGGAGGTTATATTAAATGTACATGTAAAAGGTATAAAAATAAAAAATTTGATCCATATATTGTTACAATGCATTTTTTACAAAAAAGATTCATGGAAAAATATTTATGTAAAAAATTTGATCCATATATTGTTACAATGCATTTTTTACAAAAAAGATTCATGGAAAAATATTTATGTTAGTTTGCACACAAAGAACCATGTGTTCCTTACAAGATCATAGTATGATGGTTGGGTCAACTTCTAGTTCTAACAATGAGCATGGAGTTGTAGATGATAATAATAATAATCGTTATAGGAGTATGATTATAGATACAACGAGAATGAATTAGGGTGATGCAAGTGAATGTTCAATCATAAATGAAGAACAAAATACAAACACAACTAGATTTTTTGATCTTTTGAAAAATTCTGATGAACCATTATGGGATAAGTGCACAAATCATAATTAATTATTGGTCGTTGCACAGGTGTTTACCATCAAGTGAAATCATGGGCTGAGTGAGGCCGGTTACAATAGAATTAAGTATTTAACCTAAAGAAAATAAGCTGAAAGAGAACTTATATGCTTTTAAGTCCATGATAAAATGCATTGGCTTAAGATACAAGAAAATTAACATGTGTCTAAACTTTTGCATGTTATACTACCTAAAAAATACAGATTTGACTAAGTGCAGAACTTGTGGGCATGCTTGGTATAAACCTAGAACTTGCAAGGGAAGGGTTTTTTTCGCACACAGAATACTAAGATACTCTTCAATCACTCCTAGACTACAAAGGTTATTCATGTCTTCAAATACTAATGAATATATGACATGATCTCATTCAATAGAATGGACTTATGGTGTACCCTTTCGATGGTAAAGCCTGAAAATTTTTTAATAGGGTCCATCCTTAGTTCTCAATAGAACCACAAAACATATGTGTTGGCTTATATATAGATGGATTCAATCCATTCAGGTTATCTGATGCACCATATTCTTATTGGTTGATGATAAGAGATGTGTATGATGCCAAAGTTCATGCTCGTATATATAGTCATACCTAATTTTAATAGCCTATATACGAATATAAATGTTTATCTTCAATCGTTGATTGATAAGTTGAAATAGTTGTGCTCATTCAACACTTTGATTTATGATGTCTCGAGGAAACAAAAGTTATAGATGATGGCGGCTTTGATATAGACTATCAATTATTTTCTTGCGTATGAGATAGCTTTTGGTTGAAGCACGTATAGAAAATCAGCATGTCTATACTTTATGGAAAATCACAAGGTCTTCACCTTAACAAATGGTGGTAAAACTTCTTTTTATATTTCTACCGGAGGTTCTTGCCAATCAATCACAATTATAGAAACGACTTTTTTTATAGGTAAAGTTGAAAGGGATGTTACACCTTCGATACCATTAGGTGAAGAATTGGATGATGTGATCTCACAATACAAGGGCATTATATTTGGTTTTCAATCCGGTAAGTAGAAGTTTCATGGTTTTGGTATGGCCATCAATTGGGTTAAGCAAAGTATTTTTTGGGAGTTTTCTTATTGGAATAACAATCTCCTCCTCCATAATCTGGATGTCATGTATATAAAAAAAACATGCGTCGAAAACCGGGTATTCTAAATAAGAGATTTATATTTTTTACAACATAAAAATATTTTAGAGCTTAAAATAAATATGCCAGAAAATCATAAATGTCTTTCTCCTCTTATTTTTTTTTGAAAGAAAAAAAAAAAACAAGTCCGGTCTGGTCACTTGCCCAAGCAAGTGACCCGTCAGGACACAAAAAAGGGGCATAGTCCTCTCAATGAACAAGGAAAAATGCATGCAAAGAGACCACATTACTGTTCAAGTGAATTAAAATTCATTTGAACAATGCAAACATAAAGCAAAAATGGTGATGTTTGTAGGCTTGCTAGCTAGTCGATCAATGTTGTTGTTTACTTCAGCTCTTTCCCTCCTATTCTTTATTGGCGTTCTTCTTCTAGTTTCACCTCTGCAATCTTCGTCCCTCTCTCTCTCAATTGATTTTCTGCACTTTCTTCTTCCCTATTCTGTAGATATTATATGAAAAAAAAAAATGAAAGCAGAGACCGAATGACAGTCCCTGCTTGTTTCTGGTTTCTCTTCTCTTTTTTGTTTTTTTTTTCTTCTTTCTCTTCTACTGCTTGCCTTCCCGATCTCAAAGTAATGCAAGAATGAAAGAAAAAAACTCCCTCGTTCTCTGTTTTTTTTCCTCTCCTATTGCCTGCCTCTCTTACGCTTTTTTCTTGTCTTTATTTTCTCTTCCTTTCCTCCCCCCTCTCTGCTAGTTTAGTAAAGGGTTTATATAGCCTGATCACAACTCTTATTTAGGGAAGATTTAATGCACTAATTCTAGGATGCAAATCCCTACTGATTTTGCAGTAAAAAACACAAAAAGGAAACTTAAATATTTTGATTCCTATTCTGATTTTAGCAATTAGTTTATAGTGATCAAGAGGGTGGTACAACTCCTTTCTTTCCTTCCATAGCTGAGACCATGAGACACCAATTGTTTACTTTGTGTTGAGGTAATAAAAACGTGGTCTACAGCTCCAAAAATCAGGCGTGACGATTAAGGAAAACAATAGGAATTTGTAGAGAAAAAAGGAAAGAACTCAGCCCCGAAGGTTTGTGCACGAAAGAAATTAGAAGAGGGGAGGGGCTGTTCTAAAAAGACAATGGACAGTGTTATGTTAATTATATCTTCATGAAGGGGCTGTGCAATTTGTGTCAAAAGAAAAGGTAGTATGACATCGTAAAAATCAGCTTCTATATTTTCGTTTTCTGATCGAATCTCTGTTCTTCAATTTCTTCATCCGGCAAAATTTCTTTCTAATTTTATCTTCAATTAACTTCCTTATTTTAGCACCTTTTCCATTTTCCCTGGTCCAAAAAAAAATCTTCAAATTGGCCTACAATTGATCTTCAAACTTTCAGCATCTTGCAATTTTGTCCTTGCAAACTTGGACAAAAATCCTTCTCGCTACAGGAATCCCTGCTTTCATACTAGATATTCAAATGGGAATATCTTGAGCTTTTTATATCAAAATCAAGTGATTCAAAAGCCTAAATTTATCTACACATCCAGGAATACAACTTTGATGAATGATTCAATGTGAGATAAATTCGTTTTAAATAACAGAATTGCAACCAAACTCGATTGGAAACCTTCTTGCGACAGGATTCTATGTTTTCACGCTAGATTTCAAACAGGAATATCTTGAGCTTTTGATATCACAATCAAGCAATTCAAAAGCCCAAATTTATCTACGTGTCCCAGACTACAACTTTGATGAAGGATTCAAAGTGAGATAAAATTGTTTTAGATAATAGAATCTGACAGGGATCTGGTTGGTCAAAAATGTTTTCTTGATCTGACATTGCCGAGCATACAGATTTGATTGAGAGTCTACCCTAAGAACAGTTACCCCTTGGATCCAATAAAGCTGTAGGTCAATTTTTCAACATGTCATGAGTGACAAAATATAGTTAGGATGGTTAGATATCATACGAAACCAAGTAAGAAACAAAGCCTAAGTTGGAAAAAAAATTACGACAGTAGTAGAATCAATTTTTTTTAAAAAAATGCAAATTCTAATGGATTTATACAAAGACTCCTTATCAACCTAAGAAACCTAACGCTTTTGGCAACAAAGGGGGAGGATAAAAATAATACAAAATAACTCAAACAGGGTTTAAAAAATATATTTCTCTCCTCCACTTTTGTCAATTTTCTAGCAAACATAAGCTACACTCATGTACTTAGTCCAAAAGAGGTACACACCATCTTCAACATGTAGGGTCCAAAAATGAGTAACAACAAAAGTGATATGATCTGGGCAATGAAAAAACAATCAGATTCAGATTTTGATGTAAAATTTGCAATTGTTGGATCGGGCTGAAAATTTTCGTTGAGTCTCCTCACATGTTTTCCTACCTTAGGTTAAAATTTCAAGTCAATCAGAGTTTGGAAAGGCATCACGATACTGGTTAACATAGGTTTCATGAATTTTGTTATTTACTTTCTTTTGACTTGTGGACTTCCTATTTGGTTACGATTCTTTTTCTACAAGGTTATGGCAATTGGTTTTGGAAATTTCCTAGTCTTGCAAGAATATTTAATGGGCAACAATATAGTTTCTATGTGACTATATGGAATCCTTATGGTGCATGGAAACAATTATTCTATCCTCATTATAATAGGAATCTATCATTAAATAAGTTTTCAAGTCAGCTAAGAATACTTTGCAAACAAGGAAACTAAAGAGGAGACAACTTCAAATTTGATTCTCCTAGCTTGTATAAGACTTTTAAAAGGCAGCAAATCTGATTCTATTACATTTAGGATATTAAATTCGGATTTATTATTGTTATTATTATTTTCTTCTTGGTTTAGGGTTTATTTATATTATTTAGGTTTAATTGTAAGTGGACATCATATAAGTCCATATAAGGGGTCCATTAAAGTTTGTTTTAGTCTAGAGTCAGTATAAATAAAGACATAACCAAATATGTAAATTAGACAATTCAAATTAATAAAACTTCTTGTTTGCCATACTTTGTATGTGTGTGTTGGTGAGATATTCTCCCTTTCTTGGTTCTTTAAAGAACTGAAAAATGACTTATCGAAAAACAATCGACTTCATGGCGCCATCCTGATTAGCACTTAAAAGTGCATTTTTATCAAGGTTTTATATCATCATTTTGCACTTGAAGTATCAATAACTCCTTAACTAAAGCATGTTTTATAATAACATATCTAATAATATAAGATACCTTTAATTTATGGTAAATATTCATCTTAAATGCAGGCCTATCACATAAATGAAAGGATTGATTGATGAGTTTAAGTACTAGAATTGAAAGGACAAAGAGAGGGTCAAACTTAGAAAAGAGATGCTGGTTCAGTCCAAACTGAAACACTGTCTGGTTATTGGGTCATATATGGAGCTGTAGATCTCGGATTTAGGTCTGCTTTATATGGATGGAAAGGTAAGACATAGGCCTACAACTTTCATGTGGAGTCCAAGATTTAAAAAGACCATTTCAACTTCCAATGGAGAAGTCCTATTATATCCTACAGCCCAGACACTATTCAGTGTTTAGCCCATAATTCGAGTTTTAGAAGTCCAAATGACCTCAATTGTTTTTTTCTAGAAAGATAAGACAATTTCCTAAAACTTTGATGAGTATAGTTGGTTCCAATTTTGATGTTAGCAATGACGTTTTTTTTTAGACAAGAAGATAAGGATTTTTACCAAGTCAAGAGTTGGCCACCCACTCAATAATTAGTCATCAAATTAATAGTTCCAAAATTGAAAGAAACTTGATTTGTTGTTAACATAAGTTAGCATCGTGAATTTCTAACAATATTTAAAAGTTTGGTGTTACTTAAATAAGATAATTAATATGATCATGTTAACAATTTATAATGAGCTATTAATAAAAAATCATCCGATTGGAAACTCCTTTATGTGTGGTTTCCAATTGAATAACAAGAGTTTATATTATACTTGTGTTGAAATACCATTGGTGGATCCTCTAACCTTGACATTTTTTTTTATTATTATTTAATACTTACATTAATCTTTCATCTCAAAGTTCTCATCAACTTCCTTTTCTTCTTCTTCATCTTCTTCTTCTTTATTATTATTACTATTACTATTATTATTGTTGTTGTTGTTGTTGTTGTCGTCGTCTATAATTTATATAATTAACCTCCTTGTGGTTCGACCCTGGTCTTGTCGGGTTATTTATTACTTCGACACTTCTGCACTTGGGATAAGACATCAATCTTTTGGTCGTGTCGCATCCTTATACTTCTCGTTCGTGAATCAATATTTATTGAGTGGGGGTTTTTGTTTCTAATAGTATCGTGCCTAGATATATGTTATCTTTGTATCACACTCTTATCAAACCTGATTTACTTGGCTTTTCGAGAATTGATATCTTTGCATGTGGGTTGCTTGACCGCATGTTCATGAGATTCACATTATTTTGATATCAGAGCTTGGCTCCATTAATCAGGTTATATCTTTTTATTTCTTGTATTTTTATTTTTACCTTCCGCGTCAATTTTTCTTTGTGTTGTTTTTGTTTCGGGTCTTATCTTGTTTCAAATTAGTTTTGGTTAGATTGTCTTCTTCCTATGTTATTCTTGATTAGTTGCAAACCTCATGAACATGCGGTCAAGCAACCAACACGCAAAGACACCAAATTGAACTAGTAAAAAAAATAAAAGAGAGAGAATCACAATATAAAACATCTATAGAGATTTTTAGAATTTTTATTTGGGTGGAAAAAATTATTTTGTTATTTTTTCAATTCTTGATTTTTAAAAAAGAAAAAAGAAAGTTATCAGAAAATGATGAAATAGAAAGAAAGTTGTCAATTGATCATATTATGAAAACTAAAAATGATGATCTTTGTTTTGATGAGTTCTCTTCTCAAGAAGCGTTCAATGAAGATGGTATCTCCCTCTCAAATACTACAAAAAATAGATTAAGATCTGTTTGTTGTTTTATTTCATTTTTTAGAAGTGATTTTGAGATATATTGTTTTGAGGTTTGTATTGTTTTTATAGAAAAAATATTGGTTTTCTTATTTATTTTTATTTGTTTCTATTTAGTTTAAGAAAATATTTTCTTTAAGTTATTTTTATTTTATTCTATTTAGTTTAAGAAATTAGATATTATAATCAATAATTTTATTTTTCCTATTTAGTCTAAAAATTCCTATAATAACTCTATAATTATTTGCTAGGATCTCTCTTTCTTTTAAAAATAGATCTAGCATAGGATCTTTACCTTGTCAGAATAGTTGAAGAGAAAAGTTAAATAAAAAACTTTCAAAAACTGTCTTGGAGAAATTACTCTTCAATTGAATTGTTGATTGCTCTAGAAACTCTTGAGGATTGCAGGAGTGATATTTGCGACATTAATGCCACTTGAATTTTAATTTGGCAGGGGTAATTATATTCTACAAAGACTCATTTAACAAATGAGAAATGTAATGGAATTTATTAATAAATCCAAAAAACAAAAACAATTATGGGTAATTATTATTATATTGATCGTAGCTATAATTATTTTTATAATTTTGTAAGCACAATAAAATTATTAATTTATCTCGAACCAAAAATTTCTTAAAACTAGCATTTAAGGGCCTTTTGTCATCATTTTTAAGTATAGTAAAATGATTCAATTACTCTTATTTTTTTATATAAAAAAAAACCTTAAGTTTAGGGGTTTTTTAGTCTTTTTAATTTGGTCGAGAGCAATTTGATCTTTTAATAGACATGAAATAATATTAAAATAGAGAAATTGGTGGCACGTGCAGCACACGTGACACCATGTGAGAGGCGTCTGCAACCTTCTCACAGTGCATGTGGCACCTTTCAATAGCCAAAAATATCATTTTATTATGTTGTTGGAATTGTCACGACTTCTTCCTATAGGACGACACGAGAATGTGATGATGGGATGAATTGTAGTTGGCTGGGGCTTTTTTTTTTTCTCACCTTCTGTTGAAAACCATGCTAGCAATTTAAAATTTCAAAGTTGTTGTTTTAGTTATTGATAATTTAACTTTGATCTTTATTCTTTTAATTTCTTACTGAAAAGCTAAAAATCATTAGTGTTTTCTCTGGTTTTCTTGTTTATTTTTTGGTCAAGAAATATTGGATTCATTGAGTTCAATATCAATAGAACAATTTAAAAGCTGGTTTGATATTATTGTAGTAATATTTTTAAAGTGTTTTTCTTTTAAAAATATACTAACATAATTTTTTTATTTTTATTTTTGACATTAACATATTGAAATGATCTAAAAATATATATATAAAAAATTATTTTAAAAAACACACTTTTAAAACACAAAAATAAACAAGCTAAAAGTATTCTTTCCTGACTATCTTTTTCTTGGTTAACGAGTTTTGAAATAGTCTAATAAGCTTCACAATCTTCCCAAGGCTATTGATTAATACTTAAAAGTGCATTTTTATCAAGGTGTTTGATGCAAACCTCGTGATCACGTGGTCACGCAACCCATATGCAAAGACACCAATTCTTGGAAAGCCAATAAATCAGGTTTGATAGGAGTGTGACACAAAAATAACTTGTACCTAGATACCAGCACTATTGGAAACGGAGACCCCCACCCAACGAATATTGATTCACGAACGAGAAGTATAAGGATGACGCCACAAAGACAATTGTTCTTTGATAAGTTATTTTCAGTTCTTTAGAGAACCATGAAAGGGAGATTATCTCACCAACACACACACACAAAGTGCGGCAAACAAGAAGTTTTATTAATCTAAATTGTCTTCTTTACATGTCTAGTTATGCCCTTAATTATTTATAGTGACTCCGAACTAAAATAAACCCTAATGGACCCTTTATGTGGACTTATATGATGCCCACTTACAATTAAACCCAAATAATATAAATAAACCCTAAACTAAGAAGAAAATAACAATAAAATAAATAAATTCGAATTTAAAATCCTAAATATGATAGGATCATATTTGTTACCCTTTAGAAGTCCTATATAAGATAGGAGAATCAAATCTGAAGGTGGAATTAGTTCTAAAATCTTCTTTCCTTTTTGTAACTAGGATGAATAAGGAATCCTTGTAAGAAAAGGATTCTGAAACATTTATCAATCCTTGTCACACTTGAAAACTATGTTGCAGCCCATTAAAGATCTTTGTATAATTAGGAGATTCCTAAAATAAGCTGTCACATCCTTTTAGGAAAAGAATCCTAGCCAAATAGGAAGTCCACAAGTCAAAAGGAAGTAAATAACAAAACCCGTACAACCTCTGTTGACCCATGTTTGGATGCCTTGCCGAACTCCGATTGACATGATATTTTAACCCAAGGTAGGAAAACATGTCAGGAGACTCCAGGTAAACTTTTAGCCCGATCCAATGGTAGGATTGAGAATTATGACTCTTGGCATAAAACTGGATAGTTGTACATTTTATGTCAAAATCCGAATTTGACCTTGCTTGGATCGTATCATTCCCTATCTCTTCAAGATGATTCGTCCTCGAATCACCAACAAGTTGAATGGACAATTCCTTAGCCTCATTTTGAAGCCTTTGGACTTCTTTTCTTGCCAACCATCGTCGCCAACAACTTTGGATAAAAGTAGCAGCCGTTCTATTTTGTATTTCATCATTGCAACATTTTTTCTCCTCTCCTTCTAAAGCTTGCTACGCATTGACTATTGCCATTAACACATCAAGTTCTTGCTTTATCTCCCCGAGAATACGAGATAGACTCTTTGGAACACTAATCTCTTTAATTTCTATCCCTTTGATACCACCTCTCCTTTTGAATCCTCCTTTTCTTTTGCCATAACACCTCATCGAAATACATGAAATCCCTCGATTTCTAGGCTGCTGAAAACCTTCCTGACAGCCTATGGTCTCATCCTTAAAACCACCATCACCATTATCATCAACGTCCTCCTCAAAATCCTCATAATCATCCCACTTTGGCCTTTCAGCCTCATTGCTATGGTATGATTTCAATTCAGCCCCAACCTTTCTCACATCTTGGGTACATGTTCCAGCCACATTACCATGTTTTGTCACCTTCTCAAGTCTGTCACACATGTTCCCTATCATGAAATTCATTCTTTCCATCATCTTCATCATGGCTTGCATTTGGAATTTAAGTTCTACATCGAGAGGGCGTGGTGTGTTGTTTTGTTCTGACATTGTACTTGCAAAAATTGGTTAGTGGAAAAAAAATCCTCACATCGCTCGTGTTTCGCTCAAACACTCTTAATATCCTCACACGCTCACACCTCTCGTCTCACCTTCTTGTGGTTCTTGCAGAACTGAAACCAACACCAAATAGAACCAATCCAAATATGTATATATGACTCGAGAGGCAATAAAAACTAGAAAAACAAGAAAAAACAAAACTACGATGATAGTCTCGCGAGTAGCAAGCAAGTCTATCCGAAATATGAACGAAACTGAAGACTCGAATAAAAAAAATATATATTAAAAATGATGAAAAAACACCCAGATAAGTTGGATATGATGAAAATAAACTGAAAGAACTCAAAACAACAAAGAGAAACCGAATTTCAAAAGTTGACGCAAAACAAACTCGTTTACGATGAGTTAAGTCCGAATCTGGAACCTAAAGTCAATGATGTCCAATTGAGCTAAAACTTCAGATATAGTGCTCTACCAAGCCAAATAGATAGAATATGAAATTTGAGCAATTTACGATAAGGTTTGATAGACTGACGCAAAAACGTTATGAATGAGACCTAATTAGACCTGAATTTGAAACCCAAGGAAAACGATATCCAATTGACCCTAAAATCAATATGTGGTGCGATTAGGGTCCTAGTAGTAACATAATTAAATGTGAGCTCATTCTGAGTTGATTTGGTCAAATTTTCCTTTGTTTAGTTTTCTGGGGCAGAAACAAACGAATGCCTTTTTGAATGACTTTTTTCTTTTCTTTTTTTTTCTCTTTTTTTTATGCCACTGATATATTTTGGTCAGGAACCAAACGAAATAATTGTTTTTTTTTTATATTATACCAAATCAAGAGAAGAAGAAATTGGACACTAAGGAATTTTTTCTTTTTTGCGGAAACAACAAGAAACGAAAATTTCAGAAGGATATAACCTGATTAATGGAGTCAAGCTCTGATACCAAATGATGCAAACCTCGTGATCACGTGGTCATGCAACCCACATGCAAAGACACCAATTCCCGGAAAGCCAATAAATCAGGTTTGATATGAGTGTGACATAAAGATAACTTGTACCTAAGCACCAGCACTATTGGAAATGGAGACCCCCACCCAACGAATATTGATTCGCGAACGAGAAGTATAAAGATGACACCACGAAGACAGTTGTTATTCGATAAGTCATTTTCAGTTCTTTAGAGAACCATGAAAGGGAGATTATCTCACCAACACACACACACAAAGTGCGACAAACAAGAAGTTTTATTAATCTGAATTGTCTTCTTTGCATGTTTGGTTATGCCCTTATTTATAGTGATTCCGAACTAAAATAAACCCTAATGGACCCCTTATGTGGACTTATATGATGCCCACTTACAATTAAACCCAAATAATATAAATAAACCCTAAACTAAGAAGAAAATAACAATAAAATAAATAAATCCGAATTTAAAATCCTAAATATGATAGGATCATATTTGTTACCCTTTAGAAGTCCCATATAAGATAGGAGAATCAAATCTGAAGGTGGAATTAGTTCTGAAATCTTCTTTCTTTTTTTGTAGCTAGGATGAATAAGGAATCCTATTGTTCAATGTTTAGTCCATATCTCGAGTTCTAGAAGTCCAAATGACCTCAATTGTTTTTTCCTTAAAAGAGGAGACAATTTTTTAAAACTTTCATGAGTTAAGTTTGTTCAAATTCTGACGTTATCAATGACGTTTTGTTCAGAAAAGAAGATAATGATTGTCACCAAGTCAAGATGTGGCCACCCACTCAACAATTAGTCATTAAATCAATAGTTTTAAATTTTGGCCTATAAAAGGAGGCATTTGCCATGCATTTAGGCATCTTGGTTGTTCAAATCAAGATCTTGCTCTTGCTCTCTTTATTTGTAATTTATAATGTTCAAGTTTTATTCCATGTTATAATCATGTTCTCCTCTTATATATGCCTTTCATTTTCTTTACTATACTTTTATAATCATGTTCTCCTCTTATTTATTTTTGTTTCTTTTCTTCATAATGTTTAGCTAAGTTTATTATATCAAGGTGAAAAGGTTTCACCAATGGTGTTAGAATATGTATAATATAAACTTAACATGAGCTTCAATGTTTATATCCAAGAAAGTTTGTTATTAACATGTCTTATCTTTTATCTTACTAATTCTTAATACCTTGTTAAATGGTTAATCTAGATTTGTGTTGTATAACACTTGGTATAACAAATGCTTGGCACTTTCATAGCCAACCGTATGGTATAACTTATACCTGTGCTATAAAAGGAACTTAATTTCTTGTTAACATAAGTTAGCATCATGAATTCCTGACAATATATAAAAGTTTAGTGTTACTTAAATAAGATAATTAATATGATTATGTTAAAAATTTATAATTAACTATTAATGATAAATCATCTTATTGGAACCTTCTTTGTGTGTGGTTTCCAATTGATTAATAAAAAGAGTTTATATTATACTTATTTCTAATACTATTAGTGGATCCTCCAACCTTGACATTTGTTTTTATCATTGTTGAATCCTTGCATTAATCTTACATCTCAAAGTCCTCTTTAACTTATTATTATTATTATTTATATAATTAACCTCTTTATAGTCCGACCCCGGTCTTGCCGGGTTATTTATTACTTTGACACTCCTACACTTGGGAGAGACATCAATCTTTTGATCGTGTCAGCTGCTCCCTGACCCAAAGCAGAGGACACAACATGAATAGAAAAATGTTAGAAGTCGGAAAAAATCCTACAAAGAGTTTAAGAAAATATGATTGCAACCCAATACTCATTAGCATCACACTTTTCTTGTTTAGTTTTAATTCAACTTTTTTGGAGAGTAATCAAAGTTGATAATGAGAGAATTCTATCAATTTATGGTTCCTAAAATTGTCTATTAAAGGGATTGAAGAAGAGCGTTTTTAGGTTGGTTTTTCTGCACTATTTAGATATATTTTTCTACAGAATTTGACATTCTTCTTCATATATTTTCCATCTTAAATCTTCTGGTTTTTTAAGCTTTATTCCTTTTTGTTTTCCTCATAATCTAGAGCTTAGTTTCAATTCTTGTAGAAAGACATTGAGTATAGTTCATTTGTATATGTTGGACCTTGTTTATGAGTGCACCTAAATAAAAAGGTGTTGTTGAAATCTTGTGAGGCATATTGAAGTGATTTTTTTTTTCACAAAGTGAGGAGCAATAAAGCTTTAAGGATAAATAAGTTACCTTTAGCAACATAAAAAACCAAGGAGGTTGGTTACATTTTAAAATCTTCAACAAGTAATTACTTTAAACTGGTTTTGTTTAAGTATATTTTTTATACAAATTTAGTATACATGCCAACACTTTATTTCTATATCTTATGCAAGTTTATATATTTACTTAGTATGCATGCTATCATTTTTTTTATTGCAAGGTTATCATATTCTTGTTGGGTCTCAAAATCAATAGACGTAGCGAAAATGATAAATTTAAAGTAATATTTGTGAGTCCCTAAGAATTCGTTAGATAGACCTAGAGTTGTATCGTTTGCATGTGAGTTACGTAACCAAGTCTCAGGACTAGGGGTGGAGCTCGGGGGAGGTTAGTGGGGGCCTGGGCCTATGTGAAAGTTTTAAGATTTTATAACCAGACCCAACTCTTTTTTTTAAGGAAAACATTGTCGTTTTCAATCAAAGATACAAATACCTCGTTAATAATAATTTAGATTGCCGCATCTCTCTATGTGAGTGTGTAAGGGTGAGCTTTCTCTTTTCTTTTAGTTTTCTAATGGACATAATCGACTTATCGAAGAACAATTGTCTTCATGGCGATGTCATATATTTCTTATTCGTGAATTGTTATTCATTGAATGGGGATATCAAATTTCAATAGTATTAGTGTTTAAATTCAAGGTTATTTATATGTCACATTTTCATACTTGATTTCTTCTCTTTTCAAGAATTTTAGTGTTTGCAAATGAGTTATGTGTCCATGTTCTTAGAAGCTGGGGACGAGCTAGGGGAGTGTAGTTGGTGCCTAATCTTAAAATTTTATAACTAGACCTAACTTTATTTTCTTTTTTTAAGGAAAATTTTGTCGCTTTCCATAAAGAGAAATAAATCCCTAGTTAAAAAGACAAAAGCCACACCAGCAACCTCAAATCCTTCCATCCTCTATTGTTTTCCCTGGCCCTCACCCACCAAAATCCTTCAATTTAGGCGGCCTAAAATTCTAAGCCACAACAAAGAATTTCAATTCAAGTTTGGCTTCAACAAAAAATCCATAAGATAGTGCCGGTAGTATGCTTAGGATTCTTCTGGTACATGAATTCATTCCACGGGTTTACTGTTAAATTTTTTGTCGTTTTCATTTTGTATAGCTTATAAACTGCGTTTCTCAATTTTCTTTCTTAATTAGCTCTGATCCGGACAATGCACCCTTTCTTTTCATATAATATGATTTATTAGTATATAATAATTCCCCTTTCAATCACTGAAGCCTTATTTTCTCTTATTTATCAACTTTTTCTCAACCCTTCTCACACAATCACATTAACTTTCTTTAGATTTATTGACTCAACTTTTCACTCAAAATATATTTTTTATTATTTTCGCATGTCTTGTCATTTTTAATTTCACTATTAAATTATTTATACCAAAATACTTTGTTTGATTTTTGCAACGTGTTTAACTTTAAACTGCAATGCAATATATTATTATTAATATGATATAAAATTTTCTACGAGTGTTATTGATATTGTTATATTTATTTAATAATAAAAATGTTTGAATTTTTTGTTATTTTGTTAGGAGTTGCTGATATATTTATAAAATGATTGGTGGATGGAAGCACCGAGGATAGTCTGGTGGTTTACCACTTTCATGATTCAGATTTTCAAGATTGGGTAGCTATAATTTTCAACGAACTCAAGCAATGGAAAAGAGATGCGTTTACCTATGTTAAATAGGCAATTCCTTGAGACGAATATTTTCACATCTAGCAAGGCCAGCCATTTTGTAATATAACGAAGAAACACGAGAGCAGCAATGGATTGCATCCCCATGCTTGTTTTCTGCTTCATTTCATTTCTGATTGTAAGAACAACCACACCTACTGACACCATAAACACAGCTCAGTTCATTAGAGATGGAGACACTATAGTTTCAGCTGGCGGGACCTATGAATTAGGATTTTTCAGCCCCGGGAAATCCAAAAACCGATACTTGGGGATATGGTATGGCAAAATATCTGTCCAGACAGCAGTTTGGGTTGCTAACAGAGAAACTCCACTTAACGATTCATCAGGAGTCGTAAGGCTTACCAACGAAGGACTTCTTGTTCTTCTCAATCGTAGTGGAAGCATCATTTGGTCTTCCAACACATCAACACCTGCTAGGAATCCAGTTGCGCAGCTTTTGGATACAGGAAACCTTGTTGTGAAAGAGGAGGGTGATAATAACATGGAGAACTCCTTGTGGCAGAGTTTTGATTATCCAGGCAACACACTAATACCGGGCATGAAGCTAGGACGGAATACCAAAACTGGCATGGACTGGCACTTGACATCATGGAAGTCACCAGATGATCCTTCCAGAGGTAATATTTCAGTAATCCTTATTCCTGATGGATATCCGGAGTATGCAGTGTTGGAAGATTCAAATGTGAAGTATAGAAGTGGGCCATGGAATGGTATGGGGTTCAGTGGTTTGCCTCGGTTAAAACCAAATCCAGTTTACACATTTGAACTTGTTTTTAATGATAAGGAGATATTTTTCAGAGAAAATCTTCTTAATAACTCAAGGAATTGGAGGGTCTTCCTAAGTCAGAATGGTGATATCCAGCACCTCCTCTGGATCGAGCAAACTCAAAGTTGGTTTCTTTATGAAACAGGAAATACAGATAATTGTGAGCGTTATGCACTCTGTGGCGCAAATGGTATCTGTAGCATTAACAACTCTCCAGTGTGTAATTGCTTGAACGGATTTGTACCAAAAGTTCCAAGAGACTGGGACAAGACAGATTGGTCAAGCGGTTGCGTTAGAAAGACAGCACTAAATTGTTCCAGAGATGGGTTTCGGAAGCTCAGAGGTTTGAAGATGCCGGAGACAAGAAAATCATGGTTCAGCAGGACTATGAACCTGGAGGAGTGCAAGAACACATGCTTGAAGAACTGCAGCTGTACTGCGTATACAAACTTGGACATCAGGAATGGAGGAAGTGGCTGCTTGCTCTGGTTCAATGATTTTATTGATATGAGAACTTTCTTTCAAAATGAGCAAGACATTTTTATACGGATTGCTGCATCTGAACTAGGTATGTATTTATCCTCAGATTAGAGAAGTCGTTTTTTTATTATTATTAAAATTCGAAATATATTCAGATAGAAAACTAGCAAGCTATTGGCAAAAGGATACTTTCTTTGCAAGGCTATCAGCAACAGTGTTTCCTTCTACACAGCTGATTAGTCATGGCTTGGTGATGGTAACATGATGGATTGGTTTTCTCCTACCCAAAATGATACTGTTTTTTATAACAAATGAGTAGAAAGCTGAAATTGAATGCTATATGGCCAAAGAGAACTTTCCAGACAAAGAAAACTTTCCAGCCATATTGGCATTTCCTCTTTTTAACACCAGTTTTTCTGTACCATGTTATAGATAACGGTGGCTCTGCAAAGGCTAATACCAAATCCAAAGTGAAGAAAATGATCATAGTAAGCTCTGTGTTGTCTACTGGGATTCTGTTCGTTGGCTTATGCTTGGTCTTGTATGTTTGGAAAAAGAAGCAGCAGAAAAACCGTAAGTATTTGTTAAATTAATTAAGATTAAAAAAAAAAAAAACTTACGTAGGAGACTGGAATTCTTATTAACCTGTTTATTCTAAATTGCTTGAGTTAACCTAAATACAAATAGATTATATATAGGTTAAACTGAAAATATTATTCTAACCTTAATAAATAAAACATAAGTAAATGTATTATTTAACATCTCCCCTCAAACTCATGATAAGACAGCTACAAGCATCGAGAGTTTGCCACATAGAAAATGAAAACGAGAGATGAAATGCGACTTGGTAAAGAAATTTACAATATGTAAGGAAGAAGGAACAAAAGGCAAAGTAATGGTGTCATGCATGAGATGATGACGAGTACGATGACAATCGATCTCAATGTGTTTAGTTTGCTCATGAAAAACTGAGTTGTGAGCAATCTGAATAGAACTCTAGTTGTCACAATACATAGAAGTATGATGAGAATGGAAAACTTCAATATCAACAAGTAACCAACGTAGCCAAACAATCTTCTTGGTAGTAAATGCCATAGCACGATATTCTGCTTCGGTTGAGGATTGAGAAACAATAGATTGTTTTTTACTCTTCCTAGAAATAAGAGAATCACCTAGAAAGATACAGAACCGGTAACAGACTTGCGATATGTGTGATCACTACCATGATCAACTTTAGAGTATGCACGCAGCTCCTAGGAAGAGGTGGATGGAAATAAAAGACTCCGAAAGACTATATCCTGAAGATATCGCAAAATACAAAAAACAGCTGCCTAGTGAACAATAGTAGAAGAAACAAATTGACTAACAATATGAACAACATATGTAATATTTGGATGATTAATGGTGAGATATACCAAGCTCTCAACAATAGTATGGTATAAAGTAGGATCTGTCAAAGGTAAACCATCAGAAGAAAAATGCCTTACGTTAACCTCAATGGGAGTATCTACAGTCTTGTTATCAGTGAGTCTAGCTCGTTCAAGAATATTTGCAATATATTTTGACTGAAAAAGAAGATAACCTCTGGGTGAGGAAGCTACCTCAAAACCTAAGAAATATCGAAGATAACCCAAATCCTTCATTTCAAATTGTCTAGCCACTCTGTCTTCGAAACTGAAATACCATTAATATCATCACCAGTAATATTCATGTCATCAACATATAAAGATATAATGATATGACTTGTATTAGTGCACTTAATAAAAAGAGCAGAATCATGACTACTAGAAACAAATCCAAGAGACGAGATCATAACAGATAATTTCTCAAACCAAGCACGAGGTGCTTGTTTGAGACCATATAATGCTTTCTTAAGCTTACAAACATACCTAAAGTCATGTGAAACACTAGGAGAGGGCGCCATATAAACTTTTTCTTGAAGATCTCCATTCAAGAAGACATTTTTAATATCAAGTTGAGAGATATGCCACTAACAAATTGAAGCTACTACAATAAGAGTACGAATAGCAGTCATTTTTGCAATAGGGGCAAACGTCTCCTTATAATCCATACCATATTGTTGAGAGTATGTTTTTACAACCAACCTAGCTTTGTATCACTCAATAAACCAATCAAAATTAGTCTTGATCTTATACACCCAATGACAACCAACAACACTCTTACCACGAGGTAGAGGAACCAGATTCCAAGTATCTGTCTTATCTAAAGTAAAAAGTTCCTCATCCATAACCTGCTGCCAAAGAGATCAAGAATCGCCTCTTTATAGGAAGAGATCCAATAGACAATGAATAGAAGCTAAAAAGGAAGTAAATGATGAAGAATAACAAGAATATACAAAATCTAGTAGTTTTATGGACTTACGAATGCGTATGGATTGATGTAGAGGTGGATCTACAATCTTAAATAAAGCTTGAGGAGCTATAGATAAAAATTAAGCTTCATGTGTGAGGGAGAGTAAAGTGTCAGTACCTACAGAATTATGAGTATAAATTGGTTGAACATGAACATAGAGAGGAGTGTCTGAGGTACTAGGAACCTGAGATGATAAACTATCAGAATCCTTAAAAAAAAGATCTATACGAATAAGATCAGGTTTAGTCAGGTTATGAGTAATGGATGGAATAGAAAAGAAATGTATATGCTCGAGAAAGACAACATGACAAAACACATAAAGTTTCTGAGTTATTGGGTCAAAACAACGATACCTCTTTTTACCTTCACCATAACCTAGAAAGACACAAATAGCAAATCAAGAGGACAATTTACCACGTTCTACATGAGGATGAAGAACAAAACAAGTACAACAAAAAACTCTAAATGAGGAATAATCAGGAACACACCAATATAACTTTTCAAAAAGAGACAAACCTGAACTATGAGACGATGAAATGGTATTAATCAAACTTATAGCAATAAGGACAACTTCTTCCCAAAACTCACTAGGAAAAGAAGCAGACAACAATAGAGAACAAGTAGTTTTGACAATATGCCTATGTTTTCTTTTTAGCAACTCTTTTTTGCTCAGGAGTATCTATACATGAAGTTTGGTGAATGGTTCCATCTAAGGCAAACAAGTGACAAAATTTATTAGAGGAGTAATCTCCATCCAAATCACACCTAAAACATTTGATTACAATAGAATGTTAAGTTTTAACAAGAGCTTGAAAGGTTGTGTATATCTCAAACAATTCAAAACGATGTTTCATTAAATAAACTCAATAATAATGATTATGATCATCAATAAATGAAACATAATATCGAGACCCTCATTTATGGTAATAGGAGAAGGTCCCCATACATTAGAATGAATCAAGTCAAATGTGAAAAAGAAACAAAAAAACTTTGATTAAAAGGTAAAGCGAAAAATATTGCTAGTTTACATCTACTACAATAAAAAATATCAAAAGTTTGCAAATTTCTTAAAGCTCATGTGGATGCCAAAAATCTCAAACGAGAAGACGAAACATGACCTAGACGAGAATGCTATAAATAAAAACTAAAAGATGAAGAACTCAAATAAAAACAAGACAAATCAATAATAGTAGTAGCAGCAATAACAATTGATACTTTTAACTCGTCTAAAATATACAGTTCATTCTCCCTACGACCTGTCCTAATCAGATTTTGAGACTGTAGATCCTATACATAACAAGAAGAAGAAGAAGAAATGACTAAATAATCATCAGAATCACATAAATGACCAATGAAAGCAAGATTTCATTTGAGTTTTCGAATAAGATAAACATTAGGGAAAGACAAGTGAGGTGTTATAACAGAACCAACACTTATTAAGGGCATAGGAGTGCCATCAACAGTCATAACAGGAATGGAAGGCAAAGGGGACACAAGTAAAAGATGAAGAATCTCGAGACCCATGATGTGAAGCACCAGAATCTAAGACCCATTTAGAACATGACATACCTGAGGAACTATGAGGCAACTGACCTATGGAAGGAGAAATGAACATTACTTATGGCTGTAAGGAGAGAAACTTCTGAAATCGCTTAGCTAGAGTACTATGATCAGTGATAAAGCCTGATGAAGTTATTGCTGCAATATTGTGGTGGTGGTTTATAACCCTAGAGGTGGTCTATAAGCATTAGATTGTGACTGACTGTCATGCTTCCAAACTTGATTCTGTTTTCTAAACTTCGAACACTAGGCCTTCCAATGACCTTTTTGCTTATAGAAACCGCACTTATCGAATCCAACTCTTGTGTAAAGCTTATTATGATGATTAGAGAATGGCTTAAAGGGTACTGTTAGTACAAAAGGATTTGAAGCGGAAAGAATTATCTTTTTAGAATAAGACTAAATACGTATTTCTCCATCCAATAACTCACTAACAACATAGTTAACAGAAGGTAGTGGAGAACGATGTAGAATTGAACCTCTAAGTCTTTCAAAATCACTGCGAAGTGCTGTTAAAAACTGTACCAATCGTTAGTACTTTCTACGCTCAATATAGGCACCACATGCCTTTAATTTTGCCGATTATGTAAGAGCTAATTGATCCCAAAGATCTGTCATAGCATAATAAAACTCCTGAATACTCATATTCTTCTGATGAAGAGCTCGTATGTCATTCTCTAACTAATATTGCTTTGAAAATTTTGATTGCGTGAATAACCTTTGCAGATAATCTTAAACCTCATTTGTTGTCTTATAGTTCGCCAATTGCACGCCTATGGAATGCTCAACAGAATTGTTGATCCAAGTAATAATCTTTGCATTATTTGCTTCCCATGTATCTATCAAAACAACATCCCCTTCCTTAGTATTCTTGGGTATCACATAAGTTCCACTAACATATTCCCACATCTTCTTACTCTTAAGAAAATTTCTCATTACATAACTCCAGTATGAATAATTCTTTCCATCCAACCTCACAATCATAGACTGACGTGAATCATCTCTTTCGGTGGCTATAATTAACAAACAAAACCAGAACACAAAAGCAATGAAAGACAAAGTACCAAATTGCAAAAACTGAACAGATATCGCAGAAACAAAACAAATATCTTCTTGAAATTATATAATTACTCCAAAACACAACACAAATTACAGAAACTGAATGCAAATATTAAATTGTAGAAGTTGAAGGAAAGGAGAAAATACCAGATTTTGTAGAAGCGGAAGACAAAATATCACTCTAAATTTTTTTTGAGATTAACCCTTGTTCCATAAAATCAGCTCTAATACCATGTTAAGTTAATTTAGATTAAAATAAAATACAAACGAACATAAAGAGAAGGAGGTTGGAATTCTCATTAATTTGTTTATTCGAAAGTCCTTGAGTTAACCTAAATACAAAGAGATTATATATAGGTTAAAGTAAAATTATTATTCAACAAAAGTAAATTTATTATTTAACAGTATTCACACCAAACAAGATTGGGTTGTTAGTGGGAGGAACCACTGGTGGTGGCTTTGAAACACTTAGAGGGGATAAAACACACTGGTTTTATTACAAAATTCGAAGCTTACAATTACACAAAACAAAAGCTTAATACACGCCCTCTCTCTCTCTATTCTCTTTCAAGTGTTTCTCACAATTCTCTCCACACAAATAAACACAAGCTGGGCACTCTATTTATAGATAAAAAACAGAATACGAAAATCTACTGTTCCAGGTGTGAAGGCGGCTGTTGACCGGCGGTGTGAAGGCGGCTGGCGGCTGTGGCAGCTGTGGAGGCGGCTGGCGGCTGCGGCTGGTGGCTGGCGGCTGGTCGGTTGGTGGCTGGTCGGTGGCAGCTGGTGGTTGCCTTCCTTGACCATCTAGATGTTGAGTTTAATATTCAACAAATCTCCCCCTTAAACTCAATCGAGGGATGTCATGCCAAGCATGAACACTTCTCCTTTTAATGCCTTCTTTCTGCTTGTAGACCCTTTTGACACCTATTGCTTTCTTCTTTTCTGGTGGGTCCTTATCTGCATGGAAACAAAACAGAGTTGTATCTTCCATGACCTGAGTGGTATCATACAACTCTTCAAGATTCCGCATCTTTCTTGGTCCTTCTGACGAGGATGCTGATGGCGGTGTTGATGATGATGCTCCTGGTGTGTTCCTCCTGTTGAATACAGGGAATCTGTGTACCGGACTTTGTGGTTCAGCTGCTGGTATAAATACCGGACTTTGTGGTTCAGCTGCTGGCACAATTGGTTCTTCGACAAGTACTGTTGGTACTTCTTCACCTTCAAGGATCAAATCAAGATTGATCCATTTGATTGCTTCTTGATCACCATTCCATGCCCAAGATTTATCTTCTTCAAATATAACATCTCTACTCGTAATCACCTTCTTCGTGATGGGATTATACAGCCTGTATCCCATCCTTCTTTCACCATATCCGACAAAGATGCATTGCTCGCTTTTATCATCGAGCTTCCTCCTTCTTGCATCTGGGATCTTTGCATATGCCACACAACCAAAGACTCGTAGATGAGTTACACTTGGTTTGTGACCACTCCATGCTTCTTCTGGAGTGACTCCTTGCAAACTTCTGGTCGGGCAGCGATTCAACAGATACACTGCACATGATACAGCTTCAGCCCAGTATTGCTTGGGCAGCTTCTTTGCTTTGAGCAAACTTCTAGCCATGTCAAGAATCGTGCGATTCTTCCTTTCTGCTACACCATTCAGCTGTGGTGTATAAGCTGGCGTCGTCTGATGTCTGAGGCCTTGTTGTGTACAATAGGCTTCAAAGTCGTTGGCTGTATATTCTCCTCCTTGATCAGATCTCACTGTTCTGATCGTATAACCAGTTTGCTTCTCCACAATTGCTTTAAAATCTTTAAAACAATTGAATACTTCTGACTTCCTCTTCAGAAAGTATATCCATGTCTTTCTACTAAAATCATCAGTAAAAGTGAGGAAGTACCTATTTTGTCCAGTCGACATAGGCGTAATTGGGCCACACACATCTGTGTGTACTAACTCCAGTGGCCTCTTTGCTCTCCAGTTGACTTCTTTGGCAAAACTGGATCTGTGATGTTTGCTGAGGACACAACTCTCACAGACTTCATCTGGATGATCAATGTGAGGCAAACCTTTGACCATCTTCTTGCTTGCTAGCATCTTCATACTCGTGAAGTTCAGATGTCCAAGCCTCAGGTGCCAAAGCCATTCTTCACTGTTGGTGATGGCACTCAAACACCTTGTTGCATCATACTGGATGTTCAAAGGAAACATCCTATTCTTGGACATTTTCACGTAGGCCATTAATCTCCCATTGTTGTCTCTAATTGTCAGATGACAATTCTTTGAGTAAAAACTATATCCTCTCTCCAAAAGTTGGCCTAAGCTGATCAGGTTCTGCTTTATGGCTGGGACATAATACACATCGGCGATGTAGCTGGAATCGTCGTTCTTCATCTTGACTGGGATGCTGCCTTTACCTTTGAATGGAACCTTTGTGGTATCTCCAAAAGTAACTAGACCTTGCTTGGTCTCATCTAGATCACCAAATAACTCTCGGTAGCCGCACATGTGATTGCTGGCTCCAGTATCTAGATACCATATATTTTCTTGTTTCTCGCCAAGTTCTTGTTGGACAAGAAATGCAGATGCTTCTCCATCATGCTTCTCTACATAGTTGGCTTGCTCACGTGTCTCGAACGGAGCTTTCATTCTGCATTCAGTGCTATAGTGCCCAAATTGATTGCAGCTATAACATTTGATATTCCTCTTGTCACGGTTATTGTAACCGCCTCCTCTTCCTCTAGGAGTGAATGCTTGTTGGCCTCGGCCTCCTCTGGTGGTGTTTCTACCACCTCTTCCTCTAAAGCTTGTATTCCAAGAACCTCTTCCTTGGAATTGCTGGAATCCTCCTCTGGATTGTTGACTTCCTCCTTGAGTGGTGTAGCCACTTGATGAAGTCTCCCCTTGCTCATATCTATCCTTGAAAGACAGCTTTGCTTGTAAGGCATGCTCAATGGCCTTATCTTCATTTCGCATTACAATCTTCTGCTCATGAGCTTGCAAAGAACTCATAAGCTCATCCACTATCAACTTGTCCACTTCCTTGGACTCTTCAATTGCGACAACAACATGATCAAATTTTGGATCTATGGATCTCAAAATTTTCTCAATAATTCGAGTATCTATGATGGCTTCTCCATTTCTCCTCATCTGATTGATTATCACCATAATCCTTGTATGATAATCAGAAATAGATTCTGAGGACTTCATTCGTAATAATTCGAATTCTCCTCTCAAAGATTGAAGACGAATCTTCTTGATTCTGTCAGCACCTTTGTATTTCTGTTGGAGAGCCTCCCATATATCATGTGACGTTTCAGCGGAAGCTATTATCTCGAATGTATCTTCATCAAGACCTTGATAGATGATGGTCTTTGCTTTGTTGTCCTTCTTTCTGTTGACTTTAAGGACTTGCTTCTGTGCCTCTTGTAAAGCATCTTCTCTTTCTTTGGACTCTGGTTCATCATAACCAGTTTGTACAATATCAAAACACTCTTGTGACCCTAGAAATGCCTTCAATCTGATGCACCAACTATCATAGTTGTCTTTGGTCAGCTTCGGGATAAGTGTATGTGTACCTTCTGTAGTCATTTTGCTCTTTTAATGACTATATCGCCTTCTAGGAGCCGAATTTGACCAAACGGACACTGTAGATCGATCCGGAATGGTCCAAATAGTTGGGAACCGGTCTGACTTTGTTGAAATCGGGTCAGAAAATGGGTGAACCGGTCCAAAAACCAATTCTGTATGGCGGGCGGTTCGCTGGGTTGAACCGGGAATATTCTGTGGAATATTCTGGGGAATATTCTTGGGAATATGCTGAGGAATATTCGTGGAATATTCTGGGGAATATTCCTTCGGCTCGGCTCGGCTCGGGTTACGGCTCGGCTTGTGGCTCGGCTGGACTCGGCGTATACGGCTCGGCGTGGCTCAAATATGGCGCGCGTGTGGCTCAGTCGTCTTCAACCTCGGGGCGCGTGGGTTGTGCATGGGCGATCTGGCTGAATATTCAAGCGGCGCGTGTGGGCTACCCCGAACTCCGATTTGGCTGATTTTTGCGGTAGTGAGTTCGTCTTGATGAGCTCTACACTGTGGAATGATCAAAACTTGTTTTTGACAATTTTGAAAATTCGGATATACCCCAAAACACTTCTGTTTTCCGACGAACGGGGCTCTGATACCAATTGTTAGTGGGAGGAACCACTGGTGGTGGCTTTGAAACACTTAGAGGGGATAAAACACACTGGTTTTATTACAAAATTCGAAGCTTACAATTACACAAAACAAAAGCTTAATACACGCCCTCTCTCTCTCTATTCTCTTTCAAGTGTTTCTCACAATTCTCTCCACACAAATAAACACAAGCTGGGCACTCTATTTATAGACAAAAAACAGAATACGAAAATCTACTGTTCCAGGTGTGAAGGCGGCTGTTGACCGGCGGTGTGAAGGCGGCTGGCGGCTGTGGCAGCTGTGGAGGCGGCTGGCGGCTGCGGCTGGTGGCTGGCGGCTGGTCGGTTGGTGGCTGGTCGGTGGCAGCTGGTGGTTGCCTTCCTTGACCATCTAGATGTTGAGTTTAATATTCAACATGGGTATGGTAACGTATTCCTATTGAACCAGTCCTGGATCATTAGATAGCAAGATTGGGTTTAAAAAAAAAAAATTAATTTGATTTTCAGTAATGTAAGGTATGGCTGTAAGTTGTTCAAAGCCCGGTTGTGTTTGATGCTATACAAATCTTGAGTTTAGCAGCAAATAGAGATCCTTTGTCTTTCTTTCTATTTTTTCAACAAGCATAACAGTTATCCTGACAAGGAAAAATGACAGGTAATTTGCAAAGAAGATCAAATAACAAGGACTTGAAGGAAGAACTAGAATTACCCTTCTTTAACATGGATGCGTTGGCTTCTGCAACAAATAACTTTTCTGTATCCAATAAAACTAGGACGAGGGGGTTTCGGACCTGTTTATAAGGTAATAATTATCCATAAACAGTCATGCAATATAGCTTCTGAGTGTTCATGGTACAAACTCCAGGCACCAATGGAGTTCTGTGGTATTGAAATTGTTCCACTACAGAACCAACCTTTTTTTAGCATAAAAGGATGACTGATTGGAAAGAATTCCTGAACAGATACAAGCTGCATGAATTTCTCTAAGAATTCAGGAGACAACGTATGATTTGCTTATGATGCTGAGTAATTATTTACAGGGAACATTAACAGATGGACGAGAAATAGCTGTCAAGAGGCTCTCTAAGAATTCAAGACAAGGACTTGATGAGTTCAAAAATGAAGTCAAACATATCGTGAAACTTCAGCACCGGAATCTAGTGAGGCTTCTTGGATGCTGCATTGAAGGAGATGAAAATATGTTGGTCTACGAGCTTTTGCCTAACAAAAGCTTGGACTTCTACATTTTTGGTATGAATCTCACAGAACTTTTCAAAAAGCTATTCCAATGTTTCAAATCAATTTTTTAGCCCTTCGTAAGGTTGTTTTGTAGGGGAAGATTTCTCCACTTTCATGCTGACAAATTCTGCCATATATGTATATGTAATTGTAACTCAAAATTCACTGATCGTAACTTATCATCTCCTTTTTTCTAGTTCCTTCACCAACATTTATGAATCTGATAAGAGATGTAATGGATTGACTTGGGCAGATGAGACTCGAAGCTTGCTACTAGATTGGCCTAAGCGCTACAACATCATCAACGGGATTGCTCGAGGACTCCTTTATCTTCACCAAGATTCCAGACTAAGAATAATCCACAGAGATCTGAAAACCAGCAATATTTTGTTGGATGACGAAATGAATCCAAAAATCTCAGACTTTGGCCTGGCTAGAAGTTTTGAAGAAAATGAAACTGAAGCCAATACTAATAAAGTGGCTGGAACGTAGTGAGTGTCTTCATCTCCATCATACGCATTTTATCTTCATAGTCCGCAAATGGAACTTAAAATTCTATGAATACTTGCAGTGGTTACATATCTCCAGAGTACGCAAATTATGGGCTCTACTCGCTAAAATCAGACGTCTTCAGCTTTGGAGTATTGGTGGTAGAGATAGTGGGTGGCTATAGGAACAGAGGATTCCGTCATCCAGATCACCACCTCAACCTTATTGGGCATGTAGGAGTCAAAGCTATGTTACTTATTATCTTTAATTTCAATATATTCTTGAGTACTTTTTTCAGAAACCAGATGCCTGCACATGTTTAATGAGACCTGAACACTTTAAATCTTCAATGTGTTATTTATTGACAGCATGGTTTTGTTTATCAGGCTTGGAGACTGTTCAAACAAGGCAGGCCTCTGGAACTGGCTGCGGGATCAAAAGTTGAAACACCCTATTTGTCTGAAGTGCTACGTTCAATTCACGTGGGGCTTTTGTGTGTGCAAGAAAATCCAGAAGATAGACCAAACATGTCATATGTGGTTTTGATGTTGGGTAATGAAGATGAATTGCCTCAGCCTAAACAACCAGGATTTTTCACTGAAAGGGATCTTGTTGAAGCAAGCTATTCATCGAGCGAGAGCAAACCACCTTCGGCAAACGTATGCTCAGTTTCAGTGTTAGAGGCAAGATAGATTACTTGTATTTTTATTATTATGAAAACTTGTGTGCTTGTTTTGCGTGGTCTCGATGTTTGTGATCGTGTGCTCATAAAAACTCTGCTGAATGTTTTCCATGGCAAGGTTAATTTATAGGAAATTATTAACATATTTCAGTGAAAAAATAAAAAGGGAACTTGAGAGGCTAAAATTTAACCCCAATAAAAATACAACTCAAGCTTTTAGAGGAGAGGAAATTAAGCAAACTAGGCTCTCGACTCGATTGAGGCCTGGATTTGGATGCATTGTAAAATAATTTTTTCCACTACAAAACATTATTTTATCCTAACTTAAATTTGAACTTGGGTTTGGCTTTTAAAGAATTACCAGTCCAGTCCATGAATGGTAAAATTGATTAGTTTTCTTCTAGAAGGATTTTTGTAGATCTGAACAGTTTTTTCAGCTCAAAAGACATGTATTTTAAAGCTCCATATATTTAGGTTTAATTCAAATTTTATCTAATAAGAGAATTTTATCAGCTTTTAGTTTCTAAAATTGTCTGTAAAAGGGATTGAAGAAGAGTGTTTTCAAGCTGGTTTTTCTGCACTATCCAGATAGATTTTTCAACAAAATTTGACATTCTTCTTCACATATTTTGCATCTTAAATCCTCCGGTTTTTTAAGCTTTATTCCTTTTTGTTTTCCTCATAATATAGATCATAGTTTTAGTCCTTGTAGAAAGACATTAAGTATAATTTATTTGTATTTATTGAACATTGTTTACGAGCGCACCTAAAGAAGACGGTGTTGTTGAAATCCTGTGAGACTTATTGAAGTGAGTTTTTTTACACAAAGTAAGGAGGAATAAAGCTTTAAGGATAAATGATTTAAACTTTGGCGGAAAAAAAAAGAGATTGGTAATATTCTAAAATCTTCAACAAGTTATTACTTTAAATTGGTTTTGTTTAAGTATATATTTTTTATACAAATTCAGTATACATGCTAGAATTGTATTTCTATATCTTATGCAAGTCTAAATATTGACCTAATATGCATGCTATTGTTTTTTTATTGCACGATTATCATGTCTTATTGGGTTTTAAAATCTATACATGCATCGATAACGATAAATTTAAGGTAATATTTGGGAGTCCCTAGGATTTCATTAGATAGATCTAGAGTTGTATCGTTTGCATATAAATTATGTGACCAAGTGCTCACGAGTAGGGGCAGAGCTAGGGGGAGCTTAGCGAGGGCCTTAGGCCCTTGCAAAAGTCTTAAAATGTTATAACTAGACCAAACTATTTTAAAAAAAAAAATGGAAAACATTGTCATTTTCCATTAAAGATATAAATCTCTAATTAATAATAATTTAGATTACTGCATCTCTCTTCATAAGTGTGTGAGGGTGACTTTTCTTTCTTATTTTAGTTCTCTAACGAACTAAATCGACTTATTGAAGAACAATTGTCTTCATGTTGCCATCTTATACTTCTTATTCATGAATTGTTATTCATTGATGGGGTAATCAGATTCTAATAGTGTTGGTGCCTATGTTCAAAATTATCTTTGTGTCACACTTCCAAATATGATTTCTTGGCTTTTCGAGAGTTGTATCGTTTCCAAATGAGTTATGTCATTCTCACAAGCAAAGGCATAGCTAGGGGGAGTTTAGTTGGGGCGAAGCCCCTACAAAAGTCTTCAGATTTTATAACTAGACCCAACTCTATTATATATATATATATATAAAACGAAAATGTTGTCATTTTCCATAAGAGATATAAATCCCTAGTTAAAACGACAATAGCCACACCAGCAACCTAAAATCCTCCCTTCCTCTATTGTTTTCCCTGGCCATTACCCACCAAAATCCTTCAATTGAGACGGTCTAAAATTCTCCCTACTTTTTTCTAAGCCACAACAAATAATATTTAATGGGCAACAATATAGTTTCCATATGTGGCTTGGACTCCATATTAATGTGGAATCGTATGGAAACAATTATTCTATCCTTATTATAATAGAAATCTATCATTAAATAAGTTTTCAAGTCCGTTAAGAATACTTTACAAACAAGAAAACTAAAAAGGAGACAACTTCATATTTGATTCTCCTAACTTGTACGAGACTTTTAAAAGACAACAAATCTGATCCTATCATATTTAAGATATTAAATTTGGATTTATTATTGTTATTATTATTTTCTTCTTAGTTTATGATTTATTTATATTATCTACTCCTATCATATTTAAGATATTAAATTTGGATTTATTATTGTTATTATCATTTTCTTCTTAGTTTATGATTTATTTATATTATTTGAGTTTAATTGTAGGTGGACATCATAAAAGTTCATATAATGGGTCCATTAGAGTTTGTTTCAGTCTAGAGTTAGTATAAATAAATACATAACCAGATATGAAAGTTAGATAGTTCAAATTAATAAAATTTCTTCAATAGGTGTTGATGTTTTCTCTCAACCCTTCCTTTTTATTCAAGTCTTTCAACACAAGATAATTGATGAATAATGCCATGCTCTTGATAAAAAAAAAGGCATACTAAACTCTTGTCCATTATCTAATCTAAGAGTTCAAATATTAGTGTTGAAATGAGTATGAACATAAGCTATAAAGTTGGTAAGAATAGCTTTAGTTTCTTATTTGAATTTCATTAAAAAAAAACTAGGTGAATGTAGTGTAATCATCAACAACGGTAAGGAAGAATCTATAACCAGAGTAAGAAAGAACAAAAAAAGGCCCCCTAATATCAATGTGAACCAATTGAAAGGCTTGATTGGATTTATCAGTTGACAGAGGTAAAGAAAGCCTTTTTAGCTTAGCTAAAGGACAAATCTCGTAGATAGAATTGCTAGTAGCTGTTACAGAAGAATCAGAACTACTTAGGACATTAATTTTTTATGTTGAAATATGGCCTAAACAAAAATGCTAATTATCAGAGGCAACGATACATGAGTTGACCAATGAACTAAAAGGCAAGCCAATAGAGCTAGGAAGGATTTCAATATTAGATTGAGCAAAAGGTTTGTGAAGATGGTATAGGCTAGATTAAACTTCAACAAGCCCAATCATCCTCCATTTGCTTAGATGTTGCAAGATACATTTTGTTTGAAGAAAAAATAATCCAACAGAATTATCAGCAATTAATCTTAAGACAGAAACAAGATTGACATTAAAAGATGGAACATAAACAGCATTGTGTAAAATGATATCATGAGAAAATTTAATAGTTCCAATAAAAACAATTGGAACCATTTGACCATTTGGTAAATGAACTTTGGAAGGAGTTCTAGGCAAAATAATTGAAGAAAAAAGAAGAGGGCTACAGATCATATGATATGTTGCTCCTGTATCAAGAATCCAAGTGAGTTGATTCTATGATGAAGAAATTGTAACAGTCCGACTATATGACTTGATCAATGTTAAAAGATCCTAACATATCCTCTTAATTTAAGGGTGTGATTTTTTTTTTTTAGCAAACATTCGGTAGAGTTTTGTTTATATTTATGACATCCCAAGCTATCGACTACTATTAATTTACTCAATCAACCCATCATCACAAAGTCCCATAATTCTGGATCTTATATCAAACATCATAATTCAACACCTCATTCAATCCACACAATTTATATATATATATATATATATATATATATATATATATATATATCCTATAAGTAAGTTCAATATGAAAATAGTCCACATATCATATCATAAAGCTTAAAAGAAAATGAATACTAACTTGCAAAGAAAGCACTTACAACAGAGTAAGTATTCTTAAACATTTCAAAAGGGTTAATTACAAGATAACTAAAATACTATATGTTAAGCTAAACGTTTATAAATACATAAAGGTTTACATAAAAGTATACTACATAAATGCGTTAATTCTCTTTTGTTTAAGTTAAATATTAACATAAGCTTGATAAAGTAGAGTCCTAAACTAATTATCTCCATGGATATTTGATGGACCTGTTACATATCATTATGTTGATAAAGAAATATATATATATATATATATATATATATATATATATATATGCTTATGTAATGTATATGAATGAAGCATTAATTTTCTATCGGATCCATAAGAATTCTAATAAATAACTTAAATTTTACTTGTAAATCTTTTAAACCCAATTAATACTCATTTGCATATTCTTAATTTGAATACTCGTATTTACTTGCATGAACCGAGTGACCCTACAAAGTCTAATCTTGTAATTCATTTCCCAGCAATCCTATCAAGGATGTCATTAGCCAAAGCTAATCTTTCCCCGGCAGTCCTATCACAGATTCCATTAGCCGAAGCTAGTCTTGTAAATCATCTCCCAGCAATCCTATCACGAATGTTATTAGCCAAAGCTAATCTTGTAAATCATCTCCTCATCTCCCGACAAACTTATCACGGATGCCATTAGCCGAAGCTAATATTGTAAATACGCTAGACTTTATTTACACTAAACATGATATTTATTGTAATTGCATTTACCAGAAGAATTTTAAATTGTATAAGTGCAAATAGGAGGAAGATCATGCACCTGCTTCGTTTGTCTCGCGACCTCCCCTAATAGAAGATCCAATCCTAGTTGCTCTTCCTGAATCACAAGGAATTTTTTGTTATGATTCCTTTAAGCCGATAGTATAGAGAATCCATATTCATCCATTACTCATATGTTACTTTCTATGCATGTTCATTTCCTCATAATAGCATACATATATATATCATGTATATTTTCAAAGTTAGTATCTCAATGTGCAAGAGTTCATATGACTCAATTCTTTTATATTCTTATATATAGTATTCACGTGAAAGTCTAATGTTACTATCTAACTTTGAACTGTTACTATCTAACCGTTGCGTACTAGACATTGAACTGTTACTATCCAACTGTTACTGTCCAACTGTTATTGTCTAAACAATGAATTGTTACTGTCCAATCATTATTGTCTATATATTGAACTGTTATTGTCCAACTGTTACTGTCCAATCCTTACTGTCTAGACATTGAACTGTTACTGTCCAACTATTACTCTCTAGACATTGAACTATTGCTGTCCTTCTGTTACTATCCAATAGAATCAATCACGACTCATTCTTGGTTGGTAACCCATAATTGGAGTTCTACATCTGCAAATTGAGCAAGACCAATTTCAGTGGTTAGCTAACATCCAATTCTATCATTTTTATGAGGAACCCAATCCTAATTCCCTCATCCTCCTACCCGAAATATCACCAAAAGTAAGAAGATGAATATGTCCAGATTCATCACTGATGCAACCATATTATTCGATAGTTTCACCCACATTTAACTAGTGTTTTGCCTATGTTTTATATATAAAATGCCTTGATATTCTTTGTTTTATGTTTTGAAGGCACTTTTGGATGAAAGATGCAAAAAGGAGTAAATTGAAGGTAATTGGCAGATTTGACGTTCAGTCGATGTTTTGTGCAGAACGTGAGCTCTAAAGGTCGAAATGAAGTGATTCCAGTGGCATTAAAAAGCTAACATCCATACCTTTCTGGAAATCTAAGGCAAGACAATAAAATAAGGAAGAGCATGGAAATCGCAGCTTTCAAAGTCAAATCTCGCAATCTGCCAATGTTGACCTTCGGTCAATCCGACTTGAATATCTAGAGCTACAAAAGTCCAATTGATGCAAACTCAGTTGTTTTGGATTCCGGACTCAAAGGCATATAAGCGCGCCAAATTGCAACAAAAAATGATATCATATGAGGGAGATATGAGTTTTCAAAGATGACAACTGAATTCTGCCAGCAAACAGGTTTCGTGAAGAAACGAGTCCAGATTACGTTCCGAAGCATCTAAACTGACATCCAAGTTTTTATTTCAGCAATGTAGCTCCTCTAAGTCAAAGCTTGAAGATTTCATGCAAAGTTATTTCTCCTTTTTTAGGAAAATAGTTATTGAACTACTTAAATGTAAATTGTCTACTTAAGGGAGGACTATTTTGTAAAATAGAGATTAGGGTTTCCTAGCATATAAAAAGAATGAGAGAAGAGAAGGGGGGCAGCCACCCAAAAGGAGAAAAACGCCCCCCTACTCTAAGAAACCCTAAATCATGCATTCTTCCATCTTTTTTATTAGTTGTTCAATAAACATGCAAGGCTAAACTCATTTTCTTGGTTGCAAGGACATGGAAACCTTTGGATTTCAAGAACTGTGAGATCTATTTTACCTTTTCTTTTCAGTTTATATGATGAATATGTTTGTTCTCCTATGCTTATTTTTCCTATGATTGTTTATTTTAATTGCTAGAGCGGACTCTAAGTTATTATTATAGACAATTTATTGCTAAGTTTGATATCAAAACCGGAGTTATGGTATATGAACTTGTGAAGCAACTGAGTTTAATAATTGTAGCGGATCTACGTTATTAATCTTAGGGAGAACATTCGATCAAAGCAACATAAGCAGACAACTTAGTTGTTAAGATTAATGAATTTATCTAGATCTTAAGGCTGCCATTGGATTAAATCATTAGTGCGGACACTGTGATTATTTGTTGGTTAGAGTTAGTTATACGGCGGATCCGTTAATTAACCAACGTTAAGAAAAGATAAAAATTCAGAATATAAACTGGAATTTCGTTTCAAGGATCAGTTCTGATTTCTATAGGTGGATGTGTGCTTGCGACCAAGGTTTGTTCTCTTGATAATTTCTGATTTTATTAAATTTTGTTTGATAATTTTCTTTTTTATTTTTCTTTAGCCTATATAACATCCAACCCCCCCCCCAAATTGCATAACGTATAGCATACAAATTTGAACTAAATCTTCCTCGTGGGATCGACCCCTTGCTTGCTCTATAATATCTTGTGTGTTGTGTTTGAAGCTAGGGTAATTAATTTATGCGACCGCGACATCGCAACAAACGTATAACATAAAATCTGAACTAAATCTTCCTCGTGGGATCGACCCCTTGCTTGCTCTATACTATCTTGTGTGTTGTGTTTGAAGCTAGGGTAATTAATTTGTGCGACCGCGACATCACAACAAATTTTGGCGTCGTTGCCGGGGAAGTAATTTTAGTTGATTCTTGTGCTTTTACTGTTATTTTTTCTTTCTGTGATTGTTATTTATATTTCTGAAAAAAAAAACAGAGAAACAGAATTTTTGCTTGCGGCGGTACTGTTCACTTGCGGCAACGGTACTGTTCAAAACAGAGTTTTTGGTGGAATTAGGTTTGGGTGTTTTGTTTCTTGAAGGGAAACGATGTTCTAAACAGAACTAGTGGTAAACCACTAACCCCACTCTATCGAGGCCAAACTCCACTGTTTTCTAGGGTTTTTAGGCAGTTTTAGTTTTTAACGTAAGATTTTCGTACAATTTGCATTGTTTTCGATCTCTTGCGTGGTTGGTTTCTTTTGAGTTTTCTTGATGCTTTATGCCAGTAACCCGTTCTACTAATCAAAGTCAAGTGCAGTTAGATCTCGAAATAGAAAAAACTTTACGCAGGTTACGAAAGGAAGCTCGCCTTAACACCATGGCTAATGCACGACAACAAACACTCAAGGAGCTTGCTGCTCCTAACGTGGAAAATCAGCCATTATGCATAAACATCGACAATAGTGTAAATTTTGAGCTCAAATCTGGTTTTATACATTTGCTACCAACATTTAATGGTCTTGCAGGAGAAGATCCTCATACTCATCTCAAGGAGTTTCATATGGTTTGTGTTGGCATGAAACCGAATGGAGTTGACGAAGAACAGGTTAAGTTAAAAGCTTCCCTTTCTCTTTAAAAGGGGCAGCAAAAGCATGGCTTTTCTCCATTCTCCCAGGTTCAATTGGAACTTGGAATGACATGAAAAAGATCTTCCTTGAGAAGTATTTCCTAGCATCTCGAGTTGCCAACATAAGAAAAGAAATATGTGGGATTCGACAATCTCATGGAGAGACACTTTCCGAGTATTGGAAAAGATTTGAGCAACTATGTATTCAATGCCCTCATCATCAAATACCCGATCAGCTGCTCATTCAATATTTCTATGAAGGATTGATACCTACTGACCGTAGTATCATTGATGCTGCAAGTGGAGGGGCATTGGTAGATAAGACACCCGAGGCTGCACGCCAATTAATCTCAAACATGGCAGCCAACTCGAAACAGTTTGGCACTCGTGGATACTTCGCAAACAAACGAGTAAATGAGGTAAGTATTTCTAACCTTGAGAATAAAGTTGATGATCTTACTGCTCTTGTGCGTTCTTTGACTTGTGGCAATGTACAACAGGTGAAAGCTTGTAGCATATGCTCCTTACAAGGACATACTTCAGATATGTGCCCAACAATGCAAGAAGATTACATTGAACAAGCTAATGCAGTTGATGGAGCATTTAATGGACAACCTCAGCGTAAGTATGATCCTTTTTTCCACACGTACAATCCTGGTTGGAGAGATCATCCTAACCTACGGTATGGGAACCAACCTCAACAAGGCAATCAAGGCCGACAATTCCATCCCAATGGATTTCAATCCCAACAGAATTATCAAGCAAGACAGCCCCCTCCATTCACAAACTCCAATGTTATGGGGTCTTCATCCAATGATGATCTTCATGAGATGATGAAAACTTTGGCTTCTAACACTGTGACTTTGCAACAAAATGTCATGTCTTTTCAACAGGAAACAAGGTCAAGTATTCACAACTTGGAGAAGCAAATGGGGCAAGTAGCTTCAAGTATGGGGAAATTGGAAGCACAAATGAATGGAAAATTGCCCTCCCAAGCATTGAATCCAAAAGAGAATGTTAGTGCGATCATGCTGCGAAGTGGGAAAGAACTTGAAGAGAAAAGGTTAAAAAAAATTGAGATGGAGGAAGAAGAAGAGATACAAACTGAATTGAGTACAAAGAAGGAACATCCTCCTCCTCCACAAACTGAAACATCGACCAACACTCCAAAGGTAACTCCTCACTCAATGAATTCCAGTTTTAAAACAATTCCACCCTTTCCTGTGAGTTCTTCTAGGTCAAAGAAAGAGGAAAAAGAAAAAGAGATTTTAGAGGTTTTCAAGAAAGTAGAACTCAACATTCCTTTGCTTGATGTTATCAAGCAAATTCCCAAGTATGTCAGATTTTTGAAGGAGTTGTGTACTACCAAGAGAGCTTTCAAACTGAAAGGTCATGAAATGGTAAGTATGGGTGAAGTTGTATCTGCTGTTATTCAAAATAATATGCCTTTGAAGCAAAAGGACCCAGGTGCGTTTACTATCCCATGTGTTATTGGTAATGCTAGTTTCAAAAGGGCCTTGTGTGATTTAGGTGCATCCATTAGTGTTATGCCCAAACATGTTTATGATTCTCTTAGTTTTGAGCCTTTGAATAAAACTAGCATTGTAATACAACTTGCGGATCGTAGTTTTGTTTACCCACTTGGTGTGATAGAAGATGTTCTAGTCAAGATTGATAGTTTGGTCATTCCATGCGACTTTTATATTCTTGATATGGAACATGATTCTTATGGTTCATCAAACAACACTCCTATATTGTTTGGGAGACCATTCTTGAAAACTGCCAATACAAAAATTGATTGTGGTAAGGTTACTTTGTCTATGGAGGTAGGAGATGAAAAAATTGAATTTAATTTTCATGATGCAATGACATATCCTTATAGCAATGTTTATTCTATCACATGTTATGACCAAGTTGATAAGTATGTGCAGCTAGTTTGTGATTTTAATAGTGAGGATGGATTAAGAGTAGCTTTGAGCTATGGCTATGATGTTACCAAAATAGAAGAGATGGAGAGGCACATATGTGTTCTCCAAAACATACATGAATCAGCATTGGCTTTGCAAGCTTTGCAAATTGTCCTCCATGATGGAGGAGTCATTTACCCCATCATGGACAGTGAATGGGTGGCGCCTATCTTTTTGGTGCCTAAAAAGATTGGAATTATATGGGAAGAGATTCGAAATGATGCTTATGAGAATGCAAGGATTTACAAAGAAAAGACTAAGAGTCTCCATGACCGAATGATTACAAGAAAAGAGTTTAATGTTGGAGAAAAAGTCCTTCTTTATCATTCGCGTTTGAAACTTTTTCCTGGAAAGTTGTGCTCCCGTTCGATTGGACCCTTTGTTGTTTCTAATGTTTTTTCTTATGGTGCAGTTGAAATTACAAGTTTAGAAACCAACAAAGTACTCAAGGTAAATGGGCATCGTTTGAAACCTTTCTATGAAGGTTGGATAGCCAAACTCACCGCTTCTAAACTATGAAGAATAAGCATGCCACATGTCAAGCCAATGACATAAAACAAAAGCGGTTACTAGGAGGCAACCCAGCACAAAAAGAAAAAAAAATCAGATTTGCTTTCTTTTTCGTTATCTTTTATTTTTTCGCATTTTAATTTATTTTCTGTCATTCTCTTATGTTCCTTTGCTTTTATTTCAACATTGAGGACAATGTTGTGTTTTAAGTGTGGGGGTATTGGGAGAATTTTGGTTTTCTTATTTTAGTTTTCTTTGTTGTTCTTTAAAAAAAAAAAATGTGTTTGATCTTTTTAACTCCCATTGGTTTTTGAGAATATGAGTATTATATATGAGAATTAATTGAGATAGATGAAGATATAAATCAAATGAAGGAGTATGCATGCAAATTTTAAGGTTTAATTGGTTTAGAGATTGACTTTGAGAATATGCCATGTTGACTTTATAGTGTTATACCAATGTAAGCTTTTGAGCCTTCAACATTATATTCTTTGAGTGTGCATTCTTTCAATGATATGTATCTCTAGAACTTGCTTCATATCTTGTTGAGATTACATTCGCATTACATATATACATGAAGATGATAAAGGCATTAGGAATTTTAACCATTTGAGCCAAAAAGCCAACCTAAAGCATATTATCCTTAATGAGCCCCTTTTGAGCTTGTTTATCTTTTCTTTGTTTTATCCATGTATAAGCCTTAACTTTTTATATGTTTCTCTTTTCCCCTGGCCAAGGATTAGTAGAGCATATACTTGTGATATCTTATGGAATTATGGTTGGAAATTATGTGAAAAGAAAGAAGAAGTGATGCTTGATGAAAATATGGGCAAGTTGCCAAAGGTGAAAAACAAAACAAAACAAAACAAAACAAAAAAAAAAAGAAAAAGAAAGAAAGAAGTGTTCCTTTATGTTCTTAAGATTTTATGTTGAAAGAGCTTGAAATCAAAAGAAGTTAAGCATTGGTGATTAAAGATAGAAAATTTATGTGCTTTGACGGAATATCTTGTTTGAAATATCATTTTTTAGAATGCTCTACTTTATTTGGTTTGAACCTTCTCTTTTACTCTCTTTTACCTTACCTTAACCTTAGCCCCATTACAACCGGAAATAAGACCTTTTGATTCATGCATTGCTTGTAATATGTTAGTAATGGAGATGAGATTGAAGAGCAAGCTTATGGTAGAACATATTCATTGATTGAATTTGAGAGATTTAAACACATAAGCCCTAAACACGTGAGTGTTGGAGTGTATATCAATGAGAGGACCTATCACTTTGGCATGGCATAGATTTCATTTAAATCCCAACAATTAATTGAGTTTTGAAGTTTCCATGTAAATAAATTCATGAAAATTTATACTATTTATCCTTCTTGATTTTATTCTTGTTTATAATGCATATATTCTTGGATATTGATGGGAGATTAGGAGATTGCTCATAGTGATTTGATTTAATTTAATTTAACTTTGATTTGATTTTACCTATCCTTTCTCAAGGACGAGCAAGAGCTAAGTGTGGGGTTATTTGATACAACTATATTATTCGATAGTTTCACACACATTTAACTAGTGTTTTGCCTATGTTTTATATATAAAATGCCTTGATATTCTTTGTTTTATGTTTTGAAGGTACTTTTGGATGAAAGATGCAAAAAGAAGTAAATTGAAGGTAATTGGCAGATTTGACGTTCAGTTGATGTTTTGTGCAGAACGTGAGCTCTAAAGATCAAAATGAAGTGATTCCAGTGGCATTAAAAAGCTAACATCCATACCTTTCTGGAAATCTAAGGCAAGACAATAAAATAAGGAAGAGCATGGAAATCGCAGCTTTCAAAGTCAAATCTCGCAATCTGCCAATGCTGACCTTCGGTCTTTCCGACTTGAATATCTAGAGCTACAAAAGTCCAATTGATGAAAACTCAATTGTTTTGGATTCCTGACTCAAAGGTCTATAATCAATGTCCAATCGTAGAAGAAGAACCTAATGTAGAGGCAGCTAGGTTTTTTGATTTATTGAAAGATTCTGACGAACCATTATGGGATGGCTGCACAAACCACAGTAAATTATCAGCCGTGGCACAGGTGTTCACCATCAAGTCAGATCACAGGTTGACTGAGGCCGGGTATGACAAAATTATTGATTGGGCAAGAAGCATTTTACCTGAAGGGAACAGGCTTAAAGAGAACTTCTATGCTGCGAAGTCCATGATGAAACCCCTCGGTTTAGGATACCAGAAAATTGACATGTGCCCTAACTTCTGCATGTTATACTACCTTGAAAATGCTGAGATGACCGAGTGCATGACATGCGGGCATTCCCATTACAAACCCAGAACTGGTAGGGGGAAGACTCTAGTGGCATATAAAAAACTTAGATATTTCCCGATCACACCTAGACTGCAGAGGTTATTTATGTCACCAAGGACTGCTGAGCACATGACATGGCACCAAACACACGATGCCGTTGATGGTGTGATGATGCATCCTTCTGACGGCGAAGCGTGGAAACGCTTTAACATTGTGCATCCTGACTTTTCTGCTGAATCAAGGAATGTCCGACTTGGGTTGTGTACAGACGGGTTCAACCCATTTGGGTCATTTGCTGCTCCCTATTCTTGTTGGCCGGTCATTCTCACAGTTTATAACTTGCCACCGGGAATGTGTATGAGGCCGGAGTTCATGTTTCTATCTACTGTCATACCCGGTCCAAGCAGCCCGGGGCGGAATATAGATGTTTGTCTTCGACCGTTGATAGATGAGCTGGCGCAGTTGTGGTCCTCTGGATCTCTGACTTATGATATATCGAGGAAACAAAATTTCCTTATGAGGGCGGCTTTGATGTGGACTATCAGTGATTTTCCAGCTTATGGAATGCTTTCTGGTTGGAGCACGCATGGGAAACTCGCATGTCCATACTGCATGGAAAACAACAAGGCATTCACACTAGCAAACGGAGGTAAAGCTTCTTTTTTTTACTGTCACCGTCGCTTCTTGCCACTTAATCACAGGTTCAGAAAGAACATAAAAGATTTCTTTGTTGGCAGAGTTGAAAAAGATGTTGCATCCCCACGTTTTCTGGTGAAGAATTGCATCATGTTGTATCATAGTACGGTGACATTGTGTTTGGCCTTCAATCAGGTAAGCAAAAGTTTCCTAGTTTTGGTTTGACCCATAATTGGGTAAAGCAAAGTATCTTTTAGGAGCTTCCGTATTGGAAGACTAATCTTCTCCGCCATAACCTTGACGTCATGCACATAAAAAAGAACATGTTTGAGAATATTTTCAACACCGTCATGGATGTGAAGGGGAAGAAAAAGGACAACATGAAGGCTAGATTGGATATAGCTTTATACTGTAACCGTAAAAATATGGAGTTGGTTTATGAGGAGTCACGGGTGGCAAAACCAAGGGCAAGCTTCATGTTAGAGAAAAACGCACAATTGCTAGTCTACAAATGGCTTAAGAGTCTGCATTTTCCGGATGGACATGCATCGAACATATCAAGGCTTGTTAACATAGAGGACTGCAGATTGTATGGAATGAAGAGTCATGACTGCCACGTGTTTATGAAAACACTCATCCCATTAGCTTTTCGTGATTTGTTGCCAAAGGGAATATCGGATGCACTAACGGAGATCAGTCATTTCTTTAGAGATATATGCTCCAGCAAGATGAATGGAGCATCTCCCTATACATCTACCGTTCGAGGCAAAAGCTGGAGGACTGGTCCAGTATAGATGGAGGTACCCATTCGAACGGTGAGATATTACAGTTGCAATGGAATTCATATCTTAAAGTATTTTCTATGTTTTTCTTAATTGAAAATACTTGAATTGTACTTCGATAAAAAGGTTAAGAACAAGGCGCATGTTGAGGCTTCGATATCTGAGGCCTATATTGTTGAAGAGATATCAACATTTATCTCGTACTATTTCAAACCTCATCTGAGAACAAGAATCAATCGCATTCCAGCTCGTCTGGCCTCCAAAAGTTACTGATCACTTTCTTCCTCGAAAAGTTGCCCGAGTGGCTGCTTTCTAGGCGCGTTTTCCAGCTCGTCTGGCCTCCAAATCCGACAAAACGTCCACCAACATGTCCACATGAAACCCCTTTATTCCGGAGAATGGTCCGGTCGGGTCGAAAATGCTAGATACGGCTCCGTTTATTGGCCCGAAGTGGCCACCTCGGGCAGTCTGCAGCCTTGGATTGCCAAATTCGGCAGTTCAAGGTACACACTTTGAACCAGTGGCTTGGATTCCTCGGGTCGAATCAAGGGCTGAAAAGTTTCCCCAATGTAGACAATGTTGCCCTCTTGCATCGCCTATAAATAGAATCTCTATTGAAGACCTGAGGGGGGAGAAAATAAAACACAAAGTCGGACGAAAACCAACCATTACTGCCTAGTTTTTCTGCAACCAGCCTCTTCTTCTCTTTCCCTCTCCGCCGTTGGCCCTCATCCACCGCCACCATCATCACTCATCTTCTCACCGTCATATCCACCTCCAGCAGCCATCAAAGCGTCACACACGATGGTCTCATCATCTCTCTCTCTCCTCTCCAGCAGCATCAGCAGCAGCAGTAGCCGCAGCAACCACCACGACTAGCAGCTTTTGCCTTTGCCGAAGACCGCCAGGACAACAACTCTCTCTTCAGCTGCTCCAACAGTTACAACCGTGAGCCTCCCTTCACCTCTGCAGTACCTGTTTCGTTCTTCTTCCAGCCGAGACCAGTGCACGCCGCCAGCCTCGCCGCCTTCAGCCACGCCGGCCTCCATCGCAGCACCACCACCAACCGCCTCCTCCACGCCAGGTAAAGTCTTCTCCCCCCCCCTTTTGCACCTGTTAGTTGAAGAAGCTTCCCTCCTGCATGCATAATTGTGTTGCATGCAGGAGAAGGGGAGGGGAAAATTAATTCCCCTCCCGACCGTTTTATGCTAGGCCAGACCGTTTCTGGCCCAGTCATGCATACTGGGCCAGGTCTGGCCCAGTCAGAGATGAAAGCTTGATTGGGCCAAGATCGGCCCAATACCCTCCAGGGCGGAGATCGGCCCAATCCCAATTCCTGTTGGGCTGGGTTTGGCCCATTCAGTTGGGCCAGCCCAGCCCACGTAATATATATTATATTATATTATGTATTATGATATATTATATTATATATGTATATATATATATATTTTTTTTTTTAAAATAAAAAATATTTTCAAAAATCTTTGAAAAATATTGTTGATTTTCTTGAATTTTTGTCAAAATGGCTTAATAATGGTTTGTATTTCTATACTGTAGAGATATAAATTCATTATTAAAATACCCAGTTTTCGTCAAAACATCAAAGATTTTCAAAATAAAAAAAATGTTTTTACTTTCAAAAGTCCTTAAAAATTTTGTTGATTTTTTCCTGCATTTTTTTATTAAGGTGGATTAATATTGGGTTGTATTTTTATACCGTAAGGATACAAACCCAGTATTAAAATACCCGGTTTTCATCAAAGCATCAAAGGTTTTCAAAATAAAAAATGTTTTTGCTTTCAAAAAAATTCCAAAAGTCCTTAAAAATATTGTTGATTTTTTCTTGCATATTTTTATTAGGGTGGATTAATATTGGTTTGTATTTTTATACCGTAAGAATACAAACCCAGTATTAAAATACTCGATTTTCGTCAAAGCATAAAACAAAATAATATTTTCCAAAAAAATTGTTTTTGTTTTAAAATACGGCCTAGTCTCTCCAATATATATATATATATATAAATATTATAACATCATATTTTCACACCAAAGGAAATTTTCAAAACAATATATGTATTAGCATGCATTTTGGCTTTAATAACCAGTTTATTCAAGCCATGAGAACTAGGCCAATATTTCAAAAATTCTAAAAAATATTTTTGTTTTCTTTTAGTATTTGGGATTACGAATTTATACGTAAAACATATTCCTAAATATTATTAATAAAGTTTTGGTATAAACGTTAGAACGGTTAGGATGTTACCCGATAAGATAAAGACTTTCTTACCGAGGAGGATTTTTCTTCAACCATAGACAGACCAACAACTAGAAGTCCAATAAGACCTTGGTTTTTATCAGACAATAAAACAATGCAGCTTACCTTAGGTAGGGCGTATTTGGGGTGCTAATACCTTCCCTTTACGCAACCAGTCCCCGTACCCGATCTCTGAGACCAGTTAGGGTTCGTAGTGACCAAAATACTAGGTGGCGACTCCAAAGAACCAAATTAGTAAAAAAAAAAAATCGCCAGTCGAACCCACAATTTGATTTTTTTTAGGGTGCGACAGTCTTGTTGATATTGACGGAGAGGAGTTGAATGTTGTTCTCAGCTCTAGCGGACAAGCAAATGTCGATGAAAAATATGATATCCATATTGAAGATTGCGATGAAGATGATGACAATTCAATTGATGAGGAAGATGAAGAAAATTCCGACTAATTATGAAAATGAAGCCCTATGTAAAAACATTTGTCTCATGTAATTTAGATTATGGATGATGTATTTTGTAAAACAAAATATTTACTATTTAAGCAATGTGGTTATTGTTTTATGTGATGGACAGTTTATCAGTTAAGTTTTTGCAGGAAGGTAAACAGGCAATACAAAGACAACCTTTCCTGCATAATGCAAACTTACCGACGTCCATACCGACGGCTAACCATCCGTCGGTATCTCACAGAGAGTTCGAAATTAATTACGCGAAATGCCACCAACACCGACGACATTACCGACGGATTCACCGACACATACACCGACGGATTCACGGATTCTTGTCCCTTCGGTATCTCACAGAGAGTTTGAAAATAATTACAACAAAATGCCACCTTCACCGACGGGTATACCGACGGAATTAAATCCGTCGGCATCTCGCAGAGAGTTCGAAAACATTTACAACAAAATGCCACAATCATCGACGGGTATACCGACGGATTCTAGTCCGTCAGTATCTCACAGAGAGTTCGAAAATATTTACAACAAAATACCACAATCACAAACGGATTCACCGACTGATTTTTTGACGCTAATACCGACGGAATATTTCCGTCGGTAATTTTTCGGTCACACATATTACCGACAGAAACAACGACGGACCACGCGATTTCCAAAGTGTGTGAATTAATGTGCCTCTGAACTTGTCATATTACCGACGGAATCACCGACGGACGTCGAAAAATATGGAGGGCTTTTAAAAATTCGGTGCGAAATTCTAAACTTACCGATGGATTTTTGACCTGTTACCGATGGAATTTTTGACCTTTTACCGACGGATATTAAGTCCGTCAGTGATGCCGTCGGTAAAACTGCCCTATAAGTTCTAGCCCCGCCGCTTCGCCTCATTTTTTCTTCTTCTCCCCGCGCCGCTTCTCTTCTCTTCTCCTCCGTTTTGCACCTCAGATTTTTTATTTTTTTGCCCTCAATCCTTCAAGAATTTCACCTTCAATCTCTAGCAAGATTTACTGGTGTGAATCTTCCTCGTATTAAAAGGTATGTGCTTTTTTCCAATTTATTTTATTTACTTTTAATTTATTTTTAGTTGTTTTTATTTTTGTTATTTTGGTGTTTTGGTGTTTTTTTTGGTAATGTAGATAAAGTTTTGAATTTGTCACATTATTAAGGTATGTATATTTCGTTCCTTTTCTTGATGTAGGTTTTTTTTTTGAATATTTTGAATATTTTTTATTGTTTTGTTGTCATAATAACATATTAGTTAATTTGTTGAATATTTGTTGTTAAAGTTGAATTTAACTTAGAATTAGTAATTGAATATGTTAGAATAATTATTAATTTTACTCTATTATTCCATGATTTGTGTTTAATTATTTTCATTGATTTTAATTGTTAGTCTATATATTTCTTTTAATTTATTGAATATAATTTATTGTTGTATTGCCATATATAATTATTGATTAATTTGTTGAATTATAATTGTTAATGTTGAATTTACCTTAGAATAAATAATTGGATATGTTGGAATAATTAGTATTTTTATATATATTATTGCATGATTTGTGTTTAATTGTTTCCATTGATTTTAATTGTTAGGCTATAATTCTTTTTTATTTTATTGAATATATTTTATTGTTGTATTGCCATAATTATTTAAAAATTTGTTGAATTAATATTGTTAATGTTGAATTCATCTTAGATTTAATAATTGAATATGTTGGAAGAATTATTAATTTTACTCTAACTTGATGATTTGTGTTTAATTGTTTCTATTTATTTTGAATTTATAGTTTTGTTGTATTGACATAATTATTGAATAATTTGTGAATTGTAATTGTTAACGTTGAATTTATCTTAGGATTAATAGTTGAATATGTTGGAATAATTAGTATAGATTGGGTCCATTGGTTGTGGCTATTGTTAATATTTGCAGGTTTGTGGATTTGGGTAGTATCCAGTATAGGGGAGGTGCTGCCGATTTTTTTTAACTTTTGAATTTTATTATACAATTATTTATATAAAATTGTTTAGATGCGCAGAATGAAAACCAGAGCTAGTCGTTCACGTCCAGTCGAATCAAGTTCGTCTAGCAGCGATGCTGATGTTTCCTTAGGTGCCTCTCAAGAAAAGGCACCTACACCACCTGCGCCGTCAACCGATGATGCCTCTTCCAGTGATGTTTCACATCACAGAAACGGCGTGCCTTCGCAGCAGAATCAATTTACCCGGAAGTACGAGGCACAGTGGAAGGACGATCTTTCAATGTAAGTTTGTTAAGGTTTTAGTTTTTTTAAAAAAAAAAACAAATTTAAAACATAATTTATGAAGTAATCACTATTTCATTAATTTCATTTCTTTTCAGGTTCACAAATATTGAGGCCACCCGAGTAATATCATCGGCGTTTAAAGCGTCGATGGAGATTCCATTGTTTCAATGGAGTCAGATATCCAGGCATCCTGAATGGATGCCTCAAATCAATGCATGGCTTTGTAGATTTGAGGTTCGTGTTAAATATAATTTTCACCTTATTTCTAATAAATTCTAGTTATAATTGTAAATAAATTATTAACATTTTAAAAAATTATTTTTTTATACACAACATCGATTCAGCTGGGACGATGAACATGACACTATTGTAAGGAGGGTGTGGGAAAATCACGCGGCAATTAGGTAACATCGAAAACAATACGACTTTTTTTTTTTACATAATTATTTATGTTTCGAAATGTAATTTTTTCGTGCGTGAATTAGGTTGCGTGATTTTTGGTATGAAACTCAGAAAAAGGCAAAAAAAACAGCGAGGGATAAGGGGTTCGAAGGCTGGAACGATGTTGCGGTTTGGAGGGATTTCAAACCGATATACATCCCGAAAGATATATGGCCGTACTGTCTTCAGCACGTGATGTCTGAGCGGTTCACTCGACACTCACAGTCCGGTGCTGGCAACCGGAATCGGCCAATTCATGGCTCGGTGACAACGCACACCGGCGGCTCCGTTCCGTTTGCTGCACATGCGAAACGGATGGTAAGATTAATTTAAATGAAATATATCATTCAATTAATTTGTTGTTAATAATTTTTTTTCATTATAGGCTACGTCTCTTGGATGTGAGCCAAGCCCTATGGAGCTGTTTGTGGAGACGCACATGCGGAGTCATGATCGCCAAAAGGGGATGCAATAGTTCGTTGACAACCGTGCTCAACAGTTTGTGGTATGTTTGTTCAACCATTTTATTTTGTAAGTTATTATTATGTTTATTGAATTGAATATGATGATTTGTTTTTCAGGAGACCTATAATAATCGGTTGAGGGAGAGATACGGGGACGATCCTTCGACCCATCCAGAATTCGATCCGGATTTGTGGATGGAGGCTGGATCGTCAGGTGGACCCGATAAAAATCGAGTTTACAGGCTCTCCAACACTACCGCCGCCAACTTGCGGTTGACCGGTACTGCTTCAACCGTTGGGAGCTCCCAATCTGTATCGAGCGCCCAATCTAAGGAGTTCATGGCCTTGCAGCAAAGGTGCGACCACCTATCAGAGGCGTACACACAACTCAAAGAAGAGCAAAGATTGGCGAACGAACAACACAGAGCACAGTCTGAACAACAAAGAGCGGCCTATGAAGAGCTTCGTCAAATGGTCATGAACATGACACAAGGTGGAACATGTGCGCCTAATCCTTTTTGGCCGCCTAACCCCCAGCCTCCTCCTCCTCCTCCTCCTCCACCTTTATATTAATTTTTAATACACATTATTTACATTTAAAATTTCGTTTAATGTTTTTTTGAAACACATTCATTTTGTAATGAATATTATTTAACTTTGAGTTTTTAGTTGCTAAATATAAAATTTTATAAGCTTATAGGTTCTTTAAAAAAATAAAAATAAATATTTTTGCGTTGATTTAAATTTATTTCATTGGTTTATTTTTTGAGGTTAGATTCAAGAATATCACACTTTTTTTTTGCTACGTCATATATACCAACACTAGAGTGAAAAGTATCCATAACCGAATATTTACTAGAACTAAAGTCAGGAATATTACAGGTATATTATCAAATATAAAACACAACAAACTCTTAGAAATTTAAAACAAAACCAGTAATGTATTCTGCCTTATGAAAGATGCTTAAGGGGTGATAATGTCTTTTATTTTAAGTAACTAGTTCTATGCCATAAAATTTCTATTGACCAGTTATGATTTTTAATAACTATATTATTAGGTTATCATGTTCTTGTTGGATCCTGAAATCCATATACGTAACTAAAATGATAAATTTAAGGTAATATTTGGGCGTTTCTATAATTTCATTAGATAGATCTAGAGTTTTATTGTTTGCATGTAAGTTATGTCACCAAGTACACATGAGTAGGGGCGAAGCTAGGAGGAGGTTAGTGGGGCCTAGGCCCTACAAAATTCTTAACATTTTATGGATTCGCTTCCAGACTTGAGCCTTCTTTTATGAGCAAAATTATGATGGAATAGCAAGCAAGCTACGGCTTGCTCCACAGAAATATGCAGCTTCCCAATGCTCTGCTCACACTCTCGGAAGCTTCATCAACAATGCATCTTGACAATTTCCATCGAGCCACATATACTTTAATTTTTAGTAGTTTTCAACGATTAAAATTCAAGAACATTAAGATTTTAATAGAAGAAACCTTAATTTTGTCGCTAAATTAGTACAAAATTCTTAACATTTCTTGCACAATCTTGAAATTCATCACAACAACACAAACATCAATGATCCTCAGGATCCAGACCAAGTGTTCTAATACCAACTGTAACAATCCGGCTTTTCAAAGCCAAAACAACAATAATTTTATTTTTTAATGACATTCCAAAAATTGATAAACTGATTTCCACTCATTATCGTGACTCAATCTTACACCAAACATCAATCAACATTTCACTAACAACAATTTTTACACATACATATAAAATATTACAATTGCATGATTACAATCTCACATTATAATCTATGTACATAATCATAAGTTTGTCCTTCTGGACCACTAATAAAATATCATGAAATTAAATAAGAGTATTGAATAACAGATACATAATTAGTACACTTAGTTCATACAAAATACATCTTGATTCAAAATATAACTGCATGATTCTTTACAAAAGTGAGTTCTCGTGTAATGAGGTTCCTAGGTACCTCATTGTTGAGATATCCCTGATGCAGTACAGATATTTACAAGAATTATAAACAATTACTAATAACAATTAAATAGTTTAACAAAAGCATTAATGTTATTCTCCGTTTAAGGCATAACAAGCACAGTTTCTTGCATATACTTGATATATACAAAACATAGTACACATGAACACATCAATTCTTGAAACTAACTCGTAACTCGAATATCCGTCTATCCTCTTAGGATGCCATTAGTCAAAACTAATTATTTAATCACCCTCAATCATCCTTTTAGGATGTCGTTAGCCGAAGCTAATTATTTACTCATCCCACTCATCCACATAGGATGTCATTAGCCGAAACTAATCATTTAAGCATCCCAATCACCCTTTTAGGATGCCCTTAGCCGAAGTTAATCATGTAATCATCTCGATCATCCTTTTAAGACGCCATTAGCTGAAGCTAATCATCTAATCATCACGGTCATTTACTTAGGACGCCATTAGCCGAAGCAAATCATGTAATCATCCTACTCATCCTCTTTGGATGTTATTAGCCAAAGCTAATCATTTAATCATCTCGGTCTCCACCCTTCTTTGATCTTCTCTCAAGATCTCAACTCTCTCTCTCTCTCTCTCTCTCACACACACACACACACGTTTAAAGAGGCACTTACTGCTGGATTGGTTTAATATCCGTTGGGAAGCAGGAAGAGAAGAGAAGCATGCAGTTGAATATGCAGCAGCTGCAGATAAATTTTGGGAAGAGGAAGGGTCACATTCTCTCTCCTCCTTGTATTTATACCTCCTATTAAAGAGCTAGGGTGTTTGGGTGCTGATTTAAGTTGGTTCTTATCCCCCTTTTGGTTATTCCAAGATCGCCCCCCCCCCCAACTCCTTAAGGTAGGCCAATTTGCTCCCCTAACTATAACTTAGTGTTGCTACCCAATTTTTGACCCATGTTTTTGATATATTTTTAAAAAAATCCAAAAATAGAGAAAAACAAAGAAAATCAAAAAAATATGTTTTTTTTTATCTATTTTCGTAATTTTAGCATCTTCAACGTCGTCTAAAAAAGAATTTAAATTTTTAAGGGTCTTTCGAACGCGTTCGACTTTTCACGCGTCATTTTTTTAAATCATTGATTTTCCGTATTTGAGTCGACGTTGATATTGCTCGTTTTCAAAAAAAAATACAAAAAAACAAGAAAAATCAAAATTTTACAAAAAAAAAAGAAAGTTGACCAATTTTTTGAAAACTTGGCAATATTTTTTTTTTTGCCTATAAATACTGGTCTTAAACTCACATTCAAGGAGGGGTTTTCATTTTTGCAAGGGGGCTAATTTTGGAAACACCAAAAAAAAATAAAAAAATAAAAAAACCTAAACCTATCTTCTACCCCCACTTTTTTTCAAATAGCCGCCGGCCCCCCCTGTCCAAGACCATTATTTTTTCCAGCTGAAAATCAGCAACTCAGCCCCACCCAGTTCTTCTTTTCCTTGTTTCTAGCCGACCAGAGACGCTCCCCCTCACTATCTGCTCCCACACTCCCTGGCCCTATGCAAAAAAAAAGACAGCCCCTTTGCTCTTTAATTTTCGTCTCTTTCCCCTCAGAAACGGGTCTGACAGTCTCTCTCTTGGGGGGCTCTCCCTCTGAAACCAAAAGTCTCAGCCACAAAAATTTTTATCTCCCTCAGCCAAACACAGCCACCCTCTCACATACGGCAGCCCTCCCTTTCTCCTTTCTCTTGGAACCGGTCACCTTGCCCTGTAAACCGAACCAGCCCCTTTCCCCGGTTTGACAATTTTTGCTCCCACAGCCCCCCTTATTTTCAGCTCAATTTTGCTCAAGGCCCCTTCCCCTCTCGTTTTAATTTTTTTTTCTTCTCTTCAGCCGGAGCCAAACAGAGCAGCCCCCAGCCGGTTTTTGATTTTCTGCTTCCCCTTAGCAGCCGGCACAAACAACAGCCCATCTCTTGCTCCCTTGGAAACCAAAAACAGCAGCTTCTCCTCTCTCCACCCTCACGCACACAGAACCCATAGCCACGCCACCTTTAGCATTTGAGTTTTCGAAGACCAGCAAAACAGCCTCTCCCTTTTTGATATTTTTTTTCTTCCAAGCCACCGCCTCCAGCGAGCTCGACCACTGCCCACCCACCATCATCGGCTTGGACCGGTCTTCACTGAAACCAACCCGGAGCAGCCCGAACACACCGGCCAACAACAGTCCTTCTTCCTCCAGTAGCGCCGCCCGAAGCAGAGGGGAAGAAGATGAAGCCCAGTGCCTGCCGCGGCGCAACCCACTAGTCGCCTCACCATCTTCACCATCAGCCGTAGCAGCTCCATCCACGACAGATCTTCCTTCCCCTTCGCAACAGAACCGTCGCCGGAGAAGAAGAAAGGAACCACGGACAGAACAAAAAAAATTAAAAGCAGATCTGAGTAAAAAAAAAACTAAAATCAATTGCTTGCTGTGTGTTGAGGTTTGCCTTGCAGGTGACCGCCGGCGACGAAAGGATGAGTGGAAGAAGCCGATCCTCCCTATTGCTGCGTTTTCTCGTGGAGGCGCGTGAACCCACTCGCCGCCAGTGGCGGTGGCGCGTGGGAAGACGCACCGCCACTGATTCTCTGCACCAGAAGCCTCCCAGCAATGTTCCGTGCACTGTTCCTACATGTTCTAGAAGCCTTAGGATGTTTTAGGGGGCTGTTTTGTAATTTTGAATTGTTTGATGTATTTTTTTTTATTTAGTTTTAGATTTTTTATTTGTATATTGTAAATGTGGATGTAACACGGAAAAGAAAAGAAAAAACAAAAAATATAGTGAATGTGTGTGATTGTATTTGTTTTATTTTTTATATATTTTCTATGATGAAATTGCAAGGACTAAAAAAAAAGAATTTAATATTTTGATTGGATCACGGTACAGATTTATTAACTTATACGTAAGTTGTATTTCTAACATCCGATGAAAAGACAAAATTTTAAAACTTTTTTTAACACGTCAAAAATCACGAAGCAGCTTACCTCAGGTAGGGTGTGTTAGGGGTGCTAATACCTTCCCTAACCACAACCAGTCTCCTACTCGCGAATTTCTGACGAGACCAGTACATCCGATTTCCTAGTAGCCCGCAATCAATTACTAGGTAGCGACTCCAACGAACCAAATTCAAACATTACGCAACAACGAAAAATCACCAGCCGATGTCGCGCGTCGGATTTTTTTTGGGGTGCGACACTTAGCATGATCCGACCTTTTACTTAGATTTATGTTGGATATTACAACCACGAATGACACATAAATTCGTCAGTGCTCAAAACCACTATTGACTTAGGAAGCGTCACCAAAAACTAAGTCGCTGCTGATTCAAAAATCGACAGCAAAAACTGAATTTGCAGTTTAATTCTAGTCTGGAGTATACCCAAAAAATTATATTTAAAAAAAAATTTAAAACTAGGATAGGACTCAATTCAATTAAGACAGAGGTAAAAATATTATAAATTTTAATTTTTTTCATGCAATTCAATGAAATCACAACTAGAATTTTTTTTTTAAAAGAGTTGTTAGTTACTATGAAATTCCTTTTTTAATTTTTTTTTCTTTTTTTATGATTCTAAATTTACATGTATATATAACAAAGACACAAAATTATTATAGTATAAAAATTATCAACTTGATAATTCAAAAATAAAAGCCACATGCAATATATTTACTACATGCTGAGAGACCCATAAAGTTTCTCTCATTTGTGTGGGCTTCTCTTGGGGGCTAAAGCATCGAGGATAGTCTGGTGGTATGCCACTTTACATTATTACATGTACAAGTTATTCAGTCTTCCCTTGAATTCTCCAGCACCGACTTCTCTTGGCCTCTTTCACTTGACACAAGGAATAAGCTTCGAGGAATTACCTTGATTGGTGGATGGAAGCACCGAGGATAGTCTGGTGGTATGCAACTTTCATTATTCCACTAGGTTTTCAAGATTGGGTAGGAGTTCTCTGTGCCAGAAGATTGGTATTCCAACGAACTCAAGCAATGGAGAAGAGATCTTAAGCTTATAGGGTCGTAATTCAGAGTCCACTGGCCTCAATTTTCAAAGTAAATGATTCCTTAAGCTTGATGTTTTAAGTCTTAAAGTAGTGTCAACCATTTTTGGAACACTTTAGAGCAATAATTTCCTGAGTCTTGCGTTTACCTATGTAGCGTAGCATTGCTAGCTCTCCATGCTTGAGACGAATAACTTCACATCTAGACGAATAATTTTATTTGACTTCTATTTTTCTTCTTCTCTCCCTATTGGGTTGCCAACAGCAAAACTCCACTTAACGATTCATCAGGTGTTCCAAAATTAGGTAGGTGTTCCAAAATTAGGTAGGTGTTCTCTTTACCAGAAGATTGGTATTCCAACGAACTCAAGCAATGGAGAAGAGATCTTAAGCTTATAGGGTCGTAATTCAGAGTCCACTAGCCTCAATTTTCAAAGTAAATGATTCCTTGAGCTTTATGTTTTAAGTCTTAAAGTCGTGTCAACCATTTTTGGAGCACAAGGGTCACTTCAGAGCAATAATTTCCAGAGTCTGGCGTTCTCCGTAGAGTAATTGTGTGGTTAAATAGGCAATGCCTTGAGACGAATATTTTCACATCTAGCAAGGCCAGCCATTTTTTAATATAACAAATTGAGAGAACCAATGGATTACATCCCCATGCTTGTTTTCTGCTTCATTTCATTTCTGATTGTAAGAACAGCCACACCTACTGACTCCATAAACACAGTCATTAGAGATGGAGAGACACTATAGTTTCAGCTGGTGGGACCTATGGATTAGGATTTTTCAGTGGTTGCGTTAGAAAGCCTGCACTAAATTGTTCCATAAATGGGTTTCGGAAGTTCTCAAGTGTGAAGAATAAGAAGTTGGTTTATGATGGGTTACGGGTCACAGAGCTACAAGTTAGCTTCATCTTAGATAAGAATGAATAGTTGTCTACCAATGATTTAAGAGTCTATATTTTTCTTATGGATATGCTTCAAATATATTGAGATTGATGAATTTGAAGGATGATAAATTATATGAAATGAAAAGTCATGACTGTCACGTGGTTATACAAACATTCATTACACTTATATACTGAGATTTATTGCCAAAAGGGATATGAGGTGAACTCTTAGAGATTAATTTTATTTTTTTGTGAGATATATGCTCTAAAAAGTTATTTACTTAACACATAGAGAATCTTGAACGAAATATCATCCAGAAAATCTGAAAACTTGAGATGATATTCCTTTCATCATTCTTTAACTCAATTGAACATCTCCCATAAATCTACTGTTTGAGGTAAAAATTAAAGGCCTTATCCGGTATAAATGGATGCATCCATTTGAGAGGTTAAGGATTACACATCCAACTTAATTAAATATCTATTATCTTTTTTTTTTTAATTTAAACATTCATTTAATTCCATATAGATACTTGTTCAACCTAAAGAAAAAGTTCAAAACAAGAAGCATATTAAGGTTTTGATATGCAAGACTTATATTTTTAAATAAATCTCAATATTTATCTTGTGTTATTTTGAGCCTCACTTGATAATAATAATCAACCACGTCCCAAGACATGAAAAAATAAAAACAAGGAGCATGTTAAGGGTTCGATATGCAAGGATTATATTGTTAAATAGATCTCAATATTTATCTCGTATTTTTTTTAGCCTCACTTAATAATAAGATTCAACTATGTCCCAAGACATAATGATGTGGGGAAGTGTTTTTTAGTGGGAATTTGCCAATATTTTTCATCCTGAATGACTTTTACCAAAAAATATTGTAAGGGGAAAATACTTGATAAAAATTGAATACAAACATGTATATAATTTTGTGCTATTTAACTGCTATAAATTAAGACATTTTATTTAGTGAGTATAATATTAACATATTATTTTTAAATATTTTTTCTCTTATACTCTCATAAACTGATAGGTTAAAAATTCATCATAGGCTAAATCGTCAATTTCTACTATCTCAAAATTTACATATGACTGAATCTCAAATTTTCCAATTAAATGAAGAAAAAATTTCTATGTGGGATGGAATATTTCTATTAAAACATAATTTCATTAAATATTTTGTTTTATATAAACTCCATTTAGAAAGAATCGTTTTATAGTTGAGTGGTTAACTGTAGTGAAAACTAAACCTAGGGGTCATGTCCAAGTTGTTCAGGATGGTAATAATAAAATAACTACGAGAGATAATGTCTTTCAAAATCATAAGTTAGCTGGTACATATCGAGTTGCTTTGTCTACCGACTTTGAAGAAAATTCAAATTTTTATATTGTTGGGAATTTTTTTTTATGTGGATGTTGAGGAGTTTCACAATTATGTTACATTTACCACATTTTTAAAATTAAAAAAAAAACAAATTAATTAGATAAAGGAGTCTTCGTTTAAGAAAAATTTTTTATCCTTATTTTGAATTAAGTTTATTTTCTTGCTTAAATTAATAATATTAATAAGAAAAGGATTACTTATACAAACAAATTAGTTTGTTTCTATGAATTAAATTTAAATTATTATTCTTCTTATAAATAAAATATTTAAATATATTTAAATAAATAAAAATAAGGAAAGGGCCTCATAGTACAAGATCATATTTTTTAATCTGCATATATTTCTCAATTTCATGACTTAGTACTTAGCTAGCATTAACTAATTTTTTTTAATATTTACAAATGCATATTATCCTCTATTTTATTAACGAAACATCACATTCTAAGTTTGTCATTTTTTTTAATTAAGGTTTATATGTTATTTAATTTAAATCATGTTAAAAATATATTATGGCATGTAATTTAATATAATATTTTGAAAAGTTCATTAACTTATGCAATTTTTTAAATTATCATTTTTCATTACCACGATCTTTATATTTGTCAATAAAATTTTTCGTCGCTATTTACAATACTGTTCCATTAGCTAAATCACCGAGGATAGTCTGGCGGTATGCCACTTCCATGATTGGACTAGATTTTCATGATTGGGTAGGAGTTCTCTGTACCAGAAGATTGGTATTCCAACGAACTCAAGCAATGGAAAAGAGATCTTAAGCTTATAGGGTCGTAATTCAGATTCCACTTGCCTCAATTTTCAAAGTAAATGATTCCTTAAGCTTGATGTTTTAAGTCTTAAAGTAGTGTATCACCCCGTAGAATAATTGCGATGTTAAATAGGCATATCCTCGACATGAATATGTTCGCATCTAGCAAGGCCAGCCATTTCATAATATAACGAAGTGAGCTTCTTAAAGAAACACGAGAGCAGCAATGCATTGCATCCACATGCTTGTTTTCTGCTTCATTTCATTTCTGATTGTAAGAACCGATACTTGGGGATATGGTATGGCAAAATATCTGTCCAGACAGCAGTGTGGGTTGCCAACAGAGAAACTCCACTTAACGATTCATCAGGAATCGTAAGGCTTACCAACGAAGGACTTCTTGTTCTTCTCAATCGTAGTGGAAGCATCATTTGGTCTTCCAACACATCAGCACCTGCTAGGAATCCAGTTGCGCAGCTTTTGGATACAGGAAACCTTGTTGTGAAAGAGGAGGGTGATAATAACATGGAGAACTCCTTGTGGCAGAGTTTTGATTATCCAGGCAACACACTAATACCGGGCATGAAGGTAGGACGGAATATAATAACCGGCATGGACTGGCACTTGACATCATGGAAGTCACCAGATGATCCTTCCAGAAGTAATATTTCAATAATCCTTGTTCCTGAAGGATATCCGGAGTATGCAGCGTTTGAAGATTCAAAGGTGAAGTATCGAGGTGGGCCATGGAATGGGCTGGGGTTCAGTGGCTTGCCTCGGTTAAAACCAAATCCACTATACACATTTGAATTTGTTTTTAATGACAAGGAGATATTTTCCAGAGAAAATGTTGTTAATAACTCAACGCATTGGAGAGTCGTCTTAATTCAGAGTTGTGATTTCATGACCGTTCTGTGGATGGAGCAAACCCAAAGCTGGTTTCTTTACTCGACAGCAAATACAGATAATTGTGAGCGTTATAACCTCTGTGGCGCAAATGGTATCTGTAGCATTGACCACTCTCCAGTTTGCGATTGCTTGAATGGATTTGTACCAAAAGTTCCAAGAGACTGGAAGAAGACAGATTGGTCAAGTGGTTGCGTTAGAAAGACTGCACTAAATGGTTCCAGAGATGGGTTTCGGAAGCTCAGAGGTTTGAAGATGCCGGAGACAAGAAAATCATGGTTCAACAGAAGTATGAACCTGGAGGAGTGCAAGAACACATGCTTGAAGAACTGCAGCTGTACTGCGTATGCAAACTTGGACATCAGGGATGGTGGAAGCGGTTGCTTGCTTTGGTTCAATGATTTGATTGATATGAGAACTATCTTTCAAAATGAGCAAGACATTTTTATACGGATGGCTGCATCAGAACTAGGTATGAATTTTTCCTCAGATTAGAGAAGTCGTTTTTTCTTATTATTATTAAAATTCGAAATATATTCAAACCAGTAAGCTGATACAGCGTTTAAAAATCTTAAAAGCAAGCTATATAGTCTCTGAGCGTATCCAAACCTTTCCTTGCAAGGCTATGAGCAACAGAGTTTCCTTGCTTGAATGATCCAGATCACATATGGCCAATGAAAACTTTCCAGCCATAATAACTAACCAAACAAATACAGAAGGCATTTGGCATTTCCTCTTTTTAACACCAGTTTTTCTGTACCATGTTATAGATAACGGTGACTCTGCGAAGGTTAATAGCAAATCCAAAGTGAAGAAAAGGATCATAGTAAGCTCTGTGTTGTCCACTGGGATTCTGTGCATTGGCCTATGCTTGGTCTTGTATGTTTGGAAAAAGAAGCAGCAGAAAAACAGTACGTATTCACACCATCAAAATCTAAGTATTCCTATCGCACCAGTCCTGGATCATCAGATAGCAAGATTGGTTTTTAAAAATAAAAAAATTGAATTTGATTTTCAGTAATATAAGGTCTGACTGTAAGTTGTTCAAAGCCCAGTTTTGTTTGATGCTAAAAAAATCTTGAGTTTAGCAGCAAATAGAGATCCTTTGTCTTTCTTTCTATGTTTTCAACAAGCATAACAGTTATCCTGACAAGGAAAAATGACAGGTAATTTGCAAAGAAGATCAAATAACAAGGACTTGAAGGAAGAACTAGAATTACCCTTCTTTAACATGGTTGAGTTGGCTTGTGCAACAAATAACTTTTCTGTATCCAATAAACTAGGACAAGGGGGTTTCGGACCTGTTTATAAGGTAATAATTATCCATAAACAGTCATGCAATATAGCTTCTGAGTTTTCATGGTACAAACTCCAGGCACCAATGGAGTTCTGTGGTATTGAAATTTAGCATAAAAGGATGACTGATTGGAAAGAATTCCTGAACAGATACAAGCTGCATGAAATTCTCTAAGAATTCAGCAGACAACGTATGAATTGCTTATGATGCTGAGTAATTATTTACAGGGAACATTAACAGATGGACGAGAAATAGCTGTCAAGAGGCTCTCTAAGAATTCAAGACAAGGACTTGATGAGTTCAAAAATGAAGTCAAACATATCGTGAAACTTCAGCACCGGAATCTAGTGAGGCTTCTTGGATGCTGCATTGAAGGAGATGAAAATATATTGGTCTACGAGCTTTTGCCTAACAAAAGCTTGGACTTCTACATTTTTGGTATGAATCTCACAAAACTTTTCAAAAAGCTAATCCAATGTTTCAAATTTAGCACTATTGAGCTTCCAAAATGGTTTTGACATCAATTGTTTAGCCATCTATTGAGCATCGTTCAAAGCCCTTGGGAAGCTGGCTTTGCAGGGGAAGAGTTTTCCACTTTCATTTTGCATATGTAATTGTAACTCAAAATTCAGTGATCGTAACTTATCATCTCCTTTTTTCTTGTTCCATCACCAACAATTATGAATCTGATAAGAGATGTAATGGATTGACTTGGGCAGATGAGACTCGAAGCTTGCTACTAGATTGGTCTAAGCGCTACAACATCATCAACGGGATTGCTCGAGGACTCCTTTATCTTCACCAAGATTCGAGACTAAGAATAATCCACAGAGATCTGAAAACCAGCAATATTTTGTTGGATTACGAAATGAATCCAAAAATCTCAGACTTTGGCCTGGCTAGAAGTTTTGGAGAAAATGAAACTGAAGCCAATACTAATAAAGTGGCTGGAACGTAGTGAGTGTCTTCATCTCCATCATACGCATTTTATCTTCATAGTCTGCAAATGGAACTTAAAATTCTATGAATACATGCAGTGGTTACATATCTCCAGAGTACGCAAATTATGGACTCTACTCGCTAAAATCAGACGTCTTCAGCTTTGGAGTATTGGTGCTAGAGATAGTGAGTGGCTATAAGAACAGAGGATTCCGTCATCCAGATCACCACCTCAACCTTATTGGGCATGTAGGTGTCACAGATTATCTTTAACTTCAATATATTCCAGATACCAAATGCCCGCACATGTTTAATGAGACCTGAACACTTTAAATCTTCAATGTGTTATTGACAGCATGGTTTTGCTTATCAGGCTTGGATACTGTTCAAACAAGGCAGGCCTCTAGAACTGGCTGCGGGATCAAAAGTTGAAACACCCTATTTGTCTGAAGTGCTACGTTCAATTCATGTAGGGCTGTTGTGTGTGCAAGAAAATCCAGAAGATAGACCAAACATGTCATATGTGGTTTTGATGTTGGGTAATGAAGACGAATTGCCTCATCCTAAACAACCAGGATTCTTCACTGAAAGGGATCTTGTTGAAGCAAGCTATTCATCGAGGCAGAGCAAACCACCTTCGGCGAATGTATGCTCAGTTTCTGTGTTCGAGGCAAGATAGATTACTTGTTTTTTTATTTTTATGAAAACTTGTGTGCTTGTTTTTTGTTGCTTGATGTTTGTGATTGTATGCTCATAAAAACTCTGCTGTATGTTTTCCATGGCATACAATATGAAAATTAACTTTTTTGATATTTATATAATAAAAAGTTGAAAAGTTAAAATTTAACTCATATCTCTCAAACTTTAAAGTATTTTAATTTTTTTTTCAAAAATACTTTAAAAATAAATAAATAAACAGTTATAAATGAATATCCGGCGGATGACTCTTCCCTCGAAGTCTCCAGCACCGACTGCTCTTGGCCTCTATCACTTGACAAGGAATAAGCTTCGCTCCACTAGCCTTGATTGGTGGATGGAAGCACCGAGGATAGTCTGGTGGCATGCCACTTTCATCATTCCACTAGATTTTCAAGATTGGGTTGGTGTTCTCTGTACCAGAAGATTGGTACTCCAACGAACTCAAGCAATGGAGAAGAGATCTTAAGCTTATAGGGTCGTAATTCAGAGTCCGCTTGCCTCAATTTTCAAAGTGAATGATTCCTTAAGCTTTGATGTTTTAAGTCTTAAAGTAGTGTCAACCATTTTTGGAACACAACGGTCACTTCAGAGCAATAATTTCCAGAGTCTATAAGAATTAGTTTGCCCAATTTCAATCAACACTCTTCTCAACCCTCTCTAACACCTTCATTATTATTCTTTCAAGTCATTTTAATTAATATAAACACATATCATCAAGTCAAACATTCAAATAAAACACCCTTCTTCTTCCTATATCAATGGCCGGCCACACACTTCATTAGGAGCTATTTAAAAATAAAAAAGAAATTGTTATTTCAACTCATTTCAACCCTATTCTATGTTACAAACATCAATTTCTCATTGTCCCCCAAAATTCATCATGAACCCTAATTTCAATTTCATTAAAAATTCAATGGAAATTTAGTAATTATTGTAAGAACTTGATAAATGGATGTTGGGACACCTTACCAAAGAGTAATCTAGGCTTCAATTGCTAACCAATCAAGGATTTCCACCTCTTCTTCCTTGCTTATTGCTGCCACCACTTTCTCCTCACTCTATCCCCAAATTTCTTCTCTAGACACTTTAAATCTAAAAGATTTTGTTTCCTAAATCATTTAGTTTCACTAACTCTTTTCTGTTTCCTTGCCTTATTCCTTATCCCCATCTTCGCCCAGGCTAAGGAGGCCGTCACTTATTCAGGGGGGAGAGTAGAGCCTCGAGATGTTGAGCCTTTTGAAGCTGCTTTCCTCCTTTCCTCCACTACTATTCAATTCTCGACGATTTGAGAGTTTCGCTAGATTTTCTAAAGAAGTTTTAAATATAATGGAGTTTTTTCCCTCTCTTCCTTCTTTGTTCTCCATGGCCAACTGCAACAAGCATTATATAGGTAACAATTTGTCAAATTCTCACTATATTCCTTTAAATAATAATTTTTATTATTATCGAGTATTATTTCTGTCATCCCGGTATATTTTTAATATCGATTTTGAACAGGCAATGTCGAAATTCATTAATTTATACCTAATTATCTTTCTTCTCTCCTAAATCACTTCTGTTTAAATTTAATTTACATTTTGAACTTTTTTTATTATTATTTTTCTAGCATTTTTCGCACTTCTATTTAAAAAATTTAATTACTAACCATTTTTTTAAATTTCAAAGGTCCTTTACTACAAGTATCAAATCTTCAATTTTCATATTTTGTTTGATTAATTTCCTTCCTTTAGAAATGTTATGGAACTCTTAAATTGAATCGTGTTTACATTTCTTAACCAACATTACAAGCGATGGTTTCAGATAAGTTTTTGTATCAAATCCCCAATTTTCATATTTTATTTGCTTAATTTCCTTCTGCACTTCCTTTAGAAATGTTACGGAACTCTTGAGACACCATGTTTAAATTTCTTAATCAACATTACAAGTGATGATTTTGGATCAATTTTTATATCATTATATATCAAAATGTGTACATCGTTCATTTTTTCCTTCCATTTTACGCCGAATTAACACCTTGGGTTTACATATTGTGTTTTTTCTTTGATAAAAATTGGTCATGCCAAACACTATTTTATTGAAAAATGGGCTTAGCCTAGCCACATGAACTAGGCTTTTTGACCCAAAGACCAAAACTCATAAACACGACCCAAAACAAAAAAAAATGAAGATCAAAGAGGAAAAACATTTGAATTCATACATTGTTGTCAAAGAACCATCTCAACCTAATAGCTTAAGCTGTTAGGTGAGGTTCTAGGATATGATTTATATTATTCTCTAACACATCCCTTCAAGTGAAAGCCCTTTGGGCTTGAAACTTGCACAGACCCATATTACCTTGCGCTTAATTTTATCAAATAAATGGAGATGGTAAGATTTGAACTCGTGACCACTAGTTCACTAAGACTCTGATACCATGTCAAATAACCATCTCAACCAAATAGTTTTCCCCTCAAGTGAAAGCTCTTTGGGCTTGAAACTTGCACAGACCCATATTACCTTGTGCTTAATTTTATCAAATAAATGGAGATGGTAAGATTCGAACTCGTGACCACTAGGTCACAAAGGCTCTGATACCATGTCAAAGAACCATCTCAATCCAATAGCTTAAACCGTTAGGTGAGGTTCTAGGATATAATTTATATTATTCTCTAACAATTGTTTTGATTGATTTCAGTCCCCAAACTTACATGTATTTTGCACTTTGGTCCTTGATTTTGAGATTCTTCGATTTGGCTCCTATTTGACCCCTGAACTTTTATTTTTTTGTAATTTCACCCCTTATTTCTTCCAATTAAGATTGTAAAAATTAAATCTAGTCCTCCAAAATTTTAACCTTATCAATTAAACCCAAATTAATCTTCTAAACTTAATTTTCACGAATTAAGTTATTAATAAAATTAATTTGACCCATTAAAAGTCTAATTAAGTCCTTGAACTTAATTAATTATTTTAATTTCAGCCTAAATTAATTTATAAACTTAATTAAACCCTTAATTATACCAATGATTAAATCAAATCAGCCTACTAAAAATCTAACTAAGTCCTTGAATTATTTTTATGCAAATTCATTTAACTTTTTAAGTTAACCTTTAATTTGCATTGCTTTTCACATTTAGATCCTTCAATGGTGCAATCAAGTTTCTGAACAAAGTTAAAGATCCAATTTGGTCCCTTCATCTCTCATTTATGCATGTATATCATTCTTTGATTTGTTCTTGCCAACCAAGTCACTTGTCTTCGTGTATTTCTTTTATTTATCAACATTTGTTTTTCATTTTTTTAAAAAGGACAGTTATGACACATAATTCTAATTGGAAGCTATTGTAGGTAAGTGACCCATATAACAAAACCCCCTTTTATGGACTATAAAGTTTCCCAAGTGAGAAGAGCTCAGGTTTTTGTAGAGGAAGAATCACCAATTCATACAAAGCTTGCTTGATAGATTCCAATCCTTCAATTGATTCAAAAATAAAAATACACAACTGCAGCATATTGATAAACCATTAAATTTAACATTTTCAAATTGAGAACATGGCCACATTGGATAGTGTTTAGAAGATAGGCTTGATTGTTACAAAGCAGTTTAAATCTTTCACAAAGTAATTGCAATCAGAAGGTTTCATAATTGAAAAGTTGGTTTTTCAAATCCAAATTTCATCGTGTATAGAAAGGACTAATATCTATTTTTTCTAGTTATAGCCATCATATTGGTTCAAGGCCGAGTCTTCAAATTTAATTTTTTCCAATTATGAACCTGTCTCAGTCAGTCACACCAAAGTCTATTACCGAACATAGCAGCCATCAGAATTCACATAGTATCGTTTTCTTTTAAAAAAGGTGGACTCGCATAACTGTAACTAATCATGTGCCATTAGTTTGGATAAAGGGATGACCCAAACGTTTATTGATTTCCTTCTTATGTTCAAGGGCTTTCTTTGATGCTTAATGATTCGGGCCAGGTTTCCGGAGTCTAGCAAATAATACCAAACAACTTAAAGATGCACTGGTTCTTGCAAAAACTTGGTCTCTAACAAACCCTCCATTAATTTTTTATTTTTGTTTAAAGTACAATAATATCCTTTGCTTTGTGCTCTTTTTGGGTGGCTAGTTGGGGTTTTGCAAATATATGTGCCGGTGGATCTGGTGGTGGTGGTTAGGGTTAAGCTGGGAAAGGACAGGCTAGATTTTAGGGTGAAGCCTTATTAAAGCTAAGTCCTCTTTCTATTTCTAGATTTAGATTTAATGAAGTTTTCTTAAAAGCCCTGTGATGAAATAATAATAATAATAATAATAATAATAATAATAATATGAAAAAGAAATAATATAAGGCCAGATTTAATTTTAAAAAAAGAGGCTATATTTTCCAAATCCAATTAAATATATATTATTTATGGTTCTGTAAAATTTTCTAGAATTCTATAAAAATCAGATTATAAATAATAAAAAAATAAAAATTACAATTAACTTTCCAAGAGGTTCAGGGAATCAACCCACACTTTTCTATATTTTTTTAACAGCTTGATCTTAAGAAAAAAAAAATATAATAGACCCATTTATCATTCATTTAACAATTGTTTATTAATATTCACACAAGCAAACAAGGTAATGTTGGTTAGTATTTTATTATAGTTTTTTAGAAGGGGTTAAAACGTGTTTCGTTGGAGGAAAAAAAAAAATTAATCTGTAGAATAATTATACAATGAATTTATGTAATTTTAAACCAAGAAGGTATATGAAGACATGTCTCATTTGGCCCCGTATCTCTAATTTGTTTACAAGCATAATATGCATACTTAAATATTTATACAATTACCCTAAATATTAATCCTCTTAGCGACATTATTATGTCTCGAGTCATAAATTACTATCCATTATAATAGTATAATTATTATTTTGTCCCTTGGTCATTTTATCTTTTGTCTTTGCTTCAAGGGTAAGGTGATTTTTTTACCATGATATAAATGTCTTTAAGGAATTGTATATTGTTATTTTGGTAATTTTGTTTTTTAATTCATAGAAAAATTACTAATGCAACTCTTGAATAAAATAATTCAATGTTTTCTACACAAGGGCAAATTTTATATTTTTGCCCTTACAATTAGATTTTTTTTAACCTTGGCTTCAGGGACTTGGTTGTAGTTTCACCATGATTTGTTTTGTTAATATTGTTTTGTCCAAAAGATATTTTTAATTTTTTTCACAAAAAAATATATAAAACAAAACAACAGCTGACACATGTCTCATACGAGTCAGCCACTCTACCTCCTTCTAGCGGTGCGTGCGGTTAGCTCAGACAGTTGTAACCGTGATTTCACCGCATCATTTGATTAATCTCAACATCCTCTTTCTTTTTGGATGGCGCATGTATGGTGGTTCAACGTGATTTTGCTTGAAATTACTTTTAGTTTTCTTCTTTCATTTCCTTTTCTTTCTTTCTCAAATTGCGTTTTGGCCATGAAAAATTTCATATCAATCCTTCATTTTATTTCTTCTTTTGATTTAGTCTCTCTTCTCTTATTTGTAATTGTTTTATTTACATTTATTAATTCTAATTAGATTTTATTTTTGATTTTATCCCTGGTCATTTGATTTTTTGAATTTTTTTTCAAATTTAGTCCTCATTATTTTAATTTCTATTTTTTTTGTTTTTAATCATTTTCTTGATTGATTTATTCTTTTCCTATCCCACCCCTAAGTATTTATTTTATTTAATTTTCATGTCAAATTTAGTCTTAATTTTTTTAATTGCTATTTTTAAATCATTTTCTTAATGGACTTGTTTTTTTTGTTTTTCAAATTCATCCCTAAACATTTAATTTGATTTGATTTTTGCCTAAACATTTAATTTCACTTATTTGTTTTATGTGAAATTTAGTTCTGATTTTTTTATTTTGCTATTTTTTTTTGTTTTGCAATGTATTTTATTGATTTTTTTTTAATTTCATCCTTCAATATTTGTTTGATTAAAAATTTAGCTTTTTTTTGTCAAGTATACCTTTAATGGGGGATCATCTAAGTCTTATGATCTAAGTAGTAGTTCTAAAGGATTAGCCCAATTTGAATTATTTTTTTAAACCATTTTTTAATATATTTGTTGTTAGTGTTTTTTTAGTTTTTCTATTTATAGAGTCATCTCAATTTTATGTCCTAGACCATGTGTTTGATTTATTGACTCGAGCTGGCTATGGAATGTGCTCGAGGCTTTTTTTGTTATTCTTTTTTTGCTTTGATAAATTTTCAAAATTTATATTTTAAAATTAGCTTGTAATAAACTTATTGATAGAATTCGAATCCAAAATTTCATAGGTTGCAAGATTTTTAACATATGACCATGTTGAGGATGTTGTCCAGGTTTACTTGGCTTTTACATATGTTTACAATTTCACCACCTATGATTTTCTTAATCTTTATAATTTAGTTATTATTATTTTAATTGATTTTTATTTTATTTGGGATTATTCCAGGTTTACTTGGTTTTTACAGATGTTTACAAATTCAGCACCTATGATTTTCTTAATCTTTATAATTTGGTTATTATTATTTTAATTGATTGTTATTTTATTTGAGATTATTTTTTATTTTTTCATTAAATTGTATCATTCTTTGGTTTTTTCTATAAAATTTTATCTTCATTCTTTATGTTTTTTTTTTTATGAATACTTATCTATCGATCTCATTATTTGAAATTAAATTGGTTAAAAATTATGCTTCTTGATTGAATTTGGATAAAAAATTTCAAGGTAAGCAACTTTTAGAGATTAAATCAGGTTTAAAAGATTTGCTCTGTTTTTTTTCCCTTTTCCTAAATTAATGTTGTCTTATTTTTTAACCTTTTTTTATAAAAAATTTAAGATATTTATTTGTGGTTTAATTCTCTATTTTTATTTTATTTTTGTTTGATTCTATTGGGTTAGCCCTCAATAAGTTTTTTATATTTCTCCCCTATTATTTTTAATTCTATAAATATTCTATCATATTACAAATGATTTTTAATTTCATTCCCTATAATTTTTTAATCTTTCAAGTTTGGTCCTAATATTTTTAATTAAAATTTTTTTGTTTGCGATAATTCTAGCATAGGTTTGCTTGATTTTATTTATCCCTTTTTTTAGCCAATATTTTTTGTTTTTTTTTTTTTTTAAGTTTGACTCTCTTTTTTTAATTAAGTTAGCATTGGGTTGTTTGATAATTCAAATAAGCTCAGGTATGGTTTTTTTTTGGTCAGTTTATTTGTTGTTTTTTTTTTTGTAAATATTTAAATTATCAATTTAACAAATGACTTGAGACTTGGAAATTTTTTAACCTATCACTTTTTTATATTAAAAAAAATATTTGATCCATGGCAACGCGCGGGGAACATATCTAGTTATAGACTAAATGAGATATAATCCAATAGTTTTGTTGGTAAATATTAAGTAGTCTCCATATTTTTATATTTTAATGTAGTCTTTTTTAGTGCAATCAAAAGTTTATACAAACATCTTATTGTACAAAAAAAGTTGTATCAACATCACTAAAGTTGATTTGAAGATATTGATCATGTTATTAATTTTTTTAACAAAGTAATCCAATCGAGCCCACCTAGAATTAAAACTAAAACTCACCGTCCCTTTCAATATTGAGTTCCAATAAAAGGTAAAAAGAATGTGCAATGGATGAAAAGAAAGTGCAAAATTGAAACTCACCGTCCCTTTCAAAATTGAGTTCTTACTCCCAAAAGGTAAGTAAATGTAAAATGGCATAATTTATTAGTAACAAGCTATTAAAACTCGATCACGTGAATGTAAACTAATTGGAGAATGATTTGCTCATAATCAAGTGGAAGTTAGAACCAATATAATTTAAATGACCTGATGAATTAGTTTATAATCTACTTGATTCAGTCAAAATATAAGTTAATTATTTTAAAAATTAAAATAATATTATTTTAATTAATAGAGGTTAATCTATGATCTAGAATTTTTATCGAGTTTTAATAATTAAGGAGTTTGATTTTGCTGTCTAGATGTAACTTCAATATCTTCTCTATTTTATATCCACAAAACTTGTGTTATCAAAAACAAATATCATAAACATTTCTGACCCATAACAAAGTAAATGTGTGTTTTTTTTATTTCATTTATTTTGAGGCAGAGGAAATGTGTGTTTTTTTTTCTTAAATTTAAATTACATGAATTAAATCTATCATATTATAAATTTTTATGTAGTTTATTCCATCTACCAACCAACTAATTTCTTGTGACCTACTCTAATTTACAGTGTTATAGTCATGAAGCTGAATCTCACCAGGACTGGTCTAGTCCCAAATTTCAATGTCTCTACTGCTCTTCTTGCATTTGTGTTCCTAAGAACATGGACTAAGCTCCTCTCAAAGGCTGGAATTGTAACCAATCCCTTTACCCGACAAGAGAATACCATAGTTCAAACTTGTGCTGTTGCTTGTTATAGCATTGTTGTTGGAGATTTGAGACTTTGATCTCACGTGTTCTTTAAATTTAGAACATTTTTTGCTAATCTTTTTAACATGTTTATACTATGATTGAACCGTCAATACTGAACTTTAGATTTTCTATATTTTGATGGAGGTTAAATGACTCACGTAATATTTAATATGGCTAGCATAGGGATCCTTTCATTAATCTGATTTTTTTTCACTTTCATCCATCATGTGCTGTCCTTAGTTCACCATTAGAGGGCAATGGACTCCAAGCATTTAATTATCATTTATAAATTTTATAAAAAATATATATATACAACTAATATTATATTAAAAACATGACATGGCATATGATCCACTTAAAAAATATTTCTTATAATAAAGAAATATCCATTGAAAGAAAGATCTTTCAAATCCCACACTAGCTTGGTAATCTTGAGGGCAAGAACCTTGACACTCCAATCTTTGTCGGTTTTAGAAGGCTGCTCTGTTTTGCGGTAATGGTTCAGTAATGTTATTCCTAAACTTTCACTAAATATTTTCTTTAATTTCCGGTACGCTGCTCTGAAATTCCTTCAAGTCCAACTTGTAAAATAATAGTTTGAGCGGTTCTACACTCAAACAAGTCTAGGCAAAATTCTCCATAGTAATAAAAATGAGATTGATAAAATTGATGTAATAGATATAAAAGTATAAAAGATATTCTAAATATAAATTATATTTTTATTTTTAATAATATTGTATAACAGATATTTATTCTTTATTAATATTATGTAATAAATATTTGTTCATTATTTAATGTTGTGTAAGAGATATTTATATTTTATTATTGTTTTAAAAAAGAAATAACTCTTCAAGCCCTCCATTCCAACAAAAAGGTTATAAATACTCATTGAACCATCCAGGTAAAAGGTTTATAATTTTTATTTTTTATTGCATATATATTTTTTAATTATTTGTTTACATAATCTCATAGTTAAATTATTATTTTTATTTAAAATAGAAAAAGGAAAAAAAAATCAAAGTATATAAATTGAAAGATTGATAAGAAAGAAAAGTATTTTTAAAAAAATATTACTGAAATAAGCATGATTAAAATTGGTCAAATAACTATTTAATTACTTTTAATACTAAAAGAATTAGTTAATTAAAGAAAAAATAGCAACACCTAAAACACTATTTGATCCTTTTAGAAAATCAATATTGTTGTGTGTCTATTCTTAAAGTATATGCTAGTATGGTACAAATTGTTTTTTAAAGTGTTTTTTTATTTGAAAAATATATTAAAGTAATATTTTTATGTTTTTTTTTAACAAAAAATCAACATTCTTGTATTCCTAACATATTTTTATGTTGTTTTAATACATTGATGTCAAGCACACACTTAACGCTAGACGAGCTACAAAGAAAGTTCTAATTAGCACGTAGACTTGCTGCAAATCACTCACAGACATGATCTCATCAAAAATGTTAATTTTGGAAATTAATTAATATTGCCGTGTTTCCAACACCCAGTGCTCTTGTTTAGAAAAATCCTTGCGAGGAAAGATTCGCAATTGAATCAACCCTCGGTTCAAAAGTCAGCACCACATAAAGATCAGAATACAATATCAATGTATCCAAGTTCCGAAGACTTTTCTGGACCATTGCCTAATGCTTTCTGACCACTTCTACCTTGAACAGGAGAGTCCCAATTTTACTGCAAGATCGGTTAGTACACTACAACAGCTAAGCAATGCACTCCAGATTTTTCTTCGTACTAACACAAAAAACAAAACGAAGGTGGATGTAATATCCAGCAAAAATCTATACCAAGGGTTGCATTGTTGTCTTTTGCTGGCATGAAACTTTTGTTGGCACACAAAAAGTATGATCCATAAGACGAGCTGCAAAGGAAGAGCACAAACTATATCTATTAGCACATATACATTGCTATTTTCTAAGCTATGAAATGCTTCTTCTTCTTCTGGGAAACACATAAATTGCTTAACCCTTCAAGTACACAGTCACCTTGTTCTGTTTTTTGGTTAATAGTCGAAATTTTATTAAGAAAAAGGCTACAAAGATGAACAAGCAAATGAAAGGAAAGCACAAAAACTATTGCATGAAACAGGGGAGAGCAACAAAAGGGGAACAAACAAATCATAAGAAACCAACTCCTCCCGACTAAACATTCTCTATATTAAGCTCTAAAGAGTTGGAATCAAGCCTCAGCCATAAAGCAATACTTTGGTGCACCATGGAGAAACAGATTTGAAGGTTAGGGGCAGCGTCATTAAAAATAATATCATTTCGATGAAGCAAAAGAATATTCCAAACAACACATGAGAAAAGAAGTTGCCATGAGAGATTTTGCTGCTTGCCTTTAACCATAGAAGATCATTGGTAGCACATATCATCAACAGATTTTGGAAAAACACTGAAAAAGCCCCGATTAGAAAGCAGTTTCATCCATATATTCCAAGAGAAGTGGCAGTGAATGAAAAGGTGACTTGAAGATTCCAAGCTTTTATTGCAGAAAGCACATCTTGACTCCTGAAGGGTGAGGTAGTCATGTTGAAATAGAAAATCTCTTGTGGTTACTTTGTCTTGGACAAGGAGCCAAAGGAACAGTTGTACTTTTGGTGGGGTTAGTTTTATCCAAACAGAAGATTGGAATGGTTTGGCACCACCGTATAGCAGCTGGTCCATCATTTTGGAGTAAGATTTTACATTGAAGAGGCCATTGTTGTTGAGGGTCCATATTTTCTTATCCATCTTGTGGCAGAACATTGGCTTGCATTCCAGCAAGGATGATAAAAGTGATAGTTGTTCTTGTTCAAAATGAAATAATAATATTGTTCTTGCTAATAATAGTGTTGGGAAAACTAGGAACAACAGAACACCAATTTAGCGGAATACAATTCACAAGTCCCAATTATTTCCCTCTTTGTGCAGTAAAAACAGAATCAAACAATGACCAAATATAATGCAAATAATCACACAAAATCAACACCAAGATTTTTAAGTGGAAAACCCTATACAGGAAAAACCACGGCACCATAGTCCACCTAAAAACTTCCACTATCAACAATAATGGGTTCACAACTGTTCTTCCTCAGATTCAACTAAGGGATACAACATATACATCATCAAGAGTAACTTATTCTCGGATTACAACAAGATATAAGAGAATTATTGGAGAAAAAACTCACAATACTGACAGCCCCGTTTTCTGTCAAAACGGCCAACTTCCATGCCACCAATCTTCAATCCAACCGTCCAGAATGAAGATCAACGCGTCTAGAAGCTTCTGTCAAAATTTCAGCCCGATCCAACGGTAAACAAGCTAGGAATTGAAGGAAGAGAACGGGCTACTCTGCTGCCTCTTCTTCTTTTTTTCTCTCGGTTTTCTCTTCTTTCTTATTTTTCTTCTACTGCGTCTACAGTGGCAGCTCCAGCTTTTTAATTAAGAGAGGCAGCCAACTGCCTCTCCTTTAATTAATGTGGTGGTCCTCCCCTCACATGGTGCGGGACCACACACAACAAATCTCCCCCTCACGCACCATGTAAGGAATTCGCCATATTGGCGATTAACATGTAAGCTTCAATTTAGGAGGCTCTAACAAGCCTGCTTCCCTTTTGCAAAACTCAAACTTCTCTCTCGGTAGAGGTTTGGTCATCATGTCTGACACGTTGTCATCGGTATGGATCTTCTCAACAACAAATGACTTCATCTCCATAGCATCTCGAATCCATTGATATCTAACCTCAATGTGCTTTGATCGAGAGTGAAAAGTAGGATGCTTACTGAGATGGATTGCACTTTGACTATCAAAATGCAACACAAAATTCTCTTGAACTAGACCAAGTTCATGTAAAAACTTCTTCATACATAACAACTCTTTGCCCCCTTCAGTAAGAGCAATATATTCAGCTTCTGTAGTGGATAATGCAACACATTTTTGCAACCTTGATTGCTATGAGACTGCTCCCCCTGCAAACTTCATCAAGTATCCTGATGTGGACTTTCTAGAATCAACATCACTGGCCATATCTGCATCTGTGTATCCATCCAACACAGGTTTATTATTACCAAAACATAGGCTGAAACTAGAAGTACCTTTGAGATACCTGAGTATCCATTTCACTGCTGACCAGTGTTCTTTACCAGGATCGGAGAGGAACCGACTAACCACACCAACTGCATGACTTATATCCGGCCTTGTGCAAACCATGGCATACATCAAGCTACCAACTGCGGATGCATAAGGAACCTTTTTCATCTCATCTTTTTCTTCATCACTTGAAGGACACTACTTAGAACTTAGTTTAAAATGGCTTGCAAGTGGAGAACAAACCGGGTTGGAGTTGCTCATGTTGAATCTCTCAAGTACCTTTTGAACATATCTCTCCTGAGATAGCCAAAGTTTCTCCTTCTTCTTGTCACGTGTGATCTTCATGCCAAGAATCTGTTTTGCCGGTCCTAAGTCTTTCATTGCAAAAGACTTGCTTAACTCTTCCTTTAACATCTGAATCTTCTTAGCATCATGGCCAACAATCAACATATCATCCACATACAATAGGAGAATAATAAAGTTTCCATCTGGAAACCTTTTCATAAATACGCAATGATCAGAAGTGGTCCTGTCATAACCATGATCCACCATGAAAGAATCAAACTTCTTGTACCATTGTCTTGGAGCTTGCTTTAACCCATATAGGCTCTTTTTCAACTTGCAAACTAGCTGCTCTTTACCTTTTGCTTTAAACCCTTCAGGCTGCTCCATGTAGATCTCTTCATCTAAATCACCATGGAGAAAGGCAGTTTTCACATCAAGCTGTTCAACTTCAAGATTCAAACTAGCAGCTAAGCCAAACACAACTCGGATTGAAGACATCTTGACCACTGGTGAAAAGATTTCTTCAAAATTAATACCCTTCTTCTGACCGAAACCTTTCACAACCAATCTTGCCTTGTACCTTGGTTGCGAGCAATGTTCATCAATTTTCAACCTAAACACCCATTTGTTCTTGAGTGCTCTCTTACCTTTAGGAAGCTTCACTAACTCAAAAGTATGGTTTTCATGCAAGGATTTCATCTCTTCTTGCATTGCTTTCAATCACTCACTTTTCTTCTCATGTGACATAGCTTCATCAAAGCATTCTGGCTCTCCCCTATTAGTAACCAGCACATACTCATGATGAGAGTATTTGGTGGAAGGTTGGCGAGGTCTAGTTGACCTCCTCAATTGTGGCTCATCTGAAGCTTCCTGCATAACCTGTTCAAGAATAACTTCAATATCATCATTAGTTGATTCAGGATCACCAACTAATGGCTCATTAAGAAAACCACCATTATCATCATTTTGCAAATCTCCCCCATGATTAGCAGGCATCAAAGGTAACTGTGGAGTAGGTCTTGGATTTGAATTAGATGGAATAAAAGTAGTAGACTCTGTTTTCTCCTTCTATTCAAAGTCTTCAATGGTTTGATCTTCAAAGAAGATAACATCTCTGCTTCTCACAATTTTCTTCTCCTTTGGATCCCACAACCTATAGCCAAACTTATCATCTTCAGAGCCCAAGAAAATACACTGCTTTGTCTTGCTATCAAGCTTAGACCTTTCATCCCTTGGAACATGTACGAATGCTCTGCATCCAAACACTCTCAAGTGTGCATAAGAGACATCCTTTCCTTTCCAAACTCTATCTGGAACATCAAAATCAAGAGGAACTGATGGAGAAAGGTTGATCATGGCAACTGCAGTCTTCATTGCCTCACCCCAAAAGGACTTAGGCAGCTTTGCATGAGAGAGCATACATCTAATTCTTTCAACAATTGTTCTGTTCATTCTCTCAGCCACTCCATTTTGTTGTGGGGTCTTAGGAACTGTCTTCTCCAACTTGATACCATGTTCCCTGCAATACTTCTCAAAAAGACCCCTATATTCACCACCATTGTTAGCTCGAATACATTTCAGCTTTCTATCAGTTTCTCTTTCAACTCTGGCATGGAAATCCTTAAAGGCATCAAGCACCTGATCTTTGGATTTCAAACAAGTGGCCCAAATTTTCCTGGAGTGATCATCAATAAAACTAAAAAAGTACAATGCACCTCCAAGAGACTTATCAATCTTTGAAATGCAACTCTATGTTGTTTACCGGCTAAACAATGAGTGCATGTGTTCAAGTTCATACCTTTTAATGGAAGGTAGTTCTTCTTGGCAAGGATGCCAATGCCTTTCTCACTCAAATGTCCAAGCCGTTTATGCTATAAATCAGTAGAGCAATCTTCAATTGCGTTCACCTCCCCTTTGATCACCTTGGCTTGTGACATGTAGAGACCCATCTTCTTTCCTTTAGCAACAATTAAGGAATTTCTGGAGAGCTTCCATTTACCATCTCCAAAGTAGTTGTGATAGCCTTCTTCATCAAGAGTACCTGTAGAGATCAAGTGTAGGCGCATATCAGGCACATGCCTAACATCTTTGAGTAGCAACTTGCACCCAGTATTGGTTTCCAACCAAATTTCTCTGATGCCCACAACACTAGCAATCCCTTGATTTCCCATCCTAACTTGACCAAAGTCACCAGTAGTGTAGGATGTGTAAAAATCATGTCGGGGTGTAACATGGTAAGAAGCTGCTGAATCTACAATCCAGGTGGTATCTTGACATGCAAGATTAACACAACCATCATCACAAACAATGGCAACATCACCATCAAATACAACTGCAGCTGTACCATTCTCTTCATTCTTGTCTTCATCTTTGCCCTTTTTATCTCTTTTGTACTTTCTGCAATCTTTTTGCATATGCCCAGGCTTGTCACAATAATAACACTTGAAACCCTTCCTTGACTGAGATCTTCCTCTTGGCTTCCATTTGCCTTTTCTATTGCTGGAATCTCTATCTTGCTTGCTGTGAGAGAACCTGCTTGGACTTCTCCCCCGACTTTCTGTAACAAGTGCATGAGACTCGGAAGTGCTTGTCCCTTTCCTCCTCTTCTCTTTGTTGAGGATACAATCATTCACTGTTTTCAAAGTGATATTTCCATTCGGAGTAGAATTGCTAAGTGACACCACCAAAGTCTCCCAACTATCCGGCAATGAACTCAAAAGGATTAATGCTTGCATTTCATCGGCTAACTCAAGATTCATCAATGACAGCTGCTTTAAGAACCCTTGAAATACATTTATATGCACCGAAGCATCTTACCATCTCTATACTTCAAATTCACAAGGTCTCTAATTACAAAAACCATGTTTTGTGCACTCTCCTTGGCAAATGTTTCTTCCAACATCTTCCAAACTGTATAGCAGTCATACTCTTGAGAAATATGGTTAATGGACTTAGAAGATACCCATTTTCTAACATTAGCGGTAGCCTTTCTATTAAGCCCATTCCATTTTGCATCATCCATTTCATCAGGCTTTATTCCTTTACATTCAATCGGCAAAGCCAAATCATTGCAATATAAGTGATCCTCCATCATTGTTTTCCATAGGAAATAATTTGAGGAAGTGAGCTTTATCATGCCCGAATCTTCCTTTTCCATTTTAACTACACAAGAAATTCAATCTACACAACCAGTGCTCTGATACCACTTGTTGGGAACACTAGGAACAACCGAACACTAATTTAGCGGAATACAATTCACAAGTCCCAATCATTTCCCTCTTTGTGCAGTAAAAATAGAATCAAACAATGACCAAATATAATGCAAATAATCACACAAAATCAACACCAAGATTTTTACGTGGAAAACCCTATATGGGAAAAACCACGGCACCGTAGTCCACTTAAAAACTTCTACTATAAAAAATAATGGGTTCACAACTGTTCTTCCTTAGATTCAACTAAGGGATACAACATATACATCATTAAGAGTAACTTATTCTCGGATTACAACAAGATATAAGAGAATTATTGGAGAAAAAACTCACAATACTGACAGCCCTATTTTCTATCAAAACGGCCAGCTTCCATGCCACCAATCTTCGATCCAACCGTCTAGAATGAAGATCAACGCGTCTAGAATCAGCTGTCAAACTTTCAACCCGATCCAACGGTGAACGAGATAGGAATCGAAGGAAGAGCACGGGATACTCTGCTGCCTCTTCTTTTCTTTTTCTCTCGGTTTTCTCTTCTTTCTTATTTTTCTTCTACTGCGTCTACAGTGGTAGCTCCAGCTTTTTAATTAAGAGAGGCAGCCAATTGCCTCTCTTTTAATTAATGTGGTGGTTCCCTATCACATGGTGCGGGACCACACACAACAAATATCAATAATAATCAATCAGTGCATGCGAAGGGGAGTCCAATTAGTATTAAGTTTATAAGCCAGCAAGGAATAATAGCGAGGTAGATGTCCCCGAGAATAGCTGCCATCAGACGAGTTGCAAAGGAAGTTCTAATTAGAACATGAATTGTCTCTGTTAGCACAAAGACTTGCTGCAAAACTATCAATTTTGGAAATTAGCACTGCGTGTTCCCAACGCTCACTCTTGTGTGGAAATATTTGCAAGTGAACCTTAAGTTCTGAAGACTTGGAGGTCAAGAACAGACCAAATGAAGATTGGTTCTCCCTTCAAACTCCATTAATTCTCTATTGTTTGTCAGTTTTCTAGTAACTATTCAATAAAGCTATTGCCAAAACGTGTTGATTGGTGTACAAGAAATTCAACAAATACAAACTGAATTACTAATATGAAGAAAAAAAAAGAAGTTATGCGATGATGTGTAAGTTTTTATGGACGAGTTTACCAATGGAATTATAGTCAGATTCAAACCGGGTTGTCCGTACAATGATGTGTCAAAAACATCGCTAGAATTACAGCATGAGTGACAAACAAAATAATTATGTTAGTAATTCTATTGGTAATAGTTAATATATGACCTGACCATCGACCCTCCCCTATTTCTCCTTCTTCTCCCCCTGCATCCAAACCCCCCCCAAAAAAAAAAATTCTAATGCTAGCAACGTGCATGGAGTTATAAATGACAACAGTAATCCTTAGAGTGAAAATAACTTAAATTAGATTGCTACAAATCAATTGATTTTATTCAATTTGTTTCCCTTGAGTGAAGAGTTCACTCAACTTGTATTGACCTAGTTTGAAGATTATTATTTTTTAATTTATTTCTATTAATGTATATATTTAATGGGCAACCTTTATTATGTTTCAAATTGTATGTTAATTAGCCAATTGTAGGTAAATGAGTTTAATTCTGAACTAATTACCTAAAAATGTTTTTAATAAGTGAAAGTCAATTTTGGCCTCTATTTCCTTGTTATTTTACAAACAAACCCTCAATTGGTTACAATCTTTAATAATCTTTTCAATCATGCCACTTGATTTCTTTGATTGAGCACTTAGTGTCTTTTACAATATGGTCTTTGGTCTTGATATTCTTTAATTTCATCCTCAATTTCCCTTTTATACTTTTAATTCTTTTGATTTAACCCTTGATTAAATTAATTTGCCTCTCAAAACTACCAATGGAATTATAGTCAGATTCAAACCGGGTTGTCCGTACAATGATGTGTCAAAAACATCGCTAGAATTACAGCATGAGTGACAAACAAAATAATTATGTTAGTAATTCTATTGGTAATAGTTAATATATGACCTGACCATCAACCCTCCCCTATTTCTCCTTCTTCTCCCCCTGCATCCAAACCCCCCCCCAAAAAAAAAAAATTCTAATGCTAGCAACGTGCATGGAGTTATAAATGACAACAGTAATCCCTACAGGAATATGGTTATAGATGCAATGAGAATGAATCTAGGTAATGTCAGTTAATGTCCATTATAGAAGAATAACATAATGCAGATGCGCCCACATTATGGGATGGTTGCACGAATCATAGTAAATTATCGATTGTTGCATAGTTGTTCACCATCAAGTCAGATTGTGGGTTGAGTGAGGCCGGTTATGACATAATTATCGAATGGGCAAGAAGTATTTTACCTGAAAAGAACAGGCTAAAAGAGAACTTTCATGCTACTAAGTCCATGATGAAACCTCTCGGTTTAGGATACCATAAAATTAACATGTTCCCTAACTTCTGCATGTTGTACTACCTTAAAAATGTTGAGCTGATCGAGTGCATGACATGTGGGCATTCCCATTACAAACCCAGAACTAGCATGGAAAAGACTCTTGTGGCATATAAAAGACTTAGATACTTCCCAATCACATTTAGATTGCAGAGATTATTCATGTCACCAAAGACTGGTGAGCACATGACATGGAACCAATCACATGATGCGGTTGATGGAATGATGGTGCGCCCTTTTAACGGTGAAGCATGAAAACACTTTAACAATGTACATCATCACTTTTAAGTTGAATCAAGGAACATGTATCTTGAGTTATGCACAGATGGATTTGACCCATTTGAGTCGTTTGCTGCTCCTTATTCTTGTTGGCCGGTCATATTCATGGTTTACAACTTGCCACCGGAGATATGTATGAGGCCAGAGTTCATGTGTTTTTATCTACGGTGATACCTAGTCCAAACAATCTGGGCTGGAATATAGATGTTTGTCTTCGACTGTTAATTGATGAGTTGACGCTATTGTGGTCCTCCAGAGCTTTGACTTATGATATATCGAGAAAAAAAATTATCTTATCAGGGTAGCTTTGATGTGGACTATTAATGATTTTGCAGCTTATGGAAAGGTTTATGGTTGGAGCATGCATGGAAAACTAGCATATCCATACTACATGGAAAACAACAAGGCATTCATGCTAACAAACGAAGGTAAAGCTTTTTTTTTTTACTGCCACTGTCATTTTTTGCCAATGAATCACAGGTACAGAAAGAACAGAGATGATTTCTTTATTGGCAGAGTTTAAAAGGATGTTGCACCCCTACGTCTTTTTAGTGAAGAATTGCATGACGTTGTATTAGAGTACGATGACATTGTGTTTGGCTTTCATTCTGGTAAGCAGAAGTTTCCTCGTTTTGGTTAGACCCACAATTGGATAAAATGAAATATTTTTTAGGAGCTTCCATATTAGAAAACTAATCTCCTCCGCCATAACCTTGATGTCATGCACATAAAAAAGAACGTGTCTAAGTACATTTTCAACACTGTCATGGATGTGAAGGAGAAGACAAAAAACAACATTAAGGCTAGAATTGATATATCATTGTTTTGTAACCGTAAAAATACAGAGTTGGTTTTTGATGGGTCACGGGTTGCAAAACCTAGAGAAAGCTTTGTGTTAGAGAAAAATACACAACTACTGGTCTATCATTGGCTTAAGAGCTTGTTTTTTCCCAATGGACATGCCTCAAACATATCAAGGTTGGTTCATTTAGAGGAATGCAGATTGTATGAAATGAAAAGCCATGACTGCCACGTGTTTATGCAAACACTCATTCCATTAGCTTATCATGATTTGTTGTCAAAGGGGATATGAGATGTATTCATAGAGATTAGTCATTTCTTTAGAGATATATGCTACAACATGTTGGAGGCAAATCACATTGAGCAGCTTAAAAGGAATATCATCAAGACAATATACAAACTTGAGATGATATGCCCTCCATCATTTTTTAACTCGACGAAGCATCTACCCATACATTTACTATATAAGATGCAATGTAATTCATAAAGTATTTCATTGTGTTTCTAAATTGAAAATATATGTTGAATTCCATATAGGTACTTGTTCAATCTTAAGAAAAAGGTTAAAAACAAGGCGCATGTTGAGGCTTTGATATGTGAGGCCTATATTGTTGAGGAGATCTCAACATTTATCTTGTACTATTTCGAACCTCATTTGAGAACGAGAATCAACCACGTCCCATGGCATGATAATAGTGGTGAAGTGTCTTCTAGTGGAAACTTGTCAATATTCGCAATCTTGGACGACCCACACCTAAAAATGTCGTAAGGGAAAGATATTTGATTGAAATATATTTTAGACAAGCACACAATTATTTCTATATTAACTGTGATGAGCTAAGACCTTTTATTCAGTAAGTAGATGTATTACTTAAACTTTGTTAAAAATATACTCTTTATATATTGTAATATCGTAAACTTGTAAAATTTTGAAAACCTTGTAGGCAACATCGACAATATTTACTATCCAATAACTCATAGTTAACCGAATCCAAAATCTTTTGACTACAAGATGAACAAGTTGTCATATGGTTCAAAACACATGTAAGTACTATCACACACTCATTATCTCTGGCAAGTTACTATATTGTTGAGGAAATCTTAACATTTATATCATACTATTTTGAGCCTCATCTAAGAACGAGAATCCACCGCGTTTCACAATATGATGGTGGTGGTGAAGTGCTTTCGAGTGGAAACTTATTAGTATTCTCCAATCGTGAACAACCCACATCTAAAAGTGTTGTAAAGGGAAGATATTTGTCTGAAATAAAATTCACATAAGCACATAATGATGTGTTATTTAACTGTGATAAACTGAGACCTTTTATTCAGTAAGTATATATACTACTTATAATTTGTTGTAAATGGATTGTTTATCTATTGCAATGTCACAAACTCATACATTTTTTGAAAACCTCGTTGGCAACATCGATAATATTTAATGTTTAATAACTCACAGCAAATAGAATCCTAAATCTTTTGATTGCAAGATGAACAATTTGCACGTGGTTTAGAACACATGTAAGTACTATCACAAACTCATCATGTATCATTGTACTTAATTTCGTTATAGAATTCTCATTTACTGTTCATTGTTGTACTAGATGTACAAGGTTTATCAATTGGGAAGGAATGTTAGTGCTTCATTGTCTTTACTAAGTCTGAGTCATGAATGAAAAGTGAAGTGTTACAACATGCATTTTGTCAATGGCTATATGTTTCATACTGAATAATAAGAGCATGGAAGAAAGACATATAACAATGGTGTTTGTGTTACAGGATCGACTAGTAGTGAGTTTGAAGTTGACTATTATAATAAATTAGCAGAGGTCGTTGAACTATAATATCATAACAAGCATAATAAAGTGTTTTTATTCAAATTATATTGGTATGACACCACTGAGAGGGGAATTAGAGTAGATCCCCACTATGGTCTCGTCAAAATTAACTCAAAAACTAGACTCCATAACATAAACGATGCCTTTATTTTCGCCAAGCAATGCCAACAAATTTATTACACATACACCCCTTACTTTAGAAATGATCGCTTAAGAGTTGATTGATTACCCATTTTAAAAACAAAAACCAATTGGTCGTGTAGAGGTTGTTCAAAATGAGAATAAAGACACAAGTGTGGGAGATGATGTCTTTCATGATATTGAGTTAGTTGAACCATATCGAGTTGCTCCATTGATTGACTTAGAAGAAAATTCAAATTCTCACGTCTTTGATAATAGTCTTGTTGATGTTGACGTTGACGAGTTGAATGTTGTTCTAAGCTCCAACGGATAAGAACAAATCTATGAAGATGATGATACCAATGTTATCAACATTGAAGATTACGGTGGAGCTGATGACGACCCAATTAAAGAAGAAGAAGATAATTCTGACTAACTATCAAACATGAAAGTGTAATACAATTTTTTAGAATGTAATATTTATGGATGCAGAAATATTTATTTCATAATTCATCTGTGAACTATTGTTATCGTGTTGGGCATGCAATTTTCAATTTAAATATTTGTAGAGAGGATAGACATGAAAACAAACACAACCTACCATTCATTGTGTACATCATCGATGGAAACTATTCACACTCTAAATAGGTGAACAATTCGCACATCACCAATGAAAACACTAATAATTTCTTGTTAGTCGGCGTTTTACAAAGGCGATGGGAATTGTTCGCACATCACCGATGGAAATACTGACAGTTTTTTATCTATCGGTGTTATCTAGAGGTAATGGGAATTGTTCACCTCCTATGTCGGTGCTATCAATTAAAGTCCTTTGATTCAGTTGCAAGTTACCGAGGGAATTACCAATTACCTACCAACGGAATGTGAATTCTAAGCGCGGGTAATGAATGCATCTCTCACTGTGTACTATTTCACATTAGTAAGGGAATTACCAACAGACACACTCAAGTTACTGCCGGCCTAGACATGGGCGAATGGTTTTAAAATTGAGAGAGAAAGGGTAGATTGTAATTTTAAGGCAAGTCATCCCTACAAGGGCGAATGTACACTGAATTTTCCATGGAAAATGTCGGACAACGAATTTATTGTTGGCACGTCTCTCTCTATGGTATGGAACGTTTCCGCGTGAGGACTTTTTTGGTTTTATTTTGATCAAGACTTGGATGTTGAATATAATCACAAATCTATTTGATTATACAAATGCACACTGAATTTTGCATGGCTAATGGCGGAAGCAGAAAGTCGGAATGTCTAGGCTTGACCAGTTGATGGATAGTGACATCCTGAAGTAAGAATCAAGTTAGAAAAATCTAATTAAGAGGAGAAGTTTATGGCTATTCACATCATTTCTGTTTCTTTCATGACCTTGTTGTTCTTAAGGATTTTTCTTCCCACATATATTTAGAGCACCATGGGTATAATTAACTATACATAATTGATGTGTATAATTTCTTTTACAGTGCTTTTTACTGCTTCCAGTGCAATATTCCTTAATAGAGTACGTTCATTTTTATCTAGTATTGATTGCAATTTTTTACCAAAAAGTTATTAATTTTATTATTTAAAAATCTCTAAACCTTAAAAAAAAAAATTAACTGTTTTGCATGCCTTGATCTTTCTACCCTTAATCATTTGCTTTCTGAGCTTAAAAAAAAGATCATTAACCTAAACATATAATTAATAATCATCAAAACGTCAAATAACTTGCCTATTTAATTTTTAGCATAGAAATGAGAAATGCAATCGATGATGGTAATGAAGTGTCCAATATTTTTAGCATAGAAATGAGAAGCATCACCCTCTGCCCAATACAAACCTTTCACTGCGTCGGTATGAATACGATGGAATTTGAGGTGTTTAATGGTTTATTCTCAGATACAAAAAACTCGTGAATTATATTTTTTTATAAATAAAATTTTAATTTTAAAAAAATATTAATTTAATTAAATCTTGCTAGCTCCTGATGAAATTGAATCGGATCAACATCACATAATTATTTTTTTAAAAAAATTTATTTTATTTTTAAATAAAAAATATTAATTTAACTAAATCTTGTTAACTTCCAATGAAACTGAATGGGATCAACATCAAATAATTACTTTTAAAACAAGAAATAAAATTATTTTATTTTTATAAAATAATTGACTTAAAGTTAATTGGATCACGCAGCTACCCGGAATTTATTTTAGATGTGTCCTCAGAGCAAGTCTACAACTGGGTCCAAGACATGGGCGAATGGTTTTAAAATTGATATAACATAATATCTGTTTGCCATGGCTAATTATTATTTAGTTAATCCCTTTATTTTAATAACATAATATTAAATCCCTAAATTTTATATCTGTTTGCCATTAATTTCTCCTAGTTTTCGATTACGTCTAATTGCCTTTTTCTAAAACATCTCCTGTATATTCCAATATTCAGTTTCTCTGACCTCACATGCTTTTATAAATGTTTTTTTTTTTCCATAAAACATCGTTAGTAGACCAAACAACAAGCAGTTGTAAGTGGTAAATTAATTAAAAAAAATATTGTCTTCGGTTTAGACCAAAACGTATTGTATCAAATGTCTTTCAAGTAGTTGAGCAAAGATATCTGATCATACTAAAAACAAAGAGGGATTGCTTTCAATTTACTCCTAATTAACATTTAGGACTAATGCAATTTTTCTTTTTTAGTCGTTTCATTGCTAGAAAACTAGCAAATAGCTATGAAAATACCTACAAAAAATATTCCACCAATAAGATAGAAAATTTATGCCATTTATTTTTGACATAGATAGTGATGAAATATGTAATATCAAAAATTTCTGACCGAATAAAAAAATAAAAAAATAAATAAAATCCCGTTTAAAATTTCACTCTAAAAGTACTCAACGAGCTAGCATTGTAAGTGGATATCTATCTTTCAAGTGTTTATTCTTGGTCGGCATCTAATAATTCATGGTTGTCGGAAGCGTTACAAGAAAAACTAGCAATGATCATGTTCATATAACACTCGATTAACTTTCCCCTTAACATCTACACAAATTAAAAAATTAAGATGTCATAAACCATTTCTATTTTTAAAAAATAAATTAGCAACACCTCCTCTATACAAGAGAAAATAACTTAAATTAGATTGCTAGAAATCAATTGATTTTATTCAATTTGTTTCCCTTGAGTGAAGAGTTCACTCAACTTGTATTGACCTAGTTTGAAGATTATTATTTTTTAATTTATTTCTATTAATGCATATATTTAATGGGCAACCTTTATTATGTTTCAAATTGTATGTTAATTAGCCAATTGTAGGTAAATGAGTTTAATTCTGAACTAATTACCTAAAAATGTTTTTAATAAGTGAAAGTCAATTTTTGCCTCTATTTTCTTGTTATTTTACAAACAAACCCTCAATTGGTTACAATCTTTAATAATCTTTTCAATCATGCCACTTGATTTCTTTGATTTAGCACTTAGTGTCTTTTACAATATGGTCTTTGGTCTTGATATTCTTTAATTTCATCCTCAATTTCCCTTTTATACTTTTAATTCTTTTGATTTAACCCTTGATTAAATTAATTTTCCTCTCAAAACTACCAATGGAATTATAGTCAGATTCAAACCGGGTTGTCCGTACAATGATGTGTCAAAAACATCGCTAGAATTACAGCATGAGTGACAAACAAAATAATTATGTTAGTAATTCTATTGGTAATAGTTAATATATGACCTGACCATCGACCCTCCCCTATTTCTCTTTCTTCTCCCCCTGCATCCAAACCCCCCCCCCCAAAAAAAAAAATTCTAATGCTAGCAACGTGCAGGGAGTTATAAATGACAACAGTAATCCTTACAAGAATATGGTTATAGATGCAATGAGAATGAATCTAGGTAATGTCAGTTAATGTCCATTATAGAAGAAGAACATAATGCAGATGCGCCCACATTATGGGATGGTTGCACGAATCATAGTAAATTATCGATTGTTGCATGGTTGTTCACCATCAAGTCAGATTGTGGGTTGAGTGAGGCCGGTTATGACAGAATTATCGAATGGGCAAGAAGTATTTTACCTGAAAAGAACAGGCTAAAAGAGAACTTTCATGCTACTAAGTCCATGATGAAACCTCTCGGTTTAGGATACCATAAAATTAACATGTTCCCTAACTTCTGCATGTTGTACTACCTTAAAAATGTTGAGCTGATCGAGTGCATGACATGTGGGCATTCCCATTACAAACCCAGAACTAGCATGGGAAAGACTCTTGTGGCATATAAAAGACTTGGATACTTCCCAATCACATTTAGATTGCAGAGGTTATTAATGTCACCAAAGACTAGTGAGCACATGACATGGAACCAATCACATGATGCGGTTGATGGAATGATGGTGCGCCCTTTTAACAGTGAAGCATGAAAACACTTTAGCAGTGTACATCATCACTTTTCAGTTGAATCAAGGAACATGTATCTTGAGTTGTGCACAGATGGATTTGACCCATTTGAGTCATTTGCTGCTCCTTATTCTTGTTGGCTGGTCATATTCATGGTTTACAACTTGCCACCGGAGATATGTATGAAACCAGAGTTCATGTGTTTTATCTACGGTGATACCTAGTCCAAACAATCTGGGCCGGAATATAGATGTTTGTCTTCGACTGTTAATTGATGAGTCGACGCTATTGTGGTCCTCCAGAGCTTTGACTTATGATATATCGAGAAACCAAATTATCTTATGAGGGTAGCTGTAACAATCTCAAAAAATTCAATCAATATATTTATTTAACTCCTACATAATGGGTAAATGGAGAATTTTTTTTTTTTTTTTTTAAATTCATCGAAATTTCGCCAGAGTCTCCCCTATACCGGGAGATCCCAAGTTATCGACAATCTATCCTGCACACAATTATAATCACATCCCACCCATAATCACATCCATGATTGATACATTCAATCATTTTATTCATTTGAGAATATATTTAGGACAATTCTTCATTCTCAATCTCCATCTCATATCACATGCATAAATTAGCAATTAAGAGGACCATCCAAGCACTAAAATTTAATATATAATCACAACATAGTTTAGCGTTTTGAACATAAGCTATTACGCTATAAATTGTTTTCTCCAAGTATAGATTAATACATTAATATTCCAAAAACCAAAATAATATAAGGAGCATACTATTCTATTCAGGTTACATGTTTGCTGCATAACAAAATTACATGAAAGATCCTTAAGTTCCTAACTTGTACAAAAGGGATAAGTAACCTAAATTCTACTCCTGACGTGAATGGGAGGGACCTGCAAAACACAAATTTTCCATAAAATTAAAAATAACTAAAATATAAACAATTCACGGAAGAAAAATTATATAGCACATCTACCTACTTAAGTCATATGCAATTTCAATACACCACCACCATCCCTTTTGAGGATTATCCAGTTTATTTCCTATAACTACTTCTCCCCACCTTAGGAAGACTATACCGACACTAACGACCTCCATTAGTGTCTTTAGTTGTCCATCCTGAGGTCAACTAATCAAACTCATGAAAATGCCGACACTAACATGACTATTGATGTCATTTAATATATATATATATTTTTTTTGAACCAAAATAATTAATCACTGTTCTTTGCTACCTAAGGAGGTCATCGGGTATGCCGATGTCAAGGATTCTTGACATCATTAGCTTTCACCTCGGAAAGCTAATCAAGTTTATAAGTTTTGCCGATATCGACGACACCCGCCGATATCATTAACTATTCTGAATCCGAATAGTTAATCAAGTCTATAAATTTTGCCGATATCGACGTCACCCGCCGATATCATTAACTATTCTGAACCCGAATAGTTAATCAAGTTTCATATTTCTCCCCCCACGTACCGGTAATGCCGATATTAACCAGCTTGGCTAACATCATTAACCTCCCATATCAGGGACAGGCTAATCAATTTCGAGAAACAATCATTATCGAAATTCGTAGTCACAGTTCATTTCCTCCAAAAGGAACCATAATTTAAATTTAGTCCTCCATTTCTATTTTCCCGTCATTTAACCTTTCATTTCCCCATTTTTCTTTTCCTCATCAATATGAACCAAGTCTTCTTCTTCTTTATATATATATATATATATATATATATATAGTTCAATAATTAGCTACAACAATTATTAACAAGAGGAGATATAGGTATCGAGTACCTACCTGCTGTAGACGCTCGACTTGCGCTTCCCTGTTGTTGCACTCCTCCCGCGGTTCCTCCTGAAACCATAAACACCCATCATTATTCCATATTAGTCCACATATCACAACACAACAGCAAAAATGGCAATAATATTCATTTCTCTTTTATCAATCTTTTCTTTCTCACTTTCATTCCTCATCATTATCCTTTTACATTTTCGACCCATTTGTCTGGACATCATAAATTCAATTTTGATTACAGTTTTATTCTTCTTCTTCTTCTTCTTCTTCTTCTTCTTTTTTTTGAAGATAAAGACACATTTTATGAAGGGAGAGAAAACAAATTTTACCCATAATACAGCTAAATTTCACCGTTTTATCGACTTGGCCGAAACTGCCAACCGAGGTGGCAGCTTGACCTCTCCTCAGATTTTCATTTGTATCCGGAGTTCTAGGACTCCAAATTAGGCGGGGTCGGACTCGTTGGAAAGCTAACACTCCCAGCTACAACTTCTATGAATGGACCCTCCCTAAATTCTATCATCTTCAGGTCCAGATTCCCTCAAGAACTAGGGAAATGAACCTGCCCTGTTTTGTCAATAAAGAAGGTGCCTACAATTTTTTTATCTCCAATCCTACTTCCCATCAATTTCAGCCATGTTTTCCTTACCTGGAACGTAGGTTCCTCTCCCCTATAAGTTACAATTTGTAACTACAACATCAGCACACTTAATTAATTAACAGGGGAGTCATACGTTCACCTCCCCTGTTTTGTTTTTCCTTCCCCTCCAGTGACCACCGGTCCTTAAATCAATTCCTTCTCTCTTTTTTTTTTTTTTTTTGTTTTACACACACACACACTCAATCACCACATTTCCTTATTATTCACCTCTGGAACCTATTTTAATTTTTGCAATAAGGGAAACAACGCAAATTATCAAAATTTCTTTTCTTTTCTTACAATCCCATGGCCGGCCACTATTTCCCCCATAATCTTTGATTTTGTTGAAAACTTCTTTGCATAATTCCATCCTTTTTAGGCAAACTATGCTGCTCAACTCATTTAATTCCAATCAATTCCACATTTCCCCAAATTTTACTCAAGGACCCTAATCTTTCAAACTTCAAATTAATGCACAATTCTTGCATGAATTTAATTTATCTTTCCCAATTGGTTTAGAACTTCATACCTGGAGGAAAATTTAGGTTTGATTTCTGATTTGATTAAAGTTTCATAACCCCTTTCTTCTCTACAAGCAGCCGGCCTCCCACCCCTTCTTCTCTTAGAAATTATGTCACTTTTCTTCTTGCAAATCTCCTGCCCAAGTTTGTCTTCCCACGTAGAAATTCTAAGGTTTGTGTTGGAATAGAAAATTAGGTGTCTTCTCCTAGGCTTGATGAAGGAAAATCTGAAAAATTTCCCTCCCCTTTTCTTTTTGTTACCTCCCCGGTCATGAATGAGAGAAGAGATGGGTATTTATAGTCCCATCTCTTCTTAATTCATTTTGGTCCCATCTTTCTCCCTTTTTCTTATTTTAGCCCCATCTATTATATATATATATATATATATATATATATATATGTAACAACACTTTGAAATTATTATAAACTCCCCCCCCCCTTTTTTTGTATACTTTATTCTCAGGCTTCACATTCTCCCCTCCTAATAAAAATTTCGTCCCTGAAATTTAAACTGCTTACCTGACTCAAAGAATAGGTGGGGGTATTTTTCCTTAATCTCTGATTCTCTCTCCCACGTTTCTTCCTCAATTTGTGAGTTTCTCCACAATACTCTGACTAGTGGTACTCTCTTATTCCTCAATGTTTTTTCACTCCAATCCGTGATCTTTACTGGCCTGGTCTCGAGTGTCAAGTCTTCTTTTACTTCCATTGGAACTGGAGGTAACACTCGGGAAGGATCCACTTCCGCCTTCCGCAATAGTGATACATGGAATACATTGTGAATCTTCTCTAGGTGTGCCGGTAGTTTCAGGCGGTAAGCAACCGGCCCTATCCTAGCTATCACCTCAAATGGACCAATATACCTCAGAGCAAGCTTTCCTTTCATTCCAAACCGAATGATGCCCTTCCACGGTGCCACCTTTAAGAATACTCTATCCCCTATTTGGAATTCTAAAGGTCTCCTACGGTTATCTGAATAACTCTTCTGTCTATCTTGGGCTTCCTTCATTCTTTGCCTGATCACCCTTACTTTATCAGTTGTTATTTGTACCATTTCAGGACCTAAGAGTTTCCTTTCTCCAATTTCATCCCAGCATATCGGAGTGCGACATTTTCTCCCATAAAGGGCTTCATATGGAGCCATCCCAATAGAAGCTTGGTAACTATTATTATACGTGAACTCTACCAATGGTAACAAGTCTTCCCAGTTTCCCCCAAACTCTAGCACACATGACCTTAGAAGGTCTTCAAGTGTTTGGATAGTTCTTTCAGATTGGCCATCTGTCTGGGGGTGGAATGCTGTGCTCAGGTTCACCTCGGTTCCCAAAGCTCGTTGTAAGCATGACCATAACCTCGAGGTGAATCTTGGGTCTCGATCTGACACAATTGATAAGGGCACTCCATGTAGTCTAACCACTTCATTCACGTATAATCTGGCCAACTTGTCTATGGGGTCCGTCATTTTGGTGGGCAAGAACAGAGCTGACTTTGTTAGTCGATCAACCACTACCCATATAGCATCATTTCCTTTTTTTCCCTTTGGTAATCCGGTTACAAAGTCCATAGCTATATTTTCCCATTTCCATTCCAGAATTGGTAGCGGTTGCAATTCCCCTGCCGGCCTTTGGTGTTCTATCTTCACCTGTTGACATATCCCACATCTTGACACGTATTCTGCTATCTCTTTCTTCATATTTGGCCACCAGTAATACTCCTTGAGATCCTTATACATCTTAGTGCTCCCGGGATGGGTTGCAAACCGAGATTCATGAGCTTCCCTCAATATTTCACCCTTTAAGGCCTTATTCTCAGGTACATAAACTTGTTTTCCCCTTGCTACCAACCCTCCCGGTACAACCTGAAGGGATAACTCTTTGCCTTGCTTTATTTTTTCTTTGATTTTTCCTATACCCTCATCCGCCAATTGAGCTTCTAGAACTTTATCTCGTAGTACTGATCTGATCTTTATATGAGCCAATAGTGACCCTTCAGGACCCATGCTTAACTGCAATCCCATCTTTTTCAATTCCATCAAATTCTCTTGTTCTGTAATTTTTGTATCACCCACCACTGCTTTCCCTTTCCGACTCAAGGCGTCTGCCACTACATTGGCTTTGCCAGGATGGTAGTCAATTACGCAGTCATAGTCTTTTATCAATTCCACCCACCTCCTCTGTCGCATGTTTAACTCCTTTTGTGACATTAAATACTTCAAACTCTTATGGTCGGTGAAAATCTGGACTTGTGTTCCATACAAATAATGTCTCCATACTCGTAAGGCAAATACCACTGCTGCAAGTTCCAAGTCATGGGCCGGGTAGTTCACTTCATGTGGCTTTAACTGTCTAGAAGCATAGGCGATCACTTTCCCATGTTGCATTAGTACACATCCCAAACCCCTCCTTGAGGCATCACTGTAAACCATGAACCCTTCTGTTCCGGAAGGAAGGACCAAAACAGGGGCTGATGTAAGCCTTCTTTTCAACTCCTGAAAACTCTCCTCGCATTCCTTTGACCAATTAAACCTTACTTCTTTACGAGTCAACTTGGTCAGAGGCGATGCTATTGTAGAAAACCCTTCAATAAACCTTCTATAATACCCTGCGAGGCCTAAAAAGCTTCGGATTTCGGTCACAGTTGTGGGTTTCTCCCACTTTAGAACGGCCTCCACTTTTCCTGGGTCTACACATATCCCCCCCGCTGAAATAACATGTCCTAAAAACATCACCTTTTTAAGCCAGAACTCACATTTATCCAGTTTTGCATACAATTTATTTTCTCTCAATATCTCCAACACCTTCCTCAAGTGCTTCTCGTGTTCCAAATAAGAGTTTGAATATACCAGTATATCATCAATAAACACCACCACACATTTATCTAAATAAAACCGAAACACTCGATTCATCAGGTCCATAAATACCGCCGGGGCATTAGTTAACCCAAAAGGCATCACTAAGAATTCATAATGGCCATAGCGGGTTCTAAAAGCAGTCTTCTGTATGTCCTGTTCTTTGATTCTTAGTTGATGATACCCCGATCTCAGATCTATCTTCGAGAATACTTTCGCACCCTTCAACTGATCAAATAGGTCATCTATCCGTGGTAGCGGATACTTGTTCTTTATCGTCACTTTGTTCAGCTGACGGTAGTCAAGACATAATCTGAACGTACCATCCTTTTTCTTTACAAATAACACTGGGGCTCCCCAAGGTGAATTACTCGGTCGTATGAACCCTTTGTCTAGTAACTCCTGAAGTTGGATCTTCAGTTCAGCTAGTTCTATAGGGGCCATTCTATAAGGGGTTTGTGCTATGGGGTTGACTTCTTGAAAAGTCTCAATGGAAACCTCAATCTCTCTGATTGGAGGTAGTCCTGGTAATTCTTCCGGAAACACGTCTGGAAATTCTTTTACAATTGGGATATTTGTTAATTCTATGCTCCCCTTCTTTAATTCTCTCACATGAGACAACCAAGCAGGGCATCCTTTTCTAATCAGTTTTCCGGCCGTCATGACCGAAATTATGGAGTTTGGAATCACCCTCCTCTCCCCTGTAAATACTACCCTTATACCACTCACATCTTGGAGGCTTACGGTCTTTGTGAAACAATCTACTTGTGCCTTATATCTACTCAACCAATCCATTCCTAAAATTAAATCAAAATCATATAATTCTAAAGGCATGAGGTTCACCTGTAGTTCTACCCCCTCAATGTATAGCATCACTCCCTTGTATACCTCATTAATATTTATATTTTTCCCCAAGGGTGTACTAACTACCATCCCAACCTTCAATCTACTTGGTAACACATTTAAATTATTGATAATTCGATGGGCCACAAAAGAATGACTGGCCCCAGGATCAATTAAAGCATAAACTTGTATTAAACCCAATTGTAGTGTACCTGCTACGACATCTGGCATTGCCCCCACATCTTCTTGAGTCATATGATATATCCTGCCTCGAGTTCTTTCCTCCTGGAATCTGGGTCGGCCTTTATTGGCACTTGTCCCTGACTGAGTAGGTCGTACGGGCCGATCAACTGTCACTGAATGTTGTTGGCTTTGGGTAGTTATCCCCTGTCCCTGTACTCCCTCCGTGGCTCTATGCGGACATTCTTTCTTTTTGTGACCCATTTCCCCACAATGGAAACAACCCCTTTCCAAATACTGGCAGTCTCTCCATCGATGTCCTTCCCCTCTACAAATATAGCATCTTCCTGGTGTGGCTGAACAATCCCCAGGGTGTTTCTGGTTACATCTCATGCATAATGGGTAGACAGGTCTCCTCTGCTCCATGGACCCCCCCATAACACTTGTCCCATGGCGGGTCTGACCTCCCACGGATCCCCCAGCATTAACGTGTCTAGCACCTCCTGAACTCCCACCATGAATAAAACTCCCCTTTTTTTTTAGGAGTGGCCCGAATGATGACCCGCTCCTTCCTTTCTTCAAAGGAGGATTCCTTCCTATAGGAGGTATGAAATCCCTTCTTTTGAATCCCGTAGTCTGACTCTGCTCACTTGTTAACCTTGGGGTGTCATTCATTACTCTTTCCATGCCCTGAGCAGCTCGCACTAACTCCCGAACCGACTGAAACTGCATAGCCACCAAAATTAATTTCAGCTCCTGCCTGAGCCCTTCCCGAAACCGTTCCACCCGATGATGCTCAGTGGGAAGATAGGTGGTGGCAAAGATAGATAAGTCTTGAAACCTCCTCTCATATTCTAGGACGGTCATATTCCCCTGTTTCAGATCCAGGAACTCCTGTTCTTTCTCTTTTCGGTGCTGCCAGGAGTAGTACCGCTCCTCAAATTCTTCTCGAAAGTGTTTCCATCTTAATTCTTCTCCTGCCCTTCTTTCTCTAATAGTCTCCCACCAAGAGTGGGCACTCTCCGTTAACAACTGGGTCACACAGTCTACTCGAGTTTCCTCTGGCACTTGCATCTGATCTATGACCCTTTCTACCTTCCTCAACCAATGTCCTGCTACTTCAGCGTCTTCTTCCCCTGAATAGGTCGTGCAACCCATTTCCCGCATGCCCTTCACCCAATGAACCAAGGTGACTACTCTTTCTACTCGAGGAGTGGAATTGGATGCACCTGCGGCCATCCCTGTTGCTATTGCTTTGACCAATTGCTCCAGAAACATGGGGTCTGAATATGGATTCGGGGTGACCGTCGGTGCCACTAATGGTGGCCTATCTTCTGGTCCTTGACCACCCACTGCTCCAGAAAGTAACACCTCTTCCCGATGAGAGACAGGGTCATCCTGATGCCCCCCTGATTCTCCCCTCTCTGAATGGACCGACGCTGCAGGTTGGTGGGAGGCTGTGTCCATCAGTGGGTCCCCTTCATTTTCATTCCTATATAATGAGCCATACTCTCTCCCACGCATAGGGGATGGGTTTGCTCTTGCTTCTTGTCGGGTGCGAGCCATCCTACAACATGTTTCCAAATTCACATCAGTGGTTCAATCCCTGAAACTTCAACCAGTAGCTCTGATACCAACTGTAACAATCTCAAAAAATTCAATCAATATATTTATTTAACTCCTACATAAGGGGTAAATGGAGAATTTTTTTTTTTTTTTTTTTAAATTCATCGAAATTTCTAACGAAATTTCGCCAGAGTCTCCCCTATACCGGGAGATCCCAAGTTATCGACAATCTATCCTGCACACAATTATAATCACATCCCACCCATAATCACATCCATGATTGATACATTCAATCATTTTATTCATTTGAGAATATATTTAGGACAATTCTTCATTCTCAATCTCCATCTCATATCACATGCATAAATTAGTAATTAAGAGGACCATCCAAGCACGAAAATTTAATATATAATCACAATACAGTTTAGCATTTTGAACATAAGCTATTACGCTATAAATTGTTTTCTCCAAGTATAGATTAATACATTAATATTCCAAAAACCAAAATAATATAAGGAGCATACTATTCTATTCAGGTTACATGTTTGCTGCATAACAAAATTACATGAAAGATCCTTAAGTTCCTAACTTGTACAAAAGGGATAAGTAACCTAAATTCTACTCCTGACGTGAATGGGAGGGACCTGCAAAACACAAATTTTCCATAAAATTAAAAATAACTAAAATATAAACAATTCACGGAAGAAAAATTATATAGCACATCTACCTATTTAAGTCATATGCAATTTCAATACACCACCACCATCCCTTTTGAGGATTATCCAGTTTATTTCCTATAACTACTTCTCCCCACCTTAGGAAGACTATACCGACACTAACGACCTCCATTAGTGTCTTTAGTTGTCCATCCTGAGGTCAACTAATCAAACTCATGAAAATGCCGACACTAACATGACTATTGATGTCATTTAATATATATATATATTTTTTTTGAACCAAAATAATTAATCACTGTTCTTTGCTACCTAAGGAGGTCATCGGGTATGCCGATGTCAAGGATTCTTGACATCATTAGCTTTCACCTCGGAAAGCTAATCAAGTTTATAAGTTTTGCCGATATCGACGACACCCGCCGATATCATTAACTATTCTGAATCCGAATAGTTAATCAAGTCTATAAATTTTGCCGATATCGACGTCACCCGCCGATATCATTAACTATTCTGAACCCGAATAGTTAATCAAGTTTCATATTTCTCCCCCCACGTACCGGTAATGCCGATATTAACCAGCTTGGCTAACATCATTAACCTCCCATATCAGGGACAGGCTAATCAATTTCGAGAAACAATCATTATCGAAATTCGTAGTCACAGTTCATTTCCTCCAAAAGGAACCATAATTTAAATTTAGTCCTCCATTTCTATTTTCCCGTCATTTAACCTTTCATTTCCCCATTTTTCTTTTCCTCATCAATATGAACCAAGTCTTCTTCTTCTTTATATATATATATATATATATATATAGTTCAATAATTAGCTACAACAATTATTAACAAGAGGAGATATAGGTATCGAGTACCTACCTGCTGTAGACGCTCGACTTGCGCTTCCCTGTTGTTGCACTCCTCCCGCGGTTCCTCCTGAAACCATAAACACCCATCATTATTCCATATTAGTCCACATATCACAACACAACAGCAAAAATGGCAATAATATTCATTTCTCTTTTATCAATCTTTTCTTTCTCACTTTCATTCCTCATCATTATCCTTTTACATTTTCGACCCATTTGTCTGGACATCATAAATTCAATTTTGATTACAGTTTTATTCTTCTTCTTCTTCTTCTTCTTCTTCTTCTTTTTTTTGAAGATAAAGACACATTTTATGAAGGGAGAGAAAACAAATTTTACCCATAATACAGCTAAATTTCACCGTTTTATCGACTTGGCCGAAACTGCCAACCGAGGTGGCAGCTTGACCTCTCCTCAGATTTTCATTTGTATCCGGAGTTCTAGGACTCCAAATTAGGCGGGGTCGGACTCGTTGGAAAGCTAACACTCCCAGCTACAACTTCTATGAATGGACCCTCCCTAAATTCTATCATCTTCAGGTCCAGATTCCCTCAAGAACTAGGGAAATGAACCTGCCCTGTTTTGTCAATAAAGAAGGTGCCTACAATTTTTTTATCTCCAATCCTACTTCCCATCAATTTCAGCCATGTTTTCCTTACCTGGAACGTAGGTTCCTCTCCCCTATAAGTTACAATTTGTAACTACAACATCAGCACACTTAATTAATTAACAGGGGAGTCATACGTTCACCTCCCCTGTTTTGTTTTTCCTTCCCCTCCAGTGACCACCGGTCCTTAAATCAATTCCTTCTCTCTTTTTTTTTTTTTTTTTTGTTTTACACACACACACACTCAATCACCACATTTCCTTATTATTCACCTCTGGAACCTATTTTAATTTTTGCAATAAGGGAAACAACGCAAATTATCAAAATTTCTTTTCTTTTCTTACAATCCCATGGCCGGCCACTATTTCCCCCATAATCTTTGATTTTGTTGAAAACTTCTTTGCATAATTCCATCCTTTTTAGGCAAACTATGCTGCTCAACTCATTTAATTCCAATCAATTCCACATTTCCCCAAATTTTACTCAAGGACCCTAATCTTTCAAACTTCAAATTAATGCACAATTCTTGCATGAATTTAATTTATCTTTCCCAATTGGTTTAGAACTTCATACCTGGAGGAAAATTTAGGTTTGATTTCTGATTTGATTAAAGTTTCATAACCCCTTTCTTCTCTACAAGCAGCCGGCCTCCCACCCCTTCTTCTCTTAGAAATTATGTCACCTTTCTTCTTGCAAATCTCCTGCCCAAGTTTGTCTTCCCACGTAGAAATTCTAAGGTTTGTGTTGGAATAGAAAATTAGGTGTCTTCTCCTAGGCTTGATGAAGGAAAATCTGAAAAATTTCCCTCCCCTTTTCTTTTTGTTACCTCCCCGGTCATGAATGAGAGAAGAGATGGGTATTTATAGTCCCATCTCTTCTTAATTCATTTTGGTCCCATCTTTCTCCCTTTTTCTTATTTTAGCCCCATCTATTATATATATATATATATATATATATATATATATATATATGTAACAACACTTTGAAATTATTATAAACTCCCCCCCTTTTTTTGTATACTTTATTCTCAGGCTTCACAGTAGCTTTGATGTGGACTATTAATGATTTTCCAGCTTATGGAAAGGTTTATGGTTGGAGCATGCATTAAAAACTAGCATATCCATACTGCATGGAAAACAATAAGGCATTCATGCTAACAAACGAAGGTAAAGCTTTTTTTTTTACTGCCACTGTCATTTTTTGCCAACGAATCACAGGTACAGAAAGAACAGAGATGATTTCTTTATTGGCAGAGTTTAAAAGGATGTTGCACCCGTACGTCTTTTTGGTGAAGAATTGCATGACGTTGTATTAGAGTACGATGACATTGTGTTTGGATTTCATTCTGGTAAGCAGAAGTTTCCTGGTTTTGGTTAGACCCACAATTGGATAAAATGAAATATTTTTTAGGAGCTTCCATATTAGAAAACTAATCTCCTCCGCCATAACCTTGATGTCATGCACATAAAAAAGAACGTGTCTAAGTACATTTTCAACACTGTCATGGATGTGAAGGAGAAGACAAAAGACAACATTAAGGCTAGAATGGATATATCATTGTTTTGTAACCGTAAAAATACAAAGTTGGTTTTTGATGGGTCACGGGTTGCAAAACCTAGAGAAAGCTTTGTGTTAGAGAAAAATACACAACTACTGGTCTATCATTGGCTTAAGAGCCTGTTTTTTCCCAATGGACATGCCTCAAACATATCAAGGTTGGTTCATTTAGAGGAATGCAGATTGTATGAAATGAAAAGCCATGACTGCCACGTGTTTATGCAAACACTCATTCCATTAGCTTATCATGATTTGTTGTCAAAGGGGATATGAGATGTATTCATAGAGATTAGTCATTTCTTTAGAGATATATGCTACAACATGTTGGAGGCAAATCACATTGAGCAGCTTAAAAGGAATATCATCAAGACAATATACAAACTTGAGATGATATGCCCTCCATCATTTTTTAACTCGACGAAGCATCTACCCATACATTTACTATATAAGATGCAATGTAATTCATAAAGTATTTCATTGTGTTTCTAAATTGAAAATATATGTTGAATTCCATATAGGTACTTGTTCAATCTTAAGAAAAAGGTTAAAAACAAGGCGCATGTTGAGGTTTTGATATGTGAGGCCTATATTGTTGAGGAGATCTCAACATTTATCTTGTACTATTTCGAACCTCATTTGAGAACGAGAATCAACCACGTCCCATGGCATGATAATAGTGGTGAAGTGTCTTCTAGTGGAAACTTGTCAATATTCGCAATCTTGGACGACCCACACCTAAAAATGTCGTAAGGGAAAGATATTTGATTGAAATATATTTTAGACAAGCACACAATTATTTCTATATTAACTGTGATGAGCTAAGACCTTTTATTCAGTAAGTAGATGTATTACTTAAACTTTGTTAAAAATATACTCTTTATATATTGTAATATCGTAAACTCGTAAAATTTTGAAAACCTTGTAGGCAACATCGACAATATTTACTATCCAATAACTCATAGTTAACCGAATCCAAAATATTTTGATTACAAGATGAACAACTTGTCACATGGTTCAGCACACATGTAAGTACTATCACACACTCATTATCTCTGGCAAGTTACTATATTGTTGAGGAAGTTGACTATTATAATAAATTAGCAGAGGTCGTTGAACTATAATATCATAACAAGCATAATAAAGTGTTTTTATTCAAATTCTAGTGGTATGACACCATTGAGAGGGGAATCAGAGTAGATCCCCAATATGGTCTCGTCAAAATTAACTAAAAAACTAGACTTCATAACATAAACGATGCCTTTATTTTCGCCAAGCAATGCCAACAAATTTATTACGCATACACCCCTTACTTTAGAAATGATCGCTTAAGAGTTGATTGATTACCCATTTTAAAAACAAAAACCAATTGGTCGTGTAGAGGTTGTTCAAAATGAGAATAAAGACACAAGTGTGGGAGATGATGTCTTTCATGATATTGAGTTAGTTGAACCATATCGAGTTGCTCAATCGATTGACTTAGAAGAAAATTCAAATTCTCACGTCTTTGATGATAGTCTTGTTGATGTTGACGTTGAGGAGTTGAATGTTGTTCTAGGCTCCAACGGATAAGAACAAATCTATGAAGATGATGATACCAATGTTATCAACATTGAAGATTACGGTGGAGCTGATGACGACTCAATTAAAGAAGAAGAAGATAATTCTGACTAACTATCAAACATGAAAGTGTAATACAATTTTTTAGAGTGTAATATTTATGGATGCAGAAATATTTATTTCATAATTCATCTCTGAACTATTGTTATCGTGTTGGGCATGCAATTTTCAATTTAAATGTTTGTAGAGAGGATAGACATGAAAACAAACACAACCTACCATTCATTGTGTACGTCATCGATGGAAACTATTCACACTCTAAATAGGTGAACAATTCACACATCACCAATGAAAACACTAACAATTTCTTGTTAGTCGGTGTTTTACAAAGGCGATGGGAATTGTTCGCACATCACCGATGAAAATACTGACAGTTTTTTATCTATCGGCGTTATCTAGAGGTAATGGGAATTGTTCACCTCCTATGTCGGTGCTATCAATTAAAGTCCTTTGATTCAGTTGCAAGTTACTGAGGGAATTACCAATGACCTACCAACGAAATGTGAATTCTAAGCGCGGGTAATGAATGCATCTCTCACTGTGTACTATTTCACATTAGTAAGGGAATTACCAACAGACTAACGATGAAATGTGAAAATTTTGGAGGGTGTTTTTTTTAATTTTAGAGCAAAATGAAAATTTTTAGGTGAATTCACCGAGAGAATCACAAACGGATTAATTAAAAATAATATTATTTCATAGTCCGTCAGTGAATCCATAGATAAAAACAGTGTAAATCCCAGCAAGAGCCCCTTCAGTTCTTTTTTCCCTTTCTTTCAATTTTCTTCATTCGCCTCTTATTTTTTCTTCTGAATTCAAGTTATTATGCTTGAATTTCTCATTCTATCTTCATCTTTAACATTTAAAAGGTATGTATTGTGATTCTCCTCACTTGTTATGATTTTTTATTTTTCATCTTTTCTTTGGTTTATTAACAATATAATTTTTTTTTGTGTTTTTGTATTGTACATAGATAAAGTCTAAAAATAAACACACGATTAAGGTAAGCATTTTTCATTTCTAAAGTCTATAGTTTTTTATTTATTTTTTGCCTATTTTATTGTTTTGATTGCAATAATGATTGATTGTTTTGTTGAATTTTAATGGATTATTGTTAAATTTTCCATATAAATGTTAATTGAATATATAGAATTACATTTAATTGTTTTATCTCAATTTTATTGTATATATTGCATAATAGATCAGTGTTTGATTGTTTTGTTGAATTTTAATTGTTATTGTTAAATTTATATAGATGTTAGTTGAATATATAGGAATAAATTGTTTCTAGTATAAATAAAATAAAATCAATTGGTTTTTGGCATAAATCTTGTTAATATTTGCAGGTTTGAATGATTTGGGTAGTCTCTATTAATGGGGAGGTGCTCCTGATTTTTTTTTTAAAATCATATTTGATTATGTAATTATTCATCAAATTTGTGTAGATGCGTAGAACAAAATCAACAACACGTCATGAGCACATGGTCACAACTAGTTCTTCTAGCAGCGATGATGGAATGTCATTAGGTGGCGACCAAGAAAAGGCATTTGTGGCGACTTATGACGCTGCCTCTTTTAGTGCGGTTCCACAACGTAAAGGTAGTGTGCCTTTATAGCGGAATCAATTCACCCATAAATACGAGGCACATTGGAAGGACAACCTTTCAATGTAAGTTTGTTACGAAGTTTGTATTGATTTGAGCTTTTTTCTTTTTTTAATGTAATTTATGAACAACTAATTAATTTTCAAGTTCAGAAACATTGAGGCCACCTAAGTAATAACATCGGTGTTTAAATCATTGATGGAGATTTCATTGTTGAAATGGAGTTAGGTTTCTAGAAATCCTAGTTGGAAACCTTATATAGATTCATGGTTTAAAAGATTTGAGGTCATTGTTTTCAATAAAGTTTAACTATTTTTATGTTATATTGTAATTATTGATTTATTTTTAATAAATTATTTATACACAGTACAAATTTGAGTGGGATAACGCGAGTGACAATGTTGTGAAGAGGGTTTGAGAGAATCACGCGGCAACTAGGTAACATAAAAAATGATATGATATAATTTTTAAAAGAAATTATATATTAAAATCTAATTTGTCATTAACTAATATAAAATTGGGATCGGCGCATGGTTGCATTTTTGGTAGGACAACGAGATTGTTTTGTATGCAAAGATCGAAGGACAAATCTTACTAACAAAACAATGGATAGTTTCATGTGACAAGCCATCGTTGGACTAGTTTGTGAAATTGTTGGCTTAAAGTCTTATGCCAGCTAGTATGGAGACTATTCGGGAAAAGGTTGCTTCGTCTAGAGGTCTGGATGGGGGGTATTTTTTATGATGAGGATTGTTCAATTCAAGATCAACTTGACTTGGCTATGGAAATCGTTGACAAGGTTCTGGACAATATGTAGAACTTATGGCAGAGATAAGTTGAAAGTTGTAGGTTGTCGATGGAGAATTGGTTGTCTTGAAACAAGCAATCGCGACTGCATCAGGGGGTGTAGGCTCTTCAAAGCCTAAAGTTCCAGAACTAAAAGCATTTGGCGATGCTAGAAGTTCTAAGGAATTAGAGAATTACTTGTGGGATATGGAACACTATTTCAGTGTTGCCAAGGTCAGGTTGGCTGAACAAGTGAACATTATGGTAATGTACTTATCGAGTGATGCAAAATTGTGGTGACGAACAAAATCCAAGGAGGACTTGAATGTCAGTAGGCCAAAAAAGGAGACGTGGGAGAGTTTGAAACGCGAGTTGAAAGAGTAATTTCTACCTAACCACACGTGCTAGATTGCGAGGGAAGACTTGAAAAAGTTGCAGCAAGACGGGTCGATAAAGGATTAGGTGGAGAAATTTTCTAATTCTGGATATTGATAATATGTCTATGGAAGAGACAATGTTCAATTTTCTATCAGGACTTCAGTTGTGGGTACAGTTAGAGTTATGTAGGCAAAACATTTAAGACTTGTCTTTGGTCGTCGCTACTGCTGATGGGTTAACAAATTTTAGAGGAGACGCTAGCGAAGGGACTGCTGGAGCATCTTCTGTTTCATACTCACTGATGGATAGGTATGAGATGAAAAAGAAGAAGAAAGGGCTTGGTGGGGGAGAACCTAAACAAGTTGATGGCAATCAGAAGCCAAGGGTAATGAAAATGTTTCAAAATCAAGTTCAGGCCATTTATATGCGAGGGTAAGCATTTTGCAAGGAACTCCCTAAAAAGAGCACAACTCAGTAATATCTTAGTAGAGAGGGGTGCTGAGGAGACGACATATGGGAATCCTATGTGTGTGTTGGTTGGCTAAGACAAGAATTTAGTCATCAAAGGGCCATCCTTTGTGTGGAGGAAGTGGTTGGGCCAAACTGCCTTAGGCAAAGGCAGAATTGGAGAGTTCTGTAACTTTGATGATGGACAGATCATGGTGATGGAAACAGGTTGATTGTTGTACAATGGACAAGTAAGCAATATTTAAATTTTATGCTTACAGGTTTGGCATTCAAAATGGTTAGAGAATTAGATGTTTGTATGGGAGTTCATGTGGTTTTTCAAAGTGATTTTGTGTGAATGTATTTTGTGAAGCGGGATGGATACCTTGGATGCGTGTGATTACTATGTCCGAACTTCATGAAAACATGCTTCCGAGTATAATGTGGTTGATATTTGTTGAAAACTAACGGGCCAAAATAGAATTGTGTCACATCTTGGCTTTGAAACAGGTTGATAAAGATTTGGTGGACTAAATTGTTGTTGAATGTGGGCAAAGCTAGAGGTTTCGTAGGGAGAAACATGGATTGTGACAAGGAATAGATGGGGTGCAAGGGTACTTCAAGTCTGTCTAACGAAGGCATCGAGTTTTTTTGGTAGGGATGGTTTGTAACAATGTCAAATGTGCACAAGGTTCACACTTCAGCAAGCTATCCAAAACAATGTTTAGGGTGCTGGCAGCAATGCCAACAGTTGGAAAAATCAGCAATACAATTTTATGCAATAGTAAGTTCATCAAGGAAAATCTACAGCGCAAATTGGTTGACGAACATGGGTTGGATAGATCAGGCAATAAAACTCATCAGGGGTTTAGGTTGATGAAAACAAGGGTTGTTGCGGACATTGGTAGCACAAACATTGGTAGCCTGTACGTAGATGTGAATTTGGCAGCGTGCAACAGCTTATGCGAGTCATGGGCATGACTTGGCACAACTTGAAACTTGGATGAAGGACTATCTAAGGCATGCAAGAGATGTGGCATCAACATGGACAACAAGGATGGGCAATTACACAAAGTGGTTATGGGCGGTGACACCATGATTGTTAGTGGGGGAAGTTGTCCAAAAGCATGGGGGATGTGCTGGAAAACGTGGGAGCATGGCAGGAAAATGCTCTCAACCCACTAAAATCATAGGAGATCATAAGGATCATGGGGGAAAACTACCCACTACTTGTTAGATAATAGGGTCACTATGTTCATGGGTGAACAAGGATGAGATAGTGTCCCACTACTTCCTTAAATGTAGGAATGAAAGTTGGGCCTTGTAAATGCTTGCCTTTAAATAGTTGTTGCAACTCTTAGTTGTGGGGGCATAACAAAGGGGATGCAAGCTTAGTGTAGCATGTGATCTTTGTACATAGCACACATACATATTTATGTATAGTGTATTCCTTTATCTACGAGATTAATAAAAGTTTGGAAAGAGTTCTCGTAAAGCTTGTTGTGCACTTTGATTAACTTATTCTACTTGTGTATCTTGTTTGTCTTTTAACTTGGGAAAGTGGGGGAAAACTCTTGGGTGAGGGAAACACTTGGTTATTAGGCAAACACGAGTGGAATTGATGAGGATAGGTTGAGTTTAGTGAGGACTAAGAAAAACTCTTGGGTGAGAGAAACACTTGGTTACTAGCCAAACATGAGTGCAATTGATGAGGATAGGTTGAGTCTAGTGGGGACTACACTGCCGCACGGGTTTATTTGTGGAGCGAAAATTTTAAAAATACTTCGGATACCACGCACACTTGCGGCTCCGTTCTGTTTGTTGAACATGCAAAGCGGATGGTAAGATTAATTTTTAAATGACGTCTAGGATTAATTAATTTTTTGTTATTTAAAAATATATTTAACTTGCAACATTTGTTTTTACAGGATATGTCTCTTGGATGTGAGCCAAGCATAATGGAGCTTTTTTTCAAAAGCACTTGCGTTCCTAGGATACGTCTAGGATTAATTAAGTTTTTGTTATTTAAAAATATATTTAACTTGCTTTTAAAAATACTTCGGATACCACGCACACTTGCGGCTCCGTTCTGTTTGTTGTACATGCGAAGCGGATTGTAAGATTAATTTTAAATGACATCTAGGATTAATTAATTTTTTGTTATTTAAAAATATATTTAACTTGCAACATTTGTTTTTACAGGATATGTCTCTTGGATGTGAGCCAAGCATAATGGAGCTTTTTTTCAAAAGCACTTGCGTTCCTAGGATACGTCTAGGATTAATTAAGTTTTTGTTATTTAAAAATATATTTAACTTGCTTTTAAAAATACTTCGGATACCACGCACACTTGCGGCTCCGTTCTGTTTGTTGTACATGCGAAGCGGATGGTAAGATTAATTTTAAATGACGTCTAAGATTAATTAATTTTTTGTTATTTAAAAATATATTTAACTTGCAACATTTGTTTTTACAGGATATGTCTCTTGGATGTGAGCCAAGCATAATGGAGCTTTTTGTCAAAAGCACTTGCGTTCCTAGGATATGTCTAGGATTAATTAAGTTTTTGTTATTTAAAAATATATTTAACTTGCTTTTAAAAATACTTCGGATACCACGCACACTTGCTGCTCCGTTCTGTTTGTTGCACATGCGAAGCGGATGGTAAGATTAATTTTAAATGACGTCTAGGATTAATTAATTTTTTGTTATTTAAAAATATATTTAACTTGCAACATTTGTTTTTACAGGATATGTCTCCGTTTTGTCTTGCTATAAATATTTCATGTAAAATTCGGCATTCATATTTATCTACCTTATTTATTAGCACTTGTGGTAGTGAATTAAGAACCTCTCCTCGTGTGGAAATATTCGCTGGATGAATTTATTGGCTGCTCAATCCCATAGTGAAATGGATTGGACATAAGAATGGTGAAGATGACTGGATTGGATTGAAGCGGACATAACAGGGTGAGGATGACTCTTTAAGGTACTCTTTTTTTTTTTTTTTGAAAGTATTTTCTTTTTCATTTTAAATTAATATTTTTTTTTATTGTTTTTGGATTATTTTGATATGTTTATGTTAAAAATATATATATTTTTAAAAAAATTGACTTTGCATACCCACTTATCGCTAACCCTGTTTGTTTTTTCATTTTAAAAGTGTTTTTAAAATAATTTAAAATTTTATTAATTTTATTTCAAATTAAAATTTTTTTATGTTTTAATACGCTGATATCAAAAATATTTTTTAAAAATATTTTTTTTTATTTTGAAGCATTTCCAAGTAAAAAATACTTTTAAAAACAAATATAACTACACTCTCGGACTGACAAGAAGTTTTCTTCAGAATTTCTTGGAAATTATAATTTAGTGGGCAAAGCAATCTACGCATAAATTTCATTGAAAAACATCTCTGAACATTCAAATTAAGCTGTCACAATTTTTAAACTGTTATACTTTAGGGTCAGGAGAAACAAGAGATAAGTGCAAAATCATTGCTTTGCGTAATTATTACTTTGCCAAAGAAACAACAATTCAGTTTGCACAATTTGAAGTCAACAAGGAATCTTGTTTAATATACTTTGCCGCGTTTCCAACGCTCACTCACTCGCTCACTCTTGTTGTTTCTTGAGATTTGATTTCGTCTTTACATGTTTTACACGTCCTATGTCAGTATACAATCTAAGATTCGTTTGTCTATAAATACTGCTAACAATGTCTTTCTTCATTCCTCATCTCTCCCAAATAGACTTTGAATCCTGTAAGGCCAGCCAAACATGGGGTTTTCACCACTGTCCCTCTCCCAATCTCTCTCTTTCATTCTGTTTCTCTTCCATTTCCATTCAACAATTTCTTCATCTCATTTCTGTGCTCCCAACCAAAGTCTTTCTTTGCTCCAATTCAAAGAATCCTTTTCCATTAATAGCTCTGCTTCATGGAATTGCCACCATCCCAAGACAGAGTCATGGAAAGAGGGTACAGACTGCTGCTTGTGGGATGGGGTCTCTTGTGACATGAAAACAGGGCATGTCACTGCACTGGACCTCTCATGCAGCATGCTTTATGGCACCCTCCATCCCAATAGCGCCCTCTTCTCCCTGCATCATCTTCAAAAGCTCGACCTCTCTGACAATGATCTCAATAGCTCCCATATTTCTTCTCGATTTGGCCAGTTTTCCAATCTGACACATCTTAACCTAAATTTCTCAGTCTTGGCAGGTCAAGTTCCGTCGGAAATCTCTAATCTCTCCAAATTGGTTTCACTTGATCTATCTGACAATCAATATCTAAGTCTAGAACCAATTTCTTTTGACAAGCTTGTTCAAAACCTAACCAAGCTAAGAGATCTCAATTTGGATTCTGTAAATATGTCTTTGGTTGCACCTAATTCCTTGACGAATCTGTCCTCTTCTTTGTCATCTCTTTCCCTCAATGGTTGTGGATTGCAGGGGAAGTTCCCAGGTAACATCTTTCTCCTCCCAAACCTTGAATCACTGGATTTGTCATATAACGAAGGCCTCACTGGCTCTTTTCCTTCGTCCAAATTGAGTAATGTCCTCTCTCTGTTGGGTCTTTCTAATACAAGAATTTCAGTTTATTTAGAAAACAACTTAATCAGTAATCTAAAGTCATTAGAGTATATGTATCTTCGTAATTCTAACATTATAAAATCAGATCTAGCTCTGCTTAGTAATCTCACACAGCTGATTTTTTTAGACCTCTCAGATAACAATTTAAATGGTGAGATCCCATCGTCACTTGGAAATCTTGTACACCTCCATTCCTTGCGTCTCGGTGCTAATAATTTTACAGGTCAAGTTCCAAATTCTTTAGGTAACCTTGTCAATCTTTCATTTTTAAATTTATCCAATAATCAACTAGTAGGCCCTATCCATTCTCAATTAAATACCCTTTCAAATCTACAATATGTATTTTTATTCAAAAACTTGTTCAATGGACCAATACCATCCTTTTTGTTTACTCTTCCTTCTTTACAATATCTTGTCCTTCGTAACAATAATCTCATAGGAAATATAAGTGAATTCCAACAGTACCATTCATTGACATACCTTGATTTGAGCAATAACCACTTGCATGGTCCGATTCCAAGTTCGATTTTCAAACAAGATAACTTGGAAGTCCTTATTCTTGCGTCCAATAGTAAATTGACAGGTGAGATTTCTTCTTCTATTTGCAAGCTAAGATACCTTCAAGTCCTGGACTTGTCCAACAACAGCTTCAGTGGTTCTACGCCACAATGTTTGGGAATCAGCAACATGCTCTCGGTATTGCATCTAGGCATAAACAATCTTCAAGGCACCATCCCTTCAGCATTTTCAAAGGATAATAGCTTGGAATATCTCAACCTCAATGGAAATGAATTAGAAGGGAAAATATCACCGTCTATCATCAACTGCACAATGTTGAAAGTTCTTGATCTTGGCAACAATAAGATTGAGGATACATTTCCCATCTTTCTAGAAAGGCTCCCAAAGCTCCAAATTCTTGTCCTAAAATCCAATAAACTCCAAGGTTTTGTGAAGGGTCCGACTACATATAATTCCTTCTCTAAATTACGGATTTTTGACATATCTGGCAACAATTTTAGTGGGCCATTGCCAACTAGGTATTTCAATAGTCTTGAAGCAATGATGGCCTCGGATCAAAAGATGATTTACATGGGGACAAAAAATTACACTGTCTATGTCTATTCCATAAAAATGACATGGAAAGGTGTAGAAATTGAGTTTACAAAGATTCGAAGTACTATCAGAGTACTAGATTTGTCAAATAACAATTTCACTGGAGAGATTCCAAAAATGATCGGAAAGCTTAAAGCACTCCAACAGCTCAACCTTTCTCATAATTCCTTTACAGGTCATATCCAATCATCATTAGGAAATTTGACCAATTTGGAATCATTAGATCTATCTTCAAATTTGCTTACCGGAAGGATTCCAACGCAGCTGGGGGTTCTAACATTTCTTGCAATCCTAAACCTTTCACATAACCAACTCGAGGGCCCCATACCAAGTGGAGAGCAGTTCAACACCTTTAATGCAAGGTCATTTGAAGGAAACTTGGGTTTATGTGGATTTCAAGTACTAAAACAATGTTACGGTGATAAGGCACCATCATTGCCGCCATCAAGCTTTGATGAAGGAGATGATTCAACATTGTTTGGAGATGGATTTGGATGGAAAGCTGTGATAATAGGGTATGGATGTGGGTTTGTGTTTGGAGTTGCAACAGGATACATTGTGTTTAGAACAAAAAAACCTGCATGGTTTCTTAGGATGGTTGAGGATAAATGGAATCTCAACAACAAAAGAACAAAGAAGAATGCTGGCAGATATGGTGCTAGAAGAAACTAAATAATGCAATTGATATTATCAAGTAAGTTTTGCAAGCAATTTGAGTTTTCAAATTTTATAATCACATTTTTTGTTAGGCTATCTTTTCTCTGCAATTTATTTTATTAGTGTTGCCTTTCTAATTTTGCAGTACAAACAAGATATCATGTTGATTTGACACGGAAACAACACTATGGTGGCAGATTGGGTGTTACTTCTATGAAAAAGATTCCATGTATGCAAGCAATAGTTTGTGTCAACCATAAAATCATTTATGTTTTAAGTCCTTCTGTATATGTTCATTTCCTTATTCTCGATCACTTAAATCAATCTCCCGTTCTTGGAGTATTTTAAATTTTATAAATAGATTTACAAGAATTAAAACAATTCTGTTCTCACAACAGCAGCAATATTTGCAAGCAAAATAGAGTAATTCTATAACTTGTAAGTCATAAATGACTATTAAAAAGTTTAAGAAACCCATATCAACATGGACAAACAATGTTCCACAACTCTAACACAGAGACAAAATCATCAACAAAATCATTCAATATTGATGATTGGCAAGTTTATATCTAAAGCAAAAAAAAAAAAAGCAAGAGCTCTATGCTACAACAAATCTGCAATTTTGAGTCGCCTAAAAACAACATATTCTACCTACAGTATTTCAGAATAGGAAAAACATTAAAATAATTTAAAATACAATTTCTCTTGGCCTGATATCAAGAAAAAACAAATGAATATTTCAAGGGTCCTGATTATCGGACTGAAGATTCAAGATTTGAGATACTACGAGTATAGAGAGCTTGTTAGTTATGGCTTGAACCTGATAGTCATCTGCACTCATTTGCAGCAACCCTAGTCTTAGTTGATGTGCCAAGAACTCTCTGCAAGTCTGACTGGGACAATGGCCTTAGTGCCTGAGAAAGAATCCCAATGAAGAAACTCAATAAAGGGTTAAAAAATCCACAGCAAGCTCAAACAATGGAAAGATAAAAACCTTTGTTTAACAACACTTTGTTTAATTTTTAACACCAATAGCTATCCTTTGTAGTTCATAACAACACTTTGTTTAATTTCTTCTAGTTCTCATGAGGAACCATTGCAATGGAAGTCATTGGTTTTGGATAGTGCACAATATTACCAAAACTTTTCCATGACGCCCTCAGGCATGCATGGGATTTCTATGCAAATATTACAAATCAATAAAAATAACTTGAAGAATTAACTGCGATTATAACAAATCACAGGTGAGAACTATATAGTTCAATATGCTATAAAATAATTGATGGAAGCATGGAACAACACGATGATAAATATATCCTTACACTAGATTTTGTTTCCCTTGTTCTCCTTATCCAATAGGTCCCTAATAGGAAAGTAAGCTACTTTCTTGCAAGGTTCAAGAAAATATGAACTAGTGTAGCCCTCACACAAACTTGCTATGTAGTCAAAGTCAATTTTGCTTTCGATTTCCCCCCTTTTCAAAACGACCTTCAGTATCCCAATTTCAAAGGCTGAGGAAGATGCTGAAGGATTGCTTCATCGAGTTCTCAAGGTCAGTTGGTTGCAGCAAGTACCATCTCTTGTGCGTTCTCTGTAAGAATATTATCACTGAGTCAAATTTAGTCTTCATATTGGTTAATGCCTCATGGTTTGTAGTACGACGCCGCCCCAGAAAACTGTCAACCTCATCAATTAATATAAAAGCAGGCTGGAATTTATAAGCCAGGCTAAAAACAACAGCACTGCAACAGCATATAAGAGAATCAACAGTAATCAGATTTTGATCATTTCCCAATCTCATTCATCGGAGTAAGATCCATTAGATAAGCAAGCTACGGTGCCCAAGTTAACAGAGCATCCAAAAAAATCTTGCTGCTAATAGGGACAAGTAAGGAATGTTCTGTCGCACCCCAAAAAAAATCCGGCGCGCGGCATCGGCTGGCGATTTTTCGTTCAGTTTTGCTGATTTGGTTCTTTGGAGTCGCCACCTAGTAATTCATTGAGGGCTACTAGGAAACCTGATGTACTGGTCTTGTCAGAGATCGCGGGTAAGGGACTGGTTGTGGTTAGGGAAGGTATTAGCACCCCTAACACACCCTACCTGAGGTAAGCTGCTTTGTGGACTTGATGTGTTAAAGAAGTTTTAAAAATTCTGTTCTTTCATCGAATTTTAGAAAATACAACTTAAATGTAAGTTCATGATTCTTTATCCGTGATTAAATCAGAATATTAAATTCTTCTTTATTCTTGCAATTTTATCATAATAAAAAAAAAACATTCATAAACAAAAATACACACCACATTCACTTTCAAGCTTCGTGGACTTGAAGTGATATTAAAAATAAAATTTTAGCCCAATTCTAAGGCTTTGATAAATCAGTTATTACTTTTCCAGACTATATGTAGATACATGTTCTACATTTCCATGGAAAATTCAACATGATTTTTATCTGTCCTTTAGATATTTGTGCATATAAATTACATTCCTGTTTTTTTATTCAATAACATGCATAAAAAAAACATACAAGCACACACAAACATTTCTTTTTTTTTCTTTTTCTTTTTTATTATCACTTTCTCTTTCTTTTCTTTTCTTTTCTTTTACATCCACATTTACATAAAATACAAACTATAAAAAAAAATAAACTCAAAATTACAAAAATATTACATTAAACAAATTTACAATTACAAAATTAACCCCAAAACAGACTGAAATTACAGGGATAGCCTTCTGCAGTCAGAACAGTGTTCAGCAGGATTTCTGGGCGCAGGAACAGCGGCGGCGCATGGCCACCAGAAAAAAAATCCAGTAGCAGGGGGTTCTGGATCGCCTTCTTCCCCTCTTCAATCTCCTGCTGCCCGTGAGAAACTCACCACCTACAAATCCAAGAAACGCAAATGGCAGTTGATTTTAATTAAATTTTTTAGATATGCTTCTCTTCTCCTTCAAATCTGCTTCGGATTTTTCCGATCTGGCTTCTCCTTCTCTGTTTCAGGTGACGGTGGAGTTGTGGGTGTCGCCGCTGCGGTCCAAGCGTTGTTGAAGGGGCTCAACCGGTGCTTGGTGAGGAAGAAGATGTTGAGGCAAACCGGCGAGATGGGAGAGCGAGGGGGAACTGCTCTGGCTTCTGTCCGGCGTGTGGCTTGTTGGAAGTTTCCGACCGGGGGGTGCTGCTGTTTGGAAGGAGGTGAAGATCGAGAATAAAAGCTGGCCGGCACCGCCCCTTCGATTCTCTAGTTCGGTGGAGGCTGATGAAGGGGAGGGGAAGAGGAAGAAGACAGGGACCAAGACGTGAGCAGCCGAGGGAGAAGGGAAGGTCGTTGGCTGAGGGAAAAAAGAAAAATCAGAAGGTGAGGGGGCGGCTGCAGAAGGAAATGGGGTTCAGCCGATTTTGGATTTTTGGTCGAGAGGAAGACTAAGGAGACGGGGAGAGGGCTGGCTGGCTTCTCTGGTTTCGGCCTTGAAAATGAGTGAAAAATGGAGAAAATCTGGTGATGGCTTCGGTCGGGAGAGAAAACAAATCCCCAGGGGGGGGCGACGGCCTTTTCTTGGTCAGGGAGAGGAAAATGTTAAGGTTTTTTAGGGTTTTCTTTTTTTTTGTGTTGCCTCTCACTAATTGCAAAATTGCCCCCCCTCTCTCTTCTTTGAGTTTTCAACCTATATTTATAGGTGAAATTTTGTTCAAGCCTTCAAATTGGTCCCTTCAAATTTTGTTCAAGCGTGAAAAGTCGAACACGTTCCAAAAACCTTTGAAAATTTAAATTGTTTTTTAGACGACGTTGAAAATGCTAAAAACGATGCAAATATATTAAAAACATATTTTTTTGGATTTTTGTTGTTTTTTGCTATTTTTGGATTTTTCTAAAAAGTTTTTAAAAATATAGGTCAAAAATTGGGTAGCAACAGTTGCCCCCTCTTTACAATGCTTACGAAGCAAAACTCCTCAATGTTTTGCATAGTAAGCTTTGTAAAGAAAAGAAAAAAGAAAATGATCTTATTATCTTAGGCGACATGCCCCTTTTGAAGAAAAGTGGTTTATTTTCAGGGGTGACCTGCCCACACATACTCACACTGGTCTATTTTCAGGGGCGACCGACCCACACTCTCACACTAGTCTGTTTTCAGGGGCGACCTACCCACACATACTCATTCTGGTCTATTTTCAGGGGCGACCGACCCACACTCTCACACTGGTCTGTTTTCAGGGGCGACCTGCCCACACACTCACACTGGTCTATTTTCACGGGCGACCTTCCCTTTGATTGGGTTTACCTGAGATCCCATCTGGCGATCTAACAAGAACAAAAATCGGTGTGTAGCTCGATCAACCTGAAATCCCATCTAGTGATTCTGCGTGATTAGGCTAAACTGAGATCCCTTCGCCGATCCCCTTTAACCATAACCAAGGTCTGTGTGGTTAGATTGAACTGAGATCCCTTCGCCGATCCCCTTCAACTAGAACCAAAATCCTTTCCAATTTAGTTAAACTGAGATCCCTTCGTCGATCCCCTTTAACCATAACCAAGGAATTGTGTAATTAGACTGAACTGAGATCCCTTCACCGATCCCCTTCAACCAGAACTAAAATCCTTTCCAATTAGGTTAAACTGAGATCCCTTCGTCGATCCCCTTTAACCATAACCAAGGAATGTGTAGGGTTGGGCTACACTGAGATTCCTTTCGGCAATCCCCTCTAACCAGAACCAAAATCCTTTCCAATTAGGTTAAACTGAGATCCCTTCGTCGATCCCCTTTAACCATAACCAAGGAATGTGTAGGGTTGGGCTAGACTGAGATTCCTTTCAGCAATCCCCTCTAACCAGAACCAAAATCCTTCCCAATTAGGTTAAACTAAAATCCCTTCGTCGATCCCCTTTAACCATAACCAAGGAATGTGTAGGGTTGGGCTAGACTGAGATTCCTTTCGGCAATCCCCTCTAACCAGAACCAAAATCCTTTGTATGGTTGGGCTTGACTGAGATTCCTTTCGACAATCCCCTCTAACCAGAACCACAAAACCTGTGTGTGGTTGGGATAGACTGAGATTCCTTTCGGCAATCCCCTCTAACCAGAACCAAAATCCTATGTGTGGTTGGGATAGACTGAGATTCCTTTCGGCAATCCCCTCTAACCAGAACCAAAATCCTATGTGTGGTTGGGATAGACTGAGATTCCTTTCGGCAATCCCCTCTAACCAGAACCAAAATCCTATGTGTGGTTGGGATAGACTGAGATTCCATTCAGTAATCCCCTCTAACCAGAACCAAAATCCTGTGTGTGGTTGGGATAGACTGAGATTCCATTCGGCAATCCCCTCTAACCAGAACCAAAAACCTGTGTGTAGCTCGGTCAACCTGAAATCCCATCTGGCGATTCCCTTTAACCAAAGCTACATGAGATCCCATCTGGCGACCTCATCCAACTGGAACAAAAGAATGTGTAAAAAGTGGTCTCATTATAATGGGTGACCTACCCAAGTGGAAAGGATATGAAAAATGGTCTCATTATGATGGGTGACCTACCCAGATGAAAACAAATATATATATATGATGAAGTGCGGTCTCATTGTCATGGGTGACCTATCCGGATGGAAAAAATGTGAAAAGCGCGGTCTCATTGTCATGGGTGACCAACCCAAATGGAAGATGTGATATGACAAGTGTGAAAAATAGGACTTACCTGGCGAAGTCTTGAGGGGATGACAGAAGACGGGCTGGAAAACTTGGTGCTTCCTGATAATCCCCGATCATAGTTTTTGAAAACTCAGTGTTTCCGGACTGCAAGGGTTGAAAACTCGAGGCTTCCCGATTGCAAGGTTGATCTTTTCATTTCTTTGGGATTTCCCTACTGGTAGGGTTCATCCCATCTTCCCTTTTATTCCATGATGAAAACTGATTCTTTATTATCATCACCACAATGCTTCTTTCTTTTTTTCACCATCTTGCTGGACCTCATTAAGGATTTTCCTGTAACAATTAAAAAATATGTGCAATTTTTTTCAAAATTTTTTTTTGAGGTTAGATGACATGCATGCATCCTTACCTGATTTGAAATATAGGTCCCCCCTTCTTTGATGCTCCATCGTCATAGGGTGTCCTTGTTTGTATCCCAAAGCTTTCTTTGTTCTTCCGATGCATTGACTCATTCATGTGCTAGCCATCCACTCAGCTATAAACGCAGAGCCCATCCCGGGCTGTCTTTGACAATTACTCCTTGCATCGTTCATCAAGCTTGACCCTGCCCCCAAGTGTGGTACTGCTTGATTCATAATGAAGGATTTTCTCTCCTGGCTTCTTCTGAGAATTATCCTCTGATTGATTGTGTGCATCATGCCAATACCCATCAAGATTGTTAATAAGTCATGAACTTGCCTCTAGTTGAAACAGTACTCTTCAAGTACATGTTATCATCAGCCTTCTTGGAAATCATTCAGTCATCCAGTCATGCATCTCATAGCTTGCAGTACAAAGGCTCATGGTTGTATGCTCAGTGTTCTTCTCAATATATTCCTTTCAACTCTTCTAATCAGATTTGTGAAAAGAAATGTCTTGGCCTCATCAATGATGCTGCTTTTATCACTCATACTCATGCGGTGAAGCGCTCATCTGGCTTCAGAACAAGTTGTCCCATAATCAGTCTTTGAGGTGGGTGCCTTTCCGACATTCATTCAGTGCAATTGTGTGATAACATCTGTCTATAACCATGTTTCAAAGAATGACAATATGAGATTGTCCTTTAAGTGCAGCATTGTTCCACAGTCAGTCTTAGTGGTGTGCATCTTTTCACCATTCAATTACATTCATCTGTGTATCTTCATCGATTGCTAGCCATGTTTCAAAAGATGATGATATGAAAGTGTCCTTCAAGTACATCCTTGTTTCTCCATTACCGACAGGGTTCACAGGAGCATGGGCCATTTTGGAATGACATTGCCCCCAATATGATCTGAATGTGCTCGTTCATTGATTATCTGTCTTTGAACATCATTGTCTTCAGTTCACTGATTCATCATTTAATCATTGCCTCATAGCTGATCTAAGCACTGCTTGTTTTTCCTTTTCAAGGTCTACTGTATTGCCCCTAGCTGCTCAACTTTTCAAGGAGTGTCGAGGACTTCAATGTCATTTCTATCAACGATTTTGCATACTCAATCAATGTTCTTATGTGTTTGATAATCTTCCTTGTTCTGGAATCAACTCTCATATTTCAAAGATCATGTCTTTTCAAAGTCTAGTTTGTTGAAATGAAATCAGAGATGTCCTTTTTGAAAATCTTTTGAAAATCAAGCTTTTTGATCAAAGACCCAACACACGTTATTCGAAATATATAGTCGTTTGATTGTCATGTATTTTGAAAACAGAAATTGACCCAATGTAGGATTAAAAATGGCTTTTTCCATGGTTCTTTGTATCAATTTGAATCCTTGATATTGGGTATATCATTTGATAGTCTATGATGAGGTGACCCTTGCATGAATTTAAAAAAAACAAAAATTCTCAAGTCAAAACTCAGGCTTTATCAAGAAAGGTTGTTCTCTTCTTATAACTTGCTTTATCAGCATGCATAATAACCAATAGCTTAATTTATGAAGTCACGACCCTTATGGAAAAGCTCTTCAAGTTTTGAGAGCGCCATTTATCGGTTCAAATTGCTTGCTTGATTAAAAAGGGCTTTTAAAAGCATGTAATGCAGGCTATGGTTTATGGCTATGAAAGAAAGGAATTTCAAAGGCTCAAAAGGTGTTTGAGGGTTTTAAAGACCTAGGATCAACATCAATTATTCATCAACTTGTTTTCTATTGTTGTCTTTGTAGAGGAAACGACATATAACCTTGTTAACCTCAAAGTTCAGACTTTTCTTAATATAAGTCATAATGCAAATCCACCTTTCCTTGATGAATAACCAACCTCAATCATCTGATAACATCGTAGGCTTTATAATGGATACTAAAAGTCACGTTTACACCTTAGTCTTTTTTTCTGGTATTGACTTTTGTTGTGTCTTTCCTTGATTGAAATTTCTTTTGCTCTTCATAGACTTGATAGGCGTTCTCCTTCCTTTATCTTTGACTTGTATTTAAGTGAGGGCAATTTCAACTTCCTTTTTTTTTTCATTCTCTTTTTTTTTTTTATAGCCTTCCTCAAAATTTTCTTATATGCCCCCAGTCTATGTGTTTTCTTTTAGCGCTCTTTCAATCATTGGACTTTTATTCTAAGCCTTCCTCTTTATCCATTAATCATATCAATGTCTTCAAAATATCTCTCATTTGCCCCTAGTGTGGGGTGTGATCCTAGTCAGGGTTTTCATGAAAAGATATTTTATCCAGCTCAAAATGGGACTACAAGGGATATAATCTTTAGAAAGTGAAGGGATATCAAAGATGGCCTTTTCTCATTTCAAGCAAGGTCGGTTAGAACCGATAAATTTTGACCCCATCCGGTGTAATGATTTGGACTTGTAAGAATCATGATTCACGAGTCCATAACTACCGAATCCACTACATGCCATTATGCATACTGCTAAAACTTAGTTATATGATGTGTGGTTTAGTTTCATGTAAGGGCTCAAAATTTGTTTGGTCACCTCATGTCATTTCAACAAGCATCGAGTCATTTCTGTAATCAAAACACTTTTAATCTTCAGGATTGATCAACCTTTGTTGCATGTTGGAGTTTGATCAAAATATTTTATCAGAATAAAATGCTAAACATCTGTTGATTTCAAAACAACAAAGAGACAAAAGCAAGGCATGTTTCTTTGAAGGATGAGATGTGATATCAACAAAATGCAGAATTCCATAACAATATGATTGACTGTTCATCACCATTCTTGAATCAGCTTTTCTGGCAATATCTGTGTTTTGCCAAGCACTTTCGATCACATGTCATTTTGATGATGTTCGGGGAACAATATAGCCAATGACACCCTCCTTTGCAAGCTCCACTTGTCTCTTGCTCACCAACTTTCAGACTCAATTCTTGCAATCCTTGCAATTGTTCACTTGAAATGGTTGAGGACCCCACCATGACATCACATCTCTTGTCTGGATTATACCACCTAGAAAACGGTGGTTACATGGGATTTGTCGGAGTCAGGTAAAAGTTTGGAATCTGGCAGATGTTGGTAAATAAACTCACCTGGCAACTATTCAATTGAAATTTTGCAACTATTCCATTGAAATGGTCGAGGACCCCACCATCACATCACATCTATTGTCCAGATTGAACCACCTGGAAAATAGTGGTTACATGGGATTTGTCAGAGTCAAGCAAAATTCTAAAATCTGGCAGATGCTGGTCGACAAACTTAAGTGGTAGAGGAATGTCAAACTTGGCAAAGACATTTGAGCAATTGATGCTACCGTGAGACCTGGCTAGACCACATAATTAAGGTTTCACACTGTCAAAGTCATCTCCCGATTCACCTCTCATCATTGTTCTGGAATCCATGGCAAATCCTTCAATCTTTCCTCTCTTAATAGCTTGTTCAATTCTTCGGCAAATCCTCACAACATCATTTCAATCTTCCAATGTTGTTGTGGTTGGTTGAGGATTGTTAGAAAACTTTCCAACAGCTTGGTAATCTTGGCAGCGCCCAGAACCTTGTAGTGTCGGTACTACCGACACGTGGAATCATGCCTTATCTCTTCTATGGGAGAAAATGATGAACATGAATCTCCTTTATTTCTTCTTCGATTCCTCTTAAACGGTGCAGCAAACAAGCACCAATAGAGGGAGTTCTGCTCTGTGGAAGTTTCAGTCTTCTTCATGTTTTTCAGTCTAGGCATGTCTCTTCTCTCTACTTTTGCGTTTTAATACTGACACTGTTGGAGGAAAATCATAGATGATCTGAAACTACTGCATTCCTTCTTGGATTCCCCACTTTCGAATCCACAAACAGATTCCTGCCGAGAGACCTCAACTACGTTGAAGTTTGATGACTACTCATATTTTCATATTAGGCCTAACTCCTCTGCCTACTACAATGTTTTGCTCGTGCCACTGGTGGGAAAAAAAGTTTCAAAGCATATGAAATTAATACATCCCCTTTTGCATTTCCCATTGGCAGATCCACAAATAAATCTCTACGGAGAGAGCTTTACCACGTAGAAGTTCAATGTCTAATCATGGTTTTTCAGACCAACATCTTGTGCTGCTGAACTAGAATTGAGCTCATAATTGGGGTAACTTCAAAGAAAACTAATGCACCATGTATAAGAGGCTAGTAGTCGTTTGGTTCTATTAGATGATGTGGAGGCGATGAACACTTAACAGTGCAACTGGACAAGAATCAGAGTTGTCATTAGTTGATGACTGAAGGCATTGTTGTTGTTGTTCATGACTGAAAAGGAGAGACAGCTTCAATTGGACATGGACAAGCAGTGTTCCCACAAAAGACTGCGCAGACATTCTCTTTCCCTTTGATGCTCAACACTTGTTCAAGCAGATCTGAGTCTAGCTACTTCACCTTTGATGCTCTCAACCTCAATCTAATAATGAGCCTCTATCTGACACCTTTCTTCACCTCTATCATTTTTTTCTTCAATCACGTGCAGCACAGCTTGTGCAGGGGACCTACCTTTCAACCCGGTACATGCATGATAAATGTATGAATATGTAATCTATATGACGAACTCGCCCTTCGAGGGGTGACATATGATCGCAACTCTTGTATGATGAAACAAGAATCTTGATTCTTGCACAAACTCTAAAATGAAAATTTTCTGAGCGACGGTCATTGTGTCACCCATAAGTCTGGAGTTCAAGATGCTTCAAGAAGGGCTTGCTCGGATGCAAAACAATGTCCACAGAGCATACATCCTAAAGACAGGTTCTAATCTTTTTAAGTGAGACAAAAGGTAGGTTTACTATTTGGTCTCTAAAAAAAAGGGCTCTTATTGTCCCAGTGATCGCCCTCGTGGAGGCAATATGGGGGCTTGTAGGCAACAAGATGGCACATGTCCAATTATTACCAGTCTAAGCACTCAACGAAGAGTTGGGGTTTACACAAACTTAAACCTTGACTAAAAGTCGTAAGGTAAGCTGCTAGTCCCCCTCCTAACCTGAAGCTTGTGTGTGCTTTTAAAAAATTAACTATGTGATGCATGAGATAATTCTACAAAATGCATGGATAAAACAAAAATAAAATAAGAATGCAAAAACATAAACACATCAAATATACAAAGCTTAGTCCAATAATGTTGAAAACAATACCGTCCTCAGTGGAGTCGCCATTCTGTCGCACCCCAAAAAAAATCCGGCGCGCGGCATCGACTGGCGATTTTTCATTCAGTTTTGCTGATTTGGTTCTTTGGAGTCGCCACCTAGTAATTCATTGAGGGCTACTAGGAAACCTGATGTACTGGTCTTGTCAGAGATCGCGGGTAAGGGACTGGTTGTGGTTAGGGAAGGTATTAGCACCCCTAACACACCCTACCTGAGGTAAGCTGCTTTGTGGACTTGATGTGTTAAAGAAGTTTTAAAAATTCTGTTCTTTCATCGAATTTTAGAAAATACAACTTAAATGTAAGTTCATGATTCTTTATCCGTGATTAAATCAGAATATTAAATTCTTCTTTATTCTTGCAATTTTATCATAATAAAAAAAAAACATTCATAAACAAAAATACACACCACATTCACTTTCAAGCTTCGTGGACTTGAAGTGATATTAAAAATAAAATTTTAGCCCAATTCTAAGGCTTTGATAAATCAGTTATTACTTTTCCAGACTATATGTAGATACATGTTCTACATTTCCATGGAAAATTCAACATGATTTTTATCTGTCCTTTAGATATTTGTGCATATAAATTACATTCCTGTTTTTTTATTCAATAACATGCATAAAAAAAACATACAAGCACACACAAACATTTCTTTTTTTTTCTTTTTCTTTTTTATTATCACTTTCTCTTTCTTTTCTTTTCTTTTCTTTTACATCCACATTTACATAAAATACAAACTATAAAAAAAAATAAACTCAAAATTACAAAAATATTACATTAAACAAATTTACAATTACAAAATTAACCCCAAAACAGACTGAAATTACAGGGATAGCCTTCTGCAGTCAGAACAGTGTTCAGCAGGATTTCTGGGCGCAGGAACAGCGGCGGCGCATGGCCACCAGAAAAAAAATCCAGTAGCAGGGGGTTCTGGATCGCCTTCTTCCCCTCTTCAATCTCCTGCTGCCCGTGAGAAACTCACCACCTACAAATCCAAGAAACGCAAATGGCAGTTGATTTTAATTAAATTTTTTAGATATGCTTCTCTTCTCCTTCAAATCTGCTTCGGATTTTTCCGATCTGGCTTCTCCTTCTCTGTTTCAGGTGACGGTGGAGTTGTGGGTGTCGCCGCTGCGGTCCAAGCGTTGTTGAAGGGGCTCAACCGGTGCTTGGTGAGGAAGAAGATGTTGAGGCAAACCGGCGAGATGGGAGAGCGAGGGGGAACTGCTCTGGCTTCTGTCCGGCGTGTGGCTTGTTGGAAGTTTCCGACCGGGGGGTGCTGCTGTTTGGAAGGAGGTGAAGATCGAGAATAAAAGCTGGCCGGCACCGCCCCTTCGATTCTCTAGTTCGGTGGAGGCTGATGAAGGGGAGGGGAAGAGGAAGAAGACAGGGACCAAGACGTGAGCAGCCGAGGGAGAAGGGAAGGTCGTTGGCTGAGGGAAAAAAGAAAAATCAGAAGGTGAGGGGGCGGCTGCAGAAGGAAATGGGGTTCAGCCGATTTTGGATTTTTGGCCGAGAGGAAGACTAAGGAGACGGGGAGAGGGCTGCCTGGCTTCTCTGGTTTCGGCCTTGAAAATGAGTGAAAAATGGAGAAAATCTGGCGATGGCTTCGGTCGGGAGAGAAAAAAAATCCCAGGGGGGGGCGACAGCCTTTTCTTGGTCAGGGAGAGGAAAATGTTAAGGTTTTTTAGGGTTTTCTTTTTTTTTGTGTTGCCTCTCACTAATTCCAAAATTGCCCCCCACTCTCTTCTTTGAGTTTTCAACCTATATTTATAGGTGAAATTTTGTTCAAGCCTTCAAATTGGTCCCTTAACTTTCTTTTTTTGTAAATTTTGGTTTTTTCTTTTTTTTTGGATTTTTTGAAAACGAGCAAAATCAACGTCGACTTGATGAGGAAAATCAATGATTTTTAAAATGACACGTTCCAACAACCTTTGAAAGAATGTTCACAAAGTATTACCTTGCTTCCATTATTAGTGGCTGTTTGGGAGTGTGGCTGCGGGTGAGGTTCACCCGCAGCCACACTAAATGCTGTTTGGTTAACCAAAATAAATTGCTTTTTTATGGTGGGACCCATCAAATTCTGAGCCGCACCACATGTTTTGGAGAAGCAACAAAATGCTGCTTCTCGTAGAGTAGAAAAGCAGAACAGTGGAGCATGGCTCCACTGTTGCAACAGTGCGAGTGAATTAATTCACTCGCACTGTTACAGTTTTAGTGTTTTGTTTTTTTTTGTTTTTTTTTTTTATTTGAAAAACATTGCAATAAGTTGAGTTTTTTTTTCTTGAAAAATTAATGCAATTAATTGATTTTACTCGCATTGTTCACGTGAACATGAACAATATTATTTTTTAAAAAAATTAGTTTAAGGTGAATTAAATTTACTCGTATTGTAATCTCAATTTTATTCCTGATAATATTTTACTTAATTTTATTGCACGCTCAAAAAATTATTTTTTTTGTAGTTCTTGTCGAATGAATTTTGTACATAATAAAATTGTAAATGTTTTTTAAAACATGTGTTCTACTTGAAAAACTAGTATTTAATATTATTTAATAACACTACATAAAAAGAAATTCAATTTTTTTTATTTATTTTAATTGTGTTCTATTTAAAAAATTAAAAGGAGATCACTGGATGACGTAACAAAAGATTCAGTTTTTGTTGTTGCGCGCTTAAGAAACCATGAAAAATATAGTCCTTATTGGATAGATTTCGCATGTGATGACATTGCACATAGTGTAATGGAATAATAAAAAATATTTGATATCAATATTATTTATTTCATGATGTAATAACAGTAGTTAAATTTACAATATTTAAATTAAAAATCTAGGCTTTGAAATAAATTTTTTTTTTTGTAAACTAAGAGATAAATAATAGTGATTTTGTTTTTAATTTTTATAGGAATAATAAATTATTGCATTCGATTAAAAAATTAGGTGAGGAATTATTACAATCGAAGTTTGAAAATAGGAATAATAAAATCACTTGGAAATTTTTATAGGAATAATAAATTATTGCATTCGTTTGTATTTTTTATTTCATTTATTTTGAGGCAGAGGAAATGTGGGTGTTTTTTTTTCTTAAATTTAACTTACATGAATTAAATCTATCGTATTATAAATTTTTATGTAGTTTATTCCATCTACCAACCAACTAATTTCTTGTGACCTACTCTAATTTACAGTGTTATAGTCATGAAGCTGAATCTCACCAGGACTGGTCTAGTCCCAAATTTCAATGTCTCTGCTGCTCTTCTTGCATTTGTGTTCCTAAGAACATGGACTAAGCTCCTCTCAAAGGCTGGAATTGTAACCAATCCCTTTACCCGACAAGAGAATACCATAGTTCAAACTTTTGCTGTTGCTTGTTATAGCATTGTTGTTGGAGATTTGAGACTTTGATCTCACGTGTTCTTTAAATTTAGAACATTTTTTGCTAATCTTTTTAACATGTTTATACTATGATGAACCGTCAATACTAAACTTTAGATTTTCTATATTTTGATGGAGGTTAAATGACTCACGTAATATTTAATATGGCTAGCATAGGGATCCTTTCATTAATCTGATTTTTTTTCACTTTCATCCATCATGTGCTGTCCTTAGTTCACCATTAGAGGGCAATGGACTCCAAGCATTTAATTATCATTTATAAATTTGATAAAAAATATATATATACAACTAATATTATATTAAAAACATGACATGGCATATGATCCACTTAAAAAATATTTCTTATAATAAAGAAATATCCAGTGAAAGAAAGATCTTTCAAATCCCACACTAACTTGGTAATCTTGAGGGCAAGAACCTTGACACTCCAATCTTTGTCGGTTTTAGAAGGCTGCTCTGTTTTGCGGTAATGGTTCAGTAATGTTATTCCTAAACTTTCACTAAATATTTTCTTTAATTTCCGGTACGCTGCTCTGAAATTCCTTCAAGTCCAACTTGTAAAATAATAGTTTGAGCGGTTCTACACTCAAACAAGTCTAGGCAAAATTCTCCATAGTAGTAAAAATGAGATTGATAAAATTGATGTAATAGATATAAAAGTATAAAAGATATTCTAAATATAAATTATATTTTTATTTTTAATAATATTGTATAAAAAATATTTATTCTTCATTAATATCATGTAATAAATATTTGTTCCTTATTTAATGTTGTGTAAGAGATATTTATATTTTATTATTGCTTTAGAAAAGAAATGACTCTTCAAGCCCTCCATTCCAACAAAAGGGTTATAAATACTCATTGAACCATCCAGGTAAAAGGTTTATAATCTTTATTTTTTATCCCATATATATTTTTTAATTATTTGTTTACATAATCTCATAGTTAAATTATTTTTTTTATTTAAAATAGAAAAAGGAAAAATAGAAAATCAAAGTATATAAATTGAAAGATTGATAAGAAAGAAAAGTATTTTAAAAAAAAATATTACTGAAATAAGCATGATTAAAATTGGTCAAATAACTATTTAATTACTTTTAATACTAAAACAATTAGTTAATTAAAGAAAAAATAACAACCCCTAAAACACTATTAAAACACTATTTGATCCTTTTAGAAAATCAATGTTGTCGTGTTTCTATTCTTAAAGTATATATTAGTATGGTAGAAATTATTTTTTAAAGTAATATTTTTATGTTTTTTTTTTAATAAAAAATCAACATTCTTGTATTCCTAACATATTTTTACTTTGTTTTAATACATTGATGTTAAGAACACACTTAACACTAGCAAAACGAGCTACAAAGAAAGTTCTAATTAGCACTTAGACTTGCCGCAAATCACTTGCATAGACTTGATCTCAACAAAAATGTTAATTTTGGAAATTAATTAATATTGCCGTATTTCCAACACTCAATGCTCCTGTTTAGTCACCAATCCTTGCGAGGAAAGATTCACAATTGAATAATTCAACCCTCAGTTCAAAATTCAGCACCACATGAAGATCAGACAATATCTATGTATCCAAGTTCCGAAGACTTTTCTGGACCATTGCCTATTGCTTTCTGACCTTCAACAGGAGAGTCCCAATTTTACTGCAAGATCGGTTAGTACACTACAACAGCTAAGCACTGCACTCCTTCAGATTTTTCTTCGTACTAACACAGAAAACAAAACGAAGGTGGATATAATATCCAGCAAAAATCTGTACCAAGGGTTGCATTGTTGTCTTTTGCTGGCATGGAACTTTTGTTGGCACACAAAAAGTATGATCCATAAGACGAGCTGCAAAGGAAGAGCACAAACTGTACCTATTAGCACATATTCATTGCTATTTTCTAAGCTATGAAATGCTTCTTCTTCTTCTTCTGGGAAACACATAAATTGCTTAACCCTTCAAGTACACAGTCACCTGTTCTTGTTAATAATAGCAATAATAATCTATCAGTGCATGAGAAAAGGGGGGGTTCCAATTAGTATTAAGTTTATAAGACAGGAGAACAGCTGCCATCAGACGAGCTGCAAAGGAAGTTCTAATTAGAGCATGAACTGTATCTTAGCTCAAAAACTTGCTGCCAAAATGTCAATTTTTGAAATTAATACTGCCGTGTTTCCAACGTTCACTCTTGTGTGGAAATATTTGCAAGTGAACCTTCAGTTCCATAAATATTCAGCACCACATGAAGATTGGTTCTCCCTTCAAACTCCATTAATTCTCTATTGTTTGTCCACATGAAGGCTGTAATAATAGCAATAATATTTGGTGTCCCCGAACGTAGGTCCTGAATAACACCAAATTGGTTTAGGAAAACGGTAATGCAGGATTAATCAAGGGTTAATTTGCTGATCGAGATTAAATTCAATTGGAAATATGGGACACATTAAACATTATCAAGAATCAAATCGGGAGACAAAACAACTTTGCCGATGTGAGTTACTGTACGATTATTGACGGCCTTCGAGAATGTAAATAGACTCTGATCGCAAATCATATGATCTGTGCATCCACTGTCCAAAATCCATATACTCCTCTTTCCATTGGAAACAAGTGAGAATGCTTTACCTGATAGTTGTTCGTGGGGTGAACACAGTTACTGACAAGGTTGGCAGTATCAGGATTAAGATCACCATTTCATATTTCAAATTCAAACTTCCTTGTATTTAGGCAGAATATGATTTATTTTTCAGCATTCGTCGGCCGTGAAAGGGAAATTCGTTTCCTTCCTTTCCTCCACGTGTGATGTAGCATGGTTTCCCTCGGAGGTTTCAGATTCGGTAAGGTTTAGAGTACAGGGAATAATATGTATAATATTGAATAAATCTGTTAGTGACGAATCAATTAGTTAGTTAGTTAGAAAAGTTTGTTACATGCAGTTAGTTGTTACAGCTGCATGTATATATAACTAACTCATTGAAGAAGGAAATTTTCAATAAAAACAGAAAACAGAGAAAGGTTAAGAATAACAAGATTTCATCATTCTTCTCTCGTCTGTCAATAACCTCTCTGTATATTCTACTAAAGTCTTCATTTCAACATGCCCGACAGTTCTTGGTGTTGTGGTTGCACTTAGAGCATCTTTTTAATTTCTCCTTCAAATTCACGGCTCAGATTCTTCACGGCAAAGGCAGTGGCTTCTGGTTGATTGTGATATTTCCCTGCTGTCACCCCCAGATTCTTCACGGCAAAGGCAGTGGCTTCTGGTTGATTGTGATTTTTCCCTGCTGTCACCCCCAGATTCTTCACGGCAAAGGCAGTGGCTTCTGGTTGATTGTGATTTTTCCCAGCGGTCACCTCCCGATTCTTCACGGCAAAGGCCATATTTCCCATCATATATGCCGTCCTATCAGAGCTGTTGCCCAAACTTTGCCTGAGAAATATGGTGACTGAGAAATATTTCTACCCACAGTTAACACAAAAAGGAGGTAAATTTTTAAAAGACAAAAAGGAGGCAGATATGTGCCAGTTCATAGCATGCTAGAAAGTAAGGAATTACTGGCCAAAACCATCTATTGTTTGTCAGTTTTCTAGTAACTATACAATAAAGCTATTGCCAGAACGTGTTGACTGTTGACTGGCTTGGATTAAAGTGGACATAAGAAGGTGAGGATGACTCTTTAACTCTACATGCCCACTTGCTTAAGCTGTGAGTAAACTACGATCGTAAATTATTAAGAAGTTTTCTTCCTATATATTGTGGCTTCAATTTCTTGGAAATTACATTTTAGTGGGCAAAGCATTCTTCGCATAAATTTCATTGATAAATACAATTTGGAAAAACGTCTCTGAACATTCAAATTAAGCAGTCACGATTTTTTATATTTTTTTATCATGCTATAAATATTTCATGTAAAATTCGGCATTCATAATTATCTACCTTATTTATTAGCACTTGTGTTAGTGAATTAAGGGACCTCTCCTTGTGTGGTACAACTGTGGAATGGATTGGACATAAGAAGGTGAAGATGACTTTGTTTATCAATTTTTTTATTTCAATTATGTATACATAATCCCATAGTTTAAATTATTTTTTATTTAAAGTATATCAATTGAAGGAATGGAAAGAATTTTTAAAAAACAAAATATTACTAATCAAAATGTATACATTATTCCATCGGTTTTTATTCTTACTTTATTTATACTTATTTTTAAATCCTGGAAAAGGTATTATTCATATTATGTTTCTGTAGCGTTTTTAATGCAAACAATTATCTGCTCATGAACAAATTAGTCTTTCTTTGCTCCGATTCTCTTTCAGCTAAGGAAACTTGTTTAATGCTTCTCCCAGTGACTTTGATTTCGTCATTATACAATCTAAGACTGTAGTAAATGCTTCTCCCAGTGGCATGGAACTTTTGTTGGCACACAGAAAGTATGATCCATAAGACGAGCTGCAAAGGAAGAGCACAAACTGTATCTATTAGCACATATTCATTGATATTTTCTAAGCTATGAAATGCGTCTTCTTCTTCTAGGAAACATATAAATTGTTTAACCCTTCAAGTACACAGTCACCTGTTCTTGTTAATAATAGGAATAATAATCTATTAGTGCATGCGAAGGGGAGTCCAATTAGTATTAAGTTTATAAGACAACAAGGATTAATAGCGGGGTAGATGTCAAGAGAACAGCTGCCATCAGACGAGCTGCAAAGGAAGTTCTAATTAGAACATGAACTGTATCTGTTAGCTCAAAGACTTGCTGCCAAAATATCAATTTTGGAAATTAATACTGCCGCTATTTGCAAGTGAACCTTCAGTTCCATATATATTCAGCACCACATGAAGAGTGGACAATATCTATACATCCAAGTTCTGAAGACTTGGAGGTCAACGATAGAACAAATGAAGATTGGTTCTCCCTTGTTGATGCTGAAAGAGAAAGACCTTTGAGGACGACCAATCCCACGGCATCTTGAGGGTAAGAACCTTCAAACTCCATTCTCCATTGTTTGTCAGTTTTCTAGTAACTATTCAATAAAGCTATTGCCAAAACGTCTTGATTGGTGTACTAGAAATTCAACAAATACAAACTAAATTACTGATGGTTTTTTTTTCATTGGTATTTTGCGGTGATATTCACCGAAGAAATTTTTTCATCGCTAACTCCTTCAGTATATACTGACAGAAACACTCTGTCGGTAAATACCGAGGGAATCCCAGATAAAATATGAAGAATAATAAAAAAACAAGTTATGTGATGATGTGTAAGTTTTTGTGGACAAGCCGATGGAATTACAGTCATATTCAAACCGGGTTGTCCGTATAGTGATGTGTCAAAAACATCGATAGAATTACAGTAAGAGTGACAGACAAAGTAATTCTGTTAGTAATTCCATCGGTAATAGTTAATATATGACCTGACCATCGACCCTTCCCTATTTCTCCTTCTTCTCCCCCCGCATCCAAACCCCCCCCCCCAAAATTCTAGTGTTAACAACATGCATGGAGTTATAAATAACAACAGTAATCCTTACAAGAATGTGGTTATGGATGCAATGAGAATGAATCTAGGTAATGTTAGCCAATGTCCAATTATAGAAGAAAAACCTAATGCAGACACGCCCACATTATAGGATGGTTGCACGAATCATAGTAAATTATCGGTTGTTGCATGGTTGTTCACCATCAAGTCAGATTGTGGGTTGATTGAGGCCGGTTATGATAGAATTATCAAATGGGCAAGAAGTATTTTACCTGAAAAGAACAGGCTAAAAGAGAACTTCTATGCTGCTAAGTCCATGATGAAACCTCTCAGTTTAGGATACCAGAAAATTAACATGTTCCTTAACTTCTGCATGTTGTACTACCTTAAAAATGTTGAGCTGATCGAGTGCATGACATGTGGGCATTCCCATTATAAACCCAAAACTGGCATGGAAGAGACTCTCGTGACATATAAAACACTTAGATACTTCCCAATCACACTTAGATTGCAGAGGTTATTCATGTCACCAAGAACTGGTGAGCACATGACATAGAACCAATCATATGATGCGGTTGATGGAATAATGGTGCTTCCTTTTAACGATGAAGGATGAAACACTTTAACAGTGTATATCATCACTTTTCAGCTAAATCAAGGAACATGTATCTTGAGTTGTACACAGATGGATTCGACCCATTTGAGTCATTTACTGCTCCTTATTCTTATTGACCGATCATACTCACGATTTACAACTTGCCACTAAAGATATGTATGAGGTCGGAGTTCATGTTTTTATTTACGATGATACCTAGTCTGAACAGTCTGGGCCGGAATATAGATGTTTGTCTTCGACTCTTAATTGATGAGTTGACGCTATTATGGTCCTCCAAAGCTTTGACTTATGATATATCAAGAAAACAAATTTATCTTATGAGGGCATCTTTGATGTGGATTATCAATGATTTTCCAGCTTATGGAAAGGTTTATAGTTGAAGCACGCATGGAAAACTAGCATGTCCATACTGCATGGAAAACAACAAGGCATTCATGATAACAAACGAAGGTAAAGCTTCTTTTTTTATTGCCACTGTCATTTTTTGCCAACAAATCACAGGTACAGAAAGAACATAAACAATTTTTTTATTGGCAGAGTTTAAAAGGATGTTGCACCCTTATGTCTTTTTGGTGAAGAATTACATGACGTTGTATCATAGTACGATGACATTGTGTTTGGTTTTTATTATGGTAAGCATAAGTTTTCTGGTTTTGGTTTAACCCATAATTGGGTAAAGCGAAGCATTTTCTAGGAGCTTCCTTATTTAAAAACTAATCTCCTTAGCCATAACCTTGACATCATACACATATAAAAGAACGTGTCTAAGAACATTTTCAATACTGTCATGGATGTCAAGGGGAAGACAAAAGACAACATCAAGGCTAGAATAGATATAGCATTGTTTTGTAACCGTAAAAATATAGAGTTGGTTTTTTATGAGTCATGGGTTGCAAAACCCAAAGAAAGCTTTGTGTTAGAGAAAAGATGTACAACTACTAGTCTACTATTGGCTTAATAGTCTGTGTTTTTCTGATGGACATGCCTCAAACATATCAAGGTTGGTTAATCTAGAGGAATGCAGATTGTATGAAATGAAGAGCCATGAGTGCCACGTGTTTATGCAAACACTCATTCCATTAGCTTATTGTGATTTCTTGCCAAAAAGGATATGAGATGTGTTGCTACCCTATTTTTGACCCAATTTTTGATAAATGTTCAGAAAAATCAAAAGTAGCAAAAAAACAACGAAAAACCCAAAAAAATGGATTTTGATATATTTGCATCGTTTTTAGCATTTTCAATGTCATTTAAGAAGAATCTAAATTTTCAAAGGTATTTTGAACGCGTTCAACTTTTAACGCGTAAATTTTACAATCTCTGATTTTTCTTGTTGAGTCGACATTGATATTGCTCGCTTTCAAAAATACAAAAAAATAAGAAAAAAATCAAAATTTACAAAAAAGAATGAAAAGAAAAGAAAAGGAAAAGTTGAGGGACTAATTTGGAAACCTAGCAAAACTTCTCCTATAAATACTAAGCTATAGTGAAACTGGCATGGGGGGAGAAACATTTACACGGAAGGAAGAAAACTTTACAGGCATAGGGCGGAGGAAATTTTGGAGAAAACAAAAGAAAAAAACCTTACCTAAATTTATCTAAAGAGAGAAGTTGTCGCTCCCTCCTTTGACAAAAAGTAGATGTCCACTCATTTTTCCCTTTTTCCTGGCCAAAGAAGAGCAGAGCCCCATCTTCTTCCTCATTTCCTAGACAAGCCGTTGGCCCCTCTACTCTCTCTCCGGCCATCCCAACCAAAGTCACAGCAAACCCGGCTAACCAAAGATTTTCATCTTCACCGTCTTCATCTCCTCCTCCCAGTAGCGGTGTCTCCGTCTCAAACGCCAGCAACCCACAAGCCAGGAGACCCAACTTTCTCCTCACTCGGCCTCGATAACCCATTCTCCTGGACTAGCCGCCAGCTCGTGAAGACCCAATGATTCCCCACTCTTCTTTAGCGGTTCAACCCCACGTAGCAGATCTGGACCGTGAATCAACGGCCGGATCAGCCACCAGCAGAGGGAAACAAACCGGGAGGAAGAAGGTAGACCGAGGCAGATTTGAAAAAAGGAGAATCGGAAACTGTTTGTGTTGATTGGGTTGCTTTGCAGGTGACCAGGAGATGCACCGCTGGTACGGGCGGGAAGAGAAGAAGGAGATGATCTCGATCCATTAGTTTGCTGGTCTTTGCCGGTGGCGGCACATGGATCCACGCACCGCCAGTGGTGGTGGAGTGTGAGGTCCACGCGCCGCCACTAGTCCAGCTGTACCCAAAAGGCTTTCCTGCAATTCTGTATTTTTAGGGGGGTCTTTTCTGTAATTTTGAAACTGTTAAGGCCTTGTTTGGGTAAATTTTGAATTCTTGCTATTTTATAATATTTTGTAATATGTAAATGTGGGTGTATGAGAAAAACATAATAAAAAGAGATGTGTGTGTTTGTATTTTATTTATTTATTTATGTTATTGAATTATAAAAATAAAAAAGGACAACAAGAATTAAGTGTTTAATTTGAATATGGTTAAATATTTTGAGGATAAATAAAAATCATGTTGTATTTCCCATGAAAATGTAAGAAACATGTTCTTACACTTATTAAATTTATTTTGGGATTTAATAACTAATTTATTAAAGCCTTAAGAATTTGATTAATATTTCAAATTTTCAAATCGCATCAAATCGCAAAGCAGTTTACCTAAGGTTAGGTGCGCTAAGGGTGTTAATACCTTCCCTAGCCATAATTAGTCTCATACCCTTGAATCTCTAATAAATACCAGTACATCTGGGTTTCCTAGTAACCCTTAATCAAATTCTAGGTGGCAACTCTCAAAGAACGAATCAAGCAAAAAAACAAAAAATCGTCGACGAATCGTTGCGCGAGTGACGTGTGACAAGATGCACTCATAGAGATTAGTCATTTCTTTAGAGATATATTCTGCAACAAGTTGCAGACAAATCACATTGAGCGGCTTGAAAAGAATATCATCAAGACAATATATAAACTTGAGATGATATGCTCTCCATCATTTTTTGACTTGATGGAGCATCTACCCATACATTTACCGTATAAGGAAAAAGTTGGAGGATCGATCTAGTATAAATGGATGTATCCATTTGAAATGTTAGATATTACAGATGCAATGTAATTCATAAAGTATTTTCATTTTTTTTCTTAATTGAAAAATATATGTTTAATTCCATACTGGTACTTGTTCAATCTTAATAAAAAGGTTAAGAACAAGGCGCATGTTGAGGCTTTGATATGTGAGGCCTATATCATTGAGGAGATCTCAACATTTATCTTGTACTATTTTAAACCTCATTTGAGAACGAGAATCATCCGCGTTCCACGGCATGATGATAGTGGTGAAGTGCCTTCTAATGGGAACTTGTCAATATTCTCCAATCATGGACGACCCCCACCTAAAAATGTCGTAAAGGGAAGATATTTGTTTGAAATAGAGTTCAGACAAGCACACAATTATTTTCTATTTAACTGTGATGAGCTGAGACCTTTTATTCAGTAAGTATATGTACTACTTAAACTTTGTTAAAAATGTACTATTTATATATTGTAATATCGTAAACTTATAAAATTTTGAAAACCTTGTAGGCAACATTGATAATATTTACTGTCCAATAACTCACGGTTAACCGAATCCCAAATCTTTCGATTACAAGATGAATAATTTGTCATGTGGTTCAAAACACATGTAAGTACTATCACAAAATCATTATCTCTCGCAAGTTACTATATTGTTGAGGAGATCTCAACATTTATATCATACTATTTTGAGCCTCATCTGAGAACAAGAATCCACCGCGTTTCACAACATGATGGTGGTGGTGAAGTGCCTTCGAGTGGAAACTTATCAGTATTCTTCAATCCTGAACAACCCACATCTAAAAATATTGTAAAGGGAAGATATTATCTCAAATAAAATTCACATAAGCACATAATTATGTGCTATTTAATTGTGATGAACTAAGACCTTTTATTCAGTAAGTATTTATACTATTTAAACTTTATTGTAAATGGATTGTTTATCTGTTGCAATATCACAAACTCATACTTTTTTTGAAAACCTCATAGGCAACATTGATAATATTTAATGTTTAATAACTCACAGCTAATAGAATCATAAATCTTTCGATTGCAAGATGAACAATTCGCCACGTGGTTCAGAACACATGTAAGTACTATCACAAACTCATCATGTATCACTGTACTTAATTTCATTACAGAATTCTCATTTACTATTCATTGTTGTACTTGGTGTACAAGGTTTATCAATTGGGAAGGAATATTAGTGCTTCATTGTCTTTACTAAGTCTGGGTTATGAACAAAAAGTGAAGTGTTAGAACATGTATTTTGTCAATGGCTATATGTTTCATGCTGAATAATACGAGCATGGAAGAAAGACATATAACAATGGTGTTTGTGTTAAGGGATCGACTAGTAGTAAGTTTGAAGTTGACTATTATGGTAAATTAGAAGAGGTCGTTGAACTATAATATCATAACAGGCATAATAGAGTGTTTTTATTTAAATGCTACTGGTATGACACCACTGATAACTCAAAAGCTAGACTCCATAATATAAACGATGCCTTTATTTTTGCCAAGCAATGCTAGGAAATTTATTACACATACACCCTTTACTTTAGAAATGATCATTTAAGGGTTGATTGATTATCCATTTTTTAAAAACAAAACCTATTGGTCATGTAGAGGTTGTTTAGAATGAGAATAAAGACACAAGTGTGGGAGACGATGTCTTTTATGATAGTTAGTTGGTTGAACCTTATCGAGTTGCTCCATTGATTTACTTAGAAGAAAATTCAAATTTTCACGTCTTCGATAACAGTCTTGTTGATGTTGACGTTGAGGAGTTGAATGTTATTCTAAGCTCCAACGAACAAGCACAAATATATGAAGATGATGATACCAATGTTATCAACGTTGAAGATTATAGTGGAGCTGATGACGCCTCAATTGAGGAAGAAGAAGATAATTCCAACTAACTTTCAAAACATGAAAGTGTAATACAATTTGTTAGGATGTAATATTTATGGATGCAGATATATTTATTTCATAATTCATCTATGAACTATTGTTACCGTGTTGGGTGTGCAATTTTCAATTTAAGTATTTGTAGGGAGGATAGACATGAAAACAAACACAACCTACCATTCATTGTGTACATCACCGATGGAAACTATTCACACTCTGAAAAGGTGAACAATTCCCACATCACCAATGAAAACACTAATGATTTCTTGTTAGTCGGTGTTTTATAGAGGTGATGGGAATTGTTCACATGTCACCGATGGAAACACCGATAGTTTTTTATCCATCGTCGTTATCTAGAGGCAATGGGAATTGTTCACCTCCTATGTTGGTATTGTCAAATAAAGTCCTTTGAGTCAGTTGCAAGTCACCGAGGGAATTACCAATGACCTACCAACAAAATGTGAATTCCAAGCGCAGGTAATGAATGCATCTCTAATCCTGTGTACTATTTCACATTAGCAAGGGAATTACTGACAGACTAACGACAGAATGTGAAAATTCTGAAGGGTTTTTGTAAATTTTAGAGCAAAATGAAAATTTCAAGGTGAATTCACCGAGAGAATCACAAACGGATTAATTAAAAATAATATTATTTAATAGTCCATCGTTGAATCCATCGGTAAAAATGCAATGTAAATCCCAACGAGAGCCCCTTCAGTTTATTTTTCCTTGCTTTCAATTTTCTTCGATCACCTCTCATTTTTTCCTCTCAATTCAAGTGATTGTGCTTCAATTTCTCATTCTATCTTCATCTTCAACATTTAAAAGGTATGTATTGTGATTCTCTTAACTTGTTATGATTTTTTATTTTTCATCTTTTCTTCGGTTTATTAACAATATAATTTTTTTTGTGTTTTTGTATTGTACATATATAAAGTCTAAAAATAAACACACTTTTAAGGTAAGCATTTTTCATTTCTAAAGTCTATATTTTTTTTTATTATTTTTTTTTATAATTTGTTGCCTATTTTATTGTTTTTATTGCAATAATGATTTATTGTTTTGTTGAATTTTAATGGATTATTGTTAAATTTTCCATATAAATGTTAATTGAATATATAGAATTAAATTTAATTGTTTTATCTCAATTTTATTGTATATATTGCATAATAGAGTGTTTGATTGTTTTGTTGAATTTTAATTGTTATTGTTAAATTTATATAGATGTTAGTTGAATATATAGGAATAAATTATTTCTGGTATAAATAAACTAAAATCAATTGGTTTGTGGCATAAATCTTGTTAATATTTGTAGGTTTGAATAATTTGGGTAGTCTCTAGTAATGGAGAGGTGCTCCTAAATTTGTTTTCTTAAAAATTCATATTTGATTATTTTATTATTCATCAAATTTGTGTAGATGCGTAAGACAAAATCAACAGCACGTCGTGAGTACATGGTCGCAGCTAGTTCTTCTAGCAGCGATGATGACATGTCATTAGGTGGCGACCAAGAAAAGGCACTTGCGCCGACTCATGACGCTGCCTCTTTTAGCGCAGTTCCACAACGTAAAGGCGACGACCTTCACAACGGGGTCAATTCACCCACAAATACAAGGTACATTGGAAGGACGACCTTTCAATGTAAGTTTGTTACGAAGTTTGTATTGATTTGAGTTTTTTTTCTTCTTTTAATGTAATATGTGAACAACTAATTAATATTGTTTTAATTTTATTGATTTTCAAGTTCACAAACATTGAGGCTGCCTAAGTAATAACATCGGTGTTTAAATCATTGATAGAGATTCCATTGTTGCAATAGAGTAAGGTTTCTAAAAATCTGAGTGGGATAATGTGAGTGACAATGTTGTGAGGAGGGTTTGGGAGAATCATGCGGCAACTAGGTAATATAAAAAACGATACAATATTTTTTTTAAAAAATAAATTATATATTAAAATCTAATTTTTCATTAACTAATATAAAATTGGTATCAGCGTGTGGTTGCATTCTTGGTAGGACAACGAGATCGTTTTGTAGGAAAAGATCGAAGGACAAATCTTACTACCAAAACAACGAAGAGTTTCGTGTGACAAGCCATCGTTGGATCAGTTTGTGAAATTATAGGCTTGAAGTCTTATGCTAGAGGTATGGAGACTATTCGGGAAAGGTTGCTTCGTTTAGAGGGCTAGATGGGGGGATATTCTTAATGATGAGGATCGATCGATTCAGGATCGACTTGACTTGGCTATGGAAATCGCTGACAAGGCTACTGGACAATATGTAGAACTTACAACAGAGATAAGTCAAAAGTTGCAGGTTGTCAACGAAGAATTGGTTGTCTTGAAACAAGCAGTCGCGGCTGCATCAGGGGGTGGAGGCTCTTTTAAGCCTAAAGTTCTAGAACTAAAAGTATGTGGCGGTGTAGAAGTTCCAAGGAATTAGAGAATTTCTTGTGAGATATGGAACACTATTTTAGTGTTGACAAGGTCGGGTTGGATGAACATGTGAACATTACGGTAATGTACTTATTGAGTGATCCATAATAATGACGGCAAACAAAATCCAAGGAGGACTTGAATGTCAGTAGGCCAAAAGTGGAGACGTGGGAGAGTCTGAAATGCGAGTTGAAAGAGTAATTTCTGCCTAACAACACGTGCTAGATTGCGAGGGAAGACTTGAAAAAGTTGCAGCAAAATGGGTCGGTAAGGGATTAGGTGGAGAAATTTAGTTCTTTAATTATGGATATTGATAACATGTCCGAGGAGGACATAATGTTCAATTTTCTACTAGGACTTCAGTCGTGGGTGCAGTTGGAGTTGCATAGGCAAAATGTTTAAGACTTGTCTTTGGTCGTCGCTGCTGCTGATGGGTTGGCAGATTTTAGAGCAAACGCTAGCGAAGGGACTGCTGGAGCATCTTCTATTTCGTAATCATTGATGGATAGGTATGAGATGAAAAGGAAGAAAAAAGGGCTTGGTGGGGGAGAACCTAAACAAGCTGATGGCAATGGGAAGTCAGAAGCCGAGGGCAAGGAAAAAGTTTTGAAATCAAGTTCAGGCTATTTTTTTTGCGAGGGTAAGCATTTTGAAAAGGAATGCCCGAAAAGAGCACAACTCAATGCTATCACAGTAGAGAGGGGTGCTAAGGAGATGACATATGGGAATCCTATGTGTGTGATGGATGGCTAAGACAAGAATTTAGTCATCGAAGGGCCACCCTTTGTATGGAGGAGGTGGTTGGGCCAAACTACCTTGGGCAAAGGCAAAATTAGAGGAGTTCCATAACTTTGACGATGGACAGATCTTGGTGATGAAAATAGAGTTGATTGTTGTATAATGGATAATTAAGCAATATTTAAATTTTATGCTTGCAGGTTTGGCATCCAAAATGGTTGGAGAATTAGATGTTTGTATGGGAGCTCATGTGGTTTTTCAAAGTGATTTTGTGTGAATGTATTTTGTGAAGCAGGATGGATACCTTGGATATGTGTGATTAGTGTGTCCGAACTTCATGAAAACATGCTTGTGAGTATCACGTGTTTGATATTTGTTGAAAACTAACGGGCCAAAATAGAATTGTGTCACATCTTGGTTTTGAAACAAGTTGACAAAGATTTGGTGGACTAAATTGTTGTTGAATGTGGGCAAAGCTAAAGGTTCGTAGGGAGAAACATGGATTGTGACAAGGAATTGATGAGGTGCAAGGGTACTTCAAGTTTGTCTAATAAGGGCATCGAGTTCTTTTGGTAGGGGTGGTTTGTAATAGTGTCAAATGTGCACAAGGTTCACACTTCAGCAGGCTATCCAAAACATTGTTTCGGGCACTGGCAGCAATGCCAACAGTTGGGAAAATCGACAATACAATTTTGTGCATTTGTAAGTTCGTCAAGGAAAATCAACAGCGCAAATTGTTTGACGAACATGGGTTGGATGCTGGACTGTATAGAGCAGGCAATAAAACTCATCAGGGGTGTAGGTTGACGAAAAAAAGGGTTATCGCGGACCTTGGTAACGCAAACATTGGCAGCATGTACACAGATGTGAATTTAGAACAGCTTATGCAAGTGATGGGCATGACTTGACACGATCTGAAACTCGGACGAAGGACTATCTAAGGCATGCAAGAGACGTGGCAGCAACATGGACAATAAGGATGGGAAATTACGTAAGTGGTTATGGGTAGTCACACCATGATTGTTAGTGGGGGAAGTTGTCCAAGAGCATGGGGGATATGTTGGAAAACATGGGAGCATGGCTAGAAAATGCTCTCAACCCACTAAAATCATAGGAGATCATGGCGATCATTGGAGAAAACTACCCATTACTTGTTAGATAACGGGGTCACTATGTTCATGGGTGAACAAGGGTGAGATAGTGTCCCGCTACTTCCTTAAATGTAGGAATGAAAGTTGAGCCTTGTAAATGCTTGTCTTTAAATAGTTGTTGCAGCTCTTAGTTGTGGGGCCATGACATGGGGGATGCAAACTTGGTGTAGCATATGATCTTTGTGCATAGCACACATACGGATTTATGTATTGTGTATTCCTTTGTCTACGAGATTAATAAAAGTTAGGAAAGAGTTCCCGTAAAGCTTGTTGTGCACTTTGATTAACTTATTATACTTATGTATCCTGTTTGTCTTCTAACTTGGGAAAGTGGGGAAAATCTCTTGGGTGAGGGAAACACTTGGTTACTAGGCAAACACGAGTGGAATTGATAAGGATAGGTTGAGTCTAGTAGGGACTAAGTTGTCGCACGAGTTTATTTGTGGAGCGAAAAATTTAAAAATACTTTGGATACCACGCGCACCAGTGGCTCTGTTCTGTTTGTTGCACATGTGAAGCGGATGGTAAAATTAATTTTAAATGACATCTAGGATTAATTAATTTTTTGTTATTTAAAAATATATTTAACTTGCAATATTCTTTTTTTACAGGCTATGTCTCTTGGATGTGAGCCGAGCCTAATGGAGCTTTTTGTCGAGAGCACATGCGGAGTGAAGACTACCAAAGGAGGGTGCAACAGTTCATCGATAACCACACTTAATATTTTTTGGTATGTTCGTTCAACCATTTTCTTTCATAAGTAATTATTTTCTTGAATTGAATTTGAGGATTTCTTTTTTAATTTTTAGGAGACATATAATAGCCGGTTGAGGAAGAGATATGGGGACGATCCTTCAACCCACTCGAGTTTTGATCCGAATTAGTGGATGGAGGCAAGATCTTCTGATGGACCCAACACTACAAGATTTCACAGTTTTACCGACGGAAATATTCCGTCGGTGTGTGATAGAACGTTCGTCGGTAAAGTATTTACCGACTATATTACCGACGGAATACCTTTTGTTGGTGATTCCACATTCCGTCGCTATATCGGTCAGAAATACAAAAAAAACTTTTACCGACGGACCGTGCGCGCCAAAAAAAAAAGTTTCCCGCTTGGAATATACCGATGGAAAATATTCCGTCGGTGTTATGTAAATACCGACGGCCTAACTCCGTCGGCAAAAGTGTCAGTGATATTTGATACCAACCGAATATTTTCGTCTGTAAATTCATCGGTAAATTTATACCAACGGATTATTTCCGTCGGTGAATACGTCGGTGATGGTGGGTGATGGTGGCAGACATTGTCCAATGCCGACGGAGTTATTCCATCGATAAATCCCTGTGTAATTGTTTTTTAATTATTTAGAAAAAATAATATAAATTAATGGTAATACAAAACAATTATGCAAATAAAATTTATATTAAGCAACAAAAACTCAAAGTGAAATAATATTCATTACAAAATGAATGTGTTTCAAAAAAACATTAAACAAAATTTTAAATGTAAATAATGTTTATTAAAAATTAATATAAAGGTGGAGGAGGAGGAGGAGGAGGAGGATGGGGGTTAGGCGGCCAAAAAGGATTAGGCGCACATGTTCCACCTTGTGTCATGTTCATGACCATTTGACGAAGCTCTTCATAGGCCGCTCTTTGTTGTTCAGACTCTGCTCTGTGTTGTTCGTTCACCAATCTTTGCTTTTCTTTGAGTTGTGTGTATGCCTCTGATAGGTGGTCGCACCTTTGCTGCAAGGCCACAAACTCCTTAGATTGGGAGCTCCCAACGGTTGAAGCAGTACCGGTCGACCGCAAGTTGGCGGCAGTAGTGTTGGAGAGCCTGTAAACCCGATTTTTAACGGGTCCACCTAACGATCCAGCCTCCATCCACAAATCCGGATCAAATTCCGGATGGGTCGAAGGATCGTCCCCGTATCTCTCCCTCAACCGATTATTATAGGTCTCCTAAAAAAAAATCATCATATTCAATTCAATAAACATAATAATAACTTACAAAATAAAATGGTTGAACAAACATACCACAAACTGTTGAGCACGGTTGTCAACGAACTGTTGTGTCCCCTTTTGGCGGTCATGACTCCGCACGTGCGTCTCCACAAACAGCTCCATAGGGCTCGACTCAAGTTCAAGAGACGTAGCCTATAATGAAAAAAATGTATTAACAACAAATTAATTGAACGATATATTTCATTTAAATTAATCTTACCATCCGTTTCGCATGTGCAGCAAACGAAACGGAGCCACCGATGTGCATTGTCACCGAGCCATGAATTGGCCGATTCCGGTTGCCAGCACCAGACTGTGAGCGTCGAGTGAACCGCTCAGATGTCACGTGCTGAAGATAGTGCGGCCATATATCTTTCGGGATGTATATTGGTTTGAAATCCCTCCAAACCGCAACATCGTTCTAGCCTTGGAACCTGTTATCCCTCACTGTTTTTTTTGCTTTTTTCTGGGTGTCATACCAAAAATCACGCAACCTAATTCACGCACGAAAAAATTACATTTCGAAACATAAATAATTATGTAAGAAAAAAGTCGTATTGTTTTCGATGTTACCTAATTGCCGCATGATTTTCCCACACCCTCCTCACAACAGTGTCATGTTCATCATCCTAGCAGAATCGATGTTGTGTATAAAAAAATAATTTTTTAAAATGTTAATAATTTATTTACAATTATAACTAGAATTTATTAGAAATAAGCTGAAAATTATATATTAACACGAACCTCAAATCTACGAATCCATGCATTGATTTGAGGCATCCATTCAGGTTTGCCTGGATATCTGACTCTATTGAAACAATGGAATTTCCATCGATGCTTTAAACACCGATGATATTACTCGGGCGGCCTCAATGTTTGTGAACCTGAAAAGAAATGAAATTAATGAAATAGTGATTACTTCATAGATTATGTTTTAAATTTGTTTTTTTTATATATAAAAACTAAAACCTTAACAAACTTACATTGAAAGATCGTCCTTCCACTGTGCCTCGTACTTGCGGGTAAATTGATTCCGCTGCGAAGGCATGCCGCTTCTACGATGTGAAACATCGCTGGAAGAGGCACCATCGGTTGACGGCACAGGTGGTGTAGGTGCCTCTTCCATCATCATCGCTGCTAGACGAACTTGATTCGACTGGACATGAACGACCAGCTCTGGTTTTCATTTTGCGCATCTAAACAATTTTATATAAATAATTGTATAATAAAATTCAAAAGTTAAAAAAAAAATCGGAAGCACCTCCCCTATACTGGATACTACCCAAATCCACAAACCTGCAAATATTAACAATAGCCTCAACCAGTTGAACCAATCTATACTAATTATTCCAACATATTCAACTATTAATCCTAAGATAAATTCAACATTAACAATTACAATTCACAAATTATTCAATAATTATGTCAATACAACAAAACTATAAATTCAAAATAAATAGAAACAATTAAACACAAATCATCAAGTTAGAGTAAAATTAATAATTCTTCCAACATATTCAATTATTAAATCTAAGATAAATTCAACATTAACAATATTAGTTCAACAAATGATTAGATAATTATGGCAATACAACAATAAAATATATTCAATAAAATAAAAAAGAATTATAGCCTAACAATTAAAATCAATGGAAACAATTAAACACAAATCATGCAATAATATAAAAACAAATACTAATTATTCCAACATATCCAATTATTAATTCTAAGGTAAATTCAACATTAACAATTATAATTCAACAAATTAATCAATAATTATATTCAAAACAATAAAAAATATGACAAAAAATAAATTCAACAAATTATAATTCAACAAATTAATCATTATAATTCAACATTAACAATTATAATTCAACAAATTAATCAATAATTATATTCAAAACAATAAAAAATATGACAAAAAATAAATTCAATAAATTCAACAAATTATAGTTCAACAAATTAATCATTACAATTCAACATTAACAATTATAATTCAACAAATTAATCATTATAATTATGACAACAAAACAATAAAAAATATTCAAAAAATTAAAAAAAAAAAACTACATCAATAAAAGGAACGAAATATACATACCTTAATAATGTGATAAATTCAAAACTTTATCTACATTACAAAAAAAAAACTAAAACAACAAAATAACAAAAATAAAAACAACTAAAAATAAATTAAAAGTAAATAAAATAAATTGGAAAAAAACACATACCTTTTAATTTGAGGAAGATTCACAACACTAAATCTTGCTAGAGATTGAAGGTGAAATTCTTGAAGGATTCAGGGCAAAAAAATAAAAAATCTGAGGTGCAAAACGGAGGAGAAGAGAAGAGAAGCGGCGCGGGGAGAAGAAGAAAAAATGAGGCGAAGCGGCGGGGGCTGGAACTTATAGGGCAGTTTTACAGACGGAATCACCGATAGACTTAATATCCGTCGGTAAAAATTCCGTTGGTAACAGGTCAAAAATCCGTCGGCAATTTTTGAATTTCGCACCGAATTTTTAAAAGCCTTCCATATTTTTCGACGCCCGTCAGTGATTCCGTTGGTAATCTGACAAGTTCAGAGGCGCATTAATTCACAAACTTTGGAAATCGCGCGGTCCGTAATATGTGTGACTGACAAATTACCGACGGAACTATTACGTCGGTATTAGCGTCGAAAAATCTATCGGTGAATCCGTCGGTGATTGTGGCATTTTGTTCTAAATATTTTCGAGCTCACTGTGATATGCCGACGGACTATAATCCGTCGGTATTCCCGTCGATGATTGTGCCATGTTTTCAAACTCTCTGTGAGATGCCGACAGATTTAATTATGTCGGTATATCCATCGGTGAAGGTGGCATTTTGTTGTAATTGTTTTCAAACTCTCTGTGATATACCGACGAACTAGAATCCGTCGGTGTAGTTGTCGGTGAATCCATCGGTAATGTCGTCGGTGTTGGTGGCATTTCGCGTAATTAATTTCGAACTCTCTATGAGATACCGATGGATTGTTATCCGTCGGTATGGACGTCGGTAAGTTTGCATTATACAAGAAAGGTTGTCTTTGTATTGCCTGTTTACCTTCCTACAAAAACTTAACTGATAAACTGTCCATCACATAAGACAATAACCACATTGCTTAAATAGTAAATATTTTGTTTTACAAAATACATCATCTATAATCTAAATTACATTAGACAAATGTTTTTACATAGGGCTTCATTTTCATAATTAGTCGGAATTTTCATCTTCTTCCTCATCAATTGAATTGTCATCATCTTCATCGCAATCTTTAATATGGATATCATCTTCTTCATCGACATTTGCTTGTCCGCTTGAGCTTAGAACAACATTCAACTCCTCTCCGTCAATATCAACAAGACTATCATCGAGAACTCGAAAATTTGAATTTTCTTCCAATTCAATCGAAGGAGCAACTCGATATGGTTCAACCAACTCACGAACTTGAAAGACTTCATCTCGCACACTTGTGTCTTCGTTCTCATCCTGAACAACCTCGACACGCCCCCGTGGTTTCGTTTTTAAAATGGACAACCAATCAACTCTTGATCGATCCTTTCTAAATGAAGGGGTGTATGTGTAATAAACTTGTTGACATTGCTTTGCGAAAACAAAGACATCGTTTATGTTGCGGAGTCTAGCTTTTGAGTTGATTTCGACCAGACCATGGTGCGGATCAACTCTGATTCCTCTGTCCGTCGTGTCATACCAATAGCATTTGAATAAAAACACTTTATTCTGCTCGCTATGATATTGTAGTTCGACGACCTCTTCTAATCTACCATAGTAGTCAACTTCTAACTGGCTACTTGTGGATCCCTTAACACAAACACCGCAGTTGTATGTCTTTCTTCCTTGCCCGTATTCTTCAGTATGGAAAACATATCCATTGACAAAATACTCATTGTAGCACTTAACTTTTCTTTCAAGGCCGAGGCTTAGTGAAGACAATGACTTGGGCGCACTCCTTCCCATTTGATAAACCTTGTAAATATATGTAATTAAATGTACATCAATACACGGTAAATGAACGAGAATCTCGTAATGACATGCATACGTTAGAATGGGTTTGTGATAGTGCTTACATGTGTTTTGAACCATGTGGCAAATTGTTCATCTTGTAATTGAAAGATCTGGGATTCAGTCAGCTGCGAGTTATTAGAGAGCAAATATTGTCGATGTTGCCTGCAAGTGATAATAAGTGTATGATATTACAATATATAATTAACAGTATATTACTGACAAAGTTTAATTAGTATTACACATATATAGACTTACTGAATAAATGGTCTCAGCTCATCACAGTTAAATAGAACATAGTTGTGTGCTTGTTTGAATTCTATTTTCGACAAATATCTTCCTCTTACGGTATTTTTAGGTGTGGGTCGTCCAGTATTGGAGAATATTGACAAGTTTCCACTGGAAGACACTTCACCGCCATCGTCATGCCGTGGAACGCGATTGATTCTTGTTCTCAGATGAGGTTCAAAATAGTACGAGATAAATGTTGATATCTCTTCAACAATATAGGCCTCAGATATCGAAGCCTCAACATGCGCCTTGTTCTTAACCTTTTTTTTAGATTAAACAAGTTCCTGCATTGAAGTACAATTCAAGTATTTTCAAATAAGAAAAACATAAAAAATACTTTAAGATATGAATTCCATTGCAACTATAATATCTCACCGTTCGAATGGGTACATCCATCTATACTGGACCGGTCCTCCAGCTTTTGCCTCGAACGGTAGATGTATAGGGAGATGCTCCATTGAGTCAAAAAATGAAGAAGAGAATATCATCTCAAGTTTGCATAGTGTCTCGATGATATTCGTTTGAAGCATCTCAATGTGCTCAACATTCATCTTGCTGGAGCATATATCTCTGAAGAAATGACTAATCTCCGTTAGTGCATCCCATATTCCCTTTGGCAACAAATCACGAAAAGCTAATGGGATGAGTGTTTGCATAAACACGTGGTAGTCATGACTCTTCATTCCATACAATCTGCAGTCCTCTATGTTAACAAGCCTTGATATGTTCGATGCATGTCCATCCAGGAAACGTAGACTCTTAAGCCATTTGTAGACTAGCAGTTGTGCGTTTTTCTCTAACATGAAGCTTGCCCTTGGTTTTGCAACCCGTGACTCGTCATAAACCAACTCCATATTTTTACGGTTACAGTATAAAGTTATATCCAATCTAGCCTTCATGTTGTCCTTTGTCTTCCCTTTCACATGCATAACGGTGTTGAAAATCTTCTCAAACACGTTCTTTTCGATGTGCATGACGTCAAGGTTATGGCGAAGAAGATTAGTCTTCCAATACGGAAGCTCCCAAAAGATACTTCGCTTTACCCAATTATGGGTCAAACCAAAACCAGGAAACTTTTGCTTACCTGATTGAAGGCCAAACACAATGTCACCGTACTTTGATACAACATGATGCAATTCTTCACCAGAAAGACGCGGGGATGCAACATTTTTTTCAACTCTACCAACAAAAAAATCTTTTCTGTTCTTTCTAAACCTGTGATTAAGTGGCAAGAAGCGACGGTGACAGTAAAAAAAAGAAGCTTTACCTCCGTTTGCTAGCGTGAATGCCTTGTTGTTTTCCATGCAGTATGGACATGCGAGTTTCCCATGCGTGCTCCAACCAGAAAGCATTCCATAAGCTGGAAAATCACTGATAGTCCACATCAAAGCCGCCCTCATAAGGAAATTTTATTTCCTCGATATATCTTAAGTCAGAGATCCGGAGGACCACAACTGCGCCAACTCATCTATCAACGGTCGAAGACAAACATCTATATTCCACCCCGGGCTGCTTGGACCGGGTATGATAGTAGATAGAAACATGAACTCCGGCCTCATACACATTCCCGGTGGCAAGTTATAAACTTTGAGAATGACCGGCCAACAAGAATAGGGAGCAACAAATGACCCAAATGGGTTGAACCCGTCTGTACACAACCGAAGTCAAACATTCCTTGATTTAGCAGAAAAGTTAGGATGAACACTGTTAAAGCGTTTCCACGCTTCGCCGTTAGAAGGATGCACCATCAACGGCATCGTGTGTTTGGTGCCATGTCATGTGCTCAGCAGTCCTTGGTGACATAAATAACCTCTGCAGTCTAGGTGTGATCGGGAAATATCTAAGTTTTTTATATGCCACTAGAGTCTTCCCCCTGCCAGTTCTGGGTTTGTAACGGGAATGCCTGCATGTCATGCACTCAGTCATCTCAGCATTTTCAAGGTAGTATAACATACAGAAGTTAGGGCACATGTCAATTTTCTGGTATCCTAAACCGAGGGGTTCCATCATGGACTTCGCAGCATAGAAGTTCTCTTTGAGCCTGTTCCCTTCAGGTAAAATGCTTCTTGCCCAATCAATAATTTTGTCATACCCGGCCTCACTCAACCCGTGATCTGACTTGATGGTGAACACCTGTGCCACAGCCGATAATTTACTGTGGTTTGTGCAGCCATCCCATAATGGTTCGTTAGAATCTTTCAACAAATCAAAAAACCTAGCTGCCTCTGCATTAGGTTCTTCTTCTATGATTGGACATTGATTGATATTATCTTGATTCATTCTCATTGCATCCATAACCATGTGTCTGTAAGGATTAGTGTTGTCATTTGCCGCTTCATGCACGTTGCTAGCACTAGAAGTTGACCCAACCACCATTTCTCCCATTCTCCTATTACTAACAAATACCTCTCCATGTGCATACCAACACTCGTAAACCCTTTGTGTAGAAGATGCATCATTACAACATCTGGATGCAGATACTTTTTATTTTGACACTTCCTGCATGGACACCTAATACCGCCTCCAGTAAAATTTCAGGGAATAGATGTTGCGAAATTAATAAAACCCTGAACCCCGTTACAATAATTCATCCTCCGCAATCCTTGGGGTGAATCTAGATACATCCATGAACGATCATCCATGACTTCTATCGAACCTCTATAAAAAGGACCCATTAAGCAAGCTCTTAATTATTTCAAAACATAACATGTAATTCGGTAATTCTACAAATTAAGTTTTAACAACTTACAAACAAATACAATCTTACAAAATCTAAAACAAACCATAACAAGTATAAAATTATACATTCATATACTACAAGTTTGTTTGAGAAATAACAATAAAACATGTACATGTACGAGAAAAAAAAATACATATACTAAAAAAACAATAAAATTGACATTTAAATGTTAAAATTTTAAAAGATAGAATTACTTACAAAAAATGATAAAATCCGTCGGTAAATCAGAACACGGATGTTGTGACCACAAAACTTCAAGAAATACAACTTGCTGTGCTGAGATGAGGAAGATTTTTGTTTTGGGGCGAGGGGGGGCTGGTTATTTGCAGATGGGGAGGGTTAGGATTAGGAAGAAGGAGAAATGGGGGAGGAGAGTGTCGGCAGAGTGGCCATATATTCACTTTTGCCGACGGCATTACCGACGGTTTTATTCCGTCGGTGAATACGTCAGCGAAACCATCGGTAATTCTGATGGGCAATCAACACATCACCGCACGGACCTGCTATTCAAATCCCTCAGTGATTCCGTCGGTATTTTTAACGGTGCACCGGTCACGTCACCGGTACGGATCTGGCATTTCAAATCCGTCGGTGATTCCGTTGGTATTATTGACGGTGAACAGGTCCCATCACGCGTACGGGCCCTAGGTTTTAATTCCGTCAGTGATTCCGTCGGCAAAATCACCCGCCAAAACCTTGGCGCCATCTACCCGCCCTTTTTTCATTAATTCTGAATTTTTTTTCGGTAATTACCGACCTAATTACTGACAGAAAAAATTCCGTCGGTGAGTCCGTTGGTATTTAGCGAATTTCTGGTAGTGCAATAAAAATTAGGTCTACGGACTCTCCAACACTACATCCAAGAACTTGCAGGTGGCTCATAGTGTCTCAAACGTTAAGAGCTCTCAATCAATATTGAGTATCCAGTCTCAGGAGTTCGTGTCCTTGTAACAACACACGGTTCATCTCATCGAAAAATATGAGTGACTCTCGACGGATTATGAATTCTGTCAAATGGTCATAACATGAAATCACATATTGGTGGTACATGTACGCCCCTTTTTGGCTGTATGGTTCCTTAAGCTTATAGGGTCACTTCAAAGCCAATAATTTCCAGAGTCTTGCGTTTACCTATGTAGTGTACACTAATTGTGATGTTAAATATGCAATTCCTTGAGACTAATATTTTCACATCTAGCAAGGCCAGCCATTTTGTAATATAACAAAGTGAGAGCACCAATGGATTACATCCCCATGCTTGTTTTCTGCTTCATTTCATTTTTTATTGTAAGAACAGCCACACCTACTGACACCATAAACACAGCTCAGTTCATTAGAGATGGAGACACTATAGTTTCAGCTGGTGGGACCTATGAATTAGGATTTTTCAGCCCCGGGAAATCCAAAAACCGGTACTTGGGGATATGGTATGGCAAAATATCTGTCCAGACAGCAGTTTGGGTTGCCAACAGAGAAACTCCACTTAACGATTCCTCAGGACTCGTAAGGCTTACCAACGAAGGACTTCTTGTCCTTCTCAATCGTAGTGGAAGCATCATTTGGTCTTCCAACACATCAGCACCTGCTAGGAATCCAGTTGCACAGCTTTTGGATTCAGGAAACCTTGTTGTGAAAGAGGAGGGTGATAATAACATGGAAAATTCCTTGTGGCAGAGTTTTGAACATCCATCTAACACACTATTACCGGGCATGAAGGTAGGACGGAATATAATAACTGGCATGGAGTGGCACTTGACATCATGGAAGTCACAAGATGATCCTTCCAGAGGTAATGTTACAGGCGCCCTTATTCCTGGTGGATATCCTGAGTATGCAGCGGTGGAAGATTCGAAACTGAAGTATCGAGGTGGGCCATGGAATGGGCTGGGGTTCAGTGGCTTGCCTCGGATGAAACCAAATCCATTATACACATTTGAATTTGTTTTTAATGATAAGGAGATATTTTTCAGAGAAAATCTTGTTAATAACTCAACGTATTGGAGGGTCGTCTTAAGTCAGAGTGGTGATATCCAGAACCTTCTCTGGATCGAGCAAACTCAAAGTTGGTTTCTTTATGAAACAGAAAATACAGATAATTGTGAAAGTTATAACCTCTGTGGCGCAAATGGTATCTGTAGCATTGACCACTCTCCAGTTTGCGATTGCTTGAATGGATTTGTACCAAAAGTTCCAAGAGACTGGAAGAAGACAGATTGGTCAAGTGGTTGCGTAAGAAAGACTGCACTAAATTGTTCCAGAGATGGGTTTCGGAAGCTCAGAGGTTTGAAGATGCCGGAGACAAGAAAATCATGGTTCAACAGGAGTATGAACCTGGAGGAGTGCAAGAACACATGCTTGAAGAACTGCAGCTGTACTGCGTATGCAAACTTGGACATCAGGGATGGAGGAAGCGGTTGCTTGCTTTGGTTCAATGATTTGATTGATATGAGAACTTTCCTTCAAAATGAGCAAGACATTTTTATACGGATGGCTGCATCAGAACTAGGTATGAATTTTTCCTCAGTTAGAGAAGTCGTTTTATTATTATTATTATTATTATTAAAATTCGAAATATATTCAAACTAGTAAGCTGATACAACGTTTAAAAATCTTAAAACCAAGCTATATAGTCTCTGAGCGTATCCAAACCTTTCCTTGCAAGGCTATCAGCAACAGAGTTTCCTTGCTTGAATGATCCAGATCATATATGGCCAATGAAAACTTTCCAGCCATAATAACTAACCAAACAAATACAAAAGGCATTTGGCATTTCCTCTTTTTAACACCAGTTTTTCTGTACCATGTTATAGATAACGGTGACTCTGCGAAGGTTAATAGCAAATCCAAAGTGAAGAAAATGATCATAGTAAGCTCTGGGTTGTCCACTGGGATTCTGTGCATTGGCCTATGCTTGGTCTTGTATGTTTGGAAAAAGAAGCAGCAGAAAAACAGTACGTATTCACACCATCAAAATCTAAGTATTCCTATCGCACCAGTTTAAAAATAAAAAAATTGAATTTGATTTTCAGTAATATAAGGTATGACTGTAAGTTGTTCAAAGCCCAGTTTTGTTTGATGCTATAAAAATCTTGAGTTTAGCAGCAAATAGAGATAATTTGTCTTTCTTTCTATGTTTTCAACAAGCATAACAGTTATCCTGACAAGGAAAAATGACAGGTAATTTGCAAAGAAGATCAAATAACAAGGACTTGAAGGAAGAACTAGAATTACCCTTCTTTAACATGGATGAGTTGGCTTGTGCAACAAATAACTTTTCTGTATCCAATAAACTAGGAGAAGGGGGTTTCGGACCTGTTTATAAGGTAATAATTATCTTTAAACAGCCGTGCAATATAGCTTCTGACTTTTCATGGTACAAACTCCAGCAACCAATGGAGTTCTGTGGTATTGAAGTTGTTCCACTACAGAACCAACCTTTTTTTAGCATAAAAGGATGACTGATTGGAAAGAATTCCTGAACAGATACAAGCTGCAGGAAATTCTCTGAGAATTCAGCAGACAACGTATGATTTGCTTATGATGCTGAGTAATTTATTTACAGGGAACATTAACAGATGGACGAGAAATAGCTGTCAAGAGGCTCTCTAAGAATTCAAGACAAGGACTTGATGAGTTCAAAAATGAAGTCAAACATATCGTGAAACTTCAGCACCGGAATCTAGTGAGGCTTCTTGGATGCTGCATTGAAGGAGATGAAAATATATTGGTCTACGAGCTTTTGCCTAACAAAAGCTTGGACTTCTACATTTTTGGTATGAATCTCACAAAACTTTTCAAAAAGCTAATCCAATGTTTCAAATTTAGCATTATTGAGCTTCCAAAATGGATTTGACATCAATTGTTAAGCCATCTATTGAGCATCGTTCAAAGCCCTTGGGAAGGTGGCTTTGCAGGGGAAGAGTTTTCCACTTTCATTTTGCATATGTAATTGTAACTCAAAATTCAGTGATCGTAACTTATCATCTCCTTTTTTCTTGTTCCATCACCAACATTTATGAATCTGATAAGAGATGTAATGGATTGACTTGGGCAGATGAGACTCGAAGCTTGCTACTAGATTGGTCTAAGCGCTACAACATCATCAACGGGATTGCTCGAGGACTCCTTTATCTTCACCAAGATTCCAGACTAAGAATAATCCACAGAGATCTGAAAACCAGCAATATTTTGTTGGATTACGAAATGAATCCAAAAATCTCAGACTTTGGCCTGGCTAGAAGTTTTGGAGAAAATGAAACTGAAGCTAATACTAATAAAGTGGCTGGAACGTAGTGAGTGTCTTCATCTCCATCATACGAATTTTATCTTCATAGTCTGCAAATGGAACTTAAAATTCTATGAATACATGCAGTGGTTACATATCTCCAGAGTACGCAAATTATGGACTCTACTCGCTAAAATCAGACGTCTTCAGCTTTGGAGTATTGGTGCTAGAGATAGTGAGTGGCTATAAGAACAGAGGATTCCGTCATCCAGATCACCACCTCAACCTTATTGGGCACGTAGGTGTCACAGATTATCTTTAACTTCAATATATTCCAGATACCAAATGCCCGCACATGTTTAATGAGACCTGAACACTTTAAATCTTCAATGTGTTATTGACAGCATGGTTTTGCTTATCAGGCTTGGATACTGTTCAAACAAGGCAGGCCTCTGGAACTGGCTGCGGGATCAAAAGTTGAAACACGCTATTTGTCTGAAGTCCTACGTTCAATTCATGTGGGGCTGTTGTGTGTGCAAGAAAATCAAGAATACAGACCAAACATGTCATATGTGGTTTTGATGTTGGGTAATGGAGATGAATTGCCTCATCCTAAACAACCAGGATTCTTCACTGAGAGGGATCTTGTTGAAGCAAGCAATTCATCGAGGCAGAGCAAACTACCTTCGGCGAACGTATGCTCAGTTTCAGTGTTAGAGGCAAGATAGATTACTTGTATTTTTATTTTTATGAAAACTTGTGTGCTTGTTTTGTGTCGCTTGATGTTTGTGATCGTGTGCTCATAAAAACTCTGCTGTATGTTTTCCGTGGCAAGGTTAATTTCTTGGAAATCATTCATCCTTTTGTTTACAGATTAGTGAGATTATTGGAAATTCAATCACTGAAAGAGAAAATATAAAATGTTTGCCTTATTAGTAGTTTTTCAGAATATATATATATATATATATATATATAACAACAAGTTTAGCTTTTTTCTAGAACAATTCTACCTCTTTCGATGTTTTTTTTTTCATGTAAATGGACGACTCTAACTTAGCTTCTTTTTTTTTTCCTCCTCCTCCTCCTCCTTCCTCTTTTACTCCTTGCTTTTTTTAAAAAAAAAAAACATTAACTTAATTTAAATATTATATATAAAAAAATTAATTTCAAATAATTCGTGTAATTAATATATTTTAGTAAAGCAAAAATAACTCTAAAAACACTTTTATTCTACATAATAAATAAACAAAATTTTTTATATTTATATAATAAAATGTTGAAAATTTAAAATTTTACCCAGATATCTCTCAAGCTTTTAGAGGGGAGGAATTTAAGCAAAATAGACTCTCGGCTGGGCTTGACTAAGGTCTAAACTTGGGTTTATTGTAAAATGACTTTTTGCGCTCTAAAACATTATTTTATCCCAACTTAAATTTGAGTTTGGGTCTGGTCCTTTAGGAATTACTAGTCCAATCCATGAATTTTAAAACTAATTAGTTTTTTTCTAGAAAGATTTTTGTATATTTGAACAGTTTTTTTGAGCTCAAAAGACATCTAATTTAAAGCTACAAATATTTAGGTTTAATTCAAATTTTATGGAGTTATCAAAGCTAATAATGAGAGAATTCTATTAGCTTTTGGTTTCTAAAATTAACTGTAAAAATGATTGAAGAGAGAGTGTTTTTAGGTTGGTTTTTCTGCATTGTTTGGATAGATTTTTCTGCAGAATTTAAAATCCTTCTTCATATATTTTCTCATCTTAAATCTTTTGGTTTGTTAAGCTTTATTCCCTTTTGCTTTTCGTTTAATCTAGAGCTTAGTTTCATTCCTAGTAGAAAGACATTGAGTATAATTCATTTGTGTCTACTGGACCTTGTTTATGAGTACATCTACACTACGAGATTTCACAATTTTACTGATAAACCGAATTCATCGGTATAAGATTCAAACTTTGTATAAAACCTTTTATATTTTCTCTTTCAGTGATTGACTTTTAAGTGATACTTCAAGTGAAACTTTTAAGTGATACATGTACTGTGAAGAGAAAACTGAATGTGAAAAAGAAAGCATTTTTAGCTGAACAATTAAGTGCTATTCTTCAGAACAATAATGCTTTGAAATATAAAGACCCTGGTTGTCCTACAATTTCTTGCTTTATTGGAAAACATAAAATTGAAAGACTAGCAGTTATTGATACTTAAAAGTCAATCACTGAAAGAGAATGATGATATAAAACCTTGATAAAAATGCACTTTTAAGTACTAATCAGGTTGATATGGTTCTTTGACAGTATATGTAGTTTATTTATATGTTTACTTGTTTTGTAGCTTTTTTTCATAGAAATTTGTTGTATGAATGTATAATTTGTACATATTTGGGTTTGTTTGAATTTTGAAAATTTGTATTTGTTTGCCATTTTATGAAATTGAGTTTGATTTTGTAACATAGATGTTTTATAATGAAAATAATGGCTTATTTAATAGATACATTTTACATTTTACATTTTATCAATTTTATTATTACATTGAATGTTTTGGTAAATTTGGAGGAAATTAATTATTTGGAGAAAATTGATAAGGATTTAAAGGTACTTTTAAAATAGATTGATTAAATTTGAGTTAAACCAATGATAGCAAATTAGTTAGGTACCCATAATGTTTTTAGTTCACATTATTAATTAATACATGTTGTCATCAATATTATATATAGGTTTTATATAAGTAATGGATGATCTTTTTTTGATGTATTAAGTTTCACCCAAAGGGTTACACAAGATGGGATCACTGTAATGAAGTTGTGAATTATATTAATTACACTGTTTAATCTGAAAATTATTAGTGGAGGTTATATTAAATGTACATGTAAAAGGTATAAAAATAAAAAATTTGATCCATATATTGTTACAATGTATTTTTTACAAAAAAGATTCATGGAAAAATATTTATGTTAGTTTGCACACAAAGAACCATGTGTTCCTTACAAGATCATAGTAGAAAGGATGGTTGGGTCAACTTCTAGTTCTAACAATGAGCATAGAGTTGTAGATGATAATAATAATAATCGTTATAGGAGTATGATTATAGATACAAAAAATGACTTAGGGTGATGCAAGTGAATGTTCAATCATAAATGAAGAACAAAATATAAACACAACTAGATTTTTTGATCTTTTGAAAAATTCTGATGAACCATTATGGGATAGGTGCACAAATCATAATTAATTATTGGTTGTTGCACAGGTGTTTACCATCAAGTGAAATCATGGGCTGAGTGAGGCCGGTTACGATAGAATCATTGAATGAGCGAGAAGTATTTAACCTAAAGAAAATAAGCTGAAAGAGAACTTATATGCTTTTAAGTCCATGATAAAATGCATTGGCTTAAGATACAAGAAAATTAACATGTGTCTAAACTTTTGCATGTTATACTACCTAAAAAATACAGATTTGACTAAGTGCAGAACTTGTGGGCATGCTTGGTATAAACCTAGAACTTGCAAGGGAAGGGCTTTTTTCGCACACATAATACTAAGATACTCTTCAATCACTCATAGACTACAAAGGTTATTCATGTCTTCAAATACTACTAAATATATGACATGGCATCATTCATAAGAATGGAGTTATGGTGTACCCTTTCGATGGTAAAGCCTGAAAATTTTTTAATAGGGTCCATCCTTAGTTCTCAATAGAACCACAAAACATATGTGTTGGCTTATATATAGATGGATTCAATCCATTCAGGTTATCTGATGCACCATATTCTTATTGGTTGATGATACTCGTCAGAGATGTGTATGATGCCAAAGTTCATGTTCTTATATATAGTCATACCTAATTTTAATAGCCTATATACGAATATAAATGTTTATCTTCAATCGTTGATTGATAAGTTGAAACAGTCGTGGTCATTCAACACTTTGATTTATGATGTCTCGAGGAAACAAAAGTTATAGATGATGGCGGCTTTGATATAGACTATCAATGATTTTTTTGCGTATGAGATAGTTTTTGGTTGAAGCACGTATAGAAAATCAGCATGTCTATACTTTATGGAAAATCACAAGGTCTTCACCTTAACAAATGGTGGTAAAACTTCTTTTTATATTTCTACCGAAGGTTCTTGCCAATCAATCACAATTATAGAAAAGACTTTTTTTATAGGTAAAGTTGAAAGGGATGTTACACCTTCGGTACCATTAGGTGAAGAATTGGATGATGTGATCTCACAATACAAGGGCATTATATTTGGTTTTCAATCCGGTAAGTAGAAGTTTCATGATTTTGGTGTGGCCATCAATTGGGTTAAGGAAAGTATTTTTTGGGAGTTTTCTTATTGGAATAACAATCTCCTCCTCCATAATCTGGATGTCATGTATATAAAAAAAACACATGTTTGAAAATATTTTTAACATGGTGATGAACGTGAAAGAAAAGACAAAGGACAACATGATTGCTAAAATAGATATACTTTTGTTATTTCACTGTAAAAATATAAAGTTAGTTTATGATGGTTCTCGGGTTGCAAAGCCCAAAGTTAACTTTGCCTTAGACAAAAATGCACAGTTGCTTGTCTACCAATGACAAAAGAGACTGTGTTTTCTTGATAGATATGCTTTAAACATATCTAGATTGGTGAATATGAAGGATGATAAATTGTATGGAATGAAAAGTCATGACTACCACGTGTTTATACAAACATTTATTTACTTGCATACCGGGATTTATTGCCAAAAGGGATATGGCATGCACTTTTAAAGATTAATCATTTTTTTAGAGATATATGCTCTAAAACGTTGCATACCCAACACATAGAGAAGCTTGAAACAAATATCATCCAAAAAATCTGAAAACTTGAGATGATATTCCCTTCATTATTCTTTGACTTAATGAAACATCTACCCATAAATCTATTATTTGAGTTAAAAATTAGAGGCCTTGTCTAGTATACATGGATGCATCCATTCGAGAGGTTAGGAAGTACACAATCATCTTAATTAAATATCTCTTATTTTTAAAAAAATTTAAAACATTCATTTATTTTCATACAGATACTTGTTCAACCTAAAAAAAAAGTAAAAAACAAAGAGTATGTTAAGGCTTCGATATACGAGGCTTATATTATTAAATAGATCTTAATATTTATCTCGTACTATTTTGAGCCTCATTTGATAATAAGAATCAACCGCGTTCCAAGTCATGATGATGTGGGGAACTACCTTCAAGTTTAAATTTGTCAATATTTTTTCATTCTGGATGCCTTTTACCAAAAAATATTGTGAGGGGAAAATACTTGATAAAAATTGAATTCGGAAATTTTTATAATTTTATTCTATTTAAATAAATTGAGAATTTTATTTCATAAGTATAATATTAACATGTTGTAATTTTTAAATAATTTTTCTCTTATACTCTCATGAACTGATAGATTGAAAAATTCATCATAGGCTACATTGCCAATGTCTACTATCTTAAAATTCACATATGACTGAATCTTAAATTTTCCAATTGAAAGATGAAAAATTTTCCATGTGGTAAAGAATGTTTCTATTAATACATAATTTCATTAAACATTTCTCTTTTATTGTTAATGATTGTAATTATGTACCGGGTTTATCAATTGAAAAGGAATGCTAGTGATAGTTTGAATTTACTTTGTTTAGGTCTTGAAAGAAATCTCAAGTGCTACAATGGGTATTTGATAAATGAATATGTCCTTCATACTAAAGATTATGGTTAGGGTAAAAAGATCTATAATAGTGGAGTTTGTGTTAAGGGATTAACTTCCAATGAGTTTGAAGCTAATTATTATGGAAAGTTTGAAGAGGTTATTTAACTAAAATATCATAGTGAGCTTAATAAAGTCTTTTTATTCAAATTTATTGGTATGATACCACCAATAGAGGAATAAAAGTAGATCCCCCAGCATAGTTTGGTTGAAATTAATACAAAGTTGTTGCACCCTCACGGCAGAGCGCACCTTGCGGCAACCCTCAATTGATTTCGAGTTTTTTTTGGTTTAATGTGTAAAGTAGTCGCCACCTAGTATTTTGGTTACTAGGAACCGGAACTGGTCTTTCAGAGATTCTAAGGCAAGGGACTGGTTGTGTAAATGGAAGGTATTAGCACTCCTAGTATGTCCTACCTAAGGTAAGCTGCTTGGTGTTTGGTTTGCTTTATAATTTCTATGGTGTTAGTGTTTTCTAATCCCATCAGTTTTTCGAGGTTTGATTCAAACTAAATTTATTAAGATAGAAATCCAAGAATATTCCATGTGATTTAAAAGCTCATTTTCCCCTTAGTATTTCAAGAGTTTGCGACTCGTAAATCACAAGGAGGAGGGATAAAAATTTAGAAATATAGGGCGCTTTAAAAGCCTATTTTTACCTTCGTGTTTTATACTCTCACGACTAAAAAACCGTGGAGTAAAAAATTGAAATGTCCTCGATTATAATCAAGGCTTTTTTCAAGGATTTGTGATGACTTATTATTCCTAGAAAATTATTTTGGATATTTACCACTTAGGGTTTTTTTATCCAAATATTAACAGTGAATAATAACAAGTTATTCCCAATAATATTTTGGATATTCATCCCTTTGGGATTTCTTTATCCAAACATTAAAGGTGAATAATAGATGAATCCGCCCCCCCAAAATAAGATTTTTTTATTTTTTTGGAATATTAGACAATACCCTTTGGAGTTTTACAAATATGTAGTAAAATCCAGAAATGTAAGAAAATAATTTTTGTTGTGTTTAAGAAATCCATGCCAAAACACATTTTCGAAACTTGCAATATTTTTTGTAGAAAAAAGAGCGTTCAAAACATGTTAGGGTATTGGTCGTATGCAACACACAAGAAAATATTTTTTTGATATATATGTATATTTGTCACAATGCGTCGAAAACTGGGTATTCTAAATAAGAGATTTATATTTTTTACAACATAAACAAATGTTAGAGCTTAAAATAAATATGCCAGAAAATCATAAATGTCTTTCTCCTTCTTTTATTTTTTTTTGAAAGAAAAAAAAATAGCAAGTCCGGTCTGGTCACTTGCCCAAGCAAGTGACCCGTCAGGACACAAAAAAGGGGCATAGTCCTCTCAATGAACAAGGAAAAATGCATGCAAAGAGACCACATTATTGTTCAAGTGAATTAAAATTCATTTGAAGAATGCAAACATAAAGCAAAAATGGCGATGTTTGAAGGCTTGCTAGCTAGTCGATCAGTGTTGTTGTTTACTTCAGCTCTCTCCCTCCTATTCTTTATTGGCGTTCTTCTTCTGAGTTTCACGTCCGCAATCTTCGTCCCTCTCTCTCTCAATTGATTTTCTGCACTTTCTTCTTCCTTATTCTGTAGATATTATATGCAAAAAAAAATGAAAGCAGAGACCGAATGACAGTCCCTGCTTGTTTCTGGTTTCTCTTCTCTTTTTTGTTTTTTTTTTCTTCTTTCTCTTCTACTGCTTGCCTTCCCGATCTCAAAGTAATGCAAGAATGAAAGAAAAAAAACTCCCTCGTTCTCTATTTTGTTTCCTCTCCTATTGCCTGCCTCTCTTACGTTTTTTCTTCTCTTTATTTTCTCTTCCTTTCCTCCCCCCTCTCCGCTAGGTTAGTAAAAGGTTTATATAGCCTGATCACAACTCTTATTTAGGAAAGATTTAATGCACTAATTCTAGGATGCAAATTCCTGCTGATTTTGCAGTAAAAAACACAACAAGGAAACTTAAATATTTTGATTCCTATTCTGATTTTAGCAATTAGTTTCTAGTGATTAAGAGGGTGGTACAACTCCTTTCTTTCCTTCCATAGCGGGACCATGAGGCACCAATTGTTTACTTTGTGTTGAGGCAATAAAAACGTGGTCTGCAGCTCCAAAAATCAGGCGTGACGATTAAGGAAAACAATAGGAACTTGTAGAGAAAAAAAGGAAAGAACTCAGCCCCGAAGGTTTGTGCACAAAAGAAATCAGAAGAGGGGAGGGGCTGTTCTCAAAAGAAAATGGACAGTGTTAGGTTAATTATATCTTCATGAAGGGGCTGTGCAATTTGTGTCAAAAGAAAAGGTAGTATGACATCGTAAAAATCAACTTCCATATTTTCCTTTTCTGATCGAATCTCTGTTCTTCAATTTCTTCATCCGGCAAAATTTCTTTCTAATTTTATCTTCAATTAACTTCCTTATTTTAGCACCTTTTCCATTTTCCCTGGTCCAAAAAAAAATCTTCAAATTGGCCTGCAATTGATCTTCAAACTTTCAGCATTTTGCAATTGTGTCCTTACAAACTTGGACAAAAATCCTTCTCGCTACAGGAATCCCTACTTTCACACTAGATATTCAAATGGGAATATCTTGAGCTTTTTATATCAAAATCAAGCGATTCAAAAGCCTAAATTTATCTACACGTCTAGGAATACAACTTTGATGAATGATACAAAGTGAGATAAATTCGTTTTAAATAACATAATTGCAACCAAACTCGGCTGGAAACCTTCTTACGGCAGGATTCTATGTTTGCACGCTAGATTTCAAACAGGAATATCTTGAGCTTTTAATATCACAATCAAGCACTTCGAAAGCCTAAAATATAGCTAGGATGGTTAGATATCATACGAAACCAAGTAAGAAACAGAGCCTAAGTTGGAAAAAAAATTACGACAATAGTAGAATCAATTTTTTTAAAAAAATGCAAATTCTGATGGATTTATACAAAGACTCCTTATCAACCTAAGAAACCTAACGCTTTTGGCAACAAAGGGGGAGGATAAAAATAATACAAAACAACTCAAACAGGGTTAAAAAAAAATATTTCTCTCCTCCACTTTTGTCAATTTTCTAGCAAACATGAGCTACACTCATGCACTTAGTCCAAAAGAGGTACGCACCATCTTCAACATGTGCGGTCCAAAAATGAGTAACAACAAAAGTGATATGATCTGGGCAATGAAAAAACAATCAGATTCGGATTTTGATGTAAAATTTGCAATTATTGGATCGGGCTAAAAATTGTTTTCCTACCTTAGGTTAAAATTTCAAGTGAATCAGAGTTTGGAAAGGCATCACGATACTGGTTAACATAGGTTTCATGAATTTTGTTATTTACTTTCTTTTGACTTGTGGACTTCCTATTTGGCTATGATTCTTTTTCTACAATGTTGTGGCAATTGGTTTTGGAAATTTCCTAGTCTTGCAAGAATATTTAATGGGCAACAATATAGTTTCTATGTGACTATATGGAATCCTTATGGTGTATGGAAACAATTATTCTATCCTCATTATAATAGAAATCTATCATTAAATAAGTTTTCAAGTCAGCTAAGAATACTTTGCAAACAAGGAAACTAAAGAGGAGACAACTTCAGATTTGATTCTCCTAGCTTGTATAAGACTTTTAAAGGGCAGCAAATCTGATTCTATTACATTTAGGATACTAAATTCGGATTTATTATTGTTATTATTATTTTCTTCTTGGTTTAGGGTTTATTTATATTATTTAGGTTTAATTGTAAGTGGACATCATATAAGTCCATATAAGGGGTCTATTAAAGGTTGTTTTAGTCTAGAGTCAGTATAAATAAAGACATAACCAAACATGTAAATTAGACAATTCAAATTAATAAAACTTCTTGTTTGCCACACTTTGTATGTGTGTGTTGGTGAGATACTCTCCCTTTCTTGGTTCTCTAAAGAACTGAAAAATGACTTATCGAAAAACAACCAACTTCATGGCGTCATCTTGATTAGCACTTAAAAGTGCATTTTTATCAAGGTTTTATATCATTATTTTGCACTTGAAGTATCAATAACTCCTTAACTAAAGCATGTTTTATAATAACATATCTAATAATATAAGATACCTTTAATTTATGGTAAATATTCATCTTAAATGCATGCCTATCACATAAATGAAAGGATTGATTGATGAGTTTAAGTACTGGAATTGAAAGGACAAAGAGAGGGTCAAACTTAAAAAAGAGATGCTAGTTCAGTCCAAACTGAAACACTATCTGGTTATTGGGTCATATATGGAGCTGTAGATCTCGGATTTAGGTCTGCTTTATATGGATGGAAAGGTAAGACATAGGCCTACAACTTTCATGTGGAGTCCAAGATTTAAAAAGATCATTTTCAAGTCCAAATTGTAGCAACAATGGAGAAGTCCTATTATATCCTACAGCCCAGACATTATTCAGTGTTTAGCCCATAATTCGAGTTCTAGAAGTCCAAATGACCTCAATTGTTTTTTTCTAGAAAGATAAGACAATTTCCTAAAAATTGGATGAGTACATTTGGTTTCAATTCTGATGTTAGCAATGACGTTTTGTTCAGACAAGAAGATAAGGATTTTTACCAAGTCAAGAGTTGGCCACTCACTCAATAATTAGTCATCAAATCAATAGTTCCAAAATTCGGCCTATAAAAGAAGGCATTTTCTATGCATTTAAGAGCTTGGTTGTTTAGATTAAGAACTTGCTCTTGCTCTCTCCCTTTATATTTTTTTGTAATTCTTAAGTTTTGCTTTCATTAATATCTTGTTTATGCTTTTCATTTCCTTTCCTTTACTTAGTTAGCTTGTTTCTTATTTATGTTCTTATTTTTTTTTAATTTATGTTTCTCTTCTTTATCATGTTTAGCTAAGTTTATTATATCAAGGTGAAAAGGTTACACTAATGGTGTAAGAATAAGTATAGTGTAAACTCAACATGGACCTTAATGTTTAATATTAACATGTCTTATTTTAATCTTACTAATTCTTAATACCTTGCTTGTTAAATGATTAATCTAGATTTTTATTGTATAACACTTGGTACAATAAATGCTTGGCACTCTCATTCCCTAACCGTATGGTATAACCTACAATTGTGCTATGAAATAAACTTGATTTGTTGTTAACATAAGTTAGCATCATGAATTTCTGACAATATTTAAAAGTTTGGTGTTACTTAAATAAGATAATTAATATGATCATGTTAACAATTTATAATGAGCTATTAATGACAAATCATCCGATTGGAAACTCCTTTATGTGTGGTTTCCAATTGAATAACAAGAGTTTATATTATACTTGTGTTGAAATACCATTGGTGGATCCTCTAACCTTGACATTTTTTTTTATCATTATTTAATACTTACATTAATCTTTCATCTCAAAGTTCTCATCAACTTCTTTTTCTTCTTCTTCTTCTTCTTCTTCTTCTTCTTCTTCTTCTTTATTATTATTACTATTACTATTATTGTTGTTATTGTTTGTTGTTGTTGTCTATAATTTATATAATTAACCTCCTTGTGGTTCGACCCTGGTCTTGTCTGGTTATTTATTACTTCGACACTTCTGCACTTGGGATAAGACATCAATCTTTCGGTCGTGTCACATCCTTATACTTCTCGTTCGTGAATTAATATTCATTGAGCGGGGGTTTTCGTTTCTAATAGTATCGTGCCTAGATATATGTTATCTTTGTATCACACTCTTATCAAACCTGATTTACTTGGCTTTTCGAGAATTGATATCTTTGCATGTGGGTTGCTTGACCGCATGTTCATGAGATTCACATTATTTTGATATCAGAGCTTGGCTCCATTAATCAGGTTATATCTTTTTATTTCTTGTATTTTTATTTTTACCTTCCGCGTCAATTTTTCTTTGTGTTGTTTTTGTTTCGGGTCTGATCTTGTTTCAAATCAGTTTTGGTTAGATTGTCTTCTTCCTATGTTATTCTTGATTAGTTGCAAACCTCATGAACATGCGGTCAAGCAACCAACACGCAAAGACACCAAATTGAACTAGAAAAAAAAAATAGAAGAGAGAGAATCACAATGTAAAACATCTATAGAGATTTTTAGAATTTTTATTTGGGTGGAAAAAATTATTTTGTTATTTTTTCAATTCTTGATTTTTATAATTTTTTAAGCACAATAAAATTATTAATTTATATCGAACCAAAAATTTCTTAAAACTAGCATTTAAGGGCCTTTTGTCATTTTTAATTTTTAAGTATAGTAAAATGATTCAATTACTCTTATTTTTTTAATAAAAAAAAACTTAAGTTTAGGGGTTTTTTAGTCTTTTTAATTTGGTCGAGAGCAATTTGATCTTTTAATAGACATGAAATAATATTAAAATAGAGAAATTGGTGGCGCGTGCAGCAAACGTGACACCATGTGGGAGGCGTCTGCAGCCTTCTCACAATGCATTTGGCACCTTCCAATAGCCCAAAATATCGTTTTATTATGTTGTTGGAATTGTCACGACTTCTTCCTGTAGGACGACACGAGATTATGATGATGGGATGAATTGTGGTTGGCTGGGGCTTTTTTTTTTCTTTCTTTTCTCTCACCTTCCGTTGAAAACCATGCTAGCAATTTAAAATTTCAAACTTGTTGTTTTAGTTATTGATATTTTAACTTTGATCTTTATTCTTTTAATTTCTTACTGAAAAGCTAAAAATCATTAGTGTTTTCTCTGGTCTTCTTGTTTATTTTTTGGTCAAGATATATTGGATTCATTGAGTTCAATATCAATAGAACAATTTAAAAGCTGGTTTGATATTATTGTAGTAATATTTTTAAAGTGTTTTTCTTTTAAAAATACACTAACATAATTGTTTTTTTTTTTACATTAACATATTAAAATGATCTAAAAATATATATATATAAAATTATTTTAAAAAACAAACTTTTAAAACACAAAAATAAACAAGCTAAAAGTATATTTTCCTGACTATCTTTTTCTTTTTTAACGAGTTTTGAAATAGTCTAATAACCTTCACAATCTTCCCAAGGCTACTGATTAATACTTAAAAGTGCATTTTTATTAAGGTGTTTGATGCAAACCTCGTGATCACGTGGTCACGCAACCCACATGCAAAGACACCAATTCATGGAAAGCCAATAAATCAGGTTTGATAGGAGTGTGACACAAAAATAACTTGTACCTAGGCACCAGCACTATTGGAAACGGAGACCCCCACCCAACGAATATTGATTCGCGAACGAGAAGTATAAGGATGACGCCACGAAGACAATTGTTCTTTGATAAGTTGTTTTCAGTTCTTTAGAGAACCATGATAGGGAGATTATCTCACCAACACACACACACAAAGTGCGGCAAATAAGAAGTTTTATTAATCTAAATTGTCTTCTTTGCATGTCTGGTTATGCCCTTATTTATAGTGACTCCAAACTAAAATAAACCCTAATGGACCCTTTATGTGGACTTATATGATGCCCACTTAGAATTAAACCCAACTAATATAAATAAACCCTAAACTAAATAGAAAATAACAATAAATTAAATAAATACGAATTTAAAATCCTAAATATGATAAGATCATATTTGTTACCCTTTAGAAGTCCTATATAAGATAGGAGAATCAAATCTGAAGGTGAAATTAGTTCTAAAATCTTCTTTTCTTTTTGTAGCTAGGATGAATAAGGAATCCTTGTAAGAAAAGGATTCTGAAACATTTATCAATCCTTGCCACACTTGAAAACTATATTGCGACCCATTAAAGATCTTTGTAGAATTAAGAGATTCCCAAAATAAGCTGCCACATCCTTTTAGGAAAAGAATCCTAGCCAAATAGGAAGTCCACAAGTCAAAAGGAAGTAAATAACAAAACTCGTACAACCTCTGTTGACCCATGTTTGGATGCCTTGCCGAACTCCGATTGACATAATATTTTAACCCAAGGTAGGAAAACATGTCAGGAGACTCCAGGTAAACTTTTAGCCTGATCCAACGGTAGGATTGAGAATTATGACTCTTGGCATAAAACTGGATAGTTGCACATTTTACGTCAAAATCCGAATTTCACCTTGCTTGGATCATATCATTCCCTCTCTCTTCAAGATGATTCGTCCTCGAATCACCAACAAGTTGAATGGACAATTCCTTAGCCTCATTTTCAAGCCTTTGGACTTCTTTTCTTGCCAACCATCGTCGCCAACAACTTTGGATAAAAGTAGCAGCCGTTCTATTTCGTATTTCATCATTGCAACATTTTTTCTCCTCTCCTTCTGAAGCTTGCTACACATTGACTGTTGCCATTAACACATCAAGTTCTTGCTTTATCTCCCCGAGAATACGAGATAGACTCTTTGGAACACTAATCTCTTTATTTCTGTCCCTTTGATACCACCTCTCCGTTTGAATCCTCCTTTTCTTTTGCCATAACACCTCATCAAAATACATGAAATCCCTTCGGTTTCTAGGCTGCTGAAAACCTTCCCGATAGCCTATGGTCTCATCCTTAAAACCACCATCACCATTATCATCAACGTCCTCCTCAAAATCCTTATAATCATCCCACTTTGGCCTTTCAGCCCCACTACTATGGCATGATTTCAATTCAGCCCCAACCTTTCTCACATCTTTGGTACATGTTCTAGCCACATTACCATGTTTTGTCACCTTCTCAAGTCTGTCACACATGTTCCCCATCGTGAAATTCATTCTTTCCATCATCTTCATCATGGCTTGCATTTGGAATTTAAGTTCTACATCAGGAGGGCATGGTGTGTTGTTTTTTTTTTTTGACATTGTACCTATAAAAATTGGTTAGCGGAAAAAAAATCCTCGCATCGCTCGTGTTTCGCTCAAACACTCTTAATATCCTCACACGCTCACACCTCTCGTCTCACCTTCTTGTGGTTCTTGCAGAACTGAAACCAACACCAAATATAACCAATCCAAATATGTATATATGACTCAAGAGGCAATAAAAACTAGAAAAACAAGAAAAAACAAAATTGAGGTGATAGTCTCGCGAGTAGCAAGCGAGTCTATCCGAAATATGAACGAAACTGAAGACTCGAATAAAAAACAATATATTAAAAACAATGAAACAACACCCAGATATGTTGGATATGATGAAAATAAATTGAAAGAAATGAAAACAACAAAGAGAAACCAAATTTCAAAAGTTGACGCAAAACAAACTCGTTTATGACGAGTTAAATCCGAATCTGGAACCTAAAGTCAATGATGTCCAATTGAGCTAAAATTTCAGATATAGCGCTCTACCAAGCCAAATAGATAGAATATGAAATTTGAGGAATTTACGATAAGGTTTCATAGACTGAAGCAAAAACGTTATGAATCAGACCTAATTAGACCCGAATTTGAAACCCAAAGAAAACAATATCCAATTGACCCCAAATCAATATGTGGTGCGATTAGGGTCCTAGTAATAACATAATTAAATGTGGGCTCATTCTGAGTTGATTTGGTCAAATTTTTCTTTGTTTAGTTTTCTGGGGCAGAAACAAACGAATGCCTTTTTAAATGACTTTTTTCTTTTCTTTTCTTTTATTTATTTTTATTTTTTTTTATGCCACTGATATATTTTGGTCAGGAACCAAACGAAAAAATTGTTTTTTTTTTTTATATATGATACCAAATCAAGAGAAGAAGAAATTGGACACTAAGGAATTTTTTCTTTTTTGCAGAAACAACAAGAAACGAAAATTTCAGAATGATATAACTTGATTAATGGAGCCAAGCTCTAATACCAAATGATGCAAACCTCGTGATCACATGGTCATGCAACCCACATGCAAAGACACCAATTCCCGGAAAGCCAATAAATCAGGTTTGATAGGAGTGTGACACAAAGATAACTTGTACCTAGACACCAACACTATTGGAAATGGAGACCCCCACCCAACGAATATTGATTCGCGAACGAGAAGTATAAGGATGACACCACGAAGACAGTTGGTATTCGATAAGTCGTTTTCAGTTCTTTAGAGAACCATGAAAGGGAGATTATCTCACCAACACACACACATAAAGTGCGACAAACAAAAAGTTTTATTAATCTGAATTGTCTTCTTTGCATGTTTGGTTATGCCCTTATTTATAGTGACTCCGAACTAAAATAAACCCTAATGGACCCCTTATGTGGACTTATATGATGCCCACTTACAATTAAACCCAAATAATATAAATAAACCCTAAACTAAGAAGAAAATAATAATAAAATAAATAAATCCGAATTTAAAATCCTAAATATGATAGGATCATATTTGTTACTCTTTAGAAGTCCCATATAAGATAGGAGAATCAAATCTGAAGGTGGAATTAGTTCTGAAATCTTCTTTCTTTTTTGTAGCTAGGATGAATAAGGAATCCTATTGTTCAATGTTCAGTCCATATCTCAAGTTCTAGAAGTCCAAATGACCTCAATTGTTTTTTCCTTAAAAGAGGAGACAATTTTCTAAAACTTTCATGAGTTAAGTTTGTTCAAATTCTGAAGTTATCAATGATGTTTTGTTCAGAAAAGACGATAAGGATTGTCACCAAGTCAAGATGTGGCCACCCACTCAACAATTAGTCATTAAATCAATAGTTTTAAATTTTGGCCTATAAAAGGAGGCATTTGCCATGCATTTAGGCATCTTGGCTGTTCAAATCAAGATCTTGCTCTTGCTCTCTTTATTTGTAATTTGTAATGTTCAAGTTTTATTCCGTGTTATAATCATGTTCTCCTCTTATTTATGCCTTTCATTTTCTTTACTATACTTTTATAATCATGTTCTCCTCTTATTTATTTATGTTTCTTTTCTTCATAATGTTTAGCTAAGTTTATTATATCAAGGTGAAAAGGTTTCACCAATGGTGTTAGAATAGGTATAATATAAACTGAACATGAGCTTCAATGTTGATATCCAAGAAAGTTTGTTATTAACATGTCTTATCTTTTATCTTACTAATTCTTAATACCTTGTTAAATGGTTAATCTAGATTTGTGTTGTATAACACTTGGTATAACAAATGCTTGGCACTTTCATAGCCAACCGTATGGTATAACCTATACCTGTGATATAAAAGGAACTTAATTTCTTGTTAACATAAGTTAGCATCATAAATTCCTGACAATATATAAAAGTTTAGTGTTACTTAAATAAGATAATTAATATGATTATGTTAAAAATTTATAATGAACTATTAATGATAAATCATCTTATTGGAACCTTCTTTGTGTGTGGTTTCGAATTGATTAATAAAAAGAGTTTATATTATACTTATTTCTAATACTATTAGTGGATCCTCCAACCTTGACATTTTTTTTTATCATTGTTGAATCCTTGCATTAATCTTACATCTCAAAGTCCTCTTTAACTTATTATTATTATTTATATAATTAACCTCTCTATGCTCCGACCCTGGTCTTGCCGGGTTATTTATTACTTTGACACTCCTACACTTAGGAGAGACATCAATCTTTTGATCGTGTCAGCTGCTCCCTGACCCAAAGCAGAGGACACAACATGAATAGAAAAATGTTAGAAGTCAGAAAAAATCCTACAAAGAGTTTAAGAAAATATGATTGCAACCCAATACTCATTAGCATCACACTTTTCTTGTTTAGTTTTAATTCAACTTTTTTGGAGTGTAATCAAAGTTGATAATGAGAGAATTCTATCAATTTATGGTTCCTAAAATTGTCTATTAAAGGGATTGAAGAAGAGCGTTTTTAGGTTGGTTTTTCTGCACTATTTAGATATATTTTTCTACAGAATTTGACATTCTTCTTCATATATTTTCCATCTTAAATCTTTTGGTTTTTTAAGCTTTATTCCTTTTTGTTTTCCTCGTAATCTAGAGCTTAGTTTCAATTCTTGTAGAAAGACATTGAGTATAGTGCATTTGTATATGTTGGACCTTGTTTATGAGTGCACCTAAATAAAAAGGTGTTGTTGAAATCTTGTGAGGCTTATTGAAATGATTTTTTTTTTCACAAAGTGAGGAGCAATAAAGCTTTAAGGATAAATAAGTTACCTTTGGCAACATAAAAAACCAAGGAGGTTGGTTACATTTTAAAATCTTCAACAAGTAATTACTTTAAACTTGTTTTGTTTAAGTATATTTTTTATACAAATTTAGTATACATGCCAACACTTTATTTCTATATCTTATGCAAGTTTATATATTTACTTAGTATGCATGCTATCATTTTTTTTATTGCAAGGTTATCATATTCTTGTTGGGTCCCAAAATCAATAGACGTAGCGAAAATGATAAATTTAAAGTAATATTTGTGAGTCCCTAAGAATTCGTTAGATAGACCTAGAGTTGTATCGTTTGCATGTGAGTTACGTAACCAAGTCTCAGGACTAGGGGTGGAGCTCGGGGGAGGTTAGTGGGGGCCTAGGCCTCTGCGAAAGTTTTAAGATTTTATAACCAGACCCAACTCTTTTTTTTAAGGAAAACATTGTCGTTTTCAATCAAAGATTCAAATACCTAGTTAATAATAATTTAGATTGCCGCATCTCTCTATGTGAGTGTGTAAGGGTGAGTTTTCTCTTTTATTTTAGTTTTCTAATGGACAGAATCGACTTATCGAAGAACAATTGTCTTTATGGCTGAATTGTTATTCATTGAATGGGGATATCAAATTCCAATAGTATTAGTGTTTAAATTCAAGGTTATTTATATGTTACATTTTCAAACCTGATTTCTTGTCTTTTCAAGAATTTTAGTGTTTGCAAATGAGTTATGTGTCCATGTTCTTACAAGCTGGGGACGAGCTAGGGGAGTGTAGTTGGTGCCTAATCCCCTGCAAAAGTCTTATAACTAGACCTAACTTTATTTTCTTTTTTTAAGGAAAATTTTGTCGCTTTCCATAAAGAGAAATAAATCCCTAGTTAAAAAGACAAAAGCCACACCAGCAACCTCAAATCCTTCCATCCTCTATTGTTTTCCCTGGCCCTCACCCACCAAAATCCTTCAATTTAGGCGGCCTAAAATTCTAAGCCAGAACAAAGAATTTCAATTCAAGTTTGGCTTCAACAAAAAATCCATAAGATAGTGCCGGTAGTATGCTTAGGATTCTTCTGGTACATGAATTCATTCCACGGGTTTACTGTTAAATTTTTTGTCGTTTTCATTTTGTATTGCTTATAAACTGCGTTTCTCAATTTTCTTTCTTAGCTCTGATCCGGACAATGCACCCTTTCTTTTCATATAATATGATTTATTAGTATATAATAATTCCCCTTTCAATCACTGAAGCCTTATTTTCTCTTATTTATCAACTTTTTCTCAACCCTTCTCACACAATCACATTAACTTTCTTTAGATTTATTGACTCAACTTTTCACTCAAAATATATTTTTTATTATTTTCGCATGTCTTGTCATTTTTAATTTCACTATTAAATTATTTATACTAATATACTTTGTTTGATTTTTGTAACGTGTTTAACTTTAAACTGCAATGCAATATATTATTATTAATATGATATAAAATTTTCTACGAGTGTTATTGATATTGTTATATTTATTTAATAATAAAAATGTTTGAATTTTTTGTTATTTTGTTAGGAGTTGCTGATATATTTATAAAATGATTGGTGGATGGAAGCACCGAGGATAGTCTGGTGGTTTGCCACTTTCATGATTCAGATTTTCAAGATTGGGTAGCTATAATTTTCAACGAACTCAAGCAATGGAAAAGAGATGCGTTTACCTATGTTAAATAGGCAATTCCTTGAGACGAATATTTTCACATCTAGCAAGGCCAGCCATTTTGTAATATAACGAAGAAACACGAGAGCAGCAATGGATTGCATCCCCATGCTTGTTTTCTGCTTCATTTCATTTCTGATTGTAAGAACAACCACACCTACTGACACCATAAACACAGCTCAGCTCATTAGAGATGGAGATACTATAGCTTCAGCTGGCGGGACCTATGAATTAGGATTTTTCAGCCCCGGGAAATCCAAAAACCGATACTTGGGGATATGGTATGGCAAAATATCTGTCCAGACAGCAGTTTGGGTTGCCAACAGAGAAACTCCACTTAACGATTCATCAGGAGTCGTAAGGCTTACCAACGAAGGACTTCTTGTTCTTCTCAATCGTAGTGGAAGCATCATTTGGTCTTCCAACACATCAACACCTGCTAGGAATCCAGTTGCGCAGCTTTTGGATACAGGAAACCTTGTTGTGAAAGAGGAGGGTGATAATAACATGGAGAACTCCTTGTGGCAGAGTTTTGATTATCCAGGCAACACACTAATACCGGGCATGAAGCTAGGACGGAATACCAAAACTGGCATGGACTGGCACTTGACATCATGGAAGTCACCAGATGATCCTTCCAGAGGTAATATTTCAGTAATCCTTATTCCTGATGGATATCCGGAGTATGCAGTGTTGGAAGATTCAAATGTGAAGTATAGAAGTGGGCCATGGAATGGTCTGGGGTTCAGTGGTTTGCCTCGGTTAAAACCAAATCCAGTTTACACATTTGAACTTGTTTTTAATGATAAGGAGATATTTTTCAGAGAAAATCTTCTTAATAACTCAAGGAATTGGAGGGTCTTCCTAAGTCAGAATGGTGATATCCAGCACCTCCTCTGGATCGAGCAAACTCAAAGTTGGTTTCTTTATGAAACAGGAAATACAGATAATTGTGAGCGTTATGCACTCTGTGGCGCAAATGGTATCTGTAGCATTAACAACTCTCCAGTGTGTAATTGCTTGAACGGATTTGTACCAAAAGTTCCAAGAGACTGGGACAAGACAGATTGGTCAAGCGGTTGCGTTAGAAAGACAGCACTAAATTGTTCCAGAGATGGGTTTCGGAAGCTCAGAGGTTTGAAGATGCCGGAGACAAGAAAATCATGGTTCAGCAGGAGTATGAACCTAGAGGAGTGCAAGAACACATGCTTGAAGAACTGCAGCTGTACTGCGTATACAAACTTGGACATCAGGAATGGAGGAAGTGGCTGCTTGCTCTGGTTCAATGATTTTATTGATATGAGAACTTTCTTTCAAAATGAGCAAGACATTTTTATACGGATGGCTGCATCTGAACTAGGTATGTATTTATCCTCAGATTAGAGAAGTCGGTTTTTTTTCTTATTATTATTATTAAAATTCGAAATATATTCAGATAGAAAACTAGCAAGCTATTGGCAAAAGGATACTTTCTTTGCAAGGCTATCAGCAACAGTGTTTCCTTCTACACAGCTGATTAGTCATGGCTTGGTGATGGTAACATGATGGATTGGTTTTCTCCTACCCAAAATGATACTGTTTTATAACAAATGAGTAGAAAGCCCGAAATAGAATGCTATATGGCCAAAGAAAACTTTCCAGCCATATTGGCATTTCCTCTTTTTAACACCAGTTTTTCTGTACCATGTTATAGATAACGGTGGCTCTGCAAAGGCTAATACCAAATCCAAAGTGAAGAAAATGATCATAGTAAGCTCTGTGTTGTCTACTGGGATTCTGTTCGTTGGCTTATGCTTGGTCTTGTATGTTTGGAAAAAGAAGCAGCAGAAAAACCGTAAGTACTTGTTAAATTAATTAAGATTAAAAAAAAAATACTTACGTAGGAGACTGGAATTCTTATTAATTTGTTTATTCTAAATTGCTTGAGTTAACCTAAATACAAATAGATTATATATAGGTTAAACTGAAAATATTATTCTAACCTTAATAAATAAAACATAAGTAAATGTATTATTTAACATCTCCCCTCAAACTCATGATGAGACAGCTACAAGCATCGAGAGTTTGCCAAATAGAAAATGAAAACGAGAGATGAAATGCGACTTGGTAAAGAAATCTACAATATGTAAGGAAGAAGGAACAAAAGGCAAAGTAATGGTGTCATGCATGAGATGATGACGAGTACGATAACAATCGATCTCAATGTGTTTAGTTTGCTCATGAAAAACTGAATTGTGAGCAATCTGAATAGAACTCTAGTTGTCACAATACATAGAAGTAGGATGAGAATGGAAAACTTCAATATCAAAGCGTAACCAACATAGCCAAACAATCTTCTTGGTAGTAGATGTCATAGCACGATATTCTGCTTCGGTTGAGGATTGAGAAACAATAGATTGTTTCTTACTCTTCCTAGAAATAAGAGAATCACCTAGAAAGATACAGAACCGGTAACAGACTTGCGATATGTGGGATCACTACCATGATCAGCTTTAGAGTATGCACACAGCTCCTAGGAAGAGGTGGATGGAAATAAAAGACTCCGAAAGACTATATCCTGAAGATATCGCAAAATACGAAAAACAGCTGCCTAGTGAACAATAGTAGAAGAAACAAACTGACTAACAATATGAACAACATATGTAATATTTGGATGAGTAATGATGAGATATACCAAGCTCCCAAGAATAGTATGGTATAAAGTAGGATCTGTCAAAGGTAAACCATCAAAAGAAGAATACCTTACGTTAACCTCAACGGGAGTATCTACAGTCTTGTTATCAGTGAGTCTAGCTCGTTCAAGAATATCTGCAATATATTTTGACTGAGAAAGAAGATAACCTCTGGGTGAGGAAGCTACCTCAAAACCTAAGAAATATCGAAGATAACCCAAATCCTTCATTTCAAATTGTCTAGCCACTCTGTCTTCAAAATTGAAATACCATTAATATCATCACCAGTAATAATCATGTCATCAACATATAAAGATAGAATGATATGACTTGTATTAGTGCACTTAATAAAAAGAGCAGAATCATGACTGCTAGAAACAAATTCAAGAGACGAGATCATAACAAAGAATTTCTCAAACCAAGCATGAGGTGCTTGTTTGAGACCATATAATGCTTTCTTAAGCTTACAAACATACCTAGAGTCATGTGAAACACTAGGAAGGGGCGTCATATAAACTTTTTCTTAAAGATCTCCATTCAAGAAGGCATTGTTAACATCAAGTTGAGAGATATGCCACTAACGAATTGAAGCTACTGCAATAAGAGTACGAATAGCAATCATTTTTGCAATAGGGGCAAACATCTTCTTATAATCCATACCATATTGTTGAGAGTATGTTTTTACAACCAACCTAGATTTGTATCACTCAATAAACCAATCAAAATTAGTCTTGATCTTATACACCCAATGACAACTAACAACACTCTTACTAGGAGGTAGAGGAACCAGATTCCAAGTATCTGTCTTATACAAAGCAAAAAGTTCCTCATCCATAACCTCCTGCCAAAGAGATCAAGAATTGCCTCTTTATAGGAAGAGATCAAATAGACAATGAATAAAAGCCAAAAAGGAAGTAAATGATGAAGAATAACAAGAATATACAAAATCAAGTAGTTTTTTATGGACTTATGAATGCGTATGGATTGACGTAGAGGTGGATCTACAATCTCAAATAAAGCTTGAGGAGCTATAGATAAGAATGAAGCTTCAGGTGTGCTGGAGAGTAAAGTGTCAGTACCTGCAGAATTATGAGTATAAATTGGTTGAACATGAACATGGAGAGGAGTGTCTGAGGTACTAGGAACCTGAGATGATAAACTATCAGAATCCTTAAAAAAAGGATCTATACGAATAAGATCAGGTCTAGTCAGGTTATGAGTAATGGATGGAATAGAAAAGAAAGGTATATGCTCGAGAAAGACAACATGACAAAACACATAAAGTTTCTGAGTTATTGGGTCAAAACAACGATACCTCTTTTTACCTTCACCATAACCTAGAAAGACACAAATAGCAAATCAAGGGGAAAATTTACCGCGTTCTACATAAGGATGAAGAACAAAACAAGTACAACAAAAAACTCTAAATGAGGAATAATTAAGGACACACCCATATAACTTTTCAAAAAGAGACAAACCTGAACTATGAGACGATGAAATGGTATTAATCAAACTTACAGCAGTAAGGACAACTTCTTCCCAAAAACTCATTAGGAACAGAAGCAGACAACAATAGAGAACGTGCAGTTTTGATAATATACCTATGTTTTCTTTTTAGCAACTCTATTTTGCTGAGGAGTATCTATACATGAAGTTTGTTGAATGGTTCCATCTTAGGAAAAAAAGTGACAAAATTTATTAGAGATGTAATCTCCACCCAAATCACACTTAAAACATTTGATTACAGTAGAATGTTAAGTTTTAACAAGACCTTGAAAGGTTGTGTATATCTCAAACAATTCACAACGATGTTTCATTAAATAAACTCAATAATAACAATTATGATCATCAATAAATGAAACATAATATCGAGACCCTCCTTTATGGTAATATGAGAAGGTCCCCATACATTAGAATGAATCAAGTCAAATGTGAAAAAGAAACAAAAATACTTTGATTAAAAGGTAAAGCAAAAAATATTGACAATTTACATCCACTACAATAAAAAAATATCAGAAGTTTGCAAATTTCTTAAAGCTCATGTGGATGCCAAAAATCTCAAACAAGAAGATGAAACATGACCTAGACGAGAATGCTATAAATAAAAACTAGAAGATGAAGAACTCAAACGAAAAGAAGACAAATCAACAATAGTAGTAGCAGCAGCAGCAATTGATACTTTTAACTCGTCTAAAATATATAGTTCATTCTCCCTAGGGCTTGTCCCAATCAGATTTTGAGATTGTAGATCCTATACATAACAAAAACAATAAGAAGAAATAACTAAATAATCATCAGAATCACATAAATGACCAACGAAAGCAAGATTTAATTTGAGTTTTCAAATAAGATAAACATTAGGGAAAGACAGGTGAGGTGTGATAACAGAACCAACATCTGCTAAGGGTATAGGAGTGCCATCAATAATCATAACAGGAATGGAAAGCAAAGGGGACACAAGTAAAAGATGAAGAATCTAGAGACCTATGATGTGAAGCACCAGAATCTAGGACCCATTTAGAACATTACATACATGAGGAACTATAAGACAACTGACCTATGAAAGGAGAAGCGAACATTACTTATGGTTGTAAAGAGAGAAACTTCTAAAATTGCTTAGCTAGAGTACTATGATTAGTGATAGAGCCTGATGAAGTTACTGCTGCAATATTGTGGTGGTGGTTTATAACCCTAGAGGTGGTCTATAAGCATTAGATTGTGACTGACTGTCATGCTTCCAAACTTGATTCTGTTGTCTAAACTTCAGACACTAGGCCTTTCAATGACCTTTTTGCTTATAGAAATCGCACTCATCGAATCCAACTCTTGTGTAAGGCTTATTCTTATGATTAGAGAATGGCTTAGAGTGTACTGTTAGTATAAAAGGATTTGAAGCGGAAAGAATTATCTTTTTTGAATAAGACTAAAGACGTATTTCTCCATCCAATAACTCACTAACAACAGAGTTAATAGAAGGTAGTGGAAAATGATATAGAATTAATTCTCTAAATCCTTCAAAATCACTGCGAAGTACTGTTAAAAATTGTACCAATCGTTACTGCTTTCTACGCTCAATATACGCTTCACATGCCTTTAATTTTGCCGATTATGTAAGAGTTAATGGATCCCAAATATCTATCATAGCCTAATAAAACTCCTGAATACTCATATTCTTCTGATGAAGAGCTCGTATGCCATTATCTAACTAATATTGCTTTGCAAAATTTGATTGCGTGAACAACCTTTGCAGATAATCTCAAACCTCATTTGTTGTCTCATAGTTCACCAACTGCGCGCCTATAGAATGCTCAACAGAATTGTTGATCCAAGTAATAATCTTTGCATTATTTGCTTCCCATGTATCTATCAAAACAACATCCCCTTCCTCAGTATTCTTGGGTATCACATAAGTTCCATTAACATATCCCCACATCTTCTTACTCTTAAGAAAATTTCTCATTACATAACTCCAGTATGAATAATTCTTTCCATCCAACCTCACAATCACAAACTGAAGTGAATCATCTCTTTCGGTGGCTATAATTAACAAACAAAACTAGAACACAAAAGCAATGAAAGACAAAGTACCAAATTGCAGAAACGGAACAGATATCGCAAAAACAAAACAAATATCTTCTTGAAATTATATGATTACTCCAAAACACAACATAAATTGCAGAAACTGAATGCAAATATTAAATTGCAAAAGTTGAAGGAAAGGCAAAAATACCAGATTTTGTAGACACGGAAGACAAAATGTCACTCCAAAATTTTTTTGGGATTAAGCCTTGTTCCATAAAATCAGCTCTAATACCATGTTAAGTTAATTTAGATTAAAATAAAATACAAACGAACATAAAGAGAAGGAGGTTGGAATTCTCATTAATTTGTTTATTCTAAAGTGCTTAAGTTAACCTAAATACAAAGAGATTATATATAGGTTAAAGTAAAAATATTATTCAACAAAAGTTAATTTATTATTTAACAGTATTCACACCAAACAAGATTGGGTATGGTAACGTATTCCTATTGAACCAGTCCTGGATCATTAGATAACAAGATTCGGTTTTTAAAAAAAAAAAATTAATTTGATTTTCAGTACTAGTATTTTAAGGTATGACTGTAAGTTGTTCAAAGCTCCGTTGTGTTTGATGCTATATAAATCTTGAGTTTAGCAGCAAATAGAGATCCTTTGGCTTTCTTTCTATTTTTTCAACAAGCATAACTGTTATGCTGACAGGAAACATGACAGGTAATTTGCAAAGAAGATCAAATAACAAGGACTTGAAGGAAGAGCTAGAATTACCCATCTTTAACATGGAGGCGTTGGCTTGTGCAACAAATAACTTTTCTGTATCCAATAAACTAGGACAAGGGGGATTCGGACCTGTTTATAAGGTAATAATTATCCATAAACAGTCATGCAATATAGCTTCTGAGTGTTCATGGTACAAACTCCAGGCACCAATGGAGTTCTGTGGTATTGAAATTGTTCCACTACAGAACCAACCTTTTTTTAACATAAAAGGATGACTGATTGGAAAGAATTCCTGAACAGATACAAGCTGCATGAAATTCTCTAAGAATTCAGTAGACAACGTATGATTTGCTTATGATGCTGAGTAATTATTTACAGGGAACATTAACAGATGGACGAGAAATAGCTGTCAAGAGGCTCTCTAAGAATTCACGACAAGGACTTGATGAGTTCAAAAATGAAGTCAAACATATCGTGAAACTTCAGCACCGAAATCTAGTGAGGCTTCTTGGATGCTGCATTGAAAGAGATGAAAACATGTTGGTCTACGAGCTTTTGCCTAACAAAAGCTTGGACTTCTACATTTTTGGTATGAATCTCACAGAACTTTTCAAAAAGCTATTCCAATGTTTCAAATTAATCAATTGTTTAGCCATCTATTGCGCATCGTTCAAAGCCCTTCGGAAGGTTGTTTTGTAGGGGAAGATTTCTCCACTTTCATGCTGACAAATTCTGCCATATATGTATATGTAATTCTAACTCAAAATTCAATGATCGTAACTTATCATCTCCTTTTTTCTAGTTCCTTCACCAACATTTATGAATCTGATAAGAGATGTAATGGATTGACTTGGGCAGATGAGACTCGAAGCTTGCTACTAGATTGGCCTAAGCGCTACAACATCATCAACGGGATTGCTCGAGGACTCCTTTATCTTCACCAAGATTCCAGACTAAGAATAATCCACAGAGATCTGAAAACCAGCAATATTTTGTTGGATGACGAAATGAATCCAAAAATCTCAGACTTTGGCCTGGCTAGAAGTTTTGGAGAAAATGAAACTGAAGCCAATACTAATAAAGTGGCTGGAACGTAGTGAGTGTCTTCATCTCCATCATACGCATTTTATCTTCATAGTCCGCAAATGGAACTTAAAATTCTATGAATACATGCAGTGGTTACATATCTCCAGAGTACGCAAATTATGGGCTCTACTCGCTAAAATCAGACGTCTTCAGCTTTGGAGTATTGGTGCTAGAGATAGTGGGTGGCTATAGGAACAGAGGATTCCGTCATCCAGATCACCACCTCAACCTTATTGGGCATGTAGGAGTCAAAGCTATGTTACTTATTATCTTTAATTTCAATATATTCTTGAGTACTTTTTTCAGAAACCAGATGCCTGCACATGTTTAATGAGACCTGAACACTTTAAAACTTCAATGTGTTATTTATTGACAGCATGGTTTTGTTTATCAGGCTTGGAGACTGTTCAAACAAGGCAGGCCTCTGGAACTGGCTGCGGGATCAAAAGTTGAAACACCCTATTTGTCTGAAGTGCTACGTTCAATTCACGTGGGGCTTTTGTGTGTGCAAGAAAATCCAGAAGATAGACCAAACATGTCATATGTGGTTTTGATGTTGGGTAATGAAGATGAATTGCCTCAGCCTAAACAACCAGGATTTTTCACTGAAAGGGATCTTGTTGAACCAAGCTATTCATCGAGCGAGAGCAAACCACCTTCAGCAAACGTATGCTCAGTTTCAGTGTTAGAGGCAAGATAGATTACTTGTATTTTTCTTCTTATGAAAACTTGTGTGCTTGTTTTACGTGGTCTTGATGTTTGGGATCGTGTGCTCATAAAAACTCTGCTGAATGCTTTCCGTGGCAAGGTTAGTTTATAGGAAATTATTAACATATTTCAGTGAAAAAATAAAAAGGGAACTTGAGAGGCTAAAATTTAACCCCAATAAAAATACAACTCAAGCTTTTAGAGGAGAGGGAATTAAGCAAACTAGGCTCTCGGCTCAATTGAGGCCTGGATTTGGATGCATTGTAAAATAATTTTTTGCACTACAAAACATTATTTTACTCCAACTTAGATTTGAACTTGGGTCTGGCCCTAAAAGAATTACCGGTCCAGTCCATGAATGGTAAAATTGATTAGTTTTCTTCTAGAAGGATTTTTGTACATCGGAACAGTTTTTTCAACTCAAAAGACATGTATTTTAAAGCTCCAAATGTTTAGGTTTAATTCAAAGTTTATGGAAGGTAATCAAAGCTAATAAGAGAATTTTATCAGCTTTTGGTTTCTAAAATTGTCTATAAAAACGATTGAAGAAGAGTGTTTTCAGACTGGTTTTGCTACACTGTCTGGATAGATTTTTCTACAAAATTTGACATTCTTCTTCACATATTTTGCATCTTAAATCTTCTAGATTTTTAAGCTTTATTCCTTTTTGTTTTCCTCATAATATAGATCATAGTTTTAATCCTTGTAGAAAGACATTAAGCATAATTTATTTGTATTTGTTGAACATTGTTTACTAGTGCACCTAAAGAAGACGGTGTTGTTGAAATCCTGTGAGACTTATTGAAGTGGGTTTTTTTACACAAAGTAAGGAGCAATAAAACTTTAAAGATAAATGATTTTAACTCTCGCAAAAAAAAAAATTGAGATTGGTAATATTCTAAAATCTTCAACAAGTAATTACTTTAAATTGGTTTTGTTTAAGTATATATTTTTTATACAAATTTAGTATACATGCTAGAATTGTATTTCTATATCTTATGCAAGTCTAAATATTGACTTAATATGCATGTTATCATTTTTTTATTGCACGATTATCATGTTCTTGTTAGGTTTTAAAATCTATACACGTATCGATAACGATAAATTTAAGGTAATATTTGGGAATCCCTAGGATTTCATTAGATAGATCTAGAGTTGTATCATTTGCAGGTGAATTATTAGACCAAGTGCTCACGAGTAGGGGCGGAGCTAGGGGGAGGTTAGCGGGCCCCGCAAAAGTCTTAAGATTTTATAACTAGACCAAACTACTTTTAAAAAAAAATGGAAAACATTATCATTTTCCATTAAAGATATAAATCTCTAATTAATAATAATTTAGATTACTGCGTCTCTCTTCGTGAGTGTGTGAGGGTGGGTTTTCTCTCTTATTTTAGTTCTCTAACAAACTAAATCGACTTATCAAAGAACAACTGTCTTCATGTTGTCATCCTATACTTCTTATTCACGAATTGTTATTCATTGATGGGGTAATCAGATTCTAATATTGTTGGTGCCAATGTTCAAGGTTATCTCTGTGTCACACTTCCAAACCTGATTTCTTGACTTTTCGAGAGTTGTATCGTTTCCATATGAGTTATGTCATTCTCACAAGTAGAGGCAAAGCTAGGAGTAATTTAGTTGGGGCGAAGCCCCTGCAAAAGTCTTAAGATTTTATAACTAGACCCAACTCTATTATATATATATATATATATATATAAGGAAAATGCTGTCTTTTTCCATAAGAGATATAAATCCCTAGTTAAAACAACAATAGCCACACCAGCAACCTAAAATCCTCCCCTCCTCTATTGTTTTCCGTGGCCATCACCCACCAAAATCCTTCAATTGAGACATTCTAAAATTCTCCCTACTTTTTTCTAAGCCACAACAAATAATATTTAATGGGCAATAATATAGTTTCCATATATGGCATGGACTCCATATTAATGTAGAATCCTTATGGGGTATGGAAACAATTATTTTATCCATATTATAATAGAAATCTATCATTAAATAAGTTTCCAAATCCGCTAAAAATACTTTGCATACAAGAAAACTAAAGAGGAAACAACTTCAGATTTGATTCTCCTAACTTGTACGAGACTTCTAAAGAACAACAAATTTAATCCTATCATATTTAAGATATTAAATTCAGATTTATTATTGTTATTATTATTTTCTTCTTAGTTTATGATTTATTTATATTATTTGAGTTTAATTGTAGGTGGACATCATATAAGTCCATATAATGGGTCCATTAGAGTTTGTTTCAGTCTAGAGTCAGTATAAATAAAGGCATAACCAGATATGTAAGTTAGACAATTCAAATTAATAAAATTTCTTCAATAGGTGTTGATGTTTTCTCTCAACCCTTCCATTTTGTTTAGGTGTTTCAACACAAGATAATTGATGAATAATGCCATGCTCTTGATAGAAAAAACAGACATATTAAACTCTTGTCCATTATCTAATCTAAGAGTTTAAATATTAGTGTTGAAATGAGTATGAACATAAGCTATAAAGTTGGTAAGAATAACTCTAGTTTCTTATTTGTATTTCATTAAAAAAAAACTAGGTGAATGTAGTGTAATCATCAACAACGGTAAGGAAGAATCTATAACCAGAGTAAGAAGGAACATAAAAGGTCCCCAAATATCAATGTGAACCAATTGAAAGGCTTGATTGGATTTATCAGTTGACAAAGGTAAAGGAAGCCTTTTTTTCTTAGCTAAAGGACAAATCTTGTAGATAGAATTGCTAGTAGCTATTACACAAGAATCAGAACTACTTAGGACATTAAATTTTTATGCTGGAATATAGCCTAAACAAAAATGCCAATTATCAGAGGCAACGATACATGATTTGACTAATGAACTAGAAGGCAAGCCAATAGAGTTGGGAAGGATTTCAATATTAGATTGAGCAAAAGGTTTTTGAAGATGGTATAGGCTAGATTAAACTTCAGCAAGCCCAATCATCCTCCATTTGCTTAAATGCTGCAAGATATATTTTGTTTGAAGAAAAAATACTCCAACAGAATTATCAGCAGTTAATCTTAAGACAGAAACAAGATTGACATTAAAGGATAGAACATAAAGAGCATTGTGTAAAATGATATCAAGAGAAAATTTAACAGTTCTAGTAAAAAAAATTGGAACCATTTGACCATTTGGTAAATGAACCTTGGAAGGAGTTCTAGGCAAAATAATTGAATAAAAAAAAAGAGGGCTACAGATCATATGATTTGTTGCTCTTGTATCAAGAATCCAAGTGAGTTGATTCTATGATAAAGAAATTATAACTGTTCGACTATACGACTTGATCAATGTTAAAAGATCCCAACATATCCTCTTAATTTAAGGGTGATTTTTTTTTAATTTACCAAACATTCGGCAGAGTTTTGTTTGTATTTATGACATCCCAAGCTATCAACTACTATCAATTTACTCAATCAACCCATCATCACAAAGTCCTATAATTTCGGACCTTATATCAAACATCATAATTCAACACCTCATTCAATCCACACAATATATATATATATATATATATATATATATATATATCCTACAAGTAAGTTCAATATTTGAACATAGTCCATATATCATATCATAAAGCTTAAAAGAAAATGAATACTAACTTGCAAAGAAAGCATTTACAACATAATAAGTGTTTTTAAACATTTCAAAAGGATTAATTACAAGATAACTAAAATACTACATGCTAAGCTGAACTTTTATAAATATATCAAGGTTTACACAAAAGTATACTACATAAACACGTTAATTCCCTTTTATTTAAGTTAAATATTAACATAAGCTTGACAAAGTAGAGTCCTAAACTAATTATCTCTATGGATATTTGATGGACCTGTTACATAAAAAAACATACCATTATATTGATAAATATATATATATATATGTTTATGTAATGTATACGAATGAAGGATTAAGTTTTCATCAGATCCATAAGAATTCTAACAAAGAACTTAAATTTTACTTGTAAATCTTTTAAACCCAATTAACACTCATTTGCATATTCTTAATTTGAATACTCGTATCTACTTGCATGAACCAAGTGACCTTGCAAAGTCTAATCTTGTAATTCATTTCCCGGCAATCCTATCATGGATGCCATTAGCCAAAGCTAATCTTGTAATTCATCTCTCGGCAATCTTATCACGGATATCATTAGCCGAAGCTAATCTTGTAAATACGCTAGACTTTATTTACACTGAACATGATATTTATTGTAATTGCATTTACCATAAGAATTTTAAATTGTATAAGTGCAAATAGGAGGAAGATCACGCACCTGCTTCGTCTGTCTCGCGACCTCCCCTAACAGAAGATCCAATCCTGGTTGCTCCTCCTAAATCACAAGGAAGTTTTTGGTTATAATTCCTTCAAGCCGATATTATAGAGAATCCATATTTATCCATTACTCATATGTTACTTTCTATGCATGTTCATTTCCTCATAATAACATACATGCACACATATATCATGTATATTTTTAGAGTTAGTATCTCAATGTGCAAGTGTTCATATGACTCATATGTTAGGCCTTCCTTTTTCTTTAAGTGTATTATTCTCTTCAATTACATCCAACCCTTAACAGTACCGGGTTTATTATAATGTCTCAAATTATTTCACCCGGAAATTTATATTAAAAAATTTCTAAATTCTTGTTTTTATTAACCATATACATGAATTTCTTCACTTTTATTTATTTATTTTTTTTCCCAGGGTTTACAGAAATGGCATGACAAGAAAAAGATATACTTGATGCAGATGCAACATTAGTAATAGAGTTTAAGTTTGAGTTGCAAATGCTATTCGCAGGAGTGAGTAGATTTTGGATTTGCTCGTGAGAGAAACAATGTTGGGAGTGCCAGAATTTTGCTCCAAAACAACAGTATTGTTTGCAATGGATAGCCTTTGAAAATTATTGCCAATAGTTGGTGTATAAACAAATCTTTTTCCTCATGGTCCCTTCCATCCAGGAGGGTATCTAATTAGCCAAAAGAATTTATTAACAAGATGTCCTGAATAACCATAATGAGAGGCTGAGCTAGAGAAGCTAGAGAACCATCAATAAAGGCAATTTAATTTTTCTTTGTTAAAGCAATTGACATTGATCAACTCCATGCAATGTAATTCTCACCAATGAAGATTTTAGAGACTAGAAGAGCACCAGGATTATAACAAGGATGCAAGTAGTAGCAACTAGATGAATCATTAGAAAAGTTCCAAACAGAGGCATTGGATGAATAATTATGTGTCGTAGAAGCATTATCCTCAAGATGATCACACATTGTGAAGTTTTGGAAAGATCAAGAAAATGGTGAAAAGAAATGTGTAGACAGATATCTAATTATAAAAAATGTGCTATGATACCATGTAAAACTGCATAAAAATAATTTGTATAGAAGAGAAATGTGAAGCTTAAGAGAAGAAAAATATGTTCTGCTTGAAAAGGAATTGCCCTTTCTTTTGATATATCTTTCATATATTACTTTCTTTATAGGATGGTGTGAAACTATATATATATATATATATATACACATACAGACATTGATCCGCTACAACTAACTGTAACTGCTATAACTTTAACTTCATTGTATCAATAGCGTTCTGTATATTCCAACATTTTTTTCTAAGCCACAACAAAGAAATTTAATTCAAGTTTGGTTTATTTTCAATTTATGGCAAGTTAACTTCTCATTTTTACTTCTCTCCATAGGTTTCAACAAAAAAAATTACAAGTAGATTGTATAAGGTGCTACTTGGATTAGCCAATACTGGTAATATGCTTAGGTTCTTCTAGTAGATGAATTCATTAGACGAGTTTACTATTAATTTTTCTGTCGTTTTCATTTTGTATAGCTTATAAAGTGTGTTTCTCCATTATTTTTTTTATTTGGGTTTGTTTAGGAATGTCATAATAATTGTGGTTCAAAATATTTTTTATTTAAAAATCCATTACAATATATATATATATATTATTTTTTTAAAATTATTTTTAACATTAATATATCAAAACAACTTAAAAATATATAAAAAATTAATATTTTTTTAAAATAAATTTTAAGGGAGCACTATGCAAAACATGCCCTGGCTTCGCTAGAGACAATGCACCTTTTCATTTCATATAATGTCATAGTTCAATTTTTATCCCTTTTTATTTTTATTTTGTTCTTTCTATTTATTTTTATTTTTACTATATTTTATATAAAAACGATAATAAAAATCATGAAAAAACAAATGAAAAAATTATAATAAAAATGACAATGAAAAACAAATAAAAATTGAAATGAATGAAGAATAAATTAATATTTGGGTCAAGACAATATAAATTGAAAGTTTGGGGACTTAATTAAACTTTGGATTAGTTTAATTAATTAAGTCAAGAGTTTAATTAAAGAATTGATAAGTTTGGAAGCTTAATTGAACTTGAAATTAGTTTAAGTAATGAAATCATGGTCTTAATTGAAAACAATACTAAAGTTTGGAGCTGAATTCAGTCAAAATTGCAAGGAATTAAAGTACAAGTACCAAAGTGAAAAAGCATGGGTAATGTAGGGAGCTTAATTGATTTTTTAAGAGGTAGTTTTTAAAGAATTAAAAGTTGAAGAGTTAATTAAGGACTAGATTGAAACATTTAGAATACAAGGACTATTTTGTAAAGGGCTCTAAACTCCAGTGGTCCTATTGCAATTTATCCATGGCACAAAATTACAAAACAAAAGGAGCGAATTTCCTGATTAAGGGGCTTAATTATAAAATTGAAAAACGTCAGTGAGCAAAATAAAAATGATCACTTCCCATCTCAAAACGGTGTCGTTTCAAAGAGCATTGTTCACCACCTTCCTCATTACACCAGGGAAGCCGTTTCAGCAGGAAGAAGGAGGAGCAATTCGCTCAGCTGCCCACGATGCAATACGTTACTGAAACGTATAAATATATGGCATTCTCCGGCTATAAAGACAGAGAAAGAAAGGCCACGAGGGAGGAGGACCCAGATCAGGGGGGAAGAATAAACGCAAAAACCAGGAGAGGAGAAGACAGACGCAAATGAGCCGAACATAACAAAGACCAGGGGACTGAGAGCAAACCGAGAGAACCAGAGGACGAACTGAGAGACCAAAACGGAATAGGGAAAACCCACGAACAGGGTAACGAAAAAGAAACACGCAGGAGAGAGAGAGAGAGAGAGAGAGCGAGAGAAAGAGGGAGAGACAGAGAAAAACTAAAACAGAAAAAAAGAACAGAAAAGGAAGCGAAAGGCGAGAAGGCAACAGAGAAGAACAACGAAATGAAGAATAGAAACAGAAGTGCACCACTGTTTTCAAGCTTTTGTCTTCAGCAGCAACAGGTAAGCCTTCCTGTTTTCCCTCCCTCAAATTTAATTAATTCACGCTTGCGGAGAAAAGAAGACCAGTCGGGTTACTGGTTTCACTGGTCTGAAACCAGTAACAGTACTGGGCGGCCCGGTTGAAAAAATATCAGAAAACAGCTGAGATTGAGCTGTGCTGGGCCTGGCCCAGCCTGCTCAATTTATTTTGGGCCAAGATTGTGTTTCATAAAACACACCATGGTTTTTTACTACTTTATTTTCACTCTTTTCTATTTTGATATCTAGCCAAAAAAAAAAAAAAAAATTTGAATATTAAAAAATTCTAAAACAATTTGTTGATTTTTTTGAATTTATTTATTAGTACCTCCTGTTTTTTTTAGGTATTTCACTGTATAATCAATATGTGAATTTTTATTGTGAAATGCAAATCTAGTATATGATATATTTTTTTTCTTTAATAAAATAAAAAAATATATGTATGCATTGATTTAAATTTATTTCATTGGTTTATTTATTGAGGTTAGATTCAGGAATATCACACCTTTTTTTTTTTTGCTACATAATATTTATCAACACTAAAGTTAGAAGTATCCGTAGCCAAATATTTGCTAATACTAAAGTCAGGATTATTACAGGTATGCCATTAAAGATAAAACACAACAAACTTTTAGAAATATAAAACAATACCAACAATGCATTATGCCTTATGAAGGATGTTTAAAGGGTGATAATGTCTTTTATTTTGAGTAAATAGTTCTATACCATAGAATCTCTATTGACCAGTTAGGATTTTAGTGACCATAATATCAGGTTATCATGTTCTTGTTGGGTCCTGAGATGCATACATGTAGCTAAAATGATAAATTTAAAATAATATTTGGGAGTTCTTAGGATTTCATTATATAGATCTAGAATTATATTATTTGCATGTAAGTTATGTTACCAAGTACTCACCAGTGGAGGCGGAGCTGGGAGGAGGTTAGTAGGGGCCAGGCCCTTGCAAAATTCTTTAACATTTTATAACCAGACCAAACTCAAATACATGCCCTTTATGGATTGGCTTCCAGACTTAAGCCTTCTTTTATGGGCAAAATTATGATGGAACAGCAAGTAAGCTACCGCTTGCTCCACAAAAATATGTAGCTTCCCAATGCTCTGCTCACACTCTCGGAAGCTTCATAAAACACACCATGGTTTTTTACTCCTTTATTTTCACCCTTTTCTATTTTGATATCTAGCATTAAAAAAACTTTTTGAATATCAAAAAATTCTAAAACAATTTGTTGATTTTTTTGAATTTATTTATAAGTGCCTCCTTTTTTTTAGATATTTCACTATATAATTAATATGTGAATTTTTATTGTGAAACACAAATCCAGTATACGATATATTTTTTTTCTTTTAAAAAATAAAAATATATATTTATGCATTGATTTAAATTTATTTCATTGGTTTATTTGTTGAGGTTAGATTCAATAATATCACACATTTTTTTTTGCTACATCATATATACCAACACTAGAGTGAAAAGTATTCGTAACCGAATATTTATTAGCACTAAAGTCATGAATATTACAGGTAAATCATCAAAGATAAAACACAACAAACTCTTAGAAATTTAAAACAAAATCAACAATGCATTCTGCATTATGAAAGACGCTTAAGGGGTGATAATATCTTTTATTTTAAGTAACTAGTTCTATGCCATAAAATCTCTGTTGACCAATTAGGATTTTTAGTGACTATATTATTAGGTTATCATGTTCTTGTTGGGTCCTGAAATCCATACACGCAGCTAAAATGATAAATTTAAAGTAATATTTGGAAGTTCCTAGGATTTCATTAGATAGATCAAGAGTTGTATTATTTGCATGTGAGTTATGTGACCAAGTACTCATGAGGAGGGGCAAAGCTAGGAAGAGGTTAGTGGGCCTAGGCCCTACAAAATTCTTAACATTTTATCACCAGACCAAACTCAAATACATGCCCTTTATGGATTGGCTTCCAGACTGGAGCCTTCTTTTATGGGCAAAATTATGATGGAACAGCAAGCAAGCTACGGCTTGCTCCACAGAAATATGCAGCTTCCCAATGCTCTCCTCACACTCTCGGAAGCTTCATCAACAATGCATCTTGACAATTTCCATCGAGCCTTAGATACTTCAATTTTTAGTAGTTTTCAAGGATTAAAATTCGAGAACGTTAAGATTTTAATAGAAGAAACCTTAATTTTGTCGCTAAATTAGTATAAAATTCTTAACATTTCTTGCACAATCTTGAAATTCATCACAACAACACAAACATCAATTATCCTCAGGATCTAGACCAAATGCTCTAATATCAACTGTAACAATCCGGCTTTTCAAAGCTAAAACAACAATAATTTTATTTTTTAATGACATTCCAAAAATTGATAAACCAGTTTCCACTTGTTATCGTGGCTCAATCTATACACCAAACATCAATCAACATTTCATTAACAACATTTTTTACACATACATATAATATTACATTTTCATGATTACAATCTCACATTATAATATACGTACATAATCATAAGTTTGTCCTTCTGTACCACTAATAAAATGTCATGAAATTAAATAAGAGTATCGAATAACAGACACATAATTAGTACACTTAGTTCATACAAAATACATCATGATTCAAAATGTAACTGCATGATTCTTTGCAAAAGTGAGTTCCCGTGTATTGAGGTTCCTAGGTACCTCATTGTTGAGATGTCCCTGATGCAGTACAAATATTTACAAGAATTATAAACAATTACTAATAACAATTAAATAGTTTAATAGAAGCATTAATGTTATTCTCCGTTTAAGGCATAACAAGCGTAGTTTCTTGCATATACTCGATATATACAAAACATAGTACACATGAACACATCAATTCTTGAAACTAACTTGTAACTCGAAGATTCATTTATCCTCTTAGGATGTCATTAGTCAAAACTAATCATTTAATCACCCCAATCATCCTCTTAAGATGCCGTTAGCCGAAGCTAATCATTTACTCATCCCGCTCATCCACTTAGGATGCCATTAGCCAAAATTAATCATTTAAGCATCCTAGTCATCCTCTTAGGATGCCCTTAGCCGAAGTTAATCATGTAATCATCTAGGTCATCCTTTTAAGACGCCATTAGCTGAAGTTAATCATATAATCATCACGGTCATCCACTTAAGATGCCATTAGCCGAAGCAAATCATGTAATCATCCTACTCATCCTCTTTGGATGTTATTAGCCAAAGCTAATCATTTAATCATCTCGGTCTCCCCCCTTCTTCAAGTAGGTTTAGGGAAAGTTTGACAGTATTCCTTCTTTTCTTCTCTTAGTTTTCCTCCTTTCTTCTTCCTATCTCGGTTTCTTGCCCCTTTTCTCCTTCCCTCTAGGCAGCTGTTTGATCTTCTATCAAGTTCTCAACTCTCTCTCTCTCTCTCTCTCACACACACACACACACACACATACGTTAAAAGAGGCACTTACTACTGGATTGGTTTAATATCCGTTGGGAAGGAGGAAGAGAAGAGAAGCATGCAGCTGAATATGCAACAGCTACAGATAAATTTTGGGAAGAGGAAGGGTCACCTTCTCTCTCCTCCTTGTATTTATACCTCCTCTTAAAGAGCTAGGGTGTTTGGGTGCTGATTTAAGTTGGTTTTTATCCCCCCTTTGGTTATTCCAAGATCGGTTCCCCCCCCCCCAACTCCTTAAGGCAGGCCAATTTGCTCCCCTAACTATAACTTAGCATGATCCGACCTTTTATTTAGATTTATGTTGGGTATTACAACCACGAATGACACATAAATTCCTCAACGGTCATAACCACTATTGAATCAGGAATCGTCACCAAAAACTAAGTCGCTGCTGATTAAAAAATCGACAGCGAAAACTGAATTTTTTTTTCTATTTTAGTTTAATTCCAATCTGGAGTATACCCATAAAAATATATTTTTAAAAAAATTTAAAACTAGGATAGGACTCAATTCAATTAAGACAGAGGTAAAAATATTATACATTATAATTTTTTTCATGCAATCCAATGAAATCACAACTATAATTTTTTTTTAAAAGAGTTGTTAGTTACTATGAAATTCCTTTTTTAATTTTTTTTCTTTTTTTATGATTCTAAATTTACATGTATATATAACAAAGACACAAAATTATTGTAGTATAAAAATTATCAACTTGATAATTCAAAAATAAAAGCCACATGCACTATATTCCACTAGGTTTTCAAGATTGGGTAGGAGTTCTCTGTACCAGAAGATTGGTATTCCAACGAACTCAAGCAATGGAGAAGAGATCTTAAGCTTATAGGGTCGTAATTCAGAGTCCACTGGCCTCAATTTTCAAAGTAAATGATTCCTTAAGCTTGATGTTTTAAGTCTTAAAGTAGTGTCAACCATTTTTGGAACACTTTAGAGCAATAATTTCCAGAGTCTTGCGTTAGCCTATGTAGCGTAGCATTGCTAGCTCTCCATGCTTGAGACGAATAACTTCACATCTAGCAAGGCCAGCCATTTTTTAATATAACAAATTGAGAGAACCAATGGATTACATCCCCATGCTTGTTTTCTGCTTCATTTCATTTCTGATTGTAAGAACAGCCACACCTACTGACTCCATAAACACAGTCATTAGAGATGGAGAGACACTATAGTTTCAGCTGGTGGGACCTATGGAATAGGATTTTTCAGTGGTTGCGTTAGAAAGCCTGCACTAAATTGTTCCAGAAATGGGTTTCGGAACCTCTCAAGTGTGAAGAATAAGAAGTTGTTTTATGATGGGTTACGGGTCGCAAAGCTCAAAGTTAGCTTCATCTTATATAAGAATGCACAATTACTTGTTATTATAGAATGTATAGCATGTATATCTATACATAGAAAATTAATGTAGGATTAATCCAATGTTATAATCCCTACGGTTACTGTCTTATTCTGCCCTACATATATAAATAGAAAAGGTTGGCTAAGGCCAACCCAAGTCATTCAGTTATTCTCAACTTGGTATCAGAGCCCTAAATAAACTAAAACACTTCTTCTCCTCTCTGCAATGGATCCTTCTCAACCGACGACCATCTCCTCCTCTGCAGCAGCACCAGTTGTGCCATCCTGCACTTCTGCCGCAGGACAACTTTCTTCTTTAGCTTCAATTATGTAGTGGCCACAACATACAGATGTTGGCCATGCTCTTCTCAATCCGGAAAATGCTTCTTTGCTGTCGTCTTCTTCTGCTGAAGCCACTGCAGCCTCTGCCGTGGCAATTGTGTCCCTCTCCCACATTCATCAGGTCATCTCTCTGAAATTAACAAACACCAATTTTTTGTATTGGCGAATGCAGATGAAACCATATCTCTTAGGCCAAGGAGTTTTTGGCTTTGTTGATGGTTCAAACTCCTGCCCCTCTCCATATATTCTTACTGCTGATGGTGCCTCTCTTCAGGTATCTCAATCCTTTCTTCGTTGGAAACAACAGGACCAACTCATTCTAAGAGCCTTGCTCTCTTCGCTATCCATAGAAGTTCTTCATCTTGTTGTTGATTGTCCAACCTCATGTTTTGTCTAGCTCACACTTGAGCAAGCTCTAGCTTCTACATCCAATTCCCGTATTATGCAACTCCATGGCTCTCTTCAAGACCTTCAACAAGGTGATGATTCGGTAACTCAATTTCTGCAAAAAGCTAAGACTTTATTTGATGAGCTAGCAGCTGCTGGCCGGCCTATTTCGCAAACCGATTTCAATCTATATGTGTTTCGTGGCCTTCGCGGAGAATTTAAGGACTTAGTAACAAGTCTTGTTACAAGGGCAGATCCTCTACCATATGCAGATTTGCTTAGTCATCTGCTAACTCATGAATTTATTCATAAATCCTCTCATTTGTCTATGGGATCTGCTGCCATTCAAGCACCATTGATGCCCACGCCAAACATCCCACCTTCAACACTCCTTTCTCATCGTCAACCTTCTACTCAGTTTGGATGAAATATGGAGCGTTCTTATGGTAGCTGGCGTCCTCAACAAAACCCTCACAGAGGGTTTCGAAATTTTGGCTCCAGGCCTGATTTTCGTAGCTTCCAAAGCACTCCCAGCAACGACAATATACACAGCAGCTGGCAAGGAAATTGGCAGCGCCACAGGGGATCCAATTCCCGCTGCCAGTTATGTCAAACCTTCGAACACACTACTCCTCAGTGCTCCCAACTTCAGCAACGTAGCTATGGACAACAACATAGTGCCAATTTGGCATTCCATAATTCTGCAGGTACTGCTGACTGGTTTCCAGACACTGGTGCAAATCAACACGTCACACCGGACCTTGCAACCTTGACTGCTTCAGAACCATACAATGGTAATGATAATTTGCATGTTGGTGATGGTAAGAGACTTTCCATATCTCATATTGGACATACAAAAATATATAACCCACATCGTTCGTTCACTTTATCTAATGTCCTACATGTTCCTGCAATCACGAAACCTCTGCTTTCTGTTCAGAAACTTTGTCTCGATAATAATGTTTATTTTGAATTTCACCCTTTTCTATTTTATGTCAAGGATCTCAACACCAATGAAGTACTTCTCTCAGGTCAGAGTAAAGATGGTCTCTATACTTTGTCCAAGTTCAGGTCTTCCGTCCCGTCAATTCCTCAAGCCTATTGGTCTCCCTGCATCTATGCTTCTGCTGATTTGTGGCATCGTCGCCTAGGTCATCCTACCTCTCGCATTTTTCAATTTTTAGTCTAAAAAAATAAGATCATTTGTAACAACAAACGTCTTAATTTTCAATGTCAAAGTTGTCCCTTAGGAAAATCATTGCGTTTGTCTTTAAGACCTACTGGTCACAAAACTTCTACTCCGTTTCAATTAATTTTTAGTGATGTGTGGGGTCCTGCTCCCCTTTTTTCTTTGGATGGTTATATTTATTTTGTTATATTTGTTGATGCGCACACAAAATATATATGGTATTGTCCACTCGTTGCAAAATCTGATGTTTATTCTGTCTTTCATCAATTTCAAACTCTTGTCGAACGTTAGTTTTCTTTAAAAATAAAATTTGTTCAAACTGATTGGGGCGGTGAGTGTCACAAACTCTCCACTTTCTTTCAGACTATTGGTATTCATCACCGTTTGATATGTCCTCATACTCACGAACAAAATGGAACGGTAGAAAAACGTCATAGGCATATTGTGGAAACCGACCTTACTCTTCTAGGTAAATGTAAAGCTCCTTTTTGTTTTTGGAATTATGCGTTTGATACTTCGGTTTATCTCATTAATCGTATGCCTACTCTTGTTCTTGATAATCGATCCCTTTTTGATTGTTTGTTTCAACGGTCTCCTGATTATCATTTTTTATGTACTTTTGGATGTCTATGTTTTCCTTTTTTACATCCCTATAATAATCACAAATTGGATTTTCGGTCTTCTCCTTGTGTGTTTTTTGGCTACAGTCCCTGTCACCTTGGTTATAGATGTTTTGACATTGAATCTCATCGCATGTATATCTCCCGTCATGTTCGTTTTCATGAACATGTTTTTCCGTTTGATAAATATGAACAGATTGCACAGGTCTCCACTCAAACCCATACACCATCTTCTATTACCATCCTCTCAAATCTAACCCACTCCCCACTGTTCACCGCCCAAAACACAACCCAACCCGCCTCTGCCTCTGCCCTGCCCTTACTGCTGACTCAAACACCACAATCTCCATCTTTCCCTTGTCGCTCACCACATGCATCTTTATCTAACCATACTGTTGCAGGTACAGGTTACAGCTCAGTGTTTCCTACTCTCCAGCACGAAGTCCTTGAGAGTAGTGGGAGATCCTCTGGTTCGTCTTCTACTTCTCTTTATTCTACCAGTAACCCGGTTTCTGCAGACTCTGCCTCTACTACCAGCCCTCCACTTGCGACAGCTCCTTCCCCGAATTCTTCTCCTAGTCTGAATCTAGTGGTGGATCTCTCAGCCTATCCACTGCATCAGGACACCTCTGTTATGCCTCCTTCCCCTGCATCACAACCAGTGCTCAGCTGACACCCTATGATCCTTCGATCACGGCAGCCCAAAACCGCATATATGGTGTCCTCTGCTGCAGCTAATAAAGCTGCCACCCGGGTATTGCTCTCTCCTTCCTCTGAACCTATTGCCTTTTCTGATGCATATAAATATATGGCTTGGCATGATGCTATGTGTGATGAGATCAAGGCTTTACGATCCAATCACACTTGGTCTCTAGTGCCCTTTCATCCATCGATGAATGTTATGGGCAGCCGATGGGTATATCGCATCAAACGTCGTGTTGATGGCAACATCGAACGTTATAAAGCCCGTCTAGTTGCTAGAGGCTTTACTCAACAGGAAGACATTGATTATTTTGAAACTTTCAGCCTAGTTATTAAGCAGGCCACCGTCAGATTAGTCTTTTCAATTGTAGTTTCCTGTAATTGGAAGATTCATCAGCTTGATATTCATAATGCTTTTCTCAATGGTGCTCTTATTGAAGAGGTCTACATGAAACAACCTCTAGGTTTTGTTGATCCTACTATTCCATCTCATGTGTGCAGGTTGCACAAGTCACTATATAGTTTAAAACAGGCACCAAGGGCATGGTACACTCGTGTTGAGGTGGATTATCATTTTGTCCATGACCGGGTAGCAAAGAAGGAAATTCAAATTCGGTTTATCCCCTCTCGGGATGAACTTGCTGATGTCTTCACCAAACCACTTTTTGCTGCGTCCTTTGCTGCTTTCAGGTTCAAGCTTCGGGTCGATCCTCCACCCTCAGCTTGAGGGGGCATATTATAGAATGTATAGCATGTATATCTATACATAGGAAGTTAATGTAGGATTAATCCAATGTTGTAATCCCTACGGTTACTGTCGTATTCTGCCCTACATATATAAATAGGAAAGGTTGGCTAAGGCCAACCCAAGTCATTCAGTTATTCTCAACTCTTGTCTACCAATGATTTAAGAGTCTATATTTTTCTCATGGATATGCTTCAAATATATTGAGATTGGTGAATTTGAAGGATGATAAATTATATAAAATGAAAAGTCATGATTGCCACGTGTTTATACAAACATTTATTACACTTATATACTGAGATTTATTGCCAAAAGGGATATGAGGTGCACTCTTAGATATCAATTTTTTTTGTGTGAGATATATGCTCTAAAAAGTTAGTTACTCAACAAATAGAGAATCTTGAAAGAAATATCATCTAGAAAATCTGAAAACTTGAGATGATATTCCTTTCATCATTCTTTGACTCAATTGAGCATCTCTCACAAATCTATTGTTTGAGGTAAAAATTAGAGGCCTTGTCTAGTATAAATGGATGCATCCATTTGAGAGGTTAAGGATTACACATCCATCTTAATTACATATCTATTATCTTTTTTTAAAAAAAATTTAAACATTCATTTAATTCCATGTAGATACTTGTTCAACCTAAAGAGAAAGTTCAAAACAAGAAGCATATTAAGGCTTTGGTATGTGAGACTTATATTTCTAAATAAATCTCAATATTTATCTTGTGTTATTTTGAGCCTCACTTGATAAAAAGAATCAACCACGTCCCAAGACATGAAAAGTTAAAAACAAGGAGCATGTTAAGGGTTCAATATGCAAGGATTATATTGTTAAATAGATCTCAATATTTATCTCGTACTTTTTTGAGCCTCACTTAATAATAAGATTCAACTATGTCCCAAGACATAATGATGTGGGGAAGTGTTTTTAAGTGAGAATTTGTCAATATTTTTCATCCTGAATGACTTTTACCAAAAAATATTGTAAGGGGAAAATACTTGATAAAAATTGAATACAAACATGTATATAATTTTGTGCTATTTAACTGCGATAAATTAAGAAATTTTATTTAGTGAGTATAATATTAACATATTATTTTTAAATATTTTTTCTCTTATACTCTCATAAACTGATAGATTGAAAATTCATCGTAGGCTATACATCGTCAATTTCTACTATTTCAAAATTTACATATGACTGAATCTCAAATTTTCCAATTAAAAGAAGAAACAATTTCCATGTGGGATGGAATGTTTCTATTAAAACATAATTTCATTAAATATTTCTTTTTACATAAATTCCTTCATTTAGAAAGAATTGTTTTATAGTTGAGTGGTTAACTGTAGTGAAAACTAAATCTAGGGGTCATGTCCAAGTTGTTCAGGATGGTAATAATACAGTAACTACGAGAGATAATGTCTTCCAAAATCATGAGTTAACTAATACATGTCGAGTTGCTTTGTCTACTGACTTAGAAGAAAATTCAAATTTTTATATTGTTGGGAATATTTTTTTTATGTGGATGTTGGGAAGTTAAATAATATATTGAAAATCAATGAACATATAGAAGTCGATAAAGACAAAGATATCAACGAGTATCAATTCAATGAAAAACTTATGATAGACATTACGATGATGAAATTGATGAGAAGAAGATAATTCTGCAATTGTTAAACATCAATGTGCAATGATATTTACAATGAATTATTGTTAACACTAACGAAATATTTATTGTTGTGATTTTATTATTATGAACAAAAATAGTATTTTTGTGTTGTGATTTTACTGTATATGCAAGTTGGATAGATAGGGAATGCAAAACACTTTGAAAAACAATAACATGATGGACGAATTAAGTAACACAACCACAATTATTGATAGACTAAGCCCCTCAGAAAGTTCTAGAGAGTTGAAAAGGAATTACATGGTCTTGCCACTAACAATTACAAACAGGATCACTAACAAACTAAGTCCCTCAAAAAGTTTCAGAGGGTTGAAAAAAATTACATGACGTTGCCACTGATAATTACATAAGAAATCACTAACAGAAAGAAAATTATAGATTTTTCCACTAATAATTATAGACGGACTCATTGATAGATATAAAAATCATCAGATAATCTTTGGGGGGGGGCGCAAAATTTTAAGATTCATTGCAATTTTAAGTTTTAATTTGAAAAAAAATTATCAATGGACTATAAAATTTAATATATATTTAATTATCCATCAGTAATAATGTCGATATAAAACCTTAATTAAAAGACTAGAATTTCTAATTTCATATGTTTTCTATTTCTCTTCTCCCTGTCAACCTCTCTCTCAATTTAAAGTAGCCACACATATTGGCCTATCCAAGCTTAGTTTCATGTCCTTTAGTAATTTACCTTTAATTTGTTTTCTTCAATGTAAGTTTAAATTAATTAAAATAGATTTATTAAAAACTTATTTAGGATGCCAACCTAGCGGGTCTCCAATTTTAATTGAAACTTATGAAAATAAATTATTTAAAAGGTTTTTGTGATATTATTTTAATAAATATTGTTCAATTTTTAGTTGGTTTTTTTAATAAGATTATTTTTTTTTATCAATTTTTTCACAATTATGTTCTATTTACCACATTTTTTAAATTATAAAAAATAGCACATTAATTAGATAAAGGAGTCTTCGTTTGAGAAAAGTTTTTTATCCTTATTTTGAATTAAGTTTATTTTTTTGCTTGAATTAATAATATTAATAAGAAAAGGATTACTTATGCTAACAAATTAGTTTGTTTCTATGAATTAAATTTAAATTATTATTCTTCTTATAAATAAAATATTTTAATATAATTAAATAAAAATAATGAAAGGTACCTCGTAGTACAAGATCAAATTTCTTAATCTGCATATATTTCTCAATTTAATGACTTTGTTAGCATTAACTAATTTTTTTTAATATTTACAAGTGCATATTATCCTCGATCTATTTTGTTAGCGAAACATAACATTCTAAGTTTGTAATTTTTTTTAATTAAGGATTTATATGTTATTTAATTTAAATCATGTTAAAAATATATTATGGCATGTAATTTAATATAATATTTTGAAAACTTTATTAATTTATGCAACTTTTTAAATTATTATTTTTCACTACCACGAGCTTTATATTTATCAATGAAGTTTTCCATCGGTATTTACAATACTATTCCATTGGCTAAAGCACCGAGGATAGTCTGGCGGTATGCCACTTCCATGATTCGACTAGATTTTCATGATTGGGTAGGAGTTCTCTGTACCAGAAGATTGGTATTCCAACGAACTCAAGCAATGGAAAAGAGATCTTAAGCTTATAGGGTCGTAATTCAGAGGCCGCTTGCCTCAATTTTCAAAGTAAATGATTCCTTAAGCTAGCTTGATGTTTGAAGTCTTAAAGTAGTATCTCCCCGTAGACTAATTGCGATGTTAAATAGGCATATCCTCGAGATGAATATGTTCACATCTAGCAAGGCCAGCCATTTCATAATATAACGAAGTGAGCTTCTTAAAGAAACACGAGAGCAGCAATGCATTGCATCCACATGCTTGTTTTCTGCTTCATTTCATTTCTGATTGTAAGAACAGCCACACCTACTGACACCATAAACACAGCCAAGTTCATTAGAGATGGAGACACTATAGTTTCAGCTGGCGGAACCTACGAATTAGGATTTTTCAGCCCCGGGATATCCAAAAACCGATACTTGGGGATATGGTATATCTGTCCAGACAGCAGTTTGGGTTGCCAACAGAGAAACTCCACTTAACGATTCATCAGGTGTTGTAAGGCTTACCAACCAAGGAGTTCTTGCTCTTCTCAATCGTAGTGGAAGCATCATTTGGTCTTCCAACACATCAACACCTGCTAGGAATCCAGTTGCGCAGCTTTTGGATTCAGGAAACCTTGTTGTGAAAGAGGAGGGTGATAATAACATGGAGAATTCTTTGTGGCAGAGTTCTGATTATCCAGGCAACACACTTGTCGCACGTCGAACAAATCCGCGCACGGCATTGGCTGGTGATTTTTTCGTTCTGTTTTGCTAATTTGGTTCTTTGGAGTCGCCACCTAGTAATTCATTGAGGGCTACTAGGAAACCTGATGTACTGGTCTTGTCAGAGATCGCGAGTAAGGAACTGGTTGTGGTTAGGGAAGGTATTAGCACCCCTAACACACCTTACCTGAGGTAAGCTACTTTGTGGACTTGATGTGTTAAAGAAGTTTTAAAAATTCGGTTCTTTCATCGAATTTTAGAAAATACAACTTACATGTAAGTTCATAATTCTTTATCCGTGATCAAATCAGAATATTAAATTCTTCTTTATTCTTGCAATTTTATCATAAAAAAAATCATTCATAAACAAAATACACACCACATATTTCAAGTTTCGTGGACTTGATATGATTTTAAAAATAAAATTTTAGCCAAATTCTAAGGCTTTGATAAATCAGTTATTAGTTCCCAGAATATATGTAGATACATGTTCTACATTTTTATGGAAAATAAAACATGATTTTTATCTGTCCTTTAGATATTTGTGCATATAAATTAAATTCATTTTTTTTATTCAATACCATACATAAAAAATTACAAACACACACAAACATTTTTTTTTATTATTATTATCTATCACTTCCTCTTTTCTTTTCTTCTTCTTTTCTTTTACACCCATATTTACAAAAGATACAAACTATAAAAAAAGAATTACATAAATATTACAATGAAAATTACAAAACAATCTAAAACTATTCAGAACAGTGGCAAATGGACTTTTGGAGTTGCCAGAACAGTGTTCAGCAGAGTTTTGAGAGCTGGAACAGTGGTGGCGCGTGAATCTCACGCACCATCGCCACTGGCGGCGCGTGGTCCACACGCCGCCGTGAAAAACAACCCGAAACAGGGGGGGTCTGCAACGACCTCCTCCCCCTTTCTTTCCTCGCTGGCGCCGACCTGCAGATCAAGCAAAGATCGCACACCAGTCGATTTTAATTTTTGTTCTTTGTTTTTTTTTTTGTTTTTTTCAAATCTGCTTCTCTCTTCCAGCTCCGTTTCTCTGCCTTCGCTGGTTACAGATCCGGCGATGGGTCTGTGGGCGCCGTGTCTCAGCTGCTGTTCGCGACTGCTGAAGTGGTCGGCGGTGAGGGAATGGACGAATGGCTGATCGTTGGGCTCCGCTTGAAATGGCGCTCGATCTGTGGGTGTCGCCGTGGGGGTTGCCGCTGGAGGGCAAATCTGCAGACGTTGCTGGAGGAAGAAGGTGGATCGCTCCGAGTCTTACGGTGGAGCTGCGGTTCGGCCGCCGCTGGGGAAGGAAACCGAAGGGGGAGCAGCCGTTGCTGGTGGGGAAGGAGACTAACCCCACGGATCCAAGCTAGGAGGAGGCAGCGACTGTCTTCAACAGGGAAAGGGAGGCTTCGGCTGAGGGGAGAAGGCTGTGTTGTGTTGTCGTGAGCGGCTGGGAGAAATAAAAGAAAAGGGGAGTTGCTCCTCTTGTGGTGAGCCGGGAAGGAAAAATGAGAAGAAAAGGAGGGACGGCGTCGTTTTGGCTTCAGGAGAAGAAAAAATTCAAAGGGAGCTGTTGGGTAGATGGTGGTTGCTGTGTTTGGGAGAAGAGTTACTGTGCAGGCGGCTGAAGAGTAAGGCTTGTGTCTGGCGGCTGAGGAAGAAGAAAAATCAGAAGGTGGGGGGGTGGCCGGCGGCTTGGTTTTGGTGAGGGGAGAAAAAATTAGGCTCTTAGGGTTTCTGTTTTGTGCTCCCTATCCCCAAAATTACCAAATGACCCCCCCTCTCTTGCAAGTGTTGGAAACCAGTATTTATAGGCAAAAAATATTGCCAAGTTTTCAAAATTGGTCCCTTAACTTTCTATTTTTTGTAAAATTTGATTTTTAATTTGTTGTTTTTTTGTATTTTTTTGAAAACGAGCAATATCAACGTCGACTCGATGAGGAAAAACAATGATTTTAAAAATAATGCGTGAAAAGTCGAACGCGTTTGAAAATCTTTTGAAAAATTAAATTCTTTTTAAACGACGTTGAAAATGCTAAAATGACGAGAATATATTAAAAAGCATATTTTTTGGATTTTCATTGTTTTTTCTCTATTTTTGGATTTTTTGAAAATATATCAAAAACATGAGTCAAAAAATGGGTAGCAACAGATGCCCCATCTTACCATTCAAGAATGTTGATTTAACATCTAATTGAAACAATTTCCATCCCTTTTGTGCTGTAAGTGCAATGAGAGTCCGAATTGTATCTAGCCTTGCTACTAGTGCAAATGTTTCATTGTAGTCAATTCTGGATTTCTGTGCATATCCTTTTGCTACAAGGCGAGCCTTGTGTTTTTGAACTGTTCCATCAAGATGTAGCTTGGTTTTGTACACCCATTTCACTCCTATCACAGGTTTATCACTTGGTCTCTCCACCGATTCCCAAGTATTGTTCTTCTCTATCACTTCCAATTCTTCCTTCATAGCCTCCTGCCAGGCTTTATCTCCAAAAGCTTCTTGATAGTTCTCATGTTCTATGATGCACATGTGACACCTTGCATATATGTCTTCCAAGGTTTTCAATTTTACTGGAGTAGAGCTAAGTGAAGATTGTTGACTGTTAACACTGTCAATCTTCTCAGTTGACTCTCCAACTGTAGGATTTTGATTGCAATGTTCAACATTATCGGGTTGGACTGCAGCAGAGTGTTCCTCAGAGTTTTCACCTTTAATTTTACCTCCTTCATGATTGAAGGACAAGTGGATTTGGTTCATCAGATTTCCTTTCCAATTCCATGCTCTATCTTCACTGAAAATCACACTTCTTGAGAGAACAATCTTCTCAGTTTTCAGATCATATATTCTATACCCTTTCTCACAGCTGCCATATCCAACAAACACTCCCTTTCCAGCTTTGCTATCCCATTTATGCCTTAGTGATGATGGGATATGTGTGTAACACAAGCAACCGAACACTTTCAAATGCTTGACTCCTGGCTTCCTTCCCATGAAGGCTTCAAAAGGAGTCTTTTCAGCAACAAATATTGTATAACATTTGTTTTGAATATACACAACTGTATTCACAGCTTCTGCCCAGAAGATTACTGACATTCCTTTCTCTATCAGCATGGATTTCCCCATTTCACAAATTGTTCTGTTTCTCCTTTCTGCAACTCCATTCTGTTGAGGAGAGTATGCAACTGTCAGTTGCCTCTCCATTCCTTGTTTCTCACAGAATTCTTCAAACTCTTTTAAAGTATATTCTCCACCTCTGTCACTTCTCAGCTTCTTCAATTTATATCCACTCTGCAGCTCAACAAATGCCCTAAATTTCTTGAACACATTTAGTGCATCAGATTTGTTTCTGAGAAAGTATACCCAACACATTCTTGAGTAATCATCAATGAATGTGATGAAGTATATGTTCCCTCCCACATATTCATTCTGCATTGGTCCACACAGATCAGTGTGGATTAATTCTAGTGGATAGCTTGCTCTCCACGCTTGCTCTTTGTCGAATTTCTCCCTGTGATGTTTGCCTGATGCACAACCTGCACAATCATCTTCTACTTCAGTCAGAACAGGAAGTCCACATACCATCTCTTTCTGCTGCATCTTCTTCATTCTGGCAAAGTTCAAGTGTCCCAGTCTCCTATGCCATATCCAGGAATCCTCAGTCACTGAAGCTTTCCTTGCTGCGGGTGTGATGGACTCAAGTGAGAGTGGAAAGCATCGATTTCCTCCCATGGTCACTATTGCAATAACATTGTTCAGGCTTTCATCATCAAATATTACTGCTTTGTTGCCTCTAAACAAAATGTAATAACCATGCTCCATCATTTGGCCTACACTTAGTAGATTTTCATCCAATCCAGGAACAAGCAATACCTCTTTTATGTATCTTTTCCCATGCTGAGTTTCCACAACCAATGTACCTTTTTCCAGTTGCTTGCACAAGGTCTCCCGAGCCCATCTTTACTTTGCAGGTTACTGTTCTATCAATGTTGATTAATTCAGTTTCTTGAGAAGTCATGTAGTTGCTGCAGGCACTATCCACAAACCATATCTTCTTGTCTTGCAAACTTGCAGAATGGCAAGCATAGAACATGGTTCCAGTGGTGACTCTTTCTTCTTTGGCATAATTTGCTAATTGTTTGTGACTGTGACTTTCACAATCTTTTGCAATATGACCAAACCGATTGCATCTTCCACATCTTGGCTTTCCTTTGTGTCTACATAATCCAAAGTGTTGCTTCTGGCAGACTTGGCATTGTGGCTTTGTACTCGCTTGACCATTTCCCCAAACAGTGTTGTGATTGCCATCTTTGAGGGGTTCTACCTTGGAAACCCTTGTGTGAGCTGTAGGCTTGATTGTTTCCAATCTTTAAACTACTAAAGGCTTTCTCTGTTCTTGTTAGCTTATCCGTTTCATCATGTAGATCCTCCATCTTGTCATAAAATTTCACAGAAGCAATGACTTCTTCTGCTCTTAGTACATCAAGATCTCGTGTCTCCTCAATGATTGACACAATGGACTATACCTTCTGCTTAGACTCATTAGCAATTTCTGCACAATTCTGTTTTCTGATACATCTTCTCCTAATGATTTCAGGTTATTCACAGTTGCAAAGAATTTAGCTAGATATCCATCTAAGCTTTCATTTTCTGCCATTCTCAGGTATTCAAAGTCAGCTCTCACTGCTTGAAGTTTTACAGCTCTAACCTTTTTATCTCCTCTGAATTCTCTGCTTAAAATGTCCCAAGCTCCTTTTGCAGTCTTTTCATTTCTTATTCGTGGGAAGAGGTCGTCTGTTAATGCTCCTTATATGAGGCTTAATGGAGGGTCATGATTCTTACACATGTAGGAATGATTTGTAACAGTTTTGTAACAGTAAAAACTGATATAACTGAAATAACGGTTTTAACTGCCTTCTTAACTGTTTTAACAGAATTTCTTCAACTTCTTCATCCTTCTTGCTACAGTCCACGTAGTCTTCTTCAAAGACTTCAATCACAAGTAATCAGCTTAGCTTTCAACAATAACCTCTGTGGCGCAAATGGTATCTGTAGCATTGACCACTCTCCGGTTTGCGATTGCTTGAATGGATTTGTACCAAAAGTTCCAAGAAACTGGAACAAGACTGATTGGTCAAGGGGTTGCGTTAGAAAGACTGCACTAAATGGTTCCAGAGATGGGTTTCGGAAGCTCAGAGGTTTGAAGATGCCGGATACAAGAAAATCATGGTTCAACAGGAGTATGAACCTGGAGGAGTGCAAGAACACATGCTTGAAGAACTGCAGCTGTACTGCGTATGCAAACTTGGACATCAGGGATGGAGGAAGCGGTTGCTTGCTTTGGTTCAATGATTTGATTGATATGAGAACTTTCCTTCAAAAAACTTTCCTTCAAAATGAGCAAGACAATTTTATACGGATGCCTGCATCAGAACTAGGTATGAATTTTTCCTCAGATTAGAGAAGTCGTTTTTTTATTATTATTATTATTATTATTAAAATTCGAAATATATTCAAACTAGTAAGCTGATACAACGTTTAAAAATCTGAAAACCAAGCTATATAGTCTCTGAGCGTATCCAAACCTTTCCTTGCAAGGCTATCAGCAACAGAGTTTCCTTGCTTGAATGATCCAGATCATATATGGCCAATGAAAACTTTCCAGCCATAATAACTAACCAAACAAATACAAAAGGCATTTGGCATTTCCTCTTTTTAACACCAGTTTTTATATACCATGTTATAGATAACGGTGACTCTGCGAAGGTTAATAGCAAATCCAAAGGGAAGAAAAGGATCATAGTAAGCTCTGTGTTGTCCACTGGGATTCTGTGCATTGGCCTATGTTTGGAAAAAGAAGCAGCAGAACAACAGTACGTATTCACACCATCAAAATCTAAGTATTCCTATCGCACCAGTTTAAAAATAAAAAAATTGAATTTGATTTTCAGTAATATAAGGTATGACTGTAAGTTGTTCAAAGCCCAGTTTTGTTTGATGCTATAAAAATCTTGAGTTTAGCAGCAAATAGAGATAATTTGTCTTTCTTTCTATGTTTCCAACAAGCATAACAGTTATCCTGACAAGGAAAAATGACAGGTAATTTGCAAAGAAGATCAAATAACAAGGACTTGAAGGAAGAACTAGAATTACCCTTCTTTAACATGGATGAGTTGGCTTGTGCAACAAATAACTTTTCTGTATCCAATAAACTAGGAGAAGGGGGTTTCGGACCTGTTTATAAGGTAATAATTTTTTTTAAACAGCCGTGCAATATAGCTTCTGACTTTTCATGGTACAAACTCCAGGAACCAATGGAGTTCTGTGGTATTGAAATTGTTGCATTACAAACCAACCTTTTTTTAGCATAAAAGGATGACTGATTGGAAAGAATTTCTGAACAGATACAAGCTGCATGAAATTCTTTAAGAATTCAGCATTTGCTTATGATGCTGAGTAATTTATTTACAGGGAACATTAACAGATGGACGAGATATAGCTGTCAAGAGGCTCTCTAAGAATTCAAGACAAGGACTTGATGAGTTCAAAAATGAAGTCAAACATATCGTGAAACTTCAGCACCGGAATCTAGTGAGGCTTCTTGGATGCTGCATTGAAGGAGATGAAAATATATTGGTCTACGAGCTTTGGCCTAACAAAAGCTTAGACTTCTACATTTTTGGTATGAATCTAACAAAACTTTTCAAAAAGCTAATCCAATGTTTCAAATTTAGCACTATTGAGCTTCTAAAATGGATTTGACATCAATTGTTTAGCCATCTATTGAGCATCGTTCAAAACCCTTGGGAAGGTGGCTTTGCAGGGGAAGAGTTCTCCACTTTCATGCTGACAAATTCTGCCATATATGCATATGTAATTGTAACTAAAAATTCACTGATCGTAACTTATCATCTCCTTTTTTCTTGTTTCTTCACCAACATTTATGAGTCTGATAAGAGATGTAATGGATTGACTTGGGCAGATGAGACTCGAAGCTTGCTACTAGATTGGTCTAAGCGCTACAACATCATCAACGGGATTGCTCGAGGACTCCTTTATCTTCACCAAGATTCGAGACTAAGAATAATCCACAGAGATCTGAAAACCAGCAATATTTTGTTGGATTACGAAATGAATCCAAAAATCTCAGACTTTGGCCTGGCTAGAAGTTTTGGAGAAAATGAAACTGAAGCCCATACTAATAAAGTGGCTGGAACGTAGTGAGTGTCTACATCTCCATCATACGCATTTTATCTTCATAGTCTGCAAATGGAACTTAAAATTCTATGAATACATGCAGTGGTTACATATCTCCAGAGTACGCAAATTATGGGCTCTACTCGCTAAAATCAGACGTCTTCAGCTTTGGAGTATTGGTGCTAGAGATAGTGAGTGTCTATAAGAACAGAGGATTCCGTCATCCAGATCACCACCTCAACCTTATTGGGCATGTAGGTGTCACAGATTATCTTTAACTTCAATATATTCCAGATACCAAATGCCCGCACATGTTTAATGAGACCTGAACACTTTAAATCTTCAATGTGTTATTGACAGCATGGTTTTGCTTATCAGGCATGGATACTGTTCAAACAAGGCAGGCCTCTGGAACTGGCTGCGGGATCAAAAGTTGAAACACCCTATTTGTCTGAAGTACTACGTTCAATTCATGTGGGGCTGTTGTGTGTGCAAGAAAATCCAGAAGATAGCCCAAACATGTTATATGTGGTTTTGATGTTGGGTAATGAAGATGAATTGCCTCAACCTAAACAACCAGGATTCTTCACTGAGAGGGATCTTGTTGAAGCAAGCAATTCATCGAGGCAGAGCAAACTACCTTCGGCGAACGTATGCTCAGTTTCAGTGTTAGAGGCAAGATAGATTACTTGTATTTTTATTTTTATGACAACTTGTGTGCTTGTTTTGTGTCGCTTGATGTTTGTGATCGTGTGCTCATAAAAACTCTGCTGTATGTTTTCCGTGGCAAGGTTAATTTCTTGGAAATCATTCATCCTTTTGTTTACAGATTAGTGAGATTATTGGAAATTCAATCACTGAAAGAGAAAATATAAAATGTTTGTCTTATTAGTAGTTTTTCAGAATATATATATATATAACAACAAGTTTAGCTTTTTTCTAGAACAATTCTACCTCCTTCGATGTTTTTTTTTTTTTCTATGTAAATGGACGACTCTAACTTAGCTTCTTCTTTTTTTCCTCCTCCTCCTCCTCCTCCCTCTTTTACTCCTTGCTTTTTTAAAAAAAAAAACTTAACTTAATTTAAATAAATTATATATAAAAAAATTAATTTCAAATAATTGGTGTAATTAATATATTTTAGTAAAACAAAAATAACTCTAAAAACACTTTTATTCTACATAATAAATAAACAATTTTTTTTATATATTTATATAATAAAATGTTGAAAATTTAAAATTTTACTCACATATCTCTCAAGCTTTTAGAGCGGAGGAATTTAAGCAAAATAAACTCTCGGCTCGGCTCGACTAAGGTCTAAACTTGGGTTTATTGTAAAATGACTTTTTGCGCTCTAAAACATTATTTTATCCCAACTTAGATTTGAGTTTGGGTCTGGTCCTTTAGGAATTACTAGTCCAATCCATGTATTGTAAAACTGATTAGTTTTCTTCTAGAAAGATTTTTGTAGATTTGATCAGTTTTTTTGAGCTAAAAAGACATCTAATTTAAAGCTACAAATATTTAGGTTTAATTCAAATTTTATGGAGAGTTATCAAAGCTAATAATGAGAGAATTCTATTAGCTTTTGGTTTCTAAAATTAACTGTAAAAATTATTGAAGAAGAGTGTTTTTACGTTGGTTTTTCTGCATTGTTTGGATAGATTTTTCTGAGAATTTGAAATTCTTCTTCATATATTTTCTCATCTTAAATCTTTTGGTTTGTTAAGCTTTATTCCCTTTTGCTTTCCTCTTAATCTAGAGCTTAGTTTCATTCCTTGTAGAAAGACATTAAGTATAATTCATTTGTGCCTATTGGACCTTGTTTATGAGTACATCTAACACTACGAGATTTCACAATTTTATCGACAAACCGAATTCATCGGTATAAGATTCAGACTTTGTATAAAACCTTTTATATTTTCTCTTTCAGTGATTGACTTTTAAGTGATACTTCAAGTGAAACTTTTAAGTGATACATGCACTGTGAAGAGGAAACTGAATGTGAAAAAGAAAGCATTTTTAGTCAAATAATTAAGTGTTATTCTTCAGAACAATAATGCTTTGAAATATAAAGACCCTGGTTGTCCTACAATTTCTTGCTTTATTGGAGAACATAAAATTGAAAGACTAGTAGTTATTGATACTTAAAAGTCAATCACTGAAAGAGAATGATGATATAAAACCTTGATAAAAATACACTTTTAAGTACTAATCAGGTTGATATGGTTCTTTGACAGTATATGTAGTTTATTTATATGTTTACTTGTTTTGTAGCTTTTTTTCATAGAAATTTGTTGTATGAATGTATAATTTGTACATATTTGGGTTTGTTTGAATTTTGAAAATTTGTATTTGTTTGCCATTTTATGAAATTAAGTTTGATTTTGTAACATAGATGTTTTATAATGAAAATAATGGCTTATTTAATAGATACATTTTACATTTTATTAATTTTATTATTACATTGAATGTTTTGGTAAATTTGGAGAAATTAATTATTTGGAGAAAATTGATAATGATTTAAAGGAACTTTTAAAATAGATTGATTAAATTTGAGTTAAACCAATGATAGCAAATTAGTTAGGTACCCATAATTTTTTTAGTTCACATTTTAATTAATACATGTTGTCATCAATATTATATATAGGTTTTATACAAGTAATGGATGATCTTTTTTTGATGTATTAAGTTTCACCCAAAGGGTTACACAAGATGGGATCATTGTAATGAAGTTGTGAATTATATTAATCACACTGTTTAATCTGAAAATTATTAGTGGAGGTTATATTAAATGTACATGTAAAAGGTATAAAAATAAAAAATTTGATCCATATATTGTTACAATGCATTTTTTACAAAAAAGATTGATGGAAAAATATTTATGTTAGTTTCCACATAAAGAACCATGTGTTCCTTACAAGATCATAGTAGAAAGGATGGTTGGGTCAACTTCTAGTTCTAACAATGAGCATGGAGTTGTAGATGATAATAATAATAATCGTTATAGGAATATGATTATAGATACAACGAGAATGAATTAGGGTAATGCAAGTGAATGTTCAATCATAAATGAAGAACAAAATACAAACACAACTAGATTTTTTGATCTTTTGGAAAATTCTGATGAACCATTATGGGATAGGTGCACAAATCATAATTAATTATTGGTCGTTGCACAGGTGTTTACCATCAAGTGAAATCATGGGCTAAGTGAGGCCGGTTACGATAGAATCATTGAATAAGCGAGAAGTATTTAACCTAAAGAAAATAAGTTGAAAGAGAACTTATATGCTTTTAAGTAAGTCCATGATAAAATGCATTGGCTTAAGATACAAGAAAATTAACATGTGTCTAAACTTTTGCATGTTATACTACCTAAAAAATACAGATTTGACTAAGTGCAGAACTTGTGGGCATGCTTGGTATAAACCTAGAACTTGCAAGGGAAGGGTTTTTTTCGCACACAGAATACTAAGATACTCTTCAATCACTCCTAAACTACAAAGGTTATTCATGTCTTCAAATACTATTGAATATATGACATGGCATCATTCATAAGAATGGAATCATGGTGTACCCTTTCGATGGTAAAGCCTGAAATTTTTTTAATAGGGTCCATCCTTAGTTCTCAATAGAACCACAAAACATATGTGTTGGCTTATATACAGATGGATTCAATCCATTCAGGTTATCTTATGCACCATATTCTTATTGGCTGATGATACTCATAAGAGATGTGTATGATGTCAAAGTTCATGTTCTTATATATAGTCATACCTAATTTTAATAGCCTATATATGAATATAAATGTTTATCTTCAATCGTTGATTGATAAGTTGAAACAGTCATGGTCATTCAACACTTTGATTTATGATGTCTCGAGGAAACAAAAGTTATAGATGATCACGGCTTTGATATAAACTATCAATGATTTTCTTGCGTATGAGATAGTTTTTGGTTGAAGCACGTATAGAAAATCAGCATGTCTATACTTTATGGAAAATCACAAGGTCTTCACCTTAACAAATGGTGGTAAAACTTCTTTTTATATTTCTACCGGAGGTTCTTGCCAATCAATCACAATTATAGAAAAGACTTTTTTTATAGGTAAAGTTGAAAGGAATGTTACACCTTTGGTACCATTAGGTGAAGAATTGGATGATGTGATCTCACAATACAAGGGCATTATATTTGGTTTTCAATCCAGTAAGTAGAAGTTTCATGGTTTTGGTGTGGCCATCAATTGGGTTAAGCAAAGTATTTTTTGGGAGTTTTCTTATTGGAATAACAATCTCCTCCTCCATTATATGTGGTAAGGAATGTTTCTATTAATACATAATTTCATTAAACATTTCTCTGTTATTGTTAATGATTGTAATTACGTACCGGGTTTATCAATTGAAAAGGAATGCTAGTGATAGTTTGAATTTACTTTGTTTATGTCTTGAAAGAAATCTCAAGTGCTACAATAGGTATTTCATCAATGAATATGTCCTTCATACTAAAGAGCATGGTTAGGGTAAAAAGATCTATAATAGTGGAGTTTGTGTTAAGGGGTTAACTTCCACTGAGTTTGAAGCTAATTATTATGGAAAGTTTGAAGAGGTTATTTAACTAAAATATCATAGTGAACTTAATAAAGTCTTTTTATTCAAATTTATTGGTATGATACCACCAATAGAGGAATAAAAGTAGATCCCCCAGCATAGTTTGGTTGAAATTAATACAAAGTTCTCACACCCTCACGGCAGAGCGCGCCATTGCGGCAACCCTTAATTAATTTCCAGTTTTTTTTGGTTTATTATGTAAAAGAGTCGCTACCTAGTATTTTGGTTACTAGGAACCCTAACTGGTCTTTCAGAGATTCTAAGGCAAGGGACTGGTTGTGTAAAGGGAAGGTATTAGCACCCCTAGTACGCCCTACCTAAGGTAAGCTGCTTGGTGTTTGGTTTGCTTTATAATTGTTATGGTGTTGATGTTTTCTAATCCCATCAGTTTTTTGAGGTTTGATTCAAACTAAATTTATTAAGATAGAAATCCAAGGAGATTCCATGTGTTTTAAAAGCTCATTTTCCCCTTAGTATTTCAAGAGTTTGCGACTCGTAAATCTCAAGGAGGAGGGACAAAAATTTAGAAATATAGGGCACTTTAAAAGCCTATTTTTGCCTTCGTGTCAAAGAACCATCTCAACCCAAAAGCTTAAGCTGTTAGGTGAGGTCCCAGGCTATGATTTATATTATTCTCTAACACACCCCCTCAAGTGAAAGCCCTTTGGGCTTGAAACTTGCACAGGTTCATTTTACCATGTGCTTAATTTTTTATCAAATAAATAGAGATGGTGAGATTCGAACTCGTGACCACTTGATCAGCAAGGTTCTGATACCATGTCAAAGAACCATCTCAACCTAAAAGTTTAAGCTGTTAAGTAAGGTCCTAAGATATGATTTATATTATTCTCTAACACACCCCCTCAAGTGAAAGCCCTTTGAGCTTCAAACTTGCACAGGCCCACATTACCTTGTGTTTAATTTTTATCAAATAAATGGGGATGGTGAGATTCGAACTCGTGACCACTGGGTCATCAAGGTTCTGATACCATGTCAAAGAACCATCTCAACCCAAAAGCTTAAGCTGTTAGGTGAGGTCCCAGGCTATGATTTATATTATTCTCTAACACTTCGTGTTTTATACTCTCACGACTCGTAAATCATGGAGTAAAAAATTGAAACGTCCTCGATTATAATCAAGACTTCTTTCAAGGATTTGTGATGACTTATTATTCCTAGAAAATTATTTTGGATATTTACCACTTAGGGTTTCTTTATTCAAATATTAACAGTGAATAATAACAAGTTATTCCCAATAATATTTTGGATATTCATCCCTTTGGGATTTTTTTATCCAAACATTAATGGTGAATAATAGATGAATCTCCCCCAAAATAAGATTTTTTATTTTTTTGGAATATTAGACAATACCCTTTGGAGTTTTACAAACATGTAGTAAAATCCAGAAATCCAAGAAAATATTTTTTGTTGTGTTTAAGAAATCCATGCCAAAACACATTTTCAAAACTTCCAATATTGTTTGTATAAAAAGAGCGTTCAAAACATTTTAAGGTATTGGTCGTATGCAACACACAAGAAAATATTTTTTTGATATATATGTATATTTTGTCACAATGTGTCAAAAACAGGGTATTCTAAATAAGAGATTTATATTTTTTACAACATAAAAAAATTTTAGAGCTTAAAATAAATGTGCCAGAAAATCATAAATCTCTTTCTTTTCCTTTTATTTGTTTTTTTAAAGAAAAAAAAACAACAAGTCCGGTCTGGTCACTTGCCCAAGCAAGTGACCTTTCAGGACACAAAAAAGGGGCATAGTCCTCTCAATGAACAAGGAAAAATGCATGCAAAGAGACCGCATTACTGTTCAAGTGAATTAAAATTCACTTGAACAATGCAAACATAAAGCAAAAATGGTGATGTTTGAAGGCTTGTTGTCTAGTCGATCAGTGTTGTTGTTTTCTTCAGCTATTTCCCTCCTATTCTTTGTTGGTGTTCTTCTTCTGAGTTTCACCTCCGCAATCTTCATCCCTCTCTCTCTCAACTGATTTTCTGCACTTTCTTCTTCCCTATTCTGTAGATATTATATGCAAAAAAAATGAAAGTGGAGACCAAACGACAGTCCCTGCTTGTTTCTGGTTTCTCTTCTCTTTTTTGTTTTTTTTTCTTCTTTCTCTTCTATTGCTTGCCTTCCTGATCTCAAAGTAATGCAAGAATGAAAGAAAACAAACTCCCTTGTTCTCTGCTTTTTTCCCTCTCCTATTGCCTGCCTCTCTTATGCTTTTTCTTGTCTTTCTTTTCTCCTCCTTTCCTCCCCCCTCTCCGCTAGGTTAGTAAAGGGTTTATATAGCCTGATCACAACTCTTATTTAGGAAAGATTTAATGCACTAATTCTAGGATGCAAATCCCTACTGATTTTACAGTAAAAAACACAAAAAGGAAACTCAAATATTTTGATTCCTATTCTGATTTTAGAAATTAGTTTCTAGTGATCAAGAGGGTGGTACAACTCCTTTCTTTCTATCCATAGCTGGGACCATGAGGCACCAATTGTTTCCTTTGTGTTGAGGCAATAAAAACGTGGTCTGGAGCTCCAAAAATCAGGCGTGAGGATTAAGGAAAACAATAGGAATTTATAGAGAAAAAAGGAAAGAACTCAGCCCTGAAGGTTTGTGCAGGAAAGAAATCAGACTAAGGGAGGGGTTGTTCTCAAAATGACAATGGACAGTGTTATGTTAATTATATCTTCATGAAGGGGCTGTGCAGTTTGTGTCAAAGGAAAAGGTAGTACGACATCGTAAAAATCAACTTCCATATTTTCCTTTTCTGATCGAATCTTTGTTCTTTAATTTCTTCATCCGGCCAAATTTCTTTCTAATTTTATCTTCAATTAACTTCCTTATTTTAGCACCTTTTCCATTTTCCCTGGTTCAAAAAAAAATCTTCAAATTGGCCTGCAATTGGTCTTCAAACTTTCAGCATCTTGTAATTGTGTCCTTGTAAATTTGGGCAAAAATCCTTCTCGCTGCAGGAATCCCTGCTTTCACACTAGATATTCAAATGGGAATATCTTGAGCTTTTTATATCAAAATCAAGCGATTCAAAAGCCCAAATTTATCTACACATCCAGGAATACAACTTTGATGAATGATTCAAAGTGAGATAAATTCGTTTTAAATAACAAAATTGCAACCAAACTCGGCTGGAAACCTTCTTACGGCAAGATTCTATGTTTTCACGCTAGATTTCAAACCGGAATATCTTGAGCTTTTAATATCACAATCAAGCAATTCAAAAGCCTAAATTTATCTACATGTCCCAGACTACAACTTTGATGAAGGATTCAAAGTGAGATAAAATTGTTTTAGATAACAGAATCTGACAGGGATTTGGTTGGTCAAAAAGGTTTTCTTGATCTGACATTGCCGAGCATTCAGATCTGATTAAGAGTCTGCCCTAAGAACAGTTACCCCTTGGATCCAATAAAGCTATAGGTCAATTTTTCAACATGTCATGAGTGACAAAATATAGCTAGGATGGTTAGATATCGTACGAAACCAAGTAAGAAACAAAGCCTAAGTTGGAACAGAGTTGAGTCTCCTCACATGTTTTCCTACCTTAGGTTAAAATTTCAAGTCAATCAGAGTTTTGAAAGACATCACAATACTGGTTAACATAGGTTTCATGAATTTTGTTATTTACTTTCTTTTAACTTGTGGACTTCATATTTGGCTAGGATTCTTTTTCTACAAGGTTGTGGCAATTGGTTTTGGAAATTTCCTAGTCTTGCAAGAATATTTAATGGGCAACAATATAGTTTATATGTGACTATATGGAATCCTTATGGTGTATGGAAACAATTATTCTATCCTCATTATAATAGGAATCTATCATTAAATAAGTTTTCCAGTAAGCTAAGAATACTATGCAAACAAGGAAACTAAAGAGGAGACAACTTTAGATTTGATTCTCCTAGCTTGTATGAGACTTCTAAAGGGCATCAAATTTGATTCTATCACATTTAGGATATTAAATTCGGATTTATTATTGTTATTATTATTTTCTTCTTGGTTTAGGGTTTATTTATAATATTTAGGTTTAATTGTAAGTGAACATCATATAAGTCCATATAAGGGGTCTATTAAAGTTTGTTTTAGTCTAGAGTCAGTATAAATAAAGACATAATCAAACATGTAAATTAGACAATTCAAATTAATAAAACTTCTTGTTTGCCACACTTAGTATGTGTGTGTTGGTGAGATACTCTCCCTTTCTTGGTTCTTTAAAGAACTGAAAAATGACTTATTGAAAAACAACTGACTTCATGGCGTCATCCTGATTAGCACTTAAAAGTGCATTTTTATCAAGGTTTTATATCATCATTTTGCACTTGAAGTATCAATAACTCCTTAACTAAAGCATGTTTTATAATAATATATCTAATAATATAAGATACCTTTAATTTATTGTAAATATTCATCTTAAATGCAGGCCTATCACATAAATGAAAGGATTGATTAATGAGTTTAAGTACTGGAATTGAAAGGACAAAGAGAGGGTCAAACTTAGAAAAGAGATGTTAGTTCAGTCCAAACTGAAACACTGTCTGGTTATTGGGTCATATATGGAGCTGTAGATCTCGGATTTAGGTCTGCTTTATATGGATGGAAAAGTAAGACATAGGCCTACAACTTTCATGTGGAGTCCATGATTTAAAAATGCCATTTTCAAGTCCAAATTGTAGCAACAATGGAGAAGTCCAATTCTATCCTGCAGCCCAGACACTATTCAGTGTTTAGCCCATATCTCGAGTTCTATAAGTCCAAATGACCTGAATTGTTTTTTCCTAGAAAGATAAGATAATTTCCTAGAACTTTGATGCGTACAGTTGGTTCCAATTCTGATGTTAGCAATGATGTTTTGTTCAGACAAGAAGATAAAGATTTTTACCAAGTCAAGAGTTGGCCACCCACTCAACAATTAGTCATCAAATCAATAGTTCTAAAATTCGGCCTATAAAAGAAGGCATTTTCTATGCATTTAGGAGTTGCTCTTGCTCTCTCCCTTTATATTTTTTTTGTAATTCTTAAGTTTTGCTTTCATTAATATCTTGTTTATGTTGTTCATTTCCTTTCCTTTACTTAGTTAGCTTGTATCTTATTTATGTTCTTATTTTTTTAATTTATGTTTCTCTTTTTCATTATGTTTAGCTAAGTTTATTATATCAAGAAGAAAATGTTATACTAATGGTGTAAGAATAAGTATAGTGTAAACTCAACATGGACCTTAATGTTTAATATTAACATGTCTTATTTTAATCTTACTAATTCTTAATACCTTGCTTGTTAAATGGTTAATCTAGATTTGTATTGTATAACACATGGTACAATAAATGCTTGGCACTCTTATAGCCTAACAGTATGGTATAACCTACAATTGTGCTATGAAAGACACTTGATTTGTTGTTAACATAAGTTAGCATCATGAATTTCTGACAATATTTAAAAGTTTGGTGTTACTTAAATAAGATAATTGATATGATCATGTTAACAATTTATAATGAGCTATTAATGACAAATCATCCGATTGGAACCTCCTTTGTGTGTGGTTTCCAATTGAATAACAAGAGTTTATACTATACTTGTTTGAAATACCATTAGTGGATCCTATAACCTTGATATTTTTTTTTATCATTATTTAATACTTACATTAATCTTTCATCTTAAAGTTCTCATCAACTTCTTTTTCTTCTTTTTCTTCTTCTTCTTCTTCTTCTTATTTTATTATTACTATTACTATTATTGTTGTTGTTGTTGTTGTTGTTGTCTATAATTTATATAATTAACCTCCTTGTGGTTCGACCCTGGTCTTATCGGGTTATTTATTACTTCGACACTCCTGCACTTGGGATAAGACATCAATCTTTTGGTCATGTCGCATCCTTATACTTCTCGTTCGCGAATCAATATTCATTGAGTGGGGGTTTTTGTTTCTAATAGTATCGTGCCTAGATATAACTTATCTTTGTGTCACACTCCTATCAAACCTGATTTACATGGCTTTTCAAGAATTGATGTCTTTGCATGTGGGTTGCCTGACTACATGTTCATGAGATTCGCATGATTTTGATATCAGAGCTTGGCTCTATTAATCAGGTTATATCTTTTTATTTCTTGTATTTTTGTTTTTACCTTCCGCGTCAATTTTTTTTTGTGTTGTTTTTGTTTCGGGTCTGATCTTGTTTCAAATCAGTTTCAGTTAGATTGTCTTCTTCCTATGTTATTCTTGATTAGTTGCAAACCTCATGAACACACGGTCAACCAACCAACACGCAAAGACACCAAATTGAACTAGAAAAAAAAAATTAAAAGAGAGAGAATCACAATGAAAAACATCTAGAGAGATTTTTAGAATTTTTATTTGGGTAGAAAAAATTATTTTGTTATTTTTTCAATTCTTGATTTTTAAAAAAGAAAAAAGAAAGTTGTCAGAAAATGATGAAATATAAAGAAAGTTGTCAATTGACCATATTATGAAAACTAAAAATGATGATCTTTGTTTTGATGAGTTCTCTTCTCAAGAAGCGTTCAATGAAGATGGTATCTCCCTCTAAACATACTATAAAAAATAGATTAAGATCTGTTTGTTGTTTTATTTCATTTTTTAGAAGTGATTTTGAGATATCTTGTTTCGAGGTTTGTATTGTTTTTATAGAAAAATTATTGGTTTTCTTATTTATTTTTATTTGTTTCTATTTAGTTTAAGAAATTAGATATTATAATCAGTAATTTTATTTTTCCTATCTAGTCTAAAAATTCCTATAATAACTCTATAATTATTTGCTAGGATTTCTCTTTCTTTTAAAAATAGATCTAGCATAGGATCTTTACCTTATCAGAATAGTTGAAGAGAAATGTTAAATAAAAAACTTTCAAAAACTATCTTGGAGAAATTACTCTTCAATTGAAATGTTGATTGCTCTAGAAACTATTGAGGATTGCAGGAGTGATCTTTGCGACATTAATGCCACTTGAATTTTAATTTGGCAGGGGTAATTATATTCTACAAAGACCCATTTGACAAATGAGAGATGTAATGGAATTTATTAGTAAATCCAAAAAAAACAATTATGGGTAATTATTATTATATTGATCGTAGCTATAATTATTTTTAAAAAATTTTAAGCACAATAAAATTATTAATTTATCTAGAACCAAAAATTTCTTAAAACTAGCATTTAAGGGCCTTTTGTCATTTTGAATTTTTAAGCATAGTAAAATGATTCGATTACTCTTATTTTATATATATAAAAAAAAAACTTAAGCTTACGGGTTTCTTAGTCTTCTTAATTTGGTCGAGAGCCATTTGATCTTGTAATAGACATGAAATAATATTAAAATATAGAAATTGGTGGCACGTGCAGCACACGTGACACCATGTGGGAGGCGTCTGCAGCCTTCTCACAGTGCATGTGACACCTTCCAATAGCCAAAAATATCATTTTATTATGTTGTTGGAATTGTCATGACTTCTTCCTGTAGGACAACATGAGATTATGATGATGGGATGAATTGTGGTTGGCTGGGGCTTTTTTTTTTTTTTCTTTTCGCTCACCTTCCGTTGAAAACCATGCTAGCAATTTAAAATTTCAAAGTTGTCATTTTAGTTATTGATATTTTAACTTTGATCTTTATTCTTTTAATTTCTTACTGGAAAGCTAAAAATCATTAGTGTTTTCTCTGGTTTTCTTGTTTAGTTTTTTGGTCAAGAAATATTGGATTCATTGAGTTCAATATCAATGGAACAATTTCAAAGTTGGTTTGATATTATTGTAGTAATATTTTTTAAAATGTTTTTCTTTTAAAAATACACCAACATAATTTTTTTATTTTTTAAAATTTATTTTCGACATTAGCATATTAAAATGATCTATATATATATATATATATATATATTTAAAAAAACACACTTTTAAAACACAAAAATAAACAAGCTAAAAGTATTCTTTCCTGATTATCTTATTCGTGGTTAACGAGTTTTGAAATTGTCTAATAAGCTTCACAATCTTCCCAAGGCTACTGATTGGTATTTAAAAGTGTATTTTTATCAAGATTTTATATCATCATTTTACACTTGAAGTATCAATAACTCCTAAATAAACATGTTTTATAATAACAAGTCTGATACTATAAGATATCTTTAATTTATGGTAAATGTCCATCTTAAATGTAGGCCTCTCACATAAATGAAAGGATTGATTGATGAGTTTAAGTACTGGAATTGAAAGGATAAAGAGAGGGTCAAACTTAGTAAAGAAATGTTGGTTCAGTCCAAACTGAAATATTGTCCAGTCATTAGGTCATATCTAGAGTTGTAGACCTTGGATTTAGGTCTTCTTTGTATGGATGGAAAGCTAAGACATATGCCTAAAACTTTCATGAGGAGTGTTGTAACCCATTTCTGGGTCCCCACATAAAAAAATAATAAAATATAAAAAAATTCAAAAAAATATATTATCAAAAAATATAACAGTGAAGAAATGCCATAGCGTCCTAAAAATACTCAAAAATTGATTGAGGATGTTCAAAAATATAAAAATTAAAATTTAACAATATATCATTGACTGATGAGAGCCCCGATGATAAAGAAAATTCAATTTGAAGAAGAAAAATTCAAAATCAAAAGTTTATGGACTCAATTAAATTTTATTGAAGGTTTAATTGAATTTTTGGAGTGTTTAATTGCAAGAAAAATTGATTTTAAAGTTAATTTGGGCTTTAATTGGAAGAAATTGAAGTTCTAGGGTCAACTTATAATTTTTTGAAGTTCATTTGGTCAAATCAGGGGCTTAATTGCATAAATATTGAAGTTTAATGGCCAATTAGGGACTAAATTGAAGAAATCCGAGACCAAGGACGAAATTGTAAAACGCGCGCAAATTGAGGCCCTACTTTAAATCTGACGGGTTTGGCGCCAAATCCATTTAAATGAACGACGCGTTTTGGTAAAAACGACGCCGTTTCATGCACTGTTTTAAAAAAAAAAAAAAAAAACCCAAAACGGTGCCGTTTTGAACGGCACCATCATCTTCTTCCCCTGGACACGCAGCGAAGCAGGGGAAGAAGAATTATTTTTCTTCTTCTGTTTACCGCCACGTTCGCCTTCAATAAGACGCCGCCTCCCTTCAAAAAGACGCCGAAAAGGGACACCCACTTGCCCCGCTTTCCATGTATTAAGGGATAGTGGAGGGGCGGCCAACAGTGGACGCCCCACCAAGTCGCCCCCCCCTGTTTTTTCCTATAAAAACAGGGGAGGGGGAGTAAAAAAAAAGAGGGAGACAGAGGGGAGACTGAGGGAGAGAAAAGAGGGAGACGAACCGAGAGAGAAGAGAAGAACCGAGAGAGGGCAGAGAAAAAGAAGAAGAACCAGCAGCGAAGAAAACAAAAAAAAAAAACAAAAGAGAGAGAGAAGGAAAACGCAGAGCCACCGCCAGCCTCCGTTCCTCCGCCGCCAGCAGCACCGCCTCGACGCCACCGCAGGTAACCCTGTTGCCCCGTCTCCTTCTCCTTTTGCTGCTGCCTTCTCTTTTTTTTTTTCATGCAGAACGTGAATTAATTCACATTCTGCAACAGATGGAGGGGTGGTTACTGTGCTTATGCACAGTAACCAGCCCATTTGGTAATGGCCCGGGTTGGCCCTGCCCACTGAAATGGGCCGGGTCCGGCCCATTTCAAATTTTTTATTAATTTTTTTATATAATTGTTTACAATGTTTTTCAGCACATTTTTTTTTTATCAATTTGCTTAATATCGGTCTGTATTTTACATCCTAAAAATATAAATCCGGTATTAAAATACCTGGTTTTCGTCCCACGGTACTGTTCACACATGTATTTAGGCCTGACCCAGCCCATTCAAAAAAATCAAAAATATTTGTTTCAGCATTTTATAATTTTTCCGCGTAGTTTGTATGTCATTTTGATTAATATTTGGTGGTATTTTATGTTGTTAAAAATACAAAAATCCGGTATTAAAATACCCGGTTTTTGGCAAAAACTTCCAAAAATACAAAAAAAAAATTAAAAAAAATGGTTTTTGCATACGGCCAAGTGTCTCAAAATCTAAAAATCAAATCGTATTTTTTATATGTCAAAAAAACAATATTTTAGCATGCATTTTGGCTTTAATAAGCAGTTTATTAAAGTCAAGAGAACATTGGCCAAAATCTCAAAAACAATAAAAATATTATTTTGTTTGATTTTAGTATCAGGGATTATGAATTTATACGTAAATCGTATTCCTGATATTAAAAAAAGTATATATATATTTTTTCTTTTGACGACTTCGAATAGTTAGTTTTTTACCCGATAAAGATAAGGATCTCCTTACAGAGGAGGACTTTTCTTAAACCGTAAACGAACCAACAATTAAAAAACCACAACATGATTTTAGATTTTATCAGACATTAAAACAATGCAGCCTACCTTATGTAGGGCGTAGTTGGGGTGCTAATATCTTCCCTTTACGCAACTAGTCTCCGTACCCGATCTCTAAAGACCAGTTAAGGTTCCTAGTAACGAGAATACTAAGTGGCGACTCCCATTCCAATTTTTGACTTGTAGAGACAAGAATTCCTTGTCTCTCCCTATTTGCCAGGAATAAATATTCCGATTTTTTCCTTGAGGGTGGACGATCGTTGCGCCGCCGCACATGTGCGACAAGGAGTCCAAGATTTTAAGAGTCCGTTTTCAAGTCCAAATTATAGCAACAATGGAGAAGTCCGAATCTGTCCTGCAACCCAGACATTGTTCAATGTTCAGCCCATATCTCACGTTCTAGAAGTCCAAATGGCCTCAATTTTTTTTGCCTAGAAAGTGGAGACAATTTTATAAGACTTTCATGAGTTAAGTTTGTTCAAATTCTGACGTTATCAATGACGTTTGGTTCAGAAAAAAAGATAAGGATTGTCACCAAGTCAAGATGTGGCCACCCACTCAACAATTAATCATCAAATCAATAGTTTTAAATTTTGGCCTATAAAAGGAGGCATTTGCCATGCATTTAGGCATCTTGGTTGTTCAGATCAAGATCTTGCTATTACTCTCTTTATTTTTAATTTGTAATGTTCAAGTTTTATTCCATGTTATATTTTCATTAATCTCTTGTTTATGCCTTTGATTTTCTTTACTATACTTATATAATCATGTTCTCCTCTTGTTTATTTATGTTTCTTTTCTTCATAATGTTTAGCTAAGTTTATTATATCAAGGTGAAAAGGTTTCACCAATGGTGTTAGAATAGATATAATATAAACTCAACATGAGCTTCAATGTTTATATCCAAGAAAGTTTGTTATTAACATGTCTTATCTTTTATCTTACTAATTCTTAATACCTTGTTAAATGGTTAATCTAGATTTGTGTTGTACAACACTTGGTACAACAAATGCTTGACACTTTCATAGCCAACCGTATGGTATAACCTACACCTGTGCTATAAAAGGAACTTAATTTCTTGTTAACATAAGTTAGCATCATGAATTCCTGACAATATATAAAAGTTTAGTGTTACTTAAATAAGATAATTAATATGATTATGTTAAAAATTTATAATGAACTATTAATGACAAATTATCTGATTGGAACCTTCTTTATGTGTGGTTTCCAATTGATTAATAAAAAGAGTTTATATTCACTACCAGAAAATCAATAAATACTGAGGGAATATTTCCGTTGGTAAATTTCCGAGGGATTTTACCGACGGAAATATTCCCTCGGTATATACTGAGACAATTACCGTGGGAATTAAAAATTAAAACAAAGCAAAAAAAAATTATGACGTGTCGTTTTTTACCAACGGAATTACCGATGGTAAATCCGTTGGAAAACTATGAACACTGTTCATCATGTCAATTACAAAGGGAATTACCGACGGAATTTTCCATCGGTATTTTCCAGAGAGCTCCAGAATTGTTCACCTTCCAATTCCACTGTTAATTGTTGTTCTTTACACACAAAATCACCGATGGATTGAAAAATCATCGGTAATTTTTGGCGGTTTCTGAAATTTTTTTATGAAATTGAAAAATTAAATTAAATATTACCGACGAAATTACCGACAGAATAATTAAAAAATATTAATATTCAATTATCCATCGGTAAATCCGTCGGTAACGCGCCCCAATAAAAAATCTGAATCCGCTTATTTCACAAGAGACAGACTCATTATTTCTTCTTCTTCTTCTTCTTCACTATATGTAAAAAACATCAATATCTATTTCTTTCTCTTCTTTTCTCTCCTCATCTCCTTCTCTTTTCCTCCATGCTCGGGTATGTCTTCTTCTTCTTTCTTCTTTTATCCTCTTAGTTTTGTTTTTAATTAATATGCTTTACAAAAAAAAATTTCCTTAGCTTCACTTGCAAGTACATTAAGGTAAGATTTTTTTTCTTATTTTTTCATGATTTTTTTCACTATATATTGTTTTTATTTTTAATTGATTTTGTTCTTAATAATTGTATAAATATTGTTGTGAGATTTTTTTATTCATATGAGATCAATTTTTAGTTGATTTATTTACAGGATTTTTAATTTTTTAGCAATTGCAACTTCATTTTTTTCATATGAATTTTTTTAGTTGAATTAATTTATTTTGTTTTATTTATTTGTTGCAAATTTTGTTTGAGTTGATTTTCTTATTCCTTTTTCCAAGCATTTTGAGTATATATTATACAATGTTGATTCATGTTAATTTAATTATTTTATAATTTTATAAAATGAATTTTTTTAAAATGTTTTTAAATAATCACCGACGGAAATGTCGTCGGTAAATCCGTTGGTAAATAAAAAATATTTTTACCGACGCGTCTATTCCGCTAGTAAATCCGTCAGTAATAAATTTTTTATTTACTAATGGATTTACCGACGGAAAAAAAATTACCGACGAAAGATTCACCGACGGAGAATTTCCGTCAGTGTTTTCGTCAGTAAATTAATTACCGATCGAATATGTGTCTTACACCGACGGAAAAATTATGTCGGTAAAACTATTAAATCTTGTAGTGATTATACTTATTTCTAATACTATTAGTGGATCCTCCAACCTTGACATTTATTTTTATCATTGTTGAATCCTTGCATTAAGCTTACATCTCAAAGTCCTCTTTAACTTATTATTATTATTATTATTATTATAATTAACCTCCCTATGGTCCGACCCCAGTCTTGCCGGGTTATTTATTACTTCAACACTCCTGTACTTGGGAGAGACATCAATCTTTTGATCGTGTCAGTTACTTCTTGACCCAAAGCAGAGGACACGACTTGAATAGAAAAATGTCAGAAGTCAAAAAAAATCCTACAAAGAGTTTAAGAAAATATGATTGCAACCCAATACTCATTAGCATCACACTTTTCTTGTTTAGTTTTAATTCAACTTTTTTGGAGAGTAATCAAAGTTGATAATGAGAGAATTCTATCAGTTTATGGTTCCTAAAATTGTCTATTAAAGGGATTGAAGAAGAGTGTTTTTAGGTTGGTTTTTGTGCACTATTTAGATATATTTTTCTACAGAATTTGACATTCTTCTTCATATTTTTTCCATCTTAAATCTTCTGGTTTTTTAAGCTTTATTCCTTTTTGTTTTCCTCGTAATCTAGAGCTTAGTTTCAATTCTTGTAGAAAGACATTGAGTATAGTTCATTTGTATATGTTGGACCTTGTTTATGAGTGCACCTAAATAAAAAGGTGTTGTTGAAATCCTGTGAGGCTTATTGAAGTGAGTTTTTTTTTTTTTCACAAAATGAAGAGAAATAAAGCTTTAAGGATAAATAAGTTACCTTTGGCAACATAAAAAAATAGAGGTTGGTTACATTTTAAAATCATCAACAAGTAATTACTTTAAACTGGTTTTGTTTAAGTATATTTTTTTATACAAATTTAGTATACATGCCAACACTTTATTTATATATCTTATGCAAGTTTATATATTTACTTAGTATGCATGCTATCATTTTTTTTATTGCGAGGTTATCATATTCTTGTTAGGTCCCAAAATCAATAGATATAGTGAAAATGATAAATTTAAAGTAATATTTGTGAGTCCCTAAGAATTCATTAGACAGATCTAGAATTGTATCTTTTGCATGTGAGTTACATAACCAAGTCTCAGGACTAGGGGCGGAGCTAAGGGGAGGTTAGTGGGGCCTAGGCCTCTGCAAAAGTTTTAAGATTTTATAACCAGACCCAACTCTTTTTTTTAAGTCTCCAGCACCGACTGCTCTTGGCCTCTTTCACTTGGCAAGGAATAAGCGTCGCTCCACTAGCCTTGATTGGTGGATGGAAGCACCGAGGATAGTCTGGTGGTGCGCAACTTTCATGATTGCTATAAATTGAATACAGACATGTATATAATTTTGTGCTGATAAAATAAGATCTTTTATTTAATAAATATAATATTAACACGTTAATAGGATAGTCTGGTGGTATGCCACTTTCGTGATTCCACTAGCTTTTCAAGATTGGGTTGGTGTTCTCTGTACCGGAAGATTGGTATTCCAACGAACTCAAGCAATGGAAAAGAGATCTTAAGCTTATAGGGTCGTAATTCAGAGCCCACTAGCCTCAATTTCCAAAGTAAATGATGTTTTAAGTCTTAAAGTAGTGTCAACCATTTTTGGAACACAAGGGTCACTTCAGAGCCAATAATTTCCGAAGTCTTGCGTTTACCTAGATCCATGTAGCATAGCATTGCTAGCTCTCCCCGTAGACTAATTGTGATGTTCAATAGGCAATTCCTTGAGACGAATATTTTCACATTTCATAATCTAACGAAGTGAGCTCCTTGAAGAAACACGAGCAGCAATGGATTGCATCCCCATGGTCGTTTTCTGCTTCATTTCATTTCTGATTGTAAGAACAGCCACACCTACTGACACCATAAACACAGCCCAGTTCATTAGAGATGGAGACACTATAGTTTCAGCTGGCGGGACCTATGAATTAGGATTTTTGAGCCCCGGGAAATCCAAAAGCCGATACTTGGGGATATGGTATGGCAAAATATCTGTCCAGACAGCAGTTTGGGTTGCCAACAGAGAAACTCCACTTAACGATTCATCAGGAGTTGTAAAGCTTACCAACCAAGGACTTCTTGTCCTTCTCAATCGTAGTGGAAGCATCATTTGGTCTTCCAACACATCAGCACCTGCTAGGAATCCAGTTGCACAGCTTTTGGATTCAGGAAACCTTGTTGTGAAAGAGGAGGGTGATAATAACATGGAAAATTCCTTGTGGCAGAGTTTTGAACATCCATCTAACACACTATTACCGGGCATGAAGATGGGACAGAATATAATAACTGGCATGGAGTGGCACTTGACATCATGGAAGTCACAAGATGATCCTTCCAGAGGTAATGTTACAGGCGCCCTTATTCCTGATGGATATCCGGAGTATGCAGCGTTTGAAGATTCAAAGGTGAAGTATCGAAGTGGGCCATGGAATGGGCTGGGGTTCAGTGGCTTGCCTCGGTTAAAACCAAATCCAATATACACATTTGAATTTGTTTTTAATGATAAGGAGATATTTTACAGAGAAAATGTTGTTAATAACTCAACGCATTGGAGAGTCGTCTTAATTCAGAGTTGTGATTTCATGATCCTTCTGTGGATGGAGCAAACCCAAAGCTGGTTTCTTTACTCGACAGCAAATACAGATAATTGTGAGCGTTATAACCTCTGTGGCGCAAATGGTATCTGTAGCATTGACCACTCTCCAGTTTGCGATTGCATGAATGGATTTGTACCAAAAGTTCCAAGAGACTGGAAGAAGACAGATTGGTCAAGTGGTTGCGTTAGAAAGACTGCACTAAATGGTTCCAGAGATGGGTTTCGGAAGCTCAGAGGATTGAAGATGCCGGAGACAAGAAAATCATGGTTCAACAGGAGTATGAACCTGGAGGAGTGCAAGAACACATGCTTGAAGAACTGCAGCTGTACTGCGTATGCAAACTTGGACATCAGGGATGGAGGAAGCGGTTGCTTGCTTTGGTTCAATGATTTGATTGATATGAGAACTATCCTTCAAAATGAGCAAGACATTTTTATACGGATGGCTGCATCAGAACTAGGTATGAATTTTTCCTCAGATTAGAGAAGTCGTTTTTTTTTCTTATTATTATTATTAAAATTCGAAATATATTCAGATAGAAAACTAGCAAGCTATTGGAAAAAGGATACTTTCCTTGCAAGGCTATCAGCAACAGTGTTTCCTTCTACACAGCTGATTAGTCATGGCTTGGTGATGGTAACATGATGGATTGGTTTTCTCCTACCCAAAATGATACTGTTTTATAACAAATGAGTAGAAAGCTGAAATTGAATGCTATATGGCCAAAGAAAACTTTCCAGCCATGTTGGCATTTCCTCTTTTTAACACCAGTTTTTCTGTACCATGTTATAGATAACGGTGGCTCTGCAAAGGCTAATACCAAATCCAAAGTGAAGAAAAGGATCATAGTAAGCTCTGTGTCGTCTACTGGGATTCTGTTCGTTGGCTTATGCTTGGTCTTGTATGTTTGGAAAAAGAAGCAGCAGAAAAACCGTAAGTATTTGTTAAATTAATTAAGATTAAAAAAAAAAACGAACATAAAAGAGTAGAAGACTAGAATTCTTATTAATCTTTTTATTCTAAATTACTTGAGTTAACCTAAATACAAAGAGATTATATATAGGTTAAACTGAAAATATTATTCTACCCTTAATAAATAAAACATAAGTAAATGTATTATTTAACATCTCCACTCAAACTCACGATGAGACAGGTACAAGCATCGAGAGTTTCCAAATAGAAAAGGAAAACGAGAGATGAAATGTGACTTGGTAAAGAAATCTACAATATGCAAGGAAGAAGGAACAATAGATTGTTTCTTACTCTTCCTAGAAATAAGAGAATCACCTAGAAAGATACAAAATCGGTAACAGACTTGCGATATGTGGGATCACTACCATGATCAGCTTTAGAGTATGCACGCAGCTCCAAGGAAGAGGTGGATGGAAATAAAAGACTCTGAAAGACTATATCCTGAAGATATCACATAATACGAAAAATAGTTGTCTAGTGAACAATCGTAGAAGAAACAAACTGACTAACAATATGAACAACATATGCCATATTTGGATGAGTAATGGCGAGATATACCAAGCTTCCAATAATAGTATGGTATAAAGTAGGATCTGTCAAAGGTAAACCATCAGAAGAAGAATACCTTACGTTAACCTCAATGGCAGTATCTACAGTCTTGTTATCAATGAGTCTAGCTCGGTCAAGAATATCTACAATAAATTTTGACAAAGAAAGAAGATAACCTCTAGGTGAGAAAGCTACCTCAAAACCTAAGAAATATCGAAGATAACCCAAATCCTTCATTTCAAATTGTCTAGCCACTCTGTCTTCAAAATTGAAATACCATTAATATCATCACAAGTAATAATCATGTCATTAACATATAAAGATAGAATGATATGACTTGTATTAGTGCACATAATAAAAAGAGTAGAATTATGACTGCTAGAAACAAATCCAAGTGACGAGATCATAACAGAGAATTTCTCAAACCAAGCACGAGGTGCTTGTTTGAGACCATATAATGCTTTCTTAAGCTTACAAACATACCTAGAGTCATGTGAAACACTAGGAGAGGGCGTCATATAAACTTTTTCTTGAAGATTTCCATTCAAGAAGGCATTTTTAACATCAAGTTGAGAGATATGCCACTGACGAATTGAAGCTACTGCAGTAAGAGTACGAATAGCAGTTATTTTTGCAATAGGGGCAAACGTTTCCTTATAATCCTTACCATATTGTTGAGAGTATGTTTTTACAACAAACCTAGCTTTGTATCACTCAATAAACCAATCAGAATTAGTCTTGATCTTATACACCCAATGATAACCAACAACATTCTTACCAAGAGGTAGAAGAACCAGATCCTAATTATTTGTCTTATGCAAAGCAAAAAGTTCCTCATCCATAGCCTGCTGCCAAAGAGATCAAGAATTGCCTCTTTATAGGAAGAGATCCAATAGACAATGAATAAAAGCTAAAAGGGAAGTAAATGATGAAGAAAAACAAGAATATACAAAATCTAGTAGTTTTGTGGACTTACGAATGTGTATGGATTGACGTAGAGGTGAATCTATAATCTTAAATAAAGCTTGAGGAGCTATAGATAAGAATGAAGCTTCAGGTATGCTGGAGAGTAAAGTGTCAGTACCTGCAGAATTATGAGTATAAATTGGTTGAATATGAACATGGAGAGGAGTGTCTGAGGTATTAGGAACCTGAGATGATAAACTATCAGAATCCTTAAAAAAAGGATCTATATGAATAAGATCAGGTCTAGTCAGGTTATGAGTAATGGATGGAATAGAAAAGAAAGGTATATGCTTAAGAAAGACAACTTGACAAAACACATAAAGTTTCTGAGTTATTGGGTCAAAACAACGATACATCTTTTTACCTTCACCATAACCTAGAAAGACACAACTAGCAAATCAAGAGGACAATTTACCGCGTTCTACATGAGGACGAAAAACAAAATAAGTACAACAAAAAACTCTAAATGAGGAATAATCAGGGACACACCCATATAAATTTTCAAAAAGAGACAAACCTAAACTATGAGACGATGAAATGATATTAATCAAACTTACAGCAGTAAGGACAACTTCTTCTCAAAACTCATTAGGAACAGAAGCAGACAACAATAGAGAACAAGTAGTTTTGACAATATGCCTATGTTTTCTTTTTAGCAACTCTATTTTGCTCAGGAGTATCTATACATGAAGTTTGGTGAATGGTTCCATCTAAGGCAAACAAGTGACAAAATTTATTAAAGGTGTAATCTCCACCCAAATGACACCTAAAACATTTGATTACAGCAGAATGTTAAGTTTTAACAAGAGCTTGAAAGGTTGTGCATATTTCAAACAATTCAAAACAATGTTTCATTAAATAAACTCAATAATAACGATTATGATCATCAATAAATGGAACATAATATCGAGACCCACCTTTATGGTAATAAGAAAAGGTCCCCATACATTAGAATGAATCAAGTCAAATGTGAAAAAGAAACAAAAAAACTTTGATTAAAAGTAAAGCGAAAAATATTGCCAGTTTACATCCACTACAATAAAAAATATCAAAAGTTTACAAATTTCTTAAAGCTCATATGGATGCCAAAAATCTCAAACGAGAAGACGAAACATGACCTAGACGAGAATGCTATAAATAAAAACTAGAAGATGAAGTCAAACGAAAAGAAGACAAATCAACAATAGTAGTAGCAGCAACACCAATTGATACTTTTAACTCGTCTAAAATATATAGCTTATTCTCCCTATGGCCTGTCCCAATCTGATTTTGAGACTGTAGATCCTATACATAACAAAAAGAAGAAGAAGAAATGACTAAATAATCATCAGAATCAAATAAATGACCAACGAAAGCAAGATTTAATTTGAGTTTTCAAATAAGATAAACATTAGGAAAAGACATGTGAGGTGTGATAACAGAACCAACACTTGCTAATGGCATGAGAGTGCCATCAACAGTCATAACAGGAATGGAAGGCAAAGGGAACACAAGTAAAAGATGAAGAATCTAGAGACCTATGATGTGAAGCACCACAATATAAGACCCATTTAGAACATGACATACCTGAGGAACTATGAGGCAACTAACCTATAGAAGGAGAAGTAAACATTACTTATGGCTGTAAGGAGAGAAACTTCTGAAATCGCTTATGGCTAGAGTACTATGATCAGTGATAGAGCCTGATGAAGTTATTGTTGCAATATTGTGGTGGTGGTTTATAACCTTAGAGGTGGTCTATAAGCATTAGATTGTGACTGACTTTCATGTTTCCAAACTTGATTTTGTTGTCTAAACTTCGGACACTAGGCCTTCCAATGACCTTTTTGCTTATAGAAATCGCACTCGTCGAATCCAACTCTTATGTAAGGCTTATTCTGATGATTAGAGAATGGCTTAGAGGGTACTGTTAGTACAAAAGGATTTGAAGCGAAAAGAATTATCTTTTTAGAATAAGATTAAAGACGTATTTCTCCATCCAATAACTCACTAACAACAGAGTTAATAGAAGACAGTGGAAAACGATGCAGAATTGAACCTCTAAGTCCTTCAAAATCACTGCGAAATGTTGTTAAAAACTATACCAATCGTTACTGCTTTCTACGCTCAATATAGCACCACATGCCTTTAATTTTGCCGATTATGTAAGAGCTAATTGATCCCAAAGATCTGTCATAGCATAATAAAACTCCTGAATACTCATATTCTTTTGAGGAAGAGCTCGTATGTCATTCTCTAACTAATATTGCTTTGCAAAATTTGATTGCGTGAATAACCATTACAAATAATCTCAAACATCATTTGTTGTCTCATAGTTCGCCAACTGCGTGCCTATGGAATGCTCAACAGAATTGTTGATCCAAGTAATAATCTTTGCATTATTTGCTTCCCATGTATCTATCAAAACAACATCCCCTTCCTCAGTATTCTTGGGTATCATATAAGTTCCACTAACATATCCCCACATCTTCTTACTCTTAAAAACATTTCTCATTACATAACTCCAGTATGAATAATTCTTTCCATCCAACCTCACAATCATAGACTGAAGTGAATCATCTCTTTCGGTGGCTATAATAAACAAACAAAACCAGAACACAAAAGCAATGAAAGACAAAGTATCAAATTGCAAAAACTGAACAGATATCGCAGAAACAAAACAAATATCTTCTCGAAATTATATGATGACTCCAAAACACAACACAAATTGCAGAAACTGAATGCAAATATTAAATTGTATAAGTTGAAGGAAAGGCAAAAATTTTGTAGAAGCAGAAGACAAAATATCACTCCAATTTTTTTTTGAGATGAAGCCTTGTTCCATAAAATCAGCTCTAATACCATCTTAAGTTAATTTAGATTAAAATAAAATACAAACGAACATAAAAAGAAGGAGGTTGGAATTCTCATTAATTTGTTTATTCTAAAGTCCTTGAGTTAATATAAATACAAAGAGATTATATATAGGTCAAAATAAAAATATTATTCAACAAAAATAAATTTATTATTTAACAGTATTTACACCAAACAAGATTGGGTATGGTAACGTATTCCTATTGAACCAGTCCTGGATCATTATATAACAAGATTGGGTTTTTTTATTTAAAAAAAAAAATAATTTGATTTTCAGTATTGTAACGTATGACTGTAAGTTGTTCAAAGCCCCGTTGTGTTTGATGCTATACAAATCTTGAGTTTAGCAGCAAATAGAGATCCTTTGGCTTTCTTTCTATTTTTTCAACAAGCATAACTGTTATGCTGACAGGAAACATTGTTGGTGGGAGGAACCACTGGTGGTGGCTTTGAAACACTCAGAGGGGATAAAACACACTGGTTTTATTACAAAATCCGAAGCTTACAATTAACACAAAAACAAAAGCTTAAACACGCCCTCTCTCTCTTTCTTTCTCTTTCAAGTGTTTATCTCTATTCTCTCCACACAAATAAACACAAGCTGGGCACTCTATTTATAGACAAAAAACAGAATACAAAAATCTACTGTTCCAGGTGTGAAGGCGGCTGTTGACCGGCGGTGTGAAGGCGGCTGGCGGCTGGCGGCTGCGGCTGGTGGGTGGTTGCCTTCCTTGACTATCTAGGTGCTTCTAGATTGAGTTTATTCAACAAATCTCCCCTTTAAACTCAATCGAGGGATGTCATGCCAAGCATGAACACTTCTCCTTTCAATGCCTTCTTTCTGCTTGTACCCTTTATCCACTAATTTGGCTTTCGTCTTGTAGACCTTTTTGACACCTATTGCTTTCTTCTTTTCTGGTGGATAAGTCAACTTCCAGGTATCTTTCTTCTCAATGGCATGTATTTCTTCATCCATTGCTTTAATCCATTTCTTTTCTGTGACAGCTTTATTGAAGCTTAATGGGTCACTATCTGCATGAAAACAAAACAGAGTTGTATCTTCCATAACCTGAGTGGTATCGTACAACTCTTCAAGATTCCGCATCCTTCTTGGTCCTTCTGACGAGGATGCTGGTGGTGTTGATGATGATGCTCCTGGTGTGTTCCTCCTGTTGAATACAGGGAAACTGTGTGCCGGACTTTGTGGTTCAGCTGCTGGCACAATAGGTTCTTCGACAAGTACTGTTGGTACTTCTTCACCTTCAAGGATCAAATCAAGATTGATCCATTTGATTGCTTCTTGATCACCATTCCATGCCCAAGATTTATCTTCTTCAAAGATAACATCTCTACTCGTAATCACCTTCTTCGTGATGGGATTATACAGCCTGTATCCCATCCTTCTTTCACCATATCCGACAAAGATGCATTTCTCGCTCTTATCATCGAGCTTTCTCCTTCTTGCATCTGGGATCTTTGCATATGCCACACAACCAAAGACTCGTAGATGAGTAACACTTGGTTTGTGACCACTCCATGCTTCTTCTGGAGTGACTCCTTGCAAACTTCTGGTTGGGCAGCGATTCAGTAGATACACTGCACATGATACAGCTTCAGCCCAGTATTGCCTGGGCAACTTCTTTGCTTTGAGTAGACTTCTTGCCATGTCAAGAATCGTGCGATTCTTCCTTTCTGCTACACCGTTCAGTTGTGGTGTATAAGCTGGCGTCGTCTGATGTCTGATGCCTTGTTGTGTACAATAGGCTTCAAAGTCGTTTGCTGTATATTCTCCTCCTTGATCAGATCTCAACGTTCTGATCGTATAACCAGTTTTCTTCTCCACAATTGCTTTAAAATCTTTAAAACAATTGAATACTTCTGACTTCCTCTTCAGAAAGTATATCCACGTCTTTCTACTAAAATCATCAGTAAAAGTGAGGAAGTACCTATTTTGTCCAGTCGACATAGGCGTAATTGGGCCACACACATCTGTGTGTACTAACTCCAGTGGCCTCTTTGCTCTCCAGTTGACTTCTTTGGCAAAACTGGATCTGTGATGTTTGGTGAGGACACAACTCTCACAGACTTCATCTGTATGATCAATGTGAGGCAAACCTTTGACCATCTTCTTGCTTGCTAGCATCTTCAAACTTGTGAAATTCAGATGTCCAAGCCTCAGGTGCCAAAGCCATTCTTCACTGTTGGTGATGGCACTCAAACACCTTGTTGCATCATACTGGATGTTCAAAGGAAACATCATATTCTTGGACATTTTCACGTAGGCCATTAATCTCCCATTGTTGTCTCTAATTGTCAGATGACAATTCTTCGAGTAAAAACTATATCCTCTGTCCAAAAGTTGGCCTAGGCTGATCAGGTTCTGTTTTATGGCTGGGACATAATACACATCGGCGATGTAGCTGGAATCGTCGTTCTTCATCTTGACTGGGATACTACCTTTACCTTTGAATGGAACCTTTGTGGTATCTCCAAAAGTAACTAGACCTTGCTTGGTCTCATCTAGATCACCAAATAACTCTCGGTAACCACACATGTGATTGCTGGCTCCAGTATCTAGATACCATATGTTCTCCTGTTTCTCGCCAAGTTCTTGTTGGACAAGAAATGCAGATGCTTCTCCATCATGCTTCTCTACATAGTTGGCTTGCTCACGTGTCTCCAACGGAGCTTTCCATCTGCATTCAGTGCTATAGTGCCCAAATTGATTGCAGCTATAACATTTGATATTTCTCTTGTCACGGTTATTGTAACCGCCTCCTCTTCCTCTAGGAGTGAATGCTTGTTGGCCTCGGCCTCCTCTGGTGGTGTTTCTGCCACCTCTTCCTCTGAAGCTTGTATTCCAAGATCCTCTTCCTCTTCCTTGGAATTTATGAAATCCTCCTCTGGATTGTTGACTTCCTGCTTGAGTGGTGTAGCCACCTGTTGAAGTCTCCCCTTGCTCATATCTGTCCTTGAAAGACAACTTTGCTTGTAAGGCATGCTCAATGGCCTTATCTTCATTTCGCATTACAATCTTCTGCTCATGAGCTTGCAAAGAACTCATAAGCTCATCCACTGTCAACTTGTCCACTTCCTTGGACTCTTCAATTGCGACAACAACATGATCAAATTTTGGATCTATGGATCTCAAAATTTTCTCAATAATTCGAGTGTCAATGAGGGCTTCTCCATTTCTTCTCATCTGGTTGACTATCACCATAATCCTTGTATGATAATCAGAAATAGATTCTGAGGACTTCATTCGTAATAATTCGAATTCTCCTCTTAACGATTGAAGACGAATCTTCTTGATTCTGTCAGCACCTTTGTATTTCTGTTGGAGAGCCTCCCATATATCATGTGATGTTTCAGCGGAAGCTATTATCTCGAATGTATCTTCATCAAGACCTTGATAGATGATGGTCTTTGCTTTGTTGTCCTTCTTTCTGTTGACTTTGAGGGCTTGCTTTTGTGCCTCTTGTAAAGCATCTTCTCTTTCTTTGGACTCTGGTTCATCATAACCAGTTTGTACAATATCAAAACACTCTTGTGACCCAAGAAATGCCTTCAATCTGATGCACCAACTATCATAGTTGTCTTTGGTCAGCTTCGGGATGAGTGTATGTGTACCTTCTGTAGTCATTTTGCTCTTTTAATGACTATATCGCCTTCTGGGAGCCGAATTTGACCCAACGGACACTGTAGATCAATCCGGAATTGTCCAAATAGTCGGGAACCGGTCTGACTTTGTTGAAATCGGGTCAGAAAATGGGTGAACCGGTCCAAACACCAATTCTGTACGGCGGGCGGTTCGCTGGGTTGAACCGGGAATATTCTGTGGAATATTCGGGGAATATTCTGGGAATATTCTCTCGCTCGGCTGCGGCTTGAACGCGGCTCGGCTCGGCGCGGAGGACGGCTCGGCTCGTGGCTCGGCTTGACTTGGCTATCGGCTCGGCTGACGATCGGCTTAGGCGGCTTACACGGCTCGAATATGGCGCGCGTGGACGACACTCGTCATCTTCCTCTGGCACGAGTGGCTGCGCGTGGGATACAGTCACCGGATCTTCAGGCGGCGCGTGTGGCTCACCGCGGTCTCCGATCGGGCTGATTTTTGCGACAGTGAACTCGTCTTGAGGAGCTCTACACTGTGGAATGATCAAAACTTGTTTTTGACAACTTTGAAAATTCGGATATACCCCAAAACTCTTCTGTTTTCCGACGAACGGGGCTCTGATACCAATTGTTGGTGGGAGGAACCACTGGTGGTGGCTTTGAAACACTCAGAGGGGATAAAACACACTGGTTTTATTACAAAATCCGAAGCTTACAATTAACACAAAAACAAAAGCTTAAACACGCCCTCTCTCTCTTTCTTTCTCTTTCAAGTGTTTCTCTCTATTCTCTCCACACAAATAAACACAAGCTGGGCACTCTATTTATAGACAAAAAACAGAATACGAAAATCTACTGTTCCAGGTGTGAAGGCGGCTGTTGACCAGCGGTGTGAAGGCGGCTGGCGGCTGCGGCTGGCGGCTGCGGCTGGTGGGTGGTTGCCTTCCTTGACTATCTAGGTGTTTCTAGATTGAGTTTATTCAACAAACATGACAGGTAATTTGCAAAGAAGATCAAATAACAAGGACTTGAAGGAAGAGCTAGAATTACCCTTCTTTAACATGGATGCCTTGGCTTGTGCAACAAATAACTTTTCTGTATCCAATAAACTAGGACAAGGGGGTTTCGGACCTGTTTATAAGGTAATAATTATCCATAAACAGTCATGCAATATAGCTTCTGAGTGTTCACGGTACAAACTCCAGGCACCAATGGAGTTCTGTGGTATTGAAATTGTTCCACTACTGAACCAACCTTTTTTTAGCATAAAAGGATGACTGATTGGAAAGAATTCCTGAACGGATACAGGCTGCATGAAATTCTCTGAGAATTCAGCAGTCAACGTATGATTTGCTTATGATGCTGAGTAATTATTTACAGGGAACATTAACAGATGGACGAGAAATAGCTGTCAAGAGGCTCTCTAAGAATTCAAGACAAGGACTTGATGAGTTCAAAAATGAAGTCAAACATATCGTGAAACTTCAGCACCGGAATCTAGTGAGGCTTCTTGGATGCTGCATTGAAGGAGATGAAAATATATTGGTCTACGAGCTTTTGCCTAACAAAAGCTTGGACTTCTACATTTTTGGTATGAATCTCACAAAACTTTTCAAAAAGCTCATCCAATGTTTCAAATTTAGCACTATTGAGCTTCCAAAATGGATTTGACATCAATTGTTTAGCCATCTATTGAGCATCGTTCGGAGCCCTTGGGAAGGTGGCTTTGCAGGGGAAGAGTTTTCCACTTTCATGCTGACAAATTCTTCCATATATGCATATGTAATTGTAACTCAAAATTCCTTGATCGTAACTTATCATCTCCTTTTTTCTTGTTCCTTCATCAACATTTATGAATCTGATAAGAGATGTAATGGATTGACTTGGGCAGATGAGACTCGAAGCTTGCTACTAGATTGGTCTAAGCGCTACAACATCATCAACGGGATTGCTCGAGGACTCCTTTATCTTCACCAAGATTCGAGACTAAGAATAATCCACAGAGATCTGAAAACCAGCAATATTTTGTTGGATTACGAAATGAATCCAAAAATCTCGGACTTTGGCTTGGCTAGAAGTTTTGGAGAAAATGAAACTGAAGCCAATACTAATAAAGTGGCTGGAACGTAGTGAGTGTCTTCATCTCCATCATACGCATTTTATCTTGATAGTCTGCAAATGGAACTTAAAATTCTATGAATACATGCAGTGGTTACATATCTCCAGAGTACGCAAATTATGGACTCTACTCGCTAAAATCAGACGTCTTCAGCTTTGGAGTATTGGTGCTAGAGATAGTGAGTGGCTATAAGAACAGAGGATTCCGTCATCCAGATCACCACCTCAACCTTATTGGGCATGTAGGTGTCACATATTATCTTTAACTTCAATAAATTCCAGATACCAAATGCCCGCACATGTTTAATGAGACCTGAACACTTTAAATCTTCAATGTGTTATTGACAGCATGGTTTTGTTAATCAGTCTTGGATACTGTTCAAACAAGGCAGGCCTCTGGAACTGGCTGCGGGATCAAAAGTTGAAACACCCTATTTGTCTGAAGTGCTACGTTCAATTCATGTGGGGCTATTGTGTGTGCAAGAAAATGCAGAAGATAGACCAAACATGTCATATGTGGTTTCGATGTTGGGTAATGAAGATGAATTGCCTCATCCTAAACAACCAGGATTCTTCACTGAGAGGGATCTTGTTGAAACAAGCTATTCATCGAGGCAGAGCAAACCACCTTCGGCGAACGTATGCTCAGTTTCAGTGTTAGAGGCAAGATAGATTACTTGTATTTTTATTTTTATGAAAACTTGTGTGCTTGTTTTGTGTCGCGTGATGTTTGTGATCGTGTGCTCATAAAAACTCTGCTGTATGTTTTCCGTGGCAAGGTTAATTTCTTGGAAATCATTCATCCTTTTGTTTACAGATTAGTGAGATTATTGGAAATTCAATCACTGAAAGAGAAAATATAAAATGTTTGTCTTATTAGTAGTTTTTCAGAATATATATATATATATATAACAGCAAGTTTAGCTTTTTTCTAGAACAATTCTACCTCCTTCGATGTTTTTTTTTTTTTTCTACGTAAATGGACGGCTCTAACTTAGCTTCTTCTTTTTTTCCTCCTCCTCCTCCTCCCTCTTTTACTCCTTGCTTTAAAAAAAAAACATTAACTTAATTTAAATAAATTATATATAAAAAAATTAATTTCAAATAAGTCGTGTAATTAATATATTTTAGTAAAACAAAAATAACTCTAAAAACACTTTTATTCTACATAATAAATAAACAAATTTTTTTTTTATATTTATATAATAAAATGTTGAAAATTTAAAATTTTACTCATATATCTCTCAAGCTTTTAGAGGGGAGGAATTTAAGCAAATTAGACTCTCGGCTCGGGCTAGGCTTGACTAAGGTCTAAACTTGGGTTTATTGTAAAATGACTTTTTGCGCTCTAAAACATTATTTTATCCCAACTTAGATTTGAGTTTGAGTCTGGTCCTTTAGGAATTACTAGTCCAATCCATGAATTGTAAAACTGATTAGTTTTCTTCTAGAAAGATTTTTGTAGATTTGAATAGTTTTTTTGAGCTCAAAAGACATCTAATTTAAAGTTATAAATATTTCGGTTTAATTCAAATTTTATGGAGAGTTATCAAAGCTAATAATGAGAGAATTCTATTAGCTTTTGGTTTCTAAAATTAACTGTAAAAATTATTGAAGAAGAGTGTTTTTAGGTTGGTTTTTCTGCATTGTTTGGATATATTTTTCTATAGAATTTGAAATTCTTCTTCATATATTTTCTCATCTTAAATCTTTTGGTTTGTTAAGCTTTATTCCCTTTTTCTTTCCTCTTAATCTAGAGCTTAGTTTCATTCCTTGTAGAAAGACATTGAGTATAATTCATTTGTGTTTATTGGACCTTGTTTATAAGTACATCTAATAGTACGAGATTTCACAATTTTACCGACAAACCGAATTCGTCGGTATAAGATTCAGACTTTGTATAAAACCTTTTATATTTTCTCTTTCAGTGATTGACTTTTAAGTGATACTTCAAGTGAAACTTTTAAGTGTTACATGCACTATGAAGAGAAAACTGAATATGAAAAAGAAAGCATTTTTAGCCGAACAATTAAGTATCATTCTTCAAAACAATAATGCTTTGAAATATAAAGACCCTGATTGTCCTATAATTTCTTGCTTTAATTTTTTGGAGAACATAAAATTGAAAGACTAGTAGTTATTGATACTTAAAAGTCAATCACTGAAAGAGAATGATGATATAAAACATTGATAAAAATGCACTTTTAAGTACTAATCAGGTTGATATGGTTCTTTGACAGTATATGTAGTTTATTTATGTGTTTACTTGTTTTATAGCTTTTTCCATAGAAATTTGTTGTATGAATGTATAATTTGTACATATAAAATGGGTTTGTTTGAATTTTAAAAATTTGTATTTGTTTGTCATTTTATGAAATTGAGTTTGATTTTGTAACCTAAATGTTTTATAATGAAAATAATGGCTTATTTAATTGATACATTTTACATTTTATCAATTTTATTATTACATTGAATGTTTTGGTAAATTTGGAGGAAATTAATTATTTGGAGAAAATTGATAATGATTTAAAGGTACTTTTAAAATAGATTGATTAAATTTGAGTTAAACCAATTATAACAAATTAGTTGGGTACCCATAATGGTTTTAGTGCACATTATTAATTAAACATATGTGTTGGCTTATATACAGATGGATTCAATCCATTCAGGTTATCTGATGCACCATATTCTTATTGGTTGATGATACTCGTCAGAGATGTGTATGATGCCAAAGTTCATGTTCTTATATGTAGTCATACCTAATTTTAATAGCCTATATACGAATATAAATGTTTATCTTTAATCGTTGATTGATAAGTTGAAACAGTCGTGGTCATTCAACACTTTGATTTATGATGTTTCGAGGAAATAAAAGTTATAGATGATGGCGACTTTGATATAGACTATCAATGATTTTCTTGCGTATGAAATAGTTTTTGGTTGAAGCACGTATAGAAAATCAGCATGTCTATACTTTATGGAAAATCACAAGGTCTTCACCTTAACAAATGGTGGTAGAACTTCTTTTTATATTTCTACCGGAGGTTCTTGCCAATCAATCACAATTATAGAAAAGACTTTTTTATAGGTAAAGTTGAAAGGGATGTTAGACCTTTGGTACCATTAGGTGAAGAATTGGATGATGTGATCTCACAATACAAGGGCATTATAATTGGTTTTCAATCTGGTATGTAGAAGTTTCATGGTTTTGGTGTGGCCATCAATTGGGTTAAGCAAAGTATTTTTTTGGGAGTTTCCTTATTGGAATAACAATCTCCTCCTCCATAATCTGGATGTCATGTATATAAAAAAAAACATGTTTGAAAATATTTTTAACATGGTGATGGACGTGAAAGAAAAGACAAAGGACAACATGATTGCTAGAATAGATATACTTTTGTTATTTCACTGTAAAAATATAGAGTTAGTTTATGATGGTTCACGGGTCACAAAGCCCAAAGTTAACTTTGCCTTAGACAAAAATGCACAGTTACTTGTCTATCAATGACAAAAGAGTCTGTGTTTTCTTGATGGATATGCTTCAAACATATCTAGATTGGTGACTATGAAGGATGATAAACTGTATGGAATGAAAAGTCATGACTACCACGTGTTTATACAAACATGCATTCTACTTGCATACCGGGATTTATTGTCAAAAGGGATATGACATGCACTTTTAAATATCAATCATTTTTTTAGAGATATATGCTCTAAAACGTTGCATACCCAACACATAGAGAAGCTTGAAACAAATATCATCCAAAAAATCTGAAAACTTGAGATGATATTCCCTTCATTATTCTTTGACTTAATGAAACATCTACCTATAAATCTATTATTTGAGGTAAAAATTAAAGGCCTTGTCCAGTATACATGGATGCATCCATTCGAGAGCTTATGAAGTACACAATCATCTTAATTAAACATCTCTTATTTTTAAAAAAATTTAAAACATTCATTTAATTCCATACATATACTTGTTCAACCTAAAAAAAAAGTTAAAAACAAAGAGTATGTCAAGGCTTCATATACGAGGCTTATATTGTTAAATAGATCTCAATATTTATCTCGTACTATTTTGAGCCTCATTTGATAATAAGAATCAACCGCGTTCCAAGTCATGATGATGTGGGGAACTGCTTTCAAGTGTAAATTTGTCAATATTTTTCCATTCTGGATGCCTTTTACCAAAAAATATTGTGAGGGGAAAATACTTGATAAAAATTGAATTCGAAAATGTTTATAAAGTTATGCTATTTAAATAAATTGAGAATTTTATTTCATAAGTATAATATTAACATGTTGTAATTTTTAAATAATTTTTCTCTTATACTCTCATGAACTAATAGATTGAAAAATTCATTATAGGCTACATTGCCAATGTCTACTATCTTAAAATTCATATATGACTGAATCTTAAATTTTCCAATTGAAAGATGAAAAATTTTCCATGTGGTAAGGAATGTTTCTATTAATACATAATTTCATTAAACATTTCTCTTTTATTGTTAATGATTGTAATTATGTACCGGGTTTATCAATTGAGAAAGAATGCTAGTGATAGTTTGAATTTACTTTGTTTAGGTCTTGAAAGAAATCTCAAGTACTATAATGGGTATTTAATCAATAAATCTCAAGTACTAAAGAGTATGGTTAGGGTAAAAAGATCTATAATAGTGGAGTTTGTGTTAAGGGATTAACTTCTAATGAGTTTGAAGCTAATTATTATGGAAAGTTTGAAGAGGTTATTTAACTAAAATATCATTGTGAGCTTAATAAAGTCTTTTTATTCAAATTTATTGGTATGATACCACCAATAGAGGAATAAAAGTAAATCCCCCAGCATAGTTTGGTTGAAATTAATACAAAGTTGTCACACCCTCATGGCAAAGCGCGCCCTTGCGGCAACCCTCGATTGATTACGAGTTTTTTTTGGTTTATTGTGTAAAGGAGTCGCCACCTAGTATTTTGATTACTAGGAACCCTAACTAGTCTTTTAGAGATTCTAAGGCAAGGCACTGGTTATGTAAAGGGAAGGTATTAGCACCCTTAGTACGCCCTACCTAAGGTAAGCAGCTTGGTGTTTGGTTTGCTTTATAATTGCTCTGGTGTTGGTGTTTTCTAATCCCATCAGTTTTTTGAGGTTTGATTTAAACTAAATTTATTAAGATAGAAATCCAAGGAGATTCCATGTGCTTTAAAAGCTCATTTTCCCCTTAGTATTTCAAGAGTTTGCGACTCTTAAATCGCAAGGAGGAGGGACAAAAATTTAGAAATATAGAGCGCTTTAAAAAGCCTATTTTTGCCTTCGTGTTTTATACTCTCACGACTCGTAAACCGTGCAATAAAAAATTGAAATGTCATCGATTATAATCAAGGCTTCTTCAAGGATTTGTGAGGACTTATTATTCCTAGAAAACTATTTTGGATATTTACCACTTAGGGTTTCTTTATCCAAATATTAACAGTGAATAATAACAAGTTATTCCCAATAATATTTTGGATATTCATCCCTTTGGGATTTCTTTATCCAAACATTAACGGTGAATAATAGATAAATCCCCCTTAAAATAAGATTTTTTATTTTTTAGAATATTAGACAATACCCTCTGGAGTTTTACAAACATGTAGTAAAATCCAGAAATGCAAGAAAATAATTTTTGTATAAAATAGAGCGTTCAAAACATGTTAAGGTATTGGTCGTAGGGAACACACAAAAAAACGTTTTTTTGATATATATGTATATTTGTCATAATGCGTCGAAAACCAGGTATTCTAAATAAGAGATTTATATTTTTTACAACATAACAAAATTTTAGAGCTTAAAATAAATATGCCAGAAAATCATAAATCTCTTTCTCTTCCTTTTATTTTTTTTTTGAAAGAAAAAAAAAACAGCAAGTTCGGTCTGGTCACTTACCCAAGCAAGTGACCCATCAAGACACAGAAAAGGGGCATAGTCCTGTCAATGAACAAGGAAAAATGCATGCAAAGAGACCACATTACTGTTCAAGTGCATTAAAATCCACTTGAACAATGCAAACATAAAGTAAAAATGGCGATGTTTGAAGCCTTGCTGGCTAGTCGATCAGTATTGTTGTTTGCTTTATAAGCTCTTTCCCTCCTATTCTTTGTTGGTGTTCTTCTTCTGAGTTTCACCTCCGTAATCTTTGTCCCTCTCTCTCTCAACTGATTTTCTGCACTTTCTTCTTCCCTATTCTGTAGATATTATATGCAAAAAAAAAAAATGAAAGCAGAGACTAAACGACAATCCCTGCTTGTTTCTGGTTTCTCTTCCCTTTTTTGCTTTTTTTTTTCTTCTTTCTCTTCTACTTCTTGCCTTCCCGATCTCAAAGTAATGCAAGAATGAAAGAAAAAAAACTCCCTCGTTCTTTGTTTTTTTTCCTCTCCTATTGCCTATCTCTCTTACGCTTTTTCTTGTCTTTCTTTTCTCCTCCTTTCCTCCCCCCTCTCTACTAGGTTAGTAAAGGGTTTATATAGCCTGATCATAGCTCTTACTTAGGAAACATTTAATGTAATAATTCTAGGATGCAAATCCCTGCTGATTTTGCAGTAAAAAACACAAAAAGGAAACTTAAATATTTTGATTCCTATTCTCATTTTAGCAATTAGTTTCTAGTGATCAAGAGGGTGGTACAACTCCTTTCTTTCCTTCCATAGCTGGGACCATGAGGCACCAATTGTTTCCTTTGTGTTGAGGCAATAAAAACATGGTCTGCAGCTCTAAAAATCAGGTGTGACAATTAAGGAAAACAATAGGAATTTGTAGAGAACAAAAGGAAAGAACTCAGCCCCGAAGGTTTGTGCACGAAAGAAATCAGACGAGGGGAGAGGTTGTTCTCAAAATGACAATGGATAGTGTTATGTTAATTATATCTTCATGAAGGGGCTGTGCAGTTTGTGTCAAAAGAAAAGGTAGTACGACATCGTAAAAGCTAGCTTCCATATTTTCTTTTTCTGATCGAATCTTTGTTCTTCAATTTCTTCATCCAGCAAAATTTCTTTCTAATTTTATCTTCAATTAACTTCCTTATTTTAGCACCTTTTCCATTTTCCCTGGTTTCAAAAAAAAATCTTCAAATTGGCCTGCAATTGGTCTTCAAACTTTCAGCATCTTGCAATTGTGTCCTTGCAAACTTGGGCAAAAATCCTTCTAGCTGCAGGAATCCCTACTTTCACATTAGATATTCAAATGGGAATATCTTGAGCTTTTTATATCAAAATCAAGCGATTCAAAAGCCCAAATTTATCTACACATCCAGGAATACAACTTTGATGAATGATTCAAAGTGAGATAAATTCGTTTTAAATAAAAGAATTTCAACCAAACTCGGCTGGAAACCTTCTTATGGCAGGATTCTATGTTTTCACGATAGATTTCAAACAAGAATATCTTGAGCTTTTGATATCACAATCAAGCAATTCAGAAGCCCAAATTTATCTATGTGTCCCAGACTAGAACTTTGATGAAGGATTCAAAGTGAGATAAAATTATTTTAGATAACAGAATCTGACAGGGATCTGGTTGGTCAAAATGGTTTTCTTGATCTGACATTGCCGAGCATTCAGACCTGATTGAGAGTCTGCCTTGAGAACAGTTACCCCTTGGATCCAATAAAGCTGTATGTCAATTTTCAACATGTCATGAGTGACAAAATATAGCTAGGATGGTTAGATATCGTACGAAACAAAGTAAGAAACAAAGCCTAAGTTGGAACAAAAAATTACGACAGTAGTAGAATCAATTTTCTTTTAAAAAAAGCAAATTCTGATGGATTTATACAAAGACTCCTTATCAACCTAAGAAACCTAATGCTTTTGGCAGCAAAGTGGGAGGATAAAAATAGTAGAAAACAACTCAAACAGGGTTCAAAAAAATATTTCTTCCCTTCACTTTTGTCAATTTTCTAGCAAACATGAGCTACACTCATGCACTTAGTCCAAAAGTGGTACATGCCATCTTCAACATATGGGGTCCAAAAATGAGTAACAACAAAAGTGATATGATCCGGGCAATGAAAAAACAATCAGATTCAGATTTTGATGTAAAATGCGCAATTGTTGGATCGGACTGAAATTTTTCGTTGAGTCTCCTCACATGTTTTCCTACCTTAGGTTAAAATTTCAAGTCAATCAGAGTTTGGAAAGGCATCACAATACTGGTTAACATAGGTTTCATGAATTTTGTTATTTACTTTCTTTTGACTTGTGCACTTCCTATATGGCTAAGATTCTTTTTCTACAAGGTTGTGGCAATTGGTTTTGGAAATTTCCTAGTCTTGCAAGAATATTTAATGGGCAACAATATAGTTTCTATTTGACTATATGGAATCCTTATGGTGTATGGAAACAATTATTATATCCTCATTATAATAGGAATCTATCATTAAAAAAGTTTTCAAGTCAGCTAAGAATACTTTGCAAACAAGGAAACTAAAGAGGAGACAACTTCAAATTTGATTATCCTAGCTTGTATGAGACTTCTAAAGGGCAGCAAATCTGATTCTATCACATTCATGATATTAAATTCGGATATATTATTGTTATTATTATTTTCTTCTTAGTTTAGGGTTTATTTATATTATTTAGGTTTAATTGTAAGTGGACATCATATAAGTCCATATAAGGGGTCCATTAAAGTTTGTTTTAGTCTAGAGTCAATATAAATAAAGACATAACCAGACATGTAAATTAGACAATTCAAATTAATAAAACTTCTTGCTTGCCACACGTTTTATGTGTGTGTTGGTGAGATACTCTCCCTTTCTTAGTTCTCTAAAGAATTGAAAAATGACTTATCGAAAAACAACTGACTTCATTGCGTCATCCTGATTAGCACTTAAAAGTGCATTTTAATCAAGGTTTTATATCATCATTTTGCACTTGAAGTATCAATAACTCCTTAACTAAAGCATGTTTTATAATAACATATCTAATAATATAAGATACCTTTAATTAATGGTAAATATTCATCTTAAATGCAGGTCTGTCACATAAATAAAAGGATTGATTGATGAGTTTAAGTACTAGAATTGAAAGGACAAAGAGAGGGTTAAACTTAGAAAAGAGATGCTGGTTCAGTCCAAACTGAAACACTGTCTGGTTATTGGGTCATATATGGAGCTGTAGATCTCCAATTTAGGTCTGCTTTATATGGATGGAAAGGTAAGACATAGGTCTACAACTTTCATGTGGAGTCTAAGATTTAGAAAGGCCATTTTCAACTCCAAATTGTAGCAACAATGGAGAAGTCCTATTCTATCCTGCAGCCCAGACATTATTTAGTGTTTAGCCCATATCTCGAGTTCTAGAAGTCCAAATGAACTCAATTGTTTTTTTCTAAAAAGATAAGATAATTTCCTACAACTTTGATGAGTACAGTTGGTTCCAATTCTTATGTTAGCAATGACGTTTTGTTCAAACAAGAAGATAAGGAATTTTACCAAGTCAAGAGTTGGCCACCCACCCAACAATTAGTCATCAAATCAATAGTTGCAAAATTCGGCCTATAAAAGAAGCCATTTGCTATGCATTTAGGAGCTTGGTTGTTCAGATTAAGAACTTGCTCTTGCTCTCTCCCTTTATATTTTTTTGTAATTCTTAAGTTTTGCTTTCATTAATATGTTGTTTATGCTTTTCATTTCCTTTCCTTTACTTAGTTAGCTTGTATCTTATTTATGTTCTTATTTTTTTTAATTTATGTTTCTCTTCTTTATTATGTTTAGCTAATTTTATTATATCAAGGTGAAAAGGTTACACTAATGGTGTAAGAATAAATATAGTGTAAACTCAACATGGACCTTAATGTTTAATATTAACATGTCTTATTTTAATCTTACTAATTCTTAATACCTTACTTGTTAAATGGTTAATCTAGATTTGTATTGTATAACACTTGGTACAATAAATGCTTGGCACTCTCATTGACTAACCGTATGGTATAACCTACAATTGTGCTATGAAAGACACTTGATTTGTTGTTAACATAAGTTAGCATCATGAATTTCTGACAATATTTAAAAGTTTGGTGTTACTTAAATAAGATAATTAATATGATCATGTTAACAATTTATAATGAGCTATTAATGACAAATCATCCGATTATAACCTCCTTTGTGTGTTGTCTCCAATTGAATAACAATAATTTATACTATCCTTATTTGAAATATCATTAGTGGATCCTCTAACCTTGATATTTTTTTTATCATTATTTAATACTTACATTAATCTTTCATCTCAAAGTTCTCATCAACTTCTTCTTCTTCTTCTTCTTCTTCTTTATTACTATTACTATTATTATTGTTGTTGTTGTTGTTGTTGTCGATAATTTATATAATTAACCTCCTTGTGGTTCGACCCTGGTCTTGTCGGGTTATTTATTACTTCGACACTCCTACACTTGGGATAAGACATCAATCTTTTGATCATGTCGCATCCTTATACTTCTTGTTTGTGAATCAATATTCATTGAGTGGGGATTTTTGTTTCTAATAGTATTGTGCCTAAATATATGTTATCTTTGTGTCACACTCTTATCAAACCTGATTTACTTGGCTTTTCAAGAATTGATGTCTTTGCATATGGGTTGCTTGATCGCATGTTCATGAGATTCACATTATTTTGATATTAGAGCTTGGCTCCATTAATCAGGTTATATCTTTTTATTTCTTGTATTTTTGTTTTTACCTTCCGCGTCAATTTTTCTTTGTGTTGTTTTTGTTTCGAGTCTGATCTTGTTTCAAATCAGTTTCGGTTAGATTGTCTTCTTCCTATGTTATTCTTGATTAGTTGAAAACCTCATGAACACGCGGTCAAGCAACCAACACGCAAAGACACTAAATTGAACTAGAAAAAAAAAATAAAAGAGAGAGAATCACAATGTAAAACATCTATAGAGATTTTTAGAATTTTTATTTGGGTAGAAAAAATTATTTTGTTATTTTTTCAATTCTTGATTTTTAAAAAAGAAAAAAGAAAGTTGTCAGAAAATGATGAAATAGAAAGAAAGTTGTCAATTGACCATATTATGAAAACTAAAAATGATGATCTTTGTTTTGATGAGTTCTCTTCTCAAGAAGCGTTCAATGAAGATGGTATCTCCCTCTAAACATACTACAAAAAATAGATTAAGATCTGTTTGTTGTTTTATTTCATTTTTAGAAGTGATTTTGAGATATTTTGTTTCGAGGTTTGTATTGTTTTTATAGAAAAGTTATTGGTTTTCTTATTTATTTTTATTTGTTTCTATTTAGTTTAAGAAAATATTTTCTTTAAGTTATTTTTATTTTATTCTATTTAGTTTAAGAAATTAGATATTATAATCAGTAATTTTATTTTTCCTATTTAGTCTAAAAATTCCTATAATAACTCTATAATTATTTGTTAGGATTTCTCTTTCTTTTAAAAATAGATCTAGCATAGGATCTTTACCTTGTCAGAATAGTTGAAGAGAAATGTTAAATAAAAAACTTTCAAAAACTGTCTTGGAGAAATTACTCTTCAATTGAATTGTTGATTGCTCTAGAAACTCTTGAGGATTGCAGGAGTGATCTTTACGACATTAATGCCACTTGAATTTTAATTTGGCAGGGGTAATTATATTCTACAAAGACTCATTTGACAGATGAGAGATGTAATGGAATTTATTAGTAAATCCAAAAAAAAAACAATTATGGGTAATTATTATTATATTTATTATAGAATAGGATTCTAATATAGGATGTTGTAATCGTTACTATTACTCATGTATCTATCAGAATAGGATTATAATATAGGATGTTGTAATCATTACAGTTACTGCAGTGTTCTGCTGCCTCTATATAAATAGGAAGGTTGGCTAAGGCACAACCCAACACATTCCATTATTCTCAACTTGGTATCAGAGCCACAAAACCTTAAAATAAATTAAACCTACTTTTGTCACAACCTCCCTTCTTTAATGGAACAGTCGCCACATACATCTTCAAATTCTACAGCACCAGCAGTCCAACTTTCTTCTTCTCTAACAGTGCAGCCCTCTTCTCTTGCAGCGCCTCCTCTTCTTTCCTCTGTTGCGTCACCACCTGGATTCTCCTTTGCCATGGTTGGTGAACGCCTCCTCTTGCAGCCCACGTTTGCGGCCTCTGCTACGTCTGCTGCCGCAAGCATTATCTCCCTTTCTCACACTCATCAAGTCATCTCCCTCAAATTAACAAACACCAATTATTTATATTGGCGTATGCAGATGCTGCCTTATCTCCTAGGCCAAGGAGTTTTTGGTTTTGTTGATGGCTCCAACACATGTTCTTGCCCATGATGGTATCTCTCTTCAGGTAAATCCGCTTTTTTCAAACCTGAAAACAACAGGACCAACTCATTCTAAGTGCTCTTCTTTCCTCCCTATCTATGGAAGTTTTGCATCTTGTTGTTGGCTGTCAAAGTTCTTGTTCAGCTTGGGGCACTCTTGAGTGAGCTCTCGCTTCAACCTCCAACTCTCGTATTATGCAACTTCACGGCTCTCTTCAGGATCTTCGATAGGGTGATGAATCAGTAACTCAAGTTATGCAAAAAGTGAAGGCCTTATTTGATTAATTGGTCGTTGCTCGTCGGCCAGTTTTGCTTGAAGATTTCAATTTATATGTGTTTCGTGGTCTTCGGGGAGAGTTTAAAGACTTAGTTACCAGTCTTATTACCAAGGCTGAACCTTTATCATATGCAGATCTTCACAACCATCTCCTCACACATGAATTTCTTCACAAATCTTCTGCTGCCATACATGCTCCTCTGCTGCCCATACCCAGCATTCCATCTTCTGCTCTTGTTGCGCAGCGCCAGACTTTTGGCAATTCTAGCCGCAGTAGGGGCCGCTTCAACGGTGGCTGGCGTCCCAACCAGTCTAACAGCAGAGGCAACCGATTTGCTGGCTCCAGACCTAATCACCGTAGCTTCCAAAACTCCTCCTTCGGTAACAATAGCTAGGGCTTTTGGCAGCGCAATAGGGGGCAGAATCCACGCTGCCAACTGTGTCAGAATTTCAGCCATACAGCTCCCCATTGCTCTCAATTCCAGCAGCGAGGTTATGGCCAACAACCTACTGCCAACCTAGTGCAGCAGAATCTGTCCTCAACCGGTTTTGTTGATTGGTTTCCGAATACCGGTGCCAATCAACACGTCACACCTGATCTTGCCGCCCTGACCGCTTCAGAACCGTATCTTGGTAATGATAATTTGCATGTTGGTGATGGTAAGGGCCTTCCTATATCTCATCTTGGTCATACAAAAATATATACACCACATCGTTCTTTCACCTTATCTAATGTTCTTCATGTTCGAGCAATCACAAAACCTCTGCTCTCTGTTCAGAAATTTTATCTTGATAATAATGTTTATTTTGAATTCACCCTCGTGTGTTTTATGTCAAGGATTTCAACACCCATGAAGTCCTTCTCTCAGGTCAGAGTAAAGATGGTCTCTATGCCCTGACCAAGTCTTCCGTCACGTCAGTTCCTTAAGCCTATTGGTCTCCCTACACTTCTGCCTCTGCCGATTTATGGCATCGTCGACTAGGTCATCCTACTTCACATATTTTTCAATTGTTAATCGTGAAAAATAAGATCATTTGTAACAACAAACGTCTTAATTTTCAATGTCAAAGTTGTCCTTTAGGAAAATCATCGTGTTTGTCTTTAGGACCTACGAGTCATAAAACTTCTGCTCCACTTAAATTAATTTTTAGTGATGTATGGGGTCCTGCTCCTCTTTTTTCTTCAGATGGCTATCGTTATTTTGTTATCTTTGTTGATGCTTATACTAAATAAGTATGGTATTATCCTCTTATTGCCAAGTCTGATGTTTACTCTATTTTTCATCAATTTCAGACCCTTGTCGAACGTCAATTTTCATTAAAAATAAAATATGTTCAAACTGATTGGGGCGGTGAATACCAAAAACTATCCACATTTTTTTAGACCATTGGTATTCATCATCGTCTGATTTGTCCCCACACTCATGAACAAAATGGAACAGTAGAGCGTCGTCATATGCATATTGTGGAAACAGGTCTTACTCTTTTAGGGCAATGTAAAGCACCTTTTCGATTGTGGAATTATGCTTTTGAAACCTCTATTTATTTTATAAATCGCATGCCTACTCCTATTATTGCCCATCGCTCTCCGTTTGATTGTTTATTTCAACGGTCTCCTGATTATCATTTTTTACGTACCTTTGGGTGTCTCTGTTTTCCTTTTCTGCGTCCATATAATAATTATAAATTGGATTTTCGTTCCTCTCTATGTGTGTTTTTTAGATATAGTTCCTCGCATCTTGGTTATCGATGTCTTGACATTGCATCTCACCGTATTTATATTTCCCGTCATGTCCACTTCCATGAACATGTATTTCCATTTGATAATTCTGAACAGATTGCAAAGGTCTCCACCACAACCCCCACCCCACCCGCTTCTGTCACCCTCCCAAATTTGCTAAACCACCCACCGCCACCCACTTTCACTAGCCACCCAAATAGCCCACAACACTCCACTTTGCCACTCCAAACAGCCACCCGACCACAGCCTCCATCCATCCCTTAGCCATCATCCCATGCTTGTTTATCTAACCCTTATGATGCAGGTTCAGATCGTCAATTGGTCTCCTCTCCTCATGGTCTTGGGGCACTTTCTAGTCCCTCCTCTGCTTCGCCTTCCCTGGCCAGCACTCCTGCAGCTTTAGTCTCAGCTTTAGTCTCTACTTCCAGCCCCTCCTCTGCTGACAGTCCTGTGCTTGAGGCTACTTCTTTATCATTCTCTCCCACTGGTCTGCAACTTATGGTTGATTTGTCTTCTTATCAGCTGCCACAGGTCTCCTCGCTACAATCGTCTTCCCCTGCGTCTCCACCAGCACACAGCAGACATCCTATGACTCTTAGACCACGGCAGCCGAAGACAACTAATCTGGTTGCTTTCGCTACCGCTACTTCTACCTCCACACGGGTACTGTATTCTTCCTCTTCTGAGCCTTTTGCATTCTCTGATGCTGACCGGTATGCAGTTTGGCATAATGCTATGTGTGATGAGATCGTCGCTTTACACGAAAATCACACTTGGTCTTTGGTTCCATTTCATCCTTCGATGAACGTTGTTGGCAGTAGATGGGTATATCGGATCAAACGTCGTGTTGATGGTAGTATTGAGCGCTATAATGCGCGCCTTATTGCTAGAGGTCTTACCAAGCAGGAAGGTATTGATTATTCTAAAAACTTCAGTCCAGTTATTAAGCAGGCCACTGTCCGATTGGTTTTCTCTATTGCGGTTTCACGAAATTGGAAGATTCATCAACTTGATATTCATAATGCCTTCCTCAATGGTGTTCTTACTGAAGAGGTCTACATGAAACAGCCTCTAGGTTTTGTTGACTCTTCTCTTCCATCTCATGTGTGGAGATTGCACAAATCATTGTATGGTTTGAAACAGGCACCGAGAGCATGGTACACTCGTCTAAGTGATTTTTTGCTCTCCATCGGTTTCCGAGCTTCCAAGGTTGACACCTCCCTGTTTATCTTATCTGATGATACTAATATCTGTTATGTCCTGGTGTATGTTGATGATATTATGCTCACGGGTAGCAACTCTGCTATGCTCCATCACCTTATACAGTTACTCAGCTCTGAGTACAAGCTTCGTGACTTAGGTGTTGTTCACTACTTTCTGGGTATTGAAGTTCAATCTACCAGTATGGGTTTAATGCTGCGTCAACATAAATATATTCTTGACATCCTCACCCGAGCTGGTATGACTTCCTGCAAACCAGTTGATACTCCAGTCTCCCCTTCAAAAGTCATTTTATTACTGGATCATTCATTCTCTGATCCTACACGATTTCATCAAATCATGGGTGCTCTTTAATATCTTACCTTCACCTATCCAGATATATGTTTTGCTGTTAATAGAGTCTGTCAGTTTATGCATGCTCGTACAGATTCTCATTGGGCCGCTGTCAAATGTATTTTACGCTATCTTAAAGGTACGACATCTTATGGTTTCCATATCACTCGAGGCTCCTCTTTTGCTCTACATGGCTTTACAGATGCAGATTGGGCTGGTAGTATTGATGATCGCAAGTCTACGGGCGGTTATCTTGTCTTTTTTGGTCAAACGTCGATTTCTTGGAAATCCGGCAAGCAACGCACTGTTGCTCGCTCCTCTACCGAGGTTGAGTATAAAGCCCTTGCTGATGGTACCGCTGAAGTCATTTGGCTTCAATACTTGTTAACAGATTTGCAGGTTCCCTCATTCTTTGCCCCTACCATTTGGTGTGATAATCTTGGTGCTACCTATCTCTCAGCAAATCCTATCTTCCATGCTCATAGTAAGCATGTTGAAGTGGATTATCACTTTGTCCATGACCGTGTTGCCAAGAAAGAAATTCAGATTCGTTTTGTTCCCTTTACTAAATCGCTTCCTAAACCGCCGATGTCTTCACTAAACCGCTTCCTGTTGCATCCTTTACTGCTTTTCAATTCAAGCTCCGGGTTGATCCCCCACCCTCAGCTTGAGGGGGCATATTATAGAATAAGATTCTAATATAGGATGTTGTAATCATTACTGTTACTCGTGTAACTATTAGAATAGGATTCTAATATAGGATGTTGTAATCATTACAGTTACTACAGTGTTATGCTGCCTCTATATAAATAGGAAGGTTGGCTAAGGCACAGCCCAACACATTCCATTATTCTCAACTATATTGATCGTAGCTATAATTATTTTTATAATTTTTTAAGCACAATAAAATTATTAATTTATCTTGAACCAAAAATTTCTTAAAACTAGCATTCAAGGGCCTTTTGTCATTTTGAATTTTTAAGTATAGTAAAATGATTCAGTTACTCTTATTTAAAAAAAAAACATAAGTTTAGGGGTTTTTTAGTCTTTTTAATTTGGTCGAGAGCAATTTGATCTTTTAATAGACATGAAATAATATTAAAATAGAAAAATTGATGGCACGTGTAGCATACGTGACACCATGTGGGAGGCGTCTACAACCTTCTCACAGTGCATGTGGCACCTTCCAATAGCCAAAAAAATCATTTTATTATGTTGTTGGAATTATCACGACTTCTTCCTGTATGACGACACGAGATTGTGATGATGGGATGAATTGTGGTTGGCTGGGGCTTTCTTTCTTTTTTTTCTTTTCTCTCACCTTCCATTGAAAACCATGCTAGCAATTTAAAATTTCAAAGTTGTCATTTTAGTTATTGATATTTTAACTTTGATCTTTATTCTTTTAATTTCTTACTGGAAAGCTAAAAATCATTAGTGTTTTCTCTGGTTTTCTTGTTTATTTTTTTGGTCAAGAAATATTGGATTCATTGAGTTCAATATCAATGGAACAATTTAAAAGCTGGTTTGATATTATTGTAGTAATATTTTTTAAAGTGTTTTTCTTTTAAAAATACACTAACATAATTTTTTTAAAAAAATTTATTTTCGACATCAGCATATTAAAATAATCTAAATATATATATATAATAATTTTAAAAAACACACTTTTAAAACACAAAAATAAACAAGCTAAAAGTATTCTTTCCTGGCTATCTTTTTCATGGTTAACGAGTTTTGAAATAGTCTAATAAGCTTCACAATCTTCCCAAGGCTACTGATTAGTACTTAAAAGTGTATTTTTATCAAGGTGTTAAATCATCATTTTACACTTGAAGTATCAATAACTCCTAAATAAACATGTTTTATAATAACAAGTCTGATATTATAAGATACATTTAATTTATGGTAAATATCCATCTTAAATGTAGGCCTCTCACATAAATGAAAGGATTGATTGATAAGTTTAAGTATTGGAATTGAAAGGATAAAGAGAGGGTCAAACTTAGTAAAGAAATGTTGGTTCAGTCCAAACTGAAATATTGTCCAGTCATTAGGTCATATCTAGATCTGTAGACTTTGGATTTAGGTCTTCTTTGTATGGATGGAAAGCTAAGACATATGCCTAAAACTTTCATGAGAAGTCCAAGATTTTTAAAGGTCGTTTTCAAGTCCAAATTATAGCAACAATGGAGAAGTCTGAATATGTCCTGCAGCCCAGACATTGTTCAATGTTCAGCCCATATCTTGAGTACTAGAAGTCCAAATGGCCTCAATTTTTTTTGCCTAGAAAAATTTTAGAAAGCTAAAAGTCCAAATGGAGACAATTTTAGAAAACTTTCATGGTTAAGTTTGTTCAAATTCTGACGTTATCAATGACGTTTGGTTCAGAAAAAAAGATAAGGATTGTCACCAAGTCAAGAGGTGGCCACCCTCTCAACAATTAGTCATCAAATCAATAGTTTTAAATTTTGGCCTATAAAAGGAGGCATTTGCCATGTATTTAGGCATCTTGGTTGTTCAGATCAAGATCTTGCTATTGCTCTCTTTATTTTTAATTTGTAATGTTCAAGTTTTATTCCATGTTATATTTTCATTAATCTCTTGTTTATGCATTTGATTTTCTTTACTATACTTATATAATCATGTTCTCCTCTTGTTTATTTATGTTTCTTTTCTTCATAATGTTTAGCTAAGTTTATTATATCAAGGTGAAAAGAGTTTAAGAGTTTAAGAAAATATGATTGCAACCCAATACTCGTTAGCGTCACACTTTTCTTGTTTAGTTTTAATTCAACTTTTTTGGAGAGTAATCAAAGTTGATAATGAGAGAATTCTATCAGTTTATGGTTCCTAAAATTGTCTATTAAAGGGATTGAAGAAGAGCGTTTTTAGGTTGGTTTTTCTGCACTATTTAGATATATTTTTCTACAGAATTTGACATTCTTCTTCATATATTTTCCATCTTAAATCTTCTGGTTTTTGAAGCTTTATTCCTTTTTGTTTTCCTCGTAATCTAGAGCTTAGTTTCAATCTTTGTAGAAAGACATTGAGTATAGTTCATTGTATTTGTTGGACCTTGTTTATGAGTGCACCTAAATAAAAAGGTGTTGTTGAAATCCTGTGAGGCTTATTGAAGTGAGTTTTTTTTTTTTTTCACAAAGTGAGGAGTAATAAAGCTTTAAGGATAAATAAGTTACTTTTGGCAACAAAAAAAAAAAAAAGGAGGTTGGTTACATTTTAAAATCTTCAACAAGTAATTACTTTAAACTGGTTTTGTTTAAGTATTTTTTTATACAAATTTAGTATACATGCCAACACTTTATTTCTATATCTTATGCAAGTTTATATATTTATTTAGTATGCATGCTATCATTTTTTTTATTGCAAGGTTATCATATTCTTGTTGGGTCCCAAAATCAATAGACGTAGCGAAAATGATAAATTTAAAGTAATATTTGTGAGTCCCTAAGAATTCGTTAGATAGACCTAGAGTTGTATCGTTTGCATGTGAGTTACGTAACCAAGTCTCAGGACTAGGGGTGGAGCTCGGGGGAGGTTAGTGGGGGCCTGGGCCTATGTGAAAGTTTTAAGATTTTATAACCAGACCCAACTCTTTTTTTTAAGGAAAACATTGTCGTTTTCAATCAAAGATACAAATACCTCGTTAATAATAATTTAGATTGCCGCATCTCTCTATGTGAGTGTGTAAGGGTGAGCTTTCTCTTTTATTTTAGTTTTCTAATGGACAGAATCGACTTATCGAAGAACAATTGTCTTCATGGCGACGTCATATACTTCTTATTCGTGAATTGTTATTCATTGAATGGGGATATCAAATTCCAATAGTATTAGTGTTTAAATTCAAGGTTATTTATATGTAAAATTTTCAAATCTGATTTCTTGTTTTTTCAAGAATTTTAGTGTTTGCAAATGAGTTATGTGTCCATGTTCTTACAAGCTGGGGACGAGCTAGGGGAGTGTAGTTGGTGCCTAATCCCCTGCAAAAGTCTTAAGATTTTTTAACTAGACCTAACTTTATTTTCTTTTTTTAAGGAAAATTTTGCCGCTTTCCATAAGAGAAATAAATCCCTAGTTAAAAAGACAAAAGCCACACCAGCAACCTCAAATCCTTCCTTCCTCTATTGTTTTCCCTGGCCCTCACCCACCAAAATCCTTCAATTTAGGCGGCCTAAAATTCTAAGCCACAACAAAGAATTTCAATTCAACACACTATTACCGGAATATAATAACTGGCATGGACTGGCACTTGACATCATGGAAGTCACCAGATGATCCTTCCAGAGGTAATATTTCAATAATCCTTATTCCTGATGTATATCCGGAGTATGCAGTGTCGGAAGATTCAAATGTGAAGTATAGAAGTGGGCCATGGAATGGTCTGGGGTTCAGTGGTTTGCCTCGGTTAAAACCAAATCCAGTTTACACATTTGAATTTGTTTTTAATGATAAGGAGATATTTTTCAGAGAAAATCTTCTTAATAACTCAAGGAATTGGAGGGTCTTCCTAAGTCAGAATGGTGATATCCAGCACCTCCTCTGGATCGAGCAAACTCAAAGTTGGTTTCTTTATGAAACAGGAAATACAGATAATTGTGAGCGTTATGCACTCTGTGGCGCAAATGGTATCTGTAGCATTAACAACTCTCCAGTGTGTAATTGCTTGAACGGATTTGTACCAAAAGTTCCAAGAGACTGGGACAAGACAGATTGGTCAAGCGGTTGCGTTAAAAAGACAGCACTAAATTGTTCCAGAGATGGGTTTCGGAAGGTCAGAGGTTTGAAGATGCCGGAGACAAGAAAATCATGGTTCAGCAGGAGTATGAACCTGGAGGAGTGCAAGAACACATGCTTGAAGAACTGCAGCTGTACTGCGTATACAAACTTGGACATCAGGGATGGAGGAAGTGGCTGCTTGCTCTGGTTCAATGATTTGATTGATATGAGAACTTTCTTTCAAAATGAGCAAGACATTTTTATACGGATGGCTGCATCTGAACTAGGTATGTATTTATTCTCAGATTAGAGAAGTCGGTTTGTTTTCTTATTATTATTATTATTAAAATTCGAAATATATTCAGATAGAAAACTAGCAAGCTATTGGAAAAAGGATACTTTCCTTGCAAGGCTATCAGCAACAGTGTTTCCTTCTACACAGCTGATTAGTCATGGCTTGGTGATGGTAACATGATGGATTGGTTTTCTCCTACCCAAAATGATACTGTTTTATAACAAATGAGTAGAAAGCTGAAATTGAATGCTATATGGCCAAAGAAAACTCTCCAGACAAAGAAAACTTTCCAGCCATATTGGCATTTCCTCTTTTTAACACCAGTTTTTCTGTACCATGTTATAGTTAACGGCGGCTCTGCAAAGGCTAATACCAAATCCAAAGTGAAGAAAATGATCATAGTAAGCTCTGTGTTGTCTACTGGGATTCTGTTCGTTGGCTTATGCTTGGTCTTGTATGTTTGGAAAAAGAAGCAGCAGAAAAACCGTAAGTATAAATTAATTAAGATTAAAAAAAAACAAACATAAAAGAGTAGGAGACTGGAATTCTTATTAATCTGTTTATTCTAAATTGCTTGAGTTAACTTAAATACAAAGAGATTATATATAGGTTAAACTGAAAATATTATTCTACCCTTAATAAATAAAACATAAGTAAATGTATTATTTAACATCTCCCCTCAAACTCACGATGAGACAGCTACAAGCATCGAGAGTTTGCCAAATAAAAAATGAAAACGAGAGATGAAATGCGACTTGGTAAAGAAATCTACAATATGCAAGGAAGATGGAACAAAAGGAAAAGTAATGGTGTCATGCATGAGATGATGACGAGTAAGAGGACAATCGATCCAATGTGTTTAGTTCACTCATGAAAAACTGAGTTGTGAGCAATCTGAATAGAACTCTAGTTGTTACAATACATAGAAGTAGAATGAGAATGGAAAACTTCCATATCAACAAATAACCAACGTAACCAAACAATCTTCTTGGTAGTAGATGCCATAGCATGATATTATGTTGCGGTTGAGGATTGAGAAACAATAGATTGTTTCTTACTCTTCCTAGAAATAAGAGAATCACCTAGAAAGATACAGAACCGGTAACAGACTTGCGATATGTGGGATCACTACCATGATCAGCTTTAGAGTATGCACGCAACTCCAACAAAGAGGTGGATGGAAATAAAAGACTCCAGAAGACTATATCCTGAAGATATCGCAAAATACGAAAAATAGTTGCCTAGTGAACAATAGTAGAAGAAACAAACTGACTAACAATATAAACAACATATGCAATATTTGGACGAGTAATGGTGAGATATACCGAGCTCCCAACAACAGTGTGGTATAAAGTAGGATCTGTCAAAGGTAAACCATCAGAAGAAGAATACCTTACATTAACCTCAATGGGAGTATCTACAGTCTTGTTATCAGTGAGTTTAGCTCGTTCAAGAATATCTGCAATATATTTTGACTGAGAACGAAAATAACCTCTGGCTGAGGAAGCTACCTCAAAACCTAAGAAATATCGAAGATAACCCAAATCCTTCATTTGAAATTGTCTAGCCACTCTGTCTTCAAAACTGAAATACCATTAATATCATCACTAGTAATAATCATGTCATCAACATATAAAGATAGAATGATATGACTTGTATTAGTGCACTTAATAAAAAGAGCAGAATCATGACTGCTAGAAATAAATCCAAGAGACGAGATCATAACAAGAATTTCTCAAACCAAGCATGAGGTGCTTGTTTGAGACCATATAATGCTTTCTTAAGCTTAGAAACATACCTAGAGTCATTGAAACACTAGGAAGGGGTGCCATATAAACTTTTTCTTGAAGATCTCCATTCAAGAAGGCATTTTTAACATCAAGTTAAGAGATATGCCACCGAATTGAAGCTACTGCAATAAGAGTATGAATAGCAGTCATTTTTTCAATAGGGGAAAACGTCTTCTTATAATCCATACCATATTGTTGAGAGTATGTTTTTACAACCAACCTAGCTTTGTATCACTCAATAAACCAATCAAAATTAGTCTTGATCTTATACACCCAATAACAACCAACAACACTCTTACCAGGAGGTAGAGGAACCAAATTCCAAGTATTTGTCTTATGCAAAGCAAAAAGTTCCTCATCCATAGCCTACTGCCAAAGAGATCAAGAATTGCCTCTTTATAGGAAGAGATCAAATAGACAATGAATAGAAGCTAAAAAGGAAGTAAATGATGAAGAATAAGAAGAATATACAAAATCTAGTAGTTTTGTGGACTTACGAATGCGTATGGATTGACGTAGAGGTGGATCTACAATCTCAAATAAAGCTTGAGGAGCTATAGATAAGAATGAAGCTTCAGGTGTGCTGGAGAGTAAAGTGTCAGTACTTGTAGAATTATAAGTATAAATTGGTTGAACATGAACATAGAGAGGAGTGTCTGAGGTACTAGGCACCTGAGATGATAAACTATCAGAATCCTTAAAAAAAGGATCTATACGAATAAGATCAGGTCTAGTTAGGTTATCAGTAATGGATGGAATAGAAAAGAAAGGTATATGCTCTAGAAAGACAACATGACAAAACACATAAAGTTTCTGAGTTATTGGGTCAAAACAACGATACCTATTTTTACCTTCACCATAACCTAGAAAGACACAAATAGCAAATCAAGTGGACAATTTACCGCGTTCTACATGAGGACGAAGAACAAAACAAGTACAACAAAAAACTCTAAATGAGGAATAATCAAGGACACACCCATATAACTTTTTAAAAAGAGACAAACCTGAACTATGAGACGATGAAATGGTATTAATCAAACTTACAACAGTAAGGACAACTTCTTCCCAAAACTCATTAGGAACAGAAGCAGACAACAATAGAGAATGAGCAGTTTTGACAATATGCCTATGTTATCTTTTTAGCAACTCTATTTTGCTCAGGAGTATCTATACATGAAGTTTGGTGAATGGTTCCATCTAATGCAAATAAGTGACAAAATTTATTAGAGGTGTAATCTCCACCCAAATCACAACTAAAACATTTGATTATAGCAGAATGTTAAGTTTTAACCAGAGCTTGAAAGGTTGTGTATATCTCAAACAATTCAGAACGATGTTTCATTAAATAAACTCAATAACAACGATTATGATCATCAATAAATTAAACATAATATCGAGACCCTCCTTTATGGTAATAGGAGAAGGTCCCCATATATTAGAATAAATCAAGTCAAATGTGAAAAAGAAACAAAAATACTTTGATTAAAAGGTAAAGCAAAAAATATTGCCAGTTTACATCCACTACAATAAAAAATATCAAAAGTTTGTAAATTTCTTAAAGCTCATGTGGATGCCAAAAATATCAAACGAGAAGACGAAACATGACCTAGACGAGAATGCTATAAATAAAAAATACAAGATGAAGAACTTAAATGAAAAGAAGACAAATCAACAATAGTAGTAGCAGCAGCAATAGATCCTATACATAACAAAAAGAAGAAGAAGAAATGACTATAAGGAGAAGCATACCTATGGAACTATGAGGCAACTGACCTATGGATCTATTGCATACCTGAATATAGACTTACATGACATACCTGAGGAACTATGAGGCAACTGACCTATGGAAGGAGAAGCGAACATTACTTATGGCTATAAGGAGAGAAACTTCTAAAATTGCTTAGCTAGAGTACTATGATCAGTGATAGAGCCTGATGAAGTTACTGCTGCAATATTGTGGTGGTGGTTTATAACCCTAGAGGTGGTCTATAAGCATTAGATTATGGCTGACTGTCATGCTTCCAAACTTGATTCTGTTGTCTAAACTTCGGACACTAGGCCTTCCAATGACCTTTTTGCTTATGGAAACCGCACTCATCGAATCCAACTCTTGTGTAAGGCTTATTCTCATGATTAGAGAATGGCTTAGAGGGTACTGTTAGTACAAAAGGATTTGAAGAAGAAAGAATTATCTTTTTAGAATAAGACTAAAGACGTATATCTCCATCCAATAACTCACTAACAACAGAGTTAACAGAAGGCAGTGGAAAACGATGTAGAATTGATCCTCTAAGTCCTTCAAAATCACTGCAAAGTGCTATTAAAAACTGTACCAATCGTTACTGCTTTCTACGCTCAATATAAGCACCACATGCCTTTAATTTTGCTGATTATGTAAGAGCTAATTGATCACAAAGATTTGTCATAACATAATAAAACTTCTGAATACTCATATTCTTTTGATAAAGAGCTCGTATGTCATTCTCTAACCAATATTGTTTTGCAAAATTTGATTGCGTGAATAACCTTTGTAGATAATCTCAAGCCTCATTTGTTGTCTCATAGTTCACCAACTGCGCGTATGGAATGCTAAACAGAATTGTTGATCCAAGTAATAATCTTTGCATTAGTTGCTTCTCATGTATCTATCAAAACAACATCCCCTTCCTCAGTATTCTTAGGTATCACATAAGTTCCACTAACATATCCCCACATCTTCTTACTCTTAAGAAAATTTCTCATTACATAACTCCAGTATGAATAATTCTTTCCATCCAACCTCACAATCACAGACTGAAGTGAATCATCTCTTTCGGTGGCTATAATTAACAAACAAAACCAGAACACAAAAGCAATGAAAGACAAACTACCAAATTGCAAAAACTGAATAGATATTGCAAAAACAAAACAAATATCTTCTCAAAATTATATGATTACCCCAAAACACAACACAAATTGCAGAAACTGAATGCAAATATTAAATTGTAGAAGTTGAAGGAAAGGCGAAAATACCAGATTTTGTAGAAACGGAAGACAAAATATCAATCCAAAAATTTGAGATTAAGCCTTGTTCCATAAAATCAGCTCTAATACTATGTTAAGTTAATATAGATTAAAATAAAATACAAACGAACATAAAGAGAAGGAGGTTGGAATTCTCATTAATTTGTTTATTCTAAAGTGCTTGAGTTAACTTAAATACAAAGAGATTATATATAGGTTAAAGTAAAAATATTATTCAACAAAAGTAAATTTATTATTTAACAGTATTCACACCAAACAAGATTGGGTATGGTAACGTATTCCTATTGAACCAGTCCTGGATCATTAGATAACAAGATTCGGTTTTTTTAAAAAAAAAATTAAATTTGACTTTCAGTATTGTAAGGTATGACTGTAAGTTGTTCAAAGCCCCGTTGTGTTTGATGCTATACAAATCTTGAGTTTAGCAGCAAATAGAGATCCTTTGGCTTTCTTTCTATTTTTTCAACAAGCATAACTGTTATGCTGACAGGAAACATGACAGGTAATTTGCAAAGAAGATCAAATAACAAGGACTTGAAGGAAGAGCTAGAAATACCCATCTTTAACATGGATGCGTTGGCATGTGCAACAAATAACTTTTCTGTATCCAATAAACTAGGACAAGGGGGATTCGGACCTGTTTATAAGGTAATTGTTATCCATAAACAGTCATGCAATATAGCTTCTGAGTGTTCATGGTACAAACTCCAGGCATCAATGGAGTTCTGTGGTATTGAAATTGTTCCACTACAGAACCAACCTTTTTTAAACATAAAAGGATGACTGATTGGAAAGAATTCCTGAACAGATACAAGCTGCATGAAATTCTCTAAGAATTCAGGAGACAACGTATGATTTGCTTATGATGCTGAGTAATTATTTACAGGGAACATTAACAGATGGACGAGAAATAGCTGTCAAGAGGCTCTCTAAGAATTCAAGACAAGGACTTGATGAGTTCAAAAATGAAGTCAAACATATCGTGAAACTTCAGCACCGGAATCTAGGGAGGCTTCTTGGATGCTGCAGAAAGAGATGAAAATATCTTGGTCTACGAGCTTTTGCCTAACAAAAGCTTGGACTTCTACATTTTTGGTATGAATCTCACAGAACTTTTCAAAAAGCTATTCCAATGTTTCAAATCAATTGTTTAGTCATCTATTGCGCATCGTCCAAAGCCCTTCGGAAGGTTGTTTTGTAGGGGAAGATTTCTCCACTTTCATGCTGACAAATTCTGCCATATATGTATATGTAACTGTGACTCAAAATTCATTTATGAATCTGATAAGAGATGTAATGGATTGACTTGGGCAGATGAGACTCGAAGCTTGCTACTAGATTGGCCTAAGCGCTACAACATCATCAACGGGATTGCTCGAGGACTCCTTTATCTTCACCAAGATTCGAGACTAAGAATAATCCACAGAGATCTGAAAACCAGCAATATTTTGTTGGATGACGAAATGAATCCAAAAATCTCAGACTTTGGCCTGGCTAGAATTTTTGGAGAAAATGAAACTGAAGCCAATACTAATAAAGTGGCTGGAACGTAGTGAGTGTCTTCATCTCCATCATACGCATTTTATCTTCGTAGTCCGCAAATGGAACTTAAAATTCTATGAATACATGCAGTGGTTACATATGTCCAGAGTACGCAAATTATGGACTCTACTCGCTAAAATCAGACGTCTTCAGCTTTGGAGTATTGGTGCTAGAGATAGTGGGTGGCTATAGGAACAGAGGATTCCGTCATCCAGATCACCACCTCAACCTTATTGGGCATGTACGAGTCAAAGCTATGTTGCTTATTATCTTTAATTTCAATATATTCTTGAGTAGTTTTTTCAGAAACCAGATGCCCGCACATGTTTAATGAGACCTGAACACTTTAAATCTTCAATGTGTTATTGACATCATGGTTTTGTTTATCAGGCTTGGATACTGTTCAAACAAGGCAGGCCTCTGGAACTGGCTGCGGGATCAAAAGTTGAAACACCCTATTTGTCTGAAGTGCTACGTTCAATTCATGTGGGGCTATTGTGTGTGCAAGAAAATCCAGAAGATAGACCAAACATGTCATATGTGGTTTCGATGTTGGGTAATGAAGATGAATTGCCTCAGCCTAAACAACCAGGATTTTTCACTGAAAGGGATCTTGTTGAAGCAAGCTATTCATCGAGCGAGAGCAAACCACCTTCGGCAAACGTATGCTCAGTTTCAGTGTTAGAGGCAAGATAGATTACTTGTATTTTTATTCTTATGAAAACTTGTGTGCCTGTTTTGCGTGGTCTTGATGTTTGTGATCGTGTGCTCATAAAAACTCTGCTGAATGTTTTCCCTGGCAAGGTTAGTTTATAGGAAATTATTAACATTTTTCAGTGGATAAAAAAAAAGAAGAAAAGTTGAGAAGTTAAAATTTAATGCAAATACAAATACAACTCAAGCTTTTAGAGGAGTGGGACTTAAGCAAACTAGGCTCTCAGCTCGGCTCGATTGAGGCCTGAACTTGGATGTATTGTAAAATAATTGTTTACACTACAAAACATTATTTTATCCCAACTTAGATTTAACTTCAATCTGGCCTTTAAAGAATTACTAGTTCAGTCTATAAATAGTAAAATTGATTAGTTTTTTTCTAGAAAGATTTCTATATATCTGAACAATTCTTTTAGCTCAAAAGACATCTAATTTAAAGCTACAAATGGTTAGGTGTAATTCAAATTTTATAGAGGGTAATCAAAGCTAATAAGAGAATTTTATCAACTTTTGGTTCCTAAAATTATCTATAAAAGGGATTGAAGAAGATTGTTTTCAGGTTGGTTTTTCAACATTGTTTGGATAGATTTTTATATAGAATTTGACATTCTTCTTCACATATTTTGCATCTTAAATCTTCTGGTTTTTTGAGCTGTATTCCTTTTTATTTTCCTTGTGCTTTGTTTCAATCATTGTAGAAAGACATTAAGTATATTTCATTTGTATATGTTGAACATTGTTTACGAGTGCACCTAAAGAAGACAGTGTTGTTGAAATCCTGTGTGAGGCTTATTGAAGTAAGTTTTCTTGCATAAAATGAGGAGCAATACAGCTTTAAGGATAAATAATTTTAACTTTGGCAACAAAAAAAAATGAGATTGGTTATATTCTAAAATCTTCAACAAGTAATTACTTTAAATTGGTTTTGTTTACAAAAATTTTTTATATATAAAAATTTAGTATACATGCTAGGATTATATTTCTATATCTTGTGCAAGTCTATATATTGACTTAATATGCATGCTATCATTTTTTTATTGCACGGTTACCATGTTCTTGTTGGGTCCTAAAATCCATATACACATTGATAATGATAAATTTAAGATAATATTTGGGAGTCTCTAGGATTTTATTAGATAGATATAGAATTGTCTCATTTGCATGTGAATTATTTGACCAAGTGCTCACGATCGAGTAGGGGCGGAGCTAGGGGGAGGTTAGTGGGGGCCTTAGGCCCCTGTAAAAGTCTTAAGATTTTATAACTAGACCGAACAACATTTTTTAAAAAAAGAAAGAAAGGGAAAACATTGTCATTTTCCATTAAAGATATAAATCTTTAATTAATAATAATTTGGATTAGTGCATCTCTCTTCATGAGTGTGTGAGGGTGAGTTTTCTCTCTTATTTTACTTCTATAACGAACTAAATCGACTTAACAAAGAACAATTATCTTCATGTTATCATCCTATACTTCTTATTCACGAACTGTTATTCATTGGGTGGGGTTATTAGATTCTAATATTGTTGGTATCTATATTCAAGGTTATCTTTGTGTTACACTTCCAAACCTGATTTCTTGGCTATTTGAGAGTTGCATTGTTTCCATATGAGATATGCCACCAAGTTCTCACAAGCAGAGGCAAAGCTAGGGGGAGTTCAGTTAGGGCTAAGCCCCTGCAAAATCTTAAGATTTTATAACTAGACACAACTCAATTATATATATATAAGGAAAATGTTGTCTTTTTCCATAAGAAATATAAATCCCTAGTTAAAAAGATAATAGCCACACCAGCAACCTAAAATCCTTCCTTCCTCTATTATTTTCCCTGGCCCTCACCCACCAAAATCCTTCAATTGAGACTGCCTAAAATTCTCCCTGCTTTTTTCTAAGCCACAACAAAGAATTTCAATTCAAGTTTGGTTTATTTTCAATTTTTGGCAAGTTAACTTCTCATTTTTACTTTTCTTCCCAAGTTTCAATCACTCAACTCTTTCTCAACCCTCTTTTCACACAATCATATTAACTTTGTTTAGATTTATTAACTCAACTTTTCACTCAAAATATTTTTATTATTATATTGGCATGTCTTGTCATTTTTAATTTCACTATTAAAATATTTATACTAAAATACTTTGTTTGATATTTGTAACGTGTTTAACTTTAAACTGCAATGCAATCTATTATTATTAATAAAAAAATTATAAATTTTTCTATGAGTGTTATTGATATTGTTATATTTATTTAATAACAAAAATGTTTGAATTTTTTGTTATTTTGTTAAGATATACTTACAACAATTTTGATGGTGATCCACTATATAAAAAAAAAAAACACTATTGCTTTCATACCAATAGTATAATAATTATTATTTGTAATGTATTTTTTATTCAGAAATGTATTAAAATAATATATTTTTAAAAAATATATATATTTGAAATAGCACATCAAAATAATCCAAAATATAAAAAATAATTTGAAGTAAAAAATTCAAAATTTCAAAAACTATATAGAAGTGAAAAGAAGTTATTTTTAAGTTAGTGAAGTAAAGGAATCTATTAAAATTCAAAACTCAATAAATTATCAAGGGAATGAATCTTCTCAACAAATGAGTTGGAAACACAGATTTTCTGCATTATATACTTTAATCTTACTATTATAGTATGATTAAAGGGAGATTCTGTGCATATATAATTATCATCCCAATGCTTATATCAATTAGGCAAATTAGCTTTAATAAAAAAGAATTGATAAAACGTTACTCAGCATTTGCAAAACTTGGTCAAATCTACCAATTGGGCTAGATTGCATTAAATTATAAGCTGAGTACCGGTTCAAATTTGTCAAGATGTTTAACAAATAAAAACAAAACCATAATCTTTTTCAAGAATATAATCATTAAAAAAAGTAAGTAAATGTAAAATGGCATAATTTATTAGTAACAAGCTATTAAAATCGTTCAAGTGAATTTAAATTAATTGGAGAATAATTAGTTCATAATTAATAACAGATATAATTAATTTAAATGACCTGATGAATTAGTTTATAATCTACATAAATTCGATGATAATTTTCAAAATTAATTCGATTATAATTTTGTCACTCTCAATCCTAAAAACAAAGTTATCATAGTAGAAAACAATGGAATTAATTAGAAAATCTAGGCTTTGAAATAAATGTTTTTTTTTTTTTTTGTAAACTAAGAGATAAATAACAGTGATTTTGTTTTTAATTTTCACAGGAATAATAAATTATTGCATTCGATTAAAAAATTAGGTGAGGAATTATTACAATCCAAGTTTGAAAATAGGAATAATAAAATCACTTGGAAATTCAATAATTCGTTTGTATTTCTTATTTCATTTATTTTGAGGCAGAGGAAAATGTTTGTTTTTTTTTTCTTAAATTAAAATTACATGAATTAAATCTATCATATTATAAATTTTCAAACTTGTGCTGTTGCTTGTTATAGCATTGCTGTTGGAGGATTGCTCCATGGACTAAACAGATTACAGTTAGCACAGCAATTGGGATCATATACAGTGTTATAGTCATGAAGCTGAATCTCACCACTGGTCTAGTCCCAAATCTCAATGTCTCTGCTGCTCTTCTTGATACAGAGAGGAATATTCCTGGGAGCACTAAGGAACCTGAGATTGGTTGGATGACTGGTTTCCTCTTTGTAAGCAGCTTCGTTGGGCTACTTGCTCTAGTTCCTCTGCGAAATTCGTGATATGTTTTCTTCAATTTGCTTGATGAATCGATTGTTTGTGTTTTATTAGTATTGGTGTTCTAGAGGTAATTCTTCATGAATTGATGATTGCAAGTTTTCAACTTCATTTGAATCCTAATCCACAATGATCTCGACTTCTTCTGTATGTTACTCATGAAGCTTGAATTGGTCTCTGATCATGCATTTTTGTTGCCCCAGATCATGATAATAGATTACAAATTGAGTTATCCAAGTGGAACTGATAGCTGGGCTTAAAGGAGAGTGCTTCCCTTCAACTTAATGGCTACAAGGTCTGCAATTAATAAATTTTAGCTCCATTTCTTCAGTAGATTCCCCCACGCATTCCTCGGTGCTTGTTGTTTTTGCTGAAATAAGTCTTAAAGAAATTCATTTTTGTTTCAGGGTTTCATTTCTATTTCTCGGTCCTAGGAGATGGCCTCTACAATTTTCTCAAGAAATTCATATTTCATTGCCAGGAGTATAGTTATCAAACCCGACTCGGCGGTTAACCCGATCAAAGGGTCGGGTCCCGGGTTTTATGGAACAACCAGGTCAACCCAGATTAACCCGGAAAAATTAAAAAAATATATATTCAAAGTTTTAATATTTCATATGAAAAAATCAAAATAAAAATCCATGTAAATATAGGCTATACATATTGTAAATAATAAAGTTTAAAAGAATATTTTAAAAAGTTTTTTATTCCACATTGAAAAAACATAATTTTTTTCTTGTGAACATAGAGTATATATACTAAAGGGCTTCAAATCCCACATTGAAACAATAATTTCTTTCTTTTGAACATAGAATATATATATTAATTTTAAAAATTCATATTTGATTATTTAATTATTCATCAAATTTGTGTAGATGCATATAACAAAATCAACAGTACGTCGTGAGAACATGGTCGTAGCTAGTTTTTCTAGCAGCGATGATGACATGTCATTCGGTGGCGACAAAGAAAAGGCATTTGCGACGGCTAGAAAAGGCATTGGCGACTCATGAAACTGCCTCTTTTAGCACGGTTCCACAACGTAAAGGCGATGGCCTTCATAGTAAGGTCAATTCACCCACAAATACGAGGCACATTGGAAGGACGACCTTTCAATGTAAGTTTGTTACGAAGTTTGTATTGATTTGAGTTATTTTTTCTTCTTTTATTGTAATCTGTGAACAACTAATTAATATTGTTTTAATTTTTTTGATTTTCAAGTTCACAAACATTGAGGCCGCCTCAGTAATAACATCGGTGTTTAAATCATTGATGGAGATTCCATTGTTGCAATGGACTTAGGTTTCCAGAAATCTGAGTGGGATAACGAGAGTGACAATGTTGTGAGGAGGGTTTGGGAGAATCACGCGGCAACTAGGTAATATAAAAAACGATAAAATATTTTTTAAAAAAGAAATTATATATTAAAATCTAATTTGTCATTAACTAATATTAAATTGGTATCAACGCATGGTTGCATTCTTGGTAGGACAACGAGATCGTTTTGTAGGCAAAGATCGAAGGACAAATCCTACTAACAAAACAATGGAGAGTTTTGTGTGACAAGGTTGCTTCGTTTAGAGGGCTGGATGGGGGATATTCTTGATGATGAGGATCGTTCAATTCAGGATCGACTTGACTTGGCTATGGAAATCGCTGACAAGGCTACTGGACAGTATGTAGAACTTACGGCAGAGATAAGCTAAAGGTTGCAGGTTGTCAATGAAGAATTGGTTGTCTTGAAACAAGTTGTCGCGACTGCATCAGGAGGTGTAGGCTCTTTTAAGCCTAAAGTTCCAGAACTAAAAGCATTTGGCGGTGCTAGAAGTTCTAAGGAATTAGAGAATTTCTTGTGGGATATGGAACATTATTTTAGTGTTGCCAAGATTTGGTTGGTTGAACAAGTGAACATTACGGTAATGTACTTATCGAGTTATGCAAAATTATGGTGGCGAACAAAATCCAAAAAGGACTTGAATGTCAGTAGGTCAAAAGTGAAGACGTGGGAGAGTCTGAAATGCGAGTTGAAAAAGTAATTTCTGCCTGACAACACGTGCTAGATTGTGAGGGAAGACTTGAAAAAGTTGCACTAAGATGGGTCGGTAAGGGATTAGGTGGAGAAATTTAGTTCTTTAATTATGGATATTGATAACATGTTCGAGGAGGACATAATGTTCAATTTTCTGTCAGGACTTCAGTCGTGGGTGTAGTTGGAGTTGCGTAGGCAAAATGTTTAAGACTTGTCTTTAGCCATCGCTGATGCTGATGGGTTGGCAGATTTTAGAGCTGACGCTAGCGAAGGGACACTGGAGCATATTCTGTTTCATACTCACTGATGGATAGGTATGAGATGAAAAAGAAGAAGAAAGGGCTTGGTGAGGGAGAACCTAAATAAGCTGATGGCAATGGGAAGTCAGAAGCCTAGGGCAAAGAAAAAGTTTTGAAATCAAGTTCAGGCTATTTTATTTGCGAGGGTAATCATTTTGCAAAGGAATGTCCGAATAGAGCACAACTCAATGCTATCTCTGTAGAGAGGGGTGCTAAGGAGATGACATATGGGAATCCTATGCTTGTGCTGAATGGCTAAGACAAGAATTTAGTCATCGAAGGGCCAGCCTTTGTATGGAGGAGGTGGCTCAGCCAAACTGCCTTGGGCAAAGGCAGAATTAAAGGAGTTCCATAACTTTGACGATGGACAGATCATGGTGATGGAAACAGAGTTGATTGTTGTACAATGGACAAATAAGCAATATTTAAATTTTATGCTTGTAGGTTTGGCATCCGAAATGGTTAGAGAATTAGATGTTTGTATGGGAGCTCATGTGGTTTTTCAAAGTGATTTTATATAGTATTTTGTGAAGCGGGATGGATACCTTGGATGCATGTGATTAGTGTGTCCGAACTTCATGAAAACATGCTTGCGAGTATGACATGTTTGATATTTGTTGAAAACTAACGGGCCAAAATAAAATTATGTCACATCTTGGCTTTGAAACAGGTTGACAAAGATTTGGTGGACTGAATTGTTGTTGAATATGGGCAAAACTAAAGGTTTTCAAGGGAGAAACATGGATTGTGACAAGGAATAGATGGGGTGCAAGGGTACTTCAAGTCAGTCTGACGAGGGCATCGAGTTCTTTTTTGGCAGGTGTGGTTTGTAATAGTGTCCAATGTGCACAAAGTTCACACTTTGGCAGGCTATCTAAACATTATTTAGGGCACTGGTAGCAATGCCAATAGTTGGGAAAATCGGTAATACAATTTTATGCAGTTGTAAGTTCATGAAAGAAAATCAACAACGCAAATTGTTTGACGATCATGGGTTAGATACTGACTATATAGAGTAGGCAATAAAACTCATCAGGGGTGTAGGTTGACGAAAACAAGGGTTGTCGCGGACATTGGTAGCGCAAACATTAGAAGCATGTACGGAAATGCGAATTTATAATAGCTGATACAAGTCATGGGCATGACTTGGCATGATCTGAAACTTGGACGAAGGACTATCTAAGGCATGCAAGCGATGTGGCAGCAACATGGACAATAAGGATGGGAAATTACACAAGTGGTTATGGGCGGTCACACCATGATTGTTAGTGGGGGAAGTTGTTCAAGAGCATGGGGGATGTGCTGGAAAACATAGGAGCATGGCTGGAAAATGCTCTCAACCAACTAAAATCATGGGAGATCATGGGGATCATGGGGGTCACTATGTTCATGGGTGAACAAGGGTGAGACAGTGTCCCACTATTTCTTTAAATGTAGGAATGGAAGTTGGGCCTTGTAAATGCTTGTCTTTAAATAGTTGTTGCAGCTCTTAGTTGTGCGGGCATTACATAAGGGATGCAAGCTTGGTGTAGCATGTGATCTTTATGCATAGCACACATACGGATTTATGTATAGTGTATTCCTTTGTCTACGAGATTAATAAAAGTTGGGAAAGAGTTCCCGTAAAGCTTGGTGTGCACTTTGATTAACTTATTCTACTTGTGTATCCTGTTTGTCTTCTAACTTGGGAAAGTAGGGAAAAACTCTTGGGTGAGGGAAACACTTGGTTACTAGGCAAACACGAGTGGAATTGATGAGGATAGGTTGAGTCTAGTGGGGACTAAGCTACCGCATGAGTTTATTTGTAGAGCAAAAAATTTAAAAATACTTCGGATACCACGCACACTGGCGGTTTTGTTCTGTTTGTTGCACTTGTCAAGCGGATGGTAAGATTAATTTTAAATGACATCTAGGATTAATTAATTTTTTGTTATTTAAAAATATATTTAACTTGCAACATTTTTTTTACAAGCTATGTCTCTTGGATGTGAGCAGAGCCTAATAGAGCTTTTTGTCGAGAGCACTTGCGAGTGAAGACTGCCAAAAGGGGGTGCAATAGTTCATCGATAACCGCACTTAATATTTTGTGGTATGTTCGTTCAACCATTTTCTTTCATAAGTAATTATTTTCTTGAGTTGAATTTGATGATTTCTTTTTAATTTTTAGGAGACATATAATAGCCGATTGAGGAAGAGATACGGAGACGATCCTTCGACCCACTCGAGTTTTAATCTGAATTTGTGGATGGAGGTAGGATCATCTGATGGACCCAATAAAAATTAGGTGTACGGATTCTCCAACACTACATCCGAGAACTTGTAAGTGGCTCATAGTGTCTCAATCGTTGAGAACTCCCAATCGATATCGAGCACCCAGTCTCAGGAATTCGTGTCCTTGTAACAACACACGGTTCATCTCACCAAAAAATATGAGTGACTCTCGGCGGATTATGAACAACTCCGTCAAATGGTCATGGACATGAAATCACATATTGGTGGTACATGTACGCCCCTTTTTGGTCGCATGGTCCCAAAAATGACTAGCCCCCTCCTCCCCTATCGCCGTCATTGTTCTAGTTTAATTTTTATTTATACAAATAAAATTGTAATGAATATTTGGATCTTATTAATATAAAATTTTATTATATTATTCAATTTAATTTTTACATAGTTTAATTGTAAACAATTTTATGTGTTTAATTATTTTATTTTTTTATCAATACAATTTTATATTAATTATTCTATTAAATTTTATTTTTTAAAATATTTTTTAATTATCACGGACAGATTCACTAACAGAATACATCCTTTGATATTTTCTAAAGAATTTGAATAAATTTATTGATTATGCCACAATCACTGACAAAAATGTTATAGTGTACTGGTGTACAACTGTATACTGGATTGGATTGAAATAGATATAAGATGGTGAGGGATGACACTTATTTGCGTTTTAAAAATGTTTTTGAAAAAAATAAATTTTTTTTACTTTATATTAATATTATGCATGCTGACTTGCTGAAGTTGTGAGTAAACATCGAGTGTAAATTATTAAGAAGTTTTCTTCCGATTTTGTGGCTTGAATTTCTTGGAAATTATATTTTGGTAGGCAAAGCAATCTTCGCATAAATTTCATTGCTAAATACAACTGGGAAAAACATCTCTGAATATTCAAATTAAGCAGTCACGATTTTTATTTTTATTTTTATCTCGCTATAAATATTTCATGTAAAATTCGGCATTCATATTTATCTACCTTATTTATTAGCACTTGTGTTAGTGAATTAAGGGACCTCTCCTCGTGTGGAAATATTCGCTGAATGAATTTATTGGCTGCTTAATCCCATAGTGAAATGGATTGGACATAAGAAGGTGAAGATGACTTTGTTTATCAATTTTTTATTTCAATTATGTATACATAATCCCATAGTTTAAATTATTTTTTATTTAAAATAGAAAAGGGAAAAATCAATGTATATAAATTGAAAGATTGATAAGCAAGAAAATTATTTTTTAAAAACAATATGTCAAAATTTGTCAAATAACTCTTTAATTATTTTGAATAGTAAAAGGATTGATTAATTTTAAAATCAATTAGCAACCCCTAAAAAAATATTTAATATTTTTAGAAAATCAATATTATCATGTTCCCTTTTTTATTCTCATTAGTCAATTAAATATTTATTTGACACTGTGATAGTTTTTGCAATTTAAAATTTGTTAAATAACTATTTTGTTATTTTAATACTAAAATGATTTATTAATTTAAGAAATATTAGCAACCCCTAAAACACTATTTAATCTGTTCAGGAAATTAATATTGATTTTTTTAAAATTTATTTTTTTTAGTTTTATCCACCAACATTTTGTTATTTTTTTGTATTTGCTTGATATGAGATTTTTCTATGATTTTGAAAGTAACAAAGATTAACTGGACTTTTTTATTTCATCTTTATTATATCTAGCTTTTTAAAATTAAATTTTATTTTTTAGTTAGATTAATTTAATTTCAGGAAACAGATTTTGTCCAATTTGAAAAAACATCTCTGAACATTCAAATTAAGCTGTCTTCAGGGTCAGGAGAAACGAGATATGAGTGCAAAGTCATTGCTTTGCGTAATTATTACTTTGCCAAGAAACAACAATTCAGTGTGCACAATTTGAAGTCAGCAAGGAATCTTGTTTAATATACTTTACCGCGTTTCCAACACTCACTCACTCTTGTTGTTTCTTGAGATTTTATTTCGTCTTTACATGTTTTACACGTACGTCCTTTGTCAGTATATAATCTAAGATTCGTTTGTCTATAAATACTGCTAACAATGTCTTTCTTCATTCCTCATCTCTCCCAAATAGACTTTGAATCCTGTAAGGCCAGCCAAACATGGGGTTTTCACCACTGTCCCTCTCCCAATCTCTCTCTTTCATTCTGTTTCTCTTCCATTTCCATTCAACAATTTCTTCACCTCTTGACCAAAGTCTTTCTTTGCTCCAATTCAAAGAGTCCTTTTCTATTAATAGCTCTGCTTCAGGGCGATGCCACCATCCCAAGACAGAGTCGTGGAAAGAGGGTACAGACTGCTGCTTGTGGGATGGGGTCTCTTGTGACATGAAACAGGGCATGTCACTGCACTGGACCTCTCATGCAACATGCTTTATGGCACCCTCTTCTCCCTGCTTCATCTTCAAAAGCTCGACCTCTCTGAAAATGATTTCAATAGCTCCCATATCTCTTCTCGATTTGGCCAGTTTTCCAATCAGACACATCTTAACCTAAATTTCTCAGTCTTTGCAGGTCAAGTTCCGTTGGAAATCTCTCATCTCTCCAAATTGGTTTCACTTGATCTCTCCGACAATGACTATCCAAGTCTAGAACTAATTTCTTTTGACAACCTTGTTCAAAACCTAACCAAGCTAAGAGATCTCAATTTGGGTTCTGTAAAGATGTCTTTGGTTGCCCCTAATTCCTTGACGAATCTGTCCTCTTCTTTGTCATCTCTTTCCCTTAGTGATTGTGGATTGCAGGGGAAGTTCCCAGGTAACATCTTTCTCCTCCCAAACCTTGAATCATTGGATCTGTCATACAACAAAGGCCTCACCGGCTCTTTTCCTTCATCCAATTTGAGTTTATTTAGAAAACAACTTAATCAGTAATCTAAAGTCATTAGAGTATATGTCTCTTTGTAATTCTAACATTATAAGGTCAGATCTAGCCCCGTTTGGTAATCTCACACGGCTCACCCATTTAGACCTCTCAAGTAACAATTTAAGCGGTCAGATCCCATCATCACTTGGAAACCTTGTACAGCTCATCTATTTAGATCTCTCAAGTTACAATTTGAGCGGTCAGATCCCATTGTCGCTTGGTAATCTCACACAGCTCACCTCTTTAGACCTCTCAAGTAACAATTTAAATGGTGAGATCCCATCGTCACTCGAAAACCTTGTACACCTCATCTATTTAGACCTCTCAAGTAACAATTTGAGTGGTTAGATCCCATCATCACTTGGTAATCTCACACAGCTCCTCATCTCTTTAGACCTCTCAAGTAACAATTTAAATGGTGAGATCTCATCGTCACTTGGAAACCTTATATACCTCCATTCCTTGCTTCTCAGTTCTAATAATTTTATGGGTCAAGTTCCAAATTCTTTAGATAGCCTAGTCAATCTTTTAGATTTAAATTTATCCAATAATCAACTAGTAGGCCCTATCCATTCTCAATTAAATACCCTTTCAAATCTCCAACATTTATATTTATCCAATAACTTGTTCAATGGACCAATACCATCCTTTTTGTTTACTCTTCCTTCTTTACAATATCTTGCTCTTAATAACAATAATCTCATAGGAAATATAAGTGAACTCCAACAGTACCATTCATTGACATACCTTGATTTGAGCAATAACCACTTGCATGGTTCGATCCCAAGTTTGATTTTAAAACAAGAGAACTTGGAAGTCCTTATTCTTGCGTCCAATAATAAATTGACAGGTGAGATTTCTTCTATTTGCAAGCTGAGATACCTTCGAGTCCTGGACTTGTCCAACAACAGCTTCAGTGGTTCTACGCCACAATGTTTGGGAAACTTCAGCAACATGCTCTTGGTATTGCATCTAGGCATGAACAATCTTCAAGGCACCATCCCTTCAGTATTTTCAAAGGATAATAGCTTGCAATATCTCAACCTCAATGGAAATGAATTAGAAGGGAAAATATCACCGTCTATCATCAACTGCATAATGTTGGAAGTTCTTGATCTTGGCAACAATAAGATTGAGGATACATTTCCCAACTTTCTAGAAAAGCTTCCAAAGCTCCAAATTCTTGGCCTAAAATCGAATAAACTCCAAGGTTTTGTGAAGGGTCCGACTACATATAATTCCTTCTCTAAATTACGGATTTTTGACATCTCTGGCAACAATTTTAGTGGGCCATTGCCAACTAGGTATTTCAATAGTCTTGAAGCAATGATGGCCTCGGATCAAAAGGTGATTTATGTGGGGACAACAACTTACAGTGTCCATGTCTAGTCCATAGAAATGACATGGAAAGGTGTAGAAATTGAGTTTACGAAGATCCGAAGTACTATTAGAGTACTAGATTTGTCAAATAACAATTTCACTGGAGAGATTCCAAAAATAATCGAAAAGCTTAAAGCACTCCAACAGCTCAACCTTTCTCATAATTCCCTTACAGGTCATATCCAATCATCATTAGGAAATTTGACCAATTTGGAATCATTAGATCTATCTTCAAATTTTCTTACCGGAAGGATTCCAACACAGCTGGGGGGTCTAACATTTCTTACAATCCACAAGTAAATCTAGGCCTGAAACTAATTGGAAACCTAGAAAGGATATTCAACATAGGGGCAGTCTTACCCGAACCCTGTGAAAAAGTTGATACGTACGTCTGAGATAGCCCATCAAAATCACCATATATAGTTTCCCAAGCAATGCTTGCAAGAGATGGGGCTGCAATGAACATAGAGTACATGAGATGGAGCTCCTTAGGCAATGCTTCACTTGTTGGCAATCTTTGATACAATGTGACGAATGTTGGTGGGAGAAACCACTGATGGTGGCTTTGAAACACTCAGAGGGGATAAAACACATTGTTTTATTACAAGAAACCGAAGCTTATAATTAATTAACAAAAGCTTAAACACGCCCTCTCTCTCTCTCTTTCTCTTTCAAGTGTTCCTCTCAATTCTCTCCACACACATTACAGAAGCTGAGAACTCTATTTATACACAAATTCAAAATAAGAAAATTCAACCTTCAAGTGTGAAGGCGGCTGGTGGCAGCAGGTGTGAAGGCGGCTGGCGGCTGCGGCTGGTGGCTGGCAGCTGCGGTTGGTGGCTGGCGGCTGGTTGGTGGCAGCTGGTGGTTGCCTTCCTTGACCATCTAGATTGAGTTTAATATTCAACAAATCTCCCCCTTAAACTCAATCGAGGGATGTCATGCCAAGCATGAACACTTCTCCTTTCAATGCCTTCTCTCTGCTTGTAGCCTTTATTCACTAATTTGGCTTTCGTCTTGTAGACCCTTTTGACACCTATTGCTTTCTTCTTTTCTGGTGGATAAGTCAGCTTCCAGGTATCTTTCTTCTCAATGGCATGTATTTCTTCATCCATTGCTTTAATCCATTTCTCTTCTATGACAACTTTATTGAACCTTAATGGGTCACTATCTGCATGGAAACAAAACAGAGTTGTATCTTCCATGACTTGAGTGGTATCGTACAACTCTTCAAGATTTCGCATCCTTTTTTGTCCTTCTGATGAGGATGCTGATGGTGGTGTTGATGATGATGCTCCTGGTGTGTTCCTCCTATTGAATACAGGGAATCTGTGTACCGGACTTTGTGGTTCAGCTGCTGGCACAACCGGTTCTTTTGCAGGTACAATTGGTTCTTCTACAAGTACTGTTGGTACTTCTTCACCTTCAAGGATCAAATCAAGATTGATCCATTTGATTGCTTCTTGGTCATCACCATTCCATTGCCAAGATTTATCTTCTTCAAAGATAACATCTCTACTTATGATTACTTTCTTCGTGATGGGATTATACAGCCTGTATCCCATCCTTCTTTCACCATATTCGACAAAGATGCATTTCTCGCTTTTATCATCAAGCTTTCTCCTTCTTGCATCTGGGATCTTTGCATATGCCACACAACCAAAGACTCATAGATGAGTAACACTTGGTTTGTGACCACTCCATGCTTCTTCTGGAGTAACACCTTGCAAACTTCTGGTCGGGCAGCGATTCAGTAGATACACTGCACATGATACAGCTTCAGCCCAGTATTGCTTGGGCAGCTTCTTTACTTTGAGCAAACTTCTGGCCATGTCAAGAATCGTTCGATTCTTCCTCTCGGCTACACCATTCAGCTGTGGTGTATAAGCTGGTGTTGTCTGATGTCGGATGCCTTGTTGTGTATAAAAGGCTTCAAAGTCATTGGCTGTATATTCTCCACCTTGATCAGATCTCACTGCTTTGATCATATAGCCACTTTGCTTCTCCACAATTGCTTTAAAATCTTTAAAACAATTGAATACTTCTGACTTCCTCTTCAGAAAGTATATCCACGTCTTTCTACTAAAATCATCAATAAAAGTGAGGAAGTACCTATTTTGTCCAGCCGACATAGGCGTTATTGGGCCACACACATCTGTGTGTACTAACTCCAGTGGCCTCTTTGCTCTCTAGTTGACTTCTTTGGCAAAACTGGATCTGTGATGTTTGCTGAGGACACAACTCTCACAGACTTCATCTGGATGATCAATGTGAGGCAAACCTTTGACCATCTTTTTGCTTGCTAGCATCTTCAAACTCGTGAAATTCAGATGTCCAAGCCTCAGGTGCCAAAGCCATTCTTCACTGTTGGTGATGGCACTCAAACACGTTGTTGCATCATACTGGATGTTCAAAGGAAACATCCTGTTCTTGGACATTTTCACATAGGCCATTAATCTCCCATTGTTGTCTCTAATTGCCAGATGACAATTCTTCGAGTAAAAAGTATATCCTCTCTCCAAAAGTTGACCTAAGCTGATCAGGTTTTGCTTTATAGCTGGGACATAATACACATCGGTTATGTAGCTGGAATCGCCATTCTTCAACTTGATTGGGATGCTGCCTTTACCTTTGAATGGAACCTTTGTGGTATCTCCAAAAGTAACTAGACCTTGCTTGGTCTCATCTAGATCACCAAATAACTCTCGGTAGCCGCACATGTGATTGCTGGCTCTAGTATCTAGATACCATATATCCTCCTTTTTCTCATCAAGTCCTTGTTGGACAAGAAATGCAGCTTCTTCTCTGTCATCCTTCTCTACATAGTTGGCTTGCTCACATATCTCCAACGGAGCTTTCCTTCTACATTCAGTGCTATAGTGCCCAAATTGATTGCAACTATAATATTGGATATTCCTCTTGTCACGGTTATTGTAACCGCCTCCTCTTCCTCTGGGAGTGAATGCTTGTTGTCCTCGGCCTCCTCTGGTGGTGTTTCTGCCACCTCTTCCTCTAAACCTTGTATTCCAAGAACCTCTTCCTTGGAATCTCTGGAATCCTCCTCTGGATTGTTGACTTCCTGCTTGAGTGGTATATCCACTTATTGAAGTCTCCCCTTGCTCATATCTGTCCTTGAGAGATAACTTTGCTTGTAAGGCATGCTCGATGGCCTTATCTCCATTTCGCTTTACAATCTTCTGCTCATGAGCTTGCAAAGAACTCATAAGCTCATCAACCGTCAACTTGTCCACATCTGTGGACTCTTCAATTGTGACAACAACAAAATCAAATTTTGGATCTAGGGATCTCAAAATTTTTTCAGTAATTCGAGAATCGATGAGGGCTTCTCCATTTCTTCTCATCTGGTTTACTATCACCATAATCCTTGTGTGATAATCAGAAATAGACTCCGAGGACTTCATTTGCAATAACTCAAATTCACCTCGTAAAGATTGAAGACGAATCTTCTTGATTCTGTCAGCACCTTTGTATTTCTGTTGGAGAGCCTCCCATATATCATGTGATGTTTCAGCGGAAGCTATGATCTCGAATGTATCTTCATCAAGACCTTGATAGATGATGGTCTTTGCTTTGTTGTCCTTCTTTCTGTTGACTTTAAGGGCTTGTTTTTGTGCCTCTTGTAAAGCATCTTCTCTTTCTTTGGACTCTGGTTCATCATAACCAGTTTGTACAATATCCAAACACTCTTGTGACCCAAGGAATGCCTTCAATCTGATGCACCAACTATCATAGTTGTCTTTGGTCAGCTTCGGGATGAGTGTATGTGTACCTTCTGTAGTCATTTTGCTCTTTGAATGACTATATCACCTCTCTGGGAGCCAAATTTGACTAAACGAACACTGTCAATCGATCCAGAATGGTCCAAATAGTCGGGAACCGGTCTGACTTTGTAGAAATCGGGTCAGAAAATGGGTGAACCGGTCAAAAAACCAATTCTGTACGGCGGGCGGTTCGCTGGGTTGAACCGGGAATATTCGGGGGAATATTCGTGGAATATTCTGGGCAGAATATTCGGGGAATATTCTGGGGAATATTCGGGGAATATTCTGGGGAATATTCTCTCGGCGCGCTGGCGGCTCGGCTCGACGCGGTGTACGGCTCGACTTGCGGCTCGGTACGGATCGACTTGAGGCTCGGCTTGGACTCGGCGTAACGGCTCAGCTCGGCTCAAATATGGCGCATGTGTGGCTCAGTCGTCTTCAACCTCTGGCGCGCGTGGTCAACAGGGTAGAATATTCAGGTGGCGCGTGTGGGCTACCTCCGTCTCCGATGAAGCTGATTCTTGCACCAGTGAGCTCGTCTTGATGAGATCTACACTGTGGAATGATCAAAACTTGTTTTTGACAACTTTGAAAATTCAGATATACCCCAAAATTCTTCTGTTTTTCGACGAACGGGGCTCTGATACCAATTGTTGGTGGGAGAAACCACTGGTGGTGGGTTTGAAACACTCAGAGGGGATAAAACACACTGTTTTATTACAAGAAACCGAAGCTTACAATTAATTAACAAAAGCTTAAACACGCCCTCTCTCTCTCTCTTTCTCTTTCAAGTGTTCCACTCAATTCTCTCCACACACATTACAGAAGTTGAGCACTCTATTTATACACAAATTCAAAACAAGAAAATTCAACCTTCAAGTGTGAAGGTGGCTGGTGGCAGCAGTTGTGAAGGCGGCTGGCGGCTGCGGCTGGTGGCTGGCGGCTGGTCGGTGGCAGCTGGTGGTTGCCTTCCTTGACCATCTAGATTGAGTTTAATATTCAACAACGAATACCACAAGGTAATGCGCAAAGCCTACTGCCCACAAGAACTTAGCTGCCTCCTTCCACCCAACTTCAGAGGCTTAAATTGCCCCAGCAAAATTTCCAACTACAGAGAGATGAGAAGATATATAGAAATACCACACAGCAACAAAAATACCAATATTTTGATCATTTCGCAATCTCATTCATCGGAGTAAGATCCATTATATAAGCAAGCTATAGTGCCCAATTTTTTAAAGTTAATAGAACATCCAAAAAAATCTTACTACTAATACAGATATTCAAAAAGGACAAGTTAGGAATGTTCAATCTTAGTTAAGAATGTTCACAAAGTATTATCTTGCTTCCATTATTAGAGTGAAACTAAATTTCACCCAACATAATCGGTGGGTGACAGCAAGTTTTAGAATAACAAAGCAATAATTTTAAATCATCATTTTTCAATCTATACTCACCGAGCTTTTGTGCTTCATCGAACCACTTGCTCATCAGATTGGAGATCCTCATATTTATAAAAATAACTTCAGACTCTCTGACAATAGCTTTTGCAAGCATGGTCTTCCCGGTGCCTAGAGGTCCATATAATAAAACCCCCTTTTATGGACTAAGAAGTTTCCCATGTGAGAAGAGCTCAGGTTTTCGTAGAGGAAGAATCACCAATTCCTACAAAACTTGCTTGATAGATTCCAATCCTCCAATTGACTCAAAAATAAAAATACACAATTGCAGCATATTGATAAACCATTAAACCGACCTAAATTCTAAAGAAGTATTCCAATCATTTACATTTTCAAAATGAGAACATGGCCACATTGGATAGTGTTTGAAGATAGGCTTGATTGTTACAAAGCAGTTTAAATCTTCCACAAAGTAATTGCAATTAGAAGGTTTCATAATTGAAAAGTTGGTTTTCAAATCCAAATTTCATCGGGTATAGAAAGGACAAATATCTATTTTTTCTAGTTATAGCCATCATATTGGTTCAAGGCCGAGTCTTCAAATTTAATTTTTTTCCAATTATGAACCTGTCTCAGTCAGTCACACAAAAGTCTATTACCGAACATAGCAGCCATTAGAATTCACATAGTATCGTTTTTTTTAAAAAAAGGTGGACTCGCATAACTGTAACTAATCATGTGCCATTAGTTTATGATATAGCAGAGACTCAAATATACTCTGTATGATGGATATTTTCATGTATTCAGTTGACATTAGAAACTCTGATATTTATTGCATGGTATCAGCCAACAAAGTATGGACAACCTAGAAAACAAATGGCACGTTTCAAGACACCAGAAAATATTATAATTGTATATGGTTGTAAAAACAATGACAACAGTACTATAACACCAACCTAGACGTCAACACAACAGTACAAAAGTTCCAATATATCAAAAATGAACTTGGCCACCAGTTTCCACCATCCTAAAACAATTCCGATTCCCCAATCATCGTTCCCTACAATAACCCACCAAACCACGTTGCAGTCTTAACCTCATGGTCCTCATCCCATTATCACACAAAATTGAAACTTTTTGCAAATAAATAACAATTCAAGATTGCTACAACATCAACCCAGAGGCCTAAACTCTAGCGCTCAAGTACAAAAGCTCAATATACAACTCAATCAAAAATGAACTTAGTTTTTACCAACAAAAAACAACTTCATTCATCCCAACAGAACTAGAAACTTAAACACTCCCAATTCAGCACAAGGAGTCACTCCCCCACGTTCCAAAAACTTTTAAATTACCTAACTACACTAAAACACCCAAATCCCCCCAAACCATATTCCATACAATAAACCACCCATATCCCTCATTGCAATATCAACCCCAACCCCACTATCTCACACAAAACTCAAACTTTTGTAGATAAATGACATTTCAAGCATATAACAAAACCAATAGAACATAACAAAAACAAAGCCTATATGCCATTAACTAACCTTATAATCCAAATTCACAAAATTCTTCGTTCCATTATTTGACCATATAACCAACATTCACAAAATCCTCTAGAAAAAAATAAACCAAAATAAACCCTATATTCCATTATAATCAAGATTCACATAATCCTCCTATGCCTCCCAAAAAAATCCACAAATCAAAAATGCAAAAAAAAAAAATCCAAACTTTTCAACAGAAACAGAAACTTTGACATACACACACACACACCCCTCATAAGGGTTTGTTTGGATAAGGGGATGACCCAAACGCTTATCGATTTCCTTCTTATGTTCAAGGGCTTTCTTTGATGCTTCATGATTCGAGTCAGGTTTCCGGAGCCTAGAAAATAATACTAAACAACTTAAAGCTGCACTGGATCTTGCAAAAACTTGGTCTCTAATGAACCCCCCATTAATTTTTTATTTGTGTTTAAAGTACAATAATATCCTTTTCTTAGTGCTCTTTTTGGGTGGCGTGTTGGGGTTTTGCAAATCTATGTGCTGGTGGACCTGGTGGTGGTGGTTAGGGTTTGGGCTGTTATTAGTGGTTAGGGCTAGGCTGGGAAAGGATAGGCTAGATTTTAGGGTGAAGCCTTATTAAAGCTAAGTCGTCTTTCTATTTCTAGGACTAATGAAGTCTCCTTAAAAGCCATGTGATGAAATAATAACAATAATAATAATATGAAAAGAAATAATATAAGGCCAGATTTAATTTTAATAAAAGAGGTTATATTTTCCAAATCCAATTAAATGTATATTATTTATGGTACTAGAAAATTTTCTAGAATTCCATAGAAATCAGATTATAAATAATAAAAAAAATAAAAATTACAATTGACTTTCCAAGAGGTTTTGGGAATCAGCCCACACTTTTATATTTTCTTTGAACAACTTGATTCCAAGAAAAAAAAACAAATATTAGACCCATTTATCATTCATTTAACATTTGTTCATTAATATTCACTCAAGGAAACAAGGTAATGTTGGTTAGTATTTTATTATAGTTTTTTAGAAGGGGTTAAAACGTTGGAGGTAAAAAAAGATATAAAATAAATCAATCTCTACAATAATTCAAGAATGAATTTATGTAATTTTAAAACAAGAAGGTATACGGAGACATATCTCATTTGGCCTCACTATTTCTAATTTTTTAACGAGCATAATTTGCATACTTAAATACTTATACAATTACCCAAAACGTTAATCCTCTTAGCGATATTATTATGTTCCGAGACATAAATTACTATTCATTACAATAGTGCAATTATTATTATATCCCTTGGCCATTTTATCTTTGGTCTTGCTTCAAGGTTGAGATGATCTTTTCACCATGACATAAAATATCTTTTAAGAATTGTACATGGTTATTTTAGTAATTGTGTTTTTTAATTCATAAAAAAATTACTAATGCAACTCTTGAATAAAATAATTCATTGCTTTTTGCACAAGGGCATTTTTGTATTTTCATATTTTATAAAACAATTGAATTACTACATTGGCCTTACAATTTGTGTTTTTTAACCTTAGCTTCAGGGACTTGGTTGTAGTTTCACCATTATTTGTTTGTTAATATTGTTCAGTCCAAAAGATATTTTCAAAATTTTCACAAAAAAAATATAAAACAAAACAGCAGCTGACACGTGCCTCATACGAGTCAGCCCTCCACCACCTTCTGGCTCGCGCGTGCGGCTGGCTTAGGCAGTTGTAACCGTAATTCCATCGCATCATTTGATTCATCTCGGCATTGTCTTCCTCTTTGGATGGCGCATGTATGGTGGTTCAGCGTGATTTGGCTTGAAATTACTTTTATTAAAGCTAAGTCGTCTTTCTATTTCTAGGATTAATGAAGTTTCCTTAAAAGCCATGTGATGAAATAATAATAATAATAATATTATGAAAAAAAATAATATAAGGCCAGATTTAATTTTAATAAAAGAGGCTATATTTTCCAAATCCAATTAAATGCATATTATTTATGGTACTACAAAATTTTCTAGAATTCCATAGAAATCAGATTATAAATAATAAAAAAATAAAAATTATAATTGACTTTCCAAGAGGTTTTGGGAATCAGCCCACACTTTTATATTTTATTTGAACAACTTGATCCCAAGAAGAATAAATAAATATTAGACCCATTTATCATTAATTTAACATTTGTTCATTAATATTCACTCAAGGAAACAAGGTAATGTTGGTTAGTATTTTATTATAGTTTTTTAGAAGGGGTTAAAACGTTGGAGAAAAAAAAAGATATAAAATAAATTAATTACTTCAATACTTATACAATTACCCAAAACATTAATCCTCTTAGGGACATTATTAGGTTCCGAGACATAAATTACTATTCATTACAATATTGCAATTATTATTATGTCCCTTGGCCATTTTATCTTTGGTCTTGCTTCAAGGGTAAGGTAATCTTTCACCATGACATAAAATGTCTTGGTTATTTTGGTAATGGTATTTTTTAATTCATAGAAAAATTACTAATGTAACTCTTGAATAAAATAATTTATTGCTTTCTGCAAAGGGCATTTTTATATTTTTCATAATTTATAAAACAATTAAATTACTACATTGGCCTTACAATTTGAGTTTTTTAACCTTAGCTTCATGGACTTGGTTGTAGTTTTACCATTGTTTGTCAGTTAATATTGTTTAATCCAAAAGATATTTTTAATTTTTTTACAAAAAAAAGTATAAAACAAAACAGCAGCTGACACGTGCCTCATACGAGTCAGCCGCTCCACCACCTTCTAGCTCGCGCGTGCGGCTGGCTTAGGTAGTTGTAACCGTAATTCCACCACATCATTTGATTCATTTCGGCATCCTCTCCGTCTTTGGATGACGCATGTATGGTGGTTCAGCATAATTTGGCTTGAAATTACTTTTATTTTTCTTCTTTCTTTTCCTTTTCTTTCTTTCTCAGATTCCATGTTGCCTATGGAAAAATCCATACCAACCCTTCATTTTATTTCTTTTTTTGATTTAGTCTCTCTTCTCTTATTTGTAATTTCATTTAATCTTTTATGTCAAATTTAGTGCTAACCTTTTTAATTGCTATTTGTTTTGTTTTGTATTTTTTTTTAATTGATTTTTTTTAATTTCATATTTTAATGTTTGTTTGATTAAAAATCTTGCTTCTTTTTTTTCCAAGTATGCCTTTGATGGGGTAATTCTTATGATATTGGTAATTCTTATGATCCAGGTAGTAATTCTAAAGGATTAGCTTGATTTGAATTTTTTTAAAATTATTTTTTAATATATTTGTTGTTAGTATTTTTTTTTAGCTTTTCTATTTATAGAGTTATCTCAATTTCATGTTCTAGATCATGTGTTTTGATTTGTTGACTCGAGCTGCCTTAGGAGTTCACTTGAGGCTCTTTGTTATATTTCTTTTTGTTTTGATAATTTTTTTTTAGTGCAATCAAAAGCTTATCCAAACATCTTATTGTACAAAAAAAAATTATATCAACATCACTAAAGTTGATTTGAAAATATTGATCATGTTATTAAATTTTTTGCGACAAATCCAAAATTTGTTTTTGCGACATTCGACTGGCGACTTTCGTTTTGTTCTGTTTTGCTGATTTGGTTCTTTGGAGTCGCCTCCTAGTATTTTGGTCACTAGGAACCCTAACTAGTCTTTTAGAGATTCTAAGGCAAGGGACTGGTTGCGTAAAGAGAAGGTATTAGCACCCCTAGTACGTCATACCTAAGGTAAGCTGATTGGTGTTTTGGTTTGCTCTATAATTGATATGGTGTTGGTATTTTCTAGGCTCGTCAATTGATTTTGGATAGAAATCTAAGTAGATTCCATGTGCTTTGAAAGCTCATTTTTCCCTTAGTATTTCAAGAGTTTGCGACTCATAAATCGTGGAATAAAAAAAATTAAAATTTTGAAATGTCCTCGATTATAATCAAGGCTTCTTTCAAGAATGTGTGCGGATTTATTACTCCCAATAATATTTTGGATATTCATCCTTTTAAGGATTTCTTTATCTAAACATTAGCGGTGAATAATAAATAAATTTTCTCCCCCCAAAATAAGATTTTTATAGTTTTTGGAATATTGGCCAATACCCTTTGGAGTTTTACAAACATGTTGTAAAATCCAAAAATGCAAGAAAATAATTTATCTTTAAGAAATCTATGCGAAAACACACTTTCGAAGCTTCCAATATATTTTTTTTTATAAAAAAGAATATTCAAAACATGTTAGAGTATTGGCCGTATGCAACACGCAAGAAAACATTTTTTTTTTTTGTAAATATTTTTTTTTGACGAAAACGGGTATTTTAAACACTGAATTTGTATCTCCACGGTATAAAAATACAAACCAATGTAAAAAATAATAAACAAAATGTGCAGGAAAATCAACAATATTTTTAAGGAAATTTGTTAGAATTTTTGAAAGCAAACAAACATTTTTATCTTTGAAACTCTGGATGTTTTGACGAAAACCGGGTATTTTAAACACTGAGTTTGTATCTCCACAATATAAAAATACAAACCAATGTATATATAAAATATATATATATGAAAAGGAAACAACGATATATATTTTTTAAAACTTTTCAGATTTTTTTTTGTTAAAATATATATACATGCATAATATAATATAATAAATATATAAATATATATTAAGTGGGCTGGGCCGGCCCAACTAAACTGGGCCGGACCCAGCCCTAAAAGTCGTTGGGCCGAACTCGGCCCAACAGGTACTGGGCCGATCTCGGCCCAACAAACTAATTAACCTCGGTCTGGGCCGGACCCGGCCCAGACCGCCGGATTGGGCCAGATCCCTCTGGCCCGTCCCACATAGTTCTGGGCCAGACACCATCTGGCCCAGAGAAATAAAAAAAAGCACGGGGGGGGGGAATTATTTCCCCCCCCGTCCCCTGCATGCAGAACGCCTCTGCATGCAGGAGACGAAATTTATAAATAATACAAGAAAAATGTGCAGGGGGGGAGAAGCGTACCTGGCGCGGCGGAGACGGTGGCTTGCTGGCGGTGCTGCTGTGGAGGCGGTGGCAGCGTCCTAGCACACGGCGGCTCCTCACGGCGATTTCCAAAGCAAATCCGGCGAAGTCCTCTCGGGTTGTTTTCTGTATTTTTGTTTTGTAAATTTCCTCCTGGTTTCAAACTTTCACTCTTCTCTTGTTTTTTTTTAGTTTTCGTTGGCTCTCTCTCTTCGGTTTTTTCTTAGTTTTCTTCGGGTTCCTCTTCTTCTTCTTTTTTCCGTCCTCTTCGGTGTGCTGGGTTGGGCGTTATTTATAGAAGTAGTGGGCGTGGCTTCAACGTGGAGCCCAGGAGCGGGTCGAGGAGCGGCTGTCCAGGCGGGCCTCCCTCGGCTTCAGCGACGCGGCGGGTGGTCGGCCATTGTCTTCTGTCGGTGGCCCACCGGCGTGGGGCCTCGGTCGGTGGCAAGAGGGTCCTACAAAAAAATAAAAAAAAAATACAAACTTTTCCTTCTTCCCCGCTGTAATGTTCGGGGGAAGAAGAAAGTGAATAGTGCCGTTCAAAACGGCACCGTTCGGTCTCTTTTTTTTTTTTAATGCATGAAACGGCGTCGTTTTGGATAAAACACGCCGTTTCATTTTAAAATAAAGGCGCCACCGTTTTGGATGAAACTTTTTTTTTTTGAATCAATCCTTAATTTATCATTTGTTCTATTAAGTCCTTCAATCGAGTCCTTCAATCAAGAATAAAATTCAATTGCGTCCCTGCCAAATTCGGTCCCTACCCCTATAGTTGGCCGCTTTTTTCACTTTGGTCCTTGGCCTCTGATTTTCACAATTAAGCCCCTAATTGATCAATAAACTTCCAATTTCTTCAATTAAGCCCCCTGAAACAATTCCAAACAGCCCCCTCTATCTTTGCGCCTTCTCCAAATTGGTCCCTGGTTTTGGATTTTCACAATTAAGTCCCTAATTGGCCATTAAACTTAAATATTTATGCAATTAAGCCCCTGATTTGACCCAATAAATTCCTAAAAAATATATTTTTGCCCCAGAACTTAAATTTCTTCTAATTAAAGCTCAAATTGACTTAAAAATCAATTTTTCTTGCAATCAAATCTTCTATAAATTCAAATAAAAATCCAATTAAGTCCATAAACATCCAAATTTGGGCTTTTCTCCTCAAAATTCAAATTTTCCTTCTCAATAGGGCTTTCATCCTTCAAGAATATACTGTAAAAAATTCAATCCTTGTATTTTTAAATTCCTTGACCAATTTTCTGATTGTTTCCTGAGCGCTTCTGCCTCCTGTTATTTTTTCTAAACTCCTTTGGTTATTTATTTTATTTTTTATGGGGACCCAAAAATGGGTTACAACAGAGCCCACCTAGAATTAAAACTAAAACTCACCGTCCCTTTCAAAATTGAGTTCCAATAAAAGGTAAAAAGAAAGTGCAAAATTGAAACTCACCGTCCCTTTCAAAATTGAGTTCTTACTCCCAAAAGGTAAGCAAATGTAAAATGGCATAATTTATTAGTAACAAGCTATTAAAACTCGGTCAAGTGAAAGTGAATGTGAATTAATTGGAGAATGATTAGCTCATAATCAAGTGGAAGTTAGAACCAATATAATTTAAATGACCTGATGAATTAGTTTATAATCTAGTTGATTCATTTAAAATATAAGTTAATTATTTTAATTAATAGAGGTTAACCTGTCATCTAGAATTTTTATCGAGTTTTAAATAATTAAGGAGTTAAAAAAATTAAAATAAATATAAGTTTGATTTTCAATATCTTCTCTATTTTATATCCAAAAAACTTGTGTTATCAAAAACAAATATCATAAACATTTCTGACCCATAACAAAGTAATTTTTTTCTCTAAAAAATGCGATAGAAATCTCTTCATTTTATTTATGTCAAGTAGTAAATCAAATTAAACCACACTTTGATGCATGCACGTAGCTTACTGTACAAATAATGCGCACATAATTTTCCACTGAATTAAGGAGATTTAAACGGAGATATTTATTGCCTATTCCTTTCAGCAAAATTGTTTGCTTCTTGGAGGGTGGGGTGGGTGTCTGTAGTGTTTGTTTTGGAAAATGTTTTTTATGATTTAATGACGAAAGGGTTCCCCTTTCGCACGTAACTATCAATCTTGACTCGATCGGCTCCCATTAAGGATTGATATACTCACGCTAAGAGATTCCCTTTTTAGCATGCCTCTTCTAGATAAATTCGATGATAATTTTCAAAATGAATTCGATGATAATTTTATCACTCTCAATCCAAAAACAAAGTTATCATAGTAGAAAACAATGGAATTAATTAGAAAATCTAGGCTTTGAAATAAATGTTTTTTTTATTGTAAACTAAGAGATAAATAATAGTGATTTTGTTTTTAATTTTCATAGGAATAATAAATTATTGCATTCGATTAAAAAATTAGGTGAGGAATTATTACAATCGAAGTTTGAAAATAGGAATAATAAAATCACTTGGAAATTCAATAATTCGTTTGTATTTTTTATTTCATTTATTTTGAGGCAGAGGAAACGTGTGTTTTTTTTCTTAAATTTAAATTACATGAACTAAATCTATCATATTATAAATTTTTATGTAGTCATGAAGATGAATCTCACCAGTACTGGTCTAGTCCCAAATTTCAATGTCTCTGCTGCTCTTCTTGCATTTGTGTTCCTAAGAACATGGACTAAGCTCCTCTCAAAGGCTGGAATTGTAACCAATCTCATAGTTAAATTATTGTTTTTATTTAAAATAGAAAAAGAAAAAAGAAAAAATGTTAATATTTGGAAATTAATTAATATTGCCGAGTTTCCAACACCCAGTGCTCCTGTTTAGTCACCAATCCTTGCGAGGAAAGATTCGCAATTGAATAATTCAACCCTCAGTTCAAAATACAGCACCACATGAAGATCAGACAATATCTATGTATCCAAGTTCCGAAGACTTTTCTGGACCATTGCCTATTGCTTTCTGACCACTTCTACCTTGAACAGGAGAGTCCCAATTTTACTGCAAGATCGGTTAGTACACTACAACAGCTAAGCACTCCTTCAGATTTTTCTTCGTACTAACACAAAAAACAAAACGAAGGTGGATGTAATATCCAGCAAAAATCTGTACCAAGGGTTGCATTGTTGTCTTTTGCTGGCATGGAACTTTTGTTGGCACACAAAAAGTATGATCCATAAGAAAAGCACATATTCATTAGCACATATTCATTGCTATTTTCTAAGCTATGGAATGCTTCTTCTTCTTCTGGAAAACACATAAATTGCTTAACCCTTCAAGTACACAGTCACCTTGTTCTTGCTAATAATAGCAATAATAATCTATCAGTGCATGCGAAGGGGGGTCCAATTAGTATTAAGTTTATAAGCCAGCAAGGAATAATAGTGTTTGAAAAGTATCGGGAAAGAGTCAGTCAACATGACTCTCAGCAAGAAGAAAAAAAAAAAAACGAAAGAAAAACATGAAATGTGGTCCTTTTTATGATCCCTTTTCGCCACTTTTTTCCTTTATGAAGGCCAATCACACTCGGTGCCCACACCGTCCTTCCTTCCAGGTGTATGCCTGATCCCTCGCCACCTCGCCGCTTCCATTCCCATTGGTGGCGGATGATGGTGGGTTCCTTGGAATTGACTAAACTAGGTTAAAAGAATCAATCACAAAATATTAGACAGCTAGAGCCGCTGGAAAATTATTGCTTCATGTTGTTGACCTTCATAAATAAATAAAAAAAAGTAAATTTTTTTTATCGTCCTCCTTTTGGCCAAAATGATTGCCCCTAGCTAACCACAGTATTCACGACATTTCCACAAAGTCACTGGTCATGCACGGTGTAATCAGATGAAACTTGTGCTGCCAATTCACGGAGCATGCATAAATAAAAGAGGGGTCTTTTTTCTTTTCTTTTTTTTAATTCCTGGAAACAAGGCGGTTAATATAGAGTCCAACATCATCAATAAAAGAGTTGATGTATAATATAACAAAAAACTGCAAAGTAAGTTCTAATTAGAGCATAAATGGTATATGTTAGCTCAAAAACTTGCTGTCAAAATGTCAATTTTGGAAATTAATGCTGCCGTGTTTCCAACGTTCATTCTTGTGTGGAAGTATTTGCATGTCAACCTTCAGTTACATATATATTCAGCAGATTGGTTCTCCCTTCAAACTCCATTGATTCTCTATTGTTTGTCAGTTTTCTAGTAACTGTACAATAAAGCTATTGCTAGAACGTGTTGACTGTTGACTGGGTTGGATTGAACTGGACATAAGAAGGTGAGGATGACTCTTTAACTCTACATGCCCACTTGCTTAAGCTGTGAGTAAACTACGATCGTAAATTATTAAGAAGTTTTCTTCCTATATATTGTGGCTTCAATATCTTGGAAATTACATTTTAGTGGGCAAAGCATTCTTCGCATAAATTTCATTGATAAATACAATTTGGAAAAACGTCTATGAACATTCAAATTAAGCAGTCACGACTTTTTATATATTTTTTATCATGCTATAAATATTTCATGTAAAATTTGGCATTCATAATTATCTACCTTATTTATTAGCACTTGTGTTAGTGAATTAAGGGACCTCTCCTTGTGTGGAAATATTCGCTGAATGAAATTATTGGTTGCTTAATCTGGCTGTACAACTGTGGAATGGATTGGACATAAGAAGGTGAAGATGACTTTGTTTATCAATTTTTTTATTTCAATTATGTATACATAATCCCATTGTTTAAATTATTTTTTATTTAAAGTATATCAATTGAAGGAATGGAAAGAATTTTTAAAAAACAAAATATTACTAATCAAAATGTATACATTATTTCCATCGGTTTTTATTCTTACTTTATTTATACTTATTTTTAAATCCTGGAAAAGGTATTAATTATGTTTCTTTAGTGTTTTTAATGCAAACAATTATCTGCTCATGAACAAATTAGTCTTTCTTTGCTCCGATTCTCTTTCAGCTAAGGAAACTTGTTTAATGCTTCTCCCAGTAAATTTGATTTCGTCATTATACAATCTAAGACTGTAGTAAACAATCTATAAATACTACTGTAGTAAATGCTGCTCCCAGTGGCATGGAACTTTTGTTGGCACACAGAAAGTATGATCCATAAGACGAGCTGCAAAGGAAGAGCACAAACTGTATCTATTAGCACATATTCATTGCTATTTTCTAAGCTATGAAATTCTTCTTCTTCTTCTTGGAAACACATAAATTGCTTAACCCTTCAAGTACACAGTCACCTGTTCTTGTTAATAATAGCAATAATAATCTATCAGTGCATGTGAAGGGGGGGCTCCAATTAGTATTAAGTTTATAAGCCAACAAGGAATAATAGCGAGAACAACTGCCATCAGACGAGCTGCAAAGGAAGTTCTAATTAGAATATAAACTGTATCTGTTAGCACAAAGACTTGCTGCAAAACTGTCAATTTTAGAAATTAGTACTGTGTGTTCCCAACGCTCACTCTTGTGTGAAAATATTTGCAAGTGAACCTTCAGTTCCATATATATGCAGCACCACATTAAGAGTGGACAATATCTATACATCCAAGTTCCGAAGACTTGGAGGTCAAGGACAGAACAAATGAAGATTGGTTCTCCCTTGTTGATGCTGAAAGAGAAAGACCTTTAAGGACGACCAATCCCACGGCATCTTGAGGGCAAGAACCTTCAAACTCCAATCTCCATTGTTTGTCAGTTTTCTAGTAACTATTCAATAAAGCTATTGCCAAAACGTCTTGATTGGTGTACAAGAAATTCAACAAATACAAACTGAATTACCGATGGTTTTATTTTCAACCGTATTTTCGGTGATATTCATCGAAGAAATTTTTCCATCGCTAACTCCGTCAGTATATACTGACAGAAACACTATGTCGGTAAATACCGAGGGAATCCCCGACAAATTATGAAGAATAAAAAAAAACAAGTTGTGCGATGATGTGTAAGTTTTTGTGGACGAGTTTACCGATGGAATTACAGTCAGATTCAAACCGGGTTGTGCGTACAATGATGTGTCAAAAACATCGATAGAATTACAACAGGAGTGACAGACAAAATAATTATGTTAGTAATTCCATCGGTAATAGTTAATATATAACCTGACCATCGACCCTCCCCTATTTCTCCTTCTTCTCCCCCTGCATCCAAACCCCCCCCCCCCAAAAAAAAAAAATTATAATGCTAGCAACGTGCATGGAGTTATAAATGATAACAGTAATCCTTACAGGAATATGGTTATGGTTGCAATGAGAATGAATCTAGTTAATGTCAGTTAATGTCCATTATAGAAGAAGAACCTAATGCAGTTGCGCCCACATTATGGGATGGTTGTACAACCTTAAAAATGTTGAGCTGATTGAGTTCATGGCATGTGGGCATTCCCATTACAAAACCAGAACTGGCATGGAAAAGACTCTCGTGACATATAAAAGACTTAGATACTTCCCAATCACACTTAGATTGCAGAGGTTATTCATGTCACCAAGGACTCGTGAGCATATGACAAGGAACCAATCACATGATGCGGTTGATGGAATAATGATGCTTCCTTCTAATGATGAAGCATGAAAAAACTTTAACAGTGTATATCATCACTTTTCAGCTGAATCAAGGAACATGTATCTTGAGTTTTGCACAGATGGATTCTACCAATTTGAGTCATTTGCTGCTCCTTAACAGTGTTTTTATCTACGATGATACCTAGTCCGAACAGTCCGGGCCGGAATACAGATGTTTGTCTTCGACTGTTAATTGATGAGTTGACGCTATTGTGGTCCTCTAGAGCTTTGACTGATTATATATCAAGAAAACAAAATTATTTTACGAGGGTAGCTTTGATGTGGATTATTAATGATTTTCTAGCTTATGGAAAGGTTTATAGTTGGAGCACGCATGGGAAACTAGCATGTCCATACTGCATGGAAAACAACAAGGTATTCACGTTAACAAACGAAGGTAAAGCTTCTTTTTTTATTGCCAATGTCAGTTTTTGCCAACGAATCACAGGTACAGAAAGATGTTGTATCAGAGTATAGTTGCCAATTGACAGAGTTTAAAAAGATGTTGCACCCCTATGTCTTTTTTGTGAAGAATTGCATGATGTTGTATCAGAGTATAGTGACATTGTGTTTGGTTTTCATTCTGGTAAGCAGAAGTTTTCTGGTTTTGGTTTGACCCACAATTGGGTAAAGCGAAGCATTTTCTAGGAGTTTACTTATTGGAAAACTAATCTCCTTCGCCATAACCTTGACATCATACACATATAAAAGAATGTGTCTAAGAACATTTTCAATACTGTCATGGATGCGAAGAGGAAGACAAAAGACAACATCAAGGCTAGAATGGATATAGCATTGTTTTGTAACCGTAAAAATATGGAGTTTGTTTTTTATGGGTCACGGGTCGCAAAACCTAGAGAAAGCTTTATGTTAGAGAAAAGATGCATAACTACTAGTCTACCATTGGCTTAAGAGTCTATGTTTTCCTGATTGGATATGCCTCAAACATATCAAGGTTGGTTAATCTAGAGGAATGCAGATTGTATGAAATGAAGAGCCATGAGTGCCATGTGTTTATGCAAACACTCATTCCATTAGCTTATCGTGATTTGTTGCCAAAGAGGATATGAGATGCAGTCACATATATTAGTCATTTCTTTAGAGATATATACTGCAGCAAGGTGTAGACAAATCACATTGAATGGCTTGAAAAGAATATCATCAAGACAATATAAAAACTTGAGATGATATGCCCTCCATTATTTTTTGACTCGATGGAGCATCTACCCATACATTTACCGTATGAGGCAAAAGTTGGAGACCAGTCCAATATAAATGAATGTATCCATTTGAAATGTTAGATATTATAGATGCAATGTAATTCATAAAGTATTTTCATTGTTTTTCTTAATTGAAAAATATATGTTTAATTCCATACTGGTACTGGTTCAATCTTAAGAAAAAGGTTAAGAACAAGGAGCATGTTGAGGCTTTGATATGTGAGGCCTATATCGTTGAGGAGATCTCAATATTTATCTTGTACTATTTTGAACCTCATTTGAGAACGAGAATCAACCACGTTCCATGGCATGATGATAGTGGTGAAGTGCCTTCTAATGGGAACTTGTCAATATTCTCCAATCATGGACGACCCACACCTAAAAATGTTGTAAGGGGAAGATATTTGTTTGCAATAGAGTTCAGACAAGCACACAATTATTTTCTATTTAACTGTGATGAGCTGAGACCTTTTATTCAGTAAATATATGTGCTACTTAAACTTTGTTAAAAATGCACTATTTATATATTGTAATATCGTAAACTCGTAAAATTTTCAAAACCTTGTAGGCAACATCGACAATATTTACTGTCCAATAACTCACAGTTAACCAAATCTCAAATCTTTCGATTACAAGATGAACAATTTGCCACGTGGTTCAAAACACATGTAAGTATTATCACAAACTCATTATCTCTGGCAAGTTACTATATTCTTGAGGAGATCTCAACATTTATATCATACTATTTCGAGCCTCATCTGACAACGAGAATCCACCACGTTTCACAACATGATGGTGGTGGTGAAGTGCCTTTGAGTGGAAACTTATCAGTATTCTCCAATCCTGAACAACCCACATCTAAAAATATTGTAAAGGGAAGATATTTGTCTGAAATAAAATTCACATAAGCACATAATTATGTGTTATTTAATTGTGATGAACTTAGACCTTTTATTCAGTAAGTATATATACTAATTACACTTTGATGTAAATGGACTGTTTATCTATTGCAATATCACAAACTCATACATTTTTTGAAAACCTCATAGGCAACATCGATAATATTTAATGTTTAATAACTCACAGCTAATAGAATCATAAATATTTCGATTGCAAGATGAATAATTTGCCACGTGATTCAGAACACATGTAAGTACTATAAAAAAGCTCATCATGTATCATTGTATTTAATATCATTACAGAATTCTCATTTACTGTTCATTATTGTACTTGATGTATAGGGTTTATCAATTGGGAAGAAATATTAGTGCTTCATTGTCTTTACTAAGTTTGGGTCATGAATGAAAAGCGAAGTGTTACAACATGTATTTTGTCAATGGCTATATGTTTCATACTGAATAATACAAGCATGGAAGAAAGACATATAACAATGGTGTTTGTGTTAGGGGATCGACTAGTAGTAAGTTTGAAGTTGACTATTATGGTAAATTAGAAGAGGTCGTTAAACTATAATATCATAACAAGCATAATAGAGTGTTTTTATTTAAATGCTACTGGTATGACACCACTGACAGGGGAATTAGAGTAGATCCCCATTATAGTCTGGTCAAAATTAACTCAAAAGCTAAACTCCATAATGTAAACGATGCCTTAGTTTTTGCTAAGCAATGCCAACAAATTTATTACACATACACCCCTTACTTTAGAAATGATCGTTTAAGAGTTGATTGATTATCCATTTTTTAAAAACAAAACCTATTGGTCGTGTAGAGGTTGTTCAGAATGAGAATAAAGACACAAGTGTGGGAGATGATGACTTTCATGATAGTGAGTTGGTTGAACCATATCGAGTTGCTCCATTGATTGACTTAGAAGAAAATTCAAATTTTCATGTCTTCGATAACAATCTTGTTGATGTTGATGTTGAGGAGTTGAATGTTGTTCTAAGCTCTAACGAACAAGCACAAATCTATGAAGATGATGATACCAATGTTATCAACATTGAAGATTACGGTGGAGCTGATGATGCCTCAATTGAAGAAGAAGAAGATAATTCTGACTAACTTTCAAAACACAAAAGTGTAATACAATTTTTTAGAATGTAATATTTATGGATGCATAAATATTTATTTCATAATTCATCTATGAACTATTGTTATTGTGTTGGGAGTGTAATTTTCAATTTAAGTATTTGTAGGCAGGATAGACATGAAAACAAACACAACCTACCATTCATTATGTACATCACTAATGGAAACTATTGACACTTTGAAAAGGTGAACAATTCCCACATCACCAACGAAAACGCTAACGATTTCTTGTTAGTTGGTGTTTTATAGAGGTGATGGGAATTGTTCACACATCACTGATGGAAACACCGACAGTTTTTTATCCATCGGTGTTATCTAGAGACAATGGGAATTATTCACCTCCTATGTCGGTATTGTCAATTAAAGTCCTTTGAGTCAGTTGCAAGTCACCAAGGGAATTACCAATGACCTACCAACGGAATTTGGATTCCAAGCGCGGGTAATGAATGCATCTCTGACCGTGTGTACTATTTCACATTAGCAAGGGAATTACTGATAGACTAACGACGGAATGTGAAAATTTTGGGGGGTTTTTTTAAATTTTAGAGCAAAATGAAAATTTCAAGGTGAATTCATCGAGAGAATAACAGATGGATTAATTAAAAATAATATTATTTAATAATCCATCGCTGAATCCATTGGTAAAAGCGCAGTGTAAATCCCAGCGAGAGCCCCTTCAGTTTATTTTTCTTTTCTTTCAATTTTCTTCAATCGCTTCTCATTTTTTCCTCTCAATTCAAGTGATTGTGCTTCAATTTCTCATTCTATATTCATCTTTAACATTTAAAAGGTATGTATTCTGATTCTCTTCACTTGTTATGATTTTTTTATTTTTTGTTTTTTCTTCGGTTTATTAACAATATACTTTTTTTTGTGTTTTTGTATTGTACATATATAAAGTCTAAAAATAAACACACTATTAAGGTAAGCATTTTTCATTTCTAAAGTCTATAGTTTTTTTATATATAATTTGTTGCTTATTTTATTGTTTTTATTGCAATAATGATTTATTGTTTTGTTGAATTTTAATGGATTATTGTTAAATTTTCCATAAAAATGTTAATTAAATATATAGAATTAAATTTAATTGTTTTATCTCAATTTTATTGTATATATTGCATAATAGAGTGTTTTATTGTTTTGTTGAATTTTAATTGTTAATTATTGTTAAATTTATATAGAAGTTAGTTGAATATATAGGAATAAATTATTTCTAGTATAAATAAACTAAAATCAATTGGTTTGTGGTATAAATCTTGTTAATAATTGCAAGTTTGAATAATTTGGGTAGTCTCTAGTAATGGGGGGGTGCTCCTGATTTTTTTTTAAAAATTCATATTTGATTATTTAATTATTCATCAAATTTGTGTAGATGCGTAGGATAAAATTAACAGCACGTCGTGAGCACATGGTCGCAGCTAGTTCTTCTAGCAGCGATGATGATATGTCATTAGGTGGCGACCAAGAAAAGGCATCTGCGCCGACTTATGACGTTGCCTCTTTTAGCGTAGTTCCACAACGTAAAGGTGATGGCCTTCACAGCAGGGTCAATTCACCCACAAATACGAGGCACATTGGAAGGACGACCTTCCAATGTAAGTTTGTTATAAAGATTGTATTGATTTGAGTTTTTTTTCTTCTTTTAATGTAATCTGTGAACAACTAATTAATATTGTTTTAATTATATTGATTTTCAAGTTCACAAACATTGAGGCTGTTTGAGTAATAACATCGGTGTTTAAATCATTGATGGAGATTTCATTGTTGCAATGGAGTCAGGTTTCTAGAAATTTGAGTGGGATAACATGAGTGACAATGTTGTGAGTTGGATAATGCGAGTGACAATGTTGTGACGAGGGTTTGGGAGAATCACGCGGCAACTAGGTAATATAAAAAATGATATAATATTTTTTAAAAAATAAATTATATATTAAAATATAATTTGTCATTAACTAATATAAAATTGGTATTAGCACGTGGTTGCATTCTTGGTAGGACAACGAGATCGTTTTGTAGGCAAAGATCGAAGGACAGATCTTACTAACAAAACAACAGAGAGTTTCATGTGACAAGCCATCGTTGGATCAATTTGTGAAATTATAGGCTTGAAGTCTTATGCCAGAGGTATGGAGACTATTCGGGAAAGGTTGCTTTGTCTAGAGGGCTGGATGGGGGATATTCTTGATGATGAGGAATGTTCAATTCAGGATCGACTTGACTTGGCTGTGGAAATCGCTGACAAGGCTGCTGGATAGTATGTAGAACTTACGGCAGAGATGAGTTGAAAGTTGCAGGTTGTCAACGAAGAATTGGTTGTCATGAAACAAGCAGTCGCGACTGCATCAGGGGGTGTAGGCTCTTTTAAGCCTAAAGTTTCAGAACTAAAAGTATTTGGCGGTGCTAGAAGTTCCAAGGAATTAGAGAATTTCTTGTGGGATATGGAACACTATTTTAGTGTTGCCAAGGTCGGGTTGGCTGAACAAGTGAACATTACGGTAATGTACTTATTAAGTGATGCAAAATTATGATGGCGAACAAAATCCAAGGAGGACTTGAATGTTAGTAGGCCAAAAGTGGAGACGTGGGAGAGTCTGAAATACGAGTTGAAAGAGTAATTTCTGCCTAACAACACGTGCTAGATTTCGAGGGAAGACTTGAAAAAGTTGCGGCAAAACGGGTCGGTAAGGGATTAGGTGGAGAAATTTAGTTCTTTAATTCTAGATATTGATAACATATCTGAGGAGGAAATAATGTTCAATTTTCTGTCAGGACTTCAGTCGTGGGTGCAGTTGGAGTTGCGGTGGCAAAATGTTTAAGACTTGTCTTTGGCCGTTGCTGCTGCTGATGGGTTGACAGATTTTAGAGCAGATGCTAGCGAAGGGACTGCTGGAGCATCTTCTATTTCATACTCACTGATGGATATGTATGAGATGAAAAGGAAGAAAAAAAGGCTTAGTGGGGGAGAACCTAAACAAGCTGATGGCAATGGGAAGTTAGAAGCCAAGAGCAAGGAAAAAGTTTCAAAATCAAGTTCATGCTATTTTATTTGCGAGGGTAAGCATTTTGAAAAGGAATGCCCAAATAAAGCACAACTCAGTTCTATCTTAGTAGAGAGGGATGCTAAGGAGATGACATATGGGAATCCTATGTGTGTGCTGGATGGCTAAGATAAGAATTTAGTCATCGAAGTGCTAGCCTTTGTATGGAGGAGGTGGTTGAGCCAAACTGCCTTGGGCAAAGGCAGAATTAGAGGAGTTCCATAACTTTGACAATGGACAGATCATGGTGATGGAAACAGAGTTGATTGTTGTAAAATGGACAAGTAAGCAATATTTAAATTTTATGCTTGCAGGTTTGGCATCCGAAATGGTTGGAGAATTAGATGTTTGTATGGGAGCTCTTGTGGTTTTACAAAGTAATTTTGTGTGAATGTATTTTGTGAAGCGGGATGGATACATTGGATGTGTGTGATTAGTGTGTCTGAACTTCATGAAAACATGCTTGCAAGTATGACGTGTTTGATATTTGTTGAAAACTAACGGCCCAAAATAGAATTGTGTCACATCTTGGTTTTGAAATAGGTTGACAAAGATTTGGTGGACTGAATTGTTTTTGAATGTGGGCAAAGCTAAAGGTTTCGTAGGGAGAAACATGGATTGTGACAAGGAAATGATGGGGTGCAAGGGTACTTCAAGTCTGTCTGATGAGGGCGTCGAGTTCTTTTGGTAGGGGTGGTTTGTAACAGTGTCAAATGTGCACAAGGTTCACACTTCGATAGGCTATCGAAAACATTGTTTTGTTATTTAAAAATATATTTAACTTGCAATATTTTTTTTTACAGGCTATGTCTCTTGGATGTGAGACGAGCCTAATGGAGCTTTATGTCAAGAGCACATGCGGAGTGAAGACTGCCAAAAGAGGGTGCAACAGTTCATCGATAACCGCACTTAACATTTTATGGTATGTTCGTTCAACCATTTTCTTTCATAAGTAATTATTTTCTTGAATTGAATTTGATGATTTCTTTTTTAATTTTTAGGAGACATATAATAGCCGGTTGAGGGGAGAGATACGGGGATGATCCTTGACCCACTCGAGTTTTGATCCGAATTTGTGGATGGAGGCAGGATCATCTGATGGACCCAATAAAAATTAGGTGTACGGACTCTCCAACACTACATCCGAGAACTTGCAGGTGGCTCATAGTGTCTCAATCATTAAGAGCTCCCAATTAATATCGAGCACCCAGTCTCAAGAGTTCGTATCCTTGTAACAACACATGGTTCATCTCACCGAAAAATATGAGTGACTCTCGGCGGGTTATGAACTACGTCAAATGATCATGGACATGAAATCATATATTGGTGGTACATGTACACCCCTTTTTGGCTGTATGGTTCCTTAAGCATATAGGGTCACTTCAGAGCCAATAATTTCCAGAGTCTTGCGTTTACCTATGTAGTGTAGACTAATTGTGATGTTAAATAGGCAATTCCTTGAGACGAATATTTTCACATCTAGCAAGGCCAGCCATTTTGTAACGTAACAAAGTGAGAGCACCAATGGATTACATCCCCATGCTTGTTTTCTGCTTCATTTCATTTCTGATTGTGAGAACAGCCACACCTACTGACACCATAAACACAGCTCAGTTCATTAGAGATGGAGACACTATAGTTTCAGCTGGTGGGACCTATGAATTAGGATTTTTCACCCCCGAGAAATCCAGAAACCGATACTTGGGGATATGGTATGGCAAAATATCTGTCCAGACAGCAGTTTGGGTTGCCAACAGAGATACTCCACTTAACGATTCGTCAGGAGTTGTAAAGCTTACCAACCAAGGACTTCTTGTCCTTCTCAATCGTAGTGGAAGCATCATTTGGTCTTCCAACACATCAGCACCTGCTAGGAATCCAGTTGCACAGCTTTTGGATTCAGGAAACCTTGTTGTGAAAGAGGAGGGTGATAATAACATGGAAAATTCCTTGTGGCAGAGTTTTGAACATCCATCTAACACACTATTACCGGGCATGAAGCTAGGACGGAATAGAATAACTGGCATGGACTGGCACTTGACATCATGGAAGTCACCAGATGATCCTTCCAGAGGTAATCTTTCGACAATCCTTATTCCTGGTGGATATCCTGAGTATGCAGCGGTGGAAGATTCGAAAGTGAAGTATCGAAGTGGGCCATGGAATGGTCTGGGGTTCAGTGGCTTGCCTCGGATGAAACCAAATCCATTATACACATTTGAATTTGTTTTCAATGATAAGGAGATATTTTTCAGAGAAAATCTTGTTAATAACTCAACGCATTGGAGGGTCGTCTTAAGTCAGAGTGGTGATATCCAGCACCTCCTCTGGATAGAGCGAACTCAAAGTTGGTTTCTTTATGAAACAGGAAATACAGATAATTGTGAGCGTTATAACCTCTGTGGCGCAAACGGCATCTGTAGCATTGACCACTCTCCAGTTTGCGATTGCTTGAATGGATTTGTACCAAAAGTTCCAAGAGACTGGAAGAAGATAGATTGGTCAAGTGGTTGCGTTAGAAAGACTGCTCTAAATTGTTCCAGAGATGGGTTTCGGAAGCTCAGAGGTTTGAAGATGCCGGAGACAAGAAAGTCATGGTTCAACAGGAGTATGAACCTGGAGGAGTGCAAGAACACATGCTTGAAGAACTGCAGCTGTACTGCGTATGCAAACTTGGACATCAGGGATGGAGGAAGCGGTTGCTTGCTCTGGTTCAATGATTTGATTGATATGAGAACTTTCCTTCAAAATGAGCAAGACATTTTTATACGGGTGGCTGCATCAGAACTAGGTATGAATTTTTCCTCAGATTAGAGAAGTCGTTTTTTTTCTTATTATTATTATTATTAAAATTCGAAATATATTCAAACTAGTAAGCTGATACAACGTTTAAAAATCTTAAAACCAAGCTATATAGTCTCTGAGCGTATCCAAACCTTTCCTTGCAAGGCTATCAGCAACAGAGTTTCCTTGCTTGAATGATCCAGATCTTATATGGCCAATGAAAACTTTCCAGCCATAATAACTAACCAAACAAATACAGAAGGCATTTGGCATTTCCTCTTTTTAACACCAGTTTTTCTGTACCATGTTATAGATAACGGTGACTCTGCGAAGGTTAATAGGAAATCCAAAGTGAAGAAAAGGATCATAGTAAGCTCTGTGTTGTCCACTGGGATTCTGTGCATTGGCCTATGCTTGGTCTTGTATGTTTGGAAAAAGAAGCAGCAGAAAAACAGTACGTATTCACACCATCAAAATCTAAGTATTCCTATCGCACCAGTCCTGGATCATCAGATAGCAAGATTGGTTTTTAAAAATAAAAAAAAATGAATTTGATTTTCAGTAATATAAGGTATGACTGTAAGTTGTTCAAAGCCCAGTTTTGTTTGATGCTATAAAAATCTTGAGTTTAGCAGCAAATAGAGATCCTTTTGTCTTTCTTTCTATGTTTTCAACAAGCCTAACAGTTATCCTGACAAGGAAAAATGACAGGTAATTTGCAAAGAAGATCAAACAACAAGGACTTGAAGGAAGAACTCGAATTACCCTTCTTTAACATGGATGAGTTGGCTTGTGCAACAAATAACTTTTCTGTATCCAATAAACTAGGAGAAGGGGGTTTCGGACCTGTTTATAAGGTAATAATTATCTTTAAACAGCCGTGCAATATAGCTTCTGACTTTTCATGGTACAAACTCCAGGAACCAATGGAGTTCTGTGGTATTGAAATTGTTCCACTACAGAACCAACCTTTTTTTAGCATAAAAGGATGACTGATTGGAAAGAATTCCTGAACAGATACAAGCTGCATGAAATTCTCTAAGAATTCAGCAGACAACGTATGATTTGCTTATGATGCTGAGTAATTATTTACAGGGAACATTAACAGATGGACGAGAAATAGCTGTCAAGAGGCTCTCTAAGAATTCAAGACAAGGACTTGATGAGTTCAAAAATGAAGTCAAACATATCGTGAAACTTCAGCACCGGAATCTAGTGAGGCTTCTTGGATGCTGCATTGAAAGAGATGAAAATATGTTGGTCTACGAGCTTTTGCCTAACAAAAGCTTGGACTTCTACATTTTTGGTATGAATCTCACAGAACTTTTCAAAAAGCTATTCCAATGTTTCAAATCTAGCCCTATTGAGCTTCCATAATGGATATGACATCAATTTTTTTAGCCATCTATTGAGCATCGTTCAAAGCCCTTCGGAAAGTTGTTTTGTAGGGGAAGATTTCTCCACTTTCATGCTGACAAATTCTGCCATATATGTATATGTAATTGTAACTCAAAATTCACTGATCGTAACTTATCATCTCCTTTTTTCTTGTTCCTTCACCAACATTGATGAATTGACTTGGGCAGATGAGACTCGAAGCTTGCTACTAGATTGGCCTAAGCTCTACAATATCATCAACGGGATTGCTCGAGGACTCCTTTATCTTCACCAAGATTCGAGACTACGAATAATCCACAGAGATCTAAAAACCAGCAATATTTTGTTGGATCACGAAATGAATCCAAAAATCTCAGACTTTGGCCTGGCTAGAAGTTTTGGAGAAAATGAAACTGAAGCCAATACTAATAAAGTGGCTGGAACGTAGTAAGTGTCATTTCTATCATACGCATTTTATCTTCATAGTCTGCAAATGAAACTTAAAATTCTATGAATACATGCAGTGGTTACATATCTCCAGAGTACGCAAATTATGGGCTCTACTCCCTAAAATCAGACGTCTTCAGCCTTGGAGTATTGGTGCTAGAGATAGTGAGTGGCTATAAGAACAGAGGATTCCATCATCCAGATCACCACCTCAACCTTATTGGGCATGTAGGTGTCACAGATTATCTTTAACTTCAATATATTCCAGATACCAAATGCCCGCGCATGTTTAATGAGACCTGAGCACCTTAAATCTTCAATGTGTTATTTATTGACAACATGGTTTTGTTTATCAGGCTTGGAGACTGTTCAAACAAGGCAGGCCTCTGGAACTAGCTGCGGGATCAAAAGTTGAAACACCCTTTTTGTCTGAAGTGCTACGTTCAATTCACGTAGGGCTATTGTGTGTGCAGGAAAATCCAGAAGATAGACCAAACATGTCATATGTGGTTTTAATGTTGGGTAATGAAGATGAATTGCCTCAGCCTAAACAACCAGGATTTTTCACTGAAAGGGATCTTGTTGAAGCAAGCAATTCATCAAGCCAGAGCAAACCACCTTCGGCAAACGTATGCTCAGTTTCAGTGTTAGAGGCAAGATAGATTACTTGTATTTTTATTCTTATCAAAACTTGTCTGCTTGTTTCGCGTGGTCATGATGTTTGTGATCGTGTGCTCATAAAAACTCTGCTGAATGTTTTCCATGGCAAGGTTAATTTCCAGGAAATTATTAACATTTTTCAGCAAAATAAAAAAAGGAAAGTTGAGAGGAGAGGGACTTAAGTAAACTAGGCTCTCGGCTCGGCTCAGTTGAGGCCTGGACTTGGATGTATTGTAAAATAATTTTTTGCTTTACAAAATATTATTTTATCCCAACTTAGATTTGTACTTGAGTCCAGTCCTTAAATAATTTTAACTTTAGCAACAACAAAATAATGAAATTGGTTATATTCTAAAATCTTCAACAAGTAATTACTTTAAACTAGTTTTGTTTAAATATATATTTTTATAAAAATTTAGTATATATGCTAAGATTGTATTTCTATATCTTATGCAAGTCTATATATTTACTTAATATGCATGCTATCTTTTTTTTATTGCAAGGTTATCATGTTCTTGTTTGGTTCTAAAATCCATACTCATAGCGAAATTAATAAATTTAATGTAATATTTGGGAGTCCATAGGATTTCATTAGATAAATCTAGAGTTATATTATTTGCATTTGACTTATGTGACCAAGTGCTCACGAGTAGAAAAAGAGCTAGGAGGAGGTTAATGGGGGCCTAGGCCCCTACAAAAGTCTTAAAATTTTATAACCAGACCAAACTCTTTTTTTTTTAAAAGGAAAACGTTGTTGTTTTTCATTAAAGATATAAATCCCTAGTTGATAACAATTTAGATTGCAGCATCTCTCTTTGTGAGTGTGTGAGGATGAGTTCTCTCTTTTACTTTAGTTTTTTAACGAAATGAATCGACTTATTAAAAAACAATTGTTTTCATGCTGTCATCATATATTTTTTATTCATGATGCTATTCATTGGGTGAGATATCAAATTTCAATTGTGTGGGTATTTAAGTTTAAAGTTATCTATGTATCATATTTTCAAACCTGGTTTTTTAGCTTTTTGATAGCTGTATTTATTGTTATCCATTTTTGGATTCCCACACAAAAAATAAAAAAATACAAAAAAAAATATATATTCAGAAAAAATAAAAAAAAATAATGGAAGCAAGGATGCTGGAATGCCGAGGAAAGGTCAGAATTGGTTGAGAAGGCTTAGAAATACAAGAATTGAAATTTAGCGTTATATTTTTTACTAATGAGAGCCTTGTTGACAAAGAAAATTCAAGTTGAGGAAGAAAAGTTCAAAATTAGATGTTTATGGACTCAATTAAATATTATCTAAGGTTTAATTGAATTTATGGAGGGTTGGATTGTAAGAAAAATTGATTTTTTAAAGTCAATATAGGCTTTTATTGGAAGAAATTAAAGTTCTGGGGTCCAATTATAATTTTTAAAAGTTGATTCGATCAAATCAGGGTTTAATTGCATAATTGTTGAAGTTTGATGGCTAATTAGGAACTTGATTGAAACAATCCGAAACCAAGAACCAAACCGGAAAAGGCACTAAAATCAAGCAATCCAATTACAATTTATCTGGGGGCTTGATTACAAAATTGCAAAAACATCCAAGGACCAAATCAGAAATATGCATGTTGAATTAGCAAACGGCGTCGCTTCCTTGACAACTGTCGATCACCTTCTTCATCCGCAACGGCTTCAACAGGGAATGAGCGCTATCAATGGAGCCATTTCAGCAACAAAAACAGCAGATTGCTTCAGTTATAGGGAATGTTTCACGGCTACTATTCAGACATGACGTTACCAAGTTAGACGTTGCACTGCAGGCCATTCTTTGGCTTATAAAAGCCAGAGAAAGACGATGAAAAAAGGGAGGAAAAAGGTGATAAAAACAGAGAGAAAACAGGGAAAAAAAAGAGGGAGAAAACGGGGAAGAGTGGAACAGAAGGAGAGAAAAACAGAAACATAGAGAGGAAAGACAGCATAAAAACACGCAGAGAAAAGCAACGAGAGAGGAGAGAAGAGAAAAGGAGAGGAGAGGACGGGACAGAAAGGGAGAGAGTAAAGAACACAGGAGAAAGGAGAGGAGGAGGACGCAGACACACCAGAAAAAAAAGAACAGGGAGAATAGAGAAAGGAAACAGAGGGATGCGCACTGGGTAGCACAGGGAGAAGGAAGCAGGGAAGAGGGACTGTTGAACCTCTTTCAAAACCGCAGGATCCGTGATCAAGCTCAGACGAATTGGAAAAAAAAAACACGAATACCAGTAGCAAGGAAAAACAGACAAAGAGGAAGAACCAGAGGAAAAGCAAACAAAACAGGGAAGATATAAAGCCAAAACATGTTGCTGCCTTCGTTTCGCTTCCAGGTAACTCCAACTTTGGCAAAATAATGCACAAAACACTGTGCACTTGGAATTTAATTACAAGGTGCCTGTAGCAAGCGTGCGTGACTTATTCACGCACGCTGGCTGGTAGAATCCAGCCGGGTCACTGGTTTGGGCCAGTGACCCGGCTAGGCCAGCTGGGTCCAGCCCAGCAACACGGGTCAAGCTAGGCCCAGCGAAAAACAAATCTCTTTAAAAAAATTATTTCAAAAAATCTGTAATTTTCTGCAAATATTTTACCGTATTTTGATCAATATTGGTTTGTATTTTTATACTGTAAAGATATAAATCTGGTATTGAAATACTTGATTTTTATCAAAACATAAAAAACAAAAAAAATTATTTTCATGAATACGGCCAAGTCTCTCTAAATACACACACACACATATAATCATATTGTATCTTCATAAAAAAATATATATATTAGCATCCATTTTGGCTTTAATAACCAGTTTATTAAAGTCACGAGAACTAGACCAATATTTCAAAATTAAAAAAAAATTATTTATTTTTTAAAAATATCTAGGGTTATGATCTTGTACGTAAGACGTATTCCGGATATTAAAATTCTTTTGTTGACGTTAGAATAGTTAGGTTTTACCTGATAAGATAAGGATCTCTTTACCGTAGATAACTTTTCTTAAACCATAGACGGACCAACAACTAAAAAATACAAAAAGACTTTAAATTTTATCAGACAATAAACAATGCAGCCTACCTTAGGTATGTCGTATTTGGGGTGCTAATACCTTCTCTTTACACAACCAGTCCTCGTACCTGATCTCTGAGACCAGTTAGGGTTCCTAATGGCCAAAATACTAGGTGGCGACTCCCATTCTAATTTTTCCACCAATAAAAGACAAAATTTCTTGTCTCTCCATATTTTTCACATTTGCCACATTAGATAATATTTTTTAGGGTGGATGTTTTTTCACCGCGATGCAACACACGTGCGATAGTATTATTTGCAAATGAGTTAGGTTACCAAGTTCTCACAAGCAAAGGCGGAGCCGGGAGAGTTTAGTTGGGGCCAAAGTGCCCCAAAGCCCCTGCAAAAGTCTTAAACAATTTGTTGATTTTTTTGAATTTATTTATAAGTACCTCTTGTATTTTTAGGTATTTCACTATATAATCAATATTTTTTATTGTGAAATGCAAATCCAGTGTATGATATATATTTTTTCTTTAAAAAGATAAAAAAATATATATGGATGCATTGATTTAAATTTATTTTATTTGTTTATTTATTGAGGTTAGATTCAAGAATACCATATATTTTTTTTTTGCTACGTAATATGTACTAATATTAGAGTTAGAAGTATCCGCAGTTTAATATTTATTACCACTAAAGTCATGAATATTACAGGTATACCATCAAAGATAAAACACAACAAACTCTTAAAAATTTAAAACAAAACCAACAATCTATTCTGTCTTAGAAAGGATGCTTAAAAGGTGATAATGTTTTTTTATTTTGAGTAACCATAATACTATGTTACCATATTTTTATTGGGTCCTGAAATCCATACATACAACTAAAATGATAAATTTAAGGTAATATTTGGGAGTCTCTGGGATTTTATTAGATAGATCTAGAGTTGTATTATTTGCATGTGAGTTATGTAACTAAGTGCTCACGAGTAGGGGCGAAGCTAGGAGGAGGTTAGTGGGGGCCTAGGCCCCTGTAAAATTCTTAACATTTTATAACTAGACCGAACTCTTTTTTTTTTTTAAAGAAAAACGGTGTTGTTTTCCATTAAAAATATAAATCCCTAATTAATAATAATTTAAATTGCCTCATCTTTCTTTGTGAGTGTGTAAGGATGAATTTTCTCTCTCACTTTAATTTTCTAAAAAATTTAATCGACTTATTAAAGAACAACTATTTTTATGATGTCATCCTATACTTTTTATTCGCGAATTGTTATTTATTGGGTGGTGATATTAAATTTCAATAGTATTGGTGTGTAGGTTTAAGGTTATCTCTATATTAAACTTTCAAACCTGAATTTTTGTCTTGAAGAATTGTATCGTTTGCATATGAGTTATGTGACCAACTTCTCACAAGCATAGCTAGGTTAACTGTTAATTTTTCTGTCGTATTCATTTTGTATAGCTTATAAATTGCGTTTCTCAATTTTCTTTCTTAGCTCTGATCCGGACATTGCACCCTTTCTTTTCATATAATATGATTTATTAGCTCCATAGGTTTCAATCACTGAAGCCTTATTTTCTCTTATTTATCAACTTTTTCTCAACCCTTTTCACACAATCACATTAACTTTCTTTAGATTTATTGACTCGCCTTTTCACTCAAAATATATTTTTTATTATCTTGGCATGTCTTGTCATTTCTAATTTTACTATTAAAATATTTATACTAATATACTTTCTTTTATATTTGTAACGTGTTTAACTTTAAACTGCAATGCAATCTATTGTTTTCAACACTAATATATCAAAACAATATAAAAACAAAAAAAAATTATTTTTTTTCAAAAATACTTTAAAAATAAATAAATAAATAAACAGCTATGAATGAATATACGGCGGATCAGTCTTCCCTTGAAGTCTCCAGCACCGACTGCTGTTGGCCTCTTTCACTTGACAAGGAATAAGCTTCGCTCCACTATCCTTGATTGATGGATGGAAGTACCGAGGATAGTCTGGTGGCATGCCACTTCCATGATTCGATATGAGTTCTCTGTACCAGAAGATTGGTATTCCAACGAACTCAAGCAATGGAGAAGAGATCTTAAGCTTATAGGGTCGTAATTCAGAGTCCAGTAGCCTCCATTTGCAAAGTAAATGATTCCTTAAGCTTTGATGTTTTAAGTCTTAAAGTAGTGTCAACCATTTTTGGAATACAAGGGTCACTTCAGAGCAATAATTTCCAGAGTCTTGCGTTGTCTGTAGTATTTGTTCAACCTAAAGAAAAAGTTCGAAACAAGGAGCGACTTTGATATGCAAGACTTATATTTTTAAATAAATCTCAATATTTATCTTCTGTTATCTTGAGCCTCACTTGATAAAAAGAATCAACCGTGTCCCATGACATGAAAAGTTAAAAACAAGGAGCATGTTAAGGGTTCAATATGCAATGATTATATTGTTAAATAAATTTTAATATTTATCTCGTACTTTTTTTAGCCTCACTTAATAATAAGATTCAACTGTGTCCCAAGACATAATGATATGGAGAAGTGTCATTAAGTGAGAATTTGTCAATATTTTCTCATCCTAAATGACTTTTACCAAAAAATATTGTAAGGGGAAAATACTTGACAAAAATTGAATACATACATGTATATAATTTTGGGTTATTTAACTGCGATAAATTAAGACTTTTAATTTAGTAAGTATAATATTAACATGTTATTTTTAAATATTTTCTCTTATATTCTCATAAACTGATAGATTAAAAATTCATCGTAGGTTACATCGTCAATTTCTATTATCTCAAAATTTACATATGACTGAATCTCAAATTTTCCAATTAAAAGAAGAAAAAATTTCCATGTGGGATGGAATGTTTCTTTTAAAACATAATTTCATTAAATATTTCTTTTTTACATAAACTCCTTCATTTAGAAAGGATCGTTTTATAATTGATTGGTTACCCGTAATGAAAAATAAATGTAGGGGTCATGTCCAAGTTGTTCAGGATGGTAATGATAAAGTAACTACGAGAGATAATGTCTTCCAAAATCATGAGTTAATTGATACATATCGAGTTGTTTTGTCTACCGACTTGGAAGAAAATTCAAAATTTTATATTATTAAGAATTGTTTTTTATGTTGACGTTAGGGAGTTAAATAATATATTGAAAATCAATGAACATATAGAAGTTGATAAAGACGAAGATATAAACAAGTATCAATTCAATGAAAAAAATATGATAGACATTACGATAATGGAATTGATGAAGAAGAAGATAATTCTAATTAAATTGTTAAACATCAATGTGCAATGATATTTGCTTTAATGTAATCTTTTTGGTTGTTCATTTACAATGAACTATTGTTAACATTGATGAAATATTTATTGTTGTGATTTTATTATTATGAATAAAAATAATATTATTGTGTTGTGATTTCATTGTATATGCAAGTTGGATAGATAAGGAATGCAAAAACACTTTGGAAAACAATTACAAGACGGACAAATTAAATAACACAACCGGAATTATTGACAAACTAAGTCCCTCAGAAAGTTCTAGAGAGTTGAAAAACAATTACATGACCTTGCCACTAATAATTATAGACAAGATCACTAACTAGTGCATATTATCCTCGATCTATTTTATTAACAAAACATCAAATTTTAAGCTTCTAATTATTTTTCTTTTTTTAATTAAGGATTTATATGTTATTTGATTTAAATCATGTTAAAAATATATTATAGCACGCAATTTAATATAATATTTTGAAAATTTTTATTAATTTATATAATTTTTTAAACTATCATGAATTGTGGAACAATTATCATTTTTGGAACGCTGTTAAAGAGTGTCATTCTACTGTTATATTAACTTAAAGAGTACTTTAGTACTTTAGCAATTAGATAGGTGTTCTCTGTACCAGAAGATTGGTATTCCAACGAACTCAAGCAATGGAGAAGAGATCTTAAGCTTATAGGGTCGTAATTCAGAGTCCACTAGCAATAATTTCCAGAGTCTTGCGTTCTCTGTAGACTAATTGTGATGTTAAATAGGCAATTCCTTGAGACGAATATTTTCACATCTAGCAAGTCCAGCCATTTTTTAATATAACAAATTGAGAGAACCAATGGATTACATCCCCATGCTTGTTTTCTGCTTCATTTCATTTCTGATTGTAAGAACAGCCACACCTACTGACACCATAAACACAGCTCAGTTCATTAGAGATGGAGACACTATAGTTTCAGCTGGTGGGACCTATGAATTAGGATTTTTTACCCCCGAGAAATCCAGAAACCGATACTTGGGGATATGGTATGGCAAAATATCTGTCCAGACAGCAGTTTGGGTTGCCAACAGAGAAACTCCACTTAACGATTCGTCAGGAGTTGTAAGGCTTACCAACCAAGGACTTCTTGTCCTTCTCAATCGTAGTGGAAGCATCATTTGGTCTTCCAACACATCAGCACCTGCTAGGAATCCAGTTGCACAGCTATTGGATTCAGGAAACCTTGTTGTGAAAGAGGAGGGTGATAATTGTTGAAACACGTGTGAGATGCTGCCTTGAAGGAAAATTGAAGTCAAGATAATGTCCTGTTTTTGTGTTTTTCAAATTTGAATTCAAATAGCAGATTGTGTGCTATTTTTTCGTAATTTCATTTCAATAAATCTCTCAGTGTAGTTGAGAGTTTAATTTTGATTATAATTCATGTTTTGTAAGCCTATATATTAGGCATTTCCATTTTGAATATTTTTATGCAAATACAATTCATCAATTCTGCTCATTATTGCAAGTCTTCAATTTCTTCAAATTTCGCATTTTCCAGAATTTAATCCAAACAGTAACTGTTATAAACAGTTACTGTTCAGATCATCAAATTTCAACAGTGGTATCAGAGCAAAATTCCTACGGGACTGAGGGTGATTTTACTGAGTGAAACACGAGAGATTGTGAGTGTAAAACACTTGGGGGGTTGAGAGAAACACTGAGAGTTAACTTCTAAGAAATCAATGGCTTCGTCATCCTCTGCACATTCACACTCTTCGGTTCCAATTTTTTATGGTGAGCACTATCACATTTGGGCTGTTAAAATGAGGTTTTTCCTGCGATCCCAAGGTTTATGGAACATTGTGGAGACGGATGCTGATCCATATCCACTACGTGCAAATCCAACTTTAGCTCAAATAAGGGCTCATGAAGAAGAAAAATTGAAGAAAGACAAGGCTATTACATGTTTGCATTCTGGAATTGCAAACCACATTTTCACCAAGATTATGAATCTTGAGACACCAAAACAGATTTGGGACAAACTTCAAGTTGAATTTGAAGGCAGCAATCGAGTCAAAACAATCAAACTCCTTGCATTAAAGAGAGAATTTGAACTAATGAAGATGAAGGACAATGAAAATGTCAAGTCCTATTCCGGTAGATTGATGAACACTGTCAACCAAATGAGACTCCTTGGGGAGACATTTGAAGATCATAAGATAGTGGAGAAGCTTATGATGTCAATTCCAGAAAGATTTGAGGCTAAAATCTCTGCAATAGAAGAGTCTTGTGATTTGCAAACTCTATCTATTGCAGAGTTAATCAGCAAGCTTCAAATTCAGGAGCAAAGGGTTCAAATGAGAGATGATGAAGCTGTTGAAGGAGCATTTCAAGCAAGCTTTAAAGGGAAAAAATCTGGAATTTTTCCCAAGAAAAATTTCAGTACTAGTAAATCAAACCTGTCAAAAGGTAAAGCTATTGTCCCTGCCAGTAGACATTTTTCTCCTTGTTCTTATTGTAAGAGAACAAATCATGCAGAGGCTGACTGCTGGTTCAAAGGCAAAACTCTCATTCACTGTGATTTTTGCAATAGAAATGGCCATAGTGAAAAGTTTTGCAGGCTGAAGAAGAAACAGCCGCAGCAAGGATTTTAGCAGCAAGCAAATGTATCTGAAGAAGACAAGGACCCTAAAGAAACTGAGGAGCAGCTATTCATGGCCTTGCAGACCAATACCATCTCCAAGAAGAACACTTGGCTTATTGACAGTGGCTGCACCAGCCACATGATAAAGCATTTGTCAATTTTTTCCTCAATTGATCGATCAATAAAGCCAAAAATTAAATTGGGAAATGGTGACTTTGTGCAAGCTAAAGGAAGAGGCACTGTCACAGTCAGCACTTCAAGAGGTACAAAAACTATCAAAAATGTCCTTTTCATTCCTGAGTTAGATCAAAATTTGTTGAGTGTTCCTCAAATGCTTAGGAATGGTTATGAAGTAACCTTTAAGGATAATTGTTGCTTCATTGTTGACACAAAGGATTCTGCTGTAGCAAAGATAAAAATGGATGGAAATAGTTTTTATCTTGATTTAAATGTCATTAAAGGTCATGCATTAAGTGCAAATTCTGATATGAGTGTTGTTTGGCACAAGAGGTTTGGGCACTACAATTTCGATTCTTTGAAATTGTTGCATGACAGATGCATGATAGAGGGGATGCCTGCCATTTCTGAATGTGCACATTTGTGTGAAGGTTGTGAGTTGGGGAAGCACCATAGGGTTTCATTCCCTCGTGCAACAGCCAATAGAGCAAAATCAAGGCTGGAATTGGTCCATTCTGACATTTGTGGACCAATGAGGACAGCCTCCTTGAACAATAACTTTTACTTTATTTTGTTCATTGATGACCATAGCAGAATGATTTGGGTCCAGTTTCTGGAAAACAAGTCTCAAGCACTATCAAAGTTCAAGAGTTTCAAAAGCATGGTTGAAACACAAAGTGGACAAAGAATTAAGGTGCTGAGAACCGACAATGGTGGAGAATATACTTCAAGGGATTTCCAGAATTTTTGCCTTGAAACTGGAATTGTGCACCAGTTGACAGTGCCCTATTCTCCTCAGCAGAATGGTGTCTCGGAGAGGAAGAATAGGACAATCATGGAAATGTCAAGGTGCATGATGTTTGAGAAGAGGTTGCCTAAGTTTCTATGGGCAGAGGCAATAAACACCTCAGTTTACTTGCTAAACAGGCTTCCCACAAAGTCTATCAATGGAAAAACACCCATAGAAGCTTGGTCAGGAAGAAAGCCAACTGCTAACCATCTAAGGGTGTTTGGTTCTTTGTGTTATTTTCATGTGCCCACTGTCAAAAGAGGGAAGCTAGATGAAACAGCAGTCAAGGGAATTTTTGTGGGATATTCAACTGAATCCAAAGGTTACAGGATTTACAACCTGAATGAGTCCAAAATTCAGATCAGTAGAGACGTGCACTTTGATGAAATTGCATGCTGGAATTGGGACTTGAAGGAGGTGGATCAGAAGAGCACAATCCTTGATGCTGCAGCAGGGGAAACAAGCACTGAAACTGAGTTTGATGTTGATGGAACTTCAGATGCAGATGTTCTTAAAGTTAGGCCCCTAGCTGAGATATATGAGAGGTGTAACTTGGTGCATGCTGAGCCAACAAGCTATGCTGAAGCAGCAAAGGATGCAGCTTGGATAGAAGCCATGAAATCAGAAATTGATTCCATTGAAAGGAATCAAACCTGGAGCTTGACAGTGCTGCCTCACAACAAGAAAGAAATTGGTGTTAAGTGGGTATTCAGGACTAAATTCAATCCTGATGGTTCTGTATTTAAACACAAAGCTAGATTGGTGGTCAAAGGATTTGCACAAGTGGCTGGGGTTGATTATGGGGACACATTTGCCCCAGTTGCTAGGCATGATACAATTCGGCTCCTTCTTGCAATTGCTGGTCAACTTGGTTGGAAGGTATACCATTTAGATGTTAAATCAGCTTTTTTAAATGGTATATTAGTTGAAGACATATATGTGCAGCAACCCGAAGGATTCAAAGTGGCAGGCCATGAGCATAAGGTGTATAAGCTACACAAAGCTCTTTATGGCTTGAAACAAGCCCCAAGGGCTTGGTATAGTAGGATTGATTCCTATTTAATCCAATTGGGGTTTAGAAGGAGTGAAAATGAAGCTACATTGTACTTAAAGAAAGAAGGAGATGAAGTGCAGTTAGTAATTTCACTTTATGTAGATGACATGTTGGTGACTGGAAGCAATACTTCATTGCTGGCAAAGTTCAAAAAGGAAATGGAGGATGTATTTGAAATGAGTGACTTGGGGATGATGAATTATTTTCTTGGAATGGAGATACAACAAGACAACTTAGGGATTTTTTTGTCACAAAAGAAGTATGCTATTGATGTGCTTAAAAGGTTCAAACTGGAATCATGCAAAGAAGTAGCTACACCTTTGGCACAAAATGAAAGAATTTCGAAGAATGATGGTGAGAAGCTAGAAGATCCTTCTGTTTTTAGAAGCTTGGTGGGCAGTTTGCTATACTTGACAGCAACTAGACCAGACTTGATGTTCCCTGCTGGTTTGCTGTCAAGATTCATGAGTTCACCTAGTAGAGTTCACATGGGAGTGGCTAAAAGAGTACTGAAATACACCAAAGGCACAACTGACTTAGGCCTAAGGTACTCAAAAACAGGAGGAGTGTGCTTGATTGGCTATGCAGATAGTGATTGGGCTGGAAGTGTTGATGATATGAAGAGTACTTCTGGTTATGTTTGTAGCATTGGTTCAGGTGCAATTTGCTGGAATGCAAGGAAGCAATATGTGGTTGCTCAATCGACAGCAGAGGCTGAGTACACTCCATGGCAGCTGCTGCAAATCAGGCTATATGGTTGAGCAAAGTTTTGGCAGATTTGGGTCATAAGCAAAGCTCACCAACCGAGCTTTATTGTGACAACAAGTCAGCAATAGCAATTGCACAAAATCCAGTCCAGCATGGGAGAACAAAGCACATTAATGTCAAGTTTCATGCATTGAGGGAAGCTGAGAAGAATTTGTTCATCAAAATTCTTCACTGTCCAACTGAAGTCCAATTGGCAGATTTAATGACTAAAGGACTTCCAAGATCAAGGCTGGAGATGCTTAGGATGAAGCTAGGAATGTTCAAGGCAAGTCTCAAGGAGGAGTGTTGAAACACGTGTGAGATGCTGCCTTGAAGGAAAATTGAAGTCAAGATAATGTCCTGTTTTTGTGTTTTTCAAATTTGAATTCAAATAGCAGATTGTGTGCTATTTTTTCGTAATTTCATTTCAATAAATCTCTCAGTGTAGTTGAGAGTTTAATTTTGATTATAATTCATGTTTTGTAAGCCTATATATTAGGCATTTCCATTTTGAATATTTTTATGCAAATACAATTCATCAATTCTGCTCATTATTGCAAGTCTTCAATTTCTTCAAATTTCGCATTTTTCAGAATTTAATCCAAACAGTAACTGTTATAAACAGTTACTGTTCAGATCATCAAATTTCAACAATAATAACATGGAGAACTCCTTGTGGCAGAGTTTTGATTATCCAGGGAACACACTACTACCGGGCTCGAAGCTAGGACGGAATAGAATAACTGGCATGGACTGGCACTTGACATCATGGAAGTCACCTGATGATCCTTCCAGAGGTAATATACTGGACCTTGATTACAAGTGCACCTAAACAAGATAGTGTTGTTGAAATCTTATAAGGCTTATTCAAGTGAGTTTTTATTTGCACAAAGTGAAAACCAATAAAGCTTTAAAGATAAATAATTTTAACTTTAGCAACAACAAAATAATGAGATTGGTTATATTCTAAAATCTTCAACAAGTAATTACTTTAAACTGGTTTTGTTTAAATATATATTTTTATAAAAATTTAGTATATATGCTAGGATTGTATTTCTATATCTTATGCAAGTCTATATATTTACTTAATATGCATGCTATCTTTTTTTTTTATTGCAAAGTTATCATGTTCTTGTTGGGTTCTAAAATCCATATTCACAGCGAAATCAATAAATTTAATGTAATATTTGGGAGTCCGTAGGATTTCATTAGCAAACAGCGTCGCTTCCTTGACAACTGTTGATCACCTTCTTCATCCGCAACGGCTTCAACAGTGAATGAGCGCTGTCAATGGAGCCATTTCAGTAACAAAAACAGCAGATTGCTTCAGTTATAGGGAATGTTTCACGGCTACTATTCAGACATGCCGTTACCAAGTTAGACGTTGCACTGCAGGCCATTCTTTGGCTTATAAAAGCCAGAGAAAGACGATGAAAAAAGGGAGGAAAAAGGTGATAAAAACAGAGAGTAGACGGGGGGGGAAAAAAGAGGGAGAAAACGGGGAAGAGTGGAACAGAAAGAGAGAAAAACAGAAACATAGACAGGAAAGACAGCATAAAAACACGAAGAGAAAATTATTATTGCATGATCAACTCATGCAACATCAAGATTCATGACAGTATAAATCAATAATCACTGCAAGCTACAATCAAGGATTAGTCACTGTAAAGCTAGAATCGGTTTCTTGTATTTTTCCTATATATTACCATAGCTAGAATCAGGGATTCGGTTTGTATTCTTTCCTTTATAAGCCTTCTATACTTAGCACTCTATATTCTGTATATATATTACGTTCTACAGTTTGAATGAATTAAGCAAAAGTCAAAACTTTTGTCTTCTCCTTTATGGTATTAGAGCATTTCAATCTCTAACGAGTAACGTTCCTAAACATTCACCATGTCTTCTTCCGCATCCATCAATTCAACCCCTGACCAAAGCATCACTATCAATTATGCTACTTCCATAAATGAAAAACTTACAGATTCCACCTTTCCACAGTGGAGAGCATAGTTTGAAGCCTTACTAATTGGCTATGATCTCATGAATTTTGTTACTGGTGATCTCCAGTGTCCTGCAATTGATATTGAAAACTCAATTGTCTCCAAATTAAGCTGCAAACTCTCACTGGATTCGGCAAGATAAATTGATTCTTCATGCACTGCTAGCCTCAACATCCACCACCATCACACCTTTGCTTGCTTCATGCAAAACCTCCTATGAAGCTTGGAACAAACTAACATGTTTGTATGCAGGAAAATCACGCACCTGTGCAATGCAGTTGAAGGAAGATCTCACCCTCAATCATCGTGGTAGTAGGACTGTCACTAAATTTATCCAGGCAATTAAACTCACAGCTAATGAACTTGCTAGGATTGATCATCTTGTTACTAATGATGATCTGACTCTTTATGTTTTAAATGGACTGGGTCCAGACTTTAGGGAAATTGTTGCACCAATACGAGCAAGATAACATCCCATTCGGTTTGAGGAGCGTCATGATTTGTTAATTGGCCATGAAAGTTATCTTTGTCGATTGGAACAACAAACCATGCAGCAGCTAGTTTCAACAGCAAATTTTACTCAACGTAGGCACTTCCCTGCTGGAAATAATGGACAATGTTCTTACTTCAAAAGCCGTGACAGCACCAAACGAAACACACACAATTCAGGTTTTCGCAAATATAAACGTAAGTGTTAGCTATGTGATCAGTTGGGTCACATGGCTAAAACCTGTTCCAAATGCAATTCATTTGATTTGTTTGCAAATTATGCTGCATCCTCTAAAAGCAAGGATTCAAAATGACTAGTGGATTCGGCAACATCTCATAATATGACGACTAATCTTTCAAATCTATCTATTCATTCTGAATATGATGGTACAGATGAAGTATTGCTTGGTGATGGATTAGGTTTGCAAGTATCTCATACTGGGTCATTATCGTTCATCTCTCCCACTTGTATTTTTCATTTAAAAGACACTCTGTGTTCTTGAAATTAAAAAAAAAATTAATTTATGTTCATCACTTTACCAAACAAAATATGTTTATCTTGAGTTTCATCCCTCTTATTTTCTTGTGAAGGATCGAATCACGAGGGCGACACTATTAAAAGTTGCATGTGAGGATGGTGTGTACCCTTTGCTGGAAACAATGACTATGGCTTCCAAACCTGTTATTGCTTATGTTCATGAACGCACAACGATAGATGGATGGCACAAACGACTTGGTCATCCATCTTCCAAAATTGCTCAACTTCTTATCCGCACTTTTTCCTTACTTGTCAGAAAAACAAAAGAAAATTCATCTCTTTGTGTCTGACATTCTCACAATAAAGCCCACCAAAAAACATTTTAATCTTATGGGTTTGTTATTACAACACCCCTCAAAAACATTTATACTAATGTTTGGGGTCCGGCTCATGACACTGGTATTGATGGTTCAAAATATTATATTATTTTTGTTGACCACTATACTAAATATATATGGCTTTATCATATGTCCCATAAATCATGTCTTCACAATATCTTTCCTTAATTTCAAAATCTTGTGGAAAACAGGTTCAACACCAAAATCAAAGGTCTATATTCTAACAATGGAGGTGAATACATTGCTCTTAAAAATTATTTATCTATTCATGGCATTGGTCATTATACCACTGCTCCCCTGATACGGTTCAGCCCTATGATGCGACCCAAGAAAGGTCAGATTCAGATTTTAGCGTAAAAAGCGCAACAGTCCAGGTTTACGGCAACAGTCATAAGTCTTAATCTGACCGTTGGATCGGGCTAATATTTTATGTGGACTCTCCATACATGTTTTACTACCTTGGGTTAAAAATTCAGGTCAATCGGATTTCGAGAAGGAACCACAATAATGGTCAACGGAGGCTGTACGGATTTTGTTATTTACTTTCATTTGACTTGTGGACTTCCTATTTGGTTAGGATTCTTTTCCTACAAGGATGTGGCAGCTGGTTTTGGGAATTTTCTAGTTCCACAAGGATCTTTAATGAGCTGCAATATAATCTACAAGTGTGGCAGTGATTCATTAATGTTTCAGAATCTTTTTCTTATAAGGATTCTTTATTCATCCTAGCTACACAAGAAAAGAAGGGCTGGTGGTATTTAATGAAAGATTAGTTATTTTTATTATTTTATTTAATGTTTGGGCTTAATTAAAACTTTGTTTTGAGCTAGGGTCCAAGGCCTATTTGGATCAGGTTATAGGCTTTTCAGTTTAGGGTTTTGGGCCAGTTTTGAGTGGACCTCATATAAGTCCACATAGGAGGTTCATTAGGGTTAATTTTTCAAGAACTATTTAAACTCATGTAAGCTAAAATTTCGGCAGCTTTAATGATCATTACTCTAAAATTTTTAGTTTTAACGTGTGAGGGTGACTCTTGCATTCTTCAGTTCTTGAACGAACTGAATTTGACTTATCGAAGATTAACTGGCTTCGTGGCGTCATTCTACTCATTCCAATAGTGCTAGTGCCTTGGGGCATGTTTCCATTATGTCACACTCCTATCAGACCTATTTCGGCTTTCCGGGATCAGATCTCAATCTTGATTGTGGGTTGCGTGACCACGTGATCACGAGGTTCGCATCATCCTCACACCCCACAACAAAATGGAATATCTGAAAGACGATATAGACACCTTGTTGAAACAGGTCTCACTCTTCTCATCGATGCCCATATGCCTTTTTCCTATTGGCCTTTATGCATTTCAAGCTGCAACATACTTGATCAATTATGTGCCAAGCTCAACTCTAAATAACAAAACACCCTTCGAACTGCTTTTCCATCAAAATCCCAACTACATGAAACTAAAGCAGTTTGGGTGTCTTTGCTATCGACCAGACCCTACAATACACATAAACTTTAAACCAAAGTCGTGTCATGTGTCTTCGTGGTTTACTCTTTAACCCAAAATGCTTATTTGTGTCTAGATCCTCTCAAAAGAAAAGTATATCACTCCAGACATGTGCTTTTTGATGAGACTGTCTTTCCCATGGCTCAAACTAATTCTTGTTCTTATGCAAAATCCCAACCAAAGTATAATTTATTTGTATCTGTTGAAAATTGTTTACGAGTGCACCTAAAGAAGACGATGTTGTTGAAATCCTGTGAAGCTTATTGAAGTGAGTTTTTTTACACTAAGTGAGGAGAAATAAAGCCTTAGGGATAAATGATTTTAACTTTGGAAACAAAAGAAATGAGATTGGTAATGTTCTAAAATCTTTAATAAGTAATTACTTTAAATTGGTTTTGTTTAAGTATATTTTTTTATACAAATTTAGTATACATGCTAGAATTGTATTTCTATATCTTATGCAAGTCTACATATTGACTTAATATGCATGCTATCGTTTTTTTATTGCACGATTACCATGTTCTTGTTGGGTCCTAAAATCTATACACGCATCGATAACGATAAATTTAAGGTAATATTTGGGAGTCCTAATGATTTCATTAGATAGATCTAGAGTTGTATCGTTTGCATGTGAATTATGTGATCAAGTGCTCACGAGTAGGGGCGGAGCTAGCGGGAGGTTAGTGGGGGCCTTAGGCCCCTACAAAAGCCTTAAGATTTTATAACTAGACTGAACTACTTTTTTTTTTTTAAAAATGGAAAACATTGTCATTTTCCATTAAAGATATAAATCTCTAATTAATAATAATTTAGATTACTGCATCTCTCTTCGTGAGTGTGTGAGGGTGAGTATTCTCTCTTATTTTAGTTCTCTAACGAACTAAATCGTCTTATCGAAGAATAACCGCATGCCTTCATGTTGTCATCCTATACTTTTTATTCACAAACTGTTATTCATTGGATGGGGTAATCAGATTTTAGTAGTGTTGGTGCCTATGTTCAAGGTTATCTCTGTGTCACATTTCCAAACCTAATTTCTTGGCTTTTCGAGAGTTGTATCGTTTCCATATGAGTTATGTCACCAAGTTCTCACAAGCAGAGGCAGAGCTAGGGGGAGTTTAGTTGGGGCTAAGCCCCTGCAAAAGTCTTAAGATTTTATAACTAGACCCAACTTTATTATATATATATATATATATATATATATATATAAGGAAAATGTTGTCTTTTTCCATAAGAGATATAAATCCCTAGTTAAAAAGTCAATAGCCACACTAGCAACCTAAAATCCTCCCTTCCTTTATTGTTTTCCCTAGCCCTCACACACCAAAATCCTTCATTTGAGATGGTATAAAATTCTCCTTGCTTTTTTCTAAGCCACAACAAAGAATATTTAATGGGCAACAATATAGTTTCCGTATGTGGCATGGACTCCATATTAATGTGGAATCCTTATGGTGTATGGAAACAATTATTTTATCCTTATTATAATAGAAATCTATCATTAAATAAGTTTCCAAGTCCGTTAAGAATACTTTACAAACAAGAAAACTAAAGAGGAGACAACTTCATATTTGATTCTTCTAAATCACACAAGACTTCTAAAGAGCAGCAAATCTGATCCTATCATATTTAAGATATTAAATTTGGATTTATTATTGTTATTATTATTTTCTTGTTAGTTTAAGGTTAATTTATATTATTTGAGTTTAATTGTAGGTGGACATTATATAAGTCCATATAATGGGTCCATTAGAGTTTGTTTCAGTCTAGAGTTAATATAAATAAAGACATAACCAGATATGTAAGTGAGACAATTTAAATTAATAAAATTTCTTCAATAATAGGTGTTGATGTTTTCTCTGAACCCTTCCATTTTGTTCAGGTGTTTCAACACATGATAATTGATGAATGATGCCATGCTCTTGATTAAAAAAACAGGCATATTAAACTCTTGTCCATTATCTAATCTAAGAGTTTGAATATTAGTGTTGAAATGAGTATGAACACAAGCAGTTGAGAATAATAGAATGTATTGGGTTGTGCCTTAGCCAACCTTCCTATTTATATAGAGGCAGCAGAACACTGCAGTAACTGTAATGATTACAACATCCTATATTACTTTCCTATTCTGATTGATACATGAGTAACTATAATGATTACAACATCCTATATTAATTTGCTATTCTATAATATGTCCCAAGACATAATGATGTGGAGAAGTGTCTTTAAGTGAGAAATTGTCAATATTTTCTCATCCTAAATGACTTTTACCAAAAAACTATTGTAAGGGAAAAATACTTGACAAAAATTGAATACAGATATGTATATAATTTTGTGTTATTTAACTGCGATAAAATAAGACTTTTTATTTAGTAAGAATAATATTCACATGTTATTTTTTTATATTTTCTCTTATACTCTCATAAACTAATAGATTGAAAATTCATCGTAGGCTACATCGTCAATTTCTACTATCTCAAAATTTACATATGATTGAATCTCAAATTTTCCAATTAAAAGAAGAAAAAATTTCCATGTGGAATGGAATGTTTCTATTAAAACATAATTTCATTAAATATTTCCTTTTTACATAAACTCCTTCATTTAGAAAGGATCGTTTTATAATTGATTGGTTACTCATAGTGAAAAATAAATGTAGGGGTCATGTCCAAGTTATTCAGGATAATGTCTTCCAAAATCATGAGTTAATTGATACATATCAAGTTGTTTTGTCTACTGACTTGGAAGAAAATTTAAATTTTTATATTGTTGAGATTTTTTTTTATATATATTGATGTTGGGGAGTTAAATAATATATTGAAAATCAATGAACATATAGAAGTCGATAAAGACGAAGATATCAACGAGTATCAATTCAATGAAAAAAATATGATAGACATTACAATAATGAAATTGATGAAGAAGAAGATAATTTTAATTAAATTGTTAAACATCAATGTGCAATGATATTTGCTTTAATGTAATCTTTTTGGTTGTTCATTTACAATGAACTATTGTTAACATTATTGAAATATTTATTGTTGTGATTTTATTATTATAAATAAAAATAATATTATTGTGTCGTGATTTCATTGTATATGCAAGTTGGATAGAAAGAGAATGCAAAAATACTTTGAAAAATAATTACATGATGGACGAATTAAGTAAAACAACCGGAATTATTGACAAACTAAGTCCCTTATAAAGTTCAAGAGAGTTGAAAAACAATTACATGACCTTACCACTAATAATTATAGACAAGATCACTAACTGGTGCATATTATCCTTGATCTATTTTATTAACGAAACATCAAATTTTAAGCTTGTAATTATTTTTCTTTTTTTAATTAAGGATTTATATGTTATTTGATTTAAATCATGTTAAAAATATATTATAGAACACAATTTAATATAATATTTCGAAAAAATTTATTAATTTATATAATTTTTGAAATTATCATGAATTGTGGAACAATTATCATTTTTTGAACGTTGTTAAAGAGTGTCATTCTACTGTTATATTAACTTAAATAGTACTTTAGCAACTAGGAAATCACTTGAATAATGTAAGGCACATTAAGTTTTTAATTATTTTACAATTCGTCGTAATGGATTTTTTAGTCTCGATAATAAGACAATAATATGCTTTTGAAATATGATTGTTCATTTTTATTAGGTTTCTACAATACAAATATTAATTACTTTGTTACAAATTAAAGGATAATTTATACACACATGTACATTGTAAAATTAATTATCGAAATTAACTACCATTAATAAACTATTTTTTTAGCAGAGCCACTATATTTAATTAATATGAGACCAAAAATGTGTCATATAAATTTTAAAAGTGAAAAATTGAATAATATATATATAAATTATGCACCACATAAAATAAACCCCAATGAAGTAGATGAAAATAAATCCATGTTTGAAAATAAATACAATAAGTCTTAATTTAAGGTTTGCATTTCAAATTAATAACTCTGACTTTTATTTAAATCAATAATTTATACTTATGAAATCTAAAATGTTCTCAATCATTATCTTCTTTTTCTAAAAAATATTTGTATCCCTATTTCCATCGTTGATCAATTGAATGTAATTAACTTGTTCATTTTTGTTATTTGATTAGTTCAATATGACTTTTATAAACTTTTTTTTAATCAAGAATGTGTTTTTCTTAATTTAAATAGTATTTATATAAGTATCACATTAATTTAAAGTGATGAAAGGTGCTTCACTGTTTAATGATAAAGCTCCTCTCACCTCTTTATTTTTTTGTTATTTTGTTAAATTTCATCTTTATATTTTTTTTTAATTGAATTCTTTTACAACCCAATTTCATGAAATAAAATTTCAAATCGTACTAGAAATAAAAATTAAAACAGAGAGAATCACAATATAAAACACGTACAGAGATTTTTAGAATTTTTATTTTGATTCAAAATTTTATTTTGTTAATTTTTCAATTCTTGAGTTTGAAAAAAACATTATTAAAAAATTGTTTTAAAAAAAAAGTTATCAATTGACCAAGTTATAAAAACTAAAAAAGATGAACTTTGTTTTGATGAGTTTTCTTCTTAAGAAACATTCAATGAAGATAATAAATTTCTAAACATACTGAAAAAAATAGATTTGAATCTATTTGTTGTTTTATTTCATTAATTTTATTTTTTAAAAGTGATTTTAGGATATCTTGTTAACAGGTTTATTTTGTTTTTAGAGAAAAATAATTGGTTTGATTAGTTATGTTTATTTGTTTCTATTTAGTTTAAGAGAATATTTTTTTTAATTTATTTTTATTTTGTCGTAATTAGTTTTAAAAAACAGATATTATAATCATTAATTTATTTTTCTTATTTAGTTCAAAAATTCTTATAATAACTCTAATTATTTTACTAGGACTTCTCTCTCTTTTGAAAATAGATCTGGCACCTACTTGTCAGAATACTTGAAGAGAAATGTTAAATAAAAAACTTTCAAAAAATGTGTTGGAGAGCAATTATTGAGGAACTCTGAGGAACTGCAAGAGTGATTTTTGGGACATGTATATAATTTTGTGCTATTTAACTACAATAAATTAAGATATTTCGTGTAGTAAGTATAATATTAACAAAATATTTTTGTTAAATATTTTTTCTTTTATACTTTTATAAACTAATAAATTGAAAAATTAATCACAGGCTACATCGCTATGTGGGATGGAATGTTTCTATTAATACATAATTTCATTAAACATTTCTCTTTAATTGTTAATCATTATAATCATGTAACTGGTTTATTAATTGAGAGGGAATGTTAATGATAGTTTGAATATACTTTGTTTGGGTCTTGAAATAAAGGTCAAGTGATACAACGGTATTTCATCAATGAATATATTCTTAATATTGAAAAGTATGGTAATGGTAAAAATACCTTAAATAATAGAGTTTGAAAAATTACATTATTAAAATTAACTTGCACTACCAGAAATTCGCTAAATACCAACGGACTCACCGACAAAATTTTTTTCTGTAGGTATTTTTCGGTCGAAATCACAGACGGACTATTTTCGTCGGTAATTCGGTCGATAATTACCGACGGACTATATCTGTCGGTCATTACCGACCGAAAATTCAGAATTAATGAAAAAAGGGTGGGTGATTTTGCAGACGGAATCACCGACGGAATGAAAACCTGGGACCCGTACGCGTGAGGGGACCTGTTCACCGTCAATAATACCGACGAAATCACCGACGGATTTGAAATGCCAGATCCGTACCAGTGACGTGACCGGTGCACTGTTAAAAATACCGACGGAATCACCGAGGGATTTGAATAGCAGGTCCGTGCGGTGACGTGTCGATTGCCCGTCAGAATTACCGACGGAATAAAACCATCGGTAAGGCCGTCGGTAAAAGTGAATATATGGCCACTCTGCCGACACTCTCCTCCTCCATTTCTCCTTCTTCTTCCTAATCCTAACCCTCCCCATCTGCAAATAACCAGCCCCCCCTTGCCCCAAAACAAAAATCTTCCTCATCTCAGCACAACAAGTTGTATTTCTTGAAGTTTTGTGGTCACAACATCCGTGTTCTGATTTACCGACGGATTTTATCATTTTTTGTAAGTAATTCTATCTTTTTAAAATTTTAACATTTAAATGTCAATTTTATTGTTTTTTTAGTATATGTATCTTTTTTAGTAGATGCACATGTTTTATTGTTATTTCTCAAACAAACTTGTAGTATATGAATGTATAATTTTATACTTGTTATGGTTTGTTTTAGATTTTGTAAGATTGTATTTGTTTGTAAATTGTTAAAAATTAATTTGTAGAATTACCGAATTACATGTTATGTTTTGAAATAATTAAGAGCTTGCTTAATGGGTCCTTTTTATAGAGGTTCGATAGAAGTCATGGATGATCGTTCATGGATGTATCTAGATTCACCCCAAGGATTGCAGAGGATGGATTATTCCCAGAAATTTTACTGGAGGCGGTATTAGGTGTCCATGCAGGAAGTGTCAAAACAAAAAGTATTTGCATCCAGATGTTGTAATGATGCATCTTCTACATAGGGTTTGTGGAGGATTACGAGTGTTGGTATGCACATGGAGAGGTATTTGTTAGTAATAGGAGAATGGGAGAAACGGTGGTTGGGTCAACTTCTAGTGCTAGCAACGTGCATGAAGCAGCAAATGACAACACTAATCCTTACAGAAACATGGTTATGGATGCAATGAGAATGAATCAAGATAATGTCAATCAATGTCCAATCGTAGAAGAAGAACCTAATGCAGAGGCAGCTAGGTTTTTTGATTTGTTGAAAGATTCTGACGAACCATTATGGGATGGCTGCACAAACCACAGTAAATTATCGGCCGTGGCACATGTGTTCACCATCAAGTCAGATCACGGGTTGAGTGAGGCCGGGTATGACAAAATTATTGATTGGGCAAGAAGCATTTTACCTTAAGGGAACAGACTCAAAGAGAACTTCTATGCTGCGAAGTCTATGATGAAACCCCTCGGTTTAGGATACCAAAAAATTGACATGTGCCCTAACTTCTGCATGTTATACTACCTTGAAAATGCTGAGATGACCGAGTGCATGACATGAGGGCATTCCCGTTACAAACCCAGAACTGACAGGGGGAAGACTCTAGTGGCATATAAAAAACTTAGATATTTCCCAATCACACCTAGACTGCATAGGTTATTTATGTCACCAAGGACTGCTGAGAACATGACATGGCACCAAACATACGATGCCGTTGATGGTGTGATGGTGCATCCTTCTGACGGCGAAGCGTGGAAACGCTTTAACAGTGTTCATCCTGACTTTTCTGCTGAATCAAGGAATGTTCGACTTAGGTTGTGTACAGACGGGTTCAACCCATTTGGTTCATTTGCTGCTCCCTATTCTTGTTGGATGGTCATTCTCACAGTATATAACTTGCCACCGGGAATGTGTATGAGGCCGGAGTTCATGTTTCTATCTACTGTCATACCCGGTCCAAGCAGCCTAGGGCAGAATATAGATGTTTGTCTTCGACCGTTGATAGATGAGCTGGCGCAGTTGTGGTCCTCCGGATCTCTGACTTATGATATATCGAGGAAACAAAATTTCCTTATGAGGGCAACTTTGATGTGGACTATCAGTGATTTTCCAGCTTATGGAATGCTTTCTGGTTGGAGCACGCATGGGAAACTCGCATGTCCATACTGCATGGAAAACAACAAGGCATTCACGCTAGCAAACGGAGGTAAAGCTTCTTTTTTTTACTGTCACCGTCGCTTCTTGGCACTTAATCACAGGTTCAGAAAGAACAGAAAAGATTTCTTTGTTGGTAGAGTTGAAAAAGATGTTGCATCCCCGCGTCTTTCTGGTGAAGAATTGCATCATGTTGTATCAAAGTACGGTGACATTGTGTTTGGCCTTCAATCAGGTAAGCAAAAGTTTCCTGGTTTTGGTTTGACCTATAATTGGGTAAAGCGAAGTATCTTTTGGGAGCTTCTGTATTGGAAGACTAATCTTCTCCGCCATAACCTTGACGTCATGCACATCGAAAAGAACGTGTTTGAGAAGATTTTCAACACCGTCATGGATGTGAAGGGGAAGACAAAGGACAACATGAAGGCTAGATTGGATATAACTTTATATTGTAACCCTAAAAATATGGAGTTGGTTTATGACGAGTCACGGGTTGCAAAACCAAGGGCAAGCTTCGTGTTAGAGAAAAACGCACAAGTGCTAGTCTATAAATGGATTAAGAGTCTGCGTTTCTCGGATGGACATGCATCGAACATATCAAGGCTTGTTAACATAGAGGACTGCAAATTGTATGGAATGAAGAGTCATGACTGCCACGTGTTTATGCAAACACTCATCCCATTAGCTTTTCGTGATTTGTTGCCAAAGGGAATATGGGATGCACTAACGGAGATCAATCATTTCTTCAGAGATATATGCTCCAGCAAGATGAATGTTGAGCACATTGAGAGGCTTCAAACGAATATCATCGAGACACTATGCAAACTTGAGATGATATTTCGTCCTTCATTTTTTGACTCAATGGAGCATCTCCCTATACATCTACCGTTCTAGGAAAAAGCTGGAGGACCGGTCCAGTATAGATGGATGTACCCATTCGAACGGTGAGATATTACAGTTGCAATGAAATTCATATCTTAAAGTATTTTCCATGTTTTTCTTAATTGAAAATACTTGAATTGTACTTTAATGCAGGTACTTGTTTAATCTAAAAAAAAAGGTTAAGAACAAGGTGCATGTTGAGGCTTCGATATCTGAGGCCTATATTGTAGAAGAGATATCAACATTTATCTCGTACTATTTCGAACCTCATCTGAGAACAAGAATCAATCGCGTTCCACGACATGACGATGGTGGTGAAGTACCTTCCAGTGGGAACTTGTCAATATTCTCCAATACTGGACGACCCACACCTAAAAATGTCGTAAGAGGAAGATATTTGTCGGAAATAGAATTCAAACAAGCACACAACTATGTTCTATTTAACTGTGATGAGCTGAGACCATTTATTCAGTAAGTCCATATATGTGTAATACTAATTAAACTTTGTCAGTAATATGCTGTTAATTATATATTGTAATATCATACACTCATTATCACTTGCAGGCAACATCGACAATATTTGCTCTCCAATAACTCGCAGCTGACCGAATCTCAGATCTTTCAATTACAAGATGAACAATTTGCCACATGGTTCAGAACACATGTAAGCACTATCACAAACTCATTCTAACGTATGCATGTCATTACGAGTTTCTCGTTCATTTACCGTTTATTGATGTACATTTAATTACATATATTTACAAGGTTTATCAAATGGGAAGGAGTGTGCCTAAGTCATTGTCTTCACTAAGCCTCGGCCCTGAAAGAAAAGTTAAGTGCTACAACGGGTATTTTGTCAATGGATATGTTTTCCATACTGAAGAATACGGGCAAGGAAGAAAGACATACAATTGTGGTGTTTGTGTTAAGGAATCCACAAGTAGCCAGTTAGAAGTTGACTACTATGGTAGATTAGAAGAGTTCGTCGAACTGCAATATCATAGCGAGCAGAATAAAGTGTTTTTATTCAAATGCTATTGGTATGACACGACGGACAGAGGAATCAGAGTTGATCCGCACCATGGTCTGGTCGAAATCAACTCAAAAGCTAGACTCCGCAACATAAGCGATGTCTTTGTTTTCGCAAAGCAATGTCAACAAGTTTATTACACATACACCCCTTCATTTAGAAAGGATCGATCAAGAGTTGAATGGTTGTCCGTTTTAAAAACGAAACCACGGGGTCGTGTCGAGCTTGTTCAGGATGAGAACGAAGACACAAGTGTGCGAGATGAAGTCTTTCAAGTTCGTGAGTTGATTGAACCATATCGAGTTGCTCCTTTGATTGAATTGGAAGAAAATTCAAATTTTCGAGTTCTCGATGATAGTCTTGTTGATATTGACGGAGAGGAGTTGAATGTTGTTCTCAGCTCTAGCAGACAAGTAAATGTCGATGAAGAAGATGATATCCATATTGAAGATTGCGATGAAGATGATGACAATTCAATTGATGAGGAAGAAGAAGAAAATTCCGACTAATTATGAAAATGAAGCCCTATGTAAAAACATTTGTCTCGTGTAATTTAGATTATGGATGATATATTTTGTAAAACAAAATATTTACTGTTTAAGCAATGTGGTTATTGTTTTATGTGATGGACAGTTTATCAGTTAAGTTATTGCAGGAAGGTAAACAGGCAATACAAAGACAACCTTTCCTGCATAATGCAAACTTACCGACGTCCATACCGACGAATAACCATCTGTCGGCATCTCACAGAGAGTTCGAAATTGCTTACACAAAATGCCACCAACACCGACGACATTACCGACGGATTCACCGACACATATACCAACGGATTATAGTCCATCGACATCTCACAGAGAGTTCGAAAACATTTACAACAAAATGGCACAATCATCGACGGGCATACCAACCGATTCTAGTCCGTCGGCATCTCACAAAGAGTTCGAAAACATTTACAACAAAATGGCACAATCATCGACGGGCATACCGACGGATTCTAGTCCATCGGTATCTCACAGAGAGTTCGAAAATATTTAGAACAAAATGCCACAATCACCGACGGATTCACCGATAGATTTTTCGACGCTAATACCGACGAAATATTTCCGTCGTTATTTGTCGGTCACACATATTACCGACAGAAATACCGACGGACCGCGCGATTTCCAAAGTGTGTGAATTGATGCGCCTCTGAACTTGTCATATTACCAACGGACGTCGAAAAATATAGAGGGCTTTTAAAAATTTGGTGCAAAATTCAAAAATTACCGACGGATTATTGACCTGTTACCGACAGAATGTTTGACCTGTTACCGACGGATATTAAGTCCGTCGGTGATTCCGTCGGTAAAACTGCCCTATAAGTTCCGGCCCCCGCCGCTTCGCCTCATTTTTTCTTCTTCTCCCCGCGCCGCTTCTCTTCTCTTCTCCTCCGTTTTGCACCTCAGATTTTTTATTTTTTTGCCCTGAATCCTTCAAGAATTTCACCTTCAACCTCTAGCAAGATTTAGTGTTGTGAATGTTCCTCATATTAAAAGGTATGTGTTTTTTTCCAATTTATTTTATTTACTTTTAATTTATTTTTAGCTGTTTTTATTTTTGTTATTTTGTTGTTTTGGTGTTTTTTTTTGTAATGTAGATAAAGTTTTGAATTTGTCACATTATTAAGGTATGTATATTTCGTTCCTTTTATTGATGTAGGTTTTTGTTTTTTGAATTTTTTGAATATTTTTTATTGTTTTGTTGTCATAATAACATATTAGTTAATTTGTTGAATATTTGTTGTTAAAGTTGAATTTAACTTAGAATTAGTAATTGAATATATTAGAATAATTATTAATTTTACTCTATTATTGCATGGTTTGTGTTTAATTATTTTCATTGATTTTAATTGTTAGTCTATATTTGTTTTTTAATTTATTGAATATAATTTATTGTTGTATTGCCATATATAATTATTGATTAATTTGTTGAATTATAATTGTTAATGTTGAATTTACCTTAGAATTAATAATTGGATATGTTGGAATAATTAGTATTTTTTTATATATTATTGCATGATTTGTGTTTAATTGTTTCCATTGATTTTAATTGTTAGGCTATAATTCTTTTTTATTTTATTGAATATATTTTATTGTTGTATTGCCATAATTATTTAATATTTTGTTGAATTAATATTGTTAATGTTGAATTTATCTTAGATTTAATAATTGAATATGTTGGAAGAATTATTAATTTTACTCTAACTTGATGATTTGTGTTTAATTGTTTCTATTTATTTTGAATTTATAGTTTTGTTGTATTGACATAATTATTGAATAATTTGTGAATTGTAATTGTTAACGTTGAATTTATCTTAGGATTAATAGTTGAATATGTTGGAATAATTAGTATAGATTGGTTCAATTGGTTGTGACTATTGTTAATATTTGCAGGTTTGTGGATTTGGGTAGTATCCAGTATAGGGGAGGTGCTGCCGATTTTTTTTAACTTTTGAATTTTATTATATAATTATTTATATAAAATTGTTTAGATGCGCAAAAGGAAAACTAGAGCTGGTCGTTCACGTCCAGTCGAATCAAGTTCGTCTAGCAGCGATGATGATGTTTCCTTAGGTGCCTCTCAAGAAGAGGCACCTACACCACCTGCGCCGTCAACCGATGCTGCCTCTTCCAGCGATGTTTCACAAACCTGCAAGTACGAGGCACAGTGGAAGGACGATCTTTCAATATAAGTTTGTTAAGGTTTTAGTTTTTTATATATATATATAAACAAATTTAAAACATAATTTATGAAGTAATCACTATTTCATTAATTTCATTTCTTTTCAGGTTCACAAACATTGAGGCCGCCCGATTAATATCATCGGCGTTTAAAGCGTTGATGGAGATTCCATTGTTTCAATGGAGTCAGATATCCAGGCATCCTAAATGGATGCCTCAAATCAAAGCATGGTTTTGTAGATTTGAGGTTCGTGTTAATATATATTTTTCAGCTTATTTCTAATAAATTCTAGTTATAATTGTAAATAAATTATTAACATTTTAAAAAATTATTTTTTTACACACAACATCGATTCAGCTGGGACGATGAACATGACACTGTTGTGAGGAGGGTGTGGGAAAATCACGCGGCAATTAGGTAACATCGAAAACAATACGACTTTTTTTCTACATAATTATTTATGTTTCGAAATGTAATTTTTTCGTACGTGAATTAGGTTGCGTGATTTTTGGTATGAAACCCAGAAAAAAGCAAAAAAAAACAGCGAGGGATAAGGGGTTCCAAGGCTGGAACGATGTTGCGGTTTGGAGGGATTTCAAATCGATATACATCCCGGAAGATATATGGTCGCACTATCTTCAGCACGTGACGTCTGAGCGGTTCACTCGACGCTCACAGTCCGGTGTTGGCAACCGGAATCGGCCAATTCATGGCTCGGTGACAACGCACACCGGCAGCTCCGTTCCGTTTGCTGCACATGCGAAACAGATGGTAAGATTAATTTAAATGAAATATATCGTTCAATTAATTTGTTGTTAATAAATTTTTTTCATGATAGGCTACGTCTCTTGGACGTGAGCCGAGCCCTATGGAGCTGTTTGTGGAGACGCACGTGCGGAGTCATGACCGCCAAAAGGGGACGCAACAGTTCATTGACAACCGTGCTCAACAGTTTGTGGTATGTTTGTTCAACCATTTTATTTTGTAAGTTATTATTATGTTTATTGAATTGAATATGATGATTTTTTTTTCAGGAGACCTATAATAATCGGTTGAGGGAGAGATACGGGGACGATCCTTCGACCCATCCGGAATTCGATCCGGATTTGTGGATGGAGGCTGGATTGTCAGGTGGACCTGATAAAAATCGGGTTTATGGGCTCTCCAACACTACCGCCGCCAACTTGTGGTCGACCGGTACTGCTTCAACCGTTGGGAGCTCCCAATCTGTATCGAGCTCCCAATCTAAGGAGTTTGTGGCCTTGCAGCAAAGGTGCGACCACCTATCAGAGGCGTACACACAACTCAAAGAAGAGCAAAGATTGGCGAACGAACAACACAGAGCAGAGTCTGAACAACAAAGAGCGGCCTATGAAGAGCTTCGTCAAATGGTCATGAACATGACACAAGGTGGAACATGTGCGCCTAATCCTTTTTGGCCGCCTAACCCCCAGCCTCCTCCTCCTCCTCCTCCTCCACCTTTATATGAATTTTTAATAAACATTATTTACATTTAAAATTTCGTTTAATGTTTTTTTGAAACACATTCATTTTGTAATGAATATTAATATAACTTTGAGTTTTTGTTGCTTAATATAAATTTTATTTCATAATTGGTTTGTATTACCATTAATTTATATTATTTTTTCTAAACAATTAAAAAAAAATTACACAGGGATTTACCGACGGAATAACTCCGTCGGCATTGGACAATGTCTGCCACCATCACTGACGAATATTCAGATGGACAAATTCGGTCGGTATTCCATCCCATCACCGACATATTCACCGACGGAAATAATCCGTCGGTATAAACTTACCGACAAATTTACAAACGGAAATATTCGGTCGGTATGAAATATCACCGACACTTTTACCGACGGATTTAGGCCGTCGGTATTTACATAACACCGACGGAATATTTTCCGTCGGTATATTCCAAGCGGGAAACTTTTTTTTTTGTGCGCACGGTCTGTCGGTAAATGTTTTTTTTGTATAGCGACGGAATGTGAAATCATCGACAAAAGGTATTCCAACGGGCGTATTTCGTCGGTAATATAGTCGGTAGATAATTTACCGACGAACGTTCTATCACACACCGACAAAATATTTCCATCAGTAAAACTGTGAAATCTTGTAGTGTTGATAATTCAAAAATAAAAGCCACAAAGTTTCTCTCATTTGTGTGTGCTTCTCTTGGGGGCTAAAGCACCGAGGATAGTCTGGTGGTATGCTACTTTACATTATTACATGTACAAGTTATTCAGTCTTCCCTTGAAGTCTCCAGCACCAACTGCTCTTGGCCTCTTTCACTTGACAAGGAATAAGCTTCGCTCCACTATCCTTGATTGGTGGATGGAAGCACCGAGGATAGTCTGGTTGTATGCAACTTTCATGATTCCACTAGGTTTTCAAGATTGGGTTGGTGTTCTCTGTACCAGAAGATTGGTATTCCAACGAACTCAAGCAATGGAGAAGATATCTTAAGCTTACAGGGTCGTAATTCAGAGTCCACTAGCCTCAATTTTCAAAGTAAATGATTCCTTAAGCGTGATGTTTTAAGTCTTACAGTATTGTCAACATTTTTGGAGTACAAGGGTCACTTCAGAGCAATAATTTCCAGAGTCTTGCGTTCTCTGTAGGCTAATTGTGATGTGAAATAGGCAATTCCTTGAGACGAATATTTTCACATCTAGCAAGGCCAGCCATCTTTTAATATAACAAGGTGAGAGCACCTATGGATTGCATCCCCATGCTTGTTTTCTGCTTCATTTCATTTCTGATTGTAAGAACAGCCACACCTACTGACTCCATAAACACAACTCAGTTCATTAGAGATGGAGACACTATAGTTTCAGCTGGCGGGACCTATGAAATAGGATTTTTCACCCCCGAGAAATCCAGAAACCGGTACTTGGGGATATGGTATGGCAAAATATCTGTCCAGACAGCAGTTTGGGTTGCCAACAGAGAAACTCCACTTAACGATTCATCGGGAGTCGTAAGGCTTACTAACGAAGGACTTCTTGTTCTTCTCAATCGTAGTGGAAGCATCATTTGGTCTTCCAACACATCAACACCTGCTAGGAATCCAGTTGCGCAGCTTTTGGATACAGGAAACCTTGTTGTGAAAGAGGAGGGTGATAATAACATGGAGAACTCCTTGTGGCAGAGTTCTCATCTCCCACTATGTTCTCATCAAACAATGTCTCACCTCTATTATATGTTTAGTGGCAACAACTCATCTCCCACTTAGCATAAGGTGGAGGCATAAATGATGACAAACATTCTGTCGTGATTTATAGCCATGATCTCTTGCTCCCAGCTTAGTCTATAATTAGACACATTGAAGAGCTGAGGAGTGTGTGGTAGCAGAGAGTGTAGAGTGTTGGGTGATTCCAGTGATCAAACACATATCAATTTACATGGTTCGGCAACTTGCCTACTCCACGGAGCTACTGGTTTGTATTAATCATGCAAGGAAACAATACAAATAAAGGAGGAGGAGAAAAAACTCTCTCAACTCAACTCTACTCTCTCAAGCTCTCTCTATTCTTCTCTTTGTGTTTTTCACTCTACACACACAAGCTCTTTACTGAGCATATATATATACAAATGGGAGTGAAGGGGCATAAATCATGTCATTATTTATGCCAACCGTTTGTGTCCTCCACCATGTGCCAAGTAGGAGATTAGGTATTCCCACTTGCATATGGTGAGACATTGTTTGTCTCCACTAACTAACAATCTCCCACTTGGAGACAAACAATGAAATTATCTTTTATCCTTGAAGGCCAACTGAAGTTTTACACAACTTCAGTTTATCAAGTGTAACTCCTTTGGTTAACATGTCAGCTGGATTCTTGCTTCCACAAACCTTTTCTAGCATTAGTTGCTCGTCGTATAGCAGTTGTCGGATGAAGTGATATTTGATCTGAATAAGCTTAGTCCTGGAGTGAAATGTTGGATTCTTAGCAAGGAACCTTGCACTCTGATTGTCGCTATACAAAGTACTTTTTTCATTCAACTTGCCCAATTCTTTCAGGAAACTCTGCAACCATACTATCTCTTTTGCAGATTCTAAGACTGCAACATATTCAGCTTCTGTTGTTGAAAGAGCGACGAACTTTTGTAAGGTAGAACTCCAGGAAACATCAGTGCCTCCTAGAGTGTATACATATCCTGTAGTACTCTTTCTGCTATCAACATCTCCTGCTAGATCACCATCTACAAAACCTTCAAGTTTCAAACCACCAGCTGTGAAATTGAGACAAGTTTCCGAGGAACCTTTTAAGTACCTCATGATCCATTTTACCGCCTCCCATTGCTGCTTTCGAGGATTGCTAATATATCGGCTTACAACTCCCACTGCATGGGTAATGTCTGGTCTGGTACAGACCATAACATACATCAAAGAGCCGATAGCTGAGGCATATGGAATCTTATCCATGTATCCACATTCTAGCTCAATTTTTGGTGACTGATCTTTGCTGAGCTTGAAATGATTTCTCAGAGGTGTACTTACTGGTTTAGCATTATCCATACTAAACCTGCTGAGAACCTTCTTGACATACTCTGTTTGTGAAAGCTTTAGTATGCCTTTGTCTTTATCTTTGATGATTCTCATGCCAAGTATTTGTTTAGCAGCTCCTAGATCCTTCATTTCAAACTGTTTTGACAACTGATGTTTCAGCTTATCAATCTCCTCAATGCTAGATCCTACAATCAATATATCATCCACATATAATAGTAGAATGATGTAGGAGTTGTCAAAATGCTTGACATAGCAACAATGATCAGCTTGGCATCTTGTGTACCCCAAATTGCACATGAAGTTGTCAAACTTCTTGTACCACTGTCTTGGAGCTTGCTTCAAACCATATAGGTTTTTCTTTAGCTTGCAGACTTGATTCTCTTTTCCTTGTATTGCAAACCCCTCTGGCTGTTGCATGTAAATGTCTTCCTCCAAGTCACCATGAAGAAATGTTGTTTTTACATCTAATTGTTCAAGATGTAAATTTTCTGCAGCTACTATCCCCAGAACAACTCTGATTGTTGTGAGCTTCACAACTAGAGAAAATATCTCAGAGTAGTCAATTCCTTTCTTTTGTTGAAACCCTTTTACAACAAGTCTTGCCTTGAACCGTTTGCTTCCGTCATGCTCAGTCTTTACTCTGTAAACCCACTTGTTTTGCAAGGCCTTCTTTCCTTTAGGTAATGTGGTTAGCTCCCAAGTCTTGTTCTTCAGCAACGAACTCATCTCGTCCTTTATGGCTAACTCCCACTTGCTTGAGTTTCCATCTTGTAAAGATTCTTCATAAGTTAGCGGTTCACCACCATCTGTCAGCAAAATATAATTCAATAGAAGTGTGAACCGTTGTGGGGGCTTGACAGTCCTTGAAGACCTACGAACAGCTGGTTCAATTGGCTTCGCATCTTCTTGTGTAGTAGTGGGTACAGATATGCTTGAGTCTTCTTGTAAAGACTCTTGATTGTTATTCTGCTCAGTAACATCGGGAAGCCCTTCTAATCTTATGAATTCAGATCTTTGTGGACTTATATCTGAATCAGCCATATCTGTTTCTACACTTGATCTGTCTTTGTACAGAAATTTCTCATTGAAGATCACGTTCCTGCTTCTGATAATCTTTTTATTTTGATCATCCCAGAATCAAAATCCAAATTCTTCATCTCCATAGCCAATGAAGAAACATTTCTTGGATTTGGCATCTAACTTGTTGTGAGTTTCAGAATCTATATGAACATATGAAACACACCCAAAGACCTTTAATGAGAAAGTTGTACCTCTTTTCCTCTCCATACTTCCTCGGGCAATCTGAATTCCAAAGGAACTGATGGACCACGGTTGATTAAGTAAACTGCAGTATGAACTGCATCAACTCAGAATGTTTGAGGTAACCTTGAATGCAACCTCATGCTTCTGGCTCGTTCATTAATGGTCATGTTCATCCGTTCAGCAATGCCATTCTGTTGTGGTGTGCCTAGAACAGTCTTTTCCATTCTGATACCATTGACAACGCAATACTCTTTGAAACCTCCATCAATGTATTCTCCTCCATTATCAGATCTTAAGCATTTCAACTTTAGACCTGATTCGGTCTCAACCATAGCCTTTCATTTCTTGAATGTTTCAAACACATCAGATTTATTTTTCAGAAAGTAGACCCATACCTTCCTGCTGAAATCATCAATGAAAGTCACATAATACCGAGAACCTCCAAGAGATGCTATTGGAGACGGTCCCCATAAATCTGTGTGTACCACTTCTAGCTTTCTTAGTCGTAAGGTCCTGTCAACCTTTAAGAAACTGAGCTTCTTCTGTTTTCCAAGAACACAACTTTCACAAATGTCTAGATCGACATTTTTTAACTCTGGCAGCTTTCCCTTCGACTGAAGTATCTTCATCCCCTTTTGACTCATATGGCCAAGTCTACAATGCCAGAGATGAGCTTGGTTTTCTGCTTCAGTAGAGGCAATGATGTCTGCAAATCTTGTGGTCATATACAAGGTGCCGGTTTTCTTTCCACTAGCTAAAACCATTACTCCCTTTGATACTTTCCACATACCTCCAAAAAAAAGGATTGAATGACCACTATCGTCAAGTTGTCCGACAGAGATCAACTTCTTCTTTAATCCAGGAACATGCCTTACATTTTGCAAGTTCCATATAGATCCATTCATTGCCTTGATTTGCACATCTCCTATACCCACAATATCCATTGGTTGTCCATCAGCCAGATATACTACACCATGATCTCTACTAACATAATTTTGCATCATTTCATGGTGTGGCGTACAGTGGAATGAAGCACCAGAATCAAGAATCTAATCATCAATTGGACTTTGTACAACAAGAATCAAAGCATCTTGTACCTCATCTGTGGTAGCGTTTGCAGAGTCAGCTTCAGGTTTTTTCGGTTTTGTGCAACTCCTCATGAAATGACCAGGTTTGCCACAATTCCAACATTCAACCTATTTTCTGGGTCCAAACTTGCTTTTACTTCTGTATCTTGATTTCGATTTGCCTCTGGATAAGCCTCTATCCTGTCTCCTCCCTTGAGTGTTGATGTTGAGAGCTGAACCTGAACTTGAACTTTCACCCGAGTCTTTCTTTCACACTTCTTCAGCCAAAATCAAGTCTCGGACGTCATCATATTTCAGTTTGGATTTTCCAGCTGAGTTACTCGCGGTTGTTCTCATACCTTCCCAACTGCTTGGAAGTGAAGCTAGCAAAATGAGTGCACGAATCTCATCATCAAACTCAATCTCAACAGATGACAATTGATTTGTGATGGTATTAAAGTTGTTGAGGTGTTGTGTAACAGATGTGCCTTCGGTCATCTTCAAATTGAACAACTTTTTCATCAGGTGCACTTTATTATTTGCTGATGGCTTCTCATACATCCCAGACAAGGCTTCCATTAATCTTGCAGTGGATCTTTCTTTTGTAATGTTGTGAGCAACTCTTCTTGATAATGATAGCCAGATAATGCCCAAAACTTGTCTATCAAGAAGTAGCCATTCTTCTTCTTGCATATTCTCTGGTTTGCTCCCCAACAAGGGAAGATGAAGTTTCTTCCCATATAAATAATCCTCGATTTGCATTTTCCAATATCCAAAATCTGTCCCGTCAAATTTTTCAATTCTAGCAACCTTTATTTCATCTGCCATTTTTAATACTTCTTCGATTTGAATCTGCCAAATCTGACCTTACGGATGTGTCCAGAACAACCCAAAAAGTTGGAAACGATATTGAGATCACCCAAATCAGACTTCGGATGGCTCAGATTTTAGCAATCAAAGTTTGGGATCAACAGACGGTGCAGATGAAGCCACGTGCCAGCCAGAATAGTGCCTGTGTCACACCGGATCAAAACTCAGGCTTGATGACGTGTCAAGATGATGTGTCAGCCACGTAAGTTAACCGAGACCCACTTTTGATGACGTGTCAGAGGTGCACGAATTTATCGCTGGCGTGGCATGTGCTGACGTGGTTTGCTGACTAGACGGGTGACGTGGCGGGTCAACCCGACCCGGTTACAGGGAGTCGGGAGAAGAAGGAACGTGAGTGCACGTGGTGCGCGTGGGTGTGCGTGGGTAGTCCTTCCGTCGGAGCGTGGTGGCGCGTTCGTGCATGCAGGACGTCGATTCTTCGTCGGAGTTTCACCAGTGGATTGGTCTGGTCTTAATCACACAATGGTATGTTTAAAAACAGGTTGTGAGAACTTTTATTTTTTAGTTTGGATCAAACACCCTCTTTTTCAATAACAAGCTCTGATACCAGTTATTGGATGATTCCAGTGATCAAACACACATCAATTTACATGGTTCGGCAACTTGCCTACTCCACGAAGCTACTGGTTTGTATTAATCATTCAAGGAAACAATACAAACAAAGGAGGAGGAGGAGAAACTCTCTCAACTCAACTCTACTCTCTCAAGCTCTCTCTATTCTTCTCTCTGTGTTTTTCACTCTACATACAGAAGCTCTTTACTGAGCATATATATATATATACAAATGGGAGTGAAGGGGCATAAATCATGTCATTATTTATGCCAACCCTTTGTGTCCTCCACCATGTGCCAAGTAGGAGATTAGGTATTCCCACTTGCATATGGTGAGATATTGTTTGTCTCCACTAACTAACATAGAGAACAGAGTGAAGAAAATACAGAGAGCTTGAGTGAGAGTGAGTTGAGTAGAGAGGAGTTTTTTCTCCTCCTCCTTGTTTGTATTGTTTCTTTAATTGATTAATATAAACCAATAGCTATGTGGAGTAGTAAAGTTGTCAAACCACATTTATGTGTGTTTGATTTCTGGAATTCCCTAACATTTTTTCCCTTATACACAACTAGATTAGTCATGACTTGGCATGTCACTTGGTGATGGATTGGTTTTCTCCTACCGAAAATGATACTGTTTTATAATGAACGAGTAGATAGCTGAAATTGAATGATCATAAATGGCCAATGAAAGCTTTCCAGCCATAACAACTAACCAAACAAATACAAAAGGCATTTGGCATTTCCTCTTTTTAACACCAGTTTTTCTGTACCATGTTATAGATAACGGTGACTCTGCCACGGTTAGTACCAAATCCAAAGTGAAGAAAAGGATCTTAGTAAGCTCTGTGTTGTCTACTGGGATTCTGTTCGTTGGCCTCTGCTTGGTCTTGTATGTTTGGAAAAAGAAGCAGCAGAAAAACAGTACGTATTCACACCATCAAAATCTAGGTATTCCTATTGCACCAGTTTTGGATCATTACATAACAAGATTTGGGTTTTTTTTATAAAAAAAAATTTTAATTTTATTTTCAGTAATGTAAGGTATGACTATACTGTAAGTTGTTCAAAGCCCCGTTGTGTTTGATGCTATAAAAAACTTGAGTTTAGCAGCAAATAGAGATCCTTTGTCTTCCTTTCTATTTCTTTCTATAACAGTTATGCTGACAGGAAAAATGACAGGTAATTTGCACAGAAGATCAAATAACAAGAACTTGAAGGAAGAGCTAGAATTACCCTTCTTTAACATGGATGCGATGGCTTGTGCAACAAATAACTTTTGAGTGAGTGGGCTCTACTCGCTAAAATCAGACGTCTTCAGCTTTGGAGTATTGGTGCTAGAGATAGTGAGTGGCTATAAGAACAGAGGATTCCATCATCCAGATCACCACCTCAACCTTATTGGGCATGTAGGTGTCACAGATTATCTTTAACTTCAATATATTCCAGATACCAAATGCCCGCGCATGTTTAATGAAACCTGAGCACCTTAAATCTTCAATGTGTTATTTATTGACAACATGGTTTTGTTTATCAGGCTTGGAGACTGTTCAAACAAGGCAGGCCTCTGGAACTAGCTGCGGGATCAAAAGTTGAAACACCCTTTTTGTCTGAAGTGCTACGTTCAATTCACGTAGGGCTATTGTGTGTGCAGGAAAACCCAGAAGATAGACCAAACATGTCATATGTGGTTTTGATGTTGGGTAATGAAGATGAATTGCCTCAGCCTAAACAACCAGGATTTTTCACTGGAAGGGATCTTGTTGAAGCAAGCAATTCATCAAGCCAGAGCAAACCACCTTCGGCAAACGTATGCTCAGTTTCAGTGTTAGAGGCAAGATAGATTACTTGTATTTTTGTTCTTAGGAAAACTTGTGTGCTTGTTTTGCGTGGTCTTGATGTTTGTGATCGTGTGCTCATAAAAACTCTGCTGAATGTTTTCCATGGCAAGGTTAATTTCTAGGAAATTATTAACATTTTTCAGCAAAAAAAAAAAAAAGGAAAGTTGAGAGGAGAGGGACTTAAGTATACTAGGCTCTCGGCTCTGCTCAGTTGAGGCCTGGACTTGAATGTATTGTAAAATAATTTTTTGCATTACAAAATATTATTTTATCCCAACTTAGATTTGTGCTTGAGTCTAGTTCTTAAAGAATTACCAGTATGGTCCATGAATGGTAAAACTTATTAGTTTTCTTCCAGAAGAATTTTTGTAGAATAGTTTTTTCAACTTAAAAAACATCTAATTTAAAGCTACAAATGTTTTGGTGTAATTCAAATTTTATGGAGGGTAAACAAAGTTGATAATGAAAGAATTCTATCAGCTTTTGGGTTCTAAAATTGTTTATAAAAAGGATTAAAGAAGAGTGTTTTCAGGTTGGTTTTTATACACTGTTTAATATATTTGTCTACAGAATTCGACATTCTTCTTCACGTATTTTTCCATCTTAAATCTTCTGATTTTTTAAGCTTTATTCATTTTTGTTTTTGTCATAATCTAGAGCTGAGTTTCAATTATTGTAGAAAGACATTGAGGATAATTCATTTATATCTACTGGACCTTGATTACAAATGCACCTAAACAAGATAGTCTTGTTGAAATCTTGTGAGGCTTATTCAAGTTAGTTTTTGTTTGCACAAAGTGAAAACCAATAAAGCCTTAAAGATAAATAATTTTAACTTTAGCAACAACAAAATAATGAGATTGGTTATATTCTAAAATCTTCAACAAGTAATTAATTTAAACTGGTTTTATTTAAATATATATTTTTATAAAAATTTAGTATATATGCTAGGATTGTATTTCTATATCTTATGCAAGTCTATATATTTACTTAATATGCATGCTATCTTTTTTTTTATTGCAAAGTTATCATGTTCTTGTTGGGTTCTAAAATCCATATTCACAGCGAAATCAATAAATTTAATGTAATATTTGGGAGTCCGTAGGATTTCATTAGCAAACGGCGTCGCTTCCTTGACAACTGTTGATCACCTTCTTCATCCGCAACGGCTTCAACAGTGAATGAGCGTTATCAATGGAGCCATTTCAGTAACAAAAACAGCAGATTGCTTCAGTTATAGGGAATGTTTCACGGCTACTATTCAGACATGTCGTTACCAAGTTAGACGTTGCACTGCAGGCCATTCTTTGGCTTATAAAAGCCAGAGAAAGACGATGAAAAAAGGGAGGAAAAAGGTGATAAAAACAGAGAGAAGACAGGGGGGAAAAAAAGAGGGAGAAAACGGGGAAGAGTGGAACAGAAAGAGAGAAAAACAGAAACATAGAGAGGAAAGACAGCATAAAAACACGCAGAGAAAAGGAACGAGAGAGGAAAGGAGAGAAAAGGAGAGGAGAGGACGGGACAGAAAGGGAGAGAAGAAAGAACACAGGGGAAAGGAGAGGAGGAGGACGCAGAAACACCAGAAAAAAAAAAGAGCAGGGAGAATAAAAAAAAAATTTGGTTTGTATTTTTATACTGTAAAGATATAAATCTGGTATTGAAATACTTGATTTTTGTCAAAACATAAAAAAAAATATTTTATTTTCATAAATACGGCCAAGTCTATATATATATATATATATAATATATATTAGCATGCATTTTGACTTTAATAACCAATTTATTAAAGTCACGAGAACTAGGCCAATATTTTAAAATTAAAAAAAAATTATTTTTTTTTTCTTTTAAATATCTAGGGTTATGATCTTGTACGTAAAACGTATTCCGGATATTAAAATTCTTTTGTTGACGTTAGAACAGTTAGGTTTTACCTGATAAGATAAGGATCTCTTTACCGTAGATAACTTTTCTTAAACCATAGACGGACCAACAACTAGAAAACACAAAAAGACTTTAAATTTTATCAGACAATAAACAATGCTACCTACCTTAGGTATGTCGTATTTGAGGTGCTAATACCTTCTATTTACACAACAAGCCACCGTACCTGATCTCTGAGACCAATTAGAGTTCCTAGTGGCCAAAATACTAGGTGGCGACTCTCATTCTAATTTTTCCACCAATCAAAGACAAGAATTTCTTGTCTCCCCATATTTTCCACATTTGCCACATTAGATAACATTTTTTAGGGTGGATGTTTTTTCGCCGCGACGCCGCACACGTGCGACAATATTATTTACAAATGAGTTAGGTTACCAAGTTCTCACAAGCAGAGGTGGAGCCAGGAGAGTTTAGTTGGGGCCAAAGTGCCCCCAAAGCCCCTGCAAAAGTCTTAAGATTTTATAACAGACCCAACTCTATTTTGTTTTTTAAGGAAAATATTTTCGAGCCATGATAAAGTAAATGAGGCGAACACAACAAAGACCAGGGTACTGAGAGCAAATCGAGAGAACCAGAGGACGAACTGAAAGTCCAAAAAGGAATAGGGAAAACCCACGAACAGGGGAACAAAAAAAACACGCAGGAGCATAGTTTTTAAACCCGACCCGGGGAATGATCCGGTCAAGAGACCTGGTTCCGGGTTTCATGGGTCAACCCGGGTCAATCCCGGGCGGGTCTGTGTAGTTAAAAATAAGAAATGGAAAAGGAAGGCAATAATGAAGGGGTGGAGTGGGACTGGCAGGGCGTGGGAGAGGGATAAATATGATGTTGTCGGTTGTTTTGTGCAAAGAAAGGGCACTTAATCTCATCGCCATCTCCTCACAAAGTTTATCTTCCTTCTCTGGCTTCATCACAAGCAACCAGTTGTCTCTCTTTTTTGAACCATTTGTTTTGTGTAGGGATGAACACGATCTGTTGAAAGCCTAGAAGCACAGTCCTTGCTCCTTGACACGATCTAGTTTCTACATGCTTTAAAACATTAGCTAGAAAGAGAGAGAGAGAGAGAGAGAGAGAGAGATGTTAAAGACTTCATGGTGCTGGTACTACCTGTTGCCCCTCTCTCTCTCTTGAAATTGTGAGTTTGGTCCCTGTTGCCTTTCTCTCTCTCTTGAAACTGTGAATTTGGTCCCATTTAAGTTACAATCATCAGCTAGAAGGAACAAATGGGAACAATAGCACCACTTTTCTTACTTTCCTACGCCTATTGATGAGTAGTGAGTGGAGTTGCCACTTTCTTCAACTGTAATGGAAAGTCCAAAGTAATAAAGCAAGAACGCAACAAGGATTCGAAGTTTTTCATAGATCACCAACGCCTATCCTCGAGATCTCCAAACTCAGATCGCGAACCCAACTCCAACCTGGTCTTGTCCGGGTTTGCCCGGGTCGCCCGGGTCATGGGTTGACCCGTCGGGTCGACTGGGTTTTGCCGAGTTGTTGCCTCAGAAAGTTTTTTAGGAAACCCGGACCGGTCCATCCACCGGGTCGACCGGGTCCCGGGTCGACCCGCCGGGCCGGTCCGGGTTTAAAAACTATGCGCAGGAGAGAGCGATAGAGGGAGAGCGAGAGAAAGAGGAAGCGAAAGGCGAGATTGAGCAAAGAAGACCAGTCGGGTTACTGGTTTCACTGGTCTGAAACCAGTAACAGTACTGGGCCGGTCTGATTGGTCTAATTTATTTCAAAAAAAAATTTAGAAAACAGCTAAGATTGAGCTGTGCTGGGCCAGGCCTAGCCTGCCCAATCTATTTGGGGCCAAGATTGTGTTTCATAAAACACACCTGGTTTTTTACTCCTTTATTTTCACACTTCTTTATTTTGATATCTAGCTATAAAAAAAACTTTTCGAATATCAAAAAATTCTTAAACAATTTGTTGATTTTTTTGAATTTATTTCTAAGTACATCTTGTATTTTTAGGTATTTCACTATATAATCAATATGTGAATTTTTGTTGTGAAATGCAAATCCAGTGTACGATATATATATTTTTTTAAAAAGATAAAAACAATATATGGATGCATTGATTTAAATTTATTTTATTGGTTTATTTATTAAGGCTAGATTCAAGAATATCATATTTGTTTTGCTACGTAATATTTACTAACACTAGAGTTAGAAGTATCCGTAGTTTAATATTTATTACCACTAAAGTCATGAATATTACAGGTATACTATCAAAGATAAAACACAACAAACTCTTACAAATTTAAAACAAAACCAACAATGCATTCTGTCTTAGGAAGGATGCTTAAAAGGTGATAATGTTTTTTATTTTGAGTAACCATAATACTATGTTACCATGTTTTTATTGGGTCCTGAAATCCATACATACAACTAAAATGATAAATTTAAGGTAATATTTGGGAGTCCCTGGGATTTTATTAGATAGATCTAGAGTTGTATTATTTGCATGTGAGTTATGTAACCAAGTGCTCACGAGTAGGGGCGAAGCTAGGAGGAGGTTAGTGGGGACCTAGGCCCCTGCAAAATTCTTAACATTTTATAACTAGACCGAACTCTTTTTTTTTAAAAAAGAAAACGGTGTTGTTTTACATTAAAAATATAAATCCCTAATTAATAATAATTTAGATTGCCTCATCTCTCTTTGTGAGTGTGTAAGGATTTTCTCTCTCACTTTAATTTTCTAAAAAATTTAATCGATTTATCAAAGAACAACTATTTTCATAGTATCATCCTATATTTTTTATTTGTGAATTGTTATTCATTGGGTGGTGATATCAAATTTCAATAATATTGGTATGTAGGTTCAAGGTTATCTCTATATTAAACTTTCAAACCTGAATTTTTGTCTTCAAGAATTGTATCGTTTGCATATGAGTTATGTGGCCAACTTCTCACAAGCATAGGTTAACTGTTAATTTTTCAGTCGTATTCATTTTGTATAGCTTATAAATTGCGTTTCTCAATTTTCTTTCTTAGCTCTGATCCGGACATTGCACCCTTTCTTTTCATATAATATGATTTATTAGCTCCATAGGTTTCAATCACTGAAGCCTTATTTTCTCTTATTTATCAACTTTTTCTCAACCCTTTTCACACAATCACATTAACTTTCTTTAGATTTATTGACTCAACTTTTCACTCAAAATATATTTTTTATTATCTTGGCATGTCTTGTCATTTCTAATTTTACTATTAAAATATTTATACTAATATACTTTCTTTTATATTTGTAACGTGTTTAACTTTAAACTGCAATGCAATCTATTGTTTTTAACACTAATATATCAAAACAATATAAAAACAAAAAAAAAATTATTTTTTTTCAAAAATACTTTAAAAATAAATAAATAAATAAACAGCTATGAATGAATATACGGCGGATCAGTCTTCCCTCGAAGTCTCCAGCACCGACTGCTCTTGGCCTCTTTCACGTGACAAGGAATAAGCTTATAGGGTCGTAATTCAGAGTCCACTAGCCTCAATTTTCAAAGTAAATGATTCCTTAAGCTTGATGTTTTAAGTCTTAAAGTAGTGTCAACCATTTTTGGAATACAAGGGTCACTTCAGAGCCAATAATTTCCGAAGACTTGCGTTTACCTAGATCTCTGTAGCGTAGCATTGCTAGCTCTCCCGGCCCGTAGACTAATTGTGATGTTAAATAGGCAATTCCTTGAGACGAATATTTTCACATTTCATCATAGCTAATAGAATCATAAATCTTTCGATTGCAAGATGAACAATTTGCCACGTGGTTCAGAACACATATAAGTACTATAAAAAATCTCATCATGTATCATTGTATTTAATTTCGTTATAGAATTCTCATTTACTGTTCATTATTGTACTTGATGTACAGGGTTTATCAATTGGGAAGAAATATTAGTGCTTCATTGTCTTTACTAAGTCTGGGTCATGAATGAAAAGCGAAGTGTTACAACATGTATTTTGTCAATGGCTATATGTTTCATACTGAATAATACGAGCATGGAAGAAAGACATATAACAACGGTGTTTGTGTTAGCGGATCGACTAGTAGTAAGTTTGAAGTTGACTATTATGGTAAATTAGAAGAGGTCGTTGAACTATAATATCATAACAAGCATAATAGAGTGTTTTTATTTAAATGCTACTGGTATGACACCACTGACAGGGGAATTAGAGTAGATCCTCATTATAGTCTGGTCAAAATTAACTCAAAAGCTAAACTCCATAATGTAAACGATGCCTTTGTTTTTGTCAAGCAATGCCAACAAATTTATTACACATACACCCCTTACTTTAGAAATGATCGTTTAAGAGTTGATTGATTATCCATTTTTTAAAAACAAAACCTATTGGTCGTGTAGAGGTTGTTCAGAATGAGAATAAAGACACAAGTGTGGGAGACGATGTCTTTCATGATAGTGAGTTGGTTGAACTATATCGAGTTGCTCCATTGATTGACTTAGAAGAAAATTAAATTTTCATGTCTTCGATAACAATCTTGTTGATGTTGATGTTGAGGAGTTGAATTTTGTTCTAAGCTCCAACGAACAAGCACAAATCTATGAAGATGATGATACCAATGTTATCAACATTGAAGATTACGGTGGAGCTGATGATGCCTCAATTGAAGAAGAAGAAGATAATTCTGACTAACTTTCAAAACACAAAAGTGTAATACAAATTTTTAGAATGTAATATTTATGGATGCAAAAATATTTATTTCAAATTTGTGTAGATGCGTAGGACAAAATTAACAGCACGTCGTGAGCACATGGTCGCAGCTAGTTCTTCTAACAGCGATGATGATATGTCATTAGGTGGCAACCAAGAAAAGGCACCTGCACCGACTCATGACGTTGCCTCTTTTAGCGTAGTTCCACAACGTAAAGGCGATTGCCTTCACAGTGGGGTCAATTTACCTACAAATACGAGGCACATTGGAAGGACGACCTTTCAATGTAAGTTTGTTACAAAGAGTGTATTGATTTGAGTTTTTCTTCTTCTTTTAATGTAATCTGTGAACAACTAATTAATATTGTTTTAATTATATTGATTTTCAAGTTCACAAACATTGAGGTTGTTTGAGTAATAACATCGGTGTTTAAATCATTGATGGAGATTTCATTGTTGCAATAGAGTCAGGTTTCTAGAAATCTGAGTGGGATAACGTGAGTAACAATGTTGTGAGTGGGATAATGCGAGTGAGAATGTTGTGAGGAGGGTTTGGAAGAATCACGCGGCAACTAGGTAATGTAAAAAACAATATAATATTTTTTTAAAAATAAATTATATATTAAAATCTAATTTGTCATTAACTAATATAAAATTGGTATTAGCACGTGGTTGTATTCTTGGTAGGACAACGAGATCATTTTGTAGGCAAAGATCGAAGGACAGATCTTACTAACAAAACAACAGAGAGTTTCGTGTGACAAGCCATCGTTGGATTAGTTTGTGAAATTATAGGCTTGAAGTCTTATGCCAGAGGTATGGAGACTATTCGGGAAAGGTTCCTTCGTCTAGAGGGATGGATGGGGGATATTCTTGATGATGAGGGTCGTTCAATTCATGATCGACTTGACTTGGATGTGGAAATCGCTGACAAGGCTGTTGGATAGTATGTAGAACTTACGGAAGAGATAAGCTAAAAGTTACAGGTTGTCAACGAAGAATTGGTTGTCTTGAAACAAGCAGTCGCGGCTGCATCAGGGGGTGTAGGCTCTTTTAAGCCTAAAGTTCCAGAACTAAAAGTATTTGGCGGTGCTAGAAGTTCCAAGGAATTAGAGAATTTCTTGTGGGATATGGAACACTATTTTAGTGTTGCGAAGGTTGGCTGAACAAGTGAACATTACGGTAATGTACTTATTAAGTGATGCAAAATTATGATGGCGAACAAAATCCAAGGAGGACTTGAATGTTAGTAGGCAAAAAGTGGAGACGTGGGATAGTCTGAAATAGGAGTTGAAAGAGTAATTTCTGCCTAACAACACGTGCTAGATTGTGAGGGAAGACTTGAAAAAGTTGCGGCAAAACGGGTCGATAAGGGATTAGGTGGAGAAATTTAGTTCTTTAATTCTAGATATTGATAACATATCCCAGGAGGACATAATGTTCAATTTTCTGTCAGGACTTCAGTCGTGGGTGCAGTTGGAGTTGCGTAGGCAAAATGTTTAAGACTTGTCTTTAGCCATCGCTGATGCTGATGGGTTGGCAGATTTTAGAGCAGATGCTAGCGAAGGGACTGCTGGAGCATCTTCTATTTCGTACTCACTGATGGATAGGTATGAGATGAAAAAGAAGAAAAAAAGGGCTTAGTGGGGGAGAACCTAAACAAGCTGATGGCAATGGGAAGTCAGAAGCCAAGGGCAAGGAAAAAGTTTCAAAATCAAGTTCATGCTATTTTATTTGTGAGGGTAAGCATTTTGAAAAGGAATGCCCAAATAGAGCACAACTAAGTTCTATCTCAGTAGAGAGGGGTGCTAAGGAGATTACATATGGAAATCCTATGTGTGTGCTGGATGGCTAAGACAAGAATTTAGTCATCGAAGTGCTAGCCTTTGTATGGAGGAGGTGGCTGGGCCAAACTGCCTTGGGCAAAGGCAGAATTAGAGGAGTTCCATAACTTTGACAATGGATAGATCATGGTGATGGAAACAGATTTGATTGTTGTAAAATGGACAAGTAAGCAATATTTAAATTTTATGCTTGCAGGTTTGGCATCCGAAATGGTTGGAGAATTAGATGTTTGTATGGGAGCTCATGTGGTTTTTCAAAGTAATTTTGTGTGAATGTATTTTGTGAAGCAGGATGGATACCTTGGATGCGTGTGATTAGTGTGTCTGAACTTCATGAAAACATGCTTGCGAGTATGACGTGTTTGATATTTGTTGAACACTAATGGCCCAAAATAGAATTGTGTCACATCTTGGCTTTGAAATAGGTTGACAAAGATTTGGTGGACTAAATTGTTGTTGAATGTGGGCAAAGCTAAAGGTTTTGTAGGGAGAAACATGGATTGTGACAAGGAATTGATGGGGTGCAAGGGTACTTCAAGTCTGTCTGACGAGGGCGTCGAGTTCTTTTGGTAGGGGTGGTCTGTAACAGTGTCAAATGTGCACAAGGTTCACACTTCGATAGGCTATCTAAAACATTGTTTTGGGCACTAGCAACAATGCCAACAGTTGGGAAAATCGGTAATACAATTTTGTGCAGTTGTAAGTTCGTCAAGGAAAATCAACACCATAAATTGTTTGACGAACATGGATTGGATGTTGGACTGTATAGAGCAGGCAATAAAACTCATCAAGGGTGAAGGTTGACGAAAATAAGGGTTTTCGAGGACATTGGTAGCGCACACATGGGCAGCATGTACGCAAATGCGAATTTACAACAACTTGTGCAAGTTATGGGCATGACTTGGCACAATCTGAAACTTGGACGAAGGACTATCTAAGGCATGCAAGAGACGTGGCAGCAACATGGAAAGCAAGGATGGGAAATTACACAAGTGGTTATGGGCAATCACACCATAATTGTTCCACTACAAAACCAACCTTTTTTTAGCATAAAAGGATGACTGGTTGGAAAGAGTTCCTGAACAGATACAAGCTGCATGAAATTCTCTAAGAATTCAGCAGACAACGTATGATTTGCTTATGATGCTGAGTAATTATTTACAGGGAACATTAACAGATGGACGAGAAATAGCTGTCAAGAGGCTCTCTAAGAATTCAAGACAAGGACTTGATGAGTTCAAAAATGAAGTCAAACATATCGTGAAACTTCAGCACCGGAATCTAGTGAGGCTTCTTGGATGCTGCATTGAAGGAGATGAAAATATATTGGTCTACGAGCTTTTGCCTAACAAAAGCTTGGACTTCTACATTTTTGGTATGAATCTCACAAAACTTTTCAAAAAGCTAATCCAATGTTTCAAATTTAGCACTATTGAGCTTCCAAAATGGATTTGACATCAATTGTTTAGCCATCTATTGAGCATCGTTCAAAGCCCTTGGGAAGGTGGCTTTGCAGGGGAAGAGTTTTCCACTTTCATGCTGACAAATTCTGCCATATATGCATATGTAATTGTAACTCAAAATTCATTGATCGTAACTTATCATCTCCTTTTTTCTTGTTCCTTCACCAACATTTATGAGTCTGATAAGAGATGTAATGGATTGACTTGGGCAGATGAGACTCGAAGCTTGCTACTAGATTGGTCTAAGCGCTACAACATCATCAACGGGATTGCTCGAGGACTCCTTTATCTTCACCAAGATTCCAGACTAAGAATAATCCACAGAGATCTGAAAACCAGCAATATTTTGTTGGATTACGAAATGAATCCAAAAATCTCAGACTTTGGCCTGGCTAGAAGTTTTGGAGAAAATGAAACTGAAGCCAATACTAATAAAGTGGCTGGAACGTAGTGAGTGTCTTCATCTCCATCATACGCATTTTATCTTGATAGTCTGCAAATGGAACTTAAAATTCTATGAATACATGCAGTGGTTACATATCTCCAGAGTACGCAAATTATGGACTCTACTCGCTAAAATCAGACGTCTTCAGCTTTGGAGTATTGGTGCTAGAGATAGTGAGTGGCTATAAGAACAGAGGATTCCGTCATCCAGATCACCACCTCAACCTTATTGGGCATGTAGGTGTCACAGATTATCTTTAACTTCAATATATTCCAGATACCAGATGCCCGCACATGTTTAATGAGACCTGAACACTTTAAATCTTCAATGTGTTGTTGACAGCATGGTTTTGCTTATCAGGCTTGGATACTGTTCAAACAAGGCAGGCCTCTGGAACTTGCTGCGGGATCAAAAGTTGAAACACCCTATTTGTCTGAAGTGCTACGTTCAATTCATGTGGGGCTGTTGTGTGTGCAAGAAAATCCAGAAGATAGACCAAACATGTCATATGTGGTTTTGATGTTGGGTAATGAAGACGAATTGCCTTATCCTAAACAACCAGGATTTTTCACTGAAAGGGATCTTGTTGAAGAAAGCTATTCATCGAGCGAGAGCAAACCACCTTCGGCAAACGTATGCTCAGTTTCAGTGTTAGAGGCAAGATAGATTACTGGTATTTTTATTCTTAAGAAAACTTGTGTGCTTGTTTTGCGTGGTCTTGATGTTTGTGATTGTGTACTCATAAAAACTCTACTGAATGTTTTCCATGGCAAGGTTAAGTTCCAGGAAATTATTAACATTTTTCAGTGAAAAAAAAAAAAGTTGAGAAGTTAAAATTTAACCCAAATACAAATACAACTCAAGCTTTTAGAGGGGAGGGACTTAAGCAAACTAGGCTCTCGGCTCGGCTCGATTGAGGCCTAGACTTGAGTGTATTGTAAAATAAATTTTTGCACTACAAAACATTATTTTATCCTAGCTTAAATTTGAACTTGGGTCTGGCCCTTAAAGAATTACCAGTCCATTCCATGAATGGTAAAACTAATTAGTTTTTTTCTAGAAGGATTTTTGTAGATCTGAACAATTTTTTCAGGTCAAAACACATGTAATTTAAAGCTACAAATTTTTAGGTTTAATTCAAATTTTATGGAGGGTAATCAAAGCTAATAAGAGAATTTTATCAGCTTTTGGTTCCTAAATTTGTTTATAAAAGGGATTGAAGAAGAGTGTTTTCAGGTTAGTTTTTCTGCACTATTTGGATAGATTTTTCTACAGAATTTAACATTCTTTGTCACATATTTTGCATCTCAAATCTTCTGGTTTTTTAAGCTTTATTCCTTTTTATTTTCCTCATAATCTAGAGCATAGTTTCAATCCTTGTAGAAAGACATTAAGTATAATTTATTTGTATTTGTTGAAAATTGTTTAGAAGTGCACTTAAAGAAGACGATGTTGTTGAAATCCTGTGAAGCTTATTGAAGTGAGTTTTTTTACACAAAGTGAGGAGCAATAAAGCCTCAAGGATAAATGATTTTAACTTTGGCAATAAAAAAAAAATGAGATTGGTAATATTCTAAAATCTTTAACAAGTAATTTCTTTAAATTGGTTTTGTTTAAGTATATTTTTTTATACAAATTTAGTATACATGCTAGAATTGTATTTCTATATCTTATGCAAGTCTACATATTGACTTAATATGCATGGTATCGTTTTTTTATTGCACGATTACCATGTTCTTGTTGGGTCCTAAAATCTATACACGCATCGATAACGATAAATTTAAGGTAATATTTGGGAGTCCCTATTATTCTATTAGATAGATCTAGAGTTGTATCGTTTGCATGTGAATTATGTGATCAAGTGCTCACGAGTAGGGGCGGAGATTAGTGGGGGCCTTAGGCCCCTGCAAAACTCTTAAGATTTTATAACTAGACTTAACAACTTTTTTTAAAAAAATGGAAAACATTGTCATTTTCCATTAAAGATATAAATCTCTAATTAATAATAATTTAGATTATGCATCTCTCTTCGTGAATGTGTGAGGGTGAGTTTTCTCTCCTATTTTAGTTCTCTAACAAACTAAATCGACTTATCGAATAATAATTGTCTTCATATTATCATCCTATACTTCTTATTCACAAACTGTTATTCATTGGATGGGGTAATCAGATTTTAATAGTGTTGGTGCCTATGTTCAAGGTTATCTTTGTGTCACACTTCCAAACCTAATTTCTTGACTTTTCAAGAGTTGTATCGTTTCCATATGAGTTTTGTCACCAAGTTCTCACAAGCAGAGGCAAAGCTAGGGGGAGTTTAGTTGGGGCTAAGCCCCTGCAAAAGTGTTAAGATTTTATAACTAGACCCAACTCTGTCTTATGTATATATAAGGGAAACGTTGTCTTTTTCCATAAGAGATATAAATCCCTAGTTAAAAAGACAATAGCCACACCAGCAACCTAAAATCCCCCCTTCCTCTATTGTTTTCCCTGGCCCTCACACACCAAAATCCTTCAATTAAGATGGTTTAAAATTCTCCTTGCTTTTTTCTAAGCCACAACAAAGAATATTTAATGGGCAACCACTACAAGATTTAACAGTTTTACCGATGGAATTTTTCCGTCGGCGTAAGACACATACTCCATCGGTAATTACTTTACCGACGAAATCACCGACGGAAATTATCCGTCGGTGAATCTTTTGTCGGTAATTTTTTGTCCGTCGCTAAATCCGTCGGTAATAATATTACCGACAGATTTACTGGCGGAACAGACGCGTCGGTAAATTTTTTTTTATTCCCGACGGATTTACCAACGGATTTACCGACGGAAATTTCCGTCGGTAATTATTTAAAAACATTTTTAAAAAAATTTCTTTTATAAAATTATAAAATAATTAAATTAACATAAATCAACATTGTATAATATATACTCAAAATTCTTGGAAAAAAGAATAAGAAAATCAACTCAAAAAAATAAAACAAAAAAATTAATTCAACTAAAAAAATTCATATGAAAAAAATGAAGTTGCAATTGCTAAAAATTTAAAAATCCTATAAATGAATCAACTAAAAATTGATCTCATATGAAAAAAAAAATCTCACAACAACATTTATACAATTATTATAAACAAAATCAATTAAAATTAAATAAAAAACAAATATAGTGAAAAAAATCATGAAAAAATAAGAAAAAAGAAAAATCTTACCTTAATATACTTGCAAGTGAAGCTAAGGAAAAAAAAATTCGTAAAGCATATTAATTAAAAAAAACTAAGAGGATAAAAGAAGAAAGAAGAAGAAGACATACCCGAGCATGGAGGAAAAGAGAAGGAGATGAGGAGAGAAAAGAAGAGAAAGAAATAGATATTGATGTTTTTTACATATAGTGAAGAAGAAGAAGAAGAAGAAGAAGAAGAAGTAGAAGTAGAAGTAGTAGTAGAAGAAGAAGAAGAAGAAGAAGAAGCAGTAGAAGAAGCAGTAGATGAAGAAAAAGAAATAATGAGTCTGTCTCTTGTGAAATAAGCGGATTCAGGTTTTTTATTGGGGCGCGTTACCGACGGATAACTTAATATTAATATTTTTTTATTATTTCGTCGGTAATTCCGTCGGTAATATTTAATTTAAATTTTCAATTTCGTAAAATTTTTTCAGAAAGCGCCAAAAATTACCGGTGATTTTTCAATCCGTCGGTGATTCCGTCTGTAATAATTAAATGAAAATTTTAAATCAATTGAATTTTTTCAGAAAACCGCCAAAACACACCGACGAATTTTCAATCCGTCGGTGATTTTGTCCGTAAAGTAAAACAATTAACAGTGCAATTGGAAGATGAACAGTTCTGGAGCTCTCTGGAAAATACCGACGGAATTTTGCGTCGGTAATTCCCTTTGTAATTGACATGATGAACAGTGTTCACATTTTACCGACGGATTTCCCGACGGATGTACCGACGGAATTACCGACGGATTAATTCCGTCGGTAATTCCGTTGGTAAAAAATGACACGTAGTCATTTTTTTTTGCTTTGTTTTAATTTTTTTTCCCACGGTAATTCCCTCGGTATATACCGAGGGAATATTTCCGTCGGTAAAATCCCTCGTAAATTTACCGACGGAAATATTCCCTCGGTATTTCCGTTTGTATTTATTGATTTTCTGGTAGTGAACAATATAGTTTTCATATATAGCATGGACTCCATATTAATGTGGAATCCTTATGGTGTATGGAAACAATTATTTTATCCTTATTATAATAGAAATCTATCATTAAATAAGTTTCCAAGTCTGCTAAGAATATTTTACAAACAAGAAAACTAAAAAGGAGACAACTTCAGATTTGATTCTCCTAACTTGTACAGGACTTCTAAAGGGCAGTAAATGTGATCCTATCATATTTAATATATTAAATTCGGATTTATTATTGTTATTATTATTTTCTTGTTAGTTTAGGGTTTATTTATATTATTGAGTTTAATTGTAAGTGAACATCATATAAGTCTATATAATGGGTCCATTAGAGTTTGTTTTAGTCTAGAGTTAGTATAAATAAAGGCATAACCAGATATGTAAGTGATACAATTCCAATTAATAAAATTTCTTCAATAGGTGTTGATGTTTTCTCTCAACCCTTCCAATTTGTTCATGTGTTTCAACACAAGATAATTGATGAATGATGTTGTTCCAGAGACAAGCGTTAAACACTCTTCAGATGAGATGTGACAAGCCATCTAGTTGAAGTGATCCTTTGGAGTGAGCAAAGGGGTGCTTGGTTGACTCTAGTGATTGAAAGGTTTGGCAAGTACCTGTAAACTTGGCCAAAGATGCTCTCAGAATGGTAAGCTTGGAAGAGCTGCAAGATGCAAGCATGTGCTGAAGAAGCAAGAGGACAGTTGCCCCACATAAATGGCAAAGGGGGTGATTGTTGGAATATTGCCAATTATATGGTTGCCATTGTCAAAGAAGATGGATGTCATTGTCAAAGAAGGAGGCTACAATGGTGGCTTGTTGGTGGTAGCCACCAACCATTGACTAATGTCAAAGTTTGGCAAGTTTGGCAACCACCATTGTTGACATAAGTGCAAGAGAAGCTACCATGAATGCCTATAAATAGAGGCATACATTAGAGAGCAAAATGAGAGCAAAGTGAGAGTGAAAGTAGAGCCAAAGATGTGAGAAATATAGGAGAGAGTGGGCTGCCATTGCAGCACCAAGAAGAGAGAAATAGAGTGAGGTTGAGAGTAGCTAAAGAGGGAATAATTCCTCCTCCTCTATTGTTGTAAACCTTGTTCTCTCCCTATATAATCAAATGGCTTCTACCGTGGATGTAGGCGGTTTGCCGAACCACGTTAAATATTGTGTCAGTGTGCTTAGCCTCCAATGAGCAAATTATCAGTACATCACCGGTCGAAATTCCCTACATGAAGTGCTACGTTCAATTCACGTGGGGCTATTGTGTGTGCAGGAAAATCCAGAAGATAGACCAAACATGTCATATGTGGTTTTGATGTTGGGTAATGAAGATGAATTGCCTCAGCCTAAACAACCAGGATTTTTCACTGAAAGGGATCTTGTTGAAGCAAGCAATTCATCGAGCCAGAGCAAACCACCTTCGGCAAACGTATGCTCAGTTTCAGTGTTAGAGGCAAGATAGATTACTTGTATTTTTATTCTTATGAAAACTTGTGTGCTTGTTTTACGTGGTCTTGATGTTTGTGATCGTGTGCTTATAAAAACTCTGCTGAATGTTTTCCCTGGCAAGGTTAGTTTATAGGAAATTATTAACATTTTTCAGTGGAAAAAAAAAAGAAGAAAAGTTGAGAAGTTAAAATTTAATGCAAATACAAATACAACTCAAGCTTTTAGAGGAGTGGGACTTAAGCAAACTAGGCTCTCGGCTCGGCTCGATTGAGGCCTGGACTTGGATGTATTGTAAAATAATAATTTTTTACACTACAAAACATTATTTTATCCCAACTTAGATTTGAACTTTAATCTGGCCTTTAAAGAATTACTAGTTCAGTCTATAAATGGTAAAATTGATTAGTTTTTTTCTGGAAAGATTTCTGTAGATCTGAACAATTATTTTAGCTCAAAAGACATCTAATTTAAAGCTACAAATGGTTAGGTTTAATTCAAATTTTATAGAGGGTAATCAAAGCTAATAAAAGAATTTTATCAGCTTTTGGTTCCTAAAATTATCTATAAAAGGGATTGAAGAAAAGTGTTTTCAGGTTGGTTTTTCAACATTGTTTGGATAGATTTTTATATAGAATTTGACATTCTTCTCCACATAATTTGCATCTTAAATCTTCTAGTTTTTTAAGCTGTATTCCTTTTTATTTTCCTCGTGCTTTGTTTCAATCATTGTAGAAAGACATTTGTATATGTTAAACATTGTTTATGAGTGCACCTAAAGAAGATAGTGTTGTTGAAATCCTGTGAGACTTATTGAAGTGAGTTTTCTTGTATAAAATGAGGAGCAATATAGCTTCAAGGATAAATGATTTTAACTTTGGCAACAAAAAAAATGAGATTGGTTATATTCTAAAATCTTCAACAAGTAATTACTTTAAATTGGTTTTGTTTACGTAAATTTTTTATATATAAAAATTTAGTATACATGCTAGGATTATATTTCTATATCTTGTGCAAGTCTATATATTCATGCTATCATTTTTTTATTGCACGGTTACCATGTTCTTGTTGGGTCCTAAAATATGAGTTATGCCACCAAGTTTTCTCTTTTATTTTACTTCTCTAACAAACTGAATCGACTTATCAAAGAATAATTATCTTCATGTTATCATCCTATACTTCTTATTCACGAACTATTATTCATTGGGTGGGGTTATCAGATTCTAATATTGTTGGTATCTATATTCAAGGTTATCTTTGTGTCACACTTCCAAATCTGATTTCTTAGCTTTTCGAGAGTTGCATTGTTTCCATATGAGTTATGCCACCAAGTTCTCACAAGCAGAGGCAGAGCTAGGCCCCTGCAAAATCTTAAAATTTTATAACTAGACACAACTCAATTATATATATATATAAGGAAAATATTGTTTTTTTCCATAAGAAATATAAATCCCTAGTTAAAAAGATAATAGCCACACCAGCCACCTAAAATCCTTCCATCCTCTATTATTTTCCCTGGCCCTCACCCACCAAAATCCTTCAATTGAGACTGCCTAAAATTCTCCCTGCTTTTTTCTAAGCCACAACAAAGAATTTCAATTCAAGTTTGGTTTATTTTCAATTTTTGGCAAGTTAACTTCTCATTTTTACTTTTCTACCCAAGTTTCAATCACTCAACTCTTTCTCAACCCCCTTTTCACACAATCATATCAACTTTGTGGAATGATTTTCTGGTAGTGAACAATATAGTTTTCATATATAGCATGGACTCCATATTAATGTGGAATCCTTATGGTGTATGGAAACAATTATTTTATCCTTATTATAATAGAAATCTATCATTAAATAAGTTTCCAAGTCTGCTAAGAATATTTTACAAACAAGAAAACTAAAAAGGAGACAACTTCAGATTTGATTCTCCTAACTTGTACAGGACTTCTAAAGGGCAGTAAATGTGATCCTATCATATTTAATATATTAAATTCGGATTTATTATTGTTATTATTATTTTCTTGTTAGTTTAGGGTTTATTTATATTATTGAGTTTAATTGTAAGTGAACATCATATAAGTCTATATAATGGGTCCATTAGAGTTTGTTTTAGTCTAGAGTTAGTATAAATAAAGGCATAACCAGATATGTAAGTGATACAATTCCAATTAATAAAATTTCTTCAATAGGTGTTGATGTTTTCTCTCAACCCTTCCAATTTGTTCATGTGTTTCAACACAAGATAATTGATGAATGATGCCATGCTCTTGATAAAAAAAAACAGGTATATTAAACTCTTGTCCATTATCTAATCTAAGAGTTTGAATATTAATGTTGAAATGAGTATGAACACAAGCTAGAAAGTTGGTAAGAATAGCTCTAGTTTCTTATTTGAATTTCATTAAAAAATAATAGGTGAATGTAGCGTAATCATCAACAATGGTAATGAAGAATCTATAACCAGAGTAAGAAGGAATAGAAAAAGGTCCCCAAATATCAATGTGAACCAATTGAAAGGCTTGATTGGATTTATTAGTTGACAAAGGTAAAGGAGCTGATAAAATTGCTAGTAACTGTTATAGAACTACTTAGGAGATTAATTTTTTATGCTGGAACATGGCCTAAAAAATGCCAAAGATCAGTGGCAACGATACATGATTTGACTAATGAACTAGAAGGCAAGCCAATAGAGCTAGGAAGGATTTCAGTATTACATTGAGCAAAAGGTCTGTGAAGATGCTATAGGCCAAATTGAACTTCAGCAAGCTCAATCATCCTCCATTTGCTTAGATCCTGCAAGATACATTTTATTTGAAGAAAAAATAATCCAATAGAATTATCAGCAGTTAATCTTGAGAAAGAAACAAGATTGACATCAAAGGATGGAATATAAAAAGCGTTGTGTAAAACGATATCAGGAGAAAATTTAACAGTTCCAGTAAAAACAATTAGAACCGTTTGACCATTTGGTAAATGAACCTTGGAAGGAGTTCTAGGCAAAATAATTGAATAAAAAAGAAGAGGGCTACAGATCATATGATTTGTTGTTCCTGTATCAAGAATCCAAATGAGTTGATTCTGTGATGAAGAAATGGTATGACAAGAAGAAGACATACCTAATACAGATGCAACATTAGTAGTAGAGTTTAAGTTTGAGTTGGAAATGCTATTCGTAAGAGTGAGCAGATTTTAGATTTGCTCTCAAGAGAAAACAATGTTGGGAGTGCCAGACTTTTGCTCCAAAACAACAATATTGTTTGCAGTGGATAACCTTTGAAAATTCTTGCCAATAGTTGGTGTATAAACAAATCTTTTTCTTCTTAGCCCCTTCCATCCAGGAGGTTATCCAATTAGATAAAAGCATTTATTAAGAAGAAGTCGTGAATAACCATAATGAGAGTAGATTGCACCAAACTTTCCTTTCTGTTTAGTAAAACGATTGGCGTATGTTGAACCTGGTCTCGAGGATTGATTCACAGATTATTCAAGAGCCATTGCTTGTGAATCAATAGAAATGCCAACTGCATTTGTCAAAGACCTCTGACTCTCTTCTTGCAAAAGTAAAGAAAAAACTCTACCCATAGATGGTAAAGGAGATTAAAACAATAGTTGACTCCTGACTGCAGAATAGGAATCATGAAGACCCATAAGAAATTTCAAAACATAATCTGATTGTTGTCGATCTATCAGATGTTTCATAATATTACATAAGCAAAGATCAAGATTTCCACATTTGCAACTGGGAATTGGACAATAATATGCCGTAGAAGCATTATCCTCAAGATGATTAGACATTGTGAAGTTTTGGAAAGATCAAGAAAATGGTGAAAAGAAATGTGTAGACAGATATCTAATTATCATAAATGTATTTTGATACCATGTAAAACTACACAGAAATAATTTGTGCAGAAGAGAAATGTGAAGCTTAAGAGAAGAAAAATATGTTCTGCTTGAAAAGAAATTCCCCTTTCTTTTGATATATCTTCCATATATTACTTTCTTTATAGGATGGTGTGAATATATATAGACTTTGATCCGCTACAACTAACTGTAACTGCTATAACTAACTGCAGATGTTATAACTAACTTTAATTTCTAAAACTAATTATAAGTACTATAAATGACTTTACCTGCTAACCATGATTACAGACTTTAACTCCATTGTATCAATAGCATTCTATATATTCCAACACTTTTTTCTAAGCCACAACAAAGAAATTCAATTCAAGTCTGGTTTATTTTCAATTTATGGCAAGTTAACTTCTCATTTTTACTTCTCTCCATAGGTTTCAACAAACAAATTTATAAGTAGATTGTATAAGGTGCTACTTGGATAGTTGGATTAGCCAATACTGGTAATATGCTTAGGTTTCATTACACGAGTTTATTGTTAATTTTTCTGTTGTTTTCATTTTGTATAGCTTATGAAGTGTGTTTGTCAATTTTTTTTTATTAGGGTTTGTTTAGGAATGTCATAATGATTGTGATTCAAAATGTTTTTTATTTAAAAATACATTATAATAATATATATTTTTTATTTTTAAAAAGTTATTTTTAACAACAATATATCAAGACAATTTAAAAATATATAAAAAATAAATATTTTTTAAAAAATAAATTTTAAGGGAGCACTATGCAAAACACACCCTAGCTTTGCTCGGGACAATGCACCTTTTCATTTCATATAATGTCATAATTAATTTTTGTCTCTTTTTATTTTTATTTTATTCTTTCTATTTATTTTTAGTTTTGCTATATTTTCTATAAAAATGATAATAAAAATGATGAAAAAATGATAATAAAAATGACGATGAAAAATATGATGATGAAAAACCAATAAAAATTGAAATGAATGAAGAATAAATTAATATTTGGGTCGAGACAATATAAATTGAAAGTTTGGGGACTTAATTGAACTTTGGATTAGTTTAATTAATTAAATCAAGAGTTTAATTGAAGAATTGATAAGTTTGGAGGCTTAATTGAACTTGAAATTAGTTTAATTAATGAAATCAATGTCTTAATTGAAATCAATATCAAAGTTTGGAGATGAATTCGATCAAAATTGCAAGGAATTAAAGTACAATTACCAAAGTGAAAAGGCAGGGGTAGTGTAGGGAGCTTAATTGAGTTTTTAAGAGGTAGTTTTGAAACAATTAAAAGTTGAAGAGTTAATTAAGGACTGGATTGAAACATTTAGAATACAAGGACTATTTTGTAAAGGGCTCTAAACTCCAGTGGTCCTATTGCAATCTATCCATGGCCCGAAATTACAAAACAAAAGGAGCGAATTTCCTGATTAAGGGGCTTAATTACAAAATTGAAAAAGGTCAGTGAGCAAAATAAAAATGATCATTTCTCATCTCAAAACGGTGTCGTTTCAAAGAGCATTGTTCACCACCTTCCTCATTACACCAGGGAAGCCGTTTCAGCAGGAAGAAGGAGGAGCAATTCGCTCAGCTGCCCACGATGCAATACGTTACTGAAACGTATAAATATATGGCATTCTCCGGCTATAAAGACAGAGAAAGAAAGGCCACGAGGGAGGAGGACCCAGATCAGGGGGGAAGAATAAACGCAAAAACCAGGAGAGGAGAAGACAGACGCAAATGAGCCGAACATAACAAAGACCAGGGGACTGAGAGCAAACCGAGAGAACCAGAGGACGAACTGAGAGACCAAAACGGAATAGGGAAAACCCACGAACAGGGTAACGAAAAAAAAACACGCAGGAGAGAGAGAGAGAGAGAGAGAGAGAGAGAGAGCGAGAGAAAGAGGGAGAGACAGAAAAACTAAAACAGAAAAAATATTATAAATTATAATTTTTTCATGCAATCCAATGAAATCACAACTAGACATTTTTTAAAAAAAAGAGTGGTTAGTTACTATGAAATTCCTTCTTTATTTTTTTTTCTTTTTTTATGATTCTAAATTTACATTTGTTTATAACAAAGACAAAAAGTTATTATAGTATTAAAATTATCAACTTGATAATTCAAAAATAAAAGCCACATGCACTATATTTACTGCATGCTGAGAGACCCACAAAGTTTCTCTCATTTGTGTGTGCTTCTCTTGGGGGCTAAAGCACCGAGGATAGTCTGGTGGTATGCTACTTTACATTATTACATGTACAAGTTATTCAGTCTTCCATTGAAGTCTCCAGCACCGACTGCTCTTGGCCTCTTTCACTTGACAAGCAATAAGCTTCGCTCCACTAGCCTTGATTGGTGGATGGAAGCACCGAGGATAGTCTGGTGGTCTGCAACTTCCATGATTGGACAAGATTTTCAAGATTGGGTTGGTGTTCTCTGTACCAGAAGATTGGTATTCCAACGAACTCAAGATTGGCCTCTTTCACTTGACAAGGAATAAGCTTCGTTCCACAAGAAATATGATTGCTCATTTTTATTAGATATGAGGATAGTCTGGTGGTATGCTTCCATGATTGGATATGAGTTCTCTGTACCAGAAGATTGGTGTTCCAACGAACTCAAGCAATGGAGAAGATATCTTAAGCTTATAGGGTCGTAATTCAGAGTCCACTAGCCTCCATTTTCAAAGTAAATGATTCCTTAAGCTTTGATGTTTTAAGTCTTAAAGTAGTGTCAACCATTTTTGGAATACAAGGGTCACTTCAGAGCAATAATTTCCAGAGTCTTGCGTTCTTTGTAGATACTTGTTCAACCTAAAAAAAAAATTCAAGACAAGGAAGACTTTGATATACGAGACTTATATTTTTAAATAAATCTCAATATTTATCTTTTGTTATCTTGAGCCTCACTTGATAATAAGAATCAACTGTGTCACAAGACATGAAAAGTTAAAAACAAGGAACATGTTAAGGGTTCGATATACAAGGATTATATTGTTAAATAGATTTTAATATTTATTTCGTACTTTTTTTAGCCTCATTTAATAATAAGATTCAACTATGTCCCAAGACATAATGATGTGGAGAAGTGGCTTTAAGTGAGAATTTATTCAAATATTATTGGTATGATACCACCGATAGAGAAATAAGAGCAGATTCCCTGCTATGATTTGGTTGAAATTAATACAAAGGCTAGATTCGTATCGTCGACGATGTCTTTTTTTTTTTTTGTCAGGCATTGGACACATATTTATTATACATAAACTCCTTCATTTAGAAACGCTTGTTTTATAGTTGATTGATTATTCGTAGTGAAAACTAAACCCGGTGATCATGTCCAAGATGTTCATGATGATAATGATAAAGTAACTAAATGAGATGATGTTTTCTAAATTCATAAGTTAGTTGATACATATCGAGTTGCTCTGTCTACCGACTTAGAAGAAAATTCAAATTTTTATATTGTTGAGAATATTTTTTTATGATAATGTAGAGGAGTTGAATAATATATTGAGAACCAATGGATATATAGAAGTCGATGAATATAATGATATCGATGAATATCAATTCAATGAAGAAAATTATGGTAGACATTACAATGATAAAATTGATAAAAAAGAAGATAATTCTAATTAAATTGTTAAACACTGATGAAACATTTATTATTGTGATTTTGTTATTATGACCAAAATTAATATTATTATGTTGTGATTTCACTATCTATGGAAGTTGGATAGATAGGGAAAGTAAAAACAATTTAAAAAACAATTACACGATGGACAGATTAACATAGTTGAAATAACGGATGGACTAAATCCATAGGAAAATTCCAAATAATTACATACAGAATAGCTGACAAACATAATATTCATTGGATAATCTGGGGGGTGGGGCGAGGAGCGCAAAATTTCAAGATTCATTGAAAGTTTTAATTTCCAATATAATTATCGATGGATTATAAAAATTAATATCTATTTAATTATTCTATAAAGCCCCAGTTAAAAAACCAAAATCTGTAATTTCATTTGACTTCTATTTTTCTTCTTCTCTCCCTATTGGGTTGCCAACCGCGAAACTGCACTTAACGATTCATCAGGTGTTCCAAAATTAGGTAGGTGTTCTCTGTACCAGACGATTGGTATTCCAACTAACTCAAGCAATGGAGAAGAGATCTTAAGCTTATAGGGTCGTAATTCAGAGTCCACTAGCCTCAATTTTCGAAGTAAATGATTCCTTGAGCTTTATGTTTTAAGTCTTAAAGTAGTGTCAACCATTTTTGGAGCACTAGGGTCACTTCAGAGCAATAATTTCCAGAGTCTTGGTTCTCCGTAGACTAATTGTGATGTTAAATAGGCAATTCCTTGAGACGAATATTTCACATCTAGCAAGGCCAGCCCTTTTTTAATATAACAAATTGAGAGAACCAATGGATTACATCCCCATGCTTGTTTTCTGCTTCATTTCATTTCTGATTGTAAGAACAGCCACACCTACGGACACCATAAACACAGCTCAGTTCATTAGAGATGGAGACACTATAGTTTCAGCTGGTGGGACCTATGAATTAGGATTTTTTACCCCCGAGAAATCCAGAAACCGATACTTGGGGATATGGTATGGCAAAATATCTGTCCAGACAGCAGTTTGGGTTGCCAACAGAGAAACTCCACTTAACGATTCGTCAGGAGTTGTAAGGCTTACCAACGAAGGACTTCTTGTCCTTCTCAATCGTAGTGGAAGCATCATTTGGTCTTCCAACACATCAGCACCTGCTAGGAATCCAGTTGCACAGCTATTGGATTCAGGAAACCTTGTTGTGAAAGAGGAGGGTGATAATAACATGGAGAACTCCTTGTGGCAGAGTTTTGATTATCCAGGTAACACACTAATACCGGGCTCGAAGCTAGGACGGAATAGAATAACTGGCATGGACTGGCACTTGACATCATGGATGTCATCAGATGATCCTTCCATAGGTAATATTTCAATAACCCTTATTCCTGGTGGATATCCCGAGTATGTAGCGCGCGGTGGAAGATTCAAATGTGAAGTATCGAGCTGGGCCATGGAATGGTCTGGGGTTCAGTGGATTGCCTCGGTTAAAACCAAATCCGATATACACATTTGAATTTGTTTTTAATGACAAGGAGATATTTTACAGAGAAACTCTTGTCAATAACTCAACGCATTGGAGAGCCGTCGCAACTCAGAATGGTGATCTCCAGCTCCTTTTGTGGATGGAGCAAACCCAAAGCTGGTTTCTTTACGCAACAGTAAATACAGATAATTGTGAGCGTTATAACCTCTGTGGTCCAAATGGTATCTGTAGCATTGACCACTCTCCAGTTTGCGATTGCTTGAATGGATTTGTACCAAAAGTTGCAAGAGACTGGAAGAAGACAGATTGGTTAAGTTCAAATATTGTAACCGTTCTAACAAAGCCTTATAATAAGGCTGGGAAAAAAAAATGAGATATACAATATTTTTCTATCAACATTTATCTTGTGTACGTTCTCACCCGAAGAGAATCAGTGTGAATTCTGTTATTACAAATTAGCTCCTGACTGGGACCATATCAAAGACAAATTGGTTAAGTGGTTGCGTTAGAAAGACTGCACTAAATTGTTCCAGAGATGGGTTTCGGAAGCTCAGAGGTTTGAAGATGCCGGAGACAAGAAAATCATGGTTCAACAGGAGTATGAACCTGGAGGAGTGCAAGAACACATGCTTGAAGAACTGCAGCTGTACTGCGTATGCAAACTTGGACATCAGGGATGGAGGAAGCGGTTGCTTGCTTTGGTTCAATGATTTGATTGATATGAGAACTTTCCTTCAAAACGAGCAAGACATTTTTATACGGATGGCTGCATCAGAACTAGGTATGAATTTATCCTCAGATTAGAGAAGTCGTTTTCTTAATTATTATTAAAATTCGAAATATATTCAGATAGAAAACTAGCAAGCTATTGGAAAAAGGATACAACGTTTAAAAATCTTAAAACCAAGCTATATAGTCTCTGATCGTATCCAAGCCTTTCCTAGCAAGGCTATCAGCGACAGAGTTTCCTTCTGTTTCTCTGAGCGTATCCAAACCAAGCTATTAATTTTCCCTTATACACAACTAGATTAGTCATGACTTGGCATGTCACTTGGTGATGGATTGGTTTTCTCCTACCCAAAATGATACTGTTTTATAATGAATGAGTAGAAATCTGAAATTGAATGATAATAACTAACCAAACAAATACAAAAGGCATTTGGCATTTCCTCTTTTTAACACCATTTTTTCTGTACCATGTTACAGATAACGGTGACTCTGCAAAGGTTAATACCAAATCCAAAGTGAAGAAAAGGATCATAGTAAGCTCAGTGTTGTCTACTGGGATTCTGTTCGTTGGCCTATGCTTGGTCTTGTATGTTTGGAAAAAGAAGCAGCAGAAAAACAGTACGTATTCACGCCATCAAAATCTAAGTATTCCTATTGCACCAGTTCTGGATCATTAGATAACATGATTGGGTTTTTTTTTTAAAATAAAATATAAATTTGATTTTCAGTAATGTAAGGTATGACTGTAAGTTGTTCAAAGCCCCGTTGTGTTTGATGCTGTAAAAATATTGAGTTTAGCAGCAAATAGAGATCCTTTGTCTTTCTTTCTATTTTTTAAACAAGCATAACAGTTATGCTGACAGGAAAAATGACAGGTGATTTGCAGAGAACATCAAATAACAAGGACTTGAAGGAAGAACTGGAGTTACCTTTCTTTAACATGGATGAGTTGGCTTGCGCAACAAATAACTTTTCTGTATCCAATAAACTAGGACAAGGGGGATTCGGACCTGTTTATAAGGTAATAATTATCCATAAACAGTCGTGCAATATAGCTTCTGAGTTTTCATGGTACAAACTCCAGGCACCAATGGAGTTCTGTGGTATTGAAATTGTTCCACTACGGAACCAACCTTTTTTTAGCATAAAAGGATGACTGATTGGAAATAATTCCTGAACAGATACAAGCTGCATGAAATTCTATAAGAATTCAGCAGACAACGCATGATTTGCTTATGATGCTGAGTCATTATTTACAGGGAACATTAACAGATGGACGAGAAATAGCTGTCAAGAGGCTCTCTAAGAATTCACGACAAGGACTTGATGAGTTCAAAAATGAAGTCAAACATATCGTGAAACTTCAGCACCGCAATCTAGTGAGGCTTCTTGGATGCTGCATTGAAAGAGATGAAAATATGTTGGTCTACGAGCTTTTGCCTAACAAAAGCTTGGACTTCTACATTTTTGGTATGGAACTCACAAAACATTTGAAAAAGCTTTTCCAATGTTTCAAATTTAGCACTATTGACTTCCAAAATGGATTTGCTATCTATCGTTCAAATCCCTTCGGAAGGTGGTTTTGTGGTTTTGTAGATGTAATTGTAACTCAAAATTCACTGATCGTAAGAGATGTAATGGATTGACTTGGGCAGATGAAACTCGAAGCCCGCTACTAGATTGGCCTAAGAGATACAACATCATGAGCGGGATTGCTCGAGGACTCCTTTATCTTCACCAAGATTCCAGACTACGAATAATCCACAGAGATCTAAAAACCAGCAATATTTTGTTGGATCACGAAATGAATCCAAAAATCTCAGACTTTGGCCTGGCTAGAAGTTTTGGAGAAAATGAAACTGAAGCCAATACTAATAAAGTGGCTGGAACGTAGTAAGTGTCATTTCTATCATACGCATTTTATCTTCATAGTCTGCAAATGAAACTTAAAATTCTATGAATACATGCAGGGGTTACATATCTCCAGAGTACGCAAATTATGGGCTCTACTCCCTAAAATCAGACGTCTTCAGCTTTGGAGTATTGGTGCTAGAGATAGTGAGTGGCGATAAGAACAGAGGATTCCATCATCCAGATCACCACCTCAACCTTATTGGGCATGTAGGTGTCACAGATTATCTTTAACTTCAATATATTCCAGATACCAAATGCCCGCGCATGTTTAATGAGACCTGAGCACCTTAAATCTTCAATGTGTTATTTATTGACAACATGGTTTTGTTTATCAGGCTTGGAGACTGTTCAAACAAGGCAGGCCTCTGGAACTAGCTGCGGGATCAAAAGTTGAAACACCCTTTTTGTCTGAAGTGTTGGAATATTGCCAATTATATGGTTGCCATTGTCAAAGAAAATGGATGTCATTGTCAAAGAAGGAGGCTACAATGGTGGCTTGTTGGTGGTAGCCACCAACCATTGACTAATGTCAAAGTTTGGCAAGTTTGGCAACCACCATTGTTGACATAAGTGCAAGAAAAGCTACCATGAATGCCTATAAATAGAGGCATACATTAGAGAGCAAAATGAGAGCAAAGTGAGAGTGAAAGTAGAGCCAAAGATGTGAGAAATATAGGAGAGAGTGGGCTGCCATTGCAGCACCAAGAAGAGAGAAATAGAGTGAGGTTGAGAGTTGCTAAAGAGGGAATAATTCCTCCTCCTCTATTGTTGTAAACCTTGTTCTCTCCCTATATAATCAAATGGCTTCTCCCGTGGATGTAGGCGGTTTGCCGAACCACGTTAAATATTATGTCAGTGTGCTTAGCCTCCAATGAGCAAATTATCAGTACATCACCGGTCGAAATTCCCTACAATTGGTATCAGAGCATATGCTTTCAGTGGTGTTTGATTTTTTGCTCAAAAATGAAAGTTGTCAAAATGGTGTTTTGACCATCCCACTATGTAGAGGAGGAAGAGACGAAGCCACTGGTGAAAACCGCGTCAAAATCGGACGTCGGACATGGCCGCACTCTCCATCACTCTCCGGCAAGGTGTATGCCCACGCGTCTTCTTCACCCAGATGAGTTGACCCGACTCATGTGAACAGTAGGCATGAACAGTGACGGTCTCCATAAACAGTGCCATGCAAAAGATGACATCAGCATGATGCAAGGATGTCATCAGCATACACAGTCAGCAAGGTCGTTGACTAGTCAATAGACATGTCAGCATAGTGGGACCCCCTGCCATGTCATCAGCCGCGAGCCAAAGCCAAGTTGAGCCGAGCCGAGTTGGTGGCGAGCCAAGCCGCGAGCTGAGGGATAGGATTCTGTGCAGCAGAGTCTACGTGCAACTGGATCTGAGATTGAATCTGAGCCGTTGATTAGGCCAGAATTGTTTTGATCAAATCGTAGCCGTCTGATGTGCGATTTGGACGATTCAAGACATGTTTCCAGCTAATGTGATCATTCCGGATGCAATGGTATGGTCTGATCATTGAGATTCGAGACTGAGAATGGCAGTGGTGAATTATTAAAGAGAGATTGCCCTATCAGGAGGCATCTAAGGGTCTGGATTGAGGTCGATGGAGATGAAGAAGAAGAAGGTGCACATGTTTGCCCAATTACATGTGCTGAACCGTTAAATGGGAAAATTTATTGCCTTGATGGAAGGCAAAATTGGGACACTCAGGACACCAGAGATGTGGACAAGTTGAGGTGGAGAGTGAAAATTGACAAAGAGCAATCTTGGCGAATCTAAGCATGGTAGTCTCGCCAGATGTTGAGAAATCAGGTATAAAACCAGGATATCCCAGATCACTTGTAAAGGAAAGCCGCAACAAAGCTAGCAAATGGTTGTATATACAAAAAGGCAGTACGGTGGATAGATACGTTCTAAGAAGTTTTGTCTAGGAGATTGGGTTTTAAGCGGGACCAGTGTGACCCCTCCAAATCTTTCCTGGGAACTTGCTTAGTTGAAGGATCATCCACACAGTACTATTTTTGTATATGTAACAGTTTGTAATGAAACTGTTGAAGACTAGCAAGATGATAGCTTAAAGGAACAGTTGGGTTCCATATGTTCAAGGATCTGATGGAGTGGTGATTTCTCCAAAGAAGTTAGATTTGATGACTGTGATTTCTCGAAGGGAGAATTGATGAAGACCCTGATAATGAAAGAGAAATACAACAATGGGATAAGGATTGGCACCCTATTTTGACTTGGATAAATGTTGTGACAGGATGAGCTGCTGTCAAACATAAAAGCAAAGAATAGGGAGAAATCTGGAGAACCGGGATTGCACGAGGGCACATGGAGATTGTGCAGGAGTACCTGAGGGATCCAACGAGGTACTGTATTGAGACAACAGGTGCAAGGAGAAGAAGAGTTCCCAGATGAAGCTCAGAGCAGAGACTGTGTGAAAAAGTTGTACAACAAAAAGTCTCTTGTGCTCTTGATAAAGGCAACAAGTGAGGACCTTTCCAATGCATGCAAGGATGGAAAGATGAGCTGTTGTAGAAGCACCGAATTAAGGGGGTGCGACCGCCTATGATGAAAGGCGAAGACACCAAAGAAATTTGGTGTGGGTGGAGCTATCAAGCAGAAAGGGATAGAAGCTCCAAACATAGAAAATGAGATGGAAAACTGTGAAGAGTGCACCGCAACTTTCTCTTTCTATGTGATCAGTGATAGTGATCTCTCCCAAGTCCACATGGTGGTAGAGAATCTTGGAGCCACTGGAGACATCCCCGATGAAGGAGGATGTGGCCGTCTCATGACGACAGGCGAAGACACCTCAGACAGAAGGTGCGAGGACCATGATGTGAGTCCATGTTTAGACCGTCTCATGATGACAGGTGGAGACACCTTAGATAGAAGGTGTGAGGACCATGATATGAGTCCATGTTCAGGCCGTCTCATGATGACATGTGGAGACACCTTAGATAGGAGGTGTGAAGACCATGGTATGAGTTCAAGATTAGACCATCTCATGACGACAAGCAGAGACACCTCAGACAGAAGGTGTGAGGACCATGGTATGAGTCCAAGATCAGACCGTCTCATGACGACAGGTAGAGACACCTCAGACAGAAGGTGTGAGGACCATGATATGAGTCCAAGATCAGGTCGTCTCATGATGACAGGCGGAGACACCTCAGATGAAAGGTGTGAGGACCTTGATATGAGTCCATGTTCAGACCGTCTCATGACGACAGGTGGAGACACCTCAGGGAGAAGGTGTGAGGGACATGAAGCCGCATGATGATGAATGGAGACACCTCAGATGGAAGGTGTGAAGGCTACAATATTAGCCCAGATTCAGACCGTCGCGTGACGACGAGCGGAGACACCTCAGGAGAAGGTGTGAGGGCCATGAAAAGAGCCCAGCCCCGGAGCCAATATGATGGCTGGATATAAGTGGACAAGTGTATAGCCAATGAAGAGGCTATGATGAGTATGGAGACAAATGCAGGATTGACTTTCATGGATATTGCCCCCATGCTAAAGATCAATGAGCTAGAAGACATTTGCCTTGGACAATAAGTGGGTGACTTGTGGAGCATTAAGACGTGGCTGCTATGAAGGAGCAGAGGGCATGCGCGGTTCCGGGAACGAGTTGACTCTTGTCAAGGTGGTGAGCTCAGAGATAGCATTGTAATACTCAGAGTATGAAGATAGATATGGATCGACCTTTAATGGGCTGCCCTCATAAGTAAAGGTGGATAGCTACCCGGACTCTTGAGACTAAGAGTGAGAGACTCATGGAGAAGTAAGGTGTGGTTCCTAGGGTGGAATAGAGGGCAGACGCAACTCCTGGATGAGTAGACTCTTAGAAGAGTGGTGAGCTCGTGATCACATTAAAATACTCAATGACTGTCGCACTTGGAAATATCAGTTTAAGGGGGTGTTGTAAGCCTTGATGTAAGGCTTGATAAATCATTCCGGGCCAAGCATGGTTGATATGCTTGAAGGGGAATGTTGTTCCAGAGACAAGCGTTAAACACTCTTCAGATGAGATGTGACAAGCCATCTAGTTGAAGTGATCCTTTGGAGTGAGCAAAGGGGTGCTTGGTTGACTCTAGTGATTGAAAGGTTTGGCAAGTACCTGTAAACTTGGCCAAAGATGCTCTCAGAATGGTAAGCTTGGAAGAGCTGCAAGATGCAAGCATGTGCTGAAGAAGCAAGAGGACAGTTGCCCCACATAAATGGCAAAGGGGGTGATTGTTGGAATATTGCCAATTATATGGTTGCCATTGTCAAAGAAGATGGATGTCATTGTCAAAGAAGGAGGCTACAATGGTGGCTTGTTGGTGGTAGCCACCAACCATTGACTAATGTCAAAGTTTGGCAAGTTTGGCAACCACCATTGTTGACATAAGTGCAAGAGAAGCTACCATGAATGCCTATAAATAGAGGCATACATTAGAGAGCAAAATGAGAGCAAAGTGAGAGTGAAAGTAGAGCCAAAGATGTGAGAAATATAGGAGAGAGTGGGCTGCCATTGCAGCACCAAGAAGAGAGAAATAGAGTGAGGTTGAGAGTAGCTAAAGAGGGAATAATTCCTCCTCCTCTATTGTTGTAAACCTTGTTCTCTCCCTATATAATCAAATGGCTTCTACCGTGGATGTAGGCGGTTTGCCGAACCACGTTAAATATTGTGTCAGTGTGCTTAGCCTCCAATGAGCAAATTATCAGTACATCACCGGTCGAAATTCCCTACATGAAGTGCTACGTTCAATTCACGTGGGGCTATTGTGTGTGCAGGAAAATCCAGAAGATAGACCAAACATGTCATATGTGGTTTTGATGTTGGGTAATGAAGATGAATTGCCTCAGCCTAAACAACCAGGATTTTTCACTGAAAGGGATCTTGTTGAAGCAAGCAATTCATCGAGCCAGAGCAAACCACCTTCGGCAAACGTATGCTCAGTTTCAGTGTTAGAGGCAAGATAGATTACTTGTATTTTTATTCTTATGAAAACTTGTGTGCTTGTTTTACGTGGTCTTGATGTTTGTGATCGTGTGCTTATAAAAACTCTGCTGAATGTTTTCCCTGGCAAGGTTAGTTTATAGGAAATTATTAACATTTTTCAGTGGAAAAAAAAAAGAAGAAAAGTTGAGAAGTTAAAATTTAATGCAAATACAAATACAACTCAAGCTTTTAGAGGAGTGGGACTTAAGCAAACTAGGCTCTCGGCTCGGCTCGATTGAGGCCTGGACTTGGATGTATTGTAAAATAATAATTTTTTACACTACAAAACATTATTTTATCCCAACTTAGATTTGAACTTTAATCTGGCCTTTAAAGAATTACTAGTTCAGTCTATAAATGGTAAAATTGATTAGTTTTTTTCTGGAAAGATTTCTGTAGATCTGAACAATTATTTTAGCTCAAAAGACATCTAATTTAAAGCTACAAATGGTTAGGTTTAATTCAAATTTTATAGAGGGTAATCAAAGCTAATAAAAGAATTTTATCAGCTTTTGGTTCCTAAAATTATCTATAAAAGGGATTGAAGAAAAGTGTTTTCAGGTTGGTTTTTCAACATTGTTTGGATAGATTTTTATATAGAATTTGACATTCTTCTCCACATAATTTGCATCTTAAATCTTCTAGTTTTTTAAGCTGTATTCCTTTTTATTTTCCTCGTGCTTTGTTTCAATCATTGTAGAAAGACATTTGTATATGTTAAACATTGTTTATGAGTGCACCTAAAGAAGATAGTGTTGTTGAAATCCTGTGAGACTTATTGAAGTGAGTTTTCTTGTATAAAATGAGGAGCAATATAGCTTCAAGGATAAATGATTTTAACTTTGGCAACAAAAAAAATGAGATTGGTTATATTCTAAAATCTTCAACAAGTAATTACTTTAAATTGGTTTTGTTTACGTAAATTTTTTATATATAAAAATTTAGTATACATGCTAGGATTATATTTCTATATCTTGTGCAAGTCTATATATTCATGCTATCATTTTTTTATTGCACGGTTACCATGTTCTTGTTGGGTCCTAAAATATGAGTTATGCCACCAAGTTTTCTCTTTTATTTTACTTCTCTAACAAACTGAATCGACTTATCAAAGAATAATTATCTTCATGTTATCATCCTATACTTCTTATTCACGAACTATTATTCATTGGGTGGGGTTATCAGATTCTAATATTGTTGGTATCTATATTCAAGGTTATCTTTGTGTCACACTTCCAAATCTGATTTCTTAGCTTTTCGAGAGTTGCATTGTTTCCATATGAGTTATGCCACCAAGTTCTCACAAGCAGAGGCAGAGCTAGGCCCCTGCAAAATCTTAAAATTTTATAACTAGACACAACTCAATTATATATATATATATATAAGGAAAATATTGTTTTTTTCCATAAGAAATATAAATCCCTAGTTAAAAAGATAATAGCCACACCAGCCACCTAAAATCCTTCCATCCTCTATTATTTTCCCTGGCCCTCACCCACCAAAATCCTTCAATTGAGACTGCCTAAAATTCTCCCTGCTTTTTTCTAAGCCACAACAAAGAATTTCAATTCAAGTTTGGTTTATTTTCAATTTTTGGCAAGTTAACTTCTCATTTTTACTTTTCTACCCAAGTTTCAATCACTCAACTCTTTCTCAACCCCCTTTTCACACAATCATATCAACTTTGTTTAGATTTATTGACTCAACTTTTCACTAAAAATATTTTTATTATTATATATCTTGGCATGTCTTGTCATTTTTAATTTCACTATTAAAATATTTATACTAAAATACTTTGTTTGATATTTGTAACGTGTTTAACTTTAAACTGCAATGCAATCTATTATTATTAATAAAAAAATTATAAATTTTTCTATGAGTGTTATTGATATTGTTATATTTATTTAATAATAAAAATGTTTGAATTTTTTTGTTATTTTGTTAAGATATACTTACAACAATTTTGATGGTGATCCACTATTAAAAAAAAACACTATTGCTTTCGTACCAATAGTATAATAATAATTATTTTTAATGTATTTTTTATTCAGAAATATATTAAAATAATATATTTTTTAAAAATATATATATTTGAAATAGCACATCAAAATAATCCAAAATATAAAAAATAATTTGAAGTAAAAAATTAAAAATTTCAAAAACTCTATAGAAGTGAAAAGAAGTTATTTTTAAGTTAGTGAAGTAAAGGAATCTATTAAAATTCAAAACTCAATAAATTATCAAGGGAATGAATCTTCTCAACAAATGAGTTGGAGACACAGATTTTCTGCATTATATACTTTAATCTTACTATTATAGTATGATTAAAGGGAGATTCTGTGCATATATAATAATCATCCCAATGCTTATATCAATTAGGCAAATTAGCTTTAATAAAAAAGAATTGATAAAACTTTACTCAGCATTTGCAAAACTTCGTCAAATCTACCAATTGGGCTAGATTGCATTAAATTATAAGCTGAGTACCGGTTCAAATTTGTCAAGATGTTTAACAAATAAAAACAAAACTATAATCTTTTTCAAGAATATAATCATTAAAAAAAGTAAGTAAATGCAAAATGGCATAATTTATTAGTAACAAGCTATTAAAATCGTTCAAGTGAATTTAAATTAATTGGAGAATAATTAGTTCATTAATAAGTGAAAGTGGAACTGATATAATTAATTTAAATGACCTGATGAATTAGTTTATAATCTAGATAAATTCGATGGTAATTTTCAAAATTAATTCGATTATAATTTTATCACTCTCAATCCAAAAAACAAACTTATCATAGTAGAAATCAATGGAATTAATTAGAAAATCTAGGCTTTGAAATAAATGTTTTTTGAGAGAGGTTGTAATTCCCACATTACTAGTAAAATCCTTCTATACTTGCCCGTGGACGTAGCCTAATTGGGTGAACCACGTAAATTCTTGTGTGTCTCATTTCTCATTTATCCTGTCCCTTACTTTTTGTCTTGTCAGGTTTGCATGCCAGTATCCTAACAGTGGTATCAGAGCCTTCTTGGTTGGTGTTGTTAACACATAAAAGTTATTCGTGTATACGGTCACTATTCACCTATACGGTCACTATTCACCTATACGGCACTATTCATCCATACGGTACTGTTCACTTACGTTATTGTTGGCGTATATAGAAAGTCAGTGCGGTGATTAAATACAGTCTAGGAAGTTCTGTCTAAGGAGATTAGGTTTTAAGCGGGACCGTTTGTGACCCCTCCAATCTTTCCTGGGAACTTACTTAGTGAAGTATTATTCACACGATATTATTTCTATATACGTTACAGATCTGTGAAACGGTGATAGCTGAATAGATCTCGGTGAATACAATGGCAGCAAAGTACGAGATTGAGAGGTTCAAGGGGAGCAATTTCTCACTGTGGAAAATGAGAATCAAGGCAATCTTGAGGAAAGACAATTGCTTGGCAGCAATTGGGGATCGGCCCGCGGAGATCACTGATAATGCAAAATGGAATGAGATGGATGGCAATGTTATTGCTAACATACATTTAGCACTAGCTGATGAAGTATTATCAAGTGTGGCGGAGAAGAAAACAGCTAAGGAGATATGGGAGACTCTAACAAAGCTATACGAGTCCAAGTCTTTGCACACTAAGATTTTCTTAAAGCGGAGACTTTATACCCTTCGAATGGCAGAAATCACGTCAGTGACTGACCACATCAACACAATAAGAACTCTATTTTCACAACTCACTACGTTGGTTCAACAAATAGAGGAAAATGAACGTGCAGAGCTTCTACTTCAAAGTCTTCCTGATTCGTATGATCAGCTCATTATCAACCTGACCAATAATATCCTCTCAGACTATTTAGTCTTCGATGATGTTGCAGCCGCTATCTTGGAAGAAGAAAATAGGCGCAAAAACAAAGGAGACAGAAACAGTTCAAACCAAGCAGAGGCGTTATTGGTGTCAAGAGGAAGATCAACGGAACGTGGCTCCAGTGGGAGTCAAAGGCAGGGGAGGTCCAAATCAAGAAGTAAGAAGATGGTGAAATGCTACAACTGTGGCAGAAAAGGGCACTTCAAAAAGGATTGTTGGTTTAAAAAGGGTATAGAGAATACTGCAGAGTCATCAAGACCTCAAGGATGTGTTGCAAGCACCTCAGAAGATGGAGAGGTTCTATATAGTGAAGCAGCAACAATCTCTACAGATAGAGAAGAGCTCGCTGAGGTCTGGCTAATAGATTCAGGAGCAACATGGCATATGACCCCTAGACGAGATTGGTTCCATACATATGAACCTATCTCTGGAGGCATAGTGTTCATGGGTGATAATCATGCTGTAGAGATTTCTGGCATTGGCACCATCAAATTGAAGATGTATGATGGCTTAATTCGTACTATTTCAGGAGTACGACATGTGAAAGACTTAAAGAAGAATCTTTTGTCCGTAGGACAATTTGATAGTCTTGGCTGTAAGATCCGAACTGACAATGGAATCATGAAAATTGTCAAAAGCGCGCTGGTGGTTTTAAAGGCAAGAAAGACAGTTGCAAACATGTTTGTATTAATGGGAGAAACACATCAGGGGGCAGAAGTTTCAATCGCATCAGCCAGTCCTGCAGAAGAGAAGACGATGATGTGGCATCAAAAACTAGGCCACATGTCAGAGAAAGGTTTAAAGGTTCTCTCTGATCAGAAGTTACTCCCTGGGCTTACAAAGGTTACTTTACCTTTTTGTGAGCACTGTATTACAAGTAAACAACACAGGTTGAAGTTTGGCACGTCAACAACTAAGAGCAAATGCATCTTAGACCTGATTCACTCTGATGTTTGGCAAGCACCGGTTGTATCCTTGGGAGGAGCAAGATACTTTGTATCATTCATAGATGACTTCTCCAGGAGATGTTGGGTGTATCCGATTAGAAAGAAGGCAGATGTGTTCGCAGTCTTTAAAACATTCAAAGCGCGGATAGAACTTGAATCTGAAAAGAAGATCAAGTGTTTGAGGACTGACAATGGAGGAGAATATACCAGTGATGAATTTGATAACTTCTGTCAACATGAAGGTATCAAAAGGCAGTTCACAACGGCATACACTCCACAACAAAATGGAGTGGCAGAGCGGATGAACAAAACTCTATTAGAAAGAACAAGAGCAATGTTGAAGGCTGCAGGTCTAGAAAAGTCATTCTGGGCAGAAGCAGTCAATACCGCCTGTTATGTGATAAATCGATCTCCGTCTACTGCAATTGAGTTGAAGACACCGATGGAGATGTGGACTGGAAAGCCAGCTGATTATTCTCGATTGCATATATTTGGAAGTCCTGTGTACGTAATGTACAATACACAAGAAGTTAGCAAACTGGATTCAAAATCCAGAAAATGTGTATTCTTGGGATATGCTGATGGAGTGAAGGGGTATCGCTTGTGGGATCCCACTGCCCACAAGGTAGTCATCAACAGAGATGTCATATTTGCAGAAGATAAACTGCAAATGGAAGAAAATAATAGCATTTTAAAGGAGACTACAGAAGTCCAGATGGAAAATACTCAGAATCGTACTTCTTCTGAAGCTGCACCAGAGCATGAAGAACAAGAACAAATAGAGTCTGAAACTCCTGAAGTTCGACGGTCAACTCGTGAAAGAAGACCACCAGCTTGGCACTCAGAATATGTTACTGAGAGCAATATTGCATACTGTCTTCTAACAGAGGATGGAGAGCCATCAACTTTTCATGAGGCTATCAAAAGCACAGATGTATCTATGTGGATGACAGCAATGCAAGAGGAGATTGAAGCTCTGCACAAGAATAACACTTGGGATCTTGTTCCGCTACCACAAGGAAGAAAGGCCATAGGCAACAAATGGGTTTACAAGATAAAGCGTGATGGCAATGATCAAGTGGAGCGGTATCGTGCAAGATTGGTGGTGAAAGGATATGCTCAGAAAAAAGGAATAGACTTTAATGAGATATTTTCTCCGGTGGTACGACTTACTACAATCAGAGTAGTCTTGGCGATGTGTGCTATATTTGATCTTCACTTAGAGCAGTTAGATGTGAAAACTGCATTTCTTCATGGAGAACTTGAAGAAGAAATTTATATGCTCCAACCAGAGGGTTTTGCTGAAACAGACAAGGAGAACTTGGTTTGCAGGTTGAACAAATCTCTATACGGTCTCAAATAGGCGCCGAGGTGTTGGTACAAGAGATTTGATTCCTTCATAATTAGCCTTGGGTACAACAGACTCAGTTCAGACCATTGTACGTATTACAAGAGGTTTGAAGAAAATGATGTTTTCATCATTCTGTTGTTGTACGTGGATGACATGTTGGTAATAGGCCCCAACAAAGATCGAGTCCAAGAATTGAAGGCATAATTGGATAGGGAGTTTGATATGAAGGACTTGGGACCAGCAAACAAGATTCTAGGGATGCAAATTCACCGAGACAGAAGTAAGAGGAAGATTTGGCTTTCTCAGAAGAATTATTTAAAAAAGATCTTGCGACGCTTCAACATGCAAGATTGTAAGCCAATTTCCACCCCACTTCCTGTTAACTTCAAATTATCCTCAAGTATGTCTCCTAGCAATGAAGCAGAGAGGATGGAGATGTCTCGAGTACCGTATGCATCAGCAGTGGGAAGTTTAATGTTTGCCATGATATGTACAAGACCAGACATTGCACAAGCAGTGGGAGCAGCTAGTCGATACATGACAAATCCTGGTAGAGAGCATTGGAATACTATCAAGAGGATCTTGAGATACATCAAGGGTACCTCAGATGCCGCATTATGTTATGGAGGATCAGAATTTACTATCAGAGGTTATGTTGACTCGGATTTTGCTGGTGACCTTGAGAAAAGAAAATCCACTACAGGCTATGTGTTCATAATTGCAGGAGAAGCTATGAGCTGGGTCTCTAAACTTCAGACTGTTGTAGCGTTATCCACAACAGAAGCTGAGTATATGGCAGCTACACAGGCTTGTAAAGAAGCAATATGGTTGAAGAAACTTATGGAGGAGCTCGAGCACAAACAAGAGAAGATTCTTTTGTATTGTGATAGTCAGAGTGCCTTGCATATTGCAAGGAATCCAGCGTTTCATTCAAGAACAAAACATATAGATGTTCAGTATCACTTTGTTCGCGAAGTGGTGGAAGATGGAAGTGTGGATTTTCAGAAGGTTCACACAAAGGAAAACCCAGCAGATGCTTTAACCAAACCAGTCAACACTGATAAGTATATATGGTGCAGATCCTCTTGTGGCCTAGCAGAAACGTAAGCAGCATAAAGATGGCAAGTATTGAAAGGATAGAAGAATCACAAATGATGAAGTGTGAAGACTTGATTCAATCATCAAAGTCTTCAAGTGGGAGAATGTGAAGCTAGCCACCAAACCAGCCACCTAGTCAACAATGGTGGGAGTCAACAATGGTGGTGAAGCCATCCTTCCTTAGTCACAAATTGTAGGCACCAAACTTGTGCCAAACTTGTGCCACTTGCCTTACCCCTTGTATTTGCATGGATGTTTGCCTATAAATAGGCAATGCATCCAAGCATTGTAAACACACCACAAGAGAGAAACAAGAGAGGAAGAGAAGAGTGAGAAAGGGAAAATAATCCCACAAAATTGTGAGGTATTTGTGAGAGAGTAAGTGAGGTATTTTCTCCTAGTAATAGAGAGATTCTTAGTTGTTCTCCTATTATTTAAGAGAGGTTGTAATTCCCACATTACTAGTAAAATCCTTCTATACTTGCCCGTGGACGTAGCCTAATTGGGTGAACCACGTAAATTCTTGTGTGTCTCATTTCTCATTTATCCTGTCCCTTACTTTTTGTCTTGTCAGGTTTGCATGCCAGTATCCTAACACTAAACAGATTACAGTTAGCACAGCAATTGGGATCATATACAGTGTTATAGTCATGAAGCTGAATCTCACCACTGGTCTGGTCCCAAATCTCAATGTCTTTGCTGCTCTTCTTGATACAGAGAGGAATATTCCTGGGAGCACTAAGGAACCTGGGATTGGTTGGATGACTGGTTTCCTCTTTGTAAGCAGCTTCATTGGGCTACTTGCTCTAGTTCCTCTGCGAAAGGTAATATGTTTTCTTCAATTTGCTTGATGAATCGATTGATTGTGTTTTACTAGTGTTGGTGTTCTAGAGGTAATTCTTCATGAATTGATGATTGCAAGTTTTCAACTTCATTTGAATCCTAATCCACAATGAGCTCGACTTCTTCTGTATGTTAATTACTTATGAAGCTTGAATTTGTCTCTGATCATGCATTTTTGTTGCCCTAGATCATGATAATAGATTACAAATTGAGTTATCCAAGTGGAACTGATAGCTGGGCTTAAAGGAGAGTGCTTCCCTTCAACTTAATGGCTACAAGGTCTGCAATTAATAAATTTTAGCTCCATTTCTTCAGTAGATTCCCCCACGCATTCCTCGGTGCTTGTGGTTTTTGCTGAAATAAGTCTTAAAGAAATTCATTTTTGTTGCAGGGTTTCATTTCTATTTCTCGGATCCTAGGAGATGGCCTCTACAATTTTCTCAAGAAATTCATATTTTCTTGCCAGGAATATAGTTATCAAACTCGACTCAGCGGTTAACCCAATCAAAGGGTCGGGTCCCAGGTTTCATGGGACAACCAGGGTCAACCCAGATTAACTTGAAAAAATTAAAATATATATTTAAAGTTTTAATATTTCATATGAAAAAATTAAAAAAACAATTCATATAAATATAGGCTATATATGCTGTAAATAATAAAATTTAAAAGAATATTTTAAAAAGTTTTTTATTCTACATTAAAAAAAAACATAATGTTTTTTTGTAAATATAAAGTATATATACTAAAGAGCTTCAAATCCCACATTGAAAAAATAATTTCTTTCTTTTGAACATATATTATATATATTAAAGGGCTTCAAATCCCACATTGAAAAAAATATTAAGTTATCCTTTTAAGTTGAATTATTTAAATCAAAAAGTTTTTTATCCCACTGAAAAAATAACTTTTTTAACTAAAACGTTTTTTATCCCACATTGAAAAAATAACTTTTTTCTTCGAAACATATAGTATATATACTAAAGGGTTTCAAATCTCATATTAAAAAAACATAACTTGTGTCATAACCCAATTTTTGACTATTTTATTTTTTTTTATTATTATTATTTTATTTACTAAAAATAAAAAATTGATGAAAATAATAATGATGAAAAAAACAAGTAAAATAAAATAAATGAAGAATGAATTAAAATTTGGGTTAAGGGCAACATGATTGGAAGTTTTGGGGTTTAATTAAACTTTGGAATTAATCTAATTAAGCTTGGAATTAATTTATTTAATCCAATTAAGGGTTTAATTAAAGAATTGATAAATTTTGAGACTTAATTAAGCTTGGAATTAATTTAATTAATCAAATTAAGGGTTTAATTGGAGAATTAATTAAGTTTTGAGACTTAATTAAGCTTGAAATTAATTGAATTCATCCAATCAAGGGTTTAATTGGAGAATTGATAAGTTTTGAGACTTAATTAAGCTTGGAATTAATTTAATTAATCAAGTCAAGGGCTTGATTGGAGAATTGATAAGTTTTAGACTTAATTGGACTTTAGATTTAATTAAATTAATGAAATCAGGGACTTAATTGAAGAAATATCAAAGTTTGTAGTTTAATTGAGGGCACGATTGCAATCAATTAAAAGCCAAGGACCAATGAGTAAATGGCGCTGAGATGCAGGGGTTCAATTACAATTTACCCAAGAATTCAAAATTTCAAGGATCAAAACGCAAATTGCCATTAACATCAGCACTGTTCATCTTCTTCACCCGAAAACAAGAAGAAAATGCATGCCTTTATTGCATTAAAATCCATGCAACCGCATGGCATTCTCTGGTTATAATAACCAGAGAAGGAGAACCGGCAGAGGGGGAGAAAAAAAGGCAGAGAGGGAGACTGGAAAGGACACGAAAAAAACCAGACTTTGTTTCCTCTGTTTCTACTCAAGGAAACAGAGGAGGTGAAGAAAAAAAAGCAACGAAGGAGAAGAGAGCAGAACCGAAAGAGAGGGAGAGGCTAAATCCAGACACAAAAAACCAGTGAAACGGGGGGCGAAGAGAAGAAAATAAACTGACTTTCGTTCCTCTGTTTCTTCTCAAGGAAACAGAGAAGATTAAAGGAAAAAAACAACGAACAGAGGGAGTAAGATTATACAGAGGAGAGAGCAAACTTTGGCCAGCCACTGCACCTTCATCATCGTCTTCTTCCAGGCCAGTGTTAGCCGCGACTCTGGTTGCAACCCCTTCCCCCCGAGCAGACAGACGCAAGGGCAACCAAAGGAAACAGAGAGAGAGGGAGACTGGGAATGAAAAAACTGAGGGGACAGAAAAGCAGAGGAACGACACAGAGACGAAGAGCAGCCCCACCATCGTCTGTCCCTTCATCTCAGAACTGACGGTGACAGAATCTAAAACCAGGAGCAAAGGAGAAGCAAACTCAGCCCATCGGACGAAAGCACAGAGACCAGAACCGGCGTTGACCATCGTCTTCACAATCTTCATCAACGTCGTCATCCTGCGTCCAGGTAATCTTCTCCTTCTGCTTTGCAATCTCATTTGACACTGTTGCCATAAAAGTTAATTAGCCTTGCATGCACGCTTGGTGCGTGCCTTTGCCCAGCCGGGTCACTGGCTTGGGCCAGTGACCGGGCTGGGCTGGCTGGGCCTAGCCCAGCCCATGTGGGCTGAGCTGGGACAGCCCCAAAAAATAAAAAAAATAAAAAATAAAATAAAAAATATGTATCATGAATAAAAATAATGTAAATTTATTGGTTTATTCACTGACGCCAGAGTCAGGAATAAAATTACCGGTTTAAATTTATATTATTTTTATTCGTTATATTTTATTTTATTTAGCTAGAAAAATAAAAAAATATATGCATGCATAAAAATAAATTTCTTTTTATTTATTTGTTCACTGGTGCTAGAGTAGAAAATAAAAAATATTGATCCAATTGTTTTTTAGCTATGAATTTTTACCAACGCTAGAGTTTGAATTATTCGAGCTCGAATATTCACTAGCGCCAGAGTCAGGAATATTATAAACAAATTATCATAGCATAAATTAATAAATATTTGGCAATTTAAGACAACCAACAATACAGTCTGTCTTAGGCAGAACTTTTAAGAGGTGATAATATCTTTCCTTTTACGTAACCAATCCCGAGTCATAGAATCTCTGTTGACCAGTTAGTGTTCCTAATGACCATAATACTAGGTGGCGACTCCTCAAACAAAACATTTTCCCCTAAAAGAACAAGATGCCAAAAATGTTGTTCTTTTTCCATAATTCAAGAGAATTATTTTTAGGACCGTCGCGATGTCGAGTGCAACAGATTCTTGGGAACATAGAATATATATACTAATGAGTTTCAAATTCCACATTGAAAAAATATAACTTTTTTTTCTTGTGAACATAGAATATATATACGAAAAGGTTTCAAATTCCACATTGAAAACAAAATTATTAAGAACATAGAGTATATATATTAAAAGGTTTCAAATTCCATATTAAAAAAATAAATATTTTTTTAATATTTATATATTGAATTTTAAAAAGGCCAGGAGTATACGCGCTAGAGCAAAAGATATATCCTCACCTCACTTGAAAATCATGATTCTCATCACATCATCCTATAAACTGAAAATTAATGGTAAGAAACTGTTGTCCCATCATCCTATAAACTAAAGTTTGATAAGATCAGCATCCATCAAATACCATCCTGCCAACATTATTCATTTGAGCAAAATAACCACTTGCATGATACAATCCCAAGTCTGATTTTCAAACATGAGAACTTGGAAGCCCTTATTCTTGCCTCTAGTAGTAAATTGATAGGTGAGATTTCTTTTTCTATTTGCAATCTGAGATTCTTTCGGGTCCTGGACTTGTCTAACAACAACTTGAGTGGTTCTACAACATTATGTTCGGGGAACTTCAGCAACATGCTCTCAGTATTGCATCTAGGCTTGAAGAATCTTCAAGGCACTATCCCTTCAACATTTTCAAAGATAATAGCTTGGAATATCTCAACCTTAATGAAAATGAATTAGAAGGGAAAATACCATCATTTATCAGCAACTGCACAATGTTGGAAGTTCTTGATCTTATTAATAATAAGATTGAGGATGCATTTCTTTTTTCTAGAAACGCTTCCAGAGCTGCAAGTTATTATTCTAAAATTTAATAAACTTTAGAGTTTTGTGAAGGGTTTGGCTGCATATAATTCCTTCTCTAAATTACGAATTTTTGACATTTCTGACAATGATTGTAGTGGGCTGTTGTCAACTGGTATTTCAATACTCTTGAATAATGATGGCCTATTCCGTAGAAATGAATGACGTGGAAAGGATTGGAATTTGAGTTTGTAAAAATTCAAGGTATCCTTATAGTAGTTGATTAGTCAAGTAATAGTTTCACCGGTGAGATTCCAAAATTGATTGGAAAGCTTAAAGGACTCCAACAACTTAACCTCTCTCACAATTACATTATTGGTCATATCTAATCATCATTAGGAATTTTGACCAATCTAGAATCATTAGATCTATCTTCAAATTTGTTCACCAGAAGGATTCCTATACAGTTGGTAGATCTAACATTTGTTGAAGGAAAGCAGTTCGACACGTTTGATCATCTTTCATTCGAAGAAAACTTGGGTTTTTGTGGATTTTCAATGCCAAAGAATGTAGCAATGGCGAGGCACCACCATTACCACCATCAAATTTTATTGCAGGAGATGATTCAACATTGTTTGAAGATGGGTTTGGATGGAAAGCTATGCACTTGGGTATGGATGTGGGTTTATGTTTGGAGTCATAATGGGATATGTTGTGTTTAAAACAAGAAGACCTGCATGGTTTCTGAAAATGGTTGAAGATCAATGGAGTCTTAATGCAAGCAGAACAAAGAAGAATGCTAGTAGAAATGATGCAAGAAGAAACTAAACACTGCAGTCAGTATCTTCAAATTAAGTTTGATCTATAAGTTGTTTCCTTTCTGATTTTTGCAAGTATAGAACTATAAGTAATCATAACTACATTGGTGTACCAATGTTTTTATATTGTTTTTATTGCTGTATTATTTCAATAAAGGTTGTGCTTCAAGTGATACCAAGTGGAGATTCAGAGTGTTGAAGATAACACTAAAGTGGTAAAAAAATCCACATGAGAATCAGTGAAGTGTGAGGGAGTGGCTCTATATTCAAAGAAGAAACAGTTAAGCACATTTATTTATTTTTAATTTATAATGTAATGTAATTATAATAAAAATTAGGAATAATTTGCTGCAAGTCCAATTTAGACAAGCCCATTAATAAGAACATTAATGGTGTACCATGCCTCTATTAAAGCGTTTGTTTCTTTTAAATATTTTTTTTAATTCCTTATTACAACCTCTATTTCTACTTTTTTTTTAAATAATAATAAATTGAAAATTCATAAGATTTTATATTTTTATTATTTAACATGCATATTTATATTAACTTTATATGCTTTATATAGGATTTCTAAAATCTTGAGATTTTATTATCGATTTAATTTTTTAAATTCATTGCAGATATTCTTATATTAGAATATGATTGGATTAAAATTGATTGCTCATTTGAAATAACTTTTAGGTGTTTGATTTAAACTTAATAGTTTGTAAATTAGATTCATTTTTAACAAATAATAATATCAAATGTTAACATTTCATCTATATGCAGAAATAAGACCACAATCATAAACTCTATATAATATCATATCTATCTGGCATTGAAATATAAGGTTTGATTCTGATACAGTTTCACAGCGAAAAGATGACGACAATCTTGATGAGGTTGGGCTCTTTAACATTTTTGTTCGACAATCATGGCTTGGCACTCAAAATTCTTGTCTACAAAAAATTAAGAAAAAAAAGAAAAGAGAACTTGACATTGGTACACGCTTTTTAGTATAGTTAATAATTAATTAATAGTAATAATTGTTGTCGCTCAAGCAAGATCATGGCTGGTGAGTCATCAAGGAGAAGGTGGTCCCCACTTTAAAGACTCCAGACATGTAAATTAAAGGGCAAACCTCATTCTGGACCTTAAACTATATATGTATCTCAATCAAGACCCTGAACAATGTGTTTTATCAATTAGATCCAAACTATGCTATAAATTTCTCAATTGCGTATTTTTCTCAATTTGTTTTTTATATTATTTCCATGTAATTTTACTGTTTTATGCAATGAAACCGGTCTATTTAAGGAAAACTTAACATTAAAATTGAGAGAAAATGGATGGAAGGATAATTGATGACATTATTTGTTCTTAAACTTAATTTATAATTATCCTATAGATTTGGGGCTAATTTGTTATGTTTCCAATAAATTGAATGTGGACTTGGCAGATAAAGATTCTTCCCACATAATGTGGGACCCAACTGAATCAATTAGCTGACGTGTCCTTATCCATTTGTCTTGTTAATAGAAATCTCTTTAATGCCACCTTGTTGGAAAATATTTTTGTTTTTAAAAAGTAATTTTCTTATAAAAACAAATTTTTAAAAAATAAGTTAGCTTTTAATTGTTGATAGTGTCATAAAATATAAATTGGAAAATATTTTTTAGTGTTTGGTTATGTTATGGAAAATGAACTGAAAAACAACTTATTAATAATTTTTTTTAAGTTTATTAAAATAATGATAAGCAAATCTTACAAAATAAAAAGTTGAATGAGAATGAAATTGAAAAAAAATTTAATTTTATAAATTATTTTAAATAACAATCAAAATAATAGAGATCAAATCTAACAGATAAAAAATTTGAAAGATGATGAAAGTAAAATAATAATAATTACAATTTCATAAATTATTTCAAATTAATAAAATAAGTAACAATAAAAAAAATAATGATCAAATTTTATAAATAAAAAATTCAATTAAAAAAATAATAAGAAAAAAACAGATAACAATCATAAAAATAAAAATTAAAGTTGATATAAAAATCAAATTAAATCAAATTATAAGAGGTGAAATTGAAAAAAAAATTCAAAATAAAATATATAGCAATCAAAATTTTAAGAACTAAATTTGTTATAATCAGCAAATAATATGATATTTATAAATTTTTCACAACTTCTGGAAAATATTTTCCATCCAAAATAAAAGAAAAAGTACACTTTCTTAGAAACAAAACCAAAATTTTTTTTTAACTGAAAAGTATTTTTTATTAATTAATTTTTCTAATGACAAACAAACATAAAAAAATTTAAAAAATAATTTTCAGAAAATCACTCTCGACCGAACAAACAAAGCCTAAAACCCCCCCTTATTTTCCTTCATTTTCCAGCAATCCAAACAACCCTCATAAGAAAATTTGCCAACGGCTTCTCTCTTAGGTTCGTTGCAAACATGCCATTATCATCAACAACTCCCACAGTGGATTTCAAATCCCACATTGAAAAAGCATAACTTTTTTCATGGGAACATAGAGTATATATATGAAAGGACTTCAAATCCCACATTGAAAAGATACTATGTTATCCCTTTAAGTTGAAGTATTTAAACCAAAAGGTTTTTTATCCCACATTGAAAAAACATGATTTTTTCCTTGGGAACATAGAGTATATATACTAATGGGTTTTAAATCCCACATTGAAAAAATATAATTTTTTTCATGTGAACATAGAGTATATATATGAAAGGGTTTCAAACCCCACATTGAAAAGATACTATGTTATCATTTTAAGTTGAAATATTTAAACCAAATTTTTTTTTATCTCACATTTAAAAAAAAAAAAAAAACCCGGGTCTCGTCCGGGTTTGCCCGGGTCACCCGGGTCCCGGGTCGACCCGCCGGGTCGCCCGGGTTTGGCCGGGCTGTTGCCACAGCCGGTCTTTTATTAAACCCGACCCGGTCCAGCCACCGGGTCGACCGGGTCCCGAGTCGACCCGCCGGGCCGGGCCGGGTTTAATAACTATGCTCCCACTACTTCACTAGCTTCTTCTTTGGTGAATTCCACAGAGATCCTCTCCCCAAAAACTGTCTCTAAAGTCCAGTTTTTTAATGCGAAAAAAGTGAAAATTATAGAACTTGAAGGAAAACAAAGATCCCTTCGAGCCATGGTGGATACTCAGTGAAGATGTCATGGGATGTTCCTCCTCCCTCTATCAAATTAATCATTCATGGAAAAAACTTGAAGGTTGTTCCTTATACTCTTTAAAGATTGAAGTTTTGATTCTGTTGTTTTTTAATGTAAGAATTGAAAACGCACTATATTTTTTTTGGCTTTTTTTTCTGTCTAATTTGTGATTGTAACAATGTTTGGATGTAACAGTTGACTGATACAGTTTCACAGCGAAAAGATGACGACAATCTTGATGAGGTAGGGCCCTTTAACATTTTTGTTCGCGGTTCATCATTTATGTTGTCCTAGTTGTTTTAAATGCATTTAGTTACTATCCCTTGCTTCATATCATCGAATGTAAGTCTTACGTATTCCTGTGAGTTCATTAATAGTTCTATTCCCAACAAGGGCTTTCCCCATAGCACCATAAGTTGTGAACTGTAGCGAATACCTTACCGGTTATCTTAGCTAGATGTTTATGGACTGTTGCAAAAGGAAACCGCATTACCAAATCATGGCTTGGCACTCAAAATTCTTCTCTACATCTGGGTGTCAATGTAAAAGATATTTTCTATTACATTTAAGTTAGATGCGTGCTTTTTGGCTAGCTAAACCATTTCCTACCTGAACATATTATTGTTCACACAAAGTACTTTGACATGCCACCTCTGACTGTCGATGAAGCAATTGTGCGGCTGGGAATTGTGGATCATGCTCAAAGGGGCAAGATACAGAATTTGAGATCAAGTGAACTCAAACTAATGAGATGTATTAACAGTGGATTGGGTTATCTGTTGCATTTTACTTTACTTTTTACTTTTTATTATGTTTCTGTTGCATTTTTAATACTAATTAACAATTATGTGCTCATGAACAAATTAGTCTTTCTTTGCTTCGATTAAATTGAAGGCACATCGGAGAAGATCTAACTTAATTTCATTAATTCAGGCTTTATATATTTAGGTTTGTATCGAATCCAATTCGATCATGAACAATAAAGCTGTTCTCCACTGTTTATATGAACAATAAAGAATAAATTAATTCACTCTTCACTGTTAAGATCGCACGTGAAAGGGAGAAGCAGTTCTCAACTACTTTCAATAAACATGTGATTTCAATGTAATTTTTTATGGGTCTTTCAAATAATAAATTAAATTTTAACATTAACCAAATATATTATTATTTATATGGTTTGTTTTAAAAATAAAAGCTGCAGCATACACAAACACTTTCAAAATCTATTTAATTCATTTTAATATATTTATAATAAACAAATAATTTAAGAAAAATACACTGATCATGCACATTACCAACCAAGTACACAGGAAAAGTTGATAGGAACTTTTGGATAATTAAAAAAGACTTTTAGGGTCGGGAAAAACGATACATGTGTGCTGCCGTAAATATTACTTTGCCTTGGTTTCCATCCGTCAACAAAGTAGAAACAACAATTTAGTGGGACATTATTTTGCACAATTTTATTTTACTTTAATTTTTTTTATTATTATGTTTCTGTTGCATTTTTAATACTAATTAACAATTATGTGCTCATGAACAAATTAGTCTTTCTTTGCTCCGATTAAATTGAAGGCACATCGGAGAAGATCTAACTTAATTTCATCAACTAAGGCTTTATCTGAAAATTTGATTCTCTAACTTCGTTGTCTACATTATCCATGTTTTCCATAAATTAATTAATATTGCCGCGTTACCAACACTCACTCACTCTTGTATTTGAAATTTGGTATGAAAGATTGTTAGGTTCTGCATCTTTTTTAAAAAGATTTATCAATAAATGGATCTATCTAACATACATGATTGCTTTCAGAGGCAAAAATAGCCCTGCTATCCATTTCAAAAGTCTTTTTTAAAAAGATTTTAATTTTTTTATTTTAAATTAATTTTTTATTATTTTCAGATATTTTAATTCATTTATATCAAAAATAATTTTTTTTTAAATAAAAAATATTATTTTAATATATTTTTAATATTATTTAAAAAATGTGCTATGGAAAAGAGGGAGTAGTTACTTGCTCTGATTCAATGATTTGATTGATACGAGAACTTTCCTTCAAAATGAGCAAGACATTTTTATACGGAGGGCTGCATCTGAACTAGGTATGTATTTTTCCTCAGATTAGAGAAGTCGTTTTTTTTCCTTATTATTAAAATTCGTTATATATTCAGATAGAAAACTAGTAAGCTATTGGCAAAAGGATATAACGTTAAAAAATCTTAAAACCAAACTATATAGTCTATCTCAATAAGCTATTGAGCGTATCCAAGCCTTTTCTTGCAAGAAATTAGTTGTTGCTTACTATGAACTATTTATAATACTATTGCATAAAATATTTTTATTTGAAAATGGTGATTATGCAAATACATTATAAATTTTAAACCCAATTCAAGCACTTTACATTTGAAAAAAAATTATTTAATAACTCGCTGTAGAGCGCAAGCCACTATACTAGTTATTATATTATTACGTAACAGTTATTTTTTAAAAAATATATTGAGATGATACTTTTATATTTTTGAAAATTAATTTTTTTATATTATCACATCAAAAAAATACAAAACATAAAAAAATATTAATTTGAATTAAAGAAAAGAATAAAAAAAATTCAAAATTTTTTCAAGCATTTTTAATATGCCAAAACAAACATGATTTAATAAGAAAATTCAATTCAACCTCAAATAAATTTGTTTTATCATCACCTAACTTTTATACAATATAAAAAAAGTTCCATTAATTTTTTTTTCTCTTTATCATATGAAAAAAAAATTTAAATAAGTAAAAAATAAAATTAAAATTATTGGATCTTGGCAGCAAAACCTAATGCTAATAGCTTTTGCTTGACAGTTGGGCCTAATATTTTTTAGTCTTGCTGCATAGTATCTAATAGTACTTTTTAACTAACAACATAAAAGATAAAGCCTTTTAAATGCTACAGAGTTGTCTACAGTATGGTCCATATATAATGTAATAAGTTTATGTTCATAATAAATATACAATATTTTTCTTATGTATTTTAAAGTATAGTATAATATAGGTGGTGGTCCACTATCTAACAAATAAAACAAAAACCATAATGTTTCTCAAGAATATATTCTGGAATGCTTATAAAATAAAAGGATGGTTTAAAAAAATAAAAAAATTGCAAGATATTAAGATTTTCAAAAATAATTAATTATTAAAAAAAATTCAAACATAAATATTGTTATCACCTATTACTACCATTATCTCTTTATAACTATCAACAGAGACTTTTTATAACACAGAAATATTTCAAAAAAAATTTAAAAATGAAAGTTTGACTAATACATTAATTATGTACCACAAAATAAAACACAATGAAAATAAACCCATGTTTGAAAAATAGATCCATCTTAATTTATGGTTCAAGTTTCAAATAACCAAATTCTTTTATTAAATTATAAATAAATAATTTATCCTAATGAAATCTAAAATGTTCTCAATCACATAAATAATTTATCCTAATAAATAACTTATTATTTTATCTTTTGTAGTTTTTTTTCATACTACAATTAACATAAATACTTTTTTCTAATTTGATTTTTTTTTTCATTCTAGTTTAATTTCAATTTGAAGTATAGCCATAAAAATATTATTTTAAAATAATTTAAAACTAGGATTGGACTCTAATAGAAGTAGGATATTCTTAATTCAATTAATACAGATATAAAAAAATTATAAATTATAATTTTGTACATGCAGTCCAATGAAATCACAACTAAACATATTGTTTTTATTTATAGAGTGCTTAGTTAGTATGAAATTCCTTCTTTTTTTAAGCCTTTTTATGATTCTAAATTTACATGTACATATAAAAAAGACAGCAAATTAATTATTATAGTAGAAAAATTATCAACTTGACAATTGAAAAATAAAAATTCCTTCAGCACCCAATTGAAAAATTATTTTAAAAATAAATAAACAGCTATAAATGAATATACGGCGGATCACTCTTCCCTTGAAGTCTCCAGCACCGACTGCTCTTGCCTCTTTCACTTGACAAGGAATAAGCTTCGCTCCACTAGCCTTGATTGGAGGATGGAAGCACCGAGGATAGTCTGGTGGTGCGCAACTTTCATGATTGCTATAAATTGAATACAGACATGTATATAATTTTGTGCTGATAAAATAAGATCTTTTATTTAATAAATATAATATTAACACGTTATTTTTAAATATTTTTTCTCTTATACTCTTATAAAATGATTGATTGAAAAGCCTTGATTGGTGGATAGTCTGGTGGTGTGCCTCTTTCATGATTCCACTAGGTTTTCAAGATTGAGTGGGTGTTTTCTGTACCAGAAGATTGGTATTCCAACGAACTCAAGCAATGGAAAAGAGATCTTAAGCTTATAGGGTCGTAATTCAGAGCCCACTAGCCTCAATTTTCAAAGTAAATGATTCCTTGAGCTTGATGTTTTAAGTCTTAAAGTAGTGTCAACCATTTTTGGAACACAAGGGTCACTTCAGAGCCAATAATTTCCGAAGACTTGCGTTTACCTAGATCCATGTAGCGTAGCATTGCTAGCTCTCCATTTTGTAATATAACAAAGTGAGAGCACCAATGGATTACATCACCATGCTTGTTTTCTGCTTCATTTCGTTTCTGATTGTAAGAACAGCCACACCTACTGACACCATAAACACAGCGCAGTTCATTAGAGATGGAGACACTATAGTTTCAGCTGGTGGGACCTATGAATTAGGATTATTCAGCCCCGAGAAATCCAAAAACCGATACTTGGGGATATGGTATGGCAAAATATCTGTCCAGACAGCAGTTTGGGTTGCCAACAGAGAAACTCCACTTACCGATTCATCAGGAGTCGTAAGGCTTACCAACGAAGGACTTCTTGTTCTTCTCAATCGTAGTGGAAGCATCATTTGGTCTTCCAACACATCAACACCTGCTAGGAATCCAGTTGCGCAGCTTTTGGATTCAGGAAACCTTGTTGTGAAAGAGGAGGGTGATAACAACATGGAGAACTCCTTGTGGCAGAGTTTTGATTATCCAGGCAACACACTAATACCGGGCATGAAGGTAGGACGGAATATCAAAACTGGCATGGACTGGTACGTGACATCATGGAAGTTACTACTGTTGGAAGATTCGAAACCGAAGCATCGAGCTGGGCCATGGAATGGCTTGCAGTTCAGTGGCATGCCTCAAGTAAAACCAAATCCCGTGTACATATTTGAATTTGTTTATAATGACAAGGAGATATATTACACAGAGCAACTTCATAATAGCTCAAGGCATTGGAGGGTCGTCTTAAGTCAGAGTGGTGATATCCAGCACCTCCTCTGGATCGAGCAAACTCAAAGTTGGTTTCTTTATGAAACAGGAAATACGGATAATTGTGAGCGTTATGCACTTTGTGGCGCAAATGGTATCTGTAGCATTAACAACTCTCCAGTGTGTAATTGCTTGAACGGATTTGTACCAAAAGTTCCAAGAGACTGGGACAAAACAGATTGGTCAAGCGGTTGCGTTAGAAAGACAGCACTAAATTGTTCCAGCGATGGGTTTCGGAAGCTCAGAGGTTTGAAGATGCCGGAGACAAGAAAATCATGGTTCAGCAGGAGTATGAACCTGGAGGAGTGCAAGAAAACATGCTTGAAGAACTGCAGCTGTACTGCGTATACAAACTTGGACATCAGGGATGGAGGAAGTGGCTGCTTGCTCTGGTTCAATGATTTGATTGATATGAGAACTTTCTTTCAAAATGAGCAAGAAATTTTTATACGGATGGCTGCATCAGAAGTAGGTATGAATTTATCCTCAGATTAGAGAAGTCGTTTTTTTATTATTATTAAAATTCGAAATATATTCAGATAGAAAACTAGCAAGCTATTGGAAAAAGGATACTTTCCTTGCAAGGCTGCAACAGAGTTTCCTTCTATTTTAGTCTCTGAGCGTACACAATGATATTAATACAATGATACTGTTTTATAACGAATGAGTAGAAAGCTTGCTAGTTTCTGAGCGTACAGAATGATATTAGTCATTACTTGGTGATGGTAACATGATGGATTGGTTTTCTCCTACCCAAAATGATACTGTTTTATAACGAATGAGTAGAAAGCTGAAATTGAATGCTATATGGCCGAAGAAAACTTTCCGGACAAAGAAAACTTTCCAGCCATATTGGCATTTCCTCTTTTTAACACCAGTTTTTCTGTACCATGTTATAGATAACGGTGGCTCTGCAAAGGCTAATACCAAATCCAAAGTGAAGAAAATGATCATAGTAAGCTCTGTGTTGTCTACTGGGATTCTGTTCGTTGGCTTATGCTTGGTCTTGTATGTTTGTAAAAAGAAGCAGCAGAAAAACAGTAAGTATTTGTTAAATTAATTCAGATTAAAATAAAATAAAAACGAATATAAAAGAGAAGGAGACTAGAATTCTTATTAATCTATTTATTATAAAGTGCTTGAGGTAACCTAAATACAAAGAGATTATATATAGGTTAAATTGAAAATATTATTCTACTCTTAATAATAATAAAAAAGTAAATGTATTATTTAACATCTTCCCTCAAACTCACGATGCGACAGCTACAAGTATCGAGAGTTTGCCAACTAGAAAACAAAAACGAGAGATGGAATGTGACTTGGAAAAGAAATCTGCAATATGCAAGGAAGAAGGAACAAAAAGCAAAGTAATGGTGTTATGTTTGAGATGATGACGAGTAAGATGACAATCGATCTCAATGTGCTTAATTCGCTCATGAAAAACTGAGTTGTGAGTAATCTGAATAGAACTCTAGTTGTCACAATACATAGAAGTAGGATGAGAATGGAAAACTTCCATATCAACAAGTAACCAACGTAACCAAACAATTTCCTTAATAGTAGATGTCATAGCACGATATTCTGTTTCGATTGAGGATTGAGAAACAATAGATTGTTTCTTGCTCTTCCAAGAAATAAGAGAATCACCTAGAAAGATACAGAACCAGTAATAGACTTACGATATGTGGGATCACTACTATGATCAACTTCAGAGTATGCACGCAGCTCCAAGGAAGAGGTGGATGGAAATAAAAGACTCTGAAAGACTATACACTGAAGATATCGCAAAATACAAAAAATAGCTGTCTAGTGAACAATAGTAGGAGAAGAAACAAACTAACTAACAATATGAACAACATATGCAATATCTGGACGGAGTATTGGTGAGATATACCAAGCTCCCAACAATAGTATGGTATAAAGTAAGATCTGTTAAAGGTAAACCATCAGAAGAAGAATACCTTGGGTTAACCTTAATGGGAGTATCTACAGTCTTGTTATAAGTGAGTCTAGCTCACTTAAGAATATACGCAACATATTTTGACTGAGAAGAAGATAATCTCTGGGTGAGGAAGCTATCTCAAAACCCAATAAATATCGAAGATAACCCAAATCCTTCATTTCAAATTGTCTAGCCACTCTATCTTCAAAACTGAAATACCATTAATATCATCACCAATAATAATCATGTCATCAACATATAAAGATAGAATGATACAACTTGTATCAGTGCACTTAATAAAAAGAGTAGTATCATGACTGTTAGAAATAAATCCAAGAGACGAGATCATAACAAATAATTTCTCAAACCAAGCACAAGGTGCTTGTTTGAGACCATATAATGCTTTCTTAAGCTTACAAACATACCCAAAGTCATGTGAAACACCAAGAGGGGGCGCCATATAAACTTTTTCTTGAAGATCTCCATTCAAGAAGGCATTTTTAACATCAAGTTGAGAGATATGCCACTAACGAATTGAAGCTACTGCAATAAGAGTACGAATAGCAGTCATTTTTGCAATAGGGGCAAACGTCTCCTTATAATCCATACCATATTGTTGAGAGTATGTTTTTACAACAAACCTAGTTTTGTATCACTTAATAAACCAATCAGAATTAGTCTTGATCTTATACACCCAATGATAACCAACAACACTCTTACTAAGAGGTAGAAGAACCAGATCCCAATTATTTGTCTTATGCAAACCAAAACGTTCCTCATCCATAGCCTGCTGCCAAAGAGATCAAGAATTGCCTCTTTATAGGAAGGGAGATCACATAGACAATGAATAGAAGCTAAAAATGAAGTAAATGATGAAAAATAACAAGAATATACAAAATCTAGTAGTTTTGTGGACTTACAAATGCGTATGGATTAACATAAAGGTGGATCTACAATCTTAGATAAAGCTTGAGGAGCTATAGATAAGAATGAAGCTTCTGGTGTGCTGGAGAGTAAAGTGTCAATACTTGCAAAATTATGAGTATAAATTGGTTGAACATAGAGAGGAGTGTTTGAGGTACTAGGAACTTGAGATGATAAAATATCATAATCCTTAAAAAATGGATCTATACGAATAAGATCAGGTCTAGTCAGGTTATGAGTAATGGATGGAATAGAAAAGAAAGGTATATGCTCGAGAAAGACAACATGACGAAACATATAAAGTTTATGAGTTATTGGGCCAAAACAATGATACCTCTTTTTACCTTCACCATAACATAGAAAGACACAAATAGCAAATCAAGAGGATAATTTACTGCGTTCTATATGAGGACAAAGAACAAAACAAGAACAACCAAAAATTCTAAATGAGGAATAATTAGGGACACACCCATATAACTTTTCAAAGGGAGACAAACCTGAACTATGAGACGATGAAATGGTATTAATCAAACTTACAACAGTAAGGACAACTTCTTCCTAAAACTCACTAGGAACAGAAGCAGACAACAATACAAAACAAGCAGTTTCGACAATATACCTATGTTTTCTTTTTAGCAACTCTATTTTGCTCAGGAGTATCTGTACATGAAGTTTGGTGAATGGTTCCATCTAAGGCAAACAAGTGACAAAATTTATTAAAGGTGTAATCTCCACCCAAATCACACCTAAAACATTTGATTACAGCAAAATGTAAAGTTTTAACAAGAGCTTGAAAGGTTGTGTATATCTCAAAGAATTCAGAATGATGTTTCATTAAATAAACTCAATAATAACAAGTATGATCATCAATAAATAAAACATAATATCGAGACCCTCCTTTTATGGTAATAGAAGAAGGTCCCTATACAATAGAATGAATCAAGTCAAATGTGAAAAAAAAACAAAAATACTTCGATTAAAAGGTAAAGCAAAAAATGTTGCCAGTTTACATCCACTACAATAAAAAATATCACAAGTTTGTAAAATTCTTAAAGCTCATGTGGATGCTAAAAATCTCAAACGACAAGACGAAACATGACCTAGACGAGAATGCTATAAATAAAAACTAGAAGATGAAGAACTCAAATGAAAAGAAGACAAATCAATAGTAGTAGTAGCAGCAACAACAATTGATACTTTTAACTCGTCTAAAATATATAGTTCATTCTCCCTACGGCTTGTCCCAATCAGCTTTTGAGACTGCAGATCCTATACACAAGAAGAAGAAGAAGAAGAAGAAATGACTAAATAATCATCAGAATCACATAATTGACCAACGAAAGCAAGATTCAATTTGAGTTTTGAAATAAGATAAATATTAGGGAAAGACAAGCAAGGTGTGATAACAGAACCAACACCTGCTAAGGGCATGGGAGTGTCATCAATAGTCATAGAAAGGAATGGAAGGTAAAGGGGACACAAGTAAAAGATGAAGAATCTAGAGACCTATGATGTGAAGCACCAGAATCTAAGACCTATTTAGAACATGACATACCTGAGAAACTATGAGGAAACTGACCTATGGAAGGAGAAGCGAACATTACTTATGGCTGTAAGGAGAGAAACTTTTGAAATTGCTTAGCTAGAGTACTATGATCGATGATAGAGCCTGATGAAGTTACTGCTGCAATATTGTGGTGGTGGTTTGTAACCCTAGAGGTGATCTATAAGCATTAGATTGTGATTGATTGTCATGCTTCCAAACTTGATTCTGTTATCTAAACTTCGAACACTAGGCCTTCCAATGACCTTTTTACTTATAGAAACCGCACTAATCGAATCCAACTCTTATGTAAGGCTTATTCTGATGATTAAAGAATAGCTTAGAGGGTACTGTTAGTATAAAAGGATTTGAAGTAGAAAGAATTATGTTTTTAGAATAAGACTAAAGATGTATTTCTCCATCCAATAACTCACTAACAACAGAGTTAACATAAGGCAGTAGAGAACGATGCAGAATTGAACCTCTAAATCCTTCAAAATCATTACAGAGTGCTGTTAAAAACTGTGCCAATTGTTGCTACTCTTTACGCTCAATATAGGCACCACATACCTTTAATTCTGCAGATTCTGTAAGAGCTAATTGATCCCAAAGATTTGTTATAGCAGAATAAAATTCATGAATACTCATATTCTTCTGATGAAGAGCTCGTATGTCATTCTCTAACCAATATTGCTTTGCAAAATTTGATTGCGTGAATAACCTTTGTAGATAATCTCAAACCTCATTTGTTGTCTCATAGTTCACCAACTGCGCACCTATGGAATGCTCGACAGAATTGTTGATCCAAGTAATAATCTTTGCATTGTTTGCTTCCCATGTATCTATCAAAACAACATCCCTTTCCTCAGTATTCTGGGGTATCACATAAGTTCCACTAACATATTTCCACATCTTCTTACTCTTAAGAAAATTTCTCATTACATAACTCCAGTACGAATAATTCTTTCCATCCAACCTCACACTCACAGACTGAAGAGAATCATGTCTTTCGGTGGCTATAATTAACAAACAAAACTAGAACACAAAAGCAATGAAAGACAAAGTACCTAATTGCAGAAACTAAACAAATATCGCAGAAATAAAACAAATATCTTCTCGAAATTTATGATTACTCCAAAACACAACACAAATTGCAAAACTTTTGTAGAAGTTGAAGGAAAGGTGAAATACCAGATTTTGTAGAAGTGGAAGACAAAATATCACTCCAAAATTTTTTTTGGATTAAGCCTTATTCCATAAAATCAGCTCTAATATCATGTTAAGTTAATTCAGATTAAAATAAAATACAAACGAACATAAAAGAGAAGGAGGTTGGAATTCTCAGTAATTTGTTTATTCTAAAGTGCTTGAGTTAACCTAAATACAAAAATATTATATATAGGTTAAAGTGAAAATATTATTCTACCTAAATAAATAAAACCAAAGTAAATTTATTATTTAACAGTATTCACACCATACAAGATTGGGTATGGTAACGTATTCCTATTATTGAACCAATCCTGGATCATTAGATAACAAGATTGGGTTTTTTTTTTAAAAAAAAAAAATTTGATTTTCAGTAATGTAAGGTATGACTGTAAGTTGTTCAAAGCCCCGTTGTGTTTAATGCTATACAAATCTTGAGTTTAGCAGCAAATAGAGATCCTTTGGCTTTCTTTCTATTTTTTCAAAAAGCATAACTGTTATGCTGACAGGAAAAATGACAGGTAATTTGCAAAGAAGATCAAATAACAAGGACTTGAAGGAAGAGCTAGAATTACCCTTCTTTAACATAGATGAGTTGGCTTGCGCAACAAATAACTTTTCTGTATCCAATAAACTAGGACAAGGGGGTTTCGGACCTGTTTATAAGGTAATAATTATCCATAAACAGTTATGCAATATAGCTTCTGAGTTTTCTAGGTACAAACTCCAGGCACCAATGGAGTTTCTGTGGTATTGAAATTGTTCCACTACAGAACCAACCTTTTTTTAGCATAAAAGGATGACTGATTGGAAAGAATTCCTGAACAGATACAAGCTACATGAAATTCTCTAAGAATTCAGCAGACAACGTATGATTTGCTTATGATGCTGAGTAATTATTTACAGGGAACATTAACAGATGGACGAGAAATAGCTGTCAAGAGGCTCTCTAAGAATTCACGACAAGGACTTGATGAGTTCAAAAATGAAGTCAAACATATCGTGAAACTTCAGCACCGGAATCTAGTGAGGCTTCTTAGATGCTGCATTGAAAGAGATGAAAATATGTTGGTCTACGAGCTTTTGCCTAACAAAAGCTTGGACTTCTACATTTTTGGTACGAATCTCACAAAACTTTTCAAAAAGCTATTCCAATGTTTCAAATCTAGTACTATCGAGCTTCCATAATGGATTTGACATCAATTGTTTAGCCATCTATTGAGCATCGTTCAAAGCCCTTCGGAAGCTTGTTTTGCAGGGGAAGATTTCTCCGCTTTCATGCTGACAAATTTTGCCATATATGTATATGTAATTGTAACTCAAAATTCACTGATCGTAACTTATCATCTCCTTTTTTCTAGTTCCTTCACCAACATTTATGAATCTGATAAGAGATGTAATGGATTGACTTGGGCAGATGAGACTCGAAGCTTGCTACTAGATTGGCCTAAGCGCTACAATATCATCAACGGGATTGCTCGAGGACTCCTTTATCTTCACCAAGATTCGAGACTAAGAATAATCCATAGAGATCTAAAAACCAGCAATATTTTGTTGGATTACGAAATGAATCCAAAAATCTCAGACTTTGGCCTGGCTAGAAGTTTTGGAGAAAATGAAACTGAAGCCAATACTAATAAAGTGGCTGGAACGTAGTAAGTGTCTCCATCTCCATCATACGCATTTTATCTTCATGGTCTGCAAATGGAACTTAAAATTCTATGAATACATGCAGTGGTTACATATCTCCAGAGTACGCAAATTATGGGCTCTACTCGCTAAAATCAGACGTCTTCAGCTTTGGAGTATTAGCGCTAGAGATAGTGGGTGGCTATAGAAACAGAGGATTCCGTCATCCAGATCACCACCTCAACCTTATTGGGCATGTAGGAGTCAACGCTATGTTACTTATTATCTTTAATTTCAATATATTATTGAGTACCTTTTTCAGAAACCAGATGCCTGCAGATGTTTAATGAGACCTGAACACTTTAAATCTTCAATGTGTTATTGACATCATGGTTTTGTTTATCAGGCTTGGATACTGTTCAAACAAGGCAGGCCTCTGGAACTGGCTGCGGGATCAAAAGTTGAAACACCCTATCTGTCTGAAGTGCTACGTTCAATTCACGTGGGGCTATTGTGTGTGCAAGAAAATCCAGAAGATAGACCAAACATGTCATATGTGGTTTTGATGTTGGGTAATGAAGATGAATTGCCTCAGCCTAAACAACCAGGATTTTTCACTGAAAGGGATCTTGTTGAAGCAAGCAATTCATCAAGCCAGAGCAAACCACCTTCGGCAAACGTATGCTCAGTTTCAGTGTTAGAGGCAAGATAGATTACTTGTATTTTTGTTCTTATGAAAACTTGTGTGCTTGTTTTGCGTGGTCTTGATGTTTGTGATCGTGTGCTCATAAAAACTCTGCTGAATGTTTTCCATGGCAAGGTTAATTTATAGGAAATTATTAACATTTTCCAGTGAAAAAAAAAAAGGAAAGTTGAGAAGTTAAAATTTAATCCAAATACAAATAGAGGGACTAAAGCAAACTATATCAAAGAAAACCACACTGCCACCTCATGTAAGCTATTATTGCAGGATTTATGATAGTCTCAAGGAAAATCACACTGCCAACTCATGTGAATTATTATTGCATGATCAACTCATGCAACAGCAGGATTCAGCAAATTATTATTACATGATCAACTCATGCAACAACAAGATTCATGACAGTATAAATCAATAATCACTGCAAGCTACAATCAAGGATTAGTCACTGTAAAGCTAGGATCGGTTTCTTGTATTTTTCCTATTACTATAGCTAGAATCAGGGATCAACTAGAATTAGGGATTCGGTTTGTATTCTTTCTTTTATAAGCCTTCCATACTTAGCACTCTGTATTATATATATATATATATATATTACATTTTGCAGTTTGTATGAATTAAGCAAAATTCAAAACTTTTGTCTTCTCCTTTATGGTATCAGAGCGTTTCAATCTCTAACGAGTATCGTTCCTAAACCTTCACCATGTCTTCTTCCGCATCCATCAATTCAACCCCTGACCAAATCATCACTATCAATTCTGCTATTGCCATCAATGAAAAACTTACAGCCTCCACCTTTCCACAATGGAGAGCACAGTTTGAAGCCTTACTTATTGGCTATGATCTCATGAATTTTGTTACTAGTGATCTCCAGTGTCCTGCAATTGATACTGAAAAACTCTGCTGTCTCCAAAGCTGCAAACTCTCACTGAATTCGCCAAGATAAATTGATTCTTCATGCATTGCTAGCCTCAACATCCACCACTATCACACCTCTGCTTGCTTCATGCAAAACCTCCTATGAAGCTTGGAACAAACTAACACGTTTGTATGCAGGAAAATCACGCACCTGTGCAATGCAGTTGAAGGAAGATCTCACCCTCGATCATTGTGGCAGTAGGACTGTCACTAAATTTCTCCAGGTGATTAAACTCACAGTTGATGAACTTGTCAGGATTCATCATCCTGTTACTGATGATGATCTGACTCTTTATGTTTTAAATGGACTGGGTCCAGACTTTAGTGAAATTGCTGCACCAATACAAGCCAGAGAACATCCCATTCGGTTTGAGGAGCTATATGATTTGTTAATTGGCCATGAAAGTTATCTTCATTGGTTGGAACAACAAACCATGCAGCCGCTAGTTTCAACAACAAATTATACTCAATGCAGTTGGAAATAATGGACAACCTTTTTACTCCAAAAGCCGTGACAGCAACAAACGAAACACACACAATTCAAGTTTTCGCAAATATAAACCTAAGTGTCAGCTATGTGATCAGTTGGGTCACACGGCTAAAACCTGTTCCAAACACAATTCATCTGATTTTTCTGCAAATTGTGTTGCATCCTTTAAAAGCAAGGATTCAAAATGGCTGGTGGATTTGGCAACCTCTCACAATATGACGACTAATCTTTCAAATCTATCTATTCATTCTGAAAAACAAAAGAAAATTCATCTCTTTGTGTCTCATGTTCTCACAATAAAGCCCACCAACAAACATTTCAATCTCATGGATTTCTTACTACAGCACCCCTCAAATACATTTATACTGATGTTTGGGGTCCGACTCATGACACTGGTATTGATGGTTCAAAATATTATATTATTTTTGTTGACCACTATACTAAATATATATGGCTTTATCCTATGTCCCATAAATCATGTGTTCACACTATCTTTCCTCAATTTCGAAATCTTGTGAAAAACAGGTTCAATACCAAAATCAAAAGTCTATATTCTGACAATGGAGGTGAATACATTGCTCTTAAAAATTATTTATCTATTTATGGCATTGGTTATTATACCACTGCTCCCCACACCCCACAACAAAATGGAATATCTAAAAGACGACATCGACACCTTGTTGAAACAGGTCTCACTCTTCTCATCGATGCCCATATGCCTCTTTCCTATTGGCCTTATGCATTTCAAGCTGCAACATACTTGATTAATCGTATGCTAGCCTCAACTCTGAATAACAAAACACCCTTCGAATTGCTTTTCCATCAAAATCCCAACTACATGAAACTAAAGCAGTTTGGGTGTCTTTGCTATCCTTTGACCAGACCCTACAATACACATAAACTTCAAACCAAAGTTGTGTCCTGTGTCTTCGTGGGTTACTCTTTAACCCAAAATGCTTATTTGTGTCTAGATCTCTCAGCAGAAAAGTATATCACTTAAGACATGTGCTCTTTGACAAGAGTGTCTTTCCCATGGCTCAAACTAATTCTTGTTCTTCTGCAAAATCCCAACCTACAACCAGTGCTCTCGGTTCTTCTCACTCGGTTGCCATAAGTCTGCCATTGCTATATCTTGCACGATCACCAGCATCAACTACTTCTGCACTGGGTACCACTGCTCCTTCATCACCTTTAGTAGCTTCACCTCCAATGTCAGTTCCCTCACAGGTATGTTCTCCTGCTCAAACTGAAACTTCCTCTCAAAATTTAATTGTTAGTCATGCACCTGTGGTACTTCCCACTGTTGAACCTTGTCCCCATCGTATGGTTACTCGTTCTATGAGCAACATCTATAAGCCTAAAAGGTTGTTCATGGTTACCAAACATCCATTACCTCCATCTTTGGAACCTACATCGGTGACTCGACCTTAACTGACCCTCAGTGGCATGTTGCAATGTCCTAAGAGCTTACAACTCTTATGCGCCATGATACATGGCATCTAGTACCACCTCCCAAAGGCTGCAACATTACTAGATGCAAGTGGGTGTTTCAGGTTAAAAAGGCTTATTGATGGCTCAATTGACAGATTTAACGCCAAATTAGTGGCCAAAGGTTTCAACCAAAGACCTGGTTTGGATTATACTTAGACTTTTAGTCCTGTAGTAAAACTAGTGACTATTCACACCATTTTATCAGTTACTATGATGCATGAATGACCTCTCCATCAGTTAGATGTAAACAATGCATTTCTCCATGGCAATCTTACATAAGAAGTATACATGTCGCAGCCTCTTGGGTTTCGAGACCAATCTTCACTAGATTTTGTTTGTTGTCTTAAGAAGGCAATCTATGGCCTTAAACAAGCACCACGTGCTTGGTATACTGCACTTAAACAAGCTCTTTTGGAATTTGGTTTTGTCAATACTGATTAGTACTTAAAAGTGCATTTTTATCAAGGTTTTATATCATCATTTTGCACTTGAAGTATCAATAACTCCTTAACTAAAGCATGTTTTATAATAACATACCTAATAATATAAGATACCTTTAATTTATGGTAAATTTTCATCTTAAATGTAGGCCTATCATATAAATGAAAGGATTGATTAATGAGTTCAAGTATTGAAATTCAAAGGACAAAGAGAGGGCCAAACTTAGAAAAGAGATGTTGGTGCAGTCCAAACTGGAACACTTTTTGGTAGTTGGGTTATATCTCGAGTTCTAGATGTCCAAATGATCTCAATTGTTTACACAGAATCGGTAAGACATAGGCCTACAACTTTCATGTGGAGTCCAAGATTTAAAAAGGCCGTTTTCAAGTCCAAATTATAGCAACAATGGAGAAGTCTGAATTTGTCCTGTAACCTAGACACTGTTTAGTAATCAGCCCATATATCGAGTTCTAGAAGTGCAAATGACCTTAATTTTTTTTCCTGAAAAGATAAGACAATTTACTAGAACTTTCATGAGTATAGGTGGTTCTAGTGCTGATGTTAACAATGACATTTTATTCAGAGAAGAAGATAAGGATTTTCACAAAGTCAAAAGCTGGACACCTACTCAATAATTAGTTATCAAATCAATAGTTCTAAATTTTTGCATATAAAAGGAGGCATTTTCCATGCATTTAAGCATCTTGGTGTTCAGATCAAGATCATGCTCTTGCTCTCTTTCTTTGTATTTTGTAATGTTTAAGTTTTATTTGATGTTATATTAATCTCTTGTTTATGCTTTTCATTTCCTTTCCTTTATTTATATAATTATGTTCTTATCTTGTTTATTTATGTTTCTTTCTTTCATTATGTTTAGCTAAATCTATTATGTCAAGGTGAAAAGGTTACACTAATGGTGTAAGAATAAGTATAGTATAAACTCAATATGGACTTTAATGCTTGATACTAACATGTTTTATATTTATTATCTTTCTCACTCTTAATACCTTGTTAAATGGTTAATCTAGATTTGTGTTGAACAACCCTTGGTACAACAAATGCTTGGCACTTTCATAGCCCAACCGTATGGTATAACCTACACCTGTGCTATGAAAGGAACTTGATTTGTTGTTAACATAAGTTATCACCATGAATACCTAATAATATTTACAAGTATTGGCATTACTCGAACAAGATAATTAATGTAATTATGTTAACAACTATAATCTGATTGGAACCTCCTTTATGTGTATTTTCCAGTTGAGTAATAAGAGTTTATACTATACTTGTTTGAAGTACCATTAATAGATCCTCTTACCTTGACATTTGTTTTTATTATTGTTTAATCCTCACATTAATCTTACATCTCAAAGTCCTTTTTATTGTTACTATTACTATTATTAATATCATTACTACTACTACTACTACTACTATTACTATTATTGCTATTACTATTATTACTACTATTAATTATTATTAGTATTATTATTGTTGTTGTTGTTATTTATAATTTATATAGCTAACCTCCCTGTGGTTCGACCCCGGTCTTGTCGGGTTATTTATTACTTCGACACTCCTACACTTGGGAGAAGACATCAATCTTTTGGTCGTGTCAAATACCAAGTCTGATTCTTCATTATTTGTCTATATTGTTGCGTCCACTACTGCTTACTTTCTGGTGTATGTTGATGATTTAATTATTGTTACACTTAATGAACAAGAACAGCAGCTTGCTTAAAGTCTGCACAAAATGGTCAAGGTTGCTTGATTATTGAAACATAAGTGTGGCTCATTAAATAGCCTTACAATGATAACGAAAAACAAATAAAATGCAGCATTGTGAGGAATCTCACAAGATCAGGTAACAACATTCCTAGAAACTAGGACAACCCTATAGACTAGGAGTTTTATTCTAACAGAAAAGACTTGGTAAACATCCTAATTTAAGCAATCAGCTTCATCAATCCCTCTCTTAAACTAAATGCAATAGCAATTAGTTTATTCATTCAATTTCGCACACTCCCAGTTCTTCTCTAAGTTTCTGAAATGTCTCCACCTTCAAAGCCTTCATCATCAAATCTGTTATATGCTCTTGAGTTCTACAATGCATCAGCTGAATAATACCATCATTTACTAGATCTCTTAGGAAATGGAACCTGACATCAATATGTTTGCTTCTCCCATGCATTACTGGATTCTTGGATAATTTGATCGTAGAACTGTTGTCACACCAAATGGTGGTGCATTCTTTTTGAGCAAGCCCTAGATTTTCCAAGACCCTTCTCATCCAAACAGCCTGACTTGCACAGCCTGTAGCAGCCACAAATTCTGCCTCTGTAGTAGATAGTGTAACTATAGGCTGTTTTTTCGATAACTAAGAGACTGCTCCCGAACTCATTAAAAAAACATATCCAGAGGTGCTTTTCCGATCCTCTAAATCACCTGCATAGTCACTATCTATAAATGTACGCAACTCATCCATCCCTTCCCTTTTGTATAGAATACCAAAGTTGGTTGTGCCTTGCAAATACCTCAGTATTCTTTTGGCAACTTGTAGGTGCAACTCGGTGGGCCTAGACATAAATCGACTGATCAAACTTACACTGAACATCATATCTGGTCGATTTGTTGTGAGATACATTAAGCTTCCTACAATTTGCCTGTAATAAGATTCATCAACTTGTACTCCTTGATCATCCTTATTCAATTTGACACCTGGTACAATCGGGCTGCTAACTGGATTACTTTCTGCCATACCAAAACGCTTCAGCACATCTATAGCATACTTTTTTTGATAAATAAAATTGCCATCTGTTCTTTGTATGACTTCTATTCCAAGAAAGAATCGCATCTTTCCCAGATCCGTCATATCAAAACCACTCATCATTGAGTTTTTAAAACCATTCATCATGTCTTCATCATTTCCTGTATATATCAAATCATCAACGTAAATACTCACAATTATCACCTTGCCTTCTGCACCTCTTTTAATAAACAACGTGTGCTCATTTGGGCATGTTTCAAAGCCTTCATCTTTGAAATATGCTGCGATGCGACTAAACCATGCTCGTGGGGCTTGTTTAAGTCCATATAGAGCTTTGTGTAGTTGATAAACCTTTCCTTCACTGCCCTTCTTCTCGTACCCCTTTAGTTGTTCAACAAACACGTCCTCGCTGAGTTTACCATGTAAAAATGCGGACTTAACATCCAATTGATAGATTGTCCAGTTTCTTTGAGCTGCTAGAGCCACAATCATTCGTACAGTGTCCATCCTTGCTATTGGGGCAAACACTTCAGTGTAATCCACTCCATATTGTTGAGAGTACCCCTTGGCGACCAATCGTGCTTTATATTTGTCTACCTCTCCAAGCTCATTCAACTTAGTTTTGTAAAGCCATTTAACCCCAATTTTCTTGCAACCAGCTGGTAGATCTGTAAGTGTCCAGGTCTGGTTTTTCTCAATTGAATTGATTTCTGAATCCATTGCTTTTCTCCACCTTGAGCTTGCTACTGATTCTTTATAGTTTATAGGATTTGCACCTTGCATTAAAGCCATGTTAATCTCATTTTCTTCTTCATAACATTGATCTCTGCAAACATAGTCTGACATCCATCTCGGTTTTTGTCTAATTCTACTACTTCTTGCTATGGACCCTTCTGCATTAGACGTGCCACTCACCACAACTTCCTCGGTTTCTGCAGTTGTGACATCTTCATCCCCTATCACTGTTGCATCTTCATCAGTTTCTGTAGGTGTGACTACATCTTCATCCCCTGTTACTGCATCATCGTCAGGTGGAATTATTCTGCCAGTTGTGGTGTCACTCACCATCACATCCTCATCTTCTACTGCTGCATCACTGTCAGCGGCTCCACCGTCGACTGAAACTGCTTCTTCATCATTTATCATCGCTGCATCAATCTCTCCCCACTCAAGGTCTTATAGGATTTGATCCTCATAGCTTGCATCCCAATTCCACTGCCTTGCTTCTTCAAATATTACGTCTCTACTAATTATTATTTTCTTTGCAATTAGATCATATAACCTGTATCCCTTAGATTCCTCGCTTACACCCAACAACACACAAACAAAGTTCCTATTATCAAGCTTGGTACGTTTGGCATCAGGTACATGTACATGTGCCAAGCAACCAAAAATCCTGAAATGCTCTACAGAAGGTTTAGCACCTATCCATGCTTCTTCGGGAGTTGCATCCTTGACTGCCAATGTGGGGCATCGATTCAGCACGTATATTGACCAATGCACTGCCTCAGGCCAGAAAGATTTTGGGATTTTCTTTTTTGAGAGCATTGCCCGAACCATATTCATCACCGTACGATTTTTCCTCTCTGCCACTCCATTTTGTTGTGGAGTGTATCCTGTGGTCAGTTGTCTCTTAATACCATTATGCCTACAGAATTCTTTAAATTCATTTGAATTGAAGTCCCCCCCTCTATCTGTGCATAGACAGTTAATGAACTTTCCAGTTTCCTTTTCTACCATCTTCTTAAAGCATTGAAATACAAACAATGATTCTGATTTTTCTGTCAGAAAATATGTCCATGCTTTTCTACTGTAATCATCAATGAAGCATAGAAAATACCTCTTCTTACTGTTAGAAATAGGGGTCACTAGACCACAAATATCAGCATGCACAAGTTGTAATTTTTCAGTAGCTCTCCATATGCTTGTCTTTGGGATGCTGCTTCGATGTTGTTTTCCAATTAGGCAATCAGTACAAGTCTCTGTGGTAGGAGTAAGTTTTGGCAGTCCTCGTACCATATTCTTGGTCTGCAGAATCGCCAGACCTCGATGGCTCAAATGGCCATACCTGCTGTGTCACAGTTGGGTGACATTTGGTGATGGTGAGCTTGTGTGGAAGCAGGCATCATTTCTCTCTTGTGTGTTTGCCAACAGTATGAACATTTTATTTGCAGACATACTGGTTTGAATGATCATGCCCCTCTTTGGGTGATAAATCTTGCACATCCTGGCATGAAATAAAAACGCAAGTCCCTTCTCTTGCATGTGTAATTCTGGCACATAGAACACATCAGTGATGATATGATTCATGCCATTCAATTTTAGTTTCATCTTTCCCTTCCCTTCCACAGAAATTCTGGTGTTATTACCGAGTTTGACTTGCTGCTTAAATCCATTGCTCTTGCCACTCTTGAGTCTATGTGGATTCTATCACTCTTTACTGAAATAAAGTTTTCTCTTCCTCAGCCTCCATTGCTCTTATGTGACAATCTTGGTGCAACCAATCTCAGCTTCAATCTTGTTCAGCATTCACACATGAAGCACATCCAAATTGACTTACACTTTGTTCGAGACCTTGTTCAAAAAAATTCTCTTACTGTTCGCCATGTTCACACGAATGATCAACTTGCAGACCTGCTTACCAAACCACTCTCCAAGCAGTGCACAGATTTTCTCAAGCACAAGATCGGTCTCACCGATAGGAGCCCATTATTGTGGGGGCGTATCAAGGAAAACCACACTGCCACCTTATATAAGCTATTATTGCAGGATTCATGACAGTATCAAGGAAGATCACACTGCCAACTCACGTGAATTAATATTGCATGATCAACTCATGCAACGACAGGATTCATCAAATTATTATTGCATGATCAACTCATGCAACAATAGGATTCATGACAGTATAAATCAATAATCACTACAAGCTACAATCAAGGATTAGTCACTATAAAGCTAGGATCGGTTTCTTGTATTTTTCCTATTACTATAGCTAGAATCAGGGATCACTTAGAATTAGGGATTCAATTTGTATTCTTTCCTTTATAAGCCTTCCATACTTAGCACTCTGTATTTTGTATATATATTACATTATGCAGTTTGAATGAATTAAGCAAAATTCAAAACTTTTGTCTTCTCCTTAGTATATATATTACTGTCGGCTCGGCTCGATTGAGGCCTGAACTTGGGTGTATTGTAAAATAATTTTTTGCACTACAAAACATTATTTTATGCTAACTTAAATATGAACTTGGGTTTGGCTCTTAAAGAATTACCAATCCAGTCCATGAATGGTAAAACTGATTAGTTTTCTTCTAAAAGGATTTTTGTAGATTTGAACAGTTTTTTCAAGTCAAAAGACATGTAATTTAAAGCTACAAATGTTTAGGTTTAATTCAAATTTTATGGAGGGTAATCAAAGCTAATAAGATAATTTTATCCGCTTTTGGTTCCTAAAATTGTTTATAAAAGGGATTGAAGAAGAGTGTTTTCAAGTTTGTTTTTTTGCACTGTTTGGATAGATTTTTCTACAGAATTTGACATTCTTCTTCACATATTTTGCATCTTAAATCTTCTAGGTTTTTAAGCTTTATTCCTCTTTGTTTTCCTCATAATCTAGAGCATAGTTTCAATCCTTGTACAAAGACATTAAGTATAATTTATTTGTATCTCTTGAAAATTGTTTACGAGTGCACCTAAAGAAGACGGTGTTGTTGAAATCTTGTGAAGCTTATTGAAGTGAGTTTTTTTACACAAAGTGAGGAGCAATAAATCCTTAAGGATAAATGACTTTAACTTTGGCAACAACAAAAAAATGAGATTGGTAATATTCTAAAATCTTTAACAAGTAATTACTTTAAATTGGTTTTGTTCAAGTATATTTTTTTATACAAATTTAGTATACATGCTAGAATTGTATTTCTATATCTTATACAAGTCTAAATATTGACTTAATATGCATGCTATCATTTTTTTTATTGCACGATTACCATGTTCTTTTTGGGTCCTAAAATCTATACACGCATCGATAACGATAAATTTAAGGTAATATTTGGGAGTCCCTATGATTTCATTAGATAGATCTAGATTTTTATTTTTTGCATGTGAATTATGTGATCAAGTGCTCACGAGTAGGGGCGGAGCTAGGGGGAGGTTAGTGGGGGCCTTAGGCCCCTGCAAAAGTCTTAAGATTTTATAACTAGACTGAACTACTTTTAAAAACAAATGGAAAACATTGTCATTTTCCATTAAAGATATAAATCTCTAATTAATAATAATTTAGATTACTGCATCTCTTTTTGTAAGTGTGTGAGGGTGAGTTTTCTCTCTTATTTTAGTTCTCTAACGAACTAACAATTCTAATTAAATTGTTAAACAATGATGAAACATTTATTATTGTGATTTTGTTGTTATGACCAAAATTAATATTATTATGTTGTGATTTAACTATATATGGAAGTTGGATAAATAGGGAATGTAAAAACAATTACGTGATGGACAGATTAACATAGTTGAAATAACCGATGGACTAAATCCATCGGAAAATTCCAAATAATTACATACAGAATAGTTGACAAACATAAAATTCATTGGATAATCTGGGGGGTGGGGGGAGGAGCGCAAAATTTCAAGATTCATTGAAAGTTTTAATTTCCAATATAATTATCGATGGATTATAAAAATTAATATATATTTAATTATTCTATAAATCCCCAATTAAAAAACCAAAATCTGTAATTTCATTTGACTTCTATTTTTCTTCTTCTCTCCCTATTGGGTTGCCAACTGCGAAACTGCACTTAACGATTCATCAGGTGTTCCAAAATTAGGTAGGTGTTCTCTGTACCAGAAGATTGGTATTCCAACTAACTCAAGCAATGGAGAAGAGATCTTAAGCTTATAGGGGATATGGTATGGCAAAATATCTGTCCAGACAGCAGTTTGGGTTGCCAACAGAGAAACTCCACTTCACGATTCGTCAGGAGTTGTAACGCTTACCAACCAAGGACTTCTTGTCCTTCTCAATCGTAGTGGAAGCATCATTTGGTCTTCCAACACATCAGCACCTGCTAGGAATCCAGTTGCACAGCTATTTGACTAATACATTAATTATGTACCACAAAATAAAACACAATGAAAATAAACCCTGTTTGAAAAATAGATCCATCTTAATTTATGGTTCAAGTTTCAAATAACCAAATTCTTTTATTAAATTATAAATAAATAATTTATCCTAATGAAATCTAAAATGTTCTCAATCACATAAATAATTTATCCTAATAAATAACTTATTATTTTATCTTTTGTAGTTTTTTTTCATACTACAATTAACATAAATACTTTTTTCTAATTTGATTTTTTTTTCATTCTAGTTTAATTGGAGGGTACTGTTAGTACAAAAGGATTTGAAGCGGAAAGAATTATCTTTTTAGAATAAAACTAAAGACGTATTTCTCCATCCAATAACTCACTAACAACAGAGTTAACAGAAGATAGTGGAAAACGATGCAGAATTGAACCTCTAAGTCCTTTAAAATCACTGTGAAGTGCTGTTAAAAACTGTACCAATCGTTATTGCTTTCTACGCTCAATATAGGCACCACATGCCTTTAATTTTGCCGATTATGTAAGAGCTAATTGATCCCAAAGATTTGTCATAGCATAATAAAACTCCTGAATACTCATATTCTTCTGATGACGAGCTCGAATGTCATTCTCTAACTGATATTGCTTTGCAAAATTTGATTGCGTGAATAACCTTTGCAGATAATCTCAAACCTCATTTGTTGTCTCATAGTTCGCCAACTGCGCGCCTATGGAATGCTCAATAGAATTGTTGATCCAAGTAATAATCTTTGCATTATTTGCTTCCTATGTATCTATCAAAACAACATCCCCTTCCTCGGTATTCTTAGGTATCACATAAGTTCCACTAACATATCCCCACATCTTCTTACTCTTAAGAAAATTTCTCATTACATAACTCCAGTATGAATAATTCTTTACATTCAACCTCACAATCATAGACTACAGTTAATCATCTCTTTCAGTGGCTATAATTAACAAACAAAACCAGAACACAAAAGCAATGAAAGACAAAGTACCAAATTGCAGAAACTGAACAGATCTCGCAGAAACAAAACAAATATCTTCTCGAAATTATATGATTACTCCAAAACACAACACAAATTGCAGAAACTGAATGCAAATATTAAATTGCAGAAGTTGAAGGAAAGGTAAAAATACCAAATTTTGTAGAAGCGAAAAACAAAATATCAGCTCTAATATCATGTTAAGTTAATTTAGATTAAAATAAAATACAAACGAACATAAAGATAAGGAGGTTGGAATTCTCATTAATTTGTTTATTCTAAAGTGCTTGAGTTAACCTAAATACAAAGAGATTATATATAGGTTAAAGTAAAAATATTATTCAACAAAAGTAAATTTATTATTTAACAGTATTCACACCAAACAAGATTGGGTATGGTAACGTATTCGTATTGAACCAGTCCTGGATCAATAAATAACAAGATTGGGTTTTTTTTTTAAAAAAATTTGATTTGATTTTCAGTATTGTAAGGTACGACTGTAAGTTGTCCAAAGCCCCGTTGTGTTTTATGCTATACAAATCTTGAGTTCAGCAGCACATAGAGATCCTTTGGCTTTCTTTCTATTTTTTCAACAAGCATAACTGTTATGCTGACAGGAAACATGGCAGGTAATTTGCAAAGAAGATCAAATAACAAGGACTTGAAGGAAGAGCTAGAATTACCCTTCTTTAACATGGATGCGTTGGCTTGTGCAACAAATAACTTTTCTGTATCCAATAAACTAGGGCAAGGGGGTTTCGGACCTGTTTATAAGGTAATAATTATCCATAACAGTCATGCAATATAGCTTCTGAGTGTTCATGGTACAAACTCCAGCCACCAATGGAGTTCTGTGGTATTGAAATTGTTCCACTACAGAACCAACCTTTTTTTAACATAAAAGGATGACTGATTGGAAAGAATTCCTGAACGTATGATTTGCTTGTGATGCTGAGTAATTATTTACAGGGAACATTAACAGATGGACGAGAAATAGCTGTCAAGAGGCTCTCTAAGAATTCACGACAAGGACTTGATGAGTTCAAAAATGAAGTCAAACATATCGTGAAACTTCAGCACCGAAATCTTGTGAGGCTACTTGGATGCTGCATTGAAAGAGATGAAAACATGTTGGTCTACGAGCTTTTGCCTAACAAAAGCTTGGACTTCTACATTTTTGGTATGAATCTCACAGAACTTTTCAAAAAGCTATTCCAATGTTTCAAATCAATTGTTTAGCCATCTATTGCGCATCGTTCAAAGCCCTTCGGAAGGTTGTTTTGTAGGGGAAGATTTCTCCACTTTCATGCTGACAAATTCTGCCATATATGTATATGTAATTGCAACTCAAAATTCACTGATCGTAACTTATCATCTCCTTTTTTCTAGTTCCTTCACCAACATTTATGAATCTGATAAGAGATGTAATGGATTGACTTGGGCAGATGAGACTCGAAGCTTGCTACTAGATTGGCCTAAGCGCTACAACATCATCAACGGGATTGCTCGAGGACTCCTTTATCTTCACCAAGATTCGAGACTAAGAATAATCCACAGAGATCTGAAAACCAGCAATATTTTGTTGGATGACGAAATGAATCCAAAAATCTCAGACTTTGGCCTGGCTAGAAGTTTTGGAGAAAATGAAACTGAATCCAATACTAATAAAGTGGCTGGAACGTAGTGAGTGTCTTCATCTCCATCATACGCATTTTATCTTCGTAGTCTGCAAATGGAACTTAAAATTCTATGAATACATGCAGTGGTTACATATCTCCAGAGTACGCAAATTATGGACTCTACTCGCTAAAATCAGACGTCTTCAGCTTTGGAGTATTGGTGTTAGAGTTAGTGAGTGGCTATAGGAATAGAGGATTCAGTCACCCAGATCACCACCTCAACCTTATTGGGCATGTAGGAGTCAAAGCTATGTTACTTATTATCTTTAATTTCAATATATTCTTGAGTACTTTTTTCAGAAACCAGATGCCTGCACATGTTTAATGAGACCTGAACACTTTAAATCTTCAATGGGTTATTTATTGACAGCATGGTTTTGTTTATCAGGCTTGGAGACTGTTCAAACAAGGCAGGCCTCTGGAACTGGCTGTGGGATCCAAAGTTGAAACACCCTATTTGTCTGAAGTGCTACGTTCAATTCACGTGGGGCTTTTGTGTGTGCAAGGAAATCCAGAAGATAGACCAAACATGTCATATGTGGTTTTGATGTTGGGTAATTGATGCAGCACCGGGTGACAAGCCTCAGGATGATACAGCACCGGGTGACAAGCCTCAAGACAACAACAAAGCTTGACATTGCTGAGTCATAAATTTCACAATTAAGCACTTTAAATTCCTTACGTAACGCTTGGAGTTTCATTCCCGTTTCCTCACGTAGCTTTTATTTCCATAATTAAATTAGAATTGTTTGCTTTAGGAGTCTAAGAGTTTAAGAGTTTAATTCTCTTTCCGTTTCTCCATTCAGTTTTATTTCCTAGTTAATGCAGGACTGTTTCCTGATCTAAGGGAGTTATCTTTAGGAGTCTAAGAGGTCAGTTCCTCTATTTATTGATTTGTAATCACTTTGCGACAGGGAGCTGAAATAAAAAATAAAAAAACTTCTTTGAGTAGTTAACTCAAAAATTTCTCTTTCTCTGTTTTTCTACGGAATTACAGATCAAGAAACCCTTGGGTGTTGGAACACGTGTGAGTTCCGTTTTAGTCTGCATCAGGTTGGTATCAGAGCTCTGCTAGTTATCGTCGTTATGCCACCAAGAAGTCGTGCGAACCTACCGAACCTTCGTGAACAACCGTTGGATGAAGTCTACGAACGTGATGAGATTGCACGACTACAACAACAAGTCGAGACGTTAACGCAGCAGTTAGCAGCGTCAATGGCTCAACATCAGGATCCAAATCCACGAGACGTGGAAGAGGAGTCTGAAGAGGATGAAAATCCATTCGCCCATCAGCCAGTACAGAGGAGGCCAGCGCATGATGAATCAAGGCGCTGGGAGACAGGCCTCAAGGTTGACATACCAGAGTTCCATGGTGGCTTGCAAGCGGATGAGTACCTCGACTGGATCAATACACTAGATGAAGTTTTAGAATTTAAACAAGTTCCAGAAGACAGGCGAGTAGCACTGGTTGCAACAAGGCTTAGAGGTCGGGCTGGGGCTTGGTGGCAATAGGTAAAGAAGGCAAGGACTCTACAAGGAAAAGGAAAGATTACGAGCTGGGACAAGATGAAGAAAAATATGCGTTCTGCGTTTCTACCATACAACTATACACGGACGCTCTATCAACGGTTGCAAAATCTAAGACAAGGAAACCGTTCAGTTGATGACTATATTACTGAGTTTTATCAGTTAGTATCGCGAGATGCGATCGCAGAAGATGAGGAGTCACGGGTGGCGCGATATATTGGGGGACTGCGGATTCAATTCCAAGATGTCCTTAATATGTTTGATGTGCTGAGTGTGTCGGATGCTCACTAGAGGGCTGTGCAATTAGAAAAACAACAGATGCGTAGAAATACGGGGGGCCTAAGTTTTGGAGGTCCGGGTGCAGGTACGAGCAATAACAGCGGACGAACAGGGAACATGAGTTTCGAGGGCTCCAGTACAGGCGGTGCAAGTAGCAGTAATAGCGGACGAGCAACCATCCCACCATCTACTATGACCAAACCCATGGTGCCCACTCACACAACGGCACCAACCACAGGTTTTTGTTGTTTTAATTGTGGAGAGCCAGGACACAGATTTGCAGAATGTAAGAAAGGACCACGGAGGGGATTATTTCTGGACGTTGAAGAAAACATCAGGGTGCAAGAAGGCGATGCTGACATAGAACCAATTTATGATGAGGAGGAGCGACTGGAAGGAGATCATGGTCCCTTACTGATGATTCACAAGAAGCATATGGGTTATTGCCGAGGGGACAGTGTGGAAATCAACCCTGGAGCAACCTATAGCAGCACAGAAATAATTGAAGAGCGTTTAGAGGGGGATACTGGACCGGTATTAATGATCCGACGTAGTTGCTTAACACCCTGTGGAGTAGAAGATGACTGGTTGCGTACTAATGTATTCCAGTCGACTTGCACAATTAGCGGGAAGGTTTGTCGATTCATCGTTGACTCAGGTAGCTGTGAAAATGTATTGTCCGAAGAGGTGGTCCGTAAGCTACACCTTGCAACAGAAGCACATCCACGACCATACAAACTAACTTGGCTAGATAAGAGGAATGATGTTACAGTGACAAGGCGCAGCTTAGTGTCTTTTTTAATTGGCGCAACCTACAAAGATCAGGCTTGGTGTGATGTGGTTTCCATGGACGCTTGTCATCTATTATTGGGTAGACCATGGTTATATGATCGGCGTGTGATGTATGATGGGTTTTTGAATACATGCACCTTCATGTTTAATTCAATCAGAGTTGTTTTAGTCCCAAAAAGAGAAGTTACAAGTGGCATTCCAAAAGGAGACAACAACAATTTATTAACGATGGCTAAGTTTGAAGCGGAAATTAGGGAATCTGGAATGGTTTACATACTGATTGGAAGAATGGAAGTTGAGGACAGCATCATTCTAGGCCACGTTGAACCATTATTGCAGGAGTATGGAGATGTATTTCCAGCTGAGCTTCCTGAAAGCCTACCCCCATTAAGGGACATTCAGCACCACATTGATCTGGTGCCCGGTGCCAATTTGCCCAACAGACCACATTATCGGATGAGTCCGAAGGAGCATGAAGAATTACGGCGCCAAGTAGAGGAATTCCTAGCAAAAGGACATATTCGAGAGAGTCTTAGTCCTTGTGCGGTACCTGCCCTTTTGACTCCAAAGAAAGATGGGACTTGGCGAATGTGTGTTGACAGCAGGGCCATCAATAAAATTACGGTTCGTTACAGGTTTCCAATCCCCCGGTTGGATGACTTGCTGGATCAGTTGAGTGGGGCCACAATTTTCACAAAGCTGGACCTGAAGAGCGGATATCACCAGATTCGTATTCGACCTGGAGATGAATGGAAAACAACCTTCAAAACTCGAGAAGGACTTTTTGAGTGGATGGTCATGCCGTTCGGGTTGTCTAATGCCCCAAGCACATTCATACGGGTGATGAATCAAGCCCTACGGCCCTACATTGGTAAAAGCGTGGTGGTATATTTTGATGATATTTTAATTTACAGTGTTGATCCTACGATGCATCTACAACATATTCGGGAGGTTTTGGATGTGTTACGCAGGGAGCAGTGTTTTGCAGCAAAAAACAAGTGTGTGTTCTTAAATGACCGGGTCTTGTTCTTGGGGTATATTATTTCTTCTGAAGGGCTCTCAGTAGAGGACTCAAAAATTGAAGCCATCAAACAGTGGCCACAACCACAAAATGTGACTGATGTCCGAAGCTTCCATGGGCTGGCCTCGTTCTATCGCCGTTTCATTCCACACTTCAGTGGCATAATGGCCCCAGTGACTGATTGTATGAGGAACAATGGTAAGTTTACATGGACACCTGAAGCCGAGATGGCCTTCCAAGAAATCAAGCAACGACTGACCACTGCCCCAGTACTTGTTCTGCCAGACTTTTCAAATCCTTTTGAACTGCACTGTGACGCCTCAAAGCTAGGAGTTGGAGCGGTTCTGAGCCAAAATAGCAGGCCGGTCGCCTTCTTCAGCGAGAAACTCTCAGGAGCAAAGACACGGTACAGCACCTATGACATTGAATTCTATGCAGTGGTTCAAGCAGTAAGGCATTGGCGGCATTATTTGTTTCTTCAGGAGTTCGTTTTATTCACTAATCATGATGCCCTTAAACACATGGGAAATCAAGAAAAGATTTCATCTCGACATGCATCTTGGGCTGCATACTTACAACAATTCACTTTTGTCATTAAGCATAAGGCGGGAACACAGAATCGAGTAGCTGATGCCCTCAGTCGACGAAAAAATTTGCTGGTTGACATGCACGTCAAGGTATTGGGTTTCGACTCCTTTCAACAGCTTTATACCTCTGACCCTTTCTTTGCTGCTGTGATAGAGAAAATTCAGAACAACCAACAAAGTGATTTTACCCTGCAAGACGGGTTTGTTTTCAAAGGCACCCAATTGTGTATACCTGACTGTAGTCTACGGACCAAGATCATACAAGAGCTACACGGCGAAGGGCATGTGGGAAGAGACCGAACTTATTTGCTGGTGGCTGCGTCCTATTTCTGGCCATCACTACGTAAAGAGGTTGGACGTTTTGTTGCACAATGTCAGGTCTGTCAAGTTGCAAAAGGGGGAGCTACCAATGCCGGTTTGTACATGCCACTTTCTGTTCCAATACGGCCATGGTCCGACATCAGTATGGATTTTGTTTTAGGTCTCCCGCACACCCAACGGGGATTTGACTCTATTTTCGTGGTAGTAGACAGGTTTTCAAAAATGGCTCATTTTATTCCGTGTAAGAAAACTACAGATGCTGTTAATGTGGCTGAGTTGTTCTTTCGAGAAGTTTATTGGTTGCATGGGTTGCCAGAGTCAATTGTATCAGATAGGGACACTCGTTTCCTAAGCCATTTCTGGAGGAGTCTTTGGAAGATGGTCAATACTCGCTTGAATTTTAGTAGTGCTTATCACCCTCAATCAGATGGGCAAACCGAGGTAGTGAACAGGTCATTGGGAAATCTTCTTCGCAGTTTGGTTGGTGATCAGTTAAAATCTTGGGACAAGAAACTTGGCCAGGCAGAGTTTGCTCATAACCATGCAGTCAATCGTAGCACCAAGCTCAGCCCCTTTGAAATCGTGTATGGATTTCTTCCACGGTGTCCACTTGATCTGGCTCATCTACCAAGCAACACCAAAGTTAATCACAAAGCAGAAGACTTTGTCACTCAGCTGCAGGATGTTCACAACCTTACTCGACAGAACTTGCTGGAATCTACTACCAAATTCAAACGAGATGCAGACCAAAAGTGGCGACTTGTCGACTTTGAAGTAGGTGACTTTGTCTGGGTGGTGCTCACCAAGGATCGTTTTCCCATAGGTGAATACAATAAACTGTCACCACGAAAAATTGGTCCAGTGGAGATTATTGAGAAAATTAACTCAAATGCTTATCGCCTCAAGCTGCCTAGCCATATTCGCACAGCAGATGTGTTTAATGTCAAGCACTTGGTCCCTTTCCACGGAGACTCATCATCAGAGGAGACAGATTTCCTGAATTCGAGGCCGAATTCTTCTCAGCATAGGGAGGATGATGCAGCACCGGGTGACAAGCCTCAGGATGATACAGCACCGGGTGACAAGCCTCAAGACAACAACAAAGCTTGACATTGCTGAGTCAGAAATTTCACAATTAAGCACTTTAAATTCCTTACGTAACGCTTGGAGTTTCATTCCCGTTTCCTCACGTAGCTTTTATTTCCATAATTAAATTAGAATTGTTTGCTTTAGGAGTCTAAGAGTTTAAGAGTTTAATTCTCTTTCCGTTTCTCCATTCAGTTTTATTTCCTAGTTAATGCAGGACTGTTTCCTGATCTAAGGGAGTTATCTTTAGGAGTCTAAGAGGTCAGTTCCTCTATTTATTGATTTGTAATCACTTTGCGACAGGGAGCTGAAATAAAAAATAAAAAAACTTCTTTGAGTAGTTAACTCAAAAATTTCTCTTTCTCTGTTTTTCTGCGGAATTACAGATCAAGAAACCCTTGGGTGTTGGAACACGTGTGAGTTCTGTTTTAGTCTGCATCAGTAATGAAGATGAATTGCCTCAGCCTAAACAACTAGGATTTTTCACTGAAAGGGATCTTGTTGAACCAAGCTATTCATCGAGCGAGAGCAAACCACCTTCGGCAAACGGATGCTCAGTTTCAGTGTTAGAGGCAAGATAGATTACTTGTATTTTTATTCTTATGAAAACTAGTGTGCTTGTTTTGCGTGGTCTCAATGTTTGTGATCGTGTGCTCATAAAAACTCTGCTGAATGTTTTCCATTGCAAGGTTAATTTATAGGAAATTATGAACATATTTCAGTGAAAAAATAAAAAGGGAACTTGAGAGGCTAAAATTTAACCCCAATACAAATACAACTCAAGCTTTCAGAGGAGAGGGAATTAAGCAAACTAGGCTCTCGGCTCCATTGAGGCCTGAATTTGGATGTATTGTAAAATAATTTTTTGCACTACAAAACATTATTTTATCCCAACTTAGATTTGAACTTGGGTCTGGCCCTTAAAGAATTACCAGTCCAGTCCATGAATGGTAAAATTGATTAGTTTTTTTATGGAAGGATTTTTGTAGATCTGAACAGTTTTTTCAGCTCAAAAGACATGTATTTTAAAGCTCCAAATGTTTAGGTTTAATTCAAATTTTATGGAAGGTAATCAAAGCTAATAAGAGAATTTTATCAGCTTTTGGTTTCTAAAATTGTCTGTAAAAGATATTGAAGAAGAGTGTTTTTAAGCTGGTTTTTCTACACTGTCTAGATAGATTTTTCTACAAAATTTGACATTCTTCTTCACATATTTTGCATCTTAAATCCTCTAGTTTTTTAAGCTTTATTCCTTTTTGTTTTCCTCATAATATAGATCATAGTTTTAATCCTTGTAGAAAGACATTAAGTATAATTTATTTGTATTTGTTGAACATTGTTTACGAGTGCACCTAAAGAAGACAGTGTTGTTGAAATCCTGTGAGACTTATTGAAGTGAGTTTTTTTACACGAAGGGAGGAGCAATAAAGCTTTAAAGATAAATTATTTTAGCTTTCACAAAAAAATAAATTGAGATTGGTAATATTCTAAAATCTTCAACAAGTCTAAATATTGACTTAATATGCATGTTATCATTTTTTTATTGCACGATTATCATGTTCTTGTTAGGTTTTAAAATCTATACACACATTGATAACTATAAATTTAAGGTAATATTTTAGAGTCCCTAGGATTTCATTAGATAGATCTAGAGTCGTATCGTTTGCATATGAATTATGTGACCAAGTGCTCACGAGTAGGGGCGGAGCTAGGGGGAGGTTAGCGGGGGCCTTAGGCCCCTGCAAAAGTCTTAAGATTTTGTAACTAGACCAAACTACTTTTAAAAAAAAATGGAAAACATTGTCATTTTCCATTAAAGATATAAATCTCTAATTATTAATAATTTAGATTAGTGCATCTCTCTTCGTGAGTGTGTGAAGATGAGTTTTCTCTCTTATTTTAGTTCTCTAACAAACTAAATCGACTTATCAAAGAACAACTGTCTTCATGTTGTCATCATATACTTCTTATTCACAAATTGTTATTTATTGATGGGGTAGTCAGATTCTAATAGTGTTGGTGCCTATGTTCAAGGTTATCTATGTGTCACACTTCCAAACCTGATTTCTTGGCTTTTCAAGAGTTGTATCGTTTCCATATGAGTTATGTCATTCTCACAAGCAGAGGCAGAGCTAGGGGGAATTTAGTTGGGGCGAAGCCCGTGCAAAAGTCTTAAGATTTTATAACTAGACCCAACTCTATTATATATATAAAGGAAAATGCTATCTTTTTCCATAAAAGATATAAATCCCTAGTTAAAACGACAATAGCCACACCAGCAACCTAAAATCCTCCCCTCCTCAATTGTTTTTCCTGGCCATCACCAACCAAAATCCTTCAATTGAGATGTTCTAAAATTCTCCCTACTTTTTTCTAAGCCACAACAAATAATATTTAATGGGCAACAATATAGTTTCCATATATGACATGGACTCCATATTAATGTGGAATCCTTATGGGGTATGAAAACAATTATTTTATCCATATTATAATAGAAATCTATCATTAAATAAATTTCCAAGTCCGCTAAAAATACTTTGCAAACAAGAAAACTAAAGAGGAAACAACTTCAGATTTGATTCTCCTAACTTGTACGAAGTTAAGAATAATGGAATGTGTTGGGTTGTGCCTTAGCCAACCTTCCTATTTATATAGAGGCAGCAGGACACTGCAGTAACTCTAATGATTACAACATCCTATATTAGAATCTTATTCTGATAGATACATGAGTAATTGTAATGATTACAACATCCTATATTAGAATCCTATTCTGATAGATACATGAGTAACTGTAATGATTACAACATCCTATATTAGAATCCTATTGTATAATATGCCCCCTCAAGCTGAGGGTGGGGGATCAACCCGAAGCTTGAATCCAAAAAGCAGTAAAGGATGCAACAAGAAGCGGTTTAGTGAAGACATCGACAAGTTGATCCCGAGAGGGAACAAAACGAATCTGAATTTCTTTCTTGGCAACACGGTCACGGACAAAGTGATAATCCACTTCAACATGCTTAGTACAAGCATGGAAGATAGGATTTGCTGAGAGATAGGTAGCACCAAGATTATCACACCAAATGGTAGGTGCAGAGACTGAGGGAACCTGCAAATCTGCTAACAAGTATTGAAGCCAAATGACTTCAGCGATACCATTAGCAAGGGCTTTATACTGAACCTCAGTAGAGGAGCGAGCAACATTGCATTGCTTGCTAGATTTCCAAGAAATCGGCGTCTAACCAAAAAAGACAAGATAGCCGCCCGTAGACTTGCGATCATCAATACTACCAGCCCAATCTGCATCTGTAAAGCCATGTAGAGCAAAAGATGAGCCTCAAGTGATATGGAAACCATAAGATGCCGTACCTTTAAGATAGCGTAATATACGTTTGACAGCGGCCCAATGAGAATCTGTAGGAGCATGCATAAACTGACAGACTCTGTTAACAGCAAAGCATATATCTGGATGGGTGAAGGTAAGATATTGAAGAGCACCCACGATTTGACGAAATCGTGTAGGATCAGAGAATGAATGATCCGGTAATAAAATGACTTTCGAAGGGGAGACTGGAGTATCAACTGGTTTGCAGGAAGTCATACCAGCTCGGGTGAGGATGTCAAGAATATATTTATGTTGATGCAGCATTAAACCCATACTAGTAGACTGAACTTCAATACCCAGAAAGTGAAGTGAACAACACCTAAGTCACGAAGTTTGAACTCAAAACTGAGTAATTGTATATGGTAATGGAGCATAGTAGAGTTGCTACCCGTGAGCATAATATCATCAACATACACCAGGAGATAAAAGATATTAGTACCATCAGATAAGATAAACAGGGAGGTGTCAACCTTGGAAGCTCGAAAACCGATGGAGAGCAAAAAATCACTTAGACGAGTGTACCATGCTCTCGGTGCCTGTTTCAAACCACACAATGATTTGTGCAATCTGCACACATAAGATGGAAGAGAAGAGTCAATGAAATCTGGAGGCTGTTTCATATAGACCTCTTCAGTAAGAACACCATTGAGGAAGGCATTATGAATATCAAGCTGATGAATCTTCAAATTTCACGAAACCGCGATAGAGAAAACCAATCGGACAGTGGCCTGCTTAATAACTGGACTGAAGGTTTCAGAATAATCAATACCTTCCTGCTGGGTAAAACCTCTAGCAACAAGGTGCGCTTTATAGCGCTCAATACTACCATCAACACGACGTTTGATCCGATATACCCATCTACTGCCAACAACGTTCATCGAAGGATGAAATGGAACCAAAGACCAAGTGCGATTTTCGCGTAAAGCGGCGATCTCATCACACATAGCATTATGCCAAACTACATACCGGTCAGCATCAGAGAATGCAAAAGGCTCAGAAGAGGGAGAATACAGTACCCGTGTGGAGGTACAAGTAGCGGCAGCGAAAGCAACTAGATTAGCTGTCTTCGGCTGCCGCGATCTAAGAGTCATAGGATGTCTGCTGTGTGCTAGTGGAGATGCAGGGGAAGACGGTTGTAGCGAGGAGACCTGTGGCAGCTGATAAGAAGACAAATCAACCATAAGTTGCAGACCTGCGAGAGAGGATGATAAAGAAGCAGCCTCAAGCACATGACTGTCAGCAGAGGAGGGGCTGGAAGTAGAGACTGAAGTTCCAGAAGTGCTGGCCAAGGAGGGTGAAGCAGAGGAGGGACTAGAAAGTGCCCCAAGACCATGAGTAGAGGAGACCAATTGACGATTTAAACCTGTATCATAAGGGTTAGATAAACAAGCATGGGATGATGGCCAAGGGATGGGTGGAGGCTGTGGTCGGATGGCTGTTTGGAGTGGCAAAGCGGAGTATTGTGGGCTGTTTGGGTGGCTAGTGAAAGTGGGTGGCGGTGGGTGGTTTAGCAAATTTGGGAGGGTGACAGTAGCGGGTGGGGTGGGGGTTGTGGTGGAGACCTTTGCAATCTGTTCAGAATTATCAAATGGAAACACATGTTCATGGAAGCGGACATGACGAGAAATATAAATACGGTGAGATGCAATGTCAAGACATCGATAACCAAGATGCGAGGAACTATCCAATAGAATCAGTCACCACTCAGTCTCGATTGGTAACCCATAACTGGAGTTCTACATCTCTAAATTGAGTAAGACTAGTTTCAGTGGTTAGTTACCATCCAAATCTACAATTTATATAAAGAACCCAATCCTAATTCCCTCATCCTCCTGCTCGAAATATCACCGAAAGTCAGGATATGAATATGTGTAGATTCGTCACCCCCTTCCCTTCACACAATACTTTCATAAACTACATGAATTAACTTACTTTTAACAACAAATACTTTTTCCCCAATTCATGTCTAAGAACCCTAACCTATAATTCAATATCAAGGCATCAATTCATTATCAAATTTGAAATGAATTTTTAATATCATGTTTAGAACACCTTACCCAGTATGAATTGAGATTTTGATCTTCAACAAGTTGAAGATTTCCAACTCCCTCCTTTCTTTTTTTCTTGTTAATCCCTTGCATACAAGTGTTTATCCCATTTATAAACCCTTAATCTTGGATGGGTTCTTGAAATTTTAGTGTTTCTCTCTTGATTTTGCAAGAATGGATGCAAAACTCCATATTTCCTTTCCTTATGGTTCCTGCAGATTTTTTTGGTGAGGAGAGGGTATTTGTACTCTATAATTTTTCTTATTTGCATTTATGCCCCCGTTTTCCTTTAAGTGTATTATTCTCTTCAATTACATCCAACCCTTAACAGTACCGGGTTTATTATAATGTCTCGAATTATTTCACCCGAAAATTTATATTAAAAAATTTCTAAATTCTTGTTTTTATTTAACCATATGCATGAATTTCTTCACTTTTATTTATTTATTTTTTTTTCTCGGGGTTTACAGAAATGGTTTGACAAGAAAAAGACATACCTGATGCAGATGCAACATTAGTAGTAGAGTTTGAGTTTGAGTTGCAAATGCTATTCGCAGGAGTGAGCAGACTTTGGATTTGCTCGTGAGAGAAACAATGTTGGGAGTGCCATAATTTTGCTCCAAAACAACAGTATTGTTTGCAATGGATAACCTTTGAAAATTCTTGCCAACAGTTAGTGTATAAACAAATATTTTTCCTCTTGGTCCCTTCCATCCATGAGGGTATCCAATTAGCTGAAAGTATTTATTAACAAGATGTCCTGAATAACCATAATGAGAGGCTGAGCTAGAGAAGCTAGAGAACCATCAATAAAGGCAATTTAATTTTTCATTGTTAAAGCAATTGACATGGATCGACTCCATGCAATGTAATTCTCACCAATGAAGATCTTAGAGACTAGAAGAGCACTAGGATTATAAGAAGGATGCAAGTAGTACCAACTAGATGAATCATTAGAAAAGTTCTAAATAGAGGCATTAGATGAACAATTATATGTCGTAGAAGCATTATCTCCAAGATGATCACACATTGTGAAGTTTTGGAAAGATCAAGAAAATGGTGAAAAGAAATGTGTAGACAGATATCTAATTATCAGAAATGTGCTATGATACCATGTAAAACTGCACAAAAATAATTTGTATAGAAGAGAAATGTGAAGCTTAAGAGAAGAAAAATATGTTCTGCTTGAAAAGTAATTCCCCTTTCTTTTGATATATCTTCAATATATAACTTTCATGTATTTTAAGGTGCTTGAACTATGTATGGATTTTTATTTGAAGCATGTATTTTAAGGTACTATGAATTTTTATTTGAAGCATGAATTTTTTTTATGTATTTTAAAATTCCTTACGATTTTACGATCCGAGTTTGTTTAGTACTTTCCGTGCCGTGTCAAAATCGCGATTTTAACAACCTGGCCTACATCTATCCTCAGTCGTTCCCCCTTGTAGCCGGCCAAAGCCTTTCCTTTCCCTCGACTAAAACTGATCTAAACCTACAGATCCCTCAGTCATTTCAACCTCCCCTCCTTTTGGATTTTGGCTTTCTTCCCTTGCATTTCCTTCCTGGTTGCAGCCTCCTTGCAGCAAACTCGAACCTTCCTTCAGCTGGCCACACACCTATCATCTTCCTCTATGAACACAGAGCCTCTCCCTTATAGAAACTAGCCGCGGCTCTTCTCCCTTTGCAGCCGGACACCGGCAGCAAAGGCCAACCACCGCTGCCACCAACTAGAGTGAAGACCATGCAGCAGCAGCCCACGCATGGCCATTCCCTCTTGGTCTCGCCACCACTTGAAACAAAGAAGAAGATGAAACCAAGAGAGAAACAGATCTAAAGGAGAAGAGAGAGAGGTAGATCTCAAAACAAGGAAGAAAAAGCTTAAAATCAACTGCCATTTGTTGTGTTTTCTTGGATTTTGTAGGTGATGGGGTCTTCACGGGCGATAGGAAAGTGAAGAGAGGAGGAAGCCATTGCAGCCCCCCCTCCACGCAGTCTGGATTTTGTGACAGCGTGTGGGTTCACACGCCACCAGTGATGGTGGCGTGTGGAGGAGACACGCCGCCACTGTTCTTATGGTTTCAGAAGGACTTCCCTGCAATTCCTGGAGTTTTAGGGGCTGTTTTTTGTAATTTTAAATTGTTTAATGTAATTTTTGTTTAGTTTTGAATTTTTATAATTTGTAATGTGGATGTAAAAAAGAAAAGAAAAGGAAAAGGAAAAAGAGAAAAAATAAAAAAATATAGTGAAAGTAAATGTGTTGTTTGTATTTTTTATGAATTTGTTTTTTTTATTTATGATAAAATTGCAAAGAATAAGGAAGAATTTAATATTTTGATTTGTTCATGGTTTAGAATTATGAACTTACACGTAATTCATATTTATAATATCCGATGAAAAGATAATTATTAAAACTTCTTTAACACATCAAAGTCACGAAGCAGCTTACCTCAGGTAGGGTGCGTTAGGGGTGCTAATACCTTCCATAACCACAACCAGTCCCTTACTCGCGAATCTCTGATAAGACCAGTACATCCGGTTTCCTAGTAGCTCTCAATTAATTACTAGGTGGAGACTCCCAACAAACCAATCAACGAACGAATAACAAAAAATCACCAAGCCGACGCTGCGTGGGTGACGTGCAACATAGATATTCAACTGTTTTTCCTCTTATGATGTCATTCTTCTTTCCTGTTGTTTCCCTTCTTATGATATCATGTTATGCGTATTCTGTCGTGATAGGTTTTTCAAATTTCTTGCAACTTCTCTTGTTGATTGATAGCTTCCATCTACGTTCTATTCAGTGAATTTGAGCTATGTTGGTTATTTTTGCCTATCCAGATAGTTCAATTCTACTATTCAAGCTATAGGTTCTACAATCTTACTCCTATTTTATGTTGGGGACTTCTTAATATGTGTCCCATTGAGCCAGTCAGTGTTCCCAACAGTATTTACTTGGGTTGAAGACTAGTACATGAGGTCTTATGGCTATGGTTGTGTCAACAAGAGGTTCAACAATGGATAAACACCACTAGAGCACGGTGTTTCAGTCTCGGGACTGCCATGAACTGAAGATTCACATCTAGAATAGAAGGCTCTAACAGCGGGTTGGGTATTCAATGAATGGTATGCTGAGAAGAGGGCAGGGTATATGGCACAAGGGTTATCTAGAATAATCTGCTATAACCTTGTAATTCAGCATTATTAGGCAGTAACAAAAAGAGAGAGAATAGCTGAGAGACTTAAGAAACATTTGATAAAAATATATTTTCCTTTCAATCTTGTTTTTGTTCTTGAGTTTTTTTACTCTGATATTTACTTTCATAAGAGATCATAAATTATAAGATCCTATGCTGATTTACTCCACACATGAGAAACTCTGTATTGCGAGGAGCCAGTTGATAGAAGTTTCACAGAGAAGGAGGAAAAGCTCAAACACACTGTTCCATTCACCAGGGTTAGTCAAGCTTGTTATCTCGGTGTATCAATCTATAATGATGGAAGTGTGAACTCAATGTTTAGGGTTTGTGAGGATCAATGAGATTAATATGATGTAGCTATATTTAAATAGTAGACATAGACAAGAAAACTCTTCTAGTATGGAGTTGACCTGATTTTCAAGTAACTTTCAAAGAACCACACAAGTATCACAAACAGCTACTCCATCTAGGTTAGGTGGTAATGTTAGTAGACAAGTTTCAGTGCAAGAAATCATTAATATGAAACCTCTGTTAAGCATGACATTTGCTCCATGTTGCTATGGAGGATCTGAACCAAGTGATGACAAAGATGAGCATCATATTGATAGAGTAGTGGTTGATGGGGAAGATGAGGATGATAGAGATGATAGTGATGCTGAGTTGGTTTAGCTTGTTAATCAATACATGATACCTTCTGCTCCTAAATTTAAGGTTGTTAGTGGGGATGACTAATATAAATGCAATGAGTGGGCTGATATTTTCAGTTTCGCCTATATATCTTGAGAGATCAAACATTTGGTTAGCACAGGTTCATTGTACTACTTTAAAACTATTGAGATACATTGTCCAGATCGGGTAATATGATAGTTTGGACTATCTTAGCATATTTTGATTTATATTTATACTAGGGACTAGCTGCACAATATTAGTCGCTAGGGTTAGCACATAGGGGGACTAGATGGTAATTCATGCATCTTACATTGATCTCTGAGATGCTAGGAGATATCATGTTTTTTAGGAGCGGCATCTGACGATTGATATAGATACCTTCATATTGTATCTATCCATTATATGTCATTTCATTACATCGACTTGGTTAAGTTTCCTATAAAATTCGATGCACCATGCCCCCCAATATCTGAGATAGAATCAATTGGTATGCAATCTTATTTTACATTTATTAAATACCAGATTAATTTTATTATGGATGATGACTACTAATTGGCTTTTAATATATGCATATAGATTAATTACTTGGTACGGGAAGCTCAAATATAAGCAATGACTATTTATGAAGGTGTCGATGAGATGTGATGTATCGTGACCAATACCATACTCAATTTATGTTGTGGTGGACTTCAAGCGGTTAGGGAGGTTGCTTAGCAGAAGATGATATTGCTTATCATGAGAGTGTTAGGGATGCTGGTCTGTCCACAAGCACCTCAAACCCATCCACGAGCATCCTAGATCTATCCACAAGTGTTTTGGCTCTTCCATGAGGGACTTAAGTCCACCCACAAGCTAGGATGTTATTGTTCCTCCTCACACCTACATGGATATTATAAATTTATCATCAAGTTGGAAGAGTTGAGATGATGCTCCAGACCCTTACACGAGCGCTCTAAACCCTTCTATGAGCTAGATAGATTATTAGATATAGTTTATATGTTATTATATTATGAATAGATATATAGTTAATTTAATTGAATATGTTATTTACTACTTCTGTGAATTGTGTTTTGATGCCGAAAAATTAGTTATTTGTAATTGTGTGAATTACTTTTTTTTTCTTCTTTTTTTTGCATGGTGTTGATGGCAGAATAGTCTGCCCCATATTATCTATGATATGCAAGTTGCAATTGACATCTGCATAAATGTCTTTTTTGGTTCGGGTTAATGATAACTTAATTCTAGTGGTTTCGAGTGGTTTTATAAACTAAACATTTAATCTTTATATTTTTAATTGAATTTATAAATTATAATTTTTTATCTATTTCATACTATAATTTTTATCTATTTTTTTTATTTAAAATAGAAAAAAGAAAAAATCAAAGTATATAAATTGAAAGATTGATAAGAAAGATAAGTATTTTTTTAAAAAAAAATATATATTACTAAATTAAACATGATCAAGATTTGTTAAATAGCTATTTAATTATTTTTAACACTACAAGATGAATTAATTTAAGAAAAATCAGCAACCCGTAAACAGTAATTAGGAAATCAAATGCTGTCGTTCCTATACATAGTCTCGTCAACGAAGACTTTTGGGTCATGGGACCTTACTTTCTGTAAATAGTGATGGGAATACATATTGCAGTTTTTTATCAGTATATCTATGATAGGTATATTTGATATTGTGTTTACTCGTATTTTTTTAAAATTTAATTAAAATATTGTTTTTGTTTTAAAATAATTTTTTTTTAATATTTTTGGATTGTTTTGAAATATTAATATAAAAAACATTTAAAAAATAAAAATACATATTATATAATATATTTTTAAATAAAAAATATTTTAAAAATTAAGTGCTACCCTAATTCAAAAAAAACCTCGTAAACCAAAGTACCTATTTCACAGTCTTATGTTTAAAATGTGGTCGGTCAGCACTCAGCTATGGATGTTTGGCACTCTATGCATAAAGCTTCCTAATGCTCCTCTCAGCAGTGAGAAAAATTAAAAAAGTCAGCTTCCTTAAGCTTCCTTAAATACAGTTTAGTTCCTGAACTATAAAAAAATTATAGATTGATCCTTAGATCATAATCAAAGATTACAACCAAAATTAAAAATGAATTATGGATAAAATTTTAGTATAATTATGAAGTTATAATATTTTTATTTTGATCCTTCAATTCAATTTGATAAAATTATAATTTAACCCTTAAAAATTTACTAAAATTCGAGATTGATTCCTAGAGCATAATTAAAGATTCTTATTAGTATTAAGATCATAAGCTAAGAAGGTATAGAAGGGTAAAAGTCCCCAAGAACATACAATTCCCATCAGACGAGCTGCAAAGAAGGAGCACAAACTGTATCTATAAACTCATTGACTTGCTGCACATCACATTTTAAGAAATTAATTTTGAGCCTAAGTATGTTTTTTTAGGAGGTTCAAAGGTAGGGTGATGAAGACGAAATGAAGATTGGTTGATGCTGAAAAAGAAACTCCAATCTTCTTAATTTTTTTTAAATGATTTTTTATAATTGTAATGTGTTAATGTAAAAAAGTAATTTTGTTTGATATATTTATAATAAAAAAATAATTTTTAAAAATACACCGATCATTCACATTACCAACCAAGTACACAGGAAAAGTTGATAGGAACTTTTGGATAATTAAAATAGACTTTCTGGGTCGTGAATAACAATATATATGTGTGTGCAAAGTCATTAGTGCTGCTCCATTGCTTGGCGTAATTATTACTTTGCCTTGGTTTCCATCCGTCTAGAAACAACAATTAATTAGTGGGACATTATTCTGCACAATTTTATTTTTACTTTATTTTTTTATTATTCATATTATGTTTCTGTTGCATTTTTTATACTAATTAACAATTATGTGCATGCTCATGAACAAATGCATCTTTTGGAAAAGATTTATCAATAAATGGATGTATCTAACCTACATGATTGCTTCGATAGGAAAAAATAGCCCTGCTATCCTTTTCAAAAGTCTTTTTAAAAAGATTTAATTTTTTTATTTTAAATTAATTTTTTTTTAGTATTTTCAGATTATTTTAATATGCTAATATCAAAAATAATTTTTTTTAAATAAAAATATTATTTTAATATATTTTTAAATAAAAAATAATTTAAAAAACAAGATAATTACACTTCAAAACACTCACAAAGAGGTACCAACTAATTAGGAAAGCCAAATAGATCATTGTATTTGTTGATCATCTTCTATCAGGCAGAGGCCCGAAAATAAGGAAGTTCACTAAGTTGGAGACTGTAAAACCGTTGCAGAAAATATAAGCATAAAATAGAAGGCAATATCTTTACCATACCAACATCAAGCTGTTTTCTAGAGGAAGCAGGTGCGACGTCGTTAGAATCAATCACAAGACAGGAGTACTATAAATCCATGTATAACAAAACCTAAATCAATTATTTTCACCGTTCTTTATAATTTGATGAAATGAACTCTACTGCTCATATCACAATGTTTTGCATCCTCAGATTGAACTTTCACTATATATTTTTTTAATTTCCGGTACGCTGCTCTGAAATTCCTTCAAGTCCAACTTGCAAAATTCTCCATGGTAATAAAAATGAGAAAGATAAAATTGATGTCTGAAAATGAATAATTCCCCATTCAATGTTTAATGCATTAATTATGCTCCCTTGATTCCAAGTCTCGTCAATGAAGACTTTTGGATCATGAAAATATATAGATATAATAGGCAAAGTCATTAGTGCTGCATTATTTTGCATACATATAATTTGTGGTCTTGCTGAGTTTTGAGTGAAGAAAGCTAAGTCTACGAACTGCTTTATTTTTTATTCATTATCCCTCACTCAATTTCTCATCTCCATTATGTTTCCCTTGCACGTTAATCCAACAACTTTATCATCGGTCCTTCTCGGCTCCAATTCAAGCGTCGAGGAAAAGGCTGTTCTCTTTAAATATTCTTTTGACCAAATTACAGCCGGTCATTATACGAAAACTAAAGTTCAATTATTGGAGTTTTTTTTTTGTTTTTTAACAAAGTTAAATAAATGGTAAAGTAATACAGTTAAAAAAATAATTAAAAAACAAGAATATTTTCACAAATTGCAGATGCTATTTGGGACTTATTTTGAATTTTTATTTTTAAGTCCTGAAAAAAACATATGAGGTATTATTCATTATGTTTTTGTTGCATTTTTAATACTAACTACTAACAATTTCAACTCTCAATTATGTGCTAATGAAAAAATTAGTCCTTCATTGCTCCTATTCAAAAGTTGAGGAAAAGGCACATTCAGATGTGTTTGGAATTTGGAATTGTGGGCGGTAGTAATAATGATTTAAAATATTTTTCACTTAGAAATATATTAAAATTATTTTTTTTTATTTTAAAAAAATTATTTTTGACACCACACATCAAAACGATTTGAAAACATTAAAACATTATTTTAAACAAAAATTGTTTTTTGAAATGATATAATTTGTACCACATTCCCAAATACACCAAAAAACAAAGTTCAATTGGTAGCTATACATTGGAGAAGATGTAACTTAATTTCATTAATTAAGGTTTTATCTGAAGAATTGATTCTCTAACTTCATTTTATATATATATATATATATATATATATATATATATATATATATATATAGATGTCCATGTTTAAATTCCATTAATTAATTAATATTGCCGCGTTTCCAACACTCACTCACCGTTGTTTTTTAAGGGAAAAAAAAATGCTCTCCCCCTCTCCCCAGTCCCCCACCAACCCTATCCCAACCAAAGCTCACTTCCCTACAAAATCTACGTTGCCACCTCTTTTTTGCCTTGATGACCCCACAATGACACCAATAGACACACTAACACCGAGCCCCACCCTCAAAGGACCGTTCTGGGAAAAGCATACCCAAACATCAAATCCACTTACCCAATACAAAAATGCCCCTCCATCATCCACCCAAACCTTTTCCCTGCATCAAACCAGAGTTCCCTCTCCTCATAGTCTTGTTTTACCCACTCAGGGGTTTTCATACAAAAATTTCGATCATTCAGTAGCGCAAACCTTTTATTTTAAATGTTTCCCCTCATGGCTCACCTTCATAGAGCTCAGGAAGGAATTTCAAAGATATGGAACAATCACAGAGCTTTTTGTCTAAAAAAGGCTCAACAAATCTGGGAAAAGGTTTGGCTTCTTATCTCTTAGCAACCCTAAAGCAGATATCACAAAGAAGCTTAACAAGATATGGTTCTCTTCTTACAAACTCCGTGTTAACATTGCAAAGTATCAATGCTAGGTTGTAAAAAAAAGGACAGTCCATGTGCCAACGTTTTCATCCATCAAAGTTCCAATAAAGCAAAGGGATGAGCGTTCTTACAAAGAGGTGGTAAACGAGAAACCAGTAAGGAATGTCACATACCAAACAAGTGAGGGAGATCGTGAATGGCTGAGTCGTAGTCTGGTTGGGCTTATTTCAAATGGTACGGATTATGCTAAGATTAAAAATAAGATGTTGATGACCTTGCACAACATGGAAGGCTTTCGGTTCCTAGGGGCATCAAAAGCAATCCTCACCTTCAAAACACAACAAGATATGCAGCTTGCGGCATATGAAGAGAAGAAATTTTAGGGACAATATTTTGAAGAATTAAGACCCTGGTCCATCACGGATAAGGCCTCTAACATTTTCTCTTGGATACTTATCTCTAGTCTCCCCATTGTAGCTTGGAATATGGAATGCATTAAACGACTAATGGGGGGAGACTGTAAGGTCCTTGGGTATGACTTGACTTATGTTAGTAAAGGAACTATATCGGGGTTAACAATCTTGGTAGGCAAGCCACCCATGGTTTCTATTAATGGAACAATTAATCTCATGATAGATAAGGAAAAAGTAGAAATTAACATCTCGGAGATTAAATATGAGGCCTGCACGGATTTGGCCTCGCTCATTTACTCTATTAGGGTTAATCAAGAGTTTGATTCTGAGATGGATTGCACTTCATCACCAAGTGATTTTGAGATAGTGGCTACAAAGGAGCAACCATATATGGCTGCAAACAAGAACTCCTCCTTTACGAACCTAGAATATGTCACAGAAGTGATTATGATGTAGTGTTTTAGTAGATGTGAGGCAGAGAAAGAAAGGGATGCACACGGTTTTGAAGCTCAGGCTTTTTTCCCAGAAATCCTGGATGATTACATGATTCACAATTTGACTGTAAGAGGGAAATGGCAGACATCTACCCCTACGACTTCTAATATTCAACGTAAAGACAAGGAAAATGGAATAGAAAATATGTATGTCATGGGAGAAGATCAGCAGAGTTGACCTACATCAAACCTAGCCTGCAGCATGACTCTCAGAAATGGTAAACAGCTTGATACCATCAAATGTCATGAGGGTCACAGGAAGGCAACAATTTTAACTGATTCAAATAGTAGTGCTGGAAATGAAGACTCAATCGACTCTTGCATCAAAGCTATCAACCAAAGACTCCAACTATCTCAGCCACCATCAAACCTCCCTGCAGCTTGTGATGAGGTTGGGGCTATGAAAGATATTGGCCATAAATTAGGTATTGAATTTGGAGCAACTGGTGAGAGTATTGAAGTCACGATACAAAAGGCCATTAACGCAGAACAGGACCATTGGGACAGGTATGTCCAGTAGGCTGTTATGCATTTGTGCATGGTTTTATATGTCTTTTATGATTCTTAGCTGGAATGTGTGCCGGTTGGGATCTAGTTCTAAAAGAAAGGCCATTAACAAATACATTAAAGATTTTAATGTTATTGTATGTTTTATTAATGAAACAAAACTTTCATGCTCGGACTCTTTGGTCTATAGTCTGTGGTATGGCCATAATATTAAATGGTTCAGCATAGAGGCTCAGCGTAGATCAGGTGGGTTGTTAGCCATGTGGGATGAGGATCTTTTCAGGGTGGATTCAATTGAATATGCTGGGAGCTGGATTAGCTTATTTGGCTCCTTTGTTGATGATGCTTTCGATTCCGTGATCACTGGGTATTATGGAGCTAGCTTTAGAGCTGAAAGAGCAGCCTCCTGGTTGGAACTCACTGAACTTAAACATGCATTTTTAGATTACCCTTGGTTTTTAATAGGTGACTTTAATGAGACCTTATCCAAGACAGATAGAAGCAGTGGTCTGCTAGACAGGAGAGGGGCTTCAGAATTCCAAAATTTTATTGATGGCTGTGAATTGGTAGAATACCTGATGGTGAATCATCGTTTTACCTAGTTTAGAGGTGGTTCTATGAGTGGGCTAGATATAGCCTTTGCTCACTCACAATGCCTATCTCGCTTTAGTTCATTGAAGCTAATTAGACTGGATCATGGTCTCTCGGATCATTGCCCCCTAATTGTTGGTAAGGAACAAGTTAACTGGGGATGGAAGCCATTCAAATGTTTAGACTGTTGGCTCATGGTACCATCTTTCCAAAACACTCTGAAGGCCTTCTGGCAGGAAATTGTGCATGACATCCTTGGTGACTTTCAGGTGATCAAACGAATTAGTGCTCTGCGACTGAAGCTAGGCCAGAGGAATAAAACTAAGTTTGGGAATCAAGACTAGGCTCTGCAAAATATCCAGTCTTCTATTCGGCTCCTTGAGGATCAGGCTGAAAGTGGCAAGATTTCTGACTCAGAACGAAAAGGCTATATGACCTAAAGGGAATGCAATGGAAACTCTGCAAATATGTTGAATCCATATGGCGACAAAAAGCGAGACAGTCTTGGCTCAAGCTGGGGGACAGAAACACTTGGTTCTTTCACATCTCAACAAAAGTTAGGGGATGAAAAAACTATATTTGTTAGCTTACATACAACGAGAAGATTCTCTCTAGTCCAAATGAAATCAAAGTAGGAGCCAAATCATATTTCTCAAACATCTACTCTAAATCTTTGACTACAAGACCCACGATGGGTAGTGCAGACTTTATGAAGCTTAGTGAAAACCAAGCAGCCTGGCTTGAAAGAGAGGTTACTATAGAAGAGGTTCATCTGGCCATCTTTAGCAGTGAAGGCTCCAAAGCCCCAGGACCTGATGAGTTCAACTTTAATTTTTATAAGAAATTCTAGGAGCTAAGTCAACATGACCTGTTCACAATGGTTCTTGAATTCTTCTGGAAAGGCTACCTTCCTAAAGGTATTAACACCAGTATATTGCTTTAATTCCAAAAGTTACCGGCAACTCCTCTTTTAATGACTATAGACCTATTAGTTTATTAAATAGGCTATATAAGATTATTGCTAAGATTCTTGCCATTAGACTAAAAGTAGTTATGCAGAGTGTGGTTAGTCCCTCCCAGTCAGCTTTCATTGTTGGCAGAAACATTCTGGACTCAATCCTTATTGCCAATGAAATGCTGGATTCCATGAAATCTCGAAGCTGTCAAGGTTTCCTTCTTAAACTTGATTTCAGAAAAGATTTTGATACTGTGTCCTGGTCCTATCTTAATGATGTTATGGGTTACATGAATTTTGGTGCTCGTTGGAGGAAATGGATTATGGCATGTGTCTCATCTGCAAGACTATCTGTTTTAATCAATGGTTCCCCTACTTCTGAGTTTACAGCATCTTGTGGTCTGCGGCAGGGGGATCCCCTCTCCCCTTTTCGTTTTGTTTGGCAGCTGAAGGCATATCAGTTCTCATCAGTAGGAGCCTGAAAATGGGTGCTTTGTATGGTGTGGAATCTGTAGGAACAACATAGATTCATCATCTGCAATTTGCAGATGACACTCTTCTCTTCCTTCCAAATGATCTTCAATGCTTGCTAAATACCAAGAGAATGTTATGTTGGTTCAGTTTATGCTCAGGGCTTAATGTTAACTTCCATAAGAGTAGTTTGGTGGGTGTGGGGGTGGATGGGATATATGCTGAAGGGATTCTAGTGTTCTTAGGTGTAGATGTGATACTCTCCCAATCAAATACTCGGGGCTTCCTCTAGGTGCTAATCCTAAAACGATTTCCACATGGAAACCTGTTCTCTCTCATATTAGAGGACGACTCAACTCTTGGAAGGGGCGATTATTATCATTGGTGGGGAGAACAATTTTAATTAAAAGTGTAATCTCTACCATTCCTCTCTATTACATGTCCATCTTCTGCATTCCAAAGACAGTGGCACGCAAGATCACAGCCATACAGGCTCAGTTTTTGTGGGATGGGAGTGTTGATAACAGGAAAATTCATCGGCTTACTTGGGATACAGTGGCAAAAGAAAAGGACAGGGGCGGTTTAGGTGTTGGGAATATATCAGCAAAAACCAAAGCTCTCCTCTTCAAGTGGATTTGGAAATTGGGAAGCAATGATAAAGCTAGTTGGGCAGATTTTATGAAAGCAAAATACAGTCCTCAGTTTATAAATGGGATGCCCACGTTCAAGAAAAAACTTTCAGGGATATGGCAAGGAATCAGCTCTACTATTACCAGCTCAAATCTTGATAGCTCTTTTATTCGAGCTGCTTATAAACTTAAAATGGGTAATGGTAATCATGTTAAATTTTGGTTAGATACTTGGTTGACTGGCTTTTGCTTAGCTAATTCTTATCCGGCCCTCTTCCACCTGTCCTCCTCCAAATCAGGGTTTGTTAGTCAGATGAGATACTGGTTAGAGGATACGTGGTATTGGAATCCGAAATGGAGAAGGCCCCTCAAAGCTAGTGAGACCCTGATGGTTCAAAGATTAATGTCTGATCTTAATCTTGCAGCTATTCATCGATTAAAAGAAGACAGGTTAATTTGGGAATGGGGGAAAGACGGAGACTATACTGTAAACTCTTGTATGCTTGCCCTTGAAAGAATCAGGTATGCTGGTTCTACAACTTATGTCACAAATGTATGGAAATCCATTTGCCCTCCAAAAATAGAAATGACTTTATGGCTGGCCTTAAATAAAGCCCTTTGCACAAGAGCCTTCCTGGTGAAGAGGCACGTTCTAAGCCCTCAGGAGGACACGTGTCCTTTTTGTGAGCAGCATTCAGAAACTGTATCCCACATCCTCTTGCATTGCCAAGTGGTTTGGAAACTATGGAACAAAATTGTAGCTTGGAGAGGTCTGAGATGGGTAATGTCGTAAGGCCTTGACGACCTTCAATGTCAATGGCTGAGTCTTTTGCAAGGCAACCACTGTAAGTTTGAAAGATCTGTTTGGGGGGGCTTTATGTTTAGCATTGTCTAGACTATATGGAATGCTAGGAACAACATGATATTTGAGGAACAAAAGCCAATATGGGAAGATATCCTATGGCTTTTGTTTTACTTTGCTTCAGGATGGACCAGGAATCTCAACTCTTTCTTTTGGTATACCGGTGCTGATCTGTACAGGAATCATGAATGCATTTCGGCTTGGTCCACTTAATTTCTGATTTATTGTGGGCTTGTTTTTGCTTGGCCTAATAGTAGGGTTATAGGTTTTCTTGTATTTATTTATTGTAATTAGGCTGATGCCTAGGCTATAATCTATGTAGCTAAAGCTCTACTCACATTGCTCATGCTTTCTCTTATTATTATATATCTATTCTGGATTTCACCCAAAAAAACTCACCATTGTTTTTGTCAACGAAGGGACCTAGCTACTTGATGGTCTTGTATTTGAAATTTGGTCGGTCACCCAACTAAGGAAACTTGTTTAATGCGCCTCTGAGTGATAAAGATCAAACATATATATATATACTAACAATACTAGTAGACAAGTTTCGGTTGAGGAAATTATTAATATGTAATCTCTATTAATTAAGCATGATGTCTAGTCCATGTTGTTATGTTATGCAATCTATTATTTTTAATATGCTAAACTGCAATGCAATCTATTATTATTAATATGCTATAAGTTTTTCTATGAGTGTTATTGATATTGTTATATTTATTTAATAATAAAAATGTTTAAATTTTTTGTTATTTTGTTAAGAGTTGTTGTATAATTCTGATCATCATTATTTTTTTTATTTTGTAAAATTTATTTTTAAAACAACATATTAAAATGATTTAAAAATATTAAAACTTTAAATGTATATTTCTTAAAAAGAGTGGTTAGTTATTATGAAATTCCTTTTTTTTTCTTTTTTTTTTTATGGTTCGAAATTTACAAAGACCAAAAACTATTATACTATAAAAATTATCAACTTGACAATTCAAAAATAAAAGCCTTGAGACGAATATTTTCACATCCCCATGCTTGTAACAAAGTGAGAGCAGAAATGGATTGCATCCCCATGCTTGTTTTCTGCTTCATTTCATTTCTAATTGTAAGAACAGCCACACGTACTGACACCATAAACACAGCTCAGTTCATTAGAGATGGAGACACAATAGTTTCAGCTGCCGGGACCTATGAATTAGGATTTTTCAGCCCCGGGAAATCCAAAAACCGATACTTGGGGATATGGTATGGCAAAATATCTGTCCAGACAGCAGTTTGGGTTGCCAACAGAGAAACTCCACTTAACGATTCATCAGGTGTTGTAAGGCTTACCAACCAAGGACTTCTTGTCCTTCTCAATCGTAGTGGAAGCATCATTTGGTCTTCCAACACATCAACACCTGCTAGGAATCCAGTTGCACAGCTTTTGGATTCAGGAAACCTTGTTGTGAAAGAGGAGGGTGATAATAACATGGAGAATTCCTTGTGGCAGAGTTCTGATTATCCAGGCAACACACTATTACCGGGCGTGAAGGTAGGACGGAATATAATAACTGGCATGGACTGGCACTTGACATCATGGAAGTCACCAGATGATCCTTCCAGAGGTAATATTTCAATAATCCTTATTCCTGATGGATATCCGGAGTTTTCAGTGTTGGAAGATTCAAATGTGAAGTATCGAGGTGGGCCATGGAATGGTCTGGGGTTCAGTGGCTTGCCTCGGTTAAAACCAAATCCAGTTTACACATTTGAATTTGTTTTTAATGATAAGGAGATATTTTTCAGAGAAAATCTTCTTAATAACTCAAGGAATTGGAGGGTCGTCTTAAGTCAGAGTGGTGATATCCAACACCTCCTCTGGATCGAGCAAACTCAAAGTTGGTTTCTTTATGATACAGGAAATACAGATAATTGTGAGCGTTATGCACTCTGTAGCGCAAATGGTATCTGTAGCATTAACAACTCTCCAGTGTGTAATTGCTTGAACGGATTTGTACCGAAAGTTCCAAGAGACTGGGACAAGACAGATTGGTCAAGCGGTTGCGTTAGAAAGACAGCACTAAATTGTTCCAGAGATGGGTTTCGGAAGCTCAGAGGTTTGAAGATGCCGGAGACAAGAAAATCATGGTTCAGCAGGAGTATGAACCTGGAGGAGTGCAAGAACACATGCTTGAAGAACTGCAGCTGTACTGCGTATACAAACTTGGACATCAGGGATGGAGGAAGTGGCTGCTTGCTCTGGTTCAATGATTTGATTGATATGAGAACTTTCTTTCAAAATGAGCAAGACATTTTTATACGGATGGCTGCATCTGAACTAGGTATGTATTTATCCTCAGATTAGAGAAGTCGTTTTTTTTTTCTTATTATTATTATTAAAATTCGAAATATATTCAGATAGAAAACTAGCAAGCTATTGGCAAAAGGATACTTTCTTTGCAAGGCTATCAGCAACAGAGTTTCCTTCTACACAGCTGATTAGTCATGGCTTGGTGATGGTAACATGATGGATTGGTTTTCTCCTACCCAAAATGATACTGTTTTTTATAACAAATGAGTAGAAAGCTGAAATTGAATGCTATATGGTCAAGGAGAACTTTCCAGACAAAGAAAACTTTCCAGCCATATTGGCATTTCCTCTTTTTAACACCAGTTTTTCTGTACCATGTTATAGATAACGGTGGCTCTGCAAAGGCTAATACCAAATCCAAAGTGAAGAAAATGATCATAGTAAGCTCTGTGCTGTCTACTGGGATTCTGTTCGTTGGCTTATGCTTGGTCTTGTATGTTTGGAAAAAGAAGCAGCAGAAAAACCGTAAGTATTTGTTAAATTAATTAAGATTAAAAAAAAAACGAACATAAAAGAATAGGAGACTGGAATTCTTATTAATCTATTTATTATAAATTGCTTGAGTTAACCTAAATACAAAGAGATTATATATAGGTTAAACTGAAAATATTATTCTACCCTTAATAAATAAAACACAAGTAAATGATTATTTAACATCTCCCCTCAAACTCACGATGAGACAGCTACAAGCATCGAGAGTTTTCCAAATAGAAAACGAAAATGAAAGATGAAATGCGACTTGGTAAAGAAATCTACAATATGCAAGGAAGAAGGAACAAAAGGCAAAGTAATGGTGTCATGCATGAGATGATGACGAGTAAGATGACAATCGATCTCAATGTGTTTAGTTCGCTCATGAAAAACTGAGTTATGAGCAATCTGAATAGAACTCTAGTTGTCACAATACATAGAAGTAGGATGAGAATGGAAAACTTCCATATCAACAAGTAACCAACGTATCCAAACCATCTTCTTGGTAGTAGATGTCATAGCACCATATTCTGCTTCGGTTGAGGATTGAGAAACAATAGATTGTTTCTTACTCTTCCTAGAAATAAGAGAATCACATAGAAAGATACAAAACTGGTAACAGACTTGCGATATGTGGGATCACTGCCATGATCAGCTTTAGAGTATGCATGCAGCTCCAAGGAAGAGGTGGATGGAAATAAAAGACTTTGAAAGACTATATCCTGAAGATATCGCAAAATACAAAAAAAAGCTGCCTAGTGAACAATAGTAGAAGAAACAAACTAACTAATAATATGAACTACATATGCAATATTTGGCTGAGTAATGGTGAGATACACCACGCTCCTAACAATAGTATAGTATAAAGTAGGATCTATCAAAGGTAAACCATCAGAAGAAGAATACCTTGCGTTAACCTCAATGGGAGTATCTATAGTCTTGTTATCAGTGAGTCTAGCTCATTCAAGAATATCTACAATATATTTTGACTGAGAAAGAAGACAATCTTTGGGTGAGGAAGCTACCTCAAAACCTAAGAAATATAGAAGATAACCCAAATCCTTTATTTCAAATTGTCTAGCCACTCTGTCTTCAAAATTAAAATACCATTAATATCATCACCAGTAATAATCATGTCATCAATATATAAAGATAGGATGATATGACTTATATTAGTGCACTTAATAAAAAAAGCAGAATCATGACTGCTAGAAAAAAATCCAAGAGACGATATCATAACAAAGAATTTCTCAAACCAAGCACGAGGTGCTTGTTTGAGACCATATAAGCTTACAAACATACCTAGAGTCATGTGAAACACTAGGAGGGGGCGCCTTATAAACTTTTTCTTGAAGATCTCCATTCAAGAAGGCATTTTTAACATCAAGTTGAGAGATATGCCACTAACAAATTGAAGCTACTGCAATAAGAGTACGAATAGCAGTCATTTTTGCAATAGGGGCAAACATCTTCTTATAATCCATACCATATTGTTGAGAGTATGTTTTTACAACCAACCTAGCTTTGTATCACTCAATAAACCAATCAAAATAAGTCTTGATCTTATACACCCAATGACAACCAACAACTCTCTTACCAAGAGGTAGAGGAACCAGATTCCAAGTATTTGTCTTATGCAAAGCAAAAAGTTCTTCATCCATAGCTTGCTGCCAAAGAGATCAATAATTGCCTCTTTATAGAAAGAGATCAAATAGACAATGAATAGAAGCTAAAAAGGAAGTAAATGATAAAAAATAACAAGAATATACAAAATCTAGTAGTTTTGTGGACTTATGAATGCGTATGGATTGACGTAGAGGTGGATCTACAATCTCAAATAAAGCTTTAGGAGCTATAGATAAGAATGAAGCTTCATGTGTGCTGGAGAGTAAAGTGTCAGTACCTGCAAAATTATAAGTATAAATTGGTTGAACATGAACATGGAGAGGAGTGTCTGAGGTACTAGGAACCTGAGATGATAAACTATCAGAATCCTTAAAAAAAGGATCTATACGAATAATATCAGGTCTAGTCAAGTTATGAGTAATGGATGGAATAGAAAAGAAAGATATATGCTCAAGAAATACAAATCAACAATAGTAGCAGCAGTAGCAACAATTGATACTTTTAACTCGTCTAAAATATATAGTTCATTCTCCCTACGGCCTGTCCCAATCAGATTTTGAGACTGCAGATCCTATACATAACAAAAAGAAGAAGAAGAAATGACTAAATAATCATCAGAATCACATAAATGACCAATGAAAGCAAGATTTAATTTGAGTTTTCGAATAAGATAAACATTAGGGAAAGACAGGTGAGGTGTGATAACAGAACGAACACCTGCTAAAGGCATGGAAGTGCCATCAACAGTCATAACAGGAATGGTAGGGAAAGGGGACACAAGTAAAAGATGAAGAATCTAGAGACCTATGATGTGAAGCACCAGAATCTAAGACCCATTTAGAACATGACATACCTTAGGAACTATGAGGCAACTGACTTATGGAAGGAGAAGCTAACATTACTTATGGCTGTAAGGAGAGAAACTTTTGAAATTGCTTAGCTAGAGTACTATGATCAGTGATAAAGCCTGATGAAGTTATTGCTGCAATATTGTGATGGTGGTTTATAACCTTAGAGGTGGTCTATAAGCATTAGATTGTGACTGACTGTCATGCTTTCAAACTTGATTCTATTGTCTAAACTTCGGACACTAGGCCTTCCAATGACCTTTTTTGCTTATAGAAACCGCACTCATCGAATCCAACTCTTGTGTAAGGCTTATTCTACTGATTAGAGAATGGCTTGGAGGGTACTGTTAGTACAAAAGGATTTGAAGCGGAAAGAATTATCTTTTTAGAATAAGACTAAAGACGTATTTCTCCATCCAATAACTCACTAACAACAGAGTTAACAGAAGATAGTGGAAAACGATTCAGAATTGAACCTCTAAGTCCTTCAAAATCACTGTGAAGTGCTGTTAAAAACTGTACCAATCGTTATTGCTTTCTATGCTCAATATAGGCACCACATGCCTTTAATTTTGCCGATTATGTAAGAGCTAATTGATCCCAAAGATTTGTCATAGCATAATAAAACTCCTGAATACTCATATTCTTCTGATGACGAGCTCGAATGTCATTCTCTAACTGATATTGCTTTGCAAAATTTGATTGCATGAATAACCTTTGCAGTTAATCTCAAACCTCATTTGTTGTCTCATAGTTCGCCAACTGCGCGCCTATGGAATGCTCAATAGAATTGTTGATCCAAGTAATAATCTTTGCATTATTTGCTTCCTATGTATCTATCAAAACAACATCCCCTTCCTCAGTATTCTTAGGTATCACATAAGTTCCACTAACATATCCCCACATCTTCTTACTCTTAAGAAAATTTCTCATTACATAACTCCAGTATGAATAATTCTTTCCATTCAACCTCACAATCATAGACAGTAGTTAATCATCTCTTTCAGTGGCTATAATTAACAAACAAAATCAGAACACAAAAGCAATGAAAGACAAAGTACCAAATTGCAGAAACTGAACAGATCTCGCAGAAACAAAACAAATATCTTCTCGAAATTATATGATTACTCCAAAACACAACACAAATTGCAGAAACTGAATGCAAATATTAAATTGCAGAAGTTGAAGGAAAGGTAAAAATACCAAATTTTGTAGAAGCGGAAAACAAAATATCAGCTCTAATATCATGTTAAGTTAATTTAGATTAAAATAAAATACAAACGAACATAAAAGATAAGGAGGTTGGAATTCTCATTAATTTGTTTATTCTAAAGTGCTTGAGTTAACCTAAATACAAAGAGATTATATATAGATTAAAGTAAAAATATTATTCAACAAAAGTAAATTTATTATTTAACAGTATTCACACCAAACAAGATTGGGTATGGCAACGTATTCCTATTGAACCAGTCCTGGATCATTAGATAACAAGATTGGGTTTTTTAAAAAAAAAAATTTGATTTGATTTTCAGTATTGTAAGGTATGACTGTAACTTGTCCAAAGCCCCGTTGTGTTTTATGCTATACAAATCTTGAGTTCAGCAGCACATAGAGATCCTTTGGCTTTCTTTCTATTTTTTCAACAAGCATAACTGTTATGCTGACAGGAAACATGGCAGGTAATTTGCAAAGAAGATCAAATAACAAGGACTTGAAGGAAGAGCTAGAATTACCCTTCTTTAACATGGATGCGTTGGCTTGTGCAACAAATAACTTTTCTGTATCCAATAAACTAGGGCAAGGGGGTTTCGGACCTGTTTATAAGGTAATAATTATCCATAACAGTCATGCAATATAGTTTCTGAGTGTTCATGGTACAAACTCCAGCCACCAATGGAGTTCTGTGGTATTGAAATTGTTCCACTACAGAACCAACCTTTTTTTAACATAAAAGGATGACTGATTGGAAAGAATTCCTGAACGTATGATTTGCTTGTGATGCTGAGTAATTATTTACAGGGAACATTAACAGATGGACGAGAAATAGCTGTCAAGAGGCTCTCTAAGAATTCACGACAAGGACTTGATGAGTTCAAAAATGAAGTCAAACATATCGTGAAACTTCAGCACCGAAATCTTGTGAGGCTTCTTGGATGCTGCATTGAAAGAGATGAAAACATGTTGGTCTACGAGCTTTTGCCTAACAAAAGCTTGGACTTCTACATTTTTGGTATGAATCTCACAGAACTTTTCAAAAAGCTATTCCAATGTTTCAAATCAATTGTTTAGCCATCTATTGCGCATCGTTCAAAGCCCTTCGGAAGGTTGTTTTGTAGGGGAAGATTTCTCCACTTTCATGCTGACAAATTCTGCCATATATGTATATGTAATTGCAACTCAAAATTCACTGATCGTAACTTATCATCTCCTTTTTTCTAGTTCCTTCACCAACATTTATGAATCTGATAAGAGATGTAATGGATTGACTTGGGCAGATGAGACTCGAAGCTTCCTACTAGATTGGCCTAAGCGCTACAACATCATCAACGGGATTGCTCGAGGACTCCTTTATCTTCACCAAGATTCGAGACTAAGAATAATCCACAGAGATCTGAAAACCAGCAATATTTTGTTGGATGACGAAATGAATCCAAAAATCTCAGACTTTGGCCTGGCTAGAAGTTTTGGAGAAAATGAAACTGAAGCCAATACTAATAAAGTGGCTGGAACGTAGTGAGTGTCTTCATCTCCATCATACGCATTTTATCTTCGTAGTCTGCAAATGGAACTTAAAATTCTATGAATACATGCAGTGGTTACATATCTCCAGAGTACGCAAATTATGGACTCTACTCGCTAAAATCCTTGTTCTGCCAGACTTTTCAAATCCTTTTGAACTGCACTGTGACGCCTCAAAGCTAGGAGTTGGAGCGGTTCTAAGCCAAAATAGCAGGCCGGTCGCCTTCTTCAGCGAGAAACTCTCAGGAGCAAAGACACGGTACAGCACCTATGACATTGAATTCTATGCAGTGGTTCAAGCAGTAAGGCATTGGCGGCATTATCTGTTTCTTCAGGAGTTCGTTTTATTCACTAATCATGATGCCCTTAAACACATGGGAAATCAAGATAAGATTTCATCTCGACATGCATCTTGGGCTGCATACTTACAACAATTCACTTTTGTCATTAAGCATAAGGCGGGAACACAGAATCGAGTAGCTGATGCCCTCAGTCGACGAAAAAATTTGCTGGTTGACATGCACGTCAAGGTATTGGGTTTCGACTCCTTTCAACAGCTTTATACCTCTGACCCTTTCTTTGCTGCTGTGATAGAGAAAATTCAGAACAACCAACAAAGTGATTTTACCCTGCAAGACGGGTTTGTTTTCAAAGGCACCCAATTGTGTATACCTGACTGTAGTCTACGGACCAAGATCATACAAGAGCTACACGGCGAAGGGCATGTGGGAAGAGACCGAACTTATTTGCTGGTGGCTGCGTCCTATTTCTGGCCATCACTACGTAAAGAGGTTGGACGTTTTGTTGCACAATGTCAGGTCTGTCAAGTTGCAAAAGGGGAAGCTACCAATGCCGGTTTGTACATGCCACTTTCTGTTCCAATACGGCCATGGTCCGACATCAGTATGGATTTTGTTTTAGGTCTCCCGCACACCCAACGGGGATTTGACTCTATTTTCGTGGTAGTAGACAGGTTTTCAAAAATGGCTCATTTTATTCCGTGTAAGAAAACTACAGATGCTGTTAATGTGGCTGAGTTGTTCTTTCGAGAAGTTTATTGCTTGCATGGGTTGCCAGAGTCAATTGTATCAGATAGGGACACTCGTTTCCTAAGCCATTTCTGGAGGAGTCTTTGGAAGATGGTCAATACTCGCTTGAATTTTAGTAGTGCTTATCACCCTCAATCAGATGGGCAAACCGAGGTAGTGAACAAGTCATTGGGAAATCTTCTTCGCAGTTTGGTTGGTGATCAGTTAAAATCTTGGGACAAGAAACTTGGCCAGGCAGAGTTTGCTCATAACCATGCAGTCAATCGTAGCACCAAGCTCAGCCCCTTTGAAATCGTGTATGGATTTCTTCCACGGTGTCCACTTGATCTGGCTCATCTACCAAGCAACACCAAAGTTAATCACAAAGCAGAAGACTTTGTCACTCAGCTGCAGGATGTTCACAACCTTACTCGACAGAACTTGCTGGAATCTACTACCAAATTCAAACGAGATGCAGACCAAAAGTGGCGACTTGTCGACTTTGAAGTAGGTGACTTTGTCTGGGTGGTGCTCACCAAGGATCGTTTTCCCATAGGTGAATACAATAAACTGTCACCACGAAAAATTGGTCCAGTGGAGATTATTGAGAAAATTAACTCAAATGCTTATCGCCTCAAGCTGCCTAGCCATATTCGCACAGCAGATGTGTTTAATGTCAAGCACTTGGTCCCTTTCCACGGAGACTCATCATCAGAGGAGACAGATTTCCTAAATTCGAGGCCGAATTCTTCTCAGCATAGGGAGGATGATGCAGCACCGGGTGACAAGCCTCAGGATGATACAGCACCGGGTGACAAGCCTCAAGACAACAACAAAGCTTGACATTGCTGAGTCAGAAATTTCACAATTAAGCACTTTAAATTCCTTACGTAACGCTTGGAGTTTCATTCCCGTTTCCTCACGTAGCTTTTATTTCCATAATTAAATTAGAATTGTTTGCTTTAGGAGTCTAAGAGTTTAAGAGTTTAATTCTCTTTCCATTTCTCCATTCAGTTTTATTTCCTAGTTAATGCAGGACTGTTTCCTGATCTAAGGGAGTTATCTTTAGGAGTCTAAGAGGTCAGTTCCTCTATTTATTGATTTGTAATCACTTTGCGACAGGGAGCTGAAATAAAAAATAAAAAAACTTCTTTGAGTAGTTAACTCAAAAATTTCTCTTTCTCTGTTTTTCTGCGGAATTACAGATCAAGAAACCCTTGGGTGTTGGAACACGTGTGAGTTCTGTTTTAGTCTGCATCAGTAATGAAGATGAATTGCCTCAGCCTAAACAACTAGGATTTTTCACTGAAAGGGATCTTGTTGAACCAAGCTATTCATCGAGCGAGAGCAAACCACCTTCGGCAAACGGATGCTCAGTTTCAGTGTTAGAGGCAAGATAGATTACTTGTATTTTTATTATGAAAACTAGTGTGCTTGTTTTGCGTGGTCTCGATGTTTGTGATCGTGTGCTCATAAAAACTCTGCTGAATGTTTTCCATTGCAAGGTTAATTTATAGGAAATTATTAACATATTTCAGTGAAAAAATAAAAAGGGGACTTGAGAGGCTAAAATTTAACCCCAATACAAATACAACTCAAGCTTTCAGAGGAGAGGGAATTAAGCAAACTAGGCTCTCGGCTCCATTGAGGCCTGAATTTGGATGTATTGTAAAATAATTTTTTGCACTACAAAACATTATTTTATCCCAACTTAGATTTGAACTTGGGTCTGGCCCTTAAAGAATTACCAGTCCAGTCCATGAATGGTAAAATTGATTAGTTTTTTTATGGAAGGATTTTTGTAGATCTGAACAGTTTTTTCAGCTCAAAAGACATGTATTTTAAAGCTCCAAATGTTTAGGTTTAATTCAAATTTTATGGAAGGTAATCAAAGCTAATAAGAGAATTTTATCAGCTTTTGGTTTCTAAAATTGTCTGTAAAAGATATTGAAGAAGAGTGTTTTTAAGCTGGTTTTTCTACACTGTCTAGATAGATTTTTCTACAAAATTTGACATTCTTCTTCACATATTTTGCATCTTAAATCCTCTAGTTTTTTAAGCTTTATTCCTTTTTGTTTTCCTCATAATATAGATCATAGTTTTAATCCTTGTAGAAAGACATTAAGTATAATTTATTTGTATTTATTGAACATTGTTTACGAGTGCACCTAAAGAAGACAGTGTTGTTGAAATCCTGTGAGACTTATTGAAGTGAGTTTTTTTACACGAAGGGAGGAGCAATAAAGCTTTAAAGATAAATTATTTTAGCTTTCACAAAAAAATAAATTGAGATTGGTAATATTCTAAAATCTTCAACAAGTCTAAATATTGACTTAATATGCATGTTATCATTTTTTTATTGCACGATTATCATGTTCTTGTTAGGTTTTAAAATCTATACACACATTGATAACTATAAATTTAAGGTAATATTTTAGAGTCCCTAGGATTTCATTAGATAGATCTAGAGTCGTATCGTTTGCATATGAATTATGTGACCAAGTGCTCACGAGTAGGGGCGGAGCTAAGGGGAGGTTAGCGGGGGCCTTAGGCCCCTGCAAAAGTCTTAAGATTTTGTAACTAGACCAAACTACTTTTAAAAAAAAATGGAAAACATTGTCATTTTCCATTAAAGATATAAATCTCTAATTATTAATAATTTAGATTAGTGCATCTCTCTTCGTGAGTGTGTGAAGATGAGTTTTCTCTCTTATTTTAGTTCTCTAACAAACTAAATCGACTTATCAAAGAACAACTGTCTTCATGTTGTCATCATATACTTCTTATTCACAAATTGTTATTTATTGATGGGGTAGTCAGATTCTAATAGTGTTGGTGCCTATGTTCAAGGTTATCTATGTGTCACACTTCCAAACCTGATTTCTTGGCTTTTCAAGAGTTGTATCGTTTCCATATGAGTTATGTCATTCTCACAAGCAGAGGCAGAGCTAGGGGGAATTTAGTTGGGGCGAAGCCCGTGCAAAAGTCTTAAGATTTTATAACTAGACCCAACTCTATTATATATATAAAGGAAAATGCTATCTTTTTCCATAAAAGATATAAATCCCTAGTTAAAACGACAATAGCCACACCAGCAACCTAAAATCCTCCCCTCCTCTATTGTTTTTCCTGGCCATCACCAACCAAAATCCTTCAATTGAGATGTTCTAAAATTCTCCCTACTTTTTTCTAAGCCACAACAAATAATATTTAATGGGCAACAATATAGTTTCCATATATGACATGGACTCCATATTAATGTGGAATCCTTATGGGGTATGAAAACAATTATTTTATCCATATTATAATAGAAATCTATCATTAAATAAATTTCCAAGTCCGCTAAAAATACTTTGCAAACAAGAAAACTAAAGAGGAAACAACTTCAGATTTGATTCTCCTAACTTGTACGAAGTTAAGAATAATGGAATGTGTTGGGTTGTGCCTTAGCCAACCTTCCTATTTATATAGAGGCAGCAGGACACTGCAGTAACTCTAATGATTACAACATCCTATATTAGAATCTTATTCTGATAGATACATGAGTAATTGTAATGATTACAACATCCTATATTAGAATCCTATTCTGATAGATACATGAGTAACTGTAATGATTACAACATCCTATATTAGAATCCTATTGTATAATATGCCCCCTCAAGCTGAGGGTGGGGGATCAACCCGAAGCTTGAATCCAAAAAGCAGTAAAGGATGCAACAAGAAGCGGTTTAGTGAAGACATCGACAAGTTGATCCCGAGAGGGAACAAAACGAATCTGAATTTCTTTCTTGGCAACACGGTCACGGACAAAGTGATAATCCACTTCAACATGCTTAGTACAAGCATGGAAGATAGGATTTGCTGAGAGATAGGTAGCACCAAGATTATCACACCAAATGGTAGGTGCAGAGACTGAGGGAACCTGCAAATCTGCTAACAAGTATTGAAGCCAAATGACTTCAGCGATACCATTAGCAAGGGCTTTATACTGAACCTCAGTAGAGGAGCGAGCAACATTGCATTGCTTGCTAGATTTCCAAGAAATCGGCGTCTAACCAAAAAAGACAAGATAGCCGCCCGTAGACTTGCGATCATCAATACTACCAGCCCAATCTGCATCTGTAAAGCCATGTAGAGCAAAAGATGAGCCTCAAGTGATATGGAAACCATAAGATGCCGTACCTTTAAGATAGCGTAATATACGTTTGACAGCGGCCCAATGAGAATCTGTAGGAGCATGCATAAACTGACAGACTCTGTTAACAGCAAAGCATATATCTGGATGGGTGAAGGTAAGATATTGAAGAGCACCCACGATTTGACGAAATCGTGTAGGATCAGAGAATGAATGATCCGGTAATAAAATGACTTTCGAAGGGGAGACTGGAGTATCAACTGGTTTGCAGGAAGTCATACCAGCTCGGGTGAGGATGTCAAGAATATATTTATGTTGATGCAGCATTAAACCCATACTAGTAGACTGAACTTCAATACCCAGAAAGTGAAGTGAACAACACCTAAGTCACGAAGTTTGAACTCAAAACTGAGTAATTGTATATGGTAATGGAGCATAGTAGAGTTGCTACCCGTGAGCATAATATCATCAACATACACCAGGAGATAAAAGATATTAGTACCATCAGATAAGATAAACAGGGAGGTGTCAACCTTGGAAGCTCGAAAACCGATGGAGAGCAAAAAATCACTTAGACGAGTGTACCATGCTCTCGGTGCCTGTTTCAAACCACACAATGATTTGTGCAATCTGCACACATAAGATGGAAGAGAAGAGTCAATGAAATCTGGAGGCTGTTTCATATAGACCTCTTCAGTAAGAACACCATTGAGGAAGGCATTATGAATATCAAGCTGATGAATCTTCAAATTTCACGAAACCGCGATAGAGAAAACCAATCGGACAGTGGCCTGCTTAATAACTGGACTGAAGGTTTCAGAATAATCAATACCTTCCTGCTGGGTAAAACCTCTAGCAACAAGGTGCGCTTTATAGCGCTCAATACTACCATCAACACGACGTTTGATCCGATATACCCATCTACTGCCAACAACGTTCATCGAAGGATGAAATGGAACCAAAGACCAAGTGCGATTTTCGCGTAAAGTGGCGATCTCATCACACATAGCATTATGCCAAACTACATACCGGTCAGCATCAGAGAATGCAAAAGGCTCAGAAGAGGGAGAATACAGTACCCGTGTGGAGGTACAAGTAGCGGCAGCGAAAGCAACTAGATTAGCTGTCTTCGGCTGCCGCGATCTAAGAGTCATAGGATGTCTGCTGTGTGCTGGTGGAGATGCAGGGGAAGACGGTTGTAGCGAGGAGACCTGTGGCAGCTGATAAGAAGACAAATCAACCATAAGTTGCAGACCTGCGAGAGAGGATGATAAAGAAGCAGCCTCAAGCACATGACTGTCAGCAGAGGAGGGGCTGGAAGTAGAGACTGAAGTTCCAGAAGTGCTGGCCAAGGAGGGTGAAGCAGAGGAGGGACTAGAAAGTGCCCCAAGACCATGAGTAGAGGAGACCAATTGACGATTTAAACCTGTATCATAAGGGTTAGATAAACAAGCATGGGATGATGGCCAAGGGATGGGTGGAGGCTGTGGTCGGATGGCTGTTTGGAGTGGCAAAGCGGAGTATTGTGGGCTGTTTGGGTGGCTAGTGAAAGTGGGTGGCGGTGGGTGGTTTAGCAAATTTGGGAGGGTGACAGTAGCGGGTGGGGTGGGGGTTGTGGTGGAGACCTTTGCAATCTGTTCAGAATTATCAAATGGAAACACATGTTCATGGAAGCGGACATGATGAGAAATATAAATACGGTGAGATGCAATGTCAAGACATCGATAACCAAGATGCGAGGAACTATCCAATAGAATCAGTCACCACTCAGTCTCGATTGGTAACCCATAACTGGAGTTCTACATCTCTAAATTGAGTAAGACTAGTTTCAGTGGTTAGTTACCATCCAAATCTACAATTTATATAAAGAACCCAATCCTAATTCCCTCATCCTCCTGCTCGAAATATCACCGAAAGTCAGGATATGAATATGTGTAGATTCGTCACCCCCTTCCCTTCACACAATACTTTCATAAACTACATGAATTAACTTACTTTTAACAACAAATACTTTTTCCCCAATTCATGTCTAAGAACCCTAACCTATAATTCAATATCAAGGCATCAATTCATTATCAAATTTGAAATGAATTTTTAATATCATGTTTAGAACACCTTACCCAGTATGAATTGAGATTTTGATCTTCAACAAGTTGAAGATTTCCAACTCCCTCCTTTATTTTTTTCTTGTTAATCCCTTGCATACAAGTGTTTATCCCATTTATAAACCCTTAATCTTGGATGGGTTCTTGAAATTTTAGTGTTTCTCTCTTGATTTTGCAAGAATGGATGCAAAACTCCATATTTCCTTTCCTTATGGTTCCTGCAGATTTTTTTGGTGAGGAGAGGGTATTTGTACTCTATAATTTTTCTTATTTGCATTTATGCCCCCGTTTTCCTTTAAGTGTATTATTCTCTTCAATTACATCCAACCCTTAACAGTACCGGGTTTATTATAATGTCTCGAATTATTTCACCCGAAAATTTATATTAAAAAATTTCTAAATTCTTGTTTTTATTTAACCATATGCATGAATTTCTTCACTTTTATTTATTTATTTTTTTTCTCGGGGTTTACAGAAATGGTTTGACAAGAAAAAGACATACCTGATGCAGATGCAACATTAGTAGTAGAGTTTGAGTTTGAGTTGCAAATGCTATTCGCAGGAGTGAGCAGACTTTGGATTTGCTCGTGAGAGAAACAATGTTGGGAGTGCCATAATTTTGCTCCAAAACAACAGTATTGTTTGCAATGGATAACCTTTGAAAATTCTTGCCAACAGTTAGTGTATAAACAAATATTTTTCCTCTTGGTCCCTTCCATCCATGAGGGTATCCAATTAGCTGAAAGTATTTATTAACAAGATGTCCTGAATAACCATAATGAGAGGCTGAGCTAGAGAAGCTAGAGAACCATCAATAAAGGCAATTTAATTTTTCATTGTTAAAGCAATTGACATGGATCGACTCCATGCAATGTAATTCTCACCAATGAAGATCTTAGAGACTAGAAGAGCACCAGGATTATAAGAAGGATGCAAGTAGTACCAACTAGATGAATCATTAGAAAAGTTCTAAATAGAGGCATTAGATGAACAATTATATGTCGTAGAAGCATTATCTCCAAGATGATCACACATTGTGAAGTTTTGGAAAGATCAAGAAAATGGTGAAAAGAAATGTGTAGACAGATATCTAATTATCAGAAATGTGCTATGATACCATGTAAAACTGCACAAAAATAATTTGTATAGAAGAGAAATGTGAAGCTTAAGAGAAGAAAAATATGTTCTGCTTGAAAAGTAATTCCCCTTTCTTTTGATATATCTTCAATATATAACTTTCATGTATTTTAAGGTGCTTGAACTATGTATGGATTTTTATTTGAAGCATGTATTTTAAGGTACTATGAATTTTTATTTGAAGCATGAATTTTTTTTATGTATTTTAAAATTCCTTACGATTTTACGATCCGAGTTTGTTTAGTACTTTCCGTGCCGTGTCAAAATCGCGATTTTAACAACCTGGCCTACATCTATCCTCAGTCGTTCCCCCTTGTAGCCGGCCAAAGCCTTTCCTTTCCCTCGACTAAAACTGATCTAAACCTACAGATCCCTCAGTCATTTCAACCTCCCCTCCTTTTGGATTTTGGCTTTCTTCCCTTGCATTTCCTTCCTGGTTGCAGCCTCCTTGCAGCAAACTCGAACCTTCCTTCAGCTGGCCACACACCTATCATCTTCCTCTATGAACACAGAGCCTCTCCCTTATAGAAACTAGCCGCGGCTCTTCTCCCTTTGCAGCCGGACACCGGCAGCAAAGGCCAACCACCGCTGCCACCAACTAGAGTGAAGACCATGCAGCAGCAGCCCACGCATGGCCATTCCCTCTTGGTCTCGCCACCACTTGAAACAAAGAAGAAGATGAAACCAAGAGAGAAACAGATCTAAAGGAGAAGAGAGAGAGGTAGATCTCAAAACAAGGAAGAAAAAGCTTAAAATCAACTGCCATTTGTTGTGTTTTCTTGGATTTTGTAGGTGATGGGGTCTTCACGGGCGATAGGAAAGTGAAGAGAGGAGGAAGCCATTGCAGCCCCCCCTCCACGCAGTCTGGATTTTGTGACAACGTGTGGGTTCACACGCCACCAGTGATGGTGGCGTGTGGAGGAGACACGCCGCCACTGTTCTTATGGTTTCAGAAGGACTTCCCTGCAATTCCTGGAGTTTTAGGGGCTGTTTTTTGTAATTTTAAATTGTTTAATGTAATTTTTGTTTAGTTTTGAATTTTTATAATTTGTAATGTGGATGTAAAAAAGAAAAGAAAAGGAAAAGGAAAAAGAGAAAAAATAAAAAAATATAGTGAAAGTAAATGTGTTGTTTGTATTTTTTATGAATTTGTTTTTTTTATTTATGATAAAATTGCAAAGAATAAGGAAGAATTTAATATTTTGATTTGTTCATGGTTTAGAATTATGAACTTACACGTAATTCATATTTATAATATCCGATGAAAAGATAATTATTAAAACTTCTTTAACACATCAAAGTCACGAAGCAGCTTACCTCAGGTAGGGTGCGTTAGGGGTGCTAATACCTTCCATAACCACAACCAGTCCCTTACTCGCGAATCTCTGATAAGACCAGTACATCCGGTTTCCTAGTAGCTCTCAATTAATTACTAGGTGGAGACTCCCAACAAACCAATCAACGAACGAATAACAAAAAATCACCAAGCCGATGCTGCGTGGGTGACGTGCAACATAGATATTCAACTGTTTTTCCTCTTATGATGTCATTCTTCTTTCCTGTTGTTTCCCTTCTTATGATATCATGTTATGCGTATTCTGTCGTGATAGGTTTTTCAAATTTCTTGCAACTTCTCTTGTTGATTGATAGCTTCCATCTACGTTCTATTCAGTGAATTTGAGCTATGTTGGTTATTTTTGCCTATCCAGATAGTTCAATTCTACTATTCAAGCTATAGGTTCTACAATCTTACTCCTATTTTATGTTGGGGACTTCTTAATATGTGTCCCATTGAGCCAGTCAGTGTTCCCAACAGTATTTACTTGGGTTGAAGACTAGTACATGAGGTCTTATGGCTATGGTTGTGTCAACAAGAGGTTCAACAATGGATAAACACCACTAGAGCACGGTGTTTCAGTCTCGGGACTGCCATGAACTGAAGATTCACATCTAGAATAGAAGGCTCTAACAGCGGGTTGGGTATTCAATGAATGGTATGCTGAGAAGAGGGCAGGGTATATGGCACAAGGGTTATCTAGAATAATCTGCTATAACCTTGTAATTCAGCATTATTAGGCAGTAACAAAAAGAGAGAGAATAGCTGAGAGACTTAAGAAACATTTGATAAAAATATATTTTCCTTTCAATCTTGTTTTTGTTCTTGAGTTTTTTTACTCTGATATTTACTTTCATAAGAGATCATAAATTATAAGATCCTATGCTGATTTACTCCACACATGAGAAACTCTGTATTGCGAGGAGCCAGTTGATAGAAGTTTCACAGAGAAGGAGTAAAAGCTCAAACACACTGTTCCATTCACCAGGGTTAGTCAAGCTTGTTATCTCGGTGTATCAATCTATAATGATGGAAGTGTGAACTCAATGTTTAGGGTTTGTGAGGATCAATGAGATTAATATGATGTAGCTATATTTAAATAGTAGACATAGACAAGAAAACTCTTCTAGTATGGAGTTGACCTGATTTTCAAGTAACTTTCAAAGAACCACACAAGTATCACAAACAGCTACTCCATCTAGGTTAGGTGGTAATGTTAGTAGACAAGTTTCAGTGCAAGAAATCATTAATATGAAACCTCTGTTAAGCATGACATTTGCTCCATGTTGCTATGGAGGATCTGAACCAAGTGATGACAAAGATGAGCATCATATTGATAGAGTAGTGGTTGATGGGGAAGATGAGGATGATAGAGATGATAGTGATGCTGAGTTGGTTTAGCTTGTTAATCAATACATGATACCTTCTGCTCCTAAATTTAAGGTTGTTAGTGGGGATGACTAATATAAATGCAATGAGTGGGCTGATATTTTCAGTTTCGCCTATATATCTTGAGAGATCAAACATTTGGTTAGCACAGGTTCATTGTACTACTTTAAAACTATTGAGATACATTGTCCAGATCGGGTAATATGATAGTTTGGACTATCTTAGCATATTTTGATTTATATTTATACTAGGGACTAGCTGCACAATATTAGTCGCTAGGGTTAGCACATAGGGGGACTAGATGGTAATTCATGCATCTTACATTGATCTCTGAGATGCTAGGAGATATCATGTTTTTTAGGAGCGGCATCTGACGATTGATATAGATACCTTCATATTGTATCTATCCATTATATGTCATTTCATTACATCGACTTGGTTAAGTTTCCTATAAAATTCGATGCACCATGCCCCCCAATATCTGAGATAGAATCAATTGGTATGCAATCTTATTTTACATTTATTAAATACCAGATTAATTTTATTATGGATGATGACTACTAATTGGCTTTTAATATATGCATATAGATTAATTACTTGGTACGGGAAGCTCAAATATAAGCAATGACTATTTATGAAGGTGTCGATGAGATGTGATGTATCGTGACCAATACCATACTCAATTTATGTTGTGGTGGACTTCAAGCGGTTAGGGAGGTTGCTTAGCAGAAGATGATATTGCTTATCATGAGAGTGTTAGGGATGCTGGTCTGTCCACAAGCACCTCAAACCCATCCACGAGCATCCTAGATCTATCCACAAGTGTTTTGGCTCTTCCATGAGGGACTTAAGTCCACCCACAAGCTAGGATGTTATTGTTCCTCCTCACACCTACATGGATATTATAAATTTATCATCAAGTTGGAAGAGTTGAGATGATGCTCCAGACCCTTACACGAGCGCTCTAAACCCTTCTATGAGCTAGATAGATTATTAGATATAGTTTATATGTTATTATATTATGAATAGATATATAGTTAATTTAATTGAATATGTTATTTACTACTTCTGTGAATTGTGTTTTGATGCCGAAAAATTAGTTATTTGTAATTGTGTGAATTACTTTTTTTTTCTTCTTTTTTTTGCATGGTGTTGATGGCAGAATAGTCTGCCCCATATTATCTATGATATGCAAGTTGCAATTGACATCTGCATAAATGTCTTTTTTGGTTCGGGTTAATGATAACTTAATTCTAGTGGTTTCGAGTGGTTTTATAAACTAAACATTTAATCTTTATATTTTTAATTGAATTTATAAATTATAATTTTTTATCTATTTCATACTATAATTTTTATCTATTTTTTTTATTTAAAATAGAAAAAAGAAAAAATCAAAGTATATAAATTGAAAGATTGATAAGAAAGATAAGTATTTTTTTAAAAAAAAATATATATTACTAAATTAAACATGATCAAGATTTGTTAAATAGCTATTTAATTATTTTTAACACTACAAGATGAATTAATTTAAGAAAAATCAGCAACCCGTAAACAGTAATTAGGAAATCAAATGCTGTCGTTCCTATACATAGTCTCGTCAACGAAGACTTTTGGGTCATGGGACCTTACTTTCTGTAAATAGTGATGGGAATACATATTGCAGTTTTTTATCAGTATATCTATGATAGGTATATTTGATATTGTGTTTACTCGTATTTTTTTAAAATTTAATTAAAATATTGTTTTTGTTTTAAAATAATTTTTTTTTAATATTTTTGGATTGTTTTGAAATATTAATATAAAAAACATTTAAAAAATAAAAATACATATTATATAATATATTTTTAAATAAAAAATATTTTAAAAATTAAGTGCTACCCTAATTCAAAAAAAACCTCGTAAACCAAAGTACCTATTTCACAGTCTTATGTTTAAAATGTGGTCGGTCAGCACTCAGCTATGGATGTTTGGCACTCTATGCATAAAGCTTCCTAATGCTCCTCTCAGCAGTGAGAAAAATTAAAAAAGTCAGCTTCCTTAAGCTTCCTTAAATACAGTTTAGTTCCTGAACTATAAAAAAATTATAGATTGATCCTTAGATCATAATCAAAGATTACAACCAAAATTAAAAATGAATTATGGATAAAATTTTAGTATAATTATGAAGTTATAATATTTTTATTTTGATCCTTCAATTCAATTTGATAAAATTATAATTTAACCCTTAAAAATTTACTAAAATTCGAGATTGATTCCTAGAGCATAATTAAAGATTCTTATTAGTATTAAGATCATAAGCTAAGAAGGTATAGAAGGGTAAAAGTCCCCAAGAACATACAATTCCCATCAGACGAGCTGCAAAGAAGGAGCACAAACTGTATCTATAAACTCATTGACTTGCTGCACATCACATTTTAAGAAATTAATTTTGAGCCTAAGTATGTTTTTTTAGGAGGTTCAAAGGTAGGGTGATGAAGACGAAATGAAGATTGGTTGATGCTGAAAAAGAAACTCCAATCTTCTTAATTTTTTTTAAATGATTTTTTATAATTGTAATGTGTTAATGTAAAAAAGTAATTTTGTTTGATATATTTATAATAAAAAAATAATTTTTAAAAATACACCGATCATTCACATTACCAACCAAGTACACAGGAAAAGTTGATAGGAACTTTTGGATAATTAAAATAGACTTTCTGGGTCGTGAATAACAATATATATGTGTGTGCAAAGTCATTAGTGCTGCTCCATTGCTTGGCGTAATTATTACTTTGCCTTGGTTTCCATCCGTCTAGAAACAACAATTAATTAGTGGGACATTATTCTGCACAATTTTATTTTTACTTTATTTTTTTATTATTCATATTATGTTTCTGTTGCATTTTTTATACTAATTAACAATTATGTGCATGCTCATGAACAAATGCATCTTTTGGAAAAGATTTATCAATAAATGGATGTATCTAACCTACATGATTGCTTCGATAGGAAAAAATAGCCCTGCTATCCTTTTCAAAAGTCTTTTTAAAAAGATTTAATTTTTTTATTTTAAATTAATTTTTTTTTAGTATTTTCAGATTATTTTAATATGCTAATATCAAAAATAATTTTTTTTAAATAAAAATATTATTTTAATATATTTTTAAATAAAAAATAATTTAAAAAACAAGATAATTACACTTCAAAACACTCACAAAGAGGTACCAACTAATTAGGAAAGCCAAATAGATCATTGTATTTGTTGATCATCTTCTATCAGGCAGAGGCCCGAAAATAAGGAAGTTCACTAAGTTGGAGACTGTAAAACCGTTGCAGAAAATATAAGCATAAAATAGAAGGCAATATCTTTACCATACCAACATCAAGCTGTTTTCTAGAGGAAGCAGGTGCGACGTCGTTAGAATCAATCACAAGACAGGAGTACTATAAATCCATGTATAACAAAACCTAAATCAATTATTTTCACCGTTCTTTATAATTTGATGAAATGAACTCTACTGCTCATATCACAATGTTTTGCATCCTCAGATTGAACTTTCACTATATATTTTTTTAATTTCCGGTACGCTGCTCTGAAATTCCTTCAAGTCCAACTTGCAAAATTCTCCATGGTAATAAAAATGAGAAAGATAAAATTGATGTCTGAAAATGAATAATTCCCCATTCAATGTTTAATGCATTAATTATGCTCCCTTGATTCCAAGTCTCGTCAATGAAGACTTTTGGATCATGAAAATATATAGATATAATAGGCAAAGTCATTAGTGCTGCATTATTTTGCATACATATAATTTGTGGTCTTGCTGAGTTTTGAGTGAAGAAAGCTAAGTCTACGAACTGCTTTATTTTTTATTCATTATCCCTCACTCAATTTCTCATCTCCATTATGTTTCCCTTGCACGTTAATCCAACAACTTTATCATCGGTCCTTCTCGGCTCCAATTCAAGCGTCGAGGAAAAGGCTGTTCTCTTTAAATATTCTTTTGACCAAATTACAGCCGGTCATTATACGAAAACTAAAGTTCAATTATTGGAGTTTTTTTTTTGTTTTTTAACAAAGTTAAATAAATGGTAAAGTAATACAGTTAAAAAAATAATTAAAAAACAAGAATATTTTCACAAATTGCAGATGCTATTTGGGACTTATTTTGAATTTTTATTTTTAAGTCCTGAAAAAAACATATGAGGTATTATTCATTATGTTTTTGTTGCATTTTTAATACTAACTACTAACAATTTCAACTCTCAATTATGTGCTAATGAAAAAATTAGTCCTTCATTGCTCCTATTCAAAAGTTGAGGAAAAGGCACATTCAGATGTGTTTGGAATTTGGAATTGTGGGCGGTAGTAATAATGATTTAAAATATTTTTCACTTAGAAATATATTAAAATTATTTTTTTTTATTTTAAAAAAATTATTTTTGACACCACACATCAAAACGATTTGAAAACATTAAAACATTATTTTAAACAAAAATTGTTTTTTGAAATGATATAATTTGTACCACATTCCCAAATACACCAAAAAACAAAGTTCAATTGGTAGCTATACATTGGAGAAGATGTAACTTAATTTCATTAATTAAGGTTTTATCTGAAGAATTGATTCTCTAACTTCATTTTATATATATATATATATATATATATATAGATGTCCATGTTTAAATTCCATTAATTAATTAATATTGCCGCGTTTCCAACACTCACTCACCGTTGTTTTTTAAGGGAAAAAAAAATGCTCTCCCCCTCTCCCCAGTCCCCCACCAACCCTATCCCAACCAAAGCTCACTTCCCTACAAAATCTACGTTGCCACCTCTTTTTTGCCTTGATGACCCCACAATGACACCAATAGACACACTAACACCGAGCCCCACCCTCAAAGGACCGTTCTGGGAAAAGCATACCCAAACATCAAATCCACTTACCCAATACAAAAATGCCCCTCCATCATCCACCCAAACCTTTTCCCTGCATCAAACCAGAGTTCCCTCTCCTCATAGTCTTGTTTTACCCACTCAGGGGTTTTCATACAAAAATTTCGATCATTCAGTAGCGCAAACCTTTTATTTTAAATGTTTCCCCTCATGGCTCACCTTCATAGAGCTCAGGAAGGAATTTCAAAGATATGGAACAATCACAGAGCTTTTTGTCTAAAAAAGGCTCAACAAATCTGGGAAAAGGTTTGGCTTCTTATCTCTTAGCAACCCTAAAGCAGATATCACAAAGAAGCTTAACAAGATATGGTTCTCTTCTTACAAACTCCGTGTTAACATTGCAAAGTATCAATGCTAGGTTGTAAAAAAAAGGACAGTCCATGTGCCAACGTTTTCATCCATCAAAGTTCCAATAAAGCAAAGGGATGAGCGTTCTTACAAAGAGGTGGTAAACGAGAAACCAGTAAGGAATGTCACATACCAAACAAGTGAGGGAGATCGTGAATGGCTGAGTCGTAGTCTGGTTGGGCTTATTTCAAATGGTACGGATTATGCTAAGATTAAAAATAAGATGTTGATGACCTTGCACAACATGGAAGGCTTTCGGTTCCTAGGGGCATCAAAAGCAATCCTCACCTTCAAAACACAACAAGATATGCAGCTTGCGGCATATGAAGAGAAGAAATTTTAGGGACAATATTTTGAAGAATTAAGACCCTGGTCCATCACGGATAAGGCCTCTAACATTTTCTCTTGGATACTTATCTCTAGTCTCCCCATTGTAGCTTGGAATATGGAATGCATTAAACGACTAATGGGGGGAGACTGTAAGGTCCTTGGGTATGACTTGACTTATGTTAGTAAAGGAACTATATCGGGGTTAACAATCTTGGTAGGCAAGCCACCCATGGTTTCTATTAATGGAACAATTAATCTCATGATAGATAAGGAAAAAGTAGAAATTAACATCTCGGAGATTAAATATGAGGCCTGCACGGATTTGGCCTCGCTCATTTACTCTATTAGGGTTAATCAAGAGTTTGATTCTGAGATGGATTGCACTTCATCACCAAGTGATTTTGAGATAGTGGCTACAAAGGAGCAACCATATATGGCTGCAAACAAGAACTCCTCCTTTACGAACCTAGAATATGTCACAGAAGTGATTATGATGTAGTGTTTTAGTAGATGTGAGGCAGAGAAAGAAAGGGATGCACACGGTTTTGAAGCTCAGGCTTTTTTCCCAGAAATCCTGGATGATTACATGATTCACAATTTGACTGTAAGAGGGAAATGGCAGACATCTACCCCTACGACTTCTAATATTCAACGTAAAGACAAGGAAAATGGAATAGAAAATATGTATGTCATGGGAGAAGATCAGCAGAGTTGACCTACATCAAACCTAGCCTGCAGCATGACTCTCAGAAATGGTAAACAGCTTGATACCATCAAATGTCATGAGGGTCACAGGAAGGCAACAATTTTAACTGATTCAAATAGTAGTGCTGGAAATGAAGACTCAATCGACTCTTGCATCAAAGCTATCAACCAAAGACTCCAACTATCTCAGCCACCATCAAACCTCCCTGCAGCTTGTGATGAGGTTGGGGCTATGAAAGATATTGGCCATAAATTAGGTATTGAATTTGGAGCAACTGGTGAGAGTATTGAAGTCACGATACAAAAGGCCATTAACGCAGAACAGGACCATTGGGACAGGTATGTCCAGTAGGCTGTTATGCATTTGTGCATGGTTTTATATGTCTTTTATGATTCTTAGCTGGAATGTGTGCCGGTTGGGATCTAGTTCTAAAAGAAAGGCCATTAACAAATACATTAAAGATTTTAATGTTATTGTATGTTTTATTAATGAAACAAAACTTTCATGCTCGGACTCTTTGGTCTATAGTCTGTGGTATGGCCATAATATTAAATGGTTCAGCATAGAGGCTCAGCGTAGATCAGGTGGGTTGTTAGCCATGTGGGATGAGGATCTTTTCAGGGTGGATTCAATTGAATATGCTGGGAGCTGGATTAGCTTATTTGGCTCCTTTGTTGATGATGCTTTCGATTCCGTGATCACTGGGTATTATGGAGCTAGCTTTAGAGCTGAAAGAGCAGCCTCCTGGTTGGAACTCACTGAACTTAAACATGCATTTTTAGATTACCCTTGGTTTTTAATAGGTGACTTTAATGAGACCTTATCCAAGACAGATAGAAGCAGTGGTCTGCTAGACAGGAGAGGGGCTTCAGAATTCCAAAATTTTATTGATGGCTGTGAATTGGTAGAATACCTGATGGTGAATCATCGTTTTACCTAGTTTAGAGGTGGTTCTATGAGTGGGCTAGATATAGCCTTTGCTCACTCACAATGCCTATCTCGCTTTAGTTCATTGAAGCTAATTAGACTGGATCATGGTCTCTCGGATCATTGCCCCCTAATTGTTGGTAAGGAACAAGTTAACTGGGGATGGAAGCCATTCAAATGTTTAGACTGTTGGCTCATGGTACCATCTTTCCAAAACACTCTGAAGGCCTTCTGGCAGGAAATTGTGCATGACATCCTTGGTGACTTTCAGGTGATCAAACGAATTAGTGCTCTGCGACTGAAGCTAGGCCAGAGGAATAAAACTAAGTTTGGGAATCAAGACTAGGCTCTGCAAAATATCCAGTCTTCTATTCGGCTCCTTGAGGATCAGGCTGAAAGTGGCAAGATTTCTGACTCAGAACGAAAAGGCTATATGACCTAAAGGGAATGCAATGGAAACTCTGCAAATATGTTGAATCCATATGGCGACAAAAAGCGAGACAGTCTTGGCTCAAGCTGGGGGACAGAAACACTTGGTTCTTTCACATCTCAACAAAAGTTAGGGGATGAAAAAACTATATTTGTTAGCTTACATACAACGAGAAGATTCTCTCTAGTCCAAATGAAATCAAAGTAGGAGCCAAATCATATTTCTCAAACATCTACTCTGAATCTTTGACTACAAGACCCACGATGGGTAGTGCAGACTTTATGAAGCTTAGTGAAAACCAAGCAGCCTGGCTTGAAAGAGAGGTTACTATAGAAGAGGTTCATCTGGCCATCTTTAGCAGTGAAGGCTCCAAAGCCCCAGGACCTGATGAGTTCAACTTTAATTTTTATAAGAAATTCTAGGAGCTAAGTCAACATGACCTGTTCACAATGGTTCTTGAATTCTTCTGGAAAGGCTACCTTCCTAAAGGTATTAACACCAGTATATTGCTTTAATTCCAAAAGTTACCGGCAACTCCTCTTTTAATGACTATAGACCTATTAGTTTATTAAATAGGCTATATAAGATTATTGCTAAGATTCTTGCCATTAGACTAAAAGTAGTTATGCAGAGTGTGGTTAGTCCCTCCCAGTCAGCTTTCATTGTTGGCAGAAACATTCTGGACTCAATCCTTATTGCCAATGAAATGCTGGATTCCATGAAATCTCGAAGCTGTCAAGGTTTCCTTCTTAAACTTGATTTCAGAAAAGATTTTGATACTGTGTCCTGGTCCTATCTTAATGATGTTATGGGTTACATGAATTTTGGTGCTCGTTGGAGGAAATGGATTATGGCATGTGTCTCATCTGCAAGACTATCTGTTTTAATCAATGGTTCCCCTACTTCTGAGTTTACAGCATCTTGTGGTCTGCGGCAGGGGGATCCCCTCTCCCCTTTTCGTTTTGTTTGGCAGCTGAAGGCATATCAGTTCTCATCAGTAGGAGCCTGAAAATGGGTGCTTTGTATGGTGTGGAATCTGTAGGAACAACATAGATTCATCATCTGCAATTTGCAGATGACACTCTTCTCTTCCTTCCAAATGATCTTCAATGCTTGCTAAATACCAAGAGAATGTTATGTTGGTTCAGTTTATGCTCAGTGCTTAATGTTAACTTCCATAAGAGTAGTTTGGTGGGTGTGGGGGTGGATGGGATATATGCTGAAGGGATTCTAGTGTTCTTAGGTGTAGATGTGATACTCTCCCAATCAAATACTCGGGGCTTCCTCTAGGTGCTAATCCTAAAACGATTTCCACATGGAAACCTGTTCTCTCTCATATTAGAGGACGACTCAACTCTTGGAAGGGGCGATTATTATCATTGGTGGGGAGAACAATTTTAATTAAAAGTGTAATCTCTACCATTCCTCTCTATTACATGTCCATCTTCTGCATTCCAAAGACAGTGGCACGCAAGATCACAGCCATACAGGCTCAGTTTTTGTGGGATGGGAGTGTTGATAACAGGAAAATTCATCGGCTTACTTGGGATACAGTGGCAAAAGAAAAGGACAGGGGCGGTTTAGGTGTTGGGAATATATCAGCAAAAACCAAAGCTCTCCTCTTCAAGTGGATTTGGAAATTGGGAAGCAATGATAAAGCTAGTTGGGCAGATTTTATGAAAGCAAAATACAGTCCTCAGTTTATAAATGGGATGCCCACGTTCAAGAAAAAACTTTCAGGGATATGGCAAGGAATCAGCTCTACTATTACCAGCTCAAATCTTGATAGCTCTTTTATTCGAGCTGCTTATAAACTTAAAATGGGTAACGGTAATCATGTTAAATTTTGGTTAGATACTTGGTTGACTGGCTTTTGCTTAGCTAATTCTTATCCGGCCCTCATCCACCTGTCCTCCTCCAAATCAGGGTTTGTTAGTCAGATGAGATACTGGTTAGAGGATACGTGGTATTGGAATCCGAAATGGAGAAGGCCCCTCAAAGCTAGTGAGACCCTGATGGTTCAAAGATTAATGTCTGATCTTAATCTTGCAGCTATTCATCGATTAAAAGAAGACAGGTTAATTTGGGAATGGGGGAAAGACGGAGACTATACTGTAAACTCTTGTATGCTTGCCCTTGAAAGAATCAGGTATGCTGGTTCTACAACTTATGTCACAAATGTATGGAAATCCATTTGCCCTCCAAAAATAGAAATGACTTTATGGCTGGCCTTAAATAAAGCCCTTTGCACAAGAGCCTTCCTGGTGAAGAGGCACGTTCTAAGCCCTCAGGAGGACACGTGTCCTTTTTGTGAGCAGCATTCAGAAACTGTATCCCACATCCTCTTGCATTGCCAAGTGGTTTGGAAACTATGGAACAAAATTGTAGCTTGGAGAGGTCTGAGATGGGTAATGTCGTAAGGCCTTGACGACCTTCAATGTCAATGGCTGAGTCTTTTGCAAGGCAACCACTGTAAGTTTGAAAGATCTGTTTGGGGGGGCTTTATGTTTAGCATTGTCTAGACTATATGGAATGCTAGGAACAACATGATATTTGAGGAACAAAAGCCAATATGGGAAGATATCCTATGGCTTTTGTTTTACTTTGCTTCAGGATGGACCAGGAATCTCAACTCTTTCTTTTGGTATACCGGTGCTGATCTGTACAGGAATCATGAATGCATTTCGGCTTGGTCCACTTAATTTCTGATTTATTGTGGGCTTGTTTTTGCTTGGCCTAATAGTAGGGTTATAGGTTTTCTTGTATTTATTTATTGTAATTAGGCTGATGCCTAGGCTATAATCTATGTAGCTAAAGCTCTACTCACATTGCTCATGCTTTCTCTTATTATTATATATCTATTCTGGATTTCACCCAAAAAAACTCACCATTGTTTTTGTCAACGAAGGGACCTAGCTACTTGATGGTCTTGTATTTGAAATTTGGTCGGTCACCCAACTAAGGAAACTTGTTTAATGCGCCTCTGAGTGATAAAGATCAAACATATATATATATACTAACAATACTAGTAGACAAGTTTCGGTTGAGGAAATTATTAATATGTAATCTCTATTAATTAAGCATGATGTCTAGTCCATGTTGTTATGTTATGCAATCTATTATTTTTAATATGCTAAACTGCAATGCAATCTATTATTATTAATATGCTATAAGTTTTTCTATGAGTGTTATTGATATTGTTATATTTATTTAATAATAAAAATGTTTAAATTTTTTGTTATTTTGTTAAGAGTTGTTGTATAATTCTGATCATCATTATTTTTTTTATTTTGTAAAATTTATTTTTAAAACAACATATTAAAATGATTTAAAAATATTAAAACTTTAAATGTATATTTCTTAAAAAGAGTGGTTAGTTATTATGAAATTCCTTTTTTTTTCTTTTTTTTTTTATGGTTCGAAATTTACAAAGACCAAAAACTATTATACTATAAAAATTATCAACTTGACAATTCAAAAATAAAAGCCTTGAGACGAATATTTTCACATCCCCATGCTTGTAACAAAGTGAGAGCAGAAATGGATTGCATCCCCATGCTTGTTTTCTGCTTCATTTCATTTCTAATTGTAAGAACAGCCACACGTACTGACACCATAAACACAGCTCAGTTCATTAGAGATGGAGACACAATAGTTTCAGCTGCCGGGACCTATGAATTAGGATTTTTCAGCCCCGGGAAATCCAAAAACCGATACTTGGGGATATGGTATGGCAAAATATCTGTCCAGACAGCAGTTTGGGTTGCCAACAGAGAAACTCCACTTAACGATTCATCAGGTGTTGTAAGGCTTACCAACCAAGGACTTCTTGTCCTTCTCAATCGTAGTGGAAGCATCATTTGGTCTTCCAACACATCAACACCTGCTAGGAATCCAGTTGCACAGCTTTTGGATTCAGGAAACCTTGTTGTGAAAGAGGAGGGTGATAATAACATGGAGAATTCCTTGTGGCAGAGTTCTGATTATCCAGGCAACACACTATTACCGGGCGTGAAGGTAGGACGGAATATAATAACTGGCATGGACTGGCACTTGACATCATGGAAGTCACCAGATGATCCTTCCAGAGGTAATATTTCAATAATCCTTATTCCTGATGGATATCCGGAGTTTTCAGTGTTGGAAGATTCAAATGTGAAGTATCGAGGTGGGCCATGGAATGGTCTGGGGTTCAGTGGCTTGCCTCGGTTAAAACCAAATCCAGTTTACACATTTGAATTTGTTTTTAATGATAAGGAGATATTTTTCAGAGAAAATCTTCTTAATAACTCAAGGAATTGGAGGGTCGTCTTAAGTCAGAGTGGTGATATCCAACACCTCCTCTGGATCGAGCAAACTCAAAGTTGGTTTCTTTATGATACAGGAAATACAGATAATTGTGAGCGTTATGCACTCTGTAGCGCAAATGGTATCTGTAGCATTAACAACTCTCCAGTGTGTAATTGCTTGAACGGATTTGTACCGAAAGTTCCAAGAGACTGGGACAAGACAGATTGGTCAAGCGGTTGCGTTAGAAAGACAGCACTAAATTGTTCCAGAGATGGGTTTCGGAAGCTCAGAGGTTTGAAGATGCCGGAGACAAGAAAATCATGGTTCAGCAGGAGTATGAACCTGGAGGAGTGCAAGAACACATGCTTGAAGAACTGCAGCTGTACTGCGTATACAAACTTGGACATCAGGGATGGAGGAAGTGGCTGCTTGCTCTGGTTCAATGATTTGATTGATATGAGAACTTTCTTTCAAAATGAGCAAGACATTTTTATACGGATGGCTGCATCTGAACTAGGTATGTATTTATCCTCAGATTAGAGAAGTCGTTTTTTTTTTCTTATTATTATTATTAAAATTCGAAATATATTCAGATAGAAAACTAGCAAGCTATTGGCAAAAGGATACTTTCTTTGCAAGGCTATCAGCAACAGAGTTTCCTTCTACACAGCTGATTAGTCATGGCTTGGTGATGGTAACATGATGGATTGGTTTTCTCCTACCCAAAATGATACTGTTTTTTATAACAAATGAGTAGAAAGCTGAAATTGAATGCTATATGGTCAAGGAGAACTTTCCAGACAAAGAAAACTTTCCAGCCATATTGGCATTTCCTCTTTTTAACACCAGTTTTTCTGTACCATGTTATAGATAACGGTGGCTCTGCAAAGGCTAATACCAAATCCAAAGTGAAGAAAATGATCATAGTAAGCTCTGTGCTGTCTACTGGGATTCTGTTCGTTGGCTTATGCTTGGTCTTGTATGTTTGGAAAAAGAAGCAGCAGAAAAACCGTAAGTATTTGTTAAATTAATTAAGATTAAAAAAAAAACGAACATAAAAGAATAGGAGACTGGAATTCTTATTAATCTATTTATTATAAATTGCTTGAGTTAACCTAAATACAAAGAGATTATATATAGGTTAAACTGAAAATATTATTCTACCCTTAATAAATAAAACACAAGTAAATGATTATTTAACATCTCCCCTCAAACTCACGATGAGACAGCTACAAGCATCGAGAGTTTTCCAAATAGAAAACGAAAATGAAAGATGAAATGCGACTTGGTAAAGAAATCTACAATATGCAAGGAAGAAGGAACAAAAGGCAAAGTAATGGTGTCATGCATGAGATGATGACGAGTAAGATGACAATCGATCTCAATGTGTTTAGTTCGCTCATGAAAAACTGAGTTATGAGCAATCTGAATAGAACTCTAGTTGTCACAATACATAGAAGTAGGATGAGAATGGAAAACTTCCATATCAACAAGTAACCAACGTATCCAAACCATCTTCTTGGTAGTAGATGTCATAGCACCATATTCTGCTTCGGTTGAGGATTGAGAAACAATAGATTGTTTCTTACTCTTCCTAGAAATAAGAGAATCACATAGAAAGATACAAAACTGGTAACAGACTTGCGATATGTGGGATCACTGCCATGATCAGCTTTAGAGTATGCATGCAGCTCCAAGGAAGAGGTGGATGGAAATAAAAGACTTTGAAAGACTATATCCTGAAGATATCGCAAAATACAAAAAAAAGCTGCCTAGTGAACAATAGTAGAAGAAACAAACTAACTAATAATATGAACTACATATGCAATATTTGGCTGAGTAATGGTGAGATACACCACGCTCCTAACAATAGTATAGTATAAAGTAGGATCTATCAAAGGTAAACCATCAGAAGAAGAATACCTTGCGTTAACCTCAATGGGAGTATCTATAGTCTTGTTATCAGTGAGTCTAGCTCATTCAAGAATATCTACAATATATTTTGACTGAGAAAGAAGACAATCTTTGGGTGAGGAAGCTACCTCAAAACCTAAGAAATATAGAAGATAACCCAAATCCTTTATTTCAAATTGTCTAGCCACTCTGTCTTCAAAATTAAAATACCATTAATATCATCACCAGTAATAATCATGTCATCAATATATAAAGATAGGATGATATGACTTATATTAGTGCACTTAATAAAAAAAGCAGAATCATGACTGCTAGAAAAAAATCCAAGAGACGATATCATAACAAAGAATTTCTCAAACCAAGCACGAGGTGCTTGTTTGAGACCATATAAGCTTACAAACATACCTAGAGTCATGTGAAACACTAGGAGGGGGCGCCTTATAAACTTTTTCTTGAAGATCTCCATTCAAGAAGGCATTTTTAACATCAAGTTGAGAGATATGCCACTAACAAATTGAAGCTACTGCAATAAGAGTACGAATAGCAGTCATTTTTGCAATAGGGGCAAACATCTTCTTATAATCCATACCATATTGTTGAGAGTATGTTTTTACAACCAACCTAGCTTTGTATCACTCAATAAACCAATCAAAATAAGTCTTGATCTTATACACCCAATGACAACCAACAACTCTCTTACCAAGAGGTAGAGGAACCAGATTCCAAGTATTTGTCTTATGCAAAGCAAAAAGTTCTTCATCCATAGCTTGCTGCCAAAGAGATCAATAATTGCCTCTTTATAGAAAGAGATCAAATAGACAATGAATAGAAGCTAAAAAGGAAGTAAATGATAAAAAATAACAAGAATATACAAAATCTAGTAGTTTTGTGGACTTATGAATGCGTATGGATTGACGTAGAGGTGGATCTACAATCTCAAATAAAGCTTTAGGAGCTATAGATAAGAATGAAGCTTCATGTGTGCTGGAGAGTAAAGTGTCAGTACCTGCAAAATTATAAGTATAAATTGGTTGAACATGAACATGGAGAGGAGTGTCTGAGGTACTAGGAACCTGAGATGATAAACTATCAGAATCCTTAAAAAAAGGATCTATACGAATAATATCAGGTCTAGTCAAGTTATGAGTAATGGATGGAATAGAAAAGAAAGATATATGCTCAAGAAATACAAATCAACAATAGTAGCAGCAGTAGCAACAATTGATACTTTTAACTCGTCTAAAATATATAGTTCATTCTCCCTACGGCCTGTCCCAATCAGATTTTGAGACTGCAGATCCTATACATAACAAAAAGAAGAAGAAGAAATGACTAAATAATCATCAGAATCACATAAATGACCAATGAAAGCAAGATTTAATTTGAGTTTTCGAATAAGATAAACATTAGGGAAAGACAGGTGAGGTGTGATAACAGAACGAACACCTGCTAAAGGCATGGAAGTGCCATCAACAGTCATAACAGGAATGGTAGGGAAAGGGGACACAAGTAAAAGATGAAGAATCTAGAGACCTATGATGTGAAGCACCAGAATCTAAGACCCATTTAGAACATGACATACCTTAGGAACTATGAGGCAACTGACTTATGGAAGGAGAAGCTAACATTACTTATGGCTGTAAGGAGAGAAACTTTTGAAATTGCTTAGCTAGAGTACTATGATCAGTGATAAAGCCTGATGAAGTTATTGCTGCAATATTGTGATGGTGGTTTATAACCTTAGAGGTGGTCTATAAGCATTAGATTGTGACTGACTGTCATGCTTTCAAACTTGATTCTATTGTCTAAACTTCGGACACTAGGCCTTCCAATGACCTTTTTTGCTTATAGAAACCGCACTCATCGAATCCAACTCTTGTGTAAGGCTTATTCTACTGATTAGAGAATGGCTTGGAGGGTACTGTTAGTACAAAAGGATTTGAAGCGGAAAGAATTATCTTTTTAGAATAAGACTAAAGACGTATTTCTCCATCCAATAACTCACTAACAACAGAGTTAACAGAAGATAGTGGAAAACGATTCAGAATTGAACCTCTAAGTCCTTCAAAATCACTGTGAAGTGCTGTTAAAAACTGTACCAATCGTTATTGCTTTCTATGCTCAATATAGGCACCACATGCCTTTAATTTTGCCGATTATGTAAGAGCTAATTGATCCCAAAGATTTGTCATAGCATAATAAAACTCCTGAATACTCATATTCTTCTGATGACGAGCTCGAATGTCATTCTCTAACTGATATTGCTTTGCAAAATTTGATTGCATGAATAACCTTTGCAGTTAATCTCAAACCTCATTTGTTGTCTCATAGTTCGCCAACTGCGCGCCTATGGAATGCTCAATAGAATTGTTGATCCAAGTAATAATCTTTGCATTATTTGCTTCCTATGTATCTATCAAAACAACATCCCCTTCCTCAGTATTCTTAGGTATCACATAAGTTCCACTAACATATCCCCACATCTTCTTACTCTTAAGAAAATTTCTCATTACATAACTCCAGTATGAATAATTCTTTCCATTCAACCTCACAATCATAGACAGTAGTTAATCATCTCTTTCAGTGGCTATAATTAACAAACAAAATCAGAACACAAAAGCAATGAAAGACAAAGTACCAAATTGCAGAAACTGAACAGATCTCGCAGAAACAAAACAAATATCTTCTCGAAATTATATGATTACTCCAAAACACAACACAAATTGCAGAAACTGAATGCAAATATTAAATTGCAGAAGTTGAAGGAAAGGTAAAAATACCAAATTTTGTAGAAGCGGAAAACAAAATATCAGCTCTAATATCATGTTAAGTTAATTTAGATTAAAATAAAATACAAACGAACATAAAAGATAAGGAGGTTGGAATTCTCATTAATTTGTTTATTCTAAAGTGCTTGAGTTAACCTAAATACAAAGAGATTATATATAGATTAAAGTAAAAATATTATTCAACAAAAGTAAATTTATTATTTAACAGTATTCACACCAAACAAGATTGGGTATGGCAACGTATTCCTATTGAACCAGTCCTGGATCATTAGATAACAAGATTGGGTTTTTTAAAAAAAAAAATTTGATTTGATTTTCAGTATTGTAAGGTATGACTGTAACTTGTCCAAAGCCCCGTTGTGTTTTATGCTATACAAATCTTGAGTTCAGCAGCACATAGAGATCCTTTGGCTTTCTTTCTATTTTTTCAACAAGCATAACTGTTATGCTGACAGGAAACATGGCAGGTAATTTGCAAAGAAGATCAAATAACAAGGACTTGAAGGAAGAGCTAGAATTACCCTTCTTTAACATGGATGCGTTGGCTTGTGCAACAAATAACTTTTCTGTATCCAATAAACTAGGGCAAGGGGGTTTCGGACCTGTTTATAAGGTAATAATTATCCATAACAGTCATGCAATATAGTTTCTGAGTGTTCATGGTACAAACTCCAGCCACCAATGGAGTTCTGTGGTATTGAAATTGTTCCACTACAGAACCAACCTTTTTTTAACATAAAAGGATGACTGATTGGAAAGAATTCCTGAACGTATGATTTGCTTGTGATGCTGAGTAATTATTTACAGGGAACATTAACAGATGGACGAGAAATAGCTGTCAAGAGGCTCTCTAAGAATTCACGACAAGGACTTGATGAGTTCAAAAATGAAGTCAAACATATCGTGAAACTTCAGCACCGAAATCTTGTGAGGCTTCTTGGATGCTGCATTGAAAGAGATGAAAACATGTTGGTCTACGAGCTTTTGCCTAACAAAAGCTTGGACTTCTACATTTTTGGTATGAATCTCACAGAACTTTTCAAAAAGCTATTCCAATGTTTCAAATCAATTGTTTAGCCATCTATTGCGCATCGTTCAAAGCCCTTCGGAAGGTTGTTTTGTAGGGGAAGATTTCTCCACTTTCATGCTGACAAATTCTGCCATATATGTATATGTAATTGCAACTCAAAATTCACTGATCGTAACTTATCATCTCCTTTTTTCTAGTTCCTTCACCAACATTTATGAATCTGATAAGAGATGTAATGGATTGACTTGGGCAGATGAGACTCGAAGCTTCCTACTAGATTGGCCTAAGCGCTACAACATCATCAACGGGATTGCTCGAGGACTCCTTTATCTTCACCAAGATTCGAGACTAAGAATAATCCACAGAGATCTGAAAACCAGCAATATTTTGTTGGATGACGAAATGAATCCAAAAATCTCAGACTTTGGCCTGGCTAGAAGTTTTGGAGAAAATGAAACTGAAGCCAATACTAATAAAGTGGCTGGAACGTAGTGAGTGTCTTCATCTCCATCATACGCATTTTATCTTCGTAGTCTGCAAATGGAACTTAAAATTCTATGAATACATGCAGTGGTTACATATCTCCAGAGTACGCAAATTATGGACTCTACTCGCTAAAATCAGACGTCTTCAGCTTTGGAGTATTGGTGTTAGAGTTAGTGAGTGGCTATAGGAATAGAGGATTCAGTCACCCAGATCACCACCTCAACCTTATTGGGCATGTAGGAGTCAAAGCTATGTTACTTATTATCTTTAATTTCAATATATTCTTGAGTACTTTTTTCAGAAACCAGATGCCTGCACATGTTTAATGAGACCTGAACACTTTAAATCTTCAATGGGTTATTTATTGACAGCATGGTTTTGTTTATCAGGCTTGGAGACTGTTCAAACAAGGCAGGCCTCTGGAACTGGCTGTGGGATCAAAAGTTGAAACACCCTATTTGTCTGAAGTGCTACGTTCAATTCACGTGGGGCTTTTGTGTGTGCAAGAAAATCCAGAAGATAGACCAAACATGTCATATGTGGTTTTGATGTTGGGTAATGAAGATGAATTGCCTCAGCCTAAACAACCAGGATTTTTCACTGAAAGGGATCTTGTTGAACCAAGCGATTCATCGAGCGAGAGCAAACCACCTTCGGCAAACGGATGCTCAGTTTCAGTGTTAGAGGCAAGATAGATTACTTGTATTTTTATTCTTATGAAAACTAGTGTGCTTGTTTTGCGTGGTCTCGATGTTTGTGATCGTGTGCTCATAAAAACTCTGCTGAATGTTTTCCATTGCAAGGTTAATTTATAGGAAATTATTAACATATTTCAGTGAAAAAATAAAAAGGGGACTTGAGAGGCTAAAATTTAACCCCAATACAAATACAACTCAAGCTTTCAGAGGAGAGGGAATTAAGCAAACTAGGCTCTCGGCTCCATTGAGGCCTGAATTTGGATGTATTGTAAAATAATTTTTTGCACTACAAAACATTATTTTATCCCAACTTAGATTTGAACTTGGGTCTGGCCCTTAAAGATTTACCAGTCCAGTCCATGAATGGTAAAATTGATTAGTTTTTTTCTGGAAGGATTTTTGTAGATCTGAACAGTTTTTTCAGCTCAAAAGACATGTATTTTAAAGCTCCGAATGTTTAGGTTTAATTCAAATTTTATGGAAGGTAATCAAAGCTAATAAGAGAATTTTATCAGCTTTTGGTTTCTAAAATTGTCTGTAAAAGAGATTGAAGAAGAGTGTTTTCAAGCTGGTTTATCTGCACTGTCTAGATAGATTTTTCTACAAAATTTGACATTCTTTTTCACATATTTTGCATCTTAAATCCTCTGGTTTTTTAAGCTTTATTCCTTTTTTTTTTCCTCATAATATAGATCATAGTTTTAATCCTTGTAGAAAGACATTAAGTATAATTTATTTGTATTTGTTGAACATTGTTTACGAGTGCACCTAAAGAAGACAGTGATGTTGAAATCCTGTGAGACTTATTGAAGTGAGTTTTTTTACACGAAGGGAGGAGCAATAAAGCTTTAAAGATAAATGATTTTAACTTTCCCAAAAAAAAAACAAATTGAGATTGGTAATATTCTAAAATCTTCAACAAGTCTAAATATTGGCTTAATATGCATGTTATCATTTTTTTATTGCACGATTATCATGTTCTTGTTAGGTTTTAAAATCTATACACGCATTGATAACTATAAATTTAAGGTAAAATTTTAGAGTCCCTAGGATTTCATTAGATAGATCTAGAGTTGTATCGTTTGCATATGAATTATGTGACCAAGTGCTCACGAGTAGGGGCGGAGCTAGGGGGAGGTTAGCGGGGGCCTTAGGCCCCTGCAAAAGTCTTAAGATTTTATAACTAGACCGAACTACTTTTAAAAAAAAAATGGAAAACATTGTCATTTTCCATTAAAGATATAAATCTCTAATTAATAATAATTTAGATTAGTGCATCTCTCTTCGTGAGTGTGTAAGGATGAGTTTTCTCTCTTATTTTAGTTCTCTAACAAACTAAATCGACTTATCAAAGAACAACTGTCTTTATGTTGTCATCCTATACTTCTTATTCACAAATTGTTATTTATTGATGGGGTAATCAGATTCTAATAGTGTTGGTGCCTATGTTCAAGGTTATCTCTGTGTCACACGTCCAAACCTGATTTCTTGGCTTTTCAAGAGTTGTATCGTTTCCATATGAGTTATGTCATTCTCACAAGCAGAGGCAGAGCTAGGGGCAATTTAGTTGGGGCGAAGCCCTTGCAAAAGTCTTAAGATTTTATAACTAGACCCAACTCTATTATATATATATATATATATATATATATATATATATATAAAGGAAAATGCTATCTTTTTCCATAAGAGATATAAATCCCTAGTTAAAACGACAATAGCCACACCAGCAACCTAAAATCCTCCCCTCCTCTATTGTTTTCCCTGGCCATCACCCACCAAAATCCTTCAATTGAGACGTTCTAAAATTCTCCCTACTTTTTTCTAAGCCACAACAAATAATATTTAATGGGCAACAATATAGTTTCCATATATGGCATGGACTCCATATTAATGTGGAATCCTTATGGGGTATGAAAACAATTATTTTATCCATATTATAATAGAAATCTATCATTAAATAAATTTCCAAGTCCGCTAAAAATACTTTGCAAACAAGAAAACTAAAGAGGAGACAACTTTAGATTTGATTCTCCTAACTTGTACGAAGTTAAGAATAATGGAATGTGTTGGGTTGTGCCTTAGCCAACCTTCCTATTTATATAGAGGCAGCAGGACATTGCAGTAACTCTAATGATTACAACATCCTATATTAGAATCCTATTCTGATTGATACATGAGTAACTGTAATGAATACAACATCCTATATTAGAATCCTATTTTGATAGATACATGAGTAACTGTAATGATTACAACATCCTATATTAGAATCCTATTATATAATATGCCCCCTCAAGCTGAGGGTGGGGGATCAACCCGAAGCTTGAATCGAAAAGCAGTAAAGGATGCAACAAGAAGCGGTTTAGTGAAGACATCGACAAGTTGATCCCGAGAGGGAACAAAACGAATCTGAATTTCTTTCTTGGCAACACAGTCACGGACAAAGTGATAATCCACTTCAACATGCTTAGTACAAGCATGGAAGATAGGATTTGTTGAGAGATAGGTAGCACTAAGATTATCACACCAAATTGTAGGTGTAGAGACTGAGGGAACCTGCAAATCTGGTAACAAGTATTGAAGCCAAATGACTTCAGCGATACCATCAGCAAGGGCTTTATACTCAGCCTCAGTAGAGGAGCGAGCAACATTGCGTTGCTTGCTGGATTTCCAAGAAATCGGTGTCTGACCAAAAAAGACAAGATAGCCGCTCGTAGACTTGCGATCATCAATACTACCAGCCCAATCTGCATCTGTAAAGCCATGTAGAGCAAAAGAGGAGCCTCGAGTGATATGGAAACCATAAGATGCCATACTTTTAAGATAGCGTAATATACGTTTGACAGCGGCCCAATGAGAATCTGTAGGAGCATGCATAAACTGACAGACTCTATTAACAGCAAAGCATATATCTGGATGGGTGAAGGTAAGATATTGAAGAGCACCCACGATTTTGACGAAATCGTGTAGGATCAGAGAATGAATGATCCGGTAATAAAATGACTTTCGAAGGGGAGACTGGAGTATCAACTGGTTTGCAGGAAGTCATACCAGCTCGGGTGAGGATGTCAAGAATATATTTATGTTGACGCAGCATTAAACCCATACTAGTAGACTGAACTTCAATACCCAGAAAGTGAAGTGAACAACACCTAAGTCACGAAGTTTGAACTCAGAACTGAGTAACTGTATATGGTGATGGAGCATAGCAGAGTTGCTACCCGTGAGCAGAATATCATCAACATACACCAGGAGATAAAAGATATTAGTACCATCAGATAAGATAAACAGGGAGGTGTCAACCTTGGAAGCTCGGAAACTGATGGAGAGCAAAAAATCACTTAGACTAGTGTACAATGATTTGTGCAATCTGCACACATAAGATTGAAGAGAAGAGTCAATGAAATCTGGAGGCTGTTTCATGTAGACCTCTTCAGTAAGAACACCATTGAGGAAGGCATTATGAATATCAAGCTGATGAATCTTCAAATTTCACGAAACCGCGATAGAGAAAACCAATCGGACAGTGGCCTGCTTAATAACTGGACTGAAGGTTTCAGAATAATCAATACCTTCCTGCTGGGTAAAACCTCTAGCAACAAGGTGCGCTTTATAGCGCTCAATACTACCATCAACACGACGTTTGATCCGATATACCCATCTACTGCCAACAACGTTCATCGAAGGATGAAATGGAACCAAAGACCAAGTGCGATTTTCACGTAAAGCGGCGATCTCATCACACATAACATTATGCCAAACTGCATACCGGTCAGCATCAGAGAATGCAAAAGGCTCAGAAGAGGGAGAATACAGTACCCGTGTGGAGGTACAAGTAGCGGCAGCGAAAGCAACTAGATTAGCTGTCTTCGGCTGCCGCGATCTAAGAGTTATAGGATGTCTGCTGTGTGCTGGTGGAGATGCAGGGGAAGACGTTGTAGCGAGGAGACCTGTGGAAGCTGATAAGAAGACAAATCAACCATAAGTTGCAGACCAGCGGGAGAGGATGATAAAGAAATAGCCTCAAGCACAGGACTGTCAACAAAGGAGGGGCTGGAAGTAGAGACTGAAGTTCCAGAAGTGCTGGCCAAGGAGGGTGAAGCAAAGGAGGGACTAGAAAGTGCCCCAAGACCATGAGGAGAGGAGACCAATTCACGATTTGAACCTGCATCATAAGGGTTAGATAAACAAGCATAGGATGATGGCCAAGGGATGGGTGGAGGCTGTGGTCGAATGGCTGATTGGAGTGGCAAAGCGGAGTATTGTGGGCTGTTTGGGTGGCTAGTGAAAGTGGGTGGCGGTGGGTGGTTTAGCAAATTTGAGAGGGTGACAGTAGCGAGTGGGGTGGGGGTTGTGGTGGAGACCTTTGCAATCTGTTCAGAATTATCAAATGGAAACACGTGTTCATGGAAGCGGACATGACGAGAAATATAAATACGGTGAGATGCAATGTCAAGACATCGATAACCAAGATGCGAGGAACTATATCCAAAAAACACACATAGAGAGGCACGAAAATCCAATTTATGATTATTATATGGACGCAGAAAAGGAAAACAGAGACACCCAAAGGTACGTAAAAAATAATAATCAGGAGACCGTTGAAATAAACAATCAAACAGAGAGCGATGGGCAAGAATAGGAGTAAGCATGCGATTTATAAGATAAACAGGGGTTTCAAAAACATAATTCCAGAATCGAAAAGGTGCTTTACATTGCCCTAAAAGAGTAAGACCTGTTTCCACAATATACCTATGACGACGCTCTACTGTTCCATTTTGTTCATGAGTGTGGGGACAAATCAGACGATGATGAATACCAATGGTCTGAAAAAATTTGGAAAATTTTCGGTATTCACCGCCCCAATCAGTTTGAATAGATTTTATTTTTAATGAAAATTGACGTTCGACAAGAGTCTGAAATTGATGAAAAACAGAGTAAACATCATACTTGGCAACGAGAGGACAATACCATACATATTTAGTATAAGCATCAACAAAGATAACAAAATAACGATAGCCATCTGAAGAAAAAGGAAGAGCAGGGCCCCATACATCACTAAAAATTAATTCAAGTGGAGCAGTAGTTTTGTGACCCGTAGGTCCTAAGGACAAACGCGATGATTTTCCTAAAGGACAACTTTGACATTGAAAATTAAGATGTTTTTTGTTACAAATAATCTTATTTTTCAAGATTAACAATTGAAAAATACGTGAAGTAGGATGACCTAGTCGACAAAGGCAGAAGTGCAGGGAGACCAATAGGCTTGAGGAACTGACATGACAGAAGACTTGGTCAGGGCATAGAGACCATCTTTACTCTGACCTGAGAGAAGGACTTCATGGGTGTTGAAATCCTTGACATAAAACACACAAGGGTGAAATTCAAAATAAACATTATTATCAAGACAATTTCTGAACAGAGAGCAGAGGTTTTGTGATTGCAGGAACATGAAGAACATTAGATAAGGTGAAAGAACGATGTGGTCTATATTTTTGTATGACCAAGATGAGATATAGGAAGGCCCTTACCATCACCAACATGCAAATTATCATTACCAAGATATGGTTCTAAAGCGGTCAAGGTGGCAAGATCAAGTGTGACGTGTTGATTGGCACCGGTATCTGGAAACCAATCAACAAAACTGGTTGAGGAGAGATTGTGCTGCACCAGGTTGGCAGTAGGTTGTTGGCCATAACCTCACTACTGGAATTGAGGGCAATGGGGAGCTGTATGGACAAAATTCTGACACAGTTGGCAACGTGGATTCTGCCCCCTATTGCGCTGCCAAGAGCCCTGCCTATTTTCACCGGAGGAGGAGTTTTGGAAGCTATGGTGATTAGGTCTGGAGCCAGCAAATCGGTTGCCTCTGTTGTTGGACTAGTTGGGACGCCAACCAACGTTGAAGCAGCCCCTGCTGCGGCCAGAATTGCAGAAAGTCTGGCGCTGCGCAACAAGAGCAGAACATGGAATGCTGGGGGTGGGCAGCAGAGGAGCATGTATGGCAGCAGAAGATTTGTGAAGAAATTAATGTGTGAGGAGATGGCTGTGAAGATCTGTATATAATAAAGGTTCAGCCTTGGTAATAAGACTGGTAACTAAGTCTTTAAACTCTCCCCGAAGACCACGAAACACATATAAATTGAAATCTTCAAGTGAAACTGGCCGACCAGCAGCGGCCAATTCATCAAATAAGGCCTTCGCTTTTTGCATAAATTGAGTTATTGATTCATCACCCTATCGAAGATCCTGAAGAGAGCCATGAAGTTGCATAATACGAGAGTTGGAGGTGGAAGCGAGAGCTCACTCAAGAGTGCCCCAAGCTGAAGAAGAACTTTGACAGCCAACAACATGATGCAAAACTTCCATAGATAGGGAGGAAAGAAGAGCACTTAGAATGAGTTGGTCCTGTTGTTTCCAGGTTTGAAAAAATGGATTTACCTGAAGAGAGATACCATCATGGGCAAGAACATGTGTTAATGGACATGTGTTGGAGCCATCAACAAAACCAAAAAACTCCTTGGCCTAGGAGATAAGGCAGCATCTACATACACTAATATAAATAATTGGTGTTTGTTAATTTGAGGGAGATGACTTGATGAGTGTGAGAAAGGGAGATAATGCTTGCGGCAGTAGAGGCAGCAGAGGCAACAAATGTGGGTTGCAAGAGGAGGCGTTCACCAGCCATGGCAGAGGAGAATCCATGCGGTGACGCAGTAGAGGAAAGCAGAGGAGGCGCTGCAAGAGAAGAGGGCTGCACTGTCGGAGAAGAAGAAAGTTGAACTGTTGGTGCTACCGAATTTGAAGATGTATGTGGCGGCTATTCCATTAAAGAAGGGAGGCTGTGAGAAAAGTAGGTTTAATTTATTTTAGGGTTTTGTGGCTCTGATACCAAGTTGAGAATAATGGAATGTGTTGGGTTGTGCCTTAGCCAACCTTCCTATTTATATAGAGGTAGCAGAACACTACAATAACTGTAAGGATTACAACATCCTATATTAGAATCCTATTCTGATAGATACATGAGTAACTGTAATGATTACAACATACGAGACTTCTAAAGGATAGCAAATCTGATCCTATCATATTTAAGATATTAAATTCAGATTTATTATTGTTATTATTATTTTCTTCTTAGTTTATGATTTATTTATATATTTGAGTTTAATTGTAGGTGGACATCATATAAGTCCATATAATGGGTCCATTAGAGTTTGTTTCAGTCTAGAGTCAGTATAAATAAAGGCATAACCAGATATGTAAGTTAGACAATTCAAATTAATAAAATTTCTTCAATAGGTGTTGATGTTTTCTCTCAACCCTTCCATTTTGTTTAGGTGTTTCAACACAAGATAATTGATGAACGATGCCATGCTCTTGATATAAAAAACAGGCATATTAAACTCTTGTCCATTATCTAATCCAAGAGTTTAAATATTAGTGTTGAAATGAGTATGAACATAAGCTATAAAGTTGGTAAGAATAACTCTAGTTTCTGATTTGTATTTCATTAAAAAAAAACTAGGTGAATGTAGTGTAATCATCAACAACGGTAAGGAAGAATCTATAACCAGAGTAAAAAGGTACAAAAAAAGATCCCCAAATATCAATATGAACCAATTGAAAGGCTTGATTGGATTTATCAGTTGACAAAGGTAAAGGAAGCCTTTTTTTCTTAGCTAAAGGACTAATGTTGCAGATAGAATTGCTAATAGCTCTTACAGAAGAATCAGAACTACTTGGGACATTAATTTTTTATGCTGGAATATGGCCTAAACAAAAATGCAAATTATCAGAGGCAACAATACATGATTTGACTAATGAACTAGAAGGCAAGCCAATAGAGCTGGGAAGGATTTCAATATTAGATTGAGCAAAAGTCTTTGAAGATGGTATAGGCTAGATTAAACTTCAGCAAGCCCAATCATCCTCCATTTGCTTAAATGCTGCAAGATACATTTTGTTTGAAGAAAACATAATCCAACAGAATTATCAGCAATTAATCTTAAGACAAAAACAAGATTGACATTAAAGGATGGAACATAAAGAGCATTGTGTAAAATCATATCAGGAGAAAATTTAATAGTTCCAGTAAAAACAATTGGAACCATTTGACCATTTGGTAAATGAACCTTGGAAGGAGTTCTAGGCAAAATAATTGAATAAAAAAGAAGAGGGCTATAGATCATATGATCTGTTGCTCTTGTATCAAGAATCCAAGTGAGTTGATTCTGTGATGAAGAAATTATAATTGTCCGACTGTACGACTTGATCAATGTTAAAAGATCCCAACATATCCTCTTAATTTAAGGGTGATTTTTTTTTATTTACCAAATATTTGGCAGAGTTTTGTTTGTATTTACGACATCCCAAGCTATCAACTACTATCAATTTACTCAATCAACCCATCATCATAAAGTCCCATAATTCTGGACCTTATATCGAACATCATAATTCAACACCTCATTCAATCCACACAATATATATATATATATATATATATATATATATATATATATATATATATATCGTACAAGTAAGTTCAATTTGAACATAGTCCACATATCATATCATAAAGCTTAAAAGAAAATGAATACTAACTTGCAAAGAAAGCATTTATAACATAATAAGTGTTCTTAAACATTTCAAAAGGATTAATTACAAGATAACTAAAATACTACATGCTAAGCTGAACTTTTATAAATATATCAAGGTTTACACAAAAGTATACTACATAAACGCGTTAATTCCCTTTTGTTTAAGTTAAATATTAACATAAGCTTGACAAAGTAAAGTCCTAAACTAATTATCTCTATGGATATTTGATGGACCTGTTACATAAAAAAACATACCATTATATTGATAAAGAAATATATATATATGCTCATGTAATGTATACGAATGAAGTATTAATTTTCTATCGGATCCATAAGAATTCTAACAAAGAACTTAAATTTTACTTATAAATCTTTTAAACCCAATAAACACTCATTTGCATATTCATAATTTGAATACTCGTATCTACTTGCATGAACCGGGTGACCTTGCAAAGTCTAATCTTGTGATTCATTTCCCGGCAATCCTATCATGGATGCCATTAGCCAAAGCTAATCTTTCCCCGGCAATCCGATCATAGATGCCATTAGCCAAAGCTAGTCTTGTAATTCATCTCTCGTCAATCTTATCACGGATGCCATTAGCCGAAGCTAATCTTGTAAATACGCTAGACTTTATTTATACTTGACATGATATTTATTGTAATTGCATTTATCAGAAGAATTTTAAATTGTATAAGTGCAAATAGGAGGAAGATCACGCACCTGCTTCGTCTGTCTCGCAACCTCCCCTAACAGAAGATCCAATCCTGGTTGCTCCTCCTAAATCACACGGAAGTTTTTGGTTATGATTCCTTCAAGCCGATATTATAGAGAATCCATATTCATCCATTACTCATATGTTACTTTCTATGCATGTTCATTTCCTCATAATAACATACACACATATATCATGTATATTTTCAGAGTTAGTATCTCAATGTGCAAGTGTTCATATGACTTAATTCTTTTATATTCTTATATACAGTATTCACGTGAAAGTTTAATGTTACTATCTAACTTTGAACTGTTATTGTCCAACCGTTACTGTTTAGACATTCAACTATTACTATCCAACCGTTACTATCTAGACATTGAACTGTTATTGTCCAACTATTACTGTCCAACCCTTACTGCCTAGACATTGAACTGTTATTGTCCATCTATTACTGTTTAGACATTGAACTATTACTGTCCATCTATTACTATCCAATAGAATCAGTCACCACTCAGTCTCGATTGGTAACCCATAACTGGAGTTCTACATAGTTACCATCCAAATCTACAATTTATAACCCAATCCTAATTCCCTCATCCTCCTGCTCGAAATATCACTGAAAGTCAGGATATGAATATGTCCAGATTCGTCACCCCCTTCCCTTCACACAATACTTTCATAAACTACATGAATTAACTTACTTTTAACAACAAATACTTTTTCCCCAATTCATGTCTAAGAACCCTAACCTATAATTCAATATCAAGGCATCAATTCATTATCAAATTTGAAATGAATTTTTAATATCATGTTTAGAACACCTTACCCAGTATGAATTGAGATTTTGATCTTCAACAAGTTGAAGATTTTCAACTCCCTCCTTTCTTTTTTTCTTGTTAATCCCTTGCACACAAGTGTTTATCCCATTTATAAACCCTTAATCTTAGATGGGTTCTTGAAATTTTAGTGTTTCTCTCTTGATTTTGCAAGAATGGATGCAAAACTCCATATTTCCTTTCCTTATGGTTCCTGCAGATTTTTTTGGTGAGGAGAGGGTATTTCTACTCTATAATTTTTTTATTTGCATTTAGGCCCCCGTTTTCCTTTAAGTGTATTATTCTCTTCAATTACATCCAACCCTTAACAGTACCGGGTTTATTATAATGTCTCGAATTATTTCACCCGAAAATTTATATTAAAAAATTTCTAAATTCTTGTTTTTATTTAACCATATGCATGAATTTCTTCACTTTTATTTATTTATTTTTTTTCTCGGGGTTTACAGAAATGGTTTGACAAGAAAAAGACATACCTGATGCAGATGCAACATTAGTAGTAGAGTTTGAGTTTGAGTTGCAAATGCTATTCGCAGGAGTGAGCAGACTTTGGATTTGCTCGTGAGAGAAACAATGTTGGGAGTGCCATAATTTTGCTCCAAAACAACAGTATTGTTTGCAATGGATAACCTTTGAAAATTCTTGCCAACAGTTAGTGTATAAACAAATATTTTTCCTCTTGGTCCCTTCCATCCATGAGGGTATCCAATTAGCTGAAAGTATTTATTAACAAGATGTCCTGAATAACCATAATGAGAGGCTGAGCTAGAGAAGCTAGAGAACCATCAATAAAGGCAATTTAATTTTTCATTGTTAAAGCAATTGACATGGATCGACTCCATGCAATGTAATTCTCACCAATGAAGATCTTAGAGACTAGAAGAGCACCAGGATTATAAGAAGGATGCAAGTAGTACCAACTAGATGAATCATTAGAAAAGTTCTAAATAGAGGCATTAGATGAACAATTATATGTCGTAGAAGCATTATCTCCAAGATGATCACACATTGTGAAGTTTTGGAAAGATCAAGAAAATGGTGAAAAGAAATGTGTAGACAGATATCTAATTATCAGAAATGTGCTATGATACCATGTAAAACTGCACAAAAATAATTTGTATAGAAGAGAAATGTGAAGCTTAAGAGAAGAAAAATATGTTCTGCTTGAAAAGTAATTCCCCTTTCTTTTGATATATCTTCAATATATAACTTTCATGTATTTTAAGGTGCTTGAACTATGTATGGATTTTTATTTGAAGCATGTATTTTAAGGTACTATGAATTTTTATTTGAAGCATGAATTTTTTTTTATGTATTTTAAAATTCCTTACGATTTTAGGATTTTACGATCCGAGTTTGTTTAGTACTTTCCGTGCCGTGTCAAAATCGCGATTTTAACAACCTTGCCTACATCTATCCTCAGTCGTTCCCCCTTGTAGCCGGCCAAAGCCTTTCCTTTCCCTCGACTAAAACTGATCCAAACCTTCAGATCCCTCAGTCATTTCAACCTCCCCTCCTTTTGGATTTTGGCTTTCTTCCCTTGCATTTCCTTCCTGGTTACAGCCTCCTTGCAGCAAACTCGAACCTTCCTTCAGCTGGCCACACACCTATCATTTTCCTCTATAAACACAGAGCCTCTCCCTTATAGAAACCAGCCGCTGCTCTTCTTCCTCCAGCCACTCACAACAGATCGGCCTCTCCCTCTGCAGCCGGACAACGGCAGCAAAGGCCAACCACCGCTGCCACTAACTAGAGTGAAGACCATGCAGCAGCAGCCCACGCATGGCCATTCCCTCTTGGTCTCGCCACCACTTGAAACAGAGAAGAAGATGAAACCAAGAGAGAAGCAGATCTAAAGGAGAAGAGAGAGAGGTAGATCCGAAAACAAGGAAGAAAAAGCTTAAAATCAACTGCCATTTGTTGTGTTTTCTTGGATTTTGCAGGTGATGGGGTCTTCACGGGCGATAGGAAAGTGAAGAGAGGAGGAGGCCATTACAGCCCCCCCTCCACGCAGTCTGGATTTTGTGACGGCGCGTGGGTTCACACGCCACCAGTGAAAGTGGCGTGTGGAGGAGACACACCGCCACTGTTCTTGTGGTTCCAGAAGGACTTCCCTGCAATTCCTGGAGTTTTAGGGGCTGTTTTTTGTAATTTTAAATTGTTTAATGTAATTTTTGTTTAGTTTTGAATTTTTATAATTTGTAATGTGGATGTAAAAAAGAAAAGAAAAGGAAAAGGAAAAAGAGAAAAAAGAAAAAAATATAGTGAAAGTAAATGTGTTGTTTGCATTTTTTATGAATTTTTTTTTTTTATTTATGATAAAATTGCAAAGAATAAGGAAGAATTTAATATTTTGATTTGTTCACAGTTTAGAATTATGAACTTACACGTAAGTCATATTTATAATATCTGATGAAAAGACAATTATTAAAACTTTTTTAACACATCAAAGTCACGAAGCAGCTTACCTCAGGTAGGGTGCGTTAGGGGTGCTAATACCTTCCCTAACCACAACCAGTCCCTTACTCACGAATCTCTGATAAGACCAGTACATCCGGTTTCCTAGTAGCCCTCAATTAATTACTAGGTGGAGACTCCTAATAAACCAATCAACGAACGAATAACAAAAAATCGCCAAGCCGACGCTGCGCGGGTGACGTGCGACATAGATATTCAGCTGTTTTTCCTCTTATGATGTCATTCTTCTTTCCTGTTGTTTCCCCTCTTATGATATCATGTTCTGCGTATTCTGTCATGATAGGTTTTTCAAATTTCTTGCAACTTCTCTTGTTGATTGATAGCTTCCATCTGCGTTCTATTCAGTGAATTTGAGCTATGTTGGTTATTTTTTCCTATCCAGATAGTTCAATTCTACTATTCAAGCGATAGGTTCTACAATCTTACTTCTATTTTATGTTGGGGACTTCTTAATATGTGTCCCATTGAGCCAGTCAGTGTTCCCAGCTGTATTTACTTGGGTTGAAGACTAGTACATGAGGTCTTATGGCTATGGTTGTGTCAACAAGAGGTTCAACAATGGATAAACACCATTGGGGCAGGGTGTTTCAGTCTCGGGACTGCCATGAACTGAAGATTCACATCTAGAATAGAAGGCTCTAACAGCGGGTTGGGTATTCAATGAATGGTATGCTGAGGAGAGGGCAGGGTATATGGCACAAGGGTTATCTAGAATAATCTTCTATAACCTTGTAATTCAGCATTATTAGGCAGTAAAAAAAAGAGAGAGAATAGCTGAGGGACTTAAGAAACACTTAATAAAAATATAATTTCCTTTCAATCTTGTTTTTTGTTCTTGAGTTTTTTTACTCTGGTATTTACTTTCATAAGAGATCATAAATTATAAGATCCTATGCTGATCTACTCCACACATGAGAAACTCTGTATTGCGAGGAACCAGTTGATAGAAGTTTCACAGAGAAGGAGGAAAAGCTCAAACACACTGTTCCATTCACCAGGGTTAGTCAAGCTTGTTATCTCGGTGTATCAATCTATAATGACAGAAGTGTGAACTCAATGTTTAGGGTTTGTGAGGATCAATGAGATTAATATGATGTAGCTCTACTTAAATAGTAGACATAGACGAGAAAACTCTTCTAGTATGGAGTTGACCTGATTTTCAAGTAACTTTCAAAGAACCACACAAGTATCACAAAACAGCTAGTCCATCTAGGTTAGGTGGTAATGTTAGTAGACAAGTTTCAGTGCAAGAAATCATTAATATGAAACCTCTGTTAAGCATGACATTTGCTCCATGTTGCTATGGAGGATCTGAACCAAGTGATGACAAAGATGAGCATCATATTGATAGAGTAGTGGTTGATGGGGAAGATGAGGATGATAGAGATGATAGTGATGCTGAGTTGGTTTAGCTTGTTAATCAATACATGATATCTTCTGCTCCTAAATTTAAGGTTGTTAGTGCGGATGACTAATATAAATGCAATGAGTGGGCTGATACTTTCAGTTTCGCCTATATATCTTGAGAGATCAAACATTTGGTTAGCACATGTTCATTGTACTACTTTAAAACTATTGAGATACATTGTCCAGATCGGGTAATATGATAGTTTGGACTATCTTAGCATATTTTGATTTATATTTATACTAGAGACTACTACACAATATTAGTCGCGAGGGTTAGCACATAGGGGGACTAGATGGTAAATCATGCATCTTACATTGATCTCTTAGATGCTAGGAGATATCATGTTTTTTAGGAGCGGCATCTGACGATTGATATAGATACCTTCATATTGTATCTATCCATTATATGTCATTTCATTACATCGATTTGGTTAAGTTTCCTATAAAATTCGATGCACCATGCCCCCCGATATTTGAGATAGAATCGATTGGTATGCAATCTTATTTTACATTTATTAAATACCAGATTAATTTTATTATGGATGATGACTACTAATTGGCTTTTAATATATGCATATAGATTAATTACTTGGTACGGGAAGCTCAAATATAAGCAATGACTATTTATGAAGGTGTCGATGAGATGTGATGTATCGTGACCAATACCATACTCAATTTATGTTGTGGTGGACTTCAAGTGGTTAGGGAGGTTGCTTAGCAGAAGATGATATTGCTTATCATGAGAGTGTTAGGAATGTTGGTCTGTCCACAAGCACCTCAAACCCATCCACGAGCATCCTAGGTCTATCCACAAGTGTTTTGGCTCTTCCATGAGGGACTTAAGTCCACCCACAAGCTAGGATGTTATTGTTCCTCCTCACACCTACATGGATATTATAAATTTATCATCAAGTTGGAAGAGTTGAGATGATGCTCCAGACCCTTAGACGAGTGCTCTAAACCCTTCTATGAGCTAGATAGATTATTAGATATAGTTTATATGTTATTATATTATGAATAGATATATAGTTAATTTAATTGAATATGTTATGCACTACTTCTGTGAATTGTGTTTTGATGCCGAAAAATTAGTTATTTGTAATTATGTGAATTACTGTTTTTTTCTTTTTTTTTTTGTATGGTGTTGATAGCAGAATAGTCTGCCGGATATTATCTATGATATGCAAGTTGCAATTGACATATGCATAAATGTCTTTTTTGGTTTGGGTTAATGATAACTTAGTTCTAGCGGTTTCGAGTGGTTTTATAAACTAAACATTTAATTTTTATATTTTTAATTGAATTTATAAAATATAATTTTTATCTATTTCATACTATAATTTTTATCAATTTTTTATTTAAAATAGAAAAAAGAAAAAATCAAAGTATATAAATTGAAAGATTGATAAGAAAGATAAGTATTTTTTTTTAAAAAAAATATATTACTAAATTAAACATGATCAAGATTTGTTAAATAGCTATTTAATTATTTTTAACACTACAAGATGAATTAATTTAAGAAAAATCAGCAACCCGTAAACAGTAATTAGGAAATCAAATGCTGTCGTTCCTATACATAGTCTCGTCAACGAAGACTTTTGGGTCATGGGACCCTACTTTCTGTAAATAGTGATGGGAATACATATTGCAGTTTTTTATCAGTATATCTATGATAGGTATATTTGATATTGTGTTTACTCGTATTTTTTTAAAATTTAATTAAAATATTGTTTTTGTTTTAAAATAATTTTTTTAAATATTTTTGGATTGTTTTGAAATATTAATATAAAAAACATTTAAAAAATAAAAATACATATTATTTAATATATTTTTAAATAAAAAATATTTTAAAAATTAACTGCTACCCTAATTCAAAAAAAACCTCGTAAACCAAAGTACCTATTTGACAGTCTTATGTTTAAAATGTGCTCGGTCAGCACTCAGCTATGGATGTTTGGCACTCTATGCATAAAGCTTCCTAATGCTCCTCTCAGCAGTGAGAAAAATTAAAAAAGTCAGCTTCCTTAAATACAGTTTAGTTCCTGAACTATAAAAAAATTATAGATTGATCCTTAGATCATAATCAAAGATTACAACCAAAATTAAAAATGAATTATGGATAAAATTTTAGTATAGTGATGAAGTTATAATATTTTTATTTTGATCCTTCAATTCAATTTGATAAAATTATAATTTAACCCTTAAAATTTACTAAAATTCGAGATTGATTCCTAGAGCATAATTAAAGATTCTTATTAGTATTAAGATCATAAGCTAAGAAGGCATAGAAGGGTAAAAGTCCCCAAGAACATACAATTCCCATCAGACGAGCTGCAAAGAAGGAGCACAAACTGTATCTATAAACTCATTGACTTGCTGCACATCACATTTAAAAAAATTAATTTTGAGCCTAAGTATGTTTTTTTAGGAGGTTCAAAGGTAGGGTGATGAAGACGAAATGAAGATTGGTTGATGCTGAAAAAGAAACTCCAATCTTCTTAATTTTTTTTAAATGATTTTTTATAATTGTAATGTGTTAATGTAAAAAAGTAATTTTGTTTGATATATTTATAATAAAAAAATAATTTTTAAAAATACACCGATCATTCACATTACCAACCAAGTACACAGGAAAAGTTGATAGGAACTTTTGGATAATTAAAATAGACTTTCTGGGTCGTGAATAACAATATATATGTGTGTGCAAGTCATTAGTGCTGCTCCATTGCTTGGCGTGTGTGCAAAGTCATTAGTGCTGCTCCATTGCTTGGCGTAATTATTACTTTGCCTTGGTTTCCATCCGTCTAGAAACAACAATTAATTAGTGGGACATTATTCTGCACAATTTTATTTTTACTTTATTTTTTTATTATTCATATTATGTTTCTGTTGCATTTTTTATACTAATTAACAATTATGTGCATGCTCATGAACAAATGCATCTTTTGGAAAAGATTTATCAATAAATGGATGTATCTAACCTACATGATTGCTTCGATAGGAAAAAATAGCCCTGCTATCCTTTTCAAAAGTCTTTTTAAAAAGATTTAATTTTTTTATTTTAAAATAATTTTTTTTTAGTATTTTCAGATTATTTTAATATACTAATATCAAAAATAATTTTTTTTAAATAAAAATATTATTTTAATATATTTCTAAATAAAAAATAATTTAAAAAACAAGATAATTACACTTCTAAACACTCACAAAGAGGTACCAACTAATTAGGAAAGCCAAATAGATCATTGTATTTGTTGATCATCTTCTATCAGGCAGAGGCCCGAAAATAAGGAAGTTCACTAAGTTGGAGACTGTAAAACCGTTGCAGAAAATATAAGCATAAAATAGAAGGCAATATCTTTACCATACCAACATCAAGCTGTTTTCTAGAGGAAGCAGGTGCGACGTCGTTAGAATCAATCACAAGACAGGTAAATCCATGTATAACAAAACCTAAATCAATTATTTTCACCGTTCTTTATAATTTGATGAAATGAACTCTACTGCTCATATCACAATGTTTTGCATCCTCATATTGAACTTTCACTATATATTTTTTTAATTTCCGGTACGCTGCTCTGAAATTCCTTCAAGTCCAACTTGCAAAATTCTCCATGGTAATAAAAATGAGAAAGATAAAATTGATGTCTGAAAATGAATAATTCCCCATTCAATGTTTAATGCATTAATTATGCTCCCTTGATTCCAAGTCTCGTCAATGAAGACTTTTGGATCATGAAAATATATAGATATAATAGGCAAAGTCATTAGTGCTGCATTATTTTGCATACATATAATTTGTGGTCTTGCTGAGTTTTGAGTGAAGAAAGCTAAGTCTACGAACTGCTTTATTTTTTATTCATTATCCCTCACTCAATTTCTCATCTCCATTATGTTTCCCTTGCACGTTAATCCAACAACTTTATCATCGGTCCTTCTCGGCTCCAATTCAAGCGTCGAGGAAAAGGCTGTTCTCTTTAAATATTCTTTTGACCAAATTACAGCCGGTCATTATACGAAAACTAAAGTTCAATTATTGGAGTTTTTTTTTTTGTTTTTTAACAAAGTTAAATAAATGGTAAAGTAATACAGTTAAAAAAATAATTAAAAAACAAGAATATTTTCACAAATTGCAGATGCTATTTGGGACTTATTTTGAATTTTTATTTTTAAGTCCTGAAAAAAACATATGAGGTATTATTCATTATGTTTTTGTTGCATTTTTAATACTAACTACTAACAATTTCAACTCTCAATTATGTGCTAATGAAAAAATTAGTCCTTCATTGCTCCTATTCAAAAGTTGAGGAAAAGGCACATTCAGATGTGTTTGGAATTTGGAATTGTGGGCGGTAGTAATAATGATTTAAAATATTTTTCACTTAGAAATATATTAAAATTATTTTTTTTTATTTTAAAAAAAATTATTTTTGACACCACACATCAAAACGATTTGAAAACATTAAAAATATTATTTTAAACAAAAATTGTTTTTTGAAATGATATAATTTGTACCACATTCCCAAATACACCAAAAAAAAAGTTCAATTGGTAGCTATACATTGGAGAAGATGTAACTTAATTTCATTAATTAAGGTTTTATCTGAAGAATTGATTCTCTAACTTCATTATATATGTCCATGTTTAAATTCCATTAATTAATTAATATTGCCGCGTTTCCAACACTCACTCACCGTTGTTTTTTAAGGGAAAAAAAAATGCTCTCCCCCTCTCCCCTGTCCCCCACCAACCCTATCCCAACCAAAGCTCACTTCCCTACAAAATCTACGTTGCCACCTTTTTTTTGCCTTGATGACCCTACAATGACACCAATAGACACACTAACACCGAGCCTTACCCTCAAAGGACCGTTCTGGGAAAAGCATACCCAAACATGAAATCCACTTACCCAATACAAAAATGCCCCTCCATCATCCACCCAAACCTTTCCCCTGCATCAAACCAGAGTTCCCTCTCCTCAGAGTCTTGTTTTACCCACTCAGGGGTTTTCACACAAAAATTTCGATCATCCAGTAGCGCAAACCTTTTATTTTGAATGTTTCCCCTCATGGCTCACCTTCATAGAGCTTAGGAAGGAATTTCAAAGATATGGAATAATCACAGAGCTTTTTGTCTAAAAAAGGCTCAACAAATCTGGGAAAAGGTTTGGCTTTTTATCTCTTAGCGATTCTGAAGCAGATATCACAGAGAAGCTTAACAAGATATGGTTCTCTTCTTACAAACTCCGTGTTAACATTGCAAAGTATCAATGCTAGGTTGTAAAAAAAAGGACAGTCCATGTGTCAACGTATTCATCCATCAAAGTTCCAATAAAGCAAAGGGATGGGTGTTCTTACAAAGAGGTGGTAAATGAGAAACCAGTAAGGAATGTCACATACCAAACAAGTGAGGGAGATCGTGAATGGCTGAGTCGTAGTCTGGTTGGGCTTATTTCAAATGGTACGGATTATGCTAAGATTAAAAATAAGATGTTGATGACCTTGCACAACATGGAAGGCTTTCGGTTCCTAAGGGCATCAAAAGCAATCCTCACCTTCAAAACACAACAAGATATGCAGCTTGCGGCATATGAAGAGAAGGAATTTTGGGGACAATATTTTGAAGAATTAAGACCCTGGTGCATCACGGATAAGGCCTCTAACATTTTCTCTTGGATACTTATCTCTGGTCTCCCCATTGTAGCTTGGAATATGGAATGCATTAAACGACTAATAGGGGAGACTGTAAGGTCCTTAGGTATGACTTGACTTCTGTTAGTAAAGGAACTATATCGGGGTTAACAATCTTGGTAGGCAAGCCACCCATGGTTTCTATTAATGGAACAGTTAATCTCATGATAGATAAAGAAAAAGTGGAAATTAACATCTCGGAGATTAAATATGAGGCAGAGAAAGAAAGGGATGCACACGGTTTTGAAGCTCAAGTTTCTTTCCTAGAAATCCTGGATGATTACATGATTCACAATTTGACTGCAAGAGGGAAATGGCAGACATCTACCCCTACGACTTCTAATATTCATCGTAAAGACAAGGAAAAAGGAATAGAAAACATGTATGTCATGGGAGAAGATCAGCAGAGTTGGCCTACATCAAACCTAGCCCGCAGCATGACTCTCAGAAATGGTAAACAGCTTGGTACCATCAAATGTCATGAGGGTCACAGGAAGGCAGCCATTTCAACTGATTCAAATAGTAGTGCTGGAAATGAAGACTCAATCGACTCTTGCATCAAAGCTATCAACCAAAGACTCCAACTATCTCAGCCACCATTAAACCTCCTTGCAGCTTGTGATGAGGTTCGGGCTATGAAAGATATTGGCCAGAAATTAGGTATTGAATTTGGAGCAACTGGTGAGAGTATTGAAGTCACAATACAAGAGGCCATTGACGCAGAACAGGACCATTGGGACAGGTATGTCCAGTAGGCTGTTATGCATCTGTGCATGGTTTTATATGTCTTTTATGATTCTTAGCTGGAATGTGTGCCGGTTGGGATCTAGTTCTAAAAGAAAGGCCATTAAGAAATACATTAAAGATTTTAATGTTATTGTATGTTTTATTATTGAAACAAAACTTTCATGCTCGGACTCTTTGGTCTACAGTCTGTGGTATGGCCATAATATTAAATGGTTCAGCATAGAGGCTCAGCGTAGATCAGGTGGGTTGTTAGCCATGTGGGATGAGGATCTTTTCAGGGTGGATTCAATTGAATATGCTGGGAGCTGGATTAGATTATTTGGCTCCTTTGTTGATGATGCTTTCGATTCCGTGATCACTTGGTATTATGGAGCTAGCTCTAGAGCTGAAAGAGCAGCCTCCTGGTTGGAACTTACTAAACTTAAACATGCATTTTCGGATTACCCTTTGTTTTTAATAGGTGACTTTAATGAGACCTTATCCAAGACAGATAGAAGCAGTGGTCTGCTAGACAGGAGAGGGGCTTCAGAATTCCAAAATTTTATTGATGGCTGTGAATTGGTAGAATACCCGATGGTGAATCATCGTTTTACCTAGTTTAGAGGTGGTTCTACGAGTAGGCTAGATAGAGCCTTTGCTCACTCACAATGCCTATCTCGCTTTAGTTCATTGAAGCTAATTAGACTGGATCATGGTCTCTCGGATCATTGCCCCCTAATTGTTGGTAAGGAACAAGTTAACTGGGGATGGAAGCCATTCAAATGTTTAGACTGTTGGCTCATGGCACCATCTTTCCAAAACACTCTGAAGGCCTTCTAGAAGGAAATTGTGCATGACATCCTTGGTGACTTTCAGGTGATCAAACGAATTAGTGCTCTGTGACTGAAGCAAGGCCAGTGGAATAAAACTAAGTTTGGGAATCAAGACTGGGCTCTACAAAATATCCAGTCTTCTATTCGGCTCCTTGAGGATCAGGCTGAAAGTGGCAAGATTTCTGACTCAGAACGACAAAGGCTATATGACCTAAAGGGAATGCAATGGAAACTCTGCAAATATGTTGAATCCATATGGTGACAAAAAGCGAGACAGTCTTGGCTCAAGCTGGGGGACAGAAGCACTCGGTTCTTTCACATCTCAACAAAAGTTAGGGGATGCAAAAACTATATTTGTTAGCTTACATACAATAAGAAGATTCTCTCTAGTCCAAATGAAATCAAAGTAGGAGCCAAAGCATATTTCTCAAACATCTACTCTGAATCTTTGACTACTAGACCCACGATGGATAGTGCAGACTTTATGAAGCTCAGTGAAAACCAGGCAGCCTGGCTTGAAAGAGAGGTTACTATAGAAGAGGTTCATCTGGCCATCTTTAGCAGTGAAGGCTCCAAAGCCCCAGGACCTTATGGGTTCAACTTTAATTTTTATAAGAAATTCTGGGAGCTAAGTCAACATGACCTGTTCACAATGGTTCTTGAATTCTTCTGGAAAGGCTACCTTCCTAAAGGTATTAACACCAGTTATATTGCTTTAATTCCAAAAGTTATCGGCAACTCCTCTTTTAATGACTATAGACCTATTAGTTTATTAAATAGGCTATATAAGATTATTGCTAAGATTCTTGCCATTAGACTAAAAGCAGTTATGCAGAGTGTGGTTAGTCCCTCCCAGTCAGCTTTCATTGTTGGCAGAAACATTCTGGACTCAATCCTTATTGCCAATGAAATGCTGGATTCCATGAAATCTCGAAGCTGTCAAGGTTTCCTTCTTAAACTTGATTTCAGAAAAGATTTTGATACTGTGTCCTGGTCCTATCTCAATGATGTTATGGGTTACATGAATTTTGGTGCTCGTTGGAGGAAATGGATTATGGCATGTGTCTCATCTGCAAGACTATCTATTTTAATCAATGGTTCCCCTACTTCTGAGTTTACAGCATCTTGTGGTCTGCGGCAGCGGGGTTCCCCTCTCCCCTTTTCGTTTTGTTTGGCAGCTAAAGGCATATCAGTTCTCATCAGTAGGAGCCTGAAAATGGGTGCTTTGTATGGTGTGGAATCTATAGCAACAACATAGATTCATCATCTGTAATTTGCAGATGACACTCTTCTCTTCCTTCCAAATGATCTTCAATGCTTGCTAAATACCAAGAGAATGTTATGTTGGTTCAGTTTATGCTCAGGGCTTAATGTTAATTTCCATAAGAGTAGTTTGGTGGGTGTGGGGGTGGATGGGATATATGCTGAAGGGATTCTAGTGTTCTTAGGTGTAGATGTGATACTCTCCCAATCAAATACTCGGGGCTTCCTCTAGGTGCTAATCCTAAAACGATTTCCATATGGAAACCTGTTCTCTCTCAGATTAGAGGACGGCTCAACTCTTGGAAGAGGCAATTATTATCATTGGTAGGGAGAACAATTTTAATTAAAAGTGTAATCTCTACCATTCCTCTCTATTACATGTCCATCTTCTGCATTCCAAAGACAGTGGCACGCAAGATCACAACCATACAGGCTCAGATTTTGTGGGATGGGAGTGTTGATAACAGGAAAATTCATCGGCTTACTTGGGATACAGTGGCAAAAGAAAAGGACAGGGGCGGTTTAGGTGTTGGGAATATATCAGCAAAAACCAAAGCTCTCCTCTTCGAGTGGATTTGGAAATTGGGAAGCAATGATAAAACTAGTTGGGCAGATTTTATGAAAGCAAAATACAGTCCTCAGTTTATAAATGGGATGCCCACGTTCAAGAAAAAACTTTCAGGGATATGGCAAGGAATCAACTCTACTATTACTAGCTCAAATCTTGATAGCTCTTTTATTCGAGCTGCTTGTAAACTTAAAATGGGTAATGGTAATCATGTTAAATTTTGGTTAGATACTTGGTTGACTGGCTTTTGCTTAGCTAATTCTTATCCGGCCCTCTTCCACCTGTCCTCCTCCAAATCAGGGTTTGTTAGTCATATGAGATACTGGTTAGAGGATACATGGTGTTGTAACCCATTTTTGGGTCCCCATGGAAAATAAATAAATAGCCAAAAGAGGTTAGAAAAATAACAGGAGGCAGAAGCGCTCGGAAAACAGTCAGAAAATTGGTCAAGGAATTTAAAAATACAAGGATTCAATTTTTGACAGTATATTCTTGAAGGATGAAAGCCCTATTGAGAAGGAAAATTTGAATTTTGAGGAGAAAAGCCCAAATTTGGATGTTTATGGACTTAATTGGATTTTTATTTGAATTTATAAAGGATTTGATTGCAAGAAAAATTAATTTTTAAATCAATTTGGGCTTTAATTAGAAGAAATTTAAGTTCTGGGGCCAAAATATATTTTTTAGGAATTTATTGGGTCAAATCAGGGGCTTAATTGCATAAATATTGAAGTTTAATGGCCAATTAGGGACTTAATTGTGAAAAACCGAAACTAGGGACCAATTTGGAAAAATCGGGTAAATAGAGGGGGCTGTTTTGCTTTGGATCAGGGGCCTTATTGAAGAAATTGGAAGTTTATTGGTCAATTGAGGGTTTAATTGCATAAATCAGAGGCCAAGGACCAAAGTGAAAAACACGGTCAACAAGAGGGACGAGGACCGAATTGGCAGGGATGCAATTGAAAAGAACAAAGATCAATTAAGGACTGATTTGGAAAACATATTCTGGCGCCTTTTTTTAAATGAAATGGCGCATTTTATCCAAAACGACGCCGTTTCATGTTTAAAAAAAAAGAAAAAAAGGGGGGGGACCGAACGGTGCCGTTTTGAACGGCACTGTTCCTCCTTCGTCTTCCTCTCTGCACTCGTTGCAGGGTAGAAGAAAAATGGTTTTTTCTTCAAAATCTTCCCGCCTCTCTCTCTTTGGACCCACCGACCAACCCGAAACACTGGACCACCGACCGAACTCAATGGCCGACCATCGGTCACTCGCCCCGCCGAAAGCAAGGTGGCGGTGCTTTGCCTTGCGGATGGTGGCCGACCAGCCGCCCGCGAAACCTGCTCCCCATGCGCACTAATGAAGGGCCCAGCAACCTTTCTCTCCTATAAATAGAGAAAAAAAAAACCGAAGGTGAAAGAGAGAGGGAGAGAACCGAAAGGGAGGAAGAGAACCGAAAGGGAGGAGAGAGAAGGAGAGAGAGAGAGAACGAGAGAGAGAGAAGCTAGAAAGAACCAAACAAACAAAAAAAGAGAAGAAAGAGGAAAGCAGAAAGGGAATACCTGAACAGACCGAAAAAAAAAGGAAACAACGAAACGAAAACACCAAATATCGGAGCACGCCACCGCAGCACCACCAGCGACCGCCTCCTCCACGCCAGGAACGTCCTCACCCCCCTGCATTTTGTTTTGGTTAATAGCGTCTTCCTCCTGCATGCATAATCTTGTTGCATGCAGGAGGATGGGAGGGGAAAATTAATTCCCCTCCCCGTTTTTTTTTCCTCATGGGCCAGACCGATTCTGGCCCAGCCTTTAGGTCTGGGCCGGGTCCGGCCCATAACAGAAGAAGTGATGGCCTGTTGGGCCGAGATCGGCCCCACCCAGTCTGGGCCGTTCGGCCCAAATTTGTTTTTGTTGGGCTGAGTCCGGCCCATTTATTTGGGGTCGGCCCAGCCCCATAATATATTATATATTATAATATATTGTAATATATATGTGTGTATATATATATTATATTAAAAAATATAATAATTAAAAAATATATATTTTGAAAAATCTTAAAAACTATTGTTGATTTTTCTGCATATTTTTGTCAAAGTGGTTTAATGTTGGTTTGTATTTTTATACCGTAAAGATACAAAACCAGTGTTAAAAAATACCCGGTTTTCGTCAAAACATCAAAGATTTTCAGAATAAAAAATGTTTTGCTTCCAAAAAATTTCTAAAAAGCCCTAAAAATGTTGATGATTTTTCCGCATATTTTTATTAAAGTGGATTAATATTGGGCTGTATTTTTATACCGTAAGGATACAAACCCAGTATTAAAATACCAGATTTTCGTCAAAGCATAAAAAATAATATTTTCCAAAAAAAATGTTTTTGTTTTAAAATACGGCCTAGTCTCTCCAATATATATATATAAATATTATAACATCATATTTTCACACAACAAAGAAAATTTTCAAAACAATATATGTATTAGCATGCATTTTGGCTTTAATAACCAGTTTATTCAAGCCATGAGAACTAGGCCAATATTTCAAAAATTCAAATTTTTTTTTCTTTTAGTATTTGGGATTACGAATTTATACGTAAAACGTATTCCTAAATATTATTAATAAAATTTTGATATGGACGTTAGAACAGTTAGGTTTTTACCCGATAAGATAAAAGAACTTCTTACTGAGGAGGATTTTTCTTGAACCATAGACAGACCAACAACTAGAAGTACAATAACACCTTAGTTTTTATCAGACAACAAACAATGCAGCTTACCTTAGGTAGGGCGTATTTGGGGTGCTAATACCTTCCCTTTACGCAACCAGTTCCCGTATCCGATCTCTGAGACCAGTTTAGGGTTCCTAGTGACCAAAATACTAGGTGGCGACTCCAAAGAATCAAATCAATAAAACAAAAAAAAATCGCCAGTCGAACCCGGTATTTGGATTTTTTTTTTAGGGTGCGATAGAATGGCGACTCCGCTGGGGACCTTGTAGACTAAGTTTTGTTTTTGTCTGGTTTGTTTGTGTGTTTTGTGTGTTTATTATTAATATGCCTTTTCGTTTATTTGCATATTTGTTTTTTATTTTACACATATTATTTATACATTGTATACAATTGTCTCATGCATCACTTGCATTAATTTTGAGAAGCACACACAAGCTTTAAGTTAAGTGGGGAATTAGCGATTTACCCTAGGACTATTGGTCAGAGTTTAAATGCGTGAAACACCCAACTCATATCTAAGTGCCTGCTTGGTAATGGTGGGCATACGTGTCTTAACTGTTCCTTGCAACACCCCCATACTTCTTTACGAAGAACGTCACTGGGCAGATATGAGACCCGTCGAGACTAGATAGAAAAACTACCCACTCTCACTTAATGAATAGAGCTTGTCTTTAGGTTATGAATCTTATTTTCATTTGCATCACGATTAATGGTTAAATTCATCAACTCAGGTTTTGAGCTGAAATCATGACTAAGTACCTCTCTTTCCAAGAGTATGGACAAGAGTCTGAGTTGGCTCAGATTGCCAAAGGAAAATGCCCAAGAATCGATGCTAGTGGGTTACCATGCATTACCAAGGTAAATCACATGGTAAACGACTTAGGAAAGTTATTGCCTGTCATGGAATATGTTGACGAGACGTTGTTTGAAAGGCGATATGGGAGAATTGCACAAATAATGAGGTTGCCTGTACAAGCAGCGGCGATCAAAGCCCTTCTGAATTTTTGGGATCCTAGTTATCGGTGTTTTACCTTTGGAAACATCGATATGACACCCACCTTGGAAGAATATGAAAGAATTCTGAATTTTCCAAATGCTAACCACAAAATCTACCACCGACGCAGATTTGAAGACACAGCTTCGGAAGTAGTCAGTTTATTAGGCTTAGGAAAGATCAGCCAGTGTAGAGTCGCCGAAGGGGGTTTTAAATGGAAGGTCATTGAAGCCCGAATGAAGAAAAATGCCGAAGATGGCAAGTTGGGAGACGAACGATATAGGTTGGTGGCCTTCGCCATTTTTGGACTAGTGTTGTTCCCTTCTGAAACCGGGGTCATCAGTTTAGAAGCAGCAAGTGTCTTCGTCGAATATGAGCATGACCGGATCAATCCTTCCTCAGCCATCTTGGGGGAAACCATGTTATCTCTCAATCACTGCCAAACACATGGAAAAGGAGCTATGAGATGCTGCATCCCTATGTTGTACCTATGGATAATCAGTCATATCGAAGCACCAAGAGACATCTTCAACAACTTTTGGTGGTTTGACTTGCGACCGTTAAAGATTACCATAGATGAGACTTGGAAGAATTGGGATGAGAAGGCATGGAGGGATAAGTATGCAGCATTGCCAAGTAGCAACTTCAAATGGAAAGCGCCGTGGATGAACAACGCTATTTGCACAATGAGCTGCGGAAGCAAGATATGGGTTCCTTTGATTGGTGTAACTGGTTACATCAGCTATGCGCCCGCCCTCGTAACAAGGCAGTTAGGCGGAAGGCAATATACGCCAAGAACCTTGGGTTTAGCTGATTTCATTGGGTTATTCAAGCACCAACCGTTTATCGAAGAAATGGAGCTTATCCGACAGGATTGGGAAAGACCCTTGAAGGTGAAAAGAGAAGAAGGAAGCAGTTTTGAAACCTCATTCAGCTAGAATTACACAGTTTGGAGGAGTGAAGATTCTTTTGAAGTAAAGGGTCTCTCTGCACAAGAAGCAACGATAGAACCACAGAAAAGAAAAAGAATGGATGATGAGGAAGATCTAAGACAGCAGCTAGAGCAGTGTAGAATAGATCTCAGCAAAAGTAAGAGGCAGCAACAACTGTTAGAGAACCAGTTAGAGGAAGAAAATACGATGAGGGTTTTCTTGAATCAGCGGTTAGAAAAACAAGAGAAGCAGTTAATATCTCCAAATGAATGGCAGAAAAGGGCCGAGGTAGCTGAAGAGATAACAACGGGGGTCCAGGCTGAGTTAAGGAGACGAATAGCTGATTATGATGAGTTGGTCAAGAAGAATGGGATAGCAGAAAAAGAGTTGGCTAAGGTTAAGAGGTCAACAAAAGGCGTGAATGTTGATAAGGAGACGATGGATTCTTTGAAGAAGGGAAGAAGCCTTCTTTTAAAGAAAGTAGAAGTTGAAAAAGAGAAGAATCGTCTAGCCAAGCTCGACATAGAAGAAGAAAGGAAGGTCAGAGCTCAATACATGGTGCAACTAGAGGAAGAAAGAAGTGTGAGAAGGGCCGTTGAGTCTGACATGAGAGATTACCAGAAGAGAGCTGAGTCTTCAAAAGGAAGGATGATGGCTTTACAATCGGAGATCGAGGTACGAGAAGAAGAGTTAAGGGATTTGAGAAGCCACTACTTCGAGATGGAAGAAGAGATGAGTAAGGCTAATCAAGAGCGTCAAGAATGCCAAGACTACATGGACAGCTTTGCAGTTCAAATCAATTCCAAAATAGCAGAGCTGGATATCGAAAAGGAAGAGCTACAGAGGACAAGAGATAAGTTGGCACAATCAGAGGGTATGGTGCGAGTATTGGAAAGAAGCAACGAAGCCTTAGGAGCCAGCAACGAAGCAATAATCGAAGATAACACCGTATTCCATGCCAAAATAAGACACATGTCAAAACAGGTTGAGCAAGTAGCCCGTTATGCAGAAAGGTTGCAACAACAAGCCACCCAAGTTGGAAATGATGCTTCAAAGTATCGAGAATACATGGGGGCCGTGGCCTGTTTTATTGGGGATTTAGCTAATAGAGGAAATGCTTTTTAGAGGTAGCAATGTATAGGACTCTCTTTCCCATTATTTGTCTTGTATGAGCAATTTTTGTTATTTATAAGAAGTCCATGACGTATTTCCTTTCTTAATGGGTTTGGTAAGCCACTATGATAAGAACTTGGCAAACCCTCCTTTATGGTAATCGGGTCAACTCAGAAATCTTGCTTAAAGGTTACGAAAGTCATGAATCAGCTCGTAAAATATGCATATATACACATTACATATGCATCACATTCTCATCACGTATTTTTGTTTTTAATTTATCATATGCATTCCAGATCGTGAAACATAGGTCCCCCTTCCAAAGTCCACTACACTAGGCAAAGAACAAGAATGGAAAACGAAGAAAGGTCACAACAAGAAGCTCAGTACCAAAGAGAACTTGAAGGAGTTCGGAATGATGTGGTGCACCTAACCCGTATGTTAGAGCAGATATTGAGAGCCAGAGATGGAGAGGGAACGTCTACTCAACCTAATGAAGCACCAGCAGCAGCTCAAATTCCTGCCGCACCTATAAACATAGGGGCAAATACACCAACTAAGCAGAGTCCTGCTCGGCCCATCCAAATCCCTATTACAATGGATTTAACAAACGAAGATCCACATGACTTTAAATTCTCTAATCATGAAGGAGATGATAAGTGGACTGCCCTAGAAGAGAGGCTAAGGGCAATTGAAGGAAATGATTTGTTTGACCCAATTAGGGCCGCTGAAGTGTGTTTAGTGCCTAACATTGTGATCCCTAAGAAGTTCAGAGTGCCGGAGTTTGTTAAGTATACTGGGATGGAATGCCCGAAGACCCATCTCCGCTCCTACTATAACAAAATGGCAGAGGTTATCCAAGACGACAAAATGTTAATTTACTTCTTCTAGGATAGCCTGACCGGATCGGCCCTCAGTTGGTATATGAGGTTAGACAATGTTAGGAAATGTTAATTTACTTCTTCCAGGATAGCCTGACCGGATCGGCCCTCAGTTGGTATATGAGGTTAGACAACGTTAGGATCAAGAAGTGGACGGACTTGGCAGTTGCTTTCTTAAAGCAATACAAGTTTAATCTGGAGATTGCTCCTGATAGGACCAGTCTGATTACCATGGAGAAAAGAACTCAGGAGTCCGTGAGGGCTTATGCTCAAAGGTGGCGTGACCAAGCTATCAATGTGCAACCTCCGCTAATAGAGACAGAAATGGTGACTTTGTTTGCCAATACTTTTAGGGCTCCATACTATGAACACCTTATGGGTAGTTCAGCACAACATTTCTATGATGTCGTGCGGATTGCTGAGAGGATTGAACAAGGGATCCAAAGTGGGAGAATTGCAGAACCTCTAGAGGTTTCATGGGAAAGAAGAAAGAAATTAAGGTGAACAACCTAGAAAGGAGAAGCAAAAACTACCAAATACCTACCCCCCGAGTCACTAGTATTAACTTTTCCAAACCCCCCACTCCCAACAAGCCCAATCAAATAAAATTCCCAGCAAATAACCACAGCAATTACCAAAGAAAGGATAACCAATCATCAGAAGAACAACTACCTCCTTTACCAATAACCTTAAAAGAATTGTATGCCAAGCTGTTGAGTATTGGGCAGATAGCTCCCCTACCCGTACCACCTATGCAACCACCTTTCCCTGCCTGGTACAACCCCGAGGTGACTTGTGAATACCATGCTGGTCACGCGGGCCATAGCATTGAGTCTTGCTTTGCTTTTAAAAGAAAGGTGTTGCAACTGATCAAAGTGGGATGGGTCACTTTTGAGGATTCGCCTAATAAAAATTCAAACCCTTTACCGAAACATGTTGATAGTAGGGGAGGAGTGAATACCATGGAGATTGGTAGCAAAAAGAGGGTGCTGAAAGTGACCATGGCCAAGCTATACTTGATATTGGTGCAGTCTGGACATTTGGAAGAAACGACTGAGTTCTGCACAGGGGAAAGTAACTTTTGCCCTTTCCATAAAAAGGAAGGGCATCACATTGATGAATGCATTGAATTTCATTAAAAAGTTGCAAGAATGCTAACTCTAGGAGAGTTAAGGATTGAGGCCGCAAGTGACAATGAAGAGATAGAGATGATAGAGAATCAAGAGAAATGTAGAATCCAATCAACAACTAATGGTCGCTCAAAATTGGTATTAACTAGGCCCTCATACACAAGAAAAGTAGACTATGGAGTGATGCCTGGAGATTATGGTTATACCTCGAATATTGAAGCTCCTTTGCCGCTGTTCCAAACGGAGATAAGTGGGCTAACTCGGAGTGGTCGTTGTTTCACACCTGAAGAACTAGAAAGACAAAGAAAAGCTAAAGGCAAGGAGGTGCTGGACCTCGATAAAGAGTTTGAGGTGAATAAACCTGTGACTGAGGAATAAACAAATGAGTTCCTGAAATTGATGAAGCATAGTGAGTACAGTATAGTGGATCAGTTGAAGAAGACCCCTGCTAAGATCTCCATCATGTCATTAATACTCAGCTCCGAGCCACATCGTAATGCTTTGCAAAAAGTACTGAATGAGGCCTATGTGCCCCAAGATATTGAGCAAAAGACTATGGAGCATCTAGTAGGGAGGATCCATGCTGCCAATTACTTGTATTTCACGGAAGATGAACTCGACGCTGAAGGAACTGGACATAACAAGCCCTTGTATGTCACGGTCCGATGCCAGGATTGCCTCGTCGGCAAGGTTCTCATTGATAACGGCTCGGCCCTGAATGTGTTACCAAGGCATATGCTAGATGAAATGCCGATAGATCCCTCACATATGCAACCCAGTGTGATAGGGTCAGTGATAGGGTTCATCAAGGCCAGTGATAGGGTCAATTGAGGTCGAACTAGCTGTGGGTCCACAAGTCTTTCTAGTAACCCTTCAAGTGATGGATATCCACCCTTCCTATAGCATGCTGTTAGGAAGGCCATGGATACATTCTGCGGGAGTTGTCACCTCTTCGCTACATCAATGTTTAAAGTACATTGCCAACGATGTCCTGGTTACTGTTAACGCTGAGGAGACTATATCGATGGTAAGAAATGTGGCGGTTCCATTCATTGAAGCAGAAGATTGTAAGGACGGAAACCTTCTTGCATTTGAAATTGTGAATATCGAGTGGGTGCCCGAGAACACTGTGTTGAGGAAGCCAGAAATCTCTAAAGCCACTAAAATGGCCGCTAAAATCTTTTTGAAAAACAAGATTCCTTTCCCATACAATATGGAGCGAGGAAGGCTTGAATGGAGGGGTATAATCAAATTGAAGGCTGCAGAACAGAGGTTTGGGCTTGGATATAAGCCCAAGAAAGAGGATTACAAACGAGCTGTTGGTGCAAGAAGGGAGAAGAGAATGGCTAGGATTGAAGGAAGGAAGCCTGTAGAAGAAAACTTAGCCATCCCTCGAATAAGGATTTCATTTCCAAAGGCCGCATATGTGATACAACCTGATGGGGCACATGGAGACCTTTTTCAAAAGCTTTCTTCAATGAACATAAACACTCTGGAAGAAAATCAAGACAAGAACATTGCTGAGAAATTTGAATCCGAAAGGAGGATTGAAGAGCTGCCACAATTAACCATCCATACTTTGGAAGAAGTCACCGTCAAGACTTTTGTTCGGAAGCTAGCCGAAGGGGAGAAGTTCCAGAATTGGGAGACCCAAGAAGCTCCATTGGTTTTTAAAATGTAATCAACAATGATTGTTGGATTATATTTTTATCTATGTTGTTTGCCTTTTTTCTGTTTTGTTTTTATTTATTGACAATCGAGGCTCAAGATGTCAATTGGATTTTATTTTGAGCCAATCTTTTGTTTTTAATGAGATCATGCATTTTCAAAACTCATCTTGATGTCTTACTATGCATTTACACATCATTTTTCGCTTTCAGGAACCCTGAAAGTGGATCCTTCACAACAACACCTGCACTTTACATTGAGAATGAACGGCCAAAATTTAAAGAATACATAGTGGCTGTAGAAGATGAGGAATGGGAAGAGGAAAACGTATGGGAATTCACAAAACTAATAGAACAACACGAACAGGCTTGGAGGCCCGCTAAAGAAGAACTTGAAACCATAAATGTAGGGAATGAAGAAATCAAGCAAGAGCTGAAGATAGGGACTTTGATCACCCCTAAAGCAAAGGAAGAGTTGATTGCACTGCTCAAAGACTATGTGGATGTCTTTGCCTGGTCCTACGAGGATATGCCTGGTTTGGATACGGACATGGTAGTACATAGAATACCATTGATGGAAGGATGCAAGCCGATTAAGCAGAAGTTAAGGAGAACTCATCCAGAGATCTTAATCAAAGTAAAGGCGGAAATTGAAAAACAATGGGACGCTGGTTTTTTGGAAGTAGTGAAGTATCCACAATGGGTGTCAAACATAGTGGTGGTACCCAAAAAAGAAGGTAAAATCAGAGTTTGCGTGGACTTTAGGGATTTAAACCGGGCTAGCCCTAAAGATAATTTCCCTTTACCACACATAGATATGTTAGTTGATAATGCAGCACGCAGCTCCACATATTCCTTCATGGATGGGTTTTCAGGCTATAATCAGATAAGAATGGCGCTAGAGGATAGGGAGAAGACAACCTTTGTAACACCATGGGGAACCTTTTGCTACAAAGTCATGCCATTTGGTTTAAAGAATGCTAGGGTCCCTTACCAAAGGGCTATGGTGACTTTGTTTCACAACATGATGCATAAAGAGATTGAAGTATACGTGGATGACATGGTTGCTAAATCTAAAGAGGGAGAGAATCATGTCCAAATATTAAAGAAATTATTTGAAAGGTTAAGGAAATATAAGTTGAGGCTTAACCCAGCAAAGTGTTCATTCGGGGTGAAATCCGGTAAGCTGTTGGGGTTTGTGGTGAGTGACAAAGGGATAGAAGTGGATCCTGAAAAAGTAAAAGCTATTCAATCTATGCCACCCCCCAAGACTGAGAAGGAGGTGAGAGGTTTCTTAGGAAGGTTGAATTACATCGCTCGGTTTATATCCCATTTAACCGCGACTTGTGACCCCATCTTTCGTTTGTTGAGGAAGAAGAACCCCGGAATATGGAATGAAGAGTGTGATAAAGCTTTCGAGAAAATCAAGCAGGTACTTGCTAAATCCACCTCTGCTTGTTCCTCCCGTACTAGAAAGGCCATTGATTTTATACCTAACAGTAACCGAAACAGCAATGGGATGTGTGCTTGGGCAACATGATGAAACCGGAAGGAAGGAAAGGGCCATTTATTACCTAAGCAAGAAGTTCACGGAATATGAGTCCAGGTATACTGTGATTGAGAAGCTGTGTGGCGCACTAGCATGGGCCACTAAGAGATTACGTCAGTATATGTTGTATCACACTACATGGTTAATTTCCAAGTTAGACCCATTAAGGTACATTTGTGAAAAACCTTATTTATCTAGCCCAATTGCAAGATGGCAAGTTCTTTTGGCTGAGTATGACATAGTATATATGACAAGGAAAGCCGTGAAAGGGATTGTTGTTGCCGATCACCTGGCTGACCATGCTATGGAAGATTATGAGCCGTTAAACTTTGACTTTCCCGATGAAGATGTGTTTGCAATAGAGGAAGAGAAATTAGATTGGTGGGTTATGTACTTTGATGGTGCTGTAAATGTATGTGGTAACGGAGCGGGGGCAGTGATAATCTCTCCTGATAAAAAGCAGTATCCGGTTTCAGTTAAGCTGCAGTTTGGGTGCACCAACAACATGGCTGAGTACGAAGCTTGCATTCTTGGTTTAGAGGCTGCATTAGAGATGAACATCAAGAAGATAGATGTGTATGGAGACTCAATGCTGATCATTTGCCAAGTAAAAGGAGAATGGCAAACCAAAGAAGAGAAGTTAAGGCCTTACCAAGAATACCTGTTTAAGCTGGCTAAAGAATTTGAGGAAATAGAGTTCACCCATCTGGGAAGGGAAGGAAACCAGTTTGCAGATGCTTTGGCCACACCGAGATCAGCCCAACCCAGTCTGGGCCGTTCGGCCCAAATTTTTTTTTGTTGGGCTGAGTCCGGCCCAGCCCCATAATATATTATATATTATAATATATTGTAATATATATGTGTGTATATATATATTATATTAAAAAATATAATAATTAAAAAATATATATTTTGAAAAATCTTAAAAAATATTGTTGATTTTTCTGCATATTTTTGTCAAAGATACAAAACCAGTGTTAAAAAATACCCGGTTTTCGTCAAAACATCAAAGATTTTCAGAATAAAAAATGTCTTGCTTCCAAAAAATTTCGAAAAAGTCCCTAAAAATGTTGTTGATTTTTCTGCATATTTTTATTAAAGTGGATTAATATTGGGCTGTATTTTTATACCGTAAGGATACAAACCCAGTATTAAAATACCCGATTTTCGTCAAAGCATAAAAAATAATATTTTCCAAAAAAAATGTTTTTGTTTTAAAATACGGCCTAGTCTCTCCAATATGTATATATAAATATTATAACATCATATTTTCACACAACAAAGAAAAATTTCAAAACAATATATGTATTAGCATGCATTTTGGCTTTAATAACCAGTTTATTCAAGCCATGAGAACTAGGCCAATATTTCAAAAATTCAAAATTTTTTTTCTTTTAGTATTTGGGATTACGAATTTATACGTAAAACGTATTCCTAAATATTATTAATAAAATTTTGATATAGATGTTAGAACGGTTAGGTTTTTACCTGATAGGATAAAAGACCTTCTTACTGAGGAGGATTTTTCTTGAACCATAAAAAGACCAACAACTAGAAGTACAATAACACCTTAGTTTTTATCAGACAACAAACAATGCAGCTTACCTTAGGTAGGGCGTATTAGGGGTGCTAATACCTTCCCTTTACGCAACCAGTCCCCGTATCCGATCTCTGAGACCAGTTTAGGGTTCCTAGTGACCAAAATACTAGGTGGCGACTCCAAAGAATCAAATCAATAAAACAAAAAAAAATCGCCAGTCGAACCCGCTATTTGGATTTTTTTTTTAGGGTGCGACACATGGTATTGGAATCTGAAATGGAGAAGGCCCCTCAAAGCTAGTGAGACCCTGATGGTTCAAAGATTAATGTCTGATCTTAATCTTGCAGCTATTCATCGATTAAAAGAAGACAAGTTGATTTGGGAATGGGGGAAAGACGGAGACTATACTGTAAACTCTTGTATGCTTGCCCTTGAAAGAATCAGGTATGCTGGTTCTACAACTTATGTCACAAATGTATGGAAATCCATTTGCCCTCCAAAAATAGAAATGACTTTATGGCTGGCCTTAAATGAAGCCCTTTGCACAAGAGCCTTCCTGGTGAAGAGGCACGTTCTAAGCCCTCAGGAGGACAGGTGTCCTTTTTGTGAGCAGCATTCAGAAACTGTATCCCACATCCTCTTGCATTGCCAAGTGGTTTGGAAACTATGGAACAAAATTGTAGTTTGGAGAGGTCTGAGATGGGTAATGTCATATGGCCTTGACGACCTTCAATGTCAATGGTTGGGTCTTTTGCAGGGCAACCACTGTAAGTTTGAAAGATCTGTTTAGGGGGGCTTTATGTTTAGCATTGTCTAGACTATATGGAATGCTAGGAACAACATGATATTTGAGGAACAAAAGCCAATATGGGAAGATATCCTATGGCTTTTGTTTTACTTTGCTTCAAGATGGATCAGGAATCTCAACTCTTCCTTTTGGTATACCGGTGCTGATCTGTACAGGAATCATGAATGCATTTCGGCTTGGTTCGCTTAATTTCTGATTTAGTGTGGGTTTGTTTTTGCTTGGCCTAATAGTAGGGTTATAGATTTTCTTGTATTTATTTATTGTAATTAGGCTGATCCTAGGCTATAATCTATGTAGCTAAAGCTCTACTCACATTGCTCATGCTTTCTCTTATTATTATATATCTATTTTGGATTTCACCCAAAAAAAACTCACCCTTGTTTTTGTCAACGAAGGGACCTAGCTACTTGATGGTCTTGTATTTGAAATTTGACGGTCACCCAACTAAGGAAACTTGTTTAATGCGTCTCTCAGTGATAAAGATCAAACATATATATATATATACTAACAATACTAGTAGACAAGTTTCGGTTGAGGAAATTATTAATATGTAATCTCTATTAATTAAGCATGATGTCTAGTCCATGTTGTTATGTTATGCAATCTATTATTTTTAATATGCTAAACTGCAATGCAATCTATTATTATTAATATGCTATAAATTTTTCTATGAGTGTTATTGATATTGTTATATTTATTTAATAATAAAAATGTTTAAATTTTTTGTTATTTTGTTAAGAGTTGTTGTATAATTCTGATCATCATTATTTTTTTTATTTTGTAAAATTTATTTTTAAAACAACATATTAAAATGATTTAAAAATATTAAAACTTTAAATGTATATTTCTTAAAAAGAGTGGTTAGTTATTATGAAATTCCTTTTTTTTTTCTTTTTTTTTTATGGTTCGAAATTTACAAAGACCAAAAGCTATTATACTATAAAAATTATCAACTTGACAATTCAAAAATAAAAGCCTTGAGACGAATATTTTCACATCCCCATGCTTGTAACAAAGTGAGAGCAGCAATGGATTGCATCCCCATGCTTGTTTTCTGCTTCATTTCATTTCTGATTGTAAGAACAGCCACACGTACTGACACCATAAACACAGCTCAGTTCATTAGAGAAACTCCACTTAACGATTCATCAGGAGTCGTAAGGCTTACCAACGAAGGACTTCTTGTTCTTCTCAATCGTAGTGGAAGCATCATTTGGTCTTCCAACACATCAACACCTGCTAGGAATCCAGTTGCACAGCTTTTGGATACAGGAAACCTTGTTGTGAAAGACATGGAGAACTCCTTGTGGCAGAGTTCTGATTATCCAGGCAACACACTATTACCGGGCGTGAAGCTAGGACGGAATATCAAAACTGGCATGGACTGGCACTTGACATCATGGAAGTCACCAGATGATCCTTCCAGAGGTAATATTTCAATAATCCTTATTCCTGATGGATATCCGGAGTATTCAGTGTTGGAAGATTCAAATGTGAAGTATCGAGGTGGGCCATGGAATGGTCTGGGGTTCAGAGGCTTGTTTTTAATAATAAGGAGATATTTTTCAGAGAAAATCTTCTTAATAACTCAAGGAATTGGAGGGTCGTCTTAAGTCAGAGTGGTGATATCCAACACCTCCTCTGGATCGAGCAAACTCAAAGTTGGTTTCTTTACGATACAGGAAATACAGATAATTGTGAGCGTTATGCACTCTGTAGCGCAAATGGTATCTGTAGCATTAACAACTCTCCAGTGTGTAATTGCTTGAACGGATTTGTACCGAAAGTTCCAAGAGACTGGGACAAGACAGATTGGTCAAGCGGTTGCGTTAGAAAGACAGCACTAAATTGTTCCAGAGATGGGTTTCGGAAGCTCAGAGGTTTGAAGATGCCGGAGACAAGAAAATCATGGTTCAGCAGGAGTATGAACCTGGAGGAGTGCAAGAACACATGCTTGAAGAACTGCAGCTGTACTGCGTATACAAACTTGGACATCAGGGATGGAGGAAGTGGCTGCTTGCTCTGGTTCAATGATTTGATTGATATGAGAACTTTCTTTCAAAATGAGCAAGACATTTTTATACGGATGGCTGCATCTGAACTAGGTATGTATTTATCCTCAGATTAGAGAAGTCGTTTTTTTTTTCTTATTATTATTATTAAAATTCGAAATATATTCAGATAGAAAACTAGCAAGCTATTGGCAAAAGGATACTTTCTTTGCAAGGCTATCAGCAACAGAGTTTCCTTCTACACAGCTGATTAGTCATGGCTTGGTGATGGTAACATGATGGATTGGTTTTCTCCTACCCAAAATGATACTGTTTTTTATAACAAATGAGTAGAAAGCTGAAATTGAATGCTATATGGTCAAGGAGAACTTTCCAGACAAAGAAAACTTTCCAGCCATATTGGCATTTCCTCTTTTTAACACCAGTTTTTCTGTACCATGTTATAGATAACGGTGGCTCTGCAAAGGCTAATACCAAATCCAAAGTGAAGAAAATGATCATAGTAAGCTCTGTGCTGTCTACTGGGATTCTGTTCGTTGGCTTATGCTTGGTCTTGTATGTTTGGAAAAAGAAGCAGCAGAAAAACCGTAAGTATTTGTTAAATTAATTAAGATTAAAAAAAAAACGAACATAAAAGAATAGGAGACTGGAATTCTTATTAATCTATTTATTATAAATTGCTTGAGTTAACCTAAATACAAAGAGATTATATATAGGTTAAACTGAAAATATTATTCTACCCTTAATAAATAAAACACAAGTAAATGATTATTTAACATCTCCCCTCAAACTCACGATGAGACAGCTACAAGCATCGAGAGTTTTCCAAATAGAAAACGAAAATGAAAGATGAAATGCGACTTGGTAAAGAAATCTACAATATGCAAGGAAGAAGGAACAAAAGGCAAAGTAATGGTGTCATGCATGAGATGATGACGAGTAAGATGACAATCGATCTCAATGTGTTTAGTTCGCTCATGAAAAACTGAGTTATGAGCAATCTGAATAGAACTCTAGTTGTCACAATACATAGAAGTAGGATGAGAATGGAAAACTTCCATATCAACAAGTAACCAACGTATCCAAACCATCTTCTTGGTAGTAGATGCCATAGCACGATATTCTACTTCGGTTGAGGATTGAGAAACAATAGATTGTTTCTTACTCTTCCTAGAAATAAGAGAATCACATAGAAAGATACAAAACTGGTAACAGACTTGCGATATGTGGGATCACTGCCATGATCAGCTTTAGAGTATGCATGCAGCTCCAAGGAAGAGGTGGATGGAAATAAAAGACTTTGAAAGACTATATCCTGAAGATATCGCAAAATACAAAAAAAAGCTGCCTAGTGAACAATAGTAGAAGAAACAAACTAACTAATAATATGAACTACATATGCAATATTTGGCTGAGTAATGGTGAGATACACCACGCTCCTAACAATAGTATAGTATAAAGTAGGATCTATCAAAGGTAAACCATCAGAAGAAGAATACCTTGCGTTAACCTCAATGGGAGTATCTATAGTCTTGTTATCAGTGAGTCTAGCTCATTCAAGAATATCTACAATATATTTTGACTGAGAAAGAAGACAATCTTTGGGTGAGGAAGCTACCTCAAAACCTAAGAAATATAGAAGATAACCCAAATCCTTTATTTCAAATTGTCTAGCCACTCTGTCTTCAAAATTAAAATACCATTAATATCATCACCAGTAATAATCATGTCATCAATATATAAAGATAGGATGATATGACTTATATTAGTGCACTTAATAAAAAAAGCAGAATCATGACTGCTAGAAAAAAATCCAAGAGACGATATCATAACAAAGAATTTCTCAAACCAAGCACGAGGTGCTTGTTTGAGACCATATAAGCTTACAAACATACCTAGAGTCATGTGAAACACTAGGAGGGGGCGCCTTATAAACTTTTTCTTGAAGATCTCCATTCAAGAAGGCATTTTTAACATCAAGTTGAGAGATATGCCACTAACAAATTGAAGCTACTGCAATAAGAGTACGAATAGCAGTCATTTTTGCAATAGGGGCAAACATCTTCTTATAATCCATACCATATTGTTGAGAGTATGTTTTTACAACCAACCTAGCTTTGTATCACTCAATAAACCAATCAAAATAAGTCTTGATCTTATACACCCAATGACAACCAACAACTCTCTTACCAAGAGGTAGAGGAACCAGATTCCAAGTATTTGTCTTATGCAAAGCAAAAAGTTCTTCATCCATAGCTTGCTGCCAAAGAGATCAATAATTGCCTCTTTATAGAAAGAGATCAAATAGACAATGAATAGAAGCTAAAAAGGAAGTAAATGATAAAAAATAACAAGAATATACAAAATCTAGTAGTTTTGTGGACTTATGAATGCGTATGGATTGACGTAGAGGTGGATCTACAATCTCAAATAAAGCTTTAGGAGCTATAGATAAGAATGAAGCTTCATGTGTGCTGGAGAGTAAAGTGTCAGTACCTGCAAAATTATAAGTATAAATTGGTTGAACATGAACATGGAGAGGAGTGTCTGAGGTACTAGGAACCTGAGATGATAAACTATCAGAATCCTTAAAAAAAGGATCTATACGAATAATATCAGGTCTAGTCAAGTTATGAGTAATGGATGGAATAGAAAAGAAAGATATATGCTCAAGAAATACAAATCAACAATAGTAGCAGCAGTAGCAACAATTGATACTTTTAGAGTATGGACGTAGATGCCATAGCACGATATTCTACTTCGGTTGAGGATTGAGAAACAATAGATTGTTTCTTACTCCTCCAAGAAATAAGAGAATCACCTAGAAAGATACAGAACCGATAACAGACTTGCGATATACGGGATCACTACCATGATTAGCTTTAGAGTATGGACGCAGCTCCAAGGAAGAGGTGGATGGAAATAAAAGACTCCGAAATACTATATCCTGAAGATATCGCAAAATACAAAAAACAGCTGCCTAGTGAACAATAGTATGAGAAGAAACAAACTGACTAACAATATGAACAACATATGCAATATTTGGATGAGTAATTGTGAGATTTACCAAGCTCCCAACAATAGTATGGTATAAAGTAGGATCTGTCAAAGGTAAACCATCAGAAGAAGAATACCTTACGTTAACCTCAATGGGAGTATCTACAGTCTTGTTATTAGTGAGTCTAGCTCGTTCAAGAATATCTGCAATATATTTTGACTGAGAAAGAAGATAACCTTTGGGTGAGGAAGCTACCTCAAAACCTAAGAAATATCGAAGATAACCCAAATCCTTCATTTCAAATTGTCTAGCCACTCTGTCTTCAAAACTGAAATACCATTAATATCATCACCAGTAATAATGATGTCATCAGCATATAAAGATAGAATGATATGACTTTTATTAGTGCACTTAATAAAAAAAAGCAGAATCATGACTGCTAGAAACAAATCCAAGAGACGAGATCATAACAGAGAATTTCTCAAACCAAGCACGAGGTGCTTGTTTGAGACCATATAATGCTTTTTTAAGCTTACAAACATTCCTAGAGTCATGTGAAACAGCAGGAGGGGGCGCCATATAAAATTTTTCTTGAAGATCTCTATTCAAGAAGGCATTTTTAACATCAAGTTGAGAGATATGCCATTGATGAATTGAAGCTACTGCAATAAGAGTACGGATAGCAGTCATTTTTGCAATAGGGGCAAACATTTTCTTATAATCCATACCATATTGTTGAGAGCATGTTTTTACAACCAACCTAGCTTTGTATCACTCAATAAACCAATCAGAATTAGTCTTAATCTAAACACCCAATGACAACCAACAACACTCTAACCAGGAGGTAGAGGAACTAGATTCTAAGTATCTGTCTTATGCAAAGCAAAAAGTTCATCATACATAGCCTGCTGCCAAAGAGATCAAGAATTGCCTCTTTATAGGAAGAGAGATCAAATAGACAATGAATAAAAGCTAAAAAGGAAGTAAATGATGAAGAATAACAATAATATACAAAATCTAGTAGCTTTATGGACTTACGAATGTGTATGGATTGATGTAGAGGTGGATCTACAATCTCAAATAAAGCTTGAGGAGCTATAGATAAGAATGGAGCTTCAGGTGTGCTGGAGAGTAAAGTGTCAGTACCTGCAAAATTATAAGTATAAATTGGTTGAACATGGAGAGGAGTGTATGAGGTACTAGGAACCTGAGATGATAAACTATCACAATCCTTAAAAAAAAGATCTATACAAATAAGATCAGGTCTAGTCAGGTTATGAGTAATGGATGGAATAGAAAAAAAAGGCATATGCTCGAGAAAGACAACATGACAAAACACATAAAGTTTTCGAGTTATTGGGTCAAAACAACGATACCTCTTTTTACCTTCACCATAACCTAGAAAAACACAAATAGCAAATCAAGAGGACAATTTACCGCGTTCTACATGAGGACAAAGAACAAAACAAGTACAACAAAAAACTTTAAAAGAGGAATAATCAAGGACACACCCATATAACTTTTCAAAAAGAGACAAACTTGAACTATGAGACGATGAAATGGTATTAATCAAACTTACAGGAGTAAGGACAACTTCTTCCCAAAAATTATTAAGAACAGAAGCAGACAACAATAAAGAACGAGCAGTTTTGACAATATGCCTATGTTTTGTTTTTAGCAACTCTATTTTGCTCAGGAGTATCTGTACATGAAGTTTGGTGAATGGTTCCATCTAAGGCAAACAAGTGACAAAATTTATTAAAGGTGTAATCTCCACCCAAATCACACCTAAAACATTTGATTACCGCAGAATGTTAAGTTTTAATAAGAGCTTGAAAGGTTGTGTATATCTCAAACAATTCAGAACGATGTTTCATTAAATAAACTCAATAATAACGATTATAATCATCAATAAATAAGGCATAATATCGAGACCGTCCTTTATGGTAATAGGAGAAGGTCCCCATACATTAGAATGAATCAAGTCAAATGTGAAAAAGAAACAAAAATACTTTGATTAAAAGGTAAAGCGAAAAATATTGTTAGTTTACATCCACTACAATAAAAAATATCAAAAGTTCGCAAATTTCTTAAAGCTCATGTGGATGCCAAAAATCTCAAATGAGAATACGAAACATGACCTAGACAAGAATGCTATAAATAAAAACTAGAAGATGAAGAACTCAAACGAAAAGAAGACAAATCAATAGTAGTAGCAGCAGCAGCAGCAATTGATACTTTTAACTCGTCTAAAATATATAGTTCATTCTCCCTACGGCCTGTCCCAATCAGATTTTGAGACTGTAGATCCTATACATAACAAAAAGAAGAAGAAGAAATGACTAAATAATCATCAGAATCACATAAATGACCAACGAAAGCAAGATTTAATTTGAGTTTTCGAATAAGATAAACATTAGAGAAAGACAGGTGAGGTGTGATAATAGAACCAACACCTGTTAAGGGCATGGGAGTGCCATCAATAGTCATAATAGGAATGGAATGCAAAGGGGACACAAGTAAAAGATGAAGAATCTAGAGACCTATGATGTGAAGCACCAGAATCTAAGACCCATTTAGAACATGACATACCTGAGAACCTATGAGGCAACTGACCTATGGAAGGAGAAACGAACATTACTTATGGCTGAAAGGAGAGAAACTTCTGAAATTGCTTAGCTAGAGTACTTTGATCAGTGATAGAGCCTGATGAAGTTACTGTTGTAATATTGTGGTGGTGGTTTATAACCCTAGAGGTGATCTATAAGCATTAGATTTTGACAGACTGTTATGCTTCCAAACTTGATTATATTGTCTAAACTTCGGACACTGGGCCTTCCAATGACCTTTTTGCTTATAGAAACCGCATTCATCGAATCCAACTCTTGTGTAAGGCTTATTATAATGATTAGAGAATGGCTTGGAGGGTACTGTTAGTACAAAAGGATTTGAAGCGGAAAGAATTATCTTTTTAGAATAAGACTAAAGACGTATTTCTACGCTCAATATAGGCACTAACAACAGAGTTAACAGAAGATAGTGGAAAACGATGCATAATTGAACCTCTAAGCCCTTTAAAATCACTGTGAAGTGCTGTTAAAAACTGTATCAATCGTTACTTCTTTCTATGCTCAATATAGGCACTACATGCCTTTAATTTGGCCGATTATGTAAGAGCTAATTGATCCCAAAGATTTGTCATAGCATAATAAAACTCTTGAATACTCATATTCTTCTGATGAAGAGCTCATATGTCATTCTCGAACTAATATTGCTTTGCAAAATTTGATTGCGTGAATAACCTTTGCAAATAATCTCAAACCTCATTTGTTGTCTCATAGTTCGTCAACTGTGCACCTATGGAATGCTCAACAGAATTGTTGATCCAAGTAATAATCTTTGCATTATCTGCTTCCCATGTATCTTCAAAACAACATCCCCTTCCTTAGTAGTCTTGGGTATCACATAAGTTCCACTAACATATCCCCACATCTTCTTACTCTTAAAAAAATTTCTCATTACATAACTCCAGTACGAATAATTCTTTCCATCCAACCTCACAATCACAGACTGAAGTGAATCATCTCTTTCGGTGGCTATAATTAACAAACAAAACCAGAACGCAAAAGCAATGAAAGACAGTACCAAATTGTAGAAACAAAACAGATATCGCAGAAACAAAACAAATATATTCTCGAAATTATATGATTACTCCAAAACACAACACAAATTGCAGAAACGGAATGCAAATATTAAATTGCAAAAGTTGAAGGAAAGGCGAAAATACCAGATTTTGTAAAAGCGGAAGAAAAAATATCACTCCAAAAAAATTTTGGGATTAAGTCTTGTTCCATAAAATCAGCTCTAATACCATGTTAAGTTAATTTAGATTAAAATAAAATACAAACAAACATAAAGAGAAGGAGGTTGGAATTCTCATTAATCTGTTTATTCTAAAGTGCTTGAGTTAACCTAAATACAAAGAGATTATATATAGGTTAAAGTAAAAATATTATTCAACCTTTAATAAATAAAACAAAAGTAAATTTATTATTTAATAGTATTCACACCAAACAAGATTGGGTATGGTAACGTATTCCTATTGAACCAGTCCTGGATCATTAGATAACAAGATTGGGTTTTTTTAAAAAAAAAAAAAAAATTGATTTTCAGTATTGTAAGGTATTACTGTAAGTTGTTCAAAGCCCCGTTGTGTTTGACGCTATACAAATCTTGAGTTTAGCAGCAAATAGAGATCCTTTGGCTTTCTTTCTATTTTTTCAACATGCATAACTGTTATGCTGACAGGAAACATGACAGGTAATTTTCAAAGAAGATCAAATAACAAGGACTTGAAGGAAGAGCTAGAATTACCCTTCTTTAACATGGATGCGTTGGCTTGTGCAACAAATAACTTTTCTGTATCCAATAAACTAGGACAAGGGGGTTTCGGACCTGTTTATAAGGTAATAATTATCCATAAACAGTCATGCAATATAGCTTCTGAGTGTTCATGGTACAAACTCCAGGCACCAATGGAGTTCTGTGGTATTGAAATTGTTCCACTACAGAACCAACCTTTTTTTAGCATAAAAGGATGACTGATTGGAAAAAATTCTAAGATGAAATTCTCTGAGAATTCAGCAGACAACGTATGATTATGATGCTGAGTTATTATTTACAGGGAACATTAACAGATGGACGAGAAATAGCTGTCAAGAGGCTCTCTAGGAATTCACGACAAGGACTTGATGAGTTCAAAAATGAAGTCAAACATATCGTGAAACTTCAGCACCGAAATCTAGTGAGGCTTCTTGGATGCTGCATTGAAAGAGATGAAAATATGTTGGTCTACGAGCTTTTGCCTAACAAAAGCTTGGACTTCTACATTTTTGGTATGAATCTCACAGAACTTTTCAAAAAGCTAATCCAATGTTTCAAATTTAGCACTATTGAGCTTCCAAAATGGATTTGACATCAATTGTTTAGCCATCTATTGAGCATCGTTCAAAGCCCTTCGGAAGCTTGGACTTCTACATTTTTGGTATGAATCTCACAAAACATTTTTGGAATTGGGCAGATGAGACTCGAAGCTTGCTACTAGATTGGCCTAAGCGCTACAATATCATCAACGGGATTGCTCGAGGACTCCTTTATCTTCACCAAGATTCGAGACTAAGAATAATCCACAGAGATCTAAAAACCAGCAATATTTTGTTGGATTACGAAATGAATCCAAAAATCTCAGACTTTGGCCTGGCTAGAAGTTTTGGAGAAAATGAAACTGAAGCCAATACTAATAAAGTGGCTGGCACGTAGTAAGTGTCTCCATCTCCATCATATGCATTTTATCTTCATGGTCTGCAAATGGAACTTAAAATTCTATGAATACATGCAGTGGTTACATATCTCCAGAGTACGCAAATTATGGGCTCTACTCGCTAAAATCAGACGTCTTCAGCTTTGGAGTATTAGCGCTAGAGATAGTGGGTGGCTATAGAAACAGAGGATTCCGTCATCCATATCACCACCTCAACCTTATTGGGCATGTAGGAGTCAAAACTATGTTACTTATTATCTTTAATTTCAATATATTCTTGAGTACCTTTTCCAGAAACCAGATGCCTGCACATGTTTAATGAGACCTGAACACTTTAAATCTTCAATGTGTTAATCTATTGACAGCATGCTCAGTTTCAGTGTTAGAGGCAAGATAGATTACTTGTATTTTTATTCTTATGAAAACTTGTGTGCTTGTTTTGCGTGGTCTTGATGTTTGTGATCTTGTGCTCATAAAAACTCTGCTGAATGTTTTCCATGGCAAGGTTAATTTCCAGGAAATTATTAACATTTTCCAGTGACAAAAAAAAAAAAGGAAAGTTGAGAAGTTAAAATTTAATCCAAATACAAATACAACTCAAGCTTTTAGAGGGGAGGTACTAAAGCAAACTATATCAAGGAAAACCACACTGCCACCTCATGTAAGCTATTATTGCAGGATTTATGATAGTATCAATGGAGATCACACTGCCAACTCACGTGAATTATTATTGCATGATCAACTCATGCAACAACAAGATTCATAACAGTATAAATCAATAATCACTGCAAGCTACAATCAAGGATTAGTCACTGTAAAGCTAGGATCGGTTTCTTGTATTTTTCCTATTACTATAGCCAGAATCAGGGATCAGCTAGAATTAAGGATTCGGTTTGTATTCTTTCCTTTATAAGGCTTCATACTTAGCACTCTGTATCCTATATATATATTACGTTTTGCAGTTTGAATGAATTAAGCAAAATTCAAAACTTTTGTCTTCTCCTTTATGGTATCAGAGCGTTTCAATCTCTAACGAGTATCGTTCCTAAACCTTCACCATGTCTTCTTCTGCATCCATCAATTCAACCCCTGACCAAATCATCACTATCAATTCTGCTATTGCCATCAATGAAAAACTTACAGCCTCCACCTTTCAACAATGGAGAGCACAGTTTGAAGCCTTACTTATTGGCTATGATCTCATGAATTTTGTTATTAGTGATCTCCAGTGTCCTGCAATTGATACTGAAAACTCTGCTGTCTCCAAAGCCGCAAACTGTCACTGAAAATTCGCCAAGATAAATTGATTCTTCATGCATTGCTAGCCTCAACATCCACCACCATCACACCTCTACTTGCTTCATGCAAAACCTCCTATGAAGCTTGGAACAAACTAACACGTTTGTATGCAGGAAAATCATGCACCTGTGCAATGCAGTTGAACGAAGATCTCACCCTCGATCATCGTGGCAGTAGGACTGTCACTAAATTTCTCAAGGCGATTAAACTCACAGCTAATGAACTTGCCAGGATTGATCATCCTGTTACTGATGATGATCTGACTCTTTATGTTTTAAATGGACTGGGTCCAGACTTTAGTGAAATTGCTGCACCAACACAAGCCAAAGAACATCCCATTCGGTTTGAGGAGCTACATGATTTGTTAATTGGCCATGAAAGTTATCTTCGTCGGTTGGAACAACAAACCATGCAGCCGCTAGTTTCAACAAATTTTACTCAACGCAGACACTTCCCTGTTGGAAATAATGGACAACGTTTTTACTCCGAAAGCCGTGACAGCAACAAATGAAACACACACAATTCAGGTTTTCGCAAATATAAACCTAAGTGTCAGCTATGTGATCAGTTGGATCACACGGCTAAAACCTGTTCCAAACGCAATTCATCTTATTTTTTTGCAAATTGTGCTGCATCCTTTAAAAGCAAGGATTCGAAATGGCTAGTGGATTCGGCAACCTCTCACAATATGATGACTAATCTTTCAAATCTATCTATTCATTCTGAATATGACGGTACAGATGAAGTATTGCTTGGTGATGGATCAAGTTTGCAAGTATCTCATACTGGGTCATTATCGTTCATCTCTCCCACCCATATTTTTCATTTGAAAGACACTCTATGTGTTCCTAAAATTAAAAAAAAATTAATTTATGTTCATCACTTTACCAAACAAAATAATGTCTATCTTGAGTTTCATCCCTCTTATTTTCTTGTTAAGGATCGGATCACGGGGGTGACACTACTAAAAGGTGCATGTGAGGATGGTGTGTAACCTTTGCCGGAAACAATGAATATGGCTTCCAAACCTGCTATTGCTTATGTTCATGAACGCACAACGACAAATGGATGGCACAAACGACTTGGTCATCCATCTTCCAAAATTGCTCAACATTTTATCTGCACTTTTTCCTTACCTGTCAGAAAAACAAAAGAAAATTCATCTCTTTGTGTCTCATGTTCTCACAATAAAGCCCACCAACAAACATTTCAATCTCATGGTTTTGTTACTACAACACCCCTCAAATACATTTATACTGATGTTTGGGGTCCGACTCATGACACTAGTATTGATGGTTCAAAATATTACATTATTTTTGTTGACCACTATACTAAATATATATGGCTTTATCCTATGTCCCATAAATCATGTATTCACACTATCTTTCCTCAATTTTGAAATCTTGTGGAAAACAGGTTCAATACCAAAATCAAAAGTCTATATTCTGACAATAGAGGTGAATACATTGCTCTTAAAAATTATTTATTTGTTCATGGCATTGGTCATTATACCACTGCTCCCCACACCCCGTAACAAAATGGAATATCTAAAAGACGACATCGACACCTTGTTGAAACAGGTCTCACTCTTCTCACTAATGCCCATATGCCTCTTTCCTATTGGCCTTATGCATTTCAAGCTGCAACATACTTGATTAATCGTATGCCAACCTCAACTCTGAATAACAAAACACCCTTCAAATTACTTTTCCATCAAAATGCCAACTACATGAAACTAAAGCAGTTTGGGTGTCTTTGCTATCCTTTGACCAGACCCTACAATACACATAAACTTCAAACCAAAGTTGTGTCCTGTGTCTTCGTGGGTTACTCTTTAACCCAAAATGCTTATTTGTGTCTAGATCTCTTAGCAGAAAAGTATATCACTCAAGACATGTGCTCTTTGATGAGACTGTCTTTTCCATGGCTCAAACTAATTCTTGTTCTTCTGCAAAATCCCAACCTGCAACCAGTGCTCTCAGTTCTTCTCACCCGGTTGCCATAAGTCTGCCATTGCTATATCCTGCACGATCACTAGCATCAACTACTTCTGCACTGGGTACCACTGCTCCTTCATCACCTTTAGTAGCTTCACCTCCAACGTCAGTTCCCTCACAGGTATGTTCTCCTGCTCAAACTGAAACTTCCTCTCAAAATTTAATTGTTAGTCATGCACTTGTGGTACTTCCCACTGTTGAACCTCGTCCCCATCATATGGTTACTTGCTCTATAAGCAACATCTATAAGCCTAAAAGGTTGTTCATGGTTACCAAACATCCATTACCTCCATCTTTGGAACCTACATCGGTGACTCGACCTTAACTAACCCTCAGTGGTGTGTTGCAATGTCCTAAGAGCATACAGCTCTTATGCGCCATGATACATGGCATCTGGTACCACCTCCCAAAGGCTGCAACATTACTAGATGCAAGTGGGTGTTTCAGGTTAAAAGGCTTGTTGATGGCTTAATTGACAGATTTAACGCCAGATTAGTGGCCAAAGGTTTCAACCAAAGACCCGGTTTGGATTATACTCAGACTTTTAGTCCTCTAGTAAAACTAGTGACTATTCGCACCATTTTATCAGTTACTGTGATGCATGAATGACCTCTCCCTCAATTAGATGTAAACAATGCGTTTCTCCATGGAAATCTTACAGAAGAAGTATACATATCGTAGCCTCTTGGGTTTCGGGACCAATCTGCACCAGATTTTGTTTGTTGTCTTAAGAAGGCAATCTATGGCCTTAAACAAGCACCACGTGCTTGGTATACTGCACTTAAACAAGCTCTTCTGGAATTTGGTTTTGTCAATATTTATTAGTACTTAAAAGTACATTTTTATCAAGGTTTTATATCATCATTTTCACTTGAAGTATCAACTAACTCCTTAACTCAATCATGTTTTATAATAACATACCTAATAATATAAGATACCTTTAATTTATGGTAAATGTTCATCTTAAATGTAGGCCTATCACATAAATAAAAGGATTGATTGATGAGTTCAAGTATTGAAATTGAAAGGACAAAGAGAGGGCCAAACTTAGAAAAGAGATGTTGGTGCAATCCAAACTGGAACACTGTTTGGTAGTTGGGTTATATCTCGAGTTCTAGATGTGCAAATGATCTCAATTTTTTTCAAAGATTCGGTAAGACATAGCCCTACAACTTTCATGTGGAGTCCAAGATTTAAAAAGGCCGTTTTCAAGTCCAAATTATAGCAACAATGGAGAAGTCCGAATTTGTCCTGTAGCCCAGACATTGTTTAGTAATCAGCCCATATATCAAATTCTAGAAGTGCAAATGACCTCAATTTTTATTTCCTGAAAAGATAAGACAATTTACTAGAACTTTCATGAGTACAGGTGGTTCCAGTGCTGATGTTAGCAATGACGTTTTATTCAGATAAGAAGATAAGGATTTTCACAAAGTCAAGAGCTGGACACCTACTCAACAATTAGTCATCAAATCAATAGTTCCAAATTTTTGCCTATAAAAGGAGGCATTTGCCATGCATTTAGGCATCTTGGTGTTCAGATCAAGATCATGCTCTTGCTCTCTTTCTTTGTATTTTGTAATGTTTAAGTTTTATTTGATGTTATATTAATCTCTTGTTTATGCTTTTCATTTCCTTTCCTTTATTTATATAATTATGTTCTTATCTTGTTTATTTATGTTTCTTTCTTTCATTATCTTTAGCTAAATCTATAATGTCAAGGTGAAAAGGTTACACTAATGGTGTAAGAATAAGTATAGTATAAACTCAATATGGACTTTAATGCTTGATACTAACATGTTTTATATTTATTATCTTGCTCACTTTTAATACCTTACTTATTAAATGGTTAATCTAGATTTGTGTTGAAAAAATGCTTGGCACAACAAATGCTTGGCACTTTCATAACCCAACCGTATGGTATAACCTACACCTGTGCTATGAAAGGAACTTGATTTGTTGTTAACATAAGTTATCACCATGAATACCTAATAATATTTACAAGTATTGGCATTACTCGAACAAGATAATTAATGTAATTATGTTAACAATTATAATCTAATTGGAACCTCCTTTATGTGTGGTTTCCAGTTGAGTAATAAGAGTTTATACTATACTTGTTTGAAGTAGGGGTGTTCACGGTTCGGTTCGGTTCAGTTTAGACTAAAAAAATCAACTGAACCGAATTACATTAATTTTGTGAAATATTAATCGAACCGGACCGAAAACCAGTTCAAACTGAACTGGTCCGGTTCGGTTAAATCCGGTTTTTTTGGCAAAAAACCGGCAAACCTAATCCCATCTTATATGTGTTTTTTTTTGGATTTTTTAAAATTGGTTTACATTAAATCGGGCTTTAAAATTTTCTTTTCAAACCAGGAAACTGGATTTTTCATATGGGAAGAAGAAAACACAAGCATAGAAAAAATATAGATTTTATAGTATCTTTTGCATAAGAGGCATAGAGAAGTTCAAGACTGAAACTTCCTTGATGGAGCTGGATGAAGGATAATTATATTTAATAACCAAAACAACTCCTCCACGGTTTCTATTGCCATTAATCCCATCGATCTCAGCCATTATCACGAATACGTACCACAAGAAAGATCGGTTAGGAGATTCTTGAAATTGAGAAAAAAAAGGCCCTTCGATCCCGACCCAGAAATGAATAGAAAGCAGGGCGAGGGTCTTTCATTAAAGGGGAAAAAGAAGGCTGGTGCTTTGTACTGAGGAGCCGCCTTTCGCAGCTTTAAAAAGGAGAGCCTCGAGTTGCAGGAGTGAAAAAAAAAGTCTCGACCAAGAACTCAAAGTAGCGAAGTATGAGGTACAAAAATGAAAAGGGAGAAAAGATAAAAACAAGAAAAGGATACAAAAAGTGATAAGGATGCTCCCTGTACATCAATTTTCTTTGAATGTGTATGTGACTTTGAAAAAGGCAATCTTCTCATTGAAAGCTCATCCAATAGCCCACTAGAGAGGAAGAATGGGAAGCTGGGAAAGGAAGATTGAGAATTAATTGAGAGGAAGATTGGGAATTTTTCTAAGCAAGGCAGCGATTTTTTGTGAGAGGCGGTGAAGTTAGGGTTAGGTTACAATTTAACTATTTATACCTCAGATTTTTGTGACTTTTGCTTTTATAGGTCCGGTTCGGTTTGTGCCGGTTTCTAGTTCAAAACCGAAACCGAACTGGACCTGATAAAATTTACGGTTTTGACAATTGGTTTAATCGGTTTTTCATTTCGATTCGGTTTTCTCGGTTAATGTTTCTTCGGTTTTATCGGTTTTCTCAGTTAATCGGTTATTTTGAACACCCCTAGTTTGAAGTACCATTAATAGATCCTCTAACCTTGACATTTTTTTTTTATTATTGTTTGACACGACCAAAAGCTTGATGTCTTTTCCCAAGTGCAGGAGTGTCGAAGTAATAAATAACCCGGCAAGACCGGGGTCGAACCACAGAGAGGTTAATTGTATAAATTATAAATAACAACACAACAACAACAATAACAACAATAATAACAATAATAATAACAATAATAATACTCAGTACGTGGCGTTGTTATACCTGAGAATGATCTAAAAGATCGGGTCACAGGTTTCCAGCCTATATACTGAGTTTATGAAAAGATCAAAGATATATATTATATAATATAAACAGAATGTAAGTAATAATAATAATAATAACAATAATAAAAGCAGAAGATGAAGAAATTAATGAGAACTTTGAGATGAAAGATTAACGTAAGGATTAAACAATGATAAAGACAAATGTCAAGGTTAGAGGATCCACTAATGGTACTTCAAACAAGTATAATATAAACTCTTATTACTCAATTGGAAACCACACATAAAGGAGGTTCTAATCAGATTATAAATTGTTAACATGATTACATTAATTATCTTATTCGAATAAAGCTAATACTTGTAAATGTTGGCAGGCATTCATGATTATAACTTATGTTAACAACAAATCAAGTTCCTTTCATAGCTCAGGTGTCGGTTAAACCATACAGTATGGGCTATGAAAGTGCCAAGTATTTGTTGTACCAAGTGTTATACAACATAAATCTAGATTAACCATTTAACAAGCAAAGTATTAAAGTGAACAAGATAACAAATATAAAACATGTTAGTATCCAACGTTAAGTTCCATGTTAAGTTTATATTATACTTGTTCTTACACCATTAGTGTACCCTTTTCACCTTGACATAATTAACTTAGCTGGACATAATGAAAGAAAGAAACATAAATGAGCAAGACAAGAACATAAATGAGAAAGAAGTTAACTAGACAAAGGAAAGGAAATGAAGTGCATAAACTTGATATTAATGAAAGCAAGACATAAGCAATACAAAGAGAGAAAGCAAGAGCATGATCTTGATCTGAACACCAAGATGCCTCAATACATGGTAAGTGCCTCCTTTTATAGGCCAAAAATTTGGAACTATTGACTAATTGATGAGTGGGTGGCCACATCTTGACTAGATAACAATCCTTATCTTCTTCACTGATCAAGACGTCATTGCTAACATCATAATTTGCCCAGAATCCTCAAGAATGTTCTAGGAAATTGTCTCAGCTTTCCAACAAAAAAAAGATGAGGTCATTTGGACTTCTAAAACTCAAGATATGGGCTGAACACTAAATAGTGTTTGGGCTGCAGGACAGCTTCGGACTTCTTCGTTGTTCCTTCAATTTGGACTTCAAAACGACCTTTTCAAATCTTGGGCTCCTCATGAAAGTTGTAGGCCTTTGTCTTACCTTTCCATCCATATAAAGTGGACCTAAATCTGAAATCTAGAGCTCCAGATATGATCCAATTACCGAGCAATGTTCCGGTTTGGACTGCACCGACATCTCTTTTCTAAATTTGGCCATCTCTTTGTCCTTTCACTTTCAATGCTTAAACTCATCAATCAATCCTTTTATTTATATGATAGTCCTGCATTTAAAATGAGCATTTACCATAAATTAAGGTATCTTATAATATCAAACTTGTTATTATAAAACATGCTTTAGTTAAGGAGTTATTGATACTTCAAGTGCAAAATGATGATATAAAACCTTGATAAACATGCACTTTTAAGTACTAATCATTGTTTAATCCTCAAATTAATCTTACATCTCAAAGTCCTTTTTATTATTACTATTACTATTATTAATATCATTACTACTACTACTACTACTACTATTATTATTACTATTATTGTTATTACTATTATTACTATTATTGTTATTACTATTATTACTACTACTAATTATTATTAGTATTATTATTGTTGTTGTGATGTTGTTATTTATAATTTATATAGCTAACCTCCCTGTGGTTCGACCCTGGTCTTGCTGGGTTATTTATTACTTCGACACTCCTACACTTGGGAGAAGACATCAATCTTTTGGTTGTGTCAAATACCAAGTCTGATTCTTCATTATTTGTCTATATTGTTGCGTCCACTACTGCTTACTTTCTGGTGTATGTTGACGATTTAATTACCACCAGTAACAACTCTCATTTTGCTGTAAATGTTATACAACAACATGGCAGGAAGTTCTCCCTTAAAGACTTAGGACCCTTGCATTTCTTCCTTGGCATTGAAGTTATTCCCATGCAGAATGGGTTGTTCCTCACTCAGCATAAATACATCAGGGATCTTCTTGCCAGAACTGGCATGGATGGAGCAACAGATGTCACCACTCCACTGTCAACTTCGATCTCTGTGAAATTAAATGATGGCTCAGTTGCTATCAATCCTACTGAATATCGTAAGGTAATTGGAGCATTGCAATATCTTTCACTCACTCGACCCGACATCAGCTTTGCGGTCAACAAATTGTCACAATTCATGCACTACCCTTCTACAATTCACTGGACTGCCACCAAGCAATTGTTACGTTATCTGAAGCATACAATTTTCCATGGCATCTCAATTTAGAAAAATGTTAACCCTCCTCTTACATGTTACTTAGACGCGGATTGGGCTGGCAATTTGGATAATCGCAGCTCTACTTCAGCTTATCTCATTATGCTCGGTTCAAATCTCCTCTCTTGGAGTTCTAGAAAGCAGCGTGCAATTGCACGATCATCTACAGAGGATGAATATCGTGCGCTTGCCACCGCTGCTTCTGAGTCTATGTGGATTCTATCACTCTTTACTGAAATAAAGTTTTCTCTTCCTCAGCCTCCATTGCTCTTATGTGACAATCTTGGTGCAACCAATCTCAACTTCAATCATGTTCAGCATTCACACATGAAGCACATCCAAATTGACTTACACTTTGTTCGGGACCTTGTTCAGAAAAATTCTCTTACTGTTCGCCATGTTCACACGAATGATCAACTTGCAGACCTGCTTACCAAACCACTCTCCAAGTAGTGCACAGATTTATGACAGTATCAAGGAAAACCACACTGCTACCTCATGTAAGCTATTATTGCAGGATTCATGACAGTATCAAGGAAGATCACACTGCCAACTCACATGAATTAATATTGCATGATCAACTTATGCAACGGCAGGATTCATCAAATTATTATTGCATGATCAACTCATGCAACGGCAGGATTCATGACAGTATAAATCAATAATCACTGCAAGCTATAATCAAGGATTAGTCACTATAAAGCTAGGATTGGTTTCTTGTATTTTTCCTATTACTATAGCTAGAATCAGGGATCAGCTAGAATTAGGGATTTGGTTTGTATTCTTTCCTTTATAAGCCTTCCATACTTAGCACTCTGTATTCTGTATATATATTACATTCTGCAGTTTGAATGAATTAAGCAAAATTCAAAACTTTTGTCTTCTCCTTTGTATATATATTACTCTCGACTCGGCTCAATTGAGGCCTGAACTTGGGTGTATTGTAAAATAATTTTTTGTACTACAAAAAATTATTTTATCCTAACTTAAATTTGAACTTGGGTTTGGCCCTTAAAGAATTACCCGTCCAGTCCATGAATGGTAAAACTGATTAGTTTTCTTCTAAAAGGATTTTTGTAGATTTGAATAGTTTTTTCAGGTCAAAAGACATGTGATTTAAAGCTACAAATGTTTAGGTTTAATTCAAATTTTATGGAGGGTAATCAAAGCTAATAAGATAATTTTATCAGCTTTTGGTTCCTAAAATTGTTTATAAAAGGGATTGAAGAAGAGTGTTTTCAGGTTGGTTTTTTTTGCACTGTTTGGATAGATTTTTCTACAGAATTTGACATTCTTCTTCACATATTTTGCATCTTAAATCTTCTGGTTTTTTAAGCTTTATTCCTCTTTGTTTTCCTCATAATCTAGAGCATAGTTTCAATCCTTGTACAAACACATTAAGTATAATTTATTTGTATCTCTTGAAAATTGTTTACGAGTGCACCTAAAGAAGACGGTGTTGTTGAAATCTTGTGAAGCTTATTGAAGTGAGTTTTTTTACACAAAGTGAGGAGCAATAAAGCCTTAAGGATAAATGATTTTAACTTTGGCAACAACAAAAAAATGAGATTGGTAATATTCTAAAATCTTTAACAAGTAATTACTTTAAATTGGTTTTGTTTAAGTATATTTTTTTATACAAATTTAGTACACATGCTAGAATTGTATTTCTATATCATTAGATAGATCTAGAGTTGTATTGTTTGCATGTGAATTATGTGAATTATGTGATCAAGTGCTCACGAGTAGGGGCGGAGCTAGGGGGAGGTTAGTGGGGGCCTTAGGCCCCTGCAAAAGTCTTAAGATTTTATAACTAGACTGAACTGCCTTTAAAAAAAAATGGAAAACATTGTCATTTTCCATTAAAGATATAAATCTCTAATTAATAATAATTTAGATTACTGCATCTCTCTTCGTAAGTGTGTGAGGATGAGTTTTCTCTCTTATTTTAGTTCTCTAACGAACCAAATCAACTTATCGAAAAATAATTGTCTTCATGTTGTCATCCTATACTTCTTATTCATGAACTATTATTCATTGGATGGGGTAATCAGATTTTAATAGTGTTGGTGCCTATGTTCAAGGTTATATCTGTGTCACACTTTCAAACCTAATTTCTTGGCTTTTCAAGAGTTGTATCGTTTCCATATGAGTTATGTCACCAAGTTCTCACAAGTAGAGGCAGAGCTAGGGGGAGTTTAGTTGGGGCTAAGCCCCTGCAAAAGTCTTAAGATTTTATAACTAGACCCGACTCTATTATATATATATATATATATAAGGAAAATGTTGTCTTTTTCCATAAGAGATATAAATCCCTAGTTAAAAAGACAATAGCCATACCAGCAACCTAAAATCCTCCCTTCCTCTATTGTTTTCCCTAACCCTCACACACCAAAATCCTTCAATTGAGATGGTCTAAAATTCTCCTTACTTTTTTCTAAGCCACAACAAAGAATATTTAATGGGCAACAATATAGTTTCCATATGTGGCATAGACTCCATATTAATGTGGAATCCTTATGGTGTATGGAAACAATTATTCTATCCTTATTATAATAGAAATCTATCATTAAATAAGTTTCCAAGTCCGCTAAGAATACTTTACAAACAAGAAAACTAAAGAGGAGACAACTTCAGATTTAATTCTCCTAACTTGTACAGGACTTCTAAAGGACAACAAATCTGATCCTATCATATTTAAGATATTAAATTCAGATTTATTATTGTTATTATTATTTTCTTGTTAGTTTAGGGTTTATTTATATTATTTGAGTTTAATTGTAAGTGGACATCATATAAGTCCATATAATGGGTCCATTAGAGTTTGTTTCAGTCTAGAGTCAGTATAAATAAAGGCATAACCAAATATGTAAGTGAGACAATTCAAATTAATAAAATTTCTTCAATAGGTGTTGATGTTTTCTCTCAACCCTTTCATTTTGTTCAGGTGTTTCAACACAAGATAATTGATGAATGATGCCATGCTCTTGATAAAATAAAATTAAAAAATAGGCATATTAAACTATTGTCCATTATCTAATCTAAGAGTTTGAATATTAGTGTTGAAATGAGTATGAACACAAGCTAGAAAATTGGTAAGAATAGCTCTAGTTTCTTATTTGAATTTCATTAAAAATAACTAGGTGAATGTAGTGTAATCATCAACAATGGTAAGGAAGAATCTATAACCAGAGTAAGAAGGAAGAGAAAAAGGTCCCCAAATATCAATGTGAACCAATTAAAAGGCTTGATTGGATTTATTAGTTGATAGAGGTAAAGGAAAGTTTTTTTGCTTAGCTAAAGGACAAAACTCGCTGATAGAATTGCTAGTAGCTGTTACAGAACTACTTAGGAGATTAATTTTTTATGATAGAATATGGCCTAAATAAAAATGCCAAAGATCAATGGCAACGATACATGATTTGACTAATGAACTAGAAGGCAAGCCAATAGAGTTGGGAAGGATTTCAATATTAGATTGAGCAAAAGGTTTGTGAAGATTGTATAGGCCAAATTGAACTTCAGCAAACTCAATCATCCTCCATTTGCTTAGATCCTGCAAGATACATTTTATTTGAAGAAAAAATAATCTAGCAGAATTATCAGTAGTTAATCTTGAGACAGAAACAAGATTGACATCAAAGGATGGAACATAAAAAGCATTGTGTAAAATGATATCAGGAGAAAATTTAACAGTTCCAGTAAAAACAATTGGAACCATTTGACCATTTGGTAAATGAACCTTGGAAGGAGTTCTAGGCAAAATAATTGAATAAAAAAGAAGAGGGCTATAAATCATATGATTTGTTGCTCCTGTATCAAGAATCCAAATGAGTTGATTCTGTGATGAAGAAATGGTATGACAAGAAGAAGACATACCTCATGCAAATGCAACATTAGTAGTAGAGTTTAAGTTTGAGTTGGAAATGCTATTCGCAAGATTGAGTAGATTTTGGATTTGCTCTCAAGAGAAATCAATGTTCGGAGTGCCAGAATTTTGCTCCAAAACAACAGTATTGTTTGCAGTGGATAACCTTTGAAAATTCTTGCCAATAGTTGGTGTATAAACAAATATTTTTCCCCTTGGCCCCTTCCATCCAGGAGGGTATCTAGTTAGCTAAAAGCATTTATCAACAAGACGTCCTGAATAACCATAATGAGATTAGATTGCACCAAACTTTCCTTTTTGTTTAGTAAAACGATTGGCGTATGTTGAACCTAGTCTCGAGGATTGATTCACAGATTATTCAGCAGCCATTGCTTGTGAATCAATAGAAATGCCAACTGCATTTGTCAAAGACCTCTGACTCTCTTCTTGCAAAAGTAAAGAAAAAACTCTACCCATAGATGGTAAAGGAGATTGAAACAATAATTGACTCCTAACTGCAGAATAGGAATCATGAAGACCCATAAGAAATTTCAAAACATAATCTGATTGTTGTCGATCTATCAGATGTTTTAGAATATTACATATGCAAATATCAAGATTTCCACATTTGCAACTGGGAATTGGACAATAATTGATGTATTCATCCCACAAAGCCTTGAATTCACTGAAATACACAGTGACAGATTTGGAGTTCTGAGAAATAGAACTTAAAGATTTCTAATTCTCAGTTCTTCCCAAATATCGAAAGTTGTTGTCAAGTAAACAAGACTACTATGGATATCCTTGGCAATGGAATTCATTAGCCAAAGCAGAACAAGATTGTTAGATCTTAGCCAGGCCACACAAAGTAATTGATCAGTGGTGATAGGCTGAGCTAGAGAAGCTAGAGAACCATCAACAAAGGCAATTTAATTTTTCACTATTAAAGCAATTGACATGGATCGACTGCATGCAATGTAATTCTCACCAGTGAAGATCTTAGAGACTAGAAGAGCACCAGGATTATCAGAAGGATGCAAGTAGTGGTAGCTGGATGAATCATCCGAAAGGTTCTCAACAGAGGCATTGGATGAACAATTATGTGTCGTAGAAGCATTATCCTCAAGATGATCAGACATTATGAAGTTTTGGAAAGATTAAGAAAATGGTGAAAAGAAATGTGTAGACAGATATCTAGTTATCAGAAATGTACTCTGATACCATGTAAAACTACACAGAAATAATTTGTGTAGAAGAAAAATGTGAAGCTTAAGAGAAGAAAAATATGTTCTACTTGAAAAGGAATTCCCCTTTCTTTTGATATATCTTCCGTATATTACTTTCTTTACAGTATGGTGTGAATATATATATATATAGACTTTGATCTGCTACAACTAACTGTAACTGCTATAAGTAACTGCAGCTGTTATAACTAACTTTAATTGCTATAACTAATTGTAACTGCTATAACTGACTTTACCTGCTAACCATGACTACAGACTTTAACTCCATTGTATCAATAGCATTCTGTATATTCCAACACTTTTTTCTAAGCCACAACAAAGAAATTCAATTCAAGTTTGGTTTATTTTCAATTTATGGCAAGTTAACTTCTCATTTTTACTTATCTCCACATGTTTCAACAAAAAAATTTACAAGTAGATTGTATAAGGTGCTACTTGGATAGTTGGATTAGCCAATACTAGTAATATGCTTAGGTTCTTCTGGTAGATGAATTCATTACACGAGTTTACTGTTAATTTTTTTGTCGTTTTCATTTTGTATAGCTTATAAAGTGTTTTTGTCAATTTTTTTTTATTAGGGTATGTTTAGGATTGTCATGATGATTGTGATTCAAAATGTTTTTTATTTAAAAATATATAATATATATATATATATTATTTTTTAAAAATTATTTTTAATATTAGTATATCAAAACAACTTAAAAATATATAAAAAATTAATACTTTTTTAAAAATAAATTTTAAGGGAGCACTATGCAAAACACGCCCTGGCTTTGCTCGGAACAATGCACCTTTTCATTTCATATAATGTCATAATTCAATTTTTATCTCTTTTTATTTTTATTTTATTCTTTCTATTTATTTTTATTTTTACTATATTTTCTATAAAAATGATAATAAAAATCATGAAAAAACAAATGAAAAAATGATAATAAAAATGACAATGAAAAAAATGATGATGAAAAACAAATAAAAATTGAAATGAATGAAGAATAAATTAATATTTGGGTCAAGTAAATATAAATTGAAAGTTTGGGGACTTAATAGTCTAATTAATTTAGAGGCTTAATTAACTTGAAATTAGTTTAAGTAATGAAATCAGGGTCTTAATTGAAAACAATACCAAAGTTTAGGGCTCAATTCAGTCAAAATTGCAAGGAATTGAAGTAGAAGGACCAAAGTAAAAAAACAGGGGTAGTGTAGGGAGCTTAATTGATTTTTTAAGAGGTAGTTTTGAAAGAATTAAAAGTTGAAGAGTTCATTAAGGGCTAGATTGAAACATTTAGAATACAAGGACTATTTTGTAAAGGGCTCTAAACTCTAGTGGTCTTATTGCAATTTATCCATGGCACGAAATTACAAAACAAAAGGAGCGAATTTCCTGATTAAGGGGCTTAATTACAAAATTGAAAAATGTCAGTGAGCAAAATAAAAATGATTATTTTCCAACTCAAAACGGTGTCGTTTCAAAGAGCATTGTTCACCACCTCCTTCATTACACCAGGGAAGCCGTTTCAGCAGGAAGAAGAAGGAACAATTCGCTCAGCTGACCACGATGCAATACGTTACTGAAACGTATGGCATTCTCCGGCTATAAAGCCACAGAAAGAAAGGCAACGAGCAAACCGAGAGAACCAGAGGACGAACTGAGAGACCAAAAAGGAACAGGGGAACGAAAAAAAAACACGCTGGAGAGAGAGAGCGAGAGAAAGAGGGAGAGACAGAGAAAAACTAAAACAGAAAAAAAGAACAGAAAAGGAAGCGAAAAGCGAGAAGGCAACAGAGAAGAACAACGAAATGAAGAGTAGAAACAGAAGTGCACCACCGTTTTCAAGCTTTGGTCTTCAGCAGCAACAGGTACGTCTTCCTGTTTTGCCCCCCTCAAATTTAATTAATTCACGCTTGCGGAGAAAAGAAGACCAGTCGGGTTACTGGTTTCACTGGTCTGAACCAGTGACAGTACTGGGCGGCCCGGTTGAAAAAAAATCAGAAAACAGCTGGATTGAACTGTGGTGGGCTAGACCCAGCCTGCCCAATCTATTTTGGGCCAAGATTGTATTTCATAAAACACACCATGTTTTTTTACTCCTTTATTTTCACCCTTTTTTATTTTGATATCTAGCATAAAAAAACTTTTTGAATATCCAAAAATTCTAGAACAATTTGTTGATTTTTTTGAATTTATTTATAAGTACCCTGTGTTTTTAGATATTTCACTGTATAATCAATATGTAAATTTTTATTGTGAAACGTAAATCCAGTGTACGATATATTTTTTTTTCTTTAAAAAAATATATGTATATATGCATTGATTTAAATTTATTTTATTGGTTTATTTATTGAGGTTAGATTCAGGAATATCACACTTTTTTTTTGCTACGTAATATATACCAACACTGGAGTAAAAAGTATTCGTAATGGAATATTTACTAGAACTAAAGTCAGAAATATTACAAGTATACCAACAAAGATAAAACACAACAAACTCTTAGAAATTTAAAACAAAACCAACAATATATTTTGCCTTGTGAATGATGCTTAAGGGATGATAATGTCTTTTATTTTAAGTAACTAGTTCTATGCTATAGAATCTCTGTTGACCAGTTAGGATTTTTAGTAACTATATTATTAGGTTACCATGTTCTTGTTGTGTCCTGAAATCCATACACGTAGCTAAAATGATAAATTTAAGGTAATATTTGGGAGTTCCTAGAATTTCATTAGATAAATCTAGAATTGTATTATTTGCATGTGAATTATGTGACCAAGTACTCACGAGTAGGGGCGAAGCTAGAAGGAGGTTAGTGGGGCCTAGGCCCTTACAAAATTCTTAACATTTTATAACCAGACCAAACTCGAATAAATGCCCTTTATGGATTGGCTTCCAGACTTAAGCCTTCTTTTATGGGAAAAATTATGATGGAACAACAAGCAAGCTACGGCTTGCTCCACAGAAATATGTAGCTTCCCAATGCTCTGCTCACACTCTCAAAAGCTTCATCAACATTGCATCTTGACAATTTCCATCGAGCCACAGATACTTAAATTTTTAGTAGTTTTCAACGATTAAAATTCGAGAACGTTAAGATTTTAATAGAAGAAACCTTAATTTTGTCGCTAAATTAGTACAAAATTCTTAACATTTCTTGCACAATCTTGAAATTCATAACAACAATACAGTCATCAATGATCCTCATGATCCAGACCAAATGCTTTAATACCAATTGTAATAATCCGGCTTTTCAAAGCCAAAACAGCAATAATTTTGTTTTTTAATAACATTCCAGAAATTGATAAACCGGTTTCCACTCGTTATCGTAGCTCAATCTATACACCAAACATCAATCAACATTTCATTAACAACAATTTTTACAAATACACATAATATTACATTTGCATGATTACAAGCTCACATTATAATATACATACATAATCATAAGTTTGTCCTTGTGTGCCACTAATAAATATCATGAAATTAAATAAGAGTATCGAATAACAGATACACAATTAGTACACTTAGTTCATACAAAATACATCATGATTCAAAATGTAACTGCATGATTCTTTGCAAAAGTGAGTTCCTGTGTAATGAGCTTCCTAGGTACCTCATTGTTGAGATGTCCCTAATGCAGTACAAATATTTACAAGAATTATAAATAATTACTAATAACAATTAAATAGTTTAACAGAAGCATTAATGTTATTCTTCGTTTAAGGCATAACAAGCATAGTTTCTTGCATATACTTGATATATACAAAACATAATACACATGAACACATCAATTCTTGTAACACTAACTCGTTACTCACAGATCTGTCTATCCTTTTAGGATGTCATTAGTCAAAGCTAATCATTTAATCACCCCAATCATCCTTTTAGGATGTCGTTAGCCGAAGCTAATCATTTACTCATCCCGCGCATCCACTTAGGATGCCATTAGCCGAAACTAATCATTTAAGCATCCTAGTCACCCTCTTAAGATGCCCTTAGCCAAAGTTAATCATGTAATCATCTCGGTCATCCTTTTAAGACGCCATTAGCCGAAGCTAATCATATAATCATCACGGTCATCCATTTAAAACGCCATTAGCCGAAGCAAATCATGTAATCATCCTACTCATCCTCTTAGGATGTCATTAGCCAAAGCTAATCATTTAATCATCTCGGTCTCCCCCCTTCTTCTAAGTAGGTTTAGGGAAAGTTTGACAGTATTCCTTCTTTTCTTCTCTTGGTTTTCCTCCCTTCTTCTTCCTCTCTCAATTTCTAGCCCCTTTTCTCCTTCCCTCTAGGCAGTTGTTTGATCTTCTCTCAAGTTCTCAACTCTCTCTCTCTCACACACACACACACGTTTAAAGAGGCACTTACTGCTGGATTGGTTTAATATCCGTTGGGAAGGAGGGAGAGAAGAAAAGCATGCAGCTGAATATGCAGCTGCTGTAGATAGATTTTGGGAAGAGGAAGGGTCACCTTCTCTCTCCTCATATTTATACCTCCTCTTAAAGAGCTAGGGTGTTTGGGTGCTGGTTTAAGTTGGTTCGTATCCACCCTTTGGTTATTCCAAGATCGATCCCCCACCTAACTCCTTAAGGCAGGCCAATTTGCTCCCCTAACTATAACTTAGCATGATCCGACCTTTTACTTAGATTTATGTTGGGTATTACAACCACGAATGACACATAAATTCGTCAGCGCTCATAACCATTGTTTACTCAAGAATCGTCACCAAAAACTAAGTCGCTGCTGATTCAAAAATCAACAGCAAAAACTGATTTTTTTTTCTATTCTAGTTTAATTCCAATCTGGAGTACCCATAAAAATCACTACCAGAAATTCGTTTAATACCAACGGATTTACCGACGGAATATTTCTGTCGGTAATTTGAGGTCGAAATTACCGATGGCATTTTTCTGTCCATACTTCGATCGGTAACTGCCGACGGACAATGTTCGTCGGTAGTTACCGACCGAATTACGGATGAAAAGTTCAGAATTAAACAAACAAGACGGGTCGCTGACGTGGAGGTTTTGGCGGGGAGGTTTTTTTCGACGGAATCACCGACGAATTCAAAACGACAGGCCCGTACAGTGACGTGACTGATTCACCGCTAAACATACCAACGGATTTGAAATGGTTGATCCGTACGGTGACATGTCTACTTTACCGACAGAAAGACCGACGGATATTTTCGTCGGTGTAACTGTCGGTAAAAGTTAATATAATTCCCTGCTGCCGACACTCTCCTCCTCTATTTCCCCTTCTTCTTCCTAATCCCAACTCTCCCCATCTGCAAACAGCCAACACCCAAACAAAAATCTCCCTCATCTCAGCACAACAAGTTATATTTCTTGAAGTTTTGTGGTCACAGCATCCATGTTTTGATTTTCCGACGGATTTTATCAATTTTTATAAGTAATTCTATCTTTTTAAATTTTAACATTTAAATGTCAATTTAATTTGTTGTTTTTTTAGTATATGTATTTTGTTAGTAGATGTACATGTTTTATTGTTATTTCTGAAACAAACTTGTAGTATATGAATGTATAATTTTATACCTGTTATGGTTTGTTTTAGATTCTATAAGATTGTATTTGTTTGTAAATCGTTAAAACTTTATGGAATTACCGAATTACATGTGTTGTTTTGAAATAATGAATAGCTTGCTTAATGGGTCCGTTTTAAGTTTTATCAATGGTATTGCGGTGTGGTAATTTCCATAAATTTATATATATTAATTTGTATGTATGGACGTTAAATAAATTATTATAATGAATATTTAATATTTATGAGAAGTTATGATTGGTTTATTGGATAATCTCGAGGTAAAGTAATATTTTTGCAAGTTTATTTACCTAACTTAGTTAATTAATACATGATGTCATCATAATTTTGTAGAGGTTCGATATATATATGTCATGGATGATCGTTCATGGATGTATCAAGATTCACCCCAAGGATTGCGGAGGATGAATTATTGTAACGGGGTTCAGGGTTTTATTAATTTCACAACATCTATTCCTAGAAATTTTACTGGAGGCGGTATTAGGTGTTCATGCAAGAAGTGTCAAAATAAAAAGTATCTGCATCTAGATGTTGTAATGATGCATCTTCTACACAAAGGGTTTATGGAGAATTACCAGTGTTGGTATGCACATGAAGAAGTATTTGTTAGTAAGATGAGAATGGGAGAAACAGTGGTTTGGTCAACTTCTCGTGCTAGCAACGTGCATGAAATGGCAAATGACAACACTAATCCTTATAGAAATATGGTTATGGATGCAATGAGAATGAATCAAGGTAATGTCAGTCAATGTCCAATCATAGAAGAAGAACCTCATTCAGATGCAGTTAGGTTTTTTGATTTGTTGAAAGATTCTAACAAACCATTATGGGATGGCTTCACAAACCACAGTAAATTATCGGTTGTGGCATAAGTGTTCACCATCAAGTCAGATCACGGGCTGAGTGAGGCCGGGTATGACAAAATTATTGAATGGGCGAGAAGCATTTTACATGAAGGGAACAGGCTGAAAGAGAACTTCTATGTTGCGAAGTCCATGATGAAATCCCTCGGTTTAGGATACCAGAAAATTGACATGTGCCCTAACTTCTGCATGTTATACTACCTTGAAAATGTTGAGATGACCGAGTGTATGACATGCGAGCATTCCCGTTACAAACCCAGAACTAGCATGGGAAAGACTCTAGTGGCCTATAAAAAACTTAGATACTTCCTGATCACACCTAGACTACAGAGGTTATTCATGTCACCAAGGACTGTTGAGCACATGACATGACACCAAGCACATGATACGGTTGATGGTGTGATGGTGCATCCTTCTGACGACGAAGCATGGAAACGCTTTAACAGTGTGCATCCTAACTTTTCAACTAAATCAAGGAATGTGCGTCTTGGGTTGTGTGCAGACGGATTCAACCCATTTGGGTCATTTGCTAATCCCTATTCTTGTTGGCCGGTCGTACTCACAGTTTATAACTTGCCACCAGGAATGTGTATGAGGCCGAAGTTCATGTTCTTATCTACTATCATACCCGACCCAAGCAGCCCGGGGCGGAATATAGATGTTTGTCTTCGGCCGTTGATTGATGAGTTGGCACAATTGTGGTCCTCCGGAGCTCTGACTTATGATATATCGAGGAAACAAAATTTCCTTATGAGGGCGGCTTTGATGTGGACTATCAATGATTTTCCAGCTTATGAAATGCTTTCTGGTTGGAGCATGCTTGGGAAACTCGCATGTCCATATTGCATGGAAAACAACAAGGCATTCACGCTAGCAAACGGAGGTAAAGCTTCTTTTTTTTACTGTCACCGTCGCTTCTTGTCACTTAATCACAGGTACAGAAAGAACAGAAAAGATTTTTTTATTGGCAGAGTTGAAAAAGATATTGCATCCCCGCGTCTTTCTAGTGAAGAATTGCATGATGTTGTATCAGAGTATGGTAACATTGTGTTTGGCCTTCAATCAGGTAAGCAAAAGTTTCCTGGTTTTGGTTTGACCCATAATTGGGTAAAGCGAAGTATCTTTTGGGAGCTTCCTTATTGAAGATGAATCTGCTCCGTCATAACCTTGACGTCATGCACATCGAAAAGAACATTTTTTAGAACATTTTCAACACCGTCATGGATGTGAAGGGGAAGACAAAGGACAACATCAATGCTAGATTGGATATAGCTTTATACTGTAACCGTAAAAATATGGAGTTGGTTTATGATGAGTCACGGGTCGCAAAACTAAGGGCAAGCTTCGTGTTAGAGAAAAACGCACAACTGCTAGTCTACAAATGGCTTAAGAGTCTGCGTTTTCCAGATGGACATGCATCGAACATAACAAGGCTGGGTAATATAGAGGACTGCAGATTGTATGGAATGAAGAGTCATGACTGCCACGTGTTTATGCAAACACTCATCCCATTAGCTTTTCGTGATTTGTTGCCAAAGGAAATATATGATGCACTAATAGAAATAAGTCATTTCTTCAGAGATATATGCTCCAGCAAGTTGAATGTTGACACATTGCGAGGCTTTAAACAAATATCATCGAGATACTATACAAACTTGAGATGATATTCCCTCCATTATTTTTTGACTCAATGGAGCATTTCCCTATACATCTACCGTTCGAGGCAAAAGCTGGAGGACCGGTCCAGTATAGATGGATGTACCCATTCGAATAGTTAGATATTACAGTTGCAATGTAATTCATATATAAAAGTATTTTCTATGTTTTTCTTAATTGAAAATACTTGAATTGTAATTCAATGCAGGTACTTGTTTAATCTCAAGAAAAAGGTTAAGAACAAGGCACATGTTGAGGCTTCGATATGTGAGCCCTATATTGTTGAGGAGATCTCAACATTTATCTCATACTATTTTGAACCTCATCTAAGAACAAGAATCAATTGTGTTTCACGGCATGATGATGGCGGTGAAGTGCCTTCTAGTGGGAACTTGTCAATATTCTCCAATACTGGACGACCCACACCTAAAAATGTCATAAGAGGAAGATATTTGTCAGAAATAGAATTCAAACAAGCACACAACTACGTTTTATTTAACTGTGATGAGCTGAGACCTTTTATTCAGTAAGTTTATATATGTATAATACTAATTAAACTTTATCAGTAATATATTGTTAATTATATATTGTAATATCATACACTCATTATCACTTGCAGGCAGCATCGACAATATTTGCTCTCCAATAACTCACAGCTGACCGAATCCCAGATCTTTCAATTACAGGATGAACAATTCATCACGTGGTTCAGAACACATGTAAAATATTGTACGTATGCATGTCATAACGAGATTCATGTTCATTTACTGTTTATTGATGTACATTACATATATACAAGGTTTATCAAATGGGAAGGAGTGCGCCTAAGTCATTGTCTTCACTAAGCCTCGGGCCTGCAAGAAAAGTTAAGTGTTACAATGGGTATTTTGTCAATGGATATGTTTTCCATACTGAAGAATACGAGCAAGGAAGATAGACATACAACTACGGTGTTTGTGTTAAGGGATCCACTAGTAGTGAGTTAGAAGTTGACTATTATGGTAGATTAGAAGAGGTCGTCGAACTGCAATATCATAGTGAGCAGAATAAAGTGTTTTTATTCAAATGCTATTGGTATGACATGACTGATAAAGGAATCAAAGTTGATCCGCACTATGGTCTGGTCAAAATCAACTCAAAAGTTAGACACCGCAACATAAACAATGTCTCTGTTTTCGCAAAGCAATGTCAACAAGTTTATTACACATACACCCCTTCATCTAGAAAGGATCGATCAAGAGTTGATTGGTTGTCCATTGTAAAAACGAAACCACGGGGTCGTGTCGAGGTTGTTCAGGATGAGAACAAAGACACAAGTATGCGGGATGAAGTCTTTCAAGTTAGTGAGTTGGTTTAACCATATCGAGTTGCTCCTTCGATTGAATTAGAAGAAAATTCAAATTTTCGTGTTTCCGATGATAGTCTTGTTGATGTTGATGTAGAGGAGTTGAACGTTGTTTTGAGCTCTAGTGGACAAGCAAATGTCGATGAAAAAGATGATATCCATATTGAAGATTGCGATGAAGGTGATGACTATTCAATTGATGACGAAGAAGAAAATTCTGACTAACTATCAAAATGAAGCCCTGTGTAAAACCCTTTTCTTCATGTAATTTACATTATGGATGATATATTTTGTAACATGAAATATATATTTATTGTTTAAGCACTGTTGCTTTTATTTTGTGCGATGGACAATTTATCATTGAAGTTTTTGCAGGAAGGTAAAGAGAAAATACGAACACAACATTTCTTGTATATTGAACATTCACCAACGTCAATACCGACGGACCACCGTCCGTCGGCATCTCACAGAGAGTTCGAAAATAATTACAACAAAATACCACCATCACCGACGGACCTCAGTCCGTCAGCATCTCACAGAGAGTTCAAAAATAATTAAAACAAAATGTCACAATCACCGACGTGAATACCAACGGACAACCATCCGTCGGCATCTCAGAGAGAGTTCGAAAATAATTACAACAAAATGCCACAATCATCGACGCCGATACCAATAGAATACTTCCGTCGGTAATGTGTTGGTGGTCAAATTTTACCAACACAAATACCGACGGAATATGCAAATTCCAAAGGATGTGAATTGAATGCACCTCTGACCGTGTCAGATTACCGACGGAATCACCGACGGACCGCGAAAAATATGGAGGGTAATTAAAAATTTCGATGCGAAATTCAAAAATTACCAATGGATTTTTGACCTGTTACCGGTGGATTTAAAAAAATAATAATAATTTTTAATTGCCGTCGGTAAATCTGCCCTATAAATTCCAGCGCCCGCCGCTTCTGTTCATTTTTTCTTCTCCTCCATTTTTCACCTCAAAATTTTGATTTTTTTCCTCTCAATCCTTCAAGGCTTTCACCTAGAATCTCTAGCAAGATTTGTTGTTGTGAATCTTCATCACATTAAAAGGTATGTGTTTTTTTCTATTTTATTTTATTTTATTTTTAGTTGTTTTTATTTTTGTTATTTTGTTGTTTTGATGTATTTTTTTGTAATGTAGATAAAGTTTTGAATTCAACACATTATTAAGGTATGTATATTTCTTTCCTAAAGTCTATAGTTTTTTTTTTTTGAATTGTTTGAATATTTTTTATTGTTATGTTGGCATAATTGTTATTAGTTAATTTGTTGAATATTTGTTGTTAATGTTGAATTTAACTTAGAATTAGTAATTGAATATGTTAGAATAATTAGTAATTTTACTCTATTATTGCATGATTTGTGTAATTATTTCCATTGATTTTAATTGTTAGTCTATAATTCTTTTTTAGTTTATTGAATATATTTTATTGTTGTATTGCCATAATTATTGATTAATTTGTTGAATTAATATTGTTAATGTTGAATTTACCTTAGAATTAGTAATTGAATATGTTGGAATAATTAGTAATTTTACTATATTATTGCATGATTTGTGTAATTTTTTCCATTGATTTTAATTGTTAGTTTATAATTCTTTTTTAATTTATTGAATATATTTTATTGTTGCATTGCCATAATTATTGATTAATTTGTTGAATTAATATTGTTAATGTTGAATTTACCTTAGAATTAGTAATTGAATATGTTGGAATAATTATTAATTTTACTCTATTATTGCATGCTTTGTGTTTAATTGTTTCCATTTATTTTGAATTTATTGTTTTGTTGTATTGGCATAATTATTGAATAATGTTTTGAATTGTAATTGTTAATGTTGAATTTACCTTAGGATTAGTAATTGAATATGTTGGAATAATTAGCATAGATTGGGTCAATTGGTTGTGGCTATTGTGAATATTTGCAGGTTTGTGAATTTGGGTAGTATACAGTATAGGGGAGGTGCTGTCGAATTTTTTTTAACATTTGCATTTTATTATATAATTGTTTATATAAAATTGGATAGATGCAGAGAATGAAAACCAGAGCTAGTCGTTCACGTCCCGTCGCAGCCAGCGAGGACGATATTTCCTTAGGTGCCTCTCAAGAAGAGGCACCTACACCACCTGCGCCGTCAACCGATGCTGCCTCTTCCAGCACCGGTTCACAGCGCAGATGCGGCGTACCTTCGTAGTGGAATCAATTTACCCGCAAGTACGAGGCACAGTGGAAGGATGACCTTTCAATGTAAGTTTGTTAAGATTTTAGGTTTTTTTTTTAAAAAAAAAATTTAAAACATAATTTATGAAGTAATCACTATTTCATTAATTTCATTTATTTTCAGGTTCACAAATATTGAGGCCGCCCAAGTAATATCATCGGCGTTTAAATCTTCGATGGAGATTCCATTGTTTCAATGGAGTTAAATATCAAGGCATCCTGAATGGATGCCTCAAATCAATGCATGGTTTTCCAGATTTGAGGTTAGTGTTAATATATAATTTTAAGTTTATTTCTAATAAATTATTAATATAATTGTAAATAAATTATTATTTTCTAAAAATATTAAATTTTTATATACAGGATCGATTCTGCTGAAATAGTGAACATAACACTGTTGTGAGGAGGATCTGGGAAAATCACGCGGCAACCAGGTAACATTGAAAACAATACAATTTTTTTTTTAGAAAAAAAATTTATGTTTCGAAATGTAATTTTTTCTTGCAGAAGTAGGTTGCTTGATTTTTGGTATGAAGCCCAAAAAAGGGCAAAAAAAACAGCGAGGGATAGGGGGTTCCAAGGCTGGAACGATGTTGCGGTTTGGAGGGATTTCAAACTGATATACATCCCGGAAGATATATGGCCGCACTATCTTCAGCACGTGACGTCTAAGCGGTTCACACAATGCTCACAGTCCGGTTCTGGCAACCGGAATCGGCCAATTCATGGCTCGGTGACCACGCACACCGGCGACTCCGTTCCGTTTGCTGCACATGCGTAACGGATGATAAAATTAATTTAAATGAAATATTTTATTCAATTAATTTGTTAATAAATTTCGAAACGTTTGTTGTTAATAAATTTTTTTATTATAGGTTACGTCTCTTGGATGTGAGCCGAGCCCGATGGAGCTCTTTGTGGAGACGCACGTGCAGAGTCAAGACCGCCAAAAGGGGACGCAACAGTTCGTTGACAGCCGTGCTCAATATTTTGTGGTATGTTTGTTCAACCATTTTATTTTATAAGTTATTATTATGTTTATTGAATTGAATATGATGATTACTTTTTTTATTTTCAGGAGACCTATAATAATCGGTTGAACGAGAGATAGGGGGACGATCCAACGACCCATCCGAAATTCGATCCGGATTTATGGATGGAGGTTGGATCGTCAGGTGGCCCCGATAAAAATCGAATTTACGAGCTCTCCAACACTACGGCCGACAACTTGCGGTCGGCCCGTAGTGCTTCAATCGTCAAGAGCTCCCAATTTAAGGAGTTCATGGCCTTGCAACAACACACGACTCAGCTCACCAAAAAGTACGATAACCTATCAAAGACGTACGCAAAACTCAAAGAACAACAAATAGCGGCCTACGAACAGCTTCGCGAAATGGTCATAAACATGTCACAAGGTGGAACATGTGCGCCTAATCCTTTTTTGCCGTATGACCAGCAGCCTCCTCCTCCTCCTCCTCCTCCTCCACCTTTATATTAATTTTTAATACACATTATTTCCCTTTAAAATTTCGTTTAATATTTTTTTGAAACACATTCATTTTGTAATGAATATTATTTAACTTTGATTTTTTGTTTTTGATGCTTAATATAAATTTTATTTGCATATTTGGTTTTTATTACCATTAATTTATATCATTTTATATTATGTATTCAAAATAATTTCTAAAAAGAAATAAAAAAAACAATTACAAAGGGATTTACCAACGGAATTAATTTGTCGGCATTAGACAGTAGCCGCCACTATCACCGATGAATTTCCAGACGGATACATTCAGTCGGTATTTTTATGACTCACCAACAGATTTACCGATGGAATTAGGTATTTTCATGACTCACCAACAGATTTACCGACGGAATAATTCTGTTGGTAAGTTAAAATACCGACAAATTTATAGACGGATGTAATCGGTTGGTATTTCAACAATTCACCGACACATTTACCGACGGTAACTGTCCGTCGGTGAATTGTGATATCACCGATGGATTAGTATCCGTCGGTATATTTCAAGCGGGAAACTTTTTTTTTTTGCACGCAAATTCCGTCTGTAAAACCGTCGGCAAATGGTTTTTTTATTTTCCAACCGATATAGCGACGGAATGAGAAATCACCGATGAAAGGTAAGCCGATGGACGTTTTCCATCGGTAATATAGTCGGTAAATAATTTACCGACGTACTCTCAATCACCCACCGACGGAATATTTCCGTCGGTAAAACTATAAAATATTGTAGTGAATATTTTTTTTAAAATAATTTAAAACTAGGATAGGACTCAATTCAATTAAGACAGGGGTAAAAATATTATAAATTATAATTTTTTTCATGCAATCCAATGAAATCACAACTAGACATTGTTTTTTGAAAAGAGTGGTTAGTTACTATGAAATTCCTTCTTTATTTTTTTTTTCTTTTTTTTATGATTCTAAATTTACATGTTTTTATAACAAAGGCAAAAAGTTATTATAGTATTAAAATTATCAACTTGATAATTCAAAAATAAAAGCCACATGCACTATATTTACTGCATGCTGAGAGACCCACAAAGTTTCTCTCATTTGTGTGGGCTTCTCTTGGGGGCTAAAGCACCGAGGATAGTCTGGTGGTATGCCACTTTACATTATTACATGTACAAGTTATTCAGTCTTCCCTTGAAGTCTCCAGCACCGACTGCTCTTGGCCTCTTTCACTTGACAAGGAATAAGCTTCGCTCCACTATCCTTGATTGGTGGATAGTCTGGTGGTATGCCAATTCCAAGATTGGATATGAGTTCTCTGTACCAGAAGATTGGTATTCCAACGAACTCAAACAATGGAGAAGAGATCTTAAGCTTATAGGGTCGTAATTCAGAGTCCACTAGCCTCCGTTTTCAAAGTAAATGATTCCTTAAGCTTTGATATTTTAAGTCTTAAAGTAGTGTCAACCATTTTTGGAATACAAGGGTCACTTCAGAGCAATAATTTCCAGAGTCTTGCATTCTCTGTAGATACTTGTTCAACTTAAAAAAAAAGTTCAAAACAAGGAGCGTATTAAGGCTTTGATATGTGAGACTTATATTTTTAAATAAATCTCAATATTTATCTTGTATTATCTTGAGCCTCACTTGATAATAAAAATCAACCGCGTCCCAAGACATGAAAAGTTAAAAACAAGGAGCATGTTAAGGGTTCGATATGCAAGGATTATATTGTTAAATAGATTTTAATATTTATCTCGTACTTTTTTTAGCCTCACTTAATAATAAGATTCAACTGTGTCCCAAGACATAATGATGTGGAGAAGTGTCTTTAAGTGAGAATTTGTCAATATTTTCTCATCCTAAATGACTTTTATCAAAAAATATTGTAAGGGGAAAATACTTGATAAAAATTGAATACAGACATGTATATAATTTTAGGTTATTTAACTGCGATAAATTAAGACTTTTTATTTAGTAAGTATAATATTAACATGTTATTTTTAAATATTTTCTCTTATATTCTCATAAACTGATAGATTAAAAATTCATCGTAGGCTACATCGTCAATTTCTACTATCTCAAAATTTACATATGACTAAATCTCAAATTTTCCAATTAAAAGAAGAAAAAATTTCCATGTGGGATGGAATGTTTCTATTAAAACATTATTTCATTAAATATTTCTTTTTTACATGAACTCATTCATTTAGAAAGGATCGTTTTATAATTGATTGGTTACCCGTAGTGAAAAATAAATGTAGGGGTCATGTCCAAGTTGTTCAGGATGGTAATGATAAAGTAATTACGAGAGATAATGTCTTCTAAAATCATGAGTTAATTGATATATATCGAGTTGTTTTGTCTACCGATTTGGAAGAAAATTCAAATTTTTATAATATTAAGAATTTTTTTTTATGTTGATGTTAGGGAGTTAAATAATATATTGAAAATCAATGAACATATAGAAGTTGATAAAAACGAAGATATCAACAAGTATCAATTCAATGAAAAAATATGATAATAATGGAATTGATGAAGAAGAAGATAATTCTAATTAAATTGTTAAACATCAATGTGCAATGATATTTGCTTTAATGTAATCTTTTTGGTTGTTCATTTACAATGAACTATTGTTAACATTGATGAAATATTTATTGTTGTGATTTTATTATTATGAATAAAAATAATATTATTGTGTTGTGATTTCATTGTATATGCAAGTTGGATAGATAAGGAATGCAAAAACACTTTGAAAAACAATTACAAGACGGACGAATTAAGTAATACAAACTAAGTCCCTCAGAAAGTTCTAGAGAGTTAAAAAACAATTACATGACCTTGCCACTAATAATTATAGACAAGATCACTAACTAGTGCATATTATCCTCGATCTATTTTATTAACAAAACATCAAATTTTAAGCTTCTAATTATTTTATTAATTAAGGATTGATATGTTATTTGATTTAAATCATGTTAAAAATATATTATAGCACGCAATTTAATATAATATTTTGAAATTTTTTATTAATTTATATAATTTTTGAAACTATCATGAATTGTGGAACAATTATCATTTTTGGAACGCTGTTAAAGAGTGTCATTCTACTGTTATATTAACTTAAAGAGTACTTCAGTACTTTAGCAATTAGGTAGGTGTTCTCTGTACCAGAAGATTGGTATTCCAACGAACTCAAGCAATGGAGAAGAGATCTTAAGCTTACAGGGTCGTAATTCAGAGTCCACTAGCCTCAATTTTCAAAGTAAATGATTCCTTGAGCTTTATGTTTTAAGTCTTAAAGTAGTGTCAACCATTTTTGGAGCACAAGGGTCACTTCAGAGTCTTGCGTTCTCTGTAGACTAATTGTGATGTTAAATAGGCAATTCCTTGAGACGAATATTTTCACATCTAGCAAGACCAGCCATTTTTTAATATAACAAATTGAGAGAACCAATGGATTGCATCCCCATGCTTGTTTTCTGCTTCATTTCATTTCTGATTGTAAGAACAGCCACACCTACTGACACCATAAACACAGCTCAGTTCATTAGAGAAGGAGACACTATAGTTTCAGCTGGTGGGACCTACGAATTAGGATTTTTTACCCCCGAGAAATCCAGAAACCGATACTTGGGGATATGGTATGGAAAAATATCTGTCCAGACAGCAGTTTGGGTTGCCAACAGAGAAACTCCACTTAACGATTCGTCAGGAGTTGTAAGGCTTACCAACCAAGGACTTCTTGTCCTTCTCAATCGTAGTGGAAGCATCATTTGGTCTTCCAACACATCAGCACCTGCTAGGAATCCAGTTGCACAGCTATTGGATTCAGGAAACCTTGTTGTGAAAGAGGAGGGTGATAATAACATGGAGAACTCCTTGTGGCAGAGTTTTGATTATCCAGGTAACACACTAATACCGGGCTCGAAGCTAGGACGGAATAGAATAACTGGCATGGACTGGCACTTGACATCATGGAAGTCATCAGATGATCCTTCCATAGGTAATATTTCAATAATCCTTATTCCTGGTGGATATCCCGAGTTTGTAGCGGTGGAAGATTCAAATGTGAAGTATCGAGGGGGGCCATGGAATGGTCTGGGGTTCAGTGGATTGCCTCGGTTAAAACCAAATCCGATATACACATTTGAATTTGTTTTTAATGACAAGGAGATATTTTACAGAGAAACTCTTGTCAATAACTCAACGCATTGGAGAGCCGTCGCAACTCAGAATGGTGATCTCCAGCTCCTTTTGTGGATGGAGCAAACCCAAAGCTGGTTTCTTTACGCAACAGTAAATACAGATAATTGTGAGCGTTATAACCTCTGTGGTCCAAATGGTATCTGTAGCATTAACCACTCTCCAGTTTGCGATTGCTTGAATGGATTTGTACCAAAAGTTCCAAGAGACTGGAAGAAGACAGATTGGTCAAGTGGTTGCGTTAGAAAGACTGCACTAAATTGTTCCAGAGATGGGTTTCGGAAGCTCAGAGGTTTGAAGATGCCGGAGACAAGAAAATCATGGTTCAACAGGAGTATGAACCTGGAGGAGTGCAAGAACACATGCGTGAAGAACTGCAGCTGTACTGCGTATACAAACTTGGACATCAGGGATGGAGGAAGCGGTTGCTTGCTTTGGTTCAATGATTTGATTGATATGAGAACTTTCCTTCAAAACGAGCAAGACATTTTTATACGGATGGCTGCATCAGAACTAGGTATGAATTTATCCTCAGATTATAGAAGTCGTTTTCTTAATTATTATTAACATTCGAAATATATTAGATAGAAAACTAGCGAGCTATTGGAAAAAGGATACAACGTTTAAAAATCTTAAAACCAAGCTATATAGTCTCTGATCGTATCCAAGCCTTTCCTAGCAAGGCTATCAGCGACAGAGTTTCCTTCTGTTTCTCTGAGCGTATCCAAACCAAGCTATTAATTTTCCCTTATACACAACTAGATTAGTCATGACTTGGCATGTCACTTGGTGATGGATTGGTTTTCTCCTACCCAAAATGATAGTGTTTTATAATGAATGAGTAGAAATCTGAAATTGAATGATAATAACTAACCAAACAAATACAAAAGGCATTTGGCATTTCCTCTTTTTAACACCAGTTTTTCTGTGCCATGTTACAGATAACGGTGACTCTGCAAAGGTTAATACCAAATCCAAAGTGAAGAAAAGGATCATAGTAAGCTCAGTGTTGTCTACTGGGATTCTGTTCGTTGGCCTATGCTTGGTCTTGTATGTTCGGAAAAAGAAGCAGCAGAAAAACAGTACGTATTCACACCATCAAAATCTAAGTATTCCTGTTGCACCAGTTCAGGATCATTAGATAACATGATTGGGTTTTTTTTTAAATAAAATATAAATTTGATTTTTAGTAATGTAAGGTATGACTGTAAGTTCTTCAAAGCCCCGTTGTGTTTGATGCTATAAAAATATTGAGTTTAGCAGCAAATAGAGATCCTTTGTCTTTCTTTCTATTTTTTAAACAAGCATAACAGTTATGGTGACAGGAAAAATGACAGGTGATTTGCAGAGAACATCAAATAACAAGGACTTGAAGGAAGAACTGGAGTTACCCTTCTTTAACATGGATGAGTTGGCTTGCGCAACAAATAACTTTTCTGTATCCAATAAACTAGGACAAGGGGGTTTCGGACCTGTTTATAAGGTAATAATTATCCATAAACAGTCGTGCAATATAGCTTCTGAGTGTTCATGGTACAAACTCCAGGCACCAATGGAGTTCTGTGGTATTGAAATTGTTCCACTACAGAACCACCCTTTTTTTAGCATAAAAGGATGACTGATTGGAAAGAATTCCTGAACAGATAGAAGCTGGATGAAATTCTCCAAGAATTCAGCAGACAACGCATGATTTGCTTATGATGCTGAGTAATTATTTACAGGGAACATTAACAGATGGACGAGAAATAGCTGTCAAGAGGCTCTCTAAGAATTCACGACAAGGACTTGATGAGTTCAAAAATGAAGTCAAACATATCGTGAAACTTCAGCACCGAAATCTAGTGAGGCTTCTTGGATGCTGCATTGAAAGAGATGAAAATATGTTGGTCTACGAGCTTTTGCCTAACAAAAGCTTGGACTTCTACATTTTTGGTATGAATCTCACAGAACTTTTCAAAAAGCTATTCCAATCTTTCAAATCAATTGTTTAGCCATCTACTGCGCATCGTTCAAAGCCCTTCGGAAGGTTGTTTTGTAGGGGAAGATTTCTCCACTTTCATGCTGACAATTCTGCCATATGAATTGTAACTCAAAATTCATTTACGAATCTGATTAGAGATGTAATGGATTGACTTGGGCAGATGAAACTCGAAGCTTGCTACTAGATTGGCCTAAGCGATACAACATCATCAACGGGATTGCTCGAGGACTCCTTTATCTTCACCAAGATTCGAGACTACGAATAATCCACAGAGATCTAAAAACCAGCAATATTTTGTTGGATCACGAAATGAATCCAAAAATCTCAGACTTTGGCCTGGCTAGAAGTTTTGGAGAAAATGAAACTGAAGCCAATACTAATAAAGTGGCTGGAACGTAGTAAGTGTCATTTCTATCATACGCATTTTATCTTCATAGTCTGCAAATGAAACTTAAAATTCTATGAATACATGCAGTGGTTACATATCTCCAGAGTACGCAAATTATGGGCTCTACTCGCTAAAATCAGACGTCTTCAGCTTTGGAGTATTGGTGCTAGAGATAGTGAGTGGCTATAAGAACAGAGGATTCCATCATCCAGATCACCACCTCAACCTTATTGGGCATGTAGGTGTCACAGATTATCTTTAACTTCAATATATTCCAGATACCAAATGCCCGCGCATGTTTAATGATACATGTTTTATGAGCACCTTAAATCTTCAATGTGTTATTTATTGACAACATGGTTTTGTTTATCAGGCTTGGAGACTGTTCAAACAAGGCAGGCCTCTGGAACTGGCTGCGGGATCAAAAGTTGAAACACCCTATTTGTCTGAAGTGCTACGTTCAATTCACGTGGGGCTTTTGTGTGTGCAAGAAAATCCAGAAGATAGACCAAACATGTCATATGTGGTTTTGATGTTGGGTAATGAAGATGAATTGCCTCAGCCTAAACAACCAGGATTTTTCACTGAAAGGGATCTTGTTGAAGCAAGCAATTCATCAAGCCAGAGCAAACCACCTTCGGCAAACGTATGCTCAGTTTCAGTGTTAGAGGCAAGATAGATTACTTGTATTTTTGTTCTTATGAAAACTTGTGTGCTTGTTTTGCGTGGTCTTGATGTTTGTGATCGTGTGCTCATAAAAACTCTGCTGAATGTTTTCCATGGCAAGGTTAATTTATAGGAAATTATTAACATTTTTCAGTAAAAAAAAAAAAAAGAAAGAAAGGAAAGTTGAGAGGAGAGGGACTTAAGTAAACTAGGCTCTGCTCGGCTCAGTTGAGGCCTGGACTTGGATGTATTGTAAAATAATTTTTTGCTTTACAAAATATTATTTTATCCCAACTTAGATTTGTGCTTGAGTCTAGTCCTTAAAGAATTACCAGTATGGTCCATGAATGGTAAAACTGATTAGTTTTCTTCCAGAAGAATTTTTGTAGAACAGTTTTTTCAACTTAAAAAACATCTAATTTAAAGCTACAAATGTTTTGGTGTAATTCAAATTTTATGGAGGGTAAACAAAGTTAATAATGAAAGAATTCTATCAGCTTTTGGTTTCTAAATTGTTTATAAAAAGGATTAAAGAAGAGTGTTTTCAGGTTGGTTTTTATACACTGTTTAATATATTTGTCTACAGAATTCAACATTCTTCTTCACGTATTTTTCCATCTTAAATCTTCTGATTTTTTAAGCTTTATTCATTTTTGTTTTTGTCATAATCTAGAGCTTAGTTTCAATTATTGTAGAAAGACATTGAGTATAATTCATTTATATCTACTGGACCTTGATTACAAGTGCACCTAAACAAGATAGTGTTGTTGAAATCTTGTGAGGCTTATTCAAGTGAGTTTTTATTTGCACAAAGTGAAAACTAATAAAACCTTAAAGATAAATAATTTTAACTTTAGCAACAACAAAATAATGAGATTGGTTATATTCTAAAATCTTCAACAAGTAATTACTTTAAACTGGTTTTGTTTAAATATATATTTTTATAAAAATTTAGTATTTATGCTAGGATTGTATTTCTATATCTTATGCAAGTCTATATATTTACTTAATATGCATGCTATCTTTTTTTTATTGCAAGGTTGTCATGTTCTTGTTGGGTTCTAAAATTCATACTCATAGCGAAATCAATAAATTTAATGTAATATTTGGGAGTCCGTAGGATTTCTTTAGATAAATCTAGAGTTATATTATTTGCATTTGAGTTATGTAACCAAGTGCTCACGAGTAGAAGAAGAGCTAGGAGGAGGTTAATGGGGGCCTAGACCCCTCTAAAAGTCTTAAAATTTTATAACTAGACCAAACTCTTTTTTTAAAAAAAGGAAAACGTTGTTGTTTTCCATTAAAGATATAAATGCCTAGTTGATAATAATTTAGATTGCAGCATCTCTCTTTGTGAGTGTGTGAGGATGGCTTTTCTCTTTTACTTTAATTTTTTAACGAACTGAATCGACTTATTAAAAAACAATTGTTTTCATGTTGTCATCATATATTTTTTATTCATGAATTGCTATTCATTGGGTGAGATATCAAATTTTAATTGTGTTGGTATCTAAGTTTAGAGTTATCTATGTATCATATTTTCAAACCTGATTTCTTAGCTTTTTGATAGCTGTATTTATTGTTATCTATTTTTGGGTTTCCACACAAAAAATAATAAAATACAAAAAAAAAATATATTCAAAAGACATCAAAAAAATAATGGAAGCAAGAAAAGGATGCTGGAATGCCGAGGAAAGGTCAGAATTGGTTGAGAAGGTTTAGAAATAAAAGAATTGAAATTTAGCGTTATATTTTTTTATTAATGAGAGCCTTGTTGACAAAGAAAATTCAAGTTGAGAAAGAAAAGTTCAAAATCAGATGTTTATGGACTCAATTAAATATTATCTAAGGTTTAATTGAATTTATGGTGGGTTGGATTGTAAGAAAATTTGATTTTTTTAAGTCAATTTAGGTTTTTATTGGAAGAAATTAAAGTTCTAAAGTCCAATTATAATTTGTAAAAGTTGATTCGATCAAATCAGGGTTTAATTGCATAATTATTGAAGTTTTATGGCCAATTAAGGACTTGATTGAAACAATCCGAAACCAAGGACCAAACCGGAAAAGGCGCTAAAATCAAGAGATCCAATTACAATTTATCCGGGGGCTTGATTACAAAATTGCAAAAACATCCAAGGACAAATCAGAAATATGCATGTTGAATTAGCAAACGGCGTCGCTTCCTTGACAGCTGTTGATCACCTTCTTCATCTGCAACGGCTTCAACAGTGATTGAGCGCTATCAATGGAGCCATTTCAGCAACAAAAACAGCAGATTGCTTCAGTTATAGGGAATGTTTCACGGCTACTATTCAGACATGCCGTTACCAAGTTAGACGTTGCACTGCAGGCCATTCTGTGGCTTATAAAAGCCAGAGAAAGACGATGAAAAAAGGGAGGAAAAAGGTGATAAAAACAGAGAGAAGACAGGGGGGAAAAAAAAGAGGGAGAAAACGGGGAAGAGTGGAACAGAAGGAGAGAAAAACAGAAACATAGAGAGGAAAGACAACATAAAAACACGCAGAGAAAAGGAACAAGAGAGGAGAGAAGAGAAAAGGAGAGGAGAGGATGGGACAGAAAGGGAGAGAGGAAAGAACACAGGGGAAAGGAGAGGAGGAGGATGCAGACACACCAGAAAAAGAAAAAAAAAGAAAAAGAAGAGGGAGAATAAAGAAAGGAAACAGAGGGATGCGCAGTGGGTGGCACAGGGAGAAGGAAGCAGGGAAGAGGGACTGTTGAACCTCTTTCAAAACCGCAGGATCCGTGATCAAGCTCAGACGAATTGGAAAAAAAAAACACGAATACCAGTAGCAAGGAAAAACAGACAAAGAGGAAGAACCAGAGGAAAAGCAAACAAAACAGGGAAGATATAAAGCCAGAACATGTTGCTGTCTTCGTTTTGCTTCCAGGTAACTACAACTTTAGCAAAATAATGCACAAAACACTGTGCACTTGGAATTTAATTACAAGGTGGCTGTAGCAAGCGTGCGTGACTTATTCACGCACGCTGGCTGGTAGAATCCAGCCGGGTCACTGGTTTGGGCCAGTGACCCGGCTAGGCCAGCTGGGTCCAGCCCAGCCACAAGGACCGAGCTAGGCCCAACGAAAAAACAATTTCTTTAAAAAAAATTATTTCAAAAAATCTGTAATTTTCCGCAAATATTTTACCGTATTTTGATCAATATTGGTTTGTATTTTTATACTGTAAAGATATAAATCTGGTATTGAAATACTTGATTTTTGTCAAAACATAAAAAAAAATATTTTATTTTCATGAATACAGCCAAGTCTCTCTAAAAATATATATATCTATAATCATATTGTATCTTCATAAAATATATATATATATATATATATATTAACATGCATTTTGGCTTTAATAACCAATTTATTAAAGTCACGAGAACTAGACCAATATTTTAAAATTCAAAAAAAATTATTTTGTTTTTTTCTTTTAAATATCTAGGGTTATGATCTTGTACGTAAGACGTATTCTGGATATTAAAATTCTTTTGTTGACGTTAGAACAGTTAGGTTTTACCTGAAAAGATAAGGATCTCTTTACTATAGATAACTTTTGTTAAACCATAGACGGACCAACAACTAGAAAACACAAAAAGACTTTAAATTTTATCAGACAATAAACAATGCAGCCTACCTTAGTTATGTCGTATTTGGGTGCTAATACCTTCCATTTACATAACCAGTCTCCATACCTGATCTCTGAGACCAGTTAGGGTTTCTAGTGGCCAAAATACTAGGTGGCGACTCCCATTCTAATTTTTCCACCAATAAAAGACAAGAATTTCTTGTCTCCCCACATTTTCCATATTTGCCACATTAGATAACATTTTTTAGGGTGGATGTTTTTTCGCCGCGACGCCGCACACGTGCAACAGTATTATTTGCAAATGAGTTAGGTTACCAAGTTCTCACAAGCAGAGGCGGAGCCAGGAGAGTTTAGTTGGGGCCAAAGTGCCCCAAAGCCCCTGCAAAAGTCTTAAGATTTTATAACAGACCCAACTCTATTTTGTTTTTTTAAGGAAAATATTTTCAAGCTATGATAAAGTAAATGAGCCGAACACAACAAAGACCAGGGGACTGAGAGCAAATCGAGAGAACCAGAGGACGAACTGAAAGACCAAAAAGGAATGGGGAGAACCCACGAACAGGGGAACAAAAAAAAACACACAGGAGAGAGACGAAGTGAAAGGCGAGATTGAGCAAAGAAGACCAATCGGGTTACTGGTTTCATTGGTCTGAAACCAGTAACAGTACTAGGGCGGTCTGATTGGTCTAATTCATTAAAAAAATTCAAAAAACAGCTGAGATTGAGCTGTGCTAGGCCAGGCCTAGCCTGCCCAATCTATTTGGGGCCAAGATTGTGTTTCATAAAACACACCTGGTTTTTTACTCCTTTATTTTCACACTTTTTTTATTTTTATATCTAGCTAAAAAAAAACTTTTCGAATATCAAAAAATTCTTAAACAATTTGTTGATTTTTTTGAATTTATTTCTAAGTACCTCTTGTATTTTTAGGTATTTCACTATATAATCAATATTTGAATTTTTATTGTGAAATGTAAATCCAGTGTACGATATATATTTTTTCTTTAAAAAGATAAAAACAATATATGGATGCATTGATTTAAATTTATTTTATTGGTTTATTTATTGAGGTTAGATTCACGAATACCATTTTTTTTTTGCTACATAATATTTACTAACACTAGAGTTAGAAGTATCCACAGTTTAATATTTATTACCACTAAAGTCATGAATATTACAGGTATACCACCAAAGATAAACACACAACAAACTCTTACAAATTTAAAACAAAACCAACAATGCATTCTACCTTAAAAAGGATGCTTAAAAAGGGATAATGTTTTTTATTTTGAGTAACCATAATACTATGTTACCATGTTTTTATTGGGTCCTGAAATCCATACATACAACTAAAATGATAAATTTAAGGTAATATTTGGGAGTCCCTGGAATTTTATTAGATAGATCTAGAGTTGTATTATTTGCATGTGAGTTATGTCACCAAGTGTTCACGAGTATGAGCGAAGCTAGGAGGAGGTTAGTGGAGGCCTAGGCCACTGCAAAATTCTTAACATTTTATAACTAGACCGAACTCTTTTTTTTTTTTTTTAAGAAAAACGGTGTTGTTTTCCATTAAAAATATAAATCCCTAATTAATAATAATTTAGATTACCTCATCTTTCTTTGTGAGTCTATAAGGATGAGTTTTCTCTCTTACTTTAATTCTTTAAAAAATTTAATCGATTTATCAAAGAATAACTGTTTTTATGGTGTTATCCTATACTTTTTATTTACGAATTGTTATTTATCAGGTGGTGATATCAGATTTTAATAGTGTTGGTGTGTAGCATCAAGGTTATCTCTATATTAAACTTTTAAATCTGAATTTTTGTTTTTTCAAGAATTGTATCGTTTCGATATGAGTTATGTGACCAACTTCTCACAAGCATAGGTTAACTGTTAATTTTTCTGTCGTTTTCATTTTGTATAGCTTATAAATTGCGTTTCTCAATTTTCTTTCTTAGCTCTGATCCGGACATTGCACCCTTTCTTTTCATATAATATGATTTATTAGCTCCATAGGTTTCAATCACTGAAGCCTTATTTTCTCTTATTTATCAACTTTTTCTCAACCCTTTTCACACAATCACATTAACTTTCTTTAGATTTATTGGCTCACCTTTTCACTCAAAATATATTTTTTATTATCTTGGCATGTCCTGTCATTTCCAATTTTACTATTAAAATATTTATACTAATATACTTTCTTTTATATTTGTAACGTGTTTAACTTTAAACTGCAGTGCAATCTATTGTTTTTAACACTAATATATCAAAACAATATAAACACAAAAAAAAATTATTTTTTTTTAAAAATACTTTAAAAATAAATAAATAAATAAACAGCTATGAATGAATATACGGCGGATCAGTCTTCCCTCGAAGTCTCCAGCACCGACTGCTCTTGGCCTCTTTCACTTGACAAGGAATAAGCTTTGCTCCACTAGCCTTGATTGGTGGATGGAAGCACCTAGGATAGTCTGGTGGTATGCCACTTCCATGATTCGACTAGATTTTCAAGATTGGGTTGGTGTTCTCTGTACCAGAATATTGGTATTCCAACGAACTCAAGCAATGGAAAAGAGATCTTAATCTTATTGGGTCGTAATTCAGTGTCCACTAGCCTCAATTTTCAAAGTAAATGATTCCTTAAGCTTGATGTTTTAAGTCTTAAAGTAGTGTCAACCATTTTTGGAATACAAGGGTCACTTCAGAGCCAATAATTTCCGAAGACTTGCGACGAATATTTTCACATTTCATAATATAACGAAGTGAGCTCCTTGAAGAAACACGAGCAGCAATGGATTGCATCTCCATGCTCGTTTTCTGCTTCATTTCATTTCTGATTGTAAGAACAGCCACACCTACTGACACCATAAACACAGCCCAGTTCATTAGAGATGGAGACACTATAGTTTCAGCTGGCGGGACCTATGAATTAGGATTTTTCAGTCCCGGGAAATCCAAAAGCCGATACTTGGGGATATGGTATGGCAAAATATCTGTCCAGACAGCAGTTTGGGTTGCCAACAGAGAAACTCCACTTAACGATTCATCAGGAGTCGTAAGGCTTACCAACGAAGGACTTCTTGTTCTTCTCAATCGTAGTGGAAGCATCATTTGGTCTTCCAACACATCACCACCTGCTAGGAATCCAGTTGCGCGGCTTTTGGATACAGGAAACCTTGTTGTGAAAGAGGAGGGAATAACATGGAGAACTCCTTGTGGCAGAGTTTTGATTATCCAGGCAACACACTAATACCGGGCATGAAGGTAGGACGGAATATCAAAACTGGCATGGACTGGTACGTGACATCATGGAAGTCACCCTGATGATCCTTCCAGAGGTAATATTACAGGCATCCTTGTTCCTGAAGGATATCCGGAGTTACTACTGTTGGAAGATTCGAAGCCGAAGCATCGAGCTGGGCCATGGAATGGCTTGCAGTTCAGTGGCATGCCTCAAGTAAAACCAAATCCCGTGTACATATTTGAATTTGTTTATAATGAGAAGGAGATATATTACACAGAGCAACTTCATAATAGCTCAAGGCATTGGAGGGTCGTCTTACCTCAGAGTGGTGATATCCAGCACATCCTCTGGATCGAGCAAACTCAAAGTTGGCTTCTTTATGAAACAGCAAATACAGATAATTGTGAAACTTATGCACTCTGTGGCGCAAATGGTATCTGTAGCATTAACAACTCTCCGGTGTGTAGCTGCTTGAAAGGATTTGTACCAAAAGTTCCTAGAGACTGGGACAAGACAGATTGGTCAAGTGGTTGCGTTAGAAAGACTGCACTAAATTGTTCCAGAGATGGGTTTCGGAAGCTCTCGGGTGTGAAGATGCCGGAGACAAGAAAATCATGGTTCAACCGGAGTATGGACCTGGAGGAGTGCAAGAACACATGCTTGAAGAACTGCAGCTGTACTGCGTATACAAACCTGGACATCAGGGATGGAGGAAGTGGTTGCTTGCTTTGGTTCAATGATTTGATTGATATGAGAACTTTCCTTCAAAATGAGCAAGACATTTTTATACGGATGGATGCATCAGAACTAGGTATGAATTTATCCTCAACTAGAAAAGTCACTCTTGCTCTTTTTTTTTAATTAAAATTTGAAATATTTTCAGAAAGAAAACCAGTAAGATAAAGCTACTGGCAAAAGGATACAAAGTTTAAGAATATTAAAACCAAGCTATATAGTCTGTGAGCGTATCTAGACCTTTCTTTGCGAGGCTATCATCAGCAACAGAGTTTCCTTCTCTTAAAATATAGCTAAAAGAAACCTGATTAAGACCCTTAAGCATCATAGAGTTGATACTTTTTTTTGTTTTACATCTAATGATTTTTTTTCCAAATATATATTCTAGTTATCTTTCAGATAACTAGAAATCAAATTCATGAGAAGAAAGTTATCTTTATATAATTCATATAACATGATCCTTGAGAGTACCTTGTATATATGCTTGTGTTGATAGCATAATACATTATTTGGCATCAAAGTACTTGAAATTTTCAGGGAAAACACACACACAAACAACTAGATTAGTCATGACTTGGAATGTCACTTGGTGTTGGTGACATGATGGATGGTTTTTCTCCTACCCAAAATGATACTGTTTTATAATGAGTAGAAAACTTTCCACCCTCAATAGCATTAACAACTCTCCGGTGTGTAGCTGCTTGAAAGGATTTGTACCAAAAGTACCTAGAGACTGGGACAAGACAGATTGGTCAAGTGGTTGCGTTAGAAAGACAGCACTAAATTGTTCCAGAGATGGGTTTCGGAAGCTCTCGGGTGTGAAGATGCCGGAGACAAGAAAATCATGGTTCAACAGGAGTATGGACCTGGAGGAGTGCAAGAACACATGCTTGAAGAACTGCAGCTGTACTGCGTATACAAACTTGGACATCAGGGATGGAGGAAGTGGCTGCTTGCTCTGGTTCAATGATTTGATTGATATGAGAACTTTCTTTCAAAATGAACAAGAAATTTTTATACGGATGGCTGCATCAGAAGTAGGTATGAATTTATCCTCAGATTAGAGAAGTCGTTTTTTTATTATTATTAAAATTCGAAATATATTCAGATTGAAAACTAGCAAGCTATTAGAAAAAGGATACTTTCCTTGCAAGGCTGCAACAGAGTTTCCTTCTATTTTAGTCTCTGAGCGTACACAATGATATTAATACAATGATACTGTTTTATAACGAATGAGTAGAAAGCTTGCTAGTTTCCGAGCGTACACAATGATATTAATACAAAGATACTGTTTTATAACGAATGAGTAGAAAGCTTGCTAGTTTCTGAGCGTACACAATGATATTAGTCATTACTTGGTGATGGTAACATGATGGATTGGTTTTCTCCTACCCAAAATGATACTGTTTTATAACGAATGAGTAGAAAGCTGAAATTGAATGCTATATGGCCATAGAAAACTTTCCGGACAAAGAAAACTTTCCAGCCATATTGGCATTTCCTCTTTTTAACACCAGTTTTTCTGTACCATGTTATAGATAACGGTGGCTCTGCAAAGGCTAATACCAAATCCAAAGTGAAGAAAATGATCATAGTAAGCTCTGTGTTGTCTACTGGGATTCTGTTCGTTGGCTTATGCTTGGTCTTGTATGTTTGGAAAAAGAAGCAGCAGAAAAACAGTAAGTATTTGTTAAATTAATTCAGATTAAAATAAAATAAAAACGAATATAAAAGAGAAGGAGACTAGAATTCTTATTAATCTGTTTATTATAAAGTGCTTGAGGTAACCTAAATACAAAGAGATTATATATAGGTTAAACTGAAAATATTATTCTACCCTTAATAAAAAAAGAAAAAGTAAATGTATTATTTAACATCTTCCCTCAAACTCAAGATGCGACAGCTACAAGTATCGAGAGTTTACCAACTAAAAAACAAAAACGAGAGATGGAATGCGACTTGGTAAAGAAATCTGCAATATGCAAGGAAGAAGGAACAAAAAGCAAAGTAATGGTGCCATGTTTGAGATGATGACGAGTAAGATGACAATCGATCTCAATATGCTTAATTTGCTCATGAAAAACTGAGTTGTGAGTAATCTGAATAGAACTCTAGTTGTCACAATACATAGAAGTAGGATGAGAATGGAAAACTTCCATATCAACAAGTAACCAACGTAACCAAACAATTTCCTTAGTAGTAGATGTCATAGCACGATATTCTGCTTCGATTGAGAATTGAGAAACAATAGATTGTTTCTTGTTCTTCCAAGAAATAAGAGAATCACCTAGAAAGATACATAACCGGTAATAGACTTGCGATATGTGAGATCACTACCATGATCAACTTCAGAGTATGCATGCAGCTCCAAGGAAGAGGTGGATGGAAATAAAAGACTCTGAAAGACTATACCCTGAAGATATCGCAAAATACAAAAAATAGCTGCCTAGTGAACAATAGTAGGAGAAGAAACAAACTGACTAACAATATGAACAACATATGCAATATCTGGACGGAGTATTGGTGAGATATACCAAGCTCCCAACAATAGTATGATATAAAGTAGGATCTGTCAAAGGTAAACCATCAGAAGAAGAATACCTTGCGTTAACCTTAATAGGAGTATCTATAGTCTTGTTATCAGTGAGTCTAGCTCGCTCAAGAATATCTGCAACATATTTTGATTGAGAAAGAAGATAATCTTTGGGTGAGGAAGCTACCTCAAAACCCAATAAATATCGAAGATAACCCAAATCCTTCATTTCAAATTGTCTAGCCACTCTGTCTTCAAAACTGAAATACCATTTGTCGCACGTGTGCGGCGTCGCGGCGAAAATTATATAGTTGTTTCCATTTTCTTAAATCTACAATGTAAATCTATCTATATCTATGGGGATACGAGAAAATATTGTCTTTTATTGGTAGAAAATGAAATGGGAGTCGCCACCTAGTATTTTGGTCACTAGGAACCCTAACTGGTCTCAGAGATGGGGTACGGGGACTGGTTGCGTAAAGGGAAGGTATTAGCACCCCAAATACGCCCTACCTAAGGTAAGCTGCATTGTTTTATTGTCTGATAAAAACTAAGGTATTATTGGACTTCTAGTTGTTAGTCTGTCTATGGTTCAAGAAAAATCCTCCTCGGTAAGAAGGTCTTTATCTTATCAGGTAAAATCCTAACCGTTCTAACGTCTATACCAAAACTTTATTAATAATATTTAGGAATACATTTTACGTATAAATTCGTAATCCCAAATACTAAAAAAAAAAAAAGATTTTTAAATTTTTTTGAAATATTGGCCTAGTTCTCATGGCTTGAATAAACTGGTTATTAAAGCCAAAATGCATGCTAATACATATATTGTTTTGAAAATTTCCTTTGTTGTGTTAAAATATGATGTTATAATATTTATATATATATATATTGGAGAGACTAGGCCGTATTTTAAAACAAAAACAATTTTTTTTGGAAAATATTATTTTTTATGTTTTGACGAAAATCGGATATTTTAATACTGGGTTTGTATCCTTACGGTATAAAAATACAACCCAATATTAATCCACCTTAATAAAAAATGCAGGAAAAATCAACAATATTTTTAAGGACTTTTGAAAATTTTTTTGAAAGTAAAAACATTTTTTATTTTGAAAATCTTTGAGGTTTTGACGAAAACCGGGTATTTTAATACTGAACTTATATCTCTACGGTATAGAAATACAAACCATTATTAAGTCATTTTGATAAAAATGCAAGAAAATCAACAATATTTTTTTAAAAAGATTTTTCAAAATATATATTTTTTTATTTTTATATATACACAATATATACACACATATATACATTATAATATATTATAATTTATAATATATAATATATTATATATTGTGGGCTGGGCCGCCCCAAATAAACAGGCCGAACTCAGCCCAACAAAGAAAGGTTGGGCCGAACTCGGCCCAACAGGCCTCATGCATCTTCTGGTCTGGGCCGGACTCGGCCCCAACCTAAAGGCTGGGCCAGAACCGGTCTGGCCCAGGAGAAAAAACAGAAACGGGGAGGGGAATTAATTTTCCCCTCCCCTCCTCCTGCATGCAACAAGATTATGCATGCAGGAGGATAACGTTCTTTTTTAAAAAAAAACAAAACGATGCAGGGGGGAAGAGGACGTTACCTGGCGTGGAGGAGGCGGTCACTGGTGGTGCTGCGGTGGCGTGGCTCGCTTATGGCGGATCCGGGTGGTGCTGTGGCGGTTCAAACGGCGGCGAGAGAGACTTCTTCCCCTTTTCCTTGTTTTCGTTTCGTTTTTTCCTTTTGTTTTCAGTCGGTTCAGGTATTCTCTTTCCGCTTTTCTTCTCTTTTTTTTGTTTGTTTGTTTCTTTCTAACTTCTCTCTCTCTCCCCTCCCTTTCGTTTTTTTTTCTCCCCTTTTTCTTCGGTTTTTTCTCTATTTATAGGAGAGAAAGGGTGTTGGGACCATTGTTAGTGCGTCTTGGAGCGGGTTTCGCGGGCGGCTGGTCGGCCACCACCCGCGACAGCAAAGCGCCGCTCCCTTGCTTTCGGCGGGGCGAGCAGCCGGTGGTCGGCCATTGAGTTCGGTCGGTGGTCCAGTATTTTGGGTTGGTCGGTGGGTGCGAGGAGAGAGAGGCGGGAAGATTTTGAGGAAGAAAAACCATTTTTCTTTGTCCTTTACAACGAGTGCAGGGAGGAAGACGAAAGAGGAACAGTGCCGTTCAAAACGGCACCGTTCGGTCCTCTTTTTTTTTTGTATGAAACGGCGTCGTTTTGGATAAAACACGCCGTTTCATTTAAAAAATGGCGCCAGAATATGCTTTTGCGAATCAGTCCTTAATTTATCCTTTGTTCTATTAAGTCCTTCAATCTAATCCTGATTTTAAAACAAAACTTCAATTGCGTCCCTGCCAATTTCGGTCCTCGCCCCCCTAGTTGGCCGCGTTTTTCACTTTGGTCCTTGGCCTCTGATTTATGCAATTTAGCCCTTAATTGATCAATAAACTTCCAATTTCTTCAATTAGGCCCCTGCATCAATTCAAAACAGCCCCCTCTATCTTCGCGCCTGTTCCAAATTGGTCCCTGGTTTCGGATTTTCATAATTAAGCCCCTAATTGGCCATAAAACTTCAATATTTATGCAATTAAGCCCCTGATTTGACCTAATAAATTCCTAAAAAATATATTTTGGCCCCAAAACTTAAATTTCTTCTAATTAAAGCCCAAATTGACTTAAAAATCAATTTTTCTCGCACTCAAATCCTCTATAAATTCAATTTAAAATCCAATTAAGTCCATAAACATCAAAATTTGGGCTTTTCTCCTCAAAATTCAAATTTTCCTTCTCAACAGGGCTCTCATCCTTCAAGAATATACTGTCAAAATCCAATATTTGTATTTTTAAGCCTCCTTGACCAATTTTCCGACCATTTTCTGAGCGCTTCTGCCTCCTGTTATTTTTCTAACCTTCTTTAGCTATTTATTTTATTTTTTTGTGGGGACCCAAAAATAGGTTACAACACCATTAATATCATCACCAATAATAATCATATCATCAACATATAAAGATAGAATGATACAACTTGTATCAGTGCATTTAATAAAAAGAGCAGTATCATGACTGCTAAAAACAAATCCAAGAGACGAGATCATAATTGAAGCTACTGCAATAAGAGTACGAATAGCAGTCATTTTTGTAATAGGGGAAAACATCTTCTTATAATCCATACCATATTGTTGAGAGTATGTTTTTACAACAAACCTAGCTTTGTATCACTTAATAAACCAATCAGAATTAGTCTTGATCTTATACACCCAATGATAACCAACAACACTCTTACCAAGAGGTAGAAGAACCAGATCCCAATTATTTGTGTTATGCAAAGCAAAACGTTCCTCATCCATAGCCTGCTGCTAAAGAGATCAAGAATTGCCTCGTTATAGGAAGGGAGATCACATAGACAATGAATAGAAGCTAAAAATGAAGTAAATGATGAAGAATAACAAGAATATACAAAATCTAGTAGTTTTGTGGACTTACGAATGCGTATGGATTGACATAAAGGTGGATCTACAATCTCAGATAAAGCTTAAGGAGCTATAGATAAGAATGAAGCTTCTGGTGTGTTGGAGAGTAAAGTGTCAATACTTGCAAAATTATGAGTATAAATTGGTTGAACATGGAGAGGAGTGTTTGAGGTACTAGGAACTTGAGATGATAAAATATCAAAATCCTTAAAAAATAGATCTGTACGAATAAGATCAGGTCTAGTCAGGTTATGAGTAATGGATGGAATAGAAAAGAAAGGTATATGCTCGAGAAAGACAACATGACGAAACATATAAAGTTTATGAGTTATTGGGCCAAAACAATAATACCTCTTTTTACCTTCACCATAACCTAGAAAGACACAAATAGCAAATCAAGAGGATAATTTACTGCTTTCTATATGAGGACAAAGAACAAAATAAGTACAACCAAAAACTCTAAATGAGGAATAATTAGGGACACACCCACATAACTTTTCAAAAGGAGACAAACCTGAACTATGAAACGATGAAATGGTATTAATCAAACTTACAACAATAAGGATAACTTTTTTCCAAAACTCACTAGGAACAGAAGTAGACAACAATACAAAACGAGCAGTTTCGACAATATGCCTATGTTTTCTTTTTAGCAACTCTATTTTGCTCAGGAGTATCTGTACATGAAGTTTGGTGAATGGTTCCATCTAAGGCAAACAAGTGACAAAATTTATTAAAGGTGTAATCTCCACCCACATCACACCTAAAACATTTGATTACAGCAAAATGTAAAGTTTTAACAAGAGCTTGAAAGGTTGTGTATATCTCAAAGAATTCAGAATGATGTTTCATTAAATAAATTCAATAATAACAAGTTGATCATCAATAAATGAAACATAATATCGAGACCCTCCTTTTATGGTAATTGAAGAAGGTCCCCATACAATAGAATGAATCAAGTCAAATGTGAAAAAAAAAATACTTCGATTAAAAGGTAAAGCAAAAAATGTTGCCAGTTTACATCCACTACAATACAAAAATATCACAAGTTTGTAAAATTCTTAAAGCTCATGTGGATGCCAAAAATCTCAAACAACAAGACGAAACATGACCTAGACGAGAATGCTATAAATAAAAACTAGAAGATGAAGAACTCAAATGAAAAGAAGACAAATCAACAGTAGTAGTAGCAACAACAACAATTGATACTTTTAACTCGTCTAAAATATATAGTTCATTCTCCCTACGGCCTGTCCCAATCAGTTTTTGAGACTGCAGATCCTATACACAAGAAGAAGAAGAAGAAGAAGAAATGACTAAATAATCATCAGAATCACATAATTCACCAACGAAAGCAAGATTCAATTTGAGTTTCGGAATAAGATAAACATTAGGGAAAGACAAGCGAGGTGTGATAACAGAACCAACACCTGCTAAGGGCATGGGAGTGTCATCAACATTCATAGAAAGGAATGGAAGGTAAAGGGGACACAAGTAAAAGATGAAGAATCTAGAGACCTATGATGTGAAGCACCAGAATCTAAGACCCATTTAGAACATGACATACTTGAGGAACTATGAGGAAACTGACCTATGGAAGGAGAAGCGAACATTACTTATGGCTGTAAGGAGAGAAACTTTTGAAATTGCTTAGCTAGAGTACTATGATCGGTGATAGAGCCTAATGAAGTTACAGCTGCAATATTGTGGTGGTGGTTTATAACCATAGAGGTGATCTTCAAGCATTACATTGTGATTGACTATCATGCTTCCAAACTTGATTCTGTTATCTAAACTTCGAACACTAGGCCTTCCAATGACCTTTTTACTTATAGAAACCGCACTCATCGAATCCAAATCTTATGTAAGGCTTATTCTGATTATTAGAGAATGGCTTAGAGGGTACTGTTAGTACAAAAGGATTTGAAGCAGAAAGAATTATCTTTTTAGAATAAGACTAAAGATGTATTTCTCCATCCAATAACTCACTAACAACAGAGTTAACAGAAGGTAATGAAGAACGATGCAGAATTTAACCTCTAAATCCTTCAAAATCATTACAGAGTGCTGTTAAAAACTGTACCAATCATTGCTGCTCTTTGCGCTCAATATAGGCACCACATGCCTTTAATTCTACCGATTCTGTAAGAGCTAATTGATCCCAAAGATTTGTTATAGCAGAATAAAATTCATGAATACTCATATTCTTCTGATGAAGAGCTCGTATATCATTCACTAACCAATATTGCTTTGCAAAATTTGATTGCGTGAATAACCTTTGCAGATAATCTCAAACCTCCTTTGTTGTCTCATAGTTCGCCAACGGTGCACCTACAGAATGCTCGACAGAATTGTTGATCCAAGTAATAATCTTTGCATTGTTTGCTTCCCATGTATCTATCAAAACAACATCCCTTTCCTTAGTATTCTTGGGTATCACATAAGTTCCACTAACATATTCCCACATCTTCTTACTCTTAAGAAAATTTCTCATTACATAACTCCAGTATGAATAAGTCTTTCCATCCAACCTCACACTCACAGACTGAAGAGAATCATGTCTTTCGGTGGCTATAATTAACAAACAAAACTAGAACACAAAAGCAATGAAAGACAAAGTACCAAATTGCAGAAACTGAACAAATATCGCAGAAATAAAACAAATGTCTTCTCGAAATTTATGATTACTCCAAAACACAACACAAATTGCAGAAATTGAATGCAAATATTAAATTGCAGAAGTTGAAGGAAAGGTGAAATACCAGATTTTGTAGAAGTGGAAGACAAAATATCACTCCAAAATTTTTTTTGGATTAAGCCTTATTCCATAAAATCAGCTCTAATACCATGTTAAGTTAATTCAGATTAAAATAAAAAGTGAAAATATTATTTTACCCTTAATAAATAAAACCAAAGTAAATTTATTATTTAACAGTATTCAAACCATACAAGATTGGGTATGGTAACGTATTCCTATTATTGAACCAATCCTAGATCATTAGATAACAAGATTGGGTTTTTTTTTTAAAAAAAAAAAATTTGATTTTCAGTAATGTAAGGTATGACTGTAAGTTGTTCAAAGCCCCGTTGTGTTTGATGCTATACAAATCTTGAGTTTAGCAGCAAATAGAGATCCTTTTGCTTTCTTTCTATTTTTTCAAAAAGCATAACTGTTATGCTGACAGGAAAAATGACAGGTAATTTGCAAAGAAGATCAAATAACAAGGACTTGAAGGAAGAGCTAGAATTACCCTTCTTTAACATAGATGAGTTGGCTTGCGCAACAAATAACTTTTCTGTATCCAATAAACTAGGACAAGGGGGTTTCGGACCTGTTTATAAGGTAATAATTATCCATAAACAGTCATGCAATATAGCTTCTGAGTTTTCTAGGTACAAACTCCAGGCACCAATGGAGTTTCTGTGGTATTGAAATTGTTCCACTACAGAACCAACCTTTTTTTAGCATAAAAGGATGACTGATTGGAAAGAATTCCTGAACAGATACAAGCTGCATGAAATTCTCTAAGAATTCAGCAGACAACGTATGATTTGCTTATGATGCTGAGTAATTATTTACAGGGAACATTAACAGATGGACGAGAAATCGCTGTCAAGAGGCTCTCTAAGAATTCACGACAAGGACTTGATGAGTTCAAAAATGAAGTCAAACATATCGTGAAACTTCAGCACCGGAATCTAGTGAGGCTTCTTGGATGCTGCATTGAAAGAGATGAAAATATGTTGGTCTACGAGCTTTTGCCTAACAAAAGCTTGGACTTCTACATTTTTGGTATGAATCTCACAAAACTTTTCAGAAAGCTATTCCAATGTTTCAAATCTAGCACTATCGAGCTTCCATAATGGATTTGACATCAATTGTTTAGCCATCTATTGAGCATCGTTCAAAGCCCTTCGGAAGCTTGTTTTGCAGGGGAAGATTTCTCCGCTTTCATGCTGACAAATTCTGCCATATATGTATATGTAATTGTAACTCAAAATTCACTGATCGTAACTTATCATCTCCTTTTTCTAGTTCCTTCACCAACATTTATGAATCTGATAAGAGATGTAATGAATTGACTTGGGCAGATGAGACTCGAAGCTTGCTACTAGATTGGCCTAAGCGCTACAATATCATCAACGGGATTGCTCGAGGACTCCTTTATCTTCACCAAGATTCGAGACTAAGAATAATCCACAGAGATCTAAAAACCAGCAATATTTTGTTGGATTACGAAATGAATCCAAAAATCTCAGACTTTGGCCTGGCTAGAAGTTTTGGAGAAAATGAAACTGAAGCCAATACTAATAAAGTGGCTGGAACGTAGTAAGTGTCTCCATCTCCATCATACGCATTTTATCTTCATGGTCTGCAAATGGAACTTAAAATTCTATGAATACATGCAGTGGTTACATATCTCCAGAGTACGCAAATTATGGGCTCTACTCGCTAAAATCAGACGTCTTCAGCTTTGGAGTATTAGCGCTAGAGATAGTGGGTGGCTATAGAAACAGAGGATTCCGTCATCCAGATCACCACCTCAACCTTATTGGGCATGTAGGAGTCAAAGCTATGTCACTTATTATCTTTAATTTCAATATATTCTTGAGTACCTTTTTCAGAAACCAGATGCCTGCACATGTTTAATGAGACCTGAACACTTTAAATCTTCAATGTGTTATTGACATCATGGTTTTGTGTATCAGGCTTGGATACTGTTCAAACAAGGCAGGCCTCTGGAACTGGCTGCGGGATCAAAAGTTGAAGCACCCTATCTGTCTGAAGTGCTACGTTCAATTCACGTGGGGCTATTGTGTGTTCAAGAAAATCCAGAAGATAGACCAAACATGTCATATGTGGTTTTGATGTTGGGTAATGAAGATGAATTGCCTCAGCCTAAACAACCAGGATTTTTCACTGAAAGGGATCTTGTTGAAGCAAGCTATTCATCGAGCGAGAGCAAACCACCTTCGGCAAACGTATGCTCAGTTTCAGTGTTAGAGGCAAGATAGATTACTTGTATTTTTATTCTTAAGAATGTTAAAAAGAAATGAATCTCATTAAGGAGAAAATTGTGGATCTGGATCAATGCACTAGATCAGCCTAGCATGATCTTAGGATCATTTTAATGTATAGTTGACATTCCTAGAATAGTTAGAATCTGTCTCTATATAATGGCTAGCCATTTTGTACAAACATACTTACTGCAATATACAATCCCTTTTTCATTACTCTGTTATTTTCAATTATCATTCTGTTATTTTGTTTATGGTATCAGAGCACTGGTTCTGGTGTCTCTAGCCTAACATCTTCCGCTACAACCAAAACACTAACACCATTGTATTGACAAACATGGCCAACACAGGAATCAACACAACTGAAATTCTAGACAAATCCACAGATTTCACATCACAGAACAGAGAAGAGAGAGGGATTTTCTTACCCGATCCTTTGGCTCTACATCATTTAGACACACCAGGACTCACCCTGGTCAGCACACTTTTGAATGGACGCAACTATGGGGAATGGTGTCGTTCAATGCGTCGCAGCCTCAGCGCCAAAAACAAACTTGGTCTCATCGATGGATCCATAGAAGCTCCACCAACAAATGATGCAAAATTCCCATTATGGCAATGCTGCAATGATCTGGTGGTGTCCTGGATCCTCAATTCTGTTCAACCAGAGATAGCTCGTAGCGTCATCTACTCAGATACGACAGCTGTGATTTGGAACGACCTCAAAGACAGATTTTCCCAAGGAGACGAATCCAGAATCTACCAAATACGACAAGAAATTGTTGAATGTCGTCAAGGGTCCCTCTCCATATCTGCCTATTATACGAAACTCAAAGGGCTTTGGGATGAATTAGGGTCTTACCAGGAACCCATCCCTTGCTCTTGCGACATGCTGAAAAAGCTTGTTGACAGAGAAGAGAAGGAGAAGGTGATGCAATTTTTAATGGGGCTTAACGAACCCTATTCCCAAATCCGTGAGTCGATCTTGATGATGAACCCCCTACCCGATACACGAAGAACCCATGGCCTTATTCTCCAACAAGAGAGGCAAATGGAGGTAGCAGCACGCAATTCCATCGTGCTGGCCTCCCATGCGATGCAGGTTGCACGACGAGGAGGATCACAGACGGTGACTTCGTTTGGTAGCAGGAAGTTTTGCACTCACTGTGAGCAAGGAGGACATTTGGTTGATCAATGTTATTATCTAATTGGGTTTCCAATTGGCCACAAATGGCATGGAAAAAACATGAAGCCAAGAAATAAGAAGACAACAATCAACAACATTGAGATGAAGAGGGAATCGACTGATGAAAGCCCAACCTTCACAGCTGAAGAGTATAAGCAAATCATGGCATTACTGAAAAACGATAACAATCAAGCATTTGCAAACACAACAGGTATCGCTACACCCAATTGTGATAATTTTAATACACATTCAACTTTATATTGGATAGTGGACAGAGGAGCAACAGATCATGTATCACAATTACCACCAACGCACAAAAAAAATAAAATTGATTCATGACTTTGTTGGTTTACCTAATGGAGAATAGACACGCATCAAAAGTATAGGGTCTATTCAATTGTCATCAGACTTATCTCTGGATGGAGTCCTCCATGTGCCTAATTTTTGTGTGAACTTAATATCTGTAAGCAAATTGACACGGGCTTTAAGATGTATAGTGATATTTTACCCAAATTTTTGTGTTGTGCAGGACGTGGATACGAGGAGGACGATTGGCCTGGGCAAGCATTTTAATGGTCTTTACTATCTCACCCCAGCCCAAACTCCTTGCCTCATCAATCACATCACTTGCACTTCAAACCTTTGGCATCAACGACTCGGACACCCATCTGCTGCTCCCCTCCACCATTTACCCCAATCTTTCCCTGATATTGTTTTTAATAATAAGCATGTCTGCGAGATTTGTCCTCTAGCAAAACAAACTCGTTTATCTTTTCCTACAAGCTCAATAAATACCTTTGCACCATTTGATTTAGTTCATTGTGATGTTTGGGGACCACACAAAATCCATACACATTCTGGGGCTCGTTATTTTTTAACGATTGTTAATGACTTTACTCTTTTCGCCTAGGTACACCTCATGAGTCTTAAATCCAACACCCAATCATTGATAAAGTCCTTTTTCTTTTGGGTAAAAACACAATTTAATAGGGATATCAAAATCTTACGTTCAGATAATGGGGGGGAATTCACTTCACTACGTTCTTTTCTTGATGAACGTGGTACCATTTTCCAACACACATGTGCTTATACCCCTCAACAAAATGGAGTGGTTGAGCGCAAACACCGTCATCTTCTAAATGTAGCCCGAGCCCTTCGCTTTCAAGCCAATTTACCACTACAATTTTGGGGGGAAAGTGTCCAAACATCATGTTACCTTATCAACCGTCTACCTACTCCCCTGCTTTCTCACAAATCCCCATATGAACTTTTATACCACACTCCACCCAACTACTCTACTCTTCGGGTTTTTGGTTGCCTATGTTATGCCACAAATCTCACCCCTGATCATAAACTTGATTGTCGTGCTCACCATTGCATTTTCATTGGATATCCTCATGGCCAAAAAGGATATCGTGTCTATGATCTTGAAAGCAAGAAATTTTTTACCTCACGAGATGTCACTTTCAATGAACATACATTTCCTTTCACTAAGCTACCACCAGAAAATGTAGACGACAACCCAGTTTCGCCTATCCCCAGTAGCCTCGCCACATTACCTAAGACCACCACCCATCTTCAACCCACACTATCTAATCCACCTTCCACCCAACCGAATCTTGCACCACCTTCCCCCTCCCACAATACATCTCCTCCTCTTGTTTCCCCTCTGACGGTTGCAACTCCTCACCCAACCCCACTCCAAGTTTACTCTCGTCGCCCTCACACCACAACCATAGTCATTCGTCCCGTCAACATTCATTGACCCATCTGTGTCCTCCTTAACCAACATCACTGAACCCCCATGGTCAACCCAATACAGACTCTCCCCGAACCTCGCCATTCCACCAGCCTTCATCGGCCTCCACCTTACCTCCAAGATTTCCAAAACTATCATGCTGCTATCCTTGGCCCTGACATCTCCTCTGCATCCATGTCTAGTACACGTTATCCACTCCACCGGTATGTCTCCTACTCTGGTCTCTCTAGTCCATATCGTTCCTTTGTGAGTAATATATCTCGTTTGGTTGAGCCAGCCACTTATGAGCAGGCTCGTCATGATCCCCAGTGGGCTGCAGCCATAACTGCTGAAATTATAGCTCTTGAGGAAAATCACACTTGGTCCACTGTTCCTTTACCTCCTGGCCAACGACCCATCGGTTGCAAGTGGATTTTTAAGATCAAGTACAAAGCTGATGGCAGCATTGAGCATTACAAAGCCAGGCTTGTTGCAAAGGGGTTTACACAACGCGTAGGTATCGATTACAAAGACACCTTCGCCCCAGTTGCCAAAATGACCACCGTCCGCTGCCTCCTCGCAGTAGCTACTGTTAGGCACTGGCCATTACATCAGATGGATGTACAAAATGCTTTCTTACATGGCGAGCTCAGTGAAGAAGTATATATGCTGCTACCTCCTGGTTATTGTCGACAGGGGGAGAATACAGTTTGTCGACTCCATAAGTCACTTTATGGACTTAAGCAAGCATCTCGTAGTTGGTTTCGCAGATTCTCATGTGCAATTCAAGAAATTGGATTCCAACAATCTCGTGCTGACTATTCACTTTTCACACAGGTCCGTGGGGATTCCATTACAATCATATTACTCTACGTTGATGATATGGTTGTTACTAGGAATGATGAAAAGGCTATTAATGATCTCAAGGCGTTCCTCAATAGTTGCTTCAAAATTAAAGATCTTGGACCATTAAAATACTTTCTTGGGATCGAGGTAGCACGATCCAAGACAGGGATTACAGTATGTCAACGAAAATACACGTTAGACATATTAGAGGAAGCTGGGTTACTTGGAGCAAAGCCAGCTAAGGTACCCATGGAGCCTGACTTAGCATTAACAGATACAGGGAGTGCGACACTTAAAGACCCTACTAGATACCGACATCTAGTTGGAAAATTGATCTACCTCACAATTAGCAGACCAGAAATCACGTACTCCGTGAACACACTCAGTCAATTCATGCAGGAACCAAAACTACATCATCTCAAGACTGCTCATCGACTCCTCCATACTTGAAAGCAGCCCCAGGACAAGGGTTATTATTTCCTTCAGATAGCCCGCTCCACTTGATAGGGTATTGTGATGCAGACTAGGCAAGGTGTCCAATTACACGACGATCTGTAACAGGATATTGCACCTTCCTTGGAAAATCACTTGTGTCTTGGAAAAGTAGAAAGTAGACAATAGTATCAAGATCATCAGCGGAGGCGGAATATCGCTCCATGGCTGCAGCTGCTTGTGAGCTTACCTGATTGGGGTACTTATTAAAAGATTTGGGAGTATCACACCCTGGACCAGCAAAATTGTTTTGTGATAATCAGGCGGCTTTACACATTGACGCAAATCCAGTTTATCACGAACGAACAAAACATATTGAACTAGATTGTCATACAATTCGAGAAAGAATTCAAAGAGGAGAAGTCAAGACAGCGTATGTTCAAACTGGAAAGCAAATTGCAGATTTGTTCACAAAACCATTGAGATCGCTAGTGTTTCATACACATCTCAGCAAGTTGGGTGTCATAGACATTCATACTCCAACTTGAGGGGGAGTGTTAAAAGGAAATGAATCTCATTAAGGAGAAAATTGTGGATCGGGATCAATGCACCAGATCAGCCTAGCATGATCTTAGGATCATTTTAATGTATAGTTGACATTCCTAGAATAGTTAGAATCTGTCTCTATATAATGGCTAGCCATTTTGTACAAACATACTTACTGCAATATACAATCCCTTTTTCATTACTCTATTATTTTCAATTATCATTCTGCTATTTTGTTTAAACATGTGTGCTTGTTTTGCGTGGTCTTGATGTTTGTGATCGTGTGCTCATAAAAACTCTGCTGAATGTTTTCCATGGCAAGGTTAATTTCCAGGAAATTATTAACATTTTCCAGTGAAAAAAAAAGAGAAAAGTTGAGAAGGTAAAATTTAATCCAAATACAAATACAACTCAAGCTTTTAGAGGGGAGGGACTAAAGCAAACTATATCAAGGAAAACCACACTGCCACCTCATGTAAGCTATTATTGCAGGATTTATGATAGTATCAAGGAAGATCACACTGCCAACTGATGTGAATTATTGTTGCATGATCAACTCATGCAACAGCAGGATTCAGCAAATTATTATTGCAAGATCAACTCATGCAACAACAAGATTCATGACAGTATAAATCAATAATCACTGCAAGCTACAATCAAGGATTAGTCACTGTAAAGCTAGGATTGGTTTCTTATATTTTTCCTGTTACTATAGCTAGAATCAGGGATCAGCTAGAATTAGGGATTCGGTTTGTATTCTTTCCTTTATAAGCCTTCCATACTTAGCACTCTGTATTCTATATATATATATATATATATATATATATATATATATATATATATATATATATATTATGTTTTGCAGTTTGAATGAATTAAGCAAAATTCAAAACTTTTGTCTTCTCCTTTATGGTATCAGAGCGTTTCAATCTCTAACGAGTATCATTCCTAAACCTTCACCATGTCTTCTTTCGCATCCATCAATTCAACCCCTGACCAAATCATCACTATCAATTCTGCTATTACCATCAATGAAAAACTTACAGCCTCCACCTTTCCACAATGGAGAGCATAGTTTAAAGCCTTACTTATTGGCTATCATCTCATGAATTTTGTTACTAGTGATCTCTAGTGTCCTGCAATTGATACTGAAAACTCTCCTGTCTCCAAAACTGCAAACTCTCACTGAATTCGCCAAGATAAATTGATTCTTCATGCATTGCTAGCCTCAACATCCACCACTATCACACCTCTACTTGCTTCATGCAAAACCTCCTATGAAGCTTGGAACAAACTAACACGTTTGTATGCAGGAAAATCACGCACCTGTGCAATGCAGTTGAAGGAAGATCTCACCCTCGATCATCGTGGTAGTAGGACTGTCACTAAATTTCTCCAGGCGATTAAACTCACAGCTGATGAACTTGCTAGAATTCATCATCCTGTTACTGATGATGATCTGACTCTTTATGTTTTAAATGGACTGGGTCCAGACTTTAGTGAAATTGTTGCACCAATACAAGCCAGAGAACATCCCATTCGGTTTAAGGAGCTACATGATTTGTTAATTGGCCATGAAAGTTATCTTCATTGATTGGAACAACAAACCATGCAGCCGCTAGTTTCAACAACAAATTTTACTCAATGTAGGCACTTCCCTGTTGGAAATAATGGACAACCTTTTTACTCCAAAAGCCATGACAGCAACAAACGAAACACACACAATTCAGGTTTTCACAAATATAAACCTAAGTGTCAGCTATGTGATCAGTTGGGTCACACGGCTAAAACCTGTTCCAAACGCAATTCATCTGATTTTTATGCAAATTGTGTTGCATCCTTTAAAAGCAAGGATTCGAAATGGCTAGTGGATTCGGAAACCCCTCACAATATGACGACTAATCTTTCAAATCTATCTATTCATTCTGAATATGATGGTACAGATGAAGTATTACTTGGTGATGGATCAAGTTTGCAAGTATCTCATACTGGGTCATTATCGTTCATCTCTCCCACCTATATTTTTCATTTGAAAGACACTCTATGTGTTCCTGAAATTAAAAAAAAATTAATTTATGTTCATCACTTTACCAAAAAAAATAATGTCTATCTTGAGTTTCATCCCTCTTATTTTCTTGTGAAGGATCGGATCACGGGGGCGACAATACTAAAAGGTGCATGTGAGGATGGTATGTAACCTTTGCCAGAAACAATGAATATGGCTTCCAAACCTGCTATTGCTTATGTTCATGAACGCACAACGACAAATAGATGGCACAAACAACTTGGTCATCCATCTTCCAAAATTGCTCAACATCTTATCCGCACTTTTTCCTTACCTGTTAGAAAAACAAAAGAAAATTCATCTCTTTGTGTCTCTTGTTCTCACAATAAAGCCCACCAATAAACATTTCAATCTCATGGTTTTCTTACTACAGCACCCCTCAAATACATTTATACTGATGTTTGGGGTCCGGCTCATGACACTAGTATTGATGGTTCAAAATATTACATTATTTTTGTTGACCACTATACTAAATATATATGGCTTTATCCTATGTCCCATAAATCATGTGTTCACACTATCTTTCCTCAATTTTGAAATCTTGTGGAACACAGGTTCAATACCAAAATCAAAAGTCTATATTCTGACAATGGAGGAGAATACATTGCTCTTAAAAATTATTTATCTATTCATGGCATTGGTCATTATACCACTGCTCCCCACACCCCACAACAAAATGGAATATCTAAAAGACGACATCGACACCTTGTTGAAACAGGTCTCACTCTTCTCACCAATGCCCATATGCCTCTTTCCTATTGGCCTTATGCATTTCAAGCTGCAACATACTTGATTAATCATATGCCAACCTCAACTCTGAATAACAAAACACCCTTCGAATTGCTTTTCCATCAAAATCCCAACTACATGAAACTAAAGTAGTTTGGGTGTCTTTGTTATCCTTTGACCAGACCCTACAATACACATAAACTTCAAACCAAAGTTGTGTCCTGTGTCTTCATGGGTTACTCTTTAACCCAAAATACTTATTTGTGTCTAGATCTCTCAGCAGAAAAGTATATCACTCAAGACATGTGCTCTTTGATGAGACTGTCTTTCCCATGGCTCAAACTAATTCTTGTTCTTCTGCAAAATCCCAACCTACAACCAGTGCTCTTAGTTCTTCTCACCCAGTTGCCATAAGTCTTCCATTGCTATATCCTACACGATCACCAGCATCAACTACTTTTGCACTAGGTACCACTGCTCCTTCATCACCTTTAGTAGCTTCACCTCCAATGTTAGTTCCCTCATAGGTATGTTCTCCTGCTCAAACTGAAACTTCCTCTCAAAATTTAATTGTTAGTCATGCACCTGTGGTACTTCCCATTGTTGAACCTCGTCCCCATCGTATGGTTACTCGCTCTATGAGCAACATCTATAAGCCTAAAAGGTTGTTCATGGTTACCAAACATCCATTACCTCCATCTTTAGAACCTACATCGACGACTCGACCTTAACTGACCCTCAGTGGCGTGTTGCAATGTCCTAAGAACTTACAGCTCTTATGCTCCATGATACATGGCATCTGATACAACCTCCCAAAGGTTGCAACATTACTAGATGCAAGTGGGTGTTTCAGGTTAAAAGGCTTATTGATGGCTCAATTGACAGATTTAACGCCAGATTAGTGCCCAAAGGTTTCAACCAAAGACCTGGTTTGGATTATACTCAGACTTTTAGTCTTGTAGTAAAACTAGTGATTATTCGCACCATTTTATCAGTTACTGTGATGCATGAATGACCTCTCCATCAGTTAGACGTAAACAATGCATTTCTCTATGGCAATCTTACAAAAGAAGTATACATGTTGCAGCCTCTTGGGTTTCGAGACCAATCTTCACCAGATTTTATGTGTTGTCTTAAGAAGGCAATCTATGGCCTTAAACAAGCACCACGTGCTTGGTATACTACACTTAAACAAGCTCTTCTGGAATTTGGTTTTGTCAATACTGATTAGTACTTAAAAGTGCATTTTTATCAAGGTTTTATATCATCATTTAGCACTTGAAGTATCAATAACTCCTTAACTAAATCATGTTTTCTAATAACATACCTAATAATATAAGATACCTTTAATTTATGGTAAATGTTCATCTTAAATGTAGGCCTATCACATAAATGAAAGGATTGATTGATGAGTTCAAGTATTGAAATTGAAAGGACAAGGAGAGGGCCAAACTTAGAAAAGAGATGTTGGTGCAGTCCAAACTGGAACACTGTTTGGTAGTTGGGTTATATCTCGAGTTCTAGATGTCCAAATAATCTCAATTTTTTACACAGATTCAGTAAACATAGGCCTACAACTTTCATGTGGAGTTCAAGATTTAAAAAGGCCATTTTCAAGTCCAAATTATAGCAACAACGGAGAAGTCTGAATTTGTCCTGTAGCCTAAACATTGTTTAGTAATCAGCCTATTTATCGAGTTCTAGAAGTGCAAATGACCTCAATTTTTTTTTCCTGAAAAGATAAGATAATTTACTAGAACTTTCATGATACAGGTGGTTCCAGTGCTGATGTTAGCAATGACGTTTTATTCAGATAAGAAGATAAGGATTTTCACAAAGTCAAGAGCTGGACACCTACTCAACAATTAGTCATCAAATCAATAGTTCCAAATTTTTGCCTATAAAAGGAAGCATTTTCCATGCATTTAGGCATCTTGGTGTTCAGATCAAGATCATGCTCTTGCTCTCTTTCTTTGTATTTTGTAATGTTTAAGTTTTATTTGATGTTATATTAATCTCTTGTTTATGCTTTTCATTTCCTTTCCTTTATTTATATAATTATGTTCTTATCTTGTTTATTTATGTTTCTTTCTTTCATTATGTTTAGCTAAATCTATTATGTCAAGGGGAAAAGGTTACACTAATGGTGTAAGAATAAGTATAGTATAAACTCAATATGGACCTTAATGCTTGATACTAACATGTTTTATATTTATTATCTTGCTCACTCTTAATACCTTACTTGTTAAATGGTTAATATAGATTTGTGTTGAACAACTCTTGGTACAACAAATGCTTGGCACTTTCATAGCCCAACCGTATGGTATAACCTACACCTGTGCTATGAAAGGAACTTGATTTGTTGTTAACATAAGTTATCACCATGAATACCTGATAATATTTAGAAGTATTGGCATTACTCGAACAAGATAATTAATGTAATTATGTTAACAATTATAATCTGATTGGAACCTCCTTTATGTGTGGTTTCCAGTTGAGTAATAAGAGTTTATACTATACTTTTTTGAAGTACCATTAATAGATCCTCTAACTTTGACATTTGTTTTTATTATTGTTTAATCCTCACATTAATCTTACATCTCAAAGTCCCTTTTATTATTACTATTACTATTATTAATATCATTACTACTACTACTACTATTATTACTATTATTGCTATTACTATTATTACTACTACTAATTATTATTAGTATTATTATTGTTGTTGTTGTTATTTATAATTTATATAGCTAACCTCCCTGTGGTTCGACCCCGATCTTGCCGGGTTATTTATTACTTCGACACTCCTGCACTTGGGAGAAGACATCAATCTTTTGGTCGTGTCAAATACCAAGTCTGATTCTTCATTATTTGTCTATATTGTTGCGTCCACTACTACTTACTTTCTGGTGTATGTTGACGATTTAATTATCACCAGCAACAACTCTCATTTTGCTGCAAATGTTATACAACAACATGGTAGGAAGTTCTACCTTAAAGACTTGGGACCCTTGCATTTCTTCCTTGGCATTGAAGTTATTCCCACGCAGAATGGATTGTTCCTCACTCAGCATAAATACATCAGGGATCTTCTTGCCAGAACTGGCATGGATGGAGCAAAAGATGTCACCACTCCACTGTCAACTTCGATCTCTCTGAAATTAAATGATGGCTCAGGTGCTATCAATCCTACTGAATATCAAAAGGTAATTGGAGCATTGTAATATCTTTCACTCACTCGACCCGACATCAACTTTGCGGTTAACAAATTGTCACAATTCATACACTACCCTTCTACAATTCACTAGACTGCCACCAAGCAGTTGTTATGTAATCTGAAGAATACAATTTTCCATGGCATCTCAATTTAGAAAAATGTTAACCCTCCTCTTACATGTTACTCAGACGCGGATTGGGCTGGCAATTTGGATAATCGCAGCTCTACTTCAGCTTGTCTCATTATGCTCGGTTCAAATCTCCTCTCTTGGAGTTCCAGAAAGCAGCGTGCAATTGCACGATCATCTACAGAGGCTGAATATCGTGCGCTTGCCACCGCTGCTTTTGAGTCTATGTGGATTCTATCACTCTTTACTGAAATAAAGTTTTCTCTTCCTCAGCCTCCATTGCTCTTATGTGACAATCTTGGTGCAACCAATCTCAGCTTCAATCCTGTTCAGCATTCACACATGAAGCACATCCAAATTGACTTACACTTTGTTCGGGACCTTGTTAAGAAAAATTCTCTTACTGTTCACCATGTTCACACGAATGATCAACTTACAGACCTGCTTACCAAACCACTCTCCAAGCAGTGCACAGATTTTCTCAAGCATAAGATCGGTCTCACCGATGGGAGCCCGTTATTGTGGGGGCGTATCAAGGAAAACCACACTGCCACCTCATGTAAGCTATTATTGCAGGATTCATGACAGTATCAAGGAAGATCACACTGCCAACTCACGTGAATTAATATTGCATGATCAACTCATGCAACTGCAGGATTCATCAAATTATTATTGCATGATCAACTCATGCAACGGTAGGATTCATGATAGTATAAATCAATAATAACTACAAGCTACAATCAAGGATTAGTCACTTGATCAACTCATGCAACGGTAGGATTCATGACAGTATAAATCAATAATAACTACAAGCTACAATCAAGGATTAGTCACTATAAAGCTAGGATCGGTGTCTTGTATTTTTCCTATTACTATAGCTAGAATCAGGGATCAGCTAGAATTAGGGATTCGGTTTGTATTCTTTCCTTTATAAGCCTTCCATACTTAGCACTCTGTATTCTGTATATATATTACATTATGCAGTTTGAATGAATTAAGCAAAATTCAAAACTTTTGTCTTCTCCTTTGTATATATATTACTCTCGACTCGGCTCGATTGAGGCCTGAACTTGGGTGTATTGTAAAATAATTTTTTGCACTACAAAACATTATTTTATCCTAACTTAAATTTGAACTTGGGTTTGGCCCTTAAAGAATTACCAATCCAGTCCATGAATGGTAAAACTGATTAGTTTTCTTCTAAAAGGATTTTTGTAGATTTGAACAGTTTTTTCAGGTCAAAAGACATGTGATTTAAAGCTACAAATGTTTAGGTTTAATTCAAATTTTATGGAGGATAATCAAAGCTAATAAGATAATTTTATCAGCTTTTGGTTCCTAAAATTGTTTATAAAAGGGATTGAAGAAGAGTGTTTTCAGGTTTTTTTTTTGCACTGTTTGTATAGACATTCTTCTTCACATATTTTGTATCTTAAATCTTCTGGATTTTTAAGCTTTATTCCTCTTTGTTTTCCTTATAATCTAGAGCATAGTTTCAATCCTTGTACAAAGACATTAAGTATAATTTATTTGTATCTCTTGAAAATTGTTTACGAGTGCACCTAAAGAAGACTGTGTTGTTGAAATCATGTGAAGCTTATTGAAGTGAGTTTTTTTACACAAAGTGAGGAGTAATAAAGCCTTAAGGATAAATGATTTTAACTTTGGCAACAAAAAAAAAAGAGATTGGTAATATTTTAAAATCTTTAAAAAGTAATTACTTTAAATTGGTTTTGTTTAAGTATATTTTTTTATACAAATTTAGTATACATGCTAGAATTGTATTTATATATCTTATACAAGTCTAAATATTGACTTAATATGCATGCTATCATTTTTTTTATTGCACGATTACCATGTTCTTGTTGGGTCCTAAAATCTATACACGCATCGATAACGATAAATTTAAGGTAATATTTGGGAGTCCCTATGATTTCATTAGATAGATCTAGAGTTTTATTGTTTGCATGTGAATTATGTGATCAAGTGCTCACGAGTAGGGGCGGAGCTAGGGGGAGGTTAGTGGGGGCCTTAGGCCCCTGCAAAAGTCTTAAAATTTTATAAATAGACTGAACTACTTAAAAAAATGGAAAACATTGTTATTTTCCATTAAAGATATATATCTCTAATTAATAATAATTTAGATTACTGCATCTCTCTTTGTAAGTGTGTGAGGGTGAGTTTTCTCTCTTATTTTAGTTCTCTAATGAACTAAATCGACTTATCGAAGAATAACTGTCTTCATGTTGTCATCCTATACTTCTTATTCATGAACTATTATTCATTGGATGGGGTAATCAGATTTTAATAGTGTTGGTGCCTATGTTCAAGGTTATATCTGTGTCACACTTCCAAACCTAATTTCTTGGCTTTTCGAGAGTTGTATCATTTCCATATGAGTTATGTCACCAAGTTCTCACAAGCAGAGGCAAAGCTAGGGGGAGTTAAGTTGGGGCTAAGCCCCTGCAAAAGTCTTAAGATTTTATTACTAGAACCAACTCTATTATATATATATATATATATAAAAGGAAAATGTTGTCTTTTTCCATAAGAGATATAAATCCCTAGTTAAAAAGACAATAGCCACACCAGCAACCTAAAATCCTCCCTTCCTCTATTGTTTTCCCTGGCCCTCACACACCAAAATCCTTCAATTGAGATGGTCTAAAATTCTCCTTGCTTTTTTCTAAGCCACAACAAAGAATATTTAATGGGCAACAATATAGTTTCCATATGTGGCATGGACTCCATATTAATGTGGAATCCTTATGGTGTATGGAAACAATTATTCTATCCTTATTATAATAGAAATCTATCATTAAATAAGTTTCCAAGCCCGCTAAAAATAATACAAACAAGATATTAAATCCGCTAAGAATACTTTACAAACAAGAAAATTAAAGAGGAGACAACTTCATATTTGATTCTCCTAACTTGTACAGGACTTCTAAAGGGCAGCAAATTTGATCCTATCATATTTAAGATATTAAATTCGGATTTATTATTGTTATTATTATTTTCTTGTTAGTTTAGGGTTTATTTATATTATTTGAGTTTAATTGTAAGTGGACATCATATAAGTCCATATAATGGGTCCATTAGAGTTTGTTTCAGTCTAGAGTCAGTATAAATAAAGGCATAACCAGATATGTAAGTGAGACAATTCAAATTAATAAAATTTCTTTAATAGGTGTTGATGTTTTCTCTCAACCCTTCCATTTTGTTCAGGTGTTTCAACACAAGATAATTGATGAATGATGCCATGCTCTTGATAAAAAAAAAAAAAAAACAGGCATATTAAACTCTTGTCCATTATCTAATCTAAGAGTTTGAATATTAGTGTTGAAATGAGTATGAACACAAGCTAGAAAGTTGGTAAGAATAGCTCTAGTTTCTGATTTGAATTTCATTAAAAATAACTAGGTGAATGTAGTGTAATCATCAACAATGGTAAGGAAGAATCTATAACCAGAGTAAGAAGGAAGAGAAAAAGGTCCCCAAATATCAATGTGAACCAATTGAAAGGCTTGATTGGATTTATTAGTTGACAGAGGTAAAGGAATGTTTTTTTGCTTAGCTAAAGGACAAAACTCGCTCATAGAATTGCTAGTAGCTGTTATAGAACTACTTAGGAGATTAATTTTTTATTCTGGAATATGGCCTAAACAAAAATGCCAAAGATCAGTGGCAACAATACATGATTTGACTGATGAACTAGAAGGCAAGCCAATAGAGTTGGGAAGGATTTCAATATTAGATTGAGCAAAAGGTCTTTGAAGATGGTATAGGCCAAATTGAACTTCAGCAAGCTCAATCATCCTCCATTTGCTTAGATCCTGCAAGATACATTTTATTTGAAGAAAAAATAATCTAGCAGAATTATCAGCAGTTAATCTTGAGACAGAAACAAGATTGACATCAAAGGTGGAACATAAAGAGCATTGTGTAAAACGATATCAGGAGAAAATTTAACAGTTCCAGTAAAAACAATTGGAACCGTTTGACCATTTGGTAAATGAACCTTGGAAGGAGTTATAGGCAAAATAATTGAATAAAAAAGAAGAGGGCTACAAATCATATGATTTGTTGCTCCTGTATCAAGAATCCAAATGAGTTGATTCTGTGATGAAGAAATGGTATGGCAAGAAGAAGACATACCTCATGCAAATGCAACATTAGTAGTAGAGTTTAAGTTTGAGTTGGAAATGCTATTCTCAAGAGTGAGTAGATTTTGAATTTGCTCTCGAGAGAAAACAATGTTGGGAGTGCCAGAATTTTGCTCCAAACCAACAGTATTATTTGCAGTGGATAACATTTGAAAATTCTTGCCAATAGTTGGTGTATAAACAAATATTTTTCCTCTTGGCCCCTTCCATCCAGAAGGGTATCCAGTTAGCTGAAAGCATTTATCAACAAGATATCCTGAATAACCATAATGAGATTAGATTGCACCAAACTTTCCTTTTTGTTACTTAAAACGATTGGCGTATGTTGAACCTAGTCTCGAGAATTGCTTCACAGATTATTCAGCAGCCATTGCTTGTGAATCAATAGAAATGCCAACTGCATTTGTCAAAGACCTCTGACTCTCTTCTTGCAAAAGTAAAGAAAAAACTCTACCCATAAATGGTAAAGGAGATTGAAACAATAGTTGACTCCTAACTATAGAATAGGAATCATGAAGACCCATAAGAAATTTCAAAACATAATCTGATTGTTGTCGATCTATCAAATGTTTTAGAATATTACATAAGCAAAGATCAAGATTTCCACATTTGCAACTGGAAATTGGACAATATTTGATGTATTCATCCCACAAAGCCTTGAATTGCTATAACATTTCCATATATATATATATAGACTTTGATCCGCTACAACTAACTGTAACTGCTATAAGTAACTGCAGCTGTTATAACCAACTTTAATTGCTATAACTAATTGTAACTGCTATAACTGACTTTACCTGCTAACCATGACTACAGACTTTAACTCCATTGTATCAATAGCATTCTGTATATTCCAACACTTTTTTCTAAGCCACAACAAAGAAATTCAATTCAAGTTTGGTTTATTTTCAATTTATGGCAAGTTAACTTCTCATTTTTACTTATCTCCACATGTTTCAACAAAACAATTTACAAGTAGATTGTATAAGGTGCTACTTGGATAGTTGGATTAGCCAATACTAGTAATATGCTTAGGTTCTTCTGGTAGATGAATTCATTACACGAGTTTACTGTTAATTTTTTTGTCGTTTTCATTTTGTATAGTTTAGAAAGTGTTTTTGTCAATTTTTTTTTATTAGGGTATGTTTAGGAATGTCATGATGATTGTGATTCAAAATGTTTTTTATTTAAAAATATAATATATATATATATATATATTATTTTTTAAAAATTATTTTTAATATCAGTATATCAAAACAACTTAAAAATATATAAAAAATTAATACTTTTTTAAAAATAAATTTTAAAGGAGCACTATGCAAAACACGCCCTGGCTTTGCTCGGGACAATGCACCTTTTCATTTCATATAATGTCATAATTCAATTTTTATCTCTTTTTATTTTTATTTTATTCTTTCTATTTATTTTTATTTTTACTATATTTTCTATAAAAATGATAATAAAAATCATGAAAAACCAAATGAAAAAATGATAATAAAAATGACAATGAAAAAAATGATGATGAAAAACAAATAAAAATTGAAATGAATGAAGAATAAATTAATATTTGGGTCAAGTAAATATAAATTGAAAGTTTGGGGACTTAATTAAACTTTAGATTAGTCTAATTAATTTAGAGGCTTAATTAACTTGAAATTAGTTTAAGTAATGAAATCAGGGTCTTAATTGAAAACAATACCAAAGTTTAGGGCTCAATTCAGTCAAAATTGCAAGGAATTGAAGTAGAAGGACCAAAGTAAAAAAACAGGGGTAGTGTAGGGAGCTTAATTGATTTTTTAAGAGGTAGTTTTGAAAGAATTAAAAGTTGAAGAGTTCATTAAGGGCTGGATTGAAACATTTAGAATACAAGGACTATTTTGTAAAGGGCTCTAAACTCTAGTGGTCTTATTGCAATTTATCCATGGCACGAAATTACAAAACAAAAGGAGCGAATTTCCTGATTAAGGGGCTTAATTACAAAATTGAAAAATGTCAGTGAGCAAAATAAAAATGATTATTTTCCAACTCAAAACGGTGTCGTTTCAAAGAGCATTGTTCACCACCTTCTTCATTACACCAGGGAAGCCGTTTCAGCAGGAAGAAGAAGGAACAATTCGCTCAGCTGACCACGATGCAATACGTTACTGAAACGTATGGCATTCTCCGGCTATAAAGCCAGAGAAAGAAAGGCAACGAGCAAACCGAGAGAACCAGAGGACGAACTGAGAGACCAAAAAGGAACAGGGGAACGAAAAAAAAACACGCTGGAGAGAGAGAGCGAGAGAAAGAGGGAGAGACAGAGAAAAACTAAAACAGAAAAAAAGAACAGAAAAGGAAGCGAAAAGCGAGAAGGCAACAGAGAAGAACAACGAAATGAAGAGTAGAAACAGAAGTGCACCACCGTTTTCAAGCTTTGGTCTTCAGCAGCAACAGGTACGTCTTCCTGTTTTGCCCCCCTCAAATTTAATTAATTCACGCTTGCGGAGAAAAGAAGACCAGTCGGGTTACTGGTTTCACTGGTCTGAACCAGTGACAGTACTGGGCGGCCCGGTTGAAAAAAAATCAGAAAACAGCTGGATTGAACTGTGGTGGGCTAGACCCAGCCTGCCCAATCTATTTTGGGCCAAGATTGTGTTTCATAAAACACACCATGTTTTTTTACTCCTTTATTTTCACCTTTTTTTATTTTGATATCTAGCATAAAAAAAACTTTTTGAATATCCAAAAATTCTAGAACAATTTGTTGATTTTTTTGAATTTATTTATAAGTACCCTGTGTTTTTAGGCATTTCACTATATAATTAATATGTAAATTTTTATTATGAAACATAAATCCAGTGTACGATATATTTTTTTTTCTTTAAAAAAAAAAATATGTGTATGCATTGATTTAAATTTATTTTATTGGTTTATTTATTGAGGTTAGATTCAGGAATATCACACTTTTTTTTTTGCTACGTAATATATACCAACACTAGAGTGAAAAGTATTCGTAATCGAATATTTACTAGCACTAAAATCAGAAATATTACAGGTATACCATCAAAGATAAAACACAACAAACTCTTAGAAATTTAAAACAAAACTAACAATGTATTCTGCCTTATGAATGATGCTTAAGGGATGATAATGTCTTTTATTTTAAGTAACTAGTTCTATGTCATAGAATCTCTGTTGACTAGTTAGAATTTTTAATAACTATATTATTAGATTACCATGTTTTTGTTGGGTCCTGAAATCCATACACGCAGCTAAAATGATAAATTTAAAGTAATATTTGGAAGTTCCTAGAATTTTATTAGATAGATCTAAAATTGTATTATTTGCATGTGAGTTATTTGACTAAGTACTCACGAGTAAGGGCGAAGCTAGGAGGAGGTTAGTGGGGCCTAGGCCCTTACAAAATTCTTAACATTTTATAACCAGACCAAACTCGAATAAATGCCCTTTATGGATTGGCTTCCAGACTTGAGCCTTCTTTTATAGGAAAAATTATGATGGAACAGTGTAGCTTGCTCCACAGAAATATGCAGCTTCCCAATGCTCTGCTCACACAATCGGAAGCTTCATCAACATTGCATCTTGACAATTTCCATTGAGCCACAGATACTTCAATTTTTAGTAGTTTTCAACTATTAAAATTCGAGAACGTTAAGATTTTAATAGAAGAAACCTTAATTTTGTCGCTAAATTAGTACAAAATTCTTAACATTTCTTGCACAATCTTGAAATTCATAACAACAATACAGTCATCAATGATTCTCAGGACAAACAAATGCTTTAATACCAATTGTAATAATCCGGCTTTTCAAAGCCAAAATAAGCAATAATTTTGTTTTTTATTAACATTCCAGAAATTGTTAAATCGGTTTCCACTCGTTATCGTAGCTCAATCTATACAGCAAACATCAATCCACATTTCATTACCAACAATTTTTACAAATACACGTAATATTACATTTGCATGATTACAAGCTCACATTATAATATACATACATAATCATAAGTTTGTTTTTGTGTACCACTAATAAATATCATGAAATTAAATAAGAGTATCGAATAACAGATACACAATTAATACACTTAGTTCATATAAAATACATCATGATTCAAAATGTAACTGCATGATTCTTTGCAAAAGTGAGTTCCCGTGTAATGAGGTTCCTAGGTACCTCATTGTTGAGATGTCCCTGATGTAGTACAAATATTTACAAGAATTATAAATAATTACTAATAACAATTAAATAGTTTAACAGAAGCATTAATGTTATTCTTTGTTTAAGGCATAACAAGCGTAGTTTCTTGCATATACTTAATATATACAAAACATAATACACATGAACACATCAATTCTTGAAATTAACTCGTAACTCACATATCCATTTATCCTCTTAGGATGCCATTAGTCAAAGTTAATCATTTAATTACCCCAATCATTCTTTTAGGATGCCGTTAGCCGAAGCTAATCATTTACTCATCTCGTGCATCCACTTAGGATGTCATTAGCCGAAACTAATCATTTAAGCATCCCAATCACTCTCTTAAGATGCCCTTAGCCAAAGTTAATCATGTAATCATCTCGGTCATTCTTTTAAGAGACCATTAGCTGAAGCTAATCATATAATCATCATGGTCATCCATTTAGAATGCCACTAACCGAAGCAAATCATGTAATCATCCTACTCATCCTCTTAGGATATCATTAGGCAAAGCTAATCATTTAATCATCTCGGTCTCCCCCCTTCTTCTAAGTAGGTTTAGGGAAAGTTTGATAGTATTCCTTCTTTTCTTCTCCTGGTTTTCCTCCCTTCTTCTTCCTCTCTCAATTTCTAGCCCCTTTTCTCCTTCCCTCTAGGCAGTTGTTCGATCTTCTCTCAAGTTCTCAACTCTCTCTCTCTCTCACACACACACATTCAAAGAGGCACTTACTGCTGGATTGGTTTAATATCCGTTGGGAAGGAGGAAGAGAAGAGAAGCATGCAGTTGAATATGCAGCTGCTGCAGATAGATTTTGGGAAGAGGAAGGGTCACCTTCTCTCTCCTCCTTGTATTTATACCTCCTCTTAAAGAGCTAGGGTGTTTGGGTGCTGGTTTAAGCTGGTTCATATCCCCCCTTTGGTTATTCCAAGATCGGTCCCCCCCCCTAACTCCTTAAGGCAGGCCAATTTGCTCCCCTAACTATAACTTAGCATGATCCGACCTTTTACTTAGATTTATGTTGGGTATTACAACCACAAATGACACATAAATTCATCAGCGCTCATAACCATTGTTGACTCAAGAATCGTCACCAAAAACTAAGTCGTTGCTGATTCAAAAATCAACAGCGAAAACTGATTTTTTTTTTCTATTCTAGTTTAATTCCAATCTGGAGTATACCCTTAAAAATATATTTTTAAAATAATTTAAAACTAGGATAGGACTCAATTCAATTAAGACAGGGGTAAAAATATTATAAATTATAATTTTTTCATGCAATCCAATGAAATCACAACTAGACATTTTTTTTTTAAAAAAAGAGTGGTTAGTTACTATGAAATTCCTTCTTTATTTTTTTTTCTTTTTTTTATGATTCTAAATTTACATGTGTTTATAACAAAGACAAAAAGTTATTATAGTATTAAAATTATCAACTTGATAATTCAAAAATAAAAGCCACATGCACTATATTTACTGCATGCTGAGAGACCCACAAAGTTTCTCTCATTTGTGTGGGCTTCTCTTGGGGGCTAAAGCACCGAGGATAGTCTGGTGGTATGCCACTTAACATTATTACATGTACAAGTTATTCAGTCTTCCCTTGAAGTCTCCAGCACCGACTGCTCTTGGCCTCTTTCACTTGACAAGGAATAAGCTTCGCTCCACTATCCTTTATTGATGGATGAAAGTACCGAGGATAGTCTGGTGGTATGCCACTTCCATGATTGGATATGAGTTCTCTGTACCAGAAGATTGGTGTTCCAACGAACTCAAGCAATGGAGAAGATATCTTAAGCTTATAGGGTCGTAATTCAGAGTTCACTAGCCTCCATTTTCAAAGTAAATGATTCCTTAAGCTTTGATGTTTTAAGTCTTAAAGTAGTGTCAACCATTTTTGGAATACAAGGGTCACTTCATAGCAATAATTTCCAGAGTCTTGCGTTCTCTGTGAATACTTGTTCAACTTAAAAAAAAAGTTAAAGATAAGGAGCGCAAGGCTTTGATATACGAGACTTATATTTTTAAATAAATCTTAATATTTATCTTTTGTTATCTTGAGCCTCACTTGATAATAAGAATCAACTGCGTCCCAAGATATGAAAAGTTAAAAACAATGAGCATGTTAAGGGTTCAATATGCAAGGATTATATTGTTAAATAGATTTTAATATTTATATCGTACTTTTTTTAGCCTCATTTAATTATAAGATTTAACTGTGTCCCAAGACATAATGATGTGGAGAAGTGTTTTTAAGTGAGAATTTATTAATATTTTATCATTCTAAATGATTTTTACCAAAAAATATTGTAAGGGGAAAATATTTGACAAAAATTGAATACAGACATGTATATAATTTTGGGTTATTTAACTGCGATAAATTAAGACTTTTTATTTAGTAAGTATAATATTAACATTTTATTTTTAAATATTTTCTCTTATACTCTCATAAAGTGATAGATTGAAAATTTATCGTAGGCTACATCGTCAATTTCTACTACCTCAAAATTTACATATGATTAAATCTCAAATTTTCCAATTAAAATTGAGAATTTTTTTTTTATGTTGATGTTAGGGAGTTAAATAATATATTGAAAATCAATTAACATATAGAAGTCGATAAAGACGAAGATATCAACAAGTATTAATTCAATGAAAAAAATATGATAGACATTTATATAATGAAATTGATAAAGAAGAAGATAATTCTAATTAAATTATTAAACATCAATGTGCAATGATATTTGCTTTAATGTAATTAAAGAGTACTTTAACAACTACGAAATCACTTGAATAATGTAAGGCACATTAATTTTATAATTATTTTACAATTCGTGGTAATGGATTTTTTAGTCTCGATAATAAGAAAATAATATGCTTTTGAAATATGATTGTTCATTTTTATTAGGTTTCTACAATACAAATACTAATTACTTTGTTACAAATTAAAGGATAATTTATACACACATGTACATTGTAAAATTAATTATCGAAATTAACTACCATTAATAAACTATTTTTTTAGCAGAGCCACTATATTTAATTAATATGAGACCAAAAATGTGTCATATAAATTTTAAAAGTGAAAAATTGAATAATATATAAATTATGCACCACATAAAATAAACCCCAATGAAGTAGATGAAAATAAATCCATGTTTGAAAATAAAATACAATAAGTCTTAATTTAAGGTTTGCATTTCAAATTAATAACAAAATTCTTTTATTTAAATCAATAATTTATACTTATGAAATCTAAAATGTTCTCAATCATTATCTTCTTTTTCTAAAAAATATTTGTATCCCTATTTCCATTTTTGATCAATTGAATGTAATTAACTTGTTCATTTTTGTTATTTGATTCGTTCAATATGACTTTTATGAAAATGTTTTTTAATCTAGAGTTTATATATGTTTTTCTTAATTTAAATAGTATTTGTATAAGTATCACATTAAATATATATTATGACACCCATTAAGTCTATACTAAAAGTGATGAAAGGTGCTTCATTGTTTAATGATAAAGCTCCTCTCACCTCTTTATTTTTTTGTTATTTTGTTAAATTTCATCTCTATATTTTTTTTAATTGAATCCTTTTACAACCCAATTTCATGAAATAAAATTTCAAATTGTACTAGAAAAAAGAAATTAAAAGAGAGAGAATCACAATATAAAAAACATATGGAGATTTTTATAATTTTTATTTTTGTTCAAAATTTTATTTCGTTAATTTTTTAATTCTTGAGTTTGAAAAAACAATTATTAAAAAATAGTTAAAAAATAAAAAAGTTATCAATTAACCACGTTATAAAAACTAAAAATGATGAACTTTGTTTTGATGAGTTTTCTTCTTAAGAAAAGTTCAATGAAGATAATAGATTTCTCTAAACATACTGAAAAAAGTAAATCTGAATCTGTTTGTTGTTTAATTTGATTGATTTTATTTTTTAAAAGTGATTTTGGAATATCTTGTTACGAGGTTTATCTTGTTTTTCGAGAAAAATAATTGGTTTGATTAATTATGTTTATTTGTTTCTATTTAGTTTAAGATAATATTTTCTTTAATTTATTTTTATTTTGTCCTAATTAGTTTTAAAAATTAGATATTATAATCATTAGTTTATTTTCCTATTTAGTTCAAAAATTCTTTTAATAACTCTAATTATTTTACTAGGACTTCTCTCTCTTTTGAAAATAGATCTACCACCTACTTGTCAGAATAGTTGAAGAGAATTGTTAAATAAAAAACTTTCAAAAAATGTGTTGGAGAGCAACTCTTCCATAACTCTTCAGGGACTAGAAGAGTGATCTTTGGGACATGTATATAATTTTATGCTATTTAATTGCAATAAATGAAGATATTTTATGTAGCAAGTATAATATTAACAAAATGTTATTGTTAAATAATTTTTCTCTTATATTTTTATAAACTAATAAATTAAAAAATTCATCACAGGCTACATCGCTGATTTCTACTATTTCAAAATTTACATGTGACTGAATCTCAAAATTTTCAATTAAAAGATGAACAATTTTCCATTTGGGATGGAATGTTTCTATTAATACATAATTTCATTAAACATTTCTCTTTAATTCTTAATCATTATAATCATGTAACTTGTTTATTAATTGAGAGGGAATGCTAATGATAGTTTGAATATACTTTGTTTGGGTCTTGAAAGAAAGGTCAAGTGCTACAACAAGTATTTCTTCAAGGAATATATTCTTCATATTGAAAAGTATGGTCAGGGTAAAAAGACCTATAATAGTAGAGTTTGTGTTAAGGGATCAATTTTTAATGAGTTTGAAACTGATTATTATGGAAAATTAGAAGGGGTTATTTAATTGAAATATCATAGCAAGCTTAATAAATTCTTTTTATTCAAATATTATTGGTATGATACCATCGATAGAGAAATAAGAGCAGATTCCCTGCTATGATTTGGTTGAAATTAATACAAAGGCTAGATTCGTAACGTCGACGATGTCTTTTTTTTTTTTGTCAAGCATTGGACACATATTTATTATACATAAACTCCTTCATTTAGAAACGCTCGTTTTATAGTTGATTGATTATTCGTAGTGAAAACCAAACCCGGTGATCATGTCCAAGATGTTCATGATGATAATGATAAAGTAACTAAATGAGATGATGTCTTCCAAATTCATAAGTTAGTTGATACATACCGAGTTGCTCTGTCTACCGACTTAGAAGAAAATTCAAATTTTTATATTGTTGAGAATATTTTTTTATAATAATGTAGAGGAGTTGAATAATATATTGAGAACCAATGGATATATAGAAGTCGATGAATATGATGATATCGATGAATATCAATTCTAATTAAATTGTTAAACACTGATGAAATATTTATTTTTGTGATTTTGTTATTATGACCAAAATTAATATTATTATGTTGTGATTTCACTATATATGGAAGTTGGATAGATAGGGAATGTAAAAACAATTTGAAAAACAATTACATAATGGACAGATTAACATAGTTGAAATAACCGATGGACTAAATCCATCGGGAAATTCCAAATAATTACATACAGAATAGTTGACAAACATAAAATTCATTGGATAATCTGGGGGGTGGGGGGAGGAGCGCAAAATTTCAAGATTCATTGAAAGTTTTAATTTCCAATATAATTATCGATGGATTATAAAAATTAATATATATTTAATTATTCTATAAAGCCCCAATTAAAAAACCAAAATCTGTAATTTCATTTGACTTCTATTTTTCTTCTTCTCTCCCTATTGGGTTGCCAACTGCGAAACTGCACTTAAAGATTCATCAGGTGTTCCAAAATTAGGTAGGTGTTCTCTGTACCAGAAGATTGGTATTCCAACTAACTCAAGCAATGGAGAAGAGATCTTAAGCTTATAGGGTCGTAATTCAGAGTCCACTAGCCTCAATTTTCAAAGTAAATGATTCCTTGAGCTTTATGTTTTAAGTCTTAAAGTAGGGTCACTTCAGAGCAATAATTTCCAGAGTCTAGCGTTCTCCGTAGACTAATTGTGATGTTAAATAGGCAATTCCTTGAGACGAACATTTTCACATCTAGCAAGGCCAGCCATTTTTTAATATAACAAATTGAGAGAACCAATGGATTGCATCCCCATGCTTGTTTTCTGCTTCATTTCATTTCTGATTGTAAGAACAGCCACACCTACTGACACCATAAACACAGCTCAGTTCATTAGAGATGGAGACACTATAGTTTCAGCTGGTGGGACCTATGAATTAGGATTTTTTACCCCCGAGAAATCCAGAAACCGATACTTGGGGATATGGTATGGCAAAATATCTGTCCAGACAGCAGTTTGGGTTGCCAACAGAGAAACTCCACTTAACGATTCGTCAGGAGTTGTAAGGCTTACCAACGAAGGACTTCTTGTCCTTCTCAATCGTAGTGGAAGCATCATTTGGTCTTCCAACACATCAGCACCTGCTAGGAATCCAGTTGCACAGCTATTGGATTCAGGAAACCTTGTTGTGAAAGAGGAGGGTGATAATAACATGGAGAACTCCTTGTGGCAGAGTTTTGATTATCCAGGTAACACACTAATACCGGGCTCGAAGCTAGGACGGAATAGAATAACTGGCATGGACTGGCACTTGACATCATGGATGTCATCAGATGATCCTTCCATAGGTAATATTTCAATAACCCTTATTCCTGGTGGATATCCCGAGTATGCAGCGGTGGAAGATTCAAATGTGAAGTATCAAGCTGGGCCATGGAATGGTCTGGGGTTCAGTGGATTGCCTCGGTTAAAACCAAATCCGATATACACATTTGAATTTGTTTTTAATGACAAGGAGATATTTTACAGAGAAACTCTTGTCAATAACTCAACGCATTGGAGAGCCGTCGCAACTCAGAATGGTGATCTCCAGCTCCTTTTGTGGATGGAGCAAACCCAAAGCTGGTTTCTTTACGCAACAGTAAATACAGATAATTGTGAGCGTTATAACCTCTGTGGTCCAAATGGTATCTGTAGCATTGACCACTCTCCAGTTTGCGATTGCTTGAATGGATTTGTACCAAAAGTTCCAAGAGACTGGAAGAAGACAGATTGGTCAAGTGGTTGCGTTAGAAATGTTGAATTAAACTCAACATCTAGATGGTCAAGGAAGGCAACCACCAGCTGCCACCGACCAGCCACCAACCGACCAGCCGCCAGCCACCAGCCACCAGCCGCAGCCTCCAGCCACCAGCTACCACAGCCGCCAGCCGCCAGCCGCCTTCGCACTTGAAGAAAGTTTGAATTTTCGTATTCTGATTTTGTGTATAAATAGAGTGCCCAGCTTCTGTAATGTGTCTGGAGAGAATAGAGAGAAACACTTGAAAGAGAAAGAGAGAGAGAGAGGGCGTGTATTAAGCTTTTATTTTGTGTTATTTGTAAGCTTCGGATTTTGTAATAAAACAGTGTGTTTTATCCCCTCTGAGTGTTTCAAAGCCACCACCAGTGGTTTCTCCCACCAACAATTGGTATCAGAGCCCCGTTCGTCGGAAAACAGAAGAGTTTTGGGGTATATCCGAATTTTCAAAGTTGTCAAAAACAAGTTTTGATCATTCCACAGTGTAGAGCTCATCAAGACGAGTTCACTGTCGTAAAAATCAGCCCGATCGGAGACCGCGGTGAGCTACACGCGCCGCCTGAAGATCCGGTGACTGTATCCCACGCGCAGCCACTCGCGCCAGAGGAAGACGACGGTGAGCTACACGCGCCGCCTAAGCCGATCTCCAGCCGAGCCGATAGCCGAGTCCAGCCGAGCCACAAGCCGAGCCGTCCTCGTGCCGAGCCGAGCCGCGTTTGAAGCCGCAGCCGAGCGAGAGAATATTCCTAGAATATTCCACAGAATATTCCCGGTTTCAACCCAGCGAACCGCCCACCGTACATAATTGGTTTTTTGACCGGTTCACCCATTTTTTGACCCGATTTCAACAAAGTCAGACCGGTTCCCTACTATTTGGACCATTCCGGATCGATCTACAGTGTCCGTTTGGCCAAATTCGGCTCCCAGAAAGGTGATATAGTCATTCAAAGAGGAAAATGACTACAGAAGGTACACATACACTCATCCCGAAGCTGACCAAAGACAACTATGATAGTTGGTGCATCAGATTGAAGGCATTTCTTGGGTCACAAGAGTGTTTTGATATTGTACAAACTGGTTATGATGAACCAGAGTCCAAAGAAAGAGAAGATGCTTTACAAGAGGCACAGAAGCAAGTCCTTAAAGTCAACAGAAAGAAGGACAACAAAGCAAAGACCATCATCTATCAAGGTCTTGATGAAGATACATTCGAGATAATAGCTTCCGCTGAAACGTCACATGATATATGGGAGGCTCTCCAACAGAAATACAAAGGTGCTGACAGAATCAAGAAGATTCGTCTTCAATCTTTGAGAGGAGAATTCGAATTATTACGAATGAAGTCCTCAGAATCTATTTCTGATTATCATACAAGGATTATGGTGATAGTCAATCAGATGAGGAGAAATGGAGAAGCCATCATAGATACTCGAATTATTGAGAAAATTTTGAGATCCATTGATCCAAAATTTGATCATGTTGTTGTCGCAATTGAAGAGTCCAAGGAAGTGGACAAGTTGACAGTGGATGAGCTTATGAGTTCTTTGCAAGCTCATGAGCATAAGATTGTAATACGAAATGAAGATAAGGCCATTGAGCATGCCTTACAAGCAAAGCTGTCTTTCAAGGACAGATATGAGCAAGGGGAGACTTCATCAAGTGGCTACACCACTCAAGGAGGAAGTCAACAATCTAGAGGAGGATTTCATAGATTCCAAGGAAGAGGAAGAGGATCTTGGAATACAAGCTTCAAAGGAAGAGGTGGTAGAAACACCACCAGAGGAGGCCGAGGCCAACAAGCATTCACTCCTAGAGGAAGAGGAGGCGGTTACAATAACCGTGACAAGAGAAATATCAAATGTTATAGCTGCAATCAATTTGGGCACTATAGCACTGAATGCAAATGGAAAGCTCCGTTGGAGATACGTGAGCAAGCCAACTATGTAGAGAAGCATGATGGAGAAGCATCTGCATTTCTTGTCCAACAAGAACTTGGCGAGAAACAAGAGAACATATGGTATCTAGATACTGGAGCCAGCAATCACATGTGCGGCTATCGAGAGTTATTTGGTGATCTAGATGAGACCAAGCAAGGTCTAGTTACTTTTGGAGATACCACAAATGTTCCATTCAAAGGTAAAGGCAGCATCCCAGTCAAGATGAAGAACGGCGATTCCAGCTACATCGCCGATGTGTATTATGTCCCAGCCATAAAGCAGAACCTGATCAGCTTAGGCCAACTTTTGGAGAGAGGATATAGTTTTTACTCGAAGAATTGTCATCTGACAATTAGAGACAATAATGGAAGATTAATGGCCTACATGAAAATGTCCAAGAATAGGATGTTTCCTTTGAGCATCCAGTATGATGCAACAAGGTGTTTGAGTGCCATCACCAACAGTGAAGAATGGCTTTGGCACCTAAGGCTTGGACATCTGAATTTCACGAGTATGAAGATGCTAGCAAGCAAGAAGATGGTCAAAGGTTTGCCTCACATACATTGATCATCCAGATGAAGTCTGTGAGAGTTGTGTCCTCAGCAAACATCACAGATCCAGTTTTGCCAAAGAAGTCAACTGGAGAGCAAAGAGGCCACTGGAGTTAGTACACACAGATGTGTGTGGCCCAATTACGCCTATGTCGACTGGAGAAAATAGGTACTTCCTCACTTTTACTGATGATTTTAGTAGAAAGACGTGGATATACTTTCTGAAGAGGAAGTCAGAAGTATTCAATTGTTTTAAAGATTTTAAAGCAATTGTGAAGAAGAAAAGTGGCTACATGATCAGAACCGTGAGATCTGATCAAGGTGGAGAATATACAGCCAATGACTTTGAAGCCTATTGTACACAACAAGGCATCCGATATCAGACGACACCAGCTTATACACCACAACTGAATGGTGTAGCCGAGAGGAAGAATCGCACGATTCTTGACATGGCCAGAAGTTTGCTCAAAGCAAAGAAGCTGCCCAAGCAATACTAGGCTGAAGCTGTATCATGTGCAGTATATCTACTGAATCGCTGCCCAACCAGAAGTTTGCAAGGTGTTACTCCAGAAGAAGCATGGAGTGGTCACAAACCAAGTGTAACTCATCTACGAGTCTTTGGTTGTGTGGCATATGCAAAGATCCCAGATGCAAGAAGGAGAAAGCTCGATGATAAGAGCGAGAAATGCATCTTTGTCGGATATGGTGAAATAAGGATGGGATACAGGTTGTATAATCCCATCACGAAGAAGGTGATTACGAGTAGAGATGTTATCTTTGAAGAAGATAAATCTTGGGAATGGAATGGTGATCAAGAAGCAGTCAAATGGATCAATCTTGATTTGATCCTTGAAGGTGAAGAAGTACCAACAATACTTGTAGAAGAACCGATTGTGCCAGCAGCTGAACCACAAAGTCCGGTGTTTATACCAGCAGCTGAACCACAAAGTCCGGTACACAGATTCCCTGTATTCAACAGGAGGACACACCAGGAGCATCATCATCAACACCACCATCAACATCCTCATCAGAAGGACCAAGAAGGATGAGGAATCTTGAAGAGTTGTACGATACCACTCAGGTCATGGAAGATACAACTCTGTTTTGTTTCCATGCAGATAAGGACCCACCAGAAAAGAAGAAAGCAATAGGTGTCAAAAGGGTCTACAAGCAGAAAGAAGGCATTGAAAGGAGAAGTGTTCATGCTTGGCATGACATCCCTCGATTGAGTTTAAAGGGGAGATTTGTTGAATTAAACTCAACATCTAGATGGTCAAGGAAGGCAACTACCAGCTGCCACCGACCAGCCACCAACTGACCAGCCGTCAGCCACCAGCCGCAGCCTCCAGCCACCAGCTGCCTTCACACTTGAAGAAAGTTTGAATTTTCGTATTTTGATTTTGTGTATAAATAGAGTGCCCAGCTTCTGTAATGTGTGTGGAGAGAATAGAGAGAAACACTTGAAAGAGAAAGAGAGAGAGAGAGGGCGTGTATTAAGCTTTTATTTTGTGTTATTTGTAAGCTTCGGATTTTGTAATAAAACAGTGTGTTTTATCCCCTCTGAGTGTTTCAAAGCCACCACCAGTGGTTTCTCCCACCAACAAGAAAGACTGCACTAAATTGTTCCAGAGATGGGTTTCGGAAGCTCAGAGGTTTGAAGATGCCGGAGACAAGAAAATCATGGTTCAACAGGAGTATGAACCTGGAGGAGTGCAAGAACACATGCGTGAAGAACTGCAGCTGTACTGCGTATACAAACTTGGACATCAGGGATGGAGGAAGCGGTTGCTTGCTTTGGTTCAATGATTTGATTGATATGAGAACTTTCCTTCAAAACGAGCAAGACATTTTTATACGGATGGCTGCATCAGAACTAGGTATGAATTTATCCTCAGATTAGAGAAGTCGTTTTCTTAATTATTATTAAAATTCGAAATATATTCAGATAGAAAACTAGCAAGCTATTGGAAAAAGGATACAACGTTTAAAAATCTTAAAACCCAAAATGATACTGTTTTATAACAAACGAGTAGAAAGCTGAAATTGAATGCTATATGGCCGAAGAAAACTTTCCAGACAAAGAAGATTAGTCTATCTTAAAACCAAGCTATATAGTCTCTGATCGTATCCAAGCCTTTCCTAGCAAGGCTATCAGCGACAGAGTTTCCTTCTGTTTCTCTAAGCGTATCCAAACCAAGCTATTAATTTTCCCTTATACACAACTAGATTAGTCATGACTTGGCATGTCACTTGGTGATGGATTGGTTTTCTCCTACCCAAAATGATACTGTTTTATAATGAATGAGTAGAAATCTGAAATTGAATGATAATAACTAACCAAACAAATACAAAAGGCATTTGGCATTTCCTCTTTTTAACACCATTTTTTCTGTACCATGTTACAGATAACGGTGACTCTGCAAAGGTTAATACCAAATCCAAAGTGAAGAAAAGGATCATAGTAAGCTCAGTGTTGTCTACTGGGATTCTGTTCGTTGGCCTATGCTTGGTCTTGTATGTTTGGAAAAAGAAGCAGCAGAAAAACAGTACGTATTCACGCCATCAAAATCTAAGTATTCCTATTGCACCAGATATGGATCATTAGATAACATGATTGGTTTTTTTTTAAAAAATAAAATATAAATTTGATTTTTAGTAATGTAAGGTATGACTGTAAGTTGTTCAAAGCCCCGTTGTGTTTGATGCTATAAAAATCTTGAGTTTTGCAGCAAATAAAGATCCTTTGTCTTTCTTTCTATTTTTTAAACAAGCATAACAGTTATGCTGACAGGAAAAATGACAGGTGATTTGCAGAGAACATCAAATAACAAGGACTTGAAGGAAGAACTGGAGTTACCCTTCTTTAACATGGATGAGTTGGCTTGCGCGACAAATAACTTTTCTGTATCCAATAAACTAGGACAAGGGGGTTTCGGACCTGTTTATAAGGTAATAATTATCCATAAACAGTCATGCAATATAGCTTCTGAGTTTTCATGGTACAAACTCCAGGCACCAATGGAGTTCTGTGGTATTCAAATTGTTCCACTACAGAACCAACCTTTTTTTAGCATAAAAGGATGACTGATTGGAAAGAATTCCTGAAAAGATAAATGAAATTCTCTAAGAATTCAGCAGACAACGTATGATTTGCTTATGATGGCCGAGTAATTTATTTACAGGGAACATTAACAGATGGACGAGAAATAGCTGTCAAGAGGCTCTCTAAGACTTCACGACAAGGACTTGATGAGTTCAGAAATGAAGTCAAACATATCGTGAAACTTCAGCACCGGAATCTAGTGAGGCTTCTTGGATGATGCATTGAAAGAGATGAAAATATATTGGTCTACGAGCTTTTGCCTAACAAAAGCTTGGACTTCTACATTTTTGGTATGAATCTCACAGAACTTTTCAAAAAGCTATTGCAATGTTTCAAATCTAGCACTATTGAGCTTCCATAATTGATATGACAACAATTGTTTAGCCATCTATTGAGCATCGTTCAAAGCCCTTCGGAAAGTTGTTTTGTAGGGGAAGATTTCTCCACTTTCATGCTGACAAATTCTGCCATATATGCATATGTAATTGTAACTCAAAATTCATTGATCGTAATTTATCATCTCCTTTTTTCTTGTTCCTTCACCAACATTTATGAATCTGACAAGAGATGTAATGGATTGACTTGGGCAGATGAGACTCGAAGCCTGCTACTAGATTGGTCTAAGCGCTACAACATCATCAACGGGATTGCTCGAGGACTCCTTTATCTTCACCAAGATTCGAGACTAAGAATAATCCACAGATCGTGTGCTCATAAAAACTCTGCTGAATGTTTTCCATGGCAAGGTTAATTTCCAGGAAATTATTAACATTTTTCAGCAAAATAAAAAAAGGAAAGTTGAGAGGAGAGGGACTTAAGTAAACTAGGCTCTCGCCTCGGCTCAGTTGAGGCCTGGACTTGGATGTATTGTAAAATAATTTTTTGTTTTACAAAATATTATTTTATCCCAACTTAGATTTGTGCTTGAGTCTAGTCCTTAAAGAATCACCAGTCTGGTCCATGAATGGTAAAACTGATTAGTTTTCTTTCAGAAGAATTTTTGTAGAACAGTTTTTTCAACTTAAAAAACATCTAATTTAAAGCTACAAATGTTTTGGTTTAAATCAAATTTTATGGAGGGTAAACAAAGTTGAGAATGAGAGAATTATATCAGCTTTTGGTTTCTAAAATTGGAATTTGAGTTTGTAAAAATTCAAGGTATCCTTATAGTGGTTGATTAGTCAAGTAATAGTTTCCGGTGAGATTCCAAAATTGATTGGAAAGCTTAAAGGACTCCAACAACTTAACCTCTCTCACAATTACATTATTGGTCATATCTAATCATCATTAGGAATTTTGACCAATCTAGAATCATTAGATCTATCTTCAAATTTGTTCACCAGAAGGATTCCTATACAGTTGGTAGATCTAACATTTGTTGAAGGAAAGCAGTTCGACACGTTTGATCATCTTTCATTCGAAGAAAACTCGGGTTTTTGTGGATTTTCAATGCCAAAGAATGTAGCAATGGCGAGGCACCACCATTACCACCATCAAATTTTATTGCAGGAGATGATTCAACATTGTTTGAAGATGGGTTTGGATGGAAAGCTGTGCACTTGGGTATGGATGTGGGTTTATGTTTGGAGTCATAATGGGATATGTTGTGTTTAAAACAAGAAGACCTGCATGGTTTCTGAAAATGGTTGAAGATCAATGGAGTCTTAATGCAAGCAGAACAAAGAAGAATGCTAGTAGAAATGATGCAAGAAGAAACTAAACAATTTTGTTCTTGTTCTTGAGTTTTTTTTACTATGCATTACTGTTTGGATATTTACTTTCATAAGAGATCATAAATTATAAGATCCTATGTTGATTTACTCCACACATGAGAAACTCTGTACTGCGAGGAACCAGTTTCTGAAAATTTGTTAGGGTCTGCATCTTTTGGAAAAGATTTATCAATAAATGGATGTATCTGACCTACATGATTGCTTCGACATGATAAATTAAAATTAATACAAAGAGGTTGCCAGCCAGCAAACGCCAAGTAATTATTAGGAAAGCCAAATAGATTATTGTATTTGTTGATCATGTTCTATCAGGCAAAGACCCGAAAATAAGCAGACATATAAGCATAAAATAAAAGGCAACAACATCATTATGGTATGGGATATTTAATTTTTTTTTTGAGTCAGACTCGGTTCAATATATTTAAGTTTGGACCGGATCCATGAACAATAGAATTGTTTTTCATTATTCATATGAACAGTGAAGAATGAATTAATTCACTCTTCAATGTTAAGATCGTAAGAGAAGTGGAGAAGCAGCTTTCAACTACTTTCAGTAAAAATATGGTTTCAACGTAATTTTTCATGGGTCCCTCAAATAATAAATTAAATTTTAATATTAACCAAATACATTATTATTTATTATTATTTATGTGGTTTTTTAAAAAAATAAAACCTTCAGCATACACAAAGACTCTCAAAATCTGTTTAATTCATTTTAATATATTTATAATAAACAAATATTTTAAGAAAAATACACCGATCATACACATTACCAACAAAGTACACAGGAAAAGTTGATAGGAACTTTTGGATAATTAAAAAAGACTTTTGGGGTCGAGAAAAACGATACATGTGTGCTGCCGTAAATATTACTTTGCCTTGGTTTCCATCCGTCTAGAAAGTAGAAACAACAATTTAGTGGGACATTATTTTGCACAATTTTATGTTACTTTACTTTTGTTTTTTTAATTATGTTTCTGTTGCATTTTTAATACTAATTAACAAGTATGTGCTCATGAACAAATTAGTCTTTCTTTGCTCCGATTAAATTAAAGGCACATCGGAGAAGATCTAACTTAATTTCATTAATTAAGGTTTATCTGTGGTGTTCCCATTAATTCCTAGTCTCGTCGATGAAGACTTTTGGATCATGAAAATATATAGATATAATAGGCAAAGTCATTAGTGCTGCATTATTTTGCATACATATAATTTGTGGTCTTGCTGAGTTTTGAGTCAAGAAAGCTAAGTCTACGAACTGCTTTATTTTTTATTCATTATCCCTCACTCAATTTCTCATTTCCATTTTGTTTCCCTTTCACTTCAATCCAACAATTTAATCATCGATCCTTCTCCTCAAATGTCTCCTCTTCAACTCAATTATGAGCTCATGAACAAAGTCTTTCGCTGCTCCAATCCAAACGTCGAGGAAAAGGCTGTTTTTCTTTAAATCTTTTTTTACCAAATTACAGCCGGTCATTATACGGAAACTAAAGTTCAATTATTGGAGATTTTTTGTTTTTTGACACATTAAAATAAAAGGTAAAGTAACACAGCTAAAAAAATAATTAAAAAACTAGCCTCGACTCATATGGTAAAATGAGTCATCTATTTCTTGTCAATGAAATTTATTTTTTGTCACATAATATTTTATAAAAAATATTTATTTTTTATTCATATCATATTTTTATTTTTTATTGTATACATATTTTTTAATTATTTGTTTACATAATCTCATTTTTAAATTATTTTTTATTTAAAATACATAAAAGAAAAATTAAAGCATGTAAATTGAAAGATTGATAAGCAAGAAAAGTATTATTTTTTTAAATAAGTGTGATTAAAATTTGTCAAATAATTATTTAATTACTTTTAGTATTAAAAGGATTAGTAATTTAAGAAAAATAAGCAACCCCTGAAACATAATTCATTTAGGAAATCAATATTATGGTATTTTTATTTTTAGAGCATGCTAGTGTGGTGGAGATTATTTTTGAAAATATTTTTTATTTAAAAATATATAAAATGATATCTTATATTTTATAAATTTTATTTTTGATAAGAGATCAATATTATCGTGTTCCTAGCATGTTTGTACATCGTTTTAATATTGCAAAGATCGTGAAAAACGATATATAAGTGCAAAGTCATTAGTGCTTGGCCTAATTATTACTTTGCCTTGCTTTCCTTTAAGTCTCGCAACAACTACTTAGGAAAGTTGATACGAACCTTACTTTCTGTAAATAGTTACGGAAATACATATTACTTTTTTGTTTTCATTTTTAAATCCTGAAAGAGGTACGTATTATTCTCACTCAATTTATCAGTTTCTCAATGTTTCCACTGTGCCTCTCTCGATATCTCTCTTTCATTTTGTTTCTCCACTAAGTATATATTTGAATTTATAATTAATATAAAATCAAAAAACATAACATGCATACTAATATTAAAATTAATTATGCTTAAATTAAAACAAAAGGCATATAAATTGAAAGATTTATAATAAAGAAAATTATTTTTAAAAAACAACACATTACTAAAATATTAAGGGTGATCAAAATTTCTCAAATAACTTTTAAACTATTTTTAAAAGTAAAAGGATTAATTAATTTTAAAAACAATTAACCCCCGAAAAATATTTAATCTTTTTAGGAAATTAGTATTGTTGTGTTTCTATTTTTATTCTCATCAATTAAGTATATGTTTGGCATTGTGATAACTTTTACAATTTAAAATTTGTCAAACAACTATTTTGTTATTTTTAATACTAAAATGATTAAATAATTTAAGAAATATTAGCAACCCCTAATACACTATTTAATCTGTTTAGGAAATCTATAATGTTTTTTAGTTTTATCCACCAATACTTTGTTATTTTTTGTATTTATTTTTTATGGAATTTTTTTATGGTTTTAAAAATAACAAAAATTAACTTGGATTTTTTAATATCAATCTTTATTGAATCTAGCTTTTTAAAAATAAGTATTACTTTTTAATTAAATTAAATTAAATACATGAGAGGAAGCAACTTTTGTTCAATACAGCTATTGCCACAACTTGTTGACTGGATTGGATTGAAGCGGACATAAGAAGGTGAGGATGACTCTTTAAGGTATTGTTTTTTTTTTTAAAAAAAAAACTGTTTTTAATTTTTTTTTTACTTCAAATTAATATTTTTTTTGTTGTTTTTTGATTATTTTGATGCATTCATGTCAAAAATATTTTTTTTAAAAATAAAAAATTTGACTTTACATGCCCACTTGACGCTAACCCTGTTTGTTTTTTCATTTTAAAAGCGTTTTTAAAAAAGTTTGAAATTTTTTTAATTTTGCTTCAAATTAATATTTTTTTTATATTTTGATGCGCTGACATTAAAAATAATTTTTGAAAAATAAAATTTTTTATTTTGAAGTATTTCCGAGTAAAAAACACTTTGAAAAACAACCGCAATCACACTCTCGAACCAGCAAAAAGTTTTCTTCGGAATTTCTTGGAAATTATATTTTAATGGGTAAATCAATCTTCGCATAAATTTCATTGAAAAACATCTCTGAGCATTCAAATTAAGCTGTCACGATTTTTAAACTGTTATACTTTAGGGTCAGGAGAAACGAGATATAAGTGCAAAGTCATTGCTTTGTGTAATTATTACTTTGCCAAGAAACAACAATTCAGTTTGCACAATTTGAAGTCAACAAGGAATCTTGTTTAATATACTTTGCCGCGTTTCCAACACTCACTCACTCTTGTTGTTTCTTGAGATTTGATTTCGTCTTTACATGTTTTACACGTACGTCCTTTGTCAGTATATAATCTAAGATTCGTTTGTCTATAAATACTGCTAACAATGTCTTTCTTCATTCCTCATCTCTCCCAAATAGACTTTGAATCCTGTAAGGCCAGCCAAACATGGGGTTTTCACCACTGTCCCTCTCCCAATCTCTCTCTTTCATTCTGTTTCTCTTCCATTTCCATTCAACAATTTCTTCACCTCTTGACCAAAGTCTTTCTTTGCTCCAATTCAAAGAGTCCTTTTCTATTAATAGCTCTGCTTCAGGGCGCTGCCACCATCCCAAGACAGAGTCGTGGAAAGAGGGTACAGACTGCTGCTTGTGGGATGGGGTCTCCGTCAATATCAACAAGACTCATCGAGAACTCGAAAATTTGAATTTTCTTCCAATTCAATCGAAGGAGCAACTCGATATGGTTCAACCAACTCACAAACTTGAAAGACTTCATCTCTTACACTTGTGTCTTCGTTCTCATCCTGAACAACCTCGACCCGACCCTGTGGTTTCGTTTTTAAAACGGACAACCAATCAACTCTTGAACGATCCTTTCTAAATGAAAGGGTGTATGTGTAATAAACTTGTTGACATTGCTTTGCGAAAACAAAGACATCGTTTATGTTGCGGAGTCTAGCTTTTGAGTTGATTTCGACCAGACCATGGTGCGGATCAACTCTGATTCCTCTATCTGTCGTGTCATACCAATAGCATTTGAATAAAAACACTTTATTCTACTCGCTATGATATTGCAGTTCGACGACCTCTTCTAATCTACCATAGTAGTCAACTTCTAACTGGCTACTTGTGGATCCCTTAACACAAACACCACAGTTGTATGTCTTTCTTCCTTGCCCGTATTCTTCAGTATGGAAAACATATCCATTGACAAAATACCCTTGTAGCACTTAACTTTTCTTTCAGGGCCGAGGCTTAGTGAAGACAATGACTTGGGCGCACTCCTTCCCATTTGATAAACCTTGTAAATATATGTAATTAAATGTACATCAATACACGGTAAATGAACGAGAATCTCGTAATGACATGCATACGTTAGAATGAGTTTGTGATAGTGCTTACATGTGTTCTGAACCATGTGGTAAATTGTTCATCTTGTAATTGAAAGATCTGGGATTCGGTCAGCTGCGAGTTATTGGAGAGCAAATATTGTCGATGTTGCCTGCAAGTGATAATGAGTGTATGATATTACAATATATAATTAACAGTATATTACTGACAAGGTTTAATTAGTATTACACATATATAGACTTACGGAATAAATGGTCTCAGCTCATCACAGTTAAATAAAACATAGTTGTGTGCTTGTTTGAATTCTATTTCCGACAAATATCTTCCTCTTACGGTATTTTTAGGTGTGGGTCGTCCAGTATTGGAGAATATTGACAAGTTCCCACTGGAAGGCACTTCACCGCCACCGTCATGCCGTGGAACGCGATTGATTCTTGTTCTCAGATGAGGTTTGAAATAGTACTAGATAAATGTTGATATCTCTTCAACAATATAGGCCTCAGATATCGAAGCCTCAACATGCGCCTTGTTCTTAACCTTTTTTTTTTAGATTAAACAAGTACCTGCATTGAAGTACAATTCAAGTATTTTCAAATAAGAAAAACATAGAAAATACTTTAAGATATGAATTCCATTGCAATTGTAATATCTCACCGTTCGAATGGGTACATCCATCTATACTGGACCGGTCCTCCAGCTTTTGCCTCGAACGGTAGATGTATAAGGAGATGCTCCATTGAGTCAAAAAATGAAGGAGGGAATATCATCTCAAGTTTGCATAGTGTCTCGATGATATTCGTTTGAAGCATCTCAATGTGCTCAACATTCATCTTGCTGGAGCATATATCTCTGAAGAAATGACTGATCTCCGTTAGTGCATCCCATATTCCCTTTGGCAACAAATCACGAAAAGCTAATGGGATGAGTGTTTGCATAAACACGTGGCAGTCATGGCTCTTCATTCCATACAATCTACAGTCCTTTATGTTAACAAGCCTTGATATGTTCGATGCATGTCCATCCGGGAAACGCAGACTCTTAAGCCATTTGTAGACTAGCAGTTGTGTGTTTTTCTCTAACACGAAGCTTGCCCTTGGTTTTGCAACCCGTGACTCGTCATAAACCAACTCCATATTTTTACGGTTACAGTATAAAGCTATATCCAATCTAGCCTTCATGTTGTCCTTTGTCTTCCCCTTCACATCCATGATGGTGTTGAAAATATTCTCAAACACGTTCTTTTCGATGTGCATGACGTCAAGGTTATGGCGGAGAAGATTAGTCTTCCAATACGGAAGCTCCCAAAAGATACTTCGCTTTACCCAATTATGGGTCAAACCAAAACCAGGAAACTTTTGCTTACTTGATTGAAGGCCAAACACAATGTCACCGTACTCTGATACAACATGATGCAATTCTTCACTAGAAAGACGCGGGGATGCAACATCTTTTTCAACTCTACCAACAAAGAAATCTTTTCTGTTCTTTCTGAACCTGTGATTAAATGGCAAGAAGCGACGGTGACAATCAAAAAAAGAAGCTTTACCTCCGTTTGCTAGCGTGAATGCCTTGTTGTTTTTCATGCAGTATGGACATGCGAGTTTCCCATGCGTGCTCCAACCAGAAAGCATTCCATAAGCTGGAAAATCACTGATAGTCCACATCAAAGCCGCCCTCATAAGGAAATTTTGTTTCCTCGATATATCATAAGTCAGAGATCCGGAGGACCACAACTACGCCAGCTTATCTATCAACGGTCGAAGACAAACATCTATATTCCGCCCCGGGCTGCTTGGACCGGGTATGACAGTAGATAGAAACATTCCCGGTGGCAAGTTATAAACTATGAGAATGACCGGCCAACAAGAATAGGGAGCAACAAATGACCCAAATGGGTTGAACCCGTCTGTACACAACCCAAGTCGAACATTCCTTGATTCAGTAGAAAAGTCAGGATGAACACTGTTAAAACGTTTCCACGCTTCGCCATCAGAAGGATGCACCATCACACCATCAACGACATCGTGTGTTTGGTGCCATGTCATGTGCTCAGCAGTCCTTGGTGACATAAATAACCTCTGCAGTCTAGGTGTGATCGGGAAATATCTAAGTTTTTTATATGCCACTAGAGTCTTCCCCCTGCCAGTTCTGGGTTTGTAACGGGAATGCCCGCATGTCATGCACTCGGTCATCTCAGCATTTTCAAGGTAGTATAACATGCAGAAGTTAGGGCACATGTCAATTTTCTGGTATCCTAAACCGAGGGGTTTCATCATGGACTTCATAGCATAGAAGTTCTCTTTGAGCCTATTCCCTTCAGGTAAAATGCTTCTTGCCCAATCAATAATTTTGTCATACCCGGCCTCACTCAACCCGTGATCTGACTTGATGGTGAACACCTGTGCCACAACCGATAATTTATTGTGGTTTGTGCAGCCATCCCATAATGGTTCGTTAGAATCTTTCAACAAATCAAAAAACCTAGCTGCCTCTTCATTAGGTTCTTCTTCTACGATTGGACATTGATTGATATTATCTTGATTCATTCTCATTGCATCCATAACCATGTTTCTGTAAGGATTAGTGTTGTCATTTGCCGCTTCATGCACGTTGCTAGCACTAGAAGTTGACCCAACCACCGTTTTTCCCATTCTCCTATTACTAACAAATACCTCTCCATGTGCATACCAACACTCGTAATCCTCCACAAACCCTTTGTGTAGAAGATGCATCATTACAACATCTAGATGCAGATACTTTTTATTTTGACACTTCCTACGTGGACACCTAATACCGCCTCCAGTAAAATTTCTGGGAATAGATGTTGCGAAATTAATAAAACCCTGAACCCCGTTACAATAATCCATCCTCCGCAATCCTTGGGGTGAATCTAGATACATCCATGAACGATCATCCTTGACTTCTATCGAACCTCTATAAAAAGGACCCATTAAGCAAGCTCTTAATTATTTCAAAACATAACATGTAATTCGGTAATTCTACAAATTAAGTTTTAACAATTTACAAACAAATACAATCTTACAAAATCTAAAACAAACCATAACAAGTATAAAATTATACATTCATATACTACAAGTTTGTTTGAGAAATAACAATAAAACATGTACATCTACTAAAAAAAAATACATATACTAAAAAAACAATAAAATTGACATTTAAATGTTAAAATTTTAAAAGATAGAATTACTTACAAAAAATGATAAAATCCGTCGGTAAATCAGAACACGGATGCTGTGACCACAAAACTTCAACAAAATACAACTTGTTATGCTGAGATGAGGAAGATTTTTGTTTTGGGGCGAGGGGGGGCTGGTTATTTGCAGATGGGGAGGGTTAGGATTAGGAAGAAGAAGGAGAAATGGGGGAGGAGAGTGTCGGAAGAGTGGCCATATATTCGTTGTTGCCGACGGATTTACCGACGGTTTTATTCCGTCGGTGACTACGTCGGCGAACCCGTCGGTAATTCTGATGGGCAATCGACACGTCACCGCACGGACCTGCTATTCAAATCCCTCGGTGATTCCGTCGGTATTTTTAACGATGCACCGGTCACGTCACCGGTACGGATCTGGCATTTCAAATTCGTCGGTGATTCCGTCGGTATTTTTGACGGTGAACAGGCCCCATCACGCGTACGGGCCCTAGGTTTTAATTCCGTCGGTGATTCCGTCGGTAAAATCACCCGCCAAAACCTTGGCGCCATCTACCCGCCCTTTTTTCATTAATTCTGAATTTTCGGTCGGTAATTACCGACCAAATCACCGACGAATAGTTTCCATCGGTGATTTCAGCCAAAAAATACCGATCGAAAAAATTCCGTCGGTGAGTCCGTTGGTATTTAGCGAATTTCTGGTAGTGACAGATTCAGTCGGTATTCCACCCCATCACCGACATATTCACCGATGGAAATAATCCGTCGGTATAAACTTACCGACGCATTTACAGACGGAAATATTCGGTCGGTATGAAATATCACCGACACTATTATCGACGGATTTAGTCCGTCGGTATTTACATAACACCGACGGAATATTTTCCGTCGGTATATTCCAAGCGGGAAACTTTTTTTTTTTTGGCGCGCACGGTCTGTCGGTAAATGTTTTTTTGGTATTTCCGACCGATATAGCGACGAAATGTGGAATCACCAACAAAAGGTATTCCGTCAGTAATATAGTCGGTAAATAATTTACCGACGAACTTTCTATCACACACCGACAAAATATTTCCGTCGGTAAAACTGTGAAATCTTGTAGTGTTTTTTTTAGTTTTATCCACCAACATTTTGTTATTTTTTTGTATTTGCTTGATATGAGATTTTTCTATGATTTTGAAAGTAACAAAGATTAACTCGGTCTTTTTTATTTCATCTTTATTATATCTAGCTTTTTAAAATTAAATTTTATTTTTAATTAAATTAATTTAATTTCAGAAAACAGATTTTGTCCAATTTGAAAAAACATCTCTGAACATTCAAATTAAGTTGTCTTTAGGGTCAGGAGAAAAGAGATATAAGTGCAAAGTCATTGCTTTGCGAAAGTATTACTTTGCCAAGAAACAACAATTCAGTTTGCACAATTTGAAGTCAACAAGGAGTCTTGTTTAATATACTTTACCGCGTTTCCAACACTCACTCACTCTTGTTGTTTCTTGAGATTTGATTTCGTCTTTACATGTTTTACACGTCTTATGTCAGTATACAATCTAGGATTCGTTTATCTATAAATATGCTAACAATGTCTTTCTTCATTCCTCATCTCTCCCAAATAGACTTTGAATCCTGTAAGGCCAGCCAAACATGGGGTTTTCACCACTGTCCCTCTCCCAATCTCTCTCTTTCATTCTGTTTCTCTTCCATTTCCATTCAACAATTTCTTCACCTCATTTCTGTGCTCTTGACCAAAGTCTTTCTTTGCTCCAATTCAAAGAGTCCTTTTCCATTAAGAGCTCTGCTTCAGGGCGTTGCCACCATCCCAAGACAGAGTCGTGGAAAGAGGGTACAGACTGCTGCTTGTGGGATGGCGTCTCTCATGCAGCATGCTTTATGGCACCCTCCATCACAATAGCACCCTCTTCTCCCTGCATCATCTTCAAAAGCTAGACCTCTCTGACAATCATTTCAATAGCTCCCATATCTCTTCTCGATTTGGCCAGTTTTCCAATCTGACACATCTTAACCTAAATTTCTCAGTCTTTGCAGGTCAAGTTCCATCGGAAATCTCTCATCTCTCCAAATTGGTTTAACTTTTTTTTTTTTTGATAGTAAACGAGATAATTATATATTAATTAGGATGCCCCATCAAGTAGGTGGGGCTGAACGAAAGATAGAATACAATGGGAATATAAAAAAAAAAAAGACCAAAGTGAAAAGGGACTTAATTAGTTAGTCCAGTTCATAATACATTCAGGATTTCTAAAAAGATCTAAGCCTGTATAGCTGAAATTTTGTAACTGAGGACTTCAACCAGAAAGCCAAACGGTGAAAAGTGAGATAAAAAATCATATCCCAATCAGGAACCTTGAATTCGAAGATTAGGCGGTTGCGCGCTATCAAAATTGACCAATACAGACCTTTACAGAGGAGGGTAATAGCACGTCGCTAAAAATTTCCATTAATCAATCCGGACCATTCTTGTAGATTTTGATTTGGGTCTTTGTACAGACAACCTGAGCACCCGAACCATTTCAAGAAACGACCCCAAAGAGACCATGTTATAGGACCCCAAATTGGTTTCACTTGATCTCTCTGACAATGACTATCCAAGTCTAGAACCAATTTCTTTTGACAAGCTTGTTCGAAACCTAACCAAGCTTAGAGAACTCAATTTGGGTTATGTAAGGATGTCACTACTTGTTCCTGATTCCTTGACGAATCTGTCTTCTTCTCTGTCATCACTCATACTCATTGACTGTGGATTGCAAGGAAAACTCCCATCCTCATTAAGGAAATTTAAGCACCTGCAGTACTTGGATCTTGGAAAGAACAATATTACTGGTCCAATTCCATATGATTTTGATCAACTCACTGAGTTGGTTTCACTTGATCTCTCTGACAATGACTATCTGAGTCTAGAACCAATTTCTTTTGACAAGCTTGTTCGAAACGTAACAAAGCTTAGAGATCTCGCTTTGGATTATGTCAATATGTCTTTGGTTGCACCTAATTCCTTGACGAATTTGTCCTCTTCTTTGTCATCTCTTTCCCTAAGTGGTTGTGGATTGCAAGGGAAGTTCCCAGGTTATATCTTTCTCCTCCCAAACCTTGAATCATTGGATTTGTCATACAACGAAGGTCCCACTGGCTCTTTTCTTTCATCTAATTTGAGTAATGTCCTCTCTTTGTTGGATCTTTCTAATACAAGAATTTTAGTTTATTTAGAAAATGACTTAATCAATAATCTAAAGTCATTAGAATATATACATCTTTGTAATTCTAACATTATAAGTTCAGATCTAGCTCCACTTTGTAATCTCACATGGCTGATTTTTTTAGACCTCTCAGATAACAATTTAAATGGTGAGATCCCATCGTCACTTGGAAACCTTGTACACCTCCATTCCTTGCTTCTCAATTCTAATAATTTTTTAGGTCAAGTTCCAAATTCTTTAGGTAGCCTAATCAATCTTTCATATTTAAATTTATCCAATAATTAATTAGCAGGCCCTATCCATTCTCAATTAAATACCCTTTCAAATCTATAATATTTATATTTATCCAATAACTTGTTCAATGGACCAATACCATTTTTTTGTTTGCTCTTCCTTCTTTACAACATCTTGTCCTTCATAACAATAATCTTATAGGAAATATAAGTGAACTCCAACAGTACCATTCATTGACATACCTTGATTTGAGCAATAATCACTTGCATGGTTCGATCTCAAGTTTGATTTTAAAACAAGAGAACTTGGAAGTCCTTATTCTTGCGTCCACTAGTAAATTAACAGGTGAGATTTTTTCTATTTGCAAGCTGAGATACCTTCAAGTCCTAGACTTGTCCAACAACAGCTTCAGTGGTTCTACACTACAATGTTTAGGAAACTTCAACAACATGCTCTCGGTATTGCATCTAGGCATGAACAATCTTCAAGGCACCATCCCTTCAGCATTTTCAAAGGATAATAGCTTGGAATATCTCAATCTCAATGGAAATGAATTAGAAGGGAAAATATCACCGTCTATCATCAACTGCACAATGTTGGAAGTTCTTGATCTTGGCAACAATAAGATTGAGGATACATTTCCCAACTTTCTAGAAAGGCTTCCAAAGCTCCAAATTCTTGTCCTAAAATCCAATAAACTCCAAGGTTTTGTGAAGGGTTCGACTACATATAATTCCTTCTCTAAATTACGGATTTTTTGACATCTTTGGCAACAATTTTAGTGGGCCATTGCCAACTAGGTATTTCAATAGTCTTCAAGCAATGATGGTCTCGGATCAAAACATGATTTATATGGGGACAACAAATTACACTGTCTATATCTATTCCATACAAATGACATGGAAAGGTGTAGAAATTGAGTTTACAAAGATTCGAAGTACTATCAGAGTACTAGATTTGTCAAATAACAATTTCACTGGAAAGATTCAAAAAATGATCGGAAAGCTTAAAGCACTCCAACAGCTCAACCTTTCTCATAATTTCCTTTCAAATTTGCTTACTGGAAGGATTCCAACGCAGTTGGGGGGTCTAACATTTCTTGCAATCCTAAACCTTTCACATAACAAGATATCATGTTGATTTGACACGGAAACAAGACTATGGTGGCAGATTGGGTGTTACTTCTATGAAAAAGATTCCATGTATGCAAGCAATAGTTTGTGTAAACTATAAAATCATTTATGTTTTAGGTCCTTTTTTATATGTTCATTTCCTTATTCTCGATCACCTAAATCAATCTCCCTTTCTTGGAGTATTTTAAATTTTATAAATAGATTTATAAGAATTAAAACAATTCTGTTCTCACAACAGCAGCAATATTTGCAAGCAAAATAGAGTAATTCTATAACTTGTAAGTCATAAATGACTATTAAAAAGTGTAAGAAACCCATATCAACATGGACAAACAATGTTCCACAACTCCGACACAGATACAAAATCATCAACAAAATCAGTCAATATTGGTGATTGGCAAGTTTATAACTAAAGCAAAAAAAAAAAAGCAAGATAGGTAAGAGCTCTATGCTACAGAAAATCTGAAATTTTGAGTCGCCTAAAAACAACATATTCTACTTACAGCATTTCAGAATAGGAAAAACATTAAGATAATTTAAAATACAATTTCTCCTGGCCTGCTATTAAGAAAAAACAAATGAATATTTCAAGGGTCCTGATTATCGGACTGAAGATTCAAGATTTGAGATACTACGAGTATAGAGAGCTTGTTAGTTATGGCTTGAACCTGATAGTCATCTGTATTCATTTGCAGCAACCCTGGTCTTCGCTGATGTTCCAAGAACTCTCTGCAAGTCTGACTGGGACAATGGCCTTAGTGCCCGAGAAAGAATCCCAATGAAGAAACTCAATAAAGGGTTAAAAAAACCACAGCAAGCTCAAACAATGGAAAGATAAAAACCTTTGTTTAATTTCATCTAGTTCTCATGAGGAACCATTGCAATGGATGTCATTGGTTTTGGATAGAGCACAATATTACCAAAACTTTTCCATGACACCCTCAGGCATGCATGGGATTTCTATGTAAATATTACAAATCAATAAAAATACCTTGAAGAATTAGCTGCGATTATAACAAATCACAGGTGAGAACTATATAGTTCAATATGCTATAAAATAATTGATGGAAGCATGGAACAACACGATGATAAATATATACTTACACTAGATTTTATTTCCCTTGTTCTCCTTATCCAATAGGTCCCTAATAGAAAAACAAGTTACTTTCTTGCAAGGTTCAAGAAAATCTGAACTAGTGTAGCCCTCACACAAACTTGCTATGTAGTCAAAGTCAATTTTGCTTTCGATTTCCCCCCTTTTAAAAACAACCTTCAGGATCTCAGCCCTCTCTCTTTGATTAGGTATCCCAATTTCAAAGGCTGAGGAAGATGCTGAAGTATTGCTTCATCGAGTTCTGAAGGTCAGTTGATTGCAGCAAGTACCATCTCTTGTGCGTTCTCTATAAGAATATTATCACTGAATATTATCACTGCAATTCCAAGAATATTGCAGCAAGTACCATGAATAAATCACTTTCACAAATCTTACATACAACACATTCTAGCAAGTCACTGTATAAAAAGACTGCACAAATACAGGACTTGTTTCAAGAGTAAGAACAGACGATCTGTAGTAAACCCATTCCATATTGGTTAATGCCTCATGGTCTGTAGTAAACTGTCAACCTCATCAATTAATATAAAAGCAGGCTGGAATTTATAAGCCAGGCTAAAAACAACAGCACTGCAACAGCATATAAGAGAATCAACAGTAATCAGATTGTGAAAGCTTCGATAGGAGCGAAAAAGCAACTACTCAAATTTAGTTAATTACTTCTAAGTCTATTTCTAATTAGCACAGAACCAACAAGACTTGCATGGATTTAGATGCAGAAGAGAATGTAATGAGGGATGGTTTCAACATAAAGATGTAGTTGTAAAATACAGTAATGATCACTTTCACAATTGCAAGAATGTATGCCATTCAGTTACTTTTGTTATATCCCTCATGGAAGATATATAGAAATACCACATAGCAACAAAAATACCAATATTTTGATCATTTCGCAATCTCATTCATCGGAGTAAGATCCATTAGATAAGCAAGCTACGGTGCCCAATTTTTTAAAGTTAGTAGAGCATCCAAAAAAATCTTGCTGCTAATACAGATATCTAACAAGGACAAGTTAGGAATGTTCAATCTTGGTTAAGAATGTTCACAAAGTATTCCCTTGCTTCCATTATTAGAGTGAAACTAAATTTCACTCAACATTATCGGTGGGTGACAGCAAGTTTTAGAATAACAAAGCAATAATTTTAAATCATCATTGTTCAATCTATACTCACCGAGCTTTTGTGCATCATCGAACCACTTGCTCATCAGATTGGAGATCCTCATATTTATAAAAATAACTTCAGACTCTTCGACAGTAGCTTTTGCAAGCATGGTCTTCCCGGTGCCTTGAGGTCCATATATGGACTATGAAGTTTCCCATGTGAGAAGAGCTCAGGTTTTTGTAGAGGAAGAATCACCAATTCATACAAAGCTTGCTTGATGGAAGATATATAGAAATACCACACAGCAACAAAATTGAATTTTTTCCAATTATGAACCTGTCTCAGTCAGTCACACAAAAGTCTATTACCGAACATAGCAGCCATTAGAATTCACATAGTATCGTTTTTTTTAAAAAAAAGGTGGACTCGCATAACTGTAACTAATCAAATATACTCCGTATGATGGATATTTTCATGTATTCAGTTGACATTAGAAACTCTGATATTTATTGCATGGTAACAGCCAACAAAGTGTGGACAACCTAGAAAACAAATGGCACGCTTCAAGACACCAGAAAATATTATAATTGTATATGGTTGTAAGAACAATTACAACAGTACTATAACACCAACCTAGAGGTCAACACAACAGTACAAAACTTCCAATATATCGAAAATGAACTTGGCCTCCAGTTTCCACCATCCTAAAACAATTCCATCCATCCAACAAAACTTGAAATTTAATCATATCCCATTCGGCATGCGCAATCACTCCCCAACATCCCAAAAACTTATCGAAGCACCTATCTTCACCAAAACACCAAACCACGTCGCAGTCTTAACCTCATGGTCCTCATCCAATTATCACACAAAATTCAAACTTTTTGCAAATAAATAACAATTCAAGCATGCTACAACATCGACCCAGAGGCCTAAACTCTAGTGCTCAAGTACAAAAGCTCAATATACAACTCAATAAAAAACGAACTTAGTTTTTACCAACACAAAACAACTTCATTCATCCCAACAGAACTAGAAACTTAAACACTCCCAATTCAGCACAAGGAGTCACTCCCCCACGTTCCAAAAACTTTTAAATTACCTATCTACACTAAAACACCCAAATCCCCCCAAACCATATTACAAACAATAAGCCACCCATATCCCTCATTGCAATATCAACCCCAACCCCACTATCACACACAAAACTCAAACTTTCGTAGATAAATGACATTTCAAGCATATAACAAAACCAATAGAACATAACAAAAACAAAGCCTATATGCCATTAACTAACCTTATAATCCAAATTCACAAAATTCTTCGTTCCATTATTTGACCATATAACCAACACACACCCCTCATAAGGGTTTGTTTGGATAAGGGGATGACCCAAACGCTTATCGATTTCCTTCTTATGTTCAAGGGCTTTCTTTGATGCTTCATGATTCGAGTCAGGTTTCCGGAGCCTAGAAAATAATACTAAACAATTTAAAGCTGCACTGGTTCTTGCAAAAACTTGGTCTCTAATGAACCCCCCATTAATTTTTTTATTTGTGTTTAAAGTACAATAATATCCTTTTCTTAGTGCTCTTTTTGGGTGGCGTGTTGGGGTTTTGCAAATCTATGTGCTGGTGGACCTGGTGATGGTGGTTAGGGTTTGGGCTGTAATTAGTGGTTAGGGTTAGGCTGGGAAAGGATAGGCTAGATTTTAGGGTGAAGCCCTATTAAAGCTAAGTCGTCTTTCTATTTCTAGGATTAATGAAGTTTCCTTAATTTTAAATAATATAATATAAAAAAAATAATATAAGACCAGATTTAATTTTAATAAAAGAGGCTATATTTTCCAAATCCAATTAAATGTATATTATTTATGGTACTAGAAAATTTTCTAGAATTCCATGGAAATCAGATTATAAATAATAATAAAATAAAAATTATAATTGACTTTCCAAGAGATTTTGGGAATCAGCCCACACTTTTATATTTTCTTTGAACAACTTGATCCCAAAGAAAAAAAAGCAAATATTAGACCCATTTATCATTCATTTAACATTTGTTCATTAATATTCACTCAAGGCAACAAGGTAATGTTGGTTAGTATTTTATTATAGTTTTTTAGAAGGGGTTAAAACGTTGGAGGAAAAAAAAGATATAAAATAATCAATTACTTGAACACTTATACAATTACCCAAAACATTAATCCTCTTAGCGATATTATTATGCTCCGACACATAAATTACTATTCATTACAATAGTACAATTATTATTAAGTCCCTTGACCATTTTATCTTTGGTCTTACTTTAAGGGTAAGGTGATCTTTTACCATGACATAAAATGTCTTTTAAGAATTGTATATGGTTATTTTGATAATTGTATTTTTTAATTCATAGAAAAATTACTAATACAACTCTTGAATAAAATAATTTATTGCTTTCTACACAAGGGCATTTTTATATTTTCATATTTTATAAAACAATTGAATTACTGCATAGAACTTACAATTTGAGGGAGTTCCTCGAATCCATCGATCACTACCTTACTATCCATTGGAGGGAGCTCCTGCACACACAGATACACAAGCTCAAAGAGACAAAACGCCACCCTGCGTCTATAGCCTTAATCCTCGACCAGAAAAATCATCTCCACCCGAATTTACCCACAAACAACCATCAACCCAAAACCAGCAGCTACTCTTCTTCTCCACTGACCAGAAGCAGCCAACAGAAGCCACCACACCTTCGTCATCGTCCAGACCAGAAGTGGAGGGGAAGTTTTGGCCAGCCATCACACCTTCGTCATCGTCCAGACCAGATTTGTCACTGTCGTCGGCCGATTTCTCATTATTCTACCGTTGGCTCAACTTAATTTTTGGGTATGTTATGTGTCTTTATAGTTCCTACATCCAGACCGGAGGGATCGTTCATATCTGTTGCCGTTTGTGAGCTCTAATTGTTTAAAGATTTCTGGACAAATCACTCTCGGAATAGTAAGATCCGCCGGCCTATTTCTCACTTTTCTACCGTTGGATCAATCTGAATTTTTGATATGTAATGCTTATGGTTGTATTACACATTCTGAACGGTGGAGATGAGATGAAACCCTTCCAGCAAAGTGTTATGAACGTCTAAATGGTGGCTCGTCAATCTTAGGTCAGTTTTGGTCTAACTCCGATCTGGGGAGATCCAACCATTAACTTGAGCTGGTATTTGGATATATGTTGCATAAGATGTGTGTTTACCTTTGTACCGTTGGGATTTGCTATTGATTGAATTGTTAGTGAGTAATTGATGTTTGAAGCTCTGTCCGGAATCTGTTATGACTTTCAATCCGAAATCCAAAACACCTAAAGCTAACATCACCCCCTCAACCATTAAACATCCCACAAACCAACACCAAAACACCCAAAACACAGCCTCTCCAATGCAGGTTTGATTTCCAAAATCCCACAAATCAACAAACAATCAAAAATCCCTTTCCAACAACCACCTCGGCCCAAAACAGCAACCACCCTTTAAACGCAATTGCAGTATTCCTAGCCCAAAGAACAACGATACAATAGCAAGATCTCCCAAAATGCTCCCAACCAAAAAGCCTTCGCTTACCCCTGCAAACTAGACCGTCGCAACATTACTCAAACCTCATCTGAATAATACAGCCTCTCAAAAACCTTCAAACACAACCTTCCCTGTTACACTAAGCCTACCGAGACCTGTACACCACACAATAAACGTCCAGAATGTTAACAAACCTTCTTCTAACACAACCTTCCCGACCTTTACCCCTTCTAAGTTCTTTATTGAACGTTTCCCTTCATGGTTAGATTATCATGACCTCAAAAAGACAGCTTGCAAAGATTGGTCCTGTTACCAATCTTTTTATCTCCAGGATAAAAACATCACGAGGGAGACGGTTTGGGTTTGTTTCCTTCCTCTCCACCTTAAAAGAATCAGACATTTGTGACAGCTTGAACCTTATCTGGTTCTATTCATACAAAATTCGTGCAAACCCGGTCAAATTTCAAAAACCTATAGAAAAAAAAACCAGACCTTGTTATAAAACCACAACCAAAAACCATGCCCAAACTCACCTTCAGGGACACCCGGACCTTCGCTGAAGCTCTCTCTATCACAAAGCATCCAAAGAAAATGGTGATGTATGAGTCTATCCCCGATGACAAGGAATGGCTTCAGAGAAGTTTAGTGGGATTCATAGCCACAAACGTGGACTATGCTCACCTTGAGCATATGGTGCTAAAAAATGTCAAGCAGACAGTTGGGTTTTGTTTTTTGGGAGCAAGCCAAGCAGTCATCACCTTTACAAATAGAGAATCTATGGAGAAAGAGCTGGTAAATGGATCCTTTGTTTTGGAAACATCATTCTTTCGTTTGAAACCATGGGAAAAGTGAGCTAAAGCCATAGACAGATTTGTGTGGGTGTCCATATTAGGAATACCTTTGATAGGATGGAATCGCAGATGTATTGAATCCATTATTGAGAAAGCAGGGAAAATGATTGGATATGACATTACCAGCGTGAGCCAAGGATCTCTCACAGGAGTTGAAGTGCTGCTGAGCACAACCTCATTTGAGACGGTAAATGAACATGTTTTGCTGGTTCTAGATGGCGATGAATTTGAAATCTCAATCATGGAAATGAAACCGGATTTTAGTCCCCTGTTGTCTACAATCAAACATTCAATGGGTGCAACAAGTATTCAAACATTAGATGAAAAGTTATGCAGTGAATTTGCAACTTCAGATGAGGTTACGGCAGCGGGCACAAAGATTACTGACACTGACGATGATCATTGTGCAACAGACATTACTTTAACACAACAATAAAAGGCGGATATGGATAGTGATTTCTCATTCTCTATCAAGGGTACATTGGACCAACAAACAACTTGGATCATACTGACACAAGTTCAAAAATTGCCTGCCTTTTTCCTGAAACAAAAGAAACACGTGATGAAGGGGCAACCAACAGTGATAGCAACACAGATGTCTCAGCACATTCAATTACAAGAGTGGGCCTTGTAAAAAACGGCATCACAGGCCAGGTGAAAGGAACAAGGCTAATCAACAAGGCAATAAACTCATGTAACTCATTCTCTGATTTCATACATGACCTGGCAGAGCCCCAAGAAGTAGTGGAAATGGAGATACAGGAAAAAAAAGGAAAAAGCTTAAACGAACCAGAAGACTTGGCCCTAAATATACATACGGAAAAGGGAAGAAGGGGAAGAAAGACAGGCATGCTTTGGCTCTTAATGACATATCAGATATTGTTCCTTACTCATTCAGAAACACATCTCAAAAAAAAAAAAAACGGCTCACCCCCTGCTATTAAGTCATCTACTGATAAACATGAAGATATTACCTCTAATCATGCATCGATACAGAGACCAGTGATACACAGGCTCATCTACCAACCCTTTTGAACTCTCAGTGCAGCCAAGAGGCCTCCTTATAAGCGATCAACAAAAAGAACAGAAATGCTAGAAGCAAATCCAGGAAAATAAAATTGTTGCAAGCTAGTGGTAGTGTAGCTAACACTACTGAGAAATGTGTCTCTTCTGATTCCCTCAATTCGGGAATTAAGCAAGGCAATGTCCGATTCCAGACAGCCTGTGAGAATAATCAAGTTGATGGTTTTGATATAGATAAGGAAACCCAGGAAATGTTACATGATGCAGCAGCTCTAGGCTTGGGAACATTCCAAGATCTTATAGGGTATGAAGAGGGAGTTCGGGGGAACATTGACAGAGAAGTAGATGAGTGGACATCAGTCAATCAGTTGTAAGTTTCTTAACTTGCTAAGTTTTGTTCTGTCATGGTTTTGATCTTCTTATGAATATTTTTTCTTGGAATAGTTGTGGGTTAGGTATGTTGAACAAACGACATTTCATCCGGAATAGGTTGCTCAACAGTAATGTTGATATCTGCTTTCTATTAGAAACAAAAAAAGATAATTGTTGTGATTCATACATCAGGAATTTGTGGAATATGGTAACTGTTAAATGGGCTTTGCTAGAGTCTGTAGGCAAATCAGGAGGGATAATTGTGATGTGGGATAGTTCTATCTTTGAGGTTAATTCCATAGAATTTGGGGGGAAATGGATCAGCCTATGCGGTAAACATGTTCATTCTTCCTTTAACTACATGGTAGTTGGTGTATATGCTGCATCTTCTGTGCAAGATCGTGCTAAGCTGTGGGAAGACATCACTACTCTGAAGTTTGCCTTTGAATTACCAATGGTGGTGATAGGTGATTTCAATGAAACTCTTCAAGCTAATGAGAGAAGTAGTGGCTACATTAATCATTCAGGGTCAGCTGCTCTCTGTAATTTCCTGTCTGATTGTGCTCTGATTGAATTCAAACTGCAAGGCAACCGTTTCACTTGGTTTAGGGGGGTTCTATGAGCTGTATTGACAGGGTTTTTGCATTCCAGAGTTCCACCTCCAGTTTCCATTCTTATCTCTCTACAGCTATTCTAGGGGGATGTCTAATCACTGTCAATTGCTTCTTCAGGCACCAAAGGTAGATTGGGGTTGGAAGCCTTTCCGATTCATAAATAGTTGGTTGTCACACCCTACATTCTCAGCTGATTTTGAGATCTTCTGGTCTGATAGCTGCAAGGAATTTCCCGGTGACTATAGATTGGTAAAGAAACTAGGAACTTTGGGGAAAAGATTGAGACAATGGAACAAATCCACCTTCGGTAATCAAAATTCAAAACTTGCAGACATTCAGAACTCCATCACAACCATCGAAGATTTAAGCAAGGTCCGCCTCTTGTCTGAGACTGAAAAAACAAAGCTCAAGAATCTAAACTCTGAGCTTTGGGAGGTTAGTAGGAATGTCGAGGGCATTTGGAGGCAGAAATCCCGCCACAACTGGTACAAAATGGGGGATAAAAACACTCAGTTCTTCCATCTTTCGGCAAGTTTGAGAAATGGTCGGAACCACATTAGCAAGATTGAGCAGAATGGCAGATTTTTAGACTCTCCAAATGACATCAAAGAGGGTGCTGTCAACTTCTTCTCAACTCTGTTTGCCAAGCCACAATGTAGAAGAATTGAAATGGGAGACTCAGGGTTCTCTAAAATTTCAGAAGAAAGATCAGTTTGGTTAGAAAGACTACCTTCATTGGAGGAAGTGAAGCAAGCCGTATGGGATTGTGATGGTTCAAAAGCCCCCGGTCCTGACGGGTTCACCTTCTCCTTCTATAAAAAGGAATGGAATCTTATCAGCCCCGACATCTTTGTGATGGTCAAAGAATTTTTCAGAACAGGTAAATTACCAAAGGGGATCGGCTCGTCCTTCGTGACTTTGATCCCAAAGACCAAGAGGCCGAGCATATTCTCCCAATTTCGACCGATTAGTTTGATTCATGGGTTATATAAAATAGTGGCAAAGCTCTTGTCCACTAGGCTCCGAAGCATTCTACCAGATGTGATAAGTGTAAACCAGTTTGCTTTCATTGCCGGGCGTCAGATTCTAGATGGGTTCATGATAGCAAACGAGGTTGTCCATGGTATTCGTAGCAAAAAGGACCATGGGTTTTTGCTAAAGGTAGATTTTCATAAAGCCTTCGACTCGATTTTATGGGAGCATATCGATTCTACCATGGGTTATATGGGTTTTGGATCTCACTTGAGGAAACTGATCTTTGAATGCATGTCCACATCTAAATTGGCCATATTGATTAACGGCTCACCAAGTAGAGAATTCAGTATGGAGAGGGGTCTCACGCAAGGGGATCCCCTCTCTCCTTTCCTTTTTGACATAGCAGTTCAGGGGCTAACAGTTCTATTCAACAGGGCATCAGATTCAGGTTACTTTAAAGGTTTGTAGACTTCGCAAGGACATCACATAACCCATTTGCAATATGCAGATGACACTCTGATTTTCCTGCCAAATGATTATACCTCTCTACTGCATGTCAAGAGAATCCTCCGCTGGTTTGAGATTATTTCAGGACTGAAAGTTAATTTCTATAAAAGCTCACTTATAGGAATTAATTTGGATATCGAATACACTTCAGGTCTGGCTAACACAATTTTCTGTTGCAGTGACTCCTTCCCAGTCAGATACCTTGGGTTGCTCTTGATGCTAACCCAAATAGGCTCTCCACTTGGAAACCGGTATTGTCCACAATCAGAGCAAAGTTAAGTAAATGAAAAGGGAAGTTTTTGAGCATGGCTGGAAGGATATGTCTTATTAAATCTATCTTAAACTCTCTACCTCTATACTATATGTCGGTCTTTACTATGCCAAAGGGCATTGCAAAATCAATATCCTCAATCAACCGCTGTTTTCTCTAGAAGGGCTCCTCAAATTCACATGGTATTTGTAAGGTTGCTTGGCATAAGGTAATTAAGAGTAAGCCACTTGGAGGTCTCGGGCTTGGTTCTATTTACAGTAAAAATCTAGCTTTGATGTTTAAATGGCTTTGGAACCTTAACAAAGGAGTGGCAGGAGGTTGGCAAGAACTCATCTTACGAAAGTACCGGCCACATTTTACAAATGGCCTTCCTGTGTTTGCAGGTTCTTTATCTCCAACTTGGCGTGGCATGGTATTTGCAATTTCCTTAAACCACAGCATAGCCGCTCCCATCCAATCCAATGTTGGGTTTAAGGTGGGTGATGGAAGAAACATCAGGTTTTGGTCTGATTCTTGGCTAGGCTATGTAGCCCCTCTCCAGTTCATGTTCCCTAGGCTCTACAACCTCTCCCTGCAACAATCTTTAAGCGTTGCAGAAGTTCATAACCTAACAGATAACTCAATCAATCTTTCATGGAGAAGACCCCTTCGATCCCGAGAACTCTGCATGTGTGAAAGCTTGATAGCAGAAGTGGAACGTGGCCTAGTCTTCTTTGATGGTGAAGACAACAAGATTTGGAAACACAATAGCTCCAACAATTACACAGTCTCCTCTAGGTGCCATCTCTTTGACGGTTTTAATGTTTCAGGACATCTTCACTCCCCTGCTTTGCTTTGGAAAGGGTTTGTGCCTCCAAAAATAGATGTGTTCATGTGGCTTCTTTTCAATGGCAGTGTCTGCACAAAGGGTTTCTTAGCTGAGAGGAGAATCATCAATTATGAGGAAGCTCTTTGTCCTTTCTGCTGCAAGGAGATTGAGACTATACATCATCTCTTCCATCTTTGTCCAAAATCATGGTCTCTTTGGGGTAGACTATTTAGTTGGTTTGGGTGTGTAGGTTGTCTGCCAAAAGACCCATATCATAACCTTCAGGAATGGTCCAGCATGGTAAAAGGAAAATTCCAGCGTCAGGCAATTACCCTTCTCTGTAAAGGATTATACTGGTCAATTTGGATAGCGCGCAACCACATGATCTTTGACAACAAAACTCCAGACTGGGATGTGATTTTTGACCTCACCTTTCATCGGTTGGCCTTCTAGTTGAAGTCCTTTGTTAAAAATTTCAGCTATACAGGCTCTGATCTTTATAGGAATCCTGAATGTATCATGAACCGGACTAACTAGTCAGGTCTATAGATTCCTTGTTCTCTTAATGTTTTTTAATTTCCCATGTAATCTTCCTTAGCAGCCCTCATCTCCTTAATGGGGGCGTATTATTTATAATATTCTCGATTACTATAAAAAAAAGAACTTACAATTTGAGTTTTTTAACCTTAGCTTCAGGGACTTGGTTGTAGTTTTACCATTGTTTGATTGTTAATATTGTTTAGTCCAAAAGATATTTTCAATTTTTTTTACAAAAAAAGTATAAAACAAAACAGCAGCTGACACGTGCCTTATACAAGTCAGCCGCTCCACCACCTTCTGGCTCGCGCGTGCGGCTGGCTCAGGTAGTTGTAACCATAATTCCACCGCATCATTTGATTCATTTCGGCATCCTCTTCCTCTTTGGATGGCGTATGTATGGTGGTTCAGCATAATCTGGCTTGAAATTACTTTTATTTTTCTTCTTTCTTTTCCTTTTCTTTCTTTCTCAAATTTCATGCTGGCTATGGAAAAATCCATACCAGCCCTTCATTTTATTTCTTCTTTTGATTAAGTCTCTCTTCTCTTATTTGTAATTTCATTTAATCTTTTATGTCAAATTTAGTTCTAACTTTTTTAATTGCTATTTGTTTTGTTTTGTAATGTTTTTTTAATTGATTTTTTTCTCAATTTTATATTTCAATGTTTTTTGATTAAGAATCTTGCTTCTTTTATTTTCAAGTATGCCTTTGATGGGGTCATCTAAGTCTTATGATCTAGGTAGTAATAGGATTAGCTTGATTTGAATTTTTTTAAAAGCATTTTTTAATATATTTGTTGTTAGTGTTTTTTTTTTTAGCTTTTCTATTTATAGAGTTATTTTAATTTCATATCTTAGATCATGTGTTTTGATTTGTTGACTCGAGCTGGCTAAGAAGTTTCACTTGAGGATCTTTGTTATTTTTTTTGTACTTTGATAAGTTTTTTTTAGTGCAATCAAAAGCTTATCCAAACATCCTATTGTACAAAAAAGAAGAAGTTATATCAACATCACTAAAGTTGATTTGAAGATATTGATCATGTTATTAAATTTTTTAACAAAGTAATCCAATCGAGCCCACCTAGAATTAAAACTAAAACTCACCGTCCCTTTCAAAATTGAGTTCCAATAAAAGGTAAAAAGAAAGTGCAAAATTGAAACTCACCGTCCCTTTCAAAATTGAGTTCTTACTCCCAAAAGGTAAGTAAATGTAAAATGGCATAATTTATTAGTAACAAGCTATTAAAACTCGGTCAAGTGAATGTGAACTAATTGGAGAATGATTTGCTCATAATCAAGTGGAAGTTAGAACCAATATAATTTAAATGACCTGATGAATTAGTTTATAATCTAGTTGACTCAGTAAAAATATAAGTTAATTATTTTAAAAATTAAAATAATATTATTTTAATTAATAGAGGTTAACCTATGATCTAGAATTTTTATCGAGTTTTAATAATTAAGGAGTTTCATTTTGCTGTCTAGATGTAACTTCAATATCTTCTCTATTTTATATCCACAAAACTTGTGTTATCAAAAACAAATATCATAAACATTTCTGACCCATAACAAAGTAATTGTTTTCTCTAAAAAATGCGATAGAAATCTCTTCATTTTATTTTTGTCAAGTAGTTAATCAAATCAAACCACATTTTGATGCATGCATATACCTTAATGTACAAATAATGCGCACATAAATTTCCACTTAATTAAGGTGATTTAAACGGAGATATTTATTGCCTATTCCTTTCAGCAAAATTGTTTGCTTCTTGGAGGGTGGGGTGGGTGTCTGTGGTGTTTGTTTTGGAATATTTTTTTGATGATTTAATGACGAAAGGGTTCCCCTTTCGCACGTAACTATCAATCTTGACTCGATCGGCTCCCATTAAGGATAGATATACTCACGCTAAGTGATTCCCTTTTTAGCATGAATAAATTCGATGATAATTTTATCACTCTCAATCCCAAAAACAAAGTTATCATAGTAGAAAACAATGGAATTAATTAGAAAATCTAGGCTTTGAAATAAATGTTTTTTTTTTGTAAACTAAGAGATAAATAATAGTGATTTTGTTTTTAATTTTCATAGGAATAATAAATTATTGCATTCGATTAAAAAATTAGGTGAGGAATTATTACAATCGAAGTTTGAAAATAGGAATAATAAAATCACTTGGAAATTCAATAATTCGTTTGTATTTTTTATTTCATTTATTTTGAGGCAGAGGAAATGTTTGTTTTTTTTTTTCTTAAATTTTAATTACATGAATTAAATCTATCATATTATAAATTTTTATGTAGTTTATTCCATCTACCAACCAACTAATTTCTTGTGACCTACTCTAATTTACAGTGTTATAGTCATGAAGCTGAATGTCACCAGTACTGGTCTAGTCCCAAATTTCAATGTCTCTGCTGCTCTTCTTGCATTTGTGTTCCTAAGAACATGGACTAAGCTCCTCTCAAAGGCTGGAATTGTAACCAATTCCTTTACCCGACAAGAGAATACCATAGTTCAAACTTGTGCTGTTGCTTGTTATAGCATTGTTGTTGGAGGTTTGAGACTTTGATCTCACGTGTTCTTTAAATTTAGAACATTTTTTGCTAATGTTTTTAACATGTTTATACTATGATTGAACTGTCAATACTAAACTTTAGATTTTTTATATTTTGTTCATTAATATTATGTAAGAGATATTTGTTCATCGTTTAATGTTGTGTAAGATATTTATATTTTATTATTTCTTTAAGAAAGAAATGACTTTTCAAGCCCTCCATTCCAGCAAAAGGGTTATAAATACTCCTTGAACCATCCAGGTAGAAGGTCTACAATTTTCATTTTTTATTGCATATATATTTTTTAATTATTTGTTTACATAATCTCATAGTTAAATTATTTTTTTTATTTAAAATAGAAAAAGGAAAAATAAAAAAATCAAAGTATATATATTGAAAGATTGATAAGAGAGAAAAGAATTTTAAAAAATATATTACTGAAATAAGCATGATTAAAATTGGTCAAATAACTATTTAATTACTTTTAATACTAAAGGAATTAGTTAATTAAAGAAAAAATAGCAACACCTAAAACACTATTTGATCGTTTTAGAAAATCAATATTGTCGTGTTTCTATTCTTAAAGTATATCCTAGTATGGTAAAAATTATTTTTTAAAGTGTTTTTTATTTAAAAAATATATTAAAGTAATATTTTTATGTTTTTTTTTTAACAAAAATTCAACATTCTTGTATTCCAAACATATTTTTACATTCTTTTAGAACATGAACTGTATCTGTTAGCTCAAAGACTTGCTGCCAAAATGTCAATTTTGGAAATTAATACTGCCGCTATTTGCAAGTGAACCTTCAGTTCCATATATATTCAGCACCACATGAAGAGTGGACAATATCTATACATCCAAGTTCTGAAGACTTGGAGGTCAAGGACAGAACAAATGAAGATTGGTTCTCCCTTGTTGATGCTAAAAGAGAAAGACCTTTGAGGACGACCAATCCCATGGCATCTTGAGGGCAAGAACCTTCAAACTCCATTCTCCATTGTTTGTCAATTTTCTAGTAACTATTCAATAAAGCTATTGCCAAAACGTCTTGATTGGTGTACAAGAAATTCAACAAATACAAACTGAATTACTGATGGTTTTTTTTCATTGGTATTTTGCGGTGATATTCACCGAAGAAATTTTTCCATCGCTAACTCCTTCAGTATATACTGACAGAAACACTCTGGCGGTAAATATCGAGGGAATCCCCGACAAAATATGAAGAATAAAAAAAAAACAAGTTATGCGATGATGTGTAAGTTTTTGTGGACGAGCCGATGGAATTACAGTCAGATTCAAACCGGGTTGTCCGTATAGTGATGTGTCAAAAACATCGACAGAATTACAGTAGGAGTGACAAACAAAGTAATTCTGTTAGTAATTCCATCGGTAATAGTTAATATATGACCTGACCATCGACCCTTCCCTATTTCTCCTTCTTCTCCCCTCACATCCTAAACCACCCCCAAAACTCTAGTGTTAACAACGTGCATGGAGTTATAAATAACAACAATAATCCTTTTAGGAATGTGGTTATGGATGCAATGAGAATGAATCTAGGTAATGTTAGCCAATGTCCAATTATAGACGAAAAACCTAATGCAGACACGCCCACATTATAGGATGGTTGCACGAATCATAATAAATTATCGGTTGTTGCATAGTTGTTCACCATCAAGTCAGATTGTGGGTTGAGTGAGGCCAGTTATGACAGAATTATCGAATGAGCAAGAAGTATTTTACCTGAAAAGAAGAGGCTAAAAGAGAACTTCTATGCTGCTAAGTCATGATGAAACCTCTCAGTTTAGGATACTAGAAAATTAACATGTTCCTTAACTTCTGCATGTTGTACTACCTTAAAAATGTTGAGCTGATCGAGTGCATGACATGTGGGCATTCCCATTATAAACCCAGAACTGGCATGGAAAAGACTCTCGTGACATATAAAAGACTTAGATACTTCCCAATCACACTTAGATTGCAGAGGTTATTCATGTCACCAAGAACTGGTGAGCACATGACATAGAACCAATCATATGATGCGGTTGATGGAATAATGGTACTTCCTTTTAACGATGAAGGATGAAAACACTTTAACAGTGTATATCATCACTTTTCAGCTGAATCAAGGAACATGTATCTTGAGTTGTGCACAGATGGATTCGACCCATTTGAGTCATTTACTGCTCCTTATTCTTGTTGACCGATTATACTCACGATTTACAACTTGCCACTAGAGATATGTATGAGGCCAGAGTTCATGTTTTTATTTACGATGATACCTAGTTTGAACAGTCCGGGCCGGAATATAGATGTTTGTCTTCGACTGTTAATTGATGAGTTAACGCTATTATGGTCCTCCAAAGCTTTGACTTATGATATATCGAGAAAAAAAATTTATCTTATGAGGGCAGCTTTGATGTGGATTATCAATGATTTTCCAGCTTATGGAAAGGTTTATAGTTGAAGCACGCATGAAAAACTAGCATGTCCATACTGCATGGAAAACAATAAGGCATTCATGATAACAAACGAAGGTAAAGCTTCTTTTTTTATTGCCACTGTCATTTTTTGCCAACAAATCACAGGTGCATAAAGAACATAAACAATTTTTTTATTGGTAGAGTTTAAAAGGATGTTACACCCTTATGTCTTTTTGGTGAAGAATTGCATGACGTTGTATCAGAGTACGATGACATTGTGTTTGGTTTTTATTATGGTAAGCAGAAGTTTTCTGGTTTTGGTTTAACCCATAATTGGGTAAAGCGAAGCATTTTCTAGGAGCTTCCGTATTTGAAAACTAATCTCCTTTGCCATAACCTTGACATCATACACATATAAAAGAATGTGTCTAAAAACATTTTCAATACTGTCATGGATGTCAAGGGGAAGACAAAAGACAACATCAAGGCTAGAATGGATATAGCATTGTTTTGTAACCGTAAAAATATGGAGTTGGTTTTTTATGAGTCATGGGTTGCAAAACCCAAAGAAAGCTTTGTGTTAAAGAAAAGATGCATAACTACTAGTCTACCATTGGCTTAATAGTCTGTGTTTTTCTGATGGACATGCCTCGAACATATCAAGGTTGGTTAATCTAGAGGAATGCAGATTGTATGAAATGAAGAGCCATGAGTGCCATGTGTTTATGCAAACAGTCATTCCATTAGCTTATTGTGATTTGTTCCCAAAGAGGATATGAGATGTGTTGCTACCCTATTTTTGACCCATATTTTTGATAAATTTTTAGAAAAATCAAAAATAGCAAAAAAACAACGAAAAACACAAAAAAATGGATTTTGATATATTTGCATCGTTTTTAGCATTTTCAATGTCATTTAAGAAGAATCTAAATTTTCAAAGGTATTTTGAACGCGTTCAACTTTTAACGTGTAAATTTTACAATCACTGATTTTTCTTGTTGAGTCGACGTTGATATTACTGACTTTCAAAAATACAAAAAAAATAAGAAAAAATCAAAATTCACAAAAAAGAATGAAAAGAAAAGGAAAGGAAAAGTTGAGGGACTAATTTGGAAACCTAGCAAAACTTCTCCTATAAATACTAAGCTATAGTGGAACTGGCATGTGGGGAGAAAAATTTACACGGAAGGAAGAAAAATTTACATGCATGGGACGGAGGAAATTTTAGAGAAAACGAAAGAAAAAACCTTACCTAAATTTATCTAAAGAGAGAAGCCGCCGCTCCCTCCTTTGACAAAAAGTAGCCGGCCGCTCATTTTTCCCTTTTTCCTGGCCAAAGAAGACCAGAGCCCCATCTTCTTCCCCATTTCCTAGACAAGCCGATGGCCCCTTTGCTCTCTCTCTGGCCATCCCAACCAAAGTCACAGCAAACCCGGCTAACCAAAGATTTTCATCTTCACCGTCTTCATCTCCTCCTCCCAGTAGCGGTGTCTCTGTCTCAAATGCCAGCAACCCACAAGCCAGGAGACCCAACTTTCTCCTCACTCGGCCTCGATAACCCATTCTCCTAGACCAGCCGCCAGCTCGTGAATACTCGACGATCCCCCACTCTTCTTCATCAGTTCAACCCCACGTAGTAGATCTGGACCGTGAATCAACGGCCGGATCTGCCACTAGCAGAGGGAAACAAACCGGGAGGAAAAAGGTAGACCGAGGCAGATTTGAAAAAAGGAGAATTGGAAATTGTTTGTGTTGATTGGGTTGCTTTGCAGGTGACTGGGAGATGCATCGCCGGTACGGGCTGGAAGAGAAGAAGGAGATGATCTCGATCCACTAGTTTGCTGGTCTTTGCCAGTGGCGGCACATGGATCCACGCACCGCCAGTGGTGGTGGTGTGTGAGGTCCACGCGCCGCCACTAGTCCAGCTGTACCCAAAAGGCTTTCCTGCAATTATGTATTTTTAGGGGGGTCTTTTCTGTAATTTTGAAACTGTTAAGGCCTTGTTTGGGTAAATTTTGAATTCTTGCTATTTTATAATATGTTGTAATATGTAAATGTGGGTGTATGAGAAAAACATAATAAAAAGAGATGTGTGTGTGTTTGTATTTTATTTATTTATTTATGTTATTGAATTATAAAAATAAAAAAGGACAACAAGAATTAAGTGTTTAATTTGAATATGGTTAAATATTTTGAGGATAAATAAAAATCATGTTGTATTTCCCATGAAAATGTAAGAAACATGTTCTTACATTTATTAAATTTATTTTGGGATTTAATAACTAATTTATTAAAGCATTAAGAATTTGATTAATATTTTAAATTTTCAAATCGCATCAAATCGCAAAGCAGTTTACCTAAGGTAGGGTGCGCTAAGGGTGTTAATACCTTCCCTAGCCACAATTAGTCTCGTACCCTTGAATCTCTAATAAATACTAGTACATCTGAGTTTCCTAGTAACCTTTAATCAAATTCTAGGTGGCAACACTCAAAGAACCAATCAAGCAAAAAAACAAAAATTCACCGACGAATCGTTGCGCGAGTGACGTGCGACAAGATGCACTCATAGAGATTAGTCATTTCTTTAGAGATATATGCTGCAACAAGTTGCAAACAAATCACATTGAGCGGCTTGAAAAGAATATCATCAAGACATTATACAAACTTGAGATGATATGTGCTCCATCATTTTTTGACTTGATGGAGCATCTACCCATACATTTACCGTACAAGGAAAACGTTGGAGGACCGATCTAGTATAAATGGATTATCCATTTGAAATGTTAGATATTACAGATGCAATGTAATTCATAAAGTATTTTCATTTTTTTTCTTAATTGAAAAATATATGTTTAATTCCATACCGATACTTGTTCAATCTTAATAAAAAGGTTAAGAACAAGGCGCATGTTGAGGCTTTGATATGTGAAGCCTATATCATTGAGGAGATCTCAACATTTATCTTGTACTATTTTGAACCTCATTTAAGAACGAGAATCAATCGCGTTCCACGACATGATGATAGTGGTGAAGTGCCTTCTAATGGGAACTTGTCAATATTCTCCAATCATGGACGACCCACACCTAAAAATGTCGTAAAGGGAAGATATTTGTTTGAAATAGAGTTCACACAAGCACACAATTATTTTCTATTTAACTGTGATGAGCTGAGACCTTTTATTCAGTAAGTATATGTACTACTTAAACTTTGTTAAAAATGTACTATTTATATATTGTAATATCGTAAACTCATAAAATTTTGAAAACCTTGTAGGCAACATCGATAATATTTACTATCCAATAACTCACGGTTAACCGAATCCCAAATCTTTCGATTACAAGATGAACAATTTGCGACGTGGTTCAAAACACATGTAAGTACTATCACAAACTCATTATCTCTCGCAAGTTACTATATTGTTGAGGAGATCTCAACATTTATATCATACTATTTCGAGCCTCATCTGAGAACGAGAATCCATCGCGTTTCACAACATGATGGTGGTGGTGAAGTGCCTTCGAGTGGAAACTTATCAGTATTCTCCAATCCTGAACAACCCACATCTAAAAATGTTGTAAAGGGAAGATATTATCTGAAATAAAATTCACATAAGCACATAATTATGTGCTATTTAATTGTGATGAACTAAGACCTTTTATTCAGTAAGTATATATACTATTTAAACTTTATTGTAAATGGATTGTTTATCTGTTGCAATATCACAAACTCATACATTTTTTGAAAACCTCATAGGCAACATTGATAATATTTAATGTTTAATAACTCACAGCTAATAGAATCATAAATATTTTGATTGCAAGATGAATAATTCGCCACGTGGTTCAGAACACATGTAAGTACTATCACAAACTCATCATGTATCATTGTACTTAATTTCATTACAGAATTCTCATTTACTATTAATTGTTGTACTTGGTGTACAAGGTTTATCAATTGGGAAGGAATATTAGTGCTTCACATGTAAGAGGTCGTTGAACTACAATATCATAATAGGCACAATAGAGTGTTTTTATTTAAATGCTACTGGTATGACACCACTGACAGGGGAATCAGAGTAGATCCCCACTATGGTCTGGTCAAAATTAACTCAAAAGCTAGACTCCATAATATAAACGATGCCTTTATTTTTGCCAAGCAATGCCAGGAAATTTATTACACATACACCCCTTACTTTAGAAATGATCATTTAAGAGTTGATTGATTATCCATTTTTTTAAAACAAAACCTATTGGTCATGTAGAGGTTGTTCAGAATGAGAATAAAGACACAAGTGTGGGAGACGATGTCTTTTATGATAGTTAGTTGGTTGAACCATATCGAGTTGCTCCATTGATTTACTTAGAAGAAAATTCAAATTTTCACGTCTTCGATAACAGTCTTGTTGATGTTGACGTTGAGGAGTTGAATGTTGTTCTAAGCTCCAACGAACAAGCACAAATATATGAAGATGATGATACCAATGTTATCAACATTGAAGATTACAATGGAGCTGATGACGCCTCAATTGAAGAAGAAGAAGATAATTCCAACTAACTTTCAAAACATGAAAGTGTAATACAATTTGTTAGGATGTAATATTTATGGATGCAGATATATTTATTTCATAATTCATCTATGAACTATTGTTACCGTGTTGGGTGTACAATTTTCAATTTAAGTATTTGTAGGGAGGATAGACATGAAAACAAACACAACCTACCATTCATTGTGTACATCACCGATGGAAACTATTCACACTCTGAAAAGGTGAACAATTCCCACATCACCAATGAAAACACTAATGATTTCTTGTTAATCGGTGTTTTATAGAGATGATGGGAATTGTTCACACGTCACCGATGGAAACACCGATAGTTTTTTATCCATCGTCGTTATCTAGAGGCAATGGGAATTGTTCACCTCCTATGTTGGTATTGTCAAATAAAGTCCTTTGAGTCAGTTGCAAGTCACCGAGGGAATTACCAATGACCTACCAACAGAATGTGAATTCCAAGCGCAGGTAATGAATGCATCTCTGATCGTGTGTACTATTTCACATTAGCAAGGGAATTACTGACAGACTAACGACGGAATGTGAAAATTCTGAAGGGTTTTTGTAAATTTTAGAGCAAAATGAAAATTTCAAGGTGAATTCACCGAGAGAATCACAAATGGATTAATTAAAAATAATATTATTTAATAGTCCATTGTTGAATCCATCGGTAAAAACGCAGTGTAAATCCCAACGAGAGCCCCTTCAGTTTATTTTTCCTAGCTTTCAATTTTCTTCAATCGCCTCTCATTTTTTCCTCTCAATTCAAGTGATTGTGCTTCAATTTCTCATTCTATCTTCATCTTCAACATTTAAAAGGTATGTATTGTGATTCTCTTCACTTGTTACGATTTTTTATTTTTCATCTTTTCTTCTGTTTATTAAAAATATAATTTTTTTTTGGGTGTTTTTGTATTGTACATATATAAAGTCTAAAAATAAACACACTTTTAAGGTAAGCATTTTTCATTTCTAAAGTCTATAGTTTTTGTTTTTTATATAATTTGTTGCCTATTTTATTGTTTTTATTGCAATAATGATTTATTGTTTTGTTGAATTTTAATGGATTATTGTTAAATTTTCCATATAAATGTTAATTGAATATATAGAATTAAATTTAGTTGTTTTATCTCAATTTTATTGTATATATTTCATAATAGAGTGTTTGATTGTTTTGTTGAATTTTAATTGTTATTGTTAAATTTATATAGATGTTAGTTGAATATATAGGAATAAATGATTTCTGGTATAAATAAACTAAAATCAACTGGTTTGTGGCATTAATCTTGTTAATATTTGTAGGTTTGAATAATTTGGGTAGTCTCTAGTAATGGAGAGGTGCTCCTAAATTTTTTTTCTTAAAAATTCATATTTGATTATTTTATTATTCATCAAATTTGTGTAGATGCGTAAGACAAAATCAACAGCATGTCGTGAGCACATGGTCGCAACTAGTTCTTCTAGTAGCGATGATGACATGTCATTAAGTGGCGACGAAGAAAAGGCACTTGCGCCGCTCATGACGCTGCCTCTTTTAGCGCAGTTCCACAACGTAAAGGCGACGACCTTCACAATGGGGTCAATTCACCCACAAATATGAGGTACATTGGAAGGACGACCTTTCAATGTAAGTTTGTTACGAAGTTTGTATTGATTTGAGTTTTTTTTCTTCTTTTAATGTAATATGTGAACATCTAATTAATATTGTTTTAATTTTATTGATTTTCAAGTTCACAAACATTGAGGCCGCCTAAGTAATAACATCAGTGTTTAAATCATTGATGGAGATTCCATTGTTGCAATGGAGTAAGGTTTCTAAAAATTTGAGTGGGATAATGTGAGTGACAATGTTGTGAGGAGGGTTTGGGAGAATCATGCGGCAACTAGGTAATATAAAAAACGATACAATTTTTTTTTTAAAAAATAAATTATATATTAAAATCTAATTTGTCATTAACTAATATAAAATTGGTGTCAGCGTGTGGTTGCATTCTTGGTAGGACAACGAGATTGTTTTGTAGGAAAAGATCGAAGGACAAATCTTACTACCAAAACAACGAAGAGTTTCGTGTGACAAGCCATCGTTGGATCAGTTTGTGAAATTATAGGCTTGAAGTCTTATGCTAGAGGTATGGAGACTATTCGGGAAAGGTTGCTTCATTTAGAGGGCTAGATGGGGGATATTCTTAATGATGAGGATCGTTCAATTCAGGATCGACTTGACTTGGCTATGGAAATCGATGACAAGGCTATTGGACAGTATGTAGAACTTACGGCAGAGATAAGCCAAAAGTTGCAGGTTGTCAACGAAGAATTGGTTGTCTTGAAACAAGCAGTCACGGCTACATCAGGGGGTGTAGGCTCTTTTAAGCCTAAAGTTCCAGAACTAAAAGTATGTGGCGGTGCTAGAAGTTCCAAGGAATTAGAGAATTTCTTGTGGGATATGGAACACTATTTTAGTGTTGATAAGGTCGGGTTGGATGAACAAGTGAACATTACGGTAATGTACTTATTGAGTGATCCATAATAATGATGGCAAACAAAATACAAGGAGGACTTGAATGTCAGTAGGCCAAAAGTGGAGACGTGGGAGAGTCTGAAATGCGAGTTGAAAGAGTAATTTCTGCCTAACATCACGTGCTAGATTGCGAGGGAAGACTTGAAAAAGTTGCAGCAAAACGGGTCGGTAAGGGATTAGGTGGAGAAATTTAGTTCTTTAATTATGGATATTGATAACATGTCCGAGGAGGACATAATGTTCAATTTTCTATCAGGACTTCAGTCGTGGGTGCAGTTGGAGTTGCATAGGCAAAATGTTTAAGACTTGTCTTTGGTCGTCGCTGTTGCTGATGGGTTGGTAGATTTTAGAGTAGACGCTAGCGAAGGGATTGCTGGAGCATCTTCTATTTCGTAATCATTGATGGATAGGTATGAGATGAAAAAGAAGAAAAAAGGGCTTGGTGAGGGAGAACCTACACAAGCTGATGGCAATGGGAAGTCAGAAGCCGAGGGCAAGGAAAAAGTTTCGAAATCAAGTTCAGGCTATTTTTTTTGCGAGGGTAAGCATTTTGAAAAGGAATGCCCGAAAAGAGCACAACTCAATGCTATCTCAGTAGAGAGGGGTGCTAAGGAGATGACATATGGGAATCCTATGCGTGTGATGAATGGCTAAGACAAGAATTTAGTCATCGAAGGGCCAGCCTTTGTATGGAGGAGGTGGCTGGGCCAAACTGCCTTGGGCAAAGGCAGAATTAGAGGAGTTCCATAACTTTGACGATGGACAGATCTTGGTGATGAAAATAGAGTTGATTGTTGTACAATGGACAATTAAGCAATATTTAAATTTTATGCTTGCAGGTTTGGCATCCGAAATGGTTGGAGAATTAGATGTTTGTATGGGAGCTCATGTGGTTTTTCAAAGTGATTTTGTGTGAATGTATTTTGTGAAGCAGGATGGATACCTTGGATATGTGTGATTAGTGTGTCCGAACTTCATGAAAACATGCTTGTGAGTACGACGTGTTTGATATTTGTTGAAAACTAACGGGCCAAAATAGAATTGTGTCACATCTTGGTTTTGAAACAAGTTGACAAAGATTTGGTGGACTGAATTGTTGTTGAATGTGGGCAAAGCTAATGATTCGTAGGGAGAAACATGGATTGTGACAAGGAATTGATGAGGTGCAAGGGTACTTCAAGTTTGTCTAATGAGGGCATCAAGTTATTTTGGTAGGGGTGGTTTGTAATAGTGTCAAATGTGCACAAGGTTCACACTTCAGCAGGCTATCCAAAACATTGTTTCGGGCACTGGCAGCAATGCCAACAGTTGGGAAAATCGACAATACAATTTTGTGCACTTGTAAGTTCGTCAAGGAAAATCAACAACGCAAATTGTTTGACGAACATGGGTTGGATGTTGGACTGTATAGAGCAGGCAATAAAACTCATCAGGGGTGTAGGTTGACGAAAACAAGGGTTATCGCAGACATTGGTAGCGCAAACATTGGCAGCATGTACACAGATGTGAATTTAGAACAGCTTATGCAAGTGATGGGCATGACTTGACACGATCTGAATCTCGGACGAAGGACTATCTAAGGCATGCAAGAGACGTGGCAGCAACATGGACAAAAAGGATGGGAAATTACACAAGTGGTTATGGACAACATGGGGGATGTGCTAGAAAACATGAGAGCATGGCTGGAAAATGCTCTCAACCCACTAAAATCATGGGAGATCATAGGGATCATGGGGGAAAACTACCCATTACTTGTTAGATAACGGGGTCACTATGTTCATAGGTGAACAAGGGTGAGATAGTGTCCCACTACTTCCTTAAATGCAGAAATGGAAGTTGGGCCATGTAAATGCTTGTCTTTAAATAGTTGTTGCAGCTCTTAGTTGTGGGGGCATGACATGAGGGATGCAAACTTGGTGTAGCATGTGATCTTTGTGCATAACACACATACGGATTTATGTATAGTGTATTCCTTTGTCTACGAGATTAATAAAAGTTAAGAAAGAGTTCCCGTAAAGCTTGTTGTGCACTTTGATTAACTTATTCTACTTATGTATCCTGTTTGTCTTCTAACTTGGGAAAGTGGGGAAAATCTCTTGGGTGAGGGAAACACTTGGTTACTAGGTAAACACGAGTGGAATTGATAAGGATAGGTTGAGTCTAGTGGGGACTAAGCTGTCACACAAGTTTATTTGTGGAGCGAAAAATTTAAAAATACTTTGGATACCACGCGCATCGGTGGCTCTGTTCTGTTTGTTGCACATGTGAAGTGGATGGTAAAATTAATTTTAAATGACATCTAGGATTAATTAATTTTTTGTTATTTAAAAATATATTTAACTTGCAATATTCTTTTTTTACAGGCTGTCTCTTGGATGTGACCCGAGCCTAATGGAGCTTTTTGTCGAGGGCATATGCGGAGTGAAGACTGCCAAAGGAGGGTGCAACAGTTCATCGATAACCACACTTAATATTTTGTGGCATGTTTGTTCAACCATTTTCTTTCATAAGTAATTATTTTCTTGAATTGAATTTGAGGATTTCTTTTTTAATTTTTAGGAGACATATAATAGCCGGTTGAGGAAGAGATAGGGGGACGATCCTTCAACCCAATCGAGTTTTGATCCGAATTAGTGGATGGAGGCAAGATCTTCTGATGGACCCAATAAAAATTAGGTCTACGGACTCTCCAACACTACATCGAAGAACTTGCAGGTGGCTCATAGTGTCTCAAATGTTAAGAGCTTTCAATCAATATCGAGTACCCAGTCTCAGGAGTTCGTGTCCTTGTAACAACATACGGTTCATCTCACTGAATGAGTGACTCTCGGCGGATTATGAATTCTGTCAAATGGTCATGACATGAAATCACATATTGGTGGTACATATACGCCCCTTTTTGGCTGTATGGTTCCTTAAGCTTATAGGGTCACTTCAAAGCCAATAATTTCCAGAGTCTTGCGTTTACCTATGTAGTGTACACTAATTGTGATGTTAAATAGGCAATTCCTTGAGACTAATATTTTCACATCTAGCAAGGCCAGCCATTTTGTAATATAACAAAGTGAGAGCACCAATGGATTACATCCCCATGCTTGTTTTCTGCTTCATTTCATTTCTGATTGTAAGAACAGCCACGCCTCCTGACACCATAAACACAGCTCAGTTCATTAGAGATGGAGACACTATAGTTTCAGCTGGTGGGACCTATGAATTAGGATTTTTCAGCCCCGGGAAATCAAAAAACCGATACTTGGGGATATGGTATGGCAAAATATCTGTCCAGACAGCAGTTTGGGTTGCCAACAGAGAAACTCCACTTAACGATTCCTCAGGACTCGTAAGGCTTACCAACGAAGGACTTCTTGTCCTTCTCAATCGTAGTGGAAGCATCATTTGGTCTTCCAACACATCAGCACCTGCTAGGAATCCAGTTGCACAGCTATTGGATTCAGGAAACCTTGTTGTGAAAGAGTTTTGAACATCCATCTAACACACTATTACCGGGCATGAAGGCAGGACGGAATATAATAACTGGCATGGAGTGGCACTTGACATCTCACAAGATGATCCTTCCACAGGTAATGTTACAGGCGCCCTTATTCCTGGTGGATATCCGGAGTATGGAGCGTTGGAAGATTCAAAGGTGAAGTATCGATCTGGGCCATGGAATGGGCTGGGGTTCAGTGGCTTGCCTCGGTTAAAACCAAATCCAATATACACATTTGAATTTGTTTTTAATGATAAGGAGATATTTTTCAGAGAAAATCTTGTTAATAACTCAACGTATTGGAGGGTCGTCTTAAGTCAGAGTGGTGATATGCAGAACCTTCTCTGGATCGAGAAAACTCAAAGTTGGTTTCTTTATGAAACAGCAAATACAGATAATTGTGAAAGTTATAACCTCTGTGGCGCAAATGGTATCTGTAGCATTGACCACTCTCCAGTTTGCGATTGCTTGAATGGATTTGTACCAAAAGTTCCAAGAGACTGGAAGAAGACAGATTGGTCAAGTGGTTGCGTTAGAAAGACTGCACTAAATTGTTCCAGAGATGGGTTTCGGAAGCTCAGAGGTTTGAAGATGCCGGAGACAAGAAAATCATGGTTCAACAGGAGTATGAACCTGGAGGAGTGCAAGAACACATGCTTGAAGAACTGCAGCTGTACTGCGTATGCAAACTTGGACATCAGGGATGGAGGAAGCGGTTGATTGATTTGGTTCAATGATTTGATTGATATGAGAACTTTCCTTCAAAATGAGCAAGACATTTTTATACGGATGGCTGCATCAGAACTAGGTATGATTTTTTCCTCAGATTAGAGAAGTCGTTTTCTTAATTATTATTATTATTATTAAAATTCGAAATATATTCAGACTAGTAAGCTGATACAACGTTTAAAAATCTTAAAACCAAGCTATATAGTCTCTGAGCGTATCCAAACCTTTCCTTGCAAGGCTATCAGCAACAGAGTTTCCTTGCTTGAATGATCCAGATCTTATATGGCCAATGAAAACTTTCCAGCCATAATAACTAACCAAACAAATACAGAAGGCATTTGGCATTTCCTCTTTTTAACACCAGTTTTTCTGTACCATGTTATAGATAACGGTGACTCTGCGAAGGTTAATAGCAAATCCAAAGTGAAGAAAAGGATCATAGTAAGCTATGTGTTGTCCACTGGGATTCTGTGCATTGGCCTATGCTTGGTCTTGTATGTTTGGAAAAAGAAGCAGCAGAAAAACAGTACGTATTCACACCATCAAAATCTAAGTATTCCTATCGCACCAGTTTAAAAATAAAAAAATTGAATTTGATTTTCAGTAATATAAGGTATGACTGTAAGTTGTTCAAAGCCCAGTTTTGTTTGATGCTATAAAAATCTTGAGTTTCGCAGCAAATAGAGATAATTTGTCTTTCTTTCTATGTTTTCAACAAGCATAACAGTTATCCTGACAAATTTAGCACTATTGAGCTTCCAAAATGGATTTGACATCAATTGTTTAGCCATCTATTGAGCATCGTTCAAAGCCCTTGGGAAGGTGGCTTTGCAGGGGAAGAGTTTTCCACTTTTATGCTGACAAATTCTGCCATATATGCATATGTAATTGTAACTCAAAATTCATTGATCGTAACTTATCATCTCCTTTTTTCTTGTTCCTTTACCAACATATATGAATCTGATAAGAGATGTAATGGATTGACTTGGGCAGATGAGACTCGAAGCTTGCTACTAGATTGGTCTAAGCGCTACAACATCATCAACGGGATTGCTCGAGGACTCCTTTATCTTCACCAAGATTCGAGACTAAGAATAATCCACAGAGATCTGAAAACCAGCAATATTTTGTTGGATTACGAAATGAATCCAAAAATCTCAGACTTTGGCCTGGCTAGAAGTTTTGGAGAAAATGAAACTGAAGCCAATACTAATAAAGTGGCTGGAACGTAGTGAGTGTCTTCTTCTCCATCATACGCATTTTATCTTCGTAGTCCGCAAATGGAACTTAAAATTCTAGCTATGAATACATGCAGTGGTTACATATCTCCAGAGTACGCAAATTATGGACTCTACTCGCTAAAATCAGACGTCTTCAGCTTTGGAGTATTGGTGCTAGAGATAGTGAGTGGCTATAAGAACAGAGGATTCCGTCATCCAGATCACCACCTCAACCTTATTGGGCATGTAGGTGTCACAGATTATCTTTAACTTCAGTATATTCCAGATACCAAATGCCCGCACATGTTTAATGAGACCTGAACACTTTAAATCTTCAATGTGTTATTGACAGCATGGTTTTGTTTATCAGGCTTGGATACTGTTCAAACAAGGCAGGCCTCTGGAACTCGCTGCGGGATCAAAAGTTGAAACACACTATTTGTCTGAAGTGCTACGTTCAATTCATGTAGGGCTGTTGTGTGTGCAAGAAAATCCAGAAGATAGACCAAACATGACATATGTGGTTTTGATGTTGGGTAATGAAGACGAATTGCCTCATCCTAAACAACCAGGATTCTTCACTGAAAGGGATCATGTTGAAGCAAGCTATTCATCGAGGCAGAGCAAACCACCTTCGGCGAATGTATGCTCAGTTTCTGTGTTAGAGGCAAGATAGATTACTTGTTTTTTTATTTTTATGAAAACTTGTGTGCTTGTTTTGTGTCGCTTGATGTTTGTGATCGTGTGCTCATAAAAACTCTCCTGTATGTTTTCCATGGCAAGGTTAATTTCTTGGAAATCATTCATCCTTTTGTTTACAGATGATTGTCTTATTAGTAGTTTTTCAGTATATATATATATATATATATATAAAACAACAAGTTTAGCTTTTTTCTAGACCAATTCTACCTCCCAATTCGATGTTTTCTTTTTTTCTATGTAAATGGAGGACTCTAACTTAGCTTCTTCTTTTTTCCTCATCCTCCTCTTTTCTCTTTTACTCCTTGCTTTTTTTTAAAAAATAAAAATAAAACATTAAGTTAATTTAAATAAATTATATATAAAAAAAATTAATATCAAATAATACATGTAATTAATATATTTTAGTAAAACAAAAAAAACTCTAAAAACAAATAAAACTTTTTTGATATTTATATAATAAAAAGTTGAAAAGTTAAAATTTAACTCAGATATCGCTCAAGCCTTAAAGTATTTTAATTTTTAAAAAAAATACTTTAAAAATAAATAAATAAATAAACAGCTATAAATGAATATACGGCGGATCAGTCTTCCCTTGAAGTCTCCAGCACCGACTGCTCTTGGACTCTTTCACTTGACAAGGAATAAGCAGAATTCACATGCATAGTATCGTTTTTTTTTTAAAAAAGGTGGACTCAAATATAGCAGAGACAAGGAATAACTGTAACTAATCATGTGCCATTAGTTTATGATATAGCAGAGACTCAAATATACTCCGTATGATGGATATTTTCATGTATTCAGTTGACATTAGAAACTCTGATATTTATTGCATGGTAACAGCAAACAAAGTGTGGACAACCTAGAAAACAAATGGCACGTTTCAAGACACCAGAAAATATTATAATTGTATATGGTTGTACTATAACACCAACCTAGAGATCAACACAACAGTACAAAAGTTCCAATATATCAAAAAAGAACTTGGCCACCAGTTTCCACCATCCTAAAACAATTCCGATTCCCCAATCATCGTTCCCTACAATAACCCACCAAACCACGTCGCAGTCCTAACCCAGAGGCCTAAACTTTTTGCAAATAAATAACAATTCAAGCATGCTACAACATCAACCCAGAGGCCTAAACTCTAGCGCTAAGTACAAAAGCTCAATATACAACTCAATCAAAAATGAACTTACTTTTAACCATCTAGGTGGTTACCTTGATTAAAGCTTGGGACCAAGAGGTTTGCTCCTTTTATAGTTTTAGGTTCGAACCCTAGGTTGCTCATATGATGGTCACTGGAGACTTACATGGTCATTAATTTTAGGGTCCGTGAGATTAGTCGAGGTACACGCAAGCTAGTTCGGACACCCACATTAATAAAAAAAAATAAAAAAATGAACTTAGTTTTTACCAACACAAAACACCCAAATCCCCCCAAACCATATTCCATACAATAAGCCATCATATCCCTCATTGCAATATCAACCCCAACCCCACTATCCCACACAAAACTCAAACTTTTGTAGATAAATGACATTTCAAGCATATAACAAAACCAATAGAACATAACAAAAACAAAGCCTATATGCCATTAACTTACCTTATAATCCAAATTCACAAAATTCTTCGTTCCATTATTTGACCATATAACCAACACACACCCCTCATAAGGGTTTGTTTGGATAAGGGGATGACCCAAACGCTTATCGATTTCCTTCTTATGTTCAAGGGCTTTCTTTGATGCTTCATGATTCGAGTCAGGTTTCAGGAGCCTAGAAAATAATACTAAACAACTTAAAGCTGCACTGGTTCTTGCAAAAACTTGGTCTCTAATGAACCCCCCATTAATCTATGTGCTGGTGGACCTGGTGGTGGTGGTTACGGTTTGGGCTGTAATTAGTGGTTAGGGTTAGGCTGGGAAAGGATAGGCTAGATTTTAGGGTGAAGCCTTATTAAAGCTAAGTCGTCTTTCTATTTCTAGGATTAATGAAGTTTCCTTAAAAGCCATGTGATGAAATAATAATAATAATAACAATAATAATAATATTAGGAAAAGAAATAATATAAGGCCAGATTTAATTTTAATAAAAGAGGCTATATTTTCCAAATCCAATTAAATGTATATTATTTATGGTACTACAAAATTTTCTAGAATTCCATAGAAATCAGATTATAAATAATAAAAAAATAAAAATTACAATTGACTTTCCAAGAGGTTTTGAGAATCAGCCCACACTTTTATATTTTATTTGAACAACTTGATCCCAAGAAGAATAAATAAATATTAGACCCATTTATCATTAATTTATCATTTGTTCATTAATATTCACTCAAGGAAACAAGGTAATGTTGGTTAGTATTTTATTATAGTTTTTTAGAAGGGGTTAAAACGTTGGAGAAAAAAAAAGATATAAAATAAATTAATTACTTAAATACTTATACAATTACCCAAAACATTAATCCTCTTAGGGAAATTATTAGGTTCCGAGACATAAATTACTATTCATTACAATATTGCAATTATTATTATGTCCCTTGGCCATTTTATCTTTGGTCTTGCTTCAAGGGTAAGGTAATTTTTTTACCATGACATAAAATGTCTTGGTTATTTTGGTAATGGTATTTTTTAATTCATAGAAAAATTACTAATGTAACTCTTGAATAAAATAATTTATTGCTTTCTGCAAAGGGCATTTTTCATATTTTTCATATTGTATAAAACAATTAAATTACTACATTGGCCTTACAATTTGAGTTTTTTAACCTTAGCTTCATGGACTTGGTTGTAGTTTTACCATTGTTTGTTAATATTGTTTAATCCAAAAGATATTTTTAATTTTTTTACAAAAAAAGTATAAAACAAAACAACAGCTGACACGTGCCTCATACGAGTCAGCCGCTCCACCACCTTCTGGCTCGCGCGTGCGGCTGGCTCAGGTAGTTGTAACCGTAATTCCACCACCATTTGATTCATTTCGGCATCCTCTCTGTCTTTGGATGGCGCATGTATGGTGGTTCAATATAATTTGGCTTGAAATTACTTTTATTTTTCTTCTTTCTTTTCCTTTTCTTTCTTTCTCAGATTCCATGTTGCCCATGGAAAAATCCATACCAACCCTTTATTTTATTTTTTTTTTGATTTAGTTTCTCTTCTCTTATTTGTAATTTCATTTAATCTTTTATGTCAAATTTAGTGCTAACTTTGTTAATTGCTATTTGTTTTGTTTTGTATTTTTTTTAATTTCATATTTTAATGTTTGTTTGATTAAAAATCTTGCTTCTTTTTTTTCCAAGTATGCCTTTGATGGGGTAATTCTTATGATATTAGTAATTCTTATGATCCAGGTAATAATTCTAAAGGATTAGCTTGATTTGAATTTTTTTAAAAGTATTTTTTAATATATTTGTTGTTAGTATTTTTTTTTAGCTTTTTTATTTATAGAGTTATCTCAATTTCATGTTCTAGATCATGTGTTTTGATTTGTCGACTCGAGCTGCCTTAGGAGTTCACTTGAGGCTCTTTGTTATATTTCTTTTTGTTTTGATAATTTTTTTTTAGTGCAATCAAAAGCTTATCCAAACATCTTATTGTACAAAAAAAAGTTATATCAACATCACTAAAGTTGATTTGAAAATATTGATCATGTTATTAAATTTTTTAACAAAGTAATTCAATCGAGCCCACCTAGAATTAAAACTAAAACTTACCGTCCCTTTCAAAATTGAGTTCCAATAAAAGGTAAAAATAAAGTGCAAAATTGAAACTCACCGTCCCTTTCAAAATTGAGTTCTTACTCCCAAAAGGTAAGCAAATGTAAAATGGCATAATTTATTAGTAACAAGCTATTAAAACTCGGTCAAGTGAAAGTGAATGTGAATTAATTGGAGAATGATTAGCTCATAATCAAGTGGAAGTTAGAACCAATATAATTTAAATGACCTAATGAATTAGTTTATAATCTAGTTGATTCAATTAAAATATAAGTTAATTATTTTAATTAATAGAGGTTAACCTGTCAATTAAAATATAAGTTAATTTTTAATCTAGTTGATTTTGACAATCGAAGTTTGAAAATAGGAATAATAAAATCACTTGGAAATTCAATAATTCATTTGTATTTTTTATTTCATTTATTTTGAGGCAGAGGAAGTGTGTATTTTTTTCTTAAATTTAAATTACATGAACTAAATCTATCATATTATAAATTTTTATGTAGTTTATTCCATCTACCAACCAACTAATTTCTTGTGACCTACTCTAATTTACAGAGTTATAGTCATGAAGCTGAATCTCACCAGTACCTGTCTAGTCCCAAATTTCAATGTCTCTGCTGCTCTTCTTGCATTTGTGTTCCTAAGAACATGGACTAAGCTCCTCTCAAAGGCTGGAATTGTAACCAATCTCATAGTTAAATTATTGTTTTTATTTAAAATAAAAAAAGAAAAAAGAAAAAATGTTAATATTTGGAAATTAATTAATATTGCCGTGTTTCCAACACCCAGTGCTCCTGTTTAGTCAAAATGCAGCACCACATGAAAATCATACAATATCTATGTATCCAAGTTCGAAGACTTTTCTGGACCATTGCCTATTGCTTTCTGACCACTTCTACCTTGAACAAGAGAGTCCCAATTTTACTGCAAGATCGGTTAGTACACTACAACAGCTAAGCACTCCTTCAGATTTTTCTTCGTACTAACACAAAAAACAAAACGAAGGTGGATGTAATATCCAGCAAAAATCTGTACCAAGGGTTGCATTGTTGTCTTTTGCTGGCATGGAACTTTTGTTGGCACACAAAAAGTATGATCCATAAGACGAGCTGCAAAGGAAAAGCACAAACTGTATCTATTAGCTCATATTCATTGCTATTTTCTAAGCTATGGAATGCTTCTTCTTCTTCTGGGAAACACATAAATTGCTTAACCCTTCAAGTACACAGTCACTTTGTTCTTGCTAATAATAGCAATAATAATCTATCAGTGCATGCGAAGGGGGGTCCAATTAGTATTAAGTTTATAAGCCAGCAAAGAATAATAGCGGGTAGATGTCCCCGAGAATCTAATCGTGTTTGAAAAGTATCGGGAAAGAGTCAGTCAACATGACTCTCAGCAAGAAGAAAAAAAAAAAAAAAGAAAAAGAAAAACATGAAATGTGGTCCTTTTTATGATTCCTTTTCGCCACTTTTTCCTTTATGAAGGCCAATCACACTCGATGCCCACACCGTCCTTCCTTCCAGGTGTATGCCTGATCCCTCGCCACCTCGCCGCTTCCATTCCCATTGGTGGCGGACGATGGTGGGTTCCTTGGAATTGACTAAACTAGGTTAAAAGAATCAATCACAAAATATTAGACAGCTAGAGCCGCTGGAAAATTATTGCTTCATGTTGTTGACCTTCATAAATAAATAAAAAAAAGTAATTTTTTTTTATCCTCCTCCTTTCAGCTAACCACTTCCTTCAGCTAACCACAGTATTCACGACATTTCCACAAAGTCACTGGTCATGCACGGTGTAATCAGATGAAACTTGTGCTGCCAATTCACGGAGCATGCATAAATAAAAGAGGGGTCTTTTTTCTTTTCTTTTTTTTAATTCCTGGAAACAAGGCGGTTAATATAGAGTCGAACATCGTCAATAAAAGAGTTGATGTATAATATAACAAAAAACTGTAAAGAAAATTCTAATTAGAGCATAAACTGTATCTGTTATCTCAAAAACTTGCTGCCAAAAATGTCAATTTTGGAAATTAATGCTGCCGTGTTTCCAACGTTCACTCTTATATAGAAATATTTGTAAGTCAACCTTCAGTTACATATATATTCAGCACCACGAAGATTGGTTCTCCCTTCAAACTTCATTGATTCTCTATTGTTTGTCAGTTTTCTAGTAACTGTACAATAAAGCTATTGCTAGAACGTGTTGACTGTTGACTGGGTTGGATTGAAGTGGACATAAGAAGGTGAGGATGACTCTTTAACTCTACATGCCCACTTGCTTAAGCTGTGAGTAAACTACGATCGTAAATTATTAAGAAGTTTTCTTCCTATATATTGTGGCCGCTTCAATATCTTGGAAATTACATTTTAGTGGGCAAAGCATTCTTCGCATAAATTTCATTGATAAATACAATTTGGAAAAACGTCTATGAACATTCAAATTAAGCAGTCACGACTTTTTATATATTTTTTATCATGCTATAAATATTTCATGTAAAATTTGGCATTCATAATTATCTACCTTATTTATTAGCACTTGTGTTAGTGAATTAAGGGACCTCTCCTTGTGTGGAATTATTCGCTGAATGAAATTATTGGTTGCTTAATCTGGCTGTACAACTGTGGAATGGATTGGACATAAGAAGGTGAAGATGACTTTGTTTATCAATTTTTTTATTTCAATTATGTATACATAATCCCATTGTTTAAATTCTTTTTTATTTAAAGTATATCAATTGAAGGAATGGAAAGAATTTTTAAAAAACAAAATATTACTAATCAAAATGTATACATTATTTCCATCGGTTTTTATTCTTACTTTATTTATACTTATTTTTAAATCCTGGAAAAGGTATTATTCATATTATGTTTCTGTAGTGTTTTTAATGCAAACAATTATCTGCTCATGAACAAATTAGTCTTTCTTTTCTCCGATTCTCTTTCAGCTAAGGAAACTTGTTTAATGCTTCTCCCAGTAACTTTGATTTCGTCATTATACAATCTAAGACTGTAGTAAACAATCTATAAATACTACTGTAGTAAATGCTTCTCCCAGTGGCATGGAACTTTTGTTGGCACACAGAAAGTATGATCCATAAGACGAGCTGCAAAGGAAGAGCACAAACTGTATTTATTAGCACATATTCATTGCTATTTTCTAAGCTATGAAATTCTTCTTCTTCTTCTTCTGGGAAACACATAAATTGCTTAACCCTTCAAGTACACAGTCACCTGTTCTTGTTAATAATAGCAATAATAATCTATCAGTGCATGTGAAGGGGGGGCTCCAATTAGTATTAAGTTTATAAGCCAGCAAGGAATAATAGCGAGAACAGCTACCATCAGACGAGCTGCAAAGGAAGTTCTAATTAGAATATGAACTGTAACTGTTAGCACAAAGACTTGCTGCAAAACTGTCAATTTTGGAAATTAGTACTGTGTGTTCCCAACGCTCACTCTTGTGTGGAAATATTTGCAAGTGAACCTTCAGTTCCATATATATGCAGCACCACATTAAGAGTGGACAATATCTATACATCCAAGTTCCGAAGACTTGGAGGTCAAGGACTAAACAAATGAAGATTGGTTCTCCCTTGTTGATGCTGAAAGAGAAAGACCTTTAAGGACGACCAATCCCACGGCATCTTGAGGGCAAGAACCTTCAAACTCCAATCTCCATTGTTTGTCAATTTTCTAGTAACTATTCAATAAAGCTATTGCCAAAACGTCTTGATTGGTGTACAAGAAATTCAACAAATACAAATTGAATTACCGATGGTTTTATTTTCATCCGTATTTTCGGTGATATTCATCGAAGAAATTTTTTCATCGCTAACTCCGTCATTATATACTGATAGAAACACTATGTCGGTAAATACCGAGGGAATCCCCGACAAATTATGAAGAATAAAAAAAAACAAGTTGTGCGATGATGTGTAAGTTTTTGTGGACGAGTTTACCGATGGAATTACAGTCAGATTCAAACCGGGTTGTGCGTACAATGATGTGTAAAAAACATCGATAGAATTACAACAGGAGTGACAAACAAAATAATTATGTTAGTAATTCCATCGGTAATAGTTAATATATAACCTGACCATCGACCCTCCCCTATTTCTCCTTCTTCTCCCCCTGCATCCAAACCCCCCCCAAAAAAAAAATATTATAATGCTAGCAACGTGCATGGAGTTATAAATGATAACAGTAATCCTTACAGGAATATGGTTATGGTTGCAATGAGAATGAATCTAGTTAATGTCAGTTAATGTCCATTATAGAAGAAGAACCTAATGCAGTTGTGCCCACATTATGGGATGGTTGTACAACCTTAAAAATGTTGAGCTGATTGAGTGCATGACATGTGGGCGTTCCCATTACAAAACCAGAATTGGCATGGAAAAGACTCTCGTGACATATAAAAGACTTAGATACTTCCCAATCACACTTAGATTGCAGAGGTTATTTGTGTCACCAAGGACTGGTGAGCACATGACATGGAACCAATCACATGATGCGGTTGATGGAATAATGATGCTTCCTTCTAATGATGAAGCATGAAAACACTTTAACAGTGTATATCATCACTTTTCAGCTGAATCAAGGAACATGTATCTTGAGTTTTGCACAGATGGATTCTACCAATTTGAGTCATTTGCTGCTCCTTATTCTTGTTGGCTGGTCATACTCACGATTTACAACTTGCCACCGGAGATATGTATGAGACCGGAGTTCATGTTTTTTATCTACGATGATACCTAGTGCGAACAGTCCGGGCTGGAATACAGATGTTTGTCTTCGACTGTTAATTGATGAGTTGACGCTATTGTGGTCCTCCAGAGCTTTGACTAATTATATATCAAGAAAACAAAATTATTTTACGAGGGTAGCTTTGATGTGGATTATTAATGATTTTCTAGCTTATGGAAAGGTTTATAGTTGGAGCACGCATGGGAAACTAGCATGTCCATACTGCATGGAAAACAACAAGGTATTCACACTAACAAACGAAGGTAAAGCTTCTTTTTTTATTGCCAATGTCAGTTTTTGCCAACAAATCACAGGTAGAGAAAGAACAGAAACAATTTCTTTATTGATAGAGTTTAAAAGGATGTTGCACCCCTATGTCTTTTTTGTGAAGAATTGCATGATGTTGTATCAGAGTATAGTGACATTGTGTTTGGTTTTCATTCTGGTAAGCAGAAGTTTTCTGGTTTTGGTTTGACCCACAATTGGGTAAAGCGAAGCATTTTCTAGGAGCTTACTTATTGGAAAACTAATCTCCTTCGCCATAACCTTAACATCATACACATATAAAAGAATGTGTCTAAGAACATTTTCAATACTGTCATGGATGCGAAGGGGAAGACAAAAGACAACATCAAGGCTAAAATGGATATAGCATTGTTTCGTAACCGTAAAAATATGGAGTTTGTTTTTGATGGGTCACGGGTCGCAAAACCTAGAGAAAGCTTAATGTTAGAGAAAAGATGCATAACTACTAGTCTACCATTGACTTAAGAGTCTATGTTTTCCCGATGAATATGCCTCAAACATATCAAGGTTGGTTAATCTAGAGGAATGCAGATTGTATGAAATGAAGAGCCATGAGTGCCACGTGTTTATGCAAACACTCATTCCATTAGCTTATCGTGATTTGTTGCCAAAGAGGATATGAGATGCAGTCACATATATTAGTCATTTCTTTAGAGATATATACTGCAGCAAGGTGTAGACAAATCACATTGAGCGGCTTGAAAAGAATATCATCAAGACAATATAAAAACTTGAGATGATATGCCCTCCATTATTTTTTGACTCGATGGAGCATCTACCCATACATTTACCGTATGAGGCAAAAAGTTGGAGACCAGTCCAATATAAATGAATGTATCCATTTGAAATGTTAGATATTATAGATGCAATGTAATTCATAAAGTATTTTCATTGTTTTTCCAATATAAATGAATGTATCCATTTGAAAATATATGTTTAATTCCATACCGGTACTGGTTCAATCTTAAGAAAAAGGTTAAGAACAAGGAGCATGTTGAGGCTTTGATATGTGAGGCCTATATCATTGAGGAGATCTCAATATTTATCTTGTACTATTTTGAACCTCATTTGAGAACGAGAATCAACCACGTTCCATGGCATAATGATAGTGGTGAAGTGCCTTCTAATGGGAACTTGTCAATATTCTCCAATCATGGACGACCCACACCTAAAAATGTTGTAAGGGGAAGATATTTGTTTGCAATAGAGTTCAGACAAGCACACAATTATTTTCTATTTAACTGTGATGAGCTGAGACCTTTTATTCAGTAAATATATGTGCTACTTAAACTTTGTTAAAAATGCACTATTTATATATTGTACTATCGTAAACTCATAAAATTTTCAAAACCTTGTAGGCAACATCGACAATATTTACTGTCCAATAACTCACAGCTAACCAAATCCCAAATCTTTCGATTACAAGATGAACAATTTGCCACGTGGTTCAAAACACATGTAAGTATTATCACAAACTCATTATCTCTGGCAAGTTACTATATTGTTGAGGAGATCTCAACATTTATATCATACTATTTCGAGCCTCATCTAAGAACGAGAATCCACCACGTTTCACAACATGATGGTGGTGGTGAAGTGCCTTTGAGTGGAAACTTATCAGTATTCTCCAATCCTGAACAACCCACATCTAAAAATATTGTAAAGGGAAGATATTTGTCTGAAATAAAATTCACATAAGCATATAATTATGTGTTATTTAATTGTGATGAACTGAGACCTTTTATTCAGTAAGTATATATACTAATTACACTTTGTTGTAAATGGACTGTTTATCTATTGCAATATCACAAACTCATACATTTTTTGAAAACCTCATAGGCAACATCGATAATATTTAATGTTTAATAACTCACAGCTAATAGAATCATAAATCTTTCGATTGCAAGAAGAACAATTTGCCACGTGATTCAGAACACATGTAAGTACTATAAAAAAACTCATCATGTATCATTGTATTTAATTTCATTATAGAATTCTCATTTACTGTTCATTATTGTACTTGATGTATAGGGTTTATCAATTGGGAAGAAATATTAGTGCTTCATTGTCTTTACTAAGTTTGGGTCATGAATGAACAACGAAGTGTTACAACATGTATTTTGTCAATGGCTATATGTTTCATACTGAATAATACAAGCATGGAAGAAAGACATATAACAATGGTGTTTGTGTTAGGGGATCGACTAGTAGTAAGTTTGAAGTTGACTATTATGGTAAATTAGAAGAGGTCGTTAAACTATAATATCATAACAAGCATAATGGAGTGTTTTTATTTAAATGCTACTGGTATGACACCACTGACAGGGGAATTAGAGTAGATCCCCATTATAGTCTGGTCAAAATTACCTCTAAAGCTAAACTCCATAATGTAAACGATGCCTTTGTTTTTGCCAAGCAATGCCAACAAATTTATTACACATACACCCCTTACTTTAGAAATGATCGTTTAAGAGTTGATTGATTATCCATTTTTTAAAAACAAAACCTATTGGTTGTGTAGAGGTTGTTCAGAATGAGAATAAAGACACAAGTGTGGGAGATGATGACTTTCATGATAGTGAGTTGGTTGAACCATATCGAGTTGCTCCATTGATTGACTTAGAAGAAAATTCAAATTTTCACGTCTTCGATAACAATCTTGTTGATGTTGATGTTGAGGAGTTGAATGTTGTTCTAAGCTCTAACGAACAAGCATAAATCTATGAAGATGATGATACCAATGTTATCAACGTTGAAGATTACAGTGGAGCTGATAATGCCTCAATTGAAGAAGAAGAAGATAATTCTGACTAACTTTCAAAACACGAAAGTGTAATACAATTTTTTAGAATGTAATATTTATGGATGCAGAAATATTTATTTCATAATTCATCTATGAACTATTGTTATTGTGTTGGGCGTGTAATTTTCAATTTAAGTATTTGTAGGCAGGATAGACATGAAAACAAACACAACCTACCATTCATTTTGTACATCACCAATGGAAACTATTCACACTTTGAAAAGGTGAACAATTCCCACATCACCAATGAAAACGCTAACGATTTCTTGTTAGTTGGTGTTTTATAGAGGTGATGGGAATTGTTCACACATCACTGATGGAAACACCGACAATTTTTTATCCATCGGTGTTATCTAGAGGCAATGGGAATTATTCACCTCCTATGTCGGTATTGTCAATTAAAGTCCTTTGAGTCAGTTGCAAGTCACCAAGGGAATTACCAATGACCTACCAACGGAATTTGGATTCCAAGCGCGGGTAATGAATGCATCTCTGACCGTGTGTACTATTTCACATTAGCAAGGGAATTACTGATAAACTAACGACGGAATGTGAAAATTTTGGGGGGTTTTTTTAAATTTTAGAGCAAAATGAAAATTTCAAGGTGAATTAACCGAGAGAATCACGGATGGATTAATTAAAAATAATTTTATTTAATAATCCATCGCTGAATCCATTGGTAAAAACACAGTGTAAATCCCAGCGAGAGCCCCTTCAGTTTATTTTTCCTTTCTTTCAATTTTCTTCAATCGCCTCTCATTTTTTCCTCTCAATTCAAGTGATTGTGCTTCAATTTCTCATTCTATATTCATCTTTAACATTTAAAAGGTATGTATTCTGATTCTCTTCACTTGTTATGATTTTTTTATTTTTTGTTTTTTCTTCGGTTTATTAAAAATATACTTTTTTTTGTGTTTTTGTATTGTACATATATAAAGTCTAAAAATAAACACACTATTAAGGTAAGCATTTTTCATTTCTAAAGTCTATAGTTTTTTTATATATAATTTGTTGCTTATTTTATTGTTTTTATTGCAATAATGATTTATTGTTTTGTTGAATTTTAATGGATTATTGTTAAATTTTCCATAAAAATGTTAATTAAATATATAGAATTAAATTTAATTGTTTTATCTCAATTTTATTGTATATATTGCATAATAGAGTGTTTTATTGTTTTGTTGAATTTTAATTGTTAATGATTGTTAAATTTATATAGAAGCTAGTTGAATATATAGGAATAAATTATTTCTAGTATAAATAAACTAAAATCAATTGGTTTGTGGCATAAATCTTGTTAATAATTGCAAGTTTGAATAATTTGGGTAGTCTCTAGTAATGGGGGGGTGCTCCTGATTTTTTTTTTAATTCATATTTGATTATTTAATTATTCATCAAATTTGTGTAGATGCGTAGGACAAAATTAACAGCACGTCGTGAGCACATGGTCGCAGCTAGTTCTTCTAGCAGCGATTATGATATGTCATTAGGTGGCGACCAAGAAAAGGCATCTGCGCCGACTTATGACGTTGCCTCTTTTAGCGTAGTTCCACAACGTAAAGGTGATGGCCTTCACAGCAGGGTCAATTCACCCACAAATACGAGGCACATTGGAAGGACGACCTTTCAATGTAAGTTTGTTACAAAGATTGTATTGATTTGAGTTTTTTTTCTTCTTTTAATGTAATATGTGAACAACTAATTAATATTGTTTTAATTTTATTGATTTTCAAGTTCACAAACATTGAGGCCGCCTAAGTAATAACATCAGTGTTTAAATCATTGATGGAGATTCCATTGTTGCAATGGAGTAAGGTTTCTAAAAATTTGAGTGGGATAATGTGAGTGACAATGTTGTGAGGAGGGTTTGGGAGAATCATGCGGCAACTAGGTAATATAAAAAACGATACAATTTTTTTTTTAAAAAATAAATTATATATTAAAATCTAATTTGTCATTAACTAATATAAAATTGGTGTCAGCGTGTGGTTGCATTCTTGGTAGGACAACGAGATTGTTTTGTAGGAAAAGATCGAAGGACAAATCTTACTACCAAAACAACGAAGAGTTTCGTGTGACAAGCCATCGTTGGATCAGTTTGTGAAATTATAGGCTTGAAGTTTTATGCTAGAGGTATGGAGACTATTCGGGAAAGGTTGCTTCATTTAGAGGGCTAGATGGGGGATATTCTTAATGATGAGGATCGTTCAATTCAGGATCGACTTGACTTGGCTATGGAAATCGATGACAAGGCTATTGGACAGTATGTAGAACTTACGGCAGAGATAAGCCAAAAGTTGCAGGTTGTCAACGAAGAATTGGTTGTCTTGAAACAAGCAGTCACGGCTACATCAGGGGGTGTAGGCTCTTTTAAGCCTAAAGTTCCAGAACTAAAAGTATGTGGCGGTGCTAGAAGTTCCAAGGAATTAGAGAATTTCTTGTGGGATATGGAACACTATTTTAGTGTTGACAAGGTCGGGTTGGATGAACAAGTGAACATTACGGTAATGTACTTATTGAGTGATCCATAATAATGATGGCAAACAAAATACAAGGAGGACTTGAATGTCAGTAGGCCAAAAGTGGAGACGTGGGAGAGTCTGAAATGCGAGTTGAAAGAGTAATTTCTGCCTAACATCACGTGCTAGATTGCGAGGGAAGACTTGAAAAAGTTGCAACAAAACGGGTCGGTAAGGGATTAGGTGGAGAAATTTAGTTCTTTAATTTTGGATATTGATAACATGTCCGAGGAGGACATAATGTTCAATTTTCTATCAGGACTTCAGTCGTGGGTGCAGTTGGAGTTGCATAGGCAAAATGTTTAAGACTTGTCTTTGGTCGTCGCTGTTGCTGATGGGTTGGTAGATTTTAGAGTAGACGCTAGCGAAGGGATTGCTGGAGCATCTTCTATTTCGTAATCATTGATGGATAGGTATGAGATGAAAAAGAAGAAAAAAGGGCTTGGTGAGGGAGAACCTACACAAGCTGATGGCAATGGGAAGTCAGAAGCCGAGGGCAAGGAAAAAGTTTCGAAATCAAGTTCAGGCTATTTTTTTTGCGAGGGTAAGCATTTTGAAAAGGAATGCCCGAAAAGAGCACAACTCAATGCTATCTCAGTAGAGAGGGGTGCTAAGGAGATGACATATGGGAATCCTATGTGTGTGCTGGATGGCTAAGACAGAATTTAGTCATCGAAGTGCTAGCCTTTGTATGGAGGAGGTGGTTGCGCCAAACTGCCTTGGGCAAAGGCAGAATTAGAGGAGTTCCATAACTTTGACAATGGACATATCATGGTGATGGAAACAGAGTTGATTGTTGTAAAATGGACAAGTAAGCAATATTTAAATTTTATGCTTGCAGGTTTGGCATTCGAAATGGTTGGAGAATTAGATGTTTGTATGGGAGCTCTTGTGGTTTTACAAAGTAATTTTGTGTGAATGTATTTTGTGAAGCGGGATGGATACGTTGGATGTGTGTGATTAGTGTGTCTGAACTTCATGAAAACATGCTTGCAAGTATGACGTGTTTGATATTTGTTGAAAACTAACGGCCCAAAATAGAATTGTGCCACATCTTGGTTTTGAAATAGGTTGACAAAGATTTGGTGGACTGAATTGTTTTTGAATGTGGGCAAAGCTAAAGGTTTCGTAGGGAGAAACATGGATTGTGACAAGGAATTGATGGGGTGCAAGGGTACTTCAAGTCTGTCTGACGAGGGCGTCGAGTTCTTTTGGCAAGGGTGGTCTGTAACAATGTCAAATGTGCACAAGGTTCACACTTCGATAGGCTATCCAAAACATTGTTTTGTTATTTAAAAATATATTTAACTTGCAATATTTTTTTTTACAGGCTATGTCTCTTGGATGTGAGACGAGCCTAATGGAGCTTTATGTCAAGAGCACATGCGGAGTGAAGACTGCCAAAAGGGGGTGCAATAGTTCATCGATAACCGCACTTAACATTTTATGGTATGTTCGTTCAACCATTTTCTTTCATAAGTAATTATTTTCTTGAATTGAATTTGATGATTTCTTTTTTAATTTTTAGGAGACATAATAGCCGGTTGAGGAAGAGATACGGGGATGATCCTTGACCCACTCGAGTTTTGATCCGAATTTGTGGATGGAGGCAGGATCATCTGATGGACCCAATAAAAATTAGGTGTACGGACTCTCCAACACTACATCCGAGAACTTGCAGGTGGCTCATAGTGTCTCAATCGTTAAGAGTTCTCAATTAATATTGAGCACCCAGTCTCAAGAGTTCGTATCCTTGTAACAACACATGGTTCATCTCACCGAAAAATATGAGTGACTCTCGGCGGGTTATGAACTACGTCAAATGATCATGGACATGAAATCATATATTGGTGGTACATGTACACCCCTTTTTGGCTGTATGGTTCCTTAAGCTTATAGGGTCACTTCAGAGCCAATAATTTCCAGAGTCTTGCGTTTACCTATGTAGTGTAGACTAATTGTGATGTTAAATAGGCAATTCCTTGAGACGAATATTTTCACATCTAGCAAGGCCAGCCATTTTGTAACGTAACAAAGTGAGAGCACCAATGGATTACATCCCCATGCTTGTTTTCTGCTTCATTTCATTTCTGATTGTGAGAACAGCCACACCTACTGACACCATAAACACAGCTCAGTTCATTAGAGATGGAGACACTATAGTTTCAGCTGGTGGGACCTATGAATTAGGATTTTTCACCCCCGAGAAATCCAGAAACCGATACTTGGGGATATGGTATGGCAAAATATCTGTCCAGACAGCAGTTTGGGTTGCCGACAGAGATACTCCACTTAACGATTCGTCAGGAGTTGTAAAGCTTACCAACCAAGGACTTCTTGTCCTTCTCAATCGTAGTGGAAGCATCATTTGGTCTTCCAACACATCAGCACCTGCTAGGAATCCAGTTGCACAGCTTTTGGATTCAGGAAACCTTGTTGTGAAAGAGGAGGGTGATAATAACATGGAAAATTCCTTGTGGCAGAGTTTTGAACATCCATCTAACACACTATTACCGGGCATGAAGCTAGGACGGAATAGAATAACTGGCATGGACTGGCACTTGACATCATGGAAGTCACCAGATGATCCTTCCAGAGGTAATCTTTCGACAATCCTTATTCCTGGTGGATATCCTGAGTATGCAGCGGTGGAAGATTCGAAAGTGAAGTATCGAAGTGGGCCATGGAATGGTCTGGGGTTCAGTGGCTTGCCTCGGATGAAACCAAATCCATTATACACATTTGAATTTGTTTTCAATGATAAGGAGATATTTTTCAGAGAAAATCTTGTTAATAACTCAACGCATTGGAGGGTCGTCTTAAGTCAGAGTGGTGATATCCAGCACCTCCTCTGGATAGAGCGAACTCAAAGTTGGTTTCTTTATGAAACAGGAAATACAGATAATTGTGAGCGTTATAACCTCTGTGGCGCAAACGGCATCTGTAGCATTGACCACTCTCCAGTTTGCGATTGCTTGAATGGATTTGTACCAAAAGTTCCAAGAGACTGGAAGAAGACAGATTGGTCAAGTGGTTGCGTTAGAAAGACTGCTCTAAATTGTTCCAGAGATGGGTTTCGGAAGCTCAGAGGTTTGAAGATGCCGGAGACAAGAAAGTCATGGTTCAACAGGAGTATGAACCTGGAGGAGTGCAAGAACACATGCTTGAAGAACTGCAGCTGTACTGCGTATGCAAACTTGGACATCAAGGATGGAGGAAGCGGTTGCTTGCTTTGGTTCAATGATTTGATTGAAATGAGAACTATCTTTCAAAATGAGCAAGACATTTTTATACGGATGGCTGCATCAGAACTAGGTATGAATTTTTCCTCAGATTAGAGAACTCGTTTTTTTTTCTTATTATTATTATTATTATTATTAAAATTCGAAATATATTCAAACTAGTAAGCTGATACAGCGTTTAAAAATCTTAAAAGCAAGCTATATAGTCTCTGAGCGTATCCAAACCTTTCCTTGCAAGGCTATCAGCAACAGAGTTTCCTTGCTTGAATGATCCAGATCATATATGGCCAATGAAAACTTTCCAGCCATAATAACTAACCAAACAAATACATAAGGCATTTGGCATTTCCTCTTTTTAACACCAGTTTTTCTGTACCATGTTATAGATAACGGTGACTCTGCGAAGGTTAATAGCAAATCCAAAGTGAAGAAAAGGATCATAGTAAGCTCTGTGTTGTCCACTGGGATTCTTTGCATTGGCCTATGCTTGGTCTTGTATGTTTGGAAAAAGAAGCAGCGGAAAAACAGTACGTATTCACACCATCAAAATCTAAGTATTCCTATCGCACCAGTCCTGGATTATCAGATATCAAGATTGGTTTTTATAAATAAAAGAATTAAATTTGATTTTCAGTAATATAAGGTATGACTGTAAGTTGTTCAAAGCCCAGTTTTGTTTGATGCTATAAAAATCTTGAGTTTAGCAGCAAATAGAGATCCTTTGTCTTTCTTTCTATGTTTTCAACAAGCATAACAGTTATCCTGACAGGAAAAATGACAGGTAATTTGCAAAGAAGATCAAATAACAAGGACTTGAAGGAAGAACTAGAATTACCCTTCTTTAACATGGATGAGTTGGCTTGTGCAACAAATAACTTTTCTGTATCGAATAAACTAGGAGAAGGAGGTTTCGGACCTGTTTATAAGGTAATAATTATCTTTAAACAGCCGTGCAATATAGCTTCTGACTTTTCATGGTACAAACTCCAGGAACCAATGGAGTTCTGTGGTATTGAAATTGTTCCACTACAGAACCAACCTTTTTTTAACATAAAAGGATGACTGATTGGAAAGAATTCCTGAACAGATACAAGCTGCATGAAATTCTCTAAGAATTCAGCAGACAACGTATGATTTTCTTATGATGCTGAGTAATTTATTTACAGGGAAAATTAACAGATGGACGAGAAATAGCTGTCAAGAGGCTCTCTAAGAATTCAAGACAAGGACTTGATGAGTTCAAAAATGAAGTCAAACATATCGTGAAACTTCAGCACCGGAATCTAGTGAGGCTTCATGGATGCTGCATTGAAGGAGATGAAAATATATTGGTCTACGAACTTTTGCCTAACAAAAGCTTAGACTTCTACATTTTTGGTATGAATCTCACAAAACTTTTCAAAAAGCTAATCCAATGTTTCAAATTTAGCACTATTGAACTTCCAAAATGGATTTGACATCAATTGTTTAGCCATCTATTGAGCATCGTTCAAAGCCCTTGGGAAGGTGGCTTTGCATCGTTCAAAATTCACTGATCGTAACTTATCATCTCCTTTTTTCTAGTTCCTTCACCAACATTTATGAATCTGATAAGAGATGTAATGGATTGACTTGGGCAGATGAGACTCGAAGCTTGCTACTAGATTGGCCTAAGCGCTACAACATCATCAACGGGATTGCTCGAGGACTCCTTTATCTTCACCAAGATTCGAGACTAAGAATAATCCACAGAGATCTGAAAACCAGCAATATTTTGTTGGATTACGAAATGAATCCAAAAATCTCAGACTTTGGCCTGGCTAGAAGTTTTGGAGAAAATGAAACTGAAGCCAATACTAATAAAGTGGCTGGAACGTAGTGAGTGTCTTCATCTCCATCATACGCATTTTATCTTCATAGTCTGCAAATGGAACTTAAAATTCTATGAATACATGCAGTGGTTACATATCTCCAGAGTACGCAAATTATGGACTCTACTCGCTAAAATCAGACGTCTTCAGTTTTGGAGTATTGGTGCTAGAGATAGTGAGTGGCTATAAGAACAGAGGATTCCATCATCCAGATCACCACCTCAACCTTATTGGGCATGTAGGTGTCACAGATTATCTTTAACTTCAATATATTGCAGATACCAAATGCCCGCACATGTTTAATGAGACCTGAACACTTTAAATCTTCAATGTGTTATTGACAGCATGGTTTTGTTTATCAGGCTTGGATACTGTTCAAACAAGGCAGGCCTCTGGAACTGGCTGCGGGATCAAAAGTTGAAACACCCTTTTTGTCTGAAGTGCTACGTTCAATTCACGTAGGGCTATTGTGTGTGCAGGAAAATCCAGAAGATAGACCAAACATGTCATATGTGGTTTTGATGTTGGGTAATGAAGATGAATTGCCTCAGCCTAAACAACCAGGATTTTTCACTGAAAGGGATCTTGTTGAAGCAAGCTATTCATCGAGCCAGAGCAAACCACCTTCGGCAAACGTATGCTCAGTTTCAGTATTAGAGGCAAGATAGATTACTTGTATTTTTTTTCTTATGAAAACTTGTGTGCTTGTTTTGCGTGGTCTCGAATGTTTGAGATCGTGTGCTCATAAAAACTCTGCTGTATGTTTTCCATGGCCATGTTAGTTTATAGGAAATTATTAACATTTTTCAGTGGAAAAAAAAAAAGAAGAAAAGTTGAGAATTTAACGCAAATACAAATACAACTCAAGCTTTTCGAGGAGTGGGACTTAAGCAAACTGGGCTCTCGGCTCGGCTCGGCTCGGCTCGATTGAAACCTGGACTTGGATGTATTGTAAAATAAATTTTTATATTACAAAACATTATTTTATCCCAACTTAGATTTGAACTTGAATCTGGCACTTAAAGAATTACTAGTCCAGTCTATAAATGGTAAAATTGATTAGTTTTTTTTCTAGAAAGTTTATGTAGATCTCAACAATTCTTTTAGCTCAAAAGACATCTAATTTAAAGCTACAAATGGTTAGGTTTAATTCAAATTTTATAGAGGGTAATCAAAGCTAATAAGAGAATTTTATCAGCTTTTGGTTCCTAAAATTATCTATATAAGAGATTGAAGAAGAGTGTTTTCAGGTTGGTTTTTCTACACTGTTTGGATAGATTTTTTTTTATAGAATTTGACATTCTTCTTCACATATTTTCCATCTTAAATCTTCTGGTTTTTTAAGCTGTATTCCTTTTTATTTTCCTCATAATCTAGTGCTTAGTTTCAATCATTCTAGAAAGACATTAAGTATAATTCAATTGTATATGTTGAGCATTGTTTACGAGTGCACCTAAAGAAGATAGTGTTGTTGAAATCCTGTGAGGCTTATTGAAGTGAGTTTTCTTGCATAAAATGAGGAGCAATAAAGCTTTAAAGATAAATGATTTTAACTTTGGCAATAAAAAAAAAAAAGAGATTGGTTATATTCTAAAATCTTCAACAAGTAATTACTTTAAATTGGTTTTGTTTACGTAAATTTTTTATATATAAAAAATTAGTATACATGCTAGGATTATATTTTTATATCTTGTGCAAGTCTATTTATTGACTTAATATGCATGCTATCATTTTTTTATTGCACGGTTACCATGTTCTTGTTGGGTCCTAAAATCCATATACACATTGATAATGATAAATTTAAGGTAATATTTGGGAGTCCCTATGATTTTATTAGATAGATATAAAGTTGTCTCGCTTGCATGTGAATTATGTGACCAAGTGCTCACGATCAAGTAGGGGCAGATTAGTCATTGTCATTTTCCATTAAAGATATAAATCTCTAATTAATAATAATTTGGATTAGTGCATCTCTCTTCGTGAGTGTGTGAGGGTGAGTTTTCTCTTTTATTTTACTTCTCTAACAAACTGAATCGACTTATCAAACAACAATTATCTTCATGTTATTATCCTATACTTCTTATTCACGAACTGTTATTCATTGGGTGGGGTTATCAGATTCTAATATTGTTGGTATCTATGTTCAAGATTATCTTTGTGTCACACTTTCAAACCTGATTTCTTGGCTTTTCGAGAGTTGCATTGTTTCCATATATATAAGTTATGTCACCAAGTTCTCACAAGCAGAGGTAGAGCTAGGGGGAGTTCAGTTAGGGCTAAGCCCTGCAAAATCTTAAGATTTTATAACTAGACACAACTCAATTATATATATATATATATATATATATATATATATAAAAGGAAAATGTTGTTTTTTCCATAAGAAATATAAATCCCTTGTTAAAAAGATAATAGCCACACCAGCAACCAAAAATCCTTCCTTCCCCTATTATTTTCCCTGCCCTCACCCACCAAAATCCTTCAATTGAGACTGCCTAAAATTCTCCCTGCTTTTTTCTAAGCCACTACAAAGAATTTCAATTTTAGTTTGGTTTATTTTCAATTTTTGGCAAGTTAACTTCTCATTTTTACTTCTCTTCACAAGTTTCAATCACTCAACTCTTTCTCAACCCCCTTTCCACACAATCATATTAACTTTGTTTAGATTTATTGACTCAACTTTTCACTCATAATATTTTTATTATTATCTTGGCATGTCTTGTCATTTTTAATTTCACTATTAAAATATTTATACTAATATACTTTGTTTGATATTTGTAACGTGTTTAACTTTAAACTGCAATGCAATCTATTATTATTAATAAAAATTTATAAATTTTTCTATGAGTGTTATTGATATTGTTATATTCATTTAATAATAAAAATGTTTGAATTTTTTGTTATTTTGTTAAGATATACTTACAACAATTTTGATGGTGATCCACTATAAAAAATAATAATAATAAAACAGTATTGCTTTCATACCAATAGTATAATAATAATTATTTTTTTAAGTATTTTTTATTTAGAAATGTATTAAAATAATATATTTTTTAAAAAATATATATATTTGAAAATCACATTAAAATAATTCAAAATATAAAAAATAATTTGAAGTAAAAAATTAAAAATTTCAAAAACTCTATAGAAGTGAAAAGAAGTTATTTTTAAGTTAGTGAAGTAAAGGAATCTATTAAAGTTCAAAACTTAATAAATTATCAAGGAAATGAATCTTCTCAACAAATGAGTTGGAAATACAGATTTTCTGCATTATATACTTTAATCTTACTATTATAGTATGATTAAAGGGAGATTCTGTGTATATATAATAATCATCCCAATGCTTATATCAATTAGGCAAATTAGCTTTAATAAAAAAGAATTGATAAAACTTTACTCAGCATTTGCAAAACTTGGTCAAATCTACCAATTGGGCTAGATTGCATTAAATTATAAGCTGAGTACCGGTTCAAATTTGTCAAGATGTTTAACAAATAAAAACAAAACCACAATCTTTTTCAAGAATATAATCATTAAAAAAAGTAAGTAAATGTAAAATGGCAGAATTTATTAGTAACAAGCTATTAAAATCGTTCAAGTGAATTTAAATTAATTGGAGAATAATTAGCTCATTAATAAGTGGAAGTGGAACTGATATAATTAATTTAAATGACCTGATGAATTAGTTTATAATCTAGATAAATTCTTGTCAAAATGAATTCGATGATAATTTTATCACTCTCAATCCCAAAAACAAAGTCATCATAGTAGAAAACAATGGAATTAAGTAGAAAATCTAGGCTTTGATATAAATGTTTTCTTTTTTTTTGGTAAACTAAGAGATAAATAACAGTGATTTGTTTTTAATTTTCACAGGAATAATAAATTATTGCATTCGATAAAAAATTAGGTGAGGAATTATTACAATCCAAGTTTGAAAATAGGAATAATAAAATCACTTGGAAATTCAATAATTCGTTTGTATTTTTTATTTCATTTATTTTGAGGGAGAGGAAATGTGTGTTTTTTTTTTCTTAAATTAAAATTACATGAATTAAATCTATCATATTATAATTTTTTATGTAGTTTATTCAATCTAACAACCAACTAATTTCTTGTGACCTACTCTAATTTACAGTGTTATAGTCATGAAGCTGAATCTCACCACTGGTCTAGTCCCAAATCTCAATGTCTCTGCTGCTCTTCTTGATACAGAGAGGAATACTCCTGGGAGCCCTAAGGAACCTGGGATTGGTTGGATGACTGGTTTGCTCTTTGTAAGCAGCTTCGTTGGGCTACTTGCTCTAGTTCCTCTGCGAAAGGTAATATGTTTTCTTCAATTTGCTTGATGAATCGATTGTTTGTGTTTTATTAGTGTTGGTGTTCTAGAGGTAATTCTTCATGAATTGGTCTCTGATCATGCATTTTTTGTTGCCCCAGATCATGATAAAGGAGAGTGCTTCCCTTCAACTTTATCAGAAAGTAGTATGTAGAGTGGTCTGCAATTATGAAATTTTAGCTCAATTTCTTCACTAGATCCCCCCACGCATTCCTCGGTGCTTGTGGTTTTTGCTGAAATAAGTCTTAAAGAAATTCATTTTTGTTGCAGGGTTTCATTTCTATTTCTCGGATACTAGGAGATGGCCTCTACAATTTTCTCAAGAAATTCATATTTCATTGCCAAGAGTATAGTTATCAAACCCGGCTCAGCGGTTAACTCAATTAAAGGGCCGAGTCCCAGATTTTATGGACAACCAGGGTCAACCTAGATTAACCCGGAAAAATTAAAAAAATATATATTTAAAGTTTTAATACTTCATATGAAATTTTTTCAAAAACAAATTCCATATAAATATAGGCTATACATGTTGTAAATAATAAAGTTTAAAATAATATGTTAAACAGTTTTTTATTCCACATTGAAAAAACTTAACTTTTTTCTTGTAAACATAGAGTACATATACTATAGGACTTCTAATCCTACATTGAGAAAATAACTTTTTTTCTTTTGAACATAGAGTATATATATTAAAGGGCTTCAAATCCCAGATTAAAAAAAATATATTAAGTTATCCTTTAAGTTGAATTATTTAAACCAAAAAGTTTTTATCTCACATTGAAAAAATAACTTTTTTAACCAAAACGTTTTTTTATCCCTTGCTTCATATCATCGAATGTAAGTCTTGTGTATTCCTGTGAGTTCATTAATATAGACCTGTAGTGAATAGTTCTATTCCCAACAAGTGAGAGAATTTAGAAAGAAACACTTGATAAAAATATATTTTCCTTTCAATCTTGTTTTTGTTCTTGAGTTTTTTTTACTCTGCATTACTGTTTGGATATTTACTTTCATAAGAGATCATAAATTATACTCCACATGAGAAACTCTGTACTGCGAGGAACCAGTTTCTGAAAATTTGTTAGCGTCTGCATCTTTTGGAAAAGATTTATCAATAAATGGATGTATCTAACCTACATGATTGCTTCGACAGGCAAAATTAAAATAGACCCTGCTCCACCAACAGGTTGTGGCTTAGTGGTTGTTGGGGCAGCTCTCCTTCCTTCGAACTTCGGTTGAGTCCCAGTGAAAATGGGGCTGGAGAGTTTATTCCCTTCCTGTCTCTATTGGGTCTTCCCTGTGTGGTATGTCTGTCACTCCTGCGGTGCCTTACCTGCTCACTAGGCTTGCAGGATGTTCAGTAGGCTATGGGATTAGTCGTGGTGCGTGCAAGTTGACCCGGACACCCACGTTAATCAAAACAAAAAACAAAAAAAAATAGACCCTGCTCCAAAATTAATACAAAGAGGTAGCCAGCCAGCAAACGCCAAGTAATTATTAGGAAAGCCAAATAGATCATTGTATTTGTTGATCATGTTCTAGAGGCAAAGGCCTGAAAATAAGCAGACATATAAGCATAAAATAAAAGGCAAAAACATCCTTATGGTATCGGATATGTTTTTGCTGAGACGGACTCGGTCTAAACCTTTATATGGTTAGGATTGGATCCAATCTGACCATAAACAGTAAAGTCGTTCTCTAATATTCATGTGAACAGTGAAGAGTGAATTAAACTCTTCACTGTTAAGATCACAACAGAAAGGGAGAAGCAGCTCTCAACTATTTTTGGCAAACATATGGTTTCAACGTAATTTTTCATGGGTCCCTCAAATAATAAATTAAATTTTAATATTAACCAGAACGTTATTATTTATGTGGTTTGTTTTAAAAATAAAAGCTGCAGCATACACAAAGACTCTCAAAATCTGTTTAATTCATTTGAATATATTTATAATAAATAAATAATTTAAGAAAAATATACACATTACCAACCAAGTACACAGGAAAAGTTGATAGGAACTTTTGGATAATTAAAAAAGACTTTTAAGGTCGAGAAAAACGATACATGTGTGCTGCCGTGAATATTACTTTGCCTTGGTTTCCATCCGTCAAGAAAGTAGAAACAACAATTTTGTGGGACATTATTTTGCACAATTTTATTTTACTTTACTTTTGTTTTATTAATTATGTTTCGGTTGCATTTTTAATACTAATTAACAAGTATGTGCTCATGAACAAATTAGTCTTTCTTTGCTCCGATTAATTAAAGGCACATCGGAGAAGATCTAACTTAATTTCATTAATTAAGGCTTTATCTGTGGTGTTCCCATTAATTCCTAGTCTCGTCAATGAAAAAATATAGATATAATAGGCAAAGTCATTAGTGCTGCCTTATTTTGCATACATATAATTTGTGGTCTTGCTGACATTTGAGTCAAGAAAGCTAAGTCTATGAACTGCTTTATTTTTTATTCATTTTCCCTCACTCAATTTCTCATTTCCATTTTGTTTCCCTTTCACTTCAATCCAACAATTTAATCATCGATCCTTCTCCTCAAATGTCTCCTCTTCAACTCATTTATGAGCTCATGAACAAAGTCTTTCGCTGCTCCAATCCAAACGTCGAGGAAAAGGCTGTTTTTGTTTAAATCGTTTTGACCAAATTACAGCCGGACGTCATTATACGGAAACTAAAGTTCAATTATTGGAGAATTTTTGTTGCCCCCCTCCCCCAACACACACGCTCCTCCCTTCTCACCACTGGCTAGATTTTTCTCCCCATCGTGAAATTAAAACACCCCGAGCAACCCTAAAACACTCATATCTCTCTCTCTCTCTGCATCCCCATGTTTTTCTCCTTTTTTGTTATATATTCATTTCATAATTGATGTACTTTGATTAACCCCAAAATATTAATAAATTAGAATTGTGTTTTGTTATGTTGTTTGACAGAATGTCTTTAATTTAAGAATATTATGCTTTTTTGGTGGTATCATTGTCAATACTGACAATTATATCACTTATAATGGAGGAAGTCACGAATTCCTAACTGCTACATCAGACATGTCCCTTAACGAATAAGTGATCGACTTGGCTGGAATATGTTTGAAATCGAAGTTGAAATTACTTAGAGGACGTTGCGAACCAGGGTTAGTCAAGCTTGTTGTCTTAGTGGATTAATATGTTGTAGCTCTACTTAAATAGTAGACATAAACGAGAAAACTCTTCTAGTATGAAGTTGACCCGATTTTCAAGTAACTCTCAAAGCACGACACAAGTATCACAAACAGGTGGTTTATTGACACAACCAAAAGATTGATGTATTCTCCCAAGTGCAGGAGTGTCAAAGTAATAAATAACCCGGCAAGACCGGGGTCGAACCATAGAGAGGTTAATTGTATAAATTATAAATAACAATACAACAACAACAACAACAACAACAATAAATAATAATAATAATAATAATAATCAGTACGTGGCGTTGTTATACCTGAGAATGATCTAAAAGATCGGGTCACAAGTTTCCAGCCTATATACTGATTTTATGAAAAGATGAAAGAGATATATTATATAATATAAACAGAATGTAAATATCAATAACAATAAAAATAACAACAACAATAATAATAGTTGATAATAATTAGGAGGCTTAATCTAATAGGTTAGCCAACCCTTTCTATATATATGAGTAGGGCAATATACAATAGTAAAGGTGGAGATTACCACATAAGAATATGATTACAATATTTCCTTTATAATTACATTCTATAATACGCCCCCTCAAGCTGAGGGTGGAGGATCAACCTGAAGCTTGAATCTAAAAGCAGTAAATGAAGCAGCAGGAAGTGGCTTATTGAAGACATCGGCAAGTTGATCCTGAGAGGAAATAAAACGAATCTGAATCTCCTTCTTCGCAAATCTATCTCGGACAAAATGATAATCAATCTCAATATGTTTTGTGCGAGCATGAAATATAGGGTTTGCGGATAAATACGTGGCACCAAGGTTGTCACACCAGATAATAGGGGCAGAAGGAGTCGGAATTTGAAGATCCGTTAACAAGTACTGAAGCCAGATAACTTCAGCCGTGCCATCGACTAAGGCTTTGTACTCAGCTTCCGTCGAAGAACGAGCAACAGTGCGTTGCTTACTCGATTTCCACGAAATTGGCGTCTCACCAAAGAACACAAGATAACCACCTGTAGACTTTCTATCCTCAATACTACCTGCCCAATCTGCATCTGTAAAACCGTGTAAAGCAAAGAAAGAGCTGCGAGTAATATGTAAACCATGTGATGCCGTACCACGGAGATAACGCAAGATGCGTTTCATGGCAGCCCAATGGGATTCTGTAGGAGCATGCATAAATTGATAGACCCGGTTAACAGCAAAGCAAATATCCGGGCGTGTGAAAGTGAGATATTGGAGAGCACCAACAAGTTGCCGAAAACGAGTAGCATCAGAAAACAATGGATCCGGCATAATGGTGGCTTTGGATGCCGAAATAGGAGTATCAACTGGTTTACAGGATAACATACCAGCTCGTGTGAGGATATCAAGTGTATATTTATGTTGACAAAGCATAAGTCCTAGACCAGTACACTGCACTTCAATACCCAAGAAATAATGAACATCACCCAAATCCCAAACTTTAAATTCTGAGCTCAGTAGCTGAATGAGTCGTTGTAGCAGAGTTCCATTATTACCCGTAAGCAGAATATCATCAACATAAACCAAAAGATAACAAATATCACTACCAACCGAGAAGATAAACAATGAGGTATCCACTTTAGAAGCACGGAAACCAATGGATAATAAAAAATCATTCAGACGAGTGTACCAAGCCCGCGGAGCCTATTTTAACCCATATAGAGATTTATGCAATCGACATACATGACCTGGGAGTGCAGAATCAACAAAACCTGGAGGTTGTTTCATGTAAACCTCTTCATCCAGGACTCCATTTAGAAATGCATTATGAATGTCAAGTTGATGAATTTTCCAACCACTCGAAACTGCAATGGAGAACACTAAGCGGACTGTTGCCTGTTTGATAACAGGACTAAAAGTTTCTGAGTAATCAATACCTTCTTGTTGAGTGAAGCCCCTAGCAACCAGGCGCGCCTTATACCTCTCAATGCTACCATCAGATCTGCATTTAATTTTGTAGACCCATCGGCTACCAACAACATTCATGGACGGATGAAACGGCACTAAAATCCATGTTCTGTTTGCGTGTAAGGCCTGAATTTCCTCTCGCATAGCATTATGCCACGCCTCATATCTGTTAGCATCAGGAAAAATAAGTGGCTCATGCGAGGGAGGAGAAGTTACCCGACTGAAGGAAGCAGCAGAGGTGGCTACCGTGGTGGTGATCAGCGTTGTCTTGGGCTGTCTCGGACAAAGAAACATGGGGTGTTTAGGAGCAGCTGGACATGGAGTAGCAACATTTGTCCCTGGAATGTGCTGAAGAGGATAAGAGGAGAGATCAACATAAAGTTGCAGACCAGGAGGTGAAGCCGGGGAGGTGCTGGGTTGTGCCGCTACTGAATCCTGCAAGTCAGAACCTGTTCCTGCACAATAATCATTGGAAAGACAAGCACGTGGTGATAGTATGGTTGTGTGGGGTGGTGAGGCAAGGTTGGCTAAATCAACAGGCAGGGGAGCAAGCTGGGGGGTTGCGGCAAGGGGCAAAGGTGGGTTGTGTGTTCTGCCGAGTTGGGAAGGAAGAGGCTGAAAACAGGAAGGGGGTTGCAGTGATGGAAGATAGGTAGGTGGAGTGGGGGGAACCGGGGGTGTTGTTACCTGTTCAGACTTTTTAAAAGGAAAGACACATTCATGAAAACGAACATGACGGGAGACATAGACACGACCAAACTCTAAATCAAGACACCGATAACCAAGATGAGACGAGCTATAGCCTAAAAACACACAAGGAGAAGACCGAAAATCTAATTTATGAGCATGATATGGACGTAAAAATGGAAAACAAAGACACCCAAAAGTGCGTAGAAAGTTATAATCAGGAGTGCGATGAAACAGACACGCAAAAGGAGATTTATTTTGAAGAACAGGAGTAGGCATGTGATTAATAAGATAGACCGATGATTCCATAGCATAGTTCCAAAAACACAATGGGGCATTACACTGGCCTAAGAGGGTTAGGCTAGTTTCGACAATATGTCTATGACGACGTTCAACTGTGCCATTTTGTTCATGAGTATGAGTACAAATTAATCGATGATGAATACCAATTGTTTGAAAAAATATATTTAATTTATGATATTCACCACCCCAATCAGTTTGAACAGATTTAATTTTAAGAGAAAACTGACGCTCAACAAGTGTTTGAAAAAGTTGAAACGTGGAAAATACATCAAATTTCGCAACAAGCGGATAATACTAGATATATTTAGTGTGCGCATCAACAAAGATAACAAAATAACAAAAACCATCAGAAGAAAACATTGGAGCAGGGCCCCAAACATCACTAAAAATTAATTCAAGTGGGGTAGAAGTTTTGTGACCCGTCGGTCGTAATGACAAACGGGATGACTTGCCTAATGGACATGCTTGACATTGAGTAAAAGATCGTTTAGACATACAAATAATTTTATTATCAGAAACTAACAAATTTAGAATGCGAGGAGTTGGATGACCTAAACGACGATGCCACAAGTCGGCAGTCACGGAAATGCAAGGAGACCAAAAAGCTTGAGGAACTGACGTAGCCGAGGACTCGGAGAGAACATAAAGACCATCATGACTCCGACCGGAAAGAAGAACTTCCTTGGTGACGAGATCCTTCACATAAAACACAGAATTGTGAAATTTAAAATAAACATGATTATCACAATAGAATTTTTGAACAGATAACAACGGTTTGGTAATGTGAGGCACACGAAGAACATTAGTTAATGTAACCAAGCCTTTGGGGGAATATAAAGTAGTATGTCCAACATAGGATATGTCAAGGGCCTTACCATCACCAACATACAAGAAATCATTACCAAGATAAGGAGCAGAATCAGTTAGAGTTGCAAGATCAGGCGTCACATGTTGATTCGCGCCGGTGTCGGGAAACCAAGTCGTTGCAGCAGAATCATTCGCAACAGCAAGGTGAGTAGAGGGCTGCTGTGTGTTGCTGCGAAACTAATAGCATTGAAGAGCTGAATGGCCAGGAGTGGAATATAATTGGCAGCGGACATGTCCAGACCACTGCCCCTGATTTGGCCGGAAATCTGCAGCAGAGGTGCGCATGTTCTGCCACTGATTTTGCCTCCAATCTGCAGCGGAGTGACCTCTGTTTGGGGCCTGAAATCGGTTGGTGTTTGAGCGCCAATTACCTCTAGAATGTCCCCTGTTTCATTTGTGATTAGTCATGGCATAATAAGCAGAATTCAGAGGTGTTGGCAGCAATGGTGGCTGTTGCGGCAGAGAAGAAGAAGACAGCAGTGATGAAGAGGATGAACCGACAGCCATGGAGTGAAAGGAATTCTTGTGCAGAAACTCATGGGTAAGGAGATGGCTATGAAGATCAGCATACAATAGCGGTTCAGCCTTGGTTATGAGACTAGTTACCAAGTCTTTGAACTCACCGCGAAATCCACGAAACACATAGAGATTGAAATCTTCAAGGGACATTGGGCGACCAACAGCAGCCAATTCGTCAAATAACGATTTGGCTTGCTGCATATACATACTAACCGATGCATCACCTTGCTGAAGGTCTTGAAAGGAGCCATGTAGTTGCATGATCCGGGAATTAGATGGAGAGGCAAGTGCCTTCTCAAGCGTGCGCCAAACACAATGTGAAGTAGAACAATCTACTACAAGATGCAGCACATCCACGAAAAGAGAGGAGAGTAGAGCACTCAAAATAAGTTGATCTTGTTGCTTCCAATGAAGAAAAGAGGGGCTGATGGCAGAAGAAGAATCAGCCGAAGCATCAATCATATGATATGGAGGACACAGCAAGGAGCCGTCAACAAAGTGAAAAACACCTTGACCAAGGAGATATGGCTTCATTTGCATTCTCCAATAAAGATAGTTTGTGTTCGTAAGTTTCAACGACACAACATGGTGGGTGTTTGATAGAGGAACCATTGTTATAGATTGTGTTCCCATGAGAGGCAAAGGAACGGCAGAGCCAGCAGCAGGAAGAGGGCTGGCCGGTGATGATGCAGCACCGGTGGAGGGAGAGATTGGATCAACGGCAGCAGGAGGAGAGTCCATGGGGGAGAAAATTAGGGCCAGCTACAAAGAGAGAAAAAATTAGGAGGCTCTGATACCAAGTTGAGAATAATTAGGAGGCTTAACCTAATAGGTTAGCCAACCCTTTCTATATATATGAGTAGGGCAATATACAATAGTAAAGGTGGAGATTATCACATAAGAATATGACTACAATATTTCATATATAATTACATTCTATAATAATAATAATAATAACAGTGATAATAATAATAACAACAACAATAATAATAATAACAGTGATAATAATAATAATAATAATAATAATAATAATAATAATAATAATAATAAGAGGAGGAAGAAATTAATGAGAACTTTGAGATGGAAGATTAATGTAAGGATTAAACAATGATAAAAACAAATGTCAAGGTTAGAGGATCCACTAATGGTATTTCAAACAAGTATAATATAAACTCTTATTATTCAATTGGAAACCACACACAAAGGAGGTTCCAATCGAATGATTTCTCATTAATAGTGCATTATAAATTATTAACATGATCATATTAATTATCTTATTTACATAACACCAAACTTTTAAATATTATCAGGAATTCATGATATTAACTGATGTTAACAACAAATCAAGTACCTTTCACAGCCCAGGTGTAGGTAATACCATACTGTTGGGCTATGAGAGTGCCAAGCATTTGCTGTACCAAGTGTTATACAACACAAATCTAGATTAACCATTTAACAAGCAAGGTATTAAGAATTAGTAAGATAAAAAGATAAGACATGTTAATATTTAACATTAAGATCCATATTAAGTTTACACTATATTTATTCTTACACCATTAATGTAACCTTTTCACCTTGACATAATAAACTTAGCTAAACATAATGAAGAAGAGAAACATAAATAAACAAAACAAGAACATAAAGAAAATACAAGTTAACTAAGTAAAGGAAAGGAAATGAAAAGCATAAACAAGATCTTAATGAAAGCAAAACTTAAAAATTACAAAAAAATATAAAGAGAGAAATAAAGAGCATGAGCTTGATTTGAATAACCAAGCCAACCAAATGCATGGAAAATGCCTCCTTTTATAGGCCAAAATTCAGAATTATTGATTTGATGACTAATTGTTGAGTGGGTGGCCAACTTTTGACTTGGTGAAAATCCTTATCTTCTTGTCTGAATAAAACAAAAATGCTACCATCCGAACTGGGTCCTCTATAAAACATGAAAGTTGTAGGAAATTGACTCAGCTTTCCAGGAAAAAATAATGGAGGTCATTTGGACTTCTAGAACTCCAGATATGGGCCAAACATTGAACAGTGTTCGGGCTGCAGGACAGATTCGGACTTCTCCATTGTTGCTATAATTTGGACTTGAAAACGGCCTTCTTAGATCTTGATGTACAAATTAAAGTTGTAGGCCTATGTCTTAACAAATCTGTGTAAAACTTTGAGATCATTTGGACATCTAGAACTCAAGATATGACCCAATTACCGAACAGTGTTCCAGTTTGGACTGCACCAACATCTCTTTTCTAAGCTTCACCCTTCTTTATCTTCTAAATTTTAGTAGTTGAATTCATCAATCAATTATTTGATTTATTTGATATACCTGTATTTAAGATGAACATTTACCATATATTAGGGCATTTTATAGTATTAGACTTGTTATTATAAAACATGCTTTAGTTAAGGAGTTATTGATACTTTAAGTGCAAAATGATGATATAAAACCTTGATAAATATGCACTTTTAAATACTAATCACACCCCCCAACCAGCTTATTACTAGTCCCTAGTAATTAAAGCGTTAAACTAGAAAAACAATTTTGCAAGTTCTACAAAGCAAGGCATTCATCATTCAACTTACTTTAATCTATCCAGATAAACAAAACTCTCATTAAATTCATATATCTGCTCAATACCTCTTAAACAAGATATTACTAAACCTTTTTTTTTTGTGCTCAAAATATCAACATATCATTATGGGGCTTTACTTGGAAGAAAAACAAATTTTTGTTCTAATGTTTAAGGCTAACTTCCTTAGGTTGGGATTATTATTGTTTTTCTTTTCTTTTATTTATTTATTTATTTATATACATATACAACTTGAAACACAATGCATGTTTAACCCATGTAGCGAGTTTTAGGCTAATGACTCCCAGACCAGTTGGTCTTAGGGCATTAGGTGTTGAGACACCCCTACGAGCTTAGCAACTCGGGTTGCAGATACTGATACGTAGATAGTGCAATGTTTGATTCCCTTAAACTTTTCTCCTCAACCCATGTAACAAGTGTTGGGCCAATAGCTCCCAAGTTAGTTGACTTTAGAGTATTAAGTGTTAAAACACCCCTTCAGGCTTAATTGCTTAGGTTATCGAGGCTACGAAACCAAACTTATCTACCTTTTTATTATCATTGTTTTTTTTTCTTTGTTTGTTTTGTTTTTTTTTTTGTTTTTTTTTTTTTTTGCAAATTATGTACTATCCCTTTCCCTTAGTTGTTACCTTTAACAAAAGAACATAAATAATGTAATAATCCAATGTGCAACCCACAATCATATGTTAAAGTGTGTGTGTGAAAATGAAGATTTAAAAATACTTGTTAAATGAGCATATGAGCAGAATCAAGTGCTACCAATACGAGAGTTTGTAAACCTGAATATTTCAAGAAGTATTATGGTAGACCTTGTTAAGAATGTTTACTAAGATGCGTCTCAAGAGTCACTTTAACAAAAGAACTCCTTTTTCTCTACCATCCTAGTAACAACAGTTTTGCAAATAGTTTATGAAATAGAAAACACAGTTTTTTTAAAAAAAAAAAACATCAACTACTACCCTTTCCCCCCAACCAAAATGAGACATTGTCCTCAATGTCTTAAGGTAGAAAGATAGAGTATAGAAGACATCACCTGAAATAACGAACACTGACAAACCTGAAACACACTTAAACAAATATAAGAAACAACAAAACACAATAATAAAACCAAAAGACACAAAGTTTTTACAAACGAAGGCTCAAATCCAATCTAAGCTTTTTACGGCTTTCCGTAGTTGACCAATTTATGCGACTCATGGAGTGATCAATTACAGGGATGAAAGATTGTAGTTGGTCAACCAATTGTTCAGTAGTAGCAGCAGAGATTATGATTTGTCGTGCCGAAGATGTTAGAAATTCCTATTCCACAGCATGATCAAGAAAAGACAATAGCTTATCATAAAAACCATTAACATTTAACAGACCTATAGGTTTATGGTGAATGTGCAATTGGGCCCAAGAGGAAATATGAAAGATCTCTTCCAATGTGCCCAGACCACCTGCTAAGGCAATGAAGGCATCAGCATGGTTAAACATTGCATTCATTCTATCAGACATTGTGGGAACTTGTAGTTCCTCTTCAATTGTTTTTCCAATGATGTCCCCTTGTGTTAAAGCTTTGGGGACAACCCCCAAAACTTGACTACCTCTTAAAAATGCAGCTTTTGACACTCCCCCCATTAACCCAAGGCTGCCTCCTCCATACACCAAATGAATATTTCGCTCACCTAGTACCTGACCAAGATAATTTGCTGATTCTAAAAACTCTTTTTCTTTCCCAAGACTTGATCCACCGAAAACACAAATATTTTTTATGTGATGACTTGAGGAACCTGCCATTTCAACACACTTATGTATTTGATGAATGTATGGGTTGAGTAGAAATGAAGGGAAGAAGAAGAAGGTTTTATAGATGAGAAAAAGAAAATGCAATCATATCACGTATATGGAAGCCAGTTGGAGTCTCTCTCTCTTTCTCCTTCTCTCTATTTATTTATTTTGAAACAGCATGTGTATGTACAGGTAGTTATGATTGTGGCTCACATCTTTCCTTGGTTTTACGTCCAAGAACGGCTTAAACGCCCTCTATGGGTCGGGGATAGGCTTCCCATCTAGTTTTCTTAAAAACTGGCAAACAGGGTCTTTTTCAGTCAGATTCCCAAGACTAAGTCAAGCATGTTCTTTATGAAAATGGAGTCATAAATCATGAATTGCCCGATGCACATCTCCACGATGATGAGACTTAAGAGTCAATAGAAGATTATCTAAAGACTCTCTATGTTTTGAAATAAATCCTACCTTTTGACAATTTTCATAGGTTTTGCAGAATGCATATGAGTCCTTGAACATGGTGGGCCAATAAAATCCACTTTGTATGATTTTTGCAGTCGTCTTTTTTTACAAGAACTGATCCCCACATGCTTCAGAGTGACAAAATTTAATGACACTACTTACCTTATTGTCGGGAATGCATCTTTGAAATATTTGATTAGGACAATATTTGAATAAGTAAGGGTCATCCCAATAAAGGTTTTGCACGTCGTTCAAAAACTTTCTTTTATCTTGGTTATCCAAATAAGCTAGCAAAAATCCTGAAGCAAGAAAATTGTTATTTTTAGCAAACCAAGGCATTGAACTAAGAGAAAGTAAAGATTCATCAGGAAAGTAATCATTGATTGGTGTGTTGTCAGATGTTGAATCTATTGTCAAATTTGACAAAAGATCCGCGACAACATTTTCGGTGCCTTTTTCATCATCGATTGCTTCCTGTTTGGTCATGGAATGAGGAAATGGAAGTGCTGGTGAGAAATCAGTCTCTTCTTTGCAATGTTCAGATTCAACCCCTTCCTTACCCTCAGAGATTGATTCATCATCTTTCTCACAAGGTTCAAGAGTGGGTTTTTCAATAACCTTACCACTACGAAGAGTGATGTCTGATTTGGCTTGATCCATATGCTGACTTCTGGAACTACTTGTGTTTACATTGTATTTCTCCTTTGGATTTTGTTGTGGTTGAGATGGAAACTTACCGTTCTCTTGAAAAGTGAGAGCAGATGTTAACTTTGCAAGAGTATCTTTAAAACCTGTCATGCTTTGAGCAAGTTAAGTGTTGATTATCTCTTGCTTTTCAATGAATGAATGCAATGTTTCCTCAAGATTTCTTCTAGGAGGTGGAGCATAAGGAGGTGCATATCCATGAGAATTTTGGAAATTATGGTGTGCTTGAAACGGTGGCTGTGAAGTTTGTGCATTATTGTTATCACTCTTCCAACTAAAATTTGGGTGATTTCTCCAACCAGGATTGTATGTTTGCGAGTATGGATTATGATTGGGCCTTTGGAAACTGTTTAAAGCATGGGCTTGTTTATGGAGGCATTGCTTGAAAGAAGGCAAAGTTGGACAGTCATTGGTTACATGCTCATTTGTTTCACAGATTTGACACACAATGTCTTGAACAGATTTTAATTGACCACTCTTTTTCAATTCTAGTGCCTCGACTTTTCTAGCTAAAGATGCAAACTTGGTTTGAAGGTCATGATCTTCCCTAAGGTTATACATACCTCCATTAGATGTATGAGGTTGAGTTTTACCCGGTGCCTCATAAGTGCCTATAGTATCCCAATTTTGAGTATTTTCAGCTAGCAAGTCTAGGTACTCCATTGCTTCATCAGGGTCTTTATCTTCAAAAGTTCCATTGCACATCAATTCCACCATTTGCCTATCTTTAAGTGTTAATCCTTTATAAAAATGTGAAACCAATCTCCATGTTTCAAAACCATGATGAGGGCAAGTATTAATCATGTCTCGATACCTATCCCTACATTGGTAAAATGTTTCTCCTGGTTTTTGCGTGAAAGTGGTTATTTGTCTTTTGAAAGAGTTTGTTCTGTGAGATGGAAAAAACTTCTTTAAAAATTGTTGTTGCATTTCATCCCAAGCATGAATGGATCCTGGTCTCAAATTTTGTAGCCAAGTTTTTGCTTTATCTTTTAAAGAAAAAGGAAAAAGCTTTAATCTGATGGTGTTCATGCTACAATTTGAGTCATTATAAGTGTTACAAACTTCCTCAAATTCTCTCAAATGCAAGTATGGATTTTCTAGATCTAAGCCATGAAAAGAAGGTAAAAGTTGAATAATGCCTGGCTTAAAATTAAAATGAGATGCATCAGGAGGAAAAAATATACATGATCGCGCAATTGTTCTTGTTGGATTCATGTAGTCTCTAAGTGTTCTAACCCGATTATTCTCATTATAAAGCGATTGATTATCTTCTTCGGCCATGTTTTCTAAAGAAAATGAGGATACCTTACAAAGTTTAGCATTTAATGTACATGACCAAACTCTCATGCACGTGTAAGAGGAGAATAAAAGGAAGGAAAGAAAACAAAACAAAAAGAAACAAAACAAAATAAACAAAAATTACATAAAATGAAAAATGAAGAATGAAAATAAATTAAATATTATAATTTATACAAGAATTGACCTCCCCGGCAACGGCGCCAAAAACTTGACACGACCAAAAGATTGATGTCTTCTCTCAAGTGCAGGAGTGTCAAAGTAATAAATAACCCGGCAAGACCGGGGTCGAACCATAGAGAGGTTAATTATATAAATTATAAATAACAATACAACAACAACAACAACAACAACAATAATAAATAATAATAATAATAATAATAATCAGTACGTGGCGTTGTTATACCTGAGAATGATCTAAAAGATCGGGTTACAGGTTTCCAGCCTATATACTGATTTTATGAAAAGATGAAAGAGATATATTATATAATATAAACAGAATGTAAATAACAATAACAATAACAATAATAATAATAATAATAATAATAATAATAATAATAACAGTGATAATAATAACAACAACAACAATAATAATAATAATAACAGTGATAATAATAATAATAATAATAATAATAATAATAATAATAATAATAATAATAAGAGGAAGAAATTAATGAGAACTTTGAGATGGAAGATTAATGTAAGGATTAAACAATGATAAAAACAAATGTCAAGGTTAGAGGATCCACTAATGGTATTTCAAACAAGTATAATATAAACTCTTATTATTCAATTGGAAACCACACACAAAGGAGGTTCCAATCGAATGATTTCTCATTAATAGTGCATTATAAATTATTAACATGATCATATTAATTATCTTATTTACATAACACCAAACTTTTAAATATTATCAGGAATTCATGATATTAACTGATGTTAACAACAAATCAAGTACCTTTCACAGCCCAGGTGTAGGTAATACCATACTGTTGGGCTATGAGAGTGCCAAGCATTTGCTGTACCAAGTGTTATACAACACAAATCTAGATTAACCATTTAACAAGCAAGGTATTAAGAATTAGTAAGATAAAAAGATAAGACATGTTAATATTAAACATTAAGATCCATATTAAGTTTACACTATATTTATTCTTACACCATTAATGTAACCTTTTCACCTTGACATAATAAACTTAGCTAAACATAATGAAGAAGAGAAACATAAATAAACAAAACAAGAACATAAAGAAAATACAAGTTAACTAAGTAAAGGAAAGGAAATGAAAAGCATAAACAAGATATTAATGAAAGCAAAACTTAAAAATTACAAAAAAAATATAAAGAGAGAAATAAAGAGCATGAACTTGATCTGAACAACCAAGCCAACCAAATACATGGCAAATGCCTCTTTTTATAGGCCAAAATTCGGAATTATTGATTTGATGACTAATTGTTGAGTGGGTAGCCAACTTTTGACTTAGTGAAAATCCTTATCTTCTTGTCTGAATTAAAAAAAATGCTACCATTCGAACTGGGTCCTCTAGAAAACATGAAAGTTGTAGGAAATTGACTCAGCTTTCCAGGAAAAAACAATGGAGGTCATTTGGACTTCTAGAACTCCAGATATGGGCCAAACACTGAACAGTGTTCGGGCTGCAGGATAGATTCAGACTTCTCCATTGTTGCTATAATTTGGACTTGAAAACGGTCTTCTTAGATCTTGATGTCCAAATTAAAGTTGTAGGCCTATGTCGTAACAAATCTATGTAAACCTTTGAGATCATTTGGACATCTAGAACTTGAGATATGACCCAATTACCAAACAGTGTTCTAGTTTGGACTGCACCAACATCTCTTTTCTAAGCTTCACCCTTCTTTATCTTTAAAATTTCAGTAGTTGAATTCATCAATCAATTCTTTGATTTATGTGATATACCTGCATTTAAGATGAACATTTACCATATATTAGGGCATTTTATAGTATTAGACTTGTTATTATAAAACATGCTTTAGTTAAGGAGTTATTGATACTTTAAGTGCAAAATGATGATATAAAACCTTGATAAATATGCACTTTTAAATACTAATCATCCATCTAGGTTAGGTGGTAATGTTAGTAGACAAGTTTCAGTGCAAGAAATTTTTAATATGAAACTTTTGTTAGGCATGACTTTTGCTCCATATTGCTATAGAGGATCTGAACCAAGTGATGACGAAGATGAGCATCATATTGATAGAGCAATTATTTATGTGGAAGATGAGCATTATATTGATATAGTAGTGGTTGATGGGGAAGATGAGGATGATAGAGATGATAGTGATGCTAAGTTAGTTTAGCTTGTTAATCAATACATGATACATCCTGCTCCTAAATTTGAGGTTGTTAGTGCAGATGACTAATATAGATGCAATGATTGGGCTAATACTTTCAGTTTCGCCTATATATCGTGAGAGATCAAACATTTGGTTAGCACAGGTTCATTGTACTGCTTTAAAATTATTGAGATGCATTGTCCAGATCTGGTAATGTGATAGTTTGGACTATCTTAGCAAATCGGGTATATCTTTATACTAGAGACTAGCTGCACAGTATTAGTCGTGAGGGTTAGCACAAGGGGGGACTAGATGGTAATTCATGCATCTTACATTGATCTCTGAGATGCTAGGAGATATCGTGTTTTTTAGGAGCGACATCTAACGATTGATATAGATACCTTCATATTGTATCTGTCCATTATATGTCATTTCATTACATCGACTTGGCGATGTTTCCTATAGGCAACATCGCCAATATTTATTGTCCAATAACTCACAATTAACCAAATCCCAAATCTTTCGATTACAAGATGAACAATTTGTCACATGGTTCAAAACACATGTAAGTACTATCACAAACTCAATATCTTTGGAATGTTACTATATTGTTGAGGAGATCTCAACATTTATATCATACTATTTCAACCTCATCTAAGAACGAGAATCCACCGTGTTTCACAACATGATGGTGGTGGTGAAGTGCCTTCGAGTGGAAACTTATCAATATTCTCCAATCTTGAACAACCCACATCTAAAAATGTTATAAAGGAAAGATATTTGTCTGAAATAAAATTCACATAAGCACATAATTATGTGTTATTTAACCATGATGAATTGAGACCTTTTATTCAGTAAGTATATATACTACTTAAACTTTGTTGTAAATGGATTGTTTATCTATTGCAATATCACAAACTCATACATTTTTTGAAAACCTCATTGGCAACATTGATAATATTTAATGTTTAATAACTCATAGCTCATAGAATCATAAATCTTTTAATTGCAAGATGAACAATTTGTCACGTGGTTCAGGACACATCTAAGTACTATCACAAACTCATCATGTATCATTGTACTTAATTTCATTATAGAATTCTCATTTATTGTTCATTATTGTACTTGATGTACAAGGTTTATCAATTGGGAAGGAATATTAGTGCTTCATTGTCTTTACCAAGTCTGGGTCATGAACGAAAAGTGAAGTGTTACAACATGTATTTTGTCAATGGCTATATGTTTCATACTAAATAATACAAGTATGGAAGAAAGGCATATAACAATTGTGTTTGTGTTAAGGGATCGACTAGTAGTAAGTTTGAAGTTGACTATTATGGTAAATTAGAAGAGGCTGTTAATAAAGTGTTTTTATTTAAATGCTACTAGTATGACACCACTAACAGGGAATCAGAGTAGATCCCCACTATGGTCTGGTCAAAATTAACTCAAAAGCTAGGCTCCATAATGTAAACGATGCCTTTGTTTTTACCAAGTAATGCCAGCAAATTTATTACATATACACCCCTTACTTTAGAAATCATCGTTTAAGAGTTGATTGATTATCCATTTTTAAAAAACAAAACCTATTGGTCGTGTAGAGGTGGTTCAGAATGAGAATAAAGACACAATTGTGGGAGACGATGTCTTTCATGATACTGAGTTGATTGAACCATATCGAGTTGCTCCATTGATTGACTTAGAAGAAAATTCAAATTTTCACATCTTCGATAATAGTCTTGTTGATGTTGACGTTGAGGAGTTATCAACGGACAAGCATAAATCTATGAAGATGATGATACCAATGTTATCAATGTTGAAGATTATAGTGGAGCTGATGATGACTCAATTGAAGAAGAACAAGATAATTCTGACTAACTATCAAAACACGAAAGTGTAATACAATTTTTTAGAATGTAATATTGTGAAAACCCTGGAAATTTATAATTTAAATATGTAGATGTGTAAACCCTCATGTAAACGTAAGACTTAAAGTGGTAATATTTCGATGAGTGATGAAAACAAAGATTAGAAATAATAGATAAATAATGATATATAATGGAAGAGATGACCTCTATAAAATGAATTTTGGTTTAGAATTCATAAGGACAGAGAAACTGGTAACGTGTTTTGATGGATAAAATAAAGAGAAAAATAACAAAATATTTTTAGGAAATAAGTGAGATAATAAAGAATGCATTATAATAAATGATAGTGCAATGAAAAAGGGTAGGACTGAAGGTGCAAGCACCGATTAAACTCAGTGACGTTATTTTGAAACGGTAATAAGCCCGATAAATAAATAAAGGTGGAAATCCTAAAATGAATACATTTCAAAATAATAAAATGACCGTAAAGGTTTAGAAGGATAATTGTTATGATTTTTGTTTGTGAAGATTGAACAAGAAAAATCTAGATTGTTTATGAAAAGTCATGAACTGAACAAGTTTATATTAGGAAGCAGAATTCTCAATCCAATCGTAGGATCGGGATGAAATTTTGCATAAAGTCTATTAATATGTTTTCCTACCTTGGTTAAATATCTCATCCCAATCAGAGTAAAACCAATAATACGTCGGTGGCCATATCACATGACTCCACCGTTGGATCATGCTACGTTTTGGATATGTTGTTCTTATTACACTTATCTCCTAACGGACTGGAGGGATTGGAAGCCACACACTTTATTTGACAGAAATCATCATCGGAAATGTCCTGAAAAACAAAAAGGAAATGCACCTGCAGGGCAATTTGGTCGCCGGATGATTTCTCTCTCTTCCACCGTTGGATCATGCTCATTCTTGGATATGTGGTGCCCCTAGATGTGTCCTTCATTCCGATGTTGAACAGAGAGAGAAATCATTCTCTGGAAAGGTTTCGTGCATGTTGAACAGTAGCTCGTCCATTTTCAGGTAAGCTCTGTTTTATGCAGATCTAGGGAGATCTAACCGTTGGATCATTATGATCTTTAGATATAGTATGCACAACTCTATGATATGTAGTCGGACCGTTGGGTTTAGAGCAATAATCAGAATTTGATGACTTATTGCCTTTTGAATCTATTGCTAGTTTTGGCAAAATGTAGCAAGCTTAATTAAATACATGTTTTGATGAAATTAGAATTGTGTGGGTGTATGTTTTATGGAAGACGTAATGGTAAAATATGTTCTTGTTATTAGTTTTATTATAGATTAATTGTGTATTCTTTATATGAGGGGAAGTATAATTATTGTGTAAGAATAGTAAGGAACATTGATATATGAACATGTTGATTGAATACAAAGCTAACTTGTTGGTTGTGTGGATATAAATGGGGTGGAATGGAACCATGAAGAAATTGAAATGAAAGAAATATGGAAAATAAAACATATTTAATGCTAGCCATAAGTATTTTTGGCAAATTGATTAGTTAATGAAGATTGTCATGGATTCCAACTAGTAGGGTGAAATTGTTGTTGTGATAATGATCTAAGAATATTAATTGTTAAGGTTTGCCGCATATGTTTAATTGCACGAGGAGAGAGCGAAAGAAAATGAATAGTTCATCATTTTGTTGTATTAATAATAATATTAGGAGAAATCCTAAAAGGAATGAGTTTCCTTATTTTTGGTCTAATCTTTGCTATATTGTAGAGGTAGGGAAATTGTTTGAATGTTTTGCTTTAGAATTGGTTTGAATTTGTGATTTAATGATGCCAAATGACCTTGGATGATGTTGTTTTTGCAATGAGAATAAGTTGGAAGTTGAAAAGGATTTCCAAGGAATGAAAATCCTCGTTGTCCAAAATTTTAGCTATAAAGGAGGGGCTATTATGATTGTTGATTGTGAGCCTTAAAACAAAATAATTTGGAGTTGGTTTCTTCATAAAAGTTGTATTTCCATGTTTTAGCCTTTCATAGAGATAAATCACGCCCAAAACTGAGTTTTACAGCTTTAGTTAGGATTAAGACACTAGATAGTGTTCTGGGTTGGTTAAGCTAAATAGATTGGAATCAGACAATTTTTAATCTTTGCTTGGAATTTGCTGTTGAGTGATGGTTTTGATAACAAAATTATAAGAATGAATATAAACATGAAAATGAGTAAGAGTATGAGATCTTAAAGAAAATTCCTTGTGATTGGTTTGAGAATACTAGTTGAATGAGAATTAAATGAAGATGTGATGTTGGTTGTATTGTTGATAAAAAATGAATCCCTGGTGGTACAGGGGAAGCTGTGGGGATTGGACAATTGCATGGAGTGGCAGCATGTGCACCTATTCAGGTACGTGATTTATCACCTCATTTTGTAATTATTAGTTTTTCTTAAATATTTGTGTTGTGTGTTTAATTGATGTTAAAAGAATGAAACAAATGAATAAGTTGAGTGATTATTTCAAAGCAGAATTATTGGTAATTTAAGAGAAATTACCGAAATTATTTGGCTAACAAAAGAGGTTAGTGACACGACCAAAAGATTGATGTCTTCTCCCAAGTGCAGGAGTGTCGAAGTAATAAATAACCCGGCAAGACCGGGGTCGAACCACAGAGAGGTTAATTGTATAAATTATAAATAACAACACAACAATTACAATAATAGCAACAATAACAACAATAATAATAACAATAACAGTAATAATAATAATAATAGTAATAATAATAATAATAATAATAATAATAATAATAATGATAATGATAATACTCAGTACGTGGCGTTGTTATACCTGAGAATGATCTAAAAGATCGGGTCACAGGTTTCCAGCTTATATACTGAGTTTATGGAAAGATCAAAGAGATATATTATATAATATAAACAGATTTCTGATGCGAATGAACAAGGCAAGACCAACAATGTCAGGATTCTTGATCAAACACAGAGCATACTTAACATACATAAAATATAACAAAAATGTAAATAATAATAATAATAATAATAATACTAGTAGTAGTAATAATAATAACAATAAAAAGAAGAGGAGGAAGAAATTAATGAGAACTTTGAGATGGAAGATTAATGTAAGGATTAAATAATGATAAAAATAAATGTCAAGGTTAGAGGATCCACCAATAGTATTTCAAACAAGTATAGTATAAACTCTTATTACTCAATTTGGAAACCACACACGAAGGAGGTTCCATTCGAATGATTTGTCATTAATAGCTCATTATAAATTATCAACATGATCATATTAATTATCTCATTTACATAACACCAAACTTTTAAATATTATCACGAATTCATGATGTTAATTGATGTTAACAACAAATCAAGTACCTTTCATAGCCCCAGGTGTAGGTAATACTATACGGTTGGGTTATGAGAGTGCCAAGCATTTGTTGTACCAAGTATTATACAACACAAATTTAGATTAACCATTTAACAAGCAAGGTATTAAGAATTAGTAAGATAAAAAGATAAGACATGTTAATATTAAACATTTAGGTCCATATTGAGTTTACACCATACTTGTTCTTACACCATTAGTGTAACCTTTTCACCTTGACATAATAAACTTAGCCAAACATAAAGAAGAAGAGAAACATAAATAAACAAAACAAGAACATAAATAAAATACAAGTTAACTAAGGAAAGGAAAGGAAATGAAAAGCATAAACAAGAAATTAATGAAAGCAAAACTTAAGAATTACAAAAATATAAAGAGAGAAAATAAAGAGCATGAACTTGATCTGAATAATCAAGCCCCTAAATACATGGCAAATGCCTCCTTTTATAGGCCAAAATTCGGAATTATTGATTTGATGACTAATTGTTGAGTGGGTGGCCACCTTTTGACTTGGTGAAAATCCTTATCTTCTTGTTTTAATAAAACAAAAATTCTAGCATCCAAACTGGGTCCAGATATCCAAATACAAGTTCTGCGAAATTCTCTTATCTTTCCAGCAAAAAAAAGATGAGGTCATTTGGACTTCTAGAACTCAAGATATGGGCTGAACACTGAATAGTGTTTGGGCTGCAGGACAGATTCGGACTTCTTCGTTGTTGCTATAATTTGGATTTGAAAACGGCCTTCGTAGATCTTGATATCCAAATGAACGTTGTAGGCCTATGTCTTATCAAAGCTCTGTAAAAATTTCAGATCATTTGGATATCTAGAACTCGAGATATGGGCTGGACACTGAACAGTGTTGGGCTGCAAGACAAATTCGGACTTGTCCTTTCTAAGCTTCACCCTTCTTTATCTTCAAAATTTCAGTAGTTGAATTCATCAATCAATCCTTTGATTTATGTGATATGCCTGCATTTAAGATGAACATTTACCATATATTAGGGTAATTTATAATATTAGACTTGTTATTATAAAACATGCTTTAGTTAAGGAGTTATTGATACTTTAAGTGCAAAATGATGATATAAACCCTTGATAAACATGTACTTTTAAGTACTAATCACACCCCCCAACCAGCTTATTACTAGTCCCTAGTAATCAAAGCGTTAAAATAGAAAAACAATTTGCAAGTTCCACAAAGCAAGGCATTCATCATTCAACTTCCATTAATCTATCCAGATAAACAAACTCTCATTTCTGCTTCATATTTCTTAAACAAGATATTAATAAATCTTCTTTTTATGTGCTCAATGTATGAAAACATATATGATGGGGCTATTATTGGAAGAAAACAATATGATGTTCTAATGTTTAAGGTTAACTTCCTTGGGTTGGGATCATTTTTCTTCTTTTTTTTTTCTTTTTTTCTATTTACACATACAACTTAAAACACAATGCATCTTTAACCCATGTAACGAGCTTTAGGCTAATGACTCCCAGACCAGTTGGTCTTAGGGCATTAGGTGTTGAGACACCTCTACGAGCTTAGCAACTCGGGTTGCAGATACTGATACGTAGATAGTGCAATGTTTGATTCCCTTAAGCTTTTCTCCTTAACCCATGTAACAAGCTTTGGGCCAATAACTCCCAAGTCAATTGACTTTAGGGTATTAAGTGTTAAAACACCCCTTCGGGCTTAATTGCTTAGGTTAGGGAGGCTACGAAACCAAACTTATCTACGTTTTTATTCATCATTATTATCACAATTTATTTTTATTTTTTGTTTTTTTTTATGCAAATTATGTACTATCCCTTTCCCTTAGTTATTACCTTTAACAAAAGAACATAAATAATGTAATAATCCAATGTGCAACCCACAATCATATGTTAAAGCGTGTGTGTGTGAAAATGAAGATTCAAGAATACTTGTTAAATGAGCATATGAGCAAAATCAAGTGTTAACAATATGAGAGTTTGTAGACTTAGATATTTCAAGAAGTATTATGATAGACCATGTTAAGAATGTTTACTAAGATGCGTCTCAAGAGTCACTTTAACAAAAGAACTCCTTTTACTCTGCCATCCTAGCAACAACAGTTTTGCAAATAGTTTATGAAATAGAAAACACAATTTTTTTTTTTTTTTACTACTACCCTTTCCCCCCAACCAAAATGAGACATTGTCCTCAATGTTTTAAGGTAGAAAGATAGAGTATAGAAGACATCACCTGAAATAACGAACACTGACAAACCTGAAACACACTTAAACAAATAGAAGAAACAACAAAACACAATAATAAAACCAAAAGACACAAAGTTTTTACAAACAAAGGCTCAAATCCAATCTAAGCTTTTTACGGCTTTCCTGAGTTGACCAATTTATGCGACTCATGGAGGGATTAATTACAGGGATGAAAGATTGTAGTTGGTCAACCAATTGTTCAGTAGTAGCAGCAGAGATTATGATTTGTCGTGCTGAAGATGTTAGAAACTCCTGTTCCACAGCATGATCAAGAAAAGACAAGAACTTATCATAAAAACCATTAACATTTAACAAACCTATGGGTTTATGGTGAATGTGCAGTTGGGCCCAAGAGGAAATATGAAAGATCTCTTCCAATGTGCCCAGACCACCTGGTAAGGCAATGAAGGCATCAGCATGGTTAAACATTGCATTCAGTCGATCAGACATTGTGGGGACTTGTAATTCCTCTCCAATTGTTTTTCCAATGATGTCCCCTTGTGCTAAAGCTTTGGGGACAATCCCCAAAACTTGACTACCTCCTACAGATGCAGCTATTGACACTCCCCCCATTAACCCAAGGCTACCTCCTCCATACACTAAATGAATCTTTCGCTCAGCTAGTACCTGACCAAGATGATTTGCTGATTCTAAAAACTCTTTTTCTTTCCCGGGACTGGATCCACCAAAAACACAAATTTTGTTTATGTGATTACTTGAGGAACCTGCCATTTCTACACACGTCTGTATTTGATGAATGTATGGGTTGAGTAGAAATAAAAGGAAGGAAGAGAAGAATTTATAGATGAGAAATTGAAAATGCAATCATACCACCTATATGTAGGCTAGCTGTAGTCGCACACACATACAGACACACACACACACACACACTCTCTCTTTATTAATTAATTATTTTGAAAAAGCATATATATGTACAGGTAGTTATGATTATGGCTCACATCTTCCCTTGGTTTTACGTCCAAGAACGGCTTAAACGCCCTCTATGGGTCGGGGATAGGCTTCCCATCCAGTTTTCTTAAAAACTGGCAAACAGGGTCTTTTTTAGTCAGATTCCCAAGACTAAGTCGAGCATGTTCTTTATGGAATTGGGGCCATAAATCATAAATTGCATGATGCACATCTCCACTAGGGTGCGTCTCAAGAGTCAATAGAAAATTATCTAAAGACCCCTTACTCAGGCCATCCTTAATGAATTGTATTTTATCTTCACGGTTTACAGATACCATTCCTAAAGAACGACATGTCGCATTACAAGTCCATCTGGCACATCGGTGACAGACTTTCAGTCGTTTTGCACGACGTTTCTTCACAAAAGTGCTTTTACCTGTTCCAGGCATGTATGAAATGAAAGAATTGGAGGACTCACCTGATAATCGGACCTTTGCTTCAATCAGCCAGCGAATATCTTCAGGAATTCCATGGTTCATTAACAACCTCAATCTTGCACATCTAGCACGGTAAATTTTTGTAATCGCATTCTGAGGCAGAGCAGGAAAATACTTTTTCAATTTTTCAAGAGTGGTGTCCATTTTCAACTGAGAATTGGGGGAGAGATTCAAAGAAAGAAGAAAGAGCAGAGAATTGCACAATTATATACACAGATATCAGTTATCATGGGAAACTGAAAGAACCGACTTAAAAGTCACGGAGTACCGTTATTCGCCATTTGACCGGGGTGAGAGAAACTAGCAAAACAAAAGATATACCAAAACAAACACAAAACAATGTGAGAAAAAGAATCAATCTTTATATACAGGATCACTCAATTCAATAGAGTCATTTTCAACTGAAAAATTGTCAAAATAAACTTTCAACCGATGCCCATTTACCTTGAAAACATTGCCATTCTTTAGATTTTCGATATCACAGGCCCCATATGGATACACATATTTCACAATAAAAGGACCACTCCATCTTGATCTTAGTTTTCCAGGAAATAAATGGAGTCGAGAATTATAAAGCAAGACTTTTTGACCAACATTGAATGTTTTTCGCAGAATTTTCTTATCATGAAACTCTTTGATTCTTGCTTTATGAATTCTTGAATTGTCATATGCATCATTTCTTATTTCCTCAAGCTCATTTATTTGCAATTTTCGCAGCTGACTAGCATCATCAATGTTTGAATTGAAAGCTTTGATAGCCCAATAAGCTTTATGTTCAATTTCCACAGGCAAGTGACAAGGTTTTCCATAGACTAGTCTATAAGGTGACATACCTAATGATGTTTTATATGCAGTTCGATAAGCCCAAAGTGCATCATTAAGTCTTAAAGACCAGTCTTTCCGATTAGGGTTCACCGTTTTCTCCAAGATTTGTTTGATCTCCCTATTAGCAAGTTCTACTTGTCCACTCGTCTGAGGGTGATAAGGGGTGGCAACTTTGTGTGTGATTCCATATTTCTTCATTAAAGATTCAAATGGCTTGTTGCAGAAATGTGTTCCACCATCACTTATCATGGCTCGAGGGATTCCGAATCGACTTAAAATGTTTTCTTTCAAAAAATTTATCACTGTTTTGTGATCATTGGTTCTACTTGGAATTGCCTCTATCCATTTTGAAACATAATCTACTGCGACCAATATATACAAGAAACCAAATGATTGAGGAAATGGACCCATAAAATCTATACCCCAACAATCAAATATCTCAATGACAAGAATAGGATTTAAAGGCATCATGTGACGTTTTGAAATAGATCCCAACTTTTGACAATTTTCACAAGTCTTGCAGAATGCATGTGAGTCTTTGAACATGGTGGGCTAGTAAAATCCACTTTGTAAGATTTTTGCAGTTGTCTTTCTTGATGAGAAATGACCCCCACATGCCTCAGAATGACAAAATTTAATGACACTACTTACCTCATTGTCAGGAATGCATCTTCGAAATATTTGATCAGGACAATATTTGAATAAATAAGGGTCATCCCAATAAAAGTTCTTCACTTCGTTCAAGAACTTTCTTTTGTCTTGGGTACTCCAATGAGCTGGCAATTGTCCTGAAACAAGAAAATTAACAATATTAGCAAACCAAGGCATCATAGAGACAGAAAATAAAGATTCATCAGGAAAGTAGTCATCGATTGGTGTGATGTCAGATCTTTAATCGGTTGTCAATCTTGACAAATGATCTGCGACAACATTTTCGGTGCCTTTCTTGTCTTTGATTGTGATATCAAATTCTTGAAGTAACAAAATCCACCATACCAATCTAGCGTTAGAATCTTTCTTAGAGAGAAGATATTTCAATGCTGCATGATCACTAAAAACAACAACAGGTGAGCCAACAAGATAAGACCTGAATTTATCACATGCAAATACTACTGCAAGTAATTCTTTTTCAGTGGTAGTGTAATTCATTTGAGCACTATTTAAAGTTTTACTTGCATAGGAAATCACATAAGGTTTCTTATCTTTTCTTTGTCCCAAGACAGCACCCACGGCATAATCACTAGCGTCACACATTATTTCAAAAGGTAATGACCAATCAGGAGGTTGAATGACAGGAGCAGAAGTAAGCAAGCTTTTAAGTTTAACAAAGGTTTTTTCACATTGTTCAGTCCATTCAAAAACAGTTTCCTTTGATAGAAGGTTACACAATGGTTTAGATATTACACTAAAATCTTTGATGAACCTTCTGTAAAAACCAGCATGTCCTAAGAATGATCTAACATCTTTAACAGATTTTGGTGTTGGTAAGTTGGCAATTAACTCGATTTTAGATTTGTCAACCTCAATTCCTGTCGATGAAACAATGTGACCAAGTACAATGCTGTTTGTTACCATAAAGTGACATTTTTCCCAATTCAGTACAAGATTCTTCTCTTCACACCTGTTCAAAACCTTTTCCAAGTTAGTTAAGCAACCATCAAATGAATCACCAAAAACAGAAAAATCATCCATAAAAATCTCAAGAAAACGTTCAACCATATCACTGAATATGCTAAGCATGCATCTTTGAAACGTGGCTGGTGCATTACATAACCCAAAAGGCATTCTTCGATATGCAAAAGTACCAAATGGACAAGTGAAAATAGTCTTCTCTTGGTCTTCCAATGCAATTTCAATTTGATTGTAACCTGAATAGCCATCTAGGAACCAATAAAATTCATGACCTGCAACTCTTTCTAGGATTTGATCCATGAAAGGTAAAGGAAAATGATCTTTTCTAGTCATTAAATTAAGTTTCCTATAGTCAATGCACATGCGCCAACCAGTAATAGTCCGAGTTGGAATTAACTCATTTTTCTCATTTGTTATCACAGTGACTCCAGACTTTTTAGGTACAACTTGGGTAGGACTTACCCATTTGCTGTCAGAAATAGGATAAATGATTCCATTATCTAGAAGTTTAATGACTTCATTTTTCACTACTTCTTTCATATTAGGATTAAGTCTTCGTTGCATTTCTCTAGATGGTTTAGCATTTTCCTCCAAATAAATCCTGTGTGTGCAAATCAAAGGACTAATTCCTTTTATGTCAGCTATGGTCCATCCTAATGCATTTTTGTGCATTTTCAGAGTCTGTAGTAACTTACCTTCCTGATGTGCATTAAGTTTGGAAGAGATTATTACCGGAAAAGTTTCATTTTCTCCCAAAAATGAGTATTTAAGATTGACTGGTAACGGCTTCAAATCAAGTTTTGGTGGTTGAACACTTGAAGGTATAGACTCAATTGATCGTGATGGCAATTCTTCAATTTGTGGTCTCCAATTACATGCCTTTGCTTCTTCCTGAAAATAAACCATTTGCAACTCGTCAGGTTCATCAATCTTAGTTTCACTAGAAGTGGTTTGAAATTGATCATGAACTAATTTTTCAATAAAGTCCACTTCCTGTAAATCATTATCATCTCCAGGTTGCTTGCAAATGTTGAAAATATTCATCTCCAATGTCATGTTTCCAAATGATTGTTTCATCAGTCCATTCCTACAATTAATCAATGCATTAGAAGTTGCAAGAAATGGACGTCCTAAAATAACATGAATTGAATTCCATGCTTCAATAGGTTGTGTATCCAAGACAATAAAATCTACAGGGTAAATGAATTTATCAACTTGTACTAACACATCCTCAACTATTCCTCTAGGCACTTTTACAGATCTATTAGCAAGTAAAAGAGTTACAGAAGTTGGTTTTAACTCACCTAGATTGAGACTTTGAAAAACCGAATATGGAAGTAAATTCACACTAGCTCCAAGATCAAGTAAAGCTCTTTCAATTTTATGTTCTCCAATAAAGCAAGAAATTGTAGGACAACCAGGGTCTTTATATTTCAAAGCATTATTGTTCTGAAGAATAGCACTTACTTGTTCGGCTAAAAAGGCTTTCTTTTTCACATTCAGTTTTCTCTTCACAATGCATAGATCTTTTAAAAATTTAGCATAGGAAGGTACCTGTTTAATAGCATCCAACAAAGGTATATTGATCCTTACCTGTTTGAAAATTTCAAGGATTTCAGAATTGTGATTGACTTTCCTTTGTTTGGTCATGGCATGAGGAAATGGAAGTGCTGGTGGAGAATCAATCTTTTCTTCACAATGTTCAAATTCAACCCCTTCCTTACCCTCAGAGATTGACTCATCATCTTTCTCACAAGGTTCAAGAGTGGGTTTTTCAATAACCTTACCGCTGCGAAGAGTGATGACTGATTTGACTTGATCCATGTGTTGGCTTTCAGAACTACTTGCATTTGCATTGTATTGCCCCTTTGGATTTTGCTGTGGTTGAGATGGAAACTTACCTTTCTCTTGAAAACTGAGAGCAGATGTGAATTTTGCAAGAGCATCTTTAAAATTTGTCATGCTTTGAGTAAGTTGAGTGTTGATTGTCTCTTGCTTTTCAATGAATGCATGCAATGTTTCCTCAAGATTTCTTCTAAGAGGTGGAGCATAAGGAGGTGCATATCCATGAGAATTTTGGAAATTATGGTGTGCTTGAAACGGTGGCTGTGTAGTTTGTGCATTATTGTTATCACTCTTCCAACTAAAATTTGGGTGATTTCTCCAACCAGGATTGTATGTTTGCGAGTATGGGTTATGATTGGGCCTTTGGAAACTGTTTAAGGCATGGGCTTGTTCATGGAGACATTCCTTGAAAGAAGGCAAAGTTGGACAGTTATTAGTTGCATGTTCATTTATTTCACAGATTTGACACACAATGTCTTGAACAGATTTTAATTGACCACTCTTTTTCAATTCTAGTGCCTCGACTTTTCTAGCTAAAGATGTAAACTTGGCTTGGAGGTCATGATCTTCCCTAAGGTTATACATACCTCCACTAGATGTATGAGGTTGGGTTTTACTTGGTGCCTCATAAGTGCCCTTAGTGTCCCAATTTTACGCATTTTCAGCTAGCAAGTCTAAGTACTCCATTGCTTCATTAGGGTCTTTATCTTCAAAAGTTCCATTGCACATCAATTCAACCATTTGCCTATCTTTAGGTGTTAATCCTTTATAAAATTGTGAAACCAATCTCCATGTTTCAAAACCATGATGAGGGCAAGTATTAAGCAAGTCTCGATACCTATCCCAACATTGGTAAAATGTTTCTCCTGGTTTTTGAGTGAAAGTGGTGATTTGTCTTTTGAAAGAGTTGGTTCTATGAGATGGAAAAAACTTCTTTAAAAACTGTTGTTGCATTTCATCCCAAGCACGAATGGATCCTGACCTAAGATTTTGTAGCCATGTTTTAGCTTTATCTTTTAATGAAAAAGGAAAAAGCTTTAATCGAATGGTGTTCATGCTACAATTTAAGTCATTATAGGTGTTACAAACTTCTTCAAATTCTCTCAAATGCAAGTATGGATTTTCTAGATCTAAGCCATGAAAAGAAGGTAAAAGTTGAATAATGCCTGGCTTAAAATTAAAATGAGATGCATCAGGAGGGAAAACTATGCATGAGGGTGCACTTGTTCTTGTGGGATTCATGTGGTCTCTAAGTGTCCTAACACGGTTATTCTCATTATTCTCATTATGAAGTAAATTTCAATTTGAGGGTTATTGAGAACCATTTTCAAAGCATTCATTTTATTTGCATGAATACTGATTTTATTTCGCATGAGAAAGCAATGCCTACCGATCCAGATTGCTTGCCTTTGATCAGAAAGGGCTTGATTAGGCACGTAATGTAGGCTTGGGCTTTTGGCTATGAAGAAAATGATATTTGTAGGCTCAAAAGGTGTTTAAGGGACTTTAAGACTAAGGATCACTAGTGCTTATATCCCAAACTCTTTTGTTCATACATTTTTGGACCTTGGAATTGATTTGTAAAATGGTCCACGGTGCCCCCCAGTGTTGGGTTGGGGCTCTTTCTCTTTGTTTTTGTTTTCTTCATTTGATTTTGAGCATCCTTGTATTGGCCTTGCTTTTTTTTTGCTCAAAATTTTTGGATCCTTTGGATTTTTCTTCATGCCCCCTAGCTTTGTATGGGCACCTTTGATGATTGAGAATTTTCTTTTATGCTCCCCAGGATTGTTTGGCCACTTGCATCGTTGAAGACTTTTTCATGCCCCCAAGAGTTATTTGGGCACTTTCAATCATTATGGATTTTTTGCACTTGCCCCCCATTGTAGGGTGTGATCCTAGCCAAGCTTATTTTTCAAGAAAAATTTATTAGGCTCAACAGGGGACTGCAAATGATATATTTCAGCCTTGTGAAAGGATTATCAAAGATGACATTTCTTTATCTCAAATGCATGCATTTAAGATCGGTAACCCTTGCTTTCATGCGAGTATACAATGTGATTTCTCATTATTCATTCAAATAAAATCAGCTTTTGAAGTCACTTCATGATTTTTTTTCCATGGTTTTCTAGGCATATGGTTACCTTTCTAAGGAATCACCTGAATTTCCAGAACTCGTTTGTTTTGGACAAACATCAACATGATCTCTGTTTTTGTACTAAACTTCGAATTCCCAAAAATCCTTATGAAAACATGGGTTTTTGAAGGGAAGAAAGAAAACACCAAAGAATTAGTGGTTTTGTGAGTGAAGGGTGTGCTCAGTATGTTATTTGCATGAACACAGAAAAACACATGATTTTATTAACAGGAAAGGCTCATTTAACAAAGAAAGTCTTGTGGCATTATGAGCCAAATAGCCAACAAGACTAAAACGGGTTAAAACAAACATGATCAAGCAAAATGCAATAATTGGGTAAGCTCCATCTTCTCATTCTATAGCAGAACTTTGTCCTCTATCCTAAAAGTGCACATTGCCTTCTTCGCATCTTGCTCTTGCCATTGGTGCTTTGAGGTTTCTAGAGCATTCTGCCTCTAGTGCATTCACCGATCTACTACCTGAAGCATGATTGGGTAGAGGGTTCGAGCTCATGTTTGGAGTTCCTTCGAGGGTGACCCATCTGACTTTAATCAGATGCATAAGCCTCTTCTTAAAGGCACTGCAAGTATGAATGTTGTGTCCCGCGGCGCCAGCATGGTATTCACAAGTAAGGTCGGGCTTGTACCAATTGGGGTAAGGTGGTTGTAAAGGTGTCAAGGGTTTAGGAGCTATACGCCCAATGCTCAGTAGCTTTTGATACATCTCATTTAAGAGCAATGGTAATGGAGGTAATTGTTCTTGGGTTTTTTGGTGTTTGGTTTGAAACTCAGGTTTTCTAGTAGGAAATGAAGGGTTGAAATTGATGTTGGCGATTTGGGGTGAAGTGTGGTAGTTTTGGAATGGGTTTTTCCTACCCACGTAACCACCTTCAACATAGTTGACCTCTTTCCTTTTACCCTCAAAGCCTCTTTTCTCAAGGGACACAAATATTCTACCACTTTTTACCCCTTGCTCAATGCGCTCTGCTACTGCCACAGCATCAGTAAATTGCTGGGCCGAACTACCCATCACATGCTTGTAGTATGGGTCCTTGAGTGTATTGGCGAACAGAGTGACCATCTCTTTATCTAGGAGCGGAGGATGTATTTGAGCAGCTAGGTCTCTCCACCTTTGAGCATATTCCCTTATGCTTTCCTTGTCCCTTTTCTCTAGATTGAACAGACTGGTTCTATCAGGAGCAATGTTCATATTGTACTTGTATTGCTTGACAAAAGCATCCACCAAGTCTTTCCATTTTTGGATATTTATGTTGTCCAATCTCATGTACCAACTTAATGCTGCCCCACTTAAGCTATCCTGGAAAAAGTGCATCAGTAGTTTTTCATCATGTACTACTTCTACCATTTTGTTACAGTAGGATTTGAGATGAGTCATGGGGCATTGCGTTCCAGTATATTTGATGAATTCAGGAACACGAAACTTTTTTGGGACAACCACATTTGGGACTAGACACATTTCTGCTACCCGTACTAGATTGTACAAGTCTACCCCTTCAATGGCTCTAATTCGAGCTTCCAACGCCGCCATTTTATCTTGACCAATGCCATTAGATGACTTGGTCTTATGGGACTCATTGGCAAATGGATCTATGACTACAGGGGCTGGTGTCAATGGCGTTGAGTGCACAAATGCTGGATTGTGTAGAGGTTCTTGACCATGTTCACTCATTGTTTCTTCGGGTTGAGCCATTGTTGGAGGCTGAACAGAAATAGCTGGCCGATTGGAAGGACCTTCACCAAAGGCATTTCTCAGTGTATGCTCGAGTAAGCTAGTGAGGCGAGCCACGCTTGACTCTAACTCTTCTTGGAAATGAGCGTCACGGTGAGCACGCTCTTTACCTTCCATGTTTCTTGCTCGGAGTCGTGTGGTAGGCTCTTTAGGGACCTATATTTCAACCTGATGCAAATGTGTATGATATTTACAATGAATGGATGTATGTGTGTGGATGCAAATGTATGTACATGCATATTTGGTATGAATGGAAAAAACCCATGCAAAATGAATAACAAGAAAGTTCATGCTCTAAAGGAAGGTTCTAGGTTATTACATGATAGGTAGGCTTTCTACCTAGTCTTGAAAAGGTCTATGAACTACCCAGTGACCACCTCACGTGAAGGCAGTGTAAGGGTTTACAAGGAATGGTTGGGGCACAGTGTGACCGCCATCACCAAGTAAACACTCAGCTCATAGTTGGATGTTTCACGAATCTGAACCCCGACTAAAAGTCATGAGGCAGACCGCTACTCCCCACTTAACCTAGAATCGAGTTTTATTTGCAAAATGCATGCTACACTAGTAAAAATGCAAGCTAAAATTAAAGACCAACAAAAGGAAAATAATCAAACAATCAATGCTTAGTCCAACTAGACATGGCTTTCCCCAGCGGAGTCGCCATTCTGTCGCACGTCAAAATTCCCGTGGCGTCCGCTGGCAATTTTTTATTATTTGTGTTTTGCTTGGTTCGTTGGAGTCGCCACCTAGTATTATGGTCACTAGGAACCTGTGGTCTGCAAGAGTCTGAGTAAGGGACTGGTTGTGCAAGGGGAAGACGCATCACCCCCAGGTCACCCTACCTAAGGGACTGCCATTCTGTTGCATTGTTGTTTGATTGTTTTTCTAGGTCAAATTTCTATTCGTTGGTCTTTTCTAAGGTTCAAGGCAGATCTCACTTCGTGAGGGAGTCTCTACCTTATTGGGTTAAATCCTAACCATTCTAAAGTCTGAATGACATTTATTTACCCCTTGTATCTTTAATACTTAAGGGTGTACTTTATCATGTAATTTTACACCTTTCAAGTGTTAAAGTCTACATCTGGATCCTAGAAAAAAAATAGAAAAAGGTTTTTGATATTTTGGCCAAACCCTAATGGATAATCATAAACTAGTTATAATATCCATTTTTTATGGATTTTCAAAACGTGGGAAACATGCAATGTTTTTTGAAAAAAACATGCTTGGAGAGCCCGTAAACCTGATTTTTATTGGGTCCACCTGACGATCCAGCCTCCATCCACAAATCCGGATCGAATTCCGGATGGGTCGAAGGATCGTCCCCGTATCTCTCCCTCAACCGATTATTATAGGTCTCCTGAAAAAAAATCATCATATTCAATTCAATAAAACATAATAATAACTTACAAAATAAAATGGTTGAACAAACATACCACAAACTGTTGAGCACGGTTGTCAACGAACTGTTGGGTCCCCTTTTGGCGGTCATGACTCCGCACGTGCGTCTCCACAAACAGCTCCATAGGGCTCGGCTCACGTCCAAGAGACGTAGCCTATAATGAAAAAAAAATTATTAACAACAAATTAATTGAATGATATATTTCATTTAAATTAATCTTACCATTCGTTTCGCATGTGCAGCAAACGAAACGGAGCCGCCGGTGTGCGTTGTCACCGAGCCATGAATTGGCCGATTCCGGTTGCCAGCACCGGACTGTGAGCGTCGAGTGAACCGCTCAGACGTCACGTGCTGAAGATAGTGCGGCCATATATCTTCCGGGATGTATATCGGTTTGAAATCCCTCCAAACCGCAACATCGTTCCAGCCTTCGAACCCCTTATCCCTCGCTGTTTTTTTTGCTTTTTTCTGGGTGTCATACCAAAAATCACGCAACCTAATTCACGCACAAAAAAATTACATTTCGAAACATAAATAATTATTTAAAAAAAAGTCGTATTGTTTTCGATGTTACCTAATTGCCGCGTGATTTTCCCACACCCTCCTCACAACAGTGTCATGTTCATCGTCCCAGCAGAATCGATGCAGTATATAAAAAGATAATTTTTTAAAATGTTAATAATTTATTTACAATTATAACTAGAATTTATTAGAAATAAGCTGAAAATTATATATTAACACGAACCTCAAATCTACGAAACCATGCATTGATTTGAGGCATCCATTCAGGATGCCTGGATATCTGACTCCATGGAAACAATGGAATCTCCATCGACGCTTTAAACGCCGATGATATTACTCGGGCGGCCTCAATGTTTGTGAACCTGAAAAGAAATGAAATTAATTTGTGATTACTTCATAAATTATGTTTTAAATTTGTTTTTTTTATAAAAAAAAAACTAAAACCTTAACAAACTTACATTGAAAGATCGTCCTTCCACTGTGCCTCGTACTGGCTGGTAAATTGATTCCGCTGCGAAGGCACGCCGCTTCTGCGATGTGAAACATCGCTGGAAGAGGCAGCATCGGTTGACGGCGCAGGTGGTGTAGGTGCCTCTTCTTGAGAGGCACCTAAGGAAACATCATCATCGTTGCTAGACGAACTTGATTCGACTGGACGTGAACGACCAGCTCTGGTTTTCATTTTGCGCATCTAAACAATTTTATATTAATAATTGTATAATAAAATTCAAAAGTTAAAAAAAAATCGGCAGCACCTCCCCTATACTGGACACTACCCAAATCCACAAACCTGCAAATATTAACAATAGCCACAACCAATTGAACCAATCTATACTAATTATTCCAACATATTCAACTATTAATCCTAAGATAAATTCAACGTTAACAATTACAATTCACAAATTAATCAATAATTATATTCAAAACAATAAAAAATATGACAAAATAAATTCAATAAATTCAACAAATTAATCATTTTAATTCAACATTAACAATTATAATTCAACAAATTAATCAATAATTATATTCAAAACAATAAAAAATATGACAAAATATAAATTCAATAAATTCAACAAATTATAATTCAACAAATTAATCATTACAATTCAACATTAACAATTATAATTCAACAAATTAATCAAAAATTATATTCAAAACAATAAAAAATATGACAAAAATAAATTCAATAAATTCAACAAATTAATCATTATAATTCAACATTAACAATTATAATTCAACAAATTAATCATTATAATTATGACAACAAAACAATAAAAAATATTCAAAAAATTCAAGGAAAAAAAAAACCTACATCAATAAAAGGAACGAAATATACATACCTTAATAATATGACAAATTCAAAACTTTATCTACATTACCAAAAAAAAACACTAAAACAACAAAATAACAAAAATAAAAACAACTAAAAATAAATTAAAAGTAAATAAATTAAATTGGAAATCGATAATTATTCCAACAAACGCAATTATTAATTCTAAGGTAAATTCAACATTAACAATGTTAATTCAATAAATTAATCAATAATTATATAGGCAATACAACAATAAATTATATTCAATAAATTAAAAAAAATATAGACTAACAATTAAATTAACAAATATTCAACAAATTCAAAAAATTCAAAAAAATTCAAAAAAATTCAAATATTCAACTTTAACTAATTCTAAGTTAAATTAACTAATAACAATTCTAACAACACAACAACAAACAATATTCAAAAAATTCAAAAAAAAAACCTACATCAAGAAAAGGAAAGAAATATACATACCTTAATACTGTGTCAAATTCAAAACTTTATCTACATTGCAACAAAAAACACCAAAACAACAAAAATAAAAACAACTAAAAATAAATTAAAATAAAATAAAATAAAATAAAATAGAAAAAAAAACACATACCTTTTAATATAATGAAGATTTACAACACCAAATCTTGCTAGAGATTAAAGGTGAAAGTGTTTAAGGATTGATGGGAAAAAAATGAAAAATCTGAGGTGAAAAACGGAGGAGAAGCGAAGCGGCGGGGAGAAGAAGAAAAAATGAGGCGAAGTGGCGGGGGCTGGAACTTATAGGGCAGTTTTACCGACGGAATCACCGACGGAATTAAAATCCGTCGGTAAAAGGTAAAACATTCCGTCGGTAACCGGTCAAAAATCCGTCGGTATTTTTTGAATTTCGCCCTGACTTTTTAAAAGCCCTCCATATTTTTCGCCGTCCATCGGTGATTCCGTCGGTAATTATGACACGTTCAGAGGCGCATTAATTCACACACTTTGGAAATTGCGCGGTCCGTCGGTATTTCTGTCGGTAATATGTGTGACCGACAAATTACCGATGGACCTATTCCGTCGGTATTAGCGTCGACAAATCTATCGGTGAATCCGTCGGTGATTGTGGCATTTTGTTCTCAATATTTTTGAGCTTACTGTGAGATGCCAATGGACTATAATCCGTCGGTAATCCCGTCGATGATGGTGTTTTTCGAACTCTCTGTGATATGCCGACGGGTTTCATTGCGTCGGTATATCCGTCGGTGAATATGGCATTTTGTTGTAATTGTTTTTGAACTCTCTGTGATATACCGATGGATTTGATTCCGTCGGTATAGTTGTCGGTGAAGCCGTCGGTAATGTCGTCGGTGTTGGTGGCATTTCACGTAAATATTTTTGAACTCTCTGTGAGATACTGACGGCTGGTTTTCCATCGGTATTGACGTCGGTGATTGTGGCATTTTGTTGTAAATATTTTCGAACTCTCTGTGAGATACTGACGGATGGTTGTCTGTCGGTATGGACGTCGGTAAGTTTGCATTATGCAGGAAAGGTTGTCTTTGTATTGCCTATTTACCTTCCTGCAATAACTTAACTGATAAACTGTCTATCACATAAAACAATAACCACATTGCTTAAACAATAAATATTTTGTTTTACAAAATACATCATCAATAATCTAAATTACATGAGACAAATGTTTTTACATAGGGCTTCATTTTCATAATTAGTCAGAATTTTCTTCTTCTTCCTCATCAATTGAATTGTCATCATCTTCATCGCAATCTTCAATATGGATATCATCTTCTTCATCGACATTTTCTTGTCCGCTGGAGCTGAGAACAACATTCAACTCCTCTCTGTCAATATCAACAAGACTATCATTGAGAACTCGAAAATTTGAATTTTCTTCCAATTCAATCGAAGGAGCAACTCGATATGGTTCAACCAACTCACAAACTTGAAAGACTTCATCTCTTACACTTGTGTCTTCGTTCTCATCCTGAACAACCTCGACCCAACCCTGTGGTTTCGTTTTTAAAACGGACAACCAATCAACTCTTGAACGATCCTTTCTAAATAAAGGGGTGTATGTGTAATAAACTTGTTGACATTGCTTTGCGAAAACAAAGACATCGTTTATGTTGCGGAGTCTAGCTTTTGAGTTGATTTCGACCAGACCATGGTGCGGATCAACTCTGATTCCTCTGTCCGTCGTGTCATACCAATAGCATTTGAATAAAAACACTTTATTCTACTCGCTATGATATTGCAGTTCGACGACCTCTTCTAATCTACCATAGTAGTCAACTTCTAACTGGCTACTTGTGGATCCCTTAACACAAACACCACAGTTGTATGTCTTTCTTCCTTGTCCGTATTCTTCAGTATGGAAAACATATCCATTGACAAAATACCCTTGTAGCACTTAACTTTTCTTTCAGGGCCGAGGCTTAGTGAAGACAATGACTTGGGCGCACTCCTTCCCATTTGATAAACCTTGTAAATATATGTAATTAAATGTACATCAATACACGGTAAATGAACGAGAATCTCGTAATGACATGCATACGTTAGAATGAGTTTGTGATAGTGCTTACATGTGTTCTGAACCATGTGGTAAATTGTTCATCTTGTAATTGAAAGATCTGGGATTCGGTCAGCTGCGAGTTATTGGAGAGCAAATATTGTCGATGTTGCCTACAAGTGATAATGAGTGTATGATATTACAATATATAATTAATAGTATATTACTGACAAAGTTTAATTAGTATTACACATATATAGACTTACTGAATAAATGGTCTCAGCTCATCACAGTTAAATAGAACATAGTTGTGTGCTTGTTTGAATTCTATTTCCGACAAATATCTTCCTCTTACGGCGTTTTTAGGTGTGGGTCGTCCAGTATTGGAAAATATTGACAAGTTCCCACTGGAAGGCACTTCACCGCCATCGTCATGCCGTGGAGCGCGATTGATTCTTGTTCTCAGATGAGGTTCGAAATAGTACGAGATAAATGTTGATATCTCTTCAACAATATAGGCCTCAGATATCGAAGCCTCAACATGCGCCTTGTTCTTAACGTTTTTTTTTAGATTAAATAAGTACCTGCATTGAAGTACAATTCAAGTATTTTCAAATAAGAAAAACATAGAAAATACTTTAAGATATGAATTCCATTGCAACTGTAATATCTCACCGTTCGAATGGGTACATCCATCTATACTGGACTGGTCCTCCAGCTTTTGCCTCGAACGGTAGATGTATAAGGAGATGCTCCATTGAGTCAAAAAATGAAGGAGGGAATATCATCTCAAGTTTGCATAGTGTCTCGATGATATTCGTTTGAAGCATCTCAATGTGCTCAACATTCATCTTGCTGGAGCATATATCTCTGAAGAAATGACAGATCTCCGTTAGTGCATCCCATATTCCCTTTGGCAACAAATCACGAAAAGCTAATGGGATGAGTGTTTGCATAAACACGTGGCAGTCATGGCTCTTCATTCCATACAATCTGCAGTCCTCTATGTTAACAAGCCTTGATATGTTCGATGCATGTCCATCCGGGAAACGCAGACTCTTAAGCCATTTGTAGACTAGTAGTTGTGTGTTTTTCTCTAACACGAAGCTTGCCCTTGGTTTTGCAACCCGTGACTCGTCATAAACCAACTCCATATTTTTATGGTTACAGTATAAAGCTATATCCAATCTAGCCTTCATGTTGTCCTTTGTCTTCCCCTTCACATCCATGATGGTGTTGAAAATATTCTCAAACACGTTCTTTTCGATGTGCATGACGTCAAGGTTATGGCGGAGAAGATTAGTCTTCCAATACGGAAGCTCCCAAAAGATACTTCGCTTTACCCAATTATGGGTCAAACCAAAACCAGGAAACTTTTGCTTACCTGATTGAAGGCCAAACACAATGTCACCGTACTCTGATACAACATGATGCAATTCTTCACTAGAAAGACGCGGGGATGCAGCATCTTTTTCAACTCTACCAACAAAGAAATCTTTTCTGTTCTTTCTGAACCTGTGATTAAGTGGCAAGAAGCGACGGTGACAGTCAAAAAAAGAAGCTTTACCTCCGTTTGCTAGCGTGAATGCCTTGTTGTTTTTCATGCAGTATGGACATGCGAGTTTCCCATGCGTGCTCCAACCAAAAAGCATTCCATAAGCTGGAAAATCACTGATAGTCCACATCAAAGCCGCCCTTATAAGGAAATTTTGTTTCCTCGATATATCATAAGTCAGAGATCCGGAGGACCACAACTACGCCAGGTCATCTATCAACGGTCGAAGACAAACATCTATATTCCGCCCCGGGCTGCTTGGACCGGGTATGACAGTAGATAGAAACATGAACTCCGGCCTCATACACATTCCCGGTGGCAAGTTATAAACTATGAGAATGACCGGCCAACAAGAATAGGGAGCAGCAAATGACCCAAATGGGTTGAACCCGTCTGTACACAACCCAAGTCGAACATTCCTTGATTCAGTAGAAAAGTCAGGATGAACACTGTTAAAGCGTTTCCACGCTTTGCCATCAGAAGGATGCACCATCACACCATCAACGGCATCGTGTGTTTGGTGCCATGTCATGTGCTTAGCAGTCCTTGGTGACATAAATAACCTCTGCAGTCTAGGTGTGATCGGGAAATATCTAAGTTTTTTATATGCCACTAGAGTCTTCCCCCTGCCAGTTCTGGGTTTGTAACTGGAATGCCCGCATGTCATGCACTCGGTCATCTCAGCATTTTCAAGGTAGTATAACATGCAGAAGTTAGGGCACATGTCAATTTTCTGGTATCCTAAACCGAGGGGTTTCATCATGGACTTCACAGCATAGAAGTTCTCTTTGAGCCTGTTCCCTTCAGGTAAAATGCTTCTTGCCCAATCAATAATTTTGTCATCCCCGGCCTCACTCAACCCGTGATCTGACTTGATGGTTAACACCTGTGCCACAGCCGATAATTTATTGTGGTTTGTGCAGCCATCCCATAATGGTTCGTCAGAATCTTTCAACAAATCAAAAAACCTAGCTGCCTCTTCATTAGGTTCTTCTTCTACGATTGGACATTGATTCATATTATCTTGATTCATTCTCATTGCATCCATAACCATGTTTCTGTAAGGATTAGTGTTGTCATTTGCCGCTTCATGCACGTTGCTAGCACTAGAAGTTGACCCAACCACCATTTTTCCCATTCTCCTATTACTAACAAATACCTCTCCATGTGCATACCAACACTCGTAATCCTCCACAAACCCTTTGTGTAGAAGATGCATCATTACAACATCTAGATGCAGATACTTTTTATTTTCACACTTCCTGTGTGGACACCTAATACCGCCTCCAGTAAAATTTCTGGGAATAGATGTTGCGAAATTAATAAAACCCTGAACCCCGTTACAATAATCCATCCTCCGCAATCCTTGGGGTGAATCTAGATACATCCATGAACGATCATCCATGACTTCTATCGAACCTCTATAAAAAGGACCCATTAAGCAAGCTCTTAATTATTTCAAAACATAACATGTAATTCGGTAATTCTACACATTAAGTTGTAACAATTTACAAACAAATACAATCTTACAAAATCTAAAACAAACCATAACAAGTATAAAATTATACATTCATATACTACAAGTTTGTTTGAGAAATAACAATAAAACATGTACATCTACTAAAAAAAAATACATATACTAAAAAAACAATAAAATTGACATTTAAATGTTAAAATTTTAAAAGTTAGAATTACTTACAAAAAATGATAAAATCCATCGGTAAATCAGAACACGGATGCTGTGACCACAAACCTTCAACAAAATACAACTTGTTATGCTGAGATGAGGAAGATTTTTGTTTTGGGGCGAGGGGGGGCTGGTTATTTGCAGATGGGGAGGGTTAGGATTAGGAAGAAGAAGGAGAAATGGGGGAGGAGAGTGTCGGAAGAGTGGCCATATATTCGCTGTTGCCGACGGATTTACCGACGGTTTTATTCCGTCGGTGACTACGTCGGCGAACCCGTCGATAATTCTGACGGGCAATCGACACGTCACCGCACGGACCTGCTATTCAAATCCCTCGGTGATTCCGTCGGTATTTTTAATGATGCACCGGTCACGTCACCGGTACGGATCTAGCATTTCAAATCCGTCGGTGATTCCGTCGGTATTTTTGACGGTGAACAGGCCCCATCACGCGTACGAGCCCTAGGTTTTAATTCTGTCGGTAAAATCACCCGCCAAAACCTTGGCGCCATCTACCCGCCCTTTTTTCATAAATTCTAAATTTTCGGTCGGTAATTACCGACCGAATCACCGACGAATAGTTTCCGTCGGTGATTTCGGCCAAAAAATACTGACCGAAAAAATTCGGTCGGTGAGTCCGTTGGTATTTAGCGAATTTCTGGTAGTGACAGATTCGGTCGGTATTCCACCCCATCACCGACATATTCACCGACGGAAATAATCCGTCGGTATAAACTTACCGACGCATTTACAGACGGAAATATTCGGTCAGTATGAAATATCACCGACACTGTTACCGACGGATTTAGTCCGTCGGTATTTACATAACACCGACGGAATATTTTCCGTCGGTATATTCCAAGCGGGAAACTTTTTTTTTTTGGCGCGCACGGTCCATCGGTAAATGTTTTTTTGGTATTTCCGACCGATATAGCGACGAAATGTGGAATCACCGACAAAAGGTATTCCGACGGGAGTATGCCGTCGGTGATATAGTCGGTAAATAATTTACCGACGAACTTTCTATCACACACCGACGGAATATTTCCGTCGGTAAAACTGTGAAATCTTGTAGTGTTTGTATTAGTTTTATCCACCAACATTTTGTTATTTTTTTGTATTTGCTTGATATGAGATTTTTCTATGATTTTGAAAGTAACAAAGATTAACTCGGTCTTTTTTATTTCATCTTTATTATATCTAGCTTTTTAAAATTAAATTTTATTTTTAATTAAATTAATTTAATTTCAGAAAACAGATTTTGTCCAATTTGAAAAAACATCTCTGAACATTCAAATTAAGCTGTCTTTAGGGTCAGGAGAAAAGAGATATAAGTGCAAAGTCATTGCTTTGCGTAAGTATTACTTTGCCAAGAAACAACAATTCAGTTTGCACAATTTGAAGTCAACAAGGAGTCTTGTTTAATATACTTTACCGCGTTTCCAACACTCACTCACTCTTGTTGTTTCTTGAGATTTGATTTCGTCTTTACATGTTTTACACGTCTTATGTCAGTATACAATCTAGGATTCGTTTATCTATAAATATGCTAACAATGTCTTTCTTCATTCCTCATCTCTCCCAAATAGACTTTGAATCCTGTAAGGCCAGCCAAACATGGGGTTTTCACCACTGTCCCTCTCCCAATCTCTCTCTTTCATTCTGTTTCTCTTCCATTTCCATTCAACAATTTCTTCACCTCATTTCTGTGCTCTTGACCAAAGTCTTTCTTTGCTCCAATTCAAAGAGTCCTTTTCCATTAAGAGCTCTGCTTCAGGGCGTTGCCACCATCCCAAGACAGAGTCGTGGAAAGAGGGTACAGACTGCTGCTTGTGGGATGGAATCTCTCATGCAGCATGCTTTATGGCACCCTCCATCACAATAGCACCCTCTTCTCCCTGCATCATCTTCAAAAGCTCGACCTCTCTGACAATCATTTCAATAGCTCCCATATTTCTTCTCGATTTGGCCAGTTTTCCAATCTGACACATCTTAACCTAAATTTCTCAGTCTTTGCAGGTCAAGTTCCATCGGAAATCTCTCATCTCTCCAAATTGGTTTCACTTGATCTCTCTGACGAATCTGTCCTCTTCTTTGTCATCTCTTTCCCTCAGTGGTTGTGGATTGCACGGGAAGTTCCCAGGTAATATCTTTCTCCTCCCAAACCTTGAATCACTGGATTTGTCAAACAATGAAGGCCTCACTGGCTCATTTCCTTCGTCCAATTTGAGTAATGTCCTCTCTCTGTTGGATCTTTCTAATATAAGAATTTCAGTTTATTTACAAAACAACTTAACCAGTAATCTAAAGTCATTAGAATATATCTATCTTCGTAATTCTAACATTATAAGTTCAGATCTAGCTCTACTTGGTAATCTCACACAACTGATTTTTTTAGACCTTTCAGATAACAATTTAAATTGTGAGATCCCATCGTTACTTGGAAATCTTGTACACCTCCATTCCTTGCGTCTCGGTGCTAATAATTTTATAGGTCAAGTTCCAAATTCTTTAGGTAACCTAGTCAATCTTTCATATTTAAATTTATCCAATAATCAACTAGTAGGCCCTATCCATTCTCAATTAAATACCCTTTCAAATCTACAATATGTCTTTTTATTCAAAAACTTGTTCAATGGACCAATACCATCCTTTTTGTTTGCTCTTCCTTCTTTACAATATCTTGTCCTTCGTAACAATAATCTCATAGGAAATATAAGTGAACTCCAACAGTACCATTCATTGACATACCTTGATTTGAGCAATAACCACTTGCATGGTCCGATCCCAAGTTTGATTTTCAAACAAGAGAACTTGGAAGTTCTTATTCTTGCATCCAATAGTAAATTGACAGGTGAGATTTCTTCTATTTGCAAGCTGAGATACCTTTAAGTCCTGGACTTGTCCAACAACAGCTTTAGTGGTTCTACGCCACAATGTTTGGGCAACTTCAGCAACATGCTCTCGGTATTGCATCTAGGTATGAACAATCTTCAAGGCACCATCCCTTCAGCATTTTCAAAGGATAATAGCTTGAAATATCTCAACCTCAATGGAAATGAATTAGAAGGGAAAATATCATCGTCTATCATCAACTGCACAATGTTGGAAGTTATTGATCTTGGCAAAAATAAGATTGAGGATACATTTCCCTACTTTCTAGAAACGCTTCTGAAGCTACAAATTCTTGTCCTAAAATCCAATAAACTCCAAGGTTTTGTGAAGGGTCCGACTACATATAATTCCTTCTCTAAATTACGGATTTTTGACATCTCTGACAACAATTTTAGTGGGTCATTGCCAACTGGGTATTTCAATAGTCTAAAAGCAATGATGGCCTCGGATCAAAACATGATTTACATGGGGACAACAAATTACACTGTCTATGTCTATTCCATAGAAATGACATGGAAAGGTGTAGAAATTGAGTTTATGAAGATCCGAAGTACTATTAGAGTACTAGATTTGTCAAATAACAATTTCATTGGAGAGATTCCAAAAACGATCGGAAAGCGTAAAGCACTCCAACAGCTCAACCTTTCTCATAATTCCCTTACAGGTCATATCCAATCATCATTAGAAAATTTGACCAATTTGGAATCATTAGATCTATCTTCAAATTTTCTTACCGGAAAGATTCTAACGCAGCTGGTTGGTCTAACATTTCTTGCAATCCTAAACCTTTCACATAACCAACTTGAGGGCCCATACCAAGTGGAGAGCAGTTCAATACCTTTAATGCTCATTTGAAGGAAACTTGGGTTTATGTGGATTTCAAGTACTAAAACCATGTTATGAGGCACCATCATTGCCTCCATCAAGCTTTGATGAAGGTGATGATTCAACATTGTTTGGAGATGGATTTGGATGGAAAGCTGTGACAATAGGGTATGGATGTGGGTTTGTGTTTGGAGTTGCAACAGGATTCGTTGTGTTTAGAACAAAAAAACTTGCATGGTTTCTTAGGATGGTTGAAGATAAATGGAATCTCAACAACAAAAAAACAAAGAATGTTGGCAGATATGGTGCTAGAAGAAACTAAATAATGCAATTGATATTTTCAAGTAAGTTTTGCAAGCATTTGAGTTTTCAAATATTATATTCACAGTTTTTGTTAGGCTATCTTTTCTCTACAATTTATTTGATCAGGCAACTAATTTTGCAGTACAAACAAGATATCATGTTGATCTGACACGGAAACAGCACTATGGTGGCAGATCGGGTGTTACTTCTATGAAAAAGATTCCATGTATGCAAGCAATAGTTTGTGTAAACTATAAAATCAATTATGTTTTAGGTCCTTTTTTACATGTTTATTTCCTTATTCTCGATCACATAAATCAATCTCCCTTTCTTGGAGTATTTTAAATTTTATAAATAGATTTATAAAAATTAAAACAATTTCTGATTTTTGTCTGTGAATTCCAGTCAGAATCTTCAAGCTATTCAGAAGCAATTCCAGCTGGTCAGATCTTTGTCTTTTTTGAAACTTCTTGGTCTCAGTTTCTGATGTTGCAAGTCTAGGGGCTTCTATTGATGGGCTTCCTTTTGCCTCCTACGGTTTTCTCTATGTTAGTGTCTTGGTTCTCTTATTTTTAAGTTGTCAAAGGTTGTTCTGTGAAGAGTTCATGGTTGGTATTTTGTTTCGGATAAGAAGAAGCAAGATGGAAAGATTTTGTTTTTCTTCTTCTTCTCTGGATGTTGGTAGAAGTCTGTTTGACTGCTCTTCCTGGTGTGGCTCCAAATCTGCATCTTTTAGCTGCTTTTTTATTTCTTGGTTTCAAATATGTATATTGTAGCGGCTTTTTGTTATTCTCGTTTTCTTGGTATGTTGTTCATTTCATTGCATAGTTTTTGTTGAGGTGTCCTGTAATCAGAATCTCTATGTTCCCGTCATCTATTGGCGTCTTCTAATGCAATATTTTACTTCTCAAAAAAAATAAATTAAAACAATTTTGTTCTCACAACAGCAGCAATTTTTGCAAACAAAATAGAGTAATTCTATAACTTGTAAGTCATAAATGACTATTAAAAAGAGTAAGAAACCCATATCAACATGGACAAACAATGTTCCACAACTCTGACACAGAGACAAAATCATCAACAAAATCAGTCAATATTGGTGATTGGCAAATTTATATCTAAAGCGGGAAAAAAAAAAAAAGAAGCAAGATAGGTATTAATACCACGTTAAGAGCTCTATGCTACAGAAAATCTGCAATTTTGAGTCGCCTAAAAACAACATATTCTACTTACAGCATTTCAGAATAGGAAAAACATTAAGATAATTTAAAATACAATTTCTCTTGGCCTGATATCAAGAAAAAACAAATAAATATTTCAATGGTCCTGATTATCCGACTGAAGATTCAAGATTTGAGATACTACGAGTATAAAGAGCACTTTAGTTATGGCTTGAACATGATAATCATCTGACTACCTGGCCACCTCCTATTCTCATTTGATAGTCTTGGACGTACGTATCAACTTTTTCACAGGGTTCGGGTAAGACTGCCCACAAGAACGTGCCAAGAACTCTCTGCAAGTCTGACTGGGACCATGGCCTTGGTGCATGAGAAAGAATCTCAATGAAGAAACTCAAACAATGGAAAGATAAAATCCATTGTAGTTCATAATAACAATTACCAAAACTTTAGTATCTCATGAGGAACCATACTATCTCATATCCATTGCAATGGAAGTCATTGGTTTTGGATAGAGCACAACAGGGAACAATTACCAAAACTTTTCCATGACACCCTCAGGCATGCATGGGATTTCTTTGCAAATATTACGAATCAATAAAAATACCTTGAAGAATTAGCTGCGATTATAACAAATCACAGGTGAGAACTATATAGTTGAATATGCTATAAAATAACTGATGGAAGCATGGAACCACACGATGATAAATATATACTCACACTAGATTTTGTTTCTCTTGTTCTCCTTATCCAATAGGTCCCTAATAGGAAAATAAGCTACTTTCTTGCAAGGTTCAAGAAAATCTGAACTAGTGTAGCCCTCACACAAACTTGCTATGTAGACAAAGTCAATTTTGCTTTTGATTTCCCCCCTCTTCAAAACGACCTTCAGGATCTCAGCCCTCTCTTTGATTAGGTATCCCAATTTCAAAGGCTGAGGAAGATGCTGAAGGATTGCTTCATCGAGTTCTCAAGGTCAGTTGATTGCAGCAAGTACCATCTCTTGTGCGTTCTCTATAAGAATATTATCACTGAGTCCGCCCAGGCCAGGCCCATGAATAAATCACTTTCACAAATCTTACATAAAACACATTCTAGCAAGTCACTGTATAAAAAGACTGCACAAATACAGGACTTGTTTCAAGAGTAAGAACAGACGATCTTTAAGAAACCCATTCCATAATGCCATGAACTTAGTCTTCATATTGGTTACTGCCACATAGTCTGTAGTACGACGCTGCCCCAGAAAACTATCAACCTCGTCAATTAATATAAAAGCATGCTGGAGTTTATAAGCCAGCATAGAAGAGAACCAACAGTAATTAGATTATGAAAGCTTCGATAGGAGCGAAAAAGCAACTACTCAAATTTAGTTAATTACTTCTAAGTCTATTTCTAATTAGCGCAGAACCAACAAGACTTGAATGGATTTAGATGAAGAAAAGAATGTAATGAGGGATGGTTTCAACATAAAGATGTAGTTGTAAAATACAGTAATGATCAATTTCACAATTGCAAGAATGTATGGCATTCTCTGAGTACTTGATTGTTGTCACTGATGCTGTTGTCATGGGGAAGGTGTAAGACCACCATGCCACTGAAAACCTGTGAAGTTACAAATGATTATCCACAAGTAAATCTAGGCCTGAAACTAATTGGAAACCTGGATAGGAAATTCAACGTAGGGGCAGTCTTACCCGAACCCTGTGAAAAAGTTGATACGTGCGTCCGAGAACTTAGCTGATACAATGTGACGAATACCACAAGGTAATGCGCAAAGCCTACTGCCCACAAGAACTTAGCTGCCTCCTTCCACCCAACTTCAGAGGCTTAAATTGCCCCAACAAAATTTCCAACTACAGAGAGATGAGAAGATATATAGAAATACCACACAGCAACAAAAATACCAATATTTTGATCATTTCGCAATCTCATTCATCGGAGTAAGATCCATTAGATAAGCAAGCTACGGTGCCCAATTTTTTAAAGTTAATAGAGCATCCAAAAAAATCTTGCTGCTAATACAGATATCTAATAAGGACAAGTTAGGAATGTTCAATCTTGGTTAAGAATGTTCACAAAGTATTACCTTGCTTCCATTATTAGAGTGAAACTAAATTTCACTCAACATAATCGGTGGGTGACAGCAAGTTTTAGAATAACAAAGCAATAATTCTAAATCATCATTGTTCAATCTATACTCACCGAGCTTTTGTGCATCATCGAACCACTTGCTCATCAGATTGGAGATCCTCATATTTATAAAAATAACTTCAGACTCTCTGACAATAGCTTTTGCAAGCATGGTCTTCCCGGTGCCTAGAGGTCCATATAATAAAACCCCCTTTCATGGACTAAGAAGTTTCCCATGTGAGAAGAGCTCAGGTTTTCGTAGAGGAAGAATCACCAATTCATACAAAAATTGCTTGATAGATTCCAATCCTCCAATTGACTCAAAAATAAAAATACACAATTGCAGCATATTGATAAACCATTAAACCGACCGTAAATTCTAAAGACTCTATTCCAATCATTTACATTTTCAAAATGAGAACATGGCCACATTGCAATTAGAAGGTTTCATAATTGCAAGTGTTTGAAGATAGGCTTGATTGTTACAAAGCAGTTTAAATCTTCCACAAAGTAATTGCAATTAGAAGGTTTCATAATTGAAAAGTTGGTTTTCAAATCCAAATTTCATCGGGTAGAGAAAGAACTAATATCTATATTTTCTAGTTATAGCCATCATATTGGTTCAAGGCCGACACTTCAAATTTATTTTTTTTCCAATTATCAACCTGTCTCAGTCAGTCACACAAAAGTCTATTACAGAACATAGCAGTTAGCATTCATATGGTATCGTTTAAAAAAAAAAGGTGGAATATACTCCGTATGATGGATATTTTCATGTATTCAGTTGACATTAGAAACTCTTATATTTATTGCATGGTAGCAGCCAACAAAGTATAGACAGCCTAGAAAACAAATGGCCCGTTTCAAGACACCAGAAAATATTATAATTGTATATGGTTGTAAAAACAATGACAACAGTACCATAACACCAACCTAGAGGTCAACACAACAGTACAAAAGTTCCAATATATCAAAAATGAAATTTAATCATATCCCATCCGGCATGAGCAATCACTCCCCAACATCCCAAAAACTTATCGAAGCACCTATCTTCACCAGAACACCCCGATTCACAAATCATTGTTCCCTCCAATAACCCACCAAACCACGTTGCAGTCTTAACCTCATGGTCCTCATCCCATTATCACACAAAATTCAAACTTTTTGCAAATAAATAACAATTTGAGCCAGATATACAACTCAATCAAAAATGAACTTAGTTTTTACCAACACAAAACAACTTCATTCATCCCAACAGAACTAGAAACTTAAACACTCCCTATTCAGCACAAGGGAGTCACTCCCCCACGTTCCAAAAACTTTTAAATTACCTATCTACACTAAAACACCCAAATCCCCCCAAACCATATTCCATACAATAAGCCACCCATATCCCTCATTGCAATATCAACCCCAACCCCACTATCACACACAAAACTCAAACTTTCGTAGATAAATGACATTTCAAGCATATAACAAAACCAATAGAACATAACAAAAACAAAGCCTATATGCCATTAACTAACCTTATAATCCAAATTCAAAAAATTCTTCGTTCCATTATTTGACCATATAACCAACATTCACAAAATCCTCCAGAAAACAATAAACCAAAATAAACCCTATATTCCATTATAACCAAGATTCACATAATCCTCCTATGCCTCCCAAAAAAAACCACAAATCAAAAATGCAAAAAAAAAAAATCCAAACTTTCAACAGAAACAGAAATTCTGACATACACACACACAGCCCTCATAAGGGTTTGTTTGGATAAGGGGATGACCCAAACGCTTATCGATTTCCTTCTTATGTTCAAGGGCTTTCTTCGACGCTTCATGATTCGAGTCAGGTTTCTAGAGCCTAGAAATAATACTAAACAACTTAAAGCTGCACTGGTTCTTGCAAAAACTTGGTCTCTAATGAACCCCCCATTAATTTTTTATTTGTGTTTAAAGTACAATAATATCCTTTTCTTGGTGCTCTTTTTGGGTGGCGTGTTGGGGTTTTGCAAATCTATGTGTTGGTGGACCTGGTGTTGGTGGTTACAGTTTGGGCTGTAATTAGAGCTTGTTTGGCAGTGTGGTTGTGGTTGCTTTTTAAATAACTTTTCGTGTCAAAATGCATGCCAATGATATTTTTTTTATTTTTTAAAAATCATTTTTGACATCAGCACATCAAAATGATTTGAAAACACTAAAAACATATTAATTTGAATTTAATAAAAAAATAAAAAATTTTCAAATTTTTTCAAAAGCGCTTTTAAAACGCAGAAACAAACAGGCCCTTAGTGGTTAGGGTGAGGCTGGGAAAGGATAGGCTAGATTTTAGGGTGAAGCCCTATTAAAACTAAATCGTCTTTCTATTTCTAGGATTAACGAAGTTTCCTTAAAAGCCATGTGATGAAATAACAATAATAATAACGATAGTAATAATATAAAAATAAATAATATAAGGTCAGATTTAATTTTAATAAAAGAGGCTATATTTTCCAAATCCTATTAAATGTATATTATTTATGATACTAGAAAAATTTTCTAGAATTCCATAGAAATCAGATTATAAATAATAAAAAAATAAAAATTACAATTGATTTTCTAAGAGGTTTTGGGAATCAGCCCACACTTTTATATTTTATTTGAACAACTTAATCCCAAAAAAACAAAACAAATATTAGACCTATTTATTATTCATTTAACAATTGTTCATTAATATTCACTCAAGGAAACATGGTAATGTTGGTTAGTCTTTTATTATAGTTTTTTAGAAGGGGTTAAAACGTTGGAGGAAAAAAAAGATATAAAATAAATCAATTACTTAAATACTTATACAATCACACAAAACATTAATCCTCTTAGCGATATTATTATGTTTGGAGACATAAATTACTATTCATTACAATAGTGAAATTATTATTATGTCTCTTGCCATTTTATCTTTGGTCTTGCTTTAAGGGTAAGATGATCTTTCACCATGACATAAAATGTCTTTTAAGAATTATACATTGTTATTTTGGTAATTGTATTTGTTAATTCATAGAAAAATTACTAATGCAAATCTTGAATAAAATAATTCATTGCTTTCTGCACAAGGGCATTTTTATATTTTTATATTTTATAAAACAATTGAATTACTATATTGGCCTTACAATTTGAGTTTTTTAACCTTAGCTTCAGGGACTTGGTTGTAGTTTTATCATTGTTTGTCTGTTAATATTGTTTAGTCCAAAAGATATTTTCAATTTTTTCACAAAAAAGTATAAAACAAAACAGCAGCTGACACGTGCCTCATATAAGTCAGCCGCTCCACCACCTTCTGGCTCGCACTTGCAGCTGGCTCAGGTAGTTGTAACCGTAATTCCACCGCATCATTTGATTCGTTTCGGTATCTTCTTGGTTCAACATAATTTGGCTTGAAATTACTTTTATTTTTCTTCTTTCTTTTCCTTTTCTTTCTTTCTTAGATTCCATGCTGGCCATGGAAAAATCCATACCAGCCCTTCATTTTATTTCTTCTTTTGATTCAGTCTCTCTTCTCTTATTTGTAATATCATTTAATCTTTTATGTCAAATTTTGTTCTAACTTTTTTAATTGCTATTTGTTTTGTTTTGCAATGTTTTTTTAATTGATTTTTTTTTTCTCAGTTTCATATGTCAATGTTTGTTTGATTAAGAATCTTGCTTCTTTTTTTTTCAAGTATGCCTTTGATGGGGTCATCTAAGTCTTATGATCTAGGTAGTAATTCTAAAGGATTAGCTTGATTTAAATTTTTTAAAAAGCATTTTTTAATATATTTGTTGTTAGTGTTTTTTTTTTAGCTTTTTTATTTATAGAGTTATCTTAATTTTATATTTTAGATCATGTGTTTTGATTTGTTGACTCGAGCTGGCTAAGGAGTTTTGCTTGAGGCTCTTTGTTAATTTTTTTTTTTTATTTTGATAAGTTTTTTTTAGTGCAATCAAAAGCTTATCCAAACAACCTATTGTACAAAAAAAAAGTTATATCAACATCACTAAAGTTGATTTGAAGATATTGATCATGTTATTAAATTTTTTAACAAAGTAATCCAATCGAACCCACCTAGAATTAAAACTAAAACTCACCGTCCCTTACAAAATTGAGTTCTTACTCCCAAAAGGTAAGTAAATGTAAAATGGCATAATTTATTACTAACAAGCTATTAAAACTCGGTCAAGTGAATGTGAACTAATTGGAGAATGATTAGCTCATAATCAAGTGGAAGTTAGAATCAATATAATTTAAATGACCTGATAAATTAGTTTATAATCTAGTTGATTCAGTAAAAATATAAGTTAATTATTTTAAAAATTAAAATAATATTATTTTAATTAATAGAGGTTAACCTATGATCTAGAATTTTTATCGAGTTTTAATAATTAAGGATTTTGCTTTCTAGATGTAACTTCAATAACTTCTCTATTTTATATCCACAAAACTTGTGTTATCAAAAACAAATATCATAAACATTTCTTACCCATAACAAAGTAATTTTTTTCTCTAAAAAATGCGATAGAAATCTCTTCATTTTATTTATGTCAAGTAGTAAATCAAATCAAACCACACTTTGATGCATGCACGTAGCTTAATGTACAAATAATGCGCACATAATTTTCCACTGAATTAAGGTGATTTAAACGGAGATATTTATTGCCTATTCCTTTCAGCAAAATTGTTTGCTTCTTGGAGGGTGGGTGTCTGTGGTGTTTGTTTTGGAATATTTTTTTGATGATTTAATGACAAAAGGGTTCCCCTTTTGCACGTAACTATCAATCTTGACTCGATCGGCTCCCATTAAGGATAGATATACTCACGCTAAGAGATTCCCTTTTTAGCATGCTTCTTCTAGATAAATTCGATGATAATTTTCAAAATGAATTCGATGATAATTTTATCACTCTCAATCTAAAAACAAAGTTATCATAGTAGAAAACAATGGAATTAATTAGAAAATCTAGGCTTTGAAATAAATGTTTTTTTTTTGTTTGTAAACTAAGAGATAAATAATAATGATTTTGTTTTTAATTTTCATAGGAATAATAAATTATTGCATTCGATTAAAAATTAGGTGAGGAATTATTACAATCGAAGTTTGAAAATAGGAATAATAAAATCACTTGGAAATTCAATAATTCGTTTGTATTTTTTATTTCATTTATTTTGAGGCAGAGGAAATGTGTGTTTTTTTTTAAACAATTTAAATTACATGAATTAAATCTATCATATTATAAATTTTTATGTAGTTTATTCCATCTATCAACCAACTAATTATTACAGTGTTATAATTAGAACTTTCTTGTATTCCTAACATATTTTTACATTGTTTTAATACATTGATGTCAAGAACACGCTTAACACTAGCTAAACGAGCTACAAAGAAAGTTCTAATTAGCATGTAGACTTGCCGCAAATCACTCGCATAGATTTGATCTCAATAAAAATATTAATTTTAGAAATTAATTAATATTGTCGTGTTTCCAACATTCAATGCTCCTGTTTAGTCACCAATCCTTGCGAGGAAAGATTCACAATTGAATAATTCAACCCTCAGTTCAAAATTCAGCACCATGTGAAGATCAGACAATATCTATGTATCCAAGTTCCGAAGACTTTTCTGGACCATTGCCTATTGCTTTCTGACCACTTCTACCTTGAACAGGAGGGTCCAGTAATGTTATTCCTAAACTTTCACTAAATATTTTCTTTAATTTCCCGGTACTTTGCTCTGAAATTCCTCAAGTCCAACTTGTAAAATAATAGTTTGAGCGGTTCTACACTCAAACAATTCAAGGCAAAATTCTCCATAGTAATAAAAATGAGATTGATAAAATTGATGTAATAGATATAAAAGTATAAAAGATATTCTAAATATCTATTATATTTTTATTGTTAATAATATTTTATAATAAATATTTATTTTTCATTAATATTATATAATAGATATTTGTTCATCGTTTAATGTTGTGTAAGAAATATTTATATTTTATTATTGCTTTAAAAAAGAAATGACTTTTCAAGCCCTCCATTCCAGCAAAAGGGTTATAAATACTCCTTAACCATTCAAGTAAAAGATTTACAATCTTTATTTTTTATTGCATATATATTTTTTAATTATTTGTTTACATAATCTCATAGTTAAATTATTTTTTAATTTAAAATAGAAAAAGAAAAAATAAAAAAATCAAAGTATATAAATTGAAAGATTGATAAGAGAGAAAAATATTTTTTTAAAAAAATATTACTGAAATAAGCATGATTAAAATTGGTCAAATAACTATTTAATTACTTTTAATACTAAAAGAATTAGTTAATTAAAGAAAAAATAGCAACACCTAAAACACTATTTGATCCTTTTAGAAAATCAATATTGTTGTGTGTTTATTCTTAAAGTATATGCTAGTATGGTAAAAATTATTTTTTTAAGTGTTTTTTTATTTGAAAAATATATTAAAGTAATATTTTTATATTTTTTTTAACAAAAAATCAACATTCTTGTATTCCTAACATATTTTTACATTGTTTTAATACATTGATGTCAAGAACACGCTTAACACTAGCTAAACGAGCTACAAAGAAAGTTCTAATTAGAATGTAGACTTGCCGCAAATCACTCGCATAGACTTGATCTCAACAAAAATGTTAATTTTAGAAATTAATTAATATAGTCGTGTTTTCAACACTCAATGCTCCTGTTTAGTCACCAATCCTTGCGAGGAAAGATTCGCAATTGAATAATTCAACCCTCAGTTCAAAATTCAGCACCATGTGAAGATCAGACAATATCTATGTATCCAAGTTCCGAAGACTTTTCTGGACCATTGCCTATTGCTTTCTGACCACTTCTACCTTGAACAGGAGGGTCCCAATTTTACTGCAAGATCGGTTAGTACACTACAACAGCTAAGCATTGCACTTCTTCAGATTTTTCTTCGTACTAACACAAAAAACAAAACGAAGGTGGATGTTGTATGTAATATCCATCAAAAATCTGTACCAAGGGTTGCATTGTTGTCTTTTCTGGCATAGAACTTTTGTTGGCACACAAAAAGTATGATCCATAAGACGAGCTGCAAAGGAAGAGCACAAACTGTATCTATTAGCACATATTCATTGCTATTTTCTAAGCTATGAAATGCTTCTTCTTCTTCTTCTTCTTCTGGGAAACACATAAATTGCTTAACCCTTCAAGTACACAATCACCTGTTCTTGTTAATAATAGCAATAATAATTTGTCAGTGCATGCGAAGGGGGGGCTCCAATTAGTATTAAGTTTATAAGCCAGCAAGGAATAATAGCGGGGTAGATGTCCCCGAGAACAGCTGCCATCAGACGAGCTGCAAAGGAAGTTCTAATTCGAACATGAACTGTATCTGTTAGCACAAAGACTTGCTGCAAAACTGTCAATTTTGGAAATTAGTACTGCGTGTTCCCAACGCTCACTCTTGTTTGGAAATATTTGCAAGTGAACTTTCAGTTCTGAAGACTTGGAGGTCAAGAACAGACCAAATGAAGATTGGTTCTCCCTTCAAACTCCATTAATTCTCTATTGTTTGCCAGTTATCTAGTAACTGTACAATAAAGCTATTGCCAGAACGTGTTGACTGGGTTGGATTGAAGTGGACACAAGAAGGTGAGGATGACTCTTTAACTCTACATGCCCACTTACTTAAGCTGTGAGTAAGCTACGATCGTAAATTATTAAGAAGTTTTCAATTTCAGCTAAGGAAACTTGTTTAATGCTTCTCCCAGTGACTTAGATTTCGTCAGTATACAATCTAAGACTATAGTAAACAATCTATAAATACTACTAATAATGCCTTTATTTACTTATCATCTTTCCCAGTTAATTATACTTTGAATCCTGAAAGGCGGCCGTGGGGTTTTCACTTTGCCTCTCTCAATCTCTCTCTTTCTTTCTGTTTCTCTTCCATTTCCATCCAACATTATTTTGATGTGTTCATGTTAATAACACACGGTAAACACAAGACGAGCGAGCTACAAAGAAATTTCTAAATAGCAGATAGACTTGCTGCACATCACACACATAGACATAGACTTGATCTCAACAAAAATGTTAATTTTAGAAATTAATTAATATTGTCATGATTCCAACATTCGCATATTTAAGAGTGTGGTAGCAGTTGCTTTTCAAAAGACTTTTCATTCCAAAAAACATTAAAATAATATCTTTTTATTTTTAAAAAATTAATTTTTAGATCAAGACATCAAAATAATCTGAAAACATAAAAAACATATTAATTTAAAGTAAAATAAAAATTAAAAAATTTTCAAATTTTTCAAAACGACTTCCAACACAATACCAAACACTGCCGGACCCAAAGACTTTTCTGGACCGTTACCTATTGCTTTCTGACCTTGATATAAAATTGACAGTTCATCACTTCCTATCAGACGAGCTGCAAAGGAAGAGCACAAACTGTATCTATTAGCACATATTCATTGCTATTTTCTAAGCTATGAAATGCGTCTTCTTCTTCTGGGAAACATATAAATTGTTTAACCCTTCAAGTAAACAGTCCCCTGTTCTTGTTAATAATAGCAATAATAATCTATCATTATAGAAGAAGAACCTAATATAGATGCGTCCACATTATGGGATGGTTGCACGAATCATTTTAAATTACCGCTTGTTGCATAGTTGTTCACCATCAAGTCAGATTGTGGGTTGAGTGAGGCTGGTTATGACAGAATTATCGAATAGGCAAGAAGTATTTTACTTGAAAAGAACAGGCTAAAAGAGAACTTCTATGCTGCTAAGTCCATGATGAAACCTCTCGGTTTAGGATACTAGAGAATTAACATGTTCCCTAACTTCTCCATGTTGTATTGCCTTAAAAATGTTGAGCTGATCGAGTGCATGACATGTAGGCATTCCCATTACAAACCCTGAACTGGCATAGAAAAGACTCTTGTGGCATATAAAAGACTTAGATACTTCCCAACCACACTTAGATTGTAGAGGTTATTCATGTCACCAAGGACTGGTGAGCACATGACATGGAATCAATCACATGATGCGGTTGATGAAATGATGGTGCGTCCTTCTAACGGTGAAGCATGAAAACACTTTAACAATGTACATCATCACTTTTCAGTTGAATCAAGGAACATGTATCTTGAGTTGTGCACAAATGAATTTGACCCAATTGAGTCATTTGCTGCTCCTTATTCTTGTTAGCCGGTCATACTCACGGTTTACAACTTGCCATCGAAGATATGTATGAGGCTAGAGTTCATGTGTTTTATCTACGGTGATACCTAGTCTGAACAGTTCGGGCAAGAATATAGATGTTTGTCTTCGACTGTTAATTGATGAGTTGACGCTATTATGGTCCTCCAGAGCTTTGACTTATGATATATCGAGAAAACAAAATTATCTTATCAGGGTAGCTTTGATGTGGACTATCAATGATTTTCCTGCTTATGGAAAGGTTTATGGTTGGAGCACGCATGGAAAACTAGTATATCTTTACTGCATAGAAAACAACAAGGCATTCATGCTAAGAAACAAAGGTAAAGCTTCTTTTTTTACTGCCACTGTCATTTTTTGCCAATGAATCACAGTTACAAAAAGAACAAAAATGATTTTTTTATTGGCAAAGTTTAAAAGGATGTTGCACCCCTACGTCTTTTTGATGAAGAATTGTATGACGTTGTATTAGAGTACGATGACATTGTGTTTGGCTTTCATTCTGGTAAGCAGAAGTTTCTTGATTTTGGTTAGACCCACAATTGGGTAAAACAAAGTATTTTATAGGAGCTTCCATATTGGAAAACTAATATCCTTCGCCATAACGTTGATGTCATGCACATAAAAAAAGAACGTGTCTAAGTACATTTTCAACACTGTCATAGAAGTGAAGGGGAAGACAAAAGACAACATTAAAGCTAGAATGGATATAGCATTGTTTTGTAACCGTAAAAATATAAAGTTGGTTTTTGATGGGTCACAGGTCGCAAAACCCAGAGAAAGCTTTGTGTTAGAGAAAAATACACAACTACTAGTCTACCATTGGCTTAAGAGTCTGTGTTTTCCCGATGGACATGCCTCGAACATATCAAAGTTGGTTAATCTAGAGGAATGCAGATTGTATGAAATGAAGAGCCATGACTGCCACATGTTTATACAAACACTCATTCCATTAGCTTATCATGATTTGTTGTCAAAGGGGATATGAGATGTATTCACAGAGATTAGTCATTTCTTTAGAGATATATGCTACAACATATTGGAGACAAATCACATTGAGCGGTTTAAAAGGAATATCATCAAGACAATATACAAACTTGAGATGATATGCCCTCCATCATTTTTTAACTCTGTTGTAACCCATTTTTGGGTACCCCATAAAAAAAAAACTAAACAATGTCGTTTTGACACTATTCCTCTTCCCGCATGCTGCTAGAGCCCCACGCCAATGACTGCATGCTGTTCCCAAAACTTAAAGCCCCACGCCCCCTGCTTGAAGATCTCGCCCAGTGTCTCCCTGCTCCCCATGCGCAACAACAGGCCGCTCCTCGTGCCTATAAATACTGCTCTTAACACTGGAAACATGGGAGGTTTTTTTTGGAGGGAGGACGGGAGGTGCAGTTTCTGAGCGAGAGACAGGGGAAAGAAAGAAAGTAGAACAGGGGGAAATTTTTCAACAAGAGGAGAACTGAGGGAAGACAGAGACGCTCTAAAATAGAGGGAGGAAAATACAAACCCACCCGCACTGCCAACACCATTGTCATTTTTCCTCAGATCACCATCTTCTCCCTACACGTAGCAACACCATTGAAGAAAAGGCAGCAACCCATGCCTCTACGACGAGAAGAAGAAGAATCGTGCCTCACCCCTGGAACCACTACTATTCCGCCACCATCAGTACTACCAACAACAACAGAACCACCGTTTGGAAGGAGAACTAGAGAAGCAAGGTGACAGAAACCAGAGGAAAAGGCTAAAAAGAATAACGAACAACTGACGGAAGGAAACACCAGAGATAGAGGAGAGAGCCAAAAACAGAAGAGAAGGAGTCGTTACAGAGAGGAAAGAACAGTTGCTGTCACCAGGCTCCCCAGCCACCGACCACCGCCCAAGCCACTCCCCAAGCCATCACCACCAGCTGCCACTGTCTTCCTAGTAGACAACAGCACAGTTGGGAGCAGAAGGAGAAAGGGAAACAGAGGAGAACAAAGCTGAAGAGGAACACAGAGAAGAAAAGGAAGAAAGGTTGAACACCGCACTCCACAGTCACTGAACACCGTCCGAGCCCTCCTCTGCTCAGCCGCCACCAGCATCACCGCGAGCGTATGCCATTACCGTTGTCTTCAAGCATTGTGTCCACCACCAGGTTTGCTCCCCGCGTCCCTGTGCATGCAATTCCATTCTTTGCATTTTACTGTTCAAGTAAATTATAATTCACTTGAACAGTAAAATGCTAATGTTACTGTTTAAGTGAATTATAATTCACTTGAACAGTAACATTTGAATATATTACTATTCAACATGCCCACTTTATGGGATGGTTGCACGAATCATAGTAAATTATCGGTTGTTGCATGGTTGTTCACCATCAAGTCAGATTGTGGGTTGAGTGAGGTCGGTTATGATAGAATTATCGAATAGGCGAGAAGTATTTTACCTGAAAAGAACAGGCTAAAAGAGAACTTCTATGTTGCTAAGTCCATGATGAAACCTCTCAGTTTAGAATACCAGAAAATTAACATATTCCCTAACTTCTACATGTTGTACTACCTTAAAAATGTTGAGCTGATCGAGTGCATGACATGTGGGCATTCCCATTACAAACCCAGAACTGGCATGGAAAAGACTCTCGTGACATATAAAAGACTTAGATACTTTCCAATCACACTTAGATTGCAAAGGTTATTCATGTCCCCAAGAACTGGTGAGCACATGACATAAAACCAATCACATGATGTGGTTAATGGAATAATGGTGCTTCTTTCTAACGATAAAGGATGAAAACACTTTAACAGTGTATATCATCACTTTTCAGTTGAATCAAGGAACATGTATCTTGAGTTGTACATAGATGGATTCGACCCATTTGAGTCACTTGCTACTCTTATTCTTGTTGACCGGTCATACTCATAATTTACAACTTGCCACAAGAGATATGTATGAGGCTGGAGTTCATGTTTTTATCTACGATGATACCTAGTCCGAACAGTCTAGGCCGGAATACAGATGTTTGTCTTTGACTGTTAATTGATGAGTTGACGCTATTATGGTCCTCCAAAGCTTTGACTTATGATATATCGAGAAAATAAAATTATCTTATGAGGGCAGCTTTGATGTGGATTATCAATGATTTTCCAACTTATGGAAAGGTTTATAGTTGGAGCACGCATGGAAAACTATCATGTCCATACTTTATGGAAAACAACAAGGCATTCACGCTAACAAACAAAGGTAAAGCTTTTTTTTTATTGCCACTGTTATTTCTTGCCAACGAATTACAAGTACAAAAAGAACATAAACAATTTCTTTATTGGCAGAGTTTAAAAGGATGTTGCACCCTTACATCTTTTTGGTGAAGAATTGCATGATGTTGTATCAGAGTACGGTGACATTGTGTTTGGTTTTCATTATGGTAAGCAAAATTTTTTTGGTTTTGGTTTGACCCATAATTGGGAAAGCGAAGCATTTTCTAGGAGCTTCCTTATTTGAAAACTAATGTCCTTCGCCATAACCTTGACATCATACACATATAAAAGAACGTGTCTAAAAACATTTTCAATACTATCATGGATGTGAAGGGAAAGACAAAAGACAACATCAAGGCTAGAATAGATATAGCATTGTTTTGTAACCGTAAAAATATGAAGGTTTTTGATGAGTCACGGGTTGCAAAACCCAAAGAAAGCTTTGTGTTAGAGAAAAGATGCACAACTACTAGTCTACCATTGGCTTAATAGTTTGTGTTTTCCCGATGGACATGCCTTGAACATATCAAGGTTGGATAATCTAGAGGAATGCATATTGTATGAAATGAAGAGCCATGAGTGCCACGTGTTTATGCAAACATTCATTTCATTAGCTTATCGTGATTTGTTGCCAAAGAGGATATGAGATGTGTTGCTACCCAATCTTTTACCCATATTTTTGATAAATTTTTAGAAAAATCAAAAATAGCAAAAAAAATGAAAAACAGAAAAAAAAATGCATTTTGATATATTTGTATCATTTTTAGCATTTTCATTGTCATTTAAGAAGAATCTAAATTTTCTAAGGTATTTTGAATGCGTTCAACTTTTAACGCTTAAATTTTACAATCAATGATTTTTCTTATTGAGTCGACGTTGATATTGCTCTATTTCAAAAATAAGATAAAAATAAGAAAAAAATCAAAATTTACAAAAAAAAATGAAAAGAAAAGAAAAGGAAAAGTTGAGGGACTAATTTGGAAACCTAGCAAAACTTCTCCTATAAATACTGAGCTATAGTGAAACTGGCATGGGGGGAGAAAAATTTTCATGGAAGGAAGAAAAATTTATAGGCATGGGGCAGAGCAAATTTTGGAGAAAACAAAAGAAAAAAAAACCTTACCTAAATTTATCTAAAGAGAGAAGTCGCTGCCCCCTCCTTTGACAAAAAGTAGACGACCACTCGTTTTTCCCTTTTGCCTGGCCAAAGAAGACAAAAGCCCCATCTTCTTCCCCATTTCCTAGACAAGCCGCTGGCCCCTCTGCTCTCTCTTCGGCCATCCCAACCAAAGTCACAGTAACCCCAGCTAACCCAAGATTTCCATCTTCACTGTCTTCATCTCCTCCTCCCAGTAGCGGTGTCTCCGTCTCAAATGCCAGCAACCCACAAGCCAGGAGACCCAGCTTTCTCCTCCCTCGGCCTCGATAACCCATTCTCCTAGACCAGCCGCCAGCTCGTGAAGACCCGGCAATCCCCCACTCTTCTTCATCGGTTCAACCCCACGTAGCACATCTAGACCGTGAATCAACGGCCGAATCTGCCACCAGCAGAGGGAAACAAATCGAGAGGAAAAAGGTAGATCAAGGCAGATCTGAAAAAAGGAGAATCAGAAACTATTTTTGTTGATTGGGTTGCTTTGCACGTGGCCGGGAGATGCACCGCCGGTACGGGAGGGAAGAGAAGAAGGAGACGATCTCGATCCACTAGTTTGCTGGTCTTCACCGGCGGCAGCACGTGGATCCACGTGCCGCCAATGGTGGTGGTGCGTGAGGTCCATGTGCTGCCACTAGTCCAGCTATACCCTGAAGGCTTGCCTGAAATTTTGTATTTTTAGGGGGTCTTTTCTATAATTTTGAAACTGTTAAGGCCTTGTTTGGGTAAATTTTGAATTCTTGCTATTTTGTAATATTTTGTAATATGTAAATGTGGGTGTATGAGAAAAACATAATAAAAAGAGATGTGTGTGTGTTTGTATTTTATTTATTTATTTATGTTATTGAATTATAAAAATAAAAAAGGACAAAAAGAATTAGGTGTTTAATTTGAATATGGTTAAATATTTTGAGGATAAATAAAAATCATGTTGTATTTCCCGTGAAAATGTAAAAACACATTTCTTCATTTATTTTGGGATTTAATAACTGATTTATTAAAGCCTTAAGAATTTGAATAATATTTCAAATTTTCAAATCGCATCAAACTGCAAAGCAGCTTACCTCAGGTAAGGTGTGCTAGGGGTGTTAATACCTTTCCTAGCCATAATTAGTCCCCTACCCTCGAATCTCTGATAAATACCAGTACATCTGGGTTTCCTAGTAACCGTTAATCAAATTCTAGGTGGTGACTCTCAAAGAACCAACCGAGAAAAAAAATAAAAAATCGCTGACGAATCGTCGTGCAGGTGACGGGTGACAAGATGCACTTACAGAGATTAGTCATTTTTTTATAGATATATGCTGCAACAAGTTGCAGAAAAATCACATTGAGCAGCTTGAAAAGAATATCATCAAGACAATATACAAACTTGAGATGATATGCGCTCCATCATTTTTTGACTTGATGGAGCATCTACACATACATTTACTATATAAGGCAAAAGTTGGAGGACCGATCCAGTATAAATGGATGTATCCATTTGAAATGTTCGATATTACAAATGCAATGTAATTCATAAAGTATTTTCATTGTACAAATGCAATGTACTTGTTCAATCTTAATAAAAAGGTTAAGAATAAGGCGCATGTTGAGGCTTTCATATATGAGGCTTATATCTTTGAGGAGATCTCAACATTTATCTTATACTATTTTGAACCTCATTTGAGAACGAGAATCAACCGTGTTTCACTACATGATGATAGTGGTGAAGTGCCTTTTAATGGGTACTTGTCAATATTCTCCAATCATGGACGACCCACACCTAAAAATGTCGTAAGGGGAAGATATTTGTTTGAAATAGAGTTTAGACAAGCACATAATTATTTTCTATTTAACTATGATGAGCTGAGGCCTTTTATTCAGTAAGTATATGTACTACTTAAACTTTGTTAAAAATATACTATTTATATATTGTAATATTGTAAACTCATAAAATTTTGAAAACCTTGTAGGAAACATTGACAATATTTACTGTCCAATAACTCACGGTTAACCGAATCCCAAATCTTTCGATTACAAGATGAATAATTTGCCATGCGGTTCAAAACACATGTAAGTACTATCAAAAACTCATTATCTCTGGCAAGTTACTATATTGTTGAGGAGATCTAAACATTTATATCATACTATTTCGAGCCTCATCTGAGAACAAGAATCCACTGCGTTTTACAACATGATGGTGGTGGTGAAGTGCCATCGAGTGGAAACTTATCAATATTCTCCAATCCTGAACAACCCACATCTAAAAGTGTTGTAAAGGGAAGATATTTATCTGAAATAAAATTCACATAAGCACATAATTATGTGCTATTTAATTGTGATGAACTAAGACCTTTTATTCAGTAAGTATATATACTACTTAAACGTTGTTGTAGATGGACTGTTTATCTATTGCAATATCACAAACTCATACATTTTTTGAAAACCTTATAGGCAACATTGATAATATTTAATGTTTAATAACTCACAGCTAATAGAATCATAAATCTTTCGATTGCAAGATGAACAATTCTCCACGTGGTTCAGAACACATGTAAGTACTATCACAAACTCATCATGTATCATTGTACTTAATTTCATTATAAAACTCTCATTTACTATTCATTATTGTACTTTATGTACAAGGTTTATCAATTGGTAAGGAATATTAGCGCTTCATTGTCTTTACTAAGTCTGGGTCATGAACGAAAAGTAAAGTGTTACAACATGAATAATACGAGTATGGAAGAAAGACATATTACAATGGTGTTTGTGTTAAGGGATCGACTAGTAGTAAGTTTGAAGTTGACTATTATGATAAATTAGAAGAGGTCGTTCAACTATAATATCATAACAGGCATAATAGAGTGTTTTTATTTAAATGCTACTGGTATGACACCACTGACAAGGGAATTAGAGTAGATCCCCACTATGGTTTGGTCAAAATTAACTCAAAAGCTAGACTCCATAATGTAAACGATGCCTTTATTTTCGCCAAGCAATGCCAACAAATTTATTACACATACACCCCTTACTTTAGAAATGATCCTTTAAGAGTTGATTGATTATCCATTTTTTAAAAACAAAACCTATTGGTCATGTAGAGGTTGTTCAGAATGAGAATAAAGACACAAGTGTGGTAGACAATGTCTTTCATGATAGTGAGTTGGATGAACCATATCGAGTTGCTCCATTGATTGACTTAGAAGAAAATTCAAATTTTCACGTCTTTGATAATAGTCTTGTTGATGTTGACATTGAGGAGTTGAATGTTGTTTTAAGCTCTAACGGACAAGCACAAATATATGAAGATGATGATTCCAATGTTATCAATGTTGAAGATTACGGTGGAGCTGATGACGCCTCAATTGAAGAAGAAGAAGATAATTCCGACTAACTTTCAAAACACGAAAGTGTAATACAATTTGTTAGAATGTAATATTTATGGATGCAAAAATATTTAATTCATAATTCATCTATAAACTATTGTTACCGTGTTGGGCGTGTAATTTTCAATTTAAGTATTTGTAGGGAGGATAGATATGAAAACAAACACAACCTACCATTCATTGTGTACATCACCGATGGACACTATTCACACTCTGAAAAGGTGAACAATTCCCACATCACCAATGAAAACACTAACAATTTCTTGTTAGTCGGTGTTTTATAGAGGTGATGGGAATTCTTCACACATCATCAATGGAAACACCGATAGTTTTTTATCCATCGGCGTTATCTAGAGGCAATGGGAATTGTTCACCTCTTATGTCGGTATTGTCAATTAAAGTCCTTTGAGTCAGTTGCAAGTCACCGAGGGAATTACCAATGACCTACCAACGGAATGTGAATTCCAAGCGTGGGTAATGAATGTATCTCTGATCGTGTGTACTATTTCACATTAGCAAGGGAATTACTGACAGACTAATGATGAAATGTGAAAATTCTAAAGGGTTTTTTTAAATTTTAGAGCAAAATGAAAATTTCAAGGTGAATTCACTAAGAGAATCACAGACGAATTAATTAAAAATAATATTATTTAATATTCCATCATTGAATCCATCGGTAAAAACGCAATGTAAATCTCAACGAGAGCCCCTTCAGTTTATTTTTCCTTTCTTTCAATTTTCATCAATCGCCTCTCATTTTTTCCTCTCAATTCAAGTGATTGTGCTTCAATTTCTCATTCTATCTTCATCTTCAACATTTAAAAGGTATGTATTGTGATTCTCTTCACTTGTTATGATTTTTTATTTTTCATCTTTTCTTCGGTTTGTTAACAATATAATTTTTTCTGTGTTTTGGTATTGTACATATTTAAAGTCTAAAAATAAACACACTATTAAGGTAAGCATTTTTCATTTCTAAAGTCTAGTTTTTATATATATATAATTTGTTGCCTATTTTATTGTTTTTATTGCAATAATGATTTATTGTTTTGTTGAATTTTAATGGATTATTGGTAAATTTTCCATATAAATGTTAATTGAATATATAGAATTAAATTTAATTGTTTTATCTCAATTTTATTGTTTATATTGCATAATAAAGTGTTTGATTGTTTTGTTGAATTTTAATTGTTATTGTTAAATTATATAGATGTTAGTTGAATATATAAGAATAAATTATTTCTGGTATAAATAAACTAAAATCAATTGGTTTGTTGCATAAATCTTGTTAATATTTGCATGTTTGATTAATTTGGGTAGTCTCTAGTAATGGGGAGGTGCTCTTGAATTTTTTTTTTTTAAAAAAATTCATATTTTATTATTTAATTATTCATCAAATTTGTGTAGATGTGTAGGACAAAATCAATAGCAGGTCGTGAGCACATGGTCGCAGCTAGTTCTTCTAGCAGCGATGATGACATGTCATTAGGTGGCGACCAAGAAAAGGCACTTGCGCCAAGTCATGACGCTGCCTCTTTTAGCGCAGTTCCACAACGTAAAGGTGATGGCCTTCACAGCAGGGTCAATTCACCCACAAATATGAGGCACATTGGAAGGACGACCTTTCAATGTAAGTTTGTTACGAAGTTTGTATTGATTTGAGTTATTTTTTCTTCTTTTAATGTAATATGTGAACAACTAATTAATATTGTTTTAATTTTATTGATTTTCAAGTTCACAAACATTGAGGTCGCCTGAGTAATAACATCGGTGTTTAAATCATTGATGGAGATTCCATTGTTGTAATGGAGTCAGGTTTCTAAAAATCTGAGTGGGATAATGCGAGTGACAATGTTGTGAGGAGGGTTTGGGAGAATCACGCGGCAACTAGGTAATATAAAAAATGATACAATATTTTTTTTTAAAAATAAATTATATATTAAAATCTAATTTGTCATTAACTAATATAAAATTGGTATCAACGTGTTGTTGCATTCTTGGTAGGACAACGAGATCGTTTTGTAGGCAAAGATCAAAGGACAAATCTTACTAACAAAACAACGGAAAGTTTCGTGTGACAAGCCATCGTTGGATCAGTTTGTGAAATTATAGGCTTGAAGTCTTATGCTAGAGGTATGGAGACTATTCAGGAAAAGTTGCTTCGTTTAGAGGGCTAGATGGGAGATATTCTTGATGATGAGGATCGTTCAATTCTGGATCGACTTGACTTGGCTATGGAAATCGCTGACAACGTTGCTGGACAATATGTAGAACTTACGACAAAGATAAGCCAAAAGTTGTAGGTTGTCACGAAGAATTGGTTGTCTTGAAACAAGCAGTCGCGACTGCATCAGGGGGTGTAGGCTCTTTTAATACTAAAGTTCCAAGGAATTAGAGAATTTCTTGTGGGATATGGAACACTATTTTAGTGTTGCCAAGGTCGGGTTGGCTGAACAAGTGAACATTACGGTAATGTACTTATTGAGTGATGCAAAATAATGATGGCAAACAAAATCCAAGAAGGACTTGAATGTCAATAGGCCAAAAATAGAGATGTGGGAGAGTCTGAAATGCGAGTTGAAAGAGTAATTTCTGCCTAACAACACGTGCTAGATTACAAGGGAAGACTTGAAAAAGTTGCAGCAAAACGGGTCAGTAAGGGATTAGGTGGAGAAATTTAGTTCTTTAATTATGGATATTGATAACATGTCTTTGGCCGTCGCTGCTACTGATGGGTTGGCAGATTTTAGAGCAGACGATAGCAAAGGGACTGCTGGAGCATCTTCTATTTCGTACTCATTGATGGATAGGTATGATATGAAAAAGAAGAAAAAAAGGCTTGGTGGGGGAGAACCTAAACAAGCTGATGGCAATGGGAAGTCAGAAGCCAAAGGCAAGGAAAAAGTTTCGAAATCAAGTTCAGGTTATTTTATTTGTGTGGGTAAGCATTTTGAAAAGGAATGTTTGAAAAGAGCACAACTGAATGCTATCTCAGTAGAGAGGGGTGCTAAGGAGATGACATATGGGAATCCTATGCGTGTGCTGGATGGCTAAGACAAGAATTTAGTCATCAAAGGGCCAGCCTTTATATGGAGGAGGTGGCTGGGCCAAATTGCCTTGGGCAAAGGCAGAATTAGAGGAGTTCCATAACTTTGACGATGGACAGATCATGGTGATGGAAGCAGAGTTGATTGTTGTACAATGGACAATTAAGCAATATTTAAATTTTATGCTTCCAGGTTTGGCATCCGAAATGGTTGGAGAATTAGATTTTTGTATGGGAGCTCATGTGGTTTTTCAAAGTGATTTTATGTGAATGTATTTTGTGAATCGGGATGGATACCTTGGATGCGTGTGATTAGTGTGTCCGAACTTCATGAAAACATGCTTGCGAGTATGACGTGTTTGATATTTGTTGAAAACCAATGGGTCAAAATAGAATTTGTCACATCTTAGTTTTGAAACAGATGACAAAGATTTGGTGGACTGAATTGTTGTTGAATGTGGGCAAAGCTAAGGGTTTCGTAGGGAGAAACATGGATTGTAACAAGGAATTGATGGGGTGCAAGGGTACTTCAAGTTTGTCTAACGAGGGCACCGAGTTCTTTTGGTAGGGATGGTTTGTAACAGTGTTAAACGTGCACAAGGTTCACACTTCAATAGGCTATCCAAAACATTGTTTAGGGCACTGACAGCAATGCCAATAGTTGGGAAAATCGACAATACAATTTTGTGCAGTTGTAAGTTCGTCAAGGAAAATCAACAGCGCAAATTGTTTGACGAACATGGGTTGGATGTTGGACTGTATAGAGCAGGAAATAAAACTCATCAGGGGTGTAGGTTGATGAAAACAAGGGTTGTCGCGGATATTAGTAGTGCAAACATTGGCAGCATGTACGCAGATGCGAATTTACAATAGGTTATGCAAGTCATGGGCATGACTTGGCACGATCTGAAACTTGGACGAAGGACTATCTAAGGCATGCAAGAGACATGGCAGCAACATGGACAACAAGGATGGGAAATTACACAAGTGGTTATGGGCGGTCATACCATAATTGTTAGCGGGGGAAGTTGTCCAAGAGCATGGAGGATGTGTTGGAAAACATGGGAGCAAGGCTGGAAAATGCTCTCAACCCACTAAAATCATGGGAGATCATAGCGATCATGGGGGAAAACTACCCATTACTTGTTAGATAACAGGATCACTATGTTCATGGGTGAACAAGGGTAAGATAGTGTCCCACTACTTCCTTAAATGTAGGAATGAAAGTTGGGCCTAGTAAATGCTTGTCTTTAAATAGTTGTTGTAGCTCTTAGTTGTGGGGGCATGACATGGGGGATGCAAACTTGGTGTAGCATGTGTTCTTTATGCATAGCACACATACAGATTTATGTATAGTGTATTCCTTTGTCTACGAGATTAATAAAAGTTAGGAAAGAGTTCCCGTAAAGCTTGTTGTGCACTTTGATTAACTTATTCTACTTATGTATCCTGTTTGTCTTCTAACTTGGGAAAGTGGGGAAAAACTCTTGGGTGAGGGAAACACTTGGTTGCTAGGCAAAAACGAGTGGAATTGATGAGGATAGGTTGAGTCTAGTGGGGACTAAGCTGCCGCACGGGTTTATTTGTGGAGTGAAAAATTTAAAAATACTTTGGATAACACACACATCGGCGGCTCTGTTCTGTTTGTTGCACATGTGAAGCGGATGGTAAGATTAATTTTAAATGACATCTATGATTAATTAATTTTTTGTTTAAAAATATATTTAACTTGCAACATTTTTTTTTACAGGCTATGTCTCTTGGATGTGAGTCGAGCCTAATGGAGCTTTTTGTCAAGAGCACATGCGGAGTGAAGACTGCCAATAGGGGGTGCAACAGTTCATTGATAACCACACTTAATATTTTGTGATATGTTCGTTCAACCATTTTGTTTCATAAGTAATTACTTTCTTGAATTGAATTTGAGGATTTCTTTTTTAATTTTTGGAGACATATAATAGCCGGTTGAGGAAGAGCTGCGGGGACGATCCTTCAACCCACTCGAGCTTTGATCCGAATTAGTTGATGGAGGCAGGATCTTTTGATTGACCCAATAAAAATTAGATGTATGGACTCTCCAACACTACATCCAAGAACTTGTAGGTGGCTCATAGTGTCTCAATCGTTGAGAGCTCTCAATCAATATAGAGTATCCAGTTTCAGGAGTTTGTGTCCTTGTAACAACACACAGTTCATCTCACCGAAAAATATGAGTGACTCTCGGCGGATTATGAACTCCGTCAAATGTGTTGGAGTTAGAATCATTTTAACACACAAATGAAGAGAATGAAAAAGCATTTTATTCAATGAAACAGAGCTGCTATATATATCAGCTATTACAACAGAAAATAGAAAAATATGCAACCCACGTTTAGCACTCCTACAAACGTGGTTTAGTAAACAAGGACTAAATCAAATCTTATCTCTTAATCCTAAATACTAGGACATTTATTAACTGACTTAGTTGCAACAAATCCTCCCTTAAACTGCATTGTTTTCCAGCAAGCAGTTTAGCAGTAGTAATAAAAGTAACGGTTTATTCATTTGAGACCACACATATGCCCATCAAATTTCTCAGCTTCTCAAATGTATCCATCTTCAATGCTTTTGTCATGATGTCAGCAACTTGATCTCTTGTATTGCAGTGCTTCAACTCAATAACACCTTCTTTGCACAGCTCACGCAGAAAGTGAAACCTGACATCTATATGCTTACTTCTGCCATGCATAACCGGATTTTTTGCTAGTTTAATCGTAGACATGTTATCACAGTATATGACAGTAGGTGTAACTTGTTTGCAATTTAATATTTCAAGCACTCTTCTCATCCACACTACCTGGCAAGCACAATGAGCTGCAAATATGAATTCTGCCTCAGTTGTTGAAAGAGAAACCACTGGCTGTTTCTTAGAACTCCATGAAACTGCTCCCCCACTGAACATAAACACATATCCAGAAGTGCTCCTTCGATCATCTTGATCGCCGGCATAGTCACTATCAGAAAAGGCCACCAACATTTCATTAGTTGCAGCTCCCCGTTTGTAGCAAATTCCCAAGTCCACTGTGCCCTTTACATACCTCAAAATTCTTTTGATAGCCTGCATGTGTATATTTGTTGGTCGCTCCATATATCTACTAACTAAACTCACTACAAACATAAGGTTTGGCCTCGTAACTGATAGATATATAAGGCTACCGACCATCTGCTTATATTGAGTCATATGCACCTGCTGTTCATCTTCATTCTTCATCAGTTTAACACCTGGTACTATTGGATTACGAACAGAATTTGCATTCTCCAAGCCAAACCTCTCCAAGATCTCCAATGCATATTTCTTTTGACTCAAGAAAATTCCTTCATCGTTTTGCACAACTTCTACTCCAAGAAAGAACTTCATTTTACCTAAATTTGTCATAGTAAATTCCCGTTGCATTCAAGCTTTAAAATCTGCAAACATTTCCTTGTCATTTCCAGTGAATACCAGTTCATCCACATACAAGCTTACCACCAGAATCTTTCCTTCTCCTTGACATTCTTGATGAGTTTTTACAAATAGAGTATGCTCACTTGGACATCGAACAAACCCTTCCTTCAGAAAATATGATTCAATTCTACTAAACCAGGCTCTCGGTGCCTGCTTCAATCCGTATAATGCTTTCTTTAATTTGTAAACTTTGTATTTCTCTCCCTTCTTCTCATAGCCTAGGGGCTGCTCTACATACACATCTTCATCTAATTCTCCATAGAGGAATGCACTCTTTACATCCAGCTGATACACTGTCCAATCTCTCTATGCTGCTATGGCGAGAACCATTCGGATTGTATCCCATCGAGCTACTGGTGCAAACACTTCAGTGTAGTCAATTCCATGTTGTTGTGCATACCCCTTTGCTACAAGCCTTGCTTTGTATTTGTCCACTTCCCCCTTTTCATTGAGCTTTGTCTTGTAAATCCATTTTACACCAATCTTCCTTGCATGCTGGAAGCACAGTTAAGTCCCATGTACCATTCCTCTCTATTGCTGAAATTTCAGTATCCATGGCTGCTCTCCATTGCTAACTTTTTGAGGCTTCTTCATAGGTGTATGGATCTCCAGCAGTAGTATAAAATACCATGTTTTGAGTTTCTTCTTCTTCAGAAAAATTTACACCTGTGACATAATCTTGCATCCAGTATGGTGGTCTTCGAATTCTAGTAGCAGGTTGATTAGCATCAGCAAGAGGATTGTGTTCAGCAGCAGCAGGTTGATTAGGCTCATTTTCGTCAGTTGAGTTTGTTGAAGATGAACTAATTACTCCAACTGAAGAATTATTTACTTCATGCTACTCTTATTCTTGCTCTCCAAACTGCTCTTGATCCTATTCAATTTCAGCATCAAATTCTTCAGCTACATTGATCTCAGCATCTCCCTATTTCAGCAATACATTGATGTCACCTTCTGTCCAGTCCCAAACTTCGTTTTCTTCAAAGATCACATCACGGCTAATCACAATTTTCTTAGTGATTGGATTATACATTTTGTAGCCTTTTGTTTCTTCACTTACTCCCAGTAATACACACTTTGAACTCCTTGAATCTAGCTTTGTTCTTTTCACATTTGGAATATGAACGTGACCAATACAACCAAATACACGAAAGTAAGCCACTGAAGGTTTAACACAACTCCATGCTTCTTCAGGTGTGAGATCTTTGACTGCCAAAGTAGGGCTCCTGTTTAGTACATGTACACACCAGTTCACACTGCCTCTGGCCAGAACTCTCTAGGAATATGTTTTTCAGACAGCATGCTTCTAACTAGATTCATGATTGTCCGATTCTTCCTCTCAGCAACACCATTTTGCTGAGGCGTGTATGATGTAGTTAGTTGTCTTTTGATCCCATTCAAAAGACAATACTCATTGAATTCTTTAGAAGTAAATTCCCCACCTATGTCGGTTCTTAAGCACCCCATTAAAGAATCAACCTCCTTTTCTGCTAAGCTTTTGAATTTTTTGAACATAGTAAAACCTTCTGACTTTGCTGAAATGAAATAAACCCAACACTTTCTACTAAAATCATCGATGAAAGTGATAAGGTACCTTTTTCCACTGTTGGATTCTGGAGTTACAGGTCCACAAATATCAGAATGCACAAGTTGCAGTTTGCATGTTGCTCTCTAGTAGCTTTTCTGTGGAATGCTGCTCCTGTGTTGTTTTCCCGCTAAACAATCAGTACACACTTTCATTGGAGCTGAAAGTAATGGCAACCCTTCAACCATCTTCTTGGAATGCAATGTTCTTAAACCTTTGAAATTAAGATGAGCAAACCTGTTGTGCCATAGTTGTGTTTTTTCTTTCTCAGTAGCTTGAAAAAAAGCCACAGGTTCCTTTGAAGGCATTACTGCAGCTATGACAAACATTTTGTTAAAAGTCATGGTTGTATCCATGATGAGACCTCTAGTTGGATGGAACAATTTGAACGTATTGTTTAGAACAAGTATAGATAAGCCTTTCTCCTGTAGTTGACCCATACTTAACAAATTGTTTTTTAATTCAGGGATATAGTAAACCCCATCAATCTTTTGCATCACTCCAGCTATGTTAAGCTTCACACATCCCTTTCCCATCATTGCCATTTTAGAATTGTTGCCTAGCTTAATTGAGTGTCTGAACCCTTCATCTAACTATGTAAACCACAGTTTGTTCCCACTCATATGACTGCTACAACCGGAGTCTAAAAACCATGCCTCTTCTTTGGTGGAATTGTTAGGTTCCACGTATGACATGAGCAACATATGATCTTCTTCTTCTAGTTCCACATAATTTCCTGCCTTTTCCCAACTAGGACATTCATAAGAAAAATGTCCTAGTTTATGACAACGATAGCACTCAATGAGAGCTTTGTTGAAAGATTGCCTTCCTCGACCTTTGCCTCTGCCTCTAAATCCTCCACGGCTTCTGTTTCTGCTCCCAAATCTATCATCCTCCCTTGCTTCAAACCTCTTCCCACTAGTAACGTTTAGAGCTTGCTCTTCCTCTTTATGGCCCTTCATTCTTTTCTCGTGCACAAGCAAGCTACTTTGAAGTTCATCAATGGTCATGATAGCAAGATGATTTGATTCTTCGATGGAGCACACGACATAATCAAACTTTGATGTCATGGATCGCAGAATCTTCTCAATGATAACAGTTTGTTCCATGCATTCACCTTGAGATTTCATCTTGTTGGCAATGGTAAGAGTTCTACAGAAATAGTCATCAACACTCTCTCCTGCTTTCATTCCAAGAAGCTTAAATTCTCTCCGTAATGCTTGTAGTTGAGCACGTTTCACCTTAGTAGATCCTTGATACTTTTGGACGCATGGAATCCCATATTCCTTTTGCTGAATCTCTATTCAAGATTGTCTCCATAATGGTACGATCAATGGCTTGAAAGAGATAATTTTTAACCTTCAAATCTTTCAGCCTCATGTCTTCAACAGTCTTTTGTTGTGCCTCCGTCTATTCTGTTCCAGTTGCAACTGTTGGAATTCCTGCCTCGATCAAACTCCAATACTCTTTGGATCGTAGGAAATTTTCCATCAGCATGGCCCAATGATCGTAGTGACCATCAAACCTGGGAATAGCTGGTTGAACAAAATTTCCTTCGGATGCCATCCTACTCTCACTTTGTTCCTTCTCTGCACTCTCTCTTCACAAGAACACTACAGGTTCTTATATTTCTCAATCAGGCCCTGATGGTAACGTGCGTTAATACCACTTGTTGGAGTCAGAATCCTTTTAACACACAAATGAAGAGAATGAAAAAGCATTTTATTCAATGAAACAGAGCTGTTATATATATCAGCTATCACAATAGAAAATAGAAAAATATGCAACCCACATTTAGCACTCCTACAAACGTGGTTTAGTAAACAAGGAATAAATCAAATCTTATCTCTTAATCCTAAAGACTAGGACATTTATTAACTGACTTAGTTGCAACAAAATGATCATGAACATGAAATCACATATTGGTGGTACATGTAAGCCCCTTTTTGGCTGTATGGTTCCTTAAGCTTATAGGGTCACTTCAAAGCCAATAATTTCAAGAGTCTTGCGTTTACCTATGTAGTGTAGACTAATTGTGATGTTAAATAGGCAATTCCTTGAGACTAATATTTTCACATCTAGCAAGGCCAGCCATTTTGTAATATAACAAAGTGAGAGCACCAATGGATTACATCCCCATGCTTGTTTTCTGCTTCATTTCATTTCTGATTGTAAGAACAGCCACACCTACTGACACCATAAACACAGCTCAGTTCATTAGAGATGGAGAAACTATAGTTTCAGCTGGCGGGACCTATGAATTAGGATTTTTCGCCCCCGAGAAATCCAGAAACCGATACTTGGGGATATGGTATGGCAAAATATCTGTCCGGACAGCAGTTTGGGTTGCCAACAGAGAAACTCCACTTAACGATTCGTCAGGAGTTTTAAGGCTTACCAACCAAGGACTTCTTGTCCTTCTCAATCGCAGTGGAAGCATCATTTGGTCTTCCAACACATCAGCACCTGCTAGGAATCCAGTTGCACAGCTATTGGATTCAGGAAACCTTGTTGTGAAAGAGGACGGTGATAATAACATGGAGAACTCCTTGTGGCAGAGTTTTGATTATCCAGGTAACACACTAATACCGGGCTCGAAGCTAGGACGGAATAGAATAACTGGCATGGACTGGCACTTGACATCATGGAAGTCATCAGATGATCCTTCCATAGGTAATATTTCAGTAATCCTTATTCCTGGTGGATATCCCGAGTATGCAGTGGTGGAAGATTCAAATGTGAAGTATCGAGGTGGGCCATGGAATGGTCTGGGGTTCAGTGGAATGTCTCGGTTAAAACCAAATCCAATATACACATTTGAATTTGTTTTTAATGAGAAGGAGATATTTTACAGAGAAACTCTTGTCAATAACTCAACGCATTGGAGAATCCTCGCAACTCAGAATGGTGATCTCCAGCTCCTTTTGTGGATGGAGCAAACCGAAAGCTGGTTTCTTTACACGGCAGCAAATACATATAATTGTGAGCGTTATAACCACTGTGGTCCAAATGGTATCTGTAGCATTGACCACTCTCCAGTTTGCGATTGCTTGAATGGATTTGTACCAAAAGTTCCAAGAGACTGGAAGAATACAGATTGGTCAAGTGGTTGCGTTAGAAAGACAGTACTAAATTGTTCAAGAGATGGGTTTCGGAAGCTCAGAGGTTTGAAGATGCCGGAGACAAGAAAATCATGGTTCAGCAGGAGTATGAACCTGGACGAGTGCAAGAACACATGCTTGAAGAACTGCAGCTGTACTGCGTATGCAAACTTGGACATCAGGGATGGAGGAAGCGGTTGCTTGCTTTGGTTCAATGATTTGATTGATATGATAACTATCCTTCAAAATGAGCAAGACATTTTTATACGGATGGCTGCATCAGAACTAGGTATGAATTTTTCCTCAGATTAGAGAAGTCGTTTTTTTTTCTTATTATTATTATTATTATTAAAATTCGAAATATATTCAAATTAGTAAGCTGATACAACATTTAAAAATCTTAAAAGCAAGCTATATAGTCTCTGAGCGTATCCAAACCTTTCCTTGCAAGGCTATCAGCAACAGAGTTTCCTTGCTTGAATGATCCAGATCATATATGGCCAATGAAAACTTTCCAGCCATAATAACTAACCAAACAAATACAGAAGGCATTTGGCATTTCCTCTTTTTAACACCAGTTTTTCTGTACCATGTTATAGATAACGGTGACTCTGCGAAGGATAATAGCAAATCCAAAGTGAAGAAAAGGATCATAGTAGGCTCTGTGTTGTCCACTGGGATTCTGTGCATTGGCCTATGCTTGGTCTTGTATGTTTGGAAAAAGAAGCAGCAGAAAAACAGTACGTATTCACACCATCAAAATCTAAGTATTCCAATCGCACCAGTACTGGATCATCAGATAGCAAGATTGGTTTTTAAAAATAAAAAAATTGAATTTGATTTTCAGTAATATAAGGTATGACTGTAAGTTGTTCAAAGCCCAGTTTTGTTTGATGCTATAAAAATCTTGAGTTTAGCAGCAAATAGAGATCCTTTGTCTTTCTTTCTATGTTTTCAACAAGCATAACATTTATCCTGACAAGGAAAAATGACAGGTAATTTGCAAAGAAGATCAAATAACAAGGACTTGAAGGAAGAACTAGAATTACCCTTCTTTAACATGGATGAGTTGGCTTGTGCAACAAATAACTTTTCTGTATCCAATAAACTAGGAGAAGGGGGTTTCGGACCTGTTTATAAGGTAATAATTATCTTTAAACAGCCGTGCAATATAGCTTCTGACTTTTCATGGTACAAACTCCAGGAACCAATGGAGTTCTGTGGTATTGAAATTGTTCCACTACAGAACCAACCTTTTTTTAGCATAAAAGGATGACTGATTGGAAAGAATTCCTGAACAGATACAAGCTGCATGAAATTCTCTAACAATTCAGCAGACAACGTATGATTTGCTTATGATGCTGAGTAATTATTTACAGGGAACATTAACAGATGGACGAGAAATAGCTGTCAAGAGGCTCTCTAAGAATTCAAGACAAGGACTTGATGAGTTAAAAAATGAAGTCAAACATATCGTGAAACTTCAGCACCGGAATCTAGTGAGGCTTCTTGGATGCTGCATTGAAGGAGATGAAAATATAGTGGTCTACGAGCTTTTGCCTAACAAAAGCTTGGACTTCTACATTTTTGGTATGAATCTCACAAAACTTTTCAAAAGCTAATCCAATGTTTCAAATTTAGCACTATTGAGCTTCCAAAATGGATTTGACATCAATTGTTTAGCCATCTATTGAGCATCGTTCAAAGCCCTTGGGAAGGTGGCTTTGCAGGGGAAGAGTTTTCCACTTTCATGCTGACAAATTCTGCCATATATGCATATGTAATTGTAACTCAAAATTCAGTGATCGTAACTTATCATCTCCTTTTTTCTAGTTCCTTCACCAACATTTATGAATCTGATAAGAGATGTAATGGATTGACTTGGGCAGATGAGACTCGAAGCTTGCTACTAGATTGGTCTAAGCGCTACAACATCATCAACGGGATTGCTCGAGGACTCCTTTATCTTCACCAAGATTCCAGACTAAGAATAATCCACAGAGATCTGAAAACCAGCAATATTTTGTTGGATTACGAAATGAATCCAAAAATCTCAGACTTTGGCCTGGCTAGAAGTTTTGGAGAAAATGAAACTGAAGCCAATACTAATAAAGTGGCTGGAACGTAGTGAGTGTCTTCATCTCCATCATACGCATTTTATCTTCATAGTCTGCAAATGGAACTTAAAATTCTATGAATACATGCAGTGGTTACATATCTCCAGAGTACGCAAATTATGGACTCTACTCGCTAAAATCAGACGTCTTCAGCTTTGGAGTATTGGTGCTAGAGATAGTGAGTGGCTATAAGAACAGAGGATTCCGTCATCCAGATCACCACCTCAACCTTATTGGGCATGTAGGTGTCACAGATACCAGATGCCTGCACATGTTTAATGAGACCTGAACACTTTAAATCTTTAATGTGTTATTGACAGCATGGTTTTGCTTATCAGGCTTGGATACTGTTCAAACAAGGCAGGCCTCTGGAACTGGCTGCGGGATCAAAAGTTGAAACACCCTATTTGTCTTAAGTACTACGTTCAATTCATGTGGGGCTGTTTTGTGTGCAAGAAAATCCAGAAGATAGACCAAACATGTTATATGTGGTTTTGATGTTGGGTAATGAAGATGAATTGCCTCATCCTAAACAACCAGGATTCTTCACTGAGAGGGATCTTGTTGAAGCAAGCAATTCATCGAGGCAGAGCAAACTACCTTCGGCGAACGTATGCTCAGTTTCAGTGTTAGAGGCAAGATAGATTACTTGTATTTTTATTTTTATGAAAACTTGTGTGCTTGTTTGGTGTCGCTTGATGTTTGTGATCGTGTGCTCATAAAAACTCTGCTGTAGGTTAATTTCTTGGAAATCATTCATCCTTTTGTTTACAGATTAGTGAGATTATTGGAAATTCAATCACTGAAAGAGAGAATATAAAATGTTTGTCTTGTTAGTAGTTTTTCAGAATATATATATATATAACAAGAAGTTTAGCTTTTTTCTAGAACAATTCTACCTCCTTCGATGTTTTTTTTTTTTTTCAATGTAAATGGACGACTCTAACTTAGTTTCTTCTTTTTGTCCTCCTCCTCCTTCCTCTTTTACTCCTTGCTTTTAAAAAAAAATTAACTTAATTTAAATAAATTATATATAAAAAAATTAATTTCAAATAATTCATGTAATTAATATATTTTAGTAAAACAAAAATAACTCTAAAAAAACTTTTATTCTACATAATAAATAAACAATTGTTTTTTGATATTTATATAATAAAATGTTGAAAATTTAAAATTTTACTCACATATCTCTCAAGCTTTTAGAGGGGAGGAATTTAAGCAAAATAGACTCTCGGCTCGGCTCGGCTCGACTAAGGTCTAAACTTTGGTTTATTGTAAAATGACTTTTTGCGCTCTAAAACATTATTTTATCCCAACTTAGATTTGAGTTTGGGTCTGGTCCTTTAGGAATTACTAGTCCAATTCATGAATTGTAAAACTGATTAGTTTTCTTCTAGAAAGATTTTTGTAGATTTGATTAGTTTTTTTGAGCTCGAAAGACATCTAATTTAAAGCTACAAATATTTAGGTTTAATTCAAATTTTATGGAGAGTTATCAAAGCTAATAATGAGAGAATTCTATTAGCTTTTGGTTTCTAAAAATAACTGTAAAAATTATTGAAGAAGAGTGTTTTTGGGTTGGTTTTTTTGCATTGTTTGGATAGATTTTTCTGCAGAATTTGAAATTCTTCTTCATATATTTTCTCATCTGAAATCTTTTGGTTTGTTAAGCTTTATTCCCTTTTGCTTTCCTCTTAATCTAGAGCTTAGTTTCATTCCTTGTAGAAAGACATTAAGTATAATTCATTTGTGCCTATTGGACCTTGTTTATGAGTGCATCTAACACTACAAGATTTCACAATTTTACCTACAAACCGAATTCGTCGGTATAAGATTCAGACTTTGTATAAAACCTTTTATATTTTCTCTTTCAGTGATTGACTTTTAAGTGATACTTCAAGTGAAACTTTTAAGTGATACATGCACTGTGAAGAGAAAACTAAATGTGAAAAAGAAAGCATTTTTAGCCAAATAATTAAGTGTTATTCTTCAGAACAATAATGCTTTGAAATATAAAGACCCTAGTTGTCCTACAATTTCTTGTTTTATTGGAGAACATAAAATTGAAAGACTAGTAGTTATTGATACTTAAAAGTCAATCACTGAAAGAGAATGATGATATAAAACCTTGATAAAAATGCATTTTTAAGTACTAATCAGGTTCATATGGTTCTTTGACAGTATATGTAGTTTATTTATATGTTTACTTGTTTTATAGCTTTTTTTCATAGAAATTTGTTGTATGAATGTATAATTTGTACATATTTGGGTTTGTTTGAATTTTGAAAATTTGTATTTGTTTGCCATTTTATGAAATTGAGTTTGATTTTGTAACATAGATGTTTTATAATGAAAATAATGGCTTATTTAATAGATACATTTTACATTTTATCAATTTTATTATTACATTGAATGTTTTGGTAAATTTGGAGGAAATTAATTATTTGGAGAAAATTGATAATGATTTAAAGGTACTTTTAAAATAGATTGATTAAATTTGAGTTAAACCAATGATAGAAAATTAGTTGGGTACCCATAATGTTTTTAGTTCACATTATTAATTAATACATGTTGTCATCAATATTATATATAGGTTTTATATAAGTAATGGATGATCTTTTTTTGATGTATTAAGTTTCACCCAAAGGGTTACACAAGATGGGATCATTGTAATGAAGTTGTGAATTATATTAATTACACTGTTTAATCTGAAAATTATTAGTGGAGGTTATATTAAATGTACATGTAAAAGGTATCAAAATAAAAAATTTAATCCATATATTGTTACAATGCATTTTTTACAAAAAAAGATTCATGGAAAAATATTTAAGTTAGTTTGCACACAAAGAACCATGTGATCCTTACAAGATCATAGTAGAAAGGATGGTTGGGTCAATTTTTAGTTCTAACAATGAGCATGGAGTTGTAGATGATAATAATAATAATCGTTATAGGAGTATGATTATAGATACAACGAGAATGAATTAGGGTGATGCAAGTGAATATTCAATCATAAATGAAGAACAAAATACAAACACAACTAGATTTTTTGATCTTTTGAAAAATTCTGATGAACCATTATGGGATAGGTGCACAAATCATAATTAATTATTGGTCATTGCACAGGTGTTTACCATTAAGTGAAATCATGGGCTGAGTGAGGCCGGTTACGATAGAATCATTGAATGAGCAAGAAGTATTTAACCTAAAGAAAATAAGCTAAAAGTGAACTTATATGCTTTTAAGTCCATGATAAAATGCATTGGCTTAAGATACAAGAAAATTAACATGTGTCTAAACTTTTGCATGTTATACTACCTAAAAAATACAGATTTGACTAAGTGTAGAACTTATGGGCATCCTTGGTATAAACCTAGAACTTGCAAGGGAAGGGCTTTTTTCGCACACAGAATACTAAGATACTCTTCAATCACTCCTAAACTACAAAGGTTATTCATGTCTTCAAATACTATTGAATATATGGCATGGCATCATTCATAAGAATGGAATCATGGTGTACCCTTTCGATGGTAAAGCTTGAAAATTTTTTAATAGGGTCCATCCTTAGTTCTCAATAGAACCACAAAACATATGTGTTGGCTTATATACAGATGGATTCAATCCATTCAGGTTATCTTATGCACCATATTCTTATTGGCTGATGATACTCATAAGAGATGTGTATGATGTCAAAGTTCATGTTCTTATATATAGTCATACCTAATTTTAATAGCCTATATATGAATATAAATGTTTATCTTCAATCGTTGATTGATAAGTTGAAACAGTCATGGTCATTCAACACTTTGATTTATGATGTCTAGAGGAAACAAAAGTTATAGATGATGGCGGCTTTGATATAAACTATCAATGATTTTCTTGCGTATGAGATAGTTTTTGGTTGAAGCACGTATAGAAAATCAGCATGTCTATACTTTATGGAAAATCACAAGGTCTTCACCTTAACAAATGGTGGTAAAACTTTTTTTTATATTTCTACCGGAGGTTCTTGCCAATCAATCACAATTATAGAAAAGACTTTTTCATAGGTAAAGTTGAAAGGGATGTTACACCTTCGGTACCATTAGGTGAAGAATTGGATGATGTGATCTCACAATACAAGGGCATTATAGTTACTTATCTACCAATGACAAAAGGGTCAGTGTTTTCTTGATGGATATGCTTCAAACATATATAGATTGGTGAATATGAAGGATGATAAATTGTATGGAATGAAAAGTCATGACTACCACATGTTTATACAAATATTCATTCTACTTGCATACCAGGATTTATTGCCAAAAGGGATATGACATGCACTTTTAAAGATTAATCATTTTTTTAGAGATATATGCTCTAAAACATTGCATACCCAACACATAGAGAAGCTTGAAACAAATATCATCCAAAAAATCTGAAAACTTGAGATGATATTCTCTTCATCATTCTTTGACTTAATGAAACATCTACCCATAAATCTATTATTTGAGGTAAAAATTAGAGGCCTTGTCCAGTATACATGGATGCATCCATTCGAGAGGTTAGCAATTACACAATCATCTTAATTAAATATCTCTTATTTTTAAAAAAATTTAAAACATTCATTTAATTCCATACAGATACTTGTTCAACCTAAAAAAAACGTTAAAAACAAAGAGTATGTTAAGGCTTCGATATACGAGGCTTATATTGTTAAATAGATCTCAATATTTATCTCGTACTATTTTAAGCCTCATTTGATAATAAGAATCAACCGCGTTCCAAGTCATGATGATGTGGGGAACTGCCTTCAAGTGTAAATTTGTCAATATTTTTCCATTTTGGATGCCTTTTACCAAAAAAATATTATGAGGGGAAAATACTTGATACAAATTGAATTCGGAAATGTTTTATAATTTTATGCTATTTAAATAAATTGAGAATTTTATTTCATAATTATAATATTAACATGTTGTAATTTTTAAATAATTTTTCTCTTATACTCTCATGAACTGATAGATTGAAAAATTCATCATAGGCTACATTGCCAATGTCTACCATCTTAAAATTCACATATGACTGAATCTTAAATTTTCCAATTGAAAGATGAAAAATTTTCTATGTGGTAAGGAATGTTTCTATTATACATAATTTAATTAAACATTTCTTTGTTATTGTTAATGATTGTAATTACGTACCGGTTTTATCAATTGAAAAGGAATGCTAGTGATAGTTTGAATTTACTTTGTTTATGTCTTGAAAGAAATCTCAAGTGCTACAATAGGTATTTCATCAATGGATATGTCCTTCATACTAAAGAGTATGGTTAGGGTAAAAAGATCTATAATAGTGGAGTTTGTGTTAAGGGATTAACTTCCACTGAGTTTGAAGTTAATTATTATGGAAAGTTTGAAGAGGTTATTTAACCAAAATATCATAGTGAACTTAATAAAGTCTTTGTATTCAAATTTATTGGTATGATACCACCAATAGACGAATAAAAGTAGATCCCCCAGCATAGTTTGGTTAAAATTAATACAAAGTTGTCACACCCTCACGGCAGAGCGCACCATTGCGGCAACCCTTAATTGATTTCGGGTTTTTTTTGGTTTATTGTGTAAAAGAGTCGCCACCTAGTATTTTGGTTACTAGGAACCCTAACTAGTCTTTCAGAGATTCTAAAGTAAGGGACTGGTTGTGTAAAGGGCAGGTATTAGCACCCCTAGTACGTCCTACCTAAGGTAAGCTGCTTGGTGTTTAGTTTGCTTTATAATTGTTATGGTGTTGGTGTTTTCTAATCCCATCAGTTTTTTGAGGTTTCATTCAAACTAAATTTATTAAGATAGAAATCCAAGGAGATTCCATGTGCTTTAAAAGCTCATTTTTCCCTTAGTATTTCAAGAGTTTGCGACTCGTAAATCGCAAGGAGGAGGGACAAAAATTTAGAAATATATGGCGCTTTAAAAGCCTATTTTTGCCTTCGTGTTTTATACTCTCACGACTCGTAAACCATGGAGTAAAAAATTGAAATGTCCTCGATTATAATCACAGCTTCTTTCAAGGATTTGTGATGACTTATTATTCCTAGAAAATTATTTTGGATATTTACCACTTAGGGTTTCTTTATCCAAATATTAACAGTGAATAATAACAAGTTATTCCCAATAATATTTTGGATATTCATCCCTTTGGGATTTCTTTATCCAAACATTAACGGTGAATAATAGATGAATCCCCCCCCAAAAAAATAAGATTTTTTATTTTTTTAGAATATTAGACAATACCCTTTGGAGTTTTACAAACATGTAGTAAAATCCAGAAATATAAGAAAATAATTGTTGTTGTGTTTAAGAAATCCATGCCAAAACACATTTTTGAAACTTCCAATATTTTTTGTACAAAAAAGAGCGTTCAAAACATGTTAGGGTATTGGCCGTATGCAACACACAAGAAAACATTTTTTTATATATATATGTATATTTGTCACAATACGTTGAAAATTGGGTATTCTAAATAAGAGATTTATATTTTTTACAACATAAAAAAATTTTAGAGCTTAAAATAAATATGCCAGAAAATCATAAATTTCTTTCTCTTCCTTTTTGTTTTTGAAAGAAAAAAAAGTAGCAAGACCAGTCTAGTCACTTGCCCAAGCAAGTGACCCGTCAGGACACAGAAAAGGGGCATAGTCCTCTCAATGAACAAGGAAAAATGCATGCAAAGAGACCACATTAATGTTCAAGTTAATTAAAATTCATTTGAACAATGCAAACATAAAGCAAAAATGGCGATGTTTGAAGGCTTGCTAGCTAGTTGATTAGTGTTGTTGTTTCCTTCAGCTCTTTCCCTCCTATTCTTTATTGGCGTTCTTCTTCTGAGTTTCACCTCCGCAATCTTCGTCCCTCTCTCTCTCAATTGATATTATATGCAAAAAAAAAAATGAAAGCAGAGACTAAATGAATGACAATCCTTGCTTGTTTCTGGTTTCTCTTCTCTTTTTTGTTTTTTTTTTCTTCTTTATCCTCTACTGCTTGCCTTCCCGATCTCAAAGTAATGCAAGAATGAAAGAAAAAAAAACTCCCTCGTTCTCATTTTTTTTCCCTCTCCTATTGCCTGCCTCTCTTACGCTTTTTCTTGTCTTTCTTTTCTCCCCCCTCTCCACTAGGTTAGTAAAGGGTTTATATAGCCTGATCACAGCTCTTATTTAGGAAAGATTTAATGCACTAATTCTAGGATGCAAATCCCTGCTGATTTTGCAATAAAAAACACAACAAGGAAACTTAAATATTTTGATCCCTATTCTGATTTTAGCAATTAGTTTCTAGTGATCAAGAGGGTGGTACAACTCCTTTCTTTCCTTCCATAGCTGGGACCATGAGGCACCAATTGTTTCCTTTGTGTTGAGGCAATAAAAACGTGGTCTGCAGCTCCAAAAATCAGGTGTGACGATTAAGGAAAACAATAGGAATTTGTAGAGAAAAAAGGAAAGAACTCAGCCCCGAAGGTTTGTGCACGAAAGAAATCAGACGAGGGGAGGGGTTGTTCTCAAAATGATAATGGACAGTGTTATGTTAATTATATCTTTATGAAGGGGCTGTGCAGTTTGTGTCAAACGAAAAGGTACTACGACATCGTAAAAATCAGCTTCCATATTTTCCTTTTCTAATCGAATCTCTGTTCTTCAATTTCTTCATCCGGCAAAATTTCTTTCTAATTTTATCTTCAATTAACTTCCTTATTTTAGCACCTTTTCCATTTTCCCTGGTCCAAAAAAAAAATCTTCAAATTGGCCTACAATTGATCTTCAAACTTTCAGCATCTTGCAATTGTGTCCTTGCAAACTTGGGCAAAAATCCTTCTCGCTACAGGAATCCCTGCTTTCACATTAGATATTCAAATGGGAATATCTTGAGCTTTTTATATTAAAATCAAGCGATTCAAAAGCCTAAATTTATCTACACGTCCAGGAATATAACTTTGATGAATGATTCAAAGTGAGATAAATTAGTTTTAAATAACAAAATTGCAACCAAACTCGGCTGGAAACCTTCTTGCGGCAGGATTCTATGTTTTCACGCTAGATTTCAAACAAGAATATCTTGAGCTTTTGATATCACAATCAAGCAATTCAAAAACCCAAATTTATCTATGTGTCTCATACTACAACTTTGATGAAGGATTCAAAGTGAGATAAAATTGTTTTAGATAACAGAATTTGACAGGGATCTGGTTGCTCAAAAAGGTTTTCTTGATCTGACATTGCAGAGCATACAGATCTGATTGAGAGTCTGCCCTAAGAACAATTACCCCTTGGATCCAATAAAGTTGTAGGTCAATTTTTTAACATGTCATGAGTGATAAAATATAGCTAGGATGGTTAGATATCATACGAAACCAAGTAAGAAACAGAGCCTAAGTTGGAAAAAAAAATTACGACAGTAGTAGAATCAATTTTTTTTAAAAAAATGCAAATTTTGATGGATTTATACAAAGACTACTTATCAACCCAAGAAACCTAACACTTTTGGCAGCAAAGGGGGAGGATAAAAATAGTACAAAACAACTCAAACAGGGTTCAAAAAAAGTATTTCTCTCCTCCACTTTTGTCAATTTTCTAGCAAACATGAGCTACACTCGTGCACTTAGTCTAAAAGAGGTACACACCATCTTCAACATGTGGGGTCCAAAAATGAGTAACAACAAAAGTGATATGATCTGGGCAATGAAAAAACAATCAGATTCTGATTTTGATGTAAAATGTGCATTTGTTGGATCGGGTTGAAATTTTTCGTTGAGTCTCCTCACATGTTTTCCTACCTTAGGTTAAAATTTCAAGTCAATCAGAGTTTGGAAAGGCATCACGATACTGGTTAACATAGGTTTCATGAATTTTGTTATTTACTTTCTTTTGACTTGTGAACTTCCTATTTGCCTATGATTCTTTTTCTACAAGGTTGTGGCAATTGATTTTGGAAATTTCCTAGTGTTGCAAGAATATTTAATGGGCAACAATATAGTTTCTATGTGACTGTATGGAATCCTTATGGTGTATGGAAACAATTATTCTATCCTCATTATAATAGGAATCTATCATTAAATAAGTTTTCAAGTCAGCTAAGAATACTTTGCAAACAAGGAAACTAAAGAGGAGACAACTTCAGATTTGATTCTCCTAGCTTGTATGAGACTTTTAAAGGGCAGAAAATCTGATTCTATCACATTTAGGATATTAAATTCGGATTTATTATTGTTATTATTATTTTCTTCTTGGTTTAGGGTTTATTTATATTATTTAGGTTTAATTGTAAGTGGACATCATATAAGTTCATATAAGGGGTCCATTAAAGTTTGTTTTAGTCTAGAGTCAGTATAAATAAAGACATAACCAGACATGTAAATTAGACAATTCAAATTAATAAAACTTCTTGTTTGCCACACTTTATATGTGTGTGTTGGTGAGATACTCTCCCTTTCTTGGTTCTCTAAAGAACTGAAAAATGACTTATTGAAAAACAACCGACTTCATCGCGTCATCCTGATTAGCACTTAAAAGTGCATTTTTATCAAGGTTTTATATCATCATTTTGCACTTGAAATATCAATAACTCCTTAACTAAAGCATGTTTTATAATAACATATCTAATAATATAAGATACCTTTAATTTATGGTAAATATTCATCTTAAATGTAGGCCTATCACATAAATGAAAGGATTGATTGATGAGTTTAAGTACTGGAATTGAAAGGACAAAGAGAGGGTCAAACTTAGAAAAGAGATGCTGGTTCAGTCCAAAATGGAACACTATTTGGTTATTGGGTCATATATGGAGCTGTAGATCTCGGATTTAGGTCTGCTTTATATGGATAGAAAGGTAATACATAGGCCTACAACTTTCATGTGGAGTCCAAGATTTAAAAAGGCCATTTTCAACTCCAAATTATAGCAACAATGGAGAAGTCCTATTCTATCCTACAGCCGAGACACTATTCAGTGTTTAGCCTATAATTTGAGTTCTAGAAGTCCAAATGACCTCAATTGTTTTTTTTTAGAAAGACAAGACAATTTCCTAGAACTTTGATGAGTACAGTTGGTTCCAATTCTGATGTTAGCAATGATGTTTTATTCAAACAAGAAGATAAAGATTTTTACCAAGTCAAGAGTTGGCCATCCACTCAACAATTAGTCATCAAATCAATAGTTTCAAAATTCAGCCTATAAAAAAAGGCATTTGCTATGCATTTAGGAGCTTGGTTGTTCCAAAATTCAAGAACTTGCTCTTGCTCTCTCCCTTTATATTTTTTTTGTAATTCTTAAGTTTTGCTTTCATTAATATCTTGTTTATGCTTTTCATTTCCTTTCCTTTACTTAGTTAGCTTGTATCTTATTTATGTTCTTATTTTTTTTTAATTTATGTTTCTCTTCTTCATTATGTTTAGCTAAGTTTATTATATCATGGTGAAAAGGTTACACTAATGGTGTAAGAATAAGTATAGTGTAAACTCAACATGGACCTTAATGTTTAATATTAACATGTCTTATTTTAATCTTACTAATTCTTAATACCTTGCTTGTTAAATGGTTAATCTAGATTTGTATTGCATAACACTTGGTACAATAAATGCTTGGCACTCTCATTGCCTAACCGTATGGTATAACCTACAATTGTGCTATGAAAGAAACTTGATTTGTTGTTAACATAAGTTAACATCATGAATTTCTGACAATATTTAAAAGTTTGGTGTTACTTAAATAAGATAATTAATATGATCATGTTAACAATTTATAATGAGCTATTAATGACAAATCATCCGATTGGAAACTCCTTTATGTGTGGTTTCCAATTGAATAACAAGAGTTTATACTATACTTGTTTGAAATATCATTGGTGGATCCTCTAACCTTGATATTTTTTTATCATTATTTAATACTTACATTTATTTTTCATCTCAAAGTTCTCATCAACTTCTTTTTCTTCTTCTTCTTCTTCTTCTTTATTATTATTACTATTACTATTATTATTGTCTGTAATTTATATAATTAACCTCCATGTGGTTCGACCCTGGTCTTGTCGGGTTATTTATTACTTCGACACTCCTGTACTTAGGATAAGACATCAATCTTTTGGTCGTGTCGCATCCTTATACTTCTCGTTCGTGAATCAATATTCATTGAGTGGGGGTTTTCGTTTCTAATAGTATCGTGCCTAGATATATGTTATCTTTGTGTCATACTCTTATCAAACCTGATTTACTTAGCTTTTCGAGAATTGATATCTTTCCATGTGGGTTGCTTGACCGCATGTTCATGAGATTCACATTATTTTGATATCATAGCTTGGCTCCATTAATCAGGTTATATTTTTTTATTTCTTGTATTTTTATTTTTACCTTCCGCGTCAATTTTTCTTTGTGTTGTTTTTGTTTCGGGTCTGATCTTATTTCAAATCAGTTTCGGTTAGATTGTCTTCTTCCTATATTATTCTTGATTAGTTGCAAACCTCACGAACACGCGGTCAAGCAACCAACATGCAAAGACACCAAATTAAACTAGAAAAAATTTAAAAGAGAGAGAATCACAATGTAAAACATCTATAGAGATTTTTAGAATTTTTATTTGGGTAGAAAAAATTATTTTTTATTTATTCAATTCTTGATTTTTAAAAAAGAAAAAAGAAAGTTGTTAGAAAATGATGAAATAGAAAGAAAGTTGTGAATTGACCATATTATGAAACCTAAAAATGATGATCTTTGTTTTGATGAGTTCTCTTCTCAAGAAGCGTTCAATGAAGATGGTATCTCCCTCTAAAATACTACAAAAAATAGATTAAGATTTGTTTGTTGTTTTATTTCATTTTTTAGAAGTGATTTTGAGATATCTTGTTTTGAGGTTTGTATTGTTTTTATAGAAAAATTATTGGTTTTCTTATTTATTTTTATTTGTTTCTATTTAATTTTAAAAAATATTTTCTTTAAGTTATTTTTATTTTATTCTATTTAGTTTAAGAAATTAGATATTATAATCAATAATTTTATTTTTCCTATTTAGTCTAAAAATTCCTATAATAACTCTATAATTATTTGCTAGGATTTCTCTTTCTTTTAAAAATAGATCTAGCATAGGATCTTTACCTTGTCAGAATAGTTGAAGAGAAATGTTAAATAAAAAACATTCAAAAACTGTCTTGGAGAAATTACTCTTCAGTTGAAATGTTGATTGCTCTAGAAACTCTTGAGGATTGCAGGAGTGATCTTTGCGACATTAATGCCACTTGAATTTTAATTTGGGAGGGGTAATTATATTCTACAAAGACTCATTTGACAAATGAGAGATGTAATGGAATTTATTAGTAAATCCAAAAAAAAAAACAATTATGGGTAATTATTATTATATTGATCGTAGCTATAATTATTTTTATAATTTTTTAAGCACAATAAAATTATTAATTTATCTTGAACCAAAATTTTTTTAAAACTAGCATTTAAGGGCCTTTTGTCATTTTGAATTTTTAAGTATAGAAAAATGATTCAATTACTCTAATTTTTTTTAAAAAAAAAAAACTTAAGTTTAGGGGTATTTTAGTCTTCTTAATTTGGTCGAGAGCAATTTGATCTTTTAACAGACATGAAATAATATTAAAACAGAGAAATTGGTGGCACGTGCAGCACATATGACACCATGTGGGAGGCGTCTGCAGCCTTCTCACAGTGCATATGGCACCTTCCAATAGCCAAAAATATCATTTTATTATGTTGTTGGAATTGTCACGACTTCTTCCTGTTGGACGACACAAGATTGTGATGATGGGATGAATTGTGGTTGGCTGGGGCTTCTTTTATTTTTTTTCTCTCACCTTCCGTTGAAAACCATGCTAGCAATTTAAAATTTCAAAGTTGTTGTTTTAGTTATTGATATTTTAACTTTGATCTTTATTCTTTTAATTTCTTACTGGAAAGCTAAAAATCATTAGTGTTTTCTCTGGTTTTCTTGTTTATTTTTTTGGTCAAGAAATATTGGATTCATTGAGTTCAATATCAATGGAACAATTTAAAAGGTGGTTTGATATTATTGTAGTAATATTTTTTAAAGTATTTTTCTTTTAAAAATACACTAACATAATTTTTTTATTTTTTAAAATTTATTTTCAACATTAGCATATTAAAATGATCTAAATATATAAATATATATATATATATATATAATTATTTTAAAAAACACACTTTTAAAACACAAAAATAAACAAGCTAAAAGTATTCTTTCATGACTATCTTTTTCATGGTTAACAAGTTTTGAAATAGTCTAATAAGCTTCACAATCTTCCCAAGGCTACTGATTAGTACTTAAAAATGGATTTTTATCAAGGTGTTTGATGTGAACCTCGTGATCACGTGGTCACGCAACCCACATGCAAAGACACAAATTCTCGGAAAGCCAATAAATCAGGTTTGATAGGAGTGTGACACAAATATAACTTGTACCTAGGCACCAGTACTATTGGAAACGGAGACCCCCACCTAACAAATATTGATTCGCGAACGAGAAGTATAAGGATGACGCCACGAAGATAGTTGTTATTTGATAAGTCGTTTTCAGTTCTTTAGAGAACCATGAAAGGGAGATTGTCTCACCAACACACACACACAAAGTACGACAAACAAGAAGTTTTATTAATCTGAATTGTCTTCTTTGCATGTCAGGTTATGCCCTTATTTATAGTGACTTCGAACTTAAATAAACCCCAATGGACCCCTTATGTGGACTTATATGATGCCCACTTACAATTAAACCCAAATAATATAAATAAACTCTAAACTAAGAAGAAAATAACAATAAAATAAATAAATCCGAATATAAAATCCTAAATATGATAGGATTATATTTGTTACCCTTTAGAAGTCCCATATAAGATAGGAGAATCAAATCTGAAGGTGGAATTAGTTCTGAAATCTTCTTTCCTTTTTGTAGCTAGGATGAATAAGGAATCCTTGTAAGAATAGGATTCTGAAACATTTATCAATCCTTGCCACACTTGGAAACTATGTTGCAGCCCAATAAAAATCTTTGTAGAATTAGGAGATTCCTAAAATAAGCTGCCACATTCTTTTAGGAAAAGAATCCTAGCTAAATAGGAAGTTCACAAGTCTAAAGGAAGTAAATAACAAAACTCGTACAACCTTTGTTGACCAGTGTTTGGATGCCTTACCGAACTTCAATTGACATGATACTTTAACCCAAGTTAGGAAAACATGTCAGTAGACTCCAAGTAAACTTTCAATCCGATCCAATGGTAGGATTGAAAATTATGACTCTTGGCATAAAACTGGATAGTTGCACATTTTATGTCAAAATCCGAATTCGACCTTGCCTGGAACTATCATTCCCTCTCTCTTCAAGATGATTCGTCCTCGAATCACCAACAAGTTGAATGGACAATTCCTTAGCCTCATTTTGAAGCCTTAAGACTTCTTTTCTTGCCAACCATCGTCGCCAACAACTTTGGATAAAAGTAGCAGCCGTTCTATTTTGTATTTCATCATTGCAACATTTTTTCTCCTCTCCTTCTGAAGCTTGCTACACATTGACTGCTGCCGTTAACACATCAAGTTCTTACTTTATCTCCCAGAGAATACGAGATAGACTCCTTGGAACACTAATCTCTTTATTTCTGTCCCTTTGATACCACCTCTCCTTTTGAATCCTCCTTTTCTTTTGCCATAACACCTCATCAAAATACATGAAATCCCTTTGGTTTCTAGGTTGTCGAAAACCTTCCCGATAGCCTATGGTCTCATATACAATATTTAGATGAGTAATGGTGAGATATACCAAGCTCCCAACAATAGTATGGTATAAAGTAGGATCTGTCAAAGGTAAACCATCAGAAGAAGAATACCTTACGTTAACCTCAATGGGAGTATCTACAGTCTTGTTATCAGCGAGTCTAGCTCGTTCAAGAATATTTACAATATATTTTGACTGAGAAATAAGATAACCTCTAGGTGAGGAAGCTACCTCAAAACCTAACAAATATCGAAGATAACCCAAATCCTTCATTTCAAATTGTTTAGCCACTCTGTCTTCGAAACTGAAATACCATTAATATCATCACCAGTAATAATCATGTCATCAACATATAAAGATAGAATGATATGACTTGTATTAGTGCACTTAATAAAAAGAGCAGAATCATGACTACTAGAAACAAATCCAAGAGACGAGATCATAATAGAGAATTTCTCAAACCAAGCACGAGGTGCTTGTTTGAGACCATATAATGCTTTCTTAAGCTTACAAACATACCAAAAGTCATGTGAAACACTAGGAGAGGGTGCCATATAAACTTTTTCTTGAAGATCTCCATTCAAGAAGGCATTTTTAACATCAAGTTGACAGATATGCCACTAACAAATTGAAGCTACTACAATAAGAGTACGAATAGCAGTCATTTTTGCAATAGGGGCAAACGTCTCCTTATAATCCATACCATATTGTTGAGAGTATGTTTTTACAACCAGATTCCAAGTATCTGTCTTTTCTAAAGTAAAAAGTTCCTCATCCATAACCTACTGCCAAAGAGATCAAGAATCGCCTCTTTATAGGAAGAGATCCAATAGACAATGAATAGAAGCTAAAAAGGAAGTAAATGATGAAGAATAACAAGAATATACAAAATCTAGTAGTTTTATAGACTTACGAATGCGTATGAATTGATGTAGAGGTGGATCTACAATCTTAAATAAAGCTTGAGGAGCTATAGATAAAAATTAAGCTTCAGGTGTGATGGAGAGTAAAGTGTCAGTACCTGCAGAATTATGAGTATAAATTAGTTGAACATGAACATAGAGAGGAGTGTCTGAGGTACTAGGAACCTGAGATGATAAACTATCAGAATCCTTAAAAAAAGAATCTATACGAATAAGATCAGGTTTAGTCAGGTTATGAGTAATGGATGGAATAAAAAAGAAAGGTATATGCTCGAGAAAGACAACATGACAAAACACATAAAGTTTCTGAGTTATTGGGTCAAAACAACGATACCTCTTTTTACCTTCACCATAACCTAGAAAGACACAAATAGCAAATCAAGAGGACAATTTACCGCGTTCTACATGAGGATGAAGAACAAAACAAGTACAACAAAAAACTCTAAATGAGGAATAATCAAGAACACACCCATATAACTTTTCAAAAAGAGACAAACCTGAACTATGAGACGATGAAATGGTATTAATCAAACTTACAGTAATAAGGACAACTTCTTCCCAAAACTCATTAGGAACAAAAGCAAACAATAGAGAACAAGTAGTTTTGACAATATGCCTATGTTTTCTTTTGAACAACTCTATTTTGCTCAGGAGTATCTATACATGAAGTTTGGTGAATGGTTCCATCTAAGGCAAACAAGTGACAAAATTTATTAGAGGTGTAATCTCCACCCAAATCACACCTAAAACATTTGATTATAGCAGAATGTTAAGTTTTAACAAGGGCTTGAAAGGTTGTGTATATCTCAAACAATTCAAAACGATGTTTCATTAAATAAACTCAATAATAATGATTATGATCATCAATAAATAAAACATAATATCGAGACCCTCATTTATGGTAATAGGAGAAGGTCCCCATACATTAGAATGAATCAAGTCAAATGTGAAAAATAAACAAAAAAACTTTGATTAAAAGGTAAAGCGAAAAATATTGCTAGTTTACATCCACTACAATAAAAAATATCAAAAGTTTGCAAATTTCTTAAAGCTCATGTGGATGCCAAAAATCTCAAACGAGAAGACGAAACATGACCTAGACGAGAATGCTATAAATAAAAACTAAAAGATGAAGAACTCAAATAAAAACAAGACAAATAAACAATAGTAGTAGTAGCAGCAACAATTGATACTTTTAACTCATCTAAAATATACAGTTCATTCTCCCTACAGCCTGTCCCAATCAGATTTTGATACTATAGATCATATACATAACAAGAAGAAGAAGAAGAAGAAATGACTAAATAATCATCAGAATCACATAAATGACCAACGAAAGCAAGATTTCATTTGAGTTTTCGAATAAGATAAACATTAGGGAAAGACAGGTGAGGTGTTATAACAGAACCAACACTTACTGAGGGCATGGGAGTGCCATCAACAGTCATAACAGGAATGGAAGGCAAAGGGGACACAAGTAAAAGATGAAGAATCTAGAGACCTATAATGTTAAGCACCAGAATCTAAGACCCATTTAGAACATGACATACCTGAGGAACTATGAGGCAACTGACCTATGGAAGGAGAAATGAACATTACTTATGGCTATAAGGAGAGAAACTTCTGAAATCGCTTAGCTAGAGTACTATGATCAGTGATAGAACCTGATGAAGTTATTGCTGCAATATTGTGGTGGTGGTTTATAACCCTAGAGGTGGTCTATAAGCATTAGATTGTGACTAACTGTCATGCTTCCAAACTTGATTTTGTTTTCTAAACTTCGAACACTAGGCCTTCCAATGACCTTTTTGCTTATAGAAACCGCACTCATCGAATCCAACTCTTGTGTAAGGCTTATTATGATGATTAGAGAATGGCTTAAAGGGTACTGTTAGTACAAAAGGATTTGAAGCGGAAAGAATTATCTTTTTAGAATAAGACTAAAGACGTATTTCTCCATCCAATAACTCACTAACAATAGAGTTAACAGAAGGTAGTGGAAAATGATGTAGAATTGAACCTCTAAGTCTTTCAAAATCACCGCGAAGTGCTGTTAAAAACTGTACCAATCGTTAGTACTTTCTACGCTCAATATAGGCACCACATGCCTTTAATTTTACCGATTATGTAAGAGCTAATTGATCCCAAAGATCTGTCGTAGCATAATAAAACTCCTGAATACTCATATTCTTCTGATGAAGAGCTCGTATGTCATTCTCTAACTAATATTGCTTTGCAAAATTTGATTGCGTGAATAACCTTTGCAGATAATCTTAAACCTCATTTGTTGTCTTATAGTTTGCCAACTACACGCCTATGGAATGCTCAACAGAATTGTTGATCCAAGTAATAATCTTTGCATTATTTGCTTCTCATGTATCTATCAAAACAACATCCCCTTCCTTAGTATTCTTGGGTATCACATAAGTTCCACTAACATATTCCCACATCTTCTTACTCTTAAGAAAATTTCTCATTACATAACTCCAGTATGAATAATTCTTTCCATCCAACCTCACCATCATAGACTGAAGTGAATCATCTCTTTCGGTGGCTATAATTAACAAACAAAACCAGAACACAAAAGCAATGAAAGACAAAGTACCAAATTGCAAAAACTTAACAGATATCGCAGAAACAAAACAAATATCTTCTTGAAATTATATAATTACTCCAAAACACAACACAAATTGCAGAAACTGAATGCAAATATTAAATTGCAGAAGTTGAAGGAAAGGAGAAAATACCAGATTTTGTAGAAGCGGAAGACAAAATATCACTCCAAATTTTTTTTGAGATCAACTCTTGTTCCATAAAATCAGCTCTAATACCATGTTAAGTTAATTTAGATTAAAATAAAATACAAACGAACATAAAGAGAAGGAGGTTGGAATTCTCATTAATTTGTTTATTCTAAAGTCCTTGAGTTAACCTAAATACAAAGAGATTATATATAGGTTAAAGTAAAAATATTATTCAACAAAAGTAAATTTATTATTTAACAGTATTCACACCAAACAAGATTGGGTATGGTAACGTATTCCTATTGAACCAGTCCTGGATCATTAGATAGCAAGATTGGGTTTTTTTTTAAAAAAATTAATTTGATTTTCAGTAATGTAAGGTATGACTGTAAGTTGTTCAAAGCCCGGTTGTGTTTGATGCTATACAAATCTTGAGTTTAGCAGCAAATAGAGATCCTTTGTCTTTCTTTCTATTTTTTCAACAAGCATAACAGTTATCCTGACAACGAAAAATGACAGGTAATTTGCAAAGAAGATCAAATAACAAGGACTTGAAGGAAGAACTAGAATTACCCTTCTTTAACATGGATGCGTTGGCTTCTGCAACAAATAACTTTTCTGTATCCAATAAACTAGGACAAGGGGGTTTCGGACCTGTTTATAAGGTAATAATTATCCATAAACAGTCATGCAATATAGCTTCTGAGTGTTCATGGTACAAACTCCAGGCACCAATGGAGTTCTGTGGTATTGAAATTGTTCCACTACAGAACCAACCTTTTTTTAGCATAAAAGGATGACTGATTGGAAAGAATTCCTGAACAGATACAAGCTGCATGAAATTCTCTAAGAATTCAGCAGACAACGTATGATTTGCTTATGATGGCCGAGTAATTTATTTACAGGGAACATTAACAGATGGACGAGAAATAGCTGTCAAGAGGCTCTCTAAGAATTCAAGACAAGGACTTGATGAGTTCAAAAATGAAGTCAAACATATCGTGAAACTTCAGCACCGGAATCTAGTGAGGCTTCTTGGATGCTGCATTGAAAGAGATGAAAATATGTTGGTCTACGAGCTTTTGCCTAACAAAAGCTTGGACTTCTACATTTTTGGTATGAATCTCACAGAACTTTTCAAAAAGCTATTCCAATGTTTCAAATCAATTTTTTAGCCCTTCGGAAGGTTGTTTTGTAGGGGAAGATTTCTCCACTTTCATGCTGACAAATTCTTCCATATATGTATATGTAATTGTAACTCAAAATTCACTGATCGTAACTTATCATCTCCTTTTTCCTAGTTCCTTCACCAACATTTATGAATCTGATAAATGTAATGGATTGACTTGGGCAGATGAGACTCGAAGCTTGCTACTAGATTGGCCTAAGCGCTACAACATCATCAACGGGATTCCTCGAGGACTCCTTTATCTTCACCAAGATTCGAGACTAAGAATAATCCACAGAGATCTGAAAACCAGCAATATTTTGTTGGATGACGAAATGAATCCAAAAATCTCAGACTTTGGCCTGGCTAGAAGTTTTGGAGAAAATGAAACTGAAGCCAATACTAATAAAGTGGCTGGAACGTAGTGAGTGTCTTCAACTCCATCATACGCATTTTATCTTCATAGTCCGCAAATGGAACTTAAAATTCTATGAATACATGCAGTGGTTACATATCTCCAGAGTACGCAAATTATGGGCTCTACTCGCTAAAATCAGACGTCTTCAGCTTTGGAGTATTGGTGCTAGAGATAGTGGGTGACTATAGGAACAGAGGATTCCGTCATCCAGATCACCACCTCAACCTTATTGGGCATGTAGGAGTCAAAGCTATGTTACTTATTATCTTTAATTGCAATATATTCTTGAGTACTTTTTTCAGAAACCAGATGCCTGCACATGTTTAATGAGACCTGAACACTTTAAATCTTCAATGTGTTATTTATTGACAGCATGGTTTTGTTTATCAGGCTTGGAGACTGTTCAAACAAGGCAGGCCTCTGGAACTGGCTGCGGGATCAAAAGTTGAAACACCCTATTTGTCTGAAGTGCTACGTTCAATTCACGTGGGGCTTTTGTGTGTGCAAGAAAATCCAGAAGATAGACCAAACATGTCATATGCATAGTTATTAAACCCGGCCCGGCCCGGCGGGTCGACCCGGGACCCGGTCGACCCGGTGGCTGGACTGGTTCGGGTTTAATAAAAGACCGGCTGTGGCAACAGCCCGGCCAAACCCGGGCGACCCGGCGGGTCGACCCGGGTGACCCGGGCAAACCCGGACGAGACCCGGTTTTTTTTTTTTTTAAATGTGGAATAAAAAAAAAATTGATTTAAATATTTCAACTTAAAATGATAACATAGTATCTTTTCAATGTGGAGTTTGAAGCCCTTTCATATATATACTCTATGTTCACATGAAAAAAATTATATTTTTTCAATGTGGGATTTGAAACCCATTAGTATATATACTCTATGTTCCCAAGGAAAAAATCATGTTTTTTCAATGTGGGATAAAAAACCTTTTGATTTAAATACTTCAACTTAAAGGGATGACATAGTATCTTTTCAATGTGGGATTTGAAGCCCTTTCATATATATACTCTATGTTCCCATCAAAAAAGTTATGTTTTTTCAATGTGGGATTTGAAACCCATTAGTATATATACTCTATGTTCCCAAGGAAAAAATCATGTTTTTTCAATGTGGGATAAAAAACCTTTTGGTTTAAATACTTCAATTTAAAGGGATAACATAATATCTTTTCAATGTGGGATTTGAAACCCTTTTATATATATACTCTATGTTCCCATGAAAAAAGTTATGTTTTTTCAATGTAGGATAAAAAACTTTTTTAATTTAAGTACTTCAACTTAAAAGCTTAACATAATATCTTTTTAATAATGTGGGATAAAAACTTTTTAAAATATTATTTTAAACTTCGTTATTTATAATATATATAATCTATATTTACATGAATTTTTTTATATGAAATATTAATTTTTTTTTTAATTATTATGGGTTAATCCGGGTCGACCTGGGTTGACCCATGAAACCCGAGACCCGGCCACTTGGTCGGGTCAACCCCCGAGCCGGGTTTAATAACTATGATCATATGTGGTTTTGATGTTGGGTAATGAAGATGAATTGCCTCAGCCTAAACAACCAGGATTTTTCACTGAAAGGGATCTTGTTGAAGCAAGCTATTCATCGAACGAGAGCAAACCACCTTTGGTAAACGTATGCTCAGTTTCAGTGTTAGAGGCAAGATAGATTACTTGTATTTTTTTTCTTATGAAAACTTGTGTGTTTGTTTTGCGTGGTCTTGATGTTTGTGATCGTGTACTGTTAAAGAATAATAAAATTATATCTTGGGGCCTCACCTAACAGCTTAAGCTTTTGGGTTGAATTGGTTCTTTGAAATGATATCAGAGCTTTAATGACCAAGCGGTCACGAGCTCACCATCCTCATTTATTTGATAAAATTAAGTACAAGGTAATGTGAGCCTATGCAAGTTTCAAGCCCAAAGGGCTTTCACTTGAGGGGGTGTGTTAAAGAATAATATAAATTATATCTTGGGGCCTCACCTAACAGCTTAAGCTTTTGGGTTGAATTGGTTCTTTGAAATGTACTCATAAAAACTCTGTTGAATGTTTTCCATGGCAAGGTTAATTTATAGGAAATTATTAACATATTTGAGTGAAAAAATAAAAAGGAAACCTGAGAAGCTAAAATTTAAGCCAAATACAAATACGACCCAAGCTTTTAGACGAGAGGGACTTAAGCAAACTAGGCTCTCGGTTCGATTGAGGCCTGGACTTGGATGTATTGTAAAATAAGTTTTTGCACTACAAAACATTATTTTATTCCAACTTAGATTTGAACTTGAGTCTGGCCCTTAAAGAATTACCGGTTCAGTCCATGAATGGTAAAATTGATTTGTTTTCTTCTAGAAGGATTTTTGTACATCGGAACAGTTTTTTCAACTCAAAAGACATGTATTTTAAAGCTCCAAATGTTTAGGTTTAATTCAAAGTTTATGGAAGGTAATCAAAGCTAATAAGAGAATTTTATCAGCTTTTGGTTTCTAAAATTGTATATAAAAGCGATTGAAGAAGAGTGTTTTCAGACTGGTTTTGTTGCACTGTCTGGATAGATTTTTCTACAAAATTTGACATTCTTCTTCACATATTTTGCATCTTAAATCTTTTGCTTTTTTAAGCTTTATTCCTCTTTGTTTTCCTCATAATCTAGAGCATAGTTTCAATCCTTGTAGAAAGACATTAAGTATAATTTATTTGTATCTGTTGAAAATTGTTTACGAGTGCACCTAAAGAAGACGGTGTTGTTGAAATCCTGTGAAGCTTATTGAAGTGAGTTTTTTTACACAAAATGAGGAGAAATAAAGCCTTAGGGAGAAATGATTTTAACTTTGGAAACAAAAGAAATGAGATTGGTAATATTCTAAAATCTTTAACAAGTAATTACTTTAAATTGGTTTTGTTTAAGTATATTTTTTTATACAAATTTAGTATACATGCTAGAATTGTATTTCTATATCTTATGCAAGTCTACATATTGACTTAATATGCATGCTATCGTTTTTTTATTGCACGATTACCATGTTCTTGTTGGATCCTAAAATCTATACACGCATCGATAATGATAAATTTAAGGTAATATTTGGGAGTCCCTATGATTTCATTAGATAGATCTAGAGTTGTATCGTTTGCATGTAAATTATGTGATCAAGTGCTCATGAGTAGGGGCGGAGCTAGCGGGAGGTTAGTGGGGGCCTTAGACCCCTACAAAAGTCTTAAGATTTTATAACTAGACTGAACTACTTTTTAAAAACAAAAATGGCAAACATTCGGCAGAGTTTTGTTTATATGATTCTAAATTTACATGTGTTTATAACAAAGACAAAAAAAATATTATAGTATTAAAATTATCAACTTGATAATTCAAAAATATAAGCTACATGCACTATATTTACTGCATGCTGAGAGACCCACAAAGTTTCTCTCATTTGTGTGGGCTTCTCTTGGGGGCTAAAGCACCGAGGATAGTCTGGTGGTATGCCACTTTACATTATTACATGTACAAGTTATTCAGTCTTCCCTTGAATTCTCCAGCACCGACTTCTCTTGGCCTCTTTCACTGACACAAGGAATAAGCTTCGCTCCACTGCCTTGATTGGTGGATGGAATAAGCTTCGCTCCACTATCCTTGACTGGTGGTATGTCACTTCCATGATTGGATATGAGTTCTCTGTACCAGAAGATTGGTATTCCAACGAACTCAAGCAGTGGAGAAGAGATCTTAAGCTTATAGGGTCGTAATTCAGAGTCCACTAGCCTCCATTTTCAAAGTAAATTTTGATGTTTCAAGTCTTAAAGTAGTGTCAACCATTTTTGGAATACAAGGGTCACTTCAGAGCAGTAATTTCCAGAGTAGGTACTTGTTCAATCTAAAAAAAAAGTTCAAAACAAGGAGCGTATTAAGGTTTTGATATGCGAGACTTATATTTTTAAATAAATCTCAATATTTATCTTGTGTTATCTTGAGCCTCACTTGATAATAAGAATCAACCGCGTCCTAAGACATGAAAAGTTAAAAACAAGGAGCATGTTAAGGGTTCGATATGCAATGATTATATTGTTAAATAGATTTTAATATTTATCTCGTACTTTTTTTAGCCTCACTTAATAATAAGATTCAACTGTGTCCCAAGACTTAATGATGTGGAGAAGTGTCTTTAAGTGAGAATTTGTCAATATTTTTTCATCCTAAATTGCTTTTACCAAAAAATATTGTAAGGGGAAAATACTTGACAAAAATTGAATACAAACATGTATATATTTTTGGGTTATTTAACTGCGATAAATTAAGACTTTTTATTTAGTAAGTATAATATTAACATGTTATTTTTAAATATTTTCTCTTATATTCTCATAAACTGATAGATTAAAAATTCATCGTAGGCTACATTGTCAATTTCTACTATCTCAAAATTTACATATGACTGAATCTCAAATTTTCCAATTAAAAGAAGAAGAAATTTCCATGTGGGATGGAATGTTTCTATTAAAACATAATTTCATTAAATATTTCTTCTTGACATAAACTTCTTCATTTAGAAAGGATCGTTTTATAATTGATTGGTTACCTGTAGTGAAAAATAAATATAGGGGTCATGTCCAAGTTATTCAGGATGGTAATGATAAAGTAATTACGAGAGATAATGTCTTCCAAAATCATGAGTTAATTGATACATATCGAGTTGTTTTGTCTATTGACTTGGAAGAAAATTCAAATTTTTATATTATTCAGAATTTTTTTTATGTTGATGTTAGGGAGTTAAATAATATATTGAAAATCAATGAACATATAGAAGTTGATAAAGACGAAGATATCAACAAGTATCAATTCAATGAAAAAAATATAATAGACATTACAATAATGGAATTGATGAAGAAGAAGATAATTCTAATTAAATTGTTAAACATCAATGTGCAATGATATTTGCTTTAATGTAATCTTTTTGGTTGTTCATTTACAATGAACTATTGTTAACATTGATGAAATATTTATTGTTTTGATTTTATTATTATGAATAAAATTAATATTATTGTGTTGTGATTTCATTGTATATGCAAGTTGGATAGATAAGGAATGCAAAAACACTTTGGAAAACAATTACATGACGGACGAATTAAGTAATACAACTGGAATTATTGACAAACTAAGTCCCTCAGAAAGTTTTAGAAAGTTGAAAAACAATTACATGATCTTGCCACTAATAATTATAGACAAGATTACTAACTAGTGCATATTATCCTCGATCTATTTTATTAATAAAACATCAAATTTTAAGCTTCTAATTATTTTTCTTTATTTAATTAAGGATTTATATGTTATTTGATTTAAATCATGTTAAAAATATATTATAGCACGCAATTTAATATAATATTTTTAAAATTTTTATTAATTTATATAATTTTTAAAACTATCATGAATTGTGGAACAATTATCTTTTTTGGAACGCTGTTAAAGAGTGTCATTCTACTGTTATATTAACTTAAAGAGTACTTTAGCAACTAGGAAATCACTTGAATAATGTAAGGCACATTAATTTTATAGTTATTTTACAAATCGTGGTAATGGATTTTTTAGTCTCGATAATAAGAAAATAATATGCTTTTGAAATATGATTGTGCATTTTTATTAGGTTTCTACAATACAAATACTAATTACTTTGTTACAAATTAAAGGATAATTTATACACACATGTACATTGTAAAATTAATTATCGAAATTAACTACCATTAATAAACTATTTTTTTAGCAGAGCCACTATATTTAATTAATATGAGACCAAAAATGTGTCATATAAATTTTAAAAGTGAAAAATTGAATAATATATAAATTATGCACCACATAAAATAAACCCCAATGAAGTAGATGAAAATAAATCCATGTTTGAAAATAAATACAATAAGTCTTAATTTAAGGTTTGCATTTCAAATTAATAACAAAATTCTTTTATTTAAATCAATAATTTATACTTATGAAATCTAAAATGTTCTCAATCATTATCTTCTTAATTTTTCTAAAAAATATTTGTAATTGAATGTAATTAACTTGTTCATTTTTGTTATTTGATTCGTTCAATATGACTTTTATGAAAAAAAATTTAATCTAGAATTTATTTGTGTTTTTCTTAATTTAAATAGTATTTGTATAAGTATCAAACATCCATTAACTCTATACTAAAAGTGATGAAAGGTGCTTCACTGTTTAATGATAAAGCTCCTCTCACCTCTTTACTTTTTTTGTTATTTTGTTAAATTTCATCTCTATATTTTTTTTAATTGAATCCTTTTACAACCCAATTTCATGAAATAAAATTTCAAATTGTACTAGAAACAAAAAATTAAAAGAGAGAGAATTACAATATAAAACACATACAGAGATTTTTATAATTTTTATTTTGGTTCAAAATTTTATTTTGTTAATTTTTTAATTCTTGAGTTTGAAAAAACAATTATTAAAAAATAGTTAAAAAAAAGTTATCAATTGACCATGTTATAAAAACTAAAAATGATGAACTTTGTTTTGATGAGTTTTCTTCTTAAGAAAAGTTCAATGAAGATAATAGATTTCTCTAAACATACTAAAAAAGTAAATCTAAATCTGTTTGTTGTTTTATTTGATTGATTTTATTTTTTAAAAGTTATTTTGAGATATCTTGTTACAAGGTTTATTTTGTTTTTAGAGAAAATAATTGGTTTGATTAATTATGTTTATTTGTTTCTATTTAGTTTAAGATAATATTTTCTTTAATTTATTTTTATTTTGTCCTAATTAATTTTAAAAATCAGATATTATAATCATTAATTTATTTTCCTATTTAGTTTAAAAATTCTTATAATAACTCTAATTATTTTACTAGGACTTCTCTCTCTTTCGAAAATAGATCTTCCACCTACTTGTCAGAATAGTTGAAGAGAATTGTTAAATAAAAAACTTTCAAAAAATGTGTTGGAGAGCAACTCTTGCGGAACTCTTGAGGGACTCCAACAGTGATCTTTGGGACATGTATATAATTTTGTGCTATTTAACTGTAATAAATTAAGATATTTTATAAACTAAGTATAATATTAACAAAATGTTATTGTTAAATAATTTTTCTCTTATATTTTTATAAACTCATAAATTAAAAAATTCATCGCAGGCTACATCGTTAGTTTCTACTATTTCAAAATTTACATGTGACTGAATCTCAAAATTTTCAATTAAAAGATGAAAAATTTTCCAAGTGGGATGGAATGTTCCTATTAATACATATCATTAAACATTTTCTCTTTAATTGTTAATCATTATAATCATGTAACTGGTTTATTAATTGAGAGGGAATGATAATGATAGTTTGAATATACTTTGTTTAGGTCTTGAAAAAAAGATCAAGTGTTACAACATGTATTTCATCAATGAATATTCTTTATATTGAAAAGTATGGTCAAGGTAGAAAGACCTATAATAGTAGAGTTTGTGTTAAGGGGTCGATTTTTAATGATCAGTTTGAAGCTGATTATTATGGAAAATTAGAAGGGGTTATTTAATTGAAATATCATAGCGAGCTTAATAAAGTTTTTTTATTCAAATATTATTGGTATGATACCACCAATAGAAAAATAAGAGTAGATTCCCCATCATGATTTGGTTGAAATTAATACAAAGGCTAGATTTCATAACGTCGACGATGTCTTTTTTTTTTTTTTGCCAGGCATTGGACACATATTTATTATACATAAACTCCTTCATTTAGAAATGCTCGTTTTATAGTTGATTGGTTATTCGCAGTGAAAACCGAACCCGGTGATCATGTCCAAGTTGTTCATGATGATAATGATAAAGTAACTAAAGGAGATGATGTCTTCCAAATTCATGAGTTAGTTGATGCATACCGACTTACTCTGTCTACCGACTTAGAAGAAAATAAAAATTTTTATATTGTTGAGAATATTTTTTATGATGATGTTTAGGAGTTGAATAATATATTGAGAACCAATGGATATATAGAAGTCGATGAATATGATGATATCGATGCATATCAATTCAATGAAGAAAATTATGGTAGACATTACAATGATAAAATTGATGAAAAGGAAGACACTTCTAATTAAATTGTTAAACACTGATGAAATATTTATTGTTGTGATTTTGTTATTATGAACAAAAATAATATTATTATGTTGTGATTTCATTGTATATAGAAGTTAGATAGATAGGGAATGCAAAAATAATTTGAAAAACAATTACATGATAGACTAGGGGTGAGCAAAAAAACTGATAAACCGATTAAATCGAGAAAACCAGAAAAAAATAACCAAAAAAATCGAACCGAAAAAAAAACGAATTAACCGATTAAAAAATCACAAAAAAATCCGGTTTGGTTTCGGTTTTGGTTTCAAAAGTCTGAAACCGAATGAATCGAACCGAACCGAACCGGTTCAACCAAGCCAACACTTAAAAAAAAAAAAGTTTAAATACATATAGCTTTTTCTAACCCTAAACCTAAAGGAGCATTCCCTGAACACATAACCAGCCGCCCCTCCATTTGTTTTGTTCTCTGCATCTCTCCTTCTCTAATCTTAAGATTCTTAACCAGCAGCCCCCCCCCCCCATACAGGCACTGAGGCACACATACAAACAGCTACTGAAAGGAAAGGGAGGACAGACAGTGAGTTTATAATCCACTTTTTCTATTCGCTCTAGCCAGGCTTTCATCTGATACTTCAACTGGGGAGGAGAGGAAAATCAGTTTTTTCGATACGATCTCCCTGTCTCACTGCACCGACATACAGGAAAACTTCAGAACAGGGTAGTGGGCTTCTCCAAATCTTGATTTTGTTTTCCTTCTCTCAGTCACTAAAAGCTCAAAGCTACTGGTTTTGTTCTGTCATGCTCTATTCAAGTTCTTTCTACTCTCGAGTTACGTTTCAAGCAAACTCAGAAGAAAAAGAGGAAGCCCACGAAGCGGTAGCAGTTACTTGTTCTGCTTCGTCTTGAAGCTAGAATCAATCCCTAGATTTCATACTTTTCAGGGAGAAAATTGTGTATTTTGGCTTGTACAGAAACGACATCATTTCATAGATTTTTAAGCTAGTGAACCGAACTGACCGGTTTGGAAGGAAAGAAAACCGAACCAAACCGAATCAAAATTGATCGGTTTGAACCGGTTAAAAATTTTTTTTAAAAAAAATTTTGATTTGATTATTTATTTTGACCCAGAACCGGACCAAACCGGAAATGTTCACCCCTATGATAGACAGATTAACATAGTTGGAATAACCGATGGACTAAATCCATCGGAAAGTTCCAAATAATTACATACAGAATAGTTGACAAACATAAAATTCATTGGATAATCTCGGGGGTGGGGGGAGGAGCGCAAAATTTCAAGATTCATTGAAAGTTTTAATTTCCAACATAATTATCGATGGATTATAAAAATTAATATATATTTAATTATCCTATAAAGCCCCAATTAAAAAACCAAAATCTGTAATTTCATTTGACTTCTATTTTTCTTCTTCTCTACCTATTGGGTTGCCAACAGCGAAACTCCACTTAGCGATTCATCCGGTGTTCCAAGATTGGGTATTCCAACGAACTCAAGCAATGGAGAAGAGATCTTAAGCTTATAGGGTCGTAATTCAGAGTCCACTAGCCTCCATTTTCAAAGTAAATGATTCCTTAAGCTTTGATGTTTTAAGTCTTAAAGTAGTGTCAACCATTTTTGGAATACAAGGGTCACTTCAGAGCAATAATTTCCAGAGTCTTGCGTTCTCTGTAGACTAATTGTGATGTTAAATAGGCAATTCCTTGAGACGAATATTTTCACATCTAGCAAGGCCAGCCATTTTTTAATATAACAAATTGAGAGAACCAATGGATTACATCCCCATGCTTGTTTTCTGCTTCATTTCATTTCTGATTGTAAGAACAGCCACACCTACTGACACTATAAACACAGCTCAGTTCATTAGAGATGGAGACACTATAGTTTCTGCTGGCGGGACCTATGAATTAGGATTTTTCACCCCCGAGAAATCCAGAAACCGATACTTGGGGATATGGTATGGCAAAATATCTGTCCAGACAGCAGTTTGGGTTGCCAACAGAGAAACTCCACTTAACGATTCGTCAGGAGTTGTAAGGCTTACCAACCAAGGACTTCTTGTCCTTCTCAATCGTAGTGGAAGCATCATTTGGTCTTCCAACACATCAGCACCTGCTAGGAATCCAGTTGCACAGCTATTGGATTCAGGAAACCTTGTTGTGAAAGAGGAGGGTGATAATAACATGGAGAACTCCTTGTGGCAGAGTTTTGATTATCCAGGTAACACACTAATACCGGGCTCGAAGCTAGGACGGAATAGAATAACTGGCATGGACTGGCACTTGATGTTGAATATTAAACTCAACATCTAGATGGTCAAGGAAGGCAACCACCAGCTGCCACCGACCAGCCACCAACCGACCAGCCGCCAGCCACCAGCCGCAGCCGCCAGCCGCCTTCACACCGCCGGTCAACAGCCGCCTTCACACCTGGAACAGTAGATTTTCGTATTCTGTTTTTTGTCTATAAATAGAGTGCCCAGCTTGTGTTTATTTGTGTGGAGAGAATTGTGAGAAACACTTGAAAGAGAATAGAGAGAGAGAGGGCGTGTATTAAGCTTTTGTTTTGTGTAATTGTAAGCTTCGAATTTTGTAATAAAACCAGTGTGTTTTATCCCCTCTGAGTGTTTCAAAGCCACCACCAGTGGTTCCTCCCACCAACAATTGGTATCAGAGCCCCGTTTGTCGGAAAACAGAAGTGTTTTGGGGTATATCCGAATTTTCAAAATTGTCAAAAACAAGTTTTGATCATTCCACAGTGTAGAGCTCATCAAGACGAACTCACTGCCGCAAAAATCAGCCAAATCGGAGTTCGGGGTAGCCCACACGCGCCGCCTGAATATTCAGCCAGATCGCCCACGCGCATCCCACGCGCCCCGAGGTTGAAGACGACTGAGCCACACGCGCGCCATATTTGAGCCGCGCCGAGCCGTATACGCCGAGTCCAGCCGAGCCACAAGCCGAGCCGTACCTCGCGCCGAGCCGAGCCGCATTCTAGCCTCAGCCGAGCCGAAGGAATATTCCCCGAATATTCCACAGAATATTCCCGGTTCAACCCAGCGAACCGCCCGCCGTACAGAATTGGTTTTTTGACCGGTTCACCCATTTTCTGACCCGATTTCAACAAAGTCAGACCGGTTCCCGACTATTTGGACCATTCCGGATCGATCTACAGTGTCCGTTTGGTCAAATTCGGCTCCCAGAAGGCGATATAGTCATTAAAAGAGCAAAATGACTACAGAAGGTACACATACACTCATCCCGAAGCTGACCAAAGACAACTATGATAGTTGGTGCATCAGATTGAAGGCATTTCTTGGGTCACAAGAGTGTTTTGATATTGTACAAACTGGTTATGATGAACCAGAGTCCAAAGAAAGAGAAGATGCTTTACAAGAGGCACAGAAGCAAGCCCTCAAAGTCAACAGAAAGAAGGACAACAAGGCAAAGACCATCATCTATCAAGGTCTTGATGAAGATACATTCGAGATAATAGCTTCCGCTGAAACGTCACATGATATATGGGAGGCTCTCCAACAGAAATACAAAGGTGCTGACAGAATCAAGAAGATTCGTCTTCAATCTTTGAGAGGAGAATTCGAATTATTACGAATGAAGTCCTCAGAATCTATTTCTGATTATCATACAAGGATTATGGTGATAATCAATCAGATGAGGAGAAATGGAGAAGCCCTCATTGACACTCGAATTATTGAGAAAATTTTGAGATCCATAGATCCAAAATTTGATCATGTTGTTGTCGCAATTGAAGAGTCCAAGGAAGTGGACAAGTTGACAGTGGATGAGCTTATGAGTTCTTTGCAAGCTCATGAGCAGAAGATTGTAATGCGAAATGAAGATAAGGCCATTGAGCATGCCTTACAAGCAAAGCTGTCTTTCAAGGACAGATATGAGCAAGGGGAGACTTCATCAAGTGGCTACACCACTCAAGGAGGAAGTCAACAATCCAGAGGAGGATTCCAGCAATTCCAAGGAAGAGGTTCTTGGAATACAAGCTTTAGAGGAAGAGGTGGTAGAAACACCACCAGAGGAGGCCGAGGCCAACAAGCATTCACTCCTAGAGGAAGAGGAGGCGGTTACAATAACCGTGACAAGAGGAATATCAAATGTTATAGCTGCAATCAATTTGGGCACTATAGCACTGAATGCAGAATGAAAGCTCCGTTCGAGACACGTGAGCAAGCCAACTATGTAGAGAAGCATGATGGAGAAGCATCTGCATTTCTTGTCCAACAAGAACTTGGCGAGAAACAAGAAAATATATGGTATCTAGATACTGGAGCCAGCAATCACATGTGCGGCTACCGAGAGTTATTTGGTGATCTAGATGAGACCAAGCAAGGTCTAGTTACTTTTGGAGATACCACAAAGGTTCCATTCAAAGGTAAAGGCAGCATCCCAGTCAAGATGAAGAACGGCGATTCCAGCTACATCGCCGATGTGTATTATGTCCCAGCCATAAAGCAGAACCTGATCAGCTTAGGCCAACTTTTGGAGAGAGGATATAGTTTTTACTCAAAGAATTGTCATCTGACAATTAGAGACAACAATGGGAGATTAATGGCCTACGTGAAAATGTCCAAGAATAGGATGTTTCCTTTGAACATCCAGTATGATGCAACAAGGTGTTTGAGTGCCATCACCAATAGTGAAGAATGGCTTTGGCACCTGTGGCTTGGACATCTAAATTTCACAAGTTTGAAGATGCTAACAAGCAAGAAGATGGTCAAAGGTTTGCCTCACATTGATCATCCAGATGAAGTCTGTGAGAGTTGTGTCCTCAGCAAACATCACAGATCCAGTTTTGCCAAAGAAGTCAACTGGAGAGCAAAGAGGCCACTGGAGTTAGTACACACAGATGTGTGTGGTCCAATCACGCCTATGTCGACTGGACAAAATAGGTACTTCCTCACTTTTACTGATGATTTTAGTAGAAAGACGTGGATATACTTTCTGAAGAGGAAGTCAGAAGTATTCAATTGTTTTAAAGATTTTAAAGCAATTGTGGAGAAGCAAACTGGTTACACGATCAGAACCGTAAGATCTGATCAAGGTGGAGAATATACAGCAAATGACTTTGAAGCCTATTGTACACAACAAGGCATCAGACATCAGACGACGCCAGCTTATACACCACAGCTGAACGGTGTAGCAGAAAGGAAGAATCGCACGATTCTTGACATGGCTAGAAGTTTGCTCAAAGCAAAGAAGCTGCCCAAGCAATACTGGGCTGAAGCTGTATCATGTGCAGTGTATCTGTTGAATCGCTGCCCGACCAGAAGTTTGCAAGGTGTTACTCCAGAAGAAGCATGGAGTGGTCACAAACCAAGTGTTACTCATCTACGAGTCTTTGGTTGTGTGGCATATGCAAAGATCCCAGATGCAAGAAGGAGGAAGCTCGATGATAAAAGCGAGCAATGCATCTTTGTCGGATATGGTGAAAGAAGGATGGGATACAGGCTGTATAATCCCATCACAAAGAAGGTGATTACGAGTAGAGATGTTATCTTTGAAGAAGATAAATCTTGGGCATGGAATGGTGATCAAGAAGCAATCAAATGGATCAATCTTGATTTGATCCTTGAAGGTGAAGAAGTACCAACAGTACTTGTCGAAGAACCAATTGTGCCAGCAGCTGAACCACAAAGTCCGGTATTTATACCAGCAGCTGAACCACAAAGTCCGGTACACAGATTTCCTGTATTCAACAGGAGGAACACACCAGGAGCATCATCATCAACACCGCCATCAGCATCCTCGTCAGAAGGACCAAGAAAGATGCGGAATCTTGAAGAGTTGTATGATACCACTCAGGTCATGGAAGATACAACTCTGTTTTGTTTCCATGCAGATAAGGACCCACCAGAAAAGAAGAAAGCAATAGGTGTCAAAAGGGTCTACAAGCAGAAAGAAGGCATTGAAAGGAGAAGTGTTCATGCTTGGCATGACATCCCTCGATTGAGTTTAAGGGGGAGATTTGTTGAATATTAAACTCAACATCTAGATGGTCAAGGAAGGCAACCACCAGCTGCCACCGACCAGCCACCAACCGACCAGCCGCCAGCCACCAGCCGCAGCCGCCAGCCGCCTTCACACCGCCGGTCAACAACCGCCTTCACACCTGGAACAGTAGATTTTCGTATTCTGTTTTTTGTCTATAAATAGAGTGCCCAGCTTGTGTTTATTTGTGTGGAGAGAATTGTGAGAAACACTTGAAAGAGAAAGAGAGAGAGAGGGCGTGTTTAAGCTTTTGTTTTTGTGTTAATTGTAAGCTTCGGATTTTGTAATAAAACCAGTGTGTTTTATCCCCTCTGAGTGTTTCAAAGCCACCACCAGTGGTTCCTCCCACCAACACTTGACATCATGGAAGTCATCAGATGATCCTTCCATAGGTAATATTTCAATAATCCTTATTCCTGGTGGATATCCCGAGTATGTAGCGGTGGAAGATTCAAATGTGAAGTATCGAGCTGGGCCATGGAATGGTCTGGGGTTCAGTGGATTGCCTCGGATAAAACCAAATCCAATATACACATTTGAATTTGTTTTTAATGACAAGGAGATATTTTACAGAGAAACTCTTGTCAATAACTCAACGCATTGGAGAGCCGTCGCAACTCAGAATGGTGATATCCAGCTCCTTTTGTGGATGGAGCAAACCCAAAGCTGGTTTCTTTACGCAACAGTAACTACAGATAATTGTGAGCGTTATAACGTCTGTGGTCCAAATGGTATCTGTAGCATTAACCACTCTCCAGTTTGCGATTGCTTGAATGGATTTGTACCAAAAGTTCCAAGAGACTGGAAGAAGACAGATTGGTCAAGTGGTTGCGTTAGAAAGACTGCAGTAAATTGTTCCAGGGATGGGTTTCGGAAGCTCAGAGGTTTGAAGATGCCGGAGACAAGAAAATCATGGTTTAACAGGAGTATGAACCTGGAGGAGTGCAAGAACACATGCTTGAAGAACTGCAGCTGTACTGCGTACGCAAACTTGGACATAAGGGATGGAGGAAGCGGTTGCTTGCTTTGGTTCAATGATTTGATAGATATGAGAACTTTCCTTCAAAACGAGCAAGACATTTTTATACGGATGGCTGCATCAGAACTAGGTATGAATTTATCCTCAGATTAGAGAAGTCGTTTTCTTAATTATTATTAAAATTCGAAATATATTAAGATAGAAAACGGATCGTATGAGATCAACGTTTAAAAATCTTAAAACCAAGCTATATAGTCTCTGATCGTATCCAAGCCTTTCCTAGCAAGGCTATCAGCGACAGAGTTTCCTTCTGTTTCTCTGAGCGTATCCAAACCAAGCTATTAATTTTCCCTTATACACAACTAGATTAGTCATGACTTGGCATGTCACTTGGTGATGGATTGGTTTTCTCCTACCCAAAATGATACTGTTTTATAATGAATGAGTAGAAATCTGAAATTGAATGATAATAACTAACCAAACAAATACAAAAGGCATTTGGCATTTCCTCTTATTAACACCATTTTTTCTGTATCATGTTACAGATAACGGTGACTCTGCAAAGGTTAATACCAAATCCAAAGTGAAGAAAAGGATCATAGTAAGCTCAGTGTTGTCTACTGGGATTCTGTTCGTTGGCCTATGCTTGGTCTTGTATGTTTGGAAAAAGAAGCAGCAGAAAAACAGTACGTATTCACGCCATCAAAATCTAAGTATTCCTATTGCACCAGTTCTGGATCATTAGATAACATGATTGGGTTTTTTTAAAAAAATAAAATATAAATTTGATTTTCAGTAATGTAAGGTATGACTGTAAGTTGTTCAAAGCCCCGTTGTGTTTGATGCTATAAAAATATTGAGTTTAGCAGCAAATAGAGATCCTTTGTCTTTCTTTCTATTTTTTAAACAAGCATAACAGTTATGCTGACAGGAAAAATGACAGGTGATTTGCAGAGAACATCAAATAACAAGGACTTGAAGGAAGAACTGGAGTTACCCTTCTTTAACATGGATGAGTTGGCTTGCGCAACAAATAACTTTTCTGTATCCAATAAACTAGGACAAGGGGGCTTCGGACCTGTTTATAAGGTAATAATTATCCATAAACAGTCGTGCATATATAGCTTCTGAGTTTTCATGGTACAAACTCCAGGCACCAATGGAGTTCTGTGGTATTGAAATTGTTCCACTACGGAACCAACCTTTTTTTAGCATAAAAGGATGACTGATTGGAAAGAATTCCTGAACAGATACAAGCTGCATGAAATTCTCTAAGAATTCAGAAGACAACGCATGATTTGCTTATGATGCTGAGTCATTATTTACAGGGAACATTAACAGATGGACGAGAAATAGCTGTCAAGAGGCTCTCTAAGAATTCACGACAAGGACTTGATGAGTTCAAAAATGAAGTCAAACATATCGTGAAACTTCAGCACCGCAATCTAGTGAGGCTTCTTGGATGCTGCATTGAAAGAGATGAAAATATGTTGGTCTACGAGCTTTTGCCTAACAAAAGCTTGGACTTCTACATTTTTGGTATGGAACTCACAAAACATTTGAAAAAGTTTTTCCAATGTTTCAAATTTAGCACTATTGTGCTTCCAAAATGGATTTGCTACTAGATGGTTTTGTGGTTTTGTAGATGTAATTGTAACTCAAAATTCACTGATCGTAAGAGATGTAATGGATTGACTTGGGCAGATGAAACTCGAAGCTTGCTACTAGATTGGCCTAAGCTCTACAATATCATCAACGGGATTGCTCGAGGACTCCTTTATCTTCACCAAGATTCGAGACTACGAATAATCCTCAGAGATCTAAAAACCAGCAATATTTTGTTGGATCACGAAATGAATCCAAAAATCTCAGACTTTGGCCTGGCTAGAAGTTTTGGAGAAAATGAAACTGAGGCCAATACTAATAAAGTGGCTGGAACGTAGTAAGTGTCATTTCTATCATACGCATTTTATCTTCATAGTCTGCAAATGAAACTTAAAATTCTATGAATACATGCAGTGGTTACATATCTCCAGAGTACGCAAATTATGGGCTCTACTCGCTAAAATCAGACGTCTTCAGCTTTGGAGTATTGGTGCTAGAGATAGTGAGTGGCTATAAGAACAGAGGATTCCATCATCCAGATCACCACCTCAACCTTATTGGGCATGTAGGTGTCACAGATTATCTTTAACTTCAATATATTCCAGATACCAAATGCCCGCGCATGTTTAATGAGACCTGAGCACCTTAAATCTTCAATGAGTTATTTATTGACAACATGGTTTTGTTTATCAGGCTTGGAGACTGTTCAAACAAGGCAGGCCTCTGGAACTGGCTACGGGATCAAAAGTTGAAACACCCTATTTGTCTGAAGTGCTACGTTCAATTCACGTGGGGCTTTTGTGTGTGCAGGAAAATCCAGAAGATAGACCAAACATGTCATATGTGGTTTTGATGTTGGGTAATGAAGATGAATTGCCTCAGCCTAAACAACCAGGATTTTTCACTGAAAGGGATCTTGTTGAAGCAAGCAATTCATCAAGCCAGAGCAAACCACCTTCGGCAAACGTATGCTCAGTTTCAGTGTTAGAGGCAAGATAGATTACTTGTATTTTTATTCTTATGAAAATTTGTGTGCTTGTTTTACGTGGTCTTGATGTTTGTGATCGTGTGCTCATAAAAACTCTGCTGAATGTTTTCCCTGGCAAGGTTAGTTTATAGGAAATTATTAACATTTTTCAGTGGAAAAAAAAAAAGAAGAAAAGTTGAGAAGTTAAAATTTAATGCAAATACAAATACAACTCAAGCTTTTAGAGGAGTGGGACTTAAGCAAACTAGGCTCTCGGCTCAGCTCGATTGAGGCCTGGACTTGGATGTATTGTAAGATAATAATTTTTTACACTACAAAACATTATTTTATCCCAACTTAGATTTGAACTTTAATCTGACCTTTAAAGAATTACTAGTTCAGTCTATAAATGGTAAAATTGATTAGGTTTTTTCTGGAAAGATTTCTGTAGATCTGAACAATTCTTTTAGCTCAAAAGACATGTAATTTAAAGCTACAAATGGTTAGGTTTAATTCAAATTTTATAGAGGGTAATCAAAGCTAATAAAAGAATTTTATCAGCTTTTGGTTCCTAAAATTATCTATAAAAGGGATTGAAAAAGAGTGTTTTCAAGTTGGTTTTTCAACATTGTTTGGATAGATTTTTATATAGAATTTGACATTCTTCTTCACATAATTTGCATCTTAAATCTTCTAGTTTTTTAAGCTGTATTCCTTTTTATTTTCCTTGTGCTTTGTTTCAATCATTGTAGAAAGACATTAAGTATATTTCATTTGTATATGTTAAACATTGTTTATGAGTGCACCTAAAGAAGACAGTGTTGTTGAAATCTTGTGAGGCTTATTGAAGTGAGTTTTCTTGCATAAAATGAGGAGCAATACAGCTTCAAGGATAAATGATTTTAACTTTGGCAACAAAAAAAAAAAAGAGATTGGTTATATTCTAAAATCTTCAACAAGTAATTACTTTAAATTTGTTTTATTTACATAAATTTTTTATATATAAAAATTTAGTATCCATGCTAGGATTATATTTCTATATCTTGTGCAAGTCTATATATTCATGCTATCATTTATTTATTGCACGGTTACCATGTTCTTATTGGGTCCTAAAATATGAGTTATGCCACCAAGTTTTTCTCTTATTTTACTTCTTTAACAAACTGAATCGACTTATCAAAAAATAATTATCTTCATGTTATCATCCTATACTTCTTATTCACGAACTATTATTCATTGGGTGGGGTTATCAGATTCTAATATTGTTGGTATCTATATTCAAGGTTATCTTTGTGTCACATTTCCAAATCTGATTTCTTGACTTTTCGAGAGTTGCATTGTTTCCATATAAGTTATGCCACCAAGTTCTCACAAGCAGAGGCAGAGCTAGGCCCCTGCAAAATCTTAAGATTTTATAACTAGACACAACTCAATTATATATATATATATATATATATATATATAAAAGGAAAATATTGTCTTTTTCCATAAGAAATATAAATCCCTAGTTAAAAAGATAATAGCCACACCAGCAACCTAAAATCCTTCCTTCCTCTATTATTTTCCCTGGCCCTCACCCACCAAAATCCTTCAATTGAGACTGCCTAAAATTCTCCCTGCTTTTTTCTAAGCCACAACAAAGAATTTCAATTCAAGTTTGGTTTATTTTCAATTTTTGGCAAGTTAACTTCTCATTTTTACTTTTCTTCCCAAGTTTCAATCAGTCAACTCTTTCTCAACCCCCTTTTCACACAATCATATTAACTTTGTTTAGATTTATTGACTCAACTTTTCACTCAAAATATTTTTATTATTATATATCTTGGCATGTCTTGTCATTTTTAATTTCACTATTAAAATATTTATACTAAAATACTTTGTTTGATATTTGTAACGTGTTTAACTTTAAACTGCAATGCAATCTATTATTATTAATAAAAAAATTATAAATTTTTCTATGAGTGTTATTGATATTGTTATATTTATTTAATAATAAAAATGTTTGAATTTTTTGTTATTTTGTTAAGATATACTTCCAACAATTTTGATGGTGATCCACTATATATATATAAAAAAAAAAACACTATTGCTTTCGTACGAATAGTATAATAATAATTATTTTTAATGTATTTTTTATTCAGAAATGTATTAAAATAATATATTTTTTTAAAAAATATATATTTGAAATAGCACATCAAAATAATCCAAAATATAAAAAATAATTTGAAGTAAAAAATTAAAAATTTCAAAAACTCTATAGAAGTGAAAAGAAGTTATTTTTAAGTTAGTGTAGTAAAGGAATCTATTAAAATTCAAAACTCAATAAATTATCAAGGGAATGAATCTTCTCAACAAATGAGTTGGAAACACAGATTTTCTGCATTATATACTTTAATCTTACTATTATAGTATGATTAAAGGGAGATTCTGTGCATATATAATAATCATCCCAATGCTTATATCAATTAGGCAAATTAGCTTTAATAAAAAAGAATTGATAAAACTTTACTCAGCATTTGCAAAACTTGGTCAAATCTACCAATTGGGCTAGATTGCATTAAATTATAAGCTGAGTACCGGTTCAAATTTGTCAAGATGTTTAACAAATAAAAACAAAACCATAATCGTTTTCAAGAATATAATCATTAAAAAAAGTAAGTAAATGCAAAATGGCATAATTTATTAGTAACAAGCTATTAAAATCGTTCAAGTGAATTTAAATTAATTGGAGAATAATTAGTTCATTAATAAGTGGAAGTGGAACTGATATAATTAATTTAAATGACCTGATGAATTAGTTTATAATCTAGATAAATTCGATGGTAATTTTCAAAATTAATTCGATTATAATTTTATCACTCTCAATCCAAAAAACAAACTTATCATAGTAGAAAACAATGGAATTAATTAGAAAATCTAGGCTTTGAAATAAATGTTTTATTTTTTTTGTAAACTAAGAGATAAATAATAGTGATTTTGTTTTTAATTTTCACAGGAATAATAAATTATTGCATTCGATTTAAAAATTAGGTGAGGAATTATTACAATCCAAGTTTGAAAATAGGAATAATAAAATCACTTGGAAATTCAATAATTCGTTTGTATTTCTTATTTCATTTATTTTGAGGCAGAGGAAAATGTTTGTTTTTTTTTTCTTAAATTTAAATTACATGAATTAAATCTATCATATTATAAATTTTCAAACTTGTGCTGTTGCTTGTTATAGCATTGCTGTTGGAGGATTGCTCCATGGACTAAACAGATTACAGTTAGCACAGCAATTGGGATCATATACAGTGTTATAGTCATGAAGCTGAATCTCACCACTGTTCTAGTCCCAAATCTCAATGCATGTCTCTGCTGCTCTTCTTGATACAGAGAGGAATACTCCTGGGAGCACTAAGGAACCTGGGATTGGTTGGATGACTGGTTTCCTCTTTGTAAGCAGCTTCGTTGGGCTACTTGCTCTAGTTCCTCTGCGAAAGGCAATATGTTTTCTTCAATTTGCTTGATGACTCGATTGTTTGTGTTTTATTAGTGTTGGTGTTCTAGAGGTAATTCTTCATGAATTGATGATTGCAAGTTTTCAACTTCATTTGAATCCTAATCCACAATGATCTCGACTTCTTCTGTATGTTAATTACTTATGAAGCTTGAATTTGTCTCTGATCATGCATTTTTGTTGCCCTAGATCATGATAATAGATTACAAATTGAGTTATCCAAGTGGAACTGATAGGTGAGCTTCAAGGAGAGTGGTTCCCTTCAACTTAATGGCTACAAGGTTTGCAATTAATAAATTTTAGCTCCATTTCTTCAGTAGATTCCCCCACGCATTCCTCGGTGCTTGTGGTTTTTGCTGAAACAAGTCTTAAAGAAATTCATTTTTGTTTCAGGGTTTCATTTCTATTTCTCGGATCCTAGGAGATGGCCTCTACAGTTTTCTCAAGAAATTCATATTTCACTGCTGGAGTATAGTTATCAAACCCGACTCGGCAGTTAACCCGATCAAAGAGTCGGGTCCCGGGTTTTATGGGACAACCTAGATTAACCCGGAAAAATTAAAAAAATATATATTCAAAGTTTTAATATTTCATATGAAAAAATAAAATAAAAATCCATGTAAATATAGGCTATACATATTGTGAATAATAAAGTTTAAAAGAATATTTTAAAAAGTTTTTTATTCCACATTGAAAAAACATAATTTTTTTCTTGTGAATATAGAGTATATATACTAAAGGGTTTTAAATCCCATATTGAAAAAGCATAACTTGTTTCTTGGGAACATAGAGTATAATTTCAAATCCCACATTGAAAAAACATAATTTTTTTCTTGTGAACATAAAATATATATAGGAAAAGGTTTCAAATTCTATTATTAAAAAAAAATTATTAAGAATATAAAATATATATATTAAAAGGTTTCAAATCCCGCATTTAAAAAAATAAAATATTTTTATAATATTTATATATTAACTTTTAAAAAGGCCAGGAGTATACGTGCCAGAGCAAAAGATATCCTCACCTCACTTGAAAATCATGATTCTCATCACATCATCCTATAAATTGAAAATTAATGGTAAGAAACTATTGTCCCACCTAAAGTTTGATAAGATCAGCATTCATCAAATACCATCCTGCCAACATTATTCATTTGAGCAAAATAACCACTTGCATGATACAATCCCAAGTCCGATTTTCAAACAAGAGAACTTGGAAGCCCTTATTCTTGCGTCTAGTAGCAAATTGATAGGTGAGATTTCTTTTTCTATTTGCAAGCTGAGATTCCTTCGAGTCCTGGACTTGTCTAACAACAACTTCAGCAACATGCTCTCAGTATTGCATTTAGGTATGAAGAATCTTCAAGGCACTATCCCTTCAACATTTTCAAAGATAATAGCTTGGAATATCTCAGCCTTAATGAAAATGAATTAGAAGGGAAAATACCATCATTTATCAGCAACTGCACAATGTTGGAAGTTCTTGATCTTATTAATAATAAGATTGAGGATGCATTTATTTTTTTCTAGAAACGCTTCCAGAGCTGCAAGGTATTATTCTAAAATTCAATAACTCTAGAGTTTTGTGAAGGGTTTGACTGCATATAATTCATTCTCTAAATTACGGATTTTTGACATCTTTTACAATGATTTTAGTGGGCTGTTGTCAGCTGGTATTTCAATACTCTTGAATAATGATGGCCTATTCCGTAGAAATGAATGACGTGTAAAAGATTGGAATTTGAGTTTGTAAAAATTCAAGGTATCCTTATAGTAGTTGATTAGTCAAGTAATAGTTTCACTGGTGAGATTCCAAAATTGATTGGTATTATAGAATGTATATCATGTATATCTATACATAGGATATTAATGTAATGTAGGATTAATTCAATGTTGTAATCCCTATGGTTACTACTGTATTCTGCCCTACATATATAAATAGGAAAGGTTGGCTAAGGCTAAACCTAAGACATTCAGTAATTCTCAACTTGGTATCAGAGCCTAAATAAATTAAAACACTTAGCCGGCAGCCTTCTCCTTCTCTACAGCAATGGATTCTTCTCAGCCGGCAGCCTTGTCCTCTTCTGCAGCAGCCCCTGTTGTCCCACCTCCTTCGCTGCAATTTTCTTCTTCAGCCGCAGGACAGCTCTTTTCTTCAGCCTCAATTATGCAGTGGCCACAGCACACTAATATTGGCCATGCTCTTCTCAATCCGGACAATGCTCCTCTGCTCAATCCGGACAATGCTCCTCTGCTGCCATCTTCGTCTGCTGAAATTACAGCAGCCTCTGCCGTGGCAATTGTGTCCCTCTCACACACCCATCAGGTCATCTCTATGAAATTAACGAATACCAATTACTTGTATTGGCGAATGCAGATGAAACCATACCTCTTAGGCCAAGGAGTTTTCGGCTTTGTTGATGGTTCAAACTCCTGCCCCTCTCCACATATTCCTGCTGCCGATGGTGCTACTCTTCAGGTATCTCAATCCTTTCTTCGTTGGAAACAACAGGATCAATTAATTCTAAGTGCCTTGCTCTCTTCGCTGTCCATGGAAGTTCTTCATCTTGTTGTTGATTGTCCAACCTCATGTTCTGTCTGGCTCACACTTGAGCAAGCGCTAGCCTCTACATCCAATTCCCGTATTATGCAAGTACATGGTTCCCTTCAAGAACTTCGACAAGGTGATGATTCGGTAACTCAATTTTTGCAAAAAGCTAAGACTTTATTTGATGAGCTAGCAGCTGCTGGCCGGCCTATCTCGCTAACCGATTTTAATCTCTATATATTTCGTGGCCTTCGCGGAGAATTTAAGGACTTAGTAACAAGTCTTATTACAAGGGCGGATCCTCTACCATATGCAGATTTGCTTAGTCATCTGCTAACTCATGAATTTATTCATAAAACCTCTCTTTTGTCTATGGGATCTGCTGCCAACGCCAACCAACCATTGCTGCCCACGCCACCTTCAGCACTACTGTCTCAACGCTACAATTCTGCTCAGTTTGGAAGACATAGGGGGCGTGGCAGCTGGCGTTCTCCTTCTCACCGAGGCAACCGAAATAATTCCTACAGGTCTGATTTTCGTAACCCTCCAACTAATTATAATTCTGCTCCTCCATATGGCACCGAAAATAGGCACAGCAGCTGGCAAGGAAATTGGCAGCGCCGAGGCTCAAATTCCCGCTGCCAGCTATGCAACAATTATGGACACACTGCTCCTCAGTGTTCCCAACTTCAGCAACGCAGTCATGGCCCGCAACACAGTGCCAATTTGGCATTCAATAATTCTGCCTCTGCTGCTGAATGGTTTCCGGACACCGGTGCAAACCAACACGTCACACCCGACCTTGCAACCTTGACTGCTTCAGAACCATACAATGGTAATGATAATTTGCATGTTGGTGATGGTAAGGGACTTTCCATATCTAATATTGGCCATACAAAAATATATAACCCTCATCGTTCATTCACTTTATCTAATGTTCTACATGTTCCTGCAATCACGAAACCTCTGCTTTCTGTTCAGAAATTTTGTCTCGATAATCATGTTTATTTTGAATTTCACCCTTTTCTGTTTTATGTCAAGGATCTCAACACCAATGAAGTCCTTCTCTCAGGTCAGAGTAAAGATGGTCTCTATACTTTATCCAAGTTCAGGTCTTCCGTCCTGTCAACTCCTCAAGCCTATTGGACTCCTTGCACCTCTGCCTCTGCTGATTTGTGGCATCGTCGCCTAGGTCATCCTACCTCCCGTATTTTTAAATTTTTAGTCTCGAAAAATAAGATCATTTGTAACAACAAAAGTCTTAATTTTCAATGCCAAAGTTGTCCCTTAGGAAAATCGTCACGTTTGTCTTTACGACCTACTGGTCACAAAACTTCTGCTCCGCTTGAATTAATTTTTAGTGATGTGTGGGGTCCTGCTCCCCTTTTTTCTTCGGATGGTTATCGTTATTTTGTTATATTTGTTGATGCGCATACAAAATATATATGGTATTATCCACTTGTTGCAAAATCTGATGTTTACTCTGTCTTTCATCAATTTCAAACTCTTGTCGAACGTCAGTTTTCTTTAAAAATAAAATCTGTTCAAACTGATTGGGGCGGTGAATATCGCAAACTCTCCACTTTCTTCCAAACTGTTGGTATTCATCATCGTCTCATATGTCCACATACTCACGAACAAAATGGAATGGTAGAAAGACGTCATAGGCATATTGTGGAAACCGGTCTTACTCTTCTAGGTCAATGTAAAGCTCCTTTTCGTTTTTGGAATTATGCATTTGATACTTCAGTTTATCTCATTAATCGTATGCCTACTTCTGTTCTTGATAATCGATCTCCTTTTGATTGTTTGTTTCAACGGTCTCCTGATTATCAATTTTTACGTACTTTTGGATGTCTATGTTTTCCTTTCTTGCGTCCCTATAATAATCACAAATTAGATTTTCGGTCTTGTCCTTGTATATTTTTTGGCTACAGTCCCTCTCACCTTGGTTATCGATGTTTTGATATTGAATCTCATCGCATGTATATCTCCCGTCATGTTCGTTTTCATGAAAATGTTTTTCCGTTTGATAAATCTGAACAGATTGCACAGGTTCCCCCTTAAACCCATACACCATCCCCTATTACCATCCTCCCAAATCTAACCCACTCACCACTGTTTACAGCTCAAAATCCATCCCCACCCGCCTCTGCCTCTGCCCTACCCTTACTGCCGACTCAAGCACAACAGCCTCCATATGTCCCTTGCCGCTCACCCCATGCATCTTTATCTAACCATACTGTTGCAGATACAGGTTGCAGCTCAGTGTTTCCTGCTCTCCAGCACGAAGTCCTTGGGCATAGTGGGAGATCCTCTGGCTCGTCTTCAGCTTCTCTTTATTCTGCCACCAATTCGGCTTCTGCCGACTCTGCCTCTGCTGCCAGTTCTTCACTCGCGACAGCTTCTTCCCCGGATTCGTCTCCTGGACTACATCTGGTGGTGGATCTCTCAGCCTATCCGCTGCATCATGACACCTCTGTCATGCCTCCTTCATCTGCGTCACAGCCAGTTCTCAGCCGACATCCTATGATCCTTCGATCACGGCAGCCCAAAAATGCCAATATGGTGTCCTCTGCTGCCGCTAATGCAGCTGTCTCTCGGGTATTGCTCTCTCCTTCCTCTGAACCTGTTGCCTTTTCTGATGCAGATAAATATGTGGCTTGGCATGATGCCATGTGTGATGAGATCAAGGCTTTACGATCCAATCATACTTGGTCTCTAGTGCCCTTTCATCCATCGATGAATGTTGTGGGCAGCCGATGGGTATATCGTATCAAACGTCGTATTGATGGCAGCATCGAACGTTATAAAGCCCGTCTAGTTGCTAGAGGCTTTACTCAACAGGAAGGCATTGATTATTCTGAAACTTTCAGCCCAGTTATTAAGCAGGCCACCGTCAGATTAGTCTTTTCCATTGCAGTTTCCCGCAATTGGAAGATCCATCAGCTTGATATTCATAATGCTTTTCTCAATGGTATTCTTACTGAAGAGGTCTACATGAAACAACCTCCAGGTTTTGTTGATTCTACTCTTCCATCTCATGTGTGCAGGTTGCACAAGTCACTATATGGTTTAAAACAGGCACCAAGGGCATGGTACACTCGTCTGAGTGATTTTTTACTCTCTATTGGTTTCCTTGCCTCCAAGGTTGACACTTCCCTGTTTATCTTATCTGATGGCACTAATATCTTCTATCTTCTCGTCTATGTTGATGATATTCTGCTTACAGGCAGCAACTCTGCCATGCTCCATCATCTAGTCCAGTTACTAAGCTCTGAATTCAAGCTACGTGACTTAGGTGATGTTCACTACTTTCTAGGTATTGAAGTTCAGTCTACAGGTATGGGTCTGATGTTGCGCCAACAAAAATATATTCTTGACATCCTCACTCGGGCTGGTATGACTTCCTGCAAACCGGTTGACACTCCAGTTTCTCCCTCTAAACTTGCTCTACAGCCAGATCATCCATTTTCTGATCCCACACGGTTTCGTCAAATTGTGGGTGCTCTCCAGTATCTTACATTCACTCGCCCAGATATCTGTTTTGCTGTTAACAGAGTCTGTCAGTACATGCATGCTCCTACAGATTTCCATTGGGCTGCTGTTAAACGCATACTCCGCTATCTCAAAGGAACGGCTGCTTATGGTTTTCATATCACTCGAGGTACCTCCTTTGCTCTTCATGGTTTTACAGATGCTGATTGGGCTGGGAGTATTGATGATCGCAAGTCTACGGGTGGTTATCTTGTTTTCTTTGGTCAAACACCGATTTCCTGGAAATCCGGCAAGCAACGTACAGTTGCTCGCTCTTCCACTGAGGCTGAGTATAAAGCCTTAGCAGATGGTACTGCTGAGGTCATCTGGCTTCAATATTTGTTAAGAGATCTTCAGGTTCCCTCCATCTCAGCTCCTACTATTTGGTGTGATAATCTTGGTGCTACTTATCTCTCAGCAAATCCTATCTTTCATGCTCGTACTAAGCATGTTGAGGTAGACTATCATTTTGTCCGTGACCGGGTAGCAAAGAAGGAAATTCAAATTCAGTTTATCCCCTCTCAGGATCAACTTGCTGATGTCTTCACCAAACCACTTTCCGCTGCGTCCTTTACTGCCTTCAGGTTCAAGCTTCGGGTCGATCCTCCACCCTCAGCTTGAGGGGGCATATTATAGAATGTATATCATGTATATCTATACATAGGATATTAATGTAATGTAGGATTAATTCAATGTTGTAATCCCTATGGTTACTACTGTATTCTGCCCTACATATATAAATAGGAAAGGTTGGCTAAGGCTAAACCTAAGACATTCAGTAATTCTCAACTGGAAAGCTTAAAGGACTTCAACAACTTAACCTCTCTCACAATTACATTATTGGTCATATCTAATCATCATTAGGAATTTTGACCAATCTAGAATCATTAGATATATCTTCAAATTTGTTCACCGGAAGGATTCCTATACAGTTGGTAGATCTAACATTTGTTGAAGGAAAGTAGTTCGACACGTTTGATCATCGTTCATTCGAAGAAAACTCGGGTTTTTGTGGATTTTCAATGCCAAAGAATGTAGCAATGGCGATGCACCACCATTACCACCATCAAATTTTATTGCAGGAGATGATTCAACATTGTTTGAAGATGGGTTTGGATGGAAAGCTGTGCACTTGGGTATGGATGTGGGTTTATGTTTGGAGTCATAATGGGATATGTTGTGTTTAAAACAAGAAGACCTGCATGGTTTCTGAAAATGGTTGAAGATCAATGGAGTCTTAATGCAAGCAGAACAAAGAAGAATGCTAGTAGAAATGATGCAAGAAGAAACTAAACAATTTTGCTCTGGTTCTTGAGTTTTTTTTACTCTGCATTACTGTTTGGATATTTACTTTCATAAGAGATCATAATTTATAAGATCCTACGTTGATTTACTCCACACATGAGAAACTCTGTACTGCGAGGAACCAGTTTCTGAAAATTTGTTAGGGTCTGCATCTTTTGGAAAAGATTCATCAATAAATGGATGTATCTAACCTAAATGATGGCTTCGACATGATAAATTAAAATTAATACAAAGAGGTTGCCAGCCAGCAAACGCCAAGTAATTATTAGGAAAGCCAAATAGATCATTGTATTTGTTGATCATGTTCGATCAGGCAAAGACCCGAAAATAAGCAGACATATAAGCATAAAATAAAAGGCAACAACATCCTTATGGTATCGGATATTTAATTTTTTTTTGAGTCGGAATCGGTTCAATATATTTAGGTTTGGACCGGATCTGATCTAACCATGAATAGTAGAGTTGTTTTTCATTATTCATATGAACAGATTCACTCTTCACTGTTAAGATCGCAAGAGAAGTGGAGAAGCAGCTCTCAACTACTTTCAGTAAACATGTGGTTTCAACGTAATTTTTCATGGGTCCCTCAAATAATAAATTAAATTTTAATATTAACCAAATACATTATTATTTATTATTATTTATGTGGTTTGTTTTAAAAATAAAACCTGCAGCATACACAAAGACTCTCAAAATCTGTTTAATTCATTTTAATATATTTATAATAAACAAATATTTTAATATATTTATTTTTTATTCATTATCCCTCACTCAATTTCTCATTTCCATTTTGTTTCCCTTTCACTTCAATCCAACAATTTAATCATCGATCCTTCTCCTCAAATGTCTCCTCTTCAACTCAATTATGAGCTCATGAACAAAGTCTTTCGCTGCTCCAATCCAAACGTCGAGGAAAAGGCTGTTTTTCTTTAAATCTTTTTTTACCAAATTACAGCCGGTATTATACGGAAACTAAAGTTCAATTATTGGAGATTTTTTGTTTTTTGACACATTAAAATAAAAGGTAAAGTAACACAGCTAAAAAAATAATTAAAAAACTAGCCTCGACTCGTATGGTAAAATGAGTCATCTATTTCTTGTCAATGAAATTTATTTTTTGTCACATAATATTTTATAAAAAATATTTATTTTTTATTAATATCATAAGAAAAAAATGTTTTTCTAGCCCGTCAACTCCATTAAAATGACAAGGTTCAGGGGTTATAAATACTCCCTGAACCATACAGGTAAAGGGTTTATAATTTTTATTTTTTATTGTATACATATTTTTTAATTATTTGTATACATAATCTCATTGTTAAATTATTTTTTATTTAAAATACATAAAAGAAAAATTAAAGTATGTAAATTGAAAGATTGATAAGCAAGAAAAGTCTTATTTTTTAAAATAAGTGTGATTAAAATTTGTCAAATAATTATTTAATTATTTAGGAAATCAATATTATTGTATTTTTATTTTTAGAGCATGCTAGTGTGGTGGAGATTATTTTTGAAAATATTTTTTATTTAAAAATATATAAAATAATATCTTATATTTTATAAATTTTATTTTTGACAAGAGATCAATATTATCGTGTTCCTAGCATGTTTGTACATCGTTTTAATATTGCAAAGATCGTGAAAAACGGTATATAAGTGCAAAGTCATTAGTGCTTGGCGTAATTATTACTTTGCCTTGCTTTCCTTTAAGTCTCGCAACAACTAATTAGTATAGTTTTTAAATCCGACCCGGGGAGTGACCCGGTCAAGAGACCGAGTTCCGGGTTTCATGGGTCAACCCCGGGTGGGTTTGTATAGTTCAAAATAAAAAATAGAAAAGGAAGGCAATAATGAAGGGGTTGTCGGTTGTTTTGTGCAGAGAAAAAACACTTAATCTCATCGCCATCTCCTCACAAAGTTTATCTTCCCTCTCTGGCTTCATCACAAGCAACCAGTTGTGTCTCTTTTTTGAACCATTTGTTTTGTGCTGAACATGATTTGTTGAATGCCCAGAAGCAGTCTTTGCTCCTTGACGCCTCCATGAACACGATCTAGTTTCTACATGCTTTAAAACATTAGCTAGAAAGAGAGAGAGAGAGAGAGATGTCAAAGACTTGATGGTGATGGTAAGTTTGGTCCCTGTTGCCTTTCTCTCTCTCTCTTGAAACTATGAGTTTGGTCCCATTTAAGTTACAATCATTAGCTAGAAGGAACAAATGGGAACAATAGCATCACTGTTCTTACTTTCCTACGCCTATTGATGAGCAGTGAGTGGAGTTGCCAATTTCTTCAACAGTAATGGAAAGTCCAAAGTAATGAAGCGAGAACGCAACAAGGATTCGAAGTTTTTCATAGATCACCAACACCTACCCTCAAGATCTCCAAACAGAGATTGCGGACCCAACTCCAACCGGGTCTCGTCCGGGTTTGCCCGGGTCGCCCGGGTCATGGGTCGACCCGCTGGGTCGACCGAGTTTTGCCGGGTTGTTGCCTCAGACGGTTTTTTGGTAAACCCGGACCAGTCCAGCCACCGGGTCGACCGGGTCCCGGGTCGACCTGCCGGGCCGGTCCGGGTTTAAAAACTATGCTAATTAGGAAAGTTGATACGAACCTTACTTTCTGTAAATAATGATCGAAATACATATTACTTTTTTGGTTTCATTTTTAAATCCTGAAAGAGGTACTTATTATTCTCACTCAATTTATCAGTTTCTCAATGTTTCCACTGTGCCTCTCTGATATCTCTCTTTCATTTTGTTTCTCCACTAAGTATATATTTGAATTTATAATTAATATAAAATCAAAAAACATAGCATGCATACTAATATTAAAATTAATTATGCTTAAATTAAAATAAGAAGCATATAAATTGAAAGATTTATAAGAAAGAAAATTATTTTTAAAAAACAACACATTACTAAATTAAGCAGATGGAAATTTGTCAAATAACTTTTTAACTATTTTTAATAATAAAAGGATTAATTAATTATAAAAACAATTAACAACCCCTGAAAAATATTTAATCTTTTCAGGAAATTAATACTATTGTGTTCCTATTCTTATTCTCATCAATGAAATGTATATTTCACAATGTGGTAGTTTTTATAATTTAAAATTTGTCAAATAACTAGTTTGTTATTTTTAATACTAAAAGGATTAAATAATTTAAGAAAGATTAGCAGCCCCTGAAACACTATTTAATCTGATTAGGAAATCAATAATGATTTTTTTAAGTTTATTTTTTTTTTAGTTTTATCCACCACTACTTCGTTATTTTTTGTATTTATTTTCTATGAAATTTTTTTTTATGGTTTTGAAAGTAACAAAGATTAACTTGGACTTTTTAATATCGATCTTTATTGAATCTAGCTTTTTAAAAATAAATTTTATTTTTTAATTAAATACATGAGAGGAAGCAAATTTTGTTCAATACAGCTATTGCCAGAACTTGTTGACTGGATTGGATTGAAGACATAAGAAGGTGAGGATGTTTTGTTGTTTTTAAATTATTTTGATGCGTTTATGCCGACAATAATTTTTTTAAAATAAAAAATTTGACTTTGGATGCCCATTTATCGCTAACATTGTTTGTTTTTTTTTATTTTAAAAGCGCTTTTAAAAAATTTTGAATTTTTTTTAATTTTGCTTCAAATTAATATTTTTTTTATGTTATAATGCACTGATATCAAAAATGATTTTTCAAATTTTTTTTTTTTGAAGCATTTCCGAGAAAAAAACACTTTAAAAAACAACCGCAACTACATTCTCAAACCAGCAACAAGTTTCCTTCGGAATTTCTTGGAAATTATATTTTAGTGAGCAAATCAATCTTCGCATAAATTTCATTGAAAAACATCTCTAAACATTCAAATTAAGCTATCACGATTTTTAAATTGTTATACTTTAGGGTCAGGAGAAACGAGATATAAGGGCAAAGTCATTGCTTTGCGTAATTATCACTTTGCCAAGAAACAACAATTCAGTTTGCACAATTTGAAGTCAACAAGGAATCTTGTTTAATATACTTTGCCGCGTTTCCAACACTCACTGACGCAGCAGTAAACAGTGAAGGAATACGACCAACGCCGATATTCTGTAAAATTATCTAAAACGAGAGAAACTCTCAGAAAACTCAAAGGTTTTTATTCAATAATCATTAGGTAAATTCCGGCCAGAGGCTTTACAATGGTATTTAAAGCAAAACCCTAACCTAAACTCATGACGGATAAGGAAACGACATAAAACATTAAATTTACCATAAATGGAAAATTTGAGATAAATGCAGAATATGAAAGGCCTATAAATCCTGAGCAAGCAAGAATTGACGAAAGTTAATTCGGACTTGGAAATCAAAAGTTATGGCTATAACAAAACTTTCCTAAAATGGCAAAAATGTCGATTTCGGGGCCGAAACGATGGAATTTGGCCAAAAATGGGTGGACATCAGGGGCTTAGCCACTGACTTCTACTCCAAACGGCGAAACGCATTGACCTGGTGAGTTTCGCGGCATTCCGACTTTCGACGCCCCGGCTGCCGAAATTCAGTTGCCTTTGAATTTCGGGTGATCCCTCTTGAGCATGTATGCTTCCGCTACTTGTTCTACATCAGACTCCTCCACTTGAAAAGAACTTGACCTCGAGTTAGGTTCCGAGTCAGGATCAGGATACAAGTGTTCCTCTGCATAATACTGAAACAAATCTGCAACGTTGAAAGTCTTGGAAATGCCCATGGTTTTGGGAAGATCAATCACATAGGCATTATCGTTGATCTTCTTCAAGACCTGATACGGACCATATTTCTTGGGCTTCAGCTTGTTGTAAGGCACTCAAACCCCACTATCTCATCACAGAATCTCCCTCTTCAAACACCTTGTGACGTCGGTGCTTATCTGCCGCAGCCTTGTACTTTGCATTTGTTGCTTCCAACCTCTGCCTTACTTCCTCCTGCACGGTCTGGCCTTGTGTCGCGATGTTCTCAGCGGCCATACTAAATCCTGGACCTCCCTTGGGTAGACGAACTAAGTCCACTGTGTGTCTCGATGGTGTCACATATATCATAGCAAAAGGAGTCTTCCCCGTTGCGCTATGAACAACACTATTGTAAGCAAACTCAGCCTGTGGCAACGCATGATCCCAAAGTTTTGGTTTATCCCCACAAATGCTACGAACCAGATTTCCCAACATTCTGTTTGTCACCTCTGTCTGCCCATCAGTTTGCGGGTGCGTGGTTGTGCTTCGGTTCAGCGAAGTCTGAAACATCTTCCATAAAGTTACCCAAAAGTGACTAAGGAATTTCGTGTCGCGATCAGAAGTAATAGACTGCGGCACTCCATGAAGTCGGACCACTTCCCTGAAAAACAATCGAGCTATATGTGAAGCATCTGAGGTCTTTCGGCAAGGGATGAAGTGAGCCATCTTTGAAAACCTGTCAACCACCACAAAAACAGAATCCACCCCTCGCTGGGTGCAAGGCAACCCCAACACAAAGTCCATAGATAAATCCTCCCAAATATTGTCAGGAATAGGTAAAGGTGTATAGAGACCAGTATTTTGCGACTGACCTTTAGATACCTGACATATATAGCACCTATTTACAAAGTTGCCGACGTCTCTCTTCAATTGCAGCCAGAAATATCGTTCCTCTAAGCTAGCTACTGTTTTGTCCCGGCCTAAGTGCCCACTCAATCCACCCCCATGAAGGTCACAGATCAATTTCTCTCGCAGCGACATCCGGGGTATACACAAACGATTTTCGCGAAATAGAAAACCTTCACTCTCATGAAAATCGCTGACGGGGTGGTTCTCAATGCAGTTCGCCCAGATTTCTTTGAAATCCTCATCCTCCTGATACAACTCTTTTAGGCACTCAAACCCCACTATCTCATGTGCCAACGTCACCAGTAGATTGGCACGACGGCTCAACGCATCATCAACCTGATTCAAAGCATTAGACTTGTGTCGGATAGCAAAAGGGAACTTCTAAAGGAAATTTGCCCATCTGACATGCATGTTATCCAAGTGCTTCTGGCTATTAATAAATTTCAGAGCTTGGTGATTAGTGTACAAAACAAACTCCCGCTACACTAGATAGTGTTCCCAATGCTTCAAGGCTCGGACCACCACGTAAAACTCTTGGTTATACGTACTCCACTTCTAGCGAGCCTCACTCAACTTCTCACTGAAGAAAGCTACTGGTCGTTTCTCCTAGGACAACACAGCCCCAATTCCCACGCCACTCGCATCACATTCAACTTCGAAAATCTTCTCAAAACTGGGTAGGGCCAATACTGGAGCGGTGCACAGCTTCTCTTTTAACAACGCAAAGCTCGTTTCTGCCTCTTCCCCCTACTGAAATTTGCTTTTCTTCATGCACTCGGTTATCAGTGCCATGACAGTACTGAAATTCCAAATAAATCAGCGATAGAAAGTGGCTAATCCGTGGAAGCTCCGAACTTCACCCACGGTCTTTGGTGCAAGCCATTCTCTAATTGCTCGAACCTTCTCTTCATCCACATGAATCCCCTCTAAACTGACAACATAACCCAGAAACAACAAGCTTTCTATCATAAAGCTGCACTTTTTCAGATTAAGGAATAGCTGCTTCTCTTGTAGCACTGCCAACACATCCCGTAACTGCTCCACATGCTCATCTGCGGTCTTACTATAGATAAGGATATCGTCGAAATAAACGACAACAAATTTCCCTACAAAGGCCTCAATACCTGATTCATCACTCGTATAAAAGTGCTGGGCGCGTTTGATAACCCAAACAGCATAACCAGCCACTCATATAACCCGTCTTTGCTTTTGAAGGTTGTCTTCCACTCATCCCCTAGTCTGACCCGAATCTGGTGATATCCACTGCGGAGGTCAATTTTCAAGAATAACTTCGAATTCTCAAGCTGATCCAACATGTCATCTAGGCGAGGAATTGGGAAGCGATACTTGATGGTTATCTTGTTGATAGCTCGGCTGTCCACACACATACGCCAACTCCCATCTTTCTTTGGTGTTAACAACGCAGGAACCGCGCACGGACTCATGCTTTCGCGGATAAAACCCTTCTGCAACAACTCTTCAATTTTCTCCCTCAAGACCTCGTTCTCTTTCAGACTCATCCGATAATGAGACAGATTTGGCAAGCTAGCCCCCGGTATGAGGTCTATATGGTGCTGGACATCTCTCAAGGGCGGTAGATTATTCGGCAATTCTTCCAAAGTGATATCCCTGAACTGATCTATCAATGGTTTCAGCCTGTCAGGGACTGTCAGCGAAGCCTCAACTTCCTCTTCCACCACGAGGGCCTTCACTACAAGTACATAGAACTCTGGCGCACCCTTGATGTCTGCCACAAACTCTGTTTCCGAATTGGACACTGTAAAAAACGACTGCTTCTCCACTTCAGAACCCCTTCCAGATTGTGCCTTCCTTTTGTAAGGAGCCATAGCAATTTTATGTGACCCCCACGTGAACAAATAAGTATTATCCCGACCCTTGTAAGTAATATCAACATCATACTACCATGGCCGCCCCAACAACACATGACTAGCATCCATATCAATCACATCGCAAACTACATCATCTTTATATATTTTCCCAATGGAAATAGGAACGCGACAGATTTCAGTTACCTTCACCGTGGGTCCTTTCTTGATCCAGCCGATAGTGTATGGAGTTGGGTGCTTCTCGGTTGGTAGCTTTAGGTGTTCAACTAGGCCCCTTGCAACAAATTTCTCACAACTCCCACTATCCACAATTAAGTCGCACACCTTCTGGCTCACGGTGCAGTATGAGCAGAAGATGTTATTCCGCTGCCCTGCGTCCTCTTGCCTTGGAGTGTATAATATTCACTGCACTACACAATTGATTCGTTCTCCATCCTCCTCAGCGAACTCTACCCCCTCATAACAGTCATCCTCCCCTGCATCCTCTCTAGTAGCCTCCGGATCCCCTCCTTCTTCTTTGATCTAGTTCACAGGTCTGCGACGATCTGGGCAAGTGTTTGAGAGGTGTCCAGGTTTCCGACAGCGATAACAGACTCCAGGTGCAGGTCTGGCGTAAGGGTTAGGATTCAAGTTCGTGTTGTGTTCTGGTTTGGATTTCTAGGTATATTCGTGTTGGGCTGCTTGGTTGTTGCTGCTGCTGCCTCCTTCTTTGTTCTGATTCAACACGCCTGCTTGGCTGTTGTTGCCACCCTTGTCTCTGGTATTAAACAAAGACTTTGGATTGTTTCGGCGAAACCCTGAGACTCCTCCTCTTCGCTCCATCAGTTCAGCCTTCAATGCCAGATTATGAGCTTCCTCCACAGTCCAAACCACCTGTAATCCAATCTTATCTCGCAATGACGGTTTCAATCCATTCATATACCTGGCTACGCGCTGCCCCTCTGTCTCGTTAAGATTGTTTCGCTCCAAGAGCCTAGAGAACTCCGCAGTATAGTCAAACACAGATCTGGATCCTTGTGAGCAGTCTTGAAGTACTTGAAACAGGTATTATTCATAATCTGGTGGCAGGAACCTCCCTATCATCAGTTGCTTCATCCTACGCCAAGTCCTTACAAGCGCCTTTCCTTGTCGCTGCCGATTCTTCTATAATTGATCCCACCATACTGCAGCCCCTCCCTTCAATCGGAAGGCTACAAACCTCACCATCTTTTCTTCTGGTATCTCCATTATCTCAAAGAATCTCTCTACTTCGGTGTCATAACCCAATTTTGGATTATTCCCCAAAATTCACTTTTTTTAAAAAATAGAAATAAAAAAATAGAATAAAGGCTGGCACTGTGGAGAAAGCCGATAAAAAAAGATTGCAAAAATAGGCAAAAATCAAAGGTCAAATTAAATGCATATTCGAAGGTCAAATTAAATGATTATTGGATGAATTTGCATAAAAATTAAGTTGAATGACATAATTAAATTTTTAATGGGCCAATTTGATTTAATCATGGGCCAAATTAAATTTTAATTATGATTAAGAATTAATTTAGGTCCAATTAAAGGATTTAATTAAGTGCAAGGACTTAATTATACTTTAAATGGGTCAAATTAATTTGGGGGCTTAATTGGTGAAAATTTAAGTTTGGGAGTTTAATTTGGACTGAATTGAAAAGATTGAAATTTTAAGACCAAATTCAATTTTTAACAAGTGAATCGAACACAAAAATTGAGGGACCAATTTGGAAGCCCGAAAAAATATTTTGCCTATAAATAGCAGCTTTTAACTCAAAGTTAAGGGGGGTTCATTTTGTAATTTTGGGAGGAAAGAGAGAACCCTACAAAACGAAACTTTTCTTCTTCCCTACTGAAAGCAGCCGCCAGGGAGACCCCCCCCCCCTTTTGGGAAATTTTTTCCTTCTTCTCCGAAATCAGCCCTCATTTTTCTCTGGCGTAGGGATCACAACAGCCTCTTCTCCTTCTCAGTTACAGGAACAAAAGGCAAACCGGAGCAGCTCTTGACAGCCATTCGCCCCTTCTCCTCACCCAAACCAACCTCCTCTACAGGCGGTTTTCACTGCTTCCTCATAACCAAGAGAAACCCTCTCAACCATGGGAATCTACTCCCTTCTCCCCATTTTTCCAAGACTGTAGCCGCAGCCTTCTCCTTAAAAAAAAAACTCTAACCGGCCCCTTTTCCCTTTGGATTTTTCACAAGCCGTTGCTCCCCACTCCATGACGGTTTCCTTGCTTCTGGCCAGCCAACAGCTTTTCCCCTGCGACCCGAAGGGTTTCTTCCTCTCAGCCAAGGCAGCCCCTTACCTGACTCTGTTCCCCAAAGCCATTTCCAGCACCGTCTCCAACTCCTTTTCCAGCCAACAACACAGAGCCCCTCCAATTGCAACAAACACGAGCAGACCAGCCTCCCTTCTTCTCCAAAGAAACCGAACAGCTCCCTTCATCTCCCTCAACAGCAACGGCGAAGAAGCGCCGGCCCTTCGTCCTCTGCTTTTTCAGCCGACGATCAGCCAACGCTTTTTTCCTCCTCCAGCTCCGCCGGCCAGACTCGACAGGAGCACGATCGCCAGCAGCTTTCTAGTCGCCAGCAGCCGCTTGAAACAGAGAACGAAGGGGGAAACGAAAATAAACCACGGACAGAAAATGAAAAATTAAAAACAGATCTAAAAAAAACAAAGAAAAACAACTGCTTGTGTTGCGTTTTTGGTTGATTTTGTAGGTCGCCACCGGCAGAGAAGAGAAAAGGAGGAGAAGGTGAGTCGGACCACCTTTTCCGGCATTATCACGGCGGCGTGTGAGGTCCACGCGCCGCCACTGTTCCCACTGTTCCCCACTGTTCCGGTGAAGTCCCAGAAGATGGTCCCAACAACTTCCTAGAGTTTTTGGGGTTTATTTTGTAATTGTTAATTGTATTTGATTTTTTTAATTTTTGTTATTTGTTTTACATGTAGAAAAAAGAAAAGAAAAAAGTAAATAATAATAAAAAAAGGGGAGATGTGTGTGTGTTTGTATTTTTTTTTTATGTACGTTTTTGAATCAAAAGAAAAAAAGAAAGAATATATAATAAAAAATGCATGTGTACATTTGTTTTATGAATTTTTTTATGATGAGACAGCAAAGAATAAAGAAGGATTTAATATTTTAATAAAAAATGCATGTGTACACAATCAGTCTCTTACCCGCGAATCTCTGACCATGACCAGTCCACCAGGGTTTCCTAGTAACCTCAATTAAATACTAGGTGGCGACTCCTAACAAACCAATTCAAGCAATACAACAACGAGACATAAATCGCCAGCCGATGCCGCGCGTGGGATTTTTCGACGTGCGACATTCGGTAATCCAATCAAGAAAATCTTCAATTCGCAGATTCCCATTGAAACTGGGCAGATCTGCTTTCAGGCGATAATCATCTTGCTCCCTCGGACGTCTCACAGGTGGAGGTAAACCATATCCCCTATCATCTTCTTCATCTGAATCATCCTCGCTGTCAGGTTGGATGCGAGACGCTGGGTTGCGTCTTCTATCAACAGGTTGGCCTCTGGCAATTCGTTCGGCGCAAGCCCTGTTAACTGGTGGCCTGTTATTGGCGTTGTGGTTAGCCCCGGCAGCAAGCATCTCGCGGATCTGCGCTACTTGTTGCCGCGTCTCCTCCACTGCCGCCCACAAGGCCTCTACTCCATGGTCTCCGCCAATAGATTTTTCGTCTCCTGCTTCGTTATTCGCCATCGAGTTCTTTAAATCCATGCTCTGATACCAATTGACGCAGCAGTAAACAGTGAAGGAATACGACCAACGCTGATATTCCGTAAAATTGTCTAAAATGAGAGAAACTCTTAGAAAACTCAAAGGTTTTTATTCAATAATCATTAGGTAAATTCCGGCCAGAGGCTTTACAATGGTATTTAAAGCAAAACCCTAACCTAAACTCATGACGGATAAGGAAACGACATAAAACATTAAATTTACCATAAATGGCAAATTTGAGATAAATGCAGAATATGAAAGGCCTATAAATCCTGAGCAGGCAGGAATTGATGAAAGTCAATTCAGACTTGGAAATCAAAAGTTATGGCTAAAACAAAACTTTCCTAAAATGGCAAAAATGACAATTTCGGGGCCGAAACGATGGAATTTGGCCAAAAATGGGTGGACACCAGGGGCATAGCCACTGACTTCTACTCCAAACAGCGAAACGCATTGACCCGATGAGTTTCGCGGCATTCCGACTTTCGACGCCCCGGCTGCCGAAATTCAGTTGCTTTGAATTTCGGGTGATCCCTCTTAAGCATGTATGCTTCCGCTACTTGTTCTACATCACTCACTCACTCACTAACTCACTCTTGTTGTTTCTTGAGATTTGATTTCGTCTGTCTATAAATACTGCTAATAATGTCTTTCTTCATTCCTCATCTCTCCCAAATATACTGCTAAATCCTGTAAGGCCAGCCAAACATTGGGTTTTCACCACTGTCCCTCTCCCAAACTCTCTCTTTCATTCTGTTTCTCTTCCATTTCCATTCAACAATTTCTTCATCTCATTTCTGTGCTCTTTACCAAAGTCTTTCTTTGCTCCAATTCAAAGAGTCCTTTTCCATTAAGAGCTATGCTTCAGTGCTTTGCCACCATCCCAAGACAGAGTCGTGGAAAGAGGGTACAGACTGCTGCTTATGGGATGGGGTTTCTTGTGACATGAAAACAGGGCATGTCACTACACTGGACCTCTCATGCAGCATGCTTTATGGCACCCTCCATCCCAATAGCACCCTCTTCTCCCTACATCATCTTCAAAAGCTCGACCTCTCTGACAATGATTTCAATAGCTCCCATATTTCTTCTCCATTTGGCCGGTTTTCCATTCTGACACATCTTAACCTAAATTTCTCAGTATTTGTAGGTCAAGTTCCATCGGAAATCTCTCATCTCTCCAAATTGGTTTCACTTGATCTCTCTGACAATGACTATCTAAGTCTAGAACCAATTTCTTTTGACAAGCTTGTTCAAAACCTAACCAAGCTAAGAGATCTCAATTTGGGTTCTGTAAAGATGTTTTTGGTTGCACCTAATTCCTTGACGAATCTGTCCTCTTCTTTGTCATCTCTTTCCCTCGAAGGTTGTGGATTGCAAGGGAAGTTCCCGGGTAACATCTTTCTCCTCCCAAACCTTGAATCACTGGATCTATCATACAACAAAGACCTCACTTCTCTTTTCCTTCGTCCAATTTGAGTAATGTCCTCTCTTTGTTGGATCTTTCTAATACAAGAATTTCAATTTATTTAGAAAACGACTTAATTAGTAATCTAAAGTCATTAGAGTATATGTCTCTTTGTAATTCTAACATTATAAGGTCAGATCTAGCCCTGTTTGGTAATCTCACACGGCTCACCCATTTAGACCTCTCAAGTAACAATTTGAGAGGTCAGATCCCATTGTCACTGGTAATCTCACACAGCTCACCTCTTTAGACCTCTCAAGTAATAATTTGAGCGGTCAGATCCCATCGTCACTTGGTAATCTCACACAGCTCACCTATTTAGACCTCTCAAGTAACAATTTGAGCGGTCAGATCCCATCGTCACTTGGAAACCTTGTACAACTCCTCTATTTACACCTCATATATAGCAATTTGAGTGGTCAGTAATCTCACACAGCTCATCCGATTAGACCTCTCAAATAACAATTTGAGCGGTCAGATCCCATCATCACTTGGAAACCTTGTACACCTCAATGTATTGGATCTCTCTTCCAATAAGTTTATGGGTCAAGTTCCAGACTCTTTGGGTAGCCTTGTCAATCTTTCACATTTAGAATTATCCAATAATCAACTAGTAGCCCCTATCCATTCTCAATTAAATACCCTTTCAAATCTACAATATCTATCTTTATCTGATAACTTGTTCAATGGAACAATACCATCCTTTTTGTTCGCTCTTCCATCTTTACTATATCTTGACCTTCATAACAATAATCTCATAGGAAATATAAGTGAATTCCATCAAGATTCATTAGATTCCTTGATTTGAGCAATAACCGCTTACATGGTCCGATCCCAAGTTCGATTTTCAAACAAGAGAACTTGGAAGTCCTTATTCTTGCATCCAATAGTAAATTGACAGGTGAGATTTCTTTTATTTCCAAGCTGAGATACCTTCAAGTCCTAGTGTTCGTTAAATTTGCAAGTGCACAAATCGTAACAAGTAATAAAGTGATGAGTAGAGTATCGTCCCACGAGGATTTGTAAAAAATTACTACTAATTACCAAAGTCTTTTAAATTATGATCTATTTGAGGAATCGAATAAGATAGTTTATGAAACAAAAATTAATGATTAAAAACAAACAACCAATTGATTAAATATTAATGAATTCAATTGTACTGGTTCTAGGATTTCTGACTTACCGTAACTATGCCTATGTGAACTTTCTCGATTAAATTAATTACTCCTAATGTTGATAATCAGGTTTTCCTTATGTAAATATTAATCTCTCTCGAGCATCAATAAATTATTTCGACAAACAAATTTCATATATTCTACGAAAGTTCTGAACTTGTCGAAATTTATTAAGTACTGTAAAACCTGTAACGATTACAAACGTTCTTAGGATATCTGTATCCTATAGATTTCTTACGGTATTTCAAACAATAGCTAAAACAATTATCACTTCTTAGTTTCAAATTGAATTCTTCATCATGCAGATGTAGGCCAAACACACGCAAGCATTACACATAGAATGAAATACTCAACATCTTAATGTAATAATTGAATCGAAGAAATTGTTCACATAATCATAGTAAGGTTACATCAAAAATCCCATAATAAAAGTCTACTCCATAGTTAAATTAAAGAGAAACAAACTTGATACGATGAACATCACTTAAAAGCAGAGAATTTCCGTCGAAAAGATAGGTGTCCTCCCCGTTTTCAATAGTTTTGCCTCTGCCCCTCTTTTGTTCCCCTTGGTGCCGCCTCCTCTTTTTTTATTTTCTATGTTGTAGGGTTTTCTACATGTCTTCATTCCCCCTTTTTCTTCTTTTATATTGTGGCTTTTCTACCCCTGCAATAATGAGGAAAGTTTCCTTATCTGCATTAAATTCCTTCCTACTCAGACATTGCGGGCCCGATTTGAGGTAGAAAACGTGCGAATTTAAAGATCTTTATTTCTGGAGCAATTGTAGATAATCAAATTTTCTTTCCAACGAATCTGATCTTGAAATTTTTGGACGTCTAAGCGTTGAGATAAGGGCCATAAACCGAAACAGTCTTTGTAGTGCAGGAATTTCGGGTTGGTTCAATCCTTGTTTTTCAACTCGCTTTTTGGGCTTCAAAACAACAAAACTGAGTTATATGCCCTCATATGTTTTGTAGTCCTTCATCTCAGCTATTTGAAAATGGTTACGAACATCCGGAACTAAATTGTATAGCTTCTTTGCAGCACATAATGAATCACTGTTCAGTTTAACTGCCCGGCTCTGCGTGTTCAGTAACCTAAGATCTGAAAACACATTAATTTCCCACGAGGTCAATAGTTCAAAAAGAGATTCAAAATTCTAATTGTCTTGTGCAACATATCCAAAATATTTAAAAATCAAGCATGAATAGCAGAAAATATACATGCTAAAAATTCCCTTATCACCTAGACTTGTCCAACAACAGCTTCAGTGGTTCTATGCCACAATGTTTGGGGAACTTCAGCAACATGCTCTCAGTATTGCATCTAGGTATGAACAATCTTCAAGGCACCATCCCTTCAACATTTTCAAAGGATAATAGCTTGGAATATCTCAACCTCAATGGAAATGAATTAGAAGGGAAAATATCACTATCTATCATCAACTGCACAATATTGAAAGTTATTGATCTTGGTAACAATAAGATTGAGGATACATTTCCCTACTTTCTAGAAACGCTTCCGAAGCTGCAAATTCTTGTCCTAAAATCAAATAAACTCCAAGGTTTTGTGAAGGGTTTGACTACATATAATTCCTTCTCTAAATTATGGATTTTTGACATCTCTGACAACAATTTTAGTGGGCCATTGCCAACTAGGTATTTCAATAGTCTTGAAGCAATGATGGCCTCGAATCAAAACATGATTTACATGGGGACAACAAATTACATTGTCTATGTCTATTCCATAGAAATGACATGGAAAGGTGTAGAAATTGAGTTTACAAAGATCCGAAGTACTATTAGAGTACTAGATTTGTCAAATAACAATTTAACTGGAGAGATTCCAAAAATGATCGGAAAGCTTAAAGCACTCCAACAGCTCAACCTTTCTCAAAATTTCCTTACAGGTCATATCCAATCATCATTAGAAAATTCGACCAACTTGGAATCATTAGATCTATCTTCAAATTTTCTTACCGGAAGGATTCCAGCGCAACTAGGGGGTCTAACATTTCTTGCAATCCTAAACCTTTCACATAACCAACTTGAGGGCCCCATACCAAGTGGACAACAATTCAACACCTTTAATGCAAGGTCATTTGAAGGAAACTTGGGTTTATGTGGATTTCAAGTACTAAAACAATGTTACGGTGATGAGGCACCATCACTGCCTCCATCAAGCTTTGATGAAGGTGATGATTCAACATTGTTTGGAGATGGATTTGGATGCAAAGCTGTGACAATAGGGTATGGATGTGGGTTTGTGTTTGGAGTTGCAACAGGATTCATTGTGTTTGGAACAAAAAAACTTGCATGGTTTCTTATTATGGTTGAAGATAAATGGAATCTCAACAACAAAAAAGCAAAGAAGAATGTTGGCAGATATGGTGCTAGAAGAAACTAAATAATGCAATTGATATTTTCAAGTAAGTTTTGCAAGCATTTGAGTTTTCAAATTTTATATTCACAGTTTTTGTTAGGCTATCTTTTCTCTACAATTTATTTCATCAGTGTTACCTTTATAATTTTGTAGTGCAAACAAGATATCATGTTGATTTGACACGGAAACAACACTATGGTGGCCGATTGGGTGTTACTTCTATGAAAAAGATTCCATGTATGCTATAAAATCATTTATGTTTTAGGTCCTTTTTATGTGTTGATTTCCTTATTCTCGATCACTTAAATCAATCTCCCTTTCTTGGAGTATTTTAAATTTTATAAATAGATTTACAAGAATTAAAACAATTATGTTCTCACAACAGCAGCAATATTTGCAAGCAAAATAGAGTAATTCTATAACTTGTAAGTCATAAATGACAATTAAAAAGTGTAAGAAACCCATATCAACATGGACAAACAATGTTCCACAACTCTAACACAGAGACAAAATCATCAACAAAATCAGTCAATATTGGTGATTGGCAAGTTTATATCTAAAGCAAAAAAAAAAAAAAGCAAGATAGGTATTAATACCACGTAAAGAGCTCTATGCTACAACAAATCTGCAATTTTGAGTCGCCTAAAAACAACATATTCTACTTACAGCATTTCAGAATAGGAAAAACATTAAAATAATTTAAAATACAATTTCTCTTGGCCTGATATCAAGAAAAAACAAATGAATATTTCAAGGGTCCTGATTATCGGACTGAAGATTCAAGATTTGAGATACTACGAGTATAGAGAGCTTGTTAGTTATGGCTTGAACCTGATAGTCATATACAAAAGCTCAATATTTTTTTTTTGTTAATAGACGAAATTTTATTAAGAAAAAGACTACAAAGATAGTAGCCTAACTTACATCAGATGAACAAGCAGAGGAAAGGAAAGCACAAAAACTGTTGCATGAAACAGGGGATAACAACAAAAGGGGAACAAACAAATCAAAAGAAACCAACTCCTCCCGACTAAACATTCTCTATATTAAGCTCTAAAGAGTTGGAGTCAAGCCTCAGCCATAAAGCAATACTTTGGCGCACCATAGAGAAATAGATTTGAAGGTTAGGGGCAGCGTCATTAAAAATAACATCATTTCGATGAAGCCAAAGATTCCAAACAATGCATGAGAAAAGAAGTTGCCATGATAGATTTTGCTGCTTGCCTTTAACCATAGAAGACCATTGGTAGCACATATCATCAATAGATTTTGGAAAAACACTGCAAAAGCCCCGATTAGAAAGCAGTTTCATCCATATATTCCAAGAGAAGTGGCAGTCAATGAAGAGGTGACTTGAAGATTCCGAGCTTTTATTGCAGAAAGCACATCTTGACTCCTGAAGGGAGAAGTAGTCGTGCTAAAATAGAAAATCTCTTGTGGTTACTTTATCTTGGACAAGGAGCCAAAGGACAAGCTGCACTTTTGGTGGGGTTAGTTTTATCCAAACAGAAGATTGGAATGGTTTGGCTCTACCATAGAGCAACTGATCCATCATTTTGGAGCAAGATTTTACACTGAAGAGGCCATCGTTGTTGAGGGTCTAGATTTTCTTATCCATCTTGTGGCAGAACATTGGCTTGGATTCCAGCAAGGATGATAAAAGTGATAGTTGTTCTTGTTTAAAATAAAAAAGAGGTTTGCGCCATTATAGGGACCAGAGCTAGATTCCATTGCTCCATCTACCCATGTCAACCACCAAAGCAGATTTAGAGGAAGACAAAAGATATAGCCTTGGGAAGGCTGTTTTGAGAGGGTAGTCACCAATCTAGCTGTCTAGCCAAAAGGATGTTAAATTGCCATTCCCCACCATGAATTTGCAATGATTCGTGAAGACTTGGTGAATGTCAGTTTGAACAATAGACATAATATCCTTCCATATCTTGGAGGGTTGGTTGTAGAAAATTGGGATCCCATTCTCATAAGCTGGATTGTACATTGAAGAGAAATCATTTTCCATAAGCTTGTACATGGGGAAGAGAGTCTCTAAATCCATTTTAGCAGCAGGGCTCTGTTTTTCGATATAAAGGAGCCTACACCGAGGCCTCCTTGTTTCTTATCGCGCATCACTAGTCTCCATTGGATCTTGCAGAAAGATCTTTGCTTGGTACATCCACACCACAAGAAACGTCTTTGGATGGATGAAAGAAGCCTGCCTACCCCTTTTGGCATCTTGAATACAGACATAAAATATATAGGCAAGGAATTAAGGACACTTTTAATGAGACATAGATGACCAGCCATGCTTAGTAGTCTCCATTTCCACATATGAAGCCTTTTACAAAACTTCTCTATTACTAGCTTCCATGTAGAGATACGAGATGGATTGGCTCCTAGTGGCATGCCAAGATATTTGCTTGGGAGGGAGTATGATCTGCAGAAAATAGATGTAGCCAAGCGCAAGCACAAGTGATCATCAACATTGATACCAATAATGAAGCTTTTATGGAAGTTTATATGAAGGTCCGAAGTCAGAGCAAACCATCTTAAAATTCTTTTGACTTGAACTAACTGATCAATATCTGCCGGGATGAATATTAACGTGTCATTTGCATATTGAAGATGGCTGACGAAAATTCCTGATGCAAATTGCAGCCCTTTGATAATATTCCCACCAGATACCCTTTGAAAGAAAACCGAGAGGCCCTCAACAGCTATGTTAACACAAAACAAAACAACACTCGAGTCAATAAAGGAGTCACTCCTTTATCCAAACAAACCCTTATGAGGGGTTATTGATCAGTTAAAGCTCAATATACAACTCAATAAAAAATGAACTTAGTTTTTACCAACACAAAACAACTTCATTCACCCCAATAGAACTAGAAACTTAAACACTCCCTATTCAACACAAGGAGTCACTCCCCCACGTTCCAAAAACTTTTAAATTACCTAACTACACTAAAACACCCAAATCCCCCCAAACCATATTCCATACAATAAGCCACCCATATCCCTCATTGCAATATAAACCCCAACCCCACTATCGCACACAAAGCTCAAACATTCGAAGATAAATGACATTTCAAGCATATAACAAAACCAATAGAACATAACAAAAACAAAGCCTATATGCCATTAACTAACCTTATAATCCAAATTCACAAAATTCTTTGTTCCATTATTTGACCATATAACCAACACACACCCCTCATAAGGGTTTGTTTGGATAAGGGGATGACCCAAACACTTATCGATTTCCTTCTTATGTTCAAGGGCTTTCTTTGATACTTCATGACTCGAGTCAGGTTTCCGGAGCCTAGAAAATAATACTAAACAATTTAAAGCTGCACTGGTACTTGCAAAAACTTGGTCTCTAATGAACCCCCCATTAATTTTTTATTTGTGTTTAAAGTACAATAATATCCTTTTCTTACTGCTCTTTTTGGGTGGCGTGTTGGGGTTTTGCAAATCTATGTGCTGGTGGACTTGGTGGTGGTGGTTAGGGTTTCGGCTGTAATTAGTGGTTAGGGTTAGGCTGGGAAAGGATAGGCTAGGTTTTAGGGTGAAGCCCTATTAAAGCTAAGTCGTCTTTCTATTTCTAGGATTAAGGAAGTTTCCTTAAAAGCCATGTGATGAAATAACAATAATAATAATATGAAAAGAAATAATATAAGGCCAGATTTAATTTTAATAAAAGAGGCTATATTTTCCAAATCACCCAAAACATTAATACTTATATAATCACCCAAAACATTAATCCTCTTAGCGACATTATTATGTTCCAAGACATAAATTACTATTCATTACAATATTGCAATTATTATTATGTCTCTTGGCCATTTTATCTTTGGTCTTGCTTCAAGGATAAGGTGATCTTTCACCATGACATAAAATGTCTTTTAAGAATTGTACATGATTATTTTGGTAATTGCATTTTTTAATTCATAGAAAAATTACTAATGCAACTCTTGAATAAAATAATTCATTGCTTTCTGCACAAGGACATTTTTATATTTTCATACTTTTTAAAACAATTGAATTACTATATTGGCCTTACAATTTGAGTTTTTTAACCTTAGCTTCAGGGACTTGGTTGTAGTTTTATCATTGTTTGTCTGTTAATATTGTTTAGTCCAAAAGATATTTTCAATTTTTTCATAAAAAAGTATAAAACAAAACAGCAGCTGACACGTGCCTCATATGAGTCAGCCGCTCCACCACCTTTTGGCTTGCGCGTGCGGCTGACTCAGGTAGTTGTAACCGTAATTCCACCGTATCATTTGATTCGTTTTGGCATCCTGTTTCTCTTTGGATGGTGCATGTATGGTGGTTCAACATAATTTGGCTTGAAATTACTTTTATTTTGTTTCTTTCTTTTCCTTTTCTTTCTTTCTCAGATTCCATGCTGGCCATGGAAAAATCCATACCAGCCCTTCATTTTATTTCTTCTTTTGATTCAGTCTCTCTTCTTTTATTTGTAATTTCATTTAATCTTTTATGTCAAATTTAGTTCTAACTTTTTTAATTGTTATTTGTTTTGTTTTGCAATGTTTCTTTAATTGATTGTTTTTTCTCAATTTTATATTTCAATGTTTGTTTGATTAAGAATCTTGCTTCTTCTTTTTTCCAAGTATGCCTTTGATGGGGTCATCTAAGTCTTATGATCTAGGTAGTAATTCTAAAGGATTAGCCTAATTTGAATTTTTTTAAAAGCATTTTTTAATATATTTGTTGTTAGTGTTTTTTTTTTTTAGCTTTTCTATTTATAGAGTTATCTCAATTTTATATTTTCATGTGTTTTGATTTGTTGACTCGAGCTGGCTAAGGAGTTTCGCTTGAGGCTCTTTGTTAATTTTTTTTTTTAGTTTGATAAGTTTTTTTTAGTGCAATCAAAAGCTTATCCAAACATCCTATTGTACAAAAAAAAAAGTTATATCAACATCACTAAAGTTGATTTGAAGATATTGATCATGTTATTAAATTTTTTAACAAAGTAATCCAATAGAGCCCACCTAGAATTAAAACTAAAACTCACCGTCCCTTTCAAAATTGAGTTCTTACTCCCAAAAGGTAAGTAAATGTAAAATGGCATAATTTATTAGTAACAAGCTATTAAAAGTCGGTCAAGTGAATGTGAACTAATTGGAGAATGATTAGCTCATAATCAAGTGGAAGTTAGAACCAATATAATTTAAATAACCTGATGAATTAGTTTATAATCTAGTTGATTCACTCAAAATATAAGTTAATTATTTTAAAAATTATAATAATATTATTTTAATTAATAGAGGTTAACCTATGATCTAGAATTTTTATCGAGTTTTAATAATTAAGGAGTTTGATTTTGCTGTCTAGATGTAACTTCAATATATTCGATCTCTATTTTATATCCACAAAACTTGTGTTATCAAAAACAAATATCATAAAATTTCTGGCCCATAACAAAGTAATTTTTTTCTCTAAAAAATGCGATAGAAATCTCTTCATTTTATTTATGTCAAGTAGTAAATCAAATCAAACCACACTTTGATGCATGCACGTAGCTTAATGTACAAATAATGCGCACATAATTTTCCACTGAACTAAGGTGATTTAAACGGAGATATTTATTGCCTATTCCTTTCAGCAAAATTGTTTGCTTCTTGGAGGGTGGGTGTCTGTGGTGTTTGTTTTGGAATATTTATTTGATGATTTAATGACAAAAGGGTTCCCCTTTTGCACGTAACTATCAATCTTGACTCGATCGGCTCCCATTAAGGATAGATATACTCATGCTAAGTGATTCCCTTTTTAGCATGCTTCTTCTAGATAAATTCGATGATATTTTTCAAAATGAATTCGATGATAATTTTATCACTCTCAATCCAAAAACAAAGTTATCATAGTAGAAAACAATGGAATTAATTAGAAATTAAATCTAGGCTTTGAAATAAATGTTTTTTTTTTGTAAACTAAGAGATAAATAATAGTGATTTTGTTTTTAATTTTCATAGGAATAATAAATTATTGCATTCGATTAAAAAATTAGGTGAGGAATTATTACAATCGAAGTTTGAAAATAGGAATAATAAAATCACTTGGAAATTCAATAATTCGTTTGTATTTTTTATTTCATTTATTTTGAGGCAGAGGAAATGTGTGTTTTTTTTTCTTAAATTTAAATTACATGAATTAAATCTATCATATTATAAATTTTTATGTAGTTTATTCCATCTACCAACCAACTAATTTCTTGTGACCTACTCTAATTTACAGTGTTATAGTCATGAAGCTGAATCTCACCAGTACTGGTCTAGTCTCAAATTTCAATGTCTCTGCTGCTCTTCTTGCATTTGTGTTCCTAAGAACATGGACTAAGCTCCTCTCAAAGGCTGGAATTGTAACCAATCCCTTTACCCGACAAGAGAATACCATAGTTCAAACTTTTGTTGTTGCTTGTTATAGCATTGTTGTTGGAGGTTTGAGACTTTGATCTCACGTGTTCTTTAAATTTAGAACATTTTTTGCTAATCTTTTTAACATGTTTATGCTATGATTGAACCGTCAATACTAAACTTTAGATTTTCTATATTTTGATGGAGGTTAAATGACTCACGTAATATTTAATATGGCTAGCATACCAGCATTTAATTATCATTTATAAATTTTATAAAAAATATATATATGTAGCAAATTGTCAACATTTGCAATCAACCACCCCTCTCTTTTTCAACCACAATATTCATTGTAGTAGTTGGTTCTGCACATGGGTTGCTACCAAGAGCTTTCACTTCTCCTATAAATGGAGATAAAGAGAGTGCAAGTGTGCAGTGTAAGTGTAGAGAAAAGTGAAGCAGAGCAACGTGTGTGAGAGTGAAAAATATAGATTTGAGAGAAACACCAAGTGTAAGAGTGAAACACTGGGTTTTGTTGGATTGTACTATGTTGAGTTGAGTGTTTGTATCATTCCTCCAATAATATACTATCTGCTGTCTCCGTGGACGTACCCGATATTGGGGAACCACATAAATCTACTTGTTTGTGTTTATTTGTGTTTGTTTTCTGTCTAGTATGCACAACAAATTGGTATCAGAGCATTAGGGAAGCTTAAACACAGAAAAACACGTTTTTTCAGCTCTCTATTCAAAGTTGCAGAATTTTCAAAGTTCTCAGATCTTGATTTTGACCAGCTGCGGAGATTCCTCTCATCGATACGAGTCTGACGATATAAAGATCATCAAAATCGGAGTTGAAATGAGCCCTGTAGAGCTCGCCGAAGTTTCGCCGGAAATCTGCCGGAAAAACCAGACAGTGCCGGAATTCTAGCATGAGAAGACAACCACGCATCCGACACATCAGCGCTGAGTCATCATCCACGTCATCAACAGGGGGTCCATATAGCTGCGTCATCTGCCACATCACCTAACAGTGACAGAATATTCTCTTGACAGAATGAGAATATTTCGTTAAGAGAGACAAAATATTCCCTTGGCTATGACAGAATATTCTTTATCAGCGACAGAATATTCCTTTCCTGAGTCAACTCGGTCAGATTGGTTTTTTGGCCAAGTCAGTGATTTTGTAGCCCGTGTTTTGGCCGAGTCAAGCTTGTTCCTAGCATTTTCAACCATTCCGGACGCAATCGTGGTGTCCGTTTTGTGAAACAGCACACCAAAGTTACTGTTTTTGGCTCTTTTGAGCATAAAAGTGTGTGTTTTAACAATTTCAGGAGTCCATTTGTAATCCAAAGGCGTCCTAATGGCTGATATTCCAGAAGAAAAATCAGGGGGGAATGCTAGTATGCCTCCACAATACATCTCGGTATCGAGTATCAAATTTAAGGTGGAGAAGTTTGACGGGAAAGGTAATTTTGGCACGTGGAAATGTGAAGTTATGGATATGCTTGTCCAAATGAATTTGGATTTCACTCTAGAAGATAAACCAGAGGATTTGGATGAGAAAAGTTGGGAGAGGATAAATCAGTTAGCCTGTAGTTCCATCCGACTTTGTCTTGTTAAGGATCAGAAGTACACCTTTTCAGAACAAAACTCTGCAAAGGAATTATGGCAAGCACTGGAGGACAAGTTTATAAAGAAGAGTAAGAGAATCGTCTGTACTTAAAGAAAAGAATCTTTCGCTTTCAGCACAAGAAAGATACTTCTATGAATGAGCATCTAAATGATTTCAATAAAATGATAGCTGGTTTGAAGAATTTAGATGTGGAAATCGATGATGAAGATAAAGCTCTGTTATAATTGAATTCACTGCCTGACACATATGAACATCTCGTCACCACTTTACTGTATGGTAAAGAAAAGATTAAATTCATTGATGTGTCCAATGCTTTGGTGAATAATGAGTACCGGAAGAAGGACCAAATTGTTCACAAGGAGTCAACGTCAGAAGCATTGGCAGTTAGAGGAATAACAAACCCCAGAAGATTTCGAGGGCGAGGGAGATCTCGCTCAAAATCCAGAGGAGAATCATCAAATAGACGATATCTTGCAAAAGATGAGTGTGCCTTTTGTCACAAAAAGGGGCACTGGAAGAAAGATTGTCCAATCAAAGGCAATAAGGAAAAAGATGAACCAACTGTGAATGTTGCACAAGATAAAAATGAACGAGACTCTGCATTCATGGTCTCATCACCAGAAAAACATTCTGGTGAATGGATTCTTGATTCTGCATGTTCCTATCACATGTGCCCTAACAAGCACTTATTCTCAAGACTTGAGGAGTTCGATGGAGGAGTTGTGTTGATGGGCAATGATGATGTTTCTGAGCTTAAAGGGATTGGGACTATCCATCTGAAGATGCATAATGGGGTAGTTAAGACACTAACAGAGGTATGGTATGTACCTGACTTGAAGAAAAATCTCTTCTCACTTGGAGTCCTAGAATCCAGTGGTTATAAGATTATCATGCATGGTGGAGTCCTTAGAGTAATCCGTGGTGCATTAGTTGTTTTAAGAGGCACGAGGATAGGAAACTTATATTTCCTAGATGGATCTACCGTTACTAGTACAACAGCTGTTTCCAAAAGCTTAGAAGATGCTGAAGCAGATAATTCCAGACTTTGGCACATGCGCTTAGGGCATGCTGGTGAAAAGGCTTTGCAAGGACTAGTCAAGCAAGGTCTATTGAAAGGCGCCAAGACTTGGAAGCATGGGTTCTATGAGCATTGTGTTCTTGAAAAACAAACAAGGGTCAAGTTTGGCGCTGCAGTACACAATACAAAAGGGATTCTAGATTATGTTCACACAAATGTATGGGGACCTTCAAAGAATGAATCTCTTGGAGGTAATCGTTGGTTTGTTACTTTTATTGATGATTTCTCAAGAAGAGTATGGGCGTACATGATGAAACACAAGGATGAGGTCCTTGATATCTTTCTTAAATGGAAGAAAATGGTGGAGACTCAAACAGGAAGGAGAGTTAAGACTCTTCGGTCAGATAATGGTGGTGAGTACACTTTAGATCCTTTCTTTGAAGTTTGCCAGGATGAAGGGAATAAGCGACATTTTACTGTGCGCAAAACACCATAACAAAATAGAGTAGAAAAACACATGAATCGCACACTGGTGGAGAAAGTCCGATGTATGCTATCACATTCGGGACAAAGCAAAGTGTTTTAGGGCGAGGCATTGAGCTATGCCCGTCATATTGTTAATCGGTTACCTTCAGCAACATTAAATGGAAGAACTCCCTTAGAGGTATAGTCAGGCTCTCCTGCAAATGATTATGACTCTATGCGTATATTTGGTTGCTCAGCATATTATCATCTTACTGAGTCCAAGCTAGATCCTAGAGCCAAGAAAACTATATTTTTAGGCTTTAGTGGAGGAGTAAAAGGTTACAGACTCTGGTGTTCTGAATCAAAGAAAGTGATTTTGAGTAGAGATGTCACTTTTAATGAGTCTGGCATGTTACATCAGGAGAAATCATAGGAGAAGGAAAAACAGTCTGTTGATGCACAACAGGTGGAGTTGGAGACTTCAGTCATCCCTATAAAGACTGTTCAAACAATCCCTACTGAAGGAGATTCAGATGAAAGTTCAGATGAAGAGGATGCAACAACTCCAGCAACCACACAACAAGAATCCATTGCAACGAGTAAACCGAAAAGAGTTATCAAGAAACCTGCTCAGTATTGTAACATGGTGTCTTATGCACTTCCAGTGATTGATGATGGAATCCCCTACACCTACAAAGAAGCAGTACAGAGTGTAGAAAGTGCAAAATGGAAAGAGGCAATGGATGAAGAGATGAAATCTCTCCACAAGAATCAGACTTGGGATTTGGTACAACTCCCTAAGGAAAAGAAGACAATTGGTTGCAAGTGGGTATATGCCAATAAGGAAGGTAATCCTGGAAAAGACAACATCCAATTCAAAGCAAGATTGGTAGCAAAAGGATATGCTCAAAAGGAGGGGATAGATTATAATGAGGTATTCTCTCCAGTTGTTAAGCATTCATCAATTCGTATTTTGCTAGCCTTAGTTGCATAATTTGATTTGGAGTTAGCCCAACTTGATATGAAAACTGCCTTCCTACATGGAGATTTGGAAGAGGAAATTTACATGTCTCATCCAGATGGTTTCAAAGTCACTGGAAAAGAGAATTGGGCTTGTAAACTGAAGAAGCCATTGTATGGCTTGAAACAATCTCCTTGCCAGTGGTATAAGCGATTTGATAAGTTCATGACAGAACATGGATACACACGAAGTTAATTTGACAACTGTGTATATTTTCGCTGACTTCTTGATGGTTCTTTCATCTATTTGCTCTTATATATGGATGATATGTTGATTGCATCAAAGAGCAAGGTGGAGATTGATAGACTGAAAGCTCAACTGAGAACTGAGTTTGAAATGCAGGGCCTTGGAGAAGCTAAGAAGATTCTTGGCATGGAGATTCAGAGAGATAGAAGAAAAGGCATAGTCTGTTTGACCCAGACCCAATACTTGAAGAAACTTCTACAAAGATTTGGGGTAGATGGTACTTGTCGCACATCGCAAAAATCCGTGCGCGGCATCGACTGGCGATTTTTCTCGTTGTTGCGTTTGCTTTGAATTCGTTCGTTGGAGTCGCCACCTAGTAATTCATTAAGGGCTACTAGGAAACCTGATGTACTGGTCTTGTCAAAGATCGCGGGTAAGGGACTGGTTGTGGTTAGGGAAGGTATTAGCACCCCTAACGCACCCTACCTAAGGTAAGCTGCTTTGTGTTCTGATGTGATTTAAAAAATTAAAATATTAATTAAATTCTAAGGCTTGAATAAATCAGTTATTAAATCCCCAAATATATGTAGAAACTTGTTCTTACATTTTTGTGGAACATACAACTTGATTTTATTTTTCCTTGAGATATTTAACCATATTTAAATTAACAATTAATTCTTTTTGTCCTTGTTTATTTTTTATAATTCCATAACATAAATAAAAAAACAAACACACACACAACTTTCTTTTTATTATTTATTTTTCTTTTCTTTTTTTTTCTTTTACATCACATTTATACAATACAAATTCAAAACAACAAAATAAAAATTACATTAATTAATTTAAAATTTACAAAAAAAACAGCCCCAACACAAACTGGAATTTATAGGGCACCACCGGAACAGTGTTGGAAACATATTCTGGGCAGCTAAACAGTGGCGGTGCGTTGTTCCAAGCGCCACCGTCACTAGCGGCGCGTGGGTTCACGCACCGCCGAAAAAAACAGCAACAGGGGAGATCCTCCCTTCTTCCTCGCCAGCGGTGACTGCTACCTTCACCTGCCATAAGAAACGCAAAAAAAAGGCCACAAACAGTTGATTTTAGATTTTATTTCCTTTGTTTTTAAGATCTGCTTCGGTTTTTCTTTTTCTCCGTTTCGGATCGACTCCTCTATAGATCGGTTCTTCTCCTTTTTGTTTCCCCTTTTCTGTTTCAGGTGGTCGGTTGTATGACCAAGGGGGGAGGCGCCAACTGCTAGGCTTTTATCGGGTCTGACCGGAGAAGATGGAGAAGAGATTTGTTGTTGCCCACGGCCACTGTAGCTGCCGTGGAGGTGGGAGAAGAAATGAGCCGGTGTGGGGCTGGTCTTCTGTGTCGGTGGGTGGTGGCCATCGCTGTTGATGGTTGAGAAAGGAGTCGATGGGTCGACTGGAAGAGAGGCAAACTCGTGGGGAAGATGGAGGGTGGTTCGAGTGCAGCGAAGAGCAAAGGGAGCAACTGAGAGGGAGGATCTGTGGAGGAGGGAGCTGACTCGTGGCTGTTGTTGGGGAGAAGACAAAGGAAAATGCCCGGGGGGGGTCTGTGTGCAGGCGGCTGCGTGTTGGAGAGATCGGGTGTGTGGGGGTTGGCGGTGTGGCTTGGCCAGCCGGCTGGAGAAGAGGAAGAAGAAAAATAAACCGAGGGGTTTGGGGGCTGTTTGGCCGTGTGTGGGGGAGCTGTGGGTGTGGGGGGTGGTCTGAAAAATGGAGGTTGAAGTACGGCGCTGGGTAAGGGAGAAAAAGAAAGGGGAAGGGGGTTGGTTCAGTCTCCCTTGGAAAAAATGGGTTTAGGTTTAGGTTTTGTATTTTTTTGATGTTGTCAAAATTACCCCCCGTCTAAATGTGTTGAGAAGACTAGTATTTATAGGTAAAATATTGCTAGGTTTTGCAACTTGGTCCCTCAACTTCTTTCTTTTTGCAAATTTTGATTTTTCTTATTTGTTTTTGTATTTTTTGAAAACGAGCAATATCAACGTCGACTTAATGAGTAAAATCAATGATTTTAAAAATGACGCGTGAAAAGTCGAACGCGTTTGAAAATCTTTTGAAAATTTAAATTCCTTTTTTGGACGACGCTAAAAATGCTAAAATGACGAGAATATATTAAAAAAACATATTTTTTTTTGGATTTTCATTGTTTTTCTCTATTTTTGGATTTTTTTTAAACTATATCAAAACATGGGTAAAAAAAAAGGGTAACAACAGATGCCCCCTGTTTACAATGCTTACGAAGCAAAAATCCTCAATGCTTTGCATAGTAAGCTTTGTAAAGAAAAACTTGTCTTTCTGTTTGCTCAATCCTCAATACTCTGTTTTTTTTTTCTTTTGTCTCTCTCTTTCTCTCTGTTTTTTTCATTATCCTGAGATCCCATCTGGCGACCTCCTTTAACCAAAACCAAAGAATGTGTGTAACTCGGTCAACCTGAAATCCCATATGGAGATTCCCTTTAACCAAAGCTACATGAGATCCCATCTGGCGACCTCATTCAACTAGAACAAAAAAATGTGTAAAAAGTTGTCTCATTGTAATGGGTAACCAACCCAGGTGGAAAGAATGTGAAAAAATGGTCTCATTATGATGGGTGACCTACCCAGATGGAAAGAATATGAAGTGCGGTCTCATTATAATGGGTGACCTACCCTAGAAAAAGGAAAGAGTAGTCTCATTCTTATGGGTGACCTACCCAGGTGGAAGAATGGTCTCATTCTAATAGGTGACCTACCCAGAAAAAAAATGATGGTCTCATTGTGATGGGTGACCTACCCAAGTGGAAAGGGGGAAGAGTGGTCTCATTCTTATGGGTGACCTACCCAAGGGGAAGAATGGCCTCATTATTATGGGTGACCTACCCAGATAAAAATAGATGGAGAATGGTCTCATTCTGATGGGTGACCTACCCAAAAAAAAAATGATGGTCTCATTGTGATGGTGACCTACCCGGTGAAAGGGGAAGGAGTGGTCTCATTCTTATGGGTGACCTACCCAGAAGGAGGAATGAACTCATTATTATAGGTGACCTACCCAGGTAAAACAAAAGATGGAGAATGGTCTCATTCTAATAGGTGACCTACCCAAAAAAAATTATGGTCTCATTGTGATAGGTGACCTACCCGGTGAAAGGGGGAGGAGTGGTCTCATTCTTATGGGTGACCTACCCAGGGGGAGGAATGGCCTCATTATTATGGGTGACATACCCAGGTAAAAAAAAAAGATGGAGAATGGTCTCATTCTAATGGGTGACCTACCCAAAAAAACAATGATGGTGTGGTCTCATTATACTAGGTGACCTACCCATGTGGAAAGAATATGAAAAAGCGGTCTCGTTGTGATGGGTGACCTACCCAAATAGAAAAAATATGAAGTGCAGTCTCATTGTAATGGGTGACCTACCCAAAATGGAAAAAATGTGAAGTGTGATCTCATTGTAATGGGTGACCTACCCATGTGGAAAGAATATGACAAAGTGGTCTCGTTGTGATGGGCGACCTACCCAAATAGAAAGAATGTGAAGTGCGGTCTCATTGTAATGGGTGACCTACCCAGATGGAAAAAATATGATGAAGTGCAGTCTCATTGTCATGGGTGACCTACCCAGATGGAAAAAATGTGAAAAACGGTCTTATTATGATGGGCAACCTACCTAGATGGAAAAAATGTGATATGACAAGTGTGAAAAATAGGACTTACCTGGCGAAGTCCTGAGGGGATGACAGAAGAAGGGCTGGAAAACTTGGTGCTTCCTAATAATTCCCGATCATAGGGTTTGAAAACTCGGTGTTTCCTGACTGCAAGGGTTGAAAACTCGAGGCTTCCCGATTGCAAGGTTGATCTTTTCATTTCTTTGGGATTTTCCTAATGGTAAGGTTTATCCCATCTTCTTTTTATTCCATGATCAAAACCGATTCTTTATTATCATCACCGCAATGCTTCTTTCTTTTTCCACCGTCTTGCTAGACCTCATTAAGGATTTTCCTGTAACAATTCAAAAATATGTGCAAATGGTTTTTTTTTTTTTTTTGAGGTTAGATGATATGCATGCATCCTTACCTGATTTGAAATATAGGTCCCCCCCTCTTTGATGCTCCATCGTCATAGGGTGCCTTTGTTTGCATTCCAAAGCATTCCTTGTTCTTTCGATGTATTGGCTCATTCATGTGCTAGCCATCCACTCAGCTGTAAATGCAGTGCCCATCCCGGGTTGTCTTTGACAATTACTGCTCGCATCGTTCATCAAGCTTGACCCTGCCCCCAAGTGTGGTGCTGCTTGATTCATTATGAAGGATGTTCTCTCTTGGATTCTTCTGAAAATTATCCTTTGATTGATTGTGTGCATCATGCCAACACCCCATCAAGATTGATAATCGGTCATGAACTTGCCTTCGGTTGAAGCACCATTCAAGTATGTATGGTCACCAGCCTTCATGGAACTGCCAAGTCATCCAGACATGAATCTCATGCTTTGCAGTAAACAACTCATCATTGTAAGCGCGATGTATTTCTCTATGGATTCCTCTTAGCTTGTCAAATCAGATCGTGAAAATAACTACTTTGGCATCATCAATGATGTTCATGTTATCACCCATATTCATGCGGTGAAGTGCGCATTTGAGCTTCATAATAGATGGTCCCATAGTCAGTCTTGGTAGGTGCATCCTTCCAGCATTCCTGCACATGCAACTTTGTGATAACATCGGTCAAAAGTCATAGTCATGTTGAAGATGATAAACCAAAATGAAGATATGAAAATATCCTTCTAGTGCAGCGTTGCTCATCAATTGCTGCCGAAGTGCACTAGATCATGGATTGTGTTTGAACAACATTGCCCCCAATATGATCTGAAGGTTCGTTCATCAGTTTATACTCAAGAAGGTTTTTCTTTATCATTGTCAGATGTTAAACATAACTTTCTAGGACTTTAATGACTCATCATCTGATTCTTTCTTTGCCCCCAGCTGATCTGGATACTGTCTGTTTTCCTTCTTAGGGTCCATTGTATTGCCCCCAGGTGGTCAACCTTTCAAGGAGTTTTGAGAAGAGTTGATGTCATTTCACGTCAAGGATTTCGCAAACTCAATAAATGTTCTTCTTTGTTTGACAATCTTTATTGTTCTAGAATCAAATCTCATACTTCAAAGGTCATGTCTATTCAAGTCTAATTGTTAAAATGAAATCAGAGAGATATCAGTTTTTGAAAAGTTTTTTTTTTTTTTTTTTAAATTCAAGCTTCTTTGTCTTGTATTTTGAAAACAGAAATCGACCCGTGTAAGATTAAAATGGTTTTTCCCATGGTTCTTTCTATCCACTTTAAACTCTGATTTTGGGTACATCTTTTGATGGTTTGTGATGAGGTGACATTTTTATGAATTTCAAAAACAAGATGCTTAGGCTTTAACAAGAAAGGTTGTTTCTTTTCTTAGCATTTATTTTATCAACATGCATAATAACCAATAGCTTAATTCATGAAGTCACGACCCTTATGAAAAAGCTCTTCAAGTTTTGAGAGCGCCATTTATCGGTTCAAATTGCTTGCTTGATTAAAAAGGGTTTTTAAAAGCACGTAATGCAGGCTATGGTTCATGGCTATGAAAGAAAAGAGTTTCAAAGGCTTAAAAGGTGTTTAAGGGTTTCAAAAACCTAGGATCAACATCAATTATTCATCAACTCGTTTTCTATTGTTGTCTTTGTTGAGGAAACGACATAGAACATTGTTAACCTCAAAGATCAGACTTCTATTAACATAATTCATAATGCAAATCCACATTTCCATGGTGAATAACAAACCTTAATCATCTGATAACATCATAGCTTTATAATGGATATCAAAAGTCACGTTTATAGCTTAGTCTTTTTTTTTTCTTTTTGGTATTGACTTTTGTTGTGCCTTTCCTTGATTGAAATTTCTTTTGCTCTTCCTAGACTTGATAGGCATTCTCTTTTTTTTTTTTTTTAATTCCCTCTATTTTTTCTCTTTTTTCTTTTTTTTTTGCTTTGCTTTCTCATAGCCTTCCTCAAAATTTCCTTATATGCCTATAGTCTATGTGTTTTCTTTTAGCTCTCTGTCAATCATTGGACTTTTGTTCTAAGCCTTCCTCTTTATCCATTAATTATATCAATGCCTTCAAAATATCTCTCATTTGCCCCCCAGTGTGGGGTGTGATCCTAGTCAGGGTTTCTTTTTGAAAGAAAATATTTTTCCAGGCTCAAAATGGGACTGCAAAGGATATAATTTTTAGAAAGTGAAGGGATATCAAAGATGGCCTTTTCTCATTTCAAACAAGGTTGGTTAGAACCGATAAATTTTGACCCCATCTAGTGTAATGATTTGGACTTGTAAGAATCAATGATTCACGAGTCCATAGCTACCGAAACCACTACATGTCATTATGCATACTGTTAAAACTTAGCTACATGATGTGTGGTTCAATTTTATGTGTGAGCTCAAAATTTGTTTGGTCACCTTATGTCATTTCAACAAGAATCAAGTCATTTCTGCAATCAAAACACTTTTAATCTTCAGGATTGATTAGCCTTTATCGCATGTTGGAGTTTGATCAAAATATTTTGTCAGAATAAAATGTTAAATATCTGTTGATTTCAAAGCAACAAAGAGACAAAAGCAAAACATGTTTCGGTAAAGGATGGGATGTGATCCCAAAACAAAATGCAGAATTCCATAACAATATGATTGACATTTCATCACCATTCTTGAATCAGCTTTTCTGGCAATATTTGCGTTTTGCCAAGCAGTTTCGATCAACATGTCATTCTGAAGATGTTCGGGGGACAATATAGCCAATGACACCCTCCTTCACCGACTCCACTTGTCTCTTGCTCACCAACTTTCAGACTCAATTCTTGCAATTCTTGAAACTGTTCACTTGAAATGGTTAAGGACCCCACAATGACATCACATCTCTTATCTGGATTATACCACCTAGAAATTGGTGGTTGTATGGGATTTGTCAGAGTCAAGCAAAATTCTGGAATCTGGCAGATGCTGATAGACAAACTTAAGTGGCAGAGGAATGTCCCATCTTGGCAAAGACATTTGAGCAATTAATTCTACCGTGAGACCTGGCTATACCATATAATTAAGGGTTCACACCGTCAAAGTCATCTCATGATTCACCTCTCATCATTGTTCTGGAATCCATGGCAGATCCTTCAATCTTTCCTCTCTTCATAGCTTGTTCAATTCTTCGACAAATCCTCACAACATCATTTCAATCTTCCAATGTTGTTGTGGTTGGTTGAGGGTTATTGGAAAACTTCCACAAGCTAGGTAATCTTGGTAGCGCACAACACCACCGCTAACGACACGTGGAATCATGCCTTATCTCTTATATGGGAGAAAATGATGGACATGAATCTCCTCTATTTCTTCTTCGATTCCTCTCAAACGGTGCAGCAAACAAGCACCAATAGAGGGAGTTCTGCTCTATGGAAGTTTCAGTCTTATTCATGTTTTTCAGTCTAGGCATGTCTCTTCTCTCTACTTTTGCGCTATAATACTGACACTGTTGGAGGAAAATCATAGATGATCTGAAACTACTGTATTCCTTCTTGGATTTCCCACTTGCGGATCCACAAACAGATTCCTACCGAGAGAGCTCTGCTACGTTAAAGTTTGATGTCTGCTCATATTTTTTAGACCAGGTCTGGCTCTTCACCCTACTAAGATGTCTTCGTGCTGAAACTGATTAGAGAAATATTTGTAGCATATGCAACTTATAAATCCCCTTTGCATTCCTAATTTGCATAGGCACAAATAAATCTCTACAGAGAGAGTTATACCACGTAGAAGTTCAGTGTCTGATCATGGTTTTTCAGACCAACATCTTGTGCTGCTGAACTGGAATTGAGCTCATAATTGGGGTAACTTCAAAGCAGACTAATGCACCATGTACAGGAGGCTAGTAATTGTTTGGTTCCATTAGATGATGTGGAGGCGATGAACACTTAACAGTGCAACTGGACAAGAATCAGAGTTGTTATTAGTTGATGACTGAAGGCATTGTTGTTGTTGTTCATGACTGAAAAGGAGAGATACAGCTTCAATTGGATGTGAACAAGCAATGTTCCCATAGAAAACTATGCAAACACTCTCTTTCCATTTGATGCTCAACACTTGTTCGAGCAAATCTGAGTCCAGCTACTTCACCTTTGATGCTCTCAAGCTTAATATGATAATGAGCCTCTATCTGACACCTTTCTTCACTTCCATCATCTTTCTTCAATCACGTGCAGCACAACTTGTGTGTGGGACCTACCTTTCAACCCGGTACATGCATGATAAATGTATGAACATGTATCAACAATATGGTCGTAACTCTTGTATGATGGAACAAGAATCATGATTTTTGCCCAAACTCTACAATGAAAATTTTCAGAGTGACGACCATTGTGTCACCCACAAGTCTTGAGTTCAAGATGCTTAAAGAGGGGTTTGCTCGGATGCAAAACAATAGCACATACATCCTAAAGAAGGCTCTATTCATTTTACGTGAGACAAAGGGTAGGTTTGCTACTTGGTCTCTAAAAGGGGTCTCTTGTTGTCCCAGTGATTGCCCTCGTAAAGGCAATATAGGGGCCCAGTAGGTAATGGGTTGGCACGTGTACCAATTATTACCAGTCTAAGCACTCAACAAAGAGTTGGGGTTTACACAAACTTAAACCTTGACTCAAGTCATAAGGTAAGCTGCTAGTCCCCCACCTAACTTAAAGTTTAATGTGTGTGCTCTCAAAAATAAATACAGGTGATGCATGAGACAATTCTATAAAATGCATGGAAATAAATATTAACAAAGAGATAAAAATGCAAAAACTTAAACACATCAAATACACAAAGCTTAGTCCAATAATGTCAAAAACAGTACCGTCCCCAGCGGAGTAGCCATTCCGTCGCACATCGAAAAAATCCGCGCACGGCATCGACTTGCTTTGAATTCGTTCTTTGGAGTCGCCACCTAGTAATTCATTGAGGGCTACTAGGAAACCTGATGTACTGGTCTTGTCAGAGATCCCGGGTAAGGGACTGGTTGTGGTTAGGGAAGGTATTAGAACCCCTAACGCACCCTACCTGAGGTAAGCTGCTTTGTGTTCTGATGTGATTTAAAAATTTAAAATATTAATTAAATTCTAAGGCTTGAATAAATTAGTTATTAAATCCCCGAATATATGTAAAAACTTGTTCTTACATTTTTGTGGAACATACAACTTGATTTTATTTGTCCTCACTACTAGAAAATCAATAAATACAAACGGAAATACCGAGGGAATATTTCCGTCGGTAAATTTCCGAGGGATTTTACCGACAGAAATATTCCCTCCGTATATACCGAGGGAATTATCGTGGGAAAAAAACATTAAAACAAAGCAAAAAAAAATTACGACGTGTCATTTTTTACCAACGGAATTACCGACGGAATTAATCCGTCGGTACATCCGTCGGGAAATCCGTTGGTAAACTGGGAACACTGTTCATCATGTCAATTACAAAGGGAATTACCGACGGAATTTTCCGTCGGTATTTTCCAGAGAGCTCACGAACTGTTCATCTTCCAATTGCACTGTTAATTGTTTTACTTTACGGACAAAATCACCGACGGGTTGAAAATTTGTCGGTGTGTTTTGGCGGTTTTCTGAAAAAATTCAATTGATTTAAAATTTTCATTTAAATATTATAGACGGAATCATCGACGGATTGAAAAATCATCGGTAATTTAAATTAAATATTACCGACGGAATTACCGACAGAATAATTAAAAATATTAATATTCAATTATTTGTCGGTAAATCCGTCGGTAAATCCGTCGGTAACGTGCCCCAAAAAAAAAACCTAAATCCGCTTATTTCACAAGAGACAGACTCATTATTTCTTTTTCTTCTTCTACTGCTTCTACTTCTTCTTCTTCTTCTTCTTCTACTTCTACTTCTACTTCTTCTTCTTCTTCTTCTTCTTCTTCACTATATGTAAAAACATCAATATCTATTTATTTCTCTTCTTTTCTCTCCTCATCTCCTTCTCTTTTCCTCTATGCTCGGGTATGTCTTCTTCTTCTTTCTTCTTTTATACTCTTAGTTTTTTTTAATTAATATTCTTTACGATTTTTTTTTCCTTAGTTCACTTGCAAGTATATTAAGGTAAGATTTTTCTTTTTTCTTATTTTTTCATGATTGTTTTCACTATATTTGTTTTTTATTTAATTTTAATTGATTTTGTTCATAATAATTGTATAAATGTTGTTGTGAGATTTGTTTTTTCATATGAGATCAATTTTTAGTTGATTTATTTATAGGATTTTTAAATTTTTAGCAATTGCAACTTCATTTTTTTCATATGAATTTGTTTAATTGAATTAATTTTTTTGTTTTATTTATTTGTTGCAAATTTGTTTGAGTTGATTTTCTTATTCTTTTTTCCAAGCATTTTGAGTATATATTATACAATGTTGATTTATGTTAATTTAATTATTTTATAATTTTATAATTTTATAAAATGAATTTTTTTTAAAATGTTTTAAATAATTACCGACGGATTTACCGACGGAAATTTCTGTCGGTAAATCAGTTGGTAAATCCGTTGGTAAATTCTTCGGTAATAAAAAACAATTACCGACACGTCTGTTCCGCCAGTAAATCCGTCAGTAATATGTGTCTTACGGACCAAAAAAATAATTTAATGTCTTACGGATTTACCGACGGACAAAAAATTACCGACAAAAGATTCATCGACGGAAATTCTCCGTCGGTGATTGCGTCGGTAAATTAATTACCGATGGAATATGTGTCTTACGCCGACGGAAAAATTCCGTCGGTAAAATAGTTAAATCTTGTAGTGCCTTGAGATATTTAACCATATTTAAATTAACAATTAATTCTTTTTGTCGTTGTTTATTTTTTATAATTCCATAACATAAATAAAAAAGAAACACACACACAACTTTCTTTTTAGTATTTATTTTTGTTTTCTTTTTTTTCTTTTACATCACATTTATACAATACAAATTCAAAACAACAAAATAAAAATTACATTAATTAATTTAAAATTTACAAGAAAAACAGTCCCAACACAATCTGGAATTTACAGGGCACCACCGGAACAGTGTTGGAAACATATTATGGGCAGCTGAACAGTGGTGGCGCGTTGTTCCACGCGTTGCCGAAAAAAACAGCAACAGGGGAGATCCTCCCTTCTTCCTCGCCGGCAGTGACTGCTACCTTCACCTGCCACGAGAAACGCAAAAAAAAGGCCACAAACAGTTGATTTTAGATTTTATTTCCTTTGTTTTTAAGATCTGCTTTGGTTTTTCTTTTTCTCCGTTTCGGATCGACTTCTCTATAGATCGGTTCTTCTCCTTTTTGTTTCCCCTTTTCTGTTTCAGGTGGTCGGTTGTATGACCAAGGGGGGAGGCGCTGGCTGCTAGGCTTTTGTCGGGTCTGGCCAGAGGAGATGGAGAAGAGATCTGTTGTTGCTCGCGGCCGCTGGAGCTGCCGTGGAGGTGGGAGAAGAAAGGAGTTGTTGTGGGGCTGGTCTTCTGTGTCGGTGGGTGGTGGCCGTCGCTATTGATGGCTGAGAAAGGAGTCGATGGGTTGACTGGAAGAGAGGCGAAGTTGTGGGAAGATGGAGGCCAGTTCGAGAGCTACGAAGAGCAAAGAGAGCAGCTGAGAGGGAGGATATGTGGAGGAGGGAGCTGACTAGTGGCTGTTATTGGGGAGAAGAGAAATGAAAATGGCCGGGGGGGTCTGTGTGCAGGCGGCTGCGTGTTGGAGAGATCGGGTGTGTGGGGGCTGGCGGTGTGGCTTGGCCAGCCGACTGGAGAAGAGGAAGAAGAAATATAAACCGGGGGGTTTGGGGGTTGTGTGGGGGGTGGTCTAAAAAATGGAGGTTGAAGTACGGCACTGGGTAAGGGAGAAAAAGAAAGGGGAAGGGGGTTGGTTCAGTTTCCCTTGAAGCAAATTTTGATTTTTCTTATTTTTTTTTTGTACTTTTTGAAAACAAGCAATATCAACGTCGACTCAATGAGGAAAATCAATGATTTTAAAAATGACGCGTGAAAAGTTGAACGCGTTTGAAAATCTTTTGAAAATTTAAATTCCTTTTTTAAACGACGCTAAAAATGCTAAAATGACGAGAATATATTAAAAAAACATATTTTTTTTGGATTTTCATTGTTTTTCTCTATTTTTGGATTTTTTGAAAATATATCAAAACATGGGTAAAAAAATGGGTAACAACAGTACTTTCATCTATTTGCTCTTATATGTGAATGATATGTTGATTGCATCAAAGAGCAAGGTGGAGATTGATAGACTGAAAGCTCAACTGAGAATTGAGTTTGAAATGAAGGACCTTAGAGAAGCTAAGAAGATTCTTGGCATGGAGATTCAGAGAGACAGAAGATAAGGCACAGTCTGTTTGACACAGACCCAATACTTGAAGAAACTTCTATAGAGATTTGGGGTAGATGGTAAGACCAAGCCGGTAAGCACACCTTTAGCTCCTTATTTTAAGCTAAGTGCTTCAATGTCTCCACGCACAGAGGAAAAGGGCAAACATATGGCTCAAATTTCGTATGCAAATGCAGTTGGTGCATTAATGTATGCAATGGTTTGTACGAGACCAGATATTTCACATGCTGTCAGTATGGTGCGCTGGTATATGCATGATCCAGGAAAGGGTCACTGGCAGGCAGTTAAGTGGATTCTACGGTACATTCATGGCACAACTGATATTGGTTTGAAGTTTGAGAGGGATGATAGACTCAAACAAAATTTAGTTGGTTATGTTGATTCAGATTATGCTGGTGACTTAGACAAGCGTTATTCCACAACAGGCTATGTGTTTACACTTGCTAAAGGGCCTGTAAGTTGGAGGTCAACATTACAATCAACAGTAGCTTTGTCAACAACTAAGGCAGAGTACATGGCAGTAACAGAAGCTTTTAAGGAAGCTATTTGATTACATGGATTGATTGAAGATTTGGGAATTGTTCAAGAGCACGTGGATGTCCATTGTGATAGTCAAAGTGCTATTTGTCCTGCAAAGAATCAGGTTCATCATTCCCGCACCAAGCACATTGATGTTCGATTTCATTTTGTTCGAGAAATTGTGGATGAAGGGGATATTCTACTATAGAAGATCGGTACAGCAGATAATCCAGCTGACATGCTCACAAAATATGTCTCAAGGATCAAGTTCCAACATTGTTTGGACTTGATCAACATCTCTCGGTGTTAATCACCTTTAGGGTGCAGCGCCATATGGCACATTGGAGGCAGCATTGATTGATCACGAGGATTGGATGGAAAAATCTTGCCAAGGTGGAGATTTGTAGCAAATTGTCAATATTTGCAATTGTCAACATTTTTCTCAACCACCCCTCTCTTTTTCAACCATAATATTCATTGTAGTAGTTGGTTCTGCACATGGGTTGCTGCCAAGAGCTTTCACTTCTCCTGTAAATGGAGACAAAGAGAGTGCAAGTGAGCAGTGTAGAGAAAAGTGAAGCAGAGCAACGTGTGTGAGAGTGAAAAATACAGATTTGAGAGAAACACCGAGTGTAAGAGTGAAACACTGGGTTTTGTGGGATTGTACTAGGTTGAGTTGAGTGTTTGTATCATTCCTCAAATAATATACAATTTGCTGTCTCTGTGGACGTACCCGATATTGGGGAACCACGTAAATCTCCTTGTTTGTGTTTATTTGTGTTTGCTTTCGGTCCAGTATGCTCAACAATATTGTCGCACGTGTGTGGCGTCGCGACGAAAAACTCTAGTGTTTGTTTCCATTTTCTTAATCTACCATGTAAATCTATATATATCTATAGGGATACAAAAAATATTGTCTTTTATTGGTAGAAAATGGAATGGGAGTCGCCACCTAGTATTTTGGTCACTAGGAACCTTAACTGGTCTTAGAGATCGGGTACGGGGACTGGTTGCGTAAAGGGAAGGTATTAGCTCCCCAAATACGCCCTACCTAAGGTAAGCTGCATTGTTTTATTGTCTAATAAAATCTAAGATATATTCGTGTTTTCCTAGTTGTTGGTCTGTCTATGGTTCAAGAAAAATCCTCCTCAGTAAGAAGGCCTTTATCTTATCGGGTAAAATCCTAACCGTTCTAACGTCTATACTAAAAATTTATTAATAATATTTAGGAATACGTTTTATATATAAATTCGTAATCCCAAATACTAAAAGAAAACAAAAAGATTCTTTTAGAATTTTTGAAATATTGGCCTAGTTCTCATGGCTTGAATAAACTGGTTATTAAAGCCAAAATGCATGCTAATACATATATTGTTTTGAAAATTTTCTTTGTTGTATGAAAATATGATGTTATAATATTTATATATATATATTGGAGAGACTAGGCCGTATTTTGAAACAAAAACAATTTTTGGAAAATATATTTTTTTTTTATGCTTTGACGAAAATCGGGTATTTTAATACTGAGCTTGTATCCTTACGGTATAAAAACATATAACCCAATATTAATCCACTTTGATAAAAATATACAGAAAAATCAACAAACAGTTTTAGGGACTTTTTAGAATTTTTTTGAAAGCAAAAACATTTTTTATTTTGAAAATCTTTGATATTTTGACGAAAACCGGGTATTTTTAACACTGGTTTTGTATCTTTACGGTATAAAAATACAAACCAACATTAAACCACTTTCAAAAAATATGCAGAAAAATCAACAATATGTTTTTCAAAATTTTTCAAAATATTTTTTTTTTAATTATTATATTTTTATATATATATACATATATACACACATATATTACAACATATTATAATATATAATATATAATATATTAAGGGGCTAGGCCGGCCCAAATAAATGGGCCAGACTCAGCCCAAAAAAATAAAAATGGGCCGACCTCGGGCCAAAATGAAATTGGGCTGATCTCGGCCCAAAACTTCTACAGTCTGGGCCAGGACCGGCCCAAACTTGCAAGGCTAGGCCAGCATCGGGCTGGCCCAGCGGGGGGAAGAATTAATTTTCTTCCCTCCACCTCCTACATGCATAACTCTGCATGCAGGAGGCAACGCCTGCAAACGAAGGGGAAGAAGAAACTTTACCTGGCGTGGAGGAGGTGGTCACTGGCAGTGCTGCGGTGGCGTGGCTCGTGAACGGCGGCTCCGGGCGGCGGCTCTGCGCTGTTTCCAAGTGTTCGGTTCGCTCTCTCTCTCTCCTCCCTTCTCCTTGTTTCGGTTCTCTTTTTTTTTTTTTCGGTTTGGTTCCAGTATTCCCTTCTCTCTCTCTCGTGCGTGCTCTCTCTTCCCCTCTCTCTCTTCCCTTCCCGATTTGTGTTTTTTATTTTGTTTTTTGTTTTTCCCCTCCCTCCTCTCTCTTTGGTTTTCCTTCCTATTTATAGGGGGGAAACGGTGCCTTTTGCTAGTGCGCTTTGGGAGTAAATCACGCAATGGCTGCTCGGCCATTGACGCGTTCGGTGGTGGTGGTGGGGGCGAGGAGAGAGAGGCGGGAAGGTTTGAAAAAAATGGTTTTTTTTGTCTTCTGTTGCTGTTCAATCGGGGGGAAGAAGAAAGATGAACAATGTCGTTCAAAACGACACCGTTTAGGTCTTCTTTTTTTTTTTTTTATTTGCTATATGAAACGGCGTCGTTTTGGAGAAAACGCGTCGTTTCATTTAGATGAGCCAAAGTTCAAATCAGCCCTCCATCATGTCTTATTCATCTCAATTGTATCCCTGCCAAATTCGGTACCCGTCCCTCTTGTTGGCCGCCTTTTTCACTTTGGTCCTTGGCCTCTGATTTATGCAATTGAGCCCTCAATTGATTAATAAACTTTCAATTTTTTCAATTAGGCCCCTGAACCGAATAATTGCAGCCCCTCCATTTACGCGCCTCTTCCAATTTGGTCCCTGGTTTCGGATTTTCTTAATTAAGTCCCTAATTGGCCGTTAAACTTCAATATTTATGCAATTAAGCCCCTAATTTGGCCTAATAAATTCCTAAAAAATATATTTTGGCCCCAGAACTTAAATTTCTTTTAATTAAAGCCCAAATTGACTTAAAAATCAATTTTTCTTGCAATCAAATCCCCTATAAAATCAATTAAAAATCCAATTAAGTCCATAAACCTCCAAATTTTGACTTTTCTCCTCAAAAATCAATTTTTCTTATCCAACAGGGCTCTCATCATTCAAGAATATATTATCAAAAATCCATCTTTGTATTTTTTAACCTCTTTGACCGATTTTTCTGACCATTTGCTGAGCGCTTCTGCCTCCTGTTATTTTTCTAACCTCCTTTGGCTATTTATTTTATTTCATTTATTTGGGGACCCGAAAATGGGTTACAACAGATGCCCCCTCTTTATAAAGCTTACGGAGCAGAGGTTCTGCGCAGTAAGTTTTAAAAAGATAAACCAAAACTGAGCTCCCGAAACTGATCTGGTCGGAGCTCGATTGCTCTGAAACTTTGTCTTTACAGCAATCCTCCTCAACCCAAAAACTATGATCAAAATTTAGTCATCTCGAGATCCCTTCTGGCGATCTCCTTTAACCCCAAAAACTTGGAATCCCATCTGGCGATTCTTCTTAACCAAGGCTAAAATATGAAGTCCCTTCTAGCGACCTCCTTTGACCAATATCGAAATGCGAGATCCCTTCTAGCGATCTCAATCAACTTGGAATCTCATCTGGCGATTCCTTTAGCCATAACCAAATACAAAAACGATTGTGTGGTCTCATTATGATGAGTGACCTGCCCGAATGGGAAAGGGAAAGAGTGGTCTCATTATTATGGGTGATCTACCAAGGGGGAAGAATGGCCTCATTATTATGGGTGACTTACCCAGGTAAAAAAAGATGAAGAATGGTCTCATTGTATGGGTGACCTACCCAGAAAAATAATGGTCTCATTGTATGGGTGACCTACCCAGAAAAATAATGGTCTCATTGTATGGGTGACCTACCCAAGTGGAAAAAAGAAGAGTGGTCTCATTCTTATGGGTGACCTACCCAGGGGGAAGAATGGCCTCATTATTATGGGTGACCTACCCAGGTAAAAAAAAGATGAACAATGGTCTCGTTGTATGAGTGACCTACCCAAGTGGAAAAAGGAAGAGTGGTCTCATTCTTATGGGTGACCTACCCAGGTAAAAAAAGATGAAGAATGGTCTCATTGTATGGGTGACTTACCCAGAAAAATAATGGTCTCATTGTATGGGTGACCTACCCAAATGGAAAAAGGAAGAGTGGTCTCATTCTTGTGGGTGACCTACCTAGGGGGAAGAAATCTTAGTAAACTCCATGCTTTTCTAAGAAATGGTTTCAATATAAGGTCCCTTCTGGCGACCTTCCTTGATGAATGTCGAAGTATGAGATCCCTTCTGGCGATCTCAAATAACTTGGAATCCCATCGGGCGATTCCTTTTACCAAAGCTAAAATATGAGGTCCCTTCTAGCGACCTTCATCGAAATACGAGATCCCTTATGGCGATCTCCTTTAGCCAAACAACTTGGAATCCCATCTGGCGATTCCTTTTATACAAAAGCTGAAATTTGAGGTCCCTTCTGGCGACCTCCATCGAAATACGAGATCCCTTCTAACGATCTCAACAACTTGGAATCCCATTTGGCGATTCCTTTTTACCAAATGCTATCGATGTCGTTCTTCCTGCTGGCAGGGTTTGAAAACCATTATCTTCTCTTCTTGTTGTTCTAGAATCAATTCAATGATTCTTTCTTCGTCCATAATCTTGTTGGAATGCGCTAAGATCTCCTCCTGTAACGATCCATACATGCAATGATTTATGATTAGATGCAATGCATGCATTCGTACCTGGTTTTGAAACATAGGCCCCATCCTCTTCTTCTAGTTCATGAGACTCCCTCTTAACATGAACTTGCTTTTGAAGTCGTATGTTGGATTCATCTCTCGTGTTGCCTATCATATTCTTGGAGAAGAAGTCTTTGACTTTCTTCAAGTAGTCCTTTTCTCAAAATGTATGACCTGTATTTGCCTCTTTGTCATGCTTTTGTCAAATGCTTTAGCTTGGTTTTCAAATCTATGGGCTTTCATCCATTTTTAAACACATAAAACTTTTCATAAAACATCTCGTCTTGCCCCCAGTGTAGGGGCGCGATCCTAGTCTGGGCTTTTATATAGAGAAGAAATTCATTCAGCCAGTGATAAACTTTTTTAGTGCGTGAAGGGATAATGATGATTTTTTTTCAAAATGCACATTGTTATGGTTGATAAAGACAATTACAAATGATTATAAAGTGACCACTTAATCATTTATCCATTCATTACGCTATCAGAGGTAGGGTTGTACTTTAGGGTTAGCTTTTCCTAAATTTCATATTAAACCATTTTATGATACTTCATTTGTAACCACTCAAACTTGTTCAAAAAGTGCATAACTCATCATTTATTTAAAGAAAAGGTAGGCTCAAAGACAAACATAAAATCTGGCTGACATCATGAGCCCTGATTGCCCAATAGAGAAAATAAAAGCAATGACAAAAGCAAATGACAAAAACATGCTAAGGCAAATAAAGTTGTTTTACATTTTGAAAACTACGAGAAGTTCTTGGGTCAACCCGTTCTGAAACTTTCTTCTAGTGTGTGGAAAGTCAACCGAGGCAATGCTTCATCTTCCTTCCCCACTTGCGTTTCCTTGTCTTCTCCTTCGATCTCGCCTTCTTCATTATTGACGATTCTTGACCAAGGTTTTCCAACCTTTATCCCCTATCACTTTCGTCATGACCAGACAATGGATTTGAATTGATATTGGGTGTGTCTTCAAATGACACCCATCCTATCTTGATGAGCTTCAACAACTTGTTCTTGAAAGCGTAGCATGTTTCAAGACAATGCCCGGGAATACCAGCATGGTACTCGCAAGTCAACTCGGGCTTATACCAGATGGGGAAAGGTGGTTGTAGTGGTAATGTAGGGATAGGATCTATTTGTCCAATGCGCAGTAGTTTGGCATACATGTCCTTCAAAGGCATGGGTAATGGCGGTAGTTGTTCTGAAATGTATCTTGTGTTTGGTCTTTGGTCGTTGTTTTGGGTGTTTGACTGGTTATTTGCTCGATTAGGGGAAAAAGATTTGTTAAAGTTTATGTGGGCCACATGAGAGGTAGGTATTTGTGGGTTATATGAATCCGTTATCTTGTCATTGGACCCACCTTCGATGTTGTTAGCGGGACCTTTCATTTTTCTTCCAATGAAACTCTTTGTCTCCAATGGCTCAATTATGCGTCTAGCTTTAATCCCTTGCTCTATTCTTTCCGCTATGCGTACAGCATCATAGAAATGTTGAGCTGAGCTACCCATTAAATGCTCATAGTAGGGTGCCTTGAATGTATTGGCGAACAAAGTCACCATCTCCGTTTCTATCAAAGGGGGTTGCACATGCGTGGCCTCGTCCCTCCATCTTTGCGCATAAGCCCTTACTGACTCTTGGCTTCTCTTTTCCATTGACATAAAGCTTGTTCGATCTGGAGCAATTTCCAAATTGAACTTTGTCACACGTCGAAAAAAATCCGCGCGTGGCATCGGCTGGCGATTTTTCTCGTTGTTGTTGTTTGCTTGAATTTTGGTTCGTTGGAGTCGCCACCTAGTAATTCATTGAAGGCTACTAGGAAACCGGATGTAATGGTCTTGTCAGAGATTCGCGGGTAAGGGACTGGTTGTGGTTAGGGAAGGTATTAGCACCCCTAACGCACCCTACCTGAGGTAAGCTGCTTCACGAATTTGATGTGTTAAAGAAGTTTTAATAATTGTTTTTTCATCGGAAATTAGAAATATCACTTACGTATAAGTTAATAATTCTTAACCGTGATCCAATCAAAATATTAAATTCTTCTTTAATATCTGCAATTTTATCATTAAAAAAAATAAAATATATGTAAAAAATAAAACACATACAAACACCTGCATTCACTTTTACTATATTTTTCTTTTCTTTTCCTTTTCTTTTCTTTTACACCCATATTTACAAAATATAAATTACAAAAAAAAAAATCAAAACTAAACAAATTACATTAAACAATTCTAGAACTACAAAACAGTCCCTAAATAGTCCAAGAAGTGCAGGGAAATCCATTTTAAACCGCATGAACAGTGCTCGGGAAGGCTGCTGGGGCAAAAATCAGTGGAGGCGCGTCTTCCCACGCGCCACCGTCACTGGCGGCGCGTGGGTTCACGCGCCGCCGTAAAAATCCAGTAGCAAAAGGGGGGGGTCTGAAAACGTGTTCCTCCCTTCTTTCTCGCGCGGCGGTGACCTGCACAAACACCAAAGGAAACGCAACAAAGCAGTCGATTTTATTTTTGTTTTATTTCTTTTGTTTTCCCGATCTGCTCCTCTTTCTCTTCTGCTCCGTTGCAGATCTGTTTTTGTCCGCCGATCGGTTTGTGTGGAATGAGCGCTGGAGGATGACGGAGGGGACGGCGTCTGTGGGTGCTGCTGTTGTCGGTCGCCGATGGGTTCTTCGGTGAGTCGGTTTCAGGAGCTGCGGAGAGTAGTGGGAGGATCTGTGGAAGAAAAAAAATATCAAAAAGGGAGAGGTTGTTTTGCTGGTCTTCGAAAACTCAAATGCTAAAGGTGGGGTGGATGTGGGTTCTGTGTGCGTGAGGATGGAGAGAGGAGAAGCTGTTGTTTTTGGTTTCCAAGGGAGCAAGAGATGGTTGGACCGGCGACTGTTTTCTTTTGGTTTTGGCCGGGGCAGGGAAAAGTCAGGGGGGAGCTGCCCCGGTTTGGTTTTGCAAGAGAGGGGCTGTTGTTTGTGCCAGCTGCTAAGGGGAAGTAGAAAATTCAAACCGGCTAGGGGCTGCTCTGTTTGGCTCCGGTTGAAGGGGCCTTGGGCGAGAAGGAGCAACGGCTGGAGGTTCAAAAAAATTTCAAACCGGGGGGGCGGCTCCTTTGGGTAGGCTGTTTGGAGAAAACAAAAGATAGGTTTAGGGTTTTTTCTTTTGTATTTTTGCTGAAGTTTCAAAATTGCCCCTCCCCTTTGTGTGAGTTAAAGACCAGTATTTATAGGCAAAAATGTTGCCAAGTTTTTCAACTTGGTCCCTCAACTTCTTTCTTTTTGTAAATTTTGATTTTTCTTATTTTTTTGTATTTTTTGAAAACGAGCAATATTAACGTCGACTCAACGAGGAAAATCAATGTTTTCTAAAAATGACGCGTGAAAAGTCGAACGCGTTTGAAAATCTTTTAAAAATTTAAATTCTTTTTTTTAGACGACGTTGAAAATGCTAAAAGGACGAAAATATATTAAAAAAAACATATTTTTTTGGATTTTCATTGTTTTTCTCTATTTTTGGATTTTTTGAAAATATATCAAAAACATGGGTCAAAAATTGGGTAGCAACAGATGCCCCCTCTTTACAATGCTTACGAAGCAAAAATCCTCAAAATTTTGCATAGTAAGCTTTGTAAAGAAAACAAAAGGAAAATGATTTCATTATCTTGGGCGACCTGCCCACACACGCACACTGGTCTATTTTCACGGGCGACCTGCCCACCCATACTCACTCTAGTCTATTTTCACGGGCGACCGACCCACACTCACTCTAGTCTATTTTCACGGGCGACCGACCCACACTCTCCTAGTGGTCTATTTTCACGGGCGACCTGCCCACACATTGGGTTTACCTGAGATCCCATCTGGCGACCTCATTCAACTGGAACGAAAATATTGTGTAACTCGGTTAACCTGAAATCCCATCTGGCGATTCCCTTTAACCAAAGCTACATGAGATCCCATCTGGCGACCTCATTCAATTGGAACGAAATATGCGTAGCTTGGTTAACCTGAAATCCCATCTGGCGATTCCCTTTAACCAAAGCTACATGAGATCCCATCTGGCGACCTCATTTAACCAAAAACAAAAGAATGTGTGAAAAATGGTCTCATTGTATGGGTGACGAACCCAAGAAAAATGATGATGGTCTCATTGTATGGGTGACGAACCCCAGAAAAATGATGGTCTCATTGTATGGGTTGTCGCACGGGTGCGGCGGCGCGGCGATCGTCCACCCCCAACCCTTCATGAGGGTGTGGTATGTTGTCTATTTGGCATGGAAAATATGGTGAGACAAGGAGTTCTTTGTCTCTACAAGTGAAAATATGGACTGGGAGTCGCCACCTAGTATTCTGGTTACTAGGAACCTTAACTGGTCGTTAGAGATCGGGTACGGAGACTGGTTGCGTAAAGGGAAGGTATTAGCACCCCAACTACGCCCTACCTAAGGTAGGCTGCATTGTTTTGTCTGATAAAATCTAAGGTCGTGTTGTGGTTTCTTATTGTTCGGAATACGCATTACATGTAATGTCATACCCCAGGTTCTATTGTCCAAAAGAAAGAATTAAATATCCGGAATATGCATTACGTGTAAAGTCATACCCCGGATACTAAGAGAAACAAAATAAAATTTTTGTTGTTTTTGAAATATTGGCCAATATTCTCTTGACTTTAATAAACTGGTTATTAAAGCCAAAATGCATGCTAAAACATTTTTTTTTGTGTATGAAAAAAATACAATATGAATTTTTAGCTTTGAGACACTTGGCCGTATGCACAAAAACATTTTTTTTTTTTTTAATTTTTTGTATTTTGTGGAAGTTGTTTTTTTTTTTTTTTTTTTTACGAAAACCGGGTATTTGAAAAATCCGATTTTTGTATTTTTAACAACATAAAAAAATACCATCAAATATTAATCGAAATGACATAAAAATTACACTAAAAAAATTATAAAATACTGAAACAAATATTTTTGATTTTTTTCTTTGAAATGGGCCGGATCAGGCCCAAATATATGGGTTGGGCCGAACCTGGCCCAAAGAATGGGCTGGTCACTGTGCACATAGTAACCGGGGGTACTGTACACACAGTGACCACAGAATTAATTAGCAATGCACAGTAACCGGGGGTTACTGTGCACACAGTAATGTGAATTAATTAGCCATGCACAGTAATTACTGTGCACACAGTAATCTGAATTAATTAGCCATGCACAGTAACCGGGGGTTACTGTGCACACAGTTATGTGAATTAATTCTGCAGAACGTAAACGTTCTGCATGAACTGAAGCAAAAAAATGACGGGAAAGGTAGGACGTTACCTGGAGCTGTGTTGATGCTGGCAGCAGCTGATGCAGCAGGGGTGACGGTGCTGGCGGTTCGCGGTGGCCGGCGGTTTTCCTTCTCTCTCTCTCCTCTGTTTTTTCCCGTTTTCTTCTCTGCCTCTTCCCTTCTTCTTCTCTGCCTTCTCTCCTCTCTTCTCACTCTATTCTCCCTTCTGTTACCTCTTCTGTCTCCTCTCTCCTCTTCTGTTCTTCCTCCATTTATAGCCCGTGAGCATGTGTTTTTTTTTTCATCGTGGGGTCATGCGGCGGCTGGTCGGGCGTGGCTGTCCAGGCGTGCCTCCCTCAGTTTCGGCGGTGCGGTAGGCGGTCGGCCAATGTCTTCGGTCGGTGGGCTAGAGGGACCGGCGCTCGGTGGGCTGGAGGGACCAACGCCATCTTTTTTCCTTCTTTACTGCTGTATGTTAGGCGGGGAAGAAAGGGGAACAGTGCCGTTCAAAACGGCACCGTTTAGCCCTTTTCTGTTTTTTTTTTTTTTGCATGGGCTGGTTACTGTGCACATAGTAACCGGGTTACTGTGTGCACAGTAACCAGAGAATTAATTAGCGTACATAGTAACCGGGGTTACTGTGCACATTTTTTTTTTTTTTTTTTTTGTATTTATTATTTTTTTATGGGGATCCAAAAATGGGTTACAACAGTTGCCCCCCTCTTTACAATGCTTACGGAGCAAAGATTTGTGCATAGTAAGTGTTGTAAAGAAAAAAAACATTGGTCTTCCGAAACTGGTCGTCTCAAAATTTGATTGACCTAAAACTTCAATCGGACCCAAAGTCCTGTGTATGGTTGGGCTAAACTGAGATTCCTTTTGCCAATCCCCTTTAACCCGAAAAAAAGGAAAGAATGTGAAGTGTGGTCTCATTGTAATGGGTGACCTACCCAGATATAAAACATGGAGAATTGGTCGCATTGTAATGGGTGACCTACCCAGAAAAATGTTGGTGAGGGCTCAAAGGCGCACTCAAAAGGAGGTAGGGTTAGAAAACACACTACCTAAGGGATGAGAGCTCAAAAACGCACTTAAAATGGAGGTAAGGGCTCAAAGGCGCACTCAAAAGGAGGTAGGGTTAGAAAACGCACTACCAAAGGGATGAGGGCTCAAAGGCGCACTCAAAAGGAGGTAGGGTTAGAAAACGCACTACCAAAGGGATAAGGGCTCAAAGGAGGTAGGGTTAGAAAACACACTACCAAAGGGATGAGGGCTCAAAGGCGCACTCAAAAATGGAGGTGAGGGCTCAAAGGCGCACTCAAAAGGAGGTAGGGTTAGAAAACGCACTACCCAAGGGATGAGGGCTCAAAGGCGCACTCAAAAATGGAGGTGAGGGCTCAAAGGCGCACTCAAAAGGAGGTAGGGTTAGAAAACGCACTACCCAAGGGATGAGGGCTCAAAGGCGCACTCAAAATGGAGGTGAGGGCTCAAAGGCGCACTCAAATGGAGGTAGGGTTAGAAAACGCACTACCCAAGGGATGAGGGCTCAAAGGCGCACTCAAAAATGGAGGTGAGGGCTCAAAGGCGCACTCAAATGGAGGTAGGGTTAGAAAACGCACTACCCAAGGGATGAGGGCTCAAAGGCGCACTCAAAATGGAGGTGAGGGCTCAAAGGCGCACTCAAATGGAGGTAGGGTTAGAAAACGCACTACCAAAGGGATGATGTTGAAACAATGATTGTCAATGTTGAAAAGTAAATGCATTATGATTGATATGCATGTATACTTACCTGAGAAATATAGGCCCCCATTTCTTCATGGTGTCTTTCTTTTCTCTCAAAAGTTATAGTATTGGTAGTAAACTTCGATGGCTTTTTCACTTTTGCTTACTCGGGTTACATCTTATGATCTTGACCTCTGGGAAGGGTTTGATGTCATCATACATCTTTGTCCTTCACCCATTATCTCAAGAGTTACCAATTTTGCCTGACATTTTCCTTAGAACAGGAATCATGGAGCCAGCCCTACCATGTGTTTTTGATTGCCCCCCAGCTTGATCATGCCCCCCAAGTGTTCAACTTGGGTTTAGTGTGGGGTGAGGATATGTGAAAGTAAGTTTGGGTTTTTTGGTACAATGAAATGTTTTCATTCAAAATTTTTGGAACTTTCCAAGTTATTCCAATCACAAAAATTATTTTGACATTGGTTCAAAATAAACTTGTTCTAAAAAATTCAAGTGATTCCTATGGATAGGTTTCTTGAAGTGATGAAAGATTTTTGCTTTTGGTTAAAGATGAAGGTGACATCTGGTTGGTCGCAAAAGGTTTAAATGTCAATTTGAGGGTTATTGAGAACCGATTGATTCAAAGCATTTATTTTATTTGTATGAATAATGATTTGACTTGCGCGAGAAAGCACTGCATACCGATCCAGATTGCTTACCTTTGATCAGAAAGGGCTTTATCATGTGCGTAATGTAGGCTTTAGTTATTGGTTACAAAGAAAAGGATATGTTGCAGGCTCAAAAGGTGTTTAAGGGACTTTAAGACTAAAGATCACAAGTGCTTATATCCCAAACTCTTTTGTTCAGACATTTTTTTGGACCTTAGAATTGATTTGTAAAATGGTCCACGGTGCCCCCCCAGTGTTGGACTTGGGCTCTTTCTCTTTGTTTTTGTTTTCTTCATTTGATTTTGAGCATCATTGCATTGGCCTTGTAATTTTTGCTCAAAATTTTTGGATCCTTTGGATTCTTCTTCATGCCCCCTAGCTTTGTATGGGCACCTTTGATGATTGAGAATTTTCTTTTATGCCCCCCAGTATTGTTTGGGCACTTTCATTGTTTGAAGACTTTTCCATGCCCCCAAGAGTTATTTGGGCACTTTCAAACATTATGGATTTTTTTTGCACTTGCCCCCCAGTGTAGGGGTGTGATCCTAGCCAGGGTTATTTTTCAAGAAAAATTTATTAGGCTCAAAAGGGGACTGCAAATGATATATTTCAGTTTTGTGAAAGGATTATCAAAGATGGCCTTTCTTCATCTCAAATGCATGCAGTGAGGATCGATAGGTCTTGCTTTCATGCGCGTATGCAAAGTGATTTATTCAGTCAAATAAAAACTCCTTTTGAGTCACCTCATAGTGTTGTTTGTCTTTATTGTCTTTTTTTCTTTCAAGTTTTCTAGGTATGTGTACCTATTTAAGGAATCACTTGAATTTTCAAAATGCATTTGTTTTGGACAAATATCAACACGATTTTTGTTTTTGTACTCACTTTGGAGGTCCTAAAAAAATATCCTTGAAAACATATGAGATTAATGTATGGGTTTGGAAGAAATGAACACCAAAAGGATTCTTCATGTTGTAGTGTTATGAGCAAAGTTGCGCTCAAAATGTTATTTACATGTAATAACAACAAAGAAGAGTGTGATGTGAACACAAGAAAACACATGATCTTATTTCATAAGAGAAGCTCATTCACAGAGAAAGTCTTATTCAAAAGCATTAAAAAAAGGCAATAACAAGGCAGGCTTCCTTCCTCTATTTTGGCGAATCTGTCCATAGGCAAACTCCTCTCAAAAGCTCTGCGTAGAGGACTCAAAGACAATGCGGAACAACACCACGGTCAAAAGTTGAGTTCTACAAAATTCAAGCTATCATGCTGGACCATTGATGCTTTCCAATTCCCCAAACATTCCATCCTAATCTGCTTCAAGCATGATTAGGCAACGGGTTCATATTCACATTGGGGGCATCTTCCAATTCTATCCACCCAGCCTTGATTAATTGCAGAAGCTTTCTCTTAAAGGCATTGCAGGTATAGATGCTATGCCCAGTAATACCGGCATGGTATTCACAATTGAGTTCTGGCTTGTACCAATTAGGATAAGGTGGTTGCAGAGGTGTTAAAGGTTCTGGAGCTATTTGCCCAATGCTCAATAGCTTTTGATACATCTCATTCAGGGGTAACGGTAGTGGAGGCAATTGTTCTTGAACCCTTTGGAAATTTCCAATTTGGCTTTTGGCTTGAAAGTTTTGGGGTTTAGGTTTTTGGATGTTGGCAATTTGGGATGGAGTATGGTAATTTTGGGATGTATTTATTTTACCCATGTAGCCATCTTCAACATGGTGAACCTCTTTTCTTTCGACGCCTCTTTTCTCGGTTGGTGCAGCAATTCTACCACTCTTGACACCTTGCTCTATGCGTTCACACACTATCACAGCATCAGTGAATTGTTGGGCTGAACTACCCATCATATGTTCGTAATATGGTGCTTTGAGTGTGTTGGCAAATAAAGAGACCATCTCTTTGTCCAGAAGTGGAGGATGTACTTGAGCAGCTAATTCTCGCCATCTTTGAGCATATTCCCTTATGCTTTCTTTATCCTTTTTCTCTATATTGGACAAACTGGTTCTGTCGGGCGCAATGTCCATGTTGTATTTGTATTGCTTGACGAAAGCATCCACAAGATTTTTCCAGTTGCGAATTTTTGTGTTATCCAATCTCATGTACCAACTCAAAGTTGCCCCACTTAAACTGTCTTGGAAAAAGTGCATTAGTAGTTTTTCATCATGTACTACCTCAACCATTTTATTGCAGTAGGACCTGAGATGAGTCATGGGGCATTGTGTTCCATTGTACTTGATGAATTCAGGAACACGAAATTTCTTTGGGATAACCACGTTTGGGACCAAACACATCTCTGCTGCCCGTACCGGGTCATATAAGTCTACCCCTTCAATGGCTTTGAGTCTGGCTTCCAGCGCCTCTATCTTAGCTTGATCAATGCTATCAGATGACTTAGCCTTGTGGGACTCATTAGCAGATGCCTTCACAACTGTTGGGGATGGTGCAGGTGTCGTTGACTGCACAAATGTTGGATTTTGCTGAGGTTCTTGACCATGTTCGCTCATTCTTTCCTCAGGCTGAACTGAAGTAGGAGCCGGATCAAAGGTGATCGGTTGATTAGAAGGACCTTCATCAGAGGTATTTCTTAGTGTTTGCTTGAGTAAGCTAGTAAGGTGAGCCACACTTATTTTCAGAGACTCCAACTCCTCGTGCAAATAGGCATCACGTTGAGCACGCTCTTCATCTTCCATGTTTCTTGCTCGAAGTCGGGTGTTGTAGACTTTTTGGGGACCTATATTTCAATCTGACATGTATGCATGTTAAATGTATGAACATGTAATCTATATGACGAACTCGCCCTTCGAGGGGTGACATATGGTCGCAACTCTTGTATGATGAAACAAGAATCTTGATTCTTGCACAAACTCTACAATGAAAATTTTCTAAGCGACGGTCATTGTGTCACCCATAAGTCTGGAGTTCAAGATGCTTCAAGAAGGGCTTGCTCGGATGCAAAACAATGTATACGGAGCATACATCCTAAAGGCATGTTCTAATCCTTTTAAGTGAGACAAAAGGTAGGTTTACTATTTGGTCTCTAAAAAAGGACTCTCGTTGTCCCAGTGATCGCCCTCGTGGAGGCAATATGGGGGCTTGTAGGCAGTGAGATGGCACGTGTCCAACTATTACCAGTCTAAGCACTCAACGAAGAGTTGGGGTTTACACAAACTTAAACCTTGACTAAAAGTCATAAGGTAAGCTGCTAGTTCCCCCCTAACCTGAAACTTGTGTGTGCTTAAAAAAAAAAAATTGACTATGTGATGCGTGAGATAAATATGTACAAAACTTAAAGCGCACAACTAAATATGAACAAATATATAAAGAAAATGCATTTTTAAAAATAAACACGCAAACCACAACAATAAAACACAATCATCAGACAAAAACAAAGCTTAGTCCACAAAGTCCCCAGTGGAGTCGCCATTCTGTCGCACGGGTGCGGCGGCGCGGCGATCGTCCACCCCCAACCCTTCATGAGGGTGTGGTATGTTGTCTATTTGGCATGGAAAATATGGTGAGACAAGGAGTTCTTTGTCTCTACAAGTGAAAATATGGACTGGGAGTCGCCACCTAGTATTCTGGTTACTAGGAACCTTAACTGGTCGTTAGAGATCGGGTACGGAGACTGGTTGCGTAAAGGGAAGGTATTAGCACCCCAACTACGCCCTACCTAAGGTAGGCTGCATTGTTTTGTCTGATAAAATCTAAGGTCGTGTTGTGGTTTCTTATTGTTCGGAATACGCATTACATGTAATGTCATACCCCAGGTTCTATTGTCCAAAAGAAAGAATTAAATATCCGGAATATGCATTACGTGTAAAGTCATACCCCGGATACTAAGAGAAACAAAATAAAATTTTTGTTGTTTTTGAAATATTGGCCAATATTCTCTTGACTTTAATAAACTGGTTATTAAAGCCAAAATGCATGCTAAAACATTTTTTTTTGTGTATGAAAAAAATACAATATGAATTTTTAGCTTTGAGACACTTGGCCGTATGCACAAAAACATTTTTTTTTTTTTTAATTTTTTGTATTTTGTGGAAGTTGTTTTTTTTTTTTTTTTTTTTACGAAAACCGGGTATTTGAAAAATCCGATTTTTGTATTTTTAACAACATAAAAAAATACCATCAAATATTAATCGAAATGACATAAAAATTACACTAAAAAAATTATAAAATACTGAAACAAATATTTTTGATTTTTTTCTTTGAAATGGGCCGGATCAGGCCCAAATATATGGGTTGGGCCGAACCTGGCCCAAAGAATGGGCTGGTCACTGTGCACATAGTAACCGGGGGTACTGTACACACAGTGACCACAGAATTAATTAGCAATGCACAGTAACCGGGGGTTACTGTGCACACAGTAATGTGAATTAATTAGCCATGCACAGTAATTACTGTGCACACAGTAATCTGAATTAATTAGCCATGCACAGTAACCGGGGGTTACTGTGCACACAGTTATGTGAATTAATTCTGCAGAACGTAAACGTTCTGCATGAACTGAAGCAAAAAAATGACGGGAAAGGTAGGACGTTACCTGGAGCTGTGTTGATGCTGGCAGCAGCTGATGCAGCAGGGGTGACGGTGCTGGCGGTTCGCGGTGGCCGGCGGTTTTCCTTCTCTCTCTCTCCTCTGTTTTTTCCCGTTTTCTTCTCTGCCTCTTCCCTTCTTCTTCTCTGCCTTCTCTCCTCTCTTCTCACTCTATTCTCCCTTCTGTTACCTCTTCTGTCTCCTCTCTCCTCTTCTGTTCTTCCTCCATTTATAGCCCGTGAGCATGTGTTTTTTTTTTCATCGTGGGGTCATGCGGCGGCTGGTCGGGCGTGGCTGTCCAGGCGTGCCTCCCTCAGTTTCGGCGGTGCGGTAGGCGGTCGGCCAATGTCTTCGGTCGGTGGGCTAGAGGGACCGGCGCTCGGTGGGCTGGAGGGACCAACGCCATCTTTTTTCCTTCTTTACTGCTGTATGTTAGGCGGGGAAGAAAGGGGAACAGTGCCGTTCAAAACGGCACCGTTTAGCCCTTTTCTGTTTTTTTTTTTTTTTTGCATGGGCTGGTTACTGTGCACATAGTAACCGGGTTACTGTGTGCACAGTAACCAGAGAATTAATTAGCGTACATAGTAACCGGGGTTACTGTGCACATTTTTTTTTTTTTTTTTTTTTGTATTTATTATTTTTTTATGGGGATCCAAAAATGGGTTACAACATGGGTGACGAACCTAAATGGAAAAAATGTGAAGTGCGGTCTCATTGTAATGGGTGACCTACCCCCGTGGAAAAAATATGAAGTGTGGTCTCAATGTAATGGGTGACCTACCTAGATGGAAAAAATATGATGAAGTGCAGTCTCATTGTCATGGGTGACCTACCCAGATGGAAAAAAATATGAAGTGTGGTCTCATTGTAATGGGTGACCTACCCAGATGGAAAAAATATGATGAAGTGCAGTCTCATTGTCGTGGGTGACCTACCCAGATGGAAAAAATGTGGAAAACAGTCTTTTTATGATGGGCGACCTACCCAGATGGAAAGAATGTGATATGATAAGTATGAAAAATAGGACTTACCTGGCGAAGTCCTGAGGGGATGACAGAAGAAGGGCTGGAAAACTTGGTGCTTCCTGATAATTCCCGATCATAGGGTTTGAAAACTCGGTGTTTCCTGACTGGAAAGGTTGAAAACTCGAGGCTTCCCAGTTGCAAGGTTGATCTATTCATTTCTTTGGGATTTTCCTAATGGTAGGGTTCATCTGATCGTCCTTTTATTCCATGATCAAAACCGATTCTTTATTATCATCACCACAATGCTTCTTTCTCTTTCCACCATCTTGCTGGACCTCATTACGGATTTTCCTGTAACAATTCAAAAATATGTGCAAATGTTTTTTTTTTTTTTTGAGGTTAGATGATATGCATGCATCCTTACCTAATTTGAAATATAGGTCCCCCCTCTTTAATGCTCCATCGTCATAAGGTGCCTTTGTTTGCATTCCAAAGCTTTCCTTGTTCTTTCGATGCATTGACTCATTCATGTACTGGCCATTATTCAGCTGTAAATGCAGTGCCCATCCCGGGTTGTCTTCGACAATTACTGCTTGCATCGTTCATCAAGCTCGACCCTGCCCCCAAGTGTGGTACTGCTTGATTCATCATGAAGGATTTTCTCTCCTGGCTTCTTCTAAGAATTATCCTCTGATTGATTGTGTGCATCATGCCAACACCCATCAAGATTGTTAATCAGTCATGAACTTGCCTTCAGTTGAAACACCATTCAAGTATGTATGGTCATCAGCCTTCATGGAACTGCCAAGTCATCCAGACATGGATCTCATGCTTTGCAGCAAACAGCTCATCATTGTAAGCGCGACGTATTTCTCTATGGATTCCTCTTAGCTTGTCAAATCAGATTGTGAAAATAACTGCTTTGGAATCATCAATGATGTTCATGTTATCACCCATATTCATGCGGTGAAGTGCGCATTTGAGCTTCAGAATAGATGGTTTCATCGTAAATCTTGGTGGTATGCATATGTTCGATGCTCATCCAAATGCACTCACCCGATAACATCTGTCCGGAGTCATAGCCATGTTTTACAGGGTAACCTAAGATGAAGATATGAAAATATCTTTCTAGTGCAGCGTTGCTCATCAATTGCTGCTGAAGTGCACTAGATCCTGGATTGTCTTTGAACAACATTGGCCCAAGTATGATCTGAAGATTCGTTCATCGGTTTATACTCAAGAAGGTTTTTCTTTGTCATTGTCAGATGATAAACATAACTTTGATGAACTTTGACGACTCATCATCGGATTCTTTCTTTTCCCCCAACTGATCTGGATACTGTTTTCTTTCCTTCTTAAGGTCCACTGTATTGCCCCCAGGTGGTCAACGTTTCAAGGAGTGTCGAGAAATGTTGATGTCATTTTTTTCAAGAATTTTACAAACTCAATTGATGTTCTTGTTTGAAAATCTTTCTTGTTCTGGAATCAAATCTCAACATTTCAACGATCATGTCTATTCAAGTATAATTGTTGAAATGAAATCAGAGAGATATCAGTTTTTGAAAAGTTATTTTTGAAATTCGAGCTCCTTGGTCAAAGACCCAACACACTATTCAATACAGTCCTTTGATTGTCTTGTATTTTGAAAACAGAAATGACCCGTTGTAAGATTTAAAATGACTTTTTCATGGTTCTTTGTGTCCACTTTAAACTCTGATTTTGGGTATATCTTTTGATGGTTTGTGGTGAGGTGATATTTTTGTGAATTTCAAATGACTAGATGATCAGGCTTGATAAAGAAAGGTTATTTCTTTTCTCAGTATTTATTTTATCAGCATGCATAATAACCAGTAGCCTAATTCAATGAAGCCACGACTCTTATAGAAAAACTCTTCAAGTTTTGAGATCGCCATTTATTGTTTCAAATTGCTTGCTTGATTAAAAAGGGCTTTTAAAAGCACGTAATGCAAGCTATGGTTCATGGCTATGAAAGAAAGGAATTCCATAGGCTCAAAAGGTGTTTGAGGGTTCCAACGACCTAGGACCAACATTAACTATTCATCGATTCTCTTTCTCTTGTTGTCATTGTAGAGAGAGTGACATATAACCTTGTTAATCTTCAAATATCAGAATTCTCTTAACATAGGTCATAATGCAAATCCAACTTTTTCTTTGATGAATAAACTAATCTAATTATTTTTTAAGACATTAGAGGCTCTATCCAAGACACACCAACAGATATGAAGCATAGATTTTTCTAGTGTTGACTTTTGGCATTTACTGTCTTTTCTCAATTGAAAACTGTCTTGCCTCTCTTAGAATTGATAGGCATTTTCTTTCCTTTCCATTTTCTTTACACACACATTTTTTTTGCATAGCCTTCCTCAAAGTTTTTTTTTTCTTGGATGGCCCTCAATCTATGGATTTTCTTCTTCTAGCCCTTTCTCAAACATTGGACTTTTGTTCTAAGCTTTTCTTTGATCCATTGATTTTATCAGTGTCTCCAAAATATTTCTCATTTGCCCCCAGTGTGGGGTGTGATCCTAGTCAGGGTTTCCTTTTGAAAGAAAATATTTCACCAGGCTCAAAATGGGACTACAAAGGATATAATCATTAGAAAGTGAAGGGATATCAAAGATGGCCTTTTCTCATTTCAAGCAAAGTCAGTTAGAACCGATAAATTTTGACCTCATCCAATGAATGATTGAGACTTGTAAGAATCATGATTCACGAGTCCATAACTACCGAATCCACGCAGATAGCTCCTCTACCCATACCACCTATGCAACCACCTTTCCCTGCCTGGTACAACCCTGAGGTGACTTGTGAATACCATATTGGTCACGCAGGCCATAGCATTGAGTCTTGCTTTGCTTTTAAAAGAAAGGTGTTGCAACTGATCAAAGTGGGATGGGTCACTTTTGAGGATTCGCCTAATCAGAATTCAAACCCTTTACCTAAACATGTTGATGGTAGGGGAGGAGAGAATACCATGGAGATTGGTAGCAAAAAGAGGGTGTTGAAAGTGACCATAGCCAAGCTATACTGGATGTTGGTGCAGTCTGGACATTTGGAAGAAACGACTGAGTACTGCACAGGGAAAAGTAACTTTTTCCCTTTCCATAAAAAGGAAGGGCATCACATTGATGAATGCATTGAATTTCATCAAAAAGTTGCAAGAATGCTAACTCTAGGAGAGTTGAGGATTGAGGACGTAAGTGACAATGAAGAGGTAGGGATGATAGAGAAATGTAGAATCCAATCAACAGCTAATGGTCGCTCAAAACTGGTATTAACTAGGCCCTCATATGCAAGCAAAGTAAACTATGGAGCAATGCCTGGAGATTATGGTTATACCTCGAATATTGAAGCTCCTTTGCCGTTGTTCCGAACGGAGATAAGTGGGCTAACTCGGAGTGGTCGTTGTTACACACCTGAAGAACTAGAAAGACAAAGAAAGGCTAAAGGCAAGGAGGTGCTGGACCTCGATAGAGAGTTTGAGGTGAATAAACCTGTGACTGAGGAAGAAACAAATGAGTTCCTGAAATTGATGAAGCACAGTGAGTACAGTATAGTGGATCAGTTGAAGAAGACCCCTGCTAAGATCTCCATCATGTCATTAATACTCAGCTCCAAGCCACACCGTAATGCTTTGCAAAAAGTACTGAATGAGGCCTATGTGCCCCAAGATATTGAGCAAAAGACTATGGAGCATCTAGTAGGGAGGATCCATGCTGCCAATTACTTGTATTTCACGGAAGATGAACTTGACGCTGAAGGAACTGGACATAACAAGCCCTTGTATGTCACGGTCCGATGCAAGGATTGTCTCGTTGGCAAAGTTCTCATTGATAACGGCTCGGCCCTGAATGTGTTACCAAGGCATATGCTGGATGAAATGCCGATAGATCCCTCACATATGTAACCCAGTGTGATAACGGCGAGAGCGTATGATGGCTCATCAAAGCCAGTTATAGGGACAATTGATGTTGAACTAGCTGTGGGTCCACAAGTCTTTCTAGTAACCCTTCAAGTGATGGATATCCACCCTTCCTATAGCATGTTGTTAGGAAGGCCATGGATACATTTTGCGGGAGCTGTCACCTCTTCGCTACATCAATGTTTAAAGTATATTGCCAACGGTGTCCTGGTTACTGTTAAGGCTGAGGAGACTATATCAATGGTAAGAAATGTGGCGGTTCCATTCATTGAAGCAGAAGATTGTAAAGACGGAAACCTTCATGCATTTGAAATTGTGAATACCGAATGGGTGCCCGAGAACACTGTGTTGAGGAAGCCAGAAATCTCTGAGGCCACTAAAATGGCCGCTAAAATCTTTTTGAAAAACAAGATTCCTTTCCCATACGATATGGAGCAAAGAAGGCCTGAATGGAAGGGTATAATCAAATTGAAAGCTGCAGAACAGAGGTTTGGGCTTGGATATAAGCCCAAGAAAGAGGATTACAAACGAGCTGCTGGTGCAAGAAGGGAGAAGAGAATGGCTAGGATTGAAGGAAGGAAGCCTGTAGAAGAAAACTTAGCCATCCCTCCAATCAGGATTTCATTTCCAAAGGCCGCATATGTGATACAACCTGATGGAGGACATGGAGACCTTTTTCAAAAGTTTTCTTCAATGAACATAAACACTCTGGAGGAAAATCAAGTCAAGGACATTGCTAAGAAAATCGAGTCCGAAAGGAGGATTGAAGAGCTGCCACAATTGACCATCCAGACTTTGGAAGAAGTCACCGCCAAGACTTTTGTCCGGAAGCTAGCCGAAGGGGAGAAGTTCCAGAATTGGGAGACCCAAGAAGCTCCATTGGTTTTTAAAATGTAATCAACAATGATGGTTGGATTATATTTTTATTTATGTTGTTTGCCTTTTTTCTGTTTTGTTTTTATTCATTGACAATTGAGGCTCAACATGTCAATTGAATTTTATTTGTTGTGAGCCAATCTTTTATTTTTAATGAGATCATGCATTTTCAAAATTCATCTTGATGTCTTACTATGCATTTACACATCACTTTCCGCTTTCAGGAACTCTGAAAGCGGATCCTCCACAACAACACCTGCACTTTACATTGAGAATGAATGGCCAAAATTTAAAGAATACATAGTGGCTGTAGAAGATGAGGAATGGGAGGAGGAAAACATATGGGAATTCACAAAATTAATAGAACAACACGAACAGGCGTGGAGGCCCGCTAAAGAGGAACTTGAAACCATAAATATAGGCAATGAAGAAATCAAACGAGAGCTGAAGATAGGGACTTTGATCACCCTTGCAGCAAAGGAAGAGTTGATTGCACTGCTCAAAGATTATGTGGATGTCTTTGCCTGGTCCTACGAGGATATGCCTGGTTTGGATACGGACCTTGTGGTACATAGAATACCACTGATGGAAGGATGCAAGCTGATTAAGTAGAAGTTAAGGAGGACTCATCCGGAGGTCTTAATCAAAGTAAAGGCGGAAATTGAAAAACAATGGGACGCTGGTTTTTTAGAAGTAGTGAAGTATCCACAATGGGTGTCAAACATAGTGGTGGTACCTAAAAAGGAAGGAAAAATCAGAGTTTGTGTGGACTTTAGGGACTTAAACCGGGCTAGCCCTAAAGATAATTTCCCTTTACCACACATAGATATGTTAGTTGATAATGCAGCACGTAGCTCTATATATTCCTTCATGGATGGGTTTTCAGGCTACAATCAGATAAGAATGGCGCTAGAGGATAGGGAAAAGACAACCTTTGTAACACCATGGGGAACCTTTTGCTACAAAGTCATGCCATTTGGTTTAAAGAATGCCGGGGCCACTTACCAAAGGGCTATGGTGACTTTGTTTCACGACATGATGCACAAAGAGATTGAAGTATACGTGGATGACATGGTTGCTAAATCTAAAGAGGGAGAGAATCATGTCCAAGTATTGAAGAAATTATTTGAAAGATTAAGGAAATATAAGTTGAGGCTTAACCCAGCAAAGTGTTCATTCGGGGTGAAATCCGGTAAGCTGTTGGGGTTTGTGGTGAGTGAGAAAGGGATAGAAGTGGATCCTGAAAAAGTAAAAGCTATTCAATCTATGCCACCCCCCAAGACTGAGAAGGAGGTGAGAGGTTTCTTAGGAAGATTGAATTACATCGCTCGGTTTATATCCCATTTAACGGCGACTTGTGACCCGATCTTTCGTTTGTTGAAGAAGAAGAACCCTGGAATATGGAATGAAGAGTGTGATAAAGCTTTTGAGAAAATCAAGCAATACTTGCTAAATCCACCTCTGCTTGTTCCTCCCGTACCCGAAAGACCATTGATTTTATACCTAACAGTAACCGAAACAGCAATGGGATGTGTGCTTGGGCAACATGATGAAACCGGAAGGAAGGAAAGGGCCATTTATTACCTAAGCAAGAAGTTTACGGAATATGAGTCTAGGTATACTGTGATTGAGAAGTTATGTTGTGCACTAGCATGGGCTACAAAGAGATTACGTCAGTATATGTTGTATCACACTACATGGTTAATTTCCAAGTTAGACCCGTTAAGGTACATTTATGAAAAGCCTTATCTATCTAGCCGAATTGCAAGATGGCAAGTTCTTTTGGCTGAGTATGACATAGTATATATGACAAGGAAAGCCGTGAAAGGGAGTGTTATTGCCGATCACCTGGCTGACCATGCTATGGAAGATTATGAGCCGTTAAACTTTGACTTTCCCGATGAAGATGTGTTTGCAATCGAGGAAGAGAAATCAGATTGGTGGGTTATGTACTTTGATGGTGCTGTAAATGTATGTGGTAACGGAGCGGGGGCAGTGATAATCTCTCCTGATAAGAAGCAGTATCCGGTTTCAGTTAAGCTGCAGTTCGGGTGCACCAATAACACGGCTGAGTATGAAGCTTGCATTCTTGGTTTGGAGGCTGCATTAGAGATGAACATAAAAAAGATAGATGTTTATGGAGACTCAATGCTGATTATTTGCCAAGTGAAAGGAGAATGACAAACCAAAGAAGAGAAGTTAAGGCCTTACCAAGAATACCTGGCTAAGCTGGCTAAAGAATTTGAGGAAATAGAGTTCACCCATCTGAGAAGGGAAGGGAACCAGTTTGCAGATGCTTTGGCCACACTAGCATCTATGGCCAAGATAGACTTTGGGCACAAGGTATAGCCAGTACACATCAATATCAAAAATAACCCCGCTCATTGTTGCTCAGTCGAAAGAGAAGTGGATGGAAACCCGTGGTACTATGATATCAAGAATTTCATCCAAAACCAGGCATATCCCATGGGGGCATCCAAAATCGACAAGAAGACCTTGAGAAGGTTGGCAATGGATTTTTATCTTGATGGGGAGATTTTGTATAAGAAATCATCTGACGGGACTTTGTTGCGATGTTTGGATGAATTTGAGGCAAAAAGCACGGTACGGGAAGTCCATGAAGGGATTTGCTCAACTCATGCTAGTGGACATGTGATGGCCAGGAAGATACAAAGAGCTGGGTACTTCTGGATGACGTTAGAGAAGGATTGTATCGATTATGTCCGGAAATGTCATAAATGCCAAGCATACAGTGACAAAATCAATGCTCCTCCGGCTCCTCTGTTTAATTTAACATCTCCATGGCCCTTCGCGATGTGGGGAATTGATGTAATTGGACCGGTAAACCCAAAAGCCAGCAATGGTCATAGGTTTATTCTCATGGCTATCGACTACTTCACAAAATGGGTAGAAGCTAGGTCATTTGCTCATGTGACGCAAAAAGTGGTGAAGAAATTTATTGAGAGAGATTTGATATGTCGGTATGGTCCACCAGAAAAGATTATAACTGATAACGCCCAGAATTTCAACGGCAAGATGATAATAGAGCTCTGCACTAAATGGAAAATCAAGCATTCCAATTCTTCGCCATATAGACCAAAGATGAATGGTGCGGTAGAAGCTGCTAACAAGAATGTCAAAAAGATTATTCAGAAGATGGTAGTCACCTATAAGGATTGGCATGAGATGTTGCCATTCGCCCTTCATACATATCGCACCGCAGTTCGAACCTCAACAGGAGCCACCCCGTACATGTTGGTATATGGAATGGAGGCGGTGATGCCTTTAGAAGTGGAAATCCCATCATTGAGAGTGTTGTTAGACTCTGAGCTGGAAGAGGTAGAATGGGCAAAGGTTAGATATGAACAGTTGAATCTGATCAGTGAAAAGAGGATAGCCGCGATCTGTCATCATCAACTCTACCAAAGAAGGATGGCTAAGTCATATGACAAGAAGGTTCGGCCTCGAGGATTCCACGAAGGAGATCTTATACTAAAGAAAATATTACCTTTACCTGGACAAGATCAGAGTAAATGGGCACCTAACTACGAAGGGCCTTACGTGGTGAGGAAAGCATTCTCAGGAGGAGCTTTGTTGCTATCTAGAATGGATGGAGAAGATCTAGTTAGGCTTGTGAATTCCGACTCTGTAAAGAAATACTACGCTTGATGTATTTCGTAATTTCCTAGTCAATAAAATAAATTTCGGCCATAAATTCTCTTTGTAAAGAGTCCTTTTATATATATATATATAACATATGATCTCATAGCGTTTGAAATCTTTTGCTTAAAAGAACTTTTTTATGGCATGGCTCCATCAATTGGGGAACCAAATCAAATCTACTTAACATATAGTTGCACATCACACTAGGGGGCAAAGGGTGCACTAAGTGCACATAAGGGTCCATAGTAAACCCAAGCCCAAAAGGAGTATCATAATAAAAACTTCTAAAAAAGCATCTTTTATAAGATTTGCTAATTACATTAAAGGTTTCAGTTTTCATGAACAAAACCAATTTTTTTCCTTTGGCACAAAACTCAATGGAGCAAGAAAGGGCCCCATAAGGAACCAGAGATCTCTTCACTAAAAGGATATGAAAGATTTTTTCGGTTCATGAGAAAAGCTTGAAACAAGAGCAAGGAGGTTTACGACGAAAGGGGGGCCTATGTTTCCAAGATAGGTAACAAAAACATACATGCATATTAACCATAATACATTGCTTTCAACACTTGTCAGATCGGGGTTTCATCACCATTTCTCAGGTAGAGTGTTTTCTAACCCTATCTCTTTTCGAGTGCGCTGTTTGAGCCCTCACTTCTCAGGTAGTACGTTTTCTAAACCCTACCTCATTTCGAGTGCGCCTTTGAGCCCTCACCAACATTTTTCTGGGTAGGTCACCAATTACAATGAGACCACTTTTTCTTTTTCCCATTTGGGTAGGTCACCCATCACAATGAGACCATATTTTTTCTGGGTAAGTCACCCATAAGAATGAGACCATTCTCCATTTTTTTTTACCTGGGTAGGTCACCCATAAGAATGAGGCCATTCCTTCCCTTGGGCAAGTCACCCAAAGAATGAGACCACTCTTCCTTTTTCCTCAAGCAGGTCACCCATCACAATGAGACCATTTTTCTCTAGGTAGGTCACCCATAAGAATGAGACCATTCTCTATTTTTTTTTTACCTGGGTAGGTCACCCATAAGAATAAGGCCATTCCTCCCCCTGGGTAGGTCACCCAAAGAATGAGACCACTCTTCCTTTTTCTTTGGGTAGGTCACCCATCACAATGAGACCACATTTTTTTTTCTGGGTAGGTCACCCATTACAATGAGACCACTTTTTCCTTTTTCCTTGGGTAGGTCACCCATCACAATGAGACCATATTTTTTCTGGGTAGGTCACCCATAAGAATGAGACCATTCTCCATCTTTTTTTTTACCTGGGTAGGTCACCCATAATAATGAGGTCATTCTTCCCCCTGGGTAGGTCACCCAAAGAATGAGACCACTCTTTCCCTTTTCCATTCGGGCAGGTCACCCATCATAATGAGACCACACACGCATTTTTTGTATTGGTTATGGGTAAAGGAATCGCCAGATGGGATTCCAGGTTAAAGGAGATCACTAGATGGGATCTCGGATGGGTTTCCATGTTGATCAAACTAAAATAAGAATTCAGAGGATCGCTGGATAAGGATCTCGAGATGACTAAGTTTTGATCATAGTTTTTGGGGCTAAGGAGGATTGTTATAAAGGACAAAGTTTCAGATCAATCAAGTTTCTAATAGATCAGTTTCGGGAGTTCCGTTTTGGGTTTATCTTTATAACACTTACTGCGCAAAACCCATTCTCCGTAAGTATTATAAAGAGGGGGCATCTGTTGTAACCCATTTTTGGGTCCCCACAAAAAATAAAATAAATAGCCAAAAGAGTTTAGAAAAAATAACAAGAGGCAGAAGCGCTCAGGAAACAGTCAAAAAATTGGTCAAGGAATTTAAAAATACAAGGTTTGAATTTTTTACAGTATATTCTTGAAGGATGAAAGCCCTATTGAGAAGGAAAATTTGAATTTTGAGGAGAAAAGCCCAAATTTGGATGTTTACGACTTAATTGGATTTTTATTTGAATTTATAAGATTTGATTGCAAGAAAAATTGATTTTTAAGTCAATTTGGGCTTTAATTTGAAGAAATTTAAGTTCTGGGGCCAAAATATATTTTTTAGGAATTTATTGGGTCAAATCAGGGGCTTAATTGCATAAATATTGAAGTTTAATGGCCAATTAGGGGCTTAATTGTGAAAATCCGAAACCAGGGACCAATTTGGAGAAGGCGCAAAGATAGAGGGGGCTGTTTGGAATTGTTTCAGGGGCTTAATTGAAGAAATTGGAAGTTTATTGATCAATTAGGGGCTTAATTGTGAAAATCAGAGGCCAAGGATCAAAGTGAAAAACGCGGCCAACTATAGGGGTAGGGACCGAATTTGGCAGGGACGCAATTGAATTTTATTCTTGATTGAAGGACTCAATTGAAGGACTTAAAAGAACAAATGACAAATTAGGGACTGATTTAAAAACAAAGTTTCTGGCGCCTTTATTTTAAAATGAAATGGCGTGTTTTGTCCAAAACGACGCCGTTTCATGCATAAATAAATAAATAAAAAGAGACCGAATGGTGCCGTTTTGAACGGCACTATTCACTGTCTTCTTCCCCCCGAACATTACAGCGGGGAAGAAGGAAAAGTTTGTATTTTTTTATTTTTTTTGCAGGACCCTCTTGCCACCAACCGAGGCCCCACGCCGGTGGGCCACCGATAGAAAACAATGGCCTACAACCCGCCTCGTTGCCGAAGCCGAGGGAGGCCCGCCGCTCCCCGATAGCCGCTCCTCGACCCGCTCCGGGGCTCCACGTTGAAGTCGCGCCATGGTTCTATAAATAGAGAACCGAAAGGGAGAACAGAGAGGACGAAAAAAAGAAGAAAGGAAGAGCAACCCGAAGAGAACAAAAGCAAAGAGAGAGAGAAGGAGAGAGAAACCACCGAACTTAAGAAACTGCCACCGTAAACCCAAAACTGAGAAGCTTGGGAAAATTTGAAGCCGATAGGAAACTCAAGAAACTGAAACAGAAGCCACGAACCGGGGAACGAAGAAGAACCGTGGGAAACAGCTGTAGCGTCGCCTGACCCGCCGTCCGTAAGCCACGCTGCCACAATCTCCACAGAAGCACCGCCAGCAAGTCGTCGTCTCCGCCGTGCCAGGTACGCTCTCCCCCCCTGCACATTCTTTTTGTTTTGTTGATAAATTTCGTCTCCTGCATGCAGGGGACAGGGGGGAAATAATTCCCCCCCCTGTGTTTTTTTTAATTCCTCTAGGCCAGATGGTGTCTCGCCCAGAACTATGTGGGCCGGGCCAGAGTGATCTGGCCCAATCCGGCGGTCTGGGCCGAGTCTGGCCCAGACCGAGTTTAACCAGTACCCGTTGGGCCGAGATCGGCCCAATACCTATTGGGCCGAGGTCGGCCCAACGACTGTTGGGGCTGGGTCCGGCCCAGTTTAGTTGGGCCGGCCCAGCCCCTTTTAATATATAAATATATTATAATTATATTATATTATTATTATTATAGGTGTGTATATATGTTATATATATAAAAAATATATTTTTATATATAAAAAAAATATGTTGAAAAAATCTTAAAAAATATTGTGATTTTTCTACATATTTTTGTCAACGTGGTTTAATGTTGGTTTGTATTTTTATACTGTAAAGATACAAAATCAGTGTTAAAAATACCCGGTTTTCGTCAAAACATCAAAGATTTTTCAGAATAAAAAATATTTTTGCTTTCAAAAAAATTTCTAAAAAGTCCCTAAAAATGTTGTTGATTTTTCTGCATATTTTTAGCAAAGTGGATTAATATTGGGTTGTATTTTTATACCGTAAGGATATAAGCTCAGTATTAAAATATCTGATTTTCGTCAAAGCATAAAAAAATAATATTTTCCATTTTTTGTTTTAAAATACGGCCTAGTCTCTCCAATATATATATATATAAATATTATAACATCATATTTTCACACAACAAAGAAAATTTTCAAAACAATATATGTATTAACATGCATGTTGGCTTTAATAACCAGTTTATTCAAGCCATGAGAACTAGGCCAATATTTCAAAAATTCTAAAAAATCTTTTTTGTTTTCTTTTAGTATTTGGGATTACGAATTTATACGTAAAACATATTCCTAAATATTATTAATAAAATTTTGGTATGGACGTTAGAACGGTTAGGATTTTTACCCGATAAGATAAAGATCTCCTTACCGAGGAGGATTTTTCTTGAACCATAGACAGACCAACCACTAGGAAAACACAATAACACCTTAGTTTTTTTTTTTATCAGACAATAAAACAATGCAGCTTACCTTAGGTAGGGCGTATTTGGGGTGCTAATACCTTCCCTTTACGCAACCAGTCTCCGTACCCGATCTCTGAGACCAGTTAGGGTTCCTAGTGACCAAAATACTAGGTGGCGACTCCAAAGAACCAAATAAAACAAAAATAAAAAAAAAAAATGGCCAGTCGAACCCATAATTGGATTTTTTTTTTGGGGTGCGACAAGTACGATCGTCAATTATTAAGAAGTTTTCAATTTCTATATATTGTGGCTTCAATTTCTTGGAAATTACATTTTAGTGGGCAAAGCATTCTTCGCATAAATTTCATTGATAAATACAATTTGGAAAAACGTCTCTGAACATTCAAATTAAGCAGTCACGATTTTTTATATTTTTTTTATCATGCTATAAATATTTCATGTAAAATTCGGCGTTCATAAATATCTACCTTATTTATTAGCACTTGTGGTAGTGAATTAAGGGACCTCTCCTTGTGTGGAAATATTCGCTGAATGAAATTATTGGTTGCTTAATCTGGCTGTACAACTGTGGAATGGATTGGACATAATAATTTTTTATTTAAAGTATATCAATTGAAGGAATGGAAAGAATGTTTTTTTAATGGAATTAATTTTATCACTCTCAATCCCAAAAACAAAGTTATCATAGTAGAAAACAATGGAATTAATTAGAAAATCTAGGCTTTGAAATAAATGTTTTCTTTTTTTTTGGTAAACTAAGAGATAAATAATAGTGATTTTGTTTTTAATTTTCACAGGAATAATAAATTATTGCATTCGATTAAAACATTAGGTGAGGAATTATTACAATCCAAGTTTGAAAATAGGAATAATAAAATCACTTGGAAATTCAATAATTCGTTTGTATTTTTTATTTCATTTATTTTGAGGCAGAGGAAACGTGTGTTTTTTTTCTTAAATTTAAATTACATGAACTAAATCTATCATATTATAAATTTTTATGTAGTTTATTCCATCTACCAACCAACTAATTTCTTGTGACCTACTCTAATTTACAGTGTTATAGTCATGAAGCTGAATCTCACCAGTACTGGTCTAGTCCCAAATTTCAATGTCTCTGCTGCTCTTCTTGCATTTGTGTTCCTAAGAACATGGACTAAGCTCCTCTCAAAGGCTGGAATTGTAACCAATCTCATAGTTAAATTATTGTTTTTATTTAAAATAGAAAAAGAAAAAAGAAAAAATGTTAATATTTGGAAATTAATTAATATTGCCGTGTTTCCAACACCCAGTGCTCCTATTTAGTCACCAATCCTTGCGCGGAAAGATTCGCAATTGAATAATTCAACCCTCAGTTCAAAATGCAGCACCACATGAAGATCAGACAATATCTATGTATCCAAGTTCCGAAGACTTTTTTGGACCATTGCCTATTGCTTTCTGACCACTTCTACCTTGAACAGGAGGGTCCCAATTTTACTGCAATATCGGTTTATACACTACAACAGCTAAGCACTGCATTCTTGTGTGGAAATATTTGCAAGTAAACCTTCAGTTCCATATATATTTAGCACCACATGAAGATTGGTTCTCCCTTCAAACTCCATTGATTCTCTATTGTTTGTCAGTTTTCTAGTAACTGTACAATAAAGCTATTGCCAGAACGTGTTGACTGGGTTGGATTGAAGTGGACATAAGAAGGTGAGGATGACTCTTTAACTCTACATGCCCACTTGCTTAAGCTGTGAGTAAACTACGATCGTAAATTATTAAGAAGTTTTCTTCCTATATATTATGGCTTAAATTTCGCCACTTTTTTCGTTTATGAAGGCCAATCACACTCGGTGCCCACACCGTCCTTCCTTCCAGGTGTATGCCTGATCCCACGCCACCTCGCCGCTTCCATTCCCATTGGTGGCGGACGATGGTGGGTTCCTTGGAATTGACTAAACTAGGTTAAAAGAATCAATCACAAAATATTAGACAGCTAGAGCCGCTGGAAAATTATTGCTTCATGTTGTTGACCTTCATAAATAAATAAAAAAAAGTAATTTTTTTTTATCCTCCTCCTTTTGGCCAAAATGATTGCCCCTAGCTAACCACAGTATTCACGACATTTCCACAAAGTCACTGGTCATGCACGGTGTAATCGGATGAAACTTGTGCTGCCAATTCACGGAGCATGCATAAATAAAACAGGGGTCTTTTTTCTTTTCTTTTTTTTAATTCCTGGAAACAAGGCGGTTAATATAGAGTCGAACATCGTCAATAAAAGAGTTGATGTATAATATAACAAAAAGCTGCAAAGAAAGTTCTAATTAGAGCATGAAATGTATCTGTTAGCTTAAAAACTTGCTGCTAAAATGTCAATTTTAAAAATTAATGCTGCCGTGTTTCCAACGTTCACTCTTGTGTGGAAATATTTGCAAATCAACCTTCAGTTCCATATATATTCAGCAGCACATGAAGATTGTTTCTCCCTTCAAACTCCATTGATTCTCTATTGTTTGTCAGTTTTCTAGTAACTGTACAATAAAGCTATTGCTAGAACGTGTTGACTGTTGACTGGGTTGGATTGAAGTGGACATAAGAAGGTGAGGATGACTCTTTAACTCTACATGCCCACTTGCTTAAGCTGTGAGTAAACTACGATCGTAAATTATTAAGAAGTTTTCTTCCTATATATTGTGGCCGCTTCAATATCTTGGAAATTACATTTTAGTGGGCAAAGCATTCTTCGCATAAATTTCATTGATAAATACAATTTGGAAAAACGTCTATGAACATTCAAATTAAGCAGTCACGACTTTTTATATATTTTTTATCATGCTATAAATATTTCATGTAAAATTTGGCATTCATAATTATCTACCTTATTTATTAGCACTTGTGTTAGTGAATTAAGGGACCTCTCCTTGTGTGGAAATATTCGCTGAATGAAATTATTGGTTGCTTAATCTGGCTGTACAACTGTGGAATGGATTGGACATAAGAAGGTGAAGAGGACTTTGTTTATCAATTTTTTTATTTCAATTATGTATACATAATCCCATTGTTTAAATTATTTTTTATTTAAAGTATATCAATTGAAGGAATGGAAAGAATGTTTTTTTAAAAAAAATATTACTAATCAAAATGTATACATTATTTCCATCGGTTTTTATTCTTACTTTATTTATACTTATTTTAAATCCTGGAAAAGGTATTATTCATATTATGTTTCTGTAGCGTTTTTAATACAAACAATTATCTGCTCATGAACAAATTAGTCTTTCTTTGCTCCGATTCTCTTTCAGCTAAGGAAACTTGTTTAATGCTTCTCCCAGTGACTTTGATTTCGTCAGTATACAATCTAAGACTGTAGTAAACAATCTATAAATACTACTAATTATGCCTTTATTTACTTCTCATCTTTCCCAGTTAATTATACTTTGAATCCTGAATGGCGGCCGTGGGGTTTTCACTTTGCCTCTCTCAATCTCTCTCTTTCTTTCTGTTTCTCTTCCATTTCCATCCAACATTGTTTTGATGTGTTCATGTCAATAACACATGGTAGACGCCAACGAGCTACAAAGAAATTTCTAAATAGCAGATAGACTTGTTGCACATCACATACATAGACTTGATTTCAACAAAAATGTTAATTTTAGAAATTAATTAATATTGTCGTGATTCCAACATTCGTATATTTGAGAGTGTGGTAGCGGTTGCTTTCAAAAGAGTTTTTTGTTCCGAAACACATTAAAATAATATTTTTTTATTTTTAAAAAATTATTTTTTAGATCAACACATTAAAATAATCTGAAAACATAAAAAATATATTAATTTAAAACAAAATAAAAAATAAAAAATTTTCAATTTTTTTAAAAGCGCTTCCAACACAATACCAAACACTGCCGGACCCAAAGACTTTTCTGGATCATTACCTATTGCTTTCTGACCTTGATATAAAATTGACACTTTATCCCTTCCTATCAGACGAGCTGCAAAGGAAGAGCACAAACTGTATCTATTAGCACATATTCATTGATATTTTCTAAGCTATGAAATGCGTCTTCTTCTTCTGGGAAACATATAAATTGTTTAACCCTTCAAGTAAACAATCCCTTGTTCCTGTTAATAATAGCAATAATAATCTATCAGTACATGCGAAGGGGGGGGCTCCAATTAGTATTAAGTTTATAAGACAGCAAGGAATAATAGCGGGGTAGATGTCCCCGAGAACAGCTGCCATCAGACAAGCTGCAAAGGAAGTTCTAATTAGAACATGAACTATATCTGTTAGCTCAAAGACTTGCTGCCAAAATGTCAATTTTGGAAATTAGTACTGCGTGTTCCCAACACTCACAGACCAAATGAAGATTGGTTCTCCCTTCAAACTCCATTAATTCTCTATTGTTTGTCAGTATTCTAGTAACTGTACAATTAATTCTCTATGATTTGTCATTGCTTCTTATCATGCTCTTATCAGTGCTTTAATTTGTTTTTCTCGAATTAAAGGCTTTTTGGTTTTCGTTCCAACACGCAACAAAATCTTTTCCATATAAAAAAAATCTTTCAAAAGACTTGAATTTGTACATGACAACTGGAACTTTCAAAATACGCATCGAAAACTCCTTTAAGCAAATCCTAATTAGGTTTCTAGAATGCGGTTTGTCTTTAAGCCATGGCTTTTATCCAAGGTGGCCTTCTGTTTAATCTTTAAAAATATGTATCTATGTGAAGAGGCTGTGTAGAAAAGGGAAATGTTTCCTATCCAGTTTTTTTTTTTTTTGCATGGACAAAAGCGGATTATCACTCATTTGTTAAGTCATGTGAGTTATGAGACCACCATTTATTAACCCAAGTTATGTGCGCTTGATTAGAAAGGCCTTCTGAATGCTTGTAATGCAGGCTACGTCTATGGGATATGAAAGAAAAGGACGTTTTAAGGCTCAACAGTGTTTGAGGGTTTAAGGACTTAAGACCACTCTTCTTTTACCTTCCTTTTTTTTTTTTTTGAAACTGCCTCATAGGTTGCATTTGGAGAAGCCTGCTTAAGGATCGTCATCTTAGTCTTCAAGCATTATCAAACTATCATCGTCTTTCTTTTTCTTTTCATGGGATTGCCCCCAATTGTGGGGTTCTAACTTTCAAATATCTAAGTCCTCTTCTCTTTCTCTCCCCTTTCTTTGTTTTTTTTTTTTTTTTGTAATTTGCTCTAATTCCTTCTCCTTTTTCTTCTTATCCTCTTCTCAATTGTTGGGGCTTCCGTTCTTTACCCCTTTCTTTTTCTACCATTGCTTTCATCCTTAACAAGAGATCTCTTATTGCCCCTAGTGTAGGGTGTGGTCTTAGAAGAAACTCAATCCGGCTCAAATGGGGACTACAAAGGATAAAATCTTTAGAAAGTGAAGGCATGAAAAAGATGGTCTTTCCTCATTTCAAAACGCACATTATTAGGATTGATAAACCTTGTTCTTATCTTGGAAGGAACATGCAAGTGATTACGAAGATAATTACCCAACCATTTATCCATACAATTCAAAAATGCTATCAGGGACAAGGTTTCATCAAATGGTTAGCTTTAGGGTTTGCTTAGTTTGGTCACCTCTTTACTAGGAAGAGCTTAAATTTCATTTTTGAGCATTTTATGATATATTTCTTGTAATCATGCACAAAACCGGTTCTTTCAAGATTTTTTTTTTCCAAAATAAACAAATTACGCGCTGTGAGATCCATGCAATGAAAAAGGGGTTCTTTACACAAAGAAATCATGGCCAAACTTGCTTTATTGATTTTAGGAGAAAGCTGAACACGTTAGACATAATATCTCTTTACAGAATCAGAATTCACAGGTCTAGCTAGATCTTCTCTATCCATTCTGGACAACTTCAAAGCTCCTCCTGAGAAAGCCTTCTTCACTATATAAGGACCTTCATAATTTGGGGCCCATTTGCTTCGATCTTCTCCTGGTAAAGCCAATAGTTTCTTCAGCACTAGATCTCCTTCTTGGAACATGCGAGGTCGAACCTTCTTGTCGTATGCCTTGGCCATCCTCTTCTGGTAAAGTTGGTGGTGACAGATTGTAGCCAACCTCTTTTCACTGATCAGGTTTAACTATTCATATCTTACTTTGGCCCATTCAGCTTCTTCTAATCCGGAATCCATTAACACCCTCAACGAAGGTATTTCTACTTCCAAAGGCATCACCGCCTCCATTCCATATACCAGAGCATACGGAGTAGTTCCTGTCGAGGTCCTTACGGCAGTGCGATATGCATGGAGAGCAAACGGCAACATCTCATGCCAATCCTTGTAGGTGATTACCATCTTCTGAATAATTTTCTTGATGTTCTTGTTGGCTGCTTCCACGGCACCATTCATCTTGGGCCTATATGGTGAGGAATTTGAATGTTTGATTTTCCACTTGGTGCAAAGCTCCACGATCATTTTGCTGTTGAAATTCTGTGCATTATCGGTCACTATCTTTTCTGGCGGACCATAGCGACAAATCAAGTCTTTTTCGATAAACTTCTTCACCACTTTCTATGTTACATGAGCATACGAACTAGCTTCTACCCATTTCGTGAAGTAGTCAATAGCTACGAGGATGAATCTATGCCCATTGCTGGCTTTTGGGTTAACTGGTCCAATCACATCAATCCCCCACATCGCAAATGGCCAAGGAGATGCTAGGTTAATCAGAGGAGTTGGAGGTGCATTGACCTTATCACTATGCACCTGACACTTGTGACATTTCCTAACATAGTCGATGCAATCTTTTTCTAATGTCATCCAGAAGTAACCGGCCCTTTGTATCTTCCTTGCTACCATATGCCCGTTAGCATGAGTTGAGCAAATCCCTTCATGCACCTCCCGTAAAGCATTTTTAGCATCTGTATCATTCAAACACCTTAGCAAAGTTCCGTCAAATGATCTTTTATACAGAATCTCTCCGTCCAGGTAGAAATCCATGGCCAACCTTCTTAGGGTTTTCTTATCCATCTTCGAAGCTCCTACTGGATATTCCTGACTTTGCACCAAATTCTTGATATTGTAGTACCAAGGCTTTCCATCTACCTCTCCTTCAATTGAGCAGCAATGAGCTGGGTTATTTCTGATGTCTATGTGTACGGGATGTACCTTATGCTCGAGATCATTGTAGCCATAGCAGCCAACGTGGCTAAAGCATCCGCAAAATGGTTCCCTTCTCTTCCTAGATGGGTGAACCTTATCTCTTCGAATTCTTCTGACAGTGTGGATAAATATTCCTGTTTAACTCATCATACTTCTCAATTCGGTCTAACAACTCTGCTTGAACATGCAAGAATTTGTCCTGATTGAACTCAACATTCTCTTAATAGTCGTTGAAGTCGGCTTTCAATGCTTCCAATTCAGAGCTGCTTTGCATCCAATCCAAAATCAGTCTTCCTCTTTCTTTCTTGGACTCTTCTATTACATCCTTTGCTTTGCTCAGTTGCAGCTCCAACATTACTATCTTCGCATCTTTAGATTCGAGTTGTTCATTTAGACACACTTTGCTTTTATCTCCTTCCATCATCATCCTTTCTAACCTTTTTTCTTTTCAATGACCCTTCTATAATTCGCGAAGGCCTGTCTTCAGAACATGGCTTTTTAGGAGCGGCAGTTGGGGTCAAATTCCTCTACTTTTCATATCCTTCACTTGAGTTAGGGTCTCTCATCTTTTCAGACTCCTTTTGAATTAGAGTCAAATGGCTCCAATCTTGTTTGATGGTTTCAAGCACTTCTCGCGCGGATTGATCCTTGAAACACCCGGAAAATTCAGCAAGTCCCATAGTTCTTGGGATGTGTTGTATCCCGCCTAATTGTCTTATTACTAGAGCCGGAGCATAGCTGACATAACCTGTGATCCCAATTAAAGGTACCCAACATTTTTGTCCACAACTTACTATGACATCAACCGACTTAACCCAAGGGGCCTTCCAACTAAAGTTGCTACTAGGAAACTCTTGCAGTTTTTTCATCCAACCTTGGTCACCTAGGTTTCCCCATTCTTCTTCCTCCACTATCTTCAAGGGTTTTTTGTTAAACCACCAAAAATTATTAAAGATCGGCTTCTTGGTTTCAACATGGCTTACCATCCAAATGTATATTAGCTGAGTACAACATCTCACTGCGCCTTTCCCCGTCTTCCTAAAATGGTTGAGGGTCAGAAAGGTCTCAGCCAATATGGCGGTTGTAGGGTTGACATGAGTATTTTCATATTCCACAAATGCAGTAGCAGCTTCTAGACTTATAACCCCTATTAAGCTTCGAAATAACACGAGACCATATATTCCCAAAGCGATTAACCTATCTCTTTCTAGCATGGACCCGTATTGCTCTTTTTTCCTTTCTAGTTCAACCTCTAGAAATTTCCACTTTAAACCGCTGCCATTCTTCTTTAAAAATCTGCTCAAATGTGGAATCTTCAGCAACTTTGACAACTCAGGAATCACCTTGTCATTTCTCAAAGGAAAATAAACCCTGTTTAGATGTTTGGTAAAATCTGTCAACATTCCATACTCCTCTATAGTGGGACACAAATCCACATTTCCAAAGGAAAAACATCTGTAATCGGGATCCCAAAAGTTAATCAGCGCTTTGATTGTTGGGTTCAATACTTCTATCTTTGCAATTTCTAACAATCGCCCATACTTCCCGGAAAATGCCGTCTCATCAATGTTCTGACTATGGACCAATATTCTCTTCATCTCATATACTATACAATTCAGGTCTTTGACTACTGGAAGCTTCCTTGCATCACCTCTAGAGCAATCATCCTCTGATAATTATGACAATTCAGAATTTTGCCCATATTCCACAGTAGTAAATTTGGTAATGATGGCCATCTTATCGTTTTTAAAAGACCTGAAAACCAAATGCTTTATGGTTAGGTTTATGTCTTATGCAAAATATGTTTATGCTTGACAAGGGTAGGTTGGCTATTCAGTCTCTAAAAAAAGGTCTCTTGCTGTCCTAGTGATCTCCCTTGTGGAGGCAATATGAGGGCTTGTAGGCAATGAGATGGCACGTGTACCAACCGTTACCAGTCTAAGCACTCAGCGAAGAGTTGGGGTTTACACAAACTTAAACCTTGACTAAAAGTCGTCAGGTAAGCTGCTAGTCCCCCACTTAACTTAAAGTTTTGCAGTACAAACTCTCATATGAATGATGCATGACACAATCTATAATGCATGAACAAATATGTACAAATTTAATGCATATGAGCAAATAACTAAGGGAAATTCATCTTAAAAATAAAACACATAAATCCATACAAAAAAACTAGACAAAACAATGCTTAGTCCATAAGGTCCCCAGCGGAATCGCCATTCTGTCGCACGTGTGCAGCATCGCGGCGATCGCCCACCACCACCCCTTCATCATCGGGTGTGGTATGTCTATCTATTGTGGAAAATATGGTGATACAAGGAATTCTTTGTATCTTAGCGGTGAAAAATGGAATGGGAGTCGCCACCTAGTATTTTGGTCACTAGGAACCCTAACTAGTCTCAAAGATCAGGTACGGAGACTGATTGCGTAAAGGGAAGGTATTAGCACCCCAAATATGCCCTACCTAAGGTAAGCTGCATTGTTTTATTGTCTAAAAAATTTTCTAAGGCCTTCTCATGTTGGTCCATCTAAGGTTCAAGAAAAGCCCTCCTTAGTCAGGAGGTTCTTATCTTATAGGGGGAAAAAAAAAACTACCCGATCTAATGTCTATAAAGAAATACCTTTTTTTCAATATCGGGAAAAATGTTTTACGTATAAATACGTAATCCTAAACATGAACACAAAACCAAATATATTTTTTTGATTTTTTGAAATATTGGCCAAGTTCTCATGCCTTTAATAGACCGGTTATTAAAGCCAAAATGCATGCTAAAATATTTTTTGAAGTTTTCTTTTTTTAAAAACAAAATACAATGATTTTTTTAGTTTTGAGAGACTTGGCCGTATGCATGAAAACAAATTTTAAAAAAAAAACTTGGTATTTTTAATACCGGATTTATATTTTTATGATATAAAAATACAGACCAATATTAGCCAAAATGACAACAGAAAAATCCGTGTGAAAACACAATTTATTATTTTTAAAATAAAAATAAAATTATATGTACATGTAATAAAAAAAACACATAAATATATACATATATATATATATATAATTAAAATGGAATTGTCTGGGCCTGTATTGGCCTAGCCACAAGGTTGGACTTAGCCCAGCCGTATGGGCTGGACTGATGTTCCAGCTCTCAGTCAACAGGGCTGGACTCAGCCCAGCCGCGTTGGTTGGGCTGGTGTTCCAGCCCGAAGCAAAAGAAAGGGGTGGTGGTTCCAGCCTGAAGGGTTTTTTTAAATTTTAGAGCAAAATGAAATGTTCAAGGTGAATTCACCGAGAGAATCACAGACAGATTAATTAAAAATAATATTATTTAATAGTCCATCGTTGAATCCATCGGTAAAAACGCAATGTAAATCTCAACGAGAGCCCCTTTAGTTTATTTTTCCTTTCTTTCAATTTTCATGAGTCGCCTCTCATTTTTTCCTCTCAATTCAAGTGATTGTGCTTCAATTTCTCATTCTATCTTCATCTTCAACATTTAAAAGGTATGTATTGTGATTCTCTTCACTTGTTATGATTTTTTATTTTTCATCTTTTCTTCGGTTTATTAACAATATAATTTTTTTTTGTGTTTTTGTATTTTACATATATAAAGTCTAAAAATAAACACACTATTAAGCTAAGCATTTTTCATTTCTAAAGTCTATAGTTTTTTTATATATATATATAATTTGTTGCCTATTTTATTGTTTTTATTGCAATAATGATTTATTGTTTTGTTTAATTTTAATGGATTATTGTTAAATTTTCCATATAAATGTTAATTGAATATATAGAATTAAATTTAATTGTTTTATCTCAATTTTATTGTATATATTGCATAATAAAGTGTTTGATTGTTTTGTTGAATTTTAATTGTTATTGTTAAATTTATATAGATGTTAGTTGAATATATAGGAATAAATTATTTCTGGTATAAATAAACTAAAATCAATTGGTTTGTGGCATAAATCTTGTTAATATTTGCAGGTTTGATTAATTTGGGTAGTCTCTAGTAATGGGGAGGTGCTCCTGATTTTTTTTTTTAAATTCATATTTGGTTATTTAATTATTCATCAAATTTGTGTAAATACGTAGGACAAAATCAACAGCAGGTCGTGAGCACATGGTCGCAGCTAGTTCTTCTAGCAGTGATGATGACATGTCATTAGGTGGCCACCAAGAAAAGGCACTTGCGCCAAGTCATGACGCTGCCTCTTTTAGCACAGTTCCACAACGTAAAGGCGATGGCCTTCACAGCGGGGTCAATTCACCTATAAATACGAGGCACATTGGAAGGACGACCTTTCAATGTAAGTTTGTTACGAAGTTTGTATTGATTTGAGTTTTTTTGTCTTCTTTTAATGTAATCTGTGAACAACTAATTAATATTGTTTTAATTTTATTGATTTTCAAGTTCACAAATATTGAGGCCGCCTAAGTAATAACATCGGTGTTTAAATCATTGATGGAGATTCCAATGTTGCAATGGAGTCAGGTTTCTAAAAATCTAAGTGGGATAATGCGAGTGACAATGTTGTGAGGAGGGTATGGGAGAATCACGCGGCAATTAGGTAATATAAAAAATGATACAATATTTTTTTTAAAAATAAATTATATATTAAAATCTAATTTGTCATTAACTAATATAAAATTGGTATCAATGTGTTGTTGCATTCTTGGTAGGACAACGAGATCATTTTGTAGGAAAAGATCAAAGGATAAATCTTACTAACAAAACAACGGAGAGTTTCATGTGACAAGCCATCGTTGGATCAGTTTGTGAAATTATAGGCTTGAAGTCTTATGCTAGAGGTATGGAGACTATTCGGGAAAGGTTGCTTTGTTTGGAGGGCTGGATGGGGGATATTCTTGATGATGAGGATCATTCAATTCAGGATCGACTTGACTTGGCTATGGAAATCACTGACAAGGCTGCTGGACAATATGTAGAACTTACAGCAGAGATAAGCCAAAAGTTGCAGGTTGTCAACGAAGAATTGGTTGTCTTGAAACAAGCAATTGCGGCTGCATCAGGGGGTGTAGGCTCTTTTAAGCCTAAAGTTCTAGAACTAAAAGTATATGGCGATGCTAGAAGTTCCAAGGAATTAGAGAATTTCTTGTGGGATATGGAACTCTATTTTAGTGTTGCCAAGGTCGGGTTGGTTGAACAAGTGAACATTACGGTAATGTACTTATTGAGTGATGCAAAATAATGATGGCAAACAAAATCCAAGGAGGACTTGAATGTCAGTAGGCCAAAAATGGAGATGTGGGAGAGTCTGAAATGTGAGTTGAAAGAGTAATTTCTGCCTAACAACACGTGCTAGATTGCGAGGGAAGACTTGAAAAAGTTGCAGCAAAACGGGTCAGTAAGGGATTAGGTGGAGAAATTTAGTTCTTTAATTATGGATATTGATAACATGTCCAAGGAGGACAGAATGTTCAATTTTCTATCAAGACTTCAGTCATGGGTGCAGTTGGAGTTGCGTAGGCAAAATGTTTAAGACTTGTCTTTGGTCGTCGCTGCTGCTGATGGGTTGGCAAATTTTAGAGCAGATGCTAGTGAAGGGACTGCTGGAGCATCTTCTATTTCGTACTCATTGATGGATAGGTATGATATGAAAAAGAAGAAAAAAAGGCTTGGTGGGGGAGAACCTAAACAAACTGATGGCAATGGGAAGTCAGAAGCCAAGGGCAAGGAAAAAGTTTCGAAATCAAGTTCAGGCTATTTTATTTGTGAGGGTAAGCATTTTGAAAAGGAATGCTTGAAAAGAGCACAACTCAATGCTATCTCAGTAGAGAGGGGTACTAAGGAGATGACATATGGGAATCTTATGCGTGTGCTGGATGGCTAAGACAAGAATTTAGTCATCGAAGGGCCAACCTTTATATGAAGGAGGTGGCTGGGCCAAACTGCCTTGGGCAAAGGCAGAATTAGAGGAGTTCCATAAATTTGACGATGGACAGATCATGGTGATGGAAGCAGAGTTGATTATCGTACAATGGACAATTAAGCAATATTTAAATTTTATGCTTGCAGGTTTGACATCCGAAATGGTTGGAGAATTAGATGTTTGTAAGGCAGCTCATGTGGTTTTTCAAAGTGATTTTGTGTGAATGTATTTTGTGAAGCGGGATCGATACCTTGGATGCGTGTGATTAGTGTGTCCGAACTTCATGAAAACATGCTTACGAGTATGACGTGTTTGATATTTGTTGAAAACTAACGGGCCAAAATAGAATTGTGTCACATCTTGGTTTTGAAACAGGTGACAAAGATTTGGTGGACTGAATTGTTGTTGAATGTGGGCAAAGCTAAAGGTTTTGTAGGGAGAAACATGGATTGTCACAAGGAATTGATGGGGTGCAAGGGTACTTCAAGTCTATCTAACGAGGGCATCGAGTTCTTTTGGTAGGGGTGGTTTGTAACAGTGTTAAATGTGCACAAGGTTCACACTTCAGCAGGCTATCCAAAACATTGTTTAGGGCACTATCAGCAATGCCAACAGTTGGGAAAATCGACAATACAATTTTGTGCAGTTGTAAGTTTGTCAAGGAAAATCAATAACGCAAATTGTTTGACGAACATGGGTTGGATGTTGGACTGTACAGAGCAGGCAATAAAACTCATCAGGGGTGTAGGTTGACGAAAACAAGGGTTGTCGCGGATATTGGTAGTGAAAACATTGGCAGCATGTACGCAAATGCGAATTTACAATAGCTTATGCAAGTCATGGGCATGACTTGGCACGATCTAAAACTTGGACAAAGGACTATCTAAGGCATGCAAGAGACGTAAAAGCAACATGGACAACAAGGATGGGAAATTACACAAGTGGTTATGGGCGGTCACACCATGATTGTTAGCAGGGGAAGTTGTCCAAGAGCATGGGGGATGTGTTGGAAAACATGGGAGCATGGCTGGAAAATGCTCCCAACCCACTAAAATCATGGGAGATCATGGCGATCATGGGGAAAACTACCCATTACTTGTTAGATAACAGGGTCACTATGTTCATGGGTGAACAAGGGTGAGATAGTGTCCCACTACTTCCTTAAATGTAGGAATGAATGTTGGGCCTTGTAAATGCTTGTCTTTAAATAGTTGTTGCAGCTCTTAGTTGTGGGGGCATGACATGAGGGATGCAAACTTGGTGTAGCATGTGATCTTTGTGCATAGCACACATACAGATTTATGTATAGTGTATTCCTTTGTCTACGAGATTAATAAAAGTTAGGAAAGAGTTCCCGTAAAGCATAAAAGCTAGGAAACAGTTCCCGTAAAGCTTGTTGTGCACTTTGATTAACTTATTCTACTTATGTATCCTGTTTGTCTTCTAACTTGGGAAAGTGGGGAAAAACTCTCGGGTGAGGGAAACACTTGTTTACTAGGCAAACACGAGTGGAATTGATGAGGATAGGTTGAGTCTAGTGGGGACTAAGCTGCCACACGGGTTTATTTGTGGAGCGAAAAATTTAAAAATACTTTGGATACCACACACACCGGCGGCTTTGTTATGTTTGTTGCACATGTGAAGCGGATGGTAAGATTAATTAATTTTAAATGACATATAGGATTAATTAATTTTTTGTTCTTTAAAAATATATTTAACTTGCAACATTTTTTTTTACAGGCTATGTCTCTTGGATGTGAGCCGAACCTAATGGAGCTTTTTGTCGAGAGCACATGCGGAGTGAAGACTGCCAATAGGGGGTGCAACAGTCATTGATAACCGCACTTAATATTTTGTGGTATGTTCGTTCAACCATTTTCTTTCATAAGTAATTATTTTCTTGAATTGAATTTGAGGATTTCTTTTTTAATTTTTAGGAGACATATAATAGCCGGTTGAGGACAAGATACTAGGACGATCCTTCAACCCACTCGAGTTTTGATCCGAATTAATTGATGAAGGCAGGATCTTCTGATGGACCCAATAAAAATTAGGTATATGGACTCTCCAACACTACATCCAAGAAGTTGCAGGTGGCTCATAGTGTCTCAATCGTAGAGAGCTCTCAATCAATATAGAGTACCCAGTTTCAGGAGTCGTGTCCTTATAACAACACACGGTTCATCTCACCGAAAAATATGATGAGTGACTCTCGGCGGATTATGAACTCCGTCAAATGGTCATGGACATGAAATCACATATTGGTGATACATGGACGCCCTTTTTTGGCTGTATGGTTCCTTAAGCTTATAGGGTCACTTCAAAGCCAATAATTTCCAGAGTCTTGCGTTTACCTATGTAGTGTTGACTAATTGTGATGTTAAATAGGCAATTCCTTGAGACTAATATTTTCACATCTAGCAAGGGCAGCCATTTTGTAATATAACAAAGTGAGAGCACCAATGGATTACATCTCCATGCTTGTTTTCTGCTTCATTTCATTTCTGATTGTAAGAATAGCCACACCTACTGACACCATAAACACAGCTCAGTTCATTAGAGATGGAGACACTATAGTTTCAGCTGGCGGGACCTATGAATTAGGATTTTTCACCCCCGAGAAATCCAGAAACCGATACTTGGGGATATGGTATGGCAAAATATCAGTCCAGACAGCAGTTTGGGTTGCCAACAGAGAAACTCCACTTAACGATTCGTCAGGAGTTGTAAGGCTTACCAACCAAGGACTTCTTGTCCTTCTCAATCGTAGTGGAAGCATCATTTGGTCTTCCAACACATCAGCACCTGCTAGGAATCCAGTTGCACAGCTATTGGATTCAGGAAACCTTGTTGTGAAAGAGGAGGGTGATAATAACATGGAGAACTCCTTGTGGCAGAGTTTTGATTATCCAGGTAACACGCTAATACCGGGCTTGAAGCTAGGACGGAATAGAATAACTGGCATGGACTGGCACTTGACATCATGGAAGTCATCAGATGATCCTTCCATAGGTAATATTTCAATAATCCTTATTCCTGGTGGATATCCCGAGTATGCAGTGGTCGAAGATTCAAATGTGAAGTATCGAGGTGGGCCATGGAATGGTCTGGGGTTCAGTGGATTGCCTCGGATAAAACCAAATCCAATATACACATTTGAATTTGTTTTTAATGATAAGGAGATATTTTTCAGAGAAAATCTTGTCAATAACTCAACGCATTGGAGAGCCGTCGCAACTCAGAATGGTGATGTCCAGGCCCTTCTGTGGATGGAGCAAACCCAAAGCTGGTTTCTTTACTCGACAGCAAATACAGATAATTGTGAGTGTTATAACCTCTGTGGCGCAAATGGTATCTGTAGCATTAACCACTCTCCAGTTTGCGATTGCTTGAATGGATTTGTACCAAAAGTTCCAAGAGACTGGAAGAAGACAGATTGGTCAAGTGGTTGCGTTAGAAAGACTGCACTAAATGGTTCCAGAGATGGGTTTCGGAAGCTCAGAGGTTTGAAGATGCCGGAGACAAGAAAATCATGGTTCAACAGGAGTATGAACCTGGAGGAGTGCAAGAACACATGCTTGAAGAACTGCAGCTGTACTGCGTATGCAAACTTGGACATCAGGGATGGAGGAAGCGGTTGCTTGCTTTGGTTCAATGATTTGATTGATATGAGAACTATCCTTCAAAATGAGCAAGACATTTTTATACGGATGGCTGCATCAGAACTAGGTATGATTTTTTCCTCAGATTAGAGAAGTCGTTTTCTTAATTATTATTATTATTATTAAAATTCGAAATATATTCAAACTAGTAAGCTGATACAACGTTTAAAAATCTTAAAACCAAGCTATATAGTCTCTGAGCGTATCCAAACCTTTCCTTGCAAGGCTATCAGCAACAGAGTTTCCTTGCTTGAATGATCCAGATCTTATATGGCCAATGAAAACTTTCCAGCCATAATAACTAACCAAACAAATACAGAAGGCATTTGGCATTTCCTCTTTTTAACACCAGTTTTTCTGTACCATGTTATAGATAACGGTGACTCTGCGAAGGTTAATAGCAAATCCAAAGTGAAGAAAAGGATCATAGTAAGCTCTGTGTTGTCCACTGGGATTCTGTGCATTGGCCTATGCTTGGTCTTGTATGTTTGGAAAAAGAAGCAGCAGAAAAACAGTACGTATTCACACCATCAAAATCTAAGTATTCCTATCGCACCAGTCCTGGATCATCAGATAGCAAGATTGGTTTTTAAAAATAAATAAAAAATGAATTTGATTTTCAGTAATATAAGGTATGACTGTAAGTTGTTCAAAGCCCAGTTTTGTTTGATGCTATAAAAATCTTGAGTTTAGCAGCAAATAGAGATCCTTTTGTCTTTCTTTCTATGTTTTCAACAAGCATAACAGTTATCCTGACAAGGAAAAATGACAGGTAATTTGCAAAGAAGATCAAATAACAAGGACTTCAAGGAAGAACTAGAATTACTCTTCTTTAACATGGATGAGTTGGCTTGTGCAACAAATAACTTTTCCAATTCCAATAAACTAGGAGAAGGGGGTTTCGGACCTGTTTATAAGGTAATAATTATCTTTAAACAGCCGTGCAATATAGCTTCTGACTTTTCATGGTACAAACTCCAGGAACCAATGGAGTTCTGTGGTATTGAAATTGTTCCACTACAGAACCAACCCTTTTTTAGCATAAAAGGATGACTGATTGGAAAGAATTCCTGAACAGATACAAGCTGCATGAAATTCTCTAAGAATTCAGCAGACAACGTATGATTTGCTTATGATGCTGAGTAATTATTTACAGGGAACATTAACAGATGGACGAGAAATAGCTGTCAAGAGGCTCTCTAAGAATTCAAGACAAGGACTTGATGAGTTCAAAAATGAAGTCAAACATATCGTGAAACTTCAGCACCGGAATCTAGTGAGGCTTCTTGGATGCTGCATTGAAAGAGATGAAAATATATTGGTCTACGAGCTTTTGCCTAACAAAAGCTTGGACTTCTACATTTTTGGTATGAATCTCACAAAACTATTCAAAAAGCTAATCCAATGTTTCAAATTTAGCACTATTGAGCTTCCAAAATGGTTTTGACATCAATTGTTTAGCCATCTATTGAGCATCGTTCATATGCATATGTAATTGTAACTCAAAATTCACTGATCGTAACTTATCATCTCCTTTTTTCTTGTTCCTTCACCAACATTTATGAATCTGATAAGAGATGTAATGGATTGACTTGGGCAGATGAGACTCGAAGCATGCTACTAGATTGGCCTAAGCGATACAACATCATCAACGGGATTGCTCGAGGACTCCTTTATCTTCACCAAGATTCGAGACTACGAATAATCCACAGAGATCTAAAAACCAGCAATATTTTGTTGGATCACGAAATGAATCCAAAAATCTCAGACTTTGGCCTGGCTAGAAGTTTTGGAGAAAATGAAACTGAAGCCAATACTAATAAAGTGGCTGGAACGTAGTAAGTGTCATTTCTATCATACGCATTTTATCTTCATAGTCTGCAAATGAAACTTAAAATTCTATGAATACATGCAGTGGTTACATATCTCCAGAGTACGCAAATTATGGGCTCTACTCGCTAAAATCAGACGTCTTCAGCTTTGGAGTATTGGTGCTAGAGATAGTGAGTGGCTATAGGAACAGAGGATTCCATCATCCAGATCACCACCTCAACCTTATTGGGCATGTAGGTGTCACAGATTATCTTTAACTTCAATATATTCCAGATACCAAATGCCCGCGCATGTTTAATGAAACCTGAGCACCTTAAATCTTCAATGTGTAATTTATTGACAACATGGTTTTGTTTATCAGGCTTGGAGACTGTTCAAACAAGGCAGGCCTCTGGAACTAGCTGCGGGATCAAAAGTTGAAACACCCTTTTTGTCTGAAGTGCTACGTTCAATTCACGTAGGGCTATTGTGTGTGCAGGAAAATCCAGAAGATAGACCAAACATGTCGTATGTGGTTTTGATGTTGGGTAATGAAGATGAATTGCCTCAGCCTAAACAACCAGGATTTTTCACTGAAAGGGATCTTGTTGAAGCAAGCAATTCATCAAGCCAGAGCAAACCACCTTCGGCAAACGTATGCTCAGTTTCAGTGTTGGAGGCAAGATAGATTACTTGTATTTTTATTCTTATGAAAACTTGTCTGCTTGTTTCGCGTGGTCATGATGTTTGTGATCGTGTGCTCATAAAAACTCTGCTGAATGTTTTCCATGGCAAGGTTAATTTCCAGGAAATTATTAACATTTTTCAGCAAAATAAAAAAAGGAAAGTTGAGAGGAGAGGGACTCAAGTAAACTAGGCTCTCGGCTCGGCTCAGTTGAGGCCTGGACTTGGATGTATTGTAAAATAATTTTTTGCTTTACAAAATATTATTTTATCCCAACTTAGATTTGTACTTGAGTCTAGTACTTAAAGAATCACCAGTCTGGTCCATGAATGGTAAAACTGATTAGTTTTCTTTTAAAAGAATTTTTGTAGAACAGTTTTTTCAACTTAAAAAACATCTAATTTAAAGCTACAAATGTTTTGGTTTAATTCAAATTTTATGGAGGGTAAAAAAAGTTGATAATGAGAGAATTCTATCAACTTTTGGTTTCTAAAATTGTTTATAAAAAGGATTGAAGAAGAGTGTTTTCAGGTTGGTTTTTATACACTGTTTAATATATTTGTCTACAGAATTTGACATTCTTCTTCGCGTATTTATCCATCTTAAATCTTCTGATTTTTTAAGCTTTATTCATTTTTGTTTTTGTCATAATCTAGAGCTTAGTTTCAATTATTGTAGAAAGACATTGAGGATAATTCATTTATATCTACTGGACCTTGATTACAAGTGCACCTAAATAAGATAGTGTTGTCGAAATCTTGTGAGTTTTTATTTGCACAAAGTGAAAACCAATAAAGCCTTAAAGATAAATAATTTTAACTTTAGCAACAACAAAATAATGAGATTGGTTATATTCTAAAATCTTCAACAAGTAATTACTTTAAATTGGTTTTGTTTAAATATATATTTTTATAAAAATTTAGTATATATGCTAGGATTGTATTTCTATATCTTATGCAAGTCTATATATTTACTTAATATGCATGCTATCTTTTTTTTATTGCAAGGTTATCATGTTCTTGTTGGGTTCTAAAATCCATACTCACAGCGAAATCAATAAATTTAATGTAATATTTGGGAGTCCGTAGGATTTTATTAGATAGATCTAGAGTTATATTATTTGCATTTGAGTTATGTGACCAAGTGCTCACGAGTAGGAAAAGAGCTAGGAGGAGGTTAATGGGGACCTAGGCCCCTGTAAAAGTTTTAAAATTTTATAACCAGACCAAACTCTTTTTTTAAAAAAAAAAGAAAAACATTGTTGTTTTCCATTAAAGATATAAATCCCTAGTTAATAATAATTTAGATTGCAGCATCTCTCTTTGTGAGTGTGTGAGGATGAGTTTTCTCTTTTACTTTAGTTTTTAACAAACTGAATCGACTTAGTAAAAAACAATTGTTTTCATGTTGTCATCATATATTTTTTATTCATGAATTGCTATTCATTGGGTGAGATATCAAATTTCAATTGTGTTGGTATCTAAGTTCAAATTTATCTGTGTATCATATTTTCAAACCTGATTTCTTAGCTTTTTTATAGTTATATTTATTGTTATCTATTTTTGGGTTCCCACACAAAAAATAAAAAAATACAAAAAAAAATATATATTCAGAAAAAATCAAAAAAATAATGGAAGCAAGAAAAGGATGCTGGAATGCCGAGGAAATGTCAGAATTGGTTGAGAAGGTTTAGAAATACAAGAATTGAAATTTGGCGTTATATTTTTTACTAATGAGAGCCTTGTTGACAAACAACATTCAAGTTGAGGAAGAAAAGTTCAAAATCAAATGTTTATGGAGTCAATTAAATATTTTCTAAGGTTTAATTGAATTTATGGAGGGTTGGATTGTAAGAAAAAATTATTTTGTTAAGTCAATTTAGGCTTTTATTGGAAGAAATTAAAGTTCTAGGGTCCAATTATAATTTTTAAAAGTTGATTCGATCAAATCAGGGTTTAATTGCATAATTATTGAAGTTTGATGGCCAATTAGGGACTTGATTGAAACAATCCGAAACCAAGGACCAAACCGGAAAAGGTGTTAAAATCAAGGGATCCAATTACAATTTACCCGGGGGCTTAATTACAAAATTGCAAAAACATCCAAGGACCAAATCAGAAATATGCATGTTGAATTAGCAAACAACGTCGCTTCCTTGACAACTGTTGATCACCTTCTTCATCCGCAATGGTTTCAACAGTGAATGAGCGCTATCAATGGAGCCATTTCAGCAACAAAAACAGCAGATTGCTTCAGTTATAGGGAATGTTTCACGGCTACTATTCAGACATGCCGTTACCAAGTTAGACGTTGCACTGCAGGCCATTCTGTGGCTTATAAAAGCCAGAGAAAGACGATGAAAAAAGGGAGGAAAAAGGTGATAAAAACAGAGAGAAGACAGGGGGGAAAAAAAAGAGGGAGAAAACGGGGAAGAGTGGAACAGAAGGAGAGAAAAACAGAAACATAGAGAGGAAAGACAACATAAAAACACGCAGAGAAAAGGAACGAGAGAGGAGAGAAGAGAAAAGGAGAGGAGAGGATGGGACAGAAAGGGAGAGAGGAAAGAACACAGGGGAAAGGAGAGGAGGAGGATGCAGACACACCAGAAAAAAAAAAAAAAAGAACAGGGAGAATAAAGAAAGGAAATAGAGGGATGCGCACTGGGTAGCACAGGGAGAAGGAAGCAGGGAAGAGGGACTGTTGAACCTCTTTCAAAACCGCAGGATCCGTGATCAAGCTCAGACGAATTGGAAAAAAAAACACGAATACCAGTAACAAGGAAAAACAGACAAAGAGGAAGAACCAGAGGAAAAGCAAACTGAAAAAACAGAGTTTTCTTATTTATCAAAAACTGATCTTACAATCTCTTTATACATAAGAAATATAAACGTAAACTTGTCAGTTACAACAATTAATAATAGCATAACAGCTGTAAGCATTATATGCTGGCATTCATTGGTTTTAAACTATTCGTTACTAACCATAATTACGATAACTGCCTAACATTCCCCCGTAAACTAGACACCGGATAGGTGACAAGTTTGGAAACAAGACGTTCAAAACGATCAACTGGTAAGCCTTTTGTGAAGACATCTGCAAGTTGAAGTTGAGAAGGGATGAACTGAACTTTGTGACTGCCAGAGGCAACCCGTTCACGAACAAAATGATAATCAGTAGCAATGTGTTTTGTACGAGCATGGAAGATAGGATTAGCGGCTAAGTATGTGGCAGATAGGTTGTCGCAATTAAGCAAAACCGGACGGGTAAGCGGACAACGAAGTTCAGTTAAGAAACCTTGAATCCACAGAGTATCGGCACAGGCATAGGCAAGGGCGCGATATTCTACTTCGGTACTGGAACGAGAAACTGTGGGCTGCTTCTTGGCACTCCAAGAAATGAGGTTGGGTCCCAAGAATATACAATACCCGGTTGTGGACCTGCGAGTGTCAGGACATCCAGCCCAGTCTGCATCAGAATAGGCTACTAAGAAAGAACAGTCAGGAGACCTGCAAACGGGAAGGCCAACTCCAAAAGTGCCTTTTAGATAACGTAAAATCCGTTTGACAGCTTCAAAATGAACATCACTTGGTGATCCCATAAATTGATGGTGTAACATGTGGGTTCAATGTCTGTGTTGACTAAAGCAGAGAAAGCATGAGGAACGGGGTACCGAGTAGAAAAATTGGCATGATATTTGGGATTGGGCTTGACAATTCTAGATTTAGACCGCGTATGCACAAGACTGACACGGTCACTTGGCGGTAGAGGTTCGATGACAGGTGTTGAAGAAGAGATAGATAAGTCTGATGGTGTTGGAGCACGTGGGTCTGAGGATGGGGATGATATATCCGATTGTGGAGAATTTATGGGGGCTAGTTGCGAAGAGCTAGGTTCAATGGGAAAAGATGGAGAGGAAATTGACCTAGAGGTGGACTAGGCTGATGTTTGGGAATTGTCAGTAGTAACGGACTGAGCTGGTGGATTAGGAAGAAAGCCCACGGGGACTACAACAAGATCTGAGATTTGAACATGCTTAGAAACAATAGCATAATAGAGTTGGTCTTCATGAAAAATGACATGGCGAGAAACATAGAGCCGACCTGTAGGAGGATGGAGGCAGCGGTAACCATGATGACGATCACTGTAGCCAACAAAAACACACTGAAGAGAACAAGATTTTAATTTGTTAGTTATATAATCTCCAAGATATGGGTAACAAATACATCCAAAAACACGAAGGAATGTGTAATCCGGGGAAACGCCAAATAATAACTTATAGGGGGAGGTTCCTTGAAGAATAGGGGTTGGAAGTCGATTAATCAAAGAAACTACCGTACAAAATGCTTCGACCCATAGATTATGAGGCATGTGAGCAGTGTGTAAGAGGGTGCGACCCATATCAGCAATATGGCGATGTTTTCGCTCTACTAACCCATTCTGTTGGGGTGTATGAGGACAAGAAAAACGATGCACAATGCCATTAGTAGCACAAAACTGTTTAAATTGTAGGTTATCATATTCCTTCCCCCCATCACTTTGAAATTGTTTGACAGAAAAAGAGAATTGAGTTTTAACATACATAGCAAAAGTAGAAAAATGACCAAAAACTTCAGATTTAAGACGCATAGGGAAAATCCATGAATAACGAGTGTAATCATCCGTAAACAAGACATAATAGCGATATCCAGAAACAGAAACAACAGGAGACATCCACACATCTGAATGGATTAAAGCAAATGGCTCAGTAGAACAATGGTCATGAGATGAAAAGGGAAGTTTGATTGATTTAGCTAACGCACAATGGCTACAGGGAGAATTTGATAAGCGAGAAAAAGAACCTAATAAGGAGCGAGAGACAAGTGTGTGAAGAACTTTATTAGAGGGATGACCAAGACAACGATGCCACAAAGAGGACGATGCAAGGCTAGAAGAAAAAGCTTGCTTGGAGCTGGACAATAACGCTGCAAGATAGGATAAAGACCATTTTTACATAGGCCCTGAAAGAAAACAACACCACGTTGTAAGTCACAAATTTGATATCCCCAATGAAAGAAAGTAATACTAACATTAAAATCACGAGTAAATTGAGCGACAGATAAAAGATTTTTATGCAGAGAAGGGACATGAAGAACATCAGAAAGGGGGAAGACAAAAGGACCAGAAGAAAAGGAAAGGTTACCAGAATGAGTGATGGGGAGAGTGTCACCATTACCAACAACAACCTGATCAGAAGCTGCATATGGAGTGCCAGAGTGAATTTTTTGCGCATCACGGGTCATGTGATTTGTAGCACCAGAGTCCAAATACTAGTTAGGGTCTGAAGATGACGTAACATGCATACCAGCGAAAGCACGAGGATAAGAGCACTTAGCTCGAACATGACCAAATTGTTGGCAATTCCAGCATTGAATTGACTGGCGAGAGGGTGGAGGACCCAAAAGACCTTGAGAGAATGAGGAAAGGCGTGGAGCACGGTGGGAAGGCTGGCCTGGGCTAGAGGAACGGTGAACTTGAGATGAACCACAAAAGGGACAAGAGGGTTGGTCACGCAGGCGCGGGTGACGGGGTCCACGGTTGAAGCGGGCAGCAACAAAAGCAGCAGGGGAAGCCACAGGAGTCATCTAAGCTGCTAAGGCCTGTTGCCCTTCAAAAGCAAGAAGACGAGTTCGTAGGTCTGAGAAGGAAGTGAGAAGGAAGGAAGTGGTGGGAAGTTTAAAATTGCCATCACAATCATTTGATAGTCAAAACCCAAATCGCGAAGCACATAAGTAACCATATCAGAGTTGGATATATGTTCCTGGATTGCAGTGAGTTCATCAGCCAAACTCTTGGCATGAGCAAGGTATTCAGAGATGGATTTGGAACCTTTGGTAATAGAGAAGAGATTAAATTTGAGCTAGGCAGAATTGGCAAGGGATTGCTGTGAGAAATTTTGTTTGAGACAATTCCAAATGTCCTTCAAGGTGGAGAACCCAATAACTTATGAAAGAACACTTTCAGACAGTGTAGCACGAAGAATACTAATCAAGCTTTGGTTAGTTTGAAACCAAGAGACATAGTTAGGATTGGCCAAAGACGAAGTAGAAGACTCACACTTATCAGAAGGAGAAAGGGTAGGGGAGGGGCAAGGATGAGAGTCGTCAATAAAACGCCAAAGATTCTGGCCTAGTAAGAAAGGTTTTACCTGGCTTTCCCATACAAGATAATTTGTATCAGATAGTTTGACAGAGACAAGATGGGAGATGTTGGGAATGGAGATAGTGGGAACACTGCTTGAAGCCATCGGGAAGAAAAGTTCTGGCTCTGATACCATGAAAAAACAAAGTTCTCTTATTTATCAAAAACTGATCTTACAATCTCTTTATACATAAGAAATATAAACGTAAACTTATTAGTTACAACAATTAATAATAGCATAACAACTGTAAGCATTATATGCTGGCATTCATTGGTTTTAAACCATCCGTTACTAACCATAATTACGATAATTGCCTAACACAAACAAAATAGGGAAGATATAAAGCCAAAACATGTTGTTGTCTTCGTTTCGCTTCCAGGTAACTTCAACTTTGGCAAAATAATGCACAAAACATTGCGCACTTGGAATTTAATTACAAGGTGGCTGTAGCAAGCGTGCGTGACTTATTCACGCACTCTGGCTGGTAGAATCCAGCGGGTCACTGGTTTGGGCTAGTGACCCGGCTAGGCCAGCTGGGTCCAGCCTAGCCACATTAGTCGAGCTCGGCCCAGCGAAAAAAAAAAATTCTTTAAAAAAATTATTTCAAAAAATCTGTAATTTTCCGCAAATATTTTACCGTATTTTGATCAATATTGATTTTTATTTTTATACTATAAAGATATAAATCTGGTATTGAAATATTTGATTTTTGTCAAAACATAAAAAAATATATTTTATTTTCATGAATACGGCCAAGTCTCTCTAATATATATATATATATATAATCATATTGTATCTTCATAAAAAAATATATATATATATATTAGCATGCATTTTGGCTTTAATAACCAGTTTATTAAAGACACGAGAACTAGGCCAATATTTCAAAATTCAAAAAAAATTATTTTGTTTTTTTCTTTTAAATATCTAGGGTTATGATCTTGTACGTAAGACGTATTCCGGATATTAAAATTCTTTTGTTGACGTTAGAATAGTTAGGTTTTATCTGATAAGATAAAGATATCTTTACCTTAGATAACTTTTCTTAAACCATAGACGGATCAACAACTAGAAAACACAAAAAGACTTTAAATTTTATCAGACAATAAACAATGCAGCGTACCTTAGGTATGTCGTATTTGGGGTGCTAAGAGAACCAGAGGACGAATTGAAAGACCAAAAAGGAATAGGGAAAACCCACGAATAGGGGAACAAAAAAAAACACGCAGGAGAGAGAGATAGAGAGAGCGAGAGATAGATGAAGCGAAAGGTGAGATTGAGCAAAGAAGACCAGTCGGGTTACTGGTTTCACTGGTCTGAAACCAGTAACAGTACTGGGCCGGTCTAATTAGTCTAATTCATTTCAAAAAAAAATTCAGAAAACAACTGAGATTGAGCTGTGCTGGGCCAGGCCCAGCTTGCCCAATCTATTTAGGGCCAAAATTGTGTTTCATAAAACACACCTGGTTTTTTACTCATTTATTTTCACACTTTTTTATTTTGATATCTAGCTAAAAAAAGAACTTTTCGAATATCAAAAAAATTTTAAACAATTTGTTGATTTTTTTGAATTTATTTCTAAGTACCTCTTGTATTTTTAGGTATTTCACTATATAATCAATATGTGAATTTTTATTGTGAAATGCAAATCCAGTGTATGATATATATTTTTTCTTTAAAAAGATAAAAACAATATATGGATGCATTGATTTAAATTTATTTTATTGGTTTATTTATTGAGGTTAGATTCAAGAATACCATTTTTTTTTGCTACGTAATATTTAATAACACTAGAGTTAGAAGTATCCGCAGTTAATATTTATTACCACAAAGTCATGAATATTACAGGTATACCATCAAAGATAAAGCACAACAAACTCTTACAAATTTAAAACAAAACCAAGAATGCATTCTGCCTTAGGAAGGATGCTTAAAAGGTGATAATGTTTTTTTTATTTTGAGTAATCATAATACTATGTTACCATGTTTTTATTGGGTTCTGAAATCCATACATACAACTAAAATGATAAATTTAAGGTAATGTTTGGGAGTCCCTGAGATTTTATTAGATAGATCTAGAGTTGTATTACTTGTATGTGAGTTATGTCACCAAGTGCTCACAAGTAGGGGCGAAGCTAGGAGGAGGTTAGTGGGGGCCTAGGCCCCTGCAAAATTATTAACATTTTATAACTAGACCGAACTCTTTTTTTAAAAAAAAAATAGTGTTGTTTTCCATTAAAAATATAAATCCCTAATTAATAATAATTTAGATTGCCTCATCTTTCTTTGTGAGTGTGGAAGGATGAGTTTTCTCTCTCACTTTAATTCTCTAAAAAATTTAATCGATTTATCAAAGAATAACTGTTTTCGTAGTGTTATTTTATATTTTTTATTTGTGAATTGTTATTTATTGGGTGGTGATATCAGATTTCAATAGTATTGGTGTGTAGGTTCAAGGTTATCTCAGTATTAAACTTTCAAACCTGAATTTTCGTCCTTTCAAGAATGGTATCGTTTGCATAATGTGGCCAACTTCTCACAAGCATAGGTTAACTGTTAATTTTTCTGTCGTTTTCATTTTGTATAGCTTATAAATTGCGTTTCTCAATTTTCTTTCTTAGCTCTGATCCGGACATTGCACCCTTTCTTTTCATATAATATGATTTATTAGCTCCATAGGTTTCAATCACTGAAGCCTTATTTTCTCTTATTTATCAACTTTTTCACAACCCTTTTCACACAATCACATTAACTTTCTTTAGATTTATTGACTCACCTTTTCACTCAAAATATATTTTTTATTATCTTAGCATGTCTTGTCATTTCCAATTTTACTATTAAAATATTTATACTAATATACTTTCTTTTATATTTGTAACGTGTTTAACTTTTAAACTGCAATGCAATCTATTGTTTTTAACACTAATATATATCAAAACAATATAAAAACAAAAAAAAAAAAAATTTTCAAAAATACTTTAAAAATAAATAAATAAATAAACAGCTATGAATGAATATACGGCGGATCAGTCTTCCCTCGAAGTCTCCAGCACCGACTGCTCTTGGCCTCTTTCACTTTACAAGGAATAAGCTTTGCTCCACTAGCCTTGATTGGTGGATGGAAGCACCTAGGATTGTCTGGTGGTATGCCACTTCCATGATTCGACTAGATTTTCAAGATTGGGTTGGTGTTCTCTGTACCAGAAGATTGGTATTCCAACGAACTCAAGCAATGGAAAAGAGATCTTAAGCTTATAGGGTCGTAATTCAGAGTCCACTAGCCTCAATTTTCAAAGTAAATGATTCCTTAAGCTTGATGTTTTAAGTCTTAAAGTAGTGTCAACCATTTTTGGAATACAAGGGTCACTTCAGAGCCAATAATTTCCGAAGACTTGCGTTTACCTAGATCTCTGTAGCGTAGCATTGCTAGCTCTCCCCGTAGACTAATTGTGATGTTAAATAGGCAATTCCTTGAGACGAATATTTTCACATTTCATAACAAAACGAAGTGAGCTCCTTGAAGAAACACGAGCAGCAATGGATTGCATCCCCATGCTCGTTTTCTGCTTCATTTCATTTCTGATTGTAAGAACAGCCACACCTACTGACACCATAAACACAGCCCAGTTCATTAAAGATGGAGACACTATAGTTTCAGCTGGCGGGACCTATGAATTAGGATTTTTCAGCCCCGGGAAATCCAAAAGCCGATACTTGGGGATATGGTATGGCAAAATATCTGTCCAGACTGCAGTTTGGGTTGCCAACAGAGAAACTCCACTTAACGATTCATCGGGAGTCGTAAGGCTTACCTACGAAGGACTTCTTGTGCTTCTCAATCGTAGTGGAAGCATCATTTGGTCTTCCAACACATCAACACCTGCTAGGAATCCAGTTGCGCAGCTTTTGGATACAGGAAACCTTGTTGTCAAAGAGGAGGGTGATAATAACATGGAGAACTTCTTGTGGCAGAGTTTTGATTATCCAGGCAACACACTAATACCGGGCATGAAGGTAGGACGGAATATCAAAACTGGCATGGACTGGTACGTGACATCATGGAAGTCACCTGATGATCCTTCCAGAGGTAATATTACAGGCATCCTTGTTCCTGAAGGATATCCGGAGTTACTACTGTTGGAAGATTCGAAACCGAAGCATCGAGCTGGGCCATGGAATGGCTTGCAGTTCAGTGGCATGCCTCAAGTAAAACCAAATCCCGTGTACATATTTGAATTTGTTTATAACGAGAAGGAGATATATTACACAGAGCAACTTCATAATAGCTCAAGGCATTGGAGGGTCGTCTTACCTCAGAGTGGTGATATCCAGCACATCCTCTGGATCGAGCAAACTCAAAGTTGGCTTCTTTATGAAACAGCAAATACAGATAATTGTGAAACTTATGCACTCTGTGGCGCAAATGGTATCTGTAGCATTAACAACTCTCCGGTGTGTAGCTGCTTGAAAGGATTTGTACCAAAAGTTCCTAGAGACTGGGACAAGACAGATTGGTCAAGTGGTTGCGTTAGAAAGACAGCACTAAATTGTTCCAGAGATGGGTTTCGGAAGCTCTCGGGTGTGAAGATGCCGGAGACAAGAAAATCATGGTTCAACAGGAGTATGGACCTGGAGGAGTGCAAGAACACATGCTTGAAGAACTGCAGCTGTACTGCGTATACAAACCTGGACATCAGGGATGGAGGAAGTGGTTGCTTGCTTTGGTTCAATGATTTGATTGATATGAGAACTTTCCTTCAAAATGAGCAAGACATTTTTATACGGATGGATGCATCAGAACTAGGTATGAATTTATCCTCAACTAGAAAAGTCACTCTTGCTCTTTTTTTTTTATTAAAATTTGAAATATTTTCAGAAAGAAAACCAGTAAGATAAAGCTACTGGCAAAAGGTTTAAGAATATTAAAACCAAGCTATATAGTCTGTGAGCGTATCTAGACCTTTCCTTGCGAGGCTATCATCAGCAACAGAGTTTCCTTCTCTTAAAATATGGCTAAAAGAAACCTGATTAAGACCCTTAAGCATCATAGAGTTGATACTTTTTTTTGCTTTACATCGAAATGATTTTTTTTTCCAAATATATATTCTAGTTATCTTTCAGATAACTAGAAATCAAATTCATATAACATGATCCTTGAGAGTACCTTGTATATATGCTTGTGTTGATAGCATAATTTATTATTTGGCATGAAAGTACTTGAAATTTTCAGGGAAAACAAACACACAAACAACTAGATTAGTCACTTGGTGTTGGTGACATGATGGATTGTTTTTCTCCTACCCAAAATGATACTGTTTTATAATGAGTAGAAAACTTTCCACCCTTAATAACTAACGAAACAAATACAATGGGCATTTGGCATTTCCTCTTTTTAACACCAGTTTTTTCTCTACCATGTTATAGATAACGGTGGCTCTGCAAGGGTTAATACCAAATCCAAAGTGAAGGAAAGGATCGTAGTATCCACTGTGTTGTCCACTGGAATTCTGTTTATTGGCATATGCTTGGTCTTGTATGTTTGGAAAAAGATGCCGAAGAAAAGTAGTAAGTATTCACACCATCAAAATCTAACTATTCTGTTGTCCACTGGAATTCTGTTTATCGCCCCATTCCGTTGTGTTTGATGCTATAAAAATCTTGAGTTTACCAGCTAATAGAGATCCCTTGTCTTTCTCTTTCTTTCCCCCCAATCCATAGAAGTTATGCTGACAGGAAAAATGCAAAGAAGATCAAACAACAATGACATGAAGGATGAACTAGAATTACCCTTCTTTAACATGGATGAGTTGGCTTCTGCAACAAATAACTTTTCCAATTCCAATAAACTAGGAGAAGGGGGTTTCGGACCTGTTTATAAGGTAATAATTATCCATAAACAGTCATGCAATATAGCTTCTGAGTTTTCATGGTACAAACTCCAGGCACCAATGGAGTTCTGTGGTATTGAAATTGTTCCACTACGGAACCAACCTTTTTCTAGCATAAAAGGATGACTGATTGGAAAGAATTCCTGAACAGATACAAGCTGCATGAATTTCTCTAAGAATTCAGCAGACATCGCATGATTTGCTTATGATGCTGAGTAATTATTTACAGGGAACATTAACAGATGGACGAGAAATAGCTGTCAAGAGGCTCTCTAAGAATTCAAGACAAGGACTTGAGGAGTTCAAAAATGAAGTCCAACATATTGTGAAACTTCAGCACCGGAATCTAGTGAGGCTTCTTGGATGCTGTATTCAAAGTGATGAAACGATGCTGGTCTACGAGTTCTTGCCTAACAAAAGCTTGGACTTCTATATTTTTGGTATGAATCTCACAAAACCTTTTCAAAAAGTCACTCCAATTTTTCAAATTTAGCACTATTAAGCTTCTATTAATTGTTCTACCATCTATTGAGCTTCCATAAAGTAGTTTTCCTCAATTTCATTCTCACAAATTCTGCCATGTATGTGTTTGTAATTGTAACACAAAAACTCATTGGTAGTCACTTACCACTCATCAACTGATAAGAGCCATAATGGATTGACTTGGGCAGATGAGACTCATAGCTTGCTGCTAGATTGGCCTAAGCGCTACAACATCATCAACGGGATTGCTCGAGGACTCCTTTATCTTCACCAAGATTCCAGACTAAGAATAATCCACAGAGATCTGAAAACCAGCAATATTTTGTTGGATGACGAAATGAATCCAAAAATCTCAGACTTTGGCCTGGCTAGAAGTTTTGGAGAAAATGAAACTGAAGCCAATACTAATAAAGTGGCTGGAACGTAGTGAGTGTCTTCATCTCCATCATACGCATTTTATCTTCATAGTCTGCAAATGGAACTTAAAATTCTATGAATACTTGCAGTGGTTACATATCTCCAGAGTACGCAAATTATGGACTCTACTCGCTAAAATCAGACGTCTTCAGCTTTGGAGTATTGGTGCTAGAGATAGTGAGTGGCTATAGGAACAGAGGATTCAGTCACCCAGATCACCACCTCAACCTTATCGGGCATGTAAGTGTGAAAGTTACGTCAATTTGACTGTTTCATTTCAATAAATTCTAGAGTGCTTTTGTTAAGTACCAGATGCGTGCACATGCTTATGAGACATGAACACTTCAAATACTTGAAGAAAAACTGAAGAAATTTTGAAAAACAATTTGGAAAACAGAATTTGCATGAATAGATAATGTGTTCTTAATAGCATGGTTTTGTTTATCAGGCTTGGATGCTGTTCAAGCAAGGCAGGCCTCTGGAACTGGTTGCGGGATCAGGAGTTGAAACACCCTATTTGTCTGAAGTCCTACGTTCAATTCATGTGGGGCTGTTGTGTGTGCAAGAAAATACAGAAGATCGACCAAACATATCACATGTGGTTTTGATGTTGGGTAATGAAGATGAATTGCCTCAACCTAAACAACCAGGTTTTTTCACTGAAAGAGATCTTGATGAAGCAAGCTATTCATCGAGCCAGAACAAACCACCTTCGGCAAACGGATGCTCGATTTCAATGTTAGAGGCAAGATAGATTGCTTTTATATTCGATAGATGTCCTAGTTGCAGAACAGCAATTACGGACAGAAGCAAGTCAAATAAATGCTTCTAAAGCTTAGAGTCTCTATGAAACGTGAAGAAATTGAAGACAAGTATCTTCATGTAATCCAAGAGTTGCAGCTACATTTATGAATCATGGAGAGGGGACTCCAGATATTTCTCTTACTTGATGTTCATGTATCATCAAGATGTGCAAGTAAAAGCTCAAGTTAAAGTTAATTAATATGATCATGAGTTGAGCAAGAAATTTATTAATAAGAATATGAGATTGTCGCTCGAGGAATCGTTTGAGTTAGACTCTATTATTTATTAATAAAAACATTAGTATCTTGGAAATAGCAAGTCATGTTGAATGACTACTAAGTTGAGGTGACCAGCACCGAGAAAAAAAAAAAACAAAGTGGTGTGGCTTCCATATGAACTAGATGGTGGATATATCTTTTCTTGTCATAATTTTATATTCGTGATGTTTGAAAGGTTAATAATAATTATGATTTAAAATATTTTTTATTTAAAAATATTTTAAAAAAATATTTTTTTATTTTTAAAAAAATATTTTTTTTATATTAGCATATCAAAACAATTTATCATGATTATTTAACCAAATATTTATCATATTAGAATGGTTATTAGAGATAATAATTGTACATCAAGTATTGTATGTCACACAATCTAGTAGTTGGGTTATGTTTCTACATGATTTGATCATTGTCAAAGAGGCTGGATGTGGTGCGTGAGTGAAGGGTTCACCTACCCCCATTATTTTTGATTTATTTTGTTGATAATATAATCATTTTAAGTACTATAAAACAAAGATATTTATTCAAGAAATATAATCATAGTTATGATTACATAAAAAATTTGTTATGAGCCGATTCAAGGAATCATCAAAATGGCCTAGAATAAATAACCCAAGTGGAGGTAATGACCTTTGAAATTCATTTTTCGTGTATTTAACCTACTTTTTCTCTTTTCCCAGGATTTTAAAAAAATAATAAAAAAAAAAAAGAGAAGAAGAAGTCAATCGACTAATGCTCAACTGACGTGTTTATTATATTTCCTCTCTTTCATGACTCACCTATCAATTAACTTTCTCTTAACCAATTTCACACATTTAAATTAACTTCCTTTTGACTCATTTAGTTAATTTTTCACTCAAAATATAATTTTTTTATGCTAGATATTTATAACATGTAACTTTAGACACTATCAAATTTAACAATTTTATCAATGGTACTTTTCATCATTATTTACTCTCATAGTCTATCAATATGTATTTTACTAACAGGATTATGAACAGAAACATTCCTTCAGAAAAACCCTTATTATTAATTTATGATTTGTTGATGAATTCATTGTTAATAAATTTACCGATGGATTTATAGACGGACAAAGCTCGCCAAAAAAATCTATCCATTTTATCTTATCAATAAATCTATCGATAAATTTAATATATTACCAACAGAAAAATCATATATAATTTCATTGGTGCTTTTATTTATCCGTCAGTAAATATAGTTTATCGCCAATAGAATAATATCTGTAATTTCATCAGAGAGTTAATAGTAGCAATAGTATTTACAGTAATTCTTTCCAACTCTTTGAAATATAATGATGGAAGTGTTCAGTCAGTAACCCCGTCAGTAATAAATTAAATTATTTTTAAAAACAAATGAATTGAACAAAAGTAGAAAAATAATTAAAATAAATTAAAACCAAATATATAAAAAGAAATTCTAAATAATATAAAAATTAAATATTTATTACAAATTTAAATATTTTTAGATTCAAATACAATAAATCTAAAATAAAGATGGCGATGAAGGAGGAGAAGGCTGGTTATCACCAAGATCGTAGGGCCAATAAAAAGCACATGGATGACTCATATGTGATTCCATCTTCATTACCACTCGATGAAATTTTTTATAATCCATAATGAGTCATTTATATTTTTTATTAAGATGGGTCGTCTGATCCTGTACTCAATTGTTTAACAAATTAACAAAAAAATAATATATTTTAAAAAATTAAACAATTTCTATTTAAAAAAAAATATTTAGTAGCACCTCCCACATACAGGAGGCTACAAAAAAATTTTAAACCTACAAATACATAACATATATGATACAAACCAATTGATTTTATTCGATTTATTCCAACAAATTAGAATAATTTAATTTCACACAAAATTCTCATTTTCTAAGTGGTAATATATATAATCCTAAATATGCAAAAAAATAATCTAAATTTACAAAAATTCAAAATAATAATTCAAATTAATCCTACATATTTAATTAAAATTGAACAACAAAATTGAAAGAAAAAAAATAAAATTCAACAAAATAATGAAAAACGTATTTCAATAACAACTAAAATTGAACACAATTATTTCTAAGTGGTAATATTTGTGATCCTAAATTTACAAAAAAACATTATTCTAAATGAAATAAATACAAAATAATAATTAAAAATCCACAAAATAATGCAAAAATTATTTCAATAACAACTAAAATTTAACACAACTATTAATTCATAAAATTATTAAGAACATAAAATTGAACAAAAATAATGACCTAAAACAAATAATGCTAAAAAAAAAAGCACACAAATAAAGAAGAGAAAAGAATGAAAAAGTCTTACCTTTATGGTGTAGTTAGTTTCGGTTGAGAATTTGAAAAAAAAAGAAGGAAAAGAAAAAGAAAATAAATGAAAAGAGATTGTTAAAAAAAAACAAAACAAAAAATAAGAAGAAAAATGAAGAAAAACAACATACTTTGGGATGAGAAAAGAAGATAGAGAAGATAATATAAAAGAGAAGAAGAGAGAGTAAGAACGGAGAAGAATGAAGAAGATGAAGCTTCACTTGCTATGCTTGTGATCTTTTATATTAGGTTTTACTGATAGAATAAGCAGTGAAATATTAAATATTAATATATTTAAAATTTCAGACAGTGATTCTGTCAATGAAGTTAAGTTGAAATTTTCATTTCACATAAAAATTTTCAGAAACCCTCTAAATACTAATGACATATTAATGACGTCTTTTTATTCCATCAATGGTATCTTTGATAAAATAGTAAACAATCAATAGTTAAAAAAAAAAAGCATTTTGTAGGTGATTCCATTGGCAAAAAACAAACATTAATTATCAGTGTTTTGAGAAGTGAACAGTGTCAGGGAGAATGAGAACAATTCCTGTAGTCTTTGAAATATATCAACGAAAACATTTCATCAGTATACCCGTATGTAATAAATATCGTGAACAATACCAGGAAGAAGAGGAATAATTCCCTTCATCACTAGAATATACTGACAAACACATTATGTTGATATTTCCATCAAAGTAAAAACAATGTCTGATGCTAGATTTGATCTATATCCCTTATCTATCCATCTTGCAAATACTTAAATTCATAATTGTACCCATGATATAATAACACTAGTTCACATTAAAATAATAATAAAAATATTTACTTGTCATTCAATATTAAATTAACATCATTGTCATTACATTGAACTGAATTTTGTCCATAAATATTACATTATAGTAAATATGATTAAGAGTGATAAGTCTGATTTGTTCTTTAACTAATTCTATAAATGAAGGAACAAAGAAGAAAGATCTCAAAATGAGAAGTTAAAAAGTTATATTTTATTTCTAAAAGTTCTTAATACTTATATGAAACATCATTATATTTTCGGAACAACCCTCCAAGTCTAGGAAAATACTAAAATGACATAATTGAGACCTAAATAAATAACTTTATCCAAAAAACTAAGCAAATAATAAATAACACATATGTTTTACTTATAAAACACACACAGAAATTAAAACAACCATAACTTCTTGCATATAACTCCAATGCATGCATGGTTAAATAATCTAAAAACATGACATTCTATACTTGAAATTTTCAATGCAATATGTTTGTAAAAATTCAGACGCAAATGGGCCCATAGGCTAACGGCAAATCTAAACTCTTCAAAACTCTCAAATCATGACTTAGGTTTTATTTGAAAAAAAAAAAACATATTTGAATCATTTCCATTCAACTTACAAGCCTCTAAATTCATCAAAGTTTCAGTCGTGTTAATTTGACTTGCTAAGATACTTTATAAGTGTTTCACTCGAGCTCTCGTCATTGGACTATTTGCATGTCTATACATAATAGAATCAACCCTTTTTATATTAAAATTGTGATGTATATTAAAAAAAAATTAAAGAAAAAAATATATTTTTTAATTTATTTTTAAAATATTTAAAGTTTAAACAAATAGGGAAAATAATTTCTTGTAGACTATGAGGCTACAGCTAATTTACCATCATGAGGAGTATGCTTTACAACTCAAAAACATCATTTCGAAAGCGTTAACGTTGTGGACTGTGTGCCTTATGAGGTAACTACCCTTGCAACGCTCGGAGGCTCTTACTTGCTCATAAGACAAGTTATTTTCATATATATATATATAAACCCTGAAAAGCCAAGAGTCAAAACCAATAAACATAAAAGCATAAAAAAACCTAATTGTTTTTTAAAAAAAAACTACAATAAAAATAAAACTAACTTTTAAAAATCTTAAAAGTGAAAAATATCATATTCATAAAGTCTCCTAGTGGGAATATGTCTTAAATAATGGAATATAATTTGTGCAATATTCTAGTGTTTCGATTTTTTTCTTTTAATTTTCAGAATTTTTTATATTTTTTTAATGAGTTAGTTCAGGTTTTTTAGATTGTTCCAAGTTTTTAATTTTTAATTTTTTTTCATTTCTTAGTCTTCTCAGGTTTTGTTTAACTTTTTGAAAAATTAATTCTTTTTGTGATATAAGGGATAATATTTTTATCTAAAAAGTGACAAGAAATAATAAAGAAAGAAATATAAATATATATATACAAGCATTTATGATAATAGTGAAGAATTATTAAGAAACAAAAACACATGTAAGAATATTATAAATATTAAAATGCAGTTACATATATCATCCCTGATGATAAATAACCATTGCACAATACATCAAAAAAATCAAAAATCAAAGTTTGCAAGTACAGTAAAAACAAAGAAAAAGGGTTTTTAATACAGAAAAAAGAAAAAAAGAAAAATTTCAGAAAAAATATAAAATCTAAAATCCATAGTTTTTAGAACCAGTCTGAGTTCCAGGTTTTGACCGGATCGTCTTGGTCAATTTAAAATAATAATAATAATATTGTTGTTTTAGTATAATACAAAAAGTCAACGAGTTACAATCAAGTTTTTAACTAGGTCTTGTCGGGTTGCCAAATCAACTTATTGGGTCAGCCGAGTCATACTAGATTTTGTTTTTATTTTTTTTTCAATCCAGTCCAGTTTTAATTTCGAGTCGGCTGGATCTCGGATCAATTGAGTCTCGGATGATGGGTTGAATTTCAAAACTATATTAAAATAAATTATGACACGCTGGAACGGTGTCAAAACTATGCTAAAATCCAATTCTCATTAATTTTTTAATAAACCCACACCCGTACAGGTTTTATAACAGTGGTTTTAAGCCCTCAATTTTGTCTGAAGGAATCTTTGTCTTGGCACCGCTTCATTTACGTCCTGACAGTCATTACCTCTCACTTATAATAACAACCTTAACCATTTCCGACAAAACCACAAAACCATATATATTATTTCCTTCCTCCCTTCTCTCTACAGTTTCAGTACAAAATGGCAAATAAGAAGAAGAAGGAGGAGGATCTCAGAGTAACTTCTTGTTCAACGTTCTTCGTTCTTCTCTCTTCTTCCTTTAATTTGGCTATAATTAATTAGGGTTCTTAATTTAACAGGCGGTTGTTGCAGAATACAAAGTCTCCATGCACTGCAATGCATGTGAAAGAACCGTGGCCAAGATCATATCAATGTTCAAAGGTAAAAAAAATAAAAATAAAATATTTGATCTCTCTCAAAATTAAAATTGACTTGAACATTTATCATCGTACGTGCCCATATATGCTATGTGAAACAATTATTTGATGCTATTTGTCGTTGTTTTTCAGGGGTGGAGACCTTCAGAACAGATATGAACAAACACAAGGTGGTGGTAACAGGCAGAATCGATCCACAAAAACTCTTGAAGAAACTAAAGAAGAAGACAAGGAAGGAAGTAGAGATTGTAGCCAACAAAAAGGAAGAAGAAGGATCAAAAGATACGTCTAGTACAGAAGAAATTAATGTGGCCTCAGAGTCATTTACACAACAATACCCTCCAATATTCTTTGATTGTTGTAAAAATAATGATTTGTTGATGGCTTTTAGTGATGAGAATCCAAACGCATGTTCAATCATGTAGGAATAATGCGCTGGAGAGTTTTTGAAACTCTTTTTTTTTTTTTGGGTGTGTATATATATATATATAACTCTCTTTTTTATTATTATTAATTTTGATCGATTAGTTAATTTCTTTCAATAGTTCGAACCCTCATTTTAATTTCATGTGAAAAATTAATTTTATTGACGTGTTAAATCGTGTTAAATGGAACAACGTAAGAGCCATGAAACTACTGTATATAATTTAAGGTTTCGATGAGTTAATGTTTTAAAAGAAATACACAGCGCAATCATTGTTCTCTCATGCAACCGCCATGCCTAGCTAGCATTGAAATTTTGAATGTTTTGGTCACTTGAATATCGTGCAAGAAAAATCATGTTAAATTAAAATCTTTCCGATACATATATAATGCATTTGGGATGTTTTTTAAATTGTTTATAAAAATACATTTCTCCATCAATATAATATATCTGCAGGTTCATATCATGTTTTATGACATGATATCTAGAATGAAATAATAATATCTATTATTAAATTTAATAATTTTACTGATAAAAATTTATGTTGGTATTTTACACTCACAGCTTGTTGATATATATATTACCGACGGGCTCATGGTTTGAAGCAGTCCATCAAAAAAACTCTTGTCAAAAATTGATAGTTTGTTGGTAAGTTTGTTAGTAATAAATACACTAATAAATTTACAGACGGACAAAGCACGTAAAAAAAAAAAAAAACATTACCCGCTTTATTCTGTCGGTATCTTCATTGATAAATTTAACATATCATTGACAGAAAAACCTTATGTAATACCATCAATGTTTTTATTTGTCTGTCGGTAAATAAAATATATCACAGACAAAATACCATTTTTAATTTCATCGGTGAGTTAATAGTAGTAATGATATTTGCAATAATTTTTTTTTAACACTCTCTCTAGAATATACCAACATAGTTGTATTGTTAGTAACCCTGTTAGTAATATTTTAAAATATATATTTTAAAAAAAATATTGAACAAAAATAGAAAAACAATTATTTAAAATAATATAAAAATCAAATATTTATTACAAATTTAAATATTTGTACGTTCAAATACAATAAATTTAAAATGGAGGTGGCGCTGGAGGATGAGAAGGTTGGTTGTCACCGGAACTATAGGGCCAATTAAGGGGTCAAGTGCTTGGAATCGATTGTGACCATCCAATGATAGAAACACTACAAGTAGTCCACAAAATTCTCGATCATAGTGTTAGTTTTTAAAATTATACTAAATTTGAAAATGACATTTTATAAATTCTTCATAATTTTTCTATACAATTTTTTTTATATAGTTTTCTAAATAAACAAATGAACAATACCATTATTTTTCTTTTATATACAACATGTTTTCACAATGAAAAGATTTTAAATTATGATTTTTTATTTTTATATTTAGCTAGTATCATAAATTTAATAAAAAGAATTTTTTGAAATATCTTTATAATTAGTTATGTCATAAATTTAATATAAAGAATTTTTTGAGTTAACGATATAACTTTTTCATGCTAATCTTTAATTTAAATAAAATAAAAGTAATATTCTACAGTTAGATTATCATAAATACAAAATATTAAGATAATCATTACAAATCATGATTTTTATTTCTATGAACAAATATTTAAAATTTTAATGTATTTTTATATTTTGGAGAAAACATTTGTCTTCATTATTTTGACCAAATGAATACATTTTTTCAATTTTTTTTAATTGAAAACAAAAACTAAAGAAATTAAAAAGAAAGAAAGAGAAACTACTTTTTATGTTACTAAACGCATCCTTAAGTTTTTCAATAACCGATCCCAATATATTTTCTTCAAAGAATACTTATTGAGAGTCATTGCACAATATCTTTAGATATTAAATTAGATTTAGGTTATGTTTGATTAGATTTTTATAAATTGATTTCATTTTTTTATTTTTTTATTAAAAAAAAATTATAAGTATATTTGGTTAGAAATAATTTTGGACTTAAACAAAAAATTAAATCAAAAGTTATCTTAACTTATGGATTTAAACTTATACTACGTACAAAAGAGTTATTTTAAGATAATAAAGAAAAAAAATTGTTTTGGATAGGTAAAATTATATTAGCTTATTTTTATCATAAATTATTTGTAAAAGGTATTTTTTTAATTATAAATTAAAATTAAATTAAAAAATCAGCTAAAGTATATTCTTACTAAAAATCTGTCATTTTATGCATGGTTATTAAACTCACGAATTGACTTGTAAAATCATATAATTTTACGAGTTAACACAACACAATTATAACATGTGAAATCAGGTAAAAAACTTGAAAATCAGCGAATTCAATAACTCAGATCGAATTTACCAAGTTTGACAAAATTAACAAGATTCATTGCCTCTTCTCAGTCCTCTACATCCCGTTTGTCTCACGGTTTCCGGTATCTAGTCCTCTCCTCTTTATTTTTTATCTGAATGTCTCCATCTTTCTGATCTCCAATATACAAAACACCTATGTTCATGGGCACCCACCCACCACCAGTGAAGTGCAACAATAACTAGAGAAGAATAGATTTGAGAAGAATAGATTTTTTAGGGTTTTCTTTTTTCCTCCATGATAACTGAGATTGTTGAAAAAAAAAACTTGAACCAGATGTAGAATATGAATACACAATTCATGAAGAAGGAAGCTAAAGAAATGCTCATCTAAGGGCTAACGCCTAACGGGAAAATCCTGAACACTGTCTTTAATAGCTGCTGATTAATTCGAGAACAAGAACCATGGCACTCGATGCAGCCTTCTCCCACTTTTGTCCTAACAGCAATAGCCTAGGTAATGGTTGGTGGTAAATGGTGGTCTTGAGTCTTGACTTTTCTAGATCTTTGATTTTTTCTTTTTGAATAGGTGTGGACCGTGTGGTTGTTGAACAATAATATTTAAGGGCATCCTTGGTTGGCGTGTAAATAATTAGGCATGTATGGCAAGGTTGTCAAAAACGCTTTTTTGACACGACACGGAACATTCAATTTAAACTCGACTCGTAAACTCGAATCGTAAAATTATAAAATCGAAAGTAAAATTTTTTAACTAAAAATCGTAAAATCGAAAGTAAATTTTTTTAAACTAAAATCGTAAAATCGCAAGTAAAATATTTTAAACAATACAAATATCCAAACATATTTAACATAGTTTAGACATGAATTGTTTTCTTATGAAATACTTTTATTTAAACATAGTTTTTCTAATTAGCAATTCTGATTACTCAGCATCTTTTGCTCCAATAAGTGTTTTTTAATTAGCAATTCTGAAAATAAACTTGAGAGTTCACAGAATAAGCAACCTCCATTTTTTTACCATCCATGCTAAAACTAATATTCTTCGAATCATTATTACAACCATTTTAAATTCCTTTAGCTTTTATCAATTCGAAGTTTGTTTCTTTCACAGAATAAGTCTTCCATTCCATTATCATCAATCGTCAATAAGTCTTCCTTAATCTATCTACGCAGTCTTCGATCAAAATGATTTTCTTGCAGCAAATTACAATCACAAGTTCCATGGGAACTGAATCAACTGATCACAAAATACATTAAAAAAAAAACATTCAGCAGAACTAATCAATGGGAAAACGATAATTCAATTTATTTTCCATCCACATCATTGATAATACAATTGATTCAATTGAACATTCAAGCTCAAAAGGCATTCCAAACAGGTGCAGTTTTACAACAAAAGGCATTCGATTCCCAATCACCGATTCACAGCAAACCCAGAAGATGAACATAGATTCACAACAAACCTAGAAGATGAACATAGATTCACAGCAAACCCAGATCATTTTTTATCTCTAATCACCGATTCACCACCATTAGACAGAAAAAAACAAAGCTTGGGTTCCCAATTCGTACCTTCGTCTCGCTCTGGAGTGTGAGACAGAGAGGGGATGATTGGATGAAGGGGATGACTCTGGAGTCAGGGAGGGTGTGACCGTGTGAGACTGAGACAAGGACGATGAAGTCACAGGGGGTGACCTTGAGACAGGGACGAAGACGAAGATGAAAAAGACGAGATCGGCTAGTCAGGCACTCGGGTGGGATTTGCGAATTTGGGAAAGAAAAGAGATTACTATTCACTGCCCTGACTTTATTTGGTGCCTAAGTGGCTTGTTGCATTTCTAATTTTCCATCGCAATTTCACACTTTAGCCTTCGCAGGACATTTTGCTAAACTCGGGAAAACGTAATGTTTTTAACGTTTTTTACGAGTCAATCGGTTTTTCTACGAGTTTGACCGAGTCAACCCGATTTTACTGGTTTTCGAGTTTTAACCCTGATTCTAGACGTTTTCTGTATTTTGACTCGTAAAATCAGATGATTTTACGAGTCAAAACGCATTTTTAACAACCATGATGTATGGTATCTTATTTTTTAAGAGTAAATATCCAGCTCAAAACAAAAATTTCCTCTAAATATCATAATGTTTTTCATTAATTAGTAGAAAAAATTACGTACAGCTTCTGGTTTTTATGATTTTACTTGTTAAAGATCATTTGTAAATATCTAATGGTTTCAACAAATAATTAATCAAATAATTAAATATATAAATGATTCATCTAAGCTTTAACGGAAGTGATCCCATAATAATTAAAAAATTACATGATTTCATGATTTTATTGATTCTTGAATTGCTTCAACACTAATAAATTGTTTGTTTTAAAGTTATTAATTATTAGTTAATAAAAAATTATTTAAATTATATATGAACTTATATTTGAACCATGTATTTTAAAGTATTTGAACTACGGATGAATTTTTATTTGAACAGTGTATTTTAAGGTAATTAAACTCTATATTAAAAAAATTCTTGTAATTTTATAATTTTATAATTTTATAATTTATTTTTACAATCCAAATTTATTTTATATTTTTCATATCATTTTAAAAATACATTTTTAACATTCTTGATTTCATGTTGGCACTTGAGCACTAGCCCACGCAATGCCAAGAGTGTCATTTGAAACATCGCCCCCACCATCATTTGTAGTGGATAATAAAAAAATCAAGAGAAAAGCCTTAGCCATTAGCCAATCGACAAGGGAATTCCACAGACCAAGAAACACAAGCTGACTTCATTATCATATATAATGTGTTCGCCACAAACTGGATCCTTCGAGAGTTTCCATGCGCACTTAAAAAGCGAAGCCATTATTGTGACAATCTGGTTAAAACGACTCCCTTCAAACAATGAAGGAAGCTATAATAAAACATGAAAAACAAATTAGGAAACAAATCTAGAGCAGTGAAAACAAATTACGAATGCTTCGCTAACCTTGTTTGGAAATATAGTTGTAATTACTTTTTAAAATATTTTTTATATTAAAATATATTAAAATAATTTTTTTTATTTTTTAAAAATTTATTTTTAAAATCAGCGCATTAAAACTATTTAAAAGATAAAAAAATTAATTTTTAACATTAAAAAATTTTAATTCTTTTAAAATACAGATTGATTTATATTTCCAAATGGACTCTTATTAAAATTATAAAGTGACAGCATAATAGGTTTGTTTGAGCTAGGGGTGAGCAAAACCGGTTCGGTTCGGTTTTTATCAAAAAAAGTAACCAAACCGAAATTTTTTTTTTTTGGGAAAAAAAAACCGAAACCGAACCGAAACCGGTTCGAACCGGCCGGTTTCGGTTCGGTTCGGTTCGGTTTTTTTAGGGGAAAAACCGGCTTGGCTCGGTTTTTCGGTTTTGGCTCATTTTTTTCCGGTTTTGGCTCTGTTTTTCCCGGTTTTGGCTCGGTTTTTCCGGTTTTAGCTCGGTTTTTCCGGTTTTGGCTCGGTTTTTCCGGTTTTGGCTCGATTTTTTCCGGTTTGGCTCGGTTTTTTTTCGGTTTTTTTTTCGGTTCGGTTCGGTTCGGTTTTTTCGGTTTTATAAGCCTAAAACCGATACCGAACCGAACCGGTCGGTTTTTTCAAAATTTTAATCGGTTTAATCGGTTTTTTTTTTCGGTTCGGTTTTTTCGGTTATTTTTTTCTCGGTTTTCTCGGTTTTTTCGGTTTCTCGGTTTTTTTGCTCACCCCTAGTTTGAGCCATATATTGGTCTGTTACGGGGCTTAATTTTTTTTTGTGGGTTTTGGCAGCAAAGATTACTAGTTTCGTAAAGATTAATGTTCAAAATCCTTTGATCACAAGAACTTTCAAGTATTGTAGCTCCACAAGAAAAGGGGGTTGACGGCTATATTTATGTGCTTGTTTTTGAGAAGTTTCCATGTTGTAAAAGGAGAGAAATAGAGATCGCAACAAAGAGGAACATTCTTTGTTTTTTGTTTTTTTTTCATATTTTGCAAGGATTTTATGCTATTCAAGGAAGCTTAAAAGGTTAAACTTAAAAGGGCAGCAACTAAGGGAATTAATTCAGCAATTAAAACTCCAAGTTTTCCTGGCTTCTTTGGACACCAAAGTGGCTATAACAATCCTAGACATTCTGATTTCGGCTCCAAGGAGTTTCTAAGCATGGAGGACATTCATTTTGGGTTATTTAAGTTGTTTCATACTAAACTAATTTATTATTTGGATTTGTGTTATTTTTATTACTTTTCTTTAATTTTAAAATTGTTTTATTTTTAAATTGGGTCCACGACAGCCCATCATTAATTGTTTGCTTATTAAATATTTTAGGTTTTAGTTTTAGTTGGATTATTAGGGTTTATTAGGGTTATTTAATTAGACTGTTTAAATGTTTATACACTGCAAATTTCAGTAGCCTTGTTATTTAAAAAAAATCGGTATGTTTGTTTCAGAGTAAGATTTATCTCTTTGTTTATCAAAGAACAATCGAATATATCAAAGTTTAACAAACTTTACAGCGTTTTTTATATACTTGTGGTTTGTGGTTTATAAAATTAATGAGTCCAAGTTTATAATACCGTTGATTTTTTTATTTAAATAATCTTTGGGTCAAGATTCTTTTAACAATTTAATTTTTAATTTTTTTACTTTATTATCTATTTCATTAGCGTTTTAAGAGTCTCTATAATCAGGATTCATATCATACATATGAATGGAGGAAACATGTCTAGGAAGAATTCCCATCTGATAAACTCAAGCCTATCAACACTTTCTCATGATTCCACTTTTTTAACAAGTCAATTGGTGAGAGAGCAATGGATCATTCGGCTTTATATCACCAGAAGGACTCAATCCAACCTCTAATCTTTTCTGGACCCGCTTCATAATAAATCCAAAAATGCATTCTTTTTCCACTATTCAACGCCCTATTATTTGATGAGATGTTTCTCACTTCAACTGATACAAAACCACCCGCATCAATTCCCACATGGTTATCACTCAAATCACCATGCTTTACATCCCTCCTCGTATCAAATTCAACAACAGATTTTGGGCTATTCTTCTTGAATCCTAAATAAAGCCCAAATAGATTATTATCAAACATGCCCAAATTTCCAGGATTTCCTTCAAAAAGCTTGATGGGTTGCTTGTACATGACGCGTCCAGCACTTGAACTCACTGAGTGAGTTGGAGGCAAGAATCATTACCAACAACCTTTGACTTGAGTTGGTAATTTAGCATTTTCAAGTGGAAAATCCTGAGAGTTAGCATTGTTAAGCAAGTGAACCCGTTTACAAGTAGGTGACCTTTTCTTTTTATTGTTTGTAGAACGTAGAAACCAGAGAAGGAAAGTAAAGAATACGGGGGAGGTGGGCATGGAGGTTGTGAAAACTAAATACGTTTACTCCATTCTGAAACTCTTTTGATTTCTTTGACTCACTTTCTCTGAGCGTATTGAGGAAGTTAAAAGAGAAGGAAAGTGTTTTCCAAGCTACGGGGAAAACATTTTCCTTTTGGAAAGGGTTATTTTTTTCATCTGTGAATCACTTTTCATTGACCATTTTCCAAGAGCTCACCAAACATGAAAAAGTTCAGAAAATGGTTTCTACAAAACAAGGCCTAAAGTTGGTGCTTTTTATACATGTTGCTGTAACACTGCACTGTTTGCTACAATAATTTGTTGTAAGAATGCAAAATTAGTGTTTCCATTTTCTTTACGATGACATAATCTCCAGGGCCTCTCTTCTTTGTCCAAGAATATTGAATACTGTTGCTGCAATGTGAGATGGTGTGAGACCAGCTTCTACCAACTGATCAGCTGGTGATCCATGGTCAATGTACCTATCAGGAAGAACAACTGGTCGCCACTGCAAAAGATTTTCAAGCTAAAGAGTTAGTTTCAGCAGCTTGAAAATATTCAAAATTCATCAAGAATTATTTGAAAATAATTTGTTGGGAAATATCATAGAGATCAGTACCTTTAGTTTGCCATCAAGAAGACCGTCAAGGGCCAGAAATTGAACAACATGAGACCCAAAGCCCCCAATTGATCCTTCTTCCACTGTAATCAAAATCTCATGTGATTTCGCTAGGCTGCGAATAAGGGCATGATCCAACGGCTTGCAGAACCTGGCATCTGCAACTGTCAGACGAATACCATGGCGTTCTACTAAAGAGGCAGCAGCTAAACAGCTCTGGACTGCTGCACCATAACCTAAGAGTGCCACTCTCTCCCCTTCAATCAGCATCCTGCCCTTTCCAACCTGCAAAGGAGGTTTAGAGATATGTTCAAAACTAAATCCCAATTCGTTTGAAGTTTTCCTTCATGAGAAAGGATGCAAATAAATTCTCAGCTACACCTACCTCAAGAGGAACGCCTTTGTTTCCTGGTGGCAGCTGAACACCAACACCATTACCTCTTGGATAGCGGAAACAACTAGGACGATCATCTATAGCAGCAGCAGTAGCAACCATGTGGAAAAGCTCTGCCTCATCGGAAGGAGCCATAACCACCATGTTGGGGAGGCATGCCATGAAAGTGACATCAAAAGCTCCACAATGTGTGGGACCATCTGCTCCAACCAGCCCAGCTCTGTCCATTGCGAATCTTACTGGAAGTTTCTGCAAATCCACATCATGTACCACCTGCAGTATTCACCAGTTGTACATTAACAACAGTATCTACAATGGATCTTAGCCCAGTGTCTGGTAACCAACTACATAATACCAACCCAGCTGTTACAGTGTATTGTCATATTAACTGAATAAGAAGAAGCCATTTTACTTGCCTGGTCATATGCCCTCTGCAAGAAAGACGAGTAGATTGCACAAAAAGGTTTAAGACCTTCACAGGCAAGTCCTGCAGCAAAAGTAACAGCATGCTGTTCTGCTATCCCCACATCAAAACATCTTGTTGGAAAACGGCGAAGGAAGAGATTCAAGCCTGTCCCTCCTCCCATGGCAGCATGAATTGCAACAATATCTTTGTCAGCCTCTGCTTCTGCAGTTAAAGCCTCTGCAAAATATGTTGTGTAAGACTGTGTGTTAGGACTTGCCTTGAACTGCTTTCCAGTTGCAGGATCAAACTTGGCCACTCCTGCAAAATAAAAATAAAAAAATGCTATTATTTTTTTTCTGATGATAAGCTTTTGATTGCAGCATGCAGTGGCACGTGACTGAATTTTTAAAGTGTTGAAGTTAAATTAACAGTATTAGTTTTTCCCTCTATGTTCAACAAAGAGAACCACAACATAGCTACTTGGAGCTTTTTAGCAGCACTTTTTTCTTGTGGACTTTATCACTTGTATTACCATGGTACTTGTCAGCAGCTCTCTCAGCAAATGGATACCCCCGACCTTTCTCAGTGACGACATGAATCAGGACTGGACCTGTTGTTTTTGTACTCTTAACCTCTTTTAGAATGGCAATAAGATCATCGATATTGTGCCCGTCAACAGGGCCAATATAATAGAGACCAAGCTCTTCAAAGAGGGTTGATCCAGAACCACTGATCATTCCACGAGCATATTCATCAACCTTTGCTGCCAATTCATGCATTGGTCCCCCAATTTGTTTTGTAACTCCCTGCAACAGTTTCAATAGCAACAAAACCAGTATTCAGTTCCAACTAGTTAATCAAAGCATGCCGTCCCTCCATCCCCACTCCTCTCTCCCATGTGTATTTACCTTAGCAACCTCCCTTAGTTCTCTGAGAGGCCTGTTTGATTGCAGCCTACTGAGAGCACTGCTCAAGGCTCCTACAGGTGGTATCGGCCCATCTAAGCTGGCAGTTGGTAAAGAAACTTGTTTGTTGTCATTAAGAATAACAATCATATCAGAGTCTAGGTACCCTGCATTGTTCATCGCTTCATAAGCTTGTCCTGCTGTCATAGCTCCATCACCTATAACGGCGACTACCTTGTTCGTTCCTCCTTTTAAATCTCTCCCCACAGCCATTCCTGTCCACCAGAACCACCCCAAGTTTATATATCATATGATGAATTAAACTTAGGCAGAACATACTCATTCAATTTGTTTTGAAATAAATTTTGCCAATCACAATTGAAATAGTTTGAACAGAGATCCAAGCAAAAAATTAGCATATTAGAAAATGAATGATACAATGACACCAAATATGTCAGAAAGCAGAATCCATTAAGTTAAATAAATAAATAAATGTGAATTCCTGTTGCACATAGATAATAAATAGTCCAAGGTAATTACAAGAATAATTTATTATGTTTAGAAAGGAGCAGATTAGTACCCAAGCCAGCCGAAATGGTGGTAGAGCTGTGACCAGTGCCAAAACAATCATATTCACTCTCTGACCGCTTTGTAAAACCAGCTAATCCATTAGTCTGTCTTATTGTATGCATCTTGTCTCTTCTCCCAGTCAGGATCTTGTGAGGGTAAGACTGCAAACCAGTAGTCCAGTTCATATCCAGATCAAAATCACCACAAAAAAGGGTACTACCTAAGACAAATCTCTTTTTTATCAGCTGCAAGAAAAAGAAGAAGATGATAAACTATACAAGAATTAGAGCACAAAACCTGATGGCCAACATCCCATAGTATCTTGTCTTGAGGGGCATTAAAAACATAGTGAAGAGCCACAGTAAGCTCCACAACACCAAGGCTAGAGCCTAGGTGACCCCCAGTTTTTGAAACATTGAAGATAACATCGGACCGCAATTCATCTGCTAGTTGTTTTAGCTCCTATATTGACAAGATGATCACCAGTAAGTAAGGTTCATGTACAAATACTATCCTGTATGATGGTAAAGTATTTTCCTCTTTCCATGAATACGAAAAGTAGACATATGGTTTTAGTTGCTGACCTTGACAGATAGATTTTTCATGTGAATTGGATAGTTTATGGTGTCCAAGAGAGGCGTTGGAGGTCTCTGTGAATGATACTCTCCTCTTTCTGATAGTGATGCACAAATCCCATTTGCCCTTTTCTTGACATGTATCTAAACAGAACAAAAAACACCCATTTCTTTCAATACTCTTCTTTTCAAATATATATATATATATATATATATATATAGAGAGAGAGAGAGAGTTAAAGTCGCAGACCAAAAATTAAAAATAAAAACAAAGGGAAGACAAAGAATCTTGGTGGACTCTTTCTCAATGTTAACCTCAACCATGAAACAAGATTGAAACTTTGCAGAACCATCATGAAAAGAAAAGGACTTGAATTTTGACCAAGAGCCATTTCTCAATATGTAATGAGTAATGCAAACCTGATTGATCTTGTATAAAGATTGGGGCAGCAGATCTGTTCTCCATAAGAAATGAGAAGACAGAAGACTAAACTTCTGAGGGTGCTCTAAACTTGTGACGCTATTGACATAAGCAGGGAAAGAAAATGCAGAGAGGGCCATTGGAACTACTAGAAAAACAAAGAAGAAAGACTCTTGAAAAAAAAAAAAAAACAAGAAGAAGAAGAAGAACCCAGAAACGGAAACACAGTGCAGAAGAATTTGGCAAAGAGTAATGCCCCACTAACAAGTGTTTGGTGTCAGTGATGAATTAGTTAAAAATGGAGGAGTGGGGGGGTTTGTAAAGAGGTTGTAATTTCTGGTGCTCTTTTCGTTCTTAACAGCAATAAATTATCAGGACCAAGAGTATCAAGCCTCCTCCCATTGGACCACATCATCAGAAATCACAAATGGATAGATTGTATGATATCGATAGAAAATATTAAGAATATATGGGATATTGATTCGTTCTCATATATAGATTCATTGAAATGCAAAGTATGGTATATTTATAGAGATGTAATAATATGTTTTCCTTTTTCATGGCAGACTCGTGGTAGAGATTATATATGGGGAGATTTTATTACATAATACGCATTTGTTATGGAATCTGAATGTTATTTGGAATCACCCTTCCGAGAAGATGGTTTATAAGAAATATTTTTGAAAATTTAAAATTGTTTATCTTGTTTGATTATTTGTTTGGGATGAATTTGATAAAAATAATAATCAACGTGTTTTATATATTTTTTTATTTTAAAATAAATTGTAAAATTATTTTTAAACTAAATTTATTTTATATCTCCATTTTTTTATCTGTTCAACATATCATATTATTGTCTCTTCTTTTTTGTTTTTTTTTCTTAAAATATTAACCAAACACAAATTTATTTTATGTTTTGATATAATAAAAATTCAACCCAAAACTATAACAGAAACATTTATTTTTATACTTTATTTTAATCCCTTCAACCAAATATATGTTTTTATATTTTTTATATATGTTTTTTCTATTTTGAGATACTAACCATACACAATCTATAAAATTTCTAAAATAATAACATTTATATATTTTGTTTCTTTAAAAATTTCGAGGATGTTTGAAATAAATCATTAAAATTTCCAAAATTATTATCCTATGATGAATAATTATTACCTAATTAAGTTTAATAATAAAAAATAAACAAGAAAATGTTTACTAGTGAAAAGGGATCCTTAAAAATATTATTCTAAGAACTCAATATAATAGTATAATAAAAAATTAGTAATTTACTATTATAAAACAAATTTAGTTCATTATAGAAAAAAATAAAAAAAAATTATAAGGATTTCAAATTTTGTAATCCTCATTCTTCTAATTATATATATATATAATACAAAATTATTAAATAAAAAGAACCATACTAAATAAGAAATAAATCCTTCATGAACATTAATACATGAATCTCAACTGCATAAGATTTATAACGCTCGATGCCAGTTTATATATATATATATATACACACACACACCTTACTACCTTAGTATTCATTATCCCGAAATCATGCACAAATTGGCAACTTCCTTTTAAAACTGGCCAATGCCAAATGATTTGGAGAGAGGGTTTTATTTAGGGGTGAACAAAAAAATTTTAAAATTAATTAAATTGAGAAAATTAGAAAAAAAAAATAACTAAAAAATCAAATCGTAAAAAAAACCGATTAAATTTTTTTAAAAAAATAACAGGTTTGGTTTCAGTTTTATAAACTTTAAATCAAAAAAACTGAATCAAATTGAACCCAAACCGAAATAAAATCGGTTTGAACTGGTTTTAATTTTTTTTTAAAAAAATAAATTTGATTTGGTTACTTTTTTAATAAAAATTAAATTAAATTAAAATTAATCACTCTTAAGAAATTACGAAGACTTGTATGAGTATTATTAAAAAAAACGTAAATCAGTAATCCTGTAACTAGTTATTCTTAAATAAATAAATCTAAATGATTCTTGTGAATTTTTTGGAGGTTTCTGTTCACATGAAATTGAAGGTTTTTCTTTGGCATTATTATGATAATAACAAAACCTAAAATATTTGTAAAACTCATCGTTAAGCTATTTACTAGGGGTGTTCACGGTCCGGTTCGGTCCGGTTTTAACATAAAAATTCAACCGAACCGGAAAATACCATTTCTTGTTAATATAACCCGAACCGAACCGAGAACCAGTTCAAATCGAATCGGTTTTGTTCGGTTCGGGTCGGTTTTTTAGCCTTAGAAACCAGAAAAACCGAAACTAATTAAATAAAAGAAAACCTGGCTGAATCACAATCACTGGACAAACTTGGCCGAATCACATTCAAAAAATCCTTGTTGAAAACTTTAAATCCAAGCTCTTCGATTGAGATCTTAAAGATCTTCCTTAATTGAATCAAAATAATTGGATTTATCCATATTAGCATAACTACATGTTAACAAAGATTTCAATAACATCATGTAAAGTAGAGAGTAGAAAGGCAACAATATAAGAGAAAATGAGTTGCTTTAAGCCTTGTGCATAGAGGAGAGGGAGAAGAGGGAGGGGTAGGGCCACTGGAAAAGGGGAGGGGGGGAGAGAGAGTGGGGAGGGAGGGATGGGGTTGCTGGAAAGGAAAGGGGGAAGGGGGAGGGGGAGCAGCTCGAAAGGTTTTGGGAGGGAGAGAGAGTGGGGAGGGAGGGAGGGATGGGGTTGCTGGAAGGGGAAAGGGAAAGGGTGAGTGGGCTGGAAAGGTTTTGGAGGGGGGGCGGCGGGCTGGAAAAGTTTTGTAGGGTTAGGGTATTTATTATTTAGGTTTAGGATGTTTCTTTTTATATTTTGTTTTAGATTCAATTAAACCGGTTTGGTTTGGTCCGGTTCAATCGGTTTAAGCTTTTTTAAACCAGAACCGAACCGAACCGGGTGGTTTTTTTAAAATTTTTAATCGGTTTATTTGGTTTTTTCTATCGATTCGGTTTTTTCGGTTAATTGTTTCTCGGTTTTCTCGGTTTAATCGGTTGGTCGGTTTTTTTGAACACCCCTACTATTTACAACGCATTGTTTACTTGAGGAACAGTACTTTTCTTTTTTTCTTTTTTCTTTTTTATACTTTGGACAATTGTTTTATTTCAATAACTAACCTTTTTTAATTCTCAAAATCGAGTTGAATGTCAAATAAATTTTATAATTTACTTTAATTTTCTTCTAATAGGGTCTTGGAGATGTTGAAAAAATATTCTAGCATTAAATTAGTGTCCAAAATAAAATTTAATTTCATTAATTAAAAATTAAAATTTTAAAGATTAAAATTTTAAATTTTAAAAATTAGCAACCCAATTTTATTCTTTCTTACTATACATGTGGCACATCTTTTAAAACTTTGTCTCCAAAATTTTTCAAATTTTCAAGATTAATCTATGTTTTCTAGGTTATTATATTTTGATTTAAAATTTTATTTAGTTTATGTCTTTGTCACTAAATTTAAAAGACAAGAGAAAGAGTCACCGGAAAATAACAAATGAGAGAAAAATAAATAATTGTTTATATTCTTATAAAAAAAAAAAGGTCCTTCAGTGGTGATGATGTTTTTACATAAATATATTGAAAAAAGTAGATTAAGATTCATTTAATTTTTTTAAAACCATTTGAGTTTGAGTGGATTTTAAAGTGTTTTGGGGTTGATATTGGGTTTATTAAGATTCTTAGGATGTTTTAAGGTTTTTCCAAGAGAAAATAAGATGGAAATTAGTTTTTGGATAAAAAAAACTTAGAGTCTAATTTTCAATCATTGGAGGTGACTTGAGAAGAGTCAATCATTTGTTGTAGCAAGGCAACTTGTTATAAAGAAAAAAATATATATGGAGCATGCAACACGTCGTTCACTTTTAGAAAGCTTGAAAATTATTCTTATCTTTATCATATAAGACATGTATATATAAGAAAGGTTAATTATGAAGAAAAAGATGTTTTGAAGGAGAGTTTTAAGATGTAAAAGCATCATTTACATTGAAGCATGTGTGCCAACCAACTAAAAATTTTACATAGTTACACATCATAAGGGGAGTTTATGTGTGAATTGTTAGAAACTAGATGTTCTAGTTAAGATGACAACAATTTGAATATCATCATGTGTATTGGCAAGTTACTAAAGTAGAAGATATAGGTGGTTCATGATCTTAATAAATAAGGTAGTATAAATACAAATGGTTTGTGGTAAAAAATAATCATCTTGCAATTTTTCAAACAAGTGACAAAGTGTCTATTATTTTCTAAATAAATTGAAGATACAACCTCTCATCTCTGCTAAAAAAAAAATTATAAAACAAATGATTTTTATAGGATAAATGATAAAAAGTAATCAATGTTATCCACACATAATTAGTTTTAAAGGCTCAAATACATTAGGTACATAGAAGCAATTAGTTTTATACACAAAAACAAAACTATTGTTGAGGAATATATTTTTTTTCAACAACAAACTCCATTAAATGGCCAAGAGCCTAATGAATACATGCGAGCTAAAGCCCTAGTATAAAGAGCTTGATGCTCTAGATAAATAAATAATACAAATAACCCCATAAAAAAAGCCACAAATACTAGAAACACATTGAAGCCCAAAAAACAAAGAAACAAATAGCAAGTCTTTAAGGTCACAACATCGACATTAAAAGAAGTGAAACAAGAGTACGGTGTGTAATTATATGTACTAGTAATTTGATCAAGACAATAGGACCTTGGTTTATTCTTGAAGGAGAAGCAGCAAGGACCATTGAAATTTAAAACTACTAAGATTTAAGGGTACCCTAGAGCGATGCAAGTCTCCCAAAAGAGTCTGTCCTCCATTGCATCCATGACCTCCCTACTTAGATTAATATCAACCTTTGATTCCTCTTGATCACCCTCCTCAATGATCATGCAGTCCAAGGCGGCATCCTTTAGAAACATCTTGCAGCCACTCCAACTTGGCTCGCGAGGATCATCAACCTCAAAAGTTTCAGAAAAACCATGTATACGATCAGTTGTGTCACAGCTGCATGACTCTGCATCATCATCATCAGCAGCAGCAGCCGCAGCAGCAGCAGCAGCAGTGCAGGCTATTGTAACATCGAGATAGAGCTTCAGAAGCCCATATTCTGCCTCAGAGTCTGCACTGCCCTCGACCAGAAGAAAGGAAGACACGTCCAGTACCGGTCTCTTCTTGGTGTCCATGTATGGTCTCTTATATTGGGAAAGAAAAAAGTTGCAGCTCTTCTATTAATTAGAACTTGTTTGGTGAATTTCGCACTTTGGCAAGTGTTTATTATATACTAAAGTTGCCTACCAAAATATTAAGAGTACGTACATGTACGTATAATTCACCTTTTGAGTGAAAAGTCGTGGTGGTTTCTTTGCTTGAGACTCCAATTTATTGGTCGGTTTCATGTCCTATTCTAGTTTAATTCGGTCTTATATATTCTTTAGAAGGAGAGACAGAGAGGGAAAATGGAACATCAACTTTTTTAAATCTATGGACGTGAATTCGTGGATACAATTAGGCATATGGAAGAAAGGTAGTTGTTTCAAATAGTTTCAACCATTGTTTTCTTTAAACAAGATTTTGAATTTAAGTTTTATATATAAAATACATTATTGTTAGCTTAGTTGGTTGACCCGGCTCAACCAAATTAGTTGAGATTTGTCAAAAAAATCATCTTAACTCAATAGCTTAAATTGTTAGGTGAGATCCTAAGATATAATTTATATTATTCTCTAACGCACCCCCTCAAGTGAAAATTTTGAGCTTGAAACTTGCACAAGTTTATATTATCTTGTGTCTAATTTTTATCAAATAAATATGGATGATAAGATTCGAACTTGTGACCGCTTGGTCATTAAAGCTCTGATACTATGTAAAAGAACCAATTTCAATCCAATAGCTTAAATTGTTAGATAAGATCCCATGATATAATTTATATTATTCTCTAACAAGATTTAATAAACTTCTAAATACCAGAATTTGTTTTAAAAAAAAAAAACAAAGAAAAGGTACATGTAGGTCTATAATAGACCACCACAAGTCAATCCGCCAATGGCATGATGTGTCGTATTTATTAAGCTCCACAAAGCCACTTCTAATTTGATAAAGAAGCAATTATTAAAGTTAAGAATATTGGAGGACTATGTCCACAGGTGAATTTGCTCTCTAAGCAGCCTTAGTGTGACATTAATGGTTATTAATTCTTAGATGTGGAAACGTGACAATTGCACATTCGCACATGAATTTCATCGAGATGAATGTGACGCTAGGATGACTTTAAAGTTCGCAAGGATTTATTTATTTTTTATTTTTTTATTTTTTTAAAAGTTCGCAAGGATTTTGTTTCTCTTCTTGGTGGATGGTGGTACTTTGACTGATATCTGGGATTTTTAAGTGGCTTGAAAATGTGGGAATCGGTGGATATTCCCTCAAGCACAAGGAGTAATTGTGGCTAAGGATTAGCAACTTGTTACTAAAAGGGTTAGGTTTTGGTTCAGCAATCACCATGTTTCTGGCACTTTTAATGCCCTGTTTGACAAAGCGGTGCCTTATGATTATACTTGCTTTTCACCAACAATAACACTATATATATAGTGTTATTTATTTTTATATATATATAATTATTTTATTTTTTTTGTGGTGTTGCATATTGCAACGTTACCCTATTCACTACAGCATATTTCTTATAGCAAAGTTACTCTAATTATTCACTAGAGCATATTTAATAATTTTGTGATGCAATAATGAAATCCACCTCCTGATTAGCCTCGATTTCATCACTCCATGTATACCCAATCTACGCTTTCTAATGAAATATATTATCAATTATATTATATATTATCATTCCGTTGAGGTTGAATTCAGAGTTCAAACCCATTTTAAGAAAAAAAAAAAAAAAACTCTTTATTTGCTTCTAAAAAAACTCTCATGCTGTCTCATTTAAGATCTTTGACGTTTTTTTACTAAGATTGGTTCCTAAAAGAAAAGCTACTTAAGTGTACATATAGAAAGAATAGAGGTAGGGTAGTAACAAAATCTTTTTTATTTTATTTTTAATATTAACATTTAACCAATCATTTAATAACATGCACATATGGTTAAGGGTTCTATTCTTTGAACCAACATGGGAAGATTGTTAAGTTGTCATGCTCTCCTTTTCTTCATTAGTATACGCAGATGATTGAGGTTTGTCCAATTATAATTATTTTTGAAAATATTATTTATTTAGAAATATATTAAAATAATTTTTTTTAAAAATAATTTTTTTTAATATTAATGTATAAAAATAATCTAAAAACATTAAAAAATAATAATTTGAAACAAAGAAAAAAAAATTAATTTTTTTTTAAAATATTTTTGAAATGCCAAAACAAACATGACTCTTTTCTTTCAATCTTTGATGTTAATTTTTGAAAACTCTAAACACTCAACTATTTACCCTTTTAAGCTCTTATTCATTGATATTTAATATATTAAAAAATCTGAATATATGACCTTTATATTTATAAAAAAGATTATAAACTTAAATTATCATATTTCAACAAAGATTCTAAATATTAATTCAATAAAAATTCTAATTAATTAGTTAAATAAAAATTCTAAACTCAGATTTTTTATGTAGAAAATCTTTTTCTTAACTCAACATATATTACATTCACATAAACGTTTTTTTTTTCCTGATGGTACATCATGAACTTGGGATCTGCCGACGCATGCTATAACATCACATGATCAATACAAGAAGTAATGATGTTTCTTTAATGACATGAACATGCACTATGTTTATTATCAAGTGTGCATTGCGACTATTGTTGTCCGCAGGGTGCCTGTTGAAATACCATCAGAATAATAGGTGTAAATTGTCATAATGTTGTCATGCCCACGTCATCACGCAAAATTTCACCAAACTAGTTAGGTTTAGAAGCTCATAAACATGAAATAAAAAAAGAAACCCTCGTGGCTTGACATAGAAGGCGAAGAGAAAATTCATTAGTCAAGAGATTTTTATAAATTTGACTCATGTTAACTATATTATTAACATTTTAGAGAGGTGACATGTCTACATTTGGTTAGTCTTTTTCTTTAGTTTTGATCTGGAGAGGATATAATTGAAATAAGAATTTATCAGCCTATATATACATCTATTTTATCCTACCAAATAAGGGAGGAAAAGAGATAATGCTTATTTGAAAACTTTGCACCGATCAAAAGTGTCGCACGAGGCAGCCAATATATTAATCAATCATCATCATCGAATATCAATAATTATCAATTAATAATAATAATTTAATTAAAAATGAATTTTAATTTAAAATCAAAATTTTAGAATTAAAACCCTTAAAAAACTTGTTATTGACACAAGTAAACTCTAGATTATTAACTAATTGAGTCCAATGAAGTTTTTAATGCAAAAAAAAATGGATTAAAATGGATCCAAACCATAGAGTTAAAGCAATATTCTTTTCAAAAACACACTCTGCCACTTCATAGAGACTCAACTATTGTCAATCCTCCCAAACTAGTATTTTTTTTTTAACCTTTAAAACATGTTTTATTTATTATAGCAAATCATACTACTATAACCAAACATGTTTGAATTAAAAAAGAAAACCTCACAATTAACATCAAAATTATAAAAGAGATTCCAAACTTCAAAAGTGTCACCTTAAAATAGGCTACATATGCAATTTGGATTCTTTTTCTTTTTCTTTTTCTCTAAACCTTTAATAAGACCCAACCAAAATCTAGAAACCAAGAACATACATCAACCAACACAGAAAAACATCCTAACCATGCTGCCGCATTTAACAAATTTCAAAACCACTTCATTTCATCAAAACTCCAATCAAACATCACCTAAGTATACAGGAACGTCAACAAACAACTCAAAACAAGATTTAAACAATAAAAACATCTTTTTTACTTGTTAATCCAAATCAAAAGTGAAGAGCATCATAACACTAAAGAAAGTTAAAAAACATCATTAAACATGTAAAACAAGCTAGAGGTGTGCCTCATGGACATCACATACTGGGTTAGTGAAGGATTATACCTTCCAAAAACTCATAATAGTTATTACCCTTTTTCCTTTGAAAATCCAATATTTTACGCAATCTTTAACTTATCCTTTTAGCTCTTAGATGCCATGCAATAAACTTGACTACTAATAAACTCCAAGAATAAGCTTTCTTCTCTTCTCTTCCCCTTTTTCTTATTTTGCCTTGACCGGCCACTAATTTTTCAGAAGGTATTTATAGGGTTTTGCTGGGGATTTTTTTATGGATTTGAACAGGGATTTATTAAAGCTTAGAGCTCTAATTAAAATGAGAGTGTTTTAGATAAATATTAACAACTAAAACCTTTATCATTTAATGGTTTTAGGATGGTGGTTTTGTAAGAAACTCAAGAATGCTATTTTATCAAAATTGGAGGACAAGATATGATGTTTTTGGCCCTTTGATCTCGAGAGAAATATTTTAAGAATTTGATAAGAAACCTATGAGAAGTTTTTAAGTGTGAACACAAGAAAAATTGAGTGGTTTTATACAAACGGGTATCTTAGTCAAGGTTGACTGAGTTGACCAATTTTAAGGCTTCATTTGAACAACTTCGATATAAACGTCATCAAAGATCACCTAATATTGGTAGAGGAGAGTCATACCTTTTGTTTAGATCTATCCTTGCTCAATTTGAATGTTTGTAGCTCCACATTTATTCGTTTGAAAGTTCCAATTTGGTCAGCCTAAAATCTAAAAAAACAATGATGGTTGATTGGGGACAAGATTTTGTTGAGATCGTTGAAGAAAATGGGATGTAAATGTTTAATAAGAGTATAGGAGTATATGATCTTTGTAGAAGAAGTATTTCTTAGTTGAATAGTGGTGGTTACAGCCCAAGAGGTAGTCGAAGATGACACATTCATTCGCCTGAAAATGCTTACTCGATTAGCCAAAATCGTTAAAAAAGAAGCTAAATAAAAGTCGAACAATGTGTCCTCTAGGTTAAATTAGAGTTTTTTAATTTGGGATTTGAAAATTTTCAATTTAGTCCCTGTTTTTTCAATTGCTTTTAATTGCACTCGTAATTGCCTCCCAAACTTTTAATTTCATGCAATTTCACCCCTGTCAAACTCAACTATCAACCCCAAAGTTGACTGCCTATTTCATTTTAGTCCTTGGTTATGAAATTGTGCATTTTGACTCTTAATTGATCAACAAACTTCTGATTTATTCAATTTAGCCCCTGATTTGATCAATTTATACCCTAGCATTCTTGCAATTCAGGCCTTCTGCTCGCGACACACCTATCCAAACCCTGTTGCTTCCTTGAATGAGATATTCACCACTGTATGGAATAGCTTTAAGAACCTCATCCTCCACATGATGAAGCATCTCCGCCTGCACATTTCCATATAAATGACCCGAGGGGAAGAGTATTGAAACGTTCTGCTAGTTCAAGCAATAAGATAATGACACACAAGGAAAATAGAAAATAGTAATTAAAGAAACTGATTGAACTTCATAGAAGGAAGAGGGAAATTGAACGATCAATCTCTGACAACCCAAGATCCTTTATAAGGCAGCGAGGAAGAATACCAATCACATGTAGTGGCCACCAAACCCAAACTTCACCTTCTAAGAGAGTCCTATCTCACTTTCACCACTCGAATCGAAGCCCAAGGGTTTTTGAAGATGGTTTGTCCCTGTGACTGCTCCAGTGAGAAAAGGTTGAGCTAGGGTTCTGTCAAACTTTGGGTTTGGTGGTCTCTACATGTAACTAACTGGGTATTCTTCCCTGGCTCCACGAAAACAATTTAAAAGTAGCCATAATTGTGGATAGATGAATTGAACTACTCAGGTAACAGTAACTGTAAATTGAGAAAAAGGAAATGAACATACCTGGGATGTTATGAATATGCGATGCAATGCATCAGCGTCATTGCTGGCTGTGCACATTTCATGTAATCTAGAAGCAAGGCTGGCATCAGAAGTATGTAGATAAACCTTTGCCTCCAAACTGGACCCAATCAACTTGCCTGTACGGGCAACCTCCAGAACTTTGTTCACCTCGGTTCTCAGCTGGTCAAATCATTTCAAGTCAGAAGCAAGGAAACATGATCAACGATATTCAGCAACTTTAAACTGTTGAATGAAATGACCATGCGGTGTTTCTTTTTGGAATAATGTAAAACAACCAACCAATAGGCTAATCAGCATTGGTCTCATATTAAGTGCATGTTATGATCAAACATGCAGCCATTCAATTCATTAGTTGCATATTTAAGTATCATACATCATAACAATTGCTCCCAAAATTCACCAGATAACTCAGAATCATAATGGAACCTTCGAATGATAATAGCTTATTTGCTACACATGAATCAGGAAGGGGAATGGAGTGTTATATTGTCTTGGTGGTAGCATTGGTGTTGATGGGTGGATGTGGCGACAGTGGTAGTGGTAGTGGTAGTGGGTGTCTGGGTGATAGCAAAATGGTGATGATGGTGGACATTAGTGACAGTTGTCACAGTGATGGCAGGGGCGGAACTACAGCTTCTATTGAGGGGGGAACCATGCCCCCTGCCCCCTGCCCCCAAACAAATTTCTTCTGGTCTAGCTCTTCCTCGGGTGGGTGGTGATGATGGACCTGGTTCTAGTGATACTTGTCATGGTGCAACTAGTGATAGGTGGGGCAGATTTCCCAGGTATCTGATTCCGAACACCACGAAGGACAAGCAAAATGATCAAATTATTTGCACATAACTACAAAAGGACACAGACTTTGGAAAAAGTGTTACAGAATACTTCCATACCATTGTATTGTAACTTGCAACTTTTTACAGTTTTAGCATCTGAGACAATCCATTGCTAATGAAATAAACTCGTGCTATCAAAATATTGTGTACAGCAAACAGACGTAAACTTAAAGTTGAAGATCAATGCAAAAGAATGAATTTGCACCCGACATACAATGCACGGTTAGTATGTTATCATCAAGTGAAATGAGAGATTACCTCAAGAATTTTTCCCCAAAAGTCAATTTCTTCAACAGGAAAAGCAAGCCGTTTTTCATTGGGAGCAGGCCACTTCGATTCAAAAACAAACTTGGCAGCAGAACCATCTTGGACAGTAAACTGAAAGGGAAGATTCTGCCACACATCTTCAGCCAAATGAGGTAATATGGGTGCAATTACCCTCGCAATGGAAAGGAGATGTGCAGCAAGAACTGTTTGGCAACTTCTCCTTGTATGACTTGTTGTGCCCCTGAAAATCATTTACTTAGCTGTATAGAGTGACCTAGATTTGCAGTTTATATATGCATGACTTGAAGCGCTAAGAAAAACTTGTGGTGATGGGGAGCGAGCACGGCTTCTCTGAACATTTTTTGTGCATTTTTTTGTTGAAATTTTATATTTATTAAACCCTTCAATATTAAATTTCTACTAATTACTAAAAGTCCCAAGTAATAAATCCAAATCAAACAATCTTGATCTGAGCATTCATATTTCCCTACCAACATCATGTTATAACAGAAAAATGCATAAAACAAGATGAAAAAAGAAAAAATGAAATGGGAAATTCCCATGATAATGTAAAACAATTGAAGAATTACCCAACATAAAGTCGATCTTTGGCAACATCAAAATAGAAATTGGATAGGTCAACAATAACAAACCGCTGAATGATCTGCAACAAAAATTACCCATTTAAGACATCCTAAAGGAAGCAAAGCAAATTTGTGCATCGAATAAACAAAGGTCAACTTAAAATGAATAACAAAAATACAATTCCATGCATTGTTGTGGGTCTACTTCCTCATCTCATGGCTTGAAGCTAACTAAATTATTTGTAATTCTATTCCTAAACTCACATAGGGAATTTTTTTTTTTATATTCTTTACATAATAATGTTTATTGCATTATTTCATTAATGGTTAAGATGTTTAGGTTTTGAAGAATTTAAAAAGAATCTAAGACGCATTTTAGTAGATCAAGCATAACTTTTAATTTAATCGTTTGATTGAGCTGAAATTTTAACAAAATATTCTAAATGCCCTGTTTCTTATTAGGTTAAAATTTCATGATGAACGGAGATCAAAAAGACTTTTAAATAAAGCTCGGGAGTTACTTTACAAATTGTCTTTATTTACCTTATTGTATTTGGATTTTTTTTCCTATTTAGATTAGGAATTTAATTAAGATTTTACTATTTCAAAATTCCAATGCTAGATAGATTATATTAATTATATAAGTTATAATTAGGAATAATTTCATACAAAATTTTTAGTTTTAATTATGAATTCTTTTCTATAAAAGATTTTAGAACTAATATAAATAGGATGTCAGGTTTATTTTAAAATTAAAATTATTATTTAGACTTTTAATAAAACACTATTAGAGTTTTCTCTAAATTTTTCTAGTTTGTAGCTTTAAGACTTGAAAACCCTAACTTTTATTCACACCATACACCACATCAACTAGTATCAGAGCAGGTTGGTCTCTTTGATGGATGAAAAAGATAGCAACCCACTTCGCAATGCAAGAATGGAGGCCCTCTGGTGTGTTGTGCTGGCTCAAAAGCAGAAACTAGATCATTTTGATCGTTTGGAGCAAATCATAGCAGATTTAGCTCAACTAAAGGGTAGTGCAAACGGGGATTGTGAAGAGAAGGGGAACTTGCCTAAAGACGTACCTTGAGACAGGCCAAACCCTAGCCATATTCCTGAATTTGATGAGATTCCATTATATGACGGGAGATTTTCGAAGAAAAGAGTTATTAACTGGTTGACCAAGTTGGAAGCTTAATTTTATTTCAACAAAGTTCCTTATCATCAAAAGGTAGGACTTATGGCAAGCAAACTTTCTTATGGTGCTAGAGAATGGTGGTTTGAGTTTCTAGAAGTTAGAACTCGTATTGGTATGCATTTAATTTATCTTGGTAAGATTTGAGACAATCATTAATTTTGAAATTTATACAAGATGATTATGAAGAAATTTTATATTAGGTAGATAAACAACTAAATTATTATTATTTGTCTTATCTTCAAAAGGAAAAACATAGGTGAGTTTTGTGAAAGTATTTCAAAGTTATCTAATCATGTTGAAGATAATGTGACTAAAAAGGATGTTGACAAACCGTTTCAATCTTTTAACCTTAAGTTAGAGAAGCCAGTAGCAAAAAATGATCTTTCAGTTATGGATGAAGATCTTGCAAACAAGAACATGGAAGACATGGCATTTTTTGACAATTCTCCTAAAGGAATTATGAAAAACTATCTTGGTATTCCTTTACATACAAAGGTTGAAGTGTTGAAGATCATAGATGATGATGAACTCAAGATTGAAGTAAAGAATGTGGAAAGAAACTAAAAGTGAACTTTATATGAAGAGAAAATATAACACTAGATATGGATTTTTCTTTCACATTTATACATCATAAATTAAATTTTGAAGTTTACATGTCAAAGACAGGCAACTTCATCAATGTCTACAATGTTATACTTTTAGAGTGGTCGACTTCAATTTCTAATAGGCAACTCGAGGGCGAGTTTTTTGAAAGTAGAAGGGAATGCCATGAAAAGTTTCTTCCATATTCTTGACATAATAATATTTATTGCATTATTTCATTAATGATTAAGATTTTTAAGTTTTTAGTTTAAGAAGTGTCCAAGATGCAGTTTGGTAAATCAAACATAACTTTTAATTCGACCGTTGGATCGTATTAAAATTTTGACAAAAGAATATGAAAGCCTTGTTTCCCATTAAAATTTAATGATGATTAGAGATCGAGAAGGCATTCAAATAAGCTCAGAAGTTATGTGCGAGATTATCTTCATTTATCTTGTTGTATTTTGATTCTTTTTCCTATTTAGATTATAAATTTTAATTTAATTAGAATTTTACTGGTTAAAAATCCTAACACTAAATGGATTCTATCAATTAAGTTTTAATTAGAAATCATTTTCTATAAATGATTTTAGAACTAATATAAATAGGGATGTTAGGTTTATTTTAAGATGAAGACTACTATTTAAACTTTTAATAAAATATTTGAGATTTTTCTCTAAATTTCTCTATAGCCTTAGAGTTTCAGAACCCTATTTTTTAACTACACTATACGCCGTGTCATGAACTCCTTTATTAGTTTTCATTTCTTTATAGGGAAGGTCATCAACAACATACTGTACCCTAGAAGTTAGGTTTGGTCATTTTGTTCGAAAAGCAGAGTAGTGCCCCGCCCATTGTATTCTTCCCTCTGAAATCTACAAGGATTATAATTTTTCAATTTAATTCATAGCAATAAGACAAACATATTGAATGTTCAAGGGTTCCAGAAGTAAATCATTTTCGAGAGTGTTGGTCAAATAAGTTCATGTGCATGCATGCAAGTTATTGTTGAGCTTTTTTTAATTTTTAATTCTATGTTACTGTGTACTTGTTACCTTGCCAAGTGCAAAACCTGATTCCACTACCTGGTTGAGCATTAATGCAAATGACTATATTTATAGGATGCCAAGAATGCAATAAAAAACAAAATGTACCTGAAATATCTTGAAAAATTGATAGTTGTCATAACTCTCTCTAATGGTGTTTACAACATTTTCCAGCTGAAATAGCGCGTGCTTATCAATCATGGGAAGATCATTGTACGAAATAGCATTGCCAGCCTGCTAATAGCAAAGTCTTCAATATAGTGAGCAGATGAGGAGGGGTGTAAATATGGTAATGGCTTTAGCTATGTCAGAACTGCATAGCTTTATTTTCCATAATAAAACTGCCTTCAAAATCAAGAGTTCCAATTATATGAGGAAAGCTGAATTTACCTTCCAGTCATGCAGATTTCCCAAAAGGTATCTCAAAGTTCCTCGCAGCTTCCTATATATGTCAGAAATTTGCCGAAGGACTTGAGTACCAATCATGACATCACCTGTATAATCTACACTAGAAACCCAGAGTCGCAAGACATCAGCGCCATAGCCAGGTGCTTCCTGCCAAGAGCAGAAATAAATTTTAGTAATAAATCATTTACATGAGAAAACACCCACAGAAAATGTCTTGAATTATTATGCACCATTGCTAACCTTTGAGTTTCTTCCCCCTTCAATTATAGTATGTGGATCTACAACATTACCCAATGATTTGCTCATCTTACAACCTTTCTCATCCAATACAAATCCATGAGTAATAACACTGGTATATGGAGCCTTTCCTGTAGAAAGAGAAGCAACAGAATGAATTTATTTTCAAGACAGAAATCTATGTTTAAGTGGCATTTTACTGAGTTAGGGACATAAGTTTTTCTGTGAAAGTCTTGGGGGCATATGATATAAAATGAATGAAAAGAACCTGATGACATACATGTTTACCAACATAGCAGAAACAAAAATAACAGCTACAAGGATTCATTTTCAAGACAGATAAACAATTTCTTCAGAAAAAAATAATAATAAAAAAAAGCATCATCATAGCATTTTGCAACTCCAATTAGATCAGATGGCTGTTACCTTTTGTAGCAATACTAGTTAACAGGGAGCTCTGGAACCACCCACGATGTTGATCTGTACCTTCAAGATACAAGTCTGCAGGAAATTTAGGGCCACCACTTTTTCCCAACACAGCAGCCCACGAAGAACCTGAAATAGCAGTGAGCAACAAATAAATTTAAGAAACCTAGCATAGAAAATAGGCGGGGCAAGTAAAAGCACAGACATCTCAAACCACAACAGAAAAATTTGTAAACTTTAAGCAGGATACTACAAATGATGCAGCTATGGAGCAACAGAAAAGCAAAACTTATTAAGAAAAGCAATGCAACACAATTAGAGTGAAGCAGAAAAAGCACAAGCGTACAAAAATTAAGCAACTGAATCCAAGTGGGCTTCATTATAACCTTGCAGGCTTCACGTTGGTCAGAAGTAGTTGAAAGTTCAACATTTACCCACCCTTCTATCCCTTTTAATGGAAGTTAATGACAGAATGTTCCCAGATTATCATCAATCATTGAAAAAAGATTGAAGTATTTTGTTACAAATGTTCCAAAAACATTTCCAAACCGGGTCAATCATAGACAAGATACCTTTTCTAAGAGGTACAACTTAAGTGCTTGCCAGGAATTGTAATAATAATAACCCTTGTTTTATCTCGACTATCTTCCACTCATGTTCATTACAAGTCTAATCCCCCCTTTACCCCAAAGTGAGAATGCATGTAGCATGTGAAGGAGAAGCCATTAAAATATCCATACAGCAATAAGAAGTAACATGAAACTGCTATATTTCATACAAACAAAAAAATATAATATTGACATTGTCAAATGGAAAAGTTTACAATATAATAACACAGTACTCTGTGAGTACGTTCATGGTAAAGGTCTGTAATCTACGTAGTCTTATAATACCTGAATCAAACCAGACATCCATTGTGTCCATCCCTTTTTCATAATCTGACGCTTGATCACGATATTTTTCTGGGAGCAAATCCTCCACTTTCATATACCACCATGCGTCACTACCCTTGAGGGCTATTATAGCTGCAGATAGTGATCAGAAAAAATAAAGCCAGGATCACAAACTGAGCTGTAAGGGAGTCTATCACTAGTCAAATAGGAGGCTAAGTCTGCATATTAAAAAACAACAAAAGAAATAGAAAGAAGAAGATGCGAACTGATACAAATGGGAGTAATTGGAGGGGAAAAAAATTATGGATGCAGAAATATCATTACAATAAAATGATTATTCACCATTATCTACTTCAAACCAGAGATTAAATTTAATGAAAAAAGGAAAAAAAACAAGGGGGGGGGGAGTTTTTGCTGTTTTTAGAAGAATTACTATGTAAAACGATTATCCCAAAAGTTAACGAACCAGATTCACAAAGTCAAACTAGAAAAACAAAATCTGCAAATAAACCCAAAAAATCTCATATGAAGTCTAAAGTTACTGTTTCCTGTTTTAATTATTTTCCTAGTTAATTTTATATTTTAATTATTTTTTTCGTACTTAGGACTTTTAATTTCATTAGTATTTTACTATTTAGAAATCCTAATACTAGATGAATTTTATTAATTAGGTAAGTTTTAATCAGAAATCTTTTCCTATAAAGGATTTTAATTTTAATTAAGAATCCTTTTCTATAAAGGATTTTAAGACTAATAAAAATAGGGTGTATAGTTTATTTTATAGAGATGAAGACTATTATTCAGATTTAATAAAAATACCAGAGAATTTTCTCTTGATTTCTCTACAATTAGGCCTATAAACTTAGGGTCTGAGAACCCTAATTTTATCTTCATTATACACTGCTTTAGATGGTATCAAAGCAGGTCAGCATCTGGATCGTTGGCAAACCGTGAAGATAATCATGGAGCAATTGATGGCAACCATCTCCATGATGGTGATCAGAGGATGTGGGTTGTTTGGGATCAGCTAGATTATCATTCAATAGTGATAGCCTTTTTACAGGGGTGAATGCAAACCAGGTTTGGTGACATCAATGCTAGATTTGATGACCTTACAACCAGACTTGAGGCATTAGGGCTACACGCAAACATGAACCGGGAAAGAAAAGAGGCACATGTTAGGAATGAAGCCCACTACCAACCTGTCACAAAACCAGTTCGTGCAAATCCTCATGGTCATTATGATTACGGGTATTCATTTGATGAAGAAGACCTATTTTGGCTTATAAGAGGCACAAACAGGAATCACAAAGAGAGAAACATACTTGAAGACTTACGTCAGGCCAGCCTTATCTTAGATCTATTCCTAAAATTCCTCCTAGACAACCATTTGTCTAAGAGTTGGTGAAGATGAACTTAATGAAGGCTGATGAACCTTGTCAGATCAAGACAAACAACCACAACCCAAGAGACAAATTAATCGATGTGATTGAAGGTTAGGATGAGTAAGAACTTTTCGATGACAAGGATGTTCTATATGAACCTAATAGAGATGATGAAGGAGATTAATATGATGATAAAGATCTTCCAAACAAGGACATGGAGGACCTGGTACTTTCTGACATGTTTTCTAGGAATATTATGGAAGATTATTTCGGTGTTCCTTTAAATACAAAAATTGAAGGCATAAATAATGATGAAATCAAGTTTGAAGTAGAAAAATATGGGAATGAATTACACGTGGAATTCGATGGAATTGAAAGTATAACATCAAATATGAATTTTTCTTTATTATACACACCATAAATTAAATTTTAAAGTTTACAGGTCAAAGACATGCTACTTCATGAATAAATTAGCTACAATATTATATTTGAAGTATTTGTTCATTTGGAATGGACGAGTTCAATTTCTAACAGATAACTCGAGGATAAGTTGTCCACAAATGAAGGATACTAACGAAGAACAATTATCTCAAGGGTTATTGGGTAAAAATCCATAAAAAACTTGAAAGCATCTCATATGAAGCTTGAAGTTATAGTTTTAATTATTTTCCTAGTTAATTTTGGATTTTAATTATCTGTTTTCTATTTAGCTTAGAACTTTTAATTTAATTAGTATTTTACTATTTAGAAATCCTAATATTAAATGGATTCGATTAATTCGATAAGTTTTAATTAAGAATCATTTTCTATAAAAGATTTTAATTAGGAATCCTTTTACATAAAGAATTTTAGAACTAATATAAAAAGGATGTTTGGTTTATTTTATAAAGATGAAAACTATTATTCAAATTTAATAAAAATACTAGAGAGTTTTCTCTATATTTCTCTACAGATAAGTCTATAACCTTAAGGCTTAAAAACTCTAGTTTTATCTTCCTTGTACGTTTCATCACTTACATTTGATATGGTCAATAGTCTCTTCATTCAAAAGTGGTTCCTTTGTCTTCAAATTGTAAAAGACTGGAATGGGGACACCCCATGTCCTTTGTCTTGATATGCACCAGTCAGAGCGGCTTGAAGTCATTGCAGTTATTCTGTTTTCTCCCTGAAGAACGGCCATACATTTAAACATTTAAACAAGAGATCACCAATTAGATATAGTGTCATTGGTAAAATGACAAACAGAAGCTGAAAATAAATCCAAATATAAAAAACCATGCAAGTAAAAATCACAAGCTCTAATTTTTTTCCCTTGCATCATCCTCGACAATCATGAAAAACACACTTTAGTAATTGCACTACAGTGAATAAACAATTACACTACTAATACTTTTTAACTAAATCTATTAAGAAAAACTCACTTCCCAAAAGAGGTCAAGCTCAAAACTTTAACAGAAGTGACAATCCTCTGACCGAAAATTTTTGGGAAATAACAGCACCTAGCATTAGATATGGAAACTTCAAACATGCTCAATCGAACCTTGATGGAAGAACCACCTTGGTGTCATATTCATGGTTTTGCTAACAAACTGTATGTTGAAAAAACACCTCCATTTAAGCACGAGCCAAATATGATGGACTTGGTAGGAAGAGTATAGACATGAACAGGATTTGCGTGGTTAAACAGGAAAACTCAGCTAAACTCCGAAACAGAGGCAATTGCTTGGGTTTCATAAATTAGTTCTGTGGCTAAGTGAGGGCATTAAACAGAGGCCATTCATTTGACAATCCGAATCAATTTTGGAAACCACAAAGCCATGCAATACATCCAGGTATCTATTCACTTCTGCATTGAAATTTATCTTCACCACAATCTAGGTGAAGAATTCCTACATTAAAAAAATGAAATTCCTCAGGATAAAAGTTATATTTGCTTCAAGAACTAAGTTTCCAAAACTTGTCACATCACTACTTGCTGACATCCTTTCAAATGAGATGAGGTATTCAGGTATGAAAACACCCAAAAGTGAAACTATGGCAATACATACTATACAAATAAAGTTATATTGTCCCATGGTCCTAGAGAAGAAACCATGTAAAAAAAAAAGAAAAAACAAGCAAAAAGAAGGATTCGCACTGCCTGTACTATTTCCACTACATCAAACATTGAAAATACAGAAAATATGCCTTATTGCTAATGAACAGTGATGATAACAGAAATCACAAAAAGGAGGATTCACACTGCCTTTACTATTCCCACTATATCAAACATTGAAAATACAGAAAATATGCCTTATTACTAATGAATAATGATGATAACAGAAATCACATAACTTCCATAGTAATCACTTTGTGCAGAGGGCATAATTAAACATAGTGAGTTATCAACAGTAGTATCTTTGCAGAATGCAAGCATAGAAAGAGCCTAGCATATTGAATCAGAATACAACCAAAGCAACTATGCATCAAAACCTGAGGTGGAATCCATTTCACTTGGCTAATTGCCTCCATAGCTGACTGGCGAAACCCTTCTACTGAAGCAAACCATTGCTCAGTGGCTCTGAATATTGTGGGCTTTTTAGTTCGCCAATCATATGGATAGTTGTGCTCTGCATAAGAGAAAAGACGGATTCTTATACACTAGCATGGTTAGTTATACTCATAGTAGAAACATGTTACCAGACGGGAATTATTAACTTCGCCATCACTTAAAAGGGAAAGAGTCCAACTTACGATATGATTCCTCCATGATAAGGAGCATTTGTTCATCCAGGTATTTCATGACAGCAATATTTCCATCCCCAAGTACATCAAGTCCACTAAACTGCATGGCTTCTTCAGTAAACTTCCCGTCATCATCTACAGGGGATATTATAGGTAGTCCATATTTCAGGCCAGTTACATAATCCTCCCGACCATGACCAGGAGCTGTATGCACCAGTCCAGTTCCTGATTCTGTTGTAATATAATCCCCACCAATGACAACTGGGCATTCCCTCTTATCTATTGGATGAATATACCTGAAACCAAAATTCAAAATCAGATATTAGTCTCTGAATAATAATATTAATTAATCATCCATACATTGTGGAGTGTGAATTCAGTTGTTTTACTCGAATAAAAAAGACATAATGTCATTGAGGAAAGAGATGTCAAATCAGTTACATTCCATGAGCTTTTTCTCATATAAATACACATTATTTTTCATATCTTACCGGCAGTTTTCAAGATCTGATCCTAACAGTGTTTTTTTGACAACTAGTTTCACACCCCATTTTGCTTCTAGTGTTGGCACAAGATCAGATGCTACTATAAGAAAAGGTTTCTTCTGTTCCTTCAGAACATGTCCAAGCCTTTGTTTCTTATTTCCAGAGGATGTAGAAGCATCTCCTGAAAATGACTGCACTTCAATTACAGCATATTGAAGCTTGGCATTGACAGCAACAGCTGAGAGAACATACCCCAAAAAGATTAGGAGAGAGAGAATTAAAAGATTGAAGTTATGTGCAAATGAACTACTCATTTTATCCAACACGGTCCAAAAACCTCTTTAACAAGCTGAACAAATCTCAGCTTTTTTTTTTTTTTGGGGGGGGGTGAGGAGGGGTGTGGGCGGGCAATGAGCACGTTAATTCTTGAAAAAACTACATGAACAAACAACGGTAGGATCAGCACCCTCTGCATTTCACCAGCAAGTATGAATTTACCAAACTGCATTGATGTCACTATTCAAATGGACAAATCCAAAATAATCACACAAAAAAGGCATTTCTAAGCTGCTCAACGAAAAAAATAGATCAAAGAGATAAAAAAATCTCTGCAATAAACATAGGCAAAAAATAAAATCATGGCCCATATGCAGGTCTAATTTCTCACGACTCCCAAAAAAAATTAATGCTATTACCTGTTTCAAGGGATAAAGTAGTATTCAGAAGAAAAAACATGCAATATTAAGGATATACTTACTGCTTCACTTAATGGTGGCCAAATTCAAGGTGGTTGGAAAAATTCACTTTGGTGGCAGTTAGTATAGGCAACATGAAGTTCAACCAGGTATTAATGACCATTAATACATGATGATATCTAAATGACCCCCCCCCCCACAGGCACGCATACCAAGGCATCAAACTGATTAAATCGTTAAAATATTGAATGGATGTACATAGTTTGAGAAAACAACATAACCGCAAATTCCAGATTCAGGCATGAGATGTGAAATTAAAAACAACTGCCTTAAATTAGTTGAACAAAAGGGATGAACCACCTATGCAAATACTGACATCATATGCAATGAATGAGTTGCAAGCCCGACTAGGTAAAAACTCACCAGCATTGGCTGGAACAGTCCAGGGCGTTGTAGTCCATATGGCCAGGCACAAATCTGGAAAGAATTCCTCTAATAACCCATCTGAAGTTGGAGGTGCGCTCACTACTCTAAATATGGCATATATGCTTTTTGAAACATGGCCCTCGGGATACTGCAGAAAAAACAACTTCCAGTTAGTTAACCAGCAGAATGATACCATGCAAATTCTGAAAGATAGGACAAGTTCGTGAAAAATGGTTTTGAGACTTTATAAGAAACTTGCTATAGGTTTACACCTCCCATCACAACTTTAAATCATGAAACATGGCTTCAAAAGCAGAGTAGGGAAAGAAATTCCAGACCGTACATAAAAAGTCATAATAATTGCTAAATGATGGTTTATATACCATTGAGTAGAAAAATCTGAAGACATTGTTTTCAAGCGCTAACCAGAAGAAGGATTGTACACATAAGACTAAGCAAACATATCTAAATCTGAAGATATTGTTTCTAAGCGCTAACCCAAACAAGGATTGTACAGATAAGAAAGAGTAAAATTAGCAAACATATTCAGATACAGTTTATTGTACCAATATACTCAGAAACCATCAATAGAGCACATTAGAAGTCTTATCAGTTCTATAAATTAAGAATGCATAAACAAAATTTCTTTCAGTGAGGTACAACATTTAGAAGTCTTATCAGTTCAAAATATTAAGAATGCATAAACACAATTTCTTTCAGTGAGGTACAACATAAAACCACGAAAAGAACATGCTAGTATGCAAGAGGACTTAATATACCTCCAACTCAGCCTCTGCAAGAGCAGTACGTGATGAAGGACTCCAGTGAACTGGTTTCCTGCCCCTATAAATGTATCCTTGAAAGGCCATCTGGCCAAACACTTCAATCTATCAAAAAAATAAAATGATACAATTTCTTAGAAAGTAACCAGAACGAAAACCTACCAGAAAATTATGCATTGATAATAAGAAAAAGATGATAATTCTTTATACAGCATTAACAATTTGATCCATCGTATTTCACTTGAGTTAGAAGTTACTGAAATTCATTACATTGCACTTGTCTAGGCACCTGAAATGTACCAACTTACACACAAAAAAGTAAACTTTTGAATTGGTATTTTGGTTTTAACTTTTATGCATGCAAGTGCAATGGAGAAAAGTTGTACCAGCTACCTGAGCAGCTTCATATTCTGGATCTAGAGTTAGATAAGGCCTTTCCCAGTCTCCCCACACTCCAAAGCGCTGCAAGCATCAACTTAACAATGAAAAAAAAACCTAGCAAATAAGTAAATCAACTAAAAATGTCACTACGCCAACTCTTGAAAGATAATAAAACCATGTCTTTTAGATAAATTTACTGGTTAATAAAAAGAGAATGTCAATACTTAGCAAAGGGCAGATAAATAGGCTACAACCTTAAATGATGCCATCTGAGTTTTGACAGTTGCTTTAGCAAATTTGGCTGCCTTAGCTCTTAATTTTGATTGTGTCAGATCCTTTCTTGCTTCCTGATCCATTGACTGCAGAACTGTGTGATTCATAATGACAGTTAACTTGCAATTGTTTAACTCAACTTTTCTTTAAATTTCCACTTTTTTTTATCCAAAGAATTGATTTGGCAACAAGGACATTCCAAAACAAATGCCGGTTTCCTCATTTCAAAGAAATCTTTTTCTTAAGAAAAAAGCTAAACAGGGTGTCATAATTGATGTTATTAAAACACAAAATACAACATCTAGTATAATACGATATAGTTAAATCATCAGCAACAGTATAATTTTTTTATACAACTTTCAAATTTCACAGTTATAACCAAGCTCTGGCACCTGAAATTGTAACATAGGAATCAACACATCATGGTAAGATCTTGTTTACTGCAGGAAAAAATAATTGCTAAGAAGAACAAGCGCAAGAAAAAGTAACAATGCTTGCCTTTCAACTCAATTGGCAAGCCATGACAATCCCAACCAGGCACATAATGAACTTTGTAATTTTGAAGAATCTGACAATATTATTAAAAAAAAAATTAGATAGATCATTTTACTCTGGATTAAATCAGAGGAGGAAGCTAAATTATTTCCAGATTAATCACTGCCCGAAGGCTCTTGCATACACCATGATACATCTCTCGATGATGGCCAGCATTCTCAAGTTATTGATGTTATTACATAGCCAATATGTACATGCAAAAATGACATCAATGTATGATCACAAGAATCATGAAAAAAATAAAGCCATTGAGCATGAAATGGTGGGTAGTTTATCAGATTTGCAGTCCTCTTGCTTTCCTGTGTTTTCTAGTGTTTGACCAATTTCAGCAAGGAAACATAGTAAAGACCATAAAATTAGCGATTCTTATCATTTCTTTTTTACTTTAAATTAAATTAATTATATGTTGAAACTTTTATGAATTGGAATTCATCATTTTATCTAATAACTTGATTTCTGATGGTCAGGTTTCTTGTTAATAATCAAAGCATATAGGAACTTGGAGTAATACCTAAATTTATAAGTAGGGAAGGGAACACACCTTATAACGGTTAATTACATCCTTCAAGATCTTATTAAGGGCGTGACCCATGTGTAACTCGCCATTGGCATAAGGCGGGCCATCATGAAGAACAAAATGTTCCTGACAAAGTAACTAAGGAGTAAGCTAATTTTTTCATACCACATATGAAAACATACACACGAGGACAGCAACAAAACCACCCACCCCATCATTCTTATCAACTACTCTCTTGAACACTTGATTATCCTCCCATAGTTTCTGAATCTCGGGCTCCCTCGCCAAAGCATTTGCTCTCATCCCAAACGTTGTCTTAGGTAAATCAACTGTATGCTTGTACCTCCCTTCTTCTTGTTTTTCCCCTAAAGCCAAACAATCTAATTAGTTGGATAAAAACACTTGTAGACCTTAGTGAATGATTACAATTATGGATATCCCGAGCACTTTTGTCTGAGAAACACGCACACGTGATCATCTAAGTAATAAAGAGGGGGTAAAATACACACCCCCGGATGCTTTTTTTGCAGCCATAACCGGTCCTCGAGATCTTTGCTTTGAAGAGGGAAAAAAATCGTCACTAGAACTCGTAGAATAGTGCGTAACAGTCTTAAAAAGAGAGAGAACGCTTCCTCTCCGATAAAATAAGCCAACAGAAGTAGCAGTCCTCAAAGAAGAACAACTACTTCTTCGCAACAGTACCTGCTTTAAATTAATAAAACATTACAAGACAAAGTCAACACTAGTAAATTAAGTAGAAAATACTGGCAAAGTTTCTTTGGGACATTTTATCGAACACAAGATGTGCCGTAAAGACAGATAACACAAGGAAACAGTCGATTAAAGGTGAGAAAGTGTGTGAATTGTTTCGTACTCTATGAGAAGCAGAGTGAATCATGGCTACTGTGGCTGCTTCGCTAGGAGTGAATATTGAAGAATTTGCAGCTACAGATTTTCGAAGAAGGGACATTTTGTAAGCTACTTTCTGTTTATGTTCATTTCTTTTTTCTTCGTTCTTTCTGCATAGAGAGAGAGTGTGAAATAAATAAATAAATAATGAATAAAGAGAGGGAAATTGGGGAGTTTGTGGATAAATGAATCAAAACCACACAGCTTCTGCTTCTTCTCTCTTGTTCCGGTGTGACAAAACCAACATTATACTTGAACTTGGTTTGTTTATATATATATATATATATATATATATATATATATATATATATATATATTATGAATTTAATATTTTTTTATAAAAAAATATTGATAAGATAATATTTTAAATTGAGCTGGTCTATTGGTCTAATTTATTCAATTCATTATTCAAGTCATTAATAATCTTGTTTTTTAAAAATTTATTTTTTATTTAATTAAATGATTTTAAAAATAAATATTTATAGAAAAAATAACAAATAAGATTATCAAGGTAAAATGTAATTTTTTTTTTATCAAAATTGTTGTTTCTATGTATTGTTTTTTGTTTGGATTAGCAATACAATTCATTGAATAAAAAACAGCAGCAATAAAAAAACAAATTCCTAAAATATATAGATTTGAAATTAAAAAAGAAGAAGAAAGAGAGTATATTAAAAAAAATCTAAATTTTCTTATTCAAGTATTTCTTTTACTTTTAATGAAAATACTTTTTTACAATGAATATTTTTTTTTATGGAAAAATATCATTATAATTTTGAAAGCAAGCTTGACTTAAAGAAAAAATCATAAATTGATCATCTCTTAGCAACCACATGAAAAAATAACAAATTTTAAAATTTGATAAATATGATAAAATCATGTAAAAATCTATTAAAAATTTAACTAATAAAAAAATTATTTTCATTGAATATTCATAAGTTTTTTTTTTGCATATTAAATACATAATAAATGAAAAAAATAGCATTCTCGTAAAAAATTGTAATATTATATAATAACCATGAAAAAAATAAATAATAATTGAAATATAATTTCAAACTTTTTTATAGTACATTTAAATCAAAATACAAAAAACAAATTGAAAACAAAAAAACATAGAAGAGGCCAAGTTCCAAGGTTAAAAAAATAAAGACAAGATGAAGACTCGAAACACATCAATAGAATTTATCTAGTTAATTGGAACCTATTGATACCAAAATTAATTTTTTTGTTGTTGAAATATGATCAACAAACAACTTTTTCTCTCATTTTTTAAATTTAAAAACTAGAAAAAATAAATATAATATTTTTTTATAGAAAAACAAAAATTTCAAAAACTAAAGAAATAGTAAACATAGCAAAAATAAAATAGGTTGACCAAAAAGTATATTTTCATGTGAATTTAAGATTTGCTATATATTCTTCTTTTATTTTTTAATTTTTTCCATTTTCTCTTAATTGTGTTTCTACTATAAATTCAAATTATATATTATTAAATTAAGCCTCTACCCAACTTTTAAAATCCACAAAACCTTTAACTCTCTAGAGAATGCAAAAATAAGGGATTATCAAGTGAACAAATACTAAAAATAACACACTAAACGATAAAATTAAAAAAAAAATTGATAAAAAAAATTGTAATCCACAATAAAAAATTAAAAATGTAAATAATATAGCCTGTAAAAATAAAATGAAAATTTCAGCTCTTTTAGTTTATCTTATCATTATAATTATAACGTAACGTAGTTTATATATCTTATGATATTTATTATGCTTATAAAGTCCAACAACCTAACTTAACATATAAATATAATAACCTATAAATTTAAAATTTAACTCGGATAATAGTATGTAAAACTTTTTAATTTTTTTTAAATAATTTAGTCGTTATCTTTATATCTAGTTTACTTGTAAGTTTTACTAGGTATATTTTCAATTTTTTTTAATTAAAAATATAGATTGATACAAGCCAATTAAAAAATGATCAAATTATTGAAGATTTTTGTAATTATCTCTTCTTTTAATTAACATTAACATTGTCAATCATAACTAACCCTAACACACACCCTTATGACCAACACTATTATATTATTTATTATAATCGTGATTACGATCAATTATCAAATTTTGAATAACAACTTTGAAAAAAATAATTAAAATCATATGTCTATGGTAGTAATGATAGCTCATGAATATGACAATTTCATGTCATCTACTAGGTGAGTTTTTCCAAGTATTCGAACTCCATTAAACTTCCGCAGTCGCTTTACAATGATATCATCCAAGGAGGAAGGGAACGTGGTGATAAGGTGAAGGTTTTAATGGAAAAAAACTGTGATTATGCATTGTTTGGGAACGAAGCGTAGCGTTTTATAAAACTTTTAAAATTTATTTTTATATGTTTTAGATCGTTTTGATATGCTGATCTAAAAAATAATTTTTTTAAAATAAAAAAATATTATTTTAATGTATTTCAGCATAAAAAATACTTTGAAAAACAACCGCAATTATACTCTCAAACAAGTATTAAATCTTGAATTTTATTTAATTATGGTATCGGCGAAAGAAAAAAATATGCTCATATTAGTAAGTGAGATTAAATTAATGAGATTTATGGATTTGTTGAGAAACCAATGCATTGAAATTTTATCATGTATTTATTTTTTCTACACAATAAAATGTTTCTTTATTGGTTTTATGTTTTATTTGTATTAATTTCAATGTTTAAGTCTTTAGATTTTTAATACATTTTGGGTGATTTGGGACATTCCATAAACTTCAAGGATGGGACTAAAATTTACAGATAACTGAATGGTCCGCCTTGTCATTTACCCTGGCTAAAGTTTATAATAGTTTCCATGTACTTAATCATGTCCATTTCAGTCCTTAATCCTTATATTAAAACATTTCAATGTTAATAAAGTTTATGTGCATTCGTAAATTAACCCCCCAAAAAAAAAAAAACACCTAAAGGGCCGGTGAAAACATTATAGCCCAGGAGTTACAGTGAAAACATTATAGTTTTTTATTTTTCTTATATATTGCAAATCTAGACCTATAATTTATTTTAATTAGCTTGTTGTAGAGTTTTTTTTTTTTGTTTGTTTCTTGGCATCAAGTTAATGCTTAAGTTAGTAAAATAAAATTTATTTTATTGCTTAAAAAAATTGAACGGGGATCAAATTTGGCACCAAAGGTCCAAAACAAAGAAACATGTTTTGTTTTTATTGTTCACGAGGTGTGTTTTATAAAATTTTGGTCTTCAATTTTTTTATTCCTATTTATTGAGGCTTTGATGTTTCGGTTCTATATTTTATTTGTTTTATATTTTAGTTCTGGATTTTATTAAGGGAGAGAGAGTCTCTAAAATACATAGGGGTAGAGAAAAAGTTATTAGTTATTTATATTATGATAATAATAAAAATTATTATTAATAAATTTTATCTGATGATATGAGGTTTATTTAGATATTTTTGATACCTTATTTTATATAAAAAAAATAGATTTTAGCTCAGGAGTATTTTTATTCAGTTTTTTTGATTGATTAAAGGTTCTTTTAAGGTTAGATATGAGTTTACTAAAGTTTACGAAATATTTCTTAGATGTTTTCAGGTTAAAAAAGATTAAAAATAAATGTTTTAGATCCAATAAGTCATGATATGACTTTTCAACTATTTTCCGGCCACTTAATATGGCTAGAGCACAACTAATAAATAACATGTTATTTGCCATTATAGATGACACGTTATCTGTTTTCTTTTAAAATAAATAATCTGATGAGTTGTCCATTCATTTAAAGAAAAAGAAAAAGAAAAAAAAAAAGAAAAAGGCCAAAGCACGAGGACCTAGGCTTCATGTTAATAGGCCAGGCATGTTGGGCCAACCATGCAAAAGCTTTCAACCTTTTTTTGCCTATATATATTCTTTTTATTATTATTATTAAAATTCATTAAAATTATTTAATTAAAAAATATATTTGAGATATTATTTTATTAAATACAATTCAATTTTTACCTTGTTTTTGAATAAAATTGTAAGATTTTTTCTTATAACACTAGCTAGTGCTTTTTTATTTTCATAGTCCTCTCGTGATTGTTTTTAATTTTTTTTTAATGGCTTTTCTACTCCTATCTATTTTTATTATTGTATAATTAAATAAAAAATAGATCTCAATTAAATCCAAATAGATCCATGACTCAGGTCAAGGGTTTAAAAAGTTAACACAAATTGACCTTAGTCGATTTAAAATATTGTCATCTTGATATTAAAAAAAAATGACACAATCTTTAAATTTTTTAAGTCAGACCAGTTTTTGACTAGGTTGATCTAGTGACATTTATATATTTCAGGTCGATCGAATCAAATTAAAGTAACTCTCAAATGATTTAATTTAAAACTTGGATTAAGAAAAGGGACACGTTGGGGGTCTTTAGGTTGATTTGTTGGGATGAATTGTGTTTAATAACATTGTTAAAGAATTTCTTATACCAATATAAAAGCAAGGTATTATTCTTATATTTTTTTTAATATATCTGCGTTAAGATTATTATAATATTAGTTTTTTAATTAAAAGTTATTTTTATAATTATGATGAGATGTTGTCTGGCAAACAATTATTATGGAAAACAAGTACCAAAAAATGGAGCATATTAATAAAATTAGGAGTTTTAATTATAGAGACAACTTTTTTATTCGTCCGAATTTTTTAGTATTTGTTCTTATTGCTTTTGACTTTTATTAAATAGAGGACCCAGAATAACTTTTTTTCTTTTTTAGACATGTGAGACTGTGACTATCATTTTGCTGGATGTTTATCCTCTCAAAATTGAAGTTCTAACAAATAACAGTATATCGGCAATGGCATCTAGTGATCTAATGTGTGTGAGTTGCTTGGCAGCATAACCATGATAGATGCTCCTCAAGAGGGATGTTACAATCGGAACAAATTGCGATAAGGGCAACTTGCATTTCTGAGCTGCTTGCCTTGATGGTGACCTGCCCCCTCCGCTTATTGTTCATTCCGACAGCCATTTTGGAATTCCGATCGATGGATAACTGAGACTGTAAGATCCTGTTTGGCTATGTGTTAGAGTTTGTGTTTTTTTAAAAATACACTAGGTAAATGTATGGTTAAGAAAAAAAAAACTACTTCCATTCCATGAAAAGCAACAAACTACTACTTTCTTGTGCGGTTATAAATGCAACCATGATATACTGTTCACTGAACAGTGGAGGCAAGTGTCCACTGTTCATTGAACAGTGGAGCTACCGGCCGGACCGGGTCCGGTCCAACGCACAAAATGCATTGAACCGGGTCCAACCCAGTAAAATAAAATAAAAAAATTTTATTTTTTAATTGTGTTTTATTCGCTTGATGATGTAGTATTTGCAGAATTTGATCACAATTCTAATTGTTCCTGATTATATTTTACAAGTTATGTTGTTGCGTGTTAAAGAAACCAAGAAAATTGTCGGATGTATTTCAAATTTGATGGAATTGTAGATAGTTCAATGAAATAATAAAAAAATATTTTATATAAAGTATGATTTATTTTATAATGTAATAACAATAGTTAAATCCATAATATTTAAATTAAAAATCATCAATATTAATATATATTTTTTAAAATTATTTTATAACTTTAATTTTAAAAGCATTTTTAACCAAATACATTAAATTATTTTTTCTTCAACCTCAATTTCAACTAAAAATACTTTTTTATAAAATAATTTTTTTCAAATCACATCCATAATAGCTACCGCAATACCAAACACACTCCCTCGGCCATCAGACCCAAATCACCCCTCCCTTTCATCGAGGACAAACCTAACGCTTTGCAACAGCAATCTGATCCTCAATTTTAAGTCCAGTGGGCTATATTTTCACCCAGCAGAGTAATGGTTATCCCAGCTGATGTTTTGTTCATCTTAAAATTGTTTATTTTGGTTTCACTTCTCAGGATGTGCGCAAGCTGCCTTCCAACATTCTGAATGTCGAATCCTGCCATGGTTGATCCATTCTCTCCATACTTTGCACAGACTGAAGAATCTTTTGTGATTTGAACTGCAAATGCGCCTGGAAACTGACCCGCAACAGCAATATTCCTTTCAAGGCTAACACCATCATAGCCACTATCGATACCTGTAAGAAGGATTGTCACTGTCAAAGGAAGGTGGGAGGACGAAGTCAGGCATGGCAACCGGAACAGTTGCGGGTCCAAAATCTTCCTGGTAGACAGCTTCGCCATTGCCATCATAACCATTTCTGCCATCCTTGCCTTTATCCTTCACCTCCTTCATCCTTTTCACCTCCTCCCAATAAGCTCTCTTCTATTCTTTGCTGAGTTCGGCAACATGAGATTTCTTCATAGGCTTGAATGGTGGAAGCTGGTCATATTCATCCTCATTTTCTTCATCAGAATCTGATAAATCCACCAATATCTGAGTCAACGTCATCTCCCCCTTGATCAGAAGTGAGTTTAGGATGAGTGCGCGACTGCAATAGAGTAGACACCAGGTGGGGCAAAGGTAAAGAGCGGAGACGGAAACTGAAAGGCTTCTTGTTATCAAAAGGATCTCGAGGCTTGGCTACAGAACTTGCTTCCGATAAAATCTCCAATGAATAACATAGCAATAATAATGGCGGTCTCCAATCTTGTCCATTTGGAAGGATATTTTCTCTGTTTCCGTTCTTCCGGCACAGTGGATGATTCTCAACAAGGGACACTGGACGCATCATTCTTGAATGTATCAGATAAAGATCACCAAAAGATCACCAACTGCTTGGCTGATGACTTGCTGAATGACATGGGATCGTTGACCAACAAACATCTCAAAACTCAGAGGAGACCGAGATGGTCCATCAGGAGGAGGAGAAATGGGTAAGCAATCTTAACAAAGGCAAATCATTGAGATCTCTAGAGTGGGTATCTAGCCTATCAGTATAGAGCACAACATCTGGAGGGAACTTCTTTATTGAGTTTTTTATAGATGCTAATATTTTCCGGTTGACAACTTCTTTCACTGAGGACCTGAGACCTGGTGTGTCGATGATTCTGAGTTTAACTCCATCTACGGTTCCAACAATTTCCTTCACCGTAGTTGTGGCAGGTTCAAAAGCATTGATCTCTACTTTCTTCTCACCGAAAATAGAATTAGCGGTTGCACTCTTTCCCACTCCAGTTTTCCCAAGAACCAAAATGTTCAAAGAGAAGTCCAAATCATCTTTCCCCTCAGCTTCAAGCTGCATGGCCATTTTCTTGGCATTTTCAAGGCTAAAACTCTTGATTAACATGTGCTCTAGTAGCCACAACCAGCCCGTGTAACACCTGTGCAGCTATGGAATCTTCAGGGGATTGTCCGAGTCGCTGGACAAGCCTCAAGAACTTCACTGCCCTTTTCTGTATCTTCTCAATCACCGTATCTTCTTCATTCAAATCATTCTTCACTACATCCACGACCGTTTCAGACAGTGGAGCAGGTTTCACAATGCGAGACGGAGAACCTGAACCAACAAGACGTTCGAGAGAAAATACTCTGGAACCGTCAGGAGAGGTTAATGCAACTCTGCCTCCATCCACACCAGCACTAGTTGCTGCTTTCAAAAGAGAAGCCAAAGCATCTGATTCTAATAAGTCATTTCCTATTTGCTCCATATCTATGTCCCCTTCTTCATCCGATCCTGTAGTAATCTGGCCATCAATTCTCCCTGAAGAAGCATCAAATAATTCCTCTCCAATTTGTTCCTTGATTGCATCCACTTCTTCATCCGAGTATGCAATAATCAGCTCATGAATTCTCTGTGAATGATTATGGGAAACCTCCACTCCGGAAAGAGAATCAAATAGTTCCTTTGCCATTTGCTTCTTTGTTGGGATGTTGCCATTAATAGACAACAACATTTGCAACCTACCCTAAAATAAAAAGATGTCATTGTCAAAAGGTTACAATGATAGGTGGGTTATTATCAAATTTGTTGCATAAATCATTGACAAAATAGTGCAATCCATGTGTTGCCACCATTAGTGCCATAATCTATAGTCAAATTATCTTACTATTCATGCTTATAAATAGAGATATAAGTTAGAGAGCAAAAAAAGAAGAGAAATTGACCCAAAAATATAAAAAAATATAGAAAAGAGTGAGCAGCAAAGGACAACAAATAGTGGTTGTCATTGCAGTACTGTTAAGAGAGAAGATGAGTGATGGGAGTAGAGTAGAGTGAATGATTCCTTCTCCTTCATTGTTGTAAAATCTTATTCTTTCTCTATATAAAAATATCTTCTCTCATGAATATAGACGGTTTGCCGAACCATATTAAATATTATATCAGTGTGTTTAGCTTTCAATAAACAACTATCAGAACATCACCGGTCGAATTCCCCAATATCCTTACTATGCCTTCTAATTCCCTTGCCATTTGGTCCTCAACTACGTCTGCTTCTCCATCCGGGTCAGTTATGATCTGCTGGTTAGTTCTCCATGAACGATCATGAGAAACCTCAGCCCCTGACGGAGAAACAAAGAATTCTGCTCCAATCTTTTCTGTAACAATGTTTCCTTCTACATCCGCATCTGCAACAATCTGCTCATCAATTCTCCCTGAAGGAGAATTAAATGATTCGTCTCTGCTTTTCTCCTTAACAATGTCTGCTGCTTCATCTGGATCTGCAATAATCTGCCGGTGTGAATAATCATGAGATACCCCGGTAGCTGAAGGAGAAGCAACTAATTCCTTTCTCATTTGCTCCTTAACAGTGTCTTCTTCTTCATCAGAGTCTGCTCCTTAAAAGATCCTTTTCTTTTCCTGTAACTTTCCCATCAGATGGATAATTTAAATTTGCATAGAAAATGGGAAAATTTAGAGTTACAAGGTTCCTCCATGATTACAGTTTTTTTGATGGGACACCGAACCAGAAACACTATTTACACACGCGTATGATCATAGACGATGGAGGATAGCCCAAACCATTGAGAAATTGGATTTTAACTTATGTTTTTGGGTTTAATTTATATGGACTTTCAGTTGAGTTTTATTAATTTGGCTTTATTTGTTGGGCTTGATTTAATTAATGTTGGATATTTTATTTAATGGGCCATAAGCCCAATTGCTTATTCAAGTTAGGGTTTTAGTATAAATACCCTACTTCTCTAAATGTTAAGGGACTTTTGAATGAATGAAAAAAATGCAGATTTGCACATCTCCAACCCCTCTCCTCCTCCTCTTTAGCTTCTTTCTTCTTTAAAGCTTCTTTCTTTTCTTGCTTTAATTCTTTTTATTTATTGTCCCGCGTCATTTTTTCCATGACACCAATCAAACAAAAGAGAAGGCATTCATCAAGTATCTATCTATCTCTTCTCTGAGTTCAATTTGCATATAGTGAAAGTTTACATTATCCTCTGTCATTTCCCTCAAACTCCATGTCCTCCTTCCACTGTTACTTGGTAAGGTTTATTTGCCAGTGCCCAGCTATTGAATGTTTTTTTTCAGTTAAACGAATTTTTTTAGTTAATAAACATAACCTTTTCATGGTAATTTTAAATTTGAATGAAATTAAATTAATATATTATAATTATATTTTTATAAATATAAAATATTAAAATGATCATAATTTGATTTCTTAAAAATAAAAGGTTGCAATGTTGATATGTTTTTTTTTTTTATGAAAAAATTCGTTTTAACAAATGAGCATATATTTTTAAAAAACTTTTATTGAAAAATATATGAAAAAGTAACGAAAAAAGAAAATATTTTTATGTTAGTTAACAAACCGTAAGTTCTTGTGTTAAGAAAATCATGTAATTAACGAGTATTCACATTAATCTCATTTGATAAACTGTAATTAAAAGTAGCATTGTGATATAAGGCTGTCCATTTGTCTGGTTGTCACATAATTGTCACATACATATATGTTGCGGGTCGGATTTTTTTCTAAAAAAATTAATATGCAGATTTTCTGACGTGTTTTTTATATAAAAAATCCAAGTGAAAATAAAAAACTTATTTATATATCTAATTTTATAATTTGAAAACTATATCTATTAATAAATTAATAATAATAAATAAATATGAAAACTAAAAAATGGAGAAGCAAACTAAGATATTTGGTCTCCAACTTCCTTTAATATGGTTATGTTTAATGACTTTGTTTATAAAAATTAATTTTTTATTTAATCAAATAATAATAAAAATAAACACACATAAAATTGATTGAATAAAATAAAAGGGGAAAAAATATTATAGAAGGTCACAAATATTAAAAATATTATTCAAAAATAAATATTTTTTATTTTTAAAAATAAATCTCATTTATATAAAATATAAATAAAATTATGAATGAATTATAACAATCTCTTAAAAAATTAAATGCATATAAAATAATTAAAAATTAACCGCTATTTAAAAAAGGTGAAATAAACAAAATAAAAGAGAAAAGAAGTATTAATTTAAATATAAATTTAAAAATTATTTTTTAAAAAATAAATATAAAAAGGCATTAATTAAAAAGCATTTGATTGTTTTTAAAAAAATGTTAAGCGTTGCTTTTTTTGACAAGTCAGGCCTGCGCATCTAAGAGAACCGACACATTTTGACCTTTAATTTTATTTTAGATGTCTTTTACCCCAATTGTTTTTAAAAAAGAAAGAAGTCAGACGATATGTTGTCTGATATAACCTAAGAAAATTAGGGCATAAGTTTTTTTGATCCAAAAACCTAGTTTTCAACTTTTTTTTAAATCCAAAACACCTCAAAAATAAAACTATTCATGGCCTAAAATAACCATCTTGAAATCCGAAATCAACCCAAAATAAAAATCTTAATAAGCTCAAATATATTTTTTTAGGCAAGTTCAAGGTATAAAAAAACTAATGTGAACTCACTTTATCAAATAGAATAATTTAACACCAATATTGATCATTTTTGTGGCAAGAATTGGTGCCAACAAAAATTCTCTCTCTCTAGAGTTGAATTCTAATTTTTTTTTTATCTTTTTCAAATCGGGGACCAAAATATAAAAAAAATAAAATTGGAAAATAGAATTGATTTTGCTCTTAAATTTTAAAAACAGAAGGGACCCAATATTTATAATTTAGAAAGTATGGATACTACAATAAACATTTGCATAAACTTGTTAAAGCCACTCATTCCCACTATATTTCACTTTGATCCCTGATTTTTCAATCTTACAAACCCCCCCAGCAAATTAGCCTAAAATTTGGTCCAATAAAGATCAAATTAAAAAAAAAAAAAGATAAAAAATACATTGTGTATATAGTTCATCTACAGTGTCAAGTGAGGGGATCCACAATGAATTTTGCATCATAAATTCACTATACCCGATTAATTTTTTACTAATATAAAAAATAATTGTTAAAGCGATACCTGTGTTTTTAAAAAATCAAGAAAAAAATATGAGATTCAGGCAAATGATTTGACTAAGATTAATAAATTTGATTAATCTAATAATATAATTAGAAAAAAAAAATATGAACAAGTCAAGCAAAAACAAACTAACAATGATTTAATGCAAAAAACAAATGCTTGCTAATACCATGAAAATATATATTTTTAATATTCTTAAAAGGTCTACATGATTTTATTTTTTAATAAAATAAAAATTAAATGAGAACAAGATGATTACATAAAAATCAAAATGAAAAAAAATTTGAATTTCAATTCTTAGCAAACTAAATACCCACACACAAAGACCAAAAAGAAAGAAATCGAATTTAAAAAGAGAGATTATGACATGTTATTTGTAGAGTTTTCTATATATTATATGTGAGAGTAGTTTAATTATTTTATTTATTGTTTTCATTCATGATATAAAATGTATTTTTAAAAAAATATAAACAAAGTAAGAATAAAATAAATAAACTACAAGATATTAATGTAATTAACCCTTTATTAAATTATTTATTTTATGTGTAATAAGGAGAATTTTCTTTATGGTAAATCAAAGAGGGTAATTTCTAACATTAATTTTATGCATCACAAGCTATCACAGTATCCACGAAGAGTTGTTTGTCTTGATGAGATTGGGCTCCTAACCTCACAAAACACAAATGGTAAAGACAGTACCAAAAGCATCCGAGGAACATGCAGCCTGTGGACCTCATCAAACAATAGAGTAGCTGGGGTTCTGCACATTCATCAGGACAACAACCACCAACTCAATAAAAACAACAGCAAGCACAGAAAAACGAAAAAAGAAAAGAAAAAAGAAGCACAAATAGAGTTAAAAAAACAAAAAAAACCCCAAAATCTTATTTTATTTCTGAAATATTAATCCGACCAAATTTGCCTTATTAAAAGGTTTGTAATGTCTTTAAATAAGCTAGAAAACCGACTTATACTAAATAATGGAATCAAAATCCTAAAACATAGAAGGAAAATAACATAAAATACAAAATAGCACAAGAAACTCGATAAAATCAAGAAAAATGATCATTTGGCTACCAATCATTTGAGCCAATTCATATAGGTTAGCAACATTCCAGCCCTGTTCAGGCTTCTCCAGGAAATTCAGAATGTTTGTTCTAAAACTGTCAACTTTTCAAGGCACTGAAGCACATATTACGCCAATTAAAAGCTATATATGATATATTAGCAAATCTGCTCGATTTTTTAACAGCATTCCATATCTTGTCAAATTTACTCCACCGAATTCTAGCATTATGTCATATTCAGCCAGTCACATTCCAGTTCAGAACCTACTGAGAAGCATCAAGTAAAATCCACTAACAGGTGTCCCTTATCCATCTTTTCATAACATCCTGATAATTTTGCTCATCACAACGTAGAATTTACCTATACAGTGATTTTATGGTGTTGGCACCATGGAGGACAAAATGGGAAAAAGAAAACTGGCAAGCAAATGCAGCAATTGTTATAGCAGGATCATCTCATACCACCGCATAAAACACCATAAATAAAAATCAAGTCACCCACTGCAGCGGCTACAACATCTAGTTAACTCAACTGTGGTATCCCCACCAGCAGCATCAGCACTGTACCTGCTAGTCCTTCGACTGGTACCGACAGATTTGGTCTCACAGCAAACTCCTGCTGCAGTATCCAATGCTATATGTGGGAAAACATGAGGTTATAGTTAGAATACTAGGTAGAATCATTTATTGACACAATATAGTAATTACACAGTAATAAATACAATCTAATAAGTAGCAACAAGATCACTGGAACTGGATTTGTTTCCACTCCACTAACGGCTAAATAAAAATGATGATGATGTTGGATGCGGTGTTATTAGATGCAAACAGTGCAGAAAAAGGGACAAAAAAACCATAAAACCTTGCAATATCAGCTGCAAGAGTTTTGTATCCTTGTAGGACCACATAGCACTCAGCTAAAATAAAATCTCTCTCATAGTTACATGTACACCATGAAACCGGTTAAATCAGGCATCTACCAGAAAAGCAGACAATTTGGTGAAATATTTTCAGGCCATGTTATGTTTTTGAGTAATGTGTCTAAAACCATCTCTTAAAAAACCATAGGTAAAAGTCCTGAATATTGAAAACTCAGGATTTACCTGCAACACGTGATGAATCTTCCACCATGCAATCACCACCAAGTGCATTTGCAAAGACATAAATTGCAACATTGAGGAGCGATTAACCTTTATGGAAAGCAGCAAGTCAACTAAGACAAAATATATTCAAGCAAAAAAACCCGCTGCTGCATGTTGATATCTTGGAGACGGAGAGACACGAGGAGCAATTGCCCATTCCCAACAAGCATCCCTGTGTAAACAAGTCCATACTTTGCAAATGCTGAAAAAGTTAAGGCAATGAAACAAGCAACACATATTTTAGTCTATCCCTGCCAAAGCTGTCAGAATTTTTTTGAAACAGAGTAATTTGACTATGTTCTTCCCAGAAAGGAAAATTTCCAGCTGAAATGAAGATTAGGAAGGAAAGTGCTATGATTTCAAAATTATAAACTCCTTTACTAAAAATACTATTGTTATTATCTAAATATACAACGTGTGCTGAGAAGATAGAATTACATGCATATTTTAGTCGATTCCTGCCAAGGCTGATTAGGTGGTTAGGATAAATTCCAAGCAATTAAAGAACAAATTTGTGAGACCACACTGATCAAAAGATTCAAAATTTCAGATAAAAGAATGGAACTCAATTGACTAATGACTACAAGAGAAAGCATATGACAAATTTCCATACCTTCAAGGCCCCAACTGACCATGAACCTTATTATGGAGGGAAAAAAGTAAAACAAAATGAATTCTCACTTTTGCCTTCAATTGGTTAGGAAACCTAGTTCTCCAAAATTCATCTCCTAAACTTTTACATTTAGCTTTTACATTAGGTGGTTAATCATTCTAGTGTAATTTTACAAAGTTGTATGCACATACTGGCAAGCAGACAATCAGCTCAACCCAGAATCGAGGCTGTTAAGAACTAGACAAATCAGCAACCCAAGCAACAGAGAATCAGATAACTTCATGTTCATCTGAACCAGAAGCAGACACAGCTACCAACAAAAGAGACCAAAACACATCAGATAACTATGGATTCCAAAAAACAATAGCCCATCAAAAAAACACAAGAAACCATATCCAAAGGAGCAGATGAAGACTAAGAACATGACCCTGACACAAAGGCCCACAGGAAAACCAAAATAATTCCATCTTCAAAACAAGAGAAAATATCCTGACCATGGCCAAACTGAATTCCATTCCACAACTTGCAAATAAAATTCCTCACCACCGCAAAACCAGGATTCACGCATTTGACAATGATCAAGGCATATCAAAAGGATACTTGCAGGTGGGCAAATCCATGTGAATCCAAGGCCATACTGTATATTATATAAATAGTTAGCTGGAATTAAAATACAAATAAACTTGGCTGGTGTTAAATATACAGCAGCAAACCACTGTCAAAAATACAATGAACCAAGTCCTTTTAATTTTGTGTTTCACCTTTCTATATGCTCTTTCACATATTAATTAAGATGACTAGTAAAAACAAGAATCAAAAGAGTTAACAAGCCACTTCATAGAGCACTGTATGTAGTCTTCATCTCATAATGTAACAACTTGGCAAGCCTAATAAATAAATAAAATGTACAGAAGACTGAACACAGCTGTTGTGATCATGAGCATATGCAAGGCAGTGAATAGCCTTTGCTGAAAGTTTATTTCCCTATGAAAACTTAGGTGATGATTAATAGCACTGATTAAACTGGAAAATAGCACTTGATAATCTCGTATATTTGAGTGTCCTGCATTCAAACCAGGATAAATACTCTGAAGGATGAAGGACACTGCAATTGGCACAATACCAAAGTTTATTCCCCATGAAAACCCAGGTGATGACTAATAGCACTAATTAAACTGGGAAAAAGCACTCAATAATCTAGTATATTGGTGCGTCCTGCATTAGAACCAGGATAAATACTCTGAAGGATGGACACTGCAATTGGCACAATACCAATAAGTGCAGCTTGCAGTTCCGAGCTGCTTGTCTTGATGGAGATCTGGCCGCTTCGCTTATTGTTCATTCCAACATGGACAGCTATTTTGGAATTCCGACCAATGGAGAATTGAGACTGTAAATGGGCCATCAGACCTAAATCACCCCTCCACTTCATCAAGGACAGACCTAATGTGGATTGGTCCTGCTCTATAGGAAAATCTTTACTCTTGAGCCGCACTTCAAAGTTGGCTCCATAGGCAGTATCGTTACCTGATCTCACAGTGCCAGCATTTCCCACCAAAGCCAAGCGCTTTCCAACTGCAATCTGATCCTCAATCTTGAATCCAGTGGCTACATTTTCACCTAGTCGAGTAACAGATATCCCGGCTGATGATTTGTTCATCTTAAACTTTTTGAGTTTGGTCTCACTTCGCAAGATATAAGCAAGCTGCCTTCCAATAGTCTGGATGTCGAATCCCACCATAGTTGATCCATTTTCTCCGTGCTTAGCGCAAATTGAAGAATCTAATTGGATATTGAAGTCTTTCTTATCTTTTGTGATTTGAACCGTAAATGCACCAGGAAACCGACCAGCAATAGCAAGATTACTTTCGATGTTAACACCGTCATATCCGCAATCATGATCCCAGCCCTGGCCATCCAAAACTGGCCTGACAAGAAACTGTGATGCAGGTTCCAAAGCTCGGTACCTGTATGAAGGATTGTCACTGTCAAATGATTGTGGGAGGACAAAGTCAGGCAGAGGCACAGGCACTGGTGCCGGACCTTCATCTTCCGGGTCCACATCTTCCCCAATGTCATTACTGCAATCTTTGCCTCTCTTCTTTATCTCCTTCAACCTTTTCAAATTGTCTCTCCACTGCTTCTTTTGAAGGAGTTTCACCCGATAATCATACTCCTCAAAATAAGCTTTCTTTTGCTCTTTGCTGAGCTTCTGAACCTGAGATTTCCTCAAAGGCTTGAATGGTGGAAGCTGGTCATATTCATCCTCATCTTCTGCATCCGAATCAGGGAGGTCAACCAAGTCCATGTCTGAATCAATGTCCTCATCACCCAGATCAGTAGGGAGTTTTAGATGAGGGCGAGAATGCAACAGAGAAGACACGAGGTGGGGTAGAGGTAAAGAGCGGAGCCGTAAACCAAAAGGCTTCTTGTGGTCAATAAGATCTTGAGGCTTGGATATAGAACTTGCTTCAGACAAAACCTTCAGTGAGTAACACAGCAGTAATAATTGGGGTCTCCAGCTTTGTCCATTAGGGAGGACATTTTCTCCATTCTCGTTCTTCTGGCACAAAGAATGATTCTCAACAAGAGACACCGGATGCTTCATACTCGGATGCATCAGGTACGAATCACCAACTGCTTGGCTGATTGCTTGCTGAATAACATGAGATCGTTGAGCAACATACACCTCAAAAGCTAGGGATGACCCAGATGGTCCATCAGGAGGAGGAGAAGTGGCATGCGTCAGAGTGACAATTGCATTTTTCCATATTGATGAAGTTAGAGTTCTGGAAAGCGAACTTAATAGCAGCAAATCATTGCGATCTCTATCATGGGTGTCTAACCGGTCAACATAGAGGACAACATCTGGAGGAAACTTTTTAATCAGCTTTTTTACAGAAGCTAGTATTTTCCGGTTGGTAGCCGCTTCCTTTACAGAGGACCTGAGACCTGGTGTGTCGATGATTCTGATTCTAACTCCATCAATTGTTCCAACAATCTCATTAACCCTAGTTGTGGCAGGTGCAAACGCATTGATCTCAACTCTCTTCTCACCAAAAATAGAATTAATGGTGGCACTCTTCCCCACCCCAGTTTTCCCGAGAACCAAAATGTTCAAAGAGAAGTTTACATCATCTTTGCCCTCTGCTTCAAGCTGCATGGCCATACTCTTAGCAGTTTCAAGGCTAAACTCTGGACTAACACGTCTCCCTTCATCTGGGTCCAGCCGATGCAGCACTGATTCAACAATAGAATCTTCAGGAGACTGTCCTAGCCGCTGGACAAGCCTCAAGAACTTCACCCTTATGTGCTGTATCTTCTCTAAAATCTTCTTTTCTTCTTCACTTAAAGTACGCTTTACCATATCTGGTGGGGGAGCATGTCTCCTTGTGCGAAACTGGAAACCTGAACCAGCAGGATTTTCAAGAGAAAATAATCCAGAACCATCAACAGAGCTTAGTGCTATTCTGCCTCCATCCAATTCAGCACCAGTTGCTGCTTTTAAAAGAGCAGCAAATGCAGCAGAATCAAACAACTGTTTTCCTACTGGCTCTCTAACTACGTCTGCTTCTTCATCTGAGTCTGTATCTTCATCTGAGTCCATAGTAATCTCTCCATCTATCGTCTGCGGATGATCATGATAAGCTTCAATACCTGGGGGGGAAGAGAATGCTGAATTTTGCTCTAATTCATTCATGATGAGCTTGGTTGTTCCAGAGCCACCAAAAATTAACTCTTCAATGTCATCATCAGAAAGTAAGCCTTTTTGTCCTCCTATTGTTTCTGAATCACGGTTTGCTTCATCTTTGATACCAGAGGAATTTGTATTGCTTTCTCGCACATCTTCCATTTTATCACCTTCGAAGTTTTCAGGAGAAAGTAAGTCTTTTTGTCCTCCTATTGTTTCTGAATCACGGTTTGCTTCATCTTTGATACCAGAGGAATTTGTATTGCTTTCTCGCACATCTTCCATGTTATCCCCTTCGGAGTTTTCAGGAGAATCACCATTCACCCACAAGTTCGTGGGCTGAGTAACTGTTACAATATGGCCATTGTCCTCGACCAATTTAACTGAACCAGAGTCATTAGCAGAACCATTTGTCACAACCGCATCTTTAGGACCCAAAATACAACTATCAGCTCCAATATCCCTCTCCGTTGACAGCCTAGATTTGTTGTCATCAGAAGAAGAATTACTCTGAACCAATAACCCATCTTCTTTATCTTCTTCAATATCCAGCACCTTTACTAGAGATGCAACATCCACAATCTCTTGAGCCCCAAAACTAGGAACTTTGACAACACCTGAAAAGCTTCCATCTTCCACTTCACTCACCATTCCCTCATCACCAGTCACCTTATCAAATTCATCATCATCCCTTGACAACTGAGCAATAGGCCTAACTCCATTCGAATTCGCACTGTCCAACCCAGCAACAGGGATAAATTCATCAGTTACACCACTCTCCTCCTCTACCTCCTCAAGAACTGAAATTTCTTCATCTAGGTCAGCCACAAAAGGTCTAGAAACCCGATACATGCCACCAAAATCACCCTCTTCACTGCTTTCCTCATCTGGGTCGCCTAAAAAAGGCCTCTCGGATGCAGAATCAAACTCTTCTTCACCACTCACAAACCCATTATCAATATTACTACCAGTACCACTACGACTACTACCAATGTCGCTATCAGAGGTGTCAGTTTTGTAACCATCTGATTGAAAATCATCAACAGTTATAGGAGCTCGGATAGGGAGAAAACCTGTGGATGATGGTAGTGAAGGTGGGGTTCCTTGTGTTGTGGAAACAGGGACGTGGATCTTTGAGGCCATGGCTAAAAGTTCTTGTTTTTATCAGTAAACACAGTATAACAGCACACACATAAATGCCAAAGCAAGGAAAATTTCTGGTCTGGTGAGGCAGGGCAAGGAGATAGGGTTGTGTTGGTGGGGAAGGAATAAGAGATAGGGTTTTTGCTTTTGCTGTTGTTTCAGGTTTGCCGAAGTGTGATGATGCCTTTTAACAACAGGACATGTGGATTCATTGCATGAGACGGGGGATTTAGGTTTTGTCTCTCTTGATGTTTTACTTTGGTTTTTGTAGATAGTGTTCGGTAATGTGTCAATGTTTAATTTTTAAAATATTTTTTATTTAAAAAATATATTTTATATTTTTTTAAAATTAATATATCAAAATAATTTAAAATTAAAAAATTAAAAATATTTTTTAAACATAAAAACATGGTATTTGTTTTACTTGATTTACCCATTTGAAAGTGTTTTTTAAACTAATTTTTATTTTTTAAAAAAATAAATTATTTTATATATATAATTTGATAATTTTAATGTATTAATATTAAATATATATATATAATAAAAGATAATTTTAAAAAATTTTAATTAAAAAATATTTTATAAAAACATATAACACCATGTTACCAGAAGTGTACCAACACAACATAGATCTTATCTATTTGTGTGATCATTACACAATTGAATTCCCAATTAAGATTTTCACCCACAAGTTTTCGTCTTCCAGTCAGCTTGGTTTCATGTTAGATTGATAGTTTTGTTCCTTTCTGAGTTTTTGAGGTTCGAATTTTAAAGAGTAAGTATTTAAAAAAAGAATCTATTTTTAAAAAAGTATTAAACTACGTACAAAAACTGTAACAGCTGGAGAAGATAATTTAATTGAGTGAAAAGCAGTTGAAACGCGTTTTGTAATATTTAATGGTGTAGTTGTGATTGTGGTAGTGGTGGTTTAAAATATTTTTTTATTTAGAAATATATTAAAATAATTTTTTTATTATTTTTTTAAAATTATTTTTGATATCAGTACATCAAAATAATATAAAATCATAAAAAAAATTATTTTAAATAAAAAAATTCAAAATTTGAGGGAACATGGTTTGCAGTCCGTGTTCCCAAACACACCCTAATTTTTTTAAAATAAATTATTTTTTTATGTTTTTTAATATTAAAAATAAAAAAGATATATCATTATTATTTATAATAATTATTTTGTATTTGTGTTAATGATGATTTTTGCATATAAACATGATATTATTACTTGTTTCCTTTTGTTAAATGTTTAAAAGATACAATTGAAGGTCTTGAATCTATGGATAAAGCTGCTTGGACAAAGAAAATATTGCATACATTTTATGACCTATACATTAAGGCCATTGATATGAGAATGAGACCTAATACTCATTTTGATAAAACAAGATGAAAATTTCTTATAATATCATTCAAAGAACAAACTAGCCATGCATTCATTAAAACACAACTGAAAAACAAATGGGATGGATTGGAGGATACGGACAAAGTTGATTTCTGAAACTGGTGTGGGTTGGAGTAGTGAATTAGTAACAATTTCAGCTAGCGATGAGTGGTGGAAAATAAAAATTCAGGTTAATTCCTCATGATCCTAATAATTTTATTTGTTGTTGTTACATTTCATAAATTTTTTAAATACATGATGTTGCATTAATTATTTTTATTTTTTATGTAGGAAATTAAAAGAGCCAAAATATTTAGACATATTGGTATTAAACTGTCTTTAAAGATTAAATTTGACAGAATATATTCCAATATTGTTGCTACTGGAGAGTATGTGTGGGCTCTATCGTCAGAGTTCTTGGTGGCAATGATGTCGATCCTGACACAAGCAATGTCAACATTGATGGTGTTGATTTGGAAGAAAGAAATGGTGATTCAGAGGAGGATGGGATTCCAAATTTAAAGAATGACATGTCTTGAATGGTTTGTGGGGTGAATATGTTGAGCAGTAGCAACTCAAAGAGTAGTGGCAAAAAAAAAGAAGATATCCTTCTGAGGTTCGAGGTAGAAAGAAGAAAATGTCTGGAAGTGGTGTTCAGTTGCTGTCAAAGTGGGATCAACTACTTGAGAGTATGTCGATTAGAAGTGATTTCACTTCTTTGCACATAGATCAACAAGTTTGTAGTATTCCCAAGATAATGGCTGAGCTCCACTCAATTCTTGGAGTTTCAATTGATGATGATTTTCATAACTTTGTTACAGAGTATTTGAGTTTAAGAAGGAAAAGAGAAATGTTGTATAGTATAAATGGTATTGAAGAGAAGTCAAAATGGTTAAAGCAAACGTATGCACGAAGTAAACGTGCTTAGCTGACAAGGTATGATTTTATTTTCTAAGGCGTTAATTTATTAACTATGTTAAAGTGCTAGGTAAATTTAATGTGTTTGACATGCTTGATAATTTATCTATACATGTTTACATTTGCAAAATAATGAGTTGACAGTTTTGAAAAGAATAGTTTCTATTTGTAGAAGTTAGTTTCATTCATTGTGTTTGTTGTTGTAGTTATGGACTTTTTAGGTGAGTTATTGGACTGTTGGATTGCATGTATTTATTTTTATTCAGATTGTAATTTAAGAAATTAGTTGTTGTTCCAAAGCAGATTCTCTTTTACGGATGATGTGTTATTGTATTGTTTAGCACGATGTCGTTTAATTTAATGTAAACATGTAATATTTTAATGAATATAACTATTTACCGTAAATATGTAATACTTTTATTTTTATGAATGTCTGTTTCAATAATTCAATATATATGTCGGATGTGAATATTGGTGGAAATAAATATTAGAAAGTGCAACGTTGTGGATGGAAATTTTTTGAAGTATTTATCTTACAATGTGTGATTTTTAATATAATACCATACTTTAAAAAAATAGGGAAGGAAGCCTTATATAATATTAGATTTATTACCCAAATAAGATGGATGCCAACATAATAAAAAAATAAAAGTAGGAGAATGATAACAAAGGTGAAGACAATCAGCCAGCACAAGAAAAATATATGAAAAGAAGAAAATAAATGGTACAAAAATAAAAGGATGACCAAAGGCCTCAAATGAATGTCTATTTGACAAAAGCTGCAAATGAAAATGATGCATATGATAGGTTTTAGAGTGCAACTAGCCATGCAAGTAAAAATTTTAAAAATTTAGGGACAAAGAATCTTGAATAATATAGACAAAAATGTAGGGCCAAAGAATCTTGTATAATAGAGGCAGGACAATAATTTGCTAGAAACCACGTGAAAGAAACAAGATTTTGATACAAAAGAACATCCATATTTAAATTTTACAGTTCATACATGTCATAACTTGTGTAGACAATTATATTGAAAGCAAAACATGTACAAACGATACATAGATATGCTTATTGCAACAATGTCGAAAGACAAATTTAAATTGTTTATGCAAGGCATCATTTACTTTTATATATATATATACAACGAGGGATGCTTTTATCATGTATTCTAATAAAATAATTATCTTTAGAACAAACATCTCAACTACATTTGTTACAAGTAAATAAAACACCTTTTTAGGCTTGACAGGTTTGTGATAAAGTTAATTTTCCCAAGTCTTTGATTTTTTTTTATTATTGAATGATATTTAATTGGATTTATGTTATTTTATTAATAGCCTATCAATTTTTTTTTATTTACATGTAATTGAAGATATGGATGATCCACAATTTAATACCATATTTAACAAAGATTTTGATAATGATTATGATAATATAATGAATCGCATTGTAGACCACATTAATTATCTTAGTTGTGAAGGTAGTGATGCCTCAGTTGCTGATGCTGGAGATGATGATGATGATGGAAACGACAACAATGACAACGACGATGACAGTAATGGTGATGACGATGAAAGTGATGATGAAAGTGAATTTTTTTAAGGAGAAAATTTAATATGAATAAATTAATTATATGCATGGTTGGAGCTATAAACATGTATTATATTAATATATGCATAAAGAACCATGTATGGTTTCATACGATACAGAGATGCGTTGGTTGAATGAAGTTTTAAGAAGTTATTGCAAACGATGTGTTAACATGTTTAGGATCGACACAACTTTGTTAAGTCTGTGTAATGATTTAAAAACACATTATGGCTTAAAACCTTCAAGAAAAATGAGCGTTATTGAAAATGTGGCAATATTTTTATTTACAATAGCAATAGGGGCATCAAATAGAAAAATACATGAGAGATTTCAACATTTAGGTGAAACAGTTAGCAGATGTATAAAATAAGTCCTTAAATCATTATGTTTGTTTGGTGGAAATGTCATAAAATCAATAGATCCATAATTTACCAACACCCCAAGAGAAATTGCAATGAATTCAAGATATATGTTATATTTCAAGGTAAGACAAACAAATTTTTTTTTTATGTTGTTTAATGAATATCAATTATTTTATTAATGTTTCTAATTACTTACATTTTTTTTTTCATGTAGACTTGTGTCGGTGCAATTGATGGCACATATATTCATGCCTGCATATCATCTGATAAACTAATTCTATTTATTAGAAGAAAAGGTGTACTAACATAAAATGTCATGGCTGCTTGTAGTTTCAACATGCAGTTCATGTTTGTGTGGGCAGGATGGGAAGACAATGCATATAATATCTGTATTTTTCTTGAGGCTATTAACAATAGTAAAATAAAATTTTCAAAACCACATGAAGGTTGTGATTTCATATAAATTGAAGAGCTGGTAATTGAAGTTAGATAAAAAAATTTTAGTTATTGAAAACAATTAACATGTTGTTCTTATTTGTAGGCAAATACTATTTGGTTGATGCTGGATATCTCAATGAGTATGGGTATTTAAGTCCTTATAAAAGCGAGATGTATCACTTACAAGATTTTAGGCGTTCTGGATAACCAAGTAGTCGGGAAGAAATGTTTAATCGTGCACACTCATAACTATGTAATGTGATAGAATGTTTTTTTGAGGTATGGAAATAGAGGTGGAGAATTTTACAAAACATATCTGCTTATCCATATAAAACGTAAGTTGAGATTGTGGTTGCATCAATAGCACTACATAACTATATTAAAAAGAGATCGCAAGATGATGATGTTTTTGCTTAATATGATTGCAATTCTAATTTTATTCCGGATGACTTTTTACTTGATATTGTAGCTTGCTCAGATAGTCAAGGATCGCAAAGGTCTTCATGTATGAATTTTATACGCGATAAAATTATAAATAGTTTGATGAGACAATAATAATAAATAAAAAACATAATATACAAAGATTATTCATTTCATTATATATATATATATATGTTTTTTTAAATAATTTCACAATCAAACTTTAATATAAAAAACATATTAATCAAATATATAAAATTATTTTTTATTCAATCTCAATTTTAATTACACTAAAAATATATAAAATGAATATGAATTTTAAAAATCACAAAAAGAATCACCGTACTAAACTCAAAGTTTTGAAACCCGACCCGATCATTGACCCGGTCAAGTAATCGGGTCACGGGTCAGATGGGTTGACCCGGGTCAATCAAAAACTAGAAAACATCATTTAAAGACTAGGGCATAGAAGCAACTTGTTTCTTGCACCATGTTTCCATTGGAGCCGCACCCTCATCAGCAGCAGCACCATCACCCTCATCAGCAGTATCACCCCCCTCAGCGGCAGCATCCAGTTCGGCGGCAGCATCCGGTTCAGCAGCAGCAGCCTTTGTCTCACCCACAATCTCAAATGCATCAATCAACTTTTGGACGGTTTCCTGATCCAGTATATGGAATGCCTCATCAACTCCTAACACAACAACAATGCAGACAGAACTCTTGAGTGTTTCTCCTTGTAAGGTTTCTCTGACTGCAATGAGAGCATCCTTGATTAAATCATCCCTTGAAGAGTCAGAAAAATTCTCAAATCTGCGTTCCAGGTATGTCTTTGCAGCTTGTGAACGGGATCCTATTACAAAGGCCTGGTATTCAAAGTAGTTCCCACTGGGACAATTGTAATAGGGATTCAAATCTTTTTCGCTGAGATCAATGGTTAATTGCTTCGTTCTTCTTCAAATTTAAACGACGTCGTTTAATGACAGGGAAAATAAAAAAAAAAATTGACTGGGTCTGGCCGGGCCAATTTCCAAGCGGGTTTTGGTCTTCACCCGGCCCGGTCCCATGCCCGGGTCGACCCGCCGGGCCGGGTTTTAAAACACTGACTAAACTGAACCTAAGTCTCAAAGGTTAACCTCGTCATCTCCGCCCATTTCAAGTTGGGAAGAAAACACGTCATGTGATTTTGGCATTTTCAACTCTCATTAAACAAGTGCTCATATCTTTTCGATGTGGTATGAAAAAACCTGAAAACAAAAGGCAGGTATTGGGCAAGAAGAGGCATATGGTTGTTCTTGATCAAAGATTCCGTGGCATGTCTTCTACTTGCTTTGGGTTTTATCTGGTAGGCATAAAAGGTGTTTTCTGGCGAGTGGAAGATGCTGCCAAGTGCTCAACAGTTAACGGAGTGGTGTATGTTAACGAGAATGTATTGGAAGAGAAAATCAATGAAATTAAGGAAATGGACAGGGAAGTGAGAGAGAGGGAAAGGAGGGGGTTAATTGAGGGTGATGAAGGGAGTGAGCTTGAGAAGGGATTGGTCCTCGATTGGTTAAGTTGGAGAAGAGGTTGAATTCGAAGAGAGGAAGGTTGCCGGATTTGTTTATGGAGTTCTTGGGGTCGTTTGGGGATTTTGAGGATGGTTTGGATTCGAGAGAGGAAAATAAGACGTTGATGTTTAAAAAGAAGTTTAGGTTTAAGAGTCCGTCAATGGATGCGAGGAGCACTCCAATGGGATTTTCAGGCTTGAAGAATAGAAGTGTTTCTACTAGAGATGGCAGTGATCTGAATGGTTTGTTTGGAAAAACTGATGCGTGGTCTTTGAAAAGGGATAGCAGAAGGAAGGATGGGAATGTGCATTTGAATTCAGTGCAAAATGAGGTGAACAAGTGGGAGAAAGAAAGGGGGGATTTGCGGAAGGAAATGGGATCCATTAATGCTCTTGAAACTCTTACGAAGGTGTGATTTTCTGGTGCCTTTTATTGAATATTTGTTAAGCTCAAATAACTTTGGTGATTGTTCTTGATAATATGGAATTTATGATTGTATAGCTAATCAAATATTGGAATGCGAGTTCTGCTCGCGAAGAAATTTAAATATATTGGCTTAGTTTTTTTATGGTGCGGAATGCATAATCTATCATTTCTGCTATCAGCTGAATTTCAGATATGTTTTGTTGTTAAAACTTTTGCAATCTTGGGGTGTTTGTAAAAACTTTTAGGTGCTGTCCAGGAGACCAGGGAAGGAAGGTCTTCCAATCAAATTCCGAACGCAGGAAAATCAATGGACTTGGAGACCCTGAATTCTGAGAGCTTGACCAAAGAAAACCAGGGAACTTACCTCAAAGTTTGATAGGCCTGCTGCACTGAGTAGAAATGGCATTAGAAAACCAGGGAACTACCATATGTAATGGCTTTGATATAAAAGAATGCTAAACAATAATAGGAATAAGTTTCTTATACTTTCTAAGCGCCCCCCAGGCTAGAGGCTTAGAACTTGAAGAATCTGGTGGGCTTTATTCTCTAAGAGTGGCTTCTCGGGAAGATGAACGAGGGGACTTTTCTTACAGTGTTGCTTTTGAGGACCGTGGTGATGCCAATAATTTCTGTTATTTGCATCCTCCTTTGAAGATTTAGGTGACTCCAGTGCTGACATTGTTCTGCTGCAAATAAAAGCAACCAATCCAACCTCTGATTTCTAAAGGCGTCAAGCTTACCTATACACTTTCTTAGAAGCATCCCTCCCTCTCAATGAGACAATTTTCTGCATGGCCTAACCAGGTCTGTGATGCTGTTGAGATTCCATCAATTACCTATTTTGAATTTTGGGGGTCTCGAGAGCACTAATTTCGTTGCGATTACTTTTGTATATTTTATATTGATCCAGATGCCTCTTAATCAATGCTCTAATATGGAAGGAAACTTGATTTTTTTGCAGGAACTTCATGAGGCAGTTGAAATCGCATTCGAAGAAGGTAATTGTTGTGAAGAAGGGGCAGCTTAAGCTAGCTCTATGTTGGACAACCATTTTCTGAGGCGGAGATGGCTTTGTACTCTTTGCTTGAACAAAATTAAAGCACCTAAATAAATCAGCTAGCAGAGAAGACATACGAACCAAACGTGGTTTCTTTTATGAGTTTACCTAACAATGGAAGCCACTGTCAATCTGCAGGCTTATTCTTATTAGAAGTTCCCTTTCGGAGTTGGTGACTGCATGATAATGAGAAGTTACCGGCGAAGTTAAGGAATTTGCATGCTCATGTGAAGTTATTGGGTGGAGTTGAAGGACTTTGCATGCCACTGATCTTCTAAATATATGAATCCACTGTCACCAGGAAATTACACTGGCCATTCAAACCAGAAATTCCCAGCATGGCTTGTTGTTCCTCACAATCAGCTGTTCTCATAATCCGAGCCAAAAAAGAAGATACTTTTTCTGTGGTTTGCGGATGACAATTTTGTCTGCTAATGGAAGTTTAAAAGCTATAACCACTCAATTTTGTTTAGGGAAAGACTTGATTCAAGTAGGAACTAAATCGGTGTAGATGATTATTTTTCTTCTCATTTGAAGGATTCAGTACTCCTGCACTACTTGCTCGATAAGCATTCACTTTGATTCTTGATTTTTTTTTCCTGTTCATGCAAACAATTTGTCAGGCGAGAATTTTTGCACCAGTTTGCTGATGGCTGAAGCCTGAAAGATACATTGGACAACAGTAAACCTGGTAATTTGATTCAATAGAAAAGGACAGTAGCTCAATGAGCCAATGACATGCTGCGGCAGTGAAAAGATTGAAAACCGAAGGATCCATAACAATGCTGCCTTTAGCAGCTACTAAAAGCAAACAGGAGAAACCTAGATCCAATAATTCCAAGAAAAGCTGTGAAACTGGATCCTATCCTGTTAATCAAAGGCCATTTCTTGGTATGTAAAGTTGGACAGCATCACAAGAACGAATGCTAATGCATTTCGTGCTTTGCCATCTTTTAATCAAATGAATCTGTACGATTAGCAATGAAATCCAATAGTACTGTATACCACATCCTCTATTTTTTCAACAAGCAAATGCAGAACTGAGAAAAAAGAACTTGAAACACCAACCACATCACCAGAACACCTGTTACTAAATCATGTAAAAATAGAATTTACACAAAAACTCAAGGTATTAGCTTCTTCGCGTGGTTCTATTGCCTCTGCTGGTAGAGTAAACATTATCACAACACGGAAAATTATTGAGAACTAGTAATTTTGACCATAGACTGAGCATGAATAGGTGGTAAACTGGATTGGCAAAAGTTTTGCCATGATTCCTGCTTCTGCTCCTCATTTCTGGTATATGCTTCATATATACAAGTCACGATGCTCCTTGCCGCTTCTCTTGCCTCAGGCAATCTATCATTCAACAAATCTGCAGCCATTTGAACCAGCGAAACCAACCCAAATTCGTTCATTGCTTCTAGGCCCTGAAATCAACACCACATAAATTCCCACCAGTTAAATATCATTCTCCCCTTTACAAGCTAAACTCGGCAACATGAATACAAAATATATAGCTTTATATAATTTTACCATCTTGGAGACAGAGTTAGAGATAGTTATGGCAGCTTTGGCCCTGATTCTAGGGTTGATATGTCTAACATAAGGCCGGAGCTTATTGAGTAAAGGCAGAGGGGTCATGGATTTCACCATTGCATTTAATGCTTTATCTGCTTCTTCACACACGAACCTTTTGTCTTGAGAAGCTTTCAGTAGTAGTTGCAACAGCTGTGCAACCACATTACAATCCAAAAACATTAACCACGATTCAAACAAGAAACATAACAAATCAAAATGCAAGCCGCAACAAATTAGGAATTGAAAAAAAGTCACCAGTCCTCACCAGGTTATCAAATGCGTTATTAGCAGAGTCAAGTGACTGGTCGCCAAAGACCTTGAAAATATCAGATGAAGCCATGATAGATGTCTTGCACAAAGCACTTCTTGGATTCTTCATAGCTTTCACCACCATTAACATCACCTTTTCCCTATAAGTATTTACCCAAAACCACATCATCAAAACACTTCAAGAAACACTACTGATCATCTCAAATCTGAAAAAAAAACCCTTACAAGATTGGCAGCAAGAGCAACGAGTGATAGAGTGCAAATCTCCTAACATTATTCAACGACTCGCAAACCCTTGTCCAGTCCTTTGAATCTAACTCCTCTACTAAACCCTGAAATAAAAAAGAGCCCAAAATTAATATCCACACAAAAAAAACCCTTCAAAATCTAAAATGAAATGGCATCTGAGCATGGGTCTAAAAATAAAGAAAGATCCAAAAAATAAAGACTTGCTTGGATCTCGGATTCAGGATCTGAAATGGGTTCAAGATTCTCAGAAGAGATATAATCAATGATCGGATCTGCAGGAGGAGGAGGCAATGATGCAGTCTTGCTTTCTTCATTTACTCCAAATTTGGCAGTTTCATGTGGAAGTGGAAGAGCGTTGTCAATAGGTTTCAGCGCCATTTCTTTTGACCAGAGTACTGTGAAAGAGAGATTGGTTTTTGAAATCCAGAAGAGGGTTATGCTATGTGCTTTCTTCTCTTGCTTGGCTTTGGGTATGCAAAATGTGAGGATGTGTGTATGACTGAGAGAGTGATGAGACAATTATAGAGACAAAGAACCCCTTTTTTTTTCACTTCCTTTTCTACTCCATTCTGTACTCCGTACTGTGTTGTTTATACCTAGAGGCTAGAATAAGCTCCCGGGTTCGGTAAAATTTATTTATTTTTTAATTACTTTTATATATATATATTTTAATTATTTTAATATACTCATATTAAAAATAATTTTTAAAAAATAAAAAATAATAATATTTTTTAATGCATTTATTTATGAGTGAAAAAAAGCTATTGCCACATTTTAAAACACCTCTTAAATCATGAGCTAGTCACGGTTTGTAAAATTTTTATGTGTTTTTTATATAAAAAAATCAAAATATAAATTTAAATATCTATACAAGGATCTAATTAAATAAATTGATAATAATCTATATAAATAAATATAAAAAACTTTATTAACAATAACTAAAAGAAAAATTAGGAAAATTAAGAGGTAAATACAAATCAAAATATTCAATCATACAAAATAAAATACTTAACCGATTGAGTTTACTTAAATTATTTATTTAATTCAATAAAAAATAATAGAAATAAAAACATAATGAAACTAATTAAATAAACTCATACCCTAAAAAAATATTACGCAAAGCCGGATATATAAAAAATATTATTTAAAAATGAATATTTTTTTATTTTGAAAAATAAAGTTCATTTATATAAAACATAAAAAAATTATAGATGAATTAGAATAATATCTTTAAAAATTAGATACAAACAAAAAAAATTAAAAAATTCTTTTCACAAAATACATTTAAAAAAATATATTTTTGTGATTATCTTCAAAAAAACATTTCATAGATTTATCCAAGTCTCATGAACTAGATAACGAGTTTTGTATGAACAAATATAGAATGATAAGATCATATAAAAAAATATCAAACGACATTAACTTTTCAAACTTATGACTAGAGTCATTAGATGAGAAGTAGTACAAATGAAAAAAAAATAAAGTCGAATCCTCAGCAAATCAAATGTCAAAAGATGAAATCAAGAAAGAAAAAAATTAACTACACAAAAAGATATTTTAAAAATATATAATTAAAAGAATGAGGGTGAAAATCAGAATAAAAAAATTAATTAGAGGGCAAACACAAATTTTAAATTGGAGGGTAAAATTAAATTGAAAAATAACTTTAACTAAAGGAAAAACAAATAAAAAAAATGAGGATTAAATTGAAAAAAAAAACAATTGAATGATGAAATTGAAAGCCAATACAACTCTAACAAAAGGGCCAAAGAAAAAAAATCAAAAGAATAAGGACCAAAATGAAAAAAAACATATGAGAAGTTGTAATTGAAGGACTAAATTTAAAACAAACAAAAGTTTTATAACAGTAATAGAACTAAATAAGAAATCAAAAGAACGAGGACTATAATTAAAAAAAAAAAAAGAAAAGGACAATCATGCACTTTATCTAATAGGAAATAGAAAATTGGGGGGAAAGAAGAAGTGACCACCATTAATAATCCGACCACCATATATCACTCATGTGCCACACCATAAAAAAAAGGACACAATGGCGTTTCAAAAAACACGGTGAAAGGTCAGGTTTGGCCACCAGGTGGCCTTATATGAGCCGCTTAAATGACATAGACGCCACTCATTCATTGATGTGTAATGAGCATGCGCCAATAACTTTCTTTAATAAAACAAATACAAATTTAACATAAAAATACCTAACTGCCTTCATGACCCTAAAGAAATACTTAAAAAAATCTATGTAAAAGGACATAAATGCCCTTGAATGCATACCTTATTATTTTATTTTATTTTATCTTTTCTAAGGTCAAATACGTATTTTAACTGTATATGAAGAAGGTAAAAACAAAAATAAAAAACTTTGGTCAACAACTTTATATATTTTTTAATTTTAGAGGAAAATAATTATTTTTCCTATTTAAAGGTGTATGAAAAGTAAAAAAAAACTTTTTGTTAGCCATTCTAAATTTTATTGACCTTGAGGGTAAAAACATATTTTTACTATACAAAAAATATTAAAAAGCTTAACATAGCCCCTAATAATCTTTTAAATGACCAATGAGCCATTAAAAAAAAAAAACTAAATCACCCCACTCACGAGGCTTTTATTTTTTCAACTCAAGGGCAAAGAAAACAATTTCACTATAACGATTAATGATAAACTATATATAGTGCTACAATGAAAAATATGTCCAATAGTAGTAATATATATGTCCAATAGTAGTAATATATGTTAATTACTCTATCTAATTCTGCAAAAAAGATTTAATTTTTTTTTACACTCCCTCTTTGTTACTAATTTTAAGGTTGGACAATAAAAACAAATTTTCTTAATCATTACGGTTATGCTTGTTATTGTACTAATTTTTATAGTTACAATTTAAAAAGATAGTTTTTTTAAAAAAATTAATAAATTATAGTTTTTTCATGACTAAAGTTTTAATAGAGCGTTTTTAGTGAATACATGTAAAATTATGATGTGTTTTAATTAACTAAATACTTTCAAAACTATGATTATGATAAAATACAATTCCAACCACACTTTAATGTCAAAAACCCCCTAAATCAATTACTTCTGGATGTCCCTTAAATTTCAAAAATTAATTAATTAGCTTCCAAATTAGTATTGAATATGCTTAATTTAATGTTAATTTATTTTTTAAAAAATATATCTTATTTTTTTCCCATGAATATTTCCATTTTTCTGATTAAAGATACTTAAGTCCTACATGAATAATAGAAAATTAGATCTGAGACCTGCGTTCTATTGTGGGCCAAATATTTTTTTAACGTACAACAGGAATGTTTAGGCAATTATAGTATCTATAAATAAGCAGGAAAAACCCGATGCTTAAGTCATTAACTTAATTAAATCCAATAAGATCGAGTAATGTAATAATTTGATTTAAATAATAGGTAGTGATAGCACACAAACCATACAAAACATTTTTTTATAACAATTAACTAAAATAAGTGAGTCATTAATATCATACTTGAAAGGAAAATAAAGGAAAGATCGATGCAGACTTCTCGTTATTCCATTGTGGACATGGCCCATTACAAGAAGAGCTTGTTGAGATGGTCAAAACCCCACTGTAAAAGACTATATGACAACATTAAAAAAAGCTATATGGGTCACTAGAGCGATGCCCCATAAAAGAAAAAAAAAAAGAGAGGAAGTGATCTCCTATATTCAACCAATCAATTCTATTTAACTCAATGATAAAATTTATTTTTTAAAAATAAACTTAATAAAGAACAATAAATAAAAAGATGAGAGAACACAAATCAAATAAAAAACGATGGACACAAAAAGCTGTAAAAAGAAATAAATCTCAATCTCCAATTAAATAAATAATGAAGGATAAAACCAAAAATAATAATATTAACTTTATGAAATAATAAACAAAACAATTAAATCCCAAGCAAAACCCCTGGAGGTAGGATAATTTTGAAAACTTGCAACCTGTGAAATCCTAGACACAAGAATAATAAAGAAGATAAAATCCAAAAAAATCAAAAGTTAAATGATGAAATCAAGTAAAAAAAATTACAGACTTTGCAAAGTAAATATAAAATTTAAAAGAATGAGGGTAAAATTTAAAAGGAAAAAAAAATAGAGGGTGGAACTGCAAAAAACAATATGCTCTTAATATTATTTCAAATTCTGTACATATCAATTTAAAAAATAGGGATCAAATCTGACAAATCAAGAACTTGAATGAGGATGAAAATAAAATAAAATTATCATAACTTATTCAAAATAAAGCAAACAATAACTAAAAAAAAAGGGGATTAAATAAAAAATAATAAGAAGAAGATAAGTTTAATGGTTGATTTGAAACATTGCAAGGCAATGCAAATATGGAGGAATAAAGAGGAAAAAAAGGAGAGGAAAAAAATAATGGCCTCTAATGACAAACTGATGAACTTTGTTATACATGTGTTGTCTTTTCATGGAGAATAAACTGAGACCTTTAAATACCACCCTTAAACAACAATTTTGGCTGTCGTAATCAGCCGTATGTGTTAGCCTTTTTTTAATTCATTTTTCATTTAGTAAAATACTAAAATGACCCCATCATTAGTTAGAAAAAAAAACCAAAAATAAAATTAAAAAAAATACCCTTTAACATGAGGCTTAAATTATTTGAACTCAAAAAGGTTTTTTATTGTCATAATGAGAATTTACACAACCCCTCCCCCCAAACATTGGTAAGTTTTCTTTTCATTCTAAGGGTAGATATGTTATTTTATTTTGCATTTTATTTTGAAAAAACAAAAGTGATGTGCCTTAGGCTCCTAACCTGAACACACTAGCAATATAATATGAAGATTAAGGTAGGTAGGTTCAGTTATATGGTTTTTCTTATGGTGTTTGGGTTGAAAATTACATAATTTATAATGAAAATGAGAGATAAAATTTGAATAAAACTCTTTAATAAATAGGAGATGCCACAAAGGAATTTCAATCAGGATAAAGATGACACACTCTTTGCGATTAAGAGTAATAAGTAATAAGTTTGATTTGTTCTTCAACCAATTTTAAAAATGGAAGAACAAGGAAAAAAAACTCTCTAAATTTGAAGTTGAAAAGTTTTATTATTTTCAAAAGTTTCTCATACTTGGTCAAAAACATCATTTTATACTTGAAACAACCCTCCAAGTCTAGGAAATACCAAAATGACATAATTGAGATCCAAATAAATAACTTTGTTCAGAAAACTAGACAAATAATAAATAACACATGTTTTTACTTATAGAACAGACATAAAGACACAAAAATAAAAACAACCATAATTTCTTGCACACAACTCAAATGCATACATGGTTGGACAATCTGGAAAGATGATATTCTGAACTTGAAAACCATATAGAATAGGTTTATTTACCAATGCAATAAGTTGGTGAAGATTTAGATTGAAATCAGACCAAAGACTGACATTAAACCCAAACTTTCAAAAACTCCCAAATCATGACTCAGGCTTTATTTGCAAACAAACAAACAAACATAGCCGAACCATTTTCATTCAATTTATAAGCCTTGAAACTCGTTGAAACTTTGGTTCTGTTAATCCAACTTGTTAAGATACTTTGTAGTTGTTTCACCCGAACGCTCATCCTTAAACCAACTCAATGCCCATACACATTAGAATCAGCTCCTTTCATGTTATAATGAAGGTACATACCATCACCCTCGGGTTGAATGTGATTTATCCTCAAATCATAATCATCAACATCTTCTAAGTAAAGTGACAAGTTTTTTACATTAAAAGTAGCTGAAACATTCTACTCACTAAGAAGGTCAACCTTGTAAGCATTATTATTCAACCTTTTGACAACTCGAAATGGTCCATTAACTCTCGGTATCAATTTGAACTCTAGTTTGTTTGGAGATCTGCCTTTGCTAAAATGAATCCAAACAAGATCTCTCGGGTCAAATTTAACCATCTTTTACCCTTTATTAGCAAGTTTTGCATGTTTTACCTTCTTCTTGATATTAGATCAAACCTCGATTTGTCCATCGGTTTGCGGATGACATGTCATACCAAACAGTAGTTTTGTTTCAAGCTTCCTTCAAAGAAACTTCCAACAATGGATTAAGAACATCATAATCAAACAAAAATACTTTTGAGGACTTCATGCAAACGTATAAAATTAGCAATATTTACAACATTATCGATCTTGTGGCAAGGTATAAAATGTGATATCTTAGAAAATCGATCAACCACAACCATAACTGAATCATTTCCATATTAGGTTCTAAGAAACCCAAGTACAAATTCTTTGCTAATAACCATACATGAATGCTCTAGAATAGACAATGACATATACAACTCATATGTATTTTCTTTGCTCTTAGAGTGTGTTTGGTATTGCGGTAGCTGTTGTGGTTGTGGTTTAAAAAAAGTTATTTTATAAAAAGTACTTTTAGTTGAGTTTGGTTTGAAAAAATAGGTGTTTGGTTAAAACTGTGGTTGAAATTGAAGTTGAAGAAAAAGTAGTTTAATGTGTTTGGTTAAAACTTCAAAATGCTTTTAAAATTAAGGTTATAAAATAATTTTAAAAATATATATTAGTACTTATGATTTTTAATTTAAATATTGTAGATTTAACTATTGCTATTTTATTATGAAATAAATCATACTTTATATAAAATATTTTTTATTATTCCATGAAACCATTTATAATTTCATTACGTACGAAATACATCAAACTAAAACTACAGTTTTTATAATATTTTTAGCATGTAATAAAATTAGATAAAATATTATCAGGTATAAATTTCACTATAAACTAATTTATTTTTTTTTAAATGTAAAAAAAAAAGAAAAAAGAAAAGAAAAAAAGAGGCACGTAGGCAAGTGAACAGTGCAAGAGAATTGAACAGTGCAATTAACATGCACAGCAAAAAAAGCATGAAATAGCTGCTTTCCGTTTCCTGCGCTAGAAACGCAGAATTTAAGTGGGGCCCAGTAAACAGTAAAATGCTTTTTTCTTTAACCAAACGGCTGCGCGCTGCGTTTTCAATAAAACGCAGCCGCAGCCACAGAGCCAAACAGACTCTTAGTTTTCTTGCACATAACACATCTCTCAATCACTTTGTGAACATCTTTCAACATGTTAGGCCAAAAGAAATGTTTTTTCAGCAGCTTATAAGTCTTCTTTTCACCCAAATAACCACTAAGACCATCATTATGAGCCATTTACAGAAGCAAATCCTGTAAAGAACATGAAGAAATACACATTTTGCCTATCTTGAACAAGTAACCTTCATGCATAAAGAACCCATCATAAGCTCCCTTAGCACATTTAGTAACCACATTAGCAAAGTAATAATCATTAGTATATTGATCCTTCACTTGTTCAAAACCTAGCAACTTTACATTCAATATAGAAATTGGTGCATACCTCCTAGAAAGAGCATTGACTACTACATTAACTTATCCCTTCTTATATTTGATGACATATGAAAATGACTTCATAAACTCTACCTAATTAGCATGTCTTCAGTTCAACTTGATTTAACCTTTAATATACTTTAAAGATTCATGATCAATATACACAACAAACTTATTTGGTAATAAGTAGTGTTGCCATACCTCTAGAGCTCAAATTTAAGAGTAGAACTCTGTCATAAATTGATTTGTTCAACTTTCACTTAAATGTACTAGGTGCATTAGATAGCGTAAATGCATTGCCATCAATTCATATAACTTGTTTTTAGTTTTAAATGTTGTTTTCTATTCATTCCCTTCTTTCATCCTAATCTGATGATAATAACTCATTAAATCAATCTTAAAAAACAACACAACACCATGCAACTTGTCAAGCAAATCATCAAGTGTACGTATAACAAATCAAGTCTTAATTGTTATCTTGTTAATTGCACGACTATCCATGCTTATTTGCATGATACCATCATTTTTCAGCACAAGCAAGGTAGGCACAAAACATGGACTAAGTGACTCACACGTAGCCTTCTCTAAGAGCTCGCCAACTTATCTTTGAATCTCATTTTCCTCCTATAGATTGCACTTAAAGGTTGGTTAGTTAAGAAGTGAAGCTCCTAGCACCAAGTTAATTTAATGTTCAATTCCACGAATAAGTGGTAAATCCTTAGGCAACTCTTCTAGAAACACATCTGAAAACTCCTTAATCAACATCATAATTTGTCTTGGCAATTCCACTTTTTCTATTTGCAATAATGGTTTCACCCATACCATGAAAGCAACCCCAATCGAAACTAGTGCTTATTTGATGTCTCTCTCTTGGCTAATATAAGCCCTTTACCTAATTTCACCTTATTTTTTGACTTTGCAACTTATTCTCTCTAATTTATCGAGAACTCAATGGCAACAAATTCACCTTCTTCCCATTCAGCAAAATTGAATAAGTATTCTTCTATCTATTGTAGGTCACATCATTATCAAATTGCCACGGACACCTTAATAAAAATATAGCTAACTAACATGGGAGTAATATCACACAAACCTCATCATGATAAGTTTTAATGGAAAAAGGCACACAAACTTGCTTTGTCACCCAAATCTCCCCATTCTCGTTAAGCCACCATAAATTATACGATTTAAGATGTGGAACAGTAACAAAACCTAATTTCTCCAAAAAGTAGTGGACGCAACATTAATACAATTTTTATTGTCAATGATCCTTATCTCAAATCTAACATCTCGTATGAAAGATGTTCTCACATTATTTTTTAGAGACACCACAATGGAATTCCAATAAGGATACAGACGTCACACTCTTTAAGATTAAGAGTGATAAGTCTGATTTGTTCTTTAATCAATTCTGAAAATGAAAGAATAAAAAAGAAAGCTCTTTAAACAAGAAGTTAAAAACTCAAGGGTGTCAAGGTCTTTTTACTGTTCATTTGTAATGGAAATTTACGCAAGGGTCTACCAAGTATTAATAAATTTTCTTTTCATTCCAAACATAAATAAGATATTCTACTATGTATTTTATTTTAAAAAGACAAAAGTAACCCTCAATTTAAGATAAAAAAAACTATTTCTTTAAAAGGTAGTGATGTGATTTTACTATACAATTCAAATGTAAATTGCTTGTCTTGTTCCTAGTTAATCTTAGACCGCCAAAATTATCCCAATGCAAAGACTATTTACCCTCAAAGATTTGACTAAGAGTCTTTTTTTAAAAGCCCAAGAAAAAAAAATACTATTGTGTCTAGATGAATAATGTTTTCTCCTCCTCTTTTGTTTAGTTTAAATTTTAATCTGATTCAAATTTCTTACTCATAGCTCCTTCACTCTTTAATTTGAGTTTTATTTGTCAGCTTTTACAGCACATTAGTCTTATGCCGGCTCATTGTTTATGATAAATTATTTTTATGGGGAAAATATCAAAAGAATGTATAGTTCTCGTTGTTATAAAATAGGTCACATCAACACATTAAATATGGAATTTAATTTTTTATTTTATTTTTTGAACTAATATTCTTGCATTTAAATTAAATATATTTCCTATCAACCATACTCAAGTCATATTTTTTATTTACTTAAAAAAAAAAGTTAATAGTGGCATTTGATGGCTTATAAGCTCTGGCAATAATATATTCATAATGGTATTTCCTCTTGTTAACTCTAGAAATTTCAATGAAAATGAAAGCATAATTTTTTTCTAAAACTATTATATGGCCAACCAAATATAAAAGTCTTAAAATTTGCTTTCTTGTGTATAGAATTTTTTTAAAATGCTATAAAAATAAAATAAAATTTTGAGAGCTAAATACCAAATAAATATTGCCTTCATTTATAATAGAGGCATGTCAATGCAATATTAGATAATTTGTAATCACATTTGAAAAAAAAAAATCAAAACATACTATTTATTGACTCTCCTTTTTAAGATAAATATATCATGGGGATAATTACAGAAAAGACTCATTAAATATTCTACCATATAGAAAACCCATTAAAATATTTGTGTATATATAAATTTCAAAGTAATTTTCTTTCCTATAAAAACACCCTACTAATAAACTTTCCACTTAACTATTAAATAATTATTTTCTAGATTACAAGAGTTCTAAAATAGTGTTCAAACTTGGTTTATTATTATTTTTTATCGAGTTTGAGCTTGCTCATGAATAATATAAAATAAAATAAATATAATTATTTAAATAAATTGATTTTTTTTTTATCATTATGTATTTCATACGTGTGTGAATTTCATAGTTAATTAATAAATTATTTCCTTATATCATTGTTTGATGTAGGAGTGATTATTTTCGGTTTAATTTTTATCAAAAAATAATAATTAAATCGAATTTTTTTTTTATAAAAAAACTAAAACTAAATTGAAACCAATTCAAACTGACTGGTTTGGTTCGGTTTGATTTTCTATGACAAAAACCGGTTCAAACCCGCTTGACTTGGTTTTTTTGGTTTTTTCGATTTGGCTTGATTTTTTCAGTTGGAATTGGTTTGGCTCGATTTTTTCCTGATTTGGCTCGGTTTTTTTCCGATTTTTTTGTTTGGGTTTGGTTTGGTTCGGTTTTTTTCGGTTTCAGACTTATAAAACCGAAACCAAATAGGTTAGTTTTTTTTAAAATTTTAATCGGTTTAATCAATTTTTTTTAAAATTTCTTAATTTAATTGATTTTTTAGATTTTTTTTGTTCACTCCTAATTTGATGCCACAAGAATTTGCCTAAATTGACACTTGCGCATACCTTTAGCTTTAAGAATTATAATTACATCCCTAGAACGTTAGTTGCCGCCGATTTGTTAGTTGATAGGAGTGAATGACAAGATGACGAAAACACCCCTGGATGTTGGCGAGTCATTCTCTCATGTCTCTCTTTCTTCTGTCTCGCTGTCACCATCGATTTTGTAAAATAAGAAATAATATCTCTCTCAATATATGGCACGATAATCAAAGAAAATAAGAGATTCAAGCTTATATTTAGTCACATTAAAATTTCAGATTCTATGGTTTTATGGTAATTAAATTCTTGTTCATGTATTAGACAGAAATCTTCAAGATTTGGATTGGACAAGATTGTGGCACCTAAATTACACTACAGGAAGGGTTTTTACTGTTTCGTTTTCTTTTTCTTTTCTTTCACGATTATTTGTTTTGGTCCCTTAATTCTTTTGGACCTTTTGCAATTGTTCATATTTATCCTTTTGTCTTTTTAATTTCACCCTTTCATGTTATATTTGCATAGTTTAAAACTTGATAATTCCTTTCAGTTTGTGTGGTACATTATATTTGCCGTGTCAAAAGAGATTGATGCGTGATTTTACTATTTGAAATTTTTGGTTCATGAAAATTAAAACAAAAAGGATCAAATTTAACATGGGAACAAGAACACAACTTTTTTTTTTTACTATTCATGGGACATGAAAAGGAACAATATAGTTCCTAAATCTTTTGGTTCATGGAAATTAAAATTATTTTCTTCTTATATTTTTATTTTAAAAATAGTGTAATGATTAAAAAACATTATTTTTTTTTGCTAAAACAATAAAAAAGATGCATTGATAATAAAATGAGGTTTGAGTTGAAGATATATATTTTTCCTCTATATTTCAAATGATTGAGATTTTTAACAAATTTTTATTCTAATTATAGCTGATTTTTATGAAAAAAAAAACATGTTACTAATCAAAACCATCACTTTAAATAATATTATGACTTTTTTTTTATAGTGATATTATCTATTGTCTTATGGATAATTATGTATTATCCTGATATATAAAAAATAATTTACTTAATGACATTGAATAAGAATAAAATATTTATTTTTTAATTTTTTAATTGTAAATTTCTTATATAATCCTCTCAAATTTATTATTTTCATATTTATTTTTCATATAGTTACGTAAAAATTAATGAAAATTTTTTTTTATTGAAACTCATTTTAACGATTATAAGTTTTTTTAATTTAATAATACTTTTCATAAAAACTGTCTTCAAAGATTTTTTTTTTTCATTCAATGAATTGTGCTACTGATATTATTGTCAAAACAAAATAAAATTTCTTGAAGTAGAAAAGACAATTTTGATGTTATAAATACATTTCTCCTCAATCTTATATATTGTATTTTTTGAGAATATATATTTTTATTATTGTATAATTAAATAAAAAAATAGATTTAATACTAGAATCATGTCAATCCAAGATATTTTATCAATGATGTTTTAAAATATGTTAAGATAACATTGTCTTGAAAAGTTTTTTAAAAATCAAATTAAGTTTTGATTAGTTTTGTAACCCACTAAATCAATCATGTTATATCAAATTAATTTTTATATGTTTTAATTTAAAATCTGGCTCATTCTAAATCAATTATGTTCCATTAAATCAATTTTTATATGTATTAATTTAAAATCTGGCTCATTCTAGAGTCAAGTCAACAAGTAATCATGTTAACATGTAAAGCCAAGTCACGTTTTTGTAACTAGTTACAAGAAACCAAAAACGTATTCATCATGTAACAAATCAATAGCATAATGATCTGCTTACCAAGAAACTTAACCACACACATGCTAATGATCTGCTTCAAATCAGTAGTTTGAGAAAAACATAAATCGGACCACACCGCATCACAAAAAGAAAAGGAACCTGAAACATGGACAATCCGAACAGCGAAAAGACAAAAACAGGATTGCATATAGCCGAGGCTACCCTTCGTGGACAAAATGGCACTTCTTAATGCAAGTAAAGTTGGCTGCAACAAAATCTGATGACAGTTAGATATTGAATTTTTATAAATTTAAATTTTTTAGAATTATTAAAAGTTTATATAATCGTTAACAGACTCGTGAGATTAGTCAAGCTATATACAAGCTAGTCCAGATATTCACGTTAATTAAAAAAAATAAATTGGCTGCGGTGCCTGCTAAAATATGTCAGATGTAACAAGAGGAAGACAAAAGGAGAAGCTGTAGGGGGAGGGGCATGAGTGATCACAACAGCAGAACATGAAGAATGAAAAAGCATCTTCAAACAGGAAAAGACAGTGCGAGCAACAAAAACTGTATTGAAGCATTATCAGTTGAAAAGTATCAAATCCCATACCGCTGCCATTCCAGTTAGCATAGATCTGCGTCTATAGCAGCTGAGGTTGCATGTTTGCTCTTGCCAAGTTACAAAATGTAACTAACTATTCCTTGGACCTCTTGCCTTTCTCTAAGATTACAGTAAAAATATAATTATTGCAGAAAACAATGGCCCAATACTTGTTCTTCGTTGGCATTCAAGCTATTTATTTGAACTGAAACATGCCACCTCATAATTATGCGAGGATTGAAAAAACTTCATGATGATACAAGAAACATCCCTGTCGGAGGACAAATCCAAGAAGGAAACTCAGATAAATGTACCCCTTTAATCAGTGGATGAACAAAAATGAGCATTCTGCTTGTACTGTCGGTTCTGGACACAATCTGATGTTGCTGATCAGCAAGACAATGAAGTGTTCAAAGATATTATCATGTATGATGTCAGCTGTGGGCATCTGATACTTGCACCAATGCAGAATGAAGTCAATACAATTACCTGCAGAAAGAATTGCTTGTGAAAAACCAAGAATCGATAAAACCGCATACTCAGCTCAGCAGCTAGACATTTTGATTAGTTTTTATCTTTGGTACTAATCTAGCGAAGATGAAATCAAGGGAACAAAACCAAGAAAAAAGAATATGGGAACACACAGTACTATCCTTTACATTCCTAATAGTCTCCGATTACCACTAGGGAGAAAATGCATTTGGATGTCCAGAAAGAAGTATAATCATGCAAAGGTTATTCCTTCCCAAGCTGGTATTGCTTTGAAAAGTTACATTTGTATTCAATTAATTTCAGAATTAACAGATAAGAACATACTGCTGCAAGGAGCAAGTGTGGCTCCGTCAAGGAAGTTAGGAAGTAAGGAATTACATGTAACTCATACAGCCAGTGAATTGATCTGCTATGCCATCAAGCAGTTGCCAGGTTAGCCACAATAGCCTGTCCCTCAGAAGAAAAAAAAACCACCTGATATTACCAAGATCTTGCAGCATGTTGAGATTTTGCTGTTTCCCTCAAAACAGCCCCCACTATTGCCGCCTGCTCAAGACATTCGGCCTTATGCAGTGCATCCAAAAGTGCAACACAAGTCTTGGTATGAATACTGCAACCCTTCAACCGAGTTTCCTCGAAAAGTTGATATGCGTCCAGTGCCCTATTTGCGATGCTCAGCCCTTCTATCATAGCATTATAACTAGCAGAATCAGGTATTCCCCCAGTTGCCCTAAATCTCTCAAATAGACTACTTGCCTGTGCAACATTTCCAGACTTTGCAAGTCCAGAGATCATGGCAGTGTAGGTGATGGTATTGGGTTTTAACCCTTGCTTTTGCATCTCTTGCCAAAACACAAAGGCCTTGTTAAATTTCCTAACCTTACAGAGGCCATTTATGAGAATGCAAAAAGTTATCTGATTCGGAGTGCATTTCAAGTCCTTCATGGACTGAAAGCAGACAAGGGCCTCATTAATTTCCTCGGCTTTCACCAATCCATCCAGCAAGCAATTCCATGTATATACATTGGGCGTTAAACCTTTCTGCATCATTTCTTCCATAACTAGATATGCTTCATCAACTCTACCAACTTTTCCAAAACCATCAATAAGACTACTATAGATCACGTGATTTAACTCTATGCCATTCGACTTTGCTTCCTCGAAGAGCATGTATGCTTCATCAAGTCTATCAATTTTAGCGAGGCCATCGACGACAGAACCATAGGTCACAACAGTTGGATGGTGGCCCATTGTCTTCATTTCCTCCAGTAGCTGATAAGCTTTGTTCACCTTACCTGACTTGCAGAACCCATCAATAACAGTGTTGTATGCACGGGTGTCCAAAACACAGCCTTGGTCCTTCATTGCATAATATAACTCGTAGGTTTCCCGTGCGAAACCAGCTTTCACAAGGCTATGGATTAGGATCGAATAGCTTCTTGTATCAGGAAGAAACCCTCGAGCCTTTATTTCCTCAAACAAAGCCCTGCCTTTCTCAGTTTCACCAGCCTTGAAAACACAATCCATGTAGGTATTCAGGAGCATGAGGTCAGGAGAACATCCACTACGCATCATTTCTTTGTACATCTTGTGACCATCCTCCTTCCTGTCACACTTGAAGAAATTTCTGATGAGGGATGTGTAAACAACAACATTCGGAATTTGATCAGCATCCAGCATCCGTTCATAAATCCTGTAAGCATCATCCACTCTACCTTGCTTGCCCAAACCATCTATAAGCGAACAGAATGTAGCACCATCTGGGGAGCAAACTTTATGATCCATTCCTTCAAATATTGAACAAGCTTCATCAAGCTTTTGAGCTTTACACAGCCTATCGATCATTATGTTTATGGTTCTGACATTAGGAAACAAGCCAGCCTCTTTCATGGCATCCCGAACCTTGAAAGCAGCCTCGACATTTCCAGCCTTGCAAAGCATGCCTATTATAATGTTATATGTTGGGAGATTGGGCATTGCATCTCTCTTCATCTCCTCAAAAATTCTTAATGCCTTGTCTGCTTTTCCCTTCTTCCCTAGGCAAGTAAGAATGCAATTATACGCAACCACACTTGGAATGCACCCTTTTGCCCTTTGCCTCTCAAGCAAACTGTATGCCTCGTCAAACTTTCCAGCTGATCCATAACCCATAATCATGGTGTTGTAAGCATACGCACATGGAACTTGTCTGTTTTGCTCCATCTGCTCAAATATCGCCACGGCTTCATCAAGTCTGTTGGCTTTGCATAGAACACCCATCATGCTAGTATAAGTCACATCATCAGGCACTATACCATTTGCCTTCATCTCATGAAAAAATTTCCAAGCCATATCCACCTTCCCCACCTTACCAAAGCAGTCTATGCAAACATTATAAAGCACAATATCAGCATCAAAAGAGTTGCTCTTCATTTCATCCAGTAGGGAGAGAGCAGCGTCAACACGACCCTCCCTGGAAAACACACGAATTAGAGTCGTAAGCAAATGCACATTCACTTCGTAACCCAGCTCTTGCATTTGATGAAAAAGAGCAAGCATGCGATCAGATTCACCTACTTCAGACAAAGCACCGATCAAGGTTGTATAAGCGGAAAACGCCGGGCGAAATTTAAAATGCCTCATCATTTGCAGGAGATCAAAAGCTTCTACAAGCTTCCGTGATTTAACACAGCTCGCAACTAACTCCACGCAAGTGTAATTAGTAGGGCCAAATCCTGCAATACTCATCTCTCCCAGAATCTGCTCTAAGTAATCAAAATTCCTAGTTCTAACCATCACCATCAGAAGTGAATTATAAGCTTCCGGACTAAGTGGTTCCTCACTTTTCCTCTCGACCCAACGGAAATAATTCACTGCTTGATTAACATCTTTCAACCTCCTTAACACTCCAATAACCAACTCAGGTTGAGGTTTTTCATTAAACATTGACAAAGAATTCTCAAGGGCTGGTCCCCAAGAACCACTTTCCAAAACATGGCACACGTCATCTACTCCCTGTCTCACACCATCAAAATTCCTCGAGTTTTCTTGATTGACCCCTTCATTACAGAGATGAGATTTCCCACCCAAATCTGAAGGGCCATTAGAAAACGAAGCCAACTTCCTTGAATTGATTAAAATGTACCAACACCTTGAATTGTAACTCAATACTATTCCTGCAGCACCAAAATGAAAGTAAAAAAGAAGTATAAGATAACTAGAAATTCAAAGATCCCATTTTTGTAGCAAAATCTAAGAACAAGATAGGGTTCAAATTAAATACAAACATCCCATTTATGTAGAAAAATCCAAGAACAAGATAGAATTCAAATCAAATAAAAAAATCCCCATTTTTGCAATCTTTCCATAGAAAACTTTACCCGGGTTCCTCAACATCATCTTCACCTGTGTTCAATCGCTACGCTGTTTTATCTTGCAGATCAATCTTCATAATAATCCATGCTTCAAGGAGATAAATAAAAGTAAAACATAAATTGACCCTAAGAGGTTTTAGGGTTTAAGAGAGTGTTTATCAATGCCACAGAAACTAGGAACCTGACAACAATAAATGAACTTAACTACAAATCAGTACCTCATCTTCCAAATCTATTCATATCCTAACAAAATGTACGGCCCAGAACCAGATTCTGTATTTAATTTATATATATATATATATAAAAAGAGGAAATCTCAATAATATATTCTTGAATCTCATTTATTTTTTTAAAAATAATAATTTAAAAAGAAATAAAAAAAATATTGTAAAAAGAAAACGATAGGGACTGATTTGTAGTTTCGTAACCACAGCTTCACTTCAGTATAAACCCGATGCCTTAAAACGCGGCGTTTCACCTTCCCCGTCCCCCTCATTGACTGGTAGGAATCTTTTTTACCCCTTTCCACAATAACACTCCACAGAAGAAGGGAAAATACAGAGAGCTTTTCTCAAAAAAATAAAGAAATAAAAAAAAAATCAATGCATATCTTCTTCTGTTAAATCAATCAAATGGCAGCAGCAGCAGCATCGCAATATCCGAAAGAAGGAGAGGGTTCATACAGAATGGAAATGACAATTCAACCCTCAGACAATGACGGAACAAGCACCGAACTCCGTGCACTCGACTGTAACCTCACCTCTCTCTGTGATCACATCCAAATCGAAGGTTTCAATTCAGGTTCTTTCTCCGATATCATCGTCCACGCCATGGGCTCCACCTACCACCTCCATCGTCTCATCCTCTCACGCAGCTCTTACTTCCGGTAATCACTCACTCACTCACTATTAATTGATTAATTAATCATCATCGTAATTACAATTGATTTGATTGATTTTATGATTAGGAATATGTTGCATGGTCCATGGAAAGAAGCGAGCTCGCCTGTTGTTACATTAAAAGTGGATGATAAAAATGTGAATGCGGAGGCAATTGCTATGGCTTTGGCTTATTTGTACGGACATCACCCTAAGCTTAATGATATTAACGCCTTTCGCGTCTTAGCTGCCGCTTCATTTCTTGACCTTCAGGTAATAATTACAAAAAACAAAATGTTTTTTTTTTATTATTATATATACGAGTGAGTGACGGTTGCTTTGGTGTGTTTAGTGATTTTGGGTTTGGAGTGGTGCAGGATTTGTGTGCAATTTGCACGGATTTTATTATATCCGAATTGTGGACTTCGAATTTCTTGGCGTATCAGGTTCGGATTTTATTATTATTTGGTTTGGTTGTTGTGAGGTGTGCGTGTAGTTTTTTATTTATTTTTTTTGGGTTTTCTCAGGTGTTTGCGGAGAGTCAAGATTATGGAATACACGGGGAACGTGTGAGAAATGCTTGCTGGGGTTACCTTTGTCAAAGTGGTGCGATTGAGTTGAAAGAGGTAAGATTTGATGCTATTGTGTAAATGGGGGGGAATGTGGGGAATGATCAAATGTGGAACAGATATTTAGATAATCATCGATGATTGCATTGGCATCGTAAGAAGAACAGTGGAAAAATCTGTATCACCAGGGTCGATTTTTTAGATTATGATTCATTTGGAATTAGTGCCGCTTCCTCCCTGGGAAGCAAGATTTTTGAATGACAGGTTTGAGTGACTTGTGATGAGCCTTTTCTGATGTTATAGGAGAGTGAAATGTGTGATGTTGTATTAGTATTATTATGCTCTCAAGGGAAAGCGAGGAAATTGTAATGATTATCTACACATTTATCATGTTGAAGTTTCAATAGTTATGATTTTGAGTTTTTTTTCCCCTTTTAATTAATTCTATGTTTTTGTTTATGTAAGATGTTTATCTAAAAAGGTGAAGTTTTTTGAAAATTTAATAAAATTTGTTTATACTATCTTATGATTTTGTCTATCGAAACTTTGTTTTGTGTGCTATTTTCTTACAAGTAGACCTGTTTCTTAACATTTTTAATGTAGTGATTTTATTTCTTTGTCCTCTCTGGAAATGATGATTTATGATGTTAAAGTCTTCATGGCAGCCTAAATTCATTTTCCGAAGATTGTCTTAACTCATGTGTGTTTTGATATTTTGGTATTTGGTTCTATCACGTTGTTATATGTGCAATCTATAAATTATGGATCCTCCCCATTGTGGTAGGTACTTCCAAAACTTTCCTCACAAACTCTGCATGCATTACTGACTTCAGATGAACTGTGGGTATCTAGTGAAGAGAAACGGTAAGGGGTAGAGGTAGCTGATAAATCTCGTTTTCTGGATACAGGTTGATGTTTAATTACTTTTGTTTTGTTAACTCTTAAGTTTTTCCTTTCCTATTTCTGTTAAAAAGGTTTGAACTGGCACTGTACACCCTTCTTGCAAAAGGTGCCTTTTGCAAGACTGAACATTCTGAGCAAGGAAGTCCCAGTGCTGAGGCGAACATGGATGTTCATTCTGACTCTTCAAAAGCAAAGGGAAAAAACTTGAGTGATAACTGCACTAGTAATGCATTGGAATCTGAACTTGGATGCTTAGCTCTAAAAGATGGCCTTGAGGGATATGATGCTGCTCGTAATCTTCTGGTTGAGCTTGCTGATGGTGTGGTTGACTTCCAGCCAGGGGTTTCTGTTTCCAAACAACAGGCTCAACAAGCTGCGTACACTCAATCGAATTTGGGGACACTACATCCTTGTGATATGGGACAATCTTCATCACTGAGCAACTCATTTTCAGTGATGAATGCAAATGGAACCTCATGTTCTTATGTAGAAATGCCAATCAGAGCTGGAACAAGTGGACTAGAATCTAGTGGAGTGGCTATGGAGGGGCCATCTGAAGACGGCTCATACCATTTGAATAATAATAATTGGCTTGCAAGCAACCAATCTAGGAATTGCAATTCTCTGGACCCTTCCGGTAATGGGCTCATTCTCAATGATTGGGAAAGATGTGACATGCCTCAACTTTCATGGGGTGGTAGGGTCGTGGGCAGAAGACAGGTGAAAGGTTATGCTAAAGGGAACTGTGGAGTTCATAGGGAGGATTACGATACTTTTGTCAACATATTTGAAGGGGGTTCTCTTTTGTATTGCAACATGTCTTTTGAGGCACTTTTAAATGTAAGAAAGCAGCTTGAAGAGTTGGGTTTTCCTTGCAAAGCTGTGAATGATGGTCTATGGCTACAGGTTTGTTCTAACAGCTGTTTGCTTCCAATATTGTAGATCTTTTTCAATTTCATGAGAATTACATATTTTGCTGTGTATAAAAGATACATGAAAAGGGGAATGGGATATTCCATGCTGCTTATGCACACACAGAATCCAGTTCATGGGTTTTCAGGCTGGATCTGGGGTATCATCCCCTTGCTTCATACATAAACCGTCTGATTTATCTATCTTTTTGAATTTACTCCTTGATTAAATCTTGGAAACTGCCACCAGAGAATAATGCTACCAATATTATGCCTTTTATTCATCTATTGGAAGATTAGACACCATTTCCCACACCAATACAACCATTCATTTTTTCACAAACCATGCTGAATTCTTGTTTGTATGTAACATGTAGATGCTTCTGAGCCAGAGGGTGCAGGAAATTGGTGCTGACACATGTAAAATGTGCTCCCTAATGAGTATGGCATGCACTTGCAGGCAGCCATTTGGGATTTCACATGGAGTTGCCACCACAGGTTATTACATGCAAGGGCATGAGCACCACAATTCTCCTGGGGGTGTGACTAACGTATATGTTGCTGATTCTGGTCAAGGCGAGGGAAATGGCCTCTTTAGGCCAGTACGAGTGCATGTTAGGGGACCTATTGATGGGCTTGCAGGTATTGGGCGTGGAACTACATTTGTGCCAGCAGCTGCATGGCCCCCTACACGTTTTGTGTTTTCTCGTGTGCCATTTGGTATGGGCAACAGAAATTGCCAGCAGTCTGTTGCTAGTGATGATTCGGAGAACAGAACTGACCACAGTGGAGACCTATCAGGGGATGGGTTGACCGCTCTTGTTGGGTTAAGTCAAGGGGGGAGCAACTCCACTATTCATGGAGAGCATATGGAAAGAGGATATGAAACAGATTTGCATGGAAGATTGTCTAAAACATCAGTTTCAGCACCGAGCACCAGTGGTATCGCTGTCCAGATGCTAGAATCACCAGAACATGCCATTGGATTTGAGTGGGAGAATGCAAACAACTCCATATCGCTAGATATGAAAACACCTTTAAGTCATTTCCCTCCATTTCGTTTTGGGTGAGAGTTTATTGCATACTTGTTTTCTAGCATTTCTCAAAATTAGTAATTTTGGATAATGACAGATGTTACACGGAGAGGCTTAGGTGAGTGGACACATTGAATGATGGAATGTCTTTTGGCCATAACCTGTGCTCTTTTTTCTTTCAATTTCCTCTTCATTTGAGGCTATCATTTGTACACAAGAATTGCAAATCACAACCTGATTTCTCAGGATTGTAGTTTGACACTTGGGAGATAATATGTGTGCTCAAATCATAGAGTCATGGTCAGCTTTATCTGCCTGTCTCAAGAACCAGCCGTCATGAGTTTGGTCATCCTCTTCATTTGTGCTACAATTCCACCTATGATTTGACTCTCATTTTCTCCCCTGGCCTTTTCATTTAATTGGTGAATGCTTTGTGGAACAAGTTCTTACATATCTTCTGCTGAATTGACACAGGGTTGAATTTGAGGATGTGCACAGGCTCAGTGATGGCCAAGTCAAGCACTCTCCGGAACTCTTTTATGCTGGTTCTCTCTGGAAGGTAATTAAAATATCAGCTGTTCACTTGTGAACATCATTTACTAGTTTTACGAGGGTTCTTCAAATGTTCTTTTAGAGGTTGATCTTTACATGATCTGTTTGATTTTATAGGTTAGTGTTCAAGCCTTTAATGATGAAGATCCTCAAGGACGTCGAACTCTTGGTAATATTCTGTTTACTAAAAACTTTTATGCTGAAAACATGCTATTCTATATTCATCAGGATAGATGGAAATTATGTTGCCTTTGTCTCTGCAGGGTTGTTTCTTCACCGAAGGAAGGCAGAGATTACTGATTCCCTCAGAAAGGTTAGCCTTACTTACGAGAGATGATCTGTTATCAATCAAGTATCAACTATGAAAGATATTCCTCCTTTATCATGTTCTTCCTCTTCTTTCCTTTTTTTTTTTTTTTTTTATGGTTTCCCTTTTTTGATGATTACCCTGTCACTGGTGTTGTATTCCTAGAATTCATGATTGCCATATATTATAGTTGAAGCTATCGATGAGCACCCACGTAACTTGCTTTCCGGTTTCAGGTTCATATATACGTGGACTCTCGGGAAAAGGTTACTGCTCGTTTTCAGGTAAACTTGCAACTAAACAAATGAGTCTTGATTTAGTTACTTTCATTAGTGCCACGAAAATGCAAGGAAGAAGGGCATTCACACACAAAAAGAGAAAAAAATTCTGAACCGTTGAATTGATGGGCCCCTGTATGGGTTCCACCTGTGACTGTTTCATGGTTATTTTCTTTTTCAGTGCACTGTTTGTGCTTGCATTTCCATAGCACCGTAAAATTACTTACCATCATTGCTCACACAATTACATATTTGTATAATTATGGCCCCCTTCTGGCTTAATTTCAGCTGATTTGTCCATCAAAGAGAGAAGTAATGGTGTTTGGAAGACTCAAACAAAGGGGCACTCTTTTACCTAAAGCTCCTAAGGGATGGGGCTGGCGTGCTGCTTTGTTCTTCGATGAGCTTGCAGAGCAACTCCAAAATGGGACCTTGCGAGTGGCTGCGGTTGTGCAACTCGTGTGAAATCAGAAAGTGGGTCTTCCTGAGTATTTTTAGCTGAACTATGGAAATATTGATTCTTCATGCAAGCTCAAAATTGCTCTGCCGTGCTGTTTAAGATGTAAAAAGGAAAAAAACCAGAAGAGCACTCTCCTGGTGCTCCACTTTGGCTGCAATATGATGCAACATTTCCATAGTTCAGCTATGACTGGAGACTGTAATCCGGCGACCATTACTTTCCCCAGATTGTAGTGATAACCAGGAGTGTCACCACCATATGAAGCAAAGTGATACTGGACGGATATAAAATATTCCTTTTTTTGTTCAGTCTTCTGCTTGGCCTTCTCCAGAATCAAGTTAATTTGATTATAGAATCTATAGTTATACACAGAAGAACGTCTGCCCCACCACAGATCTTATGTATACTCATGCTTGTATCAAACTAGCTACTTACAACGATAAATAATCTTTAAAATATTCTTATGATAGCTATACAACTATTGTATTTGAACTCATTCTTGAAATATTTTGGTAATGTGCTTGCTTAATCTTCTTTAATTCATCTCATCCTCATGATAAAGTCATTGTCTGTCTGCATGGTGGATGATGGATCCATTGTCCATGAACATCCAAACTCTCGTTATGAATTCATGAAATAAGTTTACGTTATATAAAATCTCTTTAAGAATTCAAAATTTACATCTGTTTTTTCTCTCTTGTATTTTCATTTTTATTTTGTTGTGTATATCACACATTAAAATTGTATTTGAATAAAAATGACAGATGACAAAGAAGACAAGACATAACATAAAATATATATAGAATTGTATTTGATAATAATATGTAATATAGAATAACTGTTTTTATATTTTGTTTGGTTGATGGTAGATAAAATAAAATAAAAATTAAAAAGTGTATTTTACTATTAATATATATCTTGTCAAATTTACATATTTAAAAATAATTATTAAATTTTATTATTTTAACTTTAGTTTATATCGAGTGTTAAGATTAACAATAATATAATAACTCTAGTTATAAAACTCAGATTGACCTTATGAGTCTATCCAAAATTGATCCGGGTTTGATTAAAATAGATATAGAATTAACTTGATAAAAAATTCAAGTCGACCTACGACTCATTTGACTCGAGACTCGAGAAAAAGCTTGGACATAACATGGGTTACAAACCTGATGATTGTTTTTTATTTTTTTTTATCAAAATGATATTGTTTTATTTTTTAAATAAATATTGATCAATTCAGATTAATCCTTCTAGTTATTAATTCGAGTTATGTTTGTCAACACCTAGTCTAATTTTAAAAATAAAAAATTATTATTATTATTTATACATTTAACAATTACAAAAAAAAAACTCAACTTGAAATTGAACTCTTCCATCATGGAAAAATATTGAGAAGATTCAATTATTACAACCATTGAAAATATCGTGCCCCAGATAATGGCAAATCAACTATAACAGTATAACCATGGAAACTACTGTGCCGTTTACTATGGTCAACATTGTGCCCGAGGATGTGGAAAACTCAATCACGACCGTGAAAATTATTATGCTATAAGTTTTAGCAAACCTGACCATAACCGCGTTTAAGGATACGCTTTTGAACGTGGTGAAAATTATAATTTTAAAAATTTTAAAATTTTTTATTTTATTTAAAATAAATTTTTTTATATATTTTTAAATTATTTTTTTAAACCGTTATCACTACTGTAATTTCAAAATACCCTAACATTATACTCGATGTTATGACAAACACTCTACCCCATCCAAGATTATCATTAAGTCAAAAACTTGGCTCACTCTATTATGATTAAAGCCTCTTTTATTTCATGGAAAATGAAAAATAGTTTTTTAAAATTCTTTTCTAAAGTTCATTAATAAAAAATATAGTTATACATTTTTTTTATATAACTTTCAGGAAAGTGTTTTTTTTTTTTTTTGGATGGAATTTTTTTTTTTGAAAATTAAAAATATCTTATTATTTATTGATTATATCACATATGATCCTTAATATTTTCATTGTTATATAATTTGTTTTTAATCCCTTTTTTTTTTAATTTCATCACTTAAAATTTAATTTAATCTTATTTTTAAATTAACCTTAATCTTTATTATTTTAATTGTTATTTATTTTTCTCTTATTTTTTTAAATTAAAATTTTTTATCTATCAGATTTGATCTCCTTTCTTTTGATTTTTATTTATTTTATTTAAAATATATATATATATATATAAGTAGATTATTTTTTTTAATTTTATCATCTTTTAATTTTTTTTATCAATTAAATTTGGTATCTATTTTTTTATTGTTATTTTTTTATTTAAAAAAATATATTAAATTGATATTTTTTTAAAATTTCAACTCCCTTTAACTTTTTTTTATCTATTATATTTCACCCTCGTTCTCTTAATAAACTTAAAAACAATAATTAAAATATTAATAAGTTATTTTTTAATTGATGTTTCATGACACTATCATATAGCAAAAAGTAATTTATTTTTTAAGTATTTAGTTTCCAAATAAAAAATACCTTATAATAAACAAACGGGGTTTGAGTAAAAAATCGGACTAGCTAGATTCAGTTGACGAAACTAGCCTTGGGTGCTCTTATATTTGATGAACTCAACTATGTTCAAGATTCTTCACTTGGTTGCATCACCAATAAATATGTTATATCATGCTCGTTTTGTTTTTTTGGTCCATCAAGGGTAAGTTTTTGGTACTTTGTATTAATAAAAAAAATATTTTCAAAGATTTATCAGTGTTGGTTTATTCATATATCAGACAACATTGTTTACTAAGCTCAACAGTTAAAATAAGTGTTTTTATATTATGTAAAATTATAATATATGGTATTTTTTAGAAATATTTTTCATTTGAAAATGTATTAAAATAATTTATTTTTTATTTTTAAAATTAGTATATCAAAACACTTGAAAAATATTAATTTAACAATTTTTTAAAATAAAATTTACTTTTAAAATATATATAAAAATAAAAATTATCACACTCTCATCCATAGCATTCCAAACGATAATTTTCCTTTATCATTTTTTCAAAGTGAAAGAAAAACAAGACAGGGTATTGTTGTTGTGCCCAAGGGCGGAGGATTTTAAAGACTTGGGTGAGTTATGGCCCAGGTCAAGATTTTATCAATATGTTTTGACTAGTTTTATGTTAAAAAAATTTGTAATTCTTGATTGAGTTATAAAAAAAATCTAAAAATATACTTGGAGCCTTCTAATATGATGCTTTAGCTTGGGTTAAAATTTCAGAAGTTTTAAAGAAATTCAGAAATTTGATGAAAAATCACAATTTGACCGGGTTTATGTTATTGGGCATAATTTACAATCCGACCATCAAATTGAGCTGAAATTTTACAAGGGATCTTAAAATATATTGAATAAAATCTAGTTAAAATTTTAGGATGAACAGATCTTAGTAGTGTTAACAAAAAAAAATATCGTCAAATAAAAGCAAAACGACTCATTAAGAGTAAAATAATTATTTATCATTAAAAAATAAAATAAATTAGCTCTTCTTTCATTTTATATGTTGTCGACTGGGCAGAAGCAGAACAGAAAAAGAAAGAAAAGAAAAGGCGAGAGAGAAAGAGAGAAAAGTAAAGGGAAAACATAAAAAAAAAAAATCCAAGAAAAAAATTAAAAAAATAAGAGAATAACCTTGTAAACTTACAAAGTTTAACTTATAAAACACTAATCTAAGGAAGAACTAATTAAGTGAAGAAAGGAGAAATAGAGATAGGGAAAATTTTAATTATTCTATTTTCCAGTTGACATGACATTGTTATTTTATCCTAATTGAAGGGTTGTTACAGATTCAGATTCGATTATAGATAAATTATATTTAACAAAACATCAAAGGATATAATTTCAATAGTGAGTTTATTTTTACTTTCACTTTAATTTTATGTACTTTTAAATTTATTTTTTTAATATTTTAAATAGTGCATTTGAATTAAAATTTTACTGTTAACTTTAAAAATTCATATATATATATATATAAATTAATAATTTGATCTTAAAAAAAATTATATACTGGCTTTGCCTTTGGCTATTAAATAATATATAAATTTACGAGTAAAGAGTCAGCGATATTCAAAGATCTTTTTCAGCCATGGGGGAAGACATTGATCGTTAAGCTATCGGGGAAGAGCATAGGCTACACCCATATGAAGTATGAACACGAGGTTAAATGGAATATGGAGGTTAACAAGAGGTTTTGAATTGATCAGAGAGGTCAGTTTACGAGAATTTGTATACAAAATCACTTGAATCAACCTGTGGTACTAGGGAAGGTCTGGATATGGGGTCACTGGTACAAGGTTGAATATGAAGGGTTACACATTATTTGTGGGAATTGTGGATGTTATGGACATCATGGGAGATCCTGCAGGATGGAGTTTTCTGCAGATTCTAATGATGAAGCTATGTCCTAGGATTATTCTTACTTGGTGCTTTATTGTGTATTTAGAACGTGGCATTTTTGTTAGGATGAAATTTTTTGTTAACCATGTGGCATTTTTTCTTTATTATGTTTTTGATAGTGCGGTGGGTGGGGGTTGCTAATTTAGTTATGCCCTATATTTATGCCTAATGATGTATTTCTGTGCAAACAAGGGAGAGAAACTTGTGTTCATAAATAGATTTGCACTCACTACAGTTCATAAACCCTTATTTTATCGAATGAATAGCCTAAAACCATTATTCAAAGTATCGATAAAAAAAAATTTGTTACATATGTTCTTGAGTTCTAGGCGAGCAAAATAAAATCTACACAGCAGAAGAACACCTGAGATTAGGAAAGTTAGGTAAACACTTTTAAGTGTAAGTTTAATTGCAACAAAGAAACAAATAAATTATAAAACTAATTACCTAAATTATTAAAGAAAAGAATGCAAAACCCAGCCCATATACAAAGAGTGGGGGTGAATCAGGATGTTCGATGGTGATAATGATAATGGGATGTTGCCATGGGTATGTATTTTTGGTTATTTACGAAGAAAGATTGAATCTGTTAGGGATGTTGGAGACGAATGAGAAGAAGATGAAGAGAAATGTTAGGGACAAAGAAAAATCAAATCAATGAAGAGAGAGTGTTAAGTTAATTTTTTTTCTACTATTATGGATGTTATCAGGGGATGAAGGGGGTGAAGAGATTCACTACAAGTTAATTGGCATTTTCTTGGTTGTTTGTTTATTTGCTCTGTTTATATTTCTGAAGGGGGGAGTGTAAGTTTAGGATTGCTAATTAACGGTTGAGATTGTCAAAGCTAAATACCTCATCAACAGTCTGTATAATTTTAGTTTTAGATTAAGATTTAAATATTTATTTTTTCAATCAGCAACAGACAATCCATTGCAAATTTTATGTTGTCTTTGTTGCAAATATTAAAAAATAATAAATATGCAATTCGTTGCAAATCCATTACTGAATTTAGCAACATAATTATTCGTTGTTAAAATCAGATGCTAATAGTCCCCTTTTTTAGTAATGAGTGAGAAGAGGTGATTTTAACTTTATCGTTGAAAAGATCACTACGAGACTAGCAAATTTGAAGGGGAAATTGTTACATAAAGCAAGGCGAAGTACTCTTGCTAAGTCAGTGATTAATGCATTTCCTATTTATCATGTGCAAAACTATTGGCTACCTTAATGGACTTGCAATGGCATCGATAAGGTGGTTGGAAATTTTATCCAGAGGGGTAAGGACATGGGGTGAGGTATTCATTAAGTGAAATAGGAGAAGATTGTAAGAACTTTAGACAGATGTAGGGGTGAGTATTTTTGGTTTGGTCCTGTTTTTATCTAAAAAAATAACCAAATTAATTTTTTTTTTAAATAAAAAACAAAACTAGTTCAAACCAACCACTTTTAGTTTGGTTCAACTAATTGAAGGAAAACCAGAAAAAACCGGTTTCATCTTGGCCAGGCATATCGAGCAAATTTGCTAAATTTGAAATTAAAGAAGCCAGAAATGATGTGTCAGACGAAAATTTAGAAATAATATTTCTCACAACATCCATGACAGTAATCACAGCATGTTATAGCAAACCAACAACCTCGTAAATAAATCTGGGAAATGAAAATATAATAGATCTACATAAATCAAAAGAAAATTTACTAGTTGCATTGAGCAATCTGATAAGTCTCAATATTGGTATAACAACATTAACTTATAGAAGTTGTTGTATCACATGACTAGTTAAGGATAATGAAGGACTAATTTGGAAGCATGTTAAGATGAATATCCTAGAACTCATGCATTTAATAGTGAGTGGCTGTATATGTCAGTCTGATTTAAAGAAACTGCAAATTAGAAACTACTTCTGACATCTAGCACTCAAGACAACAGACTTTTAACATGACAAAATGAAGAAAAAACAATTTAGAAAAGAGAATAGGCAACATCAAATTTCTCATCTAACTTGGAGATGTAAAGAACTTGAAGGAGCAACTGCTAGCTTTGATTTAGAGACAGAAAGATAATGAGATGAAGAGATTGAACGAGAGGGAGTAGTTTGGGGGGGCTGGGTTTGCTAGGGTTAGAAGAAGAAACTAAAAAGTAGATGGGCTTAGAAAGCTATTTATAGTACCATCGGTTTTTTATTTCTATTTGAACCAGTTTAATTTTGTCCAATTTATTCGGTTTCAACCTTTTAAAATCAAAAATGGATTGAACCGAATTGTTTTTTAATTTTTCTAATCAGTTTAATTGTTTTTTTTTACGATTTGGTTTTTTTGGTTTTTTTTTTCAGTTATCTCAGTTTAATTAGTTTTCTGGTTTTTTTTTTGCTTACCCCTAAACAGATGGTTATGAGATGAAGCTTGGTTGTTCTCACGTAGCCATAGATCATTGTATTATATTTATAGATATTCATTGTGATTGTAAGTTAGTAAAGTACAAAACAAACTCATTCTAAAAAGAGGGTACAACATTAGAAGACTCAGACAAATTGCTAATAGAATGGATATTAGAATCTATTACTTTTGCATATCCTCCATGATTTTCTCCTAAAGTATCTGATGATCTAATATCCCTCTTCAAATTGATGGGGTGTGAACAAACCATTAATTTGTGCTTCAGAACTTGAAATCATTCAGCAGACTATCCTTTAGTAAAAATATCAACTACTTGATCAAGTGTCGAGATGTGTTGGATTTTGACATCACGGTTGCAAACTTTCTCTCTAATAAAATGGTAATCAATCTCCATATGTTTTGTTCGAGCATGGAACACTGAATTTGATGCTAAAGCAATTGCACTAATATTGTCACACCATAAAGTCGATGTAGACGCAATACCAATATCTAACTCTTTGAATAGCACACGTATCCAATATAATTCAATGGTAGTTAGAGCTATTAAATAATATTTTGCCTATGTGCTAGAGTGCGACACTACATGTTGTTTCTTAGAACTCCAAGACACTGAGTTACGACCCAAGAACACTGCATAACCGCTAGTAGACCTTTTATCATCAGGATTGCCTGCTTAATCCAAGTCACAATAAGTATGAATCTCAAGGAGAGAAAGAGTGTAGTACAAACCATCATTGACTGTGTCTTTCAAACAATGTAGAACCATCTTCATAGCCTGCCAATATGATGACCTCAGTTGATGCATATATTGATATAATTGGTTGATAGCATATATTATATCTGGTCTTGTGATTGTGCAATACTGTACAACCCCAATAATATGTCTATAATATGTGGGATTATAAAGCAAATCACCATCAAAGCTAGAGAGTTTGGTACCTGATATAATGGGAGAGGCAAAGGGCTTAGCTTCAGCCATTTTGGTGCAATCTAATATATCACATATAGACTTGGTCTGACATAAATGAAGACCCTATAAACTCCTATCAGCTTTCACACCTAAAAAATAGGATAATGAACCAAGATCCTGTATATAAAAAACACTTTGCAGGCTTCAGATTAGACCATCAATCTTGAAGGAGTCTGAACCTATGACCATGTCATCTACATAGATTAAGACAAAAATTTGTGTTGTCAGTATGTAGTATGAACAAAGAGTAGTCATTTACTGATTCTTCAAACCTAAGTTCAACCAGTTGCTAAGATAAACATTGAAATCATGCTCTTGAAGCTTGTTTGAGGCCATATAGAGATTTGTGTAGTTTGCAAACAAAATCAAGGTTTGTATCATTAATAAAGCCTTATGGTTGTTCCATAAGCACTTCATCATCAAGAAATCCATGTAAGAAATCATTGGACACATCCAACTACCGAATAGGCCAATAAAAGTGAACTGTTATGGCCAAAACCAATTTGATGGTTGTCGGTTTAATCACAAGAGAGAAAGTTTCATGAAAATCAATTCCAGTCCTCTGATCATACCCTTTAGCCACAAGTCTAGCTTTGAAATGCTCAACACTACCATCGAGTTACCTTTTCACCTTATATACCTACTTATTGTGCACAATATGTTTACCAGGTGGATATGGACATAAAGACCAATGTCATTCTCCATCAATGCATCAAATTTTCTACCCATTACAACACGCTATTATGAATCCAAGGCAACTTGTGTAGTAAGTTGGTTCAATAATTTCTTGGAATGCAGAAAAGGCTTGTAAAAGGTGTCAGATATAATAGAATATTTTGTTGTCTAAGTACTATTAGAGCGTGTTTGGATAGAAGTTGCAACAAGTTGGTCATGTTGAGTGATGGGAAAGTCTGTGGGTGTAGGCAAGTTAAGTGGTCCAATTACGGTATAGGAATGTGTATAGAGGTTAGAGAAGATAGAGGACATGATATTTGGTTGGTTACAGAGTTCTCGTAGGTCAGAAATATAGTCAAGATTTAAAGGTGAAGAGTTAAGATGTTCACGGGTTGAGGAATGAGTGTCCAATATATAGGGGACTTGACTAAGATTTTTAGGATTAGATGTAAGAGTTACAGTTTGAGATTAAACATGTGTAGAATATGTATGAGAATGAACTTGATACGACTAAAGCATGGATTATCAGAGACGTAATTGTAGTAGAATTCTAATTTAATGATGAGTTGAATGCTGCTAATTTCTTAGCTGGGAAATTATGCTCATCAAACATCATATGTCATGAGATGTATACACAGTTGATGGCTAAGTCAAGACACATGTACCCTTTATGACAATTGAAATATCCAAGAAAGAGATATTTTTTACTTTTGAATGTTAATTTGTGGTCATTGTAGGGTTTTAAAATAAGGTAACATGCACAACCAAAGACACGTAATCCATATATTATGGTTTAGTTTTATGAAGCAAGAAATAAGGTGTTTGGTTCTTTAAGTCCTTTATAGGTAGTTTGTTTATCAAAAACACAATAGTAAGAAAGGAATCAACCTAATATTAGGGTGGTAAATCAGATTTGGCAAGTAACGTGAGTCCCATTTCCTGAATATGTCTATGTTTTTGTTCTATGATTTCATTTTATTAAGATGTATGAGGACACATTAAACGATGATAAATTCCTTAGGCTAACCAAAAAGTTTTAAACTGGTTAGAGGGAAACTCACCACCATTGTCTGTTTGTAATCATTTAATAGAGGTGGAAAAGATTTTTTCTACAATTGTTTTAAATTTAACAAAGGTTGCAAACACATTAGATTTTTGTTGTAAAGGATATAACCATGAATAACAGGAATAATCATCAACAAATAAAACAGAGTACTTACATCCACCAATTGATTAATTTAATAGGGGAAACCTATATATCAGAATAAATTAAAGCAAAAAGAACTAAGGAATGACGACTAGATTATGAGAAAAGAAGTTGTTTAGCTTTGCCAAGTTGACAAGCTGAACAAAAATCTAAATTATTGGAATGGCTTGTGATAGAGATTTTATTTTAACGACACAAGATATCTAAGATAGCATTAAAAGGATGGCCTAGTCTGGAGTGTCAAGTTCTAATGGTAACATGAACCCCTATGTTTGCATATAGACATGTGAGGCTTTTCTGAGATGGCTTGCACCCAGCTAGCGAATATAGGTCATTTTTAACAACACCTCGCAATAGAATTATGCTTGTCAAGTTCTCTTTTATGATAAAATCACTAGTAGTTAATATAAAGTAATAATTATTATCTAAACAAAATTGATTAACAGAAATAAGATTGGTAGCTGCTTATGGACAATGAAGAATTTTGTTTAGATGGAAACTAAAGTGACCTAATTGAAAGGATGAAGAGCTAATTTTTTAGATTTGCAAACCTAAACCATTGTTGGCAGTAACAAAATCATACTTTTATAAAGGCTCATGAGTGGTGAGTTTAGATGCATTAGAGGTGATATGGACATTGGCCCCACTGTTCATGTACCACACTAGATTATCATATTTGGTATTAGTATTAGTGACCATAGCTGCTAGATCCTGAGGAAAATACCTGCCCTAATAGGAATAGTCAAAATGATGAAAACAATCAATAGCAATATGTCCAATTTTATCATAGATTTGATAGATGGGACGAGTGTTCTGAACTTGTGAAGTAGTAGATCTGGTATGTTGTGAAGCATGAGGGTTGGATGTGTCATAACCCATTTTTAGGTCACTCCCAAATTTTTTTTCCTTTTCTTCCAAAAAAAAAAAAAACTGAAACAGTGCCGTTTTGAACGGCACTGTTCTCCTTCTTCCCTGCGCATGCAGAGGCAGGGAAGAAGAAGATTTTAAATGTTTTTTTTTTCGCTCTCTCTCTCCATCCCACTTGCCCACAAAACCCGGACACAAGCCATCCCCACCCTGCCATCATTAACACCACCCATGCCCTCATTAATGGAGAAACCGAAGACCCATGCCCCCCCCACCATGACAAAAAGCAGAAGACCCATGCCCCTGTCACCATGCCCTGTGCTTGTATGGTGAACCTCTCCCCCGGATGCCTATAAATACAGAAGAAAAAGACAGATTCAAGGGGGAGGAAGCTGGGGCAAAAGAGAAGAAAAAGAGCGAAAGACAGAGAAAGAGGAAGGCTTTGAAAAGGGAAACGAGAGGAACGAACGGAAAATTTGAGGGGCAAAAGGTTTTGAAAAGAGAAAAGAGGGAAGTATTTGATAACAGAGAAGGAAGGAGAGATTTGAGAAAGAACTGGAGGCTGCTATCCGCATAGCCACCACCAGCGCCACCTTAGAGCCACTGCCAGCTGTTGCCTTCCTCCTCGTCATTGATAACAGCCCTACACCGTGAGAAAAAGAAGAAGAAGCAGAAACAGAGACAGACAGAGGAAAAGCAGAAATAGAGGAGAAAGGAGGAGAAGCCACCGCCTGGAACCACTATCTGCAGCCACATTCAGACACCACCGCCACCTACAACGTCGTCAACAACAGCTGCCACCACAGAAACATAAGAACGACCAGAAAGTGGGAGAAGGAATAAAATAAAGAGCAGGAGGAAGAACGGAGCAGAAGAAAAACATAGAACAGAGAAGAAGAACAGCCGGAGAACCACCATCACAATAGCTACCACCTAGTTTCCCAGCCACCATCCGCAGTCCCAGTCGCTGCCACCACCACCAACAGATAATAAAAGAACAGAAAAATAGGGGTAAGATGAGGTAGACGAAGAGGAGAAGAGAAAGGAAACGCAGCGGCGTGAAAAGGAAGCACGCAGGAGAAGAGGAAGAACCACCATCCTCAGCCGTGACCCGCCACCACTACCACCGAAGACAACAACCACGCTCCCTCACTCCAGGTAATCCCCTTTTCTGGCTTCTCTGCCATGTTCACCATTTGCATGCAGAACGTGAGCAATTCACGTTCTGCAGCAAAGTGAAAAATAATTAGCTGGTTACTGTGTTCAGCACAATAACCAGCTGTTAGTTTCTCTTGGGCTGGAACATCAGCCCAGCCCATGCGGCTGGGTTGAGTCCAGCCACAAATAGGTTCTCTTTTGGGCCGATCCTGGCCCGATTTTATTTTTTAGGTTGATTTTTGCCTAGTCTCTTTTTGGGTTGGGTCGGCCCAGTTGAAAAAATATATATATTCGAAAATCATTTTTTAAAAAATGTGTGATTTTCCCGCGTATTTTTCTACGCCATTTTGATTAATATCGGCCTGTATCATTATATCGTAAAGATACAAATCCGGTATTAAAATACCCGATTTTCATAAAAAAAAAACATGTTTTTGTTTTTATGCATACGGCCAAATCTCTCAAAGCTAAAAAACTCATATTGTATTTTCATACAACAAAGAAAACATCAAATATATATATATAGCATGCATTTTGGCTTTAATAACCAGTTTATTAAAGTCACGAGAACTTGGCGAATATTTCAAAAAATCCAAAAAAAATTATTTTGTTTTCTTTTAATATCCGGGATTACAAATTTATATGTAAAACGTACTCCCGAGATTAAAAAGGTAGTTTTTTTTTATTTGACGATAGAACGGTTAGGTTTTACCCCGTTAAGATAAGAACCTCCTTTTTTATGAGGGTTTTTCTTGAATCTTAGACAGACAGGACCAACAATTAGAAAACACAACCAAACCTTAGATTTTGATCAGACAAATAAAACAACGCAGCTTACCTTAGGTAGGGCGTATTTGGGGTGCTAATACCTTCCCTTTACGCAACCAGTCTCCGTACCCGATCTCTGATACCAGTTAGGGTTCCTAGTGACCAGAATACTAGGTGGCGACTCCCATTCTATTTTTCCACTGATAAAAAAGACAGGAATTCCTTGTCTCCCCATATTTTCCAAACACACACACATGAGTGTGGGTGGACGATCGTCGCGACGCCGCACACGTGCGACAGAATGGCGACTCCACTGGGGACCTTGTGGACTAAGCTTTGTTTTTGTCTGATTATCATGTTTTATTTTTTTGGTTTGGGTGTTATTCATTTCCTCATACGCTTTAATTTTGTACATATTTGTTTGCATTGTAAACTTGCTTCATGCATCATTCACATTTTAAGGGAATTTATACCGAGAAACTTTAAGTTAGGTGAGGGACTAACAACTTACCTTACGACTTTTAGTCAAGGTTTAAGTTTGTGTAAACCTCAACTCTTCGCTGAGAGCTTAGACTGGTAATGATTGGGGCACATGCCATTCCATTATCTACTGAGCCCCCATATTGCTTTCACGAGGTCGATCACTGGGACAACAAGAGACCATTTTGAGACCAGGTAGAAAGCCACCCATCATGTAATGGCCCAAACCTATCCTTAGAGTATGAACTCCCTAATATGCATGTACATACATTTGCATCGTACACATACACCCATTCATTGTAAATAACATACATACATGCATCAGGTTGAAATATAGGTCCCCAAAGAGTCTACAACACCTGCCTTCGAGCGAGAAACATGGAAGATGAAGAACGCGCTCACTGTGATGCCCATTTTCAAGAAGAGTTAGAGTCTCTAAAGACAAGCGTGGCTCCCCTTACTAGCTTACTCGAGCAAACACTAAGAAATGCCTCTGGTGAAGGTCCTTCTAATCGACCAGTCACCTTTAATCAGACTCCAATAATAGCTCAGCCTGAAGAAAGAATGAGTGAACATGGTCAAGAGCCTCAACATAATCAAGCATTTGTGCAGTCAGCGACACCTGCACCAACCCCGACAGTTATGGATGCATTTGCTAACGAGTCCCACCAGGCCAAGTCATCTGATAGCCTTGATCAAGAAAAGATAGCGACGCTGGAAGCCAGAATCAAAGTCATGGAAGGGGTAGACTTATATGATCTAGTACGGGCAGCAGAGATGTGTCTGGTCCCAAATGTGGTTATCCCGAAAAAATTTCGTGTTCCAGAGTTCATCAAATATAGTGGAACACAATGCCCCATGACTCATCTCAAGTCTTATTGCAATAAAATGGCAGAAGTAGTACATGATGAAAAACTACTAATGCACTTTTTTCAAGATAGCTTAAGTGGGGCAATATTGAGCTGGTACATGAGGTTGGACAACACAAAGATCTGGAGATGGAAAGACCTGGAGATGGAAAGACCTGGTGGATGCTTTTATCAAGCAGTACAAGTACAACATGGACATTTCTCGTGACAGAACCAGCTTGTCCAATCTAGAGAAAAGGGACAAAGAAAGCATAAGGGAATATGCTCAAAGATGGCGAGAATCAACTGCTCAAGTCCATCCTTCACTTTTGGACAAGGAGATGGTCACTTTATTTGTTAACACACTCAAAGCACCATATTATGAGCATGTGATGGGTAGTTCGGCCCAGCAATTCACTGACGCTGTGGTAATGTGTGAACGAATAGAGCAAGGCGTCAAGAGTGGTAGAATTTCTGCACCCACCGAGAAAAGAGGCTTTGAAAGGAAAGAGGTCAACCATGTTGGAGACGACTATAGGGGTAGGAAAACCTCATCCCAAAATTACCATACTCCATCCCAAGTTGCCGACATCAAAAAACCTGAGCCCCAAAGCTTTCAAGCCAAAAGCCAAAAGCCAAAAGCCAAATTGGAAATTACCAAAGGGTCCAAGAACAACTACCTCTATTACCGTTACCCTTGAATGAGATGTACCAGAAGCTATTAAGCATTGGGCAGGTAGCTCCCGAACCTCTGACGCTTATACAACCACCTTACCCTAACTGGTACAAGCCAGAGCTTAATTGCGAATACCATGCTGGTGTCGCTGGGCATAGTATCCATACTTGCAACGCCTTCAAAAGAAAACTTTTGCAATTAATCAAGGCGGGGTGGATAGAATTGGAAGATGCTCCTAATGTGAATACAAACCCTCTACCTAATCATGCTTGAAGTGGTGGATCAGTAAAGGCACTAAAGGCAAAATGCTTAAAAAGCACTGATGGTCAAGGTATGGTGCGAAAAAGACAACATAAATTTTGAAGGACTTGAATTTTGACCACAGTTCTTTTTTCCCTGTCATCAAGGAGACATCTACAAGAGCCGTGGTGGGGAGGCTAGCCTAAGAGAAGATTTACCAAATTGGAAGAATGAAGCCGACCCTGTTATTTCGTTTTGTTTGATCATGTCTGTTTTAACTTGTTTCAGTCTTGTTGGTAACTTTGCTCATAATGCAACAAGACTTTCTTTGTCAAAAGAGCCTTCTTGTTAATAAGATCAAGTGTTTTCCTGTGTTCATGACATGTCTTCATTTTTGTTGTTTGATGAAAATAACACTCTGAGCAAGAATCCTTCGTTGTGTTTCCCTTTTCTTCCAAAGAATTTTCGGGAATTTAAAGTGTAGTACAAAAACAAAAATCATTTTGGTGTTTGTTCAAACAAACAAGTTCTAGAAATTCAAGTGATCCCTTAGAAAGGTAACCATACTTCGAGAAAACCCGAAAAAAAAAACAAAAAAACACCATGAAGTGACTCTAAAGCTGAGTTTATTTGAATGAATAATGAGAAATCACTCTGCATACTCGCATGAAAGCAAGGCTTACCGATCCTAAATGCATGCATTTGAGATGAAGAAAGGCCATCTTTGATAATCCTTTCACGAAGCTAAAAATATATCCTTTGTAGTCCCTTTTGATCCTAGTAAAGTTTTTGAAAATAACCTTGGCTAGGATCACACCCTACACTGGGGGGCAAGTGCGAGAGATATACCAAAACCCTCAATATTGAAAAGTGCATAAAATAACACTGGGGGGCATGAAATGATCAAAGACGCCCAAACAAAACTAAGGGGCATCAAAAAAAAAATCTAAAGGATACAAAAGAATTGAGCTTCTCACCAAAATAGCTGATATGATGATGCTTAACCAAGTGAAAAAAAAAAAAACCAAACCCAATATTGGAGGGCATGGAAAATCATTTTGGAAAGAAATTCAAAATAAAAAGGTCAGGAGACAAGCACAAGTGATTCTTAGTCTTAAAATCCCTTAAACACCTTTTGAGCTTGCAAAATATCCATTTCTTCATAACCAAGAGCCTAAGCCTACATTACGTGCCTAATCAAGCCCTTTCTGATCAAAGGCAAGCAATCTGGATTGATAGGTAGTGCTTTCTCATGCGAACCAAATCATTATTCATGCAAATAAAATAAATGCTTTGAAAATCGTTTCTCTGTAACCTTCAAATTGAATTTGGAACCATTTTTTGACCAACCAAATGTCACTTCATATTTTTCACCAAAAGCAAACAAAAAATTTTCATCACTTCTGAAAACCTCTCCATAGGAATCACTTGAATTTCTTCAGAATAAGTTTGCTTTGAATCGATGTCAAGATGATTTTTGTGTCTAGAATAGCTTTGAAATTCCAAAAATTCTACATGAAAACAATTCTTTGTCAAACTTTTTTTTTCATCCCTAAAGAAAACACCATTGGAATACTTGGGGGCATGATCAAGCTGGGGGGCAATAAAAAAACTCCTAGTAGGGCTAGCTTCATGATTCCCTTTCTAAGAAAAATGTCGGGCAAAATTAGAAACCCTTGAGATAAATGGTGGAGGACAAAAAAACAGTATGATGATATCAAGTCTTTTCTAGGGGTCAAGATCACAAGAGATGACTCGAGTAAGCAAGAGCGAAAAAGCCATCGAAGTTCACTGCCAACACTCCAACTTTTGAGAAAAGAGAGACACCATGAAGAAATGGGGACCTATATTTCTCAGGTAAGTATACATGCATATCAATCATAATGCATTGCTTTCATCATTAACAGATCTGTGTTACATCTTCTTTCGAGCGCGCCTTTGAGCCCTCACTTCTCAGGGAGTGCGTTTTCTAACCCTAACCCCTTTCGAGTGTGCCTTTAGGCCCTCGCCATGTTTTTTACATGGGTAGGTCACCCATTACAATGAGACCATTCTTTCATCTGGGTAGGTCACCCATTACAACTCGACCATTCTCCATGTTTTTCTTGGGTAGGTCACCCATTATAATTCGACCATTCCTCCACCTGGGTAGGTCACCCATTACAACACGACCACTCTTCTTTTTTTTCATTTTTGGGTAGGTCACCCATTACAATTCGACCAATTCTCCATGTTTTTATCTAGGTAGGTCACCCATTATAATGAGACCATTCCTCCACCTCGGTAGGTCACCCATTACAATGAGACCAATCTTTCTTTTTCTACTTGGGCAGGTCGCCCATGAAAATAGACCAGGGTAAGTGTGAGTGTGTGGGCTGGTCGCCCTTGAAAATAGACTACTATGAGCATGTATAGGCAGGTTGCTCAAAATAATCAAATCATTTTCTTTCCTTTTGTTTTCTTTACAAGCTTACTATGTAAAGTCTTTCCTCCGTAAGCATTGTAAAGAGGGGGGAAACTGTCATAACCCATTTTTGGGTCACTCCCAAATTTTTTTTCCTTTTCTTCCAAAAAAAAAAAACTAAAACAGTGTCGTTTTGAACAACACTGTTCTCCTTCTTCCCTGCGCATGCAGAGGTAGGGAAGAAGAAGATTTTAAATGTTTTTTTTCACTCTCTCTCTCCATCCCACTTGCCCACAAAACCCGGACACAAGCCATCCCCACCCTGCCACCATTAACACAACCCATGCCCTCATTAATGGAGAAACCGAAGACCCATGCCCCCCCTCACCATGATGAAAAGCAGAAGACCCATGCCCCTGTCACCATGCCCTGTGCTTGTATGGTGAACCTCTCCCCCGGCTGCCTATAAATACAGAAGAAAAAGATAGATTCAAGGGGGAGGAAGCTGGGGCAAAAGAAAAGAAAAGGAGCGAAAGATAGAGAAAGAGGAAGGCTTTGAAAAGGGAAAAGAGAGGAACGAACGGAAAATTTAAGGGGGGAAAGGTTTTGAAAAGAGAAAAGAGGGAAGTATTTGAAATCAGAGAAGGAAGGAGAGATTTGAGAAAGAACTGGAGGCTGTTATCCGCATAGCCACCACCAGCGCCACCCTAGAGCCACTGCCAGTTGTTGCCTTCCTCCTCGTCATTGATAACAGCCCTGCACCGTGAGAAAAAGAAGAAGAAGCAAAAACAGAGACAGACAGAGGAAAAGTAGAAACAGAGGAGAAAGGAGGAGAAGCCACCGCCTAGAACCACCATCTGCAGCCACATTCGGACACCACCACCACCTACAACGTCGTCAACAATAGCTACCACCATAGAAACATAAGAACAACCAGAAAATGGGAGAAGGAATAAAACAGGGAAAAGGAGGAAGAACGGAGCAGAAGAAAAACACAGAACAGAGAAGAAGAACAGCCGCAGAACCACCATCACAGCAGCTGCCACTTGGTTTCCCAGCCACCGGCCGCAGTCCCAGTCGCTGCCACCGCCACCAGCAGATAATAAAAGAACAGAAAAACAGGGGTAAGCTGAGGTAGACGAAGAGGAGAAGAGAAAGGAAACGCAGCGGCGTGAAAAGGAAGCACGCAGGAGCAGAGGAAGAACCACCGTCCTCAGCCGTGACCCACCACCACTACCACCGAAGACAGCAACCACGCTCCCTCACTCCAGGTAATCCCCTTTTCTGGCTTCTCTACCGTGTTCACCATTCGCATGCAGAACGTGAGCAATTCACGTTCTGCAGCAAAGTGAGAAATAATTAGCTGGTTACTGTGCTGCGCACAGTAACCAGCTAATTATATATAACGGGTTACTGTGCTCAGCACAGTAACCAGCTATTGGTTTCTCTTGGGCTGGAACATCAGCCCAGCCCATGCGGCTGGGTTGAGTCCAGCCACAAGTAGGTTCTCTTTCGGGCCGGTCGTTGCTCGATTTTATTTTTTAGGTTGATTTTAGCCCAGTCTCTTTTTGGGTTGGGTCGGCCCAGTTGAAAAAATATATATATTCGAGAATCATTTTTTAAAAAATGTGTGATTTTCCCACGTATTTTTCTACGCAATTTTGATTAATATCGGCCTGTATTATTATATCGTAAAGATACAAATCCGGTATTAAAATACCCGATTTTCATAAAAAAAAAACATGTTTTTGTTTTTATGCATACGGCCAAATCTCTCAAAACTAAAAACCTCATATTGTATTTTCATACAACTAAGAAAACTTCAATATATATATATTAGCATGCATTTTGGCTTCAATGACTAGTTTATTAAAGTCAAGAGAACTTGGCGAATAGTTCAAAAAATCCAAAAAAAATTATTTTGTTTTCTTTTAATATCTGGGATTAAAAATTTATACGTAAAACGTACTCCCGAGATTAAAAAGGTAGTTTTTTTATTTGACGATAGAACGGTTAGGTTTTACCCCGTTAAGATAAGAACCTCCTTTTTTAGGAGGGCTTTTCTTGAATCTTAGACAGACAGGACCAACAATTAGAAAACGCAACCAAACCTTAGATTTTGATCAGACAAATAAAACAACGCAGCTTACCTTAGGTAAGGCGTATTTGGGGTGCTAATACCTTCCCTTTACGCAACCAGTCTCCGTACCCGATCTCTAATACCAGTTAGGGTTCCTAGTGACCAGAATACTAGGTGGCGACTCACATTCTATTTTTTCACTGATAAAAAAGATAGGAATTCCTTGTCTCCCTATATTTTCCAGACACACACACACACATGAGTGTGGGTGGACGATCGCCGTGACGCCGCACACGTGTGACAAGATGGTTTTGGCTTCTTTATAAATGCTGGTAATTTCAATTTATGTGCAGCAAAGATAAAATGGCCATTATCTAAAGTAAAAGTAGACTGATTGATTTCTAAAAGGTTTTCAAAGCATAGAAGCTCAGTTTGAAAACTTCAAATGTAAACTTAGTATCTCAAGATGAAAAGTTAAAAGAGGTAACAAATGGTGCATAGGAACTTTGTAGGCCAATCAGAAGAAAATTGATGAGGTCTTGATCATCCACAAGTTTGCCAATTATTGCTAATTGATCAACAACATTTTTGGCAGTATTAAGATGCGCAGGGTAGGTTTTTCCTCCTTAAGTCGACATTTATAGTTGACATTTGAGGTGGCAGATGCAGGATCGTGATTGGGATGAAAAACAATTCTGGTGAGTAGTCCAGACTTGCTTGGACGTGGTCAATCCATAAATGATAAAGACCAGCCTTTCACAGATGAAGGCAAGTATCCATCCAAGAAGACATATATTCTTCTTCCAAACATCATAGGCAGGGTTTAATGAACCAATAGAAAGATTCTTAGGAGGGCAAACTTCCGTACCATCAATGAAGCCTACCATTTCATGATCGTGGAGCAGATTAAAAAACTGCGTCTTTCACCCTAGATAATTATTGGAGCCATCAAGTTTGGAGGAAATCATGGTGGAAAGGGGGATGAAAAGTGTTGTAATAGTAGAAATGGTATTGGTGTTGTTGGCCTTTGAAAAGTATGTGAAAGCTAGGGGATCGGTTAAGAAAGCGTGAGCTTTTAGGTTTTTAGGTTGATACCATGTAAGAACTATAAAACATAGACAAATGAACATAAGATGAAACTTGGTTGTTCTCACTTAGCCATGCATCATTGTATTATATTTATTGTTGGTTATTGGGTTAGGCCTGATCCGCTCATGAGAGATGGTCTTGGTCCAAGTATTTAAAGGAGTTACTAAAAAAATTAATTGCTTCCTCTACTTATATATATATAGTTCTCTCTTTCTCTTCTCCCATCTTGAACTCTCTACATTAACTTGACAAGATTTGCAAAGATGTTTGTACTGTGAAATATCACTTTGGTTCTAGTAATTAAAGTGGTACTGAAGTAATTGATCCATGGATAAGAATTGTCACGTCACAAGTAAGTTTCCTTTCAATTCTACATTAGTATTAGAGTCATGGTTTTAATATATATTTTTTTAACAATATATTTGTTATTGCATAAACGTTTGTTTTACATTCTATGTTGAAAAAAGATGCATTGGAACATGAATTGTTAAAATTAGGTTATAGATCCACCTATATGGTGGAGAGCCTTAACCGAATGTGTGGTAACAAGAAAGCCAAAAGGTTGTTCCTGTTCATGTCAGGAGAGATGCCAACCATCTCTCCTTTCCATTAACAATTAAAATTTACATGAAGCAAATTTTCCAACATAAAAAAAAATAAAAAAATAAAACAACAACAACAACACAAGAACACATCTGGATTTAGCAGATGTGTAACTGCCATTTGGCAGTTAATTAAAAAAAAACACAAGAACACATTTGGATTTGGCACATATGTAACTGTAATTTGGCAGTTGAAGGGAAAAAACATGTTAACACATCTGGATTTGGCATATGTATAACTGCCATTTGGCAATTGAGAAGAAGAAAAATGATACATGCATTAATTAAATATTGATTATTATATTTATGTGCTTTTTGATATTTTGTTGTAGTGGATAACCAACCATAAATTGATCATTTATTGTGTTACACCATTAATCTTATTCGCAAAATTTAAGAGCACATTGATTATATATATCATTGGATGAGTAGACTGGTTATAAGTGATTTACAAATTTTACATGGAACATCAAATGTTAATCGTTCTTAATTCTCTGCCTGAGGATGGATATCTATTCGACTATCGTTGAAATATCGAGTAGAATCCCTAGATTTCAACAATCTCACTGATAAAATGTTGCTTGAGAGGGAACGTCAGTATACAAAAAATGGTATAAACGCACTGCAAGAAGCGCATATTGTTTGGATGTTGCAACTAAATTCATTCCATAGTTTGAACAGAATGAACTTGGAGGACATAACTTTGATGAAGTAGATGATGTAATTGGAGACCCTAATTATGTACCTGGAATATAAAATAATTATGAAATTTAATATTTTTTATTTTTTTCAGTATTTTTTTTGTTAAGATAATTGGTTGTTTATTTTGAATTGTATATTTTATGTAATTTAAGTTTTAATTATATTATATGCATGTATATGAAAATATTTGAAATTTGATCAATGGGAGTTTTTAGTTGAAAGTAATAACTATAATTTTTACACTCATTTAAAATTTCAAGAATAATTAGAACATATAAATGAAAAATTGATTAAATGTTTAACATTCTTTTCATTTCTACTATTATATGTGTTAAATTATTATTTGTTTAATTTAGAATAGAGTGGCAATAAATGTCATTTAAATTGTACTAATATTTGTAACTAGTGTCAATAGCGCTTAATATGGCTACATCTAAGAGTATTATTGTTGATTTGAACCTTGAAGACAAACTAAGTGAAAAGAATTACAATGTTTGGCATTGTAAAATTGAGTATATCTTGAAAGAGCAAGAAATGCATGAAACAATAATGGTGGAACCTAAGCAAGGAAACACTACTCGGCATAGGCTTGATATGGAAGCATATCAAACCTATAAGCGCAAAGATCATATAGCTCATATTATGATGTTGAGCAACATAAGAAATGATATAATATTGGGTTTTGAAAGGCATCGTTCAGCCCAATCAATTTGGGACGCAGTAAAGATTCAGTATGGGGGAACCTCCACTACTAGACTTTGTCAATTAACCCTTAAATTTGATGGTTACAAGAAGCATCTTACAGTTATGTATAACATGATCGATGAATTAAAGGGTGTTTGGCATGAGATGTTTGATGAATAACAAGTCCAAGTTGTTGTCTACTATTTGCCAAGCAATTGGAAACACATGCGTGTTAACCTTACCTACAATGACAACGTTATGACATTTGATGTTGTTGTTTGTCATATAAGAGATTCAAGAAGATCGACTTCACACTCAAAAGCCTGTACACGAGGATTTCATATCTAAGACTAAGATGTGTGGAGCATATAACTCTAAATATAGAAAGTGTGAGGGTAAGGGTCCCAAATATTGCAAGAGAGGAATAGAAGCAAATAGCAATGAATATAAGTGCAAGCGTGGGAAACGCGACGGTAAGAAAGTCAAGAATATGAATTGTTTCAATTATGGTAAACCTGGTCACTTTGCTCGTGATTGCACTAAGCCAAAGGTAATGTTTAACTACAATCATCCCTCTAACTTATACGTTAACACTTATTTAATGCTTGATGAATCTGTTCCTTTTTGGACTGTAGACTCAGGAGCAATCGACCCCATAACAAGGGATCGAACAGCTTTTATGGAATTTCATCATTCCAAAATGAAGTAGATACATATACATGGGGAATAATGCTTCTGTTATTATGCTTAGGATCGGTACCTGCAAACTAGATTTGCTGGGCGGTCGCACATTTTATCTTCATGATGTACTCTATGCTTCAGAAGTTTGACGAAATCTTGTGTTTGTTCTTGCTTTTCTACAAATGGGTTTTAATATTATGTTTATTGGTTGTTGTGTAAAAATATATTAGGATAATATTTGTTATGGTTATTGTTTTATATTAAATGGTTTTGTGGTGTTAGACACTGTTAATGTATCTATTAATGATGGTGCTTCTATTTATATTGTTCAAAATTCAAGCACTGCTAATAATAGTGATATCATAACTTGGCATGCTAGATTAGGACACATTAGGCAAGATCGATTACATAGATTGGCAAGAGTTGATCTTTTACGATCACTTACCAAAGAGGAATTACTTGTTTATGAGTATTGTCTTGCTGGAAAAGCAACTAGATTATTCAGTTAAAATAGACAGTAGTCCATTACAGCTTATTCATTCAGACATTTATGGCCCAATAAATATGAGGGCAAGACACAAAGGAAATTATTTCATCACATTTATAAATGATTTCACACGATTTGGTCATGTTTATTTGATCTCACATAAGTCTAAAGCATTAGATTACTTCATTTGATACACCAATTTGGTGGAGAAAAAACTAAGCATCAAGATTAAAGCTTTAAGAACTGATTAAGGATGTAAATACCTATCTGAACATTTTTAAAAAATATATGATGAAAAAGGTATAGCTAGACAACTAATTATTCTTTATACTCCACAGCAAAATGGTGTAGTAGAAAGGAGGAATAGGATCCTATTTAACATGGTTAAGTTAATGATGGTGCATGCTAACTTACCAATTTCTTTTTAAGAAGATACATTGTTAACTTCTACCTACATACTTAATTGAGTGCCCTCTAAATCTGTCTCATCCACCCCGTATGAACTACGGAACAACAATAAACCTAATTTAGGTTATTTGCATCCATGAGGGTGTGCAGCTTATATTCACAATAATTCTCATGAATATAGAAAACTTAGTCCTAAGGGGAAGAAGTGTATCTTTATAAGATATTATGAACATTCCAAAGAATTTGTATTTATTGTTGAAAAAGTTGATGGAAGAGTGAAGGAGATTGAATCGTGTGATGTTGTATTTTTAGAAAAGAATTTTCCAACGACAAGTGAGGTTAATAAAAAATTTCAATTATATGAAATGGAAAATCTAGATTATAGCGCGATAAGCCATTCTATAGAGGACTTAGAAGAAACTCTTCATCCTTCTGTAAACAGTGGGAGTGAGATTTTGTCTATTCCTACTATCATGGAGCAAGATTATGAGCAATCTCAACCTCATAAGAGCATCCGTCAACCAATTCCTTGTCGTTGATTTGAGATTGAGAAGGAAGCATTCATAATTGCTCCACAAGATGATGAAGAGCTTAAAACGTTCAGTCATGCTGTGTCTGATTCTAAAGCAAGAGAATGGATTAAAGATATGAAAGAAAAAATAAAGTCGATGAAAACTAATCAAGTCCGAGACTTGGTCAATGTACCATTAGGACGAAGATCCATTAGAAATAAATGGGTTCTTAAAATTAAATGTAAGGTAGATGGGTCAATAGAACATCATAAGACTCGACTAGTAGCGAAAGGCTACACTTAAGAAGAGGGAATTGATTATGAAGATACATTTTCACCAGTTGTGAGGATTACTTTAGTTTGCTTTATTTTAGCTATGGTTGCACATATAAACCTAGAGTTATACCAAATAGATGTTAGAACTACATTTCTTACTGGAGAACTAAATTAGGAGATCTATATAGATCAACCTTTAGGATTCGAGACTAAAGGACAAGAGCGTAAAGTTTGCAAGCTTAAAAGATTCATATATGGTCTTGAGCAAGCTTCTAGACAATAGAACATCAAGATTCATCAAGCTATCTTTAAAGATGGTTTTACAATGATAGAAGAAGACCATTGCATGTATTTAAAATGTTCTAAAAATAGTTTTATAATATTGTCCTTATATGTTGACGACATCTTAATAGCTGAAAATAACAAAGAGATGATTAATACTACTAAAAGATGGTTATCATCAAACTTTAAAATGAAAGACATGGGTGAGGCCAGTTATGTTCTTAGTGTGAAAATCAAAAGAGATCGCGCTAAAAGGCTTTTGGGTGTAACTCAAGAAACTTATATCAAAAAGATGTTAAAGCGTTATCACATGCAAGATAGCAAACCAATGGACACCTCTGTTGATAAAAGCTTGAGCCTAAGCCGTGATGTATGTCCCAAGACTCTAGAAGAAAAGGAGAAAATATCAAAAATACCTTATGCTAGATTCATCAGTAGTTTGATGTATGCAATGATGTGTACACATCCCGATATATGTTATGCCGTTGGATTGGTTAGCTGATATTAATCAAACCATAGTCAGAAACACTAGATAACAATCAAAATGATTCTACGATATAAGAAAGGAACTTTGAATTACATGCTATGTTATCAAGGAAAGAAAGACTTACGATTGATTGGTTACTCTGATGTTGATTTGGGAGGAGATGTCGACCAATCCAAATTAACTTCGGATATGCTTTCTTACTTAATGATAATGCAATACTATGGAAGAGCAAGAAACAATCATTCATAGCCTTATTTACTATGGAGGCTGGGTATGTAGCTTGTTCCGCAACACCACAAGATGTTATTTGGTTAAAAAGTTTCTTGTATCATTTGAAAATTGTCAAATCAGCATTAGACTCAGTAATAATTTATTATGATAAAACTACTACAGTAGTTGTGGTCAAAGATTCAAAATATCATGGAAAGACCAAACACATCAAGAAGAGATATCACTACATTAGACAAACAATTACTGAACATGATGTGATTCTAAAACACATTTTTACAAATTCTATAGTTGCAAATCCACTCATAAAACCAATCGCAAGGGATGCAATTGTTAGACATGTGAGATCCTTTGGCCTATGTAAAATGTAGTTAATGATATAACTAGTTTTAAGGATCATACGGAAGCTTACAGTGACTAAGTAATGGATAAATGCCATTAAAATATCATTTTATTCATTATTTATTTTATGGAATAAATTGAGTATCATATAGTACAATTTGTTAAAGTATGTCAATAGACTTAGATTGGCTCACTCATATGAGCAATCACATCTAACATTTGTAAGGTGAGTATGGATGAGACTAAATGAGTTTTAATGCTCAATAAGCAACTTGGGCATAGTGGGAGCAATTTTAACTTAAAGTAGTTATTAAAATGTCACCTTGGTCGGACCAAGATAAGGTTCTTAAATAAAATAATCGACATGAATGAATTATCACCATTCATGTATCTATTATGATTGAAGCCGAGTATGAAATTATTTATCTACCACTAATGATAATGAGCAAATGAGATTTTTTTATTTGAAGTCTATAAATTTTTATGACAAGACTAAGACTCATATGGTGTATTTTCTCTAACAATGAGAGTATCAACATACACTCTTTATCTACAGAAAAGAAAAGAGTAAGCTCCACTATAGCATGTATCTCATGCTACATATGATAACAATCATTACAAGAATAAAAAATGGATCCCTACTTCTTTATTATATGAGTCTTGGAGATTATATTTAAGATCTCAAAATCTTACCCTTTGTGACTTTTGACTGTATCAAGAGGTGATATATAAATGATCACTACTTTAGGAGTATATCATATGGTCATGGAATGATTCGACTTAAAGAAATACTCTTAGAACATCGAGTTAATTCAGATTTGATTGATATGAGTGCGAAAGAAAGGGTAATTTTAGTTCTACACTTGTTACTTGTATTCACCGGCCGGGATCATATCACTTGAATAAATTTGATATGATTTAGAATACTTGTAATTGTAAGGATGGATTGGGTATGACATTCTTAAGGGATTGAATTATATTCAGTCACATGTAACTAAAAATGCTTGGGGTATATTAGTACACTTTAAGGAATAATTAATTATGAGGTTGATGTCTCCTATATGACCTGTATTAGGTTTATTTATTGGAGCTCCTCTCACTGTGTGCTTCAGGTGCCACGATCCGTTCATCAAGTATGAAATTCTTATGCAAGTTTGAAATATAATGTATTAGATAAATTCAGTCCTCCATGGGCCAGTGAGAAATGTTGGTTATTGGGTTAGACCTGATCTGTTCATGAGGAATGGACCTGGTCCAAGTATCTAAAGGAGTTACTAAAGGAAATAATTGTTTCCTCTACTTATATATATAGGAACATAATCCATATGAAAAGGCAAGTTTTCATTGTTGAAAGAAAATAGTTCTCTCTTTCTCTTCTCCCATCTTGGACTCTCTACATTAACTTGATAAGATTTACAAAGATGTTCATACTGTGAAATATCATTTTGATTCTAGTAATTGAAGTGACACTGAAGCAATTGATCCAGGAACAAAAAAGTGAATTGTCACGTCATAAGTAAGTTTCCTTTCAATTCAATATTTATAGATATATACATTGTAACTGTAAGTTAGTAATGTATGGGACAAATTCATTCTAAAAAAAAGACGCAATATTAGAAAACTCAGTTAAATAGCTAAAAGAATGGATATTGGAATTTGTTACTAATCTATATCATCCATGATTTTCTCCTAAAATACCTGATGATATAACAAAGATTACGTGCCCGAGTGGGTATGGTGGTCCAGGTACAAGGGATGTCATACTCTCAAACATCTCCTTGCTTGGAAAATTGGCCTGGCAAATTTTTCAGTCACCGAATAGTCAGCATCTCCATCTTAGTATTGCCACCTCAGGTTCATACACATGGACTTCTATTCAGAAAGCCTTCGTTCAGCTTCAGGAGGGGTTCATTTGGAGGATTGGCAAAGGGGATTTATCCTTATGGTGTGATAATTGGCTTAAGGATGGAAATTTGGTTGAGTTTGTCAACATCATGGACACGAATTTGAAGGTGAACGATGTGAGGGATGATGGTGCTTGGAACCTAGGTTGTGTATCGACGTATACCTCTGAAGATTTGAAACTGAAAATATCATCGATTCCTATCCCTTCTAGGGCTAACATTGAGGATTACATGGCCTAAAGCAGCTCCATGCAGGCATGTATAAGCCCTACCTGGCTTATTCTTGGCTGATCTCGAGGAGGAGAGAGCTTCAGCAAGATACAAAATGGAACTAGTTAACCAAACTCAAGGCCCCTGAAAAGCTGAAAAACGTGATTTGGCTTATTTTTCACATGAGGCTGCCAACTAGTTCTTTTAGGTCCAGCAGAGATTTAGCACTTACTTCTCTTTGTGATGTTTGCAGATCTAGAAATGAACACATTCTCCACTGTTTGCGAGACTGCGGCATGGCTAGAAGTATTTGGCAGGATTTGAGATTCATTCATGTGACAGGCTTCTATGCTAACAATCCTACATATTGGATTATTCTGATGGCCTCCACGGGAAATCAATATATGTTCCTCGCTGCCATGTGGTGGATTTCGAAGACGCAATATGATCGTCTTTGGGAGTCTAGAAGTGGGAGCACTGCTCATGAATTGATAAGGTGCAGTCTTCAGCCTTTACAGTGTCATGGCAGGGACCAGAAGAAGGTGCCGTTAAGGTGGATGTAGATGAGAGCTCTTTGGGTAAAACCTGCAGGTGGAGTTTGGCTTTGGGGGTGTTATTCGCACAGCTGCCGGAACTTAATTTTGGGAAAAAACAGGAACAATCGGGAATTAATTTTGCCAAATCACAATTCATAATTTACCAGTTCCAAATCTTTTCCATTTTTGTACAATCAAAATTTAATTAGGATCAAACAATAAATAAAATAATATAAACAATCACGCAAAACAACACTAAAATTTTTACATGAAAAATCTAATACAGGAAAAAACTATGAGACTGTAATTCATTTAAAAACTTTTATTATTAATAAATAATGAATTTATAATTGTTTTTTTTTAGATTTAACTAAAAGCTATAACATGTATATCATTAAAAATAATCTATTTTTAAAATAAAGTAAGATTAAAGAAGAAATATATGAGAAAAACTCACGACAGTTATCAGGTGGGATTTGCAGCTTTTGCAGGTGTGGAATCCAATTTACTTCTTGAATTTCTAGCATTGAAACGTGGCCTTCTCCTGGCTTGGGATCGAGGCTACTGAAGAGTCTTTGTGTAACTCAGATTCTCGGGAGGCCACCATTCGCTTGATTTACAAGGACCAAGTTGATTTTCATAGATATAAAGCTGCTGTATATCTTAGATATCAGAAGCCTCCTGGCTAAGAATTAGGAGGTCAACATTTGTCATTTCTACAAAGAAGGTAATGCCTGTGCAGATTTCATGGCGAAGCTGGCTGCGAAAGAGTCTTGTGACTGTAGGATTTGGGATTCTCCTCCGCCAGGAACGGAGCCATTGTTGCCTGCGGATCTGCCTTTCTCCACCTATTTCATCTCTCTCTTTCATTCTGTTTCTCTTCCATTTCCATTCAACAATTTCTTCATCTCATTTTTGTGCTCATTTCTTTGCTCCAATTCAAAGAATCCTTTTCCATTAATAGCTCTGCTTCATGGAATTGCCAGCATCCCAAGACAGAGTCATGGAAAGAGGGTACAGACTGCTGCTTGTGGGATGGGGTCTCTTGTGACCTGAAAACTGGGCATGTCACTGGACTGGACCTTGCTTGCAGCATGCTTTATGGCACCCTCCATTCCAGTAGAACCCTCTTCTCCCTGCATCACCTTGAAAGCTCGACCTCTCTGACAATGATTTCCAAAGCTCCCATATTTCTTCTCGATTTGGCCAGTTCTCTAACCTGACACATCTTAACCTAAATTTTTCAGGCTTTGCAGGTCAAGTTCCGTCGGAAATCTCTCAGCTCTCTAATTTGGTTTCACTTGATCTCTCTATAAACTACTTCCCAAGTCTAGAACCAATTTCTTTTGACAAGCTTGTTCGAAACCTAACCAAGCTAAGAGATCTCACTTTGGGTTATGTAAATATGTCTTTGGTTGCACCTAATTCCTTGACGAATCTGTCCTCTTCTTTGTCATCTCTTTCCCTTCAAGATTGTGGATTGCAAGGGAAATTCCCTGGTAACATCTTTCTCCTCCCAAACCTTGAATCACTGGATTTGTCATACAACGAAGGCCTCATTGGCTCTTTTCCTTCGTCCAATTTGAGTAATGTCCTCTCTCTGTTGGGTCTTTCTAATACAAGAATTTCAGTTTATTTAGAGAACGACTTAATCAGTAATCTAGAGTCATTAGAATATGTCTCTTCCTAATTGTAACATCATAAAACAAGATCTAGCTAATTTTAGACCTTTTAAGTAATAATTTTAGCGGTCAGATTCTATCATGGAAACCTAGTCAATCTTTCAAATTTAAATTTATCAAATAATCAACTAGCAGGCCCTATTCATTCTCAATTAAATACCCTTTCAAATCTAAAATATCTATATTTATCCAATAACTTGTTCGATGGAATAATACTATCCTTTTTGTTTGCTCTTCCTTATTTACAATATCTTAACCTTCATGACAATAATCTCATAAGTAATATACGTGAATTCCAACACAATTCATTAACTTACCTTGATTTGAGCAATAACCACTTGCATGGTCCAATCCCAAGTTCGGTTTTCAAACAACAGAACTTGACAACCCTTATTCTTGCGTCCAATAGTAAATTGACAGGTGAGATCTCTTCTTCTATTTGCAAGCTGAGATTCCTTCATGTCCTGGACTTGTCCAACAACAACTTTAGTGGTTTTATGCCACTATGTTTGGGAAACTTCAGCAACATGCTCTTAGTATTGCATCTAGGCATGAACAATCTTCAGGGAACCATCCCTTCAACATTCAAATGATAATAGCTTGGAATATATCAACCTCAATGGAAATGAATTAGAAGGGAAAATATCACTCTCTATCATCAACTGCACAATGTTGGAATTTCTTCATCTTGGCAACAATAAGATTGAGGATACATTTCCCTGCTTTCTAGAAACGCTTCCATAGCTAGAAATTCTTGTCCTAAAATCCAATAAACTCCAAGGTTTTGTGAAGGGTCCGACTGCATATAATTCCTTCTCTAAATTATGGATATTTGACATCTCTGACAATAATTTTAGCGGGTCGTTGCCAACAAGTTATTTCAATAGTCTTGAAGCAATGATGGCCTCAGATCAGAACATGATTTACATGGGGGCAAGAAATTAAACTAGCTATTTCTATTCCATAGAAATGACATGCAAAGGTGTAAAAACTAAGTTTATGAAGATCCAAAATACCATCAGGGTACTCGATTTGTCAAATAACAATTTTAAGGGAGAGATTCCAAAGGTGATCGGAAAGCTTAAAGCACTCCACCAACTCAACCTTTCTCATAATTCCCTTACAAGTCATATCCAATCATCATTAGAAAATTTGACCAATTTGGAATCATTAAATCTATCTTCAAATTTGCTTACCGGAAGGATTCCAACGCAGCTGGAGGGTCTAACATTTCTTGCAATCCTAAACCTTTCACATAACCAACTCGAGGGGCCCATACCAAATGGACAGCAATTCAACACCTTTAATGCAAACTTATTTGAAGGAAACTTGGGTTTATGTGGATCTCAAGTCCTAAAAGAATGTTACAGTGATGAGGCACAATCATTACTGCCATCAAGCTTTAATGAAGAAGATGATTCAACATTGTTTGGGGATGGATTTGGATGGAAAGTTGTGACAATGGGGTATGGATGTGGGTTTGTGTTTGGAGTTGCAACAGGATACGTTGTGTTTAGAACAAACCAACCTTCATGGTTTCTTAGGAATCTCAAGCGCAAAAAACCAAAGAAGAATGCTGGCAGACATGGTGCTAGAAGAAACTAAATAATTCAATTGATATTTTCAAGTAAGTTTTGCAAGCATTAGAGTTTTCAAATTTTATGTTCATAGTTTGTGTTAGGCTATCTTTTCTCTACAATTTATTTGATCAGTCTCGCCTTTCCAATTTTGCAGTACCAACAAGATATCAAGTGGATTTGACATTGAAACAACACTAGAGGGGTAGATTCATGGTATTGGATTCCTGTTTTTTTGTAGTTTACATAATTCAAGGTTATTTGGGCGTTACTTGTATGAAAAAAGAATATTCCATGTATGTAACATGTTTGTGTTAACTATAAAATCATTTATGTTTTGGGTCCCTTTTTTCTTTTGTCTATTTTCTTATTTTTGATCACTTGAATCAATCTCTGTTTCTAGGAGTATTTTGAAAGTTATAGAGTTATGAACAAATTAAAGCAATTCTTGTAAATTTAAAAGAACACTTGACTGACATACTCTCTCATCACAACAGCAGCAATATTTACAAGTAAAATAGAGTAATTCTCGTAACTTGTAAGACATGAATGACTATTAAAAAAATGTAATAAAACCATCTCAACATAGATTTATTAAAACAATGCTTAATAGGGAAAACATTAAAATAATTTTTTGTAAGATATTATCACTTAGTCCGGCAGGCCAGGCCCATGAATAAATCACACTTTCACAAATCTTACGTAAAACACATTCTAGCACGTCAATGCATAAGAAGATAGCACAAAGGTTGTTAATTTTGTTCCGTTCCGTCTGGAATGGCCGAAACATTCCATACCAATTCAAAAAACGGAACAAAACAGAACAAGTTTCATCTCATTTTAAATCTCGGTCCGTTCCGGATTTTTCGGCTAAATTCCGCCCGAAACGTTCCGGTTTCATTCCACATGTTCCGTTCCTCTCTTGAAAAGCCATTGAATCTTGCTCAATTTCATTAATTAAACCACCCGATTATAAAAAGCTCTTTTTTATTACTATTTTCAATAGCAATGATATTAATAATAATATTGAAAATTATTATTACTATTTTCATTAACAATGATATTAATTTTTTAAAATTAGATTTATCACTAATATATATTGTTTATATTCATGTTATTTTTTTTCATGTTTATACTTTGTAGAAATTTGAGCAAAAATAAGAATACTTTAGATTTCATTAGCCACTTGATAACATTGACCTAACTTTATATTTAAAATATTTTTGTTAAAATATTTTACTTTCATAATATTTTGATATTTTATTTAAGTTGAATTACTTTAAGTTAAAGATCTATTTAATCTTGATTATTTAGAAATATTTTAAATTTTGAAATTATATTTGTTTGGCATTGTGTTTGTATTGCATAATTTATAATTAATTTATCTTGAATTTGAATTATTTTTGTTGAATATATATATATATATATATATATAAACAGTATAACTCCAAAACGGCACGCCGAAACACTCCGAAACTGAAACATTTCATTCCAATTAAAAAAATAAAACACTTACCGAAACGGAATTGACAACCTTGACACAAATACAGCACTTGTTTCAAGAGTGAGAACTCAAGATCTGTAGTACGACGCTACCCCAGAATTCTGTCAACCTCGTCAATAAATATAATAGCAGGCTGTTGTTTATAAGTCAGGTTGAAAACAGCAGCAACTACAACAGCATAGAAGAGAATCAACATCAATCAGATTACAAGAACTTAGATAGGAGCAAAAAAGCAACTACGCAAACTAGTTACTTCTAAGTCTATTTCTAATCAGCACAGAACCAACAAGAATTGCATGGATTCAGATGCAGAAAATAATGTAATGGATATTTATTCCTCGTTAATTTTGTGCAAGGGTATTTTTTTATCATTTAATGTTTTGTAAAAAATATTTATTTTTTATTAATGCTATAAAAAAAAATTTTATTTAAATTTTTAAATCCTAAAAGAGGTAAGTATTATTCTCACTCAATTAATCATTATATCAATGTTTTTCATAAATTAATGTTTAGCATTGTGGTTCAATCATGGTTCAACCTAGTACGTAGTTAATTTTGCAAACTATACATTTAATCTATAATTTTAATTGTATTTATGACTTAATTAATTATTATTTGTATTATGATCAATACTTGTCAAGTGAGTGGATTTAGCCCATGTTATGATTGAACCGTCAATACCAAACTTTAGATTTTCTATATTTTGATGGAGGTTACATGACATTACGTAATATATAATATGGCACGGCATAGGGATCCTTTCATTAATCTGATTTTTTTTTCACTTTCATCCATTATGTATTGTACTTAGTTCATCATTAGAGAGCAATGGACTCCAAGCATTTAATTATCATTTATAAATTTTATAATATATACAATTAATATTATGTATTGTACTTAGTTCATCAAAGGGAGTTATAATTAGAGCACAAATTGCACAATTTAGGAAACTTCAGCGACAGACTCTTAGTTTGGCATTTAAGAATGAACAATCACATGAAAAACAATCCTACGCAAACTTTGTCAAGCTTCATTCATTATTCCCAAGAGAAAGGAGGCCTCTACATATATGAGGACTGATGAGTCAGCATGTCCCATGCATAGGGGATTATTACCACACCAACTGCATAACAGGCCGGGAGCCTAGAAGGAAGGGAGAGAGGGAAGAAAAAGGAACAATTTAGTTTGCGCAATTTCAAGTCAATTTGATAGGAACCTTACATATTTCCAAGGTTTTTATTCTTACTTTATTTTTTTAATTATTAAATCTTAAAAAATATTCTTCAATTCAAAATATATTGAAATAACTTGTTTTCAAAAAATAATTAACATCAACATATTAAAAGCATTGAAAACCATAAAAAAACACATAAAAAATATTAATTTTATATTCTTACAATTATTATCATCGCTAGATGAGCTAAAAAGAAAGTTCTAATTGGTATTATAAGTTACAATGTTTTATTTGTTTATTCTTATAAATTTTAATATAAAAGGGTATGGTATTGTATAAGTGATATTTTGTCCTTAGATATATAAAATTCTTCCTAAATATTTGACACAACCTCATGTTTGATAAATTTCAAATCACTGATAATTTAGATTTGAAATATCAACTTTTTGATGCCAACATCATGATCATCTTGTTCTATAATTGGGATTAATTTATTAGTTTCAAAGTAATATTTTTCTATATCCCTAGTAGTATAAAAATCCTATAAGAACCTACTATATTTTCATCAATATTAATATTTTATAACGGATATTTATCCCCCCATTAATATTTTGCAAGAGATATTTATTTTTCATTTAATATTATGTAAGAGATATCTATCATTTATTATTGCTATAAGAAGAAAATGATTCTTCAAGCCCTTCATTCCAGCAAAATAATAAGGTTTAGGGCTATAAATACTCATTGAATCATTCAGGCAAAGGGTTTATAATTTTTATTCTTTATTGCATAAATATTTTTTAATTATTTATTTACATAATCTCATAGTTAAATTATTTTTATTTAAAATAGAAAAAGAAAAAAGGAAAAATGAAAAATCAAAGTATATAAATTGAAAGATTGATAAGCAAGAAAAGTATGTAAAAAAAAAAAATATTACTCAAATAAGCATGATCAAAATTGGTCAAATAACTATTTAATTACTTTTAATACTAAAAGGATTGGTTAATTTAAGAAAAATTAAGAACCCCTAAAACACTTTTTAATCCATTTAGGAAATCAATATTGTCGTGTTTTTATTTTTAGAGCATGCTACGGTGGCAGAGATTGTTTTTTAATTAGAGCATGAACTATATCAGTTAGCACAACAACTTGCTGAAAAAATGTCAATTTTGGAAATTAGTACTACCGTGTTTAATTCCAACGCTCACAGCTCTCCTTGTGTGGAAATATTTGCAAGTGAACCTTCAAACTCCATTAATTTTCCATTGTTTGTCACTTTTCTAGTAACTGTTCAATAAAGCTATTGCCAGAACATGTAGACTGGAGACTGGATTGAAGTGGACATAAGAAGGTGAGGATGACTCTTTAACTCTGCATGCCCACTTGCTTCAGCTGTGAGTAAACTACGAGTGTAAATTATTAACAAGTTTTCGTCCGATTTTGTGGCTTGAATTTCATGGAAATTATATTTTAGTGAGCACAGCAATTTTCGCATAAATCTTATTGCTAAATACAATTTGGAAAAACATCTCTGAACATTCAAATTAAGCTGTCACGATTTTTAATTTTTTTTTATCTTACTATAAAAATTTCACAATTAACTACCTTATTTAATAGCACTTGTGTTAGTGAATTAAAGGACTTCTCGTCGTGTGAAAATATTAGCTGAATGAATTTATTGGTTACTTAATCTTGTTGTACAGCTGCGGATTGGACATAAGAAGGTGAAGATGACTTTGTTTATCATTTATTTTTTCAATTAATCTTGTTGTACAGCTGAGAATATTTGAGATTTGAGATTTGCTATAATGCGGATGTTAGTATAATGAGTTGGTGCACCTGGAGCTTGTAACCCTCTTGATTACTTCTGGATTGATCATCCAACTACGGTTGGCTCAACCTTAAAGTTGATCGGACAGTCCTGATGGACATATATTAGCTTCAGTCTGATATAGTGAACTGGATTTTTGGTACATCTAGTGACGTGGTAAAATAAAATCGAAGTGTATATTTTTAAAAAACCTGAGATGGATTTGGGTTTTATATCAGGCCCAGTAGGTAATGGGTTGACACGTGTACCAATATTTACCAGTCTAAGCACTCAACGAAGAATTGAGGTTTACACAAATTTTAACCTTGACTAAAAGTCATAAGGTAAGTTGTTAGTCCTCCACCTAACTTGAAGCTTGTGTGTGCTTTCAAAAATTAAAACATGTGATGCATGAGAGAATTCTATACAATGCATGAATAAAACATAAATAAAATAAAACAAACCACAAAAAAAACTTGAACACAAACACAAAGCTTAGTCCGACAAAGTTGAAAACAATACCTGTCGCCATTCTGTCACACGTCACCCGCACGGCGATTTGGTGATTTTTCGCTCCTTTGCTTGATTTGGGGTCTTGGGAGTCGCCACCTAGTAATTTATTGAGGGTTACTAGGAAACCTGGATTTACGGGTCGTGGTCAGAGATTCGAGGGTACGAGACTGGTTATGGTTAGGGAAGGTATTAGCACCCCTAGCGCACCCTACCCGAGGTAAGCTGCTTTGCGGTTTGATATGATTTGAAAATTAAAAATATTAATTAAAAATAATAAATTCTTTACTTGGATGCTTGCGCAAGATTGTATTCTGTTCTCATATGACTATCATAGGAAGGTCATTGCATCTGATATGCTGTGTAATTCATGCCATACCAAAACCATCAGGTGCTGATTTTCTCTCAGGTGATTTTGGGCTGACACTCGGAAGTGTAACCTCGGATCAACTTGGCATTGCACGAAAAGTTACCATAACAAGTAATTCAACAACCATAGTTGCTGACTCAGCTACCAAAGCTGAAATTCAGGTAAGAATTCTTCAGATAAAAAAGGACCTCGCTGAAACAGATAATGCTGCCCTTTCAAGAAAGCTATCAGAGAGAATTGCTAAATTATCTGGTGGTGTGGCTGTAATCAAGGTTTGTGATCAAGCTCTCAGAAAGAATTGCTAAACTTGTATACAATATATTTCGGAAAAATAGATGGGCATCTTGACAAATCTGGCTATAAGTGTGAAGAATTACTGCTCAGGACATGGGCTCCTTGAGTGGCGTTAGCTCAGTAGCAGGGATGAATTTTCTGCCCTGTTTTCCTTAAGAAATACTAAGACAAACGACAGGACTCTAATTTTTTGTTGGTGGTGTTTTATTTTAAAGTTATCTTTAGATTTAACTTGTTTAGCATGCAAATTTAGGTAGGAGCACACACGGAGACAGAACTTGAAGATAGGAAACTCAGAATTGAAGATGCAAAGAATGCTACATTTGCTGCCATGGATGAAGGGATAGTACCTGGTGGTGGTGCAACATATGTACATCTCTCGGAGCAGATCTCCTCAATAAAAAATTCCATTAAAGATGAAAATGAGAAGATTGGTGCTGATATTGTTGCAAAGGTCTGTTCTCGGTTCCTTTCTTTTTTCAAAAGTTATTTTCTTCACACTTTCGCCTCACTAGGATTTGATCTAAGGTGATTTTCTTCTCTTTGTGAGATGTGCCTTTTATGCTCATTTCTTTATTTGTGAATGAGTTACCGTGCAGCGTTTGTGCTAAAGCAGATTATTGCACAAGACTTGTAAACGGACCAAGGTTCCTTTCATAATTAGTGATAAAGTTGGACATCCTTGTGAAATGGTTATAAATGCAGGGCGTAGCATGGAGAAACCCTACAAGTAGTGGTTTCTAAATGACTATAAAGGGAAATTTCTTCTCCCATGTAGTAACACATACCAATGATGCATTACAGGCACTTCTTGCACCTGCAAAAACAATTGCAACTAATGCAGGGGTTGATGGAGCAGTTGTGGTGGAGAATATTAGATCTTGTGACTGGAGAACTGGTTACAATGCAATGATATTTAAAAAAAAACACTTTAAAAAACAATTATTACTAAAAATTTCCCATCGCCGGATATTGAAGCTTTAGAGGTCCATGATCTAGCCATGAATCTATCCAAAAATGCGTCCTCGTTCCGTTTCCAACTGAAAAATGACAAAAAATTTTCAATCATGCCGAAATGTCACCTTCATCATGTATAATGGAATATATACCAGACCATATACCTGGAAGAGAGTACTGAGAAAAATAAAGGAGACCATTTTCAAAACTAGTCTAATACTTGCTGTTAATGACATCCTGCCATCCTCTATTGTGTTGGTCACGCAGCCTCCATAACCATTTGAAAAGAAGAGCTTTGTTTTTTCCCTCAATGGAATCCACTCCTAGACGGCCTCTTTTCTTATCTCGTACTACAACGTGCCAGGATACCTTGCTAATCTTTCTGGCCTCAATAAACCCACACCATAAAAATCTTCTCCGAATTGAGGTACTGGCTATAATCACCCCTATAGGCATTAGGAATATGGAGAAGTAGTAAAGATTGAGAGAATTCAACACACTTTTCAGCGAACATATATTCCCTGCTATACTCAAAAGCTTGCCTTTCCAATTTGCTAACCTTGATATGATCCGAGAGATAATTGGTTTCTAGGTTGATAACCTTTTTGGGGTTTGCACCAGTGGAAGGCCTATCCCTATTCCTCTAATAGCTTTTGTCATGAATTTTATCAGGACAGAAACAGTTTCAATCTCTAATTAATGAATTATTCCATGACTTAGTCATGATAATAGCATATGCTGAAACAAGATCAATAGGAAGGTTGTTGCCTGTTGAGGTTAAGCTTAAGGTTATGCCTCATCCAAACAGTACTTCATTGCTTGACTTCCCCTATTATTGCAAGAAATATCTAGTTGTGGAACTTCAACTTCAAAAACAAAAATCCATCATTCGCCAGGTTTTCCTCATTTTACTTCATAACTTTCTACTTAATTTTCCTCATTAAGCAAATTTTTTTGGAAGTACAGCTTTGTATACAACTCCATACCCTCCAGTACCAATGCAATATTTGGAGTTGAATTCCTCAGTTGCCTCAATGATGTCCTCGTAGCGCAGATCCCCACCAGGGCACCATCTCGCGGTAACATCTCTTTGTGGTGTTTCCACTAACCTTTTCTTTCTTCTGCTTTGGAAAAAGATAAGAAAGCCTACAATCAGTCCCAACAAACTACCCAGCAGAGAAAATGCTGTCAAAAAGACAACTTTGGGGCCCTTTTTGTGCACAGTTTTGTTTTTCATGAGAGCAGAACAAGCCTCCAATCCAGTTGCATTGCCACACAGGTTGGTGTTGTTGCGAATTGCTTCAAATGGTGCCTCGCGAAAGGCTTTGATGTCAGGAATGGGGCCCTCTAGCTTGTTATAGGATACATCCACTTTAGTGAGGCCTTGCAGTCTACTAAAACTGGTTGGAATTAGACCAGACAGCATATTATGGGAGATGATTAATACCTCTAGCCGCTGCATCTGTCCAAGCTCCGGTGCTATACCTCCCATGAGGGAATTGCAACTGAGATCAAGACTTTGAAGAGACTGTAAAGACCCCATCTCAGCAGGAATACTCCCTGTCAATCTATTCTTGCTGATATTCAAGAATATCAGTTTTGAACACTTGCCAAGCTGTTTAAGAATTGTTGCGCTAAAATTGTTCGCGGCCAGGCCAAGCTTTTTGAGATCAGATACCGATGCGACATCAAAAGGAATATCACCTGAAAGCTTGTTATCGTTGAGTCCAAGTTCAATGAACTTTAAATTCCCCAATTCCTTTGGAACTCTCCCAACTAGTTGATTTGATGAGAGGTCAAGAGCTTGTAGATGAGTTGCCTTTCCAAGAGCTGCTGGTATTTCTCCAGAAATCTTGTTTCCAGAAATCTTGAAGGTTGTCAGATTGTTAAACTGCTCCCATTTCAATGAAAGTTCACCATGCAAATCATTATCACTCAAATCCATGTAGTACATATGAGGATGTGTGCCAAAAGCTTCAGAAATGTTTCCACTAAGTTGGTTTCTCTCAAGTCTGAGTCTCAACAAGCTGCTGCAATTTCTCAAGCTTTTTGGGATAAGTCCCGTGAAATAATTGTCCAACGCAACAAAATGTGAAAGTAATCCACCAAGACACACATCTCGTGGTAGATTTCCAAACAATCTATTATAATGTAATTGTAACGAATACAAATGTGTAAGGTTGTTCATTTCTGGAGGTATGGGACCAAAAAGATTGTTATCCCCAAGGTGAAGTAATGATAAGCTTCTTAAATTTCCTAAAGATACGGGTATTGTACCAGTCAGTTTATTAGACGACAAAAATAAAATAGTAAGAGATTTTGTCAAGTTTCCGATAAAAGTAATGGAACCAGAAAGATTGTTATTAGAAATATAAAGTCTTTTTAAGTTTCCTAAAGATGCTGTATTGTACTAGTTAGATTGTTAAATAACAAAATTAAACTAGTGAGAGTTGTAATGTTTCCTATGGAAGCAGGGATTAGACCTTGAAAATTATTTCTGGACAACTGAAGGGTAGATAGATAGATGTTCAAGCATTCCTACTTCCCTAGGTATGAAACCAGAGAGTTTGTTTCTGTAAAGGTAAAGATAAGACAAGTTGCTTAGGTTTCCGATGGACGTAGGAAAAACACCACTAAGGTTGTTATTTGACAAATCAAGCAAATTTAGAGATCCCAATGTTCCAACTTCTGGTGGTATTCCACCATAAAGCTCATTTCCATTGAGATAAAGATCAGTTAAGTGGGTCAAATTGCTTATAGACGCAGGGAGTAATCCTCCGAGATCATTCTCATGCCAAAATATTTGAGATGGAGCCACTGATATGGTTTACAGCCAGGGAAAACAGTGTAATGCTTGTCAATGTGCTTATTTCTGACGGAATGTTATTGAAAGACAAGTCAAGGATGGAGAGGTTAGAAAGGTTACCTATATGTGAAGGAATGGACCCATAGAGCGAGTTGTTGCGAAGGATAAGCTCAATCAAGTTAGGAAAGGAAGAGAATATGAGACTATTTAGGGTACCTCTCAAACTAGAATCAGGCAGGCTTATGTTGGTAACACTACCAGACTTGTCGCAACTGATTCCGAACCAGTTGGAAGGGCTGTCTCCAGCCCAAGAAGACAGGAGAGACTGGCTTTGGTTGTCAAGACTGACTTTCCATTCTAGAAGAGCTTCCGCTTCCTTCCTTCCATTTGCTACTTCAGCAAAAGAAGCAAAGAAGGAAGCACAAGCAAGTAAGGAAAATACCAAAAAAGGTGTGGAAAAGAGAAAGATGTGGGATGTCACGACCTGAATCCCGTGTCTGTGACCGGCAACGCAGGAGCGGTGCCGAAAGGACACCTCACCTACGCTAAGCCTCAAAACGGACATATCAAAAGAATAATTTATTCAAAAATACGCAGCGTCTCATAATCTTCAGAAATATCATATAATTCAAAACCCGAAAAATAGTTATTAAAACAAAAATAATAATTCATAATACTCATCACATTGTCAAAATCCAAACTTAATTAAACAAGGTAATAGTGGAGCGTCTAAGACATCAAATCAAAACTGAAAGGAAAGCCTCGCGAACAAGCAAGGCATACCGACCAGAACTGAAGAAGCGGAAACACTCAACAAAGTCCCAGAAACTAAGAACCTGAAATAATATTAAAAATGAGAGGCGAGTTCAACCAACTCAGTGAGGGAATAACATTTAATATACATATACATATACATATACATATACATATACATATACATATACTTACTAAACATATTATCATAACGTAACATATTATCATAACGTAGTGGATTACATGTCAGAGATCAGATGACACCCGTAGGTGACCAGATGACACCCATAGGTGACCACTATGGGATGATCAATCGCCACAGGCTGATGCCTCTCTCACTAGCTAGGTATACAGAATACTTTGTGCACACATGCTAACTACTCTCCGTTAGCATGGAGTTACTGACAAGTCCCATATCAAGGCATAATAGATATTCACTGAATCATCAAAGAAACGTATATCATATCAAATAGAATTTACTTTGACAGATTGCGAATGCAAATTCAAGAATAAATGAGTACTCGGAAAATAAAGCAACATATATAAATATTCAAGAAATTTACTAGTCGTACTCATTGTATAATCAACATACATATTTATTTATATTATATGCATATTAAAGATTATTCCACTCACCCGGAAAATACTGAACTAAAGGAATGTCAGACGAAAGACCCGAAAATCCTATTAAGGCTCGTTAGGAGAACCTACAATAAATATATGGACTAAAACGATAATTTTCCAAAACAGGGACCAAAACATAATTTTACCAAAATTTAAGGAACGAATTGGAAATATATAACCATACTGAAATTTGTCCACTATTCGTCCTTATCTTTGTCCAGAATCTTGAATTATGCCCCAAGGTCCAAAATGTGATTTTATCAAAATTTTAGGGGTCAAATCGTAATGTCAAATTGGAGGACCAAACTAAAAAATATCATATATTCCTAATTCTACTGAAATTTTGTCCTTAAATCATCCTCAGTTCTGTTCAGAACCTCAATTTATGCCCAGGGACCAAACTGTAATATTTCCAAAGTTCGGGGACTAAACTGCAATTTTCGCAAATTGAGGGACCAAACTGAATTTTCGTCATCTTCAACCTCAAACCCAGAATTTCAACAGATCACCTACTGTTAACCCCTGATTTCTAACATAAATTTCACCATCAAACAAAACTATAACTCAAAATCATCACAATCTTCATAATCAACTAAATCATCAATTAAACACAACAATCAACCTCCATCATTCAATTTAATTCATCAATTAAACTCAAAACACAAACTTCATAACACTAACATTTATCAAAACTGAAATTAAAGCTTAATTAACACATATTTATACATAATCTTACCTTTAAACTTATTTCCTCCCAATCTCCTCCTTTTTCCCTTATTTTTCCCTTCTTTTCTCTTCTTCTTCTTCTTCCTCCCTTCTCTCTTATGGTTTGTTCTTCCAATTTTCCGATCCTTCTTTTTTTTTTCTTCTTATTTATATTTATCAACTATTGGTCAATTACCACACTACCCTTTAATCATTTATACTTACTCTTTAAGCCACCAAGGGCTTTATTGTATTTTCCAACTCCAAATATTACAATCTCCCCACCTTATAAAAGTTTCGTCCTCGAAACTTAATATAAAATATTAAATACTTACCGAGATTATCGAAAAGATGAGGATACTCGTCACGTATCTTATCCTCGAGCTCCCAGGTCGCTTCCTCACGTGAATGACCTTTGCATTTCACTTTCACTGAAGTTATATCCTTCGACCTAAGCTTCCTCACTTGTCGGTCAATTAGAGCTTCCGGTTGCACCTCTTAAACCATATCATCTCTTAATTCATTGGGATGAACCTCTAACACATGTGATGGATCTGTCATATACTTCCTTAGCATGGAAACATGAAATACCGGATGGATGGAGGATAGATTAGGTGGCAAGGCAAGCCGATATGCCACTACCCCTACTCTTTCCAAGATCTCAAAGGGCCCTATAAACCTAGGGCTCAACTTTCCTTTCTTCCCAAATCTGAATATTCCTTTAGTCGGGGAGACTTTTAGGAACACGTTGTCACCCACTGAAAATCGCCTCCTCTTATCCGCATAATTCTTTTGCCTGCTCTGAGCTGTTTGAAGCTTATCTCGAATCACCTTAATCTTATCCGAAGTAATCTGTATTAACTCGGGACCCATTAATCTCCTCTCTCCAACCTCATACCAACAAACAGGTGATCTACACTTCCGGCCATACAAAGCCTCATATGGAGCCATATCAATGCTCGCTTGATAACTATTATTATATGAAAACTCCACCAAAGACAAGTATTTGCTCCATCCGACACCAAAGTCAATCACACAAGCTCTTAACATATCCTCCAAAATTTGTATAATCCTCTCAGATTGTCCATCTGTTTGAGGATGAAAAGCAGTACTTAACTAAACGTTAGTCCCCAAAGCTTCCTGAAACTTCACCCAAAACCGAGAAGTGAACTGTGGACCTCTATCAAACACAATTGAGATTGGCACACCATGCAACCTTACGATCTCGTTAACATAGATTTCTGCGAGTTTTGCAAACCCATATGTCACCTTTACTGGCAAGAAATGAGCTGACTTGGTTAAACGATCAACTACCACCCAAACCTAATCATAACCCTCCTGACTCCGAGGCAAGCCTGACACAAAGTCCATAGTGATCCTCTCCCATTTCCATTCAGGAATCAATAATGGCTGCAAAAGTCCTGGTGGTTTCTGATGCTCACCTTTAACCCTCTAACAGGTCAAGCATCGAGATACAAACTCAGCAATGTCCCTCTTCATACCATTCCACCAATAACACTCTTTCAAGTCTCTATACATCTTGTTAGAACCAGGATGTATAGTATAGGCAGTTTGGTGTGCTTCCGTCATCACATCTCTTTTCAAATCATCCACCTCAGGCACACACAACCTTGAACCAAATCTCAACACACCATCTTTGTGGATAACAAAACCTGGAGCTCTCCCTAACTCCAATTCATCTCGAATTTTGCAAAGTCGTTCATCCTTCATCTAAGCTACTTTAATCCTATGTACCAAGTCTGACTTAGCCTGAAAGTGAGCCAACAATGCTCCCGATTCACAAATCTCAAAACTGACCCTCTCATCTAACAATCCGTGTAACTCTTTAATCAAGGGTCTCCTCACCTCCTGAATATGAGCCAAACTACCCATAGATTTTCTACTTAAGGCATCAGCAACAACATTTGCCTTGCCCGGGTGATATTAAATCGTGCAATCATAATCACTTAACAATTCTATCCACCTTCTCTGTCTCAAATTTAGATCCTTCTGCTGAAAGATATATTGAAGACTCTTATGATCTGAAAATATCTCACATGTCTCCCCATACAAGTAGTGTCTCCAAATTTTAAGGGCAAACACTACCGCAGCCATCTCCAAATCATGTGTGGGGTAATTTTGCTCATGCTTCTTCAACTTTCTCGAGGCATAAGCAATCACATTACCATTCTGCATCAAAACACAACCCAAACCAATCCTGGATGCATCACAATACACGGTAAAACCACCAGACCCTGAAGGTACTGTCAAAATTAGAGCCGTAATTAACCTTTCCTTCAACTCCAAGGAACACTTCTCACATTCTTCTGACCATTGAAACTTGACACTTTTCTGTGTCAACTTAGTCAACGGAGCAGCAATTCGGGAAAAATTCTCTACAAATCTCCTGTAGTATCCTGCTAAACCCAGGAAACTCCTAATCTCAGATACTGTAACTGGTCTAGGCCACTACTTAACTGCCTCCACTTTCTGTGGATCAACCTCTATTCCATTCTTGGACACCACATGTCCCAAAAACCCAACACTCTCTAACCAAAACTCGCTCTTCGAAAACTTTCCATACAACTGATGATCTCTTAGAGTTTGAAGCACCAATCTCAAATGCTCTTCATGTTCCTCTTCACTTCTTGACTACACCAAGATGTCATCAATGAACACAATAACAAACTTATCAATAAATGGCCTAAAACCCTGTTCATCATGTCCATAAAAGCCGCAGGTGCATTCATTAACCCAAAAGACAACACCAAGAACTCATAATGCCCATAACGAGTCCTAAAGGCAGTTTTAGGAATATCCTCATTTCTAATTCTTAACTGGTGATACCCCGATCGTAAATCAATCTTTGAGAAACACTAAGCTCCTTGTAATTGATCAAAAAGATCATCAATGCGAGGGAGTGGGTATCTATTCTTAACAGTGACCCTGTTCAACTGCCTATAGTCTATACACATCCTCATTGATCCATCCTTCTTCTTTACAAATAAAACAGGTGCCCCCCATGGAGACACACTCGGACGAATAAACCCCTTATCTAACAAATCTTGAATCTGCTCCTTCAACTCTTTTAATTCTGCTGGTGCCATCCTGTAAGGTGCCATAGAGATTGGTTTTGTTCCTGAATCTATATCAATACAAAATTCAATTTCCCTATTGGGAGGTAGTCCAGGTAAGTCATCGGGAAAAACATCGATGAATTCCTTAACTATCAAAACTTGTTCTATCCCCGGGACCTCCATGTTCACATCATGCACATAAGCCAAAAACCCTTGCATACCCTTTCGTACCATCCTTCTCGTGATGGCCGAGAGAATACTAGATGGAGATGATAACCCATCTCCATGAAAAGCAAACTATGTCTCCTCATCAGGCTTGAAAATCACTATCTTATTCCAACAGTCAACTGAGGCATGATGCCTTGACAACCAGTCCATACCTAGTATCACATCAAAACCTACTATTTCTAAACTTACCAAATCACCTAATAGGTTTCTACCTTGCACTTCAACTTCACAATCAACATAAACATATTCCCCAAACATAACCTCATTTGAAGGGGTAGCCACACATAAAGGACTCTCTAACAAAATGGGTTGTTTAATAAACCTTAAAGCAAAATATGATGACACGAAAGAGTGAGTTGCCCCAGTGTCAAATAAAACTCTAGCCTCGAAGGAACATATCAAAAGTGTACCTGAGACAACAGTATTGGATGCTTGGGCATCCTGCTGAGTGATAGCAAAAACTCGTGCCTGTCTCTGACTTGTTGGCGCAAAACCTCTACCGCCTACTCCACGGCCCCGCTGGCCACGCTCACCAGCTCCACGACCACCCTGAAACACAGAATGGCTAGCTGACTGAGTCTAAGTAGGAGATGCAATCGGTACAGAAGCACTAGGCTTGGACCGCCGCTTGTTCGGACAATCCCTCAATAAGTGATCAGTCTGCCCGCAACCGAAACAAGCTCTTATCTGCTTATAACAGACTGTGTCGTAATGCCTAGACCCACAAGACTGGCATTGAGGCTTCTCATATGAACCTTGTGGTGTTAACTGAACAGTACTTCGACTCTGAGTTGGACCAGCTCCATTCATGTTGTGTTTATTGTTTCCCCCGACAGTAGACCTCTACAAAAAATTCCTTGACTGACTGAATTGGCCCTACCGGCCTCTATGTCCCCTGTTAGGACCTATATCAGACCGCTGATGAAAAGAGAACTGATTTGCCACCTTAGGCCTCTTGACTGAACCAACTGATAATTCATCCTCTAACTCTCGTGCCTCAATAGCTCGGGCATGATCCACTACAGCTGAGTACGTCTTATACTCATGAGCCCCAATAGCTTTGAATAGGTAGTTATTAAGACCCCGAACAAACCTCTTGATCTTCCTCTCCTCAGTCGGTACCAAATACCCAGCAAATCTGGACAACCGCGTGAATTCCACTTCATACTCTGTCACAGTCAAGTCACCCTGAACCAACTTCTCAAACTAGTATGATCTAGCTTCCCTCACACTTTCAGGTAGAAAACGCTCCAAAAACATCTCAGAAAATTCCTTCCACACCATCGGTGGAGAACTAGTTGCCCTTTCACCTCTATTAGACTCATACCAGTTCACAGCCACCTCGCCTTCTAGCCTAAAAGATGCTAAAGTCATTGCACGATGATCCGTGCACCCCATGGCCTCACACCTACGCCACACTGCATCTAAAAACTGTTGTGGATCCTCAGAGTGATCTACACCCTTAAAGGTAGGAGGTGCCAACTTAAGGAACTCTACCAGTGGCAATTTCAACCCATGCACAGTATGGGAAGTCGAAGATGCATTCTTATCCTTCTCCTTTTTTTTCTCAGTTAAAAGGTCAGCCAGGATCTGCATGGCCTGCCTAATTTTATCCAAAGCACTATTAGTAGAAGATACCCTATCATGGGATTCCTGCTCCTGGTTCTTACCAACATCCATACCATAATCCCCCTCAATTTCAATCTCATCCTGAACTTCGGCTTCCATTGGTTGAGGCGAAGGGTTTCTAACTCTCCTTTTACGCCTCTCCTTCCTAAGCTGAGCGATAGGAATGTCCTCTTGATCATTACCGACATAATCGGTATTAACTACATGTTTAGCTCTCGACATATTTCCTAAAAAAAATGCATTTATATACATAACTATAAGGAGTTTTAAGAACGACACACCAAACACTAGATTGGAGAATTATAAGGGTAATGACATCCAAACAAGATAGATCCTAAGCTCCACATATTACGAGGGTTTTAACAAAAACAAATAGATTACAAGGTTTTAATAAAACCATGCTCTGATACCACCTTTGTCACGACCCGAATCCCAGGTCCGTGACCGGCAATGCAGGAGCGGTGCCGAAAGGACACCTCACCTACGCTAAGCCTCAGAACGGACATATCAAAAGAACAATTTATTCAAAAATATGCAGCGTCTCATAATCTTCAAATATATCATATAATTCAAAACTCGAAAAATAGTTATTAAAACAAAAATAATAATTCATAATACTCATCACATTGTCAAAATCCAAACTTAATTAAACAAGGTAATAGTGGAGCGTCTAAGACATCAAATCAAAACTAAAGGAAAGCCTCGCGAACAAGCAAGGCATACCGACCAGAAATGAAGAAGCGGAAACACTCAACAAAGTCCTAGAAACTAAGAACCTGAAATAATATTAAAAATGAGAGGTGAGTTCAACCAACTCAGTGAGGGAATAACATTTTATATACATTTACATATACATATACATATACTTACTAAACATATTATCATAACGTAACATATTATCATAACGTAGTGGATTGCATGTCAAAGATCAGATGACACCCGTAGGTGACCAGATGACACCCGTAGGTGATCAGATGACACCCGTAGGTGACCACTGTGGGATGATCAATCGCCACAGGCTGATGCCTCTCTCACCAGCTAGGTATACATAATATTATGAGCACACAGGCTAACTACTCTCCGTTAGCATGGAGTTACTGACAAGTCCCATATCAAGGCATAATAGATATTCACTGAATCATCAAAGAAACATATATCATATCAAATAGAATTTACTTTGACAGATTGCGAATGCAAATTCAAGAATAAATGAGTACTCGGAAAATAAAGCAACATATATAAATATTCAAGAAATTTACTAGTCGTACTCATTGTATAATCAACATACATATTTATTTATATTACATGCATATTAAAGATTATTCCACTCACCCGGAAAATACTGAACTAAAGGAATGTCAGACGAAAGACCCGAAAATCCTATTAAGGCTCGTTAGGAGAACCTACAATAAATATATGAAATATACTCAAAGACAAATCAAACAAAAGATCCCAATGCATAAAATAAAACCGGGCTTAATCTCCTAAGTTTATGGACTAAAACGATAATTTTCCAAAACAGGGACCAAAACGTAATTTTACCAAAATTTAAGGAACGAATTGGAAATATATAACCATACTGAAATTTGTCCACTATTCGTCCTTATCTTTGTCCAGAATCTTGAATTATGCCCCAAGGTCCAAAATGTGATTTTATCAAAATTTTAGGGGTCAAATCATAATTTGTCAAATTGGAGGACCAAACTGAAAAATATCATATATTCCTAATTATACTGAAATTTTGTCCTTAAATCATCCTCAGTTCTGTTCAGAACCTCAATTTATGCCCAGGGACCAAACTGTAATATTTCCAAAGTTCTGGGACTAAACTGCAATTTTCGCAATTTGAGGGACCAAACTGAATTTTCGTCATCTTCAACCTCAAACCCAGTATTTCAATAGATCACCTACTGTTAACCCCTAATTTCTAACACAAATTTCACCATTCAAACAAAACTATAACTCAAAATCATCACAATCTTCATAATCTATTAAATCATCAATTAAACACAACAATCAACTTCCATCATTCATTTTAATTCATCAATTAAACTCAAAACACAAACTTCATAACCCTAACATTTATCAAAACTGAAATTAAAGCTTAATTAACACATATTTATACATAATCTTATCTTTAAACTTATTTCCTCCCAATCTCCTCCTTTTTCCCTCCTTTTTCCCTTCTTTTCTCTTCTTCTTCTTCTTCCTCCCTTCTCTCTTACGGTTTGTTCTTCCAATTTTCAGATCCTTCTTTTTTTTCTTTCTTCTTATTTATATTTATCAACTATTGGTCAATTACCACACTACCCTTCAATCATTTATACTTACTCTTTAAGCCACCAAGGGCTTTATTGTATTTTCCAACTCCAAATATTACATGGGAAGCCATGGCATTGGTGGTTTACTTTCTTAAAAAGGATGTATAAAATGATTTGCTACGCATATTTATATATATGGGAAAGAAATGATAGATTTTGTTTCATTATAAATGCACGAGTAAGATTCGGTGGAGATGGATTTTGATTTTGAAAAATTTGACGATATTAATTTTGATTTTTTTTTATCAAATCTTAATTTGTTTATAATTTTTATCTTTGGGTCCTAATCTTGATTTTTTTTTTCAAATTTGGTAATCAATCTCTTATTTTTTTTTTGGATTCTTTTATTAATTTGATTTTTATTTTTAATTTTACCCCTTAATTAAAAATTTTAGATTGTCATCTTATTTTTTTTTTCAAATTAGGTTTTTATTTTTTTAATTGCTATTTTTTTTCTTTTAAAAAATTATTTTTTTTTATTTCACCAGTCAACATTTTATTTATTAATTAGGGAGTTGGTCTTAATGATGTTTCTCAAAGCTTTTAGACTCGGCTCGGGAGTCGATTCGGGGCAAATACAGAGTCACAAGTCAGGTGGGTTAACTTGAGTTAACTCAAGTCAATCAAATCTTTTTATTTTATAAAAAAGGTTAAAATGCAATCATTTTAAAAAATGAAAATATAAGAAAATAGTTAATAAATTAACCAAATCAACCAAATTTCTTATTTTCTTTTTATGATGTTAAGTCATGAATTTTCTTTATTAAAAATATATTGACAATGTTTTAACATCATTTTTTTATATGTTACAAAAAAGTCAATTCACCATGTGAAGAAAATCGTGCCACCTATCGAGGAAGATAGATCAATTAAAGGTGGAGGGCTGGAGGCAGAGGAAGCCACCCATCCAGTTAGCATCTTCGTTAGAAATGAACTATCCTTTTGATGACTTCAAATGAAAGCAACCGAGGAGACAAGCCGGGAATTTCTAATTTAGATCAATCTGTAATTTTTTTTATTTCCTGAAATTTTATTCTTCAATATAAACCACTCATTCTAAAAATCTATGATGTGAGACCCTGGTGTTGTGTGTTGGTATTTGGTTCTGTATATCCTAATAAAAAAAATTGATTTAGGCCTCATTACCTGGTTTTAAAAGTGATTTTATTGAAACATACATTTTAGAAAAATAAATTAAAAAACCACTTTTTATTGTTTTTTCTATATCATAAAAATTTTAATATTTATTTTTTTCAAGTTTATCTAATATATATATATATATATAGAACATTAGTTTTATAAAATGTAACTATACATATAATATAAATATTCTAAATATAATATTATTGACATATAAGCTTATTAAGTAAAATTTATTGATATTTTTAAAACCTTAAAATAATTTTTTATATATATTGAAAAAGACAAATTAGTTAATGGATTAAGAGTTAGATATTTGGGATTTTTGTATGACAATTGTTTTTACAATGGGGTTTAGGCAATTATCCTTTTATATCCTTTAAGCATTATAAAATAAATACAAACACTTTACATCATACATACTCATGCATAAATATTAAATTTTAATGTCATACCCCTACATAATAATTAAAATTAAGAAATATAAGTATATTTACCATATAACAACCATAAATATACTTGTTAAATAAGAAACATAGATTTTCTTATTCTAATAAAATGTAAATATTTAACAGGAAAAAGATAGTGTTTGGTTACTGTTGTATAACAAAAAAAATGAAGACAGTAAAGACAAAAACACATTATGCTTTTTTAAAAATATTGTTAAATTTTCAGAAGTTTCAAATATTATCTGTTACACACCATAAATCTCAACAAGTAGGTCAATAAAGAGTTTTATGCTTTGTATGAACTAAAACGAAAGAATCAAATAATTCAAAGTTAGATATTTCTTTTTTAAAATCTTGAAGTTTGGTTGCTTGTTAGATCATATATTAGATAAGTTATGAGATTTTCTATAAAGAAGTTATAATGATGTAAACTTCTTTAAAAAACTATGGTATTTCGGCATAAGCATATGGTAGATTAGACTTTAGAGTATGGTCTATTACTCTTGTCTATAATTAAAAATATCCTTATAGAATAAGAATGGCAAAGAAATAATTCATTTTGGACGGTATAGGTTATTGGAATAAATAAAATGGTACCATGTGGAAAAGAATATGTATATGCATCTAGACAACTTGAACTTCGATTCCATCCAAGCAAATAGTTATACCTGTATATTGAACGTTATCTATTTATGGAGTTGTCTACCCTCTCATTATTTATATTTTTTTGGTTTATAGTTTGTTAGCATATTATTTTTGTTGGACCCTCAAAACCTACTTCTGTTGTAATTAATATTTTTTTATATATATCTAGTTAGTGCTCTACAATTATAGGAGCTTGTATTTAACTCTTGTATTAAGACAATCAAATAATATTATGAAGTTAATTTTATTATTAGTATTACGAATAATTCTAATTGAGTTATTTAAAGGATAAGTTTGTATATAAGTTTTGATTCGTATAGATATAAAACCATGAAAAACAATCTTATTTATGTGCTGATCATAAAAAAATCTTGTTTATGAAATATAAGAGATGTATTATTTTGCTGCTTAATAAGATTATTATATTCTATGATTAAAAAAAAATACGAAATCTGAATATTATTAAGAGATGAAGACTATTGTATACTCCCATTCCTTGACTTGATCATTAATCATGATGGAATATTCAATTGTGTTTTAAGAGAGCATGTATAAACTAATTTAAATTGCCATTCTAGAAGGAAAATGAAGTATTTGTCACGGTTATTTGAATACGGACTAATTCTGACAATTTAGTTTTTAATGAAGTACAGAGATATATTATTTAGCACCATTATGTGCTTCAAAAAATTATTATATTCCATGATTAAAAAAATATATGAGACTCTGCATTGGGTGATCATCCTTCAATGCATTTTTATATTATTTTCTTGCTAATTATTTTTACTAACTGTGCTATTTCAAAATAAACATTTATAGAAAAAAAAGCAAAAAAATTAATTTCGTTCTGAGACGTGTCGACTAGGGGTATAGGTGTTACTCTTGCATAAAAGTTTGTACCAATTAAGTGGCAAGTTTCTTTTGGACAGGTACAAGTAAGAAGATTGAATATTCAATTGCGTCCTAAGCGGGATTGAACAATAGTATAGTTTACTTCTTTTTCTTCTTCTTGTTTTTTATTTTGTGGTAATAATCGAATTTTAATAAAAAGAAGCTAAATAGCCCGATGTGCAAGCTTTTTGAAACGATACTGACAATCCTTCCAATGCTATATCAAATTTTAACTACAATCAATATTAAACTTTGATATTTCTCTAATTAACTTCTTGATTTTATTAATGAAACTAATTTTAAATTTAAATAAATTCTCAAACTTATCAATTTTTTAATTAAACTTTTAATTTGATTAATTAAACTAATCCAAAATTTAATTAAGTTTTTAAACTTTCAATTTATATCGTATTAACTCAAATTTTAATTAATTTATTTTTATTTTATTTTTAAAAATTTTTCATTATCATTGTTTTACAAAGTAAGAAAATTTTTAAATTTATGTGCCAACAAACTTAATTCAGATTTCGTATTAACTCAAACCACAGATATCATGATTCCAGGTTCGAAATTTATGTGCCAACAAACTCAATTTCTTATATCGCATAGAACTCTAGAAGGCTGAATATGTAAAAGGAAGACCACAGTTTTCAATAGCCAATATATTTTTTGAATTTTTTTATATTTTATTATTTTTTATATGGAGATTCAAAAATAAATTACAACAAACAAACAGAATAGAAAAAAGCATGGTAGCAAACAAGAATTAATGCCAACTAACCATAACAGGCAGTGGAAAAAATAGCTTTTGTCATGAATTTTATCAGGACAGAAACAGTTCCAAGTGGGAGAGTCCACGTCAAAATTTTGTGGCAGAGGGGGCTGCGCAAGACTAAAACACCTAGTGGGACTAAAACACCACTAAGACTAAAACAATCCACTGTGAAGTTGTTATCATTCCATCTAATATCTAGCAATCCACTGTCCCCCATATTCTTTGGAGTCAACTTTGAAGTTGTTATCATTCCATAAGACTAAAACACCACCGGATTACCCAACAGCATCTATAGAAGTCCATCTAATATCCTGTTATTTCTAAAGAAAGTTGACAAATTTTTCGGTGCAAGCTGCCTGCCTAGTGGGATCGCGACGAACTTTAAAAATTTAAAGAATTTTTAAAAGAATAAATTTTTGACATTTTATTTATATATATATATAAAAAAATTTTGTTTAAAGAGTCTCTATCTAATATTATCATCACTAGAAACCTTAATTCTGAAGAGCTATCTTCCTGGTGCTCCACTGTTTCTTGAATGCTGCCGGTTTGGGATTGAAGTTTAACTTTTCTTCTACTCCTTCTAAGTACCATGCGGTGAGTAGGATTTGTCTGATCAATTGATGCCCCTGTTATGTCAAAATTACTACAAGTAAGCAGAAAACAAACATCAATTTCATGGTGAATAAGCATCTTTTTAATAGCTTGACGTTTAAAAATTTTCTCCCGTCTCTCCCTTGTCCAGTGCGCTCGTCCCCCCCTTTTTGTGGTCTTTTCCCTGAATGTCCTCTCTTTCTCCCCAGACAATGATCGTGGGGGTGAGGCATATTTGGAGATGCATTGTGTAGGAGACGTGGTACACGATTGCAACCGGTTTGAGGCAGTTTCCTTTCTGCTGAATTAATCCATGAAGAAGGTGATGAGTAGTAGAAACGCAACGGCGTCGTTTTCTCCAGAAATGGTTATTTCCAATTGCACCCCTGATATTCTGACATTTATCTATTAGGCCCCTAATCATGGAAAATCCCCCTTTATTTTTAATTTTACCCCCGGATCAAATTGCAATTGAACCCTTGGATTGTGGAGGAATTTACAAAACCGTCCTTAGTTTCCAATTTAATAAATTAAATCTGTTCTTAATTTACACTTCAACTTTTAATTATTTCATAATTACCTCGGGTGAAATCAATTAAACTCTCTATAGTACCGCCGTCTTTCACCTTGACGTTTTGCTAGCATATCCAAGACCAAACCGAAGCAATTCCAAAAGTATATTTTCATGTTAAGCAGTTTCAATTTCCTTGTTAACTTTTTTCAAATTCCTTGTTCACAGTTTCCCAGATCGATTCAGCAAAAACATTCAGTTCCTGTATGTCACCCAGACCCAATCTTACCCCATCATTAAACATATTCTGAACCTCTTCATCTCTCTCCATAGTATATTTTGAGTACAAATTCTTGCTCTTTAGAATTAAATTTCTTTCTTAGTCAGGTTTTAATATTTGAGTTAATTAATTATATCTAATTTAATGCATTTAAGAGATTTTTTTATATATAGGATTTAACTTAGATAATCAAGTTCAAGACTAACCATCTAGTATATACTTATATTTGATAATGTGGTATATAATAATAATAAAAAAACATTTTCCTTGAAAATACATTATAATAATATTTTTATTTTATTTTTTAATTTTATACATCACCATATTAAAATTATCAAAATATATTAAAAAAATAAATGTAATATTTTTTTCAATAAATTATATTTTTAAAATATAATAAAAAACAAAGATTACCATACTCTAACACTCTATCTATTTTTTTCTTTTCTTTTTATAAAGGATTTTGATTCCAGATAATTACGACACAAAACTAAGCTTGCTTACATCTAAACTCTCTAAATTTAATTGGGTTTTCAATCATGCTTGCTTGATTGATTGAAATGTTTTCCCACCATATTTTTTTAAGTTTGAATTCAGATTAATTAATAAAACTCAACAAGTAATTAAATAAGATACTCTGATTTGAATCAGTATTTATTTGTGTTGATCTACACGATGTGCCTTTTCTCCATCCACTATAATTCTTTTAAGAAAAAGAATTGGAGCATGTCCACATTGTACGTATGGTGGTTTAGGGCTAACACATAGAAATTGTTTTGTTAATGTATAAAGAAGAGAGCAACACTTGTAAGGAAACTACAAAGACAAGGATGGTGATTTAGACAAGGTCAACATATATAGAGTTGAGAGGCCAACCGTGGAGGACCAACACCCGGACACGGTGTAAAATCTTGTCAGATAATTAATCACTGGAAAATTGGAATTACATCAAAGTTTATGTTAGAAGTTTATGATTGGAGTTGGGATGTTTTCAGCTGTTATATTCAATTAGGGTTATGTTGGAGTTTTGCTTGAGGGCTAAGGTAAGGTATACGAAAACATCTTTCTTTAGTTGTTGCAAAGGGTTTTGGATGTTCTTTGTTTTGGAGTTTCTTGATCTTGGAAAGATACTAATGGATTTTCTTTTCTTTTGTGAGATGTGCCTTTTATGCTCATTTCTTTATTTGGATTGGTGAATGTTGCGTCTCAAATAGAAATAAGCAGCGTTTGTGAATGAGTTACCATGCAGCGTTTGTGCTAAAGCAGATTATTGCACAAGACTTGTAAAACGGACCAAGGTTCCTTTCATAATTAGTGATAAAGTTGGACATCCCTGTGAAATGGTTATAAATGCAGGGCGTAGCATGGAGAAACCCTACAAGTAGTGGTTTCTAAATGACTACAAAGGGAAATTTCTTCTCCCATGTAGTAACACATACCAATGATGCATTACAGGCACTTCTCGCACCTGCAAAAACAATTGCAACTAATGCAGGGGTTGATGGAGCAGTTGTGGTGGAGAATATTCGATCTTGTGACTGGAGAACTGGTTACAATGCAATGACTGGTAGATATGAAGATCTTCTCAATGCAGGGGTGGTAGATCCTTGTAGAGTTTCTAGGTGTGCACTTCAAAGTGCTGTCTCAATTGATGGGATAGTTCTAACAACTCAAGCTGTGCTGGTTGAAAAAATAAAGAAGCCCAAGCCCGCTGTCCCTTATGTTCCTGGAATTACACCTTGAGAAAAATGGAAAAGAGCTGTTAAAATTGTAGAAAGAAGCTGAAGAAATTTTATTGCTCTGATGGCTCACATCAACAGTTTTGAGTTGGCTGGTCAGAATGAAACTTGAAGGTGAAGCAAGTCTCTTCAACAAGCCTTTACAACTTCTGGCATCACCAGGTGGATCATGCTTGAGACCCCAAAAGCATCAAATGCCATAATGAAAGACTTTGCATTTGTCTGGAAATGCTTGGTTCTCCCTGCTGATACGACGACTACTCCCCTAAATTTTGTGTTTGGTCTCTGTTATATTTGATTTTCTGGCTGGTTTCCTGTCAAGAAACTCACTACTATTCCAGTAACTCAGCAAGTAGCCATATAAGAAGAGTAATCCCCATATCCAGATATGCCCTCTTTAAAATCTTCAACTGAAGTTAGTCACTGACACAATTCAAGCAGAAAATCACCTTTATTTTATCAATTATATTTTCCCTTGACTGCTATATGATTCATCTGTCAATTTTATTTGAACGAGGTTTTGGTCTATTGCCATCAAATTTAATTGATTTTTGTTTGCTATTGGATGATTGCCTTGTAGTGTTATAAAACATGTTCTGCTGTTTGAGAAGCATCTTTTGTGAGTTTTCAAATGTTTGATTTTTCAACATATTTTCTTTTTGTTAAGAATTAGAAGCGCACACGTACATCCTCTATCATTTTCATGGAAATGGACTTGGCCCCGGTGCTCGAAAACTAAATGAAATATTTCAGTTTGGGCATGTGCTTATCAACATAGGCGGAGGCATGGCAAAGGCTAGGGTGGGCTTTAGCCTAGTCAAAATTTTATCAATATTTTTTAACTAGTTTTATATAAAACAAATTTATAATTATCAATTAAGTTATCAAAAAATTTTGAAAATTTACGTTGAGCCTTCTAATATGATGCTCTAACTTGGGTTAAAATTTCAGAAATTTTGGAGAAATCTAGAAATTTGATGAAAAGTCACAATTTGATCAGTTTTACGTTATTGGACGTAATTTTCAATGCGACCATTAGATGGAGTTGAAATTTTACAACGGATCTTAAAATATATTGAATAAAATATAGTTAAAAGTTTAGGATGAACGGAACTTGGTAGTGCTAATAAAAAAAAAACTATCAAATAAAAGCAAAATGACTTATTAAGAGTAAAATGGTTATTTGCCATTAAAAAATAAAACAAATCAACTCCTCCTTCCTTTTATATGTTGCCGACTGAGCAGAAGCAAAATAGAAAAACAAAGAAAAGAAAAGGCGAGAGAGATAGAAAAAAGTAAGGAAAAGACATAAAAAAATTTCAAGGAAAAAAATAAAAAGTTAGAGAATAACATTATAAACTAAAAAAATTCAATTTATAAAACACTAATCTAGGGAAGAATCAAGTGAAGGAATAAGGAATTAAAAGAGGAAAAACATTTAATTACTTTATTTTCCAGTTGACATGAGATTGTTATTTATCCCGGTCGAGGGGTTGTTATAATATTGATTTAGATTCAATTATAGATGAATTATATTCCACAAAACATCGAAGGATGTAACTTTAATAGTAAATTTATTTTTATTTCCGCTTTAATTTTATGTATTTTTAAATTTATTTTTTAATATTTTGGATAGTATATTTGAATTAAAACTTTACTATTAATTTTAAAAATTTATGTACATTAGTTAATAATCAATCTTAAAAAATATTTATATATTTATTTAATAGCCCAAGATAAAAAAAATTCGTGGCTCCGCCCTTGCTTATCAATGATGTAGATTATTATCAATGATGTCAAGAGGACAGAGAACAGATTTCCCTTCTCAATCCCTACTCTAAATATGAAAATCATTTTCTTCTTCTTGCTTACTTTCTCTCCTTTCTCGACATCCATGTCATTACCATCCCCCTTTCTCCTCAGTCGTACCCAATGCACCTTCTAATATAAGCTCATGAATATTTCATTTAGTTTTGACACACTTCCCATCTTTCTTACTTTCGTTTCTTTTCTCATCTTCCTCTTCCTCTTCCTCTGCCTCCTTTTCCTCATTCCGTTTAACTATTTCAAAGTTCCCCTCCCAATCAGTCTTTGCTTGAAAAATCAGCAACGCATTGAATCCACTAACTTTAAGTGGAAATTCGAGGCCGCAACCCTGTCCACTGCCTGGGAATCTCCACAACACCATTTAGTGCTCCCATCACATTCTCCATTATCTCCTCTCTCGCCATCCAAATCACCCCGACCTTAACCACACCACCTGGATTCATATAAAGTATCATTGTTTTGCAGACATTCTGAATTTTGATCCTTCCAATTCCTATGTTTCAAATCAACTGCCACAATGTTCCTATTCGTCTTGAAAATTTCTTTCTACGGAAACAGCCGTTTTATCCACAAAAGACGCATCATAAGTGTCTCATAACTTCTGCTTTGCTTCAAGAAGTCCATTATTAGACTTCAGTTTTTGAATCTGAAGCACTTCACTGGGATGTTTTCAGCTGTTATATTCAATTAGGGTTCTGTTGGAGTTTGCTTGAAGGCTAAGGTAAGGTACACGAAAACATCTTTCTTTACTTGTTGCAAAGGGTTTTGGATGTTCTTTGTTTTGGAGTTTCTTGATCTTGGAAAGATACTAATGGATTTTCTCAGAGAAGCAAGGATCGTCAACAAGGGTGTTCTAGTGTGCTGTAGATTCTTATCCATGACTTGTATCATTAGATGATGTCATATGAATTGCTAGAAATATGTAAAGTGTATGGCTAACCCAATAATGAAAGTTTCGTAAGGAACTGAGGCAGGCTACCATAAGGCAAAGATACAGAGACGCTCTGTTTTTATTTGATAAACAGACTTTTTTTGGCTCTAAGTTTGGTCTTGTTTCAATTCAGGAAATCCCACTTATAGTTCAGCATAATCGCGTAAACTCTTGAAAACTGTTGAAAATTACAAAATGTTTTGATGCCAAGGCACGTTGGCCTTCCAGGTACAAAATTAACCTGAACCTTGAGAGAAAATTATGCCTACAATTCTACAACAGAGTTTTTGAGCAGAAGCAGCATTCCTTTTCACAGGACTGGGAAGTACACCACAGATAGAGGGACGATCCATTAAAGAGTTTTTGAACTTTTAACATGAGGTTTTTTAGATTCAAATCCTGGAAAAGGTCGGGTGGGTAGAGATTTGAGATTAGAGGATGGCTATCTCCTATTATATGGATTAAATCTTATTGAACCTCTAGCATATTTATTGTACAAACCAAGTTAGCCTGAAAAATAATAAGATAAAAGTGTGGAAAATATTTGTTTTTATTAAAATTGTGTGTGGGTACATCGTAAATTGTTTACAAAATAATACTTGAAGACTTGAATCTTCATGAGTAAGAGATTTGGTGCTTTGCAAGAACATGTAGGTGAAGACCTGACATGTTTTTGCAACGTGTGATTTAAAGATTTGAGCAATATTTCAAAAGCAAGTTTGAAAGCTTTTCTGCATAGCTTCTGTACTTAAGGTGCTTGTCTTACTTATTTGTTTCTTTCTAAGAGGGAAGCCCTCTATAGACCCGGAGGAATAAATATGGAATTTCAACATGACAAATGAATTTATTAATATTGTACGGTCTTTGTGTTGGCAATTGGATTGTTTATTACTCTCCAAAAAAAAATATGTAGTAGGAATGCAATTGATACAAATGAAGGCAATAAATTACAAGATTCATGACATTCACCAAGTTCATCTAAAATGATGCTTTGGACGGAATATCTAAAACAGACAATAACAACTCTTGAGGGTTTATTGGCGATGACTTGATTATTGAATATTACATTTTGTCAAACAAGTTGTTTTTCACAAGACGCCCAAGTATACAGTAAAAATTCAGCCAATAACATTTCTGTGAACCAGTATATCTTCCAATTCCATCGTCGAGAATAGCTTTGGCAATGGAGGCCAACGAGTTGTAAGCTCTGTAGAAACTTGTTGCATTGTTGGCCGATAGTGGGGATCGGTCTGTAAGCAAGCAAATGCTAGTTTTGCAACATGTGCCACACCGTCTGCAAGTTCGTTTTCAGGAGGTGGAAGGTGCTGGTCTAAGACATCCTTCAAGATTGTATTGTGACCGCTTGGTGATGATGAGGAGGTGGAAGCAGATAACATCAGAGATGAGATGAAATCGCCAGGATGCTTTCCCATCATTACTTCCAATGTTAATACTCCAAAGCTATACACATCACATTTTTCATCCACTTTCATTGTGTATGCCAACTCTGCAAAAGCGGTGGTCATGCTATATTTTGCCAAAATAATTTACTGCACCTATTTTGTTTTCAAGTGATTTTGTAAACTAACCTACTGTAGAAGGTGATATTGAAACTTAACGACATACCTGGAGCTGTATACCCAAAGGTGCCAGCAAATGATGTCCAATTGGATGAGTCAGGCATTAAGAGCCTAGCTGTACCGAAGTCAGAGACATGAGCCTCATATTCTGAATCCAAAAGAACATTGTTGCTGGAAATGTCTCTATGAATAATCGGAGGAGAGCAGTCATGGTGCATGTAGGATAAAGCATTGGCTACGCCTTTGATAAGATTCATCCTTTTATCCCAATCCATCTTTCCTGCTTGTTCCTCGTCGTTCAGTACCTTTCTTAAACTTCCCCTTTCCACAAATTCATATACCAAAAATGAGTGTTTGGCATGCGAGCAGAAACCATACAGCTTCACAATATTTCGATGACGTATACCCATTAAGACATCAATCTCGCTTCTAAAAGCTTTCAAGCTGCTCATCTCAACTTCTGGTGTTTGGTGGAATTTCTTCACGGCAAGGACTTGTTCTGATGGAAGTACAGCTTTGTATACAACTCCATACCCTCCTGTACCAATGCAATATTTGGAGTCGAATTCCTCAGTAGCCTCAATGATGTCCTCGTAGCGCAGATCCCCACCAGGGCACCATCTCGCGGTAACATCTCTTTGTGGTGTTTCCACTAACCTTTTCTTTCTTCTGCTTTGGAAAAAGATAAGAAAGCCTACAATCAGGCCCAACAAACTACCCAGCAGAGAAAATACAGTCAAAAAGACAATTTTGGGGCCCTTCTTGTGCACAGTTTTGTTTTTCATGAGAGCAGAACAAGCCTCCAAACCAGTTGCATTGCCACACAGGTTGGTGTTGTTGCGAATTGCTTCAAATGGTGCCTCGCGAAAGGCTTTGATGTCAGGAATGGGGCCCTCTAGCTTGTTATAGGATACATCCACTTCAGTGAGGCCTTGCAGCCTACTAAAACTGGTTGGAATTAGACCAGACAGCATATTATGGGAGAGGTTTAATACCTCTAGCTGCTGCATCTGTCCAAGCTCCGGTGCTATACCTCCCATGAGGGAATTCCAACTGAGATCAAGACTTTGAAGAGACTGCAAAGACCCCATCTCAGCAGGAATACTCCCTGAGAATCCATTCTTGCTGATATTCAAGAATATTAGTTTTGAGCACTTGCCAAGCTGTTTAAGAATTGTTGCGCTAAAATTGTTCGCGGCGAGGCCAAGCCTTTCGAGATCAGATAGCGATGTGACATCGAAAGGAATATCACCTGAAAGTTTGTTATCGTTGAGTGCAAGTTCAATCAACTTCAAATTTCCCAATTCTTTGGGAATTCTCCCAGCTAGTTGATTTGACGAGAGGTCAAGAGCTTGTAGATGAATTGCCTTTCCAAGAGTAGCTGGAATTTCTCCAGATATCTTGTTTCTAGAAATCTTGAAGGCTGTCAGATTGTTAAACTGCTCCCATTTCAATGAAAGTTCACCATGCAATTCATTATCACTCAAATCCATGTAGTTCAAATGAGGATGTGTGCCAAAAGCTTCAGATATGTTTCCACTAAGTTGGTTTCTCTCAAGTCTGAGTCTCAACAAGCTGCTGCAATTTCTCAAGCTTTTAGGGATAGGTCCCGTGAAATAATTATGATCTGCAGCAAAATATAAAAGTAATCCACCAAGGCACACATCTCGTGGAAGATTACCAGACAATCTATTATAATATATTTGTAACGAAGACAAATGTGTAAGGTTGTTCATTTCTAGAGGAATAAGACCAAAAAGATTGTTATTTCCAAGGCGAAGTACAGATAAGCTTTTTAAATTGCCTAAAGATGCTGGTATTATACCAGTTAGATTATTAAATGACAATTGAAGGATAGTCAGGTTTTCTAAGTTTCCTAAAGATGCTGGTATTGTACCAGTTAGATAATTATATGACAAAAGTAAACTGGTGAGAGATCTCATGTTTCCTATGGAAGCAGGGATTGGACCTTCAAAATTATTATGGAGCAACTGAAGGTCAGATAGATTTTCAAGCATTCCTACTTCCCTAGGTATGAAACCAGAGAGTTCGTTGCCGTGAAGGTAAAGATACGACAAGTTGCTTAAGTTTCCTATGGACGTAGGAAGAGCACCACTAAGGTTGTTATATGACAAATCAAGCAAATCAAGAGATACCAATTTTCCAACTTCTGGTGGTATGTTGCCGGAAGTGCTATTTGAAGACAAATCAAATTTGATAAGGTTACCTATATGTGAAGGAATGGACCCATAGAGCGAGTTGTTGCGAAGGATAAGCACAGTCAAGTCAGGAAAGGAAGAGAATCTGAGACTATTTAGGGTACCTCTCAAACTAGAATTGGGCAGACTTATGTTGCTGACACTACCAGACTTGTCGCAGCTGATTCCGAACCAGTTGCAAGGGCTGTCTCCAGCCCAAGAAGACAGGAGAGATTGGCTTTGGTTGTCAAGAGTGACTTTCCAATCTAGAAGAGCTTCCGCTTCCTTCCTTCCATTTGCTACTTCAGCAGCTCCAGTACTAGCCGAGTAAGCAAAAGAAGGAAAGAAGGAAGCATAAGCAAGTAAGGAAAAAACAAAAAAAGGTGTGCATAAGAGAAAGATGTGGGAAGCCATGGCCTTGGTTGTTTAATTTCTTGAAAAGGATGTATAAAATGATTTGCCCTCCATACGTGTGTGTGTGTGTGTCTATATATATATATATATATGGGAAAGAAACGATAGATTTGGTTTGATTGTAAATTCATGAGTAAGATTTGGTGTCTGGTAGATTTCAATAATGATTATATTTAACGTTTAGCATATATTTACTGTTTTGATTTTTTAAATTTATTAATTTATTAAATCTTAATTTGTTTTCAATTTTATTCTTAGATCCTAATTGTTTTTTAAATTTGATTCTCAATCTCTTGATTTTTTTTTTTTGATTTTTTTTATTAAGTTTTCCCCTTAATTAAAAATTTAAGGTTTCCATATTTTTTTCTTCAAATTAAGTTCTTATTCTCTTAATTGTTATTTTTTTATGCTTTTATATAATTAATTTTTTTTATTTTACCATTCAACGTTTCACTTATTAGAAGCTGGTCTTATTGGTGCTTCCCAAAGCTTTTAGACCTGACCCGAGAGTCGATCCAGGATAAGTACTAAGCTACGAGTTAAATGGGTTAACTTGAGTTAATCTAAATCAACTAGACCATACTTGGATTTGCTAGTTTTTTATTTTAGTTTTAATTTCATCCTTCTATGTTTAGATTCTTGGAGGCAATTGTTATTTTTTAAAAAAAAAAATTCTATGATGTTAAATCTTGGATTTTATTTTTTAAAAATACACTGAGAATGCTTGAACATCACTATTTTATGTTAGAAAAAATTCAGTTCACCTTGTGGAGAAACGCGCGTCAACTATCGAGAGATAGATCAATTAAAGGTGGAGGGCTGGAGGCAGAGGAAGCCACCCAGCCAGTCAGCATTTTCGTTAGAAATGAAGTATCTTTTTGTTAGAAGATCAAATTATTTGTATGAACCACTCATTCTGAAAAATCAGAGTATTCTTTCGACCGACAGATCAGTATAAACCGCTCATTCTAAAAATATATGATGTGAGACCCTGGTGTTCTGTGTTGGAATTTGAATTTGTATATCCTAATAAAAAAAATTTGATTTAGGCCTCATTAGCTGGTTTTAAAAGTGATTTTATTGAAAGCTATATTTTAGAAAAATAAATTAAAAAACACTTTTTATTATTTGTTTATATCATAAAAATATTTTAAATATAGATACAGAACATTAGTTTTATAAAATATAACTATACATATAACATAAATATTTTAAATATAATATTACAGACATATAAACTTATTAAGTAAAATTTATTAATATTTTTAAAACCTTAAAATTATTATATATATATATATATATATTGAAAAAGACAAATTAGTTAATGGATTAACAGTTAGATATTCTTTGGGATTTTTGATATGACGTTTTTTCTACAATGGGGCTTTAGGCAATTATCCTTTTATATCCTTTAAAAATAAATATAAACACTTTAGATTAAACATTGTCATGTATAAATATTAATTTTTAATATTATTAGTTTAAATTAAAAAACATAAGTATATTTACCAAATAAGAAACATAAATATAACTATTAAATAACCAACATATATTTTCTTATCCTAATAATACTTTCTTTAATTGTAAAAAGGTAGTGTTTGGTAATTATTATGTGACAAAAAATATAAAGATAGTAAAGATAAAAACATGGCATACTTTCTTTTAGATATTGTTAAATTTTCATAAGTTTTACATATTATTTATTACACATCATAAATCTCAACAAGGAGGTAGATAATGAGTTTTATGCTTTGTATGAACTGAAACTAAAGAATCAAACAATTCAAAGTTAGATATATTTTTTAAAAAATCTTGAAGTATGGTTGCTTGCTCGATCATATATTAGTCAAGTTAAGAGATTTTCTATAGAGAAGTCATAATGATGTAAAATAGTTGAAAAAACTATGGTATTTAAGAATAAGTACGTGGTAGATCAGACTTTGGAGTATGGTATGTCACTCTTATACGTAAAGATATCCCTATAAAATAAGAATTTTCAAAGTCTTGTAACATCCTCAAATTATAATGTTATGAAATCTCAAACATTTCTTTACTTCAATATATTTTAAGGTCCCTTGTAAAATTTCAGCTCAATCTGATGGTTAGATTGAAAATTACGTCCAATAATGTAAAACTAGTCAAATTGTAATTTTTTGTCAAATTTCTGCATTTCTCCAAAAATTATGAAATTTTAACCCAAGCTAAGAAATCAGATTAGAAGGTTCCACGCAAAGTTTCAGAATTTTTATGATAATTTGATCAAGAATTACAATTTTTTTTGTTTTACATAAAACTAGTCAATCTTGTCTCATAATATATATTTTTTTATTTATTAGGAGATGTTAAGCAAGACCATGTTTCCTTCATCTTTGCATTATTAATTAAAGAAACAATCCATTGATACAAGTGCTTGTGGGGCTCATGTATTAGTGAGTAAACATAAAGGTATGCAACGAGAAAGATGAAAATTTGGAATTACTATAAGATCATAAAATCATGATTTTTCTTCTTCTTATTTTATTGATTTTACATGATTTTAGTCCTATTTTATCATTTTTAAAATTTTTTATTTGATTTTGCATGGTAAATATGTATTGTCTCGTAAAATCATATCATAAAAGTTGTTGTTATTATAATTTTAAAATCTGACTTAGATGTTGACCAAAGCATGACTCAGGTCACTGATTGGAATGGTCAACACGAGGTAATCCGAGTCAACATATAAAGTAATAAAAAAAGTTATTATCATAGTTTTAAAATCCAACTAGGAAATCGAATAGAACAAGGCCTAAATCATATGTCAAGATAATTAACACGAGTTGATTTAAGTTAATATTATATAAAAATAATAATTATTATATATATAAATAATTATTATTATGGTTTTAAAGTCTAATTTAAAAATCAATTCGAGACAAGGTTGATGTAACATGTCAAGGTAGCCTAAAATTATTCTTGTTGTGCGGGCTTTCTCTGTCCATGTCATAAAAGTGGCCCTGACTACAAGATGATGAGGTTATATCAATTATAACAACATAACTCATTAAGAGGGTGTTTGAGAGTGTGGTAGCTGTTGTTTTTCAAATAGCTTTTCGTGCCGAAAAACATGCCAATAATATTTTTTTTATTTTTTAAAAATCATTTTTGATATCAACACATCAAAACGATCCAGAAAGTACAAACTGAACTCAATTTTAGCAAAAAAATAAAAAAATTTGAAATTTTGCAAAAAACCGTTTGGACCGCAGTACCAAACGGCCTCTAAATATCACAAGCACTACATAAAATTATTGCTAAATCCTTTTCACTTCTTTTGTCGGTTCATTTCGATCAATCAAATCAATTCAACTAAAAAAATTGATGGGGATAATTTGTGGTTTGTCCACGCAAAACAAGGACATCCTTTAATCCCTGAATCACGGTGGAAGATCTGGTGATTAATGACGTTTATTCTCTTTTCTTTTTTATCCTTTGAGTTTAAATCTTAGGATTCATTTAAAACAAATTATTAAAATTGCCTCTTTCTTTTGGAATGTGATAAATCGCTCTACGCTTTGACAGTTTATATATACCGTGTTTAATTTCTCACAGAAATGTGTACAAACTACACATAAATGTTAATTACAAGAGAAGTAAAAGGAATTAGCTAAAAACGCTTCTATAACTGAGGATCAAAGAGTACACATATGGAAGGCCGTGGATCAGGGTACACAGAGAGGGTTCGAACCCAGGACGTTCACAAAGGCAAGCCTTGCAGCTGACCAATGGGCTAAACACTCAAGTGTATTTTATTTTCAATTTTAATACTAGTTATTAATACGATTCCATTTATCATGCTCATGTGTTATATTGATATCATTTATTTTTGCATTTGAAATTAAATTTAGGTAGATTTTAAAAATATGTTTGATTTGAAAAAATATTAAATTAATATTTTTTAATATTTTCTGATGGTTTGATGTATTAATATAAAAATTCTTTAAAAAATAATCAAACATTCATATCAAACATTAATGCACTAGTTGACATCAAATAACTTTTTTTTAATTTTTTTTTCTAATTTAGATTTGTTTTAGTTTTTTATTCAATATTATTAGGCTCTTATGATTTTTCTATTTAAAGGAAATATTTTGTTTTTCTTTTTAGTAATAATAGTTGGTTTTTTAATTTTTTCTATATAAAGGGTTGTGATAAGTTTTTGACATATATAAATAAAAAATAAATATTTTTTATATCTTCTAATTATTCTTTTTCTTTGAATATTTTAACTTGTAACAAATCTTATTATATATATATTTTTTACTATTAGGGGGTGTTTGAAAGTGTCGTAGCGATTGTTTTACAAAGTGTTTTTTACTCAAAATATATAAGAATAATATATATTTTTATTTTTAACAAATTATTTTTGGTATCAGCACTTTTAAACGATTAAAAAATATTAAAAAAATTAAGCAATTTTTTTTTCAAATTATTTAAAAATGCCCTTTTGGAATGCATTTTCAAACCCTAGTGCAAGGCAACGAATAGTAATTTTGGATTATATAGATTACCAGTACCTAAAAACACAAATATTTTTGTAAAACAACTTTGAGGCCACGAAGGCAAAACAAGCAAATATCTCATAGAAAATGATCAAACGATCTCTTAACATGCAATACAACAAAGTCAGGGTGCCGTCTTCGCTAGGGCATATTATTTGCCGTCCAGGTAAAGATAAATATGCATATTATTTGCCGTCCAGGTAAAGATAAAGATAAATATGCATATTATTTGCCGTCCAGGTAAAGATAAATATATCTGTAAACATTCAGGTTTCGGTGCCCGAGACAGAATCTTTTTTTTTTCCATTAAAAAAAAAGAATGGCAAAGAAATAATTCATTTTGGACGGTATAGGTTATTGGAATATAGAAGCTTGTATTTAACTCTTATATTAAGACAATCAAATAATATTATGAAGTTAATTTTGTTATTAGTATTACGAATAACTCTAATTGAGTTATTTAAAGGATAAGTTCGTATGTAAGTTTTGATTCGTATAAATATACAACCATGAAAAAAGATCTTGTTTATATACCGATCATAGATTCAGAAATCAGGTTGTTATAAATCAAGATGGAATATTCAATTGCATCTTAGGATGAGTACGTGTGGACTAATTTAAATTGCCACTCTAGAAGGGAAACGAAGTATTTGTCACGATTATTAGAATATTTGGAAAAAAAATCTTGTCTATGTGCAATCATAAATCCATAAATCAAGTCGTTATAAATCAAGATGGTAAATTGCCACTCTAGAAGGGAAATGAAGTATTTGTCATGATGATTAGACTATTTGGAAAAAAAGATCTTATTTATGTGCCAATTATAAATTCAGAAATCAAGTCGTTATAAATCAAGATGGAATATTCAATTGCATCTTAGGATGAGTATGTGTGGACTAATTTAAATTGCCACTCTAGAAGGGAAATGAAGTATTTTTCATGATTATTAGAATATTTGGAAAAAAGATCTTATCTGTGAGCCAATCATAAATCCAGAAATCAAGTCGTTATAAATCAAGATGGAATATTCAATTGCATCTTAGGATGAGTACGTGTGGACTAATTTAAATTGCCACTCTAGAAGGGAAATGAAGTATTTGTCATGATTATTAGAATATTTGAAAAAAAGATCTTGTCTATGTGCCAATCATAAATCCAGAAATCAGGTGGTTATAAATTAAGATGGAATATTCAATTGCATCTTAGGATAAGTACGAGTGGACTAATTTAAATTGCCACTCTGGAAGGGAAATGAAGTATTTGTGACGATAATTAGTGTTGTAACCCAATTTTCGACACACAATTTTCTTGAATGTTATTTTATTTTTATTATTATTTATAAAAATCCAAAAAAAGTAAGAAAAATATGAAAATTCAAAAATATTTTTTCTCGAGTCAACCGTATCTTTTCATTCAAACCATGTCGACCAGGGTAAAAAATGAGTTTCTAGCTATTTTGGGTCAAAACCGTCATTTCCGACCAAAATCGAGTTCGCCGGGTCAATACGGGTCAAACCATATCAAGTGTCATAACCCAATTCTGGAATATTAAAAAAAAATCAATTTCTTTTTCAAAAATAAAATAAAGGCTGACAATGTGGAGAAAGGAAATCGGAGAATCAAGCTGCAATTTTGGAGGAAGTTCAAGGCCTAATTGTACCTTATTGTGCCAAAAAATGAAGAAAAAAATGCAAATTCATGGTCAAATTAAATGATTATTGGATGAATTTGCATAAAAATTAAGTTCAATGACATAATTAAATTTTTAATGGGCCAATTTGATTTAATCATGGGCCAAATTAAATTTTAATTATGTTTAAGAATTAATTTGGGTCCAATTGAAGGATTTAATTAAGTGCAAAGACTTAATTATACTTTAAATGGGTCAAATTAATTTTATTTGGGGCTTAATTGGTGAAAAATTAAGTTTGGGAGTTTAATTTGGGCTTAATTGAGAAAATCCGAATTTTAAAAGACCAAATTTAATTTTTACCAAGTTAATTAGTGGTCAAACTGCATTAAATAAAAAGGTTTAGGGTCAATCAGGGCTCAATTGAAAGAGAGAGGACTGAAATGGACTTTGACCAAAAATCATTGTTCATTATCTTCTTTATTTTTTTCTGAAAAAGCTGGTCTGGTTGACTACTTTGCAGCTGCATTTAATGTAGGTAATGTCCATCAAATTTGACAAATCTTATATGAAACGGATCCTATGCATGTTTTCTACAACCCCACGTGATTAGGTTGGGCTAAATGGCAATATATTAGCACTGGTGACAGCCTAAAGAGGCCTACTCAATCAGCTTTTGTATGCAGATTTTATTTTTTTTTCTGAAAAAGCTGGTCTGGTTGATTGCTTTACAGCTGCATTTAATGTACCTAATGTCCACCGAATTTAACAACTCTTATATGCAACGGGTCCTCTGCAGTGTTTCTACAACCCCATGTGATCAGGTTGGGCTAAATGACAATATATTAGCACTGGTCACAGCCTAAAGAGGCCTACTCAATCAGCTTTTGTCTGCAGATTTTCAACTCATGATACCTACTTTGAGCCAATGGTTGGGATCCTTCCCAACTGAATCAAGGGCTGAAATTTTTCCTCAATGTAGAAAATATTTTCCTCTTCCACCGCATATAAATAGAGGTGGATTTCATGGCCTGAACAAAAACAAAAGCGGATCCAAAGTCAGCAAAAAAACCAGTTTTTTCTTCCGGTTTCTGCACATTTCTTCTTTCTTTCTCTCTCCACTATGGCCTTCAGCCACCACCACCCTCATCACCGGTCTTCCCACAATCATCTACACCACAGGCAACCAAAACAACCACCAGCTGACCACCAAGAGCCACCGTCAGTTTCTCTCTCCTCGCTACAGCCCCTCCCGCGCGTTTTTTTTTCTTCTTTCTTCCTCTGCCACTGGAAACCGACGCCGTCAACATCTTCTCCTCCAACTCCACCGCTGCAACCACCAGCCGAACCACCTCATCACAGCAGCCACGACCCCTTCAGCCAGGTGAGCCTCCCTTTCTTCTTCTTCTTCTTCTCCCCTTCCCCTTCTTCTTCCTTCCCTACTGTTGGAGAAAGGACCCGTTGCATATAAGAGTTGTTAAATTCGGTGGACATTAGGTACATTAAATGCAGCTGTAAAGCAATCAACCAGACCAGCTTTTTCAGAAAAAAAAATAAAATCTGCATACAAAAGCTGATTGAGTAGGCCTCTTTAGGCTGTCACCAGTGCTAATATATTGCCATTTAGCCCAACCTAATCACGTGGGGTTGTAGAAAACATGCATAGGATCCGTTTCATATAAGATTTGTCAAATTTGATGGACATTACCTACATTAAATGCAGCTGCAAAGTAGTCAACCAGACCAGCTTTTTCAGAAAAAAATAAAGAAGATAATGAACAATGATTTTTGGTCAAAGTCCATTTCAGTCCTCTCTCTTTCAATTGAGCCCTGATTGACCCTAAACCTTTTTATTTAATGCAGTTTGACCACTAATTAACTTGGTAAAAATTAAATTTGGTCTTTTAAAATTCGGATTTTCTCAATTAAGGCCAAATTAAACTCCCAAACTTAATTTTTTACCAATTAAGCCCCAAATAAAATTAATTTGACCCATTTAAAGTATAATTAAGTCTTTGCACTTAATTAAATCCTTCAATTGGACCCAAATTAATTCTTAAACATAATTAAAATTTAATTTGGCCCATGATTAAATCAAATTGGCCCATTAAAAATTTAATTATGTCATTGAACTTAATTTTTATGCAAATTCATCCAATAATCATTTAATTTGACCTTGAATTTGCATTTGTTCTTCATTTTTTGGCACAATAAGGTACAATTAGGCCTTGAACTTCCTCCAAAATTGCAGCTTGATTCTCCGATTTCCTTTCTCCACATTGTCAGCCTTTATTTTATTTTTTTTATTTTTATTTTTGAAAAAGATATTGATTTTTTTTCAGAATATCCCAGAATTGGGTTATGACAATCGACTTGGTTTGACCCGTATTGACCCGGCGAACTCGATTTTGGTCGGAAATGATGGTTTTGACCCAAAATAGCCCGAAACTCATTTTTTACCCTGGTCGACATGGTTTGAATGAAAAGATACGGTTGACTCGAGAAAAAATATTTTTGAATTTTCATATTTTTCTTAATTTTTTTGGATTTTTATAAATAATAATAAAAATAAAATAACATTCAAGAAAATTGTGTGTCGAAAATTGGGTTACAATAGTTGCCCCCTCTTTACAATGCTTACGGTGCAAAGGCATTGGAAAATTCATTTTCTTTTGACTTTGCATAGTAAGTTTTGTAAAGAAAAAACCATGGTGGTATCGAAAAAAATACAGATTTTCAGTTGGTCTATTCTTCTAGGCGACCTGCCCAAGTGAAATACATGAAAGTGATTGCAACAATGGTTTTGTGAACTGACCCGTCTGTGAAATACATGAGAGTGATTTCAACATTGGTTTTTTTTTTGTTTTTTTTGTTTTTACTACCACGATGATAAAATGCAAGCAAACTCGCAAGTGGTCTAATTGTTCCAGGCGACCTGCCCGATTGATAAAATGCGAAGAACTCGCAAGTGGTCTAATTGTTCTAGGCAACCTGCCCATTGATAAAATGCGAGGAAACTTGCAAATGGTCTAATTATTCCAGGCGACCTGCCCGATGATAAAATGCGAGAAAACTCGTAAGTGGTCTAATTGTTCCAGGCGACCTGCCCGATTGATAAAATGCGACGAACTCGCAAGTGGTCTAATTGTTCTAGGCGACCTGCCCATTGATAAAATGCGAGGAAACTCGCAAGTGGTCTAATTGTTCCAAGCGACCTGCCCGACGATAAAATGCGAGGAAACTTGCAAGTGGTCTAATTGTTCCAGGCGACCTGCCCGATTGATAAAATGCGAAGAACTTGCAAGTGGTCTAATTGTTCCAGGTGACCTGCCCGATGATAAAATGCGAGGAAACTCGCAAGTGGTCTAATTGTTCCAGGCGACCTGCCCGATAATGAGCTTCAAGGTTGATGAAAACTTCTAAAGGAAGTCATACCTGTATGGTTGAGATTTGATTTGTAAATTGATCTCAAAGATGATGTAATCTTCTTATGAAAGTCTTATATGTACAGTTGAGATCTGATTTGCAAATCAATCTCACAGACGACACTCAAGAAAGTCTTATATGTACAGTTGAGATCTGATTTGCAAATCAATCTCAAAGACGACGCTCAAGAAAGTCTTATATGTACAGCTGAGATCTGAGCTTCTATTCAAAATGATGGCAGGAGCAAATTCCCTATAAATCACGCAGTATTTTGCAAAAGACATCATCAACTTCTCACATTTTCAATACTCTTAAAGTTTTCAACTTTTGAAGTTTTAATCATGTCTTCCTCTTCTTCCAATGCTAATGCAAACCTTGTTCTTGAGGCAGAGCCTGTAGTTTGGCGTACTACTTTTGAAGTGAATGGTCGTCCAGTTACAATAGAGGATACTGTAATGGACAACGAAGATACTGCTGTAGCCGTGGCTAGAGACATGATCCTTCCTCGTGATGAAATAATGCTGGCAGCCAGGACTGATATTGAAGCAGTGAATCAGTCACTTGCTCTTAGTATCAGAGCTACTTCGTCTTTGGTGAACCTTGCGGAGCGTCTTCATGCTAGAAGACTTGAGTTGAATACTCAAATTCCTGAGCTCCATCGTCAGATTGAGAATTTAAGGAAAAGACTCCGTGATGAGAGACATCACAAAAATGACTTGGAGAGGAGAAACGAAGAGCTCAATGCACGTGTTGATTTTTGGAGGGACTATGTTAACACACAACACCTCGAGTTCGAGGAACAGATGGAGCGCATAATTAACCAGTTTGAGGAGTTTCGAGTAATGATGGATTATCATCGAAATGAAAATATCCCTAATCGTCCTCACAGTGTTTAACGTTTGTACTTGTAAACCATTATGCCCATGAATAAAAATCCATCTTCCTCGTCTTCATTCATGAATTTTGCTTTTGTGGAATTGCCATATTTGATGTGATTTAAAAGAACTTCATTTCTCGTTGGATCTCGTGAGGATTTTGTTTCGTGAGATATCTGCAAAACAAATATGCGATGCTTGTGAAGTGAGATGATATGTAATGCATCTTACCTGTTTTTGAAATATAGATCCCCATTCATCTTGTTTGAGGGTCTTGACTTTGAGTGAGCTCTTTTGATTTACGCGTACTTCAAGTCTACTCAAGCCGACCCATGTTGTTCATTCTTCTAAGATACGCTTTGTTTGAGTTTCCTAACAGTCACTGCAATTTTCTCTATTGGTAACTTCACTGTGAATCAACTTCTCCCTAGCCCGACATTGTTCTATAGGCAACATTCCCATTATTAAAGATTGGTATTGCTTTATTTTGTCAAAAGCTTCTTGACAATCTTTGTCCCAAGTACCAGGATTCTTTTTTCGAAGCAATCGAAAAATTGGCTCACATGTTGCTGTTAACTGAGATATGAATCGTGCAATGTAATTCAAACGTCCCAAGAAACCTCTTACTTCTTTTTCGGTTTTAGGAGCTGTCATTGCTTGAATTGCATTCACTTTATCAGGATCGACCTCTATTCCTTTATTGCTTATCACAAACCCTAGCAACTTTCCAGACTTCACCCCAAATGAGCATTTTGCAGGATTCAATTTCAACTGATACTTCCTCAGTCTATCAAATAATTTTCTTAGAATCTGAACGTGATCTTCTTCATTCGTAGACTTGGCAATCATGTCATCCACATACACTTCAATCTCTTTGTGTATCATATCATGAAAAAGTGTCACCATTGCCCTTTGATATGTGGCTCCAGCATTCTTTAACCCGAATGGCATCACTTTGTAGCAAAATGTTCCCCATGGTGTGACAAAAATGGTCTTCTCTTTATCTTCTTCAGCCATTTTAATCTGGTTATACCCGGAGAATCCGTCCATGAAGGAATAAGTTGAGCTTCTAGCAACATTGTCTACCAAGACGTCTATGTGAGGCAAAGGGAAATTATCCTTTGGACTAGCTTTATTTAGATCCCTGAAGTCCACATATACTCTGATTTTGTCATCCTTCTTTGGTACTACCATTATATTTGATACCCATTGAGGGTATTTAATGACTTCTAGAAAACCATCATCCCACTGCTTCTTTATCTTGGCCTTGACCTTGAGTAGAATATCCGGGCCAGTTCTTCTCAATTTCTGCTTGACAGGTTTACATCCTTCTATCAAAGGCAATCTATGTACTACAATATCAATGTCTAAACCAGGCATATCTGCATAAGACCAGGCAAACACATCCACATACTCTCGTAGTAGTGAGGTTAAACAACATCTTTCTTCTGTAGTAATCAAAGTTCTGATCTTTAGCTCTCTTCTATCTTGCTCGGTGCCTACATTTATCACCTCTAATTCTTCTTTTGCAGGTTTCCAAGCATGCTCAGACTGTTCTACCTGTCTAGTAAACTCTTTCATATAATCTTTATTCCATTCCTCTTCATCCATTGCAATCACATCATTATCAAAGTTTGGCCATTCATTTTCAATGCAATATGTTTGTGGATTTATGGAGGATTCGCTTTCAGAATTCCTGAAAGCGGAAGGTGTTTTGTGTAAATGAGTATCTTGTAGCCAAACAAAACAAAAAAAGATAACAAGTGTTGAAGAAAATGCAAGATCTCAATAATATTTTAAAAGTTGACTCAATAATTATGAAAAGACCTTATGTTGACATCTTGAACCAAGATTTCCAACTAGGTACAAAAACACAAAGCAAACTACAAAGCAAAGCACACAAAGTACATAAGAGCAAATATAAGCAGACGCTTATTCATTACTTCTTGAAAACAACTGGGCTTCTTCAATCTCCAAATTATGGAATACTTCGTCAACAGGAAGCTTTCGCAAAAGGTGTTGGTTGGAGCCTCCTCTAGAGAGTGGACAGTTAACTGAGGTAACAGTTCATCTTCTTTTGCTGTTTTTGGCTCGTCATCAGAATTCCAGCCTTTTCCTTCACCTTCCTCTACGTTTTTGATATCCATGAAAGCAAGTTTCTGCCCCAAGACTTCCATCATGTTTTCAGGTTTCATCACATATGCTGACTTTGAGAAAGAAACATGGATAGGTGGGATTACAATGTCTTCTTCTTCTGGCTTCCTTCCTTCCATTCTGGCCAACCTTCTTTCTCGCTTAATCCTAGCAGCTCTCTGGTAATCATCTTTCTTAGGCTTAAAGCCAAGCCCAAACCTCTGATCAACAGCCTTAATTTTCATTATGTTGACTCTCTTGAGATTTCCAGCAATTGGATCATTCTGGAATGGTAGCCCATGTTTCAAAAAGCACTTAGCTATCATTCAGGCAGTATCAGAAATCATTGGTCTTCTTAACACCGTATTCTCTGGTACCCATTCAGTGTTCACAACCTTGAAGGCATGGAGATTTCCATATTTGCAATCTTCTGCTTCAATATAAGGGACCGACACATTCCTTATCATGGACAAGGTTTCTTCTGCCTTAACTTTTACTAGAGTACCATTGATAATATACTTCAAACATTGGTGTAGAGATGATGTCACAGCCCCAGCGACGTGTATCCGTGGCCTTCCCAATAACATGTTATACGAAGGATGGATGTCCATCACTTGTAATGTTATCAGAAACATCTGAGGCCCTATAAACACTTCAATGTCAATGGTCCCTATCACCTGTCTAGGGGAACCATCATATGCTCTCGCTGTCATCGTGCTTGGTCTCATGTAAGTAACATCAATTGGCATCTCATCTAATATATGCCTTGGTAGCACATTCAACGCTGAACCATTATCCACAAGCACTTTACCGATCAAATAGTCCTTACATTTCACGGTGATGTACAAAGGCTTGTTATACCCAGTCCCTTCCAGGCCTAGCTCATCTTTTGTGAAGTATAAGTAATTGGATGCTTGAATTCTTCCCACCAAATGTTCCATCGTATCTTGAGTAATATCCTGCGTCACATATGCTTCATTCAACACCTTTTGCAATGCCTTACAGTGTAACTCAGAACTCAAGATAAGTGATATTAAAGAGATTCTAGCAGGAGTTTTCTTTAACTGATCCACCACACTATACTCACTATGCTTCATCAACTTTAGAAATTCATTAGACTCATCTTCACTTATAGGTTTGTTCACTTCCATGCCTTTAAAAGCATCAACTATTTCTTTTCCTTTAGCTTTCCTCTGCCTCTCTAATTTTTCTAGTGTAAAACACCGACCACTTCGAGTTAAACCACCAATTTCAGGGTGAAAGATGGGAGTAGGGTTCTTAATGTTGAAAGAATACCCATAATTGTAAGGCATTGAGCCATAACTTTCACTGTTTGTGCATACAGGCTTGGTCAAGATTAGTTTTGGTGGACCACCCACAGTTGGTTGGAGTCTACAAACTTCCATTTTTATCTCCTGACGGCCTATCATCCCAACTTCACTGCTCTCTTCTTCACTCTCTATCCTTAACATGCCGAAAGTCAGCAACCTTTTCACTTCTTGGTGAAATTCTTCACAATCATCAATGTGATGTCCCACCTTGCAATGAAACTTACAGTAATTATTTTTATTCATCACTGGTTCAAACTCAGATAAATATCCAGACTGTACCAGAATATCATACAGTCTTTCCATGGAAACCTTCAAAACTCTTTCCTTCTTACCCTCAATTCCTACAACATTCACTCCTCCAGTGCTTGCAGCATGATTGGGCAAAGGATTGGACTTCACATTCGGTGCATCATCAAAAGTTATCCATCCAACCTTTATCAATTGCAGAAGCTTGTTTTAAATGCATTACAACTTTCAATGTTATGCCCAGTAACGCCAGCATGATATTCACATTTCAGATTTGGCTTATACCAATTTGGGTATGGAGGTTGCAGTGGGGTTAAGGGAACGGGAGCTACTTGCCCAATACTCAACAACTTTGAGTACATTTCTCCCAAAGGAAGTGGTAATGGTGGCTATCGTTCTTGGGTTCTTTGAAAATTCCTTATTGGAGGATTAACGATCTGGTTACTTTGTTGGTCATGTGGTTGATTTTGTTGGTTGGTAGGGAAAGGTTTAGTGAAGTTTACACTTGCAACTTGTTGGGTAGGCATTTGGAAGTTATAATGATGGTAATTTGTTTTCTTACCCTTATACACTCCTTCCACGTTGTTCACCTCGAAATCCTTCTTTTTCCAGTAAAGCCTTTCTTCTCAGTAGGCTCTGACATTCTCCCCGCTCTTATCGCTTGTTCTATTCTCTCAGCGATAGTTACAGCATCATAGAAATGCTGAGCTGAACTACCCACCAGGTGTTCAAAGTAGGGAGATTTAAAAGTGTTAGAAAAAAGAGTGACCATTTCTTTTTCTAACAAAGAGGGTTGCACATGAGATGCTTTTTCACGCCATCTCAAAGAGTATTCTCTTACAGTCTCTTTGCTGCCCTTCTCCATGGCTAACAAGCTTGACCTGTCCGGGGCTACATCCATGTTGAATTTATATTGCTCCACAAAGGCTTTTACCAAATCTTTCCACTTTCTTATCTTAGTATTATCCAGCCTTATATACCAACTTAATGCCGATCCAGAAAGACTGTCTTGAAAGAAATGGATGAGAAGTTTCTCATCATTCACTACTTCTACACCATCTTATTGCAGTAAGATTTAAGATGAGTGATTGGGCATTCAGTTCCAGTGTACTTGATGAATTCTGGTACCCTAAATTCTTTGGGTACAACTACATTTTGAACTAAACACATTTCTGCAGCATAAACAGGATCATATAAGTCTGCCCCTTCGATTGCCTTCAATCTTTCTTCCAGAACGGTCAATTTATCATAATCGACATTTTCATAAAATTTCATCCTTTATGGGTCATCGGTTGCCAGGTTTACAGTAATTGGCACTTGTGCTGGTAGAACATTGGCAGTGAACTATTGTTCAAATGAAGAGGGATTTGCCCCTAAATTTTGAGACGTGGACACAAAAGGAGCTGCTGGTATAGATATAGATGGAGTTGAACTATTGTTCAAATGAACTATTTTTCATTGGCAGTGAACTATTGTTCAAATGAACTATTTTTCATGTTCTCCAACTCTCTTTGATAATGAGCCTCTAGGTGGGCCCTTTCTTCGTTCTCCATTTTCTTCCTTCGTAATCGAGTGTAATGAATTTTGTGGTCTTTTGGGGGACCTATATTTCAACCTGAATGAATGCAAGTAAACTAAATGAAATGCATAAATGGATGCAAAATGCCATATGGTTTATGCATGCTTGTTATTGGTTTCAAATTTTCTTTTAACTTATGATAAGGAACAAACTAGATCAGATTCTCTTAAAAAAAGTTCTCACTGAGGACTCCAAACCTACAGGGACTTGAATCGATTTAGGGGAGAAATTTGATGCCATAAATCAGAATCAAAATAAGCATTTCTCATTATTTTACAATATTACAATCACAACAGACTCAATCTTTCCAAAGCCTTGGACCGTCATATGCTGAGATCTCATTAATTCCATCTCTGATCAACCCAAAAAACCGATGGAATTCATTTCTAGTCATTGGCTCACCGTCTGCTATTTGTTGGGCTATGCCTCTTAATCCTAAAGCATAATTCTTGGCATCATCTGCTTGTATATGATAGCGCATAGCTTCAGAAGCCCAACATTATGCTTCTCTTTCTGCATTTTCTTTTTCTGATGATAAGGTTTGCTTAATAGAAAGCAAATGATCTACCCGCTCATCTAAATTGGCAATTATTATATCTTGACTTCGGCACTGCTCCTGGAGTGATTCATTTGTCTCTTCCAACTTCAATACCATTTCCTAAGCTTTTGATGCTCTTCCAACCCATCTCTTCATGCTAACATCTTGCCTCTTCTTATCCTCTGACAAAAGTACATATTTTTCTTGTAGTTGCTGGAACTTAAGTTGATGCTGTTGTAGTTGAGCTAACAAATCATCCTTTTCTTTTCTTGTGGTAGCCAAAGCTTTTTCTTGAGTGATTAGAGTAGATTCTAACCTTCTTCTTTTAGCCCCTAACTCTTCCACTTCAGCATTCAAACTTAGGTTGTAAGATTCTTTTTGGGCGCGAACTTCTTCGTATATGTCTTCAGCAGACTGAAACAAAGACCTCGGTGGCCCTTCAAAAAGAGGAACTCTGTACCCTTTCTCTCTCATCTTTTTCCATATCGGATACCCTTTAGTTGTTTTTCCTTCTACTCTCTTAGCAGAAGTAACCCTACCAGGATGTTTCCATGCCTTCTTCACTGACTCTAATAATTTCTTCGAGGTCTTGAAATCTTCATAAAATGTTGCCAGTTCGGTAGTCCTTGGAATAAACTGCTCAAATCCAAACTGTCGCAAAACCATGTTGGGACAATAACTAATACAGCAGCAGGCTCCTATCAATGGAACCCATAGGTACTCACCACAATATGCCAGATAAGATTTGAAGTAAGAGTATCGACTCCTCCATTGAAACTGAGATTTACTTAAACTTCGAAACATTGATTCCCATGTGGATCTTCCTACTTCATGCAAATGTTTTTTAGTGAAATTCTCCAGCTTAGAATAAAGATGCCATGGGGTACCAATCAAACCTGAAATCTTCCCCTCAATCATATGACTCACAGTCCAGACAAACAACAACTGCAAACAACATCTTAAACGACCCCTTCCAGCTTTTCTACAATAATTTAAGGATGAGAAGGTTTCTGCTAATATTGCTGCAGCAGGGTTGATTTTAAGGGTCACCACACATTTAAAAACATTAACAGCCTCAAAATCGATCATTCCCTCGGCAGATGGGAAAAGAACTGAACCTTATATGCCTAAGGCCAAAATTCTCAGTCGAATTTCATTGCTTTCATCGTGTAGTCTCCTATTGAATATGGCTTCTAGTATATTCCAAAACCAACCCTGTCTATTTCCTTGTTTAGTCGCCTATGATTTTGCTAGTTGACAGTCTATCTGAGCAATCCAAGCGAAATTAGAAGGTGCATGCTCTGTATGTGTGTAAAAGTACACCTTTTCTGACTTGGGACAATCTAACCGGGAATCGTACTCCTCGATAGTAGGAGTCATATCCACGGTATCTGTCATAACCCAATTATGGGTTATTCCCCAAAAATAAATTTCTTTTTTCAAAATAAAAATCAAAAAAATAAAATAAAGGCTGATAACGTGGAGAGAGCAGACTAGGAAATCAAGCTGCAATTTTTAGAGGAATTTCAAGACCTAATTGTACCCCATTATGACCAAAAATGGAGAAACAAAATGCAAAGACTAGGTCAAATGAAATGATTATTGGACGAATTTGCATAAAAATTAAGTCCAAGGACATAATTAAATTTTTAATAGGCCAATTTGATTTAATCATGGGCCAAATTGAATTTTTAATCATGTTTAAGAATTAATTTGGGTCCAATTAAAGGATTTAATTAAGTGCAAGGACTTAATTATACTTTAAATGTGCTAAATTAATTTTATTTTGGGTTTAATTAGTGAAAAATTAAGTCCAAGGACATAATTAAATTTTTAATAGGCCAATTTAATTTAATCATGGGCCAAATTGAATTTTTAATTATGTTTAAGAATTAATTTGGGTCCAATTAAATGATTTAGTTAAGTGCAAGGACTTAATTATACTTTAAATGGGTCAAATTAATTTTATTTGGGGCTTAATTGGTGAAAACTTAAGTTTGGAAGCTTAATTTGGGCTTAATTGAGAATATTGGAATTTTAAGAGACCAAATTTAATTTTTACCAAGTTAATTGATTGAAATCAGGGGCCAAATTGAAAAACAATTGAAGTTTTGGGGTCAATTAGGGTTTAATTAACAAAATCCAAAGACAAGGACCAATCTGCAAAAGGTGCCAAACTATAAAGGTCTAACTGACAACATCCGAGGGTCAAATTGAAAGCAATTGCAAGCTGGAGGACTAAATTGAAAACCGGCAAAATCCCTAATTTTCTATCCAAAACGGTGTTGTTTTCATGTTAAAAAAAAGGGGGGGGGGGAAGGAACCGGGCGACGCGAAGCTTCCCGAGAGGCTGCTTTCCAGGCGCTGTTTCTCACTCGTCTGGCCCCCAAATCCGACGACGAATGCACCGACATGTCCACCTGAAAGCCCTTTATCCCGTGGAGTGGTCCGGTCGGTTTGAAAATCTTGGAAAAGGCTCCGTATATTGGCCTAAAGTGGCACCCTCGGGCAGTCTGCAGCCTTGGATTGCCAAATTTGGCAGTTCGAGGTGCACACTTTGAACCAACGGTTTGTATCCCTCGAGTCGAATCAAGGGCTGAGACTTTTTCCTGGTTGAATACCAGATTACCCTCTTTCCATCCCTATAAATAGGAGCCAATTTCGTGCTCAGGAGGAGGAGAAATTGGGCTCCAAATATCGCAAAAAAACAGCCTCCCCCTGTTTCTATTTTTCTTATTTCCCCGTCAGCCTTCTACAACTCACTCCACCCCTTTTACAGCTGCTTTCTCCGGCGAGATAATTAACAAACCCAGCCTATACATCACCACGAACACGAGCTCCACCATAGGAATCCAACCGGCCACCAAGAAGCCACCGTGAACCTCTCTTTCTTCTCCGTCCAGCGTGTCTCTCTCCTCTGCAAACTTCGTCTCCCTACACAGTAGTAACTTCGGCGGCCAAGCTCTTCACCAACGCTGCCACCAGCTCGTCTTCCACCCTCTCCACCACACTTATCCCTCTCCACCGAAAGCTCCTCCTTTTTCCTCCACGGCGGCAGCAGCCAATCAACACCCCTATTTTCGTTTTCTTCCTTCTCCAGTACCGGCAGCAGCAGCACCAAGCTCTCCATCAACGCCGCCCCAACCTCTCGTCATCCAAAAGTTCTTGGGCCGGCCCAGCCCACATTTAATATTATATAATATTATATTATTTTATAATATTATTTTAAATTAAAAAAATTCCAAAAATTTCCAAAAAAATTTCAAAAATCATTTTAAAAAATTTGTGATGTTCTCAAATATTTTTCTATCCATTTTGCACAATATCGAATTGTATATTTACACTGCAAAATACAAATCCGGTATTAAAATACCCGGTTTTCTATGAAATATTTAAAAAAAAATGCAAAAACATTTTCAAAAGGAAAAAAAATATTTCATTGCATACGGCCAAATCCTAAAATTTTTCCAAGCATATTTTTTGAAAAAACAAAAATTGCATCTTTTTCATGTTTTTTTAAAATGGATATCGTAACCAGATTATGATTGTCCATTAGGATTTGGCCAAAATATCAAAAACCTTTTTCCAACCTTTTTTTTCTAGGATCCGGATGTAGACTTTAATATTTGTGGGGTGTAAAATTATGCGATAATGTATATCCTCGGGTATTAAAGATACAAGGTGTAAATAAAAGCAATTTTAAAATTAAGACTTTAGAATGGTTAGGATTTAACCGAATAAGGTAAAAACTTCCTTACGAGGGGAGATCTGCCTTGAACCTTAGAAAAGACCAGCGAATAGAAACTCGACCTAGAAAAGCAATCAAACAATAATGCAGCTTGCCTTAGGTAGGGTGCACTGAGGGTGATGCGTCTTCCCCTTGCACAACCAGTCCCTTACTCAGACTCTCGCAGACCATAGGTTCCTAGTGACCATAATACTAGGTGGCGACTCCAACAAACCAAGCAAAACACAAATAATAAAAAATCGCTAGCGGAAGCCGCGCGGATTTTGAAGTGCGACAGTATCAAAACTGAAACACCGATATTCTAGATCCCAGAACCCTATCATGGCTTGAAAACAAGCATGTTGGACCCTAATTTTCAGTAAATGTGATAGATCCCCATATTGTTTCTGAAATCAATTTGATCATGAGAGGATAACTTTTCCCAACAATCTAGCAACTGTCCTATTCCAAGTGGCATGTCATCTAATTTGACATGCTCTGGCAACTGAGACTCAAACTTTGATGGCAAACAATCCCCTTCATCATGTTGGTTCAATTCTGATCTGGTCAAAAATTTCTCAATAGTAATGGATTTTTCCATCTCACACTTCCTGTAAGGATCGGTGGAGATATAATGAGAATGTGAAATGTATATGTTAATGCATTGACATTTGTTTTTGTCCTGAAAGGTATATCCTAGTTGATAGGATCTAGCTCATAAGATTTGGCTCGGTTTATTCTATCCCAAAAGATATTTTTTGGTTCTTAGATTGCCTGAATTACCCATGGGGTAGTCGGCCTCTTAACCTTATACAACATGAGTATGGGAAGAAAATTCCACAATACCCGTTGCATAGGGTGAGTTACAATCCAAGCGAAAGTCCAAATGAGCATCAGTGGACATAAGTCACACTTCCCACCTGAATCTTTCTTTTCTAATCTTAAAAAGGACAAGCTCGGGTCAAGAGCTTTTATGGCTTCACCATGAAGTGTGTGAATACACAAATAAATAACATGCATGCATGTGCAATCTAAAAAAATTGAAATGATTTACAATTGATATTGCATAAAATAAATAGTGCAAATAAAATAAATACTAAAAAAAATAGCAATAACAAAAACAAATGAAAAGCACGCGCAAGCAATTGGTTCAACCCATGTCCCTAGTGGAGTCGCCATTCTGTCGATAATTCACGCCTACTGTTCACACAGGAACAGTAGGCGTGAATTATAATTCACGTCCTACTGTTCATGCAGGACGTGAATTATATATGTATATATATATATGTGTGTGTGTGTGTGTGTGTGTGTGTGTGTTTATTATAATTTTTTAAAAAAATAAAAAAATGAAAAACCCCAAAATCATTTTTAAAAAAATGTGATTTTCTCTTACGAACGTTGTTTGTCGACACGTCAATATTTTAGACGAGTTTCCTATTTTTAGGAACTGATGTCATTTTTTTAACGCATCTCCTATGAACGATGTTTGTCGACACGTCTCTTTTTATAGAAAAGGACCGATGTCAAATAAAAAAGTTTAAATACCAAACAAATATGGATTATGTCTATAAATTTTGTTTTTTTTTGTAACTCAAACGCAATTCTCCTTTTTAGGGTTCAACGTCGATATTTTAGACAAGTCTTCTATTTTTAGGGACTAATGTCATTTTTTTAACACGTCTCCTATTTTTAGGGACTGACATTAACTATTTTAAAAAAGGAAATTGCAAATAAGCTCGAAATATAATTTTAGACAAGTCTTCTATTTTTAGGGACTGATGTCATTTTTTTAACGCGTCTCCTATTTTTAGGGACCGACGTTAACTATTTAAAAAAACAAAATTGCAAATAAGCTCGAAATATAATAACATTTAAATCAAATAAAAAACACACAAGTAAGGGTAACCTTTCTTTTGAAAGGATGTTTTAAGGGTAGTGTCTACCTTCCATTAATCATAACTAACCCAGTACCCGAATCTCTGGAACCAGTGTTTAATTTGGGATTTCTAGTTCCCTCAAATTACTAGATGGCGACTCCAATAAATTTTCATTTCCCCAATAAAAATAAAAAAATCTTTTTGTTAAATAAACAAAAATAAGCGGAGCTGTCGCCCGACGTCATGTATCGACAATTAGAATATTTGAAAAAAAAATATTGTTTATGTGCCGATCATAGATCTAGAAATCAGGTCGTTATAAATCAAGATGGAATATTCAATTGCATCTTAGGATGAGTACAAGTGGACTAATTTAAATTGCCACTCTGGAAGGGAAATGAAGTATTTGTCATGATAATTAGAATATTTGAAAAAACAAATCTTGTTTATGTGCCGATCATAGATCTAGAAATCAGGTCGTTATAAATCAAGATGGAATATCTTAGGATGAGTAATTGTGGACTGATTTAAATTGCCATTTTAGAAGGGAAATGAAGTATTTGTCATGATTATTAGAATATTTAGAAAAAAAATCTTGTCCATGTACTGATCATAGATCAAAAAATCGGGTCGTTATAAATCAAGATGGAATATTCAATTGCATCTTAGGATGAGTATTTTTGGACTAATTTAAATTGCCATTATAAAAGGAAAATGAAGTATTTGTCAAAATTATTAGAATATTTGTGTTGGCGTTTCAGCTATGGACCCATTTTGATGACATTTGTTTTTTTAATGAAATACAAGAGATATATTATTTTGCACCTGTGCTTAATAAATTTATTATATTCCATGATTAAAAAAAATACGAGACTCTGCATTGGGTGATCATCCTTCAACCATTTTTATATTATTTTCTTGTTTTTTCTCCTAGTTTTTCATTTCTTGTGTTAAACAACAAATCCAACTCTAATTATTTTAGGTTTTATCTATGATGTGAAATCCGAACTTTACAATTAATAATAGCTAGCTTGTATCCCACCATTCCATGACTCCTGATTATTAAGAGATGAAGATTATTTGTATACTCCCAATCCTTGACTTGGATATTAAGTTAGTTTAGATTCTCATAAATTTGAAATTTTAAAGCAGGATGTTTTTTATATACCGGTCATGAATCTAGAAATTAGATTGTGATAAATTAAGTTGAAATATTCAATTGCGTTTTAGAGGAGTATTTGTAAACTAATTTAAATTGCAATTCTAAAAGGAAAATGAAATATTTGTCATGATTATTAAAATACTTGTGTTAGGGTTTCAGCTATGAACCCATTCTGATAACTTTTTTATATATATTTTTATGAAATACAGAGATATATTATGTGCTTCAAAAATATTATTATATTCCATGATTAAAAAAATGTGAGACTCTGCATTGGGTGATCATCCTTCAATGCGTTTTTATATTATTTTCTTGCGAATTATTTTTACTAACTGTGCTATTTCAAAATAAACATTTATATAAAAAGGCAGAAAATTTAATTTCTTTTTGAGAGGTGTAGACTAGGGGTATGAGTGTTACTCTTGCATAAGAGTTTGTACCAAGTGGCAAGTTTCTTTTGGACAGGTACAAGTAAGAAGATTGAATATTCAATTGCGTCCTAAGCGGGATTGAACAATAGTATAGTTTACTTCTTTTTCTTCTTCTTGTTTTTTTTTTTTTTTTTTTTGTGGTAATAATCGAATTTTAATAAAAAGAAGCTAAATAGCCCGATGTTCAAGCTTTTTGAAACGATACTGACAATCCTTCCAATGCTATATCAAATTTTAACTAGAATAAACATTAAACTTTGATATTTCTCTAATTAACTTCTTGATTTTATTAATGAAACTAATTTTAAATTTAAATAAATTCTCAAACTTATCAATTCTTCAATTAAACTTTTAATTTGATTAATTAAACTAATCCAAAATTTAATTAAGTTTTCAAACTTTCAATTTATATCTATTAACTCAAATTTTAATTATTATTTTTTCATTATCAATTTTTTACAAAGTAAGAAATTTTTTAAAAACATTAAGATAAAATAAAAAAATCAAAAAAATTGAGTTATAACAACCACATATATCATGATTCCAGGTCCGAAATTTATGTGCCAACGAACTCAATTTCTTAACCAGAGCGAAACTTCATCAAGCAGGTCATTATCCAAAGCAGGAGGTACAACGAACGCCAGCACCAAGTTCTTCAATCAAATGTGCACTTGTGACAAATAAGAAAGCAATGCTTACATGATTCGATCAAAATTGATTGATTAACATTATTTTAATCATCTTGTCTAAACACTCTAGAGCTTGGATATTTCCATCGGTGAAACCGTCGGTCTTTCTGTTGGTAAAGTAGACACGTCACCGTACGGATCAACCATTTCAAATCCATCAGTTATTCTGTCGGTATGTTTAACGGTGAACCGGTCACGTCATTGTACGGGCCTGTTGTTTTGAATCCGTCCGTGATTTTGTTGGAAAAAACCTCCTCGCCAAAATCTCCACGCCAGCGACCCGCCTTTTTTGTTTAATTCTAAACTTTTCGTCTGTAATTCGGTCAGCCATTACCCGTCGACAGTTACCGACCGAATTACGAACAGAAAAATTCTGTCGGTAATTTCGACCTCAAATTGCCGACAGAAATATTCCGTCGGTAAATTTGTTGGTATTAAGCGAATTTCTGGTAGTGTGGTCATGATCGAAAATTTCTTGTGCCGACAGTTGCGTCTGAATATCAAAATAATTTTGAACAGATTTTATTTTGTTTGTAGAAATTCATCTCTCTCTATCAGCAGCCTAGCCTCTGTTTAACATGATCCACGGAAAATAGTCCTAATTCTAAAATTATTTTTAAAATTATCAGCAGTACGTGTAGACTAATACGAGGATTATTGTATAATTTTTCATTTTCATTTCGTGAACATTTTGTGTGACAATCAACATTAATCAAGATGGAATATTCAATTGCGTCACAGAAGGAGTACGTGTAGATTAATTTAAATTGTCATTCTAGAATACTTGTGTTGGGTTTTCAACTACGTACGGACCCATTCTCGGATGATTTTTGTTTATGAAATATAAGAAATATATTATTTTGCACCATTATGTGCTTAATAAAATTATTATATTCCATGATGAAAAAAGAAATACAAGGCTCTGCATTGGTGATCATCGTTCAAGGATTTTTTATATTATTTTCTTGTTTTTTCTCCTAGTTTTTCAATTAATAATAGCTAGCTTGTACCCCACCGTTCCATGTACTCCTGATTATTAAGAGATGAAGACTATTTGTATACTCCCAATCCTTGACTTGGATGTTAATAGCGTTATTACTTTTATATTTTAAAAATGTTTTAAAAAAAATTATTATTGTTATTTATATTTTTAGATTGATTTGGTGTATTGATGTCAAAAATAAATTTTAAAATATAAAATAATATTATTTTAATGTATTTAAAAAAAACACTTTAAAAAATAATCATTGTTACAATCACTACAACATTTAATAATTTTATCGGCGGAATTTTTTTGTCGGCGTGAGATTACGATTCTGTCTGTGAAAATTTTACTGACTAATTTACCAATGGAATCCATCCATTGAAATAACATTCGTTGATAGTTTCATCATTTGTCACTAATTCTGTCGGTAAAAAAAACCGATAGTTCTACATACAGAAAACACAAGTTAGAAAAACAAAATTCACTTAATTTCACCAGTATTTCGCTTGAAAAAATTGACATATAACCAAAAAAATTGGAATGACAATATTTACATGCATGGTTAGCCTTCAGACGAGAGCCATGGATGAAAACTTGTAGAAAGAAAATTAGGAGCATTGGCCACCAGTGAGCTGTAGATATTCAAGTCAATCACAAGTCATCCCACTACAAGACTTTAGGATAGGGCCAATAATTGAAAGCAATAAAGATTCTGTTGGCAATTAAATATATATTGATGGTACAATTTTACGATGTTGAACACCATTGCTTTTGTTGGCAAAAGAAAAGGCAAAGAAACAGCTCTTAAAGAAAAATGCAAATTAAGCAAAGCAGAACAATCCAACAAACTTACAGCTCAGAGAGTGATTTGTGACTATTAGTCTGGCTGCCATTCTACAGCCATTGGTGAAAACAATCAAGCAGAAAATAGACTGCTCTGGCGCCCTTTTCTTCTTTTTATTTTATTATTATTTCTTTCTTCTTCTTTTTTTACATTAGGGCAATTTTCTTAGAATCTCTGACAATTATGTTTCCGGAACAGTTTGTAGGATATGAGCCTAACCCCACAAATTGAGGTGACTTAAAAATAACATTCGTATGCTCAAAATAAAAAAAGGAAAAAACAAAACATTTCCATTACATGATATGCAAGATGGAAAGCACAGTTGGGGGTAGAGGGTTAAGCAGTTGTTGGAGTCATCCTCTTTGCAAACTGTTCAACCATGCCCTTAACGAGTATGGATCAACGCAATGTGCGGCAGATTAAATAAAATAAAATAAAATCCAAGTCTTCCCATTTCAATTTCTCTTAGCAAAAAATCATCAATTATAGCCCCTCCCCAACTGAAATAGCAAGTTGATGGATCACCTCTTCTGGAACAATTGGAGAAGCACACTCTCTGGAAAGCTACTAGCAACACCAAGCCATGCACAGCAATGCTGAGGACGTCCTTCTGGTCCAAACATGGTGTTCCGAAAGACCTACCATGGAAAAAGATGCATGGTTAGTTATAACAAGGAGCCCGTGAGGAAAAGAGTAACCCCAAGCAAAATAATTGTGGAAACGAAAAGCAACAGAGCATGCTGCCTAGAAAGTCCAACAATACCCAATTGAGTATTTTGAGGAGCCCAGCCTTCATGACTTGAAATTATAAACTAAATAAGCCAGGAACTCACTACAGTAAGGTGCTGATGGTAGAAATACAGCTTTTTTAGAGTTCCATGCTTTGATAATTGCGACTCTAATTCATCAACGCATCTTCAATTGAAAGAGATTCCTGTATGATGTTCTGTAGATTTCAACAGCATTCAATTTGAATTTGGATTTTCCATGTGAACAAGGTAACCTCCTGAATACAGTACAGCAGATAATGAAATTGAGATGCTGTTTGGAGAAAAGAGGGAGCCTATGCCCATAGGCTTCATAAGAACCTCAGAATCATGATGGTACCGTACTATTTTCACATTGTTTCCTGAGAAAAGAAGGAACCTATGCCCATAGGCTTCATTTTTTACTCAGATCTTGAAACTGTCATCTAACATTAACTATTGGTCTAGCACATGGTTCAAAGTCTCAAAGGAAACCCAGACAACATTAAGTGGTATAATGTGCCTAACTCCCATACATTAAGTGGTAGAGCATTTGCCATTTAGCTCAAAGTTTAAGCTACTCGGTACAAGGCCACTTCATAAAGCCACACCAAACACAAACACAATCAAAGTGGATTTTCTATGCTACCACAACAAACTTCACTCTCGCAAACTGGTGCCTCTGTGAGTCATGGAAACATACTTAAAAGCCAAGCATAAATGCAAGAGTAATGATTTGTAAAATGAATATGTAACGAATAGAAACATAAAATAAACAACCATAAAGTTTACTAAATTACCACTACTGCCATTGTGTCCATTCTTTATAAATTTGTTAAAAAATTTTCCTTAAACATAGCGTTACTCTGAATGCAATACCGCTGACTTCACCATGGTTTCTTTCAAGTCAGAGCTAAGAGGACCAACAGAGATTATCATTCTGTTGGTTTCCTTCAAACAATACCCCCGGATTACCTTCTTTCAACTGTCCCAATCATGTATGTCTTTTAAATACAAATGAGAAATCCTTGAGTGATGGTGAAATTTCTTGACATTATAGCGATAAGCACTTGAAAAATCACAAGTGCATAAAATCTTATCATACTCAGTGATACTAATTTAATGCATTTAAGAGAAATTTCTTTTTCATAGGATTTGAGTTAGATAATCAAGTTTAGGAGTAACCATCTAAGTTTGTGTTTGATATTGCGATGATATTATTTTAAAAAAATTACTTGAAAATATATTACAATAATATTTTTTCTTGATTTTTTTTATTTTGTACACTAGCATATAAATTTATCGAAAAACAATAAAAAAACATAAATTTAATGTTTTTTTAAATGAAATATATTTTTAAAATAAACTAAAAAAAAATTACTATATTCCCAAACACTCATTCCATCCTAATTTTTTCCTTTTTATAATGGATTAAATTGAGATATTGACACAAAAACAAAACTTGCTTACATCTAAACTATCCAAATTGGATTGTGTTTTCAATTATATTTGATTGATTGAAATGTTATCTTACAATATATATTTATAATTTTTTTAAGTTTAAATTCAAATTAATTAATAAAACTCAACAAGTAAACTAGATAATCTCATCTGAATCAGTATTTATTTATGTTGATCTACACGATGTGCCTTTTCTCCAACTGCTATAATTCTTTTGGAAAAAGAATTGGAGTCTGTCGACATTGTATGTATGGTGGTTTAGGCTAACACAGAGAAATTGTTTTGTTAATATATATAAAGAGAAGAGCAACACGTGTGGAAAATGGGCAGAAAATAAAAAAGAAACTACAAAGACAAGAATGGTGCTTTAGACAAGGTTAAAATAGAGCTGAGAGGCCAACCGTGGAGAACAAAGACCTATGATGATTTTATTTGCCGTCTGATTCTTCTGTTTCGTGCATGGAATTTGTACATTCTTGCATTAATCTATCGCTTATGTAATTATATTTGTTGGGTTTTGCTGGTTTTGAACACGTTCTGTACATGCTCAAGACGGAGAAAAAAAAAACAAACTATTGGTGAACAGGAACACATGAACTACTTTGGTTAACGTTTGGGTACAAAATAAACATAGTTAATAATGCTATATTTTATATAAAAAAATCCATCTGTTTTTAGATTTAATTATTAATAGAATGAAACTAATTTCTTAATATATTATTAATGATAAACTAATTTCAAATAAACACATTTTTATTAAATTCAAAATTCAATTGAGAATGAGTTTTGAGTTACAAGTGGCATATATTAACTTGATTTAATTTGAAATTTTATTTTCTTAAAAAAATTAAAATAATATTATTTTCAATTTATTTTTTCAAAAAAAAGTTACGAGGTTTTTTACATAGTCACATTAATTTAATTGTTTTTTATTTTCTTATAAAATCTAGACTTGCTACACTACAAGATTTAACAGTTTTACCGACGGAATTTTTCCATCGGCGTAAGACACATACTCCATCGGTAATTAATTTACCGACGAAATCACCGACGGATAATTTCCGTCGGTGAATCTTTTGTCGGTAATTTTTTGTCCGTCGCTAAATCCGTCGGTAATAATATTACCGACGGATTTACTGGCGGAACAGACACGTCGGTAAATTTTTTTTTATTACAGACGGATTTACCAACGGATTTACCTACGGAAATTTCCGTCGGTAAATCCGTCGGTAATTATTTAAAAACATTTAAAAAAAAATTCATTTTATAAAATTATAAAATAATTAAATTAACATAAATCAACATTGTATAATATATACTCAAAATGCTTGGAAAAAAGAATAAGAAAATCAACTCAAAAAAATAAAACAAAAAAATTAATTCAACTAAAAAAATTCATATGAAAAAAATGAAGTTGCAATTGCTAAAAATTTAAAAATCCTATAAATGAATCAACTAAAAATTGATCTCATATGAAAAAAAAATCTCACAACAACATTTATACAATTATTATAAACAAAATCAATTAAAATTAAATAAAAAACAAATATAGTGAAAAAAATCATGAAAAAATAAGAAAAAAGAAAAATCTTACCTTAATATACTTGCAAGTGAAGCTAAGGAAAAAAAAATTCGTAAAGCATATTAATTAAAAAAAACTAAGAGGATAAAAGAAGAAAGAAGAAGAAGACATACCCGAGCATGGAGGAAAAGAGAAGGAGATGAGGAGAGAAAAGAAGAGAAAGAAATAGATATTGATGTTTTTTACATGTAGTGAAGAAGAAGAAGAAGAACAAGAAGAAGAAGAAGTAGAAGAAGAAGAAGAAGAAGAAGAAGAAGAAGAAGACGAAATCACCGACGGATAATTTCCGTCTCTTGTGAAATAAGCGGATTCGGGTTTTTTATTGGGGCGCGTTACCGACGGATAATTTAATATTAATATTTTTTAATTATTCCGTCGGTAATGCCGTCGGTAATATTTAATTTAAATTTTCAATTTCGTAAAAAGTTTTCAGAAACCGCCAAAAATTACCGATGATTTTTCAATCCGTCGGTGATTCCGTCTGTAATAATTAAATGAAAATTTTAAATCAATTGAATTTTTTCAGAAAACCGCCAAAACACACCGACGAATTTTCAATCCGTCGGTGATTTTGTCCGTAAAGTAAAACAATTAACAGTGCAATTGGAAGATGAACAATTCTGGAGCTCTTTGGAAAATACCGACGGAATTTTCCGTCGGTAATTCCCTTTGTAATTGACATGATGAACAGTGTTCACATTTTACCGACGGATTTCCCGACGGAATTACCGACGGATTAATTCCGTCGGTAATTCCGTTGGTAAAAAATGACACGTAGTCATTTTTTTTTGCTTTGTTTTAATTTTTTTTCCCACGGTAATTCCCTCGGTATTTCCGTTTGTATTTATTGATTTTCTGGTAGTGCTAGATTATGGGGCGAGGAGAATGCTATGGCAATGTCTGAAAGAAGCAAAGGGTTTCGTTTTAGAGGCCTAGTTTTGAAAATGGCTAAGCTTCTCAGCCTAATGCCTTGTTTGTTTTCAAGAATTCATTTTCCTGAAAACCATTTTCCCCACTTTCCCATGTTTGGCAAGCATAAGGAAAAGTGGTCAAAGGAAACTCAATTCCAATTAATGGAAAAAATGAAGCTATACAGCAGGAAAGTGTTTTCCTTTCCTCATTTTAAGAAAAACACTTTCCTTTTCTTTATTAACAAAAAGTGTCTCCTGCCCAAAAAAACAAATCCCTTGGTTTGTTTAAAGACTGTCTTTCTCCCCTAACAAATAATTTACGCAGATCAATTGCAAGCATCTCTCATCTTCCAGGTAATTTTTTTTTCTCAAATATCTTTATTTATCTTATGTTTTCATCCTCTTTATTTTTAATTTGTTGTTATTATAATGGCAAAAATCAACTGTTTTCTTCTCTGGTTTTTGGTGTTCCCTGTTTCCAGTCCTCCTGTTTTTCTTTGAGATTGTGTTTCGGAAGAAAGCTTTCAGTTTGTGCTTTTCAATTGGAGTTCTGTTTCTTCCTCTTGTTTTCGGTTCCTTTGTATGCTCTCTGTTGTTCCCTTTTGTCCCCTTATGTTGCTGACCCCCCTTGGTTTTTTTTTTTGCCTTCTTGTTGCTGCCTCCTGTCCTAGGTTTTTTTTCTGGGTTCCCGTTTTATGCTGGGTTTTCCTTTTTGTTTCCCAGTGTTCTCCCCACTGGTTCGTGGCCTTCTCTCTCGTTTTCGGTTTGTTTGGTGTGTCCCTTTTCTGGGTTTATTTCTCTGTTTTTCTTTTCTGTGATTTGCTTTGTTTTTGGGTTCTGTTTTTCTTTGCAAGACTCTTATGTAATCCACGAACGAGATCGTGGGCAAGAGACATGGTGCAGTGGCCTTGAGTTGCTGGATTTTCCCTGTTGAATCTGCCGGATTTTTCTCCCCTGTTGAATCGGTCTTCAGCCAACAGATGGTGAACAGTAGGACCCAAAACGGCGTCATTTGGCAAGAAAAATGACAAATTATAGTTTGGTCCCTAGCATTTTGAAATGTATCAATTGGGTCCCTTAATCAATTAAATTTTTAATTTTACCCTTGGATTAATTTCAATTAAGTCCATGAATTTATTTAATTAATTAAATCAAAGTTTAATTAAAGTCCACAAACTTATTAATTCTTCTAATTTCATTAAATAAACTAATCCAGATTTTAACTAAATTTCCAAATTTATTAATTCTTCACCAATTTACTCTCAAATCTGATAATTTCATCCATGAACTCTAAATTTGTGTTGTTTTAAACCCCATCCTCAAATATATTTTTATCCATTCATTTTGTATTATTTATTTAAAAATTAGGTTATGACAAAAGAGGCAAAAGAAACATTTTATTGTAAGTGATTAAATATTATATATATATATATATTAGATAAACTTGAAAAAAAAATTAATTCATTAATAAATTATTTTCCAGTTCATTTTCCATAACATAAACAAACACTGGAAAGTGTTTTCCAGTTCATTTTCCATAACACTGCTAAATATCGAAAAATACTTTTCCGGAATTCACTTTTCAGGAATTTATTTTTCCCGGAATTCATTTTTCAAAAGGAAACAACTTTCCTGCAAACAAACAGAGCCTAAGATTTCCTTTTTTCCAAGTGGGCCTTCCTTGTCTTGGTTTAACTGTGAAATTCAAAGTGGGCCTAAGTTATGGCACTCACCATCAGATTTGTGAGTGACTTATAAGAATACTAAAAATTCATGAAATTTCAAATTTAATGTAAATAGCTTTTAATTGCATTGATTGAAAATTTATTTGATAGGGGTTATCATTTTAGCTTGAAAATTTAAATTTTAAAGAAATTTTGTTGGGAGTTATGAAAGTTATATTTTTTTAATGAGCTCTAATAATTTTATTTAGAATTCATGATTTGTTTTAAATTAAATCTAAAATAGATTTTTTTTTTGTGAATACATCTATGGATGGATTTATTAAAATTAAATCTAGAAATTATTTTATCTTGGATTTCAAAACAAGTTGGAAACTATTATAACAGGAAAGAATAAGAAAAACAAATTCAACTAAAAACATTAATTATATATGAAAAGAAGCTCGAGCTCAAGTTTTTTGGATATATTATTATTTGAAAATATAATTTGGAATAAATATAATATTTAGGAGGCACCGTGACATGTCTCCTAAATCCACGTGTCGTCGTCCCGATGCGCTCTAAAGCCCCTCTAAATTCTCAAAGCCAACAACGTGCTCAATCAACAAACGAGCAGAAAAATGTCCTTCTCCTTCTTTATCTCCAAACCTCTTGCCTTCCCTCAACAACCCCTATTCTCTGTAGACTGTAAGTATCTCGCTCTCACCATCTATCTCTATGTCTGTATTTGTGTCTGTGTTTGCGGATATGTGGGTGCCTGAGTGTTTTGATTTTGATGCGTAAACATGGAATATTGTTGCAGAGTCTTGGTGGGAACAAAAGGGCAAGTGGGATATGGAGAAACCATCAAGTAGTGAATAAATTAGTGGTAAGAGCAGGTCGAAAGAAGATATCTTTTGGTAAAGATTGTAGAGAAGCCTTGCAGGCAGGAATTGATAAGCTTGCTGATGCTGTTTCTCTCACTTTAGGGGCTAAAGGTAAACTGAGTTATGCTTCTTTTCCATGTTTTGTATGGATATTTTTCTTTGTTTTTTAAATTTTGGTCCTTCAAGCTTAAGTTTTACAAGACGACACATTTGTAATTGTTGTTGTTCAAATAATAAAACCACTACTTAAATAATTCCTTGTGCAACCACAAGAGGGACTAATTCTGAGAGAAAAATATCATTTTTGTTTTATTGCATGGTAAATTGTCGGTCTTTATTGATGGTGACGGTGTTAAGTCAGTAAGATGTGAAACTATGCAGGGCGTAATGTTGTTCTTGTTAAACTAATTGAGATCAAACACAAAAAGGAGGCTAGAATTCTGAATAAACTGTATATTATGAATGCATAGTCTTAACCTAATTACAAATAAAGTATATATAGGTTAAACTGAAAGTACTATTCTACCCTTAATAAATAAGACAACATAAATATTATTTAACATCTCCCCTCAAACTCACGATGCGGCAGCTACAAGCATCGAGAGTTTGCCAACTAAAAAACGAAAACGAGATATGGAATGCGCCTTGGTAAAGAAATCTGCAATCTGCAATGAAGAAGGAACAAAAGGCAAAGTAATGGTTCCATGCTTGAGATGATGACGAGTAAGATGACAATCGATTTCAATGTGCTTAGTCCGCTCATGAAAAACCGAGTTGTGAGCAATCTGAATAGAACTCTGGTTGTCACAATACATAGGAGTAGGATGGGAAAAGGAAACTCCCATATCAGCAAGTAACCAACGTAACCAAATAATCTATTTGGTAGTAGATGTCATGGCATGATATTCTGCTTTGGTGGATGATTGAGAAACAATAGATTGTTTCTTGCTCTTCCAAGAAATAAGAGAATCACCTAAAAAGATACAAAACCCGGTAACAGACTTGCGATCTGTGGGATCACTACCATGATCAGCATCAGAGTATGCACGCAACTCCAAGGAAGAGGTGGATGAAAGTAAAAGACTTTGAAAAACTATACCCCGAAGATATCGCAAAATACGAAGAACAGCTGCCCAGTGAACAGTAGTAGGAGAAGCAACAAACTGACTAACAACATGAACAGCATATGCAATATCTGGACGAGTAATGGTGAGATATACCAAACTCCCAACAATAGTGCGGTATAAAGTAGGATCTATCAAAGGTAAACCATCAGAAGAAGAGTACCTTGCGTTAACCTCAATAGGAGTATCCACAGTCTTGTTATCAGTAAGTCTAGCCCGCTCAAGAATATCTGCAACATATTTCGACTGAGAAAGAAGGTAACCTCTAGGTGAGTATGCTACCTCAATACCCAGGAAATATCGAAGATAACCCAAATCCTTCATCTCAAATCGTCTAGCCAACTCTGTCTTCAAAACTGAAATACCATCAATGTCATCACCAGTAATAATCATGTCATCAACATATAAAGACAGAATGATACGACCTGCATCAGTGCACTTAATAAAAAGAGCAGAATCATGACTGCTAGAAACAAAGCCAAGTGACGAGATCACAATAGAGAATTTCTCAAACCAAGCACGGGGTGCTTGTTTGAGACCATATAATGCTTTCTTAAGCTTACAAACATATCCAGAGTCATGTGAAATACCAGGAGGGGGTGTCATATAAACTTCTTCTTGAAGATCTCCATTCAAGAAGGCATTTTTAACATCAAGTTGAGAAATATGCCATTGACGAATCGAAGCTACGGCAATAAGAGTACGAATAGTAGTCATTTTTGCAACCGGAGCAAATGTCTCCTCATAATCCATACCGTACTGTTGAGAGTATCCTTTGGCAACCAACCTAGCTTTATATCGCTCAATAGACCCATCAGAATTAGTCTTGATCTTATACACCCAACGACAACCAGCAACACTCTTACCAGGAGGTAGAGAAACCAGATCCCAAGTATCTGTCTTATGCAATGCAGAAAGTTCCTCATCCATAGCTTGCTGCCAAAGCGGATCAAGAATTGCCTCTTTATAGGAAGAGGGCTCAACAAGACAATGAATAGAGGCTAAAAAGGAAGTAAATGATGAAGTATTAATAACAAGAATAAGCAACATCTGGTAGTTTTGTGGACTTACGAATGCGGATGGATTGACATGGAGGTGGATCCACAATCTTAGATGAAGCTTGAGGGGTTGTAGATGAGAATGGAGCTTCAGGTGTGCCAGAGAGTAAAGTACCAGTACCTGCAGAGTTATGAGTACAAATTGATCGAACATGTGGAGAGCTATCATTACCAGAATCCTCAGAAAATGGATCTATACTAATAAGATCAGATTTAGTCAGGTTATGAGTAGTGGATGGAATAGAAAAGAAATATGCTCAAGGAAGACAACATGACGAGACACATAAAGTTTCTAAGTTATTGGATCAAAACAACGATAACCCTTTTTACCTTCACCATAGCCCAAAAAGACACAAATAGCGGATTGAGAGGATAGCTTACTTCGTTCTACATGAGGACGCAAAACGAAACAAGTACAACCAAAGACTCTAAATGAGGAATAATTAGGGACATACCCATATAACTTTTCAAAAGGAGATAGACTCGAACTATGAGAAGATGGAATTGTATTAATCAAGCTTACAGCAGTAAGAACAGCTTCCCCCCAAAACTCACTAGGAACAAAAGCAGACAACAAGAGAGAACGAGCAGTTTCGACAATGTGCCTATGTTTTCTTTCAGCAACACCATTTTACTCAGGAGTATCTGTACATGAAGTTTGGTGAATGGTTCCATCTAGGGCAAGCAATTGGAAAAATTTATTAGAAGTGTATTCCCCACCTAAATCACACCTAAAGCATTTGATCACAGTAGAATATTGAGTTTTGATAAGAGCTCGAAAAGCTGCATATATCTCAAAGAATTCAGAACGATGTTTCATTAAATAAACCCAACAATAACGAGTATGATCATCAATAAAAGAGACATAATATCGAGACCCTCCTTTTGTGGCAACAGGAGAAGGTCCCCATACATCAGAATGAATCAAATCAAATGGTGAAGAAGAAACAGAAATACTTCGATTAAAAGGTAAGGCGGAAAATTTTGCCAATTTACATCCACTACAATCAGAAATGTCACAAGTTTTCAAATTTCCTAAAGCTCTTGTGGATGCCAAAAATCTCAAACGAGAAGACGAAACATGACCTAGACGGGAATGCCATAAATAAAAACTAGAAGATGAAATACTCAAACGAAAGGAAGACAAATCAATTGTAGTAGTAGCAGCGGCAGCAGCAGCAACTGGCACTTTTAACTCATCCAAAATATATAGTCCATTCTCCTTACGGCCTGTCCCAATCAGCTTCTAAGACTGCAGATCCTGTATACAACAAAAAGAACCAGAAAACATGACTAAATAATCACCAGAATCACATATTTGACCAACAGACGCAAGATTCAATTTGAGTTATGGAATAAGATAAACATTAGGGAGAGATATGTGAGGTGTGACAACAGAACCAACACCTGCTAAGGGCATTTGAGTGCCATCAGCAGTCATAACAGGAATGGAGGACAAAGGGGATACAAAGGTAAAAGATGAGGAATCTGGAGACATATGATGAGAAGCACCAGAATCCAAGACCCATTCAGAATGTGACATACCTGAGGAACTATGAGGCAACTGACCTATGGAAGAAGAAACGGACATTGCTTGTGGCTGCAAGGAGAGAAACTTCTGAAATTGCTCAGCCAAAATATTAGGATCGGTAATAGAACTCGAGGAAGCTACTGCTGCAGTATTGTGGTGTTGTGGTTTATAACCCTGAGGTGGTCTATAAGCATTAGATTGTGACTGATTGCCAGGCTTCCAAGCTTGATTCTGATGTCTCAACTTAGGACACTGAGCCTTCCAATGACCTTTCTGCTTACAGAAGCTGCACTCATCGAAGCCAACCCTTGTGTGAGACTTATTCTGATGATTAGAGAATGACCTAGAAGGTACTGCTAGTACAGAAGGATTTGAAGCAGAAAGAATTCCTTTTTCAGAATAAGACTGAAAACGTATTTCTTCAGCCAATAACTCACTGACAACAGAGTCAATAGAAGGCAGTGGAGAACGATGCAGAATTGAACCTCTAAGTCCTTCGAAATCACTGCGAAGTGCTGTTAAAAACTGTACCAATCTTTGCTGCTCTCTACGCTCAATATAGGCACCACATGCTTTTAATTCTGTTGATTCTGTAAGAGCCAATTGATCCCAAAGATCTGTCATAGCAGAATAAAACTCTCGAATACTCATATTCTTCTGATGAAGAGCTCGTATGTCATTCTCTAATTGATACTGTTTTGCAAAATTTGATTGTGTGAATAACCTTTGCAGATGATCTCAAACCTCTTTTGTTGTCTCATATTTCGCCAACTGCGTACCTATTGAATGCTCAACAGAATTGTTGATCCAAGTAATGATCTTTGCATTATTTGCTTCCCATGTATCTATCAAACCAGCATCCCCCTCCTCAATATTCTTAGGTATCACATAAGTTCCACTAACATACCCCCACATCTTCTTACCCTTAAGGAAATTTCTCATTACATAACTCCAATATGAATAGTTCTTCCCATCCAACCTCACACTCACAGATTGAAGTGAATCATCTCTTTCAGTAGCTATAATCAACAATCACAGATAACCAGAATGCAAAAGTAGCGGAAGACAAAATACTCAATTGCAGAAACTAAACAAATATCTTCTCGAAATTATACGATTACTCCCAAAACACAAAACAAATTTGCAAAAACTGAACGCAGATACCAAATTGCAGAAGCTGAAGGGAAGATGAAATACCAAAATAATTGCAGAAACTGTCGAAATACCAAAATAATTGCAGAGACTGTCGAAATACCTAATTTTGCAGAAGCGGAAGACAAAATATCACTCCAAAAAAAAGTTGGATCCGCGAAGCTGTATTTGGGATTAAGCTTTGTTCCATAAAACCAGCTCTGATACCATGTTAAACTAATTGAGATCAAACACAAAAAGGAGGCTAGAATTCTGAATAAACTGTATATTATGAATGCATAGTCTTAACCTAATTACAAATAAAGTATATATAGGTTAAACTGAAAGTACTATTCTACCCTTAATAAATAAGACAACATAAATATTAGTTAACAGTTCTTTCGGATTCAAAGACGCTAAAAGTAGTAAATGATGGTGTTACAATAGCTCGTGCTATAGAGCTTCCGGATTCAATGGAGAATATTGGGGCAATTTTAATCCAAGAGGTCATTCATGGTTGCTACATTATCCTCTCCTTAATATTTTGTTGATGTGTTATTTGATGTTGATCGATGATAAATGTGATATTGAAGTGACTTATTGCAGGTTGCTAGTAAAATGAATGATATGGCTGGAGATGGCACTACTACTGCTATTATTTTGGCTCGTGAAATGATCAAAACAGGGATGTTGGCAGTCAGTTTTGGGGCTAACCCTGTTTTTGTAAAGAAAGGAATGGATATGGCTGTCAAAGAGTTGGTCAAAGTGTTGAAGAAGAATAGTTTTCCAGTAAAAGGGAAGGATGATATAAAAGGTCTCTATGCCATCTTTATTTAAACTTTGTTCAAAACCATCATTTTGACTTGGAAACTACAATCTAGAATTTCTTCTCCTTGCAGCGGTCGCTTCAATTTCTGCTGGAAATGATGAATTTGTTGGGAACCTAATTGATGAAACTATAGAGAAGATTGGCTCTGATGGAGTAATCTCTCTTGAATCATCTTCAACCTCTGATACATTTGTGATAATAGAAGAAGGAATGAAGGTGATTAAGCTGCTAGTTCTCAATATGGTTTGAAAAATCCTGTCAGATAAATCACTGGAAAATTGGCATTACATCAAAGTTTATGTTAGAAGTTTATGATTTTATGTTATATCATTAGTCATAGTCTGAATGGTTAAACCATTTATTATCTGTAAATATTTAGGTTGGTTGAGCTTCTGCTCTTTGTACTTTCCAGGTTAACTATTTTGTTTTTTCAGTAACAGGGTAGCAATACTTGTGTAAACACTCTGCCTCCTATGAGTGGATAAATTTTTCAACTTTTTCTCTGTTTATGAAGTATGTATGTTTTCATTTCCAGTTAAGTTTGGTGTTCTTTCTCTGCAGTTTGACAAGGGTTATATGTCACCCCAATTCATCACAAACCAGGAAAAATCTTTGGTGGAGTTTGACAAGGCCAAAGTCCTTGTAACGGATCAGAAGATTGCAAATGTCCAAGAAATAGTTCCTGTGTTGGAGAAGACTACCCAACTCAGTGTCCCATTGTTAATCATTGCTGAGGATATCTCAAAGCCGGTGTTGAACAAAATGAAAGGTTTGCTCAATGTTGCTGTTGTCAAATGCCCTGGATTTGGAGATCGAAAGAAAGCATTGTTGCAAGACATTGCTCTTATGACAGGTGAACTTGCATCTTTCTTTCCAACTTAAATTGGTTATTCTAAGTTGTGCTCTATTGAAATATATTGACATATCAGTTAATGAATTATTTATCTTCCTCGTGAGTTGGGTTCGTGTTACATATGCGAGCCTTCCTATGTGTGCACTGGATGTTCTTATATGTTTGTGTATGACCCTTGCAGGTGCATAAACTTTTGAGTATATCATGTTAATTTAAGATATCCTTTGATAATTACCTAGGTCTCAAACATAAGAATCGTTACTCTCCTCAATTATAAGAACTATTAATCTCTTTCATGCACCAGAAACAATAAATGATTTACTTGGATGAACTATTAATCTCTTTCATGCACCAGAAACAATAAATGATTTACTTGGATGCTTTGTTAAGATTGTAAAATCCTTTGATCAGTATTATCGAGATTCGAAGGTACGGGACTGGTTATAGCTAGAAAAGATATTAATATCCCTAGTACACCCTACCCGAGATAAGCTACTTTACGGTTTGATATGATTTGAAAATTTAAAATATTAATTAAATTCTCAAGACTTTGATAAATCAATTATTAAATCCCAAAATATATATAAAAACTTGTTATTACATTTTAATGAAAAATACAACTTAATTTTATTTGTTCTTGAGATATTTAACCATATTTAAATTAACAATTAATTCTTTTTATCTTTTTATTTTTATAATTCAATAACTTACATAAAAAAAAATATACAAACACACACTTCCACGTCACTTTTTACTATGTTACAATTTTTTTACAACATAACATAAACTAAAAACATGTAACAGCAATTTAAATACATATTCACACATTTAAACATTACAAAAAGGTCCCTGAAGAGCCCAGGAACTGCAGAGGAGGTCCTCAGGAACTGTGGCGGCGCGTGGGTTCGCGCGCCGCCGCGGGCACAACGTGGGAGCTGGGTGGATCTGAGACGTTCTCTCCTCCTCTCCCCTTCTCACCGGCGGTGGGAAGTGACGCCACCTGCAAAAACACCCAAAATCGCAAGCAATCGATTTTAGTTTTTTCTCTTTTTCAGATCTCTCGGGTCTTCTCCCTTTTCAAATTTGTTTCACTCTTGTTCTCTCCCCTCTCGGTCCGTTTGATTTATGATGAGGCCGGTTGAAGGAGATGAAGATCTGGTGAGGGTGGAGCTGCTACAGCTGACGGTGAAGATGGTCTTCACTCCTGTTGGTGGCGGCGGCGGATGACCTTGCTGTTGTTGTCGTCTGCTCGGCTGACTTCGCTGTGGAGACGAGAGCAGCTGTTGAGCAGGGAGGCTGAGAGAAGGAAGAGGAAGCGGGGGGACGAAGCCGTGTCTTTCCTTTTTTTTGTAAAAGCTTGGGGTTGCCGGCTAGTCTGTTTTGCTGAGAGTGAGAGGGTGAGGTTTTTTATTGCTGGGGGAGTCAGCCGAGAGAGGAAATGGGGGAAACCAGAGAGGGGAGCTCCTGCGATTTCGTGGTTGTTGTGGCCAGAGGAGCTCGCGGTTGGAGGATGGTTTTTGGGAATGAAAACAGAGGAAGACGAGGGCGGCCGGGCTTAGGTGTTTTCTGCAACTGAGAGGGACGAGAGGGAGTTGTGCTGAGAAGGGGAGAACGAAAAGGAAACCGTCGTTGGAGGGGGGGGCGGCTGCTAAAAAATTTGGAGAAGAAAGTCCCCCTTTTGTTTTTAGGGTTTGTCTTTTTAGCTGATGTCCCCTTGTTAATTTTCTCCGCCCCTGCCTCCGTGAATAAATTTTTCTCCTTCCTCTGTTTTTCACTGTAGCTTATATATATAAGTAAAAATATTGCTGTATTTTCAAACTAGTTCCTCCACTTTTCTTTTTCTTTTTCTTTTCTTTCTTTTTTATAAATTTTGATTTTTCTTATTTTTTTGTATTTTTGAAAACGGGCAATATCAACGTCGACTCAACAAGAAAAATCGATGATCATAAAATTTACGCGTTAAAAGTTGAACGCGTTCAGAATACCTTTGAAAATTTAAATTCTTTTGAGATTGCGTTGAAAATGTTAAAAACAATGCAAATATATCAAAAATATATATTTTTTTGGGTTTTTCATTGATTTTTTTGTTGTTTTTGATTTTTTTTGAAATTTTATCAAAAATATGGGTCAAAAATTGGATAGCAACAGATGCCCCCTCTTTACAATGCTTACGAAGCAAAAATTATTCAATGTTTTGCATAATAAGCTTATAAAGAAAACAAAAGGTCTTCCTGGCTTATTGAGTGATCCACTCAGCCAAGGACTTCGCTTTTCAAAAGAAAGCGGTCTCATTATCTTGGGTGACCTACCATTTAGAAAGAAAAAGTGGTTTAGTTTCAAGGGTGACATGCTCACACACTCATGCTGGTCTATTTTTACGGGTGACCTACCCACACATACTCATTGTGGTCTGTTTTCATGAGCGACCTGCCCACACACGCTCATTATGGTCTATTTTCACAAGCGACCTGCCCAGATGGAAAATGATAGATGAAAGGTGGTCTCATTATAATGGGCGACCTAACCAAATACAAATTTATGATGCTCTCATTATGATGGATGATCTACCCAACAGGAAAAATGATGAAAATGTGAATTGGTCTCATTATTATGGGTGACCTACCCAAATGAAAAGATTTTTTTTGTTAAATGGTCTCATTATGATGGGTGACCTACCTAGACAAATACGATCAAAATTTGAATTGGTCTCATTATTATGGGTGACCTACCCAGATGGAAAGTGGAAAGTGGTCTCATTGTTACGGGTGACCCACCCAAGAAAATGCAAAGATTTTTTCAAAAGAAATGGTCTCATTGTTATGGGTGACCTACCCAGAAAAAAATGATTTTTTCAAAAGAAATGGTCTCATTGTTATGGATGACCTACCCAGATGAAACTTGATGAAAAACGGTCTCATTCTAATGGGTGACCTACCCAAGAAAATGCAAAGATTTTTTCAAAAACAATGGTCTCATTGTTACGGGTGACCTACCCAAATAAAAAGAAAAGTTGTCTCATTTGTTACGGGTGACCTACCCAGATGAAAAGAAAAGTGGTCTCATTTGTTACGGGTGACCTACTGACACGACCAAAAGATTGATGTCTTCTCCCAAGTGCAGGAGTGTCGAAGTAATAAATAACCCGGCAAGATCGGGGTCGAACCACAGAGAGGTTAATTGTATAAATTATAAATAACAAGACAACTACAACAATAATAATAACAAAAATAACAACAAAAATAATAATAGTAATAGTAATAGTAATAGTAATAGTAATACTCAGTACGTGGCGTTGTTATACCTGAGAATGATCTAAAAGATCGGGTCACAGGTTTCCAGTCTATATACTGAGTTTATGAAAAGATCAAAGAGATATATTATATAATATAAACAGATTTCTGATGCGAATGAACAAGGCAAGACCAACAATATCAGAATCCTTGATCAAACACAGAGCATACTTAACGTACATAAAATATAACAAGAATGTAAATAATAATAATAATAGTAATAATAGTAATAATATTAGTAATAATAATAATAATAATAACAATAACAATAAAAAGAAGAGGAGGAAGAAATTAATGAGAACTTTGAGATGGAAGATTGATGTAAGGATTAAACAATGATAAAGAAAAATGTCAAGGTTAGAGGATCCACCAATGGTATTTCAAACAAGTATAGTATAAACTCTTATTACTCAATTTGGAAACCACACACGAAGGAGGTTCTAGTAGGATGATTTGTCATTAAAAGCTCATTATAAATTATTAACATGATCATATTAATTATCTTATTTACATAACACCAAACTTTTAAATATTGTCAGGAATTCATGATGTTAACTGATGTTAACAACAAATCAAGTTCCTTTCATAACCCAGGTGTAGGTAATACCATACGGTTGGGCTATGAGACTGCCAAGCATTTGTTGTACCAAGTATTATACAACACAAATTTAGATTAACCATTTAACAAGCAAGGTATTAAGAATTAGTAAGATAAAAAGATAAGACATGTTAATATTAAACATTAAGGTCCATGTTGAGTTTACACCATACTTGTTCTTACACCATTAATGTAATCTTTTCACCTTGACATAATAAACTTAGCTAAACATAATGAAGAAGAAAAAACATAAATAAACAAAACAAGAACATAAATAAAATACAAGTTAACTAAGGAAAGGAAAGGAAATGAAAAGCATAAACAAGAAATTAATGAAAGCAAAACTTAAGAATTACAAAAAATATAAAGAGAGAAATAAAGAGCATGAACTTGATCTGAACAACCAAGCCTCAAAATACATGGCAAATGCCTCCTTTTATAGGCCAAAATTCAGAATTATTGATTTGATGACTAATTGTTGAGTGGGTGGCCACCTTTTGACTTGGTGAAAATCCTTATCTTCTTGTCTTAATAAAACAAAAATGCTAGCATCAGAACTGAGTCAAGATGTCCAAATGAAAGTTCTACGAAATTCTCTTAGCTTTCCAGGAAAAAAAAGATGAGGTCATTTGAACTTCTAGAACTCAAGATATGGGCTGAACACTGAATAGTGTCTGGGCTGCAAGACAGATTCAGACTTCTCCGTTGTTGCTATAATTTGGACTTGAAAACGACCTTCTTAGATCTTGATGTCCAAATAAAAGTTGTAGGCCTATGTCTTACTGAATTTGTGTAAACATTTGAGGTCATTTGGACATCTAGAACTCGAGATATGACCCAATTACCGAATAGTGTTCCAGTTTGGACTGCACCAACATCTCTTTTCCAAGTTTCACCCTCTCTTTATCTTCACAAATTTCAGTAGTTGAATTCATCAATCAATACTTTGATTTATGTGATAGACCTGCATTTAAGATGAACATTTACCATATATTAGGGTATTTTATAGTATTAGACTTGTTATTATAAAACATGTTTTAGTTAAGGAGTTATTGATACTTTAAATGCAAAATGATGATATAAAACCTTGATAAGTATGCACTTTTAAGTACTAATCACCTACCCAGAAGGAAAGTGGAAAGTGGTCTCATTGTTACGGGTGACCCACCCAAGAAAATGCAAAGATTTTTTTTCAAAAGAAATTGTCGCATTGTTATGGGTGACCTACCCAGAAAAAAATAATTTTTTCAAAAGAAATGGTCTCATTGTTATGGGTGACCTACCCAGATGAAACTTGATGAAAAACGGTCTCATTATAATGGGTGACCTACCCAAGAAAATGCAAAGATTTTTTTCAAAAACAATGGTCTCATTGTTATGGGTGACCTACCCAGATGAAAAGAAAAGTGGTCTCATTTGTTACGGGTGACCTACCCAGATGGAAAGTGGAAAGTGGTCTCATTGTTACGGGTGACCCACCCAAGAAAATGCAAAGATTTTTTTTCAAAAGAAATGGTCTCATTGCTATGGGTGACCTACCCAGATGAAAAGAAAAGTGGTCTCATTTGTTACGGGTGACCTACCCAGATGGAAAGTGGAAAGTGGTCTCATTGTTACGGGTGACCCACCCAAGAAAATTCAAAGATTTTTTTCAAAAGAAATGGTCTCATTGTTATGGGTAACCTACCCAGGAAAAATGATGGTCTCATTATGATGGGTGACCTACCTAGAAAAATGTTGGCGAGGGCTCAAAGGCGCACTCGAAATGAGGTAGGGTTAGAAAACGCACTACCCGAGAAATGAGGGCTCAAAGGCGCACTCGAAATGAGGTAGGGTTAGAAAACGCACTATCCAAGAAGTGAGGGCTCAAAGGCGCACTCGAAATGAGGTAAGGTTAGAAAACACACTACCCAAGAGATGATGATGAGACACCAATCTGACAATGTTGAAAGCAATGCATTATGGTCAATATGCATGTATACTTACCTGAGAAAAATATAGATCCCCCCCTCTTTGATGCTCCAACGTCATAGGGTGCCTTTGCTTGCATTCCAAAGCGTTCTTTGTTCTTTCGATGCATTGGCTCATTTATGCGCTAGCCATCCACTCAGCTGAAAATACAGTGCCCATCCTAGGTTGTCCACGACGATTACTGCTCTTGCTGTTTATCAAGCTTGACAATACCCCTAAGTGTGGTGTTGCTTGATTCATTATGAAGGATTTTCTCTCTTGAATTCTTCTGAGAATTATCCTCTGATTGGTTGTGTGTATCATGCCAACACCCCATCAAGATTGTCAACTAGTCATGAAATTGCTTCTAGTTGAAACAATACTTTTCAAGTATATGTTATCATCAACCTTCTTGAAAACTATCAAGTCATCTAGACATGCATCTCATAGCCTGCAGTAAAAAGCTCTTTGTTGCATTCCCGATGCTCTCCTCGATGAGTTATTCTCAGCTTGTCAAATCAAATTCGTGAAAAGAAATGCATTGGCATCATCAATGATCCATTTTTTCACCCATATTCATGCGGTGAAATGCACCTTTGAGCTTCAAAACAGATCGCCCCACAGTCAGTCTTGGTGGGTGCATCCTTACAGCGTTCATTCACATGCAACTATGTGATAACATCGATCAAAAGTCATAGCCATGTTGAAGACGATAAACCAAGATGAAGATATGAAAATATCCTTCAAGTGCAGCGTTGTTCTTCAATTGTTGTTGAAGTTTATTAAATCACAAACTGTCTTTGAACAACATTGCCCCCAATCGATCTGAATGCTGTTTGTTTTTCTTCTAAGGGTCCACTGTATTGCTCCCAGGTGGTCAACGTTTAAAGGAGTGTCAAGAAATGTTGATGTCATTTTGATCAAGGATTTTGCCAATTTGATCGATATTCTTGTTTGAAAATCTTTCTTGTTCTGGAATCAACTCTCATATTTCAACGATCATGTCTATTCTAGTCTAATTGTTGAAATGAAATCAGAGAGATGTCTCTTTTTGAAAGTTTTTTTTTTTTTTGAAATTCAAGCTTCTTTGGTCAAAGACCCAACACACACACTATTCAATGCAGTCCTTTGATTATCTTGTATTTTGAAAACAAAAATGACCCGTTGTAAGATTAAAATGACTTTTCTTGGTTTTTTATGTCTATTTTAATCTGTGATCTTGGGTATATCTTTTGATTGTTTGCGATGAGGTGACCTTTTGTGAATTTCCAGGAAAACAAAAGGCTCAAGTCAAAACTTGAGGATTCATCAAGAAAGATTGTTTTTCTTTTTTAGCACTAATTTTATTAGCATGCATAATGACCAGTAGCTTAATTCATGAAGCCATGACTCTTATAGACAAACTCTTCAAGTTTTGAGATCGTCATTTACCGGTTCAGATTGCTTACTTGATCAAAAAGGGCTTTTACAAGCACGTAATGTAGGCTATGGTTCATGGCTATAAAAGAAAGGAATTTCATAGGCTCAAAAGGTGTTTGAGGGTTTTAACGACGTAGGACCAACATTAACTATTCATCGACTCTCTTTCTCTTGTTGTCATTGTAGAGAAAGTGACATAAAACCTTGTTAATCTCAAATATCAGAATTCTCTTAACATAGGTCATAATGTAAATCCAACTTTTTCTTTGATGAATAATCAATCAATTTTTGAAGACACTAAAGGCTTTATCTTAGACACACCAAAAGACATGAAACTTGATTTTTTTTTTGGTGTTGACTTTTGGCATTTGTTGTGTCTTTCTTCAATTGAAACATCTTTTGCCCCTCTTGGAATTGATAGACATTCTCTTTCCTTTCCATTTTTTTACATTTTTTTTGGCATAGCCTTCCTCAAAGTTTTTCTTGGATGACCCTTAATATATGGATTTTCTTCTTTTGGCCCTTTCTTAATCATTGGACTTTTTTTTTTAGCCTTTCTTTTATCCATTAATTATATCAACGTCTTCAAAATATCTCTCACTTGCCCCCAGTGTGAGGTGTGATCCTAGTCAGGGTTTCTTTTTGAAAGAAAATATTTCACTAGGCTCAAAATGGGACTGCAAGGGATAATATTTCAAGAAACGTGAAAGGATAACAAAGATGGCCTTTTCTCATTTCAAGCAAGGTCAGTTAAAACCGATAAATTTTGACCTCATCCAGTGTAATGATTTGGACTTGTAAGAGTCAATGATTCACGAGTCCATAGCTACCGAATCCACTACATGTCATTATGCATACTGTTAAAACATAGCTACATAATGGGCGGTTCAGTTTCAGGAGGTATGAGTTCAAAATTGTTTGGTCACCTCATGTCATCTTCAAGCATCAAGTCATTTTTGTAATCAAAGCAGTTTTGATCTTTAAGGATTGACTAGCCTTAATTTTGAATGTTGGAGTTCAATCATAAATTTTGTCAAAATACGCATTGAAAAAAGTATCTCTTGATTTCAAAATAACAATAAGACAAAGGAAAGACATGCTTCGTTCAAGGATGAGATGTGACCCCAAAACAAAAATGCAACATGGCAAAAATCCATAACAAAGATGATTGACAGTTTAACTCCTTCTTGGATCAGCTTCTCTGGCAATATCTATGCCAAGCAATTCCGATCACTTGTCATTCTGAACATGATTGATGACATCATCTTTCACAAACTGAGCTCAACTCTTGAAACTCTTGCATTTGTTCAACTAAAAATGGTCGCGGACCCTATCATGATATTCACTTCTCGTTTGAATTATGTCACAGTGGTTGGATGTAATTTGTCAAAGTCGGGGCACCAATTCTGAAATCTAACAGATGCTGGTAAAAAAAACTCGAGGGGCAGATGGATGTCAATCTTGGCAAAGACACTTGAGTAGTTGATGTTATTGCAAGACCTGACTAGGCAAAATAACTGATATTTCTCAATTGAGAGTGACTATCTTCTGATTCAACTCTCTTTACAGTTCTGGAATCCCCGGTAGAGCCTTCAATCTTTCCCATCTTAATAGCATGTTCAATTCTTTCCGCAATCCTCTCGACATCGTGTCAATCTGCCAATGTTGTTGTGGTTGTTTGAGGATTGTTAGAAAACTTTCCACAGCTTGGTAATCTTGGCAATGCCCAGAAACTTGCAGCATCACCACTACCGACATGTGGAATCACACATTGTCCCTATTGGAAGAGCACCTGATGAATCTAAAACTCCTTTGTCTTCTCTTCGATTTCTCACTGACGGTGCAGCAAACAGGCACTTGTAGAGGCTCTGTTGAAGTTTCAATCTTCTTCCGTTTTTCATATCAGCATCCTATGTTGTTGGACTGGAATGGCTTACAATGGGGATGATTTCAAAGAAGGCCAATGCACCAGGTTGTCATAAGTTGATGACTGAAGGCATTGTTGTCATTCATGACTGAAAAAGAGAGGTTCAGCTTCAATGGGACGTGGACACGCAGTGTTCCTACAGACGAATGTGCAGACATTCCCTTTTTATTTCCTAAAGCTCACCGCTTGCTCAAATAGATGTGCGTCTAGCCATTTCACCTTTGATGATCTTAATTTTTTTTACAATGAGCCTCGCTTTGACCCCTCTTTATTATCCGTCTTTTCCAGTCCAGTGTGGTAGACCTCGGATAGGGGAACCTATTTTTCATCCCGGTACATGCATGATAAATGTATGACATGTAATCTAAATGATGAACTTGCCCTTCGAGGGATGACATATGGTCGTAACTTTTGCATGGTGAAACAAGAATTTTTATTCTTGATCAAACTCTACAATAGAAATTTCTTGAGTGATGACCATTTTATCCCCCATAAGTCCTGAATTCAAGATGTTTCAAGAAGGGCTTGCTCAGATGCAAAACAAATATTTACAGAGCATACATCCTAAAGGCAGGTTATATTCTTTTTACGTGAGACAAAGGGTAGGTTTGCTACTTGGTCTCTAAAAAGGGTCTCTTGTTGTCCCAGTGATACCAAAGTCTTTCTCTCCTTCAAATTTTTCATTAGTAGTTCTGCTTTCAACATAAAAAATAAAAAATAATAGAATAACATGCATTATTTTTCATTTCTGTGCTCCTGACCAAAGCCTTTCTTTGCTCCAATTCAAAGAATCCTTTTCCATTAATAGCTCTGCTTCAGTGCGTTGCCACCATCCCAAGACAGAGTCGTGGAAAGAGGGTACAGACTGCTGCTCGTGGGATGGCATCACCTGTGACATGAAAACAGGGCATGTCACTGGACTGGACCTTGCTTGCAGCATGCTTTATGGCACCCTCCATTCCAATAGCACCCTCTTCTCCCTGCATCATCTTCAAAAGCTCGACCTCTCTGACAATCATTTCAACTTCTCCCATATTTCTTCTCGATTTGGCCACTTTTCCAACCTGATACTTCTTAACCTAAATTACTCAGTCTTTGCAGGTCAAGTTCCGTCGGAAATAACTCACCTCTCCAAATTGGTTTCACTTGATCTATCTGACAATAACGTTCTGAGTCTAGAACCAATTTCTTTTGACAAGATTGTTCGAAACCTAACCAATCTTAGAGAACTCGATTTGAGTGGGGTAAACATATCACTAGTTGTACCCAATTCCTTGACGAATCTATCCTCTTCCTTTTCATCTCTTTCCCTCAGTGATTGTGGATTGCAGGGGAAATTCCTGGGTAACATCTTTCTCCTCCCAAACCTTAAATCACTAGATCTGTCATACAACGAAGACCTCATTGGCTCTTTTCCTTCGTCCAATTTGAGTAATGTCCTCTCTCATTTGGATCTTTCTAATACAATAATTTCAGTTTATTTAGAAAACGACTTAATCAATAATCTAAAGTCATTAGAATATATGTCTCTTCATAGTTGTAACATTTTAAGGTCAGATCTGGTCTTGCTTGATAATCTCACACAACTTATTTTTTTAGACCTCTCAAGTTATAATTTTAGTGGTCAAATCCCATCATCATTTGGTAGTCTCACACAACTCATCTCTTTAGACCTCTCAAGTAATAATTTTAGCGGCCAGATCCCATCATCACTAGGAAACCTTGTACAGCTTCAATACTTGTATCTCTCTTTCAATAAATTTGTGGATCAAGTTCCAGATTCTTTTGGTAGCCTAGTCAATCTTTCATATTTAATTTTATCAAATAATCAACTAGAAGGCCCTATCCATTCTCAATTAAATACCCTTTCAAATCTACAATATCTATTTTTATATGGTAACTTGTTCAATGGAACAATACCATCCTTTTTGTTTGCTCTTCCTTCTTTACAATCTCTTAACCTTCATAACAATAATTTCATAGGTAATATAAGTGAACTCCAACATGATTCTTTAAGATTCCTTGATTTGAGCAATAACCACTTGCGTGGTCCAATCCCAAGTTCGATTTTCAAACAAGAGAACTTGACAACCCTTATTCTTGCGTCCAATAGTAAATTGATAGGTGAGATTTCTTCTTCTATTTGCAAGCTAAGATCCCTTTTGGTCCTGGACTTGTCCAACAATAGCTTGAGTGGTTCTATACCACTATGTCTGGGGAACTTCAGCAGCATGCTCTTAGTATTGCATCTAGGCATGAACAATCTTCAAGGCACTATCCCTTTAGCATTTTCAAAGGATAATAGCTTGGAATATCTCAACCTCAATGAAAATGAATTAGAAGGGAAAATACCACCGTCTATCATCAACTGCACAATGTTGGAAGTTCTTGATCTTGGCAACAACAAGATTGAGGATGCATTTCCCTACTTTCTAGAAACGCTTTCAAAGCTGCAAATTCTTATCCTAAAATCCAATAAACTCCAAGGTTTTGTGAAGGGTCCAACTGCACATAATTCCTTCTCTAAATTACAAATTCTTGACATCTCTGACAACCATTTTAGTGGGCCATTACCAACTGGGTATTTCAATAGTCTTGAAGCAATGATGGTCTCGGATCAGATCATGATTTACATGGGGACAAAAAATTACTCTAGCTATGTCTATTCCATAGAAATGATATGGAAAGGTGTAGAAATTGAGTTTACGAAGATCCAAAGTACTATCAGAGTACTTGATTTGTCAAATAACAATTTCACCGGAGAAATTCCAAAAGTGATAGGAAAGCTTAAAGCACTCCAACAGCTCAACCTTTCTCATAATTACCTTGCAGGTCATATGCAATCATCATTAGGAAATTTGACCAATTTGGAATCATTAGATCTATCTTCAAATTTGCTTACCGGAAGGATTCCAACGCAGCTAGGGGGTCTAACATTTCTTGCAATCCTAAACCTTTCACATAACCAACTCGAGGGGCCCATACCAAGTGGAGAGCAATTCAACACCTTTGATGCAAGCTCATTTGAAGGAAACTTGGGTTTATGTGGATCTCAAGTACTAAAAAAATGTTACGGTGATGAGGCACGATCATTACCGCCATCAAGCTTTGATGAAGGAGATGATTCAACATTGTTTGGAGAAGGATTTGGATGGAAAGCTGTGACAATGGGGTATGGATGCGGGTTTGTGTTTGGAATTGCAACGGGATACGTTGTGTTTAGAACCAAAAAGCCTTCATGGTTTCTTAGGATGGTTGAAGATAAATGGAATCTCCATAGCAAAAAAACAAAGAAGAATACTAGCAGATATGGTGCTAGAAGAAACTAAATAACGCAATTGATATTTTCAAGTAAGTTTTGCAAGCATTTGAGTTTTCAAATTTTATGTTCACAGTTTATCTTTTCTTTACTATTTCATTTGATCAGTCTTACCTTTCTAATTTTGCAGTACAAACAAGATATCAAGTGGATCAACAAAAAGGTGGCAAATTCATATTATTGGATTTTTTTTTGTTTTAGTTTACATAATAGTTCTATGAAAAAGAATTCATGCATGTAACAAGTTTGTGTTAACTATAAAATCACTTAAATAAATCTCTGTTTCTGGGAGTATTTTGAAAGTTATAGAGTTATGAACGGATTGAAGCAATTCTTGTAAAGTTAATAGAGTATCCAGCAAAATCTTGCTGCTAATAAAGATCCTTCAATAAGGACAAGTTAGGAATGTTTAATCTTAGTTAGGAATGTTCACAAACTTGCTTCCATTATCAGAGTGAAACTAAATATTTCATATTATCAGAGTGACAGCAAGTTTTAGAATAACAATGCAATAATTTTAAACCATCATTGTTTTGCTAATGCAAGACAAAGCTCAAGCACAAGAGAGGCAATTCATCTTCTACAGAGCAATTGCAGCCAGAAGGTTTCATCATTTAAAAGTTGGTTTTCGAATCCAAATTTCATCAGGCATAGAAAGAACTAATTTCTATATTTTCCAGTTATAGCAATCATATCGGTTCAAGGCCAGGTCTTCAAATTTAATTCCTTCCAACTGTGAACCCCTCCCAGTCAGTCACGCAAGAGGCTAATACTGAACATAGCAGCCATCAGCGTTCACATAGTATCATTTTCAAAAAAGGTGGACTCACATAAATGGAACTAATCATGTGCCATTAGTTTATGTTATAGCAGAGACTCAAATCCACTCCATATGACGGATATTTTCATATATTCAGTTGACATTAGAAACTGAGTATTTGTTGCTTGGTAGCAGCCAATAAAGTATAGACAGCCTAGAAAACAAATGGCAAGTATGAAGACACCAGGAAATATTATAACTAGATGGTTGAATAAACAATGACAACAGTACTATAGCACCAGCCCAGAGGTCAACACGACAGTACAAAAGTTCCAATATATACGAAACGAACTTGGTCTCCAGTTTCCACCAACCCATAATAACTCCATGCATCCAACAATAAGAAACCTAACCTTATACTTTTTCCTCCTAGAAGCAATTCTAATGATACCTGAGAACGATCCTGTTTTCCACGCTTCTTTCTTCTCCCTCCTGCCTGCAGAGAGTTGGTTTTTTTTCAAATTGCCGTAGATTTCATTAGAATTCAGAAAATGTGTGAGTGATGATGGGATCTGACCGCTAAAATTATTACCTGAGAGGAGTAAAAAGGTGAGTTGTGTGAGATTACCAAGTGATGATGGGATCTGACCGCTAAAATTATTACCTGAGAGGTCTAAAAAGGTGAGTTGTGTGAGATTACCAAGTGATGATAGGATCTGACCGTTAAAATTATTACCTGAGAGGTCTAAAATTATTTTGCGACATTCGACCGACGACTTTCGTTTTGTTTTATTTTGCTGATTTTGTTCTTTTGGGAGTCGCCACCTAGTATTTTGGTCACTAGGAACCCTAACTGGTCTTTCAGAGATTCTAAGGCAAGGGACTGGTTGCGTAAAGGGAAGATATTAGCACCCCTAGTACGCCCTACCTAAGGTAAGCTGCTTGGTGTTTGGTTTGCTCTATAATTGCTATGGTGTAGGTATTTTCTAGGCTTGTCAATTGATTTTGGATAAAAATCTAAGGAGATTCCATGTGCTTTGAAAGCTCATTTTTTCCTTAGTATTTCAAAAGTTTGTGACTCATAAATCGTGGAATAAAAAAAAATTAAAATTTTGAAATGTCCTCGATTATAATCAAGGCTTCTTTCAAGAATGTGTGTGGATTTATTATTCTCAATAATATTTTGGATATTCGTCCTTTTAAGGATTTCTTTATCCAAACATTAGCGGTGAATAATAAATAAATTCCCTCTCCAAAAATAAGATTTTTATAGTTTTTGGAATATTGGCCAACACCCTTTGGAGTTTTACAAACATGTTGTAAAATCCAAAAATGCAAGAAAATAATTTGTGTTTAAGAAATCTATGCGAAAACACACTTTCGAAGCTTTCAATATATGTTTTTTTTATAAAAAGAACTTTGAAAACATGTTAGAGTATTGACCGTATGCAACACGCAAGAAAACTATTTTTTTTTTAAACGATATAATTTTTTTTTTTATGAAATCGGGTATTTTAATACTGAATTTGTATCTCCACAGCATAAAAAATACAAACTAATATTAAGTCATTTTAAAAAGATGTACAAAAAAATCAACAATATTTTTAAGGAATTTTAGAAATTTTTTGAAAGCAAAAAAAATAAATTTATCTTTGAAAATTTCGGGTGTCTCGACGAAAATCAGATATTTTAAATACTGAATTTATGCCTCTACATGTAAAAAAAAAAATAAAAATAAAAAAAAATAAATACAAACCCCCTTAAAAATATATATATATATATATGAAAAGAAAATAACAACATTTTTTTTTAGATTTTTCAGATTTTTTATAAATATTTTTTATATATATATATAACATATAAACACATATATATTATAATTTATAAATAATATATAACATATTATAGGGCTGGGCCGACCCAAATGAATGGGCCAGGCTCAGCCCCAGGAAAAAAGAGATTTGGGCCGATCTCGGCCCGAGAAACAAATCTGGGCCGACCTCGGCCCGAGAAACAAAAGTGGGCCGATCTTGGCCCGAAAACTCAAGTGGGCCGATCTCGGCCCGAAAACTTCAAGTGGGCCGATCTCGGCCCGATAAAATCCTACGGGCTGGGCCAAGACCAGCCCAGACTTGCAAGGCTGGGCCAGCATCGGGTTGGCCCAGCAGCTCTAGGCCCAGTGGGGGGGGGGAGAATTAATTTTCTCCCCCCGCCTCCTGCATGCAGGAGGCAAAAATCTGCAGAAAACAGGGGGAGAAGAAAACGTACTTGGCGTGGAGGAGGCGGTCGCTGGCGGTGGTGTGGCTCGTGCACGGAGGTTCCAGGCGGCGGCGCTGCGGCTGTTCGGTTCGCTCTCTCTCTTCGGTCTCCTCTCTCTCTCCTCCCTTCGGGTTTTTTTTCTTCGGTTTTCTCTTCTATTTATAGGGGCAGAACCGTGGGGGACCATCGGGTGTAACGGCTGGTCGGCCAATATCTAAAGGTGGTGGGGGCGAGGAGAGAGAGGCGCGGGAAGAATTTTCGAAATTTTTTCGTCTTCTGTTCTGTTAAAACGGGGGGAAGGAGGAAGATGAACAGTGTCGTTCAAAACGACACCGTTCTGATCTTCCTCCTTTTTTTTTTTTATATATATATATGAAACGGCGTCGTTTTGGGTAAAACGCGCCGTTTCATTTAAATGGCTGAACTTCAAATCAGTCCCCCAAATTCGGTCCCAGCCCCTCTTGTTGGCCGCCTTTTTCACTTTGATCCTTGGTCTCTGATTTATGCAATTGAGCCCTCAATTGATTAATAAACTTTCAATTTCTTCAATTAGGCCCCTAAACCGAATAATTGCAGCCCCTCCATTTACGCGCCTCTTCCAATTTGGTCCCTGGTTTCGGATTTCCTTAATTAAATCCCTAATTGGCCCTTAAACTTCAATATTTATGCAATTAAGCCCCTGATTTGATCCAATAAATTCTTAAAAAATATATTTTGGCCCCCAGAACTTAAATTTCTTCTAATTAAAGCCCAAATTGACTTAAAAATCAATTTTTCTTGCAATCAAATCTTCTATAAATTCAAATAAAAATCCAATTAAGTCCATAAATATCTAAATTTGGGCTTTTCTCCTCAAAATTTAAATTTTGCTTCTCAATAGGGCTTTCATCCTTCAAGAATATTTGTCAAAAATTCCATCCTTGTATTTTTAAAATTCCTTGACCAATTTTCTGACTGTTTTCTGAGCGCTTCTGCCTTCTGTTATTTTTTATAAACTCTTTTGGCTATTTATTTTATGGGGACCCAAAAATGGGTTACAACAATATTAAAAATAATTATATATATAATCATTTGACAAGTGTTGATCGGAGTACAAATAATCGAGAATAATTAAGTCATAAATACAGTTAAAATTATAGAGATTTAATGTATAGTTTGCAAAACTACGTACGTACTAGGATTAACTTATAATGAACTCAAATAAAAAAGAAATTTATGCAAAGGCACTGGTCCCCTAGCTAGGTTTCAAGGATGAAGAAGTGCTTCTTAGGACCCGTTGATAGAAAACTGTATAAAAGTGATTGCAATTACAGAGAAACAAGATATTAAGATTTCAGAAGAAAGAGTGAATTAAAAGAGAAGGAGGAGGGGTGAGAAATGGTGGATTGGTATTTTAGAAGAATTAAATGCATTAATCGAGATTAAGTCTCGTCTTTGGATGATATGAGGATGCAAAACCCGTATTGGTCTGGTGTATTTAGAGAAATTGACATGGATGAATCTAATCAAATTCGAATTTGAAGATAATGGAAGATATAATTTATAAAAGGATCTAAAACACTAATCATGTTTTATTACTAATAATTTACTCTACATTGTTTAAAAGGATTACAATTCTTTTTAAACAATGTATTCATGTAGTAGAATACAGTACATGTTTTAAGATAATATGACTCTTAATCTTAATATTGTATTCATGTAGCCTAAATGTATATACGTAGTTAGTTAGCATTTATTACTTTTTAGTGATGAATTTTTTTTATCTTTTAGATTGTTTTAGCAATACTTTTATGTAGACTTATTAATTTATATTATGAGACTTGAATATATTTGTAAGTATAAATATTGAGATATTGTTTGATGAATGGTATGTGATCCAGGATGATTGGATCAAGATGAAAGTTGGAATGACATATAATAGAAGTATTGTCAATAACTTGGTATCAACAAAAATTGAAGAAACTCTGTAGAATTTTTTTTTTATAAAAAAATCTCATAATTTTAGACATATTATTCAATACTTGACATTAATAAAGAAATGTTTGAAATTTCATAATATTATAATTTGAGTATGTTATATCATGACTTCCTCTATTATAAGTGATATAATTATTAGTATTAACAATGATGAAAGTATAATATTATTAAATTATAGATATTTTATCAAACAATACAATAAAACAAAATTCTAATTTATTAATATCTTGAGGTTAATTAAAGTGCATTAATTATCAACTAAAATATAACAAAAAAGAGAATAATTTTAGCGGTCAGATCCCATCATCACTTGGTATTCTCACACAACTCACCTTTTTAGACCTCTCAGGTAATAATTTTAGCGGTCAGATCCCATCATCACTTGGTATTCTCACACAACTCACCTCTTTAGACCTCTCACGTAATAATTTTAGCGGTCAGATCCCATCATCACTTGGTAATCTCACACAACTCACCTCTTTAGACCTCTCAGGTAATAATTTTAGCGGGCAAATCCCATCATCACTTGGTATTCTCACACAACTCACCTCTTTAGACCTCTCAGATAATAATTTTAACGGCCAGATCTCATCATCACTAGGAAACCTTGTACAGCTTCAATACTTGTATCTCTCTTTCAATAAATTTGTGGGTAAAGTTCCAGATTCTTTTGGTAGCCTAGTCAATCTTTTATATTTAATTTTATCAAATAATCAACTAGAAGGCCCTATCCATTCTCAATTAAATACCCTTTCAAATCTACAATATCTATTTTTATATGGTAACTTCTTCAATGGAACAATACCATCCTTTTTGTTTGCTCTTCCTTCTTTACAATATCTTGACCTATATAACAATAATTTCATAGGTAATATAAGTGAACTCCAACATGATTCTTTGAGATTCCTTGATTTGAGCAATAACCACTTGCGTGGTCCAATCCCAAGTTCGATTTTCAAACAAGAGAAGTTGGCAACCCTTATTCTTGCATCCAATAGTAATTTGACAGGTGAGATTTCTTCTTCTATTTGCAAGCTGAGATTCCTTCAGGTCCTGGACTTGTCCACCAACAGCTTGAGTGGTTCTGTGCCACAATGTTTGGGGAACTTCAGCAGCATGCTCTCGGTATTGCATCTAGGCATGAACAATCTTCAAGGCACTATCCCTTCAACATTTTCAAAGGATAATAGCTTGGAATATCTCAACCTCAATGGAAATGAATTAGAAGGGAAAATACCACCGTCTATCATCAACTGCACAATGTTGCAAGTTATTGATCTTGGCAACAATAAGATTGAGGATACATTTCCCTACTTTCTAGAAACGCTTCCAGAGCTCCAAATTCTTGTCCTAAAATCCAATAAACTCCAAGGTTTTGTGAAGGGTCCGACTGCATATAATTCCTTCTCTAAATTACAGATTTTTGACATCTCTCACAACAATTTTAGTGGGCCATTGCCAACCGGGTATTTCAATAGTCTTGAAGCAATGATGGCCTCGGATCAGAACATGATTTATATGAGTGCAGCATATTACACTGGCTATGTCTATTCCATAGAAATTACATGGAAAGGTGTAGAAATTGAGTTTACGAAGATCTGAAGTACTATCAGAGTACTTGATTTGTCAAACAACAATTTCACCGGAGAGATTCCAAAAGTGATAGGAAAGCTTAAAGCACTCCAACAGCTCAACCTTTCTCATAATTACCTTGCAGGTCATATCCAATCATCATTAGGAAATTTGACCAATTTGGAATCATTAGATCTATCTTCAAATTTGCTTACCGGAAGGATTCCAACGCAGCTGAGGGGTCTAACATTTCTTGCAATCCTAAACCTTTCACATAACCAACTCGAGGGGCCCATACCAAGTGGAGAGCAATTCAACACCTTTGATGCAAGCTCATTTGAAGGAAACTTGGGTTTATATGGATCTCAAGTACTAAAAAAATGTTACAGTGATGAGGCACCATCATTACCGCCATCAAGCTTTGATGAAGGAGATGATTCAACATTGTTTGGAGAAGGATTTGGATGGAAAGCTGTGACAGTGGGGTATGGATGCGGGTTTGTGTTTGGAGTTGCAACGGGATACGTTGTGTTTAGAACAAAAAAGCCTTCATGGTTTCTTAGGATGGTTGAAGATAAATGGAATCTCCAGAGCAGAAAGACAAAGAAGAATGCTGACAGATATAGTGCTAGAAGAAACTAAATAATGCAATTGATATTTTCAGGTAAGTTTTGCAAGCATTTGATTTTTCAAATTTTTTGTTCATAGTTTATGTTAGGCTATCTTTTCTTTACTATTTCATTTGATCATTCTTACCTTTCTAATTTTGCAGTAAGTACAAACAAGATATCAAGTGGATCAAAAATAGGGTGGCGAATTCATATATAGTATTGGATTTATTTTTATTTTTTTTTGTAGTTTACATAATACTTCTATGAAAAAGAATTCATGCATGTAACCAGTTTGTGTTAACTATAAAATCACTTAAAAATCTCTGTTTCTAGGAGTATTTTGAAAGTTATAGAGTTATAAACGGATTGAAGCAATTCTTGTAAAGTTAATAGAGCATCCGACAAAATCTTGCTGCTAATAAAGATCCTTCAATAAGGACAAGTTAGGAATGTTTAATCTTAGTTAGGAATGTTCACAAAGTACTACCTTGCTTTCATTATCAGAGTGGAACTAAATTTCACTCAACATAATCGGTGGGTGACAGCAAGTTTTAGAATAACAATGCAATAATTTTAAACCATAATTGTTTTGCTAATGCAAGACAAAGCTCAAGCACAAGAGAGGCAATTCAAATGCATACTCACCGAGCTTTTGTGCATCGCCAAACCACTTGCTCATCAGATTAGAGATCCTCACATTTATAAAAACAGCTCCAAAGTCTCTGACAATAGCTTTTGCAAGCATGGTCTTCCCTGTGCCTGGAGGTCCATATAACAATACCCTTTTTTGTGGACCAAGAAGTTTCCCATGTGAGAAGAGCTCAGGTTTCCGCAGAGGAAGAACCACCAGTTCATACAAAGCTTTCTTGATAGATTCCAACCCTCCAATTGATTCAAAAATAAAAATACACAATTGCAGCATATTGATAAACCATTAAACCGACCATAAATTCTAAAACTTCTGTCCCAATCAATTACATTTTCAACATGAGAACATGGCCATATTCAATAGTGTTTAGAGGATAGGCTTGATTATTACGAAGCAGTTTAAATCTTCTACAGAGCAATTGCACCCAGAAGGTTTCATAATTGAAAAGTTGGTTTTCGAATCCAAATTTCATCAGGCATAGAAAGAACTAATATCTATATTTTCCAGTTATAGCAATCATATTGGTTCAAGGCCAAGTCTTCAAATTTAATTCCTTCCAACTGTGAACCCCTCCCAGTCAGTCACGCAAGAGGCTAATACTGAACATAGCAGCCATCAGCGTTCACATAGTATCATTTTCAAAAAAGGTGGACTCACATAAATGGAACTAATCATGTGCCATTAGTTTATGATATAGCAGAGACTCAAATCCACTCCATATGATGGATATTTTCATATATTCAGTTGACATTAGAAACTGAGTATTTGTTGCTTGGTAGCAGCCAACAAAGTATAGACAGCCTAGAAAACAAATGGCAAGTTTGAAGACACCAGGAAATATTATAACTGGATGGTTGAATAAACAATGACAACAGTACTATAGCACCAGCCTAGAGGTCAACACGACAGTACAAAAGTTCCAATATATACGAAACGAACTTGGTCTCTAGTTTCCACCAACCCATAATAACTCCATGCATCCAACAATAAGAAACCTAACCTTATACTTTTTCCTCCTAGAAGCAATTCCTAATGATACCTGAGAACGATCCTGTTTTCCACGCTTCTTTCTTCTCCCTCCTGCCAGAGAGTTGGTTTTTTCCAAATTGCCGTAGATTTCATTAGAATTCAGAAAATTTATAGAAAAGGTGTCTCGCTCTTACTGCACACCTGACACTTTCTTTCGTGTGATTAGGATTAAACTTCCTCCTGCCAGAGAGTTGGTTTGAGGTGGTAATTGGGAGCTTTAGTTCCAAACACCAAATTCTGTTACCTTTTTCAAAGGGGAGTAAGTGACAAACGAATTCAGGTGCTGGAGGCATTGTAGACAAATGTAAGGGATTTGATCCTGCAGACAACTTGCAGCTATCAATATTAACATTGACCCGTTCCCATTTCCCTAGGATTTTCGCTGTGTTTTCTGTTTAGAAATTCAGTTGTTTTTCTTCTTATGATGTCATTCTTTTTTTCCTGCTTTTTCCCCTCTTATGATATCATGTTCTGCTTATTCTGTTAGGTTTTTCAAATTTCTTGCAACATCTCTTGGAAAAGATTTATCAATAAATGGATGTATCTAACCTACATGATTGCTCCAAAATTAATGCAAAGAGGTAGTGATGCGGACCAGCCCAGAAACACCAGAAAGGACCCATTACATGTTCCAAATGGACCAATGACTCGGTCCAAGACAAAGACATTGAAAGACGCATTGAATGCATTGGTTTTGAAGGTTTCCACCAAGTCAGAATTGGAAGGTCCATTGGAGTATCAAAAGGAGATCCTAGTACATCTTATCCATGTGCAAGAGGGGTTCAATACAACCTTATTTGGGCAATGAGATGAGGACAGCAAAGGAAACAAAAGAATCCTACTACAACTTGGAAACCTTTTCTGTAACAACCCGGCTTTCCAAGCCCAAAACACAGTAAATTTTTTTTTTTTTTTTATGCATTCAATACACATGGTGCCAGCAATCAATGAATCTAAATCCTCACATCATCAAAATACAATCCATACAATCAACATTTCATTTCAAAGTGAATTTTACACAAACACGCAATATTAAGGTTGCTTGATTTGAAGTTCATATTAAAAATATATACATAGACATGAGTTTGCAGTCTTATCCTACTAATAGTCATCACAATTTTAAACAAAAAGGATCTAATAAAAGGTATACATTCAGTACATTGATCCATACAAAATACATTGTGATTTAAGATACATCTACATAATTCCTTGCAAAGTAGGTTCCCGTGTATCGGGTTTCCTAGACATCTCGTTGGTGTGAAGTCCCTACAGCAGTACAAACATTTAAGAGAATGCAAATACTTAATAATAATAAGAATGGTAACTAACGGTTTGGCAATTAAATAAAGCATTAACAATTATAATTTCTTCATGTATTTGCTATAACAACTAGTAGTACATATAGATACACAAGTTTTCGGATGCCATTCGCCAAAACTAGTCATTTATTTGTGTCGGCCATCCATCCGGATTCCATGGCGAAAGCTGCGTCGCTGCCGATCCAAAATCGACAGCAGAAACTACATTGCTGCCGATCAAGGAATCGGCAGCGAAAACTGTGTTGCTGCTGATCCAGAATCGGCAGTGGAATCTGCGTCGCTGCCGATTTCTGTATCGGCAGCGGAATCTGCGTCGCTGCCGATCCAGAATCGGCAGCGAAATCTGTGTCGCTGCCGATTTCTGTATCGGCAGCGAAAACTGGGTCGCTGCCGATTTCTATATCGACAGCGAATACTGTGTCGCTGTCGATCCAGAATCGGCAGCGAAGTCACTCTTTTATCCCGGCCATCCATCCGTTTGGATGCCATTAGCCGAAGCCAATCAGTCCTTCATCCCGGCCATCCATTCGGACGTCATTAGTCAAAGCTAATCATTCTTTGTCCCGGCCATCGGTTTGGATGCCATTAGCCGAAGCTAATCAATCCTTCATCCCGGCCATCCATTCGGACGCCATTAGCCAAAGCTAATCATTCTTTGTCCCGGCCATCCGTTTGGATGCCATTAGCCGAAGCTAATCACTCTTTTGTCCCGGCCATCCATTCGGATGCCATTAGCCGAAGCTAATCAATCCTTCATCTCGGCCATCCATTCGGACGCCATTAGCCAAAGCTAATCATTCTTTGTCCCGGCCATCCGTTTGGATGCCATTAGCCGAAGCTAATCACTCTTTTGTCCCGGCCATCCATTCGGATGCCATTAGCCGAAGCTAATCAATCTTTAATCAACATTTAAACGTTCAACAATCTAATATCGGTTCTAACAATATGATAGTACTCAAGTTAAAATATTTCAAGATTCAACGTAAGAAAAAGGAAGGTGCAAGTCACCTACCTGCTCCACCTGTGGGTCGTTCCTGTCTTGATGATGGTCCAATCCCGACCGCACCACCTAAGACATCAATGGTCACAAATTAGCACAGTTGTATTTATTTTATTTTTGAATCATATTCATCATCACACTTATTTCAAGAGTTCATATGTTCACATTCAAGTGTTCCATATTTTACACCATCATAACATGAAATTGTTACTAGCATTTAAGTCATTCCTGCCTAGGAGGCTTATTGTAGGAATTCGGCAGCGAGAACTGGTTCGCTGCGGGCTGCTAGTTCGGCAGCGACAACTGCTTCGCTGCCGGCAGCCAGTTCGGCAGCGAAAACTGCATCGCTGTTGGTGCCACAGTTTTGCTGCACAACGCACAACTCGGCAGCGAATATCAATTCGCTGCAGGAATTTCAGTCGCGGCAGCGAAACAGAATTTCGCTGCGCAACACACAAATCGGCAGCGAATATCAATTCGCTGCAGGAGGTTCCATTGCGGCAGCGAAACAGAATTTCGCTGCGCAACACACAAATCGGCGTTCAGTTGCGGCAGCGAAACAGAATTTCGCTGCGCAACACACAAATCGGCAGCGAATATCATTTCGCTGCAGGAGGTTCCGTTGCGGCAGCGAAACAGAATTTCGCTACGCAACACACAAATCGGCAGCGAGTATCAATTCGCTGCAGGAGGTTCCGTTGCGGCAGCAAAATAGAATTTCACTGCGCAACACACAAATCGGCAGCGAATATCAATTCGTTGCAGGAGGTTCAGTTGTGGCAGCGAAACAGAATTTCGCTGCGCAACACACAAATCGGCAGCGAATATCAATTCGCTGCAGGAGGTTCTGTTGCGGCAGCGAAACAGAATTTCGCTACGCAACACACAAATCGACAGCGAATATCAATTAGCTGCAGCAGGTTCAGTTGCGGCAGCGAAACTTGACGACGATCTTGATGAGGTAGGGCTCTTTAACATTTTTGTTCGCGGTTTATTATTTATGTTGTCTTAGTTGTTTTATATGCATTTAGTTACTATCCGTAGCTTCATATCTTCAAATGTAAAGTCTTATGTATTCTTGTGAGTTAATTGATATAGACTTCTGGTGAATAGTTCATTAATATCCAACAAGGGCTTTCCCCTTTGCACCATTTGGTGATTACTACGGCACATGTAATTTGCATATAATTTTTTATCATTATAACTTGTGAACTATTGCGAATACCATATCGATTCTCTTAGATAGATATTTATGGACTGTTGCAAAAGGAAACCGCATTACCATCTTCATCTTTCCAAATCATGGCTTGGCACTCTAAATTCTTCTCTACATCTCGGTGTCAGTGTAAAAGATATTTTACATTACCTTCAAGTTTGATGCATGTTTTTGGCTAGGTTTACACCTTTGCCGACCTGGACATATTATTCTTGTCTGCCATAGACTCATTATCTACACCATTTTCAGGCTGTTCACACAAAGTACCTTAACATGCCACCTCTGACTGTCGATGAAGCAATTGGGCGGCTGGGAAATGTGGATCATTCGTTCTATTAATTAAAAATTATTTTTAATGTTTTTAAATTATTTTGATGGATGGATATTAAATCAATTTTTTATATTTTAATATATTTTTTATTCAAAAACATTTTAAAAACAATTATTGTTATTTTTCAAAACACTAAAAATACACATGGCAACAAACCGCTAATCACAATCTTTTAAAAATTGAGAGTTAGGAAATAGATTGTGATATAAAAATAATTTTAAGTGAGTAAATTAATTAAATTATTTAAAATAATTTTAAATTGATTCTAAATGATTTTTTAAATGTTTTATTTTAATTTCAGGTGCATAAATGAATTAAATTATTTAAAATGTTTTTTAAATTAATTATTTTATATTTTTAAATTATTTTAACATGTTAAAAATAATTTTTAAAAAATAAAAAAAAATTATTTTAATTTATTTTAAAAAAAATAATAGTTAAAAATAACATTTATTTTAAACAGTCACTCTTCAAACCAAAAAAAAAACTAAAATCTCGTTAATTCAAATCGGAGCTATTCGGTTTTAATAAATGTAAAATCAAACCTAATCAAAATTTGAAAATAATCATAAGCTCAACAGTTTAAACAACATGAAAACCCTGCCAGAATACAACTGTGCCGCGAAACAAAAATAAAATGTAACAACCACCCCCATCTCAAATCACAATCACAAATCGCCCCGTCAAACATTTCCTATCAGCCCTCTCAAATTTCAAAAAGATCCAAACTTTATTTTTCTTTTCAATTTTCTAAAACCCCCCAATTCAAATCTTCACTGCAAAACCCTAATTTTGCCAGGAATTCTTATTCTGTAGATGGCTTTAAGATTTCTCAAAAAATGGGTGCTCTAACTAGTAGTAGTAACCACAAAAGAGACCACCGATGTAACAACGACAACCTATTTTCAAATTCTCCAGATTTTCACATATCTAAAAAGCCCAGATTCTCTACTTTGTATCAAACTCCTGAATACAACAACCAAACCCTAGGTCCCTCTAACAGTATTGCCTCTAGAATCTCTAGGTACCCAGAATCAGCTACAAAGTTTCGCCGAGAGGTTCACGCCCCTTGTAGACCTCAGAAATTTGGCTTGTCAAAGATTAGAAGTAGTGATTTTAGTGAAAAGAAGAGAACTTTTGGTAGTGGTGGTGGCGATTTAATGTGGAAGTTTTTGAGTAAAAAGTTGGGTTATGCGAAACAAAGCGCGTTTGGTGCGATTAGGTATTTGGTTAAAGAGAAAGAAGTGGTTGATGTTGATAATGAGAGTGAGAAGATTGAGCAAGAAATTGTGTCTGAGGATTCTAGTATTGAAGAAGTCGAGTTCATTGAAGAGGATGGAATCGAGGGAGGGTCCACGGTTTTGGACCAGAGGTTGGGAAGTGGGGATGTTAAGATTTTGGAGGAGAGATCAGTGGTTACTATTGATGGGGATTTAGGGGTGGAGGATGCAGGGAAGATGCTGGGTTCATTGGCATTGGATAATGAAGTTGAAGTTTTGGGTGTTGAGGCTTACAAGAAGTTGTTGGAGAATACAGAGAGGAGGAACAGGAAGTTGACATCTTTGGAATTTGAGATTGAGTACAATGAGAAAAGGTGGGATTCGCTTAAGGCGTTGCGGCCTGTGAAGAAGGAACCTGTAGAGGTGAGCTGTTCTATTTGTTTTATTGAACTTGAGTTTCAGGTCTTCATACATTTTCTTGTTTGCGAGGTTGAGTAGAATCTGCCTTTTTTGGCAACGGAAGAAGTACCTTTCTTATTATGCCTAAAAGCTTTTTTTTTTTTTTTTTGGCCAATGGAGTGTTGTTCTACTGGGAAAAAAATGATTTGGAAGGGTGTTTATTGTTGTTTTATCCTATTAAAAGTGTGTTTTACTTTCAGGAGATACCTCGTGAGCCTTTTATCCCTCTCACACCTGAGGAAGAAGCCGAGGTTAAGCATGCATTTTTGCCCAACAATAGGTATATTTGATCAATATTTCCTTTTGATGTTTGAGTTGTTGATATTGCTGTTATAACATTATCTTGTTCATTCCTTCAGGAGGAGGGTCTTGGTCAGTCATGATAATTCCGGTATTGATATTACTGGACAAACTTTGCGCTGCCTTGCACCAGGAACATGGTTGAATGACGAGGTGGTGTTTTTGGATTATAGTTTTTTCTATAGTTCTAGTTAGCAATGTGTTCCCACTTTTTGTAGTTTGAAGTTGAATGGTTCATTAAATGCAATGGTACTGGTTAGCTGCTAATATGGTCTTGTTGATAGGTTCGTGTTTTCTTCTTTTTGCAGGTCATAAATTTGTACATGGAGTTGCTTAAAGAAAGGGAAAGGAGAGAACCGAAGAAGTTATTGAAATGCCATTTCTTCAATACTTTCTTTTACAAAAAGGTATGACTTTACTTCCTGTCCTTCAATCTTGTTAAACGTTAGTCTCGATGTAATGCATTGAAATATTAAAAATAGCACTCTTTTGGCAGACATCGTTCAATTTTCTTGAGAATTAGTGAAGTTTGAGATGTCAATTTCGAGCCTGTTCCTCTGCTTTCATGTTTTCCCCTTTACATTGTTCATCTTTTTAATATGATTACTCATTCTGAATGCAAATAAGTGATTCTGAGTCCGTGTTTCGTAGTTGGCAACAGGTTGAAAAAGGTTTTAATTCTCAAAGCTCATCCCCCCACCCCTCTCCCAAAAAAAAAAAGGAAATCTTTGAATGGAGCTGTTCATTTTAAATTGTTACTGCTTTCATCTCATGCTGATTGTATATGTTATTACAGTTCAGAACTTTACTTATAATTATTTGCAGCTAACTGTGCTTGTTGTGCTTTTGCCTTCTTCTTCTTCTTGTTGTTTTTTTTTTTTTTTTTTTTTTTGTTGAAGCTCTGAATGTTATCCTAAATGTTTATGTCCAGTTAACAGGTGGAGGTAAGGGTGGCTTTGATTATAGAGCTGTCAAAAGATGGACCACGGAAAAAAAGTTGGGATATTTCTTGATTGACTGTGACAAAGTAAAACGATGCAAATCCTTTCCATTTTCTGAGTACTTATTTTTGTTCACTGTAAGTTGCACATATTCTCATTTTTTGCTTGTGCTCAGATATTTGTCCCTGTTCACCAAGAGATACATTGGTGTTTGGCAATCATTAATAAAAAGGATCACAAATTCCAATATCTCGATTCACTCAAAGGAAGGGACATCAGAGTTCTTGAAAGTTTGGTATGTTTTGTTTTGATTTCTATCTATTCCTAACTAGTTCCAAGGACATCATCGCTAAAGTACTAATCTCTCTAATTTTCAAGTGACAAGGTTCCATTGAGAGTTCCTTTGTTTGATTGTCCTAATGACTACTTTAGAAGCTAATGGACCATTGAATCCAGCCATTTCTGTTTTTGACAAAAGCCTGTCCCCATGACCAAACTCTTAATATTGGATGCCTGAAGCTTAAAAAGTTGGATTACATAATGAAAGATATGGACTGTGCCCTTTATACCTTTCCAATTTTCCCGAAGTGCGTAGTAGATGCTTGCTTGATCTAACTATATAGACAGCTTCTAATGTTGGGATGAGGGATTTTATTTTTGAAGTACTAACCAATGCATATGATTCTTTCTATGTTTTGATGCTATAAAATCATCTCACAAAGGGTTCGGTGATCTTCTGAAAGTTGGTTAGGTTTTGGAATTGGTATAATTATTTGCAAAATTTACTCTCTCAAGTCCAGTTGATGACAAAAAAGTTTTTCTTTGATTTTTTACTTCGACTAAATTCTAAAGTTTGTAAATTAAGGATTTATAAAAAAAGGTAAATGTATCAAGGATTGTGGGTTTGCTCATGTATGTTGTGAAGTTAAGGTTGCAAATCTTAACTTCTATCCCTGCGTTGCGAATATTAAGATGGTTTTCTTGTATTTAGGAAATTTGCGTTGCGAATCTGTGATCTAGCACTTCAGTGGCTCCAAATATTTATGCTTATTGCTGGCAGTTGCAAAACTGAAAAGGAGGGGAAAATGAAAAATATATGGAAAAATGCTCAACTATGATATTTACTCACAACTTCTTCAATTCTTGGCTGATGTTTTTAATTGATGCGTACCAGGCTAAATACTATGCTGAAGAAGTGAAAGACAAAAGTAAGAAAGACATTGACGTAAGTAATTGGGAGCGTGAATTTGTTGAAGATCTTCCTGAACAGCAGAATGGGTGTGTATTCTTTTTTCTTAGTAATCTTCTTTTGGAATCAGGTGCAAGATATTTACTCTGTTATCAGTTATAAAGAAAAAATGGTCTCTCTTTTAAATTATCACGTCTTCTGAAGCTTGTTAGAGGATCAAAAAGAAGTACCTTGGTATAGAAGCATAACTTATACAACAAAGAATGAATCATAAAAGAAATACAACTTAACTGAACTAAGGCTCAAAGACAAAATAGTCGGGGTCAGCTGAATGGACTGGCCTTCACTATTCAGTTCTATCATGATCCCGTGGACTAAAATTTTTTGTGAGCTGTTGTGATGTTGTATGAATAAATGAAAGAAATCTCTGGAAAATGTTCCTTGACCATGGTCTCCTCCCTGGCTTTACGTTTAAAATCAGCTCTACAGTCAGTGATTCTACTTGTCAGTGAGTTATCTTCCTGAAAAATTGGTCTGTAGGAGTCAGAATAAACTTAACATGCCTGAAGATGGATGCAACATATTGTTCTCTTTCTTTCTCCACCTGCCTTAAATGCTACACTTTCCCTTATCTAATGTAATATGATTTGGCTTTAAAATTTTAGGATGTGATGTACTGTCAAGTTCTGGGATGTGGTTTCTTAGTCCTGAATCATATTCATTGTTACTATAGAATCGAGGAAACAAATAGGCATGTGTATAGTGAATGCTTACTCGGTATTTAGAACATAATGGATCAGTTGATAAAAGAATCTCAATTTACTGCTTCACTTAGTCTGAGTTTCAATAGTTTTGTTCTTGTCTATGTCGTAGCTGTTTTGAAGAAACCACGCAACAAATTTACACTGGGGCTACTTTTGATGCTTCACTGCTGAGGTGCCTAAGTCCCTTAGTATCTCCATCTATTCTTTTCTATGATGAAACCATTTTTAAGAGTTTCCTCAACGAACTAGTGTATTTTCTTCATGTACACTGCATTTGTGGCTGCAACCTGCTCACATGGCTTTTCCCAATTCAATTCTGCTGAATACCTTAATCCACAATAAGCTTTTTACTATCAACTATTTTAAACTATTTCCAGTATTAACATCGTTTCCATATAAGCAGGTATGACTGTGGCGTGTTTATGATCAAATATGCTGATTTTTATAGCAGAGGTCTAGGCCTGTGTTTTGGCCAGGTAAGGTGATTATGCTTTTGACAATGCTGATATATTTCTTCTGTATCGAAAAGATTCACTTAGGTCTCTAATTTATAGTCATTGACCTGCATTTGTTGAAGCTTAAAAATATTGAATTTTGAAACCCCACCCACCTGTCATAGATAAGCAATGGCCTCTATTTCTCCAACGGCCCCCCCATTGTGGTGAATATCATTTCATGTTTTCTTCAAGGTTTCAAGCCAGTGAACCAAATCTGTATATCTCTGTTTTGCAGGAGCATATGCCCTATTTTCGGTTGAGGACAGCCAAGGAGATTCTGAGACTGAAAGCTGACTGATTGAAAGTGTAAACGTGCTACTCAATATCCATTATTTTGTATTAGTGAGTCTGCAGGCAGCAGATCTGCCTTACTTGTGAATAGAGGGTGTCCTACAGCCTCCGTCCAAGTGTCAATGTGGTAGCAAAGCAAGGCAAGCAGTCTAAGGTTGCCCTGTTGGCTTGATGGGTTAAGGATTATTTTCCTTGTGCAGTGATGCAAACCGATGTTGACACTGAACAAGGCAGGACCTGTGGCTGGTTTCTTACTCTACCTCAGCCTAGTAGTTACTGTAGCCATCCCTTGGTGGGTTCATAATTGTAATGATAGAAGTCCTGCTTTGGGGGGGAAGAGATGCATGGTCAGGTTTTTTGGCTTCTGTATTCTTTGGGAAAACTGGTCACTTTCCTGGTGTTGCTACCTTGCTCTATCTGGTTTCTTTGCGTACATAATAGGCAGTGAATCACTGCCTTTAGTTACAGGGTATTCTTTTGCTATTCTGGGTGTGTGGGCGTGTAAATTCCCTCAGTTCACGCATGATCTGAGACTACTGAAGTTTCACATATTTCTCCAAGTTTTCTTTTCTTGTAAACGCTTAAAAGCATATAGTGGAATAGGAAGAGGAATTGCAGGAGAACAAAAAAAAAATTCTATTTCAGTTTTTTTCTCTCTTTTAAATCCCTTAATAATCATGTTCCGGTTACCTTTAACGGCGGAAGCCTGGCCCCACCACAACAGTTGGAAGCCTGGCTGTCAACGGCGGTCAAGTCGCATCAGATCATGACAAAAACCAAACACCTTTCCCGGCTAGCTGACTGCAAGAATTAAATTTGAGTTTATGCAAGGGTAAATGAAATTAAATTTCCATTGCTGGGAGCTGATCATATCGAATCAACAAGGACAAAATCATATTGTAGTAGTGAAATACATGAGATTTGGAATTACAAGACAGCCTTTAGTTCAGCAGGTATAGAAAGTGCTGCATTAACGAGGGACTCTCTTCCGATTAAGTATCTCTTGTTCTCTTAGTCGATGCTGGAACCGAGCTAGGCGTGCTTGGAGACTGACCAGGCCAGCTGCCTTGCGTGAGAGCACGAAGTTCAACTGGGTTACATAGTTGTCAATGAGACTGCCTGGTTGGTCAACTTCTGCCAACAGTTTCATTTCCTGGTGCCCAAAGCCACACAACATTAGCACACGGATATTAACCATGCAATTAAAACTTGAGGATTACACGGACAGCGTTCCCAAACACTGTCTTAAATGCCAAATTGAACCACCACCCCCAGCTCAAAAAAGGAAAGAAGACAGACAAGAAGAAAGAAACACCCCGAGTTATTACAAAGCAGCTTAAAACATGTTTCAGAATTTAAGCAAGGGATTCACTTACTTCACGAACAATCTCCATTGTATCCTCAATTTCTTTTCTATGAGCAGCGATTAGGGCCTCTTCTTCCTAAAAAATACCAATAAAATGGTCAACTAAGGGCATAACAAACTTTCAAATAGACACCACAAAATTAGTATAAATACCAAATATGCTACCAACCTCAAGTATTGCATTTATATTCCCAACAGGAGGGTCTGGTTTGTACTGTCGTGATCCAGTGTTACTTGCACTATAGTTTCCTGTATTCTGCAGCTTTGGGATTGCAGTGGGGAGATCAGATCCACTGCCATCTTTTTTCAACCAGTTTCCAAATTTTTCTGACTTTTCCTCCCTGGATATTTTTCTGCGAGGTGGAGACACCTTCGGCACTTTCTCTTCTGTATCAGCTGAGAGCTGGGTGTATGATGAATTGACTTTTTGACTTGCCAAACCACCATGGGAACTGCTACTTTCAAACCTCTCCCTGTCTGCTATGCCAGAACTCAACCCATTTTCTTCTCGTTCATTTAAGGAAAAACCTGAGGGCTGTTTATCATAATCAACAGAAGGATTGTAAGATGGAGTTTCTTTCTCTACAACCCTTCTACCCATATCTGGCACCCTGACCTCTTGTTGCTCATAAACATCATCAACATCAACATCAACAGAGACCGGCAGTGATGATGTAGAGGAAGCATCCTTGTTAGTTGGCGGTAATGAACTTACAGCCTGATCCTTTCTTGCATTTCCGCCTTTAGAAAGACTTTTAACCCTGTTCATTTAAATAAGCATGCTTTATCATCAAAGGTGAAGACAAGAGACAACTGCAACTATATCCACTTGAGGCAATAGGATCGCACTTACCTATCCGCATATCTCAATGTATTGAGTGTATGTTCACATGAGCCAGCATTTGGGGAAATGCAAGAGACCATAACTGTCCTAGAGTTGCCCACAAAGGAATCACGGAGTACTTCTGTGAGTTTGCTCCCACGGAATGGTATATGGATCTGGTCATTGTCCAAAGCACGAATGCACTCCTTAAGAGCCAAAAGGCTCTTGTTGATTTCTGCACCTTCAATCCTGCAAAGAACCAAAAGGTGCATCAAGAAGTGCAAAACCAAGCTTACCTTGCAACAACTAGTTCAAAGACCTAGTGATTGTTTAACTGCCAAATCAGGCAAGATAACTTTTTGCAATGAGTAAAAGATATCCATCATCAGTCACCACAAGGATGGACATCAGGCGAGATGACAATGCCAATCTAGTTTATGAAGTTTAAGGTAGCATCTGGAGAATGAATCCATAGGTACAGAACTGACATTGCTAGTTTTGGTGCCAGGAATGGAAAAAAAAAAACATGCACAAGATTTGGAAGTCTTAAGGTGGCTCTCTTATGAAATCTTTACATATAACCCCACAGAAAACAGAATGCTCACCCATCAACATTAAAATAGATCAAGATAGTTTTGGTGAATCAATAGGTACAGAACTTATATTGCTAGTTCTGGTACCATGAACTGAAAAAGAAAATATGCAAAAGATTTGGAAGTCCTAAGGTGGATCTCTTATGAAATCTTTAAATAACCCCACAGCAAACAGAATGCTCCCATCAACATTAAAATGGATCAAGATACCAAAAAAATAACAAGACCTGGCTCTCCTAAAACAACTAGATAATACAATCTAAAATCCAGCACCTTAATTAGAAGAAAAGTTGCTTCTCCACCTCAAGCTCAATGAGTTCTAAGCATGTGTAAACGATACTCAGCTGATTGATGAGTCCAATTTACCAGGCAATGCCAAAGAGGCAACTTGATTGCAATAGCTAGAGCTACCAGTTTTCATCACAAAAGCCAAATCCATTTAATAGTTAAACACTGACAGAGGTGCAGAAAGAATGGGAAGGTCTTTATTAATATTCATTCTAGAAAATTTAGAATTTTTTATTGATTTCTTATGAATTTACTTTTAAATCCTGAAGGTTCTTCCCCTCATTAACTTTACCAAACAAGTCATAATAAATGAGTGTTTAGCATCTCTTCCACAGAAACTCGTATTTTTCTGTTCCCAAAATCTTTAGACAGCCCAAGCTGGACAGAGAAGAATTCAGAGGAAACACGCCCTATTGGCCCACTAGTGGTGCAGCAAATGGTGTTGTTTATAAAATAATCACCGGATCATATTTGATCAGCATGGAATCCAATAAACAGATTCTTAAAAACTCAAGTAAGTAATTGTCAAAAACTATAGTGACAAACTTGCAGTTAGAACAAAAGAAGAAATAGAAGAGTGTAGTGCAGATAAGGATACCTTGTTTGCCGGTCATTGTCAGTGGTGTCTGCACCTCGTTCACTACCAGCAAGATCAATAAATGAAATTTTCCCAACCACTTTCCCACTTCTATAGTCATTCACATCATTGTTCCTCCTGGAGTCTTTAACTTCACTGTGCTTCTTAACAGCAAGTTGTAAAATAGCATGTGACCTTGAAGATTCCTCATTGGCACCAGTAGATCCTGTACTTCTGGCAGCATTCCCTTTCTCAATAAATTCCTTAACAATTTGTACATCAGAAACTTCAAATTCTTGCAATCCAACAATGCAAACTTGTTGCCGACCATCTTCTCTCATACAAAGTTTCCTAATTGAGAAGAATAATGTCATTCAGCATGTGTGGTTGAACTCATTAACCATTCACAGCTTAGGACTTTTAGATACATGAATAAACACATAAAAATGATTCTGAAGAAAACATACAGCAAAGATAATGCATGTTTGACAAGGGACAATGCATCTTCTATGGTTACTTCTATTAAATTAAGTTGCTGAGCTAGCCAAAAGTAAAAGGTGAAATTACACAGAAAATGAATCTTATAGAATGTTTGTAAAAAAAATGTCTTTTTTATTACTTCTTATGCCACAACCACATCAGATGAACTCATAAAAGGGTGACTTCAAGTCACAATAGCAAGCACCCAAGGAACACATGGTGCGTGTTAGGAATAATATCAGCAGAGATTTCATAGTCATCTTTACCCCATTACAAATTGAATCTAATTGATACGAAGTTCTGAAGACACGACTTGTGAGAAGACAAATGAAATAAACCAACAAGAAACAGGGAAATACTAACTTCCTTTCATTGAGAAGATCAAAGAGTTTTCCACCATATATTTCAAAGAAGCTAAGCCACAATTTGAATCTCTGATTACGATAAACTGGCTGATGCAACAATCTAACAAGATCTTCAGCAGCTCTAAGAGGCAGCGGCTGCATTGTGAATGTCTTACCACTACCTGAAATAAAAGCAGTATCAGGATTTCAGTTATCCACAACAGTTTGAGCTAAACTTAGCTTCAGAAGAGGCAGCATCTGTGAAAAGAAAATTTCAAAGTAGAAATAAGAAATGGATCATCCCACCATGCACATTCCACCTCAAAGGAAACCAAAATAAATATGCAGGAGATGAAAACAAGAGCAAGTGCAGCAGGGAAAATCTAGTTTTTTTTCTTCCAGTAAACATGGAAACGTAGATCCAAAAAATTAAACTGGGACATTTTATATGTGAAAATGCAGCCATGACAAAAAAAATGGACATGATGAGAAAAAAATATATAGCACATCTGTTGCAAGAACATTAAGACAGAATTTCTACCTGTCTGACCATATGCAAAACATGTGGCTTTTGTTCGCTGAAAAATAGTGGGAATAATTGGTTCCACAGTAACCCGGTATACCTGTTTCAGCAAGGGAAGCAATCATTTCTTTGAGCTAACCAATTAGCAGCTACAAAGGAACACTACTTCAATAATAACATGCAGAAAGATGATTTGGATTATAGCAAAAAATGTCATAAGAGCTGAATACAGGTATAAAATAAATAGCTCATTTAAAAACTGCCATGATTCACACATTCTCGTAACTAAAATAATAGCAAAAATTATTAAAGGATTTACACTTTCTTGTGACTAAAACCAAGCATGATTTGGTTGTTACATTTCAACTTTTATCCCTGACATGCAAAACATTACCTCATCATTGGTCACACGCTCATCCAGAACAGCATCAAAACAGAACTCGTGCTTCTCAACATATGCAGTCAAGTCCACCTAACATATCAGAAAGAAATATCAGACCTCTAAAAATGAAAAATGAAGAGGAAGAGAACAGAATACCAGGACAACTTCAGTAAAAAATTCCAACCTGCATATGAAAAATCTTACGAAATACTGTAAGACTTTTTTTCAACATCAAGGAAACAAACCTTTAGCCTGGGTTCATGGACAGTTAAAGCATTGTCATACACCGTTACAATGTCGTCCTCCTTCCTAGCAAGCTCTTTCTTGTTTAGTGGTCTTTTACGTACCTATGGCACAAATATTATTAAAAGCTTTCCAGGAAACTTTTCCTAGTGTGCTTGTGAATAAAGCAAATGACAAACAGAACAAAGACAAACAGGATATCATCCATATGCCGGTATTCACCAAGGCTGAAGAGAAAGGATTCAGAGTGTGAGAAACCAAAAAAAAAAATTAAAGAATGTTTGCCTGGTCTGTCAAGTAAGCTAGTATAATGTGATTCTGCAAATACTATCTAAGAAGAGAAAATAAAAGCACTATTGCACATGGCACCAACATTTCTACTTAAAAACCCACAGGTTTGGGATTGACTTAGTTGAGTTGAGTAACAAACAAGGCATCTAAGATAGCTTCTCCTAAATACTACAAATAGCAAGACACGTTTGCTAAGTTAGAATAAAATACTAGAAGAATCTAAGAGTTGAGCTTGGAAGATGTAGCAGTAAATTCACCAAAACTAGCAAATTATGTCTATATCATCAGCGATGATGTAATTCTTCACCCAACAAAAATGATAAGTTTTCACATCAAAATCACGTGCTCACAACTCAACCACATTTCTGCATGCAGGCATTCAAATGAACACATATAACAACACGCAGACTTACAATCCTACAAATCAACTTACCACAACTTTAATCTTTGCCGCATTATTTTCCTTTGTGCTGTTCTCCTTTTCATTAGTGGGGAATGGAACTGACAAATCTGCATCAGTTTGCTCTCTTTGCTGTCTACTACTAGTCAAATTGAAGTCATTTTCAAATCCTTTTGAAACACCAGGCATCAATGGTGATGGATCAAATGGTTCTGAGATGACATGCTGAAAACGTTACAAAAACAATAACGAAAAGGAATAAGGGGCAGTATCCTCCCAATATCAAAAAAACAACGAGAGAGAGAGAAAAGACAACACTAAACATTCCAACGAATATATTAGCATGTATGAAATGATAAACAGTGCAGCAAAAATGGCTAAGGAAAAATCCATCAAGGAGAAACAAGGCCTTATCAGAATTCCATTGCCTCAATGACTGATTCTAAACTCCTGAATCCAATTCCAGAGTCAGCAACTACTACCTACTTCCAGTTAAATTGATTCAGTTACTACCAGCTTCCCCTTGAGAGAAAAGGGGAAAAAAAGAGATAGGCCCGCTATTGGACAGAAGAGGGACTGTGGGAGTGGAATGGTTCAAAACCCAAAGGCAATATCACTATCTTAAAGAGCATCATCAAATAGACAGCTATTTTTCCTCATGTTCTTCATACTTGAATGTGAACAGAGTTTCACATCACTGACACGTGGAAGAGGGAGAAGCAAATAACAATACCACCTATCATCTAGTGTAAGTAAACAATTTGGTGCAAGGAACTGTGAATCTGTTTGGCATTGCTTTTCTACTTATGTCTAGGCGTTTGGCATGAAAAAGCGTGAAATTGATGCTTTTTTTTACTGATTTCTAGATATTTTGATGTTTTGATGTCAAATATAAAAACAAATCTGAAATAAAATTATTTGATGCATTTTCAAGCAAAATACACTTTTGAAAAGCACCATGCAGTTCAATACCAAACACAGAAGATGAATACATTACTTTTACTGGTTGCTCATTTTAAGGTTGGGACCCATGAAAATACGTAAATTCTTCCCACCAAGTTAGATGCGGTACCTCAGATAGAAGTTCTGTGTCATCCATAGCATGAAGATCCAAAAGGCCAGCTCCAAAATCCCCCCTAAAGTCAGGAGAATAAAAGCCATCTGAGGCAGACACGCCAGCTGAAGTTTGGGCAGATGAGATGTAAGGCTCAGAAACAGACTCTCCATTAAAATTGAGGTTTCTCATAAGCTTTAAAAGCCTCTGTTTCTCTTCAGCAGATTGTGCTCCATAACCCTTTAACAAATACATAAAATAAACCATCCAACTCAGATCCAAGCAGAACCACAAATCCATCCAAGCACATGCAACAAACCAGATTTGATTACTTATTCTAATACTCGAAAACCAAGAACAACAAGCATGAATCTCACAGGTAGAAAACTCGACATAAAGAAGATTGAACAACAACTGTGCATCAAGAACTTGATCCAGTATATGAAGAAAAAAAATGATCTGGAAAATACTACAAGTCCGCACTCCAAATGTGACTTCTTGGCACCAAAACCCACAAACACAACAAATTATGTATATTCCTTTCCCTCAGATATCATAATCATTACAAATGGCAATACAAATAACCGCCATCAACTTACAAGGAACGCGAATTAAAAGTGAATCAAGTTTCCTTTTTATACCTGCATTAAAATATTAGGAAGGAGGCGATGATCGATACCAGTAGAAGCCAAGGGAGAGGCCAGATGCTGCAAGCCGGCAGACTGAAGCCATCTAGCCATGACCGCATCACCAGCATCAGCAGAGGGGCCCAAGGAACCACCGGCGGCGGCATGATCATAGAGTGCGGTGGAAGCAGCAGAAGCATTCGTTTGCTGCATCTTGCCGCCCATGTGGCGCTGTGATCGCCTCTGTGGAGCCAATTTTCAAGATCTATTTATCACCACCGCTTCACACACAAATTAAAAACAAAAAACAAAACAAAATTAGCAATGCAGAAACAAATTAAAACAAAAATTACTAAATAAATTAATTTTTTAGAGAAGCAGAACTTACAAGGACGATAGAATCCGAATCCAAAACAGAACATGAAACGTAATTTGATTCCCAATTATTCCGATGAAATTCAATTTGTTTACGAACTTAGAAGACAAAGTTCTTAATCGAGACGAGAGAGATCTACCATGTGAAATAGAAATTTGTGATTCAGATCTGAAACTGAAAACAAAACCCTAATTTTTAGTTTTTTTTGCTCTAATGTGAATTTATTTTGCTGTTATTTGAGAGGAGGAGGAGAAATGTTATTAGCATTAGACTAGGGAGGGAGGGAGGGAGGGAGGGAACGCTTGTGATGATGTGATGCTGACGTGGGACATTAGTACTTGATAATTTTATTTTCTTGTTGGAGTATTATGGTTTTCAAATTTTTTATTTAACGGCTATTTCTTTTTAAAGACTAATCTGCCCCTCCTTTTATTTTCACAATTTCCACTTATTTAACGGCTGAAAAAAGAATTCTATAAATAAAATAAAATAAAAAAGCTAAGGATAGATGGTTTAAAATGTATTTGATATTAATAATATTAAAAGAATATGTTATGATTTTTTTCATTCCAAGGTGAAGATTGTTTTTAAGCTTCTTTATTTTTTGGAATTGATTATTAATTTGGTTTCAACAAAATCCTAAAAATACTAATTATTATCTCAAAATGAAAAATGACATTGGAGCATTTATATTTTAAAGATATTTTTTTTATTTTAATGGGTTGATGTAAAAAATAAAATAAAAAAATTTCAACTAAAATATATATAATAAATTACTTGAAATAATAATGTAAAATATTAAAATTCACCTTTGTTAGGACGGCACTGGAGGAGGAATCAAAATACCAACACCATAAAACCATTTAGTAGGTGATTTAATGATAAAAGTTTAGGATAAAAGGGTTTGCTTTCCCTGTGGTCTTAAATTCTCGAACCATGTAGTTGTTAATATTGATAGTCACTTGAGATTTATCTGATTATTAACTTCAGAACTCGTGGGGATTAATTGAAATATATACAAATTAACCCGAATATCCCACATAAATCCAAAAAAAAAATACCAACACCATATGCTAGAAATTGAATTTAAAATATTAGAGGTGCGTGGATGAACATGTTTGTTTGTTCAGGTAAAAGGTAAAGACATATATGTTTTTTCTACGCCAAGTCAAATAATTAATTTCAAAGCCAATTATTAAAATAAGATCTAGCATGTCAACAACCTCCCCTACCTTTCAAATCAAAATAACGAGTTTATTATTATTATTATTGTTACATGTATGATAGAAGAGATTACAGGAATACAAGAATGCCCATGAATTAATTTCCTGATTATTAGGTTTTTGTTTTTTATATAATTATTTTTTTCATATTAGTTTGAGTGGTATTGTATATATACTGTATTTCTCTCATTGTTTAATAAAAAATTTAAAAAGTATTTTCTTTTCATATTAAAAACAGATTATTTCTATGTTATTATATTTAACTGCGACCAAAAATAATTGTAACCGATGAAAATGTTTGGTCTGGGAGGAGCAAATTGCATGCCTCCTGTTCAATCGTGATTCAGGTGGGGGTCTGGCTTCTCCGATGGCTCTGAAAAATATGCGCGCACGAGAATCGTCGTGGCAGGGTTGCAAGTAGGGAGAAGGTACCGGCATTTATCTTAGCATCAGGAAGTTTATTATTTATATCAGAATAAATAATATTAATGGGTTCTCTTTATAGGGTAGAGTTTCGTGAAAGAGGTTAGAATTTTTCATCTTTTTCTTAAAAAATATAGATACATGAAGTTTATTTTTAAATTGATTTATATTTATATTTTTGGACCAGTTTTATGGTATTTTGGGTTAATATAGATTTATTGATAGAATTTTTGTAAGTACTTTCAAGTTAAAATAAGTTTTTTGAATAAAAAAAACCTCAAACCCAACATGTTAACCAATAAAAGTGGCTGAAAAACTAAATTAGTAACAACACAATATAAAAACAAAGTATTGAGCATTTCATTTTGAAAAATAAATAAACGACATGTTATTTATTCATTAAAAAAAAAACCTCGAGAGGGCCAAACCTGCAAGCCTAGCATTGCAAACTCAGGCGTGTATTGATTTTTTTGAGGCTAGGTGCGCAATCTAATTGATCTATACTTATAGCTTGTTTAAAACTGTTTTTAAGTGCTTTTTAAAAGTATATTTAACATGAAGAAAAAATGAAATTAATATTTTGCTTTTAGTATTTTTCATTTTGATTAAATGTGTAATAATAAATAAAAAATCAAAAGGTTGATTGCAATTTTCCAATGATGGTGACAACAATGTCTAGGAAAACAAGATAGGCAGTGAGTACTCTATACTCAATATAAACTTTAATGTGATATGAAAATTCATGAAGGCAGCAAGCATGCATCTATAAGCTTCCTCCTCCCCTAGGCTTGACCTGGGATTGTGTCTGCAATGGACAACACGGTTGTAATTAGCTTGAAATGTGGTTTTTTAAGGGCGTGGTGTCTGGTCAAGCGAGGCATACGAAGAAGAATGATGCTGGTGGATCTCGTCGTGTAACCAGAAAAGAAACAAAAAAAAAAAAAAAAAACCGCCCCTTTTCAATGCAGCACCTTGCTTTAACTTAAAGCATGTGATCAGATGGAGGTTGGGATCCAACAAGTAACAATAAAGACTTAATCACTGGATTTCAACTTGTTTTTGGTAAAGATTTGATTTTTTAATATTTCTGGATCGTTTTGATATGCTGATATTAAAAATAATAAAATATATATATATATATATATTATTTTGATGTTTTTTTAAATAAAAATAACTTTAAAAAATAACCGCAACCACATTCTCAAACATTTTAGAATTGAAGTTAAATGATTTCTTGACTGAATTATCATATATATCCTAGTTAGTGCTCCCATAAACAAAAGGCAATTATAGTCTACATGCTACAAGTATGTTTAAAAAAAATAATTACATAAACAAATGACTTTAGTAATAAATTCGACCGGGTTTAATAAATTAATTTTATTTTAGTTAGATGATAAAATAAAACATAATATACATATATATAGATCTTAATAACTTGGGGAAAAACCTTGAGAGTACGAAATTGAATAAAATAAGGTGACAAAGAAACAACCAAATTCAACCCAAGTTAGCACAATGAACATGTAACTTGGATAATAAGGGGCGAGTTATCTTACAAAACCTTTTATCCAAGTCATGAGATCATGGTGACCCAATAGAAATGAAATTAGAAAAATCATAAAGCCAATTTAAAAAAAAATCAAACAATGAAATCGAAAAAGAAAATAACCAAAAAAAGGATGTCGAACTCTGTTAACTATTAAAATCCATGACCCAGTCATTAGATCGAAAGCACTATAAATAAAAAAAGAAACCATGAAGTTCAATCCATAACAAATTAAATGTTAAAGGATGAGACCGAGAGGGAAAATCATTACACAAAAGAATCTAAAATAAAAAAATATATAACTAAAAGAATGAGGGTGAAAAATAAAAATAGAGAGTAACAAAATTTTTTTGACTGGAAGGCTAAATTAAAAAGGGAAAAAACTTTAACAAAGTAAAAAAAAATCAAAAGAATAAGGACTAAATTGAGAAGAAAATACACCATAAGTTTTAATTGAAGGATGAATCTAGAAACCAATAAGATTTTAATAAAAGGACTGGGGATAAAATTAAAAAATTAAAAGAATAATGACCGAATTGAAAAAACAATATATGAAAATTATAATTGGACTCAATTGAAATGCCAAAAAATAAAGAGGATTGAAGTGTAATTTTAGGGGTAGGGGAGAGAGACAAAAAAAGATCACCGAGAATATATTGTCTATCATCTATCGCTGACACACGCCACACCATAAAAAAAAAAAAGACGAGGTGGTGCTTCTAATAACTTGATGGAATAACATATTTGACAAACGAAAGGTGGTGCACACGTCATCCAAAAAGCATGGGGGCCTCTTACGTGTTTATGTGTGAGCAGCACACGTCAACAACTTTTAAATTTTTTAAATTAATTATTCAACATAAAAAAAATATCCTCTATTAATCAATCTGGAATTAAAAAAAAAAAACCTCTTTGGATGTAAAGACCCTTTTACATTTGCCTTTTTTTTTCTTATTAAAGGGCAAAAATATTTTTTAATTGTTTACTAAAAAAATTAAAAAGATATAAATTTTTTTATCAACAGTTTCTTATTTTTTTTAATCTTAGGTAAATAAGTCATTTTATTATTCTAAAAAACTTGAAATTACATATGTACCTCTGAACGATTCTTTAATGAATAACGGATCATTGAAAAAGACTTAATTGCTTCAAACTACAGGCATCAAATTTTCTCATTCCAGGCCAAAAAAACAAACAATTTAACTGCTTTATTTTATTAATGAAAGAGGGGAGAAGGTGGCAACTGTTATAATTTGTTTATGATTATTAATTTGTAGGTAAATGATGTTATAATAGAAGCAGTAGAGGGTGATGCTAGGAACGTGATGAACAATGTCTATTTTAGAGTATGACTCTGATTATTTTTTAAAATGTTTTTTATTTAAAAATATATTAAAATAATATTTTTTTTATTTTTTAAAAATTATTTTTGAGATCAATTAATCAAAATAATTTAAAACACTAAAAAACATTAATTTAAAATAAAATAAAAAAAACATTTAAAAACATTTTTAAAACAAATGGTAATAAACAGCAACCATGCATCCGTGACAGCAGCCATGCATCCATGTTGGTACCAGGTGGGCGGTCATGATCATAGAGCTGTTAAAAGGTACTGAGTTCAAAGTTTATCCTAATTTCATTGCAAATGGAATCCTCTGAAACCCTAGAAGCGTTTCAGGGCACTTCTGGGCAGTGTCAGTGATCACTACTGTGTGCTCGCAATGCACACTGCTCTGTGTTGATTGTGAAGCTACCAAAACAACAGGAGGATAATTTCATCTGCATCCATAAATCATGTCACCAAAGAACAGTAATGCTCCTTGGTTACTTTAAAATTTGAAATGTTTTTATTAAAAAAAATTTATATATATTTTTAAATTATTTTAATGTATTTATTTCAAAAATAAATTTTTAAAAATAAAAAAAAATATTATTTTAATATATTTTTAAATAAAAAATATTTTAAACTACAATCACTATCATATTTCAAAACACCATTAGAGAAAACACATCATTAATAGGTTATTGAATGTTTGGTATCTATAGCCATACACGGAAGTGCATATCCCGACAACCCATTAAGTTGATAACAATTAGTTTTTAAAATATTTTTTATTTAAAAATATATTAAAATAATATATATATATATTTAAAAAAAAATATTTTTGACATCAACATACTAAAATAATCTGAAAATACCTCTAAAAATTTAATTTAAAACGAAAAAAATTAAAAAAATTCTATTTTTTTTCAAAAACAAAAATGCAAAACCAAGGGTTTTAAAACTACTTGAATTCTAACTTAGATAAGGTTATAGGGAACTAACTAGATATGTATAAGGACAAGGGATAGCCTTGGCTATTTCACTGTCTTCGTGTTCGTGATGTTCTCTTTTCTCTTCTTCATCTCCAGGTTTGCACCCTCTTCTCTTGCAATTCCAATCTCCTTATCTCCATGAAGCTTTGAACTTATTTGCTGTGTTGTTTTAGACTTTTCTTCGATCTTTAAAAACAAAACAAGTAGAAATAATATACAAGTGTTTGATAAGAATTTTTAATATTTTATTGCTAATTTTTGGGAGTGAAGAATACTACATTCACCTTTAAAAGACACACGCACTCGTAATATTTTAATGCAGCTGACTCATGTAGGATTCGCCTTTAAAATTATTTAACGCGTAACCTAACTCGAAGATACGACTCAGAGTGAAAGTGCACTTCAGCAATAAAGCATTGCAAACCTATCGCTCGCCTCCTCTAGCTGTACTTTACCAGCAGCGACCAGGAGACAAATTAGCTGTACAAAAAATCCTTCATCAAGGTGTCTTGCCTCATAATACAAAGATTCCCGCTACTGTCATTTTACCTGGCAAACAGTTTCCCTCCCTCCCATAGGGGCCGTCGTGCTCCCACGGCAATCGTTAAAGTATTGCAAGCACCAATCTTTCTACACTAGTGAGAATTCCGGTGGCAGACTCGAAGGTCAACACCACAGGTGCCATTAATTGTAAACAAGGGGTTTGCAAATAACATTGTAAATTAATGAAACAGCCACATGGACAGGAAATTATACGAGCACACCAGGACCAGAAATTGGATTATTTGGTCAAGCAAAGCATAAAGAGCCATTAACAAACCTTTAATGGTTTCCAGACAACAATTAAACCAAAATAGGACACGCAAAGCCTCGAGTCCACCAGAACAAAAGATAGTAAACGAGGAAGCATTCAAGGATAAAACTAAAACTAATAAAGCTAGCACTGGCAAATCAAGGCCAGCTATTGGCACTCTTCAGCACTTGACCTCCTTCAAAGAAGGGGCAAAGTACAAGAATGTTGGATCGGTAGCACCTTCTTTGTAATAAGCAAAGACCAAACAACCATCATCATGCATGCTCTCCCCCACAAAGCTGCAAGACAAGCGCAACCTCGTAAGTATCATGAAAGCCATGCAACATGAGTTCACGAAAACAAATTGAGTGGAACGGAAACCCAACAGAAGACACATTGAAGCAAACAATGGATGAGAGCATCAATCTATCAAAAGGAACTTACAATTGCAAGTCCTTGATTTTTGAAAGCAAGAACTTGGTTGCTCCCTCAATGTTCTTTCTAAAATGTTCCTTCTGATCCTCATCGAGTTTCTCCGACAGATTCTTGATAAATTTCTTAATCTGTGTAAGAAACTGCTTCTTGTCAAATGGAGGTTGCTCCTGAAAGCATCAACCAAACTTTTCATCAGCTTTTGCCTCAATAATTTCTCAACACAGAGAAGAAAATAAAAAACAAAAGAAGGCTTGAGCCATTCAACAAATAGCACACAAACTCACCTGGAGCCTAAATGTGTCAACGATGTCAACAACCTTGGCAGCTTGGTCATCAACACCCTCATCTTCATCACCTCCTTCAGCTGAAGGATTTGCACCAATGTCTACATCAACGGCTCCTTGAACAACCCACTACACACAAATCATATAATAAAAATCAACAAACACCACCAGCAACAATCTAACATCCCCAGTGCAAACATAAACAGTCCAAATCACAAAATCAGAACTTCTTAATAAAACTAACCTTTCCTTCAACTTCCCACAGTATCCCGTTCTCAATCTCCTTGTATGGGAACGAATCCGAGAGAAGCTCATCACCTAATAAAAATCACAAAAAACCACACCAACCCTATGGTCAGCATATTGGTCAAATCAATCCAAATAATTCAAGAAACCACGTGCTAAACACTACTGACACCGTCTATAGCTACCAAAAACAGATGGGTTTTGCGTAAAATTTAAAATCAAATCAAATAAATACAAAATTTTTAATCATCAAGAAACAAACACTAGAAATTTAATCAGACCAGATAAAAAAAAAAACCATCTCAGTTTCTTCTTTATAGATCGCGGAGAACTAGCTAAAACCCCTAACACTATTATTAGATCCAAAATCCAACACAATTATACTTTTCACATGTCTAAGAAAATAATGAGCAGAAAAGAAAAATTCACCAGAGAGAAGATCTTGATAGACCAACATGATTGCGCAGAAGAGCTCTTCTCTGTCGGATCGACCCAAAGACAGACAAAGAGGCAGCGATTGCGAGAGCAGGAGAGAGCGAGAGAGGCTTTGCCAGGCCAGGGACAGTATGTATTTATAGACAAGGGTTTCGCTGGAACCAGGAATAATCAGATGGGATTGTAAAATTACAAGAAAGCACGTTAGAAATTAAATACTGTCCAATGAGTCCTTGAAACCGTGGGATTAAGATTAACCTTTTATTTTTAGTTTGGGGTAAGTGGGGAATTTGCTCTTTTCAAGGGACAAATTCGCAAGAATTTTTAATATTTGCTAGGACACGGCACTCGAACAATCCGAAACCGAAAGGGATATGGATTTTGTTTAGAATTTTGAGGGAACCTCCTAGATATGTAAAATTTATGGATTGGGTTCGAATAGTGTTTTATGTTTTTTCAATTATATCCTTTTGTCAGTTTTTTTTTTTTAAATTCTATTTGTGTTTCTCATGCTTGGATTTAAATCAATAGATGAACAAAAATATTGATTTTGACTGGGTTTGATACAATCCTTCCTCTCCTCGTACGTATTTTGATTAATTTGGTTCCAAATAGTTTTTTATATTTTTTAATTGTATCCTTTTTTATTAAAAAAAAAACGTTTTAAGTATAATGTACATGTTTTATTTGTTTTTTTCATGCTTTCATGAAAATAAATAGATGAACAAAAATATTTATCTTGAATGGGTTTAATCTAATCCTTCTTTTTTCAATACATGTTTTGATTAATTTGATCCATTATTTATTGTCTTGTTATCAATTAAACTCAGCTTATTGCATAACTAATTAAGTGTGTGTTTGGTAGTGTGATATATAGTAATTTTTAATTAAAACTATATTAAAAATATATTTTTGTATTTTTGATATAAATTATTAAAATAATCGAAATACACTTAAAATATTAATTTAATATTTTTTAAAATGAAAAATATTTTTAAAATAAAAATTATTACAATGTCTAATGGGCTCATTGCTGAGAAAAATGCAAAACAATTTTCCCAATAATGATGCTTGCATGTAAAATCACTTGCCCCATGCTATGTTATTTCTTTGCCAAAGTTATAAGCAACATGTACAAGTGTGATGAGCGTAGGGCTCATCACTTGTCACCACACTTGTACAGTTGTACATGCTATTCATTCTCATTTTCAATTTCAATTTCTATGCTTTTTGTCTTTTAGATATTCAGCCCATCTAAATTTGTGATGGCTAACCGAGTACCTCAATCCAAAGAGGTTCTTTTTACCCAGGCTCCTATAGGCAACCATGCTTTCAATATATTAGTGTGTTTTAGAGGTATTTTGTTTTTTATTTTAAAAGTATTTTTAAAAATATATATTAAATTAATTCTTTCATATTTTAAAGATTATTTTGATATATTAATATCAAAATTAATTTTTAAAATATATATATTTTAATATATTTTCAAATAAAAAATACTTTAAAAAATAACTATTACTATACTTTCAAATATCTTATTGTTGTCGTGGTTACTAAATTCCATTTTCATGTTCGTGCTATCATATATATTTATTGACAATCAATATTCTTAGTATGATAGTATCTTTCTAACATATTAATGCTATTCTTGTCTCAACAGCAACGTTGTTGTTTTCCCCACTCTTAAATGGAAGGTGAGTTATATGATATGTACTTGAGTTATTGTCTTTGTTTTGTTCTAATTCATTACATTGTGTCTAGTTGGTATTTCTAAGAAGATATATATATATAAAAAAATGAATTTTATTAAAAAAAAAAAACATGAAAACATGACTCTTTTATTTTTATTTTTTTTGTCTCGAGACAGTAATTAAATGTCACTTTAACAGGAAATACATTAAAAAATATATACCATGTATTTTTATATTTCTAAAACACAAAGTACATAAAAACATGTCATTTTTATTTTATACTTTTAAAATATAAAGTATATGAAGACATGTGCATTCTATTTTTATTATCTTGAGATAATAATCATATATAATTTTAACACAATTATAAGTGTGTATAAATGTGCTACCATTGCATTATTTACATGGACTAAGTATATTTTTTTGTTTTTAGATTCAGTGCCCTTAAGTTATAAAATCGTGAAAATGCACTGTAAATTGAATAAAATAAGTAGCATAATTTAAAGACAAATCCTTGTTCTCAGAACAAAAATCCCAAGGTAAATTCCATAAGGCCAAAGTTTGTGATTTTGTGGCACGTGTATGAAGCATTCTCCTTATTTTTTAGAAAGTGTTTGAAAGTACAATGATAATTAATTTTTATTTACAAATATATTAAAATATGTTTTTATTTTTTTATTTTTTTTTAACATCAACCTATTAAAACAATTTTAAAATAATAAATAATAATTTTAAATAATATATATATAGACATACAAAACACGGCTTCCAAGTTATCTAACTTGTCTGAGAGTGTGGTTACAGTTAATTTTCAAAGTGCTTTTTATATCAAAATGCATCAAAATAATATTTTTTATTTTTTTAAATTAATTTTAGATCAACACATTAAAACGATCAAAAATATAAAAAAAAATTAAAACTTTTTAAAAACAAAAATACAACTGCATTTTCAAACTCTCACAAAAATCACCTTATCAATCATGGTTTTTTGTGGTTTGATATGAATGTATGTATTAAAAAACACATTTTTTAAAGGTTGTTTTTTTTTTTTAATAAACTAAGTACCCGATGCATTAAATTTGTCATCGTATGAGCATTATGATACAAATAATTATCAAACTAGCTAAATGTCTCGCGATGAGTAATTGTTTTTCTTTACATGTTCAACAAATAACATGCATATATTACTAATGTGTTTTTAGTAACAAAATAATAATAATAATAAACTCAAAACTTGATGTATATATTAAATAAAATAAATCAAGTATATTAATACTAATTAAATGTTAAGTTGTGGAGCAAGGAAATAAAACCATGTTAATATATATCAGTTTTGATATGATCATGATAGTTCAAAAATAACTTGGATAATAGGTAAACAAATATGGTCTGGCTTAAAAAATTCAAGATAAATTTTTTTTCTTCAAATATTAAAATGACAACATATTGAATCAACTTGGACTAATCTCGACTAATCCACAACCTAGATCATTGACCTAATTAGGCTTGATAACTTCTTTTTTTGTACTTTTTTTTTATCTAATTATATGATAAAAAGAATATATGCTAGCACGAAAGCAACCTAGTAAAATCAAAATTAAAAAAAAAAAAAACAACAATGAAAATATATTAGACCTAGCGTTGAAGGATGTGAATGAAAAAAAAATCAACAAGAAAGATAAAAAAAAACCTAGTGAACTCGAGCAAAGCTATTAGACCTTTGAGCAGGATCATGCAAACAAAACAACCTAAAGAAGGTAAAACATGAAAATATATTAAGCTCAATTCCCAAACTAAACTAATGTTAAATGACAAAAATGAAACAATATTCAATCATAAAAAAGTAACCCAAGTTACCCAAGCTAACTCGCATCTCGAGTCATGAGATTAGGATAACCCCCTAGAATGAAAATCAAAGAGAGTCATAAGCTTAATTTTCAACAAATCAAATGTTGAAGGACGTGAACAAAAAAAAGATCAATGTCAACAAAAATACCTTTAAAATAGATAAATTTCAACCCGAGTTAACATTTCAAACTTATGCCTAATTCTTAACTAACTCAACGTTGAAGAAAGAAATTGAAAAAAATATATATAAAAAAGGATCAAAAGCAAAAAAAAATAAAATCAAAACAACAAGAACCGAATTTAAAACATAGCCAAAAGAACAAATTTATTTTCTTGCAAAACAACATGAATCCCAATGAGATGAGAGAGAAAAAGAGAGGATTGGAAAAAAAAAAAAGGGGGTGTCATGCGCCACCAACCGTCACACTTGCCACATTGACTTGAAGATCTCACCACGATGCTTCCAATATAACCATGGTTGGTGGTGTTCCACCCTTGGACACATGCCCTGCCAAAAAGTGGTTGCGAGCCTCCACACACGCCAACCAATTTGCATTGCTCGTTTACCCTAGCCCACAAGATTTGTTTCACTTTCAATTTTGGTCCCTTAACATTAAATTATATGTATTAATGTAATTTTATTTTATTTCACCAAAATGATCAACTGGGCATTATAATTTTTCCTTAAACATTACAAGAACCTTATATTTAGGTAACTAAAACAAGTTACCAGGTCAAGTTCTAAAAAAACAAAAAAAAACTCAATGTGAAATGATCAAACTAGAAAAATAAAAGTTGAGTGGATGACTAAAAACAAATCTTCATTTAACCATGAAAATAGGTTCTTGATGTTAGCAAAAAAAAGGGATTAAATATTTATTTATTTTTCAATTACAATCCCTTTATCTCAAATTCTTTCAAATAAATGAAATTAAAATTAATTTCGTGAAACCAAACATAGCAACAAAATATTCTCTCAACACCAAAGGTTCTCATATACAAACATAAAAATTAATCACAAAGATCAATGCAATGTTAGAGGACAAAAAAGAATAAAAAAAAAATCAGAGACCAAAATAAAAAAAAATTAAAGGATAAAAAAAAATTACTTATATCGAATCCATGATAAAAGCTCTCACGTGATACAGTAAATGCATTGTGCCTTTTATTTTGTTTTTTAATTAAGATATAAATGGTATGAAATTAGTATGATGTGAGCTGCCTTGCCCCCGTGTAATTTTGCAACCAGGATCATCAAGAACAGGACATAAACACACGTGCATAAAAGTAATGGTTATCATTTTTTCCTCTTATGATCACAAATTTGATGGAGAATTCATGCCCACAACCAAGCTTATGAAATAAATAAATAGACATGCTAGGTTAGTAAATTGGAATTTAGAGCTAAATCTATTATTTATAAAACTTGAATTGACTTGGCAAGTCAATTTAAGATTTAGTTAACTTAAAATCTAAAATGGTGTAACTTTCACAAAAATAGAGGAATGAATTGACCTGGATGACTCGGTCAAAACCCAGGTTAACCCGATAAAAAAACAACAATATTATTTTGACATGTTTTTTTTAAAGCATATTTTTAGTCATATCATATCAACTCTTTTAACCCATGATTCAAGCCCTGCATACAGTCGACCACCAAATCATGTTAAATAATTATGGTTAAATATAATATTATCCTAGATCAACTATTTTGATTCATAATCCAAGCTTCTCTCTAAATCAACCACCAAGGCCATGTTTGTTTCCCGGAAAGTAGTTTACGGGAAACTATTTTCCAAACTTTCCTGTGTTTGTTTGTTATTAGGAAAGTTGGTCAACGGAAAACACTTCCCGGTCAATTTTAGTAAAAAAAAAATTTGGCTTGGTTTTCACGAAAGTGTTTTCCCTTTAGCTGTGTTTGTTTTCCGAAAAATAGTTTCCGGAAAATCACTTTCCAAACTTTCTTGTGTTTGTTTGCTATTAAGAAAGCTAGTCAATGGAAAACACTTTCCAGTAAAAGGAAAATTTGGCTTGGTTTTCAGGAAAGTGTTTTCTTGAAAAATTTGGGGGGAAACACTTTTCGGAAGTTGTGAAAAATTTAGAAATGTCATTATTTGCTGATTATATCAAATTTGATCCTCAAACTTTTGATTGCTATATATATTTTGTTTTGAATATTTATTTTTCAATTTCATCTATTAAAATTTTATTTTTATATTAACTCTGGTCATTATTTTTATAATTGTTATTTGCTTTTTTCTTATCATTTTTTTATTGAAATTTTTTATCTATCAAATTTGGTCCCCATTCTTTTGATTGTTACTTATTTTATTTGAAATAATTTATGAAATGTTGATTATTATTATTTTAATTTCTTCATCTTTTATTTATTTTTTAATTTTTTAGATTTGATCTCTATTATTTTGATTATTATTTATTTTATTTGAGATAATTTATGAAATTATATATTCTTTTTCAATTTCATTCTCATTCAACTTTTTAATTTGTAAGATTTGTTTCTCGTTATTGTAATAAACTTGAGAAAAATAAAATATTAATAAGTTATTTTCCAGTTCATTTTCTATGACATAACCAAACACTGAAAAGTGTTTTCCAACTTATTTTCCATTACATTACTAAATATCGGAAAATACTTTTTTGGAATTCACATTCCCTGAAATTCACTTTTCAGAAGAAAACTACTTTCCAGCCATCAAACGGGACCCAAATCATGTTTAATTGCCATAATTAAATCAAATATTATACTCAATGATTTTAAAAAGAAAAATTTACTCTATGTATCCTATGATATGATCTTTTTTTTTCACTTTTAAATATTACACTTTATAACCTAAAATTTGAAAATAAGTAACGCTTTAAATCCTTAGTAATTGCATCAATGTCAATACCAAAACACAAGAAGAGAAAGTGACATAGAAAATGAAGTTTGATATTGTCCTAAACCATGCATTTATGTTTGGGTTTTCCCGTGCGAGAGAGTAAATGCTAGTATGAAAAGAGAAAATAAATGTGCGGCAATAATTATTTTCTATGCTATAATATATATATATATATATATATGATATTATTATTGTTATTTTATTGATTTTTAAATTATGTTTTGATGTTGAAAAGTGTAATATTTAAATTTTTTTACAAGGTAAAAAAAGTCTAGAGTATTCAACACAAACTTAATCTAGGATCAAAATAGAATTGAGTGTAAAATAAAATAAAAAAAAGATAATTAATAGGTGTGTGACTGAGTCTAAAACTCATTTATAATCTATTGATTATTTATTTTTTTAATAAAAATAACATTTTTTATTTTATAAAAAAATTAGAGGTTACCTTAAAATAATCTAATAAGTCTACATTTAGAATTGTGGTCTGGAAGGAGGCTAGGTAAAATTTAAAAATTATTTTTTAATTATTTTTATATTTTTAAATTGTTTTAATATGTTAATATTAAAATTAAAATTTTAAAAAATAAAAATATATATTTTTAAAATAATAAATACAAACAACTATTATCATTCGTAACACAATTAAAATGCATGAACCAAATCTGTTTAAAAACTATAAATGCTGGAGTAATTTCTCCTTATATATATAAAAAAAAAATGCAGAAACTTCTAAGCGGGAAAGCCAAAAATTCTAAAAAATTTCCAACAAAAACTGGAGCGAGCGACTCATTCTCAACCTCGCCCTCACCCTGAAGATAGAGAAAGAAACTGAAAGGAGCAAAAAACAAGAAAAGAAAAGAAAAGAAAACAGCAACAATTCCTGTCAAATTCATGGAAGAAGAGGAAGATCCAACAGTCTGTGCCCTAATCACAGACCTAGAAGAAACCCTAAACACTCAAAACCAATCACAACCACTTCCTTTCACTCTCTCAACCCTCCAAAATCTCCAATCTCTCCTAGATTCAAATGACCCCCAAATTCTTTCTCAACTCCTCTCCAGTCTCACCTCTAAATCCTTCTCTTTATCTTCTCTTCTCCCCTCTCTCACTTCCGCAATGGACTCGGCCCCTACGCACCTTTCCCTCCTATCCTCAAAAATTTACCTCTCTCTTATTCTTTTCCCTAATTCCCCAGTTTTCACTCTTTTCAATCCCATTTCTTTTCTCGCTCTCCTTCGCTCCCTTCGCCGGGCTGTTAAGTCCCCTCGCTGCAGCCCACAAGAAGGAAATTCTTCGGGAGTGGCTAAGAAGAGAAAAGGGAGGAAAAGAGGAGGGATTGTTGCGTGTAATAATGGGGGTGCTGATGGGGATGGGGGTGAGGGTTTTTTTGATGTGAGAGTGTTTTTATGTGTCATTGAGAGATTAGTATTTGTTTTAGACTTGATTCATTTGAACAGGTTTCCTGATAGTTTGAAGTCTTTGGTTCAAACTATAGTGGAAATTCTGGTTTTGGCGACCAGTAGGGAAATGGGCGGGGGGTTTGAGAGATTGGCGGGTTTGTGTTCGAAGATTTTGTGTCAAGTTTTGAAATCTGAGCACGGAGAGGAAGGGGAGACAGCGGCGGAGGTCTTGAAGGCGTTAGCGCCGTTGATTTTGATGGGGAAATCGCAAGCGAGGAGCTTTGCTTTGGGGTTTGTGAAGGGTTTGATGGTGGGTGCGGGGAAAACATGTGACGGGGTTAAGAAGGGGGTGGTGAATTTGCCGCGGTATTTGGCTCAAAAGGCTCCAGAGAAGGCGGAGCCTCGAGGGTTCGCAGTGGAGGCGATAATAGAGATTGTTAGAGTGATGGACGTAGAGCACCAAGTTGGGTTTGCTGAGTATGTGGTGAAAATGACACAAGGGAAGGCCAATCTTAGGCTTTTGGGAGTGGATTTGATTTTGAATTTAATGATGTTGCTTAAAGATCCGTTTATTGGAGTGGGTTTGGATTGTAAAGTGAAGGATTCGTGGGGTTTTAAATGTGTGGAGGCATTGATTCAGCGCTGCTCGGATTCGAGTTCTGGAATTCGAGCTCGTGCTTTGTCTAATTTGGCTCAGTTAGTGGGGTTTTTGTCAATTGATGATAAGAATCATGATGTTTTGAAGGAAGTAACAGGGTTTGGGGAAGTGGAGGTGGAAGTTGGGGTAAATGATATTTTGAGGAAAAGGTGCATGGATGAGAAGGCAAATGTTAGGAAGGCTGCACTTGTTTTGGTCACCAAGTTGAGTGCTATTTTGGGTGGCAATTTTGATGGAGTTGTGCTCAAGACTATGGGCATGGCTTGTTCTGATCCACTTGTGAGCATACGTAAAGCCGCAATTTCTGCCCTGTCAGAGGTAAGTCCACTTTAGGGCTTCATGTAATGTTTCCTTGTTTAATACTGTCTGTAATTTGTTGCCATGAGTAAAACATGGTACTCTATCGCTTGTTTAGACCTTGTATGTTGTGCGCCTATCTAAGTTGTTGTGTCTCCTCTTGATCAGTTTGTTTTTTCTTCACAAAAATAAATAGATAAATAAATAAATTGTTGCGTATGCTCTTTTGTGCATTCTCCCTTCCTTATCTTGTGTTCTTCATTGACATTGTAGGCTTTCAGAAGATTTTCAGATGAAAGTGTGATAATTGAGTGGCTACATTCTGTTCCACGACTAATAACAGATAATGAAAGTAGTATTCAAGAAGAATGCGAGAACTTGTTCATGGAACTGGTTTTGGATTGCATTTCCAGAGTAGGATCCGAGGGTACCATATGCAACCAGACCACTTTCTCTGATTCCAATGTTAAAGCAAAAGATTTAGAAAGGGAGATTGGGCTGCTGTTTCCAGGAATCTTGGTTCTTTTGAAGGAGATCTGCAATGGAGAGGTGACACCTTGGGTGAAGAAAATCTGCACAAGCTTGGGTAAGAAGAAACGACTGAGGCCTAAAATTGCTATAGCATTACAGAACATCATAAAGACTTCTGAGTCTTATTGGGTGAGCAATTCCATGCCAATAGAGAAGTGGACAGCTCCACCTGGTGCTTGGTTTCTTCTATCAGAGGTGTCAGCGTACCTTTCAAAAGCTGTTGACTGGGAGTTTCTCCATCATCACTGGCAGCTCCTTGACAAGTACAGAGCAGTAGGTGAGTTTAAGAGTCCATGTCCTAAAGAATTTATGCATGAAGATGAAGATGGCATGGAGTCCAGCTCTGTTGCATGGGTTAGCGATCGAGTTTTTCTCCTGCAAACAATCTCAAATGTTTCTGTTGAGCTGCCCCCTGAACCTGCAGCAGAGTTAGCTCATAACTTGCTCATAAGAATTGAAGAGTTCAGCATGCATTCAACGGAGGTAGCTATACAAGCATATGCATAATAGTATATAGGAGCATCTCCTTTTCTGTTCTCTCCTGCTAGCATCCTTCTTGGGCTATACATTAGTCACCATTACTATATTCTTATGTTTCAAAAGTCACCTATAATTTGCTTGAATTGCATTTTTATAGCTAAATTCTTGACAAGCTTCCACTTCAGTTTCTATACATTAGGTATCAAGCATGTACATGCTTCTAATGTTTCATGATAGTTTCATACTAATTTTTTTTCTTGCACACCGTTTTCAAAAGTTCACAATTAGCATGATGGTGGGTAAGAAATGTGGCGGAACATGCTTATATTGCTTTACTGTATTCTAGATTTCTAAACATGTCCTTCTTGGGCCATACATTGGCCACCATAGGTATGAGATTTCAAAAGACGCCTAGAGTTTGCTTGACTAGCATTTTTATAGCTAAATTTATCTTGACAAGCTTTAACTTCAGTTTCTATGCTTCTGGGAATCCAGCATGGACATGCTTCCAATGTTTCTTATTAGTGTCGTGCAAATTTTCATTTTGCTTGTACACTGTTTTCAAAAGGTTACCTTTAGCATGATGTTGGCTAAGAAATGTGGAGGAGTACGCTGACAATGCTTTACTTTATTATGATTTCTAAACAACATGAACTGTATTCTTCAAGGTTTGATGCAATGATAGTAGCTCTTATAAGTATACTATTCCTGTTCCCTATACAGAATTTTAATCCTGCTGATCTTGGGCATATTGCTTTGCTTTAATCCATTAAGTGTGAAAAGAGAGAATGCACATATGTTCTCTGAAAGGAATATGCAGTTTGCTTCCATCTGGTTACTTTCTAATGAAGTTAACTTCGCAGGATAGAATCTTGTGAGGATGAGTGCAATGGCACTATGACTTTAGTTGCATAGTTCCTAGAAAGAGTTAAGCAACCTAAAGCAGCCAGTACTAAAGAGTTGGCACAATGTTTTCCTTGCTTTATGTGTATGATTTGGTTTATTGCATTGACATGTTTGATGTAGGTTAATGCTCATGTTAAAGCACTCAGAACCTTGTGCAAGCGGAAGGCTTTGGATGCTGATGAAGCTGAGAGTCTTGTCATCAAATGGGTACAGCAGCTTCTCTCTAAAGCTTCTCGGATCTTGGAGAAGTACATCACAGGAGATTCAGAAACAAACAAGGGGGATGCTTTTTTCACACCTCCTGCAAGTAGGAAGGGCAAGAGAGCTGCAGCCCTATCTAGATTGTTGTCAGAAGCAGTAACTGCAGTTTATTCTATTGGGTTTTTGGTTATCATTTGTCCTACAGCGGATACTAGCACCATTATTCCTCTACTACACACCATCATCACTTCAGGAAATTCTGATCCAAAATTGAGTAAATTGCCAGGCCCTCAAGTCTCTCTGAAACAGACAGCTCCCTCTTTGTACATTCAAGCATGGTTAACAATGGGAAAGATTTGCTTAGCAGACGAAGAACTTGCAAAAAGATATATTCCTTTGTTTGTGCAGGTTCGATAGTTCCAACAAACATCTCACTAGTGTTACAATTGAATTTCTAGTAAATACAAAACTTATGCTACTTTTCTTCAGCATTCTTGTTGGCATTTAGTGCAATGATGGTTATTGTTGATCAGGAATCTTAATATATAGTTAGAAAGAATTTGCAATTTTGGAGTTGTAGTTGCATGATTCTTGAACAATAACAGAGCTAATGAAGCAATGCCTCTGGGGTTGTAGTTGCAGTGATATACTTGGCTACCTTTTTTTCTTTGCACGAGACTTGAACAATATGAGAGCTATTTAAGCTGCATCATTGTTTCTTCCCCTCATGTCAAAGACTCCATAAAAATATGCTCCTCATTCCAGCTGAAAGTAGCTTTTCTGAATTCTGAAATGCTTGCAATGCACTTTATGTTGCAGGAGCTTGAAAAGAGTGACTCTGCAGCTCTTAGAAACAATCTTGTTGTAATGATGGCTGATTTTTGCATTCGCTATACTGCTCTAGTTGATTGGTGAGGCCTGTAGGGAAATGACAGAAGTAACTTTTTTTCTTTTTAAATAATAGTCTCTTCATAAATAGAGAGAAAAAAAAAGACTGGTATTAAACAATAATCTCTTTGACACTAACTAGCTGTTCTTGAAGTCAACAGTTACATATCGAAGATCACCACATGTCTCCGTGATCCATGTGAACTTGTGAGGAGGCAGACATTTATACTGCTTTCAAGATTGTTGCAGGTTAAATTTTGTTTCTGGGTTTCTGTCATTTGTTATACCAATGTTTCCTTTTCTTTTTCTGGGAGTAATCATCACTGTTCCTTTTTCACTTTTTAATTATATTTTTACATTCAGAGGGACTATGTGAAGTGGAGGGGAGTGCTCTTCCTTCGATTTCTTTTATCACTAGTTGATGAGTCAGAAACGATAAGACAATTGGCTGATTTCCTCTTTGGGAATATTCTAAAAGGTCAATAGGCAATCACAACTCATCAGTTTTATTTTGGTGACATGTTCCTGGGCTTTACTGATGTATATAACTTGTGTGCAGTCAAGGCACCGCTTCTAGCTTACAACAGTTTTGTGGAAGCTATTTTTGTTCTGAATGACTGTGATGCCCATAATGGGCGTTGTGGTTCTAAAAATTCACAAACAGAGAGCCATCTATTTTCCATCAGGTAGGTGCCTCTGTTATTCTGCAACCAAGAAAAGAAATGCTCTATATTTTCAATGAAGATAATCTATTGAAGGATATCATTTCCAGGGGTAATGATGAAAACTCAAGGTCTAAAAGAATGCACATCTATGTTTCTTTGTTGAAACAAATGGCTCCCGAGCACCTCTTGGCAACATTTGCAAAGCTGTGTGCTGAGATTCTTGCAGCTGCATCAGATGGCATGCTCAAGTTGGAGGATGTCAGGGGACAGTCTGTTCTGCAGGTAGTAATCCTATGCCTATCTAAGAACCACACTTCCATAAGCCCTTTAGGAATATGTGTAATTGGCGAGAGTAAGTTTTCAATTGCTGTGATTTTCTAGTTTAAGAGATCACCGACCATTCTTCTCATTCAAGGTTGCTCCATCATTTCACCAGAGTGTCAATGGTAGAGGTCACCTACTGCCCTTTTCTCTTAGTGAAATGGCAGCCGGACTTCTCATAGTTTCTATCTTTTACCAAATTCCCTAGTGAATAAGACTTTCTCAATTTTTATTTTGGTGGTAATTCAGAGGGATGGGTAATAATTTTGATTCCTTGTCTTGTTGTTCTTACTCGTTTGTTAATTGGGGGAGCAGGATGCTTTTCAAATTCTTGCGTGCAAAGAGATCCGAATCCCATCAGGCCGTGGATCACCGACTGATGGGGGAGACGTAGAGGAAGAAAGTGGAGATGGTGGAGTCTCTGCAGCAGCTGCCAAGAGAGGGGCCATAACTCAAGCAGTGAAGAAGGGTCTTATTCAAAATACCATCCCCATCTTTATAGAGCTTAAACGACTACTAGAAAGCAAGAACAGCCCACTTACAGGTTCGCTCATGGAATGTCTCCGGATTATTCTCAAGGATTACAAGAATGAGATTGATGAAATATTAGTAGCTGACAAGCAACTTCAGAAAGAGCTCATTTACGACATGCAAAAATACGAAACATCCAAGGCAAAATCAGCAGCTGCCGTGGCCGTAGCCTCTATGCAAAACCATAGCAGCTTTCTTTCACCTGGGGCTTCGAAGACTGCAGGTGGAACAAAAGCTCAGGATAACTTAAACGAAAACCCGCAAAGTGATTCAAGAGTGGCATCGGCGATGGCGAATGCAGTTGCTGAAGCTAGAGTCAGGTCTGTGCTAAGAGAAGTTAACAGAGGAATAGCAACACCACCACTTAGCTCCATTAGTAGGCCTAAACTCAAGCCAAACCAGGACGGTACTGGTGCTCGAACTGATCGTCCTCCGCATGTATTAGAATCGCTGAGAAGGAGACAGAGTTTCTATTCTGATGATGAAAGCTGATTTCTTAAGTTTCTCTTCCTTCCATCTGAAAAATACAGAAGCATCAAGTTGGGGATTTAGACATGTAATTTTTATTTATTATCATCACAGTGCAGCTAACATGTATCAAAGCAAAAACCAGTTTTGATGTCCTGAACAAGATATAGTTCAGTTTTGGGTTACTGAACACTATATATTCTGTATGTAGATACTAGCAAGTTTTATGAAATTCTTCCTCTCTTCGTATTCAGTTCATCTACAATATGTCGGCAGATTTGTTTAAGTGGTAGACGGGAGCAAAATTTTGTGATATTGCTCTAGCCTTCTGTTCTGGAGGTTTATTTTAAAAGCATAATGTCAGCCGGAAAGAATTTTTTTATTTATTTTTATGTTTGGTTATACGTTGAAAAACAAGTTAATAAAATTTACTTTCTAGTTTTTTTTTTTTTTTTTTTAAATAAGCTTTAGATGAATGAGAAAAGTGTCTTTTCAAATACGGAAAACACTTTTATATGAAAAATGTAAAAATTAAAATGACACAATACTTTATTATTCTTTTATATATTAATAAAATATATTTCAAATATAAAATATTGTATATAGAATAGTATATTAGGATATATCAATATGTTTGATATACAGATATATATTTATTTTATATATTAGTGTTTTGATTTGATTTAGACAATATTGCTAAAAACTACATTATAATACACAACATGTTAAATATAAATTATAATATAAAAATAGAATTTCAAAAAAATAAATTAATTTCAATAATTTACAGGGACCACAAAAAGATTGATAGAAATAAAAATTATACTATTTTTAAAAAGTTAATAATTCAAAATATATTATTTTACCTCACACAAAGAGTTAATCTTTATATCATTTTCTATGATATAATCAAATATTAAAAAACAAATTATTTTTATATAAATATATATTTTTAATAAATTTACTTAAAAAAACATTTTTTATATGTTTAGCTACACGCCGAAATTTTTTATTTATATTTTGTTGTGAAATATATAATATATACAGATTAAGGAATACGCTTTATATTGTTAAAATATTTTTGAAGGTAATCTCACCTCAAATTAAATATTTAACCAAATAATTCTATATGTTATCTATTATTTTGTTGGCGATATTTGATTATTATTTTAGAATATAAAAGATAAAAATAATTAGGATAGAGAAGAGTTATCTTATATATATTTAAAAAATATATTAAAATTCACTAAAACACTATTTTACATACCGTTTTAGTTTTAGTTTCAATCTCCATCGCTCAAAGTTAAATATGTTTTTATCCTTCCCGTGTCTTTTTGTTTATTGTTGTCGCACGTGTACGGCGTTGCGGCGATCACCCTCCACACTCAATTGTGATGTGTATCTGCGAAAATATGGGAAGATAATGAATTCTTTGTCTCTTATCAGTGGAAAAATAGAATGGGCGTCGCCACCTAGTATTCTGGTCACTAGGAACCCTAACTGGTCTCAGAGATCGGGTACGGAGACTGGTTGCATAAAAGAAAGGTATTAGCACCCCAAATACGTCATACCTAAGGTAAGCTGCATTGTTTTATTTGTCTGATCAAAATCTAAGGTTTGGTTGTGTTTTCTAATTGTTGGTCCTGTCTGTCTAAGATTCAAGAAAAGTCCTCCTAAAAAGGAGGTTCTTATCTTAATGGGGTAAAACCTAACCGTTCTATCATCAAAAAAAAAAAAAACTATCTTTTTAATTTCGGGAGTACGTTTTATGTATAAATTCGTAATCCCGGATATTAAAAGAAAACAAAATATATTTTTTTAGATTTTTTGAAATATTGGCCAAGTTCTCGTGACTTTAATAAACTGGTTATTAAAGCCAAAATGCATGCTAAATTTTTTTTTTTTAAAAAAAGTTTTCTTTGTTGTATGAAAATACGATATGAGTTTTATTTTTATTTTTTAGAGACTTGGCCATATGCATGAAAAGAAAGACGTTTTTTTTTTTAATTTAATAATTTTTTTTGACAAAAACCGAGTATTTTAATACCGGATATGTATTTTTACGATGTAAAAGTACAAACCAATATTAAGCAAAATTTAGAAAGAAAAGAAAAAAAAATACCTGGAAGAAATCACAAATTTTCGAAAATATTTCTTTGTAAATTTTTTTTTGGACCGGGCCAGACCCAGCCCACTCATTCTGGACTGGGTCGGATGAACAGTGGAGCGCTCTCCACTGTTCACATGCTACGTGAACATAGGAGAGTGAATTAATTCACTCTGCACTGTTCACGCAGAACAATGGAGGCAGTGCAACGAAGAAGAAGAAGAAGGAAGGGAGGCGGACCTGTGGTGGCTTCGAGGCTGTGCTGCTGGCGGTGGCTGACCGGAGAACGGCTTGGACGGTGGTCGGCCTTTCTTCTTATTCCCTGTATTTTTTTTTCTTTTGCTATGTTCTCCTCTGTTTCTGCTTTTACAGCATTTCTTCTTCTGTTTCTCACGGTGCAGGTCTGTTATCAATGACGGGGAGGATGGTGGCAGTTGGCGATGGCTCTGGGGGGCGCTGGTGGCAGCTATGCGGACAGCAGCCGGTGGTTCTTCCTCCTTTCTCTCCTTCTTTGTTTTCACCTCCAAGACTTGGCAATGGCGTTGGTGGTGGTGCTGTTGTTCTTCTTGTCCGTGTAGAGGCGTATGCTTCTTCTTCTTGTTCACGGGTGTTACAGCAGGGGGAGGAAGATGGCAGCCGGTGATGACGACGATGGCGGAGCGACGGTGTTTGCTGCGGTGATCTTCCTCTTCTCTGTTTCGTCTGGTTTTTTCTTTTTTATCTCTCTGTTGCCCTGTGTCTGTTTATTTAGCTCCCCTCTCTATTTCCTTTTTTTTTTTTCCTTTTCTTCCCCGTTTCTGCAACTTGCTTCCCTCTTCTTGTCTCCAAAAAATTTCTCCTCCCTCTTCTTGTCTTTCTCTCTACCCAAAAACCCCCCCTGAGTCTGTCGTTTGCTTCTTTCCTTTCCCAAAATTTTTGCCCCCACAGGTTCGTTCCTCTCTTTTCCCTTTTCAAAGCCTTCCTCTTCCCCTTTTCTTCTTCATTTCTCCTGTATTTATAGGCAGTCGGGGGAGAGGCACCATGCCTTGTCCAAGTGCAGGGTATGGTGGCGTGGGATGGCTCCTCTGCAGCAGCTGCAAGGCATGGCCTTCTTTTCTTCATGGTGGAGGGCATACGTCTCCTGTTTCTCCATTAATGAGGGGGTATGGTTGTGTAAGTGTGGGTATGGGTCATGCGGGTTTTTTGGGCAAGTGGGGTGGAGAGAGAGAGCGAGAAGAATGACTTAAAATCATTTTTTTCCCTGCCTCTGCATGCGCAGGGAAGAAGGAGAACAATATCGTTCAAAACGACACTGTTTCAGGTTTCAATTTTTTTTTTTAAGAAAAGAAAATGTAATTTGAAAGAACCCAAAAATGGGTTATGACAATTGTATTGTTGTTCCACGAGTTTATGTAAGTTATCTATCTTATATTAGACATAGTTTTTAAACCTAGTTTGAAAGTTGATTAGGAACGAGTTTTAAATCACAGACAAAAATTTATTAATTTCAATTTAGTTTTTATTTTATCTTTTTAATTAGAATAATATATTTTTGTTTTGGAGGAATTGAGATAATAATATATTGGATTCACTCGAGTTAACATATATTAACCTTCTAAATCCATACCTCGAGTTATAAAACTATGATAACTTTATATAAAACAAATCAAGATATATTATGAAGTTTAATTTTTAATAAACTCATTGTTTAATGATGAAATTAAAAAAAAATGAATCTAAAAAAAAACAATAAATTAACTTAAATTCACCTAAGTTAACTTGTAAAACTCGTAACTTAAGTTATGAGACTGAGATAACTTTATAAAAAATAAATTAAAATAATAATAAAGCCTGATTCATAATAAATTTAATATTTAAGATGTTGAATGATAAAATTAAAAAAATATAAATTAAAAAATTAGACAAAAAAATCGAGTCAATTGGATCAGACTGGAAAAACTGTGCATGATGAGACAAAAATAACCACAAAAAAGCAAATGACAATAAATTATGAAGTTTAATCTTCAATAAATAAAATGTTAAAAGATAAAATTAAAAAATAAATAAATTTTAATTTTTTAAAAAAATAGCATTCATGAAACATAACAATAAAATGAAACAAAAACATATTTATTGAGATTTAGTTAAAATTTAGAATGGCTAAATTAAAAGCGAAATAAAATTTGTTTCCCTTTTTTTTTTCCATCCAACTGAACCATTTTTTATTTTATAAAGGAATAAAAATGATTTATTTTGAAAAACAATAAAAAAAATTACACTGGATCATTTCTCATTTTATTTTTTTCAAACCTAATCTAGTTTAGATCTAAAGTTAAAGGTTAACTTGCTGGTCCGTCGAGTTTAAAAAGTGGTGTTAGAACGGGGTGTCATAAACAAGAATTGGCAGGTGGTCCTGGGCCCAGTCCTGGGCCCATCACTATAAATACCGAACCCACACCAAACATTTCTTTGGGTGATTGGATGGTCTTCTACTAGCACAGGCACACCCCTTCTCCCTCTCTCTCCCTCTCTATCTCTCAGATCGAATTTTTTTTATCACCAGGTAACTCTCAATTTCCTTTCTACTTCAATATCTGATGAGTAATAATAACATATGCTAAATTGTCTTCGTTATCTTTACACAGATTTTCTTCATTTTTTTGTGTTGAGGTTGTGGAAATTAATAATAATCATGGATGGAAACAAAGACGAAGCAATAAGATGTGTTAGAATTGCCGAAGAAGCAATCGCATCCGGCAATAAACAGCGCGCTTTCAAATTTATTAAAATGGCGCAACGTCTTAATCATAATTTGTCTGTTGATCATCTTTTATCTGCATGTGAGAAGCTTGATTCCTCGGAAAACTCTGCTTCCGTGGATCAAAGTGATCCCAAGGATAGGAATACGAATGGTTTTGTTAAGAGTGATGACGGTGATGAGGGTATGAGTGCGGAGAGGAGTTTTACTGAGGAGCATGTGCACTTGATTAGGCATATTAATAGGAATAAGGATTACTATGGGATTCTTGGGGTTGAAAAGAGTTGTTCCGTTGAAGAGATTAGGAAGGCGTATAGGAAACTGTCGTTGAAAGTTCATCCTGATAAGAATAAAGCTCCGGGATCGGAGGAGGCGTTTAAGAAATTATGCAAGGCTTTTAAGTGTTTGAGTGATGGTGATTCCAGGAAGCAGTATGATCAGACGGGTTTGGTTGACGAGTTTGAGCATAATCAGCAGTATAATAATAATAATGTTAGGCGGCGGAGAACAAGTGCGCGTGGTTCTTATTATGATGACGAGTTTGATCCTGATGAGATATTCAGGGCTTTTTTTGGCCAGACAGATGTGTTTAGGGCTCGTCATGTTTATAGGAATAGAGGAACGGATGGTCAACAGAGGGGGGAGCAGGGAGGGGGACCTAATTTGATTGTTCTGCTGCAAATACTGCCCTTCTTGTTGATTATTTTGCTTGCTTATCTGCCGTTTTCAGAGCCCGAGTACTCTTTGCTTAAGAATGTAGCTTATCAGATTCCTATGTCTACTGAAAAGTATGGCGTGGAGTATTTTGTCAAATCATCAACATTTGATAAGAACTTTCCTCCTGGAAGTCCTGCTCGGGATAGCATTGAAGACAGTGTGATTAAGGATTACAGAAATATGCTTTGGCGGTACTGTAACATAGAAATCCGCAGACGTCAATGGAGTAGGAATATGCCCACTCCTAACTGTGATAAGCTACGTGATCTCGGATTAGCATGAAGGTAAGCTCATTACCCTGTTTATTCGTGACTGGGAATTATGTCATTTTCTCATTTTATTTTTCTGGTTCAGATGATTGCTCAGTGCCTGATTTCATGAAGGGCTTTCCTGTATAAAATACTCTTACTACTGATGCTTGTTTGGAGGAAGGTCACTTAGTTTACATTTAATGCCACTTCGATCATATGGAGATCTTTGATGTCCCTGTCACCGTCTATTTAGTGACATCTCACTATCTGATGTTTGGCTCCATGTGTGATTCGAAGATGGATGCATTTTAGTGGAATACATATGGTGTTGTCTGTGCTAAGCTATTAAAGGATGTAGTTCCCAAGTTATACAAATGAGATTCACTTGCAGGACTCAAGGCATAATTGTATCGAAATTTTGATAGCAATATAAAGGTTTAGCCTTACCCTCACCAGTTTGGTGTTTGATGTCTTTGGAATATTATGTTGTGTGTGTTTGTCTCCATGGTTGTGTAGGCACATGTTAATTCATTATCAGGGACTGTTTCTGTGCTTGCTTTGGAGATTAGATGTTATTCCGAAATATCACTGTAGAATTAGGTTCTACCTATCCCATTCTTCTTAAATTTCACCATTTGGCCAACATTGTGGCTTCAATCTCTTCCTTGTCCTTTGGGCATATGTCTATTGTACATTCTCTTTCCAACATGTGAATATGCATAAAACTCTCATGTTTATTATCAATTAATTGTCCACAATAAGGGGCTGTTTGGGAACGCTGTTCAACCTGCGTTCCTAAAAAATTCAATTTTTTTTTGTTGCTAAAATTGAGTGTTGTTTGTATTTTTTGGATCGTTTTGATGTGCTGATGTTAAAAATGATTTTTAAAAAATAAAAAAACATCATTGGCATGCATTTCGACACGAAAAGTTATTTGAAAAGCAACCACTACCACACTGCCAAACACACTCTAAGTCTTCTCCCCTCTGGGTTTTGTGGATAAACTAGTGGTATGAGTTTATCCACTATTACGTTATTTACTTTCACAATCATATAAAATTGAGTGTTGTTTGTATTTTTTGGATCGTTTTGATGTGCTGATGTTAAAAATGATTTTTAAAAAATAAAAAAACATCATTGGCATGCATTTCGGCACGAAAAGTTATTTGAAAAGCAACCACTACCACACTGCCAAACACGCTCTAAGTCTTCTCCCCTCTGGGTTTTGTGGATAAACTAGTGGTATGAGTTTATCCACTATTATGTTATTTACTTTCACAATCATAAGATATTTTACTGGTCACAGTGTGGTCTTTCAAGTTCCAACTTGTGAGGCATTGACTGGCCTGGCTTCCCCTTGAATTTAACTAAGCAGCTATACTCTCGGATTCCTGTACAAGTTTCTCATTTGATGTGTCATTATTCTATACCATGCTACACTTGAAATTCTTACCTCATCTACCTTCTCCTGATTCTAGTATTTCATATTCCATTGGCAACGTTTTCCTTGATTCCGCTTGTCTTCCTTAATTCCAAGATCGCTCACTGTTGTTTCACCTTGGAATTAATGTTGTCTAATCAAGTTTGATGAACTCAGTTTGTCTTTATAGCAGGAAACACAACTTGTCTTCTCTTGAAGATACTCAGTTTTTTTCACAAGTTCTATGATGAAACTCTTTGCCTATCCTTGTTACAGCATGTGATGAAACTTTATTTACATGATTACTAGATGCCAATGTCCCCAAAACCCAGGCATTTCTTTCTTCCTTTCACTCTATGAGCCTGCATGAACTTTCAAATACAAGTCACCACCAGAATCTCAATAGAAGCAGCAGTGTTTTAAATTTACACCTATGCATGTGATATTCGTATCTCATGTTGCAAAGTTTTTTCATACCAAGTATGCGCACATCATTCACCATTTGTTCTTCATATTGAATGCCGATGCTCCCCAATCTAAATCCTTGGCTCTTACATAAGCAACCACGGCAATTGATTCATTTGATGAAGAATCTAGTCCCTTCACCAAACTATCTTATGTGGTTGTGACAGCACATCTGTCAGTAGGGTTTTTTTTTTTGTCTGTCCATTTTTATTTTGTCATGTTCCATGTCATACAACACTGAGTTTCTTATGATGCCTGACTGTTCATATAAATATTCATTTGTATGTCATTTCGCACTACTTTACCTTGCCTTGCCACATGGTGGTTAAATTGTTTCGCTCACTTTGTTTGTTTATATATTTTTTTCTCAATCATCGGTTGATTCAATCTAGCTCAATGCACAATTAAGAAAATAGCCCGCGGCAGCGCGAGGACAACAGACTTGGTGGTTTCTACGATGTGGATTTCAACAATTTTTCTGACAAATGAAGTATTTTCTCATTAGACAAGGCTTGAAAGCTCGAGGCCTATCACAAGCCCAAAAATAAGTCTGGTTGACCAGGTTGGTCTGATTTTGCATGTATAGGTCTATTTAAGAATGTGGTCTGTTTATTATATGCGGCGCTGTGATGATCGTTTTTGGTCTGTTGTATATATGCGGTGTTCGTGAAGATTGTTTTTCTAAAGCAAGATTTTTATGATGAAAGATGAAAAGAATAAACAACTCTTGTTTCTTAAAAAAAAAAAAGAAGAGAGAGAGTTGTTATCTAGTAGTTTAGTAATTAGAAATGCTAACCGGTTTCAGAGTTTGAATAAAAGAGTTGATTGTGTATAGGAAGAATGTATCACCTCTGGTATATCCTATCAAAGGTAAATTATATTATTTATTTGTCTGATATAAAATAAGATATTTTAATATACTTTCTAACTGTTGGTCTATCTAAGATTTAAGAAAAGTCATATTCGATAAAAAAATCATTTTCTTATCAGGTTAAAATCTATCATTTTAATGTCAAAACATATATTTTTATATTTGTTTTTTAATATCGGGAATACGTTTTACGTATAAGTTTGTAATCTTTGATATATAAACAAACAAAATAAATTTTTTCAGTATTTTTGAAATATAAGCCAAGTTCTCACTGTTTTTTCTTGATTTTTTATATTTAAGGATGTTAAATCATGACATGTATTATTTATTTATTTATTCAAATATGATTATTTTTTTTTGAGAACTTTGACTATATGTAAATTTAAAAAATATATTTTTTAAGAGAGATTTATTTTTTGTTTTTGTAAAAGGGAACCCAATTTATCTAATACCAAAAAAAAGTCTTACGTCTAGGTTACAATTTCAAATATTAAATATGAATTAATTGCAAGAGAATTTTAAAATTTTTAAAAATTAGACTAAGACCATATATGATAAAATGCAATAACATGCTTTAATGAAGGTATCAACTCCACGCAAACTATTTATTGATCACCCAACAACATAGAAGCAAATCCAACAATACAAAATGCAAGCATCAAGTCTTGGTAACTTCATAAATTATATTCAAATTGCACTCTAATCTAAATAATTCAACACAAATCTAACAAATCATGAATGATGTTCAATTAGCAATCATAAAAAAATAAACTCAAAACCCACCATAGGAATAATCAAATCATTTTAAAATCAAAACACTCCAATCTAAATAATTGTCAAGACAATCCAATACATAAAAAGCATAATTTTTTTTAAATTTTTGCTATTTTTAAATTTAAAATAAAATAAAAAATCAGAACTGGAGTCCAAAACATGACGTTGCTATTGCTGCTTCAAGAGGACACTTTGACCATGCACCATCTGCCATGGCGGTCCAGGATGCACACTAACGAGGTTTTTTAACACCCACAGTATATGCCAAGAGCTTATTGTATATCTGATATAAAAAGGTGCCATTTTGCAATATTTTGCACGCAGCTTGTTCATGCCCTGTGCGTTGCTGCTTCTGTTCTTTCCTTTGAAGATTGATGTCATGGAATAAAAAGATTTACAGCTCAGAAAAGAGATAGACATATATATGAAGAAGTATTTGGTCTTTCTCCATCAACCTCTGTATTGTTCATCTTGATCCTCATTTTGGCCTTGCATTAATCAAGGATGACTGCAATTCAGCTCCATGGCAGGCAGTGTGAGTGCCTCCCATGAACACCTCTTCGTATGGCTGTCTGGATTTAGGGTTTTTTTTTCTTGTGTTTCTTCATGATTGGTGCTTAGCTGAGGAGGATTATTCTATAGTTTCATCTCATCAGCTGTACAGCTTTCATGTTTCCTGTTGCTATCTCCAGTCGGATTTCTAATTGTTCACATTAGTTTACAAGTTAATTTGAGGTGTTTGAAAGTTTGGTGCTTGTTATTTTTTAAAATGTCTTTTACTCGAAAATATGTTAAAATAATTTTTTTTTATTTTTTAAAAATTATTTTTGATATTAGCACATATAAACGATCTGAAACACAAAAAAAATTTATTTGAAGCAAAGAAAAATAAAAAACTTTCAAATATTTTTAAAAATATTTCTAAAATAAAAAAAACAAACATGATATGAAGATAAAACCTTTGTGAGTCAGACTTTATATTAATAAATTACCAAATTAATTTATGGACAAGGTTTTATCACCATATTTTATATGCCATATGTTATGTTAAAAATATTTTTTTATTTAAAAATACATTAAAATAATATTTTTTTTTATTTTTTTAAAATTCATCTTGTCATTATTATATCAAAATAATTTAAAAATAATTAATTATAAAAAAAAATCCAAATTAAAAAAAAAAAAGAGGATGTTAAATATGTACTCCATGTGCTTAAAGGAAAGGAAATATTAAAAATTGTTTGTTTGTGAGGAAGAAATCAATCTCTTCTCCATGTGATGATGACAGTCTGATGCATTATTTCTGCATCTGCCTGTCAAGAAGTGCATCCATCTCCTTCTACGTGATGCCCTGACAATCATTACTACAAGTAGCTAAACTGCTTATTATTATTATTATTATTATTATATCTGTGAACAATAAATAATGGACTTGGATCATATTTGAATCTTCATCCTCATATGATTTTTTTTATATAATGTTGTGATAAAAGATTATTTTTTATTTTTATTTTTTAAAAAAATATATTAAAAAAATATATTTTTATTTTTTAAAATTTATTTTTAATATTAATAATTAAAATGATCTGAAAATATTAAAAATTATTAATTTAAAATAATAAAAAAAATTACAATGAGCTTGTTTGTTTTTGCAAACTCCATGTAGGGTGTGTTTAGCTGGGCGGTCCAACTTAATTTTCATTAAAATTTTAAAATATTTTTATATATTTTCAAGTCGTTTTAATTTAGTAGTATAAGAAATAAATTTTAAAAAATAAATAAAATATTATTTTAATATATTTTTAAAATTAATCACAATTACAATATCTAAACACCTCATTTAATCTCAAGTTAAAAAGAAAAAGAAAATATATTGACATTTGATTTTTTGTAGGGTAACATACCCTAGAAAAGGAGACAATCCACTTAATTGGTGCTCGATTTATTTTACAAAAATAATATTATATTATTTTAATAAATAAAATAACACCAGTTGACCCATAATCCAAGCTTCAAACCGGGTCAAACTTCAAACCGGACCTTATAAATACGGTATCTAGCTTGAAAAATAGTGGTAATAACGTATTTAATTGGCTTAGAGGATAATGGTGATAACGTGTTTGGTCGGATTTGCTCATCAACCTTTATTTCACATTTTTATTTATGTAACTGAATAAACAACAGCCTAAATTACCATAATACCCTCACTTCATTACGAGAAATGCTAGAAGATTTCAGGAAAAGTAACCGTGAGTGCATTTTGTAGATTCGCTAGGTTTTCTTCTCTTTTTTTAATTCTCAAACCTTCTTTTATTTTTATTTTTTTTATTGCTTCCTTTTCTTATCAAACATTAACAGGTAATTTCTTATGATTTGATATAGGAAATCACAATCAAAATGTTAAAAATAATTGCATATTTTTTTGTGTAATTTCTTTTTATTCGAACAGTGGTGAAACATGGATTAAAAAAAGAAAGATTATAGTAGTAATTTAAAAAAATATATATATTTTTTTTTATTTTAAGAAATTATTTGTTATATTAGCCTATTAAAAATAAAAAATATTAATTTAAAATAAATAAAATAATAAATTTTCTAATTTGTTTGATGTAATTTTCTTGAAAAGTAAATTTTTAAAAAATAAATTATTTTTTAATATATAATAATGTTATGAAAAATAAACTATAAAACACTTTTAAGTGTGATTATATCATGAAAAATAAACTACAAAGTAACTTATTAATATTTATTTTTTAAGGTTATTAAAATAGCAAGAAAAAATCTTACAAATTAAAAATTTTAATAAAAATAAAATTAAAAAAATCTAATTTCATAAAATATTTCAAATAAAATAAACAACAATAAAAATAATAAAGATCAAATCTTATAAATAAAAACATTAATTACAATAAAATTAAAATCATTATAATTATAATTTTATAAATTAAAAAAATCAACAGAATAAAAACTACATTTGATAAATAATTAATTGAAATAATCATAAATATAGAACTAAAATTAATATAAAAATTAAATTAAATTAAAATTTAAAAATAAATTTAAAACAAAATATATAACAATAAAAAATTTTGAAATTAAAAATTTGTAAATAATATGATATTAATGAAAAATATTTTTTATATATAAAAAAAAAATTTCTAAAATTCAAACTAATTTTTTTTTTTACCAAAAAATGTTTCTCATTGGTTAGGAAACAAATACCCGAAAATTTAAAACATAACTTCCAGAAAATCAAATAACTTTCCACAAAATAAACCAGGCCGGTAACATGCGGGGAGGGGAGTAGTATCAGGGGACATTTTTGTCATTTCACTGCAATGAAATGAAATTGCAGTACCAGTCTCCATGTAATGACCATAATACCCATGAAACTAAAGACAAATCACCACCCACCCCATGTTCATACAAGAGAATCTACGAACCCAGCTTGTATTCATACAAGAAAGTCTACTGTATACACAAAAAACCATAACAGTTGAAAAAAGAAAGAAAAGCAACCAGATCCATCGAATCAATAAGCAGCATTTTTAATCGCCAGAATCATCATCACCACCAAAGATGGACATACGATTGTAAAGCAAGAACAAGACCAGAGCAAGAAAGAGGGCAACACCAACAGGTGATCCACTAACTCGGTGGAAGGAATCGGGCTCACCGGGAGAGAAGACAGCGGAGACAAACGAGCCACGATCTGAGGAAAGGAACTGTATGGCCAAGAGAAGGATAATGGGCAAGAGTAAGAGACCCATCGGGCTTAAAAGCTCAGCAAAACCCTCGGTTATGGCTGCTCCTTGGTCACCAAAGATGAACGGAGCTAGCACCACTACGCAGACCACTACTGCTAGTAGGATTCCATGGGGTGGGCCACGATGTTGATGACGATGCCTCTCTTGGAACATCCTTTCCCTCTCTTTTGTGGTTTCTTGAAATCTTGTGGGGTTATGGTGCTGAGAGGGAATATGAGCAGATGGGGTTTCTCATCTCCTCATGAGCACGGTCTTAAAGGTGCTTTGGGGACGCGTTTTGTTGCCTTGGAGAATGGATTATTTACCCTCTTGATTTTGGAGAGCACAAAGAGTTTATGACTTTATGGTAAACCGTGTATATATATATATTTTACTTTGTGGATTATTTACTATTATTATTAAATTTTTTATTAATATAAACATCCAGTTTGGCTTATTTCTCAACTAATCTTATAAATTTTAAATTTATTAGTTATATAAAATTTTAAATATTTCAAAATTTAAATTAATAATTTCTAAACAATAAATCTAAAAAAATTAAACAATTGAACAATTATTGAAACTTATGAAAGATGCTGTCACGTTTATTTGGTTAACTGGAAGCCAACTACTAGATTTCAAAAAAATTTAAAAAAACACAGTCCTTTGAATGTATACGAATCAAGCTATATTATATCGTTTTTATAATATTATTTGTGGATCCCAATAATTGTTTTTTATATCAAGAGGATACAGTAACATTTCATATTCAATTTTATAATATGATTGCGTTCCTCGTCTGCATTAGATGGAATCGACAGATTATATCAAAATTAATATTTATGAATTAATAATGCCCTTGATTTGATTTGAATCTTGGAGAAAAAAAATCTTACAATTCATGGACCCGGCTGATCAAATTAATGAAAATTAAAATATATATATATATAATTAATTAATTAAAAAATGATTGAAAATAAAAAGGGGGGTTTTATTTAGTCGTAACATGCAATGTTTTTGCTAACCGCGTAGAGGCTCGTCCAGATGGCGATGTTCTTGTCTGTATTCCAAAGGCAAAGAGAATATCCAGAGGAGGTTGAGTGTGGATGTGGAGAGATCATTCAAAAACTTGCAAGGAAGACACACGGTAGCTCACCTGTACTATCTTCGAATCCGAGGAGGAAACTAACCTAGCTTCTTCTTCTTCTTTTTTTCACTTTATGGAGGTGGCATTTGGAGTAAAGAAAAAAAATAAAAATGTGTTGGGAAATTTGTATATATATTGTTAATAAGTATATTTAAAGCTAAATTAAAAATGGGATTCAATAACTTTAACTTTTAATGTTAGAATTTTATTGAAAATTATTTTTTAATATAAAATATTTAAATATATAATATTAACATGATTAAAACAAATTATAAAATAAGTAATATATTAATTTAGAATAACTCTTGGTTATTATATCTTGCTAAACTCAAAATTCTCTATCACATGTTGACAGAATAAAAAAGTTTCATGTTGTTTATGTGATGGAGAGTTAAAAAGGTTAATAATATATTTCTCTAACATCAAAGCTTTTAGAAAAGAATCTAGGCAAGGTGTCTTTGGGATCTAGGATTTAAGACCTATATATTAGACTTGCTTAGAATAAATTTTAGATTTATGAAAATTATTTTTATTCAACCTGATATATTCAACTAGTTTAGGTAAAAAAACAAAATTGAATAAGTCAAGTTTAGAATCTATAAAATATCATAAATTAGATTAAATATAATTATGATCACAAACCTGACTCAATTATATCCTTGAACACATGTAATTTATAGACTGATAGGTTCTAAATGCTACTCCAACATTTAACATTTAACTCGCAACTTAGTCACCCATATTCTTTAATAAATGATTAGTTTATCAAAAGGTTTACTCTTTATTTTCAAAGATTAAACATTGAAACCAACATTTTAATTACTTTTTAACTTACTCCTAGTGCATCACAATGTTAGGAGGATATACTTTTAAGATCATGAGGAGATAAAATTTTAGGCCTTGTTGTTTACTGAAAATAATTTTTATAATAAGTGAATTAATTTTTTGATGTTTGTCAATCTTATAAAAAACAATTTGAAGAACATTTTTAAATATTTGGCCATACTATCAAAAATAAGCTAAAAGATAACTTATTAATATTTTGATTTTTTTAAAAATTTATTAAGAGAATAAGGATCAAATCTGATATTTGAAAAAATTGAAGAGGATGAAACTATAAAAAAATCAATTTCATAAATTATTTTAAACAATAAAAAAACAGGAACGAAATCTAACAGATAAAAAATTTAAAAGATGATGAAATTGAAAAAAATAATAATTTTATAAATTATTTTAATTAAAATAGATAAAAATTAAAAAAGAGGCCGAATCTTATAGATAAAAAGAATAAAGAAAAAAACAAGAAAAAAATAAATAACAACAAAAAATGAAGACCAGAACTGATAAAAAAATCAAATTAAATAAAATTCTATGAATTGGAAAAAATAAATCAAAAAAGGATTCAAAATAAAATATATTGCAATAAAAAAATTAAAAACTAAATTTAATATAATTAATAAATAATATGATATTTTTTAAATTTTTACAACTTCTAAAAAGTATATTTTTTAAAATAAAAAAAATTATTTTCACAAAAACCAAACCAGATTTTTTCTTAATTAAAAGGTGTTTTTCATTAATTAAATTTTATAATATTAAATAAGCGTAAGAAAGTTTAGAACCATGAAATAAAGTGTCTTAATGCATGTTTGAAATTGAAATTAAACCTATTTTTTGTCAATTGTTTTTAAATTGATTTAAATTAATTCTTTTGGATAATTTTGATATTTTAATATTAAAAATAAAATTTTTAAAAATAAAAAAATATTATTTTATTATATTTTTAAATAACAAACATTTTTATAACACTCCCACACAATTTTATTCCTGATGCATAAGATGACCCAGTGATAAAATCGCTGAAAAAAAGAAGTAAGGCTTTAAAAAGTGACTGGAGTGTAAGATTAGGAAAACTATAGGCACCAAAAATGCAATTCATCCTAAACTCTAGTTCTAGTTTCAGAGCAAGGTCAGACTGTCCCTTCGTAGCTCCTTCTTTCCCTCTCCTAACCAATTTCAGATCAGCCGCCAAGTTTGAGAGAGAGAAAAGGATGAAGATCCCATGGTGGGTGGTCTCCTTTGCATATGTTGCCCTCGTTGCTGCCTCCTCGTCTCAGGATCCTCACCTAAGTTCTGCTCGTGTCGTTTTTCAGGTTCATTTGTTTGTTGCGGCTCAATGACATTTATTTATCCGTGTTTCTGAAATTAATCTAGTTCTTTACTATGAGTTATTATGACCCATGATTTTTTTTGAGACTGGGATTTCTTTTTTAGACAAACTATGGAGACATTGAGTTTGGATTCTTTCCATCTGTGGCTCCTCAAACTGTAGATCATATTTTCAAGCTTGTTCGACTTGGATGCTACAACACCAATCACTTCTTTCGGGTACTTTACAATCTTTTCTTAAAACGAGTTTAATGGATACTAAGATTATGTCTGGTGACTGGACGGGACTTGATGGGATTGGACAACACGAAATTTTGACATGATCCGAGACAAAATTACATGTTGTACTGTCCCGTGTGCTTACCAAACACCAATAGAGCTGTTATGTCTCTACATTTTGTCCAGTTTCATGTACCGAGTGCTACTTAGAAGAAGTTAGTTGTGTTTTAGTGGATAAGTACATGAAATATGAAGCTGAAAAAATGGCAGGTTGATAAAGGGTTTGTTGCTCAAGTAGCAGATGTGGTTGGTGGACGATCGGCTCCGATGAATGAAGAGCAAAGAAAGGAAGCTAAGAAGACTGTTGTTGGTGAATTCAGTGATGTCAAACATGTTAGGGGAATTCTTTCTATGGGCAGGTTATCTTCTTCATTTTTTTTTTTGTGAGATTTATTGCTTATTTCTATCCTATACTGTTCAAATTATTTTGTCAAAGGGGTTAATTGAGACGTGGATGTAGTTTTGATATAGTCAAGATGCTTTGTTTGCTATGATTACTAGATCTTCGAGTTGTTTTACATTTTCTGCATGTAAGCTTGTTGAGAGCCAAGTCTAACAGCTTGCAGGTTATAAAGTGAACCCTAAGAATAACTTAGAATCTTTATAACGCTGTGTAAAAAGAACTTGAGGGACACAACGCAATGAAAATGATCTCAACTGCTGTTGATATAGAAATGTCTTTTTCTACTGGAGTGAGAAGGGGGTATTTAGACAAAGGAAAAGATGATTTCCCAAAATGAGACTAAAAGGAAAGGCCACAAAGGCTTTTAAATTTTAAGCATTTGGGTGAAAGAAGTGGTTGGAGATGTTTTAAGATTCACCATTATCAGAAGATATATTGAGAGAACCAAATTGCATATTAATTTAGCTCATCACTGAAACAATTACCTCATGGGAAACAAATAGGTTTGGATTGTGTTCTTTTACCCATCTAATTGCTGGATAGAGAGTTGAATGTTTGTTAAATGCCCTAAATTCGATTAACCAAACCTTTCATGTTAGCAAAAGCCAACATCATGGTTGGTCCTTTTGAAGATTCAAATCTCAAAAGAGTACTTTTTGTAGGGTTTACATCAGGGCATTGGATATTAACAATGATAGTTTTGGAACTCATATTGATACTTTTAGGGCTAGTGTATTTGATACTGTTTCAGATATTGCCCCAGGTAAATATGTAACATTTGACTACATTCTTGAACACCAAGTGCTTTGTTATTGTCAATGGGACTGAGATATATTGTCCGTTGATGACAGAAGACGCTTCCCATGGAGGAGACCAATTTCATCCTTTTCAAACTAAAGATAAGAGAATGCTGGACAAGATTGCTGTTATAGTATTTTCACCGTCACTAGGAATTGCAGAAGTTATTTTGGATAGTCAAATATTAGAAAAATTTGCGCAATTATTCATTTTAGGATATTCTGCAACCTGGGATGTGTTTATGTTCTAAAGTTATTCCATTTTTACTTTGGACTAGCACTTTTCTAGTTCCCTCCCCGGTAATATCCAAATGTAATGTGCTAATATGATGCTGCCTCTTACTTTGTTGTAGATTTGAAGATCCAAACAGTGCACAATCCTCATTCTCAATGCTTCTTGGAAATGCCCCTCATCTAGATGGTCAAGTATGTTAGTTCAACATGCCAAACATAGTTTTACATGGATTATTCATGAACATCACTTTGACCTGAAACTGCCATCTTGATTTCTTTTCAGTATGCAATATTTGGCAAAGTTACCAAAGGTGATGACACACTGACTAAGCTTGAGCAACTCCCTACTCGTAAGGAGGGAATTTTTGTGATGGTAAAGTGTTGATAAGCTTTCAGCTTTACCTTAGTAGGATGATGCGAAAAGTAGAAATTGGATTTCAATTATTTCTTAAAGGTGAATATTTATTTCTGTAAAGTAAGTATAGCATAAGAGTTTATGGTTCAGCCCTTGCATCCTATGTAATCATGAAAAATTTTCTGCATTTACAAATTCATCCAATCTCTGCTATCACCAAAATTGTCAGCATTCATTCAGAAACACACACAGCCATATGCATGCTTATGTTGTTGTGTAGCTGTGACTTGTCACATGCTAGATAACTTGGAAGCAAAGAAAAATATGAATGCCAAGAAGACAGAAGAGTGGAAGGTTTTCAAATCAAGGCTATATTTGTCCACTCATTCAAGTATATGGAAATCTAAAACTGGTTTAGTTGGATTTGAAAACCAACATGTATTGGACTATTCCATGGAGAACCTTCTTGGTCTGGAGCATGTTTAAACCATCGACACCCAAAACTGATTCTGGATTATCTGGTGTTCAACATATTCTGGGATGTTTTTAATGGGGTCAGTTGTGAGTTCTATTCCTCTTGCACACTAATGCAGTGATGAGGAGTGAATCTGGATACCTGTGCCTGACTGCAATATTCCTTGCCAAGAAATCTATTATTTGCATTGTTGCATGTGGCCTTTTGTTTCACCCAGCAGATATATCCATGCCAATAATTGGTTTAGGTCGACATTCTTTGCTTGCTTCTGATTATATTTTTTCACTTGGACTATTATCTGAGCAGCCGCTGCTTCCTTGGCACCTGGCTAAGTACTCTTTTTTCTCCCTTTTTTTCCAGCCTACTGAACGCATAGCAATCCTGTCATCATATTATTATGGTACGCATTAATCGACTATTTGTTCTAAGTTTGTTTCTGACATCTTTTAGGAATTTTCTCTTTTCATTTGTTGTAGGGGCTGTTTGGGATTGCGTTTGAAAAGCGCTTTTCGCAAAATTTGAAATTTTTTTTTTTTTGCTTGGAAGTAATATGTTTTTGATGTTTTCAAATCATTTTGATGTGCCGATCTCAAAAATAATTTTTAAAAAATAAAAAATATTAGTGGCATGCTTTTCTAAGTGAAAAGCACTTTGAAAAGCAACAACAACTACACTCCCAAACACCCTCGTAATCTATAATGTATAACAACTGCTAACCAGTGGTTATTTTTTAGGGCTGCACATTTTTTCTGTTAAATGGCATGTGGACTCATTTGCTAAACTTGTTTTCAACACTACAAATGTTTATTGACAAATGCTAGTCCTTGAGCTCATCTATATTCTGATCAATTAATGTGCAAATATATTTTCTGGGCAATATTTATTTTTTTCTTGGTACAGTGACTTCTGTGTCTGTCTTGTGTTCGGTGTGAACCTGTATGCTAGTTATCTTTCTGTTTCTGGCATTTCATCGCATTACTTAATAAATCAAGCGGTGTGTTCTTAGAGTAATAAAATTAAGGGATGATGTATATGACTTCTCTGCTTGTGAGGCTTCAAAATTTACTGATGACCAAGGATATTTGCTCTAGTAATTAAGAACCTACACAGGCCATGTCTAGGAGTGTCCAATCAGAAATCATTCTACTTAGTTCATCCAATGCTTTTGATGTATTTCATCAAAGAAAAAGAAGGTTTCTTATGTGTGATCTTTTCCCAAGAACTTACGTACTTTGGTTTTTGCAAAACTATCAGATTGTAGATAATTCCAAAGTGCTGATTGTGGGGTTCTTGCCCAAATTATCCAATTGCACATGACAATATTTAGTATATGACTAACAATTAGTCAAACCTAATGCACATGAAAAATTAAAAAAAAAACACTGGACACCAAAAATCTTAATTGAAATTGGTTAAAAGCAATTATTAGTGCAAGAAAAAGAGAAATATATATATTGATAGTTTTGGGGTTTTTGCCTCAAGGATAAAGCAGGTCAGCAAAACATGAACAGGTAACTAATCTTTGTCTGTAAAAGAAGTTAGTTTGAAATGGTGATAGACCATTTGTTTTAACTATATTGTTATATATCATGACTTGTACTGAATATGGATGAAAGAAATAGCCCTTTTCATGACCTGCTGAATATCTTTGTAGGAATCAGTCATGACATGATATATAATTGGAATGAGCAGTACCAGGTTTCTAGAAAAGCTTCGTTGCACTATCTTGAACTGACATTTGTTCTTGGACTAAACAATGAAAAATAAAGGACTTCTCCTTGAATTTCTTTGGAGCTATTTGTGGTGAACTATAAAAGCTTAAAAGAAAAAGAAAAAAAAACGATTCAGTTTTTACAATTCTTTGACTGGGGTTTTTTTCTTATAGATACTGAGATGGAGAGCTGCGAAGAGGAGAGGTCAGTCTTGAAACGAAGACTCTCTGCATCAGCTGTTGAAATTGAGAAACAGGTAAATTTGGAATTTGGTGAACATAGAGTTAATGTGGTGTGGCATGATGCTGAACAAACTCCTACTCATCCTTTTTCTTATGTGCAGAGAATGAAATGCTTCCCATGACTTGCTCAACAAGAAATGACATGATTCGTGTAAGTTATTTGACTCAAAAGTTGCTTTGTATAGATTAAAAAGGATTGGCTGCCTGCTTGCCTTTATGGAGAAACAACTTTGCAAGAGCGCGTGTTGTAACTGGTCATGAAACAAATTCATATGGGCATTAAGGGGCATGATCCCCTGTCATGGAGGTGTCTAAAACAGGATAAATTGAAAGAGATCCATTTTCTACAAACTAGATTGTGTAGAACCAAGTGTTTAATTTGTCTGAACTAGTTTGTATCACGCTGCAGCCTCTTATCGAATATTTTGGTTATTGTTGCAGTGGAGATGCATTGAAGCAGACGCTGAATTTACCACTTGTGCGAATATGTGGACGCTTCGGCCACATCAAAGTCCAGAATAATAGAAGACGTTGAGAATCCAACTCAGTCGTCATTAGGGTTAGCATTTTACGAAATGTCAACACAAGGCACACATCAGGCATGAGAAATATAGTACTGTGTTTTTTCACCTGAGACCACATTTGTCCTTTTTACTGCAGCCGTCAATCGTATTATTTGTCCTTAGGCGCATAGTTGTGATAAAATTAAAAATATTATTTTAATGTATTTTTAAGAAAAAAATATTAAAAAAAACAAAATAAACTACACTTTTTTTTTCTCGTGTTTCCCCTTTGAATGTATCATGTGGTCTCTCTCTCTGAAATTTGCCTAGTTTAATTTTATGGCCTAAAAGTTAAAACACAGCACACATCCCAAGGCTAGAACTCGGGATGCCCTTGTGCCTCAGTTATCAAACGACCCCTCGCACACATGTGGTATAACTTCTGAGCTTCGAAGATGATTTTCTGGGCCATCTAGCCCATATAATGTACAATAACCCATCAAAGCCTGCTAGCCCATCTAGCCCATCTAGCCCACCAGGAAATTTCTGCTCCTGGCATGCATGAATTTGATTAGTTTTCGAGTATGAGCAAGGGACATGGGCCAATTTAATAAGAGTGATTACTGATTCTATATTACTAGGCGCAGACAAAAATTGTCAAGTAAATTCAGTTTATGAACCTTGGAATCATTTGATTGGCTTATGCATTGAATTTGCTTCATCTTATATATAGTATAAGCTTAGTTTTTTTACTGTGCTATGCTGCTGCGGGTTGGATTAAAGATTTTTTCAACGTAAAAGACATCCAAGTTGCTGATTTTTTTTTAATATTATCATTAAATTCGGTACAACAAGTCAGCCTTGAAATTCCTGACTTGAGTCCTTGTCAAATCTGAATTTTCAATTAAATCACATGAGAGTTGCTTTGATGTGGACTAACTTAGCAAGTCTCAAGACAAAAAAACAGCATGAAATACAAAGACCTAACTCCTAAGGTTAAAAGCAATCTGGATGGTTATTAAAAAAGATTTGAATTAAAAAAAATTAAAGCTTGTATCTTTTTTTTAAAACATTAAGATGATAATGTATTGAATCAATTAAGTTATCTTGTCAAACCTGTGACTTGAGTTGTGGATTCCAATAGGTTTAGTAACATTTTTTTATTTTAATTATATGATAACAAAATAAAAATCAATTCAATATTAAAGAATCAATTTGAGAAAAAATAAAAAAAAATTCATCAAAAACCCAATGAAGAAGGTTTTTATATATAAAAAATAAATCAGGCTATATGTGTGCGCCTGAGTGACCCTGCGTATCAAGATTTTTTAAAAAAAGACACCACCATTGAACTCCTCTTGTCGACACCAAATGTGATCATTTTTTTTGTTGGTATCACGACAACCAACCATTTTCTTTCTTTCACAATTTCCTAGAAATTTTCTCTCCCCTCTCTCCAACTTAAAAAATAAGAAATGAACATAATGAACTTTTGGATCAAAATAAAGATTGTCATGGACTTGAGGTGAGCCATGCATTTTCTTTGTATTTTAATTTATAGTTAATTTCATATAATTACAACATAAAGGATGCAATTGAAAGAAAAAAAGTTTGAAAATTAAAGAAAAACATTGGGCAAAAGGTTCATTGTTCATATAATTCAAGATGTTTATTTGAAACTATGATAATCTCATAGAAAATAAACTAAAACAATTTATAAAGATAAAATCAAAATCAAGCAAATGTTAAAGGATGAGATTTAGAAAATAAAGACAAAAATGAAAGGAAAAAAAGAAGGGGAAATGCCAAAAAAAGAAAGAAAGAGAGGAGGCCACCTTTGTCACTATTCACGTGAACAATGAAAGAGATGAGTCTTTTATATGTATTAGATAATACTAGTTAGTTAGCCCGCGCTTCCCCGTTGGTCAAATAAAAAAAATCAACTCAAGAAAATAAATATAAAGGACTTTTCATTGTGTTTTTTGACATTAAAAAAACTTATAATCATAAACCAAAAGGTTGATATATGCATTTGGTAGAATAAATTGAGAATTATTTGCACCTATAACTACGAAAAAAAGGTTGTTAATGATAACCACATACTAAATTGAAAAGTTGATAGATAAATATAGATCAAAATATATGATTTCACAATACGAGGAATGAGCCTGATTGTATTTAATAACTTCATTTTTTGAAACCAATTATTTTTCAATCAAACAATAGTAAAAATAAAAACGCACATGAAAGCAATTGAATCAAATTTGAGAAAAAAAAAAGTAGGGTTGCACAAAAAGAACACCTAGCAATATTAAAAAAAGAAGAAGGATAATCTTATTTAAAAACCAAGTAAAAATTAAATTATATTTAATTAAAAAACATCAAAGAGATTTTTTTTAATTTGTTTATTTTAATTAATGTCAATTAAAATTTAATACTGCTATATTGAGGCATCCCCTACATATATTTATTCAACCTATTTTAACTAATCTTAATTTGATTCAAAGATTAAAAGAATAAAGTTAAAAAATGGCCAAGTCCAGGTTGAAAAGTGTAAAACATACTGGAGTTAGAAGCAATTCTTAAATGGGTTATCTAGTTGTTGGTGTAGCCCTCTGATATGAGTGGTTTTGACCATTTTCTAAATATACTACACATTTGTCTATCAAAGTATTGTTAACATGTTTGATACCATGAATTTGAATACAATTCTAAGATTATGAAGGTCAAATTAGGGTGAGACCACACTTGTTCTTTATTAGTATATTTGAAAATGCCATTAACAAATCATCTAATGTTAATGACATTTTTCTCAATGCATGTAATGAAATCTGTAATGAACATATAATAGATAATTATGGTGGTTTATTGACTGACAATTCTTAAATTTGCCAGTCATTTTTGCCATCTCACTAACATTAATCAGTTTAGTGAGCAATCTATCAGGTAATAAAAGTGCATTTACCTTTTGCGTCATGATTTATGTCAAACACTATTATAATGGTAGAAAATTATAATGTAAGAACATATATGTTACTTGATTTTTTCTTTACGTATAATAAACTATGAGATGATTTTTTTTATGTGATAGAGCATTTTGTATATCAATTTATTGAATAAAAAAAGATCAACATTGTTTCTAAATATAGACCATGTCATGCTCGGGCTTAAAATGGTTCGTATCACCATAATAATTGTTATAACAAAGAATAATAAACTACACAAAGAAAAAAGATTTGCTAGGAAATTATGTCATGAACCTTGAACATAACACCCTAGAGCCAACAAAAACAACCTAATGCAGTAAAGGCTACTTAATGATGCATCATGTTTATAACCTGGGGGTTTTGCATACCATACTTGACTAACAACTCATGGAGTTGTTCTTTGATTGATTGAAATTGTAGAAAAAATAATTATTTGATCAATAACATAATGACTTAATTTTTAAAATTCTAATTGATAGACTTTAACAACAATTATAATAGTTAACTATTAAAGTTTTATTAATGTTCATTTAAATGAAGTCATGCAATCAAAATAAAAGTAAAAACACAATAAAATATTCAATTTTCTTTCTACCATTTTGGAGTTGGCTAGCCATTTCCAGTTTTGCATTTGTCTAGCATGGATTTGCCTATATAGTTTTATTTTATAACACACTTTTTATATGGACAAAACGTTTTATAGGTTGATATCTTCCAATTTATTCTTCATTCGACATAACTAGATCTTTTTCCATGTAAAGCATATCTAGTCCAATAGATTCATTCCCTATTAATGGGTCTACAACAGCCTATAGAATTCATATTAATTAGTCACAAGTTATTAAATGCTCAGTTATGCAACAACAACATTAGCCTCCAAATGAAATAAGTTTTTATCAAAGCAGAAAAAAATCTTCACAAAAATGCTTACCTAATACCAAGTCATATGTTTTTTCTTTGATGGTTTTGATGTTGCAACCTAATTTACATTATTCAAACCAACAAGCTTGTATATACCAAACCTTTCTCATTGCAACTCAATCCGGGAGAAACAAGATTAAAAAAAGAGTAAAAGTCATGTAAATATCAAAATATGGCATGTTTTTTATGAATATTGATCTAAACTGCATCTCTCCATGTTGTTTCCTACCATGAAAACATATTTCACTTAATGACTATCTAGTATTAATCTATTACATCAAATGACCACTTTTACTTTTTAAAATTTAAAGGATTGAGACCTTCATATTTATACATATTTAAGATTTTATGAGTGCTTTGTAACAAAAACCCCCATGTCACCTAATCTTTTAGGGAAGCAAGACAAATCAATAGGAAGGCATGCAAATTAGTAAAGGAAAAAAAATCACAAAACATAATCTAGAGGGATAAATCCAAAACATAGGTAAATGTTTTTGTCAAAAAAATGAATGAAAAAGACAATGTTGGTTATTTAACAAACTTGAATAGTTAACCAACTGAAAGTAGTATAGTAAATCCTAAGAGGTTATAAGTTGAACGAAACAAACAAAATTTACTTGTCATAATGCGCAAAAAACAAGATGAAAATGAGAAATTGAACTCAAATAACTATTTGAATCCATAATATAATTTGAATAAACCAATCCTAGAAATAGACCAAAACACCATTTTGGTAAAATATAAGGAACTTTAATTGTCATTAATTCCTATTCTGACAACAAGCGAAAAAGAAAAACAAAAACAACAATGACAAAAGACCCCCTTTAAAAACACCTCTTAAAAAATGCACTCCAAAATAACTTGTCGAATCGTGCAAGGTTTAGCCCCGCCAAAAAACCTATCTAAATAATCCCAACGAAAAAAGAAAAAGAGAACAAAACAATGAAAAAAACAACAACAAAAGACAAACAACAAACATAAAAAGCTTTATTCTATAAACCAAGAGGATAAAAAAATACAAGACATGCAACAAACATAGACCGCATATGAAAAAAATAAAATAACACGTACAAGAGCAAGTAGAAGTGACAACCAATAATATGTATGTCAAAGAACAAACAACAAGAAAAAACATAAAAAGTAGTTTAATTAAAGTTAAATGTGTAAAGAACAACAATTAAATGGTGCATTAAATAAAAAATGAAAAAAGACAAAATAACAATGAACCACACCATCATTTCACAGGCACTATCAAGCAATAAACATAAAAGATCTCATGCAATGAGAGAAGAACAAACAAAAAACCTATAAAACAACTAAATGTCCTAAACAACCACAAGCAATACACAAATAACAATGATGTAAATTAAAGAGAAAAAGAAGGAACAACCTTGATCAAATGAGCCCACAAACACATCCAAATAGATTAGACAAATATAAAGCTCACTAAACTCCCATAATAAATATAACAAGAAATCATATTAAATATCAACTCTTCTTTATCACCAAAAACCAAAAATTAAACTCAATGAAAAGCCAAAGTTGCACATAACAAACCTAAAAACAATCAAGATTGTCTCATGAAATCATAGATGAATTATTAGTTCTAACTTTTTATTTTTTAATATCCTACAATCAACAACCCATATACATTCTGTTTTTCTAGAGGCAACCCTTTATACTGAAGCTCTGATATTTTCATAATGCATGCAGCTTTAATAAAGTGTTTTTTTTTTTTAATCTAAAAGTATCAAACATTTTATTCACAAACACACAATTCCATTATACTTCTTTTCATTTCACCATTTGGCATGTAAAATCTTTGATTTTCTTTATGGGCTAAGAGGTCCACAATAAAAAAACATACGCATTAATCTAAAAATAAACTGCATAGTTTATGTAAGCAAACAACCAACATTGTTAAAGCAAAAATAAAGAATAAAAGCAACTCAAGTTGATAACAGTAAAAAACAACAAACTGCTCTAACAAAAAAGCAAGACAATATAACCTACTTTAACATAACAAACAACCCAACAACCTCAATAGGCCTTCCCTAAACTACCAACGCAAGAAACTAACCCTTCTTTAGCCAACCTAGATGGTGAAGGCAAAAACTTAATTGTGTATTAAAACTAAAAGCATGAATAAAAAGACATTTAAAAAACAATAAACAACAACACCAACTCAAACAAAAAGACATCTTATAAATAACAAATAACAACAACAATGTACATGAAGCATATCAAACAAAGCGCCCTAGAAAAATTGCAAAGCCATAACAAAAAAAATAAATGGACAAAAACACCAAGCAAAAAAATATATAGAAACCAAACAAAACAAAGGGAAATAACACCAACACATCATTAAAGAACAAAACCAGCATCACAACATAACCCACGAGTAGCCTAAATAAATAGAAGTAAAAAAAAAAGAATTGAAGCAAAGAAAAAGAGATTTAAATGAAAACCAATTGAGCAATTATAAAAAACAGTAATCAAATTAAACACTCACACAACCTACATAATAAGATATATGAATATACAAGCAAAAATAACCCAGAACTCACCAAGCCCAAGAAAAAGAATTTCATGAGAAAATGATTAAAATGACATATGATGTTGGGAATGACACATACAGAATGAAACCAAGCCAAACCTAAGAAGCATACACCAAAATGAAACTTATTTGGTCACTTATCAAATATATCAAAATAAAACCTAGAAATAATCAACCACTTGTAACCAATAAAATATTAAACCAAGCCAATATCAGTAGCTTTTCCATGCAGAGGAGATCATAAAGGACCTAGCAAGTGGGGAATACATTTAATGCATGATGATTACAAACCTACTATCACTTTCTTGAGAGAAGAAGCGATATCACACAACTTATAAATGGCATGCAAAGCAAAATCACCCAAGAACCCATCATCCCATAACTCTAGTCACCATCCACAACACCACCCAAAGCCAATGTAACACGAAAAAAGACACGTGAAAGGACGTGAGGATCCAAATTGCAACCCATTGCTTGAATCCATAATGGGTTAGTGCCTGGCCGTGCAAGAGGTGCAATCAAATAAAATTTTCCCCCGAGACTGAACAAAAAATTTTAAAAGAAACATTGTTTGAGTCCATAATAAAAGCAAATATAATCCACGATGTTTTCAGGATCTTTTGATCTTTTTTACTTTTTTTTGTTAATAGTGAGTTTATGAAACAATTTATCATAAATGTATAATTCATGTGTCAACACATAAAAACTTAGGGAGATAACCCTTACTGTTGAATAAAAAATCACTTTTAATAGTTATTAGGAAATGCATATTAATGATAGCATCTATGATTATGTCTCGTGATTATGAAGAATATGATAAAAAAAATGAATCTCTCTATAAATGCAATGAGAAAGTGATTGTACAACATATAGTACATAACTAAGATACTTCTCGTGCCATGCTACAAATTAGATTAAAATTATTTAAAATATATAAAACATATTCAGACCATTGAAGTTCTTTGGTATTGTCATTAAACTCAATTTAGTGAGTCAAACATGAAAACTCCCAACCTAACTTTGTGTTTTTTTAAAATCATATCTTATATAATAATATGAAAAAGCAGACACCTATAAAACCATTAATCAATCCAATATTGGAATGTTTTGTAAATTGCAATAATTATTTTTTAAACAAAAATCCATTATTATCTTAAAAGAAAATTTAAAATAAAATATTTAAACAAATTCACAGTATTTTATATATGGTTAAGGAAAAAATATTGATAAATATGATAAACTGATATAAATATGAATAAAAAATCTTACAAAAACATGAATTCTATATTAATTAAATATTCGTGAGTATTTTTTTTCATATCATACACATATTAATTGAAAAAAAATAAAGTTTAAATTCTCATAAAAACTTGTAATTTTATTTGTGAGAGATCATAAAATTGAATAATAATTTTTTTTTATAGTGCATTTAAATCTAAATTCATAAAAAAAGACCAAGCATGCAAACTGTCTAGGGAGTTAATATAATTAAATCTAGATGATCTGAAATGTCAATCTATCAATTGGGTGACTCGATTAATGTTTTTTTTTTAATTCTTGCTCAAAATAATTTTGTTTTTTTAAATAATTCAAAACAACATTATTTAAAAAAAAAATTAAAAAATACAATCAACCTACCAACTCAGATAAGTGTTTATTATTATTATTAAAAATGGATTGAGTTTCAAGTTAAAAGTTAAACTAAAAAGATATTTACTTAATTAACCTAAGTTTTAATAAATCGATTAACCTTATCAAACTCAAGTCCTGTCAACACCAAATAATTAAAAATAAAAAACAAAATGAAGAAACGATTGACACGACAAGCTAGTTGCGCAAGCCATTTCCTAGGTCACATGGTTTTTATATAAATACAAACGACAATCGTCCATGGCGATGATGTATTAAACAACGACACATCCAATAAGACCCGGGGTCGTCTTCTCTTCAAAACCCTAACCAGCACTTACTCAGATAGAGAAATAGAGAGAGAGAGCTAGTTGAAGAAGACGGGAAGAATGCCAGGTCCCACAGTAGAAATGGAGCCAATAGAGCCACAATCAGTGAAGAAACTTAGCTTCAAATCTCTAAAACGAACCAGCGATCTTTTCTCTCCTAGTCACGCTCAGCTCGCTCCTCCCGATCCTGAAAGGTTGCAATTTTCAAAACCCTAATTTTATGGATTTCTTTAAAAAAAATTAATTGTTGGTTTGTTTCTGCAGTAAAAAAATTCGAATGAACCACAAGGTTAGTTTAAAACCCGCTAGTTTATTTCGATACGGACCTAGTGATTATCTTTGCTTTATTGTTATAAACTTGTATCTGTGGCTGTGGATTTAGTGGAACTTGTTGTGTAGATCAATCTGGAGTATAAAGGAATCAAAAGCACAAGTGAAATCGCGCTGCAACAAGTTAATTCAGCCACAACGGAAGCTTCAGGGCCTTCTAATGTCCTAGCTCTTTCGGGTATTGATATGTACTTGATAGTGCAATAGTATGTTTATGCTAATAGCAGCACTTTTTTTAGAATTAAATTGTGTTGTGCATAATTGCTGATTCATTAAGAGAAATAACGAATTTGGTTGGTTTGGATTTTTTTTTACTGACTTGGTTAGGACGTGCCTTGATTGTTTTTCAGGTTCAGGTGATTCTAGTGTTTCGCAAAAAAGTGGAGCTCAAAATGCATTGGTTGTTGGCCCATCTTTGCAACCAAAGGCACGGTGAGCTCTCTCTCTCTCTCTCTCTCTCTCTCTCTCTCTCTCTGCATTTATTTTTACTGCAAAGGTTAGCATGAACAACAATGGCCCTTTCAATATCTTATCTCTCTCTTCTGTCCAGCTGGATATATTTTCTGTGATACTTCGACCATTGAATTTCCATGCATTTTTTCACTAGCAAATGTGGTGATGTTTGGAATCATGTTTTGCTTGTCATCCCAGCCTTACTTGCCCTTGCATGTTCCCACTTCATGTCAAGAGGATAACCTGAGATATCGATCATGATCTATGTGGATACTGAATTTAATTATAATATGAATTCAGGAGTAATGGGTTATGTTATGGTCTATAGACTTCCCTTTGTTTCATTGGCATGGAAGTGAATTATCATTTCAACGAGGAATGTTTTGCTGTTGGCAAATAACTTTCAACCTCTTTTCAGGAGTGATGGTGGTGTTTCGGGAAAAAGCACTGCAGTGATCAATGCTTCTGGTTCATCTGAAAGGTTTATTTTCCTCCCTTTTTTGTCTTGTGTGACTAATAAATCAGATAAACTTTGCATATTTATATGTAACGCATGCCCACTGAATTGGATCAAACCAGAATTTATTGGTGTGTGCCCGCACTCTTTTTTTTTTTTCTCAAATATCTATGGTGGTTGCTTCATTTTTTCTAAAAAAACCAGGACAATTGTTTTCCAATGCATGCAGTGTGATGCTCTTTATTTAACATGTTTGTAGTCCTGATTGGTATTGTCACATATAACATTACTACTTGTGTTCTGTTTGCTTCCTGTGTTATAGGAACTTCTCAACCTCTGCTATAATGGAAAGAATCCCAAGCAAATGGCCACGCCCTGTTTGGCGTCCTCCATGGAAGAACTACAGGGTAAAAATTCTAGTCTTGTTAGGGAAGCTTTGTTGGCTGTGTTGGTATTTTGCTCAAATGTCACTTGCAACTAATAAATTATGTGTCTATTTTATTCCTTTTAAACAAAAATGGTTCCTATAGAACATGTCCAGTCTACATATAAATTTGTTATTATGCAGTCTTTTCACCGCATATCTGTTTCTAATGCTTAGTATTTGTCTTTTTCCATGAAAATGTATGTTTTTAGATGTCCCATTTGGACAATTGTTCTATTGATCATCAATAGGTTAGAAGGGGTCTTACTTTGAGTGCATGTAGCTTGTGTTTAAAATGTTGGTTCTGTTTTAGTAGTTGAATGCAAACCCAAAGTTGTTATTCATTTCTCTTTGGCTGATTGTGCAGGTCATTAGTGGTCATTTGGGTTGGGTGAGATCTGTTGCATTTGATCCAAGTAATACATGGTTTTGTACTGGTTCTGCAGATCGAACAATCAAGGTATTAAGTTTTTAATGATATTCTTTCATCTATTGATCTTGATGACATGTACTGATACTTGGCTTTTTCGAAGCCCGACTAGTTCATTTTTAGGATTCACTTTCTCATCATTTTACTCTCTTTTGCATGTTCTGTAATCATGTCATTTCTCATTAAATTATGGGATCTGAGATACAAAGTCATTTATTTGGGAACCAAATTCCAGATCTTACTATTGACCCAGATTATCTACAATCTAATGGTTTTACAAATTTTAAATTTTAGAATAAGCACTTTTCATGTACCTTATTTATGATGTTGCTAAGATTTTTATTTTCTAGGAGTGCCAATTTAGAATCGTTCAATGAATGTTTTCCTGCATTATTTAGATTTTAGAGTGTAAACTAGATTGGATTTCTCCCCCCAACTTGTATGAACAACTTCTGATGGCTTTTTTTTTTCCCTTCCTGTGTCTTGGTGCACTAGATATGGGATGTAGGAAGTGGAAGGTTAAAGCTCACGCTAACTGGACACATTGAGCAAGTACGAGGTTAGTTGATGATAAATGATTGCTGTTTTCTTTTGGTTAATCATGCTGCCAACAGATTAAAATGATAGGACTGTCTCTTTGCAGGTCTTGCCGTTAGCCAAAGACATACCTACATGTTCTCTGCTGGTGATGATAAACAGGTTAAATGCTGGGACCTTGAACAGAATAAGGTGGGAACTTATACCTAATTAATGTATCCAAAGCTATAATGTGAGTGAATCTGCTTGTGAAACTGATGTTTTCTGTGTAGGCAATCCGGTCTTATCATGGCCATCTAAGTGGTGTCTACTGCTTGGCCCTTCATCCTACTATTGACCTTTTGCTTACTGGGGGGCGTGATTCTGTCTGCCGGGTATGGAATTTATTATGTAGTTTTCTTCCTGCAATAGAGAGTGCACAGTATGTTTGGCTACCCACTTAGTCAAAATTTGTAATTCTCGCTGTTTTTTTACATAGAAAGGTAACAAGTCAAAATTATTCTCAGGTCTGGGATATTCGTACCAAGGTGCAAGTTTTTGCACTGTCTGGGCATGATAATACAGTGTGCTCAGTTTTTACTCGACCTACGGTATGTGATTTTCCTGATTTCATTTTTCTCTTGATTACCCTAGCTACCTCATGATTTTGAAATGAGATTGTTATTTGTGATAAGTGCAAGTCGACAGGGAAAAAACTATATACTGTTTTCATGGTTTAAGCTCCCTTTGTGTCTTTAACATCAGTGGTTAAATGTGATTCTTTCTGCTTCCAGGATCCACAAGTGGTTACTGGTTCCCATGATTCAACTATCAAGTTCTGGGATCTTAGATATGGTAAGTTATATTTCTCTCGAGGATTCCCTTCTACCTGTTCATACTACAGATTTTTATAAGTTTAGCATAATGGTGTTTCTGGCGTGCAGGTAAGACTATGTTAACTCTTACACATCACAAGAAATCTGTTCGAGCCATGGCGCTGCATCCGACAGAGTAAGTGCCCACACATGCCACTGATTTTACTTGTTAAATGATGCGGTATATTGTGCTTTCATTTTTATATATGTTCTATGTTCTATCTTTTATTTTTTCTTTTGGGTGCTGCAGGCACTGCTTTGCATCTGCATCAGCTGACAACATTAAGAAATTCAATCTTCCAAAAGGAGAATTTTTACACAATATGCTGTAAGTTCTCGAACACAAATATCTAGTTGCTTAAATTCTGCAGTTCTCACGCTCCTGTGTATATGCATGGATTTCATCTTTTATGTCAGTCCTGTGTATTGTGATGACTGAGATTCTGTTAGATGACTGTAATTGCTTAAGATTGTCTTAAGCTTGGTGAAATGAATTACGAAATATCATGGGCAAAAGAAAATCTATTGCCCTCATAATATCCATCTTTATTGTTCTTTATTTGGGTGAACAAGATATGGTTTTGAAATGTATATCCCATGTATTTTCATAGCTCCTATGTGTTTTGGCCTCTTTGGTTGTTAGCATCCTCCGTGGCAAGGTTGGTAACCTAGGTTGTTAATACCACAGAAATGGGGATGTAGGAATACCTGCTTGATCCATGGAAAGGGGGTTTCCTTAAACGTTTGAAAGAATCCTTTAATTTTTGAGACTGCATAGAGCTGCTCTGAAAACTAGTTCGAAAACAAGGGCACTGCCTAATTCCGATTGGTTATTAAGAAATCATTTGATTTCTTCATTGCATGCATCTGGCATCTTTATAATGATGTTCTGCCAACACAACATGTCTAATAGCGTGATATTTTAATTTTTGGAGCAGTTCTCAGCAGAAAACCATCATTAATGCAATGGCTGTCAATGAAGATGGTGTAATGGCTACAGGAGGTATGCTTTAGTGTACATTTTAATTAGTGATAGGATGGTCTAAGCTCTACTGATTTTTTGTCAGAAATCATGATGTCTAACTAGATAGAGATCATCAGTCACAGTCCATGTCTAAGGCCTAACATTTTGTCCCTGGCCAAACAACCTGACCATTGGGCCATAAAAGCCCTAGGTTGTTAATCCTTGGTTTTGGACCCATGATATCCTCCGACAGACAACTATGTATTATTCCCAAAACTTGGTTTGCTTCTTTCCTATAGATTGATGTGAGGACCATCTACTCTCCCTCACTTGTTGGAAGTTGGAGATATTCACAAGTTTTTTACTTATTTGTCCTTTACATTGTTTTAGGTGACAATGGGAGTTTATGGTTCTGGGATTGGAAGAGTGGTCATAATTTCCAGCAAGCCCAGACAATTGTACAGCCTGGTACGTATCCCCTCTACCTTTTCCCGTTAGATTTAGTTGTGTGTGGAATGGAAAAGAGGTTTATGCTGAAAGCTATTTTTCTCCAGGCTCATTGGATAGTGAAGCTGGTATATATGCTGTCTGCTATGACGTAAGTGGTTCAAGGCTTGTTACATGTGAAGCTGACAAGACAATAAAAATGTGGAAAGAGGATGAAGATGCCACCCCAGAAACTCATCCCCTCAACTACAAGCCACCGAAAGATATCCGGCGGTTCTAATGATTGTGCTTGCTCCTTTTCTATTTGGGTGGCCATGTATCATACTCGTTTGCAACATTTTTGACAAAATGTAGAACATGTTTTGAGCTTTTGTAGCGTACAACTATATTTGCGGTTGCATTTTGTATCAGAATGAGCATGAGAACAGAAATAACTCCTCACCGTCGAAAGTTGCCTTGAAAAGTTGTTAGAATGCAATTATTAGTTCTAATTCGGCTACTTGAATGCAGCACTCATGTAGCCCGGTTGTTTTGGATTCAACTTCGACACCGTTCGGCATGCCCAGCTAAATCAATTGAGCACTACTCTGGGTTAAAAAAAAAAAAAGAGGAAAAGAACAGAAAAAAAGAAGGCTGTCACCAATTTTCTGTGCTCTGTGACATGGGATCTCTTGTTCCTTTCAGGGATAATTTGGCTTTCACCAGACTAAGAGGTAGGCTTAGTCCTGATTATATGCCTGCTAGTCTCAGGGTATCATCAAGTTTGCGTAACATTGAAAAGAGATTCACTCATTGGCCATGTTCTTGTTGCAGGTTTAGGTTAGATTAGAAGATGTTACCGGAATTTGAACTGGGATGGTATCTCCATGAACAAGGATCATGGTCACACTTGTACTTATTGGCCCGAGCTGGACTGGACTTGACAAGTCCAAGAACAAGATTATGGTCATAAATGTGCAATTCCATGAACAAGATTATGGTCATAAGTGTGTTTGGCAGCGTTTGTTGTGTTTTTGTTGAAATCTTTTTTTTTTTAAATTATTATTATTTTAGTTATTTTAAATTGTTTTGGTGTGCTATGTTAAAAAATAAAAAAAATAATATTATTTTAATATATTTTAAATAAAAAATATTTTAAAAAATAATAATTATTATAATATCAAACACTCTAAATTGAATAACTATTCGATAATCATGGTACACGATAGAACAGTAGTGTTCATGGATATAGTTAGGGCTTGGGCCATAAATGTATTTCTACCAAACTTGTGAAATTTTATAAATTACAAATCTAATATATTCAGTTTTGTTTTAACTAGGTATGTTAGATATATCATGTTAGATTAGATTTGTTTGTAAATATTATAAATATTCATGAGATAAATTTATATTATTAATTTCATGAGTTTGTATTTAAAAACAAATATATAAATTTGATTATAGGTGTCATGAAATCCAAGTAAAAAAACTGACTGGAATATATTTTTTCACAACTCACAAATATATTTTTTCATCAATCGGTTTGGTAAAAAATAAATAAACTGACTGGAATTTTGGGCCTGGCCATACCCGACCAGATCCACAAGCCAAATGTCCACTTCCAATAAAACCCTAACCCTAATTACTCTTCCTCTTCCCCTCCATTTCTGCAGCACTCCAAAACCCTAACTATCCCCTCCGGTGAATAACCTCTCTCTCCCATTTATTACTTGTGCTTTGATGAATTATTTACGTCTTCTGTTTATGTGTGGCAGATAATCTATCAACGAAAATGAGCAAGGGAGCAGCAGCAGTAGGCGGGGCCAAGGGAAAGAAGAAAGGAGCAACGTTCACGATCGATTGTGCAAAGCCAGTGGAAGATAAAATCATGGACATTGCCTCACTGGAAAAGTTCCTCCAAGAACGCATTAAAGTCGGCGGCAAACCCGGAGCTCTCGGTGATTCCGTTACTGTCACCCGTGACAAGTCCAAGATCACCGTCACCTGTGACTCTACCTTCTCCAAACGGTAATAATGAGAAATAATAAATAATTAATTAATGGTATATATTTTTATTTATTTTGTTTTAAATTTGTTTTTGTTATTATAGTTATTTGAAGTATTTGACAAAGAAGTACTTGAAGAAGCATAATGTGAGAGATTGGCTTAGGGTTATTTCATCGAATAAGGACCGGAATGCTTATGAGCTGAGATACTTTAACATTGCTGAGAACGAAGGCGAGGAGGAAGATTGAGAGTATTTATGAATACTTCTGTTTTGTTTTTGTTTAGGATTTGTTTTCTTACATTTTGAATTGAGATTATTTGAAATTTTGGTGAACACCCCGTGTTGTTTTGCCTCGTGTGAATTTATGTTTGGTTACTACAGGCTTCGCTTTATTTGAGACCATATTCTAATTACTATTGAATTTAAGAATGTTTTGCCTTGATATTGTTTGCCTTGTATATTATATATCTCTTTGTGCTGCTAGCAGTTGAGCCTGGATAATGCTTGTGTGTGGTGCATACAGTCCACTTTTGTATTAAGGTTTATCAACAATGTATTACCAAGTTTTTGAACCTGCGAGATCATTAGAGCTGAGGTTTTTAAGATTTACATGGTTACGATGGATTGGTGATATTGTAGCTTATTTTGAGACTAACATTTCATTAACTGGTTTTGATCCCTTGATCTTGACCTCAAAACCAAGAATTTCAAGACAAAAGTGGCTGCAGATTTGATTTTGATATTCTAGATTATATTTGGCATCAATGAATTTTTGTAAGACCTATGTGAATGCTGGGTGTTTTATTATTCTTCATCTTCTTGTCTAGTATCAGAGTTTACATTCAAAGATGTCCTGCTGAAATTTTGCAGTTACTGATTTATATGGTTGGTGAATACAAATCTCAGTTGGTTTTCATGATATCTGGTATTTCTACTGGATATCTATGGATTTCATCATCCCAAATATTTGCTATATCAGCTCCTTCATTGTAAATGCATTTCCATACGAACACCCCTTTTCATCTTTCCTTTTGCTTCTATATAACCTAGCTCGTACGAAATAGAAGAAGATGAAGTATTTCCAAATCTGTGAAGAGTCATCATAGAGGGCTCGGCATCTTCTTTCAACAATGCTAGATTTCTTTTGATTGCTTAAATGACAGCTTTTCCTCCTGTATGCATGCTGAAATGCTCAAAGGCTCACTTAAAATCTGGAGTATATAAGCTTGTCCTGGTAGCAATTCTCATATTCTGCAAAATCAATGAAACCACATACTTTAGTTCTGAAAATGGCAAGACCATAGGTCCCTATTGTGCCAATGTTTAGCTTCAATACATTTGCAGCCACTTTCAGTGAAGACAATTGGTTAGCAACATGCATGGGTTCTTACAATAAGCACCAGCAAGTTTGGGTGTACCCTCAACAAGTCTCTGGCAAGTCCAACTGACGTGATTCCCGCACTGCATCCCATACCCAACAGGTTAAAACTCATGATATTGCTCCTCATTCCAAATTTATTTATTATCATAGCTATAAGAGACGGGTAGGAGAAAATACGCTACTATTAGATATTAGCATATCAATATCGTTTGGGTTGATTTTGCTTTTTTTCCAGCAGATATGTAATTACAGAAAATATTGTTGATGTCGCCTCATCTATGGAAAAGGAGTCTTTTTTTGTTCTTATAGGTACACGAGCAAGAGAATGATGAATGCTGTTTTCCTCGCTGAACCCAGGTTCGTCTAGGATCTTGACTTGGCAAGCAACACTATCAGGATCAAAGTGCTTGTTAATATATACGTAGTGAAGTCTAGTAAATAAGTGGTAACTCTTCTTCTGTGAGAAAGATATGGGAATACCAAGGTTGCCGCTATTAGCATCATAAAGTGGTAGGATGCGAGGAGCTCTGTGAGTTCAAGAATGTTTTATATGATCATGCTCATCTATGAGTAGCAGCCATGTCTGATTTTGCTCGTGTCGAGCCTTGTTTTTGCGAGGCCTGAGAATTCTAAGTAATAGCGGGTTTGAATAGGAAAGGTGGTGGTGTTTAGCTTGTGTTTGCTAGGGCAGGAAACAATACAATAAATTAAGAAAGCGCTTCTCAGTGCTTGTATCAAAGACGACGCAATTTTGACGCATGGATCAACCACCTCTTTCTCACACGCAGGGGCCTAAAGTCCCTGCTTTGTCAATTATTCATTTATTACTTACACTTTGAGCTTGCCCTTTGCAGGTGGGCATCATCGAAGGATTAGATTTGAATTATGAAAGAACATGTGCTTCATGAACTCTCACAATTCCCACACCATTTTGACGATCTCTTGCATTGGCCTGTGTAATGCAACACCTTTGATTAAGACCTGAATTTCAGCTACAAATCCTGACGCTATTTTATGATGTGCAAAACAAAATTAGGGTTTTTATACCCTTACAGATTTGTTTTGAAGTGAAAATGGAACATAATTATTCAGACTACTGAAATTATGAAACCCAGCAAGGCCTCAATGGCATTGAGCTAGACATAGGAGAGGTTAAATGCAAGGGTCATTTCTTTTGATTATGTTTAAAACACTCCCCTTTTTGCCTCACTTTTTCTAGTTTCGATTGGATTTTCAATTCAAATCGTAATTTCTTTTCTTTCAATTTTTATTGTATAATTCAAATTTTGTTAGATTGGACATGTGTTGTGATGTTGTAGACTTAACGGTAATATTTAACATCATTAACACATGAAGATGAAAATAAAAAACCTACAAAGATTAAAATTAGTGCAAAAACAGGTAGTATATTTTAAACGCAAAACCAGGAATACATAACTCAATTGAACAATTAAGAGTTGGAATACCTGAATTTGAGTCCCTTGTAAAAAACATAAAAAAAATTAGCAAGTGTGAGCAGGGAAAATAATAGACAACCAGATCAATGATAATTTAATCTAAACCCGAGGAATATCAACTCGACCTAAATGGATGAATATTTTTGGAATTCGATGGATAATATATAGGATATGGATATTGTCAAACTCGACCTGACAATCCACTCGAACCTAACCTATAATATATTTTTATATTATATAAATATTTCTAGAATATATACATTTTTTTAATGTAATATGATATGTACATACCTTAATATTTATATAACACATAAATATTAACTATTTTATTTTTTTATTGATTAATAAATAATAGTAGATAATATATAACTATTTGATACCCGAAACCCGATGAACAATGAGTAGGATATGGATATCAAGAAATCCAACCCGTGGATACCTAAATCCAAATCTAAAATAACTACCCGAACCTGAACGGGTATGCGTTTTTGATATGCGAACTTGAATGCTATATTTTACAGCTATTTAGTATATAATTAGCTTGCTATAAATGTTTTTTTCTCAAACTTTAATGTTATTTATTTATTTCAGGTCAGGTTCGGGTAGACCAATATCCATACTCTACTCGAACTTGACTTTTTCCATTTGAATTTTACTTGAAACTCGATTGAGTCTAAAATTTTTCTATTTGAATCGATTTGAGTTAGTATGCATAGGTAAAACTATCATGGTAAGTATAATCCAAATACCATATTGTTTGGCAATGATATGCTTTGCTATTAGTTCTAACATGACAACTAACAAAACTATCACACCCAACAAAAAAAAAACTATGAAATCCTGTTAAAGAACCATTTTAACCCAATAACTTAAGTTGTTATGTAAGGTTCCAAGATATAATTTATATTATTTTCTAACATCCTCTCTCAAGTGAAAATGTTTTGGACTTGAACTTGTACAAAATTATATTACTTTGTATTTAATTTTTATCAAATATACGGGGATGGTGATATTCGAACTCGTAACTGCTTAATTATCAAGACTATAATACCATGTTAAAGAACCATCTCAGTACAATAACTTAAGTTATTATATAAAATTTCAAGATATAATTTATATTACTCTCTAATCAATCCGATATTATTTACGGGGCATATTGTATTAGAATGCCCTCACGGAGACAGAAAGAGATGGAAGAAAAAAGGCTAGAAGCTAGATGCTAGAGCATGGAGCTATGGACCAATCTACGAACTTTTCAGAGCAAGTGGAGACGAACAATTCTATCGGAGAACCCCCAAGTTTCAGCTACGCAGAGCAAGTTGTTGGTTGGAGCCCCTTCTACTTTATAAATTCTGAAGAGGCAAGAAAAAGAAGACTTTCATCTTTTTTCGAGAGACAGAAGGCATGCTAATGAAACTAGGGGTGGGGGAGTTTTGTAGGTGAAGACCACAGATGAAGCACACACGGGGAAGGAAGAATTAGAGCTTCGTGACAAACCTAAGATTTTTGAATTGTTCTCTTTCTTTTCATGCTCATGCAGCAGATTATCCTACGTAAACTCACCATGACCACAAACAAGGAAGAGATAAGAGAGCTGTTAGTCAGCAAAATCTGCTGCAACTTGGTCTCCCTTGTTCTATAAATGGCTGCTGACGTCGAGACTCAAAAATCACTTCAATTTCAAGATCAAGATTGAGTTTATACACTAATTTTTGCATTAATAACAGTACTACTGCCATTGAGACCATGGCCTTCAAGACATTTCTCTTTGTTTCTCTCGTGATTGCTGCAATATTGGCAGCCCCAGTTGCTGAAGCTCAGCTTGGGCTTATTGGCGGTCTTCTGGGTTTGATCCGCATCCAAGGGACTCTATTTTGCACTGCCGATGGCAATATTGGTGCTAATGGCACAGCAACCCCTGTTTTCCCTAGTATGCTTGCCCTGATTCCTCTTCCTTTTCTTTTCTTTTCTTTTCTTTTGATCGATAGTAAAGTATCCTCGGACCAGATTGATTGTCATGATTACATAGTTACCATTCATCACATACGACATCGTCGAATGCAATTTGACTTTGTTCTTCTTCTTCTCTTGCTTATAAAGTTGTAATTACAGTAACGGGTTTTTTCTTGCAGATGCTCTCGTGCAGTTGCAATGTGGAGGAAATGTGGTTTCTACATCAACCACCAATGGATCTGGGATGTTTTCTATTTTGTTGGATCCTCTAAATTTTATTCTTTCCTCGGTATTGAGCGACTGCAACCTGAAGGTCGATACACCGCTGATCAGCTGCAACTCCAGTCTCCCTGCTGTGGGTGGCCTCCTATCACCCTTACGGTTCATCGGGAACACTGCTCTAGGAGCCCTCCTGAGTGTTGCAAACATCATCCCTGCCGGATTCCGATTCGTGACTTTAAATTAAGGAGACCACCGTAGCTGAAGGCGGCATTATTATTATTATTAGTATGGCCATTGCTATGTACTACTTTATATGAATAAGGCCGTTGTAATAAAGGAATAAAGGTCATGATTGGCCATGCATAATCTACATGTAATATATTAGCGAGTCTATATTATGATGGGCCTTACTAAAAAAATATAGCAAGTAATTCGATGCAAATAAAACTAAAACTTGGTGCTAAAAACATTTAGCAACATAATTAGCATCACATGAAGTATTATATGCAGATTTGTTGTTGGTGATTTTTCAGGAATGAATTTGTTCGTTGTTGATTTATCAACAATGAATTATGTGTTGCTCACAAATTAGCAATGGAATTTTCTGTTGCTAATAAATCAGAAGAATCTGTTGCTGGTTGATTAGTACTTAAAAATATATTTTTATCAAGGTTTTATATCATCATTTTGCACTTGAAGTATCAATAACTCTTTAACTAAAACATGTTTTATAATAATAATATAAGATACCTTTAATTTATGGTAAATGTTCATCTTAAATGCATGCCTATCACATAAATGAAAGGATTGATTGATGAGTTTAAGTATTGAAATTGAAAGGACAAAGAGAGGGCCAAACTTAGAAAAGAGATGTTGGTGCCGTCCAAACTGGAACACTGCTCGGTATTTAGCCCATATCTCGAGTTCTAGAAGTCCAAATGACCTCAATTTTTTTCCTGGTAGATAAGACAATTTCTTAGAACTTTCATGGGTACAGGTGGTTCCAGTTCTAATGTTAGCAATGATGTTTTATTCAGACAAGAAGATAAGGATTTTTACCAAGTCAAGAGTTGGCCACCCACTCAACAATTAGTAATCAAATCAATAGTTTCAAATTTTGGCCTATAAAAGGAGGCATTTGCCATGCATTTAGGCATCTTAGTGTTCATATCAAGATCATGCTCTTGCTCTCTTTTTTTGTATTTTGTAATGTTTAAGTTTTATTTTATGTTATATTAATATCTTGTTTATGCTTTTCATTTCCTTTCCTTTACTTATATAATTATATTCTTATCTTGTTTATTTATGTTTCTATCTTTCAATATATTTATCTAAATCTATTATGTGAAGGTGAAAAGGTTACACTAATAATGTAAGAATAAATATAGTATAAATTCAACATAGACTTTAATGCTAGATACTAATATGTTTTATATTTATTATCTTGTTCACTCTTAATATTGTCGATGTTGCCTGCAAGTGATAATGAGTGTATGATATTAAAATATATAATTAGCAGTATATTACTGACAAAGTTTAATTTGTATTACACATATATAAACTTACTGAATAAAAGGTCTCAGCTCCTCACAGTTAAATATAACATAGTTGTGTGCTTGTTTGAGCTCTATTTCTGAAAAATATCTTCTTCTTACGATATTTTTAGGTATGGGTTGTCGCACCCGACATCGCGGCGGCCTTAAAAATTAATTTAAGATCTTTGGAAAGAACAGATTTCTGGCATCATGTTCTTTAATGTGGATATTCTTGTTTAAGGAGTCGCCACCTAGTATTATGGTCACTAGGAACCCTAACTGGTCAACAGAGATTCTATGGTTCGGGACTGGTTACGTAAAAGGGAAGATATTATCACCCCTTAAACGTCCTGCCTGAGGCAGGCTGCATTGCTGGTTTCGACTTAAATTGCTAAATGTTTTATTAATTTATGTTATGAAAATTTGCTTATAATATTCCTGACTCTGGCGCCAGTGATTTCCCAACCTTGCCTCTAATCAGTCCTACCTTTGCAGGACTGTATCCTCCACGAACGAGATCGTGTGCAAAGGACTCGTTCCACGATTGAATTTGTTGCAGATTTTCAGGTCTCCGGTTGAATCGGGATAAGAAGATCACACGGTTGGTCCACCAGCCACGGCAGCGTTTCGGCAGCAACGGACTCCACTAGGAACGACAACGTTTTCAAGTAACCCATGGACAGTTTCAGTTTGACCCCCGAACATTGGAAATTTTGCAATTGGACCCCTGAGCAATTAAAACATTTCTTTTAATTTTGCCCCCTTTTGGATAAATTTCAATTAAATCCTTAAATTGGTGCACTGTTTACAAAACAGTCCTTAATTCCTGGATTATTCAATTTGGTCCTTAATTAATTCTTTCAATTTTGCCCTTTTTGGATAAATTTCAATTAAGTCCCTGAATTTATTTAATTAATTAAATCAAAGTTTAATTAAGTCTTCAAACTTATTAATTCTTCTAATTTCATTAATTAAACTAATCCAAAATTTAAATAAATTTCCCAACTTATTAATTCTTCAATTTCTGATCAATTTACTCTCAAATTTGATAATTTCATCCATGAACTTTGAATTATTTGTTCAAAAATTGGGTTATGACAGTTGCCCCCTCTTTATAATATTTACTTACATAAAGATATTAGAAGATTTCATTTTCTTTTAGCTTTGTGTAGTAAATTTATAAAGAAAATCAGATACAGAAAGAATATTTGCTTTTTTTTTATTATTTTTTTAGTTTTGAAAACTTTGAAAATAGTAGATTGATGTAGAAATCAAGAAACAAATCATTTGGGAGACGACCCTTTTTTTTTTTTTTTTGAAATGGATCAAATTGTTGTAGGGAACCTGCTCAATGATAAAAGAAACGCGAAGAATTTAACGAGTGGTCTAATTGTTCAAAGCGACCTGCCCAATGATTGAAAAATACGATGATTGTTTTCTCTTTTTTTGTGATGGTATGTTGTAATGGGTTACCAGCCCAAATGGTCACATTGTAATGGGTTACCTGCCCAGTATATGATGGTATGTTGTAATGGATTACCGACCCAAATGGTCACATTGTAATGGGTTACCTGCCCAGTATATGATGGTATGTTGTAATGGGTTACCGGCCCAAAGGGTCACATTGTAATGGGTTACCTGCCTAGTATATGATGGTATGTTGTAATGGGTTACCGGCCCAAAGGGTCACATTGTAATGGGTTACCCGCCCAATATAGGATGGTATGTTGTAATGGGTTACCGGCCTAGATGGTCACATTGTAATGGGTTACCTGCCCAGTATAGGATGGTATGTTGTAATGGGTTACCGGCCCAGATGGTCACATTGTAATGGGTTACCTGCCCAGTTGGTCACATTGTAATGGGTTACCTGCCCAGATGGTCACATTGTAATGGGTTACCGGCCCAGTTGGTCACATTGTAATGGGTTACCTGCCCACTTGGTCACATTGTAATGGGTTACCAGCCCAAATGGTCACATTGTAATGGGTTACCTGCCCAGTTGGTATATTGTAATGGGTTACCTGCCCAGTTGGTCACATTGTAATGGGTTACCTGCCCAGTGGAAAAATACAAGTTTTTTTTTTTATATAAGACGAGGGCTCGAAGGCGCGCTCAAATGGAGATAAGACGAGGGCTCGAAGGCGCGCTCAAATGGAGGTAGGATATAAAATGCACTACCTTTGATGGTTGAGGGCTCGAAGGCGCGCTCGAAAATAAGACGAGGGCTCGAAGGCGCGCTCGAATGTAAGACAAGGGCTCGAAGGCGCGCTCGAATAGAGGTAGGATAAAAAATGCACTACCTGAGGTGGTCGAGGGCTCGAAGGCGCGCTCGAATGTAAGACGAGGGCTCGAAGGCGCTCTCGAATGGAGGTAGGATAGAAAATGCACTACCTTTGATGGTCGAGGGCTTGAAGGCACGCTCGAAAAGAACTCAGACGAGGGCTCGAAGGCGCGCTCGAAAAGAAATAAGACGAGGGCTCGAAGGCGCGCTCGAATGGAGGTAGGATAGGAAATGCACTACCTATGATGGTCGAGGGCTCGAAGGCGTGCTCGAAAAGAAATAAGACGAGGGCTCGAAGGCGCGCTCGAAAAGAAATAAGACGAGGGCTCGAAGGCGCGCTCGAATGGAGGTAGGATAGGAAATGCACTACCTATGATGGTCGAGGGCTCGAAGGCGTGCTCGAAAAGAAATAAGACGAGGGCTCGAAGGCGCGCTCGAATGGAGGTAGGATAGGAAATGCACTACCTTTGATGGTCGAGGGCTCGAAGGCGCGCTCGAAAATAAATAAGACGAGGGCTCGAAGGCGCGCTCGAATGGAGGTAGGATAGGAAATGCACTACCTTTGATGGTCGATCGAATGGAGGTAGGATAGGAAATGCACTACCTTTGATGGTCGAGGGCTCGAAGGCGCGCTCGAAAATAAATAAGACGAGGGCTCGAAGGCGCGCTCGAAAATAAATAAGACGAGGGCTCGAAGGCGCGCTCGAATGGAGGTAGGATAGGAAATGCACTACCTTTGATGGTCGAGGGCTCGAAGGCGCGCTCGAAAATAAATAAGACGAGGGCTCGAAGGCGCGCTCGAATGTAAGACGAGGGCTCGAAGGCGCGCTCGAATGGAGGTAGGATAGAAAATGCACTACCTTTGATGGTCAAGGGCTTGAAGGCACGCTCGAAAAGAACTCAGACGAGGGCTCGAAGGCGCGCTCGAATGGAGGTAGGATAGGAAATGCACTACCTATGATGGTTGAGGCTGAAAAGTGGTGAAAAAATACAGAGTTTTTTCTGGTGGCCTAATTCTCATGGGCGGCCTGCCCAGGTTGAAAAATTCTCAAAAATGAAAAATTTTTCAACAACAATTTTGATCTTTGACCATTTCAAGTTGGCCTTCCACTTGATGGATTTCGTTGGAATTTTCTCATATGAAATTTGCAAAACTCATTGTCCAATGTCTCAAAGTTAAATGATATGCATGCATCTTTACCTGATTTGAAATATAGGCCCCCATTTCTTCATAGTCTTCTTGTTGATTGATTGGTGAGATCTTGCTAACTGATTTGAATCATCTTTGTCGTTTAGCTTTCTAACCCACTCGAGTTGGCCCATGTAAGTCTATTTCCAAATTTGTTTGCACAACTCAGCATTTGTGGTGCCCATCGTGACCCACTTGCTTGCTAGAGATTTTCTGATTCGTCAAATAATTTGAGAGGATTATTCATTACCCCTCGTCTCACTGCTAAAAAACATTCGGTATCACTTGCTAAAAGGATCGAGCTGTCTTTTGTAAAGCAAAATGCCCCCTTGTCTTGTTGTAAGGGATGATAGATTTTCCTTAAACACAATGTTGTCCCCTTGTACCGGTCATTGCCCCCAAGTGTGCTATGTCACTGACTTAGATGAATAATGATTTTAAGAGGTCATTCTCTCATTTGGTGAAGGAATACGAGTCTAGAATGAATCTTGAAATCTTGATCTTGCATTTTGAAAACAAAATTTATTTCGATGTGAGTCTAAAATAATTTGCTTTTGAAATCTTGCAACTCCTTGGTTATTTTCTTTCTTGGAAAAGAGATTATTTGCTCTTGTGTTTGGTAATGAGGTCTTTGGTGAAAATATGTCATGAGATGACCTTTCGTTTCGAAGTGAAGGGCTCGAGAAAAAGCTCGAGGTTTTGTAAGAGAAAAACTTGTCTCTTTTTTAACATTTATTTTTATCAGCATGAATAATAATGAGTAGTTTATTCTTGATGTCATGAATCTTATGAAAAAGTATCTTTGCATTTTGAGAGCATTGTTTATTGTTCTAGATTGCTTGCTTGCTTGATTAGAAAGGACTTCTACAGGCACGTAACGTAGGCTGTGGTTTTTGGCTATGAAAGAAAAGGATTCATAAGGCTTAAAGAGTGTTTCAGGGTTCCAAAGACTAAAGATCACTATCAATAGTTTGACTCTTGACGCCATTCATAGTTCTTTTGCCGCTCTTCTTTGATTTGCCCCTTTTTTCCTTTTTCATTGCTTTGCTAGAGCATACTCACTTTATCTTGGTTATCACTTTTTCTTGTGATTTAGGCATGCCCCCTAGCATTTGAGTTTCTTGGGCTCTTTTTCCTTTTGGCTTTCTCACGGCTTTATCCTCTTTCTTGATCATTGAAATTTCACTTGCCCCCTTTTTTGTGATGTGGGCATGATCCCTAGCATTTGAGTTTCTTGGGCTCTTTTGCCTTTTGGCTTTCTCACGGCTTTATCATCCTTCTTGATCATTGAAATTTCACTTGCCCCCAGTGTAGGGTGTGATCTTAGTCGGGATTTTTTTTTATGAAAGAAAAATTATTCAGGCTCAAAAGGGTTTGCAAGGGATGTACTTATTTTAGAACGTGAAAGGAATAACAAAGATGGCCTTTCCTCATTTCAAGCGCAAGCAGCTATGATCAATAAACTTTGACCTCGTATAGTGTGATGGTTTATTCTTTGCAAAGATGCATTTCATGAGTTATGAGCAACAAGTTCACTACATACCATTATTCATACATTTAAAAACACATGATTCAAGAGTAATGGGGTAAGGGTGTTTATTCTTCTTTTTTTTCACAATTGTTTTTATAATTTAGTCACCTCAATGATGGAGTTGCTTGATTCACTTGTCATTCTACAAGTAGAATGTCAAAAATATTGTTTTTGAATAAACATCAAATTATTTTTTGAAATCAAAATGGCAGATCAATTTTTTTCAAAACTCTAATAGGGAAACTGATTTTTTTGGTAAAAGAGATGAATTGCGTTTATGAGATAGCATAACGATTCAAAGATGTGTTTGTGAATCTTTATTAGAAAACTCTCTTAAAAAAAATGAATAATGCTAATCGTAAACACGATTGAATGACAAACTCATTATTTTCATTGAAACTTTAGAAAATAAGTTCAACAAGAAAGAACTTATGACAATATCTTGGGCTGTGAATACTGACAAGATAACATATAAAGGGGCTAAACATTTAGCGATCATTGATTGGAATTTCTGGAATATTTCAATCATTCATTCTCCTCGACAAGGGCATCTTTTCAACAGTCAATTGAAATCAAATGTAGATCATTCTCGACCTAATATCACCATAGCTTTATCTTCAAGATAGTTGATTTCTAGGAGTCGATGTGAAGCAATTAGCTATAGAAATGATAAATGCCTTGGCAACCATCTTCAGTGAAACCGTTCTTCTCAGTCGGGTTAGCGATCTTACCTAACCCAATGGCTTGTTCAATCCTCTCAGCTACAACAACCAGGTCAGTAAAATATTGTGCAGAGCTTCTAACCAAGTATTCAAAGTATGGAGCTTTAAAGGTGTTGGAAAATAAACTGATCATTTCTTTTTCCAACATGAGAGGGTTAACTTGTGCAGCTACCTCACTCCATCTTCGGGCGTATTCTCTTATGGATTCTTTGTTATCCTTCTTCATAGCTTGCAAGCTTAACCGATCAGGGCTCACATCTATATTGAACTTATATTGCCTCATGAAGGCATCAACTAAATCCTTCCATTTTTTAACCTTGGTATTGTCCAACCGCATATACCAAGTGAGGGCAATATTACTCAAACTGTCTTGAAAGAAATGAATCAGCAGTTTCTCATCATGAACCACCTCAGCCATTTTGTTGCAGTATGCTTTAAGATGAGTTAAAGGGCATTGAGTTCCCGTATATTTAACAAATTCTGGCACTCTAAAATTTTTGGGAATGACAACGTTGGGCACCAAACACATCTCAGCAGCCTTTATAGGATCATATAAGTGAATTCCCTCAAATGCCCTCATCCTTTGTTCTAGGGCAATGAATTTATTCAGCTCATCTTCTTTTACCATTTTGCCCTTTTGAGATTCATTCTCTGTAGAATCAATGGTAAACGACATTCTCGTGGGGTATGCTGGTTGAAAATGCGTGGCTTGTCGAAAATCAGATGACAACCCATTTGACCCAAATTCTGTGGATTGAAGGAATTTACAAGCATAGGTTCAGGCTAAGCTATAAATGTTGCTTTTCCAGATTTATCTCTCAAGGCCTGCTCGAGTAGACTAGTAAGCCTTGCGACTTCTTCTTTAAGATTGTCCACCTCTTTTTGATGTTGGGCTTCCAACTAGGCTCTTTCTTCGTTTTCCATTTGTCTTTTCTCGAAAGAGTTTATTATATGTAGGTTTCAAATGGAAACCTATATTTCAACCTGTAAATGTAAATCATGCAATTTATGGAAAAATGTTGATTCAATTAAAAATGTGTATGGAACGTAGACACGTCCTTCACGGGATGACAACCTAATAGGAAGATCCTAATTGTTAAGTGCATCAAAGGGTTGGTCATTATCTAGTTTCAAAGGGTCTCTCGCATGCTCAGTGATCGTCCATGAAAGGTCGATATGAGGCTTACAAGTAGTGTGAAAATAGAGGCCCTGAGTAATATCAGTTTGGCATATCAACCACTTCCAAGTAAACAATCAAGCTAGAGTTGGATGGTTTCACGAGTCTTACCCAGGCTAAAGCCATTGGGGTACCGTTACTTTCCCACTTATCCTAGATTTTCAGGTGTGTGCTCTCAACGTGATGCATGACAATATAAACATGGATGCATGACAATATAAACATGGATGCATGCTAAAGCAGTAAATTCAAGAAAATTAAACAAATAAACATAACATAAAAAACATTATAACAATTGATAAACAAAAGGCAAAGCTTAGTCCATTAGTCCCCAGTGGAGTCGCCATTCTGTCGCACCCGACATCGCGGCGAGCTTAAAAATTAATTTAAGATCTTTGGAAAGAACAGATTTCTAGCATCATGTTCTTTAATGTGGATATTCTTGTTTAAGGAGTCGCCACCTAGTATTATGGTCACTAGGAACCCTAACTGGTCAACAGAGATTCTATGGTTCGGGACTGGTTACGTAAAAGGGAAAATATTATCACCCCTTAAACGTCCTGCCTGAGGCAGGTTGCATTGCTGGTTTCGTCTTAAATTGCTAAATGTTTTATTAATTTATGTTATGAAAATTTGCTTATAATATTCCTGACTCTGGTGCCAGTGAATATTTAACTACGAATATTTCCAACTCTGGCGTTGGTAAATATTACGTAGCTATAAAAATAAATTTACATCAGTATTATTATTTTTTATTCCCGACTCTGGTGCAAGTGAATAAATAAATAATAATACATTTTTTTTATGCACATATTTCTTATTTTTTCTAGCTAAATAAAATTGAATAAACGAATAAAAATAATATAAATTTAAACCGGTATTTTTATTCCTAACTTTGTCGTTAGTGAATAAACCAATAAACTTACATTATTTTTATTTATGCATACACATTTTTTTATTTTTTATTTTTCTCTGCCTCTTTTTTATTTTTCTGTTTTTTTTTTATGGCTGGGCCGGGCTAGACCCAGCCCAGCATATATAATCTTTTTGGGGCTGGGCTGGGCTAGACCCAGCCCAGCATATGTACATTGGTGGCTGGGCTCAGCTCAACCCACAGGATCGGCTCGGGTCATTGGCCCAAGCCAGTGACCCGGCAAAAAAAAAAACTGAAAGGCACGCGTGACTTGTTCACGCGTGCACGAACGCTGATGAAGGTAATTAAATTACCTTCACAGTGTTCTTATAACACTTAAATTATTTCCTTGAAACGAAGATGCAAAAAAAAAAAAGGACGAAATCATACCTGCTTCTGGCAACCGGAGATACTTGCAACGTTGGTGATGATCCTCTCCTATTGTTCCCTCTGGTTTAACGCTGAAAGATGATGCCGGCTTGCTGTGTTTTGTTTTGAGTGTTTTAGCTTTTGTGCAGGGGCGTCTGCGGAGTGACTAGTAATTGCGGGATCAATTATCTAGGTATACTGATGTTCCTTTTCTTGCAGGGACGAAAACCATCGGCCGATCTAGTGACTCTCCTCTCACCTTTTCCCTTTCTCTGTATCGCTTTTTTTTTTTAGGGTTTTTATCTCTGTTTCTGTACTGTGATTTGCTCTGTTTCTGGGTTCTGTGTATTTTTGGTTCTGTTTTTGATTGCTCTGTTTGCTTTCTGGGAATTCTGGGTTTCTCTTTCGTATATTTTTTTTTCTCCCCCTTCTATATGGTTTTTAGTCTCTCATTTATAGAGATTTCCCAAGCTTGCCTCTAATCAGTCCTACCTTTGCAGGACTGTATCCTCCACGAACGAGATCGTGTGCAAAGGACTCGTTCCACGATTGAATTTGTTGCAGATTTTCAGGTCTCCGGTTGAATCGGGATAAGAAGATCACACGGTTGGTCCACCAGCCACGGCAGCGTTTCGGCAGCAACGGACTCCACCAGGAACGACAACGTTTTCAAGTAACCCATGGACAGTTTCAGTTTGACCCCCGAACATTGGAAATTTTGCAATTGGACCCCTGAGCAATTAAAACATTTCTTTTAATTTTGCCCCCTTTTGGATAAATTTCAATTAAATCCTTAAATTGGTGCACTGTTTACAAAACAGTCCTTAATTCCTGGATTATTCAATTTGATCCTTAATTAATTCTTTCAATTTTGCCCTTTTTGGATAAATTTCAATTAAGTCCCTGAATTTATTTAATTAATTAAATCAAAGTTTAATTAAGTCTTCAAACTTATTAATTCTTCTAATTTCATTAATTAAACTAATCCAAAATTTAAATAAATTTCCCAACTTATTAATTCTTCAATTTCTGATCAATTTACTCTCAAATTTGATAATTTCATCCATGAACTTTGAATTATTTGTTCAAAAATTGGGTTATGACATGGGTCGTGCAGCATTGGAGAATATTGACAAGTTCCCACTAGAAGGCACTTCATCGCCATCATCTTGCCGTGGAACGCGATTTATTCTTGTTCTGAGATGAGGTTCGAAATAGTATGAGATAAATGTTGAGATCTCCTCAACAATATAGGCCTCACATATCGAAGCCTCAACATGCACCTTGTTCTTAACCTTTTTCTTAAGATTAAACAAGTACATGCATTGAATTAATCAAGTATTTTCAATTAAGAAAAACATAGAAAATACTTTTATATATGAATTACATTGAAACTGTAATATCTAACCATTCGAATGGGTACATCCATCTATACTGGACCGGTACTCCAACTTTTGCCTTGAACGGTAGATATATAGGGAAATGCTCCATTGAGTCAAAAAATGATGGAGAGAATATCATCTCAAGTTTACATAGTGTCTCGACGATATTCGTTTGAAGCCTCTCAATGTGCTCAACATTCAACTTGCTGGAGCATATATCTTTGAAGAAATGACTGATCTTCGTGAGTGCATCCAATATTCCCTTTGGCAACAAATCACAAAAAGCTAATGGGATGAGTGTTTGTATAAACACGTGGCAGTCATGACTCTTTATTCCATACAATCTGCAGTTCTTTATATTAACCAGCCTTGATATGTTCGGTGCATGTTCATCCGGAAAACGCAGACTCTTAAGCCATTTGTAGACTAGTAGTTGTGTGTTTTTCTCTAACATGAAGCTTGCTCTTGGTTTTGTGACCCGTTACTCATTATAAACCAACTCTATATTTTTACGGTTACAGTATAAAGCTATATCCAATCTAGCCTTGATGTTGTCCTTTGTCTTCCCCTTCACATCCATGACGATGTTGAAAATGTTCTCAAACAAGTTCTTTTCGATGTGCATGACGTCAAGATTATGACGAAGCAGATTGGTCTTCCAATAAGAAAGCTCTCAAAAGATACTTTGCTTTACCTAATTATGGGTCAAACCAAAACTAGGAAACTTTTGCTTACCTGATTGAAGGCCAAACACAATGTCATCGTACTCTGATACAACATCTTGCAATTCTTCACCAGAAAGATGCGGGGATGCAACATCTTTTTCAACTCTACCAACAAAGAAATCTTTTCTGTTCTTTCTGTACCCGTGATGAAGTGGCAAGAAGCGACGGTGATAGTAAAAAAAAGAAGCTTTACCTCCGTTTGCTAGCGTGAATGCCTTGTTGTTTTCCATGCAGTATGGACATGCGAGTTTTCCATATGTGCTCCAACCAGAAAGCATTCCATAAGCTGGGAAATCATTGATATTCCACATCAAAGCCGCCCTCATAAGGAAATTTTGTTTCCTCGATATATCATAAGTTAGAGCTTCGGAGGACCACAACTGCGCCAACTCATCAATCAACGGTCGAAGACAAACATCTTTATTCCGCCTTGGGCTGCTTGGACCGAGTATGACAGTAGATAAAAACATGAACTCTAGCCTCATACACATTCCCGGTGGCAAGTTATAAATTGTGAGTATGACCGGCCAACAAGAATAGGGAGCAACAAATGACCCAAATGGGTTGAAACCGTCTATACACAACCCAAGACGCACATTCCTTGATTCAGCTAAAAAGTGAGGATGCACACTGTTAAAACGTTTCCACGCTTCGCTGTCAGAAGGATGCACCATCACACCATCAACCGCATCATGTGCTTGGTGCCATGTCATGTGCTCAGTAGTCCTTGGTGACATAAATAACCTCTGTAGTCTAGGTGTGATCGGGAAGTATCTAAGTTTTTTATATGCCGTTAGAGTCTTTCCCCTGCCAGTTCTGGGTTTGTAATGGGAATGCCCGCATGTCATGCACTCGGTCATCTCAGCATTTTCAAGGTAGTATAATATACATAAGTTAGGGCATATGTCAATTTTCTGGTATCCTAAATCGAGGGGTTTCATTATAGACTTCGCAGCATAAAAGTTATCTTTCAGCTTGTTCCCTTTAGGTAAAATGCTTCTCGCCCATTCAATAATTTTGTCATACCCGACCTCACTCAACCCGTGATCTGACTTGATGGTAAACACCTGTGCCACGACCGATAATTTACTATGGTTTATGCAGCCATCCCATAATGGTTCATCAGAATCTTTCAACAAATCAAAAAACCTAGCTGTATCTGTATTAAGTTCTTCTTCTACGATTGGACATTGACTGACATTACCTTGATTTATTCTCATTGCATCCATAACCATATTTTTGTAAGGATTAACGTTGTCATTTGCCGCTTCATGCACATTGCTAGCACTAGAAGTTGACTCAACCACCGTTTCTCCCATTCTCCTCTTACTAACAAATACTTCTCCATGTGCATACCAACACTGGTAATTCTCCATAAACCCTTTGTGTAGAAGATGCATCATTACAACATCTGGATGCAAATACCTTTTATTTTGACACTTCCTGCATGGACACCTAATACTGCCTCAAGTAAAATTTTCAGGAATAGATGTTGCGAATTTAATAAAACCTTGAACCCCGTTACAATAATCCATCCTCTACAATCCTTGGGGTGAATCTAGATACATCCATGAATGATCATCCATGACTTATATCGAACCTCTATAAAATTATGATGACATCATGTATTAATTAACTAAGTTAGGTAAATAAACTTGCAAAAATATTAGTTTATCTCGAGATTATGCAACAAACCAAGCACAACTTCTCATAAATATTAAATATTCACTATCATTTATCAACGTCCATACAAATTAATATATATAAATTTACGGAAATTACCACTTCGCAATACCATTGATAAAACTTAAAACAGACCCATTAAACAAGCTATTAATTATTTCAAAATAGCATATGTAATTCGGTAATTCCATAAAGTTTCAACAATTTACAAACAAATATAATCTTACAAAATCTAAAACAAACCATAACAGGTATAAAATTATACATTCATATACTACAAGTTTGTTTGAGAAATAACAATAAAACATGGATATCTACTAACAAAATACATATACTAAAAAAACAATAAAATTCACATTTAAAATTTAAAATTTAAAAAGATAGAATTACTTAAAAAAATTGATAAAATCCGTCGGCAAATCAGAACACAGATGCTATGACCATAAAACTTCAAGAAATATAACTTGTTATGTTGAGATGAGGGAGATTTTTGTTTGGGGGTTGGTTGTTTGTAGATGGGGAGAGTTGAGATTAGGAAGAAGAAGGAGAAATAGGGGAGGAGAGGGTCGGCAGGCAGGGAATTATATTAACTTTTTCCGACGGTTTCACCGACGGATTATTCTGTCAGTGAGTCCGTCGGCTATTCTGATGGAAAAATCGACACGTCATTGTACGTATCTGCCATATCTAATCCTCCGGTGATTTCGTCGACATTTTAAATGGTGAACTAGTCACGTCACCGTACGGATCTGCCGTTTCAAATCCGTCGGTGATTCCATTGGAACGTTTAACGGTGAACCTGTCACGTCACTATACGGGGCTGCCGTTTTGAATCCGTCGAAAAAAATAACCCCACCAAAACCTTCAGCGACTCGCTTTTTTCTTCTTCTTATAATTCTGAAATTTTCGTCTGTAATTTAGTCGGTAACTACTGATGGAAAGTGTCTGTCGGTAGTTACCGACTGAATTACGGACATAAAAAGTTCCGTCGGTAATTTCGACTTCAAATTATCGACAGAAATATTCCGTCGGTAAATCCGTTGCTATTAATCGAATTTCTGGAAGTGAATGATATACTTTGCTATTAGTTCTAACATGACAACTAACAAAACTATCACACCCAACAAAAAAAGATATAAAATCATGTTAAAGAATTTTCTCAACCCAATAACTTAAGTTGTTATGTAAAGTTTTAAGATATAATTTATATTATTATCTAACACACCCTCTCAAATGAAAGCATTTTGGGCTTGAAACTTGCACAAACCTACATTACCTTGTGCTTAATTCTTATCAAATAAATGAAGATGGTGAAATTCAAACTCGTAACTGCTTAATCATCAAGGCTATGATACCATGTCAAAGAACCATCTCAACCCAATAACTTAAACTATTATATAAAATTTCAAGATATAATTTATATTACTCTCTGATCAATCCGATATTGTTTACGTGTAAGGGCATATTGTATTCTGAATGCCCCCACGGAGACAGAAAGAGTTGGAAGAAAAAAGGCTAGAAGCTAGATGCTAGAGCATGGAGCTATGGACCGATCTATGAACTTTTAAGAGCAAGTGGAGACGAACAATTCTATCGGAGATAGGTCCCTGTCACAGCTAGTAAATAAAGACAAAGATAAATCACAATTGTATTCTGCTTTGGGTGAGAATAAGCCACAAGTTGATATTATTGAATTTGAATGACTCCTTTCTCTGTCTCATACCAGAGTTTAAATACAGGAATGAAATAACAAACTTTCCTAAAATACTAGCACGACTACATACATTCAGGATTCTTAGCAACTGACTCCTGCTACATAGTTGGCATTTATTTAATTTGATAAATAAGACTTGACTTCTTCCTCCCGTGCACTGAGGACACTGCAGTGACTGGATCCCCTTAACTCGTTCTTCCCTTGACTGGCTCTTCACAGCTCTATGAACCTGCGATTCTTTTTAGGAACTCTATGCGATCTTCTTGGCTCCAGATCACTTGGCTCCAGCTGCTGCTTATCAATACCTCCCCCATTTAAGGGAACCTTGTCCTCAAGGTTCAAGTTGGTAAATCGCTCTTGTAACGCCACAGCATCTTCCCAAGTTGCATCATCAGTCTGCAGGTGTTTCCATTTCACCAGAATTTCTTCAACAAACCGAGACCCCTTCTTGATCCAACGAGTGTCTAAGATGGCCTCAGGTTCGATCAGCATTTCACCCGCAACAGTCATAAGAGGCAAATCGATCGTATCGACGTCCTCATCACCAATTTTCTTTTTGAGCAAGGACACATGAAAAACAGGATGAATACGAGCCTGGGTAGGCAACTTCAGCCTATACGCCACTATGCCAATTCGTTCTTCAATCTAATAGGGTCCATAATAGCGACTAGCCAATTTTTTGCATACATGTTTGACCACTGATTGTTGACGGTAAGGATGAAGCTTAAGAAAAACCCAATCTCCCACTTGAAATTCAACATCACATCGCTTATAATTAGCGAGTTGTTGCATGCGATTACTAGCAGCATGTAAGTTGGCCTTGAGCAGACTCAATAATTCATCTCTAGAGGCGAGTTGCTGATCCACTTCATTCACCGGAGACATGCCAATGTGGTAATGGGGAATTGTCGGTGGTAAACGTCCATAAAGAGCCTGAAATGGTGTCATACCATGTAGCTTCACCACACCTTCAACGAATTTCTCAGCCACCATTTTGGCCGTATAAGGATGAGCCAATGCCAAGAAATGTGCTGACTTACTAAGTCGATCAACAACAACAAAAATTGTGTTCTTTCTGCCAGATTGTGGGAGACCCTCAATAAAATCCATCGTGATGTCATCCCAAACTTGACAGGGGACGGGTAATGGCTGCAATAAACCCGCTGGTGACAGTGTGTCTGACTTCACCCGTTGACATACATCATAAGAAGCTACATATTCCTTCACTATGCGAGCCATTGATGGCCAATAAAACTATTGCGCCAGCCGTTTGTAGGTGCGCAATACACCCGAATGCCCCCCAAGAGGTGAGTCATGGAATTCATGTAACAGTTGCTGAATGATATCAAAGTTGGGGGCAATTACTACTCTGTTTTTGTAGTGAAGCAACCCATTTCGCCATGTATAGGGGCTGTCCGGATTCTCAGTAGCTAGCTTGCCAATTTTCTTCATGTAAGGATGGGAAACAGCTTCAGCCTTAAGTTGATCCCACACGTGAATTTGTGGAACAAATAAGTGTGAAAGGCAAGGGCTGCCCGTCATACGTGACAATGCATCTGCAACCGAATTCTCCTTGCCTGGCTTATACACGATTTCATAATCATAGCCAAGTAATTGAATGACTAATCTAATAATAATTACACTTTGTTCTTCTTCTTATCTTGCTTATAAAGTTGTAATTACAGTAACGAGTTTTTTCCTGCAGATGCTCTCGTGCAGTTGCAATGTGGAGGAAATGTGGTTTCTACATCAACCACCAATGGATCTGGGATGTTTTCTATTTTGTTGGATCCTCTAAATTTTATTCTTTCCTCGGTATTGAGCGACTGCAACCTGAAGGTCGATACACCGCTGATCAGCTGCAACTCCAGTCTCCCTGCTGTGGGTGGCCTCCTATCACCCTTACGGTTCATCGGGAACACTGCTCTAGGAGCCCTCCTGAGTGTTGCAAACATCATCCCTGCCGGATTTCGATTCGTGCCTTCAAATTAAGGAGACCACCGTAGCTGAAGGCGGCATTATTATTATTAGTATGGCCATTGCTATGTACTACTTTATATGAATAAGGCCGTTGTATTATTCGTGTGTACTGTTTATTGTTTTTTCTTTCTTCCCAAGAAATAAAGGTCATGATTGGCCATGCATCATCTATTTATAATATTTTAGCGAGTCTAAATTACGAGGGGCCTTACTCAAAAAATGTAGCAAGTAATTCGATGCAATTAAAACTAAAATTTGTTGCTAAAAACATTTAGCAACAAAATCAACAAAATTAGCAACATAGGAAGTATTATATGCATATTTGTTTTTGTTGATTTTCAATAATAGATTAGTCCCTTGTTGATTTATCAGCATTGAATAATCTATTGCTCACAAATTAGCAATGAATTTTTCATTGCTAATAAATCAGAAGAATCTGTTTCTGGTTTTGTGAATCAACCATGGATTTCCCATTGAATTATTTACAACCAGCAATTGAAAATCCATTGCTGATGATATGATTTTTATTAAATTAATTTATAATTTTTATCCAAATGACTTTTATTTTTTTTATTAATTATTTATGGATATTTTGAAAGTTGTAGAATATATATAAAAAAACATAAATTAATATTTAAAATTACTTTATCACCAATAATAAATGGAATAAAAATAAAATTCATAATATAATTAAAAATTTAGTTAAACTTGCACTGATGCAAATAAGTCAAAATACAATAAAAAGATAGAATTATGGTGCTTGTTGTGGAGACGAACCATGATACTGTGGATCAACATAAGATGAATTATGATATGATGGTCGAGGTGTAGGTCAATATTGTAACAGTTCGAAGTGTACGACTCGATCAATGTTAAAAGATCCCAATATATCCTCTTTATTTGAGGGTCATTTTTTTGTTTTCATTTCCAAAAATTCGGCAGAGTTTCATTTGCATTTTGGACATTTCAAGTTATCGACTACTATCAATTTACTCAATCAACCCATCATCATAAGGTCCCATAATTCCGGAGATCTTATATCAAACCTCATAATTCCACACCTCATACAATCCACACAATATATATATATATATATATATATATATATATATATATATATATATATATCCTACGAGTAAGTTCAATATGAACATAGTCTAGCACATCATATCATAAAATTTAAAAGACAAGGAATACTAACATGCAAAGAAAGCATTTACAATATAAGAAGTGTTCTTAAATATTTCAAAAGGGTTAATTACAAGATAACTAAAATACTACATGCTCAGCTGAACCTTTGTAAATACAAACATATACTACATAAACATGTTAATTCCCTTTTGTTTAAGTTCAATATTTACATAAGCTTCACAATGTAGAGTCCTAAACTAATGATCTTCCTGGATATTTGATGGACCTGTTACATAAATAAACATACTATTATGTTGATACAGAATATATATATGCTCATGTAATGAATACAAATGAAGTATTAACTTTCTATCGGATCCATAAGAATATTAACAGAGAACTTATATTTTGCTTGTAAGTCTTTTAAACCCAATTAACACTTATTTGTATACTCTTAATTTGAATACTCTAATTTACTTGCATGAACTGCATGACCTTGCAAAGTTTAATCTTGTAATTCATTTCCCGGCAATCTTATCACGGATGCCATTAGCCGAAGCTAATCTTGTATTTACGCCAGACTTTATTTACATTGAACACGACATTTATTGTAATTACCTTCACCAGGAGAATTTTAAATTGTATAAGTGAAAATAGGAGGAAAATCACGCACCTCCTTTGCTTGTCTCGCGACCTCCATTAACAGAAGATCCAATCCTGGTTGCTCCTCCTGAATCATAAGGAAGTTTTTGGTTATGATTCATTCAAGCCGATATTATAGAGAATCCATATTCATCCATTACTCATATGTTACTTTCTATGCATGTTCATTTCCTCATAATATCATACATACATATATCATGTACATTTTCAGAGTTAGTATCTCAATGTGCAAGTGTTCGTATGACACAATTCTTTTATATTCTTATATATAGTATTCACGTGAAAGTGTACTATTAATGTCTAACTTTAAATTGTTACTGTCCAATTTTGAACTGTTACTGTCCAATTTTTAACCGTTACTTTCCAACCGTTACTGTCTAATTTTGAACTGTTATTGTCCAAACACTCACCAGATTTTTAACTATATCTAAAGTTCTAAAACATCATTTTAAGTGACATTAATCTCGTTATAAAGCTAAGACACGAGGCTATAAGTTTTCTGAAGGGAGGAGAACCCAGTTTTGCCTCCAAGATAGTCAAAATTGCTCATAAAATAGTTAGTCCTACTGCACTACATAATCAGTCATGACTCAGTCTTAGTTGGTAACCCATAACTGTAGTTCTACATCTCCAAATTGAGCAAGACCAGTTTTCTTGGTTAGCTAACATTCAAATCTATAATTTCTATGAGAAACCCGAACCTAAACCCCTCATTCTCCGACCTGAAATCTCATCAAAAGTTAGTAGACAAGTCTGTCATCTTTACTGGTAGGAAAATGGCAGACTTAGTTAGTCGATCCACAATGACCAAGATTGCATCATTTCCCCTCTTTCCTCTGGGCAGTCTCGACACAAAGTCCATTGTGATCATCTCCCACTTCCACTCAAGAATTGGTAATGGTTGTAATAGCCCTGCTAGTTTTTGGTGTTCTACACTTTGCCGCGTAACCAGCCACTTCTCATATTTGGCCACCAGTAGCACTACTTCATATCCTGGTACATCTTAGTACTACCTGGATGTACAGTGAACTTAGACTCATGAGCTTCTCGTAGTAACTTTTGTTTAAGGGCTTTGTTGTCCGGCACATACATACATCCCCCCAACATCACTATTCCATCATCACCCATTCAAAAAAGAGTCTCACCTCCCGATTCCAGTTTGATTCTCACTTTTGACACCTCATCATCATGTTGTTATGCCTTTAATATTTGCTCTCGATATCCTGACTTCACCCTTAGTTGAGCCATTAAGGATCCTTCCGGACTCACATCTAATATTGTCCCCAACCTCTTTAGCTCAATCATAGTTCCCTCATTCCAAGTCGTTGGTCCACCCCTAATCACCTTGTCTTTATGGCTGAGAGCATCCGTGACTACATTCGCTTTTCCTGGATGGTAATCTATATTACAGTTGTAGTTCGCTTTTCCTGGATGGTAATCTATATTACAGTTGTAGTCTTTAATTAATTCTACCCATCTCCGTTGTCGCATATTCAACTCCTTCTGCGACATCAGATATTTAAGGCTCTTATGATCCGTGAAAATTTAGACCCAGGATCCGTATAAGTAATGCCTCCATACTCGTAAAGCAAAAACTACTACTGCCAATTCTAAGTCATAAACTGGGTAATTGACTTCATGAGTCTTCGGTTGTCTCGATGCATAGGCAACTACTTTTCCATGCTGCATTAGAACACAACCCAGTCCTTTTCTTGAGGCATCACTGTAGACTACAAAGCCTTCTATTCCGGATGGAAGGATTAGCACGGGGGTAGTAGTAAGCCTTCTCTTCAATTCTTGAAAGCTCTCATCGCACTTCTTTGACCACTCCCATCTTGTGTTCTTCCTAGTGAGTCGTGTTAATGTTGTTGCTATCGTTGAAAACCCTTCGATAAATGTTCTATAATACCCTACCAATCCAAGAAAACTATAAATTTCAGTTACCTTAGTAGGCCTTTCCCATCTCAAAATTGCTTCCACCTTTTGAGGGTCCATAAAAATGCCTTTTGAAGACACTACATGCCCCAAAAAGGTAACTTATTTTAACCAGAAGTCACATTTATTCAACTTGGTATACAACTAGCGGCTCCTCAGAGTTTGTAGTGTCTGTCTTAGGTGCTGTTCATGCTTCTCATATGATTTGGAGTAAACCAAGATGTCATCGATGAATACAACAACAAACTTATCAAGGTATGGTTGGAATACTCGGTTCATTAAATTCATAAAAAGTGCTGGAGCATTAGTTAATCCAAAGAGTAGCACCAAGAACTCAAAGTGTTCGTAGTGAGTTTTGAAGGCAGTTTTCGGCACATCTTGCCCCTTGATTTGTATTTGGTAGTATCCTAATCTTAAATCAATCTTTGAGAATACTTTGGCACCCTCAACTGATCGAACAAATCATCTATCCGTGGAAGTGGATTTCTGCTCTTCACCGTCACTTTATTCAGCTGACAGTAATCTATGCAAAGCCTCAATGTTCCATCTTTCTTCTTCACAAATAATACAGGTGCCCCCCAAGGTGAGTTGCTTGGTCGTATGAACCCTTTGTCTAAAAGCTCCTGCAATTGAATTTTCAACTCATCCAATTCTTTTGGGGCCATTCTATATGGTGGTTGGGCTATAGGAGACGCCCCAAGCAATATATCTATGGTGACTTCAACTTCTCTTTCTTGGGGCAGTCCTGGCAATTCTTCCAGAAATACGTTAGGAAATTCCCTCACAATTGGAATGTCAGACATTCCTATTTTACCATTTTTCAAATTTATCATATAGGCAAGGTATGCTGTACAACCTTTCTTTAGTAGTTGTCTCGCAACCATACTCGAGATCATATTTGTAAAGTTGGAAATTTTCTGCCCTTAAAGATCATTGTTTCACCCTTAGCCCCTTGAAAGGTTACTATTTTTGTAAAGCAGTCTAGACAAGCCTTATTTTTGCCCAACCAATTCATACCTAGAATTATATCAAAATCACTTAATTCTAGGGGTATCAAATATGCTTTTAGTTCACACCCATTCATGTTAATTCCCACCCCTTCAAATACAACATTTGTTTCCACAGTTTCACCCAAAGGTGTCCCCATAATAAATCCTTTCTCTACCCTTTTTGTTTCCTTACTCAATTTGGCTACATTTTTATTTGCTACAAAAGAGTGAGTGGCACCAGAATCAAACAAAACATGCATTTGATAGTCATTCATTTGCAGCATACCTACCACCACATCTGATGCTACTCTAACATCCTCCTAGGTCATATGGAAAACCCTTCATTGATCCTTTTCATTTTGCACTCTGGGTCATCCCCTATTTGAGTTAGCTGCTGACTGAGTCGACCTTCTCGGTCTATTTACCGTGATAGATTGCTGATGACTTTGACTTTGATACCTATGTCATTGAGGCTGTTCAGTGTTTAATTGGGGGCATTCCCTTTTAAAGTGACCCTTCTCACCATAGTGATGGCATCCTCTTCCCAAGTACTGACAGGGTTTCCACTTATGACCTTCTCATCGACATATTTAGCATCGTCCAAGAGAAACCATACAACTCCCGGGGTGTCTTTGTTCACACTGAGCACATCTAGGGTAGCCAATTTCCTTCTGATCATTATGCCCCCTTGTAGCTATAGCCATGGAATGGGCCTGACCACTTCCCGACCTCCCACCGATATCCTGTTGGAAACTAGTTGACGTCTCCCTTTTCTTTTTGAATTGAAGGAACTGTTTGCCTCTACCTTTCTTTGGAAGCGGTGGCCTGCCTAAAAGTTCCATATCCTTTCGTTTTCCTGCACCCCTATGACTCTGTTAGCCTTCTTCCATACAAGCCTCCAAGGCTTGTGCTGCTTCAATCAATTCCCTTACTATCCTCAATTGCAAAGCAATCAACCCCTGCTTCAATTCTTGTCTGAAGCCATCCCTTAACTTTTCTATCATGTGTTGTTCTGATGGGACATAATGTGATGAGAATAGTGAGAGGTCATGAAATCGTCTCTCATACTCAAGTACTGACATTCCCTCATGTCTCTAGGCTATGAATTCCTATTCCTTCATATTCCGATGATATTTGGAGTAATATTGATTCTCAAACTCTATCTTAAAATCATCCCAGGAGAAGGTTTCTGTAGCCCTCCTCAACTAAACTGTCTCCCACCAAGTCATAGCACTGTCTGATAGTAATTGAGTAGCACAATCTACCTGCAGATTATGTGGTATCTTAATTTGAATCATGGTTTTTTCCACCTTTCTAATCCACCTTCCTGCCACTTCAACATTCTGTTCACCTGAGTAGGGTTCACAACCCATTTCTCTCATACTTTTCACCAAATGAACTAGTTGTACCACGTCATTAGTAGTTGTAGCTGCTTCTGAAACGGTTGGTATGATGGGTACAAGTGGGGGTGTTGGCATAGGAGTCGCAACATTAGCCATAACTTCCATTACTACTTTGACTAACTAGGCTAGGAACATCAGATCAACATAAGAAACAGATGGCCCTGCAGGTGTAGTTTGAGGGGGCTCCTCTACTCATTCTCGTGGGGCTGAAATGGTTGGTCGAACATCCCCAGTTTGCCTTGATGCCTGTCTAATTTGAGGCCCCGTTGATTCTTCATGCCCTGCTTGAGTCGATACTACCGGTGCATATGAAGCAGTATCTTCTAAAGGGCTCTCTTCTTGCCCCTCAGAAAAGTCTAATCTCTACTCCCCCTCCTTGCAAAGGATAAATCTATTCTAATCTCTTGACGGGTACGTACCATCCTGCAATAAATTAATGAACATCAACAACCTCTTTTGATTTCTTACCAGAACCTATACCAGGGCTCTGATACCAACTGTAATAGTCTGAAGTGTACAACTCGATTAATGTTAAAAGATCCTAACATATCCTCTTTATTTGAGGCTATTTTTTTTTCATTTGCAAAAATTCGTCAGAGTTTCGTTTGCATTTTGGACATCCCAAGTTATCGACTGCTATCAATTTACTCAATCAACCCATCATCACAAGGTCCTATAATTCCAGACCTTATATCAAACCTTATAATTCCACACCTCATACAATCTATACAATATATATATATACCTACAAAGGCAAGGCCCATACAAATGAATGCTGATTTAGAACAACATTGTAGACTTGAAATCCATGATCTTGAGTCTAAAGGCCTTATCCAAAAGTCTCGATCACCCTGGTCGTGTGCCGCCTTCTATGTGAATAAAAACTCTGAAATTGAAAGAGGCACACCAAGACTTGTGATCAATTACAAACCTCTGAATACCGCTCTCAAATGGATCAGATATCCAATCCCTAACAAAAAAGATTTGTTACAAAAATTACACTCTGCATTCATCTTTTCTAAGTTTGATATGAAATCTGGCTTTTGGCAAATCCAGATTGATCCGAAAGATAGATACAAAACTGCTTTTACAGTTCCCTTTGGTCAATATGAATGGAATGTCATGCCCTTTGGTCTAAAAAATGCTCCATCTGAATTTCAGCGCATCATGAATGACATTTTCAATGCACATTCAAAATTCTGCATTGTTTACATTGACGATGTACTTATTTTTTCACATTCCATTGATCAACATTTCAAACATCTACATATTTTCTTTCATACTGCAAAACAAAATGGTCTCGTTGTTTCTAAAGCAAAAATTTCTCTCTTTCAAACTCGTGTCCGATTCCTAGGCCATTATATTTGTCAAGGCACTGTAACACCAATAGAGAGATCCCTTACCTTTACAAACAAATTTCCTGATAAGATCACCGATAAAACCCAATTGCAAAGGTTTTTAGGCAGTCTTAATTATGTTCTGGACTACTACCCCAATCTTAGCCGTCTAGCAAAACCCTTACATGATAGGTTGAAAACAAACCCCATTCCTTGGTCCGATCTTCATACCAACCTCGTCAAACAGATTAAGAAACAGGTCCAAACCATCCCCCTCCTTCATCTAGCTAACCCGTTAGCTCATAAGATAGTTGAGACCGACGCCTCTGATATGGTGGGATTCTCAAACAAGTTCACGATAACAAAGAACAGATCCTTCAATATACATCTGCCCACTGGAATGATTGCCAGAAAAATTACTCTACTATAAAAAAGGAAATCCTTTCAATTGTTCTTTGTATTACAAAATTTCAAAGTGATTTACTAAATCAAAAATTTCTTCTACGTGTTGATTGTAAATTTGCAAAAGAAGTTCTGCAAAAAGATGTCCAAAATCTTGCTTCAAAACAAATTTTTGCCCGATGGCAAGCTATTTTAAGCATTTTTTATTTTGATATTGTGTACATTAAAGGAGATTCAAATTCCATTCCAGATTTCCTAACCCGAGAATTCCTTCAAAACAGGTCTTGATGCCTCCGAAAGCAAAGGCCAAAGACAAGGGGAAAGCCCCTCAAACCCAGCCTACAAAACCAGAGAACCCCAAACCTTCTACAAAACTCATGTCTTCAGCTATCTCAACTGCTAAACCAATCAAATCTTGGTATGAGGCAGTTATTGAAGAAGAAGAAACTACAAAACCCCAACAGGACCAAACAGACGCAGTCTAGCATTGGGTCGACACCATTTCCAAATCTCCAGAATTACTCCTGGCACTACAAAAAGTTTCTCAACAGACCTTCGGTGATTCTGTCTCCCAAACAGGTAGTATTTCTAAACCACTTTCAAAACATCAAGGAGGCATTTCCACTTCAAAACCCCTCATTTCTTTACAACAAACCAGTTTTCCAAAAACCAAATCAAAATATATTATCAAAACTACTTTTCAAAATATTTTAACTATGGAAGAAGGATTTTATCATGAAAACCCTTCCATTGCTGCTTAAAAAATTTTCCCTCCAAATTGGTACTACAAACCTTGGACTCTAGCCAAACCACAGTCCTATTATGCCGCAATCCTTGAGATTACTAATTCTGTCAAATTCAAACACTTCAAACTTCATTCCGATCACACTGAACCGGCATATTCTACATGTATCATTCACAAAATCCTTCACCCCAAAGACTGGGGACAACCCTTACATCAACCTCTTTCCTTCCCCATGCACTTCCGTACAAACCCCCAGGACTTTAATACCACCTATACATACTGGGATTACCAACAGGCATGGTTCAATGCCTTCCTCCTACAAAATCCAAACCATAGTCATTCCTGGCTTTTCTACTTCCATAATGACATGAATACTACAAACCTCCCCCTCTGGTTCCTGCAATGGTGGGACTACTATGGTTGTCATGTTGATTACCTTAAAGACCATCCTTTGGTTGAAAACGGCTACCTCCATTTCAAAAACAACTTCCAACCAGCCCCTTCTAAAAGGAAGTTCCCTTCCCTACTCATTTTCTGTACAAAATTTTTTGTGCCATGGGTATGTTCATGGTTCTATGATTATAATTTACAAAACGGACATCCAGTTCTGGTTCGCAAGTTCAAAATCAAATGGTGGGATTCTTTTGCAGCTGAATCCAAAAGTTCCAAATTAGCAGTTACGGAATGGTTACAAAAACATCAAACAGCTCCCATCATTGATCATCATCCTCAATTAAAGTTCCTAGCCAGAAAGGCTCAAACGGCAGCTCTCATTGCCTCTGCTAGAACTGAGGAAGAATACCTACAAATAGTCCAAAGCATTATACAAAGCCAAGACCCGGCAACGGCCTTGTCCCAATCCAGCTCATCTGGATCAACATCTCCTGCCATTTCCCTTGGAAATGATAATGAAGATGACTGTTTTGGTATATTACCACCTATCAAGAGATAATAATAATAAATAAAAAAAAAACATTCTCAGGCTCATCTGTTCAAGAGCCCTATTTTAGACTCACCTGTTTTGAGTCTCTTTTTATTTTTTTAAGCCTGTTTGTTTTAGGCTTTCTTTTTAACTGTTACTACAAACAGCCAAAACCGGTGTCGGTAGCAGCAAGACAACAGATGAAGGTCCTATAAAAAACATGGGCATCTTCCTTTCCTGTCACCACATGGGCATCTTCTGTCACCACATGGGCATCTTCCTTTCCTGTCACCATATGGGCATCTTCTGTCACCACATGGGCACCTTCCTTTCCTGTCTCCATATGGGCATCTTCCTTCTCCGTCACCACATGGGCACCTTCCTTCTCCGTCCCCACATGGGCACCTTCCTTCTCCGTCCCCACATGGGCATCTTCCTTCTCCGTCATCACATGGACACTTTCCTTTTTTGTCACCAGGCATTTTGGCTTCTTCCATGCCAATTCGTCTATATAAGGGGACTCCAAATGCTTCAGAAGACAGACTATTATTTTCCCACAGGAAAAAAACCTTATTCTCCATTGTAACTCATAACCTGTAACCCATATCAATTCTCATTTGTACCCAATATTTCTTGTGTTAATTTACAAATTTAAGTAAGATTCTATTTTCATTATTTATATTCTTGTTAAATTTTATATTGTTAAATTTTATGTACATTAAGTATGCTTTGTGTTTGATCAAAGATCCTGACATTGTTGGTCTTGCCTTGTTCATTCGCATCAGAAATCTGTTTGTATTATTTCTTTGATTTTTTTCAAAAAAAAAAAAATCAGTATATAGGCTGGAAACCTGTGACCCGATCTTTTAGATCATTCTCAGGTATAACAACGCCACGTACTGAGTATTTAATTTTGTTATCTGTTTGTTATATTATTGTTATATTATTGCTATTGTTTGCTTTATCTTTCATATTATCTAGTCCTGTTTGTGTTTCTTATTTGGTATCAGAGCCTATTAGGGTCCGGGTAGGAAGACTGATTAGATAATAGGTGAGTGCAACTGAATGGTGTAAGTCCCGCTTGAGTCTTAAGGGCAGTAAATCCATATAACCTGCAGCCTGTTTCCTAGTTTATCTTTCTTCTCTTCTCTATGGATTCTGTTTTTCATAGGACTACTTCTATTTCAGCTTCATCCACCTCTGAATCTTCTGAAAGTAGAAAAATTGTGCAAAGTGAAGAAATAACTATTGAAGATTTTACAAAAAGCATTGATGATTGGAAAATCCCAAAAATTTTTCAAACTCAGATTTATCAAAAATCCAAGTATGATATTTTCAAAACAGATTTTACTATCAAAACTGAGGAACGAGATATTCAGCTTACAAAACCTTTTGAAACCATCCAACTCCTTTCTCAAAAGTCCTTACAAAAACATCTAGCCCGAAACTACAAATATATTCATGTTGGTCTTGTCCAAGTCGGGATAAAACCCCTAACAAAAGAAGGTCTAAACACCTCCATCCTCGCTGTCCTAAGGGATGCTCGATTTCAAAACTTCCAAGACTCTCTCCTTAGTTCTATTGAGTCTAGCCTTTGCAGTGGCCCTGTATCTTTTGATTGTTATCCAAACATAACCATATCCCTCAAAGACAAAAATATTCTACAGAGTATGATATTACAAATAAAAACCCATAATTATAACATGCTCGAAGGATCTATCCCTGTTGCTCTTATATTTAAAATTCACTACAAAGCCATGTTCTCAGCTTTTGCCAGCAAACACAAATTCCAATCTCAAAAGGGCGAAACACTCCTCCTACAAACCGATTTATCCCGTTCAAACACTGTTGTTCCAAAAGCCATCCAATGGAAAGACATATCCCTTCCAGAAGATTGGGTCCTTGAAGGTGCAGCACCACCAGAAAAGCCTCAACCACCTCAACCCAATGTTGAAATCAAAAACATTACCCAGTACACAGATGGGAAAGTCAAACTATCTTTCCATCGACACTTTACAAGTTCTAGATTGTTAGAAGCTTCCTCTTCTTCCAGTACAATAGATCTAGGAAGAATTTCCAAAATCCCTTCTGTTATCAATATCCCTTATCACCAAACCTCTCCAAGAAAATCTACATCCGATATCCCTTCTACTAGCTTCCAAAATGCAGACTATACTACAAATATCCCAAAACCTGTCTATACAAATCTTGAACAATCCTCTCCTCCAACTTCACCAACCTTTTCAGCCATTACTGAAAATATCCAAAACGAGCTGAATGTTTTAACCTCAGAAAAACACTTTGTTCTTGACAAAACTCTATTCCAAAAGGATATCTATTCTGCCTATAACTCTACAAAACGAATTTGGTTCTTCCAAAACTTTTTACAACAAAGAAGTGAGATACAAACGCAATTTTATAATTTCATTAAGTTACATAAAATACAGATTCTATTCTTTGATTGGTTTGAATTATATTATGCATCTGAACATCACATTGCATATCCTTTTGCATCCATTAAACATGCATGCCCAGTTACATCAAGGTCAAAAACCCCTGTTTGGAACCTCACCAGTGGACCCACAGTTGAGTCTGAACATCCACCTTTACGAAATATCCAAATAACCCCCAACAACCAGACTGTAGAGGCAGCCCCTTACAAATTTTCCACTGATGACACCCTCTCCAATACAAAACATATCATTAACCAAAACAACTTTACAAATACCAACCTTAACACCCTGGGAAAACAGCTTACAAGACTAGAAAAACAAATACAAAGAACCACTACAAGTTCAGTAGACATTAACACCTCAACTGACCTGAAACTAAAAAACCCCAACAGGACCAAACAGACCCAGTCCAGCATTAGGTCGTGTGCCAATGCAAATGATCTTGAGTCTAAAGGCCTTATCCAAATTACAGATTTTCAAACCTTACCAAATTACAAAAACAAGCCAAACACAACTCCAAGAAAACCAGATAGATTTTCTCAAAGCTATCAAAACACATTTACAACACCTTGACAGTTCGTCTTTAATTGTCCCAGAAACACCACAAACAACTAACCCTTCCACCTCCACAAATCAAGTCAGTACTCTACACAAAAGCCCTGAGGCATCTTCTGATGAAAGTACTTCTCCAAATCAACCGCTTACCCTCAACAAACTTACATGGCAAACTCCAAAAAACATCCACCGCTCCGGACATTTCCATAACCACTAAACCAACTATCCTTACTCAACACAAATATAATGCCTCTTCCCTCTATGAATGGAATATAGATGGAATGTCAGAATACAATATCCTCAACACCCTCCAGCAAATGACTATGGCAGCCAATGCCTACAAAACCCAAACAGGAACCTCAGACAAAGCTATTGCTGAACTCCTTATTGCTGGTTTTTCTGGTCAGTTAAAAGGATGGTGGGACTACCATCTAACTGAAACTGATCACCTACATATCCTAAACTCCTTCCAAACATATGAAGACCAAACACCCATCCTTGACCCGACCGGAAACACTATTCAAGATGCTGTATCCACTCTTATTCTTACAATCTCCTTACACTTTGTTGGAGACCCTTCTCATCTGAAAGACAAAAATGCTGAACTCCTTTCCAATCTCAGGTGTAAGAAGCTCAGTGACTTTCAATGGTACAAAAACACCTTCCTTACCCGTGTCATGCTTAGGGAAGATTCAAACCAACCCTTTTGGAAAGAAAAATTCCTTGCCGGTCTACCTATTCTCTTAGGAGAAAAGGTTCGAAACAAAATCAAAGACACCTTTACAACAAAAACCATACCATATGACCAGCTCACTTATGGTGAACTTGTAAGTTTCACCCAAAAAGAAGGGCTTAAGATCTGCCAGGATCTTAAACTCCAGAAGCACCTAAAGTGGGAAATGAAACGTACCAGACAAGAACTTGGTAGTTTCTGCCACCAGTTCGACCTTTCCACTAAAAAATCCTCCTGCAGCGGAAACTGCTCACAACCAAGAAAACATCCAAGCCACAAACCTCCTTATAGACGATCAACCTATAAAAATAGGCAACAATTTTATTCCAAACCAAATCCATCTTACTACAAAAAGCCCTCCAAATTTACCAAACCTCAAAGACCTTTCCAGTCAAAACCCAAAACAAAATTTGACCTAAAAAACATTACCTGTTACAAATGTAACCAGAAAGGACATACATCCCGTTTTTGTAAAGTCAATACAAAACTCCATGAGCTTCAAATAGATGAAGATACCATCAACCAACTACAGAATCTCTACATTGAAGCTACAGACACTGACCACTCTTCTTCAGACACTTCTGAAGAAGAATTTCAAATTGATGAAATAGCAACTACCAGTGCTGCTTCAGATACCTCTACCAATTCCAAACAAATCAATGTCTTAACCCAAGACCAGGAATTCATTCTTGAAGCTATTAAAAGACTCAATGATCCTCACCTTCAAAAGACCTATCTAGATAAATTATTGAAAGATTTCAACCAGCCAGAGAACCCTCCATCATCTAGCCGCTCTATATTACCCTCTACCAGCACCAATGCCTATGATCTTACAAAAATCCTTAATAAAAAGAAATCCAAAACCACTGTTACCATTCCAGAATTACATTCTGAGATAAAAACCCTCAAATATGAATTACAATCCCTCAAACAAGCCCAACAAAAAGACTCTGCCATACTACAACATCTTTTATCCAAAATTGAAAGCTAGTCTGATAGTGAGTCCGATACAGAAGATCAGACCATTGAAACTCATGCATTACCACATACACTTACAAATATTGAGCATATTCCAGATGATTTTCTAAATGTATTAACACAAATATCTTCCAAAAAATATTTAATTAGCATTACTCTTATTTTCTCAGAAGATTTCAAACTTGACACCATCGCCTTATTTGACACAGGTGCAGATTTAAACTGCATCAAAGAAGGAGTGGTTCCAAAAAGATTTTTGCAAAATACATCTGAAAAACTCTCTGCTGCTAATAATTCAAAATTACATATTGCAGGAAAAACTCAAGCCTCTATTTTCAACAAAGGCCTCTTTCTTAAAACGTTTTTTGTTGTTACAAAAGATATTAATCATACTATCATTCTCGGTACTCCATTCATTGACATGATCACTCCATACCAAGCACGTCATAATTGCATCACTTCCAAAATCAATGGCATCAAACTTGTTTTCCCATTTTTAGAACAGTCTAAGACTAGAAATTTGAATTTAATTAAAGCATGCTCCATACATACTTATCAGATTAATGCACTAATTCATGGCAAACAATTCCATTTACATGATTTACAAAACCATGTTTCTTTTTGTCGTATCACCAAACAACTACAAAACCCTGATTTACAAAAGAAAATCGTTGATTTACAAAATAAGATTGAGCAACAGATTTGTTCGGACCTACCTAATGCTTTTTGGAAAAGAAAACAACACATCGTTGATCTTCACAAAGTAGAGTCCTAAACTAATGATCTTCTTGGATATTTGATGGACCTGTTACATAAATAAACATACCATTATGTTGATAAAGAATATATATATGCTCATGTAATGAATGCAAATGAAGTATTAACTTTTTATCGGATCCATAAGAATTCTAACAAAGAACTTATATTTTGCTTGTAAGTCTTTTAAACCCAATCCTATCACGAATGCCATTAGTCGAAGCTAATCTTGTAATCATCTCCTAGGATGGATGACATTAGCCGAAGCTAATCTTGTAAATCATCTCCCGACAATCCTATCACGGATTCCATTAGCCGAAGCTAATCTTGTATTTAAGCTAGACTTTATAAACATTGAACACAACATTTATTGTAATTGCATTCACCAGAAGAATTTTAAATTGTATAAGTGCAAATAGGAGGAAAATCACGCACCTCCTTTGCTTGTCTCGCGACCTCCCCCAACAGAGTATCCAATCCTGGTTGCTCATCCTGAATCATAAGGAAGTTTTTGGTTATGATTCCTTCAAGCCGATATTATAGAGAATCCATATTCATCAATTACTCACATGTTACTTTCTATGCATGTTCAGTTCCTCATAATATCATACATACATATATCATGTACATTTTCAAAGTTAGTATCTCAATGTGCAAGTGTTCGTATGACACAATTCTTTTATATTCTTATATATAGTATTCACGTGAAAATGTACTGTTACTGTCTAACTTTGAACTGTTACTGTCCAATTTTCAACCGTTACTGTCCAAATGTTATTGTCTAATTTTGAACTGTTACTGTCTAACCGTTACTATTTAATTTTGAACTATTACTGTCTAATTTTTAACTGTTACTGTCCAAACACTCACCATATTTTTAACTATATCTAAAGTTCTAAAACTTCATTTTAAGTGAGATTAATCTCGTTAGAAAGCTAAGACACGAGGCTACAAGTTCTCTGAAGGGAGGAGAACCCAGTTTTGCCTCCAAGATAGTCAAAATTGCTAATTAAATAGTTAGTCCTACTGCCTTACATAATCAGTCACGACTCAATCTCAGTTGGTAACTCATAACTGGAGTTCTACATCTCCAAATTGAGCAAGACTAGTTTCCTTGGTTAGCTGACATTCAAATCTACAATTTCTATGAGAAACCCAATCCTAATCCTGATGTAGAACAAGTCGCGGAAGCTTACATGCTCAAGAGAGATCACCCGAAATTCAAAGGCAATTGAATTTCGGCAACCGGGCAGCCGGGGCGTCGAAAGTCGAAATGCCGCGAAATTCACCGGGTCAATCCGTTTCGACGTTTGGAGTCAAACTCAGCGGCTTAGCCCCTGATGTCCACCCAATTTTGGTCAAATTCCATCGTTTCGGCCCCGAAATCGTCATTTTTGCCATTTTAGGAAAGTTTTGTTTTAGCCATAACTTTTGATTTCCAAGTCCGAATTGACTTCCGTCAATTCCTACTTGCTCAGGATTTATAGGCCTTTCATATTCTGCATTTATCTCAAATTTGCCATTTATGGTAAATTTAATGTTTTATGCCGTTTCCTTATCCGTCATGAGTTTAGGTTAGGGGTTTGCTTTAAATATCAATGTAAAGCCGCTGGCCGAAACTACTTAATTATTATTGAATAAAACTCTTTGAGTTCCTGAGAGTTTCTCTCGTTTAGACAATTTTACGGAATATTGACGTAGGTCGTATTCCTTCGCCGTTTACTGCTGCGTCAAATCCCCTCATCCTCCTATCTGAAATCTCATCGAAAGTTAGGAGACAAGTCTGTCCAGATTCGTCTCCCCCCACCCCTTCACACAATACTTTCATAAACTACATACCATACATATGAATGAACTTAATCTCAACAATAAGTACTTTTTCCCCAATTTATGTCTAAGAACCCTAACCTATGATTCAATATCAAGGCATCAATTCTTTATCGAATTAAAAAAATGAATTTTTTTAAAGATCATGTTTAGAATACCTTACTTGGTACAAATTAAGATTTTGATCTTCAACCAGTTGAAGATTTTCAACTCCCTCATTTCTTTTCTTCTTGTTTAATTTCTTGGTAATCCTTTGCTCTCAAGTGTTTATCCCATCAATAAGCTCTTAATCTTGGATGGGTTCTTGAAATTTTAGTGTTTCTCTCTTGATTTCTCAAGAATGGGTATAAAACTCCCTATCTTCTCTCCTTATGTTTCCTATAGATTTTTTTTTGGTGACGAGAGAGTATTTATACTCTATATTTTCCCTTATTTTCATTTAGGCCCTCTTTTTCCTTTAAGTGTATTATTCTCTTTAATTAAATCCAACCCTCAATAGTACCGGGTTTATTATAATGTCTTGAATTATTTCGCTCGGAAATTTATATTCAAAAATTTCTAAATTTCTGTTTTTATTTAACCATATGCATGAATTTCTTCACTTTTACTTATTTATTATATATACAATTTTTTTTCCCGGGGTTTACAAATATATTTGTGGAGATGTGGGATCTATAAGTGTCATTATCTGAGGAGGCATATGTGGCGGCATTGATGGGGCCATAGGTGGCATACCTTGGCCAATGTTTGATGTCCCACCATGATATCCAAGATTGTTCATAAAATATTCTTTCATAGAATCCATCTGTCATTTCATTTCAAAAATAAAATCATCTCTTTTCTTTTCCCATTTTTTTTTCTTTATCTCTTTTTGCAATGCTCGATAAGATGAATTAGGATATGGTGACTTCACCAAGTAGGAATGTGATGAAGAACTTATATTCACTATAGATTTTGGCATAGGAGGTGCACCATATACCCTAACCTTTGTAACATTGATGAAGGATGATTTTCCTGATTAGTTCCATACTTTGAAATCATCTCCTTCTTATCATTTTCCTAAAAATAAAATACATGCAATAATAAATTTATTTGAATGTTAAATAATATTTAAGTTATATAAATAAATAAATACAAATACAAATACAAACAATTTTTAGACTTGTTGTCTACAAAGATGGTAGACTGCTTAGTACTATGATGCAAAGCTGAAAAGACATCATCTCATGAAGGTTTTTTCCTACCAACTTGCTCCTGCTAGGAATTATGAAAGAACATGTCCTTCATGAACTCTCACAAGTCTCTCACCATTTTGACGATCTCTTGTATTGGACTGTGTAATTCAACACCTTCGATTCAAACCTGGATTTCAGGTAGAAATCTTGACACTATTTTATGATGTGGAAAACAAAATTAGGGTTTTTTTAAGCCTTTATGAACTCTCACAACTCTCACAAGTCTCTCACCATTTTGACGATCTCTTGTATTGGACTGTGTAATTCAACACCTTCAATTCAGACCTGGATTTTAGCTAGAAATATTGACGCTATTTTATGATGTGGAAAACAAAATTATGTTTTTCTTATATATATATATAGGTCCCTGCATTCTTGATTATGTTTAAAAACGTCCCCGTCCCTTTTTACGTCACTTTTTCTAGTTTTGATCAAAGTTGTCAATTCCGTTCAAAGGAACAAAACGGAACAAGTTTCATCTCATTTCAAATCTCAGTCCATTGCAGAGTTTTTGACTAAATTTCGACCGGAATGTTCCGGTTTCATACTATATATTCTGTTCCGGTCTTGAAAAGCCATTGAATCAAATTGAACATGGTTCAATTTAATTAATTAAACCACTCAAGTATAAAAAGCTTTTTTTAATTACTATTTTCAATAAAAATGATATTAAAAATTATTATTACTATTTTCAATAACAATGATATTAAATTTTTAAAATTAGATTTATCACTAATATATATGGTTTATATTCATGTTCTTTTTTTCATGTTTTTATTTTGTAGGAATTTGAGTAAAATAAGGGATGCTTTATATCCCATTAACCTTGATAACGTTGACCTAACTTTATATTTAAAATATTTGTGTTAAAACATTTTACTTTCATAATATTTTGATATTTTGTTTAAGTTGAATTACTTTAAGTTAAAGATCTATTTAATCTTGATTATTTAGAAATATTTTAAAATATAAAATTATATTTGTTTGACATTGTGTTTGTATATATTGCATAATTTATAATTAATTTATCTTGAATTTGAATTATATATATAAACAGTATAACCCCGAAACGGCACGCCGAAACATTCCTAAACTGAAACATTCAATTCTAATTTTAAAAAAAACACCTACCGAAACGGAATTGAAAACCTTGGTTTTGATTGTATTTCCAATTAAAATCGTAATTTATATGTATGAAAAGGACTTTTTTTGCTATCATTTTTTTTCTTTTGCAATCCATTATTATTTATTTTCAATTTTTATACTTTTTATTGTACAATTGAAATTTTGTTAGAGTTATGATGTTGTAGACTTAACGGTAATATTTAACATCGTTAACATGTAATGAAGATAAAAATCAAACCTGCAAAGATTAAAATTAGTGCAAAAACAGGTAGAATATTTTAAACACAAAACCAGAAATACGTAACTTAATTGAATAATTAAGAGTTGGAATACCTGAATTTGAATCCCTTGTCCTAAAACGTATATAAAAAATAGCAAGTGGAATTAGGGATATCAATAGATAACGAGCATGGTTTTATATTAGGGATGACAATTTATCTAAACTCGATAGATACCAACCTGATTTGAATGAATGAATATTTTTTGGACTCGATGGATAATGGATAGGGTATGAACGTTGTGAAACACGACCTGAAACCCGTCCAAACCTAACGTGGAATATATTTTGATATTATATAAATATATTTTTAAAATATTTAGATTTCTTAATACAATATGATACATTCATATCTTGGTATTGACATAATACACACTTACATATAAACTATTTTATTTTTTTATTGATTAATAAATAATAGTAGATAATAGATGACTATTTGATACCTGAAACTCGATGGATAATGAGTAGAGTATGGATATCAAGAAATCCAACCCGCGAGTACATTTTGTCATCCCTGTTTTATATTATCTATACCCGAATCCAAATCTAAAATAATTACTCGAGTCTGAACGGGTATGGATTTTTGATACCCGAACTTGAATGCTATATTTTACAACTATTTAGTACATAATTAACTTGCTATATATGTAATTTTCTCAAACTTTAATGTTATTTATTTATTTGAGGTCAGGTTCGGGCAGACCAATATCCACACTCTACTTGGACCTGACTTTTTACATTTGAATTTATTGAGTCTAAAACTTTTCTATTTGAGTCAATTCGAGTTAGTATCAATAGGTAAAACTGTCATCGTAAGTATAATCCAAATACCATATTCTTTGGCAATGATATGCTTTGCTATTAGTTCTAACATGGCAACTAACAAAATTATCACACCCAACAAAAAAAGCTATGAAATTCTATTAAAGAATTATTTCAACCCAATAACTTAAATTGTTATATAAGGTTTCAAGATATAATTTATATTATTCTCTAACACGCCCTCTCAAGTGAAAACGTTTTGGGCTTGAAACTTGTACAAACCTATATTACCTTGTGCTTAATTTTTATCAAATAAATGAAGATGGTGAAATTCAAACTCGTAACTGCTTGATCATCAAGGCTATGATACCATGTCAAAGAACCATCTCAACTCAATAACTTAAATTATTATATAAAATTTCAAGATATAATTTATATTACTTTCTGATCAATCCGATATTATTTACGTGTAAGGGCATATTGTATTCTGAATGCCCTCACGGAGACAGAAAGAGTTGGAAGAAAAAAGGCTAGAAGCTAGATGCTAGAGCATGGAGCTATGGACCGATCTATGAACTTTTAAGAGCAAGTGGAGACGAACAATTCTATCGGAGAACCCCCAAGTTTCAGCTACGCAGAGCAAGTTGTTGTTTGGAGCCCCTTCTACTTTATAAATTCTGAAGAGGCAAGAAAAAGAAGACTTTCATCTTTTCTCGAGAGACAGAAGGCATGCTAATGAAACTAGGGGTGGGGGAGTTTTGTAGGTGAAGACCACAGATGAAGCACACACGGGGAAGGAAGAATTAGAGCTTCGTGACAAACCTAAGATTTTTGAATTGTTCTCTTTCTTTTCATGCTCATGCAGCAGATTATCCTACGTAAACTCACCATCACCACAAACAAGGAAGAGATAAGAGAGCTGTTAGTCAGCAAAATCTGCTGCAACTTGGTCTCCCTTGAAAATGAAACATCAATTTATATTTTGAATATTTATCTCTTCTTAACATTGGTTAGTTAACGGATTCGCCGTATAACTAACGCTAACCATCAAACAACCATAGTGTCCGCACTAGTAATTTAATTCAATGGCAGCCTTAAGAACTAGATAAGTTTATTAATCAAGAAAACATAACTGTCCGTAGTCTATTTTGATTTGATTGAATGTTCTCCCTAAGATTAATAATGTAGATCCACCACAATTATTAAACTCAGTTGCTTCACAAGTTCATATACCATAACTCCGATTTTGATATCAAACTTAGCAATAGATTGTCTACAATAAAAACTTAGAGTCCGCTCTAGCAATTAAAATAAACAATCATAGGAAAAAAAGCATAGGAGAACAAATATATTCATCATATAAACTGAAAAGAAAAGGTAAAATAAATCTCACAGTTCTTAAAATCCAAAGGTTTCCATGTCCTTGCAACCAAGAAAACGAGTTTAGCCTTGCATGTTTATTGAATAACTAATCAAAAAGATGGAGGAATGCATGATTTCAGGTTTTTTAGAGAAGGGGGGGCATTTTTGTCCTCTTGGCTAGCTGCCCCCTTCTCTTCTCTCATTCGTTTTATATCATATGAAACCCTAGTCTCTATTTTACAAAATAATCCTCTCTTAAGTAGACTATTTACGTTTAAGTACTTCAATAATTATTTTTCCTAAAAAAGAAGAAATAGTCTAGCATGAAATATTCAAGCTTTGACTTAGAGGAGCTAAAATTCTAAAATAAAAACTTGGATATCGATTTAGATGCTCCGGAACATAATTTGGACTCGTTTCTTCACGAAACCTATTTGCTGGCAAAATTCAGTTGTCATCTTTGAAAAATCATATCTCCCTTATATGACATCGTTTTTTGCTGCAATTTGGAGCATTTATAGGTCTTTGAGTCAGGAATCCAACAAAATTTAGTTTTTATCAATTGGATTTCTGTAGCTTTAGATATTCAAGTCGAAATGACCAAAGGTCAACATTGGCAGATTGCGAGATTTGACTTTGAAAGCTGCGATTTCCATGTTCTTCCTTATTTTATTGTCTTGACTTAGATATCCAGAAAGGTATGGATGTTAGCTTTTTAATTCCACTAGAATCACTTCATTTTGACTTTTAGAGCTCATGCTCTGCACAAAACATCGATTGAAGGTCAAATATGTCAATTACCTCCAATTTACTCCTTTTTGCATCTTTCATCCAAAAGTGCCTTCAAAACATAAAACAAAGAATATCAAGGCATTTTATATATAAAACATATGCAAAACACTAGTTAAATGTGGGTGAAACTATCGAATAATATGGTTGCATCAGGTGCATGTGGGGGTGCTGGCATAGGAGTGGCAGCATTAACCATACCTTCCATTACTGCTTTGACTAACTGGGCCAGGAACATCGGATCAACATAAGAAACAGATGGCCTTGCAGGTGTAGTCTAAGGGGGCTCCTCTACTCGTTCCCGTGGGGCTGAAATGGTCGGTTGAACATCCCCAGTTTGCCTTGATGCCTGTCTAATTTGAGGCCCCGTCGATTCTTCATGCCCTGCTTGAGTCGATACTACCGATGCATGTGAAGCATTATCTTCCAAAGGGCTCTCTTCTTGCCCCTTAAAAAAGTCTATATCTCTATTCCCCCTCCTTGTAGAGGATAAATCTGTTCTAATCTCTTGACGGGTACGTACCATCCTGCAATAAATTAATGAACATCAACAACCTCTTTTGATTTCTTACCCGAACCTATACCAAGGGTATGATACCAACTGTAATAGTCCAAAGTGTACGACTTGATTAATGTTAAAAGATCCCAACATATCCTCTTTGGCCAATGTTTGATGTCTCACCATGATATCCAAGATTGTTCATAAGATAATCTTTCATAGAATCCATCTGTTGTTTCATTTCAAAAATAAAATCATCTCTTTTCTTTATCCCGCTTTGTTTTTCTTTATCTCTTTTTGCAATGCTCGATAAGATGAATTAGGATATGGTGACTTCACCGAGTAGGAATGTGATGAAGAACTTGTATTCACTATAGATTTTGGCATACAAGGTGCACCATATACCCTACCCTATTGTAACTCCTCCTGAAGCCACACACCAAGCTGCTCCATCAAATGAAGGATGATTTTCCCGATTAGTTCCATACTTTGAAATCATCTCCTTAACATTTTCCTAAAAATAAAATACATGCAATAATAAATTCATTTGAATGTCAAATAATATTTAAGTTATATAAATAAATAAATAAAAATACATACAATCACTTTTTTAGACTTGCTGTCTACAAAGATGCTAGACTGCTTAGTACTCTGATACAAAGCTGAAAAGACATCATCTCATGAAGGTTTTTTTCTACCAAGTTGCTCTTGCTAGGAATTATGAAAGAACATGTCCTTCATGAACTCTCACAAGTCTCTCACCATTTTAACGATCTCTTGTATTGGACTGTGTAATTCAACACCTTCGATTCAGACCTGGATTTCAGGTAGAAATCTTGATGCTATTTTATGATGTGAAAAACAAAATTAGGGTTTTTTTTTATATACCTTTACAGATTTGTTTTGAAGTGAAAATGGAACATAATTATTCAGACTACTGAAATTATGGAACTAGTAAGGCCTTAATGGCATTGAACCAGACATGGGAGAGATTTAAATGCATGGTCCCTGCATTCTTGATTATGTTTAAAAACGTCCTCGTCCCTTTTTACCTCACTTTTTCTAGTTTTGATCAAGTTTGTCCATTTCGTTCTGTTTCGTCTGGAATGGCCGAGACATTTCATACGTATTCAAAAAACAGAATAATTTTCATCTCATTTCAAATCTCGGTCCGTTCCGAATTTTTTGGCTAAATTTCAGCCGGAATGTTTTGCTTTTATTCCACATATTCCATTCTAGTATTGAAAAGCTATTGAATCAAATTGAACCTGGTTCAATTTAATTAATTAAACCACCCAAGTATAAAAAGCTTTTTTTAATTACTATTTTCAATAAAACTTATATTAATAATAATATTTAAAATTATTATTACTATTTTCATTTACAATGATATTAATTTTTTAAAATTAGATTTATCACTAATATATATGGTTTATATTCATGTTTTTTTTTTCATGTTTATACTATGTAGGAATTTGAGCAAAACAAGGGATGCTTTAGATCCCATTAGTCTTGATAACGTTGACTTAACTTTATATTTAAAATATTTGTGTTAAAACATTTCTTTCATAATATTTTGATATTTTGTTTAAGTTGAATTACTTTAAGTTAAAGATCTATTTAATTTTGATTATTTATAAATATTTTAAAATTTGAAATTTTATTTGTTTGACATTGTGTTTGTATTGCATAATTTATAATTAATTTATCTTGAATTTTAATGATGTTTGTTGAATATGTATATATGAACAATATAACTCCAAAACGGCATGCCGAAACACTCTGAAACTGAAACATTCCATTCTAATTAAAAAAAAACCCACCTACCGGAACAGAATTGACAACCTTGGTTTTGATTATATTTCCAATTCAAATCGTAATTTATATGTATGAAAAGAACTTTTTTTGCCATCATTTTTTTTCTTCTGCGTTCCATTATTATTTCTTTTCAATTTTTATAATTTTTATTGTATAATTCAAATTTTGTTAGTGTTATGATGTTGTAGACTTAACGGTAATATTTAACATCGTTAACATGTAATGAAGATAAAAATCAAACCTGCAAATATTAAAATTAGTGCAAAAACATGTAGAACATTTTAAACACAAAACCAAGAATACGTAACTTAATTGAACAATTAAGAGTTGGAATACCTGAATTTTAATCCCTTGTCCTAAAAAAAAAAATAGAAAGTGGAATTAGGGGTAGCAATAGATAACTAGCAGAGTTTTATATCAGGGATGACAATTTAATCTGAACTCGATAGATACCAACGTGATTTGAATGAATGAATGAATATTTTTTGTACTTGATGGATAATGGATAGAGTATGGATGTTGTGAAACACGACCTGAAACCTATCCAAACCTAACGTGGAATATATTTGTCTATTATATAAGTATATTTGTCAAATACTTAGATTTTTTAATAGAATATGATACATACATATCTTGGTATTGACATAATACACACTTATATATAAACTATTTTATTTTTTATTGATTAATAAATAATAGTAGATAATAAATAACTATTTAATACCTGAAACCCGATGGATAATGAGTAGAGTATGGATATCAAGAAATCCAACCCGCGAGTACGCATTGTCATCCCTGCTTTATACTATCTATACCCGAATCCAAATCTAAAATAACTACTCGAGCCTGAACGGGTATGGGTTTTTGATACCCGAACTTGAATGCTATATTTTACAGCTATTAGTACATAATTAGCTTGCCATACATGTAATTTTCTCAAACTTTAATGTTATTTATTTATTTCAGGGCAGGTTCGGGGAGACCAATATCCATACTCTACTCGTACCTGACTTTTTGCATTTGAATTTTACTCGAAACTCGATTGAGTCTAAAAATTTTCTATTTGAATCGATTCGAGTTAGTATTCATAGGTAAAACTGTCATCATAAGTATAATCCAAATACCATAATCTTTGGCAATGATATGCTTTGCTATTAGTTCTACCATGACAACTAACAAAACTATCACACCCAACAAAAAAAGCTATGAAATCCTGTTAAAGAATTATCTCAACTCAATAACTTAAGTTGTTATGTAAGGTTCCAAGATATAATTTATATTATTCTCTAACATCCCCCCTCAAGTGAAAGTCATTTAGGCTTGAAACTTGCACAAACTCATATTATCTTGTGCTTAATTTTATAGAATAAATAGGGATGGTAAGATTCGAATTTATAATTACTTGATCATCAAGGCTCTGATAACATGTCAAATAATCATTTCAACCCAATTACTTAAATTGTTAGATAAAATTTCTAGATAAATCTGATATTATTCTATAATAAATATGATATTATTTGTGTAAGGGCATGTTAGTGCCCTCACAGAGAAGCTAAGTAGAGTGGCGAGAACCGGACGACGGAAAGAGTTGGAAGAAAAAAGGCTAGAAGCTAGATGCTAGAGCATGGAGCTATGGACCAATCATTCTACCGGAGAACCCCCAAGTTTCAGCTACGCAGAGCAAGTTGTTGTTTGGAGCCCCTTCTACTTTATAAATTCTGAAGAGGCAAGAAAAAGAAGACTTTCATCTTTTTTCGAGAGACAGAAGGCATGCTAATGAAACTAGGGGTGGGGGAGTTCTGTAGGTGAAGACCACAGATGAAGCACACACGGGGAAGGAAGAATTAGAGCTTCGTGACAAACCTAAGATTTTTGAATTGTTCTCTTTCTTTTCATGCTCATGCAGCAGATTATCCTACGTAAACTCACCATCACCACAAACAAGGAAGAGATAAGAGAGCTGTTAGTCAGCAAAATCTGCTGCAACTTGGTCTCCCTTGTTCTATAAATGGCTGCTGATGTCGAGACTCAAAAATCACTTCAATTTCAAGATCAAGATTGAGTTTATACACTGATTCTTGCATTAATATCAGTACTACTGCCATTGAGACCATGGCCTTCAAGACATTTCTCTTTGTTTCTCTCGTGATTGCTGCAATATTGGCAGCCCCAGTTGCTGAAGCTCAGCTTGGGCTTATTGGCGGTCTTCTGGGTTTGATCCGCGTCCAAGGGACTCTATTTTGCACTGCCGATGGCAATATTGGTGCTAATGGCACAGCAACCCCTGTTTTCCCTAGTATGATTGCCCTGATTCCTCTTCCTTTTCTTTTAATTTTTTTTTTCTTTTTTTTTCTTTTGATCGATAGTAAAGTATCCTCCGACCAGATTGATTGTCATGATTACATAGTTACCATTCATCACATACGACATCGTCGAATGCAATTTGACTTTGTTCTTCTTCTTCTCTTGCTTATAAAGTTGTAATTACAGTAACGGGTTTTTTCTTGCAGATGCTCTCGTGCAGTTGCAATGTGGAGGAAATGTGGTTTCTACATCAACCACCAATGGATCTGGGATGTTTTCTATTTTGTTGGATCCTCTAAATTTTATTCTTTCCTCGGTATTGAGCGACTGCAACCTGAAGGTCGATACACCGCTGATCAGCTGCAACTCCAGTCTCCCTGCTGTGGGTGGCCTCCTATCACCCTTACGGTTCATCGGGAACACTGCTCTAGGAGCCCTCCTGAGTGTTGCAAACATCATCCCTGCCGGATTCCGATTCGTGCCTTTAAATTAAGGAGACCACCGTAGCTGAAGGCGGCATTATTATTATTATTAGTATGGCCATTGCTATGTACTACTTTATATGAATAAGGCCGTTGTATTATTTGTGTGTACTGTTTATTGTTTTTTCTTTCTTCCCAAGGAATAAAGGTCATGATTGGCCACGCATCATCTATATGTAATATTTTAGCGAGTCTAAATTATGAGGGGCCTTACTAAAAAAATGTAGCAAGTAATTCGATGCAAATAAAACTAAAATTTGTTGCTAAAAACATTTAGCAACAAAATTAGCAACATAGAAAATATTATATGCAGATTTGTTTTTGTTGATTTTTCAATAATGGATTAGTCCTGATTTATCAACAATGAGTAATTTATTGCTCACAATAGATTATTAATAAATCAAAAGAATATGTTGCTGGTTCGATCTGTGAATGAACCATGGATTTCCCATTGAATTATTTATAACCAGCAATGGAAAATCCGTTGGTGATGATATGGTTTTTATTAAATTAATTTATAATTTTTATCAAAATGACTTTTAATTTTTTTATTAATTATTTATGGATATTTTGAAAGTTGTAGAATATAAAAAAAAAACATAAATTAATATTTAAAATTACTTTATCACCAATAATAAATGGAATAAAAATAAAATTCATAATATAATTAAAAATTTAGTTAAACTTGCACTGATGCAAATAAATCAAAATACAATAAAAAGATAGAATTATGGTGCTTGTTGTGGAGACGAACCATGATACTGTGGATCCACATAAGATGAATTATGATATGATGGTCGAGGTGTAGGTCAATATTGTAAGAGTCTGAAGTGTACAACTCGATTAATGTTAAAAGATCCCAACATATCCTCTTATTTGAGGGTAATTTTTTTGTTTTCATTTCCAAAAATTCGGCAGAGTTTCATTTGTATTTTGGGCATCTTAAGTTATCGATTACTATCAATTTACTCAATCAACCCATCATCACAAGGTCTCATAATTCCGGACCTTATATCAAACCTCATAATTCCACACCTCATACAATCCACACAATATATATATATATATATATATATATATATATATATATATATATATATATATATATATATATATATATCTTATGAGTAAGTTCAATATGAACATAGTCCAACACATCATATCATAAAATTTAAAAGAAAAGGAATACTAACATGCAAAGAAAGCATTTACAATATAAGAAGTGTTCTTAAATATTTCAAAAGGGTTAATTACAAGATAACTAAAATACTAAATGCTCAGCTGAACCTTTGTAAATACATCAAGATTTACACAAACGTATACTACATAAACATTTTAATTACCTTTTATTTTAAGTTAAATATTTACATAAGCTTCACAAAGTAGAGTCCTAAACTAATGATCTTCCTGGATATTTGATGGACATGTTACATAAATAAACATACCATTATATTGGTATTATCTTTCTATCGGATCCATAAGAATATTAACAGAGAACTTATATTTTGCTTGTAAGTCTTTTAAACCCAATTAACACTCATTTATATACTCTTAATTTGAATACTCTAATTTACTTGCATGAACTGCATCACCTTGCAAAGTTTAATCTTGTAATTCATTTCCCGACAATCCTATCATGGATGCCATTAGCCGAAGCTAATCTTGTAAATCATCTCCCGGCAATCCTATCACGGATGCCATTAGTCGAAACTAATATTGTATTTATGCTAGACTTTATTTACATTGAACACGACATTTATTGTAATTGCATTCACCAGAAGAATTTTAAATTGTATAAGTGCAAATAGGAGGAAAATCACGCACCTCCTTTGCTTGTCTCGCGACCTCCCCTAACAGAAGATCCAATCCTGGTTGCTCCTCCTGAATCATAATGAAGTTTTTGGTTATGATTCCTTCAAGTCGATATTATAGAGAATCTATATTCATCCATTACTCATATGTTACTTTCTATGCATGTTCATTTTCTCATAATATCATACATACATATATCATGTACATTTTAAGAGTTAGTATCTCAATGTGCAAGTGTTCGTATGACACAATTCTTTTATATTCTTATATATAGTATTCACGTGAAAGTGTACTATTAATGTCTAACTTTAAATTGTTACTGTCCAATTTTGAACTGTTACTGTCAAATTTTTAACCGTTACTTTCCAACCGTTACTGTCTAATTTTGAACTGTTATTGTCCAAACACTCACCAGATTTTTAACTATATCTAAAGTTTTAAAACTTCATTTTAAGTGACATTAATCTCGTTATAAAGCTAAGACACGAGGCTATAAGTTTTCTAAAGGGAGGAGAACCCAATTTTGCCTCCAAGATAGTCAAAATTGCTCATAAAATAGTTAGTCCTACTGCCCTACATAATCAGTCACGACTCAGTCTCACTTGGTAACCCATAACTGGAGTTCTACATCTCCAAGTTGATCAAGACCAGTTTCCTTGGTTAGCTCACATTCAAATCTACAATTTCTATGAGAAACCCGATCCTAATCCCCTCATTCTCCTACCCGAAATCTCATCGAAAGTTAGGAGAGAAGTCTGTCATCTTTACTGGTAGGAAAAGGGCAGATTTAGTTAGTCGATCCACAATGACCAAGATTGCATCATTTCCCCTCTTTCCTTTGGGTAGTCTCGACACAAAGTCCGTTGTGATCATCTCCCACTTCTACTCAAGGATTGGTAATGGTTGTAACAGCCCTACCGGTTTTCGGTGTTCTACTTTTACTTGTTGGCAAATACTACATTTTGCCCCGTAACTAGCCACTTCTTTTCTCATATTTGGCCACTAGTAGTACTGCTTCATATCCTTGTAAATCTTAGTACTACTTGGATGTACATTGAACTTAGACTCATGAGCTTCTCGTAATAACTTTTGTTTAAGGGCTTTGTTGTCTGGCACATACATACGTCCCCCTAACATCATTATTTCATCATCACCCATTCAAAAAAGAGTTTCACCTCCCGATTCCAGTTTGATTCTCACTTTTGACACCTCATCATCATGCTGTTGTGCCTTTAATATTTTCTCTTGATATCCTGACTTCACCCTTAGTTGAGCCATTAAGGATCCTTCCGGACTCACATCTAATATTGTCCCCAACCTCTTTAGCTCAATCATAGTTTCCTCATTCCAAGTAGTTGGTCCACCCCTAATCACCTTGTCTTTACGGCTGAGAGCATCCGCGACTACATTCGCTTTTCCTGGATGGTAATCTATATTACAGTCATAGTCTTTAATTAATTCTACCCATCTCCGTTGTCGCATATTCAACTCCTTCTACGACATCAGATATTTAAGGCTCTTATGATCCGTGAAAATTTAGACCCGGGATCCATATAAGTAATGCCTCTATACTTGTAAAGCAAAAACTACTGCTGCCAATTCTATGTCATAAACTGGGTAATTGACTTCATGAAAGTTCCATATCCTTTCGTTTTCCATACAAGCCTCCAAGGCCTGTGCTGCTTCAATCAGTTCCCTTACTGTCCTGAATTGCAGAGCAATCAACCCCTGCTTCAATTCTTGTCTGAAGCCATCCCTTAACTTTTCTATCATGTGTGGTTCTTATGGGACATAATGTGGTCCGAATAGTGAGAGGTCATGAAATCATCTCTCATACTCAAGTACTGACATTCCCTCCTGTCTCAAGGCTAGGAATTCCTATTCCTTCATCTTCCAATGATATTTGGAGTAATATTGATTCTCAAACTCTATCTTGAAATCATCCCAGGATAGGGTGTCTGTAGCCCTCCTCAACTGAACTCTCTCCCATCAAGTCATAGCACCGTCTGATAGTAATTGAGTAGCACAATCTACCCGTAGATCATGTGGTATCTTAATTTGAATCATGGTTTTTTCCACCTTTCTATCCATCTTCCCGCCACTTCAGCATTCTGTTCACCTGAGTAGGGTTCACAACCCATTTCTCTCATACTTTTTACCAAATGAACTAGTTGTACCACGTCATTAGTAGCTGTAGCTGCTTCTGAAACGATTGCTATGATGGGTGCAGGTGGGGGTGCTGGCATAGGAGTGGCAGCATTAGCCATACCTTCCATTACTGCTTTGACTAACTGGGCCTGGAACATCGGATCAACATAAGAAACAGATGGCCCTGCAGGTGTAGTCTGAGAGGGCTCCTCTGCTCGTTCCCGTGGGGCTGAAATGGTCGGTCAAACATCCCCAGTTTGCCTTGATGCCTGTCTAATTTGAGGCCCCGTCGATTCTTCATGCCCTGCTTGAGTCGATACTACCGGTGCATGTGAAGCATTATCTTCCAAAGTCTATATCTCTATTCCCCCTCCTTGTAGAGGATAAATCTGTTCCAATCTCTTGACGGGTACGTACCATCCTGCAATAAATTAATGAACATCAACAACCTCTTTTGATTTCTTACCCGAACCTATACCAGGACTCTGATACCAACTGTAACAGTCCAAAGTGTACGACTCGATTAATGTTAAAAGATCCTAATTTTTTCATTTCCAAAAATTCATTAGAGTTTCGTTTGCATTTTGGACATCCCAAGTTATCTACTACTATCAATTTACTCAATCAACCCATCATCACAAGGTCCCATAATTCCGGACCTTATATCAAACCTCATAAGTCCACACAATATATATATATATATATCCTACGAGTAGGTTCAATATGAACATAGTCCAACATATCATATCATAAAATTTAAAAGAAAAGAAATATTAACATGCAAAGAAAATATTTATAATATAAAAAGTCTTTTTAAATATTTCAAAAGGGTTAATTACAAGATAACTAAAATACTATATGCTCAACTGAACCTTTGTAAATACATAGTTACCATTCATCACATACGACATTGTGGAATGCAATTTCTTGCTTGCTAGAAATTGCCTCCATTATCATAAAAGTAATTACATTCTATTTTTGGGATGGCACAACATCCCACGTCAAATAGAGCAAAGAGGCTTTTTTTTTTTGTTATAACGCAAAGCATTGAAAGCAGATTTAAAAGCCAAGTTTCTCTCTGAGGTGAACAAATATTTTTTATTTGAAAATAGTTGTTTTAGTTTTTATTTTTATTTTTAAAATTAGTATATTAAAATTTTTGAGAAATATTAAAAAAATATCAATTTAATATTTTTTTAAAAACAAATAAATTTTTGAAACGCACTTGAACACTTATATAAATACAATATCAAACATACATTTTATTTTGCCCATATTCTATCTCAAACTTAGGTTATGAGTTAGGTGCATTAACCCATGTAGCATATTAGATTATGTCAATATTATTTTTTTGTCCAAAACATGTCAATTTAGATAGATTAAAAAAAACAAAAAAAAATATTGCTTTAAGAAAATTAATTGAATCTTATCTAGATTTTGCTTAAATGATATGGATCATGGATTGACCTGTAAACTTTGCTATTCAAGAAATCTTTGCTGTCAAAACCTTGAAATCTAAGACCCCTTAATAACGTGTATATATATAAAAAAGATTAATATATAAGATATGAAGATTTCAAGAGTTTGGGGTTGTCGGCCTTAATAGCAATCTTGTTATATAGAAAAAAAAGAAAAAAAAAAGTTAATGCTTATTTTCACAAATCATAAAGTCTCACAAAGACTTCCAACTTGTCAACTGGATTTGTCATCTTTAGTGGTAGGAAAAGGGCAGACTTAGTTAGTCGATCCACAATGACCCAGATTGCATCATTTCCCCTCTTTCCTATGGGTAGTCCCGACATAAAGTCCATTGTGATCATCTCTCACTTCCACTCAGGGATTGGTAATGGTTGTACAGCCCTGCCGATTTTCGGTGTTCTACTTTTACTTGTTGGAAATACTACACTTTGCCACGTAACCAGCCACTTCTTTTCTCATATTTGGCCACCAGTAGTACTGCTTCATATCCTGGTACATCTTAGTACTACCTGGATGTACAGTGAACTTAGACTCATGAGCTTCTCATGATAACTTTTGTTTAAGGGCTTTGTTGTCTAGCACATACATATGTCACCCCAACATCACTATTCCATCATCACCCATTTGAAAAAAAGTTTCACCCCCCGATTCCAGTTTGATTCTCACTTTTGACACCTCATCATCATGTTGTAGTGCCTCTAATATTTGCTCTCGATATCCTGACTTCACCTTTAATTGAGCCATTAAGGATCCTTCTGGACTCACATCTAATATTCCCCCCAACCTCTTTAGCTCAATCATGGTTTCCTCATTCCAAGTCGCTGGTCCACCCCTAATCACCTTGTCTTTAAAACTGAGAGCATCCGCGACTACATTCACTTTTCTTGGATGGTAATCTATATTATAGTCGTAGTCTTTAATTAATTCTACCCATCTTCGTTGTCGCATATTCAACTCCTTCTGCGAGATCAGATATTTAAGGCTCTTATGATTCGTGAAAATTTGGACCCGGGATCCGTATAAGTAATGCCTCCATACTCATAAAGCAAAAACTACTACTACCAATTCTAAGTCATGAACTGGGTAATTGACTTCATGAGTCTTTAATTATCTCGATGCATAAGCAACTACTTTTCCATGCTGCATTAGAACACAACCTAGTCCTTTTCTTGAGGCATCACAGTAGATTACAAAGCCTTCTGTTCCGGATGGAAGGATTAGCACGAGGGTAGTAGTAAGCCTTCTCTTCAATTCTTGAAAGCTCTCATCACACTCCTTTGACCACTACCATCTTATGTTCTTCTTGGTGAGTCGTGTTAATGGAGTTGTTATCGTTGAAAACCCTTCGATAAATCTTCTATAATACCCTGCCAATCCGAGAAAACTATGAATTTCAGTTACCTTAGTAGGCCTTTCCCATCTCAAAACTTCTTCCACCTTCTAAGGGCCCACAAAAATGCCTTTTGAAGACACTACATGCCCCAAAAAGGTAACTTATTTTAACCAGAAGTCACATTTATCCAACTTGGTATACAACTAGCGGCTCCTCAGAGTCTGTAGTGTCTGTCTCAGGTGTTGTTCATGCTTCTCATAGGATTTGGAGTAAAACAAGATGTCATCGATGAATACAACAACAAACTTATCAAGGTATGGTTGGAATACTCGGTTAATTAAATCCATAAAAAGTGCTAGAGCATTAGTTAATCCAAAGGGTAGCACCAAGAACTCAAAGTGTCCGTAGTGAGTTCTGAAGGCAGTTTTTGGCACATCTTGCCCCTTGATTCGTATTTGGTAGTATCCTAATCTTAAATCAATATTTGAGAATACTTTGGCACCCTCAACTGATTGAACAAATCATCTATCCACGGAAGTGGATTTCTGTTCTTTACCGTTACTTTATTCAGCTGATAGTAATCTATGCAAAGCCTCAACATTCCATCTTTCTTCTTCACAAATAATACAGGTGCCCCCTAAGGTGAGTTGCTTGGTGGTATGAACCCTTTGTCTAAAAGCTCATGCAATTGAATTTTCAACTCATTCAATTCTTTTGGGGCCATTCTATACAATGGTTGGGCTATAGGAGACACCCCAGGCAATATATCTATGGTGACTTCAACTTCTCTTTCTAGGGGCAGTCCTGGCAATTTTTCTAGAAATACGTCTGGAAATTCCCTCACAATTGGAATGTCAGACATTCCTATTTTACCCTTTTTTGAATTTATCACATAGGCAAGGTATGATGTACAACCTTTCTTTAGTAGTTTTCTTGCAACCATACCCGAGATCATATTTGTAAAGTTGGAAATTTTCTCCTCCTTAAAGACCATTGTTTCACCCTTAGCCCCTTGGAAGGTTATTGTTTTTGTAAAGCAGTCTAGACGAGCCTTATTTTTGCCCAACCAATTCATACCTATAATTATATCAAAATCACTTAATTTTAGGGGTATTAAATATGCTTTTAGTTCACACCCATTCATGTTAATTCCCACCCATTCAAATACAACATTTGTTTCCACAGTTTCACCCAAAGGTGTCCCAATAATAAATCCTTTCTCTACCCTTTTTATTTCCTTACTCAATTTGGTTACATTTTTATTTGCTATAAAAGAGTGAGTGGCACTAGAATCAAACAAAACATGTATTTGATAGTCATTCATTTGCAGCATACCTGCCACCACATCTGATGCTGCTCTGACATCCTCCTGGGTCATATGGAAAACCCTTCCTTGATCCCTTTCATTTTGCACTTTGGGTCGTCCCTTATTTGAGTTAGCTCCTGACGAAGTCGACCTTCCCGGTCTGTTTACTGTGATAGACTGCTGATGACTTTGACTTTGCTGCCTATATCTCTGAGGTTGTTCAGTGTTTAACTAGGGGCATTCCCTTTTAAAGTGACCCTTCTCACCACAGTGATAACATCCTCTTCCCAAGTACTGACAGGTTTTCCACTTATGACCTTCTCCTCGACATATATAGCATCGTCCAGGAGAAACCATACAGCTCCCGGGGTGTCTTTGTTCACACTAAGCACATCAAGGGTAGCCAATTTCAATATGATCATTATGCCCCTTTGTAGCTATAGCCCTGGAATGGGTCTGACCACTTCCTGACCTCCCACCGATATCCTTTTGGAAACTAGTTGACGTCCCCCCTTTTTTTTTTGAATTGAAGGAATTGTTTGCCTCTACCTTTCTTTGGAAGTGGTGGCCTGCCTAAAAGTTCCATATCCTTTCATTTTCCTACACCCCTATGACTCTATTGGCCTTCTTCCATACAAGCCTCCAAGGCCTGTGCTGCTTCAATCAATTCCCTTACTGTCCTGAATTGCAAAGAAATCAACCCCTGCTTCAATTCTTGTCTGAAGCCATCCCTTAACTTTTCTATCATGTGTTGTTCTGATGGGATATAATGTGGTCCGAATAGTGAGAGGTCATGAAATCATCTCTCATACTCAAGTACTGACATTCCTCCTGTCTCAAGGCTAGGAATTCCTGTTCCTTCATCTTCCAATGATATTTGAAGTAATATTGATTCTCAAACTCTATCTTGAAATCATCCTAGGATAGGGTTTCTGTAGCCCTCCTCAACTAAACTGTCTCTCACCAAGTCATAGCACCGTCTAATAGTAATTGAGTAGCACAATCTACCCGTAAATAATGTGGTATCTTAATTTGAATCATGGTTTTTTCCACCTTTCTAATCCACCTTCCCGCCACTTCAGCATTCTGTTCATCTAAGTAGGGTTCACAACCCATTTCTCTCATACTTTTCACCAAACGAACTAGTTGTACCACGTCATTGGTAGCTATAAATGCTTCTAAAATGGTTTGTATGATGGGTGTTGTTGCGATGTCGCGGTCGCACAAATTAATTACCCTAGCTTCAAACACAACACACAAGATAGTATAGAGCAAGCAAGGGGTCGATCCCACGAGGAAGGTTCAAGTCAGATTTTTATGCTAGATGATATACAATTTGGGGGGGTTTGGACGTTATCTAGGCTAAAGCAAAAGAAAACAGAAAACTATCAAACAAATTTAATAAAATCAGAAAATTATCAAGAGAACAAACCTTAGTCGCAAACACACATCCACCTATAGAAATCAGAACTGATCATGAAAATGAAACATCAATTTATATTTTGAATATTTATCTCTTCTTAACATTGGTTAGTTAACGGATTCGCCGTATAACTAACGCTAACCATCAAACAACCATAGTGTCCGCACTAGTAATTTAATTCAATGGCAGCCTTAAGAACTAGATAAGTTTATTAATCAAGAAAACATAACTGTCCGTAGTCTATTTTGATTTGATTGAATGTTCTCCCTAAGATTAATAATGTAGATCCACCACAATTATTAAACTCAGTTGCTTCACAAGTTCATATACCATAACTCCGATTTTGATATCAAACTTAGCAATAGATTGTCTACAATAAAAACTTAGAGTCCGCTCTAGCAATTAAAATAAACAATCATAGGAAAAAAAGCATAGGAGAACAAATATATTCATCATATAAACTGAAAAGAAAAGGTAAAATAAATCTCACAGTTCTTAAAATCCAAAGGTTTCCATGTCCTTGCAACCAAGAAAACGAGTTTAGCCTTGCATGTTTATTGAATAACTAATCAAAAAGATGGAGGAATGCATGATTTCAGGTTTTTTAGAGAAGGGGGGGCATTTTTGTCCTCTTGGCTAGCTGCCCCCTTCTCTTCTCTCATTCGTTTTATATCATATGAAACCCTAGTCTCTATTTTACAAAATAATCCTCTCTTAAGTAGACTATTTACGTTTAAGTACTTCAATAATTATTTTTCCTAAAAAAGAAGAAATAGTCTAGCATGAAATATTCAAGCTTTGACTTAGAGGAGCTAAAATTCTAAAATAAAAACTTGGATATCGATTTAGATGCTCCGGAACATAATTTGGACTCGTTTCTTCACGAAACCTATTTGCTGGCAAAATTCAGTTGTCATCTTTGAAAAATCATATCTCCCTTATATGACATCGTTTTTTGCTGCAATTTGGAGCATTTATAGGTCTTTGAGTCAGGAATCCAACAAAATTTAGTTTTTATCAATTGGATTTCTGTAGCTTTAGATATTCAAGTCGAAATGACCAAAGGTCAACATTGGCAGATTGCGAGATTTGACTTTGAAAGCTGCGATTTCCATGTTCTTCCTTATTTTATTGTCTTGACTTAGATATCCAGAAAGGTATGGATGTTAGCTTTTTAATTCCACTAGAATCACTTCATTTTGACTTTTAGAGCTCATGCTCTGCACAAAACATCGATTGAAGGTCAAATATGTCAATTACCTCCAATTTACTCCTTTTTGCATCTTTCATCCAAAAGTGCCTTCAAAACATAAAACAAAGAATATCAAGGCATTTTATATATAAAACATATGCAAAACACTAGTTAAATGTGGGTGAAACTATCGAATAATATGGTTGCATCAGGTGCATGTGGGGGTGCTGGCATAGGAGTGGCAGCATTAACCATACCTTCCATTACTGCTTTGACTAACTGGGCCAGGAACATCGGATCAACATAAGAAACAGATGGCCTTGCAGGTGTAGTCTAAGGGGGCTCCTCTACTCGTTCCCGTGGGGCTGAAATGGTCGGTTGAACATCCCCAGTTTGCCTTGATGCCTGTCTAATTTGAGGCCCCGTCGATTCTTCATGCCCTGCTTGAGTCGATACTACCGATGCATGTGAAGCATTATCTTCCAAAGGGCTCTCTTCTTGCCCCTTAAAAAAGTCTATATCTCTATTCCCCCTCCTTGTAGAGGATAAATCTGTTCTAATCTCTTGACGGGTACGTACCATCCTGCAATAAATTAATGAACATCAACAACCTCTTTTGATTTCTTACCCGAACCTATACCAAGGGTATGATACCAACTGTAACAGTCCAAAGTGTACGACTTGATTAATGTTAAAAGATCCCAACATATCCTCTTTGGCCAATGTTTGATGTCTCACCATGATATCCAAGATTGTTCATAAGATAATCTTTCATAGAATCCATCTGTTGTTTCATTTCAAAAATAAAATCATCTCTTTTCTTTATCCCGCTTTGTTTTTCTTTATCTCTTTTTGCAATGCTCGATAAGATGAATTAGGATATGGTGACTTCACCGAGTAGGAATGTGATGAAGAACTTGTATTCACTATAGATTTTGGCATACAAGGTGCACCATATACCCTACCCTATTGTAACTCCTCCTGAAGCCACACACCAAGCTGCTCCATCAAATGAAGGATGATTTTCCCGATTAGTTCCATACTTTGAAATCATCTCCTTAACATTTTCCTAAAAATAAAATACATGCAATAATAAATTCATTTGAATGTCAAATAATATTTAAGTTATATAAATAAATAAATAAAAATACATACAATCACTTTTTTAGACTTGCTGTCTACAAAGATGCTAGACTGCTTAGTACTCTGATACAAAGCTGAAAAGACATCATCTCATGAAGGTTTTTTTCTACCAAGTTGCTCTTGCTAGGAATTATGAAAGAACATGTCCTTCATGAACTCTCACAAGTCTCTCACCATTTTAACGATCTCTTGTATTGGACTGTGTAATTCAACACCTTCGATTCAGACCTGGATTTCAGGTAGAAATCTTGATGCTATTTTATGATGTGAAAAACAAAATTAGGGTTTTTTTTTATATACCTTTACAGATTTGTTTTGAAGTGAAAATGGAACATAATTATTCAGACTACTGAAATTATGGAACTAGTAAGGCCTTAATGGCATTGAACCAGACATGGGAGAGATTTAAATGCATGGTCCCTGCATTCTTGATTATGTTTAAAAACGTCCTCGTCCCTTTTTACCTCACTTTTTCTAGTTTTGATCAAGTTTGTCCATTTCGTTCTGTTTCGTCTGGAATGGCCGAGACATTTCATACGTATTCAAAAAACAGAATAATTTTCATCTCATTTCAAATCTCGGTCCGTTCCGAATTTTTTGGCTAAATTTCAGCCGGAATGTTTTGCTTTTATTCCACATATTCCATTCTAGTATTGAAAAGCTATTGAATCAAATTGAACCTGGTTCAATTTAATTAATTAAACCACCCAAGTATAAAAAGCTTTTTTTAATTACTATTTTCAATAAAACTTATATTAATAATAATATTTAAAATTATTATTACTATTTTCATTTACAATGATATTAATTTTTTAAAATTAGATTTATCACTAATATATATGGTTTATATTCATGTTTTTTTTTTCATGTTTATACTATGTAGGAATTTGAGCAAAACAAGGGATGCTTTAGATCCCATTAGTCTTGATAACGTTGACTTAACTTTATATTTAAAATATTTGTGTTAAAACATTTCTTTCATAATATTTTGATATTTTGTTTAAGTTGAATTACTTTAAGTTAAAGATCTATTTAATTTTGATTATTTATAAATATTTTAAAATTTGAAATTTTATTTGTTTGACATTGTGTTTGTATTGCATAATTTATAATTAATTTATCTTGAATTTTAATGATGTTTGTTGAATATGTATATATGAACAATATAACTCCAAAACGGCATGCCGAAACACTCTGAAACTAAAACATTCCATTCTAATTAAAAAAAAACCCACCTACCGGAACAGAATTGACAACCTTGGTTTTGATTATATTTCCAATTCAAATCGTAATTTATATGTATGAAAAGAACTTTTTTTGCCATCATTTTTTTTCTTCTGCGTTCCATTATTATTTCTTTTCAATTTTTATAATTTTTATTGTATAATTCAAATTTTGTTAGTGTTATGATGTTGTAGACTTAACGGTAATATTTAACATCGTTAACATGTAATGAAGATAAAAATCAAACCTGCAAATATTAAAATTAGTGCAAAAACATGTAGAACATTTTAAACACAAAACCAAGAATACGTAACTTAATTGAACAATTAAGAGTTGGAATACCTGAATTTTAATCCCTTGTCCTAAAAAAAAAAATAGAAAGTGGAATTAGGGGTAGCAATAGATAACTAGCAGAGTTTTATATCAGGGATGACAATTTAATCTGAACTCGATAGATACCAACGTGATTTGAATGAATGAATGAATATTTTTTGTACTTGATGGATAATGGATAGAGTATGGATGTTGTGAAACACGACCTGAAACCTATCCAAACCTAACGTGGAATATATTTGTCTATTATATAAGTATATTTGTCAAATACTTAGATTTTTTAATAGAATATGATACATACATATCTTGGTATTGACATAATACACACTTATATATAAACTATTTTATTTTTTATTGATTAATAAATAATAGTAGATAATAAATAACTATTTAATACCTGAAACCCGATGGATAATGAGTAGAGTATGGATATCAAGAAATCCAACCCGCGAGTACGCATTGTCATCCCTGCTTTATACTATCTATACCCGAATCCAAATCTAAAATAACTACTCGAGCCTGAACGGGTATGGGTTTTTGATACCCGAACTTGAATGCTATATTTTACAGCTATTAGTACATAATTAGCTTGCCATACATGTAATTTTCTCAAACTTTAATGTTATTTATTTATTTCAGGGCAGGTTCGGGGAGACCAATATCCATACTCTACTCGTACCTGACTTTTTGCATTTGAATTTTACTCGAAACTCGATTGAGTCTAAAAATTTTCTATTTGAATCGATTCGAGTTAGTATTCATAGGTAAAACTGTCATCATAAGTATAATCCAAATACCATAATCTTTGGCAATGATATGCTTTGCTATTAGTTCTACCATGACAACTAACAAAACTATCACACCCAACAAAAAAAGCTATGAAATCCTGTTAAAGAATTATCTCAACTCAATAACTTAAGTTGTTATGTAAGGTTCCAAGATATAATTTATATTATTCTCTAACATCCCCCCTCAAGTGAAAGTCATTTAGGCTTGAAACTTGCACAAACTCATATTATCTTGTGCTTAATTTTATAGAATAAATAGGGATGGTAAGATTCGAATTTATAATTACTTGATCATCAAGGCTCTGATAACATGTCAAATAATCATTTCAACCCAATTACTTAAATTGTTAGATAAAATTTCTAGATAAATCTGATATTATTCTATAATAAATATGATATTATTTGTGTAAGGGCATGTTAGTGCCCTCACAGAGAAGCTAAGTAGAGTGGCGAGAACCGGACGACGGAAAGAGTTGGAAGAAAAAAGGCTAGAAGCTAGATGCTAGAGCATGGAGCTATGGACCAATCATTCTACCGGAGAACCCCCAAGTTTCAGCTACGCAGAGCAAGTTGTTGTTTGGAGCCCCTTCTACTTTATAAATTCTGAAGAGGCAAGAAAAAGAAGACTTTCATCTTTTTTCGAGAGACAGAAGGCATGCTAATGAAACTAGGGGTGGGGGAGTTCTGTAGGTGAAGACCACAGATGAAGCACACACGGGGAAGGAAGAATTAGAGCTTCGTGACAAACCTAAGATTTTTGAATTGTTCTCTTTCTTTTCATGCTCATGCAGCAGATTATCCTACGTAAACTCACCATCACCACAAACAAGGAAGAGATAAGAGAGCTGTTAGTCAGCAAAATCTGCTGCAACTTGGTCTCCCTTGTTCTATAAATGGCTGCTGATGTCGAGACTCAAAAATCACTTCAATTTCAAGATCAAGATTGAGTTTATACACTGATTCTTGCATTAATATCAGTACTACTGCCATTGAGACCATGGCCTTCAAGACATTTCTCTTTGTTTCTCTCGTGATTGCTGCAATATTGGCAGCCCCAGTTGCTGAAGCTCAGCTTGGGCTTATTGGCGGTCTTCTGGGTTTGATCCGCGTCCAAGGGACTCTATTTTGCACTGCCGATGGCAATATTGGTGCTAATGGCACAGCAACCCCTGTTTTCCCTAGTATGATTGCCCTGATTCCTCTTCCTTTTCTTTTAATTTTTTTTTTCTTTTTTTTTCTTTTGATCGATAGTAAAGTATCCTCCGACCAGATTGATTGTCATGATTACATAGTTACCATTCATCACATACGACATCGTCGAATGCAATTTGACTTTGTTCTTCTTCTTCTCTTGCTTATAAAGTTGTAATTACAGTAACGGGTTTTTTCTTGCAGATGCTCTCGTGCAGTTGCAATGTGGAGGAAATGTGGTTTCTACATCAACCACCAATGGATCTGGGATGTTTTCTATTTTGTTGGATCCTCTAAATTTTATTCTTTCCTCGGTATTGAGCGACTGCAACCTGAAGGTCGATACACCGCTGATCAGCTGCAACTCCAGTCTCCCTGCTGTGGGTGGCCTCCTATCACCCTTACGGTTCATCGGGAACACTGCTCTAGGAGCCCTCCTGAGTGTTGCAAACATCATCCCTGCCGGATTCCGATTCGTGCCTTTAAATTAAGGAGACCACCGTAGCTGAAGGCGGCATTATTATTATTATTAGTATGGCCATTGCTATGTACTACTTTATATGAATAAGGCCGTTGTATTATTTGTGTGTACTGTTTATTGTTTTTTCTTTCTTCCCAAGGAATAAAGGTCATGATTGGCCACGCATCATCTATATGTAATATTTTAGCGAGTCTAAATTATGAGGGGCCTTACTAAAAAAATGTAGCAAGTAATTCGATGCAAATAAAACTAAAATTTGTTGTTAAAAACATTTAGCAATAAAATTAACAACACTGGAAGCATTATATACGGATTTGTTGTTGTTGATTTTTCAGCAATAAATTTGTACGTTGTTGATTTATCAGCAATGAATAATTTGTTGCTCACAAATTAGCAATGGATTTTCCATTGCTAATAAATCAGAATAATATGTTGTTAGTTTTGTGAATCAACCATGGATTTCCCATTGAATTATTTACAATCAACAATGGAAAATCCGTTGCTGATTATATGATTTTTATTAAAAATCCATCTACCGTTTCATTTCAAAAATTAAATCATCCTTTTTCTTTATCTCCTTTTCTTTTTTGTTTATCTTCTTTTGCAATGCCCGATAAGATGAACTAGGATATGATGACTCCACTAATTAGGAATGTGATGATGAACTTGTATTAACTATAGATTTTGGCATACGATTTGCACCATATACCCTACCCTTTATAACTCTTCTTGAAGCCACACACTAAGCTGCTCCATCAAATGAAAGATGATTTTCCCGATTAGATCCATATTTTGAAATCATCTTCTATTTATAATTTTCCTACAAATAAAATACATGCAATAATAAATTCATTTGAATGTGAAATAATATTATCAGGTGGATATGTATAGTAAACTTGTTGACATTGTTTTGCTAACATAAAATCTTCATTTCTATGTAGTCGAGATGTATGCTTGATTTCAACCAAACCATTTGAATGATGCACTCTAATCCCTCGTTTTGTATCATACCAATTACATTTAAACATAAATAATTTGCACTTACTCCGCAAAAATTTTAGCTGAATAGAACAACTCCTTTAAACATTCTATAATAATCACGTTCATTATCATCATAGCAACTTCCTTTCACACAAACTCCACTATTCATCATCTTTTTGAATTGACCATAACTTTGAGTATAAAATTTAAAACCATTCACATAATACTCATTATAACATTTCACTGAAGTTAAAGGGCCTATAGCAAGTCCAAAAAGTTGATTTTCAATTCCGTTAGATTGGTATTCCACCTAGCATAATAATTAATTCCATAAGAAAATTTATTTTAAAAAAGATTAGTAATTTTTTAAAGTAACTAATTGAGCTAAAATATAAATTAATTTTATGAACATACTTCCATTATTTTTTAACCAATTTGGAAAGATCTCTTCGCATAATTGTTCAATTTCAACATCACTCGCATGTAGTTGTTGTGACTTTAGCTCTTGACGACATTGCCTAAACTTTTAAAATGTTAAAGTTAATAATAAATTATTATAAATTAAGTACAAAATAATATTTCATACTTACTCTAAAGAAGGCTTCAATTCTTGACAATTAACTATCACATAGTTATGCGAAATTTGCATTTCAACTTGTGACAACTGTTTTCTATAAAATCTTTTGGATAATTTTTTTCCTGGATAGAAAAAAATAGAAAGATGTCCATCTAGACTTTTAAGGCCACCATCATCATTTTGTGGAACTTGTTTCCAAATTGTTTACACGTCATCACCAAAATAATGAGATGCAAAATTGGTAATTTCATCAATCAAGTATGCTTCACATATGGAACCCTCAACTTTAGCTTTATTGGTCACTTTTATCTTCAAGTAAAACATATACCTATATCATTTTTGTCAATTAGTTTATTTTTTAAAATAAAAGGGAATAAAATTAATATAGTATGAAAACATACAATTCAAATTGATACATCCGTCGATATTGAACAGGTCCACCAACTTTTACATCATAAGGTAGAAGTATCGTCAAGTGTTCTATGGAGTCAAAGAAGGATTGAGAAAAAATCCTTTCAAGTTTGCAAATTATTTCAATTATATTCATATGTATTAACTCCATGTATTGGACATTTAAAGTTTTAGAAAAAATATCTCAAAAAATAAGGTCAGTTTAGTTAATGCCTCTCATAATGGCCAAGGTAAGTAAGGTTAGAAAGCTGTTGGAAGAAGCCTTTGAATGAAGACATGACAATCATAACTTTTCATCCCTGGAACCTTACATTGTGCCTCTTTTACATATCATGAAATGTTTGAAGCATAACTATCAGGAAATGACAATTCCTTCATCCATGAAAAAACTTCTTGTTGTTGTTTCTTATGTAGATAATAAGTGTCTTTAGGTTTGTAAACTCGACCACTCATATCTTGTTGCAAATATAAATTTGGCTTTTTACAATACAACTAAATATCCAACCTAGCTTGTAAATTATGCTTGCTTCTATTAGGACAATCCATTATTGTATAAAAAATGTTGTCAAAGAAATTTTTCTCAATATGCATAACATCAAGATTATGACGAATCAAATTTGTATGCCAATATGGAAGCTCCCATAAAATGTTTTTTTTCACCCAATTGTGTTTAGAACCAAAACCAAAAATTTTATCATTATATGAGGAACTTTCATTATGTCCAAACCAGATGGACGAGGTAAAGGAGAGAGCCTTTCAATTACTCCTTTAAAAAATTTATCTGATTGACATCTATATGGGTGGTTTATGGGGAGGAATTGTCCATGACAATAAAAAAATATATAGTTTTCCCTCCATTTTTTAATCTAAAGGCCTTGTTATGCTTCATACAATAAGGACAAAATAAATTGTCATGAGTACTCCAACTCGATAACATGCCATATGCTGAAAAGTCACTAATGGTCCACATCAAAGCTGCCCTTAATTGAAAATTTTCATTTCTATATACATCATAGGAAAATTATAAACAGTCATAATTACTGGCCAACAAGAGTATGCATTTGAAGACATGTTAAATGGACATAACCCATCAGTGCATGACCCTAGCTGAATATTTCTCGGATCTAACACAAAGCTTAAGTGGACACGATTAAACTCATTCCATGCCTCCCCATCAAATGGGTGCACCATAACCCTATTATCTGACTTATTAAAATGATGTCATGTCATATCTTTGGCATGATATGGAGACATAAATAGTCTCTGAAGCCTTGGTGTCAAGGGAAAGTATTGGAGTTGCTTCTCCGCCTTATTGGAACCTTTATGATTAGTACTTAAAAGTGTATTTTTATCAAGGTTTTATATCATCATATTGCATTTAAAGTATCATTAAATTCCTTAATTTAAGCATGTTTTATAATAACAGGTCTGATAATATAAGACATCTTTAATTTATGGTAAATGTTCATTTTGAATGCAGGCATATCTTACAATTTAAAGGATTGATTGATGTGTTTAACTATTGAAAGTGAAAAGATAAAGAGAGGGTTAAGCTTAAAGAAGAGATGCTAGTCAATTCAAACTGGAACATCATTCGGTTATTGGATCATAACTGAAGCTATAGAACATGGATTTAGGTCTGGTTTATATGGATGAAAAGCTAAGACATAAGCCTAAAATTTTCATAAAGAGTCCAAGATTTAAAAGGATCGTTTTCAAGTTCAAATTGTAGCAACAAAAGAGAAGTCAAAATCTGTCTTGCAACCCAGACATTGTTCAGTTTTCAACCCATATCTCGAGTTCTAGAAGTTAAAATGAGCTCATTCTTATTTTGTTGGAAAGCTGAGACAAATGCCTAGAACTTTCATAAAGACTATCTGTTCAAATTCTGATGTTAGCAATGATGTTTTGTTTAGACAAGAAGATAATGGTTGTCACCAAGTCAAGAGGTGGTCACCCACTCATTAATTAGTCATCAAATCAATAGTTCTGAATTTTAGCTTATGAAAGGAGGCAATTGCCATACATTTAGACATCTTGGTGTTCAGATCAAGATCACTCTCTCTCTCTTTGTATTTTGTAATGTTCAAGTTTTATTTATGTTATATTAATCTCTTGTTTATGCTTTTCATTTCATTTACTATACTTAGTTAACTTATATCATGTTTATGTTCTTATATTATTTATTTATGTTTTTCTTCTTCATTATGTTTAGCTAAGTTAATTTTATTAAGGTGAAAATGGTACATTAATGGTGTAATACTACCATGTTTTGTATTTGTTATCGTACTTATTCTTAATACCTTGCTTGTTAAATGGTTGATCTAGATTTATATTGTACAACCCTTGGTACAACAAATACTTGACACTTTCACAGCCTACTATATGGTATAACCGATACTTGTGCTATGAAAGAAACTTGATTTTTTGTTTACATAAGTTACACCATAAATACCTGACCACATTTACAAGTATTGGCATTACTCAAGTAAAATAATTAATAAAATCATATTAATAATTTATAATCCGATTGGAACCTCCTTTGTGTGTTGTTTCCAGTTGAGTAATAAAAAGAGTTTATACTATACTTATTTAAAATCCCATTAGTGGATCTTTTAACATTGACAATTGTTTTATCCTTGTTTAATCCTTACATCAATATCACTTCTCAAAAGTTCTCTTCAACTCCTTTTCATTTGTTGTTTATAATTTTATATAGTTCACCTCCCTGTAGTTCAACCACGGTCTTGCCGGGTTATTTATTACTTCGACGCTCCTACACTTGCAATAAGACATCAATATTTTGATCGTGTCACTTTACTAGTTCAATTTTTAGGTTTATATCGTGAACTTTCATAAAAATCATAATTTATTTTCATTGCATCTGCCCCATAGTACAACGTACAATAATTAGGACACACATCATATTTCTCATAACCAAGTCCAAGTGGCTGCATAAATTTCTTGGCATCATAAAAAGTTGATACCAAATTTTCATCATTAGACATGCAACTATTTGTAAAATCAATAAATTTATTGAAGGTAGTCTGAGTCAAATTTAAAGTTGACTTCATATTAAGCAATTGTACACTCATCCCACAAAGGCTCCTTCGCAGCTTTCAAAAGTTTATAAAAAATTAATTGCCTCTAGATTTGGAAGTTCCTCTGCTATCAAAGGACTACAAACATTATAATTAGAGTATGCATCACTAACCCCCATTGCATCCATAACCAAATTCCTATATGGATTTTTAGACAAACATCATTTATAACATGACTAATCCTAACAGATGAAGGTAAACCAATATTGGTTCTGCGATATAAAGCTCCCTATGTACAGTCCAATTTTCATAACAAGGTAAAAAACCTTTTGTCAATTGGTGTTTACAAACATCATCTTCCTTTAAAAAAATTTTATTTTTATACCTTACACAAGGACATCTAATTTTTCCCTCAATTACATTTTTATCAATTAAAAATGCAAAATTGATAAATCTTCTAACACCCGCAATGTATTCAGGATGAAGATGACCATCCATAAGACGACGACACATCCACGATCGATCATCCATTTAATATAATTAACATGATAATACCAATAAGCATTTTAGAAACAAATATTTTAGAGTGTTATTTAATTTAATATTTTTCTTAATCTAAAAGTAAAACATTATGTAATAAATTATCAAAACAACTTCGTTAAGTACTAGGATATATTTTTTAGGTATTCCTTACACACTTAAATTAACCCCATCTATGTATCATATATAAATAATCTTTTTTTCATAAAGAATACACAATACTCCTAAGTAGGTAGAACTTGAATCAACTTAGTTGTTGATCAAAACTAAATTCCTTTTAAGTCAATTTAAAAAGCGTACCCCTAAAATCATCTAGTACTTAAATAAATATAATAAATTGTTTTAAATGTTGGCTTCAAAATCTGACTCGGAAAGTCATAGAAATAAGCATACTTTCTTAACTACTAGTACTTAAAAAATCCTTTGAAATAAAATATGCACCACATAAATCTCTAGTAAAAGTTCATAACATTGTCCAAATATAGAAATTGAATTTAAGACATGTACCTAATGTAAAATAATTTAAACAAACTTTAATTATTTGTCCAATTCCATGAGGCAATTTGATAACAATATGTTGAATACCATATCCTTAAAGTATATTGTCACCTCCACATCAATTAATAATTAACAATAATTAACTATTCTATGGACATAAATTTATAGTTAATTGATATATTATAAGTTCATGTACCTACAATGTCATGGTCATTTTCTGGAACACTTATATTGGCTTCCCAGGTTTCATTTTGGTCCCATAATTCCCATCCAAAAAGAAACTCAATATCATATTTAATAAAATAAAATCATTCAATTAATATTTTTATACAAACTCGCATTGAAAAGAAAAGAAAAAAGATAGTCCTAAGCCCAGAAAAGATATTATCAAACAATTTATGAATCGTAACCCTAGAAATTAAATTGGGGGTTTTGATCAATTTTCAATTAAACATGCATAATTAAGTTATAGATCATGGTAAAAACATTTCATAAACCTTTATTTTATCAAATGAGCAGCTTAAAATCATTATTCAAAGTATCGATCAAAAAACATTTGTTACCTGTGTTCTTGAGTTCTAGGCGAGTGAGATGAAATCTATACGAGAGAAGAACACATGAGATTGGGAAAGTTAGGTACAAACCTTTTAGTGTAAGCTAAATTGCAATAGAAAAAATAATAAATTCTAAAATTAATTACCTGAATTATTGAAGAGAAGAGTGCAAAACCCAACCCATATATAAAGAGAGGGGGTAAATTAGGATGTTTGATGATGATAATGATGGATCTAGGGGGATGTTTCCATGGGTCTGTGTTTTTGATGGTTTACAAAGAAAGATTAAATCTGTTAAGATAAAGGTTAGGGATGTTGCATAAAAATAAAAAGAATAAAAAGAAGATGAAGAGAAAAGTTAGGGAAAAAGAAAAATCAGATCGATGAAGAGAGTGTGCAAGTTAATATTTTTTCTAGATTATGGATGTTAGGGACAGAGGAGATGAAGAGATACACTGCAAGTAAATTTCTAGTGGTCTATTTTTTTTCTTTGTTGTGTTTATGTTTCCGAGGGGGGAGAGAGTGCATGCTTAGAATTTTTCTTTTAAGCTAATCAGCGGTTGAGATCTTATAATGTCAAAGTTAATCAACAGTATGTATAATTTTAGTTTTAGACTAAGATTTAAATAATTATTTTTCAATCAGGAACAGATAATTGGTTGTAAATTCTAAGCCTATTGCTTATATTAAAAAATAATATATATGCAATCCATTGCAAATCTATTACTGAATTAGCAACTAAATTATCCATTATTAAAATCTAATGCTAATAGCCCCATTTTTTAGTAGTATGTGTTTTATATTGCTCATGCACAATGTTTTTTAATTGAAAATTATATATTAAAATGATATATTTTATTTTTTTTTAGCATTAACCGTATTAAAACCATAAAAATACATCAATTTAAAAAATAAATTGAAAACGGAGCCTAAACCGATCAATCCATAGACAAGAAACATCGGTTCCTTGGCATAAAATGAAAAGTTTTGAGAGGTTTAAATAATTTCTAGCCCCTATAACTTCGCCAAATAGCATGATTGACCGAGACAAATGAACAAAGCGACTAAGGGAATGGCGTGGGATTTGTACAATTTTCGGAAAAAAAGTGGTGAACTTGTCTTGTTTCATCAATTTGGCGCCTTAAAATTCCCAGCTCTTAACTGTAGAGGCAAAGCTTCCTATGGGACACCATGCTCGATAGATTTAGGGCAGGAATATCAGCCTGTACTTGTAGAGTGAAGACCACAGTCAGAACCTCTAGCATGCGTATGTATAGAGTTTTACGTGTATATCTATCCCTCTGGTTATGAATATGCCCCTACAAAATACCTACTAGATTTTAGAAAAAGCTGAGGTTCTGACTGTGAATACCACAGTCAGAACCTTAGCTTCTTCTTTTTTTAAAAAAAAAAAAAAAGCATCTTTAGATTCATATCTTTTTAATCACCAAATCTTTGGGTTGATTTTATACATTAAATAAATTGTATTAATTCCACTCACGCCTTATCTACTAGTAGTAGAAGTGGGAGTGAAGTTAGGTAGGAAATGATGATAATGTGCGTGTCAAAAAGGGAAGGTCACAAAGCTCTCAACCACCCATCTGATAAAAGATATGAACTGAAACAACCACAACAGGCAAGATCGTCATGATGTGCACAAACATTAACAAATGGCCGCCCTCAAGATTAAAAATTAAAGAACAGCTGAAGCAGAAATTATGTAGTTCTTGTTGCCAGGTGATTGATTGATACAAATCAAGGCTTTACGCTGGATTAGATAAAAGTTTAACCAGTCAAATCCACCTTAACTACTTACAATATAATCAGTCTAGTCAAAAAGACTAATCCATCAAACTCAAGTTTTAAACCAAGTTTTATAACTATACGGGTTACTAGTAAGGATATTTTATTTAGCTGGATTGTTTGAGTGACAATTCAATGAATAAAAAAGTCTTACTCTCAATTTTACATCTTTTTTATTTTTTTTTATCTTTCAAAATTGATGTTTATTATTTTGATTGCTATTTAGTTTATCTGAGATCACTCCTTAGGGTTTTTTTTTTATGATTTCCTTCTTTATATGTTTTTTTTTTCTTTCAAATTTGATCTTCATCTTTTTTATTGCTATTTTTTTTTCAAGGAACATGTTTTTTTGGTTTTTGGATAGTGGTTAATTAAGATGTTCAAGTATACAATTTTCTTCTCCTTAGCTCGGGAAGTACCAAATTAATGGTAAAAGCCTTAGTACTTACAAAAACAGTTCCAATTGGTAGGACTTGATGACCCTCCGATGATAAAGTCAGATGGGAAAGGCACTAAATAAAAGAAAAGATCCTTAAATTCCAAGAACAAGAGTGTTTGTTCTTGTTTTTTGGGGATGATTAATACTTTGAAATATATGTAAGCTTTTAGAGTAGAAAAAGTTATGAACTTCTCACCTAGATGGTTAAGGGGGTGTTTATAACCCCTGAACCTTGTTGTCTTCAAGGAAATAAAGGTTTGTCCTTGATCGTATTAATGAAAGATAAATATTCTTTACACATCATTAATGAGATGTTAAGTGTGGCAAACACTTTAAGAGACTTTTTGTACATCTATAGATGAAAGGATGTCATTACCTCTAACATAAATAATTCACATAACTAATCTAAAATTGGACCTGGCATGTGGGCAGACTCGAATAAAAAGGCATGGATATCCATCAAACTCATATTACATTGGGTTTAGTTGATAGTTGAACCTAAAAATATTTGACCTGACATATTGTCAAACCCATATTACATTGGTTTAGTTGATGGTTATACCCACGTGTAATGAGCCAAACAATTTGCCAAACCCTTATAACCTTGAGTTCAACTTATGGTTGAACACAAGTGTATTGGGTATGATAACTTGCCAGATTCACGTTACTTTGGGTTTAGTTAATGGTTAAATTCAAGTGTATTAGATTTAGTAAATTTTCCATGTCCACTTTACATTGGATTCACCTCATGGGTGAACCCAATCATATTCGGTCTGGCATATTTCCAAGCCCAAATTACCCTAGGTTCACATGATAGCTAAAGTTAAGCGTATTTGGTCTAGCATATTTCCAAACCCAAATTACCCTAGGTTCACATGATAGCTAAAGCTAAGCGTATTTTGTCTAGCATATTTCCATAACTACGTTACCTTGGGTTCAGTTGATGGCTAAACCCAAGTGTATTGAGTCTAGCATATTATCAAACCCACATTGTCTTAAGCTCTTCTAAGCCATAAAATATTGAGTAAAAAAATATTCACTCATTAGTTGCCCTTCAAGTCTTTAATGCATATAACTTGTAAAGGCTTAAAAGATATCTTGGGAGATAGCTGGTTAGGAGACATATTTTCTTCCCTAGGAAAAAAACGTCTGAACCTAGTGCTGATTTGAATGGGGTTTTTAGGGAAGATGAAACAAATATTTTGAGAAGACCATCGAAGGTGAGTAATTAATGTAGTAGGCGTTTAGCCCTACTTGGGTTATAATGGGATGCCATTTGTCCTTCATTCATTGATGGGAATTGAAGGCAATGGCTTGTTTATAAACCTTTTTTCTTTTCAATTTTTTTTTTACTTTTGCCAAAATTTCATTTGGTTTTTGTTAAGAGCTCTTATAAGAATAGAAAACCTTTGCAGGAGTATTGTCATTTAATTAAACAAAAACATCTTCATCTCTTCCTTTCTTTTAATTCAAAAACTCCTGAATATTTCTGAGATTGATTTCCAAAAAAGGGAAGAAGGTAGCATCTCTTAATAGGAATTTTAGTTTTAGTCTTGAAACGGGTGACATTATCTAAAACCATTAAGATTTGCCTATGATTTGAAATTAGCATAACCTTACCTTTTCCTACTAGAATAAGGGAGGGTAGGAGTCCTCAAGAGGTTTCAGGCCTTAGAGGTCAGGAAAGGTTGCTAAAGGGGCCGATGAAGGAGATTTTCAAAAGGAAGTCCTTTCGCTCAAAGAAATGAAGAAGGCAATAGGTGTTAGTGAGTTACTAGGGTGCAACAAGGTCATTCCTTTACACTGAGGTAGAGAGGGTATGTGTTAGGCTAGACTCGTTTCACACCTAGTTTGAGATCAACGACATGGGTTATGGATTATATTACATCACAAGTAATTCTTGTTTAACATTTTATTTTGGTTTTATATATGTATTCATCTCCTAAATTTTTCTTTATATCCTAAATTTTTCTTTATACATGAAATTTGCTGGGAAATTTTTCCTTCCATCCATGCTCATTTATCTCATGAACATAGTCCTTCTGAAGATAACCAACCCCTAATTCATAGGGAAAGGATCAGAAAAGCATCCTTAGTGAACATCAAAGAGACTCTTACATCTGTCCCTCATGCTGAAGAGGTCCCTGAAGATGTCTCTCTTGTTTAAAAGGTTCGCTAGGAGGCAACAAGGAACATGTATACCACTATTTTAGAGGGTGCTAGGGAGCCAACCCCAACTTAAATGATCTTAAAGGCAAGCTTACGATGGAAAATGAGGAAAGTTTTCATGGCTCCATATTTTGATGTGGAAGCAATCCCCCATCCAATCCTTAGGCTCATTGGGTCTTTTAGTCGAAGGCCTTACCTCGCAGAGATAGAAGAATTCTTTTCTAGGTTGAACCTGGATTGTCCTCCGCCTTGTTTTCCCAACTTGAGCATGGAGGAAAAGATCATGATGGGGTCTATTCTCTAGGGAAGGTCCACCATTAGACCTAGAGGAATAGAGGTGATGAATGTCCTGGACAAGCTGCTCACCCTCCTCTCTGATGTTGGCGTGTTAATTAACCTTAGCTACCAATGTCATATGGCGATCATTGGGAAAATGGCCTTCCAAGTATGAACAAGTATTTAATTCACTTTCCTTTTCTAATGCATTGATTAATATTAAGAATTTGTATCTTTACTTTTTTTTTTCATCTATGTTATTTTTTTTCTCTTATTTAGATCTTCATAATGTCTGCTCATTCGAAAAGTCAGTGGGCTGATAAGTGAAAGGCCATGAAGTAGGCCATTGAGCTGTATCGTGCTGACAAGTTAAAGGTACGTAGGCTAGAGGAAAAAGCTACTTAATATGCTAAGATAGTCACTCTCAAAATTGCCTACACCCGGATGCAAGGGGAGCTGGGAGTATAGACATATATCCCATCTCACTCATGAGCCTAACATAGAGATGTAGCTACCTTTATTATTTTATTTTACTTGTTTTTATGTTATTGAATACTTTGGCTTTTAAAACCTTGAATTTGGCCATAAGGCATGTGTTTCTTAATTTAAGTTGGGAATTGGTTTTGTTCTATGTTTTAAGTCTTTTGAATCATCATTGTTCCTAAATATTTTGATAGGCTTTCTTAAGTAACCAACATAGATCCAACACTCATGTTTGGTTAAGTAGCTAACATGGGTCCAACACCCATGTTTAGCATCATGGACCTTTGGCCTTGTTTATATTGTGTGGAATTATTCATGTGCTTGTTGCCCCTTTACTAGAGTGGAGAAGTGGCTCTTAGCTACAAGTATACAAGTGGCTAATATAGAATAGGACCCAAGACATTGGACATCGCTGAAGGTTGTGTTGGGCAAATGCAATGTTAGAGGTAATGGGGACTATTGCCTCTACGGAGATCTTATACCTATCTCTTGGAAAGTTGAGGGACTATTGCCCTTAAAAAGACCACATACAAATCCCTTGAAGAGTTATGCAATAGCACTAGAAAGACCACATACGAATACCTTAGAGAGTTATGCAAATAGCATTAAGAAGATAATATATCAATTCCTTAAAGAGTTGAGGAACTACTACACTTAGGGAGATCACATATCAGTCCCTTTGAGAGTTGATGCACATAGTACTAGGGACACCACATACCAACCTCTTGGAAAGGTTAGGGACTACTGCCCATAAGAAGACTGTTGTACAAAGTGTTATACAACACAAATCTAAATTAATCATTTAACAAGCAAGGTATTAAGAATTAATAGGATAAAAAGATAAGACATGTTAATAACAAACTTTCTTGGATATAAACATTGAAGTCCATATTGAGTTTATATTATACTTATTCTAACACCATTAGTGAAATATTTTCACCTTGACAAAATAGACTTAACTAAACATAATGAAAAAGAAAAACATAAATAAACAAGATAAGAATATAGTTATGATGAAAAGCATAAACAAGAGATTAATGAAAGAAAAACTTAAACATTACAAAAATACAAAGAAAAAGAATATGATCTTGATCTGAAAACCAAGATGCCTAAATGAATGGCAAAAGCCTCCTTTTATAGGCCAAAATTCAGAATTATTGATTTGATGACTAATTGTTGAGTGGGTGGCTACCTCTTAACTTGGTAACAATCCTTATCTTCTTATCTGCAGAAAACGTCATTGCTAACATCAGAATTTAAACAGATAGTCTTCATGAAAGTTCTGGGAAATTGTCTCAGCTTTCTAACAAAATAAGAATGAGGTCATTTGGACTTCTAGAACTTGAGATATGGGCTGAACACTGAACAGTGTCTATGTTGCAAGACAGATTCAGGCTTCTCTCATGAATGCTAAGATTTGGACTTCCAAACGGCATAATTGAATCTTAGACTCTTATTAATGTTTTAGGCCTATGTCTTAGCTTTCTAGCCATATAAACCAAATTGAAATCCAAGATCTACAGCTCCAGATATAACCCAATGACTGAACAGTGTTCCAGTTTGAATTGAATCAGCATCTCTTTTTCTAAGCTTAACCCTCTCTTTGTCTTCTAAATTTTAGTAGTTAAACTCATCAATCAATTCTTTGATTTATGTGATAGACCTACATTTAAAATGAATATTTACCATAAACTAAAGGTATCTTATATTATCAGACTTGTTATTATAAAGCATGCTCTAGTTAAGGAGTTATTGATACTTCAAATGCAAAATGATAATATAAAACCTTGATAAAAATGCACTTTTAAGTACTAATCAGAGATCACGTATCAATCCCCTAGAGAGTTATGTACATAACACTAGGAAGACCACATAACAATCCCTTAGAGAGTTGATTAGAAATATACAGGAAAAATGACTAATACATTCATATTTAAACATTTATAGATATAACTATACATTCATCTTTCTACTCATTATAATATAGTTTTAAGTGATCTGAATGCTAGGCGTGGGGAAGACTCTTCCCTTCTATATCTTGTAAATGATAAGTATTCACCTTGATTATTCTCATAACTCTGAAAGGACCATTCCATTTTGGGGTCAGCTTGCCCTTACTTTCTCTATTGCTTACCTCTTCCAGCTTTCTTCGGATCAATACCTTAAACTTCAATCTTTTATTATTGACCCTCTCATTGTGATACTGGTTAGTTCTCAGATGATAGGTGTCGCACCTGACATCACAACAACCTTTTAAAATTTAATAGTGAAAGAACATATATCTAGTATCTTGTTCTTAGAAGGGAAACAAGTCTGGTTTAAAGAGTTGTCACCTAATATTACAGTTACTAGAAACCCTTACTGGTCATCATAGATTCTATAGCACGGGACTTGTTACGCAAAAGGAAAGATACTTTCACCTCTTAAGCGTCCTACCTAAGGTAGAATGCATTGTTAGTTTTGTCTTAAATTACTAAGGGTTTGTTTTATTCTATTTTTTATTATCTACTTATAATATTCATAACTTTGGTGCTAGTGAATATTTGACTACGAATACTTCTAATTCTCACGTTGGCAAATATTACATAACCAAAAAATATGGTATTATTGATTCTGACGCCAATGAATAAATCAATAAAATTTGGATTGAAAACAAAACATATCTTTTTATTATTTTTTTAGACAAAAAAAAGACATGTATCACATACTAGATTCACATTTCATAGTAAAAGTCTACAATTCAAATACTCAGTGAAGTTATAAAAAAATGTGAAAGGCCCACAAATAAATCCAAAAAGGTGCTCGAATTTTTTTAGAATTTTATGATATCCAAAAAGGTTTGTTAGGCTAAATATCAAAATAATTAAGAGTGAAATTAAAAGGAAAAAGCATAAAGGTGTGTTTTGCCAAACACACCCTTAGTCCAAAGAAATTTGGGCCGCCTAGGCTTGAGGCCCAGCCTAGTCTAATGATCCATAATAGTGAGCACATAAGCATCAAATCACGTATATTTTGCACAATAAGGAGATAATTAAAATTGCAAAACAGGAAAAAGAAGAACTCACATAGTTCACTAGAGATGAAGCTTATGATGGTTCGCTAACTGGCTAATGCTACCTTCCCCCCTTGTTTTTGTTTTTCCTTTATTTCTTCTTTGGTCTTCCTTCTCTCAGCTTTGGGTTTTTCTTTTTTTTTTACTTTATAGGTTCCTTTCTTTTCTACCTTTCTCATATCCTTTTTGTCTCTCTATGTGTCTCTCTTCTTTTTCCCCCCTCATCTGGTGAACGGCCTTTCTCTGGCTTTTATAGGGCGAGAGAATGCCTGGTGGTTCGTCTTATCTCTCCTAGGATAACGATCCTAGGGATGAGGATAAGCATGGCTCATTCCTTCGTGTTTGAGGAAAACAGGACACCAACAATCCTACCATTGTAAGACTATTGGAGATGAATAATCCTTGCATCGAAGGAGCAACATGTGGGTGAGAGAAACTGAGGCCACTAGCAGGTATGGTTAGAAGATAAATCTGAGCCACATTTTGGATTAGATTTGGTGTAGTTTTGGTTAAACCAATCTCTATTGGGATGCGAATGAATAGTTGGTTTAGAAATGGCATTGTTTTTTTTTTTTTAACTGAAATTGGCATCTTCAATTTGCCCCCCAAAGTTCTGTCATTTAGCAATTAGACCCTTATTTATGGAAATCTTCATTCTTCTTCTTTTTTTATCTCACCCTAGATTAATTGCAATTGGACCCCTACATTTTAGCATCATTGACAAAACATTCCTTGGCTTCAAGTTTAATCAATTCAATCCTTAATTGACTTTTCAACTTTTAACTCTTTTAAAATTACCCCTGGAAAAATCAATTAACCCCATATAGTATCAGCGCATATTCATTTCAGTCCCTGGAATTTAAATTTTTTTAATTTTGACCCAAATTGACACCAAACTTTGATATTTCTTCAATTAAACCCCTGTTGCATTAATTAATTAAATCAAAGTTTAATGAAGTCTTCAAACTTATCAATTTTTGGCCAAATTATCTTCCAAATTTATAATTTCGTTCTTATTAGTCCCAAACCTTCAATTTATATGGTCTTGACACAATTCTCAAATTATTATATTATTAGTATTATTGTTATCATTTGAAAATTCAAAAATTAGGCTAAGACATTAGGCTTCATTTCTAACTATAGCAGTCACGCGTTATTATTCTATAAAGTCAAGGTTGGTTCTAAGACCATGCTCATTGCCTTCCAAGGTATAGTAGATCACCCAGTGACTGGGACATCTAATCTCAGTTGGTATCATGGCTTCAATTCCATATGCGAGGAGAAAAAGGGTTTCACCTGTAGACATCTTCTAAATGGTTTTATAAGCCCATAGGATTTCATATAACATCTTTACCCATTCTGACTTGGCTCTCTTTATCTTTTTTTAGTCTTTTAAGAAGAATTTTGTTAGTTAATTTAGCTTGATCATTAGTTTGAGGATATGATATTGAGGAGAAATGATGATCGATATGAAGCCTTTGATAATACTCTCTCATCTTATAGTTGTTAAAATGCATCTCATTATTTGTAATCAAGAATTTAAAAATTCCAAAACAACATATGATATTCTTCCAAAATAATTAAAATATTATATTGGTGGTTATCTCTACTAGGGTCTCTACTTCAACTTACTTGGTAAAGTAATCAACAGCTACTAGGACAAACTTTTTTTTGCTCATTGCCTTAGGGAATGGACCTATAATGTCCATCCTCATTGTGAAAAGGCCAAAGGAAGGTTTTGGTTATCACTTTTACAGATGGTTATTGGGGGACTGAGGCAAACTTTTGACATTGATCATATTTCTTCACTAATTATATGGCATCATGGAGTACAGTTGGCCAATAAAAACCTACTTGTGTGGCCTAAGCAGAAAGAGCTCTAGATCTTGTATATAAGGCACATATGCCTTCATATATTTCTTTCAAGACACAGGTGCTTTCTTACGAGGATAAACATTTTAATGGTAGAGTTAAAGTTGATCTTTTATAGAAGAAAATGTTAATTATGTAATGCCTTGAGTTAGATGGATGGCTTCATTTTTGTTTGATGGTAGCTCCATTGTTAGCACGTAGTTTTAAATTGGAGTTCTTTAATCGTTTTCAATATTGATGGGAACAACCACTAGCTCTTTTTTACTGACACTTGGTTTCTCTAGAACTTTAGCTCGAACATTGACAGAAAGCTTAGCAGGATTTAAACTTGTTAATTTAGATAAGAAATTGAGCTGAAAGTTGTTTTCCCTTGGAATATGGGTGATTGAAATGCTTTCTTCTTCAGCTTTCAGGGTAGAATCTCTTAAAGATACAGATGTATGATTGGTTCTCTTGTTTCACTTGTTCCCTAGCATTGACTAAATACCAATTAAGAATCATTATGAGCTTTGACTGGGTATGCATTCAAGGCCCCTACAAGGATTAGTCTAGCTAAAAGAGCTTCATGTCTCGCTACATTGTTTATGGTTGGGGATTTAAAATGGGCTTCATATTCCAATATTTTTTCTTTAGGGTTGACAAGCATTGTCCCAACTCCACTTCCATTGATGTTGGAAGAACAATCTACATATAATTTCCAAGTGGGAAACATCACGGATGGTTCTACAGGAGCCTCTAGTCTGACTGAAGATTATGTTGTTAAAGATAAATGATCAGGTATATCCAGGTGTCCTTCAAAACAACATTCAACAATGAAATCTATCAAGGCCTGGCTTTTTATAGTTGTTCGAGGTTTGTATTGAAGCCTAAATTATCTCAATTCTTAGTGGTTAATCAGTCAATATTATAATTTGATGAGCTTGAAAATATGATTTCAACTTTCTAGAGGCACTCATTGGTGCTAAAGCCATTTTTTTCACCTTTAGGTATCTTGTTTTAGCATTATAGAGCCTTCGATTAGAGTAATACACTAAGAACTGTATACATTAATCTTTCCTTACCAAAACAGAAGTTATTGTTAAGTTTACCACCCCTGGATAAAGGAATAGGTCTTTATTCTCCCTTGGTTGAGACAGAATCTTAGGGGATGACAAATGAATCTTGAGCTTTTCAATAGCCTTCTAACAATCTACATTCCACTCAAATTTGGCTAAGTTTCTTAAGGTTTTAAAGAATAATAGAGTGTGTTTCCCCAGTCGAGCAATGAACCTATTGAGAGCAACCAATCTCCCTGTAAGACACTACGCTTCCTTTACAGTCAATAGGGGTGTCATATTCAGAATGGCTTCAATTGTTTCTGGATTTATCTTAACTTCCTTAAAACTCACCAAAAAACCTAAAAACTTCTCTTATTTAATGACAAAAACAAATTTGGAACAGTTAAGTTTCATTTGAAGTTGAAGCAATACGAAGAAAACTTCTTCAAGGTCAGGGGTGTTGTTCAAAAGTCATGTTTTTTTCTAACATATCATCACTATATCCCTCTATAATTCTCCCAATTTGATTCTTGAATATTCAATTAACCATTCGCTGATATATTTTCCCTTAAATCTTCAATCTAAATGGCATTGTTTTGTCACAATAAATCTTTGCTTCAGTTCTAAGATGAAAGTTATTGCAAAAAAGGGACACAAAATCATTACTCATTACTAAAAGCAAGGAGTTAGTATTCCACATTGCTAAAAAGAGTAGCAAGAGAAATTGTCTTCATTATAAATAATATAGCATCCTTCATTTATTTTGTGTTAAGTAAAATCTAGGCTACACAAATAGCCCAATTATAAGGTGCAATAACCTACAAGGTATTATTAGTGCAATACATTGATCTCAGTGTAATAAAAAAAAATTGAGATGTTATAAACTCAATTAAAAAAAAAAACTTTTAGTTTGATACTAATTATAGATTTTTCTAACATATAATAATAGAATTAAATTGAAGAATAAAGATAATGATAAATAAATAAAAACATTTATTCAAATATATTCTATACGATGAAAAGATAGATTTTGGATAAATGAAATGTGATTAATTACTTCTTATATGATTTCTCTTATATAAAAAGCAGTATATGAAAAATAAATTAGCAATAATAAGAATTCAACCGAACTAGATAATCACTCTAAGAACTAAATAGAGTCTAAATAAATATCTATTATTATAAATCAACGGGAAAAATACTTGTGTGGTGTAAATACTTTAATTAATTAGAAGATAGGCTCGCCTGAGAAGGCGAGGACTCATAAAAACAGACTCATAACATTTGTAAGATGACTTCTTCTTTTTTCACAATAAATTAAATAGATAGTATTATTTAAAGTGAAGATTGTAAGTTGATAGTAAAAACCTCATGAATTATAATATTCATTGCATCAAAAGTTTCATTTGTCCAAGTGTATTATTAACAACTCAAAAAAAAAAAATATATATATATATAGTAACAAATTATTTCATGATCAAATTAGAAATTAAGATCTATAATCGTATCACTAATCTAGGAATTAGTACGCTTTAATCATAATTATTAAACCACATTCAGGGATTGACTAATCACAAAGCTCAAGTCATGGATTAAACAGGTTTTTTCGAGTTAACTTAGATTAATAACTTATCTTTAAGAATAATCAAAATGATGTTATTTAGAGAAAAAATTAATTCAAACCAAGTTTTGATTGGGTTAAATCAAATCAACTCCGAGCTAAATTTGACACCTAACTCGTGTTAAGCGATGAGTTAACTAGATACCTGATGAAATCCAAGTTTATCCTAAGAGCTTGTGGATCAAGCCGGTACTCGGGATATTTGGTTAATCTTTTAATGCTAGCAATATGATTCATCTATCCTGGGTGAGGTGGCTAGTAGATTATGCTTGATATTTACAAAAGATTATTTCTTATATATTTGAAGACTTTCTAATAATTAAATGAGTATCGTTTATGAGAAAAAACAGTTATAATTTAAAAAAAAACTCTAAAATATATACATTTTTTTTTCGCGGAGAAAAACTTAATCTCCTTTTAAAGGTATCTCTCACCATTCTATAGGCCCTGCACTTTTTATTAATAAGAAATGATTAAAGTATTGATAAAATATCCATGACGTTAAAAGAGCACGAGGTTAGTGTTTGGATGATCCCAAAAATAAAAGATCTAGCGTCTAGCTATACCTACATATACAGGTGCTCGCTCAATGATTAATTTACCAAGTAGAGCCGGGTTTAATATCAATGAATTCAAGTACTTGTAATTGTGATCCGTTTTGCAAACCCTAAAGGTTTTGATTTTGATACATTGTATCTGTAAAGGAAGTAAAGGTCTGATTTCACTCTGATATAGATTTATGGAGACTGATCCCTGATATATATTGACGCCTAACCTGACAACCTTCTGTATACGTGTCCTTTGTCCCGTAAAATGCGGCAACGTTATCATCTCCGTTTTTGTCGGGACGGGGACCATTTACGCGCACGATGCTACGTGTCGCGACTCGGGAAACTCTTTTACTAATTAAATTATAAAGATATTCTCGTATGCATGTTCATTAAAACCACTTTTCTCAAATGATTTGAGGGTATATCTTTAAATTTCATGGTGATTAGAGAATAATTAATATTTTTTTATTAATTACTTTTTGATCTACGTACTAGATTTTTAATATATTTTTTAAATAATAAAAAACAAATTTTAAATTTATTATCCAATTATTATGATAGTCTCAATTATGCATCTAACATACCAATTGTATAATTAAAAAAAAATATCAATTAAATCATTCTATTATGAACTTGTTAAATATCCGTATGTTTGTTACATTATCTCCAAAAAGAAATAGAAGGGAGTTTGATGATGAAGGTTTTTTAGAAAAAAAAAATATTTTTCTTAATTATTTTTATTTTTTTATTTTGTATTATTAATATTTTATAGTTTTTCATTTGAAAAAAATAATTTTTTTATTTGTATTTTTCTATTCAATATTAATAGGATTTTTATTTATTTTTTCTATATAAAATGTTGTCATGACCTTTTGACAAATAATTAGTAAGGATGAATAAAATTAAATGTTTTAGGAGTTTTCACATAATTATGAATTTTTTAGTCTTTGGGCATTTTAACTGGTAATAAATTTTGTTATTCTTCGTCCCTACTGTATGAGTTGGCATCAAAACTCAATAATTCATGTTAGCTAATTGTCATGTGTTATTGGAAATCTTGATGGTGAGACTTGCCATGAAGTGACCCTCATAAAAGGATTATTGGTTTTTCAACTTAGAAAACCGTGCAAAAAAGAATATTATATATGATTCATGTTTTATGGTGGAGAGATCATATCCATAGATAATTTAAACTCAATGAGATGCTTTCACTTCATAAAAATTGATGAACTTTTTTAAAAAAATAAATATTTTCTTCAATTATTCTATTTCTTCTTTTTCAAACTAGAAATTTTTTTTTCTATTCAATATTATTAAATGTTTCTAGTTTTTCTACTGAATAGTTTTTCAATTTTTATTTTTCTATTTAGTACTAACAAGGTTTTTTAGTTTTTTCTAGATATAAAGGGTTTAACAAGTAAAATATAAACAACAAAATTAAATATTTTAAGAGTTTCTGTATAATTATGATTTTTTTGGTATATAAAGATTCTAACTTATAACATATTCTATTATCTTTCGCTCCTGAACATGCTAGACTACCATTTTACATTTTTAATAAAATAAGTTATGCGCTGCAAGTTACATCAAAATACAAAACCCCAAATCTCTTGAAATGATGGTTATGATTACTATTTCTTCTAATTTTATTACCTAGCGGGGATCACAAATAATTAGCAATCTCAATAACTATATTTGATGAATTATCATATTAAGAAATTAAAATTATTTAATGGTATAATCGATACGGAAAATAATTTGAATGTATAATTGAAATTATCTCAATGGTTGGGTGCTCAAGTTTGCCTAATAATAACAAAAGAATTTCCTAACACTAAAAAAATATTATTTAATAAGGAAAAAAAAACATTCTTAAATTCCAAGACAACCCCTCAGCAAATTACCTGACGCTTCTCTTTCTTTTCACTTCCTTTATAAACACCTCTAACCCTAATCTCACATATTCACCACCACCTTTGTATAGAGAGCGAGCCGCTAGCTAGCTGCTCTGCAGGACGCTGTTCTTCTTGAGAATCCACTCTAAGAAGGATTTGCGGTATCACCTGCGGCTATATATACATATATATACACACGAAAACCATAAATAAAATGGCTCGCTCTCTCCCAAACGCTAAGCTTCTTGTTGCTTCTCTTGCTGATGGTCTTTCCCCCTCTGCTTTCCGGTCAGTACTCTTGTTGTTATTACCTTAATTCGCTTTGTTTTTGTTTCCATGAAGGGAATTAGATTTCGAAGACTCAGTCAATTTGATGAACATCTATATGATCACTATTTTAAAAAAGGGACTGAGATTTGAATGGCTAAATGTCTCTTTCTGTGTACAGGCGAGGTTACGCGGCTGCTGCACCGATCAGTGCTGCTGTAACAGCGAGCTTTGGTAGGGGAGGGTCAAGGACTAGTGCTCCGACAGGGAAAATGGAAGATGGGGCGGTGACCAAAGAAGATTTTGAGGCCTTCTCTGCATGGGCTCCTGATCCAGTTACTGGGTATTACAGGCCTGCTAATTATGTGGCGGAGATTGATCCAGCTGAACTTAGGGAAATGGTGTTGAGCCATAGGGTTAGGCCACAGTAGAGGTTGCAGGATATGGTTTTGTTACTAGATGGTGGTGGCTATGGGTTTGATCGCGTCACGCTTTTTGTTATTTTATCATCAATAATGAATAGTAGCGTGGCTTTATTTGATACAGAGTATGTTTGTTTTTAATTTTGAAAAAATTTGAATTTTTTTTTTATTTTAAATTAATTTTTTGTGTTTTTTTAATGTAATTTTTTTTTAAAATATAAAAAAAATATTATTTTAATATATTACCAAATAAAAATATTTTAAAAAGCAATCAATGTTATATTTTTAAATAAACCTCTAATAATGGTTTAAGCTTTTTTATTTATATCAAATTTTTCTATATTTTTTGAGAAATTACCTAGAAATCATTGTCTTTTTAGATGTTATACTAATTTGACATGATTGATAATATTTATGAGGTCATTTATATAATCTACTTTTGATACAATTTCATTGTCAAAACAAACAAATTATTAGGTAACATGGTACCTAAAAAGATTATCAACTCATATGGATTTGGTTTGGAATAATTCCAAACTCACGAGTGATAGATTTGGTATATTGTCATACTTGTATGCTTTTGGGCTTAACATAAAGTTAAATTCAATAATATTAAGTCCGGAAGGAAGCCAAGCCCAGATTATCTGGGCTTGGGGTTCTATTAAACCTAAATATTATTGAGTTATGAATTTGCTTTTTGCTTTTTGACTTTTTTAATCATGGAAAATTATGTCCTTCAAAGTTTGCATTGGTTTTAATCAATAAAATTAAATTTTATTTTTTAAAAATGAACATTAACTTAACGTCAATTTATTTTTAAAATCGTAAGAACTCCATAAAAAATCAACCCGAACAAGCGCACCAAAACCAATCATAAATCAACCAATCATAAGTCAATTTAATGTGAAACAATTAAATTAGGAATAAAAAAAACCATAGATAAAAAAAAATTCTTTAAAAACTAAACACATAACCAAAAATTCAATAATATTTAAAAGAGGTCCTCTAAACAAAACAAAACAAAAAAGAGGTATTAATATAAATATAATTAAGGTATTTTAAAAAACAAAAGAGCAGATATAAAAACAAAATAGAGAAATAAAGGATTAGGCACTACTAGGCCTGGGAAGCTAGGCCAGTTCGCTCCTATTAAAAAAAACCAATCGATGCATTGCATGTTCTATCCAGGTTAAAATCAGAGCCTATACTTTTTCGATCCAAAAAAAAAAATTCAACTTATTTTTGACTCAAAACACCTTCGAAACCATAACAAATATATCCATGGCCTTAAAAACCACCCAAAAAACCAAACCCAAAACCAAAAATCAACTCGAATTCAAATTTATTTTTTCACAAACTTTCAAGGCACAAAAACATATAATATGAACTCTCATTGCCAAATGAAACAATTTGACACAAAAATCTCTATTTCGGTGGCCTAAATCGATGTCAACAAGTTTCTCTCTCTACCATCAGAATCCGGCAACCCCTCTCTCTTCTCTCTCTCAACCCGGGATCAAAAAATAACAAAAATAAACCTCTATATTAAAAGGAATTGGAACAATTTTGAGGGACCAAAATTGTATAATTTTAGTGATTGTTTAAGTTGGAGGATCAAAATGTATTTTTTTTTAAACTTATGGTACATCACCTATGTTTGCCGTGTTTTTCATTTCGATCCCCACTCTTTCAATCCAACCATTTCATAAGAATTTAAAATCAATTGCTTCTTAAATAAGACTAAATTATCCAAAAAAAAGTTTAAGGATCAAATTGAAAAGATACCAAATTTTACATAGTGACTAAAGCACAATGAAAATCCCACGTGTTTTCGAGTATGCTATAACTAGCCCTCTTTCCCCGCACTCCATTGCATGAAGGATTAAACGTTAAGTTTTTTTAATGTAAAAAAAAATTATGAGCATTGTATATTCATTATATAGCTTAAGGGGACTATAAAAGTTGACATGTGTATTTAATCAAACAAATTGATTAAGTTGATAAAAAAAAAATTGCCTAGAAAATTAAAAACAAATAAGAAAAAAAATACTAAGAGTTGCACACAAAAAAAAAAATGTTAATAATTTTATAAATAAGATATATTCAAAATGATATTTTTAATATATTTTAGAGTTATTTATTTTCATAAAAATTAATTATAACTAAATAAAATGAATAATGGCCTCAATATATAGAAGTCACGCATCTGAGCCTAGGTTGCCTATCACGTCTAGTCTAATGAAAGAAAAGGGCACACAGGTGGGTTCTTTGTGATTGGCCTTTTTTGCCTCGGCAAAAAAAGTGAATGACATGTCATTCATTTTTTTAAAAAAAAACAAATGATATGTTGTCTTCCTACCTAGTTTTCGATCACTAGAAAGGTGGTTGGAAAATACAACCGGGGGTTCAAAATTTTATTTTTCAACCTATTTTCACTTAAAAACACATAATAAATATCCTTATCATGTAAATAAACTAATCTCTCATCTCAAAACACCATTAAATCGATCAAAAAAACACAAAATTAAATTGAAAAAAAAACTCTTTCGACCACGATCTATTTCTTTTTGTAAGATGAAGGCCTCAAAACACTTCATTGGACTTCTTCTCATCGAATAAAACTCGTTGACACAAAGATCATCATTTTGTTTTATCGTTGTAATGTGACCAAACAACTTTATCTCTCATTTGCAGTTTTCTGGTGAATTTCACCCTCGTCTCCCAAATCTAGTGACTAAAAAATTAAAAAAATGAACTTTTAGTATAAAATTAAAAATTCAAAAACTAAAAGGGCTAAATTGGAGTATAAAGAAAAATATGGGGGTCGGAAAGCACTTTTTACTGACTTTGAAATTGGGCACGTGCTTTTCCCATGTTTTACATTGTGGTCCTCTCTTTTTTAATTTGATCTTTCAACTACGATATAAAACTTTATCTCGTGAGATTAAGTAACAAAATGATTAATTTTTTTAAAAAAAATGTTCACCGACTTTTAAATTAGCCACTCATTTTCCTTGTGTTTTATATTATGGTCCTCTCTGTTTTAATTTGATCTTCCAATTATAATTTGTGAATTCTCAAAGCTTTTATACATAAACCTTCTTCGAATTTTATATTAGCAAAATAATTTTTTTTCAAAGTAAGAAATATGCTATCATAACGGCTTTTATGCCAAAATCATTGAAGAAAAAAAAGAAGGAAAATGATGGATCTCAAGTTTGATCATGATGAGGTTCATATAAAACCTTGCAAAGGTCAGATTTTCCCAAAAAATGATGAATAGATTGAAAGGTTGATAATGTTGGATTTGGATAACAAAACACCTATAAAACAAGTCTTATATCGGTTTTAGGGCACCTTTGATGCTTAAGTTAACACTAGTGATAGAGAAAATAAGTCTTAGAAGACTATGTTGTGTTTGTGTGTGTGATAGAACTTAAAGGAAAAAAAACATAGCTCTATTTCAAAGATGATTGTAGAGGAGATGATTGCTTAGGAGAATATGAAGATGGCTTGTCTTAGAGTTCAAGGTTGTTCATATAGCTTCAAACCCGGATAAATGTGTCCATGAAGGGAGTAGAGTGGTCAATGTGCTTGTCACATATATTTTTGGACTAAGAGACACTCGCTTATAGTGATAATTAGTCATAAGAAGCTAACAAAGTTTTGGATTTATAAGTTTTGTATAGTTAGTGATGATAATAGAACTAATCTCCAAGGAGCACATGGTCAAGAGTTGCGTCTTCATTTAATGCATGTACATTCTATCTGCATGGTTGGTGACAGCTAAACCAGATTTGATCTTAGAGTCATACACCTAAAGGTAACATTTAGGTTCGAGGCGTGTCTGCTCATCCGAGATTCAATGTAGATATGATACTGACAAGCCTTCTACCCAAGGATGTTGTCGTATTGGGTTTTATAAACAACCTAGGTCCAGTTTGGAGACGAACATTACGTGTTTGATGGGCCTTCAAGCCACCAAGAGGTCCAAACATGATCCCAATAACTTTCATAGAGTATCATGTTCGGGCTCATTTGAGGCTTGGGATTTCCGGGGGAGCTCCATGTCTAATCAATGCTTCACATCTTTGTATCGTGAGGCCTAAGATTCGAACTATGAGACATGGGCCAGCAGCAGCAATGAATCAATATTGACCATCATACATATACTCCGTACAAGAAATGCGGCTAGGGATGAACCCTTTCCTGGTCTTTCTTTCTCTTGGCTCCATTATCCATATCCTGAAAGCAAAATCACACAGAACGTGAGTGAGTGAGTGAGCCCAAAATTGCAGAGAACTGAATTTCACTGTGAAGCACAACTTCGTTTTCCCTTGCAGGATCTCGAGAAGATTTGCACTTTCCCAATGCCTCAAAGTCCAATCGAGTGCTCCGCAAGTTTTTTTCACCTCTACAGGGCTTGTGGGCACCTAGCAAACGAGCAAAATCTAAGGCTTATGGGATTTAAAAAAAGTACATGTATCAAGGGTCCACTTTTATTAATGTTCTGAGCCAATAACTGTGTCGTGTCCCCCTCCCCAGGCAGCCTTTTTCCCCGTCTTTTTGCAATCGTGTACTTTACCATGCACCATCTTGTACATCTCTTTTCAGATTTTTGTAGTGTATTTGTGCCCCAAAAGTCTTTGCAAGTTTCATCGAATTTTATCAAATAATCTCCTCTTATACTGTGCCAGTATTATTCAAGCAGTATTGGATTGGCAAAGTATCCACGAGTTTCGTTTCTAAAGGTCAAGGCTCCTTGTTTATAATAATTTTGCATGAATCTTATTAAAAATATATATATAATTTATAATTTCTCTCTTAAAATCTACTTTCTATGAGAATGCTGAACACGCTAACACAGATCATCTTCCTAAGCGTTCTGAAAAATCCTACCATCAATTACAACGTAAGTTGACAATTTGTGAACAAAAAATGCAACGCCTGGCAGGAAAGATACCACAGGTAAAAACTAATTAATTTTGAACCTGACAGTGAAAAACTATAATGACAATTCCCCGTGAACGAACAACTGCACAGCAGTCTCTTGTGTTTTACAGTTGTTCATGTCCTGGTTTGAAGTTCAGTGGAAGCGTTTTTTTCCTTAAAAATAAATCAAAAAAAATTGAAGATAAATAAATTCAAAAATTTGTGAAAATACAATTGTACAGCGATGCCATACAAGACTGGCAAAAATTTATTGCCTACTTTTAGTAGTGAGACAGGATCATACAGTAAACAGTTGAAACACCTGCCCCTCCTCTACCAAGTTCAAAAGATCAATGGAGTTTTGTCCAAAAACAATGATAAAACTTGACCAAATCTCAAACGGCTAAGAGGGTGGTCACCATGACAGCATCTTAAGCTTATAGACCCTAGCTAGCTAGCAATGTGTCCAGCACCACCGAACGTGCGTGCACATGCTGTGACAATCGACAAGTCTACGGCTCTTAGCTCCATAGATAAACATATTTCTTTGGCATTACATCAGATCTTACAGCTTAAACAATACAGGATAACTAAACATGAAGACCAAATAGAGCACAAAAAAACCCTGGCAAATCACAGGAAGAGAACACGAGAAGACAAATAAAAATATTGCACGCGAACATTTCTCCTCCTTCTCCTCCAACTCCAAGCAGTCCACTGAATCACCTAGGTTATGATGATAGAGTATTATATAACACTTAACAAGCAACTGTCTAAAGGGAAATTCATTTCCAAATGTAACCATAAATTTCAACAAAATTAAAAAAAAAAGTGTAATGACACTAGTGACAGAACTGATCAGACCAGGATAGATGGTGAACAGCAGAGATTAAACGAACAAGATGATAATAGAATGTACTATGTGTATTGTAGCACCAACAGTCTCAAACTCTTCTACCTTAGCCTCTCACAGCTAACAAAGAAGGAATAGCAGACAAGTTTGGAGTGGTATGCTTGATGTTTCTTTTTCCATCTTTTGAAGAGGGTTTGCTCCCAAAAGCTCTCATTGGGCTAGCGAAAGCCCAACCCCAGCTCCTGCTTCTTCCATGAGCAAGAGGCCCAGCTCCTGATGATTTCACATTCATGTCTTCAGCTGATGATGAGACCAAGTAAGATGATGACGAGGAGGAAGACGAGGACGAGGTTATGTTGAACCCACCGAAGATACCGCCGCACCTGACCCTCTCTTTCATGTGAGAAGCACCAGAAGTGACCTTTGGCTTGCCTTCCCTTTGAGACTCCACTCTTCTTAGAGTGCAATCACCAAACCCGGTAGAGATTCTCTCAAAGAAGTCACCGGAGAAGCTCCTGCTCCCACACCCAACAGATCTAGATCTTGACACCTTTCTCTCAAAAGTGGAAGCAGAGGCAGTTGCTTGGCTGTTAGGACTATCATCATCATCCTCCACTACCACAATACTGTCACCTTTCCTTGACAAAGAGGAACCCAAACACTTCTCTTTTGGCCTCACCGTGGACCCATTTGTGGAGGTGGTGGTTATTGCTCTTGTAGTTACAGTCAAAGAAGACACCTTTTCTGTTTTCTTAGTTGAAGTACCGGGCTTCGAAGACGAGAGATAAAGAAATGACCAAAACCCTCTCCTTCTTGGGCTAAAATCCTCGCCATCATCAGTAGCAGCATCCAAGAAATGGCTTCTCCTAGGAGTAGTAGTAGATTTGCTTCTCTTGAAAACAATATCACGATCTGATGTTGATGATGCTACCATGATTTTCTTCTTCTTTTTAGCCAAAAGAAAAGGGATCCTGGCCCTCCTTGTGTAATATTCTTGATAGTGACCATTACTGCCACCATCATTTCTACATTTTGTTGTTGTGGGACGCGCCGCAAGGGATAGTGAAGTACCTGCACCACCATTGCTAGAGCCACCAACACCAATATCAGATCTAAAAGAAGGGGAAGAGGAGGAAGAGGAAGAGCCACGTACAGGTAAAGGAAACGAAGAAGAAACAAGCTTGCCAAGCTTTTCTTGAAGACAAAAGGCACAGATACCACCTGGGTTGTTTCTGTAAGGATGATCACTGCATTGCATACCATCCCCCAAGTCTTCTTCACCTACACCAACTCTTCCTCCTCCAACACCAACTCCTCCTTTCATATCCATCATGGAAATCTACGATAATACTGCAGCAACACAGCCAAAATCTTTATGATTCCTGGATAGAATATAAATCTTGTTCTTGATGTCTTGGTCTTTCTTGGTCGAGGAGCTCTTGACTAAGCTTTTGGTGTTTTTGAGAGAGATGTGAAGAGAGATAGAAACAGGAGGAAGGGAACATACGGTCAGATTCAGGCAGTGTAAATTCTAATTTGTGATAAAAATACCAAGTGCATTCAAGAGTTTAGAGGGGGGGGCTGAGGAGGGGAGAGTCCCCAGGAGCACGTGGAATCCTGACTTCGCCAATATATTTTAATGAGTGCTAAGCAAGACAAGCAAAACCCTAATAAAATATACTATAAATCTATAATATCTCATCTCTCTTTGCCACTTCCAAACACAAAAGAATCTATAAAAGCCTGTCCTGTCCTTCTGAAACTGATCATAGGCCTCTTAGCTCTTACACTTACTCACCATTTCTTATCATTAACAGTAGTAACTAGGTTACTTCACGTGGATACAAACAAATCTGAAGGCAAAATAATAATATCTAGGTCACAGAAATTTTTTTCGCAGTTAGCAATTTATCATTAAGTCCGGTATAATAAATAAAACTTGACATTATTAAATTACATTATAAAAGAGTTATTTTGATATAATATTGTTAATTTTACTGGATAAAAAAATTCAGGATAAATTATCAAACTAGTAACTTAGATTATAAACTTCATTGTTTTCGATTAAATTTTTATTTTATTTTATTATAGGATAAAAAATATAAAAACCATTTAATATCAATTAGATATTAAAGAAAAAAATAATAAAATGAAAAAAAATCAAAATGAAACTCGATCTTCTTTTTTAGGCATGCTCATAGACAAAACCTATAATAATTAAACTCCTTTCGGACCATTTAACACAAAGAACAACGAGTTTCATTATCAAAAAGTAATCAACCCAACTACTTTTTTTCTCCTTATCGATTTCAGGTGAGTTTTTTTCTCTCTTTTTTATCTTGGGGACTGAAAAATAGAGAAAATAAATTTTTGAACCAAAATAAAATTTGTCGCTAATGTGGGGTTAGCCATATATTTTCCTTGTATTTTATATTTTGATTTCCTATCTTTCAATTTTGTATTTTTACAACAATTCCAAGTCAATTTCTTCTAATTAGGCTATAGAAGGGTTTTATTGAAGGGAGAAAACAAAATTCAAAATTGGAAAAAAAAAATTGATTACTTTATTATTTATATGATTAGTGAAACTAACTTCATTTGTTTTAGTTGTGAAAACAATATTTGACTAAGCAAAATTTTAAAATAATATCTTTTTAATATTAAAATAACAATATATTGGATTGACCTTGTTCATCTTAGGTTAACGTGTTAAATTCATGATCCAAATTATGAGATTATAATAACCCTGTAGAAAGCAAATTAAAATAAATTATGAAGACTAATTTTCAATCAACCCAATATTAAAGGATGAAATTGAAAAAAAATTAAAAAAAAAACCTAAAAAACAACCCGAGTTAACATGTCAAACTTGCAACTCAGGTCATAAAACAGAGATAACCTCATGAAAAGCAAATTGAAACAAATTATGAATTTCAATCCCTAACCAACTCATTATTGAAGGATAAGATTAAAAAATAAATCAATAAAAAACAACCCGAATCAATCCACCAAACTTATGACCCAAGTTATTAGACCGAGATAACCTTGTATAAAAAAAAATTAAAACAATAACCTAATTTAACTCAGGTTAACCTATTAAATCCGTGATTTTGATCTTAAGATTGAGATAACCCCATAATGATAAATTTGTAAAAATTTAAATTAAAAAAATAACATAAAAAATAAGTCAAGTCAACCTGAGTTAACTGTTAAGTATTATTACCGGGTCATGAGACTAGGATAACCCAGTGAAAAACAAACCAAAACAAATCATGAAACGTAATTCTCAATCAAACACAATATTAATTGATGAAATTGAGAAAAAAAATTAATTAAAAAAAATGAGTCAGTTGGGTTAACCCATCAAACCCATGACTCAAGTCCTGAGATAGGGACAACCCAATAAAAAAAAAGTTTAATGTTGAAGGACTTGTGACATACGTGATAAGACCGATATAACCTCTTAGAAAGAAAAAAAAAATGATCCAATTTAATTAGGGTAAAAATGTCAAAACCCATGATCTTGATCTTAAGACCAAGATATTCTTATAAAAAGCAAATCAAAATAAATTATGAAACTCAATTCCCAACTGACCCAATGTGAAATGATAAAATTAAATAAAATCACCTAAATTAAAAACACAAAAAACAACTTGAGTCAACCCGGGCTAACACGTTAAGCAATATCTTCAAGTCATGAGATCAGGATAACCTAATAAAAATTAAACAAAATAAATCATAAAGTTTAATTTTCAATCAAAGCAATATTAAAGAATGAAATTGAAAAAAACAAGAAAAAAAAAACAATATGAGTAAACTAGGTTACCCGTCAAACTTGTGATTCATGTCATGAGAGTGTGATGACTAAATAGAAAAAAATTTAATATTAAAGGATGAAACTAAAAAAAAAAATTGATTGAAAAAAAATCGAAGAAGAAAAAAAAATAAAAAGCAAAGCAAAACACTATTCTAATAAAGAGTGCTTTATGAGGAAGGGTACATTAAAACCCCCTCCTCTTTTAGTTTATAGTTAAAGTTTTTTAAAAAAAATTAGCATAATTTTTTTCAGGTTATCATTATTATTATCATTTTTTTTATGTGTACCAATTTGACCTGGTCCAGTCTATGACTTGAGTCACATAGTTTTTCTATCTTTCTTTAAAATGTGTTTACGTTACTTAGACATTATTTTTAACATGAAAACATTGCCATGCAGTGTTGTACATGTACACAACTAATTATACCTAACAAGCCACATTTGTGCATGAAATATTTTATATGAAAGATGATGAAATGATTTTTCATCTTATTTTCCTTTTGTGTTAGCTAACCATTAATTTAATTAAATTGTTTTACCATTTGATTTTGTCATTTTAAAGGAGAAAGAAAATCACCAAAATTAAATCTATATTTTTTTATACAGGTGGTTTTAATCAGTTAGTTATAGACTTGCCATACTTGAGCTATATGGATAGTTTTATGAGGATATTTATGGATAAGTAGGATAAGGTTAAGATCAAAAAAAGACTTGAATTGCTTAGAAAGATGACTTATAACTTCTAATCTGGTCATTGAATCATACTTAAGTTTACTAAGAAGTTTCAAAAGCTAAATTCTATAAAGAAAATGATTTTTTTGTACCTAGTAGAGGTATAGAAGACCTCCAGATTAGGCACAAAAAGCGTTGTTGGGTCTCTTTTTGTTACTTTTTAATCTTTATTTTTTAAATCTCGTAGTTTATTTATTTATTTTATTTAAAAAGGTTTAAGCTTCTTAGAGAGATAAACTATTTGAAGAGAAATTTGTTTAATAATACAATTTTGAATTAGGATTTTTATATGGTGATCCTATTAGATGCAATCTTATGTTGCTTATGCTTATTGTCTTTCTTGTGTTATTTTTATTTATATTAATTTGTATCAAAGCTTCGTGATTTTTGGTGATTAGTTATTATGTGTTGTTGAATAATTATGGCTAGAAAAGGTTACATAACATGACATTCCCATGTAAAAAAGGATGAGGAGGTTCTTTTTTAGAAAGATAATGGAAAAGAGAAAAAGAGATTGATTGTATAAGTTCCAAAGTAGATAAAGGTGAAATTAATTGCCATCATTTTAAAGGGGGGAGCTTGTGTTTGGTGGGAACAATTGAAAAGGTCTCAGAGAAGACAAGGCAAACAAAAGATTAATGATTGTCAAAAAATAAAAAGGAAGATGAAGAAACATTTTTTCTTTTAAGTACACTTAGGCTTTACATGAACGACTATATTCATTGAGATAAAGTGGGGTGAACGTCGACGGGTATACTGATGATTTTCACTACCTGGTGGTTAGGAATGATCTATTAGAAGTGGAAGAACAATTGGTTTCCAATTACCTAAATCGATTATGATAATCCATCAAGAACGTGTTTTGTTTGGACTGTTTATAGACAACTTCATAAGCCTATTAAAGGGCTTTGTCTATGAAAATAGTAAGCTACCAGAGTAACTAATAAAGATAACTTTTTTCTCCAATCAAAATGATAAAGGATGCGCACCAACAAAGAGAAATCATATGTTCAACTTGAATCAATAACTAAACAAACCATAGGTCAGAGTTCTAGTTTTGGATATAGTTTTATATCTTGGTGCTTCATATATTATGAAATAGGTATCGAATTTTGAGTGCTATAAGCTAGAGAGTTATTCAAGTAAAAATATATTAGTAGAAAAACCTGATGAAGAGATAAGTGATCTTGTTTACGATGGTTCAAATGGTAGTGAGGAGGTTTTGTAAAGAGATAGTAGTGCTATTCTAGTCATTCAAAAGGAGTTTGATTGCTTCTAAGGGTGATTTATACGAGGATTGGCTACATGCTAGTCTCTTCGACTCAACTTGTATTATTAAGGACAAAGTATATAATATAATTATCAATAATAGTAGTTGTGAGAATGTGGTGTCGGACAAAACAATAGAGAAGTTACATCTCAACATAAAAAAACTCCCATAAACCTTTTAGTCTGAATTGGCTGAATTGAGACAACAAAGTAATCATGGACAAACACTATCTTGTTTTATTTTTTATACACAGGAGAATAATTTTTTTTATAGTGTTTGATATGATGTGATGTTTATAGATATATGTTATCTATTATTAGGTACGCCATATCAATACGATAGAAATATCATATATGAGAAGCGATTTAACATGTATAGCCTCAATATAAAAGGAAAGTATATAATGTTGGCACCTAGGAGAGATGAGTAGTTGTTAAGAGTAAGAGTAAAAAATATTTGTTTTTATCCTAGTTTATAGAGAAGAAAGAAAAGAAGAGGAGCATGAAGAATCATGATGATTTGAGAAATGGTAAGGTGTGGAATAAGCCATTAATGATTAGTGATGGTTCTATAAAGATTAGGAATGCTCTGGAAGGTATTTCAAGCTTACTTTTTTAAAGCACGATTATTGTACGGTGCTAGCATGCTAGAGTTTTATGGAACGCAAAGGCACTAACACCATTTTTAATGGCGGTCAAAACTTAAAAATGAGTTGTTTTCGGCCCTTGTAGGCTAATACACGTGGTCATGATTAGTCAATTGCGGATATTTCATAGTCAGATTACATAAATAACCTTGTACGGATATTTATGAATCGATGGTGTAAAGATAAACCCAACATGAGACTTAAGTTATGCAAAATGATCGACTTAATGAAAAGACTTATAACTTTCGATATAATTATTGAATCGTGTTAGATTTTATGAGGAAGTCATAAAACCTAGTTTTACAAGGGGATTTTATGCTTATGGTTTATTCATGTTAGTTTTGTTATTTTTATTTTTGATTTTTCTATTTTGTTTATGTAAGTTTTTGTGTTTATTGGACTATTCATAGATTTTTTTAAGGGACAAACCATTTAAAAATATATATATATTTAGTAATAAAACCTTGAATTAAAATCTTTATACACGATGATTTTATTTGCCATAATTCTATATTATTTATATCTACTGTCTTTTTTATATATATTATTTATATTAACGTGGATCCTTCTAAAGTACTATTTCTCCTTACTCGATGTACTCCATGTAAGTAGATAATGGTGGAAGGTAAATTTGTTGCTTGTGTTTTGTATCACTGTTATTGGAATTCCTCGAGCATATTCTTGATTTTTTGATATGAACCGTTGGATAAAAGGATTGCCCGTTGGGATCTTCACTCTTTCTGTCTCTTCCGACCTTGACCTCGTGAAGGTAGCCGATGATAGCAAGAGCAAATTGGTTGGACTTCTTTCGTAATTCAACACTAATAGTAGAAAACTAGGTTTTGATGCCTCGGTGGCCTGCCCCTGAAAATTTCTGATGCCGCATGATTAGAGAGGCACCGTTAGTCAATTCAATGATTTTTATGCTATTTTTTTTAAAAAAATAAAATTAATTATATTTATATTTTAGATATTTTAATATATTAATATCAAAAATAATTTTATAAAATATTATTTTAATATATTTTTAAATATAAAATACTTTAAAAAAACAATCATTAATCATTATCAGACTCTCATGCACTCTAAAGAATACTCGTCTTACTATTTGTAATTTATCCAAGGATTGCTTATAAATAATTCTAAGAGGTAAATCAATTAATTAAATTTTAAATTTATTTATTAATAATTATAAATACAAGTATTTTCATAACTAATAAAAAATTATATAATTATAATTTTAGAATTTATAAAATTATTTAAAATATACAAAAACTGCACGGCTATCATTTAATTTAAAAACAAAAGGGTTGCCTGTAGATTGTCTTTTTGCAGTGGACATGACCGCTCAACCGTACCATCAAATTAGCCTCCAGCCACTTAATTAATTAATTAAAGGCTTGCATTAACTAAGAAATAAATCTAATAATAATAATCATCATCATGTTCTCAATTCTAACTCATGACTTGTCCATGTTACCCTGTTTATCAACCTCAATTATTGTCTTTAAAGAAAGAGTCCATGCAAGGTCCAATTAAATTAATCGATTTGGTCTCAAATAAGTGTGAATTGTCAATTCTAAAGTGTCGAACCAGACATTAATATACAGTTTCATGGATCTGTTCACCTCAGGGTGTTTGTCCTGCCAGAGCGATGCCTTGTGCTAGGAGGAGGCTGCGATCCCTGACTAATACAAGAGGACAAGAGGATTTTCGGTGTTATTTTTTAGACTTTCAGGGGACCGTTTATGCTCTCAGGGCGAAGACGCACGGTCATGCTAATGGATGTAGAGAGGTGATTTGTTTATTTGCATGAACAGGAAGGAGCATGATGACAAGGCAGCTCTCTAGTCTCCTCCACCACCACCACCCACCGCCACCACCACCACTCGTGTTGTTTCCTTGATGAAGATAAGGATTAATTATGGGCGTAAACGACGCAATTACAGGTCCACAAGGTGCCATCAGAATGGAGTAGACATGATGGGTTTTTTAGCTCTACTTGATCACTGTGGAAAATAACAATACAATGCTGATTGATACAAGAGGTATAAGAGATAACTTCCGTTCAACATGGGCTCGATGTGTTCCCTACATGGCCTTGGAACAGTAAACCGTGTTTTCGTGTCCCGGTTTAAGAGTGTGTTGTTTGAAAAAAAAAGTATTTTTATTTTATTTTTTTGTTTTAAATTGATTTTTTTTGTATTTTCAGATTATTTTAATGTGCTAATGTAAAAAAAAAATTAAAAAATTAAAAATATATATTTTAATATATTTTTAAACAAAAAATACTTTAAAAAACAATTATTATAGTAATATCAAGCGAACTCTTCATCATCTTAATGCTGAGCAATGGATAAAACAAAAACATGAAGTAAAATTCATTAATTTATGAGATTAAATATTTGTTTATTTTTACTGTGTAATCTGTGTTTTACTTTAATTATAGATTTAAAAGTGTTTTGATTAATTAATACACATCATACTTTTATTTCAAACTCTCCATGTTAAAAAGAAATATAATTTATTTTTTTTTATATATAAATTTTAACCATAAAAACAATCCTAATATCAAACGCATACTAAAAAAATCCAAACTCCTGAGGAGATAAGAAATATAATTGTGACCACATATCCATTGATTCAACATCTCTGGGTCAGGGCATAGTTGCAAATTGATGATATTTATATATATATAAACAGAGGTTTTAACTTGAGATTTTTAAATAAGAAGAACATTAATATCAGTCGAATTGCAACTCATTAAAGAATGATCATATCTATTAAGATTTTGTCACTGCTTTCTGCTGGACTGTCATCCTAATTAATATTGTTCTAATTAAATACAGTAATATATATATTTATATATAATCTTTTTTTTCTTTTTAATTATTGAGAAGCATGCGTGAGGTTACTTGTGCGATGCGCCGTGCAGCCTTGACTTAATTAAAAGCTCGACTTCCAAAAATGAAAGGTGGGAGATGCGTTCCGTGGAGTCCAGAAACCATCCCAATCCCCAATTAATTCCTGCTATGATGGTTCGGCTACGTTTGATCACACTGATAACAATGTGGTTTGGATACATTGAGTTTTTTTTCTTAGTTATGAGATGATAGTAGATATTCATTGATTTGATTTTTTTATTTTATTTTTAATTTATTAAATAAAAAATTAGATATTTATAAACTAAGTATTTATTATCTACTACTATTTGGTAATTGATAAAAAATTAAAATAGTTAATATATATTTAAAGTGTGAATATATAGATTAAATGATAAACATTATTCGTATTATATTGTATTAAAAAAATCTAAATATTCTATAAATATATTTAAATAACATGAATATATATATTTCGGGTTAGGTTTGGGCAGTTTTTAAATTGAGTTTGACAATATTATACCTTACTTATTATCCATTGAGTCCAAAAAACTCGTATTTATTTAGATCGGGTTAGCAGCCTTCAGATTAAATTTTCAACCCCTAGTTATAACCTGATTCTTAAAATGTTTTTATGCTTCCATGTATTTTTTTATGATTTTAAATTTTTTAATGTAAAAAATTTTAAAAAATATATGAAAAGAATGCTTTTAAAAAGTATTTTCTATCACAATATTAAACAAATGTGAAAGAGTTGAGTGTTTTATGTTTGTTTGAAAAAATATTTAAAAAAATAAAAAACAAAATTGATAAAAACCTCACCAAGGAAAGATACAATCAAGAATGATTATTTTGTATTGGGTTCAATTTTTATAAAAAAAATTAACTAAATTAATTATTTTTAAAAATTAAAATCGATCAATTTCAATTCAATTATTTTAAGACAAACAGACCTTTAGTTCATAGTGTTGATTTTAATATATCTTTCGAAGCCTCCTGACTTGGGTACCACATTTTTCTTTTAATTTTTGTTTATTTATTATCAAAATCTCTTCTTCTTCTTTTTTCCCTGATTTGAGAATAAAATCATTAAGCTGAGGTTCTCCACAAAATTATAAATATTTTTTTTTAAGTTCTAGTTTGGTTTGGTTATTTTGGGTTTGATTTTGTATTTTAGATTGACTTGATTTTTTCTAGTTTGGCTTGGTTTTTTTTTTCCCGGTTTGGCTTGATTTTTTTGGTTTTTTGGGTTTGGGTTCAATTTAGTTTTTTTGGTTTCAAGTTTATAAAACCGAATCGGTCGGTTTTTTAAAAATTCTAATCAATTTTTTTCACAGTTCTATTTTTTTGATTTTTTTTTTGTTTTTTCGGTTTAATTGGTTTTTTAATTTTTTTTCTCACTCCTAGGTACAACGTATAAAATTGTGACATATTTGATTTTAGGAGAGATGAGAGAGGACAAAAGAAAAGAAAAGAAAAGAAAAATGAGACTATACAAAAGAATCTTATATTGTATTGTATATGTTAGACATCTTAAACTTTCCAATCATATATGATAGGCCTAGTAATGAATCTAAATGAAAGAGAATTATGTGTTTAAAGTTGTGACTGAAATATGTCAAGAATGTATAAAAATTAAATATTTGAGCTACATGAAGAAATCTTATCATGAAAACTTTGTTTTTACTATTCTATTTTATTTATTTATGAATAATTATTTTTAATTTTGGTTTGTTCTAGCTTATTATACATTATTTAAGAGTTTATTTTATTATTAGACCATGTTAGTTGATTACTAGTCTAGACCCTTTAGATTGTAATCCAAAAAGGGGTCATTATATTTAGTTAGATGAGATTATATTTTTTAATTAGAAAAAATATTGAAAAAATATTTTTTTAATTTTTAAAAATTATTTTTAATGTTAGTTTATTAAAATAATAATAAAATATCAAAACAATATTGATTTAAAATAAAAAAAATCAACTTGTTTTTTAAAATACTTTCGAAAATATTTTAAAGTAAGCAACTCCTATCAATAACTTGTAATGAATCAAGAGCTCTTAATTTTCTGTAGCTGCGTTGCTTGCCGACTGCAGCAAGAAATGTGTTCTTCTTTGCGGTACTAATTGCTTTCTTAGGTAAAAGCCATGGCGAGTTCCTTCTCATGCCTCCCACCACTATCCTCGTAGCGTCCTCGTGCAAGCACTTGTCGTGAAGCTATTCATTAAAAATAGAGTGATGCAGTTTTATCACTTAAATGTAACTGTTTATGATCTATCGCGTTTGTGTTTTAAAAAATTAATTTTGATATCAATGTAATAAAATAATTTTTTTAAAAAAAATTAAAATGAAAAAAAATAATTTTTTAGATTTTAAAAAAATACTTTTAAAACACTAAAACAAATAGAGTTTTACAAAATTCAATTAAAAAAATATAAAAACTATTTTACAAAAATTACATTTCAAATTCAATTTTTTAATAACTCCATGATATAAAATATAATTTAATATATTACCAAACAACTAAATTTTATACCATAAACACAAAAACTATAACAAAACAAACGGACCCAAGTGTTGATGTTAATATATATTTCGAAGCCGCTTGACTTGGGCACCACCCTTTTCTTCTAATTTTTGTTTATTTATTATCAAAATCTCTTCTTTTTTTCGCCCTGATTTGAGAATATCAATCATTAACCTGAGGTTGTCCACAAAATTATAAATATTTTTTTTAGTTAAAAATATATTAACGTCTAATTCTATAATCTATCAAATAAATCGAAGTGATCATTCTGTATAAATATTATTTTCTACACAGATAACCATCCATATTTTATGCTCTAAACAGCAAAAACTGTGGCAAATCAGGGATCATTACCAGAACCTCAGAAATCACAAACACAGAGGTGAGGGAAACAAATAAAAATCACGCAATTTCCATTAGCCCCATCAGCTGCATAGAGGCAAATCAGGGTTCAGATTCACCACACTGCTTACTGTTTATATATTAACATCTCTCAAGATCAATTATGGTCATCATTCCCACGTTAGTAAAATAATCTTTGCTTTAAGATTTTAATTTGTATTTATTCGCCTGATTATAAATATTATTGTCTAGCTCTCACATTTTGTCAACTTAGCATAGTCATTTCATCACACGTATATTATTTGGCTCATATACTGAGAGCTCAAACTAGCACGACGGAGGAAAGGGAAACATCCACAGAAGAATTTCCAATAGCTGGCAATGCATCTGGCAAGTAAGATCTTACAGCCGAGACTTTGCTTGGTCCACCGGAGAACTCTGCAACAAAACAGAGCAAACATCATTTGAGATCCAGTATTGATTCGCAAGTACAGCCATGCAATCAGCTAAAAATGTTGTAGTTGGTAAGCAAATGGGCACTTGCTTCATTGAGCCACGACACAGCTGACTTGTCGAGAGCAATGTATAGTCGTGTAAAAGATCCATCGAGAATACAAACTTGTTGCATGGTTTTTATTTGTTTCAGTTAATAAAAAGAAGTCTGCTTCTGAACTGGCGGGTATGGTTTCAGAAATGTTGGGAGAGAAATATGTTATAATTCAGGTATAACTCATCGGGCATGAAGGTGTTTCTACGGTTGAGCAATGATCTTACTTGAGTTTTGATTATTTCTATATCAACCGTCTGAACGGTTTATGCTGCTTTGCATGTTTTCTTTCGATGTACAAACTTATTTCCTTTTTGTTGACCTTCTAGGTCCTTTGTAATACTTGGGGTATACCTCTCGTATCATATACTTTTTTGGATTTATACAACTTAACTTTTATTCCAAAAAAGAAAGAAAAAAAAAGTGTTTCTACAGCATAAGTTCTCAGCAACGAGTCCTAGGCAATCTTAAGGGCAAAACTGATGATGAACCAATGCATGATATGTTATGATTCATGTACTCCTCGTACTTTCTAATCATGTAATATGCATTTTTCAAAAATTCAGGTCTCTCACCAGAGGAGCACCCTTTGCAGCTCGTTCAGACAAGAAGGCACAGGGCTTAAAGAATTCTCCATATGTCTTTGACCATTCCTCCAATCTTGAATAAATGTACTTGGATCCAAGAGAATCAGCCCAGAACATAATACCCCCCCTGATCCAAATAAAACAAGTTGATTAAAGCAAGAGCCTAGAATGTGGAAAGAAACCCTTTCACTCTGTGAAAACTAAACCTGTAAGGTGGAAAACCCATTCCCATTAGAGACGAAATGTCAAGGTCTGCAGCTTTGACTGCAATTCCTTCGGCAAAGACTCGACAGGCTTCATTCACCACTGGGAAAAATATCATCTCTACAATGTCCTTCTCTAGCAATTTTGCAAGCTGTAACAAAGAGATTAATGACCCAGAATGAACAAGAGATCGATCCACGAGCATATGCTTTTTGTTATTTGAGGTTAGGATCCATAAAGGTGGAACGAGAACAACACCTAAAACTACAAGCAGGAGGCGAGAAAAAGGAGAGATAATACCTTGGGGTCAATGGCAACACCAGAAATGTTTCTTGCTTTCTCAATGTATTTCCTTAATTCAGGATCTGGCTTAGCTTTACGCCTATCATCATACAAATAGAATCCTTTGCGAGTAGTTTCACCTGTAATTTACATGGTAATTATGGAATTGCTTCAGAGACAAACAGTCATTAAGAAAATCCTATTAAAAAGTCAAATCATGCTTCTAAGCTTCTGCAGCTAAAGTTTTACATTCTATTCATGTTTCATCTGGAGGAAACTAATTGATTAACCAGGTAGGAAACATACCAGCTCTCTTATCCTCTTGCATTAGTGGGATAAGCATTGATTTATAGGTTCTCTCAGGGAAATTCACAACAAATTGCGTGCCAGTTGCAATTGCAACGCCAAACCCAACCAGGTCAACCAACCTGCATGAACAAGTGAAAGAATTGGAGCTCAAAATGTGAAAAATTATAAATTATACATTTTATGAAGCAATACCAAGATGAACTGAAATATATTTTCTCCAGCAACAAGGGAAAAATGGTTACATTTTCTCAACAAATTAGTTACCTGAAAGGGCCCATTGGCATTCCAAATTTGGTGATAACCTTATCGATCTGATAAAGATCTGCTCCATGTTCAACAAGTAAAAGAGCAGCTTGGGTGTATGGAAAGAACATCCTGTTGACAGCAAAGCCAGTGCAATTTCCAACCACAACTGGAGTCTTCCTGATTTTCTTCCCAACATCTAGCAAATCCACAATTACCTGAGGAGACGTCTGCTTGGTACGAACAATTTCCAAAAGTGGCATAACATGAGCCGGACTGAATCAGAAGCACAAAGGATTGGTTAAGCCAAAAACAAACGGTCAGAACACAGTTCATTAACAAATCATAGAAGATAGCTCTACACCAGATATTACCTAAAGAAATGGGCTCCAATAATCCTATCTTGTGACTTGGTCTGCTTTCCAATCAAGTTCAAGTCAATAGTGGAGGTGTTACTGGCAAGTATACAATGAGGTGGGCAATATTTTTCTAGATCAGAAAAAATTTGTTGCTTCAAAGAAACATTTTCAATCACAGCCTGTGTCAAGCATCAAGAACAAATAATCAAAATAAAGTTGTTTAATTTCAGGATATAAAATTCAATGGCACCAAAAGAGAGTTAAATCAAATGAACAAGTATCAAATGAACAAGTATACCTCTATGACCATGTCCACGTCTTTAAAACTTTCATAATCAAGGGCGCCCTTGAGAAGAGACATGGTTTTTTCAAACTTTTCTTGTGTCATTCTTCCTTTCTTGACACGACTTTGGAGATTGGCTGCATGAAAAAAGAATAGCTTGTCACAACCATAAAACTTCATTAAGTAAAACCAAAGGAGAGCTAGGTTACAAGATGACAAAATTAAAAGCTGATCTCAAACCCCACCTCTGACTCTACCAATTCCAGCCTGCAAGAATTGGTTATTTACTTCTTTCAGGATCACTGGATAATTACTGAGAACTAATGCCGTTGCTATCCCTGAACCCATCAATCCTCCACCAAGCACAGCAACCTTCTTCACTCGTCTAGGTACCAAGCCCAGATCAGTAATTCCTGGAACCTGTTCAAAATCAAGAGCTGCTCAAGATTTTGAAGTGAAAGCATGTGAAGTGTTAAAGTGCCCAGACCAAACTTGAACAACAGACAAATATCTTCCACAAATTCAGATTCCAGAGTCACATTCCGTGTATTGAGAGCTCTAAAAATTCAATTGCACCAATTTCTTTTCACATCAATTCTTGAGAAAACTAACTTTGGTGCACACTCAAAGAAAGAACTTATTAACAAGAAACAAAACCCCTCTATTGAAACTCATGGCTTCAATCAGAATGAATGAACCTACTTGTTTACTTCAAGGATTAAAAAGAGCATCCACAAAACACTTTACAACAAGATGACTTAGCAAACTTGACCGTGTACATCTTGCTAGAATATCAATGGTGGCAAAACCATATTAATATAGCTGGTAGAAGCCATATTATATCTACTGAAAATTGCAGATGAATAACCAACAATTCCACGAGTAAAATTGCACTAGCACCTTGGTTGTTCCTCGCTGAGCAAAGAAGACGTGGATCAAGCTCTTGCAGGTGTCAGAATGCAAAAGTTCATGGAAACTTTCAAGCTCCTGCCAACATCAGACAACTTATCGCACGGTTTAACTTGCTATAATTAGAGGAAAAAGAAAAAAAAATGAGGACCGGTAAGGGACCTTGTAGAGTCCATCACGTGGACCAGAAACTATGCCGTGTTCAACAACATCAATGCAAACTATAGGATGTGTGAGATTGGGGGCTCGTTTCCGGACTTGTTCTCTTGCAAACTTGAATATTTCCCTTGCCTCACCAAGGGAATCTAATTTTTCGGTCTTGTAAAGACTAGCAACCCACGGTCTCCTACGCTCCAAGATATCCAGGGCCCACTGACGTGCAGTGCTTACCAACTCATTTGGTGAAACAACAGCATCCACAAGACCCAGAGCATGAGCTTCCTCACCTTTAACTGGTTTTGATGTCTATGAGCAGGGAGGGGAGGGGAGGATTAGTTAGATATTATACAGTTGTGAAACTATAGAAATCACATGGATCAAGCAACTAGAAGACCTAGCTACAACATACCAGCATCATTTCAAGGGCCTTTGAGATACCCACAAGACGTGGAAGTCTCTGTGTTCCTGAGCCAATCAGATACATGAGATTGGAAGTAAGAAAAGAAATCCCTTTTTTGAGGAAAATGAGTCCAATCAATAACCATTGTGAAATCCAAGAAGTATACTGTATCTTTCTTAAAGGAAGAATTGACAGCAAATAGGCAAACACTAGTTCATTTGCTCTACTCCGTCGCAGGCCAAACCACTTTTAAAAAAATATAAAATAAATAAAAAACATTATGAGCGCAAGGATTTTTTTTGCAATGCTATTTTAAACCCGTGCAAGAAGATCAATCTTTTAAAGCCCTTAACTTAGATCTTTGCCTATCGCAAGCTTCCAATTAAACTATATAAGAACAAATTCGATGCAAATTGGTTTATTTAATAGGTTTAAAGGAAACTTGGATGACCCTTTTTTATTTTTAAAAAATAATGTTAAACAATAAAATCAGGAAAAAAAAACAATAAGGCAAAAAATAAAAGATGACGTCACACCAAGTAAACTTTTCAAACCTGTAATCCAGGTTATTAGATCAGAAATACCACACATGGAAAAGCAGTGAAACTCAATTCCTAGCAAATCTAACCTTGAATGATGAATCATTACTATTATAATTATAATTATAATTATTGTTATTATTATTATTATCATTACTACTACTATCACTATTAATATTATTATCAATAAGTAATATTTTCATCATCATTATTATTAGTATTATTATCGTGATCGCTATCACTATCATTATTACCATCATCATCATCATCATCATCATCATTATTGTTAATAATATTGTTATAACTATTATCATTACTACCACCACTAATATTACCATTTTTTTTTCTTATCACTATAATCATTATTATTATTACAGTTATGACCACCACTACTATTATTATAACAAACTATTACTATTACTATTATTATTGTTAATCATATTATTATTAGTATCATTATTATTGTTATAATTATTAACAGTATTATTAGCACCACCATTATTATTATTATTATTGCCACGACTATTATCACATTACAACCAATATTATTATTATTAGCCCTATTAGCATTGTTACTATTCATTATCATTACTACTATAAATAATTATTGCTATCACTATCACTACAACCATCATAATAAAATATTATTATTATTATTATTATTATTATCACCACTATTATCACTATTATTATCACAATTAGTAATATTATTACTATCATTATCATTATTACAATCCTACTAATATTATCATTTGTTATTATTATTACTATCACTATTATTATTACCATTGCCATTACTATTAATAGTGTTATTACTATTACTATCACAGTTATCATCATCATCACAATTATTATTATCATTGCAACTATTATTGTTATAAAAAACTACGTACTACTACTATTATTATTATCAGCGTTATTATTGGTTTCATCGTTTCTATTACTATTAATAATAATAATAATAATAAAATATTATTATTACCACCATTATTAACATTATCATCACTATTAGTAGTATTATTAATAATATTGTAAGAATTATTATCATTGTTGTTGTTATTACAACTACTACAATTACCATTATTGTTGTTGTTATTGGAATAACGAAAACCGTAAACTTGATTTGAAGGATAAAATTAAAAACCACAAAAACTTTGATAAAAGGGCAAAGAAAACAAATAAGAAATCAAAAGAAAAGAACCAAACTGAAATAAATATTATTACTATTGAAAAAAAAATCATAAATTTGATTTGAATGATAAAATTAAAAACTATAAAAAAAAGAGTCAAGGATAAAAATAAAAAATCAAAAGTAAAAGGACCGAATAAAAAAATATCATCTACACAAATTAGAATTGAATGACTAAATTGAAAATAAATAAAACTTTAACAAAAAAAGAAATGACTGAAATAAAAAAAAAAAAAATCAAAACTGAAGGATGGATTCTGAAACACCAACAAAAATCAGGGACGAATTTAGTTTTATAGGGGTAGGAGAGAGAGATGATAATTAAAAAAAACAGAGAGAAAGGGTCACCGACGATAAACAAACAATAGCTTTTTCAACAAAAAAATAATAATTAAATGGTAAATTACTTTATCACCCCTAACAAACCCAACAATTACAAAAAAGAAAAAAACAATATGAAAATACAAGTATACCCCTTATGACAATGGCTTAAAATTTTTTCAACTTCAAGGTTAAATTTGTAATTTTATTGTATATCAAAATGTGAAATGCCTGAAAAGACCTTTGACTAGAGTTAAATGATTTTTTACTTTTAAAAATAGCAAAGTCATTTTGCCGTGCATAAACATGATAAAAAGACAATAAAACCCCTGAACAAATTTACAAACCATTTTACCCCTAAAAAGGCAACATTCTAAGAGTTTTTTCAAGGGCAAGATCATCATTTTATTATTACAATCCACAATAAACAAAGGCATATCTACAATGAACGCATTTTAGCTTTTCTTTTAATTAAAACAATTACAATAAACACCAAAGAATGCAACCATTATTCCTATAATCTTAATTAAAGGATATGAGGAGTTTCATCCTTCAATTTTGCGTTTACAACTGTTAATCAGCAAGTTCTTTAACAGGTTTTACTCACTTAGAATGATAAAAGATGAGCTAAATCTAAAAGATGAGCTAAATGAGCTGCTTGTACACAAACCCTCTTCTTTTTTTTTTGCATATTTAACGACAAAATATAAATGACAAGTCTATGATGTAAGAGAGAAAATTTCTGATTTAGTTTTTGTGAATAGTCATTAGGCTCTCATATCATGACCATGGAAATCATTTTTTGGGTCATTTGCCTCAACAAGATGGAAACCAAACACTGTCCCTTCCAATGAGAATATCATATCACGAGCCGCATTATCTCAATTTCATGGCTACCATGTCTTCACACACCATATCATCTTAACTGATTTTCACCTTGTCCTCCATCAAAACTACTTCTCACTCTCGAAATCATCACTGATTTATCACTATTTGTCTAGAAAGTAAATGATTTCAACATTCGAATTTCCCTACTACATGTTGTCTTTAAACACCTGCTATTAGATTTTACAAGAATGAACATCCTCATGCTGAAATTTATCATTCAACTTTTGAAATTCACCAAGGTGTCATGTCATGCAGATTTTACAACTTTCAAAAGCAATTACTCACTCTATATACTCATCAATTCTAATTTAGTGGGCACTATGCTTTACTATCCCTTCCACCTGATACATTACCAATGCAAGAAAAAAAAAGGTCATCTATAGATTTTCCTTACCAGTTACCATCTTGATCAAAATAACCAAATTGCAAACCACCAACCATTACAGGAAAGTGCAAACGACAATGCAGAAATTTTAATTTTATTGAAATTACAAAGAGCACATTGAGATGTTAGAAACAGAAAAAGGCTGTCATTCTGGGGACCTTCAAAAAACAAGAAATGTAAACATCTCGCTGACATACCTCCAAAACCAGGAATTATGCCAAGTTGAAGTTCAGGTAGGCCTAATTGAGCAGTAGAGGTTGAGATACGTGCATGGCATGCCTGACATATCAAGCATATTAGATAATCTAAAGAAATCAATTATAAAGTGATACAATTAAGAATATATAGCAAGACATACCATTGCAACCTCTAGTCCCCCACCTAAGGCAAGGCCATCAATTGCAGCAACCGAAGGCTTTTTTGCAGCTGGAAAGCAAAGCAACTATTCAAATAGCTGAAATATGTCGATGAAACTTCTGTTGAGGACATTTAAGCCATCAGGAATGAAGAAGGATAAACAAAAGAGTACCTTCTACAGTATCACTGAGAACCTCCACAGATATAAAACCAGGCTTTGGTTCACTCGCTGAGAAAACATAACGGGGACTTTATTGGAGTTACAGGTAAGAATATCTTGAGCATGAGAAATATAAAATACTGAACATACATTTTCCCCCTTGAACTCCTCCAAATGAAGAAATATCAAAGCCACCAGAGAACTTGCCCTTTGCACCTGCATCATTAACATGAGATGTTAGCTTGGCATCTCACATTCTCATTCAGTTCTGATGCTTGGAGATGTCATGCAAACTCCTTGAAATTTTTATGAATGATCTCTAAATATTTAAATAGTTACCTGTAATAACAATCGCCTTCACATCATCTCTTCTTAAAGCTTGCTCGAAACTGTCCTTCAAGCTGTACAGCACTGGACAGAAAGCAATAGGGATAAGTTCCATATTTGATCACTATCATTGAAGAACATCGTTTAATTGAAAAATAAGTAACTGAAACATCAAGCAAGTCTATATTATGCGAATTGTATCACAAATTTGAGTAGAATAAGAATACACCTGAACCCGAAAGGAAATTTCAAATGCTTCCGATCATTAGCTTAAATCAGAACCAAGTTAACAGGCTTGTAGCGTTACACATATCACGTAAATATTTTTCAAAGTGAGATAATACGCCTCGAGGATAGTCTCCTAATTCTTTGAAAAAACAATCATAACACCAAGATTAAGATGATAGAGGCCCTTTACCCCATAAAAGATGCAGCATGCCATCCTAAATTGTCAAATTACACACCAACTTGTTAAAATTATCTTTTATTTATCCTGGTAAACAGAAGTTAAAATGTGAAATGATAAATCAAATGGACCAAGTAGTAAACAGAATCCAGTTTCCTGAAACAAAAACAACCACCAATTCATAAAAAAAAAAAAAAAAATCTTAATCCTACACATAAAAATTAGCCACCCACCACCCAATCATAAAACAAGAAATCAAGCTTGAATATCAAAAGGGTCCACATAAAACGAACTAATATACAAGATCTAATTTAATTCGAACCAAATAAAGAAAAAAACAGAAGAGCGAGTGATACCGTCAAAAGAAAGCGAATTGACAGGAGGATTGATGATGGTGATTAAAGCCACCCCATCAGCTCCAACTTCAATTGTGGTTCTTCCCTTAGTCCTGCTTCCTTCCATTTTCTCTTTCTGAGATCTTCTCAATCTTGTTTTCTCTTTTCCTGTGAGTCTCAACGAGGTTGTGTCGTGTCTTAACACAGAGAGAGCGACGGTTTCAAGTTTAGAAAGAAACAAATAGCAAGCGGGCAATCATGTTTTTTGTTGCGTCTATCCAAACTCCAATCCCTTAAGCTTCACTCGCGTTTCTTTAGGCAGTGAACGTCCCTGTCCAGTTATTATTATTTTTTATTTTTGTCATCCTTATATAAATTAGTCAAGCCACGTGTGATAATACCATTAGAAAAACACCAGTGGAATCCACGGCTGAACGTGCTTACACGCGCTATACTTGCGCGTCATGGAAATGGAGAGCTGGCTACTATTTCTTTAATGTTATTTTCATTCTCGAAGTTCTAAATATCCTAACGATCGTGTTTCGGTGATGGCATGCCACGAATGCAGCCAGATTGGATATTCTATTTTTATTTTATTTCTTGCTGCTACGGATATATATATACTTCCAGAAAAAAAAAACAAAAAGAAATTTGAAATATAGCAAAGCAATCGTGTCAGCTGGTTATTGATCATTTCTTATATATATATATATATATATAGGAAGCAATATTCCAGAGATGATTGGATTTGGATATGGCTGGAGGTCGTCGATGATTCCGAAGCTCACGCATTTCTATGCCATTTGCTTTGATTTGTGCAGGCACTTGACCCGGCCTTAAAATCGGCCATTCTTTTGTTGTCGTTTACAACTATTTCGATTTACCCATACATATTTTATTTATTTTACTTGTCATTTGACCCATACTCTACACCGATTCATAATTTTAAAAAAAAATTAAATATATAAATTATTTTGATATATATTTTTACATAAAAAATTATAAATATAAATTAAAAAGTTTATCTAAACATCTATGTATTATATCAAAAAAATCATTAACAATAACTAAAAGAAAAATTAAATAAATTAAGAAATATATATAAATTAAGATATTTGATCGCATAAAATAAGATATTTATTCGTTGATGTCCACCAAACTTATTTATTAAAATAAATAAAAGACAATAAAAACACATGTGAAACCAAGTGAATAAAATAAAATGAAAACAAAAAATATGGCCGAACATATTACAAATATTATTCAAAATAATTGTTTTCTTACAAAATAAAAATTATCTATATAAAATAAAATAAAGAATAAAATAAAAAAACCTATAAAAATTAAATACAAAGCAAATCATTTTTTAAAAAAAAAACTTTTATCAAAAAAAGGCTTGCAAAACATATGGTCTAGGTAATTAGACCGAGATAAATAAATAGAAAAGAAATTGAAAGTAAACACAAAACCAGATTCTTTTAAAAAAATAATAATGTAGAATAATAAAATCATAAAAGAAAATGATGAAAAAAGAATTTCTAACATATTAACTCTTAAAACTTGTGATTCATGTCATTAGATCGGAAGCATGACAAGTGAAAAAACTATAAAGCTCAATCCTAAACAAATCAAACACTGACAAATGTAATAGGAAAAAAACGAACCACATAAAAAATTGTAATTAAAAGAATGAGGGTGAAAACTAAAATAAAAAAAATAAATTTAAGGGCATAAAAAAAAAATTTAAATTGAAGGGTTAAATTGAAAAAAAGAAAACTTTAACAAAAGGAAAAAAGAAATAAAAAGAATAAGAGCTAAATTGAAAAAAGTAAGACAACATAGACTTTGATTGAATGATGAAATTGAAAACCAATAAAACTTTAACAAAAAAACCCAAGGGTGAAAATGAAAAATCAAAAGAATAAGGAACGAATTGGAAAAAAATATATATGACAAATTGTAATTTAAGGACTAATTGAAAACATAAAAAACTTTTCTAAAAGGGCCAATGACGAAAATAAGCAATAAAAAACATAAGGATTAAAAAAAAAAAGGACATACACGTGCTTTCTTTGGAAGAGAGAGAAAAAAGAAAGAAAAAACGATTACTGATGATAAACCATCTATCACCCATTGTTACACGCCACACCAAGAGGAAGAGGACGTAGGGGTGCTTTTAAGGACACAATGAAAGGTAGGATTTGGATATCGGGTGGTGTTGCATGTGCCGACCAAAAGGCATGGACACCACCCACGCACCAACAACTTTCCCGAATTAAAAATTAAAAAGCCAATGTAAAATTACTAAAATGCCCTCATTACCCTGAAAATAAAAGATAAACCAATGTGAAAGGACCAAAACATCCCTACATGCATAACTTATCGTTTGTCTTTTCTAAGGAAAAACATATATTTTAATTGTAGCCCAAGAAGGGGAAAAAACCAAAAAATCTCTGAGTCAATAGCTCAAGTATTTTTTTTTAACCTTGGGGGGTAAATAAGTATTTTTATTGTTTTAAAGTTTGTGAAAAGACAAAAAAAACCCCTTCATCAATAGTTCTAAATTTTTTTGACCTTTGTGGTAGAAGAGTATTTTTATTGTAAATTTTTTTTGAAAAAAACTATCATACCCCCGTTCAATATTTTAATAACCCATATGCATATGAAAAGGACCAAAATACCCCCATAACTAAAGCTTTTATTTTTTTCAACTAAAGGGAAAAATGATAATTTCACTATAACAATCCACAGTATAATGTGTCTATGACTATAGTAAAAAACTCACGCCCTATAATTTTCTACTTAATTTGATTTTGATTTTTATTTTTTAGAACAATTTTCTAGTATTAAAATTAATGATTCTCAACTCGATGAATATCAATTCGATGGATGTTAAATAAGATATGGATATTCTCCAAGTAACCTAAAACTTGATCTAAACATTACTCGAGATATGCACGTTTATATCATACACATATATTATGAACAAAACTAAAAGGTTTGGGGTAAATTCATGGTGTTTTGTACTATTCATCAAGACATAAAACAAAGTGGATTGCACTATAAAACACAACACATTTTTTATACCTGAAATTCCTTTTAATCCCTTTTTTTTTTTTTTTTACTTTCACGTATTTAGTTCATGTAGTTTTGGTGTTTATATTTCAATTCTCAATCTCTATTTTCATCACGTTTTAGTTCATAAATTATGAGAAATTCATAAAAAAAAGAAAGAGGAGAGAGAAAGAATTTGGTCAACCACCTTCCAACAAATGATCTTGGTGTTTTTTTAGAAAATTATGTTCAATGAAGGTGGTTTTGCTCTGTAACCATGAAAATATATATATATATTAGAGCTCGTAAAGTTTTTTAGGTTTGATTTTATTTTCAGTTTTTAGAGTGATTGGAGAAGGGTGTTCTTAGGTTGGAAAATGGGATGTTAAATTTTTAAGGATTTTTTTGGGTATTTTCATGTCAAAATAAGTTAAAAATCTAGTGTTAGGGCTTTGAAATTTCGACCCTAATTTTCAAGCCACTAAAGATGGTCGTTGTTGTAGCAGATGATTGGTCATCAATTATAATTTTTCATGTTGAAAGGATGATGACTTGTGCCCTCGAATTTTTTTTTTTAAATAAAAAAGCTAGGCATGCAAGCTTGGCTTTCTAAAACATGTAGGTTTTCCTTTTTAGAGGCTAGGCGAGCGGGGCTAGCTTCCTTGGATAGAAACACCTTTTTATTTAAAATAATTTCTATTTAAATTAATAATTATAATGTTATTTAAAAAATCATCTGATTATGCCATATAAGCATAATATGTAACAAGTTGTTGCATGGGACATCTCAACGAACTATATGTAAAACAGGTAAAAATAGAAAAATTAGTCGTCATCTAATTTTATGGTAACTAGAAACCTTAACTAGTCTTTAAAGATTTCTGCAAAAAAGGTTGGTTATCTAAGGTAAGTTGTTTTGTGTTTGTTTTTAATGATAAAAAATATCTATTGTGCATGTATGCTAAGATTTGCCTAAACTGATATATATGTTTTGGTTATTTAAGGTACGATACTACTAAGATCTAGGGATGTGATTTGGGACATGGGCTTGGTAATAAGACACACTCCTTACTTTTTGAACAAGGGCACTGGACCTAGAAGGATGGTTATTATTAATTAACTTTGATCCATCGTTTTTGTTATATTCAAATTGGACCGGAAGGCCACCTTATACTTTTAATGGGCTTATGTATGGTCATGTTGGTCCAGCCTAAAATTATTTATCATGTCAAAAGTAAGAACATAAAATAGAACCATAAATGTAGGATCAATTTGATTACTCTCAAGGCAACATCTAAGAAAAAACCTTATTAGAATTTACATTAACTAAACCAATTTTAAGTTACAAGAAGTGTTTCAACTGTATAAGATTAAGGAAAATAAAAGTACATGAAAACTTGGTAGTCATATACAAAGTCAACTCGTTTACCTTTAATATAACTTCTAAAAAATACTAATTAGGATTTATGATTCTTAAACTGATTTAAGTTAGGAGAAAAATACAAATACACAAGGCAATAAATATACAAATACATGTTACATCAATATTTACAATACAAATTTGATTACCCTTAGTGCAACATTCAAGTTACTCGGCAAACCTAAGTAGAATTTATAACTCTTAGGCAAACTTTGAGTTAGAGAAAGAAAATTTTATTGACATGTCCAAATCAAAAGCAACAAGAACAAATTCACACATGGATAATTGACCATATATGAGAAAATATAAATTCACACATAGAAAATTAACCGCATATAGGCAAATACATAAATCAACAAAACATCCAATGAATCATTTAAAACAAATACATCAATATGTTGGGTTTGAAATTGACCTTTAGGAGTCATTAGAGATGTCTAGAAGGTACTGGAACTAGCGCGTTGAAGGTGTTATACTAGTGTTACGTGTACTTCATGCTCCACTACTAAAATCTATAAAAATGTATAATCGACTTGGTTTTTAGGTGGAAAACAACAATGATTGTTGCTAAGGTGTTTTAAGTACAATTTATGCTATTTTTAGGCAGATCTAATGGCTTGAGGACTTATTAGTCTTAATAGGTTTTGAGTTAAAAAGGGTTATGATTTTAGGTTTTTCTAGAGGGGAAGGAAATTGTGATTTCGACTATTTGATGGTCGCTGGGTTCTAGACATGCATGCTTGACACTATTATTATGTGTCAAGATAAAAAGGTTGTGGTTTCAACTATTATGAAGGAGATGAAACTATAAGGTTGTTGCTAGTTTGAACGAAGATGGAGGTGGAGAACAAGGTAGCAATAAAGCTATCTCTAATGAAGATGGAGGTTGTCGATGACTAAGGTTTGGCTTGGTGAGAGATGATGGGCACTGAATTATGACAATGTCAATGACCTATTACATCCAGCCATTAAGCAAACATTGAACTCAAGAAAAAGTAATAATTAAAGTAGAATTTTACACGTGAGAAATAAACAACAGGGGAGCAATTAAACAACTAGTAAAGAATAAAGCCACGTGTATAGTTTGTTGTATTAGATGTTTGTTAATAACTATCATAGTTGGTTAGGCAGTTAAAGGTTGCAAGTTGTATATAAATACTGGTTTAGGAAATGTGAGCAGTAAGGAAATAAAAATCATTATTTTTATAGTTAATTATGATATGCCTCTTTTATCTCAATTTTCTTCTTTTCTCATCCTCAATCTTCTTCTTAAATCATTAATGTTAAGGAGTAAGCTTAATAATTTGGTAATAGATAATCAATTCATGGCTAAAATATTAGAGAATAACAGGATCAAGAATTTGAAGGAACACAATAGAAATGTGGATTAGCAAATACAACACTTACATGAGAAATTATATGCAATGACAAAGGATCAAACATAAGAAAAAAAATGATCAATTGAACTCAAAATTAAATTCTATCATAACTTTATTTAAGGTATCATCAAGAATAATGGAGGTTTGATAGAAAGGGAAGAGTTAACACATATATTGATGGAACTCTTCCTTATTATATAAATAATCAAAAGAGAAGAGGTATACGAGGTTAGGAAATCCAAATGGGAAGTTACAATGTAACCTTGTCTAATTTAGAATTGTCAAGCTATAATGGAGAGAATCCAAAGGGTTGACTCAAGAAATGTAGGAAATTCTTTAAGCTAAATTTCATTCTATATCAATAATAGGCGTAAATAGCTTTCTTATACGTGGAACACAATGAAGAGGTGTGGTATAAAGGATTTTTATTAGGATGGGAAGATCTAACTGGTTAAGAAGAATTCAGTAAATAACTTTGTATGAGATTTGATAATAGAAAGATGTGATGAAGGGACTCAACAAACTAGTGCAAGATAAAAATATGGAGAAATATGTGGAGAAATTCTTCGAATTAAAGTCCCTTATGAATGCTTTGAATCTAACATTACCTAAAGCTTATTAAATTTCAAGTTTTCTTAGTGGATTGAAGAATGATGTAAGACCTATGCTTAAAATTATAAAACTTGGTACACTGATGCAAGTTTTTGAGCAGGCAAAATGGCAAGATGAATCAAATTATACAGTAGTAAAAAGGGCTAAGCTAGTGCTACCAAGACCAAATTGTTTTTTTAGAACAAGAGGAGCATCATATAATATGCTAACAAAAGCTTTTATTCCTTTTAAGGTAGATTCCAAAGTAGGACTAAAACACATTGAGACTTTATATGAACAAAGAAGGTGTTTGGGCCAATGTTTTAAATATAGAGATAAGTTTGTACCTAGGCATCAATGTAATGTGAAGGGAACTCATATAATGGATGTGTTAAAAGATGAAAAAAATGAATTCTTGAAAATAACAAAATGAGAGAGCAATGAGATTATGAGGTTAGATGAGAAAATAAATGAACATAGGTTATTATTGAATGCATTAGTTAGTAATTATGCCCATAACACCAATAGGATAAAAGGTTGTTGTTAGGAAAATAATTTAATTATTCTCATAGACAATGAAAGCATATATAATTTCATAGATGTTGTAGTGGTTAAGGATATTAAAGCTACTATAGTTAAGACTACTGCGTTGGCAATAACAATAGCAAATGAAAGTGTTATAAGATGTGATTCTCATTATCTAAAGCTAACTTGGTTAATGCATGTCATGAATTCCAAACTGATTTAAGGGTATTGAAACTAGGGAGGTGTAATTCTCATTATCCAAAGCTAACTTGGTTGTTCTTGGTATGGATTGGTTAAAAGTGTACTCTCCAATCTTGTTTGATTTTATCAAGATGAAATTATCATATATATATATATATAAAAGAATGATAGAATTAAAAGGAATGATTGAAGTTGCTGAGTTACAAATGATTAGAGCTACCAAGCTACACAAAAGTTTAAAAGAGGCAGTTTGTGGGTTTATAAGTCAGTTCTTTTCAATAGAAAAGGTTAATGAACCAACAATAGCTAAATAAGATGAAGAAGTGAAGACTTTTTTAGAAGAATTTGAGGAAACGTTTGCAAAATCTACACAGTCACCACTAGTCAGAACTTTAGATGAAAGAATTCCATTAATTCCTGGATTTAAACCCATAAACATCAAACTTTATAAGATTTCTTATATACACAAGGCATAAATATAAAAATTGGTCAAGGAAATATTATAAAATGGAATCGTACAACATAGTTGCAGCCCTTATGCCTCTTCAGTTCTACTAGTAAAAAAGAAAGATAACACCTGAAGATTTTGTATAGATTATAAACAGTTTGATAATATGATCATCAAAAATAAATTTCTTGTTTCTCTAATTAATGATTTGTTGGATCAATTACAAAGTGTATAGTTTTTTTTCTCTCAAAATTCAACCTTAAATTAGGATACCATTAAGTAAATATGAAACTAAGGATATAAAGAAGACTTCCTGTAAGACACACCATGATCATTATGAGTTTAAAGCAATGCCATTTGGCTTAACAAATATCCATGTTACATTTTAGGCATTAATAAATACAATGCTGAAATCTTTTCTAGTGAGATTTGTGCTAGTATTTTTTTTTTTATGATATACTAGTTTATAACTCTTTATTAGACCTATACCTACAACTCTTAAGGGCAATATTGAAGGCTTTAAGGAAAAACCAATTATTTGTTAAAAGAGCAATGTGTTCATTTTATGAATAAAAGGTTGAGTATTTGGGATACATCATTTCCTTAAATGGAGTTTCGATTAATCATAAAAAAACTAAAGCAATCAAGAGTTGACCAACATCAAGTTCAATCAATGAATCAAAATGGTTTTTGGGGTTAATGGTTATTACAAGAAGTTTATAAGAAGTTTTAGAGCAATTAGCAAACCATTAATTGAGCTATTAAAGAAAAAACAAGTTCAGATGAAATGAGAATGCATAAAAGGCTTTCGAAGAATTGAAGACTACCCTTGGTGAAGCTCTAGTTCTAGCTTTTATTGATTTCCATGTAATTTTTGAATTAGAAACCGATGCTCGTGTTCATAGATTGTGAATTGTTTTGTGTAAAAAAAAGAAGACCTTTAGCTTATTTTTGCAAAGCTTCGAGTCCAAAACATCTAGAATTGTCCATTTATGAAAAAGTATATGGCAATCCTAATAGCAGTAGATAGATGGAAGCACTACATTGAACATGATTAGTTTATTATTAAAACTAATCATGAAAGTTTGAAATTCTTGTTGAAACAAAGAATACACACTCCAATTCAAAAGAAACGTTTAACCAAACTTCTATAATTGAGATATATAATTCAATACATAAAAGGTAAAAAAAATACAACAACATATATATTGTTTAGAAAGGTTGTAGATAAAATTGATAAGACCGAGAGAACTTTGACTAGTTGTTTGACAACTATAATCAATCCAACATGGTCTCACCAGGTTAACGATACTTATTAGGGGGATAATTAATTCAAAAATATTGTTGTTGAGAAAATGTTTAACAAGAAAAACTAGCTTGAGTATTTATGGGCGGATAAAATTCTTAGATGTAAGAATATAACTGTCATTTTTAGTACCAGAGAGTTGAGAGAAAAATCAATCTTACACATGATTCATAAATAGAAGAGCATGCTGAAGTGCAAAATTCGTATAGGAGGCTCAATATGGTGTTCTACTAGCCTTCCATAAAATCTTGGGTAAAAGAAGATTTGTACAAGAATGTGACACATATATAAACATGTAAAAATCGAAAGTGTCATTGTCATAGATTGCTTCAACCATTGCCAATCTCATAAGGTATTTAAAACAAGATCATGATATATTTTATTGAAGGGTTACCAAAGTTAGAGGGAAAAATATTATCCTAATCATAATAAACAATTTCAATAAGTATGGGCATTTATGGCAATAACATATCCCTTCACGACTTAATAAATTGCTCAAATATTATTGGATCATATTTACAAATTCCATGGACTTCATGCAACAATTATGACAATTAGAGATATATTTTTTACTAGTTTGTTGTGAAGGGATCTATTCAAATTATTAAGTGCCAAGTTACTATTAAGTTCATCTCATCATTTTTAGATGTATGGATAAACTAAGAGCGTCCACCAATGTTTAAAGACTTATTTAAGATGCATTACAATGTATAATCTTAGCAGGTGGTATGTTTGGTTGTCTTAAGCTCAATGGTGGTACAATTACAATTACCATTCAACCATTAAAATGACATCGTTTTAGGCATTGTTTGGTTATCCCCATGCAGTCTGGGAAATGGATTTGCAAATAATAACATCAGAAGTGGTAGTGGAAAAAATAGTTCAATAAAAATCATGCTTGGATTAATGGTTATAATTGTAATGGGAAATGACAAGAAACATAATGAAGTAGTCAAAAGATAAAAACATATAAGAGAGGGAATCTCAGGTTGAAAAAATGGTGTTTGTTAAGATCAACCTTATAAATAACCTATCCTTGCACTCAGAAAGAATTTTAGGTTGAATCCAAGGTTTTATAGACCATACAAAGTTATATACAAAACACGGGTGATGGCTTATAAGCTCTAATTACCTACATGAACTTACATTCACCTTGTTTTTCATGTGTCATTGCTCAAATAAAAAGTAGAAATTAATGCAATAACAACTTTAAATCCACCAATAGTAGATGAAGAAGGAAGAGTCAAGGTCAAACCTATGTCAATTTTAGACAAGAAGTTCATGAAATGACCAAACCTATTAAAGAAAGATGTAACCTGGGAAGAACTAAAGGAACTATCAAAGCTATTTCCAGAATTTAATATAGATTCTTGAGGTCAAGAATCATTTAATGAAGAAGGTATTGTTATGTTTAATCATTAAGCAAGAATTGAACTCAAGAGGAAGAAACAATTGAAGTAGAATTCTCCACGTGAGAAATGAATAATAGGGGAGTAGTTAATCAGTTAGTAAAAAACATAGCCACGTGCATAGTTAGTTGTATTAGCTATTAGTTAATAATTTTCATAGTTCATTTGGCAACTAAAAGTTACAAGTTGTATATATATACTGGTGTAGGAAATGTGAGTAATAAGAAATAAAAGAATCATTATTCTGACAATTAATTTTGTTATACATTTTTTCTCTCAATTTTCTTCTTTTCTCACCCTCAATCTTCTTTTTGAATCATTATTATTAAGGAGTAAGCTTAACATGACCATCATGATGACATAAATAGAAGGAGATGAAGAGAGTAGTTAGGGTTTAATTTTTTTGTTAGCTATTTTTTTGTCATTTTCTTTTATCTATAGAAAGAGTTTTATTTTTATTTATTTTTATCTTTATGTGTAGTTCCCTTGATATCTAATATATGATTTATTTATAATCTTTACATTATTTACTTCTTGAATTAGGATCACTCAATATTTTTTTCAATTTTGTCTGATTCCCTATTTACTTTTTTTTTCACTTATTTGAATGATCTTCCCTTATATCATTTTATTCTTTATCATTTTGGTCCCCATTTCCTTCCTTGTACATCATTTCACACCCCAACCTTTTTTTTTCTTTTTTCTAAACATATAAAAAATACAACAAAAGTGCCAAAAATCATGAAATAGTATCAAAAGAACTTTTTTGAAGATAGTTATATTTTAAGATACTGAAAAACTAGGGGTCAAATATGGGTTATGAGAGTTTCCCTCTCTTTGCAATACTTGCAGTACAAAAACATTGATAAATATATTTTCTTTTGATTTTGTACAATAAATTTATAAAGAACTACAAGAAAACATTGGAAAATAAAAAAATTGTTTTGAGAATGCTTAAATAGATCATCTCAAGAGGCAACCAATCTCGACCATAAAATTAAATGGGTCAACTTAAAAGGTAATCAACCTCAACATGAAATCTAAATGGGTCAAATTGAGAGACAACCAACCTTGATAAGAAAATTAAATGACTCAACGCAAGAGGCGACTAACCTAAATAGAAAACTTAAAGGAGTCATATTGAGAGACAATCAACCTTAACATGAAATCTAGAATGAGTTAAAATCATTAGACGACCAACCTTAGCATGAAATCTAAATGGATCAAAATTGTTAGGAGACTAGCCTCAATGTGAAATCTAAATGGATCAAATCGAGAAACAACTAACATTAACATTTAATCTAAAATGTGTTAAAATGATAGGCGACCATCCTTAACATGAAAATGAAATGCTACCTTAATTGTAAAGTTTAATTTGATTTACCTAACTGTAAGACTTGTCCGATGGTGTTCTGATTGAGACTCAGCTTGAACTTCATGATAATATGGCTTGAAATTCTTAATTATAAGGCCTGAACTTCCTGATGACAGGGTTGATGCTTTTTATTTATTGGGTTCGAACTTCCTGGTTGCAAGGCTTGAACTTCCTAGTGGTAGGTTTGATATTTTCTAGATGATAAGGATTGAATTTTTTAATTACAAGGTTTAGATTTTTTGGTGATAAGGTTTGAAATTTATGATCACAAGGCTGAAAGTTCATGATGGAAGGGATTGAACTTCCTAATTGCATACTTGGGTTTCTTGATTGCAGAGTTCAGACTTTTTAATTGTAAGGCTGATACTTTTTAATGTTAGGGCTTGAAATTCTTTATAATAGGAATTGAAGGTCCTGATATTAGGACTAAAACTTAAGATGTTATATAGTAATAATTTATTCTAACTTTATTTGTGAATGTACTTCTTTGGAAACTCAAATTATACATTTTAAAAGCTTAATCATTCCTCACATCTTTGAAGTTGGCTCTAAAAGCATCAAGAGCTATAAATGACTACTCAATTCTACGACAATATATCATAAAAAGGGCTAAGCTATACAAGAATCATTATTTTCTCATGTATATTAAAAAGTACATGAATATTTTTAGGGCTTTTGTATATAAAAGTATATACAAAAAAGGTAGTGTTGTGAATTATATTTTTTTAAAAGCTCATTAGTTTCAATTAGTGTGACAAAAGTTATACATGGATATAATTTTTACTATATTTAGAACCCAATGCAAATATATATTATAGTAATATGGGGACATATTTTTATTATAGTGGATTAAAATTATATATGTATATATATATATATATATGTATATATATATATATATGTATATAGATTGTATTCAAGTCATATAATATCATCTTAATGCAAGTAATAAATAAAAATAACCGAGTTAATTTCATATAATTTAGTATTGTTTGTTTCATAGACAAAATAATTATTTTTCTATTTTCTATATTTTTTGTTTGATAAATAAAATAATAAACTATTCTAAAATGAAAAAATAATAATTTATTTACCTTTTAAACACATGTTTGATTATTAATATACTTGAATACCTTTACATTGTTATTTTACTATTTTACCCTTGATAAATTACCTATACCTCAATATATGAAATAAAACAACATGCAATAAAACGTACAATTGTTTTTCCCTAATCATAACATAGTATAATACTCATTAATTTATATTCTTGTAGCCATCAACTCACTTACAGAAAAACTAAATAGATAAAGTCCAATGACATAATGTTTTTATTTTTTTTCCTCTTAGATAATAAATTAATTTTTCAACCACATAAAAAAATCACATACAAAAGATGAAAAATACTCAAAGTTATCCTTGTATTTTTACAAAAAAAATATAATGCAACACCCACAAGCACATGCCAGGTTATTTTGAGGTGATTAGTTATTTTAGTAGAGTAAATTATAGCTTATTCTATCTATGTTAATTTTTTTTTAATTTTCATTTTCCATTTAATAGTCAAAATAAATATTATTAAACTTGATTGATTTTACAGGTCAACTCAATGCCATCAGATTTCAGGCCAAGTTTTATATTGAATTAGATGAAAGTTAACTCAGTCAAATATGATCAATCTAGGATCCATCAAAACATGAATGAAATCTATTTTAATTATTTTTTAATTTTTTCTTCGGAATAATATTGATTTAACTTTTTTTTTTTTAAATCTTGCAATGTGTTGTTGATCTAGATTAATTGAAGTTGATTTATCTTACTCGTGACCAGAGTCTTGAATTGTGCCGAGTTTTATAACTATAGTAAAATTAGGCAAAATTTAAATAGTTATTTTTGAAACTAAAGGGACTGAATTATTTACTTTATAAAAATAGAAGAGTCAGGTTATTATTAACCTGGAAATTGCCTGTCAAAGTTTTCCCGCGCAAAGAAAAAAAAAGAAAAAAAGAAAAAAGTATTCAAACCCTCCAAAACCCAATCTCCAGAGAAACAAAATCAAAAACTCCCACGAAACTTCACCTCCACAACCGTGTACAGAACACAGCCACCATGACCACCACCGGCACGGGCACCGCCTCCGCCTCCTCAAAACACCAGCCACCACAATTAACAGACGCCGAAATCATAAACCTAGCAAATCAAAACCAGCTCCACCCATACATCCTCTCCACATCATCTCAGCCTACACTCCTCTCTTACCTCCATAATCGCACTCTCTCCCCTTCACCTTCTCTTCCAATCTGTCAATACACACTCTCTCTTCTCTCTCTCATTTCCCTCTCTCCTCACACTCCTTCTCTCTCGTCTCTCCTCTCTTCTCTCCTCGCTGATTACACCAATCTCTTTCTCTCCTTTCAAATCCCCCGCGATTCGAATTCCCTCAAAACCATCCATTTTTTCAGTACTGTCTTGAATAATGTCCCAATCAAAGATTTAGAGGCCATCTCCGAGTCAATCGTGCTTAATTTGTCAAAACTAGTGAGTTTTGAGGACACCCAGATGCTTGATATTCTTCCTGCTTGTTTCAATTTGATGATTAATGAGAATGGGAGGGAATTTGTAGGCTTGATTTTGGACAGGGTTATTGAGAGTGAATGGTCGAAGGGGTTGTTGGTTAAAATGGTTTCTCTAGTTAGGGAATTCATAGGTTTTATTGATAAAGTGAGAGGGAGGGAGTTTTTGGAGAAGGTGTTTAAGGGAATGAGAAGAGTGGATTTACAGGACTTGCCTTCGCTTGTTTATCAATTACTGGTTTTAACATCAAAAGGGTTTAATAAGAGGGAGGTGATTGAAGGGATTGTTATGTTTTTTGGGTCTGAATTTGGGGGCCCGAAAAGAGGGAGTTCGATTGTTAGGCAAGTTGAAGGGACTGTTTTGCTTCATGTTAATTTTGCGGTGAAGCAGGATCCTTCACTGGGGAAAGAAGTTATAGGACTTGTGAAGTTGGATTTTAGGGCTCTTAACCATTTTACTATTTCTGTTTTGTTGTCTGTTGCCAGGGTTAGAAGGTTTAGTGAGAGCTCATTGGGAATACTGAAAACTGTTTTGCTGACTGCTTATCGTGATCACAAGTTCGCTAAGTAAGAGTTTAACGCCTTCAAAATTTTCAGGATTGTTTTGATGATTCGTATTTTAATCTGTGGCAGTCAAGAAAGAAAGGTGTGTGATATTTCCTAAGGTTATTTCTCTTCTGCATGCGTCATGGGCCTCCTGGATTATGAGTACTGGTTTAATACTACTTATGTATATCAAATACCATCTGTAGCATTTTGATTCTGGTGAAATATAGCAACTTCTGTTGTTCTTGGCAAATGAGGGAGCTTAAATTCTTTAAGATATTGATAATTTGAACCTACATGGTATTTTGGTCTTGATTTTACACATCTCTATTGTACAAATAGCAAAGTGTGTAAGCTCAATAGAGATGCCAATGATTTTTTGTAATGTTTTGGTGTAGATTTTATTCCTTTGTTGAAAGTATATCAAATTGCAAGCTCAAAGGAAAAATGCTGATTAATTGCTGTCTTGTTGCATCTTTGTGGGGCTGCAAGACAATTTACAGGCTCTTGCTTATAGGTTCTAGGATGTTCATAAGGTGCTTGAATTTTTATCATTGATGGGCAGGTGATCGTAGCATGATAGATAGAGGGACAGTATGCAATAGATTGTCGACATCAACTCCATTGACTTGCGTAATTGGGCGATTGATTTCCATGCATCTCAATCTGTGTAATTTATTGTGCCTAGCATGTGGTTCTCTCTGGATATGTTCATTGTAACAACAATTTACTTTCATCTTATTGCTTATCATTCAGAAACTGTAAGTGGCTGCCAGATGATTTCAAGGAAGAGTGTCTGCAGAATGTCCAAATAGCGGAAAAAGCTTTATTAAGAGCTGTTAGTTTCATCTGCTTTCTATTCATAATCTGTGCATGTTGATGTACTTAAAAAATAAGATATTTTGATGTTCATATTGCTGCCTTTTTGTCTATAGGTTAACGAGAGCAACTATGGAAGAGAGCACATTGTGCCTACTATCGTGCAGTTCAGTTTTCAATTGCTAGAGTCATTGGAAGATGGAAACGTTAGAGAGCTCTGGGATTCTAATGCTATATTGGGCATCGAGGAGCTTAGTATTCAGATGCTGAAAACTCTATTCGAGGTCCATGAGATGGCAAGAAATGAGGTTATTACAACTGTGACCAACGGATTTTATTACTATGAAAATACTCTGCTTGAGAAGATTGTAAAAAGAAACTGAAAATTTACTTTGGTTTGTAAATATATTCTACTTCTTCCCTCCAATCTCATATTAAGTTCATTACTTGTGAGCTATTTCGATTCTTCACTAATCGAGTTAATATAAAATCAAGCAGCCTTTTCTAGTTATTTGTGCATCAGCCAATATTTTATTAATGTAATGCAATATGAGTGATTAGTTTGTAACGTGTTTCAGATTATTGAGCAAAGCAAATCTCGCATCCTTTCTTTGAAGCCAGAGAAGAACATACCAATCATCAGGTAACTACATGCAGATTAATGGGAAACTTTTCTGCTTTGTGGAAAATAACGTATTAAGCTTTCCTTGCAGACTGCTAGGTCATCTAGTCCAGAGTTATCCTTACCTGATGCTGGAACACGCTTCTCGTCTGAAGGAATTGTTGGATTATTTTGTTTTTATGCATGGCAAGGTTGCCACTCATCTTGTTGCTGCTCTTGTGCCTCTCATCAAACTTAGTCGTGATCTTCGGGTAAATATTTTCTCATATTCAGCACTTTTTATATTTCTCTCCCGCGGAGAGACCATCAATCACAAAAACTAGGGCAAACATGTGAAATAATATATCTATATTTTGATTCATACCAAACCATCTGCGAACATGAAATCCTAATATGGATTTGTAGGTGTACAAGTTTGGAACATGTTCTAGGTGCTTTGTATTTAACACCCACCATTATTGAATTCCCTGAAGTTTTAGTTTTCTTGTTTCCCAATAATGCAGGATTACACAATTTTGGTTGTCCGCAAGGCCATGTTTAGACGGGAAGATGCAGTTCGCCTTTCTGCAACAAATGCCATTTTCAATCTTATACTTGCAGATAAGGAAGCCAAGAGAGAAGGCTCGTTTTCTGTTCAAGACTCATCAAGCCAAGCAAGTTGCAGCCAACATGCTGAAATACCATGCATCATGGATGGAGGTCTCTTCCAGGAGCTACGTGGTTTGCTTCAGAGATGTCTTCATCAACATGTTATTTTCATGTGCCCACTATCATGTTTCTTTTCATTTCATTTTACTCTCGTCAAATTCCCCTCTAAATAAAGTTGGATTGCTGTCTCCAGGCTGAAATCAAGGAAGTCATGTATCATGGTCTTTTGAAGCTGGTCTTGGCAGACCCATCATGTGGGGGACCTGTGCTTGATTTTCTCTTGCCCCACTTTCGTTGTTTTTTCAAGGAGGTAGTTATTGTCAGTACATATCGGATTTATTTTAAATCATGTTAAGGTGGAATGCCATATATAAGCTGCTATCCTGTATAAAGCTTTTGGTTTGTTATGTAAGTTCAGAGAAGGAAAACTCACAGACTCTGACTTCATAGGTCTTTATTATTTTAAGTTACCGGATATTGAGTTCCTTACCTGACACGAATCATGTTATAAGCAGGATGCAGATGTTCAACTTGAAATAAGTCGTTGCACTAAATCACTGAGTGGCAATGTTGTCATTGAAGAGCCTCTAGATGCTCTAATGTCTTGTGTTTCTTCAATTTTACTCCTTCAGCCACATGGTAAAGCTGATTGTCCAGACTCTTCGAGGCCATATTTTAGTTTTTCCCTTTCTCAAGAAAATGAGGTAAGTCCTTTCTCAATAGAACTAGTTATAGCTATTTCCTTGAAATGCGATCATTGTAGAGAATAATGATTAATAAAACATCATCAATGTTAAATTTTGCAGCTAGGAAGTGATCTCTCTCGTGAATCATTTTCCAATGCTTTGTTAAAGATCCAGAAGTTCCTAAAGAAGATAAATCTGGAAGGTCTCTAAGGCTTTTGGCCAGCATTATATTTTCTTTGTTTCAGATCAAGTCCCTATAGTTGTGGTGGACTTGGCAATGTTGTTATACTTCTATAGTAGCTTTACTGTCGAAGTAGGAAAATTCTGATTATTGGTTTTCCTCTTTTCATATTGGATTAGACTTTCTGAGTCGCATTCAGGGTGATAGCTCGGCATCTGTTCAAGAGGAGAAAAGAAAATGCTGTGCATTGATTTTAGCGGGCATCCTTGAAGTAGTAGTGAACACTATCGCAACCAGTTTGAATAAAGCGACAGACATAGAGAAGGTGGATCTCGAAAAGGAACTTGTTGGGTTTGTTAATCTTCACGAGTCACTGGAAAAGGATTTGTGTACAAGATTGAGCACTGGTATCAAAAGGGGGAATTTGCGAGCTCCTGCTCCTGCTCCTGGTATGGCTAGTAATATTGAACCTGGCAACAATAGAGTGACTCAAGAACGAATTCCTTACTTGACAACTTCAAGCCTCTGTCAGCTAATGCAAACAGCACTTAAGCTATGCAATACTGAATGCTCTAAAACTATTGCAGCATCCCAGCACCATAGCCAGTTGTCATCGAGCAAGCCAGTAACATGCCTTAAGATTATGGCTTTTATCTTGAACCATTCCCTTCATCACATAAAATCTTACCAAACTGTGGCGAAAGAAAATCCTTTGAGGACTTTGATATATGGGGAAATTAAATTGATGGGACCTCCTTTGCTGAAGTTAATTTTTTTGCTCAAATCAGGAAAGAAGTTGGTGACAGATGAAAAGAAAAAAGAAAAGAGAATAAAAGATGAAGATAGAAAAGGATATCTACATCTAGCCTTATTATGCATGAAGGAATTGGTCACAATTAGTTTGCAGAACCCACATTTGACTGGGTTGCTTGAGGATTTGGTGTCAGTATCCACACTAGAGTATCCTGAATTGGATGATAAATATGAGGAAGCCTCCAGGATAGACGATCAGCATATTAGAATCAAACAATTGTTTGTTGTCAAAGTTCTGAAGCCATTGTTCAGTGAGCTTCTTGCACAATCGTATTTTCATGAACTTGAGGTAAATGTGATATATCGTGCCTCTATATGCACTATTTTAGGAAACTTATGCTTTCATATAATTTGTATCAAGTTCTAAAGCAACAGTGTTTCGTGCACAATTTGTTCTCAGATTATCTCTGATATGCTATTGGTGATTGGAGAAAAACTGCCCCGCAAACAGAGGAACTCTCATGGAGCCTGGAGTATTCATGTCTGCAAAAGCAATGTCATAAAGAACTCCAAGGCTGCAAGAAGTGTGGTTGCCCTTGCTATCTCTTTAAGCTCCCCGCCAACTGATTTAATTGTAGCTCAAGACATGGCCAAGGAGCTGTTAAAAGTCACTGGATCAGAGACAAGTAACGCAGAAGAGGTGTCTGGATCACACTCTATCATAAACCAGTCAACGAGCACTAGCATAATTTCTTGTATACAGAAACTAATCGAAGCAATTATTGTTGATATGGATTGGGCCATAAAAAAACTGAATATATTTACTCTGGTATCTCAAAAAAGCATTCATTTTAGTCAGAACGAAGAACGTATTACAGGATTGGAGTACGAAAACAACCTTTACTCAAGGGCTGAAGCGGTGGTGAAAGTACTGTCTTGCTTTGTTTCGATGAATCTCAAGGGTGAGCATGCATTAACACAGACAACTGAATCTCATTATCTGTTAGCCTGTCTTTGTTATGTATATTCATTTGCTGTAATATATGCAGAACCTCAAGCAGAGCATTTGCTCAGATTGACTGCAAAATTTTACAAGCATGTAGCTCAGATGTCAAGGCTCAGGATTGCTTCCAAGGGATGCAAGCAGCTCATACCTAGTCTTGCTTTCCAGAAGCTTGTTGAACTAACTTGCAAGCAGCTAACCGTTCCACTTTATGACTTTGTTGCAGAGATGCAAAGGGTATAATCCTATAGTATACAGTCAATCTTTTTTCCAATCACATCCTGTCACATTGATCACATGTAGTTTTGTATTGTGGTCGTCTTTCGAAATGTTGTTGACGGGCTCTATGGGACTTGCAGGAGCAAGAAAATGCTAACAGCAAGTGTACTGCCAACAAGATCAAGAGGGAGAATAAGTGCATCCCCGACTTGATCTACCAGATAGAAGATTGTGAAAAATATCTAATCCAGCTGAGCAAGGTGAGCAAAATCAATTTATTGAGGCATGCCAAGCGTAGTACTTCCAGGGATTTCAAAATAATAGATTCAAGGAAGATTATTACGGAAGAAGATGAACCCAATCACGAGCCTGCCTGTCATGCTGCTGCTACTGCTGAGAATGGACCACCTGAGTCTGGAGACAATGAAGGTAATGAATCAGACAAGGTTTTGTCATCTCAGTCTGGTAGTCCTTTGTCTGAGGAGGAATCCGCATCTGATGGCGAGAATGGAGGTGCCCTTCCTCATGCCAAGAGGGTGAAGAGAGACAGAGTTGTGCTGGATTCTGATGATGAAGCATAAAGTTAAAACGCTGGAAATTGATGTACATAACAGAAAAGGGCTCCTTATATTAGAATAGATATTCTGGATAATGGCTTTAGGTTGTAGTTGCAAGCTTTACATGGAGGGAATTCAAGAACAGGCTATGAATTATCTGATCGACCATCCAGGCCAGACAGAGATTTTCTAGTGAGTTGCTACCAATTCTTCGTACAATATCAAAGACAATCTCTGTGATATCCAGAAAAAAAGCTTTCATTTAATCAGAACGTGGAACGTTCTTCTACACTGACATTGAGAATCATCCTTTATTCAGGTTGCAGCGGTTGTAAAATTGCATAATAAAAGTATGAGAAGATGCTTGGAATCATGCACTCAGCAACGATGCTGCTGCTGCTGCTGAGAAAAACGTCCTCTGAGGCTTCCAAAGTCGGGGACAATGAATCAGAAAACGCTTTTCAGCAGTTGAAGAGGAACTCAAGTCTTCTGGTCAGGTGAGGTGCCCTTTCCAATGCCAAAATGTTGAATTGTACAGTTGATCAAACTTTTCTGCAGCAACCATCCATTATCCATGTTATGACAGGCTGCCCAGGTATAATCCATGGTAATGAAATTTTGTGTCAAAATCAACCTTGGTTTGAAGCTACTTTATGCTGGCAAAATATATGGAAAAGTTGATTTCTATAGTCAGGGACTCAGGGTACAGCAGTATAATGATATTATTAATTCTGTATAGGCAACGTTATACATGTTCTGTACTTATTTTAGAGAAACACTATATGGTGCCGGCATAGGTACAGGTTAAGGGAGTTTCAAGATTAAATTTTTTCTTATTCAAACCTGAATTTCCTAATTCAAGCTTGGTTCATTAGAAACATAACTCTTTTGTTTTATATTTTTCATTTAGTAAAAATAAATTAGCCATCAGAAGAAATTAAAGAAACTTGTACTAATTTGAAGACCTCTTGACCCGGATTCTTTTTTATGTTAAATTCTAAATTAAATTGGGTGGAACTGATCCAATATAACCAGTTAAAACCAACAGAACTCCATTGCAAGGTAATTGAAATAAATTATTAAACCAAAACCTAAAATAACAGTGTGTGCATGATGGATTTGAAAAAACAAGTTTAGGGGATGAATTTAAAATAAAAAACATTAAGGTAAAAAAAAAAAACATGGTGATGTTTTTTTAAAATCTCGAGAGTTCACTGGCAAGGTAATTGAAATAAATTATTAAATCAAAATCTGAAAGAACATGGTGTGCAAGGATGAATTTTTTAAAAAACTTTAGGAATCAAATTTAAAAAGGTTTGAACGGGAAAAAAAGCAGATTGAACAGTGATCCGTGAGAGGGTCTATAGTGTATTCACTTTATCTCTCAGCCTTTTAGTTTATATAATGTAATTTGTTAGTCCCCAAAAAACAGAAGAAAAGTGAGGCGGAGGTCCAAGCTATAAGTTAGAAAAGCCATGGAAGGAGAGGTCAGTGATACTGTTGATGATTAAAAAATCAAAAAATCAATTAAATTGAAAAAATTAAAAAAATAATTAAAAAAATTGAATTGTGAAATAAAATAGATTAAAATTTTAAAAAAATTAACTAATTCGGTTTAGTTTTATAAGCCTGAAACTGAAAAAATCGAACCGAACCGAATCCAAACCAAAAAAACCAAAAAACATTAAACAAAATTAAAAAAATAAACCAAACCAAGCTGATTGAGCTAAACCAAACAAAAAAATTTCTAACGAGTCCTTATCCGATGAATCCTTAGGATGGTTGGTTGTTGATCGTGATATAATTCTGCCAATTACTTTGTTGAGTCCGGTGCACTTAATTATTTAACGTTGACAGAAATTTCTAGTCCTGGCGTCTGAGAAACTCGAACATCATTTACAATTTTTTATTTTTTTCCCCTGGAAGAATTGCAGATTGTAGCCATAAACTATATGAATCTCCAACTAAAATATTCAAAATATTAATGTAAATCAGAGATGCAGAACATTGACAAAAATGGGATCCAGCCCTGTTCTCATATCCAAAAACTGGTACTGTTATGAGTTTCAATGTCTTAATAAGCAACTCTCTCCAGTAGGATCACATGCAGCAGAAAGCATAGTTTTCAGAGCCGGATTGGGGCCGGTCTAGTTCAAGATCCGGGTTTCGAGTTTTGATCGGGTTACCAGGTCGTTCGAGTTAAATTTTTTTTAAAAAAATCAAAACAACTTCGTTTTAATAAAAAAAAAACAAAAATCAACGAGTTACATAAGTTTTCCTTTTCATGCGATTAAGGATGCATAAGCCTCGTAAGCTATTTCTATGAGCACATCATGCTTTGTGGAAGCTAAAAATAATAAAAATAAATAAATAAAATTAATGAGTGTATAGTGTGCAGATGAAAATTTTAAGGTTGCATATTTTATTTTTTCTAATTGAATCATCCACATAAGGTTTATAAAGTTTTAAATAAATAAAAAACCTATTTTAACTAGAAAACAAAATAAAAATCTAAAATTATATAAAAAAAGCATAAAATCCAAAAATAACAAAAAAATTACAAAAACTATCAAAATCAGAATCCTAAGATAAGATTTTAATTTAAGAAAAATAACCTTTAAAAAATACTGTAAAAATTTAAGCAGGATCTAACAATTAAATAAAAAATTATAATTATTTGAATTATTATTTTAATTTGACGCGACTAAACCATCTCTTAAATCTAAATATATCCTACTAGTCAATAAACATATTTATTAAACTATTTACATAATTTATCTAAAATATATCTTTATTTAGTTATAATATTTCTACGCCTAACTGTCTAAAATCAGGTGTTATCGCAAATTCAACTGCATCCCTTTCCCTTCTTAGCAATCACACCATTCTTCACTACAGCTATGACATAAGAACCTTTAATGGTGGCAGCCGATGAGCATTTACAACGGTCGTTCTGTTCACCATAACTCTATCTAATGCTTCTTTGTACTCTACGCTCTGACCCTGCATGCATCCACCGCACTCGTTGCCTCATCAAGTTAAAAGGATTTTGGGATTCTCGACCACCGCCCTAGCGGCTACTGTCTGCTTCTTCACCCCCACAGTTGAATTCCTCGTTCACCTACAATGGTGTCATAACCTTCTGTGGCGCCTGGTTGAATTCCTCGATCCCCCCCCCCCTCTCTTTCTCGGTATTTGCGTCAACCCTACAATTTTTCAAATCAGCTACTAAACTTCTCTTTCTTATTGATTAATCTGTTCGTTTGGTTATTATTTGTTTTATTTAATATTATTTGAAATTGAAATTTTATTTGAATTTCATTTGAATTTCATTTGAGTCTATACTCTGTTTCAAAAATATTATGGTCAAAAGTTTGATAAGGATATTTGAACTTGATTATGATGGGTCTTCTTGTTCGGTTCATATTTACTTGGCATTAGAGCGAAACTGATGCATCTATGCTCGAGAGATACACACTCTGAATTTTCTTTTTTCTTTTTTGTACTTCCAACATGTGTGTTTTCATGACATGATGATCTGGATGGAACTCACTTTGAACAAAGCTTGTGCTAGAGCTTAACTTCTGTTAGAATCAACAAAAAATACTAAATCAATCAGGGGCATTATATGTTAAATTCAAGCGTAACTCCTTAGATTTTTGTTTGAATTGATGACTTTTTCAGTTTATGGACAAAGGTTTTGATTTTTTTAGCTGTGTATTTTATGGATTACTGGAAACGGAATATTGATTAATATTTCTGCTTACAAAGCATCTCAAAGTTTCAGTTTATCAAAAAGAAAAATCAAAAGTTATATCTTGAAGCTGCTGTTGAAGGCCTTTGACTTGCTTTAGTTTAAACACTGCCTCCAGTGGGGCTGCATTGCCGATCATTTGGTGCTGTATAACAAACATATTGATGAATATGAGAAAGAACAACAACGCAGAACAGAGGAAATAAACAGTGTTTAGGGTTTTACAAGAAAACTCTACTGCTTACTTGCCTGAATTGCAAATAGGTTTGCATATATTTGTGTGTTTTCTTGTTTTAAAACCAGGTACAGTGCTAATCAGCCTGAATTTGCACTAATCTTGCTGCTGTCCAACTTGAGTTTTGGCCTACCTGAGCTTCTCATTTTTTCTTAATATAACTTCTGGAATGATCTCTGTCGGAGCTAGTAGTCTCAGCTGTAAGAAACTCCATTCTTATAAACAGACAATGGCAAGCAAAAGAAATGGTGATGTAGGAAATGGATTTTAAACTGTGGGCAGACCATCACGCTATCTTTCTTCCTTGTCATAGGCAACGTTAATTTCTTATCCTCTGCATGATTGGGAGTGGAAGTGCAATCATGGATGCATCCTTCAGTTCTGATTTCACCATGAAAGTGGCACCTCACCTGTTCATGATCATGCTCTGAGTTTCCTGAAATCCTCCATGAGAATTTGTGTGAGATTTCCGTACAGAGGAAAATTAGCTTTTAGATGGTCAAAGATGAAAGTAATCCTTGTCTTGTACTGGATGTTCTGTTGTCACGCTTCAAGAATATGTATCCCATGTTCGTCGAGATTGGTGCATCTTAACTGGGATATGCGCCTTGTGTTATCTTATTGTTCTCACTTCATTTCAGTTCATCTTACTTGAGTTGGAAAACGAGAAAATGCTCTGATTTTTTAGCATGTATATATATTTAATTTATTAATAAAAATTTATTTATTTTTAATATTCATCAAATATTTTATTAATAAATTTAAAGTAAAGAGAAAGTTCTTGGGACAAAAATGTTTTGCAAAAAAAATTATAAAAGTGTTATAATTATGAGATTCCTATTACATCAAAGCATTATTCCTAAATGTTCCTTGTCAATGCTCTATTAAGACTCGACATTAATTACAGCTGTTGAGATTGATACATATTATGTTCTTTTCTTTAGGAAATGAAGCAGTTGTTCTCATAAACTGAGGTATGAAGAATACCTAAAACTAATATATAGATGTTCGTCAAATGACATGTAGATTGAACTGACCTACATGAGAATTATATATGGAGAGATCACTTGTGTTTATGGAAAGGTTCATGTGACGGTTATGCAAGTGATCCTTATACTTGAAATCACTAAATTATCTTATATAAAAAATGTTATATTTTGATCATGCTACAAGTTGTCCTAATCAAGAGTAATAAATGGACATATATTAGGTATAACATAAACTATATGAAGATATTTAAGTAATCAAGAGATGATTCATCACATTTGGTGAATTAGAGAAAATGTTTAATCTATTTTCAAATAGTATTGATTGTAAATCCCTGTACAAGGTGGAATGAAATTTGAAAATAGTTTCAAATCTTATTCAAATAATCAATAATTATGGTGTTGATAACAAATATGATTTGATAGAGTAGACACACTCCATTTTATAATATATAAATCGAAACATTATTGATGAAGGGATAATATTTACATTGAGAAACTGATTACTAAAAGGTTAAGTCAAAATTCTTATGACTTTCATAATTCAAATATAAATCAATCAATTATTGAATTAATAATAAATTAATTAATTTTATTTTATTTTATTTATAATTATGATTTATATTTGGGCCACCTTATTAGGAAACCTAATGAGTCACACACATAAGAACCATTGGTCAGAAATTAAAATGAAATAATTAATCAAGTGTGACTTGATTGTAAATAAATTTTAGAAATTAAGAACTAGAATGTAATTAATACAAAGAATTATAATTCTAGACCTATAAACAATTAAGTAAGGACTTTATTGAATAAAGTTTTTAAATTAATTTAAAATAATATGTTATATTATTTGAGGGTAAAATTGATACATGTCATTTATAGGGTTTTTAGATTTCTCTATAAATAAAATATTATACCTTTTTATTTTCTATGAGTAGTGATGCAAGGGTAAGTAAAGTACAATATATAAATATCTAAAACACAAAAGAAAATAGCTAAAACTCTAAGACATAGGGTTCGTTTGTTTGCGTGGTTGCTTCTGCGTTTGAAGCAACCACGGCAACTCAACCGTTTGGTAATGCTCCAACAACAGATTTGTACTGGTAGGGCCTACCATTAATTGTGGCACAGCCACAGGTTTACAAGTAGCAAAGAGCTGCTTCTTGTGCTGAGAAAACTCATGACCTCCATTGTTCAGGAAAGAAAACCATGAACAGTGGAGCTCTACTGTTCCGGCCAGATTGGTCCAATTCAAAGCTAAAAATGCATTGAATCAGGTCTAACCTAACAAAATAATATTTTTTTATTTTTAATTGTGTTTTATTCGAAAAATTAGTGGTAAAAAAATATTTTATATAAAGTATTATTTATTTCATGATATAATAGTAATAGTTAAATCTACAATATTTAAATTAAAAACCATGAATATTAATATATATTTTTTAAAATTATTTTATAACCTCAATTTCAAAAGCATTCTTAACCAAACACATTAAACTATTTTTTGTTCAATCTCAATTTCAACTACAGTTTTAACCAAACATATATTTTTTCAAACTAACCTCAACTAAAAATACTTTTTATAAAACAACTTTTTTCAAACCACAACTACAACAACTACCATAATACCAAACACACTTATAATCGCTTTTTCTTAAAAGAGTTTAGGAGATTTTTCATTGGTGATTTGTATGAATTACTATATTTAAACAATTTATGATTTACGATAACTCAGGCTTGAAGCAATCATTCAAAGATAAAAAGAATATATAATCTTCAGATAATTTTCATATAAACCCTAAAAAACTATATCTATATCTATATCTAACAAGATCTTTGAAATTCTTAAATAAATTTTAAATTTAACATTTTCTTGTATATATATATTTTGTTAGAAATCCAAGAATTAATCCACCATCATTATCACAAACTACATAATTGTTCCCATCTCAGTGCGTAATCCATTGTATCCCCTCTACAACTACACTAAAATGCGCATCCGATCAGAAGAATCCAATATTTTAACCAAGTTCCATTGTTCTCTCATCCTAGCTCTTGTCAAAGAAATCGAAAGACATCTTAAACACTAAAACAAGACTAATCACTCGTAAGAAAGATAATCACGTATTTTACAATTATTGATGTCTATATCATCAATAATGAGTGAGTTTAACATATAAATTAGCAAGATGATTGGAGTCAATTGTTTTTTTAAAATTCTTTATTCAAAACTACATCCTTTTTTTTAAAAGGAACTAAGATTATTTTAAAAAATAATTAAAAAAAACTCGATCAAATTGCGCTCAGGTTTTAATGTTGAGTCATTTGCGTTTTAGCAGGTTAACTACACAAGTGATTTTGAAAAAACATGATTTTAAAAAGATAAATATATTTATCTTTTCAAATATATATTGTTTTTGTCCCAAGAAAATGAAAACTCTAATTAACCTTGGTAATTAATAAAATATGAAAAATTGATTCAAAAACCAGAACTCGGTGTATCAATTAATCACGTTTAGATGGCCATAAATACATTACTGTCCTTACTTTCTGGGCAAGGAACCCATGGGCTCCATCCATAGATATGTGGGGGCTAAGAACTTATAATTACATACCCTCCTGTGCTTCCCAGTTGGAGCAAATCGGCAGGGGACAGCAATGTCATTACAAAAAGCAACAAGGGCAAAACTGGAAACAAAAGACCTGTATCGTCAAGGCTTTCATCAGTACGCAAAACCACCCTCTCGGTTCCTTGTGCCTTTGCGGTGACGGGAAGCAGCAGTTGAAGAAGCACTTTTAGCAGAAGCAGAAGCAGAAGCACCAGTTGGTTTCATTGCAGCAAATGAGCAGTTCTCTTTCCTCAGTGTCTCTTCTTCATCCATAAATATCTGCCTGCACCTGCACTCCACACTGCAAAACCCCCTGTCTCCTCTATACTCCACAAATCAAGAATATATTCAAATCAAAAAACGATATAAAGATCTGGGTTCTGTACAGAAACAACAACATATGAAATCTTGAAGGTTAATAAACACACAAGCAAGATCCAGCGCATTACTTACTTGTACATGTAGATATCCTTGCCAGGCGAGAGTTTCTGTCCACAAAAGAAACACCGATCAAGAAAAGTGGGGACTGGAAAAGAGAAGCGTGGGGAATGATTTCTAGAAGAAGAAAGACGAGGAGGCGAAGTAGGTTTGCTGTTGATCATCATGGTAACTTTGTTGATGACTTGCAGGGCACTACCACTCTCGGGGGTCTCCAAAACTATGCTTAAACCCACCATATCTCATTATAAAATCAACCTTCAGAAAAGGATTATGGTTTTGTGGAGGTGAAGGAACAGGGAAGTGTTTTTTTCATTTTTCCTTCTAATTTAGGAGAGATTTTAGGGAAATAAATAGAAGGGAATGGTAAAAAAGGGATGGATTGGCGGGTCCATTCACAGCCAGGAAGAAGAAGAAGAAGCAGATGTACTCAGGACGATTTGACTTATAGTGCTCGTTATTTGCCACGTACCTGTTTCTAGTTTCCGTTTCATTTTCCGTTTTCTTTATTACTCTTCTCTTATCTTTTGTTTTTTTGGCCTTTTCTGTTTTATTGGACCTCCTCTGATATATTTTGAATTCCTATTTACTGCTTCTACTGCCACCATTCAGTTTTCGAGGGTACGTTAAAGTAAGGTGTTTTATTTTATTTTTTTTATGATTTTTTACTAAAACAATATTAAAACAATATATTTATAATTTTTTAAAATTTATTTTTGAATCATCAAAATTAAAACAATTTAAAAATACTAAAATGTAAAAACATATTGAAATTCTAACAAAAAATAAATTAAAATTCATTCTCAAACACTTAACTTGTTTGTTTTGATTTTGATAAGGTCTTTAAAGTTGTTTTTTAAAATTATTGTTTTAAAATATATTAAATTAATATTTTAAAACAATTAAAAATCATCTTCAATCAAATTACTAAACAAACACTTAGGTACTAGTGTCACAATTCTGATTAATGTAATTTTTTTATTTTTGTTAATTATATAGATAGGCTTCACGAGTACGGATTGCAATTATGTTCATAAGGCTAGCCTTCATTTATTTGAATGAGGGTAGGTAAAAAATGATTTTTATGTCTATAAAGGCTGAGACCGGGATAGACTCATCACGAAAGTAGATAAAAAGTATCCTTAAATTTGACGGATCTCCGTACCCGAATTGTTATAATAATAATAATAATAATAATATTCTATATATACTACATTAACTTTGCTTGACTTTACTTTTAGGATAAATTCATGGAGATAGGGATGAAGGGTGTTTTCATAGATTTCTATTACAATTAATGTTCATGATATGATGTCGTATAAAATTCTAGTAGGGACTAGTAATAATGATAAAGATAGAAGGAAATTTTTAGAAATAATTTAATTTGTTGAGTATTGAATTTACTTTTTTAATAGTTATAAGTTTGAGTTTTCTTATAATCACTGAAAATTTATATAATTATTAATTTTAAAATTTGTGAGATTAGTTGAGGTGTTAATAAATCAACTTGGACACCTATATTATTAATAATAAAAAAATAAATACATGAAGAAAGTGACAAGACACATGTAAAGGGTGCTTTCCAAACCATATAGTACGTATGATTAATTAATTACACAAAAAATATCTATTTTATTTTAAAAATATATGATTATGATTAAAATCAAGATAATGAAAAAAGATGCAAACTCGGAAGGTTAAATATTAGAATTCACAATAAAAAAATTAGAATATTTATTCAAAAAAATTAAAATCAAATTAGAGAAGCCTCTAACTCCATTAACTCGTTAAATACATTTCTAATTCTCTTGTAATGTTGCTTATTAATTTTCTTCGTCACACTAATGCATCTAATTCGTAGAGATTATTAATTTTAAAAGGACGTCGTTTTCAATCCTTGTTTTATGAATTAATTAAGTATAGTTTTGTTTTTGTTTTTATTGTATGCTCTATTATTAATCTTGACCATGCACGGGAGAGGCAGCACACGCTATCGAACCCTAATAGCTAGCGACGGGTCAATCCTTTTTGTGTATTTTTCCAACTTTTATCCCATAGTTAGACCTAACCTGTCATAGACTAACACGAGAGAAAGCATTGCATGAAAGAATACTAAACCATGCACACACGACATTAATACACAGTAGGCTGTTCTCTTACTCTTCATTTTCATGCTTATCGAAAGTTGATTAATGTCTGCAATCATGACACGTACTCAGCCAGTTGTTCTCTGAATGAAGATTATCGCCACCTAATTCAAGAAGCCACGTCAGTTTTATGGTCATGAAAATGAATTATCTTTGAAGTGAAAGAACGAGCTTACCTAATTAAGAGTTTTTGAAAATTGTTTTACCAGGAAAATGAAAAAAGGTTTTCATTTTCTATGGGCAATTACAAAATTTGACCCGTCATTAAGAAGAAAACCCATAAAAATTATCGATATGGTTAAGTGTTTTTTGAATGTAAAATTGTCTTAGGAAGGAGAAGGAGGAGAAGGAGAACATATAGAAATCTAGCTTAGATGAAGTTATTGTATCTAAAGTAATTAACGCTCAAAAAAAATAAAAAATAAAAAGCAAAGCATTATTCTAATAAATAGTATTTTGTAAGAAGAGGTATAATATAAACCACCTTCTCTTTTAGTTTATAATTAGGTTAACCAGTGAAACTTGAGATATGTATCATGAAAGTCTAATAACTAAATAGAAAGAAATTTAATATTAACAAACTAAAGTAAATGAAAAAAATTAATTAAAAAAACAAAAAAAATTCGAGTTAACTCGTGAAATCAAATTAACCTGTTAAACCCGTGATCAGTGTCATGAAAATTTGATAACTAAATAAAAAAAAATTAACATTAACAAACTAAATTAAAAAAATATTTAAAAAAAATAAAAGAAAGAAAGAAGAAAAAAAAACTGAAAGGCATAGAAAAAATACAATTTTGTTTTTTTAAATAGCTCAACAAACAAATAAAAAAAATGACAGTTCAGTATTTTACTGTGGATTGTTATAGTGAAAGGCTGAGCAATTTTAGTATATGTTTTAATTAATATTATAAAAATAAAATAAAAATTAGATAATCTTTTTTTTTCAAATAAAAAAAGAAAGAAAGAAAGAAGTATGATTTAATTTTCCTTTCCGGATTGGATGGAGAGAAAAAAGACAACAAATGATAACAGCAAGAGATGCTTGGTAAAAGCAGCGAGGTAGTAGACATTGATGTTTTCCACGAGCAAGTGACCTCCTAAACTATGAAAAGAACAAAATAAAAATAAAAGATAGACATGAAAGAAGGATGAAACGTTACAGCAGAATGGAGCTAATAAACAAGACAAAAGGACATCACTTTTTTCCAGGCTTATGTGTCATTCATATATACGGCTAGTTGCTGTATAGACGGCAGAGCAGATATCCTTGCTGCTGCTACGATTCAACAATTTCACAGCTCAGCACAGATTCTTTTTCTTGAAGCCAGTGATCTTGCCAGCTGTACCACCTGTCAGCCCGATCAATCTTTAATGTGGTTGTATTTAGAAGTTGTTTTTTTTTTAAAAAAAAATTATTTAAAAATATATTAAAATAATATTTTTAAAAAAATATTTTTAATATCAGCATATTAAAATAATCTAAAAAAATAAATAAAAAATTAAATTTAAATAAAAAATTTTTGAAAATAATATTAGTTTAGAAGACAATGATATTGGTAATTGATAAATTTTATTATTATTATAAATTAACTATTTAGTATTATTACGAATAATTTGTCTTTGATAAAATTAAAGCATGCATCAAAATAAAGGAATTTTATGGTTTCATTTCATTTGTACTAAGGTTTCTTGTCCTTTCATTTCATTAATGAAATTCTCTCATTTGAGTTTGTCTGAAACTATATCTTTTAGAAATGTGATTGTGCTTGTGTTTTTTAAAATATTAATTTTTCTTTGTATGTTTTGGATCGTTTTGATATACTGATCTTAAAAATAATTTTTAAAAAATAAAAAATATCATTTTGATATATTTTGACATAAAAAATATTTTGAAAAGCAATTACAACCACACTTCTAAACAGTTATTCTAATTATTCTTTGTTGAGAGATCGGTCTCAAGTGTACTTTTTTATTTATTAATAATTTACTATTTGGATTCAAACTATAAATATTTTTTTTAAAATCTTCTAGTTTCAACTTTCAACTAGGTATGTCCGTGTGTGTGTGTTGAAGTTGACTTAGGATGACTTGTTGGACTTGTATTACAAAATAAATTAAAAGCTAACGTGGTAAATCGGTAAAAATAATGTTTTTACCTAAAAAGATTTAATGTTAACATGTTATTTTGTAAATATAGAGTCATTTATGTATTGAATTGCTTTGGACTAACTAGCAAGACTTGTGATTAAGGTTTTAAGCTCAATCGAGTTTAATAAATTTATTTAAAAAAAAAATTTATTTAAAGTGTTTTTCAAAATAAATAAGCGATCCTGTCATGCGCAGTGGTAGACAATTGCGGTCGACAACGCCCCATTTTCTGCTATGATCGCCATATATTTACTGTTAAAGGGGGCGTGGGATGATCACGGAGCCTGCGCCTTTAGAAGCACCGTACAATCACTTTACAAAGTGGGTGAAAAGTTAGGCTCCGTTAAAACTTATACAAAAACCTCTTTTTAAACCATCTATAAATTATAAACACCCAAAAGACCGTAATAAATTGATTGGTAAATCTCATATAATGATTAAAAAAACATCCTGAAGGCCTGATGAACCTTATTTCCGAAGATGAAGGTTTAGTTTAAAATCAGGTTCTAAAAGTCCTAAATTTTTTCAATAAATAAAACTTAATTTTATTTTGTAAAATTAAGCATTGACTCGATATCAACACCTATTGCTGATATAGTGCGGGGCCATGTTAAATCAAACAAAAAAAATCACTAAGAATAATTTTAAATTAATTTAATATATGTCGCGGGGTGTCGCGATGGCAGAGGCTCCTTGCCGTGCCTCCTGATGTGAGGTGTGTGTTGTTTGTTGGGAAGGGTTTTTTGATTTTAATCATAAAATTATGATTAATTTTTAGAAGTCGCCACCTAGTATTATGGTACTAGGAACCTATGGTCTGCGAGAGTTTGAGTAAGGGACTGGTTGTGCAAGGGGAAGATGCATCACCCCCAGTGCACCCTACCTAAGGTAAGCTGCATTGTTGTTTGATTGTTTTTCTAGGTCGGGTTTCTATTCGTTGGTCTTTTCTAAGGCTCAAGGCAGATCTCACTTCATGAGAGAGTCTCTACCTTATCGGGTTAAATCCTAACCGTTCTAAAGTCTGAACTTTAGCATCACATTTTTTACACTTTGTATCTTTAATACCTGAGGGTGTACTTTATCGTGTAATTTTACACCCCACAAATATTAAAGTCTACATTTGGATCCTAAAAAAAAGATTGGAAAAATATTTTTGACATGTTGGCCAAATCCTAATGGATGATCATAAATTGGTTATGATATCCATTTTTATTTTTGAAAACATGAGAAAAATGCAATTTTTTTTTACGAAAATATGCTTAGAAAAATTTTAGGATTTGGCTGTATGCAATGAAATATTTTTTCTTTATGAAATTTTTTTTAAAAAATATTTCCAACAAAACGGGATATTTTAATACTGGATTTGTATTTTACAGTGTAAATATACAAACCGATATTATGCAAAATGGATTGAAAATTATTGGAGAAAATCACAAATTTTTTAAAATGATTTTTGGAATTTTTTTGGATTTTTTTAAAATATAATATAATAATATATAATATGAAATGTGGGCTAGGCCGGCCCAGCTAACTGGGCCGAGCTCAGCCCTGGAAAGGTGGGCCCACATCGGCCCAGAACATTTTCTTTTCTTTTTTTAGGGCCGGGATGGGCCATAACTGGCCCGACCCAATTGAAGAATGAATTAATTGCAGAACGTGAACAATAAGTTCATGTTCTGCATGCAACTTTGCAGTTGCAGCCGATGGAGTGAAGCCGGAGGCGACCTTGCGGAGGAGGAGGAGCTGCTGCCACTGGCGTGGCGTGGAGTTGGAGGAGGTTCTGGTGGAGGAAATGGTGGCGGTGTTGGCGCTGGAGACTGCAACAGTGGGGCCGGCGTTGGTCACAGCTGAAGAAGAAACGTTGCAGGGGAGAGAAAGACGTTAATGGTGGCTGCTCCACCACTGGTAAACCGTCTGTTGGTGCAGGAGGAAGGCTTCTATGGTGAAGCTGGAACGACGGAGAGAGAGGGAGGGAGAAACTGCAGAAACCGGGGCAGTGAAGGCTGGTTTTTTTTTTTTTTCCGATTTTGGACCCGATTTTCTCCTCCCTCAGGACATCAAATCCGCCTCTATTTATAGGCGGTGGAAGAGGGTAATCTCTTCTTTACCGGGGTAAAATTGGAGCCATTGATTACCTTGTGAAGGATCCCAACCGTTGGTTCAAAGTAGCCTCCTTGAGTTGTCAAATCTGCAGGTAAAGGCTGCCTGAGTTGACTTCTTCACGCCGGCTCCGGCGTCTCCGTGCTATCAATCATCCTGACCTGTTCACATGGTGTTGTAGAGGAACTGCAGGGGATCCGTTTTGTTCAAGTTTGGTTAACTTCGGTGGACGTTTGGTGCATTAAATGCACCTCAAAAGTAGGCGGCGAGGCAGTTTCTTTCGGGTAAAAGAAGAAGACAATGAACAGTAACCAGACGACGCGTTGTCTGGTCCTCTTTTTTTTTTTTTTAATGCAAAACGGCACCATTTTAGGTTTAAATTAGGGATTTTTACTCATTTTTAATTTAGTCCCTGGTCTTTCAATTGCTTTCAATGGAACCCCTAATTGACCCATAACTTTCGATTTAATGCAATTAATCCCCTGATGAACTTCAATTGCAGCCCCATATTTACGCGCCTTTTGCAATATAGTCCTTGGTCTCGGAATTTCTCAATTTAACCCCTAATTGACTATTAAACTTTCAATTTCTTCAATTTGGCCCTCGGTTTTTGTGAATTAAGCCCCTATAGTTTGTCGCCTGTTACAGATTGGTTCATGAACTCGGATTTCTTCAATTTAACCCCTAATTGACCCCAAAACTTCAATTTTCTTGCAATGTAGCCCCCAATTTCAATCAATTAGCTTGGTAAAAATTAAATTTGGTCTTTTAAAATTCCAATCTTCTCAATTAAACCCAAATTAAGCTCCCAAACTTAATTTTTCATCAATTAAGCTCTAAATAAAATTAATTTGACCAATTTAAAGTATAATTAAGTCTTTGCACTTAGTTAAATCCTTTAATTGGACCCAAATTAATTCTTAAACATAATTAAAATTCAATTTGGCCCATGATTAAATCAAATTGTCCTATTAAAAATTTAATTATGTCCTTGGACTTAATTTTTTCACTAATTAAATCCAAAATAAAATTATTTTGACCTATTTAAAATATAATTAAGTCCTTACACTTAATTAAATCCTCTAATTGAATCAAAATTAATTCTCAAACATAATTAAAATTCAATTTAGCCCATGATTAAATCAAATTGGCCTATTAAAAATTTAATTATATCTTTGGACTTAATTTTTATGCAAATTTGTCCAATAATCATTTAATTTGACCTTGAATTTTCTCTAAAAAATTGCAGTTTGATTCCCCGGCCTACTTTCTCCATATTACCAGTCTTTATTTTATTTTATTTTATTTTATTTTTTATTTTTATTTTGAAAAAAAAAGTTATTTTTTGGGAATAACTCAGAATTGGGTTATGACAATATAAAAGGACTAAATTAAAAAAAAATAAAGTAATTAAAAAATCACAAACGATGAAGAAGAAAGGAGATAAAAATCAAAACAATAAAGATTAAAGATGACGTAAAACAATATAACAAACCACTTCGTATTTTTTGATGGAGTAGGCATGAAAATAGAGGAGAGAAGAAGATATAAAATAAGAAGGGCCCTCTAGAACCACTTTGTGGCTTCTCCTCCACCACGCACCACCGCATTTCAAAGCCCTCACCGAGACGATGCACACACCATCAGAATAATCGCTTTTAGAGGTTATATGACCCTTTACACGCTCCCATCATGCGACATCTTTTATAATGTGCTGGTGCGTGCATTGCAGCGCCATTTAAATTGACTTGCTTGTTCACTTTGTTTCATTTTTAAATTTAGTCCCCGAAGTCTTAATTATTATAAATCCCCGACCTTGTCTAAAATGGGATGAACATTTGTTTCATTCTCAAATTTGGTCCCCGAACCTTAATAATTATAAATCAATATAAATAAAATTTATTTTATCAAGTCAAACATTAATCAATTGTCGGAATTTTTCCTTGACATCTCAAAGTATCAAGTGAGATCCAAAATAAATGCAACATAAAATGATCAAATAAAAAGAATGAAGCGATCAAAAGCAAAATCAAAAGTTCCAATAAAAAAGGGTTGAACATTTTCCCATGTTCGTCTGATTTAGTCCCTCATGCTAACCAATAAAAGGGGCTAAGAATTTATTGAAGCTTCAAACTCGATACCCACAGCTTTAGTTGTTTTAAATCAATAAAACTTTGTTATATTTTGTCAAACCAATTATCAACTAAGCAATGAGAGCTTTTTCCAAGACCGCCAGATCCCCATACCCAGGCAGCTGAAGAAAATTATCCAACTCAATTTCAAATCAATGAAATATTAAAGTATCAAATAAAAAAAAATTAGGTGACAAAAAAAAATACAGGATAAAAAAAATAATAAAAAAAAGAAATCACTCTAGGACACTATTATAATCCACAATGATTTTATCTCTTCTCTTGTGCTACAATAATTTCAATAGCTAATTTAGGTTTTATATATATATATATATATATATATATATTTTAGAATATATTTTAGTTACTATTTTTTTTTATCTTTATTTTAATTCGGTCTCTGTGTTTGTAATTTTTCCAATGTAAATCTTGAAAATTTCAAATTGTTTATGTAATTCTTGACAATTAAAAATGCGAATCTAAACGAATTTATATATTTTTTACTTGGAAACAAAACTTTATGTTAATAATTGTATTTTTTTTTCTTAGCCCCACTAGTATAGAGGAAAATTTAGAATTGTTTTCCCTAATTTAACATTAATTTTACTTTGTTATTTTTTATTTGATTAGAATTATACTTTGACAGCATATCTCCAAATAATAGTTATGGCATATAGATATGAAATTAGTTAGTGGGCCATGCTATATCGTGAAATGGATCAAAAAACATTTGACACAAAAAAAAAATATATAGGTGTTTTAAATTCATTTTTTTTATATCAAGAAACAAATTTACTCATAAATAAAAAAAATTGATGCATGTATTTAATTAAATAAATCAATAATTATTTATGCTTGTAAATGGATAAAAACACTCATTAATGATTACCAAAAACTAAACTATAAAATGAAGAGATAAATATAAATTAAATTATTTGATTTTGTAATACAAGTTATTGAACCAATTATGTCTAATAATTTTATTTTTTGATTTTTTTTATTTAATCAAACAATAATAAAAAAAATACAAAATGAAAGTGATTGAATAGAATCTAAAGAAAAAAAAAGATTTTTTTTTGGGAGGGGAGGGTTGCACAAAAAAAAACTACTAATACATATAAAAAAATATTGTATTTTTATTCATAAACTAAGTAAAAATTAAATGATATTTTATTAAAAAACCAAAAATAATTGTTTAATTAATCTACATGGAAATCGAATACCTACAGGTCAAGCATCCCATACATACATACATTTAATTAATTTATATTTAAATAAAAAATTATATTAAAGCTTAAAAGGAGACTAAGCGTTTGGGTCTAGGTGGCCTAAAATGTCTGGCTTTTCAAAAACAATTGCCGCACAAATGGGCTTGCAAGGCTATGCCTGTGCACTTGGCTTTTTTTTTTTTTTCCTTTTTTCTTTTTCTTTTGGCAAAAAGGGTGACGACATGTTGTGCTTCCTGCTGTTTTTTTTTTTTTTTTGACAAACAACTTGTTGCTTAATTGCCCAAATTTTGACCATCGAATAGGTCGTTAGAAAAATAGTTTGGTGTTTTTTCATCTAAAAAATATTATTTACAACTCATTTTCACCTAAAACACCTAATAAACATCCTTATGACATCATTAAATTAATAAATTAACTCAAAACACCAAAAAATATATGTTTAAAAACACAATCAAACTAAAAGAAAAAATTATTTGTTAACATTGATTTCCCCCCAATAAAATAAAAGTAACAAACTCATATCAATGAAACTTATCTTATCAAATAAAACCCGTTGACACCAAGAATGATATTTTTGTGATCATAATATGATTAACTAATGACTTACTCTCTTTTTTTATCATTTTTCGGTGACTTTCTTTCTTCTCTTTAAAACCTAGCGATTATATTCTGTCATGTTTTATATTTTATTCCTCTATTTTTTAATCATTTCGGTCCATAAAAAAATATAAGAAATTGACCATTAAAGAATGCAATCAAAGAGAAAAATATTTGATAATCAAAATGAAAAAAACTAGAGTGCACAGTGCACAATAGAAGTGTACTGTGCAAAACCCTGATCTCTTTTAGTAATTCTTACTAGATTGTTTTGCTTGCGCTAAGCTACGGGGTGAGTCAATTTTTTTCTAACATAAAAAAGATATTCCATCGATGATAACTTGAGTGAACTTGGGTTAACTTGACTAATTCGCTATCCGTGATAACCTTCGAAGAAGTAAATGCGGAAAAAAAAGTAGAAAGCTCATGGCCCAATATCCTAATGTTAAATGATGAAATTAAAAAATTAAAAAAAATCAAACTTAAATCAGACTAATCTTTGAAACCAACAACTATAGTCATGGGACCAAAATGACCATACAAAAGATCAAAAAAAATCTTGAACAAAATTCTTAACCATAAAAAAATTAAAAAAAGAAGAAGAATAGTAATCAAAACAATGAAAATCAAATATGATATAAAAAATAATAAAAGAAAATAATGAAAGATTAAAAGAAAAATAAGAAATGAAATAAAATGTTGAGGGTTAAAATTGAAAAAATAAAAAACCAAGAAAAATATTTTTTTAAAAAAAGCAACAATCAAGAAAATGATTACCATATGTAATATATATAAAAAACAAAATCAAATTGAAAGGGATAAAATTGAAAAACAAAACCTAAAAAAGAATCCAAAACAAAGAAAGACCAATAAAAACAAAGAAGATTATAATTCAACTTTTTCTCCATTATGTTTTTTTTAATTAAAATAATACCATTTTTACTTTCTAGTTGAATAAAAAATCTAGCGACTGGCTAGGAAAAAATCATGTTAACACCTATTAATTTTGCTTTTATCATTAATTATTTTTTAATAAAAATAATGTCATTTTTACTTCCTGCACAATAAAAAATTTGTTTGACCTTGATAAAAACCCAGTTATTCGACTTGAATCATGACTCAAAACATATTGGGTTAGCTCTTAAGTCAGGTTTTAAAAACATGATAAAAATAAGCACCAAATATGATATGAAAATTTAATGAAATTAAATAATAAGAGATGAAAATACAAAAGGAACAATTAATCAAGAAGATAACTCAAAATAAAAGGAATTGTAATTATAAGAATGAGAATTAGAAAAGAATTAAAATAAAATGATTAGAGATTAAATCAAAAAATAAAATCCAATAAAAAAAATTAAAAGCAAAATAACATGAATCAAAAGAATGAGGATCAAATTTGATTAAAAATTATATAAAAAATCAAATATTAATAGATGAAATTAAAAAATAAATAAATCAAATTCGATACAATTAAGTGAGTGATGACCACTTTACAAGGTCAGCACACCTTTTGAGGTGGAGGAGAGAGAAAAGAGGAAGGAGGAGAAAAATTATCAACATAGCTCTTCTTTGCCATGGAGAACAACACGTACCGGTCCATCGTATAGAGGATGACGTGATGCTTCAGACACTGTCTTGGAAGCCTACCAATGGCCACCGAGGGGCACCGCACACGCCACTCGAAGGGCGCGAGCGCCTCTAACTTATATATATATATATATATATATATATATATATATATATATATGTTCTAGTGTTATTTGTAAACTAAGTAAAAATTAAATGATATTTTATTAAAAAACCAAAAATAATTGTTTAATTAATCTACATGGAAATCGAATACCTACAGGTCAAGCATCCCATACATACATACATTTAATTAATTTATATTTAAATAAAAAACTATATTAAAGCTTAAAAAGAGACTAAGCGTTTGGGTCGAGGTGGCCTAACATGTCTGGCTTTTCAAAAGAAATTGCCACACAAATGGGCTTGTAAAGCTATGCCTGTGCACTTGGCCTTTTCTTTTCTTTTTTATTTTTTTTTGTTGGCAAAAAGGGTGATGATATGTTGTACTCCTTGGGTTTTTTTTTCTTTTTTTAAAAAAACACAAACAACTTGTTGCTTGCCTAATTTTTAACCATGGAATAGGTGGTCAGAAAATTAGTTTGGTGTTTTTTAACCTAAAAAATATTATTTACAACTCATTTTCACCTAAAACACCTAATAAACATCCTTATGACATCATTAAACTAATAAATTAACTCAAAACACCAAAAAACATATTTAAAAACACAATCAAATTGAAAGAAAAAAAATTCTCTTTCAACATTGATTTTCCCCCCCAATAAAATAAAAGTAACAAACTCATCTCAATGAAACTTATCTTATCAAATAAAACCCGTTGACACCAATAATGATATTTTTGTGATCATAATGTGACTAACCAATGACTTACTCTCTTTTTTATCATTTTTCGGTGACTTTCTCTCTTCTCTTTGAAACCTAGCAACTATATTCTGCCATGTTTTATATTTTATTCCTCTATTTTTTAATTATTTTGGTCCATAAAAAAAATAAGAAATTGACCATAAAAGAATGCAATCAGAGAGAAAAATATTTGATAATCAAAATGAAAAAAACTAGAGTGCACAGTGCACAATAGGAGGGTACTGTGCAAAACCCTAATCTCTTTTAGTAATTCTTACTAGATTTTTTTGCTTGCGCTAAGCTAGGGCGAGTCAATTTTTTTTTAACATAAAAAAGATATTCCATCGATGATAACTTGAGTGAACTTGGGTTAACTTGACTAATTCGCTATCCGGGATAACCTTAGAGGAAGTAAAGGAAAAAAAAAAAAGACAGCTCTGGTATAATATCCTAATGTCAAAGGATGAAATTAAAAAAATTAAAAAAAAAACCAAAGTTAAATCAGACTAATCTTTGAAACCAACAACTATAGTCATGAGACAAAGATGACCATACAGAAGATAAAAAAAAAATCTTGAACAAAATTGATACGATCCAGGCAAGGTTAAATTCGGATTTTGACATACAATGTGCAACTATCCAGTTTTACAAAAATAGTCATAATTCTCAATCCTACCATTAGATCGGGCTAAAATTTTACGTGGAGTCTCTTGACATGTTGTCCTATATTGGGTTAAAATGTCATGTCAATTGGAGTTCGGAAAGACATCCAAACATGGGTCAACAGAGGTTGTACGAGTTTTGTTATTTATTTCCTTTTGACTTGTGGACTTCATATTTGGCTAGGATTCTTTTCCTAAAAGGATGTGACAACTTATTTTGGAAATATCCTAATTCTACAAAGATCTTTAATGGAATACAACATAGTTTGAAAGTGTAGCAAGGATTCATAAATATTTCAGAATCCTTTTCTTACAAGGATTCCTTATTCATCCTAACTACAAAAAAGAAAGAAGATTTCAGAATTAATTCCACATTCAGATTTGATTCTCCTAGCTTATATGGGACTTCTAAAAAGCAACAAATCTGATCCTATCATATTTAGGATATTAAATTCATATTTATTTATTTTATTGTTATTTTCTTTTTAGTTTAGGGTTTATTTATTTTATTTGGGTTTAATTGTAAGTGGGCATCATATAAGTCCACATAAGGGATCCATTAGGGTTTATTTTAGTTTGGAGTCATTATAAATAAGAGTATAACCAAACATGTAAGGTTAGACAATTCAGATTAATAAAACTTCTTATTTGCCGCACTTTGTGTTTGTGTGTTGGTGAGATAATCTCCCTTCCATGGTTCTCTAAAGAACTGAAAATGACTTAGCGAAGAACAACTGTTTTCATGGCGTCATCTTTATACTTCTCGTTCGCGAATCAATATTCGTTGGGTGGGGGTCTCCGTTTCCAATAGTGTTGGTGCCTAGGTACAAGTTATCTTTGTGTTACACTCCAATCAAGCCTGATTTACTTGGCTTTTCGAGAATTGGTGTCTTTGCATGTGGGTTGCATGACCACGTGATCATGAGGTTCACATTAAAAATTCTTAACCATAATTTTTTTTTAAAAAGAATAGTAATAAAAAAAGAAGAAAACCAAATATGATATAAAAAATATTGAAAGAAAATAATGAGGGACTTAATAAAAAATAGAATAAAAAAGAAAAAGGATAAAAAAAAGTAATTAGAAGAATGAGAATCAAAATTAGATAAAAAAACAAATGAAATAAAATGATGAGGGATAAACTTGGAAAATAAAACAAATATAGAAAATGATAAACAAAAATGAGTAATTAAAAAAATGAGAACTAAATCTGAAAAAAAAGAAGAAGAAATGAAATAAAATGTTGAGGGTTAAAATTGAAAAAAAAAACAAAGAAAAAGATTAAAAAAAGCAACAATCAAGAAAATGATTACCATATGTAATATATATAAAAAAACAAAATCAAACTAAAAGGGATAAAATTGAAAAACAAAACCTAAAAAAATCCAAAACAAAGAAAGACCAATAAAAACAAAGAAGATTATAATTCAACTTTTTCTCCATTATGTTTTTTTTTTATCAAAATAATACCATTTTTACTTTCTAGTTGAATAAAAAATCAAACGATTGGCTAGGAAAAAATCATGTTAACACCCATTAATTTTGCTTTGACCATTAATTTTTTTTAATAAAAATAATGTTATTTTTACTTCCTGCACAATAAAAAATCTGTTTGACCTCGATAAAACCCCGGTTATTCGACTCGAATCGTGACTCAGGACATATTGGGTTGGCTCTCAAGTTAGGTTTTAAAAACATGATAAAAATAAACACCAAATATGATATGAAAATTTAATGAAATTAAATAATAAGAGATGAAAATACAAAAAGAACAATTAATCAAGAAGATAACTCAAAATAAAAGGAATTGTAATTATAAGAATAAGAATTAGAAAAGAATTAAAATCAAATGATTAGAGATTAAATCAAAAAATAAAATCCAATAAAAAAAATTAAAAGCAAAATAAACATGAATAAAAAGAATGGGGATCAAATTTGATTAAAAAATATATAAAAAATCAAATGTCAATGGATGAAATTGAAAAACAAATAAATCAAATTTGATACAATTAAGTGATTAAGAACCACTTTACAAGGTCAGCACACCTTTTGAGGTGAAGGAGAGAAAAAAGCATAGTTATTAAACCCGGCCCGGGGGTTGACCCGGCCAAGGGGCCGGGTCTCGGGTTTCATGGGTCAACCCGGGTTGACCCGGATTAACCCGTAATAATTAAAAATAAAATAATATTTCATATGAAAAAATTCATGTAAATATAGATTATATATATTATAAATAATCAAGTTTAAAATAATATTTTAAAAAGTTTTTTATCCCACGTTAAAAAGATATTATGTTAAGCTTTTAAGTTGAAGTATTTTAAGTTGAATTATATTTTTTCAATGTGGGATTTGAAACCCATTAGTATATATACTCTATGTTCCCAAGGAAAAAATCATGTTTTTTCAATGTGGGATAAAAAACCTTTTGGTTTAAATACTTCAACTTAAAGGGATAATATAGTATCTTTTCAATGTGGGATTTGAAGCCCTTTCATATATATACTCTATGTTCCCATGAAAAAAGTTATGTTTTTTCAATGTGGGATTTGAAACCCATTAGTATATATACTCTATGTTCCCAAGGAAAAAATCATGTTTTTCCAATGTGGGATAAAAAACCTTTTGGTTTAAATACTTCAACTTTAAGGGATAACATAATATCTTTTCAATGTGGGATTTGAAGCCCTTTCATATATATACTCTATGTTCCCATGAAAAAAGTTATGTTTTGTGCAGGGATGAACAAGATCTGTTGAAAGCCCAGAAGCACAGTCCTTGCTCCTTGACGCCCCCATGAACACGATCTGGTTTCAACATGCTTTAAAACATCAGCTAGAAGGACATAGAGAGATGTTAAAGACTTGACGGTGCTGGTACTACCTTTTGCCTCTCTCTCTCTCTTGAAATTGTGAGTTTGGTCCCTGTTGCCTTTCTCTCTCTCTTGAAACCGTGAGTTTGGTCCCATTTAAGTTACAGTCATCAGCTAGAAGGAACAAATGGGAACAATAGCACCACTGTTCTTACTTTCCTACACCTATTGATGAGCAGTGAGTGGAGTTGCCACTTTCTTCAACAGTAATGAAAATTCCAAAGTAATAAAGCGAGAACGCAACAAGGATTCGAAGTTTTTCATAGATCACCAACACCTACCCTCGAGATTTCCAAACTCAGATCGCGGACCCAACTCCAACCGGGTCTCGTCCGGGTTTGCCCGGTTCGCCCAGGTTATGGGTCGACCGGGTTTTGCCGGGTTGTTGCCTCAGACGGTTTTTTAGTAAACCCGGACCGGTCTAGCTACCGGGTCGACCCACCGGGCCGGTCCGGGTTTAAAAACTATGCCGCTCCCTCTATTCGTGGGTCTCAAATTGAGATGGCCATCTTTGCTGGAAGGTTTGAATCTTGAGCAGTCGTTGCACCACGTACGCATGATAAAATGATAGAAGGTGAGGACTCGTTATAAGAAACTGAAACTGAGGCCCACTCGAACATGACATGACATGACACAACTTTTGTCATGACCCTTTGTACTGTTCATCGCGAAGTTTTAAACCATACCACGAGTCATAATAATTTTTTTAGTGTGTGTGCATGTATATATAACATGCCTTTTTTTCTAAATAAAAACTGATTTTAACTATTAATTAAGTAATATTTTAATATAATACTGAGATAAAAAAAATATTTGATTCACTTAAGACTTGGGTTGAGAGGTTTAAACTCTTAGTGATAATTTTTTTAATAAAAAACTCAATTTTAAATTAACTTAATATTAAAAAACAAATTGATTAAAAAACAGAGTAAATTTAAATTAACCTAGCAAACCCGTAATGAAAGTTATGCACGTCACATGATAAAATAATTTTTTTATCCTATAGATTATTTTTCATTTAACTACATAACAATAAAACACATGATATTTTTTTTGTGCAAAACAATATATTATTTAAAAGTAAAAAAAATCATGATAAACACATGAAGCCGATATAGCACAGGTAGATCATTGACAACAAAAAACTAAAATTGTATTATTTTAGGTTTGAGTTAAAAACAAAATAGATCACCAATAACAAATGAAATTGTATTTGTTTTAAAGTGAGGGATAAAAAGAGCATTAAGCAAAAAAAAAAAAAACCCTAGATGTCGTGGATTAACCCGTCAAACTGCTACTTGGATAATAAACTCAATTTAGTTCAATGATTTTTTTAAAACCAAATATAAAATAGGAAAGAAAAAAAAGGAGCTTAGCCGCATGGGCTTGGGCATTTTAAAAAAAGGCTAGGTGCATGGGCCTTCCAGCCTATCTTATGAACGTTGGCCTTCCAGCTTGCATGCTTGGGTCTATCTTATTTATTTATTTCTTAAAGGGGCAAAACATTTTTTAATTAAAAAAAGACCGTAGACAATGTATTTCAAAAACCTTTTTCTAAAACAAAAAAACATCTCACAAAGCCAAAATCAACCTGAAACCAAAACGATTCTAGAGGTCAGATCTACTTGATTGGGCAAAAAAACAAACACGTAGGTCAAACTACACTTATCAAATGAAATTCATTAACACCAAAATGACACTCATGCTAGCCCATTGGCATGCATCACGCAAAAAACAAAACATGATCAATCTTAAAAAATGTAGGTTTCCTAACGTGTCTTTTTAAAAAATATATTTTATTCATGAATTTAAATTTATTTGTATATTATACGATATTTTTATCTAACATGGAGAAGTAAACACATCAGATCAACTTAGGTCTTTCCAGTTGACATGCAAAAATTGCAGGATAATCTTGAAAAAAATAAACTAGGAAAATAAACCTCAAATTAATTCAATGTTAAGGACAAAATTGATGGAAAAAAATCCCATTTTTGTCTTAAAAAAACTAAGTGAACTTAACTCAACCAATCAAACTCTCGATGCAAGTCTTGCATGCTATCGGATTCAATAAAATTTTATTCCATGAATTATCAATGATCTACATGGCAATAAAGCGAATGCGATATTTTCTAATAAAATATTTTTTAAAACGAAAAAAAACATGATAGGTGCTTAAGACTAAGACAACAAAAGGAAATCGTTGATAACAAATGGTGAAATTGTATTTTTTTTTAAAAAAATTTAAGTTAATTAAAAAAAATAGATCATTGATAATAAAAGGGTAAAATTGCCTTTTTTATGAGAAGATAAAATTGAGGTACTAAAAGTGCATTAAACAAAAAAAAACAATAGACTAGATGTTGTGGTTTAACTCGTCGAACTTGCAATCCGGGTCATGAAACTAGTTGTGTTAATTTTTTTTCGGTATATAAAAAAAGGATAAACAAGCCTAGCAAGGCTGCCCTATGGCCCCGTGCACTGGGCCTCTAGAAGGAATAGCCCAGTTGTGTGGGTCCTTAGGCCCAAACCCGCACACTTAGGCTTTTTTTTAAGGAGTAGACGGTATTTTTCTTTTTTTTTCTTTTGAAATACAGATGCAATACGTCATCTTTCAGCCTAGATTCCAGCCACCACTGTGGTGGCTGAAAAATCAAGTCTATAGGTTTTAAACTCGACAAACCAATTTTTTCAACCTATTTAAAGCTAAAAACACTCAAAAACCAGTCCTAGAACATGTAGAGAGCAATTTAGCAACCCGATAAACCAAAACAAAAAATCATATAGTAAAATCAAATTGAATAAGTTTTCTCATTCTCAATATAGATTTATTTTTAGGCAATATCAAGGTTTAAAACAACCGCCATAAGACTCCCCTTACCGAGTGTAACTCATCGACATCAATTTCAATAATTTAATGGTCAAAATAAGTGTAAATGATGATTTTTCCTCTTTAAGTAGGAATCCAACGAGTTTCTCTATCTCCTTTTATAAAAATGATTGAAAATAAGAGAAGTGAAATTCGGTACCAGAATCAATTTTCTGAAAACTAAAAGAACTAATCAGTTGTAAACTCTAAAAGATGGGGAACTAAAGTAAACTCTTTGTATGAAATCCAAATCTATCACCTATTTTACCTGCATTTTTCATTTTGGTCCTCTGACTTTCAATCCAACCCTTCCTCATAAAATATGCAACTAGGTGCAAATTTGAGTTAAAAAAGCTTAATTTTGCAAGAAAATATTCGAGAACCGCATTGAAATTTTTAAAAAATAACTATTTAAATCCATAATAATTTGTGAGAGAGTGCACTGTGAAATCTACTACTGTAAAAGAGCCACATGTTTGAGTGTATTATTTGTCGCACCTCGATGGACGTTGTGGCGGGGACCAAAATGTATATCATGTAAAATTGAAGTCATCACTTAATAATTAGAGGAAAATAGGAATTCTAAAGATAAGCATTGGTTTCAGAGATTTAGATAAAAGGTTGGTTATACTTAAGGAAAGAATGATGTCACATTTATAACTTTTGTTTTTATGAAAGGTTACCTTTATTACGTGTTTTATGCCTTTTTGATTGTCATTGTAATTATTTTTAGCCTTTTTTTAAAAAAATTATTTTATAAAACAATTGACGTCAGTTCCTAAAAATAAAAAACTCGTCAAAGATGTTGACGTTAAGTCCTATAAATGAATTTCTATTGACATTGCTAAAAGTGGGTATAACTCTTAATTTATTTTAAGATCTGGACATCGATCTCTTTAAAATGTGACGTTTAAAAATGATGTCTATCTATAGAAAGAGAGGTTACATCAAAGTTGTTAAGAGTGAGAATTGAGCCTATATGGATGACAATAATTGGGCTTTAACCCTTATTGATAATGTTAAACTTTGAACCTAGCTATTAACTCCATGGGTCTTAATGGAGTTAGGGCTTTGGCTGAATTTTTTTTTTGTTCATTTTATTATATCATTATTTTTATATTTTTTTCATTATATGAGAATATCACTATAAAAATATTTAGATTTTTACAATGTAAGAGAAAATTAATATACATGAAATTTCAACACACAAATAACAAAAGTATTTATTTAGGGTTTGAAATTTAACTTTGAGACAGAAAAAAAATTAGAAATCGATGAAAAATAACCCTAAATCACATGGCGCGTGTGCAACTCATGCGCCGACCAATTAAGTTTCGCCAAACTTGAACCACATGCTTACCATACACCTACTTAATAACTTGCAAAATTCCCTTCACTTTATCCCTTGTTTCTTTTTCTTTTTCTTTGACTTAGGGCTAACAGCTGGATGGCAAGGGAGGCTGAGTTGACCGCGGTTGACACAGGGGCCACTATCTCCATTTCTTTCATTTGGATAATTTAAAATAAAACTTTTAATTTAATTAGAATTTTACAAAATTAAAATACTTTTATTGTATTTAAACAACATTGTAGACTATTTTTCATATAAAATTACTGAATTATAAAACTTTTTAGAAAATATCAAAGTTTTTTTTTTCCTGTGTCTCTACAGTTTTGAGTTGTAACCTTAAAGCTTGACATCCCTATTTTTTAATTCATGTTATATGCAATGTCAATTAATATCAGATCAACTTGTTCTCTTTTATGGAAGAAGATGATAGAAACGATTCACCCTAGAATGCCAAAATAAAGGCTATCTAGGGAGTTTTGTAGGCATATATGAGCATAAGCTAAATTGTTTGGAGCTAACAATAACAACAACATCAAATAGCTTGGACTATTTAGTTTAGATAATAAGAGGTATAAATATGTTTTACAAAGAGGAGATAAACGTACTTAGAGACTTATCTTGGGATAGGCCTTACTCCAGACCAATTCTTGAAGATCCACACAGACAACTATTTTTATATATGGAGGTTATTGGTGAAGATGAACTTTATAATGGCTTAAGGCCTTGTCTAACCAAGACAGAACATCACAACTCGAGAGACAGAAATCAATCATCATCATTAAAAGGGTAGTATTAGCAAGAACCTTCCAAAAATAAGGGTGAGATGTGTGAACCCGATAGAGATGATAAAGAAGATTTGTACAAGTATGATGATGATGATGATGATGATGATGATTGTCGCACTCGACATTGTGGCGACCTTTACAACTTTCAATGCGAAAAGAACAGATATCTAACATGTTGTTCTCAAAGAGAAAAAGTCTTGTTTAAAAAGTCGCCACCTAGTATTATAGTCTCTAGAAACCCTAACTAGGTAACATTGATTCTATCTGGTTATGCAAAATAAAAAATAGTATTACCCCTTAAGCGTCCTACCTGAGGTAGACTACATTGCTAGTTTTGTCTTAAATTGTTAAGGGTTTGTTTTGTTTTTGATGGTTTGCTTATAATATTCCTGACTCTGGCGCCTGTGAATATTCGACTACAAATACTTCTAACTTTAGCATTAATAAATATTATGTGAAGAAAAGGTATGATATTCATGACTTTAATGTCAATAAATATTGTGGTTGATATTTTTTACTCTGACATCAATAAATTTCAGATTTGATATTTCTGACTTTGACGTCATTAAATACTAGTATTGATACTCGTCGTGAATCCACTTTTCTCGAACACTTTTGAATTGAGTTTTTAAAACCATTTGACTCGCAAGAATAATAAATGTGAGATTTGGATCGTTTCAAAAGAGATGAGTTTTTGGTATTTTATATGTAGGCTCAATGGTTAAGCTTTTAATAACTACATAAATTTGTTATCAGCCCAAAAAATACATGCAAAAACATTATATATTTTTTATGCTACTGTTATTTGTTTTATGCTAAATTATGCAAAGCAATGAATTTTTTTAGTTTGGCTATTGAAATAAAATTTGGATGAAAAAAAAACCCTCATTGATTAATTTTAAAAAATAAATAAAAAGGAAATTGACAAATAAAACATTCCATTAAAGCCCGAAAACCCATTAGCTCAAATATTGCACTTAGTCCAAACAAACAAAGTCCACCCAAAAAATAAAGTCCAAACGTAAGCCCAACCTGTTAATAAATGATCTAGCCCATAAACCCTAAACATGCATTATTGTACTATGCCATCATGCCATATCAGACAAACGAACTGAAGGAATTAAATTTTGAGCTGGGGAAACATACCTATCACACCAGCAACTTGAAGGTTTTCCCTTTTCGGTCTCAGTCTTCCTTTGTGTTTTTTTTTTTTTTTTGTAACCCGAGGGTGTTTGGACCAGCTTGCGCGCATCACAACTAATCTCCGGGCTCACTGAACATCCTGCAAGCTCAATAAACATGTAAGACACCGCGGGGTGACAGGCATACACAAGTGGAGCTTGAACCCTGGTATGGAGGAAGGGAACAAATCCCTTCAACCACCGGGCCACAACCCAATGTGTCTCGGTATTCCTTTTTTGGAAGTTCGGGGTTCTCGAGGAAGCTTAGGAGTAGGAATTGAAAACAACAATGGCCATTTTACAGTAGAGCGATGATGGGTTTTGTGTTTTCTTTGGCTGGCGTTGACGGCTTCAATGGTAAAGATGGAGGCTGGTAGGTTTTCTTTTATCTGTATTGTGCTCCCCTAGGTTTTCTTGTAATGCTTCCCCTCTCTCTTTTTTATTTTTATGTATTGAGATGCGTATTTTTAATAAATACAGGAGTCTCGTAATATATATATATATATATAACAAAGTCTCAAACATTTTTTTTTGAAATTTAAATTTAATTAAAAATCAAATTTGAAAAAAATAACTATTATTATTCTGAAAATTAAAAGAGAATAACAAAAATACATTACAATCCTTAGTTTTTTAACAAGTTGATAAATTACATCTTTAATCAAATCATTTTTTATTTCAAATTTTAACCTTTTTAAAATTAAATTAAAAGTAAATAAACTAAAATTGGGTTACAACAATGATGATAACGATGAAAAGGAGCATGTTTATGTTTTTAAGAAGATATTGTTAGATCTAAAAGTTGTCGAGGATTTGTAATGAAAAAAGTTATTTCATATTTGATAAACCATAAATAAAAACATGTTTGATTTGATCATTGATAGTAATAAATGTAAAAATATTATTGGAAAATATAGAACTGATAAGTTAAAATTATTATTAGAACTACACCCCAAATCATATAAAATTAGATGGATTAAAGTAGTAAAAAAAATAAAAATAACCTAATATTGTGAAGTATTTTTCTGTTAAAAAGTATATGGATAAGATTTATTATGATGAGGTAGATATTTATGTATATAATTTGATATTGATAAATTTTGGTAGAGATAATTTATATAAATTAATAAGGATAATCTGAATGATATGTTTGTACATTTGAATAGAGAACCAAAACTTATAAAGTAGAGGAGAAGCATCTTAAGGCACTAATTGTTCAACTTGATGATAAAAAGAAGTTGGTCTTATTTTTAGAATTGTACTAATGTCACTTAATTTTGTACAAGCTGGTTTGAAGATGTTTTTATTATAAAATAAATAAAAAAACTCTGTCTTGAAAATAAGCTGCTTCATGATCTTTATTTTTTTCTTTAAAAAATATAGAATGGAAATATTTTTTTTACCTTTTTTTTTAATGTTGAGTGTTATTAGGCCAACAAATTCTATTACGACTATCACACATTTAAATGACGACAAAACAATGTTATGACTTCATAACTGATAATAATAGCATTTCAGTACTGCTAGTCAGTGATCTGCACTCTGCAGCTACTATGGATCGGGGTTAAAAGAATTTTGAACATAAAAATAACCTAGGAATTAATAATGTGTTTTTAAGAAGAAAACAAAAAATTGTAAAGTTAAAATTTGATGTATATGTTTAATAAAATAGATAAGAATTATATGAGTCAATAAATATTAATTATTTATTTATTAAAACTAAGACTAAAATTAAAATACTAAGATATAGATGCAAAATATAAAACTTGATCTCGTGTTTTAGGGAATTCTTTAAAAGTATTTTATTTAAGTATATAGCAAGTAATTTTTTATAATTGACGTTCCACATAAACTAAATGATTTGCTAGTACAATTCCTCCATTCATGCTTTGTTTAGAAAGAAATATAACCCTTTTGTTCTATGCTCTTCATTTAATAAAAATAAAAAAGCAACCGGAGAAAACACAAAACAATTGAATGATTTGAAATAAGTCCAAATATGACCCTATTAAAACCCAATTTGGTTTTAAGATTTTTTTTTCTAAGAAGGTGTCATTGTAACTCTTTTTATTAATATGTCGATATCAATATGTTTTGGATTGATTCAAATCAATTAAGGTTAATCCGCTAGATTTATTACTCGAGTCATAGACACTGATGGGTATTATAATTATTTTTTTAAATCTATTTTTTTATTTAAATAAAAAAAAATAAAAATAAAAATGCATAGAAAAACCATTGAATAATTTTAAAATATTATCGTGAAGGTTGTCGTACCTTTCGCCGGAGCTCAATGTCATGGCAACCCTTCTCAAATGGGTTGGAGAGGTTTTTGGTTGGACAATAAGTTACCATGTACTATTATGATTACAAGGAATGCTAACTAGATTTTAAAAATTTTAAGGAAGTGATTGGTCACGTAAATAAAAGATACTGACACTTTTAATATATCATATCTACGATATATTGTATTATTTTTATTTTTATAAAATTAAAAATATTAGTGAACTATCAACAACGAAAATATTTTTTTTATGCCCCACACTACCCCACCCTGCTAGAAATTAAGATTAATTAGGGCTGCTTTTGAAGAAGAAGAAAAAACTTGATAATTCTCCATCATTTTTTGAGAATTCTCCAGCATCATTATTATCTACTTAATTCTCCACCGAATTACTAAAATTTAATGAAGATGCTGTAGGACCATCCTCACATGCACATAATGCAATCAATACTTACTGGATTTCCCTTTTTCTTTTAGGGTTCCAACATCGATCGATCTGCTTACTTAACCTCAAAATAATTTGTTAACAACCAAATGCCACTTGAGTGGCTATAAAAGAAATAATAATAATAATAGAGTGCTGGGACTTGCCGACTACGTAGCTAGCTAGCTAGCTAGCTAACTAGCATACACATGGTGATGTTGTTCGTCCGCTTGACAATGATTATATATATATATGGGAGTTTTTTCTAGATAATCTTAAGAACACATTTTTACATTAACCTGATACGCTTACTAGAATTTAAGAAATGTTAAACACTACTCTTAAACACAAGGTTTTCTAGATAATCTTAAACACTACTCTTAAATTTTAAATTTAAAAAAACTAAAAAAGAAAACATATATATATATATATATTTTTTTTTTTTTTAATTCACAAGGTTTTCTAAAAAAGTTGCGTGAACCTATTCTCGACTAATTGTAATAGGGGATGGATTTCTCATATTCATTTTCATGCAAATCAAGTAGGAGTGAGTAAAAAATATTAAAAAATTAATTAAACCGAGAAAATTAGAAAAAAATAACTAAAAAATTTGAACAGTAAAAAAAACCGATTAAACCAATTAGAATTTTGAAAAACCCGACTGGTTCGATTTTGATTTTATAAACCTGAAACTGAAAAAACTGAACCAAACCGAACTCAAACAGAACAATACCAGAAAAAAACTAAGTTAAACTGGAAAAAACAAAGCAAAACCGGAAAAAACAAAGCAAAACTAAAAAAAGGAGACAAAACCGAGTTAAACTGAAAAAACTAAGTTAAATCGGTCAAATCGGTTTGAACCGATTTTTGTTTTAAAAAATAAAACCGAACCAAACTGAAATTAATAAATTTGAATCTATTTTGATTTTTTTATTTAATTTAATTATTTTTCTAATAAAAATTAAACCAAATCAAGTGATATTAAAAGGAGTTTCCTCTATTTATTATTATTATTATTATTATGTTTTCTTTTTGCATTGATTTGAATTAAGTTGGCAAGGCATGCAGTTACGTATCTATGTCAGTATTGGTCATTTTTGTACTTCATGGGCCCCACTATCATGAACATCGTCCAATGCAATGAGGAGGTGTTTGTTATTGATTTTAAATTTGGATTTCGTTAAAATTTTAAATTAATTTTTTAAATGTTTTTGAATATTTAATATCAAAAATAAAATTTATAAAATAAAAAAAATATTATTTTAATATATTTCTAAATAAAAAATATTTAACAAACAATTAAAATTAAATTCGTAAATTTGGGGTCCAGTCGTTTTCTTTTTGACGTAGGTGACATGTTTGTATTCTTAGCTAGGCAAGTACAAGATATGAACTTGCTTCAGCATGTTGCTTCTACAGATCAATTAATGGTTGATTTCATTTAAATTAAAAATTATAACTTTTTTTTAATAAACACTAAATTACAAACACAATAAATACGCAATAAAGATGTACTTAATTGTTGAAAAAATCTGTGGTCCATTATAATAAAGAAACATTACTATCAAAGATTCACACTTTGTCTTATTGCCTGTAACTTAACACAAATGATCTCAATACAATCAGCCCCGTAAAATTTATCTATGGTTTTTAAGATTAAAATTGGTGCATAATTAATTTTTTTAATTACCAAAATTAGTTCATGTTCTTTTAACTTTTAAAAACCTACCCTTGAAATAATATAAAATCGAATAGTTTTCTCCTTAAAAAAATATTTAGGTGGAGGAAGGTTACTAATTAAACATGTTATTTATAAAACTGAATTGAAAAAAAATAATTTTAAAATTAACACATAATGAGAATAAATCTAGCTCGCACCTGAAGTTTAAATTTAAAGCTTATATAGCCTAGAGTTTTTATCCTCTAAAAACTTTGCTATTCTATGAATCCAATTTTCACTTCTCTAGGTTTCACTATATAGGTCACTTGAAATATTTGAAATATTTGAATGTGAGATATTATATTTTATGTTAAAATTTTTTGTTAACCAAAGTTTTTTAAGATTAGTTTACAAATTATTTTAGATACGACAATGCTTGGTATTTTAGTTAGAAAGAAAACTTTTGAACAAAGCTTGATAAACCAACAGTAGAAGAAGAATTAGTTACGTGAGAGTTAGCTGAGAAGAAGAGCTGAAGAAGAACTTGTTACGTCAGGATTTCTGTTAATTATCTCTTCTTCTCATTGTAACTAACTCTAACTGTATTGTAACTAATTCTAATTGCCATGACAGGTTGTTAGTTATGACAGTTGTCATGACAGTCTGTAGTTGTAATAGACTATATATATATATATATATATATATATATATATATGGTGTGTGCATGTATAGAATCATTAAGAAGAAATACAATAAGTAGAAGAGAAGGAATTCTTAAATTCTATCTTGGTATGAGAGCTTTAAAGAGAAACTTCTTTCCTTTTTCGATCCAGCCAAGACTTCTGCTTCAAGTCAGTCCTCCTCAACCTCTAGTCCTCTTGGATGTGGGCAAACGACAACAATTGCACTCACTTCATCTTATTAGCAGCTCAACTATGCATTACCAATAAAACTTGATCAAACCAATTATGTTTTGTGGAAATCTCAAATTGATAATATTGTTTTTGCTAATGGTTTTGAGGACTTCATAGATGGTACCTCTATTTGTCCAGAGAAGGAATTAAATGCAGGTGTAATCAATCCAACCTTTATTGCTTGGAGGAGACAAGATCACACAATCCTTAGCTGGATCTACTCGTCTCTCACACTAGCTATCGTGGCACAAATCATTGGACACACTACTTCTCAGTCTGCTTGGAATGCATTAGAGAACTTCTCTTCTTCTTCAAGAGCCAGAATAATGCAACTAAGGCTTGAACTGCAATCCATAAAAAACGATCTATGTCTATGATAAACTACATCATGAAGGTGAAATGAGATGCAAACAGTCTAGCAACCATTGGAGAACCTATATTCGAACAAGATCAAGTCATGAATCTACTTGGAGGACTTAGTTTTGACTATAATGCAGTATTAACTGCTATCAACATTAGAGATGATAAAATCTCAGTCGAAGCTATTCATAGTATGCTTTTAGCATTTGAAAATTGGCTTGAGCAACAAAGCTCAGTAGATCAAATTTCCACAATGACAGCCAATTATGCTTATTCCTTTAATAACAGGGGTGGTGGAAGGAAATATGATGGCAGTAGAGGGCACAACTACACAGGCTACACTCTAAATGCCAGCAATTACAAATACAGAGGCCGTGGTCATGTGGGAAAATACACATAGAATGGAAGACATAATTTAATCAGTTTAGAGAAGCCACAATGTTAGTTATGTGGCAAATTTGGCCATACAATACACGTCTACTATCACAGATTTGATATTTCCTTATTAAAACTCTTCAAACAGTGGTACTAACTCTTTGAATATGAATATTAGAAATCAAAACAATATACCTGCTATGGTTGCCCCCTCTAATAATCTTGCAAATGACAATTGGTACCTTGATTCTGGATCAAGTCATCACCTGATTTGAAATGTGGAGAATCTAACCAACTCTACTCCATACACAGGGACTTATAAGGTCACAGTTGGTAATGGTAAGCATTCATCCATTTCCAACAGTGGTTCCCAACGTCTAGTCTCTAACTCACGATCATTTCAACTTAAAAAGGTGTTTCATGTTCCATTCATTTCAGCAAACTTGATAAGTGTTGCCAAGTTCTGCTCATATAATAATGCTTTGATTGAATTTCGATCTAATAGTTTCCTTATGAAGAATTTGAATACGAAGAAGATACTGGCACGAGGCAGACTTGAGAATGGACTTTATAAGTTTCTAGCACTGCACAAGAAGAAAATGGCATATGTTGGCATTAAAGATTTCTCTATTTTTCATTCTCCAAGATCCAAAACCACTCATAATAAAATAGACATATGGCATCATAAACTAGGTCATGCTGCCACTGATGTTGTAGTCCAAATATCACAAAGCTGTAATCTTTCCTATGCAAAGAATAAAGCTACTAGTTGCTCCACTATAAGTTCTTCCTGTCAACTTGCAAATAGTCACAGATTGTCCACTCGTCTCTTTTTCTCTGGTGCCTCCAAACTATTGGAACTGATTCAAATGGACATCTAGGGGTCTGCCTTAGTCAAATCCACATCTAGTGCTCAGTACTTTATCTTGTTCTTAGATGATTTCTCATGATACACGTGGTTCTATCCTTTGCACATAAAGGACCACACTTTTCCAATGTTTAAACAATTCAAACTTCAAGTAGAGAATCAATTTGATGACACTATAAAATATATGTAGTTTGACAATGGGGGTGAGTTTAAATCCTTTATCACTTTTCTTCAACAGGCTGGTATTGAGCATCGTTTTTCTTGCCCTTATAATTCAGCTTAGAATGGGAGATTTGAGAGGAAGCATAGACATGTTGTAGAGACTGGATTGACATTGCTAGCTCATGCTTCTTTGCCAATGAAGTTCTAGCAGTATGCATTTCAATCAGCAACATTCCTTAATAGAATACCAATCAAGGTACTTAACCATGATTCACCTTATCTAACTCTTTTTAAAAAAATTCCTGATTATAAGTCCCTTAGAGTATTGGGTTGCCTATGTTATCCTTTCATTCGCCTTTATAATAACCATAAACTACAATATTGATCGGTTCAGTGTATATTTCTTGGTTATAACCTCAACAACAAAGGTTATTTATGCCTTGATTATCTTACTGGACGAGTCTATGTCACACCTCATGTTGTTTTTGATGAAACACGATTCCCTTTCAACAAAAACCTTTCTTTACCTTAGATTGATGATGCTTCCTCCGCTAGTTTACCCCTGCAATACCACTCCCCCCTAGTTGTTTGCCTCACTGCCCTATTGATAAACCTATCTTAATACCCATTGATGTCATTCCCACAAATATAGATTCTCTTTCTTTGAGTGAGTCTACAACCTCCCTAATCTACCTTCTTCTCCTGAGTCTACTCATACTGATCAGACTCCTGAATCAAGTTTAGCTCCATGCATGATAACAAGGTTGATGAATGGTATCACTAAAAAGAAGGTCATTCTTGATCTAACTACTGTGAAGATAACATAACCATATACACTCAATAAAGCTCTAAGAGATTCACATTGAACTCAAGTAATGAATCAAAAGATTGCAGTTCTTCATCAAAATCACACCTGGGATCTTTTTGCCAAGCCTTCTGATGTCAATATCATAGGCTGCTAGTGGGTATACAAATTGAAACATAAGCTAGATGAGAGTATTGATAGGTATAAAGCTAGACTTGTGGAAAAAAGATATCATTAAACACTTGGCCTTGATTATTTCGAGACATTTAGCCCAGTAGTCAAAGCTGTAACTATCTGCATTATACTAACCATTGCTCTTAGTTTTAATTGGGAAGTACGACAACTTGATGTACATAAAATGCTGTCTTAAATGGTGAGATCGAGGAACAAGTCTATATGTCTCAACCTCTTGGCTATGTGGACACCAAGTTTCCTACCAAAGTTTTTCGATTGAGGAAAACTTTATATGGCTTGAAACAATCTTCAAGAGCTTGGTTTTAATGGCTCAGTTCTGCCTTTTTACAGTAGGGGTTCAGTAACTCCAAGATTGACAGCTCTATGTTTTCTATGCTTCGATGAATCTACAACTTTGATTGTTCTCATCTATGTAGATGATATCCTCATCACAGGCAGCTCACCTATGTAGGTTGCTTCACTTATTGCTAAACTGAATTTTATGTTTGCATTGCGAGATTTGGGGAGGTTGACCTATTTCCTAGGTATTGAAATTTCTTACCATGAGGGTTCTATACACCTCAGCCAAACCAAATATGTCTCCAGTTTACTGCACATAACAACAATGTTTGATACAAAACCCGTCAAAACTCTTGGAGTTGTTGGACATAATTTATCTAAATTTGATGGTGAGCCTATAGAAGATGCTTCTCATTATCATAGTGTAGTGGGAGCACTTCAATATCTTACAATTACAAAGCCTGACATAGCTTTCGCTGTTAATAAAGCATGTCAGTTTATGCAATAACCAACTTCAGCACATTGGCTCTCTATTAAAAGAATCCTTCGATACTTACGTGGGACTATGCATGATGGCTTACTTTTAAATTCATCAAATCAATTGACAATAAAAAGTTTCACAGATGTTGATTGTGTTGCTCAACCTGATGATCGACGAAGTGCAAGTGGCTATCTCATTTATCTAGGGGGCAATCTAGTTTCTTGGTCCTTTACCAAACAAAAACTAGTATCTCGCAGCAGTGAAGAATCCGAGTATAGAGGTCTTGTCCTGGCTACTACAGAAATTATCAAGATCCAAGCCCTGCTGCCAGAACTATATGTTCGTACCCCTATTGTTCCTATACTCTGGTATGACAATATCAGTGCCTATCATATGGCCAATAATTCTATATTTCATGCCTAAACAAAACATATAGAAATTGATCTACACCATCTATGATCAAGTTCTTAAAGGAAAAATACATTTACACTTTGTTCCCACTGAATAACAACCAGCAAATCTTTTTACTAAACATCTCATAAGCTTAAGGTCTTGTTTCTCAAAACACAGTTGTGCCTTGTTCCCATAACCTTTCAATTCACCTACGAGGGGATGATAAACCAATGATAGAAGAAGAATTGGTTACATAAGAGTTAGCTGAGAAGAACTTTTTACGTCAGGATTTCTGTTAATCATCTCATCTTTTCATTGTAACCAACTTTAACTGTCTTAGCTGCAGTTGTATTAACTGCCATGACAGGCTATTAGTTATGACAGTTGTCAAGATAGTCTATAGTTATAATAAACTATATATATATATATATATATATATATATATATATATCTATGGTGCAATAGACTAAATATATATCTCTGTTGCGTGCATGTATAGAATAATTAAGAAGAAGTACAATAAGTAGAAAAGAAGGAATTCTCAAATTTTATCTAAGCCTAGCTAAAATGTAGGTGAATTTCACGTTTGATCTGGCTTTAAAAGTTTGAAACCATTTTTCCAACATCTTTAATTTTTAGAATCTTTTCGTTAAAGTTTGTTTGTTTTAATCCAACACCGTACCCTATTCCAACTATCTTGTTCAAGAGTCAAATTAGCATTTTCTCGATTGTTCCTGTACTCTTAGCCGGCCTATCTAGCTACACAGAAGTTAATACTTTTCTGCCAACAACCTAGTTTTTTTAATTTAAAAAAAAACAATAAATAAGAACACCAACTTTCTTAAGGTATTTAGCAGGATTTTACTTGGATTAATGAAGAAGGGATCGTGAATGAAGAAGTGATCGAAGTTAATTAGTCTCTGTGATTATATATTCGGACCGACAAATCCAACTATCATCATTCGCGTCAAAATTATAATATTCCTTGCAATTTTATTAGCAGAAATATTAGACCAAGCAAAGATTCAAAACGTTGAAAAAAGAGAAAACGGGACAGACTAATTAGAGAGGGAAAGCAAAAGCGAAGACAAAATCCAACAATTCTCCAGCTAATCTAACTGAGAGTTCCATTGGTTAATTGGGTTTTTGAACACAAGAGATGCATTCAAAAACATTAATTTAGAGTTAGAGTGGAAAAAAGGAGCATACAAAGGGATGGAAATTCAAAACAAGAATCCAATGAATTTTAAATACCTTCTAAATTCAAACCTTTTTTCAAGAAATTGCAATGCGGATTTCAAAGTCTTTGCAATATTTCTTTGCAATATTTGTCTCCATTTTGATATCTTGTACGAAGACCGAGCCAGTACAGCATGCTGGACCAATTACAAATCAACCATGGGGCATACGGGTGATTCATCATCTGATCATAGGCTGGGCTGCTATGATAATCCAACTTCAATCTGAAAAGTAAATCGCACTCGATAATGATTTTCAAGTACCTTTTTTTGACAACCATTGATAGCGAAATTCCACCAATATAAGGTGGTCGCATGTGCCTGTCACATGATCCATTTGCTTTCTTTACGCATGTGTGTGTGTGTGTGTGAGTGTGTGTTTTTATATATATATATATATTGATGGCCATGGCTGTCCAATCATGCACATGCTTGCACATGAGTACAAGCTAAGTTTTAGTGAAAGTAGCCCTTGCCATCAGTCGATGGCCTAAATGATGGAAGACATTTCTATCAATTTTATGTCTAGATATGTCTATCGAGAGCACATTTGTTATGATCATATCTATTTGCAAAACCATTGGAAAAGATGTTTATTGGTTTATATGTACCTTTTTTTTTTGTATGCGTATATTTCCATTTAATTGATAATGCATTTGGGATTTCTTACAATTTAAAGAGCAATTGAATATTGATTCTTTCTTTTAATGACTATATCATCTTTTAATACATTTCTCGTCTTTCATTTAATTAAAAAAAGGTTACATCTTTTATATATATTATAGTGCATTTTAATTAATCTAGATATTCTTATAATTAATGACTTAAGATCCAGGTACGTAGCTGTCCAAGCCAAAACCCTCCACAGTTTAACTTATTAAGGTGACTGCTTCTCGTGATAAGATACTTCTGTAGTAGCAAGTATAAAATGGTCATCAGGCCCCTCCATAAAACAAAATAGAGCAAGTACGTAGCTAGCTAGCTAGCTAGAAGGCACACAATATTTAAGACATAGGATTCCTCAGGTCATGCAAGCCCTAAATTGCTCACAGAAATACTGACAACAAGAGGCTAGCGATTACAATAGTAGCAGCAAGCAAGCCATTTGAAAAGAAAAGAAAAGAAAATAAAAGAACAAATGGGTTTCACAACAAGAGCGATGGGAGGAAAAGGAGCTATTCTATATATAAAAAACCGCAAGAGCCCACCTTCTAGCACTAAAAATATAGTAGAGTGTGTGTGTGTATATATATATACACGTAAGAAGGTCATTGGTAGGGACAAGAAATTAGAAAAGACAAAGCTAAGCAGAGGAAACACGTACAGTAGAATTGCTAGAATAATGGATGGAGTTGCAATAATTAATGAAGATGAAAAGTGTTATTTCAACCTTTTTTTTTCTTTTTTTTTTTCTTTCTAGTCCTGTTAATGCCGCAGTTCTTTTTGTTCGTGTTCCTTCGATTCGGCCACAATCCCTCAATATTTTTCTCGCTCTTCACCCGAAACTTAGCCCTAATTCTCCTTCTTCACATTTGGCTATATGGTCTGCATGTTCATGTGCCAGGGCACCAGTCTTGCCAACCAGTTCTTTGGCCTTTAACGACTCTCTATCCCAATCTGTCTTGTATACTACTGTTAAAATTGAGACCACACATACTACTTGAGCAGCTAGAAGACCATAACATAGACCCACAAACCCTAGTTTCCAAACAAAGGCTAGGCCTATGGCCACAGGAGCACCCACCATGTAAAAGGAGTAAAAGTTAATCCCTGCCCCGATGCCGGGCCTAGCACTCCCTCTTAAAATTCCACAGCTTGTCGTTTGTGGACAATTTGCAAGCTCACATAATCCAATTATGGGCAGGACAGCCATAGTTAGCTCGAGAACCTCATCATCTTTTGTAAAAACTTCCCCCCATGCTTCTCTCCCTAGGGTGGTCCATAGCAAACCAAGCAATGAGCTTAATAAGGCTAAGCCTATCGCAACCACCGTGGCCAGACGAGCTTTCTGTGGCCTGCCTGCTCCAAGCTCGTTGCCCACCCGAGTCGACACCGATGCACTCAGTGATGTTGGCAACGTGTACATTAGGGATGTGGTCTGAATTATAATAGCTGATGTTGCTAGAGCGGCTTGAGGGTTGTGCAAGTAACCGGCTAGAATCGTCATGAACTCATACCACCACCACTCTAAACAGACAGCTATGCAGCTTGGGATGGCAAGCCGAAGTAGGATTCCCCATTCCTTTCTTAGTGAAGTAGAAGGAGATGATAGAAATGGTTGTTGTCTAATTAGGGGTGTGGACGAGGGCTCCTCCTCAGTGGCCCGACTAAATAAATACATGTAGCATACGAGGAACAAGAGGGTGTTGAAATTGGTGATAAAAGTAGAAATTGCAATTCCAGGGACTCCAAGACAAAGAGTGAAGGCCAGAAATATGGTGACAGGAACATGCAGAACAATGGAGGCCAGGGTGCACCACATTAATGGCCATGTAGTTCCTTTACTGCGCAAGTAAATTCGCAGAGGGTGCAGGAGGCTATTAGCAATAAGATCAGGAATGGAAAATCGACAGTATAAACTTGCGATTCTGGTTATGTCAGGATCTTGATGGAGGCTAAGCAAGAGGGGTTCAAGATTGACCCATAACAAGCCAATAGGTATTGAAGCAAGTAGTAACATAAGAATTGTTCTTCTTAGAGTATGAGATGCTACTAATGGATTTCTCGAACCAAATGCTTGACTACATAGAGGCTCCATCCCCATCGCCAGGCCGGAAAGAACTGAGTAGCCACTGATGTTGGTGAAGCCAATAGCTAAGGCACCACCTGCGAGCTCCAAGCTTCCTAGTCTTCCCATGCAGACTACTAAGATCATGTTTTTGAGATACCCAACCAAGCTCAAAGCTGCTATAGGGAAGCCTATGTCTGTCATTCTTTTTAGCTCCTCCACAACCTAATGCAAAGAAGAAGGATAAACAAAATAACAAGTGCTGGCGTCAGTATGCTTATTAAGAAATCAAGGAGAAGATTTTCTGGTTGTGCTTAATCGAGATTAACTTCTACCTCTGGCATTGTTGGGTACTTGTGGGATTTCTCTTCTGTAACCATTTTTGCTTCTTTTCGCCAGTATCCTTTTCTTGTTCCCTTGAGAGAGAGGGGGGGAGAGAGAGAGAGAGGTCAAAGTAAGTGTTTCTATGCTTCAAGAGGCCGGAGCTTTATAGCTTATATGGTAGGAGGGGTCGTAGTGGGGTTCTCAGACGTTGTTTTTATATATGTTTGTATGACACTGCTAGCTCTTCTGCTCCTTAAAGCTCACATGCTACAGTGTTAAAAATAAAAATAAAAATTATGATCAAATAACTATCTCAAGTACCAAATTCATCATAAGTTTTGAAGTTTGATCATTTTTCTCAAAAGTTGAAGATTTCAAATAAAAACAATTAAATAAAAAATGATGTATAAATTAAAAGCATCACATAAAATAAATCGAGTGATATATATTCATACGTGTAAAGCAATGGTACTCATGAATTAACATCGCCTCTTCAAATCACGAAATTTGTCACTTTCCGAAACAAAACCGAACATATCTACTTCCTCTCTAAAATCAACATGTAAAATGTGACTATAACCATCAACGATTGTTACACTTAACTAATTTTCCCAACAAAAATAATCTGGTAATTAATTTTTATTATAGTTAATATTATTTGTCACTTTATAGATGTCAATGTTAGTGAATCACTAGGGTTTACTAATCGGGATTGATTTTACCATCATAATAAGGATGAGGTGTAAACATGTTCATTATTCTTAATTATGTTAGAAATTGATGATGAAATGGATACAAATTAGGTTAGCAAGGTTTAAGGTTACAAACATAAACAATAAACAAATAATTAAATACATTTATAATATATTAGAAAATAATATAAATCATATATTGGGACTTCATTTAATAGTTTAAACTTTTATATTGAATTAGTTTTTTTAATATGACATCAGAACCTTGATGACTAAGCAGTCACGAGTTCGAATATTAGTATCTTTATTTATTTAATAAAAATTAAGTACAAAATAGTGAGATCTTATTTAACATCTTAAACTTTTATGTTGAATTAGTTCAAAACCGATCTATCTATAAGAACCCAAAACTAAGTCAGAAAAATAATTTAAATATAAAATTAACATGGAAAATAATTAAAATAACAAAATAATTAAACTAAGTCCAACATTTAAACCTAAAGTTATAGTTTTTTTTTTGTCAAACAACATGTGGCCAATTTTTACTTATTTATTTTTTCCATAAAAATATCTTCAATACACGTCCCACATCAATTAATTGATATCCTAATCTCTTGAAAAGAAACTAGAGACCAAGTATTGAGCTAGAAGTCGTACTAATATTAATAATTAGTAAATTTTAATTACCATATACCAAATACTATATACATGTTGATTTTTATCAAGAAATGAAGATTCCGGCAAGAATCTTAGATTGATGAGGAATCTCTCCATGTATAAATTTCATGCTATCTATATGAATATTAATGTAATTGGTAGCAAGGACGTAATTAGGAGAGTCTGCGTCATAAGCAGATTTGAAATTTAGATTGCATTGGAAGCAAAATGCCTTTTCTCCACATGCTTTTCAAAAGAGTCTTTTCGATGGATCCAAAACCACAGGAGTATTACTCAAAAGTAAAAAAGCTAGCTCTCTCACGTTTTAAAATGCAGCACGCCCCTTGTCTGTTAAAGGCACTACCGTTAGGGATGGATTTGGCTCCTTTCTATATCAGTTCCGTATATTTCTTCGTTTATAAGCTTCATTTCATTCTTTTTAATCTTTGAAGTAACAAATTACACACGCGCATATATATATAAGAAAAAAATTATGTCAAAATATTTGATTCAACAATAATCGCCTTGTATTTTAATTGTTAAATTAATCCAGATTAACACAAAAAAAATATGAATATAATAGAGAATGAGACTATAATTCTTATTAATCTGTTTATTATAAAATGCTTGAATTAACCTAAATAGAAAAAGATTATATATATATATATATAACTTTTTTCTTCTTTTGTATCTATTATTCTGAGAATTACTTTTGATATTGTTTTTATATGTGTTTTCTAGCCGAGAAAGGATGATAGACTTTTGCTAGATCATTGGAAAAAAGTTTATCTTCATCAACAAAGACATTCACCCTTACAGGAGAAAGAATGAAGCATGATCTCATTTTTATGGACGAGCTCCTCACTTTTAAAGGTCTAGATTTCAAGAAAGTGATGGTGAGGGCCTGTTTTCCCACCGAGACAGAGGCTAGAGGGAGTCGTACCTCTTATGTTGACTTGACTCCCTCAGAAGTAATTGCGGGTGCCACTACCCTTTTCTTAGAGAAAAAGGATCTCTACCATGAGAGAGGCAAGCATCCAGTCCTTGGTAGTGGAGGTGACTATGCCTCCATCTTTATTTTCTTTTGTGGTCTTTGGGGTTACAACCACAGAGTCCTCCTTTCAAGGACAAGGGGTTGAGGATGCTCTTTCCTTCCTAACATTAGTTCATGCCCCTTTAACCTTTCCTGCTCTAAATTAGAAGGAGAGGTGAGTTATGAAAGCTATCATTGGTGGGAAGTTCGGTCTTGGTGAGACGTGCCTTAAGGTTGTGAAACAACTGGAGAGGGTTCTCACCATCCCTTCAAATATTCTTCAGATGTTTAATGAGAGTTACTACTACCATTTGGCTTTGACGGTAAGGAAATCCCTTTTCTATATTTTTTCCTTTTTTTGTGTTTTTTGTCCTGACTTTTTGTCTTTTACAAAATTTTATGATATGCAACCATTCGAAGAGGTGTTAGGCTATCGAGAAGAGGTGAGTAAGGGATGCCATTGCTTGGCATAAAGTAGATCAAAATACTCTTTACAGGCTCTGAGAGGAGAAAAAAATTGTGGAGGCTAAACTACGGGATGTGAAGGCATCCTATACTTTTTTGATGAGTAAGATGTAGGAGGCCACCCTTTGTTTGGGCTCCTTTGAGCAGTGGTTGCAGGAGGCCCTCCGTAAACTTTCTTCTTTGAGTTAGTTTATTACTAAGATGAGGGCATTTAAGGATGCTTTATGTTTGGAGCTCTAAGTTGTTAAAGAGGAACTTAAGAAGTCTCAGGCAAGGCTGAAAGGATTGAATAATTCTACTAGGGACTTCTAGGATTTCTTTAAAGAGTCAGAGGTTTTGTTTGAGGTGGTTGGGGACAAGATTTTCCTAGCCATGTCTAACCTATACTTCTTCAACAATTTTAGAGGAATGTAAATGGACTTCAACACTACCTTCCACCCCATCCACATGCCTATTTTGAGAATGTATTTCCTGTTAGGGCTGTTGTTGCTAACTAGAGAGATTATTTGGTAAAGAAACCTAGGTTGGACCTTTAAGCCTCGTATATTTTTTTATATACCTTGATCTTATGGGGTTGGTGTTTGTCTCCAGCAGAATAAGACTATTGTCATTATGCAGCTTGAACTAAAGAAACTGCATTATAGGGAGGTGATTCCTTGACTAGGGTCTGTTAAGGAGATGGAGTTTGATGTTGCTCATAGGATGCTAGGATGACTTGAGTGAGGGCTTGTATAAGGTTGAATAATATTTGAAAAATCTAGGGGGTTTGGAAATAACAAAAACTCATTTTAGAAGAAAATAGTAAATGACCTTTTGAACAGGTTTCTCACTTACAATGCTAATTGATGATGCTCTAAAAATCCATAATGTTGGGAGAGTTACTTTTTACTGTGTTTTGATGATGGATGATCACAAGTTCATGTCAATCTTCTATTCTTTATAATTGAGGATTCTATGGTTTGGCAATAAAGACTAGATTTCCTGCAAAAATAGTCCATTTTTGGGATTTTAGGGATTATCCGATAATTAAGTTAGTGACTTTATTATGAAGATTTGCAATAAATGAGTATTAAATTATAAGAATAAAAATGTTTGTTCAGAGTGAAGATTGTGAATCCCTTGCTTTGGTTATTCAGAGTGTATTTCTAACATTTTTCCTTTTTTCTTTGAGGGGTTGTAAATTTCTTTCTTCTTCATCCAAGTTGGAGGAAGACCCTTACAATCAAAACTAACATTAATGGTCAGTGTCTCTTTACTTGACATTTAATATTGAGGATATCACGTGCTATAAAAGATGATACCATGTCAATTTGTACACAATATTAATGTTGATGGAATCATCCCTTATTATTAACATCAATATTAATTTGATGCGAGAATGGCTCTTTAGATGACTTTTTAACCTACTAAGGAGTAGGGAGGTGATGACCTTAGATACCCACCTCGAGCACTTGTTCTTGAAGAGAGATCTAACTTATGAAGGGTTGGGTGTGAAAAGATACTAAGACTAGACCTTTAGGTGTTTAGGCTTGGCTGGTAGTTAAGCCCAAAAGAGTTGGGTCTAGTAAGGTGTCAGATCCACAAACGCTTAGACTTAGCACGTATCCAGGCCCAAGAGGGTTGGGTATAGTAAGATGTCAGACCTATAGGTTTTTGGGCCTGACGCGTAGTCGAGTTTAAAGATGTTGGGTTCGACAAGGTACCAAATCCACAAATGCTTTGTACATGTAAACAAAAAAAGAAAGGCAATATGTTTGCTTGACCTTTTCATCTCAGGCCTTCTCCTTTGGCTCTTTCTGGTTATGAGTTTTTGTGAAGAAAAAGCATTTTGTATAAAGTAAGTCAATTCATAAATTAACAAGGAGATTATATTAGTAATTTTAAAAGTTGATGGATTGGGAATAGAATAACAACATCGAGAAAATATGATGTTAAAAGGAATCTAGAGATATTATGATACCAATGTTCAAAATCAAGATTCGCAATGGAAAACATTTAACTTTTACTATAATTATAGTATTTTTTTAACTTATAATAAAATTTCATATATTGATTGAATGTGTTGTAAATTTAGGATTAAAACCCATATGTATTGAAAAATTGTTAAAGTAATATTTTTATTTTTCTTAAAAAAATATTGCTTTAAAAATAATTAAATAGCAAAAATATAGCTACTAGTCATATCAAATAAATATAATTGATATGACATTTGAAAATTTGTGTGTGTGTGTGTGTGTGTGTGTGTGTGTGTGTGTATATATATAGAATATGATTCTAATATAGGATGTTGTAATCATTACAGTTACTCATGTATCTATTAGAATAGGATTCTAATATAGGATGGTGTAATCATTACAGTTACTCATGTATCTATCAGAATAGGATTCTAATATAGGATGTTGTAATCACTACAGTTACTGCAGTGTTCTGCTGCCTCTATATAAATAGGAAAGTTGGCTAAGGCACAACCCAACACATTCCATTATTCTCAACCTGGTATCAGAGCCACAAAACCCTAAAATAAATTAAACCTACTTTTCTCACAGCCTCCCAGCCTCCCTTCTTCAATAGAACAACCGCCACATATATCTTCAAATTCTGCAGCACCAGCAGTCCAGCTTTCTTCTTCTCTGACAGTGCAACGCTCTTCTCTTGCAGCGCCTCCTCTACTTTCCTCTACTGTGTCACATCCTGGATTCTCCTCTACTATGGCTGGTGAACGCCTCCTTTTGCAGCCCACGTCTGCTCCCTCTGCTGCCTCTATTACAGCAAGCATTATCTCCCTTTCTCACACTTATCAAGTCATCTCCCTCAAATTAACAAACACCAATTATTTATATTGGCGTATGCAGATGCTACCTTATCTCCTAGGCCAAGGAGTTTTTGGTTTTGTTGATGGCTCCAACACATCTCCATCAACACATGTTCTTGCCCATGATGGTATCTCTCTTCAGGTAAATCCGCTTTTTCAAACCTGGAAACAACAGGACCAACTCATTCTAAATGCTCTTCTTTCCTCCCTATCTATGAAAGTTTTGCATCTTATTGTTGGCTGTCAAAGTTCTTGTTCAGCTTGGGGCACTCTTGAGCGAGCTCTCGCTTCCACCTCCAACTCTTGTATTATACAACTTCACAGCTCTCTTCAGGATTTTCGACAGGGTGATGAATCAGTAACTCAATTTATGCAAAAATGAAGGCCTTATTTGATGAATTGGCCGCTGCTGGTCGGTCAGTTTTGCTTGAAGATTTCAATTTATATGTGTTTCGTGGTCTTCGAGGAGAGTTTAAAGACTTAGTTACCAGTCTTATTACCAAGGCTAAACCATTATCATATGCAGATCTTCACAGCCATCTCCTCACACATGAATTTCTTCACAAATCTTCTGCTGCCATACATGCTCCTCTGCTGCCCACACCCAGCATTCCATCTTTTGCTCTTGTTGCGCAGCGCCAGACTGTTGGCAATTCTGGCCTCTTCAACGGTGGCTAGCGTCCCAACCAGTCCAACAGCAGAGGCAACCGATTTGTTGGCTCTAGACCTGATCACCGCAGCTTCCAAAACTCCTTCTTCGGTGACAATAAGAAGGGCTCTTGGCAGCACAATAGGTGGCAGAATCCACGCTGCCAACTATGTTAGAATTTCGGTCATACAACTCCCCATTGCCCTCAATTCCAGTAGCAAGGTTATGGCCAACAACCTACTGCCAACCTGGTGTAGCACAATCTCTCCTCAACCGGTTCTGTTGATTGGTTTCTGGATACCGGTGCCAATCAACAAGTCACACCTGATCTTGCCACCTTGACCGCTTCAGAACTGTATCTTGGTAATGATAATTTACATATTGGTGATGGTAAGGGCCTTCCTATATCTCATCTTGGTCATACAAAAATATATACACCACATCGTTCTTTCACCTTATCTAATGTTCTTCATGTTCCTGCAATCACGAAACCTCTACTCTCTGTTCAGAAATTTTATCTTGATAATAATGTTTATTTTGAATTTCACCCTCGTGTGTTTTATGTTAAGGATTTTAACACCCATGAAGTCCTTCTCTCAGGTCAGAGTAAAGATGGTCTCTATGCCCTGACCAAGTCTTCCGTCACGTTAGTTCCTCAAGCTTATTGGTCTCCCTGCACTTTTGCCTCTGCCGATTTATGGCAACGTCGACTAGGTCATCCTACTTCATGTATTTTTCAATTGTTAATCTCGAAAAATAAGATCATTTGTAACAAAAAAACGTCTTAATTTTCAATGTCAAAGTTGTCCTTTAGGAAAATCATCGCGTTTGTCTTTAGGACCTACGGGTCACAAAACTTCTGCTCCACTTGAATTAATTTTTAGTGATGTATGGGGCCCTGCTCCTCTTTTTTCTTCAGATGGCTATCGTTATTTTGTTATCTTTGTTGATGCTTATACTAAATATGTATGGTATTATCCTTTCATTGCCAAGTATGATGTTTACTCTGTTTTTCATCATTTTCAGACACTTGTCGAACATCAATTTTCATTAAAAATAAAATCTGTTCAAACAGATTGGGGCGGTGAATACCGAAAACTATCCACATTTTTTCAGACCATTTGTATTCATCATAGTCTGATTTTTCCCCACACTTATGAACAAAATGGAACAGTATAGCATCGTCATAGGCATATTGTGGAAACATGTCTTACTCTTTTAGGGCAATGTAAAGCACCTTTTCGATTCTGGAATTATGCTTTTGAAACCTCTGTTTATCTTATAAATCGCATGCCTACTCCTATTCTTTCCCATCGCTCTCCGTTTGATTGTTTATTTCAACGGTCTCCTGATTATCATTTTTTGCGTACCTTTGGGTGTCTCTGTTTTCCTTTTCTGCGTCCATATAATAATCATAAATTGGATTTTTGTTCCTCTCCATGTGTGTTTTTTGGATATAGTTCCTCGCATCTTGGTTATCGATGTCTTGACATTGCATCTCACCATATTTATATTTCTCGTCTTGTCCGCTTCCATGAACATGTGTTTCCATTTGATAATTCTGAACAGATTGCAAAGGTCTCCACCACAACCCCCACCCCACCCGCTACTGTCACCCTTCCAAATTTGCTAAACCACCCACCACCACCCACTTTCACTAGCCACCCAAACAGCCCACAACACTCCGCTTTGCCATTCCAAACAGCCACCCGACCACAGCCTCCACCCATCCCTTGGCCATCATCCCATGCTTGTTTATCTAACCCTTATGATGCAGGTTCAGATCGTTAATTGGTCTCCTCTCCTTATGGTCTTGGGGCACTTTCTAGTCCCTCCTCTACTTCGCCCTCCCTGGCTAGCACTCCTACAACTTCAGTCTCTACTTTCAGCCCCTCCTCTGCTGACAGTCCTGTGCTTGAGGCTGCTTCTTTATCATCCTCTCCCGCTGGTCTGCAACTTATGGTTGATTTGTCTTCTTATCAGCTGCCACATATCTCCTCGCTACAACTGTCTTCCCCTGCGTCTCCACCAACACATAGCAGACATCCTATGACTCTTAGACCGCGGCAGCTGAAGACAACTAATCTGGTTGCTTCCGCTGCCGCTACTTCTACCTCCACACGGGTACTGTATTCTCCCTCTTCTGAGCCTTTTGCATTCTCTGATGCTGACCGGTATACAGTTTGGCATAATGCTATGTGTGATGAGATCGTCACTTTACGCAAAAATCGCACTTGGTCTTTGGTTCCATTTTATCCTTCGATGAACGTTGTTGGCAGTAGATGGGTATATCGGATCAAACGTCGTGTTGATGGCAGTATTGAGAGCTATAAAGTGCGCCTTGTTGCTAGAGGTTTTACCCAGCAGGAAGGTATTGATTATTCTGAAACCTTCAGTCCAGTTATTAAGCAGGCCACTGTCCGATTGGTTTTCTCTATCGCGGTTTCGCAAAATTGGAAGATTCATCAGCTTGATATTCATAATGCCTTCGTCAATGGTGTTCTTACCGAAGAGGTCTACATGAAACAACCTCCAGGTTTCGTTGACTCTTCTCTTCCATCTCATGTGTGCAGATTGCACAAATCATTGTATGGTTTGAAACAGGCATCGAGAGCATGGTACACTTGTCTAAGTGATTTTTTGCTCTCCATCGGTTTCCAAACTTCCAAGGTTGACACCTCCCTGTTTATCTTATCTGATGGTACTAATATCTTTTATCTCTTGGTGTATGTTGATGATATTCTGCTCACGGGTAGCAACTCTGTTATGCTCCATCACCTTATACAGTTACTCAGCTCTGAGTTCAAGCTTCGTGACTTAGGTGTTGTTCACTACTTTCTGGGTATTGAAGTTCAGTCTACCGGTATGGGTTTAATGTTGCGTCAACATAAATATATTCTTGACATCCTCACTGGAGCTGGTATGACTTCCTGCAAACTAGTTGATACTCCAGTCTCCCCTTCGAAAGTCATTTTATTATCGGATCATTCATTCTCTGATCCTACACGATTTCGTCAAATCGTGGGTGCTCTTCAATATCTTACCTTCACCCGTCCAGATATATGCTTTGTTGTTAACAAAGTCTGTCAGTTTATGCATGATCCTATAGATTCTCATTGGGCCGCTATCAAACGTATTTTACGCTATCTTAAAGGTACGGTATCTTATGGTTTCCATATCACTCGAGGCTCCTGTTTCGCTCTACATGGCTTTATAGATGCAGATTGGGCTGGTAGTATTGATGATCGCAAGTCTACGGGCGGCTATCTTGTCTTTTTTGGTCAGACGCCGATTTCTTGGAAATCCGGCAAGCAACGCACTGTTGCTCGCTCCTTTACTGAGACTGAGTATAAAGCCCTTGCTGATGGTACCGCTGAAGTCATTTGGCTTCAATACTTGTTAACAGATTTGCAGGTTCCCTCAGTCTCTGCCCCTATCATTTGGTGTGATAATCTTGGTGCTACCTATCTCTCAGCAAATCCTATCTTCCATGCTCGTACTAAGCATGTTGAAGTGGATTATCACTTTGTCCGTGACCATGTTGCCAAGAAAGAAATTCAGATTCATTTTGTTCCCTCTCGGGATCAACTTGCCGATGTCTTCACTAAACCGCTTCCTGTGGCATCCTTTACTGCTTTTCGATTCAAGCTTCGGGTTAATCCTCCACCCTTAGCTTGAGGGGGTATATTATAGAATATGATTCTAATATAGGATGTTGTAATCATTACAGTTACTCATGTATCTATCAGAATAAGATTCTAATATAGGATGATGTAATCACTACAGTTACTGCAGTGTTCTGCTGCCTCTATATAAATAGGAAGGTTGGCTAAGGCACAACCCAACACATTCCATTATTCTCAACTTTTATATATATATATATATATATATATATATATATATATATATATATCTTGCACCTGAATTCTTTTTTATTTATTTTATTTTCATCTTATTAAGGTCCTGTTTATTTTTGTGTTTTAAAAGCACTTTTAAAAAAAATTAATTTTTTTTCTTTACTTTAAATTAATATATTTTTAGGTGTTTTTAGATCATTTTGATGCGCTAATATCAAAAATAATTTTTAAAAAATAAAAAAAACATTATTTTAATGTATTTTTCAATAAAAAATACTTTAAAAAACAATCACAAACACACTTTCAATGGATACCTAAAGTTTCAGGCGTTTTTACCTCTTCTTTTATCCCTATTTTTTATATGTTTATAAATAATTGTTATATTTTTGACCTTTATGTCATTGTCACGGGTGTCAAAATCGTCAAAGGTTTTAATTTCTTCTCTCATTGCTCCACACGTCAAAGTTTCTAAATACTCTACAATTTTTAATATATGTTATACATGTGCTCATCTTCTTCGATGGAGACCCTTTTTTCTTAATAGCTCAAAGAAATTTATTAAACATCTATGGCTCAAAAAGAGATTCAAGTAGAGAGAGAAGAAAGTTGGATATTGGACATGAATACCATCAAAGCTAAAAAGATAAATGGAAGCACACAAAAACTTCTAGCTTTCGAAAATACAAATTCTTAGAGTACGACAAGATGAGTTTTTTTTAATGAAATACGAGAGTTGTATTAAGGAGCTGTTATAGTCATTAAAAACATACCTAGTTTAATAGAGAAATGAATATAAAAGCTAATAACATCTCTTAAACAAAATCAAACATTAAAAATTCTATAATAAAAAAAATTATAATCATGAAACTAAATTACTTTCAGTAATAACTTTAATATATGATCTGAACGCTAATATACTTAATAGTTTGAGTGTGGTTGTGATTAATTTTTATAGTGTTTTTCGTGTTGAAATACAATATTAAAATAATATTTTTTATTTTTAAAAAATTATTTTTAAAATCAACGCATCAAAATGATTTAAAAAATATTAAAAATAATAATTTTTAACAAAAAAAATTAAATTTTTTATAAAACACGATTTATACCACGTTTCTAATACGTGACTACATGAGTTGAGTTTTCTAGGACGAATGCCTAACTTTAAATTTTGACGTTGGCCTATCTAAAGCATTGGCATGAGAGGAAAATGAAGCCAAACTCTATTAAACAATTTTGTTAGTCTACAAATAGAACGACAAAAGAATGTTTGAATCGAACTTAGAATATAGAGGAAAACAATTCTTACTTAGCTGCTTATAATTTATTGTCATATAATTGTATAGAAATGACACCAAACTTTGCTATTCTATAATTTAATTCCAGCTTTGTGTGCAATAATACTCGACATAGTTTCCAAAATGTAAAGTTGAGTTGATTTCTTGTCATGTGAGTAGGTGTTTGTTATTCTATGGTATATTCCTTCTGTTTCCTGGTCTTGAAGATTAATGTACGGTGTGACCATTAGGGTAAAATGTACAAGAACCCTTGAATCATCAAATGTTTTGATTGACACCCTTTATTATTATCATTAAATTAATTGGGTGTTGTTGGAAGGCTTACAAATTTCGGATTCAAGACTCAAATCAAAATTTTTATAATTGATTTGAGTTGAGTGCATTTATTTTTATAATATAATATGGTTTGAGTGGTTGAAAGGGTTGTTTGGTGGTCACAATTATGGATTTCTAGCATCAAATAGTTATAAAAAAATAATCTCAATCTATATACTTCATTTTTTTTATAGCTAGTCTTTGTTTGGTAATGCAATTCAACCCGTTTTTTAAAGTGTTTTTAAAACTATTTTTTAACTGAAATGCATTAAATTAATATTTTTTATGTTTTTAAATGACTTTAATGTACTTGTGTCAAAAATAATAAAATAAATATAAAAAATATTATTTTGATGTATTTTTAATTAAAAAACACTTTCATAAAATCACCCCACATCACATTACGAAACACACATTATGTATTAGAATTAAAAAAAATAAAAATATGGGGGATTGATTTGTACATTTTGTGCGTAGCTATTAAGGCTTTTTGACTTTTCTAGAAAACCCTTTGGATTTGGTATGACTTTCTCACTTCATCAAACATGCTAATTTTTGTCAAACATTTTCTAGACTTCCTTTCCAGCTAATTTTTTTTTTTTCTGTGGAATCCTCTAGCTCCAATATGTGCTCTCATTGTCTCAATAGTACACTTATCTATGAAGGAATGCTTTTAGTAAACCAAATGATGATATAATGAAAATTAAAATTTGAGTGAGACACTTTATATCGAACCATGCATGTGCATCTAGTTACACCAAAAATGACCAAAGGAATCAATCTCGTCTGCAATTATTACACCCACTTTGGATAATCTGGTCGACAAATTGCATCGCAATCACCTTTTTCTTTGTAATGTTTAAGATGTGATTTTATACCTTCCGAGCCAATGCCATTTCCACATAGTGATAGCTAGGGGCATTCCAAACCACGTTCAACGGCCACATCCCTAATGGTTTTTGATTATGCTGTGGCTTTGGGGCCAAAAACTAGTGCATTTGCATGCAAAAACTCAAGCAACAGACACAATTACACCTTTCTCCCGTAATGCGTGACAAAGAAATCAAGTCATGTCCCATCAACTCGATAGAAGCCCTTCCATGAGATATCCCAAACACCCAATATTCCCATTATAGATCTCATTATCGCACTCCAAAAAGCTTGAGCTAATATATTTTGTTGACATCTCAATGCCTTTCCTTTATATATAGCCCACATATATGTTGCTTGCTTTGCTTAAATGTCTTCCTCTTGATTGATCAAAAGCAAGGATGGAAAAAGAAGTTGAGAAATATCTGAAGAAAAAAACATGGAATTGTGACCCAAGAATCTTAGGGCGCATGTCCTTTCATTTCTTTTTAATCAACCAATCTATAATAAATGTAAGTCAAAAAAACAAAGTTCCATGAAGAGATCTTGTGGATCTTAGGAGTAATCCTCTCATTTTTATTTTTATTTTTTATTTTTTATTTTTTTGATTTAGGAGTATTACGTTACTCCTTTGTGGGAGTCCATGAGTTTGACATCTCTTACTAGATATAGCACTCAATGCCTTTTGTTCCACTTAGTCAACGTACCACAGTATATTTTACATCTTAAATATCATGGTATCCCTAGAAACCGGAAATTATAATGGAGAGAATCTACTTCAACCAGATTGTCCACATTATTTGGTCCCTTAGTGCCAAATATAATAGCTAGCTAGGCAGGCAAAAGGGGACAGATTGGGGTGCCAAAACAACCTCTTTTGACCACACCCTGCCTGTAAATATTATACAAAAATATACACAAGTCATGGATTGAACGTCAATTATGTTGCTCTAGCGAGCATGATGGCTTCTTTCCTTGAGAGCACTAAAAAAACGCACATCGTTTTGAGAGAAATGCAATGTTACCATAAGTCAACCCAAGCAACATGCACTACTTTTTTATCCACTAGGAGACAAAATTAGAACCATATTTTTTTACATACGTGAGAGGTGATTAAACTTCTAGCGATGCATGAACACCACGAATAATCTGCAAGGTGAAAAGCATCAGGAAAGCTAAACGGCCAGATTAATCGCCTTAATTTACTCGAGAGAAATTGTTAGATAGATAATGATGTTTGGAATTACCTATAGTGGTCGCTATGTAATGATTTGGATTTTCTGGAGTGATTTATACCTTAATTCTCGTGTCAAATTAGTTTTTTTTTTTAAAGATAAACTCACAATAGTACTGTTATTATAATAAAATATTTAAGTTATAAGCGAAAACTATTTGCATTTGTCTATCACTATCTTTTGATCACTAATTGATTCAGTAAACAATCTTGTTTTTTTTACTGCACTAAGTTCTCTAGTTCTATGGTATATTTTAAATAGTTTATAATTAAGTCCAATAAAAAAAGACTTTTTAATGTAGAATAAGAGGGATTTTGATGCGGATCAACCTACAAACACCATCAAGGATCTATTATATATTTAAATTAATCCAATCACAAGGTCAAAGACAGAAACATTGAAGGAGGCAATGCATGGACTTGTTAGAAAGGTTTTGACTATTGCTGATTTTAGAAATCTATTAAAGCATTATGAGGAGATTTTAGTTCATCTAATCCAAGTGTAAGAAGGGTTTAATCCATGTTCAACATGGGCCTAATATGTCTGGTCCTATGACATTCTTGTCGGGCAAGATTTTCTAATGTTGTAAGAATTACAAATCAGTAAATATTTTCCTAATAATATAAGGAAGATTTCTATCATGTTTGATTTTTAAGCTATGAAAGATTATTTAATGATTTTCTTAGTCTAAGAAGAAAACTAATAAGGCAACAACAAAGAAAGATATTTGTATTTATTATTGTTTAAATATTACAAGGAAACCTACTCTACAAGAAAACGAAAGAGGTGAAAACTCTTCCTAGAGTTACATGAAGGTTTATTTTGGCTATAACACCTTTTAAAGCCAGGAAAATCAAGCTTATTTATTTTAGTTCTCATTGGTTATTTTCAACAACATGGAGAAACTTTAATTCAATTTGTATTTTTAAATTTTTTAGGTTTGTTTAACATTGTTTTGGTTTATTTCAATTAAGTTTTGGGTTTGATTGTAAGTGGAATTCATATTAGCACACATCTTGGGTAAATGAGTTCAAATCAGCCCATTAGGATGCTTTTGTTTTGAGTATAAAATCTCCTTATAAGACATTTTTTTTATTAAGTTTTATGATCAATATTCCTGTTGAACTATTGTTCTTGAGTGTTAGGAGGATTTCTCATATTTTTTTTGGTTCTATAAAAAACTGAAACTGACTTATCAAATAATAACTGGCTTCGAGGCATTTTCCTTATGCATCTTGTTCATGAATTTGTATTTGTAGAAAAGGGGTTCTTATTCCAATAGTTTTGGTGCCTTGAAACAAGTTTTTATTAAGTCACATTTTTATTAGACTTATTTTGACTTTCCAAGATTCATTGTCAATCTTATTATTGGTTGCATGATCAGATGATCATGAGATTCACATCAGTTAATAGTAGAGCTAGGCTTTAAAATTAGGTCATATCTTTCTAAAAATTTCATTGTCTTTGTGTTCCATAAGTTTAGTTATGTTTTTTAGTTTTCTTCATCTCTTTGTGTTGTCAGCATCTTAGTATCCAAAAAAAGTATTTTTTTATTGTCCCTAAACATTTTAGTAATATAAAAAATAAAAACAAGAAGAAGAATACATGTTATTCAAGCTAGTTTCAATTCTACCATGAAAACACAATCAATAGAGAAACCAAATCAAACCATCTTGAAATCACTTTAAAATTCATGTATTGGTTATCTAGGGTGGAATGGCACTACATATTAAATCTAGGATCTTTTTTAAATTGTTTGATTGATTTTTGATTATGAGTTAAATTATACCACAAACTAACCATACATGGGTTTTTTTTATTCCAAGGCATAACAAAACAATCTATAAACTGAGATCTATTGTTCATTGGGCATAAGGGTACTACATATCAACTTTGAGGTTGTTCCAATATCGTTTGGTATGGATTTCAGTTTTGGTGCTTAAAATTGCGTAATGGGTCAAATTTGCGTCAAGCTATTAAAACATGTTTACTATTGTTTGTTTTGAACTATTCATTTTATTTCTATTACATTTTGTTTATTTAGGAGTCAAATAAGTGTTTTCATTACTTTTTGCTTTTGTTTTATTTCGAGTCTTCGTCTCGTTCATATTTTGTATAAATTTGCTTTGCTACTCATGAAATCGTAATCATAGTTTTATTTTGTTTGTTTTTAGTATCTTCTTGATTCTTGAGTCACTTTATATATATTTAGATTGCGTTACGATAGTCATTGATTTTCAATTCTGAAAGAACCGTAAGAAGGTGAGCTAAGAGGTAAAAGACATAATGAGAATAATTGAGTGAAAAACCTTAGATTGTATGGAACATAAGAGTTGTGAAATATATTTTCTTACTACTAATCAATTTTGTAAGATGTCTAAAAATAACAACTCTATGATATTGAGAGCGAATAACACCTTTTAGATGTAAGTTTTCGCCGAACAACTTGAGCTTCTAACTAGGGCAAAGAAGGATCTAAAAGATGAGATGGATTCAATAAGATAACAAAATATTAGGATGAATGGGTTGAAAATGGGAGCTGATTAGAGAGAAAACATTATATGAAGGGCTGTATGAAATGTTAAAACCTACTTTATTGATTTTGTGGATGAAATTACAGATGTAGATGATGATGATGACTATGGCTTTGCATCCATGGGAAATAGAGATTGAGTTGAGAAAAATCAAAGCTAAAAGAATGTTAGTTTTGACCAAGGTAGGACATTTAGCCAGAAGGAGAATCCCAGTGATTTTAGGCTTCGTAAAGATTTAGGTAGAGAATTGGGGTCAATTAAGATGAAAATACTATCTTTCTAAGGAAAAATGACCTAGAGACATATCTAGAGTGGAGAAAAAAGGTTGAATGGATGTTTGATTGTCATTACTACACAACAAAAAACAAGGTAACAATTATTGTTATTGATTATATATTAATATGGTGGGATCAACTTGTTTTGAGTAGAAGAAGGAATGGTGAAAGGACTATTGATTCATGGGATGACATGAAAGCTATAATAAGGAAACAATTTATTCATAACATCTATTACAGATAAATCTTTAAGAAATTACAGAGCTTACATCGATTGAAGGTCAAATATGCCAATATTCAACATGGGTTGGAACATGGCTTGAATTTTATCTCCAAATTACTCCTTTTTGAATCTTAGATCCAAAAGTAGCTTCAAAAACATAATAAAAAAATTATCAAGACATTTCATATATAAAACATGGGGAAAATACTAGGTAAATGTGACTATCGGATAATATTGTTGCATTACACCGATAAGAGGAATATAACATCAAATTGATCTTATACCTGACGCATCGATTCCTAACCAACTAGCCTATCGAAGTAATTCTGTTGAGACAAAAAAGCTTAAAAAATAGGTAGAAAAGTTGATGACAAAAGGTTATATTCGTGAAAGTGTAAGTCTTTGTGTTATTCTTGTATTATTTGTGCCTAAAAATGATAGAACTTGGAGAATATGTGTTGATTGTAGAGCAATTAATAACATAACTATGAAATATAAATATCTTATACTTAGGATTGATGATATGTTAGATGAATTGTATGGGTCACATATATTTTCAAAAATTGATTTAAAGAGTGAATATCATTAGATTAGAATGAAAGAGGAGATGGGTAAAAGACTACATTTAAGACTAAGTAAGGGCTATATGAATAGTTAGTAATGCCTTTTGGTTTGATAGATGCATAAAGTAAATTCATAAGATTAATAAATCATGTGTTAAGATCATTCATTGGAAAATTTATGGTTGTGTATTTTTATGATAGTTTTTGCATGGATAGAATTGTATTTCTTAGATATGTTATAAGGTATCAAAATGGATGAATAAAAGGTTAAGGCTATCTATGAATGGCCCACACTTAAATTTGTGATTGAGATAAAGAGTTTTCATAGGCTAGCTAGCTTTTACAGATGTTTTAAGGATTTTAGTACTGTAGCTGCTCTATTGAATGAAGTCGTGAAAAATTCTATTAGTTTAAAAGGGGATAAAGAACAAGATTCAGCTTTTAATGTGTTTAAAGAAAAGTTATGTTTTCCACTTGTTTTAGCTTTACCTAGTTTTACTAAAGCTTTTAAAATTAAGTGTGATGCATCCAAAATAAGAATAAGAGTTGTTTTAATGCAAGATCGAAGACTTATTATTTATTTTTATATTTTTGTGGTAATCTTCTTACACGTGATAAAAAGCTTTATGATTTGGGAAGAACACTTGAGACATGACAGCACTACTTATTGCCAAAAGAGTTTATAATCAATTAAAAAAAAATTATTGAAACATTTGAAATCACAATGTCAGTCGAATAAAGGACATGCCAAATGGGTTTAATTTATGGGGAATTTTTCTTATGTTATTAAATACATGTAAGGTAAGGAAAACATTGTGGCAAATACACTTTCACGCATGTATGTCCTCTTAAACACTATGAATACAAGATTGCTAGAATTTGAGTATATAAAGGTATTGAGTGTGAATGATTCTGATTTTGGAAAAATATATAATGCATGTGAATGTTTGACCTTTGGTAAATTTTATTGAATGAATGGTTATTTGTTTAAGGAAAATACATTGAGTGTTCCTATTAGTTTTATGAGTGAATTGCTTATTCGTGAAACACATGGTGGTGGTTTAATAGGGCATTTCAGTGTTACTAAAACTTTGGATGTATTGCATTGACACTTTTATTTGCTAAAAATAAAAAGAGATGGGCAAAAAATATGTGAACAATGCATTGTATCTAGGAAAGCAAAATCTAGAGTACAACCACATAGATTGTACACACCTATACTTGTACCTACTGAACCTTGGATAGATATTTCTATGGATTTTGTATTAGGTTTATCTTGGTCATTAAAAGGTAGAGATTTTATTTTTATAGTGGTAGATAGATTTGTCTAGAAGACACATTTTAATGCATATCATAAGATTGATGATGCATCTCATATAACAAATTTATTATTTAAGGAGGTTGTATGTTTGCATGGCATTCCTAGAATTATAACTTCATATCGTGATGTTAAGTTTATTAACTACTTTTGAAAGACTTTGTTTGGGAAATTGGGTACTAAGCTTTTATTCTCAACAACTTGTTATCCCCAAATAGATGAATAAACTAAGGTAGTGAATAGGAAGACTCTGTTATAACTTTTACATGTTATTATTTAAAAGAATCTAAAAGGTTGGGAAGAATTTTTTTTTTCCTTTAAATGAATTTGCTTATAATATAATTGTAAATTCAACTACTGATTTTTTTCCTTTTAAAGTTATTTATGGATTCCATCCACTAAATTCTATGGATTTGATTCCTTTTCTTATGAAAGAAATGGTCAGTTTAGATGCTGAAAGGAAAGCAAAAATAGTGAGACAACTTCATAAGGGTGCTCAACTATAGATTGAGAAAAAAAAAACAGGTTGTTTGCTTCCAAAGCAAACAAAGGTCATAAACAGGTTGTTTTCCAATTAGATGATTGGGTTTTGATAAACATGCGTAAAAAATAGTTTCCTAACCATAGAAAATCAAAATTGCAGCCATGTGGTGATATTTCATTCTAAATGCTAGAGAGGATAAATGATAATGTCTATAAAGTCGATCTTCTAGGTGAGAATGGTGTTGGTGATACCATTATTGTTGTTGATCTTTCTTTGTTTGACACAGGTCTTGATTCGAGAACGAATCCTTTCAAGAGAGGATGATGCAGATCAACCCACAAACACCATCAAATATCTATTACATGTTCTAATTGGTCCAATCACAAGATCCAAGACAAAAGCATTGAAGGAGGCAATGAATGGGCTTGTTACAGAGGTTTTAGTTAGGGCTGATTTTGGAGATTTATTAGAGCATCAAGATTAGGTTCTAGTCTATCTAATCCAAATGCAAGAAGAGCTCAATCCATGTCCAACATGGGCCAGATATGTCTGGCCCTCTAGCAGCCTTGTTTGGGCAAACTTTCCTAATATTACAAGGATTCTAAGACAACGACTATTTTCCTATTAATTCAAGGAAGATTTCGCCCAAGTCTAATTTCTAAGCCAAGAAGAATTATTTAATGATTCTCCTAGTCTAGAAAGAAAATTAATAAGGCAGCAATCAAAGAATATATTTGTATTTATTATTATTTAAGGCTATGTTTGTTTCCCGGAAAGTAGTTTCCGGGAAACCATTTTCCAAACATTTCTGTATTTGTTTGTCATTAGAAAAGTTGGTCAACGGAAAACACTTTCTGGTCAATGGAAAACACTTTCTGGTTAATGGAAAACACTTTTCGGTCAACGAAAAATACTTTCTAGTCAATTTCAGTCAAAGAAAAATTTGACTTGGTTTTTAGGAAAGTGTTTTCCCTTTAACTATGTTTGTTTTCCGGAAAGTGGTTTCCGAGAAATCACTTTCCAAACTTTCTTGTGTTTGTTTGCCATTAGAAAAGTTGGTCAATGAAAAACACTTTCCAGTAAAAGAAAAATTTGGCTTGGTTTTCAGGAAAGTGTTTTCCTGAAAAATTTGAGGGGAAAACACTTTCCGGAAGTTGTGAAAAATTTAAAAATGTTATTATTTGCTGATTATATCAAATTTGATCCTCAAACTTTGATTGCTATATATATTTTGTTTTGAATATTTATTTTTCAATTTCATCTCTTAAAATTTTATTTTTATATTAACTTTGGTCCTTATTTTTATAATTGTTATTTGTTTTTTCCTTATCATTTTTTTATTGATATTTTTTATCTATCAAATTTGGTCCTCATTCTTTTGATTGTCACTTATTTTATTTGAAATAATTTATGAAATGTTGATTATTATTATTTTAATTTCTTCATCTTTTTTTTAAAATTTTTTAGATTTGATCTCTATTATTTTGATTATTATTTATTTTATTTGAGATAATTTATGAAATTATATTTTTTTTTTCAATTTTATTCTCATTCAACTTTTTAATTTGTAAGATTTGTTCCTTATTGTTTTAATAAACTTGAGAAAAATAAAATATTAATAAGTTATTTTCCCAGCTCATTTTCCATGACATAACCAAACACTGGAAAGTGTTTTCCAACTTATTTTTCATTACACTACCAAACATCGGAAAATACTTTCTTGGAATTCACTTTCCCGGAATTCACTTTTCCCGGAATTCACTTTTCCAAAGGAAACTACTTTCCAGCAAACAAACGGGAAAGTATTACAAGGAAACCTAGCTCTACAAAGAAAAGCAAGAGGCGACAAAATTAATTCTACATTCATATCAAATTCTCCTAGTTTATTTGGGACATCTAGAGGTGGAAACTCTTGCTATAGTTACAAGGAAGGTTTTTTCCGGCTATAACACCATTATAAGCTAGATAATATCTCTTTTAGTTCTCTTTGGTTTTTTACGGCAACATATGGAACCTTTATTTTAATTTATATTTTTAAATGTTTTGAGTTTGTTTAACATCATTTGGGTTTATTTCAATTAAATTTTGGGTTTGATTGTAAGTTGGCATCACATCAGCTCGCATCTTGGGTAAGTTAGTTCAAATCAGCCTATAAGAATAAACTCGTTAGGGTATTTTTGTTTGGAGTATAAAAACTCCTTGTAAGACACTTTTTATTTAGTTTTATTATCAACATTGTTGCTGAACTATTGTTCTTTAGTGTTGGGAGGATTTCTCATATTATTTGGTTCTCTAAGCAACTGAATTTGACTTGTCGAATACTAACTGGCTTCGTGATGTTTTTTTATACTTCTCATTCGTGAATTGGTATTTGTAAGATAGGAGTTCTTATTTCAATAACACTAATACCTTAAAACAAGTTTTCATTGTGTCACACTTCTATCAGACCTGTTTTGACTTTTTAGAATTCATTGTCAATCTTGTTGTGAATTACGTGACTATGTAATATCAGGACTTGCATCAGATTCGGATTAACCGACTATGTCCCTATGAAAAGAATAAATAATAATTAGTAGTTAAGTTATTGTATATTATGTACTAAGATCACGTCTATTTGATTTAATTATTATAATTTAAAGTTTATGAACATGACAAAAAATAATAGAAATGAACATACAAGAATCTCTACGTCCTTAAAAGAAGAAGTTCTTAACGTTTTTGCCCCTATATGCTAGCAGCTTTGTCGTGGAGGCAATTCAAAAGTGTTCGAATGGGCATTCAACACATGCTTGTCGGTGCTATTCACACTTGGAAAAATATCACAATGTACGTATAGTATGATCTTACAGCTTCATCGTTAGACTTTTTCCGTGCGTCGAGATCACCAGAAAAGGCCAATGGTGAAAGAAAAACAGGAATACAAATTAACAGAACAAGTTCTGAAGGGAAAAGAGGACATGCAGCGCAGGCGAAACAACGAAAACGATGAGACCTTAGAACAAAAGAATGGACACCTGGGATGCTTATGATCATTGCATCACTCCATGCAGTACGATGTAGACCTTCAAATGGGTCAAATCATATATACATACATATATATATATATATATACATATACATAATACATATATAGATGCATCCATTTACAATTGATTCCAATTCCTTTTGGATCCTGATTCTTACAGTGGGAGAGTGACGAGGGACGCGCAGATCACTATCATCATGGGTGGGGTTGGTTTTTGTGGTTGAAATGTTTTCCAAACAGTTTTTGAATAATTTGAAGTAAAATAAATCAAAAACTTTTAAATTAAGGGATATTTTGAATATCTTCATGGGATATTAATTTGTCTTCTGCATTAAATAGTATGTGATATTAATTTTGTCTTCTGCATTAAATAGTATTAAATTAGTGGTTTGAAAGGGAGATATTTTGGAGAGTAAAAACATCAAAGTAAATGGGCTGCTCAAGATACCAAATATCCAACAAGAGCATATACGACTGTGACATGTGCTGCTCTGACCATATAAAATGATGGCGGTGATTATATTTAAAAATATATTAAAATAATATTTTTAAAATTTTAAAAAAAAATAATATCAACACATAAAAATAATCTAAAAATATAAAAAAATATATTAATTTAAAATAAATAAATAAATTTAAAAATTTTTCAAATTTTTTTTTGAAACATACAAAAACAGCCGAACAAAAACCGTTAACGAACAAGAAGAGCCATTTTAATATGTGGGATCATGCTGTTTCATCTCTCAAACAAGGGCTTAAATACCATGACTTATGACCTAACATATTCGAAGAGAAGAGCCATTTTCCCATGATTGATGGACAAGAAAATTAGGGAAGAGTCTTTGTCAAAAAACCATCTCAATCAAATAGTTGTTAGGTAAGGTTCTAAAATTTGATTTATATTATTCTTTAACATACCCCCTCAAGTGAAAGCCTTTTAGGCTTGAAACTTGCACATGCCCACATTACCTTGTGCATAGTTTTTATCAAATAAATGGGAGTGGTGAGATTCAAACTCGTGACCACTTAGTCATTAAAGCTCTGATACCATGTCAAAGAACCATCTCAATCCAATAGCTTAAACGGTTAGGTAAGGCTCCAGGATTTGATTTATATTATTCTCTAACAGTCTTCTTATCTCCGAGATATTTAACAAGTGGATATTCGATTATTATTTTTTTATTAACAAATATATAGAATAATATAAATTATATTTTAAAATTTTATTTAAAAGTTTAAGTTATTGGATTGAGATAATTTTTTTATATGACATTAGAGTTTTAATATCCAAGTGATTACAAGTTTAAATTTCATCATCCTTATTTATTTAATAAAAATTAAAAACACAAGATAGTATAAGTTTGTATAAGTTTCAAATTTAAAAGACTTTCATTTAAGAAAGTGTGTTAGATAACAATATAAATCATGTGGACTTTTACAAGTTTCAAGTCCAAAAAAATTTTATTTAAAAAAATAATATAGATTATATTTTAAAATCTTATTTAACCGTTTGAAATTTTTTTATTATTTTACGGTTACACATACATGCATTAGCTGAAAATTTATATGAAGAAATTTATGAACGCTGTGGATAAATGTGATCATCTGCTTGTCATATGGAGGAGACGTGGGTTGGAGGGCACATGCACGTGTACTTGAAAGAAATACCAAAGATTTTTTCCACTTTCGAAACCAAATTACAACAGCTCACACCAGCGATTCAATAAAAAGGAAAGAACACATGATTTGCATTTATTTATAGGAAAATATGTGAGATTATTTGAGGGGTAGAAAGAATCTCAAGTGAACATAACTTAGATAAATGGAGAAATAGAGCTCCTTTGTAATGGAAAGTCGTAAGTATCACACGAGCTTATTTCAGCTAACTTGTATATGCACGTGTTTGTGGACCTGTAGCAGACAGAAAGTTAGGTAAGTGATTAAGAACTGATTGGAATATTCTTATGATTATTTTATAAAGTATATTTTATATTAAAATATATTAAAATAATTTTTTTTAAAAAAATTAATTTTAAAATAGCACATCAAAACAATTTAAAACATACACAAAAAATTTATTTTTAACAAAAAAATTTAATTTTTTTAAAATACTGGTTGACTTGTATTTCTAAACACTTTTTATTTGTGAGACAATTGAAATCTAATTAAGAACTAGGTTAAATTAAATAATAAACAATTCATGTTTGAATTATTTTTTTCTATTTCAGGTCAAAGCATCAAACATCAATTTAATGTTGAGATATTTTTTTTAATATAACAAATACAATACAGCATATAAACTAAAAGAAATTTTAAATTTTAATTAAATTAAAATCTTGACAAAATTTGTAACAAACTTTGATTCAAGTAAAAAGTTATTTGTAATCAAATATACTTGTAACTTTCTTCTTAGGCAAAAATTAAAAAATAATATATATATATATATCAAATAAATTAAAGAGATAATGAAATAGTGTTTTGTATAAAATTAGTACAATATATACATAGAGACCGTACTATTTAGGATAAATATATACAAGAAAATTATAATATTTTCTTTTTAGAAATCACCGGTTCGAGTTTCACAAATCTTAAGATCACTAGAAGTTTACATGGTCATTAACTTTAAAATCTATAAAATTAATCGAAATGCATACAAGCTGGTCTGGACACTCACGTTAAATATATATAAAAAAAATTATAATAGTTTCTATAATATAATACATTGCATAATAAAATCATATCGATATATACATATTTCATTTATACCTATCCAATCTCGAATGAAATTTTGTAACATTAATTTCAGCTTGGATCATAGAATTGTTTGAATACAAAGGTAACATGGGCTGGCTCCTACCACGTCTAAAATCCGAACAAAATCGTGGGCAGATTAGACCTTTAAAGCCCACATGCTATTGTTTTTGCATTAAAAATTGTTCGAAATTTTGAACTTCGAAGCCTGAGCTCAAGTTATCATTATCAAGAAAGACACAGATTTATCACTTTGAAAGATTCGATGATGGACGGATGGATATGCCTCCACTACCAGCTCACCTCCACGTCATGGTCATGGCCTCATGCTTAGCCTGAACAAGGACCAATATAAAATTAGGTTTGGCTAGACGTGGGGAAGAGTTGTTTATATCCTGTTTGTATTTTTATTTTTAAAAGTATTTTTAAAAAAATATAATTTTTTTTATTTTAAATTAATATTTTTTAGTGTTTTTAGATATTTTAATATATTTTTAAGTGAAAAAACATTTAAAAAAACAACTAAAATCAAACTCCTTTAAAAAAAAAATGATATTTATATTGTTATTTTTAAATTTATGGCTTATATTTTATTTTTGGGTAAACCCTAATAGTATCTTTAGATAAGCTTGCATGATCAGATGAGCTCGGGTGTTAAACTAGATTAAATTCATATTTAAACGATTTAAGGATGTAACCCACACGCAAGTTTAGTTTATTAAATAAAATTTAATAATTTTTTTTTCTAAATATTGGCTTTAAGATTTGAACCCACAAAGTTATATATAAAAAAGAAAGAAAGAGCAAATCATTTTTAATTATTAGGACAATTCCTTGAATTTTTTAGTGTATAAAATCATCACATGAGCTATAGATTACACTAGAAATCCTGTACGGTTGAACCTTCATGGTTGAATAATATCCTACATGTTATTATTTTGTATTAAAAATGGTTTAATATTTTGAGCCTCGAAGCTTGACCTCATGTTATCCTTATCAAGAAACTTGCGTCCAGAAACAGATTTGTCATTTGTTGGCACTATTCGCATCGACGTAATGCTCCATAATACAGAGAGTATTATCATCATAAAAAATCATTTTGTGTGTATCCTATCCCAAGATATCTATTTAACACCCATCACTCATCTAGGAAAATGCTTATAATATAAGATGATGCACATACTTTTAAAATTAAAAAGAATCTACATGAAACATGAAATTAAACATCACGGCCAATAAAATGCTATGGTTTCAAGTTCGAGTCATGTCATTTTTAATATGATGATAACTAGAGACTTATATAGTCAAGGCTCGTAGGATTAGTTAATATACACACATGAATTAATATAAAAATTATTAATTGATAACCTAAATGTCTCTCCCTCGAAACCTTTCTTTAAATATTGTACTTGTGATATTGCTTACATCCTTCCAACCAAGATTTTATAAATATATTTTTTATTTTATTAGATAATTTTCAAAATATATTCATAGAAAAAATAATATATACAATTATAGAGAAGAAATGTTTTTCATCAAATTTATTTTTTCCGATTCATGTAATTATTTTTTTATTACAAAATGATTTTTTTGGCAATATAATTCATTGAATAAAAAAAAACAACAACAAAGGGGGCAAATGTATAATAATATTCATGCATTTCATTTTTATTTTGGTAAAAAATGTCATTTATGAGAAGTACTATTTTTTAAAAGGATATTTTGAAGTGTGTTAGTGATTGCTTTTTAAAATGTATTTTGCTAAAAAATGCATCAAAATAATATTTTTAATTAAAAAAAAATTATTTTTGACATTAACACATTAAAACAATCTAAATACACTAAAAGAATTAATTTTTTAAAAATTAATTTTTTATAAAAACAGGTTAAACTGCAGCCCCAAACAATTACTAAATAAAAAAATAATTATGATCGTGAAAGCAAGGTTTGATTAAAAGATTAAAAAACAAAAAAAACATGAATCAATCATTTATATGAATCTATAAGGAAAAGTGTAATAAATTTGAGGAAATTATATAAAATTCTTACATAAAAAATGTTTTAAAATAAATATATTATTCTCATGAAATATAAAAGAACAAAGTTTTTCTTAAAAAAAAAAAAGTGAGTATGAAGCTACTACATATTTAATCATGAAGTAATCAACAGTAGCATCATAAAAGAGCCATAATTTTCTTATAAACAATGATATAATAATTGGATAAATTGATTTAATGGAGTTTTTGTAAATAAAAAATAAAAAAATAATAAGGATAAAAATATCATCCATCTAATTTTTTAAAAACTATCATATGATTAGCCTTACCCTAGAAAAATAGGGAAAACATTCTTAGGCATAGAAGGTTAAGCCCACATACCTAGTTTTTTTAATTAAAAAAAAACAAGTGAATAAAATGTTGTCCATTTTATTATTTTTAAAAAATATCAGATGATGTGTTGGCTTTTGATTCATTTTCTAGCCACCTTTAATGGTTGTAAAGTTAGAGAACAAGTTCTTAGATCCTAAAAATCTATTTTTTAAAAAACTTATTTTCATCTAAAATCACCCCAAATCCATCCTAGGAACCTTAATAAACCTAATTCAAAACCCATAAAAGCTTACAATGACCTTTAAAACTATTATCCAATTGAAAAACAATTATATGTCCTAATATACTTTTTCACAACATGTTCAAAGAAAAATACTTCTTCCATTAAACCTCTTTCTTTAAAACAAATCTATTGATACCAAAATCAATATTTTGTAATTAAAATATGATCGACCAAACACTTTCTCTCTCCTATTTTAATTTTTAGCAACTCTCTCACCCCTCTAAAATTCTAAGAATTGAAAAGTTAAATAAATAAAGTTTAGGACTAAGATGTAAAACCCTCAAAATGCAACCATAAAAAATAAATAAGTAAAAAATCCATGGACTAAATTGTACTTTTTGTGCCTTATAAATAGTAAAATGGAAAAAAGGTTGCTTTTTTTTTGTGCTAAATTTGGTCCTCGTGTTTAATTTTTTTATTGATAAAATTAAATCATATTTTACACAATCAAGCATCAATTTAATGCTGTATTACTTACAATAATATTTTAGATATTAACCCTTACACAAGTTTTCTTATAATTATATTAAAAATGAATAATAATATATTATTATTCCTAATAATATTTTGGAGATTAACAATTTCTAGGTTTTATATCCTTATATTAAAAGTTAATAATATATTTTCTTACCAAAAATAAGCTCTAAATATTTTTTAAATATAGACCAAAATCCTTCGAAATTTCATAAACTGATTGTAAAATACATGCAATACTTTTTGTATTTTTAAACATGCAAAAATATTTCTAGAATTTTTGTTCTCAAATGCAACGAAACCTTTAATTTTTTAAAAGAAAAAAATATTTTTTATTATTATTTCTTCATGCTTTGTTTGGCAAAAACTTAATTTTTTCTTTAAATAAAACTGTCAAAATAGACTTAAGGGCATGTTTGCCAAATATACGAAGCTAGAAAATCCTTTATTAAAAAAGTTGAAAACAAAACAAGACCTTACCTAAATGACTCGAATTTGACATGATCGGGATGACCCAAAATCTTTGGTTCGACCATAAAATGAACCAAAAACACTGGTTCGACCCAAAAAAAAAAAACCAAAACCAAAATCACAACCCAAAACATATCAAACTTGCAAAAACACAAGATCATGAAAATTCTTGTAAAAAACATATGAAAACCTAGAAAAACTTAAGAACACGAAAAAATGCTCAGTAAGTATGAATCAAAATCCATACAAGATATAAACAAAACAAAGATATAGGCATGTTGAAAATCAATAACCGAACTATAATCAAGCATAAAAAATCAATGATTATCAACCAATAATCATGATTTGATCAAAATAGATTTTGGTGAAAAAACAAAACAATAGGATTAAAACTAAAAAACAGTTATTGATGTAAATGAACTTTTAATTATTGATTAATCAAATCTTATAAAATTGTTGGTGTAAAGGATTGAACCAAAACTAGTTCAAATTACGGGGACAAGACAATGTTCTTTCTAAGAACACGAATGTAATATCTTACATCGGGCGGTAAAGACTTTGGGAAGCGCCTTATATGAACATGCTCACCTTGACTAGTAAGACGTGTTTTAAAGTCATGCATGGGGTGTTACAATGAAGAATATAAACCCAAGAAAAACCAGCTACTGCTCATCCCTATAAAATGTATTTTTTAACCTCTAAACTCACTACTTTCGATCTTAACAAACCACATTAACAATACCAAACATATTCGAATCCAAAGAACTAACAAACAACATCAAATCATCAAAATTATACATGAAGTTCCACTTTTTTAAATTGCCAAATTAAAACAACAAGCATATTCAACAATTCAAAGCTCAAAACTGATATTTTAACATCTAATAGGCCTTAACCAAAACCACAAGGTAAGAACATATATTAGCCAACACAGAAAAACATCACAAACCTTACTACCATAATTGGCAGATCTCAAAACTACTTTATTTCATCACAATCAATACAACAAACATTATCTAGGTATTCAGGAACATCAACGATCAACTCAAAGCCAAATTTAAATAATAAAATAATATTTTTACTTATTAAAGAGTATGCATGTAAAAGTTCTTAAACAAAGTAAACCATGCATAACTGACAAATAAACAAACATTAAACTTCACTATCTCACGTGGGCGAGCGGCGTGGGGTTTCAAGGAGTCACCACATAGTTGTTTGATTCATGGTAACTAGAAGATCCATGTATATTGATATTATCAAAAATTCTAAAGTAAAAGTATAGTTGTGGTTAGGGAAGATATTAGCACTCTTAACTCACCTTACTTGAAGTAAATTGCATTGTATGGTCTTCATATGGTGTAAAGGTTTTGATAGGTTTCTAATCGATGGTCAATCTATGACTAAAAGCAAATTTACTCTTATGAATAAATTTGGCATTTTAAATTTATTATGAGCTTGTATGCACAAATAAATTCCTATAGGAAGAGTCCATGTAGGTGCCTTGACAGGGTTCAACTATTATGAAAGGTAAAAGGATTTTCCACAACTCATGTAATGTGGTGAAAGACACTTCTAATTATAATTGATGAAAATTCATAATAATTATAAAAATTTTATGACCAACTTTTAGTATTTAAATATTATCCTATTTGTAGGTCCAATATTTATACTAAAATGTTAATCATTCATTCTCATGAATTAAAATTTAAGGGGTTATTGAAATATTGGTCAAGTTCTCAAGGATTTCATAAATTAGTTATTAAGTCTAAAATGCATGCAAAGATATTTTCTATATAAAAAATGCTAAAACTCACCATATATTTTTATTTCCTTTTAAATATCATTTTCATTATATTTTTTCTAAGAGACTTGGTCGTATGCACACCAAATAAAACAATTTTTTATATTTTTTAAATGATAAGATTGTTTTTTTTTGTTTTTTTGATTTGTTTTGAAATTTTAGTGAAAAGTGGATATTTTAATACTAGAGCCACATATTATAGTGTAAGTATACAACCCCGATATTAAATAAAAGTGTTTTAAAAATGTGCGGGGGGCTCACAAATAATTTTATATTGGACTTAAAAGTTTTTGAAATTTATTTATGGTTAGTTTGACAAAACCTATTTTTATTAAAAAAAAATATAGTCAAAATAAGTCTAAGGGTGTGTTTGTCAAACAACCCCTTAGACCAAGAAAATCCTTCCATAAAAACATTAGCAAACCAAACAGACTTTTACCAAGTGACCCGATTTTGACCCACCAGGTCAACTTGAAAACATTGGTTCAACCATTAATCGAATAAAAAAAACAAGGTTTAACCTAAAGCTACACTAGAACAAAGATTTAAATTGAAACAAATCAAAACTAGAAAAAACATAAAATTTTCTTGCAAAAATAAATCAAACACCAAGAAAATTGAAGAACACCAAAAACACTCAAACCGAACCCAAAAATATGGGTATCAAATTAGAGCAGATTTAGAAAAAACAAAAGCAAATAGATGTTGGAAATCATGCAAGGATCAATAATCTAACATCCAATCACTTTAATTTTCACTTAAATATCATGATTTTATCAAAATGGGTTTCGGTTCGAAACCAAAATCCTAGGATTAAAAATCATTTAAAACATGTTATTAATGACAATAAACACTATATTATTGGTTAATTATGCATAAAAAAGGGTTTATGAGCAAAGAAATGGATAAAAATGGTCCAAATCTAGAGGCTAAGACAATATTCTACCCTATAACACAAAAAACATTACCAAAAAAACCTAGAAAAACCTAGCTATGCCCTAGCCACTGCCATGCCCAGAAATTGACCTTCTAGGCCTCTAAACTTCCAATTGTTTAGTCCATATAAACCACATTACCAAGAGAAAACATGTTTGGATCAAAAGCATTAACAAATATTACCAAAATATAAAGAAAATGCAATAAATTTTGATTTAAAAAACTACTAACTTAAGAATAGACTACATATCATACAAATTTTAACCAAAAAAAAAAAACCAACTACTGTCACATTTCCAACTTCTTTCTTCTACTTCATTCCATCAAAGCAAACACACAAACACCTCATAAACATCCTAACAACAATAATAATAAACTCAAAACAAGATTATAAAAAAAGAAACTACATTTTTTAGCATTAAACTAAATGCAAGCTTAAAGTCAAATGACATTAAAAAAAATGCCATGACACCAATTTTTCACATCTAACACATTAATATACCGAGAGAAAAACATTGCACTATACAATAAACATAAGGTTTTGAATCCAGTAGGTCTCATGGACTCCACTTTCAAAGTTTGTAAAAGTATAACTTCCGAGTTTTGAACCTTCAATGAAAGTAGACTTATGTTGCTGCTTTTCTTTCTTCTTGTCTATAAAGCCAACAAGGCTAAACCTTTAAACCTTTACTGAGTTCTTGAACTTAGTATTGCATCCCTTATACTTTAGCTAATTTTTTTTTTTTGTAGATCACCTCTTCTCTTATAGGTTGATTTATAGGTTTTAGATGAGTTTGTTAGGGTTCTAACAAACCAAAACTAGGTTGGTTTAACCACAATATAAATGGTTTTGGATTTAGGTGGTTTTGATCAAACTTGGAGGTCAAGGTGAAGTGTTTCAACCCTTTTGATCTTGAGAGAAGTTTTCTTAGCATTTGATAAGAAACCTCTAGGAATGTCTAAGTGTGAACACATGAAAAAGTTGGGTGCTTTTTGTTCAAATGAGTATCTCGATCAATGTTGACTAGGTTTGCCACTTTTAAAATTCGTTGGAGCAATTCCGATCTCATTGTCATTAAATACCACTTAAAGTTGGGAAAGAGGGTGCACATCTTTTATTTGGATCTAACCTTGTTCAATTTTCAGGTTTGTAGCTTTACATTCACTCGTTTGAAGATGTCAACTTGATCAACCCAGAATTTAAAAATTGAGTGATGGTTGATTAGGGACAAGATGTTAGGGATTTCTATGAAACAATTGGGATGTAAACGTCTAATTTCATGGAGATGGGGTTATAGAGGGGATGTTCCTCTTCCATTTGCAAAAATCGCATGTCATTTGGTGGTCTAGAACTCCATAACAAACTCTTGAAAGGTGTCAACTTGATCATCGCGAACTTACAAGGAAGAAGATGAATAGAGGCTGAACTTAGGGTTTTTAATTCGGGATCTGACAGAATCATTTTAGTCCTTGTTCTTCCAATTATGGCACATGCACCCTTAACTAACATAAAAACTTTTAATTGTATGTAATTTAACCTTCATCAAACTTAAATATTAGCCATGAAGATTAGTGCCATTTTCATTTTGGTCTTTAGTTTCTGATTTGTGCATTTGTATCCTTAATTGACCATAAAACTTTTAATTTTCTTTAATTTGACGCTTGATTTGGGTAATTTCAGCCTTTGAAGTATAGTGCCTTTTATAATTTGGTCATTGGCTTTGAATTTCTTCACTAAAACCCTTAATTGGCTACCAAATAAAAACATTTATGATTAAGCCCTTGATTTAACCAATTAAAATTTCCAAAGTCCAATTTCAGGCCCCAAACTTCAATTTCTTCTAATTAACACCCGAATTGACTCTAAAAAATGAATTTTCTTGCAATTAAGTCCTCAATAAAATTAATTAAGCCTTTTAAAATCCTTAGTGAGTCCTTACTTATCCAATGTTTTACCCCAAATACAAATATTTTCACCAATTAATCCTTTTATCAATCAAAATCGGGTTGTCAATTTTACCAATCTTGTACATTCCAGTCCTCCAACTTTTCCACTTGTTATTTTGGCCCTTAACCACCAGCTTGGACAATCTTGTAATCTTTCTTCATGTGTATCCTCTTTTATTTTTGGATTTTTATTTTTTTTATTTTCTTGATTTTTTATGGGTAAAAAAAAAACGATAACAATATTCACATAGCATAAACAAACAAAACAAAGCTTATTCCAATGGTTCTTAGTGAAGTTGCCATCCTGTAGTACCCTTCACAAAAGTGAGACGTCGTGGCGAACCTTTCTAGATGGGTTAAGAGGTCTTTGGTTGGATAAGGAGTTGTCACCCGGTGTTATAGTTACTAGGAACCATAACTAGTCATTAGAGATTTTAAGCAAGGACTAGTTATGTAAAGAAAATGTATTAACACTCTTAGTATGCCTTACTTTAGGTAAGTTGCGTTGTTTTTCTTTGTTTATGATTACTATGGTCTCATGGTATTTCTATTCCTATCAGTGTATCTATGACGGGATTTCTATGATCAGCAACCTTGGTTTCTTAGGTCAAGAACTTGGTTTGAAAGATGTCTAAACAAACAAGTTTTTTTCAAAGCTTATGTACTGCAAATGAACTAGAGTTAGAAATCAAAAGAGATTTGGTGATTTTCATTTTTCTTTTGTCTTTGATATTTTAGATGTCCATGATTATTATACCATGGGACACAAGTTGAAATGTTCTCAATTATAATTAAGACTTCGTTCATGATAAACTTGGAATTCTTGGCTAATGTGTTATTCTAAATAATATTTCAGATAAAACATCTTGTAATTTTTATCTTTTTAATCTTGAGAGGAAAGTGTTCAGCTTTTGATAAGAATCCATTAAAAAGGTTGGTAAAGAAAGTGCACACCTTTTGTTTGGATACAACCTTACTTAATTTGAAGATTTGTAACTTCACATTCATTTATTTAAAGTTGTCAACTTGATCAGTCCAAAACTACCTAAAAAAGAAGATGAACTCTATTCCAAACAAAACATTTTAAACATGAACCAAACAATATATCATATAGGTTAACAATAGAGAAATTAGGGTTTTTTAATTTGGAATTTGGCCAAAATTCAATTTAGTATCTAAACTCTCAAATCTTCTCAAATTAGGGTTTTTTACTTCTGATTTTGTGCAATTTTATCCTTGTCAAATTCAATTACTAACCTAATGCGAACCTCGTGATCACGCAACCCACAATCAAGATTGAGATTTGATCTCGGAAAGCCGAAAGAGGTCTGATAAGAGTGTGACACAATGGAAACTTGCCCCAAGGCACCAACACTATTGGAATGAGTAGAATGACATCATGAAGCTAGTTAATCTTCGATAAGTCAGATTCAGTTCGTTCAAGAACTGAAGAATGCAAGAATCACTCTCACACGTTAAAACTGAAAAATTCAGAATAATATTCATCAAAGCTGCCGAAATTTTGGCTTACATGAGTTTAAATAGTTCTTGAAAAGTTAACCCTAATGAACCCCTTATATGGACTTACATGAGGTTCACTCAAAACTAGCCCAAAACCTTAAACTGAAAAGCCCATAACCTGATCCAAACAAGCCTTGAACCCTAGCTCAAAACAAAGTTTTAATTAAGCCCAAACATTAAAGAAAATAATAAAAATAAATAATCTGCCATTAAATACCTCCAGCCCTTCTTTCCTTGTGTAGTTAGGATGATTAAGGAATCCTTAATAGAAAAGGATTCTGAAACATTAATGAATCACCGCCACACTCAGTGGCGGAGCTAGCATTATTTTTTTGAGGGGGCCAAAATTAATATAATAAGATATAATATTTATTTTTAAAATGTTTTTCAAGCCATGGATAATTTTTGAATCAATGAGACTGAAATTGACAAGGATATTTTTTACCAATCAGCAGATATTCAGACATCAAAAATTGATATGGCCCCAGATTAATATATGCCCTTTGAATTTCATCTTGTTGATTAATCGGGTAAATTGAATCACATTAGGGCTGCTTAATCATAACTTCAACATTATACATTGGAGTTGGTTCACAAGGTTGTGAGTTATCAATATTTTTTTAAAAAAAAAAAAATCAATTTTTATTATTTTGTTCATGGTTCAATCTAAAATTAAAACATATATTGTAAGAAAAAATTGATAATTTTGGTGGCTTTGCTAAAAACAAAACATAAAAAAAATCCATACATAAGCAAAACAAACCAATAAAATATATCTAATTAATTAGAAAAAAGTCACTATAACAGAATTAAAAAAAAAGGGTAGAACTAGCAGATTTGAGGGAAAAAATAAGTAAAAATAATAGAATTATATAAAAAAAACCTCATCAAATTATTAATAAACATCTCAAAACAGAACAAAAATAGATTTTAAATTTAAATTATCTTGTTTTGTTTGATGAAAGATAAATTAATTGATGACCCCGCTTTAATTGTTTTATAGAAAAATTTTGCTTGTAATTTGTGTTTTTATTTATGTATTTGATTAGCCGCGGAATTGATATTAGGATAAATTAATAGCTATGTAGCTCTGCTTTTAATTTCAAATGTCTTTATATTTTTTTTATTTCCACGTATGTGAAAGTGCAAATTGAAAATCAAAAGCAAAGTCACTGTAATAAGGGAGTAAATTAGAAATCAAAAGTAAATTCATTGTAATAAGGCCAACTCTCTAAGTAATGAAAAAAAATTAAAATATCTTGAGGGGGGGCCCGGGCCCCTGCTAGCCCCCCTTGCTTCCGCCCCTGGCCACACTTGTAGATTATATTGTAGCTCACTAAAGATCCTTGTGGAACTAGGAAATTCCCAAAACCAGCTACCACATCCTTGTAGAAAAATAATCATAACCAAATAGGAAGTCCATAAGTCAAATGGAAGTAAATAACAAAATTCGTACAGTCTTCGTTGACAAGTATTGTGGTTCCTTTTCGAACTCCGATTGACCTGAATTTTTAACCCAAGGTAGTAGAACATGTTTGGAGAGTCCACATAAAATATTAGCCTGATCCAAAGGTCAGATTGAGAATTATGACTGTTGCCGTGAACCTGGACTGTTGCGCTTTTTATGCCAAAATCTGAATCTGACCTTACTTGGGTCGTATTATAAGGCTGAACCGTATCACAACCCAAAGTTTAACGTCTTTTTCATTTTAGTATTTTATTTCTAATCTATGCAAATTGGCCTTTTATTAACCGTTTATCTTTCTATTTTCTTCAACCTAGTCCCATGATTTTGTTAATTTTAGTCCCTGAAGTCGTGCGTCTTTTACAAATTGATCCTTGGTTTTAAATTGCTTTAATTAAGTTCCTAATTTTGTTATTAAAATTAATATTTATACAATTAAGCCTCTTATTTGATCAAATTAGCTTTTCAAAACTGCAATTTAACCGTCATACTTTAATTTTTTCCTATTAAAGCCCAAATTGAACTCAAAAATCAATTTTTCTTGCAATTAAACCTTTAATATAATTCAATTAAACCTTGAAAATTCCATTTAAGTCCATAAATATCTAATTTTGAATTTGCTTTTCCAAATTCAATTTTCCAATTCAATGGGGCCTTCACCGGTCGATATTGGATTGTCAATTTTTCCAATCTTATAATCAAAATATAAAAAAGGAATCACAAAAAAATAAAAAATAAAGAAAAATACAATTAGAGATAAAATGAAACAAATAAGGAATCTTAAAAAAAAAAAAAAAAGCTAGGACTAGGCATAACAATTAAAAAAGTTTAGGAATAATTTTGAGGAACAAATAGAGATGATTAAAGAGAACCGAAGAAAAGTGTCAAAATTGACTGAATTTGTATGAATTAAAAAATATGATCTGAAAAATAATATTTTAAAGTACTATTTAATATTTTAAAGTAATTCTAAACTTAGTTACATTTCCTAATATTTCAATGCGATCTGAGAAATAAAATATGGGGTGCTATGTTATCGTGACATATTTAAATATTAAATAGTATTTAAAAATATAATAAAAATAAAATTTTAAAATATTTTTTATTTAAAAAATATATCAAAATAATATATATTTTTTATTTTTAAAAAAATATTTTTATTATTAAAATAATTTAAAAATAAAAAAAATTAAATAAAAAGTTTTAAAATTTTACCGGAAACGTAATACCAAGCAGGAATAGAAGGGCTATATTGATCCAAAACGTGGGATTACATAAGATCTTAAAATAATAATAATAATAATAATAATGATACACTTGTTTTGTCTTAATTCTTATACAAACAACAAAAATTCTCTCATTTTCTTGAAGGGGGATTAGCAAGCTCTTCATCAATGATGATTGTCAGAAGGGTGTGGCATAAACTGGTTAGGAGCTCCACCCCACGATTTCTCTATCCGTATCCCGCTCCCGCTCTATTAAGGGCCCCCAAACTTCCTTTCACTGGTTACACTAATAACTCTATCAACGTGAGTGACTATATATTTAATTTGTTAATAGCCTTGTTTTGGTGAAATTAGTTAAATGACTGTTGGGTTTGGTTTTTGTAGATCAAGATTGAGAGTAAAGTGGGTTGGCGTTTGTTTTCAAGTCAAGCTTTGGCTGATGGGGGGATGAGTGATAGAATTGTTGATGTCCCTTTAGCTCAAACTGGTGAAGGTATTGCTGAATGTGAACTGCTCAAATGGTTTGTGAAAGAGGTAATTGAATGAAACGATGATTGATGAAGTTGTGAATTTATTTGTTTGTTTTAATTTTGAGTTGCTGCTGGTTTTAATGTCGTCAGTTTGGTGAGTTTCAAATTGTCTTTATAAGTGATAGGAAAGATGGCAACGTGCTTGTTGTTGTCGTAGGGGGATGAAGTTGAAGACTTTCAACCACTATGTGAAGTCCAGAGTGACAAAGCGACTATTGAGATAACGAGTCGTTACAAAGGAAAAGTTGCTCAATTTCTATATGTTCCAGGAGATATTGTAAAGGTGAGAATTTACTGATTTACTACTCATTGGTTTGGTGAAGAAAGCATGTTGACATTTTATGAATTTCCTGTGCATGTGTTTCGCCCAGTGGTTTGCCTGTGTGAGAAATGGTGTGGGATACTAAAGATGAAATTAGCAACCTTCTTGAAATAGGAGACATGGATTTGGGAATCAGTTGGAATTTACTTTGAAACTATGTCAAACAAATAAAATTCTTAGGACTTGTGAAGAATGGTGTTATTTTGTTAGCCAGACTGGGTAGCAGTAGCACATGCTTGTGTGAACTTAATACAGGCTACAATGGCAGAGCTGGCTCCATTTCTCGTGGGGAGGAAAAAGATAGGGAGGGTGTGCTTTGCACAGTGTTGGTGGTGTCAAAAACTTGAAATTAGTCATGGAAGAAGAGAGGAAAAAAAAAATACCATATAGCTTTTGTGCATGTGTATTGATATTTTGAATTTCTGGTAATGTGTGATCACTGCAGGTCGGAGAGACTCTTCTTAAAATGGTTGTTGAGGGAGCTCAAGTTCCAACACAGATACATCATGTTACTGAAAATATTATTTCTCATTTTTCTGAGGGTGAGGTAAATAAAAGTAAAACTTGTGGAGTCCTGTCAACACCAGCTGTGCGACACCTTGGTAAGCAATATGATATAAATCTAAATGATGTCCATGGATCTGGTAAAGATGGGAGGGTATTAAAAGAAGATATAATTAAACACGCTATTCAGAAAGGAATCATTAAAGATTCCTCTGGCTTTGAGAATGCTGATTCTGGAGACCAATTTTTGAGAGTTGAAGAGGACTACTCATACGTGCCAGCTGAATTAGGCTCACAACATGATGATAAGAAAATTCCTCTAAGGTAATATTAGAAGCTAATGTGAACTGAAAACCTTTTCCTATCATTTTGTTTTTAAAGAAGGGGGTAGGAATGTACAGAACTACTTTCCTTAGCATTTTACTCTTCACAAAATAACCAAATTTTGTTTTTTAAATGATAGGATTAGGATAACATAGCAATTCTTATATTGCAGAGGTGTTAATTTTCCCTGCCATTTTAATCATAATGATAGGTCACTTAATTTGGTATCCAAGCCCTAAGCCAGGCAGCCACAACCATTTACTGCAAGCCCATGTTTTGATTTCAGACCATATCAAGCATATGCTGGTTTGAAATTTTGATTGCCTAGCATTGTGAATAGGAGCACTTAAAGTTTCATGCGTGCATAGTTTGTCTAATAGCTTTTATTTATAAGTTGCTTATGAGATTGTGTTTACAGGTTCTAGCTGTAGACTTCATTTTTACAAGAAACAGTTAGAGATCCACTTATGTACATGCAGTTATGTTAAATGATTGGATTGCTACAGATGAGGTTCTTTTACATCGGAACTGTATAAAGAAAATCAGACATATCTTGTGAATTCAATGGTCTAGTTTTACATGGGGTGGAAGAACACCTATATTGTAAATCTTGTCCTGTGAGATATCATAACCTCTAATTTTAAATGCCAAAATTATCCTGTAATATCCTTAACCTTTTTACTGCAAAAACTGTGATTTTTCTGAAATCTTATTCTTTTACAGTAAAGTTTAAAACCTTACCTTAAAAACAAAAGCGCCCCCCCCCCCCCCCCCCCAAATACTCATTTGTGTTAGTGTAGAGTCACTAGACAGTTATTTTTCAAGTACTAGAACTCTTAAAGAATACTTGTTTATTAGCCAAACTACTTTAAATTTAGTGTTGAGGCAAAATAATTGCCTGAATTTTTTTCTTTTCAGGGGATTCCAACGCACGATGGTGAAAACAATGTCAATGGCTGCAAAAGTTCCACATTTTCATTATGTAGAAGAGATAAATTGTGATGCATTGGTGGAGCTTAAAGAAAGTTTCCAAAACAATAATACCGAACCAGGTGTGAAGCATACTTTCCTTCCATCTTTGATAAAGTCACTTTCAGTGGCCATCAGCAAATATCCATGGATTAATAGTCGCTTCAATGAGGACTCAATGGAGGTCATCCTGAAAGGTTTGTTGATTTATTCTTCTTTGCTGCTGCAATGTTGTTTACTGCTTCTATTTTCTGATGGGCACATGTTCAATGAGTGGTAAAAAACAACTATTTACAGTAGGCTTTCCAGTATATGGGCACAATAATTCTTGCTTGTGAAAGCATTTCTTCTCAAAGTAATTTAAACCGGTAATTTTGGTGTCCTTTGCAAGTCTTTCAAGGATCTAACAAAAGCTGGAACTAGATCCATTGTCAACAAAAGTAAAAAATTAGACAAACATTTATAAAATTATAGATTCACAACAGATTCACTGGTCTTGACTGCTTATAAAACCAATATAAAATTTATCCTACTTCCATATGAGATGGATGTATCCAGCAGAGGCTCTACAAGGATGTAAAATAATTGTTGCTTCTTTGAGATCTGTTGATCAGAATGTTGCTTGGATTATGTTGAATATTCTTATTGATATCCTTAACCCTCTTTTCTAATTAATCATGGTCATAATAACTGTTGAATGTCATAGGTTCCCACAATATTGGAATTGCCATGGCTACTCCATCTGGTCTAGTTGTACCCAATATAAAGAATGTTCAGTCTCTTTCCATCTTGGAGGTTAGTTTCATTGTCTCCTGTCTGTGTTATTTACATATACAACTATCTTCTATTTCACTCTGCTTGATTGATAGCAGCTTCTTGCTTGTGTTCAAGTAATAAAATGGGATTTCAAAGTATTGAATTTGACTTCAAACTTTGCTTTCATACTTAATAGTTAAGGTGAGAGATATAATTTGATTGATTTGATAATGAAAGTTAGAATGTTATAAACCACACGAATTCATATATTGAAATCAGTAAAAAATTTTAAGGTTGCGTCTTGCTTTATATGCATACTTACAATTAGGTTCATCCATAACTGTAGGCAAGAATGACACAATGCTTAATTTTTCCTTTTTGGAGTCTGTCTTGTTGTATTATCAATGCATTTACTTTCAAGTACTTCTCCTCAAAACACCTTTTGTTTTCCCCCATTTCTCTGGTATTGTTGAAAATGTCCTCCAATGTATTTAGATAACAAAGGAGCTTTCGCGGTTGCAACAATTGGCCTTGGCTAATAAGCTGAACCCTGAGGATATAACTGGTGGAACAATAACACTAAGCAACATTGGAGCAATTGGTGGGAAGTTTGGTGCTCCCATCCTCAACTTGCCTGAAGTGGCAATTATTGCAATTGGCCGAATTCAGAAAGTGGCTCATTTTGCAGATGATGGAAATGCATATCCTGTATCAGTTATGACGGTAAGCAATGTTTCAGTTACTTCCTTCTTTTTTATTTGCTTCAGAGTACTTAACACCATCTTCCAAATGAACTTGGGATACACACCATTTTATTTATATGCTCATTCTTTTGGAAATGAATTACTGTAACTTAGCGCTTCATCCTTTAGAAAAAGTAAAGCACTGTCCATGTAAAGGACAATCTTACTATGAACTGGGCATGCTATTTCAAACAATTAGAGAACTCTTGTGACAAAAAGGGCTAAAATTATACATTGCGCTTAATGATTGTTAAAACGACGGCTTTATGGCGTTTCATTATTGTATCTGATCATGCCTCTTTTCTCAGGTAAATATTGGTGCAGATCATAGAGTTTTGGACGGGGCGACTGTTGCAAGATTTTGCAATGAGTGGAAACAGTTAATTGAAAAACCAGAGCTGCTCATGTTACTTATGAGATGACTTCCTTGACTGGTTGCAAGATGACATGTTTTTATCATCCCAAAGCTCTTCTGGGGGGGGATTGTAAGTTCTGGAAATCGTATAATAAGATTTAAATCATGAATTGTAAGTTCTGGAAATCGTATTAAATAAGATTTAAATCATGAATAATAAGTGCGCACTCATTTAGTCCATGGATGTCCAATGCCGGGATTTCTTACTGCCTTCCAGTTGCTGCTTGAAGATGAAAACTTTCTTTATCTGTTATGTTTGAATCGCTTAGCTTACACAAGTCTAATGATCATCTCTAAATCCCATGTCCTTTTCTTTTACGAGTCCCATGCATTTTAGTTGATTTGTTTTTGTGTTGAAAAAATATTTTTAAATATTTTTGAATATTTTTTGTTTTAAATTATTATTATTTTTAATAATTTTGGATTGTTTTGATGTGTTAATGTTAAAAATATTTTTTTAAAAATATATATTATTTTGATATATTTTTAAGTGAAAAATATTTTAAAAATTAACTATTATTATAATTTCATGTCCTTTTCTTTTACCAGTCCCATGTATTTCAGTTGATTTGTTTTTGTGTTGAAAAAGTGTTTTTAAATTTTTTTTGAATATTTTTTGTTTTAAATTATTATTATTATTAATTTTGGATTGTTTTGATGTGTTAATGTTAAAAATATTTTTCAAAAAATATATATTATTTTGATATATTTTTAAATAAAAAATATTTTAAAAATTAACTATTATTATAATTCCAAATAGCATTCGTGTTTCTAAGCTGTTATTAAAAAGTTAGTTTTGAACCTTCTGAATGTAAATTGTATTTCTCAACAAATAAAAAATTTACAAAGAAGGACCTATATATGAATAGAAATAAAATATAAAGAAAAAAAATAATGTTTCTTTTAAAAAAAAATTATAAGAACAAAAATAAAAGTTATACTGAAAGGTATGGGTTTAAAAGCTTATTTGCTATCATCTTTACAAGTTTGACATGTTTTTTTTTTTCAAGGGATCGATGTCTAGATTTTATAACTACGTGCGGTTTATGTTTATTTTTAGCAATTTCAAAAAAAAAAAATTAGGACTTAACGTCAACACTTTTGACAAGTCTTTTATTTTTAGGAACTGATGTTATTTTCTGACAAGTTTGAAGATTGACGTCAAAGTTTTTACAAAATAATTTAAAAAATAAAAAGCTAAAAGAATTAGGATAATTGATGGTAATAAAAAAGATAAACTTAAGAGAAAACACATAGTAAATATAATCTTTCATAAAATAAAATAAAAAAGATACTATAAGGGTGATATTGTTCTTCCTTTAAGCATAATTAACCTCTTACCTAAATTTCCGGAACTAGTTCATATTTTAGGATTCTTAGTTTCTTTTAATTACTAGATGGTGACCTCAATTTTCCATGACACATTTTAGGCCCTCGCCGAAATGTCCACCAAGGTTTATAGTAAGATATGCATAAAATATAGGGGTGTCTTGCAAAAGTAGCAATACTTGATCCTAAAAAGATCAATATAAGACCTAAGACTATGGCTTGTGTAATCATAAGATATGTATAAAATATTAGTGCATAGAAATTTCTTATACACAAATCAAGTATTGAGGATATTCATCCTGTTACTATTATGAAATTAAAAAACGTTATATTCGTTAAGGATGTGTTTCCATAGAAAGAAGCATGAAAAAATGACACTAGCTCAAGTAATTGTCATAAATCAGAAGATGATGAAGTGAAGCTTAGAAAGATTAAGAGAGCGCAAAAATGACCAAAACATTTGGTCTTGATTTCTTAACATACTTGTTAGAAAATGAACCTCAAACCCACTCTAAGGTAATGTCCTGTCCGGAAGGAGATAGTCAATATTAAAATTGAATCCATTACGAATAATCATATATAGAAACTAATTGATCTTCCTCCCGAAAGTAAACCATTAGACTATAAGTAGATCTTCAAAAAGAAGATGAAAGCTAATGACACGATTGATAAATATAAATTTAAACTTGTTATTTAAAGGATTTAGACAATAAAAAGATGTTAACTATTTTGACGCATATTCACCTATGTTAAGAATAACTTCCATACGAACATTAATAGTCATTGTAGCTATTAACAAGCTTGAAATATATCAAATTGATGTAAAAATAGCTTTTTTAAATGGTGACTTTGAAAATGAGGCTTATATAGAACAACTTGAGGGGTTTGTTATGAATGAATAAAAAAAAAGTTTATAAGCTTGTCAAATTAGTATATGGTTTGAAATAAGGACCTAGACAATGGCATGAAAAGTTTGACAATATTATGTTGTTAAATGAGTTCAAAATCAACAAAGTTAATAAATGTATTTATGTGAAAAGTATAGATAAATGTTATGTCTCTGTATGGACAATATGCTAATTTTATATAGCAATGATCACGTGATCAAGTCTACAGAGAAAAGGTTAACTAGTAAGTTTTACATGAAAGAATTAGGTGTTGCAATTGTCATACTATGAATACATATTTATAAGACATCTAATGGATTGATATTGTCTAAATCTTATTATATTGAGAAAAGTTTTGAGGAATTTTCTAAAAATAACAATAACATTGCCAAAATACCAATTAATATAAATGTACATTTGTCCAAGAATAGAGGTAACATAATAAATCAATTAAAATATTCTTGAATAACTAGAAGCCTAATATATGTTATGAAATACACAAGGTCTGATATTGCTTACTCATTTAATAAACTGAGTAAATTTACAAATAATCTAAGTATAGATCATTAGAAGGTAATAAAAAAGATACTTAAATATTTGAGGTACACCTTAGACTACGGGCTATACTATATTGGTTACCTAGTAATGCTAGAATAGTATACTAGTGATATTAATTGGATATTCAACATTAAGGATTTAAAATCTATAAGTGGATATGTCTTCATACTTAGTGGAGCAGCCGTGTCATGGAAATCCTTCAAATAAACGTGTATCGCTAGATCCATGATGGAATTATATTTCATTGATCTTAATAAAATTGTAGTGGAAGCCGAATGGATTAGGAATTTCTTAGAGGATATTCCAAGTTGAATGGATAAAACTAGTGACAACTATTTGTGCCCATTGCGATAGTTAGTTAGCAATTAGAAGGGAACATAGTAGTATGTATAATGGAAATTTTAGACATATACGTCGTAGATATAATACCATTAAACACTTGCTATCAAATGAAGTTATTTTAATAATATTGTGTATCCGCTAACTAAATGTTTGTCAATAGAACTTGTGTATAATTCATCAAGGAGAATTGGCATGAAGCTTTTAAAAGATAAAATAATATAATGATAGTAATTATACCTAGTTAATTGGAGATCCCAAGATCTATGTTCAAATAAAAAACTAAGTCATATAACATTCTCGATACTAGGAAATTATTATTTCCTTCTTATTCCTATGATGAAATAAGTGTTAGCTATAACATGATAAAAAGTGAGTTGAACTCTTAATGATTTTCATATCTTGGTATACCAAATGGATTATAACAGAATAATTTTAATGAAAGATCACCTATATAAGTGAGAAATGTGGTTGTTTCTTTGAGAATTTTGATAAATGTTGAATTCTCTAAAACACACATGGATCCAAGAGTTGTATAAGATCAAAATAAATATAACAATGAGAACCAAAGGAAATCTTTAGGTAAGAAACTATGTGAGTATTATTGTATTGCTTTACATAAAAGGCTGAATAGTTCAAGACATCGTGCGTTCACTATTTAACCGAGTAAATCCAATAGTATTTCACTATGAAAGGTTCAAAGTCAAAAACTACCTATTCTATTGTAGTAATATATCAAATCAGTATCTTTCAATAAATCTTTAAGTAATTTTCAAACTGGTGAGACAATTTTCATTCATGTGGGGAATTGTTAGAAATTGATTTTAATTAACATGATTTAAAAAAAATATGAGTGAATAAGAAATTAATGTCAAAGAGCCTTTGATTTTTCTAGATTTAATTCTAAATTTATGATGGCTAATCAAATGTTGATAATGGTGAGAATTAATTCTCATTAATTCTCTAATAGTTTAACTTCTAAAATTCACTATAAAAAAGGGGGGGTTTACATACTCTTACTCACCTCATATTTTAGTGTGTTGGAATTTCAAGAGACATACTGCAAACATCCTAGTTGCATAAGTGAACAACAATAAAATTTTAAAGATAAAAAATTCATCATTGACAATAACAACAAAGGCCTCATTAAGTAAGTCTCATTAATTTCGAGATGCATATTGCAAATATTCTAGTTATACAAGTGAGTAATAATGAAATCTTAAGGACAAAAAATTCATCATTGACAATAACAATAAAAATCTCATTACTTTAAAGTACTTCAACAAATAAGTATTTTTTTTTGTTTTAATTTAAACATTATATATTTTTTATTACTAATATGCATATGAGAACGTTGAATTAATATCAATTGCAAGTTTGTTTATATACTTAGTATGTATGTTAGAGTTTTATTATTATTATTTTTGTGTTGAAAACATGTTTGTTGTTAATTATGCCTTTACATGTATATATTTTTAAATATGTATTATAAATTCTAGGCTTTTGATGGATATTTTTTGTTTAACATTGACTTTAAAATGATATCCTTGTTATCTTATCTGATATATTTTTACAAACTTTAATTTACACTAATTAATGAAAGCAGAAAAGGGTCCATCTCCTCGATCGTAAACAGGCCGTAGAAAGAGATTTAGAAAGAGATTTTCAACTATCGGCAAGGTGATGGGAGTTGGAAGCCAGCATAATTTAATTTTGCATTGGTGCACACAGAGCTGATTTCATGATTATGCTGCAGTTTTGCTCCAACGTATTTCAAATTGATGTTTGATAAGCTAACTCTTTCACAGGGAACATTATGGCTGCACTTGATGTTTACTCCAACAACTGAAGTGGATGTTCCTCGAATGTTCTGGTATCGAACATCACTGAGCTTCACCCTCGATGCCTGCAAACAGAATTGAAGAAGGCAAATTCAGATTAAACTGATATACTCTACTCCAATACTCATGATCGAAGGAGGAAAGCAGCTTGTTTGATATCATAGTAAAAGAAAACGAACCGATTCTTTGTTTCCATAAAATTGATCAATAATAATGGGGTTTTTAACTCTGTCCATGACGATATCCTGGAAAAGTATGCCTGAAGCCTGGCTTGGAGGTGATCCTCCATATGTTTTTATCCTGATTCCATTGTCCGTGTTATTCAATGTGCAGTTTTTCACAGTGATCCCTCTCACATCCTCCTCATCCTGGTACTTTCCAAGGCTACCAATACTGTTATATATGGAAATGTAAATTACAAGGTAATTAGCTGCAGGTTGCTATGCTAGTTAATTACAAATGCATAATTACTGACTTCAAGCGTGTGTGTGTGTGTGTGCAGCTGGAACATTCAATACTTGGATACTAATTAGTTACCTGATACCATGTCCAGGGCCACAGGTTACGTTTCTGATGTGGACATCGGTGCATCCACGTATGATGCCAATGCAATCATCACCAGTGCCGATGACACTATTTGATACATACACTTGATTGGTTTGGCTGATATGGATTCCGTCGGTGTTGGGGCTGTCGGAAGGGGCAAATATACGAAGATTTTTGGCCTTGATGTTCTGGGACAGAACGATGGATATGTGGAAACCTATGGGATTCACAGAGGTGATCTGTCTTATAATCCCATTGACTACATGGTTGAATTTTATAGACTGCGCCACAAATAATTAAAAAAAAAAAGAAAGAAGAATCATTCTCTAATTACTAATTAGTCAGTGCATGTATGTCAAGATAATTTTGTTGCTTACACTAGGGAACTTGGCACCGCCGTCGCCGACGTTGTATTTCCAGACAGCATTGCCTTGGCCATCAACAGTGCCTGTACCCGTCACCAGCAAGCCCTTGATGTTTTCAAATGAGATCCAGAAATCTTCTTCGTACATGCTAGGGTCTGCTACAGCTTTCAGAGCTCCTGCAATTTGAACCTTAATGGGAGCTGGACCTTGGCATGGTCCCTGAAAGATAGTTGCCCCTATCAAGAAGGTTCCCTTGGGGATAAGTAGCCTTGCCTTTCCCCTATAATTGCATGCAGCCTTCCATGCTCGGATGAAAGACTGCTAAGGTCAAACCCACAATCTAATCAATTTCACCATAATTTATTTACGAGAAAATCGAGGGCAAATTCAGATATATACGCCATCAAATGTGGATTTCTTTTAACAGATAATTAAATACTAAACCAGCTTACCAGTGCGTTATCGTCTCTTCCAGGATGTGCTCCATAACGTAACACGTTAAACACCTTCTCATCGGGATCTTTCCGGCCGGCAAGTCCATGGTACCCCAGAGCCTTTGAAACAAAGGAGGCCGCTATAATGCACAAAATGAGCAAGGCATTTGCCGAGGATTTCCATGTAAATATTATGGCCATTGCAATGATCTATCCAACTCAAGCTTTATAATTTGTATTTCTTTCTCTCTATCAACAAAATCTATAAAAGGCTTCGATTGGATGTTGTAATTGTGAGAAGCTATCTTACTTTATACCCAAGTTTGTTGGAGATTTTACTGAATCGATAGATGTTTACACCGTTTTTTTACTAACAAAACGAATTTGTACTGTTAAAAGCTACCTGTACGTAGGAGGTTTAACTGCATTAGATATTGTGTTTGGTCTGTACGTAGTTAGGTTGCAGTGGTTCTGTTCTGTGTTTAGCGTCAGTTTACTTAGGTTTCATTTCTATAATTAGTCAAGACACAACTTAAATGCTATCCTTAAGCTTTTCCCCAAATTATAGTACTGAATTAAATAACATGCTCAACAATTAAGCAAATTTTAATTTAATTTGTTGGAGAACCTTTCTATTAATGGAAAAAATAAAAGAAATCTGGTATATCTGTTCTTTTCCACCCCTTGATGGTAACATCCTTTAGAAGTGTCCATCCTAATGTACACATCTTCGTGAAGATTTTTATTTAGAAATGCAATTTTGATATTTATTTTTCAAATTTCATAATCATCATATGCAATTATAGCAATCAAAATTTTTATGAATTTTAACATAGCTACCGATAAAAAGATTTTATCAAAGTTAACCGCTTGTATTTATATGTAACCTTTGACAACTAGTCTAACTTTGTATATTTGTATATTATCATCTATATCAACCTTTCTCTTAAAGACCCACTTACATCCCATGAATTTTATCCATGTAGGTGAATCACTCAAAGTCCATACTTGGTTGGTGTACATGAAATCCATTTTAGATTTCATGGCTTCAATCCATTTTCTCGAAATCAATATTATATATTGCTTCTATATAGTTGGTACGCTCATCAAATATGAGACACTCATCATCATTAACTTCCATGAGAAGTTGATATCTCAATGGTGTTTGACGTGTCTGACTAGATCTACGAAGTTCTTAAGTTTCAAGCTGAACATCAAATATTATAGCCTCAGGCTCTTGTTCCATTTAGATGTCTATTGTGGTTCTTGAACTTCATTAAATTCTATTACTGCTCTTTTCAATAACAAATTCTTTCTCTAGAAATGTTGCATATTTTGAGACAAATATTTTTTGCTCAATGAGATAATAGAAATAATATCCAATAGATTCTTTTAGATATTCAACAAACTTACAATTCTTTAACATGGCTCCTAGCTTTCAAATATTATATGCTTCACATAAATATTACATCCTCAAATCTTGAAGTATGATAGGTTTGATCTCTTACCATTCCATATCTCATATAGAGTATTATTAACAGATTTTGATAAAACCTTATTAAAAAGGTAAGTAGCAATTTGCAAGGGATAGCCCTAAAAAAAAGGTGGAAGATTTGCATAGCTCATCGTGAACCGTACCCTATCTAATAGAGTATGATTTCTTCTTTTAGAAACTCCATTAAGTTGTAGTGTCTTAAGAGGTGTCCATTATGAGATAATCTTATTATCTTTTAGATAATATTGAAATACTTGGTTTAAGTATTCACCACCTCAATTCGATCAAAGTATTTATATACTCTTTCCAGTTTGTTTTTCAACTTCATTTTTGAATTCTTCGAACTTTTCAAATGATTTAGACTTGTTTTTTTATTATTATTAAATACACATAACCATATCTAGAATGGTCATCAGTAAATGTAATGAAATAAGTATATCCACCTATGGCACGAATCATCATTGGTCCACATACATCTGCATGTATTAAACCTAACAATTCTTTTGATCTTTCACTCTTTCCAGTAAATGATGTTCTGGTCATCTTACATAATAAAAAACCTTCACAAGTTTCATATGATTCATAATAAAAAGGATCAAAATATCCTTCTTTATGTAACTTAATGATTCTTGTTTTATTAATATGACTTAGTCTACAAAGCCATAAATTTGAAGGATATTAATTATTTAATCTATTCTTCTTTTAGTTTATATTAAGCATGGACATTTCAAAATCAAGTATATACAAATCATTTGTATAATCACTAGATCCATAAAAAAACACCATATATTATTACAAAAGTAACAATATTTGCCATCAATAATAAATTTAAATCCATTCAAAGCTAAGTAAGAAATAGATAAATGTTTCAAAAAAGTTTTGAAACAAAATAACAATTATTAAGTTGTAGCATCATCCCACTTGACAAAGTAAAATAATAAGTTCATATAGCTAATACATCAACCCTTGATCCATTTCCAACTCATAAGTCCACTTTGCCTTTATATAATCTTCTACCTTTCTTTAGCTCTTGTATAATATTGCAAATGTGAAAACCATATCCGGTATTTAATATCCAAGAACTATTATGTGAAGTAGAAAGATAGTTTTTTATCATAAATATACTTGAAGGTGAAATTAGTTTTCGATCATAAATATACCTGAAGGTGAAACCTTAATAAGTTTCTTTCTCTTCACGGTTGTTAAGTTATTCCTTGCAATTCCTCTTTTAATGGCCATCCTTGCCACAATGATTATGAGTACCTCTTATCTTTATGCCCCCAGTAGGCTTCTTTTTTTTTAGAGACATGACCTTTATTCTTTTTGCTCTTTTTCTTAAACATTTTAGAAGAGTGAATTAGGAGAACATGACATTTTTCTTTCTTAAGGGTCCCTTCAGTAGTTTTAAGCATATTAAACAATTACAGCAATGTACTATCCAATATATTCATATGATAGTTCATAATGAATTGCAAAATGTTTTGGGGTAATGACTACAAGACTAAGTTTTCACTTAACTCATGGTCTATGATAAAGCTCAATTGGCCTAATTTCTTAATATAGCCAATCATTTTCAAAACATGGCTATTCATTAAGGAATCATCTGTCATCTTGCAGCGGAACAATACTCCTTAGATGTCTCATACCTGTCAGTCCTACTGGCTACATCAAACAACTTTTTGAGATACATAATAATAATCATGTATTAATTACATTCTAGTCCTTAATTTAAAAAAATTATTTAGAATCAAGTCATATTTGATTAATCATCCCTTTTTAATTTTTAACCAATGGTTCATATGTGATGACCCATTAGGTTCCCTAATCAGTTTGTCCATTTTCAAAGAGTGACATGGATGACAATGTACAAACATACAAAGCTAGACTAGTTGTCAAATGTTACAGACAAAGATAAATGGTTGACTTTGATGAAACCTTATCACTGGTAGCTATGTTAAAGTCCATAAGGATTTTGTTTGTTATAATTGCATGCCATGGTCATGAGATTTGACAAATGGATGTCAAAACCATTTATTTGCAGCTCCAATCTTGAGCTGAAAATAGGCTAAAATTAAGTTATAAGCAAACTGATATTCAAGTGCTAATATAAAAGGAGGGGTTTATTTACATGTTCTCATAAAATTAATTTAATCGAAGACATTATAGGCAATCAAATCAATGGTTGCACTAGATATAACTTTTCTCTTTTCACTAAGTTTACGTGCTAGTTAATTTGTATCAATAATGCTAGAGTTTTAAATTCATGGATGTAAAGAAGCATGCATTTTTTTTTTTTTTACTTTCCTTATGGATTTATTCAAATCTTTCTAAAACACAAAGTATATATGCATGTATGGATTTTCTGTATTTCAATACAAAAAACATCAAGGCCTAGCTAAAGGAGTATGAAAGCCTAATGGCATGGGCCTTTAAAGTAAATTAAACTCCCCCTAATCCTAATCCTAAAATTGTTTTTAGGTGCAACTCTTAATAGGTCTTGAGCTACACAAAGTAATGTTCATAATACATTATTTTTAAAGAGAAAAAATGATAAATTGATGACACTCATTGTTTTGTGTAGATAATATGGTTATTATTGGCAATGATGTAGATGAGATGGAAAGTTTTAAAAACTTTTGACTTCTAAATTTGATATCAAAGTGTTTTTTTCAGGGGGTATGGAGGTTAAAAGAAAATTTAAAAGGTATGGAGGTGTCCACTTTAAGTCAGGTATTTTTCTATCATAGAGAAAGTTTATCCTAAACTTAAAAGAAAATTTGCATGCTCGAGTATTAACCTTTAAGTACGACTATTGAATAAAATGATGGCTTAAAGAAATTGAAGATCAAGTACCTAATAATAAAGAAATGTATCAAATATTAGTTGATCATTTAATCTATTTTTCATATACAAAACTTGATATTACATATTGTTGGATTGTTGCCTTTCATAAGCAATGGCAACTCTTCCAATCCAAGAAGAAGGCTAAGGAGAGTAAATAAAAGTTGCACTGAAAGTGAGATAGAAGAAGCTTAAAAGCTTCAATTTTTTTAGAGATAAAAATAAGTGGTATTTAAGCATGGTTGATGAGAACAATAGGTGTTTTGATTTTTTTTTTTCTAGAAATAAAAATCATCAAAAATGTGTTGTGAGTATAACACTTTGAAGAGGAGGCCAAAAGGAATATAGTGGAGAAAACATCATGAAAAACTAACATCGTGTTGGCTCCATGCTCCTCCAATTGTATTGTCCATGTGCCTAAATGCATGTCAAGCTATTTCAAACTCCATCTTCACCTACAAGAACTGGCTTGACCCATATGTTGACCCAAAACTAGAAGAATGGCATCATCATGATGCAAATGTTCCACGTCATTAGTCAAGTCAATTACAATTAATATCTATATACAGGTCCCACAAGCCACATTAAGTAAGCGTGAGTCAAAGGTAGTGATCTAGTGTAGTTGATCTCATATAAAACCATATTTGTTTTTAAACTTGGTTCATTTGGTGCACGTGTTCGGCGTTGCGGCAATTTCCCTCTACACTCATTGTGTGTGTATCTGGAAAATATGGAGAGACAAGGAGTTCTTGTCTTTTTATCAATGGAAAAAAATAGAATGGGAGTCGCCACCTAGTATTCTAGTCACTAGGAACCCTAACTAGTCTCAGAGATCGGGTACATAGACTGGTTGCGTAAATGGAAGGTGTTAGCACCCTAAATACGCCCTACCTAAGGTAAGCCACATTGTTTTATTTGTCTTCTCAAAATCTAAGGTTTGGTCGTGTTTTCTAATTATTGGTCCTGTCTGTCTAAGATTCAAGAAAAGCCCTTCTAAAAAAGGAGGTTCTTATCTTAATGGGGTAAAACCTAATCATTCTATCGTCAAATAAAAAAACTACCTTTTTAATATCAAGAGTATGTTTTACGTATAAATTCATAATCTTGGATATTAAAAGAAAACAAAATAATTCTTTTAGGATTTTTTGAAATATTGGTCAAGTTCTCGTGACTTTAATAAACTGGTTATTAAAGCCAAAATGCATGCTAAAACTTCTTTTTTTTTTAAGTTTTCTTTGTTGTATGAAAATACAATATGAGTTTTTTTTTTACTTTTAGAGACTTGGCCATATGCATGAAAACAAAAACATGTTTTTTTTCTTTAATGTTTTGACGAAAACCGGGTATTTTAATACCAGATGTATATTTGTACAATATAAAAATACAAATCAATATTAAGCAAAATTTAGTAGAAAAATACGTAGAAGAGTTACAAATTTTCAAAAATATTTTTTTGAAATTTTTTTTTTGGACCAAGCTGGACCCAACCCACTCATTTTAGACTGGGCCGAACTTGTCCAGCCCAGTGAATAGTGGAGCACTCTCCACTGTTCACGCAGAACAGTGGAGACAGTGCAGCGAGGAAGAAAAAGAGGAAGAAGAAGAAGAAGAAGAAGAAGGAAGAGGGGCGAACCTGCGGTGGCTTCGAGACTGTGCTGCTGGCGGTGGCTGATCGAAGAACGGCTCGGACGGTGGTCGGCCTTTCTTCTTCTTCTCTGCATTTTTTTTTCTTCTACTCTGTTCTCCTCTATTACTTTTTTTTCAGTGTTTCTTCTTCTCCCCGCTTATGTCTGCTGCTTCTCTTTTCTTCTTATATTTCTAACGGTGGCGCTGCTAATGGCGGAGGAGTTGTTGTCACGGCTCAATGGTTATGGCAACCAGTGCTGCTGTTTTCCTTCTTTTTCATGGTGTTGCAGCAGGGAAGGAAAATGGTGGGAGGCTGATGGTGGCGGTGCTGGCGGTTGCTGACCCGTGGAGTTACTGTGGAGGGCGACGGGGAGGAAGAAACAGCGGTGGTGCCTAAGGGGTGAGGTTGGTTCTTCTTCTTCTCTGTGCAGAGACCACAGTCTCTGTTCTCTATTCCTTTCTCCCTTCTCTCATTTTTTTTCTCTGCCTGTCTTTGGTATTCTTCTATTGATCTTTTTCTTGTTTCAGTTTGCTTGCCTCTGCTCTGCTAATGAAGAGGTCGATGGTGGTGTAATGGCTTCCCCCTCTTCTCTATTCCTTCTCTTGTATTTATAGCCGCAGGAAGAGAAGGGCACCTTACCACTGCCCTGGCGCAGGGTAAGGTGGTTATCCTGCCCATGTCTTGGCACAAGGTAGGGTGGCCGGTCATGACTTGCATTAATGGTAGCAGGGTATGGGATGTGACTTGTGTCCAGGTTTTGTGGGCAAGTGGGAGGGGAAAGAGAAGGAGAATAGCGGGAAAAGATTTCAAAAATCCTCTTCTCCCTTGTCTCTGCATTTGCAGGGGAGAAAAAGCTGCACTGTGCCGTTCAAAACGGCACTGTGCAGTTTTTTTTTTGAAAAAAAAAGAAAATGAATTTGGGAGTGACCTAAAAATGGGTTATGACAGTTGCCTTCCTCTTTACAATGCTTACGGAGCAAAGGCTTTGCATAGTAAACTTGTAAAGAAAACAAAAGGAAAGAAAATGATCTGATTATCTTAGGCAACCTACCCACACACGTTCACAGTAGTCTATTTTCAGGGGCAACGAGCCCACACACTCACACTGGCCTATTTTCACGGGCGACCTGCCCACACATGCTCACACTGGTCTATTTTCATGGGTGACCTGCCCAGTACTCAAAGTGGTTTATTTTCAGGGGCGACCAGCCCACATACTCACACTTACCCTGGTCTATTTTAGGGGCAACCTGCCCAAGTAGAAAAAGGAAGAGTGGTCTCATTGTAATGGGTGACCTACCCAGGTGAAGGAATGGTCTCATTGTAATGGGTGATCTACCCAGATAAAAAAAAATAGAGAATTGGTCGAATTGTAATGGGTGACCTACCTAAAAAGGGAAAAGGAAAAGTAGTCATGTTGTAATGGCTGACCTACCCAGGTGGAGGAATGGTCTTATTGTAATGTGTGACCTACCTAGATAAAAACATGGAGAATGGTCGAGTTGTAATGGGTGACCTACCCAAAATTGGGGAAAAAAAAGAGTGGTCGTGTTGTAATGGGTGACCTACCCAAGTGGAGTAATGGTCTCATTGTAATAGGTGACCTACACAGATAAAAACATGGAGAATGGTCGAGTTGTAATGGGTGACCTACCCAAAATGAGAAAAGGAAAGAGCGGCCATGTTGTAATGGGTGACCTACCCAACTAGAAGAATGGTCTTATTGTAATGGGTGATCTACCCAGATAAAAACATGGAGAATGGTCGAGTTATAATGGGTGACCTACCTAAAATTAGGAAAAAGAAAGAGTGGTCACGTTGTAATGGGTGACCTACCTAAGTGGAGTAATGGTCTCATTGTAATGGGTGACATACCTAGATAAAAACATGGAGAATGGTCGAGTTGTAATAGGTGACCTACCCAAAATAGGAAAATGAAAGAGTGGTCGTATTGTAATGGGTGACCTACCCAACTAGAAGAATGGTCTCATTGTAATGAGTGACCTGCCCAAATAAAAACATGGAGAATGGTCGAGTTGTAATGGGTGACCTACCTAAAATTGAGAGAAAAAAAGAGTGGTCGTGTTGTAATGGGTGACTTACCCAAGTGGAGAAATGGTCTCATTGTAATGGGTGACCTACCCAAATAAAAACATGGAGAATGGTCGAGTTGCAATGAGTGACCTGCCCAGAAAAAAGGATGGCAAGGGCTCAATGACACACTCGAAAGGAGGTAGGGTTAGGATACGCACGACCTAAGAGATGGTGGCTCAAAGGCGCATTCGAAAGGAGGTAAGGTTAGAAAACGCAATACCTAAGAATTGAGGGCTCAAAGGCGCACTCGAAAAGAGGTGTGAGGGCTCAAAGGCGTACTAAAAAAGAAAAGAGGTAGGGTTAGAAAATGCACTACCTAAAAAGTTTGATGAATGATTAACAATTTGCTAAAATGTTGAAAACAATGCATTGTGATTGATATGCATGTATACCTACCTGAGAAATATAGGTCCCCATTTCTTCATGGTGTCTTTCTTTTCTCAAAAGTTGGAGTGTTGGCAGTAAACTTCAACGGCTTTTTCTCTCTTGCTTAATTAAGTCATCTCTTGTGATGTTGACCTCTAGGAAGGGCTTGATATCCTCGTACTTCTTTGTTCTCCACCCTTTATCTCAATGGTTGCCAATTTTACCTGGCATTCTTCTTAGAAAGGGAATCATGAAGCCAACCCTATCAGGAGTTTTTGATTGCCCCTCAGCTTGATCATGCCCCCAAGTGTTCAAATGGTGTTTTCTTCAGGGATGAGGCTCTATGAAAAAAAAAAAGTTTTGACAAAGAGTTGTTTTCATGCAGAATTTTTAGAATTTTAAAGTTATTCCATACATAAAAATCATTTTGACATCGATTCAAAGCAAACTCATTCTGAAGAAATTCAAATGATTCCTATGAAGAGGTTTTCAAAAGTGATGAAAACTTTTTGTTTTGATTTTGGCAAAAATATGAAGTGACGTTTGGTTGGTCAAAGTGGTTCAAGATTTAATTCGAGGATTACATAGAACCGGTCTTTAAAACATTCATTTTATTTGCATGAATAATTATTCTGTTCACATGAGAAAGCACTGCCTACTGATCCAGATTGCTTGCCTTTGATCAGAAAGGGCTTGATTAGGCATGTAATGTAGGCTTGGGCTATTGGTTATGAAGAAAAAGGATATTTACAGGTTTAGAAGGTGTTTTAGGGATTTTAAGACTAATGAAGTGACGTTTGGTTGGTCAAAGTGGTTCAAGATTTAATTCGAGGATTACATAGAACCGGTCTTTAAAACATTCATTTTATTTGCATGAATAATTATTCTGTTCACATGAGAAAGCACTGCCTACTGATCCAGATTGCTTGCCTTTGATCAGAAAGGGCTTGATTAGGCATGTAATGTAGGCTTGGGCTATTGGTTATGAAGAAAAAGGATATTTACAGGTTTAGAAGGTGTTTTAGGGATTTTAAGACTAAGGATCACTTGTGCATGTTTCTTGACTTTTTGTCATTTGAATGTCTTTCCAAAATTATCTATCGTGCCCCCTAGTGTTGGGCTTGGGTTTTTCATTCATTTTTTTTCTTCACTTGGTTGAGCATCATCATATCAGTTATTTTTGTGAGAAGCTCGATTCTTTTGTATCCTTTGGAATTTTTTTTTCAATGCCCCCTAGTTTTGTTTGGGCGTCTTTGATCATTTCATGCCCCCAGTGTTATTTGAGGCACTTTTCAGTATTGAGGGTTTTGGTATATCTCTCGCACTTGCCCCCCAGTGTAGGGTGTGATCCTAGCCAAGGTTATTTTCAAAAACTTTACAAGGTTCAAAAGGGACTGCAAAGGATATATTTTTAGCTTCGTGAAAGGATTATCAAAGATGGCATTTCTTCATCTCAAATGCATACATTTAGGATCGGTAAGCCTTGCTTTCATACGAGTATGCAAAGTGATTTTTCATTATTCATTCAAATAAAACTCAGCTTTAGAGTCACTTCATGGTGTTTTTGTTTTTTTTGTTTTGTTTTTTTTTTTTCAGGTTTTCTCGAAGTATGGTTACCTTTTTAAGGAATCACTTGAATTTCCAGAACTTGTTTGTTTGAACAAACACCAGAATGATTTTTGTTTTTGTACTACACTTTAAATTCCCAAAAATTCTTTGGAAGAAAAGGGAAACACACCAAAGGATTCTTGGTGCAATGGTTTTGTGAGTAAATATTGTGCTTAGAGTGTTATTTTCATGAAACAACAAAAATGAAGACATGTCATGAACCCAGGAAAACACTTGATCTTATTAACAAGAAGGCTCTTTTGACAAAGAAAATCTTGTTGTATTATGAGCCAAGTTACCAACAAAACTGAAACAAGTTAAAACAGACATGATCAAACAAAAGGAAATAACAGGGTCGGCTTCATTCTTCCAATTTGGTAAATCTTCTCTTAGGCTAGCCTCCCCACCACGGCTCTTATAGATGTCTCATTGACGATAGGGACAAAAGAACTATGGTCAAAATTCAAGTCCTTTTAAATTTATGTTGTCTTTTTCGCACCATACCTTGACCATCGGTGCTTTCTAAGCATTCTGCCTCTAGTGCCTTTACTGATCCACCACTTCAAGCATGATTAGGTAGAGGGTTCGTGTTCACATTAGGAGCGTCTTCCAACTCTATCCACCCTGCCTTGATTAATTGCAAAAGTTTTCTCTTGAAGGCGTTGCAAGTATGGATACTATGTCCAGCGACACCAGCATAGTATTCGCAAGTGAGCTCTGGCTTGTACCAGTTAGGGTAAGGTGGTTGTACAGGTGTCAAAGGTTCGGGAGCTACCTGTCCAATGTTTAATAGCTTTTGGTACATCTCATTCAAGGATAGCGGTAATGGAGGTAGTTGTTCTTGAACCCTTTGGTAATTTCCAATTTAGCTTTTGGCATGAAAGCTTTGGGGCTCAGGTTTTTTGATGTCGACAACTTGGGATGGAGTATGGTAATTTTGGGATGAGGTTTTCCTACCCCTATAGTCGTCTCCAACATGGTTAACCTCTTTCCTTTCAAAGCCTCTTTTCTCGGTGGGTGCAGAAATTCTACCACTTTTGATGCCTTGCTCTATACGTTCACACACTGCCACAGCGTCAGTGAATTGCTGGGCCGAACTACCCATCATATGTTCATAATATGGTGCTTTGAGTGTGTTGGCAAATAAAGTGACCATCTCCTTGTTCAAAAGTGGAGGATGGACTTGAGTAGCTAATTCTCGCCATCTTTAAGCATATTCCTTTATGCTTTCTTTGTCCCTTTTCTCTAGATTGGATAAGCTAGTGCTGTCAGGAGCAATGTTCATGTTGTACTTATATTGCTTGATAAAAACATCCACCAGGTCTTTCTATCTCTGGATCTTTGTGTTGTCCAACCTTATGTACCAGCTCAATGTTGCCCCACTTAAGTTATCTTGAAAAAAATGCATCAGTAGTTTTTCATCATGTACTACTTCTGCCATTTTATTGTAATAGGACTTGAGATGAGTCATGGGGCATTGTGTTCCACTATATTTGATGAACTCTAGAACACGAAACTTTTTCGGGACAACCACATTTGGGACCAGACACATCTCTACTGCCCATACTGGATCATATAAGTCTACCCCGTCAATTACTCTGATTCTGGCTTCCAGCGCCTCCATCTTATCTTGGTCAATGCTATCAGATGACTTAGCCTTATAGGACTCGTTAGCAAATGCATCCACGATTACAGGGGCTGGTGCAAGTGTTGCTGACTGCACAAATGTTGGATTATGTTGAGGCTCTTGACCATGTTCACTCATTCTTTCTTCGGGCTAAGCTATTGTTGGAATCTGATTAAAAGTGACTGGTCAGTTAGAAGGACCTTCACCAGAGGTATTTCTCAGTGTTTGCTCGAGTAAGCTAGTGAGGCGAGCCACACTTATCTTTAGTCCCCCACTTAACCTAAAGCTTTTCATTATAAGTCCCCTTAAAAATATGAATGATGCATGAATCAATTTTATACAGTACATGAACAAATATGTACAAAATTAAAGCGTATGAGAAACTGAGGAAAAGCATATTAACAATAACTCCCAAACCAAACAATAAAATACAATTATCAGGAAAAAAAACAAAAAAAACAAACAAACAAACCTTAGTTCACAAGGTCCCTAGTGGAGTTGCCATTATGTCGCATGTGTGCGGTATCACGGCGATCGCCCTCCACACTCATGGTGTGTGTATCTGGAAAATATGAAGACACAAGAAGTTTTTGTCTTTATCAATGGAAAAAAATAGAATGGGAGTCACCACCTAGTATTCTGGTCACTAGGAACCCTAACTAGTCTCAGAGATCGTGTACAGAGACTAGTTGCGTAAAGGGAAGGTGTTAACACCCCAAATACGCTCTACCTAAGGTAACCTGCATTGTTTTATTTGTCTGATCAAAATCTAAGGTTTGGTCGTGTTTTCTAATTGTTGGTCCTGTCTGTCTAAGATTCAAGAAAAGCCCTCCTAAAAAGGAGGTTCTTATCTTAATGGGGTAAAACCTAACCGTTCTATCGTCAAATAAAAAAACTACCTTTTTAATATTGAGAGTATGTTTTACGTATAAATTCATAATCTCGGATATTAAAAGAAAATAAAATAATTTTTCTTGAATTTTTTGAAATATTGGTCAAGTTCTCGTGACTTTAATAAACTGGTTATTAAAGCCAAAATGCATGCTAAAATATTTTTTTCTTTGAAGTTTTCTTTGTTGCATGAAAATACAATATGAGTTTTTTCTTTTACTTTTAGAGACTTGGCCGTATGCATGAAAATAAAAACACGTTTTTTTTTCTTTAATGTTTTGACAAAAACCAGGTATTTTAATACCAGATGTATATTTGTACGATGTAAAAATACAAATCAATATTAAGCCAAATTTAGTAGAAAAATACGCGGAAGAGTTACAAATTTTTGAAAAAAAAAATTTGAAATTTTTTTTTTTGGACCGGGTCAGACAACAGTGGAGCACTCTCCATCGTTCATGCAGAATAGTGGAGACAGTGCAGCGAGGAAGAAGAAGAGGAAAAGGAAGAAGAAGAAGAAGGAAGAGGGGCGGACTAGCGGTGGCTTCGAGGCTGTGCTGTTGGCGGTGGCTGACCGAAGAATGGCTCGGATGGTGGTCGGCCTTTCTTCTTTTTCTCTGTATTTTTTTTTCTTCTGCTATGTTCTCCTCTATTACTATTTTTTCAGTGTTTCTTCTTCTCCCCGCTTATGTCTGCTGCTTCTCCTTTCTTCTTATATTTCTAACGGTGGAGCTGCTAGTGGTGGAGGAGTTGTTGTCACGGCTCAATGGTTGTGGCAACCAGTGCTACTATTTTTCTTTTTTTTCACAGTGTTGCAACAGGGAAGGAAAATGGTGGGAGGCTGACGGTGGCGCTGCTGGCGGTTGCTGAACCGTGGAGTTGTTGTGGAGGGCGACGGGGAGGAAGAAACAATGGTGGTGCCTAGGGGGTGAGGTCGGTTCTTCTTTTTCTCTGTGCAGAGACCGTAGTCTCTGTTTTCTATTCCTTTCTCCCTTCTCTAGTTTTTTTTTTCTCTGCATGTCTTTGGTATTCTTCTGTTGATCTTCTTCTTGTTTCGGTTTGCTTGCCTCTGCTCTGCTAATGAAGAGGTCGATGGTGGTGCAATGGCTTCCCCCTCTTCTCTATTCCTTCTCTTGTATTTATAGCCGCAGGAAGAGAAGGGCACCTTACCACTGCCCTGGCGCAGGGTAAGGTGGTTCTCCTGCCCATGTCTTGGCATAGGGTAGAGTGGCTGGTCATGACTTGCATTAATAGTGGCAGGGTATGGGATGTGGCTTATGTCCAGGTTTTGTAGGCAAGTGGGAGGGGAAAGAGAAGGAGAATAGCTGGAAAAGATTTCAAAAATCATCTTCTCCCCTGTCTCTGTATTTGCAGGGGAGAAGAAGCTGCACCGTGCCGTTCAAAATGACACTGTGCAGTTTTTTTTGTTTTGAAGAAAAAGAAAATGAAGTTGGGAGTGACTCAAAAATGGCTTATGACATCACTCATGAACCTAAGATTTTTGTGATCAAATTGCAGTTGTCTATAATATGATCAAGGTAAATTTGGATACAATAGTGTGGTTTGATTATCAAGATTCAAATGAAGAATATTGTTGGTGATATAAAAAGATAAATTGCCTATAGAGAGGCATGTGAAGGTCATTGTAGTGGTCGATGGTAATGAAGAAAAAGAAGTCTCACACATTATCCCAATATATATGTTAGATTATTATGGTGGTTTTAGTAGTCTTGAGGGAAGGAAGAATTGGGTGCTCTGAACACTGGTCAAGTGTAATACAAAATATCAATGTGTAGAGTGAAAAGAATGAAAGACTAATCTTGACAAATCTATAGCATTGGAAGTCTTACCAGGTGTTGAGAAATTAGATAGACATATAACCTAAGACATTCATCTCACTTGTAAAGGATGATAGCAACATAGTTAGCAAGTTGAAATATATGGAAAGTCAGTATGATAGATAGATACAATCTAAGAAGTTTTCTCTAAAGAGATTAAGTTTTAAATGGGACAATATGTGAACCCTCCAATTTCTTGAAAGAGTGGTGAGCTTATAATTGTGCTGTGATACTTAGTAATTGTCACACTCAAAACTAGATATTTTTGTTCGAGGGGGTGCTTTCAAATGAAAGGCTTATTTAATCATTCTAGACAGAATATAGTTACAAATCTTGATGAGAGAATGTAGTATGTTCTAGAAACAAATATGAACACTCTTTAGATATGGCATGGTAGGCCATCATGTTATAATGATCTTTTGGTTTGGTGATTTTAGTGATGGAATCATCTTGCAAGTACCTGTAAATTTGAAAAAGACATTTTCATAATAGTAAGTTTAGAAGAGCTGTAAGATGCCAACATGTGTTGAAGCGGTAAAGAGGATGATTACCCATATGAAACACAAAAAGGGTGATTGATGGGTTATTTCTATTCATATACAATGGAACCTCTCTTAGTCAAAAAAGAGGTTGGGGAGAGTTAATGAAAGCTACATTGAAAGTGAGTTGGAAGAAGCTTGAAACAACACCATCCATTGTCAGCAAGTGTGACAACCACTAATGTTAAAGTTCAAGTTTGTTGCAGCTGAATTTGCTATAATAAGTTAGAACAATGGCCATTTTAGCCTATAAATAAACCCAAGCGAAGAGAGCAAAAGAGAGCCAATGAACCAATTATTAAGAGAAAGTAGAGGTAAAGAGATTTGCTAGAAGGCAGCAGTAGTGGTTGCAATTGCAACACTACATAGAGAGAAAATGTGTGAGATTGGAAGTTAAGTAGAGTTGATGTTCCTCCTTCTCCATTGATTGCAAGATGTTGTTCTCTCCCTATATAATAACATTGGTTGTTTTATGGATGTAGACAAGTTTTTGAATGACATTAAATTATTGTGTTTTGTCTTCAAACAATTAAGAGATTAACAGTCCTAACACATATGATGTAAGTGTGATGAGAGTAATTTATTCAAAATCCTAGATAAATTCATATGAGTTCTATAATGAGAATTCTATAGTACTTGAAGTTTGCACTAGAAAAAATGGTTGATGTTCTCATTGCATCGGCATACTAGAAGAAAGACAACAAACTATATCATGATATCTTACTTTTATAAGACGAAATTGGGTTACTTCAAAGAGTATAAAACAAAAGGTAACTTTATCTAATGTGGAGTCTAAATATAAGACAATATTGGTTAAGATTGTTTCTGAGTTGTTATTTATGAAGTTATATTATGAGAATCAATCAGTGATTAAAATTGTTAAAAATTTAGTTCAACATGATTGAGCTAAATATATAAAAATTAATCATAATTTTATTTACAAGAAGTTAGAAAATAAAAATTATTAACATTCAGCATATAAAAACTACAAACAAACTTGTAGATATCCAAACAAAAGCATCAGGTGAGCACTAAGGATATATCAAGATCAATTTGAGAGAAAGTGTTAGCATGACGGGTCTTGATTTAATTTCATGTTATATTATAGGAATTAAAGTCTTTTCTTTATTATAATTTCCTTTGTTGTTAGCCAACTCTTTAAGTTTTCATTAGGGATTATTGTACATAGATATGCACAACTCAATTAAGGAATAGAATTAGAATTGATTTTCAGCCTAAATTCTTCCACCCGAGCTCGTCTATTCTAACTTCTGTTTTTTTTTCTTTTTCCTTTCTTATGGATGTATTCAAATTTTTCGAAAATACAAAGCATGCACGTATGGATTTTCTGCATTTCAATACAGGAAACATGGAGGCTAGCTAGAAGAGCATGAGCCAGAGAGGTAACTACAAAGGTTCTCATCCTAATCCTAATCATAATATTAAAGAAAACACGATGACATCTTCTCTGCCAACTCGGAAAATGCTTAAGCTCTAAATTGCAATGGACGAAGCTGAATGAGTTTTGTGGAATGCTCATAGATCATAAACTTAAAGAGAGATTAGTTAATGGATGGCATGACAAGTTTGCAACGCCTGTAGTTAAGATTGGCCGCTTTGGACCTTTCTCATGATCAGGTCTATTAGCAAGTCTTATCAGTCATTCTTAAATTCTCAAAAAAAAAAAAAAAACATGCTAGCTAGCAAAAACACGATAAACTGACGAATTGATCGCTGTCAGATCTGGTAAAGATTATATTGCAGTGTTATCAGTAGACCCTGCAAGAATCCCATCATGCCTGGGGTTTTTTCCTTGAGATGTTTACAGTTGACACAGGATCTCAAAACGTTTACAGCTGATTTGACAAGCAAATTAAAGTAGCATGATTTGTGAAAGATGATAATATTAATTTCTGTAAATCCAAAAATGGACCTTCTCCTTATACAAGAGAAATTAAGAATGGAGTTTTTTCAACTACAATCAAGCGCCTATCGACAAGGTCCTGGGAATTGGGAGCCAGCATAGTTGACCTTTGCATTCGTACACGTAGAAGTGAAAGGCAGCTTTTTTGGCCCATAGTACTTCAAATTGATGTTTGAAAAGAAGAGTTTTTCACAAGGAACAGCCTTGCTGCACATGAGATCGACTCCAACTGCTGACGCGGAGGTTCCTCTGATATTTATGTATCGAACATCGCTTATCTTTACCCTTGATGGCTGCAAAAACAAAATACAAAGATGAAACTATTCATTGATCTCCAGGTAGTTGTGGAGGATAAAAGGGAAAAACACTTTAAAAACAATCGCTACCATAATCAAACACTATCTAAGTGGAAGGAAACTAACCGAGCTGCTTTTTGATCCATAGGTTTGATCGATAATAATGGGGTGTTTAACGTTGTCCATGATAATATCCTGGAAAAGAATGTTTGAAGCCTGGCTGGGTTGTGATCCTCCCCATGTTTTGATTCTAACTCCATTGTCAGCGTTCCTTAGTGTGCAGTTTGTCACGACGACTCCTCTCACGTCCTTTTCATCAGGGTACTTGCCAAGGCTACCAACACTGTTATACATATATATATATATATATATATATATATGGAAGTTATAAACAAGGAAAGGTTCTTAGGAGCATATGTAGCAAAATTGCTTCCTCCAAGTATATTCATAAAATAAATAAAGAGCGATCGTGTTTCCTGAAACTTTCAACAGAGACTTACCTGAAGCCATGGCCAGGCCCACAAGTAACCTTTTTAATGCTGACATCGGTGCTTCCTTGAATTATAGCAATGCAATCATCACCGGTGCTGATAACACTTCTGGATACTTTCACCACGCTGGATTGGCTTATATGGATTCCATCGGTATTGGGGCTCGTCGCCGGAGCTGTTATATGAAGATGTTTTGCCCTGATGTTCTGGGACAGAACGATGGATATGTGGAAACCCATGGGATTCACAGAGGTGATCTGTCTTATAATCCCATTGGCTACATGATTGAATTTTATAGACTGCGCCACAAATAATTAAAAAAAAAAAAAAAGGAAAGAAGAATCATTATGAAATTGAAATCAATCCCATATTCTCTAATTACTAATTATTAGCAAGTGCATGCATGTCAAGATAATTCTGTTGCTTACACTCGGGAACCTGGAACCACCGTCGTTGTATTTCCAGACAGCGTTGCCTTGGCCATCAACAGTGCCTGTACCGGTAACCAGCAAGCCGTTGATGTTTTCAAACAAGATCCAGAAATCTTCTTCGTACATGCTAGGGTCTGGTACAGCTTTCAGTGTTCCTGCAATTTGAACCTTAATGGGAACTGGACCTAGGCATGGCCCCTGGAAGATGGTTGCCCCTACCAAGAAGGTTGCCCTGGGGATGAGTAGCCTTGCCGTTCCCCTATAATTGCACGCAGCCCTCCATGCTCGGATGAAAGACTGCAAAGGCCAAACCCACAATCTAATCAATTTCATCAAAATTTCTTGGTGAGAAAAATCAAGGGAAATTTCAGATATAAACGCCACAAGTTATAAGAGCTTAAAAATCAATGTGGATTTGTTTTAACAGATGATTACAGCCATCGCCATGCTTCAATTTCAATGTTCCATGTTCATCTTGAAAAGCTTCGAACTTGTATATTATGAACATGCATATATAGTATCCGAATTATCAAAGTCCTTACTAATGCACTGTCCTGTTTTCCTCCAGGTTTTGCTCCATACTGTAACACGTTGAAGACCTTTTCATTCGGGTCTCTTCTAGGAGCGGTCCGGCGAGGTGCTCTTACGGCGGCACGAGCGCGGCGTCCCAGACCCTTCGCCTCACAAGAGGCTGCTAATAAGCACAAGATAAGGAGTGCATTTGTCAAATATTTCATTGTAATAGTCGCCCTTGTATGTTTCTCCTTCTCCACAAACTAAAAAGCCTCGTTAGGAGGCTTCTCCGATGTAACTGCGGCGAGCTCTCTTTCCATTCGTCCTTCTTTATACCATGTTTTTAGTAAATCAGACAGGTAGAGGCACAAGCTTTCTATAGGCTGTCCAGCTCACATTGATAAATTTTGGCCTACCGGTGAGGTAGGCATTCATTTTTAGAGCTTATTTTCCATAGATTTAGGAGCAATGATCTGCCCCTTCACCACCAGTATCGCACCAAGCAATTACAAGACATTAATTATTTCTGGATATTCTGACTAAATCCCGGAAGCCATGGCAAAATATGTATCAAGAGCATGATGGTAAGTTCATTCGGTCAATGACAGTAAACACAAAGAACAACCCATCTGTTTTCTCTTCTTTTTCTCACAATTCCTGTATTTTGCTTGTTGCAAGTATGAGGGAAATTGATTCCATTAGTACGTCATATTTATAGCTCAGGTAGAATTCACATTATTATCAAGAAATGATGAATTTAGTTTGTATTATAATTCCATATATTTTCCTATCTAATATAGGTTACCCATAATTCGATATACTTCAATCTTTTTCAAACAATAAAATTATATTTGTTTTTGTGAAATTAATCAAGAACAACACACTGCAGAGATTTTTGTTTTAGAAAAGTTTATTATAATAAATTATCAACCTTAAATTTCAAATCCTTAAAACAAAATATGACTAAAGTTTAAAAAAACAAAAAAACAAAAAAAAACAAGAAGAAAAAGAAGAAGAAGAAAGAGGGCTAGAGTTGAAATTACATTTTTTAAAACAAAATAAAATGCTGCAATTTTTTTTTATTTCAACTTTAATCCTTTTATTTTTAATTTCTTGCAAACAATAAAATCAAATTCTTTTTATATGAAATCAAACACTAACTCGATACAGAATATTTTTTTGATACCGTGTAATTTATATAAAAAGCAAATTAAACAAATTATCATCCTCAAATTATAATCAATCCAATATTAAAATAAAAATAAATGATAAAACAAAAAACAGACTTGAAATCATATTTAAAAAAAAAAAAGTCTGTCATTTTTTTTCAATATTGATCCCCTTATTTTTAATTTCTTTTAAAGAATAAAATCTTTTTTTTTTCATGAAGTCAAATACCAACTCAAAGCTAGAATATTTTTGTGAAACCATGTAACCAGATAAAAAATCAAATAAATTATCAATTCAAAATCCCTATCAACAAAACATTAAAAAAATTTGAAAAACAAAATAACCAATATATATATAAACCACTACACAATCCAATTTCTTTTAATACAGAGGATTGGAATTTCACTCCTTGATATCATCTAATTTGATTCGGTGAGGTTTTTACTATGTTAGTGGTAGCTGCTGTTTTTTTTTTTTTTTCTTAACTCAATAAAGCTAGTGTTTTGTTATAAGTAGCAGCTGTGACTTGGCTCATGGGACTCGTTAAAAATAAGGTTCAATTACAGGTTCTGAAGCAATTTTTTCATGCTTCTTGTGGCGTTTTTTTTCAGTATTGGTAATTCAAAGAAACAGCTATATGGGTGGGTCTTTGTCTGGCAGGAAATAAAACCTAAATCTATGTAAGGTATGGTTAACGGAAGAGAAGAGATAAAGAGAGGTATATAATATCTCGGTGGAGGGGAGAGGAGGGGTGTTAATAACTTAATACAAGGGGAAAATGCTTTGCTTTTGTCTTTATTGTTTTGACTATTATTCTGGCTGAACCGGTCCGATCTAAAATTAAATATATTAAACTAGGTTCAATTCAGTTTAAAAAATTTAATTTTTATTTTTTTAATTATATTTTATTCAAAAAATTAAAAAGAAATCAACTTAACATTTATATAATTTAATTATAATTTCAATTTTATTCTTGTCTAGTCCAATCTAATTTTAATTAAATATATATTTTTTCAAACTAATCTTAATTAAAAATAATTTTTATAAAATAATTTTTTTCAAATTTAAACCAGAGCAACAATCAGATTACCAAGCATGCAATTAAATAACAGACATGAGGGTGCCGGGACGGATATAAATCTATTAAAAACCCGTCCCACCCCCACCCGACCCTTTGCAGTCCCTATATATATATATCATTTTCTTTTTAATTGGGTGTTAACGACATGTCGGGTCTAGAGAGTTACTTTTTGACTTCTTCTTCCCTTTCATTTCCTTTCTCCAACAATAAAAGGTCGCAAGTCCAGTGTACTCCTCCAAGACGATCGCCGTTTGACATTGCTCCGATAAAGAGAAGACCGATCTTGATCGTAATGGCATCACCGTCAGCAGGCATACAAAAGCTACTTCATGTAGGAACCAAGATCGTTGCCGTTGGCCGTAACTACGCTGCTCACGCGAAAGAACTAGGCAACGCCGTCCCCAAGGTTTTTCTCTAATCATCAAAATAACCACTCGATAATCAATATTATATATATACACGTAATTTGAAATATCTGCGATGGATAGGAACCGGTGTTGTTTATGAAACCGACGTCGTCTTATTTGGAAAACGGAGGTACGATCGAGATTCCACAACCGTTGGAGTCGTTGCATCATGAAGTCGAGCTTGCTGTTGTTATTGGCCAGAAAGCTCGTGATGTGCCTGAATCAACTGCCATGGACTATGTTGGAGGTTGATGTTTTTCTTGTAAATATTATTTTTTTGAAGTTAGATTTTTATCGTCTGAAAATTTAAAATAGAAGAAGTAATTTTTATTTTTATTTAAGGGTATGCGCTTGCATTGGATATGACTGCTAGGGAAATACAAGCTACTGCTAAGGTAAAAATAAGTAAATAAAAAGATTGTGTTTTTATCTATAGTGATTGTAACAAGAAAATGTTATTACATACTTTTCTTTACTTATTTTTTTTCTTGCGTCGTATAATTGTATGTTGAAATGAGGAGAACACAATTGTGTTTTGTGGGAGGAAGTTGTCGGATGTAGCGAAAGTGAATGTAAATGTGAAGCAAGGATGTTTGCGTTGGACTATGTGTGTAATGCTGGAAAATATATGAATGTGAGATTGTTGTTTAAGAAGTGTATGTTTCCACGTATTGATTGTGTTGCTGTGTGCTCTCGATCTCTGTCGTTTAATGTAGAGTGTAGTAATGGGCATTTTAAATTGACTTCATTAATGGCTTTTTCTTTGTATTGTTTGTCAGTCTGCAGGGCTCCCGTGGACTGTGGCTAAAGGGCAGGACACATTCACACCTATCAGTTCTGTTGTAAGAAATGAATTGGACTTCGTTCTCCTTTATTGCTTCCCTGTCTGATTATAAACATGTTGATGAACAATTTTTTTTCAAATATTGAGGTTTAATCCTTCACCTACTCGATAATTGTGAGTTATTAACAACTAACTTGAGAAAGATGGGGCGACGAGGAAGTTATGCAAGTTACCTTTAAATCACTGTTGCTGTCCCATTTGTAGTAGTTGTGAATGCTGCACTCATTGAAGCTTAGATATTCATAATCATCAAACTTGTCCATGTAGTCATATATGTTTTCATCAGCAGCCATTTTCTTTTTTGCTAAAAGGAGGAATACTGAGATTTTCCATCTATCTTGGGTTTTCTCCCCTTACTGGGAATATGTTAATCAGTGTGTCATTGATCTTGATCACATGCTCAACTTTCAAAAACTTTGTGCAGCTTTCCAAGTCAAATGTGCCTGACCCTGACAACTTGGAACTATGGTTAAAGGTATCAAAATCATCGTTTTGCATGCTCCATTTTGAAGGTTCCTTCTCAAATGTTGTTATTTGGATTCATCAGAGGTCAAATGGATCTGTTTCACTGTAGGTAGATGGAGAAATACGCCAGAAAGGTTCCACCAAAGATATGATCTTTAAAATCCCATTTCTCATAAGCCACATCAGTTCTATCATGACACTCTTTGAAGGAGATGTTATATTAACAGGTATCATGGGATATTTTATTCTGTTTCTGTGGTTTTGTTTTTTGTAAGCGGATTCCTTTGCTCTTAGTCAAGTACCAATCAAAGATGCTTGAGATGTGTTAATCATCACGGTTGTGGCAAGTTCTTACCTAGATGTTGTTTCTTATTCTCAGTATTCACACAGTAATTATGGAATTATAGACCCTTGGGATATATTCAATCATTTACTGTTTGTAAAGGCAAATTTCTCAGTATTCACACAGTAATTATAGACCCTTGGGATATATTCAATCATTTACTGTTTGTAAAGGCAATTGTGTCAGTGAGGTTTGAGATCTGCCCTTACTTTATTGTATGTTACCAGATTCATTTCTTCTTCTATTTTGGCTCCAAGCCCCCCCCCCCCCCCCCCTCTCTTTTCAGTACTTGAGAGGTTTTAACTTTTATGCATCTTACTGATAATTTCTGGGAAAAGTGGTGCTTAGCCTTATTTGTAGTGTCCATATCTTAAGATTGATTCTTTTAAGCTTGCTGAATCCATGTGAGAAGGAATCGTTTCATTTTACAATGAGTTTTCGTTGGACTATATGAACACTGCTAGCAGCCTTCTGGCTCGGCGTTTGTCTTCTGACTTCTATATGAGATCTATTCTGCATATGCAAGTGTGAGAGGAGAGATTTTTGGTACATACAACTGAGTATTGGATAATTTCTCATGGCCATCCCTTGAGGGAATTTTGAGATGTCTTCCTAGTGTGATCAAATATAGGATCTTGTCATTTGAAGTCTTGAATAATTTGCCTTTTTATGTTTTTTTTTGTGCAGGCACCCCACAAGGTGTTGGCCCTGTAAAAATAGGTCAAAAAATAACAGCTGGTATAACAGATCTTATCGATGTGCACTTCAATGTTGAGAAACGCAGAAGGCCAGGAAGTTGTTGAGCATCCTCACATCCCATCTAGTGGCACGAAACATCAGTAAGGGGGCGTTTGGTCCTAGGATATGTAAGATTATACGGAGAAAGTGATTCGAGAGGTCAAGTATTTTTATGTTTGGTTGAATTCTTGTAAATCTCAAATGCCCTAGGACGCTGGAAATGTGATTCTCCTCTAAAATAAGCAGAGTTTGAGATGTCAGCTTTCAATTTTTTTATTTATTTCTGTTTGTTTAATGGAAAGTTTTTTTTTTTTTGGAAAATGAATTTTAGAAAAGTTAATTATTTTCTGATGTTTGGTAGTGTAATAAAGAGGGTGTTTGGGAGTATGGTAGCAGTTGCTTTTCAAATAGCTTTTCGTGCCGAAAAATATGCCAATAATGTTTTTTCATTTTTTAAAAATCATTTTTGATATCAGCACATCAAAGCGATATAGAAAGTACAAACCGCACTCAATTTTAGCAAAAAAAAAAAAATTGAAATTTTGCAAAAAGTTGTTTGGACCGCAGTGCCAAACAGCCTTGAAAAATAAAGTGGAAAATATTTTCTAGTGTTTGATTATGTCAAGGAAAATGAGCTGGAAAATAACTTATTAATGTTTTATTTTTTTAAAATTTATTAAAATATTGACGAATAAATCTTATAAATTAAAAAGTTGTTGAATGAGAATGAAATTAAAAATTATATATAATTTCATAAACCATATCAAATAAAATAAATAATAATTAAAATAATAGAGATCAAATCTAAAAAAAAATGAAAGATGAAATTAAAATAATAATAATTAACATTTAATAAATTATTTCAAATAAAATAAGTAACAATCAAAAGAACAAGGATCAAATTTGATGGATAAAAAATTTTAATTAAAAAATAATAAGAGAAAAGCAAATAACAATTATAAAATAAGGATCAAAATTTAATATAAAAATTAAATTTTAAAAGATGAAATTGAAAAATAAATATTTAATACAAAATATATATAGCAATCAAAAGTTTGAGGATCAACTTTGATATAATTAGCAAATAATATGATATTTTTAAATTTCTTACAACTTTCGGAAAGTGTTTTCCGTTCAAAATAAAAGGAAAACATTTTCCTGAAAACCAAGCCAAATTTTTCTTTGACTAGAAAGTGTTTTTTGTTGACGGGAAAATATTTTTCGTTAACCAACTTTTCTAACGGCAAACAAACACAAGAAAGTATGGAAAATGATTTTCGGACACACCCTTATAAATGCATCCAAACTTTATATTAAATTGCCTAGCATGTTTTATTTTTTTCTACTCCAATAATAACCCAGTTTAGGTAACTAGTTTATATTAACTTTCTATGAAATCATAATATATATGCTATGTATTGTGTTGATAAATATATTATTCTACTTGATAGCTATAATTTTATAAAATTAAATCAACTATTGAATTTATTTTAATGTTTTAGTTTTAGACTTGAGGAACGTGATAAGCATTTGGAAAGACAATTAAATATCTTATGATTAAATTATATACTTTAATTTTCAAAGATAAAATGATAGATTTACTCATATTCTCCGCATTGTTTTCTATTTAACTGAACACAATAAAGATACATTGATTAAAATTTTTATTTTCAACTAAATAGAAATATCACATTCACAACAATCACATCTTACAAAAACATTTAATAGTAAAAGCTTCTTAAATATCTTTTTTCTAAACACAAAATTGTTTTAAGAGAGAATTTTTAAAAATTAAGTTAAATAAAAACATCACTTATATATTGACTAGGTAAATTAGATTACAAATTAACTCGTCAGGTCGATTGAACTTGATCAAGCCAACTCCCAATCTACTTCGACATCAAACCCGACCAGGAGCTAGGTCCTAAGTTTATAAATCACTGGTTTAACTCATTGTGCCGGGTTTTATAACAATATTCCTTGCAATTGCCTGAAGGCACTCTAGTTACTGTGCTTTTATTTTGGGCACCTAAAAAGCTAAACTGCGTGGCTCCTCCAGCAAGTGCATAAGAGTTTCATGTGTGCAGTGTTCCACGAACACTTGAGCCTGAGTGAATCAATACTGAACACATAAATGATGCAGAAAATGAAATGGCCCTGTGAAGAAATATGTCACATCGCAGCATGCTTGTGCTTTGAGCAATCAATTCACACAAGATTTATTTTGAGTGCATATGGAAATTACAGCAACCATTACAGTAGTAAATCACCACAAGAACATCCCATTCAAATAATCAAAACCCCACAGGAGAATGCAAGCCTTGAACATACGAATGCACACACTCGAATTCTTCATCTCTTCAGCAAAGACAACAGAAGGGAAATCAAGCAAGCGAACTAGAACTTTTGAAAGAAGTCGTAAATGTGCTTACTGATCTCTTCAGGTTTCTCTTCATTGATAAAATGACCCACACCTTCCATCACAACTAGGTCCTGTAGAAATGGAACGTCTCTTTTTAACCTGCCCTTGGCTATATAATCCTTGGCACCGAGAGAATTATAGGTGAGGTCCTGATCACCGACGATAAACTTGACCGGAACTTTTATTTGAGCTCCAGTCCATGGTGCGGTAAGTTCCCAGTTCCTGCAACATGGAAGGTAAGAGGAATTAGGAAAAAAATGAAGCAGGAATGATGATGGGGGAAAAAGGAAATAAAACTTGTACATGATCAGGTAAGCAACATAAGCAAAGGTCTTCATTTCAAGAGCTATATAGCATGCTGAAACACTTGGAAATATTAAGACTCCTGGCTATGGATTTCAATTCAATCTCTTCATGGAAGGTAATAAAGGCCCTCTGTCCCGATCAATACGCATTACCAGGAAAGACCAACAAACTGAACAAACATGGAAGGAAGACATACCGGTCAAGATTTCGGTAATAGTTCAATCCTCCAGTAAAGCCTTTCTGCTCAAACTTGCTGGTGTAGTACTTGACATCTTCTTCAGACAACCAAGAGGGTAAGACAACTGGAGTGTCCAGAGGCTTTCCATTAAACCCTTGGCCTTTAGGTAAAAAGAGAGGAGCTGGAGTGCGGTAGGTAAAGAATTCCTGGAGAACTTTCTCTGTACCTATCTCTGCAAACTCAGCTTCAATCTCTCCAGGCTCCTACAAAAACAATCGAGCAGTTCCTCCATTAAAATGGGTTTCGTACATCTTCATAAGAAGCCAATTATGATAAACTATACAAGACCAAAATTAAAAACTTTCTCAAGTGTGCTCAAGAACAGTTAGATAACAAAGTTGTCTGGTGCCATGAATGATTATTTAAGCTTCAGCTAAAATTATGCTGTTAAATAATCATTTCAGCTAGAACAGCTGGTCAAATTCGTAGCTACTAGCTCATTACTACCAAAAAGCCCAATCTAATCCATCCCAATCAAATAATCACTGCAAATAGTAAACAAAATATAAAATAGATGATAATCCAATTCCTATACTACATAAAGGGTCGAAGATTTATTAGCATAACAATCAAAAGTCTAACACTTGATGATTAAACACTTCATATAACAAAAGAAAAGATAGGTCAATTCAAAAAAACAACTGCAAATGCCTGATCTTTTCATACCTGTCAAATGATTCCTTCAAATAGTAAACATACCTACAAAATCTACTAACATAATCCATGTAATCCAGAAAAGGCGAAAGATTTGCGAGAACAAGTTTACAATTTGACATCACAAAACAGTATGCAGTCAAGAAAGTAACTTTGATTCTGAAAATCAAGAACCCATCATTAAAATAACAATAAAACAAACCTGGAATCTGTTAATATAATAATCGTCACCATAAACAGCCTTCAAAGTCGCAATAACTTTCCTGCTGGGATTCCTTGGATTAAACAAAACGCTCAAGTTAACCAAAGCTTTAACTCTATCTGGTCTAAACAAAGACAAATGCCAAGCTAGCATAGCACCCCAATCATGTCCCACAACAAAAACACTCTCTTGATTCGGAGCTACAACATCAAGCAACCCAATCAAATCACCAACCACGTGGAGAACGGTGTAGCTTGTAACCTCAGCTGGCGCATCTGTGTCACCAAACCCTCTCAAGTCCGGTGCCACAGCTCTGTAGCCAAGTGAGGATAGAGCCTCAATCTGGTGTCTCCAGGAATACCATAGTTGAGGGAATCCATGGATGAAGAGAATAACTGGGGCATTCTCTGGACCTTTGATTGCTACATGAATATTAATGCCGTTGACATTAATGGTTCGGTGTTCTATGGAGGAGGCCATGGTTTCTGTGCTTGTGTTAAGAGTTGTGGGCTGGGGTTTTTCAGGCCTTGCAAGATGACGGTTTAAAGTAGTTTGGTGAGACGATGCGTAGGAAACATTAAGTAAAAAAGAAAAACAAATTACTACAAATGATGTAGCAAGGTTATTAGTATATGAATTCCAATTAAAAGATTACCATTGAAAATTATTTTCTTATTTCGATATTTTATTTATTTTTCTGAATATATTGTATTTAATAAAGAAACTAAACCATGAATTAATGTGTAAAATCTAAAAATAACAAATTAAAGTAATGATGGGAATTAGACTCGATTATACTAAAATTTGTAGGTTTTTTTATTTATTTTTGTCAATGAATAATAAATATGTATAAATATTATTAAATTAGACTCAAAATATATACATTTATATCATATACATATGCTAGTAGAATATTTTTATTTTTAAAATATAATGTATAATATTTATAATCTTTTCATTTAAAATATGTATATTAATTTTATTTTATGTTGAACAATAATAGTGCTTAGATAATGAAAACACTAAACTTTATGGATAGAAATAAATATCTAAATTTATCAATGTCATGGCTCAAATTCCTTGAAGTATAATTAGTCTCAAGCTTTTTCTTGGTGGATGACGATGAGAGAGAGTGGAGAGAAAAAGGGATAAGTAACATTGCATTATTGAATTGAACGCTGACACACAAGAGAGTCCAACAGTCCATTTTGGTCCTTGCATATTTCTTAATGTCATCCTTTAAAAAAAAAAAATCTTGATCTCATATCACGAACGAGTTGTTGGTTCACCAAATTACTCTGAGCTGACTTGGATTGGCTCAGTGAAGGAGATAACTTTCTCTTTTTTTTTTGTGTATTTTTACTTTTTTTTTTAATTTTATCCTTTAAAATTTGATTGTTTTTCATTTTATTTTCATTAATTATTTTAGTTTGTTTTTTTATGAAATTATCACAATCTTAAATAAATATTTTTTTTACATTTAATTTATACTTGATTTTAAGAGTATCTATTTTTATTATTATATAATTAAATAAAAATATATTTTAAAAAAAAATAAAAAACCTAATAAAGTATATTAACTGAATCACAAATTCAACAAATTACATCACGAAGTATGAATTGATCCAATAAATCTCCATCTTAATATTAAAAAAAAAAACATTTATCTTAATTTGTTTTTTTTTGTCGGATGCTTGTACAATTTTCCAGGCTTTTTATTTTGGATAGACGCAAAAGCTTACAAGTGGACCACCCATGCATTAACAGCCTTTCTTTTTCCTTCGTTTTGGCCCACGAGCATAAGATTCTGTCGTGAGAGTCTAGGCGATGGCATTTCTTTCATGAACACTATTGCTTTCAGAAATTCTCACACAAAACTTGTTCATTGAACAAAAATTATTTTAATAAATTGATGTTGTAGATTTCACAAGAGTAATTGTTCCATGCTTTTCTATGGGTCATACCAAATAATAATTTAACCATAAAAGTTTGCATTCATTGTTAATATATTTAATTGAAAAACAAATTTTAATTATAAACTCAAAATTTATTTTATACGAAAATAGCTTTTTTAAAAAATATATGGAAAATAACATCTTCAATCAACCCAACCTATTTTGACAAACTAGCTATTCAATTCATGATCTAGACTAGGCATAGTAATATTGTTTTTCTAAGATAATTTTTTTTAATTATATGACAATAAAAATATATGTTATTAGAAAAAAAATATGATAATATCTTTTAAAAAAACTAACGTTGAGTTATAAACCAAACTAATATTATAAAAATATTATTATGCTATTATTTGAAAACAAAGGTATTCAATAAAATAACATCTAAAATATATTAATAATTGATTTAAGAATTTAATAAATTAATATTTTTTTTCAGTGTTGTTTTTTTTTTGAAGTTTTATTTTTATTTTTTAATATTAGATTATTACGCCTTAAACTTTACAATATCCTTTTTTTTTTTTGAGTTCTTTCAGTCTTGTATTCCAGACTACGCTTTACTTAATTTAACTTAGATTGACTCGAATTATCTTCACTTGAATATTCTTTTTTAATATTAGAAAAAGTTTGGTTCAGCCCATGGCGTAACGTAAGTCATCTATCTAATACTTTCTACATTGAAATACTTGGGAAGCAAAGTATAAACAGTGAAGGAGGTGACTTTCTTTCTTTCTTTTCATGCATTTTCCCTTCTTTTTTTTTCTTTCATTTTTTTTTCTTTTCTTAATCTTATCCTTCAAAATTTACTTTTATTTTTGAATTAGTCTTCATTAACTATTTTAGTTTGTTTTCTATAAAATTATCACAATCTCAAATAAATATCTTTTAATTTGTTTTGTGCTTGATTTTACGAGCGTCTATTTTTATTATCAGATAATTAAGTAAAACATATATTTTTTTTAAAAAAATAAACCTAATGGAGTCTATCAACTAAATCATGAATTCGACAAATTACGCTATAAAACCTAAGTCGATTTAATAGATCATCATTTTAATATTAAAAAAAATCATCTTAAATTTTTTTAAAAAACTAAATTATATATTTTTATCAATCTTCTAATTTGCTTTTAGATTCTCAGAATCGATTGAGTTATATCAGGATAACTATCATGCTATTTAATTTTAATCTTTGGCTAGACAACAAGTAAAGTCGAGAGGTTTTACAAATATAACAATACCAAATATTTTCCTATTATCTATGGAGGCAACCTGTAAACTGTATAAACTTTCAAATATATATATATATATATATATATATATATATATATATATATATACTTTCAAAAACCAGAATGGAGCCAACCTGTAAACTATTTCTTCTAAATATATTCAGTATCGGAAAACAATATGTGCAATGCATTAATTTTAATGGAAACAATTGACAGGCAAGTATATTAAAAACATAAATAAAAGAAATATAATTAGTTTTTTAATACGATTGAGGAAAAAATATACTATATAAGGGTATTTCCTCTTTGTTTTTCCCGTTTCTCTTGACAGAAAGAAAGCGCCGTGCTGTGTTGTGTTGTGTTGTCGGATGATTGTAGAATTTTCCATCCTTTCTATTTTGGAGAATGCCGCTGCTTTCTTCCTTCTTCTTTCTCTTTTTTTTTTTATATGAATATTCTAGCTAATTTGTATGCATCTCGATTAATCCCACGAGTCTTGAAGTTATTGACATTGTAAGCCTTTAATAACCCTGAAATTTATAAGACTCGAACTAATGATTTTTAAAAAATAAATTCAGGATTTGATCATTTAAATTATACCTACCAGAATTAATATTGATTTTTTTTATTATTATTTATAGATGCAAAAGCTTACAAATGGACCGACCACCCATAGCCTTTATTTTTCCTTCGTTTTGGCCCACTAGCATAAGATTCGATCGTGATTGTCTAGGCAATGGCATTTCTTTCATGAACAATTTTGTTTTCAGAAATTCTCACACAAAACTTGTTCACTGAACAAAAATGATTTATAGATTGATGTTGTAGATTTCACAAGAGTAATTGTTCCATGCTTTGCTATGGGTCATACCAAATAATAATTTAACCATAAAAAGTTTGCATTCATTGTTAATATATATATTTATTTGAAAATAAAATTTTAATTATAAACTCAAAATTTATTTTATACAAAGTAACTTTTTAAAAACAATTTATGGACAATAACATCTTCAATCAACCCAACTTATTTTGACAAACTAGTAACTCGAATCATGATCTAGACCAGGCCTAATAACATTGTTTTCGTAAGATAATTTTTTAAAAAATTATATGACAAATAAAAAAAATATTATTAAAAACAATATGATAATATTTTTAAAAAAATTAACGTTGAGTTATAAACTAAAATTGCTAATATTATAAAAATACAGTTATGCTCTTATTTGAAAACAAAGTAAAATTTGAATTGTATTCAATAAAATAACATCTAAAATATATTAGTAATTGATTTAAGAATTTAATAAATTAATATATTTTAAATTAATTAATTTAAATAATCAATTCTTATCTTATTTATTTTTTAATGTTTGATCTCTAAATTTTTATCTTTATGTGTGTGTTTTTTCCTTTTAAGTTCTTTCGATTTGCCCATATACGCACTGCAAATTGGATTATTTTTTTCAAGGGTAAGAAAAAATATTAATGAGTTTTCAACATGATCTCTAGCATTAAGAAAAATTTTAATTGTAAAATAAAAATCTGATTTACGTTAGCTTGACTTCTTGATTGGAATAAGAAAATATCATGTATGTTTCTATTTCTTAATTCAAAGTTAAACTTGAATGATTTATATTAGGTAAAAAATAAGAAATAAAATTACGTTGAAAAATAAGAAATAAAAAGGAGTTACTTTATTTCTATTTTTATAATGTAATAAATCATGACTATTTAATTTAAATTTAATAATTCAGATTCAATGAATAAGATTATATTTTTTATAATTGTTTTTTAATTTCATCATTTTACATTAAATTCTTTGCCCTTAAGCTTTGTAATTTTTTTCACTTTTTTTAATATTTGATTATTCCGAGAGCGGGTTGATAAAGTTAACTCAGAATGGCTCATAGTTCTTTAGACGTTTTTTTCAATTGAACTTTGATTTTTTTTACTAAACCATCATTTTAAAATTCTTTTTTTAATATTGAACTTGAGTTGTTGGTTCATTAAATTACCCCGAGCTTCCTCGGATTGACTTAGTAAAGGAGGTGACTTTTTTTTCTCTTTCTTTTTATGCATTTTCCTCCTTATTTTTTCCTTTCATTTTCGTTTTTTTTTTTAATTTTATTCTTTAAAATTTGCTTGATTTTCAATTTATTTTCATTAACTAGTTTAATTTGTTTTCTATGAATTATCACAATCTCAAATAAATATTTTTATATTTAGTTTATACTTGATTTTACAAGTATCTATTTTTATTATCATATAATTAAGTAAAATATATTTAAAAAAAAATACTTAAACCTAGTGGAGTTTATAGCTAAATTGCAAATTTGATAAGTTATATCATAATACATGAGTTGATTTAATAGTTCGTTATTTTAATATTAAAAAAATATAATTTTAAATTTTTATTACCAGCTAGACAAGAAGTAAAGCGAAGGATGTTTCAAAAATATAACAATACCAAATATATATATATTCACGCACGCACTTTCAAAAACCAGAATAGAGCCAACCTGGAAACTATTTCTTCTAAATATATTCAGTATCGAAAAACAATATGTGCAATGCATTAATTTTAATGGCAACAATTAACAGGCAAGTATATTAAAAAATATAAATAAAAGAAATATAATAATACGATTGAGGAAAAAATATACTATATAAGGGTATTTCCTCTTTGTTTTTCCCGTTTCTCTTGACAAAAAGAAAGGCCATGTTGTGTTGTCGGATACTTGTAGATTTTTCCAGGCTTTTTATTTTGGAGAATGCCGTTGCTTTTTTATATATATATATAATTAACGTGGATATCTTTACTTATTTACATGCATCTTAACTAATTCTATAAGCCTTAAAATTATTAACCATATAAATCTTAAGTAATCTTGAGGTTTGTAAAACTCAAATCGATAATCTCTAAAAAATAAATTTAAAATCTGATCATTTAAACTATAACTATCAAAATTAATATTGTTTTTTTGGTAGACGCAAAAACTTACAAATGGACCCACCACCCATGCATTAACAGCCTTTCTTTTTCCTTCGTTTTGGCCCCGGAGCATAAGATTCTATCGTGAGGGTCTAGGCAATGGCATTTCTTTCACGAACACTTTTGTTTTCAGAAATTCTTACACAAAACTTGTTCATTGAACAAGAATTATTCTATCTCAACCCCACAGGAGCATGAAAGCTTTGAACATACGAATGCACACACCTGAATTCTTTATCTCTTCAGCAAAGACAACAGGAGGGAAACCAAGCAAGCGAACTAGACTTTTGAAAGAAGTCGTAAATGTGCTTACTGATCTCTTCAGGTTTCTCTTCATTGATAAAATGACCCACACCTTCCATCACAACTAGGTCCTGTAGAAATGGAACGTCTCTTTTGAACCCGCCCTTGGCTATATAATCCTTGGCACCGAGAGAATTATAGGTGAGGTCCTGATCACCGACGATAAACTTGACCGGAACTTTTATTTGAGCTCCAGTCCATGGTGCGGTAAGTTCCCAGTTCCTGCAACAGGGAAGGTAAGAGGAATTAGGAAAAGAAATGAAACTTGTACAACGATCAGGAAAGCAACAAAAGCAAAGGTCTTCATTTCAAGAGCTATATAGCATGCTGAAACACTTGGAAATATTAAGACTCCTGGCTATGGATTTCAATTCAATCTCTTAATGAAAAATAATGAAGTCCCTCTGTCCTGATCAATACGCAACAGCGATGTAAAAGTAACGAAAACCCCAAAATACAACAAGAGGTTGGAGACACATCTAAATTTTCGGGACACATGAAATTTTTAATCTGCATTACCAGGAAAGAACAACAAACTGAACAAACATGGAAGGAAGACATACCGGTCAAGATTTCGGTAATAGTTCAATCCTCCAGTAAAGCCTTTCTGCTCAAACTTGCTGGTGTAGTACTTGACATCTTCTTCAGACAACCAAGAGGGTAAGACAACTGGAGTGTCCAGAGGCTTTCCATTAAACCCTTGGCCTTTAGGTAAAAAGAGAGGAGCTGGAGTGCGGTAGGTTAAGAATTCCTTGAGAACTTTCTCTGTACCTATCTCTGCAAACTCAGCTTCAATCTCTCCAGGCTCCTACAAAAACAATCGAGCAGTTCCTCGATTAAAATGGGTTTTGTACATCTTCATAAGAAGACAACTATGATAAACTATACAAGACCAAAATTAAAAACTTTCTCAAGTGTGCCCAAGAACAGTTAGATAACAAAGTTGCCTGATGCCATGAATGATTATTTAAGCTTCAGCTAAAATTATACTGTTAAATAATCATTTCAGCTAGAACAGCTGGTCAAATTCGTAGCTACTAGCTAATTACTACCAAAAAGCCCAATCTAATCCATCCCAATCAAATAATCACTGCAAATAGTAAACAAAATATAAAATAGATTATCCAATTCCTATACTACATAAAGGGTCGAAGATTTATTAGCATAACAATCAAAAGTCTATAACTTGGTGATTAAACACTTCATATAACAAAAGAAAAGATGGTTCAATTCAAATAAACAACTGCAAATGCCTGATCTTTTCATACCTGTCAAATGATCCCTTCAAATAGCAAACATACCTACAAAATCTACTAACATAATCCATGTAATCCAGAAAAGGCGAAAGATTTGCGAGAACAAGTTTACAATTTGACATCACAAAACAGTATGCAGTCAAGAAAGTAACTTTGATTCTGAAAATCAAGAACCCATCATTAAAATAACAATACAACAAACCTGGAATCTGTTAACATAATAATCGTCACCATAAACAGCCTTCAAAGTCGCAATAACTTTCCTACTGGGATTCCTTGGATTAAACAAAACGCTCAAGTTAACCAAAGCTTTAACTCTATCTGGTCTAAACAAAGCCAAATGCCAAGCTATCAAAGCACCCCAATCATGTCCCACAACAAAAACACTCTCTTGATTCGGAGCTACAACATCAAGCAACCCAATCAAATCACCAACCACGTGGAGAACGGTGTAGCTTGTAACCTCAGCTGGCGCATCCGTGTCACCATACCCTCTCAAGTCCGGTGCCACAGCTTTGTATCCAAGTGAGGATAGAGCCTCAATCTGGTGTCTCCAGGAATACCATAGTTGAGGGAATCCATGGATGAAGAGAATAACTGGGGCATTCTCTGGCCCTTTGATTGCTACATGAATATTAATGCCATTGACATTAATGGTTCTGTGTTCTATGGAGGAGTCCATGGTTTCTGTGCTTGTGTTAAGAGTTGTGGGTTGGGGTTTTTCAGGCCTTGCAAGATGACGGTTTAAAGTCGTTTGGTGAGACGATGCGGAGGAAACATTTTTTTTAATAAAAAAAACCAAATTACTACAAATGATGTTAGCAATATTATTAGTAAATGAAGTCAATTTAACGTATTAGTTTATCAGCAATTCCAATTAAAAGATTAGCATTGAAAATGATTTTCTTATTTCGATATTTTATTTATTTTTCTAAATATATTATATTTAATAAAGAAACTGAATCATGAATTAATGTGTAAAATCTAAAAATATCAAATTAAAGTAATGATGGGAATTAGACTTGATCATACTTAAATTTGTGGGTTTTTTTTATGAGTAATAAATATGTATAAATAGTATTAAATTAGACTCAAAATATATACATATGCTAGTAGAATATTTGTATTTTTAAAATATAATATATAATATTTATGATCTTTTCATTTAAAATATGTATACATATATTAATTTTATTTTATGTTAAACAATAATAGTACTTAGATAATGAAAACACTAAACTTTATAGATAGAAATAAATATCTAAATTTATCAATGAATATAATTTAATAAATACTTTATGATGAAATTGTAAAATAAAAATCTGGTTTAGGTTAACTTGATTTCTTGATCGGAATAAGAAAATATCATATATGTTTCTATTTCTTAATTCAAATTTGACCTCGAATGATTTGTATTAGATAATATTATATGGAGGCTTGCTTGCGTGCTTGCTTTCCTCCAGGTTTTGTGCAATATACGTGGAGCGGGCCAAATAAGGTGGAGGCATATTTGTTTTTATATTTTAAAAGTATTTTTAAAAAATATTAATTTTTTTTAATTGTTTTATTTATTTTAAATTAATATATCTTTAATATTTTAAAATTATTTTGATGTGTTAATATTAAAAATAATTTTTTAAAAATAAAAAATATATAATTAATATATATTTTAATATAAAAATTTATTTAAAAAATAATTATTATCACACTGGTAAACAAACACTCGAGTTTAGGCTTCTCACGTAGTACCCATCAAGGAGGTCAAATAGCAAATTTTCTTGAATCACAGGGACAAGAAACCTCATTCCCTTTATAATTTCTCTTTGATTTCAAAGTTGATTCCAAGCACAAGTGTACACGCAAAGGTATATAATATTCAGTGTTTGGGTGGGACCAAATAAGCCCTAACATTTTAACGATTTAAATAGCAGATATTATGATGATATTGCTATTATTAGTTTGGATTTTATTATTAGTAGCTCTCCAATTGGTTCACAACTCATAAGCTGGCAATAAGTCTTGATGGTTATATATAATACCACTAATCATATACCTTCAACTTCTATATGCAAGGAGAAAAATGCTAATTTTTTTTTAAATTTTGTGAAGTAAAGCTTAGATTTCATCTAAGTAAGGAGTTCTATTTTCAATTTCTATGAAATTAACTTCAACTTGATTGGAAGTTTTTTAATTTTCTTGAATTGAGAATTAGGGTTTTTGAACATAAAATTTAAAGAAAATGCAAAGTTTATTGAAACTATACCTATTAGGGTGCTAGTAATGGCCTTGAATGTGGAGGGGTGCAATGAAAGAAAAAAAAAAAAGCAGATTTAAGAACCGGCCACTAGAAGGGAAGAAAAAGAGAGGAGGAGAACTTATGACTTCATTGTTAATTAATTGAGATATGCTCTTATAATGTAGTTACTAATTATAACTTGGAAGGAAGAGGAACCTTCATTCCTTTGGGTTCGGCCAAAGTAGAAATCAACTAATTAACTTAGTATAAATAACCTTAGGAGGTCATAAAAAAACAAGTCACTATATATAAGGTGAAAGCATGGATGTATCTAATGAGAAAGTAGGATTGAAGATATAATTGAAAATATATGTTTATTGATGAAAATAGGAAAGCATTGTCGCCCTAATTCCTAAGGTAATTCAGACATGAAGACAATAGAATCCAGGGAGGGTCTTTTCATAAAAATTATAGATGGAAGTGTTAGTTTTCCAACAAATCTAATCCCGTCTAATTTGAAATTCTAGAACTTTAAATATGAATAAAATTCTAAAAGGAGGTCGAGCTGTCGCCATACTAGTAGATTCGGCCAAGTAGATAAAACAATAAAATTTAACCATAGTAAGGGTAGAATTCGGTTTTATAATTGATTGTAGGGTAAATTGTCGATAACTTGAGATATCCCGATATAGAAGAGACTCTACCAAAATTTCGTTAAAAATTTCGGTGAACTCAATAAATGTTTTTTTACTCCATTTATCCTTTATGTGGAAGATAAACGGATACACTAATTTAATAATTAGGATTGCTATAAATCTGGCATGTTTGCTTAAAAAAAAAAATTAATGGCCAATTGACAAAATTTTAATAGGAGATAAAAAGGTAAAATCATAAGAAAAATAAAAGGTGAAAAGTGTATGGTTTTCAAAACACATGGGCAGTGTAGTGAGTCTAATGATACTAGAAATAGAGGATGGTGGGAATAATTAACTCTAGTTAATTTAATCGTTATTTCTGTGTCAAGTTATAAAAATAGATAATGTTAGAGATAATGTTTTTACAAAAACTCTTTACTAAGTAATGTAACGTCAAATAATTAATTTTTTGTCAATCACTCAATTTTATAATTATAATTATCTCATTAAGTGTTATAAGATTTATATTTCATAATTTGAGTATTTAATTTTTTTACTTGTTATTTAGTAAGCAAAAACTTAATAGAAAAGTTTAATATCCCTGACAATACCCGTAAAAAATACATAGAATGGAAAAGTCATTTGGAGAATAGAGCCAACCTGTAAACCATTTCTTCTAAATATATTCAGTATCGAAAAACAATATGTGCAATGCATTAATTTTAACGGCAACAATTGACAGTCAAGTATATTAAAAAACATAAATAAAAGAAATATATATATTTTTTAATACGATTGAGGAAAAAATATACTATATAAGGGTATTTCCTTTGTTTTTCCCGTTTCTCCTGACAAGAAGAAAGGGCCATGTTGTTTTGTCGGATGCTTGTAGAATTTTCCAGCTTTCTACTTTGGAGAATGCCGCTGCTATGCTTTCTTCCTTTTTTTTTTTTTTTTTAATTAATATAAGTATTAAAATGAATTTATATGTATTTTAACTAATTTTATTGATATTAAAGTTAATGATTATAAAAGCTTCAAGTGACTCTGAAATTTACGAGACTCGAATTTATAATCTATATAAAATAAATTTAAAATCTAACCATATACTTTTTAAGATTATCTGTTTTTTTTTTTGCAAAAGCTTACAAATGACCGACCACCCATGCATTAACAGCCTTTCTTTTTCCTTCGTTTTGGCCCACGAGCATAAGATTCTATCGTGAGAGTCTAGGCAATGGCCTTTCTTTCATGAACACTTTTGTTTTCAGAAATTCTTACACAAAACTTGTTCATTGAACAAGAATTATTTTAATAAATTGATGTTGCAGATTTTACAAGAGTAATTGTTCCATGCTTTGCTATGGCTCATACCAAAAGACAATTTAAACCATGAAAAATTTGCATTCATTGTTAATATATTTTTTATTTGAAAAAAAATTAATTATAAAATCAAAATTTATTTTATATGAAGTAGATTTTAAAAAAAATATCTAGACAATAACATTTTTAATTAGCTTAATCCAACCCAAACATATCCTAGCAAACTAGTGACTTGGATTATGGTGTTCACCTAGTCTAATAACATTGTTTTTCTAAGAGAGTTATTTTAATTATATGACAATAAAAATATATGCTATTAGAGAAACAATATGATAAGATTTTTTAAAAAATTTAATGATGAATTGTAAACCAAACTTGCTAATATTATAAATATTGTTACTCATATTTAAAAACAAAGTAAAAAATGAATGGTATCTAATAAAATAACATCTAAAATATATTCTTAATTGATTTAAGAGTTTAATAAATTAATATATTTTAAATTAATTAATTAATTGTAAAAAAATGAAATGTATATTAATTAAAAACAAAAACTGATCAGACATATGAGCTTAACCTAAATTAAAAAGTCTAGACACACTATAGTTTTGTTTATTATTATTCTTTTCATAGGTTGTTCACTCCTTTTTTTTTTAATTAAATAGGTGGCGGATTGCCTATAGTAGTAGATAACTTGTCATCTTTGCCTATAGTGGTAGTTAACTTGTCATTTGATTTTGCCCATGGTAACTAGAAAATCTAGGGTAAGTTTTTCTCTAAAATCCTTGTTTTAATTCATTTCATCCAAAAACATATCAAACACATCATACAAATTGCCTTACAACTGCAAAATACCCTAAAATAACTAAAAAAATTAATTAAATCTCAAAAATCAAAACCGAACTTGATTTATTGATCTCAACATGTTTAAAGAGAAAAAAACAATACCATCAAACTCCTCTAATCAAATAGAATTTTTTTACACCAAACTTGATAATTTTGGTTGTTAGAATCATGACAATTAACAACTTCCTCTCTCTGCTATTATTTTTTGACGAGCTTCTCTCTCCTCTCTCAAACATATGAATTAAAAAATAAATAAAATAATTTTTTTATCAAAATAAAAATTGTTGTGCATTTGAAGTTAGTCATATATTTTCTTTTATGTTTTACATTTTAGTCTTTTATCTTTTAATGTAGTATTTCTACTATAATTTTAGCTAACTAGGCTATAGAAAGGTTCTATGAAAAAAAATCAAAACTACAAAAGAAAAAAATAAACAAGTGTTTCATTATTCATATACACAGTAGCCCACATTTAGTAGTTTTTTGTTATTATTTTGTACAAGTGGATGATATAATAATCAAAACAATAATAATTTTTTTAATTGTTGTTGGATTTGGATATGAATTGGGTTGTCCATCATAGGCAAGCTCATGTTCAAAAACCAATTTAAGAAAAGTTAAAACTCTATTGGAATTTTTTAAAACTAATATTATAGAACTCTATCAAGTTTGGTGGGTCAAGCTATTAACATGGTACATAATATAAATTAGGTTTTAAATCAAATTAGATAGAAATTAATTTAATTAAATCTAATTAACTAAATAAATCAATAAAAAACATGATTAAAACTTAATTGAAACTGGGTTTGACTTAAATAAATATTTTAAATTTATATTATTGAGGGTTCTGAATGGCGGAAAAGTGTTTTTTTTTTCATTTGTGATTTAACAAAACTCATGACCATCTTTTAATAAGGTAACTTGTAATGAACCTCACACCCTACGAACAAATTAAGAGGCTGTTTGTTTACACGGCTGCGGCTGTGTTTTAATTAAAACACAATTTGTAGCTGTTTGGTAATGAAAAAAAATAATTTACTGTGCATGAATCCCATGTAATTTTTGCGTCCAAAACGCTATTAATGAAAAGCAAAGAAATCCTGCTTTTCTTTTTAAGCGGGTTAATTTTATTAATATTTTTTTTAAAAAAAAAAAAACTAGTTTAGAGTGAATTAAGTTCATTCGCATTGCACTACTGTGATGTGAACAATATTTTTTTTTTCCCGAAAAACTAGTATAGAGTAAATTAAATTCACTCGCACTGTAATATCAATTTTATATCTGATAATATTTTATCTAATTATAGAGTGAATTAAATTCACTCGCACTATAATATCAATTTTATATCTGATAATATTTTATCTAATTTTATTACACGCTCAAAAAATTATAAAAACTGTAGTTCTTATCGGATGAATTTTGTACGTAATGGAATTATAAATAGTTTAATGGAATAATAAAAAATATTTTATATAAAGTATTATTTATTTCATTATGTAATAGGAGTAATTAATTCTACAATATTTAAATTTAAAACCATCAATATTAATATATATTTTTTAAAATTATTTTATAACCTCAATTTCAAAAGCATTCTTAACCAAACACATTAAACTATTTTTTTTTCAACCTCAATTTCAACCATACAGTATTTAAATTTAAAACCATCAATATTAATATATATATATTTAAAATTATTTTATAACCTCAATTTCAAAAGCATTCTTAACCAAACACATTAAACTATCTTTTCTTCAACCTTAATTTCAATTATAATTTTAACCAAACACCTATTGTTTCAAACTAACCTCAACTAAAAGTATTTTTTATAAAATAATTTTTTTCAAACTACCACTATAACAACTACTGCAATACCAAATATATTGTAAATCACATGTGGTTGCCCTTTCGATAAAATTCCCAAACAATACACATACGATTTTAGTGCGTAATATATTGTGAGGGAAAAACTAATTCTAGCTCTCACAATTTCAAGCTTTTAGGTCATTAAAGTTCATCGACTCTTTCACTAAACGGTCCCTCTCCACTCTCAGTTATTATTCACTGATTCTCCATGGGTTTAAAAAGGTTAATTTTTGCAAGAAAAATTAATGGAGTTGGTTACTCTTGGACTAATAATACTCAGCTATGTTACTATAATTATGTATATGGACAAATTAAAATACAAGGAGATGATAATTAAGGTTAAGGATGCGAAATGAAAACTAGAAGATATGATGGAGCAAATATAATTCAACCACCTTGAATAGGGGTGATTATTTTAAATTCAGTTTAGTTTTTATTAAAGAAAAGTAACCAAACCGAATTTTTTAAAAAAAAAAATCGAAACCGGTTCAAATCGACTGGTTTCGGTTTGGTTCAGTTTTTTAAGACAAAAACCGGTTTGGCTCGGTTTTTTTAATTTAACTCAGTTTTTTCTTGTTTGGCCTTGTTTTTTTTTCTATTTTTTTCAATTTGGGTTCGGTTCGCTTTGGTTTTTCCAGTTTCAAGCTTATAAAATCAAAACCGAACCGAACCGGTCGGTTTTTTCAAAATTGTAATCGCTTCAATCGGTTTTTTTTCATGGTTTGGTTTTTTTGGTTAGTTTTTTTGTTTTTCTCGATTTAATCGATTTTTTAGTTGTTTTGCTCACTCCTAACTCTAAAAGCCATTACTTGTTTTTTTTAATGGGAAGGACCAATGGTCATAAACTATATAATTGAAATAATAATTTCTTATCTTAATTATTTTTTAATGTTTGAACTCGAACTTTTAGACCTTGATTGTTTTTGCTTTTCAAAAGAATTATTAAAAATATTTAATTTTTTTATTTATATATTTGCTTTAAATTAATTTTTTTATGATTTTAAATCGTTTTAATATGTTAATATTAAAAATAAAATTTAAAAAATAAAAACAATATTATTTTAATGCATTTCTAAAATAAAAATATTTTAAAAAATAATTATTATTATAATATCAAATAAGCTTGGCATGAATAGGACTAAACTGGAAGAGGTAAACTAATTGCTAATCTTGATTATTCTTGTAAATATTAAAAATAAAGATATAAAAATAAATTTATTAATGGGAAAGGAAAAGGTAAGCTTTTAAACTAAAAATGGTGTTCATCTGAATAAATCCTAATACATGCAGACCCTCACCCCTGAACAAAAATGTTGCTCGTATCTTCAAACGCCGAGATGATATATATATATATATATATATATATATATATATATATATTGTGAGAGAGTATAGTAATTGTTATTTTTAAAGTATTTTTTATATGGAAATATATTAAAATAATATTTTTTTTATTTTTTAAAAAGTAATTTTGATATTAATGTATTAAAATATTTAAAAATATCAAAAATATATATTATTTAAAAAAATTAAAAATACTTTTAAAACATGAAAATAAATAGAAATATATACCACAGCAGAGTAGTGGATTACGCTCAAGAACAAGCATGCAAAGGCGAGAAGCATTAGCTCAACCTGTGGTTCTTAAAGGCATGGCTCGCAATGTCTGACTACTCTCACTGCTCATGAGCGCCGATGAGGGAAAATGCTTCGATCAAACTTCTCCGTCCTTGGTCTGACCGTCTTCCCTGCTGCGATCTTGCTTAGTAAGCCTCTCGCTGACTCGACAGATTTAAAGGGTTACATATTGAAAGGAAGAGGAGAGGCAGTGTGAATCTCCAAACCGAACGATCCACAAAATGAATGGCCATGGAAAGATTTGTATCATAGCGTGCATTATATATGCTTTGATCAAACAAAGCAGGATTTGATTTGAGGGCATATGAAAATTACAAGGACCAGTTCCTTGAGTCGCCAGGATGATGCTTGAGAAAATGCAAAGCTCTTAAACAAACAAAGACATACATAGACATTGTTTCAAGGCATGGTTTTGCACCGCCGTGCCGGACATGCTCTAACTCTCCAGCAAAGACAGCAGGAGGAGAACGAAGAAGCAAACTAGAACTTTTGAAAGAAATCATAAATGTGCTTATTGATCTCATCCGCCTTCTCTTGATTGAGGAAATGCCCTACTCCTTCCATTACGACTAGTTCCTCTAAAAATGGAACGTCTCTCTTGAACCCGCCTGAGTCTATATAATCCTTCCCACCAATAGAATTATAGGTCAGGTCCTCGTCACCAATAATAAACTTGACAGGTACTGTCACCTCAGCCCCTGTCCATGGTGCGGTGAGCTCCCAGTTCCTGCAATACGGGATGGAAAAGGATTTAGAAAAAGGAAAAATGAAGCAAGAACAATCATGTGAAAAAAAGAGAACAAGATGGGATCATTAAATCTGTTAAAAGATCAGATCAGCATAAAAAAAGCAGACGTCCCCATCTCGAACGCCAGCTGATATACTGAAACAAGGCCCTTGTCCCGATCAATACACCATAGCGACATGGAAATAAGAACTTCAATTCAATGCAAGGAAAGGTAATCTCTAATAGCATCTCAAGTAAATATACTGGAGATTTTACTAGTGCCATGGAAGTAACCAGAACAGAATTGAAAGACTGAAAGAGCACCAGACTACTGGAGATTTTCCACGGTAAAATCGGAGTTGCTGAGAAATCTCAATGCACTAAAGAACAACCGGAAGGGAAACACACCTATCCAGATTCCGATAATAGTTTAATCCTCCAGTAAAGCCTTTCTGCTCAAATTTGTTGGAGTAGTACTTGAAATCTTCCTCAGACAACCAAGAGGGCAAGACAATTGGAGCATCCAGCGGGGCTCCATTTAAACCTTTACCTTTAGGTAAAAAAAGAGGTCCTGCAACTCGGTGCGTTAACAATTCCTTCAGAACTCTCTCCGTGCCTCTCTCTGCATACTCAGCTTCAATCACTCCAGGCTCCTGCAAAGACAATCAAGCAGTTTGTGTTGGAAAAATGATAGGTAAGTTCAAGATGAAAAAGATTTAGAGGAAAAAGAAAATCTTCCATTCTCATACTAGTTGAACAAGAAAGCAACTTCATGCAAAACACAAAGAACCCATGACTGAAATCATAAAATAAAATGAACTGATCAAAGAAAAAACCTGAAATCTGCACATGTAGTAATCATCACCATAAAGAGTCCTCAAAGTCTCAACAAATTTCCTCTCAGGATTCCTCGGAATAAACAAAACACTGGTATTAACCAGAGCTTTAACTCTATCTGGTCTAAACAAACACATATACCAAGCTATTATAGCACCCCAATCGTGTGCCACAACAAAAACTTTATCTTCATTTGGTGCCACGACATCAAGCAACCCAATTAAATCACCAACCAAATGGAAACATGTGTAGCTTGTAATCTCAGCTGGGGCGTCTGTGTCACCATACCCTCTCAAGTCAGGTGCCACAGATCTATAGCCAAGGGAGGATAGAGCTAAGATCTGGTATCTCCAGGAGTACCATGATTCGGGGAATCCATGGAGAAATAGAATAACCGGAGCATTCTCTGAGCCTTTCATTGCTACATGCATGGTAATGCCATTAGCATGAATGGTTCTGTGTTCTATGGAGTCCATGGTTTTTGTTTGTGCGTTAAAAGTTTTGTTCTTGATTTCTGAGATTCTTATAGCGCAAGAAAATGGAGTTTCTTCTTGTTATTTCTGATACTCCAGTGGTAATTAATAATTATTGACAGTATTTAATATATTTAAGTACACGGTCTCTCCCATTCCGAAGAAAAGTGAACCCCCACCGCCAAGTCCTGCATCCAGCACTGGCTCTTTACCTGACAGTATACCACCTTTGCATTCATTATTGATAGTATTTTAATTTATTTCATTTGCTTATCTTCTAAGATCTGATGACGGCAAAGAGATTTTGTTTCATATAAAAAAAGGCTTCAATTATTGAACTCTTAATTATTGATAGTATTTTAATAATTAAACTTTTAATTCATCCATATACAGAGGTCAAAATTTTAAATTTTGACGATGTGCATAAATAGTCTCTTTTTATAATTTTTTAAATTTTAATTCATCCATATACAGACTTTTAATATATTATGTGTGTTAGCTTTAAATACATAATTTTTAAAATAATATTGAATAAGAATAAAAAAAAATTTTAATTCTTTACTGTGAGTTTTTAATATTATTTTCTTAAATTTATTGTTTTCATACTTTTTGCATATAGGTATGTAAAAATAACTGACATAATGTTTTTAATTAAAATTTACTTTAATGATCATAATAATTTATACTTAAAAAACGATGTTTCTCAACAAACAGAAACATGCGTGAATAGAAAAATTAGGTTTTCAATTAAAAATATATATTATTAGTTCTAATAGTTGTAGTTATTTTTTAATATTTTTTATTGCTATTGATTTTTATTCAATGAACTATATTGTTAATAAAAAATTCATTTTATTATCAAAACAAACAAAAATCGCATGAATAAGAAAGATAATATGATGAAATAAAAATATGTTTCTCATTCATAATTTTATTTTATTTTTTTACAAATATTTATTTTTATTATCATATAATGAAATAAAAATAGATCTTTTAAAAAAATTATTAAACTTGACTGGGCCCATAACTTGGGGTGTGGGTTAGATAGATTGATTCGGGTTAATCTAAAACATCATTAATTTAATATTAAAAAAAATATTAAAATAATATCTTCTTGTGATTTTGTTTAAATTCAAATCATATTTTAACTTGGTTGACTAAGTCGTATGTAGATCTGTCAATTTAATTGGATCACATTAGACTAATTTTCATTTAATTTTATTTAAAATTTAGTTAGATCTAAAGGCTAGGTCAATAAATTATCATATTTATCTATTAAATTAAACCAGGTTTAATAACAATATAAAAAGATTATAGATAGCAGCTGTCGACAACCATACTAGTGGAACACCATGTAACATAGAATAAAAGGAGAGAACATCATTGGTTTGCAGGCTGTAATATGTTGTTATTGGCAAATATCAAATTTTACCATTTTGTCTCAACTCTATTGAAAGTTTGACATGTGTTACTTTCTAATTTAATGCTATATTTAATGTGATATTTGCAGATTAATTTAAGTTGTATTTTTATTTTTAACATGAAAAACAATTATAAATATATTTGGTTAGCAATAATTCTTACTTAATTACAAACTTTATAAAAAAAATTGTGTTCAAATTTTATTTATTAAAAAAATTAAAACTTTTAATTTTTAACGTGTGAATCATATATAACTTTAGTCTTTTGGGGCATGTGTTGGGGGCATATATGCCTCGTTCAACACTATTTGCAGTGCATTACGGTGGGGCTTTGAACTCAGGATAAAAGACATGAAGAATATCATAACAAGGTTTTTTTTTTTTTTTAAGCTGTTGTACCACATTATACTCACTACGCTTCATTAATTTTAGGAATTCTTTGGCTTCATCATCACTCATGAGTTTGTTTATTTACATATCTTTGATAGCTACAACCTCTTTGTCTTTGGCTTTTCGTTGGCTTCTAATTCTTGAGGCATAAAACACTTGCCACTTTGAGTTAATCCATCAATCTTGGTCTGAAATACAGAAGCAGGACTCTCAATATTGGGGGAATTTCTATAATTATAAAGCAATGTATTGCAATTATCATTGTAGGTAATGGCAGGCCTTATTAGGATGAGCTTTGGTGGACCATTCTCAATATGTTGAAGCTTACAGATCTTTACTTTCTTTTCTTGGAAACTTATCATACATACAACATCATCCTTTTCCTCCATTTCTATATCTAATATACCACAAGTCATCATTTGTGTTGTTATTCATTTTAGGGTTCCCCAACAAAAAATAAAAAAAATATTCAGAAGGAATAAAAAAAAAATAACAAAAAAAATATGCTGGAACGCCAATAAAATGGCTAGCAATTGGTTGAGGAGGTTTAGAAATACAAGAATTGAAATTTGACGTTATAGTTTTTTTTTTTTTTACTGATAAGAGCCCTATTGACAAAGAAAATTCAAGTTGAGAAAGAAAAGTCCAAAATAAAATGTTTATGGATTCAATTAAATTTTATCCAAGGTTTAATAGAATTTATGAAAGGTTTGATTGCAAGAAAATTAATTTAGAATACATAGTGGCTAAATGATGCGTTGTCTAAACTAAACCCTAAAAATTAGGGTTTTTAATTTAAAATTTTGGTAAATTACAATTTAGTCCATTTTCTTCTAATTGTTTTTAATTGCATCTATAATTGTCTCAAAAACTTTTAATTCCATAAAATCCTACCCCTGTTAAACCATAGTTTTGAAACCCGAATTGGCCCGGCGAGTCAACCTGGAACTCGGCCAACCTGGGCCTGGGACCAGTCCGGGTCTAAGTAAAAATCTGTCAGAGAGTTGGCCCGGCGAAACCCGGTCGACCCTGGTAAACTCGGCTGAGACCCGACTCCTTTTCTTTTTTTATTCTTTGTAAATTCAAGTAGCTGTGTGGTCAAAATAAAAAAAAGACATCGTCTCGAAACATAAGAGAAAATACAAAAAGAGGTGTAGAAGGGATAGTCTCTTCTTCGTTTTTAATGACAGGCAAGCAGTTAACTTACCAAAACAAGAAGACAACCCTCCTTCAACAACTAGATATCTTCAATTTGTACTTTAATATCTTAACAAAAATCTTGCAAAAATTTTCAAATATTCTCCAAAATTCTCTAGCAGAAACTTCTCATATATGATCAAAAGGTTTAAGTATGCAATATATCCAGCTTCAACACCAGTTGCTTACAACGACTTGAATCAAGGAAAGACAGAAACTAGCTTGTCCCATTCAATTCTTCCAGGAGCTGCCTTTTTATATTGATTATTAGAAGAAAAAATCTTTGTTTATAAGCTGAGACTCTTCTATGCAACGTATCATTTTACTGTCCATGAAATCCAAAAAAAAAAAACAATATCCCTACCTCACCTGAAAACTTAACTTTAAAGTACAATAATTTTTTTTGGGTTGACCCATCTGACCCGTGACCCGGTCATTAGACCGGGTCGAGTTTCAAAATTATGTGTTAAACTCAATTGTCATCCCCAAAGTTGACCGCTTATTACACTTTTGTCCTTAATTATAAAATTATGTATTTTGACTCTTAATTGATTAATAAACTTCTATTTTTTTTAATTTGGCCCCTAATATGATCAATTTTCAACCCATGCATCCATGCGTCTTTTTCAGTTTGGTCCTTGATTTTTTATTTCTTCAAAAAAATCCCTAGTTGCCCATTAAACTTCAATAGTTATGTAGTTAAGCCCTTAACCAAATTAATTATTTGAATTTTTAAATTGACCTTCAGACTTTAATTTCTTCCAAGTAAAACCTAAATTGACTTCAAAAATCAATTTTTCTTGTAATTAAGTCCTCAATAAAATTAATTAAGCCTTCCAAAATTCTCATTGAGTCATTATCTTTTCAAATTTGTATTTATTTGCCCTAAATAAAAAGATTTTCACCAATGGGGTCTTTTGTCAATCAGAATTGGGTTATCAATATTGTCAATTTTATATGTTTGGTCCTCCAACGTTTCCACTTGTCATCTTAGTCCTCTACCTCCAATCTTGGGAAATCCTCTAGATTTTCTTCATGAATATGTTCTCTTGTATTTTGGATTTTTTTTTCTATTTTTTTTCTTAATTTTTTGTGAGGTAAAAAATAGGTAATAACAAAAATAAAAATAAAAACATTTTACTTTGGAAAGATTGCAAATTTATTTTCCAAAGTGAATTTTGATTTTTGTTAGCACCTACAAGAATTTTCATCTTAAAACAAACAAAAAAAAGTGATTTTTTATTCTTTAAAAAAAATTAGTCACCATTCAAAGTTTCAATAGTCACCCAACTGCGGAACTAAATTGATATAAAATAAATGATAGTTCAAAATTTGATTGACCAATTTAGAAATAACACTAACAGTCCAGGACAAAAATTCCAAAAAAAAAAATCTCTAAAATTAAGCATTTCTTATGCTACTGATAACGTAATTTTTTGTTTTTATTTATATCTTTTAGAAATAGACAAAATAAAATATTAACTAATAAGGCTTCAAAAATGAAAATGACAAATATTATGTGCTACAATCTGTAGGCTTAAAAAATAATAATTAATTTATACAATTAAAAGGAGATAAAAAAGAGTTTAATCTGGACTTCAAGGAGCAAACGGATTGCCATCTATAATTTCAATATCAACATTCTAATTCAAATCCAAAAGGGTTAAAAAGAAATATTTGGATTATAGATTATGAGTAATATGTTCCTCAAAGAATAAATTTTAAAATTTAATGAGAAATTGTTTTTTTTTAAATGATATGAGTAGTTTAAAACATGTGTCCTGGTAAAACAGGCTGGTATGTGTTTGATATTAAAGTAGTTTTTGTGATTATAATTTTTTTAAAAAATATTTATATATATAAAAGATAGTTTTTTTAATTAAAATTTAAGATAAAATGCTCATTAAAATCCATATAAAAACGCAACTCCAAAAACATAAACATATTGACCATAATAAATGGCTCATCCCAAATTCCAACTGACAAAGGCACGTTGCTGAGGGAAAAGGACAAGGTCAAAGAGAACACTGGGGAGGAGAAGAGAGGAGGAGGGGAAGCACATGGAGGATTTCGCCGCCGCTTCTTGTTTTGGACCTTTGTGCATGTGTTCTTCGCGATGTGATGATGCCGACCCTTCACCAATCACAAGTCACAGCCCCCTTACCTTACCTTTCTCTGTCAACTTGGATCTCCGATCTCCATTTCCCTCTCTAAATTAATTCTAAGATTTAAACTTAAGAAAATAAACAAGGATTCAAATCTTCTTTATCACCAGATTAATCCCTTAAAGTTACATTACTTGTTTATTTGTGTCTTAATTATTAACCCCTCGAAACCAATCCAAACCTTATAAAATCAACTCTAAAAAAAATTAAAAGCATACATATTATTTTGATAAAAATAATTTTTGGTATATTTTTCTTGGTATATTTTTGGTTGTTCAAACTAGAAAATGTGGCTCGGGATTTAATACTAGCCGTTTTATCAGCTCTCTTATCCACATGATGGGGGGGTTCTTTAGGTCCCCACACTCAACAGGTACATAGGACGTTGACTACTCCAGCTGAATCTCCGTCCACCGCAAGCAAACATGAGCTTCCGCCATTGGTTCTAAAAGACCCACCAATCTTTTTTGTTTTTTTTTCTCTTTTTCAATCTTCCCCATCACTGAGGTCTCTCTTCTCCACATGTTTCCGTTTTGTTTAAGCTTTTCAACCTGCTTTTAAAGCAAAAAGTAGCTGAGAAGCTTTAAACAAACAGGCTTTAAATAGTCAAACAACTGGGTTTCTTCATTAGTTGCAGAAATCAATAAAGGGAGGGGAGCAACAAACACTCATGAAAAAGAAAAGGGATCAAACACCTTTGCAGTTTGCACTAGCTGAAAAGATGCAACAAGAATATAAAACTAAAAGACCCAACAAGTAATTAGTCACTAAACAGACCCGATTATACAATACTAGAGGAAGTTTTTTATTTTAAGTGACCAAATATATTGGCTTAGCAGAAGTAGAACTCCTCTGCTGTTGCTGCTCCATGTTAAGCTCCCTCAGGCTCAAATAAGGTATCTCCATATCACCTTTTCTTGCAGGAGTCAAGGTTCCAACTAGAGGCCCTGAGGACGGTCTGCTAGTGGACCTGGAAGGAGTACTTGACCCACTTAAACTATCAATTAAATAAACAGATCCTGCAGAGATTGAAGCACTGAAAGCTCTAGCCCTTGCTTCGAGCACATCTTCTTCACGATCAAGATAATAATCTTTGTGATTACTGTGGATACACTTCCACTTAAAGAACAACATTGCATTTCTCCACCACTTCTTCTTCTTCTTGCTGGCTTTGTGGACCTTTCTACTTGCCGACTCTTCATTTGAAATGGGCTTTCGGAGCTTCAAGTGTAAGGAGTCAACGGGAAACCTTGCTGTTATAGTCTTTCTCTTGCGATTTCTTGCTTCCTCCGACAACTTATTTATATGGAAATTAAAAAGAAAATGGGGTCACTTCAAAACATCAAATAATTAAGAGTATTTATAAAGGACTGATCATAAAGATTGAAACAAACCTGAAAGTAATCAATTTGTGGGTCAAAGCCATAGTCGCTGAAGTGTTGAGGTTCTGGCATGGGAAAAATTGGGGACTTGTTTGACATTTTTGCTTTGTGGTAGCTCCGGAGCGGAGGACTTTTAATTGTGAGTTTGCTTTATAGGAGAGGAGGGGTCAGTTAATTGCTTTAGCAAGAATATCGTTGTGACTTCGTACTTGTGAGAGGAGGGGGGGCGAGCTAAAAGAAAGAGGTGGATTTTTTGGGCCTTGGGCTCAAAGTGGGTAATTAGCCGTTGGGAATAGCAAACCCTAATTATTAGTTATTAATTACTAATTATTAGTTATTAATTACTAATTATTACTACGTTTTGTCACTAATTACTATTTTAAAAAAAAAGGAATTAAAAATAAAATTCTGCAAATATTTCTCTTTTTTTAAAATTACCAATATGATAAAAAAATAATAATAATCAAAATGTCCATGCATAAAGAGAGACCTTGTTGATTTTTAATTTTGTTTTTACACTTAAATAAAACTTCATTATATTTTCTAAAGTTGAATTAGAAAAATTTAAACCCCAATTGATTTTCGAAATTTTAAAAGGCACAGTCTTATTTAAATGCAAGAAAAAATATTAGAAAATCACTAAAATCTTCAACTCTAGGTTATTATCAATTATCGACAAGTTTTTTATTTTTAAATATCAATGTCAAATTTAAATAAATAAACAATAAATAAGGTTAGAATTTTATTAGATGGAATAATTTAAAGAAAAAAACACAAGTAATAATAACCTTAATAAGGATGGTGTCTCCCTTTTCTTATACACTACTAACCCAATACCCAATCTTTGAATAAATCATTATATATTTTAAAATCTCTAGTTTTTTTTAATTATCAGGTGGTGACGTCAAAAGTTTTGTCAAAATTATTTCGTCACTGATTCTTATCACGATATGACAGCATGATGACTTGCTGGACATTTTTGCTTTGTGGTAGCTCCAAAGCGAAGGACTTTTAATTGTGGGTTTGCTTAGGAGAGGAGAGGTGGGTTTGGTGGGGTGGTTTTTTTTTTGGGCCTTGGGGCTCAAAGTGGGTAATTGGCCGTTGGGGGAATAGCAGACCCTAATTACTAATTATTATTACCAAAATTAAAATATATAGGGTTCTGTCACTAATTACTAGTTTTGAAAAAAGGGATTAAAAAAATCTTTTTTCTGAAAATTTTTCTCTTTTTTTAATTACTAAACATGATAAAAAAAAAATTCAAAATGTCCTTGCATAATCGGAGACTTTGTTGATTTAAAAATTTTTCTTACACTTAAATAAAACTTCATTATGTTTTCCATAGCTGAATTAGGAAAATGTAAACCCCTAATTGATTTTTGAAAAAACAAAAGGGCTTAGTCTTATTTAAATGCAAGAAAAAATATTAAAAACAAATAAGTTAAATCTTCAATTCTGGGGTTATCATCAATTTTAAAAACCAGTGTCAAATTTAAATAAATAAACAATGAATAAGCTCATAATTTTATTAGATAGAATAATTTTAAAAAAAATACACAAGTAACAATAACCTTTCATTTCAAAGGATGTGGTAAGGGCAATGTCTAGCTATCTTTTTGTACAGCTAACCCGATACATGATTTCTGACAAAACCACTATTTATTTTAAATTCTCTAATTTCCTTAATTATCAAATGGTGACTCCAAAAATTACTTTATTTTCCCAAAATCATTTCATCGTTGATTCTTGTCACGGTATAACAATATAATGACTCCATTAGGGACTTGAGTTAAGCTAATTTTATGTGTTTATATCCTTCATTGTAATATATTTTTTATCAGTTAATTATTTTATTTGCATTCTTTATTTCATGCTTTTATTCATATTTTTTTATTTTAATTCATTTAATTCAATTTTTATGTTTTACATGTTGGTTTGGATATGCATGCATGTTATCTATATGAGTTTCACACACATCACTGCAAAACTCATAAAAGCTCTGGACTCAAGATCATTCTTTCTAGGGTTAGAAAAGAAGATTCAGTGGGAAAGGTGACTTATGTCTATTGATGCTCACTTGAACTTCTAATTGGATTGACCCACTATATGCGCCTGGTTATATGAATTATATCTCTAACCCAGGTCTATAAGTTTAAAGGATTGGATTACTCCGTTGGTAATTTGGATTATTTGAGAGCTTGAAAAATCTCTATGAATAAACAAACCAAGCCTAAACCTTTATGATTTATATTCTATCTAATAGAACGGATCCTTTAGGACATGACTTAATAACATGTCATTTGCATGCATGCTCTCACTTTATATATCGTGTTCTTATTATATCTCCACCAACCCTTATAGAAAATGTGAGATGATAGAGTATATAACCACCAAGGATATAAAGGTTGGGTCAGAGTAGGGTTAATGGAATGTAAGGGATGATTGCTTATTGACTAGATTCAAGTCCAAATTACCTGAACATGTGAAATTGGATGAAAGACCTTTTGGTGGGAGTTAGTTATTAGATTGTTGGGAAAGATTTTCTTCTCATGACCAATCTAATTTTTAGAAACAATATGGCGACATCGTGCAATTGCTCAAAATCAAGATCCAATAATTATGCTTTCAAGCTCTTATAGGATTTTAGAATCTTGAATACAAATGCTTCACTTTTGACACAATAGATATTACTCCCACTTTATAAGGAAATGATGCCCTTTTAAGCTTCCCCAAATCTGATAAGGTGTATTTTTATAATTTTAGGAAGAGGCTCCTTTTAATTTTGATTAGCAGGCAAAAACACCAAAAACTATTGATATTATATCTAATCGTAATAGAAACCATTATGGGTGTGTTTTGGGTCAATAAGATGATACTGACTAGAAAAAATAGTCAAATTTATTATCTTAGCAAAAAGTTCACATATTTCCACACTTGAAAATTATATTATAGCCTATTAAAGATTTTTGTATAACTAGAAAATTTTCAATAACAAAATTCATACATCTTATTCTAATCTATATCTTGTCTTCACGAACCTCGACTCACCTGAAATTGTTATCCCAACATAGAAAAATACCTCTGGACTTTTCTAGTAAAATTTAACTTGATTCAACAATTTGATTTGGAGTTATGCTTAATAGATTAAAACTAGATGGTAGAAAATTTTATAGTAAAATCTGAATTTGACCTTACTTGGATCGTATCAATCCAACTTCACAAACTCTTAATTTACCATAGTCTTGGACTCCATTGCAGATTAATACCGTAAATTTGTTATGTCAATGGATATAGCAAACAGACTTTGAGGTGTAAAGATCATTATCTTTAAAGTATTAATTGCCCTCACTATATTTGTTGTAGAGTTAAAGCAATATACATTTAGTATACAACAAAATCTTAAACTTATAAACAACAATTTCTATAAGTTTTTAAAGAATATTGTTTGATTTTTAATTAACATAAACAAAGATAAGTTTGTAGGAAAAAAAATAAGAAGAAAATAATATTGTTTTCTAATTAATTTCTGTCAATATCAAATTGATATTTATAAGAAAAATAACACCCTTTTAGACTATAGTGTCTAGATAATTTAAAAGACACATCTCTTTAGAGTGTCTATAGAGTTTAAAAGGTGCATATCTTTATATCAAAATCTTTGTATGGTTTAAAAAGCTACTCCACGGTCAAATTAATTAAATAACTTGGAACGAGATGTTATGCATAATTAATTAATTCTAAAAATAAAAAATTAGTAATTTTATATAATGTCAACTGCTAAAGTGCCATCACACACATACAACCATGTATGAATTTTGAGTTTCCATCCAAATCTTTCTTCCAACATCTAAATATATTGATTTGGTGTTCGTCATACTATAAGATATAACAAAACCTTTTCAAGGTGGGCTAATGCTCTCTTTGTTTATCTACTTAATATAAAATCTATTTTTATAACATATTAAACTCACAATACCATATATCATGCACACCTACTGGACCGTACAATATTGAAACTCCAGTTCATACCCACACACACCATGTAAATTCATTCTAAAAGACATGCGCTGTCAAGTTTGTATACGCATCATGCACGTTAAAACCTTCACCAAGAGACCAAGTTGCTGCAGACTTCTTCTTCCCATGCTACTGTTTTACCATATCTTTAGGATACAAAACTAACCAAAACACAGAAAGGAAGGCATCATTTTTTTACCCTTTTTTTCTTCTTTTTTTTTGTTCTTTTTGAGAAAACGAGCATACGTACGTACAGACTAATAAAATCAACTCTTCTATCTCGAAAGCTTTTTCAAGAAGAACAAAAAGGGTTGGCAGGCCTTGAACACAAATAATCACATGTGAAGCAAAAGGAATTGAAGGTGGTAAACACAAATCTCATGTTTTTTAATTAGTAGGAAGATACCTCAGTGTTGTGGAAGTAAATCCATGCCAAAACTGAAGCAGAGGAAACAGAACCAACAACAGGTTTCTCTCTGAACTAAGAAGTCTCATGGCTATTTATCACATTCAATGAGATCGTAAAGAGAAGAAAATGAAGAAAATGAACCACATAAGATTACACAAATCTCATGTTTTTTTTGTAAACAGTACCTGTGATTTGCCTGAGTCTAAAGACTGAAGTAAGACACTCATCTGTCTATGCTTGTTTTTGGCTGTTTAGGCAGAGGTTTTTGGATGGAATTTCAGGAGCCCTCTGAGAAAAATACAGACCAGGAAAGGGATGGGAGCAAAGTAAATGATCTGATGAAAAGAGGGGACTGTTCTTTATAGGGTGAGGGACGCGTGAGAGAGAGAACCTTTTGTCCAAAACATGCCCGAGAGGCATTAATGCACCTCCAGTATAGCCATGCGGGGAGACAAAAAGAATGAATGCCTCCTTATTTCTCCCAACGGCGTCGTATAAACATTTCAAATATTTTTGGTGAAACTCGCCGCTTCACTTAAGATCTTTTCTTTTTTTAGATTCAAATAAAACGAGGCCGTGTTTTTTCCAAAGTTCAATTAGGGTTTAAATTCCCCTAATTCAAATTTAGTCTCTGATCGTGTACATCTAGCAATTAAAACCTCAATTGGTCAAAACTTTAACAGTCCTTTCAATTTAACCCCCGGAGTCTTCAATTGCATGTGCTCCCAAATTTCATGCGCTTAAAATATTGGTCCTTGATCTCATAATTCTTCAATTTATCCCTCGATTGACCCTTTAAACTTTCAATTCTTTCAATTTCACCCCTTAGTATGTCAATTAAGCCTTCAAAGTTTTAGTGCCTATTCATTTTGGTCCTTGTACCTTTAAATATTGCAATTTGGATCCTATTTGGCTACCAAACTTTATTTTTTCTTTAATTAAACTTCTATTTAGATATTGGCAAAAAAACAATAATTTGCGTGCGATCCAAAACTATTGTTCTTAAAAGAAGGAGAATGATTTCTAGTAAATGATTACAAAATCTTTTTGCCCTTCATTATCATCTCATAGAGCTTCCAGCAACAATAATTATAATGTCGCAATTAATCGAGAAATGCAATTTTTCACAGAGATTGCTTCGATATTAGAATCTTAAATAAAGTCTCGGCTAGCTACCGGTGACGACGAAGATCATCTGCTAAAGGTGGTATAGAAGAAAAATGAAGCTGAGGTTCTGAACTCAAGCCAGTATTATTAATACTTTATTTAATATATTTTAAATCTTGTTGTTTGTTTCTTTCTTTCTTTCCAAGAATGTTCTAGGGTTTCTTCCTCGTCCTTTGCCTGCCTGATGTCTTCTCCTTAATAGGCTAGGCCCACGCAGTTGACATCTAATAAAAAAAGCCCAGGCATTGCCTGGAAGCGTCCTGGAAGCCTAGGTCCTCTCTCTCTCTCTCTCTCTCTCTCTATATATATATATATCGTTCTATATTATTACTTCTCTTCTTCAAGTACCAACTCCATAAACATTCTCTTCTCATCATTTACAAGCTAACCCAGATTCTCTTTCTTCTCCTCTTATAATTCAACACACACAGCAACTGTCATAACCACAATCAAGAAATGGACTCGGACTTGGGAGATCCACCAAAGGGATTTAGAGAAGGCTATGCATTAAGTGGCAAGATAATGCTAAGTGCTGTTGTTATTCTTTTCCTTGTTATCATTTTAATGGTTTGTCTCCACCTTTACGCTCGCTGGTACCTCATCCGCGCACGGCAGCGCCATATCCGACATGCCCGCAACCGCCGTAACCATCTTGTATTCTACGTCGACTCTTCCCACAACCCTACCATTGTCACAACTCAAGTCACACGTGGCCTTGAAGAGACCGTCTTAAAATCGCTTCCTGTTTTTGTGTATTCAGGAAAAACCCACCAAGATTCGATGGAGTGTGCGGTTTGTTTATCCGAGTTTCAGGAGAACGAAACGGGTCGGACCTTGCCTAAATGTAATCATAGCTTCCACATCGAGTGTATTGATATGTGGTTTCATTCTCACTCCACCTGCCCTCTCTGTCGCTCTCCGGTTGAGCCGGTGACGGAAAACCCGGTTCAAGATGGTCCCGGTTACGGGATTTCGGTACCGGGTTCGGGTTCCAGTTCGGGTACCACGTGTCAGCATGAGGAGGATCGTGTGGGTTCGGCTTCTACGTCGTCGTTTAATGACAGAAGGAAACGGGTGGAGCTTATCGGGGTGACCATCGAAGTGCCTAGGAGAAATGGGAATTTTGAGGATGAGTCAAACACTGAGTCACCATCAGCGAGTCGCGCGTTTAGATCGCCAATGAGTCGGATGCTGTCTTTTAAGAGGATGCTAAGTAGGGAAAGAAGAGGTGCTGCGTCTCCTAACGTGGCTAGCTCTGTGAGTTGCGGTGGTGAGTCAGGGACGACTGAGATGGATATTGAACGAGGGCAGGATGAGTCGATGCCTCAGCAAACTCGGTGCTAAAATCAACGGTGGACGATTAAAAAGCTACGTGGCGGTTGTCACATGGAGAAAACAGGCGGCGATTTTCAGTCGCTTAAGTGGGGCAGAGTGTGGGCACTCGTTGGACGCCGCCTTGGGCTCACATGTTTAGCTTTGACTTGTATATGATGAAATGAATATCTTCTTATTATTTTTTATCCTTCTTAATTCTGTCTACGATGATTTTAATTTACAGAGATTTAGACAAAGGTCGTTTTGTATTGGAAAGTGAATTTTTTGAGCATGTATTAGATTTAGAAAAATAAATATATTTAAAATATTTTTCCTAAGAAAAACATAAAATGTCAGAGTTGATATGATAAATTTGTGATTTATATATTCAATTAATTTTTTTTCCATTCAATACTAAGTTTTTTTCTTTAATTATTTTAAATACACATTCTTCACATCAATCTAGGGCATCAAGAATAAAATTAATGATTGCCTCCGACTTTGAATTCAAAAATTAAAATATAAACATATACTACCATTCTTATAATAATAATAATAATTATTATTATTATTATTATTATTATTATTATAACATAACTTTAATTTCACACCTCAAATAACTTTAATTTCACACCTCAAAGATGAGGTTATACATCGGAAATAATTGCGCATTATATTAAGTCACTAAAATATAATATTTATAAATTTTAACAATTTTGATACACGTAAATCTCATAATTTTGATACAAATACTACTTTGTTTTATCAAATTGGAGAGTTGAATTTAATTTTACATGTAAAAAAGTGCTGGAAAATGGCATAATTGGGATGAAATAGAATACAAGGTGACTCATAGTGAGTCGTTTTGTTTTCTTTTTTTTATTATTATTATTCTTCTACCCACTTAACAACATATATAAAAAAAAAAACTAAATTTTTTTTAATTTTTAATGAAAAATAATTAGTTTACCCTTAATGAGTTGTTTTGCTTTTATTTGATGATTTTTTTTTGTTAACATTACCAAGCTCCGTTTATTCTAAAATTTTAACCAAATTTAATTCAATATATTTTAAGATCCCTCATAAAAGTTCAGCTCAATCTAATAGTCGAATTAAAAATTATATTGAATAATGTAAAACTAGTCACATTATGATTTTTCATTAAATTTTTGAATTTCTTTAAAATTTTGAAATTGTAATCCAAACTAAAACATTTTCTTAAAAGGCTCCGCGTAAATTTTTAAATTTTTTTAATAATTTAATTAAGAATTATAAATTTTATTTTATATAAAACTAATAAAAAAATATTAATAAAATCTTACTTAAACATTTGACATGGCTCCGCCCTTGAAGGTGAGAAGTAGGTGTCAAGTGGCCCAAACGAAGCATCGTTGGAGGATAAGATGCCCATTAAATTTCATAAAAAAACGATACTCCTACGATATTGTTTGCACGATTGAAAAATTTCTTAGACTTTTAATGAAATTAATTGCTGAAGCCGGTTCCTGACATGTTTTTTTCACCCAAACTGAATATATTTTAGTATCTTATTATGTACCAGACAGATTGATTTTGTGTCATTTTCTTGTCTAGGGATAACTCAATTTAAAAATTTAATTATAATAGATGAAATATAGTAATAATTATTTTTTAAAGTATTTTTTATTCTAAAATATATTAAAATAATATTTTTTTTATTTTTATAAAATTATTTTTGATATTAATACATTAAAATGATTTGAAAATATCAAAAAAAAATTAAAAAAAAAAAAAACACTTCTAAAACACAATACCAAACATAATACCAAACACCATAAACCGGATTAAAATGATATCCATTTCACTGCACTGTGCGCGTTTTTCCTTGATGAGTTGATGGTACTGTGCTGGAGAGGATTTGTTTTTCCATGTCGTTTTGCTGTTGTTAACACGCTTTCACTCAGCCCAAGGCACCAATAATACAGTGTTTGATTTGCAATTATCCCATTCAGAGCTTTAAAATAGCTTTAAGAGGAAAATACGTTTGGAAGCCTTCTCCTCCTTTCCTCGATGTTTCATTCTAGCTGATGTCATTGAAGATGACATGAAGACTCATGGGTATCTCTAGCATGGTTTCTTGAAGATAACGACATAATTTCTTTTTTTCTTTTTTCTTTTTTGCATGTCTTGTAATATCTGTTTGTTCGGAGTATAATTATAGTTATTTTTAAAATATTTTTTATTTAAAAATATATTAAAATAATGTTTTTTTTATTTTTAAAAAATTATTTTTAAAATTAATACATTAAAATGATTTAAAAATACCAAAAAAATATTAATTTGAAGTAAAAAAAATATTTTTTTATTTTTAAAATATTAAAAAAAATAGTTTAAAATATATAAAATTGATATTTTTTTTATTTTAACATATTAATTTTTAATTAAAAAAATAGTTTTAAAAAAAAACTTGATAGAACCGTGTTTTCAAAAGTTTAATGCCTTGATTAGGGATCCAAGATGTCCAACGCCAATAGGCAAATAACACGTCATCCCTGTTCCTCCAGAGAGGTCCACACGCTTTCGTAACTTTAGCCTTGGGCTTTTAGGTATGTTCGTCCACACAAGGGAGCAAGTCAGAATTATTGTGTTGGTTATGCTGAATGCATTTTCATGGACGCTCTTCACACGTCTTATTAGTGGACACCCACCACCTAATCCCAAGACACAATTTCGTCTTTTTTTCGGTCTCCGGAGTCACTCTCATTCAAGGGAGGGTGGTAAGATATTTTTATTTGAAAATATATATAAAAAAATTATTTATATTTTTAATATATTAAAATAATATAAAATATAATTTTAAAAAATCAAAATTCTTTAAAAACACGGTTTAATTATAGTGTCAATTACCATCTTAATGTTATTAAACCTGATATCTTGAGTTAATATTCAATGACTTAATCAATTAAATAAAAATTTATTTTGATTTTTTTAATGAAAAGTTTTTTTTTCCAAATCTATGATCCAAATTAAATTTAATAACGGGCATGCAGCATTATTAAGTATTAGTTAATTAGTTGGTGGAAAATCATGGTTATTTCATATCATGAAAACTTTGAGGATCCTTCCTTAGTCGGCTGAAACGAGTGATATTTGCGACGACTTTTCTTAGTGATTATCTTTCATTACCATAAAGTCAAGAAATCAACGAGTTCTTCCACTTGATTCTTATGTGACAACAAATGAAATCGGTTCGGATGATGGTTGCTTGACCAAGAAATACCCACTACTTTGACTAATTTAATAGAATGGTGTTATTTCCACTTCAATACTTTTTTTTTATTATGACTAATCTATTCCTTTAAAAATATAACAACAATAATAATAAAAGATTATTATAAAAAAACATATATTTGAAGGATTTTATTTTAAATTTGTTTGCTCCAAACTTCATTGTGCTTTACCGGTTTACTAGATTGCACTATGTTGCTGTTCAAATAAAAAAAAATTGAACACGAAAAAATATCCTAGTTATTGGAAACTTTTTGGTATTATTGTTAAATCTGATCTATAAAGTCAATCTTCAAACCTCCTACCTCATTTTCAAATTAAATTGTATATGAATTGCCTAAACATGACCCAGTCAACTTGGTGCGTTCAAAAGCAATTTTTTTTTTAATATTGAGATGAGAACATAATGGATTTATCTGGGCTTCACAACTTAACTCATCAAACTTAAATCCATGGTCATTAATTTTATTGGATTTAATAATTTTATTTTGGTTTATATTTTATGAGGTTATCGCGGTCTTAAAGAAATATCTTACTATTTGGTTAGTGTTTAATTTTTCAAGTATCTATTTTAAAATCAACCAAATATTAAAAAATAAAATTTTAAAAAAATCAAAGGAAAAATTAAGAGTGCTTGCCAAGTTCATTTAAACAATGTAAGCAAGTGATTTAAATTCAACTCTTTTACTATTTTTAGTAAAAATACATATTTTCTTAAATAAAAGGATGTAACTTTGAAATAGAAAGTGTTATATACAATTACTATATTTTTTAGTTTCTATTATGTACCTTCAACAATGAAGTCACTAACAATACTAAATTATTAGTAATTGTGGTAGGAGATATCTCAGTAAATTATTGAGAAAAAAAATGAGCCACCATATAATTTTATAATAAATATAAAGCCGTAATTAGTCTATTAGAGATTATTAAGTAAATGATTGATTATGCTAAGTGAAAGATGAAAATCACTTTAAAACATCTTACTTAAAGATAAATTGCTTCATGTTTGTATTTTTATGACAAAAATACTCATGATGCTTATATACTAAATCTTTATCTAAACATATACATACATTTATAGTAAAAGGATTAGCAAAACCTAAGACAATGATTTTAGATTTAGACCCGACAACTAGACCCAATCCTTATATTTAGAATAAGAGCACTGGACTCGAGATGATGATAAATGACAAATAATGTTTTGACCTTTGTTTTTTTTGTTATGTCCAGAATACTGCTATAGGATTTGTTAGTTTGTTTTTTATTGGTTTTATTTTTTATGTTTAAACATATTAGAGGATGTTTTAGGCTTTAAAATATGTTCAGAAAGAGTTTTTGGATGTTTTCAATGTGTTTTTAGACAAAAATAAATTGAAAATAGATTTTAAGGATTAAAATACCCAGACATTGACACTATAAATAATCTATCAAATTATAAATGTTTTATATTTTTGCCCTATAATTGTTTTATTTTTAAAATCTGATCTTTTCTTTTTTAATTGCTATTTATTTTGTTTGAGATCATTTTTTTAATTTTTCTTACAAATTTCACCCCCCTTGAGTTTTTTCTATCAAATTTTGTCTCCATTGTTTTTGTTGTTTTTTTTTCTCATGCAAGTTTTTTTATTAATATATTTTTCATGATTTCATCCTTCAAAATTAAATTAGTTGAAAGTTAAGTTTCTTGATTGAACCTAGATCTAGGATTTCACAAGTTGCAGGTTTTAAAGATTAAACCAGGTTTATAATATTTGTTCAAGTTTTTTTGGGTTTTTTTTTTTTTTTTTAAGCTGGTGTTTTTTTATTTATTTTTATCTTTGTTTTGTTTTATTTTTTTATTTTTTTGTGGTTTGAATCTATTTTTTTAGAGATTAGACCTTGTGTCCGAGTTTGCTTGGTTTTCTTTCCTTTTGTTTAAGTTAGTGTTTTTTTTATTTTTTTTTATCCCTTTTTTTGTTTTGCTTTTTTTTTTTTTTTTTGGTTTGAATCTATTGGGTTAGCCCTTTATATATATTTTTAATTTCACCCCTTACTATTTTTTATTCTATAAATAATCTATCAAATTACAAATGTTTTTCAATTTCACCCTCTATGATTTTTTCTTTCTTTCAAATTTGATCCTTATTTTTTTAATTGTTATGTAATGTTTTTTGAATTTTTTTTCAAATTTCATCCACAGTTTTTGCTCTCAAATTTTATCCTCATTCTTTCTTTTTTTTTGTAATTTTTTATTAATATTTTTAATGATTTCATCGTTCAAAATAAAATTGGTTGATAGTTAAGTTTTTAGATTGAAATCGAGTTTAGGATTTAACGAATTGCAAGTTTTAGAGATCATATTAGATTTAGGAGGTTCACCTATATTTGCTTGGTTTTTTTTAATAAAAAAGCTGATGTTTTCTTCTTCTTCTTTAGAGTTTTACTTTGTTTTTTTTTTTTTTTTTTTTTTTATGGTTTGCCTTCTATTAGGTTAGCATCAAGTTGTTTGATAACATGAATAAGCTTGGGTCTATTTTATTTTATTTTTTCTCTTTGTTATTTTTTTTTGTTGGTTTATTTATTAGTGTTGTATTTTTTTTTCATATTATTTAAATTACCACTTGAATCAATGGCTCATACATGGGATTTTTACCCGAACATTTTTTGACGTAAAAAAAAAGAATCTGCTCGGCCCGCAGGAGCATGGATAACAAATATAGTGTTTTACAAAACCTTAATTGTTTATATAGAGACAATAGCTTTTTCAATTAAAAGGTATCATTGTTTCACTATCCTGTTGCCAGTCTTAGAGCAATCCGTTCCGGCACAATCCCGGAATAAGGTAGAAATGCAGTTCGTTCCTATTCTATTCCTGGACATCTGAGATGAGGAAACTCCCAGCGCTGCTACCTTGATACTTTTTATTCAAATATCTTTATTGATATTAAAAAAAAAAGTTATAATTTTGTCAAAATATAAAAAATGCATTAAAAAAACGGATTTTGATAGAAGATGTGCAGTTTTTTTTTCTAGTATTTTCATTAATGTTTTTTTATGAATATATATTTTGATTACCATAAAATAAAATAAAAACTCTATTTTTGTAACGACCGTATGGCATCGCATGTTATATAGTAAAGCGTAGTTAACTGGGAATAAAAAATAGAAAGACACCAACAATTCCCTTGCTGGAGAAATCTCCAGGCCTTGTCTAAAGGCCCAATTCAATTCACTTATACTTCAGCCTGCCTCAGTTTCGAGCATTTAATTTGGGCTAAAAGGGAAACTTTCAAATAGAGACATTGTGCTTCAAGAGATGAGTGTTTTCATCATTGTTTAAAACTCAATTTGACCAAACAAGTTAACTCGAGATATAACTAGTCTAAAACTTGGATTAATTTAAGTTACAAAAATATAAAGTAAAAAGACTTGATTGACTTGTTAAAAAACATGAGTTGATCAAGTGAAAACTTTACCATTAATATGTTGATTTTTTTAAGTAAAATAGTATCATTTAAAAATAAAAAAAATTACTATCGAGTTTAGTCTAAAACTTATGATTGTAATGCATAGATTTTTAAGTTATGATTTATAAAAAAAACTTTTTATATATAAATTTTCAATTTTCAATTTATTTTATGATTTATCGAAGAAAGATATGATTTATTTTCTAAGTTGAGATATATATATATATTTTTTTAAAATGATTTTTCAAGCTTAGTTTATTTCTCCAACAAATCAGATCCAACCAGATCATAGAAATAAGTGGAGTTGAATATTCTAATTTTTTTTTATAAAAAAAAAAGGCAAGAGAGAGAGAAGTAAAATCCAACTCCAATAACACCTAATAATATTAATATTGTCTCCTAATATCAACTGATCTCATCAACAAAAATTAAAACTTGCAGGGAATTCACTGTAATTATTTTTACTGTTCACTCTCTTACAATTTATAATGAATTGTAATAGTGTATTTTTCAACATTTTTATTTTGATCCTCAAGTGTTTTTCCCACAATTCAGCCATTTGAAACCCAAATCAGCATTTAATTGCTTCTTTTTTCTTTGTTTTTTTTAAGTAAGGAGTGTTGAATCGAAAAAAATATAGGTAATATAAGTGACAGCTTTGAAATTTGTTTGAAAATTCATCTTCCATCTTTTTTATCTATTAGATTACCGGTCCTTATAATTTTAAAAAAATACATTTTAATACCAAACTTTATTTTCTTCTTCTTTTTTTAGTGGAAGAAAGAAGGGGTCATTGTATTCTGATTTAGAGAGAGAAAGTTGTTAATGAGAAAGATTTTGGCCACTAAAACAGTCCATTTTTATATCAAAAAGTTTCATGTGATGAGGGGGGTTACAATTAGGTGTGTTGTTTTTATCTTGTAAACACTTAAAACACATATCTGAGCTCGAGAAGATTTTTGGTTTCGAGTTGATTTTAGACTTTAGGAAGGTTTTTTTTTTTTTGTATTTTAGGAGGTCATAGATTGGTTTAACAAGATTTATAAGGTATTTCTTAGGTGTTTTGGGTAAAAATAAATGGGTTCAAATTTGGTTTTTAGGTAAAAAAAAAACCTTTATTTTTCCGGCCACACCAGTTGTTAGATTCTAGAATTTCCAGACAATACGTCGTCTATTTTTTTTTACCATGCAACTGGGTGGATAACATGTTGTCCACCTCGTTAAACTTAAAAAAATTAAAGGCCCATGCACAGGTTTTTTCTTGATTGGGCCAAGTGCTAGGCCTGGTAGCACCTTGCCTCATTGTTTTTTTTTTTTTTCATTTTTTTTATATTAATGGATTTTTTATGTTTTTTTTTTAAATTTATATTTTACTTAATATTCCTTCTATGTGATTTGTTTTTTGGGTTTTTTAGCCTTTGTTGAATAACTATTATTTTTAATTATATTAAGTGTGTTTAATTTTTGCATGGATTAAATATTTATTCTTTATAGTATTTTTAATATGTGCAACCTTTCATAGTATCATTTTCTTTTTATTTTATTCAATAAATTTTATGTGTGTGTTAACCTCTATTACAAATTGATTTTCATAAACAAATTTATTAAACATAACCAGATAAATGACTCGTGTTACAATATTAAATATCCTGATATACAATGGTGTCTTGATTTTTCTAATTATATTTTTATTTATCATTAATTACTTTTTTTCCCATTTATTTACACAAATAGTTCATGATTTATTTAATTGGATGCATGTATAAGTTTTTTAATTAACATTTATGATTTTTTTAATCTAAAAAAACACATTGAAAAATTTTACCTGTTCATTTTTTTTTTCTTGTATAAATGTTTTCAATTTAATCTTTATTTTTATGATTTTTTTTTATTTTTTTAACTTTTTTATAATTTTTTTATTGTTTTTAATTTTATCTTCAATCCTCCCTCCTAGTTGATAATGTATTACTTTTTTTTTTCCTCATTGATAAGTTTTTTTCATATATATATATATATATATATATATATATAATACTAGCTTTAACTACGTTAAATATCTTAATGAAAAAATAATACAAACACTAACCTAGTTCTATCACTATTTCTATAGCTTTTTGTCAAACAAAAGATACCAGCAACTGTTCAGGTGTGCTTTTCCATCAATCAATTCATAACCAATTAGTTACCAAAAACAAAGAACAAAAATTAATGCAGAGAATAACACTGCAAGCATCTCGAAAAATTGACAGTAAGCAGATTGGCATTATTACAAGGCACAAGAACAAAATCATTGTGCAGTTAAATTAGTAGTGTTATTACAAGGGCATTTGACCTGCAAGTCCGTGAAATATTAAATATATTACACATTCTAGCTTATCATTGTCTATACCATATTGAAACCAGGGCTGGGTCACTCGACTCAAGACCTGAGTCACAGATCAGAAAGTTAATCTAGGTTATGGGTTGGCAAATCAACCGAACAGCCGGGCCAGGTCTCAGAACTAATGGTCTATGCTCAATGATACAAAGTTACAAATAATGCAATAATCACATTGTTAATGCACCAAGCCAATCAGCACAGGGATTGAATAACTCCGGCAATAGAACTTGCTTATGATGCCTTGGTCACCCTGCTTAATGTAAGTCAACTGGCTCAACAACTCGAGATCTTCGCCTCTTCTTACCTTCAGGTGTGCACCTTGTGTTACCATTCTTGCCCAGCTTCGGACCTCCTTTTCTTATTGGTGATTTAACTCTCTTTTTTGACAGTTGAAATTGTCTTCCTTCCTGTTCTTTTTTATGACCAAGGAGCCGGACGTGGAAAGGATTGACGGCCGTGTAACAGAATGACTCGGTATTAGCTTGACTCCTATCAAAATCAACTTCTCCATTGTTGACCTGAAATTGGAGAAATCATGGTGATTCTTTTAGCAGTTGAAAGCAATGCATATCTATTTCACTCCAAATGACCCCAATATTACTGATTGTATCCAACACACAAACTTCATACGTAATAACAGAAATTTACAGTATCATTAAGAAAAATGATTTAGAGCTAGTAGCCTACACATCGCAAGTTTGAGGCCTGAGAGCAGTTGCTTTAGATATTTAAGGGTACGGGCCACTTATTTTAGAAGCTGTTCTATTTTAAGGTACTGACTACTGAGTATGCTTCCTAGATTGAAATAGTGAAAGAGAACTACCAGCTGAAGAAGTGTGGAGAAGGTTCGAGCCACATCATGTTTTTCCTGGCCCTTCACAACATCTGTAAAGGCCATGACATATTTTTGACTGTCTGTTTCAAGAGAGAGTTTGTCAACAATCCTTTCACCATAGGCATGAATGTCAAATGGCGGATGTGAGTCCTATTAGAAACAAAATTCACCTTCAAGTCAAAGCCAGTAAAAAGATTTGAGCAACTAAAGAGCAGCAAAAAAAATTGAGGTGAAAGTTACTTGTTCTTCCAAGTTTTGCTCAATTTTCAGTTTCCATGAAGAAACCCGAGCAGCCAGTTCAGTTTGCTTCTCAGTTTCAGCTATATTGGCGAGCAGAGCATCCTACATATGAAAGGTGGGTAAGCTACAACATACTCTGGCAATAATTGGGCAAAAGATTATATCTGAGAGAACACAATCAATTCCAAAATTTTAGGGACCAGGTTGATCTCGTAATTCAACTCCTACAATCTCTAAAATCATTGCTTTCAAAAACTACGCTTGCATTTCCTGAGAATTTTAAACCTAAAGAGAAACCAGCAAAGTGCACAAATCTACATTGATGAAAGCTAAGTTTCGGAAATTGACACAACTACATGCAGAGGATTGAGTATGTGTAAAAGACCTGCAAAGAGAGCAGAACTTATTCATCTTGCTTTTCAAGACAAAAATCAGGAATTTGTGGAAGGAATACATATGATAAAACAAACTTTACAGACTACTTTTGTAAAAAGAGTGCATGTTCCACAAATATTTGGTGGCAAGTCACGGAAGAATTTTGGACAGGTAGAGAAGTCAAATACTTTACCCAGCACAGAAATTTCACCCAAGCTACCTGAAACAAATACATGAATATGTGTGCATGTACTATTGCCATGAACTAGGTTAGATTTAGTCAAAAAGTGATAGAAATGCAAGCTTACAAGGTGAGAGCGACATAGATCTTCCAGGCTTGCTTGAGATCTTTGATCTCCATGTCCAAAATCTTTATAGGTGTCGAAGTGAGTCCCACCATCATCATGCTGTGTAAATCAGTCAGTAAGCAACCTCATAGTTCCTTCTATACTATTGCAAATACAAACTAGAACAAAAACACAAGCCTGCCAACCTTTTCATGTAGAGGGGGGGATGAATCTTCATTCATGCATTCTGAAATCTCTTCATCAGGCTGCCCGAAATCAGGGATCCCAGTGTCATATGCATTGTCTTCATTGTCATTCCCAGAGTTACCAGTAGTATCAGGAATATTATGTCCTTCATTAGTAAGAGATTGCCTCAGCTGCAATTGTAACATCAGGTATGATATGACAATCACAAGAAATTAACATAAAGACATTATCAGAAAAACCAATACCTTTTCATATAATGTAGGAGATTGTGTGTTCCCATGGTTTCCAATTTTGTTTTGCTGTGTTTCCCATATTTTGGCAAGCTCTGGACTAATAGTACCATGCATCCTTGCAAGTGGAAACAGAGCAGTTATAGAGGTCTTCTCAGCAGATTTTAGCCCATTCCTTCTGAAATCTTTTACTGCTTGTTAAGGGAAATCCAATATGAGTGTGAAGTAGGCATATAACATACTACAGGGAAAACAGAGGGGAAAAAAACACACACACAAATTCAACCACCTTTCTTAAAAGGTTTCACTTTTAAGTTCCCAGGTTCATGGGGGTTCAAAGGCTTCCAAGGATCATCATTGTCATCTGAATCTTCTGCATTCTCAGGATCTGAATATCTGTCTTCCATTTCAAATCCAGGATTCTCATCAAAATTATCATAGACAGGAGGGTCAGGCCTGATCTTACAATCATTAACTCCAAAACTGCAACCAGCAACAGGGGATGGCATAGGATTGGCATCCCGATTCTTTCCAAGAGAAGGCTTGTTAGCAGTTCCTCCAGAACGCCTTGTTGGGGACTGAAAGGTCTTACGTATTGAGCTGCCCCTGTAAGGACCATTTTGTGCCCTTCCAGTATCATCTGCTTTCAAAAAATCGTTTATGGCTAGGGCATCACATGGGTCTAAGAGAATAAAATCTTGGTAAAGATCATTGGTGGCTAACTGCAACCATGTAGGGGGGGGAAAAAACAAGTGATTTAGATTGGGTCGGAAGCATAAAGCTCAGTATACTATAAAGTGGAAGTACATGTAATACCAGATATGACTCTAATTCCCCACCATCACCACTGCTATCTAAGCAATCACCTTCAAGAACAACAAGATTTGCTGGTGGTTTCACAAAGTGATAGAAAGAAGCATCTTTGCTGGTTGAAGCATCTAAGCAATTCCTTGCATCCACTGAAGTATAATGATTTTTTTTTAGCCATGAGTTACATCGTAACTGCATCAAATAGAGGGCAGATTTAAGCATACCTGGGACATCATCTGAGACCCAAAATTGATCATTTTCTTCATCAGAAACTGCACGGGAACCACTTTGTTCAGTCTGGACAGATGTGCCCTCTGATTGCTCCTGCTGCCTGTTTCAAAAATTTATAAAACCAATTTAAAAATCATTTCCATGGGATGGTACCACTGATCGTTTGGACTTCAAAACTACACATTTAAGCCTTAAATGGCTTTCCTGTGAGAATATAAATTTTTATTTGTGGTGTCTCTTTATTCTTCATGACATCGACGTTGTTTGTAATCCCTAGTTGAATTTTAGCGGGTTGGTCTGATGTGAGAAGTTATGGGAAAGAGTATAATGATGAGCCTTTAATTTTTGATTTTCTAATAATCCGTGTTCCACAACAATTAATACTTTTCCTGGAAAAACAAGCAGGGTTTTGTACTTGACTGTTCCAAATTCATTTATAAAACTCATAATCAATGAGTTAAACTGCCTATTGACAACTAACAGAATCCACGGTACAGCCTAGAAATTCTTGATCAAAATATAGCAACATATAACTGCACTTAAATATCCCAGCTCGACTAGAAGGTGACAATTGAATACATTTCTTGTCCTCTCTCTCAACCAGTAGCCATATTCTCTATCTCTAATTCAAGCAGTGGAAAAACTCTCAAAAAGGACAATTGAATGTCACAACTATGCGTATCATCATACACAAATTCTCAAGATTCTTAAAACTTCTAAGAGCAATCAATCATCGCAAAACATTTGCTTATCCTTATAAATGTAAGTTTGAACAAAACCACCACACTTTCCATTTGAACTGTAATTAAATTTAAACCAAATGACAATCATCTTAAAAACCCAGAAACAAAGTAACTTACAGACATAAATTCTTAAAAGAAATACATTTCGCATTGAAAAGGAACTTGGGAAGCGATCAAAACCCAACAAAATAGGTAAAAAAAAGAGAGTACCTTTTCTGAGATAGGAAGTCCAAAGCATGCAAAACCAAGTTGTATAAATACTCAACCTTCCTGCTATAAACTTGAACTGAACCTTGAAGCAATAAAGCAGCTACATTTTGCCACAAAAACAAAAACCCATTAAATCGCTCAACAACAGAACCCTAAAACCACAATTAATTCAAATAAAGCCCAAACCTTTGAACAATAAAGCAACTACATTCTTCAAAAAAAAAAAAACTACAATTTTTTTTTTCCAATAAAACCCTAACCTTCAGCGAAATTGATGTTACTATCCTCTTCGTTTCCAGCAATTTCACCAGAACAAATCTTTAACAAATAATCTTCAAGCTTTTTTGATAGATCGACTTCCCAATTGGCTTCTAAATCACGCTCTGCTTGTACTGTGTGGTACTTGCTTGCTTCTTCTTTGTTGTTATTAATCATTTTTTTGAATAATACTTGAACATTTCATTTGAGGGGCTTTCTAGGAAACCCAGGAGTTGGGAAATTTGTGGGTGTTTGGTTGCCTGGAAAATTAGAGAGAGAGCGTGAAAAAATCAAAGAGTATGAGATTTGGCCATTTGAGAGTTCAAAATTTTCGATGACTTTGTTTCCCGCTGCTCTTTGTTTCTGATTTTGGTTTCTTTTTATTTTGAGTTGTCTTTATTGAAGATTCGGAATCTCGGATATTCGGCTGGTTCGATTGTTATATTTACTAGCCAATTTCTATTCCATTTTCAATTGAACCGGCCCCCTTTAGTTTTACCAAGTTAGGGTTTATGAATCTTCTACACTTGTAGTTGTGATCACCGTCGTTAAGCCTAACCTGACTTGTTGGCTCACTATTTAGCCGAAATTAGATTTTGGAGTTGTTTGAAAGTATTATTTTTTTAAATATATTTTATTAAAAATATATATTAAAATAATATTTTTTTATTTTTCAAATTTATTTTTTACATCATCATATTAAAATAATATAAAAATATAACAAAATTAATTTTAAATAAAAATAAATAAATTTTAGTCAATTTTTTATTAAGCTGCAATCTCAAATTGGAGCTTTAAATTATACTAGATAAAAATTGTTTCGTTAGACTCGATTAAGATAGTGGGTCAACCCAATTAATTCTTTCAAAACCTAATTTAATTTTTTTTTTTTTTAAATTTAAAATAATATTATTTTTATTTTTTATTAAAAAAACTTGAAATAATATTAATTCAACTCAAACTCAAATTAACGTACAACTCAAAATCTTGTATCATGTATCTTTTTAGATTTAATAATATTTTTTGTGACTGCTTGCTGTTTATTTACAGAACTCAACTTAGGCTATGTTTGTTTCTTGGAAAGTGGTTTTTAGAAAATCACTTTTCAAACTTTTTTGTATTTGTTTATTATTAGAAAAGTTAGTCAACGGAAAACACTTTTCAATAAAAAAAAAATTTAGCTTAGTTTTCAGGAAAGTGTTTTCTTGAAAAATTTAGACGGAAAACACTTTCCGAAAATTGTGAAAAATTTAGAAATATCATATTATTTGCTGATTATATCAAATTTGATCCTCAAACTTTTGATTACAATATATATTTTATTTTGAATATTTATTTTTTAATTTCATATCTTAAAATTTAATTTTTATATAACTTTGGTCCTTATTTTTATAATAGTTATTTTCTTTTTCCTTATCATTTTTTTATTGAAATTTTTTTATCTATCAAATTTGGTCCTCATTCTTTTGATTGTTACTTATTTTATTTGAAATAATTTATGAAATGTTAATTATTATTATTTTAATTTCTTTATCTTTTTTTTTTAAATTTGATCTTTATTATTTTGATTATTATTTATTTTATTTGAGATAATTTATGAAATTATTTTTTTTCAATTTCATTCTCATTCAACTTTTTAATTTGTAAGATTTATTCCTCATTATTTTAATAAACTTGAGAAAAATAAAACATTAATAAGTTATTTTCCAGCTTATTTTCCATGATATAACCCAAAAATGAAAAATATTTTCCAACTTATTTTTCATTACACTATCAAACATCGAAAAATAATTCACTTTCCTGGAATTCACTTTTCAAAGAAAAACTACTTTCCAGCAAACAAACGGGGCTTTATTAAACAAAGAAAAAAGTATGGCAATTAAGGTGTTTTAAAATTTTATAAATTATGATAAAATATTTGATTTTAATAATGATATAAACGCTTTAGAAAAGGTGAAAAAAAATTGATGTTCTTTTACATGTTTTTTTTTAATTGTTTTTGATATCTATGTATTAATTAAAATTATTTAAAAATATAAGAAACATGAAATGAAAATATATTTTTTAATTTAAACGCATTTTAAAAAGCATTTTCAAATACTGTACAAATATATTATCAAACATAGTTACTAAAACTTTACAAATAAGACGAACCATGAGAAAATTGGATTAAAGTAATTAAAAACAAAGCAAAAAATTAAAATAAAAGAAAATAAAATAAAGCAGTATAATATTGCACATTATTTTACAAGGCAAGAAAACTACTGTGTTTATTATTAGGAAAATTCTCATGAATGTGAAGCAAATTTCCTACATAATATTATTGAAATTGCATCAACTTCTTTCGACATCGACTAAGTATGGGCCGGAGCCAGGCACCTATAAACCAATGCTATACATATAAGACGGAGATGGAGTTTGCTGAAGTAAAATTTCCTCTGATATTATGGCTGCCCCATGTCAATTACAGACTTGAGAAGCAAATTGATTTTGACGTTTTTCATTATTTTTCAGAATAAACAAGAAGTAAAGGCAACGTATACATATACTGTAGAGTTGAATGCAGATATTTGAAGGACCAAATCATAGCGAGAGTCTGTTGATTTTCTCATTCTACGCACTGATCATGCCAGCAGTGTAAGGCACGCCGGTTTGCGGGATCCATTCATCACCCTGAAGGAATTTTGCAGCAGTGTAGCCATCAGCTGCCTCTGGTGTAAGCTTTTTGATGCCAGCCCATTTTACTCTGTCGGTCTCCACCGCACCTTCTCCCTTGTTGCCGTACTCGGAGTAGAATAGTGTATTCAGGCCAAAATTACCCATCCATGGCAACCACCCTTCAGGAGCAATCAAATCATCGATGTGAGATTGCATGACGATAGTCCTGGACAGCTCCCTCCATGGCCGCCCAAGATAGGCCTTGTTCTGCAACCTGACGGGAAAGTATTGAGGGTCTGCTGTGATCGTGCAGTTCTGGATGACGAAGCCGGTGGGCTCACGCGTCTCGTTCCTTCCTTGAGCTGTGACGATGCACTGTTGGTTTTCCAGTGGCTTCCTGACGACCAGTTTGCAGTTTTGGAAGAGAGCAATAGCATCGCCAAAGATGAAGTCAATTGTGCCTGTGATGGTGCAGTCACGGTAGAATTGACGCTTGGTGTGGGCATAGAGGGTGTCTTGGTAGCCATCTATCTGGCAATTGTAGAAGACAGACATGTCAGCTTGGACTCGGAGTGCCACGGCTTGGTGTCCTATTGCTCCGGCGGAGTTCTCAAATCCAATGTCCTTGGCCATGAAGTGATCTCCAGATATTGCTGTATGGTTACAAATGACAAGGCATTATTAGTTAGAGAATAAACTTCCAGACATTAAAGCTCCTTTCTATGGCGGCTCTCGAGGCAAGGATAGCAATACTTACTGACTGTCGCGGTCTTGAAAGTTTGGACTCCATTAGCAAAGTTGAGATTTCCGGTGATCTTGGTCTTTGTAGGGCCATCACCAATCATCAGAACATGGGTATGGCTCCTTGCGAGGCTCACGTGCTCCTTGTAAACTCCTTCCTTGATGTATACCACAAAGGTTTCGTTGTTTTTCTTGGGGATTTTCTCGATGGCCTCGGCAATTGTTTTATACTGACCGCTTCCATCCTGAGCCACAATCGCATCGGCCTTGATTGTTGCAGGAGTCTCTCTGAGGAGTAGCATCCTTTTTCCACCATTGATCCACGGAGGAAATTCATCATCAGCTTCTAGGAGTCTGCGGCTCGTCAGTCCCGGAATGTTCAAATCCTTGAGGATGGAGGTGACGCCATCAACCATGGCTAGGCCATTGCTGGTGAGCTGACTAGAAGCCATCAAAAGCTCCTTCATTTTCTCACCAGCTGAACCTGTTGTGTTCTCAAACCCGTCCAAACAAGTCCGTTGATACGTGATGGTAGCGCTCAGCCAGACTTTAAGGTTATTTACATACTCGTCGAACTGGCTAGCCTGGAATGACTCTATAAGATCGAAAGAATGCTCGAGTTCAGCAATAGCATCGTCCATCAGTTCACGGCAATTATCAAGAGCCTGGCTAGCCATCGGATCCTTGGCCAATTCTTTCAATGTGGTGGATCTATTGATGGCATTTTGGAGAGCTTCAATGGTAACCTTGAAACCAGCCTGGACAAGCTTCGAAGGATCGGTTGTGTTTCCCGCAGCTTTTGAGAGGCTTTCTTCACAAGTTTCTCTGTAATCTGTGGGTTGGCAAATAGCTTTGATAGATTTAGATGTTGTCGATATCTGCCCCTTAGGAGAGCTTTCTGGCTTCGAATCTCCTTGGCTGCCACCGATTCCAACAGCCACGGCAACCACCATGGCCACCAGGATTATAGATGACACGCCAATAATAGCAAACTTCTTCTTCCCGGCGTTGGAACCATCATTACTCGATGCCATCTTCTTCAATGAAGTTATTAATGTCCTGAGCACAAAACTAAGACACTGAATATTATAGATCCAAGGTAGGCCTATATATATATATATATATATATACATATACCTATATTTCACTGCTGCTATCTACCATGAAAACAGAGGTTCCAGGGCTTCTTAGGCCCTAAAAAATGTGAGACACCCCTTTAGACGAGGAGGAGCGAGGGAGGGAAGGCAAAAATAGGGATGTTCAAAATCCTGTTGCCTTGGGAAACGTGAGGTGTGAGAGGCACCCGCCAAAAATGAGGCAAAACTATTTTGTTAATACAAATTAACGGGTGGCTAATCTCTTCCTCTCCTTCATTCATCACCATAATTATTAAAGTATCGACCCGATTCAAGGTAAAACTTGCACCTTTGTTAACAGTAACATGGTTTTTTTTATTTAATATTGTTATGATTAAAATGGAAGAAATTTTGGAGGTACATGTAATTCTAATGTTCTGTATTCAGAGTATGTTTATTTTTGTATTTTAATAAAAATTATTTTTTTTATTTTTTATTTCAAATTAATTATTTTGTATTTTTAAATTGTTTTAATATATTAATATTAAAATAATTTTTTAAAAATAAAAAATATATTACTTTAATGCATTTCAAAACAAAAAATATTTTAAAAAATAAATATTTAAACATTTTTTTTTAATACGAAAAGAAGCTAAACAAGAATGACAAAAAAAGCTCTTTTCATTTTGGACGTAGCTTTTCCTTCAACAATGTCTATTTTTCTTATTTTGATAATCAAACTTTTTTTATTTGTTATTTCATCATGTTGGTATTATTTTATGTATTGAAATTTGTTTTTTTATGCTATTATATTTGTAAAGTGTCTAGAAATATCTTGTCATTAAATTAATATTACAAAATTGAAGTTCTAGGTTATAATTAAAAATGAAATTTCAGGAACAGGATAAAAATTAACAAAAAAAAACAGAAATCCTTTTATTTTCACTTTTAAATAGGTACAAAAAACTAGTTGCAAAAACAATATGATCAGAGGAGGTAGAAAAGGTTCAAATGGCAACATTTCAGCCAAAAAAAAAAAAAATCTTAGTCTTAATAAATTCTTCTTAAGAATAAAATTTCAGCTAAAATGGTTTTCTTCAAGCATATTGAAAAAAATAAACTAGGCTCCTTAAAATGTTTTATGATTCAGTTTGATTAATTATATAGGGTCTTAAATTGATTATATAGTATTTAAGGATAAAAAACATATATTTGATGTATTTCAAGGTAAAAATATGTTAAAATTTGAGATTTTAAGATCCAAAATTTAGAATATCAAAATTTTGGTCGCCTTCAATAATTAAAAATGAACTAATGAAAGACATTGTCTCCCTAAATTGATAACATACTATTTATTTTAATTATACAAAGCTTTAGCAAACAACATGTTATCTATTATTTTTAAAAATTATATATTTATAGCTTTCTTGGGTTAGATGCACCTAGATTTTTCCTTTTAACCAAGTGATTAGGCTTACCTTTCTTTCTTTCTTTCTTTCTTTTTTTTTTTTCTGATTTTTTAAAATTTATTTTTCATTACTACCCCCCTCTCTTTTTTTTAGATTGTTAGGTTTAACTTTTTTATAAACAGTAATTGATATTTTTAATTGTTTATTTAATACCTCAAATTAAGAAATTGTTATAATTTACCTTTAAATTATTTTTAATTAAATCTTAGATTAATTGCATTTAGAGTAATGAAAATCATAAGTAGTTAGTGACTACTTTGAACCTTCAAGATAAATAAATAAAACCTATAAAATAAAAAGAACCATCTCAACACAATAGCTTAAGCTGTTAGGTGAGGCTTCAAGATATGATTTATATTATTCTCTAACACACCCCCTCAAGTGAAAGCCCTTTGGGCTTGAAACTTGCACAGACACAAATTACCTTGTGCTTAATTTTATCAAATAAATGGGGATGGTGAGATTCGAACTCGTGACCGCTTGGTCATTAAAGCTCTGATACCATGTCAAGAACCATCTCAACCCAATAGCTTAAGCTGTTAGGTGAGGCCCCAAGATATGATTTATATTATTCTCTAACAAACCAATGCAAAATACACGTACATTACATTTATTTTTTACTTCTTACTTGGAAGTTAAACTTCACATTTTAGTTATTGATTGGCATTAACAGTTTTTTATGATTTATTTATTTTTAAGTTAGTTTTATTAATCACATATATACATGTTCTTTTCATTCTTCAAATAATTTTTTTTTATAATGTTAAAAAACATATATATAACGTAGACGTTTTCTTCTCCTGTGTGAAAAATAACTTGAAATACTAACCCTCATGCTACACTATGACTAGTACACTACTATACAGGAGGAGTACAATGACTTGCCAACATACATACTCATCGTTTTGAAATCCGGCCTGCTAGGTTGATCAAAGACCTGGCTGATCTAGAGTTGAAACCGGATCAAGTTAAAAATAAAACAGGAAAAAAAAAATCTGGTGTGACCTGGCTAACCCGGTGGATTGACCCGGTCAAAAACCAAGTTACAACTCATTGATTTTTTTTTTTACTAAAATAATATAATTTTAATTTTTATTAGAAAAAAAAAACCGGAGTGACCAGATTAATGTCTAAAAACTATCACACACCCATTACAAACACAAAACTTAAGATTTTTGTTTTTCTTTCTTATCTAAATTGTGGATTGAAGGTGGCTTTGGAACCTAGTTAAAGCTGGCGGGAGAAGGAACTAGAATATGAGGGTTTTTAACGTGAATGAAATCAATATAAGAAAGATAGCAAGTGAAAGAATACGAAATTTGGATATAAAAGGTTTTCATATAAAAACTTTGTTTTAAAATTTTATTATTAGAGTTCTTTTTTAAGTAGTCTACTGAAATTCAAGTTAAACAACTTTTTTTTATACTAATTATAGGTTTACCTTACAGAGATAAAAAAAAAAAAGTCATAACAAGTAATCATGGGGTTATTATAGGAATTTCTAAATTAAAAGTGTTTATTTTTACGGTTCAGATTACATTTAAAAGAGTTTCATTTAAAAGAGTTTCATTTAAAAAATATTAAATTGATGTTTTTTATGTACTTTTTAATAATTTTAAAGTATTGATATAAAAAATAAAAAAAATCATTTTGATATATTTTTAATTGAAAAACACTCTGCATCACGTTACGAAACACATATTAGATGGAAAAAATAAAATTATCGAGCACAATATTTGATTTCCTAAACTAAATAGAAAAAAAATAAAGAAAAATATTTTTTAAAACTAAATAAAAATAAAAATAACTAAAAAAACAAATATTTTTTTTCTTCTAAAAATCTTTTAATATTAGTCTCCCTTGCTGGATACAATTCATTCTTGAGTTTAAATTGCTCTTGCATTAATAATGTGGATGTCCAATTAAAAGTTATTAGCCCTTTATATTCTTAACTTTTCTGTTAGAAATATCATACCCGCAATCAACATAGCAATCCAAATGATGTGTAGCAACTCTTGTAGTAATATTCTCAAACAACCACAAACCTAGCATACACCTTTGATATCATTTCCAATAAGATGTGTGATGATTTCTCTATGAAGAGAAGTTTTAGACATATGCTTCACAATTTCTATTTAAAGTTCAAGAATATCAACTTTGATCTCATTAATTTTACAATTTTCTACAAACATGCGAGGCATATCCTTACAGTAATATTCTCAAACTCTAATTCAACCACAAACCTAGCATACACATTCTTTTATATCATTACCAATAAGATATGTGATGATTTCTCTATAAAGAGAAGTTTTAGACATATGCTTCATAATTTTTATTTAAAGTTCAAGAATATTGACTTTAACCTCATTAATTTTAAAATTCTCCACAAACATGCGAGACGTATATCCTTTGCTATATATTTCATAAAAAATCACTTTTAAAACAATATCTAATTTCGTTTCCTTTTTATTAATGATTACGTTATTTTAGTATTGGTTATTTTAGTATTGGTGATGGTGGTGTTGTTGAACTGGCATAACATTAATATTTTTTTGCAAACTCAGGGTCATTACAAATCTTCATCATTCTCATTAGTTTCAATATAATTCTTTTAATGCTGAAATCTCTAAGAGATCCCAAACAAAAGCGTGTCTTCTCTTTTCATACCTCTAAAACAAGTTTTTAAAATTAGTTATGAATACGTGATCACTCTCTTTACAATCCTTTATTTTTCTCTTTTTCATCTCTGGTAATCGAGATGAAGCATACCAGTATGATAAACACCAAAACTGCAAAATAAAATTCACAGAAACATTGATGCAGTTCATATCAGAATAAATAAAGAACTCATTGTATCGATACATTATTGTGATGAAATTTCGTCCAAGTCTTCTCATACTTCCCACACAGTTTTTCGTTATTGCTCTTTGTTTTCCTTTATTTGTTTTTTAAAGCTTAGCTCTCCGTAATTCTAACTTGGCAATGGTACCCAAGTGAACTTCATCAGGGCCATCTGCAATTCTCAATGTTCTTGAAGTTGCCCAAAGATGGGCCAAAACTGTGTCGGATGATACGCCAGCTGCACCATGAACTTGCATTGCCGTGTCAAGAACCATGAGTGCCATATTTGGAGCTGCTACCTGCTCCACATTATGTCAAACCATTTTACTCTATTTATGTTATGGATGTTTGATGTAAAGAGAACGATACCATGATGCACTTCAAATTGAAGAGCGATAATTACCTTGGCCATAGCAATGGTACCACGGGCTTTTTTGTTTCCAAGCCGATCAAGCTGATCAGCTGCCTCAAGAACCAATAGTCTAGTCTTCTCAAGCTCTATTCGACACTGCATGAAACAGTAAATTACACACGGATGGTGGTCCCTTTCTTTAGATTGAACGACCGGTTTCTCATTTTCTTCAAGTGACTCGGAAGTTACTGTTTTCCTTGCAAAAAATGGTATCTGACAAAAAAGTATATGAAAAAAAACTACCTTAGCAACATCTGAACGAAAAGAACCATGCTCTGCAATTAATTTTCCAAATGCTTTTCTGCTGAGAGCTCTTTGAACCATCATCTGCATGCCACGCTCAGAAGCACCTATCAATCTCATGCAGTGGTGCAATCTTCCAGGGCCCAGTCTACCCTGCAAGAAATTCAGGACATACTATTACTGACATAGCAAAACCTCGGTGTCTGCAATGTGTTCACACACTGTTTTCTGCACAGATCTTGTCCTCACAAAGAGGTCTACACAAGCATGTCTCATAGTTTGTGTCTACTATGGAAGTGGTAGAAAAACTAAAAAGTAGGTAAAACTTTTGAATCCTGAGCTTATGTCTGTGAAAGCTGACTATTCAAAGTTTAAATCATAAGCACCTTGCAAATTGATTGAACCTTTACAATTACGCCAAATCAGAAAATCAACCAGTACAAAATTCATGTAATCCATTCAGCTACTTCGGAGCGTGCACCAACTTTACCTGTGCAATCTCAAATCCACGCCCTTCTCCCAGTAGAATGTTCTTTGCAGGAACACGAACATTGTCGAATACAACTTCAGCATGGCCATGAGGCGCATCGTCGAAGCCAAAGACCATGAGTGGCCTTTTTATGTGTACACCTGGAGTCTGAATGTCGACTAATATCATAGACTGCTGCTTGTGATTAGCAGCAGTGAAGTCTGTTTTTCCCTGCGCATAATTCCACACATTATTGAACAAAATGAACAACTGATTTAACTATCCCTGAACTTGATTATCAGAACTAACCATGACTATAAGAACTTTACACCTTGGATCCATTGCGCCACTCGTCCACCATTTCCTACCATTAATGATGTATGAATCCCCTTCTCTGTTCAAGGAAAGCAAATTCAATTACAGTGATAGATAACTAAAGCTGAAACTCAAAATTATCTGCATACATCACATATCAGTCCTAATGATTAACCTTGCACCAAACTTTAAACTTTTGTGCCTATCTACTTTGATTTAAATGGGATCCCCTTTTCAATATATGCTACCTTTTAATGGAACACTCAATATTTGTTGCATCAGATGATGCAACTTGTGGTTCTGTCATTGCAAATCCAGAGCGGATCTTTCCCTGAAGCAATGGAACTAGCCATTCGAGTAGCTGTTCTTTATTACCATAGCGCAACAATACCTGAAGAAAGAAGTACGGATGCTTAAAACAAGCATGCAGAATTACATTAAATAATTAACGCAACAAGCACACATCCAGTTGTTAATATCTTGAATAGAAGGGAAACAATGGAAACAAGAAGAGGAAGCTTTCTTGATAGTTATCCCTGCATGCAAGTCCTATTAATTATCTCACCAAATATATGTTTCTATTGGTTACTATTCTTTTGATTTAATGCAAGTTTTAAAAGATTTTCAGATACACATTCTTTCACTTACTACTAACTTGATGAGATTCAAGCCATGCCACTCAAAATACTCCTAACTCTCTTCATATGTTTTTGTTTACATAGATCTGATTACATTCCCCAGTTTTAGTGTTGGAGAGAATATCCCAGAATTACTCATAGAAGCTGAGAATACATGCGTTCAAAGATGGAAGGGAAAAACATGTGGTAGTCCGTAGTCACATTAATAAATTGTTCCCAGACTCGATAAAATCTGAAACTAAAATTTACCTCCATATTTCCAGTGTCCGGCGCACCACAATTGAACACCTGCGGCGCCCAAACAGAACGACCCATGATCTCACAAAGGTATCCATATTCAAGGTTTGAGAGGCCCGCACCAAGGAACTGATCATGCTCACCATTAGAAACCATGCGACTACTTTCATCAAATAGTAATTTTTTAGCTCTTTCAGCACTATCAAACTGCAAAAAAGCACACGAGTTTGCAAGAATTTCATGATTCCTATCAGAGTCTCTTACACGAGTTAAAAACAGTAACAGGACTACATATAGAGAAACAAGGAGCTCAGAAAGGCAGAAGCAGAAATACAGGTATCCATAAGTTCCACAATCCTTCTTTCTTAGCCAGCTCCTTTAAACTCTCTTCCTCCGGGTGCACTGTCCATCGTGAAGAAGACTGAGCAAGTTTATAGAACTCATTTTCCATGGGGTAAATGTGATCTTCCATAAACTTGATTAACTTGTTTCTCAACTTTAGGACCTTTACACTAGGAACAAACCTCCCACTTTCATTCCCTCCATCAAATTGTTTCATGTAATCTCGAGCAATTGGATCTGGGTAGTTAAGAGAATAGCCACATAAACAATAGTCTTGAGTAAAGAACGAAAGAAATCAAAATGAATGGAATGCTAATGTTGTGTCTGAAAACCCATGATGATATCAATTAAACTACCATGCGCATACCCTTAATCTACCTGGTGGTTAATCAATTATTGTGATGGATTAAGGTTGAATTATGCATCCCATAGAAGAATAATGTTCCTAAAAATAACTGTAATGTGTAAAATAACAAAATCTCTGGACCAAAGAAAAAAAAAGTTGAGTCTACCAGGAGGAGGGTGGTTTGGAAGCACAGATTTTCTTGCAATGTACGCCCATGCAGAGTCTACAAGATCATTAGCTTGCTTTCCTGCATTTTGAGCACGTTCACCTCCCGAGGCATTGCCCTGCAATGTCACGAGGACAAAACACAATGTTAATTTATCGACCTTCCACTGATAGAGCTTTTACCACAAGCTTCACACTAAAATATCAAGTTTTATCTTTGAACACTACCATAAGCCAACGACTGTATATCCCTGCAAGGATTGCTGCCCCACGAAACATAGCCAAGGAAATATAGAACTTCCACACAGCAGCAGGCCATGGTTTTCCCTAAATTGCAACATTTTCAGATAAAAATCTATAAAATATCTATCTACCATGAGCATTTACAAAACAAGCAAAGAGCAAGCAGTGAGTAGCTTCATAGTTGCATGAGTGTAAAACATGCCAGAATCAACAGTAACAAGCATTCATGTCATTCATTGATACAGAAACATTCAAAACATACACGTCAATTTCTCCTACTTCTAAGCACTAAAAACTACAAAGTTTTTAAACATTTACCAGCTTTCTCTATAAGTCACTAGATCTATTTCTTAAACATTTACCACACATCTTGTAGTTACCTTGATATCTTCCCAAAGGGAATAAATATCCAAAGAATATGTGTATATGACATTTTTAAATGAGAACTTCAGAATATATTGTAGGTCAACAGCCCTAGGAGACTAGAGACATGCTGAAAAGCCTGGAATCAATCCTGCCTAGGATTCATGACTTGAAAAGAAATAGAATTCACAGCTGTCTGTCAGTTTCCTTCAGTTTGCAATCGCAAGTAGTTAAAGTGCTTTCAGAAAGTCATAAGAAGAAATAACTGAGTTTTTGGCACAAAATGCATCATTTCCAAAATCTAATATGTTCAGTTTAGTTGCATTAGTAACACGTACATTCATATTTGCTCAATAAAGTACACTCATATCTATCTGAACCAACTACTAAATTCAATTTTCAAGAAACCCACGAAGAATACATGTCCATATAGTTTGATTTCCTTGCAAAGAATCACATTTGAACAATGCAGAAGGATAGCAATATTAAATAAGAGTTTCACAGTGGGTTTTTTACAGATGCAGCACAGTATTCTGCCAGATATTCTGCTTGTGAAGGAATTCCTTCTGGAATTCTGGTAAGTTCAAAGCCTTTACCCACTTGTTGATTTTCATGGTTAATATCCACAATGTAAGCCTGCCAAGGACAATGAATACAATCAGCTTAAAAATGTTGCTTAAAAGCTAAAGAAAAAGTATTTATCCTCTATATTTTGTGTCGACCATACCCAAATCATAAGAAAGGAAAGTCTGGCATGTGCACCATAAGGTAAAACAAAATACAGGGGAAACACTCTTTCCACAAAAAAAAAAGAAAAAGAAATTTGGGTCAATACCAAACAGCTGTACGCAACATCAGTCATCTGGTTTCCTAATGTGGATAATTCCCAGTCGAGAATACCAATTACTCGATCCTGCACATCAAGAGTCACTTTAGATTCCTGATACTATCTAAAATATTCATATTTCAAAAAGATTTATAGCAATGGAATTGCAAACACAATACAATCATCTAAAGCACTAATCTCACAGTCTTTCACATCTCTTTACCATGTTAAACTCCGGCCAAATACTTTAATCAAACATTCAAGTACCTCACTGTCCTCACACAAAGATGAATATATGCATTTAAATTTAAAAAAGAACTAAAAGCATTTACAACAACAGACCTCAATGGGATGAAATACAACATTATCAATGCGAAAGTCCCCATGAACTATTCCTTCTCCTGAGGAATCTTCACTAGGAATATGTTGCTGCAACCAATGAGCCAGCTCTAACATCTTTGGATTACTCGGATACCTATTATCACCAGTTGATGCAATGTATTGTTTGGTCCATCTCTCTACCTAAATAGGCACAAAAATACAATTAAAAAACACAATCATAAGAACCACCATTGTGTGCAAAGGCAATAGTAAAACTGCCCTTCAAACACCCTGTTCGCAATCAAAACACCGCTTTGACTCAATTTACGGTGCTGGGTACTAGTATCTATAAATTATGAATTAAATATAGGCAAGCTTGCATATTGAAGGAAGATCCACCCACCTGTCTTTTACAATAGTTATCTCGCCGTCCATATTTTCCTAAACCAATAGCATCCACATCAACAGAATGTAAAGCAGCCAATACTTTGGCAGTTTCTCTATAAATTGCCTCCCTCCTCTCAGGCGCCAAACCCTGAATCAAAACACGATGAGCACAAATCTTCAAACCCTCAAGCTCATATTCCACAACGCAATCGAAATTATATATATATATAAAAATACCGGAAGCTTAGGATCCATGAAAATGCGCCCTTCCAAAAACTCCATGATGTAAAAATCAGTTCCAATCACACTCGCATCCATACACCAACAAAACACTTTGGGAACTGGAACTTCAGTATGTTCACCAAGCGCCCGAAGAACCTGTCACGAAACATAATAAATAAATTACTCCACGGTTAAATTTTCCCTGTCATTTCATAGCAATCAAACAGTTCCTAAAATTTCACTTTTTCCTTCAATTTCTCATCATCGCAGCAATAAATTTCCAATCAATCAAACCAAAACCTAAGTTTTTCTTAGCAACCAAACAGAAGTTACCTGATATTCTCTATCCACAGCATGGGCAGACTGAAGCAATTTACCAGGCGGTTTCTTCCTCAATACGTAGCGTTTCACGGAACCTCCATTTCCCACTTCCAATAAAAACGTCGGATTGGATTGTCCATGTCCAAACTAAAATACAAAAACAAAATCATAAGAAAAAAATTTAAAAAATGATTGGTAAGAGTTTAGTAATAGTGCACTAACCTGTTTGACGGTGAAGGTTGAAGCTGCAGAGGAAGGGAAGCCAGGGACATGGACAGAGGCATAGCGGAATAAGGAGTCGTGATCGAATTGGTGAGCTGCTTGAACTTGACCTAACAAATCATACGTACGATTCGCCATTTTTTCCTTCTTGCAATTTGGAGAAGAAGATGAATGACGTCCGGGCGTCTGTATTGGATTAACGGTTTACTTCTTCGAAATCCACGTCATCTTTTTGTTTCGTTTTCTTTCCACGTGTTTTCCTTTCTAGCATACGGTGAGAAAACATTTTGGAACGTAGTAGAATTTGGAAAAAAACTCTTTTAGTACAGTATTTTAATTTCAGGAAAGAAAAAGGAAATAAAAAAGATTTTAATGTCACGTCAAAGCTTTGAGTGACATGCGGTATCATGGGAAAGAGCTCAATGAAACCAGCCCTTAAAGAACATTTTTTTTTTATTATATAGTATAAAACAAATATATAATAAAATAATACAATGCAAAAAAGTGGAGATATATCTGCAATCCATGAATCTCAAATATCATACAAATATGATAAGCACAGTATTTAATAAGAAGAGAGAAAGAAAATGAAAAAAAAAAAATCCTAGAGTTACACTGAAATTTTAATAATGATCTTAATATGATAAATTTAACAACATCAAAAAAAATTACATGAACAATCTAAAAATAAATGAATTATCTTTAGATGAATCGTTTAATTTACTTCTTTCATTGTTTATGATCTTGTTTGATGTTATTGCATTTATTTTATTGAAATCTTTTTAATAATATTTGCGGTGTCATTATCAAAGATGTGATCAAGATTTTATTTTATTATTATTTTTTTCTCCTTGTAATTTATAAAAAGATAAGGGAGAGAAAGTTAAAAAATAATAATAAAGAGACTTCATAGTCATTGTGAAATTTTAATAATAATATTACTATTATTATTGAGAAAAATCTTGACAAAATAAATTTAATAATATAAAAAAATTTACAAATAATGAACGGCGTACCACATGAGTCAGCTAAAATTATCAGGCTTACTTGCCTTTGGTTATTCATGTGACTCCGTTAATTCATCTTTAATTTTTTACTACGCTAGAAAACATGAGCTACAGCCTACAAGCACCATCTAAAAGTGAGGAGGACACGTGCCATCTTTGAATTGTGTACATGGTTCACGCTATTCATTTTCGGTGGCCTTTCTTGATATTTATGGAGAGTTTTTATCGATAACGGGATATTGTTGTCGGAGCTTCAATGGCTCCAGGAATTTATTTTTTATTTTCTCTCCTGTCTGATGAATTAAAGTGCCACACCTGTTAAATATAATATTTTAAAATACTGTATTTAGAAAGTGCAATTATTTCAGATTTTATTATTTAAGAATATTGATCTTTATTTTTTTACTAATTAAATTAGGATTTTAGTTTTCTGTGGAGTCAAAGTAATAATCTTTATTATTTTAGTTTCTTATATTGAATAAATAATTATTGTATTCATTTTGGCGTTTTTTCCATGTTAAAAATATTGATTTTTGTTCCGAAATAGATGCCATTGCTTCAAATTGACTTGAAATGTGAATTTTCAAAATTATTTGATGTTGGTTGATTATATATAATAATAATAATAAATTGCATGCAATTTTGAATATATTCTATGGTTAAAACACATGGATTGCTTACGTAGTAATATATTTACATCTTAACCAATAATATCTTGCCATCTAATAAAATAAAAAATACTAGCACATGATCGGTCCATCTTGCCATATATGCATACAAAAAAGGAGAAAAACCAAGATATTGATGCCAAAGAAAAAAAAAAAACCTAAAAACTATGAATTACAATTTCCTAGCGTGCGTTTATTGCAAATTATTTTTACAATTTCTCATATTATAAGCTTTTGTTGAAATGTACATTGATTGTTTTTTTTGATAAAATGTAAAAAAAATTAAAAAATCATCTTTCGTACTAAATCAATCTATATTTGGATCTTTCGGGTTATTCAAAAGCTTATGATAGTATAAAAATTGAACTATACATGTATTATTTGAATCCTTATTATTTTTTAATTAAGTCATTTTTCTTAATAAAAATGTGAAATCAAGTGATATAATAGTATTTTTTTTTCAAAAACAAACAATAATTAAGAATTTAAATTAACTATACATCAAATAAAAAAAAAACTGTATGCATGTTTTAAGATTTTTTATTACTATTTTATTTTAGTTCCAAGATAGAAATCTTTTTAAATTCGATTTAAATCAATATAAACAATATCAACATGAATACCAAGCTGGCAAAAAAAAGAAAAGAAGAAGCTATAATGAAGACAGGCTGCCCGTTATTTCTTTATCTCCTACAGACACGTCTCTTTTCCTTCAAAACGAGAAGACTACCTTTTTGATAAGGTTGTCCGGTCTGCTCGACTCCCTTATTGGTGACCTGCGCGGTTGATGGATAGTTTTGATTTTTTTAAAAAGATAATATTTTAATTTACTCTAAATATCAAATTTTGTGTTGTAGCGTCCCTTTCTTATCAAATGCATTTTTGCCTGTTTGGTATTGAGTTGTAAATAGAACTTAGGTAAAATTTAAAATATTTTATTTTAAATTAATTTTTTTATATTTTAAAATCATTTTAATGTGTTGATATTAAAAATAAATTTAAAAAAATTAAAAAATTATTTTAATATATTTTTAAATAAAATATATTTTAAAAAATAACTACTATAAATTATTGAATACATGTTAAAGCTGAGTTTTTACTCTTGGTTTTCGTGCAAGGAGGGCGTTCTTGATTCTTAAACTTGAATTCAAACTCGTGTGATGTGGTGTTAGCTTAAGTTCTTCACATAAAAACTATTTTTTTTAGGTGAAGATCTCAAATTTAAAATTATCAATTTATCACGGGTGCAATTTGAAAATTCATAAAAATTGATTTTTGTGAAGGAGTCCTAGTTCAAAACTATTTATCTAGGTGGAATTAAAATTGGTCAATTTATAATCTTTTCATTATTTTTATATTTGATAGTTATAACTTATTTGTTCTGCTTGTTTAACTAGATCTGTAAGCATGATTTTTAGACTTGACTTGATGGCCGACCAGGTCTAAGATCCAAGTTTTAGGTTTTGACTAGGTTACCAAGTCATCTGGATAATTTTTTTTTAAATCAAAACAATGTTGTTTTAGTACAAAAAAAATCAATGGGTTGTGATCGAGTTTTTAACTGTGTATTGCCGGGTCAACCCATCAAATCAACCGGGTCACACCGAGTTTTTTTTTTTGTTTTTTCTTCAATCCAGCCCGATTCTAGCTCTAGGTCAGTCAGGTCTCGAATTGAGTCGTCGAAGAACTAAATTTTATGCCTGTAAGTTTGCCAATGTTCTAGAGAATACTATTTTGAGTAGTTTTATTTTATTTTAGTTCCAAGATAGAAATCTTTTTAAATAGGATCTAAATATCAATATAAACAATATCACATTAGTACCAAGCTGGCAAAAAAGAAGAAAAGAAAAAAAGAAAAAAAGCTACAAACAAGCCTCTTTTCCTCCAAAATGAGAAGACAACCATTTTGACAAGGTTGTACGGTCTCGTCTCTTTTTAGACAGTGTTTTGATATATATTGCGTGGTATTTAATTTTATTAATTTAAAAATTAACTTCACATCCTACATTTTTTTTTTATGAGCCCATATTATTCTTATCTTATTTTATTATATATAAACACTGATTTTTCAATTTATTTGATGTAAAAAAAATATTAACAACACCTAAACATTTATTTTTTTTTATTAGAAAAAACATTATCCAATCCATATCAAATAGGTGCGTTAACATATATATATATATATATATATATATTGCAGTTATAGGTAAAGTATCAATTTATTAAAGGGCTTTTGATTTATAATTATATTTTTTTCTTCAAAAAACATGCTGTATAGGCATAAATATTCTTTTTTTTTTTGCTGAAAAAAATTTATAAAATCCATAGCCAAACGCGGATTAAATAGCTAATTTATATGTATAAATAGTATACTTATTTACTCTTTGATTACACATTATTTAATATCACATGTAGAAACATTATCAAAACAAAGCGCGGGTAAATTTTCTAGCTTGTCCTAAATTAAAAGTAGCTTCAAGTGAGAGTCACGTGTGCGAGAGGCACACACGTGATTTACTAAGCTTCAGAATGATGTTACAGACAAATTTAAAAATTACGGGGGTTAATTAAATTACAATTAAAAGCTAAAACTATATATATATATATATATATATATATATATATATTATTAACATAAGTATTTGTTGTATTAAAAAAATTAGGGCATCATCTGCCCGTTAAAAAAAAGTCAAGTGCGGGAATTTGAATTTGCAGGCCTAAGCGTGCCTAACTGCCTTTACTTCTTTATTTTAGACTAAGCGTACCTAACTGCCTATACTTCTTTGTTTTAGACTAAGCGTACTAGCTCATCCTCCTAGGCCCACTTACTCTCTTTTTATATTGCCTTTTAATTATTTTTTAATTATTTTTTTATGATAATATTAATAATTTCTTTGTGAATTATTATATACAAATTTAATCTACTGCATTAATCTCTTCGTGCCAAAGCTAATGAAGGGTTAATCACAAGACTCGTCCACTGATAAAAGAAGGTACGCCATCAACTACATCGTTCTGCATAAGCAGAAATCGCAGCTAAAGAAGCAAGACTTTCCTCCATAAAAGCCTTCTAAACAGTATCAGTGTTAACTCCTCAACTGCTAGCGGAACCGACTTTACCTGAAGCAAAAATACAGGAGGCCCATGTAAATTCTTCAAGGTATTAGTGCTCTTAGGAGTTTGTTTAATGGTTATTGACACTGTGTTTTGAGTTCTGCTAAAAACTTTTTATTGAAAAACTATAATTTGTTGCGTTTTTCAAAACACAGAAGCAAAAACTATGATGATGCCAAGCACACACACACTTAATTCACCGATATTAAGATTCGGTTTTCTCCTCCATTGGTAATAGTTGAAGAATCAGTTTAACGAATAAATGTCGAGGTAAACAGAAAATGGTCCTGAGTCCTGACAACCATGTGAACAATTGACATGCATTCTCTTTTTATGGAAAGGTGCTAAGCCTTGATAGGCACCCCAAAATGGTCCTTTAATTTCAAGAAGCTGGAAGAGATAACAAACCAGATCCTGGAACTTGAGAGTGTAAAACATCTCCAGATATCGCCTTGTTTCTCTCCTCTCGAGCTTAGAAACATGCTTCCAGAAGCCGTAAACACCAGTTAGTGTCAGTAGCCTCACAGAATAAATCTTCCATGTGTATCTGCAAAATTGATCTTATATTGATGCGGGACAATAAATAAAAAAAAATTAATGCAAGAAAATAAAGAACCTTTGATGCGAACCTCGTGATCACGCAACCCACACACAAAGACACCAATTCCCAGAAAGCCAAGTAAATCAGGTTTGATAGGAGTGTGATAAAGAGAATAACTTGTACCTAGGCACTAGCACTATTGGAAACGGAGACCCCCACCCAACGAATATTGATTCGCGAACGAGAAGTATAAGGATGACGTCACGAAGATAGTTGTTCTTCGATAAGTCGTTTTCAGTTCTTTAGAGAACCATGGAAGGGAGATTATCTCACCAACACACACACACAAAGTGCGGCAAACAAGAAGTTTTATTAATATGAATTGTCCTACTTACATGTCTGGTTATGCCTTTATTTATACTGACTCTAGACTTAAATAAACCCTAATGGACCCCTTATGTGGACTTATATGATGCCCACTTACAATTAAACCCAAATAACATAAATAAACCCTAAACTAGGAAGAAAATAACAATAAAATAAATAAATCCGAATTTAATATCCTAAATATGATAGGATCAGATTTGTTGCTTTTTAGAAGTCCCATATAAGCTAGGAGAATCAAATCTGAAGGTGGAATTAATTCTGAAATCTTCTTTCCTTTTTGTAGCTAGGATGAATAAGAAATCCTTGTAAGAAAAGGATTCTGAAACATTTATGAATCCTTGCCACTTGGAAACTATGTTGCAGCCCATTAAAGATCTTTGTAGAGTTAGGAGATTCCCAAAATAAGCTGCCACATCCATTTAGGAAAAGAATCCTAGCCAAATAGGAAGTCCACAAGTCAAAAGGGTTTAAATAACAAAACTTGAACAACCTCTGTTGACCCGTGTTTGGATGCCTTGTCGAACTTTGATTGACATGATATTTTAACCCAAGGTAGGACAGCATGTCAGGAGACTCCATGTAAAATTTTAGCCTAATCCAATGGTAGTATTGATAATTAGGACTATTGCCGTAAAACTGGATAGTTGCACATTTTACGTCAAAATCCGAATTTGACCTTGCCTGGATCGTATCAACCTTTAAAGAAAAAAAAAACTAAAGAATAAAAAAAAAAGGAATTAGAGATATGCAAAGTTTGCAATATCTTCATTAATCATAAAAAACTGTCTAAAATTTAGAATAGTAGGATATAAATATTAAAACCCTAGCTAGAATAAGCGATTTAGGCTTATGACCCACTAAATAAAATACTCAACAATAATTAAATAAAATCCAACAAATAAAACCAAATTAATAAAGCTCAACTAAAAGTTCATATAAATTAAACTAAAACATAAGCTAAAACTCAATTTCTCAATTGTTTGGGCTATCCTCTATCGTCTATGATCATACGCGTGCATAAATAATATTTCGGGTTTGGCGTCCCCACCAATTCTCCCGGGGTTGGAAGAACTCTACCCTGTTGAGTATAGGTCAAGGTAACTTCGATAACGCTATCAAAGATAAGGATCAAGTTGTTGTGATGTCTCTTTGATAAGCCAAGTATAGTCTGAATCTGGTTGTCGAGCTCTTATACTAGCATTTGCTGAAGTTCACCATCCCTGGTAAGAACAACTTGTGCATTCAAAGTAGCATTAATATGTTCCTTTTATGTCAAAGATATGGATAATGAGGTAGGGGTATCAAAAGAAGCATCAGGGATATGTTGTATTTTATAAATAATGAGGTCTTTAATGTTAAAAGTAGAGCTAATATCAAAGTTTAATGGCAATTTAATAACATAATTATTTAATTCAATCATTTGCAACACTTCGAATGGTCTAGCACTACTTACTTGCAATTTATGATCGGTTTTCAAAGGACACCGTTCAGGTCTAATTTGTATCATGAAATAATCTCCAACATTAAGTGCATCATGATACTTAAGTAAATCAGTTTGAAATTTGTATTGTTCATTATTTGCTTGAATTTATTTCATGATCTCAATATGAAAATTATGAACTCTACATGGTAACGACTTAACTGACTTAGACATCCTATCGAAGGAGATATGGGAAGGTGTTCTATAGGCTTTTCAGGTTTGTAACTATGAACACTAAATGATTGAGGGTGTGGAATGAGACAAACATTGTTTGAAACCTAAGTAGATATGGTATGGACACAATAATGTAAACTAGAATTATCTTCATCTTCCTCATCACGTGCATGAGGTAAGGGGTCAGGAAGCTCAATATTTTGCGTTAAACCTATGATGTGTTGGACACCAAGCATGTGGGGTGAGGAACCAGATAGTTTAGGAGGACTAATATCATGAGACTCTTCTAAGACCATATTTATCTCTTTAGGCGATTCAACTGAAGAGTTACCTAAAACTTCCTCTGCCATTAAAGTAGACATATCAGACTCTTTTTTAACCTCATTCTCAAGCTCATGTGGATTCATTGTGTTAAGTCCCTCTTCTTGCATATCCTTGTCATCTAGATCACTAAAATCCTCAAGATTAGGCTCATACACTTCAACATTACAATCTTCCTCTTTACCTATATCCTTATATTTTTGAATGACTAAGGGTTTAGAGGTGCAATCTAAAAAGATATAACCAAAACATAGACAATTAGCACACTTAATCTTTGAACTCCCCTTAGACCCTTCACTAACAACTCATTTGTCTTTTTCTTTCTTATAAAGTTGGGCACTACTAGGATTAGGTTTGTGGGGGTGGAGCACTTATCAAAGAATCACTACTTCTAAATTGGGACCTAGTATGGATACTATAAGGGTTATGACGATTTATCCACTGATTCTTTGTGACCAACTTGTAGTCTTTAACTAAGGTATAAGCTTGGTCAATGGTAAATACACCTTAAAATACAACTTCTTTTCTAAGATCATCATTCAAGCCTTTATAAAATCTACGCAAAGTCATGCCTTCATTCTCTCTTATAACACATCTCATCATGTAATTGTTAAACAATGTTATATACTCCTTGATACACTTATTCCTTTTTCTTAAATTGTTCTATTGATCTAAGAATTTATTCCTATAAAACTGGGGTAGGTACTATACTACCTTATGGTTTCTATACTTCATTTTTTTTATTACATTTTCATCCTCAATTGTGACGAGAGTAGACAGTGAAGAAGGGATAAAAACGATATAAAATCCATTAGAGATCCTCATTTCAATGAAAATATATTCTGGTTCAAAAGGGTCATAATTAAGATTCGTCATGCTGTGTTGAGTTTATCGATATCCATAAAAGAAAGCCTTCATCATCGATGAGATTATAATCAAGATGTTTTTTTTTCTTAGATTTCGTTGGACTTTTAGTGATAATAGAGTGGATTAAAATACATATTGAAATTTCGAGATGCTTTTAGTTAAAAAGATGAATAAATTAATTTTCTAGCATATAGTTAGGTTTCTTATCGAGGAGGACATTATAGGGACATGTTGCCAAAGTAGAATTAGTTTAATTTATTCTTATATTTTATATTTGAGACCAAGTCTCTAACATATCCTTAGAAATATCTTTATCATGAGAGATTCTAATCTCTGATTAATTTTTTATTTATTTTTATTATAACATGACAATCTTTTTCTTCTTTTTTCTCAAAACTTTGTTTACAATAAATCAGTTCGGATTTGAGTCTTATATTAAGGGTTTTTTTTTCTTTTCCAATTTAGATGATGATATTTGTTAAAGAATATATGAAAAATGACGTAAATATAAAGAAAGACAAATTGAGAGAAATTACACTTGCAAAGATATTTGGAGGCAGCATGGTAGAATTAAGAAAAATTAAATAGAAATTACACTTGGTAGCAATGGTAGAATTACTGCTTTGGAAGTTATTTTTTTAAATTATAATGGCATCCAATAATTTTATTCAACTAGCCATTCCTCGCTTTGATGGTTATTATGATCATTGAAGCATGTTAATAGCGATTTTTTCACGATCGAAGGAGTATTGACAAATCATTTCTCAAGGAATAATTGAACCACCATTCGGATCAACAATATCGAATTTGCAAAGAACAAAAATTGAAGCGTAATGATTGAAAGATTTAAAGGTAAAGAATTATTTTTTCCAATCAATTGATCGATCAATTTTGAAAATCATTCTTTGTAAGGAAACCTCCAAGGATATTTGGGATTCAATGAGAAAGAAGTACAAAAATACAACTAGAGCACTTTAATCACAACAACTTTAAGCACTTTAATCATAATTTGAATTGTTTAAGATGAATATAGAAAAGTCAGTCACAAACTATTTTTCAAGAATGATGGCAATTGATGATAACAAGAAGCAAATCCATAAAGATAAAATAGAGAATCTTACCATCATTGATAAAATTCTATGACCGTTAACACCAAAATTTAATTTTGTTACGTGTTCAATAGAGAAAGATGAGGATATTGATGAACTTTTCATTGATGAATTGCAAAGTTCCTTACTAATTCATGAGCAAAAGTTGAATCAACAAGGTAATAAGAAGCAAGTTTTACGAGTTTTATATTCTAATAATCGTTTTTCTATCTCATCAATAGGTGGACAAGGAGGATGAAGGAGCACAAACAAACATTAATGATAAATTTTCACCACATCAGAAATTTAAAGATACACTACAAGATTTCACAGTTTTACCGACGGCAATATTCCGTCGGTGTGTGACAGAACGTTCGTCTGTAAAGTATTTACCGATTATATTACCGACGGAATACGCCCGTCGGAATACCTTTTGTCGGTGATTCCACATTCCGTCGCTATATCGGTCGGTAATAAAAAAAACACGTTTACCGACGGCCCGTGCGCGCCAAAAAAAAAAAGTTTCCCGCTGGGAATATACCGACGGAATATATTCCGTCGGTGTTATATAAATACTGACGGACTACAGCCGTCGGCAAAAGTGTCGGTGATATTTCATACCGACCGAATAAATCCGTCTGTAAATTCGTCGGTATTGTATACCGACGGATTATTTCCGTCGGTGAATATGTCGGTATTTTTATACCGACGGATTATTGCCGTCGGTGAGTATGTCGGTGATGGGATGGCATACCTCAGACACTGTCCAATACCGACGGATTTATTCCGTCGGTAAATCCCTGTGTAAGTTTTTTTTTTTAAATTATTTAGAAAAAATAATATAAATTAATAGTAATACAAACCAATTATGCAAATAAAATTTATATTAAGCAACAAAAACTCAAAGTTAAATAATATTCATTACAAAATGAATGTGTTTTAAAAAAAAACAATTAATATAAAGGTGGAGGAGGAGGAGGAGGAGGAGGGTGGGGGTTAGGCGACAAAAAAGGATTAGGCGCACATGTTCCGCCTTGTGTCATGTTCATGACCATTTGACGAAGCTCTTCATAGGCCGCTCTTTGTTGTTCAGACTCTGCTCTGCGTTGTTCGTCCGCCAATCTGTGTTGTTCGTTCGCCAATCTTTGCTCTTCTTTGAGTTGTGTGTACGCCTCTGATAGGTGGTCGCACCTTTGCTGCAAGGCCACAAACTCCTTAGATTGGGAGCTCGATACAGATTGGGAGCTCCCACCGGTTGAAGCAGTACCGGTCGACCGCAACTTGGCAGCGGTAGTGTTGGAGAGCCCGTAAACCCGATTTTTATCGGGTCCACCTGACGATCCAGCCTCCATCCACAAATCCGGATCGAATTCCGGATGGGTCGAAGGATCATCCCCGTATCTCTCCCTCAACCGATTATTATAGGTCTCCTGAAAAAAAAAATCATATTCAATTCAATAAACATAATAATAACTTACAAAATAAAATGGTTGAACAAACACACCACAAACTGTTGAGCACGGTTGTCAACGAACTGTTGCGTCCCCTTTTGGCGGTCATGACTCCGCACGTGCGTCTCCACAAACAGCTCCATAGGGCTCGGCTCACGTCCAAGAGACGTAGCCTATATATAATGAAAAAAATGTATTAACAACAAATTAATTGAACAATATATTTCATTTAAATTAATCTTACCATCTGTTTCGCATGTGCAGCAAACGGAACGGAGCCGCCGGTGTGCGTTGTAACCGAGCCATGAATTTGCCGATTCCGGTTGCCGGCACCGGACTGTGAGCGTCGAGTGAACCGCTCAGACGTCACGTGCTGAAGATAGTGCGGCCATATATCTTCCGGGATGTATATTGGTTTGAAATCCCTCCAAACCGCAACATCGTTCCAGCCTTGTAACCCCTTATCCCTCGCTGTTTTTTTTGCTTTTTTCTGGGCGTCATACCAAAAATCACGCAACCTAATTCACGCACGAAAAAATTATATTTCAAAACATAAATAATTATGTAAAAAAAAGTCATATTGTTTTCGATGTTACCTAATTGCCGCGTGATTTTCCCACACCCTCCTCACAACACTGTCATGTTCATCATCCCAGCAGAATCGATGCTGTATATAAAAAAATAATTTTTTAAAATGTTAATAATTTATTTACAATTATAACTTGAATTTATTAGAAATAAGCTGAAAATTATATATTAACACGAACCTCAAATCTATGAAACCATGCATTGATTTGAGGCATCCATTCAGGATGTCTGGATATCTGACTCCATTGAAACAATGGAATCTCCATCGACGCTTTAAACGCCGATGATATTACTCGGGCGGCCTCAATGTTTGTGAACCTGAAAAGAAATGAAAGATTACTTCATAAATTATGTTTTAAATTTGTTTTTTTTTATATAAAAAAAACTAAAACCTTAACAAACTTACATTGAAAGATCGTCCTTCCACTGTGCCTCGAACTGGCGGGTAAATTCATTCCGCTTCGAAGGCATGCCGCGTCTGCGATGTGAAACATCGCTGGAAGAGGCAGCATCGGTTGACGGCGCAGGTGGTGTAGGTGCCTCTTCTTGAGAGGCACCTAAGAAAACATCATCATCGCTGCTAGACGAACTTGATTCGACTGCTTTTTTTGCTCTGGTTTTCATTTTGCGCATCGAAACAATTTTATATTAATAATTGTAAAATAAAATTCAAAAGTTAAAAAAAAATCGGCAGCACCTCCCCTATACTGGATACTACCCAAATCCACAAACCTGCAAATATTAACAATAGCCACAACCAATCGAACCAATCTATACTAATTATTCCAACATATTCAACTATTAATCCTAAGATAAATTCAACGTTAACAATTACAATTCACAAATTAATCAATAATTATATTCAAAACAATAAAAAATATAACAAAAAATAAATTCAATAAATTCAACAAATTATACTTCAACAAATTAACAATTACAATTCAACATTAACAATTATAATTCAACAAATTCAAAAAATTCAAAAAATATTCAAATATTCAACTTTAACTAATTCTAAGTTAAATTAACTAATAACAATTCTAACAACACAACAACAAAAAATATTCAATAAATTCAACAATTAAATTCAATTATTCAACAATTAAATTAACAAATATTCAACAAATTCAAAAAATATTCAAATATTCAACTTTAACTAATTCTAAGTTAAATTAACTAATAACAATTCTAACAACACAACAACAAAAAATATTCAATAAATTCAACAATTAAATTCAATTATTCAACAATTAAATTAACAAATATTCAACAAATTAAAAAAATTCAAAAAATATTCAAAAAATTCAACTTTAACTAATTCTAAGTTAAATTAACTAATAACAATTCTAACAACACAACAACAAAAAATATTCAATAAATTCAACAATTAAATTCAATTATTCAACAATTAAATTAACAAATATTCAACAAATTAAAAAAATTCAAAAAATATTCAAAAAATTCAACTTTAACTAATTCTAAGTTAAATTAACTAATAACAATTCTAACAACACAACAACAAAAAATATTCAATAAATTCAACAATTAAATTCAATTATTCAACAATTAAATTAACAAATATTCAACAAATTCAAAAAATATTCAAAAAATTAAAAAAAAAGGAACGAAATATACATACCTTAATAATGTGTCAAATTCAAAACTTTAATTCTCAAAAAAGAGGAAAATAATATGACTACAATCATTCAAAATTTTATAAGCCAAAACCCTTAGAAAAATCTAAGGTTGAATGCTCTAGGTGTCACAAGTATGAACAATATAAACTAGAATGTAAAACTAATTTGAATAGGAATGGTGGTGCAAGATCTATTTTTACAGAAAAGGAAGAAGAAGGTTCTTTATTGAGGGCAAGTTATATGAACAAGAAAAATCAGAAGGGAAATTCTGAAACTAAGTAGGAGTTGATTAATAAAGAAAAATAAGAGCTAAGAAAAAGAGTCGAACATGTAGCGGAAGAGAGATAAGTTGTTTCTAGATTGCTTAAAGATGAGCATGATAACCTTAAACTAGAGAAGGAAGTAATACGAGATCAATATAAGCATGATGTTGAGTCACTTAATCATGAATGTGAAGGTCTCATGAATAACATGGAGTAAGAACACTCTGAATGGTTCAAAAAGATTCAAAAGAAACAAGCAGACTTCTTGTTGAGAATGGATATGCAAAAGAGAGAATTGGAGAATAGTTTTGATAAAAGGTGCGAAGAGATAAAAAGCTATTTAAGGGATAATAGACAACCTTTGAGCTGGAGAAAAGAAGAGAGCTTCAAGTATTTCTTCTCTTAAAGAAAAAGTAGAAAAAGAGTTGGAACAAGTTGTTTTATAAAGAAAAAACTTAATAATAAGAAAAAGGAGAAGCCTATGAAAGATGCACCACAACTAGTAGATCAAAGCTCACTTAAAATATCAACAAATAATGATCAACGATCACAACATGTTAGAACATGACCTACATTGATAAGTTTTTATAGGTAATTGGAATTAAACAATCTGATAATCTACTTATTTTGCTCTATTCTCATATTATGATCCCATGACTTCTGAAGATGTCATTAAGAAAATAAAGTGGCAAAAGGCCTTGACTGATGAAATTGATTTCATTAAGAAAAACAATACTAAAAAATTAACACCGCTTCCAAAAGGATAAAATTCCATCAGTGAAAAATAGATGTTCAAGACAAGGTTAAAGAAGAATTAAACTGACTCTTTGCATATCCATTATTCCTTGCTTTGGGATGCTTCTTTGCCTAATTGCAACTTCTTCTTGTGTATTTTGGCTTTCCTATGCTTAGATTGGTTTGCTGGTTGCTCTATGATCTTGATTTTATAGTTAGTTCTTTGGCTTGTGATGCTGGTTGGGTTAGTTTTGACACCTGCAAAACCTTGTTAGATTTCTTTCTTAATCGTTGCTCCTCCCTTGTTTTGGGCCTTGCATGGCTAGTCTTTTATGGGAGCATGTTCCCTTTTTTGTTATCATATTTCCCTTTTTTGCACAAGATGTTATGTATTTGCTTCTTAGCTCAAAGAAAAATTATTCCACCACATGAAGACCCATGTCCCTTTTGTAATTTTGGTTCAGAAACAACATGTCATATACTCTTTTAACGTTTCGTTTCTTGGAATTTCTAGAATAGAACAGCAAATTGGTGGGGTCTACCATGATGTATTCCTCAATCCTTGGACAATCTATTTCACCATCAGCAAGGTTTAGTTTACGTTAAATCTCAACAAAGGGTGTGGCAAGGATTATTCTATGAGATGGCCTGGCTTGTTTGGCAAGTAAGGAACAAATTCATCTTTGATAAAATCTACACGGATTAATAATATTTTCTTTGTCTATTCTTTCATAAAGTAGCTGCCTAGATCCATTCTTTGAACAATATGCTGAACTACACTAGTATAGGCGAATATAATTCTCAACATGTTACTTTATTTTTATTTCCTTCGCTGTGTAACTTTTTCACTAGATGATCAGCTTAATATAATCTCTTTATATATATATATATATATTAGATTATGTGTATATTATATTGGATTAAAAGAATATAATTTTTCTATACACACACTTTAGGTTAGATTTGAGTTAGGTTTGATAATATCTATACCCTATTAATTATTTATTAAGTATGATAACTATCTAAAGAAACCTACAATAAATAATTATTGTGTTATGTCACGCTAAACATATCATGTCAAGAAATTGAAAAGGAAAAGTTAGATATAAGGGATCAGATTCACCAAGAAATTAACAGTCTCATCGATGCAAGGAAACAAGGTGGAAGGAATCGATTGCTCAACAATTGAATGTGGTTTTTTTTTTTTTTTTTTTTTTTTTTTTTTGTATTTTATGAACTTGACAATACTAGAAAGAGAACCTTTGGTTCCAATAAGTCTGTTTGCCTTTTGACTGATTTATTCTTTACTGAGATATGATTACAAGAATTTACAAAAGGGCTTTGAGAACATGATTGAGCTAATTAAGAACTGAATTCTATTCCTTTTTTAGTTTATGGAAATAAAAGATCTAAGTTTTGAAAAGAGTTTTTTTTGGCATATTGCTTACAAATATGGAAACGCAGGGACGTTTTTTTTTTTTTTTTATAATTTTATGAATTAATAAATGTGTTGAATTATAGTTGTTATGAAAATACTTTTTGCATTATTTTGTTGAATATTAGTTATTTGTTTTTCAATTTTGTTGTTCAATCTTAATTAAACGTGTAGGATTAATTTTAATTATTATTTTGTATTTATTCCATTTAGAATAAGTTTTTGTAAATTTAGAATTAAAAATATTATCACTTAGAAATATTTCAATTTTAGTTGTTATTATAATATGTTTTGCATTATTTTGTTGAATTTTAGTTGTTTTTATTTTTAATTTTGTTGTTCAATTTCAATTAAATGTGTAGGATTAATTTTATTGTAAATTTGGAATTATTTTTTTGTTATTAATTTGTGTAGATGCCTATAGAAAGTTTAATGCACATCGTGAGGACAAGATTACTGCTAGTTTTTCTAGAAGCGATGCTGGCGACTACGAGTCATTAAGTTCCGACAAAAAACAGAAACCTGAGGCACAAACATCGACTCGCGACGCAGGCTTTTCGAGTGTAATGCTGCAATTTTGAGGGGGGGGTCTCTTCACAACGAGATTTATTTACTTCCAAGTAGGAGGCCTAATGGAGGGATGGCATTTCAATGTAAGTTTTGCTTTCACAACGACATATTTAATAAATTTTTTAAAAAATACTTATGTTCAATGTATTGTTTTTAAATATTATTAACGAGGTTACCAACAGAACAACCTCGTCAGGATTTTTCTAAAAGAATTAAAAAAAATTACTGCAAATCAAATTGATATCGTTAACTCACCGAATCCAGTCATGCACTTCAATGATTATCTCTAGTTAAAACTAGCACTCGTTGATAGCTCTGTGAGCAAGTGTATCTAGTAAAAAGATCTTATTCTCCCATGAGAATGAGATTAGTAGGCCTCCCTTTATGCTTTACATGTCTTCTCTTGATCTTTTCCAATCCTTCATTATAAATAGGACGCATCAAACATGATGAGGATTCTTTCCACTAACTTTGTGTGTGATATGAGTATCTACTATTAAATGCAATGAGGTGTGCTTTAACATCCACCATATTTCATTTTAGTCTAGAAGGGTTGATCTTACCTCCTCATAATCTCCCTGCCCTTGCCTTCTCTACATATATAAAAAAGAATATTTTTATTTTAGTCTGGTGCGACCAGATTTTTTATTAGATCTAGATTTATCTCACTAGTCTATAAATATATTTATTAGAATTGTTAAATAATATTTATTTAGTCTTATATATTAATGGTAGACTAATATTTTTAGTTTAACCTATATATAATTTCTTTATATTTAAGTTAACCCCAAATACTCATAATAAACAGTTTATTAAGAATTCTAACATCTTTTTGTGTTTAATCTTAATTATTTTAATAAAAACATCCATATAATCTATCTAGAGCAAATATTTATCTAGTTATAATAGACATATTTATTTAGTTATAATAGACTCACATTTGATCACTCAGAATCAACCGTTATAACAAGCATAACTATTTCAGTAATGGTCTCTCAAGGTAAGTCATGAGGAATTTGAAGCATATAAAACGATATAACTTGTCCCAATATCATAAAAACGTTAAAAAATGTGAGTATATGAACCCATTAAGCGGGATCAGAATCTATTTTCCTATTGTTATGTACAAAGCGGAATGCCATAACTAACTGTTTGTACTATAATATTGGGAGTGAGAGGTACAATGTCCAGAATGCTTTTAAGGATAACTACAGAATCTAGCACATCCTTAGGTTAACTAGAATAAAGTGGCTTCAGTGATTATTTAGCATTATTAAGTAGGCCAAGCACTCTTCACTGCTTATTTCCTAATAGTTCTGTATTGTGGAATTGCACTTACAAATAAAGAACTTGTTCTTCACATTAATTATGTCATGTGACTTAGGTTAACCTAGAATAAGAAATAAAGATATAGGTTTTGGAAAGAATGAAGATCAGTTAAACAAGGGAAAAGAAAAGAAAAGAAAAGAAGAAAAGATTATCAAAAGAAATTAGAAAGGAAAAATTAGTTATATGGAATCAGATTCACCATTAAACTAAAGAGTCTCATCGATCCTACGAAACTTGTCGGAAGGAATCATTTGTTCAATAATTGAATGCGATTTTTGTTTTATATATATTTTAGGAACTTTGCACTAGAAAGGGAACATTTGTGCCACCAAGTACTAACAATAACTGTCCATAGTTTTGCATGCATAGACCCTTTTTTTTTTTTTTTTTTATAGGCATACACATATATTACTTTTTATATTACTTTAGAGCAATATTTATTAGAGATATCAATTCAATCTAAATTCAATATGCATACACATATATTACTTTTTATTTTATTTTATATTAAATAATAAATAATTTTTAAGAAATAAAAATCTAAATGAATCGATGAATATAATATTAGTTTCTAAATGATGCAACATAGCTAGAAGAAACTGAAGGTTATGAGTAGTCAGAAAGGGATCTGATATAGCTAGATGAGGGTTAAATCATCAAAAAATTATGTAGATACTTAACATTTAATTTTATGTTTTTTTTTTTGATTTACGTGGGTGTTCGGGCCAGCTTGCGCGCACCACGACTAATCCCACGGCCCACTGAACATCCTGCAAACCCAGTGAGCATGTAAGGCACCGCGGGGGTGACAGGCGTGCACGATGAGGTGGAAAGGAACAAGCCCCTTCCACCACTAGACCAAGACCTCAAGTGTATTTAATTTTATGTTTTAATAAGATAGGAACAGGTTCAAGAAAATATTTGATCATGCCAAACCAATTAAAAGCCATAGCTTTTTATCCAACCATTAAACAAATCTCACATTTTTACTTGAGATTCCCAAAGCCCATCTCTCTAGAGGAGCTCTTTGGTAATCCATCCTCTAAATTAAGATGAGAAGATTCGGCTTGAGCCAATTTTGCTGTTTTTATTTTTTTTTTATTTTTCAAGATTTTATGTTTATATATTTCGGATTTTCTATTATTTTTCAAATTAAAGAAACCGAGATAAAATACCCTGAATCTTCTTTCATAATTTGCTTTCGAGAAGGTTTAGTGTTTTTGCTACTTTTACTTTTGGACCGGACTTGATTCCTGACCGGTAGAAACAGCATTAGTCCAAAAGCAGGGAAGCTTTTGTTTTCTTTAGTCACATGATCAGAAATTCTCATTTATGCCCAACACAAATTCATAAAAGTAGCTCTAATGATTGGCTGACAACAGTTGTTAATGAGCAGTGTTTGCGTCCCTTATTTTTCAGTTTACTTAGTATTTAGAACATTCAATAATAAACTCTTGGTGATGGTTTTGTCATCGATGGACAACAAAAAAACCAATAAAGTTTCTTATATAAAAAGTTTATTAAGTATTGAACACACCTAAATCTAACAGTATTTAGAACATTCAATTCTAATCCAAAGTTGGTAGTAATAAACTCTTAGGTAATGGTTTTATCGTCAGTAATGATAAGATGAAGAAAAGCTATTGATTTTTCTCTCAGCAATGGTTAGTTTTATCGTACACAAATGTTGGGTGCTTTTATTTACAAAAAGGAGTGCTGTCTAACATTATTCATTTCACAGCTGTTGTCAACCAAACCTTTCCTTTCTATATAAGGGTTGGCCTGGCCTCCTACATCTTAGCCAAAGCAAGAACACCAACAAAACCTATAAACAGCTACTTGTCTTTGTGTGTTGATTAATTGTAGTTAACATGGCACGTCAGGCAGATCGTCTTGTTAAGATTGGGCAGGAGGGTTTTGCAGCCATTGACGAGCACTTCGGCCGGCCCCGGTACCGGCCACCAGTTATGAAGGTTCCCTATGCTCATCCCACTTATTACTATGTTCGTGCAACAGAAGTTATCGACAGCAACGAGGCAGCTCAACGCTACAAGGGGAGGGTTTATCTCGATTACCCAAGGGGGAAACGAGTTCCGTTTTAAAGACCTAGTGATCAATCACTTAGCTTTCTTGTATGCATAACCTTCTCCAGTTGTGTTACCTTCAGTCCTGTAAGATATTCTCCCTCTGCTAAACGTAGACGAGGAGAGGTTGCTAGAACTCGAGTCATGAGCTTCCTCTTACTTCTTCAAATAAACTTTCTGTGATCTATGTATCATAATTTTCTATTTGGCTGGTCAAGTATGCATTGTCATAAATATCACCCTGCTTCCCTGATTATTACCTTATTCACCTATTACTTAGGATGAAATATTGGAAGATTAATGCAGTCGGAAGCACAACAATATAGCTGCAATTAAGCATGGAAAGACAAAAGATGGACTGAAATAAGGTGAAAACACGAAGAATCCTAAAATATTTTTTTGTTTTTAAAATATTAATCTGATCAAGTCTACCTCCTAAAGAGGTTTACAATCCCTTTTATAGGAGATCCAATGCTTTGATAACTGACATAGTGGTTTTAAAAGATTAATGCAAGCGGAAGCACAACAATATAGCTGCAAGCATAGAAAGACAAAAGATAAACTGAAATAATGTTAAAACACAAAGAATTCTAAAATCTTATTTCTAAAATATTAATTTGATAAGGTTTACTTTCTATAGAGGTTTACAATTCCTTTTATAGACTAGAAAAATCGACCAAGACTGAAAACAAAATCAGAATCCCAAAACATAGCGGAAAATAACATAAAATCTAAAAATAAACAATAAATCTGAAAACATTAAGGAAAAATAACAAAATAATCCTAAATAATAACTAATGAGCCTACTTTATGGAGATCCAATGCTCTGATAACTATTGAGTGGTTTTTAATGGAAAAACGGTTTGTAGAATCTTCTATAAAAATTTAAATCTGATTTAACGGTTATAATATCTCCTGTTATCGTACGTTATTTTAGGCCATTACTATGGTCTTGCGTGATCATGCTCTCTCTTGGCCTAGACATCTTTCACTAGTACATGAAAATATCTGTTAGTAGTCCGTTTAGGGCAAACAAATAATTAATTTTCTGTTCAAATGCTTTGAAGCTCTTCAAGGTGTGATTTCACTGAATAATTTCGAGTTTAGAATTATCACCTCATTTTGGAAGTGTCCCGAGCACAAGGATAAAATGATGAGCCATGGGAAGCGTCTCGGATTAAGAAATAATAAACGGAGTTCAAGGTAAAACAATAGCTTAGAAAAAAAAACAGTAGAAATTTACAATATATCTAAGAATATCAGCGATCATGACCATGATTGGATCATTTCTGAATTCTACAACCAAAATTTCCTTCACATCTCTTTAACTAAGCTGATAGTCGATGGAGATTTAAGGAAAAACATGATTCCCAATCCGAGCCATGTGAGCAAGTGTATCTAGTAAAAATATCTTATCTCCCATGAAAACTCCCTATGAAGCATTGCTTTGCAAATATATATCTTTTACAGAAAAAGGGAAAAAGGGGAAATGCTTTGAGTATACACCTTTTCTTGATCTTTCCCAATCCTTCATTATAAATGGGACCCATCAAAAACCTGAGATGTGCTTTAACCTCCTCCATATTTCATCTTAGCCTAGAAGGATAAACAAGAATATTATTGCTTCTGAAACATAACGATTGCAAGCATCGCCTTCGGTGAACTTTTGATGACATGAAACTGCCACAAATTGGGTGCTATTCCGAGAGAGTTTTCTTTTTCTGCTCTGTTATCGCATATATACAACTGAAATCTTTAAGTCCTCTTCAGGGTACCCCAGAAAGAAAATGGTCTTTCATGCATTGAAAGTCCTGAGGAATATGAGGCATCACTACTAGAAATTCAACGAAGCCAACAGAATTGCTGACAAACTATTTTTGTCAGTATTTTACGGTGATATTTACCAACCAAATTACTTCCCTCGCTAAAACCATCTGTATATACCAACATAAACATTCCGTTGGTATATACCGAGAGAATCCCAGACGGAATGTAAAGAATTAAAAAAAAAGCAGTGCGATGATGTGGAAGTTTTTGTGGACGATATTACCGATGGAATTACAGAGAAATTCAAATCAGGATGTTCATACAGTGATGTGTCTACTTCACTGACAGAATGGCCAACGGATTTACAGACAAAAATATTATGTCAGTAATTTGATCAGTAATAGTTAATATATAACCTAGCCATCGACCCTCCCCTCCCCTATTTCTCCTTCTTCCCCCTTCCCTGCACTCACCCCCACTACAAACAACCACCCCCCTTAAAAAAAAAAAATCCTCCTCATGTCAACACAAATCATCCTTCTTTAATTTTTATAGTTACAATATTCGAGTTCTGATTTATTGTGGATTTTTTATTTTTAGTAAGTAAATCTATCTTTTTTAATTTTAACATTAAAATGTCAATTTTATTATTATTGAATGTGTTTTTAGTATATGTATTTTGTTTGGGTGTTTACTTGTTTATTGTTTTTTTCTCAAATAAACTTGTAATATGGATTTATAATTTTGTACTTGTTATGGTTTGTTTTAGATTTTGTAAAATTATATTTGTTTATAAATTATTGAAATTTATGTTGAATTACCGACTTAGGTGTGTTGTGATGAAATAAATAATAGCTTGTTTGACGGGTCCGTTTTAAGTTTTGTCAATTTTATTACCGAGTTGTAATTTCTCTAAATTAATGTGTATAAATTTGTATGGACGTAGATTATTGATAATGAATATTTAAGAGGAGTTTGAAAGTAAGTTGGATAATCTTGAGCTAAACCAATATTTTTGCAAATTTATTAATTTAACGTAGTTAATTAATACATATTATCATTATTTTATAGAGGTTCGATAGAAGTTGTAAACCCCGGGAAAAAAAATAAAAATAAACAAAGGTTGCTTAAATTGCAAACTAACTACATGAGAAATAAAAGTGAAGAAATTCATGCATATGGTCAAATAAAAACAGGAATTCAGAAATTTTTGAACATAAATTTCCGGGTGAAATAATTCGAGACATTATAATAAACCTGATAATGTTGAGGGTTGAATTTAATTGAAGAGAATAATATACTTAAGGAAAATGGGGCCTAAATGCAAATAAGAGAGATTATAGAATATAAATACTCTCTCCTCACCAGAAATCTGCAGGAACCAGATGGAAAGAAAATAGGCAGTCTTGTATCCATTCTTGCAAAATCAAGAGAGAAACACTAAAATTTCAAGAACCCATCCAAGATTAAGGGTTTATAGATGAGATAAACACTTGTGAGCAAGGGATTAACAAGAAAATTGGAAAAGAAAAAAAGAAAGGAGGGAGTTGAAAATCTTCAACTGGTTGAAGATCAAAATCTTAATTCGTACCAAGTAAGGTGTTCTAAACATGATCTTAAAAATTCATTTCAAATTTTATAATAAATTGATGCCTTGATATTCAATTATAGGTTAGGGTTCTAAGACATGAATTGGGGAAAAAGTATTTGTTGTTAAAATTAAGTTAATTCATGTGTGGTATGTAGTTTATGAAAGTATTGTGTAAAGGGAAGGGGGTGATGAATCTGAGCAGACTTGTCTCCTGACTTTTGGTGAGATTTTGGGTAAGAGGATGAGGGAATTAGGATCGAGTTCCTTCATAGAAATTGTAGATTTGGTTGTTAACTAACCAAGGAAACTGGTCTTGCTCAATTTAGAGATGCAGAACTCCCGTTATAGGTTACCAACCGAGACTGAGTTGTGACTGATTCTCTAGGGCAGTAGGACTGATTAGTTGGTGAGCAATTTTGATTATCTTGGAGGCCGAATTGGGTTCTCCTTCCTTAGAGAACTTGTAGCCTCGTGTCTTAGCTTTCCAACAAGATCAATCTCACTTAAAATGGAGTTCTAGAACTTTAGATATAGTTAAAAATCTGATGAGTGTTCAGACAGTAACAATTGGATAGTAACAGTTCAATGTCTGGACAATAATGGTTGGACAGTAACAGTTTAATGTCTAAATAATAACGGTTGGACAATAACAGTTGGATAGTAACAGTTCAATGTCTAGACAGTAACAGTTGGACATTAACAGTTCAATGTCTAGACAATAACGGTTGGACAATAACAGTTCAATATCTAGACAATAACGGTTGGACAGTAACAGTTCAAAGTTAGACAGTAACAATAGACTTTCATGTGAATACTACATGTAAGAATATAAAAGAATTGAGTCATATGAACACTTGTACATTAAGATACTAACTCTGAAAATATACATAATATATGTATGTATGTTAATATGAAGAAATGAGCATGCATAGAAAGTAACATATGAGTAATGAATGAATATGGATTCTTTATAATATCAACTTGAAGGAATCATAACCAAAAACTTCCTTGTGATTCAGGAGGAACAACTAGGATTGGATCTTCTGTTAGGGGAGGTCACGAGACAAGCGGAGTGGGTGCGTGATTTTCCCTCCTATTTGCACTTATACAATTTAAAATTCTTTTGGTGAATGCAATTACAATAAATATCGTGTACAATGTAAATAAAGTTTAACATATTTACAAGATTAGCTTTGGCTAATGGCATTCGTGATAGGATTTCCAGGAAATGAATTATAAGATTAGCCTTGGCTAATGGCATCTATGATAGGATTGCTGGGAAATGAAGTACAAGATTAGCTTCGGCTAATGGCATCCATGATAGGATTGCCGAGAAATGAACTACAAGATTAGCTTTGGCTAATGGCATCCATGATAGGATAGTTTGGGCTAATGATATCCGCGTTGGGATGCCTGGGAACGATTGAAAAGACTCGATTTGTAAGGAGTATCCATGTTTGAATGACTTGGGGAAATTGATAAATATAATTACCTAAAAATGTCCAGGTTGGATTTTGAAAGGTCACCCGGTTCATACAAGTGAATAAGGGTATTCAAATTAAGAATATGTAAATGAGTGTTAATTGGGTTTAAAAGATTTACAAGCAAAATATAAGTTGTCTGTTAGAATTATTATGGATCCGATAGAAAATTAATACTTCATTCGTATACATTACATGAGTGTATATATATTTCTTTTATCAACATAAAAGAAATATATATACACTCATGTCATATATATATATCCTACGAGTAAGTTATCGACTGACTACTATAATGGTACATTTATTTATGTAATAGGTCCATCAAATATCCAGGGAGATCATTAGTTTAGGACTCTAGTTTGTCAAGCTTATGTAAATATTTAACTTAAACAAAAGGGAATTAACGCATTTATGGAGTATGCTTTTGTGTAAACCTTGCTGTATTTATTAAAGTTCAACTTAGCATGTAGTACTTTAGTTATCTTGTAATTAACCCTTTTGAAATGTTTAAGAACATTTATTATGTTGTAAATGCTTTCTTTGCATGTTAGTATTCCCTTTTCTTTTAAATTTTATGATATGATATGTGGGCCATGTTCATATTGAACTTACTCGTAGGATATATATATATATATATATATATATATATATATTGTGTGTGGGTTGTATGAGGTGTTGAATTATGATGATTGATATAAGATCCGGAATTATAGGACCTTGTGATTGATGGGTTGATTGAGTAAATTGATAGTAGTTGATAACTTGAGATGTCCTAAATACAAATGAAACTCTACCAAATTTTTGGTAGATTTAAAAATAATAATAATAAATAGTACCCTTAAATTAAAAGCATATGTTGGGATCTTTTAACATTGATCAAGTCATATAGCCGGGTCTGTTACTGAAGTCATGGATGTATCGAGATTCACCCCAAGGATTGCGGAGGATGGATTATTGTAATGGTGTTTAGAGTTTTATTAATTTTGCAACATCTATTCCGAGAAATTTTAGTGGAGACAATATTAGGTGTCTATATAGTAGGTGTAAAAATTAAAACTTTCTGCATCCAAATGTTGTAACGATGCATCTTCTACATAAATGGTTCATGGAGGATTACCTGTGTTGTAACATGCACATAGAGAACTATTTGTTCGTAACGAGAGCAGGGTAGAAAGGATGGTTGGGTTAACTTTTAGTATTAGCAATATGCATGGAGTTGTAAATGACAAAAATAATCCTTTCAAGAATATGGTTATGGATGCAATGAGAATGAATCAATGTAATGCCAGTCAATGTTCAATCATAGAAGAAGAACCTAATGCAGATGCGACCAGGTTTTTTGATTTGTTGAAAGATTCGGATGAACCATTATGGGATGACTGCACAAATCATTGTAATTATCGGCTGTTGCACATGTGTTCATGTCAAGTTGGATTATAGGTTGAGTGAGGCTAGTTATGACAGAATTATCGAATGGGCGAGAAGCATTTTACTTTAAGGGAATAGGTTGAAAGAGAACTTCTATGCTGCTAAGTCCATAATGAAACCCTTCAGTTTAGGATACCAGAAAATTGATATTTGTACAAACTTTTGCATGCTGTACTACTTTTAAAATGCTAAGCTGACCAGTACACGACATAAGAGCATTCTAGTTACAAACCCATAACTATCATGGGAAAGACTCTTATGGCATATAAAAAACTTAAATACTTCCTAATCACACCTAGACTACAGAGGTTATTCATGTCATCAAAGATTGTTGAGAACATGACATGACACCAATCATATGATACAATGGATGGAGTGATGGTGCATCCTTTTAATGGTGAAGCATGGAAACACTTTAGCAGTGTGCATCCTTATTTTTAAGCTAGATCAAGGAACGTGCATCTTGGGTTGTGTACACACGGATTCAACTCATTCAGGTCATTTGCTGCTCCTTATTATTGTTGGTCGGTTATACTCATGGTTTACAACTTGCCACCGAGGATGTGGATGAGGCTAAAGTTCATGTTTTTATCTATGGTCATACCCGGTCCTAACAATCCGAGTTGGAATATAGATGTTTGTCTTTGACCATATTTTTGATTGGAGCATGCATGGAAAACTAGCATGCCTGCATTACATGGAAAACAACAAGGCATTCAAGCTAACAAACGGAGGTAAAATGCCTTTTTTTTTACAACCACCAGTGTTTCTTGCCAACGAATCACATGTAAAGAAAGAACATAAAGGATTTCTTTGTTGGCTGAGTTGAAAAGGATGTTGCACCCCTGTATCTTTTTGGTGAAGAATTGCATGACATGGTGTCAGAGTACAATGACATTGTGTTTATTCCCAATTTGGTAAGTAGAAGTTTCCTGGTTTTGGTTTGACCCACAACTGGGTAAAGCAAAGTATTTTCTAGGAGCTTTGTTATTAGAAGACCAATCTCCTCTGCCATAACCTTGATGTCATGCACATAGAAAAGAACATGTTTGAGAACATTTTTAACATGTTCATAGACGTGAAGGGGAAGACAAATGACCACATCAAGGCTAGAATGGATATATTGTTGTTTTGTCACCGTAAAATTATGGAGCTGGTTTTTGATGGGTCACGGGTTACAAAACCAAAAGCAAGCTTTGCCTTAGAGAACAATGCACAATTACTAGTCTACCAATGGCTTAATAGTCTGCATTTTCCCGATGGACATGCCTTGAACATATCAAGGTTATCTAAAGGAATGCAGATTGTATGGAATGAAAAGCCATGACTGCCATATGTTTATGCAAACACTCATTCCATTAGCTTATCATGATTTGTTGCCAAAGAGGATATTGTAGAAAAGCTAACCTACCATTGCCTTTATTGTTATTCATATATATAGAAGGTTACAAGAGTGATATACATGGTAATCTAATCATTCTAAAAGTAGTATGGAATATTATAGATATCATAGAGAGATTATAGGTAGCATGGTAAGGAAAGTATCACTCTAATTAATCTTGCCAGAATTACAAGGATCCTATTGCTGTCAATATCTCTTTCATCCCCCTTCATGCTCAAGGTGGGAGTGAACCAATGAAGAGCTTGTCACGATTTGGAACAAACTTGGCAGAGCAGAGTGGTTTAGTGAAGATATCCGCAGTTTGATCAAGACCAACAATATGTTCTAACAAAACGTCTCCACTAGCAACCTGTTCTCGGATGAAATGGACATCAATTTCAATGTGTTTTGTTCGATGATGAAAAACTGGATTCTTGGCCATAGTCATAACACTGATATTGTCACAGTACAACTTTGGAGGTGGAAGACAAAAACCAATACTCTGTAGCAAATTCATAAACCACATGAGTTCGGCTGTGGTTGATGCTAATGCATGATATTTTGCCTCTACTATGGAACGGAAGACGATGGCCTGCTTCTTGGCACCCCACGATAACAGGTTGTTGCCCATATATATAGCAAAACTAGATGTGGATCGTTGATCATCGTGGCATCCGGCCCAATCTGCATCATAAAAGCCATGAAGAGCAATTAAAGGAGTGTGAACAAGGTGAAGACCGAGATTAAAGGTGCCCTTTAAATATTGAAATATTCTCTTCACAACAATAAGATGAGGCTCCCTAGGAGCATGCATGTATTGACAAACACGATGAACATAATAGGAGATGTTAGGTCTTGTGAGAGTAAGATATTGCAAGGATCCAACAAGCTGGAGATAAAACGTTGGATCAGATAACAAGGCACCATCAGTTGCTGTCAATAATGTTCTTGAGGTAAGGGGAGTGGCAACTGGTTTAGCATCAGCTAGACCGAATTTTTGCAGAAGGGACACTAGGTACCATGTCTGAGTCACAGTGAGAGTTGTTTCATCCCTGACAATTTGAAGACCAAGAAAATAATGAATATCACCGAGATCCTTCATGCTAAACACATAGGAGAGATGAGATATAAATGCAGAGAGTTGTGAAGGAGAGTTCCTAGTAATAAGTATATCATCAACATAGATTAATAAAAGGAGGATATCTGAACCCTGTCGTTGATAAAACAATGACTGATCATAACGACATCGGAGGAAACCCATCGATTGGATGTAGTTGCTGAATTTCATATACTAAGCACGAGTTGCTTGTTTTAAGCCATACAATGCTTTATGGAGAAGACAGACATGTTGTGGAAGAGTAGGATCCTCATGACCAGGCGGTTGAGCCAAGTACATATGTTCTTGTAAATCACCATGAAGAAAAGCATTGTTGACATCTAATTGTCTAATGAGCCAGCCCCGAGATAAACCAATTGTGAGAATTAACCGAATAGTACTGGCCTTGACAACGGGGCTAAATGTTTCATCATAGTCCAGCCCTGGAAGTTGTGTAAAACCTCTGGCCACAAGTCTAGCCTTATACCTATCAAGTGTGCCATTAGACTTTGTTTTAACTTTAAAGACCCACTTACTGCCTACTAAATTCATATCTAGTTTTCAAGGAACCAAAGTCCATGTGTTATTGGCATGAAGAGCATCCATTTCAGCTTGCATAGCCTGCTTCCACTAAGGAATTTGAAAAGCCTGACGATATGAATTGGGCTCTAGTGGCTGAGCTGTAAGGTTAGCAAGAAAACAAACAGGTATATGATATCTAGAGGAAAAAAAGACTTTTGGTTTAAGATTTCCTGTTTGAGTGCATGTGACCATTTGATGGGTACGCTGTGGAATACTGGGAGGAGCAAACATAGGTGATGAAGAATGCAGTGCTGATGTCGGTGGAGTGGGAGACAGATGTACTGAAGAATGGATGGCTTCCATCAGTGGTGTAGGCATAACTTCTACGACAGCTATTCCAGCAGATTGGGAACTAATAGGTGAGTGTTGTAGAGCAGTATTATGAAGGGATTTGGGAAATGCTTGTTGTTTAAAGAGTTGACTATAAGAGGAATGAGAGGCTGTAACATTCTTGAATGGAAAATGCTGCTCATTAAATCTAACATGTCTGCTAATATAGAGGCGGCCTGAATGTGGTTTAAGGCAACAATATTCCTTATGGTTGTCTGAATATCCAAGGAATACACAGCATATTGATTGGTATTCCAGTTTGGTCCGACCAAAAGGTTAAAGTAATGGATAGCAGGAGCAACCAAAAACCCGTAGAAAATCATATTTAGGTAAAGAACCAAAAGCAAGCTCATGAGGAGACATGTGATCAAGAACTGAAGACGACAGACGATTGATTAGAAATACAACACTGTTGAAGGCTGCTATCCAGTATTTGACTGTGTTTTACCCATTTTTTGGTTCCCACACAAAAAATAAGAAAATACAAAAAAAAAAATATTTGGAAGAAATCCAAAAAAATAATAGAAGCAAGAAAAGGATGCTAGAATGCCGAAGAAAGGTCAAAATTGGTTTAGGAGGTTCAAAAATGCAAAAGGTTAAAATTTGATAGTATAGTTTTTACTGATGAGAGCCCCGCCGGGGATAAGAAAAATTCAATTTGATAAAGAAAAGTTCAAATAAGATGTTTATGGACTCAATTAAATTTTATTCAAGGTTTAATTGGATTTATAAAGGGTTTGATTGCAAGAAAATTGATCTTTTAAGTCAATTTAGGCTTTTATTGGAAGAAATTAAAGTTCTGGGGTCCAATTATAATTTTGAAGGATTGATTTAGTCAAGTCAGGGGCTTAATTGCAAAATTATTGAAGTTTGATGGTCAATGAGGGACTTAATTGAAGCAATTTGAAACCAAGGACTAAACCGGAAAAGGCACTAAAATCAAGGGATCCAATTACAATTCATCCGGGGGGCTTGATTACAAAATTGTCAAAATAGCCAAGGACTGAATCAAAAATATTCATTTGAATTGTGAAATGGCGTCGTTTCCTTAGACACTATTCATCACCATCTTTAAAGCAGCTGTTTCAGCAGACAGGAACCGCAAGAAGAAAATGCCGCAGATTGCTTGATTGCTTTAGTTATGGGACCGTTACTGAACGTATTTAATATAAAAGAAAAAACGCATGCAATTTTGGCTAGAAAAGCAAAGAAAAAAAAACAGGAGGGGGAGGAGGAGGCAGAAAGGAGGGAGCAGAGGTGATAGTGAGGAAAAAGGGCAGAACAGAGAAGGAAAAGCAACGAGAGAGGAAAGGAGACAAATAGAAGAGGGGGGAAAGACAGAAGGAAAAACAGAGAGGAGCCGGGAAGAGAGAAGGAAATAATGTAAACAGAGGAAATCGTTGAGATCAGAACCAACATTGCCATCGGCTTCGTCATTTCAAAAAACCAGAGACGAAGAAGAAGAAAAAGAGTGCATACAAGAATTTGAACTGAAAAGGAGAATCAGAAACGAAAATAACAGCAAAGGGAAAGAAAGAAAAGTCGCCCGATCAGAGCACTGATCACTCTCATCTTCGTCTTCATCTTCAGGCAGCAGCTCCAGGTACGCTCTTCTTCCATTTCCCCCGCTTTGCAAATTCAGCTGTTACAAAGGCAAAATAATTACCCTGTCACTGTGCAAAGCATGCGTGAGTAATTCACGCATGCATGCACAGTGACCAGCCGGGTCACTGGTTTGAACCAGTGATCGAGCTGGGCTTGGCGAGGTCTAGCCCAGCCCAACAAAAAAAAAGAAGAAAATTTTCTTCAAAACTTATTTCAAAAAAAGCTATGATTTTCTGCAAATATTTTACTGCATTTTGATCAATATTGGTTTGCATTTTTATATTGTAAAGATATAAATCCGGTATTAAAATACATGTTTTTTGTCAAAACATAAAAAAAAATATTTTGTTTTCATGCGTACGGCCAAGTCTCTAAAAAAAATCATATTGTATTTTCATATAACAAAGAAAATTTTAAAAAATATATATATTAGGATGCATTTTGACTTTAATAACCAGTTTATTAAAGTCGCGAGAACTAGGCCAAATTTTAAAAATTTTCAAAAAAATATATTTTGTTTTCTTTTAATATCTGGGGTTACAACCTTATAATAAGACGTATTCTAGATATTGAATTCTTTTATTGAGGTTAGAACGGTTATGTTTTACCCGATAAAATAAAGACCTCCTTACTAAGGAGAACTTTTCTTAAATCATAGACGGACCAACAACTAGAAAACACAACAAGACTTTAAATTTTATCAGACAATAAACAATGCAGCCTACCTTAGGTAGGGCGTATTTGGGGTGCTAATACCTACTAGAGTTATTGAATTGTTTTGCCATTTGTTGAAGGAATGCAGGGAAAATCGCAGCAACATCAAATTTTCGAGCTATAGGGAAAAGCCATATAGAACGAGAATATTCATCAATAATGAGTAAATAAAACCGAAAACCATCATAAGAGGAGACTGATGTAGGCCCCCAGACATCAGCATGTAATGTATGCAGAAAAGAATTTGCATATGATTGACGAGAATTAAAAGGCAACTTTGAAGACTTTCCCAGCATACAACTTTCATAAAAAGCTGTCATTTTATTTAAAGATGGTAAACATAGTCTGCTAAGAATTTGAGAATGAGGGTGACCAAGGCGAGCATGCCACAGACTGCCTGGAACTTTATTTGCTACAGAACTGAGTGAAGGCTGTGAGAGTTGCCGCAGATGGATAGGATATAGGCCATTCACCATGGGACCTTTAAGAATCACTTGATTTGTTTTCATGTCTTTGAGAAGAAATCCCATGGATAAAAGAGAAAATAACAGTTATTATCTCTTGTAAACTAAGACACATACAATAATTTTCCTTTGATATCAGGCACAACTAGAACATTATGGAGCAGAAAAGCAGTAGTTGGCAAAGTAGTATGTCAAATACCAGTTATAGATAAACCATTACCATTGCCAACCATAACAGTATCAGTACCAGAATAAGGATGAATACCTTGCAGCTCATTGGAATTAGGAGTCATGTGTTGGTTTGCACCAATGTTAGGATACCAGGTGTCCTTTGCAGTGTCTCCAATTTGAATGGCAGCAAAAGCCTTGTATTGTTCTGCTTCTTCATCTGAGGTGAAACAACCATCTACTTTATGGTTTGGACCACCACATCGAAAGCATGTAATGCCACCTCGTCCAGGACCAGAACTGCGGCTTCCACGGGTAAAGGATCCAACTTGGCTTCAAGAGAATTGTCAACAGAATGAGAGGAACACACATCTTTGTTGCGTGACTGGAAATGCATCTTGACTACCTTGAGATATCCACTAGAGCAACCACGAGCATCATGACTACCTTGAGATCTTGCATGAAAGCGATTTTTGTTAGTATAGAAAGCAACACTAGATGGGGATGCTCTTGTACCTTGAAGTCTGATTTCAAAGTCACGAAGCTTGCCAATAACCCCTTCCAGAGGAGGAAACATGTCACGAGCATTGAGTGCTACAACAATAAGATCAAACTTAGATCCTAGTCCACGCAGGATACAAATAATAAGGTCATCATCATCCATTAGTTTGCCTGCACAACGAAGAGATAAGGCCAACGACTTGGCTCTGTGTAGATAATCTTCTAAAGAGAAGGTGCCTTTGGTGAGAGTTTGTAACTCTCCCTTTATTTGTTGAATACGATCTCGGGTATGACTTCTATAAAGAGTATCCAAAACAATCCAAGCATCATGACTAGACTCACTGTTGACGACTTGGGAGAGAGGACTGTCTGATAGAGAATTGTTGATCCATCCAAGGACCAATTGTTCAATACGCAACCAAGTTGTTGTAGCAGGATTGGGTTGCAATGCACCATCAGCATCAATGATGGTTAATTCAGGATAGGGAACTTTATCTGTCACATATCCAAGAAGACCATGTCCTCTTAAGATTGGAACAACTTGCGCTTTCCATAAGAGATAATTATTTGAGGCTAGCTTAGTAGAAATATCAGGTAAGCGAGTCTTGGAAGGTGTGAAATCAAGAGAAAGAGGAGCGGCTGGAGATACGATTGAGGTTGTGAGAGATTCCATTGCAAGCTCTGATGCCATGTAGAAAAGCTAACCTATCATTACCTTTGTTGTTATTCATATATATAGAAGGTTACAAGAGTGATATACGTGGTAATCTAATCATTCTAAAAGCAGTATGGAATATTATAGATATCATGGAGAGATTATAGGTAGCATGGTAAGGAAAGTATCACACTAATTAATCTTGCCAGAATTACAAGGATCCTATTGCTATCAATATCTCTTTCAGATATGAGATGCACTAATAAAGATCAATGATTTCTTTAGATATATATGCTCCAGCAAGTTGTAGACACATCACATTGAAAGGCTTGAAACGAATATCGTCGAGACAATATGCAAACTTGAGATGATATTCCCTTCATTGTTTTTTGACTCAATGGAGCATCTACCCATACATTTACCGTATGAGGCAAAATGTTAGATATTACAGATGCAATTTAATTATTAATGTACTTTCATTGTTTTTCTTAATTGAAAATATTTGTTTAATTTAATGCAGGTACTTGTTTAATCTTAAGAAAAAGGTTAAGAACAAGACGCTTGTTGAGGTTTCGATATGTGAGGCCTATATTGTTTAGGAGATCTCAATATTTATCTCATACTATTTCAAGCCTTATTTGAGAACGAGAATCTTGCCAATATTCTCCAATCCTGGATGACCCACACTTAAAAATGTTGTAAGGGGAAGATATTTGTCTGAAATAGAGTTCCAACAAGAACACAATTATATGCTATTTAACTGCGATGAATTGAGACCTTTTATTCAATAAGTATAGATACTACTTAAACTTTGTTATAAATGGACTTTCTATCTATTGTAATATCACAAACTCATACAATTTTGAAAACCTTGTAGGCAACATCGATAATATTTTTTGTCTAATAACTCACACCTGATCAAATCCCAAATCTTTAGATTACAAGATGAACAATTTACCATGTGGTTCAAAACACATGTAAGTACTATCACAAACTCATTATCTATCATGGTACTTAATTTCGTTACAAAATTCTTGTTTACTGTCCATTGTTATACTTGATGTACAAGGTTTATCAAATGGGAAGGAATCTTAGTGTTTCATTATTTTTACTAAGCCTGGGTCTTGAAATAAAAGTGAAGTGCTATAATGGGTATTTTGTCAATGGATATGTGTTTCATACCGAAGAATACAGGCATGAAATAAAGACATATAACAGTGGTGTTTGTGTTAAGGGATCTATTTGTAATGAGTTTAAAGTTGACTATTATGGTAAATTAGAAGAGATTGTTGAATTGCAATATCATAGCGAGCATAATAGAGTGTTTTAATTTCAATGTTATTGGTATGACATCACTGATAGAGGAATCAGAGTAGATCCCCACTATGGTATGGTCAAAATTAACTCCAAAGCTAGACTCCACAACGTAAACAATGTCTTTGTTTTTGCCAAGCAATGCCAATAAGTTTATTATACATACACCCCTTCCATTAGAAAGGATCGATAAAGAGTTAATTGGTAGAAAGGCTAGGGGAGTGAGACGGGTTTGGGTTGGTGCTAGTCTAAAGGAAATAACAAAAGGTAATGGGTTTAAGGAAGAAGGTAATATTTGCTGGATGCTAGGTTTCAATATAATGGGGCTAGGCATTTTTTTTTTTGGACTGTGAAGAAAAATGAGATAAGTGTAGGGAAGATTGAAGATGATAAGTGTATGGAAGATGGAATGGGTAGAGGTCATGTTTTTGTTTTTGTGTTTTTTTGCTTTTATTTTTTCTAGAGATAGAAGGTTTGTTTCTTATGATTTTTTGTTAACCTCTTTAACTAATTCACTTCTTTTTGTTTTGGTCGATGCTCTCTACCCTAAAACTCTCCCATTTTTTTTTTCTGTGTAGTGCAACCATCTATATATAGGCAAAACAAGTTTGTTTTTCTTTTCAATTGTTTGGTCTCCAAGCAAACTTAGTGACCAAGTTAACCCAAAAATAATTTAGTCCCTCAACTTCTTTCTTTTCACATTTTGTCCCCTTGTTCAATTTAATTTTTTTTTTTTATGTATTTTGATTTTTTGAAAAAGAGCAATATCAATGTTGACTTAATAAGCGCATTAACAACTGAATGTGTTGAACATAGATTTTTGTATTTTAAATTCTTTGGAAAAGATGCGGAAAATGATGCAAATACATTAAAAACATATTTTTTGGGGTTTTTTTTAAATGTTTTTAAATGGAGTAAAAAATATTAGGTAGCAACAGATGCCCCATCTTTACAATATTTATCGAACAAAGACTTGTTAAGTGCTTGACTAATGAATTGTTCTTCTCAAAGCTTTTAGTTCGGTTGACCTGAAACTTTGTTTTCGCTGTAATCCCCATCAACGAAAACTACGATGAAATTATGTACAACTTGGTTGTCTTGAAATCCCAATCTAATGATTTCCTTAATCCAAAACCAAAATCATTGCCAAAAGTTCAGTCAACCTGAGATCCTAATTTGACGATCTGATTTAACTAGAAATAAAATATGAAAAGCATCCCGGTTAACCTGAAATCCCAATTTGACGATTCACTTTAACCAGAACCTTGGTCTTTGTCATTAAATTGGTCACCTGAAATCCCAATACGACAATTCTCTTTAATAAGAACCAAAATGTCGCCTTTAGCTTGGTTAATTTGAAATCTCAATCTAGAGACCCCCTTTAACCAAAACCTTGGTCTTTATCTTTAGCTTGGTCAACTTGAGATCCCAATCTAGTAATTTCCTTTAACCAAAACCAAAATGTCACATTTAGCTTGGTTAACCTGAAATCTCAATCTATAGATCCCCTTTAATCAGAACCTTGATTTTTTTTTTTAGCTTAGTCAACTTGAGATTCTAATCTGGCTATTCCTTTTAATCAGAACCAAAATGTCACCTTCAGCCTGGTTAACTTGAAATCTCAATCTAGAGACCCCTTTTAACTAGAACCTTGGTCTTTGTCTTTAGCTCGGCCAACCTGAAATCCCAATCTGATGATTCCTTTTAACCATAACTAAAATGTTGCCTTAAGGTTGATTAACCTAAAATCTTAATATAGAGACCCCCTTTAACTAGAACCTTGGTCTTTGTCTTTAGCTCGATCAATATGAGATCCTAATTTGGCAATCCTATTTAACTAGAACCAAAATGTTTGTTTTAGTGTGGTTATCATGAAATCTTAATCTAGTGACTCCCTTTAATCAAGCGATTCCTTTTAACCAAAACCAAAATGTTGCCTTCAACTCAGTTAACTAAAATCTCAATTTAGAGACCCCTTTTTAACTAGAATCTTAGTCTTTGTCTTTAACTCGGTCAACTTGAGATCCCAATCCTACGATCCCATTTAACAAGACCAAAATATTGCCTTCAACTCGGTTAACCTGAAATCTCAATCTTGAAACATCATCCCCTTCTTTTCCTATGTTGATTTGCCAAAAAAATGGAAGAGAATGAATGATATGGTGGAGAACTAGATTGGTCTTGACCATTGGCTAGAACCAATCATATGGTACTTAGAAATCAACCTTCAACACGTAAAAACAAACCACCACATAACAACCGTGCAATTATCAACAACAACACCTAGTTCTAGATAAAACCTGCTAAATTGTTTCAATATCTTATCTATAAATGTAGATTGAGACAATTAAAGCAATTTTCTAGATCTATCCCTGTAGATTTTTATTTTCAGTATATAGACTGCTTCTCCCATATCCTTCCTAGGTTGCACCAGATTCTTTTTTGTTTAAGTTTTGTTGACTGAAAATAAACTTCCTAAAATTATTATTATTATTAATTTTCATACACAATTATATTTATGATTTTTATATGGTCAATTTATCTATGTCAAAGAATAGAATTGAGGCAACTTTTTGACCAAAATTCCTTTCTCTATTATTCCTTCAATATTGGGTTTAATGCAAGCAACTCGTTTATTCGGATTTGAGATGTAAATAGATTTTTTTTTAGGATGAGGTAGTCAGGTTGCGTCACATTGATTATGTCATGCAGTTAACTAGAGTAAGAAATAAAGATATCAAGTTTCGGAGAGAATCTAGATCAGTTAAAGCAAAAAAAAAAAAAAACAGATTATGAAAATAAATTGGAAAGGAAAAGTTTAGCTATAAGGAATCAGATTCACAAAGAAATTTAAGTCTCATCGATTGTAGGAAACAAGTTGGAAGGAATCAATTTTAAAATAATTGAACTTGGCACTAGAGAGAACCTTTGTGCCACTAAGTACTGAATCGTTATTCAAATGTACTGATGGCCATTTGTTTGCCATTTGTGCTAATTAAGAACATAATTCTATTCTTTTATAGTTTTTTGGAAGAAGAAAAAACTGGGGTGAGTTAATATTCTGTAAAATAAGCTTGGAATACCTTGCGGGGCCTTGGCTAAGAGATCCTTGAGTTTTTACTACAAATTGCCTTTTAATTTTTTTCCACCTGTAATTGGACTGGGATTCGGTAAGTTTCTCTTTTGTTTACATATGAGGTTCGGAGACAACAGTTGCTTGCTGTTCTTGAACAAACATTGCTTGAGGTTATCCAATGCCGAGATCAAGGCCAGATAATACTAGCTAGCGTACGATTGGTCACATAATTAAACTGAGATTTTTCTGATTAGAGAACAGAAGGAATCTTCTTTCATAATTGGCTTTCGAGAAGGTTTAGTGTTTTTGCTACCTCTGCTTTTGGACCTGACTTGATTCCTGACCAGTAGAAACAGCATTAGTCCAAAAGCAGGGAAGCTTTTGTTTTCTTTAATCACATGATCTGATATTCTCATTTATATCCAACACAAATTCATACAAGTGGCTCTTGTGATTGGCTAACAACAGTTGTTAATGAGCAGTGTTTGCGTCCCTTATTTTTCAGTTTACTAAGTATTTAGAACATTCAATTCTAATCTAAAGTCGATAGTAATAAACTCTTGGTGATGGTTTTGTCATCGATGGTGGTCGGACGACAGAAAAAACCAGTAAAACCAGTAAATTTACTAAGTTTTTAATTTTTTTTGTGTTAAAATTTGATATTAATAAACTTTTGATGATAATTTTTTTTTCATTCTATGGTGGTTTTATCGTCAGCAGTGATAAGATGAAAAAAAGCTATTGATTTTTTTCTCTGCAATGGTTAGTTTTATCGTACACAAATGATGGGTGTTTTTATTTAAAAAAGGAGTACCGTTTAACATTATTCATTTGACAGCTGTTGTCAACCAAACCTTTCCTATTAAAGAACTCTAAAAGGCGTGGGGAAATCACTGTAACTTCCCCACGCCTTTTAGTTATACGTATATAATAATAATAATAATAATAATTATAATTATATTATATTATATATTAATTTTTGTTTTCATTTTTTTTTGTATTTGATTTGGTTTTTTATGCCTTTATAGGTTTTTTTGGCTTCTTTCTTAGTTTTTTTTCCTTTTAATTTTTTTTTGTTTAATTTAGTTTGTTAATTGATCCCGAGTTTGACGGGTTAACCTGGTTTGACGAGTTAACTAGATATTTTATTTTTTTTATTTTATTTTTAATTAATTTTTTTCATTTAGTTTAGTTTTTTAATGTTAAATTTCTTTCTATTTAATTATCAAACTTTCATGACACGTATTCCAAGCTTGACAGGTTAACCCAGTTAATTATGGGTTAACCCGTCATTTTTTTTTTCTATTTAGTTATTAAACTTTCATGGCGCGAATCTAATGTTTGACGGATTATCATGGTTTGAAAGGTTAATAAAAACTCTAAAACGCATAGCTTTTTAACTTTAGCTAAAGCTGTTTTTTTTTTTTGCAGTTTTTTCTTTCGTTTTTTCTTCTGTGGCTTTTTTTTTTGTTTTTGGTTTTTTTTCTGTAGCAGTTTTTCCTCTTTTTTTTAATTTTTTTTTGTTTTTGTTTTTTTTTAACGCGTGGGTTTTTCACTGTAGCAGCTTTGTTTTTTTTTTTCCTCGCTTTTGTTTCTTTTGTTTTTTTACATATAATGTATCACCGTGCACACAGTGAAACACTTGACTTTTTTTTCGTTTTTGTTTTCCTTCTTTTTTTCTGTTTTGCCAATGAGTTTTTTTTTTTTTGCTTTTTTGTGTGTTTTTTTTTCTTTTAATGATTTTTTTTGTTTAATTTAGTTTGTTAATATGAAAAAAAAAATTAATTTAGTTATTATATTTTCATTACACGGATCTCGGTTTTTTTATATATATTAAGCTGGTTGAGAACTTAGCTTTGTAGCTTTTTTTAGAAAAAAAAAAAAAAACATTATGGATTACTACAGTGTTTCCCTTACATGATTTTTGTTTGGCTGAAGTGTTTCCCCCAAATGTTTATCTTTAAAATTATCTTTGTTAATTTTTTTTTTTTAATATTGAGTTGGTTGAGAATTTAGCTTTAGCCTTCCCCCACGTTTTTTTATTATAATTATTATTATATTGTATTATATTATATGACTGCTTTTTTCTTTTGTTTTTTCTTTTTAATTTTTTTTAATGAATTTTTTTTTGTTTGATTTAGTTTGTTAATGTTATTTTTTTTTTATTTAGTTATCATATTCTCATGATACGAATCTCGGGTTTGATGGGTTAACCTGATTTGACGATTTTTTTTATATTTAGTTTAGTTTTTTAAAGTTAATTTTCTTTCTATTTAATTATTAGACTTTCATGACACGTATCCTGAGCTTGATGGATTAACTTGGTTTGACGGGTTAACCCGATTAATTTTGGGTAAACCCGTCATTTGTTTTTTCTATTTAGTTATCAAACTTTCATGACGCAAATCCCAGGTTTTACGGGATAACCTGGTTTAAAGGATTGACCCAATTAATTCAATTTTTTTTTATTTTTCTTCAATAGTTTTTTCCTCTCTGTTGATTTTTTTTATTTGTTTTTTAATTAATCTATTTAATTCTCATACTTTTATGACACGACCTTATAGTCAGATCCATATCCAATATTCTTAGGTACGGTGTTATAATCAGACTCACTTAAACTTGGGTCATGCAAGTTTAATTTTATTATTAATATTATAAATATTACTCTTAGTTTAGGCGTTGCAGTCAAACCCAAGATTTCTGGGTATAACTTTGCAGAAAAACCTAAAATTTTTAAATTTTTATTTTTTATACAAAAAAAATAACCCGCGGCATTGCGCGGGTATCAAAGCTAGTCTATCTATATAAAGGGTGGCTTGGCCTCCTACATATTAGCCAAAGCAAGAAAACCACCAAAACCTATATATTTCACAGCCACTTGTCTTAGTGTGTTGATTAATTGTAGTTAACATGGCCCGTCAGGCAGATCGTCTTGTTAAGATTGGGCAGGAGGGTTTTGCAGCCATTGATGAGCACTTCGGCCAGGCCAGGTGGCGGCGGCCACCAGTTATGAAGGTTCCCTATGCGCATCCCACATATTACTATGTTCCTGCAACAGAAGTTATCGACAGCAACGAGGCAGCTCAACGCTATAAGGGGAGGATTTATGTCGATTATCCTAAGGGGAAACCAGTTCCGTTTTAAAGACCTAGTGATTAATCACTTACGTTTCTTTTATGCATAAACGTAGAAGAGGAAAGGTTGCTAGAACTCGAGTCAGGAGCTTCTTCTTACTTCTTCAAATAAACTTTCTGTGATTTATATATCATAATTTTCTATTTGTATGTATTGTCATAATTATCTTTCTGACTTCGTCATTGTTACCTCTTACTTAGCATGGAATTGAAAGATACACAAGTAATATGCTCTTGAAATGCTTTGAAGCTCTTCAAGGTGTGATTTCACCGACTAATTTTGGAACTGTACAGAGCTCAATGATGAGCTGTGAGAGGCGTCTCTGATTGTTGCACTGTAAGCATGAGTGTACGTATGAATATAACCAGCAGATCCGCAAACCACAAGTGACGACAAGCTTCTTGACACTACTATATTTAACAGTTTTACCGACAAATTTTTTTGTTAGTATTTACTCTACCATTCCGTTGGCATGAATTGTATCGACTGATTTACAGACAGAAACAGTCTGTCGGTAAATTCCTCTCGTCAGTAATTTCATTAATGCCGGTAAAAAAAAAACCTGATAGTTTTACAAACGAAAAATGCAAGCCAATTTTTTTTCCACTAGAATATACAAACGAAACGAAATTATTTCTTTGGTGATTGACAGTGGTATATGGAGTAATTTTATTCCAAACCCTCTATAAAATATCGAAGGAATTATTCCATCGGTGATGTAACAGTTGAAGTGGCATATGCAGTAATTGTTTTTCAACTCTCTGGAATATAACGACGAACAAAGTTTGTCAGTAACTTCGTTTGTAATAATTAAAAAATATTTTTTAAAACAAAATTTATTTATTGAACAAAAGAAGAAAATAAAAAAAAAAAAAAAATTGTATAAAATTGAAGTATGTACAAATAAATTATTTTAATATAAAGCCAAATATTCATTACAAATTTATATGTTCATATAAATTAAACTAGAAAAATGGCAGCGTTGGAGGAGGCTGATTGTTCCCGGGACCATATGGTCAAAAAAAGGGTGCACATGCACCACCTATCTGTGATCTCATATCAATGGCCATTCTACAGAGTTCATCATAATCGATATAGAGTCGTTCATATTCTTCAATGAGATGAGTTGTATGTTGTTGCAAGGTCGCAAACTCCTGAGAATGGGTGGTCGATATCAATTGCAAGCTCCCAACGGTTGAGACACTATGGGTGGTCGATATCAATTGTACACCTGATTTCTATCGGTTCCAACAGATGATTTTGCCTCCATCCACAAATCCAGATTGAAATCTATGTGGGTCGAAGGATTGTTCTCGTATCTCTCCCTCAATCAGCTATTATATGTCTCCTGGAAATAAAAAAAATGAAATCATAAAATTTAATTCAAGTAAATAATAATTCACAAAAGAAAATGGTTGAACGAACATACCACAAAGAGTTGAGTGTGGTAGTCAACCAACTATTGCACCTCTTTTTGGCAGTCTTTACTCTACACGTGCATCTCCACAAAAAGCTCAATTGAGCTTGGCTCACATTCAAAAGCTGTTGTTTGTAAGAAAAAAATGTTGCAAGTAAAATAAATTTATAAATAACAACAAATTAATTAAAGATAGATGTGATTAAAATTATTATTTTGTTATTTTTCTAATATTTTAGGCTTTGTTTGGAAAAAATCCTAATTGTTTTGTAATAAAACTATCAAAACAAGCATAAGGGCGTCTTTGCCAACACACCCTTAAACTAAAAAACCCTCAAGCTAAACAAGGTCTTAACTCTTTGACCCATTCTCGACCCAACTAGGTTGACCTGACCGTGTTGACCTGACTGGGATGACCTAAAATCTTTGGTTTCAACCATAAACCGAACCAAAGATCCTGGTTTGACCCGAAAACAACTCAAAAAGAAAATGAAAGCAAAAAAAAATATTAAACACCAAAAAACATGAAAAAACTCGACAATAACGAATCAAATGAAAAAAAATAAAATGAAGAACACGAATAACATGAAAAACATTAAAACTCAAATTCTAGCAACATGAATTCTAATGTAGACCATATTTCAGGAAATAAAAGGCACATAAAGGATGGAAATCAATCATTGAAAAATAATTAAGCATCAAGCATCGATGATTATCAGCCAATAATCACGATTTAGTCAAAATAGGTTTTGGTTCAAAACCAAAACCCTATGATTAAAACCTCCAGAAAACTTGTTATTGATACAAATGAACTCTATGCTACTAATTAATCAAGTCCAATGAAGTGTTTAATGCAAAGGAATGGACCAAAACTGGTCTAAAACATAGACATAAGCCAATGTTTTTCCCAAGAACATAGAACACTACCTTACAAAACCCGGCTATTGTTAAGCCACCAAAACTATCATTTTTTTATCACTAAAACATGCTTTCTTCGTTTCAAAAAGTCACACTACCATAATCAAACATGTTTGAATAAAAGAAAACAAACAAATAACATCAAAATCATGCAAGAGGTTTAAAACTTCAAAACTACAAACTTAAAATAGCCTACGTATTTATGCAATTTGGATTCAAATTTTTTTCCTAAACCTTCAATAAGACCCAACCAAAACCTAGAAACTAAGAACATGCATTAGCCAACATAAAAAAGCATCATAACCTTGCTGCCACATCTAGTAGATTTCAAAACTACTTTATTTCATCAAAACTCATCCAACAAACATCACCTAAGTATTCAGGGACATTAACAAACAACTCAAAGCAAGATTTAAGCAATAAAACAACTTTTTTTATGTATTAATCAAAATAAAAACTAAAGAACATCATAACAGTAAATCAAGTTCGAAAACATCATTAAACATGTATAATGAGGTAGAGGTCTGCCTTATGGACATCACCTATTAGGTTAGTGAGGGATTATATCTTCCTAAAATTCAGAATAGTTATTGCCTTTCTTCCTTTTGAAAATCCAATCTGTTTTCAATCTTTAACTTATCCGTTTAGCTTTTGGATGCCAAGTGTCGCATGTGGGCGCAAGATGTCGGGGGGTCATGGGAGCCACCACCTAGTTTTTTGGTTCAAGGTTGCTAGGAAACTCGGGTATACTGGTTTTATCAAAGATTCCAAGGGTAAGATACTGATTGTGGCTGGGTAAGGTACTAACACCCCCAATACATCCTACCTGAGGTAAACTGTATTGTGTGGTTTAAAGGTTTTTATGGGTTCCTAAATGGTGGCATGTCTATGATATAAGATGGGGATTTATTCATGTGAAGAAATCTGATTTTTTTGAATTTATTATGGGCTCTTATTCCCAAATGAATTCTTATAGACAAGATCCATATAGGTGCCCTGATAGGGTTCACCTATCTATAAAGGTGGAAGGGTTTTCCACAACTCGTGTATTGTGATGAAAAATACTCCCAATTAAAATTGGTGAATATTTAAAATAATTTTGAGAATTTTCTCGTCAACTTGTGATATTTAAATACCAGCATACTTGTAGGTCCAACATTTATACCAAAAAATTGATAATTATTTCTCATGAATGAAATTTTTTTTATGGATTTTTGAAATATTGACAAAGTTCTAATGAATTTAATAAACTGGTTATTAAACCCAAAATGCATGTAAATATACTAAACATAGTGGTATTTTTTGGCCATGTAATATCGAAAAAGAGTATCTATGTGGATCCGAAGAAGATAGAAAAAAAATTGAAATGGGAAAGACCTACGAATGTGACTGAAATTCATAGTTTTTTAGGCTTAGCTGGATATTATAGAAGATTTATAGAAGGATTTTCAACGATAGCCTCTCCAATGACTCGACTAACTCGGAAGGAAGTTAAGTTTGAATGGTCAAAGGAGTGTGAAATAAGTTTTCAAGAGTAAAAAACCAGACTAACTTCAACCCTAGTATTGGCTTTACCAAAAGGACATGAGGGATTTGTTGTGTATAGAAATGCTTCCAATAAGGGTTTGGGTTGTGTATTTATGCAGCATGGAAGGGTAATCACTTATGCATCTAGATAGTTGAAACCACATGAGATAAACTATCTGGTACATGATTTGGAGCGGTAGCTGTGGTGTTTGCTTTGGGGATATAGAGACATTATCTATACGGGGTACAAGTGCAGATTTTTACAGATCATAAAAGTTTAAAATATTTGATGTCATAAAAAGAATTGCATATGCGACATAGGAGATGGATGGAGCTAATCAAAGATTATAATTGTACTATTGACTATCACCTGGGAAAAGCAAATGTGGTGGTAGATGCTCTAAGTCGAAAGAATAAAGCTTTTATTGGTGGTTTACTAGTGCTAGGTGAGCTAAATGTGCATTTGGATGTGACTTCAGAAGGAATATTACTGGCAACGTTAGTGCTATAATCTGATATGAGAGAAAAGATTCAAAAAGCTCAAGGTGAAGATCCTGAAGTGAGGAAAGAAATGAACAATGTAAAAGTAAGCCAACACTCTTTATTCTGAGTGTCAAAAGATGGGCTCGTGGTTATGGGGAATGAAATATATTTATCTGATGATAAGGTTTTAAAAAGTGAAGTCTTAAAATAAGCTTATGAGTCTAAATTGGCAATCCATCCAGGGAGCAGGAAAATGTATAGAGATTTGAAGGAGAGTTACTAATGGCCAAAAATGAAAAAGGATATAACATAATATGTGGCCAGGTGTGCCATATGTCAGCAGGTGAATGTAGAGCATCAATGGCCAGCTGGAGAATTACAATCTCTTCCGATTCCAGAATGGAAATGGGAAAATATCACTATGAATTTTGTATCTAGGTTACCGAGAAGCAGGAAAAGACTTGATGCCATATGGGTGATCGTGGATAGACTGACAAAGTCTTCTTTGTTTTTGTCTATGAAGATGGGGGATTCGGTTGAATAACTAGCTCAATTATATATTAAAAAGGTGGTGAAATTGCATGGGGTACCAGTTTCTATAGTTTTCAATAGGGATCCTTGGGTTACATCAAGGTTATGGTCGAGTATACAATGGTACCATATTGAATTTAAGAACGACTTTTCATCCACAGACTGATGGGAATCTGAAAAGACAATTCAGATTTTGAAAGATTTGTTACGGCTTGTATTCTAGAGTTTGGAGGTCAATGGGAGGATCACTTGCCATTAGTAGAATTTACTTATAATAATAGTTATCAATCTACTATTGGCATGGAACCATTTAAACCATTGTATGGAAGGTGATGTGGGAAAGAAAATTATTGGGACCTGAACTAGTGCAGATCACGGTTGATAAGGTGAAGGTGATAAAGTAAAGGATGAAAGAAGCTCAAGACCGATAAAAGAGTTGTGCTGATAATTGACGGAGACCTCTAGAGTTTCAAATTGGAGATATGGTATTTTTAAAAGTTGCACCATGGAAGCATGTGATTCAGTTTGGAATGAAAGTAAATTAGCACCCAGGTATATCGAACCATATAAAATTATAGAAAGAATTGGGACGGTTGCCTATCGAATACTACTGCCACCACATTTAGATAGGATACATAATGTGTTTCATGTTTCGATGCTACAGAAAGCAGACTTAGATCCTGCATGAATTTTGCCACAACTTTCGATGGAAGCATGGGAAGATTTAACTATGGAGGTACAGTCGGTGCAAATTATGGACTGAAGTATAAAGGAATTATGAAATAAAAACGTGTCGTTAGTAAAGGTATTGTGGAGAAACTCTCAAATAAAAGAAGAAACCTAGGAGAGAGATTCAGAAATGAAGAAGAAATATCCTAGATTATTTTCTTACATAGGTATGAATTTAAATTTCGAGGACAAAACACTAATCTAAGGAAGAATCAAGTGAAGGAAGGAGGAATTGAGAGATAATTTGGCTAACCTTGGGAGAGAAGAGAAATTGGAAGAAAGTCAATTGCTAAGCATGAGAAGTTTGGATTTAATGTTTGATTTATATGTTTTTAAGCTAATTTGATTAAGTTAGGAAGTAATTTCATGGAATTTTACTTTAATTTCCCTTAAATCCTTGATTCTTGAACTTAGGGTTCTTATGGGAATTTGGGGGAATTAGGAAGGGAAGGAAAAATGATGAAGTTGATGTGGAATAGCATGAAAACAAGTTGAAATAACAAGTAAATGAAGAAAAATTTGGGGGAGGAAAAAGAAGATGACATTTGGCCAAATGAAGGAAAAGTGGAGGAATGAGTTTTGATGTTAATGTTTAGGAAACTATGTTTAATCATGATATTTGAAATATGCAAGAAAGACTAAATGAAGAAATAACATTAAAGTTGAGAAAAATAAGTAAATTCAATTTAAAAGAGAATTAAACTAGTTAAAAAGAAAGTATGAAGACAAGATGTTTAGATTGTGTTTGAATATAGTCTTCCATATGTTTAGATAAAATAAATAATATGATGTGAAGGCATAAAGAATAAAAGGATTATTTGATGGAGGAATTATGAACATAAAACAAGAAAAGAAGTCACTTTTTTTTTTTAAATATGTGGTTGTATGTGCAATGACAGTGTTATGTTTGAGAATAAATTTTTATCAAAACGAATTAAAAAAATATGTGCTTTGCATTTCGGCGCGTAAGAAAAATATTGATGGACTAATGATATAATGATATTTGATTGATTCAGGCATTGTGTCTGGAGCTGGTTATCAGACAAGAGAAGCTGGGTCATCACAAGGAGAAGGTAGGTGATTTGTCACCTTATTTTGTAAGTTTTCCTTAAATATCTATGTTGTTTATTTAATTGATGTTAAAAGAATCAAATGAATAAATTAAGTGATCATTGCAAATGAGAATTATTGGTAATTTATGTGAAATTACCGGAATTATTATTTGGCTAACAAAAGAGGTTAGATGGATGCTAGGTAATTCATATGAAATTACCGAATTGATTTTGGCAACCAAAATGAGTTAACAAGATTCCTTGGGTAATTATGAGAATTACCGGGTTTATTGGCTAACAAAAAAGATTTGTCGGATGATGGGTAATTCAAATGGAATTACCGGATAACCAAATTTGTGGGTAATTATATGAAAGTGTTAGAATTATTGGCAATTGAGATGAGGCAGCTAGATATTTAAGTTTTGAAAAGATTATGTAAATTAATTGAATGAAGTTAGAAGTATTAAACTTCAGATGTTAAGAGTAAAATAATTAATATGTGAGTAAGATATTGAGTAAATTAATTAATGTGGTTATTGTTGAAACAGGTACACGAGGTGATGCAAATCATTAGATGTAGGATTTTTCTGTTTAGGAATTATCATTTTGGAATGTAAGTCTTTATTTTCTTTGAAAACCTTTATGTTGTCAAAATCAAATAGAAGATGTGTAGTATGTAATGATTGTATTACTTTTGTGTTGTAAATATCAAATAGAAGATGTGTAGTATGTAATGGATGTATTATATATATGTATAGATGTTAGTAGGACTAAATCATTTTCAGAATGATAAGATAAGTTTATAATATAAAGTAGTAGAATACATTATATGTTTTAAGATAATATGACTCTTAATCTTAATATTGTATACATTTAGTCTACATGCATATATGTAATTAGTTAACATTTATTACTCTTTAGTGATGAAATCGTTTATCTTTAAATTTGTTTTAGTAATTCTTTTATGTTAACTTATTAATTGATATTATGAGATTTGAATATATTGATAAGTATAAGTTTTGAGAGATTGATTGATGAATGGAATGTGATCCAGGATGATTGGATCAAGATGGAAGTTGTAATGACATATAATAGAAGTGTTGTTGATAACTTGATACCAATAAAATAGAGGAAACTCTGTCGAACTTTTCAAAAAAAAAATCCATAATTTTAGACGTATTATTCAATACTTGACATTCGTAAAGAAATGTTTGAGATTTCATGACATTATATTTTGAGGATGTTATAGTTTGGTACTAAGACAAACCATGTATTTTATTTTTTCAGCAAGATATGATTTTTTATTTTATTTTTAGGACAGTTGGTCATATGTTAATTTAAAATAAAATTGTATTTTTGAAAGAAGAGATTTGTATTGTTGTTTTTGTAAAAGGTAAAACAATTCATATAACATCGAAGAAGCGTCTCGTGTGTAAGTCATAATTTCAAATATTAAATACGTGATGGTTGGAAAATATAGGGAACTCAAAATTAATTGCAAGATGATTTTTTAAAGATTTTGAAAATGGACAAAGATCGTGTTTAGTAAAACACAAATAAATTATTTTTATCAAGGTTATTTTAACCAAGATATTAATTCAAAACAAAATATTGTTCATCAACTTGAAATGAGCAATACCAAAATTCCACACGAATCTTATTAATTTCACAAACTTTGTTCAAACTGCGTATTAATTCAAAGGAATTAACACAAACCCAACCATAATTCATGCATCAATGTTTAATGTCCAAAAAACAATCACAATCTAATAATAAACTCATAATTCACCACAAATACTCAAATCACCTCAAAATCAATAATACACATCAAACCATATTAAAAGTGTCCAATAGTCAAGAAAAAATACACAATAATAAGAATTTCCCCTAAATAAACACAACATTATAGCAATTTTTCTGAAACAATATTAGTAATTAAAAAACTTCAATATAGAAAAGTGGTGATGTATACAAGTTTGAAAAAAACTTTCATGTAAAAGAATGGGAGCTTAAGTGCTTCTGTATAATTTCGTAGACAAGGTTGAATACAATGAGCAATTGCATACAAGTGGATTTGTCAAAGCATGAAAGCCATTCAAGAGAGAAGGAGTTACCAATATATAGTCCTTTCTTATCTCTCAATTATATATATTTCTTATCATATGCTCAATCAAAGCATGAACTCTTGATTAATCCGAATTCTATGTCATATACTTAATCTAGTTTTGAATGAAAATCCAATGAAATATTCTTTCGCATGAAGCTATAATATTAAAGTAAAAAAGCATCAAACAATATCTTACTCATAGCTAACTCTGTAACAAATGTTTGGGATGAAGGGAAAAGTATAGATTTTTCTCATTAGAGAAAGAAACTATGCGATATAATGTTTTTAAAAATTTATATATGAAAATCTAATTTGTCATTAACTTATATAAAATACATTTGTATCTTATAGGTTGCGTGACTTTTGGTATGAAGTACATAAAAAAGCTAAAAAAATACATCGGAGATAATGCTCTACCAAGTTGGAATGACATGGCAGTTTGGAGGGATTTAAAGCCGCTATACATCCCGAAGATATACGGGCACAATATATTCAGCATGTGGTTTCTAACACACGACACTCACAGTCCGGTGCTGAGAACCAGAACCGGCAAATTCATGGTTCGGTTACCACGCACACCGGTGGCTTCGTTCTGTTCATTGCACATGTGAAGCAGATGGTAAGATTAATTTTAATGACATCTATCTTTAATTAATTTGGTGTTATTTATAAATATATTTAACTTGTAACATTGTTTTTTCCTACAAGCTACGTCTCTTGAACTTGAGTCGAGGCCAATGGAGCTTTTTATGGAGATGCACATGCGGAGTGAAGACCGCCAGAAAGGGGTGCAACAGTTCATCGACAACGCGCTCAACACTTCGTGGTATGTTCATTCAACCATTTTCTTTTGTAAGTTATTATTTTCTTGAATTGAATTTGATGATGACTTTTTTAATTTTTAAGAGACATATAATAACTAGTTGAGGGAGAACTATGGGGATGATCCTTCGACCCACCTGGATTTCAATCCAGATTTGTGGATGGAGGCAAGATCGTCTAGTGGACCTAATAGAAATTGGGTGTACAATCTCTCTAACACTACGGCCGAGAAATTGTGGGTGGCCTGTAGTATCTCAACCGTTGGGAGCTCCCAATCGGTATTGAGCTCCTAGTCTCAAGACTTCATGGCCTTGCAACAAAGGCCTTGCAACAACACACGACTCATATCACCAAAAAATATTACATCTATCTGTAACATTGTTTTTTTTTTCCTACAGACTACATCTCTTGAACATGAGCTGAGGCCAATGGAGCTTTTTGTGGAGATGCACGTGTAGAGTGAAGACCGCCAGAAGGGGGTGCAATAGTTCATCGACAATCGTGCTCAACACTTCGTGGTATGTTCGTTTAACCATTTTTTTTGTAAGTTATTATTTTCTTGAATTGAATTTGATGATGACTTTTTTTAATTTTTAGGAGATATATAATAGCTGGTTGAGGGAGAAATATGGGGATGATCCGTCGACCCACCTAGATTTCAATCCAGATTTGTGGATGGAGGCAGGATCGTCTGGTGGACCTCATAGAAATCGTGTGTACAATCTCTCTAACACTACGGCCGAGAAATTATGGGTGGCTTGTAGTATCTCAACCGTTGGGAGCTCCCAATCAATATTGAGCACCTAGTCTCAGGAATTCGTGGCCTTGCAACAACACACGACTTATATCACCGAAAACTATGAATGACTCTTGGCGGATTATGAACAGTTCAGCCAAAAAGGTCATGAGCATGAGATCACTGATGGGTGGTACATGTGCACCTCTTTTTTAGCCATATAGTCCTGGGAATGACCAACCTCCTCCTTAGTGCCAACATTGTTCTAGTTTAATTTTTATTTGTACAAATAAAATTATAATGAATATTTGGATTTTATATTATACAATTTTATTTGTACATATTTCAATTTTATATTATTTTTTTTGTTTAATTATTTTCTTTTTTTTTTATTATCCTATACAATTTTATATTAATTATTCTATACAATTTTATTTTAAAAAATATTTTTCAAATATTATAGACAGAGTTACGATATCTCAATCCGTTTGTATTTTCTAGAGAGCTGAATTGTTTTACTGCATATGCCACAATTACCGACGGACTAATTCCGTCGGTGGGGATACCGACGGACATAATCCGTATGTATGTTCCAAAGACTTGAAAAAACTTTAATGCATATGCCACAATTAGTGACGGACAAATGCCGACGGAATAACTTCATCAACATATTTGTTGTGATGTCTGTGTTAGGAGCAACAAGCTCCTTGAGTGGTTGTTGTCATGCAACAGCCATGGTGTTAACGCGAGCTTCCTTTTGTAACCTACGTAAAGTGTTTTCTATTTCGAGATCCACTTGCACTTGAATCTTATTTGTAGAATGGGTTACAGACATAAATCATCAAGAAAACTCAAAAGAAATCAATCACACAAGAGATAAAAAACAATGCAAATTGTACGAAAATCCTACGCTATAAAACTAAAACTACCTAAAAACCCTAGAAAACAACGGAATTTGGCCTCGATAGGGTAGGGAAGTGGTTTGCCACTAGTCTTGTTCAGAACGTCATTTTCCTTCAGAAAACAAAAGGCCAATACCTAATTCCACTACATTTGTTTTGAATAGTACTGCTGGCATAAATGAACAATACTGCAGCAAACAAAAATTCAGTTTCTCTCTCTCTTTTTTTTTCAAAAAATTAAATAACAATCACAAAAAAAAATAGTACATGAATCAACTAAAATTACTTCCCTAGCAACAACGCCAAAATTTGTTGTGATGTCACGGTCGCACAAATTAATTACCCTAGCTTAAAACACAACACACAAGATAGGATATAGCAGGTAAGGGGTCGATCCCACGAGGAAGGTTCAAGTTAGATTTTTATGCTAGATGATATGCAACTTGGGGGGTTTTGGATGTTATCTAAGCTAAAGCAAAAGAAAATTGAAAACTATCAAGCAAAATTAAATAAAATAAAAAATTATAAAAAAAAACCTTGGTCGCAAGCACACTTCCACCTATATAAATCAGAATTGATCATGGAAAAGAAACATCAATTTATATTCTGAATATTTATCTCTTCTTAACATTGGTTAGTTAATGGATCTGCCGTATAACTAACCCTAACCATTAAACAACCACAGTGTCCTCACTAGTAATTTAATTCAATGACAGCCTTAAGAACTAGATAAGTTGATTAACCAAGAAAACATAATAGTCCATAGTCTTTGTTTGATTTTATTGAATGTACTTCCTAAGATTAATAACGTAGATCCGCCACAATTATTAAACTTAGTTGCTTCACAAGTTCATATACCACAACTCCGGTTTTGATATCAAACTTAGCAATATATTGTCTACGATAATAATTTAGAGTCTACTCTAGCAATTAAAATAAACAATCATAAGAAAAATAAGCATAGGAGAACAAACATATTCATCATATAAATTGAAAAGAAAAGGTAAAATAAATCTCACAGTTTTTGAAATCCGAAGGTTTCCATGTCCTTGCAACCAAGAAAAAGCGTTTAGCCTTGCATGTTTGTTGAACAACTAATAAAAAAGAAGGAAGAATGCATGATTTCGGGTTTCTTAGAGGAAGGGGGTATTTTTCTCTTTTGGGCTGGCTGCTCCCTTCTCTTCTCTCATTCTTTTTATATCCTAGGAAACCCTAGTATCTATTTTAGAAAATGGTCATTCTTTAAGTAGACAGTTTACATTTAAGTACTTCAACAACTATTTTCCTAAAAAAAAGAAGAAATAGCCTTGCATGAAATCTTCAAGCTTTGACTTAGAGGAGATAAATTGCTGAAAATAAAATTTGAATATCGGTTTAGATGCTTCGAAATGTAATTTCGATTCGTTTTTTCACAAAACTTGTTTGTTGGCAGAATTCAGTTGTCATCTTTGAAAAATCATATCTCCCTTATATGACATCATTGTTGGCTAAACTTTGGATCATTGATAGGTCTTTGAGTTAGGAATCCAACAAAATTGATTTTGCATCAATTGGACTTCTATTAGATTTTTAATAGCCAAAGGTCAACATTGACAGATTGCAAGATTTGACTTTGAAGGTTGCGATCTTCATGCTCTTCCTCATTTTATTTTCTTTCCTTAGATTTCCATAAATTTATAGATGTTATATTTTTAATGCCACTGGAATCACTTCATTCCGACCTCTAGAGCTCACGCTCTGCACAAAACATCAACTGAATGTCAAATTTGTCAATTACCTCCAATTTACTCATTTTTGCTTCTTTCATCCAAAAGTGCCTTCAAAACATAAAACAAAGAATATAAAAGCATTTTATATATAAAACATAGGCAAAATAGTAGTTAAATGTGGGTGAAACTATCGAATAATATGGTTGCATCAATATTTCCGGTGCGTAATTTATTTTTTTGCATTCATTTTTTGTTGGTAAAACCATCGGTAGTTCGGCTAACCTGAAATTCCAATCTTGCAATTCACTTTAACCAGAACCTTGGTCTTTGTTTTTAGCTTGGTCAACCTGAAATCCCAATAACATGATTTTCTTTACCAAGAACAGAAATGTCGCCTCTAACTCGGTTAATCTAAAATCTCAATCTAGAGACCCTTTTCAACCTAAAATCCCAATTTAGCGATTCCATTTAACTATAATCAAAATATCATCTTTAACTCGATTAACCTGAAATCTCAATCTAGAGATCCCCTTTAACCAGAACCTTGGTCTTTGTCTTCAGCTCAACCAACTTGAAATCCTAATATGATGATTCCTATTAATCATAACCAAAATATTGCCTTAAGCTCGGTTAACCTAAAATCTCAATCTAAAGACCCCATATAACCAGATCCCTGGTTTTTTTCTTCAACTCGACCAACCTAAAATCTCAATCTGATGATTCCTTTTAACTAAAATAAAAATATTGCCTTAAGCTCAATTAACCTAAAATCTCAATCTAGAGACCCCCTTTAACTAGAACCTTGGTCTTTGTCTTTAGCTCTATCAACTAGAGATCCCAATCTGGCGATGATATTTAATGAGAACCAAAATGTTTCCTTCAGTCTGGTTAACCTGAAATCTCAATCTAGTGACTCCTTTTAATCAAACAATTCCCTTTAACCAGAATCAAAATGATGCCTTCAACTCGGTTAACCTAAAATCTCAATTTAGAGACCCTTTTTAACCAAAACCTTAGTCTTTCTGTTTAGTTTGGTCAACTTGAGATCGCAATCCGGTGATCCCATTTAACAAGAACCAAAATATTGCCTTCAACTCGGTTAATCTAAAATCTCAATCTTGAAACATCACCCCCTTTTCTTAGTCCTACTTTGATTTGCCAAAAAAATGGAAGAGAATGAATGATATGGTGGAGAACTAGACCAATCTTTACCAGTGGCTAGAACTAGCCATAGGCTCCTTAGAAATCAACCTTCAACACCTAAAAACAAAACAACCCCATAACAACCCTGAAATCATCAACAACAACACCTAGTTCTAGCTAAAACCCCGTGCAAGATAGCAACAACAACCCACAAAAAGATAAAGCTGCTAAATTATTTCAGCATCTTATCTATACATGTAGATTTAGACAATTAAAGCAACTTTCTAGATCTATCCTTGTAGATTTTTATTTTCAGTATACAGATTGCTTCTCCCATATCCTTCCTAGGTTGCACCAGATTCTTTTTTGTTTAAGTTTTGTTGGTTGAAAAAAAACTTTCGAAAATTATTATTATTAATTTTCATACACAATTATATTTATGATTATTATATGGTCAATTTGTCTATGTCAAAGAATAGAATCTGAGGCAACTTTTTGACCAAAATTCCATTCTCTATTATTCCTTCAATATTGGGGTTTAATGCAAGCAACTCGGTTATTCGGATTTGAGATGTAAATAGATTTTTTATTAGGATGAGGTGGTCAGGTTGCGTCACATTGATTATGTCATGAAGTTAACTAGAGTAAGAAATAAAGATATCAAGTTTTGGAGAGAATCAAGATCAGTCAAAGCAAAAAAAAAAAAAAAAACAGATTATGAAAATAAATTGGAAAGGAAAAGTTTAGCTATAAGGAATCAGATTCACAAAGAAATTTAAGTCTCATCGATTGTAGGAAACAAGTTGGAAGGAATCAATTTTAAAATAATTGAACTTGGCACTAGAGAGAACCTTCGTGCCACTAAGTACTGAATCGTTATTCAAATGTACTGAAGGCCATTTGTTTGCCATTTGTGCTAATTAAGAACATAATTCTAATTTTTTTATAGTTTTTTGGAAGAAGAAAAAACTGGGGTGAGTTAATATTCTGTAAAATAAGCTTGGAATAGCTTGCGGGGGCTTGGCTACAAATTGCCTTTAAATTTTTTTCCACCTGTAATTGGACTGGGATTCGGCAAGTTTCCCTTTTGTTTACATATGAGGTTCCGAGACAACAGTTGCTTGCTGTTCTTGAACAAACATTGCTTGGGATTGTGCTTATTGCCATTAATTAGAAACTGAGATTATTCTGATTAGAGAACAGAAGGAATCTTCTTTCATAATTGGCTTTCGAGATGGTTTAGTGTTTTTGCTACCTCTGCTTTTGGACCTGACTTGATTCCTGACCGGTAAAAACAGCATTAGTCCAAAAGCAGGGAAGCTTTTGTTTTCTTTAATCACATGATCTGATATTCTCATTAATTTATGTCCAACACAAATTCATAAAAGTGGCTCTAATGATTGGCTGACAACAGTTGTTAATGAGCAGTGTTTGCGTCCCTTATTTTCCATTTACTAAGTATTTAGAACAATATTTAATTCTAATCCAAAGTCGATAGTAATAAACTCTTGGTGATGGTTTTGTCATCGATGGTGGTCGGACAACAAAAAAAACCAGTAAAATCAAATGGTTTTTAATTTTTTTATGTTTAAATTTGATATCAATAAACTTTTGACGATAATTTCTTTTTTCATTTTATGGTGGTTTTATCGTCAGTAGTGATAAGATGAAAGAAAGCTATTGATTTTTCTCTCTCTCCAGTGGTTAGTATTATAATATTTAAACTTGATGATACAGTTTAAAGCAATACACAAATGTTGGGTGCTTTTATTTACAAAAAGGAGTGCTGTCTAACATTATTCATTCCACAGCTGTTGTCAACCAAACCTTTCCTTTCTATATAAAGGTTGGCCTGGCCTCCTACATATTAGCCAAACAAGAAAACCACCAAAACCTATACACAGCTACTTGTCTTTGTGTGTTGATTAATTGTAGTTAACATGGCACGTCAGGCAGACCGTCTTGCTAAGATTGGGCAGGAGGGTTTTGCAGCCATTGATGAGCACTTCGGCCGGGCCAAGAGGCGGCCACCAGTTATGAAGGTTCCCTATGCCCATCCCGCATATTACTACGTTCATCAGGCAAACCAAATTCCTGCAACAAAACTAATCGACAGCAACGAGGCAGCGCAACGCTACAATGGGAGGGTTTATATCGATTACCCAAAGGGGAAACCAGTTCCGTTTTAAAGACCTATTGATCAATCACTTAGCTTTCTTGTATGCATAACCTCCTCCAGTACTTGTGTTACCTTTAGTCCTGTACGATATTCTCCCTCTGCTAAACGTAGACGAGGAGAGGTTGCTTCTTACTTCAAATAAAATTTCTGTGATTTATATATCATAATTTTCTATTTGGCTGGTCAAGTATGCATTGTCATAAATATCTCTCTGCTTCCCTGATTATCATTTTATTCGCCTATTACTTAGCATGAAATATTGAAAGATTAATGCAGTTGGAAGCACAACAATATAGCTGCAAACATGGAAAGACAGGAGATAAACTGAAATAATGTTAAAACACAAAGAATCCCAAAACCTTATTTTATTTCTAAAATATTAATGTGATGAAGTCTACCTCCTAAAGAGGTTTACAATCCCTATTATAGGCTAGAAAAATGGACTAAAATTGGAAACAAAATCAAAATCCCAATACATAACAGGAAATAACATAAAATCTGCAAAAATTAATAAAAAATAACAAAATTATCCCAAATAATAACTCATGAGCCTTATTTTTGGAGATCCAATGCTCCGATAACTACTGAGTAGTTTTTAATGGGAAAACAACTTGTAAAAATTTAAATCTAATCCAACAGCTAGATCTCCTGATATCGTCATTTTAGGACAATACTCTTGTCTTGCGCAATCATGCTTTTTCTTGGGCCAAAACATGTCTCACTAGTACATGAAAATATGTGTTAGGCCATATATATAGTCTGTTTACGGAAAATACATAATTAATTTGCTGTTCAAATGCTTTGAAGCTCTTCAAGGTGTGATTTCACTGAATAATTTTGAGTTTAGAATTATCACCTCATTTTGGAATTGTCCTGAGCACAAGGATAAAATCATGAGCCGATAAAATGATGAGCCATGGGGAGCGTCTTGGATTAAGAAAGAATAAACAGAGTTCAAGGTAAAACAATAGCTTAGGAAAAAAAAGTAGAAATTTACAATATATCTAAGAATATCAGCGATCATGACCATGATTGGATCATTTGTGAATTCTATAACCAAAATTTCATTCACAAATCTTTAACAAATCTTTAAAAGCATGATTCCCAATCCGAGCTATGTGAGCAACTGTATCTAGTATAAATATCTTATCTCCTATGAAAATGAGATATCTTTTACAGAAAAATGAGATATCAAAGGTAAGCCTCCCTTTGAAGCATTGCTTTACACATATCTTTCACAGAAAAGGGGAAAAAATAGGCAATGCTCTGAGTATATACCTTTTCTTGATCTTTCCCAATACTTCATTATAAACGGGACCCATCAAACATGAGATGTGCGTTAACCTCCTCCATATTTCATCTTAGCCTAGAAGGATAAAATTGCTTCTGAAACATAACGATAGCAAGCATCGCCTTTCGGTGAACTTTTGATGACATGAAACTGCCACAAATTGGGTGCTATCCGAGAGACTTTTCTTTTTCTGCTCTGTTATCGGATATATACAACTGAAATCTTTAAGTCCTCTTTAGGGTACCCTTGAAAGAAAATGGTCTGTCATATAGAAAGTCTTGAGGAATCTGAGGCATATAATATGAGATATTTATCGTCCCATGATCATAAAAACTATAAATCTTAATCTCATCAAGTCTAGCCATGAAGTGGGATCAAAACCTATTTTCCTATTGTTATTAACTAAAAGGGAAAGCCACAAGTAAGTCTCTGCGCTATGATTGTGTTAGGATCAAGGAGTTGTCACCTAGTAGTTTGGTTTAGGGTCACTAGGAAACCCGGATATACTGGTCTTATAAGAGATTCTAAGGGTAAGGGATTGGTTGTGGCTAAGGAAGGCCTTAGCACCCCTTGAGCACCCTACCTGATGTAAGTTGCATTGTGTGGTTTAAATATGGTTTAAAGGTTTTGATGGGTTTCTAACCGGTATCCTGTCTATGTCTTAGGATGGGGTTTGTTCATGTGAATAAATCTAGCGTTTTGAATTTATTATGGGCTCGTGCACCCAAATAAATTCTTATAGAAAGGATTCATGTAGGTGCCCTAACAGGGTTTATCTATCCTAAAAAGTGAAAGAGTTTTTTATAATTCGTGCATTATGGTGAAAAATACTCCCAATTAAAATTGATGAATATTTAGAATAATTCTGAGAATTTTCTATTCAATTCCTGATATTTAATTACTAGTTTACTTGTAGGTCCAACGTTTATATCACAATATTGACTATTAATTCTCATGAATTAAAATTTTATAGGTTATTCAAATATTGGACAAATCATGGATTTAGTAAACTAGTTATTAAATTCCAAATGTGTGCAAATAGATATTTTGTAAAAAAATGCTAAAACACAAGTACATGTGTGTGTGTATACTTTTTAAGCAAAAACAAGATTTTTGTATTTTTAAAGCACTTGTTCGTATACAATTAAAACATTTGGAAAAATTATTGTTTTTCTTTTTATCTTTCTATCACAAAGTGAAAATAAGTAATAAAACAAATGCAACACACAGATACATTCTATTTTTTACTATAGCTTACTTGCACATTTACAAATTACACAGGTTTACAAAACACCAAAAAATAAAATTTCTAAAAATAATTTTAAAAAATTGCAAAATAGACCTTCCAAAGGTCAAAAATAATTTAGAGAAGTTGGAGCTCGGGAATAGTGCTAGAAGATTTTAGGGTTGGAGGAATAGTGGTGACGCATATATCGAGGTGCCATTTCCACTAACAACGGATGGAACCACGCGTTGTTGCTGCTGGAGAGATGGAAAACAAGGTGGATTTGAAGCAAAATCTTCTTCTCTTCTATCTTGTGTCAATAGTGAGTGTCACCTGACCTGCAAGCCAAAGAAAAAAAAACGCACAAACAATAGCTTTTACTTTTATTTATTTTTTTAGATATCATTCTCTCATTCTTTCTTCGTTTTAGTTTGTCTTTTCTTTTCTTCTTTAGATGGTTGCTGCTATTATCATAGATGAAGGAGGTTGGGTGTTGCCATGAGGAGTTAATATCTTTTTTGGTGGTTTTAGGTGTACTTGTGTTTGAGAAAAACAAAATGAAGAAGAGGTTGAAGGCTGCTGGTGTTGGATTTTGATAGTGGTGTTATGGTGGACGGGGAGTCTTGGAACTGGTTGTTATTGGTTGGAGCTGGTGGTGTTCGTGATGGCTGGTAGTGTAAAGACCGAGAGAGATGAGGAAATGGGTATAATTCTTTGATTTGGTGAAGAGAAAATGATGGTTGGTTGTTTTTTTCATTTAACAAGTGGTGGTGGTTGAAATGGGTTTAGAGGAGTAGGATTTAAGGGATAATGGTCTAGTTGTGTATTATAGAATGTACCTATATAGGAAATATTATTGGCATGCTCTTATGCTGTAATCTTCACAATTACTATTGTTTATTGCTATACACACATATATAGAAAAGGTTGGCTAACCAATAGGTTAAACCTCTTAATTATTCTCAACTTGGTATCAGAGCCTTCTGCAATTAGAACTCTTTCTTCCCTCTCTTTATGGACTCTACTACTACTGCCACCCTCTCCCCCTACCACACCGGCAGTGCAGCCTAGCCGGCCAACCAATCAGAAGCTATTGCTGATGGTTCTTTCTCAAACTAGCAGCAGCCTTCACTTGCAGAGCAACACCAGGTTCCTTCTCCCATGTTTATGTTGTTCCTCTTCACATCGTGGGGACATCAACTCTTTCTATCGTTGCATTGTCCAACACTCAGCAAGTGGTTTCATTGAAGCTTACAAACTCCAATTATCTCTATTGGCGAATGCAGATAAAACCATATTTTTGGTCAAGGTGTTTTCCATTTTATCGATGGCTCAATGCCGTGTCTTCCCTCTCATGTTTCTGATAGTTCCTCTTCGGTAATCAACTGCTCTTTTCTTCGTTGGAAGCAATAGGATCAGCTTATTTTAAGCGTGTTACTCCTCTCTCTCTCCATGGATGTACCTGCACCTTATGGTAGATCATGCAACTCCATGGGTCTTTTCAAGATCTTTGGCTAGGTGATGCCTTAGTTGCTCAATATATACAGCATGCCAAGTCATTATTTGATGAATTGGTTGCTGCTGGCTGACCACTTTCTCTTGAAGACTTCAACCTCTATATATTTCATGGTCTTTGTGGTGAGTTGGTAACTAGTATTATGACCAAGGTAGAACCGTTATCATACATTGACCTTCATAGCCATCTTCTTGCTCATGAGTTTCTGAATAAAACTTCCCTTCCATCCATAGCTGCAAATCCACCTCTATTGCTTACACCATCTCTTATGCCCTCTGCTTATCTTGCCCAACATCAGCACCATCCTAATTTCAATTGTAATAGAGGTCATTCTCGTGGCAACTGGCACCCCAACAATAGCTGGTAAAACAGTTAGCTCATGTCCGATTTTCATGGTTTTCATTCCTCTGCTCCTGTAGATCGGAAGCAAGGTAACTAGCAGTAGACTAGACGACCTGTTAGTTCTAGGCAGTGGCCTCCTCACTAACCTTTTGAGTAGAACATCAAGTGTCAGATGTGCTTATCCTTTGGCTCTATCGCCCCACAATGTGCTTAGTTTCATAGTAGTGGCCACTAGCCCTTTACTCCTCTTGTTGTTGGCTCTGTTTCTGCCCCTAAATGATTCTTGGATACTGGTGCGAACCAACACGTTACACCTGATCTTGCAAATCTAATCGATTTTACACCCTATCTTGGTAATGATCACTTGCATGTTGGTGATGATAATGGTCATTCCATATCCCATATTGGGCATACCATGTTACATTTCCCCTAAACGCACCTTTACATTATCTAACATTCTCCATGTTCCTCATATTACCAAACCATTACTATATGTTCAAAAAAATTTATTGTGATAATACTGTATATTTTTAATTTCACGCCTCTATGTTTTATGTAAAGGATCTCACCACCAAAGCAATGCTCCTTTCCAGTCAAAGCAATGATGGTTTATATGTTCTCTCTGAGTCTTTTGGCACCACTATTACTCAAGCTTATCGGTCTCCTTGTATTTGTTCAAATTTCTAGGCATGTTCTTCATGTTCTTTGGAAGAACATTGCTTTAACCTCTAGATTCGGACCATACTGGGTCCATTTCTTTGCACATAATCCTTCCTTATGCAAGAATAACCAGTAATCTAGTGTTTATTTGTGCCAATAACATATTTATAATGATTTTTAATCTTAGAATTTTAGTTTTGAACCAAAATCCATTTTGGCCAAATAGTGATGATGGAACGAAAATCAAAGTGAATGAACAATTAATTCTTGATCCTTGTAGTCTAAATTTGATTTCATGTTCTTGGGTCCATTCGGGTGGTCTTCATTTTTTTATGCATTTGATCCATTTTGTTCAAGAATTTTTGAGTTTTGTGTTTTTTCAGGTGTTTGATCTGTTTTTTTTTTACTTTTCATTTTATTTTTGTGTTGTTTTTCAAGTCAAACAAGGATTTTTGATTCGGTTTATAGTCGAGCTAAAGAGTTCGGGTTAACCTAGATAGGTTGGGTAAAAACAAAATCTTGCATATGACTAAAAATCCTAAAGTTATTTAAGTATTTTTTTTTAAATCTAAATTACTTAACATGTTTTAAAAAATATCACATGTAATTTACAACAAGTTTGTAAATTCCCAAAGGATTTTGGCCTACATTTTAAAAATACCAAAATTATATTTTTGTTTCTTTTAATATGCAGGATTATAAACTTATATGTAAGATAAATTTCTGGTATTAAATGAAAAAACTATTTATTTTTGTTGGCATTAGAACAATTAGGTTTTTAATTTGATAAGATACAAATCTCTTTACACAAAAAAAAAAAGAACTAGAAAACATGACTAAATAGTCACCAGAATCACATATTTGACTAACAGAAGCAAGATTCAATTTGAGTTTCGGAATAAGAAAAATATTAGGGAGAGACAAGTGAGGTGTGATAATAGAAGCAACACCTGCTAAGGGCAAGGGAGTGCCATCAACAGTCATAACAAGAATGGAGGACAAAGGGGACATAGAGGTAAAAGATGAAGAATCTAGAGACATGTGATGGGAAGCACCAGAATCCAAGACTTATTCAGAATGCAACATACTTGAGGAGCTATGAGGTAATTGACCTATGGAAGAAGAAACAAACATTGCTTGTGGTTGTAAGGAGATAAACTTTTGAAATTGCTCAGCCAGGGTACTAAGATCGATGATAGAGCTTGATGAAGCTCCTACTACAGTATTATGGTATGGTGGTTTATGACCATGAGGTGGTCTATGACCATGAGGTGGTCTATAAGCATTACATTGTGACTGATTGTCATGCTTCCAAGCTTGATTATGTTGTCTCAACTTGGAACATTGAGCCTTCCAATGACCTTTCAACTTACAGAAACTACACTCATCAAAGCCAACTCTTGTGTAAGGCTTATTATGATGATTAGAGAATGGCTTAGAGGGTACTGCTAGTATAGAAGGATTTGAAGCAAAAAGAATTCCCTTTCCAGAATAAAACTAAAGATGTATTTTTTCAACCAATAATTCACTAACAACAGAGTCTACAGAAGGTAGTGGAGAACGATGCAGAATTGAACCTCTAAGTCCTTTCAAATCACTACGAAGTGATGTTAAAAATTATACCAATTGCTTCTCTCTACATTTAGTATAGGCACCACATGTCTTTAATTCTGCCGATTTTGTAAGAGCCAATTGATCCCAAAGATCTATCATAGCAGAATAAAACTCTTGAATACTCATATTATTTTGATGAAGAGCTCATATATCATTCTCTAATTGATACTACTTTGCAAAATTTGATTGCGTTAATAATCGTTGCAGATGATCCAAAGCCTCCTTTGCTATCTCGTACTTCGCCACCTGCAGACCTATAGAATGTTAAATGGATTTGTTAATCCACATGATAATTTTTTCATTGTTTGCTTCTCATGCATCTATCGAAGCAGCATCCCCTTCTTCAGTATTCTTAAGTACCACATAGATTCCACTGACATATCCCCACATCCTTTTACCCTTAAGAAAACTTCTCATTACATAGCTCCAATACGAATAATTCTTCCCATCCAACCTCACACTCACAAACTGAAGTGAATCATCTCTTTCAGTAGCCATAATCAATAATCACAGAGAACCAGAATGTAAAAGTATAGCCATAATCAACAATCATAGAGAACCAGATTGTAAAAGTAGTGGAAAACAAAATACCAAATTACAGAAACTGAACAGAGATTGCAGAAACTAAATATATATCTTCTTGAAATTATATGATTACTCCAAAACAAAAAAAAATTGCAGAAACTGAAAACAAATACCAAATTACAGAAGCTGAAGGGAAGATGAAATACCAAAATAATTGCAGAAACTGAACGCAAATATCAAATTGCAGAAGCTGAACGAAAATATTTTGTTCCCTTTGTTTGATATTAAGTCTCGTTCTCATAAAGTGCATGTTAAAACAGTTCAAGGAAATGTTTTTTTGCAGAATTTGGATATGCAAAAGCTCTGTTTGAGATTATACCTCGTTCCATAAAACTTGCTCTGATACCATGTTAAAACAATTCAATTAACACAAAGAAAATACAAACACGAAAGAGAAGGAGGCTAGAATTCTCCTTTAGTTTATTTGTGAAAAGTGCATCATTTAACCTAAATACAAAGAGCTTATATGTAGATTAAGCTAAAAATATTATTTTACCGTTAATAAATAAAAGAAGATAAATGTATTATTTAACATTATCTATGTGCATGGATTGAGAGTAACCTTCTTGATCTATCCTTATATATCCTTATTTATAGTACATAGGTTGCTTCTCTAATATCGTTCTTGGGCTTAGACATGTGTGGACTTGATGTGCCAAATTCTTTTCTTTTTAAATCTCGTTGTTTTAAATTTTTTATTTTCTTATTATTATTATTATTATTATTATTTTCCATACACAATTATATTTGTGATTACTATATGGTCAAGTTGTATATGGCAATGAACAAAATCCGGGGCAACTTTTTTACCAAAATTTCACTCTCCATTATTACTTCAATATTTGGGTTTAATGTAGGCAACTTGTGTATTCGGATTTGAGACCAGCCATATTTAAGAAGACTTTTGTTAGGATGAGATGGAGAGGTTGTATTACATTGATTATGTCATGTCACTGAAGTTAACTAGAATAATAAATAAAGATATCAAGTTTTGGAAAGAATAAAGACCAATTAAAGAAAAAACAAACATATTCACAAAGAAATTAAAGTCTCGTCGATTCTAGGAAACAAGTTGGAAGGAATCAATTGTCCAACAATTGAATGCGATTTTTTATATATTTTTTTATTTTAGGAACCTGGCTGAAGTTATTGGCTAACAACATATTTTCCTCGAGTTCATTACTCTTTAAAATGACTAAATCTTCGAGACGAGCGTTGGTCAAGATTCTAAATTTTGTCTGGTTAACCTGAAATTTCAATATGATGATTCTCTTTAACTAGAACCAAAATGTTGCCTTCGGCTTAGTTAACTTGAAATGTCAATTGAGAGGCCCCCTTTATCAAGAACTTTGGTCTTTGTCTTTATCTCGGTCAACTTGAGATCCCAATCTGGTGATTCCATTTAACTAGAACCAAAATGTTGCCATCAACTCATTAGTTAACCTGAAATCTCAATTTAGTGACCCCATTTAACTAGGCAATTCCTTTTAACCAGAACCAAAATATTTCCTTCAACTTAGTTAACTTGAAATCTTAATCTATAGACCTCCTTTAACCAGGATATTGATCTTTATCTTTAGCTTGATCAACTTCAAATCCCAATCCGGTGATTCCCTTTAACCAGAATCAAAACGCTGTATTTAGCTTAGTTAACATGAAATATCAATTTAGAGACCCCTTTTAACCAGAACCTTGGTTTTTGTCTTCAACTTGGCCAACTTGAAATTCTAATATGGTGATTCCCTTTAACCAAAACTAAAATGTGTGATTCAGCTTGGTTAACCTGCAATCTTAATCTAGAGACCCCCTTTAACCATAACCTTGGTCTTTGTCTTCAACTTGGCCAACTTGAAATTGTAATATGGTGATTCCCTTTAACCAAAACTAAAATGTGACCTTTAGCTTGGTTAACCTGAAATCTCAATCTAGACCCCGTTTAACTCGGTCAACATGAGATCCCAATCTGACGATCCCATTTAATCAGAACCAAAATATTGCCTTCAACTCGATTAACATGAAATCTCAATCTTGAAACATCATACCCTTCTTAGTCCTACTTTGATTTTCCAAAAAAATAGAAGAGAATGAATTATATGGTGTAGAATAAGACCATTTTTTACCACTGGCTAGAACCAGCCATGGGCTCCCTGGAAATCAACCTACAACACCTAAAAACAAAACCACCATATAACAACCATGAAATCATCAACGACACCTAGTTCTAGCTAAAACCTAGCAGCAGCAACCCATAAAAAGATAAAGCTGCTAAACTGTTTCAACATCTTATCTATATATATAGATTAAGACAATCGAAGCAACTTTTTAGATTTATCGTTGTAGATCTTTATTTCTAGTATATAGACTGCTTCTCCCATATCCTTCAAAGGCTTAGATATGTGTGGACTCAGTGCACTAGGTTATTTTTTGTTTAAGTTTTGTTGGTTGAAAAAAAACTTCTCTTAATTTTTAAAAATATTATTATTATTAATTATTCATACACAATTATATTTATTATTATTATATGGTCACTTGTCTATGTCAAAGAATAGAATTGAGGCAACTTTCTGACCAAAATTTCATTCTTTATTATTCCTTCAATATTGGGGTTTAATGCAAGCAACTTGTTTATCTGGATGTTGAACCAAAACGTTTTGTATGGATAATCATCAAGAGTATATTGAAAATGTTATAAAGCTAATAGCCGAAGAAAAATACAAGGACATGACAAAAAAGAAAGAAGAAAAAAGAAACAGACTAAATGAAAAAAAAAGACGGATATGCTAAGACCACCTAAGATTTTTTATTACAACATAAATAAGTTTTGGGTTATTTTGACCTAAAACTTCTCTCTCTATTATTCAGATTTTTTTGTTAGGATGAGGTGAGTTGAGAATAATGGAATGTGTTGGGTTGTGCCTTAGCCAACCTTCCTATTTATATAGAGGCAGCAGAACACTGCAATAATTGTAATGATTACAACATCCTATATTAGAATCCTATTCTATAATATGCCCCCTCAAGCTGAGGGTAGGGGATCAACCCGAAGCTTGAATCGAAAAGCAGTAAAGGATGCAACATGAAGCGGTTTAGTGAAGACATCGGCAAGTTGATCCCGAGAGGGAACAAAACGAATCTGAATTTCTTTCTTGGCAACACGGTCATGGACAAAGTGATAATCCACTTCAACATGCTTAGTACGAGCATGGAAGATAGGATTTGCTGAGAGATAGGTAGCACCAAGATTATCATACCAAATGGTAGGGGCAGAGACTGAGGGAACCTGCAAATTTGTTAACAAGTATTGAAGCCAAATGACTTCAGCGGTACCATCAGCAAGGGCTTTATACTCAGCCTTAGTAGAGGAGCGAGTAACAGTGCGTTGCTTGCCGGATTTCCAAGAAATCGGCGTCTGACCAAAAAAGACAAGATAGCCGCCCGTCGACTTGCGATCATCAATACTACCAGCCTAATCTGCATCTGTAAAGCCATGTAGAGCAAAAGAGGAGCCTCGAGTGATATGGAAACCATAAGATGTTGTACCTTTAAGATAGCGTAAAATACGTTTGACAGCGGCCCAATGAGAATCTGTAGGAGCATGCATAAACTAACAGACTCTGTTAACAGCAAAGCATATATATGGACGGGTGAAGGTAAGATATTGAAGAGCACCCATGATTTGACGAAATCATGTAGGATCAGAGAATGAATGATCTGATAATAAAATGACTTTCGAAGGGGAGACTGGAGTATCAACTGGTTTGCAGGAAGTCATACCAGCTCGGGTGAGGATGTCAAGAATATATTTATGTTGACGCAGCATTAAACCCATACTGGTAGACTGGACTTCAATACCCTGAAAGTAGTGAACAACACCTAAGTCACGAAGCTTGAACTCAGAGCTGAGTAACTGTATAAGGTGATAGAGCATAGCAAAGTTGCTACCCGTGAGCAGAATATCATCAACATACACCAGGAGATAAAAGATATTAGTACCATCAGATAAGATAAACAGGGAGGTGTCAACCTTGGAAACTCGGAAATTGATGGAGAGCAAAAAAATCACTTAGACGAGTGTACCATGCTCTCGGTGCCTGTTTCAAACCATACAATGATTTGTGCAATCTGCACACATGAGATGGAAGAGAAGAGTCAACGAAACCTGTAGGCTGTTTCATGTAGACCTCTTCAGTAAGAACACCATTGAGGAAGGCATTATGAATATCAAGCTGATGAATCTTCTAATTTTGTGAAACCGCGATAGAGAAAACCAATCGGACAGTGGCCTGCTTAATAACTGGACTGAAGGTTTCAGAATAATCAATACCTTCCTGCTGGGTAAAACCTCTAGCAACAAGGCACGCTTTATAGCGCTCAATACTGCCATCAACACGACGTTTGATCCGATATACCCATCTACTGCCAACAACGTTCATCGAAGGATGAAATGGAACCAAAGACCAAGTGTGATTTTCGCATAAAGCGGCGATCTCATCACACATAGCATTATGCCAAACTGCATACCGATCAGCATCAAAGAATGCAAGAGGCTTAGAAGAGGGAGAATACATTACCCGTATGGAGGTAAAAGTAGCGGCAGCGGAAGCAACCAGATTAGCTGTCTTCGACTGCCGCGGTCTAAGAGTCATAGGATGTCTGTTGTGTGCTAGTGGAGACGCAGGGGAAGACGGTTGTAGCGAGGAGACCTGTGGTAGCTGATAAGAAGACAAATCAACCATAAGTTGCAGACCAGCGGGAGAGAACTGTGGTCGGGTGATAAAGAAGCAGCCTCAAGCACAGGACCGTCAGCAAGGGAGGGGCTTGAAGTAGAGACTGAAGCTGCAGGAGTGCTGGCTAGGGAGGGCAAAGTGGAGGAGGGACTAGAAAATGCCACAAGACCATGAGAAGAGGAGACCAATTGACGATATGAACCTGCATCATAAAGGTTAGATAAACAAGCATGGGATGATGGCCAAGGGATGGGTGGAGGCTGTGGTCGGGTGGCTGTTTGGAGTGGCAAGGCGGAGTGTTGTGGGCTGTTTGGCTGGCTAGTGAAAGTGGGTGGTTTAGCAAATTTGGGAGGGTGACAGTAGCGGGTGGGGTGGGGGTTGTGGTGGAGACCTTTGCGATCTGTTCAGAATTATGAAATGGAAACACATGTTCATGGAAGCGGACATGACTGGAACTATGAATACGGTGAGATGCAATGTCAAGACATCGATAACCAAGATGCGAGGAACTATATCCAAAAAACACACATGGAGAGGAACAAAAATCCAATTTATGATTATTATATGGACGCGAAAAAGGAAAACAGAGACACCCAAATGTACGCAAAAAATGATAATTAGGAGACCGTTGAAATAAACAATCAAACGGAGAGCGATGGGCAAGAATAGGAGTAGGCATGCGATTTATAAGATAAACAGAGGTTTCAAAAGCATAATTCCAAAATCAAAAAGGTGTTTTACATTGCCCTAAAAGAGTAAGATCTGTTTCCACAATATGCCTATGACGACGCTCTACTGTTCCATTTTGTTCATGAGTGTGGGGACAAATCAAACGATGATGAGTACCAATGGTCTGAAAAAATGTGGATATTTTTCTGTATTCACCGCCCCAATCAGTTTGAACATATTTTATTTTTAATGAAAATTGACGTTCGACAAGAGTCTGAAATTGATGAAAAACAGAGTAAACATCAAACTTGGCAACGAGAGGATAATACCATACATATTTAGTATAAGCATCAACAAAGATAACAAAATAACGATAGCCATCTAAAGAAAAAAGATGAGCAAGGCCCCATACATCACTAAAAATTAATTCAAGTGGAGCAGAAGTTTTGTGACCCGTAGGTAAAGACAAACGATCTTATTTTTCGAGATTAACAATTGAAAAATACGTGAAGTAGGATGACCTAGTCGACGATGCCATAAATCGATAGAGGCAGAAGTGTAGGGAGACCAATAGCCTTGAGGAACTGACGTGACAGAAGACTTGGTTAGGGCATAGAGACCATCTTTACTCTGACCTGAGAGAAGGACTTCATGGGTGTTGAAATCCTTGATATAAAACATATGAGGGTGAAATTCAAATAAACATTATTATCAAGACAAAATTTCTGAATAGAGAGCTGAGGTTTTGTGATTGCAGGAACATGAAGAACATTAGATAAGGTGAAAGAACAACGTGGTGTATATATTTTTGTATGACCAAGATGAGATATAAAAAGGACTTTACCATCACCAACATGCAAATTATCATTACCAAGATATGGTTATGAAGCGGTCAAGGTCGCAAGATCAGGTGTGACGTGTTGATTGGCACCGGTATCTGGAAACCAATCAACAGAACCGGTTGAGAAGAGATTGCGCTGCACCAGGTTGGCAATAGGTTGTTGGCCATAACCTCGCTGCTGGAATTGAGGGCAATGAGGAGCTGTATGGCCGAAATTCTGACACAGTTGGCAGCGTGGATTCTTCCCCCTATTGCGCTGCCAAGAGCCCTGCCTATTGTCATCGAAGGAGTTTTGGAAGCTATGGTGATCAGGTTTGGAGCCAGCAAATCGGTTGCCTCTGCTGTTGGACTGGTTGGGACGCCAGCCACCATTGAAACGGCCCCTGCTGCGGCCAGAATTGCCAAAAGTCTGGCGCTGCGCAACAAGAGAAGAAGATGGAATGTTGGGTGTGGGCAACAGAGGAGCATGTATGGCAGCAAAAGATTTGTGAAGAAATTCATGTGTGAGGAGATGGTTGTGAAGATCTACATATGATAAAGGTTCAGCCTTCGTAATAAGACTGGTAACTAAGTCTTTAAACTCTCCCCGAAGACCACAAAATACATATAAATTGAAATCTTCAAGCGAAACTGGTCGACCAGTAGCGACCAATTCATCAAATAAGGCCTTCGCTTTTTGCATAAATTGAGTTACTGATTCATCACCATGTCGAAGATCCTGAAGAGAGCCGTGAAGTTGCATAATACGAGAGTTGGAGGTGGAAGCGAGAGCTCGCTCAAGAGTGCCCCAAGCTGAACAAGAACTTTGACACCCAACAACAAGATGCAAAACTTCCATAGATAGGGAGGAAAAAAGAGCACTTAGAATGAGTTGGTCCTATTGTTTCCAGGTTTGAAAAAGCAGATTTACCTGAAGAGAGATACTATCATGGGCAAGAACATGTGTTGATGGACATGTGTTGGAGCCATCAACAAAACCAAAAACTCCTTGGCCTAGGAGATAAGGCAGCATCTGCATACACCGATATAAATAATTGGTGTTTGTTAATTTGAGGGAGATGACTTGATGAGTGTGAGAAAGGGAGATAATGCTTGCGGCAGTAGAGGCAGCAGACGTGGGCTACAAAAGGAGGCATTCATCAGCCATGGCAGAGGAGAATCCAGGCGGTGACGCAGCAAAGGAAAGCAGAGGAGGCGCTGCAAGAGAAGAGGGTTGCAGTGTCGGAGAAGAAGAAAGCCGGACTGCTAGTGCTGCAGAATTTGAAGATGTATGTGGCGGCTGTTCCATTGAAGAAGGGAGGCTGGGAGGCTGTGAGAAAAGTAGGTTTAATTTATTTTAGGGTTTTGTGGCTCTGATACCAAGTTGAGAATAATGGAATGTGTTGGGTTGTGCCTTAGCCAACCTTCCTATTTATATAGAGGCAGCAGAACACTGCAGTAACTTTAATGATTACAACATCCTATATTAGAATCCTATTCTAATAGATACATGAGTAACTGTAATGATTACAACATCCTATATTAGAATCCTATTCTATAATAAGGTGGTCAGGTTGTGTCATATTGATTAAGCCATGTTACTGAAGTTAACTAAAGTAAGAAATAAAGATATCAAGTTTCGGAGAGAATCAAGATCAGTTAAAGCAACAAATGAAAGAAAAAAAAATAGATTATAAGGAATCAGGTTTTAAAGAATACAAGATATATTGTTGGGAATATATGAAGATTTAACTTCCATCATTTTGTTGTCTTCCACAATGAATTTGGGTTATCACATAACATACATATTCGTTGATAGCTCTATGAGCAAGTGTATCTAGTAGAAATCATCATGAGATTAGGAGGCCTCCCTTTGATGCTTTACACGTCTTTGCAGAAAAAGGGGAAGGGGGAAATGCTCTGAGTATATAGCTTTTCTTGATCTTTTCCAATCCTTCATTATAAATAGGACCCATCAAACACGATGAGGATTCTTTTCACTAACTTTGTGTATGATAGGAATCTCTACTATTAAATGCAATGAGATGAGCTTTAACTTCCATCATATTTCATTTTAGCCTAGAAGGGTTGATCTTACTTCCTCAGCATCTCACTGCCCTTGCCTTCTCTACACATAAAAAAGAATATTATTGCTTCTGAAAAATAAAGATTGCAAGCATCGACTTTTAGTGAACTTTTGATGACATGAAACTGCCACAAAAGGGGTCCTATCCGAGAGAGTGTTCTTTTTCTATTCTGTTATCACATAGAACTTAAATCTGTTCAGAGTAACCCTCCAAGAAAATGGTCTCACGAGGTAAGTCCTGAGGAATTTGATGTAAATGAACTTACTGTTATCGTATTAATATCAACAAAACAGAAAGCCATAACTTACTGTTTGTACTATAATATTGGGATTGAGAGGTACAAAGTCCAAATTAAATGCTTTTAAGGATAACCATATGTTGACATCAATAATGTTGTACCCTCTCGAGAGCGCGACGTCGTGATGACCTTTCCTGAAACGGGGATGATGTTGGGGTCTTTGTTTCATGAAAAAGGGAGTCATCACATAGTATTATGATCACTATGAACCCTAACTAGTTTTTAGAGATTCTAAGGCAAGGTACTCATTGTGTAAAAGGAAGATTTTAGCATCCCTAGTACGTCCTACCTAAGGTAAGCTGCTTGATGTTTGGTTTGCCTTATAATTGATATGGTGTTAGTGTTCTCTAATCCCATTTGTTTTTCTAGGATAAGTTTGTTACGATGAACTTGGGTTCAAAGTCTAAAAGAAAGAACCCTTGGCCAATATGGATCATACCTTCAGATATGTCTATAGAGTGCCAAGGAAAACCGATGTGGATCTCTTGAAATCTGTGTTTGATTTAAACTAAATTTACAACCTATGAATTAAGAGACAACTAAGATAGAAATCTAATGAGATTCAATGTGCTTAAAAGCCCATTTTCCCCTTGGTATTTCAAGTGTTTGCGACTCGCAAATCGCAAAGAAGAGAAACATAAAAACTAAGAAATCTAAGGAAATTCAAAGTGCTTTAAAAGCCTATTTTTGCCTTAGTATTTAATTCTTTCATGACTCGTAAACCGTGAAATCAAAATTTGAAATGTCCTCAATTATAATTGAGGCTTCTTTCAAGGATGTGTAATTAAATTGTTCTAAATAACATTTTGGGAATAAATTTACCCTTATGTTAAAAATAAACAAGTTGTATTACTCTCAATAATATTTTGGACATTTACATTTCATAGGTTTCTTTGCCTTTGTATTATTAAGGGATGATGACTTATTATTCCTAGAAAAATATTCTGGATATAAACCATCTGGGTTTCTTTATCCAAATATTAATAGTGAATAATAACAAATTATTTCCAATAATATTTTGGATATTAACCATTTGGGGTTTCTTTATCCAAATATTAATAGTGAATAAAAACGAATTCCCCAAAAATAAGATTTTTATATTTTTGGAATATTGGCCAACACCATTTGGAATTTATAAAGGAAGACATAATGGTTGTCGTAACATGCGCCCCTCCTCTACCAATATAATGGAAATGATTTCAAAGGAGGTAACAACGAGCATAACTAGCAGCATCACCGTGGAAACTGGAAGCAAAACCATCCAAACTGGCAGCCAAACAGATCCATCATTGGAAAGTGGGGGCTTTAGCTGAAGTGTTAGCTCTGTAACATGTTTGGGCATTTCGCACAATAGTGCTCACAACTTGTGCTCCATGGGAATCAAGCATTAGCTAATCTCTCTTTCAGTAACACTTCATCCGCATAAAATTTTGTAACTTGGTTTCCTGACACTGGTGCAAATCAACATGTTACTCCAGATATTGTCGGTATGACACATGCAAAACCCTATCTTGGTAATGATTAATTACATGTTGGTGATGGTAAGGGACTTGTCATAACCAAGGCAATTCTACTTTCCAGTCAGAGTAAAGATGGCATATATGTCCTTTCAGAGTCTTCTGCCATGTTTCTGCCTCAAGCTTTTTCGTCTACTAGCTTATCCACTTCTGTTGATGTTTGGCATTGTCAACTTGGTCACCCCAGCTCCTGGGTTTTGAGTCTTTTAGCATCAAATAAAAAGGTCACTTGTACCTCTCGTCCTTTAAATTTTCAGTGTCCAACATGTTCGTTAGGAAAATCATCGCGTCTATCATTAGGACCTACCGGTCACAAAACATCTGCTCCACTTGAACTAATTTTTAGTGATGTTTGGGGCCCTACCCTTATTTTTTTTCTGATGGTTTCTGATATTTTATGATCTTTGACCCATGTGTGTTTCTAGGGTATAGCTCATGTCATATAAGTTATCGCTGTCTCGATTTGTCTTCTGATTGTATCTATATCTCCCTTCATGTCTGTTTTCATGAACAATCTTTTCCCTTTCTTAAAACTGCACATGTTTTTGCCATCTCTGACTCCCATCTTCATGTCTATAGGATATTGTGAGGAAGATGAAGGCCCTTTACTCCCATCTTCCTACCTTAACACACTTCCCGTCCACCAAAACACCATCAACCTTGTCTAAATAGGTCCCCTTACCACCAATTGCCGCTATGTCTATTAATCATTTTGCAGGTTCAGGTTATGCAGCTCCGGACAGCACAACCACCTGATTTGTTGCGCCCCATGTTGCGCCTCTAGTGACCAATCTGTCTCAACGTCTAGGCCTTTATCTTCCACACAGTATCCTACTCTATCTCCACCAGCTTTAGATCTCAGTGTTGATCTCTCCAGCTACTCCCTCCCACAGTAGTCCACGTTAGACATGTTTGTTGCACCAGAGGTCTCTCACCAACACAACATGGTGTTGCATCCCCGACAAACCAAGTTTGCCAACCCGAGCTCTGTTTCTCCACTGCAACCACACTCATAGGTAACATGTTCCTCTAATCACGAACCTTAAAATGTCAAAGATGCTAACCGGTTTTTGTGCTAGCAATCTGCTATGAAATATGAAATTGCAACTTTACATGCGAATTACAGCTTTAAGGGATCAAGAACCTTCCATGAATGGTGTTGGTGGTGCCATTGATCGCTACAAGGCGCACTTGATTGCGCGTGGTTTCACTCAACATGAGGGAATCGACTAATCTGTAACCTTCAGTCCTACTGTTAAACCAACTATTGTTCAGCTCGTTCTTGCCATTGTTATATCTTACCATTGGCAGATCTAGCAGCTTGATGTAAATAATGCCTTCCTTAATGGTTCCCTTCAAGAGGTTGTTTATATGCAAAAACCTATGGGTTTTATTGACCCTAGTCTGCCCACTCATGTTTGTGACCATCACAAATCCCTTTATGGTTTAAAACAAGCTCCGCGAGCTTGGTACACACGCTGAGTGACTTTCTTTTGTTGATTGGCTTTCGCGCTTCCAAGGTTGATACCTTCTTATTTATTCTAATTGTTAAACAAGATATTTGCTATCTGCTTGACTATGTAGATGACATTCTGCTCACTGGGAATAATTATACTATGCTTTGTCGCCTTATCAATCTGCTGTGTTTAGAGTTTAAGCTCCAGGATTTGGGTTATGCTCATTATTTTTTGGGAATTGAGCTCACTCCCACCAGCATAGGACTCATGCTTAATCAACACATATATGCCCTTGATATTCTTAGTCAGGTTGGTATGTCATCCTGTAAGCCTGTTGATAAACTGACTTCTATTTCTAAGGTCAGTCTCCAACCTAGTGGTTTATACTCAGATCCCACTCGTTATCGGCAAATTGTTGTGGCTCTTCAATATCTCACATTTACTAGACCATACATTTGTTATCCTATCAACAAAGTCTGTCAGTTTATGCATGCACCTACTAAGAGTCATTGGGTTGCTGTCAAACGTATTTTACGGTATTGAAAAGGTACGTTCTCTTTTGGCCTTCACTTTACTCGAGGCTTCTCCTTATCACTGCATGGTTTTACTAATGCGGACTGGGTGGGGAGTATTGATGATTGAAAATCTACTAGTGGCTACATTGTCTTTCTTGGCACCACTCCCATCTTATGGAAATCTGGTAAGCAACGCACAGTTGATCGCTCTTCCATTGAGCAAAATATAAGGCCTTAGCTGATGGTACTGGTGATGTTATTTGGCTTTATTACCTGCTTTCATATTTATGCTTCTCTTCTAGTTTTATTACCACCATTTGGTCGATAATTTGGGTGCTACTTATTTGTCTGCTAATTCGGTGTTTCATGCACGTACCAAACATGTTGAGGTTGATTATCACTTTATTCATGATAGAGTTGCCAAAAAAGAGATACATATTTGCTTTATACCCTCCAACAACCAATTAGCTAATGTTCTTACTAAGTCGCTCCCTCACACTACATTTTCCTATTTACTGTCCAAGCTTCAAGTGGACCGCCCACCTTCAACTTGAAGGGGTGTATTATGGAATGTGTTGTAGTTTAGGAAAGATTGTATTTTCCTTGTATAGAGTTATACTGCGCACTATGCTACATAACAACTATTGTATTCTGCCCTTCTCATATCAATATAAGAGATGGCTACTGCATTATGCAAGCCTCCTAAATTAATCATAAACCTTGTTTTAACTGTCAAAACATAAGTATCGCGAGTAATCACAAATAAAGACAACGAACCATACATATATATTCCTAAAATTTGAAAGAAAATTGAACATTTCATAAAAAAAAAAAAAAAAACTGAAGATGGCCCCTCACAATCAACTCTCCCCAAATAAAAATTTGGTCTACAAACTTAGAGCCTAAACATAGCCTAACCCATTGTTTTCAAATAGACAGGAGTAAGTCTGCGTGCACAAATCATATGGCAGAACCCGTGACTCAACCCATTTTGTTTTTCTAATCTTAGAAGTTGTCATACTTCTTTCATGCAATAGAGAAAAAAAACTTTAGGAGCATGCCTTTACCACATGCGTCACAAAACTAAAACTATTAAAATCATGGCCAACTATCTCCTTTCTAAAATGCAGACAGAGAAAAGAAAAAAAAATGACCCAAGATCTTGTTAACATGATTACTTCAGGTGAAAAGAATTTCCCTTGTGCTCTTATTTTCTCCTTTAGACAAATAACCTTTAGGAGAAGAAACCCTTTACATAATTCTAAGACAAGGAAACACCCGAACAGAGGAAAGGAAGGATAATGAGGACCTTTAAGGCCCCTAATTCCTAAAGAACAAAAAGGAAAGAAAGGAACCAACAAATCTTAACATAAATGCCTATTTACTCACAGCCATGGAAGAAAAGGTAGGCAAGAGCACAACCATGTTGCCAAAACAAAACTCAAATGTCCAAAATAATAGCAGAAACAAGTTTTGAAAAGAACAAACATCAGACATCAACTATGCATATGACAAGGAAGAAAAAGGTTGAGACTCATACCTGCTGTTATTGCTTGTTTTGAATGTAAAAGATGACATGCAAGCTGATGGACAAGGCTTATGCCTTCTTGCCTCTAGTAACCAAAGAAATACTTCCTCTTTTGTTCTCTTGGTTTTTTATTCTCGGCCTTCTTCTTGTTCCCTCTGTTTTCTTTCTTTTTTATTTTCTTCTCGTCTCACTTTGTTTTCTTTCTCCTCTCTCTCTGTTTCCTTTTTCTCTCTATTTCTTTCCCCGTTCAGTGAAGGTTTAGATAGTAATGAAAGGATTAAAAAAACCACACCCCTTGCATATGGCTGGAGATTCACATATATAGAAACCTTTACAGACTTAGTTTAAAGACACATGTGCCATATAAGGAAATATGAATATACATTCTATAACCAGCACCAATCAATTGTTATATCTATGATCTTTTATATTGTAGTAATTATTTTATTCACATATATGATTCAGTAATTATCTCCTTGATATATTGCTTCCTTAATATTAGCCTTGATGCTCTATGTTATCGCCAACACGTTCTCTCTCTTTTTTTTTTTCTGCAAAGCCAGATTGTTTATATAGCCAAACAGACTTGGAGACCACTCTAATGTTCTCTCATCTTGACCGTATCTGTTAGGGAAAAAATTTGGGCCCTTGGATCATGAGGATGTTCCTCTCTTTTATCATTTTGAAGCTCTTATACTGGAGCTAAACTGAATTGTAGCTGAGCATTTGGCGTGAAAAGGGGTGATATTCTTGTATGCCAAACTAGCCAGAGGATGCAAGGGTGAGAGGAAAAAAAATAGACTAGTAGGAATGGTTGGAGAAAAAGAAAGGAATTGCAAATGAGGGTATTGTTCTCAAAACACAAATGAAATAGTACCATGCTAATTCATTCAACTATGGGGTTGTTTCATACAGCGCAGTGTGGTTTGTTTAAATGAAGGATTGCATGGTGTCATTTGAAGAAGCAGAAATGTTCCCCTAGCGTGGCAGACAAGTAACAAAAATTATTATGATGTTTTCTGATCTAGTCCTTATTTTTTCAATTCCTTCAACGAAACCAATAAACTTTCTAATGTTTAAAATTGGTCTTTAATTAACCCGATAAATCTTTGAAACATTAATCGGGTCCCAATATACATTTCTTCTCCATGATTAAATTCTAGTACGATCTAGACCTCAACAAGTCCACATTATACTGCAAACTCGGGTCAAAATCCTTCTCGCGACATGATTCTCTACTCTCTAGTTTTTGAGAGAGTTTCCTTACTTGAAGAACTTGTCTTGAAGAAAATTTGTATCTCCCATGAATTCCTTTCTTTTTTTTCTTTAGGTTGAGGCCCTCTATTTATAGGGATTTGTAAGGATTCCTAGGTCCTTTTCCAATGCCACATGACATAATTTTATTGGTGGATCTTTATTGATGAACTTGCATTTATAATAAGATATTTTGAATATCTCATCCCAAGTGTCAACCTTTTATTGGTGAAGAAATATTTAAAGCTTCATTTATTTTTTTGAATAAAACTTATTAATACAAGAGATGTGATTTTGATGGGGGAAAAAATCTTGTTTTTATCCCATCACATGGAACCTGCTTCCCACCTAAGAAATTATATAATTGGTTATTTCTATAAGTTGTTCTAGAGAATATATTCTTAAATCATTATATTTTACTACTCATGATTGTTTTTTTTATATAGTTGGGCTAAGAAAGAAAAATAAATGGAGTTCTATCTGCATTTACAATAGAAATTTACAATAGTGAACAATATCTAAGAATATCAGCGATGATGACCATAGATGGATCATTTGTGAATTCTTAGCAAATCAATACTTATATAGCCAAAATTTCCTTCACAGCTCTTTAACTTAGCTGATTGTCGATGAAAAGTTAAGGAAAAGCATGATTCCCAATCCGAGCTATGTGAGCAAGTGTATCTAGTAAAAATATCTCATCTCCCAAGAAAACGAGATTAGTAAGCCTCCCTTTAAAGCTTTGCTTTACACATCTTTTACAGAAAAAGGAAAAAAGGGGAAATGCTTTGAGTATACACCTTTTCTTGATCTTTCCCAATCCTTCATTATAAATGGGACCCATCAAAAACATGAGATGTGATTTAACCTCCTCCATATTTCATCTTAGCCTAGAAGGATAAACAAGAATATTATTGTTTCTGAAACAAAACGATTGCAAGCATCGCCTTTCGGTGAACTTTTGATGACATGAAACTTCCACAAATTGGGTGCTATTCCGAGAGAGTTTTCTTTTTCTGCTCTGTTATCGCATATATACAACTGAAATCTTTAAGTCCTCTTCAGGGTACCCCTGAAAGAAAATGGTCTATCATGGAAAGTCCTGAGGAATCTGAGGCATATAATATGAGATATATATCGTCCCTAGATCATAAAAATGATAAATCTTAATCTTATCAGGTGTAGCCATGAGGTGGGATCAGAACCTATTTTCCTAATTTTATTAACTAAGCCATAACTAAGTCTCTGTACTATATGATTGTCCATAAATACAGAATCTAGCACATCCTTGAGTAGCTAAAGAAAGCTAGAATAAAGTACCTCTAGCCACATCTTCATGGTTTATTTTATAATAGTTTTGTTTTGTTAAATTGCACTTGAAAATACAGAACCTGTTCTTGATATTTCATGGACAATATTTATTCTGGTTGTGCAAGTAACGTATACACAAATACTTGTAATATTGCATCAAAATTCAAACTAACAACAGTATGTGTATACTTGTGGATATGGAATCAGCCACAAGTGGAGAACCCCATAAATCTTGAAAACCTCTGTTGATTGTGATGGGTCCAAAAAGCTGAAAGCAAGTTACAAGCTGCCTGCTTTCTGCATATATGACCTATTTTGTACCAAGGCAAACCATACAGTTTTAATTGTTCTTTGAGTTACACTGTTAATTTCACATATGGCACGTCAGGTAGATCGTCTCACAAGGATTGGAATGGAAGGCTTTGCTCTGATTGAGAATAGTTATGGCTGGCCTGGAAGGTCTGGAAGACTCCCCTCAACTCAGGTGCAGCAAAATCATCATCACTATCATCATCATCATCAATACCAAGATCAGCAAACATTGGTTTATCAGGGAACTCAAATTACCACGGTGAGGATGCCTGTGATCATTAGCAATGAGGTAGTTCAATACTATGGTAACATGGTGAAGAAGCCTGTTATTCCTAGCAGTGAGGCAGCTCAATATCAAGGGGGTGTGGTGAAAGAGCCTGTTATCACTAGCGATGGGGCAGCTCAATAGGATGGTAGAAAGAAACGGTTTCGTTTAGATTATTAGGTTTCATGAATTTACTGAACATACTTAATGTCATGTATGAGTAATCTGAGTCACTTGGTTCTTAAATCTTCTGCTTTCTTACTCATAGATAAAGCAACTTGGTCTGCTAAAGAACCTTGTAAATTTTATCTTTAGAGCTCCTGTTGTCACGCAGTTGTCTTATGTCAGCTTTACTGTAACTCTTTATGTCTCTCTCTCTCTATTTCTGGGTGTGGGTTGTGATGAACTTTCTTACTTCTGATAAGCCAAATGATTCTCAAGGCACACCTTGGAAAACAGCAGCTAAGGCAAGGCGAAATGAAAGCTAAAGCTAGGAATTAAAGAAAAAAACAGCATAGAATATGAAGGAAAAAATGAATTAAAAAACAAAACAACAGAAAAAAATAAAAAAATGATAACAAAAAGAAAGTAGCCAAAAACAATTGGAAGAAAATTAGATGGTAGGAGTTTATGTTAAAAGAAAGATAGGTGTGGTATAATATCAAAAATAGTAATGTAAAGTCAAAAACTCAATAACAAGAAGATGATTGAGAGAAATGTATACTTTTATTAAGTATTTCTCTCTAAACTCTTTTAGTTATTCTCTCTGCTTTTATTCTTCTTAATAATGCTTTATAGGTATAAAGTCTTTTACAAGCCTTTTATAGGTATAAAGTCGTAGATAATCAAGGAATTAAACTAATACAAGGAAATCCTAATTTGAACAAAAATTGTATTATGCTTACTAAACCAGTCAACTAGTTCCCAACCAGTGGATCGGTTCCTCTGTTCTTAACAAAAACAAGAAATCAAGTTCAATTTTCAAAACCCCTCTTAAACTTGATTTCTTCTTAACTCCCTGCAAATCTCTTATTTTGATAAAAACATCATATTCAACTGGTTTTGTGAGAATATCTGCAACTTGCTCTTGTGTCTTTACATACTTGGTTTCAACTTCTTTGTTTGTAATGCAATCTTCTAGGTAATGAAATCTTGTGTCAATATGTTTACTTCTGCCATGAAAAACTTGAGTTTTAGCTAAGGCAATGGCTAATGAGTTGTCCACATAAATCTATGTAGACTTCTCTTATAGGATTTGTAATACTTTCAATAATCTTATTAGCCACATGGAATGACAAACACATAATGTAGTAGTTATATATTCAGCTTCACATGTTGATAAAGTGACTATAGATTGCTTTTTTAAAACACCATGTGAATGTTGTGTCTTCTATGTAAAAAACAAAACAATAGTGCTCTTTTTATCATCCATATCTTTAGTTCAATCACTATCATTATAACCTACAAGATCAAAGCTATTAGAATATCCATAAAACAAGCCAAAATCAACAGTACCTTTGATATACCGAAGAACTCACTTCAAAGCTTTAAAGTGTGTCATAGTTGGTGTATCCATAAACCTACTTCCAAGTCCTACTCCAAAAAGAATATATGAACGAGTGCATGTCAATTATCTCAAACTCCCAACTAGGCTTTTGAATGTTGTAGAGTTTATATTCTCCTCTTCATCATTCTCTGTCATCTTCACTCCACACTCAACTGGAATATTCTTTTTTCGCACAATCCTTTTTCTTGAACTTTTTGAGAATCTCCTTTGTAAATTTCTCTTGGCTTACAAAGATTCCATCCTCTCCTTGTTTGATCTCAATCCCTAAGTAATATGTCATAAGACCAATGTCTATCATTTCAAACTCATTGATCATTGTTTGCTTGAAGTCTTTAAACATCTTTAGATTATTTCCTATAAAGATTAAGTCATCCACATACAAACATATAATAAGAGTATCACTACTCTTTTTTATCTTTACATAAATAGCATATTCATAGGGACATTTAACAAATCCATTCTTTAAGAAAAAGCCATCAATGTGACTATAGCAAGCCCTTAGGGTTTGCTTCAATCCATATAAGACTTTGTTCAACTTTAGTACCTTTTCTTTATGTCCCTTCACTTCATAACTCATAAGTTGCTTAATGTAGACCTCCTTCATAAGAAAACCATTAAGAAAGGCTAATTTGCCATCCATTTGATAGATTCTCCATCTATGTTGGATACCTTTGGCAATGATTAATCGAATGGTCTTCAATCTAGCAACGAGAGCAAAAACCTAATCCTAGTCAATCTTATACTTTTAGCTTTCACCTTTTTCCACTAACCTTTCTTTGTACCTCTCCATTTCTCCTTTGGCATTCTTCTTTTCTTTACAGATCCACTTGACACCTATTAGCTTTTTTCCATTTGGTCTAGGAACAAATTTCTATGTGCCATTCTTTTCAATTGATGCAAACTTCTCATCCATAGCAATTCTCTATTTTGCATCCTTTATTACTTCTTCAAACACTATAGGATCACATGTAGCAAGGTGAAAATATAGTGTTACATCATCATCAATAGGAGTAGTTACATCATATAGCTCATCAAGGCTCCCCATTCTTTTTGGTGGACTTAATGGGTTGCCACTACTTGAACTTCCATTGGAAAAAAAAAAAGATCAAGGTAAAGATGACACCATTGGTGATTGTAGAGGTGTAGTTTGTTCTTGATGATCTTCATAACTCTCCTTCCCTTTATCAAGAACCGGTAGAAAATAATATTTCTCACCATCATCTATCTTCCAATCTCATGCTCCTTCTTCATCGAACTTATCGTATCTACTAATCATCATATGTCCTTCATTGGGGTTGTAAAGCTTATATCTTTTTGACATTTGGTCAAAGACCATAAACATGCCAAAGTCTCATATGCCAAAGCCAAGTCTCATCATTCACGTATGCCTGTAAGCATTTAGGCACATCCCTCTATATGGTTAGCAAAAACATTAAATTATTTGTCATGATTACTTTTGCGATCATAGCTCCATGGGTATCAAGTAATGTGAAAGTACAATCTTTCATCTTAGTCTTATAGCCTTTCTTAAAAAATTGTTAAAAACTCAATATATTGCTTTTTACATTAAAAATATAATAGAAATCACCAATAAATAGTTGACTTCATCTGTTTCTTTCTTCTCTTCCTCTACCTTGACCATGCCCTCAACCTCTTTAGGTATATCCAGAACCATCTTGCTTCTTTTTTTGAATAGTATTTTGAAAAGAGTGCTTGTGCATTCATGTCTTCTTGAATGTCATTGACTCTTTTTTTAAGGGCTTGTAGTTTTCCTATAAGTTCTTGAATAGTTAAAAAGTCCATATTTTATGATTTTTTTATCGCGACCACCACATTAGGGAATTATTTTTGCAGTGAGCATAAAATCTTTTCTAATACACGTATTTCCTACATCTTCTCCACATATCTCTTCATTTGATTGTATATAGCCAATACTCCAACAAAGTAATCTGAAATACTCTCTCATTCAAGTATATATAACTTTCAAAATCACCTCGTAAATTTTATAGGAGTACCTTTCTAGCAATATTAGCTCCTTAGTTTGCTTGTTGCAAACTTTATCATGCTTGTTTTACGGTAGTTATATTACCACTATCTTAGAACTGGCATCATCTAGAAATTCTTAAATAAGTGTGAGTACTTATTAATCCTTTCTTCATGCTTTTTGTATAACATCACTTTGGGCTAAAGTCAATGTTACTCCTTTTATAGGCTCTTGAAAGTCTTTTTCAATCGTTTCCAACACATCTCAAGAACTTAACCAAGCTTTTGTATGGATACACTTTCACAATTGTTCTTTGTCAAATGAGAATATTGAAGTGGGAAGCTTGAATTGGCCATGTCAAACAATAAAAAACAAACTTTAATATCAATTGTTGAAAAACAATTAACGTGGTAGGAGTTTATGGAAGGCAAAACAATAAACAAAACTAAAGAATAAGAAGAAGATTTGAGAGGAAGGCAATCTTATTAAGTGTTTTTATCTTCTGTATTTGTAACATCCTTATATCCGGGATAAAAAATAAAATCTCATGTCAATCAAAAATAGTGTAATTAAATTTACACACACACACACACATGGTGTTCATATTAAAGTCAACCGAAATTTCGATGAAGTCTCCCTTATACCAGAAGGTCTCAAGTTATCGATATTTAACCTGTTTACACTTTTAATAACCCGCATCTCCTAACTCAATCATAACCCAATCATCCTGGGTCTCAATCCCACAAATATCATCATACATATTAACCACAATATTTATGATGTACATTATATAACAAATATCATTATGGATGGATAAAAGATATAAATACGCATACATGGAACATGGTTATATGAACTATAGAGTTAAGTTCATCAAATCAAGTTTAAACATTAATTATATAAATTAAGTTATACAAATGTTTCCATGTTTACAAAATGTAAGGTTATCCAACCTAGACTACATAACAAAATGTGAATAAAAGTTAACATCTACTCCTATCATGTATGAGATGGTCCTAAAACAAAATACATATTATTAAAATATGAATATCACAATAAGTACAGTAGCATAAATTTTCAATAATTATTTTTAAAAATAGATATGTATTCTTATTCTATTCCTTTTCCCTATTCATTTTTGTTATTCTTATTCTATTCCTTTTCCCTATTCATTTCCGTTAGAACTCTTTCTCATTCATCTATTGAAAATTGTTTTATCTCTCATTTCTAACTTCAATTCAAGATTCCATAAAATCAAACGTAACTATCTCACCCCACATTACTAATACCCTTTTCATCAGTACCATCATCATAGTCCTAATATGAATTATAAAATTAAGAAAATATGTGACAGACCCACAAATAGATTCAAAATGATCCATGGATTATTGTTTTGATGAATTCTAAGATAAAAACAAGTTTAAAACTAAAAGAAAGATATAAGGGTGTGTCTACCAAACACACCCTTAATCTAAGGACTGGGCTAGTTGGGCTTATCAAAGGCCCAACAAAACCCCTTTTTAGGGGTAGGGCTGAAGGTCCAACCCAAAGCCATCTGCCAGGTTACTAGGATGAAGCTATTAACAATTTGCTTGTTGCAAAACATGAATTAATCATGTTTTGCATACAAGAAAAATAACAGAAACAAATAAGGAAAACTCAAAGAAAGAAGAAAAACATTACCTGGTCTGGGTCTAATCTTATTGTTGGCGCCAGAAATGGAAAATTGTTACTAAACAACAGGAGATGCAGGGCTGGCAACAAGGCATTGCTGCTGGTGGAAGGAGAAGTTTATGCTGCTACTATTGAGTGGCAAAAATAGCTGGTACTATCAGTGTTGTTGGGGTGGCTTACTATGGTTGTGTTCCTACTGTTGAGTGGTGGAAACAGCTGGTACCACTACTTGCTGGGGTGGCTCATGGTGATTCCAGGTGCTGTTTCAAAGTTGGCAAAGATAGAAACTAGTTGTCGCTGCTAGTTAGGGAGAGAGAAGGATTGTAGGGCGGGGTGTTGCTGCTAGAGGAAGGACACTCTGCTTTGAGGGAGGAGCAAAAAAAAACTCTTTGGCAAACATTATATCCACCAGTAGATTTTTGATCATCAACACTCCCCGCCCAATCAGCATCAGTGAACCCATGAAGTGATAAAGAGGAGCCACAAGTAATTAAGGTGGATGCTATAAGATGACGTACCTTTTAAGTAGTGTAACATACATTTAACGGCAGCTCGATGACTCTCAGTAGGAGCATGTAGAAACTGACAGACCTTGTTGACAACATGAAAGATGTGTGATCTAGTAAACATGAGATACTGGAGAGCACGAATAATTTGTTGAAAACGAGTGGGATCCGAGAATAAAATAGTAGACGATAGATCAAGCTTGGAAATAAAGGTTGGTGTATCGACAGGTTTACATGATGACATACGAGCACGATAGAGAATATAAAGAACATACTTATGTTGATTCAGCATGAGTCCCACACCAGTAAGAGTGACCTCAACTCCCAAAAAATCATGAGCATTACCCAAGTCGCAGAGCTTAAATTCTGAACTCAGTATGGTAAGAAGGCGATGAATTAAGGTAGAGTTGTTACCAATAAGTAGGATGTCATCGGCATAAACAAGCAGGTAGCAAATATCATGATTCCTCGGCAAAATAAAAAGAGAGGTATCAACCTTGGAAGCTCGAAAACCAATAGTCTGAAGGAAATACTCAGACGGGTGTACCAAGCCCAAGGGGCTTGTTTTAGACCATACAGAGACCTGTGAAGAAGACAAACATGATTTGGCAGAGCAGAGTCTACAAAACCTGTGGGTCGTGCCATGTAACAACCTCTCAAAGTGAACCATTGAGGAAGGCATTGTGGATATCAAGTTGTTGAATCTGCCATCCTTTGGAATGATAATATTGAGAACTAACCGAACATTAGTTGGTTTAACAACAAGACTAAAGGTTTCTGAGTAATCAATGCCTTTTTGTTGAGTGAACCCACGCGCAACCAAGCGAGCCTTATAGCGGTTAATAGCACCATCAACTTGGCGCTTTATTTTATACACCCATCGGCAGCTAACTACATTCATGAAGGGATCAAAAGGTACCAAGGACCAAGGACCAAGTACCATTGGCATGTGAAGATGCAATTTCATACTTCATAGCAGTATGCGAGCACATAAAACGGCCAGCCTCCTTAAAAGTAAGAGGTTTAAGAGTAGAGGGAGACATTACTGGTGAAGATGGAGGCAGTGAGGAAGAAGCGGCGACCTTTATGTCCTGGAGGAGCAGGGCTTTGAACAGGGGATAATTGCTGTGGAAGAGTATAACTTGACAGATTAACACAGAGGTCCAAACCTGGTGAAGACACAACAGATTATTTGGATGGAGAGGAAGAGCTGGATGACCGTGCTGGAGAGACAACAACTGGGAGACGTGAACACAGACAATGCGAGGTTTACCCTGTACCTGTAAAATGATCAACAAATATGGAGGCAGATGGTGATAAGGGGACAACGGGGTTAGAGGAAGTGGGTGGTGAGGCTGATGGTGTAGTGGACAGAAAGATGGTGAGCGAGGGAAGGTATGTGACAGTTGTAAGCAGATGGGTATGGCTGGTAGGTGAAGGGAGATGGGCAGACTCGAGAAACGAAAACACGTGTTCATTAAATCGAACATGACATGAGATATAAAAACGCTTAGATGATAAGTCAAGACAACGATACCCTAGATGAGATGAACTATAGCCTAAGAACACACATGGAGTATAGCGATAGTCTAACTTATGAGCATTATAAGGTCGAAGGAAGGGAAAACAGAGACATTTGAAAGTACGTAAAAAATCATAATTAGGTGGTTGACGACACAGACATTCAAAAGGAGATTTGTTGCGCAAAATCGGTGTGGGCATACAATTAATGAGGTAAATAGAGGTTTCAAAAGCCTAAGTCCAAAATTTTAAAGGTGTCTTACACTGATTAAGAAGGGTAAGAACAGTTTCAACAATGTGACGATGATGACACTTAACAATACCATTATGTTCATGCGTATGTGAGCATATAAGGCGATGATGAACACCAATGGTTTTGAATAATGAATTTAATTTACGATGTTCACCACCCTGTTAGTTTGAACATATTTAATTTTTTGAGAGAATTGTCATTCGACAAAGACTTGAAATTGATGAAACACATTAAAGACATCAGATTTGAGGACAAGAGGATAAAACCATATAAATTTCGTATGCACATCCACAAAAATAACAAAATAGCGAAAACCATTTGAAGATAACATAAGAGTAGAGCCCCACACATCACTAAAAACAAGTTCAAGAAGAGTAGATGTCTGATGACCTATAAGGCTTAAAGATAGAAGAGATGATTTTTCTAATGAACAAGCTTGACATTGAAAATTTAAAGGAAGAGAAGTACAAATAACCTTTTTATTTGACGCTAAGAGATTCAAAACATGAGAGCTAGGATGATCGAGGCGACGATGCCAAACATTGGTAGAGGTGGACATAAAAGCCTTGGGAAGACACGTGGTAGAGGACTCGGTAAGGATATAAAGGCCATCTTTACTCTGACCAGAAAGAACAATTTCCTTGGTTATGAGATCCTTGAAATAAATAAAAAAGAGTGAAACTAAAAAAAGATACAATTTTCACGACAAAATTGTTGAACAGATAAGAGTCTTTTCTTAATTTTTGGAACATGTAGAATATTAGACAAAGTAAAGGTTTGTTTCAGAGTATGCAAAATTTTATGAGTTGTATTAGATATAATAAGTCTCTTACCATCACCAACATACAATTAATCATTACCAAGACAAGGGTCTTTATGTGTCATACCGGCAATGTCTGGAGTAACATGTTGATTCACACATGTATCGAGGAACCGAGTGATAGAATTTGCCACTGAAGCATCACTAAAGGAGAGGTTGGTCGAGGCTTGATTCTCATGATGCATAAGTTGAGAGCATTGTTGTGCAGAGTGTCTGATGTTGCTGCAAAGTTGGCATCTAATCTGATAGTGTTGTTGTTGCATTTCATCCCAAGCACGAATAGATCCTGGTCTCAAAATTTATAGCCATGTTTTAGCTTTACCTTTTAACGAAAAAGGAAAAGCTTTAATCTGATAGTGTTTGTTGTAACCCATTTTTGGGTTCCCATGAAAAATAAAATAAATAGCCAAAAGAGGTTAGAAAAAAATAACAAGAGGCAGAAGCGCTCAGAAAACAGTAAGAAAATTGATCAAGGAATTTTAAAAATACAAGGATTGAATTTTTGACAAATATTCTTAAAGGATGAAAGCCCTATTGAGAAGGAAATTTTGAATTTTGAGGAGAAAAGCCCAAATTTGGATGTTTATGGACTTAATTAGATTTTTATGGACTTAATTGGATTTTTATTTGAATTTATAGAGGATTGGATTGCAAGAAAAATTGATTTTTAAGTCAATTTGGGCTTTAATTAGAAGAAATTTAAGTTCTGGGGCCAAAATATATTTTTTAGGAATTTATTAGGCCAAATCAGGGGTTTAATTGAATAAATATTGAAGTTTAAGGGCCAATTAGGGGTTTAATTAAGAAAATCCGAAACCAGGGACCAAATTGGAAGAGGCGCGTAAATGGAGGGGCTGCAATTTTTCGGTTCAGGGGCCTAATTGAAGAAATTGAAAGTTTATTAATCAATTGAGGGCTAAATTGCATAAATCAGAGGCCAAGGACCAAAGTGAAAAAGGCAGCCAACAAGAGGGGTGGAGACCGAAGGTGAAATAATGGAGGACTGATCTGGATTTTGACTCCTTTAAATGAAACGGCGCGTTTTATCCCAAACGACGCCGTTTCATATATATATATAAAAAAAAAAAAAAAAAAGAAGACCAGAACGGTGTCGTTTTGAACGACACTGTTCATCTTCTTCCTTCCCCCCGGTTTAGCAGCAACAGAAGGCGAAAAATTCGAAAAAAACTTCCCGCTTCTCCTCGCCCCCACCAAACCACCGAAAGAGCCGACCAGCCGTTGCGTGATCTACGCCCAAAGTCCCTTTAGCAAAAGGCACCGTTTTTTTCTATAAATAGGAAGGAAAACCGAAGAGAGTGGAGCGGAAAAAAAAAAAGAGAACAGAGGAGAGAGAGCTATTGAAAACCCAGGAAAACCGAGAGAAGAGTGGAAGTTTGACGCAGGGAGGGAGTTTAGAAAACAAAAAACAAAGAAAGTGAACCGAGAGGGTGTCGCCGGATTGTTTGGAAATGACTGAGGAGCCGCCGTGAGTTAGGACGTCGCCACCGCCTCCACTGTAGCACCGCCAGCAAGCCATCCTCTCCACCACGCCAGGTACGTTTCCTTTCACCCCCTGCGCATTTTTTTTTCTTCCTCCCTGAGGCCTGCATAAGTTGCCTCCTGCATGCAGAATCGTTCTGCATGCAGGAGGCGGGGGGGGAAAATATTTCCCCCCCCCCCCCGTTTTTCTTTTCTGGGCCAGATGGTTTCTGGCCCAGAACTATTAGGACGGGCCAGATTGTTTATGGCCCAAGGCTGGCGGTCTGGGCTGGGTCCGGCCCAGACCGAGGCAGTTTAGTTGTTGGGCCGAGATAGGCCCAATCCCCTTTTGGGCCGAGTTCGGCCCAACGACTTTTGAGGCTGGGTCCGGCCCAGTTTAGTTGGGCCGGCCCAGCCCACTCAATATATATATTTATTATATTATTATATTATATTATATTATTATATTATATTATATTATTATTATATTATGCATGTATTATATTTTTTTAAAAAAAAAAATCGAAAAGTTTTTTTAAATATATTGTTGTTCCCTTTTTTTTATATATATATATTTTTAATATACATTGGTTTGTATTTTTATATTGTGGAGGTATAAATTCAGTATTTAAAATATCTAATTTTCTTCGAGACACCCAAAATTTCCAAAGATAAATTTATTTTTTTTGCTTTCAAAAAATTTCTAAAATTCCTAAAAAAATATTGTGGATTTTTTCCGCATATTTATTTTTATGACTTAATATTATTTTGTATTTTTATGCTGTGGAGATACAAATTCAGTATTAAAACACCCGATTTTGTCACAAAAAAAATATATTGTTTAAAAAAAAAAATGTTTCCTTGCGTGTTGCATACGGCTAATACTCTAACATGTTTTCAAAGTTCTTTTTTTTTTATAAAAAAAATATATATTGGAAGCTTCGAAAGTGTGTTTTCACATAGATTTCTTAAACACAAATTATTTTATTGCATTTCTGGATTTTACAACGTGTTTGTAAAATTCCAAAGGGTATTGGCCAATATTCCAAAAACTATAAAAATCTTATTTTTTTAGAGGAAATTTACTTATTATTTACCGCTAATATTTGGATAAAGAAATCCTTAAAAGGATGAATATCCAAAATATTATTGGGAGTAATAAATCCGCACACATTCTTGAAAGAAGCCTTGATTATAATCGAGGACATTTCAAAATTTTAATTTTTTTTTTATTCCACGATTTATGAGTCACAAATTTTTGAAATATTAAGGGAAAAATGAGCTTTCAAAGCACATGGAATCTCCTTAGATTTCTATCCAAAATCAATTGACGAGCCTAGAAAATACCAACACCATAGCAATTATAAAGCAAACCAAACACCAAGCAGCTTACCTTAGGTAGGGCGTACTAGGGGTGCTAATACCTTCCCTTTACGCAACTAGTCCCTTGCCTTAGAATCTCTGAAAGACCAGTTAGGGTTCCTAGTGACCAAAATACTAGGTGGCGACTCCCAAAAGAACCAAATCAGCAAAACAAAACAAAACGAAAGTCGCCAGTCGAATGTCGCAAAACAAATTTTATCCCGGATTTTTTGGGGTGCGACAGTGTTCATGCTACAATTTGAGTCATTATAGGTATTACAGACCTCCTCAAATTCCCTTAAATGCAAGTATGGATTTTCTAGGTCTAAACCATGAAAAGAAGGTAGGAGTTGAATAATGCCTGGCTTAAAATTAAAATGAGATGCATCAGGAGGGAAAACTATGCATGAGGGTGCACTTGTTCTTGTGGGATTCATGTGGTCTCTAAGTGTTCTCATACGGTTATTCTCATTATGAAGTGATTGATTATCTTCTTCGGCCATATTTTCTGAAAATGATGAGGATACCCTACAAAGTCTACCACTTAATGTACGTGACCAAACTCTCATGCACGTGTAAGAAGAGAATAAAAGGAAGAAAGTAAAAGAGAAGAAAAAGAAACAAAAGTTAAATAAAATGAAAAATGAAAAGAGAAGATAGAATAAATATTATAATTTATACAAGAATTTACCTCCCCGGCAACGGCGCCAAAAACTTGACACGACCAAAAGATTGATGTCTTCTCCCAAGTGCAGGAGTGTCGAAGTAATAAATAACCCAGTAAGACCGGGGTCAAACCACAGAGAGATTAATTGTATAAATTATAAATAACAAAACAACAACAATAACAATAACAACAACAACAACAATAATACTCAGTACGTGGCGTTGTTACACCTGAGAATGATCCAAAAGATCGAGTCACAGGTTTCCAGCCTATATATTGAGTTTATGAAAAGATCAAAGGGATATATTACAGAATGTAAATAACAACAAAAACAATAATAATAATAAAAATAATAATAGTAGTAGTAGTAGTAATAGAAGAAGATGAAGAAATTAATGAGAACTTTGAGATGAAAGATTAATGTAAGGATTAAACAATGACAACAACAAATGTCAAGGTTAGAGGATCCACTAATGGTATTTCAAACAAGTATAGTATAAACTTTTATTATTCAATTGGAAACCACACACAAAGGAGGTTCCAATCAGATTATAAATTGTTAACATAATTACATTAGTTATCTTATTCGAATAATGCTAATGCTTGTAAATGTTGTCAGGCATTCATGATTATAACTTTATGTTAACAACAAATCAAGTTCCTTTCATAGCTTAGGTGTCGGTTATACCATACAGTATGGGCTATGAAAGTACCAAGTATTTGTTGTACCAAGTGTTATACAACATAAATCTAGATTAACCATTTAACAAGCAAAGTATTGAAAGTGAACAAGATAACAAATATAAAAATGTTAGTATCCAACATTAAGGTCCATGTTAAGTTTATATTATACTTGTTCTTACACCATTAGTGTACCCTTTTCACCTTGACATAATTAACTTAGCTAAACATAATGAAAGGAAGAAACATAAATGAACAAGACAAGAACATAAATGAGAAAGAAGTTAACTAAATAAAGGAAAGGAAATGAAGTGCATAAACTTGATATTAATGAAAGCAAAACATGAGCAATACAAAGAGAGAAAGCAAGAGCATGATCTTGATCTGAAAACCAAGATGCCTCAATACATGGTAAGTGCCTCCTTTTATAGGCCAAAATTTGGAACTGTTGATTTGTTGACTAATTGATGAGTGGGTGGCCACATCTTGACTTGGTGACAATCCTTACCTTCTTGTCTAAACAAGACGTCATTGCTAACATCATAATTTGCCCAGAATTCTCCAGAATGTTCTAGGAAATTGTCTCAGCTTTCCAACAAAAAAAAGATGAGGTCATTTGGACTTCTAGAACTCAAGATATGGGCTGAACACTAAATAGTGTCTGGGCTGTAGGACAGCTTCGGACTTCTTCGTTGTTCCAACAATTTGGACTTTTTAATTCTTGGGTTCCCATGCAAATTGTAGGCCTATGTCTTAGCTTTCCATCCATATAAAATGGACCTAAATTCGAGATCTAGAGCTCCAGATATGATCCAATTACCGAATAGTGTTCCAGTTTGGACTGCACCAACATCTCTTTTTTAAGCTTCACCCTTCTTTATCTTCAATATTTCAATAGTTGAATTCATCAATCAATCCTTTGACTTATGTGATAAGCCTGCATTTAAGATGAACATTTACCATATATTAAGGCATTTTATAGTATCACACTTGTTATTATAAAACATGCTTTAGTTAAGGAGTTATTGATACTTCAAGTGCAAAATGATGATATAAAACCTTAATAAACATGCACTTTTAAGTACTAATCACACCCCCCAACCAGCTTATTACTAGTCCCTAGTAATCAAAGCTTTAAAATAGAAAAACAATTTGCAAGTTCCACAAAGCAAGGCATTCATCATTCAACTTTCATTAATCTATCAAGATAAACAAACTCTCATTAAATTTATATTCCTGCTTCATATTTCTTAAACAAGATATTAATAAACCTTCTTTTTATGTGCTCAATATATGAAAACATAGATGATGGGGCTTTTGTTGGAAGAAAACAATATTATGTTCAAATGTTTAAAGGTGAACTTCCTTAGGTTGGGATTATTATTAGTACTATTTTTTTTTCTTCTTTTTTTATATATACACAATGTATCTTTAACCTATGTAACGAGTTTTAGGCTAATGACTCCTAGACCAGTTGGTCTTAGGGCATTAGGTGTTGAGACACCCCTACGAGCTTAGCAACTCGGGTTGCAGATACTGATACGTAGATAATGCAATGTTTGATTCCCTTAAGCTTTTCTCCTTAACTAGGGGTGAGCATTTCCGGTTCGGTCCGGTTTTTCTCTAAAAAACTAAGCAAAATTAAATTTTAAAAAGCTTAAAAATTCAAACCGGAGCCGAACCGGATCCGGTTCAAACCGGATGGTTTCGGTTCGGTTCGGTTCGGTTTTTTTAACAAAAAAACCGAAAAACCTGTATTATTGTTTTTTTGGGCTTTTTAAGGCTTTTTTGGGCTTTTAAGGCCTTTTTGGGCTTTCTAATGGGTTTATAATTAATGTCAATATTTTCTATTTTTGTTACAAAATTCTATAATAATATATTTAATATTTTTGTCACTAAATTTTCATTTATATTAAATTATTAGTGTTAATATTGTGTTTAATATGTTGCAAGTCTTTCTAATATTTATGTTTTAGAGTTTGGACTCCTCATGCATCAAAGTTTAAATAATACACACACCAAATTAAAATTAAAATTACAAAGCATTGCCTTCAAAAGGGCTTAAAAAAAACAACAAATAACATTGTCATAAAAAATAAAATACTTCATGCAAAAAATATAAATCTTCAGTGTGCACATCATCTCAATCAAAAAGCACATCAAGATGACAAGAACATTGCACTTTGATTCCGTAATACCATTGACATCAAAACCTGAAAATCAAGATCTAAAATTATAACATAATACAATTTTAGCATATATATATATATAATTATATAATAGCAACATATATATATATATATATATAATTACAAACTCAGCATATATTATATATACAAACCCAGCATATATATATATATAATTATTTAATAGCAACACATCATATATATATATATAATTACAAACTCAGCATATATTATATATACAAACCCAGCATATATATATATAATTATATAATAGCAGCATATATATATATATAATTACAAACTCAACATATATTATATATACAAACTCAGCATATATATATATAATTATATAATAGCAGCACAAAATATATATATATATATATATATATATAATTACAAACTCAACATATATTATAATTACAAACTCAGCATATATATATATATATATAATTACAAACTCAGCATATATTATATATACAAACCCAGCATATATATATATATATATATATATAATTATATAATAGCAGCACAACATATATATATATATATATAAACTTAATATATATAAACGTTACTCAGCATGTATATATAATTATATATATATATAATTATATATATATATATAATTATAAACTTAATATATATAAACATTACTCAGCATGTATATATATATATATATATATATTATGGCTAGTTATATAATATAATCTCAGGATATATATATATAAATATATAATAGCAGCATAAATAAATAAATAAATATATATATATATATAAATATCAACCGAAAGCAAACTAACCATTTGGTATTTGATTACAGAGATTGCTACATTTGGGTACCAAGACTACGAGTGATTCAAATCAAAGGGGGGTCCAATTCTGTTTTCAAGTATTTTTTTCTTATGGATGGACTTGTATCAATAGGAGAACATATTAAAATAAGAACAAAAGTAAAAAAAAAAAAAAAATCTACTCAACCTTTTACTGTGTAGCTGGAGATGGATGGAGATGGAGAATCGAAAATGGTGGGGGCTGATCTGATTGTGGTCCAGTAGATGGAGATGAATTAATTTCAATTTGAAATTGTGGTGAATTTGTGAGACTGTGAGTTAGGGAGCTGGGAGCGGCTCAAGAGAAGGAGAAGAATAAGGACGGCTGAAGTATCAAGTATAGATGCTAGGGTTAAAAAAACTGACGCGATTGTTTTTGTATTTATAGTACCCCTCAAACCGAACCGGTTCGGTTCGGTTGGGGTTTTTCCGGTTCTGGTTTCTGAAACCGAAACCGAACCGAACCGAACATTTTTAGAAAAAAATTAATTGGTTTAATCCAGTTTTTTTTTCGGTTCGGTTTTTTCGGGTTTTTTTTTCTCGGTTTTTTCGGTTTATTCGGTTTTTCGGTTTTTTTGCTCACCCCTATCCTTAACCCATGTAACAAGCTTTGGGCCAATAGCTCCCAAGTCAGTTGACTTTAAGGTATTAGGTGTTAAAACACCCCTTTGGGCTTAATTGCTTAGGTTAGGGAGGCTACGAAACCAAACTTATCTACGTTTTTATTATCATCAATATTATCAATTTGTTTTTGTTTTTGTTTTTGTTTTTGTTTTTGTTTTTTTTTTTAAAAATTATATACTATCCCTTTCCCTTAGTTGTTACCTTTAACAAAAGAACATAGATAATGTAATAATCCAACGTGCAACCCACAGTCATATGTTAAAGTGTGTGTGTGAAAATGAAGGTTTAAGAATACTTGTTAAATGAGTATATGAAGCAGAATCAAGTGATAACAATGCGAGAGTTTGTAAACCTGAATATTTCAAGAAGTATTATGATAGACCTTGGTAATGATACTTACTAAGATGCGTCTCTAGAGTCAATAAAATTGACTCCATACTCTGCCATCCTAATAACAATTTTGTCAAATGGTTTTAATAATAGCAACAACAGTTAGTAAGTTAGTTTTTTTTTTTTTTACTTACTACTACCCTCTCCCCCCAACCAAAACGAGACATTGTCCTCAATGTCCTAAGGTAGAAAGATAGAGTATAGAAGACATCACCTGAAACAACGAACAATGACAAACCTGAAACACACTTAAACAAATATAAGAAGTAACAAAACAAAATAATATGCTATTAATAAAACCAAAAGACACAAGGTTTCACAGATGAAGGCTCAAATCTAATCTAAGCTTTTTACGGCTTTCCTTTGTTGACCAATCTAGGCGACTCATGCAGGGATCAATGACAGGGATGAAAGATTGTAGTTGGTCAATCAATTGTTCAGCAGTAGCAGCAGAGATTATGATTTGTCGTGCCGAAGATGTTAGAAATTCCTGTTCCACCGCTTGATCAAGGAAAGACAACAACTTATCATAAAAACCATTGACATTTAACAAACCTATAGGTTTATGGTGAATGTGCAGTTGGGCCCAAGAGGAAATATGAAAGATCTCTTCCAATGTGCCCAGACCACCTGGTAAGGCAATGAAAGCATCAGCATGGCTAAACATGGCGTTTAGTCGATCAAACATTGTAGGGACCTGTAGTTCCTCTCCAATTATTTTTCCAATGATGTCCCCAGTTGCTAAAGCTTTGGGGACAACCCCCAAAACTTGACTGCCTCCCAAAAATGCAGCCATTGACACACCTCCCATTAACCCAAAGCTACCTCTCCCATACACTAAATGAATCTTTCTCTCAGCTAGTACCCGACCAAGATGATTTGCTGATTCTAAAAACTCTTTTTCTTTCCCAGGACTGGATCCACCGAAAACACAAATATTTCTTATGTGATGACTTGAGGAACCTGCCATTTCTACACACTTCTATATTTGATAAATGTATGGGTTGAGTAGAAATGAAGGGAAGGAAGAGAAGAATTTATAGATGAGAAATTGAAAATGCAATCATACCACCTATATGTAGGCCAGCTGTTGTCTCACACTCTCTCTCTTTATTTATTTATTTTGACAAAGCATGTATGTACAGGTAGTTGTGATTGTGGCTCACATCTTCCCTTGGTTTTACGTCCAAGAACGGCTTAAACGCCCTCTATGGGTCGGAGATAGGCTTCCCATCCAGTTTTCTTAAAAACTTGCAAACAGGGTCTTTTTTAGTCAGATTCCCAAGACTAAGTCGATCATGTTCTTTATGGAATTGTGGCCATAAATCATTAATTACACGATGCACATCTCCACTAGGATGTGTCTCAAGGGTCAATAAAAGATTATTTAAAGACCCCTTACTCAGGCCATCCTTAATGAATTGTATTTTATCTTTACGGTTTACAAATACCATTACAAGTCCATCTGGCACATCGATGACAGACTTTCAGTCGTTTTGCACAACGTTTCTTTGTAAAAGTGCTTTTTCCTGTTCCAGGCATGTGTGAAATGAAAGAATTAGAGGACTCACCTGATAATCGGACCTTTGCTTCAATTAGCCAGTGAATATCTTCAGGAATTCCATGATTCATTAACAACCTTAATCTTTCACACCTAGCACGGTAAATTTTTGTAATCGCATTCTGAGGCAGAGCGGGAAAATACCTTTTCAACTTTTCAAGAGTGGTGTCCATTTTCAAAAGAGAATTAGAGAAGAGATTCAAAGAAGGGAAAAAAAGCTAAGAATTGTACAAATATATACAGATATCAGTTATTTGGGAAACTGAAAGAACCGACTTAAGTCACGGAGTACCGTTATCCGCCATTTGACCGGGGTGAGAGACTAGCAAAACAAAAGATACACCAAAGCAAAACACAAAACAATGTGAGAAAAAGAATCAATCTTTATATCAGGATCACTCAATTCAATAGAGTTATTTTCAACTGAAAAATTATCAAAATAAACTTTCAAACGATGCCCATTTACCTTGAAAACATTGCCATTCTTTGGATTCTCAATATCACAGGCCCCATATGGATACACATGTTTCACAATAAAAGGACCGCTCCATCTTGATCTTAGTTTTCCAGGAAATAAATGGAGTCGAGAATTATAAAGCAAGACTTTTTGACCAACATTGAATGTTTTTCTCAGTATTTTCTTGTCATGAAACTCTTTAATTCTTGCTTTATGAATTTTCGAATTGTCATATGCATCATTTCTTATTTCCTCAAGCTTATTTATTTACAATTTTCGCAGCTGACTAGCATCATCAAGGTTTGAATTGAAAGCTTTAATAGCCCAATAAGCTTTATGTTCAATTTCCACAGGCAAGTGACAGAGTTTTCCATAGACTAGTCTATAAGGTGACATACCTAAGGATGTTTTATAAGCAGTTCGATAAGCCCAAAGTGCATCATTAAGTCTTAAAGACCAATCTTTCCTATTAGGGTTCACTGTTTTCTCCAAGATTTGTTTGATCTCCCTATTAGCAAGCTCTACTTGTCCACTTGTCTGAGGATGATAAGGGGTGACAACTTTGTGTGTGATTCCATATTTCTTCATTAAAGACTCAAATGGCTTGTTGCAGAAATGTGTTCCACCATCACTTATCATGGCTCGAGGGATTCCAAATCGACTCAAAATATTGTCTTTCAAAAACTTTATCACTGTTTTGTGATCATTGTTTCGACTTGGAATTGCCTCTATCCATTTTGAAACATAATCGACTGCAACTAATATGTACATGAAACCAAATGATGGAGGAAATGGACCCATGAAATCTATACCCCAACAATCAAAGATCTCAATAACTCAAATAGGATTTAAAGGCATCATGTGACGTTTTGAAATAGATCCTAACTTTTGACAATTTTCACAAGTCTTGCAGAATACATGTGAGTCCTTGAACATGGTGGGCCAGTAAAATCCACTTTGTAAGATTTTTGCAGCTGTCTTTTTCGACGAAAAATGACCCCCACATGCCTTAGAATGACAAAATTTAATGACACTACTTACCTCATTGTCAGGAATGCATCTTCGAAATATTTGGTTAGGACAATATTTGAACAAATACGGGTCATCCCAATAAAAGTTCTTCACTTCGTTCAAGAACTTTCTTTTGTCTTGGGTACTCCAATGAGCTGGCAATTGTCCTGAAATAAGAAAATTAACAATATTAGCAAACCAAGGCATCGTAGAAACGGAAAGTAAAGATTCATCGAGAAAGTAGTCATCGATTGGTGTGATGTCAGATTTCGAATCTGATGTCAATCTTGACAAATGATCTGCAACAACATTTTCGGTGCCTTTCTTGTCTTTGATTGTGATATCAAATTCTTGAAGTAACAAAATCCACCGCACCAATCTAGCCTTAGAATCTTTCTTAGAAAGAAGATATTTCAATGCTGCATGATCACTAAAAACAACAACAGGTGAGCCAACAAGAGAAGACCTGAATTTATCACATGCAAATACTACTGCAAGTAATTCTTTTTCAGTGGTGGTGTAATTCATTTGAGCACTATTTAAAGTTTTACTTGCATAGTAAATCACATAAGGTTTCTTATCTTTTCTTTGTCCCAAGACAGCACCCACGGCATAATCACTAGCATCACACATTATTTCATAAGGTAATGACCAATCAGGAGGTTGAATGACAGGAGCAGAAGTAAGCAAGTTTTTAAGTTTAACAAAGGCTTCCTCACAATGTTCAGTGCATTCAAAAATATTATCCTTTATTAGAAGGTTACTCAAGGGCTTAGATATTACACTAAAATCTTTGATGAACCTTCTGTAAAAACCAGCATGTCCTAAGAATGATCTAACATCCTTACAGATTTTGGTGTTGGTAAGTTAGCAATTAACTCGATTTTAGATTTGTCAACCTCAATCCTTTTGATGAAACAATGTGACCAAGTACAATGCCGTTTGTTACCATAAAGTGACATTTTTCCCAATTCAGTACAAGATTCTTCTCTTCACACCTGCTCAAAACCTTTTCTAAGTTAGTCAAACAATCATCAAATGAATCACCAAAAACAGAAAAAACATCCATAAAAATCTCAAGAAAACGTTCAACCATATCACTGAATATGCTAAGCATGCATCTTTGAAACGTGGCTGGTGCATTACATAATCCAAAAGGCATCCTTCGATATGCAAACGTACCAAATGGACATGTGAAAGTAGTCTTCTCTTGATCTTCCAATGCAATTTCAATTTGATTGTAACCTGAATAGCCATCTAGGAAACAATAAAATTCATGACCTGCAACTCTTTCTAGGATTTGATCCATGAAGGGTAAAGGGAAATGATCTTTTGTAGTCATTGAATTAAGTTTCCTATAGTCAATGCACATGCGCCAACCAGTAACAGTCCTCGTTGGAATTAACTCATTTTTCTCATTTGTTATCAAAGTGACTCCAGACTTTTTGGGTACAACTTGGGTAGGACTTACCCATTTGCTGTCAGAAATAGGATAAATGATTCCATTATCTAGAAGCTTAATGACTTCATTTTCACTACTTTTTTCATATTAGGATTAAGCCTTCGTTGCATTTCTCTAGAGGGTTTAGCATTTTCCTCCAAATAAATCCTGTGTGTGCAAATCAAAGGGCTAATTCCTTTTATGTCAGCTATGGTCCATCCTAATGCATTTTTGTGAATTTTCAGAGTCTGTAATAACTTACCTTCTTGATGTACATTAAGTTTGGAAGAGATTATTACCGGAAAAGTTTCATTCTCTCCCAAAAATGAGTATTTGAGATTAAATGGTAACGACTTCAAATCAGGTTTTGGTGGTTGAACACTTGAAGGTATGGGCTCAATTGATCGTGGTGGCAATTCTTCAATTTGTGGTCTCCAATTGCATGCCTTTGATTCTTCCTGAAAATAGACCATTTGCAAATCATCAGATTCATCAATCTCAGTTTCAATAGAAGTGGTTTGAAATTGATCATGAACTAATTTTTCAATAAAGTCCACTTCCTGTAAATCATTATTATCTCCAGGTTGCTTGTAAATGTTGAAAATATTCATCTCCAATGTCATGTTTCCAAATGATAGCTTCATCAGTCCATTCCTACAATTAATCAATGCATTAGAAGTGGCAAGAAATGGATGTCCTAAAATGACTGGAATTGAATTACATGCTTCAACAGGTTGTGTATCCAAGACAACAAAATCTACAGGGTAAATGAATTTATCAACTTGTACTAACACATCCTCAACTATTCCTATAGGCACTTTTATAGATCTATCAGCAAGTAAAAGAGTTATAGAGGTTGGTTTTAACTCACCTAGATTGAGACTTTGAAAAACTGAATATGGAAGTAAATTCACACTAGCTCCAAGATCAAGTAAGGCTCTTTCAATTTTATGTTCTCCAATAAAGCAAGAAATTGTAGGACAACCAGGGTCTTTATATTTCAAAGCATTATTGTTCTGAAGAATGGCACTTACTTGTTCGGCTAAAAAAGCTTTCTTTTTCACATTCAGTTTTCTCTTCACAGTGCATAGATCTTTCAAAACTTTAGCATAGGAAGGAACCTGTTTAATAGCATCCAACAAAAGTATATTGATCCTTACCTGTTTGAAAGTTTCAAAGATTTCAGAGTTGTGATTGACTTTCCTTTGTTTGGTCATGGCATGAGGAAATGGAAGTGTTGGCAGGGAATCAGCCTTTTCTTTGCAATGTTCAGGTTCAACCCCTTCCTTACCCTTAGAGATAGACTCATCATCTTTCTCACAAGGTTCAAGAATGGGTTTTTCAATAACCTTACCACTACGAAGAGTGATGACTGATTTGACTTGATCCATGTGTTGGCTTCCAGAACTACTTGCATTTGCATTGTATTGCCCCTTTGGATTTTGTTGTGGTTGAGAAGGAAACTTACCTTTCTCTTGGAAACTGAGAGCAGATGTTAATTTTGCAAGAGCATCTTTAAAATCGGTCATGCTTTGAGCAAGTTGGGTGTTGATTGTCTCCTGCTTTTCAATGAATGCATGCAATGTTTCCTCAAAATTTCTTCTAGGAGGTGGAGCATAAGGAGGTGCATATCCATGAGAATTTTGGAAATTATGGTGTGCTTGAAATGGTGGCTGTGAAGTTTGTGCATTATTACTATCACTCTTCCAACTGAAATTTGGGTGATTTCTCCAACCAGGGTTATATGTTTGTGAGTATGGGTTATGGTTGGGCCTTTGGGAACTGTTTAAAGCATGAGCTTGTTCATGGAGGCATTCCTTAAAAGAAGGCAAAGTTGGACAATCATTTGTTGAGTGTTCCTTGGTTTCACAGATTTGACACACAATGTCTTGAACAGATTTTAATTGACCATTCTTTTTCAATTCTAGTGCCTCGACTTTTCTAGCTAAAGATGCGAACTTGGCTTAGAGGTCATGATCTTCCCTAAGGTTGTGCATACCTCCACTAGATGTATGAGATTGAGTTTTACTTGGTGCCTCATAAGTACCTGTGGTGTCCTAATTTTGAGCATTTTCGGCTAGCAAGTCTAGGTACTCCATTGCTTGATTAGGGTCTTTATCTTCAAAGGTTCCATTGCACATCAATTCAACCATTTGCCTATCTCTAGGTGTTAAACCTTCATAAAAATGTGAAACCAATCTCCATGTTTCAAAACCATGATGTGGGCAAGTACTAAGCAAATCTCGATACCTATCCCAACATTGGTAAAATGTTTCTCTTGGCTTTTGAGTGAAAGTGATGATTTGTCTTTTGAAAGAGTTTGTTCTGTGAGATGGAAAAAACTTCTTTAGAAATTGTTTTTGCATTTCATCCCAAGCACGAATAGATCCTGGTCTCAAATTTTGTAGCCATGTTTTAGCTTTATCTTTTAACGGAAAAGGAAAAGGCTTTAATCTAATAGGATTTATTTCAAAACATAGAGAGTCTTTAGATAATCTTTTATTGACTCTTAAGTCTCATCATAGTGGAGATATGCATTGTGCATTTCATGACTTATGACTCCATTTTCATAAAGAACATGCTCGACTTAGTCTTAGGAATCTGACTAAAAAAGACCCTGTTTGCCAGTTTTTAAGAAAACTGGATGGAAAGCCTATCCCCGACCCATAGAGGGCATTTAAGCCGTTCTTGGATGTAAAACCAAGGAAAGATGTGAGCCACAATCACAACTACTTGTACATACACGTGCTTTTTCAAAATAAATAAATAGAGAGAGAGAGTGAGACTACGACTAGCCTACATATAGGTGATATGATTGCATTTTCAATTTCTCATCTATAAATTCTTCTCTTCCTTCCCTTCATTTCTACTCAACCCATACATTCATAAAATACAGAAGTGTGTAGAAATGGCAGGTTCCTCAAGTCATCAGATAAACAATATTTGTGTTTTCGGTGGATCCAGTCCTGGGAAAGAAAAAGAGTTTTTAGAATCAGCAAATCATCTTGGTCAGGTACTAGCTGAGCGAAAGATTCATTTAGTGTGTCACACCCCAAAAAAAAAATCTGGGCGCGCGACATCGGCTGGCGATTTTTCGTTCTGTTTTGCTGATTTGGTTCTTTAGAGTCGCCACCTAGTAATTAATTGAGGGCTACTAGGAAACCTGATATACTGGTCTTGTCAGAGATTGCGAGTAAGGGACTGTTTGTGGTTAGGGAAGGTATTAGCACCCCTAACGCACCCTACCTGAGGCAAGCTGCTTTGTGGACTTGATGTGTTAAAGAAGTTTTAAAAATTCTGTTCTTTTCATCGAATTTTAGAAAATACAACTTACATGTAAGTTCATGATTCTTTATCCGTGATTAAATCGGAATATTAAATCCTTCTTTATTCCTGCAATTTTATCATAAAAAAAAAACATTCATAAACAAAAACAACACCACATTCACTGTCAAGCTTCGTGGACTTGCTGTGATATTAAAAATAAAATTTTAGCCCAAATCCAAGGCTTTGATAAATCAGTTATTATTTTTCCAAACTATATGTAGATACATGTTCTACATTTCCATGGAAAAATTCAACATGATTTTTATCTGTCCTTTAGATATTTGTGCATATAAATTAAATTTATTTTTTTTATTCAATAACATACATAAAAAAACATACAAGCACACACAAACATTTCTTTTTTTCTTTTTTCTTATCACTTTCTCTTCCTTTTCTTTTACATCCACATTTACATAAAATACAAACTATAACAAAAAACTCAAAATTACACAAATATTACATTAAATAATTTTACAATTACAAAATAATCCAACACTATTCAGAACAGTGGCAAACTGATTTCTGGAGTTGTGGAACAGTTTCCAGCGGATTTTTGGGGGCTGGAGCAGTGGTGGCGCGTGGATCTCACGCACCACCGCCACTGGCGGCGCGTGGGTCCACGCGCCGCCATGAAAACAACTCGAAACAGGGGGGGTCTGCAACGACCTCCTCCCCCTTTCTTTCCTCACCGGCGCCGACCTGCAGATCAAGCAAAGAACGCACACCAATCGATTTTAATTTTTGTTCTTTGTTTTTTTTGTTTTTTTTTTTCAAATCTGCTTCTCTCTTCCAGCTCCGTTTCTCTTCCTTCGCTGGTTGCAGATCCGGCGATGGGTCTGTGGACGCCGTGTCTCAGCTGCTGTTCGCGACTGCTGAAGTGGTCGGCGGCGAGGGAATGGACGAATGGTTGATCGTCGGGCTCCGCTCGAAATGGCGCTCGATCTGTGGGTGTCGCCGTGGGGGTTGCCGCTGGAGGGCAGATCTGCAGACGTTGTTGGAGGAGGAAGGTGGATCGCTCCGAGTCTGACGGTGGAGCTGTGGTTCGACCGCTGCTGGGGAAGGAAACCGAAGGGGGAGCAGCCGTTGCCGGTGGAGAAGGAGACTAACCCCACGGATCCAAGCTGGGAGGAGGCAGCGGCTGTCTTCAACAGGGAAAGGGAGGCTTCGGTTGAGGGGGAGGTTGAAGAAGAAAAGAAAAATATTCTTGAAAAAGGGGGGGGCGGCGCCTCCGGTGAGTAAGAAAAAAAAGAAAAAAAATGTTGATCAAGGGGGCTGGGGAGGCGCCGGCCTAGCGGCTCAGAAAAGAAAAAAAAGGCTTGTAGGGTTTTTCTTTTGTGTTTTTTGGAAGAAGGGATCAAAAAAAAAAATTCCAGGAGGGGGTGGCGGCTGCCTTTCGGGAGAGGGAGAAGAAAAAGTTCAGCTCATAGGGTTTCTGTTTTGTGTTCCCTCTCCCCCCAAAATTACCAAATGACCCCCTTTCTCTTTTTTTTAGTTTTCAACCTCTATTTATAGGTAAAAGTTTGTTCAAACCTCCAAATTGGTCCCTCAACTTTCTTTTTTTGTAAATTTTGATTTTTCTTGTTTTTTTCTTGTATTTTTAAAAACGAGCAAAATCAACGTCAATTCTATGAGAAAAATTATGATTTTAAAATGACGGGTGAAAAGTCGAACGCGTTCGAAAAAAACAATTGAAAATTAAAATTATTTTTAAAAGACGTTGAAAATGCTAAAAACATTGCAAATATATTAAAAACATGTTTTTTTGGATTTTTGTTGTTTTTCACTATTTTTGGATTTTTCGAAAAATTTATTAAAAAGGTGGGTCAAAAATTGGGTAACAACAGATGCCCCCTCTTTACAATGCTTACAAAGCAAAACTTCTCAATGTTTTGCATAGTAAGCTTTGTAAAGAATAGAAAAAGAAAATGATCTTATTATCTTGGGCGACATGCCCCTTTTGAAGAAAAGTGGTCTATTTTTAGGGGCGACCGGCCCACACACTCACACTGGTCTATTTTCACGGGCGACCTGCCCACACATACTCACTCTGGTCTATTTTCAGGGGCGACCGACCCACACTCTCACACTGATCTGTTTTCAGGTGCGACCTGCCCACACATACTCACTCTGGTCTATTTTCAGGGGCGACCGACCCTTTTGATTTGGTTTGCCTGAGATCCCATCTGGCGATCTAACAAGAACAAAAATCGGTGTGTAGCTCGATCAACCTGAAATCCCATCTAGTGATTCTGCGTGATTAGGCTTAACTGAGATCCCTTCACCGATCCCCTTTAGCCATAACCAAGGTCTGTGTGGCTAGACTGAACTGAGATCCCTTCGCCGATCCCCTTCAACCAGAACCAAAATCCTTTCCAATTAGGTTAAACTGAGATCCCTTTGTCGATCCCCTTTAACCATAACCAAGGAATGTGTATGGTTGGGCTGAACTGAGATCCCTTCGCCGATCCCCTTCAACCAGAACCAAAATCCTTTCCAATTAGGTTAAACTGAGATCCCTTTCCCGATCCCCTTTAACCATAACCAAGGAATGTGTATGGTTGGGCTGAACTGAGATCCCTTCGTCGATCCCCTTCAACCAGAACCAAGATCCTTTCCAATTAGGTTAAACTGAGATCCCTTTGTCGATCCCCTTTAACCATAACCAAGGAATGTGTATGGTTGGGCTGAACTGAGATCCCTTCATCGATCCCCTTCAACCAGAACCAAGATCCTTTCCAATTAGGTTAAACTGAGATCCCCTTGCCGATCCCCTTTAACCATAACCAAGGAATGTGTATGGTTGGGCTGAACTGAAATCCCTTCGTCGATCCCCTTCAACCAGAACCAAGATCCTTTCCAATTAGGTTAAACTGAGATCCCTTTGCCGATCCCCTTTAACCATAACCAAGGAATGTGTAGGGTTGGGCTAGACTGAGATTCCTTTTGGCAATCCCCTCTAACCAGAACCAAAATCCTTTCCAATTAGGTTAAACTGAGATCCCTTCGTCGATCCCCTTTAACCATAACCAAGGAATGTGTAGGGTTGGGCTAGACTGAGATTCCTTTCGGCAATCCCCTCTAACCAGAACCAAAATCCTTTCCAATTAGGTTAAACTGAGATCCCTTCGCCGATCCCCTTCAACCATAACCAAGGAATGTGTAGGGTTGGGCTAGACTGAGATTCCTTTCGGCAATCCCCTCTAACCAGAACCAAAATCCTGTGTGGTTGGGATAGACTGAGATTCCTTTCGGCAATCCCCTCTAACCAGAACCAAAATCCTGTGTGGTTGGGATAGACTGAGATTCCTTTCGGCAATCCCCTCTAACCAGAACCAAAATCCTGTGTGGTTGGGATAGACTGAGATTTCTTTCGGCAATCCCCTCTAACCAGAACCAAAATCCTGTGTGGTTGGGTTAGACTGAGATTCCTTTCGGCAATCCCCTCTAACCAGAACCAAAAACCTGTGTATAGCTCGGTTAACCTAAATCCCATCTGGCGATTCCCTTTAACCAAAGCTATATGAGATCCCATCTGGCGACCTCATCCAACTAGAACTAAAAGAATGTGTAAAAAGTGGTCTCATTATAATGGGTGACCTACCCAAGTGGAAAGGAGGAAGAGTGGTCTCATTCTTATGGGTGACCTACCCAGGGGGGAAAAATATGAAGTGTGGTCTCATTGTAATGGGTGACCTACTCAGATGGACAAAATATGATGAAGTGGTCTCGTTGTGATGGGCGACCTACCCAAATAGAAAGAATGTGAAGTGCGGTCTCATTGTATGGGTGACCTACCCAAAAATGGAAAAAGTATGAAGTGTGGTCTCATTATAATGGGTGACCTACCCAGATGGAAAAAATATGATGAAGTGCGGTCTCATTGTCATGGGTGACCTACCCGGATGGAAAAAATGTGAAAAAGTGCGGTCTTATTGTCATGGGTGACCTACCCGGATGGAAATAATATGAAGTGTGGTCTCATTGTAATGGGTGACCTACCCAGATGGAAGATGTGATATGACAAGTGTGAAAAATAGGACTTACCTGGCGAAGTCCTGAGGGGATGACAGGAGAAGGGCTGGAAAACTTGGTGCTTCCTGTTAATTCTAGATCATAGGTTTTGAAAACTCAGTGTTTCCTGACTGCAATGGTTGAAAATTCGAGGCTTCCCGATTGCAAAATTGATCTTTTCATTTCTTTGGGATTTCCCTAATGGTAGGGTTCATCCCATCTTCCCTTTTATTCTATGATCAAAACTGATTCTTTATTATCATCACCACAATGCTTCTTTCTTTTTCCACCGTCTTGCTGGACCTCATTAAGGATTTTCCTGTAACAATTCAAAAATATGTGCAAATGTTTTTTTTTTTTTTTGAGGTTAGATGACATGCATGCATCCTTACCTGATTTGAAATATAGGTCCCCCCCTCTTTGATGCTCCATCGTCATAGGGTGCCTTTGTTTGCATTCCAAAGCTTTTCTTGTTCTTTCGATGTATTGGCTCATTCATGTGCTAGCCATCCACTCAGCTATAAATGCAGTGCCCATCCCGAGCTGTCTTCGACAATTACTGCTCGCATCGTTCATCAAGTAATCTTGTCATTATCAATTTTAACAACTTGCTGCATTAAAAAAAAAAAAGAACGAAGACTTGGCAGTGCACTGTTATGGAATGGGTTAATATAGAAAATATTATATTATTAATGTATTGATTTATCGTGTGTAGTATGTTATACCATAACATATATACTGCTGTAATTATATAAATAAAAGAGGTGGCTATCTCATTAGATTAAGCCTCTCAATTAGCACAAATATTATTTTAACTTGTATCAAAACCAATTTATCTTAACAGATTTATTCTTCAAATGGCAGCCCCTCTATTGTTTCTATTCAACAAAATCTAATTGCGACTCCTTCATCAGCTAATTATTCTTCAAATGGCAGCCCCTCTAATTAGCTAATTACTTGCTTCATTGTGCTACTGTTAATTAGCCTCACGATCTGCAACGTTGATTCTGCTTCTTCTGTTGATTTCTGATTGATAATGCTTTTCTCTCCTTCAGCCATCAGCGTGTTATTGTTGGGTTGGTTGCCATTGCATGTGCAGCAAATGGACGGCACCAACCATTGCATCCTTGGCAGCCACCATTGTCAAAGAAGGAGGCTACAATGGTGGCTTGTTGGTGGCAGCCACCAACCATTGACTTTGGCAGCCACCATTGAGAGGAGTTGCCATTGATGCTTATAAAAGAGGCATGATTTTAGAGAGCAAAATGAGAGAGTTGTGAGACATGTAGAGAGACCAAGAGAGAAAATGAAGGGCTGCAATGGCAGCAGCCTTGCTGCCATTGCAGGAGCTGCAAGTTCAGCAATGTAAGCTGGGAGTAGAGTCGAGTGAAGTGATCCTCCTCCTCCTCCATGTATTTGTTTTGTAATCCTTTCTCTATCTCTAAATAAAATGAACCTCTCCCGTGTATGTAGGTGATTTGCCGAACCACGTTAAATATTATGTGTCAGTGCGCTTCCTCTCCTCTGAGCAATTATCAGTACATCACCGGTTGGAATTCCCAACAATTGGTATCAGAGCATATGGTTTGATGTGGTGTTTGATTTTTTGGTCAACAATGAAAGTTGTACAAATGATGTTTTGACCATACCACTGTCTAGAGGAGGAAGAGACGAAGCCACTGGTGAAAATGGCGTCAAAATCGAACGTCGGACATGGCCGCACTCTCCATCACTCTCCGGCAAGGCGTCTGCCCACGTGCGCAGATGCACCCCACGTGTGCCACGCGTCTTCTTCACCCGGATGGGTTGACCCGACCCATGTGACTGAATCAGATAAGGATGACGTTAGTATGACATAAAAGTGACATCATCATGAACAGTTGACATGAGCATGCAAAAGGTGATGTCAGCCTGATGTAACGATGACATCAGCATGCAATTGACCATTCAGCATAGTGGGACCCACCTGCCACGTCATCAGTCGCGAGCCGAGCCAAGTAGAGCCGAGGGATAGAATTCTGTGCAGCAGAGTGTACGTGCAACCGGATCTAAGATTGAATCTGAGTCGTTGATCAGGCCAAAATTGTTTTCATCGAATCTTAGCCGTTTGAAATGCGATTTGGATGATTTCAGACTTCTTTCCAGCTAATTTGATCGTTCCGGATGCAATGGTATGGTCCGATCATTGAGATTTGAGGCTAAAAATGGCGGTGGTGAATTATTAAAGAGAGATTGCCCGATCAGGAGGCATCTTAAGGTCTGGATTGAGGTCGATGGAGATGAAGAAGAAGAAGGTGCACATGTTTACCCAATTACATGTGCTGAACTGTTAAATGGGGAAATTTAATGCCTTGAAGGAAGGCAAAATTGGGACACTCTGGACACCCGGTCATGTGGACGATTTGAGGTGGAGAGTGGAAATTGATGAAGACCAGTCTTGACGAATCTAAGCACTAGTAGTCTCGCTAGATGTTGAGAAATCATGTCTTAAACCTGTATATTCCAGATCACTTGTAAAGGAAAGCCACAACAAAGCTAGCAAATGGTTGTATATACGGAGAGACAGTACGATGGATAGATATGGCCTAAGAAGTTCTGTCTAGGAGATTAGGTTTTAAGCGGGACCAGTGTGACCCCTCCAATCTTTCCTGGGAACTTGCTTAGTGGAAGGATTATCCATACGGTACTATTTTTGTATATGTAATAGTTTGTAATGAAACTAGTGAAGACTAGTAGGATGACGGCACAAGGGGAACAATTGGGTTCTGTATGATCAAGGATCTGATGGAGTGGTGATTTCTCCAAAGAAGGTATATTCGGTGACTGTGATTTCTCGAGGGGAGAATTGATGAAAACCCTGATAATGGAAGAGAAATACAGCAAGGGGATAAAGATTGGCACCCTATTTTGACTTGGATAGGTGTTGTGACAGGATGAGCTGATGTCAAACATAAGCAAGGAATAGGGAGAAATCTGGAGAACAATATTGCACGAGGGCACATAGAGATTGTGCAGTAGTACCCGTAGGATCCTAACAAGGTACTGTATTGAGACAACAGGTGCAAGGAGAAGAAGAGTTCCCAGATGAAGCTCAGAGCAGAGACTATGTACATTATGAAGTCTCTTGTGCTCTTGATGAAGACAACATGCGAGGACCTTTCCAATGCATGCAATGATGGAAAGATGAGCTGTTGCAGAGGCACCTAATTGAGGGGGTGCAAATGCCTGTGATAAAAGGCGATCGCCTATGAAAGGTGAAGACCCTAAAGAGAATTGGTGTAGGTGGAGCTATCAAGCAGAAAGGCATAGAAGCTCCAAACATAGAAATCGAGGTGGAGGTTTTCGAGGAGTATACCACAACTTTCTCTTTCTATGTAGTTAGTGGCAGTAATCTCTCCCAAGTCCACATGGTGGTAGAGAATCTTGGAGCCACTGAAGCATCCTAGCTGAAGGAGGATGCTTGCCTATGAAAGGCAAAGACACCTCAAGAGAAGGTGTGAGGGCCATGATAAGAGCCCAGTTCAGACCGTCCTATGACAACGAGCGAAGACACCTTATGGAAGGTGTGAGGGCCATGATAGGAGCCCCAGTTCAGAACGCCTCAGAGCCAATGTGATGGCTAGATATGAGTGGACAGGTGTATAGCCAATGAAGTGGCTATGATGAGTAATATTAATAGTAGTAGTAATAATAATAATAATAATAATAATAATAATAATAGTAGTAGTAGTAGTATTAGTAGTAGTAGTAGTAGTAATAATAGTAATAATAATAATAATAAAAAGAAGAGGAGGAAGAAATTAATGAGAACTTTGAGATGGAAGATTAATGTAAGGATTAAACAATGATAAAAACAAATGTCAAGGTTAGAGGATCCACTAATGGTATTTCAAACAAGTATAGTATAAACTCTTATTACTCAACTGGAAACCACACACGAAGGAGGTTCCAATCAGATGATTTCTCATTAATAGCTCATTATAAATTATTAACATGATCATATTAATTATCTTAATTACATAACACCAAACTTTTAAATATTGTCAGGAATTCATGATATTAACTGATGTTAACAACAAATCAAGTTCCTTTCATAGCCCAAGTGTAGGTAATACCATACTGTTGGGCTATGAGAGTGCCAAGCATTTGTTGTACCAAGTGTTATACAACACAAATCTAGATTGACCATTTAACAAGCAAGGTATTAAGAATTAGTAAGATAAAAAGATAAGACATGTTAATATTAAACATTAAGATCCATGTTGAGTTTACACTATATTTATTCTTACACCATTAGTGTAACCTTTTCACCTTGACATAATAAACTTAGCTAAACATAATGAAGAAGAGAAACATAAATAAACAAAACAAGAACATAAAGAAAATACAAGTTAACTAAGTAAAGGAAAGGAAATGAAAAGCATAAACAAGATATTAATGAAAGCAAAACTTAAAAATTACAAAAAAAATATAAAGAGAGAAATAAAGAGCATGAGCTTGATCTGAACAACCAAGCCACCAAATACATGGCAAATGCCTCTTTTATAGGCCAAAATTCGGAATTATTGATGACTAATTGTTGAGTGGGTGGCCAACTTGTGACTTGGTGAAAATCCTTATCTTCTTGTCTAAATAAAAACAAAATGCTACCATCCGAACTGGGTCCACTGGAAAACATGAAAGTTGTAGGAAATTGACTCAACTTTCCATGAAAAAATAATGGAGGTCATTTGGAGTTCTAGAACTTCAGATATAGGCCAAACACTGAATGGTGTTCGGGCTGCAGAACAGATTCAGACTTCTCCGTTGTTGCTATAATTTGAACTTGAAAACGGCCTTATTAGATCTTGATGAAAACATGAAAGTTATAGGCCTATGTCATACTAAATCTGTGTAAAACTTTGAGGTCAAGATATGACCTAATTATCAAACAGTGTTCTAGTTTGGACTGCACCAACATCTCTTTTCTAAGTTTCACCCTCTCTTTATCTTCACAAATTTCAGTAGTTGAATTCATCAATCAATCCTTTAATTTATGTGATAGGCCTGCATTTAAGATGAACATTTACCATATATTAGGGCATTTTATAGTATTAGACTTGTTATTATAAAACATGCTTTAGTTAAGGAGTTATTGATACTTTAAGTGCAAAATGATGATATAAAACCCTGATAAATATACACTTTTAAGTAGTAATCACACCCCCCAACCAGCTTATTACTAGTCCCTAGTAATCAAAGCGTTAAAATAGAAAAACAATTTGCAAATTCCATAAAGCAAGGCATTCATCATTCAACTTCCATTAATCTATCCAGATAAACAAACTCTCATTAAATTCATATATCTGCTCAATACCTCTTAAACAAGATATTACTAAACCTTTCTTTTGTGCTCAAAATATCAACATATAGTTATGGGGCTTTACTTGGAAGAAAAACAAATTTTTGCTCTAATGTTTAAGGTTAACTTCCTCGGGTTAGGATTATTATCTTTTTTTTTTGTTTTTTTATATATATACATATAACTTAAAACACAATGCATCTTTAACCCATGTAACGAGCTTTCAGCTAATGACTCCTAGACCAGTTGGTCTTAGGGCATTAGGTGTTGAGACACCCCTACGAGCTTAGTAACTCGGGTTGCAGATACTGATACGTAGATAGTGCAATGTTTGATTCCCTTAAGCTTTTCTCCTTAGCCCATGTAACAAGCATTGGGCCAATAGCTCCCAAGGCAGTTGACTTTAGGGTATTAAGTGTTAAAACACCCCTTCGGGCTTAATTCCTTAGGTTAGGGAGGCTACGAAACCAAACTTATCTACCTTTTTATTATCATTATTTTTTTTTGTTTTTTTATTTTGCAAATTATATATTATTCCTTTCCCTTAATTGTTACCTATAACAAAAGAACATAAATAATGTAATAATCCAATGTGCAACCCACAATCATATGTTAAAGTGTGTGTGAAAATGAAGATTTAAGAATACTTGTTAAATGAGCATATGAGCAGAATCAAGTGCTAGCAATACGAGAGTTTGTAAACCTGAATATTTCAAGAAGTATTCTGATATACCTTGTTAAGAATGTTTACTAAGATGCGTCTCAAGAGTCACTTTAACTAAAGAACTCCTTTTACTCTGCCATCCTAGTAACAACAGTTTTGCAAATAGTTTATCAAATAGAAAACACAGTTTTTTTTATAAATATTTTTAAATATCAACTACTACCCTTTCCCCCCAAACAAAATGAGACATTGTCCTCAATGTCCTAAGGTAGAAAGATAGAGTATAAAAGACATCACCAGAAATAGCGAACACTAACAAACCTGAAACACACTTAAACAAATATAAGAAACAACAAAACATAATAATAAAAACAAAAGACACAAAGTTTTTACAAACTAAGGCTCAAATCCAATCTAAGCTTTTTACGGCTTTCCTTAGTTGACCAATTTATGCAACTCATGGAGGGATCAATTACAGGGATGAAAGATTGTAGTTGATCAATCAATTGTTCAGCAGTAGTAGCAGAGATTATGATTTGTCGTGTCAAAGATGTTAGAAATTCTTGTTCCACAACATGATCAAGAAAAGACAACAACTTATCATAAAAACCATTAACATTTAACAGACCTATGGGTTTATGGTGAATGTGCAGTTGGGCCTAAGAGAAAATATGAAAGATCTCTTCCAATGTGCCCAGACCACCTGGTAAGGCAATGAAGGAGTCAGCATGGTTAAACATTGTATTCATTCGATCAGACATTGTGGGGACCTGTAATTCCTCTCCAATTGTTTTTTCAATGATGTCCCCTTGTGCTAAAGCTTTGGGGGCAACCCCCAAAACTTGACTACCTCCTAAAATGCAGCTTTTGATACTCCCCCCATTAACCCAAGGCTGCCTCCTCCATACACTATGTTGTTACCCAATTTTTGACCCACCTTTTTAATAAATTTTTCGAAAAATCCAAAAATAGTGAAAAACAACAAAAATCCAAAAAAATATGTTTTTAATATATTTGCAATGTTTTTAGCATTTTCAACGTCTTTTAAAAATAATTTTAATTTTCAATTGTTTTTTTCGAACGCGTTCGACTTTTCACGCGTCATTTTAAAATCATAATTTTTCTCATAGAATTGACGTTGATTTTGCTCGTTTTTAAAAATACAAGAAAAAAACAAGAAAAATCAAAATTTACAAAAAAAGAAAGTTGAGGGACCAATTTGGAGGTTTGAACAAACTTTTACCTATAAATAGAGGTTGAAAACTAAAAAAAAAGAGAAAGGGGGTCATTTGGTAATTTTGGGGGGAGAGGGAACACAAAACAAAAACCCTAGGAGCTGAACTTTTTCTTCTCCCTCTCCCGAAAGGCAGCCGCCACCCCCTCCTGGAATTTTTTTTTTTTATCCCTTCTTCCAAAAAACACAAAAGAAAAACCCTACAAGCCTTTTTTTTCTTTTCTGAGCCGCTAGGCCGGCGCCTCCCCAGCCCCCTTGATCAACATTTTTTTTCTTTTTTTTCTTACTCACCGGAGGCGCCGCCCCCCCCTTTTTCAAGAATATTTTTCTTTTCTTCTTCAACCTCCCCCTCAGCCGAAGCCTCCCTTTCCCTGTTGAAGACAGTCGCTGCCTCCTCCCAGCTTGGATCCGTGGGGTTAGTCTCCTTCTCCACCGGCAACGGCTGCTCCCCCTTCGGTTTCCTTCCCCAGCAGCGGTCGAACCACAGCTCCACCGTCAGACTCGGAGCGATCCACCTTCCTCCTCCAACAACGTCTGCAGATCTGCCCTCCAGCGGCAACCCCCACGGCGACACCCACAGATCGAGCGCCATTTCGAGCGGAGCCCGACGATCAACCATTCGTCCATTCCCTCGCCGCCGACCACTTCAGCAGTCGCGAACAGCAGCTGAGACACGGCGTCCACAGACCCATCGCCGGATCTGCAACCAGCGAAGGAAGAGAAACGGAGCTGGAAGAGAGAAGCAGATTTGAAAAAAAAAAAACAAAAAAAACAAAGAACAAAAATTAAAATCGATTGGTGTGCGTTCTTTGCTTGATCTGCAGGTCGGCGCCGGTGAGGAAAGAAAGGGGGAGGAGGTCGTTGCAGACCCCCCCTGTTTCGAGTTGTTTTCATGGCGGCGCGTGGACCCACGCTCCGCCAGTGGCGGTGGTGCGTGAGATCCACGCGCCACCACTGCTCCAGCCCCCAAAAATCCGCTGGAAACTGTTCCACAACTCCAGAAATCAGTTTGCCACTGTTCTGAATAGTGTTGGATTATTTTGTAATTGTAAAATTATTTAATGTAATATTTGTGTAATTTTGAGTTTTTTGTTATAGTTTGTATTTTATGTAAATGTGGATGTAAAAGAAAAGGAAGAGAAAGTGATAAGAAAAAAGAAAAAAAGAAATGTTTGTGTGTGCTTGTATGTTTTTTTATGTATGTTATTGAATAAAAAAAATAAATTTAATTTATATGCACAAATATCTAAAGGACAGATAAAAATCATGTTGAATTTTTCCATGGAAATGTAGAACATGTATCTACATATAGTTTGGAAAAATAATAACTGATTTATCAAAGCCTTGGATTTGGGCTAAAATTTTATTTTTAATATCACAGCAAGTCCACGAAGCTTGACAGTGAATGTGGTGTTGTTTTTGTTTATGAATGTTTTTTTTTATGATAAAATTGCAGGAATAAAGAAGGATTTAATATTCCGATTTAATCACGGATAAAGAATCATGAACTTACATGTAAGTTGTATTTTCTAAAATTCGATGAAAAGAACAGAATTTTTAAAACTTCTTTAACACATCAAGTCCACAAAGCAGCTTGCCTCAGGTAGGGTGCGTTAGGGGTGCTAATACCTTCCCTAACCACAAACAGTCCCTTACTCGCAATCTCTGACAAGACCAGTATATCAGGTTTCCTAGTAGCCCTCAATTAATTACTAGGTGGCGACTCTAAAGAACCAAATCAGCAAAACAGAACGAAAAATCGCCAGCCGATGTCGCGCGCCCAGATTTTTTTTTTGGGGTGTGACAGAATGGCGACTCCACTGGGGAAGGTATTGTTTTCAACATTATTGGACTAAGCTTTGCATATTTGATGTGTTTATGGTTTTGCATTTTTGTCTTATTTTATTTTTGTTCTACCCATGTATTTTGGAATTGTCTCATGCATCACATAGTTAATTTTTTAAAGCACACACAAGCTTCAGGTTAGGAGGGGGACTAGCAGCTTACCTTACGACTTTTAGTCAAGGTTTAAGTTTGTGTAAACCCCAACTCTTTGTTGAGTGCTTAGACTGGTAATAGTTGGACACGTGCCATCTTGTTGCCTACAAGCCCCCATATTGCCTCCACGAGGGCGATCACTGGGACAACGAGAGCCCCTTTTTAGAGACCAAATAGTAAACATTCCTTTTGTCTCACTTAAAAAGATTAGAACCTGCCTGTAGGATGTATGCTCCGTAAATATTTGTTTTGCATCCGAGCAAACCCTTTTTGAAACATCTTGAACTCAAGACTTGTGGGTGACACATTGGCCGTCACTCCGAAAATTTTCATTGTAGAGTTTGGGAAAAAATCATGATTCTTGTTCCATCATACAAGAGTTACGACCATATTGTCACCCCTCGAAGGGCAAGTTCGTCATATAGATTACATATTCATACATTTATCATGCATGTACCAGTTTAAAAGGTAGGTCCCCCGCACAAGCTTGCTGCACGTGATTGAAGAAAGATGATGGGACCAAAGAAATATGTCAGATAAAGGCTCATTATCAGATTAAGGTTGAGAGCATCAAAGGTGAAACAACTAGACTTAGATTTGCTTGAACAAGTGTTGAGTATTTAAATGGAAAGAGAATGTCTGCATAGTCTTCTGTGGGAACACTGCTTGTCCACGTCCAATTGAAGCTGCCTCTCCTTTTTAGTCATGAACAACAGCAACAATGCCTTCAGTCATCAACTAATGACAACTCGGATTCCTGTCCAGTTGCACTCTTAAGTGTTCATCGCCTCCACATCATCTAATGGAACCAAACGACTATTAGCCTCCTGTTCATGATGCATTAGTCTGCTTTGAAGTTACCCCAATTATGAGCTCAATTCCAGTTCAGCAGCACAAGATGTTGGTCTGAAAAACCATGATTAGACACTGAACTTCTACGCGGTAAAGCTCTTTCTGTAGAGATTTATTTGTGGATCTGCCAATGGGAAATGCAAAAGGGGATGTATTAATTACATATGCTTTGAAACTTTTTCCCACCAGTGGCACGAGCAAAACATTGTACTAGGCAGAGGAGTCAGGCCTGGTTTGAAAATATGAGTAGTTGTCAAACTTCAACATGGCAGAGCTCTCTCTATAAAAATCTGTTTATGATGCTGCAAGTTGAGAGTGCAAGAGAGGATTTACTAATTGCATATGCTACAAATGTTTCTCTCATCAGTTTCAGCACGAAGAAACTGTAGCATGTTGAAGAGCCAGATTTGGTTGGAAAAACATTGAGCAGACATCAAACTTCAACGTTGCAGAGATCTCTCGGCAGGAATCTATTTATAGAGTTGTAAATGGGAAATCCAAGAAGGGATGCAGTGGTTTCAGATTGTCCATAATTTTCTCCTACCAGTATTGGCATTAAAACTCAAAAGTGACTGTTTGCTGCACCGTCAGTGAGGAATCAAAGAGGAAATAGAGGAGTTTTGGATTCATCAGTTTCTCTTCCAATTTTGACAATATATGATTCCATACATTTTTGTTTTTGCGCACTGCCAGGATTACCTAGATATTGAGAGGTTTCCAATAGTCCTAAAACAACAACAACAACCACATTGGAAGGTTGACATGAAGTTGTATGGATTGCCAAAATTTGAACAAGCTATCAAGATGGGAAAGATTGAAGGTTCAGCCAAGGATTCCAGAGAAACGATGAGAGATGAATCAAAAGAAGAATATGACGATGGAAAACCTTAATTATATTGGTCTAACCAAGTCTTGTTGTATCATCGACTACTCCAATGTCTTTGCCAAAGATAGACATTCTTTGCTATGTGGGTTTATTTACCAGAATCTGCCATATTCTAGACTTTTGCTAGACTCCGACAAATCCCATTCATTTACCATCTTCTAGGTGGTATAATCCAGACAAGAGATGTGATGTCATGGTGGGGTCCTCGGCCATTTCAATGGAATAGTTGCAAGAATTTCAATTGAATAGTTGTCATATGAGTTTATTTGCTAGCATCTGCTAGATTCCAGACTTTTACCTGACTCCGACAAATCCCATGCAACCACCATTTTCTGGGTGGTTTAATCCAGACAAGAGATGTGATGTCATGATGGGGTCCTCAACCATTTCAATTGAGCAATTGCAAGAATTTCAAGAAGCGAGTCTGAAAGTGTGAGCAAGGGACAAGTGGAGCTTGCAAAGGAGGGTGTCATTGGCTATATTGTCCCCCGAACATCATCAAAATGACATGCGATCGAAAATGCTTGGCAAAACACAGATATTGCCAGAAAAGCTGATTCAAGAATGATGATGAACAGTCAATCATATTGTTATGGAATTCTGCATTTTGTTTTAGGATCACATCTGTAATTGACAAGTTGAGAAGAATTCCAAACCGCGATATTCAAGGAAAGCTTAGAATAAGTTTTGATGGACTGGACGATGATGAACTGCAAAATGCCTTCCTTGATATTGCATGCTTCTTTATTGGTAGAAAGAAAGAATACGTTGAAAAAGTGCTAGAAGCCCGTTGTGGTTACAATCCAGAAGTTGATTTGGGAACTCTCCTTGAAAGGTCTCTGATTAAAGTTACTGCCATTGGAAAGATAAGCATGCATGATCTATTACGAGACATGGGAAGGGAGATCATTCGTGAAAAGTCACCGAAACAACCTGGAGAAAGGAACAGAATTTGGAATCAAAAGGATGCATGGAATGTACTTGACTAGCAAAAGGTAAGAGCTCAATGCATACACGAAAGCATAGTCATGCTTATTTTCTTGTCAAGCTTATTAAAAATAATGATATGAAAGTTGTATTGTTTTTTTTTCTAGGGTACGGAAGTTGTAGAGGGTCTTGCACTGGATGTGAGAGCATCAGAAGCTAAATCATTAAACATGTGGATTTGTTGGTTTGAATGTCCTTTGCAATATTTGCCATTTGATTTTACTTTGGACAATCTTGTTGTTCTTGATATGCAATACAGTAACCTCAGAGAATTATGAAAAGGGGAAAAGGTGTGAAACAAACTACAATCCACCAAATTTCTCCAGTACATAATTTATATTTACATGTTATGACTTTATATGATTACTTTTCATTGTTTTTCTCTTTATTTTGACAGATTCTCAACAAGCTGAAAATCCTTAATCTCAGTCATTCTCAGTTCCTAGTTAAAACACCAAACTTACACAGTTCAAGTCTACAGAAACTAAGGTTGGAAGGTTGCTCGAGTTTAGTTGAGGTGCATCAATCTGTTGGAAATTTGAAGAGCCTCATTTTCTTGAATCTAAAGAGATGTCGGAGCCTAAAGATTCTTCCCGAAAGCATTGGTGATGTAAAGTCTCTTAAACGTTTGAATATTTCTGGATGTTCACAACTTGAGAAGTTGCCAGAATGCATAGGTGATATGGAATCCTTAACTGAGCTGCTAGCAGATGGAATTAAAAATGAACTTCTACCTTCATTTGTACATTTAAAGTATGTCAGAAAGTTATCATTGTGTGGATACAGTTTCTGTCGGGACTCACCATCACCTACATCCTGGGTTTCCCAAATTTCATCATGGCTTTCACCGTCGTCTACATCCTGGTCTCTACCAGTTTCATCTTCGATCATAGCAAGTACTGTTTTAAATTGCAAACGTTTGTTGCCAACATCTTTCGAATGGAGATCAGTGAAACATCTTAAGTTTCCTAATGGTAGTTTGTCTGATCATGCAATTAACTGTGTTGATTTAAGGGGTTTGTCCTCTCTAGAAGAATTGGATCTATCACAAAACAATTTCTCTAGCCTGCCTTCCGGGATCGGCTTCCTTTCCAAGCTTTTGATTTTGAGTGTTCGGGAATGCATCAAGCTTGTATCAATCTCAGATCTTCTCTCAAATTTACACTGTTTGGATGCCTTTCGTTGCAGTTCAATGAAAAGTGTAAGAATTCCAATCCAGTCAAAAAACTCACCATCTATGGTTCTCCAGAAATGTGATATGTTAGAAGAGATTCAGGGCATCGAAGGTCCAAGTAATAATTACTGGTCTATTGACGTTGATTTCCGCAGTGATTCATCCAATAATTTCCTGAAGAGTCTTGCTGAGGTACTATCTCTGTCTCTCCAGCACACAAATATACACATTAATCAATTAGTTTCTAAAATTTCAGCATTTCTTGAAATCAATATATATATATACAGGCATCGTGCAATGGTGATTATGGGTATTTTATTGACTCCGTTCCTGTTAACATGCCAAATTGGTTGAGCTACCGTGGAGAAGGATGTTCATTATCATTTCATATACCTCCAGTTTTCCAAGGCTTGGTTGTCTGGGTTGTTTCTCTATTTGAGGTTGGTAGTAGTGGGAATGACGCCATCAAATACACGGTTATTATAAAAAATAAAAACAACGGTGTTCAATTGTTTGAAGATAAACTAACAGTAGTATGCAGTTACCCTCGTAAATGGGTAAGATACATAAGTATAAGTCCATTGATAGTAGAAGAGACAGATTCATTTCAAGGCTCAGAGTGGGATCGGGAGATTAACAACATAGAGTCAAGAGATGAGGAGATGGAACTGCACTTGAATTCGGGGAGAAAAGACATTAATGTGACAGAATGTGAAGTTCATGTGATCAAAGAGTTAGAAGTGGGAAGAGATAGAGTGATGCCTGCATCACGGCCATATCGTCTGCTTCCTCATCATCCCAATTATGGTCTTATAAGAGCGTCTACAACTGCGCAGTGGAAAGCTTATTTCATGCAAGAAAAACCTCGCCGAGTAATAATTTATGGTAAGAATAAATATTCCCTTTAGTTTTATTTAATTCTATTTAATTTATGAAATTAAATATTATCTTTAATGATTTTTTTTCTTATTTAATTTTAAAAACATCAATTAATTATTAGCTATAAAAATCCCCCAAAATGCATTAGTTGAATCACTTAAGCTGATATCAAACAATCCATCGAATCGCACTTAATTAAACCATTATTTTTATTGGTAGCAACTCGTGTGTCTTTTAAGGCAAAAGAATAGCAGGAAGAGCTAAAATTAGAAATATTTAGAGACGGTTTGATTTATTTTTTTATGATAATATTTTTAAATTTCTTAAAACATGAATTGAAAACTTGTATGTTTTGATATTCTTGTGTAAAAAAGAAAAGCCAACAATGACTAACATAAATTTATAAAATCACTTTAGTTGATTTGGAAATTTTTTAATATTAATTTTTGTTTTTATATGTTATTTCAAATTTGATATTTTAAAACAAAAAAAAAAACGATGTGAAAATAACCTTTTTAATTATAAAATAAGTTTCTTAACTAAAAGTAAAACGGAGTTGTTTTTTGTATTGAATTTTGTTGGTTTGTAGGGAATGGAAGAGGACAACGGCCTCGAAGACATGGACAACCTAGTGTTGGATTGGAAGTGAGAGCATTAAAAGATAAATCATGGAGCACAAGATCATTTATAGAGAGAGATGCTTCAATATTGGGGTTTAATGCAAGCAACTTGTTTACTCGGATTTGAGATGTAGATAGATTTTTCGTTAGGATGAGGTGGTAAGGTTGCGTCACATTGATTATGTCATGAAGTTAACTAGAGTAAGATATAAAGATATCAAGCTTCGGAGAGAATGAAGATCAGTTAAAGCAAAAAAAAAAAAAAACATATTAATTATGAATATAAATTGGAAAGGAAAAGTTTAGTTATAAGGAATCAGATTCACAAAGAAATTTGAGTCTCGTCGATTCTAGGAAACAAGTTGGAAGGAATCAATTTTACAATAATTGAACTTGGCACTAGCTAGAGAGAACCTTCGTGCCACTAAGTACTGAATCGTTATTCAAATGTACTTAAGGCCATTTGTTTGCCATTTGTGCTAATTAAGAACATAATTCTATTCTTTTATAGTTTATTGGAAGAAGAAAAAACTGGAGTGAGTTAATATTCTGTAAAATAAGCTTGGAATAGCTTGCTTATTGCCATTAATTAAACTGAGATTTTTCTGATTAGAGAACAGAAGGAATCTTCTTTCATAATTGGCTTTTGCGTAGGTTTAGTGTTTTTGCTACCTCTGCTTTTGGACTTGACATGATTCCTGACCGGTAGAAAGTAGAAACAGCATTAGTCCAAAAGAATGGAAGCTTTTGTTTTCTTTAATCACATGATCTGATATTCTCATTTATGCCCAACACAAATTCATAAAAGTGGCTCTAATGATTGGCTGACAACAGTTGTTAATGAGCAATGTTTGCGTCCCTTATTTTTCAGTTTACCACGTATTTAGAACATTCAATTCTAATCCAAAGTCAATACTAATAAACTCTTTGGTGATGGTTTTGTCATCCATGGTGATCGGAAGACAGAAAAACCAGTAAAGTTTCTTATATATAAACTGTTGTGTGTGGTCCCGCACCATGTGATGGGGGGACCACCACATTAATTAAAGGAGAGGCAGTTGACTGCCTCTCTTAATTAAAAAAGCTGGAGCTGCCACTGTAGACGCAGTAGAAGAAAAACAAGAGAGAAGAGAAAACCGAGAGAAAAAGAGAAGAAGAGGCAGCAGAGCAGTCCGTGCTCTTCCTTCGATTCCCAGCTCGTTCACCGTTGGATCGGGCTGAAATTTTGACAGCAACTTCTAGACGCGTTGAACTTCATTCTGGACTATTGGATTGAAGATTGGTGGCGTGAAAGCTGGCCGTTTTGACAGAAAACAGGGCTGTCAGTATTGTGAGTTTTTCTCCAATAATTCTCTTATAATCTTGTTGTAATCCGAGAATAAGTTGTTCTTGATGATATTATGTTGTATCCCTTAGTTGAATCTGAGGAAGAACAGTTGTGAACCCATTATTGTTGATAGTGGAAGTTTTTAGGTGGACTACGGTCCCGTGGTTTTTCCGGCATCGGGTTTTCCACGTAAAAATCTTGGTGTTGATTTGTGTGATTTTTTGCATTATATTTGGTCATTCTTTGATTCTGTTTTTACTGCACAAAGAGGGAAATAATTGGGACTTGTGAATTGTATTCCGCTAAATTGAGGTTCGGTTGTTCCTAGTTTTCCCAACAAGTAGTATCAGAGCACTGGTTGTGTAGATTGAATTTTTGTGCAGTTAAAATGGAGAAGGAAGATTCAGGCATGATAAAGCTCACTTCCTCAAATTATTTTCTATGGAAAACAATGATGGAGGATCACTTATACTGCAATGATTTGGCTTTGCCGATTGAATGTAAAGGAATAAAGCCTGATGAAATGGATGATGCAAAATGGAATGGGCTTAATAGAAAGGCTACTGCTAATGTTAGAAAATGGGTATCTTCTAAGTCTATTAATCATATTTCTCAAGAACATGACTGCTATACAGTTTGGAAGATGTTGGAAGAAACCTTTGCCAAGGAGAGTGCACAAAACAAGGTTTTTGTAATTACAGACCTTGTGAATTTGAAGTATAGAGATGGTGAAGATGCTTCTGTGCATATAAATGTATTCCAAGGGTTCTTGAATCAGTTGTCATTGATGAATCTTGAGTTAGCCGATGAAATGCAAGCATTAATCCTATTGAGTTCATTGCCGGACAGTTGGGAGACTTTGGTGGTGTCACTTAGCAATTCTACTCCGAATGGAAAGATCACTTTGAAAACAGTGAAGGATTGTATCCTCAACGAAGAAAAGAGGAGGAAAGGGACAAGCACTTCCGAGTCTCATGCACTTGTTACAGAAAATCGGGGGAGAAGTCCAAGCAGGTTCTCTCACAACAAGTGTTGCTACCCAATTTTTGACCCATATTTTTGATATATTTTCAAAAATTCCAAAAATAGAGAAAAACAAAGAAAATCCAAAAAAATATGTTTTTTAATATATTTTCGTCATTTTAGTATTTTCAACGTCGTCTAAAAAAAAAGAATTTTTTTAGGGTCTTTTTGAACGCGTTCAACTTTTCACGCGTCATTTTTAAAATCATTGATTTTCCACATTTGAGTCGACGTTGATATTGCTCGTTTTCAAAAAATATACAACAAAAAACAAGAAAAATCAAATTTTACAAAAAAAGAAAATTAAGGGACCAATTTTGAGGCCGAAACAATATTTTTGCATTTTTGAATATTGGAGGGAGGGACAACCTAAGGAATTTTTTTTTACCCGAAACCAGCCGCTCCCCCTGACCCAAGACCGTTATTTAATCCCTCTCTTTCGGCTGAAAATTAAGGACTTAGCCCCCACCCATGGTCTTCTTTTCCTTGTTTCCAGCCGACAATGGAAGCCCTCCTCACAATGAAAAAACCCCTATTTCTTCTCATTCCCAGCTTTGCAAAGGGGAGGATGGGAGCCATTTTCGCCGGGTCCCGACAGTAGTGGGCAGGCCACAGTCCCAAGTCCCTTTGAGGGATTTTTCTTCTTCTCCCCTGCACCCGAGAGGGAGGAGGGATTTTTCCATTTTTTCTTCTTCTTTCAGCCGGAGACCCATACACTTTTTCCTCTCACTTCTCCCCCACACACTGCCTCCCTTTTCCTTGCATCTTCTCTGAAAACCGCCGCCCCCATCTCTTCTTCTTCTTCGGAGCCCCTACATTTGAACCCAGCCGGTCCAACCATCTCCTTATCCCTTTTGAAACCGAAAGCCAGCAGCCGTCTCCCTCCCACATAACCCCAACCAGCTCAATCTAAGCCGGCTCCTGCCCCTCCACAGATCCTCCCTCTCAGCTGCTCCCTTTGCTCTTCGCAGCTCCTAAACCGGCCTCCATCTAACCCGAGCAGATTAGCCTTCATTTCCCCTTCAACCCACACTGGTCTTCCCTCATTTCCTCTCATTTTCAGCCAACAACGGAGAACCCATCCCCGGTTTGAGTTTTCTAAGCAACCAGACACTCTCTCCCTTACTGCAAGCTCTCAACCGCATGCCGGATAGGAAGGAGTTTCCCTAGCTCAGCCACACGTCGTCCCCCTTAGCTCTCCCCTCTCGCCGGTCGCCTGCTTCTCCTCCAACAATCTCATCATCTCCACTGACAACGAAGCCGCCGAACGGACGACAGCAACAGCGACCACAACAGTGACCCCAACAGCGCCGCCCGAAGTAGAGGCTGACCTGGGGCAAAGTCGATCTGAAGAAGGCGAACCGATCTGCGGAGAAGCAGATCTATAACGGAAAGAAAATAATTAAAACGAACTGTTGTTTGTGAGTTTTCCTCTTGTTGCAGGTGGCGGTGACCTTCACCGCCGGCGAGGAAAGGGAGAGGAGAAGAAGCCGCTCCAGGCCCCTCTGTTTTTCAAGGTTTCTATAGGCGGCGCGTGAACCCACGCGCCGCTAGTGACGGTGGTGCGTGGGAAGACGCGCCGCCACTGTCCCATCACTGTTCCGGGTCCCAGAAGTCCTTCCCTGCAATTTTTAGAGTTTTAGGGACTATTGTGTAAATTTTGAATTAATTAATGTAATTTTTATTTATTTGTTTTGATTTTGAATTTGTACTTGTATTTGATTTTGTATTTGTATTTGTATTTGTATTGTGATGTAAAAGAAAAAAGAAAAAAAGAAAAGAAAAGAAAAATAAATGATAAAAAGAAAGTTGTGTGTGTTTGTATTTTTATTTTATGTTATTGAATTATAAAAATAAAAAAAACACAAAAAGAATTAATTGTTAATTTAAATATCCTTAAATATCTCAAGGACAAATAAAATCAAGTTGTAATTTCCACGAAAATGTAAGAACAAGTTCTTACATATATTCGGGGATTTAATAACTGATTTATTCAAGCCTTAGAATTTAATTAATATTTTAAATTTTCTTAAATATGGTTAAATATCTCAAGGACGAATAAAATCAAGTTGTATTTTCCACGAAAATGTAAGAACAAGTTTTTTTACATATATTCGGGGATTTATTAACTGATTTATTCAAGCCTTAGAATTTAATTAATATTTTAAATTTTCAAATCACATCAGAACACAAAGCAGCTTACCTCAGGTAGGGTGTGTTAGGGGTGCTAATACCTTCCCTACCACAACCAGTCCTTTACCCGCGATCTCTAACAAGACCAGTATATCAGGTTTCCTAGTAGCCCTCAATGAATTACTAGGTGGCGACTCCAACGAACAAATTCAAAGAAAAACGCAACATACGAGAAAAATATTTCAGCCGATGCCGCGCACAAGATTTTTTTTTGGGGTGCGACAGAATGGCGACTCCACTAGGGACAGGTATTGTTTTCAACTTTATCGGACTAAGCTTTGTGTTTTGATGTGTTCAATTTTTTTTTGTGCTTTGTTTTATTTATTTGTGTTTTATTCATGCATTGTATATAATTCTCTCATTCATCACAAGTTTTAATTTTTGAAATCATACACAAGCTTTAGGTTAGGTGGGGGACTAGCAGCTTACCTTACGACTTGAGTCAAGGTTTAAGTTTGTGTAAACCCCAACTCTTCGTTGAGTGCTTAGACTGGTAATAGTTGGACACGTGCCAACCAATTACCTACTGGGCCCCTATATTGCCTTTACGAGGGCAATCACTGGGACAACAAGAGACCCCTTTTAGAGACCAAGTAGCAAACCTACCCTTTGTCTCACGTAAAATGAATAGAGTCTGTCTTTAGGATGTATGTGCTATTGTTTTGCATCCGAGCAAACCCTTCTTAAAGCATCTTGAACTCAAGACTTGTGGGTGACACAATGGCCGTCACTCAGAAAATTTTCATTGTAGAGTTTGGGCAAAAATCACGATTCTTGTCCATCATACAAGAGTTACGACCATATTGTCACCCCTCGAAGGGTGAGTTCGTCATATAGATTATATATTCATACATTTATCATGCATGTACCGGGTTGAAAAGTAGGTTCCCCCTCACAAGTTGTGGTGCAAGTGATTGAAGAAAAGATAGAAGTGAAGAAAGATGTTACATAGAGGCTCATTATCAGATTGAGTTTGAGAGCATCAAAGGTGAAGTAGCTAGACTCAGATCTGCTCGAACAAGTGTTGAGCATCAAATGGAAAGAGAGTGTCTGCACAATCTTCTATGGGAACACTGCTTGTTCACATCAAATTGAAGTTGTATCTCTCCTTTTCCGTCATGAACTACAACAACAATGCCTTCAGTCATCAACTAATGACAACTCTGATTCTTGTCCAGTTGCACTGTTAAGTGTTCATCGCCTCCACATCATCTAATGGAACCAAACGACTACTAGCCTCCTGTACATGGTGCATTAGTCTGCTTTGAAGTTACCTCAATTATGAGCTCAATTCCAGCACAAGATGTTGGTCTGAAAAACCATGATTAAACACTGAACTTCTACGTGGTAAAGTTTTCTCTGTAGAGATTTATTTGTGGATCTGCCAATAGAAAATGCAAAAGGGGATGTATTAATTACATATGCTTTGAAACTTTTTCCCACCAGTGGCACGAGCAAAACATTGTAATAGGCAGAGGAGTCAGGCCTGGTCTGAAAATATGAGTAGTCGTCGAACTTCAACGTGGCAGAGCTCTCTCTACAAAAATCTATTTATGATGCTGCAAGTTGAGAGTGCAAGAGAGGATTTACTAATTGCATATGCTACAAATATTCCTCTCGTTAGTTTCAACACGAAGAAACTGTAGCATGTTGAAGAGCCAGATTTGGTTTGAAAAACATGGAGCAGACATCAAACTTCAACGTTGCAGAGATCTCTCGGCAGGAATCTATTTGTGGATCTGTAAATGGGAAATCCGAGAAGGGATGCAGTGGTTTCAGATTGTCCATAATTTTCTCCTACTAGTATCGGCATTACAACGCAAAAGTAGAAAGAAGAGACATGCCTAGACTGAAAAACATGAAGAAGACTGAAACTTCAACAGAGCAGAACTCCCTCTATTGGTGCTTGTTTGCTGCACCGTTCGAGAGAAATCGAAGAAGAAATAAAGGAGATTCATGTTCATCGTTTTCTTCCAATAGAGACAATGTGTGATTCCACACGTCGGTAGTGGCATACTACAAGTTTCTGGGCGTTGCCAAGATTACCAAGTTGTTGGAAAGTTTTCTAAACAATCCTCAACCAACCACAACAACATTGGAAGATTGAAATGATGTTGTGAGGATTTGCCGAAGAATTGAACAAGCTATGAAGAGAGGAAAGATTGAAGGATCTGCCATGGATTCCAGAACAATGATGAGAGGTGAATCAGGAGATGACTTCGACGGTGTGAACCCTTAATTATGTGGTATAGCCAGGTCTCACGGTAGCATCAATTGCTCAAATGTCTTTGCCAAGATAGGACATTCCCCTACCACTTAAGTTTGTCGACCAGCATCTGCCAGATTCAGAATTTTGCTTAACTCCGACAAATCCCATGCAACCACCAAATTCTAGGTGGTATAATCCATATAAGAGATGTGATGTCATTGTGGGGTCCTCAACCATTTCAAGTGAACAATTTCAAGAATTGAGTCTGAAAGTTGGGGAGCAAGAGACAAGTGGAGTCGGTGAAGGAGGGTGTCATTGGCTATATTGTCCCCCGAACAATCTTCATAATGACATGTTGATCGAAAGTGTTTGGCAAAACACGGATATTGCCAGAAAAGCTGATTCAAGAATGGTGATGAACAGTCAATCATATTGTTTTGGAATTCTGCATTTTGTTTTGGGGATCACATCTCATCCTTGAACGAAACATGTCTTTTCTTTGGCTTCTTGTTGTTTTGAAATCAAGAGATACTTCTTTCAAAGGGTATTTTGACAAAATATTTTGATCAAACTCCAACATGCAATAAAGGTTAATCAATCCTGAAGATTAAAAGTATTTTGATTGCAGAAATGACTCGATTCTTGTTGAAATGACATGAGGTGATTGAACAAATTTTGAGCTCACACATAAACTGAACCACACATCATATAGCTAAGTTTTAGCAGTCTGCATAATGACATGTAATGGATTCAATAGTTATGGACTCGTGAATCATGATTCTTGCAAGTCCAAATCATTACACTGGACGAGGTCAAAATTTATCGGTTCTAACCGACCTTGCTTGAAATGAGAAAAGGCCATCTTTGATATCCTTTCACTTTCTAAAAATTATATCCTTTGCAGTCCCATTTTGAGCCTAGTGAAATATTTTCTTTCAAAAAGAAACCCTGACTAGGATCACACCCCATACTAGGGGCAAATTGGAGATATTTTGAAGACATTGATATAATTAATGGATAAAGGGGAAGGCTTAGAACAAAAGTCCAATGATTGAGAGAGGACTAAAAGAAAACACATAGACTGGGGGCATAAAAATTTTTTTTTTAAGGAAGACTATGAGTTGAAATTGCCTTCACTTAAAGACAAGTTAAAGATAAAAGAAGGAGAATGCCTATCAATTCTAAGAGAGGCAAGACAGTTTTCAATTGAGAAAAAACAGCAAATGCCAAAAGTCAACACTAGAAAAATCGATGCTTCATATCTTTTGGTGTGTCTAGGATAAAGCCTCTAATGTCTTCAAAGAAATTTTCTAGATTGGTTCTTCATCAAAGAAAAAGTTGGATTTGCATTATGATCTATGTTAATAGAATTCTGATATTTGAGATTAACAAGGTTATATGTCACTTTCTCTACAATGACAACAAGAGAAAAAGAATCGATGAATAGTTAATGTTGGTCCTAGGTCGTTGAAACCCTCAAACACCTTTTGAACCTATGAAATTCCTTTCTTTTATAGCCATAAACCATAGCCTGCATTACGTGCTTTTAAAAGCCCTTTTTAATCAAGCAAGCAATTTGAATCGATAAATGGCGCTCTCAAAACAGATGATGAGTCATCAAAGTCCCAGAAAGTTATGATTAGCATCTGACAATGACAAAGGAAAACATCATTGAGTATAAACTGATGAACGAGCATTCATATCATTGCTGGGGCAATGTTGTTCAAAGACAATCCATGATCTAGTGCACTTCAGCAACAATTGATGAGCAACGCTACACCTGAAGGATATTTTCATATCTTCATCTTGGGTTACCCTATAAAACATGGCTATGACTCTTGACAGATGTTATCAGGTGAGTGCATTTGAATGAACATCGAACATATGCATACCACCAAGACTGACTATGAGACCATCTATTTTGAAGCTCAAATGCGCAACTTCACCGTATGAATATGGGTGATAACATGAACATCACTAATGATGACAAAGCAGTTATTTTCACGATCTGATTTGACAAGCTAAGAGGAATCCATAGAGAAATACATCGCGCTTACAATGATGAGCTGCTTACTACAAAGCATGAGATCCATGTCTAGATGACTTGGCTGTTCCATGAAGGCTGGTGACCATACATACTTGAATGGTGTTTCAACCGAAAGCAAGTTCATGACTGATTAACAATCTTGATGGGTGTTGGCATGATGCATACAATCAATCAAAGGATAATTCTCAGAAGAATCCAAGAGAGAAAATTCTTCATGATGAATCAAGCATCACCACACTTGGGGGCATTGTCAAGCTTGATGAGCGATGCGAGCAGTAATTGTCGAAGACAGCCCGGGATGGGCACTGCATTTACAGCTGAGTAGATGGCTAGCACATGAATGAGCCAATGCATCGGAAGAACAAAGAAAGCTTTGGGATGCAAACAAGGGCACCCTATGACGATGGAGCATCAAGGAGGGGGGGACCTATATTTCAAATCAGGTAAGGATGCATGTATATCATCTAACCAAAAAAAAAAAAACCATTTGCACATATTTTTGAATTATTACAGGAAAATCCTTAATGAGGTCCAGCAAGATGGTGGAAAAAGAAAGAAGCATGGTGGTGATGATAATAAAGAATCGGTTTTGATCATGGAATAAAAGGACGATGGGATGAACCCTACCATTAGGAAAATCCCAAAGAAATGAATAGCTTAACCTTGCAACCGGGAAGCCTCGAGTTTTCAACCCTTACAGTCAGGAAACACCGAGTTTTTCAAACCCTATGATCGGGAATTATCAGGAAGCACCAAATTTTCCAGCCCTTCTTCTGTCATCCCCTCAGGACTTCGCCAGGTAAGTCCTATTTTTTCACACTGGTCATATCACATTTTTTCCATCTGGGTAGGTCGCCCATCATTAGAAGACCGTTCATCATATTTTTTCCATCTGGGTAGGTCACCCATTACAATGAGACCGCACTTCACATTCTTTCTATTTGGGTAGGTCGCCCATCATAACGAGACCACTTCATCATATTTTTTCCATCTGGGTAGGTCACCCATTACAATGAGACCACACTTCATATTTTTTCCATTTTTGGGTAGGTCACCCATTACAATGAGACCGCATTTCACATTCTTTCTATTTGGGTAGGTCGCCCATCACAACGAGACCACTTCATCATATTTTTTCCATCTGGGTAGGTCACCCATTACAATGAGACCACACTTCACATTTTTTCCATTCTTGGGTAGGTCACCCATCACAATGAGACCATCATCTTTTCTGGGTAGGTCACCCAAAGAATGAGACCATTCTCCATCTTTTTTTTACCTGGGTAGGTCACCCATAAGAATGAGGCCATTCCTCCCCCTAGGTAGGTCACCCAAAGAATGAGACCACTCTTCCCCCTTTCCACTTGGGTAGGTCACCCATCACAATGAGACCACCATTTTTTTTTCTCTGGGTAGGTCACCCAAAGAATGAGACCATTCTCCATCTTTTTTTTTTACCTGGGTAGGTCACCCAAAGAATGAGGCCATTCTTCCCCCTGGGTAGGTCACCCAAAGAATGAGACCACTCTTCCCCCTTTCCACTTGGGTAGGTCACCCATCACAATGAGACCACCATTTTTTTCTGGGTAGGTCACCCATTAGAATGAGACCATTCTCCATCTTTTTTTTTTACCTGGGTAGGTCACCCAAAAAATGAGGCCATTCTTCCCCCTGGGTAGGTCACCCAAAGAATGAGACCACTCTTCCTCCTTTCCACTTGGGTAGGTCACCCATTATAATGAGACCACTTTTTACACATTCTTTTGTTCCAGTTGAATGAGGTCGCCAGATGGGATCTCATGTAGCTTTGGTAAAAGGGAATCTCCATATGGGATTTCAGGTTGACCGAGTTACACACATTCTTTGGTTTTGGTTAAAGGAGGTCGCCAGATGGGATCTCAGGATAATAAAAAAAAAAGAGAGAAAAAGAAAAAAAGGTTTTTAGATGAAGTGGATATTGAGCAAACAGAAAGACAAGTTTTTCTTTACAAAGCTTACTATGCAAAACATCGAGGATTTTTGCTTCGTAAGCATTGTAAAGAGGGGGCATCTGTTGCTACCCAATTTTTGACCCATGTTTTTGATATATTTTCAAAAATTCAAAAAATAGAGAAAAACAAAGAAAATCCAAAAAAATATGTTTTTTAATATATTTTCGTCATTTTAGTATTTTCAACGTCGTCTAAAAAAAAAAGAATTTTTTTAGGGTCTTTTTTAATGCGTTCAACTTTTCACGCGTCATTTTTAAAATCATTGATTTTCCACATTTGAGTCGACGTTGATATTGCTCGTTTTCAAAAAATATACAAAAAAAACAAGAAAAATCAAATTTTACAAAAAAAGAAAATTAAGGGACCAATTTTGAGGCCGAAACAATATTTTTGCATTTTTGAATATTGGAGGGAGGGACAACCTAAGGAATTTTTTTTTTACCCGAAACCAGCCGCTCCCCCTGACCCAAGACCGTTATTTAATCCCTCTCTTTCGGCTGAAAATTAAGGACTTAGCCCCCACCCATGGTCTTCTTTTCCTTGTTTCCAGCCGACAATGGAAGCCCTCCTCACAATGAAAAAACCCCTATTTCTTCTCATTCCCAGCTTTGCAAAGGGGAGGATGGGAGCCATTTTCGCCGGGTCCCGACAGTAGTGGGCAGGCCACAGTCCCAAGTCCCTTTGAGGGATTTTTCTTCTTCTCCCCTGCACCCGAGAGGGAGGAGGGATTTTTCCATTTTTTCTTCTTCTTTCAGCCGGAGACCCATACACTTTTTCCTCTCACTTCTACCCCACACACTGCCTCCCTTTTCCTTGCATCTTCTCTGAAAACCGCCGCCCCCATCTCTTCTTCTTCTTCGGAGCCCCTACATTTGAACCCAGCCGGTCCAACCATCTCCTTATCCCTTTTGAAACCGAAAGCCAGCAGCCGTCTCCCTCCCACATAACCCCAACCAGCTCAATCTAAGCCGGCTCCTACCCCTCCACAGATCCTCCCTCTCAGCTGCTCCCTTTGCTCTTCGCAGCTCCTGAACCGGCCTCCATCTAACCCGAGCAGATCAGCCTTCATTTCCCCTTCAACCCACACTGGTCTTCCCTCATTTCCTCTCATTTTCAGCCAACAACGGAGAACCCATCCCTGGTTTGAGTTTTCTAAGCAACCGGACACTCTCTCCTTTACTGCAAGCTCTCAACCGCACGCCGGATAGGAAGGAGTTTCCCCAGCTCAGCCACACGCCGTCCCCCTTAGCTCTCCCCTCTCACCGGTCACCTGCTTCTCCTCCAACGATCTCATCATCTCCACTGACAACGAAGCCGCCGAACGGACGACAGCAACAGCGACCACATCAGTGACCCCAACAGCGCCGCCCGAAGTAGAGGCTGACCTGGGGCAAAGTCGATCTGAAGAAGGCGAACCGATCTGCGGAGAAGCAGATCAAAGAGAAGAAGATCTGTAACGGAAAGAAAAAAATTAAAACGAACTGCTGTTTGTGAGTTCTCCTCTTGTTGCAGGTGGCGGTGACCTTCACCGCCGGCGAGGAAAGGGAGAGGAGAAGAAGCCGCTCCAGGCCCCTCTGTTTTTCAAGGTTTCTATCGGCGGCGCGGTGGCGCATGGGAAGACGCGCCACCACTGTTCCCATCACTGTTCCGGGTCCCAGAAGTCCTTCCCTGCAATTTTTAGAGTTTTAGGGACTATTGTGTAAATTTTGAATTAATTAATGTAATTTTTATTTATTTGTTTTGATTTTGAATTTGTACTTGTATTTGATTTTGTATTTGTATTTGTATTTGTATTTGTATTGTGATGTAAAAGAAAAAAGAAAAAAAGAAAAGAAAAGAAAAATAAATGATAAAAAGAAAGTTGTGTGTGTTTGTATTTTTATTTTATGTTATTGAATTATAAAAATAAAAAAAAGACAAAAAGAATTAATTGTTAATTTAAATATCCTTAAATATCTCAAGGACAAATAAAATCAAGTTGTAATTTCCACGAAAATATAAGAACAAGTTTTTACATATATTCGGGGATTTAATAACTGATTTATTCAAGCCTTAGAATTTAATTAATATTTTAAATTTTTTTAAATATGGTTAAATATCTCAAGGACGAATAAAATCAAGTTGTATTTTCCACGAAAATGTAAGAACAAGTTTTTTACATATATTCGGGGATTTATTAACTGATTTATTCAAGCCTTAGAATTTAATTAATATTTTAAATTTTCAAATCACATCAGAACACAAAGCAGCTTACCTTAGGTAGGGTGTGTTAGGGGTGCTAATACCTTCCCTAACCACAACCAGTCCTTTACCCGCGATCTCTAACAAGACCAGTATATCAGGTTTCCTAGTAGCCCTCAATGAATTACTAGGTGGCGACTCCAACGAACAAATTCAAAGAAAAACGCAACATACGAGAAAAATCTTTCAGCCGATGCCGCGCACCGGATTTTTTTTTGGTTGCGACAACAAGCAAGATAGAGAATCCAGCAATAGAAAAGGCAAATGGAAGCCAAGAGGAAGATCTCAGTCAAGGAAGGGTTTCAAGTGTTATTATTGTGACAAGCCTGGGCATATGCAAAAAGATTGCAGAAAGTACAAAAGAGATAAAAAGGGCAAAGATGAAGACAAGAATGAAGAGAATGGTACAGCTGCAGTTGTATTTGATGGTGATGTTGCCATTGTTTGTGATGATGGTTGTGTTAATCTTGCATGTCAGGATACCACCTGGGTTGCAGATTCAGCAGCTTCTTACCATGTAACACCTCGACGTGATTTTTACACATCCTACACTGCTGGTGACTTTGGTCAAGTTAGGATGGGAAATCAAGGGATGGCTAGTGTTGTGGGCATTGGAGACATTTGGTTGGAAACCAATACTGGGTGCAAGTTGCTACTCAAAGATGTTAGGCATGTGCCTGATATGCGCCTACATTTGATCTCTACAGGTACTCTTGATGAAGAAGGCTATTACAATTTCTTTGGAGATGGTAAATGGAAACTCTCCAGAAATTCCCTAATTGTTGCTAAAGGGAAAAGATGGGTCTCTACATGTCACAAGCCAAGGTGATCAAAGGGGAGGTGAATGCAATTGAAGATTGCTCTACTGATTTATGGCATAAACGACTTGGACATTTGAGTGAGAAAGGCCTTGGCATCCTTGCCAAGAAAAACTACCTTCCATTAAAAGGTATGAACTTGAACACATGTACTCATTGTTTAGTTGGTAAACAACATAGAGTAGCATTTCAAAGATCACCTTCACATAGAAGATCACATGTTCTTGATTTAGTTCATACTGATGTTTGCTCTATGATTGATAAGTCTCTTGGAGGTGCATTGTACTTTGTTAGTTTTATTGATGATCACTCTAGGAAAATTTGGGCCACTTGTTTGGAATCCAAAGATCAGGTGCTTGATGTCTTTAAGGATTTCCATGCCAGAGTTGAAAGAGAAACTGGTAGAAAGCTGAAATGTATTCGAGCTGACAATGGTTGTGAATACAGGGGTCCTTTTGAGAAGTATTGCAGGGAACATGGTATCAAGTTGGAGAAGACAGTTCCTAAGACTCCACAGCAGAATGGAGTGGCTGAGAGAATGAACAGAACCATTGTTGAAAGAATTAGATGTATGCTCTCTCATGCAAAGCTGTCTAAGTCCTTTTGGGGTGAGGCAATGAAGACTGCAGTTGCCATGATCAACCTTTCTCCATCAGTTCCTCTTGATTTTGATGTTCCAGATAGAGTTTGGAAAGGAAAGGATGTCTCTTATGCACACTTGAGAGTGTTTGGATGCAGAGCATTCGTACATGTTCCCAGGGATGAAAGGTCTAAGCTTGATAGCAAGACAAAGTAGTGTATTTTCTTGGGCTCTGAAGATGATGAGTTTGGCTATAGGCTGTGGGATCCAAAGGAGAAGAAAATTGTAAGAAGCAGAGATGTTATCTTCTTTGAAGATCAAACCATTGAAGACTTTGAACAGAAGGAGAAAACAGAGTCTACTACTTTTATTCCATCTAATTCAAATCCAAGACCTACTCCACAGTTACATTTGATGCCTGTTAATCACGAGGGAGATTTGCAAAATGATGATAATGGTGGTTTTCTTAATGAGCCATTAGTTGGTGATCCTGAATCAACTAATGATGATATTGATGTTATTCCTGAACAGGTTATGCAGGAAGCTCCAGATGAGCCACAATTGAGGAGGTCAACTAGACCTCGCCAACCTTCCACCAAATACTCTCCTCATGAGTATGTGCTGGTTACTGATGGGGGAGAGCCAGAATGCTTTGATGAAGCTATGTCACATGAGAAGAAAAGTGAGTGGTTGAAAGCAATGCAAGAAGAGATGAAATCCTTGCATGAAAACCATACTTTTGAGTTAGTGAAGCTTCCTAAAGGTAAAAGAGCACTCAAGAACAAATGGGTGTTCAGGCTGAAAATTGATGAACATTGCTCACAACCAAGGTACAAGGCAAGATTGGTTGTGAAAGGTTTCGGTCAGAAGAAGGGTATTGATTTTGAAGAAATCTTTTCACCAGTGGTCAAGATGTCTTCAATCCGAGTTGTGCTTGGTTTAGCTGCTAGTTTGAATCTTGAAGTTGAACAACTTGATGTGAAAACTGCGTTTCTCCATGGTGATTTAGATGAAGAGATCTACATGGAGCAGCCTGAAGGGTTTGAAGCAAAAGGTAAAGAGCAGTTAGTTTGCAGGTTGAAAAAGAGCCTATATGGTTTAAAGCAAGCTCCAAGACAATGGTACAAGAAGTTTGATTCTTTCATGGTGGATCATGGTTATGACAGGACCACTTCTGATCATTGTGTATTTATGAAAAGGTTTCCTGATGGAAACTTTATTATTCTCCTATTGTATGTGGATGATATGTTGATTGTTGGCCATGATGCTAAGAAGATTCAGATGTTAAAGGAAGAGTTAAGCAAGTCTTTTGCAATGAAAGACTTGGGACCGGCAAAACAGATTCTTGGCATGAAGATCACACGTGACAGGAAGAAGGAGAAACTTTGGTTGTCTCAGGAGAGATATGTTCAAAAGGTACTTGAGAGATTCAATATGAGCAACTCCAAACCGGTTTGTTCTCCACTTGCAAGCCACTTTAAACTAAGTTCTAAGCAGTGTCCTTCAAGTGATGAAGAAAGAGATGAGATGAAAAAGGTTCCTTATGCATCCGCAGTTGGTAGCTTAATGTATTCCATGGTTTGCACAAGGCCGGATATAGCTCATGCAGTTGGTGTGGTTAGTCGGTTCCTCTCCGATCCTGGTAAAGAACACTGGTCATCAGTGAAATGGATACTCAGGTATCTCAAAGGTACTTCTAGTTTCAGCCTATGTTTTGGTAATAATAAACCTGTGTTGGATGGATACACAGATGCAGATATGGCTGGTGATGTTGATTCTAGAAAGTCCATATCAGGATACTTGATGAAGTTTGCAGGGGGAGCAGTCTCATGGCAATCAAGGTTGCAAAAATGTGTTGCATTATCCACTACAGAAGCTGAATATATTGCTCTTACTGAAGGGGGCAAAGAGTTGTTGTGGATGAAGAAGTTCTTACATGAACTTGGCCTAGTTCAAGAGAATTTTGTGTTGCACTGTGATAGTCAAAGTGCAATCCATCTCAGTAAGCATCCTACTTTTCACTCTCGATCAAAGCACATTGAGGTTAGATATCAATGGATTCGAGATGCTATGGAGATGAAGTCATTTGTTGTTGAGAAGATCCATACCGATGACAATGTGTCAGACATGATGACCAAACCTCTACCAAGAGAGAAGTTTGAGTTTTGCAAAAGGGAAGCAGGCTTGTCAGAGCCTCCTAAATTGAAGCTTACATGTTAATCGCCAGTAGGGCGAAGTCCTCACATGGTGCGTGAGGGGGAGATTTGTTGTGTGTGGTCTCGCACCATGTGATGGGGGGACCACCACATTAATTAAAGGAGAGGCAGTTGACTGCCTCTCTTAATTAAAAAAGCTAGAGCTGCCACGGTAGACGCAGTAGAAGAAAAACAAGAGAGAAGAGAAAACCGAGAGAAAAAGAGAAGAAGAGGCAGCAGAGCAGTCTGTGGTCTTCCTTCGATTCATAGCTCGTTCACCGTTGGATCGCGCTGAAATTTTGATAGCAACTTCTAGACGCGTTGCACTTCATTCGGGACGGTTGGATTGAAGATTGCTGGCGTGGAAGCTGGCCGTTTTGACAGAAAACAGGGTTGTCAGTATTGTGAGTTTTTCTCCAATAATTCTCTTATAATCTTGTTGTAATCCGAGAATAAGTTGTTCTTGATGATATTTTGTTGTATCCCTTAGTTGAATCTGAGGAAGAACAGTCGTGAACCCATTATTGTTGATAGTGGAAGTTTTTAGGTGGACTACGGTCCCGTGGTTTTTCCCGCATCGGGTTTTCCATGTAAAAATCTTGGTGTTGATTTGTGTGATTTTTTGCATTATATTTGGTCATTGTTTGATTCTGTTTTTACTGCACAAAGAGGAAAATAATTGGGACTTGTGAATTGTATTCCGCTAAATTGAGGTTCGGTTGTTCCTAGTTTTCCCAACATAAAGTTTATTAAGTAATGGAAACATCCAAATCTAACAGTTTTTTTTTTTTTTTTGTGTTTAAACTTGATATTAATAAACTTTTGATGATAATTATTTTTTTTCATTTTATGATGCTTTTATCGTCAGTAGTGATAAGATGAAGAAAAGCTATTGATTTTTCTCTCTGCAATTGTTAGTTTTATCGTACACAAATGTTGGGTGCTTTTATTTACAGAAAGGAGTACTGTCTAACATTATTCATTTGACAACTGTTGTGAACCAAACATTTCCTATCTATCTATATAAAGGTTGGCTTGGCCTCCTACATATTAGCCATAGCAAGAAACCAACAAACTATACACAGCTACTTGTCTTAGTGTGTTGATTAATTGTAGTTAACATGGCACGTTAGGCAGACCGTCTTGCTAAGATTGGGCAGGAGGGTTTTGCAGCCATTGATGAGCACTTCGGCCGGGCCAAGAGGCGGCCACCAGTTATGAAGGTTCCCTATGCCCATCCCGCATATTACTACGTTCATCAGGCAAACCAAATTCCTGCAACAAAACTTATCGACAGCAACGAGGCAGCGCAACGCTACAAAGGGAGGGTTTATATCGATTACCCTAAGGGGAAACCAGTTCCGTTTTAAAGACCTATTGATCAATCACTTACGTTTCTTGTATGCATAACCTCCTCCAGTACTTGTGTTACCTTTAGTCCTGTACGATATTCTCCCTCTGCTAAACGTAGACGAGGAGAGGTTGCTAGAACTCGAGTCAGGAGCTTCTTCTTACTTCTTCAAATAAAATTTCTGTGATTTATATATCATAATTTTCTATTTGGCTGGTCAAGTATGCATTGTCATAATTATCTTTCTGACTTCCTAATTATCACCCGATTCACCTCTGATTGTTGCACTGTATGCAAGAGTACTGTACGTATCAATATAAACAGCAGATCTGCTCTGTTATTGCCATATGCTTAAATAGATGGTGATGGCAAGCTTCTTAATAGTGAACATTAAGCTGATCATCTGTTAATTCCTCCACAGCTCTTTAACTAAGCTGATAGTCGATGAAGACTCAAGAAAAAGCATGATTCTCAATCCGAGCTATGCGAGCAAGTGTATCTAGTAAAAATATCTTATCTCCTTGTAGATATAATTTTGAGCACATGAAATTAAATAAATACACATATTTAAATATATAATTTTAATAAATATATGACTAGGTACAATCTTTATCTAAAATATTTTTTCAAAAAAATAAGATAATCCTCTTATTCTTTCTCTTGATTTATATATGGTAACTTGATTTATTTATGAAATCTAGCCAAGATTTTTGCTTTGCAAAAACTCGAATTTAGATGTGTATTGCGAAGCGAGATTTGATGATTTGATACTTTGAAAAGTATCTTTGATTTATTTTCAAAGTGTTCTTGAAGAACTCTTATGGAGTGTTTTAGGCTTGATCCAATAAAATTTTATTTTTTATAGACTTCAATCGTAGATGAAAGAAGCTTGAGAGCTTTTGAGCAACTTTCCTTGCATGAAAAGCCTATTTCGAAGAAAATTTATATCTCCCTTGAATTCCTTTCTTGAAAAGTCTTTTTATAATGCCACATAGCATGATTTTATTGGTTTATCTTTATTGATTAAATCTTGCATTAATAGCAAAATATTTTGAATATCACATTTCAAATGCCAAACTTTTATTAGCAAAAAAATATATAAAAACTCATTTATTTTTCTGAATAAAACTTGTTAATACAATAGATGTGATTTTGTTGAAAAAGTCCCGTCACATGGAACCTGCTCCCCACCTATGAAATTATATAAATATTGGTTATTTCCAGAAGTTGTTCTAGAGAATATATTTTTAAATCATTATATTTTACTACCCATTATTATTTTTTTATATATAGTTGGGCTAAGCTATCTGAATTAAGAATAGAAATTAACAATAGTGAATAATAGATAAGAACAATATATCTAAGAATATCAGCGATGATGACCATAGTTGGATTATTTGTGAATTCTTAGCAAATCATTACTTGTATAACCAAAATTTCCTTCACAGCTCTTTAACTAAGCTGTTGTCGATGAAGAGTCGAGGAAAAGCGTGATTGTGAGCAAGTATAAAAATATCTCATCTCCCATGAAAATGAGATTAGTACGCCTCCCTTTGAAGCTTTGCTTTACACATGTCTTTTACAGAAAAAGGGAAAAAGAGGAAATGCTCTGAGTATATACCATCAAACATGAGATGTGCTTTCACTCCCACCATATTTCATCTTAGCCTAGAAGGACAAACAAGAATATTATTGCTTCAGAAACATAAAACGATTGCAAGCATCGCCTTTCGGTGAACCTTTGATGACATGAAACTGCCACAAATTTGGTGTTATTCCGAGAGAGTTTTCTTTTCTGCTCTGTTATCGCATATATACAACTGAAATCTTTAAGTCCTCTTCAGGGTACCCCTGAAAGAAAATGGTCTATCATGGAAAGTCCTGAGGAATCTGAGGCATATATCGTCCCAAGATCATAAAAAATGATAAATCTTAATCTTATCAGGTGTAGCCATGAGGTGGGATCAGAACCTATTCTCCTAATTTTATTAACTAAAGGGAAAGCCACAACTAAGTCTCTGTACTATATGATTGTCCATTAATACAGAATCTAGCACATCCTTGAGTAGCTAAAGAAAGCTAGAATAAAGCACCTCTAGCCACATCTTCACTGTTTATTTTCTAATAGTTTGGTTTTGTTAAATTGCACTTGAAAATACAGAACCTTTTCTTGATATTTCATGGACAATATCTATTCTAGTTGTGCAAGTAACCTATACACCAATACTTGTAATATTGCATCAAAATTCAAACTAACAACAGTATGTGTATACTTGTGGATATGGAATCAGCCACAAGTGGAGAACCCCATAAATCTTGAAAACCTCTGTTGATTCTGATGGGTCCAAAAAGCAGAAAGCAAGTTACAAGCTTCCTGCTTTCTGCAAATATATGTAAAGCTGCATGTATGACCTATTTCGTACCAAGGCAAACCATACAGTTTTAATTGTTCTTTTAGTTTATGTTGGAAGAAAGATATGTGTGGTATAATTTCAAAAAATAGTAATGCAAAGTCAATCTCAATAACAAGAAGAAGATTGAGAGAAATATATATTTTTATTAAGTGTTTCTTTCTAAGCTCTTCTCTCTCCTTTTGCACTTCTTAATAATGTTAACTTACAAGCCTTTTATAAGCATAAAGTCCTAAATAATCAAGAAATTTAACTAATACAAGGAAATTTTAATCTTAATAGGAATTGTATTTTGCCGACTAAATCGATAGACCAGTTCCTCAGTTCTTCAAAAAAACCTGAAATCAAGTTTAATTTTCAATATGCCCTCTTAAATTTGATTTCTTTACAACTTCCAGCAAATCTCTTATCTTGGTAAAAACATCATATTTAAGTGACTTTGTGAAAATATCGGCAACTTGATCTTGTGTCGTTACATACTTGAATTTAACTTCTTTGTTTGGAATGCAATCTCTTAGGTAATGAAATTAATCTTTTGTCAATGAGTTTCAATCATGAAAAACTAGATTTTTAGCTAATGCAATGGCTGATGATTTTTCCACATAAATCTATGTAAACTTCTCTTGTGGCATTCACAATACTTTCAATAATCTTGTTAGCCATATAGAATGACAAACACATGATTTAATAGTTATTTATTCAGCTTCACATGTTGATAAAGTGATTATAGATTGCTTTTTTGAACTCCATATAAATATTGTTGTCTCTCATATAAAACAAAACCAATAACGCTCTTTCTATCATCCATATCTCTAGCTCAATCACTATCACGATAACGCACAAGATCAAAGCTATTAGAATATCCATAAAACAAGTCAAAATCAACAATACCTTTTATATACCAAAGAATTTGCTTCAAAGCTTTAAAGTTTGTCATAGTTGGTGTCTCCACAAACCTATACCCAAGTCCTACTTCAAAAACAATAACAGTGTCGCACGTGTGCAGCGGCACGGTGATCGTCCACCCTCAAGGAAAAATAGAAATATTTATTCCGGGAAAAAAGGGAGAGACAAGGAATTCTTGTCTCTACAAGTGAAAATATGGACTGGGAGTCGCCACCTAGTATTCTGGTTACTAGGAACCTTAACTGGTCTTTAGAGATCGGGTACGGAGACTGGTTGCGTAAAGGGAAGGTATTAGCACCCCAACTACGCCCTACCTAAGGTAGGCTGCATTGTTTTAATGTCTGATAAATTCTAAGGTCGTGTTTGTGGGTTTTTTTTTGTTCGGAATACGCATTACTTGTAATGTCATACCCTAGGTTCTATTGTAAAAACAATATGAAAAATCTGCAATTTAAATATCTGGAATATGTATTACGTATAATGTCATATCCCGGATATTAAAAGATAAACACAATAAAATGTTTTTTGTTTTTTAAATTTTGGCCGATATTCTCTTGACTTTAATAAACTGGTTATTAAAGCCAAAATGCATGCTAAAACATTGTTTTTTTTTTTGTATGAAAAATACAAAAAAACTGATTTTTTAGCTTTGAGACACTTGGTCGTATGCACAAAAATATTTTTTTTTTAATAATTTTTTTTATACTTTTGGAATTTTTGCCGAAAACCGGGTATTTTAATACCGGAGTTATATTATTGCGATGTAAAATACAGACTGGTATTAAGCAAACAGTGATAAAAAACAAATATATACTTAAAAATATATATATATATATATATAATTATAACAACAAAAACAAATAATAAAAAAAAATTTAAAAAAAAATTATATGGGCCGGACCCGACCAGATGCATGGGTAGGGCCGACCAGGCCCATGTATATGGGTTGGGCCGAAGGCCCAGCCCAGGCCCAAATGGGCTGGTTACTGTGCATCAGCACAGTAACTAGCCGATGCACAGTAACCAGCCCACGCTTCATTTTGCAGCAGAACGTGAACGTTTTGCATGCAAAATGCAAGCCGGGGCAGCAAGAGAAGAAAACGATCGGGGAGCAGGAGGGTACCCGGGGTGGCGTCGAGGTGGTTCTGCTGGCGGAGGTGGTGCTGCTGTCGCGGTGGTTCCAGCGGCGACCTCCTTCTTTCTCTCTCTCTCTGTTTTTTTTCTTGTCTTCTCTCCTCTTTTCTTTCTGTTTCTCTCGCCTCTCTACTCTCTTTCTATCGTTCAATCCTTCCCCTTCTCTCCCTCTCTTTTTTTCTTCTTCCCCTTCCCTTGTTTTTATAGGCAAAAATAGGGGAGGGGGACGTGTGGGGGCGGCCACTGTGCTGCCGCCCCTCCACCATCCCTTAATACATGGAAAGCGGGGCAAGTGGGTGTCCCTTTTCGATGTCTTTTTGAAGGGAGGCGGCGTCTTATTGAAGGCGAACGTGGCGGTGAACAGAAGAAGAAAAATAATTCTTCTTCCCCTGCTTCGCTGCGTGTCCAGGGGAAGAAGATGATGGTGCCGTTCAAAACAGCACCGTTTTGGGTTCTTTCTTTTTTTTTCATTTTTTTTAAAAACAATGCATGAAACGACGTCGTTTTTACCAAAACGCGCCGTTTCTTTTAAATGGATTTGGCGCCAAAACGCATTAGATTTAAAGTAGGCCTTCAATTTGCGCGTGTTTTGCAGTTTGGTCCCTGGTCTCAGATTTCTTCAATTAAGTCCCTAATTGGCCATTAAACTTCAATATTTATGCAATTAAGCCCCTGATTTGACCAAATTAACTTCCAAAAATTATAATTTGACCCCAGAAAATTAATTTCTTCTAATTAAAGCCCAAATTAACTCCAAAATCAACTTTTCTTGCAATTTAAATCTCCATAAATTCAATTAAACCTTTAATAAAATTTAATTGAGTCCATAAACTTCTGATTTTGCATTTTTCTTCCTCAAATTGAATTTTCTTTATCATCGGGACTCTCAGCAGTCAATGATATACTGTCAAAAATTAATTTTTATATTTTTTGAACATCCTCAATCAATTTTTGAGCATTTTTAGGGCGCTCTGGCATTTTTTCACTGTTATATTTTTTTATAATATATTTTTTGAATTTTTTTGTATTTTATTATTTTTTATATGGGGACCCAGAAATGGGTTACAACTGTTGCGCCCCTCTTTACAATGCTTACGGAACAAAAATTTTGCGTAGTAAGTGTTGTAAAGATAAATAAAATTGGTCTTCCAAAATTAGTCGTCGCAAAAATGGTTGACCAAAAACTTAAACACGACCCAAAGTCCTGTGTGTGGTTGGGCTAAACTGAGATTTCTTTCGCCAATCCCTTCTAACCGAAACCAAAACATGTATGGTTAGGATAGACTGAGATTCCTTTCGGCAATCCCCTCTAGATGGAAAAAAATATGAAGTGTGGTCTCATTGTAATGGGTGACCTACCCAGATGGAAAAAATGTAAAGTGTGGTCTCATTGTAATGGGTGACCTACCTAGGTAAAAAAAATGAAGAATTGGTCGAATTGTAATGGGTGACCTACCCAAAAATTGGATGGTGAGGGCTCAAAGGCGCACTCGAAAAGAGGTAGGGTTAGAAAAACGCACTACCAAAGGAGTTGAGGGCTCAAAGGCGCACTCAAAAGGAGGTAGGGTTAGAAAACGCACTACCTAAAGGATGAGGGGTCAAAGGCGCACTTAAAATGGAGGTGAAGGCTCAAAGGCGCACTCAAAAGGAGTTGAGGGCTCAAAGGCGCACTCAAAATGGTGGTAGGGTTAGAAAACGCACTACCTAAGGGATGGGGGCTCAAAGGCGCACTCAAAAGGAGGTGAGGGCTCAAAGGCGCACTCAAAGGGAGGTAGGGTTAGAAAACGCACTACCCAAGGGATGAGGGCTCAAAGGCGCACTCAAAATGGAGGTGAGGGCTCAAAGGCGCACTCAAAATGGAGGTGAGGGCTCAAAGGCGCACTCAAAAAGAGGTAGGGTTAGAAAACGCACTACCCAAGGGATGAGGGCTCAAAGGCGCACTCAAAATAGAGGTGAGGGCTCAAAGGCGCACTCAAAATAGAGGTGAGGGCTCAAAGGCGCACTCAAAATAGAGGTGAGGGCTCAAAGGCGCACTCAAAAGGAGGTAGGGTTATAAAACACACTACCTAAAAGTTGATGTTGAAACAATGATTGTCAATGTTGAAAAGCAAATGCATTATGATTGATATGCATGTATACTTACCTGAGAAATATAGGCCCCCATTTCTTTATGGTGTCTTTGTTTTCTCTCAAAAGTTGTAGTGTTGGTAGTAAACTTTGATGGCTTTTCCACTTTTGCTTACTCGGGTTACATATTGTGATTATGACCGCTGGGAAGGGTTTGATGGTCCTTCACCCTTTATCTCAAGAGTTTCCAATTTTTCCTGACATTTTCCTTAGAGCAGGAATCATGGAGCCAGCCCTACCATGTGTTTTTGATTGCCCCCCAGCTTGATCATGCCCCCCAAGTGTTCAACTTGGGTTTAGTTTAGGGTGAGGATATGCGAAAGTAAGTTTGGGTTTTTTGTACAATGAAATGTTTTCATGCAAAATTTTTGGAACTTCCAAGTTATTCCAAATTACAAAAATGATTTTGATATTGGTTCAAAATAAACTTGTTCTAAAAATTCAAGTGATTCCTATGGACAGGTTTCTTGACATGATGAAAGCTTTTGGTTTAAAGATGAAGTGACATATGGTTGGTCAAAAAAGATTGAAATTTCAATTTGAGGGTTATTGAGAACCGAATTAAGTCAAAGTATTTATTTTATTTGCATGAATAATGATTTGACCCACACATGAAAGCACTGCCTCCCGATCCAGATTGCTTGCCTTTGATCAAAAAGGGCTTGATTAGGTACATAATGTAGGCTTTGGCTATTGGTTATGAAGAAAAGGATATTTTGCAGGCTCAAAAGGTGTTTAAGGGATTTCAAGACTAGGGATCACCTGTGATTGTTTCCTGACCTTTTGTCTTTTGGATATGTTGTTTTCAAAATAGTCTTCATGCCCCCCAGTGTCGGGTTTGGGCTTTTCTCTTTGTTTTCTTCGTTTTTGTTTCGTTGAGCACAATCATATTAGTTGTTTTTATGAGAAGCTCAAATCTTTTAACCAATTGCAATATTTATCTTCACTGTTTCATTTGGATGATAATGAAAGAAGAAACATTACATGATCAATCCCAGCACCCATCTTCACTGCTTTGTCTGGATGGTAAAAACAAACAAACTCTCTTATTTTGCCTCCTAGTGTGGGGTGTGATCCTAGTCAAGGTTATTTCAAAAAAACATTACTAGGCTCAAAATGGGACTGCAAAGGACATATTTCAGCCTTGTGAAAGATTATCAAATATGGCCTTTCCTCATCTCAAACTCATGCATTGAGGATCGATAGGTGTTGCTTTCATGCGCGTATGCAAAGTGATTTATTCAGTCAAATAAAACTCAGCTTTTGAGTCACCTTATAGTGTTGTTTGTCTTTGTTGTCTTTTTTCTTTCAAGTTTTCTAGGTATATGTACCTATGTAAGGAATCACTTGAATTTTCAAAATGCATTTGTTTTGGACAAATATCAACACGATTTTTGTTTTTGTACTCACTTTGGAGGTCCTAAAAAAAAAATATCCTTGAAAACATATGAGATTAATGTATGGGTTTGGAAGAAAGGAACACCAAAGGATTCTTCATGTTGTAGTGTTGTGAGCAAAGTTGCGCTCAAAATGTTATTTACATGTAATAACAACAAAGAAGAGTGTGATGTGAACACAAGAAAACAAATGATCTTATTTCACAAGAGAAGCTCATTAACAGAGAAAGTCTTATTCAAAAGCATTGACAAAAGGCAATAACAAGGCAGGCTTCATTCCTCTATTTTGGCGAATCTTTTCATAGGCTAACCTCCTCTCAAAATCTATGCGTAGAGGACTCAAAGACAATGCAGAACAACACCACGGTCAAAATTTGAGTTATACAAAATTCAAGCTATCATGCTGGACCATTGATGCTTTCCAATTCCCCAAACATTCCATCCTAATATGCTTCAAGCATGATTAGGTAACGAGTTCGTATTCACATTGGGGCATCTTCCAATTCTATCCACCCAGCCTTGATTAATTGCAGAAGCTTTCTCTTGAAGGCGTTGCAGGTATAGATGCTATGCCTAGTAATACCGGCATGGCATTCACAATTGAGTTCTGGCTTGTACCAATTAGGATAAGGTGGCTGCAGAGGTGTTAGAGGTTCTGGAGCTATTTTTCCGATGCTCAATAGCTTTTGATACATCTCATTCAAGGGTAATGGTAGTGGAGGTAGTTGTTCTTGAACCCTTTGGAAATTTCCAATTTGGCTTTTGGCTTGAAAGTTTTGGGGTTTAGGTTTTCTGATGTTGGCAATTTGGAATGGAGTATGGTAATTTTAGGATGTATTTGTTTTACCCTTGTAGCCATCTTCAACATGGTGAACCTCTTTTCTTTCGACGCCTCTTTTCTCGGTTGGTGCAGCAATTCTACCACTCTCGACACCTTGCTCTATACGTTCACACACTATCACAACATCAATGAATTGTTGGGCTGAACTACCCATCATATGTTCGTAATATGGCGCTTTAAGTGTGTTGGCAAATAAAGAGACCATCTCTTTTGTTGTAACCCATTTTTGGGTCCCCACATAAAAAACAAATTCAAAAAAAATTCAAAAAAATATATTATCAAAAAATATAACAGTGAAAAAATGACAAAGCGCCCTAAAAATGCTCAAAAATTGATTGAGGATGTTCAAAAATCAAAAAATAATTTTTGACAGTATATGATTGACTGATGAGAGCCCCGATGATAAAGAAAATTCAATTTGTGGAAGAAAAATGCAAAATCAGAAGTTGATGGACTCAATTAAATTTTATTAAAGGTTTAATTGGATTTATGAAGATTTTAATTGCAAGAAAAATTGATTTTGGAGTTAATTTGGGCTTTAATTAGGAGAAATTAATTTTATGGGGTCAAATTATAATTTTTGAAGTTCATTTGGTCAAATCAGGGGCTTAATTGCATAAATATTGAAGTTTAATGGCCAATTAGGGACTTAATTGAAGAAATCCGAGACCAAGGACTAAATTGTAAAACGCGCGCAAATGGAGGGCTGAAATTTGAATCTGACGCGTTTTGGCGCCTTTTCCTTTTAAATGAAACGGCGCGTTTTGACCAAAACGGCGCTGTTTCATCCACTGTTGCAAAAAAAAAAAAAAAAAAAGCCCGAAACGGTGCCGTTTTGACGGCACTGTAGGTCTTCTTCTTCCCCTGGACGCGCGAGGCAGGGGAAGAAGAAGATTTTTCTTCTCCCTTTTCGCCTACTTTCTTTCCCGTTTTTTGCGCAAAAAGACGCCCACCATTGCCTAACGTTATTATCCATTAAAACGGTAGTGGAGGGGGCGGCCAACAGTGGCCGCCCCACCATGACGTCTCCCCTGTTGTTTTGCCTATAAAAACAGGGGAGAACCAAAGAAAAAGAAGGACAGAAGGGAGAAGAGAGAGGGGAGAGAAGGAGAGGATCGAGAGAGAGAGCAGAAGAAGAAAAGAAAAGAAAAGAAAGAGGTTCTCACCTCTGCACCGAAGAAGAGAAACAGGGGAGAGGCTGCCACTGCCATCGCCAGCACCGTCTCCGCCTCCGCCTCCGCTGCCACCAGCAGTCGCCGGCGTCGCCGCCTATCCAGGTAAACACTGCCCCTTTTTATTTTTATTTTCGTTTCTTCCCTCGCCATGCAGGACGTGCACGGTGCACGCCTGCAGGCGAGGTGAAGCTGCTAAGGTGGGCTGGGCCCGAGCCCAGCCCATGCATTTGGGCCAGGTTTGGCCCAGCCCACTGAAATGGGCCGGGTCCGGCCCATTTCAATTTTTTTTTATATATAGAATTTTTACAATTTTTCCAGCACATGTTTTTATCAATTTTGCTTAATATCGGTCTGTATTTTACATCGTAAAAATATAAATTCGGTATTCAAATACCCGGTTTTCGTCCCGCGGTACTATTCATACGGTATTGTTCACACATGCATAAAAGAAAAAATCAAAAATATTTGTTTCAGCATTTTATAATTTTTCCGCGTAGTTTTTATGTCATTTTGATTAATATCGGGCAATATTTTTTTATGTCATAAAATACAAATCCGGTATTAAAATACCCGGTTTTCGGCAAAAATTTCCAAAAATACAAAAAAAATTTTAAAAAAATGTTTTTATGCATACGGCCAAGTGTCTCAAATCTAAAACATCATATCATATTTTTCATATGTCAAAAAACAATATTTTAGCATGCATTTTGCCTTTAATAACAAGTTTATTAAAGTCAAGAGAACATTGGCCAAAATCTCAAAAACAACAAAATATTTTATTTTGTTTGATTTTAGTATCAGGGATTATGAATTTATACGTAAATCATATTCCTGATATTAAAAAGATATTTTCTTTTGATGACTTCAAATAGTTAGTTTTTTTGTTACCCGCTAAGATAAGGATCTCCTTACAGAGGAAGACTTTTCTTAAGCCGTAAACAAACCAACAATTAAAAAACCACAACACGATTTTAGATTTTATCAGACATTAAAGCAATGCAGCCTACCTTAGGTAGGGCGTAGTTGGGGTGCTAATACCTTCCCTTTACGCAACTAGTCTCCGTACCCGATCTCTAAAGGACCAGTTAAGGTTTCTAGTAACCAGAATACTAGGTGGTGACTCCCAATCCCTTTTTTTTCACATATAGAGACAAGAATTCCTTGAGCCTTATTTTCCAGGAATAAATATCCTGATTTTTTTCCTTGAGGGTGGACGATCGCCGCGCTGCCGCACACGTGCGACATCTTTGTCCATAATTGGGGGATGTACTTGAGCAGCTAATTCTCGCCATCTTTGAGCATATTCCCTTATGCTTTCTTTATCCTTTTTCTCTATATTGGACAAACTGGTTCTGTCGGGCGCAATGTCCATGTTGTACTTGTATTGCTTGACGAAAGCATCCACAAGATCTTTCCAGTTGCGAATTTTTGTGTTATCCAATCTCATGTACCAACTCAAAGTTGCCCCACTTAAACTGTCTTGGAAAAAGTGCATTAGTAGTTTTTCATCATGTACTACCTCAGCCATTTTATTGCAGTAGGACCTGAGATGAGTCATGGGGCATTGTGTTCCAATGTATTTGATGAATTCAGGAACACGAAATTTCTTTGGGATAACCACATTTGGGACTAAACACATCTCTGCTGCCCGTACCGGGTCATATAAGTCTATCCCTTCAATGGCTTTGAGTCTGGCTTCCAACGCCTCTATCTTAGCTTGATCAATGCTATCAGATGACTTAGCCTTGTGGGACTCATTAGCAGATGCCTTCACGACTGTTGGGGATGGTGCAGGTGTCGTTGACTGCACAAATGTTGGATTTTGCTGAGGTTCTTGACCATGTTCGCTCATTCTTTCCTCAGGCTGAACTGTAGTAGGAGTCGGATCAAAGGTGATCGGTTGATTAGAAGGACCTTCATCAGAGGTATTTCTTAGTGTTTGCTTGAGTAAGCTAGTGAGGTGAGCCACACTTATTTTCAGAGACTCCAACTCTTCGTGCAAATAGGCCTCACGTTGAGCACGCTCTTCATCTTCCATGTTTCTTGCTCGAAGTCGGGTGCTGTAGACTTTTTGGGGACCTATATTTCAATCTGACATGTATGCATGTTAAATGTATGAACATGTAATTTATATGATGCATTTGCCCTTCAAGGGATGACATATGGTCGCAACTCTTGTATGATAAAACAAGAATCTTGATTCTTGCCCATACTGTTCAATGAAACTTTTCTGAGTGACAGTCTTGAGTTCAAAATGTGTCAAGAAGGATTTGCCTTGATGTAAAGAAAGATAGCGCATACAAACTAAAGACAGGGTCTATTCATTATATGAATATGAATAGGTTTTCTATCTGGTCTCAAAAGGGTCTCTTGTTGTCCTAGTGATCGCCCTCGTGGAGGCAATATGGGGGCTTGTAGGCAATGAGATGGCACGTGTACCAATTGTTACCAGTCTAAGCACTCAGCGAAGAGTTGGGGTATACACAAACTTAAACCTTGACCAAAAGTCGTAAGGTAAGCTGCTAGTCCCCCACTTAACTTAAAGTTTTTCAGTACAAACTCTCATATGAATGATGCATGACACAATCTATAATGCATGAACAAATATGTACAAATTTAAAGCATATGAGCAAATAACTAAGGGAAATTCATCTTAAAAATAAAACACAATAAATCCAAAGAAAAAAACTAGACAAAACAATGATTAGTCTACAAGGTCCCCAGTGGAGTCGCCATTTTGTCGCACATGTGCGGCGGCGCGGCGATCGTCCACCCTCAAGGAAAAATCGGAATATTTATTCCGGGCAAAAAGGGAGAGACAAGGAATTCTTGTCTCTACAAGTGAAAATATGGACTGGGAGTCGCCACCTAGTATTCTGGTTACTAGGAACCTTAACTGGTCTTTAGAGATCGGGTACGGAGACTGGTTGCGTAAATGGAAGGTATTAGCACCCCAACTACGCCCTACCTAAGGTAGGCTGCATTGTTTTAATGTCTGATAAATTCTAAGGTCGTGTTTGTGGGTTTTTTTTTTTGTTCGGAATACGCATTACATGTAATGTCATACCCCAGGTTCTATTGTAAAAAAAAAATGAAAAATCTGGAATTTAAATATCTGAAATATGTATTACGTATAATGTCATATCCCGGATATTAAAAGATAAACAAAATAATTTTTTTTTTTTTAATTTTGGCCAATATTCTCTTGACTTTAATAAACTGGTTATTAAAGCCAAAATACATGCTAAAACATTGTTTTTTTTTTTTTTTGAAAAATACAAAAAAACTGATTTTTTAGCTTTGAGACACTTGGCCGTATGCACAAAAACATTTTTTCTTTAATAATTGTTTTTATACTTTTGGAATTTTTACCAAAAACCGGGTATTTTAATACCGAAGTTATATTATTGCGATGTAAAATACAGACTGGTATTAAGCAAACAGTGATAAAAAAACAAATATATACTTAAAAAAAAAAAATATATATATATATATATAAAATCATAACAACAAAAAAATAATTAAAAAAAAATTAAAAATTTTTTTTATATAGGTCGGACCCGACCAAATGCATGGGCTGGGCCGACCAGGCCACTATGCTGCCGCCCCTCCACCATCCCTTAATACATGGAAAGCGGGGCAAGTGGGTGTCCCTTTTCGGCGTCTTTTTGAAGGGAGGCGGCGTCTTATTGAAGGCGAACGTGGCGGTGAACAAAAGAAGAAAAATAATTCTTCTTCCCGTTTTGGTGGCGTTCAAAAAATAAGAGATAAATAATTCTTCCAGGGGAAGAAGATGATGGTGCCGTTCAAAACGGCACCGTTTTGGGTTCTTTTTTTTTAAAAAAAAAAAACAATGCATGAAACGGCGTCGTTTTTACCAAAACGCGTCGTTTCTTTTAAATGGATTTGGCGCCAAAACGCGTCAGATTTAAAGTAGGCCTTCAATTTGCACGTGTTTTGTAGTTTGGTCCCTGGTCTCAGATTTCTTCAATTAAGTCCCTAATTGGCCATTAAACTAACTTCCAAAAATTAAGCCCCTGATTTGACCAAATTAACTTCCAAAAATTATAATTGGACCCCAGAAAATTAATTTATTCTAATTAAAGCCCAAATTAACTCCAAAATCAACTTTTCTTGCAATTTAAATCTCCATAAATTCAATTAAACCTTTAATAAAATTTAATTGAGTCCATAAACTTTTGATTTTGCATTTTTCTTCCTCAAATTGAATTTTCTTTATCATCGGGGCTCTCATCAGTCAATGATATACTGTCAAAAATTAATTTTTTATATTTTTTGAACATCCTCAATCAATTTTTGAGCATTTTTAGGGCGCTCTGGCATTTTTTCACTTTTATATTTTTTTATAATATATTTTTTGAATTTTTTTGTATTTTATTATTTTTTATGTGGGGACCCAGAAATGGGTTACAACAAACTGGATAAATGCATGTCAAATATCTCAAATTCCCAACTAGGCTTTTGAATATTGTTAAGTTTATCTTCTTCTCTTCATCATTCTTTGGCATCTTTACTCCACACTCATCTGGAGTATTTATTTTTGCATAATCCTCCATTTTGAACTTCTTAAGAAGCTCTTTTGCAAATTTCTCTTAGCTTACAAAGATTTCATCTTCTCCTTATTTGATATTAATCCCTATGTAGTATGTCATAAGACCAATGTCTATCATTTCAAACTCCTTGATCATTGCTTGCTTGAAGTCTTTAAACAACTTTGGATTATTTCTTTCAAATATTAAGTCATCCATATACAAACATACAATAAGTGTATCACCACTCTCTTTGATCAATACATAGATAGCATATTCATGAGGGCATTTAACAAATCGTTTCTTTAATGCGACTATAGCAAACCCTAAGGCTTGCTTCAATCCATATAAGGCTTTGTTCAACTTTAGTACCTTGTCTTCATGTACTTTCACTTTATAACACATACATTGCTCAATGTACTATGGCAATGATTAATCAAATGGTATTCAATTTAGTAACAGAAGCAAAAACATCATCATGCTTTTAGCTATATCCTTTTTTCACTAATTGTTAGGAGTCTCTTTATACTATTGTTGTAACCCATTTTTGGGTCCCCACATAAAAATAAAAATAAATAATAATAATAATAATAATAATAATAATAAAATAAATAATAAATAATAAATATATAGCCGAAAGAAATTAGAAAAAATAATAGGAGCCGGGAGCGCTCGGGAAATGGTCAGAAAAATTGATTAAGGAGGATCAAAATACAGAGATTAAATTTTGACAGTATATCCTTGAATGATGAGAGCCCAGTTGGAAAAGAAAAAATTCAATTTGAAGAGAAAAGTCAAAAATTGGATGTTTATGGACTTAATTGGATTTATTGCAACTTTAATTGAATTTATGGAGGGTTTGATTGCAAGAAAAAGTGATTTTTAAGTCAATTTGGGCTTTAATTGGAAGAAATTTAAGTTTTGGGGTCAAATTATAATTTTTAAGAGTTGATTTGGTCAAAGCAGGGACTTAATTGCATAAATATTGAAGTTTAATGGCCAATTAGGGACTTAATTGAGAAAATCCAAAACCAAGGACCAAATTGGAAAAGGCGCGTAAATATAGGGGTTGTGATTAACAAAATCAAGGGCCAAATTGAAGAAATTGAAAGTTTATTGATCAATTGAGGGTCCAATTGCATAAATCAGAGGCCAAGGACTGAAGTGAAAAACGCGGCCAACTATAGGGGCGGAGATGGAAATTGAAAGGGATGCAATTGAAATGAACAAAAGATAATTGAGGGCTGATTTGGAAACAAATATTCTGGCGCCACATTTAAATGAAACGGTGCGTTTTGTCCAAAACGACGCCGTTTCATGTAAAAAAAAAAAAAAAAAAAAAGAGAGAAGGACAGAACGGTGTCGTTTTAAACGACATTGTTCCCCTTTCTTCTTCCCCTGGACGTGCAGCAGGGGAAGAAAAAAAGCTTTTGTTTTTTTTCTTTAACTCTTCCTGCCTCTCTCTGCCCGCGTGCTTTACCAAGACTCGAAGCCCCACGCTCTTTAATGACGAGAAACCAGGGAAGCTGCGCTTTGCCAGTCGCACCCACTAGCCAACCGACTAGCGCTGCCCTGCCCCATGCATAGCCATAATGAGGCCCCGCTCCCTTGCCCCCTATAAATAGCGACTTAACACCAGCACGCGAGGGGGGGAGAACGAACAGAGAGAACGAACCGAGGGAGGAACCAAGAGGGAGAGACCGAAAAAGAAAGGAATGAAATAGAGAGAGAAAGGAAAGATTGAGGGAAGTTTGAAACCGGGGAGGGAAGTTTGATAAAAACAAAACAAAACAAAACCGAGAGGACAAGAGGGACGACCATTGTTAAACAAAATAGAGCAAAACGAAAAACTAGAGGAGAGGGGAAGAGTAAGACTCTCTCTCTCCGCCGCCACTTGAAACAGCAGCGCCGCCGCTTGGAGCCGCAGTCCGTGAGCCACGACACCGCCACCGGCCTCCACCACATCACCGCTAGCGAAGCCGACAAACCAGCAACGCGCCACCTCCTCCGCGCCAAGTAACTCTTCTTCCCCCTCACTGTTTGCGTTTTAATTGTTTTTCCTCTTGCATGCAGGGTTCTGCATGCAGGTGGAGGGGAGGGGCAAAATAATTCCCCCCCCAGGTCGGTTATGTTGCTGGGCCAGGCTGATGCTGGCCCAGCGTTGTTGTTTTTTCCCTTCTCTGGGCCAGACGGGTTTTGGCCCAGAAATATTTTTGTGCGGGCCAGAATGGTTCTGGCCCAGCCCTGCTGTCTGGGCTGGGTCTGGCCTAGACAAAGATAAGAGAGTTGTTGGGCCGAGATCGGCCCAATCCCTTTAGGGCCAAGTCTGGCCCAACCCTTTTGGGGTTGAGTCCGGCCCAGTAAGTTGGGCCGACCCAGCCCAGCCCACATAATATTTTATATTATTTATTATATTGTTTTATATTATTTATATATATATGGATATATGTCAAACAAAAATTAAATTTTTTTTTGATAAATCCTTGAAAATATTGTTGATTTTCCTGCATATTTTTATTAAAATTCCTTAATACTGGTTTCTATTTTTATACCATAAAGATACAAATCCGGTATTAAAATACCCGGTTTTCATCAGAACATCAAAGAAAATTTTAAAAAATAAAAAATGTTTTACTTTCAAAAATTCTGAAAAATCCTTAAAAATATTATTGATTTTACTGCATGTTTTTATTCAAATTGCTTAATACTGGTTTGTATTTTTATACCGTAAAGATACAAATCCAGTATTAAAATACCCGGTTTTTATAAAAAAAAAAAGTTTTTGGTTTTTAATGCATACGGCCTAGTCTCTCCAAAGTAAAGAAAAAAATCAGCATATCATATTTTCATACAACAAAGAAAATTTCAAAAAATATACATATTAGCATGCACTTCGGCTTTAACAACAAGTTTGTTAAAACCATGAGAACTAGGCCAATATTTCAAAAATTATAAAAAAATCTTTTTGTCTTCTTATAGTATTTGGGATTATGAATTTATACGTAAAACGTATTCCTGATATTAAAAATATAGTTGTTATATATATATATATATATATATATATAGACGTTAGAACGGTTACGATTTACCCAATGAGATAAGGACCTCCTTATTGAAGAGGACTTTTCTTGAACCATAAACAAACCAACAACTAGAAATACAATAACACCTTAGTTTTTATCAAACAATCAAACAATGTAGCTTACCTTAGGTAAGGCGTAAGAGATAGGGTGCTAATACCTTCCCTTTACGCAACCAGTCCATGTACCCTATCTCTGAGACCAGTTAGGGTTCTTAGTGACCAAAATACTAGGTGGCGACTCCTATTTCATTTTTCACTGATAAAAGACAAGAATTCCTTGTCTTTCCATATTTTCCAGATAAACATAGATTTACATTTTAGATTTAAAGTGGGACATATATATTTCGTCGCGACGCCGCACACGTGCGACAACTATGATCCCTTCTTAAACTTAATTTTTTTTATATATCTCCCATCTTGGCAAAAACATTATACTTAAGTGGCTTTGTGAAAATATCCACGACTTGGTCTTGTATATTTACATATTTAACTTCAACTTCTTTGTTTGTAATAAAATCTCATAGGTAATGAAATCTTGTGTCAATGTGCTTACTTTTGTCATGGAATACTAAATTGTTAGATAAAGCAATGTCTAATGAGTTGTCAGCATAAATTTTTGTAGGCTTCTCATGTGGTATTCACAACTTTTTCAATAATCTTCTTATCCATATGGAATAACAACCAACCACATGCTACGGTTGTTACACAAACAACTTCACAAGTTGATAATGTGACTATAGGTTTCTTTTTTGAACTCCATGTGAATGTTATGTCTCCAATATAGAAAACTAAACCTATAGCCCAATCACTTTCGCTATAACCCATAAGTTCAAAACCGTTAGAATATTCATAGAACATACCAAAAGCATCAATACCTTTGATATATCAAAGGAATTGTTTCAATGTTTGAAATGTATTATAGTTGGTGTCTCTATGAATCTAACTCATAAGTCCTACTCACCTTGGTAATGTTGTAAAGTTTATCTACTCGCCTTCATCGTTCTTTGACATCCTAACTCCACACTCAACTAGAGTATTTACTTTCACACAATCCTTTATTCTGAACTTCTTGAGAATCTCTTTTGCAACCTTCTCTTAATTCATAAAGATTCCATCTTCTTCTTACTTGATCTCAATCCCTAGGTAATGCATCATAAAACCAATATCCATCATCTCAAACACCTTAACCATTGCTTGCTTGACATCTCTAAATATCTTTAGATTATTTCTTGTAAATATCAATTCATATAGACACACACATACAATAAGAGTATCACCACTCTCTTTCATCTATACATAGATAGCATATTCATAGGGGCATTTTACAAATCCATTCTTTAAGAAATAATTACCAATGCAACTATACTTAGCATTTGAGGCTTGCTTCAATCCATATAATGTTTTGTTTAACTTTAAAACCTTGTCTTCATATCTCTTTATTCCATAACCCATAGGTTGCTCAAAGTATACCTCCTCTTCAAGAAAGACATTTAGAAAAGTTGATTTGACATCCATTTGATAGAATTTTCATCTATATTGGATAGTTGTGGAAATGATTAATTGAATGGTCTCCAATCTAGCAACTAAAGCAAACACTTCATTATAGTCAATTTCATGCTCTTGACTATAGCTTTTTGCTATTAATCTTGCCTTATGCCTCTCCACTTTTCATTTGACATTCTTCTTTTCTTTGCAGATCCATTTAACACCTATTGGCTTCTTCTTATTTTTTGATTGAGGAACTAATTTTCATTTGTCATTCTTCTTAATCAATGCAATATCCTCATCCATAGCAATTGTCCATTTTTCATCATTTATTTCTTTTACAAATACTATAGATTACCCCATGGCAAGATGACAATATAGTGTTAGATCATCATCAATTGGATTAGTGACCTCATACAAGTCATTAAGGCTCCTCATCTTTCTTGGTAGACTAGATGAGATGCCACTACTTGAACCTCCACTAGAAGAAAAAGATAAAGGTGAAGTTAAGCTCATTAGTGATTGAGGAGGTGTAACTAGTTCTTAATGATCTTCATATCTCTTATCCTCTTCATCAAGAACTATTAGAAATTCATATGTCTCGCCATCATCTGCCTTCTAATCCCATGCTCTTTCGACATCTCTACTAATCACTATATTTTCTTTATTGGGGTTATAAATCATGTATCCTTTGGACTTTTGATCATAACCCATAAAACTCATCTTTTTTCTCTTATCATCTAGTTTGGTCCTTACTTGATCATCTATATACATGAAGCTAATAATGCTTCCAAACACTTTCATGTGACTAGCACTTGACTTCCATTCCATGCTTTTTATGAATTTATGGGATTCGAGTCTTTCATAGAACACCTATTTTACAAGTAAACAACTTAATCTACACCTTTAGCCCAAAACATCTTTAGCATCTTCTTGGTTTTGAGCATGTTTCTCGCCATGTTGAGGATGCTTCTATTCTTTATCTCTACCATGTCATTATGTTATGGTGATCTAGGCACTATTAGAAGTCTCTTTATACCATGATTTATACATTAAACTCATTAGAACAAAATTCACCCCTTATTTGTCATAAGTGATTTAATAGAGTAATCATTTTATTTTTCAACTAATATTTTAAACTTCTTAAAACAATTAAATACATTAGACTTTTTGTTTAAGAAGTATACTCATGTTCTTCTACTATAATCATCAATAAAAAGTAGAAAATACATATTTTTACCAAATAAGTATGGTTGAATAGGACCATACACGTCTCTGCATGTAACTCTTATAAGGGTTGCCTTGCTCTAGATGTAGACTTCTTTGGAAAGATCTTGGAGAATTGTTTACCACTAAACATCCATTCATACAACTGATCTAGATATGTAATGGATGGTAAGACCTTCAATATCTTCTGTTGTGCCATCATCTTTAAATTGTTAAAGTTACATGCCCAAGTCTCATATGCCAAAGCCAAGTCTCATCATTCATGCATGCCCGTAAGCATTTAGGCACATCTATCTCTGTGCTTAGCAAAAACATTCTATTATTTGTCATGGTTACTTTTGCAATCATTGTCTAGATACAACATGTTTTTTTTTAGCTTGCATTCGTTCATCATAGACTAGTAATAAGGTAGTATCTTTCTTCTATTTTACAACAAGATTAACATTCTCTTCAACCTTTTTGGTTCAATTTTAGTAATCCTTGGCATAATGATCCATCTTTTTAGATTTGTAAAATTTAACTTTTGTTTTGTCAAACCTAAGTCTTGGATTGCCACTTCTAGTTGACTAGTTGATCTACTGAGGCTGCCTCAACCTCCTCTTTCAAATCTGTTTTTCTCTCTTCTTCCTCTGGCTTGACTATGCCCTCAACCTCCTTAGGTATATCCAGAACCATCTTGCTTCTCTTTTAAATAGTGTTTTGAAAAGAGTGTTTGTGCACCCACGTCTTCTTGAATGTCATTGACTTTTTCTTCATGAGCTTGTAGTTTTCCTATGAGTTCTTAAATAGTTAAAAAGTCCATATTTTGCGATTCTTTTATTGCAGCCACCATACAAGGGAACTACTTTTACAACAAACATAGAATTTTTTCTACAATGCGTGTTTCCTCCATCTTCTCGAATATTTCTTCATTTGATTGTATATGGTCAATACTCATAAAGTAATCTAAACACTCTTTGATTCAAGCATATGTAGCTTTTCAAAGTCACCTCGTAACTTTTATAAGCATACCTTTCTGACATTATCATCTCTTTGGTTTAATTATTGTAAAATTTCTCATACTTGTTTTACCGTGGTTGCATTACCACTATTTGAAAAGAGGCATCATCCATAAATTGTTGGATGAGTGTGAGTGCTTATTGATCCTTCCTTCGTGCCTTTTGCATGGCCTTTCTTTTGGGCTGAAGTTAACGTTACTCCTTTTATAGGCTCTTCAAAGCCTTTTTCAATAGTTTCCAACACATCTTGTGAACGTAGCAAAGTTTCACATGAGTAGACCAAATTTCATAATTCTCATTTGTCAAATAAAGACATTGAAGTGGGAGGTTTATATTGGCCATGTCAAACAATAAAAAACAAGCTTTAATACCAATTGTTGAAAGAAAGAAAGAAAAAACAAAATCAGCATGGTAGGGGTTTTTGGAAGGCAAGATAATAAACCTAAAGAACAAGAAGAAGATTTGAGAGAAAGACAATCTTATTAAGTGTTTTTTTCCTTTGTCTTCCTCTTTGTACTTATTAAATTATGTTTATGATTAAAGTTTATTTATAGGCCTCAAATACTAGACAAAAAAGGAATTAAACTACTTAAATTAAATTCTAATCTGAACAGAAAATGTTGTTCTACCGAACTTAACCAATCAACCATTTCTGAAACGATTGACCAATTCATTTAATTCAACTAATCGACCGGTACTTTTGTTTTTCAGAAAAACCAAAATCTAGTTTACTTTCAACAAAAACAACATAGGATTATGTGTTATGATGATCTTAATCTGCATATAGTTTTGCACTTTGTATACAAATTGTTGATTGAGGATGGTGAAGGGATTTTCCTCATGCTCGGGAAGCCATTTATCTTTTTCTTTAGCTTGGCCAACTTGATTTCTTTAGCTCGGCCAACTTGAAATTCTAATTTGACGATTTTCTTTAACTAGAATCAAAATATTTTTCAATTAATTTCTATGAAATAACTAAGCATTAAAACATAATTACTTTACATGAATTTACTTTACATAAGAACTACTTTCTAAAAAAAAAAAAAGTTTACGGCAAAGAAACTGGCCTAAATTAAAATATCAAGTGGTTTCGCATGTGTTCATTTTCCGCCAGTAATGTTCTCGTAAAACACGGATCTAGATCCAATTACACAAACACTTGGCAGAGAGTTTTCTTTTGTTTTTTATTAACAGAATTCATTGATTACAAATTCGTGAAAGAAAAAAAAAACAAATCAGATATTGCATTATCAAGGAGGAGAATATTATTTGACAGAGAAGACAATCCAGAGTGTCTGATTGCAATACAAATGAACGGAGAATTAAACACACGCAGAGCTCTGGAAATCGAAAAAACTGCGAGTCAATTGAAGTTGATACTTTGATTTGCTAAAAAAATGGAAGAGAATGAATGATGTGGTGGAGAACTAGATTGGTCTTTACCATTGGCTAGAACCAATCATAGGCTACTTAGAAATCAACCTTCAACACCTAAAAACAAACCACCACATAACAACCCTGCAATTATCAAGAAAAACACCTAGTTCTAGCTAAAACCCTGAGCAAGATAGCAACAACAACCCACAAAAAGATAAAGCTGCTAAATTGTTTCAATATCTTATCTATAAACGTAGATTGAGACAATTAAAACAACTTTCTAGATCTATCCCTGTAGATTTTTATTTTCAGTATATAGACTGCTTCTCCCATATGATCCTTCCTAGGTTGCACCACATTCTTTTTTGTTTAAGTTTTGTTGGCTGAAAAAAAACTTCATAAAATTATTATAATTATTATTATTATAATTTTTCATACACAATTATATTTATGATTATTAAATGGTCAATTTGTCTATGTCAAAAATAGAATCTGAGGCAACTTTTTGACCAAAATTCCATTCTCTATTATTCCTTCAATATTGGGGTTTAATGCAAGCAACTCGTTTATTCGGATTTGAGATGCAAATAGATTTTGTTGTTAGGATGAGGTGGTCAGGTTGCGTCACAATGATTATGTCATGAAGTTAACTAGAGTAAGAAATAAAGATCAGTCAAAGGAAAAAAAAAAAACAGATTATGAAAATAAATTGGAAAGGAAAAGTTTAGTTATAAGGAATCAGATTCACAAAGAAATTTAAGTCTCATCGATTCTAGGAAACAAGTTGGAAGGAATCAATTTTACAATAATTGAACTTGGCACTAGAGAGTACCTTCGCGCCACCAAGTATCAATCGTTATTCAAATGTACTGAAGGCCATTTGTTTGCCATTTGTGCTAATTAAGAACATAATTCTATTCTTTTATAGTTTTTTGGAAGAAGAAAAGACTGGGGTGAGTTAATATTCTGTAAAATAACCTTGGAATAGCTTGCGGGGGCCTGACTTGATTCCTGACAGGTAGAAACAACTTTTGTTTTCTTTTATCACATGATCAGATATTCTCATTTATGCCCAACACATATTTTCTTATATATAAAATTTATTAACTATTGAAAACATCCAAATATAATATTGATAAACTTTTGATGATATTTTTTTTTTTCATTCTATGGTGGATTTATCGTCAGCAGTGATAAGATGAAGAAAAGCTATTGATTTTTCTCTCTGCAATGGTTAGTTTTATCGTACACAAATGTTGGGTGTTTTTATTTAAAAAAGGAGTCCTGTTTAACATTATTCATTTGACAGCTGTTGTCAACCAAACCTTTCCTATCTATCTATATAAAGGTTGGCTTGGCCTCCTACATATTAGCCAAAGCAAGAAAACCACCAAAACCTATATATTTCACAGCTACTTGTCTTAGTGTGTTGATTAATTGTAATTAACATGGCACGTCAGGCAGATCGTCTTGTTAAGATTGGGCAGGAGGGTTTTGCTGCCATTGATGAGCACTTCGGCCAGGCCAGGTGGCGGCGGCCACCAGTTATGAAGGTTCCCTATGCGCATCCCACATATTACTATGTTCCTGCAACAGAAGTTATCGACAGCAACGAGGCGGCTCAACGCTATAAGGGGAGGATTTATGTCGATTACCCTAAGGGGAAACCAGTTCCGTTTTAACGACCTATTGATCAATCACTTACGTTTCTTGTATGCATAACCTCCTCCAGTACTTGTGTTACCTTTAGTCCTGTACGATATTCTCCCTCTGCTAAACGTAGACGAGGAGAGGTTGCTAGAACTCGAGTCAGGAGCTTCTTCTTACTTCTTCAAATAAAATTTCTGTGATTTATATATCATAATTTTCTATTTGGCTGGTCAAGTATGTATTGTCATAGTTATCTTTCTGACTTCCTAATTATCATCTGATTCACCTCTTACTTAGCATGGAATTGAAAGATACACAAGTAATTTGCTGTTGAAATGCTTTGAAGCTCTTCCAGGTGTGATTTCACCGACTTATTTCGGAACTGTACAGAGCTCAATGACGAGCCATGGGAAGCGTCTCTGATTATTGCACTGTAAAAGCACGATGAATATAAACAGCAGATCTGCTCTGTTATTGTCATATGCTTAAATAGATCGCAGGATCCGCAAACCACAAGTGATGACAAGCTTCTTAATAACTGTTAGAGTCTAATCTAATAGTTTAAACTTTTAGGTTAAAATAATTATTTGATATGGTATTAGAGTTTTGATGACCAAGTAATCACGAGTTTCGAATCTTACTATTCTTATTTATTTAATAAAAATTAAGTAAAATGTAAAGTGAGTCTGTACAAGTTTTAAATTTAAAGGGTTTTCATTAGTATATTAGAAAATAATATAAATTATATTCTGAAACTTCTCCTAACAATTTAAGTTTTTGAGTTGAGATGGTTCTTTGATAATAATTTATATCCTAACATTAATATTGGATTTAAGGATAGAAAACCTGTACGTTGGTTTGTGGTTAAGGAGGTGGGCTCTCTTCCTTGTATTTTTTATCTCAAACTTTAAGAACAATAATCATATAAATTTATTTTTTCTGAATGAAACTTGTTAATACAGGAGTTTCATTTAAATGAAAAAGAAAAATCTTATTTTTATCCCATCACACCCCACCTAAGAAATTATGTAATTGGTTATTTCTATAAGCTGTTCCAGAGAATATATTCTTAAATCATTATATTTTACAATTCATGATTGTTTTTTTAATATAGCAGGGCTAAGAAAGAAAAATAAACGGAGTTCAAGGGTAAAACAATAGCTTAGAAAAAAAACAGTAGAAATTTACAATATATCTAAGAATATCAGCGATCATGACCATGATTGGATCATTTGTGATCAATTCTGTAACCGAAATTTCCTTCACAGCTATTTAACTAATCTGATATATAGTCGATGAAGAGTTAAGGAAAAGCATGATTCCCAATCCGAGCTATGTGAGCAACTTTATCCAGCAAAAATATCTTATATCCTTGTAGATATAATTTTAAGCAACTAAACTTAAACAAGTACACATATACAAATATAAGATTTTATTAAATATATGATAGGGTATAATTTATATCTAAAATATTATTTCAAAAGAATAAAACAATCCTTTGATTTTTTCTTTGAATTTGATATATGATAACTTGATTTATTTGTGATATGAAGCTAAAATTTGTGCTTTGCAAGAACTCGAATTTAGGTGTATATTGTGAAGCGAAATTTGATGATTTCATACTTTGAAGAGTAAATTTGATTTGTCTTCAAAGTATTGTTAAAAACCTCTTATGAAATGTTTTAGGCTTAATCCAACATAGCTTTATTTTTTGTAGACTTCAAGCGTAGATAAAAAAAAGCTTGAGAGCTTTTGAGAGAGTTTCCTTACTTGAAGAACTTGTCTTGAAGAAAATTTGTATCTCCTGCGAACTCCTTTTATATTTTTTTCTTTAAGTTGAGACCCTTTATTTATTGAGATTAGTAAAGACTCTTAGGTCTTTTTCCAAGGCTACATGATATAATTTTATTGGTGGATCTTTATTGATGAAATCTTGTATTTATAACAAAATATTTTAAATATCTCATTTCAAGTGTCAATTTTTCATTGATAAAGAAATATATAAAAATTCATTTATTTTTATGAATAAAACTTATTAATACAAGAGATGTGATTTTGATGAAAATATCTCATCTCCCAAGAAAACGAGATTAGTAAGCCTCCCTTTAAAGCTTTGCTTTACACATGTCTTTTACAGAAAAAGGGAAAAAGGGGAAATGCTTTGAGATGTGCTTTAACCTCCTCCATATTTCATCTTAGCCTAGAAGGATAAACAAGAATATTATTGCTTCAGAAACATAGCGATTGCAAGCATCGCCTTTCGGTGAACTTTTGATGACATGAAACTTCCACAAATTGGGTCCTATCCGAGAGAGTCTTCTTTTTCTGCTCTGTTATCGCATATATACAACTGAAATCTTTAAGTCCTCTTCAGGGTACCCCTAAAAGAAAATGGTCTATCATGGAAAGTCCTGAGGAATCTGAGGCATGGAATATGAGATTTATATCGTCCCAAGATCGTCTCACAAGGATTGGAATGGAAGGCTTTGCTCTGATTGAGAATAGTTATGGCTGGCCCGGAAGGTCTGGAAGACACCCCTCAACTCAGGTACAGCAAAATCATCATCATCATCATCATCATCATCATCAATACCAAGATCAGCAAACATTGGTTTATCAGGGAACTCAAATTACCACGGTGAGGATGCCTGTGATCATTAGCAATGAGGTAGTTCAATACTATGGTAACATGGTGAAGAAGCCTGTTATTCCTAGCAATGAGGCAGCTCAATATCAAGGGGGTGTGGTGAAAGAGCCTGTTATCACTAGCGATGGGGCAGCTCAATAGGATGGTAGAAAGAAACGGTTTCGTTTAGATTATTAGGTTTCATGAATTTACTGAACATACTTAATGTCATGTATGAGTAATCTGAGTCACTTGGTTCTTAAATCTTCTGCTTTCTTACTCATAGATAAAGCAACTTGGTCTGCTAAAGAACCTTGTAAATTTTATCTTTAGAGCTCCTGTTGTCACGCAGTTGTCTTATGTCAGCTTTACTGTAACTCTTTATGTCTCTCTCTCTCTATTTCTGGGTGTGGGTTGTGATGAACTGTCTTACTTCTGTAAGCCAAATGATTCTCAAGGCACACCTTGGAAAACAGCAGCTAAGGAAAAGCGAAATGAAAGCTAAAGCTAGGAATTAAAGAACAAAACAACATAGAATATGAAGGAAAAAATGAATTAAAAAACAAAACAACAGAAAAAAATAAAAAAATGACAACAGAAAGAAAGTAGCCAAAAACAATTGGAAGAAAATTAGTATGGTAGGAGTTTATGTTAAAAGAAAGATAGGTGTTGTATAATATCAAAAATAGCAATGTAAAGTCAAAAACTCAATAACAAGAAGATTGAGAGAAATGTATACTTTTATTAAGTGTTTCTCTCTAAACTATTTTAGTTATTTTCTTTGCTTTTATTCTTCTTAATAATGCTGAATTACAAGCCTTTTATAGGTATAAAGTCGTAGATAATCAAAGAATTAAACTAATAAAAGGAAATTCTAATTTGAACAGAAATTGTATTATGCTTACTAAACCAGTCGACTAGTTCCCAACTAGTGGATCGGTTCCTCTGTTCTTAATAAAAACAAGAAATCGAGTTCAATTTTCAAAACCCCTTCTTAAACTCCCTGCAAATCTCTTATTTTGGTAAAAACATCATATTCAACTAGTTTTGTGAGAATATTTGCAACTTGCTCTTGTGTCTTTACATACTTGGCTTCAACTTCTTTGTTTGTAATGCAATCTCCTAGGTAATGAAATCTTGTGTCAATGTGCTTACTTCTGCCATGAAAAACTTGAGTTTTAGCTAAGGCAATGGCTAATGAGTTGTTAACATAAGTCTATGTAGACTTCTCTTATGGGATCTGTAATACTTTCAATAATCTTATTAGCCATATGAAATGACAAACACATGATGTAGTAGTTATATATTCAGCTTCACATGTTGATAAAGTGACTATAGATTGCTTTTTTAAACACCATGTGAATGTTGTGTCTTCCATGTAAAAAACAAAACAATAGTGCTTTTTTTATCATCCATATCTCTAGCTCAATCACTATCATTATAACCCACAAGATCAAAGCTATTAGAATATCCATAAAACAAGCTAAAATCAACAGTACCTTTAATATACCGAAGAACTCACTTCAAAGCTTTAAAGTGTGTCATAGTTGGTGTATCCATAAACCTACTTCCAAGTCCTACTCCAAAAAGAATATATGAACGAGTGCATGTCAATTATCTCAAACTCCCAACTAGGCTTTTGAATGTTGTAGAGTTTATATTCTCCTCTTCATCATTCTATGTCATCTTCACTCCACACTCAACTAGAGTATTTTTTTTTCACACAATCCTTCTTCTTGAACTTCTTGAGAATCTCCTTTATAAATTTCTCTTGGCTTATAAAGATTCCATCGTCTCCTTGTTTGATCTCAATCCCTAAGTAATATGTCATAAGACCAATGTCTATCATTTCAAACTCATTGATCATTGTTTACTTGAAGTCTTTAAACATCTTTAAATTATTTCCTATAAAGATTAAGTCATCCATATACAAACATATAATAAGAGTATCACTACTCTCTTTGATCTTTACATAAATAGCATATTCATAGGGACATTTAACAAATCCATTCTTTAAGAAAAAGCCATCAATGTGACTATAGCAAGCCCTTAGGGTTTGCTTCAATCCATATAAGACTTTGTTCAACTTTAGTACCTTGTCTTTATGTCCCTTCACTTCATAACTCATAGGTTGCTTAATGTAGACCTCCTTCATAATAAAACCATTAAGAAAGGCTAATTTTCCATCCATTTGATAGATTCTCCATCTATGTTGGGTACCTTTAGCAATGATTAATCGAATGGTTTCCAATCTAGCAACAAGTGCAAAAACCTAATCATAGTCAATCTCATACTTTTAGCTTTCACCTTTTTCCACTAACCTTTCTTTGTATCTCTCCATTTCTCCTTTGGCATTCTTCTTTTCTTTACTGATCCACTTGACACCTATTAGCTTTTTTCCATTTGGTCTAGGAATCAATTTCTATGTGCCATTCTTTTCAATTGATGCAAACTTCTCATCCATAGCAATTCTCTATTTTGCATCCTTTATTACTTCTTCAAACACTATAGGATCACATGTAGCAAGGTGAAAATATAATGTTACTTTATCATCAATAGGAGTAGTTACCTCATATAGCTCATCTAGGCTCCCCATTCTTTTTGGTAGACTTGATTGGTTGCCACTACTTGAACTTCCATTAGAAAAAAAGAAAAAAGAAAAAAAGATCAAGGTAAAGATGACACCATTGGTGACTGTGGAGGTGTAGTTTGTTCTTGATGATCTTCATATCTCTCCTTCCCTTTATCAAGAACCGGTAGAAAATAATATTTCTGACCATCATCTATCTTCCAATCTCATGCTCCTTCTTCATCGAACTTATCGTATCTACTAATCATCATATTTCCTTCAATGGGGTTGTAAAAGCTTATATCTTTTGGACAATTGGTCAAAGCCCATAAACATGCCAAAGTCTCATATGTCAAAGCTAAGTCTCATCATTCACGCATACTTGTAAGCATTTAGGCGAATCCGTCTATATGGTTAGCAAAAACATTAAATTATTTGTCATGATTACTTTTGCGATCATAGCTCCATGGGTATCAAGTAATGTAAAAGTACAATCTTTCATCTTAGTCTTATAGCCTTTCTTCAAAAATTGTTAAAAACTCAATATATTGCCTTTTACATTAAAAATATAATAGAAATCACTAATAAATAGTTGACTTCATCTGTTTCTTTCTCCTCTTCCTCTACCTTGACCATGCCCTCAACCTCTTTAGGTATATCCAGAACCATCTTGCTTCTTTTTTTAATAGTGTTTTGAAAAGAGTGCTTGTGCATTCATGTCTTCTTGAATGTCATTGACTCTTTCTTTAAGGGCTTGTAGTTTTCCTATAAGTTCTTGAACAATTAAAAAGTCCATATTTTATGATTTTTTTATCCCGACCACCATATCAGAGAATTATTTTTGCAGTGAGCATAAAATCTTTTCTAATACATGTATTTCCTACATCTTCTCCACATATCTCTTCATTTGATTGTTTATAGCCAATACTCCAACAAAGTAATTTGAAATACTCTCTCATTCAAGTATATATAACTTTCAAAATCACCTCGTAAATTTTATAGGAGTACCTTTCTAGCATTATTAGCTCCTTAGTTTGATTGTTGTAAAATTTATCATGCTTGTTTTACAGTAGTTATATTACCACTATCTTAGAAGTGGCATCATCCAGAAATTGTTAAATAAGTGTGAGTACTTATTGATCCTTTCTTCGTGCTTTTTGTATAACATCCTTGTAGGCTAAAGTCAATGTTACTCCTTTTATAGGCTCTTCAAAGTCTTTTTCAATCGTTTCCAACACATCTCGAGAACTTAACCAAGCTTTCACATGGATACACCAAATTTCACAATTGTTCTTTGTCAAATGAGAATATTGAAGTGGGAAGTTTGTATTGGCCATGTCAAACAATAAAAAACAAACTTTAATATCAATTGTTGAAAAACAATTAACGTGGTAGGAGTTTATGGAAGGCAAAACAATAAACAAAACTAAAGAATAAGAAGAAGATTTGAGAGGAAGGCAATCTTATTAAGTGTTTTTATCTTCTGTATTTGTAACATCCTCATATCCGGGATAAAAAATAAAATCTCATGTCAATCAAAAATAGAGTAATTAAATTTACACACACACACACATGGTGTTCATATTAAAGTCTACTGAAATTTCGATGAAGTCTCCCCCCTATACCGAAGGTCTCAAGTTATCAATATTTAACCTGTTTACACTTCTAATAACCCACATCTCCTAACTCAATCATAACTCAATCATCCTGGGTCTCAATCCCATAAATATCATCATAAATATCAACCACAATATTTATGATGTACATTATATAACAAATATCATTATGGATGGATAAAAGATATAAATACACATACATGGAACATGGTTATATGAACTATAGAGTTAAGTTCATCAAATCAAGTTTAAACATTAATTATATAAATTAAGTTATACAAATGTTTCCATGTTTACAAAATGTAAGGTTATCCAACCTAAACTACATAACAAAATGTGAATAAAAGTTAACATCTACTCCTGTCATGTATGCGATGGTCCTAAAACAAAATATATATTATTAAAATATGAATATCACAATAAGTACAGTAGCATAAATTTCCAATAATTATTTTTAAGAATAGATATGTATTCTTATTCTATTCCTTTTCCCTATTCATTTTTGTTATTCTTATTCTATTCCTTTTCCCTATTCATTTTTGTTATTCTTATTCTATTCCTTTTCCCTATTCATTTCCATTAGAACTCCTTCTCATTCATCTACTAAAAATTGTTTTATCTCTCATTTCTAACTTCCAATCAAGATTCCATAAAATCAATCGTAACTATCTCACCCCACATTACTAATACCCTTTTCATCAGTATCATCATCATCCTATTAGCATTAACATATGGAGATCCCCTTACCTGGGATCCTAAAATATACTAAATGTATGCTAGTAAAAAATTATGGTGATCCCCTTACACCGGGATCCTAACATACATTAAATGTATACTAGTCAAAACAAGGTGATATCCTACCCGGGATCCTAACTACACTAAATGTATGCTAGTCAAAAACACGGTGATCCCCTTACTTGGAATCCTAACATACACTAAATATATGCTAGTTAAAACACATATCACACTTCTTATATTTTCTTTGTCAGTGGTACTCCCATCACTTGGCAATACACACAAAGGTAGTTCACCTTGAACACACATACATTCATGATATTATCTGAAATAATAACATCATTACACCAACTTCCATCCTTTCACATAATATCCAACGTTTGTAAGTTCAAATCTCATATTATTAACATATTAAATTCTTGAATTTAACTAAAAAGCTCAAGTGAGGATCACATCCCTGCACTAGAAGCTTTACTCGTGCTCCCTTGCTATTGCTACTACACCATGCCTGTGGTCCCTCTTGAAATCATAAGCTTATCTTATAAATTTTTCTCATTCAATGATATGTTTTATAATAATCATATCAACAGCTAATAGGTCTTTCTTTCAATAATTATTTTCTTTATATTTTATGTTTTTCTCATTACACCTGTTAGTATTGTCATCTTTATCCAACCATAGTTATCATTCCTTTCTTTATAATTGAACTATTACTGTTTAAATCTCGAAGTATTGTTGTTTAGACCTTGAATTATTACTATCCAACCGTTACTGTTTTGAACTGTTATTGTATTAAATCGTTATTGTCTTGAACTTTTACTATTATTCTATTGAACCGTTATTGTCTCAAACTTTTACTATCTTGAACTGTTATTATATTGAACCGTTATTGTCTAGACATTGGACTGTTACTGTCTTGGATTGTTACTGTCTTGAATTGTTACTGTCTGCAGAGGTCGCATTCCTACCTCTTCTTATATTTTTTTGATATGTTTAAAATATAGGCCAAATTCTCATGGCTTTAATAAATTGTTATTAAATCCCAAAATACATGCAAATACATATTTTTATATATTTTTAAGAGACTTAGCCATATGCAAATTAAAATAAAATATTATTTGTATTTTTTTGAAGTGAGAAAATTTCTAGAGAAGGTTTTTGGAATTTCTTGAAATTTCAACGAAAAATAGGCATTTTAATATCGAGTCAGTATCTTAAAGTATAAATTCATAGTCCTAATATGAATTATAAAATTAAGAAAATATATGAGAGACCCACAAATAGATTCAAAATGATCCATGGATTATTTTTGGAATTTTCTGAAGTTTTTTTTTAATGGCTTGTTTTGCTGAATTTTAAGATAAAAACAAGTTTAAAACTAAAAGAAAGATATAAGGGTGTGTCTGCCAAACACACCCTTAATCTAAGGACTGGGTTGGTTGGGCCTATCAAAGGCCCAACAAAACCCCTTTTTAGGGGCTGTGCTGAAGGTCCAGCCGAAAGCCATCTGCCAGGTTACTTGGTTGAACCCATTAACAATTTGCTTGTTGCAAAACTAAATTAATCACATTTTGCATACAAGAAAAATAACAGAAACAAACAAGGAACGAAAACTCAAAGAAAGAAGAAAAAAATTACCTGGTCTAGGTCTAATCTTGTTGCTGGTGCCAGAAATGGAAAATTGTTACTAAACAGTAGGAGATGTAGGGCTGGATATAAGGCATTGCTGCTGGTGGAAGGAGAAGTTTATGCTGCTACTATTGAGTGGCGAAAATAGCTGGTACTATTAGTGTTGTTGTGAAACCCTAGAAAAATTATTATTTAAATATGCGGATGTATAACCTGCCATGTAAACATAAGACTGAAAGTGATATATAATGGAGGGGATGACCTCCATAAAATGAATTTTGCTTTAGAATTCATAAAGACAAAGAAACTGGTAACGTGTTTTGATGAATAAAATAATGAGAGAAATGACAAAATGAATATATTCCAAAATAATAAAATGACCTTAAAGGTTTAGAAGGATAATTGATATTATTTTATGTGAAGATTGAACAAGAAAATTTGGATAGTTGACGAAAAGTCATAAACTGACCAATTTTACATTAGAAAGCAGAGCTCTCAATCCAATCGTCGAATTGGGATGAAATTTTGCATGAAGTCTATTAATATGTTTTCCTACATTGGTGAAGGATATCATCCCAATGAGAGTTTGGTAAAGACTAACGATTTAAGCAGAAACAAACCGGATGGGTTCCATAAAAAAAAAAAACAAATAATATATAAATACATAAATGAGGGACATAAAGGTAATTAGTAAAACAATGGTGCCTTTAAAAACAGCAAAAGGCCACCAGATTAAAAAAAAAAAAAACAGAGAAAGAAAAACGAAAAGGGGTGATAGACAATAGAGAATTCGGTTACATAGAGGTGCAGGATTTGGATGAACCAATAATGCTTCGGTGGCCATATCTCTTGAATCCACCGTTGGATCATGTTGATTTTTGGATATATTGTTCTTCTCACACTCCTCTATAAACTGACCAGAGGGATTTGGGAGAATAATCCATTGAGCATCCATCATCATCGGAAATGTCCTGGAAAACAAAAGGAAATATACCTGCAGGGCAGTTTTGGTCGCCGGCCGATTTCTCTCTCATACACCGTTAGATCGTACCTATTTTGGGATACGTGGTGCACCTAGATGTGGCCTACATTCTGGACGGTGGAGATCGGAAACACACTCTCCGGCAAGGTTTGGTTCATGTTGAACAGTAGCTCGTCCATTTTCAGGTAAGTTCGGTTTTATTCAAATCTATGAAGATCCAACCGTTGGATTATTCTGATTTTGAGATATATTGTACAAAACACAATGATATATATTCTGACCGTTGAGTTCAAGGAAATAATCAAAGGTGGATGAGTTGTTGCTATTTGAAGCTATTGCTAGTCTTAGTAAAACATTTAGGAAGCTTGATTTAATTACATGTTTTGATGAAATTAGAATTGTGTGGGTGTAGGGTTTATGTAAGATATAATGGTAAAATGTGCTCTTGTTATTAGTGTTTTTATAGATTAATTGTGTTGTAAAATGTGTTAGGGAAGTTTTGAAATTTGGATGAAGGGACGACAATAGAGAATTCGGTTACATAGAGGTGCAGGATTTGGATGAACCAATAATGCTTCGGTGGCCATATCTCTTGAATCCACCGTTGGATAATGTTGATGTTTGGATATATTGTTCTTCTTGCACTCCTCAATAAATTGACCAGAGGGATTTGAAGGAGCATAATCCATTGAGCAGCCATCATCATCGGAAGTGTCCTGGAAAACAAAAGGAAATATACCTGCAGAGCAGTTTTGGTCGCCGGCCAATTTCTCTCTCTTCCACCATTGGATCGTGCTTATTTTTGGATATGTGGTGCACCTAGATGTGGTCTACATTCTGGACGGCGGAGATCGGAAACGCACGCTCCGGCAAGTTTTGGTTCATGTTGAACAGTAGCTCGTCCATTTTCAGGTTAGTTCGGTTTTATTCAAATCTATGAAGATCCAACCGTTGGATTATTCTGATTTTGAGATATATTGTACACAACACAATGATATATATTCTGACCGTTGAGTTCAAGGAAATAATCAAAGGTAGATGAGTTGTTTCTATTTGAATCTATTGCTAGTCTTAGTAAAACATTTAGGAAGCTTGATTTAATTACATGTTTTGATGAAATTAGAATTGTGTGGGTGTAGGGTTTATGTAAGATATAATGGTAAAATGTGCTCTTGTTATTAGTGTTGTTATAGATTAATTGTGTTGTAAAATGTGTTAGGGAAGTTTTGAAATTTGGATGAAGGGACATTGAGTTCGTTGATTTAATGGATATATGTTTTTAGGCATTAAAAAGGATTGGGTCTAGTTGTAATTGAAAGAAAACTTGAAGAAAACTTTATCCTCCATTTAATGCAAAGATTCAGCCTAGACATATAAATGAGAGGATGAGCTTAATTGTTTTAATTGCTATGGAATTTGAGTTGAATGAGGTTAGAATAGATATGAAATGAATTGGTAAAGGTTTATATGGAATAATTAAAAGGGAATCATCCCTCACCATGAATGAAGGCATTCGGCCAAAATGAAGAAGAAATAAGGAGATAAGACTTTGATTCATTTTCTATGAAAACTAGGTATGGATACATATATTTGTATAAAGAAAATTAGATAGAGTGTCAATTGGAAGAATTTTAAAAAGATTCAAATTCTCATCATAATATGGAATCCAACCAAAAATGAAAATCTTGAACTTGAGTTTATTCGACCTAATGTTATGGGGATTTTTATGGGATTGTGGTTTGTTGAATGCCAAATGAATTGTGTTATGTTTGAAATAATAGATTAATGTGAGGAAAATGTCATTTTGTGGAATTTTAACGCTATCCAAATGGATAATAAAAGAGGAGGAAAAGGTTAAATTAAGGCGTACATGGAATTATGATGAAAATATGTTGTTAAATTTACTTAAGATGAAGTAAAGTGGACTTATGAAAAAGAATTGGAAAACTCATCATGAAAATAAATAAATAAAAAATAAGGTCATTCGGCCAAGAGTTGGTTTGATAAGGAAAATGAATTAGTTTCAATGGTATGAATAAATGCAAGGATGTGATGTTACTAAGTCTGTACATGAGGGATTGAGTAGACAAAAATAAAATAAAATAAATTAAGATTGTTAGGTCATGTTTAAAGATACTCAGTCTAGAAAAACAAGTCATGAAAAGAAAGGAAATAAATAAATAAATATGCGAATGCATGTGTCATGCGATTCTAAATTTAAATGAATTTTAGAATGGAATGTTCAATTATGGTGGAGCCACATTTGATATGTATCTTTAATGATACATGAGAGATTACAAAATATGTTCAGTAGCATGGGACTTTTGCGCAAGTTCAAGCATTAGGTAGGTGACTTACTCCTTCCTTTTTCATACGTTGGATAATGAAATACTTTAACATGAATATTACCATATTGTGTTATAACCGATATTAGTTTGTTGAACGCTTAAATGTTGGCAAATGGTTGATTAGCTTCGGCTAATGGCATCCGAATGGATGACCGGGAAGAAGGACTGATTAGCTTCGGCTAATGGCATCCGGATGGATGGCCGGAACAAACGAATGATTAGCTTCGGCTAATGGCATCCGAATGGATGACCGGGATGAAGGATTGATTAGCTTCGGCTAATGGCATCCGAATGGATGGCCGGGACAAAGAATGATTAGCTTCGGCTAATGGCATCCGAAGTGGATGACCGGGGTGAGTGAACGGTTAACCTCAGCAAATTATGCCTTAAGAGGATAGTCGGGTTTAAGATTATGGTTGATTGTAAAACAATTAGTGCATCTATATGTACTACAAATTGTTTATACCAAGCACATGAAGAAATTATAAACATGGCTAACAAAAGAAGTTAGCCGGATGTTGGGAAATTCATATGAAATTACCGGATTGACTTTGGCAACCAAGATGGTTAGCCAAATTTATTTGGTAATTAAGAGAATTATCGGGTTTATTGGTTAACAAGGAAGTTAACTGGATATGGGGTAATTCGTATGGAATTACCGGATTAATTGGCTAACAAAAGAGGTTAGCCGGATATTGGGTAATTCATATGGAATTACCAGATTGACTTTGGCAACCAAGATGGGTTAGCCAAATTTATTTGGTAATTAAGAGAATTATCGGGTTTATTGGTTAACAAGGAAGTTAACTGGATATGGGGTAATTCGTATGGAATTACAGGATTGAATGACTAACAAAAGAAGTTAACTGGAGGCTGGGTAATTCGTATGGAATTACCAGATGAACTGGTAATCTAGGAAGGTTAACAAAAAATGTGGGTAATTATATGAACTTACCAGAATTATTGGCAATCGAGATGAGTAAGGTTTTGAAAACAATATGTGAATTAATTGATTGAAGTTAGAAATAGTAAATTCTAAATGTTATGAGCAAAATAATTAATATAGGACTAAGATATTGAGTAAATTACATAATCACAATTACTTGGAGATTAGAAGGGAATTGATAGATAATTGGTCACCATAATGATGGTGGCTAAGGGTATAAATTGATACTTGGCACTATGATGAGAGTGACCAAGGTTATGTGAAGGATGCTTAGTGACTGTAGTGTCGATAACTAAGATTGTATGCAAATAATACTTGGCAACCGTGGTTACAATGCATATGATGTTAATAAGAAAAATAAAAGGGGTTCGGTACGAATGGAAGAATCAAATGACATTGATTAGCTATCCAGGTTTGGATTGCTAATGGTATCAATGAGGTTTCATCGGTGCCGGTATTTCTTAAATTGATTAGTCTAGCCCAATATTGGAAGACAAATGATGCTAATGAGATTTATTAGTTTCGGCGATTACCTTCTAGCAACAGATTCAGAAAAGGGAAATATTGATTAGCTATTCCAAAAGAATGAGATAAGCTAATGATATTAAGAAAGGAATATTTTGTTATCAAGTGAAAATTGATTTATAAGAAGATGGTGTTCGCAAACGGTTGAGTTGTGTTGAGATTTCCAAGATGGAATTATTCTTGGCAAATGAAATAGGATATTAGATGAATATTGGTAATAGATGGAAAAAATATGTTGTAAAAGAGGTTTATGATGAATTGTATATATCAAAAGAAATTCCATAGAGATTATTATCTGCCATTGTTATTACTTGTTACTATCTTTTATATTTATGTGTACATGCAAGGTTGTCAAAATAGTGTTTTGACTCGTAAAATCGTACGATTTTACGAGTCAAAACATGCATTACGGGTTGAATCGGTTGAAAAAATCGAAAATGGGTAAAATCGGGTTGAAATCGCAAAAATCGGATGAAATCGCGCAAAATCGCGATATCAGGACCGATTGTGTGATTTCAACAAAATGAGGCACTGAAAGCCCCCCCATGTCCACCTGTCAGACGCTTATTGGAATTTGTTTTTCTCATTCACGTGACTGTCTTGAGTCTTCGCCTCTTCGGTCTTCAGATTAACAAATCAAAACGCACAAAGCCACAAATACAGAACAATTAAGCTTTCTTTTGTCCTCGCAGTTACAACTTGTTTTCTACTAATGGCTTCTAATTGAGAGCATGATCTACTGGGACCCTAAGCCCAAATCGTGATTTTAAGCAATTATGCAGAACCATGTTTGAGGATCTCTTCTTCAAGTCATCAAACCAAGCAGCAACAACAGGTACATATTCTCAAGCTTCTTTCTTCGCTTTTCCTTTTACTTCTCCAGGTTCACTACTTTATACCCCAGTTTTCTGGCTTGATCTTCATTTTAGCTTTAATCTTATTCAGATTTCAACATGTTCAATAAAATGCCTCAACCAAACTTTACCCCATTTTCTGTTTATTTTCAGCACTTGAGAGAAGTTTTTGTACTCTTTATATTCTTGGAGAATCACTAATATCGAATGTTGCTTAACCTCTGTGCAATTTGTTTGTGGGGAAACTCTCTATCAATTGTTGAAGCACCAACAGTAAGAATCCATGGAACAATATTAACAGCAATGTATGGACCTGGACCTGGTCCTGCATTCCCAGCAGAGCAAGACACGACAATTCCATGTTGTGATGCACTGAAAGCCCCAATCGCAATCGAATCATGATCATATTGAGGAGCATGACCAGTAGCACCAACAGATAAAGAAATCACATGGACTCCATCATAGATAGCCTGATCCATCGCAGCAAGAATATCAGAGTCATAACAACCTGAACTCCAACAAATCTTGTAAGCAGCAATTCTGGCTTTTGAGGCCATACCACGAGCTTCTCCTGTTGCATACTGGAAAAGGCTCGCGTTATGAGCTAAAGATCCAGCTGCAGTTGTTGCTGTGTGCGTGCCATGACCTTCAGTATCTCTTGGAGATGCAGATTCTTTTGATTCATCAATAAGCCTCCCTTTATGAGTTATATAGCCTTTATGAAAAGCTCTGGCGCCAATAAGTTTCTTGTTGCAAGAAGAGGCTGGAAAGTCAGGTCCTGTCTCACAGATCCCTTTCCAATTAATTTTGTCAATTGTTATGTATAACAAAATGGTAATTATAATCATAAAATGTTTGGATTGATTGCAGGGTTGATTTGAGTTGATTCTTGAATTGTTGAACACTTGAACAATTTGGTGTTGGTACTAGTAGTAGCCAATTTGGTGTTGATTCTTGAATTCATGAATTTTTATTTGAAACATGAATTTTTTTTAATGTATTTCAAAATTCCTTACGATTTTACGATCCGTTTTTACGATCCGATTTTGTAAAGGGCTTTCCGTTTCGTTCTAAAATCTCGATTTTAACAACCTTGTGTACATGTTAATTTCTATTTTCAGGTCCATCAGGGTCGCGTCAAGAATAATACTAGTTTTAATATCTTTTGCTTTTGACCATGTAAATTATTTGTAAATTAAAAGACTGGTCTCCTAAAAAAAAAAAAACTTGAGATGTAATATTAATCCGTAAATTTGAATGTATGTCCTTACTCTAATGGTTGAAGCTCTTAGTACCTATTTGACCAGGCATGTTTCTAGATGGAATTGAATCTTTCATTTGAACTACATTGTATGATGTTATTGAATAAGATGTCTTGTGTTGTTGATAATGAGTTGGGTTGAGACCCAGGATGATTGAGTCGTGATTTTGAGTTATGAGATGTGAGTTATTAGAAGTGTAAACAGGGTTTATGTCGATAACTTGGGACCTGCTAGTATAGAGGAGACTTTGCTGAAATTTTGGTGGAACCTGTATATATATATATATATATATATATATATATATATATAAAAATTACCTAAAATTTTTTTTTCCAATGTATCGCGAAATTGGATGTGGAAAATCGGGGTTGTTATAGTTGTTGGGGTGGCTCACTATGGTTGTGTTGCTACTGTTGAGTGGTGGAAACAGCTGGTACCACTGGTTGTTGGGGGGCTCATGGTGATTCCAGGTGCTGTTTCAAAGCTGGCAAAGATAGAAACTAGTTGTCGCTGCTGGTTAGGGAGAGAGAAGGATTGTAGGGAGGGAGTTGCTGCTAGAGGAAGGACACTCTTCTTTGAGGGAGGAGCCAAAAAAAACTCTTTGGCAAACATTATATCCACCAGTAGATTTTTGATCATCAACACTCCCCGCCCAATCAGCAACAATAAACCCATAAGTGATAAAGAGGAGCCACAAGTAATTAAGGTGGATGCTATAAGATGATGTACCTTTCAAGTAGTGTAACATACATTTAACGGCAGCCCAATGACTCTCAGTAGGAGCATGCATAAACTAACAGACCTTATTGACAACATGGAAGATGTGTGATCTAGTAAACGTGAGATACTGAAGAGCACCAACAATTTGTTGAAAGCGAGTGGGATCCAAGAATAAAATAGTAGACGACAGATCAAGCTTGGAAATAAAGGTTGGTGTATTGACAGGTTTACATGATGACATACGAGCACGATAGAGAATATAAAGAACATACTTATGTTGATTCAGCATGAGTCCCACACTAGTAAGAGTGACCTCAACTCCCAAAATATCATGAGCATTACCCAAGTCGCGGAGCTTAAATTCTGAACTCAGTATGGTAATAAGGCGATGAATTAAGGTAGAGTTGTTACTAGTAAGTAGGATGTTATCGGCATAGACAAGCATGTAGCAAATATCATGATTCCTCGCCAAAATAAAGAGAGAGGTATCAACCTTGGAAGCTCGAAAACCAATACTCTGAAGGATGTACTCAGACGGGTGTACTAAGCCCAAGGGGCTTGTTTTAGACCATACAGAGACTTGTGAAGAAGAGAAACATGATTTGGCATAGCAGAGTCTACAAAACCTGTGGGTTATGCCATGTAACAACCTCTCAAAGTGAACCATTGAGGAAGGCATTGTGGATATTAAGTTGTTGAATCTGCCATCCTTTGGTTAGTTTAACAACAGGACTAAAGGTTTCTGAGTAATCAATGCCTTTTTGTTGAGTGAACCCACGCGCAACTAAGCGAGCCTTATAGCGGTTAATAACACCATCAACTTGGCGCTTTATTTTATACACCCATCGGCAACTAACTACATTCATGAAGGGATTAAAAGGTACCAAGGACCAAGTACCATTGGCATGTGATGGCATGTGAAGATGCAATTTCATACTTCATGGCAGTTTGCGAGCACATAAAACGGTCAGCCTCCTTAAAAGTAAGAGGTTTGAGAGTAGAGGGAGACATTACTGGTGAAGATGGAGGCAGTGAGGAAGAAGCAGCGACTGAAGTGATGTTGGCAATCCTGTTATGTCTAGGACGAAACACCATGGGGTGTTGTCGTTGTCCTGGAGGAGCAGGGCTTTGAACAGGGGATAATTGCCGCGGAAGAGTATAACTTGACAGATTAACACAGAGGTCCAAACCTGGTGAAGACACAACAAATTATTTGGATGGAGAGGAAGAGCTGGATGACTATGCTGGAGAGACAACAACTGGGAGACGTGAACATAAAAGCCAACGTTACCCTGTACCTGCAAAATGATCAACAAATATGGAGGCAGATGGTGATAAAGGGACAACGGGGTTAGAGGAAGTGGGTGGTGGGGTTGATGGTGTAATGGATGGAAAGATGGTGAGAGAGGGAAGGTGTGTGACAGTGGTAAGCAGATGGGTATGGCTAGTAGGTGAAGGGAGATGGGTAGACTCGAGAAATGGAAACACGTGTTCATTAAATCGAACATGACATGAGATATAGAGAAGCTTAGATGATAAGTCAAGACAACGATACCCTAGATGAGATGAACTATAGCCTAAGAACACACATAGAGTATAGCGACAGTCTAACTTATGAGCATTATAAGGTTGAAGGAAGGGAAAACAGAGACATTTGAAAGTACATAAAAAATCATAATTAGGTGGTTGACGACACAGACATTCAAAAGGAGATTTGTTGCGCAAAATCGGTGTGGGCATACAATTAATGAGGTAAATAGAGGTTTCAAAAGCCTAAGTCCAAAATTTTAAAGGTGTCTTACACTGATTAAGAAGGGTAAGACCAATTTCAACAATGTGACGATGACGACACTTAACAATACCATTATGTTCATGCATATGTGAGCATATAAGGCGATGATGAACACCAATGGTTTTGAATAATGAATTTAATTTACAATATTTACCACCCCTGTTAGTTTAAACATATTTAATTTTTTGAGAGAATTGTCATTCGACAAAGACTTGAAATTGATGAAACACATTGAAGACATCAGATTTGAGGACAAGAGGATAAAACCATATAAATTTCGTATGCACATCCACAAAAATAACAAAATAACGAAAATCATCCGAAGATAACATAAGAGTAGAGCCCCACACATCACTAAAAACAAGTTCAAGAAAAGTAAATGTTTGATGACCTATAAGGCTTAAAGACAAACAAGATGATTTTTCTAATGGACAAGATTGACATTGAAAATTTAAAGGAAGAGAAGTACAAATAACCTTTTTATTAGACGCTAAGAGATTCAGAACATGAGAGCTAGGATGACCGAGGCGACGATGCCAAACATTGGTAAAGGTGGACAAAAAAGCCTTGGGAAGACACGTGGTAGAGGACTCGGTAAGGATATAAAGGCCATCTTTACTCTGACCAGAAAGAAGAATTGCCTTGGTTATGAGATCCTTGAAATAGAAAAAAGAAGAGTGAAACTAAAAGAAGATACAATTTTCACGACAAAATTGTTGAGCAGATAAGAGTCTTTTCTTAATTTTTGGAACATGTAGAATATTAGACAAAGTAAAGGTTTGTTTCGGAGTATGCAAAATTTTATGAGCTGTATTAGATATAATAAGTCTCTTACCATCACCAACATACAATTGATCATTACCAAGACAAGGGTCTTTATGTGTCATACCGGCAATGTTTGGAGTAACATGTTGATTCACACATGTATCGAGGAACCAAGTGATAGAATTTACCACTGAAGCATCACTAAAGGAGAGGTTGGCTGAGGCTTGATTCTCATGATGCACAAGTTGAGAGCATTGTTGTGCAGAGTGTCTGATGTTGTTGCAAAGTTGGCATCTAATCTGCCGAGGCCACTGGTGTTGCCCTTTTTGTTTTTGTTGTTGTCGTAGCTCCTGGTGCTCTGCTAGGAGGAGCTCCCTTTATTTCCATGGTAAGGCTGGCCAAGGTACTGGTTATAATTGATGCGAGAGTTACCTCTCCATCCTCCTCTTTTTCCTTTGCCCCGATGAGAAGAGGAGCCATTGCCATTACATCCAGCGAAGGCAGTTGTGCAGCATATGTAGAGGGAGGGTGTGAGGGTGTGGGCAGCAACGGTGCAGTAGGTGGAATGGATTGAAGAGAGCTTCTGTGTAAAAATTCATATGTAGACAAGTGACTATGGAGCTTAGAATACGCAAGAGGCTCAACATTGGTTGACAGACTAGTAACCAAATCTCGAAATTCATCGCAAAGACCCCCAAAAACATAGAGATTGAAGTTAGTAAGGGAGATAGGTCTATCTGTTGTGGATAGTTCATCAAATAAGCCCTAAGTTTTTGCAGGTATAGAGTGACAGTATCATCACCTTGAGGAAGATCCTGGAGAGAGCCATGTAATTGCATAATCCTAGAGTTGGATGGAGAGGCAAGGGCATGTTTTAAGGTGCTCCAAACACTTGCCGAAGTTGGGCAGTCCACCACAAGGTGAAGAACATCAATGGAGAGGGATGAGAGCAAAGCATTGAGTATGAGTTCATCTTGTTGTTTCCATGTGAGAAACGCTTGATAAGGACAATAATTAATGTTAGCAGAGGCAGTAGTAGAGTGAGTGGACAGATCAAGTGGAAAAGGGTAGGAATGCGAGCCATTAACAAATGAGAACACCCCTTGGCCAATTAGATATGGCTTCATCTGCATACATCAAAATAGATAATTGGAATCGGTGAGTTTGGGGTTGATGACCTGATGTGTATTTGAGAGGGGAATAACAGTAGCTATCGCAGCAAAGGGAAGCATGAATGCTGTTGTAACCCAATTTTGGATTCACTACGATTTTCTTGAATGTTATTTTATTTCTATTATTATTTATAAAAATCCAAAAAAATTAAGAAAAAGTTTAAAATTCAAAAATATATTTTTCTCGAGTCAACCCCATCTTTTCCATCAAAACCAAGTCCACTGGGTCAAACCATGTCGACTAGGGTAAAAAATGAGTTTCAAGTTGTTTCGCGTCAAAATTGTCATTTCCGACCAAAACCGAGTTCACCGGGTCAATACGGGTCAAACCATGTCGACCAGTGTAAAAAATGAGTTTCGGGCTGTTTCGGGTCAAAACCGTCATTTCCGACCAAAACCGAGTTCACCGGGTCAATACAGGTCCAACCATGTCGACCAGGGTAAAAAATGAGTTTCGGGTCGAAAACGTCATTTTCGACCAAAACCGAGTTCACCGGGTCAATACGGGTCAAACCATGTCGACCAAGGTAAAAAATGAGTTTTCATGACATTTCGGGTCAAAACCGTCATTTTTTATAAAAACCGATTTCACCGGGTCCATACGGGTCAAACCATGTCGACCAGGGTAAAAAAAAACTTCATAAAAAAAACCGATTTCACTAGGTCAAACCATGTCGACCTGGGTAAAAAATGAGTTTTCATGACGTTTTCGATCAAAACCGTCATTTTTGGTCAAAACCATCATTGTTTATCAAAACTGAGTCCACCAGGTCAATACGGGTCAAACCATGTCGACCAAGGTAAAAAATGAGTTTTCATGACGTTTCGAGTCGAAACCGTCATTTTTAGGTCAAACCATCATTTTTGGGTCAAAACCCGGTTCACCGGTTTAATACCCATCAAATGTTTTTTTGTGTTAGCGGTTGAAACAGGCTTTTTCTAATACTGATTTAGTTTTTTAGTTTTTTTGTGGAAATTTGATTTAATAGGATACAATAGAGCTTACCACACTAGATTAAAACTCAAACACATCTCGGCCCTTGAAATAATCGGCCCTTTGATCCCGTTGCGCCATGTCACCCGATCTAACCCTTGCTCATCCGGACCGTCTGATCAACCTGCAGATCAAGCCAATCACAACCGCATGATCTTTTCATCGGAGATTCAACGGCTCACTGACTTCAGTTGCACCGGTGTACCGTGCTAGCGTTCACACCGTAGTAAAACCCAGAGCCTCTCTCTCTTCTCTCGCTGATGACTTTCTCTCTCCTCCGATCTCCCATCTCCGGCCGTCTCAAGCCTCCAAACCACCACAGAAAGGTCGTCAACCTCCTACAAAGCAAAACCCCGGCCTTTTTCAGCGTTTTCGCCGCCTCATCTGGCCGGAAAAAGGCCGGATCGTCGCCGGCCACCGAAGCTTCAAGTCGTCGATTCTGCCTCATCAGCCATCAACGACCGTCAAGACCACCACCATCATAATCCTCGACCTCAGATCTATCAAGATCGACCATCGGTTGGCCAGAAATCTCGCAGGAAAATTTCGCAGCCGCCAACAATAACCACGCGTGAGCCACACGCGTCGCCAGTGGCATTTTTGTAATTTTTTGAGAAATCCGAGGGTATTTCAGTCTTTTACCTATACAGTGGCACTCAGGTAATTTTTTGAGATTTCTAACATTTTTTTTATTTTGTATATAAATTTTCTTGCATGTAAAAAAAATAATAAAAGAAAAAATAAATTAAAAAACGACGTGGGTCCAACACCTATCCTATCATGTTATCGTTCGTGGGTCCAAAGCCCAATTATCAAATATGGTTATAACCATTTCCCAACGATATCACAATAATTTTTGTTTTTATAAACGAATATTGTTTGTCAACACCTCTCTTTTTACAGAAAAGGACCGATGTCAAAAGTTTAAATACCAAATATGGATTATGTCCATAATTTCGTTTTGGTAACTCAGACGTAATTCTCCTTTTATAGGGTTAAACGTCAATATTTTAGACGAGTTTCCTATTTTTAGGAACTGATGTCATTAATATTTTTTTTGACGCGTCTCTTTTTACAGAAAAGGATCGATGTCAAGGGTATTTAAATACCAAATATGGATCATGTCCATAATGTTTTTTTTAACTCAGACGTAATTCTCCTTCTTTAGGGTTAAACGTCGATATTTTAGACAAATCTCCTATTTTTAGGGACTGATGTCAGTTTTAATGTGTCTTCTATTTTTAGGGACCGACGTTAACTATTAAAAATGAAACAAAATTGCAAATAAGCTCAAAATATAATAGCATTTGAAACAAATATAAAAGCACACAAGTAAGAGTAACCTTTCTCTTGAAAGGATGTTTTAAGGGTGGTGTCTACCTTCCCTTAATCATAACTAACCCAGTACCCGAATCTCTAGGACTAGTGTTTAATTTGGGATTTCTAGTTCCCTCATATTACTAGATGGCGACTCCAATAAAATCTTCATTTCCCCCAACAAAAAAAAAATCTTTTTTGTTAAATAAACAAAAAAAAAAAAATGGAGTCGTCGCCCGACGTCGTGTATCGACAGAATGGCGACTCCGCTAGGGATAGGGTTGAACCAACTGCTTGTGTGTGCTTTTCATTTGTTTTTTATTGCTATTAATTTTTTTTTAGCATTTATTTTATTTGCGCTATTTATTTTATGCAATATCAATTGTAAATCATTTCAATTTTTTAGATTGCACATACATGTTATTTATTTGTGTATTCACACACTTCACGGTGAACCCATAAAAGCTTTAGACCCGAGCTCGTCCTTTTACGATTAGAAAAGAAAGATTCAGGTGGCAAGTGTGACTTATGTCCACTGATGCTCATTTGGACTTTCGCTTGGATTGTAACTCACCCTATGCAACGGGTATTGTGGAATTTTCTTTCTATACTCATGTTCTATAAGGTTAAGAGGCCGACTATCCCATGGGTAATTCGGGCAATCTAAGAACCAAAGAAATATCTTTAGGGATAGACTAAACTGAGCCAAATCTTATGAGCTAGATCCTATCAACTAGGATATACCTTTTAGGACACAAACAAATGTCAATGCATTAACATACATGTTCGTATACATTTCATATTCTCATTAAATCTCCATCGATCCTTATAGGAACTGTGAGATGGAAAAGCCCATTACTATTGAGGAATTTTTCACCAGATTAGAATTGAACCAACATGATTAAGGGGATTGTTTGCCATCAGAATATGGCATCAAATTTCTCCCCTAAATCGGTTCAAGTTCCTATAGGTTTGGAGTCCTCAGTGAGAACTTTCTTAAGAGAATCTAATCTGGTTTGTTTCTCGTCATAAGTTAAAGGAAAACTTGAAACAAATAACAAGCATGTATAAACCATATGGCATTTTGCATCCATTTCTGCATTTCATTTAGTTTACTTGCATTCATTCAGGTTGAAATATAGGTCCCCCAAAAGACCATAAAATTCATTACACTCGACTACGAAGGAAGATAATGGAGAACGAAGAAAAGGCCCATCTAGAGGCTCATTATCAAAAAGAGTTGGAGAACATGAAAAATGATATAGCACGACTTACAAGTCTACTCGAGCAGGCCCTAATATCCAAGTCTGGGGAAGATACCTCTACTCACCCGGCAGTTGCAACTCCATCTGTATCTATGCCAGCAGCTCCTTTTGTATTCACGTCTCAAAATTTAGGGGCAAATCCCTCTTCATTTGAACAACAGTTCACTGCCAATGTTCCACCAGCACAAGTGCCAGTTACTGTAAACCTGGCAACTAATGACCCACATAGGATGAAATTCTCTAAATATGTCGATTATGATAAATTGACCTCTCTAGAAGAAAGATTGAAGGCAGTCGAAGGGGCAGACTTATATGATCTTGTTCATGCTGTAGAAATGTGTTTAGTTCCAAATGTAGCTGTACCTAAAAAAATTAGGGTACCAGAATTTATCAAGTATACTGGAACTGAATGCCCAATCACTCATCTTAAATCTTACTGCAATAAGATGGCAGAAGTAGTGAATGATGAGAAACTTCTCATCCATTTCTTTCAAGACAGTCTTTCTGGATCAGCACTAAGCTGGCATACAAGGCTGGATAATACTAAGATCAGAAAGTGGAAAGATTTGGTAAAAGCCTTTGTGGAGCAATATAAATTCAACATGGAGGTAGCCCCAGACAGGTCAAGCTTGTTAGTCATGGAGAAGGGCAACAAAGAGACTGTAAGAGAATACGCTTTGAGATGGCGTGAAGAAGCATCTCATGTGCAACCCTCTTTGTTAGAAAAAGAAATGGTCACTCTGTTTTCTAACACTTTTAAATCTCCCTATTTTGAACACCTGGTGGGTGGTTTAGCTCAGCATTTCTATGATGTTGTAACTATCGCTGAGAGAATAGAACAAGCAATAAGAATGGGGCGAATGTCAGAGCCTATTGAGAAGAAAGGCTTTATTGGGGAAAAGAAGGATCTCGATGTGAACAACGTGGAAGGAGTGTATAAGGGTAAGAAAAAAAGTTACCATCATTATAACTTCCAAATACCTACCTAACAAGTTGCAAGTGTAAACTTCACTAAACCTTTCTCTACCAACCAACAAAACCAATCAAATGACCAACAAAGTAACCAGATTGTTAATCCTCCAAGAAGGAATTTTCAAAGAACCCAAGAACGATTGCCACCATTACCACTTCCCCTGGGAGAAATGTACTCAAAGTTGTTGAGTATTGGGCAAGTAGCCCCTGTTCCCTTAACCCCACTGCAACCTCCATACCCAAATTGGTATAAGCCAGATCTGAAATGTGAGTATCATGCTGGCGTTGCAGGGCATAACATTGAAAGCTGTAATGCATTAAAAAACAAGCTTCTGCAATTGATAAAAGCTGGATGGATAACTTTTGATGATGCACCGAATGTGAAGTCCAACCCTTTGCCCAATCATGCTGCAAGTAGTGGAGGGGTGAATGTTGTAGGAGTGGAGGGCAAGAAGGAAAGAGTTTTGAAGGTTTCCATGGAAAAGCTGTATGGTATGCTGGTACAGTCTAGATATTTATCTAAGGTTGAACCAGTGATGGATGGAAATAACTACTGTAAGTTTCATGGTAAGGTAGGACATCACATTGATGATTGTGAAGAATTTCACCAAGAAGTGAAAAGGATGCTGACTTTCGGCATGATAAGGATAGAGAGTGAAGAAGGGAGCAGTGAAGTTGGGATGATAGGCCGTCAAGAGACAAAAATGGAAGTTTGTAGACTTCAACCAATTGTGGGTGGTCCACCAAAACTAATCAAGCCTGTATGCACAAACAGTGAGAGTTGTGGCACAATGCCTTACAATTACGGGTATTCTTTCAACATTAAGAATCCTACTCCTATCTTTCACACTGAAATCGGCGGTTTAACTCGAAGTGGTCGGTGTTTTACACCAGAAGAATTAGAGAGGCAGAGGAAAGCTAAAGGAAAAGAAATAGTTGATCCTTTTAAAGGCATGGAAGTGAACAAACCCATAAGTGAAGACAAGTCTAATGAATTTCTGAAGTTGATGAAGCATAGTGAGTATAGTGTGGTGGATCAGTTGAAGAAAACTCCTGCTAGAATCTCCTTAATGTCACTTATCTTGAGTTTTGAGTTACACCGTAAAGCGCTGCAAAAGGTGTTGAATGAAGCATATGTGCCACAGGATATTACTCAAGACACGATGGAACATTTGGTGGGAAGAATTCAAGCCTCTAATTACTTGTACTTCACAGAAGATGAGCTAGACCCGTAAGGGATTGGGTATAACAAGCCTTTATATATCACCGTGAAATGTAAAGACTATTTGATCGGCAAAGTGCTTGTGGATAATGGTTCAGCGTTGAATGTGCTACTAAGGCATATGCTAGATGAGATGCCAATTGATGCTACCTATATGAGACCCAAGCACGATGACAGCTAGAGCATATGATGGTTCTCCTAGACAGGTGATCGGGACCATTGACATTGAATTGTTTATAGGGCCTCAGATGTTTTTGATAACCTTAGAAGTGATGGATATCCATCCTTCGTATAGCATGTTACTAGGAAGGCCATGGATACACGCCGCTGGGGCTATAACATCATCTCTACACCAATGTCTGAAGTACATTATCAATGGTTCTCTAGTGAAAGTTAAGGTAGAAGAAACCTTATCCATGATAAGGAATGTGCCGGTCCCTTATGTTGAAGCAGAAGATTGCAAAGATGGAAATCTCCATGCCTTTGAGATTGTGAACACTGAATGGGTACCAGAGAATATAGTGTTAAGAAGACCAATGATTTCTGATACTGCCAGAATGATAGCTATTGAAAGCATGTGAGCTTATAAAGAAAGTCTGACAACAAAGAATTCAATAAAATTCCAAACAATTGAGAGAATTCCTGACAAATATGGGAATAACAAAAGAAAACAGAAGTTCCTCATTTGGAATATTTAGTATCATTTTTGTTGTCAAGGTAGCAAAAAAAATGTCAAGACAAGATAATAGTGATCTATAGTTTATAAGCCCTTAAACAATTTTTGAGCTTATGGAATACTCTTTCTTTTATAGCCTTGAGCCATAAAATACATTACGTGCCTTTGAAGTCCTTTCTAATCAAGTAAGCAACCTGAATTAATAAACGATGTTCTCAAAATATAAGAGACTTTTCCATAAAGAGTCATGGCGTAACAAATAATTACTCATTATTATTCATGCTGTTAAAAAGAGTGTTTCTAAAGATAAAAAGACAAATTGTTTCTTTTCTCTCAAAATACCTTCAAGCAATCGCTTGCATACTTTGAAAACCAAAGCAGAAGGTCATCTCATCACTTACCTTCATCTTAGATTACTTTTACTAAGAGATTTGACATAAAGCCCCAGAATGGCCTGAACATTGTTATAAACAGACATTGAGAGTTTCAGTTTTCGAGAACAAAACAGATCTTTTGAAAAATCATTTTTGGAAAAAGGTTTTCTTTGTAAGAAAAATGAATATATGGCACACTACAAGGCACCAGAGATTCTAATGACAACAAGAGCAAAGGAGGAAATGAAATGAGGCAGTTAATTCTCCCAAGGGGTAGAGAAGCAGTTACCAGATCCTTAATGGCACAAAGAAATTTGTTTCCCTTGTGGAAAATACACATGATAAAATTATGGACTTCTTCTAGCATGTGGACTGAAATAGTATGATTTGCAGTATCCAAAAAAGGAGATTGTTGACTCTCACAATATGATCAGTTAGACTACAAGATAACTGATGCATCTTCAGTAAGAGAAATACATGAAATCCCAGGTGAAGCGGGATAACCCTCTTATATTGACCATATGAATTGGTTAAAGAATCTTCAACAATGGAAATGTTGCCTATAGAATAATGTCGGGCCAGGGAGAAGTTAATTCTCTGTGAAGTTACCAATAGAGAAAAGTGTAGTGACTATTGGGAAACTCAAACAAAGCTTATCTTAGAAAAATGAACAACATGGGTCGGCTTGAGTAGATTTGAAGGATGCGTGAATCAAAAGAGCTCACTAAAAGTCAAGATCCTCAAACAAGATGAACGAGGATCTACATTTCAAAAACATGGTAAGATGCACTGCATATCATCTAACTTCATGAGCATTGCATATTTGTTTTGCAGATATTTCACGAAGCAAAATTCCTAATGGAATCCAACTAGATTTAGATGAAATGAAGTTCTTCTAAATCGCATCAAATATGGAAATTCTACAAAAGCAAAATTCATGAATGAAGATGAGAAAGATGGATTTTTATTCATGGGAAAAGGGTTTACAAGTACAAACATTAAACACTGTGAGGACGATTAGGGATATTTTGGTTTTGATGATCCATCATTACTCGAAATTCCTCAAATTGGTTAATTATGCGCTCCATCTGTTCCTCGAACTCCAGGTGTCGTGTGTTAACATGGTCCTTCCAAAAGTCAACACGAGCGTTGAGCTCTTGGTTTCTCCTCTCCAAGTCGTTTCTGTGACGTCTTTCATCACAGAGTCTTTTCCTTTAATTCTCAATTTGATGATGGAGCTCAGGAATTTGAGTATTCAACTTAAGTCTTCTGGCATGAAGATGCTCCGCCATGTTCACCATAGACGAAGTAGCTTTAATACTGAGAGTAAGTGACTGATTCACTGCTTCAATATCGGTTCTGGCTGCCAGGATTATTTCATCACGAGGAAGGATCATGTCTCTAGCCACGGCTACAACAATATCTTCATTGTCCATCACAGTATCCTCTATTGTAACTGGACGGCCATTCACTTCAAAGGTAGTACGCCAAACTACAGGCTCTGCCGCAGGAACAAGGTTTGGATTAGCATTGGAAGAAGAGGAAGACATGGTTTTGAAAGTATTGAAAATACGAGAAGTTGATGATGTCTTTTGCCAAATACTGCATGATTTATAGGGAATTTGCTCTTGCCATCATTTTGAATAGAAGCTCAAATCTTAGCCGTACATATAAGACTTTCTTAAGAAGCTTTCATAATCTTTGAGATCGATTTGCAAATCAGATCTCAACCGTACATATAAGACTTTCTTGAGAAGCTTTCATCATCTTTGAGATCGATTTGCAAATCAGATCTCAACCGTACATACAAGACTTTCTTGAGAGCTTTCCTAATCCACTTACAAATCAAATCCCAATCGTACATACAAGACTTTCTTAAGAAGCTTTCATCATCTCTGAGATTGATTTACAAATCAGATCTCAACCATACATGTATGACTTCCAAGTGGTCTAATTGCTCCAGGTTACCTACCTGATAGTGAAGAAGAAAGCAAAGAATTTTGCTAGTGGTCTAATTATTCCAGGCGACCTGCTCGATGATAAAATGCGAAGAAACTCGCAAGTGGTCTAATTGTTCCAGGCGACCTGCCCGATAGTGAAGAAGAGAGCAAAGAATTTTGCGAGTGGTCTAATTGTTCCAGGCAACCTGCTCAATGATAAAATACGAAGAAACTCGCAAGTGGTCTAATTGTTCCAGGCGACCTGCCCGATGATAAAATGGGAGGAAACTCACAAGTGATCTAATTGTTCCAGGCGACCTGCCCGATAGTGAAATGCTTGAAAGTGATTTCAATATAGGTTTTGTGAAATACATGAAAATGATTTCGGCAATAAGCTTCAGGGGTTGATTAAACTGTCATTTTCGGTCAAAACCATCATTTTTTATCAAAACCGAGTCCACCGGGTCAATACGGGTCAAACCATGTCGACCAGGGTAAAAAATGAGTTTTCATGACGTTTCAGGTCGAAACCGTCATTTTCGAGTCAAACCATCATTTTTGGGTCAAAACCCGGTTCACCGGGTTAATACCCATCAAATGTTTTTTTTTGTGTTAGCGGTTGAAATAGGCTTTTTCTAATAATGATTTAAGTTTTTTAGTTTTACCTATATAAATATTTATTATTATATATAATAAAATAAAATTAATAATTTAAAAATTTATTATATTAGGTAAGGTTAGTTGCAGCTAGCGGTGCAAATTATTTCTTCATAATTAAATTTGTTGTCCCCTGCTCATCTATAAATAGCCACGATAGCAGAGGGCAACAGAGAAGAAAAAAAGAAGAGAAAGAATTGATTTTCCACTATTCATATTTTTTTTATTTTTTCTTCGTGAGAGTAGGGTATTGATTTTTATAAAAAAAAAATTGAAAAATACCAAAAATATCCTAGCCGTTAGATTTAATATTGTTAGTTGTGGACCTTTGATTTAATAGGATACAATAGAGCTTACCACACTAGATTAAAACCCAACACATCTCGGCCCTTGAAATAATCTGCCCTTTGATCCCGTTGCGCCATGTCACCTGGTGTACCGAGATTTCAGTACACCGTGCCACACCAGATCTAAACCTTGCTCATCCGGATAATCCGATCAACCTGCAGATCGAGCCAATCACAGCCGCATGAACTTTTCATCAGAGATCCAACGGCTCACTGACTTCAGCTGCACCGGTGTACCGTGCTAGCGTTCACACCGTAGTAAAACCTAGAGCCTTCTCTCGCCGGTGACTTTCTCTCTCCTTCGATCTCCCATCTCCGGCCGTCTCAAGCCTCCAAACCACCACAGAAAGGTCGTCAACCTCCTACAAAGCAAAACCCCAGCCTTTTTCAGTGTTTTCGCAGCCTCATCTGGCCGGAAAAAGGCCGCGATCGTCGCCGGCCACCGAAGCTTCAAGTCGTCGATTCTCCCTCATCAGCCATCAACGACCGTCAAGATCACCACCATCATAATCCTCGACCTCAGATCAATCAGGATCGACCATCGGTTGGCCAAAAATCTCGCTGAAAAATTTCGCCACCGCCAACAGTAACCGCGCGTGAGCCACACGCGTCGCCAGTTGCATTTTCGTAATTTTTTGAGAAATCCGAGGGTATTTCAGTCTTTTACCTATACAGTGGCACTCAAGTAATTTTTTTTGAGATTTCTAACATTTTTTATATTTTTTAGTCCAACACCTATCCTATCATGTTATCGTTCGTGGGCCAAAGCCCAATTATCAAATATGGTTATAACCATTTCTCAATGATATCACAATAATTTTTGTTTTTATAAACGAATATTGTTTGTCAACATGTCTTTTTTTACAGAAAATGACCGATGTCAAAAGTTTAAATACCAAATATGGATTATGTCCATAATTTCGTTTTGGTAACTCAAACATAATTCTCCTTTTATAGGGTTAAACGCCAATATTTTAGACGAGTTTCCTATTTTTAGGAACTGATGTCATTAATATTTTTTTTGACGCGTCTCCTATGAACGTTGTTTGTCGACACGTCTCTTTTTACAGAAAAGGACCGATGTCAAGGGTATTTAAAAACCAAATATGGATCATGTCCATAATTTTTTTTTTAACTCAGATGTAATTCTCTTTTTTAGGGTTAAACGTCGATATTTTAGACAAATCTCCTATTTTTAGGGACCGATGTCAGTTTTAACGTGTCTCCTATTTTTAGGGACCGACGTTAACTATTAAAAATGAAACAAAATTGCAAATAAGCTCAAAATATAATAACATTTGAAACACATATAAAAGCACACAAGTAAGGGTAACCTTTCTCTTGAAAGGATGTTTTAAGGGTGGTGTCTACCTTCCCTTAATCATAACTAACTCAGTACCCGAATCTCTGGGACCAGTGTTTAATTTGGGATTTCTAGTTTCCTCATATTACTAGATGGCGACTCCAATAAAATCTTCATTTTCCCCAACAAAAAAAAATATTTTTTATTAAATAAGTAAAAAAAAAAAAAAAAAACCGTCGCCCGACATCGTATATCGAAAACTGCATTGATGTTGGAATAAAAAGCGCTGACATTGGTGTTGGGAGAAGAAGGACCGCCAGTGGTGCCAGCTGCAGCAAAAACCGAAGGATCCATATTCTAGCAGATGAGTAGAAATTAGAAGCTGACAGCAGATAATTGCAGGGAAGCCGAAAGAGTAGCAAAGAAAACAGCAGAAAACGTTGACTTCGGAGCAGAAACAGTAATAAAAAATCAGTAATAACACGCTGATGGCTGAAGCAGAGAAGCATTATCAATCAGAAATCAACAGAAGAAGCAGAATCAACGTTGCAGATCGTGAGGCTAATTAACAGTAGCACAATGAAGCAAGTAATTAGCTAATTAGAGGGGCTGCCATTTGAAGAATAATTAGCTGATGGAGTCGCAATTAGATTTTGTTGAATAGAAACAATAGAGGGGCTGCCATTTGAAGAATAATTAGCTGATGGAGTCGCAATTAGATTTTGTTGAATAGAAACAATAGAGGGGCTGCCATTTGAAGAATATATCTGTTAAAGATAAATTGGTTTTGATACAAGTTAAAATAATATTTGTGCTAATTGAGAGGCTTAATCTAATGAGATAGCCACCTCTTCTATTTATATAATTACAGTAGTGTATATGTTATGGTGTAGCATATTATACACAATAAATCAATATATTAATAATATAATATTTTCTATATTAACCCATTCCATAATAAATGTGCACTGCCAAGTCTTCATTTTTTTTTTTTAATGCAGCAAGTTGTTAAAATTGATAATGACATGATTTAAAAGAAAACATATATATATATATCAGTCATCATTTGAGTCAACGTATTTTGATGGGGAAGCAGGTGTTGGCCAGCCAGTTGCTTTCTAAGAGTGGATCAACTGCTTTAGCAGATGGGCCCATCACTGCAGAGTAATTTTATATTCTCACTCCCATTGTGGGTTTTTTCTTTATATTTCTTGTACCGTCAATCTTTCTAATTTCATTTCATTTCATCTTCATTCAAGAACTTTCAAACCAAGAACTTTCAAACCACTTTCTCTCTTCTTCACTGTCTCCAAAACAAAATGGCTACAGAGTTTTTTCTTATAGTTTCATTTCCATGTTCTGAGGGTAATATTCCTTAATTAGTTGACTGGCTGACTTGCTAAGAATTTGCTCGAAAGCAAATCCCTTGGTTGATTCTTCAGCTAACCTTTCTCTCCAAGAACTGCAATTTCATAGGTGGTGGAATCCAACCAACCCTTTTCCTTCTATATAGGTATAACTAACTCTTCTTTGCTTTTTTCTTGTTTTGATTTCATGAATTTACTGATAGCAATAATTTGAAAGCTTTATGTTCAGATAGATCATTGATCAGTTTATGTCTTCTAGTACAAGATTATTGTCCAATCATCCCATCACAGTTAGTTCCTTTCCATTATCTTTTTCATGTTCGTAGACTTTCTGCCTGTGATGTGTTGCTAGTTAGCCAAAGATGAATAACTTTCAATTGTCGGTATCACTTAAACTTAATTATAGATGAAACTATTTGTCAGTTGCTATTTTTTTTATGCTCTCTCGTTATTTAGCTTAAGCTATTGTATTATCTTTGATGATCACTTCACATGCACCCCTTGCTAGTATTTGCAAGAGAGTAGATACCTTCTGCAATTGCTCCATTGCTAATTAATTGTGCCTTAATTTCTGCAGCTGCCATGACAGAGCCAGAGTCTTCTAAATCTAGAACAGAAGGGGCCTATGATGTCTTTTTGAGTTTTAGAGGAGAAGATACTCGCAAGACATTTACAGATCATTTATATACAGCCTTAGTCCAAGCAGGAATCCACACTTTTCGAGATGATAATGAACTTCTTAGAGGAGAAGAAATCTCCGATCATCTCCTCAAGGCAATTCAAGAATCAAAGATCTCTATAGTTGTCTTTTCAAAAGGATATGCTTCTTCTAGATGGTGTCTTAATGAGCTTGTAGAGATTCTTGAGTGCAAAAATAGGAAAACCGGTCAGATTGCTCTTCCTATATTCTATGACATTGATCCTTCAGATGTGAGAAAGCAGACTGGCAGTTTTTCAGAAACATTTGATAAACATGAAGAACGTTATAAAGAAAAGGTGAAGGAGTGGAGAAAAGCTCTCGAGGATGCGGGAAATCTATCTGGATGGAAACTCAATGATATGCAAAATGGGTATGCCTTTTCTCTCTAAGATTCACTTGCTGCCATTTATGGAGTCATTATACATTTGACTTTTCAAAGTTAAACAATAAAATATTGTTTTGAGCATATTTAATTAACTTGCTATCAAATGACTTGCCTTTGTCTATGAACAGGCATGAAGCAAAATTTATCCAAGAGATTATCAAGGATGTGTTGAATAAATTAGATCCCAAGCACTTAAATATTCCTAAGCTCCTAGTACGTATCGATCCGCTTGCTCACAATATTTTTGACTTTCTAAGTACTGCAACAGATGATGTACGCATTGTGGGCATACATGGGATGCCAGGAATAGGAAAGACAACCATAGCAAAAGTTTTATTTAATCAACTCTGCTATGGATTCGAGGGAAGCTGTTTTCTTTCGAATATCAATGCAACATCAAGACAATTTAATGGTCTCGCTCTTTTACAAAAGCAACTTCTTCATGATATTTTAAAACAAGATGCTGCTAACATCAGCAATGTTGATAGAGGAATGGTTCTGATCAAAGAACGGCTTTGTCGCAAAAGAGTTCTTGTTGTTGCTGATGATGTGTCTCATCTTGACCAGCTAAATGCTTTGATGGGAGAGCGAAGTTGGTTTGGTCCCGGAAGTAGAGTAATCATTACAACAAGAGATTCAAGTTTTCTACTTAAAGCAGATCAAACATATCGGATCGAAGAATTGAAACCAGACGAGTCCCTTCAGCTTTTCAGCTGGCATGCCTTTAAGGACACCAAGCCAGCAGAAGACTATATTGAGCTTTCGAAGTATGCAGTTGATTACTGTGGAGGACTTCCTTTAGCTCTTGAGGTTATAGGAGCTTGTCTGTCCGGGAAAAACAAAGACAGATGGAAATCTGTAATTGACAAGTTGAGAAGAATGCCAAACCGCGATATTCAAGGAAAGCTTAGAATAAGTTTTGATGGACTGGACGATGATGAACTGCAAAATGCCTTCCTTGATATTGCATGCTTCTTTATTGGTAGAAAGAAAGCATACGCTGAAAAAGTGCTAGAAGCCCGTTGTGGTTACGATCCAGAAGTTGATTTGGGAACTCTCTGTGAAAGGTCTCTGATTAAAGTTACTGCCATTGGAAAGATAACCATGCATGATCTATTACGAGACATGGGAAGGGAGATCATTCGTGAAAAGTCACCGAAACAACCTGGAGAAAGGAACAGAATTTGGAATCAAGAGGATGCATGGAATGTACTTGACCAGCAAAAGGTAAGAGCTCAATGCATACACGAAAGCATAGTCATGCATATTTTCTTGTCAAGCTTATTAAAAATAATGATATGAAAGTTGTATTGTTTTGTTTTCTAGGGTACGGAAGTTGTAGAGGGTCTTGCACTGGATGTGAGAGCATCAGAAGCTAAATCATTAAACACAGGATCATTTGCAAAAATGAGATGCTTAAATTTACTACAGATCAATGGGGTACATCTCACCGGATCCTTCAAACTGCTTTCTAAAGTGTTGATGTGGATTTGTTGGTTTGAATGTCCTTTGCAATATTTGCCATTTGATTTTACTTTGGACAATCTTGTTGTTCTTGATATGCAATACAGTAACCTCAGAGAATTATGGAAAGGGGAAAAGGTGCGAAACAAACTACAATCCACCAAATTTCTCCAGTATATAATTTATATTTACATGTTATGACTTTATATGATTACTTTTCATTGTTTTTCTCTCTACTTTGACAGATTCTCAACAAGCTGAAAATCCTTAATCTCAGTCATTCTCAGCTTCTTGTTAAAACACCAAACTTACACAGTTCAAGTCTACAGAAACTAAGGTTGAAAGGTTGCTCGAGTTTAGTTGAGGTGCATCAATCTGTTGGAAATTTGAAGAGCCTCATTTTCTTGAATCTAAAGAGATGTCGGAGCCTAAAGATTCTTCCCGAAAGCATTGGTGATGTAAAGTCTCTTAAACGTTTGAATATTTCTGGATGTTCACAACTTGAGAAGTTGCCAGAATGCATGGGTGATATGGAATCCTTAACTGAGTAGCAGATGGAATTAAAAATGAACTCCTACCTTCATTTGTACATTTAAAGTATGTCAGAAAGTTATCATTGCGTGGATACATTTTCTGTCGGGACTCACCATCACCTACATCCTGGGTTTCCCAAATTTCATCATGGCTTTCACCGTCGTCTACATCCTGGCCTCTACCAGTTTCATCTTCGATCATAGCAAGTACTCTTTTAAATCGGAAACGTTTGCTGCCAACAACTTTCGAATGGAGATCAATGAAATGTCTTAAGTTTTCTAATAGTGGTTTGTCTGATCGCACAACTAACCGTGTTGATTTCAGGGGTTTGTCCTCTTTAGAAGAATTGGATCTATCACAAAACAATTTCTCTAGCCTGCCTTCCGGGATCGGCTTCCTTTCCAAGCTTTTGATTTTGAGTGTTCGGGAATGCATCAAGCTTGTATCAATCTCAGATCTTCCCTCAGATTTACACTGTTTGGATGCCTATGGTTGCAGTTCAATGAAAAGTGTAAGAATTCCAATCCAGTCAAAAAACTCACCATCTATGGTTCTCAAGAAATGTTATATGTTAGAAGAGATTCAGGGCATCGAAGGTCCAAGTAATAGTTACTGGTCTATTGACGTTGATTTCCGCAGTGCTTCATCCAATAATTTCCTGAAGAGTCTTGCTGAGGTACTATCTCTGTCTCTCCAGCACACAAATATACACATTAATCAATTAGTTTCTAAAATTTCAGCATTTCTTGAAATCAATATATATATATACAGGCATCGTGCAATGGTGATTATGGGTATTTTATTGACTCCGTACCTGTTAACATGCCAAATTGGTTAAGCTACCGTGGAGAAGGATGTTCATTATCATTTCATATACCTCCAGTTTTCCAAGGCTTGGTTGTTTGGGTTGTTTCTCCATTTGATGTTCATAGTACTGTGAATTACACCATCGGTTACCAGATTATTATAAAAAATAAAAACAACGGTGTTCAATTGTTTGAAGATGTACTAACAGTAGAAGGATGCCGTGAATGGGTAAGATACATAAGTATAAGTGATATGGCAATGGAAGAATACTGTGGAGATGAGGAATTGGAACTGTATCTGGGGAGCCAGTCCATTGATAGAAGCAAAGGGGTACAGTGTGGGATCCATGTGATAGTAGAAGAGACAGATTCATTTGAAGGGTCAGAGTGGGATCGGGAGATTAACAACATAGAGTCAAGAGATGAGGAGTTGGAACTGCACTTGAATTCGGGGAGAAAAGACATTAATGTGACAGAATGTGAAGTTCATGTGATCAAAGAGTTAGAAGAGATAAGTGATGCCCTGCATCACGGCCATATCGTCTGCTTCCTCATCATCCCAATTATGGTCTTATAAGAGCGTCTACAACTGCGCAGTGGAAAGCTTATTTGATGCAAAAAAAACCTCGCGAAGTAATAATTGTTGCTCAGAATAAATATTCCCTTTAGTTTTATTTAATTCTATTTAATTTATGAAATTAAATATTATCTTTAATGATTTTATTTTTCTTATTTAATTTTAAAAACATCAATTAATTATTAGCTATAAAAATCCCCCAAAATGCATTAGTTGAATCACTTAAGCTGATATCAAACAATCCATCGAATCGCACTTAATTAAACCATTATTTTTATTGGTAGCAACTCGTGTGTCTTTTAAGGCAAAAGAATAGCAGGAAGAGCTAAAATTAGAAATATTTAGAGACGGTTTGATTTTATTTTTTTATGATAATATTTTTAAATTTCTTAAAACATGAATTGAAAACTTGTATGTTTTGATATTCTTGTGTAAAAAAGAAAAGCCAACAATGACTAACATAAATTTATAAAATCACTTTAGTTGATTTGGAAATTTTTTAATATTGATTTTTGTTTTTATATTTTATTTCAAATTTGATATTTTAAAACAAAAAAAAAAAACGATGTGAAAATAACCTTTATAATTATAAAATAAGTTTCTTAACTAAAAGTAAAACGGAGTTGTTTTTTGTATTGAATTTTGTTGGTTTGTAGGGAAGGGAATAGGACAATGGCTTAGAAGACATGGACAACTTAGTGTTGGATTGGACGTGAGAGCATTAAAAGATAAGTCATTGAGCACAAGACCGTTTATAGAGAGAGATGCTTGAAGTTACTCCAAAGGCTTCTTTCTGATCAGTTGATATGTATTTGTTGGCTTTAATGCCCTTTAAAATTTTTCCATCTGATTTGAAATTCGACAACCTAATTGTTCTTGATATGGAATGAGAAAAACTCATTTGTTACTCTTGAAGATTGCTTTTTCTTTCTCTTTCTCACTTGCACAGTTCAAACTAATGCTTGAAGGTTGCTCAAGTTTAACTTAGTTGCATCAATCTAATTTGTGAACTGTATTATTGTCAAGAGGTTTTTCAAACTTCCAACATAGAGAAAGAAAAATAAAAAACATGAGCCAAGGGAAACACCCATGCTTTGCATCAATCTAATTTGTTTAAGTTTTGTTGGTTGAAAAAAAACTTCCTAAAATTATTATTATTAATTTTCATACACAATTATATTTAAGATTATTATATGGTCAATTTGTCTATGTCAAAGAATAGAATCTGAGGCAACTTTTTGACCAAAATTCCATTTTCTATTATTCCTTCAATATTGGGGTTTAATGCAAGCAACTTGTTTACTCGGATTTGAGATGTAAATAGATTTTTTGTTAGGATGAGGTGGTCAGGTTGCGTCACATTGATTATGTCATGAAGTTAACTAGAGTAAGATATAAAGATATCAAGCTTCGGAGAGAATCAAGATCAGTTAAAGCAAAAAAAAAAAAAAATACATATTAATTATGAATATAAATTGGAAAGGAAAAGTTTAGTTATAAGGAATCAGATTCACAAAGAAATTTGAGTCTCATCGATTCTAGGAAACAAGTTGGAAGGAATCAATTTTACAATAATTGAACTTGGCACTAGCTAGAGAGAACCTTCGTGCCACTAAGTACTGAATCGTTATTCAAATGTACTGAAGGCCATTTGTTTGCCATTTGTGCTAATTATGAACATAATTCTATTCTTTTATAGTTTTTTGGAAGAAGAAAAAACTGGGGTGAGTTAATATTCTGTAAAATAAGCTTGGAATAGCTTGCGGGGGCCGGTTGGCTCAGAGATCAATTTTGTTTTTACTACAAATTGCCTTTTAATTGGACTGGGATTCGGTAAGTTTCCCTTTTGTTTACATATGAGGTTCCGAGACAACAGTGCTTGCTGTTCTTGAACAGACATTGCTTGGGATTGTGCTTATTGCCATTAATTAAACTGAGATTATTCTGATTAGAGAACAGAAGGAATCTTCTTTCATAATTGGCTTTCGAGAAGGTTTAGTGTTTTTGCTTCCTCTGCTTTTGGACCTGACTTGATTCCTGACCGGTAGAAACAGCATTAGTCCAAAAGAAGGGGGAAGCTTTTGTTTTCTTTAATCACATGATCTGATATTCTCATTAATTTATGCCCAACACAAATTCATAAAAGTGGCTCTAATGATTGGATGACAACAGTTGTTAATGAGCAGTGTTTGCGTCCCTTATTTTCCGTTTACTAAGTATTTAGAAGAATATTCAATTCTAATCCAAAGTCGATAGTAATAAACTCTTGGTGATGGTTTTGTCATCGATGGTGGTCGGACAACAAAAAAACCAGTAAAATCAAACGGTTTTTAATGTTTTTGTGTTTAAATTTGATATCAATAAACTTTTGATGATAATTTTTTTTTCATTTTATGGTGGTTTTATTGTCAGTAGTGATAAGATGAAAGAAAGCTATTGATTTTTCTCTCTGCAGTGGTTAGTATTATAATATTTAAACTTGATATTACAGTTTAAAGCAATACACAAATGTCGGGTGCTTTTATTTACAAAAAGGAGTGCTGTCTAACATTATTCATTTGACAGCTGTTGTCAACCAAACCTTTCCTATCTATATAAAGGTTGGCTTGGCCTCCTACATATTAGCCAAAGCAAGAAAACAAACAAAACCTATATATTTCACAGCTACTTGTCTTAGTGTGCTGATTAGTTGTAGTTAACATGGCACGTCAGGCAGATCGTCTTGTTAAGATTGGGCAGGAGGGTTTTGCAGCCATTGATGAGCACTTCGGCCGGGCCAAGAGGCGGCCACCAGTTATGAAGGTTCCCTATGCCCATCCCGCATATTACTACGTTCATCAGGCAAACCAAATACCTGCAACAAAACTAATCGACAGCAACGAGGCAGCGCAACGCTACAATGGGAGGGTTTATATCGATTACCCAAAAGGGGAAACCAGTTCCGTTTTAAAGACCTATTGATCAATCACTTAGCTTTCTTGTATGCATAACCTCCTCCAGTACTTGTGTTACCTTTAGTCCTGTACGATATTCTCCCTCTGCTAAACGTAGACGAGGAGAGGTTGCTTCTTACTTCAAATAAAATTTATGTGATTTATATATCATAATTTTCTATTTGGCTGGTCAAGTATGCATTGTCATAAATATCTCTCTGCTTCCCTGATTATCACTTTATTCGCCTATTACTTAGCATGAAAAATTGAAAGATTAATGCAGTTGGAAGCACAACAATATAGCTGCAAGTAGGGGTGTTCAAAATAACCGAGAAAACCGATAAAACCGAAGAAAAATTAACCGAAAAAACCGAACCGAAATGAAAAACCGATTAAACCGATTGTCAAAACCATAAATTTTAACAGGTCCGGTTCGGTTTCGGTTTTAAACCAAAAACTGGAACAAACCGAACCGGACCCATTAAAAACCAAAAGTTACACAAATCTCTGAGATATAAATTGTAACCTAACCCTAACAGTTAATATAGCATTCATGTCTCTCACAAAAAGCCGCCGCCGCCCCCTCTCAATTAATTTCTAATTTTCCTTTCCCGGTTTCCCAATCTTCCTCTCAATTAATTTCTAATCTTCCTTTCCCATTTCCCAATCTTCCTTTCCAGTGGGTTTGTTGAATGAGCTTTCAATGCAAATGTCAAATTTTTCAAATTCACATACGACAATTGATGGCAAAGGGCAATGGAAACCATAATCTTCCTCTTTTTCTTGTTTTTATCTTTCCTCTCTTTTCATTATTAGCTGTTTTTTTGTGGTCAATATTGGTGGTAATGGTTGAGATCGATGGGACTAATGGCAATGGAAACCATGGAGGAGCTGTGTTTTCTCCTTTCCATATAAAAAATCTGGATGATGGGATTAGGTTTCTTGGTTTTTTGTCAAAAAAACCGGATTTAACCGAACCGGACTGGTTCGGTTTGAACCGGTTTTCGGTCCGGTTCGGTTAATATTTCACAAAATTAATGTGATTCGGTTCGGTTGGTTTTTTTAGTCTAAACCGAACCGAACCGAACCGTGAACACCCCTAGCTGCAAGTATGGAAAGACAGGAGATAAACTGAAATAATGTTAAAACACAAAGAATCCCAAAACCTTATTTTATTTCTAAAATATTAATGTGATGAAGTCTACCTCCTAAAGAGGTTTACAATCCCTATTATAGGCTAGAAAAATGGACTAAAATTGGAAACAAAATCAAAATCCCAATACATAACAGGAAATAACATAAAATCTGCAAAAATTAATAAAAAAATAACAAAATTATCCCAAATAATAACTCATGAGCCTTATTTTTGGAGATCCAATGCTCCGATAACTACTGAGTAGTTTTTAATGGGAAAACAACTTGTAAAAATTTAAATCGAATCCAACAGCTAGATCTCCTGATATCGTCATTTTAGGACAATACTCTTGTCTTGCGCAATCATGCTTTTTCTTGGGCCAAAACATGTCTCACTAGTACATGAAAATATGTGTTAGGCCATATATATAGTCTGTTTACGGAAAATACATAATTAATTTGCTGTTCAAATGCTTTGAAGCTCTTCAAGGTGTGATTTCACTGAATAATTTTGAGTTTAGAATTATCACCTCATTTTGGAATTGTCCTGAGCACAAGGATAAAATCATGAGCCGATAAAATGGGAGCGTCTTGGATTAAGAAAGAATAAACAGAGTTCAAGGTAAAACAATAGCTTAGGAAAAAAAAGTAGAAATTTACAATATATCTAAGAATATCAGCGATCATGACCATGATTGGATCATTTGTGAATTCTATAACCAAAATTTCCTTCACAAATCTTTAACAAATCTTTAAAAGCATGATTCCCAATCCGAGCTATGTGAGCAACTGTATCTAGTATAAATATCTTATCTCCTATGAAAATGAGATATCTTTTACAGAAAAATGAGATATCAAAGGTAAGCCTCCCTTTGAAGCATTGCTTTACACATATCTTTTACAGAAAAGGGGAAAAAATGGGAAATGCTCTGAGTATATACCTTTTCTTGATCTTTCCCAATCCTTCATTATAAACGGGACCCATCAAATATGAGATATGCGTTAACCTCCTCCATATTTCATCTTAGCCTAGAAGGATAAACAAGAATATTATTGCTTCTGAAACATAAATTGCAAGCATCGCCTTTCGGTGAACTTTTGATGACATGAAACTGCCACAAATTGGGTGCTATCCGAGAGACTTTTCTTTTTCTGCTCTGTTATCGGATATATACAACTGAAATCTTTAAGTCCTCTTTAGGGTACCCCTGAAAGAAAATGGTCTGTCATAGAAAGTCTTGAGGAATCTGAGGCATATAATATGAGATATATATCGTCCCAAGATCATAAAAACTATAAATCTTAATCTCATCAAGTGTAGCCATGAAGTGGGATCAAAACCTATTTTCCTATTGTTATTAACTAAAGGGAAAGCCACAAGTAAGTCTTTGTGCTATGATTGTGTCAGGATCAAGGAGTTGCCACCTAGTAATTTGATTTAGGGTCACTAGGAAACCCGGGTATACTGGTCTTATAAGAGATTCTAAGAGTAAGGGATTGGTAGTGGCTAAGGAAGGCATTAGCATCCCTTGGGCACCCTACCTGATATAAGTTGCATTGTGTGATTTAAATATGGTTTAAAGATTTTGATGGGTTCTTAACCGGTATCTTGTCTATGTCTTAGGATGGGGTTTGTTCATGTGAATAAATCTAGCGTTTCGAATTTATTATGGGTTTGTGTACCCAAATGAATTCTTATAGAAAGGATTCATGTACGCACCCTAACAGGGTTTATCTATCCTAAAAAGTGGAAGGGTTTTTCATAATTCGTGTGTTGTGGTGAAAAATACTCCCAATTAAAATTGATGAATATTTAGAATAATTCTGAGAATTTTCTATTCAATTCCTGATATTTAATTACTAGTCTACTTGCAGGTCCAACGTTTATATCACAATATTGACTATTAATTATCATGAATTAAAATTTTATAGGTTATTGAAATATTGGACAAATCATGAATTTAGTAAACTAGTTATTAAATTCCAAATGCGTGCAAATATATATTTTGTAAAAAATTGCTAAAACACATGTATATATATATATATATGTATATATGTATATGTATATATATGTATATATGTATATGTATATATATGTATATATAGACATACTTTTTAAGCAAAAACAAGAATTTTGTATTTTTAAAGCACTTGTTCGTATGCAATTAAAACATTTGGAAAAATTAAATTTTTTTTTTCTTTTTATCTTTTCTATCACAAAATGAAAATAAGTAATAAAAAAAATGCAACACACACATACATTCTCTTTTTTACTATATCTTACTTGCACATCTACAAATTACACAGGTTTACAAAACACCAAAAAATAAAATTTCTAAAAATAATTTGAAAAAATTGCAAAATAGACCTTCTAAAGGTCAAAAATAAATTAGAGAAGTTGGAGCTCGGGAATAGTGCTAGAAGATTCTAGGGTTGGAGGAATAGTGGCGACGCATATATCGAGGTGCCATTTCCACTAACAACGAATGGAACCATGCGTTGCTGCTGCTGGAGAGATGAAAAACAAGGTGGATCTGAAGCAAAATCTTCTTCTCTTCTATCTTGTGTCAATAGTGAGTGTCACCTGACCTACAAGCCAAAGAAAAAAAAACGCACAAACAATAGCTTTTACTTTTATTTCTTTTTTTAGATATCATTCTCTCATTCTTTCTTCGATTCAGTTTGTTTTTTCTTTTCTTCTTCAAATTGTTGCTGCTATTATCATAGATGAAGGAGGTTGGGTGTTTCCATGAGGAGTTAATATCTTTTTTGGTGGTTTTAGGTGTACTTTTTTTTGAGAAAAACAAAATGAAGAAGAGGTTGAAGGTTGTTGGTGTTGGATTTTGACAGTGGTTTTATGGTGGACAGGGAGTCTTGGAACTGGTTGTTATTGGTTGGAGCTGGTGGTGTTCGTGATGGCTGGTAGTGTAAAGACCGAGAGAGATGAGGAAATGAGTCTATTTCTTTGATTTGGTGAAGAGAAAATGATGGTTGGTTGTTTTTTTTATTTAACAGGTGGTGGTGGTTGAAATGGGTTAAGAGGAGTAGGATTTAAGGGATAATGGTCTAGTTGTGTATTATAGAATGTACCTATATAGGAAATATTATTGGCATGCTCTTATGTTGTAATCTTCACAATTACTATTGTCTATTGCTATACAGAAAAGGTTAACTAACCAATAGGTTAAGTGACACGACCAAAAGATTCATGTCTTCTCCCAAGTGCAGGAGTGTCAAAGTAATAAATAACCCGGCAAGACCGGGGTCGAACATCAGAGAGGTTAATTGTATAAATTATAAATAACAAGACAACAACAACAACAACAACAACAACAATAATAATAATAATAATAGTAGAAGTAGTGGTAGTAGTAGTAGTAGTAGTAGTAGTAGTAGTAGTAGTAGTAATACTCAGTACGTGGCGTTGTTATACCTGAGAATGATCTAAAAGATCGGGTCACAGGTTTCCAGCCTATATACTGATTTTATGATAATAATAGTAATAATAATAATAATAATAATAATAATAGTATTAGTAGTAGTAGTAGTAGTAGTAGTAGTAATAAAAAAAAAAAAAGAGGAGGAGGAAGAAATTAATGAGAACTTTGAGATGGAAGATTAATGTAAGGATTAAACAATGATAAAAACAAATGTCAAGGTTAGAGGATCCACTAATGGTATTTCAAACAAGTATAGTATAAACTCTTATTACTTAATTTGGAAACCACACACGAAGGAGGTTCCAATCGGATGATTTTTCATTAATAGCTCATTATAAATTATTAACATGATCATATTAATTATCTTATTTACATAACACCAAACTTTTAAATATTATCAGGAATTCATGATGTTAACTGATGTGAACAACAAATCAAGTTCCTTTCATAGCCCAGGTGTAGGTAATACCATACGGTTGGGCTATGAGAGTGCCAATCATTTGTTGTACCAAGTGTTATACAACACAAATCTAGATTAACCATTTAACAAGCAAGGTATTAAGAATTAGTAAGATAAAAAGATAAGACATGTTAATATTACACATTAAGGTCCATGTTGAGTTTACACCATACTTATTCTTACACCATTAGTGTAACCTTTTCACCTTGACATAATAAACTTAGCTAAACATAATGAAGAAGAGAAACATACATAAACAAAATAAGAACATAAACAAGATACAAGTTAACTAAGTAAAGGAAAGGAAATGAAAAGCATAAACAAAATATTAATGAAAGCAAAACTTACAAATTACAAAAAATATAAAGAGAGAGAGGAAGAGCAAGGTCTTAATCTGAACAACCAAGCCCTTAAATACATGGCAAATGCCTCCTTTTATAGGCTAAAATTCGGAATTATTGATTTGATGACTAATTGTTGAGTGGGTGGCCAACTTTTGACTTTGTGAAAATCCTTATCTTCTTGTCTGAATAAAAAAAAACTGTTAGCATCAGAACTGGGTCCATTGAAAAACATGAAAGTTGTAGGAAATTGACTCAGCTTTCCAGGGAAAAAACATGGAGGTGATTTGGACTTCTAGAACTCCAGATATGGGCCAAACACTGAACAGTGTTTGGGCTGCAAGACAGATTCGGACTTCTCCGTTGTTGCTATGATTTGGACTTGAAAACAGCCTTGTTAGATTTTTATGTTCACATGAAAGTTGTAGGCCTATGTCTCATCAAGTTTGTGTAAAATTTAAGATCATTTGGACATTTAGAACTCGAGATATGACCCAAATACCGAATAGTGTTCCAGTTTGGACTGCACCAACATCTCTTTTCTAAGCTTCACCCTTCTTTATCTTTAAAATTTCAGTAGTTGAATTCATCAATCAATCCTTTGATTTATGTTATAAGCCTCCATTTAAGATGAACATTTACCATATATTAAGGCATTTTATAGTATTAGACTTGTTATTGTAAAACATGCTTTAGTTAAGGAGTTATTGATACTTTAGGTGCAAAATGATGATATAAAACCTTGATAAATATGCACTTTTAAGTACTAATTACACCCCCCAACCAGCTTATTGCTAGTCCCTAGTAATCAAAGCGTTAAAATAGAAAAACAATTTGCAAATTCCATAAAGCAAGGCATTCATCATTCAACTTCCATTAATCTATCTAGATAAACAAACTCTCATTAAATTCATATATCTGCTCAATACCTCTTAAACAAGATATTACTAAACCTTTCTTTTGTTCTTAAAATATCAACATATAGTTATGGGGCTTTACTTGGACTAAAAACAAATTTTTGCTCTAATGTTTAAGGTTAACTTTCTTAGGTTGGGATTTTTTTTTCTTTTTCTTTTATTTATTTATTTATTTATATACACATACAACTTGAAACACAATGTATCTTTAACCCATGTAACGAGTTTTAGGCTAATGACTCCCAGACCAGTTGGTCTTAGGGCATTAGGTGTTGATACACCCCTACGAGCTTAGCAACTCGGGTTACAGATATTGATACGTAGATAGTGTAATATTTGATTCCCTTAAGCTTTTCTCCTCAACCCATGTAACAAGCATTGGGCCAATAGCTCCCAAGTCAGTTGACTTTAGGGTATTAAGTGTTAAAACACCCCTTCGGGCTTAATTGCTTAGGTTAGGGAGGCTACGAAACCAAACTTATCTACCTTTTTATTATCATTAATTTTTTTTTTTTGCAAATTATGTACTATCCCTTTCCCTTAGTTGTTACATTTAACAAAAGAACATAAATAATGTAATGATCCAATGTGCAACCCATAATCATATGTTAAAGTGTGTGTGTGAAAATGAAGATTTAAAAATACTTGTTAAATTAGCAAATGAGCATAATCAAGTGCTACCAATACGAGAGTTTGTAAACCTGAATATTTCAAGAAGTATTCTGATAGACCTTGTTAAGAATGTTTACTAAGATGCGTCTTAAGAGTCACTTTAACAAAATAACTCCTTTTACTCTGCCATCCTAGTAACAATAGTTTTGCAAATAGTTTATGAAATAGAAAACACAGTTGTTTTTTTTTTTAAATATCAACAACCACTACCCTTTCCCCCCAACCAAAATGAGACATTGTCCTCAATGTCTTAAAGTAGAAAGATAGAGTATAGAAGACATCACCTGAAATAACGAACACTGACAAACCTGAAACACACTTAAACAAATATAAGAAACAACAAAACACAATAATAAAACCAAAAGACACAAAGTTTTTACAAACTAAGGCTCAAATCCAATCTAAGCTTTTTACAGCTGTTGACACACTCCCCATTAACCCAAGGCTGCCTCCTCCATACACTAAATGAATCTTTCGCTCAACTAGTACCTGACCAAGATGATTTGTTGATTCTAAAAACTCTTTTTCTTTCCCAGGACTGGATCCACCGAAAACACAAATATTTTTTATGTGATGACTTGAGGAACCTGCCATTTCTACACACTTCTGTATTTGATGAATGCATGGGTTGAGTAGAAATGAATGGAAGGAAGGGAAGAATTTATAGATGAGAAATTGAAAATGCAATCATACCACCTATATGTAGGTCAGCCGTAGTCTCACTCTCTCTCTCTCTCTCTCTTTTTATTTATTTATTTATTTTGAAAAAACATGTGTATGTACAGGTAGTTGTGATTGTGACTCACATCTTTCCTTGGTTTTACGTCCAAGAACGGCTTAAACGTCCTCTATGGGTCGGGGATAGGCTTCTCATCCAGTTTTCTTAAAAACTGGCAAATAGGGTCTTTTTTAGTCAGATTCCCAAGACTAAGTCGAGCATGTTCTTTATGGAATTGTGGCCATAAATCATGAATTGCACGATGCACATCTCCACTAGGGTGCGTCTCAAGAGTCAATAGAAGATTATCTAAATACCCCTTACTCAGGCCATCCTTAATGAATTGTATTTTATCTTCACGGTTTACAGATACCATTCCTAAAGAATAACATGTGGCATAAAAAGTCCATCTAGTACATCTGTGACAGACTTTCAGTCTTTTTGCACGGCGTTTCTTTGCAAAAGTGTTTTTACCTGTTCCAGGCATGTATGAAATGAAAGAATTGGAGGACTCACCTGATAATCGAACCTTTGCTTCAATTAGCCAACGAATATCTTCAGGAATTCCATGGTTTATTAACAACCTCAATCTTTCACACCTAGCACAATAAATTTTTGTAATCGCATTCTGAGGTAGAGCGGGAAAATATTTTTTCAATTTTTCAAGACTGGTGTCCATTTTCAAATGAGAATTGGAGGAGAGATTCAAAGAAAGAAGAAAGAGCAAAGAATTGCACAAATATATACACAGATGTCAGTTATCATGGGAAACTGAAAGAACCGACTTAAGAGTCACGGAGTACCGTTATCCGCCATTTGACCGGGGTGAAAGACTAGCAAAACAAAAGTCACACAAAAACAATGTGAGAAAAAGAATCAATCTTTATATACAGGATCACCCAATTCAATAGAGTCATTTTCAACTGAAAAATTATCAAAATAAACTTTCAAACAATGACCATTTACCTTGAAAACATTATCATTCTTTGGATTTTCGATATCACAGACCCCATATGGATACACATGTTTCACAATAAAAGGACCACTCCATCTTGATCTTAGTTTTCCAGGAAATAAATGGAGTCGAGAATTATAAAGCAAGACTTTTTGACCAACATTGAATGTTTTTCTCAGTACTTTTTTGTCATGAAACTCTTTGATTCTTGCTTTATAAATTCTTGAATTGTCATATGCATCATTTCTTATTTCCTCAAGCTCATTTATTTGCAATTTTCGCAGCTGACTAGCATCATCAAGGTTTGAATTGAAAGCTTTAATATCCCAATAAGCTTTATTTTCAATTTCCACAGGCAAGTGACAAGGTTTTCCATAGACTAGTCTATAGGGCGACATACCTAATGATGTTTTATAAGCAGTTCGATAAGCCCAAAGTGCATCATTAAGTCTTAAAGACTAGTCTTTCCGATTAGGGTTCACTGTTTTCTCCAAGATCTGTTTGATCTCCCTATTAGCAAGTTCTACCTGTCCACTCGTTTGAGGGTGATAAGGGGTGGCAACTTTGTGTGTGATTCCATATTTCTTCATTAAAGACTCAAATGGCTTGTTGCAGAAATGTGTTCCACCATCACTTATCATGGCTCGAGGGATTCCAAATCGACTTAAAATGTTTTCTTTCAAAACCTTTATCATTGTTTTATGATCATTGTTTCGACTTGGAATTGCCTCTATCCATTTTGAAACATAATCTACTGCGACCAATATGTATAAGAAACCAAATAATGGAGGAAATTGACCTATAAAATCTATACCCCAACAGTCAAAGATCTCAATGACAAGAATAGGATTTAAAGGCATCATGTGACATTTTGAAATAGATCCCAACTTTTGACAATTTTCACAAGTCTTGCAGAATGAAGGAGTATGCATGAAAATTTTAAGGTTTAATTGGTTTAGGGATTGACTTTGAGAATATGCCATGTTGACTTTATAGTGTTATACCAATGCAAGCTTTTGAGCCTTCAACATTATATTCTTTGAGTGTGTATTTTTTTTCAATGATATGTATCTCTAGAACTTGCTTCATATCTTATTGAGATTATATTCCATTACAAATATACATGGAGATGATAAAGGCATTAGGAATTTTAACCCCACGAGCCAAAAAGCCAACCTAAAGCATATTATCCTTAGTGAGCCCGTTTTGAGCTTGTTTATCTTTTCTTTGCTTTATCCATGTATAAGCCTTAACTTTATATGTGTTTTTCTTTTCCCCTGGCCAAGGATTAGTAGAGCATATACTTGTAATATCTCATGGAATTATGGTTGGAAATTATATGAAAAGAAAGAAGTGATGCTTGATGAAAAGATGGGCAAAGTTGCCAAAAGAAAAAAAAAAGAGAAAAGAATTAAAAAAAAAAAACAAATTCCTTTATGTTCTTGAGGTTTTATGCTGAAAGAGCTTGAAATCAAAAGGAGTTAAGCATTGGTGCTTAAAGATGAAAAATTTATGTGCTTTAAGGGAATTATCTTGTTTGAAATATTATTTTTCAAAATGCTCTAGTTTATTTGGTTTGAACCTTTCCTTTTACTTTCTTTTACCTCACCTTAACCTCAGCCCCATTACAACCGGAAAATAAGACCTTTTGATTCATGTAGTACTTGTAATAAGTTGCTAATGGAGATGAGATTGAAAAGCAAGCTTATGATAAAACATACTCTTTGATTGAATTTGAGAGATTTAAACACATAAACCCTAAACACATGAGTGTTAGAGTGTATATCAATGAGAGGACCTATCACTTTGGCATGGCATAGATTTCATTTAAATCTCGACGATTGATTGAGTTTTGAAGTTTGCATGTAAATAAATTCATGAGAATTATACTATTTATCCTTCATGATTGTATTCTTGTTTATAATGCTTGTACTCTTGGACATTGATGGGAGATTAAGAGATTGATCATAGTTATTTTCAATTTAATTTTATTTATCCTTTCTCGAGGACGAGCAAGAGCTAAGTGTGGGGGTATTTGATGTAACCATATTATTCGATAGTTTCACCCGCATTTAACTAGTGTTTTGCGTATGTTATTTATATAAAATGCCTTTATATTCTTTGTTTTATGTTTTGAACGCATTTTTGGATGAAAGATGCAAAACGGAGTAAATTGGAGGTAATTGGCAAATTTGACGTTCAGTCGATATTTTATGCAGAGCGTGAGTTCCAGAGATCGAAATGAAGTGATTCCAGTGGCATTAAAAAGCTAACATCCATACCTTTCTGGAAATGTAATGCAAGAAAAATAAAAGGAGAAAGATCATGGAAATCACATCCTTCAAAGTCAAATCACGCAGTCTGCCAATGTTGACCTTTGCTCATTCAAAATTCAATATCTGGTGCTTCAGAAGTCCAATTTATGCAAACTCAATTGTGTTGGATTCCTTACTCAAATAAATATAAACGCTCCAAATTTCAGCCAAAAACGATGTCATATGAGGGAGATATGATGTTTCAAAGATTACAGCTGAATTCTGCCAGCAAGCAGGTTGCGTGAAGAAACGAATCCAAATTTCATCCAGAAGCATCCAAACCGACATACAAGTGTTTCCAGCAATTTAGCTCCTCTATTAAATATTCTAAAAGGTCAAGGAAGGCAGCCACCAACCTCAAGGCAGCAGCCAGCCGCTTTCACACTACCACCATCTATTGATGTTCACACTTGAACTTTGATTTTCTTACTTACAATTTGTGTATAAAAAGAGGGAGTGTGGAAGGAGGTGGAAGCAAGAAGAAGGGAGGAAACACAAACTCTCCTCTCTACAAATCAGAAATTATGTATTCTTTCATCTTTAGGAGTAGTTGTTCAATAGATATGCAAGGCTCAGCTCGTTTTCTTAGTTGCAAGGATACAACAAACCTTCGGATTTCAAGAACCGTGAGATTTATTCCTTTTATTTTCAGTTTATGTTATGAATGAGTATGTTTGTTTTCCTATGCATATTTCCTATGATTGTTTATCTTAATTGCTAGAGCGGACTCTAAGTTATTATTGTGAACAATCTATTGCTAAGTTTGATATCAAAACCGGAGTTGTGGTATATAAACTTGTGAAGCAACTAAGCTTGATAATTGTAGCGGAACTACATTATTAAACTTAGGGAGAACATTCGATCAAAGCAACACAAACTGACAACTTGGTTGTTAAGATTAATGAATTTATCTGGATCTTAAGGCTGCCATTGGATTAAATCATTAGTGCGGACACTGTGATTGTTTGTTGGTTAGGGCTAGTTATACGGCGGATCCGTTAATTAACCAATATTAAGAAAAGATAAAATTCATAATACAAACTAGAGTTTCGTTTCAAGGATCGGTTCTAATTTCCGTTGGTGGTGTGTGCTTGCAACCAAGGTTTGTTTTCTTGATATATTTCAGTTTCAATTGATTTTGTTTGCTAGTTTAATTTCTGTCATAGTTTAAATCATTGCAAATCAAACCCCCCCAATTACATAACGTATAGCATAAAAATCTGAACTAAACCTTCCTTGTGGGATCGACCCCTTGCTTTCTCTATACTATCTTGTGTGTTGTGTTTTAAGCTAGGGTAATTAATTTGTGCGACCGCGACATCGCAACACAGACATTGTGGAGACCTGTAGTTCCTCTCCAATTGTTTTTCCAATGATGTCCTCTTTTGCTAAAGCTTTGAGGATAACCCCAAAAACTTGACTGCCTCCTAAGAATGCAGTTGTTGACACACTCCCCATTAACCTAAGGCTGCCTCCCCCATATACTAAATGAATCTTTCTCTCAGCTAGTATCTGACAAAGATGATTTGCGGATTCTATAAACTCTTTTTCTTTCCCAGGACTAGATCCACAAAAAACACAAATATTTTTTATTTTAAGAGCTGAGGATCCTGCCATTTCAAGAACTGTCTATACTTGTAGAATGTATGGGTTGAGTAGAAATGAAGGGAAGAAGAAGAAGCTTTTATAGATGTGAAAAAGGAAATGCAATCATATCACCTATATGGAAGCTAGCTGGAGTCTCTCTCTCTTTCTTCTCTTTTTTTTCTTTGAAAAAAAAAATGTATGTACAGGTAGTTGTGATTGTGGCTCACATATTCCCTTGGTTTTACGTCCAAGAACGGCTTAAACGCCCTCTATGGGTCGAGGATAGGCTTCCCATCCAGTTTTCTTAAAAACTAGCAAAAAGAGTCTTTTTTTTTTAGTCAGATTTCCAAGACTATGATGAGCATGTTCTTTATAAAAATGGGGCCATAAATCATGAACTGCACGATGCACATCTCCACTATGATGAGACTTAAGAGTCAACATAAGATTATCTAAAGACTCTCTATGTTTTGAAATAATCCCACCTTTTGATAATTTTCACAGGTTTTGCAGAATGCATATGAGTGCTTGAACATGGTGGGCCAGTAAAATCCACTTTGTAAGATTTTTGCAGTCATCTTTTTTGACGAGAAATGATCCCCACGTGCCTCAGAGTGACAAAATTTAATGACACTACTTACCTCATTGTCGGGAATGCATCTTTGAAATATTTGATTAGGACAATATTTGAATAAGTAAGGGTCATCCCAATAAAGGTTTTGCACGTTGCTCAAAAACTTTCTTTTGTCTTGGTTATCCAACTGAACTGGCAAAAATCCTGAAGCAAGAAAATTGCTATTTTTAGCAAACCAAGGCATTGAACTAAGAGAAAGTAAAGATTCATCAAGAAAGTAACCATCGATTGGTGTGATGTCGGATGTCGAATCTATTGTCAATTTTGGCAAATGATTCGTGACAACATTTTCGGTGCCTTTTTCATCTTCGATTGCTTCCTGTTTGGTCATGGCATGAGGAAATGGAAGTGCGGGCAGGGAATCAGCCTTTTCTTTACAATGATCGTATTTAACCCCTTCCTTACCACTGCGAAGAGTGATGTCTTATTTAACTTGATCCATGTGTTGACTTCTGGAACTACTTGCATTTACATTGTATTTCTCCTTTGGATTTTGCTGTGGTTGAGATGGAAACGTACCGTTCTCTTGAAAACAGAGAGCAGATGTTAACTTTGCAAGAGTATCTTTAAAACTTGTCATGCTTTGATAAAGTTGAGTGTTGATTATCTCTTGCTTTCCAATGAATGAATGCAATGTTTCCTCAAGATTTCTTCTAGAAGGTGGTGCATAAAGAGGTGCATATCCATGAAAATTTTGGAAATTATGGTGTGCTTGAAACGATGGCTTTGAAGTTTGTGCATTATTGTTATCACTCTTCCAACTAAAATTTAGGTGATTTCTCCAACCAGGATTGTATGTTTGCGAGTATGGGTTATGATTGGGCCTTTGGAAACTATTTAAAGCATACGCTTGTTCATGGAGGCATTCCTTGAAAGAAGGCAAATTTGGACAATCATTGGTTGCATGTTCATTTGTTTCACAGATTTGACACACAATGTCTTGAATAGATTTTAATTGACCACTCTTTTTCAATTCTAGTGCCTCGACTTTTCTAGCTAAAGATGCAAACTTGGATTGGAGGTTATGATCTTCCCTAAGGTTATACATACCTCCACTAGATGTATGAGGTTGGGTTTTACTTGGTGCCTCATAAGAGCCCTTAGTGTCCCAATTTTGCGCATTTTCAGCTAGCAAGTCTAGGTACTCCATTGCTTCATTAGGGTCTTTATTTTCAAAAGTTCCATTGCACATTAATTCAACTATTTGCCTATCTTTAGGTGTTAACCCTTCATAAAATTGTGAAACCAATCTCCATGTTTCAAAACCATGATGAGGGCAAGTATTAAGCAAGTCTCGATACCTATCCTTACATTGGTAAAATGTTTCTCCATGTTTTTTAGTGAAAGTGGTGATTTGTCTTTTGAAAGAGTTTGTTCTGTGAGATGAAAAAAACTTCTTTAAAAATTGTTGTTGCATTTCATCCCAAGCACGAATGGATCCTGGTCTAAGATTTTGTAGCCATGTTTTAGCTTTATCTTTTAAAGAAAAAGGAAAAAGCTTTAATCTAATGGTATTCATGCTACAGTTTAAGTCATTATAGGTGTTACAAACTTCTTCAAATTCTCTCAAATGCAAGTATGGATTTTCTAGCTCTAAGCCATGAAAAAAAGGTAAAAGTTGAATAATGTCTGGCTTAAAATTAAAATGAGATGCATCAGGAGGAAAAAATATACATGATTGCGCAATTGTTCTTGTTGGATTCATGTAGTCTCTAAGTGTTCTAACCCGATTATTCTCATTATTCTCATTATAAAGTGATTGATTATCCTCTTCGGCCATGTTTTCTAAAAAAGATGAGTATACTTTACAAAGTTTATCATTTAATGTACGTGACCAAACTCTCATGCACGTGTAGAAAGAGAAGAAAAGGAAGAAGAAAAGAAAAACAAAAAGAAACAAAACAAAAGAAACAAAGTTAGAAAAAAAAATACTATAATTTATACAAGAATTTACCTCCCAGGCAACGGCGCCAAAAACTTGACACGGCCAAAAGATTGATGTCTTCTCCCAAGTGCAGGAGTGTCGAAGTAATAAATAATCAGGCAAGACCGGGGTCGAACCACAGAGAAGTTAATTGTATAAATTATAAATAACAAGACAACAACAACAATAACAATAATAACAATAACAACAACAACAACAACAACAACAACAATAATAACAATAACAATAACAATAATAATAATAATAATAATAATATTCAGTACATAGCGTTGTTATACCTGAGAATGATCTAAAAGATCGGGTCACAGGTTTCCAGCCTATATACTGAGTTTATGAAAAGATCAAAGAGATAAATTATATAATATAAACAGAATGTAAATAATAATAATAATAATAATAATAATAATAGTAATAGTAATAGTAATAGTAATAATAATAATAATAATAATAATAATAATAATAATAATAATAATAATAATAATAATAATACTAGTACTAGTAGTAGTAGTAGTAGTAGTAGTAATAATAATAATAAAAAGAGGAGGAGAAAGAAATTAATGAGAACTTTGAGATGGAAGATTAATGTAAAGATTAAACAATGATAAAAACAAATGTCAAGGTTAGAGGATCCACCAATGGTATTTCAAACAAGTATAGTATAAACTCTTATTATTCAACTAGAAACCACACACAAAGGAGGTTCCAATCGGATGATTTCTCATTAATAGCTCATTAAATATTATTAACATGATCATATTAATTATCTTAATTACATAACACCAAACTTTTAAATATTGTCAGGAATTCATGATATTAACAACAAATCAAGTTATTTTCATAGCCCAGGTGTAGGTAATACCATACTGTTGGGCTATGAGAGTGCCAAGCATTTGCTGTACCAAGTGTTATACAACACAAATCTAGATTAACCATTTAACAAGCAAGGTATTAAGAATTAGTAAGATAAAAAGATAAGACATGTTAATATTAAACATTAAGATCCATGTTGAGTTTACATTATATTTATTCTTACACCATTAGTGTAACCTTTTCACCTTGACATCATAAACTTAGCTAAACATAATGAAAAAGAGAAACATAAATAAACAAAACAAGAACATAAAGAAAATACAAGTTAACTAAGTAAAGGAAAGGAAATGAAAAGCATAAACAAGATATTAATGAAAGCAAAACTTAAAAATTACAAAAAAATATAAAGAGAGAAATAAAGAGCATGAGCTTGATCTGAACAACCAAGCCACCCAAATACATGGCAAATGCCTCCTTTTATAGGCCAAAATTCGGAATTATTGATTTGATGACTAATTGTTGAGTGGGTGGCCAACTTTTCACTTGGTGAAAATCCTTAGCTTCTTGTCTGAATAAAACAAAAAATGCTACCATCCGAACTGGGTCCTCTAGTAAACATAAAGTTCTAGGAAATTGACTCAGCTTTCCAGGAAAAAAAAATCGAGGTCATTTGGACTTCTAGAACTCCAGATATGGGTCAAACACTGAATAGTATTCGGGTTGTAAGACAGATTCAGACTTCTCCGTTGTTGCTATGATTTGGACTTGAAAACGGCCTTGTTAGATTTTTATGTTCACATGAAAGTTGTAGGCCTATGTCTCACCAAGTTTGTGTAAATATTTGAGGTCATTTGGACATCTAGAACTCGAGATATGACCCAAACAGCAAACAGTGTTCCAGTTTGGACTGCACCAACATCTCTTTTCTAAGTTCCACCCTCTTTTTATCTTCACAAATTTCAGTAGTTGAATTCATCAATCAATCCTTTAATTTATGTATAGGCCTGCATTTAAGATGAACATTTACCATATATTAGGGCATTTTATAGTATTAGACTTTTTATTATAAAACATGCTTTAGTTAAAGAGTCATTGATACTTTAAGTGCAAAATGATGATATAAAACCTTGATAAATATACACTTTTAAGTACTAATCAGAGAGAGAAGGGAGAACACAGAAGAGAGAAAGAAACAGGGGAGAAGCAAAAAGGAAGAAAACGCAGCCTCTACCACCCACCGATCCCCAGCAGCACCGCCGACCACCGCTCCAGTTAGAAGCTCCGTCGCATCAGCTGCTGCCAGCTTCACCACCGCTCCAGGTAACTTTCTCTGTTTCCCTGTCCCTGTCGTTCTTCACTTCATTTGCATGAAGAACATTTACGTTCTGCAGCAAATGAAGCTAATTAACTCACGGGTTACTGTGTGAACAGTAACCCCGATTACTGTGCACATGCACAGTAACTCGCTAATTAATTCACTGGTTACTGCGTGCCCACTGTAACCAGTCCGGGCCCTAATTTATTTTGGGCTGATTTCGGCCCAATTTCCTTTTGGGTCGGGTCCGGCCCATTAAAAAATTATTATTAACATTTGTTTTTTTCCAGAATTTTACAATTTTCCAGCACATTTTCTTTTATCCATTTTTGTTAATATCGGTCTGTATTTTATATCGTAAAAATACAAATCCGATATTAAAATACTCGGTTTTCGGCAAAAACTTCAAAAAATACAAAAAACAATTGAAAAAAAAGAGAAAAAAATGTTTTTGTGCATACGGCCAAATGTCTCAAAGCTAAAAAATCATATTGTATTTTTCATACAAAAAAAAAAAGAACAATGTTTTAGCATGCATTTTGGCTTTAATAACTAGTTTATTAAAGTCAAGAGAATATTGGCCAAAACTTCAAAAACAACAAAAAATTTATTTTGTTTGTCTCTTAGTATCCGGGGTATGACATTACACATAATGCATATTCTGGATATTTAATTCTTTTTTCGGACAATAGAACCTGGGGTATGACATTACATGTAATGCGTATTCCGAACAATAAGAAACCACAACACGATCTCAGATTTTATCAGACATTAAAACAATGTAGCCTACCTTAGGTAGGGCGTAGTTGGGGTGCTAATACCTTCCCTTTACGCAACCAGTCTTCGTACCCGATCTCTAAAGACTAGTTAGGGTTCCTAGTAACCAGAATACTAGGTGGCGACTCCCATTCAAATTTTTCACTGATAGGAGACAAGAATTCCTTGTCTCTACATCTTTGCCAGGAATAAATCCATATTCAACATTTGTTTTCCTGGAGGGTGGACGATCGCCGCACATGTGCGACAAGTAATAGGAGAATGGGAGAAACGGTGGTTGGGTCAACTTCTAGTGCTAGCAACGTGCATGAAGCGACAAATGACAACACTAATCCTTACAGAAACATGGTTATGGATGCAATGAGAATGAATCAAGGTAATGTCAGTCAATGTCCAATCGTAGAAGAAGAACCTAATGCAGAGGCAGCTAGGTTTTTTGATTTGTTGAAAGATTCTGATGAACCATTATGGGATGGCTGCACAAACCACAGTAAATTGTCGGTCGTGGCACAAGTGTTCACCATCAAGTCAGATCACGGGCTGAGTGAGGTCGGGTATGACAAAATTATTGATTGGGCAAGAAGTATTTTACCTGAAGGGAACAGGCTCAAGAGAACTTCTATGCTGCGAAGTCCATGATGAAACCCCTCGGTTTAGGATACCATAAAATTGACATGTGCCCTAACTTCTGCATGTTATACTACCTTCAAAATACTGAGATGACCGAGTGCATGACATGCAGGCATTCGCATTACAAACCCAGAACTGGCAAGGGAAAGACTCTAGTGGCGTATAAAAAACTTAGATATTTCCCAATCACACCTAGACTACAGAGGTTATTCATGTCACGAAGGACTGCTGAGCACATGACATGGCACCAAACACATGATGCAGTTGATGGTGTGATGGTGCATCCTTTTGACGGCGAAGCGTGGAAACGCTTTAACAGTGTGCATCCTGACTTTTCAGCTGAATCAAGGAATATCCGTCTTGGGTTGTGTATAGACGGATTCAACCCATTTGGGTCATTTGTTGCTCCCTATTCTTGTTGGCCGATCATACTCATAGTTTATATCTTGCCACCGGGAATGTGTATGAGGCCGGAGTTCATGTTTCTATCTACTATCATACCCAGTCCAAGCAGCCCGAGGTGGAATATAGATGTTTGTCTTCGACCGTTGATAGATGAGTCGGCGCAGTTGTGGTCCTCTAGAGCTCTGACTTATGATATATCGAGGAAACAAAATTTCCTTATGAGGGCGGCTTTGATGTGGACTATCAATGATTTTCCAGCTTATGGAATGCTTTCTGGTTGGAGCACGCATGGAAAACTCGCATGTCCATACTGCATGGAAAACAACAAGGCATTCACGCTAGCAAACGAAGGTAAAGCTTCTTTTTTTGACTGTCACCGTCGCTTCTTGCCACTTAATCATAAGTTCATAAAGAACAGAAAAGATTTCTTTGTTGGCAGAGTTGAAATAGATGTTGCATCCCCGCGTCTTTCTGGTGAAGAATTGTGTCATGTTGTATCAGAGTACGGTGACATTGTGTTTGGCCTTCAATCAGGTAAGCAAAAGTTTCCTAGTTTTGGTTTGACCCATAATTGGGTAAAGCGAAGTATCTTTTGGGAGCTTCCTTATTGGAAGACCAATCTTCTCCGCCATAACCTTGACATCATGCACATCGAAAAGAACGTGTTTGAGAATATTTTCAACACCGTCATGGATGTGAAGGGGAAGACAAAGGACAACATCAAGTCTAGATTGGATATAGCTTTATACTGTAACCGTAAAAATATGGAGTTGGTTTATGAGGAGTCACGGGTCACAAAACCAAGGGCAAGCTTCGTGTTAGAGAAAAACACACAACTCCTAGTCTACAAATGGCTTAAGTGTCTGCGTTTTCTGGATGGACATGCATCGAACATATCAAGGCTTGTTAACATAGATGATTGCAGATTGTATGGAATGAAGAGTCATGACTGCCACGTGTTTATGCAAACACTTATCCCATTAGCTTTTCGTGATTTGTTGCCAAAGGGAATATGGGATGCACCGACGGAGATCAATCATTTCTTCAGAGATATATGCTCCAACAAGTTGAATGTTGAGCACATTGAGAGGCTTCAAACAAATATCATCGAGACACTATGCAAACTTGAGATGATATTCCCTCCTTCATTTTTTGACTCAATGGAGCATCTCCCTATACATCTACCGTTCGAGGCAAAAGCTGGAGGACCGGTCCAGTATAGATGGATGTACCCATTCGAACGGTGAGATATTACAGTTGCAATGGAATTCATATCTAAAAGTTTTTTCTATGTTTTTCTTAATTGGAAATACTTGAATTGTAATTCAATGCAGGTACTTGTTTAATCTCAAGAAAAAGGTTAAGAACAAGGCGCATGTTGAGGCTTCGATATGTGAGGCCTATATTGTTGAAGAGATATCAACATTTATCTCGTACTATTTCGAACCTCATATGAGAACAAGAATCAATCGCGTTCCACGACATGACGATGGCGATGAAGTGCCTTCTAGTGGGAACTTGTCAATATTCTCCAATACTGGACGACCCACACCTAAAAATGTCGTACGAGGAAGATATTTGTCGAAAATAGAATTCAAACAAGCACACAACTATGTTATATTTAACTGTGATGAGCTGAGACCATTTATTTAATAAGTTTATATATGTGTAATACTAATTAAACTTTGTCAGTCAAATATTGGTAATTATATATTGTGAAATCATACACTCACTATCACTTGCAGGCAACATCGACAATATTTGCTCTCCAATAACTCGCAGCTGACCGACTCCCAGATCTTTCAATACAAGATGAACAATTTGCCACATGGTTCAGAACACATGTAAGCACTATCACAAACTTATTCTAACTTGCAAAATTATTGTACGTATGCATGCCATTACGAGATTCTTGTTCATTTACCGTTTATTGACGTACATTACATGTATACAAGGTTTATCAAACGGGAAGAAGTGCGTCTAAGTCATTGTCAATGGATATGTTTTCCATACTGAAGAATACGGGTAAGGAAGAAAGACATACAATTGCGGTGTTTGTGTTAAAGGATTCACAAGTAGTGAGTTAGAAGTTGACTACTATGGTAGATTAGAAGAGGTTGTCGAACTACAATATCATAGCGAGCAGAATACAGTGTTTTTATTCAAATGCTATTGGTATGACACGACGAGCAGAGGAATCAGAGTTGATACGCACCATGGTCTGGTCGAAATCAACTCAAAAGCTAGACTTCGCAACATAAACGATGTCTTTGTTTTCGTAAAGCAATGTCAACAAGTTTATTACATATACACACCTTCATTTAGAAAGGATCGATCAAGAGTTGATTGGTTGTTCGTTTTAAAAACGAAACCACGGGGTCGTGTCGAGGTTGTTCAGGATGAGAACGAAGAAACAAGTGTGCGGGATGAAGTATTTCAAGTTAGTGAGTTGGTTGAACCATATCGAGTTGCTCCTTCGATTGAATTGGAAGAAAATTCAGATTTTCGTGTTCCGATGATAGTCTTGTTGATGTTGACGTAGAGGAGTTGAACGTTGTTTTGAGCTCTAGCGGACAAGCAAATGTCGATGAAGAAGATGATATCCATATTGAAGATTGCGATGAAGGTGATGGCTATTCAATTGATGACGAAGAAGAAGAAGATAATTCTGACTAATTTTGTGTAAAACCCTTTTCTTAATGTAATATATATTTATTGTTTAAGCATTGTTGCTATTCTTTTGTGCGATGGATAGTTTGTCATTGAATTTTTTGCAGGAAGGTAAACAGAAAATACAAACACAACACCTAATGTACATTGAACAATCACCGACGTCCATACCGACGGAAAGTAGTCCGTCGGCATCTCACAGAGAGTTCAAAAATAATTACACCGAAATACCACAATCACCGACGTCCATACCGACGGAAAGTAGTCCGTCGGCAACTCACAGAGAGTTCGAAAATAATTACACTGAAATGCCACAATCACCGACGTCCATACTGACGGAAAGTAGTCCGTCGGCATCTCACAGAGAATTCGAAAATAATTACACCGAAATGTCACCATCACCGACGTCCATACTGACGAAAAGTAGTCCGTCAGCATCTCATAGAGAGTTTGAAAATAATTACACCGAAATGCCACCATCACCAACATCCATACCGACGAATTTATCGACGTTCATACCAACATAATTAATCCGTCGGTAAGTTGTCGGTGGCAAATTTTACCGACAAAAATACCGACGGAATACGCGAATTCCAAAGGGTGTGAATTGAGTGTAGCTCTGACGTGTCGTATTACCGACGGAATCACCGACGGACCGCGAAAAATTTGGAGGGCAATTGAAAAATTCGGTGTGAAATTTAAAAATGACCGACGGATTGTTAACCTTTTACCGACGGATTTAAAAAATTAATAATATTTTTTTAATATCCATCGGTAAATCTGCCATATAACCTATAACTTCCAACGCCCGCAGCTTCCCCTCATTTTTTCTTCTCCTCCATTTTTCTTCTCCTCCGCTGCCCTATAATTTTTAGTTTTTTGCTCTCAATCCTTCAAGGCTTTTACCTTGAATCTCTTGCAAGATTTGAATAAAGGTATGTGGTTTTTTCTATTTTATTTTATTTTCTTTTATTTTAGTTGTAGTTGTTTTTATTTTTGCTATTTTGTTGTTTTGGTGTATTTTTTTGTAATGTAGATAAAGTTTTGAATTGGACATATTATTAAGGTATGTATATTTCGTTCCTTTTCTTGATGTAGGTTTTTTTTTTGAATTTTTTTAACATTTTTTATTGTTGTGTTGTTATAATTGGTATTAGTTAATTTATTGGATATTTGTTGTTAAAGTTGAATTTAACTTAGAATTAGTAATTGACTATATTAGAATAATTAGTAATTTTACTCTATTATTGCATGATTTGTATTTAATTATTTCCATTGATTTTAATTGTTAGTCTATATTTTTTTTTTAATTTATTGAATATAATTTATTGTTGTATTGCCATATATAATTATTGATTAATTTGTTGAATTAATATTGTTAATGTTAAATTTACCTTAGAATTAATAATTGCATTTATTGAAATAATTACACCGAAGTATGTAAACTAACTAAAATATGTCCTCTCGAATCCAACACTCTTATTCTAAATGTAAGGATTGGGCCTAGTTGTCAGGTTTAAATCCAAAATCATTGTCTTAGATTTTGCCGGTCCTTTTACCATAAATGTATGTATATGTTTAGACAAAGACTTAATGTATAAGCATCATGAGTATATTTTGTCATAAAAATACAAACATAAAAATACAAACATGAAACAACTTATATCGAAGTAAGATGCCTTAAAATGAATTTCATCTTTCACCTAGCATAATCAATTATTTACTTAATAATCTCTAATACACTAATTACGGCTTTATAATTATTATAAAATTATATGGTGGTTCATTTTTTTTCTTTTTAGTTTATCGAGATATCTCCTACAACAATTACTAATAATTTAGTATTGTTAGTGACTTCATTGTTGAAGGTACATAATAGGAACTAAAAAGTATAGTAATTATATATAACACTTTCTATTTCAAAGTTACATCCTGTTATTTAAGAAAATATGTATTTTTACCAAAAATAATAAAAGAGTTGAATTTAAATCACTTGCTTACACTGTGTAAATGAACTTTGCAAGCACTCTTAATTTTTTCTTTAATTTTTTTTAAATTTTATTTTTTAATATTTGATTAATTTTAAAATATATTCTTGAAAAATCAAACACTAACCAAATACTAAAATATTTATTTAAGACCGCGATAACCTCATAAAATATAAACCAAAATAAAGTTATTAAATCCAATAAAATTAATAACCAGGATTGTGGGTTTGACAGGTTAAGTTGTGAAGCCCAGATAAATCCATTATGTTCTCATCTCAATATTACAAAAAAAAAAAATTACATTTGAACTCACCAAGTCAACTAGGTCATGTTTAGGTAATTCACACATGATTTAATTTGAAAATCAGGTAAGGAGGTTTGAAGATTGACTCCATACGTCAGATTTAATAATAATACCAAAAAGTTTCTTATAAGATGGATATTTTTTCATGTATAATTGTTTTTTTATTTAAACAACAACTTAGTGCAATCTAGTAAAGTACTATGAAGTTTGGAGCAAAAAACTTTAAAATAAAATCCTTCAAACATATGTTTTTTTATAATAATTTTATTATTATTATTGTTGTTGTTATATTTTTAAAGGAATATATTAGTCATAATTAAAAAAAAAGTATTGAAGTAGAAATAACACCATTCTATTAAATTAGTCAAAGTAGTGGGTATTTCTTTGTCAAGCAACCATCATCCGAACCGATTTCATTTGTTGTCACATAAGAATCAAGTGGAAGAACTCGTTGATTTCTTGACTTTATGGTAATGAAAGATAATCACTAAGAAAAGTCGTCGCAAATATCACTCGTTTCAGCCGACCAAGGAAGGATCCTCAAAGTTTTCATGATATGAAATAACCATGATTTTCCACCAACTAATTAACTAATACTTAATAATGTTGCATGCCCACTCTCCCTCCTAATTTCCTATATATATAGCCCAAGTTATTAAATTTAAATTGGATAATAGATTTGAAAAAAAAAATTTTATTAAAAAAATCAAAATAGATTTTTATTTAATTAATTAAGTCACTCATATTCAATTAAGTCTAGTGTAAGACATCAGGTTTAATAATATTAAGATGGTATTTGACACTCTATAATTGAACCGTGTTTTTTAAGAATTTTGATTTTTTAAAATTATATTTTATATTGTTTTAATATATTAAAAATAGAAATAATTTTTATATATATATTCAAATAAAAATATCTTACCACCCTCCCTTGAACGAGAGCGACTCCGGAGACCGAAAAAAAGACGAAATTGTGTCTTGGGATTTGGTGGTGGGTGTCCACTAATAAGACGTGTGAAGAGCGTCCATGAAAATGCATTCAGCATAACCAACACAATAATTCTGACTTGCTCCCTTGTGTGGACGAACATACCTAAAAGCCCAATGCTAAAGTTACGAAAGCGTGTGGACCTCTGTGGATAAACAGGGATGACGTGTTATTTGCCTATTGGTGTTGGACATCTTGGATCCCTAAACAACAAGGCATTAAACTTTTGAAAATACGGTTGTATTCGAGTTTTCAAAATAATTAATTTTTTATATATTTTAAATTATTTTGATATATTAATTTCAAAAATAATTTTTTAAAAAATAAAAAATATTATTTTAATACATTTCAATATGAAAAATACTCCTAAATAAACTAATACATTTTCCTTGCTTCTTTTTAAACCATACATTCATATTATAATTCGATTTTAAATAGATCATTAACCAAATTTATATCTACATATTTTAAAAAGTTGTACATTTAAGGTTTTATTTGCTTTTATATTTCAAAAGTTATTTTAAAAAATAATTTTTTTTATTTTAAATTAATATTTTATTGATATTTTTAGATATTTTGATGTATTGATTTCAAAATTAATTTTAAAAATAAAAAAAAATTATTTTAATATATTTTTAAGTGAAAAACATTTTAAAAAACAACCATAGTCATATTCTAAAACATACAAATATTATAAGACATGCAAAATAAAAAAGATAAAAAAAAAAGAAATTATGTCGTTATCTTAAAGAAACCATGCTAGAGATACCATGAGTCTTCATGTCATCTTCAATGACATCAGCTAGAATGAAACATCGAGGAAAGGAGGAGAAGGCTTCCAAACGTATTTTCCTCTTAAAGCTATTTTAAAGCTCTGAATGGGATAATTGCAAATCAAACACTGTATTATTGGTGCCTGGGGCTGAGTGAAAGCGTGTAAACAACAGGAAAAAGACATGGAAAAACAAATCCTCTCCAGCACAGTACCATCAAGGAAAAACACACACAGTGCTGTGAAAATCCTTCATAAATCTTCCTTCTTCTGCCTGCGCCGTGAAATGGACATGATCTTAATCCGGTTTATGGTGTTTGTAATAAATTATTAATAAATTGTAATCTGTTATCTTTAAAAAACAATTATTAATAAATTTCATCTATTAGAGTATCTCCAATGAAAAATGCCATTTTAAAGAGCCAAATGAAAAAAATAGCTTTTTGAATAGTATAAATATAGCTTTTTGTATTATATGCATTCCAATGGTAAAAAGCTATTTAGAAAAGCCATTTATATTTTAATATATTTCATGTTAAATTAATTTTAATATAATTATATAAATAATTTAGATATTTTATATATAATATAATTATGATGTTATTAATTATATAATTAATATGAGTAATTTATAAAAGTAATATAAAATTAATGAAGTAATATAAAAGTTAAAAAATATAATTTTAAATTAAATTTAAAATTTATTTATATGAATATTTTTAATTTTAAGTTTTATATGTTATTGTTAAAAATTTAATTTTTCAAAAGTCAAATTCAAACTTATAAAAGTATTACGAATTGATATCAATTTCATAACAAGAAGCTCACATTTAATGTTTAGCAATTTTGTAGTTTTCATACATGCGAATTAATAATAAGCATTGCCTTCTACTTGTTCTAACATAACAATTTGACTATTTTTTGAAACTAAAAGAGAATCGATATACTAGTTTAATTGTATTTTCAAGAAGACAAAATATAATTGACCTCAAATTAAAACAGACAATCAAAAATAAATTTTAAATATGCAACTCTATCTTTTTATCAATATCAACTACCATTATTAATTTCTCTCAATTTTATCAAAGATAACAACATAAATAAAAATTGTCATACTTAACCCATATTAAAAACATAAAATAATAAAGAAATAAAACTCATCACAAATATTAAATTAATAAAAAAAATTCTAAAAAATCAAGAGATATTAAAACGAAAATATAAAAAGCTTTTAAACAAGCATACCTTTTTATTTCAGTTAATTAACACAACCGATGTTAATAATTAACCGGAAAAAAATCGATTCTTGTTTTTTAAAATTTAAGAGAAGGGTGAGGCACAAGACAAAAATTTAAAACTACAAGTTTTTTCTTCATGTATTTATAGACAAAATTTTCTATGTAAAAAAAAAAAAAAAAAAAAAACTATTGATAGCCGTTGGCTATTTTGACCATTTCTACAGTTAAATGTAGAAATGACTCTTGACAAAGCAAAAAATCATTTTGTCTATTACTTTACCTCTACCCGTTGGAATGTCTATAATAAAAAAATAAAAAGCATCTATACTATACCTCTTCATCTGGCAGCTCAGTCGGAGCTGCCCTTATAATTGAATTTTTAAGTTGAGTTATTCCTGGACAAGAACATCAATCGGTCTGGTACATAATAAGATACTAAAATATATTCAGTTTGGGTGAAAAACACATGTCAGAAGCCGGCTTGAGCAATTAATTTAATTAAAAGTCTGAGAAATTTTTCAATCGTGCACACAACATCGTAGGAGTATCGTTTTTTATGAAATTTAATGGCATCTTACCCTACAACGATGCTTCGTTTGGTCCACTTGACACCTACTCCTCACCTTCAAGGCAGAGGCAAGTCAAAGACGTGTGTCAGCTATAGTTCAGGTCAAAATTTTATTAATATTTTTTTATTAATTTTATGTAAGAAAATATTTATAATTTTTAATTGAGTTATTAAAAAAATTTAAAAATTTGTATGGAGTTTTCTAATATCATATTTTAGCTTGAGTTTAAATTTTAGAATTTTAAAATAATTCTTAATGAAAAATTATAATGTGACTAGTTTTATGTTATTAAGTGTAATTTTTAATCCAACCATCAGATTGAGTTAAAATTTTACGAGGTATTTTAAAATATATTGAATTAAATATGGTTAAAATTTTAGAATAAACAAAGCTTGCTAATGCTAAAAAAAATCATTAAATAAAAGTAAAATGACTCATTAAAGGTAAAATAATTATTTATTATTATTATTATAAAAGCAAAACGACTGGCAGAAGCAAATTAAAAAAAAAACGGCTCATTATGGTGAGTCACCTTGTATTCTATTTCGTCCCAATTATGCCATTTTCCAGCACTTTTTTACATGTAAAATTAAATTCAACTCTCGAATTTGATAAAACAAAGTAGTATTTATATCAAAATGATGAGATTTACGTGTATCTAAATTGTTAAAATTTATAAATATTATATTTTAGTGACTTAATATAATGCGCAATTATTTCCGATCTATAACCTCATCTCTGAGGTGTGAAATTAAAGTTATGTTATAATAATAATAATAATAATAATAATAATAATAATAATAATAATTTTAAGAGAATGGTAGGATATGTTTTTTTTTTTTTAATTTTTGAATTCAAAGTCGGCGGCAATCATTAATTTTATTCTTGATGCCCTAGATTGATGTGAAGAATGTGTACTTAAAATAATTAAAGAAAAAAACTCAGTATTGAGTGGAAAAAAAAATTAATTGAATATATAAATCACAAATTTATCATATCAACTCTGACATTTTAGGTTTTTCTTAGGAAAAACTATTTTAAATATTTTTTTTTAAATCTAATACATGCTCAAAAAATTCACTTTCCAATACAAAACGACCTTTGTCTAAATCTCTGTAAATTAAAATCATAGTAGACAGAATTAAGAAGGAGAAAAAATAATAAAATATTCATTTCATTATATACAAGTCAAAGCTAAACATTTGAGCCGCCTTGAGCCCAAGGCGGCGTCCAACGAGTGCCCACACTCTGCCCCACTTAGAGCGTGTTTGGCAGTGTGGTAGTGGTTGCTTTTCAAATAGCTTTTCGTGCCGAAATACATGACAATGATGTTTTTTTATTTTTTAAAAATCATTTTTGACATCAGCACATCAAAACGAACCAAAAAGTACAAACCGAACTCAATTTTAGCAAAAAAAAAAAAAAATCAAAATTTTGCAAAACGCAGTTAGAAACGCAACCCCAAACACTTCCTTAAGCGACTGAAAATCGCCGCCTGTCTTCTCCATGTGACAACCGCCACGTAGCTTTTTAATCGTCCACCGTTGATTTTAGCACCGAGTTTGCTGAGGCATCGACTCATCCTGCCCTCGTTCAATATCCATCTCAGTCGTCCCTGACTCACCACCGCAACTCACAGAGCTAGCCACGTTAGGAGACGCAGCACCTCTTCTTTCCCTACTTAGCATCCTCTTAAAAGACAGCATCCGACTCATTGGCGATCTAAACGCGTGACTCGCTGATGGTGACTCAGTGTTTGACTCATGCTCAAAATTCCCATTTCTCCTAGGCTCAAAATTGTTAGTTTATATTTTTAAAAAATTTATTGAATATATTTTACTGTTGTATTGCCATAATGAATATTTAATAATTTGTTGAATTAATATTGTTAATGTTGAATTTATCTTAGATTTAGTAATTGAATATGTTGGAAGAATTATTAATTTTACTCTAACTTGATGATTTGTGTTTAATTGTTTTATTTATTTTTAATTTATAGTTTTTTTGTATTGATATAATTATTGAATAATTTGTTGAATTATAATTGTTAATTTAGAATTTACCTTAGGATTAGTAATTGAATATGTTTGAATAATTAGTATAGATTGGGTCAATTTGTTGTGGCTATTGTTAATATTTGCAGGTTTGTGGATTTGGGTAGTATCCAAGTATAGGGAAGGTGCTGCCAATTTTTTTTTAACATTTCAATTGAATTATATAATTATTAATATAAAATTGGTTAGATGCAGAGAATGAAAACCAGAGCTACACATACGCGTACGGTCGCATCTAGTTCGTCTAGCAGCGACGAAGACATTTCCTTAGGTGCCTCTCAAGAAGAGGCACCTACACCACTTGCGCCGTCAGCTGATGCTGCCTCTTCCAGCGATGTTTCACGTCGCAGAAGCGGCATGCCTTCGCAGCGGAATCAATGGACCCGCAAGTACGAGGCACAATGGAAAGACGATCTTTCAATATAAGTTTGTTAAGGTTTTAAATTTTTTTTAAAAAAAACAAATTTAAAGCAAATTTATGAAGTCACAATTTAATTAATTTCAATTCTTTTCAGGTTCACAAACATTGAGGCCGCCCGAGTAATATTATCGGCGTTTAAAGCGTCGATGAAGATTCCATTGTTTCAATGGAGTCAGATATCCAGGCATCCTGAATGGATGCCTCAAATCAATGCATGGTTTTCCAGATTTAAGGTTCGTGTTAATAAATAATTTTCAGCTTATTTCTAATAAATTCTTAATATAATTGTAAATAAATTATTAATATTTTTAAAAATTATTTTTTATACACAGAATCGATTCTACTGGAACGACGAACATAACAATGTTGTGAGGAGGGTGTGGGAAAATCACGCGGCAACTAGGTAACATCGAAAGCAATACAACCTCTTTTTACAAAAAAAATTATGTTTCGAAATGTAATTTTTGATTGCGTTAAGTAGGTTGCGTGATTTTTGGTACGAAGCCCAAAAAAAGGTAAAAAAAACTGCGAGGGATAGGGGGTTCTAAGGCTGGAACGATGTTGCGGTTTGGAGGGATTTCAAACCGATATACATCCCAGAGGATATATGGCCGCACTATCTTGAGCACGTGACGTCTGAGCGGTTCACACAACGCTCACAGTCTGGTGCTGGCAACCGGAATCGACCAATTCATGGCTCGGTGACAACGCACACCGGCGGCTCCGTTCCGTTTGTTGCACATGCGAAATGGATGGTAAGATTAATTTAAATTAAATATATCGTTCAATTAATTTGTTGTTAATAAATTTTTTTCATTATAGGCTACGTCTCTTGGACGCGAGCCAAGCCGTATGGAGCTGTTTGTGGAGACGCACGTGCGGAGTCAAGACCGCCAAAAGGGGGTGCAACAGTTCGTTGACAGCCGCTCTCAACATTTTGTGGTATGTTTATTCAACCATTTTATTTTGTAAGTTATTATTATGTTTATTGAATTGAATATGATGATTACTTTTTTTATTTTCAGGAGACCTATAATAATCGATTGAGGGAGACATATGGGGATGATCCTTTGACCCATCCGGAATTCAATCCGGATTTGTGGATGGAGGCTGGATCGTCAGGTGAACCATATAAGAATCGGGTTTACAGGCTCTTCAACACTAGGGCCGACAACTTGCGGACGACCTGTATTGCTTCAACCGTCGGGAGCTCCCAATCAGTATCGAGCTCCCAATCTAAGGAGTTCGTGGCCTTGCAGCAAAGGTGCGACCAGATATCAGAGGCGTACACACAACTCAAAGAACAATACACAACAGATTTTGCACAACAAAGAGCGGCCTATGAAGAGTTTCGTCAAATGGTCATAAACATGTCACAAGGTGGAACATGTGCACCCAATCCAAGTTAGCCGCATAACAGCCAGCCTCCTCCTCCTCCTGATCTTCCTCATCCTCCTTTATATTAATTTTTGATAAACATTATTTACATTTAAAATTTCATTTAATGTTTTTTTGAAACATTTCATTTTGTAATGAATATTATTTATCTTTCATTTTTTGTTTTTGATGCTTAATATAAATTTTATTTGCATAATTGGTTTTTATTACCATTAATTTATATCATTTTATATTATGTATTCTAAATAATTATAAAAAAAAACAAATTACAAAGGGATTTACCGACAGAATACATCCGTCGGCATTAGACAGTAGCCGCGACCATCACCGACAAATTTCCAGACGGATAAATTCGGTCGGTGTTTTCATGACTCACCAACAGATTTACCGACGGATTAATTCCGTCGGTATTATATATTACCGACGAATTCACAGACGGTATATTCGGTCGGTGTTTCAACAATTCACCGACTAAGTTACCGACGGAAAGTAACCGTCGGTGAATTGTGATATCACCGACGAAATAAAAATCCGTCGGTATTATTGAAGCGGGAAATTTTTTTTGTTTGTGGCACAAATTCCGTCTGTAAAACCATCGGTAAATGGTTTTTTTGTTTTGCCGACCGATATAGCGACGGAATGGGGAATCACCTACGAAAGGTAAGCCGACGGACGTATTCCGTCGGTAATTTAGTCGGTAGATATTTTATCGACGTCCTATCAATCACAGACCGACGGAATATTTCCGTCAGTAAAACTGTGAATTCTTGTTGTGATTGAAGAGAGCTTTCGTGTAAAAATTCATGTGTAGACAAGTGACTTGAAGCTTAGAATACGCAAGAGGTTCAACATTGGTCGACAGACTAGTAACCAAATCTCGAAATTCATCACGAAAACCCCGAAAAACATAGAGATTGAAGTTAGTAAGGGAGATAGGTCTATCTGTTGCGGCTAGTTCGTCAAATAAGCCCTTAGCTTTCTGCAGGTATAGAGTGACAATATCATCACCTTGACGAAGATCCTGGAGAGAGCCATGTAATTGCATTATCCTAGAGTTGGATGGAGAGGCAAGGGCATGTTTTAAGATGCTCCAAACACTTGCCGAAGTTGGGCAGTCCACCACAAGGTGAAGAACATCAATGGAGAGGGATGAGAGCAAAGCATTGAATATGAGTTCATCTTGTTGTTTTCATGTGAGAAACGCTTGAGAAGGACAATAATTAATGTTGGCAGAGGCAGTAGTATAGTGAGTGGACAGATCAAGTGTAGAAGGGTAGGAATGCAAGCCATCAACAAATGAGAACACCCCATGACCAATCAGATATGGCTTCATCTGCACACGTCAAAATAGATAATTGGAATCGATCGGTGAGTTTGGGGTTGATGACCTGCTGTGTATTTGAGAGGGGAATAGCAGTTGCTGTCACAGCAGAGGGAAGCATGACTGCATTGATGTTGGGATAAAAAGCGCTGACATTGGTGTTGGGAGAAGAAGGACTGCCAGTGGTGCCAGCTGCAGCAAAAACCGAAGGATCCATATTGTAGCAGATGAGTAGAAAATAGAAGCTGACAGCAGATAGTAGCAGGGAAGCCGAAAGAGTAGCAAAGAAAACAGCAGAAAACGTTGACTTCGGAGCAGAAACAGTAATAAAAAATCAGTAATAACACGCTGATGGCTGAAGCAGAGAAGCATTATCAATCAAAAATCAACAGCAGAAGCAGAATCAACGTTGCAGATCGTGAGGCTAATTAACAGTAGCACAATGAAGCAAGTAATTAGCTAATTAGAGGGGCTGCCATTTGAAGAATAATTAGCTGATGGAGTCGCAATTAGATTTTGTTGAATAGAAACAATAGAGGGGCTGCCATTTGAAGAATAAATCTGTTAAGATAAATTGGTTTTGATACAAGTTAAAATAATATTTGTGCTAATTGAGAGACTTAATCTAATGAGATAGCCATCTTTTTTATTTATATAATTACTGTAGAATTGAGGAAGAATGTATTTGATTTTATTTCAATTGTGTAGCGTAAGAGCAGAAAAGGCTCTTATATATATGACCTATACAGAGACTAATTAGGAAGAAACTAATTACACTAGTCTAGGAAATAATTATGGATGATTTACAATCAGGTAAGGTTAATCAGGAAACTAAATATTCTATGATTCCTATTCTGTGATTTCCATATTAATTCCTCACGTTAACACTCCCCCTCAAGTTGGTGCATAGATATCAGCAATGCCCAACTTGTCAAGTGAGTTATGAAAGATTTTACCCGAGACAGCCTTTGTAAGTATATCTGCTAGCTGATCCTCTGATTTTACAAATGGAAATTGAATCACGTTATCTTCAAGCTTCTGTTTAATGAAATGCCGATCTACCTCAACATGTTTGGTACGATCATGCTGAACTGGGTTGTGCACAATGGCTATGGCTGCTTTATTGTCACAAAACATGTTCATTGTTTCTTGAGATGAACATCCAATTTCTTCCATTAATCTCTGTAACCAAAGTAGCTCACATAATCCTTTGGTCATACCTCTGAATTCAGCTTCTGCACTTGATAAAGCAACTACCTTCTGTTTCTTGCTTCTCCAAGTAACTAGATTCCCGCCCACAAATGTGAAGTAACCCGATGTGGATTTTCTGTCAGTGATGTTCCCTGCCCAATCTGCGTCAGTGTAACCATGGATGTGCAGATGTTGATGTTTCCTGAACATCAGTCCTCTGCCTGGAGAAGACTTCAGGTATCGCAAAATGCGAATCACAGCACTCATATGATCTTCGTTGGGACAATGGATAAACTGACTTACCAAACTCACGGCATATGCAATGTCTGGTCGAGTATGAGATAAGTATATTAGTTTTCCCACAAGCCGTTGATATCTCTCTTTGTTGGCAGGAGCCTGATCAGGAAATTCTCCCAAACCATGGTTTTGAACTACTGGTGTATCGGCTGGTTTGCAGTCAAGCATTCCTGTTTCAGACAACAAGTCAAGAACATATTTTCTTTGGGATAGAAATATGCCTTGTTTCGATCGAGCCACTTCAATCCCCAGAAAATACTTTAATCCTCCGAGGTTCTTCATCTCAAATTCTGTTGCTAACTGCTCTTGTAATTTTGAGATTTCTTCTTTATCGTTTCCTGTAATTATCATATCATCAACATAGATTATGAGAGCAGTTACCTTTTCTCGTCGGTGCTTCAAGAAAAAAGTGTGGTATGAATTACTTTGTTTGTAACCGTATCTCCGCATGGCCAAGCTAAATCTTCCAAACCATGCTCTCGGGGATTGTTTTAAGCCATATAACGCCTTTTGTAGCTTGCAGACCACCTTCCCTTGCATTTGAGAAGTAAGGCCAGGTGGAACATCCATGTACACCTCCTCCTTAAGATCGCCATGAAGAAAAGCATTTTTTACGTCAAATTGGTGCAGCGACCAGTCCAAGTTTGCAGCAAGAGAGATCAATACTCTCACAGTATTTAATTTTGCTACCGGTGAGAAGGTTTCTTGATAATCTATCCCGTATGTCTGAGTATATCCCTTCGCCACCAGCCTTGCTTTATATCTTTCTACTGAACCATCTGCTTTGTGCTTGACAGAGAACACCCATCTACATCCCACGGTTCTTTTTCCTTCAGGTAGTGACACAAGCTTCCAAGTGTTATTTTTCTGTAGTGCTTCCATTTCTTCCTTTATTGCTTGAATCCATTTAGGATTATGCCAAGCTTCATTCACTGTTTTAGGGACATCTTCTGCAGATAGTTTATGAGCCAGTGCCTTGAGGGGTTCAGACAGCTTCTGAGTTGAGACATGGTTGGCAATTGGATACTTGGATTTGCTCATTCCATGATCGGGTGAATATCGTTTTGGAGGTTGTCCACGATTATGTCTGAAAGGCAAGTTATAACCAGCAGAAATATTTTGAGATGAGTTTAGAACTTGTACCTCATGGATATTCTCAAGAGATTGAATTGATTGTGGTACTGTCACGGTGTGGAAGGGCTGTTCATTGGAGACTGCTCCAGTTGCTTCCATTTGCTCACCAAGTTCTGCACTCTCCTCTACTGTTTCGGTCTCCATGTGCTCATCATTTTCTATTTCTCCTTGCTCCCTCATTAATTCTGTCTCTGTATCAATGACAACATGCTCTGTATCAATAACAACATGTGGTTGCTCCCTCACACTAATCATATGCTCATCATCTCCCCCTGCATTCTTCACTGTAGTATTAGTAAAGCCTGGCCAATATTCCCAGTCCTGCGTTGCACTTATGAGCTCCCCCTGACAAGAGGAGCTAGAAGATGGGGAAGTGAAGAAATGCTCAGATTCAAGGAAGGTAACATCCATGGAAGTATAAAGTCGTCTTGTAGCTGGATCATAGCATCGGTATCCTTTCTTGTGAGCTGCATACCCAAGAAAAACACAGCGGACAACACAAGGGTCAAGCTTGTTTCGTTGATTTTTATGGATGTGAACATATACCACACAACCAAATGTTCTGGGAGAAAGCATGAGAACTGATGGTAGAATTACATGTTGGCCTAAAACTTGAAGCGGGGTTTTGTAGTCCAGAACTCTTGATGGCAGTCGATTCATCAAGTATACTGCAGTCACCACTGCATCAGTCCAGAATCGTTTGGGCACGTTAGCAGCTGTCAAGAGAGCTCTTGTAATCTCCAAGATATGTCGGTTTTTACGTTCAGCAACACCATTCTGTTGTGGCGTTTGTGGACAGGATGTCTCATGATGCATACCATGTTCCTGAAAGTATCGGTGGAATTGTTTATTATCATATTCCCCACCATTGTCGGAGCGCAGAATCTGTAATGTTGCAGAAAATTGTGTTTGAATCATATTATGGAATGAGCGAAATATGTCAAACACTTCATGTTTCGTTTTTATCACATACAACCAAGTCATTCGTGTACAATCGTCAACAAATGTGACAAACCAGCGAGCTCCAGAAGAGATAGTAATCGGGGCAGGGCCCCAAACATCAGTATGAACAATTGCAAATGGAGTGGCACTCTGATTTAAACTTATAGGATACGATACACGATGACTCTTAGCTGTAATACAAGTTTCACACTGAAAATCTGCTTCACGAAATTTCGTGAATAATTCTGGGAATAAACAGCGTAAATACCGAAATGAGGGGTGTCCCAACCGATTATGCCATAACCAAATCTGCCGTTCCTTATTGTCCACGAGTTGCATGTTATTTGCTCGACCACAGCTAAAGTCGTCCATGTAATACAACCCTTCCCTCTTAGTACCACGACCAATAATCTCCTTGGTGAGAATATCCTGAAACATGCAAAAACTAGGATACATTAGTGCACAACATTGTAACTCCTCGGTCACTTGTCCTACAGATAACAACTTATTGGACAGTGATGGAACTAGCAGGGTATGGGGTAATGAGAAAGAAGGAGAAAATGCAACTGTTCCAGCCCCAGTCACTGGATATGTCACTCCATTAGCATTAGCAATGCATAGCCGTTTTGGTTGAGTGGTGTCAGATAAATCACAGGGATCATATGTCATGTGGTCTGTTGCTCCAGAGTCAATGATCCAGCCATCATGATCATGTCTTCTCTTCTAAGAGGAAAAAACATAACCTTGATTACCTGGGTCATTCTGATCAGTCTGTTCCTCAGCCGAGATAGGAGATTCTTGTACAGGTACAAGTGATAGTGTAGGTTCCATGCTCATAAGGGCTGCACGACCAGAATGTTCACTCCGCCTGGCTTCTGGTTTTTTCTTCGCATTGAGTTCGTGCCACCAATCTGGATAACCATGTATTTTGAAACATGTATCTTTGGTGTGTTTTGTATTTCCGCAGTGTGTGCAGCCTCCCCCTTCCCCATGTGATTTTGTAACTGGCCTTCCATTCGCTGGCATTAGAAAGGATAGACGATGCTGAGGTTTCTGTCCTCCTCTTGACAGCATAGCACCTCCAGGTATGACTTCTTCATTTTTCAGCATCACAGATTGCCTTAGGTCTTCCCTTCTAACTTGCGCATAGGCTTGTTCTATGATTAGTACTTAAAAGTGCATGTTTATCAAGGTTTTATATCATCATTTTGCACTTGAAGTATCAATAACTCCTTAACTAAAGCATGTTTTATAATAACAAGTTTGATATTATAAGATACCTTAATTTATGGTAAATGCTCATTTTAAATGCAGGACTATCACATAAATAAAAGGATTGATTGATGAGTTTAAGCATTGAAAGTGAAAGGACAAAGAGATGGCCAAACTTAGAAAAGAGATGTCGGTGCAGTCCAAACCGGAACATTGCTCGGTAATTGGATCATATCTAGAGCTCTAGATTTCGGATTTAGGTCCACTTTATATGGATGGAAAGGTAAGACAAAGGCCTACAACTTTCATGAGGAGCCCAAGATTTGAAAAGGTCGTTTTGAAGTCCAAATTGAAGGAACAACGAAGAAGTCCGAAGCTGTCCTGCAGCCCAAACACTATTTAGTGTTCAGCCCATATCTTGAGTTCTAGAAGTCCAAATGACCTCATCTTTTTTTTGTTGGAAAGCTGAGACAATTTCCTAGAACATTCTTGAGGATTCTGGGCAAATTATGATGTTAGCAATGACGTCTTGACCAGACAAGAAGATAAGGATTGTTATCTAGTCAAGATGTGGCCACCCACTCATCAATTAGTCAACAAATCAATAGTTCCAAATTTTGGCCTATAAAAGGAGGCACTTACCATGTATTGAGGCATCTTGGTGTTCAGATCAAGATCATGCTCTTGCTTTCTCTCTTTGTATTGCTTATGTCTTGCTTTCATTAATATCAAGTTTATGCACTTCATTTCCTTTCCTTTGTCTAGTTAACTTCTTTCTCATTTATGTTCTTGTCTTGCTCATTTATGTTTCTTTCTTTTATTATGTCCAGCTAAGTTAATTATGTCAAGGTGAAAAGGGTACACTAATGGTGTAAGAACAAGTATAATATAAACTTAACATGGAACTTAACGTTGGATACTAACATGTTTTATATTTGTTATCTTGTTCACTTTAATACTTTGCTTGTTAAATGGTTAATCTAGATTTATGTTGTATAACACTTGGTACAACAAATACTTGGCACTTTCATAGCCCATACTGTATGGTTTAACCGACACCTGAGCTATGAAAGGAACTTGATTTGTTGTTAACATAAGTTATAATCATGAATGCCTGCCAACATTTACAAGTATTAGCTTTATTCGAATAAGATAATTAATGTAATCATGTTAACAATTTATAATCTGATTGGAACCTCCTTTATGTGTGGTTTCCAATTGAGTAATAAGAGTTTATATTATACTTGTTTGAAGTACCATTAGTGGATCCTCTAACCTTGACATTTGTTTTTATCATTGTTTAATCCTTACGTTAATCTTTCATCTCAAAGTTCTCATTAATTTCTTCATCTTCTGCTTTTATTATTGTTATTATTATTATTATTACTTACATTCTGTTTATATTATATAATATATATCTTTGATCTTTTCATAAACTCAGTATATAGGCTGGAAACCTGTGACCCGATCTTTTAGATCATTCTCAGGTATAACAACGCCACGTACTGAGTATTATTATTGTTATTATTGTTGTTATTGTTGTTGTTGTGTTGTTATTTATAATTTATACAATTAACCTCTCTGTGGTTCGACCCCGGTCTTGCCGGGTTATTTATTACTTCGACACTCCTGCACTTGGGAAAAGACATCAAGCTTTTGGTCGTGTCAAGTTTTTGGCGCCGTTGCCGGGGAGGTAAATTCTTGTATAAATTATAATATTTAATTTATTTTCTCTTTTCACTTTTCATTTTATCTATTTTTGTTTCCTTTGTTTTGTTTTGTTTCTTTTTCTTCTATTTTCTTTTCTTGCTTTTATTCTCTTCTTACACGTGCATGAGAGTTTGGTCACGTACATTAAGTGGTAGACTTTGTAGGGTATCCTCATCATTTTCAGAAAATATGGCCGAAGAAGATAATCAATCACTTCATAATGAGAATAATGAGAATAACCGTATGAGAACACTTAGAGACCACATGAATCCCACAAGAACAAGTGCACCCTCATGCATAGTTTTCCCTCCTGATGCATCTCATTTTAATTTTAAGCCAGGCATTATTCAACTTTTACCATCTTTTCATGGCTTAGACTTAGAAAATCCATACTTGCATTTAAGGGAATTTGAGGAGGTCTGTAATACCTATAATGACTCAAATTGTAGCATGAACACCATTCGATTAAAGCTTTTTCCTTTTTCATTAAAAGATAAAGCTAAAACATGGCTACAAAATTTGAGACCAGGATCCATTCGTGCTTGGGATGATATGCAACAACAATTTTTAAAGAAGTTTTTTCCATCTCACAGAACAAACTCTTTCAAAAGACAAATCATCACTTTCACTCAAAAGCCGGGAGAAACATTTTACCAATGTTGGGATAGGTATCGAGATTTGCTTAATACTTGCCCACATCATGGTTTTGAAACATGGAGATTAGTTTCACATTTTTATGAGGGTTTAACACCTAGAGATAGGCAAATGGTTGAATTGATGTGCAATGGAACTTTTGAAGATAAAGACCCTAATGAAGCAATGGAATACCTAGACTTGCTAGCTGAAAATACTCAAAATTGGGACACCACAGGTACTTATGAGGCACCAGGTAAAACTCAACCTCATACATCTAGTGGGGGTATACACAACCTTAGGGAAGATCATGACCTCCAAGCCAAGTTTGCATCTTTAGCTAGAAAAGTCGAGGCACTAGAATTAAAAAAGAGTGGTCAATTAAAATCTGTTCAAGACATTGTGTGTCAAATCTGTGAAACAAATGAGCATGCAACCAATGATTGTCCAACTTTGCCTTCTTTCAAGGAATGCCTCCATGAACAAGCCCATGCTTTAAACAGTTTCCAAAGACCCAACCATAACCCATACTCACAAACATATAACCCTGGTTGGAGAAATCACCCAAATTTCAGTTGGAAGAGTGATAGCAACAATGCACAAACTTCACATCCACCGTTTCAAGCACACCATAATTTCCAAAATTCTCATGGATATGCACCTCCTTATGCTCCACCTCCTAGAAGAAATTTTGAGGAAACATTGCATGCATTCATTGAAAAGCAGGAGACAATCAACACTCAACTTGCTCAAAGCATGACCGATTTTAAAGATGCTCTTGCAAAATTAACATCTGCTCTCAGTTTCCAAGAGAAAGGTAAGTTTCCTTCTCAACCACAGCAAAATCCAAAGGGGCAATACAATGCAAATGCAAGTAGTTCTGGAAGCCAACACATGGATCAAGTCAAATCAGTCATCACTCTTCGTAGTGGTAAGGTTATTGAAAAACCTATTCTTGAACCTTGTGAGAAAGATGATGAGTCTATCTCTGAGGGTAAGGAAGGGGTTGAACCTGAACATTGCAAAGAAAAGGCTGATTCCCCGCCAGCACTTCCATTTCCTCATGCCATGACCAAACAAAGGAAAGTCAATCACAACTCTGAAATCTTTGAAACTTTCAAACAGGTAAGGATCAATATACCTTTGTTGGATGCTATTAAACAGGTTCCTTCTTATGCTAAATTTTTGAAAGATCTGTGCACTGTGAAGAGAAAACTGAATGTGAAAAAGAAAGCCTTTTTAGCCGAACAAGTAAGTGCCATTCTTCAGAACAATAATGCTTTGAAATATAAAGACCCTGGTTGTCCTACAATTTCTTGCTTTATTGGAGAACATAAAATTGAAAGAGCCTTACTTGATCTTGGAGCTAGTGTGAATTTACTTCCATATTCAGTTTTTCAGAGTCTCAATCTAGGTGAGTTAAAACCAACCTCTGTAACTCTTTTACTCGCCGATAGATCTGTAAAAGTGCCTAGAGGAATAATTGAAGATGTGTTAGTACAAGTTGATAAATTCATTTATCCTGTGGATTTTGTTGTCTTGGACACGCAACCTGTTGAAGCATGTAATTCAATTCCTGTCATTTTAGGACGTCCATTTCTTGCCACTTCTAATGCATTGATTAATTGTAGGAATGGACTGATGAAGCTATCATTTGGAAACATGACATTGGAGATGAATATTTTCAACATTTACAAGCAACCTGGAGATGATAATGATTTACAGGAAGTGGACTTTATTGAAAAATTAGTTCATGATCAATTTCAAACCACTTCTAGTGAAACTGAGATTGATGAATCTGATGATTTGCAAATGGTCTACTTTCAGGAATCAAAGGCATGCAATTGGAGACCACAAATTGAAGAATTGCCACCACGATCAATTGAGCCCATACCTTCAAGTGTTCAACCACCAAAACCTGAATTGAAGCCGTTACCATTTAATCTCAAATACTCATTTTTGGGAGAAAATGAAACTTTTCCAGTAATAATCTCTTCCAAACTTAATGCGCATCAAGAAGGTAAGTTATTACAGACTCTAAAAATGCACAAAAATGCATTAGGATGGACCATAGCTGACATAAAAGGAATTAGCCCTTTGATTTGCACACACAGGATTTATTTGGAGGAAAATGCTAAACCCTCTAGAGAAATGCAACGAAGGCTTAATCCTAATATGAAAGAAGTAGTGAAAAATGAAGTCATTAAGCTTCTAGATAATGGAATCATTTATCCTATTTCTGACAGCAAATGGGTAAGTCCTACCCAAGTTGTACCCAAAAAGTCTGGAGTCACTGTGATAACAAATGAGAAAAATGAGTTAATTCCAACTAGGACTGTTACGGGTTGGCGCATGTGCATTGACTATAGGAAACTTAATTCAATGACTAGAAAAGATCATTTCCCTTTACCTTTCATGGACCAAATCCTAGAAAGAGTTGCAGGTCATGAATTTTATTGTTTCCTAGATGGTTATTCAGGTTACAATCAAATTGAAATTGCATTGGAAGATCAAGAGAAGACTACTTTCACATGTCCATTTGGTACTTTTGCATATCGAAGGATGCCTTTTGGATTATGTAATGCACCAGCCACGTTTCAAAGATGCATGCTTAGCATATTCAGTGATATGGTTGAACGTTTTCTTGAGATTTTTATGGATGATTTTTCTGTTTTTGGTGATTCATTTGATGATTGTTTGACTAATTTAGAAAAGGTTTTGAGCAGGTGTGAAGAGAAGAATCTTGTACTGAATTGGGAAAAATGTCACTTTATGGTAACAAACGGCATTGTACTTGGTCACATTGTTTCATCGAAAGGAATTGAGGTTGATAAATCTAAAATCGAGTTAATTGCCAACTTACCAACACCAAAATCTGTTAAAGATGTTAGATCATTCTTAGGACATGCTGGTTTTTACAGAAGGTTCATCAAAGATTTTAGTGTAATATCTAAGCCCTTGAGTAACCTTCTAACAAAGGATAATATTTTTGAATGGACTGAACATTGTGAGGAAGCCTTTGTTAAACTTAAAAACTTGCTTACTTCTGCTCCTGTCATTCAACCTCCTGATTGGTCATTACCTTTTGAAATAATGTGTGACGCTAGTGATTATGCCGTGGGTGCTGTCTTGGGACAAAGGAAAGATAAGAAACCTTATGTGATTTACTATGCAAGTAAAACTTTAACTAGTGCTCAAATGAATTACACCACCACTGAAAAAGAATTACTTGCAGTAGTATTTGCATGTGACAAGTTCAGATCTTATCTTGTTGGCTCACCTGTTGTTGTTTTTAGTGATCATGCAGCATTGAAATATCTTCTCTCTAAGAAAGATTCTAAGGCTAGATTGGTGCGGTGGATTTTGTTACTTCAAGAATTTGATATCACAATCAAAGACAAGAAAGGCACCGAAAATGTTGTCGCGGATCATTTGTCAAGATTGACAACCGATTCGAGATCTGACATTACACCAATCGATGACTACTTTCCTGATGAATCTTTATTTTCTGTCTCTACGATGCCTTGGTTTGCTAATATTGTTAATTTTCTTGTTTCAGGACAATTGCCAGCTCATTGGAGTACCCAAGACAAAAGAAAGTTCTTGAACGAAGTGAAGAACTTTTATTGGGATGACCCTTATTTATTCAAATATTGTCCTGATCAAATATTTCGAAGATGCATTCCTGACAATGAGGTAAGTAGTGTCATTAAATTTTGTCATTCTGAGGCATGTGGGGGTCATTTCTCATCAAGAAAGACAGCTGCAAAAATCTTACAAAGTGGATTTTACTGGCCCACCATGTTCAAAGACTCACATGCATTCTGTAAGATTTGTGAAAATTGTCAAAAGTTGGGATCTATTTCGAAACGTCACATGATGCCTTTAAATCCTATTCTTGTCATTGAGATCTTTGACTGTTGGGGTATAGATTTCATGGGTCCATTTCCTCCATCATTTGGTTTCTTGTACATATTGGTCGCAGTAGATTATGTTTCAAAATGGATAGAGGCAATTCCAAGTCGAACCAATGATCACAAAACAGTGATAAAGTTTTTGAAAGAAAACATTTTAAGTCGATTTGGAATCCCTCGAGCCATGATAAGTGACGGTGGAACACACTTTTGCAACAAGCCATTTGAGTCTTTAATGAAGAAATATGGAATCACACATAAAGTTGCCACCCCTTATCACCCTCAGACAAGTGGACAAGTAGAGCTTGCTAATAGGGAGATCAAACAGATCTTAGAGAAAACAGTGAACCCTAATAGGAAAGACTGGTCTTTAAGACTTAATGATGCACTTTGGGCTTATCGAACTGCTTATAAAACATCATTAGGTATGTCACCTTATAGACTAGTCTATGGAAAACCTTGTCACTTGCCTGTGGAAATTGAACATAAAGCTTATTGGGCTATTAAAGCTTTCAATTCAAGCCTTGATGATGCTAGTCAGCTGCGAAAATTGCAAATAAATGAGCTTGAGGAAATAAGAAATGATGCATATGACAATTCGAAAATTCATAAAGCAAGAATTAAAGAGTTTCATGACAAGAAAATACTGAGAAAAACATTCAATGTTGGTCAAAAAGTCTTGCTTTATAATTCTCGACTCCATTTATTTCCTGGAAAACTAAGATCAAGATGGAGTGGTCCTTTTATTGTGAAACATGTGTATCCATATGGGGCCTGTGATATTGAGAATCCAAAGAATGGCAATGTTTTCAAGGTAAATGGGCATCGTTTGAAAGTTTATTTTGACAATTTTTCGGTTGAAAATGACTCTATTGAATTGAGTGATCCTGTATATAAAGATTGATTCTTTTTCTCACATTGTTTTGTGTTTTATTGTTTTGCTAGTCTCTCTTTCACCCCGGTCAAATGGCGGATAGCGGTACTCCGTGACTTAAGTCGGTTCTTTCAGTTTCCCAAATAACTGATATCTGTATATATTTGTACAATTCTAAACTCTTTTTTCCCTTCTTTGAATCTCTTCTCTAATTCTCTTTTGAAAATGGACACCACTCTTGAAAAGTTGAAAAGGTATTTTCCCGCTTTGCCTCCAAATGCGATTAATAAAATTTACCGTGCTAGGTGTGCAAGATTGAGGTTATTAATGAATCATGAAATTCCTGAAGATATTCGCTGGCTAATTGAAGCAAAGGTCCGCTTATCAGGTGAGTCCTCCAATTCTTTCATTTCACACATGCCTGGAACAGGTAAAAGCACTTTTGCAAAGAAACGTCGTGCAAAACGATTAAAAGTCTGTCACAGATGTGCCAGATGGACTTGTAATGCGACATGTCGTTCTTTAGGAATGGTATCTGTAAACCGTGAAGATAAGATACAATTCATTAAGGATGGCCTGAGTAAGGGGTCTTTAGATAATCTTTTGTTGACCCTTGAGACGCATCCTAGTGGAGATGTGCATCGTGTAATTCATGATTTATGGCCACAATTCCATAAAGAACATGATCGTCTTAGTCTTGGGAATCTGACTAAAAAAGACCTTGTTTGCCAGTTTTTAAGAAAACTGGATGGGAAGCCTATCCCCGACCCATAGAGGGCGTTTAAGCCGTTCTTGGACGTAAAACCAAGGGAAGATGTGAGCCACAATCACAACTACCTGTACATACATGCTTTTTCAAAATAAATAATTAATAAAGAGAGAGAGAGAGAGAGAGAGAGAGAGTTTGTAAGACTACAGCTGACCTACATATAGGTGGTATGATTGCATTTTCACTTTTTCATCTATAAATTCTTCTCTTCCTTCCCTTCATTTCTACTCATCCCATATATTCATCAAATATAGAAGTGTGTAGAAATGGCAGGTTCCTCAAGTCATCAGATAAGAAATATTTGTGTTTTCGGTGGATCCAGTTCTGGGAAAGAAAAAGAGTTTTTAGAATCAGCGAATCATCTTGGTCAGGTACTAGCTGAGAGAAAGATTCATTTAGTGTATGGGGGAGGTAGCCTTGGGTTAATGGGAGGTGTGTCAATGGCTGCATTTTTAGGAGGCAGTCAAGTTTTGGGGGTTGTCCCCAAAGCTTTAGCAACTGGGGACATCATTGGAAAAACAATTGGAGAGGAACTATAGGTCCCAACAATGTCTGACCGACTGAATACCATGTTTAGCCATGCTAATGCCTTCATTGCCTTACCAGGTGGTTTGGGCACATTGGAAGAAATCTTTCATATTTCATCTTGGGCCCAACTGCACATTCACCATAAACCTATAGGTTTGTTAAATGTTAATGGTTTTTATGATAAGTTGCTGTCTTTCCTTGATCAAGCTGTGGAACAGGAATTTCTAACATCTTCGGCACGACAAATCATAATCTCTGCTGCTACTGCTGAACAATTGATTGACCAACTACAATCTTTCATCCCTGTCATTGATCCCTGCATGAGTTGCCTAGATTGGTCAACTAAGGACAGCCGTAAAAAGCTTAGATTAGATTTGAGCCTTCATCTGTGAAACCTTGTGTCTTTTGGTTTTATTAATAGCATATTATTTTGTTATGTTACTTCTTATGTTTGTTTAAGTGTGTTTCAGGTTTGTCATTGTTCACTGTTGCAGGTGATGTCTTCTATACTCTATCTTTCTACCTTCGAACATTGAGGACAATGTCTCGTTTTGGTTGGGGGGAGAGGGTAGTAGTTTAAAAAAAAAAAAAAAATACTAACTTGCTAACTGTTTTTGCTATTATTAAAACCATTTGACAAAATTGTTATTAGGATGGCAGAGTATGGAATCAATTTTATTGACTCTAGAGACGCATCTTAGTAAGTTTCATTACCAAGGTCTATCATAATACTTCTTGAAATATTCAGGTTTACAAACTCTCACATTGTTATCACTTGATTCTGCTCATATACTCATTTAACAAGTGTTATTAAACCTTCATTTTCACACACACACTTTAACATATGATTGTGGGTTGCACATTGGATTATTACATTAATTATGTTCTTTTGTTGAAGGTAACAACTAAGGGAAAAGGATAGTATATAATTTGCAAAAAAAAAAAAAAAAAAAAAAAAAAAAAGAAGAAAAAAAGAAAAAAAAGAAAAAAAATAGTATTGATGATAATAAAACGTGGATAAGTTTGGTTTCGTAGCCTCCCTAACCTAAGCAATTAAGCCCGAAGGGGTGTTTTAACACCTAATACCCTAAAGTCAACTGACTTGGGAGCTATTGGTCCAAAGCTTGTTACATGGGTTAAGGAGAAAAGCTTAAGGGAATCAAACATTGCACTATCTACGTATCAGTATCTGCAACCCGAGTTGTTAAGCTCGTAGGGGTGTCTCAACACCTAATGCCCTAAGATCAACTGGTCTGGGAGTCATTAGCCTAAAACTCGTCACATGGGTTAAAGATACATTGTGTTTTAAGTTGTATGTGTATATAAAAAAAAAAGAAAAAAAAAGAAAAAAAAAAGAGAAAAAAATAATAATCCCAACCCAAGGAAGTTCACCTTAAACATTTGAACATAATATTGTTTTCTTCCAACAAAAGCCCCATCATCTATGTTTTCATTGAGCACACAAAAAGAAGGTTTATTAATATCTTGTTTACGAAGTATGAAGCAGGAATATAAATTTAATGAGAGTTTGTTTATCTGGATAGATTAATGGAAGTTGAATGATGAATGCCTTGCTTTGTGGAACTTGCAAATTGTTTCTCTATTTTAACGCTTTAGATTACTAGGGACTAGTAATAAGCTGGTTGGGGGGTGTGATTAGTACTTAAAAGTGCATGTTTATCAAGGTTTTATATCATCATTTTGCACTTGAAGTATCAATAACTCCTTAACTAAAGCATGTTTTATAATAACAAGTTTGATATTATAAGATACCTTAATTTATGGTAAATGCTCATTTTAAATGCAGGACTATCACATAAATAAAAGGATTGATTGATGAGTTTAAGCATTGAAAGTGAAAGGACAAAGAGATGGCCAAACTTAGAAAAGAGATGTCGGTGCAGTCCAAACCGGAACATTGCTCGGTAATTGGATCATATCTAGAGCTCTAGATTTCGGATTTAGGTCCACTTTATATGGATGGAAAGGTAAGACAAAGGCCTACAACTTTCATGAGGAGCCCAAGATTTGAAAAGGTCGTTTTGAAGTCCAAATTGAAGGAACAACGAAGAAGTCCGAAGCTGTCCTGCAGCCCAAACACTATTTAGTGTTCAGCCCATATCTTGAGTTCTAGAAGTCCAAATGACCTCATCTTTTTTTTGTTGGAAAGCTGAGACAATTTCCTAGAACATTCTTGAGGATTCTGGGCAAATTATGATGTTAGCAATGACGTCTTGACCAGACAAGAAGATAAGGATTGTTATCTAGTCAAGATGTGGCCACCCACTCATCAATTAGTCAACAAATCAATAGTTCCAAATTTTGGCCTATAAAAGGAGGCACTTACCATGTATTGAGGCATCTTGGTGTTCAGATCAAGATCATGCTCTTGCTTTCTCTCTTTGTATTGCTTATGTCTTGCTTTCATTAATATCAAGTTTATGCACTTCATTTCCTTTCCTTTGTCTAGTTAACTTCTTTCTCATTTATGTTCTTGTCTTGCTCATTTATGTTTCTTTCTTTTATTATGTCCAGCTAAGTTAATTATGTCAAGGTGAAAAGGGTACACTAATGGTGTAAGAACAAGTATAATATAAACTTAACATGGAACTTAACGTTGGATACTAACATGTTTTATATTTGTTATCTTGTTCACTTTAATACTTTGCTTGTTAAATGGTTAATCTAGATTTATGTTGTATAACACTTGGTACAACAAATACTTGGCACTTTCATAGCCCATACTGTATGGTTTAACCGACACCTGAGCTATGAAAGGAACTTGATTTGTTGTTAACATAAGTTATAATCATGAATGCCTGCCAACATTTACAAGTATTAGCTTTATTCGAATAAGATAATTAATGTAATCATGTTAACAATTTATAATCTGATTGGAACCTCCTTTATGTGTGGTTTCCAATTGAGTAATAAGAGTTTATATTATACTTGTTTGAAGTACCATTAGTGGATCCTCTAACCTTGACATTTGTTTTTATCATTGTTTAATCCTTACGTTAATCTTTCATCTCAAAGTTCTCATTAATTTCTTCATCTTCTGCTTTTATTATTGTTATTATTATTATTATTACTTACATTCTGTTTATATTATATAATATATATCTTTGATCTTTTCATAAACTCAGTATATAGGCTGGAAACCTGTGACCCGATCTTTTAGATCATTCTCAGGTATAACAACGCCACGTACTGAGTATTATTATTGTTATTATTGTTGTTATTGTTGTTGTTGTGTTGTTATTTATAATTTATACAATTAACCTCTCTGTGGTTCGACCCCGGTCTTGCCGGGTTATTTATTACTTCGACACTCCTGCACTTGGGAAAAGACATCAAGCTTTTGGTCGTGTCATTCTACTGTTGGAAATGGCTGCATTTGGAGCACATCTGCTCTAATATTGTCAAGTCTGTCATCAAGCCCGTCTAGAAATATATAGACTCTGTCCTCTTGCAAAAGTGAGTTATATTTATGTATGTCAGTATTGCACTCCATAGGGTTTGGACGCCGGAAGTCAATTTCTCTCCATAATCCCTGCAGATTATTGTAATATGTTTCAATAGATCCTCCTCCCTGTTTCAGCCTGGTAACTCTTTTTTTGAGTTCATATACTTGTGATGTATCAGTGCCATCAAAGTAGGTTGTTGCAATATTATCCCAAACAGCTTTAGCTGTTGAAAATCTGATGAAGTTGCTTACAAGTTTTGGATTCATGGAGTTGATCAGCCATCCCTTCACCATTGCATTTTCAGTTCTCCACTTCTTGAATGTCGGATCTGTTTGCAGAGGTTGTGGAAGGTCTCCATTTATGTATCCCAACTTGTCTTTTCCTGAGATATACATCTCAACAATTTGGGACCATAATGCATAGTTGTTGTCGTCTAGCTTGATTCCAATCGGTGCAGCAGATTCATGGCTGGCAAGTTGTGTCATCCCTGCCGTCAGATCTGCAAGGATTGAGTTCTCCCCTTCATACGTTTTCACCCTAGCAGAAGGGGTTTCCATTTTTTTTCGAAGAAAAGAAAAAAAAGAAAATATGGCCCTAGAATCTCTGCTCTGATACCATGTATAATTGAGGAAGAATGTATTTGATTTTATTTCAATTGTGTAGCGTAAGAGCAGAAAAGGCTCTTATATATATGACCTATACAGAGACTAATTAGGAAGAAACTAATTACACTAGTCTAGGAAATAATTATGGATGATTTACAATCAGGTAAGGTTAATCAGGAAACTAAATATTCTATGATTCCTATTCTGTGATTTCCATATTAATTCCTCACGTTAACAATTACAACAGTATATATGTTACGGTGTAGCATATTACACACGATAAATCAATACATTAATAATATAATATTTTCTATATTAACCCATTCCATAATAAATGTGCACTGCCAAGTCTTCATTCTTTTTTATTTTTATTTTTTAATGCAGCAAGTTGTTAAAATTGATAATGACATGATTTAAAAGAAAACATATATATATATATATATATATATAAGTCTTCATTTGAGTCAACGTATTTTGATGGGGAAGCAGGTGTTGGCCAGCCAGTTGCTTTCTAGGAGTGGATCAACTGCTTTAGCAGATGGGCCCATCACTGCAGAGTAATTTTATATTCTCTCTCCCATTGTGGGATTTTTCTTTATATTTCTTGTACCGTCAATCTTTCTAATTTCATTTCATTTCATCTTCATTCAATAACTTTAAAACCACTCTCTCTCTTCTTCACTGTCTCCAAAACAAAATGGCTACAGAGTTTTTTCTTACAGTTAGTTTCATTTCCATGTTCTGAGGGTAATATTCCTTAATTAGTTGACTGGCTGACTTGCTAAGAATTTGCACGAAAGCATATCCCTTAGTTGATTCTTCAGCTAACCTTTCTCTCCGAGAACTGCAATTTCACAGGTGGTGGAATCCAACCAACCCTTTTCCTTCTATATAGGTATAACTAACTCTACTTTGCTTTTTTCTTGTTTTGATTTCATGAATTTACTGATAGCAATAATTTGAAAGCTTTATGTTCAGATAGATCATTGATCAGTTTATGTCTTCTAGTACAAGATTATTGTCGAATCATCCCATCACAGTTAGTTCCTTTCCATTATCTTTTTCATGTTCGTAGACTTTCTGCCTGTGATGTGTTGCTAGTTAGCCAAAGATTAATAACTTTCAATTGTCGGTATCACTTAAACTTAATTATAGATGAAACTATTTGTCAGTTGCTATTTTTTTATGCTCTCTCGTTATTTAGCTTAAGCTATTGTATTATCTTTGATGATCACTTCACATGCACCCCTTGCTAGTATTTGCAAGAGAGTAGATACCTTCTGCAATTGCTCCATTGCTAATTAATTGTGCCTTAATTTCTGCAGCTGCCATGACAGAGACAGAGTCTTCTAAATCTAGAACAGAAGGGGCCTATGATGTCTTTTTGAGTTTTAGAGGAGAAGATACTCGCAAGACATTTACAGATCATTTATATACAGCCTTAGTCCAAGCAGGAATCCACACTTTTCGAGATGATAATGAACTTCTTAGAGGAGAAGAAATCTCCGATCATCTCCTCAAGGCAATTCAAGAATCAAAGATCTCTATAGTTGTCTTTTCAAAAGGATATGCTTCTTCTAGATGGTGTCTTAATGAGCTTGTAGAGATTCTTGAGTGCAAAAATAGGAAAACCGGTCAGATTGCTCTTCCTATATTCTATGACATTGATCCTTCAGATGTGAGAAAGCAGACTGGCAGTTTTTCAGAAACATTTGATAAACATGAAGAACGTTATAAAGAAAAGGTGAAGGAGTGGAGAAAAGCTCTCGAGGATGCGGGAAATCTATCTGGATGGAAACTCAATGATATGCAAAATGGGTATGCCTTTTCTCTCTAAGATTCACTTGCTGCCATTTATGGAGTCATTATACATTTGACTTTTCAAAGTTAAACAATAAAATATTGTTTTGAGCATATTTAATTAACTTGCTATCAAATGACTTGCCTTTGTCTATGAACAGGCATGAAGCAAAATTTATCCAAGAGATTATCAAGGATGTGTTGAATAAATTAGATCCCAAGCACTTAAATATTCCTAAGCTCCTAGTACGTATCGATCCGCTTGCTCACAATATTTTTGACTTTCTAAGTACTGCAACAGATGATGTACGCATTGTGGGCATACATGGGATGCCAGGAATAGGAAAGACAACCATAGCAAAAGTTTTATTTAATCAACTCTGCTATGGATTCGAGGGAAGCTGTTTTCTTTCGAATATCAATGCAACATCAAGACAATTTAATGGTCTCGCTCTTTTACAAAAGCAACTTCTTCATGATATTTTAAAACAAGATGCTGCTAACATCAGCAATGTTGATAGAGGAATGGTTCTGATCAAAGAACGGCTTTGTCGCAAAAGAGTTCTTGTTGTTGCTGATGATGTGTCTCATCTTGACCAGCTAAATGCTTTGATGGGAGAGCGAAGTTGGTTTGGTCCCGGAAGTAGAGTAATCATTACAACAAGAGATTCAAGTTTTCTACTTAAAGCAGATCAAACATATCGGATCGAAGAATTGAAACCAGACGAGTCCCTTCAGCTTTTCAGCTGGCATGCCTTTAAGGACACCAAGCCAGCAGAAGACTATATTGAGCTTTCGAAGTATGCAGTTGATTACTGTGGAGGACTTCCTTTAGCTCTTGAGGTTATAGGAGCTTGTCTGTCCGGGAAAAACAAAGACAGATGGAAATCTGTAATTGACAAGTTGAGAAGAATGCCAAACCGCGATATTCAAGGAAAGCTTAGAATAAGTTTTGATGGACTGGACGATGATGAACTGCAAAATGCCTTCCTTGATATTGCATGCTTCTTTATTGGTAGAAAGAAAGCATACGTTGAAAAAGTGCTAGAAGCCCGTTGTGGTTACGATCCAGAAGTTGATTTGGGAACTCTCTGTGAAAGGTCTCTGATTAAAGTTACTGCCATTGGAAAGATAACCATGCATGATCTATTACGAGACATGGGAAGGGAGATCATTCGTGAAAAGTCACCGAAACAACCTGGAGAAAGGAACAGAATTTGGAATCAAGAGGATGCATGGAATGTACTTGACCAGCAAAAGGTAAGAGCTCAATGCATACACGAAAGCATAGTCATGCATATTTTCTTGTCAAGCTTATTAAAAATAATGATATGAAAGTTGTATTGTTTTGTTTTCTAGGGTACGGAAGTTGTAGAGGGTCTTGCACTGGATGTGAGAGCATCAGAAGCTAAATCATTAAACACAGGATCATTTGCAAAAATGAGATGCTTAAATTTACTACAGATCAATGGGGTACATCTCACCGGATCCTTCAAACTGCTTTCTAAAGTGTTGATGTGGATTTGTTGGTTTGAATGTCCTTTGCAATATTTGCCATTTGATTTTACTTTGGACAATCTTGTTGTTCTTGATATGCAATACAGTAACCTCAGAGAATTATGGAAAGGGGAAAAGGTGCGAAACAAACTACAATCCACCAAATTTCTCCAGTATATAATTTATATTTACATGTTATGACTTTATATGATTACTTTTCATTGTTTTTCTCTCTACTTTGACAGATTCTCAACAAGCTGAAAATCCTTAATCTCAGTCATTCTCAGCTTCTTGTTAAAACACCAAACTTACACAGTTCAAGTCTACAGAAACTAAGGTTGAAAGGTTGCTCGAGTTTAGTTGAGGTGCATCAATCTGTTGGAAATTTGAAGAGCCTCATTTTCTTGAATCTAAAGAGATGTCGGAGCCTAAAGATTCTTCCCGAAAGCATTGGTGATGTAAAGTCTCTTAAACGTTTGAATATTTCTGGATGTTCACAACTTGAGAAGTTGCCAGAATGCATGGGTGATATGGAATCCTTAACTGAGCTGCTAGCAGATGGAATTAAAAATGAACTCCTACCTTCATTTGTACATTTAAAGTATGTTAGAAAGTTATCATTGCGTGGATACATTTTCTGTCGGGACTCACCATCACCTACATCCTGGGTTTCCCAAATTTCATCATGGCTTTCACCGTCGTCTACATCCTGGCCTCTACCAGTTTCATCTTCGATCATAGCAAGTACTCTTTTAAATCGGAAACGTTTGCTGCCAACAACTTTCGAATGGAGATCAATGAAATGTCTTAAGTTATCTAATAGTGGTTTGTCTGATCGCACAACTAACTGTGTTGATTTCAGGGGTTTGTCCTCTCTAGAAGAATTGGATCTATCACAAAACAATTTCTCTAGCCTGCCTTCCGGGATCGGCTTCCTTTCCAAGCTTTTGATTTTGAGTGTTCAGGAATGCATCAAGCTTGTATCAATCTCAGATCTTCCCTCAGATTTACACTGTTTGGATGCCTATGGTTGCAGTTCAATGAAAAGTGTAAGAATTCCAATCCAGTCAAAAAACTCACCATCTATGGTTCTCAAGAAATGTTATATGTTAGAAGAGATTCAGGGCATCGAAGGTCCAAGTAATAGTTACTGGTCTATTGACGTTGATTTCCGCAGTGCTTCATCCAATAATTTCCTGAAGAGTCTTGCTGAGGTACTATCTCTGTCTCTCCAGCACACAAATATACACATTAATCAATTAGTTTCTAAAATTTCAGCATTTCTTGAAATCAATATATATATATATACAGGCATCGTGCAATGGTGATTATGGGTATTATATTGACTCCGTACCTGTTAACATGCCAAATTGGTTAAGCTACCGTGGAGAAGGATGTTCATTATCATTTCATATACCTCCAGTTTTCCAAGGCTTGGTTGTTTGGGTTGTTTCTCCATTTGATGTTCATAGTACTGTGAATTACACCATCGGTTACCAGATTATTATAAAAATTAAAAACAACGGTGTTCAATTGTTTGAAGATGTACTAACAGTAGAAGGATGCCATGAATGGGTAAGATACATAAGTATAAGTGATATGGCAATGGAAGAATACTGTGGAGATGAGGAATTGGAACTGTATCTGGGGAGCCAGCCCATTGATGGAAGCAAAGTGGTACAGTGTGGGATCCATGTGATAGTAGAAGAGACAGATTCATTTGAAGGGTCAGAGTGGGATCGGGAGATTAACAACATAGAGTCAAGAGATGAGGAGATGGAACTGCACTTGAATTCGGGGAGAAAAGACATTAATGTGACAGAATGTGAAGTTCATGTGATCAAAGAGTTAGAAGCGGGAAGAGATAGAGTGATGCCTGCATCACGGCCATATTGTCTGCTTCCTCATCATCCCAATTATGGTCTTATAAGAGCGTCTACAACTGCGCAGTGGAAAGCTTATTTCATGCAAAAAAAACCTCGCCGAGTAATAATTTATGGTAAGAATAAATATTCCTTTTAGTTTTATTTAATTCTATTTAATTTATGAAATTAAATATTATCTTTAATGATTTTTTTTTTCTTATTTAATTTTAAAAACATCAATTAATTATTAGCTATAAAAATCCCCCAAAATGCATTAGTTGAATCACTTAAGCTGATATCAAACAATCCATCGAATCGCACTTAATTAAACCATTATTTTTATTGGTAGCAACTCGTGTGTCTTTTAAGGCAAAAGAATAGCAGGAAGAGCTAAAATTAGAAATATTTAGAGACGGTTTGATTTATTTTTTTATGATAATATTTTTAAATTTCTTAAAACATGAATTGAAAACTTGTATGTTTTGATATTCTTGTGTAAAAAAGAAAAGCCAACAATGACTAACATAAATTTATAAAATCACTTTAGTTGATTTGGAAATTTTTTAATATTGATTTTTTTATATATTTTATTTCAAATTTGATATTTTAAAACAAAAAAAAACGATGTGAAAATAACCTTTTTAATTATAAAATAAGTTTCTTAACTAAAAGTAAAACGGAGTTGTTTTTTGTATTGAATTTTGTTGGTTTGTAGGGAATGGAAGAGGACAACGGCCTCGAAGATATGGACAACCTAGTGTTGGATTGGACGTGAGAGCATTAAAAGATAAATCATGGAGCACAAGATCATTTATAGAGAGAGATGCTTCAATATTGGGGTTTAATGCAAGCAACTTGTTTACTCAATATAGATAGATTTTTTGTTAGGATGAGGTGGTCAGGTTGCGTCGCATTGATTATGTCATGAAGTTAACTAGAGTAAGATATAAAGATATCAAGCTTCGGAGAGAATCAAGATCAGTTAAAGCAAAAAAAAAACATATTAATTATGAATATAAATTGGAAAGGAAAAGTTTAGTTATGAGGAATCAGATTCACAAAGAAATTTGAGTCTCATCGATTCTAGGAAACAAGTTGGAAGGAATCAATTTTACAATAATTGAACTTGGCACTAGCTAGAGAGAACCTTCGTGCCACTAAGTACTGAATCGTTATTCAAATGTACTGAAGGCCATTTGTTTGCCATTTGTGCTAATTAAGAACATAATTCTATTCTTTTATAGTTTATTGGAAGATGAAAAAACTGGAGTGAGTTAATATTATGTAAAATAAGCTTATTGCCATTAATTAAACTGAGATTTTTCTGATTAGAGAACAGAAGGAATCTTCTTTCATAATTGGCTTTTGCGAAGGTTTAGTGTTTTTGCTACCTCTGCTTTTGGACCTGACATGATTCCTGACCGGTAGAAAGTAAAAACAGCATTAGTCCAAAAGAAGGGAAGCTTTTGTTTTCTTTAATCACATGGTCTGATATTCTCATTTATGCCCAACACAAATTCATAAAAGTAGCTCTAATGATTGGCTGACAACAGTTGTTAATGAGCAATGTTTGCGTCCCTTATTTTTCAGTTTACCAAGTATTTAGAACATTCAATTCTAATCCAAAGTCAATACTAATAAACTCTTTGGTGATGGTTTTGTCATCGATGGTGATCGGAAGACAGAAAAACCAGTAAAGTTTCTTATATATAAAGTTTATTAAGTAATGAAAACATCCAAATCTAACAGTTTTTTTTATTTTTTTTATGTTTAAACTTGATATTAATAAACTTTTGATGATAATTATTTTTTTCATTTTATGATGCTTTTATTGTCAGTAGTGATAAGATGAAGAAAAGCTATTGATTTTTCTCTCTGCAATGGTTAGTTTTATCGTACACAAATGTTGGGTGCTTTTATTTACAGAAAGGAGTACTGTCTAACATTATTCATTTGACAACTGTTGTGAACCAAACATTTCCTATCTATCTATATAAAGGTTGGCTTGGCCTCCTACATATTAGCCATAGCAAGAAACCAACAAAACCTATACACAGCTACTTGTCTTAGTGTGTTGATTAATTGTAGTTAACATGGCACGTCAGGCAGACCGTCTTGCTAAGATTGGGCTGGAGGGTTTTGCAGCCATTGATGAGCACTTCGGCCGGGCCAAGAGGCGGCCACCAGTTATGAAGGTTCCCTATGCCCATCAGAAAAACTTGTCGACAGCAACGAGGCAGCGCAACTCTACAAAGGGAGGGTTTATATCGATTACCCTAAGGGGAAACCAGTTCCGTTTTAAAGACCTATTGATCAATCACTTACGTTTCTTGTATGCATAACCTCCTCCAGTACTTGTGTTACCTTTAGTCCTGTACGATATTCTCCCTCTGATAAACGTAGACGAGGAGAGGCTGCTAGAACTTGAGTCAGGAGCTTCTTCTTGCTTCTTCAAATAAACTTTCTGTGATTTATATATCATAATTTTCTATTTGGCTGGTCAAGTATGTATTGTCATAATTATCTTTCTGACTTCCTAATTATCACCTGATTCACCTCTGATTGTTGAACTGTATGCAAGAGTACTGTACGTATGAATATAAACATCAGATCTGCTCTGTTATTGCCATATGCTTAAATAGATCGCAGGATCCACAAACAACAAGTGATGGCAAGCTTCTTAATAGTGAACATTAAGCTGATCATCTGTTAATTCTATAACCAAAATTTCCTCCACAGCTCTTTAACTAAGCTGATAGTCGATGAAGAGTCAAGAAAAAGCATGATTCCCAATCCGAGCTATGTGAGCGTATCTAGTAAAAATATCTCATCTCCCATGAAAATGAGATTAGTACGCCTCCCTTTGAAGCTTTGCTTTACACATGTCTTTTACAGAAAAAGGGAAAAAGGGGAAATGCTTTGAGATGTGCTTTAACCTCCTCCATATTTCATCAAAAACATGAGATGTGCTTTAACGATCCTCCATGTTTCATCTTAGCCTGGAAGGATAAACAAGAATATTAATGCTTCAGAAACATAAAACGATTGCAAGCATCGCCTTTCGGTGAACTTTTGATGACAAGAAACTGCCACAAATTGGGTACTATTCCGAGAGAGTTTTCTTTTTCTGCTCTGTTATCGCATATATACAACTGAAATCTTTAAGTCCTCTTCAGGGTACCCCTGAAAGAAAATGGTCTATCATGGAAAGTCCTGAGGCATATAATATGAGATATATATCGTCCCTAGATCATAAAAATGACAAATCTTAATCTTATCAGGTGTAGCCATGAGGTGGGATCAGAACCTATTTTCCTAATTTTATCAACCAAAGGGAAAGCCACAACTAAGTCTCTGTACTATATGATTGTCCATTAATACAGAATCTAGCACATCCTTGAGGAGCTAAAGAAAGCTAGAATAAAGCACCTCTAGCCACATCTTCACTGTTTATTCTCTAATAGTATTGTTTTGTTAAATTGCACTTGAAAATACAGAACCTGTTCTTGATATTTCATGGACAATATTTATTCTGGTTGTGCAAGTAACCTACACACCAATACTTGTAATATTGCATCAAAATTCAAACTAACAACATTATATGTATACTTATATGGAATCAGCCACAAGTGGAGAACCCCATAAATCTTGAAAACCTCTGTTGATTGTGATGGGTCCAAAAAGCAGAAAGCAATTCCACCCGATTGTGCTTATTTCCATAAATCTTGAAACTATTTGGGCAGAGGGATGAAGTGCCCAAAAACTGCAATATCGTCACATTAATTAAACTGAGATTATTCTGATTAGAGAACAGAAGGAATCCGAGATAAAATACCCTGAATCTTCTTTCATAATTGGCTTTCGAGAAGGTTTAGTGTTTTTGCTACCTCTGCTTTTGGACCTGACATGATTCCTGACGGTAGAAACAGCATTAGTCCAAAAGAAGGGAAGCTTTTGTTTTCTTTAATCACATGATCACATGCCCAGCACAGATTCATAAAAGTGGCTCTCATGATTGGCTGAAAACAGTTGTTGATGAGCAGTGTTTCCCTCCCTTATTTTTCAATTTATTAAGTCGAAAATAATAAACTCTTGGTGATGGCTTTCTCATCGATGGTGATCGGACGACAAAAAAACCAGTAAAAGTTTCTTATGTATAAAATATATTAAGTATTGAGAACATCCAAATCTAACAGTTTTAAATTTTTGTGTTTAAATTTGATATTAACAAACTTTTGATGATTTGTTTTTTCATTTATAGTGTGGTTTTATCGTCAGTAGTGATAAGATGAAGAAAAACTATTGATTTTTCTCTCTGTAATGGTTAGTATCAAGGTTGTCAAAAATATTTTTTTTTACACGACACGAAATACATAATATAAATTCGGATCGTAAACTTAAATCGTAAAATCATAAATAAAATATTTTAACTAATTATATATTGATAATTCCAATCAAGTAGTAAATAATAATATAACATAATTAAAATAAAAAAGAAATAAACAATACAAATATTCAATCTTAAAATACATTATTCAAATAAAAATTCATACATGATTTAAATAACTTAACAATACAATATAATACAATTATGTCCATAGAATTTCATTAACTAAAAATTAATAAATCTAAAACAAACAATCTGTTGGTGTGTCATGTAACTAAACACAGCCTTATTACCTTTATTTTTCTCATTATTTCTAAAATATTCATTAAAATTATTACCATTTAAAAAATTATTATTATTACTACTAATATCAGTATTGATATTGTGAACATTAATGTTATTATTACTATAAAAAACTAATGATGATCCATCTCTCCATTATTTTCTACAAAACACCTATTTATATTTAAATTTAACTTGACTTCACCGGCCAATTCAATAACTTATTTATTCATATTATAATTTATATCAAATCTTATATTAAACTAGGTGGGAGTTAATTATATATTAGCCAAAATGAAAAAAAAAAATTAGAACACGGAATGTTGAGATGATATTTAAAGAATTAAATTAAATCATCATAATTAATAATTTATTTTTAAAAATAAAACCACACAAATTGAAGGCCAAGTGGCCTTGGTATAAAAGGAAAGCAAAACGTAAGGCCTCACTGTATTAAACATTTTTCTTATCAAAACATCCTCCTCTTCATTTCCTCTCTCTCGTTTGGAATCTAAATAATAAGAATTGGCTCCTCACAGAAGGTGAATGATACAACGGGAAAAACCTGCCTAGCAAAGTCAAGCTTGGAAAAACCACCTAAAGCTAAGACTACTTTTTGGGTGTTGCTCTTGAGAGAGAGATTAACAGAGTGTGGAAGACTGGAAGTTGTGGTGTTGCTACGGCAAAAAAAAAAAGGGGAAAGGAGAGTGGGGACTTGGGAGGGACTCAGACTCAGTATAGTTTGTAAATTGTAACTTTTGTTAAAATCTTAAACTTGGTTCGAGTTGATTGAGTTTGACCGAGTTTGATTGATTTTGACCGAATTTGTTTATTTTTGAGTTGTTAACTTGATTCTACACGTTATATATGAATTGACTCGTAAAACATACCATTTTATAAATCAACTCACGAGTTTAATAACATTAATTAGTATTATAATATTTAAATTTGATGATAAAAGATAAGCTAATCATTGATATTTAAATTCTTCTCCCTTGGACAGAATCCCCTTGTGTTGGTTTTAGGTAAGTGGTCTTAGCCTTGGATTTGTCAAAATTAGTTGAAGAAAATACTCTTTTTTATTATTAAATCTTGTTTGATAAACATGTTCTAATTTTATTATTTTGGGCATCCTTATTTTTCTGTTTTCTTTGTGTTTTCCCAAATGCTCACCTTTTATTATTATTTTGAATTTTAAGGATTTATTGTGCAATTAATTTGGGACTTTCTTACCCTTTTATATTTAGTAATTGGAATTGTGACTAATATGCTAGGTGTTTTTCTAGTATTAAATAAACTAAATTTTTTTATAAAAAAAACATTTAAATATTTTGATTTGCATATTGTCCAGTCTCTCAAAAATAAAAAATTATATTTGCATAAATAATAATAAAAAATACATGGTATTATTTAGCATTTTTAAATACCAAAACTCAAGAAAAATAGTTTTGTTGATATCTTTGCATACATTTTTGAATTTAATAACTAGTTTATTAAAGCCATAAAAACTTGACCTACATTTCAAAAACACCAAAAAAGATTTTTGTTTCTTTTAATATATAGGATTAAAAGCTTATACTTAAGATGTATTCTCGATATTTAATAAAAGACAATTTATTTTATTTTATGATGTGATACTAGAATGACCAGGCTTGACCTCTAAAGCTATGGTCCATTATACTTGAGGAGATCGACTTTGACCATTAAACAGAAACAACGGTTAGAAAACATAACAATACCTTAATTTGTATCAGACAAGTAAATAATAGAGTTTTCCTTAGGTAAGGTGTGTAAGGGGTGATATGTCCTCTCTAAACACAATAAATCCCCTTATTCAGACTCTAAGACCAATTGCAGTTTGTAGTAACCAAAATATTAGGTGGCAATTCTATTATTTATATTACTGATAAGAACAACAATCCATTATTCTTTCCACCCATCACCACAAAAATCCTGGTCCAGTAGGGTGATATCCGCGACGCCGCAAATCCTTCAAACAAGAGGTTTGGAATCTTCATCTTCTAGTGCATATTTAATTTTCGAGTCTCACAAAAATATGATTATCTTTTCTCTCAAAACGATACTTACTTAAGCATCAGAGAATCCCCAAACTCACCAAAAAGGGATATTTTGCAAGTATTAGACACTAGTCATCAACCACCTTGGATAGAAAGAATAAATTGCATCACTATTAAAAAATTAATTGATTATTCAAGACATAAACCTTGTCCCTGCTACTTGAATTTTTTGAGATATCATCAATATCAATATCCTTTGTAAAGGAAAAAAGTAGAGAACATAAGGAAACCGAGATAAAATACCCTGGATCTTTTTTCATAGTTGGCATCTGAGAAAGTTCGGTGTTTTTTCAACATTAAGTGGCTTATGGACCAGACTTGATTCCTGACCAGTTAAAAAGCGTTAGTCTTGCCACTTCAACCGAATGGATGGCATGAATTACAGCAACACTCCTCTCTACTTTATTGGGTTCACCATCAAGGAATCACCAAAAGCAGGGAAGAATTGATTTTCTTTAATCACATGATCAGATATTCTCATTTATGCCGAATACAAATTCATAAAAGTGGCTGTACTGTTAGGCTGACAACAATTGTTAATGAGCAGTGTTCGTGTGTCCCTTATTTTTCTTTTCATATTGAAAATTTACTAATTCTATGTTGTGAAGGAACTCTTGGTGATGAAAAATTCTCATTTGATGATGGTTTTGTCATTGATGGTGATCGGAAGATAAAAAAACCATTAAATTTTCTCTCTTCAATAAATATAAATACAAAATCCATCGATGAACATTCAAATATTTAAATGATGGTTTTGTTTATAGAACATTCAAATATTTAAATAAAATAATCATAAGATTGAGGTAAAGAACACAATAAAATCATATCAAAGTCTTCATCTTCAACCTTAACATCAACATTTTACAAATCTAAAATTACTCTATTGAATTCATCAAAATGATCTTTAATAGGCATACCTTCTTTCATCCAGAGAGCATACAACAAATGCTTTAGACAAAAAAAAGTTGAATATCGCTATGTGCCTATTCCATAAGATCTTTTTTCTCTTCATCATCCATCCTTTCAAGAAAATTGTATACACCTCTTAATGCCTGTCGCACCCCAAAAAAATCAGCGCGCGGCATCGGCTGGCGATTTAAATCTCGTTTATTGCGTTTGCTTGAATTTGGTTCGTTGGAGTCGCCACCTAGTAATTGATTTCGGGCTACTAGGAAACCGGATGTACTGGTCTTGTCAGAGATTCGCGGGTAAGGGACTGGTTGTGGTTAGGGAAGGTATTAGCACCCCTAACGCACCCTACCTGAGGTAAGCTGCTTCGTGGCTTTGACGTGTTAAAGAAGTTTTAATAATTGTCTTTTCTTCGGAAATTAGAAATATCACTTACGTATAAGTTAATAATTCTTAACCGTGATCCGATCAAAATATTAAATTCTTCTTTAATATATTTGCAATTTTATCATTAAAAAATATGTACAAATAAATAAAACAAAAATACAAGCACACACATACACTTTCACTATTTTTGTTTTTTTTCTTTTCTTTTCCTTTTACATCCACAAATACAAAATACCAATTATAAAAACTGAATAAATAAATAAAAATACACCACCACACACAACCCCTTTTTTATTATTATTTTCTCTTTCTTTTCTTCTTTTCTTTTCTCTTTTTTTTTTTTTTTTTTTTCATTACATCCATCATACAAAATACAAATACAAAATTCAATATTACATAAAAAATTACATCAACAACTCAAAATTACAAAACAACTCTAAAATTCAAAAAAACACAAATCTGAAAAGCCTTCTGGGTCTGCCTGAACAGTGCTGGGACAGTTGCTAGGCGCGTGAACAGTGCTTGGACAGCGGCGGCGCGTGGGTTCACGCGCCGCCGCGAGAACGCCGGAAAAAAACGGCTGGTCGGATTCTGCTTCTTCCTCCTTTTCCCTCCCCGCAGACGGTAAGAAACCACATCATCTATAGCAAAAACAAACGCACAAACAGTCGATTTTAAGCTTTTATTTCTTTGTCCGTTTTTTATTTTTTTGGATCTGATTTTTTTTGTTCTTTATTTCTTCTCCGATCTGCTCCTTCCTCTTCATCTTCAGATCGTCTTCTTTCGGGTTGGTCACGGTTCGTTGCCCGAGATTTCATCCCTGCAGCACATCGGGTTGTTGGGCATCGTCGGCGCTGGTGGTGGCTGGATCTCTGTCCAGATCTGCTACACGGGTTTGAGTTGGAGGAGAACCGGTTGTTGAAGGAACCGTCGAAGAAGAGGTTGCTGAGGGAGAGGCTTCGGCGTTGATGGATCAGCCGGGTAGGCTGTGAGAGATCGGGAAAGATGGAGACCGAAGGAGGAGCAGCCGTTGCTGATGACGAAGGAGACGCTTCTGCTGGATGCTTGGGGCTCGGTGGACGCCGGTCTAGCCGCTGGTCTGTGGGCTGGAGGGGACAGATCGATGAGGAAGAAGAAGGTGTGGATCGCCAGTCACGGATGGGCTCAGTGGTGAGGGAAGAAGAAAGTGATATGGAGGAACGATGGGGAAGGGAGGCTGGTTCGGGTGGAAGAAGAGAAAACTGAAAAATCAAATGGTGGAGGGGCTGTTTGGCCGGTTCTTTGTGAGGAAGAAGAAAAAAAATGAGATGGCCGGGGGAGGATGGAGAGGCTGTTTGGAGAAGATGAGGTCGGCTGAGAAGGAGAAAAAAAAGAATTCAACGTGGGGGCCGGCGGCTGGTTTTCAAGAGAAGAACACTAGGAAAAATTTAAAACCAGGAGGGAGGCGCCGCCGGCCCCCTTTTTTTAGTGGCTAGAAAGAGTTGGGTTTTAGGGTTTTGGTATTTTTTTCTGAATGTCAAAATTCCCCAAATTAACCTCCCCTTTGTTTGAGTTAAAAACCAGTATTTATAGGCAAAAATGTTGTTAGGTTTTTCAACTTAGTCCCTCAACTTCCTTCTTTTTGTAAATTTTGATTTTTCTTATTTTTTTGTATTTTTTGCAAACGAGCAATATCAACGTCGACTCAAATGCGGAAAATCAATGATTTAAAAATGACGCGTGAAAAGTCGAACGCGTTTGAAAATCTTTTAACAATTTAAATTCTTTTTTAGACGACGTTGAAAATGCTAAAATGACGAAAATATATTAAAAAAACATTTTTTTGGATTTTTTTTGTTTTCCTCAATTTTTTGGATTTTTTGAAAATATATCAAAACATGGGTCAAAAATTGGGTAGCAACAATGCCTTTGATAAACCTTATTGAACTAACAAGGTGTGCATCTTAATAAGTCATAGATTGAAGTTGTCCCTACAACTAAATTTCTCTACATCAAACTTAATCATTGATATTACTCTTATTACCATCACGAAAGCTATTAAAAAATAATATAAATCATATCTTAGGACATCACCTTATAGCTTAAGCTTTTGGGTTGAATTGATTCTTTAACATGATATCAGAGTCTTGATTACCAAGTGATCATGAATTCAAATATCACCATCCTTATTTATTTTGTTGTAACCCATTTTTGGGTCCCCATATAAAAACTAAAAAATACAAAAAAAATAAAAAAAATACATTATAAAAAAATATATAACAGTGAAAAAATGCCAGAGCGCTCTAAAAATGCTCAAAAATTGATTGAGGATGTTCAAAAATATAAAAATTAATTTTTGACAGTATATCATTGACTGATGAAAGCCCCGATGATAAAGAAAATTCAATTTGAGGAAGAAAAATGCAAAATCAGAAGTTTATGGACTCAATTAAATTTTATTAAAGGTTTAATTGCATTTATGAAGATTTTAATTGCAAGAAAAATTGATTTTGGAGTTAACTTGGGCTTTAATTAGGAGAAATTAATTTTCTGGGTCAAATTATAAATTTTGGAAGTTAATTTGGTCAAATCAGGGGCTTAATTGCATAAATATTGAAGTTTAATGGCCAATTAGGGACTTAATTGAAGAAATCCGAGACCAAGGACAAAATTGTAAAACGCGCGCAAATAGAGGGCCGAAATTTGAATCTGTCGAGTTTTGGCGCCTTTTCTTTTTAAATGAAATCGCGCGTTTTGACCAAAACGGCGCCGTTTCATTCACTGTTGCAAAAAAAAAAAAAAAAAAAAAAACAGAAGCCCAAAACGGTGCCGTTTTGACGGCACTGTAGCTCTTCTTCTTCCCCTGGACACGCGAGGCAGGGGAAGAAGAAGATTTTTTCTTCCCCTTTTCGCCTAATTTCTTTCCCGTTTTTTATGCAAAAAGACGCCGACTTGCCGACCACTTTCCACATGTTGGACGGGTGTTGGACGGGCGGCAGCACAACGGCCACCACCATGACGTCGTCTCCCCTGTGTTTTGCCTATAAAAACAGGGGAGAACCAAAGAAGGAGAAAGAGGACAGAAGGGAGAAGAGAGAGGGGAGAGAAGGAGAGAACCGAGAGAGAGAGTAGAAGAAGAAAAGAAAAGAAAAGAAAAAAATAAAGAGGTTCTCACCTCTGCACTGAAGAAGAGAAACAGGGGAGGGGCTGCCACTGCCATCGCCAGCACCGTCTCCGCCTCCGCCTCCGCTGCCACCAGCAGTCGCCGGCGTCGCCGCCTCTCCAAGTAAACACTGCCCCCTTTTACTTTTATTTTCGTTTCTTCCCTCGCCATGCAGGACGTGCACGGTGCACGCCTGCAGGCGAGGTGAAGCTGCTAAGGTGGGCTGGGCCCGAGCCCAGCCCATGCTTATGGGCCAGGTTCGGCCCAGCCCACTAAATGGGCTGGGTCCGGCCCATTTCAAATTTTTTTTTTTTTGACAGAATTTTTACAATTTTCCAGCATATTTTTTTTATATCAATTTTGCTTAATATCGGTCTGTATTTTACATCGTAAAAATATAAATTCGGTATTAAAATACCCGGTTTTCACTATTCATACGGTACTGTTCACACATGCAAAAAAAAAAATTCAAATATATTTGTTTCAGCATTTTATAATTTTTCCGCATAGTTTTTATGTCATTTTGATTAATATCGGGCAGTATTTCTACATCGTAAAAATATAAATCCGGTATTAAAATACCCGTTTTTCGGCAAAAACTTCCAAAAATAAATAAATAATTGAAAAAAAGATAAAAAAAAATGTTTTTGTGCATACGGCCAAGTGTCTCAAATCTAAAAAATCATATCGTATTTTGCATATGTCAAAAAAGAAATATTTTAGCATGCATTTTGGTTTTAATAACCAGTTTATTAAAGTCAAGAGAACATTGGCCAAAATCTCAAAAACAACAAAATATTTTATCTTGTTTGATTTTAGTATCAGAGATTATGAATTTATACGTAAATCGTATTCCTGATATTAAAAAGATATTTTCTTTTGACGACTTCGAATAGTTAGTTTTTTACCCGATAAAGATAAGGATCTCCTTACAGAGGAGGACTTTTCTTAAACCGTAAACGAACCAACAATTCAAAAACCACAACACGATTTTAGATTTTATCAGACATTAAAACAATGCAGCCTACCTTAGGTAGGGCGTAGTTGGGGTGCTAATACCTTCCCTTTACGCAACCAGTCTCCGTACCCGATCTCTAAAGACCAGTTAAGGTTCCTAGTAACCAAAATATTAGGTGGCGACTCCCAGTCCATATTTTCACTTGTAGAGACAAGAATTCCTTGTCTCTCCCTACCTTATTTTCCAGGAATAAATATTCCGATTTTTCCTTGAGGGTGGACAATCGCCGCGCCGCCGCACACGTGTGACATATTTGATAAAAATTAAGTACAAGATAGTGTGGGTATATGCAAGTTTCAAGCTCAAAGGGCTTTCACTTGAAGGGGTGTGTTAGAGAAAAATATAAATCATATCTTAGAACCTCACCTAATAACTTAAGTTTTTGGATTGAATTGGTTCTTTGACAAAAGATAACTGATAACAATACAAGCTCTAATATCAATTTGTAATGTAAACAACCCTAAAATCTCAAATAAATTGACAAGTAGAGAAATATAAAAGACAAGCACAATCAATGACACAGGAGAATAGATTTGATTTACATGGTTTAATAACTTAAGTCTATTCTACAAGAGAGATGATCAAATGAATTCAGTATAAGAAAATATAAGATTACAAGGGATTGCATAAAATTTCTCTTGCTCAAAATCCCAAAGTAATCTAAAACTCATTTATTTTATTCTCTTTCTTTAGCCACTAAAGTGCAGAGAATGAAAAAATTCACAAATAAATATTATCTTAATATATGACAACTTTAGAATTTTATATGGACTAAGACTCACAATTTAAGACAAACCCATCAAAATTGGTAAGAGAATTGATCAAATTTACGCAAGTTCAAATTCCTTGTCCATTAGCTTTTGGATTGTTATACTTTTTCGCCTTGAATTACGGATCATCCTTCTTCACATGTAATTGTGAGTTAGTGACCTTAATCCAACGTATTGATTCGCTTTGAAGTTTAGGTAGCTGGGCCATCATAATTTGAATTGTTTGTTAATTTCAAGCAAGTATCTAGTTTTATTATTTTTAGAGTAAGAAAAATTATGGAAATTTTTGAAAAATTATAAATATAGTAGATCAATTTTCAGAATTTTTAGAGGGACCATGACTCCCAAGCTATAACTACGCGTCCCCCTTGCCTGTAAGAATTCCTTGTCTATAAAAAATGTACATGGTTTATGGTAAAATTATAGTAGTAAATGTTGTAGGAAGATGTAAGGTGCTTCCTACTATCTTGGAGGAAATCTGTAAAGGAGAAGGGCTGTGAGGAAACGACGGAACTGGTCATCAAATTAATCTTCTTATTTACAACTAATAATTCCGAGGATTTATTGTAAGAATTGGTTAGATCCTCTCGTGTTCTTCAAGAAACAACATCGGCTATTGTTCAAAATTTATTATTGAGTTGAATAAGAGAAATAAAATAAAGGTAATATACGAAATCATGGTATTTCAATTTCAATTTAATGAAAACAAATGACTGGAATTAACCTTTAAAATTTAAAAATTTCAGACAATAGAGTAAAAATAAGAAAACTTCTCAATTTGACTGAAATATCCAGTCATGCCATTTATTAATTATCTCTAGTTAAAATTAGCATTAGGCGATAGTTATGTAAAAATATCTCGCCTCCACTGAGAATGGGATGAGTCCCCATTGAAGCTTTTTACATTTCTTTACTGAAAGAAGGGAAGGGGAAAATGCTCTGAGTATATTTTTTCTCCAATCCCTCATTAATTAATTATAAATAGGACGCTTCAAACAAGATGAGGAATCTTTTCTCCTACTTGCCATATTTAATATCTTAGCATAGAAAGATAAACAAGAACATTAATGCTTCTGAAAAATAGCGATTGCAAGCATCGGCTTTTGGTGACCTTTTGATGACATGAAACTGCCACCAAATGGGTCCTATCCGAAAGAGTTTTCTTTTTTCTGCTTCGTTATTGTAAAAGATATACCTTCATCTTAAAATTTAAATTTTTACATAAAATTTTAAAATATAATTTATATTATCTTTTAATATATTTCATTAAATAAATATTTTTTAAATTTAAAAATTATATATACTCACCACTATTTTGTATTTAATTTTATTAAATAAAATTAATAAAAATAATTATATTTAAACTCGTAATCCTTTAATTAATAATATTCTTCAGATATAATATTAAAAAATTATTTTAATTCAAAAAATTAAATTTTTAGTTGATATCATATGATTTATTTTTAATTTTTTTTGGATAATCAGTACATATGATTTCTATTATCACATGGAACTGAAAGAAATCCTCAAGTCCTCTTCAGGATACCCCTCCAAGAAAAGGTCTCTCAGTGAAAGCCCTGAGGAATCTGAGGCATATAATATGATAAATTTTAATCTTTACAAGTGAGCACCTGAGGTGGGATCAGAACCTTTTTTTCTATTGTTATTAACCTAAGGAAAAGCCACAGCTAACTGTCTGGACTATGGTATTGGGATTGAGAGTTAAGTGTCCAGAAAGCCTTCTATGGATAACCATATGTCCATATCCATAAGATCTCAATTGATTGTCCATTACTACAGAATCTAGCACATCCTTAAGCAACTAAGGAAAGCTAGAATAAAGTGCCTTTAGCACCTCACTGATTAATATTTTGCATTATTGAGTAGGCCACATCTTCACTGGTTATTGTCTAATAGTTTTTTTTTTTTTTTGGCAAACATACAGAAGTTTCGCTTGATATTTCAAGTACAGAATTTATTCTAGTTCTGCGTCAAAACTCAAACTAACAACAGTATATTCGTGTAAAAAAAGTAGAAAGAAATTTACAAGCTACATGCTTTCGGCATTTATATAAGAATGCATGTATAACCTATTTGTTACCAAGGCAAACCATAAAGTATGGATTGTTCTTTGTGTTATTTTTACTTCGTCTCACAAGGACTGGAATGGAAGGCTTTACTCTGATTGAGGATAGCCATGGCTGGCCCCGAAGATCTGGAAGACTCCTCTCAACTCAGGTACATCACTATTGTCCTCATCATCACCATCATCAATACCAACATCAGCAAACATTGATTTATCAGGGACCTCAAATTACCACGGTGAGGATGCCAGTGATCGCTAGCAACGAGGTAGTTCAATACTATGGAACCATGGTGGAGGAGCCTATTATTGCTAGAAATGAGGTGCCTCGATATTAAGGTGGTGTGGTGAAAGAGCGTTTTATCACTAGCGATGAGGCAACTTAATATGGGTTTCGTGCAGTTACTGAACATACTTATTATCATGTATGAGTAATCTGAGTCACTTGGTTTTAAATCTCCCAGTTTCTTACTCATAAGTGAAGCTTCTTGATCTGCTAAAGAACCTTGTAAATTCTGTCTTTAGGGCTTCTGTTGTCACGCAGTTCACTTATCTATAATGTAAGATCTTTCTGTGTCTCTCTCTTTGTATGTGCGGGTTGTGTGTTAAATTGCACTTGAAAATACAGAACCTGTTCTTGATATTTCATGGACAATATTTATTCTGGTTGTGCAAGTAACCTACACACCAATACTTGTAATATTGCATCAAAATTCAAACTAACAACATTATATGTATACGGATATGGAATCAGCCACAAGTGGAGAACCCCATAAATCTTGAAAACCTCTGTTGATTGTGATGGGTCCAAAAAGCAGAAAGCAATTCCACCCGATTGTGCTTATTTCCATAAATCTTGAAACTATTTGGGCAGAGGGATGAAGTGCCCAAAAACTGCAATATCGTCACATTAATTAAACTGAGATTATTCTGATTAGAGAACAGAAGGAATCCGAGATAAAATACCCTGAATCTTCTTTCATAATTGGCTTCCGAGAAGGTTTAGTGTTTTTGCTACCTCTGCTTTTGGACCTGACATGATTCCTGACGGTAGAAACAGCATTAGTCCAAAAGAAGGGAAGCTTTTGTTTTCTTTAATCACATGATCACATGCCCAGCACAAATTCATAAAAGTGGCTCTCATGATTGGCTGAAAACAGTTGTTGATGAGCAGTGTTTCCCTCCCTTATTTTTCAATTTATTAAGTCGAAAATAATAAACTCTTGGTGATGGCTTTCTCATCGATGGTGATCGGACGACAAAAAAACCAGTAAAAGTTTCTTATGTATAAAATATATTAAGTATTGAGAACATCCAAATATAACAGTTTTAAATTTTTGTGTTTAAATTTGATATTAACAAACTTTTGATGATTTGTTTTTTCATTTATAGTGGTTTTATCATCAGTAGTGATAAGATGAAGAAAAACTATTGATTTTTCTCTCTGTAATGGTTAGTATCAAGGTTGTCAAAAATATTTTTTTTTACACGACACGAAATACATAATATAAATTCGGATCGTAAACTTAAATCGTAAAATCATAAATAAAATATTTTAACTAATTATATATTGATAATTCCAATCAAGTAGTAAATAATAATATAACATAATTGAAATAACAAAGAAATAAACAATACAAATATTCAATCTTAAAATACATTATTCAAATAAAAATTCATACATGATTTAAATAACTTAACAATACAATATAATACAATTATGTCCATAGAATTTCATTAACTAAAAATTAACAAATCTAAAACAAACAATCTGTTGGTGTGTCATGTAACTAAACAAAGTTTTATTACCTTTATTTTTCTCATTATTTCTAAAATATTCATTAAAATTATTACCATTTAAAAAATTATTATTATTACTACTAATATCAGTATTGATATTGTGAACATTAATGTTATTATTACTATAAAAAACTAATGATGATCCATCTCTCCATTATTTTCTACAAAACACCTATTTATATTTAAATTTAACTTGACTTCACCGGTCAATTCAATAACTTATTTATTCATATTATAATTTATATCAAATCTTATATTAAACTAGGTGGGAGTTAATTATATATTAGCCAAAATGAAAAAAAAAATTAGAACACGGAATGTTGAGATGATATTTAAAGAATTAAATTAAATCATCATAATTAATAATTTATTTTTAGAAATAAAACCACACAAATTGAAGGCCAAGTGGCCTTGGTATAAAAGGAAAGCAAAACGTAAGGCCTCACTGTATTAAACATTTTTCTTATCAAAACATCCTCCTCTTCATTTCCTCTCTCTCGTTTGGAATCTAAATAATAAGAATTGGCTCCTCACAGAAGGTGAATGGTACAACGGGAAAAACCTGCCTAGCAAAGTCAAGCTTGGAAAAACCACCTAAAGCTAAGACTACTTTTTGGGTGTTGCTCTTGAGAGAGAGATTAACAGAGTGTGGAAAACTGGAAGTTGTGGTGTTGTTACGGCAAAAAAAGAAAGGGGAAAGGAGAGTGGGGACTTGGGAGGGACTCAGACTCAGTATAGTTTGTAAATTGTAACTTTTGTTAAAATCTTAAACTTGGTTCGAGTTGATTGAGTTTGACCGAGTTTGTTTATTTTTGAGTTTTTAACTTGATTCTACACGTTATATATGAATTGACTCGTAAAACATACCATTTTATAAATCAACTCACGAGTTTAATAACATTAATTAGTATTATAATATTTAAATTTGATGATAAAAGATAAGCTAATCATTGATATTTAAATTCTTCTCCTTTGGACAGAATCCCCTTGTGTTGGTTTTAGGTAAGTGGTCTAGCCTTTTTAAGGCTAAGGCTTAGTTTGGATTTGTCAAAATTAGTTGAAGAAAATACTCTTTTTTATTATTAAATCTTGTTTGATAAACATGTTCTAATTTTATTATTTTGGGCATCCTTATTTTTCTGTTTTCTTTGTGTTTTCCCAAATGCTCACCTTTTATTATTATTTTGAATTTTAAGGATTTATTGTGCAATTAATTTGGGACTTTCTTACCATTTTATATTTAGTATTTGGAATTGTGACTTATATGCTAGGTGTTTTTCTAGTATTAAATAAACTAAATTTTTTTTTTAAAAAAACATTTAAATATTTTGATTTGCATATTGTCCAGTCTCTCAAAAATAAAAAATTATATTTGCATAAATAATAATAAAAAATACATGGTATTATTTAGCATTTTTAAATACCAAAACTCAAGAAAAATAGTTTTGTTGATATCTTTGCATACATTTTTGAATTTAATAACTAGTTTATTAAAGCCATAAGAACTTGACCTACATTTCAAAAACACCAAAAAAGATTTTTGTTTCTTTTAATATATAGGATTAAAAGCTTATACTTAAGATGTATTCTCGATATTTAATAAAAGACAATTTCTTTTATTTTATGATGTGATACTAGAATGGCCAGGCTTGACCTCTAAAGCTATGGTCCATTATACTTGAGGAGATCGACTTTGACCATTAAACAGAAACAATGGTTAGAAAACATAACAATACTTTAATTTATATCAGACAAGTAAACCATAGAGCTTTCCTTAGGTAAGGTGTGTAAGGGGTGATATGTCCTCTCTAAACACAATAAATTCCCTTATTCAGACTCTAAGACCAATTGCAGTTTGTAGTAACCAAAATATTAGGTGGCAATTCTATTATTTATATTACTGATAAGAACAACAATCCCTTATTCTTTCCACCCATCACCACAAAAATCCTAGTCCAGTAGGGTGATATCCGCGACGCCGCAAATCCTTCAAACAAGAGGTTTGAAATCTTCATCTTCGAGTCTCACAAAAATATGATTATCTTTTCTCTCAAAACGATACTTATTTAAGCATCAGAGAATCCCCAAACTCACCAAAAAGGGATATTTTGCAAGTATTAGGCACTAGTCATCAACCACCTTGGATAGAAAGAATAAATTGCATCGCTAGATAAATTAAAAGATTAATTGATTATTCAAGACATAAACCTTGTCCCTGCTACTTGAATTTTTTGAGATATCATCGATATCCTTTGTAAAGGAAAAAAGTAGAGAACATAAGGAAACCGAGATAAAATACCCTGGATCTTTTTTCATAGTTGGCATCTGAGAAAGTTCGGTGTTTTTTCAACATTAAGTGGCTTATGGACCTGACTTGATTCCTGACCAGTTAAAAAGCGTTAGTCTTGCCACTTCAACCGAATGGATGGCATGAATTACAGCAACACTCCTCTCTACTTTATTGGGTTCACCATCAAGGAATCACCAAAAGCAGGGAAGAATTGATTTTCTTTAATCACATGATCAGATATTCTCATTTATGCCGAATACAAATTCATAAAAGTGGTTGTACTGTTAGGCTGACAACAATTGTTAATGAGCAGTGTTCGTGTGTCCCCTATTTTTCTTTTCATATTGAAAATTTACTAATTCTATGTTGTGAAGGAACTCTTGGTGATGAAAAATTCTCATTTGATGATGGTTTTGTCATTGATGGTGATCGGAAGATAAAAAAACCATTAAATTTTCTCTCTTCAATAAATATAAATACAAAATCCATCGATGAACATTCAAATATTTAAATAATGGTTTTGTCATTGATGGTTTTGTTTATAGAACATTCAAATATTTAAATAAAATAATCATAAGATTGAGGTAAAGAACACAATAAAATCATATCAAAGTCTTCATCTTCAACCTTAACATCAACATTTTACAAATCTAAAATTACTCTATTGAATTCATCAAGATGATCTTTAATGGGCATACCTTCTTTCATCCAGAGAGCATACAACAAATGCTTTAGACAAAAAAAAGTTGAATATCGCTATGTGCCTATTCCATAAGATCTTTTTTCTCTTCATCATCCATCCTTTCAAGAAAATTGTATACACCTCTTAATGCCTTTGATAAACCTTATTGAACTAACAAGGTGTGCATCTTAATAAGTCATAGATTGAAGTTGTCCCTACAACTAAATTTCTCTACATCAAACTTAATCATTGATATTACTCTTATTACCATCATGAAAACTATTAAAAAATAATATAAATTATATCTTAGGACATCACCTTATAGCTTAAGATTTTGGGTTGAATTGATTCTTTAACATGATATCAGAGTCTTGATTACCAAGTGATCATGAATTCAAATCTCACCATCCTCATTTATTTGATAAAATTTAAGTACAAGATAGTATGGGTATATGCAAGTTTCAAGCTCAAAGGGCTTTCACTTGAAGGGGTGTGTTAGAGAAAAATATAAATCATATCTTAGAACCTCACCTAATAACTTAAGTTTTTGGGTTGAATTGGTTCTTTGACAAAAAATAACTGATAACAATACAAGCTCTAATATCAATTTGTAATGTAAACAACCCTAAAATCTCAAATAAATTGGCAAGTAGAGAAATATAAAAGACAAGCACAATCAATCACACAAGAGAATAGATTTGATTTACATGGTTTAATAACTTAAGTCTATTCTACAAGAGAGATGATCAAATGAATTCAGTATAAGAAAATATAAGATTACAAGGGATTGCATAAAATTTCTCTTGCTCAAAATCCCAAAGTAATCTAAAACTCATTTATTTTATTCTCTTTGTCTAGCCACTAAAGTGCAGAGAATGAAAGAATTCACAAATAAACATTATCTTAATATATGACAACTTTAGAATTTTATATGGACTAAGACTCACAATTTAAGACAAACCCATCAAAATTGGTAAGAGAATTGATCAAATTTACGCAAGTTCAAATTCCTTGTCCATTAGCTTTTGGATTGTTATACTTTTTCGCCTTGAATTACGGATCATCCTTCTTCACATGTAATTGTGAGTTAGTGACCTTAATCCAACGTATTGATTCGCTTTGAAGTTTAGGTAGCTGGGCCATCATAATTTGAATTGTTTGTTAATTTCAAGCAAGTATCTAGTTTTATTATTTTTAGAGTAAGAAAAATTATGGAAATTTTTGAAAAATTATAAATATAGTAGATCAATTTTCAGAATTTTTAGAGGGACCATGACTCCCAAGCTATAACTACGCGTCCCCCTTGCCTGTAAGAATTCCTTGTCTATAAAAAATGTACATGGTTTATGGTAAAATTATAGTAGTAAATGTTGTAGGAAGATGTAAGGTGCTTCCTACTATCTTGGAGGAAATCTGTAAAGGAGAAGGGCTGTGAGGAAACGACGGAACTGGTCATCAAATTAATCTTCTTATTTACAACTAATAATTCCGAGGATTTATTGTAAGAATTGGTTAGATCCTCTCGTGTTCTTCAAGAAACAACATCGGCTATTGTTCAAAATTTATTATTGAGTTGAATAAGAGAAATAAAATAAAGGTAATATACGAAATCATGGTATTTCAATTTCAATTTAATGAAAACAAATGACTGGAATTAACCTTTAAAATTTAAAAATTTCAGACAATAGAGTAAAAATAAGAAAACTTCTCAATTTGACTGAAATATCCAGTCATGCCATTTATTAATTATCTCTAGTTAAAATTAGCATTAGGCGATAGTTATGTAAAAATATCTCGCCTCCACTGAGAATGGGATGAGTCCCCATTGAAGCTTTTTACATTTCTTTACTGAAAGAAGGGAAGGGGAAAATGCTCTGAGTATATTTTTTCTCCAATCCCTCATTAATTAATTATAAATAGGACGCTTCAAACAAGATGAGGAATCTTTTCCCCTACTTGCCATATTTAATATCTTAGCATAGAAAGATAAACAAGAACATTAATGCTTCTGAAAAATAGCGATTGCAAGCATCGGCTTTTGGTGACCTTTTGATGACATGAAACTGCCACCAAATGGGTCCTATCCGAAAGAGTTTTCTTTTTTCTGCTTCGTTATTGTAAAACATATTCCTTCATCTAAAAATTTAAATTTTTAAATAAAATTTTAAAATATAATTTATATTATCTTGTAATATACTTCATTAAATAAATATTTTTTAAATTTAAAAATTATATATACTCATCACTATCTTTTATTTAATTTTATTAAATAAAATTAATAAAAATAATTATATTTAAACTCGTAACCGTTTAATTAATAATATTTTTTTAATATAATATTAAAAAATTATTTTAATTCAAAAAATTAAATTTTTAGTTGATATTATATGATTTATTTTAAATTTTTTTTGGATAATCAGTACATATGATTTCTATTATCACATGGAACTGAAAGAAATCCTCAAGTCCTCTTCAGGATACCCCTCCAAGAAAATGGTCTCTCAGTGAAAGCCCTGAGGAATCTGAGGCATATAATATGATAAATTTTAATCTTTACAAGTGAGCACCTGAGGTGGGATCAGAACCTTTTTTTCTATTGTTATTAACCTAAGGAAAAGCCACAGCTAACTGTCTGGACTATGGTATTGGGATTGAGAGTTAAGTGTCCAGAAAGCCTTCTATGGATAACCATATGTCCATATCCATAAGATGTCAATTGATTGTCCATTACTACAGAATCTAGCACATCCTTAAGCAACTAAGGAAAGCTAGAATAAAGTGCCTTTAGCACCTCACTGATTAATATTTTGCATTATTGAGTAGGCCACATCTTCACTGGTTATTTTCTAATAGTTTTTTTTTTTTTTTTTTTTTTTTTTGCACTTGAACATACAGAAGTTTCTCTTGATATTTCATGTACAGAATTTATTCTAGTTCTGCGTCAAAACTCAAACTAACAACAGTATGTTTGTGTAAAAAAAGTAGAAAGAAATTTACAAGCTACATGCTTTCGGCATTTATATAAGAATGCATGTATAACCTATTTGTTACCAAGGCAAACCATAAAGTGTGGATTGTTCTTTGTGTTATTTTTACTTCGTCTCACAAGGACTGGAATGGAAGGCTTTACTCTGATTGAGGATAGCCATGGCTGGCCCCGAAGATCTGGAAGACTCCCCTCAACTCAGGTACATCACTATTGTCCTCATCATCATCATCATCAATACCAACATCAGCAAACATTGATTTATAAGGGACCTCAAATTACCACGGTGAGGATGCCAGTGATCACTAGCAACGAGGTAGTTCAATACTATGGAACCATGGTGGAGGAGCCTATTATTGCTAGAAATGAGGTGCCTCGATATTAAGGTGGTGTGGTGAAAGAGCGTTTTATCACTAGCGATGAGGCAACTTAATATGGGTTTCGTGCAGTTACTGAACATACTTATTATCATGTATGAGTAATCTGAGTCACTTGGTTTTAAATCTCCCAGTTTCTTACTCATAAGTGAAGCTTCTTGATCTGCTAAAGAACCTTGTAAATTCTGTCTTTAGGGCTTCTGTTGTCACGCAGTTCACTTATCTATAATGCAAGATCTTTCTGTGTCTCTCTCTTTGTATGTGCGGGTTGTGTGTTAGCAATATCATCATGGAGTCTTAGTAAATTAAAAGCGGAAGCCCAAGAACACATATCTTTAGCCATAGCAATCAGATTTTAATTGTAAAAAAGCAAAAATACCAAGCTGTAAAAGAAAAATAGATAAAAGTTTAATTAATCCATGTGCTTGATGAAGAGATCACAGACTTTCTTATTAGACCAGAGACCTTTTTTCTTATGTGAAAATAATTTTATATATATATTATTGCATATTATCATCTGAAGACTTCTTTCCCATAAAAGAAGAGTTATTATATATCTGTATGGACAGTTAAATAACAAGTCTCAAAATATACAACCTATCGCACATAACGTTTTAGGAAAAAAATATTTAATGTGAAAAATTTATTATTTAAATAGTTAATGGCCACAAAATAACGTTTAAATTTTAAGAAATTAAAAGGAAATTAACATTGTGATGATATTCCTTACTTTAAGCCAAATGAGAACAAAAAAACAACAGCTAAGGCAAGGAAAATGAACAAACTCATAGGCCAAAGCCTAGGAAACCTAGGAAGTAAAGAACAAAACAAAACAATATGCGAAAATAAAAAATGAAATCAGAAAAGATAAAAGAAAGCAGCCAAAAGAAAAGCTTTCAATAGCCATCTCCAAGAGCAAGAAATATATGAAGGATTATGGGCTTCGATGATATTGCTCTGCATATGGTTTTGCACTTTGCATACAAATTGTTCACCTAGGATGGTGAAGGGCTATTCCTTGTGCTCAAGTTCATCTTTGTTGTGGAGCTAATTTTATAAAATTAACCAATTAAGCTAATATGTTGGAAAATAGATCAAGATAAAAGAACAAAAATAATAATAAGTAGACAATTAATTGCTATTAATATTAGTTGTCATCAACAACTTTTTTTTTATTAAGGATTAACACCATTATCATCTTTAATTTAAACAATGAAGTAAATATTTTAAATTAATTTTTAGTTAATCCATTTTCGTGAGAAAGTTAATTACTGAGAGATAGAATGTGATGGGAAAAAAGAAAGAAAGAAAGAAAGAAAGGTAATATGTTGAAATGAAAGTGGAGGAAAGAATAAAAATAAAGTGTAAGATATGGAGAGAGAAAGAGAATAATTTAAAGTTGGAAAGTGATTGGAATAGAGTGGGAGAGGTAGATGGTTAATAAAACAAAAGGTGAGAAAATGAGAGAGGATGAGTGTAAGAGAGGAGCAGAATGAGAAAATATGTTAGTAAAAGAGATAGAGGGGTATAAATAGCTAGATTGTAAATGAGGGGAGAAAATTGGTATAAGTTTAAAAAAGTGGGATTCTGAAATTTTTAAAATTTGAGGATATTATGGAATGTGTTGTAGTTTAGAAAAGATTGTACTTTTAGCAAAAACTGTTGCAGCAATCATGGATGCATTGGTTGCAGAGACAAGATAAATCGAAAAATTGTTGCTAGAGTAATAAACGGCAGCAGAGCCTGCTGAGTGCAGGAGGCTGGAATACTATAGCGAGGGATGGCTTTACCAGCAAAAGATGCTACCTGAGGAAGCGAATATCACGAGGAAGAGAATCCAGTAGCAAAAATTGCACCAAAAACCTGCAGTAACACAAAGTCGGCCAAGAGAGAAAATACAGGGAAAAATCTGTTTTGCAGAGGGGAAGAAGCCTTGAATTTGTTCTAGTTGTTTCAAGCTCTGATACCAAGTTAAAACAAGGTTTATGATTAATTTAGGAGGCTTGCGTAATGTTGTAACCATTTCTTTTTATTTATACGAGTAGGACAGAATACAATAATTACTGTGTAGTGCACTGTGTAATATAACTTTATACAAGAAAAATACAATCTTTCCTAAACTGTAATACATTCCATAATAATCTACAGCCTAGTGGTTTATACTCAGATCCCACTCGTTATCGGTAAATTACATGTGCTCAAATCTGTTAGTTTATGCATGTTTTTAATGAAATCCATTGAGCTGCTGTCAAATATATTTTATGGTACTTGAAAGGTACATTTTCTTTTCACCTGCACCTTACTCGAGGCTCCACTTTATCACTGCATGGTTTTACTAATGTTGACTGGGTAGGGAGTATCGTTGATCGAAAATCTGCTGGTGGCTACATATCCTACATAAAAAAATTTAAACAAAGGTTCGAATATATTAATTAAGTTACAGCAAATTGACGGTTATAATAAACGTTTGTTAGCTTTAGATAATCAGAAATAGAAAGGTTTTACTCTCATAGATCGAATATATCTAGCACATGCTCTTGATATTTTGTCATTTCTTCCGGGATTTAGCCCGTATATCCTCCTCTAAACCAGAAAGAATTAAGGTCTTGTAATTGCTTGGGTGCAATGCTGGTGATGAATGTAGCTAGATCATTAAAGAGCTTGTAAACAGAGGAGGAGAATAAGCCAACTATAAGGGAAAATATCTGGTAAAGACAACACTAAAAATGAATGCCTACCTCACGGCTAACCAAAATTATCTGGTAATTAGACAACCTATAAATAGTCAGTGTTGGTGGGAGAAACCACTGGTGGTGGCTTTGAAACACTCAGAGGGGATAAAACACACTGGTTTTATTACAAAATCCGAAGCTTACAAATAACACAAAATAAAAGCTTAATACACGCCCTCTCTCTCTCTCTCTCTTTCTCTTTTAAGTGTTTCTCTGTATTCTCTCCACTCATATAACATAAGCTGGGCATTCTATTTATACACAAAATCAGAATACGAAAATTCAACCTTCAAGTGTGAAGGCGGCTGGCGGCAGTGGAGGCGGCTGGTGGCTGGCGGCTGGTCGGCGACTGGTGGCTGGTGGTTGGTTGCCAACCTTGACCTTCTGGATGTTGAGTTTAATATTCAACAAATCTCCCCCTTAAACTCAATCGAGGGATGTCATGCCAAGCATGAACACTTCTCCTTTCAATGCCTTCTCTTTGCTTGTAGCCTTTATCCACTACTGTGGCTTTCGTCTTGTAGACCCATTTGACACCTATTGCTTTCTTCTTTTCTGGTGGGTCCTTATCTGCATGGAAACAAAACAGAGTTGTATCTTCCATGACCTGAGTGGTATCGTACAACTCTTCAAGATTCCGCATCTTTCTTGGTCCTTCTGATGAGGATGCTGATGGTGGTGTTGATGATGATGCTCCTGGTGTGTTCCTCCTGTTGAATACAGGGAATCTGTGTACCGGACTTTGTGGTTCAGCTGCTGGTATAAACACTGGACTTTGTGGTTCAGCTGCTGGCACAATCGGTTCTTCTACAAGTACTGTTGGTACTTTTTCACCTTCAAGGATCAAATCAAGATTAATCCATTTGACTGCTTCTTGATCACCATTCCATTCCCAAGATTTATCTTCTTCAAAGATAACATCTCTACTCGTAATCACCTTCTTCGTGATGGGATTATACAGCCTGTATCCCATCCTTCTTTCACCATATCCGACAAAGATGCATTGCTCGCTTTTATCATCGAGCTTCCTCCTTCTTGCATCTGGGATCTTTGCATATGCCACACAACCAAAGACTCGTAGATGAGTAACACTTGGTTTGTGACCACTCCATGCTTCTTCTGGAGTAACACCTTGCAAACTTCTGGTCGGGCAGCGATTCAACAGATACACTGCACATGATACAGCTTCAGCCCAGTATTGCTTGGGCAGCTTCTTTTCTTTGAGCAAACTTCTAGCCATGTCAAGAATCGTGCGATTCTTCCTTTCTGCTACACCGTTCAGCTGTGGTGTATAAGCTGGCGTCGTCTGATGTCTGATGCCTTGTTGTGTACAATAGGCTTCAAAGTAATTGGCTGTATATTCTCCACCTTGATCAGATCTCACTGTTCTGATCGTGTAACCAGTTTGCTTCTCCACAATTGCTTTAAAATCTTTAAAACAATTGAATACTTCTGACTTCCTCTTCAGAAAGTATATCCACGTCTTTCTACTAAAATCATCAGTAAAAGTGAGGAAGTACCTATTTTGTCCAGTCGACATAGGCGTAATTGGGCCACACACATCTGTGTGTACTAACTCCAGTGGCCTCTTTGCTCTCCAGTTGACTTCTTTGGCAAAACTGGATCTGTGATGTTTGCTGAGGACACAACTCTCACAGACTTCATCTGGATGATCAATGTGAGGCAAACCTTTGACCATCTTCTTGCTTTCTAGCATCTTCATACTCGTGAAATTCAGATGTCCAAGCCTAAGGTGCCAAAGCCATTCTTCACTGTTGGTGATGGCACTCAAACACCTTGTTGCATCATACTGGATGTTCAAAGGAAACATCCTATTCTTGGACATTTTCACGTAGGCCATTAATCTCCCATTGTTGTCTCTAATTGTCAGATGACAATTCTTCGAGTAAAAACTATATCCTCTCTCCAAAAGTTGGCCTAGGCTGATCAGGTTCTGCTTTATGGCTGGGACATAATACACATCGGCGATGTAGCTGGAATCGTCATTCTTCAACTTGACTGGGATGTTGCCTTTACCTTTGAATGGAACCTTTGTGGTATCTCCAAAAGTAACTAGACCTTGCTTGGTCTCATCTAGATCACCAAATAACTCTCGGTAGCCGCACATGTGATTGCTGGCTCCAGTATCTAGATACCATATGTTCTCCTGTTTCTCGCCAAGTTCTTGTTGGACAAGAAATGCAGATGCTTCTCCATCATGCTTCTCTACATAGTTGGCTTGCTCACGTGTCTCCAACGGAGCTTTCCATCTGCATTCAGTGCTATAGTGCCCAAATTGATTGCAGCTATAACATTTGATATTTCTCTTGTCACGGTTATTGTAACCGCCTCCTCTTCCTCTAGGAGTGAATGCTTGTTGGCCTCGGCCTCCTCTGGTGGTGTTTCTGCCACCTCTTCCTCTGAAGCTTGTATTCCAAGATCCTCTTCCTCTTCCTTGGAATCTATGAAATCCTCCTCTGGATTGTTGACTTCCTGCTTGAGTGGTGTAGCCACCTGTTGAAGTCTCCCCTTGCTCATATCTATCCTTGAAAGACAGCTTTGCTTGTAAGGCATGCTCAATGGCCTTATCTTCATTTCGCATTACAATCTTCTGCTCATGAGCTTGCAAAGAACTCATAAGCTCATCCACTGTCAACTTGTCCACTTCCTTGGACTCTTCAATTGCGACAACAACATGATCAAATTTTGGATCTATGGATCTCAAAATTTTCTCAATAATTCGAGTATCTATGATGGCTTCTCCATTTCTCCTCATCTGATTGACTATCACCATAATCCTTGTATGATAATCAGAAATAGATTCTGAGGACTTCATTCGTAATAATTCGAATTCTCCTCTCAAAGATTGAAGACGAATCTTCTTGATTCTGTCAGCACCTTTGTATTTCTGTTGGAGAGCCTCCCATATATCATGTGATGTTTCAGCGGAAGCTATTATCTCGAATGTATCTTCATCAAGACCTTGATAGATGATGGTCTTTGCTTTGTTGTCCTTCTTTCTGTTGACTTTAAGGACTTGCTTCTGTGCCTCTTGTAAAGCATCTTCTCTTTCTTTGGACTCTGGTTCATCATAACCAGTTTGTACAATATCAAAACACTCTTGTGACCCAAGAAATGCCTTCAATCTGATGCACCAACTATCATAGTTGTCTTTGGTCAGCTTCGGGATGAGTGTATGTGTACCTTCTGTAGTCATTTTGCTCTTTTAATGACTATATCGCCTTCTGGGAGTCGAATTTGACCAAACGGACACTGTAGATCGATCCGGAATGGTCCAAATAGTCGGGAACCGGTCTGACTTTGTTGAAATTGGGTCAGAAAATGGGTGAACCGATCAAAAAACCAATTCTGTACGGCGGGCGGTTCGCTGGTTTGAACCGGGAATATTCTGTGGAATATTCGGGGAATATTCTGGGAATATTCTCTCGCTCGGCGCGGCTGGAAACGCGGCTCGGCTCGGCGCGGCTGGTGGCTCGGCTTGCGGCGCGGCTTGGACTCGGCGTGAACGGCTCGGCTCGGCTTGAATATGGCGCGCGTGCACGTCAGTCGTCTTCAACCTCTGGCGCGCGTCGGCTGCGCGTGGGAGAACAATGCAGTATCTTCAGGCGGCGCGTGTGAGCTACCCCGGACTCCGATGAGGCTGATTTTTGCGGCAGTGAGTTCGTCTTGATGAGCTCTACACTGTGGAATGATCAAAACTTGTTTTGGACAACTTTGAAAATTCGGATATACCCCAAAACTCTTCTGTTTTCCGACGAACTGGGCTCTGATACCAATTGTTGGTGGGAGAAACCACTGGTGGTGGCTTTGAAACACTCAGAGGGGATAAAACACACTGGTTTTATTACAAAATCCGAAGCTTACAAATAACACAAAATAAAAGCTTAATACACGCCCTCTCTCTCTCTCTTTCTCTTTCAAGTGTTTCTCTCTATTCTCTCCACTCATATAACATAAGTTAGGCATTCTATTTATACACAAAATCAGAATACTAAAATTCAACCTTCAAGTGTGAAGGCGGCTGGCGGCAGTGGAGGCGGCTGGCGGCTGGTCGGCAACTGGTGGCTGGTTGCCAACCTTGACCTTCTGGATGTTGAGTTTAATATTCAACATGTTTTACTACAAACATGGTATAAAGAAAGAAGAATGGAAAGATAGTTTGCCACAATTATATCGGACGAGCCTCCTAGCGAGGCTTTTTAATTTGTGGAGAAGGAGAAACATACAATGGCTACTACAATGAAATCTTTGGTAAATGCCCTACTTATCTTGTGCTTATTAGCCGCCTCTTGTGAGGCAAATGGTCTGGGAGGCAGCGCTCCTGCCGCAATATCACCTCTCCGGACTGCTGGTAGAACAGACCTAAATGAAAAGGTCTTCAACGTGTTACAGTACGGAGCAAAACCTGGAGGAAAACAGGATAGTGCGTTGGTAAGGAGTTGATATTTTGGATACTATGTATGTTCATAATATACTATGTAACATTGAAAGTGAAGCATTACAATGGTTGTAATCATCTGTTAAAAGAAAATTACATTTGATGGGGGGTTTGGAGTATTATAATTGGCAAAAATATCTGAAATTTCCCTTGATTTTCATTGTGATGAAATTGATTACAAAGTGGGTTTGGCCTTTGCAGTCTTTCATCCGAGCATGGAGGGCTGCATGCAATTATAGGGGAACGGCAAGGCTACTCATACCCATTAAGGTTCAAATTGCAGGAACACTGAAAGCTGTAGCAGACCCTAGCATGTACGAAGAAGATTTCTGGATCTTGTTTGAAAACATCAACGGCTTGCTGGTTACTGGTACAGGCACTGTTGATGGCCAAGGCAATGCTGTCTGGAAATACAACGACGGTGGTACCAGGTTCCCGAGTGTAAGCAACAAAATTATCTTGACATGCATGCACTTGCTAATAATTAGTAATTAGAGAATATGGGATTGATTTCAATTTCATAATGATTCTTCTTTCCTTTTTTTTTAATTATTTGTGGCGCAGTCTATAAAATTCAATCATGTAGCCAATGGGATTATAAGACAGATCACCTCTGTTAATCCCATGGGTTTCCACATATCCATCGTTCTGTCCCAGAACATCAGGGCAAAACGTCTTCATATAACAGCTCCTGCGACGAGCCCCAATACCGATGGAATCCATATAAGCCAGTCCAGTATAGTGAAAGTATCCAGAAGTGTTATAAGCCAGTCCAGTATAGTGAAAGTATCCCGAGTGATGATTGCGTTGCTATAATTCAAGGAAGCACCGATGTCAGCATTAAAAAGGTTACTTGTGGGCCTGGACATGGCTTCAGGTAAGTCTCAGTTGAAAGTTTCAGGAAACACGTACGCTCTTTATTTATTTTATGAATATACTTGGAGGAAGCAATTTTGCTACATATGCTCCTAAGAACCTTTCCTTGTTTATAACTTCCATATATATATATATATATATATATATGTATAACAGTGTTGGTAGCCTTGGCAAGTACCCTGATGAAAAGGACGTGAGAGGAGTCGTCGTGACAAACTGCACACTAAGGAACGCTGACAATGGAGTTAGAATCAAAACATGGGGAGGATCACAACCCAGCCAGGCTTCAAACATTCTTTTCCAGGATATTATCATGGACAACGTTAAACGCCCCATTATTATCGATCAAACCTATGGATCAAAAAGCAACTCGGTTCGTTTTCTTTGACTAAATTATTTTAACAAGGCTTCTTTCATCCTTCACGGCAACTTGGAGATCGATGAATAGTTCCATTATCTTTTTCATGTTCGTAGACTTTCTGCCTGTGATGTGTTGCTAGTTAGCCAAAGATTAATAACTTTCAATTGTCGGTATCCCTTAAACTTAATTATAGATGAAACTATTTGTCAGTTGCTATTTTTTTATGCTCTCTCGTTATTTAGCTTAAGCTATTGTATTATCTTTGATGATCACTTCACATGCACCCCTTGCTAGTATTTGCAAGAGAGTAGATACCTTCTGCAATTGCTCCATTGCTAATTAATTGTGCCTTAATTTCTGCAGCTGCCATGACAGAGACAGAGTCTTCTAAATCTAGAGCAGAAGGGGCCTATGATGTCTTTTTGAGTTTTAGAGGAGAAGATACTCGCAAGACATTTACAGATCATTTATATACAGCCTTAGTCCAAGCAGGAATCCACACTTTTCGAGATGATAATGAACTTCCTAGAGGAGAAGAAATCTCCGATTATCTCCTCAAGGCAATTCAAGAATCAAAGATATCTATAGTTGTCTTTTCAAAAGGATATGCTTCTTCTAGATGGTGTCTTAATGAGCTTGTAGAGATTCTTGAGTGCAAAAATAGGAAAACCGGTCAGATTGCTCTTCCTATATTCTATGACATTGATCCTTCAGATGTGAGAAAGCAGACTGACAGTTTTTCAAAAGCATTTGATAAACATGAAGAACGTTATAAAGAAAAGGTGAAGGAGTGGAGAAAAGCTCTTGAGGATGCGGGAAATCTTTCTGGATGGAATCTCAATGATATGGAAAATGGGTATGCCTTTTCTCTCTAAGATTCACTTGCTGCCATTTATGGAGTCATTACACATTTGATTTTTCAAAGTTAAAAAATAAAATATTGTTTTGAGCATATTTAATTAACTTGCTATCAAATGACTTGCCTTTGTCTATGAACAGGCATGAAGCAAAATTTATCCAAGAGATTATCAAGGATGTGTTGAATAAATTAGATCCCAAGCACTTAAATATTCCTAAGCTCCTAGTACGTATTGATCCGCTTGCTCGCAATATTTTTGACTTCCTAAGTACTGCAACAGATGATGTACGCATTGTGGGCATACATGGGATGCCAGGAATAGGAAAGACAACTATAGCAAAAGTTGTATTTAATCATCTCTGCTATGGATTCGAGGGAAGCTGTTTTCTTTCTAATATCAATGAAACATCAAGACAATTTAATGGTCTCGCTCTCTTACAAAAGCAACTTCTTCATGATATTTTAAAACAAGATGCTGCTAACATCAGCAATGTTGATAGAGGAATGGTTCTGATCAAAGAACGGCTTTGTCGCAAAAGAGTTCTTGTTGTTGCTGATGACGTGTCTCATCTTGACCAGCTAAATGCTTTGATGGGAGAGCGAAGTTGGTTTGGTCCCGGAACTAGAGTAATCATTACAACAAGAGATTCAAGTTTTCTACTTAAAGCAGATCAAACATATCGGATCGAAGAATTGAAACCAGACGAGTCCCTTCAGCTTTTCAGCTGGCATGCCTTTAAGGACACCAAGCCAGTAGAAGACTATATTGAGCTTTCGAAGGATGCAGTTGATTACTGTGGAGGACTTCCTTTAGCTCTTGAGGTTATAGGAGCTTGTCTGTCCGGGAAAAACAAAGACAGATGGAAATCTGTAATTGACAAGTTGAGAAGAATTCCAAACCGCGATATTCAAGGAAAGCTTAGAATAAGTTTTGATGGACTGGACGATGATGAACTGCAAAATGCCTTCCTTGATATTGCATGCTTCTTTATTGGTAGAAAGAAAGAATACGTTGAAAAAGTGCTAGAAGCCCGTTGTGGTTACGATCCAGAAGTTGATTTGGGAACTCTCCGTGAAAGGTCTCTGATTAAAGTTACTGCCATTGGAAAGATAACCATGCATGATCTATTACGAGACATGGGAAGGGAGATCATTCGTGAAAAGTCACCGAAAAAACCTGGAGAAAGGAACAGAATTTGGAATCAAGAGGATGCATGGAATGTACTTGACCAGCAAAAGGTAAGAGCTCAATGCATACACGAAAGTATAGTCATGCATATTTTCTTGTCAAGCTTATTAAAAATAATGATATGAAAGTTGTATTGTTTTTGTTTCTAGGGTACGGAAGTTGTAGAGGGTCTTGCACTGGATGTGAGAGCATCAGAAGCTAAATCATTAAACACAGGATCATTTGCAAAAATGAGATGCTTAAATTTACTACAGATCAATGGGGTACATCTCACCGGATCCTTCAAACTGCTTTCTAAAGTGTTGATGTGGATTTGTTGGTTTGAATGTCCTTTGCAATATTTGCCATTTGATTTTACTTTGGACAATCTTGTTGTTCTTGATATGCAATACAGTAACCTCAGAGAATTATGGAAAGGGGAAAAGGTGCGAAACAAACTACATTCCACCAAATTTCTCCAGTATATAATTTATATTTACATGTTATGACTTTATATGATTACTTTTCATTGTTTTTCTCTCTATTTTGACAGATTCTCAACAAGCTGAAAATCCTTAATCTCAATCATTCTCAGTTCCTAGTTAAAACACCAAACTTACACAGTTCAAGTCTACAGAAACTAAGGTTGGAAGGTTGCTCGAGTTTAGTTGAGGTGCATCAATCTGTTGGAAATTTGAAGAGCCTCATTTTCTTGAATCTAAAGAGATGTCGGAGCCTAAAGATTCTTCCCGAAAGCATTGGTGATGTAAAGTCTCTTAAACGTTTGAATATTTCTGGATGTTCACAACTTGAGAAGTTGCCAGAATGCATGGGTGATATGGAATCCTTAACTGAGCTGCTAGCAGATGGAATTAAAAATGAACTTCTACCTTCATTTGTACATTTAAAGTATGTCAGAAAGTTATCATTGCGTGGATACATTTTCTGTCGGGACTCACCATCACCTACATCCTGGGTTTCCCAAATTTCATCATGGCTTTCACCGTTGTCTACATCTTGGCCTCTACCAGTTTCATCTTCAATCATAGCAAGTACTGTTTTAAATTGGAAACGTTTGCCAACATCTTTCGAATGGAGATCAATGAAATGTCTTAAGCTTTCTAATAGTGGTTTGTCTGATCGCACAACTAACTGTGTTGATTTCAGAGGTTTGTCCTCTCTAGAAGAATTGGATCTATCACAAAACAATTTCTCTAGCCTGCCTTCCGGGATCGGCTTCCTTCCCAAGCTTTCGATTTTGAGTGTTCGGGAATGCATCAAGCTTGTATCAATCTCAGATCTTCCCTCAAATTTACACTGTTTGGACGCCTTTCGTTGCAGTTCAATGAAAAGTGTAAGAATTCCAATCCAGTCAAAAAACACACCATCTATGGTTCTCGATAAATGTTATATGTTAGAAGAGATTAAGGGCATCGAAGGTCTAAGTAATAACTACTGGTCTATTGACGTTGATTTCCCCAGTGATTCATCAAATAATTTCCTGAAGAGTCTTGCTGAGGTACTATCTCTGTCTCTCCAGCACACAAATATACACATTAATCAATTAGTTTCTAAAATTTCAGCATTTCTTGAAATCAATATATATATATACAGGCATTGTGCAATGGTGATTATGGGTATTTTATTGGCTACTTTCCTGGTAACATGCCAAATTGGTTGAGCTACCGTGGAGAAGGATGTTCATTATCATTTCATATACCTCCAGTTTTCCAAGGCTTGGTTGTCTGGGTTGTTTCTCCATTTGAGGTTGGTAGTAGTGGGAATGACGCCATCGATTACACGGTTATTATAAAAAATAAAAACAACGGTGTTCAATTGTTTGAAGATACACTAACAGTAGGATGCAGTTACCCTCGTAAATGGGTAAGATACATAAGTATAAGTGATATGGCAATGGAAGAATACTGTGGAGATGAGGAATTGGAACTGTATCTGGGGAGCCAGCCCATTGATGGAAGCAAAGTGGTACAGTGTGGGATCCATGTGATAGTAGAAGAGACAGATTCATTTGAAGGGTCAGAGTGGGATCGGGAGATTAACAACATAGAGTCAAGAGATGAGGAGATGGAACTGCACTTGAATTCGGGGAGAAAAGACATTAATGTGACAGAATGTGAAGTTCATGTGATCAAAGATTTAGAAGTGGGAAAAGATAGAGTGATGCCTGCATCACGGCCATATCGTCTGCTTCCTCATCATCCCAATTATGGTCTTATAAGAGCGTCTACAACTGCGCAGTGGAAAGCTTATTTGATGCAAAAAAAACCTCTCCAAGTAATAATCTTTGGTAAGAATAAATATTCCCTTTAGTTTTATTTAATTCTATTTAATTTATGAAATTAAATATTATCTTTAATGATTTTTTTTTCTTATTTAATTTTAAAAACATCAATTAATTATTAGCTATAAAAATCCCCCAAAATGCATTAGTTGAATCACTTAAGCTGATATCAAACAAACCATCGAATCGCACTTAATTAAACCATTATTTTTATTGGTAGCAACTCGTGTGTCTTTTAAGGCAAAAGAATAGCAGGAAGAGCTAAAATTAGAAATATTTAGAGACGGTTTGATTTATTTTTTTATGATAATATTTTTAAATTTCTTAAAACATGAATTGAAAACTTGTATGTTTTGATGTTCTTGTGTAAAAAAGAAAAGCCAACAATCACTAACATAAATTTATAAAATCACTTTAGTTGATTTGGAAATTTTTTAATATTCATTTTTGTTTTTATATTTTATTTCAAATTTGATATTTTAAAACAAAAAAAAAAAACGATGTGAAAATAACCTTTTTAATTATAAAATAAGTTTCTTAACTAAAAGTAAAACGGAGTTGTTTTTTGTATTGAATTTTGTTGGTTTGTAGGGAAGGGAACAAGGACAACGGCGTAGAAGACATGGACAACCTAGTGTTGGATTGGACGTGAGAGCATTAAAAGATAAATCATTGAGCAGAAGATCATTTATAGAGAGAGATGCTTGAAGTTACTCCAAAGGCTTCTTTCTGATCAGTTGATATGTATTTGTTGGCTTTAATGCCCTTTAACATTTTTCCATCTGATTTGAAATTCGACAACCTAATTGTTCTTGTTATGGAATGAGAAAAACTCATTTGTTACTCTTGAAGATTGCTTTTTCTTTCTCTTTCTCACTTGCAGAGTTCAAACTAATGCTTGAAGGTTGCTCAAGTTTAACTTAGTTACATCAATCTAATTTGTGAACTGTATTATTGTCAAGAGGTTTTTCAAACTTCCAACATAGAGAAAGAAAAATAAAAAACATGAGCCAAGGGAAACACCCATGCTTTGCATTTGCTCATCAATCTAATTTGTTTAAGTTTTGTTGGTTGAAAAAAAACTTCCTAAAATTATTATTATTAATTTTCATACACAATTATATTTATGATTATTATATGGTCAATTTGTCTATGTCAAAGAATAGAATCTGAGGCAACTTTTTGACCAAAATTCCATTTTCTATTATTCCTTCAATACTGGGGTTTAATGCAAGCAACTTGTTTACTCGTATTTGAGATGTAAATAGACTTTTTGTTAGGATGAGGTGGTCAGGTTGCGTCACATTGATTATGTCATGAAGTTAACTAGAGTAAAAAATAAGCTTCGGAGAGAATCGAGATCAGTTAAAGCAAAAAAAAAAAAAAAAAAAACATATGATGAATATAAATTGGAAAGGAAAAGTTTAGTTATAAGGAATCAGATTCACAAAGAAATTTGAGTCTCATCGATTCTAGGAAACAAGTTGGAAGGAATCAATTTTACAATAATTGAACTTGGCACTAGCTAGAGAGAACCTTCGTGCCACTAAGTACTGAATCGTTATTCAAATGTACAGAAGGCCATTTGTTTGCCATTTGTGCTAATTAAGAACATAATTCTATTCTTTTATAGTTTTTTGGAAGAAGAAAAAACTGGGGTGAGTGAATATTCTGTAAAATAACATAATTAAACTGAGATTATTCTGATTAGAGAACAGAAGGAATCTTCTTTCATAATTGGCTTTTGCGAAGGTTTAGTGTTTTTGCTACCTCTGCTTTTGGACCTGACATGATTCCTGACCGGTAGAAACAGCATTAGTCCAAAAGAAGGGAAGCTTTTGTTTTCTTTAATCACATGATCTGATATTCTCATTTATGCCCAACACAAATTCATAAAGTTTCTTATATATAAAGTTTACTAAGTAATAAAAACATCCAAATCAAACAGTTTTTTTATTTTTTTGTGTTTAAACTTCATAAACTTTAGATGATAATTATTTTTTTCATTTTATGATGCTTTTATCGTCAGTAGTGATAAGATGAAGAAAAGCTATTGATTTTTCTCTCTGCAATGGTTAGTTTTATCGTACACAAATGTTGGGTGCTTTTATTTACAAAAAGGAGTGCTGTATAACATTATTCATTTCACAGCTGTTGTCAACCAGACCTTTCCTTTCTATATAAGGGTTGGCCTGGCCTCCTACATCTTAGCCAAAGCAAGAACACCAACAAAACCTATAAACAGCTACTTGTCTTTGTGTGTTGATTAATTGTAGTTAACATGGCACGTCAGGCAGATCGTCTTGTTAAGATTGGGCAGGAGGGTTTTGCTGCCATTGATGAGCACTTCGGCCGGGCCACGAGGCGGCCACCAGTTATGAAGGTTCCCTATGCGCATCCCACATATTACTATGTTCCTGCAACAGAAGTTATCGACAGCTATAAGGGGAGGATTTATGTCGATTATCCTAAGGGGAAACCAGTTCCGTTTTAAAGACCTATTGATTAATCACTTACGTTTCTTTTATGCATAACCTCCTCCAGTACTTGTGTTACCTTTAGTCCTGTACGATATTCTCCCTCTGCTAAACGTAGACGAGGAGAGCTTCTTCTTGCTTCTTCAAATAAACTTTCTGTGATTTATATATCATAATTTTCTATTTGGCTGGTCAAGTATGCATTGTCAAGTATGTACTGTCATAATTATCTTTCTGACTTCCTAATTATCACCTGATTCACCTTGATTGTTGCACTGTATGCAAGAGTGTACGTATGAATATATATAAACAGCAGATCTGCTCTGTTATTGCCATATGCTTAAATAGATCGCAGGATCCACAAACTACAAGTGATGGCAAGCTTCTTAATAAGCTGATCATCTGTTAATTCTATAACCAAAATTTCCTCCACAGCTCTTTAACTAAGCTGATAGTCGATGAAGAGTCAAGAAAAAGCATGATTCTAGTAAAAATATCTCATCTCCCGTGAAAATGAGATTAGTACGCCTCCCTTTGAAGATTTGCTTTACAGAAAAAGGGAAAAAGGGGAAATGCTTTGAGATGTGCTTTAACCTCCTCCATATTTCATTAAAAACCTTCATTATAAATGGGACCCATCAAAAACATGAGATGTGCTTTAACGATCCTCCATATTTCATCTTAGCCTGGAAGGATAAACAAGAATATTATTGTTTCTGAAATATAACGATTGCAAGCATCGCCTTTCGGTGAACTTTTGATGACAAGAAACTGCCACAAATTGGGTGCTATTCCGAGAGAGTTTTCTTTTTCTGCTCTGTTATCGCATATATACAACTGAAATCTTTAAGTCCTCTTCAGGGTCCCCCCGGAAAGAAAATGGTCTATCATGGAAAGTCCTGAGGAATCTGAGGCATATAATATGAGATATATATCGTCCCTAGATCATAAAAATGATAAATCTTAATCTTATCAGGTGTAGCCATGAGGTGGGATCAGAACCTATTTTCCTAATTTTATCAACTAAAGGGAAAGCCACAACTAAGTATCTGTACTATATGATTGTCCATTAATACAGAATCTAGCACATCCTTGAGGAGCTAAAGAAAGCTAGAATAAAGCACCTCTAGCCACATCTTCACTGTTTATTCTCTAATAGTATTGTTTTGTTAAATTGCACTTGAAAATACAGAACCTGTTCTTGATATTTCATGGACAATATTTTTTCTGGTTGTGCAAGTAACCTACACACCAATACTTGTAATATTGCATCAAAATTCAAACTAACAGCATTATATGTATACTTGTGCATATGGAATCAGCCACAAGTGGAGAACCCCATAAATCTTGAAAACCTCTGTTGATTGTGATGGGTCCAAAAAGCAGAAAGCAATTCCACCCGATTGTGCTTATTTCCATTAATTAGAAAGTGGGGATGAAACTGTTGGGCAGAGGGATGAAGTACCCAAAAACTGCAATATCGTCACATTAATTAAACTGAGATTATTTTGATTAGGCTTGGGATTGTGCTTATTGCCATTAATTAGAAACTGCAATTAAACTGAGATTATTCTGATTAGAGAACAGAAGGAATCTTCTTTCATAATTGGCTTCCGAGAAGGTTTAGTGTTTTTGCTACCTCTGCTTTTGGACCTGACATGATTCCTGACCGGTAGAAACAGCATTAGTCCAAAAGAAGGGAAGCTTTTGTTTTCTTTAATCACATGATCAGATGTTCTCATTTATGCCCAGCACAAATTCATAAAAGTGGCTCTCATGATTGGCTGAAAACAGTTGTTGATGAGCAGTGTTTGCCTCCCTTATTTTTCAATTTACTAAGTCGATAATAATAAACTCTTGGTGATGGCTTTCTCATCGATGGTGATCGGACGACAAAAAAACCAGTTAAAGTTTCTTATGTATAAAATATATTAAGTATTGAAAACATCCAAATCTAACAGTTTTAAATTTTTTTGTGTTTAAATTTGATATTAACAAACTTTTGATGATTTGTTTTTTCATTTATAGTGGTTTTATCATCAGTAGTGATAAGATGAAGAAAAACTATTGATTTTTCTTTCTGCAATGGTTAGTATCAAGGTTGTCAAAAATATTTTTTTTGACACGACAAGAAATACATAATATAAACTCGGATTATAAACTTGAATTGTAAAATCATAAATAAAATATTTTAGTTAATTATATATTGACAATTCCAATCAAGTAGTAAATAATAATACAACACAATTAAAATAAAAGAAAAATAAACAATACAAATATTCAATCTTAAAATACATTATTCAAATAAAAATTCATACATGATTTAAATAACTTAACAATACAATATAATACAATTATATCCATAGAATTTCATTTACTAAAAATTAACAAATCTAAAACAAACAATCTGTTGGTGTGTCATGTAACTAAACACAGCCTTATTGTCTTTATTTTTCTCGTTATTCCTAAAATATTCATTAAAATTATTACCATAAAAAAAATTATTCTATATAAAAGTTGGCTTGGCCTCCTACATATTAGCCAAACAAGAAAACCACCAAAACCTATACACAGCTACTTGTCTTTGTGTGTTGATTACTTGTAGTTAACATGGCACGTCAGGCAGATCGTCTTGTTAAGATTGGGCAGGAGGGTTTTGCAGCCATTGATGAGCACTTCGGCCGGGCCAAGAGGCGGCCACCAGTTATGAAGGTTCCCATATTACTTACGTTTCTTGTATGCATAACCTCCTCCAGTACTTGTGTTACCTTTAGTCCTGTACGATATTCTCCCTCTGCTAAACGTAGACGAGGAGAGGTTGCTAGAACTCGAGTCAGGAGCTTCTTCTTACTTCTTCAAATAAAATTTCTGTGATTTATATATCATAATTTTCTATTTGGCTGGTCAAGTATGTATTGTCATAATTATCTTTCTGACTTCCTAATTATCACCCCGATTCACCTCTTACTTGGCATGGAATTGAAAGATACACAAGTTATTTGCTGTTGAAATGCTTTGAAGCTCTTCAAGGTGTGATTTCACCGACTTATTTCGGAACTGTACAGAGGTCAATGATGAGCCATGGGAAGCGTCTCTGATTATTGCACTGTAAAAGCACGATGAATATAAACAGCAGATCTGCTCTGTTATTGCCATATGCTTAAATAGATCGCAGGATCCGCAAACCACAAGTGATGACAAGCTTCTTAATAACTGTTAGAGTCTAATCTAATAGCTTAAACTTTTGAGTTAAGATGATTATTTGATATGGTATTAAAGTCTTGATGATCAAGTAGTCACAAGTTCGAATCTTACCATTCTTATTTATTTAATAAAAATTAAGCAAAAGGTAAAGTGAATCTATGCAAGTTTTAAATTTAAAGGGTTTTTATTCAAGGAAATATATTAAAAAATAATATAAATTATATCTTGAAACTTTACCTAACAACTTAAGTTTTTGAGTTGAAATAGTTCTTTGATAATAACTTCTATCCTGACATTAATATTAGATTTAAGGATAGAAAACCTGTACGTTGGTTTGTGGTTAAGGAGGTGGGCTCTCTTCCTTGTATTCTTTATCTCAAACTTTAAGAACAATAATCATATAAATTTATTTTTTCTGAATGACACTTGTTAATACAGGAGTTTTATTTAAATGAAAAAGAAAAATTTTATTTTTATCCCATCACACCTCACCTAAGAAATTATGTAATTGGTTATTTCTAAAAGCTGTTCCAGAGAATATATTCTTAAATCATTATATTTTACAATTCATGATTGTTTTTTTAATATAGCAGGGCTAAGAAAGAAAAATAAACGAAGTTCAAGGATAAAACAATAGCTTAGAAAAAAAACAGTAGAAATTTACAATATATCTAAGAATATCAGCGATCATGACCATGATTGGATCATTTGTGAATTCTGTAACCGAAATTTCCTTCACAGCTCTTTAACTAATCTGATATATAGTCGATGAAGAGTTAAGGAAAAGCATGATTCCCAATCCGAGCAATGTGAGCAACTTTATCCAGCAAAAATATTTTATATCCTTGTAGATATAATTTTAAGCACCTAAACTTAAACAAGTATACATGTATAAATATAAGATTTTATTAAATATATGATCGGGTATAATTTATATATAAAATATTATTTCAAAAGAATAAAACAATCCTTTGATTCTCTCTTTAAATTTGATATATGATAACTTGATTTATTTGTGATATCAAGCTAAAATTTGTGCTTTGCAAGAACTCGAATTTAGGCGTATATTGTGAAGCGAAATTTAATGATTTCATACTTTGAAGAGTAAATTTGATTTGTCTTCAAAGTATTATTAAAAACCTCTTATGAAGTGTTTTAGGCTCAATCCAACAGAGTTTTATTTTTTATAGACTTCAAGCGTAGATAAAGAAAGCTTGAGAGCTTTTGAGAGAGTTTCCTTACTTGAAGAACTTGTCTTGAATAAAATTTGTATCTCCCGCGAATTCTTTTTATATTTTTTTCTTTAGGTTGAGACCTTTTATTTATTGAGATTTGTAAGGACTTTTAGGTCCTTTTCTAAGGCTACATGATATAATTTTATTGGTGGATTTTTATTGATGAAATCTTCCATTTATAACAAAATATTTTAAATATCTTATTTCAACTGTCAACTTTTCATGGATAAAAAAATATATAAAAGTTTTTATGAATAAAACTTATTAATACAAGAGATGTGATTTTGATGAAAATATCTCATCTCCCAAGAAAACGAGATTAGTAAGCCTCCCTTTAAAGCTTTGCTTTACACGTCTTTTACAGAAAAAGGGCAAAAGGGGAAATGCTTTGAGATGTGCTTTAACCTCCTCCATATTTCATCTTAGCCTAGAAGGATAAACAAGAATATTAGGGTACCCCTGAAAGAAACATAGCGATTGCAAGCATCGCCTTTCGGTGAACTTTTGATGACATGAAACTTCCACAAATTGGGTCCTATCAGAGAGAGTTTTCTTTTCTGCTCTGTTATCGCATATATACAACTGAAATCTTTAAGTCCTCTTAGGGTACCCCTGAAAGAAAATGGTCTATCATGGAAAGTCCTGAGGAATCTGAGGCATGGAATATGAGATTTATATCGTCCCAAGATCATAAAAATGATAAATCTTAATCTTATCAGGTGTAGCCATGAGGTGGGATCAGAACCTATTTGCCTAATTTTATTAACTAAGCCACAACTAAGTCTCTGTACTATATGATTGTCCATTAATACAGAATCTAGCCACATCTTCACTGTTTATTTTCTAATAGTTTTGTTTTGTTAAATTGCACTTGAAAATACAGAACCTGTTCTTGATATTTCATGGACAATATCTATTCTAGTTGTGCAAGTAACATATACACCAATACTTGTAATATTGCATCAAAATTCAAACTAACAACAGTATGTGTATACTTGTGGATATGGAATCAGCCACAAGTGGAGAACCCCAAAAAGTAGAAAGCAAGTTACAAGCTGCCTGCTTTCTGCAAATATATATGAAGCTGCATATATGACCTATTTTGTACCAAGGCAAACCATACAGTTTTAATTGTTCTTTGAGTTACAGTGTTAATTTCACATATGGCACGTCAGGTAGATCGTCTCACAAGGATTGGAATGGAAGGCTTTGCTCTGATTGAGAATAGTTATGGCTGGCCCGGAAGGTCTGGAAGACACCCCTCAACTCAGGTACAGCAAAATCATCATCATCATCATCATCAATACCAAGATCAGCAAACATTGGTTTATCAGGGAACTCAAATTACCACGGTGAGGATGCCTGTGATCATTAGCAATGAGGTTATTCCTACCAATGAGGCAGCTCAATATCAATATCAAGGGGGTGTGGTGAAAGAGCCTGTTATCACTAGCGATGGGGCAGCTCAATAGGATGGTAGAAAGAAACGATATCGTTTAGATTATTAGGTTTCATGAATTTACTGAACATACTTAATGTCATGTATGAGTAATCTGAGTCACTTGGTTCTTAAATCTCCTGGTTTCTTACTCATAGATAAAGCAACTTGGTCTGCTAAAAAACCTTGTAAATTTTATCTTTAGAGCTCCTGCTGTCACGCAGTTGTCTTATGTCAGCTTTACTGTAACTCTTTATGTCTCTCTCTCTCTATTTCTGGGTGTGGGTTGTGATGAACTGTCTTACTTCTGATAAGCCAAATGATTCTCAAGGCACACCTTGGAAAACAGCAGCTAAGGAAAAGCGAAATGAAAGCAAAAGCTAGGAATTAGAGAATAAAACAACATAGAATATGAAGGAAAAAATGAATTAAAAAACAAAACAACAGAAAAAAATAAAAAAATGATAACAAAAAGAAAGTAGCCAAAAACAATTGGAAGAAAATTAGTATGGTAGGAGTTTATGTTAAAAGAAAGATAGGTGTTGTATAATATCAAAAATAATAATGTAAAGTCAAAAACTCAATAACAAGAAGATTGAGAAAAATGTATACTTTTATTAAGTGTTTCTCTCTAAACTATTTTAGTTATTCTCTCTGCTTTTATTCTTCTTAATAATGCTGAATTACAAGCCTTTTATAGGTATAAAATCGTAGATAATCAAAGAATTAAACTATTACAAGAAAATCCTAATTTGAACAGAAATTGTATTATGCTTACTAAACCATTCAACTAGTTCCCAACTAGTGGATTGGTTCCTCTGTTCTTAATAAAAACAAGAAATCGAGTTCAATTTTTAAAACCCCCTCTTAAACTTGATTTCTTCATAACTCCCTGCAAATCTCTTATTTTGGTAAAAACATCATATTCAACTGGTTTTATGAGAATATCTGCAACTTGCTCTTGTGTCTTTACATACTTGGCTTCAACTTCTTTGTTTGTAATGCAATCTCCTAGGTAATGAAATCTTGTGTCAATGTGCTTACTTCTGCCATGAAAAACTTGAGTTTTAGCTAAGGCAATGGCTAATGAGTTGTTCACATAAGTCTATGTAAACTTCTCTTATAGGATATGTAATACTTTCAATAATCTTATTAGCCATATGAAATGACAAACATATGATGTAATAGTTATATATTTAGCTTCACATGTTGATAAAATGACTATAGATTGCTTTGTTAAACACCATGTGAATGTTGTGTCTTCCATGTAAAAAACATAATAATAGTGTTCTTTTTATCATCCATATCTCTAGCTCAATCACTATCATTATAACCCACAAGATCAAAGCTATTAGAATATCCATAAAACAAGCCAAAATCAACAATACCTTTAATATACCGAAGAACTCACTTCAAAGCTTTAAAGTGTGTCATAGTTGGTGTATTTATAAACCTACTTCCAAGTCCTACTCCAAAAAAAATATATGAACGAGTGCATGTCAATTATCTCAAACTCCCAACTAGGCTTTTGAATATTGTATAGTTTATATTCTCCTCTTCATCATTCTCTATCATCTTCACTCCACACTTAACTGGAGTATTTTTTTTTTTTTGCACAATCCTTCTTCTTGAACTTGTTGAGAATCTCCTTTTGTAAATTTCTCTTGGCTTACAAAGATTCCATCGTCTCCTTGTTTGATCTCAATCCCTAAGTAATATGTCATAAGACCAATGTCTATTATTTCAAGCTCATTGATCATTGTTTGCTTAAAGTCTTTAAACATCTTTAGATTATTTCCTATAAAGATTAAGTCATCCACATACAAATATATAATAAGAGTATCACTACTCTCTTTTATCTTTACATAAATAACATATTCATAGGGACATTTAACAAATCCATTCTTTAAAAAAAAAAAACCATCAATGTGACTATAACAAGCCCTTAGGGTTTGCTTCAATCCATATAAGACTTTGTTCAACTTTAGTACCTTGTCTTTATGTCCCTTCACTTCATAACTCATAGGTTGCTTAATGTAGACCTCTTTCATAAGAAAACCATTAAGAAAGGCTAATTTGCCATCCATTTGATAGATTCTCCATCTATGTTGGGTACCTTTGGCAATGATGAATCGAATGGTCTCCAATCTAGCAACGAGAGCAAAAACCTAATCATAGTCAATCTCATACTTTTAGCTTTCACCTTTTTCCACTAATCATGTTATGTCTAGGACGCAGCATCATGGGGTGTTGTCGTTGTCCTGGAGAAGCAGGGCTTTGAACAGGGGACAATTGACGCGGGAGGGTATAACTTGACAGATTAACACAGAGGTCCAAACCTGGTGAAGACACAATAGATTATTTGGATGGAGAGGAAGAGCTGGATGACCGTGCTGGAGAGACAATAACTGGGAGACGTGAACATAGACAATGCCAGCGTTACCCTGTAATTGAAAAATGATCAACAAATATGGAGGCAGATGGTGATAAGGGGACAATGGGGTTAGAGGAAGTGGGTGGTAGGGTTGATGGTGTAGTGGACGGAAAGATGGTGAGCGAGGGAAGGTGTGTGACAGTGGTAAGCAGATGGGTATGGCTGGTAAGTGAAGGGAGATGGGCAAACTCAAGAAACAGAAACACATGTTCATTAAATCGAACATGACATGAGATATAGAGACACTTAGATGATAAGTCAAGATAACGATACCCTAGATGAGATGAACTATAGCCTAAGAACACACATGGAGTATAGCTGTTGTTACCTATTTTTTTGGTTCCCACAAAACAAAAAAAATGAAAATGAGAAAATAAAAAAAAATATTTGAAAGAAATCCAAAAAAATAATAGAAGCAAGAAAAGGATGCTGGAATGCCGAAGAAAGGTCAAAATTGGTTTAGGAGGTTCAAAAATGCAAAAGGTTAAAATTTGACAATATATTTTTTACTGATGAGAGCTCTATTGACAAACAAAATTCAAGTTGAGAAAGAAAAGTCCAAAATAGAATGTTTATGGACTCAATTAAATTTTATCCAAGGTTTAATTGAATTTATGGAGGGTTTAATTACAAGAAAATTATTTTTTTAAAGTCAATTTAGGCTTTTATTGGAAGTAATTAAAGTTATGGGGTCCAATTATAATTTTGAAGAGTTGATTTGGTCAAATCAGGGGTTTAATTGCATAATTATTGAAGTTTAGTGGCCAATTAGGGATTTAATTGAAACAATCATAACCCAAGGACCAAACGGAAAAAGGAGCTAAAATGAAGGGATCGAATTACAATATTCCCGGGATTACAAAAATGAAAAAAAAAATTTCAATGACCAAATCAGAAGTTTCTAATTGAATTTTGAAACGGCGCTGTTCCGTGGACATCATTCTTATCTCTTCCATGCAGCCGTTTTTCAGCGGTAAAGGCTGAGGCATTTTCTGCAGCATGGCGTCCGTTAGGGAGCATGTTTTAAGGCTGTGATCCCTCTACATGAAGATTACAAGCAGCCGTTACCAGCACAAGGCTGTCTCTGGCCTATAAAAGCAGGAGAAGAAGACTTAAACGAGGAGAAAAAAGAGAGAGGAGACAGAAGAAAAATAAAACAGAAAAAAAGAGAGAAGAGAACGGATAGAAAAGAAAGGAGAGGAGAAGGTGATAAAAACAGAGAGAACGACAGAAGGAAGAAAAAAAAAAGGAGAACAAAAGCAGAGGGAGAGGGAGGAAGAGCATAAAAAAAAAAAAAAAACAGAAGAACAAAAGGAAGAGAGAAGGATAGTCTGCACGGGAGGACACAACACCACCGCTGTTTTCACCTCTCCATAATCAGGTATGTGCATTTCCTTTCTCAATCCCTGCAACAGAAATGATGTGTGTTAGTATGTAAGAAAAACAAAAAGGAAACGTGAGGGAGCCAATACATGAAATCACCAGTTGCAACAATCTGTTTTTTTCTTTTGTTTCATTCTCGCACTACAAGGAAGGAGATGAACAGTGCGAAGGTAATTTAATTACCTTCGCACTGTTCATGCACGCGTAAAATATTACGCGTGCATGGGCAAAAGAGGGCTGGTCACTGGCGTGGGCCAGTGACCAGGCTGGGCTGGCTAGGCCCAGCCCAGCTACGCAGGAAAAGTAGCAGCTGGGCCCAGCCCAGCCCAAAAAATAAAAACAATTCTAAAAACCTTTTAAAAAATCTGTGATTTTCTGCAAAAAATTTACTGCATTTTGATCAATATTGGTTTGTATTTTTATACCGTAAATATACAAATTCAGTATTAAAATACCTGATTTTCGTCAAAACATAACAATTTTTTTTTTTTCATGCATACGGCCTAGTCTTTCAAAAAATATATAAAAAAATCATATCATATTTTTATACAAGAAAATTTCAAAAATTTATATTAGCATGCATTTTGGCTTTCATAACCAGTTTATTAAAGTCACGAGAACTAGGCCAATATTTCAAAAATTCCAAAAAAATTATTTTGTTTTCTTTTAATATCTAGGGTTATGATCTTATACGTAAGATGTATTTCAGATATTAATTTTTTTTGTTGACATTAGAACAGTTAGGTTTTACCCGATAAGATAATGATCTCTTTACCGAAGAGGACTTTTCTTAAACCATAGACGAACCAACAACTAGAAAACACAACAAGACCTTAATATTTATCAGACAATTAAACAATGCAGCCTACCTTAAGTAGGGCGTATTTGGGGTGCTAAAACCTTCCCTTTACGCAACTAGTCCTCATACCAGATCTCTAAGACCAGTTAAGGTTCCTAGTGACCAAATATTAGGTGGCGACTCCCATTCTATTTTTCCACTCATAAAAGACAAGAATTCTTTGTCTCTCCCCAGATTTTTCCTATTTGTAGATAACACAACATTTTGAGGGTGGATGTTTTTGCCGCAACGCCGCACACGTGAGACAATAGCGATAGTCTAACTTATGAGCATTATAAGGTCGAAGGAAGGGAAAACATAGACTTTTGAAAGTACGTAAAAAATCATAATTAGGTGGTTGACGATACAAACATTCAAAACGAGATTTGTTGCGCAAAATCGGTGTGGGCATACAATTAATGAGGTAAATAGAGGTTTCAAAAGCCTAAGTCCAAAATTTTAAAGGTGTCTTACACTGATTAAGAAGTGTAAGACCAGTTTCAACAATGTGACGATGCCGACACTTAACAATACCATTATGTTCATGCGTATGTGAGCATATAAGGCGATGATGAACACCAATGGTTTTGAATAATGAATTTAATTTATGATATTCACCACCCCTCTTAGTTTGAACAAATTTAATTTTTTGAGAGAATTGTCATTCGACAAAGACTTGAAATTGAGGAAACACATTGAAGACATCAGATTTGAGGACAAGAGGATAAAACCATATAAATTTCGTATGCACATCCACAAAAATAACAAAATAGCAAAAACCATCCGAAGATAACGTAAGAGTAAGGCCCCACACATCACTAAAAAGAAGTTCAAAAAGAGTAGATGTCTGATGACCTATAAGGCTTAAAGACAGACGAGATGATTTTTCTAATGGACAAGCTTGACATTGAAAATTTAAAGGAAGAGAAGTACATGTAACCTTTTTATTTGACGCTAAGAGATTCAGAACACGAGAGCTAGGATGACCGAGGCGACGATGCCAAACATTGGTAGAGGTGGACATAAAAGCCTTGGGAAGACACGTGGTAGAGGACTTGGTAAGGATATAAAGGCCATCTTTACTCTGACCGGAAAGAAGAATTGCCTTGGTTATGAGATCCTCGAAATAGAAAAAAGAAGTGTGAAACTAAAAAAAGATACAATTTTCACGACAAAATTGTTGAACAGATAAGAGTCTTTTCTTAATTTTTGGAACATGTAGAATATTAGACAAAGTAAAGGTTTGTTTCGGAGTATACAAAATTTTATGAGCTATATTAGATATAATAAGTCTCTTACCGTCACCAACATACAATTGATCATTACCATGACAAGGGTCTTTATGTGTCATACCGGCAATGTCTGGAGTAACATGTTGATTCACACATGTATCCAGGAACCAAGTGATAGAATTTGCCACTTAAGCATCACTAAAGGAGAGGTTGGCCGAGGCTTGATTCTCATGATGCACAAGTTGAGAGCATTGTTGTGCAGAGTGTCTGATGTTGCTGCAAAGTTGGCATCTAATCTGCCGAGGCCACTGGTGTTGCCCTTTTTGTTTTTGTTGCTGTCGTAGCTCCTGGTGTTCTGTCAGGAGGAGCTTCCTCTATTTCCATGGTAAGGCTGGCCAAGGTACTGGTTATAATTGATGCGAGAGTTACCTCTCTAGCCTCCTCTTTTTCCTATGCCCCGATGAGAAGAGGAGCCATTGCCATTACATCCAGCGAAGGCAGTTGTGCAGCATATGCAGAGGGAGGGTGTGAGGGTGTGGGCAGCAACGGTGCAGTAGCTGGAATGGATTGAAGAGAGCTTCTGTATAAAAATTCATGTGTAGACAAGTGACTATGGAGCTTAGAATACGCAAGAGGCTCAATATTGGTTGACAGACTAGTAACCAAATCTCGAAATTCATCACAAAGACCCCGAAAAACATAGAGATTGAAGTTAGTGAGGGAGATAGGTCTATTTGTTGTGGGTAGTTCGTCAAATAAGCCCTTATCTTTCTGCAGGTATAGAGTGACAGTATCATCACCTTGAGGAAGATCCTGGAGAGAGCCATGTAATTGCATAATCCTAGAGTTGGATGGAGAGGCAAGGGCATGTTTTAAGGTGCTCCAAACACTTTCCGAAGTTGGGCAGTCCACCACAAGGTGAAGAACATCAATGGAGAGGGATGAGAGCAAAGCATTGAATATGAGTTCATCTTGTTTTTTCCATGTGAGAAACGCTTGAGAAGGACAATAATTAATGTTGGCAAAGGCAGTAGTAGAGTGAGTGGACAGATCAAGTGGAGAAGGGTAGGAATACGAGCCATCAACAAATGAGAACACCTCTTGGCCAATGAGATATGGCTTCATCTGCATACATCAAAATAGATAATTGGAATCGGTGAGTTTGGGGTTGATGACCTGTTGTGTATTTGAGAAGGGAATAACAGTTGCTGTCGCAGCAGAGGGAAGCATGACTGCATTGATGTTGGAAGAAAAAGCGCTGACATTGGTGTTGGGAGAAGGACTGCCAGTGGTGCCAGCTGCAGCAAAAACCGAAGGATCCATATTGTAGCAGATGAGTAGAAAATAGAAGCTGACAGCAGATAGTTGCAGGGAAGCCGAAAGAGTAGCAAAGAAAACAGCAGAAAACGTTGACTCGGAGCAGAAACAGTAATAAAAAATCAGTAATAACACGCTGATGGCTGAAGCAGAGAAGCATTATCAATCAAAAATCAACAGAAGAAGCAGAATCAACGTTGCAGATCGTGAGGCTAATTAACAGTAGCACAATGAAGCAAGTAATTAGCTAATTAGAGGGGCTGCCATTTGAAGAATAATTAGCTGATGAAGGAGTCGCAATAGACAACAACTGGAGGACACGATTTTGTTGAATAGAAACAATAGAGGGGCTGCCATTTGAAGAATAAATCTGTTAAGATAAATTGGTTTTGATACAAGTTAAAATAATATTTGTGCTAATTGAGAGGTTTAATCTAATGAGATAGCCACCTCTTTTATTTATATAATTATAGCAGTATATATATTATGGTGTAGCATACTACACACGATAAATCAATACATTAATAATATAATATTTTCTATATTAACCCATTCCATAATAAATGTGCACTGCCAAGTCTTCATATATTTTTTTTTTAATGCAGCAAGTTGTTAAAACTGATAATGACATGATTTAAAAGAAAACATATATATGTATATATAAGTCTTTCATTTGAGTCAACGTATTTTGATGGGGAAGCAGGTGTTGGCCAGCCAGTTTCATTTGAGTCTTTCTTTCTTGCAGAGTAATTTTATATTCTCACTCCCATTGTGGGATTTTTCTTTATATTTCTTGTACCATCAATCTTTCTAATTTCATTTCATTTCATCTTCATTCAAGAACTTTCAAAGCACTTTCTCTCTTCTTCACTGTATCCAAAACAAAATGGCTACAGAGTTTTTTCTTACAGTTAGTTTCATTTTCATGTTCTGAGGGTAATATTCCTTAATTAGTTGACTGGCTGACTTGCTAAGAATTTGCACGAAAGCATATCCCTTAGTTGATTCTTCAGCTAACCTTTCTCTCCGAGAACTGCAATTTCATAGGTGGTGGAATCCAACCAACCCTTTCCTTCTATATAGGTATAACTAACTCTTCTTTGCTTTTTTCTTGTTTTGATTTCATGAATTTACTGATAGCAATAATTTGAAAGCTTTATGTTCAGATAGATCATTGATCAGGTTATGTCTTCTAGTACAAGATTATTGTCGAATCATCCCATCACAGTTAGTTCCTTTCCATTATCTTTTTCATGTTCGTAGACTTTCTGCCTGTGATGTGTTGCTAGTTAGCCAAAGATTAATAACTTTCAATTGTCGGTATCACTTAAACTTAATTATAGATGAAACTATTTGTCAGTTGCTATTGTTTTATGCTCTCTCGTTATTTAGCTTATTAAGCTATTGTATTATCTTTGATGATCACTTCACATGCACCCCTTGCTAGTATTTGCAAGAGAGTAGATACCTTCTGCAATTGCTCCATTACTAATTAATTGTGCCTTAATTTCTGCAGCTGCCATGACAGAGACAGAGTCTTCTAAATCTAGAACAGAAGGGGCCTATGATGTCTTTTTGAGTTTTAGAGGAGAAGATACTCGCAAGACATTTACAGATCATTTATATACAGCCTTAGTCCAAGCAGGAATCCACACTTTTCGAGATGATAATGAACTTCCTAGAGGAGAAGAAATCTCCGATCATCTCCTCAAGGCAATTCAAGAATCAAAGATATCTATAGTTGTCTTCTCAAAAGGATATGCTTCTTCTAGATGGTGTCTTAATGAGCTTGTAGAGATTCTTGAGTGCAAAAATAGGAAAACCGGTCAGATTGCTCTTCCTATATTCTATGACATTGATCCTTCAGATGTGAGAAAGCAGACTGACAGTTTTTCAAAAGCATTTGATAAACATGAAGAACGTTATAAAGAAAAGGTGAAGGAGTGGAGAAAAGCTCTTGAGGATGCGGGAAATCTTTCTGGATGGAATCTCAATGATATGGAAAATGGGTATGCCTTTTCTCTCTAAGATTCACTTGCTGCCATTTATGGAGTCATTACACATTTGATTTTTCAAAGTTAAACAATAAAATATTGTTTTGAGCATATTTAATTAACTTGCTATCAAATGACTTGCCTTTGTCTATGAACAGGCATGAAGCAAAAATTATCCAAGAGATTATCAAGGATGTGTTGAATAAATTAGATCCCAAGCACTTAAATATTCCTAAGCTCCTAGTACGTATTGATCCGCTTGCTCGCAATATTTTTGACTTCCTAAGTACTGCAACAGATGATGTACGCATTGTGGGCATACATGGGATGCCAGGAATAGGAAAGACAACTATAGCAAAAGTTGTATTTAATCATCTCTGCTATGGATTCGAGGGAAGCTGTTTTCTTTCTAATATCAATGAAACATCAAGACAATTTAATGGTCTCGCTCTTTTACAAAAGCAACTTCTTCATGATATTTTAAAACAAGATGCTGCTAACATCAGCAATGTCGATAGAGGAATGGTTCTGATCAAAGAACGGCTTTGTCGCAAAAGAGTTCTTGTTGTTGCTGATGATGTGTCTCATCTTGACCAGCTAAATGCTTTGATGGGAGAGCGAAGTTGGTTTGGTCCCGGAAGTAGAGTAATCATTACAACAAGAGATTCAAGTTTTCTACTTAAAGCAGATCAAACATATCGGATCGAAGAATTGAAACCAGACGAGTCCCTTCAGCTTTTCAGCTGGCATGCCTTTAAGGACACCAAGCCAGCAGAAGACTATATTGAGCTTTCGAAGGATGCAGTTGATTACTGTGGAGGACTTCCTTTAGCTCTTGAGGTTATAGGAGCTTGTCTGTCCGGGAAAAACAAAGACAGATGGAAATCTGTAATTGACAAGTTGAGAAGAATTCCAAACCGCGATATTCAAGGAAAGCTTAGAATAAGTTTTGATGGACTGGACGATGATGAACTGCAAAATGCCTTCCTTGATATTGCATGCTTCTTTATTGGTAGAAAGAAAGAATACGTTGAAAAAGTGCTAGAAACCCGTTGTGGTTACGATCCAGAAGTTGATTTGGGAACTCTCCGTGAAAGGTCTCTGATTAAAGTTACTGCCATTGGAAAGATAACCATGCATGATCTATTACGAGACATGGGAAGGGAGATCATTCGTGAAAAGTCACCGAAACAACCTGGAGAAAGGAACAGAATTTGGAATCAAGAGGATGCATGGAATGTACTTGACCAGCAAAAGGTAAGAGCTCAATGCATACACGAAAGCATAGTCATGCGTATTTTCTTGTCAAGCTTATTAAAAATAATGATATGAAAGTTGTATTGTTTTTTTTTTGTAGGGTACGGAAGTTGTAGAGGGTCTTGCACTAGATGTGAGAGCATCAGAAGCTAAATCATTAAACACAGGATCATTTGCTAAAATGAGATGCTTAAATTTACTACAGATCAATGGGGTACATCTCACCGGATCCTTCAAACTGCTTTCTAAAGTGTTGATGTGGATTTGTTGGTTTGAATGTCCTTTGCAATATTTGCCATTTGATTTTACTTTGGACAATCTTGTTGTTCTTGATATGCAATACAGTAACCTCAGAGAATTATGGAAAGGGGAAAAGGTGTGAAACAAACTACAATCCATCAAATTTCTCCAGTATATAATTTATATTTACATGTTATGACTTTATATTATTACTTTTCATTGTTTTTCTCTCTATTTTGATAGATTCTCAACAAGCTGAAAATCCTTAATCTCAGTCATTCTCAGTTTCTTGTTAAAACACCAAATTTACACAGTTCAAGTCTACAGAAACTATGGTTGAAAGGTTGCTCGAGTTTAGTTGAGGTGCATCAATCTGTTGGAAATTTGAAGAGCCTCATTTTCTTGAATCTAAAGAGATGTCAGAGCCTAAAGATTCTTCCCGAAAGCATTGGTGATGTAAAGTCTCTTAAACATTTGAATATTTCTGGATGTTCACAACTTGAGAAGTTGCCAGAATGCATGGGTGATATGGAATCCTTAACTGAGCTGCTAGCAGATGGAATTAAAAATGAACTTCTACCTTCATTTGTACATTTAAAGTATGTCAAAAAGTTATCATTGTGTGAATACAGTTTCTGTCGGGACTCACCATCACCTACATCCTGGGTTTCCCAAATTTCATCATGGCTTTCACCGTCGTCTACATCCTGGCCTCTACCAGTTTCATCTTCGATCATAGCAAGTACTGTTTTAAATTGCAAACGTTTGTTGCCATCTTTCGACTGGAGATCAATGAAATGTCTTAAGTTTTCTAATAGTGGTTTGTCTGATCGCACAACTAATTGTGTTGATTTTAGGGGTTTGTCCTCTCTAGAAGAATTGGATCTATCACAAAACAATTTCTCTAGCCTGCCTTCCGGGATCGGCTTCCTTCCCAAGCTTTCGATTTTGAGTGTTCGGGAATGCATCAACCTTGTATCAATCTCAGATCTTCCCTCAAATTTACACTTTTTGAATGCCTTTCGTTGCAGTTCAATGAAAAGTGTAAGAATTCCAATCCAGTCAAAAAACTCACCATCTATGCTTCTCGATAAATGTTATATGTTAGAAGAGATTCAAGGCATCGAAGGTCCAAGTAATAATTACTGGTCTATTGAGGTTGATTTCCCCAGTGATTCATCAAATAATTTCCTGAAGAGTCTTGCTGAGGTACTATCTCTGTCTCTCCAGCACACAAATATACACATTAATCAATTAGTTTCTAAAATTTCAGCATTTCTTGAAATCAATATATATATATACAGGCATCGTGCAATGGTGATTATGGGTATTTTATTGACTCCTTTCCTGGTAACATGCCAATGCCAAATTGGTTAAGCTACCGTGGAGAAGGATGTTCATTATCATTTCATATACCTCCAGTTTTCCAAGGCTTGGTTGTTTGGGTTGCTTCTCCATTTGATGTTCATAGTACTGTGAATTACACCATCGGTTACAAGGTTATTATAAAAAATAAAAACAACGGTGTTCAATTGTTTGAAGATAAACTAAAAGTGGAAGGATGCCGTGAATGGGTAAGATACATAAGTATAAGTGATATGGCAATGGAAGAATACTGTGGAGATGAGGAATTGAAACTGTATCTGGCGAGCCGGTCCATTGATGGAAGCAAAGTGGTACAGTGTGGGATTCATGTGATAGTAGAAGAGACAGATTCATTTGAAGGGTCAGAGTGGGATCGGGAGATTAACAACATAGAGTCAAGAGATGAGGAGTTGGAACTGCACTTGAATTCGGGGAGAAAAGACATTAATGTGACAGAATGTGAAGATCATGTGATCAAAGAGTTAGAAGTGGGAAGAGATAGAGTGATGCCTGCATCACGGCCATATCGTCTGCTTCCTCATCATCCCAATTATGGTCTTATAAGAGCGTCTACAACTGCGCAGTGGAAAGCTTATTTGATGCAAGAAAAACCTGTCCACGTAATAATTTTTGGTAAGAATAAATATTCCCTTTAGTTTTATTTAATTCTATTTAATTTATGAAATTAAATATTATCTTTAATGATTTTTTTTTCTTATTTAATTTTAAAAACATCAATTAATTATTTGCTATAAAAATCCCCCAAAATGCATTAGTTCAATCACTTAAGCTGATATCAAACAATCCATCGAATCGCACTTAATTAAACCAATATTTTTATTGGTAGCAACTCGTGTGTCTTTTAAGGCAAAAGAATAGCAGGAAGAGCTAAAATTAGAAATATTTAGAGACGGTTTGATTTATTTTTTTATGATAATATTTTTAAATTTCTTAAAACATGAATTGAAAACTTGTATGTTTTGATATTCTTGTGTAAAAAAGAAAAGCCAACAATGACTAACATAAATTTATAAAATCACTTTAGTTGATTTGGAAATTTTTTAATATTGATTTTTGTTTTTATATTTTATTTCAAATTTGATATTTTAAAACAAAAAAAAAACGATGTGAAAATAACCTTTTTAATTGTAAAATAAGTTTCTTAACTAAAAGTAAAACGGAGTTGTTTTTTGTATTGAATTTTGTTGGTTTTAGGGAAGGGAACAAGGACAACGGCGTAGAAGACATGGACAACCTAGTGTTGGATTGGACGTGAGAGCATTAAAAGATAAATCATTGAGCAGAAGATCATTTATAGAGAGAGATGCTTGAAGTTACTCCAAAGGCTTCTTTCTGATCAGTTGATATGTATTTGTTGGCTTTAATGCCCTTTAACATTTTTCCATCTGATTTGAAATTCGACAACCTAATTGTTCTTGTTATGGAATGAGAAAAACTCATTTGTTACTCTTGAAGATTGCTTTTTCTTTCTCTTTCTCACTTGCACAGTTCAAACTAATGCTTGAAGGTTGCTCAAGTTTAACTTAGTTGCATCAATCTAATTTGTGAACTGTATTATTGTCAAGAGGTTTTTCAAACTTCCAACATAGAGAAAGAAAAATAAAAAACATGAGCCAAAGGAAACACCCATGCTTTGCATCAATCTAATTTGTTTAAGTTTTGTTGGTTGAAAAAAAACTTCCTAAAATTATTATTATTAATTTTCATACACAATTATATTTAAGATTATTATATGGTCAATTTGTCTATGTTAAAGAATAGAATCTGAGGCAACTTTTTGACCAAAATTCCATTTTCTATTATTCCTTCAATATTGGGGTTTAATGCAAGCAACTTGTTTACTCGGATTTGAGATGTTAATAGATTTTTTGTTAGGATGAGGTGGTCAGGTTGCGTCACATTGATTATGTCATGAAGTTAACTAGAGTAAGATATAAAGATATCAAACTCCGAAGAGAATCAAGATGTATTACAGCAAAAAAAAAAAAAAACATATTACACTACCAGAAATTTGCTAAATACCAACGGACTCACCGACATAATTTTTTCTGTCAATATTTTTTGGTCGAAATCACCGACGGACAATATTCGTCGGTAATTAGGTCGGTAATTACCGACAGAAAATTCAGAATTAATGAAAAAGGGCGGGTAGATGGCACCAAGGTTTTGGCGGGTGATTTTACCAACGGAATCACCGACGGAATTAAAACCTGGGGCCCGTAAGCGTGATGGGACCTGTTCACCGTCAATAATACCGACGGAATCACCGACGGATTTGAAATGCCAGATCCGTACCGGTGACGTGACCGGTGCACCGTTAAAAATACCGACAGAATCACCGAGGGATTTGAATAGCAGGTCCGTGCGGTGACGTGTCGATTGCCCGTCAGAATTACCGACGGTTTCGCCGACGTATTCACCGACGGAATAAAACCGTCGGTAATTCCATCGGAAAAAGTGAATATATGGCCACTCTGCCGACACTCTCCTCCCCCATTTCTCCTTCTTCTTCCTAATCCTAACCCTTCCCCTCGCCCCAAAACAAAAATCTTCCTCATCTCAGCACAACAAGTTGTATTTCTTGAAGTTTTGTGGTCATAGTATCCGTGTTCTGATTTACCGTCGGATTTTATCATTTTTTGTAAGTAATTCTATCTTTTAAAATTTTAACATTTAAATGTCAATTTTATTGTTTTTTTAGTATATGTATTTTTTTTTAGTAGATGTACATGTTTTATTGTTATTTCTCAAACAAACTTGTAGTATATGAATGTATAATTTTATACTTGTTATGGTTTGTTTTAGATTTTGTAAGATTGTATTTGTTTGTAAATTGTTAAAACTTAATTTGTAGAATTACCGAATTACATGTTATGTTTTGAAATAATTAAGAGCTTGCTTAATGGGTCCTTTTTATAGAGGTTCGATAGAAGTCATGGATGATCGTTCATGGATGTATCTAGATTCACCCCAATGATTGCAGAGAATGGATTATTGTAACGGGGTTCAGGGTTTTATTAATTTCGCAACATCTATTCCTAGAAATTTTACTGGAGGCGGTATTAGGTGTCTATGCAGGAAGTGTCAAAATAAAAAGTATTTGCATCCAGATGTTGTAATGATGCATCTTCTACACAAAGGGTTTGTGGAGGATTACGAGTGTTGGTATGCACATGGAGAGGTATTTGTTAGTAATAGGAGAATGGGAGAAACGGTGGTTGGGTCAACTTCTAGTGCTAGCAACGTGCATGAAGCGGCAAATGACAACACTAATCCTTACAGAAACATGGTTATGGATGCAATGAGAATGAATCAAGATAATGTCAATCAATGTCCAATCGTAGAAGAAGAACTTAATGCAGAGGCAACTAGGTTTTTTGATTTGTTGAAAGATTCTGACGAACCATTATGGGATAGCTGCACAAACCACAATAAATTATCAGCTGTGACACAGGTGTTCACCATCAAGTCAGATCACGGGTTGAGTGAGGTCGGGTATGACAAAATTATTGATTGGGCAAGAAGCATTTTACCTGAAGGGAACAGGCTCAAAGAGAACTTATATGCTGCGAAGTCCATGATGAAACCCCTCGGTTTAGGATACTAGAAAATTGACATGTGCCCTAACTTCTGTATGTTATACTACCTTGAAAATGTTGAGATGACTGAGTGCATGACATGCGGGCATTCCCGTTACAAACCCAGAACTGGCAGGGGGAAGACTCTAGTGGCATATAAAAAACTTAGATATTTCCCGATCACACCTAGACTGCAGAGCACATGACATGGCACCAAACACACGATGCCGTTGATGGTGTGATGGTGCATCCTTCTGACGGCGAAGCGTGGAAATGCTTTAACAGTGTTCATCCTGACTTTTCTGCTGATTCAAGGAATGTTCGACTTGGGTTGTGTACAGACGGGTTCAACCCATTTGGGTCATTTGCTGCTCCCTATTCTTATTGGCCGGTCATTCTCACAGTTTATAACTTGCCACCGGGAATGTGTATGAGGCCGGAGTTCATGTTTCTATCTACTGTCATACCCGGTCCAAGCAGCCCGGGGCAGAATATAGATGTTTGTCTTCGACCGTTGATAGATGAGCTGGCGCAGTTGTGGTCCTCCGGATCTCTGACTTATGATATATCGAGGAAACAAAATTTCCTTATGAGGGCGGCTTTGATGTGGACTATCAGTGATTTTCCAGCTTATGAAATGCTTTCTGGTTGGAGCACGCATGGGAAACTCGCATGTCCATACTGCATGGAAAACAACAAGGCATTCACGCTAGCAAACGGAGGTAAAGCTTCTTTTTTTTACTGTCACCGTCGCTTCTTGCCACTTAATCACAGGTTCAGAAAGAACAGAAAAGATTTCTTTGTTGGTAGAGTTGAAAAAGATGTTGCATCCCCGCGTCTTTCTGGTGAATAATTGCATCATGTTGTATTAGAGTACGGTGACATTGTGTTTGGCCTTCAATCAGGTAAGCAAAAGTTTCCTGGTTTTGGTTTGACCCATAATTGGGTAAAGCGAAGTATCTTGGGGAGCTTCCGTATTAGAAGACTAATCTTCTCCGCCATAACCTTGACGTCATGCACTTCGAAAAGAACGTGTTTGAGAATATTTTCAACACCGTCATGGATGTGAAGGGGAAGACAAAGGACAACATGAAGGCTAGATTGGATATAGCTTTATACTGTAACCGTAAAAATATGGAGTTGGTTTATGACGAGTCATGGGTTGCAAAACCAAGGGCAAGCTTCTTGTTAGAGAAAAACGCACAACTGCTAGTCTACAAATGGCTTAAGAGTCTGTGTTTCCTAGATGGACATGCATCGAACATATCAAGGCTTGTTAACATAGAGGACTGCAGATTGTATGGAATGAAGAGGCATGACTGCCACGTGTTTATGCAAACACTCATCCCATTAGCTTTTCGTGATTTGTTGCCAAAGGGAATATGGGATGCACTAACGGAGATCAGTCATTTCTTCAGAGATATATGCTCCAGCAAGATGAATGTTGAGCACATTGAGATGCTTCAAACGAATATCATCGAGACACTATGCAAACTTGAGATGATATTCCCTCCTTCATTTTTTGACTCAATGGAGCATCTCCCTATACATCTACCGTTCGAGGCAAAAGCTGGAGGACCGGTCCAGTATAGATGGATGTACCCATTCGAATGGTGAGATATTATAGTTGCAATGGAATTCATATCTTAAAGTATTTTCTATGTTTTTCTTAATTGAAAATACTTCAATTGTACTTCAATGCAGGTACTTGTTTAATCTAAAAAAAAAGGTTAAGAACAAGGCGCATGTTGAGGCTTCAATATCTGAGGCCTATATTGTTGAAGAGATATCAACATTTATCTTGTACTATTTCGAACCTCATCTGAGAACAAGAATCAATCGCGTTCCACGGCATGACGATGGCGGTGAAGTGCCTTCCAGTGGGAACTTGTCAATATTCTCCAATACTGGACGACCCACACCTAAAAATGCCGTAAGAGGAAGATATTTGTCAGAAATAGAATTCAAACAAGCACATAACTATGTTCTATTTAACTGTGATGAGCTGAGACCATTTATTCAGTAAGTCTATATATGTGTAATACTAATTAAACTTTGTCAGTAATATACTGTTAATTATATATTGTAATATCATACACTCATTATCACTTGCAGGCAACATCGACAATATTTGCTCTCCAATAACTCGCAGCTGACCGAATCCCAGATCTTTCAATTACAAGATGAACAATTTGCCACATGGTTCAGAACACATGTAAGCACTATCACAAACTCATTCTAACGTATGCATGTCATTACGAGATTCTCGTTCATTTACCATGTATTGATGTACATTTAATTACATATATTTACAAGGTTTATCAAATGGGAAGGAGTGCGCCCAAGTCATTGTCTTCACTAAGCCTCGGCCCTGAAAGAAAAGTTAAGTGCTACAACGGGTATTTTGTCAATGGATATGTTTTCCATACTGAAGAATACGGGCAAGGAAGAAAGACATACAACTGCGGTGTTTGTGTTAAGGGATCCACAAGTAGCCAGTTAGAAGTTGACTACTATGGTAGATTAGAAGAGGTCGTCGAACTGCAATATCATAGCGAGCAGAATAAAGTGTTTTTATTCAAATGCTATTGGTATGACACGACGGACAGAGGAATCAGAGTTGATCCGCACCATGGTCTGGTCGAAATCAACTCAAAAGCTAGACTCCGCAACATAAACGATGTCTTTGTTTTCGCAAAGCAATGTCAACAAGTTTATTACACATACACCCCTTCATTTAGAAAGGATCGTTCAAGAGTTGATTGGTTGTCCGTTTTAAAAACGAAACCACGGGGTCGTGTCGAGGTTGTTCAGGATGAGAACGAAGACACAAGTGTGCGAGATGAAGTCTTTCAAGTTCGTGAGTTGGTTGAACCATATCGAGTTGCTCCTTCGATTGAATTGGAAGAAAATTCAAATTTTCGAGTTCTCGATGATAGTCTTGTTGATATTGACAGAGAGGAGTTGAATGTTGTTCTCAGCTCTAGCGGACAAGCAAATGTCGATGAAGAAGATGATATCCATATTGAAGATTGCGATGAAGATGATGACAATTCAATTGATGAGGAAGAAGAAGAAACGACGCGGTGATCGTCCACCCTCAAGGAAATAAAAAACAATCGGAATATTATTTCCTGGAAAAAAGGGAGAGACAAGGAATTCTTGTCTCCTATCAGTGGAAAATATGGACTGGGAGTCGCCACCTAATATTCTGGTTACTAGGAACCCTAACTGGTCTCAGAGATGGGGTACAGAGACTGGTTGAGTAAAGGGAAGGTATTAGCACCCCAACTATGCCCTACCTAAGGTAAGCTGCATTGTTTTGTCTGATAAAATCTAAGATCGTGTTGTGGTTTCTTATTGTTCGGAATACGCATTACGTGTAATGTCATGCCCCAGGTTCTATTGTTTGAAAAAAAAAGAATTAAATATCCAGAATATGCATTACGTGTAATGCCATACCCAGGATACTAAGAGACAAACAAAATAAAATTTTTGTTGTTTTTGAAATTTTAGCCAATATCCTCTTGACTTTAATAAACTAGTTATTAAAGCCAAAATGCATGCTAAAACATTGTTTTTTGGTGTATGAAAAATACAATATGATTTTTTAGCTTTGAGACACTTGGCCGTATGCACAAAAATATTTTTTTTTCATTTTTCAATTTTTTTGTATTTTTGGAAGTTTTTGACGAAAACCAGGTATTTTAATATCAGATTTTTGTATTTGTAACAACATAAAATACCACCCAATATTAATCAAAATGACATAAAAACTATGCGGAAAAATTATAAAATGCTGAAACAAATATTTTTGATTTTTTTTCTTTGAAATGGGCCAGGCCAGGCCCAAATACATGGGCTGGTACTGTGTACACAGTAACCGGGTGTACTGTACACAGAGAATTAATTAGCAAGTACTGTACATGTGCACAGTAACCGGGGGTACTGTACACAGAGAATTAATTAGCAAGTACTGTACATGTGCATAGTAACCGAGTTAGTGTGCACGCAGTAACCCGTTAATTAATTAGCCAGTTACTGTGCACAGCACAGTAAATCGCTAATTAATCTTCATCTGCTGCAGAACGTAAATGTTCTGCATGCAGATGAAGCTGAAGCAAAAAAACGACAGGGAAAGGGAGAAAGTTACCTGGAGCGGTGGTGATGCTGGCAGCAGCTGATGCGGCAGGGGTGGCGGCGGTGGCGCTGGCTGTTCGTGGTGGTCGGCGGTGCTGTTTTCCTCTCTCTCTCTCCTCTGTTTTACTCTCTTCTCTGCTTCTTCTTCTTCTTTTATTTCGCTCTCTCTCCCTTCTCTTCTGCTTTCCTCTCTCTATCTCTCCCTTCTCTTCTCTTCCCCCTCTCTTGGTCTTTTTTTTTTTCTCTCCTGTCTTGGCCCTCCCCTGTATTTATAGGAAAACAGGGGAGGACGACGTGCTGGGGTGGCCACTGTTGGCCGCCCCCTCCACTACCTTCAACGGATAACAACGCCAGGCAAGTGGGTGTCCATGGTGGGCGTCTTTTTGCAAAAAAAAAACGGGAAAGAAAGTAGGCGAAAAGGGAGAAGACAAATCTTCTTCTTCCCCTGCCTCGCGCGTCCAGGAGAAGAAGAAGACCTACAGTGCTGTCAAAACGGCACTGTTTCGGGCTTATTTTTATTTTTATTTTTATTTTTATTTTTTGTATTTATTATTTTTTATGTGGGGACCCAAAAATGGGTTACAACAGTTGCCCCCTCTTTACAATGCTTACGGAGCAAAGATTTGTGCATAGTAAGTGTTGTAAAGATAAAACAAAATTGGTTTTCCGAAATGGGTTGTCTCAAAATTTGATTGACCTAAAACTTCAACCAGACCCAAAGTCCTATGTGTGGTTCGGCTAAACTGAGATTCCTTTCGCCAATCCCCTTTAACCCGAAACTTAAACAATGTGAAGTGCGGTCTCATTGTAATGGGTGACCTACCCAAGTAAAACAAAATGAAGAATTGGTCAAATTGTAATGGGTGACCTACCCAAAAATTGGATGGTGAGGGCTCAGTAAAAAAAAAACGGTCTTATTGTAATGGGAGACCTATCGAGATGGCAAAAAAAATGAAGTGTGGTCTCATTTTAATGGGTGACCTACCCAGATGGAAAAAAAAGTGAAGTGTGGTCTCATTGTAATGGGTGACCTACCGAGGTAAAAAAAAAAATTAAGAATTGGTCGAATTGTAATGGGTGACCTACCCAAAAATTGGATGGTGAGGGCTCAAAGGCGCACTCGAAAAGAGGTAGGGTTAGAAAAACGCACTACCAAAGGAGTTGAGGGTTCAAAGGCGCACTCAAAATGGAGGTGAGGGCTCAAAGGCACACTCAAAATGAAGGTGAGGGCTCAAAGGCGCACTCAAAAGGAGGTAGGGTTAGAAAACGCACTACCTAAAGGATGAGGGCTCAAAGGCGCACTCAAAATGGAGGTGAGGGCTCAAAGGCGCACTCAAAAGGAGGTAGGGTTAGAAAACGCACTACCTAAAGGATGAGGGCTCAAAGGCGCACTCAAAATAGAGGTAGGGTTAGAAAACGCACTACCTAAGGGATGAGGGCTCAAAGGCGCACTCAAAAGGAGGTGAGGGCTCAAAGGCGCACTCAAAAGGAGGTAGGGTTAGAAGACGCACTACCTAAGGATGAGGGCTCAAAGGCGCACTCAAAAATGGAGGTGAGGGCTCAAAGGCGCACTCAAAAGGAGGTAGGGTTAGAAAACGCACTACCTAAAGGATGAGGGCTCAAAGGCGCACTCAAAATAGAGGTAGGGTTAGAAAACGCACTACGTAAGGGATGAGGGCTCAAAGGCGCACTCAAAAGGAGGTGAGGGCTCAAAGGCGCACTCAAAAGGAGGTAGGGTTAGAAGACGCACTACCTAAGGATGAGGGCTCAAAGGCGCACTCAAAAATGGAGGTGAGGGCTCAAAGGCGCACTCAAAAGGAGGTAGGGTTAGAAAACGCACTACCTAAAGGATGAGGGCTCAAAGGCGCACTCAAAATGGAGGTAGGGTTAGAAAATGCACTACCTAAGGGATGAGGGCTCAAAGGCGCACTCAAAAGGAGGTGAGGGCTCCAAGGCGCACTCAAAAGGAGGTAGGGTTAGAAAACGCACTACCTAAAGGATGAGGGCTCAAAGGCGCACTCAAAATGGAGGTAGGGTTAGAAAACGCACTACCTAAGGGATGAGGGCTCAAAGGCGCACTCAAAATGGAGGTGAGGGCTCAAAGGCTCACTCAAAAGGAGTTGAGGGCTCAAAGGCGCACTCAAAATGGAGGTAGGGTTAGAAAATGCACTACCTAAGGGATGAGGGCTCAAAGGCGCACTCAAAAGGAGGTAGGGTTAGAAAACGCACTACCTAAGGATGAGGGCTCAAAGGCGCACTAAAAAATGGAGGTGAGGGCTCAAAGGCGCACTCAAAAGGAGGTGAGGTTATAAAACGCACTACCTAAAAGATGAGGGCTCAAAGGCGCACTCAAAATGGAGGTGAGGGCTCAAAGGCGCACTCAAAAGGAGGTAGGGTTAGAAAACGCACTACCCAAGAGATGAGGGCTCAAAGGCGCACTCAAAATGGAGGTGAGGGCTCAAAGGCGCACTCAAAAGGAGGTAGGGTTAGAAAACGCACTACCCAAGGGATGCGGGCTCAAAGGCGCACTCAAAAGGAGGTAGGGTTAGAAAACGCACTACCCAAGGGATGATGTTGAAACACTAATCTGTGAATGTTGTAAGAAAATGCATTATGATTGATATGCATGTATACTTACCTGAGAAATATAGGCCCCCATTTCTTCATGGTGTCTTTTTTTCTCTCAAAAGTTGTAGTGTTGGTAGTAAACTTCGATGGCTTTTCCACTTCTGCTTACTCGGGTTACATATTGTGATCTTGACCTTAGGGAAGGGTTTGATGTCATCATACATCTTTGTCCTTCACCCTTTATCTCAAGAGTTGCCAATTTTGCCCGACATTTTCCTTGGAACGGGAATCATGGAGCCAACCCTGCCATGTGTTTTTGATTGCCCCCCAGCTTGATCATGCCCCCCAAGTGTTCAACTTGGGTTTAGTTTGGGGTGAGGATATGTGAAAGTAAGTTTGGGTTTTTGTACAATGAAATGTTTTCATGCAAAAAATTTTTGGAACTTCCAAGTTATTCCAATCACAAAAATGATTTTGACATTGGTTCAAAATAAACTTGTTCTAAAAAATTCAAGCGATTCCTATGGACAGGTTTCTTGAAGTGATGAAAGCTTTTTGCTTTTGGTTTAAAGATGAAGTGACATCTGGTTGGTCACAAAAGGTTTAAATTTCAATTTGAGGGTTATTGAGAACCAAATTGATTCAAAGCATTTATTTTATTTGCATGAATAATGATTTGACTCGCACGAGAAAGCACTGCATACCGATCCAGATTGCTTGCCTTTGATAAAAAAGGGCTTGATTAGGTACGTAATGTAGGCTTGAGTTATTGATTACAAAGAAAAGGATATGTTGCAGGCTCAAAAGGTGTTTAAGGAATTTCAAGACTAGGGATCACTTGTGCTTGTTTCCTGACCTTTTGTCTTTTGGATTTGTTTTTTTTTGTTTTCAAATGATTTGTCCTGCCCCCTAGTGTCGGGTTTGGGCTTTTCTCTTTGTTTTCTTCGTTTTTGTTTCGTTGAGCACAATCATATCAGTTGTTTTTATGAGAAGCTCAAATCTTTTAGATCCTTTAGATCTTCTTCTTTTCTTTTCTTACATGATCAATTCCAGCACCCATCTTCACTGCTTTGTCTGGATGGTAAAAATAACAAACTCTCTTATTTTGCCCCTGAGTGTGGGGTGTGATCCTAGTTATTTCAAAAAAAACATTACTAGGCTCAAAATGGGAGTGCAAAGGATATTTTAGCCTTGTGAAAGGATTATCAAAGATGGCCTTTCCTCATCTCAAACTCATGCATTGAGGATCGATAGGTGTTGCTTTCATGCGCGTATGCAAAAGTCGGTTGGTTGGATTTTTTTGACGTCGAAAAATCCACGCACGGCATCAGCTGGCGATTTTTCTCGTATGTTGCATTTCCTTTGAATTCGTTCGTTGGAGTCGCCACCTAGTAATTCATTGAGGGCTACTAGGAAACCTGAGTGTACTGATCTCGTCAGAGATTCACGGGTAAGGGACTGATTGTGGTTAGGGAAGGTATTAGCACCCCTAACGCACCCTACCTGAGGTAAGCTGCTTCGTAGATTTGATGTGTCAAAGAAGTTTTAAAATTCGGTTCATTCATCGAATTTTAGAAAATACAACTTAGGTGTAAGTTCATAATTCTTTATCCCTGAGCAAATCAGAATATTAAATTCTTCTTTATTCTTGCAATTTTATCATATAAAAAAAATCATTCATCTTCTACTTTGCGACAGAATGACGACTCCACTGGGGAAGGTATTGTTTTCAACATTATTGGACTAAGCTTTGTATATTTGATGTGTATGTTTTTGCATTTTTGTCTTATTTTATTTTTGTTTTATCCATGTATTTTGTAGAATTGTCTCATGCATCACATAGTGTAATTTTTTTTTTAAAGCGCACACAAGCTTCAGGTTAGGAGGGGGACTAGCAGCTTACCTTACGACTTTTAGTCAAGGTTTAAGTTTGTGTAAACCCCAACTCTTCGTTGAGTGCTTAGACTGGTAACGGTTGGTACACGTGCCATCTCATTGCCTACAAGCCCCCATATTGCCTCCACGAGGGCGATCACTGGGACAACGAGAGACCCTTTTTAGAGACCAAGTAGTGAACCTACCTTTTGTCTCACTTAAAAAGATTAGAACCTGCCTTTAGGATGTATGCTCCGTATACATTGTTTTGCATCCGAGCAAGCCCTTCTTGAAGCATCTTGAACTCCAAACTTATGGGTGACACAATGACCGTCGCTCAGAAAATTTTCATTGTAGAGTTTGTGCAAGAATCAAGATTCTTGTTTCATCATACAAGAGTTGCGACCATATGTCACCCCTCGAAGGGCGAGTTCGTCATATAGATTACATATTCATACATTTATCATGCATGTACCGGGTTAAAAGGTAGGTTCCCTCGCACAAGCTGTGCTGCACGTGATTGAAGAAAAATGGAGGTGAAGAAAGGTGTCAGATAGAGGCTCATTATCAGATTAAGGTTGAGAGCATCAAAGGTGAAGTTGCTAGACTCAGATCTGCTCGAACAAGTGTTGAGCATCAAATGGAAAGAGAATGTCTGCACAGTTTTCTATGGGAACACTGCTTGTTCACATCCAATTGAAGTTGTGCCTCTCCTTTTCAGCAATGAACAACATCAACAATGCCTTCAGTCATCAACTAATGACAACTCTGGCTCTTGTCCAGTTGCACTGTTAAGTGTTCATCGCCTCCACATCATCTAATGGAACCAAACAACTACTAGCCTCCTGTACATGGTGCATTAGTCTTCTTTGAAGTTACCCCAATTATGAGCTCAAGTCCAGTTCAGCAGCACAAGATGTTGGTCTGAAAAACCATGATTAGATACTGAACTTCTACGTGGTAAAGCTCTCCCTGTAGAGATTTATTTGCGGATCCGCCAATGGGAAATGCAAAAGGGGATGTATTAATTTCATATGCTTTGAAACTTTTTCCCACCAGTGGCACGAGCAAAACATTGTAATAGGCAGAGGAGTCAGGCCTGGTCTGAAAATATTAGTCGTCGAACTTCAACGTGGCAGAGCTCTCTCTACAAAAATCTGTTTATGATGCTGCAAGTTGAGAGTGCAAGAGAGGATTTACTAATTGCATATGCTACAAATATTTCTCTCGTCAGTTTCAACACGAAGAAACTGTAGCATGTTGAAGAGCCAGATTTGGTTTGAAAAACATGGAGCAGACATCAAACTTCAACATTGCAGAGATCTCTCGGCAGAAATCCATTTGTGGATCTGTAAATGGGAAATCCAAGAAGGGAGGCAGTGGTTTCAGATTGTCCACAATTTTCCCCTACCAGTATCGGCATTAAAACGCAGAAGTGGCTGTTTGCTGCACTGTGAGTGGAGAATCAAAGAGGAAACAGAAAATGTTGTAGATTCATCGGTTTCTTTTCCAATTTTGACAATGTGTGATTCCACATGCTTTTGTTTTTGTGCGCTGCCAGGATTACCTAGATATTGAGAGGTTTCCAACAATCCTAAAATAACAACAACAACATTGGAAGATTGACATGAAGTTGTGTGGATTGCCAAAAATTGAACAAGCTATCAAGATGGGAAGGATTGATGGTTCTGTCAAGGATTCTAGAGAAACGATGAGAGATGAATCAAAAGAAGACTCTGACGTGGAAAACCTTAATTATGTGGTATCATCGACTACTCCAATGTCTTTGCCAAAGATAGACATTCATTTGCCATGTGGTATAATCCAGACAAGAGATGTGATGTGATGGTGGGTTCCTCGACCATTTCAATGGAACAGTTGCCATGTGAGTTTATTTACCGGCATCTGCCAGATTCTAGACTTTTACCTGACTCCGAAAATTCCCATGCGACCACCATTTTCTAGGTGGTATAATTCAGACAAGAGATGTGATGTCATGGTGGGGTACTCAACCATTTCAATCGAATAGTTGTAAGAATTTCATGAGGCGAGTCCAGAAGTTGGTGAACAAGAGACAAGTGGAGTCTGTGAAGGATGGTGTCATTGGCTATATTGTTCCCCGAACATCTTCAGAATGACATGTGATTGAAAATGCTTGGCAAAACACAGATATTGCCAGAAAAGCTGATTCAAGAATGGTGATGAACTTTCAATCATGTGTTATGGAATTCTGCATTTTGTCTTGGGATCACATCCCATCCTTTAACGAAACATGTCTTGCTTTTGTCTTTTTGTTGTTTTGAAATAAACAGATGTGTAGCATTTTATTCTGACAAAATATTTTGATCAAACTCCAACATGCGATAAAGATTAATCAATCCGGAAGATTAAAAGTGTTTTGATTACAGAAATGACTCGATGCTTGAAAATAACATAAGGTGACTAAACAATTTTGAACTCATACCTCCTGAAACTGAACCATACATCATATAGCTAAGTTTTAACAGTATGCATAATGACATGTAGTGGATTCGGTAGTTATGGACTCATGAATCATGATTCTTACAAGTCTCAATCATTACACTGGATGGGGTCAAAATTTATCGGTTCTAACCGACCTTGCTTGAAATGAGAAAAGGCCATCTTTGATATCCCTTCACTTTCTAAAGATTATATCCCTTGTAGTCCCATTTTGAGCTGGATAGAATATTCTTTTCATGAAAACCCTGACTAGGATCACACCCCACACTGGGGGTAGATGAGAGATATGTTGGAGACATTGATATAATTAATGGATAAAGGGGAAGGCTTAGAACAAAGGTCCAATGATTGTGAGAGAGCTAAAAGAAAACACATAGACTGGGGGCATATGAGAAATTTTTAAGGAAGTCTATGAAAAAAAAAAACAATGAAAAAAGAAGAAGAAGTTGAAATTGCCTTCACTTAAAGACAAGTCAAAGATAAAGGAAGGAGAATGCCTATCAAGTCTATGAAGAGCAAAAGAAATTTCAATCAAGGAAAGGCACAACAAAAGTCAATACCAGAAAAAAGACTAAGTTATAAACGTGACTTTTTATGTCCATTATAAAGCCTCTGATGTTATCAGATGATTAAGGATTGGTTATTCATCAAGGAAAGGTGGATTTTCATTATGACTTATGTTAAGCGAAGTCTGATCTTTGAGGTTAACAAGGTTATATGTCGTTTCCTCTACAAAGACAACAATAGAAAACAAGTTGATGAATAATTGATGTTGATCCTAGGTCTTTGAAACCCTCAAACACCATTTGAGCCTGTGAAATTCCTTTCTTTCATAGCCATGAACCATAGCCTGCATTACGTGCTTTTAAAAGCCCTTTTTAATCAAGCAAGCAATTTGAACCGATAAATGGCGCTCTCAAAACTTGAAGAGCTTTTCCATAAGGGTCGTGACTTCATGAATTAAGTTATTGGTTATTATGCATGCTGATAAAACAAGTTATAAGAAGAGAAACAACCTTTCTTGATAAAGCCTAAGTGTTGACTTGAGTGCCTTGCTTTTGAAATTCACGCAAAAGTCACCTCATCATAGACTATCAAATGATATACCCAATATCAAGGATTCAAATTGATACAGAGAACCATGGAAAAAGCCATTTTAATCCTACATTGGGTCAATTTCTGTTTTCAAAATGCATGACAATCAAAGGACTGTATATTTCGAATAACGTGTGTTGGGTCTTTGATCAAAAAGCTTGATTTTCAAAAGCTCTTTTCAAAAAAAGGGCATCTCTGAATTCATTTCAACAAATTAGATTTTGAACAGACATGATCGTTGAAATATGAGAGTTGATTCCAAAACAAGGAAGATTATCGGACACAAAAGAACATCGATTGAGTCTCCAAAATCCTTGATAGAAATGACATTGAAGTCCTCAACAATCCTTGAAAAGTTGAGCAGCTGGGGACAATACAGTGGACCTTAAGAAGGAAAACAAACAGTATCCAGATCAACTGGGGGCAAAGAAAGAATCACATGATGAGTCATCAAAGTCCATCAAAGTCATTCCTGGCATTCACAAAAGCCATTTGGTTGTAAACAGAAGAATGAGCATGTTTAGATCAACTAGGGGCAATGTTGTTCAAAGACAATCCATGATTTAGTGAACTTCAGCAGCAATTGATGAGCAACGCTGCACTTGAAGGATATTTTCATATCTTCATCTTGGGTCACCCTCTGAAACATGGCTATGACTCCTGACAGATGTTATCGGGTGAGTGCATTTGAATGAACATTGAACATATGCACACCACCAAGACTGACTGTGGAACAATGCTGCACTTGAAGGACAATCTCATATTGTCATCCTTTGAAACATGGTTATCGACAAACGTTACCACGCAACTGCATTGAATGAATGTCAGAAAGGCACCCACCCCGAAGACTGACTGTGTGGGACAATTTGCTTTGAAGCCAAATGAGCACTTCACCGCATGAGTATGGGTGATAAAAGCAGCATCATTGATGAGGCCGAGACATTTCTTTTCACAAACTGATTAAAAGAGTTGAAGTGAATCCATTAAGAAGAACAATGAGCATACAACCATGAGCCTTTGTACTGCAAGCTATGAGATGCATGTCTGGACGACTGGATGATTTCAAAGAAGGTTGATGATAACATGTACTTGAAGAGTACTGTTTCAACTGGAGGCAAGATCATGACTGATTGACAATTTTAATGGGCGTTGGTACGCACAACCAATCAAAGGACATTTCTTGAGAGAATATGGGAGATGAATGATTTGTTCCATCCTTCATGATGAATCAAGCAGTACCACACTTAGGGGCAGGGTCAAGCTTGATGAACGATGCAAGCAGTAATTGTCGAAGACAGCCTGGGATGGGCACTGCATTTACAGCTGAGTGGATGGCTAGCACATGAATGAGCCAATGCATCGGAAGAACAAAGAAAGCTTTGGGATACAAACAAGGGTACCCTATGACGATGGAGCATCAAATAGGGGGGGACCTATATTTCAAATCAGGTAAGGATGCATGCATATCATCTAACCTCAAAAAGAAAAAGAAAAAGAAAAAAAAACAAACCATTTGCACATATTTTTGAATTGTTACAGGAAAATCCTTAATGAGGTCCAGCAAGATGGTGGAAAAAGAAAGAAGCATTATGGTGATGATAATAATGAATCGGCTTTGATCATGGAATAAAAGGACGATGGGATGAACCCTACCATTAGGAAAATCCCAAAGAAATGAATAGATCAACCTTGCAATTGGGAAGCCTCGAGTTTTCAACCCTTGTAGTCAGGAAACACCGAGTGTTCAAACCCTATGATCAGGGATTATCAGGAAGCACCAAGTTTTCCAGCCCTTCTTCTGTCATCCCCTCAGGACTTCGCCAGGCAAGTCCTATTTTTCACACTTGTCATATCACATTCTTTCCATCTGGGTAGGTCACCCATGACAATGAGACCGCACTTCATCATATTTTTTCCATCTGGGTAGGTCACCCATTACAATGAGACTACACCTCATATTTTTTCCATCTAGGTAAGTCACCCGCGCGGTATCATCTAACGAGATCAGTACACTCAGGTATATGGCTTTTGATAGTTGTTGTAACCCATTTTTGGGTCCCCACATAAAGAATAATAAATACAAAAAAAACTAAAAAAATAAAAAATAAAAATAAGCTCGAAACAGTGTCGTTTTGACAGCACTGTAGGTCTTCTTCTTCTCCTGGACGCGCGAGGCAGGGGAAGAAGAAGATTTTTCTTCTCCCTTTTCGCCTATTTTCTTTCCCGTTTTTTTTTGCAAAAAGACGCCCACCATGGACACCCACTTGCCTGGAGTTGTTATCCGTTGAAGGTAGTGGAGGGGGCGGCCAACATTGGCCGCCCCAGCACGTCGCCCTCCCCTGTTTTCCTATAGATACAGGGGAGGGCCGAGACAAGAGAGAATAAAAAAAGACCAAGAGAGGGGGAAGAGAAGAGAAGGGAGAGATAGAGAGAGGAAAGCAGAAGAGAAGGGAGAGAGAGCGAAATAAAAAAAGAAGAAGAAGAAGCAGAGAAGAGAGTAAAACAGAGGAGAGAGAGAGAGGAAAACAGCACCGCCGACCACCGCGAACAGCCAGCGCCGCCGCCGCCACCCCTACCGCATCCGCTGCCAGCCTCACCACCGCTCCAGGTAACTTTCTCCCTTTCCCTGTCGTTTTTTTGCTTCAGCTTCATCTGCATGCAGAACATTTACGTTCTGCAGCAGATGAAGACTAATTAGCTAGTTACTGTGTTGTGCACATGGCTAATTAATTCACGGGTTACTGCGTGCACCTTAACCCGGTTACTGTGCACATGTACTTGCTAATTAATTCTCTGTGTACAGTACCCCCAGCTACTGTGTGCATAGTACCAGCCCATGCATTTGGGCCAGGTTCGGCCCATCCCATGTATTTGGGCCTGGCCCGGCCCGTTTCAAAGAAAAAAAATCAAAAATATTTGTTTCAGCATTTTATAATTTTTCCACATAGTTTTTATGTCATTTTGATTAATATTGGGTGGTATTTTATGTTGTTACAAATACAAAAATCTGATATTAAAATACCCGGTTTTCGTCAAAAACTTCCAAAAATACAAAAAAATTGAAAAAAGAGAAAAAAAAAATATTTTTATGCATACGGCCAAGTGTCTCAAAGCTAAAAAATCATATTGTATTTTTCATACACCAAAAAACAATGTTTTAGCATGCATTTTGGCTTTAATAACCAGTTTATTAAAGTCAATAGGATATTAGCCAAAATTTCAAAAACAACAAAAATTTTATTTTGTTTGTCTCTTAGTATCCTGGGTATGACATTACACGTAATGCATATTCCGGATATTTAATTCTTTTTTTTTCAAACAATAGAACCTGGGGTATGACATTACATGTAATGCGTATTCCTAACAATAAGAAACCACAACACGATCTTAGATTTTATCAGACAAAACAATGCAGCTTACCTTAGGTAGGGCGTAATTGGGGTGCTAATACCTTCCTTTTACGCAACCAGTCTCCGTACCCCATCTCTGAGACCAGTTAGGGTTCCTAGTAACCAGAATACTAGGTGGCGACTCCCAGTCCATATTTTCCACTGATATGAGACAAGAATTCCTTGTCTCTCCCTTTTTGCTAGGAAATAATATTTCGATTTTTTTTTTATTTCCTTGAGGGTGGACGATCGTCGCGTCACCGCACACGTGCTATATTTCGATTGTCTGATGATTGTGTTTTATTGTTGTGGTTTGCGTGTTTATTTTTAAATATGCATTTTCTTTATATATTTGTTCATATTTAGTTACGCGCTTTAATTTCTGTACATATTTATCTCATGCATCACATAGTTAATTTTTTTTAAAGCACACACAAGCTTCAGGTTAGGAGGGGGACTAGCAGCTTACCTTACGACTTTTAGTCAAGGTTTAAGTTTGTGTAAACCCCAACTCTTCGTTGAGTGCTTAGACTGGTAATAGTTGGACACGTGCCAACCCATTACCTACTGGGCCCCTATATTGCCTTTACGAGGGTAATCATTAGGACAACGAGAGACCCTTTTTAGAAACCAAGTAGTAAACCTACCTTTTGTCTCACTTAAAAAGATTAGAACCAGCCTTTAGGATGTATGCTCCGTATACATTGTTTTGCATCTGAGCAAGCCCTTCTTGAAGCATCTTGAACTCCAGACTTATGGGTGACACAATGATCGTCGCTCAGAAAATTTTCATTGAACAGTATGGGCAAGAATCAAGATTCTTGTTTCAATCATATGTCATCCCTTGAAGGGCAAGTGCATCATATAAATTACATGTTCATACATTTAACATGCGTACATGCCAGATTGAAATATAGGTCCCCAAAAAGTCTACAACACCCGACTTCGAGCAAGAAACATGGAAGATGAAGAGTGTGCTCAACGTGAAGCCTATTTGCACGAAGAGTTGGAGTCTCCGAAAATAAGTGTGGCTCACCTTACTAGCTTACTCAAGCAAACACTAAGAAATACCTCTGATGAAGGTCCTTCTAATCAACCGATCACCTTTGATTCGGCTCCTACTACAGTTCAGCCTGAGGAAAGAATGAGCGAACATGGTCAAGAACCTCAGCAAAATCCAACATTTGTGCAGTCAACGACACCTGCACCATCCCCAACAGTCGTGAAGGCATCTACTAATGAGTCCCACAAGGCTAAGTCATCTGATAGCATTGATCAAGCTAAGATAGAGGCGTTGGAAGCCAGACTCAAAGCCATTGAAGGGATAGACTTATATGACCCGGTCCGGGTAGCAGAGATGTGTTTGGTCCCAAATGTGGTTATCCCAAAGAAATTTCGTGTTCCTTAATTCATCAAATACAGTGGAACACAATGCCCCATGACCCATCTCAGGTCCCACTACAATAAAATGGCTGAGGTAGTACATGATGAAAAACTACTAATGCACTTTTTCCAAGATAGTTTAAGTGGGGCAACTTTGAGTTGGTACATGAGATTGGATAACACAAACATTCGCAATTGGAAAGATCTTGTGGATGCTTTCATCAAGCAATACAAGTACAACATGGACATTGCGCCCGGCAAAACCAGTTTGTCCAATATAGAGAAAAAGGATAAAGAAAGCATAAGGGAATATGCTCAAAGATGGCGAGAATTAGCTGCTCCAGTACATCCCCCACTTCTGGACAAAGAGATGGTCTCTTTATTTGCCAACACACTTAAAGCACCATATTACAAACATATGATGGGTAGTTCAGCCAAACAATTCACTGATGCTGTGATAGTGTGTGAACGCATAGAGCAAGGTGTCAAGAGTGGTAGAATTACTGCACCAACCGAGAAAAGAGGCGTCGAAAGAAAAGAGGTTCACCATGTTGAAGATGGCTACATGGGTAAAACAAATACATCCCAAAATTACCATACTCCATCCCAAATTGCCAACATCAGAAAACCTGAACCCCAAAACTTTCAATCCAAAAGCCAAATTGGAAATTTTCAAAGGGTTCAAGAACACTACCTCCACTACCGTTACCCCTGAATGAGATGTATCAAAAGCTATTGAGCATCGGACAAATAGCTCCAGAACCTCTAACACCTCTGCAACCACCTTATCCTAATTGGTACAAGCCATAACTCAATTGTGAATACCATGCCGGTATTACTAGGCATAGCATCTATACCTGCAACGCCTTCAAGAGAAAGCTTCTGCAATTAATCAAGGCTGGGTGGATAGAATTGGAAGACACCCCCAATGTAAATACGAACCCGTTGCCTAATCATGCTTGAAGCATATTAGGATGGAAAGTTTGGGGAATTGGAAAGCATCAATGGTCCAGCATGATAGCTTGAATTTTGACCGTGGTGTTGTTCTGCATTATCTTTGAGTCCTCTACGCAGAGCTTTTGAGAGGAGGTTAGCCTATGAACAGATTCGCCAAAATAGAGGAATGAAGCCTGCCTTGTTATTGCCTTTTGTTAATGCTTTTTGTCGCACCCCAAAAAAAATCATCCGAGCGCGCGGCATCGACTGGCGATTTTTCTCGTTGTTGTTGCGTTTGCTTTGAATTCGTTCGTGGGAGTCGCCACCTAGTAATTTATTGAGGGCTACTAGAAAACCTGATGTACTGGTCTTATCAGAGATCGCGGATAAGGGACTGGTTGTGGTTAGGGAAGGTATTAGCACCCCTAACACACCCTACCTGAGGTAAGCTGCTTCGTGTTCTGATGTGATTTGAAAATTTAAAATATTAATTAAATTCTAAGGCTTGAATAAATCAGCTATTAAATCCCCGAATTCAACCATATTCTTTTATTAACAATTAATTTTTTTTTTATCTTTTTTTTTTTATAATTCAATAACATAAATAATAAAAAAAAAAAAACACACTAATATTACCTTTTACTATGCTCAAACTCACACATCCCTTTTACAAATTACAAAATGTCAAAAGTTCAAAATAAATTAAAGACTGCTAATTTAAATATATACAGCAACATTCGAAAATTACAAATAGCTTCGGGAACAGTGCTGGAGGATTCTGGGCGTCTTCTGTGAGTGTGGTACAGGGGCGGCGCGTCTCCTCCACGCGCCACCAGTGACTGGGCGCGTGGGTTCACGCACCGCCCGTGAAATCCAGAGAGCATGGGGAGATCCGTAATGGCTTCCTTCTCTCTTCATCCTCCAGTCGGCTATGAGCAGCGCCGTTACCTGCAAATCACCCAAAAACCGCAACAAGCAAATCTGTTTTAATTTGGTTTTCAAATCGGCTCCCTTCTACCTTCCATTCAGATCTGTTTCCACTGCAGATCTCCTCATTTACAGGCGGTCGATGGCTCTGAGTTCAGGGCATCTGTGGTCGGATGACAGAGGCGCAGGAGGGGGGGTGGCTCTGCTGGTTGCTGGATCTTCGGACGACGCCGTTGCGGCTGGATCTCGGTCGTGTCTGTGCAGCGGTCGGTGCCGGTTGGGGCGAGGATGGCAGTGGGCGCCGCTGCGTCAGGCTGCTACTGGAGGTGGGTTTGTGGGCGCCGTATGCCTCAGCTTCTTCCTTGCTGGTTGCAGATCGGCGGCGCTGTTGTCCGTGGCTGTGGGTCGTCTGCTGAGGGAGGAGAAGGAGCCACAACCGAGAGGGAAACTGGAGGTCTGGTCGGTGCAGAGCTAAACCATGGGTGGTGGCTCCGGTGAGGAAAATGGAGAGTGAGGGGCGGCTGTGTTTTGATGGCTGGAAAAGGAACAGAAGATGGGAAACGGTAGGGAAGGCAGAGTGAGTCACAGCTGAGAGAGGGGTGGCTGTTTCGGGGAAGATCAAAAGGCAGATCGGGGTTGTTGCTCCCCTTTTTTGAGGTTCAGGTGGCTGGGGAAGAAAAAAATCAAAAAACAGTGGGGGGGAAGGGGCGTCTGTGTCCACGGCTGGGAAGAAAAAAAAAACGAGGGAGGGGCTGCTGTGATGCCGGTGACAAAGCTGGCAGCCAAGTGAGGGAGAGGAGAAAATTAAAACGGGGGAAGGGGGTTTTCTGTGAGATGAAGAAAAAAATTGGCTTTAGTTTCAGAGGGAGAGCCCCCCAAGAGAGATGCTGTCAGGCCCCTTTGTGAGGGGAAAGAGACGAAAATTAAATAGCAAAGGGGCTGTCTTTGTTTTTGCACAGGGTAGGGGGAACGGCTAGTTTCGGGTGAAGAGAAAAATCTTAGGTTGCCCCCTTCTTTCAAAATTCAAAATTCCCTGCACATAGATAAAAATATTGTTTCGGCCTCAAAATTGGTCCCTTAATTTTCTTTTTCTTTTTGTAAAATCTGATTTTTCTTGTTTTTTTGTTTTTTTTGAAAACGAGCAATATCAACGTCGACTCAAATACGAAAAATAAATTATTTTAAAAATGACGCGTGAAAAGTCGAACGCGTTCGAAAGACCCTTAAAAATTTTAAAAAAATTTTTAAACGACGTTGAAAATGCTAAAATGACGAAAATATATTAAAAACATATTTTTTTGCATTTTCTTTGTTTTTCTCTATTTTTGGATTTTTTGAAAATATATCAAAAACATGGGTCAAAAATTGGGTAGCAACACTTTTGAATAAGACTTTCTCTGTTAATGAGCTTCTCTTGTGAAATACGATCATGTGTTTTCTTGTGTTCACATCACACTCTTCTTTGTTGTTATTACATGTAAATAACATTTTGAGCGCAACTTTGCTCACAACACTACAACATGAAGAATCCTTTGGTGTTCCTTTCTTCCAAACCCATACAATAATCTCATATGTTTTCAAGGATATTTTTTTGGGACCTCCAAAGTGAGTACAAAAACAAAAATCGTGATGATATTTGTCCAAAACAAATGCATTTTGAAAATTCAAGTGATTCCTTAAATAGGTACACATATACCTAGAAAACTTGAAAGAAAAAATAAATCACTTTGCATACGCGCATGAAAGCAACACCTATCGATCCTCAATGCATGAGTTTGAGATGAGGAAATGCCATCTTTGATAATCCTTTCACAAGGCTAAAATATCCTTTGCAGTCCCATTTTGAGCCTAGTAATGTTTTTTTTTAAATAACTAGGATCACATCCCACACTCAGGGGCAAAATAAGAGAGTTTGTTATTTTTACCATCCAGACAAAGCAGTGAAGATGGGTGCTGGAATTGATCATGTAAGAAAAGAAAGGAAGAAGATCTAAAGGATCTAAAAGATTTGAGCTTCTCATAAAAACAACTGATATGATTGTGCTCAACGAAACAAAAACGAAGAAAACAAAGAGAAAAGCCCAAACCCGACACTAGGGGGCAGGACAAATCATTTGAAAACAAAAAAAAACAAATCCAAAAGACAAAAGGTCAGGAAACAAGCACAAGTGATCCCTAGTCTTGAAATCCCTTAAACACCTTTTGAGCCTGCAACATATCCTTTTCTTTGTAACCAATAACTCAAGCCTACATTACGTACCTAATCAAGCCCTTTTTGATCAAAGGCAAGCAATCTGGATCGGTATGCAGTGCTTTCTCGTGCAAGTCAAATCATTATTCATGCAAATAAAATAAATGCTTTGAATCAATTTGGTTCTCAATAACCCTCAAATTGAAATTTAAACCTTTTGTGACCAACCAGATGCCACTTCATCTTTAAACCAAAAGCAAAAGGCTTTCATCACTTTAAGAAACCTGTCCATAGGAATCGCTTGAATTTTTGAGAACAAGTTTATTTTGAACCAATGTCAAAATCAATTTTGTGATTGGAATGACTTGGAAGTTCCAAAAAAAAAATTTGCATGAAAACATTTCATTGTATAAAAAACCCAAACTTACTTTCACATATCCTCACCCCAAACTAAACCCAAGTTGAACACTTGGGGGGGCATGATCAAGCTGGGGGGCAATCAAAAACACATGGCAGGGCTGGCTCCATGATTCCTGTTCTAAGGAAAATGTCGGGCAAAATTGGTAACTCTTGAGATAAAGGGTGAAGGACAAAGATGTATGATGACATCAAACCCTTCCTTAAGGTCAAGATCACAATATGTAACCCGAGTAAGCAAAAGTGGAAAAGCCATCGAAGTTTACTACCAACACTACAACTTTTGAGAGAGAAAAAGACACCATGAAGAAATGGGGGCCTATATTTCTCAGGTAAGTATACATGCATATCAATCATAATGCATTTTCTTACAACATTCACAGATCAGTGTTTCAACATCATCCCTTGGGTAATGCGTTTTCTAACCCTACCTCCTTTTGAGTGCGCCTTTGAGCCCTCGTCCCTTGGGTAGTGCGTTTTCTAACCTTACCTCCTTTTGAGTGCGCCTTTGAGCCCTCATCTCTTGGGTAGTGCGTTTTCTAACCCTACCTCCTTTTGAGTGTGCCTTTGAGCCCTCACCTCCATTTTGAGTGCGCCTTTGAGCCCTCATCTTTTAGGTTGTGCGTTTTATAACCTCTCCTCCTTTTGAGTGCCTTTTTGAACCCTCACCTCCATTTTTTAGTGCGCCTTTGAGCCCTCATCCTTAGGTAGTGCGTTTTCTAACCCTACCTCCTTTTGAGTGCGCTATTGAGCCCTCACCTCCTTTTGAGTGCGCCTTTGAGCCCTCATCCCTTAGGTAGTGCGTTTTCTAACCCTACCTCCATTTTGAGTGCGCCTTTGAGCCCTCATCCTTTAGGTAGTGCGTTTTCTAACCCTACCTCCTTTTGAGTGCGCCTTTGAGCCCTCACCTCCATTTTGGGTGCGCCTTTGAGCCCTCAACTCCTTTGGTAGTGCGTTTTTCTAACCCTACCTCTTTTCGAGTGCGCCTTTGAGCCCTTACCATCCAATTTTTTGGTAGGTCACCCATTACAATTCGACCAATTCTTCATTTTTTTTTACCTGGGTAGGTCACCCATTACAATGAGACCACACTTCACTTTTTTTTCCATCTGGGTAGGTCACCCATTAAAATGAGACCACACTTCATTTTTTTTGCCATCTAGATAGGTCTCCCATTACAATAAGACTGTTTTTTTTTACTAAGCCCTCACCATCCAATTTTTGGCTAGGTCACCCAATACAATTCGACCAATTCTTCATTTTTTTTTACCTGGGTAGGTCACCCATTACAATGAGACCGCACTTCACATTGTTTAAGTTTCGGGTTAAAGGGGATTTACGAAAGGAATCTCAGTTTAGCCCAACCACACACAGGACTTTGGGTCCGGTTGAAGTTTTAGGTCAATCAAATTTTGAGACGACCCATTTCAGAAAACCAATTTTGTTTTATCTTTACAACACTTACTATGCACAAATCTTTGCTCCGTAAGCATTGTAAATAGGGGGGCACCCATTTTAGAAAACCAATTATGTTTTATTGTTTTGAATATAATTATTGATTAATTTGTTGAATTATAATTGTTAATGTTGAATTATAATGATTAATTTGTTGAATTATAATTTGTTGAATTTATTGAATTTATTTTTTGTCATATTTTTTATTGTTTTGAATATAATTATTGATTAATTTGTTGAATTATAATTGTTAATGTTGAATTATAATGATTAATTTGTTGAATTTATTGAATTTATTTTTTGTCATATTTTTTATTGTTTTGAATATAATTATTGATTAATTTGTTGAATTATAATTGTTAATGTTGAATTATAATGATTAATTTGTTGAATTATAATTTGTTGAATTTATTGAGTTTATTTTTTTGTCATATTTTTTATTGTTTTGAATATAATTATTGATTAATTTGTGAATTGTAATTGTTAACGCTGAATTTATCTTAGGATTAATAGTTGAATATGTTGGAATAATTAGTATAGATTGGTTCAATTGGTTGTGGCTATTGTTAATATTTGCAGGTTTGTGGATTTGGGTAGTATCCAGTATAGGGGAGGTGTTGCCGATTTTTTTTTAACTTTTGAATTTTATGATACAATTATTTATATAAAATTGTTTAGATGCGCAAAATGAAAACCAGAGCTAGTCGTTCATGTCCAGTCGAATCAAGTTCGTCTAGCAGCGATGATGATGTTTCCTTAGGTGCCTCTCAAGAAGAGGCACCTACACCACCTGCGCCGTCAACCGATGCTGCCTCTTCCAGCGATGTTTCACATCGCAGAAGCGGCGTGCCTTTGTAGCGGAATCAATTTACCCGCAAGTACGAGGCATAATGGAAGGACGATCTTTCAATGTAAGTTTGTTAAGGTTTTAGTTTTTTTTATATAAAAAAAAACAAATTTAAAACATAATTAATGAAGTAATCACAAATTAATTTCATTTCTTTTCAGGTTCACAAACATTGAGGCCGCCCGAGTAATATCATCGGCGTTTAAAGCGTCGATGGAGATTCCATTGTTTCAATGGAGTCAGATATCCAGGCATCCTGAATGGATGCCTCAAATAAATGCATGGTTTCGTAGATTTGAGGTTCGTGTTAATATATAATTTTCAGCTTATTTCTAATAAATTCTAGTTATAATTGTAAATAAATTATTAACATTTTAAAAAATTATTTTTTTATACACAGCATCGATTCTGCTGGGACGATGAACATGACACTGTTGTGAGAAGGGTGTGGGACTTTTTTTTTACATAATTATTTATGTTTCGAAATGTAATTTTTTCGTGCGTGAATTAGGTTGCGTGATTTTTGGTATATCACCCAGAAAAAACAAAAAAAACATCGAGTGATAAGGGGTTCCAAGGCTGGAACGATGTTGCGGTTTGGAGGGATTTCAAACCAATATACATCCCGGAAGATATATGCCCGCACTATCTTCAGCACGTGACGTCTGAGCGGTTCACTCGACGCTCACAGTTCGGTGCTGGAAACCGGAATCGGCCAATTCATGGCTCGATGACGACACACACCGGCGGCTCCGTTCCGTTTGCTGCACATGCGAAACGGATGGTAAGATCAATTTAAATGAAATATATCGTTCAATTAATTTGTTGTTAATACATTTTTTTTCATTATAGGCTACGTCTCTTGGACGTGAGCCGAGCCCTATGGAGCTGTTTGTGGAGACACACGTGCGGAGTCATGACCGCCGAAAGGGGACGCAACAGTTCGTTGACAACCGTGCTCAACATTTTGTGGTATGTTTGTTCAACCATTTTATTTTGTAAGTTATTATTATGTTTATTGAATTGAATATGATGATTATTTTTTTTTTCAGGAGACCTATAATAATCGGTTGAGGGAGAGATACAGGGACGATCCTTCGACCCATCCGGAATTCGATCCGGATTTGTGGATGGAGGCTGGATCGTCAGGTGGACCCGATAAAAATCGGGTTTACGGGCTCTCCAACACTACCGCCGCCAACTTGCGGTCGACCGGTACTGCTTCAACCGCTGGGAGCTCCCAATCTGTATCGAGCTCCCAATCTAAGGAGTTTGTGGCCTTGCAGCAAAGGTGCGACCACCTATCAGAGGCATACACACAACTCAAAGAAGAGCAAAGATTGGCGAACGAACAACACAGAGCAGAGTCTGAACAACAAAGAGCGGCCTATGAAGAGCTTCGTCAAATGGTCATGAACATGACACAAGGTGGAACATGTGCGCCTAATTATCCTTTTTGGCCGCCTAACCCCCATCCTCCTCCTCCACCTTTATATTAATTTTTAATAAACATTATTTACATTTAAAATTTTGTTTAATGTTTTTTTGAAACACATTCATTTTGTAATGAATATTATTTCACTTTGAGTTTTTGTTGCTTAATATAAATTTTATTTGCATAATTGGTTTGTATTACCATTAATTTATATTATTTTTTCTAAATAATTCAAAAACAATTAAAAAAACAATTACACAGGGATTTACCGACGGAATAACTATGTCGGCATTGGACAGTGTCTGCCACCATCACCCACCATCACCGACATATTCACCGACGGAAATAATCCGTCGGTATAAATTTACCGACGAATTTACAGACGGAAATATTCGGTCGGTATCAAATATCACCGACACTTTTGCCGACGGAGTTAGGCCGTCGGTATTTACATAACACCAACGGAATATTTTCTGTTGGTATATTCCAAGCGGGAAACTTCTTTTTTTGGCGTGCACGGTCCGTCGGTAAAAGTGTTTTTTGTATTTCCGACCGATATAGCGATGGAATGTGGAATCACCGACAAAAGGTATTCCGACGGGAGTATTCCGTCGGTAATATAGTCGGTAAATACTTTACCGACGAACTTTCTATCACACACCGACGGAATATGTCCGTCGGTAAAACTGTGAAATCTTGTAGTGTTATGAATATAAATTGGAAAGGAAAAGTTTAGTTATAAGGAATCAGATTCACAAAGAAATTTGAGTCTCATCGATTTTAGGAAACAAGTTGGAAGGAATCAATTTTACAATAATTGAACTTGGCACTAGAGAGAACCTTCGTGCCACTAAGTACTGAATCGTTATTCAAATGTACTGAAGGCCATTTGTTTGCCATTTGTGCTAATTAAGAACATAATTATATTCTTTTATAGTTTATTGGAAGAAGAAAAAACTGGAGTGAGTTAATATTCTGTAAAATAAGCTTGGAATAGCTTGCTTATTGCCATTAATTAAACTGAGATTTTTCTGATTAGAGAACAGAAGGAACCTTCTTTCATAATTGGCTTTTGCGAAGGTTTAGTGTTTTTGCTACCTCTGCTTTTGGACCTGATATGATTCCTGACCGGTAGAAACAGCATTAGTCCAATAGAAGGGAAGCTTTTGTTTTCTTTAATCACATGATCTGATATTCTCATTTATGCCCAACACAAATTCATAAAAGTGGCTCTAATGATTGGCTGACAACAGTTGTTAATGAGCAGTGTTTGCGTCCCTTATTTTTCAGTTTACCAGCATTTAGAACATTCAATTCTAATCCAAAGTCAATACTAATAAACTCTTTGGTGATGGTTTTGTCATCGATGGTGATCGGAAGACAGAAAAACCAGTAAAGTTTCTTATATATAAAGTTTATTAAGTAATGAAAACATCCAAATCGAACAGTTTTTTTATTTTTTTTTTGTGTTTAAACTTAATAAACTTTTGATGATAATTATTTTTTTCATTTTATGATGATTTTATCGTAAGTAGTGATAAGATGAAGAAAAGCTATTGATTTTTCTCTCTGCAATGGTTAGTTTTATCGTACACAAATGTTGGGTGCTTTTATTTACAAAAAGGAGTACTGTCTAACATTATTCATTTGACAACTGTTGTGAACCAAACCTTTCCTATCTATCTATATAAAGGTTGGCTTGGCCTCCTACATATTAGCCAAAGCAAGAAAACCAACAAAACCTATATATTTCACAGCTACTTGTCTTAGTGTGTTGATTAGTTGTAGTTAACATGGCACGTCAGGCAGATCGTCTTGGTAAGATTGGGCAGGAGGGTTTTGCAGCCATTGATGAGCACTTCGGCCGGGCCAAGAGGCGGCCACCAGTTATGAAGGTTCCCTATGCGCATCCCACATATTACTACGTTCATCAGGCAAACCAAATTCCTGCAACAAAACTTATCGACAGCAACGAGGCAGCTCAACGCTACAATGGGAGGGTTTATATCGATTACCCTAAGGGGAAACCAGTTCCGTTTTAAAGACCTAGTGATTAATCACTTAGCTTTCTTGTACGCATAACCTCCTCCAGTACTTGTGTTACCTTTAGTCCTGTACGATATTCTCCCTCTGCTAAACGTAGACGAGGACAGGTTACTAGAACTCGAGTCAGGAGCTTCTTCTTGCTTCTTCAAATAAACTTTCTGTGATTTATATATCATAATTTTCTATTTGGCTGGTCAAGTATGTATTGTCATAATTATCTTTCTGACTTCCTAATTATCACCTGATTCACCTCTTACTGTTGGGCAGAGGGATGAAGTGCCCAAAAACTGCAATATCGTCACATAATTAAACTGAGATTATTCTGATTAGAGAACAGAAGGAATCCGAGATAAAATAACCTGAATCTTCTTTCATAATTGGCTTCCGAGAAGGTTTAGTGTTTTTGCTACCTCTGCTTTTGGATCTGACATGATTCCTGACCGGTAGAAACAGCATTAGTCTAAAAGGAGGGAAGCTTTTGTTTTCTTTAATCCCATGATCAGATGTTCATAAAAGTGGCTCTCATGATTGGCTGAAAACAGTTGTTGATGAGCAGTGTTTCCCTCCCTTATTTTTCAATTTACTAAGTCGATAATATTAATAAACTCTTGGTGATGGCTTTCTCATCGATGGTGATCGGACGACCAAAAAAACAGTAAAAGTTTCTTATATATAAAATATATTAAGTATTGAAAACATCCAAATCTAACAGTTTTAAATTTTTTTGTGTTTAAATTTGATATGAACAAACTTTTGATGATTTGTTTTTCATTTATAGTGGTTTTATCGTCAGTAGTGATAAGATGAAGAAAAACTATTGATTTTTCGCTATGCAATAGTTAGTATCAAGGTTGTCTAAAATGATTTTTTGACACGACATGAAATACATAATATAAACTCGGATCGTAAACTTGAATCGTAAAATCATACAATCATAAGTGAAATATTTTTACTAATTATATATTGACAATTTCAATCAAGTAGTAAATAATAATATAACACAATTAAAATAAAAGAGAAATAAACAATACAAATATTCAAACATCTTAAAATACATGATTTAAATAACTTAACAATACAATATAATACAATTATGTCCATAGAATTTCATTAACTAAAAATTAACAAACCTAAAACAAACAATTTGTTTGTGTGTCATGTAACTAAAGACAGCCTTATTGCTTTTATTTTCCTTGTTATTTCTAAAATATTCATTAAAATCATTACCATCGAAAAAATTATTATTACTACTATTAATATTAGCATCGATATTGTAAACATTGATGCTATTATTACTATAGAAAACTAATGATGATCCATCTCTCTTTTTATTTTCTACAGAACACCTATTTATATTTAAATTCAACTTGACTTCACCGGTCAATCCAATAACTTATTTATTCATATTATAATTTATATCAAGTCTTATATTAAATTAGGTGGGAGTTAATTATATATTAGCCAAAATGAAAAAAATTTAGAACACCGAATATTGAGATGACATTTAAAGAATTAAATTACATCATCATAATTAATAATTATTTTTTAAAAATAAAACCACACAAATTGAAGGCCAAGTGGCCTTGGTATAAAAGGAAAGTAAAACGTAAGGCCTCACTGTTTTAAGCATTTTTCTTATCAAAATATCCTCCTCTTCATTTCCTCTCTCTCTCTCTCTCTCTCTCTCATTTGGAAGCCTGCCTAGCAAAGCCAAGCTTGGAAAAACCACCCAAAGCTAAGGCTACTTTTTGGGTGTTGCTCTTGAGAGAGAGATTAACAGAGTGTGAAAAACTGGAAATTGTTGTGTTGCTACGGCAAAAGAAAAAGGGGAAAGGGAGTGGGGACTTAGAGGGACTCAGACTCAGTATAGTTTGTAAATTGTAACTTTTGTTAAATTCTTAAACTCGGTTCGAGTTGACCGAGTTTAACTGATTTTGACCAAGTTTACTTATTTTTGAGTTTTTAACTTAATTTTATACATTATATATGAGTTGACTCGTAAAATCATATGATTTTACGAATCAACGCGAGTTTAATAACATTGGTTGTCGATACACGACGTCGGGCGACGGCTCCTCTTTTTGCTATATTTAACAAAAAGATTTTGTTTTTTTGATTGGGGAAAATGAAGATTTTATTGGAGTCGCCATCTAGTAATATGAGGGAGCTAGAAATCCCAAATTAGACATTGGTCTCAGAGATTCGGGTACTGGGTTAGTTATGATTAAGGGAAGGTAGACATCACCCTTAAAACATCCTTTCAAGAGAAAGGTTACCTTTACTTGTGTGTTTTTTATTTTTTTCAAATGATATTATATTTCGAGCTTATTTGCAATTTTGTTTTTTTAAAATGGTTAACGTCGGTCCCTAAAAATAGGAAACACGTTAAAAATGACATCAATCCCTAAAAATAGGAGACTCATCTAAAATATCGACATTTAACCCTAAAAAGGAGATTTACGTCTGAGTTACCAAAAGTAAATAATGGACATAATCCATTTTTGGTATAAATACCCTTGACATCGATCTTTTTCTCTAAAAAGAGACGTGTCGACAAACAACGTTCGTAGGAGACACGTCAAAAAAATATCAATGACATCAGTTCCTAAAAATAAAAAACTCGTCTAAAATATTGACGTTTAACCATAAAAAGGAGAATTACGTCTGAGTTACCAAAAAAAAATTATGGGCATAATCCATATTTGGTATTTAAACTTTTGACATCGGTCCTTTTCTGTAAAAATAGCCGTGTCAACAAACAATATTCGTTTATAAAAACAAAAATTATTATGATATCGTTAGGAAATGGTTATAACCATACTTAATAATTGGGCTTTGGACCCACGAACGATAACATGATAGGATGGTGTTGGACCCGCGTCGTTTTTCCTTTAATATTTATTTTTGTTTTTTTTTTTTTACATGCAAGAAAATTTATATACAAAAAAAATGTTAGAAATCCAAAAAACATTACCTGAGTGCCACTGTATAGGTAAAAGAGTGAAATACCCTCGGATTTCTTGAAAAATTACGAAAATGCCACTAGCGGCGCTTGTGGCTCACGCGCAGTTACTGTTGGCGGCGACGAACTTTTACGGCGAGATTTCTGGCCAGCGAATGGTCGATTCTGGTAGATCTAAGGTAGAGGATTCTGATGATGGTGGTATAGACGGCCTTTGATGGCTGGCGAGGGAGAATCGTCAACTTGAAGCTTCGGTGGCCGGTGAAGATCGCGGCCTTTTTCCCGCCAGATGAGGCTATTAATCGTTCTGTTGTTGAAAACATTGAAAACAGCCGGGGTATTGCTTTATAGGAGGCTATTAATCGTTCTGTTGTTGTTCGAAGGCTTGATACGACTGGAAATAGGAGATTGGATGAGAGAGAGGGAGTCACCGGCGAGAGGAGAGAGAGAGTCTGAGATTCTGCTACGGTGTAAATGCGTGCATGGTGTACCTGTACCGCTGAAGGCTGTGAACCGTTGGATCTCGGATGAAACGAAATATCGGTACACCAGATGACGTGGCGCAACGAGATCAAAGGTAAGATTATTTCAAAGGCTAAGATGGGTTTAGGTTTTAATCTAGTGTGGTAAGCCCTATTGTATCCTATTAAATCAAAAGTTTAGAACTAACACAATTGAATCTAACGATTAGGGTATTTTTGGTATTTTTCAAATTGATTTTTAAAAAAAACAAGAAAAACAAAAAAAAAATGAAATAGTGCTATCTTTCTTTTTCTTTTTTTTTCTGCTCCCTAAACACATTTAATTCCAAAAGAAAATAATACGCTGCATCAACTAACCCTAACCCACTGAAAAACTTAAATCAGTATTAGAAAAAGCTCGTTTCAACCACACAAAAAAACAGCCTGGAAACTCTTTTTTTTTTATCCCGGTCGACATGGTTTGACCCGTATTGACCTGGTGGACTCGGTTTTGATCGAAAATGACAGTTTTAACTCGAAATGTCATGGAAACTCATTTTTTACCCTGGTCGACATGGTTTGACCCGTATGGACCCAGGGGACTCGGTTTTGATAAAAAATGACGGTTTTAACCAAAAACGACGGTTTTGACCCAAAACGTCATGAAAACTCATTTTTTATCCCGGTCGACATGGTTTGACCTGTATTGACCCGGTGAACTCGGTTTTGATAAAAAAATGACGGTTTTGACCCGAAACATCATGAAAACTCATTTTTTATCTCGGTCGACATTGACCCGTATTGACTCGGTGGACTCGGTTTTGATAAAAAATGACGGTTTTGACCCGAAACGTCATGAAAACTCATTTTTTACCCCGGTCGACATGGTTGACCAGTATTGACCTGGTGGACTCGGTTTTGATCAAAAATTACGGTTTTTACCAAAAATGACGGTTTTGACCCGAAACCTCATGAAAACTCATTTTTTACCCTGGTCGACATGGTTTGACCCGTATGGACCCGGTGAAATTGGATTTTATGAAAAATGACGGTTTTGACCCGAAACGTCATGAAAACTCATTTTTTACCCTGGTCGACATGGTTTGACCCGTATTGACCTGATGAAATCGATTTTTATGAAAAGATGCGGTTGACTTGAGAAAAAATATATTTTGAATTGTAAAAAAAAAATTTGGATTTTTATGAATAATAATAGAAATAAAATAACATTCAAGAAAATCTTAGTGAATCAAAAAATTGAGTTACAACATTGGTTAGTATTATAATATTTAAATTTGATGATAAAGATAAGCTAATCATTGATATTTAAATTCTTCTCCCTTGGACATAATCCCCTTGTGTTGGTTTTAGGTAAGTGGTCTTAGACTTTTTAAGGCTAAGGCTCTGTTTGGATTTGTCTAAATTAGTTGAAGAAAATACTCTTTTTTATTATTAAGTCTTGTTTGATAAACATGTCCTAATTTTATTATTTTGGGCATCCTTATTTTTCTGTTTTCTTTGTGTTTTCCCAAATGCTCACCTATTATTATTATTTTGAATTTCAATGATTTATTGTGCAATTAATTTGGGACTTTCTTACCATTTTATATTTAGTATTTAGAATTATGACTTATATGCGAGGTGTTTTTCTAGTATTAAATAAACTAAATTTTTTTCTAAAAAACATTTAAATATTTTGATTTGCATATTGTCAAGTCTCTCAAAAATAGAAAAATTATATTTGCATAAATAATAATAAAAAATACATGGTATTATTTAGCATCTTTAAATACCAAAAATCAAGAAAAATAGTTTTGTTGATATCTTTGCATGTATTTTTGAATTTAATAACTAGTTTATTAAAGCTATGAAAACTTGACCTACATTTCAAAAACACCAAAAAAGATTTTTGTTTCTTTTAATATATAGCATTAAAAGCTTATACATAAGATGTATTCCCGATATTTAATAAAAGACAATTTCTTTTATTTTATGATGTGACACTAGAATGGCTAGACTTGACCCCTAAAGCTATGGTCCACTATACTTGAGGGAATCGACTTTAACCATTAAACAGACTAACGGTTAGAAAACATGACAGTACCTTAATTTGTATCAGACAAGTAAACACTACAGCTTTTCTTAGGTAAGGTGTGTAAGGGGTGATATGTCCTCTCTAAACATAATAAGTCCCCTTACTACCAGAAAATCGCTAAATACCAACGGACATACCGACGGAATTTTTTCTGTCGGTATTTCTCGGCCGAAATCACCGACAGACAATATTCGTCGGTAATTAGGTCGGTAATTACCGACGGACTATGTCCGTCGGTAATTACCGACCGAATTACCGACCGAAAATTCAGAATCAATGAAAAAAGGGCGGGCAGTGGCGCGGAGGTTTTGGCGGGTGATGTTTCCGACGGAATCACCGACGGAATTAAAAACTGGGGCCCGTACGCGTGATGGGACCTATTCACCAACAAAAAATACCGACGGAATCACCGACAGATTTGAAATGCCAGATCCGTACCGGTGACGTGACGGGTGCACCGTTAAAACTACCGACGGAATCACCGAGGGATTTGAATAGCAGGTCCATGCGGTGACGTGTCGATTGCCCGTCATAATTACCGACGGTTTCGCCGACGGATTCACCGACGGAATAAAACCTGTCGGTAAGTCCGTCGGTAAAAGTGAATATATGGCCCCTCTGCCGACACTCTCCTCGCCCATTTCTCCTTCTTCTTCCTAATCCTAACCCTCCCCATCTGCAAAATAACCAGCCCCCCCTCGCCCCAAAACAAAATCTTTCTCATCTCAGCACAACAAGTTGTATTTGTTTTGTGGTCACAGCATCCGTGTTCTGATTTACCGACAGATTTTATCATTTTTTGTAAGTAATTCTATCTTTTAAAATTTTAACATTTAAATGTTAATTTTATTGTTTTTTTAGTATATGTATTAATTTTTTTAGTATATGTATTAATTTTTTTAGTAGATGTACATGTTTTATTGTTATTTCTCAAACAAACTTGTAGTATATGAATGTATAATTTTATACTTGTTATGGTTTGTTTTAGATTTTGTAAGATTGTATTTGTTTGAAAATTGTTAAAACTTAATTTGTAGAATTACCGAATTACATGTTGTGTTTTGAAATAATTAAGAGCTTGCTTAATTAATGGGTCCTTTTTATAGAGGTTCGATAGAAGTCATGGATGATCGTTCATGGATGTATCTAGATTCACCCCAAGGATTGCGGAGGATGGATTATTGTAACGGGGTTCAGGGTTTTATTAATTTCGCATCTATTCCCAGAAATTTTACTGGAGGCGGTATTAGGTGTCCATGCAGGAAGTGTCAAAATAAAAAGTATCTGCATCCAGATGTTGTAATGATGCATCTTCTACACAAAGGGTTTGTGGAGAATTACGAGTGTTGGTATGCACATGGAGAGGTATTTGTTAGTAATAGGAGAATGAGAGAAACGGTGATTGGGTCAACTTCTAGTGCTAGCAACGTGCATGAAGCGGCAAATGACAACACTAATCCTTACAGAAACATGGTTATGGATGCAATGAGAATGAATCAACATAATGTCAATCAATGTCCAATCGTAGAAGAAGAACCTAATGCAGAGGCAGCTAGGTTTTTTGATTTGTTGAAAGATTCTGACGAACCATTATGGGATGGCTGCACAAACCACAGTAAATTATCGGCTGTGGCACAGGTGTTCACCATCAAGTCAGATCACGGGTTGAGTGAGGCCGGGTATGACAAAATTATTGATTGGGCAAGAAGCATTTTACCAGAAGGGAACAGGCTCAAAGAGAACTTCTATGCTGCGAAGTCCATGATGAAACCCCTCGGTTTAGGATACCAGAAAATTGACATGTGCCCTAACTTCTGCATGTTATACTACCTTGAAAATGCTGTGATGACCGAGTGCATGACATGCGGGCATTCTCGTTACAAACCCAGAACTGGCAGGGGGAAGACTCTAGTGGCATATAAAAAACTTAGATATTTCCCGATCACACCTAGACTACAGAGGTTATTTATGTCACCAAGGACTGCTGAGCACATGACATGGCACCAAACACACGATGTCGTTGATGGTGTGATGGCGCATCCTTCTGACGGCGAAGCGTGGAAACGCTTTAACAGTGTTCATCCTGACTTTTCTGCTGAATCAAGGAATGTTCAACTTGGGTTGTGTACAGACGGGTTCAACCCATTTGGGTCATTTGCTGCTCCCTATTCTTGTTGGCCGGTCATTCTCACAGTTTTATAACTTGCCACTGGGAATGTGTATGAGGCCGGAGTTCATGTTTCTATCTACTGTCATACCCGGTCCAAGCAGCCCGGGGCGGAATATAGATGTTTGTCTTCGACCGTTGATAGATGAGCTGGCGCAGTTGTGGTCCTCCGGATCTCTGACTTATGATATATCTAGGAAACAAAATTTCCTTATGAGGGCGGCTTTGATGTGGACTATCAGTGATTTTATAGCTTATGGAATGCTTTCTGGTTGGAGCACGCATGGGAAACTCGCATGTCCATACTGCATGGAAAACAACAAGGCATTCACGCTAGCAAACGGAGGTAAAGCTTCTTTTTTTTACTGTCACCGTCGCTTCTTGCCACTTAATCACAGGTTCAGAAAGAACAGAAAAGATTTCTTTGTTGGTAGAGTTGAAAAAGATGTTGCATCCCCGCGTCTTTCTGGTGAAGAATTGCATCATGTTGTATCAGAGTATGGTGACATTGTGTTTGGCCTTCAATCAGGTAAGCAAAAGTTTCCTGGTTTTGGTTTGACCCATAATTGGGTAAAGCGAAGTATCTTTTGGGAGCTTCCGTATTGGAAGACTAATCTTCTCCGCCATAACCTTGACGTCATGCACATCGAAAAGAACGTGTTTGAGAATATTTTCAACACCGTCATGGATGTGAAGGGGAAGACAAAGGACAACATGAAGGCTAGATTGGATATAGCTTTATACTGTAACCGTAAAAATATGGAGTTGGTTTATGACGAGTCACGGGTTGCAAAACCAAGGGCAAGCTTCGTGTTAGAGAAAAACGCACAACTGCTAGTCTACAAATGGCTTAAGAGTCTGCGTTTCCCGGATGGACATGCATCGAACATATCAAGGCTTGTTAACATAGAGGACTGCAGATTGTATGGAATGAAGAGCCATGACTGCCACGTGTTTATGCAAACACTCATCCCATTAGCTTTTCGTGATTTGTTGCCAAAGGGAATATGGGATGCACTAACGGAGATCAGTCATTTCTTCAGAGATATATGCTCCAGCAAGATGAATGTTGAGCACATTGAGATGCTTCAAACGAATATCATCGAGACACTATGCAAACTTGAGATGATATTCCCTCCTTCATTTTTTGACTCAATGGAGCATCTCCCTATACATCTACCGTTCGAGGCAAAAGCTGGAGGACCGGCCCAGTATAGATGGATGTACCCATTCGAACGGTGAGATATTACAGTTGCAATGGAATTCATATCTTAAAGTATTTTCTATGTTTTTCTTAATTGAAAATACTTGAATTGTACTTCAATGCAGGTACTTGTTTAATCTAAAAAAAAAGGTTAAGAACAAGGCGCATGTTGAGGCTTCGATATCTGAGGCCTATATTGTTGAAGAGATATCAACATTTATCTCGTACTATTTCGAACCTCATCTGAGAACAAGACTCAATCGCGTTCCACGTCATGACGATGGCGGTGAAGTGCCTTCCAGTGGGAACTTGTCAATATTCTCCAATACTGGACGACCCACACCTAAAAATGCCGTAAGAGGAAGATATTTGTCGGAAATAGAATTCAAACAAGCACACAACTATGTTCTATTTAACTGTGATGAGCTGAGACCATTTATTCAGTAAGTCTATATATGTGTAATAGTACTTAAACTTTGTCAGTAATATACTGTTAATTATATATTGTAATATCATACACTCATTATCACTTGCAGGCAACATCAACAATATTTGCTCTCCAATAACTCGCAGCTGACCGAATCCCAGATCTTTCAATTACAAGATGAACAATTTGCCACATGGTTCAGAACACATGTAAGCACTATCACAAACTCATTCTAACGTATGCATGTCATTACGAGATTCTCGTTCATTTACCGTGTATTGATGTACATTTAATTACATATATTTACAAGGTTTATCAAATGGGAAGGAGTGCGCCCAAGTCATTGTCTTCACTAAGCCTCGGCCCTGAAAGAAAAGTTAAGTGCTACAACGGGTATTTTGTCAATGGATATGTTTTCCATACTGAAGAATACGGGCAAGGAAGAAAGACATACAACTGCGGTGTTTGTGTTAAGGGATCCACAAGTAGCCAGTTAGAAGTTGACTACTATGGTAGATTAGAAGAGGTCGTCGAACTGCAATATCATAGCGAGCAGAATAAAGTGTTTTTATTCAAATGCTATTGGTATGACACGACGGACAGAGGAATCAGAGTTGATCCGCACCATGGTCTGGTCGAAATCAACTCAAAAGCTAGACTCCGCAACATAAACGATGTCTTTGTTTTCGCAAAGCAATGTCAACAAGTTTATTACACATACACCCCTTCATTTAGAAAGGATCGTTCAAGAGTTGATTGGTTGTCCGTTTTAAAAACGAAACCACGGGGTCGTGTCGAGGTTGTTCAGGATGAGAACGAAGACACAAGTGTGCGAGATGAAGTCTTTCAAGTTCGTGAGTTGGTTGAACCATATCGAGTTGCTCCTTCGATTGAATTGGAAGAAAATTCAAATTTTCGAGTTCTCGATGATAGTCTTGTTGATATTGACGGAGAGGAGTTGAATGTTGTTCTCAGCTCTAGCGGACAACCAAATGTCGATGAAGAAGATGATATCCATATTGAAGATTGCGATGAAGATGATGACAATTCAATTGATGAGGAAGAAGAAGAAAATTCCGACTAATTATAAAAATGAAGCCCTATGTAAAAACATTTGTCTCATGTAATTTAGATTATTGATGATGTATTTTGTAAAACAAAATATTTATTGTTTAAGCAATGTGGTTATTGTTTTATGTGATAGACAGTTTATCAGTTAAGTTATTGCAGGAAGGTAAACAGGCAATACAAAGACAACCTTTCCTGCATAATGCCACAATCACCGACGTCCATACCGACGGATCGCCATCCGTCGGTATCTCACAGAGAGTTCGTAAATATTTACGCGAAATGCCACCAACACCGACGAAATTACCGACGGCTTCACCGACAACTATACCGACGGAATGAAATCCGTCGGCATCTCACAGTGAGCTCGAAAAACATCCACCACCATCGACGGGATTACCGACGGAACATATTCCGTCGGCATCTCACAGTAAGCTCGAAAAACATCCACCACCATCGACGGGATTACCGACGGAATATAGTCCGTCGGCATCTCACAGTAAGCTCGAAAACATAACACCACCATCGACGGGATTACCGACGGCGTAGGTCCGTCGGTAATTTGTCGGTTACACATATTACCGACAGAATTACCGACGGACCGCGCGTTTTCCAAAGTGCGTTAATTAATGCGCCTCTGAACTTGTCATATTACCGACGGAATCACCGACGGACTGCGAAAATTTTGGAGGGCTTTTAAAAATTCGGGGCGAAATTCGAAAAATACCGACGGAATTTTGATCTGTTACCGACGGAATTTTGACCTTTTACCGACGGATGTTAAGTCCGTCGGTGATGCCGTCGGTAAAATTGACCTATAAGTTCCAGCCCCGCCGCTTTGCCTCATTTTTTCTTCTTCTCCCCGCCGCTTCTTCGCTTCTCCTCCGTTTTTCACCTTAGATTTTTCATTTTTTTCCCCCTCAATCCTTAAACACTTTCACCTTTAATCTCTAGCAAGATTTGGTGTTGTAAATCTTCATTATATCAAAAGGTATGTGTTTTTTTTCTAATTTATTTTATTTTATTTTATTTTTAGTTGTTTTTATTTTTGTTGTGTTGGTGTTTTTTGTTGCAATGTAGATAAAGTTTTGAATTTGACACATTATTAAGGTATGTATATTTCGTTCCTTTTTTTTTAATTTTTTGAATATTTTTTGAATTTGTTGAATATTTGTTAATTTAATTGTTGAATAATTGAATTTAATTGTTGAATTTATTGAATATTTTTTGTTGTTGTGTTGTTAGAATTGTTATTAGTTAATTTAACTTAGAATTAGTTAAAGTTGAATTTTTTGAATTTTTTTTGAATTTTTTTAATTTGTTGAATATTTGTTAATTTAATTGTTGAATAATTGAATTTAATTGTTGAATTTATTGAATATTTTTTGTTGTTGTGTTGTTAGAATTGTTATTAGTTAATTTAACTTAGAATTAGTTAAAGTTGAATTTTTTGAATTTTTTTTGAATTTTTTTAATTTGTTGAATATTTGTTAATTTAATTGTTGAATAATTGAATTTAATTGTTGAATCTATTGAATATTTTTTGTTGTTGTGTTGTTAGAATTGTTATTAGTTAATTTAACTTAGAATTAGTTAAAGTTGAATATTTGAATATTTTTTGAATTTTTTGAATATTTGTTAATTTAATTGTTGAATAATTGAATTTAATTGTTGAATTTATTGAATATTTTTTGTTGTTGTGTTGTTAGAATTGTTATTAGTTAATTTAACTTAGAATTAGTTAAAGTTGAATATTTGAATATTTTTTGAATTTTTTGAATATTTGTTAATTTAATTGTTGAATAATTGAATTTAATTGTTGAATTTATTGAATATTTTTTGTTGTTGTGTTGTTAGAATTGTTATTAGTTAATTTAACTTAGAATTAGTTAAAGTTGAATATTTGAATATTTTTTGAATTTTTTGAATTTGTTGAATATTTGTTAATTTAATTATTGAATAATTGAATTTAATTGTTGAATTTATTGAATATTTTTTGTTGTTGTGTTGTTAGAATTGTTATTAGTTAATTTAACTTAGAATTAGTTAAAGTTGAATATTTGAATATTTTTTGAATTTTTTGAATTTGTTGAATTATAATTGTTAATGTTGAATTGTAATTGTTAATTTGTTGAAGTATAATTTGTTGAATTTATTGAATTTATTTTTTGTTATATTTTTTATTGTTTTGAATATAATTATTGATTAATTTGTGAATTGTAATTGTTAACGTTGAATTTATCTTAGGATTAATAGTTAGTATAGATTGGTTCGATTGGTTGTGGCTATTGTTAATATTTGCAGGTTTGTGGATTTGGGTAGTATCCAGTATAGGGGAGGTGCTGCCGATTTTTTTTTAACTTTTGAATTTTATTTTACAATTATTAATATAAAATTGTTTAGATGCGCAAAATGAAAACCAGAGCTGGTCGTCCAGTCGAATCAAGTTCGTCTAGCAGCGATGATGATGTTTCCTTAGGTGCCTCTCAAGAAGAGGCACCTACACCACCTGCGCTGTTAACCGATGCTGCCTCTTCCAGCGATGTTTCACATCGCAAACGCGGCATGCCTTCGAAGCGGAATGAATTTACCCGCCAGTTCGAGGCACAGTGGAAGGACGATCTTTCAATGTAAGTTTGTTAAGGTTTAGTTTTTTTTATATATAAAAAAAAACAATTTTAAAACGTAATTTATGAAGTAATCACAAATTAATTTCATTTCTTTTCAGGTTCACAAACATTGAGGCCGCCCGAGTAATATCATCGGCGTTTAAAGCGTCGATGGAGATTCCATTGTTTCAATGGAGTCAAATATCCAGACATCCTGAATGGATGCCTCAAATCGATGCATGGTTTCATAGATTTGAGGTTCGTGTTAATATATAATTTTCAGCTTATTTCTAATAAATTCAAGTTATAATTGTAAATAAATTATTAACATTTTAAAAAATTATTTTTTTATATACAGCATCGATTCTGCTGGGACGATGAACATGACAGTGTTGTGAGGAGGGTGTGGGAAAATCACGCGGCAATTAGGTAACATCGAAAACAATACGACTTTTTTTTACATAATTATTTATGTTTTGAAATGTTATTTTTTCGTGCGTGAATTAGGTTGCGTGATTTTTGGTATGACGCCCAGAAAAAAGCAAAAAAAACAGCGAGGGATAAGGGGTTACAAGGCTGGAACGATGTTGCGGTTTGGAGGGATTTCAAACCAATATACATCCCGGAAGATATATGGCCGCACTATCTTCAGCACGTGACGTCTGAGCGGTTCACTCGACGCTCACAGTCCGGTGCAGGCAACCGGAATCGGCAAATTCATGGCTCGGTTACAACGCACACCGGCGGCTCCGTTCCGTTTGCTGCACATGCGAAACGGATGGTAAGATTAATTTAAATGAAATATATCGTTCAATTAATTTGTTGTTAATAAATTTTTTTCATTATATATAGGCTACGTCTCTTGGACGTGAGCCGAGCCCTATGGAGCTGTTTGTGGAGACGCACGTGCGGAGTCATGACCGCCAAAAGGGGACGCAACAGTTCGTTGACAACCGTGCTCAACAGTTTGTGGTGTGTTTGTTCAACCATTTTATTTTGTAAGTTATTATTATGTTTATTGAATTGAATATGATTTTTTTTTTTCAGGAGACCTATAATAATCGGTTGAGGGAGAGATACGGGGATGATCCTTCGACCCATCCGGAATTCGATCCGGATTTGTGGATGGAGGCTGGATCGTCAGGTGGACCCGATAAAAATAGGGTTTACGGGCTCTCCAACACTACCGCTGCCAAGTTGCGGTCGACCGGTACTGCTTCAACCGGTGGGAGCTCCCAATCTGTATCGAGCTCCCAATCTAAGGAGTTTGTGGCCTTGCAGCAAAGGTGCGACCACCTATCAGAGGCGTACACACAACTCAAAGAAGAGCAAAGATTGGCGAACGAACAACACAGATTGGCGGACGAACAACGCAGAGCAGAGTCTGAACAACAAAGAGCGGCCTATGAAGAGCTTCGTCAAATGGTCATGAACATCACACAAGGCGGAACATGTGCGCCTAATCCTTTTTGGCCGCCTAACCCCCACCCTCCTCCTCCTCCTCCTCCTCCACCTTTATATTAATTGTTTTTTTTTAAACACATTCATTTTGTAATGAATATTATTTAACTTTGAGTTTTTGTTGCTTAATATAAATTTTATTTACATAATTGGTTTGTATTACTATTAATTTATATTATTTTTTCTAAATAATTAAAAAAAAAAAATTACATAGGGATTTACCGACGGAATAAATCCGTCGGCATTAAACAGTGTCTGAGGTATGCCATCCCATCACCGACATACTCACCGACGGCAATAATACCGACGAATTTACAGACGGATTTATTCGGTCGGTATGAAATATCACCGACAGTTTTGCCGACGGAGGTAGTCCGTCGGTATTGATATAACACCGACGGAATATATTCCGTCGGTATATTCCCAGCGGGAAACTTTTTTTTTTTGGCGCGCATGGGCCGTCGGTAAACGTGTTTTTTTTTATTACCGACCGATATAGCGACGGAATGTGGAATCACCGACAAAAGGTATTCCGACGGGAGTATTCCGTCGGTAATATAGTCGGTAAATACTTTACCGACGAACGTTCTGTCACACACCGACGGAATATGTCCGTCGGTAAAACTGTGAAATCTTGTAATTATTCAGACTCTAAGACCAATTACGGTTTGTAGTAACCAAAATATTAGGTGGCAATTCTATTATTTATATTACTGATAAGAACAACAATCCCTTATTCTTTCCACCAATCACCACAAAAATCTCGGTCCAGTAGGGTGATATCCGCGACCCCGCAAATCCTTCAAACAAGAGGTTTGGAATCTTCATCTTCTAATGCATATTTAATTTTCGAGTCTCACAAAAATATAATTATCTTTTCTCTCAAAACGATACTTACTTAAGCATCAGAGAATCCCCAAACTCACTAGAAAGGGATGTTTTGCAAGTATTAGGCACTAGTCATCAACTACCTTGGATAGAAACAATAAATTGCATCGCTAGATGAATTAAGAGATTAATTGATTATTCAAGACATAAACCTTGTCCCTGCTACTTGGATTTTTTGAGATATCATCAATATCAATATCCTTTGTAGAGGAAAAAAGTAGAGAACATAAGGAAACCGAGATAAAATACCCTGGATCTTTTTTCATAGTCGGCATCTGAGAAAGTTCAGTGTATTTTCAACATTAAGTTGCTTATTGACCTGACTTGATTCCTGACCAGTTAAAAAGCGTTGGTCTTGCCACTTCAACCGAATGGATGGCATGAATTACAGCAACACTCCTCTCTACTTTGTTGGGTTCACCATCAAGGAATCACCAAAAGCAGGGAAGAATTGATTTTCTTTAATCACATGATCAGATATTCTCATTAATGTCGAATACAAATTCATAAAAGTGGTTGTAGTGTGAGGCTGACAACAATTGTTAATGAGCAGTGTTCGGGTGTCCCCTATTTTTCTTTTCATACTGAAAATTTACTAATTATATGTTGTGAAGGAACTCTTGGTGATGAAAAATTCTTATTTGATGATGGTTTTGTCATCATGGTGATCGGAAGATAAAAAAAACCATTAAATTTTCTCTCTTCAATAAATATAAATACAAAATCTATCAGTACTGATGAACATTCAAATATTTAAATGATGGTTTTCTCATCGATGGTTTTGTTTATATAGAACATTCAAATATTTAAATAAAATAATCATAAGATTGAGGTAAAGAACACAATAAAATCATATCAAATTCTTCATCTTCAACCTTAACATCAACATTTTACAAATCTAAAATTACTTTATTGAATTCATCAAGATGATCTTTAATGGGCATACCTTCTTTCATCCAGAGAGTATACAGCAAATGCTTTAGACAAAAACAAGTTGAATATCACTATGTGCCTATTCCATAAGATCTTTTTTCTCTTCATCATCCATCCTTTCAAGAAAATTGTATATATCGCTTGATGCCTTTGATAAACCTTGTTGAACTAACAAGGTGTGCATCTTAATAAGTCATAGATTGAAGTTGCCCCTATTACTAAATTTCTCTACATCAAACTTAATCATTGATATTACTCTTATTGTCATCACGAAAACTATTAGAGAATAATATAAATCATATCTTAGGACCTCATTTTATAGCTTAAGCTTTTGAGTTGAATTGGTTTTTTAACATGGTATCAGAGTCTTGATGATCAAGTGATCACAAGTTCAAATCTCACCATCCCCATTTATTTGATAAAAATTAAGTACAAGGTAGTGTGGGTATGTGCAAGTTTCAAGCTCAAAGGGCTTTCACTTAAAGGGGTGTGTTAGAGAAAAATATAAATCATATCTTAGGATCTCACCTAATAGGTTAAACTTTTGGGTTGAATTAGTTCTTTGACAGAAACAACTGATAACCATACGAGCTCTGATATCACTTTGTAATGGAAACAACCCTAAAATCTCAAATAAATTGGCAAGTAGAGAAATATAAAAGATAAGCACAATCAATCACACAAGAGAATAGATGAGATTTACGTGGTTTAATAACTAAAGTCTACTTTACAAGAGAGATGATCAGATAAATTCAGTATAAGAAAATATGAGATTACAAGGTGTCACATAAAATTTCTCTTACCCAAATCCCAAAGTAATCTAAAACTCATTTATTTTATACTCTCTCTCTCTCTAGCCACTAAAGTGTAGAGAATGAAAGAACTCACAAATAAGCATTACCTTAATACATGACAACTTTAGAATTTTATATGGACTAAGTACAAGTGCATTTCTTTTCTCAATTGGACTCGCAGTTTAATACAAACCCATCAAAATTGGTAAGAGAATTCATCTAATTTATGCAAGTTCACATTCATTGTCCATTAGCTTTTGGATTGTTATACTTTATCGCCATGAATTATGGATCATCCTTCTTCATATGTTGTGAGTTAGTGACCTTAATCCAACGTATTCATTCGCTTTGAAGTTTAGGTAGCCGGTCCATCATAATTTGAATTGTTTGTTAATTTCAAGCAAGTATCTAGTTTTATTATTTTTAGAGTAAGAAAAATTATGGAAATTTTTGAAAAATTATAAATATAGTAGATCAATTTTCAGAAATTTTAGAGGGACCATGACCCCCAAGCTATAACTACGCGTCCCCCTTGCCTGTAAGAATTCCTTGTCTATAAAAAATGTAAATGGTTTATGGTAAAATTAGCAGTAAATGTTATAGGAAGATGTATGTGGGTGAAATGAACAAAAGCGTAAGGTGATTCCTACTATCTTGGAGGAAATCTGGAAAGGAGAAGGGCTGTGAGGAAATGACGGAACTGGTCATCAAATTTATCTTCTTATTTACAACTAATTATTCCGAAGATTTATTGTTAGAACTGATTAGATCCTCTCGTGTTCTTAAAGAAACATGATCGGCTATTGTTGAAATTTTATTATTGAGTTAAATAAGAGAAATAAAATAATGATAATATACTAAATCATGGTATTTCAATTTTAATTTTATGAAAACAATTGACTGGAATTAGCCTTCAAATCTATAAATTTTAGACATTAGAGTAAAACTAAGAAAACTTCTCAATTTGACTGAAATATATATCCAGTCATGCCATTTATTAATTATCTCTAGTTAAAATTAGCATTAGGCGATAGTTATGTGAGCAAAGGTATCTAGTAAAAATATCTCGTCTCCAATGAGAATGGGATGAGCCCCTCCATTGAAGCTTTTTACATTTCCTTAGTACTGAAAGAAGGGAAGGGGAAAATGGTCTGACTATATTTCTTCTCCAAGCCCTCATTAATTAATTATAAATAGGACGCTTCAAACAAGATGAGGATTCTTTTCCCCTACTTGCCATATTTAATATCTTAGCATAGAAAGATAAACAAGAATATTAATACTTCAACACTACTGGAATACAGCCTCAAATACAAGCTCTGGCAAACGAAGTATGGTTGTAGCCTTAAAGTTATTAAAAGATGGATGTAAGAAATGGAGCAGAGATGTTGTGGGCAACACTTCCAGCAAGATCTCAGCTCTAGAAATTGAAGCAGACGTCCTAGATTCTCAAAGAGAGAGCAGAGACTTATCAGCTGATGAATTATTCCGAAGCACCATAATCTCTGCCAGCCTTAGAACGTTATACAGAATGCAAGAATCTGCATGGCATCAAAAGTCAAGAGTGTAGTGGTGTAAACTTGGAGATAGGAACAACCGCTTCTTCCATTTATCTGCTACAACACGCCAGAAAAAGAATCAGATCTTTTCTCTGGATGTTGAAGGAGCAACTTTAACGAAACCCGGTGATGTGAAGATGGTTGTTTTCAATTTCTTCAGCAAGTTGTACTCTTTTACAAATAGACCTAGAGCCTCCTGTAATAATCTGAATTTCCTAAAGCTTCAGCCCTCATCCTCGACTGCTTTAGAACTGTCATTCTCTACCGATGAGGTCAAAACTGCTGTGTGGGATTGTGAAGGCAACAAAGCACCAGGTCCTGATGATATCAACTTCTTCTTTATCAAGAAAGCTTGGAACATCATTGGCGGGGACATTGTTCAAATGGTGGATGAATTCTACCGGACTAATATTCTTCCTTCAGGCATCAACAGCTCTTTTGTCACCCTTATCCCAAAGGTAAAAGGAGCCAATAAGCTGCAGGATTTTAGGCCTATCAGCTTGGTAGGCAGCCTCTACAAAATTATCTCAAAACTGCTAGCATCTAGAGTAAAACGAGTTCTGCCTGAAGTCATCAGTGACCACCAAAATGCTTTCATCAAAGGAAGGCAAATTCTGGATAGTGTGCTGATTGCCAACGAGGCAATTAACTTCATGAAGAAGAAAAAGGTAAAAGGATATCTATTTAAACTAGACTTCCACAAAGCATTTGATTCAGTGTTATAGGAATATGTGAATGAAGTCATGGCCAGTATGGGTTTTGGAAGTCGATGGCGAGGCTGGATTATACAATGTCTATCAACAACCAAGATGTATGTGCTGGTAAACGGCTCCCCCACGAAGGAATTCAGTTTAGAAAAAGGGCTATGTCAAGGAGACCCTCTTTCTCCTTTTCTCTTCAACATTGCGGTGCAGGGGCTGAGCTGCATGCTACAACGAGGGTGTGATCTGGGGCTGATTGAGGGAGTGAGCATCGGGCAAGCTGGTTTTCTGTTATCTCATCTTTAATTTGCAGACGACACACTCATTTTCAGTTCAGCCTCCTTAGAAAGCATGCAGGATATTAAGCGTATACTATTATGCTTTGAGCTCATGTCGGGCTTGAAAGTTAACTTCTCCAAAAGCAGTATCTTTGGTGTGGGTATAGAAGATCACATGTGTGACTACACTGCACAGACACTAAGATGTAAGCAAGGACACCTCCCTTTCAAATATCTTGGCCTCCCCATTGGTGCAAATTCTTGCAGACTTCTGATGTGGAATCCTATCATTCAAAATATCAGCTCTAGGCTGGCTGCATGGAAAGGGAAGCTCTTATCGATAGGGGGGAGGTTATGCTTAATTAAATCGGTTCTTAGCAACTTGCCCATTTACTTTCTCTCTTTGTTCCCTATGCCTGTGGTGGTATCATCAGCAATTGAAAAGAAGTTCAGATGCTTTTTGTGGTCCGGAAAAGAGGAAGGCAAGTCTATATGCAATGTTGGCTGGCCAACTGTGTCGATGCCAAAGAGTGCTGGTGGACTAGGCATTGGTTCTCTGCGAAACAAAAATAAAGCTCTATTATTCAAATGGCTATGGAGGTATGGCTCTGAGGAGTCGAGCATGTGGAAGGATGTGATTACAAGCATTTACAATCCTAAATACCACAGTCTTATTCCGCAGCATCACATCACAGGTGCTGGAAGCACATGGTCTCGGCTTGTTAATTATTGTGGTAAAGATACTAGATTGCGAAATATTGTGACTAATAACACTATGATGCTAGTTGGCAATGGGAAAAGGATTAAGTTCTGGCTTGATGACTGGACAGACAATGGCAGATTGGCAGAGAAGTTCCCTACACTATTTCAGTTGTCCAACGATAAAGACGCCAGCCTAGAAAAGATGGGATTGTGGGATGGTCATGCATGGTGCTGGGTTTTCTCCTGGATCAGAGATTTGAGAGGCCGGAATACTGGCCTTCTTGCTCAAATGTACGCTATTCTGTCAAGAATGCAATTGGACAAAGATGCAGAGGATAGGCTTGTCTGGAAAGCCAATAACACAGGAAGATACTCGGTTAAATCTCTTTGTGGGCTTTTAACTCCTAGTTCTCCATTGAACACTGTCTTCTCCTTTAGGGGGATTTGGAGAGGTCTCGTCCCTCCTAAAGTAGAGGTTTTTTGTTGGATGGCCATCATCAACAAAATCAACACTCGCAGCATGTTAGTTAAAAGAGGCATACTGGATTCCTCAGCTGCAATCTGTCCGATCTGCCTGGTTGAGGAAGAAATGGTCGACCACCTTTTTATTCATTGCTACAAGCACTGGCTCATTTGGTCCAAAATCATCCATTGGTGGGGCTTAGCTTGGTGTTGTCCAAAGAACTTGGCAAATCTTTTCTCTCAATGGGACTCTTTGGTTCATGGCAAATTTCAGAAAAAAGTATGGGTGATGTTGTTCTTTTCTGCGACTTGGTCTATATGGCTTCTACGTAATGATGTGATATTTAAGCAGAAGATCCCAGACTATGATACTTTGTTCTTCCTTATTGTTACTCGACTTTGCTTATGGATAAAGGCTATAGAATCGGATTTTCCCTACTCCTCCTCAGATTTGCTTCGATCTGCCGAAGGTCTGATTCGGTGGACTAATTCTCAAAAGTTGAGGATTGGTATTATATGGTCTCCCCCTATGACGAATAGATTCAAATGGAATGTTGATGGATCCTCTATCGGAAAACCTGGCCCCTCTGGAATAGGTGGTGTTTTGCGGAATCATCATGGAATACTTTTAGGTATTTTTTCTATGCCGATTGGGATCTTGGACTCCAATGTAGCTGAGCTGAGAGCAGTAGTCAAAGCTATCGAATTATCAGCCTCTAACTGCTTCCTACATCATAAACATATTATTATCGAATCTGATTCGGCCAATGTCATTAGCTAGATGAATAATTCTTATAATAGGCCTTGGATTCATCATAATCTCTTCTCTTCAGCTCAGAGGCTAGCTTCATGTTTTGATTCAATCACCTACACTCATTCTTTCTGGGAAAGCAATCACATGGCAGATCATCTCGCTAAACAAGGAGTGCACAGAATATCTGATTTTGTGGCTTGGCTATGAACCTCATAGTCAATTTATCGGTACTTTGTTAAACCAATGCAGATTATGGTGTTCGGGGCTTTGTTGGCTCCTATGCAGGGAACAGATGGTGGATCAATTTTATTGATCTAGGGCTTATGTTATGTAGGTTCGCTAGCTAATTCAGCAAACTTCTTCTATGTGCAATGATTGCATATCACAATTACGTCTTTCTTAATAATAACAGCTTCTTTCAAAAAAAAAAAAAAGCACATTAATGCTTCTGAAAAATAGCGATTGCAAGCATCGGCTTTTGGTGACCTTTTGATGACATGAAACTGCCACCAAATGGGTCCTATCCGAAAGAGTTTTCTTTTTTCTGCTTCGTTATTGTAAAACATATACCTTCATCTAAAAATTTAAATTTTAATATAAAATTTTAAAATATAATTTATATTATCTTTTAATATACTTCTTCGAATAAATATTTTTTAAATTTAAAACTTATATATACTCACCACAATCTTGTATTTAATTTTATTAAATAAAATTAATAAAAATAATTATATTTAAACTCATAATCGTTTAATTAATAATATTCTTTTGATATAATATTAAAAAATTATTTTAATTCAAAAAATTAAATTTTTAGTTGATATCATATCATTTATTTTTAATTTTTTTTGGATAATCAGTACATATGATTTCTATTATCACATGGAACTGAAAGAAATCCTCAAGTCCTCTTCAGGATACCCCTCCAAGAAAATGGTCTCTCAGTGAAAGCCCTGAGGAATCTGAGGCATATAATATGGTAAATTTTAATCTTTACAAGTGAGCACCTGAGGTGGGATCAGAACCTTTTTTTCTGTTGTTATTAACCTAAGGAAAAGCCACAGCTAACTGTCTGGACTATGGTATTGGGATTGAGAGTTAAGTGTCCAGAAAGCCTTCTATATATAACCATATGTCCATATCCATAAGATCTCAATTGATTGTCCATTACTACAGAATCTAGCACATCCTTAAGCAACTAAGGAAAGCTAGAATAAAGTGCCTTTTGCACCTCACTGATTAATATTTTGCATTATTGAGTAGGCCACATCTTCACTGGTTATTTTCTAATAGTTTTTTTTTTTTTTGCACTTGAACATACAGAAGTTTCTCTTGATATTTCATGTACAGAATTTATTCTAGTTGTGCGTCAAAACTCAAACTAACAACAGTATATTTGTGTAAAAAAAGTAGAAAGAAATTTACAAGCTACATGCTTTCGGCATTTATATAAGAATGCATGTATAACCTATTTGTTACCAAGGCAAACCATAAAGTGTGGATTGTTCTTTGTGTTATTTTTACTTCGTCTCACAAGGACTGGAATGGAAGGCTTTACTCTGATTGAGGATAGCCATGGCTGGCCCCGAAGATCTGGAAGACTCCTCTCAACTCAGGTACATCACTATTGTCCTCATCATCACCATCATCAATACCAACATCAGCAAACATTGATTTATCAGGGACCTCAAATTACCACGGTGAGGATGCCAGTGATCACTAGCAACGAGGTAGTTCAATACTATGGAACCATGGTGGAGGAGCCTATTATTGCTAGAAATGAGGTGCCTCGATATTAAGGTGGTGTGGTGAAAGAGCGTTTTATCACTAGCGATGAGGCAACTTAATATGGGTTTCGTGCAGTTACTGAACATACTTATTATCATGTATGAGTAATCTGAGTCACTTTGTTTTAAATCTCCCAGTTTCTTACTCATAAGTGAAGCTTCTTGATCTGCTAAAGAACCTTGTAAATTCTGTCTTTAGGGCTTCTGTTGTCACGCAGTTCACTTATCTATAATGTAAGATCTTTCTGTGTCTCTCTCTTTTTTTTTTTTTTTTTTTTTTTTTTTTTTTTTTGATTAACGTGGGTGTCCGGGCCAGCTTGCGCGCACCTCGACTAATCCCACGGGTCCTGAAGTTAACGACCATGTAAGCCTCCAGTGGCCATCATATGAGCAACCTAGGGTTTGAACCTGAGACCACAGAGGGAGCAAACCTCTTGGTCCCAAGCTTTCGCCACTAGGCCACCACCTAGATGGTTCTGTGTCTCTCTCTTTGTATGTGCGGGTTGTGTGTTAGCAATATCATCATGGAGTCTTAGTAAATTAAAAGCGGAAGCCCAAGAACACATATCTTTAGCCATAGCAATCAGATTTTAATTGTAAAAAAGCAAAAATACCAAGCTGTAAAAGAAAAATAGATAAAAGTTTAATTAATCCATGTGCTTGATGAAGAGATCACAGACTTTCTTGTTAGACCATAGACCTTTTTTCTTATGTGAAAATAATTTTATATATATATTATTGCATATTATCATCTGAAGACTTCTTTCCCATTAAAAGAGGAGTTATTATATATCTGTATGGACAGTTAAATAACAAGTCTCAAAATATACAACCTATCGTACATAACGTTTTAGGAAAAAATTATTTAATGTGAAAAATTTATTATTTAAATAGTTAATGGCCACAAAATAACGTTTTAATTTTAAGAACAACAGCTAAGGCAAGGAAAATGAACAAACTCATAGGCCAAAGCCTAGGAAACCTAGGAAGTAAAGAACAAAACAAAACAAAACAACATGCGAAAATAAAAAATGAAAACACAAAAGAGAAAAGAAAGCAGCCAAAAGAAAAGCTTTCAATAGCCATCTCCAAGAACAAGAAATATATGAAGGATTATGGGCTTCGATGATATTGCTCTGCATATTGTTTTGCACTTTGCATACAAATTGTTCACCTGGGATGGTGAAGGGCTATTCCTTGTGCTCAAGTTCATCTTTGTTGTGGAGCTAATTTTATAAAATTAACCAATTAAGCTAATATGTAGGAAAATAGAAAATAGATCAAGATAAAAGAACAAAAATAATAATAGACAATTAATTGCTATTAATATTAGTTGTCATCAACAACTTTTTTTTTATTAAGGATTAACACCATTATCATCTTTAATTTAAACAATGAAGTAAATATTTTAAATTAATTTTTAGTTAATCCATTTTCGTGAGAAAGTTAATTAATGAGAGATAGAATGTGATGGGAAAAAAGAAAGAAAGAAAGAAAGAAAGGTAATATGTTGAAATGAAAGTGGAGGAAAGAATAAAAATAAAGTGTAAGATATGGAGAGAAAGAGAATAATTTAAAGTTGGAAAGTGATTGGAATAGAGTGGGAGAGGTAGATGGTTAATAAAATAAAAGGTGAGAAAATGAGAGAGGATGAGTGTAAGAGAGGAGCAGAATGAGAAAATATGTTAGTAAAAGAGATAGGGGTATAAATAGCTAGATTGTAAATGAGGGGAGAAAATTGGTATAAGTTTAAGAAAGTGGGATTCTGAAATTTTTAAAATTTGAGGATATTATGGAATGTGTTGTAGTTTAGAAAAGATTGTATTTTTAGCAAAAACTGTTGCAGCAATCATGGATGCATTGGTTGCAGAGACAAGAAAAATTGTTGCTAGAGTAATAAACGGCAGCAGAGCCTGCTGAGTGCAGGAGGCTGGAATACTATAGCGAGGGATGGCTTTACCAGCAAAAGATGCTGCCTGAGGAAGAGAATATCACGAGGAAGAAGAGACCACTGAGGACGCAACAATCCAGTAGCAAAAATTGCACCAAAAACCTGCAGTAACACAAAGTCAGCCAAGAGAGAAAATACAGGGAAAAATCTGTTTTGCAGAGGGTAAGGAAGTCTTGAATTTGTTCTGGTTGTCTCAAGCTTTGATACCAAGTTGAAACAAGGTTTATGATTAATTTAGGAGGCTTGCGTAATGTGTAATGTGGTAATTATCTCTTTTTATTTATATGAGTAGGGTAGAATACAATAACTATTGTGTAGTAGTACACTGTGTAATATAACTTTATACAAGAAAAATACAATCTTTCCTAAACTGCAACACATTCCATAATAATCTACAGCCTAGTGGTTTATACTCAGATCCCACTTCGGTAAATTACAAGTGCTTTTTAGTGTCTCACATTTACTAGATCAAATATCTGCTATGATGTTAATAAAGTCTGTTAGTTTATACATGCTTTTAGTGAGATTTATTGGGCTATTTTGTGGTACTTGAAAGGTACATTTTCTTTTCACCTACACCTTACTCGAGGCTCCACTTTAGCACTGCATGGTTTTACTAATGTTGACTGGGTAGGGAGTATCGTTGATCGAAAATCTGCTGCTGGTGGCTACATATCCTAAATAAAAAAAATTAAACAAAGGTTCGAATATATTAATTAAGTTACAGCAAATTGACGGTTATATAATAAACGTTAGTTAGCTTTAGATAATCAGAAATAGAAAGGTTTTACTCTCATAGACCGAATATATCTAGCACATGCTCTTGATATTTTGTCATTTCTTCCGGGATTTAGCCCGAATATCCTCCTCTAAACCAGAAAGAATTAAGGTCTTGTAATTGCTTGGGTGCAATGCTGGTGATGAATGTAGCTAGATCATTAAAGAGCTTGTAAACAGAGGAGGAGAATAAGCCAACTATAAGGGAAAATACCACTGCTCCTAAATCTAGGGAAAGACAACACTAAAAATGAATGCCTACCTCACGGCTAACCAAAATTATCTGGTAATTAGACAACCTATAAATAGTTTGTGCCTCTACCTGTCTGTTTTGCTACAAACATGGTATAAAGAAAGAAGAATGGAAAGATAGTTTGCCACAATTACATCGGACGAGCCTCCTAGCGAGGCTTTTTAATTTGTGGAGAAGGAGAAACATACAATGGCTACTACAATGAAATCTTTGGAAAATGCCCTACTTATCTTGTGCTTATTAGCCGCCTCTTGTGAGGCAAATGGTCTGGGAGCCAGCGCTCCGGACTGCTGGTAGAACAGATCCAAATGAAAAGGTCTTCAACGTGTTACAGTACGGAGCAAAACCTGGAGGAAAACAGGATAGTGCGTTGGTAAGGAGTTGATATTTTGGATACTATGTATGTTCATAATATACTATGTAACATTGAAAGTGAAGCATTACAGTAGTTGTAATCATCTGTTAAAAGAAAATCACATTTGATGGGGGGTTTGGAGTATTATAATTGGCAAAAATATCTGAACTTTCCCTTGATTTTCATTTTGATGAAATTGATTACAAAGTGGGTTTGGCCTTTGCAGTCTTTCATCCGAGCATGGAGGGCTGCATGCAATTATAGGGGAACGGCAAGGCTACTCATCCCCATGGGAACCTTCTTGATAGGGGCAACTATCTTCCAGGGGCCATGCCTAGGTCCAGTACCCATTAAGGTTCAAATTGCAGGAACACTGAAAGCTGTAGCAGACCCAGTCATGTACGAAGAAGATTTCTGGATCTTGTTTGAAAACATCAACGGCTTGCTGGTTACTGGTACAGGCACTGTTGATGGCCAAGGCAATGCTGTCTGGAAATACAACGACGGTGGTTCCAGGTTCCCGAGTGTAAGCAACAAAATTATCTTGACATGCATGCACTATGCTCCTAAGAACCTTTCCTTGTTTATAACTTACATATATATATATATAACAGTGTTGGTAGCCTTGGCAAGTACCCTGATGAAAAGGACGTGAGAGGAGTCGTCGTGACAAACTGCACACTAAGGAACGCTGACAATGGAGTTAGAATCAAAACATGGGGAGGGTCACAACCCAGCCAGGCTTCAAACATTCTTTTCCAGGATATTATCATGGACAACGTTAAACGCCCCATTATTATCGATCAAACCTATGGATCAAAAAGCAACTCGGTTCGTTTTCTTTGACTAAATTATTTTAACAAGGCTTCTTTCATCCTTCACGGCAACTTGGAGATCGATGAATAGTTTCATATTGGTTTTTTATTTTTGGCAGCCATCAAAGGTAAAGATCAGCGATGTTCGATACATAAACATCAGAGGAACCTCCGCTTCAGAGGTTGGAGTCGATCTTAAGTGTAGCGAGGCTGTTCCTTGTGAAAAACTATACTTTTCAAACATCAATTTGAAGTACTATGGGCCAAAGAAGCTACCTTTCACTTCTATAAGTCAACTATGTTGGCAACCAATTCCCACCACCTTGTCGATAGGACTTAATTGTAGTTGGAAATTTCGTTCTTAATTTCTTTTATAGAAGGAGATGGTTCTTTTTGGGATTTGAAGAAATTTCTTTCACATATCATGCTACTTTAATTTGTTTGACGTCATTGATTGATGACGCACGCACGCTGCAAATATCACCGTTCCGTCGATGATATATTACAACCTCACATTTTCTGGTGGCTTGTTTGTTGAAAAATCAGTGTAGGAAAAGCTTATGGAGAGTAATTCAAAATAGCAAAGTTAAAGAATAAGAAGAAAATTTGAGAGAAAGGAATATTTCATTAAATGTTTTCTCTTTTATATAATTTTTCTGCATCTTGTTCTGATTATAAGCTTATTTATAAGTTTAAAGTTCTAGTCAAGAAATTATACTAAGTAAAGAAAATTTTATTTTTTAATTCTACATATTGATCGGTTCCTATTTTAAAAAAATCAAGAAATGTAGTTTTTTAATATTCACCTTTAAACTTGATTCTTATAACTCCTAGCATATCTTTTATCTTGGTCAAAATTTCATGCTTGGGTGGCTTAGTGAAAATATATGACTTGATCTTGGATATTTATATTCTTTAACATCAAATTCCTTGTTTGTAATTCAATTTTATACATAATAAAATTTTATGTTAATGTGTTTACTTTTGTTATAAAACACATGATTTTTTACTAAGATAATAACTAATGAGTTATCCAAATAAATTTCTCTAGGCTTTTTTTGTGATGTTCACAATTTTTTTAATAATTTTTTTAGTTATATGAAATGACAAATATATATTATAGCAGCTATATATTCATATTACATAGATCCAAATCAATGTCCTCTCGAAGGACTACGAATTGCATAATCTTCTCAATCATCTATGCAAGTATTGAAAATTATAACATCTTCGTCGGACTTGAACAAACATTAATTAACGATGACTTTACCAATTATCCACGTCCAATTTCCCCAACAGGACTATGAAACAATGAAGAATCGTGTATTCTACAGTTGGGTTCGTACAGGTAGAACATTTATATATATATAATCATTGATAGTTTTATAGAAAAATAGTTGTTAGTTATTTAGTAACTAAATAACTGATAATATATAAAAGTTATTATGGAAAAGATAATACAAAGCAAAACAAAAAATAAAGATCTCTATTTCTTTAATTACAATACAGCTAGAACATGACATGCAAACTGATTTCAAAGTTAGGAAATATTATCATTATCACTATCATAAACAGTGCCACCTTATTACACATGTATTTAGGACTTGTTTAAAATTATGATAATGGTGGCGGTTTAAAATATTTTTCGTTTAAAATATATATCAAAATTAATTTTTTTATTTTTTAAAAATTATTTTTGATATCAACACATCAAAATCATCTGAAAACATAAAAAAATTACATTTTAAGTAAAAACAAATTAAAACTTTTTGAAAACATAGTTTGCATCACATTCTCAAATATACCCTTAACCAACATTGCACTCTTCTTATTACCAATAATGATACACCATCATTACTATCAATATTATCGTCTTTTTCACACATGAATCCTCAATTTTCTTATTAATTAAATTATAAGTTTTTTAAATAAAAAATATATAATTAGGAACTAAATCCTGGATAGAGATAATTTGAACCTTGTAAAAATCAAATTAATGAGAATGTTTCTAAATTTAAAACTTTGTTAAAACAATATTTATTCCAGGTAACTCACACGACCATACAAGAATACGTGCATAAAAAAATATGAATTTAAAACAAAAAATAGTAAATAAATCAAGAAAAATATGAAAGGTGTAAATAAAGAAAAAAAATAAACTTGAATAAATTGAAAGGATAAAATTACATATAAGGGGCCAGCCATAATTTCTAGCTATAAGATAATCTATATTTATATTGGTATAGTATTTGAATCCCAAACATATAATTCTATTCCTACACGGGTAATATACATTACATAAAAAAAAATAACAATAAAGATCATATTGAATACAAGACAAAACTTTTTTTTTATAGATCTCCACGCGAATCAAAGACTAATATGTAACTATGATTAGTTTTATCTCATTGAGAACTTTCACTATGAATAAAATTGTACTTTCTACATAGTCGTGTGAATTTAAACTCCTGTGATAAATTGCTTTTATTTGATCAATCATAACTTCTAGACGTATAGTCATTTGCTTTCTACTTCCTCTTGTCTCTAGTAGATGAATATTATATGAACTTGATCAATTTTGTTAATTACGATTGATTTTAGTTTTTCTTTTCCAATTCATACATAAAACAATTATTATTTTTATCTGCTTTACACACACGTGTGTGTATATGTGTGTGTGAGAAAGAAAGAAAGAAAGAGAAAGATTCATAAAACCTAAATAGATTAAAAATATTAAGTGGGAGTTAAGTATTTGTAATTGTTTTTTTACAAAATAAATTTTGCTTTGAAACTAGATAGATATGAAAATAGTTTTGATGGATACTAAAACAACTTTAAAAAAAAATCAATAATAAATGGTTGATTTAACACTATATTATTGAATATAATTTTTTTATCTAATATAGTTTACCTCTTTTAAGAGATTTATAATTTTTTAAATATGTTAGAAATTGACCTATACAAGGAACAAAAACTATAATCCTAAAAGAAATAAGAAAGTTGAAAGAAAAATTTTAAATTAAACTAAAGATCTAAAAAATATATAAGAAAAATAATGAAATTAACTCAAATATTATAAGCCTAATTTGAGGATCTTCTAGAATATAACCAGCTAGTTACAAAACAATATCCTTCCGAAATGTATCGAATCATTTAATAAAATGTTAGTTTAATCCAATGATTAAATAAAAAATCTTCAGATTCATTTTTTTTTGTTAGATTATTTGTTTTGCAAAATCAATTCTACTTGAATTTAGTTTTGTTACACTGATTCATAAATAAATATGCTAAACTTTTTATATGATTTAATAGTGGTAAATTTATATTTGAATCTTTAAAACTATCATATCATATATATTTGCCTACATCAATTTTGAGTAACATATTTAAAACCACTTAAATTAAATTCAATTTAAAAATTTTAATGAAATCTTATGTTTGAAAATATTTTAAGTATCAAAGATAAAATTTTAAATGAAGTTTAATATCTAAAAATAATATAAAAATAAATCGAAGACTAATTCATTTGATTTGTTACACTAAAAAAACTAATATTAAAACTAGTTTTTATAAAATACTTATCTATACATTATTTTATTTTAGAGATTTTTAAAAGAATAATACGAAGGTAAACCTACGTCAGCTTTGAAGTGTTTACTGTTTTGATCACAATAATTTTTTTGTTATATGAAGGTGGTTTTGGTAATTACATATAGTTTTTGTCACCTAAAAGTTTAAATAAAAATCGGTTGCAATTTTGGCGATGCCAATAAAGCCCCAAAATCGATCGAAACCATCTTCAAAACAGAGTTGTCAAGCAGCAATGGCGTATATCATCGCCAGGCGTAACTTAGCAACGCTCCTAACCCGAGCTCTCTCTTCTTCTTCTTCTTCACGCACTCGCTTCTCTCCTGCTCTTTTCAACAAAATCCAAACCCCACTTATCCCGGACTCAGTCAAAACCCTGACCCGAGCCAAAACAACCGGGTCGGGCTACTCTCCATTAAACGACCCGTCACCAAACTGGACAAATCGGCCGCCAAAAGAAACGATTCTTCTCGATGGCTGTGATTATAATCATTGGCTTATTGTTATGGAGTTTCCAAATGACCCCAAACCCACAGAAGAAGAAATGATTAACGCTTATGTCAAAACCCTTTCTTCTGTTTTGGGAAGGCAATGCTTCTTCTTCTTCTTCTTCTTGTAAAGGAAACCTTTTTTCTTTTGTTTATGGGTGTTTTTTTATAGTGAGGAGGAAGCAAAGAAGAGTATTTATTCCGTTTCTACGATGACGTATACTGGGTTTGGTGCTTTGATATCTGAAGAGCTTTCTTATAAAGTTAAAGGTATTGTTTTTCTTTTATGAATTTGGGTTTTTGATTCATAGGGTTTAAGGTTTTTCTTTTAAATGTAAATGGGTTTTTGATTAATAGGGTTTAAGGGTTTTTTATTTTTTTTTTAGAAAAATAAAAGTTTAGCTATGGGTTTTTGAAGGATTTGGCTTTAATTTGCCTTGTGGTAATTTTGTTTTTCTGGTTGAATAGCGTTGCCTGGAGTGCTTTGGGTTTTGCCAGACTCGTATCTTGATGTTCCTAACAAAGATTATGGAGGTGGGTTTTTTTAATAATGATGGGAAGTTAAGTTTTTCTCCTTTTTTATGGTTTTTATGAATAATGATGTTTTTTTTTTGTTGATCTTGTTGGTGTTGTGTTCTTAGGGGATTTGTACGAGGATGGGAAGGTCATCCATAGGCCCCAATATAGGTACAATGAAAGGCAGCAGCAGACTAGGAACAGGCCTCGACCTCGGTATGATAGGCGCCGTGAAACAATGCAGGTTGAGAGGAGAGAAACAGTGCAAAGACAGAATTGGAGCCAAGATCCGAGACCACCTGTAAAGCAACCTGCATCGGATAATGTCCAGAATTCCACCCAGGGTGGTGGAGGAGAGTTCTCTATGAATCAAGGGCAGTTTAACCAGAGCAGTAGTAAGAATTTAGAATGTTCATAGCTCAAGAATTGCCTGTGAAACTTAGGATTTTACGCAAGGTTGATGTCCCTTTTTTGTATTTGGTGTGGAATGACATGGGTCTTGCACTATCTATAATTGATAAATTTATGCTTTGTCTAGAATCTTTTCTATTTGGAGAAAGGAAATGAGTGTACGTTTCATGGGTGCTTCCTTGTGAACATTTAAAATATCTAGACTGTGAGATGGTTCAGACTCATGTTTTCTTGGTCATATCTGTCTTCTCTTTGAACTTACCTTTTCTTCTGTCTTCTTCCCTATTGCCATGGTTAATCTTTGCATTTAAGTTTGCTGGTGTTGAAGTAAAGTTCTGCAATCTGAGAAGAATGCATGTGTTTGCTGGTGTTGGAGTAGAGTGTTGCAATAAGAGACATGGCGCTGTTCTTATAAACTTGTACTTTCTTTTAACCTATTCAGAGTTGTCATTGGTAATTTGAGTGGTGCTTGATTACTGTGTTGAGAGACTGAAAAGACACAGACGGTGACAGAAATTCAATCCAAAACTATTTGAGACATTTATTTTATCTCGGTTTTTGTCCGTCCAACTAAACATGTTTTTGTTGCTCATGTATCTTTAGTCTTGGACAGGACACTAATCAAACACAGCATTGGTGTCATAGAATTAGGATGTTAATCATGTTATTCATTGGTGAATGTTCATCCAAAATGCAATTGAATATACTCTTCAAATTTTGAATGTCGCTCACCTAGATTCCATGGTGTAATCTCTGATTTTTCTGGGCCGGATCTGAAACAGGAGTTCACTGAATTGCTTAACACGACTATATGTGATCTTACGAGTGATATGATTGGTTTGGATCTTTGTAGTGTTAATTTGTAACATTTTCAGGGTATTTGTACGAGTATTTACGGTGTTCAAGTACCGGCCTCCTTATGGCGTCTCGGCATTGTGTTAAAAAAAACAGGTCTGTGGTGCTCAAGTAGCGTGAATGTGCTGAAAGTTGAAAGAATAGACTTCAATGAGTATAATTCCATTACTGGTGTCAAGGATGCAAAGCCATCCCTGAACAGTGTTAGTATTGATTTTTGGGCGAATCTAGGGGGTTATTTTTTGCTATATTATTCAAATTCATTGGTGGTGAGGGGCATGTTTGTTTAATATATATATATAGAATTCAAACCTCGTGGAAAAATTTACCTTATGAAACAAAATTTTTGTATAATGGTAAAATTTTTACGAAAATATTCAAGATTAAATAGACACAATAAACAATTCTCATTGAGGCAATTGTGAAACAAATTCTTGACACGTTATACAAAATCACCTGTCAGGCCTCTTAACTTTGGAAGGTCAGATGGTTAAGATAATGATTTTTGCGCATGTCTCAATTAAAACTTTTTTTTTTTTTTTTAAACACATAAACCAAAAAATGATATATTAATTATGGTTTGTGTATTTATATATTAATTGAGACTACATTCCTCAGCACATTGACATAAAATGATATATTAGAATTCTAGTTCTAGGTCTAAAATTAGATAGGTTCTCCACGCTTCGCCGCATGTAGACATAAGTAATATCAGGAATCATGACAAATAGGGATAAATTGCATAAATGCAGATGACGCATATAAAGGTGGTAACTGTCTACTGCAAGGATTTTTTTCTCTCTCAAATTGAAATTCATAACCATCTGCATCTCATCATTCAGTTGGAACAAAAGTGCGAATAAGAACCCTTACAATTTGTCCACCACTTTTCCAAGAAAAAATATCACAAAAATAATAAATCAACTAGTCAGGTTCAAATTTATTTTTTAAAAATCATTAATTTAAGTTTTACAAACTTCAGGATCATTTGAGAGTTACATGGTCATTAACTTCAGGCTTGTGAGATTAGTCAAGGTACACACAAGTTGACCCGGACACCCACATGTATATATATATTAACCTTGATAATCAAAAAAGGAGTCTGCTCGTGAACAAAGAAATTATTTGTCCACTAATTTGTATGCATGCATGCCTTGTTCTGATGGTGAAATACCAGATACAAATTTATCAAATAAGCATGTTCGTCTCCTCTAAAATATGTTGATCTTGGAGTATATGACTGCTCATAAGGTGGTAATACCAACTTGTGAAAAAAATGTCATGACATATGAAAAAATCAATGTTTTCAATCTACAAGTGGATCCAAAACTTGAAAATTCATACCTTTAATGTCACTAAAACCTTGTAATCTTCTATTCAAAACTTGAGCCTGTGAAGAAGATATTATGATCTGGGTTGTGAGATTAGTCAAGGTACACACAAGTTGACCCGGACACCCACACACATATATATATATATATATATATATATATATATATATATATATATATATATATATATATATATATATTAACCTTGATAATCAAAAAAGGAGTCTGCTCGTGAACAAAGAAATTATTTGTCCACTAATTTGTATGCATGCATGCCTTGTTCTGATGGTGAAATACCAGATACAAATTGATCAAATAAGCATGTTCGTCTCCTCTAAAATATGTTGATCTTGGAGTATATGACTGCTCATTAGGTGGTAATACCAACTTGTGAAAAAAATGTCATGACATATGAAAAAATCAATGTTTTCAATCTACAAGTGGATCCAAAACTTGAAAATTCATACCTTTAATGTCACTAAAACCTTGTAATCTTCTATTCAAAACTTGAGCCTGTGAAGAAGATATTATGATCTGGGTCAGACATCATCAAGGACCAAAAACATAGGATCTGGTCCTATCTGTTCGAACAATCGTTCCAAATAACTAGCTGCATCTTCTTCAGTCTGTATGCGTGCTTGCAATTCAACATGACAAAATCATCCATTGTCCTTTCTAGAAGAATGAGAGAACGCTCATGAAGCTCAATACAGATACATGGCAAATCAGAAAAACAAAGGAGAAGACAACAACAATTATCCTTTGATGTTAACAGTAGTAGAAAGCCATAGAGGACAGTGATCAAAGAAGATAGAAAATGATTAGGTCAAAACTATACTAACCAGTTGAGAATCAATAACATCGTGATTAAGACAACGATAGGAAACCACTAAGATTAACGAAGCAACAACCAAATATAGAGGTAAAAGCACTGGAAGGTAAACACATAGGAAACCACGATGCAAGCCATGATAAACAGTGGGAGAAGCAACAATTGATAAAAAAAATTAAAAAATAAATGAAGCAAGTTTTTAGTTATTTCTAACCAGCATACTTGACGGAAGAATTGATGTATTCGGGTTTGTGATGATTTGTAATTCTAAGTAGTTAGGTGTGGGTCTTTCATAAATAGATAAAAATCTATCATAGACATATTACATGGATGATCTAGCATATGCATTAATGGACTAACGGGACAAATCAAAGTCCAAAAGAAGGTTTAGTTATGCCAGACTATAATAACAGTTTAAAAGGGCCATAACTTTTTATCTGACCGTTGGATCATGCTCAGATTTTTATAGGAGTTTTTGGAGGCTGTTTTTCCTATAACAGCCACTACATTGCTACACAGACCGTTAAGTTTTTAGTTATAAAAAATCTCTTCGAGTCCCTTGGTTTCGACAGTTTTTTATTTTATTTTCCTTTTTATTTTTAGATTTCTAGCTTTATTTTGGATTTTGTGCTTCTTTTCTTTATGATTTTGGGTTTTTTTTGTTTTTCTAGTTGAGATATGGTTTCTAACCTATTTAAAGCTTTGTAAACTTTCTAAAGAGGTAGATTTCATTATCATTATTTTAGAGAAAATAAACTTGTAAATTTAGAGCTCATATCTGCAACTCCTTTTTCCCATTAAAATATTTTGTGTTTTGTGTTTAACTCTTGTCTTTAATTTCTACCTATATCAGTTGGTATCAGAGTCCAACGATTCCAAATTTATTGTGTGATGTGTGTTGTAATCCTGTGGAAGAGAATTTGTTTGCTACTATGTGCGCTAACAAACCATGATGGGAAAAGATCATGGAGCAGGGTGTGGCCAAGAAGGGGATGAGGAGCCCTCATTCGAGAGAGGAACGTTTAGGAGCTTGTCATCGAAGACATGTGAAGGTAGATTATAGAATTAACCCGTAGGCTAAAGGAAAGGGACCTATAAGATTAGGAGTAGCATGACTAGAACTAGAAGAATGACCAAGGGTCCCGACCAATACTGAAAATTAGAGGTGAATTTAAAGGAGACAATACCTTGAGCGAGAAGAGAACAAATCTAAGGATTCTGACTTTTTTGTCAAAATTCCTGAGTTTTCAAGAACTTACAGACAAAAGAATTCATATATTGATTGAACGAGATTGAGAGGATTTACTTAGTATAAGCAAGTGCCTAAACAAACACGAGTTAAGTTGATTGCAATCAAATTAAAGGACAATGCATCTGCTTAGTGGGAGCAGTTAAAAAAGACACGAGAGAGACAATGAAAAGCTAGAATCATTTTCACATTCAAGTGTTCCACATATTACACAATCATACCATGAAATCGTTATAAGTATTTAAGTCAGTTATGTTATGAAGGTTTGTCGCAGAATATAGCAGCAAAAGATGGATCGCTGGTGGCACAGAATTTGATAGCTAAAACTAATTCGCTGCTGAGACGGGATTCAACAGAAATCACCAACGTACAAAGGCTACTACTGACTTAGAAATCATTGATGAAAACTAAGTCGTTGTCAGCTCATGAATCGTCACACGACACAGTTTCACAGCTGACGCTGAAATCATTAATACATATGGTTTACGACTGACATAAAAATCGTTGACAAAAACTGAGTCGCTGCCGACTTAGAAATTGTCAATGCAACACGGTTTCACAGTTGATCCTGAAATAATTAGTGCATAAAGTTTACGGCTGACACATAAATCGTTAATGAAAACTGAGTTGTTGCCGACATAGAAATCGTCAGTGCAACACAATTTCATAGCTAATACTGAAATCATTAGTGCATATAGTTTACAGCTGACGCAGAAATAGTTGACGAAAACTAAGTTGATGCCGACTCAGAAATTATGAACGCAACACAGTTTCACAGTTGATGCTGAAGTCATCAGAGCATATGGTTTATGGCTGACGCAGAAATCATTGACAAAAACTAAGTCGCTGCTGACTCAGAAATTGTCAATGCAACACAGTTTCACAACTAACACTAAAATTGTCAGTGCATATGGTTTACAGCTAATGCAGAAATCATTGATGAAAATTGAGTCGTTGCCGACTTAGAAATCATCAGCATAACACAGTTTTACAATTGACGCTGAAGTCATTAGTGCATATGGTTTACAGCTAACACATGTATTGTTGATAAAAACTGAGTCGATGTCGACTCAGAAATTGTTAATGTAACACAGTTTCACAACTAATTGTAAAATTGTCGGTGCATGTGGTTTATGGTTAACATAGAAATTAGCAACACACATAACCATACCTTTGATGTTTTCAGTTTCATCATGCTAAATTCATTCACTACTAATCAATGCACATCACATAAGGATATCATTTTCGTCCTATGTCTTGTCCCTCTAAGGATCATGCATGGTCCCTTCATTGTTTTCCACTCTTCCCCTTGGTCGGACATTGTTGTCCATTGGCCCCTCTAATTTACACATGAAATTTGTCATTTTTAACACAAACATAATCACAACAAGAAGCTACAATACACCTTCATTTATTTGGTTCATAACCGTGCAATTGTATCGATTACACAATAGAATTTGGGCATCAATATAATATGATTTATGTTTTCAACTCTATCATGTTTTTTTAAGGTTAAAAAACCACACAATCCTGCACATAACATCATTCTAACATATTATCACACAATTATATAAACCACAAGCAGAATTCATGCCATTAGCACCAATACACTTTCTGTTTTGATTCTAACATGGTCTAAGGTTCTAACAAGGTCACAATCCATGCATTACATCACATTACATTTGCATTCAGTCTAGCCCTCACAATGGTCAGCCCTCCTCTTCAATTTGTGTGTTTAAAATTATCCATTTTCTTTATTAAATGTTTTGGAATTAGCCCTCCTATTCATCCCTATTTTTCATGCATTCTTTAGTCTAGTTTTCCTTAGCAACTAGTGTAAGGATCCTAGGTCATGTACTTCGAGTTTTTTTCTTCTTTTTGGTCCCAAAGTCTCAAGAACAGGTGGGGAAAGAGGTCTAGTTCATACCTTACGATTTTTAATAGCTTTAGAAAGGGATTCAACAATTTTTTCTTCCTCTTAAATCTTGATTTTTTCTTTTTCTTCCTCTCTAGTTTCGATTTTCTTCCTTCCTTCCTTCCCCAGCTACACCAACCAACCTCTACACTCCTCTTCCTATTAAGGTTTCAGTCATTTACAATTTTCTTTAACTCTTCATTCCTTTCTAATATTCAAGAGGGGTGCATATAGCTGGGTTTAAGGGTTTTTCTTTTTAGAAAAGAGAGAGAAAGTCTGCTGCATGTAGTTGGCTAGTTTTTTGAAAGAGAAAAGATCACCATCTCTTTTCTCTTGCATTTATATCCCCTTTAAAATAAGAGGAGGTATATTGGGTACTGGTTGTTTTAGGTTCCTATTCCCTTATTGAGTTATCTTAAGGTTGGTTATATCCTTTACAATCCTCATCTAGGATGGGTCGGTCCCTTTCTCATTTTTCACTTTTTCCTTAGAACAAACGGTCTAACACAATTGTTTTTCTTAACATGGTTCAGCTGATGACTAAATTTTTTATTGGGTTTTACATATTTTACTAACCTTTTCCTTCTTCATAGGACATGTATAAATCAAGTGACCAATGCTTTTACAATAATTACATATTTGGTTTAGGTCATATGATTGTTTGGTTTTAACAAAGTAATTTTTTTAAAAAAATTTCTTCTTAGGTTGATAGCTTAAACCTTTTTTGTTGAAAACATATGTTTTAACTTGTAAGTATGGTTTCTAAGATCTTAGAATCTTGAGTGAATTTAGCTAGTGTAGTGTTCAACTTATCAACCTTTTCCTTTAAAGCCTTGTTTTTCTCTTTAAGTTGGCTCATCTAATCGTAATCATCAATTACAATACATGTTTTCTTTTTTGAAGCATCTTTCTTAACAAGTAAATATACACGGTTCTTTTTCAATATGCTATACTCGGAAACTAAATTCAGTTTTGAATACTAAATTTTTCTTTGGTTTCTCTATAGTTCTTGCTTTTCCATGGTGATTTCATGAGTCATAAGTGATCTGATGAGTTCTTCCAATTTAAATTTAACGAGGTCATTAGCTTATCATATTGTCGTCACCTTTGTTTTCCAAGTCTTTGGTAAGGACCTAAGAATTTTGATCACGGTCTCGACATTAATATAAGTCCTACCAAGAGCATCCACATTATTAGTGATAGTTTTCATTCTAGTAAACATATTAATATTGATTCATTTGGAAGCATTTTAAATCTCTTCGATGTCTTACATGCTATATACAATTAAATATGTTTAAATTCCCTAATTTTAATACCTAAAAAAAAAAAAGGCCTCGCTTTTATGGTTGATATAGAGATACTGACATAATGAAGATAAATTCATTTATACTAAAAACTAGTATATTTGCACTCACTACGATGCGGGTTAGATTATTCTTTTTCTAAACTTAAAAGAAAGTATTAATAATGTTGTAACCCATTTTTGGGTCCCCACAAAAATAATAAATCAATTTTTTTTTTTTTTTTTAAAAAAAATAAAAAAAAAATTCGGCTGGTTACTGTTCATCTTCTTCCCCGAAAAAACTACCCGAGTGGCTGCTTTCCAAAACACCAAAACAGCTCCGTTGAGTGGCTCAAAGTGGCCACCTCGGGCAGTTCACAGCCTTGAGCTGCCAAATTTGGCAGCTCGAGGTGCACACTTTGAGCCAACGGTTGAGATGCTTCCCAACTGAATCAAGGGCTGAAATTTTTCCCCAACGTAGAAAAGATTGCCCTTTTCCTCAGCCTATAAATAGAGTCGGATTTTATGATCTGAGGGTTGAAAAATTCAGGTCCAAAGTCAGCCAAAAACCAGCATTTTCGCCAAATTTCTGCAGATTTTTCTTCTTCTTCTTTCTTCCTCTGCAAGAGGAAACCGACGTCGTCTTCCTCCAACTCCACCGCTGCAACCACCGGCTGACCCACATCATCACAGCAGCCACAACCTCTTCGGCCAAGTGAGCCCCTCTTCCTTTCTTCCTCCTTCCTTTTCCTTTCCCCCTCCTCTTCTTCTTCTTCCTCCTTATCTACTGTTCACTACATGAACAGTAGGCGTGAAATATAATTCATGTCCTACTGTTCACGCAGGACGTGAACTATATATATATATGTGTGTGTGTGTGTGTGTGTGTGTGGGTGTGTGTGTATTATAATTTTATAGAATAAAAAATAATAATAAAAAAAATCTTTGCATATTATATGTATAAAAATAAGAAAAAATATTTTGAAAAATCTTTGGAAAATATTGTTTATTTTCTGCATATTTTTGTCAAAGTGGTTTAATGTTGGTTTGTATTTTTATACCGTAAAGATACAAAACCAGTGTTAAAAATACCCGGTTTTCGTCAAAATATCAAAGATTTTCAGAATAAAAAATGTTTTTGCTTTCAAAAAAATTCTAAAAAGTCCCTAAAAATGTTGTTGATTTTTCTGCATATTTTTATCAAAGTGGATTAATATTGGGTTGTATTTTTATACCGTAAGGATACAAGCTCAGTATTAAAATACCCGATTTTCGTCAAAACAATAATAATAATAATATTTTCAAAAAATTGTTTTTGTTTTAAAATACGGCCTAGTCTCTCCAATATATATATATAAATATTATAACATCATATTTTCACACTACAAAGGAAATTTCCAAAACAATATATGTATTAACATGCATTTTGGCTTTAATAACCAGTTTATTCAAGCCATGAGAACTAGGCCAATATTTCAAAAATTCTTAAAATTTTTTTTTTCTTTTAGTATTTGAGATTACGAATTTATACGTAAAACGTATTCCTAAATATTATTAATAAAGTTTTGGTATAGACGTTAGAACGGTTAGGATTTTACCTGATAAGATAAAAGACCTTCTTACCGAGGAGGATTTTTCTTGAACCACAGACAGACCAACAATTAGAAGTACACTAACACCTTAGTTTTTATCAGAAAATAAAACAATGCAGCTTACCTTAGGTAGGCGTATTTGGGGTGCTAATACCTTCCCTTTACGCAACCAGTCCCCGTACCCAATCTCTGAGACCAGTTAGGGTTCCTAGTGACCAAAATACTAGGTGGCGACTCCCATTCCATTTTCTACCAATAAAAGACAGCATTTTCTTGTATCCCCATAGATATAGATAGATTTACATTGTAGATTAAGAAAATGGAAACAAACACTATGTAGTTTTTCGCCGCGACGCCGCACACGTGCGACAAATAATATGATAAGAAAAATAGACAATTGTAAAATCGAGCGTTAAACCAATAATGAAACTTTTTTTCAAGACTATGATAACCTCATAGAAAGTAAAATGAAACAAATTATGAAACTCGATTCTCAATCAATCCAATATCAAATAATGAAATTGAAAAAAAATAAATTTATAAATAAAATAAGAAGTTAAACTCACCATACCCGTCAACAGGCCTATATACTTTCTAAAATTTAATAACATGTTTTTTTTTCCAAAACTATTTTTTAACTATATGATAAAAATAAAAATAGACAATCACATAATTAAGTTCAATTAGAAAAAAAAAACCCCGGCTAAACTCGTAAACCAGAGCAATAAGGGTTACTCACCAAACTCGCAAATCGGGTCTTAACTACAAAAAAATTACCTAGATTTTTTTTAATTATTTTTTATTTAACTAAACTTTTAGAAAACACATCATTTTGTGATGCTAAGATGTTTTTTTCATACTACAATAACCATGTCGCACCCCAAAAAAATCAGCGCGCGGCGTCGGCTGGCGATTTTTTTTATCGTTGTTGCGTTTTCTTGAATTTGGTTCATTGGAGTCGCCACCTAGTAATTCATTGAGGGCTACTAGGAAACCTGATGTACTGGTCTTGTCAGAGATCGCGGGTAAGGGACTGGTTGTGGTTAGGGAAAGTATTAGCACCCCTAACGCACCCTACCTGAGGTAAGCTGCTTCGTGGCTTTGACGTGTTAAAGAAGTTTTAAAATTTTGTCTTTTCATCGGAAATTGGAAATATCACTTACGTATAAGTTAATAATTCTTAACCGCGATCCGATCAAAATATCAAATTCTTCTTTAATATATTTGCAATTTTATCATTAAAAAAATATATATAAATAAATAAAACAAAATACAAACACACACATACACCTCCACTATTTTATTTTTGTTTCCTTTCTTTTCTTTTTCTTTTCTTTTACATCCACAATACAAATACAAATACAAATACAAATTCAAAATAAATAAATAAAAATACACCAACACACACATCCCCTTTTTTTATTATTATTTTCTTTTCTTTTCTTCTTTTTTTTTTTTTTACATTCACATATTACAAATTTAAAATAAATAAACAAAAATTACATTAAAACTTTAAAATTTACAAAATGGTCCCTCAAAACTCCCGAAATTGCAGGGAAGGACTTCTGCACCCGCATGAACAGTTCCGGCGCGTGGGTTCACGCGCCGCCCAGAAATTCAGGCGGCGTGGGGGGGCTGCAATGGCTTCCTCCCCTCTTCAATCTCTTGTTGTCCGTCACCTGCAAATCCAAAACAACACAGCAAGGGCAGTCGATTTTAAGCTTTTTTTTTAGTTTTTCAAATCTGTTTTTTGTTCTTTCTTTTCAGATCTGCAGTTCATCACTTCTCCTTCTTCAGATCTGCTTCTCCTTCTCTTCGTCTCGGTTTCGGGGAGCTGTGGGTGGTGGTCAGATCGGTGGGTGTCCTGCTGGAGGCGGGGAGCTGGATCTGCTGGCGTTCGGCGAGCCGGCCGCTGCTACTAGAGGCCGAGTGAAGGGGGGGACTTGCGTTGCGAGAGGGTGGCTGGCTTCGGTGAAGGCCTGTCGAGGCTGGCTTCGGGTTCGTCGGGTGGAGAAGCTGGGAGACTGCGGCGGAGGGGAGAAGGAGCGGCGGCTCTGTGCAGGCCGAGAGGGAAGATGACGGGGAGATAGGGAAATGGCCGGCTGAGAGAAGAAGAGCTTGTGTCTGTTTTGGGAGAGGATGAAAGTCAGATCGGGTTGCTGCTGTTTTGGTGGAGGTTCAGATGGCTGGGAAAAAAAAATAAAAACAGTGGGGGGGGCGCCGGGTTGAAGATGGAGGTGACGGCTGGTATAACAAAAATCAAATGTAAATTCGGGGGCCCCTTTTTGTTTGGATCCGAGGGGGGCTGAAGAAGAAGAAAAGGGGGTTCCAATGTTTAAAAAAAAAAAAAAATTCAAAACCGGGGAAAAGGGGGGGCGGCTCTGTTGGCAAATAAGATGGGAAACGGCGGGGTCAAAAATGCACGGGGTAGGGGCGGCTGCTTTTGGTAGGCTGTTTGGAGAAAACAAAAGATAGGTTTAGGGTTTTTTCTTTTGTATTTTTGTTCAAGTTTCAAAATTGCCCCCCCCCCTCTTTAAAAATCAGTTTAGCATGGTATTTATAGGCAAAAATATTGCTAGGTTTTTCGACTTGGTCCCTCAACTTCTTTCTTTTTGTAAATTTTGATTTTTCTTATTTTTTTGTATTTTTTGAAAACGAGCAATATCAATGTCGACTCAAAATGCGGAAAATCAATGATTTTAAAAATGACGCGTGAAAAGTCGAACACGTTTGAAAATATTTTAACAATTTAAATTCTTTTTTAGACGCCGTTGAAAATGCTAAAATGACGAAAATATATTAAAAAATTTTTTTTTTGGATTTTCTTTTGTTTTACCTTTAGTACTTGTGTTACCTTTAGTCCTGTACGATATTCTCCCTCTGCTAAACGTAGACGAGGAGAGCTTCTTCTTGCTTCTTCAAATAAACTTTCTGTGATTTATATATCATAATTTTCTATTTGGCTGGTCAAGTATGCATTGTCAAGTATGTACTGTCATAATTATCTTTCTGACTTCCTAATTATCACCTGATTCACCTTGATTGTTGCACTGTATGCAAGAGTGTACGTATGAATATATATAAACAGCAGATCTGCTCTGTTATTGCCATATGCTTAAATAGATCGCAGGATCCACAAACTACAAGTGATGGCAAGCTTCTTAATAAGCTGATCATCTGTTAATTCTATAACCAAAATTTCCTCCACAGCTCTTTAACTAAGCTGATAGTCGATGAAGAGTCAAGAAAAAGCATGATTCTAGTAAAAATATCTCATCTCCCGTGAAAATGAGATTAGTACGCCTCCCTTTGAAGATTTGCTTTACAGAAAAAGGGAAAAAGGGGAAATGCTTTGAGATGTGCTTTAACCTCCTCCATATTTCATTAAAAACCTTCATTATAAATGGGACCCATCAAAAACATGAGATGTGCTTTAACGATCCTCCATATTTCATCTTAGCCTGGAAGGATAAACAAGAATATTATTGTTTCTGAAATATAACGATTGCAAGCATCGCCTTTCGGTGAACTTTTGATGACAAGAAACTGCCACAAATTGGGTACTATTCCGAGTGAATTTTCTTTTTCTGCTCTGTTATCGCATATATACAACTGAAATCTTTAAGTCCTCTTCAGGGTCCCCCCGGAAAGAAAATGGTCTATCATGGAAAGTCCTGAGGAATCTGAGGCATATAATATGAGATATATATCGTCCCTAGATCATAAAAATGATAAATCTTAATCTTATCAGGTGTAGCCATGAGGTGGGATCAGAACCTATTTTCCTAATTTTATCAACTAAAGGGAAAGCCACAACTAAGTATCTGTACTATATGATTGTCCATTAATACAGAATCTAGCACATCCTTGAGGAGCTAAAGAAAGCTAGAATAAAGCACCTCTAGCCACATCTTCACTGTTTATTCTCTAATAGTATTGTTTTGTTAAATTGCACTTGAAAATACAGAACCTGTTCTTGATATTTCATGGACAATATTTTTTCTGGTTGTGCAAGTAACCTACACACCAATACTTGTAATATTGCATCAAAATTCAAACTAACAGCATTATATGTATACTTGTGCATATGGAATCAGCCACAAGTGGAGAACCCCATAAATCTTGAAAACCTCTGTTGATTGTGATGGGTCCAAAAAGCAGAAAGCAATTCCACCCGATTGTGCTTATTTCCATTAATTAGAAAGTGGGGATGAAACTGTTGGGCAGAGGGATGAAGTACCCAAAAACTGCAATATCGTCACATTAATTAAACTGAGATTATTTTGATTAGGCTTGGGATTGTGCTTATTGCCATTAATTAGAAACTGCAATTAAACTGAGATTATTCTGATTAGAGAACAGAAGGAATCTTCTTTCATAATTGGCTTCCGAGAAGGTTTAGTGTTTTTGCTACCTCTGCTTTTGGACCTGACATGATTCCTGACCGGTAGAAACAGCATTAGTCCAAAAGAAGGGAAGCTTTTGTTTTCTTTAATCACATGATCAGATGTTCTCATTTATGCCCAGCACAAATTCATAAAAGTGGCTCTCATGATTGGCTGAAAACAGTTGTTGATGAGCAGTGTTTGCCTCCCTTATTTTTCAATTTACTAAGTCGATAATAATAAACTCTTGGTGATGGCTTTCTCATCGATGGTGATCGGACGACAAAAAAACCAGTTAAAGTTTCTTATGTATAAAATATATTAAGTATTGAAAACATCCAAATCTAACAGTTTTAAATTTTTTTGTGTTTAAATTTGATATTAACAAACTTTTGATGATTTGTTTTTTCATTTATAGTGGTTTTATCATCAGTAGTGATAAGATGAAGAAAAACTATTGATTTTTCTTTCTGCAATGGTTAGTATCAAGGTTGTCAAAAATATTTTTTTTGACACGACAAGAAATACATAATATAAACTCGGATTGTAAACTTGAATTGTAAAATCATAAATAAAATATTTTAGTTAATTATATATTGACAATTCCAATCAAGTAGTAAATAATAATACAACACAATTAAAATAAAAGAAAAATAAACAATACAAATATTCAATCTTAAAATACATTATTCAAATAAAAATTCATACATGATTTAAATAACTTAACAATACAATATAATACAATTATATCCATAGAATTTCATTTACTAAAAATTAACAAATCTAAAACAAACAATCTGTTGGTGTGTCATGTAACTAAACACAGCCTTATTGTCTTTATTTTTCTCGTTATTCCTAAAATATTCATTAAAATTATTACCATAAAAAAAATTATTCTATATAAAAGTTGGCTTGGCCTCCTACATATTAGCCAAACAAGAAAACCACCAAAACCTATACACAGCTACTTGTCTTTGTGTGTTGATTACTTGTAGTTAACATGGCACGTCAGGCAGATCGTCTTGTTAAGATTGGGCAGGAGGGTTTTGCAGCCATTGATGAGCACTTCGGCCGGGCCAAGAGGCGGCCACCAGTTATGAAGGTTCCCATATTACTTACGTTTCTTGTATGCATAACCTCCTCCAGTACTTGTGTTACCTTTAGTCCTGTACGATATTCTCCCTCTGCTAAACGTAGACGAGGAGAGGTTGCTAGAACTCGAGTCAGGAGCTTCTTCTTACTTCTTCAAATAAAATTTCTGTGATTTATATATCATAATTTTCTATTTGGCTGGTCAAGTATGTATTGTCATAATTATCTTTCTGACTTCCTAATTATCACCCCGATTCACCTCTTACTTGGCATGGAATTGAAAGATACACAAGTTATTTGCTGTTGAAATGCTTTGAAGCTCTTCAAGGTGTGATTTCACCGACTTATTTCGGAACTGTACAGAGGTCAATGATGAGCCATGGGAAGCGTCTCTGATTATTGCACTGTAAAAGCACGATGAATATAAACAGCAGATCTGCTCTGTTATTGCCATATGCTTAAATAGATCGCAGGATCCGCAAACCACAAGTGATGACAAGCTTCTTAATAACTGTTAGAGTCTAATCTAATAGCTTAAACTTTTGAGTTAAGATGATTATTTGATATGGTATTAAAGTCTTGATGATCAAGTAGTCACGAGTTCGAATCTTACCATTCTTATTTATTTAATAAAAATTAAGCAAAAGGTAAAGTGAATCTATGCAAGTTTTAAATTTAAAGGGTTTTTATTCAAGGATATATATTAAAAAATAATATAAATTATATCTTGAAACTTTACCTAACAACTTAAGTTTTTGAGTTGAAATAGTTCTTTGATAATAACTTCTATCTTGACATTAATATTAGATTTAAGGATAGAAAACCTGTACGTTGGTTTGTGGTTAAGGAGGTGGGCTCTCTTCCTTGTATTCTTTATCTCAAACTTTAAGAACAATAATCATATAAATTTATTTTTTCTGAATGACACTTGTTAATACAGGAGTTTTATTTAAATGAAAAAGAAAAATTTTATTTTTATCCCATCACACCTCACCTAAGAAATTATGTAATTGGTTATTTCTAAAAGCTGTTCCAGAGAATATATTCTTAAATCATTATATTTTACAATTCATGATTGTTTTTTTAATATAGCAGGGCTAAGAAAGAAAAATAAACGAAGTTCAAGGATAAAACAATAGCTTAGAAAAAAAACAGTAGAAATTTACAATATATCTAAGAATATCAGCGATCATGACCATGATTGGATCATTTGTGAATTCTGTAACCGAAATTTCCTTCACAGCTCTTTAACTAATCTGATATATAGTCGATGAAGAGTTAAGGAAAAGCATGATTCCCAATCCGAGCAATGTGAGCAACTTTATCCAGCAAAAATATTTTATATCCTTGTAGATATAATTTTAAGCACCTAAACTTAAACAAGTATACATGTATAAATATAAGATTTTATTAAATATATGATCGGGTATAATTTATATATAAAATATTATTTCAAAAGAATAAAACAATCCTTTGATTCTCTCTTTAAATTTGATATATGATAACTTGATTTATTTGTGATATCAAGCTAAAATTTGTGCTTTGCAAGAACTCGAATTTAGGCGTATATTGTGAAGCGAAATTTAATGATTTCATACTTTGAAGAGTAAATTTGATTTGTCTTCAAAGTATTATTAAAAACCTCTTATGAAGTGTTTTAGGCTCAATCCAATAGAGTTTTATTTTTTATAGACTTCAAGCGTAGATAAAGAAAGCTTGAGAGCTTTTGAGAGAGTTTCCTTACTTGAAGAACTTGTCTTGAATAAAATTTGTATCTCCCGCGAATTCTTTTTATATTTTTTTCTTTAGGTTGAGACCTTTTATTTATTGAGATTTGTAAGGACTCTTAGGTCCTTTTCTAAGGCTACATGATATAATTTTATTGGTGGATTTTTATTGATGAAATCTTCCATTTATAACAAAATATTTTAAATATCTTATTTCAACTGTCAACTTTTCATGGATAAAAAAATATATAAAAGTTTTTATGAATAAAACTTATTAATACAAGAGATGTGATTTTGATGAAAATATCTCATCTCCCAAGAAAACGAGATTAGTAAGCCTCCCTTTAAAGCTTTGCTTTACACGTCTTTTACAGAAAAAAGGGCAAAAGGGGAAATGCTTTGAGATGTGCTTTAACCTCCTCCATATTTCATCTTAGCCTAGAAGGATAAACAAGAATATTAGGGTACCCCTGAAAGAAACATAGCGATTGCAAGCATCGCCTTTCGGTGAACTTTTGATGACATGAAACTTCCACAAATTGGGTCCTATCCGAGAGAGTTTTCTTTTCTGCTCTGTTATCGCATATATACAACTGAAATCTTTAAGTCCTCTTAGGGTACCCCTGAAAGAAAATGGTCTATCATGGAAAGTCCTGAGGAATCTGAGGCATGGAATATGAGATTTATATCGTCCCAAGATCATAAAAATGATAAATCTTAATCTTATCAGGTGTAGCCATGAGGTGGGATCAGAACCTATTTGCCTAATTTTATTAACTAAGCCACAACTAAGTCTCTGTACTATATGATTGTCCATTAATACAGAATCTAGCCACATCTTCACTGTTTATTTTCTAATAGTTTTGTTTTGTTAAATTGCACTTGAAAATACAGAACCTGTTCTTGATATTTCATGGACAATATCTATTCTAGTTGTGCAAGTAACATATACACCAATACTTGTAATATTGCATCAAAATTCAAACTAACAACAGTATGTGTATACTTGTGGATATGGAATCAGCCACAAGTGGAGAACCCCAAAAGGTAGAAAGCAAGTTACAAGCTGCCTGCTTTCTGCAAATATATATGAAGCTGCATATATGACCTATTTTGTACCAAGGCAAACCATACAGTTTTAATTGTTCTTTGAGTTACAGTGTTAATTTCACATATGGCACGTCAGGTAGATCGTCTCACAAGGATTGGAATGGAAGGCTTTGCTCTGATTGAGAATAGTTATGGCTGGCCCGGAAGGTCTGGAAGACACCCCTCAACTCAGGTACAGCAAAATCATCATCACTATCATCATCATCATCATCAATACCAAGATCAGCAAACATTGGTTTATCAGGGAACTCAAATTACCACGGTGAGGATGCCTGTGATCATTAGCAAGGAGGTTATTCCTACCAATGAGGTGAAAGAGCCTGTTATCACTAGCGATGGGGCAGCTCAATAGGATGGTAGAAAGAAACGATATCGTTTAGATTATTAGGTTTCATGAATTTACTGAACATACTTAATGTCATGTATGAGTAATCTGAGTCACTTGGTTCTTAAATCTCCTGGTTTCTTACTCATAGATAAAGCAACTTGTTCTGCTAAAAAACCTTGTAAATTTTATCTTTAGAGCTCCTGCTGTCACGCAGTTGTCTTATGTCAGCTTTACTGTAACTCTTTATGTCTCTCTCTCTCTATTTCTGGGTGTGGGTTGTGATGAACTGTCTTACTTCTGATAAGCCAAATGATTCTCAAGGAACACCTTGGAAAACAGCAGCTAAGGAAAAGCGAAATGAAAGCAAAAGCTAGGAATTAGAGAATAAAACAACATAGAATATGAAGGAAAAAATGAATTAAAAAACAAAACAACAGAAAAAAATAAAAAAAAATGATAACAATAAGAACTAGCCAAAAACAATTGGAAGAAAATTAGTATGGTAGGAGTTTATGTTAAAAGAAAGATAGGTGTTGTATAATATCAAAAATAATAATGTAAAGTCAAAAACTCAATAACAAGAAGATTGAGAGAAATGTATACTTTTATTAAGTGTTTCTCTCTAAACTATTTTAGTTATTCTCTTTGCTTTTATTCTTCTTAATAATGCTGAATTACAAGCCTTTTATAGGTATAAAATCGTAGATAATCAAAGAATTAAACTAATACAAGAAAATCCTAATTTGAACAGAAATTGTATTATGCTTACTAAACCAGTCGACTAGTTCCCAACTAGTGGATCGGTTCCTCTGTTCTTAATAAAAACAAGAAATTGAGTTCAATTTTCAAAACCCCCTCTTAAACTTGATTTCTTCATGACTCCCTGCAAATCTCTTATTTTGGTAAAAACATCATATTCAACTAGTTTTGTGAGAATATCTATAACTTGCTCTTGTGTCTTTACATATTTGGCTTCAACTTCTTTGTTTGTAATGCAATCTCCTAGGTAATGAAATCTTGTGTCAATGTGCTTACTTTTGTCATGAAAAACTTGAGTTTTAGCTAAGGCAATGGCTAATGAGTTGTTCACATAAGTCTATGTAGACTTCTCTTATGGGATCTGTAATACTTTCAATAATCTTATTAGCCATATGAAATGACAAACACATGATGTAGTAGTTATATATTCAGCTTCACATGTTGATAAAGTGACTATAGATTGCTTTTTTAAACACCATGTGAATGTTGTGTCTTCCATGTAAAAAAGAAAACAATAGTGCTCTTTTTATCATCCATATCTTTAGCTCAATCACTATCATTATAACCCACAAGATCAAAGCTATTAGAATATCCATAAAACAAGCCAAAATCAACATTACCTTTAATATACCGAAGAACTCACTTCAAAGCTTTAAAGTGTGTTATAGTTGGTGTATCCATAAACCTACTTCCAACTCCTACTCCAAAAAGAATATATGAACGAGTGCATGCCAATTATATCAAACTCCCAACTAGGCTTTTGAATGTTGTAGAGTTTATATTCTCCTCTTCATCATTCTCTGTCATCTTCACTCCACACTCAACTAGAGTATTTTTTTTTTTCGCACAATCCTTCTTCTTGAACTTCTTGAGAATCTCCTTTGTAAATTTCTCTAGGCTTACAAAGATTCCATCGTCTCCTTGTTTGATCTCAATCCCTAAGTAATATGTCATAAGACCAATGTCTATCATTTCATACTCATTGATCATTGTTTGCTTGAAGTCTTTAAACATCTTTAAATTATTTCCTATAAAGATTAAGTCATCCATATACAAACATATAATAAGAGTATTACTACTCTCTTCGATCTTTACATAAATAGCATATTCATAGGGACATTTAACAAATCCATTCTTTAAGAAAAAGCCATCAATGTGACCATAGCAAGCCCTTAGGGTTTGCTTTAATCCATATAAGACTTTGTTCAACTTTAGTACCTTGTCTTTATGTCCCTTCACTTCATAACTCATAGGTTGCTTAATGTAGACCTCCTTCATAAGAAAACCATTAAGAAAGGCTGATTTTCCATCCATTTGATAGATTCTCCATCTATGTTGGGTACCTTTGGAAATGATTAATCGAATGGTCTCCAATCTAGCGACGAGTGCAAAAACCTAATTATAGTCAATCTCATACTTTTAGCTTTCACCTTTTTCCACTAACCTTTCTTTGTATCTCTCCATTTCTCCTTTGGCATTCTTCTTTTCTTTACAAATCCACTTGACACCTATTAGCTTTTTTCTATTTGGTCTAGGAATCAATTTCTATGTGCCATTCTTTTCAATTGATGCAAACTTCTTGTCGCACCCGACATCGCGGCGACCTTAAAAATTATTAAATCTTTGGAAAGAACGGATTTCTGGCATCCTGTTCTTTAATGGGAGGAGTCGCCACCTAGTATTATGGTCACTAGGAACCCTAACTGGTCAACATAGATTCTAAGTTCGGGACTGGTTACGTAGAAGGGAAGATATTATCACCCCTTAAACGTCCTGCCTGAGGCAGACTGCATTGCTAGTTTTGTCTTAAATTGCTAAACGTTTATTAGTTTACACTATGATGATTTGCTTATAATATTCCTGACTCTGGTGCCAGTGAATATTCAACTACGGATATTTCAAACTCTGGCGTTGGTAAATATTACGCAGTTATAAAAACAAAATAAATTTTAAATTCGTATTTTTTGTTCCTGACTCTAGCGTTAGTGAATAAACAAATAAAAAGTTATAAAAACAAAATAAATTTTAAATCCATATTTTTTATTCCTGACTCTAGCGTCAGTGAATAAACAAATAAAATAAATTTATTTTTACACGTGCAGACACATTTTTTTATTGAGCTAATTTAAAACAAAATAAATTTAAATCAGTATTTTTTATTCCTGACTCTGGCGTCAGTGAATAAACAAATAAAAATAAATTTATTTTTACGCATGCACACACATTTTTTATGTAGCTAATTTTAAACAAAATAAATTTTAATCAGTATTGTTTATTCCTAACTCTTGCGTCAGTGAATAAACCAATAAATCTATATTTTTTCATTTTTGCATACACATATTTTTTATTTTTCTAGCTAAATAAAATAAAATACAACGAATAAAAATAATATAAATTTAAACGGGTATTTTTATTCCTGAATCTGGCGTCAGTGAATAAACCAATAAATTTACATTATTTTTATTCATGCATACATATTTTTTTATTTTTTTATATCTTTTTTATTTTTATTTTTCTATTTTTTATTTTTTTATTTTTTTGGGCTGGGCCCAGCTCAGTCCACATGGGCTGGGCTAAGCCCAGCCAGCCCGGCTCGGCCACTTGCCCAAGCCGCACTGTGCAAGTGAATTAAAATTCACTTGGACAGTGTATAAGGCATTTGAAATAATGCAGAAGAAGAAGCCGCTTACCTGGTCTGCTGGAATCGATGGAGACGATGGCGAAGCTCTGGCTGGCCGGCACTGCCTCCTCTCCTCTGCTCATTCTTCCGCTTTCCTTTGCTTTCTCTCTAGTTTGCCTATTCTGCTTGAATCCGGGTTTTTGCTGGGTTTTTGCTTTCTTTTTTTTATGCCTTCAACCCTTTGCTCTGTACATCTCCCTTCCTGTTTCACTCTGCTTTCGTTCTGTCTCCGTTCGTTTTTCTCTGTTGCTGTGTCCACTATTCTCTCTTCTTCTCAGTTCTTGAGGAAAGTAATGGATATGGCGGCTTTCTCTGAATTTTTTACTGACTTCGGGTTCTTCTTTTTTCTGTAGGGACGACGACAATAGCGAGGCTAATTCATGTCTCTGTGTTGCCCCTCCCTTTTCTCCTTCTCTCTGTGTATTTTTTTTTGGTGTTTATCCTCTGTTTTGCTCTGCTTGTTTCCTCCCTGGTTTTCGGTTTCCTCCCGGTCCTCTCTGTTCGTTCCCTCTTTTTCTTTTTTCTTGCGTCTTCTGCCTCCCTTTTATAGACATCCCTGGATTGCCTCTAATCAGTCCTGCCTTTGCAGGACTGTTATCTTCTATGAACAAGATCAGGGGCGAGAGAAGTGGTCCACGATTGGATCGAATCTGTTGCAGATCTTCAGCCTGTTGAATCCGTATGGAGAAGACGAACACGCTGTTCCACCAGCAACGGCGACGTTTCGGCAGCAACGGATTCCACCGGCAACGATGCCGTTTTCAAGAAGCCATGGACATTTTCAATTTGACCCCTGGACTTTGGAAATTTCGCAATTAGACCCTAAGCAAATAAAAAATTTCTTTTAATTTTGTGCCCTTTTTGATTAATTTCAATTAAATCCCTAAATTGGTACAATGTTTACAAAACAATCCTTAATTCCTGGATTATTCAATTTGGTCCTTAATTACTTCTTTTAATTTTGCCCTTTTGGATTAATTTCAATTAAGTCCCTGAATTTCTTTAATTAATTAAATCATAGTTTAATTAAGTCAACAAACTTATTAATTCTTCTAATTTCATTAATTAAACTAATCCAAATTTTAAGTAAATTTCCAAACTTATTAATTCTTCAATTTCTGACCAATTTATCTCAAATCTGCTAATTTTATCCCTAAACTTCAAAATTTGTTGTCTTAACCTCATTGTCAACTATATTTAATTTTTATTTTTTGTTCAAAAATTAGGTTATGACACTTCTCATCCATAGCAATTCTTTTATTTATCCCCATTATTTTTGGTAGACTTGATGGGTTGTCACTACTTGAACTTCCATTAGAAAAAAGAAAAGAAAAAAGATTAAGGTAAAGATGACATCATTGGTGACTGTGGAGGTGTAGTTTGTTTTTTATGATCTTCATATCTCTCCTTCCCTTTATCAAGAACCGATAGAAAATAATATTTCTCACCATCATCTATCTTCCAATCTCATGCTCCTTCTTCATCGAACTTATCGTATCTATTAATCATTATATTTCCTTCATTGGGGTTGTAATGCTTATATCTTTTGGACATTTGGTCAAAGCACATAAACATGCCAAAGTCTCATATGCCAAAGCTAAGTCTCATCATTCACACATACTTGTAAGCATTTAGGCACATCCGTCTATATGGTTAGCAAAAACATTAAATTATTTGTCATGATTACTTTTGCGATCATAGCTCCATGGGTATCAAGTAATGTGAAAGTACAATCTTTCATCTTAGTCTTATAGTCTTTCTTCAAAAATTGTTAAAAACTCAATATATTGCCTTTTACATTAAAAATATAATAGAAATCACTAATAAATAGTTGACTTCATATGTTTCTTTCTCCTCTTCCTCTACCTTGACCATGCCCTCAACCTCTTTAGGTATATCCAGAACCATCTTGCTTCTTTTTTGAATAGTGTTTTGAAAAGAGTGCTTGTGCATTCATGTCTTCTTGAATGTCATTGACTCTTTCTTTAAGGGCTTGTAGTTTTCCTAGAAGTTCTTGAACAATTAAAAAGTCCATATTTTATGATTTTTTTATCGTGACCACCACATTAGGGAATTATTTTTGCAGTGAGCATAAAATCTTTTCTAATACACATATTTCCTACATCTTCTCCACATATCTCTTCATTTGATTGTATATAGTCAATACTCCAACAAAGTAATCTGAAATACTCTCTCATTCAAGTATATATAACTTTCAAAATCACCTTGTAAATTTTATAGGAGTACCTTTCTAGCATTATTAGCTCCTTAGTTTGATTGTTGTAAAATTTATCATGCTTGTTTTACAGTAGTTATATTACAACTATCTTAGAAGTGGCATCATCCAAAATTTGTTAAATAAGTGTGAGTACTTACTGATCCTTTCTTCGTGCTTTTTGTATAACATCCCTTTGGGCTAAAGTCAATGTTACTCCTTTTATAGGCTTTTCAAAGTCTTTTTCAATCGTTTCCAACACATCTCGAGAACTTAACCAAGCTTTCACATGGATACACCAAATTTCACAATTGTTCTTTGTCAAATGAGAATATTGAAGTGGGAAGTTTGTATTGGCCATGTCAAACAATAAAAAACAAACTTTAATATTAATTGTTGAACAATTAACGTGGTAGGAATTTATGGAAGGCAAAACAATAAACAAAACTAAAGAATAAGATCGATATTTAACCTGTTTACACTTCTAATAACCCACATCTCCTAACTCAATCATAACCCAATCATCCTGGGTCTCAATCCCACAAATATCATCATACATATCAACCACAATATTTATGATGTACATTATATAACAAATATCATTATGGATGGATAAAAGATATAAATACACACACATGGAACATGGTTATATGAACTATAGAGTTAAGTTCATCAAATCAAGTTTAAACATTAATTATATAAATTAAGTTATACAAATGTTTCCATGTTTACAAAATGTAAGGTTAGCCAACCTAGACTACATAACAAAATGTGAATAAAAATTAACATCTACTCCTGTCACGTATGCGATGGTCCTAAAACAAAATACATATTATTAAAATATGAATATCACAATAAGTACAATAGCATAAATTTCCAGTAATTATTTTTAAAAATAGATATGTATTCTTATTCTATTCCTTTTCCCTATTCCTTTTTGTTATTCTTACTCTATTCCTTTTCCCTATTCATTTCCGTTAGAACTCCTTCTCATTCATCTACTGAAAATTGTTTTATCTCTCATTTCTAACTTCCAATCAAGATTCCATAATATCAACCGTAACTATCTCACCCCACATTACTAATACCATTTTCATCAGTATCATCATCATCCTATTAGCATTAACATATGGAGATCCCCTTACCCGGGATCCTAAAATATACTAAACGTATGCTAGTAACAAATTATGGTGATCCCCTTACACTAGGATCCTAACATACATTAAATGTACACTAGTCAAAACAAGGTGATCTCCTACCCGGGATCCTAACATACACTAAATGTATGCTAGTCAAAAACACGGTGATCCCCTTACTTGGAATCCTAACATACACTAAATATATGCTAGTTGAAACACATATCACACTTCTTATATTTTCTTTGTCAGTGGTACTCCCATCACTTGGCAATACACACAAAGGTAGTTCACCTTGAACACATATACATTCATGATATTATCCGAAATAATAACATCATTACACCAACTTCCATCCTTTCACATAATATCCAATGTTTGTAAGTTCACATCTCATATTATTAACATATTAAATTCTTGAATTTAACTAAAAAGCTTAAGTGAGGATCACATCCTTGCAATAGAAGCTCTACTCGTGCTCCCTTGCTGTTGCTACTACACCATGCTTGTGGTCCCTCTTGAAATCATAAGCTTATCTTATAAATTTTCCTCATTCAATGATATGTTTTATAATAATCATATCAACAACTAATAGGTCTTTCTTTCAATAATTATTTTCTTTATATTTTATGTTTTTCTCATTACACTTGTTAGTATTGTCATTCTTTATCCAACCATAGTTATCATTCCTTTCTTTATAATTGAACTGTTACTGTTTAAATCTCAAAGTATTATTGTTTAGACCTTGAACTATTACTATCCAACCGTTACTGTTTTGAACTGTTATTGTATTAAATCGTTATTGTCTTGAACTTTTACTATTATTCTATTGAACCGTTATTGTCTCAAACTTTTACTATCTTGAATTGTTATTATATTGAACCGTTATTGTCTAGACATTGGACTATTACTGTCTTGGATTGTTACTGTCTTGAATTGTTACTGTCTGCAGAGGTCGCATTCCTACCTCTTCTTATATTTTTTTGATATGTTTAAAATATAAGCCAAATTCTCATGGCTTTAATAAATTATTATTAAATCCCAAAATACATGCAAATACATATTTTTATATATTTTTAAGAGACTTAGCCGTATGCAAATTAAAATAAAATATTATTTGTATTTTTTTGAAGTGAGAAAATTTCTAGAAAAGGTTTTTGGAATTTCTTGAAATTTCAACGAAAAATAGGCATTTTAATATCGGGTTAGTATCTTAAAGTATAAATTTATAGACTCATAGTCCTAATATGAATTATAAAATTAAGAAAATATGTGACAGACCCACAGATAGATTCAAAATGATCCATGGATTATTTTGGAATTTTCTGAAGTTTTTTTTTTTTAATGGCTTGTTTTGCTGAATTTTAAGATAAAAACAAGTTTAAAACTAAAAGAAAGATATAAGGGTGTGTCTGCCAAACACACCTTTAATCTAAGGACTGGGCTGGTTGGGCCTATCAAAGGCCCAACAAAACCCCTTTTTAAGGGTTGTGCTGAAGGTCTAGCCCAAAGCCATCTGCCATGTTACTAGGCTAAACACATTAACAATTTGCTTGTTGCAAAACTAAATTAATCATGTTTTGCATACAAGAAAAATAACAGAAACAAACAAGGAATGAAAACTCAAAGAAAGAAGGAAAAACATTACCTGGTCTAGGTCTAATCTTGTTGCTGGCGCCAGAAAAGGAAAATTGTTACTAAATAGTAGGAGATGCAGGGCTGGCTATAAGGCATTGATGCTGGTGGAAGGAGAAGTTCATGCTGCTACTATTGAGTGGCGAAAATAGCTGGTACTATTAGTGTTGTTGGGGTGGCTCACTATGGTTGTGTTGCTACTGTTGAGTGGTGGAAACAGCTGGTACCACTAGTTGTTGGGGTGGCTCATGGCGATTCCAGGTGTTGTTTCAAAGCTGGCAAAGATAGAAACTAGTTGTCGTTGCTGGTTAGGGAGAGAGAAGGATTGTAGGGGGGGGAGTTGCTGCTAGAGGAAGGACACTCTTCTTTGAGGGAGGAGCCAAAAAAAACTCTTTGGCAAACATTATATCCACTAGTAGATTTTTGATCATCAACACTCCCCGCCCAATCAGCAACAGTGAACCCATAAAGTGATAAAGAGGAGCCACAAGTAATTAAGGTGGATGTTATAAGATGATGTACGTTTCAAGTAGTGTAACATACATTTAACGGCAGCCCAATGACTCTCAGTAGGAGCATGCATAAACTGACAGACCTTATTAACAACATGGAAGATGTGTGATCTAGTAAACGTGAGATACTGAAGAGCACCAACAATTTGTTGAAAGCGAGTGGGATCCGAGAATAAAATAGTAGACGACAGATCAAGCTTGGAAATAAAGGTTGGTGTATCGATAGGTTTACATGATGACATACGAGCACGATAGAGAATATAAAGAACATACTTATGTTGATTCAGATGAGTTCCACACTAGTAAGAGTGATCTCAACTCCCAAAAAATCATGAGCATTACCCAAGTCGCAGAGCTTAAATTCTGAACTCAGTATGGTAATAAGGCGATGAATTAAGGTAGAGTTGTTACCAGTAAGTAGGATGTCATCGACATAGACAAGCAGGTAGAAAATATCATGATTCCTCACCAAAATAAAAAGAGAGGTATCAACCTTGGAAGCTCGAAAACCAATAGTCTGAAGGATGTACTCAGACGGGTGTACTAAGCCCATGGGGCTTGTTTTAGACCATACAGAGACTTGTGAAGAAGACAAACATGATTTGGAAGAGCAGAGTCTACAAAACCTGTGAGTTGTGCCATGTAACAACCTCTCAAAGTGAACCATTGAGGAAGGCATTGTGGATATTAAGTTGTTGAATCTACCATCCTTTGGTTAGTTTAACAACAAGACTAAAGGTTTCTGAGTAATCAATGCCTTTTTGTTGAGTGAACCCATGCGCAACCAAGCGAGCCTTATATATAGCGGTTAATAGCACCATCAACTTGGCGCTTTATTTTATACACCCATCGGCAGCTAACTACGTTCATGAAGGGATCAAAAGGTACCAAGGACCAAGTACCATTGGCATGTGAAGATGCAATTTCATACTTCATGGCAATTTGCAAGCACATAAAATGGTCAGCCTCCTTAAAAGTAAGAGGTTTGAGAGTAGAGGGAGACATTACTGGTGAAGATGGAGGCAGTGAGGAAGAAGCAGGGACTGAAGTAATGTTGGCAATCCTGTTATGTCTAAGATGCAACACCATGGGGTGTTGTCGCTGTCTTGGAGGAGTAGGGCTTTGAACAGGGGACAATTGTCGCGGAAGAGTATAACTTGACAGATTAACACAGAGGTCTAAACCTGGTGAAGACATAATAGATTATTTGGATAGAGAGGAAGAGGTTGATGACTGTGCTGGAGAGACAACAACTGGGAGAAGTGAACACAGGCCAGCGTTACCCTGTACCTGCAAAATGATCAACAAATATGGAGGCAGATGGTGATAAGGGGACAACGGGGTTAGAGGAAGTGGGTGGTGGGGCTGATGGTGTAGTGGAAGGAAAGATGGTGAGCAAAGGAAGGTGTGTGATAGTGGTGAGCATATGGGTATGGCTAGTAGGTGAAGGGAGATGGGCAGACTCGAGAAACGGAAACACGTGTTCATTAAATCGAACATGACATGAGATATAGAGACGCTTAGATGATAAGTCAAGACAACGATACCCTAGATGAGATGAACTATAGCCTAAGAACACACATGGAGTATAGCAATAGTCTAACTTATGAGCATTATAAGGTCGAAGGAAGGGAAAACAGAGACATTCGAAAGTACATAAAAAATCATAATTAGGTGGTTGACGACACAGACATTGAAAAGGAGATTTATTGTGCAAAATCAGTGTGCGCCTACAATTAATGAGGTAAATAGAGGTTTCAAAAGCCTAAGTCCAAAATTTTAAAGGTGTCGTACACTGATTAAGAAGGGTAAGACCAATTTCAACAATGTGACGATGAAGACACTTAACAATACCATTATGTTCATGCGTATGTGAGCATATAAGGCAATGATGAACACCAATGGTTTTGAATAATGAATTTAATTTACGATATTCACCACCCCTGTTAGTTTGAACATATTTAATTTTTTGAGAGAATTGTCATTCGACAAAGACTTGAAATTGATGAAACACATTGAAGACATCAGATTTGAGGACAAGAGGATAAAACCATATAAATTTTGTATGCACATCCACAAAAATAACAAAATAGCAAAAACCATCCGAAGATAACATAAGAGTAGAGCCCCACACATCACTAAAAACAAGTTCAAGAAGAGTAGATGTTTGATGACCTATAAGGCTTAAAGACAGACAAGATGATTTTTCTAATGGACAAGCTTGACATTGAAAATTTAAAGAAAAAGAAGTACAAATAACCTTTTTATTAAACGCTAAGAGATTCAGAACACGAGAGCTAGGATGACCGAGGCGACGATGCCAAACATTGGTAGAGGTGGACAAAAAAACCTTGGGAAGACACGTGGTAGAGGACTCGATAAGGATATAAAGGCCATCTTTACTCTGATCGGAAAGGAGAATTGCCTTGGTTATGAAATCCTTGAAATAGAAAAAAGAAGAGTGAAACTAAAAAAAGATACAATTTTCACGACAAAATTGTTGAACAAATAAGAGTCTTATCTTAATTTTTGGAACATGTAGAATATTAGACAAAGTAAAGGTTTGTTTCGGAGTATGCAAAATTTTATGAGTTGTATTAGATATAATAAGTCTCTTACCATCACCAACATACAATTGATCATTACCAAGACAAGGGTCTTTATGTGTCATACCGGCAATGTCTGGAGTAACATGTTGATTCACACATGTATCGAGGAACCACTACCAGCAACTCGCTAAATACCAATGGAATCCCCGACGGAATATTTCTGTCGGTATTTTTCGGTCGAAATTACAGACGAAATATTTCCGTCCATAATTCGGTCGGTAATTACCAACAAAAAAGAACCGTCGGTAGTTACCGACCGAATTACGAACTGAAAGTTCAGAATTAATGAAAAAAGGGCGGGTACCTGAGGCGGAGGTTTTGGCGAGTGATTTTTCCGACAGAATCACCGACGGATTCAAAACCTGGGACCCGTACAGGTGACGTGACCGGTTCATCGTCAAAAATACGGATGGAATCACCGACGTATTTCAATGCCAGATCCGTACGGGTGACATGACAGGTGCACCGTCAAAAATACCGACGGAATCACCGAGGGATTTGAAAAGCAGGTTCGTGCGGTGACGTGTCGATTCCCCGTCACAATTACCGACGGAGTCACCGACGTATTCACCATCAAGTAAAATCACAGGCTGAGTGAGGCCGAGTATGACAAAATTATTGATTGGGCAAGAAGCATTTTACCTGAAGGGAACAGGCTGAAAGAGAACTTCTATGCTGCGAAGTCCATGATGAAACCCCTCGGTTTAGGATACTAGAAAATTGACATGTGCCCTAACTTCTGCATGTTATACTACCTTGAAAATGCTGAGATGACCGAGTGCATGACATGCGGGCATTCCCGTTAAAACCCAGAACTGGCAGGGGAAAAACTCTAGTGGCGTATAAAAAACTTAGATATTTCCCGATTACACCTAGACTGCAGAGGTTATTCATGTCACGAAGGACAGCTGAGCACATGACATGGCACCAAACACATGATGCGGTTGATGGTGTGATGGTGCATCCTTCTGACGGCGAAGCGTGGAAACGCTTTAACAGTGTGCATCCTGACTTTTCAGCTGAATCAAGGAATGTCCGTCTTGGGTTGTGTACAGATGGATTCAACCCATTTGGGTCATTTGCTGCTCCCTATTCTTGTTGGCCGGTCATACTCACAGTTTATAACTTGCCACCGAGAATGTGTATGAGGCCGGAGTTCATGTTTTTATCTACTGTCATACCCGGTCCAAGCAACTCGGGGTGGAATATAGATGTTTGTCTTCGACCATTGATTGATGAGCTGACGCAGTTGTGGTCCTCCGGAGCTCTGACTTATGATATATCGAGGAAACAAAATTTCCTTATGAGGGCGGCTTTGATGTGGACTATCAATGATTTTCCAGCTTATGGAATGCTTTCTGGTTTGAGCACACATGGGAAACTCGCATGTCCATACTGCATGGAAAACAACAAGGCATTCACGCTAGAAAACGGAGGTAAAGCTTCTTTTTTTACTGTCACCGTCGCTTCTTGCCACTTAATCACAGGTTCAGAAAGAACATAAAAGATTTCTTTGTTGGCAGAGTTGAAAAGGATGTTGCATCCCCGCGTCTTTCTGGTGAAGAATTGCATCATGTTGTATTAGAGTACGGTGACATTGTGTTTGGCCTTCAATCAGGTAAGCAAAAGTTTCCTGGTTTTGGTTTGACCCATAATTGGGTAAAGCGAAGTATCTTTTGGGAGCTTCTTTATTGGAAGACCAATCTTCTCTGCCATAACCTTGATGTCATGCACATCGAAAAGAACATGTTTGAGAATATTTTCAACACCGTCATGGATGTGAAGGGGAAGACAAAGGACAACATCAAGTCTAGATTGGATATAGCTTTATACTATAACCGTAAAAATATGGAGTTGGTTTATGAGGAGTCACGGGTTGCAAAACCAAGGGCAAGCTTCTTGTTAGAGAAAAACGCACAACTGCTAGTCTACAAATGGCTTAAGAGTCTGCGTTTTCCAGATGGACATGCATCGAACATATCAAGGCTTGTTAACATAGAGGACTGTAGATTGTATTGAATGAAGAGTCATGACTGCCACGTGTTTATGCAAACACTCATCCCATTAGCTTTTCATGATTTGTTGCTAAAGGGAATATGAGATGCACTGACGGAGATCAGTCATTTCTTCAGAGATATATGCTCCAACAAGTTGAATGTTGAGCACACTGAGAGGCTTCAAATGAATATCATCGAGACACTATGCAAACTTGAGATGATATTCCCTCCTTCATTTTTTTACTCAATGGAGCATCTCCCTATACATCTACCGTTCGAGGCAAAAGCTGGAGGACCGGTCCAGTATAGATGGATGTACCCATTCGAACGGTTAGATATTACAGTTGCAATGGAATTCATATCTAAAAGTATTTTATATGTTTTTCTTAATTAGAAATACTTGAATTGTAATTCAATGCAGGTATTTGTTTAATCTCAAGAAAAAAGTTAAGAACAAGGTGCATGTAGAGGCTTCGATATCTGAGGCCTATATTGTTCAAGAGATCTCAACATTTATCTTGTACTGTTTCGAACCTCATCTGAGAACAAGAATCAATCGCGTTCCACGATATGATGATGGCGGTGAAGTGCCTTCCAGTGGGAACTTGTGAATATTCTCCAAAACTGGACGACCCATACCTAAAAATGTCGTACGAGGAAGATATTTGTCGGAAATAGAATTCAAACAAGCACACAACTATGTTCTATTTAACTGTGATGAGCTGAGACCATTTATTTAGTAAGTTTATATATGTGTAATACTAATTAAACTTTGTTAGTAAAATATTGGTAATTATATATTGTGAAATCATACACTCATTATGACTTGCAGGCAACATCAACAATATTTGCTCTCCAATAACTCGTAGCTGACCAACTCGCAGATCTTTCAATTACAAGATGAACAATTTGCCACATGATTCAGAACGAATGTAAGCACTATCACAAACTCATTCTAACTTGCAAAATTACTGTACGTATGCATGCCATTACGAGATTCTTGTTCATTTACCGTTTATTGATGTACATTACATGTATACAAGGTTTATCAAATGGGAAGAAGTGCGTGTAAGTCATTGTCTTTACTAAGCCTTGGGTCTGAAAGAAAAGTTAAGTGCTACAACGGGTATTTTGTCAATGGATATGTTTTCCATACTGAAGAATACGGGCAAGGAAGAAAGACATACAACTGCGGTGTTTGTGTTAAAGGATCCACAAGTAGTGAGTTAGAAGTTGACTACTATGGTAGATTAGAAGAGGTTGTCGAACTACAATATCATAGCGAGCATAATACAGTGTTTTTATTCAAATGCTATTGGTATGACACGACGGACAGAGGAATCAGAGTTGATACGCACCATGGTCTGGTCGAAATCAACTCAAAAGCTAGACTCCGCAACATAAACGATGTCTTTGTTTTTGCAAAGCAATGTCAACAAGTTTATTACACATACACCCCTTCATTTAGAAAGGATCGATCAAGAGTTGATTGGTTGTCTGTTTTAAAAACGAAACCACAGGGTCGTGTCGAGGTTGTTCAGGATGAGAACGAAGAAACAAGTGTACGGGATGAAGTCTTTCAAGTTAGTGAGTTGGTTGAACCATATCGAGTTGCTCCTTCGAATGAATTGGAAGAAAATTCAAATTTTTCGTGTTTCCGATGATAGTCTTGTTGATGTTGATGTAGAGGAGTTGAACGTTGTTTTGAGCTCTAGCGGACAAGCAAATGTCGATGAAGAAGATGATATCCATATTGAAGATTGCGATGAAGGTGATGACTATTCAATTGATAACGAAGAAGAAGATAATTCTGACTAACTATCAAAACGAAGCCCTGTGTAAAACCCTTTTTCTTCATGTAATTTACATTATGGATGATATATTTTGTCACATGAAATATATATTTATTGTTTAAGCATTGTTGCTATTGTTTTGTGCGATGGACAGTTTATCATTGAATTTTTTGCAGCAAGGTAAATAGAAAATACAAACACAACACCTCTTGTACATTGAACAATCACCAACGTCCATACCAACGGACAGGTGTCCGTCGGCATCTCACAGAGAGTTCGAAAATAATTACACTGAAATGCCACAATCACCGACGTCCATACCGACGGACATCCGTTCGTAGGTATCTCACAGAGAGTTCGAAAATAATTACACCGAAATGCCATATTCATCGACGTCCATACCGACGACTTTATCGACGTCCATACAGACGGACATCTGTAATAATATTTTGAATATCCATCGGTAAATCCGTCGGTAAATCTGCCATATAACTTCTAGCGCCCGCCACTTCGCTTCATTTTTTCTTCTCCTCCATTCTTCTTCTCCTCCGCTGCCCTCTATATTTGATTTTTTTGCTCTCAATCCTTCAAGGCTTTCACCTTCAATCTTTAGCAAGATTAGTTGTTGTGAATCTTCATCATAGTAAAAGGTATGTGGTTTTTTCTATTTTATTTTATTTTAGTTTTAGTTGTTTTTATTTTTGTTATTTTGTTGTTTTGGTGTATTTTTTTGTAATGTAGATAAAGTTTTGAATTGGACACATTATTAAGGTATGTATATTTCGTTCCTTTTCTTGATGTAGGTTTTTTTAATGAATTTTTTGAATATTTTTTATTGTTGTGTTGTCATAATTGGTATTAGTTAATTTATTGGATATTTGTTGTTAAAGTTGAATTTAACTTAGAATTAGTAATTGACTATGTTAGAATAATTAGTAATTTTACTCTATTATTGCATGATTTGTATTTAATTATTTCCATTGATTTTAATTGTGAGTCTATATATTTTTTTAAATTTATTGAATATAATTTATTGTTGTATTGCCATATATAATTATTGATTAATTTGTTGAATTAATATTGTTAATGTTGAATTTACCTTAGAATTAGTAATTGCATTTGTTGGAATAATTAGTAATTGCATATGTTTTTAATTGTTAGTTTATATTTTTTTAAAATTTATTGAATATATTTTATTGTTGTATTGCCATAATTATTTAATAATTTGTTGAATTAATATTGTTAATGTTGAATTTATCTTAGATTTAGTAATTGAATATGTTGGAATAATTAGTATAGATTGGGTCAATTGGTTGTGGCTATTGTTTATATTTGCAGGTTTGTGGATTTGGGTAGTATCCAAGTATAGGGGAGGTGCTGCTGAATTTTTTTTTAACATTTGAATTGAATTATATAATTATTTATATAAAATTGGTTAGATGCAGAGAATGAAAACGGTCGCATCTAGTTCGTCTAGCAGCGACAAAGATATTTCCTTAGGTGCCTCTCAAGAAGAGGCACCTACACCACTTGCGTTGTCAGCTGATGCTACCTCTTCCAGCGATATTTTACATCGCAGAAGCGGCGTGCCATCGCAGCGGAATCAATGGACCCGCAAGTATGAGGCACAATGGAAGGATGATGTTTCAATGTAAGTTTCTTAAGGTTTTAGTTTTTTTTTTTAACAAGTTTAAAATAAATTTATGAAGTCACTATTTAATTAATTTCAATTCTTTTCAGGTTCACAAACATTGAGGCCGCCCGAGTAATATCATCGGCGTTTAAAGCGTCGATGGAGATTCCATTGTTTCAATGGAGTCAGATATCGAGGCATCCTGGATGGATGCCTCAAATCAATGCATGGTTTTCTAGATTTGAGGTTCGTGTTAATATATAATTTTCAGCTTATTTCTAATAAATTCTTAATATAATTGTAAATAAATTATTAACATTTTATAAAATTATTTTTTATACACATAATCGATTCTGCTGGAACGAGGAACATAACAATGTTGTAAGGAGGGTGTGGGAAAATCTCGAGGCAACTAGGTAACATCGAAAACAATACAATTTTTTTTTACAAAAAACTTTATGTTTCGAAATGTAATTTTTGATTGCGTTAAGTAGGTTGCGTGATTTTTGGTACGAAGCCCAAAAAAAGGCAAAACAAACTGCGAGGGATAGGGGGTTCCAAGGCTGGAACGATGTTGCGGTTTGGAGGGATTTCAAACCGATATACATCCTGGAGGATATATGGCCGCACTATCTTGAGCACGTGATGTCTGAGCGGTTCACACGACACTCACAGTCCAGATCCTGGAGGATATATGGCCGCACTATCTTGAGCACGTGATGTCTGAGCGGTTCACACGACACTCACAGTCCAGTGCTGGCAACCGGAATCGGCCAATTCATGACTCGGTGACAACGCATACCAGCGGCTCTGTTCCATTTGATGCACATGCGAAACGGATGGTAAGATTAATTTAAATGAAATATATCGTTGAATTAATTTGTTGTTAATAAATTTTTTCATTATAGGCTACGTCTCTTGGACGTGAGCCGAGCCCTATGGAGCTGTTTGTGGAGACACACGTGCGGAGTCAAGACCGCCAAAAGGGGGTGCAACAGTTCGTTGACAGCCGCTCTCAACATTTTGTGGTATGTTTATTCAACCATTTTATTTTGTAAGTTATTATTATGTTTATTGAATTGAATATGATGATTACTTTTTTTATTTTTAGGAGACATATAATAATCGGTTGAGGGAGACATACGGGGACAATCCTTCGACCCATCCGGAATTCGATCCGGATTTGTGGATGGAGGCTAGATCGTCAGGTGGACCCGATAAGAATCGGGTTTACAGGCTCTCCAACACTAGAGCCGACGACTTGTGGACAACCTGTACTACTTTAACCATCAGGAGCTCCCAATCAGTATCGAGCTCCCAATCTAAGGAGTTCGTGGCCTTGCAGCAAAGGTGCGACCACCTATCAGAGGCGTACACACAACTCAAAGAACAATACATAGCATAATCTACACAACAAAGAGCGGCCTATGAAGAGCTTCGTCAAATGGTCATCAACATGGCACAAGGTGGAACATGTGCACCCAATCCAAGTTGGTCACATAACAGCCAGCCTCCTGATCCTCCTGATCCTCCTTTATATTAATTTTTGATAAACATTATTTACATTTAAAATTTCATTTAATGTTTTTTTGAACTATTTAATTTTGTAATGAATATTATTTATCTTTCATTTTTTGTTTTTGATGCTTAATATAAATTTTATTTGCATAATTGGTTTTTATTACCATTAATTTATATCATTTTATATTATGTATTCTAAATAATTATAAAAAAAATAAAAATAAAAATTACAAAGGGATTTACCGACGGACTAAATCCGTCGACATTAGACAGTAGCCGTGACCATCATCGACAAATTTCCAGACGGATAAATTCGGTCGGTGTTTTCATGACTGACTGACGGATTTACTGACGAAATGACTCCGTCGGTATTATAACTTACCGACGAATTTACAAACAGTATATTCTGTCGGTATTTCAACAATTCACTGACTAAGTTACCGACGGAAAGTAACCGTTGGTGAATTGTGATATCATCGACGGAATAACAATTCGTCGGTATTTTTGAAGCGGGAAATTTTATTTTTTTTGGCGCGCAAATTCCGTCTGTAAATGGTTTTTTTGTTTTGCCGACTAATATAGCGACAGAATGTGGAATCACCGACGAAAGGTAAGCCGACGGACGTATTCCGTCGGTAATTTAGTCGGTAAATAATTTACCAACGTACTTCAATCACATGCCGACGAAATATTTCTGTTGGTGAAACTATGAATTCTTGTTGTGAACCAAGTGATAGAATTTGCCACTGAAGCATCACTAAAGGAGAGGTTGGCTGAGGCTTGATTCTCATGATGCACAAGTTGAGAGCATTACTGTGCAGAGTGTCTGATGTTGCTGCAAAGTTGGCATCTAATCCGCCGAGGCCACTGGTGTTGCCCTTTTTGTTTTTGCTGCTGTCGTAGCTCCTGGTGTTCTGCCAGGAGGAGCTCCCTCTATTTCCATGGTAAGGCTGGCCAAGGTACTGGTTATAATTGATGTGAGAGTTACCTCTCCAGCCTCCTCTTTTTCCTTTGCCCCGATGAGAAGAGGAGTCATTGCCATTACATCCAGCGAAGGCAGTTGTGCAGCATATACAGAGGGAGGGTGTGAGGGTGTGGGCAGCAACGGTGCAGTAGCTGGAATGGATTGAAGAGAGCTTCTGTGTAAAAATTCATGTGTAGACAAGTAACTATAGAGCTTAGAATACGCAAGAGGCTCAACATTGGTTGACAGACTAGTAACCAAATCTCAAAATTCATCGCGAAGACCCCGAAAAACATAGAGATTGAAGTTAGTGAGGGAGATAGGTCTCTTTGTTGTGGCTAGTTCGTCAAATTAATAAGCCCTTAGCTTTCTGCAGGTATAGAGTGACAGTATCATCACCTTGAGGAAGATCCTGGAGAGAGCCATGTAATTGCATAATCCTAGAGTTGGATGGAGAGGCAAGGGCATGTTTTAAGGTGCTCCAAACACTTGCTGAAGTTGCGCAGTCCACCACAAGGTGAAGAACATCAATGGAGAGGGATGAGAGCAAAGCATTGAGTATGAGTTCATCTTGTTGTTTCCATGTGAGAAACGCTTGATAAGGACAATAATTAATGTTAGCAGAGGCAGTAGTAGAGTGAGTGGACAGATCAAGTGGAAAAGGGTAGGAGTGCGAGCCATTAACAAATGAGAACACCCCTTGGCCAATCAGATATGGCTTCATCTGCATACATCAAAATAGATAATTGGAATCGGTGAGTTTGGGGTTGATGACCTGCTGTGTATTTGAGAGGGGAATAACAGTTGCTATCACAGCAGAGGGAAGCATGACCGCATTGATGTTGGGATAAAAAGCGCTGACATTGGTGTTGGGAGAAGAAGGACTGCCAGTGGTGCCAGCTGCAGCAAAAACCGAAGGATCCATATTGTAGCAGATGAGTAGAAAATAGAAGCTGACAGCAGATAATTGCAGGGAAGCCAAAAGAGTAGCAAAGAAAACAACAGAAAACATTGACTTCGAAGCAGAAACAGTAATAAAAAATCAGTAATAACACGCTGATGGCTGAAGCAGAGAAGCATTATCAATCAGAAATCAACAGAAGAAGCAGAATCAACGTTGCAGATCGTGAGGCTAATTAACAGTAGCACAATGAAGAAAGTAATTAGCTAATTAGAGGGGCTGCCATTTGAAGAATAATTAGCTGATGGAGTCGCAATTAGATTTTGTTGAATAGAAACAATAGAGGGACTGCCATTTGAAGAATAAATCTGTTAAAATAAATTGGTTTTGATACAAGTTAAAATAATATTTGTGCTAATTGAGATGCTTAATCTAATGAGATAGCCATCTTTTTTATTTATATAATTACAGCAGTATATATGTTACGGTGTAGTATACTACACGTGATAAATCAATACATTAATAATATTATATTTTCTATATTAACCCATTCCATAATAAATGTGCACTGCCGAGTCTTCATTCTTTTTTATTTTTTAATGCAGCAAGTTCTTAAAATTGATAATGACATGATTTAAGAGAAAACATATATATATATATATATATATATATAAGTCTTCATTTGAGTCAAGGTATTTTGATGGGGAAGCCAGTTGCTTTCTAGGAGTGGATCAATTGCTTTAGCAGATGGGCCCATCACTGCAGAGTAATTTGATATTCTCACTCCCAATGTGGGATTTTTCTTTATATTTCTTGTACCGTCAATCTTTCCAATTTCATTTCATTTCATCTTCATTCAAGAACTTTCAAAGCACTTTCTGTCTTCTTCACTGTCTCCAAAACAAAATGGCTACAGAGTTTTTTCTTACAGTTAGTTTCATTTCCATGTTCTGAGGGTAATATTCCTTAATTAGTTGACTGGCTGACTTGATAAGAATTTGCACGAAAGCATATCCCTTAGTTGATTCTTCAGCTAACCTTTCTCTCCGAGAACTGCAATTTCATAGGTGGTGGAATCCAACCAACCCTTTTCCTTCTATATAGGTATAATTAACTCTTCTTTGTTTTTTTCTTGTTTTGATTTCATGAATTTACTGATAGCAATAATTTGAAAGCTTTATGTTCATAGATCATTGATCAGTTTATGTCTTCTAGTACAAGATTATTGTCGAATCATCCCATCACAGTTAGTTCCTTTCCATTATCTTTTTCATGTTCGTAGACTTTCTGCCTGTGATGTGTTGCTAGTTAGCCAAAGATTAATAACTTTCAATTGTCGGTATCACTTAAACTTAATTATAGATGAAACTATTTGTCAGTTGCTATTTTTTTATGCTCTCTCGTTATTTAGCTTAAGCTATTGTATTATCTTTGATGATCACTTCACATGCACCCCTTGCTAGTATTTGCAAGAGAGTAGATACCTTCTGCAATTGCTCCATTGCTAATTAATTGTGCCTTAATTTCTGCAGCTGCCATGACAGAGCCAGAGTCTTCTAAATCTAGAACAGAAGGGGCCTATGATGTCTTTTTGAGTTTTAGAGGAGAAGATACTCGCAAGACATTTACAGATCATCTATATACAGCCTTAGTCCAAGCAGGAATCCACACTTTTCCAGATGATAATGAACTTCCTAGAGGAGAAGAAATCTCCGATCATCTCCTCAAGGCAATTCAAGAATCAAAGATATCTATAGTTGTCTTTTCAAAGGGATATGCTTCTTCTAGATGGTGTCTTAATGAGCTTGTAGAGATTCTTGAGTGCAAAAATAGGAAAACCGATCAGATTGCTCTTCCTATATTCTATGACATTGATCCTTCAGATGTGAGAAAGCAGACTGGCAGTTTTTCAGAAGCATTTGATAAACATGAAAAACGTTATAAAGAAAAGGTGAAGGAGTGGAGAAAAGCTCTCGAGGATGCGGGAAATCTATCTGGATGGAATCTCTATGATATGGAAAATGGGTATGCCTTTTCTCTCTAAGATTCACTTGCTGCCATTTATGGAGCCATTATACATTTGATTTTTCAAAGTTAAACAATAAAATATTGTTTTGAGCATATTTAATTAACTTGCTATCAAATGACTTGCCTTTGTCTATGAACAGGCATGAAGCAAAATTTATCCAAGAGATTATCAAGGATGTGTTGAATAAATTAGATCCCAAGCACTTAAATATTCCTAAGCTCCTAGTACGTACCGATCCGCTTGCTCACAATATTTTTGACTTCCTAAGTACTGCAACAGATGATGTACGCATTGTGGGCATACATGGGATGCCAGGAATAGGAAAGACAACTATAGAAAAAGTTTTATTTAATCAACTCTGCTATGGATTCGAGGGAAGCTGTTTTCTTTCGAATATCAATGAAACATCAAGACAATTTAATGGTCTCGCTCTTTTACAAAAGCAACTTCTTCATGATATTTTAAAACAAGATGCTGCTAACATCAGCAATGTTGATAGAGGAATGGTTCTGATCAAAGAACGGCTTTGTCGCAAAAGTGTTCTTGTTGTTGCTGATGATGTGTCTCATCTTGACCAGCTAAATGCTTTGATGGGGGAGCGAAGTTGGTTTGGTCCTGGAAGTAGAGTAATCATTACAACAAGAGATTCAAGTTTTCTACTTAAAGCAGATCATGTTAGCATTATGGAGACAACAATGTCCCACCATGTGCAAGTGGGAATACCTAATCTCCCACTTTGCACATGGTGGAGGACACAAAGTGGAGGCAACGGTGGGCATCAATCATGCCCCTTCAATCATCCATTGTATATGTATATGAGCTGTGTGTGTGCGTGAACAACTGTGAAGAGAAGAAGAGAGTTGCAGTTGCGTGAAACACAGAGAGAAGAGAGAACAAAGAAGAATAGAGAGAGCTTGAGAGAGTAGAGTTGAGTTGAGAGAGTTTTATTTCCTCCTCCTTTGTTTGTATTGTTTCTTTGATTGATTAATACAAAACAGTAGCTCCGTGGAGTAGGCAAGTTGCCGAACCACGTAAATTGATGTGTGTTTGAGTTCTGGAATAGCCCAACAATTGGTATCAGAGCTTGTTCTTGAAAAAGAGGGTGTTTGATCCAAACTCAAAAATCAATGTTCTCTAAACGTGTTTTTGAACATACCATCGTGTAGAGGACAACCGGACGAATCAACTGGTGAAAACCCGGCGAAGAACCGAGGTCCTGCATGCCCGCCCGCGCCCACACGCTCCGACGTCCAGACTGCCCACGCGCGCCACGCTCCTTCTTCGCCCGGCTTCTGCAAAACGGGTCGGGCTGACCCAACACATCAGCACATCCGTAAGGTCACCTTAATCAGCTGACACGTGGCTTAATCAGGACCGCTTCTGAGTTTTGATCCAGTGCGAAATAGGCCATAATCTGCGGACAGATGGCTTAATCTGCACCGCTGTTGAGTTTTGATCCGGTGCGACGCAGGCGATACTCTGCCTGACACGCGGCTGCATCTGCAGCGTCCATTGACCAAAAACTTTGATTGCTAAAATCTGAGCCATCCGAAGTCCGATTGGGGTGATCTCAGTGTCATTTCCAACATTTTTGGCCGTTCCGGACACATCTGTTAGGTCAGATTTGGAAAATATAAATCGGAGAAATATTAAAAATGGCAGATGAAATTAAGGCTGCTGGAATTGAAAAATTTGACGGGACAGATTTTGGATACTGGAAAATGCAAATTGAAGATTATCTATATGGAAAGAAACTTCATCTTCCCTTGTTGGGGAGCAAACCAGAAAATATGCAAGAAGAAGATTGGCTACTTCTTGATAGACAAGTTCTGGGTATTGTCCGACTATCCTTATCAAGAAGAGTTGCTCACAATGTTACGAAGGAAAAATCCACTGCAAGATTGATGGAAGCCTTGTTTGGGATGTATGAGAAGCCATCAGCAAATAATAAAGTGCACCTGATGAAAAAGTTGTTCAACTTGAAGATGGTTGAAAACACTTCTGTGACACAACACCTCAACAACTTTAATACCATCACAAATCAATTATCATCTGTTGAGATTGAGTTTGATGATGAGATTCGTGCACTCATCTTGCTAGCTTCACTTCCAACCAGTTGGGAAGGCATGAGGACAGCCGTGAGCAATTCAGCTAGAAAATCCAAACTGAAGTATGATGACATTCGAGACTTGATTTTGGCTGAAGAAGTGCGAAGGAAAGACTCGGGTGAAAGTTCAAGCTCAGGATCAGCTCTCAACATCAACACTCGAGGGAGGAGACAAGATAGAGGCTCATCCAGAGGCAGATCAAAATCAAGATACAAAAGTAAAAGCAAGTTTGGATCCAGAAAGCAGGTTGAATGTTGGAATTGTGGCAAACCTGGTCATTTCATGAGCAATTGCACAAAACCGAAGAAACCTGAAGCTGACTCTGCAAACGCTACCATAGATGAGGTACAAGATGCTTTAATTCTTGCTGTACAAAGTCAAATTGATGAGTGGATTCTTGATTCTGGTGCTTCATTCCACTGTACGCCACACCATGAAATGCTGCAAAATTATGTTGGAGGAGATCACGGTGTAATCTATCTGGCCGATGGAACACCACTGAATATTGTGGGTATAGGAGATGTGCAAATCAAGACAATGAATGGATCTATATGGACCTTGCAGAACGTAAGGCATGTTCCTGAATTAAAGAAGAAGTTGATCTCTGTCGGACAACTTGATGATAGTGGTAATTCAATACTTTTTACTGGAGGAATGTGGAAAGTATCAAAGGGAGCAATGGTTTTAGCTCGTGGAAAGAAAACCGGCACCCTGTATATGACCACAAGATTTGCAGACATCATTGCCTCAACTGAAGCAGAAAATCAAGCACAGCTATGGCATTGTAGACTTGGCCATATGAGTCAAAAGGGGATGAAGATACTTCAATCAAAGGGAAAGCTGCCAGAGTTAAAAAATCTCGATCTAGACATTTGTGAAAGCTGTGTTCTTGGAAAACAGAAGAAGGTCAGTTTCTTGAAGGTTAGCAGAACTTTAAGACTAAGAAAGCTAGAACTGGTACACACAGATTTATGGGGACCGTCTCCAGTAGCATCTCTTGGAGGTTCTCGGTAGTATGTGACTTTCATTGATGACTTCAGGAGGAAGGTATGGGTCTACTTTCTGAAAAATAAATCTGATGTGTTTGAAACATTCAAGAAATGGAAGGCTATGGTTGAGACTGAATCAGGTCTAAAGTTGAAATGCTTGAGATCTGATAATGAAGGAGAATACATTGATGGAGGTTTCAAGGAGTATTGTGCTGTCAATGGTATCAGAATGGGAAAAATCGTTCCAGGCACACCGCAATAGAATGGCGTTGCTGAACGGATGAACATGACCATCAATGAACGAGCTAGAAGCATGAGGTTGCATTCAGGGTTACCTCAAACATTCTGGGCTGACGCAGTTCATACCGCAGTTTACTTGATCAACCGTGGACCATCAGTTCCTTTGGAATTCAGATTGCCCGAGGAAGTATGGAGAGGAAAAGAGGTACAACTCTCTCATTTGAAGGTCTTTGGGTGTGTTTCCTATGTTCACATAGATTCTGGTGCTCGCAACAAGTTAGATGCCAAATCCAAGAAATGTTTCTTCATCGGCTATGGAGATGAAGAATTTGGATTCGGTTCTGGGATGATCAGAATAGAAAGATTATCAAAAGCAGGAACGTGATCTTCAATGAGAAAGTTATGTACAAAGACAGATCAAGTGTAGAAACAGAGATGGTTGATTCAGATACAAGTCCACAAAGATCTGAATTCATAAGATTAGAAGGGCTTCCCGATGTTACTAAGCAGAACAATAATCAAGAGTCTTTACAAGAAGATTCAAGCACATTTGTACCCACTACTACACAAGAAGATGCGCAGCCAGTTGAACCAGCTGTTCGCAGGTCTTCGAGGACGATAAAGCCCCCGCAACGGTTCACACTTTTACTGAATTATATTTTGCTGACAGATGGTGGTGAACCGCTAACTTATGAAGAATCCTTACAAGATGGAAACTCAAGCAAGTGGGAGTTAGCCATTAAGGATGAGATGAGTTCATTGCTGAAGAACAAGACTTGGGAGCAAACAGCATTACCTGAAGGAAAGAAGGCCTTGCAAAATAAGTGGGTTTATAGAGTAAAGACTGAGCATGACGGAAGTAAACAGTTCAAGGCAAGACTGGTTGTCAAAGGGTTTCAACAAAAGAAAGGCATTGACTACTCTGAGATATTTTCTCCAGTTGTGAAGCTCACAACAATCAGAGTTGTTCTAGGGATAGTAGCTGCAGAAAATTTACATCTTGAACAGTTAGATGTAAAAACAACATTCCTTCATGGTGACTTGGAGGAAGATATTTACATGCAACAACCAGAGGGGTTTGCAATGCAAGGAAAGGAGAATCAAGTCTGCAAGCTACAGAAAAGCCTATATGGTTTGAAGCAAGCTCCAAGACAGTGGTGTCGCACGTGTGCGGCGTCACGGCGAAAATCTAGTGTTTGTTTCCATTTTCTTAATCTACAATGTAAATCTATCTATATCTATAGGGATACAAGAAAATACTGTCTTTTATTGGTAGAAAATGGAATGGGAGTCGCCATCTAGTATTTTGGTCACTAGGAACCCTAACTGGTCTGAGAGATCGGGTACGGGGACTGGTTGCGTAAAGGAAAGGTATTAGCACCCCAAATACGCCCTACCTAAGGTAAGCTGCATTGTTTTATTGTCTGATAAAATCTAAGGTATTTTCGTGTTTTCCTAGTTGTTGGTCTGTCTATGGTTCAAGAAAAATCCTCCTCAGTAAGAAGGTCTTTATCTTATCGGGAAAAATCCTAAACGTTCTAACGTCCATACCAAAACCTTATTAATAATATTTAGGAATACGTTTTACATATAATTTCGTAATCCCAAATACTAAAAGAAAACAAAAAGATTTTTTGAATTTTTGAAATATTGGCCTAGTTCTCATGGCTTGAATAAACTGGTTATTAAAGCCAAAATGCATGCTAATACATATATTATTTCGCAAATTTTCTTTATTGTGTGAAAATATGATGTTATAATATATATATATATATATATATATATTGGAGAGACTAGGCTGTATTTTAAAACAAAAAAAACATTTTCTGGAATTTTTTTTTTTTTTTTTATGTTTTGACGAAAATCAGGTATTTTAATACTGGGTTTGTATCCTTACGGTATAAAAATACAACCCGATATTAATCCACCTTAATAACAAATGCATGAAAAATCAACAATATTTTTAAGGACTTTTGGAAATTTTTTTTTTAAAGCAAAAACTTTTTTTATTTTGAAAATCTTTGATGTTTTGACAAAAAACCGGGTATTTTAATACTGGGTTTGTATCCTTACGGTATAAAAATACAACCCGATATTAATCCACCTTAAATAAAAAATGCAGGAAAAATCAACAATATTTTTCAAAATATTTTTTTCTTATTTTTATACATATAATATGCATGCATAGATATTATAATATATAATATATTGAGTGGGCTGGGCCGGCCCAACTAACTGGGTCGGACTCAGCCCAGAAGAAAAAGGATTGGGCCACAACCATTCTGGCCCATCGCAAATATTTCTGTGCCAGAAACCGTCTAGCATCAGCCTGGCCCAGCGATGAAGGCCGAACGGGGGGGAATTATTTTTCCCCCCCACCTCCTGCATGCAGAATGATTTTGCATGTAGGAGGCAACTTCATGCAATTCGAAAAAAAAACACAGGGGGGAGGAAACATACCTGGCGCGGCGGAGGCGGTCTTTGGCGGTGCTGCGGTGGCGCTGCGGTGTCGTGGCTTCGCGGACGGTGGCGCTGCGGCTGTTCCCAAGCGGCGGAGAGAAAATATTTTCTTCCTCTTCCCCTCTACTTTTTCGTTTTCGATATTTCTCTCTTTTCCTTCCTTTCTCTTTGTTTTTCTGTTTTCTTTTCTTTTGTTTTCGGTTTATTCCTTTCCCTTTTCCCTCTCTCTTGTTCGTTCTCTCTCTCTCTTCGGTCTCCTCTCTCCCCCCGGTTTTTCCCCCCCCCTATTCCCCTTCGGTTTCTTCTGTATTTATAGGGGAAGAAAAGGTGTTGGGACCATTGTTAGTGCGCCTTGGAGCGGGTTTCACGAGCGGCTGGTCGGCCACCACCCGTGACAGCAAAGCACGGCTACCTTGCTTTCGGCGGGGCGAGCGACCGGTGGTCGGCCATTGAGTTCGGTCGGTGGTCCAGTGTTTCGGGTTGGTCGGTGGGTGCAAGAAGAGAGAGGCGGGAAGATTTTGAAGAAGAAAAACCATTTTTCCTTCTCCCCTGCAACGAGTGCAGGGAGGAAGACGAAGGAGGAACAGTGCCGTTCAAAACGACACCGTTCAGTCCCTTTTTTTTATGTATGAAACGGCGTCATTTTGGATAAAACGTGCCGTTTAAAAAAAAAGCGCCTGAATATGCTTTTGGGAATCAGTCCTTAATCATCTTTAATCATTTCAATTGCGTCCCTACCAATTTCGGTCACCGCCCCCATAGTTGGCCGCGTTTTTCACTTTGGTCCTTGGCCTCTGATTTATGCAATTTAGCCCTTAATTGATCAATAAACTTCCAATTTCTTCAATTAGGCCCCTGCATTAATTCAAAACAGCCCTCTCTATCTTTGCGCCTTTTCCAAATTGGTCCCTGGTTTCGGATTTTCACAATTAAGCCCCTAATTGGCCATTAAACTTCAATATTTATGCAATTAAGCCCCTGATTTGACCTAATAAATTCCTAAAAAATATATTTTGGCCCCAGAACTTAAATTTCTTTCAATTAAAGCCCAAATTGACTTAAAAATCAATTTTTCTTGCAATCAAATCCCCTATAAAATCAATTAAAAATCCAATTAAGTCCATAAACATCCAAACTTGGGCTTTTCTCCTCAAAATTCAAATTTTCCTTCTCAACAGGGCTCTCATCCTTCAAGAATATACTGCCAAAAATCCAATTTTTGTATTTTTTTAACCTCCTTGACCAATTTTCCGACCATTTTCTGAGCGCTTCTGCCTCCTGTTATTTTTCTAACCTTCTTTGGCTATTTATTTTATTTTTTGTGGGGACCCAAAAATGGGTTACAACAGATGCCCCCTCTTTATAAAGCTTATGGAGCAAGGGTTTTGCACAGTAAGTTTTATAAAGATAATCCAAACTGAACTCCCAAAACTGATCTGGTAGAAGCTTGATCGATCTGAAACTCTTTCTTTACAGCAATCCTCTTCGGCCTTGGAATCCCATCTGGCGATTCCTTTTAACGAAAATGAAATATGAGGTCCCTTCTGGAGACCTCCTTTGACAAATATCGAAATATGAGATCCCTTATGGCGATCTCCTTTGATCAACTTGGAATCCCATCTGGTGATTCCTATATGAAATATGAGATATGAGGTCCCATATGGCGACCTCCTTTGATGAATATCGAGATATGAGATCCCTTCTGGCGATCTCCTTTAACTTGGAATCCCATCTAGCGATTCCTTTTATTCAAAGCTGAAATATGAGGTCCCTTCTGGCGACCTCCTTGGATGAATATCGAAATACGAGATCCCTTTTGGCGATCTCCTTTAACCAACTTGGAATCCCATCTGGCGATTCCTTTTCAACCAACATGAAATACGAGGTCCCATCTGGCGACCTCCAAATAGTGAAACACGAGATCCCTTCTGGCGATCTCCTTTAATCAACTTGGAATCCCATCTGGCGATTCCTTTTAACAAACATGGAATATGAGGTCCCATCTGGCGACCTCCAAAATAGTGAAATACGAGATCCCTTCTGGCGATCTCAAACAACTTGGAATCCCATCTGGCGATTCCTTATTACCAACATGAAATATGAGGTCCCATCTGGCGACCTCCAAATAGCAAAACACGAGATCCCTTATGGCGATCTCAAACAACTTGGAATCCCATCTGGCGATTCCTCTTAACAAACATGAGATATAAGGTCCCATCTGGCGACCTCCAAATACCAAAATACGAGATCCCTTCTGGCGATCTCCATCAACTTGGAATCCCATCTGGCAATTCCTTTTATTCAAACATGAAATATGAGGTTCGTTCTGGCGACCTTCATCGAAATACGAGATCCCTTCTGGCGATCCCAAACAACTTGGAATCCCATCTAGCGATTCCCTTTTATTCAAAGCTGAAATATGAGGTCCCTTCTGGCGACCTTCATCGAAATACGAGATCCCTTCTGGCGATCTCAAACAACTTGGAATCCCATCTGACGATTCCTTTTATCAAAAGCTGAAATTTGAGGTCCCTTCTGGCAACCTCTATTGATGAATGTCAAAATATGAGATCCCTTCTGGCGATCTCAAACAACTTGGAATCCCATCTGGCGATTCCTTTTATTCAAAGCTGAAATATGAAGTCCCTTCCGGCGACCTTCATCGAAATACAAGATCCCTTCTAGCGATCTCTTTTAACCAAACAACTTGGAATCCCATCTGGCGATTCCCTTTTACCGATTGCTATCGATGTCGTTCTTCCTGTTGGCAGGATTTGAAAAATATTATCTTCTCTTCTTGTTGTTCTAGAATCAACTCAATGATTCTTTCTTCGTCCACAATCTTGTTGGAATGCACTAAGATCTCCTCCTGTAGCGATAAAAAAAACATACATGCAATGATTTATGATTAGATACAATGCATGCATTCGTACCTGGTTTTGAAACATAGGCCCCATCATCTTCTTCTAGTTCATGAAGCTCTTTCTTAACATGAGCTTGCTTTTGAAGTCGTATGCTGGATTCATCTCTCGTGTTGCCTCTTTTTACTGATCATATTCTTGGAGAAGAATTCTTTGACTTTCTTCAAGTAGTCCTTTTCTCGAAATGTATGACTTGTCATTGCCTCTTTGTCATGCTTTTGTCAAATGCTTTAACTTTTTCAAATCTACGGGCTCTTATCCCATTGAAAACACGTAAAACTTTTCATGAAATATCTTTTATTGCCCCCAGCATGAAGTGTGATCCTAGTTCGGGTTTTTATAAAGAAGAAATTCATTCCGACTCAAAATGAAACCACCAACAAAAAACTCTTTAGAGAGTGAAAGGACAATAATTGTTTCCAAAATGCACATTGTTAGGATTGATAAACTCTATTTTTATCTTGAAAGAAATTTACAAGTGATGTATCAATTCATTATGTTATCCAGAGGTGAGGTTGTATTTCAAGGGTAACTTTTCTTAAATTTCATTTTTGATCGATTTATGATACTTTCTTTGTAACCACTCAAGCTTATTTAAAAAGTGCATAATCTCATCATTTATATAAAGAAAAGGTAAGCTCAAAGACAAACACAAAATCTAGCTGACATCATGAGCCCTGATTGTCCATTAGAAAAAAAAAATGACAAAAACATGCTAAGGCAAATAAAGTTGTTTTACATTTTGCAAACTACAAGAAGTTCTTGGGTCAACCCGTTCTGAAACTTCTTCTAGTGCGTGGAAAGTCAACCGTGGCAATGCTTCATCTTCCTACCCCACTTGCGTTTCCTTATCTTCTCCTTCGATCTCACCTTCATCATTATTAACGATTCTTGACCAAAGTTTTCCAACCCTTTATCCCATATTACTTTTGTCATGACTAGGCAATGGATTTGAATTGATATTGGGTGTGTCTTCAAATGACACCCATCCTACATTGATGAGTTCCAACAGCCTCTTCTTGAAAGCATAGCAGGTTTCAATCCCATGCCCGGGATTACCCCCATGGTACTCGCAAGTCAACTCGGGCTTGTACCAAATTGGGAATGGTGGTTGTAGTTGTAGTGTAGGGATAGGAGCTATTTTTCCAATGCTTAGAAGTTTGGCGTACATGTCCTTTAAAGGCATGGGTAATGGCGGTAGTTGTTCTGAAATGTATCTTGTGTTTGGTCTTTGGTGGTTGTTTTAGGTGTTTGACTGGTTATTTGCTCGATTAGGGGAAAAAGATTTGTTAAAGTTTATGTGGGCCACATGAGAGGTAGGTATTTGTGGGTTATAAGAATCTATTATCTTGTCATCGGACCCACCTTCAAAGTTGTTAGCGAGACCTTTCATTTTTCTTCCAATAAAACCCTTTGTCTCCAAAGGCTCCGCTATGCGCCCAACTTTAATTCCTTGCTCTATTCTTTCCGCCACACGTACAACATCATAGAAATGTTGAGATGAGCTACCCATTAAATGTTCATAGTAGGGTGCCTTGAATGTATTGGCGAACAAAGTCACCATCTCCGTTTCTATTAAAGGGGGTTGCACATGCGTGGCCTCGTCCCTCCATCTTTGCGCATAAGCCCTCACTAACTCTTGGCTTCTCTTTTCCATTGACATAAGCCTCCACTAAATCCTTCCATTTCTTAATCTTGGCATTATCCAGCCTCATGTACCAGTTTAGCGCAGACCCCGATAGACTGTCTTGGAAAAAGTAGATCAGCAACTTATCGTTATGAATCACCTCAACCATCTTATTGCAATAAGATCGAAGGTGAGTGTTTGGGCATTCCAACCCAGTGTACCTTATAAACTCCGGTATCCTAAAATCCTTTGGTACCGTGATGTTTGGTACCAAGCATACTTCAGACGCTCGCATGGGGTCAAACCAGTCATTTCCCTCGACTGCTCTTAACCTTTCTTCCAAAGCTGATATCTTGTCATCGTTTATAAAACCAATGGACCTATTATCGGAAGGCCCATCTGCTGTCAAATCTACAGTGATGTGAGCTTCAGGGGGCTGAATGGGAATGGCAGGTGCAAAGTGCTGCCTCGTCACTGAATCTGCCCCCAAGTTCTGAGATACCCCGAGGTATGAGCTGTCGGTGCTCCTATAGGTGGTTGGGTAGACGTTCCCTCCCCGTTCTTGGCTCTTAAAAGTTGCTCAAGCAGATTGGTCATTCGAGAAACTTCATTCCTTACGGATTCCAATTCACTTTGGTAGCGGGATTCTAGGATGGCCCTCTCTTCATTCTCCATTCTTGATCTTGAACGGGTTTGGTGGACTCTGGACGTGGGACCTATGTTTCACGAGCTGGGATGCATATGATAATGTAAAAAACAAAAAGGCGTGATGAAGGTGTGATGTACAAGCGATGCGCAATGAGTTTAACATTATTGATCTTGATAAGAGTAAAATACATAACCTAAGGACAAGCTCTATTTATTAAGTGAGAGTGGGTAGGTTTTCTATCTAGTCTTGAAAGGTCTCATATCTGCCCAGTGACGTTCTTCGTAAAGACAGTATGGGGGCGTTGCAAGGAACAGTTAAGACACGTATGCCCACCATTACCAAACAGGCACTCAGATATGAGTTGGGTGTTTCACGCATTTAAACCCTGACCAATAGTCTTAGGGCAAATCGCTAATTCCCTACTTAACTTAAGGCTTGTGTGTGCTTTTCAAAATTAAAGTAAGTGATGCATGAGACAATTGTATACAATGCATGAATAAATGCGCGTAAAATAAAAACAAATACGCAAATAAATAAAAGGAAAGGCATATATTAAAAAATAAGCACAGGAAAACACAAATAAATCAGACAAAACAAAGCTTAGTCTACAAGGTCCCTAGTGGAGTCGCCATTCTGTCGCACGTGTGCAGCGTCGCGGCGAAAATCTAGTGTTTGTTTCCATTTTCTTAATCTACAATGTAAATCTATCTATATCTATAGGGATACAAGAAAATACTGTCTTTTATTGGTAGAAAATGGAATGGGAGTCGCCACCTAGTATTTTGGTCACTAGGAACCCTAACTAGTCTCAGAGATCGGGTACGGGGACTGGTTGCGTCAAGGGAAGGTATTAGCACCCCAAATACACCCGACCTAAGGTAAGCTGCATTGTTTTATTGTCTGATAAAATCTAAGGTATTTTCGTGTTTTCCTAGTTGTTGGTATGTCTATGGTTCAAGAAAAATCCTCCTCGGTAAGAAGGTCTTTATCTTATCGGGAAAAATCCTAACCATTCTAACGTCCATACCAAAACTTTATTGATAATATTTAGGAATACGTTTTACGTATAAATTCGTAATCCCAAATACTAAAAGAAAACAAAAAGATTTTTTGAATTTTTGAAATATTGGCCTAGTTCTCATGGCTTGAATAAACTGGTTATTAAAGCCAAAATGCATGCTAATACATATATTATTTTGCACATTTTCTTTATTGTGTGAAAATATGATGTTATAATATTTATATATATATATTGGAGAGACTGGGCCGTATTTTAAAACAAAAAAAAACATTTTTTGGAAAATATTATTTTTTTTATGTTTTGACGAAAATCGGGTATTTTAATACTGGGTTTGTATCCTTACAGTATAAAAATACAACCCGATATTAATCCACCTTAATAACAAATGCAGGAAAAATCAAGGATATTTTTAAGGACTTTTGGAATTTTTTTTTTTAAAAGCAAAAACATTTTTTATTTTGAAAATCTTTGATGTTTTGACAAAAAACCGGGTATTTTAATACTGGGTTTGTATCCTTACAGTATAAAAATACAACCCGATATTAATCCACCTTAAATAGAAAATGCAGGAAAAATCAACAATATTTTTCAAAATATTTTTTTCTTATTTTTATACATATAATATGCATGCATATATATTATAATATATAATATATTGAGTGGGCTGGGCCGGCCCAACTAACTGGGCCGGACTCAGCCCAGAAGAAAACGGATTGGGCCAGAACCATTATGGCCCATCGCAAATATTTCTGGGCCAGAAACCGTCTGGCCCAGAACAGAAGAAAATTAATAACGCTGGGCCAGCATCAGCCTGGCCCAGCGATGAAGGCCGAATGGGGGGGAATTATTTTTCCCCCCCACCTCCTGCATGCAGAACGATTCTGCATGCAAGAGGCAACTTCATGCAATTCGAAAAAAAACGCAGGGGGGAGGAAACATACCTGGCGCAGCGGAGGAGGTCTTTGGCGGTGCTGCGGTGGCGCTGTAGTGTCGTGGCTTCACGGACGGCGGCGCTGCGGCTGTTCCCAAGCGACGGAGAGAAAATATTTTCTTCCTCTTCCCCTCTACTTTTTCGTTTTCGATATTTCTCTCTTTTCCTTCCTTTCTCTTTGTTTTTCTGTTTTCTTTTCTTTTGTTTTCGGTTTATTCCTTTCCCTTTTCCCTCTCTCTTGTTTGTTCTCTCTCTCTCTCTTCGGTCTCCTCTCTCCCCCCGGTTTTTTTCCCCCCCTGTTCCCCTTCGGTTTCTTCTGTATTTATAGGGGAAGAAAAGGTGCTGGTACCATTGTTAGTGCGCCTTGGAGTGGGTTTCACAGGCGGCTGGTCGGCCACTACCCGCGACAGCAAAGCATCGCTACCTTGCTTTCGGCGGGGCGAGCGACCGGTGGTCGGCCATTGAGTTCGGTCGGTGGTCCAGTGTTTCGGGTTGGTCGGTGGGTGCAAGGAGAGAGAGGCGGGAAGATTTTGAAGAAGAAAAACCATTTTTCCTTCTCCCCTGCAACGAGTGCTGGGAGGAAGACGAAGGAGGAACAGTGCCGTTCAAAACGGCAACGTTCAATCCCTTTTTTTTTTATGTATGAAACGGCGTCGTTTTGGATAAAACGCGCCGTTTCAAAAAAAAGCGCCAGAATATGCTTTTGCGAATCAGTCCTTAATCATCTTTAATCATTTCAATTGCGTCCCTGCCAATTTCGGTCACCGCCCCCATAGGTTGCCGCGTTTTTCACTTTGGTCCTTGGCCTCTGATTTATGCAATTTAGCCCTTAATTGATCAATAAACTTCCAATTTCTTCAATTAGGCCCCTCTATCTTCGCGCCTTTTCCAAATTGGTCCCCGGTTTCGGATTTTCACAATTAAGCCCCTAATTGGCCATTAAACTTCAATATTTATGCAATTAAGCCCCTGATTTGACCTAATAAATTCCTAAAAAATATATTTTGGCCCCAGAACTTAAATTTCTTTCAATTAAAGCCCAAATTGACTTAAAAATCAATTTTTCTTGCTATCAAATCCCCTATAAAATCAATTAAAAATCCAATTAAGTCCATAAACATCCAAACTTGGGCTTTTCTCCTCAAAATTCAAATTTTCCTTCTCAACAGGGCTCTCATCTTTCAAGAATATACTGCCAAAAATCCAATCTTTGTATTGTTTAACCTCCTTGACCAATTTTCCGACCATTTTCTGAGCGCTTCTGCCTCTTGTTATTTTTCTAACCTTCTTTGGCTATTTATTTTATTTTGTGTGGAGACCCAAAAATGGGTTACAACAAGTGGTACAAAAAGTTTGACAACTTCATGTGCAGTTCCGGGTATACAAGATGCCAAGCTGATCATTGTTGCTATGTCAAACATTTTGACAACTCCTACATCATTCTACTATTATATGTAGATGATATGTTGATTGCAGGATCCAACATTGAGGAGATTGATAAGCTGAAACAGCAGTTGTCGAAACAGTTTGAAATGAAGGATCTGGGAGCTGCTAAACAAGTACTTAGAATGAGAATCATCGGAGATAAAGACAAAGGCATACTAAAGCTCTCACAAACAGAGTATGTCAAGAAGGTTCTCAGCAGGTTTAGTATGGATAATACTAAACCAGTAAGTACACCACTGGGGAATCATTTCAAGCTCAACAAAGATCAGTCACCAAAAACTGAGCTAGAAAGTGGATACATGGATAAGATTCCATACGCCTTAGCTATCGGCTCTTTGATGTATGCTATGGTCTGTACCAGACCAAACATTGCCCATGCAGTGGGAGTTGTAAGCCGATATATGAGCAATCCTGGAAAGCAGCATTGGGAGGCGGTGAAATGGATCATGAGGTACTTAAAAGGTTCATCGGAAACTTGTCTCAGTTTCACAGCTGGTGGTTTGAAACTTGAAGGTTTTGTAGATGCTGATCTAGCAGGAGATGTTGATAGCAGAAAGAGCACTATATGATATGTTTATACTCTAGGAGGTACTGATGTTTCCTGGAGTTCTACATTGCAAAAGATCGTTGCTCTTTCAACAACAGAAGTTGAATATGTTGCAGTCTCAGAATATGCAAAAGAGATAGTATGGTTGCAGAGTTTCTTGAAAGAATTGGGCAAGTTGAATGGAAAAGGTACTTTGTATAGCGACAGTCAGAGTGCAATCTTCCCTGCCAAGAATCCAGCATTTCATTCCAGGACTAAGCATATTCAGATCAAATATCACTTCATCCGACAACTACTAGACGACGAGCAACTAATGCTAGAAAAGGTCTGTGGAAGCAAGAATCCAGCTGACATGTTAACCAAAGGAGTTACACTTGATAAACTGAAGTTGTGTAAAACTTCAGTTGGCCTTCAAGGATAAAAAGGATTTCATTGTTTGTCTCCAAGTGGGAGATTGTTAGCATTATGGAGACAACAATGTCCCACCATGTGCAAGTGGGAATACCTAATCTCCCACTTTGCACATGGTGGAGGACACAAAGTGGAGGCAATGGTGGGCATCAATCATGCCCCTTCAATCATCCATTGTATATGTATATGAGCTGTGTGTGTGCGTGAACAACTGTGAAGAGAAGAAGAGAGTTGCAGTTGCGTGAAACACAGAGAGAAGAGAGAACAGAGAAGAATAGAGAGAGCTTGAGAGAGTAGAGTAGAGTTGAGAGAGTTTTATCTCCTCCTCCTTTGTTTGTATTGTTTCTTTGATTGATTAATACAAACCAGTAGCTCCGTGGAGTAGGCAAGTTGCCGAACGTAAATTGATGTGTGTTTGAGTTCTGGAATAGCCCAACAGATCAAACATATCGGATTGAAGAATTGCAACCAGACGAGTCCCTTCAGCTTTTCAGCTGGCATGCCTTTAAGGACACCAAGCCAGCAGAAGACTATATTGAGCTTTCGAAGGATGCAGTTGATTACTGTGGAGGACTTCCTTTAGCTCTTGAGGTTATAGGAGCTTGTCTGTCCGGGAAAAACAAAGACAAATGGAAATCTGTAATTGACAAGTTGAGAAGAATTCCAAACCGCGATATTCAAGGAAAGCTTAGAATAAGTTTTGATGGACTGGACGATGATGAACTGCAAAATGCCTTCCTTGATATTGCATGTTTCTTTATTGGTAGAAAGAAAGAATACGTTGAAAAAGTGCTAGAAGCTCGTTGTGGTTACGATCCAGAAGTTGATTTGGGAACTCTCCATGAAAGGTCTCTGATTAAAGTTACTGCCATTGGAAAGATAACCATGCATGATCTATTACGAGACATGGGAAGGGAGATCATTCGTGAAAAGTCACCGAAACAACCTGGAGAAAGGAACAGAATTTGGAATCGAGAGGATGCATGGAATGTACTTGACCAGCAAAAGGTAAGAGCTCAATGCATACACGATGTGGTACCCCAAAAAAAAAAAATTCAATTGCGGGTTTGACTGGCGAATTTTTTTTATTTTGGTTCTTTGGAGTCGCCACCTAATATTTTGGTCACTAGGAACCTAACTGGTCTCAGAGATCGGGTACGGAGACTGGTTACATAAAGGGAAAGTATTAGCACCCCAAATACGCCCTACCTAAGGTAAGCTGCATTGTTTTATTGTCTGATAAAAAACTAAAGTGTTATTGTACTTCTAGTCGTTGGTCTGTTTATGGTTCAAGAAAAAAAATCCTCCTCAGTAAGAAGGTCTTTTATCTTATCGGGTAAAATCCTAACCGTTCTAACGTCTATACCAAACTTTATTAATAATATTTAGGAATATGTTTTACGTATAAATTCGTAATCCCAAATACTAAAAGAAAACAAAAAGATTTTTTTTTATTTTTGAAATATTGGCCTAGTTCTCATGGCTTGAATAAACTGGTTATTAAAGCCAACATGCATGTTAATACATATATTGTTTTAAAAATTTTCTTTGTTGTGTGAAAATATGATGTTATAATATTTATATATATATATATATTGGAGAGACTAGGCCGTATTTTAAAACAAAAAAAAAATTTGGAAAATATTATTTTTTTATGCTTTGACGAAAATCGGGTATTTTAATACTGAGCTTATATCCTTACGGTATAAAAATACAACCCAATATTAATCCACTTTGCTAAAAATATGCAGAAAAATCAACAACATTTTTAGGGACTTTTTAGAAATTTTTTGAAAGCAAAAAAACATTTTTTATTCTGAAAAATCTTTGATGTTTTGACAAAAACCGGGTATTTTTAACACTGGTTTTGTATCTTTACAGTATAAAAATACAAACCAACATTAAACCACTTTGACAAAAATATGCAGAAAAATCACAATATTTTTTTTTTAAGATTTTTTTAAAATATGTTTTTTTATATATAAATATATTTTTTATATATATAACATATATACACATATATAATAATAATAATATAATATAATTATAATATAATTATAATATATTTATATATTAAAAGGGGCTGGGCCGGCCCAACTAAACTGGGCCGAACCCAGCCCAAAAGTCGTTGGGCCGATCTCGGCCCAACAAACTAATTAAACTCGATCTGGGCCGAACCCGACCCAGACCGCCGGATTGGGCCAGATCACTTTGGCCCGGCCCATATAGTTCTGGGCCGGACACCATCTGGCCTAGAGGAATTAAGAAAACACAGGGGGGGGAATTATTTCCCCCCCCGCCTCCTGCATGCAGAACGATTCTGCATGCAGGAGGCAAAAGTAATACAGATAAAAAAAATGCAGGGGGAGGAAAGGGAGCGTACCCGGGTGCGGTGGAAGAGGTGGTTTGCTGGCGGGGCTGCGGTGGTGGTGGCAGTGTCCTAGCTTCACAGACGGCGGCTTCTCACGGCGAATTCCAAGTAGCCCGGCGGCGTCCTCTCGGCTCGTTGGGTTGGTTTTGTTTTCTTAAATTCCCTTCCGGCTTCAAACCTCCCCTTCGCTCTCGGTTTTCTTGGGTTTTCAGTGCTCTCTCTCCTCTGTTATAGTGTTTCTCTCTCTTCCTCTCTCTCTTCGTTTTTTCATTTTTGTTTCGGGGTTCCTCTCCTTTCTTTCTTTTTTTTCTCCTCGCTGTTCTCCCTTTCGGTTCTCTATTTATTGAACCATGGCGCGACTTCAACGTGGAGCCCTGGAGCGGGTCGAGGAGCGGCTGTCGGGGAGCAGCGGGCCTCCCTCGGCTTCGGCAACGAGGCGGGTTGTCGGCCATTGTTTTCTGTCGGTGGCCCACCGGTGTGGGGCCTCGGTCGGTGGCAAGAGGGACCTGCAAAAAAGAATAAAAAATACAAACTTTTCCTTCTTCCCCGCTGTAATGTTCGGGGGGAAGAAGACAGTGAACAGTGCCGTTCAAAACGGCACCGTTCGGTCTCTCTTTTTTTTTATTTTTTTTTTATTTAGTTATTTATGCATGAAACGGCGTCGTTTTGGACAAAACGCGCCGTTTCATTTTAAAATAAAGGCGCCAGAAACTTTGTTTTTAAATCAGTCCCTAATTTGTCATTTGTTCTATTAAGTCCTTCAATCAAGAATAAAATTCAATTGCGTCCCTGCCAAATTCCGTCCCTACCCCTATAGTTGGCCGCGTTTTTTCACTTTGGTCCTTGGCCTCTGATTTTCACAATTAAGCCCCTAATTGATCAATAAACTTCCAATTCCTTCAATTAAGCCCCTGAAACAATTCCAAACAGCCCCCTCTATCTTTGCGCCTTCTCCAAATTGGTCCCTGGTTTTGGATTTTCACAATTAAGTCCCTAATTGGCCATTAAACTTCAATATTTATGCAATTAAGCCCCTGATTTGACCCAATAAATTCCTAAAAAATATATTTTGGCCCCAGAACTTAAATTTCTTCTAAATAAAGCCCAAATTGACTTAAAAAATAATTTTTCTTGCAATCAAGTCCTTTATAAATTCAAATAAAAATCCAATTAAGTCCATAAAAATCCAATTAAGTCCATAAACATCCAAATTTGGGCCTTTCTCCTCAAAATTCAAATTTTCCTTCTCAATAGGGCTTTCATCCTTCAAGAATATACTGTCAAAAATTCAATCCTTGTATTTTTAAATTCCTTGACCAATTTTCTAACTGTTTCCTGAGCGCTTCTGCCTCCTGTTATTTTTTCTAAACTCTTTTGGCTATTTATTTTATTTTTTATGGGGACCCAAAAATGGGTTACAACACACGAAAGCATAGTCATGCATATTTTCTTGTCAAGCTTATTAAAAATAATGATATGAAAGTTGTATTGTTTTTTTTTCTAGGGTACGGAGGTTGTAGAGGGTCTTGCCTGGATGTGAGAGCATCAGAAGCTAAATCATTAAACACGGGATCATTTGCAAAAATGAGAGGCTTAAATTTACTACAGATCAATGGGGTACATCTCACTGGATCCTTCAAACTGCTTTCTAAAGTGTTGATGTGGATTTGTTGGTTTGAATGTCCTTTGCAATATTTGCCATTTGATTTTACTTTGGACAATCTTGTTGTTCTTGATATGCAATACAGTAACCTCAGAGAATTATGGAAAGGGGAAAAGGTGCGAAACAAACTACAATCCACCAAATTTCTCCAGTACATAATTTATATTTACATGTTATGACTTTATATGATTACTTTTCATTGTTTTTCTCTCTATTTTGATAGATTCTCAACAAGCTGAAAATCCTTAATCTCAGTCATTCTCACAGTTCCTAGTTAAAACACCAAACTTACACAGTTCCAGTCTACAGAAACTAAGGTTGGAAGGTTGCTCGAGTTTAGTTGAGGTGCATCAATCTGTTGGAAATTTGAAGAGCCTCATTTTCTTGAATCTAAAGAGATGTCGGAGCCTAAAGATTCTTCCCGAAAGCATTGGTGATGTAGAGTCTCTTAAACATTTGAATATTTCTGGATGTTCACAACTCGAGAAGTTGCCAGAATGCATAGGTGATATGGAATCCTTAACTGAGCTGCTAGCAGATGGAATTAAAAATGAACTTCTACCTTCATTTGTACATTTAAAGTATGTCAGAAAGTTATCATTGCGTGGATGCAGTTTCTGTCAGGACTCACCATCACCTACATCTTGGATTTCCCAAATTTCATCATGGCTTTCACCGTCGTCTACATCCTGGCCTCTACCAGTTTCATCTTCGATCATAGCAAGTACTGTTTTAAATCGGAAACGTTTGCTGTCAACATCTTTCGAATGGAGATCAATGAAATGTCTTAAGTTTTCTAATAGTGGTTTGTCTGATCGTACAACTAACTGTGTTGATTTCAGGGGTTTGTCCTCTCTAAAAGAATTGGATCTATCACAAAACAATTTCTCTAGCCTGCCTTCCGGGATCGGCTTCCTTCCCAAGCTTGTATCAATCTCAGATCTTCCCTCAAATTTACACTTTTTGGATGCCTTTCGTTGCAGTTCAATGAAAAGTGTAAGAATTCCAATCCAGTAAAAAAACTCACCATCTATGGTTCTCCATAAATGTTATATGTTAGAAGAGATTCAGGGCATCGAAGGTCCATGTAATAATTACTGGTCTATTGACGTTGATTTCCCCAGTGATTCATCAAATAATTTCCTGAAGAGTCTTGCTGAGGTACTATCTCTGTCTCTCCAGCACACAAATATACACATTAATCAATTAGTTTCTAAAATTTCAGCATTTCTTGAAATCAATATATATATATACAGGCATCGTGCAATGGTGATTATGGGTATTTTATTGACTCCTTTCCTGGTAACATGCCAATGCCAAATTGGTTAAGCTACCGTGGAGAAGGATGTTCATTATCATTTCATATACCTCCAGTTTTCCAAGGCTTGCTTGTTTGGGTTGCTTCTCCATTTGATGTTCATAGTACTGTGAATTACACCATCGGTTACAAGGTTATTATAAAAAATAAAAACAACGGTGTTCAATTGTTTGAAGATGTACTAAAAGTAGTAGGATGCTGTGAATGGGTAAGATACATAAGTATAAGTGATATGGCAATGGAAGAATACTGTGGAGATGAGGAATTGGAACTGTATCTGGGGAGCCAGTCCATTGATGGAAGCAAAGGGGTACAGTGTGGGATTCATGTGATAGTAGAAGAGACCGATTCATTTGAAGGGTCAGAGTGGGATCGGGAGATTAACAACATAGAGTCAAGAGATGAGGAGTTGGAACTGCACTTGAATTCGGGGAGAAAAGACATTAATGTGACAGAATGTGAAGTTCATGTGATCAAAGAGTTAGAAGTGGGAAGAGATAGAGTGATGCCTGCATCACTCTATCGTCTGCTTCCTCATCATCCCACTTATGGTCTTATAAGAGCGTCTACAACTGCGCAGTGGAAAGCTTATTTGATGCAAAAAAACCCTCTCGAAGTAACATTTTATGGTAAGAATAAATATTCCCTTTAGTTTTATTCTATTCTATTCAATTTATGAAATTAAATATTATCTTTAATGATTTTTTTTCTTATTTAATTTTAAAAACATCAATTAATTATTAGCTATAAAATTCCCCCAAAATGCATTAGTTGAATCACTTCAGGTGATATCAAACAATCTATCGAATCGCACTTAATTAAACCATTATTTTTATTGGTAGCAACTCGTGTGTCTTTTAAGGCAAAAGAATAGCAGGAAGAGCTTAAATTATAAATATTTAGAGACGGTTTGATTTTTTTTAATGATAATGTTTTAAATTTTTGAAAACATGAATTGAAAACTTGTATGTTTTGATATTCTTGTGTAAAAAAGAAAAGCCAACAATCACTAACATAAATTTATAAAATCACTTTAGTTGATTTGGAAATTTTTTAATATTGATTTTTGTTTTTATATTTTATTTTAAATTTGATATTTTAAAACAAAAGAAAAAAACGACGTGAAAATAACCCTTTTAATTATAAATTAAGTTTCTTAACTAAAAGTAAAACGGAGTTGTTTTTTGTATTGAATTTTGTTGGTTTGTAGGGAAGGGAGTACAACGGCGTAGAAGATTGGAGGTGGGAGCATTTAAAGATAAATCATGGATCACAAGATTATTTATAGAGAGAGATGCTTGAAGTTACTCCAAAGGCTTCTTTCTGATCAGTTGATATGTATTTGTTGGCTTTAATGCCTTTTAAAATTTTTCCATCTGATTTGAAATTCGACAACCTAATTGTTCTTGTTATGGAATGAGAAAAACTCATTTGTTACTCTTGAAGATTGCTTTATCTTTCTCTTTCTCACTTGCACAGTTCAAACTAATGCTTGAAGGTTGCTCAAGTTTAACTTAGTTGCATCAATCTAATTTGTGAACTGTCTTATTGTCAAGAGGTTTTTCAAACTTCCAACATAGAGAAAGAAAAATAAAAAACATGAGCCAAGGGAAACACCCATGCTTTGCATCAATCTAATTTGTTTTAGTTTTGTTGGTTGAAAAAAAACTTCCTAAAATTATTATTATTAATTTTCATACACAATTATATTTAAGATTATTATATGGTCAATTTGTCTATGTCAAAGAATAGAATTTGAGGCAACCTTTTGACCAAAATTCCATTTTCTATTATTCCTTCAATATTGGGGTTTAATGTGACACGACCAAAAGATTGATGTCTTTTCCCAAGTGCAGGAGTGTCGAAGTAATAAATAACCCGGCAAGACCGGGGTCGAACCACAGAGAGGTTAATTGTATAAATTATAAATAACAATACAACAACAACAACAATAACAACAATAATAACAATAATAATACTCAGTACGTGGCGTTGTTATACCTGAGAATGATCTAAAAGATCGGGTCACAGGTTTCCAGCCTATATACTGAGTTTATGAAAAGATCAAAGATATATATTATATAATATAGACAGAATGTAAATAATAACAATAATAATAATAATAAAAGCAGAAGATGAAGAAATTAATGAGAACTTTGAGATGAAAGATTAACGTGAGGATTAAACAATGATAAAAACAAATGTCAAGGTTAGAGGATCCACTAATGGTACTTCAAACAAGTATAATATAAACTCTTATTACTCAATTGGAAACCACACATAAAGGAGGTTCCAATCAGATTATAAATTGTTAACATGATTACATTAATTATCTTATTCGAATAAAGCTAATACTTGTAAATGTTGGCAGGCATTCATGATTATAACTTATGTTAACAACAAATCAAGTTCATTTCATAGCTCAGGTGTCGGTTAAACCATACAGTATGGGCTATGAAAGTGCCAAGTATTTGTTGTACCAAATATTATACAACATAAATCTAGATTAACCATTTAACAAGCAAAGTATTAAAAGTGAACAAGATAACAAATATAAAACATGTTAGTATCCAACGTTAAGGTCCATGTAAGTTTATATTATACTTATTCTTACACCATTAGTGTACCCTTTTCACCTTGACATAATTAACTTAGCTGAACATAATGAAAGAAAGAAACATAAATGAACAAGATAAGAACATAAATGAGAAAGAGGTTAACTAAGTAAAGGAAAGGAAATGAAGTGCATAAACTTGATATTAATAAAAGCAAGACATAAGCAATACAAAGAGAGAAAGCAATAGCATGATCTTGATCTGAACACCAAGATGCCTCAATACATGGTAAGTGCCTCCTTTTATAGGCCAAAATTTGGAACTATTGATTTGTTGACTAATTGATGAGTGGGTGGCCACATCTTGACTTGATAACAATCCTTATCTTCTTGTCTGGTCAAGACGTCATTGCTAACATCATAATTTGCCCAGAATCCTCAGGAATGTTCTAGGAAATTGTCTCAGCTTTCCAACAAAAAAAAGATGAGGTCATTTGGACTTCTAGAACTCAAGATATGGGCTGAACACTAAATAGTGTTTGGGCTGCAGGACAGCTTCGGACTTCTTCGTTGTTCCTTCAATTTGGACTTCAAAACGACCTTTTCAAATCTTGGGCTCCTCATGAAAGTTGTAGGCCTTTGTCTTACCTTTCCATCCATATAAAATGGACCTAAATCCGAAATTTAGAGCTCCAGATATGATCCAATTACCGAGCAATGTTCCGGTTTGGACTGCACCGACATCTCTTTTCTAAGTTTGGCCATCTCTTTGTCCTTTCACTTTCAATACTTAAACTCATCAATCAATCCTTTTATTTATGTGATAGGCCTGCATATAAGATGAACATTTACCATAAATTAAGGTATCTTATAGTATCAAACTTGTTATTATAAAACATGCTTTGGTTAAGGAGTTATTGATACTTCAAGTGCAAAATGATGATATAAAACCTTGATAAACATGCACTTTTAAGTACTAATCACACCCCCCAACCAGCTTATTACTAGTCCCTAGTAATCTAAAGCGTTAAAATAGAGAAACAATTTCAAGTTCCACAAAGCAAGGCATTCATCATTCAACTTCCATTAATCTATCCAGATAAACAAACTCTCATTAAATTTATATTCCTGCTTCATACTTCTTAAACAAGATATTAATAAACCTTCTTTTTGTATGCTCAATGAAAACATAGATGATGGGGCTTTTGTTGGAAGAAAACAATATTATGTTCAAATGTTTAAGGTGAACTTCCTTGGGTTGGGATTAGTATTATTTTTTTTTCTTTTTTTTCTTTTTTTTTTCTTTTTATTTATATACACATACAACTTAAAACACAATGTATCTTTAACCCATGTAACGAGTTTTAGGCTAATGACTCCCAGACCAGTTGGTCTTAGGGCATTAGGTGTTGAGACACCCCTACGAGCTTAACAACTCGGGTTGCAGATACTGATACGTAGATAGTGCAATGTTTGATTCCCTTAAGCTTTTCTCCTTAACCCATGTAGCAAGCTTTGGGCCAATAGCTCCCAAGTCAGTTGACTTTAGGGTATTAGGTGTTAAAACACCCCTTCGGGCTTAATTGCTTAGGTTAGGGAGGCTACGAAACCAAACTTATCCACGTTTTATTATCATCAATACTATCTTTTTTTTCTTTTTCTTTTTTTTTTTTTTTTTTTTTTTTTTTTCTTTTTTTGTTTTTTTTTGCAAATTATATACTATCCTTTTCCCTTAGTTGTTACCTTCAACAAAAGAACATAATTAATGTAATAATCCAATGTGCAACCCACAATCATATGTTAAAGTGTGTGTGTGAAAATGAAGGTTTAATAACACTTGTTAAATGAGTATGAGTAGAATCAAGTGATAACAATGTGAGAGTTTGTAAACCTGAATATTTCAAGAAGTATTATGATAGACCTTGGTAATGAAACTTACTAAGATGCGTCTCTAGAGTCAATAAAATTGATTCCATACTCTGCCATCCTAATAACAATTTTGTCAAATGGTTTTAATAATAGCAAAAACAGTTAGCAAGTTAGTATTTTTTTTTTTTTTTTTTAACTACTACCCTCTCCCCCCAACCAAAACGAGACATTGTCCTCAATGTTCGAAGGTAGAAAGATAGAGTATAGAAGACATCACCTGAAACAGTGAACAATGATAAACCTGAAACACACTTAAACAAACATAAGAAGTAACATAACAAAATAATATGCTATTAATAAAACCAAAAGACACAAGGTTTCACAGATGAAGGCTCAAATCTAATCTAAGCTTTTTACGGCTTTCCTTAGTTGACCAATCTAGGCGACTCATGCAGGGATCAATGATAGGGATGAAAGATTGTAGTTGGTCAATCAATTGTTCAGCAGTAGCAGCAGAGATTATGATTTGTCGTGCCGAAGATGTTAGAAATTCCTGTTCCACAGCTTGATCAAGGAAAGACAGCAACTTATCATAAAAACCATTAACATTTAACAAACCTATAGGTTTATGGTGAATGTGCAGTTGGGCCCAAGATGAAATATGAAAGATTTCTTCCAATGTGCCCAAACCTCCTGGTAAGGCAATGAAGGCATCAGCATGGCTAAACATGGTATTCAGTCGGTCAGACATTGTTGGGACCTGTAGTTCCTCTCCAATTGTTTTTCCAATGATGTCCCCAGTTGCTAAAGCTTTGGGAACAACCCCCAAAACTTGACTGCCTCCTAAAAATGCAGCCATTGACACACCTCCCATTAACCCAAGGCTGCCTCCCCCATACACTAAATGAATCTTTCTCTCAGCTAGTACCCGACCAAGATGATTTGCTGATTCTAAAAACTCTTTTTCTTTCCCAGAACTGGATCCACCGAAAACACAAATATTTCTTATCTGGTGACTTGAGGAACCTGCCATTTCTACACACTTCTATATTTGATGAATGTATGGGATGAGTAGAAATGAAGGGAAGGAAGAGAAGAATTTATAGATGAAAAAGTGAAAATGCAATCATACCACCTATATGTAGGCCAGCTATAGTCTCACAAACTCTCTCTCTCTCTCTCTCTCTTTATTAATTATTTATTTTGAAAAAGCATGTATGTACAGGTAGTTGTGATTGTGGCTCACATCTTCCCTTGGTTTTACGTCCAAGAACGGCTTAAACGCCCTCTATGGGTCGGGGATAGGCTTCCCATCCAGTTTTCTTAAAAACTGGCAAACAGGGTCTTTTTTAGTCAGATTCCCAAGACTAAGTCGATCATGTTCTTTATGGAATTGTGGCCATAAATCATGAATTACACGATGCACATCTCCACTAGGATGCGTCTCAAGGGTCAACAAAAGATTATCTAAAGACCCCTTACTCAGGCCATCCTTAATGAATTGTATCTTATCTTCACGGTTTACAGATACCATTCCTAAAGAACGACATGTCGTATTACAAGTCCATCTGGCACATCTGTGACAGACTTTTAGTCGTTTTGCACGACGTTTCTTTGCAAAAGTGCTTTTACCTGTTCCAGGCATGTGTGAAATGAAAGAATTGGAGGACTCACCTGATAATCGAACCTTTGCTTCAATTAACCAACGGATATCTTCAGGAATTCCATGATTCATTAACAACCTCAATCTTGCACACCTAGCACGGTAAATTTTATTAATCGCATTTGGAGGCAAAGCGGGAAAATACCTTTTCAACTTTTCAAGAGTGGTGTCCATTTTCAAAAGAGAATTAGAGAAGAGATTCAAAGAAGGAAGAAAGAGCTAAGAATTATACAAATATATACAGATATCAGTTATTTGGGAAACTGAAAGAACCGACTTAAGTCACGGAGTACCGTTATCCGCCATTTGACCGGGGTGAAAGAGAGACTAGCAAAACAATAAAACACAAAACAATGTGAGAAAAAGAATCAATCTTTATATACAGGATCACTCAATTCAATAGAGTCATTTTCAACCGAAAAATTGTCAAAATAAACTTTCAAACGATGCCCATTTACCTTGAAAACATTGCCATTCTTTGGATTCTCAATATCACAGGCCCCATATGGATACACATGTTTCACAATAAAAGGACCACTCCATCTTGATCTTAGTTTTCCAGGAAATAAATGGAGTCGAGAATTATAAAGCAAGACTTTTTGACCAACATTGAATGTTTTTCTCAGTATTTTCTTGTCATGAAACTCTTTAATTCTTGCTTTATGAATTTTCGCATTGTCATATGCATCATTTCTTATTTCTTCAAGCTCATTTATTTGCAATTTTCGCAGCTGACTAGCATCATCAAGGCTTGAATTGAAAGCTTTAATAGCCCAATAAGCTTTATGTTCAATTTCCACAGGCAAGTGACAAGGTTTTCCATAGACTAGTCTATAAGGTGACATACCTAATGATGTTTTATAAGCAGTTCGATAAGCCCAAAGTGCATCATTAAGTCTTAAAGACCAGTCTTTCCTATTAGGGTTCACTGTTTTCTCCAAGATTTGTTTGATTTCCTTATTAGCAAGCTCTACTTGTCCACTTGTCTGAGGATGATAAGGGGTGGCAACTTTGTGTGTGATTCCATATTTCTTCATTAAAGAAGCAAATGGCTTGTTGCAGAAATGTGTTCCACCATCACTTATCATGGCTCGAGGGATTCCAAATCGACTTAAAATGTTTTCTTTCAAAAACTTTATCACTGTTTTGTGATCATTGGTTCGACTTGGAATTGCCTCTATCCATTTTGAAACATAATCTACTGCGACCAATATGTACAAGAAACCAAATGATGGAGGAAATGGACCCATGAAATCTATACCCCAACAGTCAAAGATCTCAATGACAAGAATAGGATTTAAAGGCATCATGTGACGTTTCGAAATAGATCCCAACTTTTGACAATTTTCACAAATCTTACAAAATGCATGTGAGTCTTTGAACATGGTGGGCCAGTAAAATCCACTTTGTAAGATTTTTGCAGTTGTCTTTCTTGATGAGAAATGACCCCCACATGCCTCAGAATGACAAAATTTAATGACACTACTTACCTCATTGTCAGGAATGCATCTTCGAAATATTTGATCAGGACAATATTTGAATAAATAAGGGTCATCCCAATAAAAGTTCTTCACTTCGTTCAAGAACTTTCTTTTGTCTTGGGTACTCCAATGAGCTGGCAATTGTCCTGAAACAAGAAAATTAACAACATTAGCAAACCAAGGCATCGTAGAGACAGAAAATAACGATTCATCAGGAAAGTAGTCATCGATTGGTGTAATGTCAAATCTCGAATCGGTTGTCAATCTTGACAAATGATCCGCGACAACATTTTCGGTGCCTTTCTTGTCTTTGATTGTGATATCAAATTCTTGAAGTAACAAAATCCACCGCACCAATCTAGCCTTAGAATCTTTCTTAGAAAGAAGATATTTCAATGCTGCATGATCACTAAAAACAACAACAGGTGAGCCAACAAGATAAGATCTGAACTTGTCACATGCAAATACTACTGCAAGTAATTCTTTTTCAGTGGTGGTGTAATTCATTTGAGCACTATTTAAAGTTTTACTTGCATAGTAAATCACATAAGGTTTCTTATCTTTTCTTTGTCCCAAAACAGCACCCACGGCATAATCACTAGCGTCACACATTATTTCAAAAGGTAATGACCAATCAGGAGGTTGAATGACAGGAGCAGAAGTAAGCAAGTTTTTAAGTTTAACAAAGGCTTCTTCACAATGTTCAGTCCATTCAAAAATATTATCCTTTGTTAGAAGGTTACTCAAGGGCTTAGATATTACACTAAAATCTTTGATGAACCTTCTGTAAAAACCAGCATGTCCTAAGAATGATCTAACATCTTTAACAGATTTTGGTGTTGGTAAGTTGGCAATTAACTCGATTTTAGATTTGTCAACCTCAATTCCTTTCGATGAAACAATGTGACCAAGTACAATGCCGTTTGTTACCATAAAGTGACATTTTTCCCAATTCAGTACAAGATTCTTCTCTTCACACCTGCTCAAAACCTTTTCTAAGTTAGTCAAACAATCATCAAATGAATCACCAAAAACAGAAAAATCATCCATAAAAATTTCAAGAAAACGTTCAACCATATCACTGAATATGCTAAGCATGCATCTTTGAAACGTGGCTGGTGCATTACATAATCCAAAAGGCATCCTTCGATATGCAAAAGTACCAAATGGACATGTGAAAGTAGTCTTCTCTTGATCTTCCAATGCAATTTCAATTTGATTGTAACCTGAATAGCCATCTAGGAAACAATAAAATTCATGACCTGCAACTCTTTCTAGGATTTGGTCCATGAAAGGTAAAGGGAAATGATCTTTTCTAGTCATTGAATTAAGTTTCCTATAGTCAATGCACATGCGCCAACCAGTAACAGTCCTCGTTGGAATTAACTCATTTTTCTCATTCGTTATCACAGTGACTCCAGACTTTTTGGGTACAACTTGGGTAGGACTTACCCATTTGCTGTCAGAAATAGGATAAATGATTCCATTATCTAGAAGCTTAATGACTTCATTTTTCACTACTTCTTTCATATTAGGATTAAGCCTTCGTTGCATTTCTCTAGAGGGTTTAGCATTTTCCTCCAAATAAATCCTGTGTGTGCAAATCAAAGGGCTAATTCCTTTTATGTCAGCTATGGTCCATCCTAATGCATTTTTGTGCATTTTCAGAGTCTGTAATAACTTACCTTCTTGATGTGCATTAAGTTTGGAAGAGATTATTACCGGAAAAGTTTCATTTTCTCCCAAAAATGAGTATTTGAGATTAAATGGTAACGGCTTCAATTCAGGTTTTGGTGGTTGAACACTTGAAGGTATGGGCTCAATTGATCGTGGTGGCAATTCTTCAATTTGTGGTCTCCAATTGCTTTCCTGAAAGTAGACCATTTGCAAATCATCAGATTCATCAATCTCAGTTTCACTAGAAGTGGTTTGAAATTGATCATGAACTAATTTTTCAATAAAGTCCACTTCCTGTAAATCATTATCATCTCCAGGTTGCTTGTAAATGTTGAAAATATTCATCTCCAATGTCATGTTTCCAAATGATAGTTTCATCAGTCCATTCCTACAATTAATCAATGCATTAGAAGTGGCAAGAAATGGACGTCCTAAAATAACAGGAATTGAATTACATGCTTCAACAGGTTGCGTGTCCAAGACAACAAAATCCACAGGATAAATGAATTTATCAACTTGTACTAACACATCTTCAATTATTCCTCTAGGCACTTTTACAGATCTATCGGCGAGTAAAAGAGTTACAGAGGTTGGTTTTAACTCACCTAGATTGAGACTTTGAAAGACTGAATATGGAAGTAAATTCACACTAGCTCCAAGATCAAGTAAGGCTCTTTCAATTTTATGTTCTCCAATAAAGCAAGAAATTGTAGGACAACCAGGGTCTTTATATTTCAAAGCATTATTGTTCTGAAGAATGGCACTTACTTGTTCGGCTAAAAAGGCTTTCTTTTTCACATTCAGTTTTCTCTTCACAGTGCACAGATCTTTCAAAAATTTAGCATAAGAAGGAACCTGTTTAATAGCATCCAACAAAGGTATATTGATCCTTACCTGTTTGAAAGTTTCAAAGATTTCAGAGTTGTGATTGACTTTCCTTTGTTTGGTCATGGCATGAGGAAATGGAAGTGCTGGCGGGGAATCAACCTTTTCTTTGCAATGTTCAGGTTCAACCCCTTCCTTACCCTCAGAGATAGACTCATCATCTTTCTCACAAGGTTCAAGAATAGGTTTTTCAATAACCTTACCACTACGAAGAGTGATGACTGATTTGACTTGATCCATGTGTTGGCTTCCAGAACTACTTGCATTTGCATTGTATTGCCCCTTTGGATTTTGCTGTGGTTGAGAAGGAAACTTACCTTTCTCTTGGAAACTGAGAGCAGATGTTAATTTTGCAAGAGCATCTTTAAAATCTGTCATGCTTTGAGCAAGTTGAGTGTTGATTGTCTCCTGCTTTTCAATGAATGCATGCAATGTTTCCTCAAAATTTCTTCCAGGAGGTGGAGCATAAGGAGGTGCATATCCATGAGAATTTTGGAAATTATGGTGTGCTTGAAACGGTGGATGTGAAGTTTGTGCATTGTTGTTATCACTCTTCCAACTGAAATTTGGGTGATTTCTCCAACCAGGGTTATACGTTTGTGAGTATGGGTTATGGTTGGGTCTTTGGAAACTGTTTAAAGCATGGGCTTGTTCATGGAGGCATTCCCTAAAAGAAGGCAAAGTTGGACAATCATTTGTTGAGTGTTCATTGGTTTCACAGATTTGACACACAATGTCTTGAACAGATTTTAATTGACCACTCTTTTTCAATTCTAGTGCCTCGACTTTTCTAGCTAAAGATGCAAACTTAGCTTGGAGATCATGATCTTCCCTAAGGTTGTGCATACCTCCACTAGATGTATGAGGTTGAGTTTTACCTGGTGCCTCATAAGTACCTGTGGTGTCCCAATTTTGAGCATTTTCGGCTAGCAAGTCTAGGTACTCCATTGCTTCATTAGGGTCTTTATCTTCAAAGGTTCCATTGCACATCAATTCAACCATTTGCCTATCTCTAGGTGTTAAACCTTCATAAAAATGTGAAACCAATCTCCATGTTTCAAAACCATGATGTGGGCAAGTATTAAGCAAATCTCGATACCTATCCCAACATTGGTAAAATGTTTCTCCTGGCTTTTGAGTGAAAGTGATGATTTGTCTTTTGAAAGAGTTTGTTCTGTGAGATGGAAAAAACTTCTTTAAAAATTGTTGTTGCATATCATCCCAAGCACGAATGGATCCTGGTCTCAAATTTTGTAGCCATGTTTTAGCTTTATCTTTTAATGAAAAAGGAAAAAGCTTTAATCGAATGGTGTTCATGCTACAATTTGAGTCATTATAGGTATTACAGACCTCCTCAAATTCCCTTAAATGCAAGTATGGATTTTCTAGGTCTAAACCATGAAAAGAAGGTAGGAGTTGAATAATGCCTGGCTTGAAATTAAAATGAGATGCATCAGGAGGAAAAACTATGCATGAGGGTGCACTTGTTCTTGTGGGATTCATGTGGTCTCTAAGTGTTCTCATACGGTTATTCTCATTATTCTCATTATGAAGCGATTGATTATCTTCTTCGGCCATATTTTCTGAAAATGATGAGGATACCCTACAAAGTCGACCACTTAATGTACGTGACCAAACTCTCATGCACGTGTAAGAAGACAATAAAAGCAAGAAAAGAAAATAGAAGAAAAAGAAACAAAACAAAACAAAGGAAACAAAAATAGATAAAATGAAAAGTGAAAAGAGAAAATAAATTAAATATTATAATTTATACAAGAATTTACCTCCCCGGCAACGGCGCCAAAAACTTGACACGACCAAAAGATTGATGTCTTTTCCCAAGTGCAGGAGTGTCGAAGTAATAAATAACCCGGCAAGACCGGGGTCGAACCACAGAGAGGTTAATTGTATAAATTATAAATAACAATACAACAACAACAACAATAACAACAATAATAACAATAATAATACTCAGTACGTGGCGTTGTTATACCTGAGAATGATCTAAAAGATCGGGTCACAGGTTTCCAGCCTATATACTGAGTTTATGAAAAGATCAAAGATATATATTATATAATATAGACAGAATGTAAATAATAACAACAATAATAATAATAAAAGCAGAAGATGAAGAAATTAATGAGAACTTTGAGATGAAAGATTAACGTGAGGATTAAACAATGATAAAAACAAATGTCAAGGTTAGAGGATCCACTAATGGTACTTCAAACAAGTATAATATAAACTCTTATTACTCAATTGGAAACCACACATAAAGGAGGTTCCAATCAGATTATAAATTGTTAACATGATTACATTAATTATCTTATTCGAATAAAGCTAATACTTGTAAATGTTGGCAGGCATTCATGATTATAACTTATGTTAACAACAAATCAAGTTCATTTCATAGCTCAGGTGTCGGTTAAACCATACAGTATGGGCTATGAAAGTGCCAAGTATTTGTTGTACCAAATATTATACAACATAAATCTAGATTAACCATTTAACAAGCAAAGTATTAAAAGTGAACAAGATAACAAATATAAAACATGTTAGTATCCAACGTTAAGGTCCATGTAAGTTTATATTATACTTATTCTTACACCATTAGTGTACCCTTTTCACCTTGACATAATTAACTTAGCTGAACATAATGAAAGAAAGAAACATAAATGAACAAGATAAGAACATAAATGAGAAAGAGGTTAACTAAGTAAAGGAAAGGAAATGAAGTGCATAAACTTGATATTAATAAAAGCAAGACATAAGCAATACAAAGAGAGAAAGCAATAGCATGATCTTGATCTGAACACCAAGATGCCTCAATACATGGTAAGTGCCTCCTTTTATAGGCCAAAATTTGGAACTATTGATTTGTTGACTAATTGATGAGTGGGTGGCCACATCTTGACTTGATAACAATCCTTATCTTCTTGTCTGGTCAAGACGTCATTGCTAACATCATAATTTGCCCAGAATCCTCAGGAATGTTCTAGGAAATTGTCTCAGCTTTCCAACAAAAAAAAGATGAGGTCATTTGGACTTCTAGAACTCAAGATATGGGCTGAACACTAAATAGTGTTTGGGCTGCAGGACAGCTTCGGACTTCTTCGTTGTTCCTTCAATTTGGACTTCAAAACGACCTTTTCAAATCTTGGGCTCCTCATGAAAGTTGTAGGCCTTTGTCTTACCTTTCCATCCATATAAAATGGACCTAAATCCGAAATTTAGAGCTCCAGATATGATCCAATTACCGAGCAATGTTCCGGTTTGGACTGCACCGACATCTCTTTTCTAAGTTTGGCCATCTCTTTGTCCTTTCACTTTCAATACTTAAACTCATCAATCAATCCTTTTATTTATGTGATAGGCCTGCATATAAGATGAACATTTACCATAAATTAAGGTATCTTATAGTATCAAACTTGTTATTATAAAACATGCTTTGGTTAAGGAGTTATTGATACTTCAAGTGCAAAATGATGATATAAAACCTTGATAAACATGCACTTTTAAGTACTAATCATAATGCAAGCAACTTTTACTAGGATTTGAGATGTAAATAGATTTTTTGTTAGGATGAGGTGGTCAGGTTGCGTCACATTGATTATGTCATGAAGTTAACTAGAGTAAGAAATAAAGATATCAAGCTTCGGAGAGAATCAAGATCAGTTAAAGCAAAAAAAAAAAACATATTATGAATATAAATTGGAAAGGAAAAGTTTAGTTATAAGGAATCAGATTCACAAAGAAATTTGAGTCTCATTGATTGTAGGAAACAAGTTGCAAGGAATCAACTTTACAATAATTGAACTTGGCACTAGAGAGAACCTTCGTGCCACTAAGTACTGAATCGTTATTCAAATGTACTGAAGGCCATTTGTTTGCCATTTGTTCTAATTAAGAACATAATTCTATTCTTTTATAGTTTTTTGGAAGAAGAAAAAACTGGGGTGAGTTAATATTCTGTAAAATAAGCTTGGAATAGCTTGCGGGCGCCGGTTGGCTCAGAGATCAATTTTGTTTTTACTACAAATTGCCTTTTAATTGGACTGGGATTCGGTAAGTTTCCCTTTTGTTTACATATGAGGTTCCGAGACAACAGTGCTTGCTGTTCTTGAAAAGACAACAGTGCTTGCTGTTCTTGAAAAGACATTGTTAATTAAACTGAGATTATTCTGATTAGAGAACAGAAGGAATCTTCTTTCATAATTGGCTTTCGAGAAGGTTTAGTGTTTTTGCTACCTCTGCTTTTGGACCTGACTTGATTCCTGACCGGTTGAAACAGCATTAGTCCAAAAGCAGGGAAGCTTTTGTTTTCTTTAATCACATGATGATATTCTCATTTATGCCCAACACAAATTTACAAAAAGGAGTACTATCTAACATTATTCATTTGACAACTGTTGTGAACCAAACCTTTCCTATCTATCTATATAAAGGTTGGCTTGGCCTCCTACATATTAGCCAAACAAGAAAACCACCAAAACCTATACACAGCTACTTGTCTTAGTGTGTTGATTAATTGTAGTTAGCATGGCACGTCAGGCAGATCGTCTTGTTAAGATTGGGCAGGAGGGTTTTGCAGCCATTGATGAGCACTTCGGCCGGGCCAAGAGGCGGCCACCAGTTATGAAGGTTCCCTATGCGCATCCCGCATATTACTACGTTCATCAGGCAAACCAAATTCCTGCAACAAAACTAATCGACAGCAACGAGGCAGCGCAACGCTTCAAAGGGAGGGTTTATATCGATTACCCTAAGGGGAAACCAGTTCCGTTTTAAAGACCTATTGATCAATCACTTAGCTTTCTTGTATGCATAACCTCCTCCAGTACTTGTGTTACCTTTAGTCCTGTACGATATTCTCCCTCTGCTAAACGTAGACGAGGAGAGGTTGCTAGAACTCGAGTCAGGAGCTTCTTCTTACTTGTTCAAATAAAATTTCTGTGATTTATATATCATAATTTTCTATTTGGCTGGTCAAGTATGCATTGTCAAGTATGTATTGTCATAATTATCTTTCTGACTTCCTAATTATCATCTGATTCACCTCTTACTTAGCATGGAATTGAAAGATACACAAGTAATTTGCTGTTGAAATGCTTTGAAGCTCTTCAAGGTGTGATTTCACCGACTTATTTCGGAACTGTACAGAGCTCAATGATGAGCCATGGGAAGCGTCTCTGATTATTGCACTGTAAAAGCACGAGTGTACGTATGAGCATAAACAGCAGATCTGCTCTGTTATTGCCATATGCTTAAATAGATCGCAGGATCCTGCTCTATTAAAACTTTGGGATATACTCAAAACTTAAATCATCACGTCAGCACCACTAGCAACTATGCTGCCGATGTTAGCAAGGTGCAAGACTCTAATGTTCAAGCTCATCATTCGGTGGACCTTGGTCATGTTACTTCGGGCCACCCCCTTATGGTAGAAGCCCAGCTTAGTTTGGGTACTTACTGTTCTGACTCCCTTGATAGTACCTCCTCATTTTCTTGCTCCAATTATGACTTGGCCCATGAGCCAATTCAAGATACATGGCCCCAAACGGATGAACCAAGCCAACCCCTAAAGTTGGGTTCTACTATGTATACCAACTCTAGAGATCTTACTCAACAGGACAGCAGTCAAGTGAAATTTCGCTCAAGACGAAGAAAGACAAAACTTTTAACAATTCATGGGACTTTACAGAGACACGCGGATGACATAGAAGAATCTACAGATGACTCAGATGTTCACATGGGGAATAGACGCCATTTTCAAAATGTTGGGGATTCTCATAAACATCTTTGTATAACAGGATCTATGCAACCAGGAGATGAAGAAGCTATTGTGAGTTCAGAAGATCGAGAAGTTCAGGGTATGGTCCAGATTGGGGAAGCTTTGCTTATTGGGGGCAATTCCAACCTTTATGCTTTTGAAGGAGATATTCGGAAACAGCTTCAACAAGAGGAGGCTGACTGGAGGGCTGTCCAGTAAGTCCTTTGTTGCCTCTGTTTTGGTTAGGATTTTTTCTATTTTCTTTATGAAGGTTCTCTCTTGGAACTTATGTGGTCTGGGTAGGGCTGGAAAATTGCGGGTTGTGGGTAGGCTTATTGATATTCATAATATTGAAGTGTGCTTCCTTCTAGAAACTAAAATTAAGACTTGCACAGACTCTCTCATTTTTCGTGTTTGGAATAATAGCAATGTTAATTGGGCTTGTAACGAGGCTGAAGGTAGTAGAGGGGGTATGATTGCTCTTTGGGATGATACTAAATTTCAGGTTTCACCTGTTGAATATGGTTACGGGTGGATTGGTCTATACAGTCAGCATATGCAAAGTGGTTTTATCTGTGCTATTGTTGGTGTTTATGCCCCTTGTTCTATGTCAGAAAAAAGGGATATTTGGAAGAACTTGTGTATCCTTAGACATGCCTTCCCTATTCCGTGGTTGATGGTGGGAGATTTTAATGAGACTTTGAATCAGATTGATAGAAGCAGTGGCTATCTTCATATCAAGGGCTCTTCAGCTTTTAGGAATTTTCTGGATTCTTGTCACCTTATTGAGTATCAATTGGCTGGAGGTTACTTCACTTGGTTCAGGAATTGCTTGATGAGCAAACTAGACCGTGCTTTCTCAGATGAATCCTTTCTTCTACAATTCTCAAATGTAATGCTCCATCGATTACCCAGAGAAATGTCAGACCATTGCCGCTTGCTTGTGTCTGATTCCCTCCTAGAGAGCGGTTATCGGCCTTTTAAATTTTTGGATTGTTGGCTTCAATTTCCTAACTTCAAAAATATTATTAGAGGCTTTTGGTTTGACGGGTGTACAGAATTCCCAAGACGTTTTAGATTTATTAAGAAGCTTAGCTTTGTAGCAGCTCAACTTCGGCGATGGAACAAAGATGATTTTGGTGATCAGGAGTACAAGCTTCAGGTTGTGATTTCCCAAATTGATGATCTAGAGAGAAAACAGGAGGCTGATCCTCTATGTCCCTCAGATCACCTCAAGCTTGAATCTCTTATAAAGGATAAATGGACCTACAGTAATAGAGTTGAATGCAAGTGGAGGCAGAGATCTAGACAGTTGTGGTGCAAGCTAGGGGATCGTAATACCAGGTTTTTCCATTTGATAGCTAACTTCAGAAGAGCTAAATCTCATATTATGATGATCAATCATAAGGGGGCTGAACTCCGGTCATTACCAGAAATCAAATCTGCTGCTGTTGATTATTTTTATAATCTGTATAGAGCTCCAATTGGGAAGAAAGCAGAGATGGGTCCTGTAGGTTTTAAAAGGTTAAACTCAAAGTTGTCTGTTTGGCTAGAGCGAGATGTGACATTGGATGAAATTAAAAGATGTGTGTGGGATTGTGATGGTTCTAAGAGTCCTGGTCCAGACGGTTTCAATTTTAAATTCTATAAGCTCGCTTGGGATTTTATTGCAGAAGACTTATTGGACCTGATCACTAAATTTTTTAGAACAGGGTCTATGCCGAAAGGGGTTAACCTCTCCTATATCACTTTGGTGCCGAAAAGAAAGGTTACTATGGAATTCAAAGAGTATCGCCCCATTAGTCTGATCCATGGTATTTACAAGATTATTGCGAATATTCTGTCCAGCGGATTAAAGGAAGTAATAGGCAGCTTGATTAGTGACAATCAGACAACTTTTATAGCAGACAGACAAATTGTTGATGGTTTTATGGTAGCTAATGAAGTGGTTTATGATCTAAAAAGAAGTCGAAGATCGGGTCTCATCTTCAAGGTTGATTTCCAAAAAGCTTTTGATTCAGTTCTATGGGATTACATTGATGAGGTGATGACTTACATGGGTTTTGGTGCTAAATGGAGAGGGTGGATTTCCTCCTGCTTGTCTACTAGTCAGGTTTCAGTCTTAGTCAATGGCTCTCCTTCCCCAGAGTTCAAAGTGGGGCGAGGTATTAGGCAAGGTGATCCCCTATCTCCCTTTCTTTTTAATATTGCTGCTGAAGGTCTATCTGTTCTCTTCCAACGTGCGGCATCCTCAGACATCTTTCAGGGTATTGATTTTGGCTCTAATAACTTCTTAAGTCACCTTCAATATGCAGATGACACTCTTGTCTTTTTGCCAGCTAGTTTGCATGCCCTCAAGTCAGTTAAAAGAGTCTTAAGGTGGTTTGCTCTATGCTCAGGCTTGCACATTAATTTTTTTAAGAGTTCTCTTATAGGAATCAATGTTGATGACTCTTGCTTGGATGAGTTTGCAAAATCAGTTTACTGCAGGCATGATTCTCTTCCATGTAATTACCTGGGAATGCCTTTGGGGTCTAACCCTAGAAGGATTTCAACATGGAAACCCGTCATTGATAAGTTTCGAAAGAAACTCACTTCGTGGAAAGGGAGAATGTTAAGCATGGCTGGTCGCATTTGCCTTATCAAAAGTGTGTTGAACTCCCTTCCTTTGTACTTCATGTCCATCTTCCTTATGCCAAAAGGTGTGTGTCGCTTACTTACTTCCATCCAACGCAAATTCTTATGGTCGGGAACTGTCAAAATGAGAAAAATTTGCAAAGTCCAATGGAGCGTGGTTGTTAGAGATAAGGATAGGGGTGGCCTTGGGATTGGGTCATTGATAGCCAAGAATAAAGCAATGCTTTTCAAGTGGATTTGGAGGCTCTCTCTTCCTGGTAATGAGCTGTGGAAGAAGATGATATTCAACAAATTCAAGCCGGTGTTTGAAAATGGTTTCCCTATTTTTAGTAAAAGATTGTCTTGTATCTGGAGGGATATAACATCCCTTATGACCTCAACAGACTCTGTCTCTTCAGCTTTAGCCAATAATTGCAGATTTGTAGTGGGAAATGGCTCTCTGACTCGATTCTGGTCTGATGTTTGGTTTGATAGCTCTCCATTGAAAGTCATCTACCCACGACTCTACATTCTTACCACTAAACCGAATGCCACAATTGCTGACATGGGAATTTGGGAGAAAGGAGAATGGAAGTGGGAGTTAGCTTGGAGGAGACAATTGTTCCTCTTTGAAACTGAGCAGGTCGTCTACCTTCTCTCATCTCTAGAAAGCTTTCGAATAAAGGCAACAACTTTAGATAAAAAAGTCTGGTCCTCTTCAACAGATGGAGGGTATACAGTTAAAACTTGTTCTTTACTTATTGACAGGATTGTGAATCCAGGGCTTAGAACTTTCAAGGCTTCGATATGGCAAAAAGGGGTCCCTCCTAATGTTCAATCTTTTCTTTGGCTAGCTGTTCAGAATAGACTGTGCACTAAGGATTTCCTTCTTTGCCATAATATAATCCCAGTTGATCAAGCCTTTTGTATCTTTTGTGAAAATGAGATTGAGACTTCAAATCATCTTCTCCTCCATTGTAGACCAGTGTGGAAATTATGGATGAAATTCTTGGATTGGTGGGGTATTAGTGGTTGCCTTCCCTGTTGTGTGGATGATCTTTTACATCAATGGCCCAACCTAGTGTTCGGAAAATTCCAGCGTAAGGCTTGGTCTATGCTTTCTTGTTGTGTTAGCTGGAGTATATGGCTTATGAGGAACAAGGTAATCTTCAATGATGGAACTGCGACCTTCGAAGATATTTTCTCCTTAATTCTTTATCGCCTCTCAAATTGGCTCAAGTCTGCAGATAAGTTCTTCATGGCTACTGGCACTACTTTAATTATGGGACCTGAAGGTATTATAGATTGCTCTAACACCAAATAAAGGCTTTTAGCATGGCGTATCAGCTTCTTCATTCCTAATGTCCTTTTTCGGTTATGTATCTGTTGACTTTCTTTTCCTTTCTTTTTGTGTTTGCTTTTTGTTATTGTGATTCCTTTTTCTTTTCATGTATCTTGTTTTTGGCTACCTTCTGGTTATCCCTTTCAATATATCGACTTATTCCAAAAAACAAGTGATGACAAGCTTATTAATAACTGTTAGAGCCTAACCTAATAGTTTAAATTTTTGGGTTGAGATGATTATTTGATATTGTATCAGAGTCTTGATAACCAAGTAGTCACGAGTTCAAATTTTACCATTTCTATTTATTTAATAAAAATTAAGCAAAAAGTAAAGTAAGTCTATACAAGTTTTAAACTTAAAGGATTTTCATTCAAAAAAGTGTGTTAGAAAATAATATAAATTATGTCATGAAACCTCACCTAACAACTTAAGTTTTTGGATTAAGATTGTTCTATCCTTACGGATAGAAAACCTGTACGTTGGTTGGTTTGTAGTTAAGGAGGTGGGCTCTCTTGTATTTTTTATCTCAAACTTTAAGAACAATACTCATATAAATTTATTTTTTCTGAATGAAACTTGTTAATACAAGAGTTTCATTTAAATGAAAAAGAAAAATCTTATTTTTATCCCATCACACCCCACCTAAGAAATTATGTAATTGGTTATTTCTATAAGCTGTTCCAGAGAATATATTCTTAAATCATTATATTTTACAATTCATGATTGTTTTTTTAATATAGCTGGGCTAAGAAAGAAAAATAAACGGAGTTCAAGGTAAAACAATAGCTTCGGGAAAAAAATGTAGAAATTTACAGTATATCTAAGAATAGCAGCGATGATGACTATGATTGGATCATTTGTGAATTCTGTAACCGAAATTTCCATCACAGCTCTTTAATTAATCTGATATATAGTCGATGAAGAGTTAAGGAAAAGCATGATTCCCAATCCGAGCTATGTGAGCAACTTTATCCAGTAAAAATATCTTATATCCTTCTAGATAAAATTTTAAGCACCTAAACTTAAACAAGTACACATGTACAAATATAAGATTTTATTAAAAAAAAAAAATATATATATATATATATATATATATATATACGACCAGGTATAATCTATATCTAAAATATTATTTCAAAAGAATAAAACAATCCTCTGATTTTTTTTTTTGGATTTGATATATGATAACTTGATTCATTTGTGATATCAATCAAAAATTTGTGCTTTGCAAGAACTCGAATTTAGGCGTGTGTTATGAAGCAAAATTTGATGATTTCATACTTTGAAGAGTAAATTTGGTTTGTCTTCAAAGTATTGTTAAAAACCTCTTATGGAGCGTTTTAGGCTTAATCCAGCAGAGCTTTATTTTTTGTAAACTTTAAGCGTAGATAAAAAAAACTTGAAAGCTTTTGAGAGAGTTTCCTTACTTAAAGAACTTATCTTGAAGAAAATTTGTGTCTCCCGCGAATTCATTTCATTTTTTTTTTTAGGTTGAGTCCCTTTATTTATTGAGATTTGTAAGGATTCTTAGGTCCTTTTCCAAGGCTACATGATACAATTTTATTGGTGGATCTTTATTGATGAAATCTTGCATTTATAACAGAATATTTTAAATATCTCATTTCAAGTGTCAACTTTTTATTTATCAAGAAATATATAAAAATTCATTTATTTTTATGAATAAAACTTTTTAATACAAGAGATGTGATTTTGATGAAAATATCTCATCTCCCAAAAAAACGAGATTAGTAAGCCTCCCTTTAAAGCTTTGCTTTACACAGAAAAAGGGAAAAAGGGGAAATGCTTTGAGGTGTGCTTTAACCTCCATATTTCATCTTAGCCTAGAAGGATAAACAAGAATATTATTGCTTCAGAAACATAGCGATTGCAAGCATCGCCTTTCGGTGAACTTTTGATGACATGAAACTTCCACAAATTGGGTCCTATCCGAGAGAGTTTTCTTTTTCTGCTTTGTTATCGCAAATATACAACTGAAATCTCTAAGTCCTCTTCAGGGTACCCCTAAAAGGAAATGGTCTATCATGGAAAGTCCTGAGGAATCTGAGGCATGGAATATGAGATTTATATCGTCCCAAGATCATAAAAATGATAAATCTTAATCTTATCAAGTGTAGCCATGAGGTTGTTGAATATTAAACTCAATCTAGATGATCAAGGAAGGCAACCACCAGCTGTCACCGACCAGCCGCCAGCCACCAGTCGCAGCCGCCAGCCACCTACACACCACCGGCCGCCAGCCACCTTCACACTTGGAATAGTTGATTTGTTGTATTCTAATTTCGTGTATAAATAGAGTGCCCAGCTTCTGTTAAAGTGTGTGGAGAGAATTGAGAGGAACACTAGAAAGAGAATAGAGAGAGAGGGCGTGTAATTGTTAAGCTTTGGTTGTGTAATTGTAAGCTTGTGTTGTTGTAATAAAACCGTGTGTTTTATCCCCTCTGAGTGTTTCAAAGCCACCACCAGTGGTTTCTCCCACCAACAATTGGTATCAGAGCCCCGTTCGTCGGAAAACAGAAGAGTTTTGGGGTATATCCGAATTTTCAAAGTTGTCCAAAACAAGTTTTGATCATTCCACAGTGTAGAGCTCATCAAGACGAGCTCACTGGTGCAAGAATCAGCCTGATCGGAGACCGCGGTGAGCCACACGCGCCGCCTGAAGATTCTGCCAGATCGCCCACGCGCAGCCCACGCGCCCAGAGGTTGAAGACGACTGAGGCACACGCGCGCCATATTTGAGCCGCGCCGAGCCGCTTACGCCGAGTCCAGCCGAGCCGTCATCCGCGCCGAGCCGAGCCGCGTTCCAGCCGCCAGCGCACCGAGAAAATATTCCCCAGAATATTCCCGGTTCAACCCAGCGAACCGCCCGTCGTACATAATTGGTTTTTTGACCGGTTCACCCATTTTCTGACCTGATTTCAACAAAGTCAGACCGGTTCCCTACAATTTGGACCATTCCGGATCGACCTACAGTGTCCGTTTGGCCAAATTCGGCTCCTAGAAAGGTGATATAGTCATTCAAGGAGCAAAATGACTATAGAAGGTACACATACACTCATCCCGAAGCTTACCAAAGACAACTATGATAGTTGGTGCATCAGATTGAAAGCATTTATTGGTTCACAAGAGTGTTTGGATATTGTACAAACTGGTTATGATGAACCAGAGTCCAAAGAAGTAGAAGATGCTTTACAAGAGGCACAGATGCAAGCCCTCAAAGTCAACAGAAAGAAAGACAACATAGCAAAGACCATCATCTATCAGGGTCTTGATCAAGACACATTCGAGATCATAGCTTCCGCTGAAACATAACATGACATATGGGAGGCTCTCCAACAAAAGTACAAAGGTGCTGACAGAATCAAGAAGATTCGTCTTCAATCTTTGCGAGGTGAATTCGAACTATTGCAAATGAAGTCCTCGGAGTCTATTTCTGATTATCACACAAGGATTATGGTGATAGTCAATCAGATGAGGAGAAATGGAGAAGCCATCATCGACTCTCGAATTACTGAAAAAATTTTGAGATCCCTAGATCCAAAATTTGATTTTGTTGTTGTCGCAATTGAAGAGTCCAAGGAAGTGGACAAGTTGACGGTTGATGAGCTTATGAGTTCCTTGCAAGCTCATGAGAAGAAGATTGTAAAGCGAAATGGAGATATGGCCATCGAGCATGCCTTACAAGCAAAGTTGTTTCTCAAGGACAGATATGAGCAAGGGGAGACTTCATCAAGTGGATACACCACTCAAGCAGGAAGTCAATAATCCAGAGGAGGATTCCAGAGATTTCAAGGAAGAGGATCTTGGAATACAAGTTTAAGAGGAAGAGGTGGCAGAAACACCACTAGAGGAGGTAGAGGATAACAAGCATTCACTTCTAGAGGAAGAGGAGGCGGTTACAATAACCGTGACAAGAGAAATATCCAATGTTATAGTTCCAATCAATTTGGGCACTATAGCACTGAATGCAGAAGGAAAGCTCCGTTAGAGATACGTGAGCAAGCCAACTATGTAAAGAAGGATGACAGAGAAGCATCTGCATTTCTTGTCCAACAAGAACTTGGCGAGAAACAGGAAAATATATGGTATCTAGATACTAGAGCCAGCAATCACATGTGCGGCTACCGAGAGTTATTTGGTGATCTAGATGAAACCAAGTAAGGTCTAGTTACTTTTGGAGATACCACAAAGGTTCCATTCAAAGGTAAAGGCAGCATCCCAGTCAAGTTGAAGAATGGCGATTCCAGCTACATCGCCGATGTGTATTATGTCACAGCCATAAAGCAAAACCTGATCAGCTTAGGTCAACTTTTGGAGAGAGGCTATATTTTTTACTTGGAGAATTGTCATCTGGCAATTAGAGACAACAATGGGAGATTAATGGCCTACGTGAAAATGTCCAAGAATAGGATGTTTCCTTTGAACATCCAGTATGATGCAACAAGGTGTTTGAGTGTCATCACCAACAGTGAAGAATGGCTTTGGCACCTGAGGCTTGGACATCTGAATTTCACAAGTTTGAAGATGCTAGCAAGCAAGAAGATGGTCAAAGGTTTGCCTCACATTGATCATCCAGATAAAGTTTGTGAGAGTTGTGTCCTCAGCAAACATCACAGATCCAGTTTTGCCAAAGAAGTCAACTGGAGAGCAAAGAGGCCACTGGAGTTAGTACACACAGATGTGTGTGGCCCAATAACGCCTTTATCGACTGGACAAAATAGGTACTTCCTCACTTTTACTGATGATTTTAGTAGAAAGACGTGGATATACTTTCTGAAGAGGAAGTCAGAAGTATTCAATTGTTTTAAAGATTTTAAAGCAATTGTGGAGAAGCAAACTAGTTACACGATCAGAACCATAAGATCTGATCAAGGTGGAGAATATACAACAAATGACTTTGAAGCCTATTGTATACAACAAGGCATCCGACATCAAACGACACCAGCTTATACACCACAGCTGAATGGTGTAGCCGAGAGGAAGAATCGAACGATTCTTGACATGGCCAGAAGTTTGCTCAAAGCAAAGAAGCTGCCCAAGCAATACTAGGTTGAAGCTGTATCATGTGCAGTGTATCTATTGAATCGCTACCCGACCAGAAGTTTGCAAGGTGTTACTCCATAAGAATCGTGGAGTGGTCACAAACCAAGTGTTACTCATCTACGAGTCTTTGGTTGTGTGGCATATGCAAAGATCCCAGATGCAAGAAGGAGAAAGCTCGATGATAAAAGTGAGAAATGCATCTTTATCGGATATGGTGAAAGAAGGATGGGATACAGGCTGTATAATCCCATCACGAAGAAAGTAATCATAAGTAGAGATGTATAATCTTTGAAGGTGAAGAAGTACCAACAGTACTTACAGAAGAACCGATTGTGCCAGCAGCTGAACCACAAAGTCCAGTGTTTATACTAGCAGCTGAACCACAAAGTCCGGTATACAGATTCCCTGTATTCAACAGGAGGAACACACCTGGAGCATCATCATCAACACCACAATCAACATCCTCATCAGAAGGACCAAGAAGGATGCGAAATCTTGAAGAGTTGTACGATGCCACTCAAGTCATGGAAGATACAACTTTGTTTTGTTTCCATGCAGATAGAGACCCATTAAGCTTCAATGAAGCTGTCACAGAAGAGAAATGGATTAAATCAATGGATGAAGAAATACATGCCATTGAGAAGAATGATACCTGGAAGCTGACTTATCCACCAGAAAAGAAGAAAGCAATAGGTGTCAAATGGGTCTACAAGACGAAAGCCAAATTAGTGGATAAAGGCTACAAGCAGAGAGAAGGAATTGAAAGGAGAAGTGTTCATGCTTGGCATGACATCCCTCGATTGAGTTTAAAGGGGAGATTTGTTGAATATTAAACTCAATCTAGATGGTCAAGGAAGGCAACCACCAGCTGTCACCGACCAGCCGCCACCGACCAGCCGCCAGCCACCAGTCGCAGCCGCCAGCCGCCTTCACACCACCGGCCGCCAGCCGCCTTCACACTTGGAATAGTTGATTTGTTGTATTCTGATTTCGTGTATAAATAGAGTGCCCAGCTTCTGTTAATGTGTGTGGAGAGAATTGAGAGGAACACTAGAAAGAGAATAGAGAGAGAGGGCGTGTAATTGTTAAGCTTTGGTTATGTAATTGTAAGCTTGTGTTGTTGTAATAAAACCATGTGTTTTATCCCCTCTGAGTGTTTCAAAGCCACCACCAGTGGTTTCTCCCACCAACAGAGGTGGGATCAGAACCTATTTTCCTAATTTTATTAACTAAGTCTCTGTACTATATGATTGTCCATTAATACAGAATCTAGCCACATCTTCACTGTTTATTTTCTAATAGTTTTGTTTTGTTAAATTGCACTTGAAAATACAGAACCTGTTCTTGATATTTCATGGACAATATCTATTCTAGTTGTGCAAGTAACATATATACCAATACTTGTAATATTGCATCAAAATATAAACTAACAACAGTATGTGTATACTTGTGGATATGGAATCAGCCACAAGTGGAGAACCCCAAAAAGTAGAAAGCAAGTTACAAGCTGCCTGCTTTCTGCAAATATATATAAAGCTGCATATATGATCTTTTTTGTACCAAGGCAAACCATACAATTTTAATTGTTCTTTGAGTTACAGTGTTAATTTTACATATGGCACGTCAGGTAGATCGTCTCACAAGGATTGGAATGGAAGGCTTTGCTCTGATTGAGAATAGTTATGGCTGGCCCGGAAGGTCTGGAAGACACCCCTCAACTCAGGTACAACAAAATCATCATCACTATCATCATCATCATCAATACCAAGATCAGCAAACAATGGTTTATCAGGGAACTCAAATTACCACGGTGAGGATGCCTGTGATCATTAGCAATGAGGTAGTTCAATACTATGGTAACATGGTGAAGAAGCCTGTTATTCCTAGCAATGAGGCAGCTCAATATCAAGGGGGTGTGGTGAAAGGGCCTATCATCACTAGCGATGGGGCAGCTCAATAGGATGGTAGAAAGAAACGATATCGTTTAGATTATTAGGTTTCATGAATTTACTGAACATACTTAATGTCATGTATGAGTAATCTGAGTCACTTGGTTCTTAAATCTCCTAGTTTCTCACTCATAGATAAAGCAACTTGGTCTGCTAAAGAACCTTGTAAATTTTATCTTTAGAGCTCCTGTTGTCACGCAGTTGTCTTATGTCAGCTTTACTGTAACTCTTTATGTCTCTCTCTCTCTATTTCTGGGTGTGGGTTGTGATGAACTGTCTTACTTCTGATAAGCCAAATGATTCTCAAGGCACACCTTGGAAAACAGCAGCTAAGGAAAAGCGAAATGAAAGCTAAAGCTAGGAATTAAAGAACAAAACAACATAGAATATGAAGGAAAAAATGAATTAAAAAACAAAATAACAGAAAAAAATAAAAAAAAATTGATAACAAAAAGAAAGTAGCCAAAAACAATTGGAAGAAAATTAGTATGGTAGGAGTTTATGTTAAAAGAAAGATAGGTGTTGTATAATATCAAAAATAGTAATGTAAAGTCAAAAACTCAATAACAAGAAGATTGAGAGAAATGTATACATTAAGTGTTTTTCTCTAAACTATTTTAGTTATTCTCTTTGCTTTTATTCTTCTTAATAATGCTGAATTACAAGCCTTTTATAGGTATAAAGTCGTAGATAATCAAAGAATTAAATTAATACAAGGAAATCCTAATTTGAATAGAAATTGTATTATGCTTACTAAACGCGTCGACTAGTTCCCAACTAGTGGATCGGCTCCTCTGTTCTTAATAAAAACAAGAAATCGAGTTCAATTTTCAAAACCCCCTCTTAAACTTGATTTCTTCATAACTCCATGCAAATCTCTTATTTTGGTAAAAACATCATATTCAACTGGTTTTGTGAGAATATCTGCAACTTACTCTTGTATCTTTACATACTTGGCTTCAATTTCTTTGTTTGTAATGCAATCTCCTAGGTAATGAATTCATGTGTCAATGTGCTTACTTCTGCCATGAAAAACTTGAGTTTTAGCTAAGGCAATGGCTAATGAGTTGTTCACATAAGTCTATGTAGACTTCTCTTATGGGATCTGTAATGCTTTCAATAATCTTATTAGCCATATGAAATGACAAACACATGATGTAGTAGTTATATATTCAGCTTCACATGTTGATAAAGTGACTATAAATTGCTTTTTTAAACACCATGTGAATGTTGTGTCTTCCATGTATAAAACAAAACAATAATGCTCTTTTTATCATCCATATCTCTAGCTCAATCACTATCATTCTAACCCACAAGATCAAAGCTATTAGAATATCCATAAAACAAGCCAAAATCAACAGTACCTTTAATATACCGAAGAACTCACTTCAAAGCTTTAAAGTGTGTCATGGTTGGTGTATCCATAAACCTACTTCCAAGTCCTACTAAAAAAAAGAATATATGAACGAGTGCATGTCAATTATCTCAAACTCCCAACTAGGTTTTTGAATGTTGTAGAGTTTATATTCTCCTCTTCATCATTCTCTGTCATCTTCACTCCACACTCAACTAGAGTACTATATGACTTTGTTCAACTTTAGTACCTTTTCTGTCATCCCAGCCCTTAGGGTTTGCTTCAATCCATATAAGACTTTGTTCAACTTTAGTACCTTTTCTTTATGTCCCTTCACTTCATAACTCATAGGTTGCTTAATGTAGACCTCCTTCATAAGAAAACCATTAAGAAAGGCTAATTTTCCATCCATTTGATAGATTCTCCATCTATGTTGGATACCTTTGACAATGATTAATCGAATGGTCTCCAATCTAGCAACGAGAGCAAAAACCTAATCCTAGTCAATCTCATACTTTTAGCTTTCACCTTTTTCCACTAACCTTTCTTTGTACCTCTCCATTTCTCCTTTGGCATTCTTCTTTTCTTTACAGATCCACTTGACACCTATTAGCTTTTTTCCATTTGGTCTAGGAACAAATTTCTATGTGCCATTCTTTTCAATTGATGCAAACTTCTCATCCATAGCAATTCTCTATTTTGCATCCTTTATTACTTCTTCAAACACTATAGGATCACATGTAGCAAGGTGAAAATATAGTGTTACATCATCATCAATAGGAGTAGTTACCTCATATAACTCATCAAGGTTCCCCATTCTTTTTGGTGGACTTAATGGGTTGCCACTACTTGAACTTCCATTAGAAAAAAAAAAGGATCAAGGTAAAGATGACACCATTGGTGATTGTAGAGGTGTAGTTTGTTCTTGATGATCTACATAACTCTCCTTCCCTTTATCAAGAACCGGTAGAAAATAATATTTCTCACCATCATCTATCTTCCAATCTCATGCTCCTTCTTCATCGAACTTATCATATCTACTAATCATCATATGTCTTTCATTGGGGTTGTAAAGCTTATATCTTTTGGACATTTGGTCAAAGCCCATAAACATGCCAAAGTCTCATATGCCAAAGCCAAGTCTCATCATTCACGCATACCTGTAAGCATTTAGGCACATCCGTCTATATGGTTAGCAAAAACATTAAATTATTTGTCATGATTACTTTTGCGATCATAGCTCTATGGGTATCAAGTAATGTGAAAGTACAATCTTTCATCTTAGTCTTATAGCCTTTCTTAAAAAATTGCTAAAAACTCAATATATTGCTTTTTACATTAAAAATATAATAGAAATCACCAATAAATAGTTGACTTCATCTGTTTCTTTCTTCTCTTCCTCTACCTTGACCATGCCCTCAACCTCTTTAGGTATATCCAGAACCATCTTGCTTCTTTTTTGAATAGTGTTTTGAAAAGAGTGCTTGTGCATTCATGTCTTCTTGAATGTCATTGACTCTTTTTTTAAGGACTTATAGTTTTCCTATAAGTTCTTGAATACTTAAAAAGTCCATATTTTATGATTTTTTTATCGCGACCACCACATTAGGGAATTATTTTTGCAGTGAGCATAAAATCTTTTCTAATACATGTATTTCCTACATCTTCTCCACATATCTCTTCATTTGATTGTATATAGCCAATACTCCAACAAAGTAATCTAAAATACTCTCTCATTCAAGTATATATAACTTTCAAAATCACCTCATAAATTTTGTAGGAGTACCTTTCTAGCATTATTAGCTCCTTAGTTTGATTGTTGCAAAATTTATCATGCTTGTTGTACGGTAGTTATATTACCACTATCGTAGAAGTGGCATCATCCAGAAATTCTTAAATAAGTGTGAGTACTTATTAATCCTTTCTTCGTGCTTTTTGTATAACATCACTTTGGGCTAAAGTCAATGTTACTCCTTTTATAGGCTCTTCAAAGTCTTTTTCAATCGTTTCCAACACATCTCGAGAACTTAACCAAGCTTTCATATGGATACACCAAATTTCACAATTGTTCTTTGTCAATTGAGAATATTGAAGTGGGAAGTTTGAATTGGCCATGTCAAACAATAAAAAACAAACTTTAATATCAATTGTTGAAAAACAATTAACGTGGTAGGAGTTTATGGAAGGCAAAACAATAAACAAAACTAAAGAATAAGAAGAAGATTTGAGAGGAAGGCAATCTTATTAAGTGTTTTTATCTTCTGTATTTGTAACATCCTCATATCCGGGATAAAAAATAAAATCTCATGTCAATTGAAAATAGAGTAATTAAATTTATACACACACACACACACACATGGTGTTCATATTAAAGTCAACCGAAATTTCGATGAAGTCTCCCTTATACCAGAAGGTCTCAAGTTATCAATATTTAACCTGTTTACACTTCTACTAACCCGCATCTCCTAACTAAATCATAACCCAATCATCCTGGTTCTCAATCCCACAAATATCATCATACATATTAACCACAATATTTATGATGTACATTATATAACAAATATCATTATGGATGGATAAAAGATATAAATACGCATACATGGAACATGGTTATATGAACTATAGTGTTAAGTTCATCAAATCAAGTTTAAACATTAATTATGTAAATTAAGTTATACAAATGTTTCCATGTTTACAAAATGTATGGTTATCCAACCTAGACTACATAACAAAATGTGAATAAAAGTTAACATTTACTCCTATCATATATCCGATGGTCCTAAAACAAAATACATATTATTAAAATATGAATATCACAATCAATACAGTAGCATAAATTTTCAATAATTATTTTTAAAAATAGATATGTATTCTTATTCTATTCCTTTTCCCTATTCATTTTTGTTATTCTTATTCTATTCCTTTTCCCTATTCATTTCCGTTAGAACTCCTTCTCATTCATCTATTGAAAATTGTTTTATCTCTCATTTCTAACTTCCATTCAAGATTCCATAAAATCAACCGTAACTATCTCACCCCACATTACTAATACCCTTTTCATCAGTATCATCATCATCCTATTAGCATTAACATATGAAGATCCCCTTACCCGAGATCCTAAATGTATGCTAGTAAAAAATTATGGTGATCCCCATACACCGGGATCCTAACATACACTAAATATATACTAGTCAAAATAGGGTGATCCCCTACCTGGGATCCTAACATACACTAAATGTATGCTAGTCAAAAACACGGTGATCCGCTTACTTGGAATCCTAACATACACTAAATATATGCTAGTTGAAACACATATCACACTTCTTATATTTTCTTTGTCAGTGGTACTCCCATCACTTGGCAATACACTTCTCATATTTTCTTTGTCAATGGTACTCCCATCACTTGGCAATACACACAAAGGTAGTTCACCTTGAACACACATACATTCATGATATTATCCGAAATAATAACATCATTACACCAACTTCCATCCTTTCACATAATATCCAACGTTTGTAAGTTCACATCTCATATTACTAACATATTAAATTCTTGAATTTAACTAAAAAGCTCAAGTGAGGATCACATCCCTGCAGTAGAAGCTCTACTTGTGCTCCCTTGCTGCTGCTACTACACCATGCATGTGGTCCCTCTTGAAATCATAAGCTTTATCTTATAAATTTTCCTCATTCAATGATATGTTTTATAATAATCATATCAACAGCTAATAGGTCTTTCTTTCAATAATTATTTTCTTTATATTTTATGTTTTTCTCATTACACTCATTAATATTGTCATTCTTTATCCAACCATAGTTATCATTCCTTTCTTTATAATTGAATTGTTATTGTTTAAATCTTGAAGTATTATTGTTTAGACCTTGAACTATTATTGTCCAACTGTTACTGTTTTGAACTGTTATTGTATTAGATCGTTATTGTCTTGAACTTTTACTGTTATTGTATTGAACCGTTATTGTCTCAAACTTTTACTATCTTGAACTGTTATTATATTGAACCGTTATTGTCTAGACATTGGATTGTTACTGTCTAGACATTGGGATTTAATAACTGATTTATTCAAGCCTTAAAATATTAATTAAATTCTAAGGCTTGAATAAATCAGTTATTAAATCCCCGAATATATGTAAAAACTTGTTCTTACATTTTCGTGGAAAATACAACTTAATTTTATTTGTCCTTTAGATATTTAACCATATTTAAATTTAACAAATAATTCTTTTTGTGCTTTTTTTTATTTTTTATAATTCAATAACATATATAAAAAAACAAACACACACAAACATTTCTTTTTTTTCTTATCACTTTCTCTTTCTTTTCTTTTTTTCTTTTACATCCATATTTACAAAGATACAAATTCAAAATAAAAAAACAAAAAAACACTACATTAAAATTACAATAAGGGCCTCAAAACCATCTGAAATTACATCAATGACCCTCTGCAAGCCAGAATAGTGCTGACAAGGTTTTTGGCTGCGGGAACAGTGCGGCGCGTGGACCTCACGCACCACCGTGACTGGCGGCGCGTGGGTCCACGCGCCGCCGTGAAAACAAACCGAAAATAGGGGGGGTCTGTAATGGCTTATTCCTCTCTTCAATCCCCTGTTGTCCGTCACCTGCAAATCTCAAACAACACAGCAAGGGCAATCGATTTTAAGTTTTTTTCTTTCCTTTACAGATCTGCGTTTTTCTCTCTTCTTCTCCGTTTCAGATCGGCTTCTCTCTGGTTGCAGGTCCGCCCGTTGATTCTCAGTCGTAGGTGAGGCTGCTTCTGTGGGCGCCGCCGTATGGGGGCTGATTGATGGAGACGGGGTGACCGGTTCTGTGGTGTGCTGGAGGAGATCGGCCGCCGCTGTGATGGGCTCTGTTCGTTGCCTGGCTGCTGCTACTGGAGGAACACGGCGCCGCTGCACGAGGATGGGGCCGTCGCTGCTATCGTTTCCCCGTTGTTCTCTGTTCCCAGCGGTGGGTTTCTTCTTCTGCCGATGGCAGATCTTGTTGCTGCTATCGTTTGGCCGGCCGAGTTGAGCAAATCAGAGGAACAAAAACAGGGGGAGTTGTGGTGGCCAAGAGAAGAAGGAACGGCTGAGGGGCTGCTGTGTTTGGTTTGTCACGGTTAAAGGAAACTGAGGGGAAAATGAAGATGACGATGGGGAAGAGAAGGAAATGCAGGTCTGTGGACTGGAAAAAAAAATCAACAACCAGTGGGGGGGCCGACGGTTCTAAAACGATGAAGGTTCGGCGCTGAAGAGGAAAAAAACCAAAGACGTGGGGGGGAAATGGTTAGAGACCAGCTGTTTTGGTCAGGGGAGGGGTTTTGGCTGAGAGTTTGTCTTCAGGGAGGATGGGGTGTTCGGTTTTTGGAGGAGAAGGGAGAGGGAAAAAGTGGCCGGCCGGTTGGCTGTCTTGGTGTTGATGAGAGGGAGATGGAAAATCCCCCCTCTTTCGGGTGCAGGGAAGAAGAAATTAATCCCCAAAGAGACTGGGGACCGTGGGTGCTGCCCCCTACTGCCGGGACCCCAAAAATAGCTCCAATCTTTCTCCTCTTTTGCAAAGCTGGGGATGAGAAGAAATAGAAGTTTTCAGTGTGAGGAGGGGCCTCCATTGTCGGCGGGAAACCAGGAAAAGAAGACCATGGGTGGGGGCTAAGTCCCTAATTTTCAGCCGAAAGAGAGGGATTAAATAATGGTCTTGGGCCAAGGGGAGCGGCTAGTTTCGGGTGAAGAGAAAAAAAATTCTTAGGTTGCCCCTCCTTCCAAAATTCAAAATTCCCTATACATAGGCAAAAAATATTGTTTCGGCCTCAAAATTGGTCCCTTAATTTTCTTTTTTTTGTAAAATTTGATTTTTCTTGTTTTTTTGTATTTTTTTAAAAACGAGCAATATCAACGTCGACTCAAATACGAAAAATCAATGATTTTAAAAATGACGCGTGAAAAGTCGAACGCGTTCGAAAGACCCTTAAAAATTTAAATTCTTTTTTAGACGACGTTGAAAATGCTAAAATGACGAAAATATATTAAAAAACATATTTTTTTGGATTTTCTTTGTTTTTCTCTATTTTTGGATTTTTTGAAAATATATAAAAAACATGGGTCAAAAATTGGGTAGCAACAATGCAAGAAAATAATTTTTGTTGTGTTTACGAAATCCATGCGAAAACACCTTTTTAAAACTTTCAATATTTTTTGTATATAAAAAAAACATTTAAACATGTTAGGGTATTAGTCGTATACATGAAAACAAAACATTTTTTTTGTTAATAAACATTTTTTTTGTTGACGAAAACCGGGTATTTTAAATGCTAGATTTCTATTTTGACAAAAAAAAAAATACACATGCCTTACCCGGTTACTGTTCAAGTGAATTAAATTTCAGTTGAACAGTAACAAAATGCAAGAATGCATGCAAAAGTTGGGAATAAAAGGCTTACCTGCTAGACAACGGCTGGAGGCGAAATGGAGGGAGACGACTGGTTACTGCTCGCGAAAGACGTCCCTGCTCTCTGTTCACGGTGGAGCCAGGTTTGCTGCAGTGCTGGACGTGTTGTAGACACGGTGCTGAGGAGGATAGACTTCTGGTTTCTTGCTCTCCTTTTCTGGTTTCTTGTGAGCTGCCGCTTTGGCTATTGCATATGCACGAAAACGTTGCATTGGCCGAAAGGGTTGTGGCTGCTGTGATGAGGTGGTTCAGCCGGTGGTTGCAGCGGTGGAGTTGGAGGAGGACGACGTCGGTTTCCTGTTGCAGAGGAAGAAAGAAGAAGAAGAAAAATATGCAGAAATTGGGCGAAAATGCTGGTTTTTGGCTGACTTTGGACCCGAATTTCTCCTCTCTCAGATCATCAAATCCGACTCTATTTAGAGGCCCAATCCCTTTTGGGTCGAGTTCGGCCCATTTAGTTGGGTCGGCCCAGCCCACTTAATATATTAATATATTTATAAAATTATATTATTATATTATATTATTACATTATGCATGTATATATTTAAAAAAAAATAAAAAAAATCCGAAAAAGTTCAAAAAAAATATGGTTGTTTTCTCTTCATAAATATATATTTGTTTTACACATTGGTTTCTATTTTTATACTGTGGAGATACAAATTCAGTGTTTAAAATACCCGGTTTTCGCCAAGACATCCAAGATTTTCAAAGATAAAAAATGTTTTTCTTTGTTTTCAAAAATTTTCTAAAAATCTTAAAAAATATTGTTGATTTTTCCGCACATTGTTTTTAATGACTTAATATGGGATTGTATTTTTATACTGTGGAGATACAAATTCAGTATTAAAATACCCGATTTCATAAAGAAAAAATGTTTAAAAAAAAATGTTTGCTTGCGTGTTGCATACGGCCAATACTCTAACATGTTTTAAATGTTCTTTTTATATATAAAAACAAATATTGGAAGCTTTGAAAGTGTGTTTTCGCATAGATTTCTTAAACACAAATTATTTTCTTGCATTTTTGGATTTTACAACATGTTTGTAGAACTCCAAAGGGTATTGGCCAATATTCCAAAAACTATAAAAATCTTATTTTGGGAGGAGAAATTTCATTTATTATTCACCGCTAATGTTTGGATGAAGAAATCTTTAAAAGGATGAACATCCAAAATATTATTGGGAGTAATAAATCTGCACACATGCTTGAAAAAAGCCTTGATTGTAATCGAGGACATTTCAAAATTTTAATTTTTTTACTCCACGGTTTACAAGTCGTGAAAGTATAAAATTGTTTTTTTAAGAGTTGTGAATTTTCTTAGATTTCTTTTTTCCTTTTCCTTGCGATTTACGAGTCGCAAACTCTTGAAATACTAAGGGAAAAATGAGCTTTCAAAGCACATGGAATCTCCTTAGAAAACACCAACACCATAGATCATAGAGCAAACCAAAGACCAAGCAGCTTACCTTAGGTAGGGCGTACTAGGGGTGCTAGTACCTTCCCTTTATGCAACCAGTCCCTTACCTTAGAATCTCTGAAAGACCAGTTAGGGTTCCTAGTGACCAAAAAAAAATAAAAAATACTAGGTGGTGACTCCAAAGAACCAAATCATTTAAAACAAAACGAAAGTCGCTAGTCGAATGTCACAAAACTAATTTTGGATTTTTTGGGGGGGTGCGACAGAATGGCGACTCCACTGGGGATCCTTGGACTAAGGTTTTTGTTTTCTTACAATGCTTTGTTTAAAAGCTTTAGCATACATCTTTACATTCTATCGTACATGGCATGGTCATGCATCACTTTATTATTGTTATTATATTTTGAGGGCACACAATGTAACTTTAAGGTTAAGTGGGGGACTAGCAGCTTGCCTTATGACTTGAGTCAAGGTTTAAGTTTGTGTAAACCCCAACTCTTTGCTGAGTGTTTAGACTGATTATGATTGGTACACGTGCCATCCCACTATCTGCTGGACCTCCATATCGCCTTTACGAGGGTGGTCACTGGAACAGCAAGAGACCCTCTTTTAGAGACCTAGTAGTAAACCTACCCTATGTCTCACGTAAAAGAACTAGAACCTATCCTTAGGGTGTATGTTCCGATATATCTTTTGCATCAAAACAAGACTAAACCCCCACGCATTTTGAATTGCAGGATTTGTGAATGAAATGACCATCATCAAATCTTCCCTCGTAGAGTATGGAAAGAATTCTGAACTGTCACAATTGACTGAAGGAGACTGCCTTAGAAGCGATGCTAAGAAGATGTCACCAATCAAGAACCTGAATTGCATATTGAATGAGGTGAACAAGTTAACGACTCATTTTCAGAATGTGGATAAAGATGCATTTTTTAGGAAATACGGACGTTTGATGGAAATCGTAAAGGTAGAAGTTTTAAGCCCAGCTGTGTGAGCCTTAGTTCATTTTTGGGATCCAGACTACCGATGTTTCTCCTTTGGAAGCATAGACTTGTGCCCTACAATTGAGGAATATGGATTGTTGATCGAGTTTCCCAACGACCTGTATCGGATTTATTCTCCTTTGAGGTCCGACAAGATCATCCCTGAGCTGTCAAAACTGCTCAGAATCTCCAACTTGGAAAAGTTTCTGGAAAAGAATGGTACCGGTTTGAAATGGAGGATGCTAGAGTTGGAAAAGAAGTCAGGGGTAGAAAAAGAGAGATTGATTGCCTTAGGTATATTCGGCCTTGTGTTGTTCCCAAGTCAGACTGGTTTAGTAAGTTTGGAGGCCGCTACTACTTATGTGGAGTATGAGAACACACAAATCAATCTAGTGGTTGCTATTTTAGCCGAAACATTTTTGACACTTAACCATTGTAGGAGGGCTGGAAAAGGAGCAATGAGATGTTGCACACAACTGTTGTATATTTGGATGGTTAGCCATATCGAAACAAAGAAACCTATCTTCAATAATTTTTGGTGGTTCACCCAAAAACCCCTAAAGTTAGTAGAAGAAGAAGAATGGGGAGATCTAGACAACCAGGGTTGGGTTGATAAATTATAAGGTTTACCTAATAGCGATTTTAAATGGAGAGCCCCATGGGTAACGACAGTGAAGGTCCTAATGAGTTGTGGACAAAGGTGTTGGGTACCATTGGTGGGGATTACGGGTTATGTGAGTTATGCCCCGACTTTAGTGGTAAGACAACTTAGGGGCATGCAGTTTGTTCCCAGGACTATGGGAATTGCTCAATTATTTGGTCTGTTCAAAGATCCCATGGCAGAAGAAGTTTTGGAGATCATCAAACAAGATTGGAAGCATCTCGTGTTGGTGGAGATAGAAGGTTTGAGAGATCCAATTGTGAGCGAAGGATATGTAAAATGGAGAGCCTCAGCTGCTTCAGCCATGCCTTGCGTAGAAGCTAAATCTCCTCAAGCTGTAGAGGAGCCTATTAAGAGAAAAAGGGTTAATATTAAAGATGATTCAACTGCTTCAGCCATGCCTCGTGTAGAAGTCAAATCTCCTCAAACTGTAGTGGAACCCATTAAGAGAAAGAGGGTTAACAATGAAGAAGAATTGAGAAGGAAAGTGGAGAAACTACGAATAGAATTGAGCAAGAGCAGAAAAGACAAAGCAATGTTGGACGAAATGATGCTAGAACATGATAAAATGAGAACATTTCTAGATGAGCAAATACAGTCTAGAGATATGAAAATAACGAAGCTTGAGTCAAAACTGGGTGAGGAGAAGATTGCTAGGGAAAGAAGTGAAAAGGAGCTAAAAGGGGTGAGTTTGGATTGGATGCAAGGTTGCACTGAACTTGAAGCAATGGAGATGGACTTTAGCGATTGCCAAGAAAGTGCAGAATATTACCAAGAAAAATTTGCGCAAGTGCAATTCGAACTAATGGATAGGATTGGGAAGTACGAGGATTTGAATAAGAAATATATGGAGTTGGAAAACGAAAGGGGAGGTTTCGAGGATGTTAAAGCAGAGTTAGCGGTCAAGAAGAATGAGATAAAAGTTATGAGGATAAAGCTTGACAAAGAATGCGAAAAGGTGAAGTATCTAGACGAGAAGCTAGTAGCAATGTAAAAGCAAAAGGATCAAATCGACGCCAACAACACGGCTTTGAACAGAACCAACATGTTGCTCATAGAAAAAATGACCAAAACAGATGAGCAAATGGATGAAGCTGCTGCACACGCTCGAATTATTAGAATCAATGCACATAATGTGGGAGGAGACATCATTCGCTATCACCGAAGCCTAGCTGAAACCGATGCCTTTCTAGGGAAGATTGAGAACCGCAGTTTTGCTTTCTAACCGTTGGCTAAAGAGTTTATGGAGGAGAGGGATTAGCAATGTTGTATTTCTTTTATTTCTAATGTATTTTTATCCAAGCATTAATGAAAAGGGCGTTGACCCATCTTCTTATGCAAAATCTGTCTCTTGGTGAACATGATTCAAGCAAACGACTCGAAAGGCAGAACTCCTATCAAAGCAATGTGACAAGAGAATGCTTATAATGGGATGGTTGTTTTTTTTCGTTCACAATCATACATCACAATCATGCATCCATCACAATCATACATTTTTCTCATACATCTATGCATGCATCTGCAGATTGTGAAACATAGGTCCCACATCCGGAGTCCACCAAACCCGGTCCAGATCAAGAATGGAAAACGAAGAAAGAGCTTAGTTAGAGTCACACTACCAGACCGAGTTGGAATCTGTGAAAAATGAAGTTTCTCGGCTGACCAATCTACTTGACCAACTTTTAAGAGCCAAGAACGGGGAGGGAACTTCTACCCAACCACCTATAGGAGCACCGTCGGCTCCTCTCCCGGGGGTATCTCAGAACTTGGGGGCAGATTCAGTGACGGGGCAGCACTTTGCACCTGCCATTCCCATTCAGCCCCCTCAAGCTCACATCACTGTAGATTTAACAGCTGAGGGGCCCTCCGATAATAGGTCCATTGGTTTTATGAACGATGACAAGATATCAGATTTGGAAGAAAGGTTAAGAGCAGTCGAGGGAAATGACTGGTTTGACTCCATGCGAGCGTCGGAAATATGCTTGGTACCAAACATCACGGTACCAAAAGATTTTAGGATACCAGAGTTTATAAGGTACACTGGGTGGAATGCCCAAACACTCACCTTCGATCTTATTGCAATAAGATGGCTGAGGTGATTCATGACGATAAGTTACTGATCTACTTTTTCCAAGACAGTCTATCGGGGTCCGCGCTAAGTTGGTACATGAGGCTGGATAATGCCAAGATTAAGAAATGGAAGGATTTAATAGAGGCTTTCCTGAAGCAATACAAGTTCAATTTGGAAATTGCTCCAGATCGAACGAGCCTTATGTTAATGGAAAAGAGAAGCCAAGAGTCAGTGAGGGCTTATGTGCAAAGATGGAGGGACGAGGCCACGGATGTGCAACCCCCTTTGATAGAAACGAAGATGGTGACTTTGTTCGCAAATACCTTCAAGGCACCCTACTATGAGCATTTAATGGGTAGCTCATCTCAGCATTTCTATGATGTTGTACGTGTGGCGGAAAGGATAAAGCAAGGAATTAAAGCTGGGCGCATAGCGGAGCCTTTAGAGAAGAAAGGTTTTATTGGAAGGAAAAGAGAAGGGGACGTTAACAATTTGGAAGGCGGGTACAAAGGAAAAAAAGTAAATTTCCACAGTCCACAAGCACCTACCTCTCAATTCTCACGCATAAACTTTAACCAACCTTTTTCATCTAATCGAACAAATAACCAACCAAACTACCAAAATCACTACCAAAGACCCCACACAGGATACACTTCAGAACAACTGCCATCGTTACCCATGCCTTTGAAGGACATGTATGCCAAACTTTTGAGCATTGGACAAATAGCTCCTATCCCTACACTACCACTACAACCACCATTCCCAATTTGGTACAAGCCCAAGTTGACTTGCGAGTACCATGGGGGTAATCCCGGGCATGGGATTGAAACCTGCTATGCTTTCAAGAAGAGGTTATTGGAGCTTATTAAGTTGGGATGGGTATCCTTCGAAGACAAGCCCAATGTTAATTCAAACCCATTGCCTAAGCATGCTCCAAATAGTGGTGGAATAGGCATGATCGAAGTGGGAAATCAATGCAAGGTGTTGAAGGTGCCAATGAAAAGGTTGTACGACATGTTAGTACAATCAGGATTTCTAGAGGCAAAGGTGGTAAGCCAATTGGAGAGAGGTGACTACTGTGAGTTCCATGGAAGAGATGGACATCACATTGAGGATTGTGCCGAGTTTTGTGAAAAGATCGTAAAAATGCTGAGGATGGGACAATTGAGGATTGAACCCATGGAGAGCGGGTGTGATGTAAGTATGATGGAAGGTCAAGATAAGATGGCAGGAGTTTGCAGGGTTCAACAGACTGCTAATGGGCCCCCAAGGCTGATCTTGGTTAAACTGTCCTGCACAAAAGAGAATCACAATGCCATGCCATACAATTATGGGTATGCCTCCAACGTTCGAGCTCCTCTTCCTTTGTTCCAGACGGAGATAAGTGGTTTGACCAGAAGTGGTCGTTGCTTTATGCCTGAAGAGTGGAGGAAGGAAAAGGGTAAAGAAGTGGTAGATCTGGACAAAGCACCAGAAGTTAATAAGCCGGTAATGGAAGAGGAGTCGAGTGAATTTTTGAAGTTGATCAAGCATAGCGAATATTGCATAGCGGATCAACTAAAAAAGACCCCAGCTCGGATCTCCCTTATGTCCTTGATACTCAGCTCTGAGCCGCATCGAAATGCCTTGCAAAAGGTATTGAATGAGGCGTATGTACCCCAAGACATTGAACATAAAACTATGGAGCATTTAGTGGGGAGGATCCGTGCAACTAATTACCTCTACTTCACGGCTGATGAGCTTGATGCTGAAGGTACCGGACACAACAAGCCTTTATACATTACGGTTAGGTGCAAAGACTGCCTCGTAGGGAAGGTGCTCGTCGATAATGGCTCGGCCCTCAACGTGTTGCCAAAGCATATTCTGGAGGAAATGCCGATTGATGAATCTCATATGAAGCCAAGTACTATGATGGCCAGAGCATATGATGGCTCACCTAGGCCAATACTTGGGACTTTAGAAGTGGAGCTATATGTGGGACCGCAAATGTTCCTAGTGACACTTCAGGTTATGGATATCCACCCTTCCTATAGTATGTTGTTAGGAAGACCTTGGATCCACGCAGCGGGGGCAGTAGCTTCGTCATTGCACCAATGTCTGAAGTACATCATGAATGGGATGTTGGTAACCGTCAAGGCTGAGGATGCAATATCCATGATAAATGTCGCACCCCAAAAAAAAAATCAGCGCGCGACATCGGCTGGCGATTTAAGTCTCGTTGTTGTGTTTGCTTTGAATTCGGTTCGTTGGAGTCGCCACCTAGTAATTGATTACGGGCTACTAGGAAACCTGATATACTGGTCTTGTCAGAGATCGCGGGTAAGGGACTGGTTGTGGTTAGGGAAGGTATTAGCACCCCTAACGCACCCTACCTGAGGTAAGTTGCTTCGCGAATTTGATGTGTTAAAGAAGTTTTAATAATTGTCTTTTCATCAGAAATTAGAAATATCACTTACGTATAAGTTAATAATTCTTAACCATGATCCAATCAAAATATTAAATTCTTCTTTAATATCTGCAATTTTATCATTAAGAAATATATTTTAAAAAATAAAACAAATACAAACACCCACATTCACTGTATTATTTTTGTTTCTTTTCTTTTCTTTTTTCTTCTTTTTTTTTTGTTACATCCACATTACAAATAATAAAAATTCAAAACTAAACAAAAATTACATCACATAATTGAAAATTACACAACAGTCCTTAAAATTCAGGAAAAACAACTCTGGGAAGCAACCTAAGCCCGACTGAACAGTAGCGGCGCGTCTTCCCAGCGCCTCCGCTACTGGGGGCGCGTGGGTTCACGCGCCATCACTGGAAAACCTGGCAGACCAGGGGTGTATGGAGCGCCTTCCTTCCCCGTTCATTTTTCTGCCAACGGTGAAGGCCCTGTCACCTGCAACAACCAAAAAACACACAAATGGCAATCGGTGCTAATTTTTCTTTCCTTCACAGATCTGCATCCTTCATTTCGCGCCTTTTAGATCTGTTTTTTTTTCTTTCTTTCTTTCTTCTCCGATCTGCTCCTTCCTCTTCTTCTTCAGATCGTCTTCCATGTACTGGCGACGACTGCTGGAGGCCGGAGCAGCGGGTGGCGCTGCTGGGGAAAGGAGCTGCTGCGGTTGGCTTTGGTGGTTTCGTCTTCTTCTCCTCTGCTTCGGGTGGCAGATCGGGCGGTTGCTCCGTGGCTGCTGAAGCTGTTGTTCGGTGGCCGGTTGAAGGCATTGGAGCGGGCGAAAGTGTTGGAAAAATAGGGAGCCGAATGAAGGGAAACGGTGATGGGGATGGAGGTCCGGTGGAGGTGAGGTCTTCGGGTCCCTCCTTGGCTTGGCGGCTTCTCTGGTTTTGGTCTCCAAAGCCAAAGGAAGGGGAAAACTTTGGTTTTCTTTTGTGCAGGGAGAGGGAAGGGTCTCGTGTTGCCTAGGGGAGAAGAGGAAACGGGGGACTCAACCAAAAGAGGGAGCTGATCGGTCCGCTTGGGTCGGGCGATCCTTTGAAAATGGAAAATAGTTCAGCAGGGGAATAGATGGTCGGGTAAAGGGAGGGGCTCTATTCTGTAGGCCGTGTGTGGGGGAGCTGTGGCTTGGAGTGGCAGCTCTGACGAGGGAGTGTTGGCTTTTCAGGTGAGGGACCAAAATGGTGAGGGCTTCGGGTAGTTTGTGAAAGCAGGGTGATGGCCGGCGGCTGTAGAAAAAAACTTAAAACCAGGGGGGCGGCTTGTTTTGGTAGATATAGGTTTAGGGTTAGGTTTTTTTTTTTTTGTATTTTTACGATATTTTAAAATTGCCCCCCCCTTTGTTTGAGTTAAAGACCAGTATTTATAGGCAGAATGTTGGTAGGTTTTTCAACTTGGTCCCTCAACTTCTTCTTTTTTGTAAATTTTGATTTTTCTTATTTTTTTGTATTTTTTTGAAAATGAACAATATCAATGTCGACTCAATGAGGAAAATCAATGATTTTAAAAATGACGCGTGAAAAGTCAAACGCGTTTGAAAAATTAAATTCTTTAAATAAAAATTAAATTCTTTTTAGACGACGCTGAAAATGCTAAAATGACGAGAAATAATTAAAAAACATATTTTTTGGATTTTCATTGTTTTTTCTCTATTTTTGGATTTTTTCAAAAATTTTATAAAAATATGGGTCAAAAATTGGGTAGCAACAATAAAGAATGTGGTTGTGCCTTTCATCAAAGCGGAGGATTGCAAGGATAACAATATCCATGCTTTTGAGATCGTGAACACCGACTGGGTGCCAGAGAAAACCGTGCTAAGAAGGCCAAGGATCTCAGAAGTAGCAAGGATGGCAAGTCTATGTTTCTTGAACCGTGGGGTCCCACGTCGATATAACCTCGCTTGCGGAATACCAGAAGGGGCTAATCCGACAAGGAAGAGAAAAGCTGATCAAAGATTTGGGCTAGGATATCAACCTAACCAAGAGGATTATCGTTGGGCTGCTAATCGGAGAAGGACGAGAAGGATGGCTAGAATTAAAGGAAGAGATCTTGAAGAAGAACAGCTAGAAATCCCTCCCCTTAGCGTATCATTCCCAAGAGCTGCATACATAGTGCAACATGATAAGGGAGCTGAAAGCCTGGGTCTAGAGCTGGCAAATATGAGCATAAACACCTTGGAGGGAAAGGAGAAGGAAGAAGGTGACGCGAAAGCAATAGCGGGAAAAGAAGATGAAGCGCTGCCACAACTGACGATCCATACACTAGAAGAAGTCTCCGCCAAGACCTTTGTGCGCAAGTTGGCTCAAGGCGAAAAGTTTCAGAATTGGGTGACCCAAGAAGCTCCAGTGGTTTTCAAAATGTAAACCAACTTTGTTTGCCTTAAAATGTTTTTGTCATTACTTATGTTTGCTTTTATTTTCTCTAGTTGACAATCGAGGCTCATGATGTCAGCTAGATTCTATGTTTGTCATGGAGCCCACCTTTTCCTTTGAATGAATGTGAGATCATGCGCTTTTTTTCAAAAATTGTTTATTTATTTATATATATGCATTTACACCAAGCACTTCCCGCTTTCAGGAATCCTGAAAGCGGATCTCCTACAACATCACATACATTTAGCATCAAGAATAAATGGCCAAACTTGAACGAGCATGTAATAGCTATGGATGAAGAAGAGTGGGATGAAAGCAATATTAGTGAATTCACTAGGCTAGTAGAACAGTAGGAACAAACTTGGAAGCCAGCCGCCGAGGAACTTGAAACCATCAATGTGGGCAATGGTCAGCTCAAGAAAGAGTTGAAAATAGGTACCTTAATTACTTATGAACAAAGGATAAAAATGATCACCCTATTACAAGAATATTCAGATGTCTTTGCTTGGTCCTATGAAGATATGCTCGGTTTGGATACAAGTATTGTAGAACACAAGATACCGTTGGAAGAAGGTTATAAGCCAGTCAAGCAGAAACTAAGGAGGGCCCACCCGGACGTCTGGATCAAGGTCAAGGCAGAACTTGAAAAGCAATGGGATGCTGGCTTTCTAGAAGTAGTTAGATATCCGCAATGGGTATCTAACATTGTTGTGGTGCCTAAGAAGGAAGGGAAGATTAGAGTTTGTGTGGATTTTCGGAATTTGAATAGAGCTAGCCCTAAGGATGATTTTCCTCTACCACACATAGATGTTTTAGTGGATAATGCTGCCCGAAGTTCCACTTATTCCTTTATAGACGGTTTTTCAGGATACAACCAAATAAAAATGGCTCTAGAGGATAAGGCGAAAACAACTTTTGTCACACCTTGGGGGACCTACTGCTACAAGGTCATGCCATTTGGGTTAAAGAACGCAGGTGCAACATATCAAAGAGCAATGGTGATGCTATTCCACGACATGATGCACAAAGAAATTGAGGTGTATGTAGATGATATGATTGCCAAGTCTAAAAAGGGACAGGATCATGTGGAAGTTTTGAGGAAGTTATTTGAGAGGTTGAGGAAGTATGAACTAAGGCTTAATCCTGCAAAATGTTCATTAGGAGTTAAATCGGGCAAGCTGTTGGGATTTGTGGTAAGTGATAGAGGTATAGAGGTGGATCCAGATAAAGTAAGGGCCATTCAAGCTATGTCATCCCCTAAGACGAAGAAAGAAGTAAGAGGATTCTTGGGAAGGTTGAATTACATTGCTCGGTTTATAGCTCAGCTAACAACAACATGCGAGCCTATATTCCGACTACTAAGGAAAAAGAATCCTGGAACCTGGAATGAGGAGTGTGAGGAGGCATTCAATAAAATGAAGCATTATTTACAACATCCACCTTTACTGGTTCCTCCTGTATCAGGAAAACCTCTAGTGTTATATCTAACCGTAACTGAAGTAGCCATGGGATGTGTATTGGGTCAGCATGATGAAACCGGAAGGAAGGAAAGAGCTATTTATTACTTGAGTAAGAAATTCACTGAATGTGAGTCCAGATACACGGAGATAGAAAGGCTTTGTTGTGCGTTGGTGTGGGCGGCAAAGAGGTTGCGACATTACATGTTATACTATACCACTTGGTTGATTTCAAAATTGGATCCCCTGAGGTATATTTGTAATAAGCCTTTTCTCTCAAGTCGAATTGCGAGGTGGCAGGTTTTATTAGCAGAATATGACATAGTGTACATGACAAGGAAAGCCGTAAAAGGGAGTGCAATCGCGGACCATCTGGCCAATAATGCTATTGAAGATTACGAACCTTTGGATTTTGATTTCCCTGATGAAGATATATTGTCAATAGAAAAGGAAGAAGAGAAGACAGATTGGTGGACCATGTTTTTTGACGTGGCAGTAAATGTATATGGTAACGGGGTAGGGGCGGTAATAATCTCTCCTAATAAGAAACAATACCCAGTTTTGGTCAAACTACATTTCGAGTGCACCAACAATACAGCTGAGTATGAAGCTTATATACTCGGTTTAGAAGCGGCATTGGAGTTAAAGATAAAGAAGATAGATGTATATGGGGATTCAATGTTGATCATCTGCCAGGTGAAAGGGGAATGGCAAACCAAAGAAGAAAAGTTGAGGCCGTACCAGGAATACCTATCCATGCTAGCAAAGGAATTTGAAGAAATTAGATTCACCCATCTGGGAAGGGAGGGGAACCATTTTGCGGATGCTTTGGCCGCACTAGCTGCTATGACTACCATTGACCTCAAGTGCAAGGTACAACCGGTACACATTGATATTAGAAATGATCCAGCGCACTGTTGTTTAGTTGAAGGAGAGATGGACGGACAACCTTGGAATTACGATATCAAGAATCTTGTGCAGAATCAGGAATATCCGGTGGGAGCTTCTAAAACGGATAAGAAAACCTTGAGAAGGTTGGCTATAGACTTCTATTTAGATGGAGAGATTTTATATAAAAGATCATTTGATGGAACCCTGTTAAGGTGTTTGGATGAGGCAGATGCTAGAAAGGCATTAAGAGAGGTCCATGAGGGGATTTGCTCAACCCATGCTAGCGGGAATATGATGGCAAGGAAAATCCAAAGGGCTGGTTATTTTTGGATGACACTAGAAAAAGATTGTATCGACTATGTCAGAAAATGTCACAAATGTCAAATTTACAGTGACAAGGTCAATATGCCACCAACTCCTCTGTTTAACTTAACATCTCCATGGCCCTTCGCGATGTGGGGAATTGATGTGATTGGACCTGTAAACCCAAAAGCGAGCAATGGTCATAGATTTATCCTCGTGGCTATTGACTACTTCACAAAATGGGTAGAAGCCGGGTCATTTGCTCATGTGACACAAAAAGTGGTGAAGAAATTTATTGAGAGAGATTTGATATGTCGGTATGGTCCACCAGAAAAGATTATAACTGATAATGCCCAAAATTTCAACGGTAAGATGATAATAGAGCTCTGCACTAAATGGAAAATCAAGCATTCTAATTCTTCGCCATATAGACCAAAGATGAATGGGGTGGTAGAAGCTGCTAACAAGAATGTCAAAAAGATTATTCAGAAGATGGTAGTCACCTATAAGGATTCGCATGAGATGTTGCCATTTGCCCTTCATGCATATCGCATCGCAGTTCGAACTTCGACAGGGACTACCCCATATTCTTTGGTGTACGGTATGGAGGCAGTGATGCCTTTGGAAGTGGAAATCCCATCGTTAAGAGTACTAATAGATTTTGAGTTAGAAGAGGCCGAGTGGGCCAGAGTGAGACACGAGCAACTGAACCTGATCAGTGAAAAGAGGATGGCCGCAATATGTCATCACCAACTTTACCAAAAACGAATGGCTAAGGTGTATGATAAGAAGGTTAGACCGCGGTTGTTTCAAGAAGGGGATCTAGTATTGAAGAAAATATTGTCATTACCCGGAGATGATCAAAGCAAATGGGCACCAAATTATGAGGGTCCTTATGTAGTAACGAAGACATTCTCAGGAGGAGCGTTGAAGTTAGCTAGAATGGATGGAGAAGACCTAGCTCGACCTGTGAATTCTGACTCTATAAAAAGATATTATGCTTGATGTAGGCCCCTAAATCAATAAAGCAAAGTTTGGCCATTGATTTCTTTCCTTTTGTGCGTTGATCTCACAACAATCATTTTTGCATTAATCCCAACAGTGCATATCTCATCACTCATTAAAAAGTTTAGCATCGACTGAATGAATTTCTTCTCTATATAAAAGCTCAAACTAGGATCACACCCCTACACTGGGGGCAATACAAGATGTTTTTTATGAAAAGTTTTACGGAAGCCTATAGATTTGAAAACCAAGCTAAAGCATTTGACAAAAGCATGACAAAAAGGCAATAACAAGTCTTACATTTTGAGAAAAGGACTACTTGAGGAAAGTCAAAGACTTCTTCTCCAAGAATATGATAAGTAAAAAAGGGCAACACGAGAGATGAATCCAGCATACGACTTCAAAAGCAAGCTCATGTTACGAGGGAGTCTCATGAACTAGAAAAGAGGATGGGGGCCTATGTTTCAAAACTAGGTACGAATGCATGCATTGCATCTAATCATAAAGTCATTGCATGTATGTTTTTTTATCATTACAGGAGGAGATCTTAGTGCATTCCAACAAGATTGTGGACGAAGAAAGAATCATTGAGTTGATTCTAGAACAACAAAAAGAGAAGATAATATTTTTCAAATCCTACCAGCAGGAAGAACGACATCGATAGCAATCAGTAAAAGGGAATCGTCAGATGGGATTCCAAGTTGTTTGGTTCAAAGACATCGCCAGAAGGGATCTCGTATTTCGATGAAGGTCGCCAGAAGGGACTTCATATTTCAGCTTTAAATAAGAGGAATCGCCAGATGGGATTCCAAGTTGTTTGAGATCGCCACAAGGGATCTCGTGTTTCGCTATTTGGAGGTCGCCAGATGGGACCTCATATTTCATGTTGGTAATAAGGAATCGCCAGATGGGATTCCAAGTTGTTTGAGATCGCCAGAAGGGATCTCGTATGTCACTATTGTGGAGGTCGCCAGATGGGACCTCATATTCCATGTTTGTTAAAAGGAATCGCCAGATGGGATTCCAAGTTGATTAAAGGAGATTGCTAGAAGGGATCTCGTGTTTCGCTATTTGGAGGTCGCTGGATAGGACCTCGTTTTTCATGTTTGTTAAAAGGAATCACCAGATGGGATTCCAAGTTGATTAAAGGAGATCGCCAGAAGGGATCTCGTGTTTCGCTATTTGGAGGTCGCCGGATGGGACCTCGTTTTTCATGTTGGTTAAAAAGGAATCGCCAGATGGGATTCCAAGTTGGTTAAAGGAGATCGCCAGAAGGGATCTCGTATTTCGATATTCATCCAAAGAGGTCGCCAGAAGGGACCTCATATTTCAGCTTTGAATAAAAGGAATCGCCAGATGGGATTCCAAGTTAAAGAAGATCGCCAGATGGGATCTCATATCTCGATATTCATCAAAGGAGGTCACCAGAAGGGACCTCATATTTCGATTTTCGTTAAAGGGAATCGGCAGATGCGATTCCAAGGCCGAAGAGGATTGTTGTAAAGAAAGAGTTTCAGATCGATCAAGCTTCGACTAGATCAGTTTCAGGAGTTTAGTTTTGGGTTTATCTTTATAAATCTTACTACGCAAAACCCCTGCTCCGTAAGCTTTATAAAGAGGGGGCATCTGTTGTAACCCATTTTCGGGTCCCCCCAAAAATAAAAATGAAATAAATAGCAAAGGAGGTTAGAAAAATAACAGAAGGCAGAAGCATGCAGAAAATGGTAAGAAAATTAGTCAAGGAGTATAAAAATACAAAGATTGGATTTTTGACAATATTTTCTTGAAGGATGAGGGCCCTGTTTAGAAGGAAAATTTAAATTTTGAGGAGAAAAGCCCAAATTTGGATGTTTATGGAATTAATTGAATTTTTAATTGGATTTATAGGGGATTTGATTGCAAGAAAAATTGATTTTTAAGTCAATTTGGGCTTTAAATAGAAGAAATTTAAGTTCTGGGCCAAATTATAATTTTTAGGATTTTATTAAGTCAAATCAGGGGCTTAATTGCATAAATATTGAAGTTTAATGGCCAATTAGGGGTTTAATTGTGAAAATCCGAAACCAGGGACCAATTTGGAAAAGGCGCAAGGATAGAGGGGGCTGTTTGGAATTGATTGAGGGGCCTAATTGAAGAAATTGGAAGTTTATTGATCAATTGAGAGCTAAATCGCATAAATCAGAGGCCAAGGACCAAAGGGGAAAACACGGCCAACTAGGGGGACGGGACCGAAATTGGCAGGGACGCAATTGAAAGGAATAAAAATAATTGGGGGACTGATGTGAACGTTGGCGCATTTGAATGAAACGACGCGTTTTCTCCAAAACGACGCCGTTTCATGCGTTTCAAAAAAAAAAAAAAAAGGGAGACCAAACGGTGCAGTTTTGAACGGCACTGTTTCTCTTCTTCTTCCCCTCGCAGGCGTAGCAGAGAAGAGGAAAACTGGGGTTTTTGTCCTTGCCTCTCTCCTCACGTGCCATGACCCAACGCTCCACGCCTTGGGACCCCCGAAACCGAAGCCACTGGTCGACCACCCGCCGCGCCACCGAAACCGAGAGAAACACCTTGGCAGCGGCGCCTGCCGACCGACCGACCAGCACGCCTCACACCCCATGCGGCCATGCCCCGATATCCCTATAAATAGAGAAGAAACAGAGTAAGAAAGGGGAGAAAAACAAACGAAAAAAAAAAGGAACCCGAAAGAAAACAAAAAACGAAGAGAGAGAGGAAGAGAGAGAAACACCCAACCAAGGAGAGAGAGAGCCAACGAGAACCCAAAAAACCAAGAGAAGAGTGAAAGTTTGAAGCCGGGGAAATTTAGAATAGAAAACCAAGCAAAAAAATGCAGGAGGACGTCGTCGGTTTACTTGGAAACCACCGTGAGCTAAGTCGCTGCCACCGCCTCCACCGCAGCCCCGCCAGCAAGCCGTCGTCTCCGCTGCGCCAGGTACACTATCCTTCCCCCCGTGCATTTTTTTTTGTAAAGCTGGCATAGATTGGCCTCCTGCATGCAAAATCGTTCTGCATCCAGGAGGCGCGGGGGGGGGGAAATAATTCCCCCCCGTGCTGTAGTTTTTCTTCTCTGGGCCAGATGGTTTCTGGCCCAGAAATATGTGGGGCGGGCCAGAAGGATTCTGGCCCAACCCGGCGGTCTGAGCCGGGGCCGGCCCAGACCCAGGTAGCATTTTTTTCTTGGGCCGAAATCGGCCCAATCCCTTTTGGGTCGAGTTCGGCCCAACGACTCTCGGGCTGGGTCCGGCCCATTTAGTTGGGTCGGCCCAACCCACTTAATATATTAATATATTTATAAAATTATATTATTATATTATATTATTACATTATGCATGTATATATTTAAAAAAAAAATCCGAAAAAGTTCAAAAAAAATATGGTTGTTTTCTCTTTATAAATATATATTTGTTTTATACATTGGTTTGTATTTTTATACTGTGGAGATACAAATTCAGTGTTTAAAATACCCGGTTTTCGCCAAGACATCCAAGATTTTCAAAGATAAAAAATGTTTTTTTTTTGTTTTCAAAAATTTTCTAAAAATCTTAAAAAATATTTTTGATTTTTCCGCACATTGTTTTTAATGACTTAATATGGGATTGTATTTTTATACTGTGGAGATACAAATTCAGTATTAAAATACCCGATTTCATAAAAAAAAAATGTTTTTTTTAAAAAATGTTTGCTTGCGTGTTGCATACGGCCAATACTCTAACATGTTTTAAATGTTCTTTTTATATATAAAAACAAATATTGGAAGCTTTGAAAGTGTGTTTTCGCATAGATTTCTTAAACACAAATTATTTTCTTGCATTTTTGGATTTTACAACATGTTTGTAAAACTCCAAAGGGTATTGGTCAATATTCCAAAAACTATAAAAATCTTATTTTGGGAGGAGAAATTTCATTTATTATTCACCGCTAATGTTTGGATGAAGAAATCTTTAAAAGGATGAACATCCAAAATATTATTGGGAGTAATAAATCTGCACACATGCTTGAAAAAAGCCTTGATTGTAATCGAATCAAAGCACATGGAATCTCCTTAGATTTCTATCCAAAATAAATTGACGGGATTAGAAAACACCAACACCATAGATCATAGAGCAAACCAAACACCAACCAGCTTACCTTAGGTAGGGCGTACTAGGGGTGCTAGTACCTTCCCTTTACGCAACCAGTCCCTTGCCTTAGAATCTCTGAAAGACTAGTTAGGGTTCCTAGTGACCAAAAGAAAAAAAATACTAGGTGGCGACTCCAAAGAACCAAATCATTTAAAACAAAACGAAAGTCGCTAGTCGAATGTCGCAAAACTAATTTTGGATTTTTTGGGGGGGTGCGACACTCGCTATGGTAATAAGGCGATGAATTAAGGAAGAGTTGTTACTAGTAAGTAGGATGTCATTGGCATAGACAAACAGGTAGCAAATATCATGATTCCTTGCCAAAACAAAGAGAAAGGCATCAACCTTGGAAGCTCGAAAACCAATAGTCTGAAGGAAGTACTCAGACGGGTGTACCAAGCCCAAGGGACTTATTTTAGACCATACAGAGACCTGTGAAGAAGACAAACATAATTTGGCAGAGCAGAGTCTATAAAACCTGTAGGTTGTGCCATGTAACAACCTCTCAAAGTGAACCATTGAGGAAGGCATTGTGGATATCAAGTTGTTAAATCCGCCATCCTTTGGAACGATAATAGTGAGAACTAACCGAACATCAGTTGGTTTAACAACAGGACTGAAGGTTTCTGAGTAATCAATGCCTATCTATTGAGTGAACCCACGCGCAACCAAACGAGCCTTATAGCGGTCAATAGCACCATCAACTTGGCGCTTTATTTTATACACCTATCAGCAGCTAACTACATTCATGAAGGGATCAAAAGGTACCAAGGACCAAGGACCAAGTACCATTGGCATGTGAAGATGCAATTTCATAGTTCATGGCAATATGCGAGCACATAAAACAGTCAGCCTCCTTAAAAGTAAGAGGTTTGAGAGTAGAGGGAGACATTACCAGTGAAGATGGAGGCAATGAGGAAGAAGAAGCGACTGAAGTGATGTTGGCAATCATGTTATGTCTAGGACGCAACACCATGGGGTGTTGTCGCTGTCCTGGAGGAGCAGGGCTTTGAATAGGGGACAATTGTCACGGAAGAGTATAACTTAACAGATTAACACAGAGGTCCAAACCTAGTGAAGACACAAAAAATTATTTGGATGGAGAGGAAGAGCTGGATGATCGTGCTGGAGAGACAACAACTAGGAGACGTGAACACAGACAATGCCAGCGTTACCCTGTACCTGCAAAATGATCAACAAATATGGAGGCAGATGGTGATAAGGGGACAATGGGGTTAGAGGAAGTGGGTGGTGGGGCTGATGGTGTAGTGGACGGAAAGATGGTGAGCGAGGGAAGGTGTGTGATAGTGGTAGGCAGATGGGTATGGCTGGTAGGTGAAGGGAGATGGGCAGACTCGAGAAACAAAAACACGTGTTCAATAAATCGAACATGACATGAGATATAGAGACACTTAGATGATAAGTCAAGACAACGATACCCTAGATGAGATGAACTATAACCTAAGAACACACATGGAGTAGAGTGATAGTCTAACTTATGAGCATTATAAAATCGAAGGAAGGGAAAACGAAAACATTCAAAAGTATGTAAAAAATCATAATTAGGTGGTTGACGACACAGACATTCAAAAGGAGATTTGTTGCGCAAAATCGGTGTGGGCATACAACTAATGAGGTAAATAGCGGTTTCAAAAGCCCAAGTCCAAAATTTTAAAGGTGTCTTACACTAATTAAGAAGGGTAAGACCAGTTTCAACAATGTGACGATGACGACGCTTAACAATACCATTATGTTCATGCGTATGTGAGCATATAAGGCGATGATGAACAACAATGGTTTTGAATAATGAATTTAATTTACGATATTCACCACCCCTGTTAGTTTGAACAGATTTAATTTTTTGAGAGAATTGTCATTCGACAAAGACTTGAAATTGATAAAAACACATTGAAGACATCAGATTTGAGGACAAGAGAATAAAACTAGATAAATTTCGTATGCGTATCCATAAAAATAACAAAATAGCAAAAACCATCCGAAGATAACATAAGAGTAGGGCCCCACACATCACTAAAAACAAGTTCAAGAAGAGTAGATGTCTGATGACCTATAAGGCTTCAAGACAGACGAGATGATTTTTTTACTGGACAAGCTTGACATTGAAAATTTAAAGGAAGAGAAGTACATATAACCTTTTTATTTGACGCTAAGAGATTCAGAACACGAGAGCTAGGATGACCGAGGCGACGATGCCAAACATTGGTAGAGGTGGACAGAAAAACCTTGGGAAGACACGTGGTAGAGGACTCGGTAAGGATATAAAGGCCATCTTTACTCCGACTGGAAAGAAGAATTGCCTTGTTTATGAGATCCTTGACATAGAAAAAAGAAGAGTGAAACTAAAAAAAGATACAATTTTCACGACAAAATTGTTGAACAAATAAGAGTCTTTTCTTAATTTTTGGAACATGTAGAATATTAGACAAAGTAAAGGTTTGTTTCGGAGTATGCAAAATTTTATGAGCTATACTAGATATAATAAGTCTCTTACCATTACCAACATACAATTGATCATTACCAAGACAAGGGTCTTTATGTGTCATACCGACAATGTCTGGAGTAACATGTTGATTCACACATGTATCGAGGAACCAAGTGATAGAATTTGCCACTGAAGCATCACTAAAGGAGAGGTTGGCCGAGACTTGATTCTCATGATGCACAAGTTGAGAGCATTGTTGTGCAGAGTGTCTGATGTTGCTGCAAAGTTGGCATCTAATTTGCTGAGGCCACTGGTGTTGCCCTTTTTGTTTTTGCTGCTGTCGTAGCTCCTGGTGTTCTGCTAGGAGGAGCTCCCTCTATTTCCACGGTAAGGCTGGCCAAGGTACTGGTTATAATTGATGCGAGAGTTACCTCTCCAACCTCCTCTTTTTCCTTTGCCCCGATGAGAAGAGGAGCCATTGCCATTACATCCAGCGAAGGCAGCTATGCAGCATATGCAGAGGGAGGGGTGAGGGTGTGTGCAGAACGGTGCAGTAGCTGGAATGGATTGAAGAGAGCTTCTATGTAAAAATTCATGTGTAGACAAGTGACTATGGAGCTTAGAATACGCAAGAGGCTCAACATTGGTCGACAGACTAGTAACCAAATCTTGAAATTCATCGCGAAGACCTCGAAAAACATAGAGATTGAAGTTAGTGAGGGAGATAGGTCTATTTGTTGCGGCTAGTTTGTCAAATAAGCCCTTAGCATTCTGCAGGTATAGAGTGATAGTATCATCACCTTGATGAAGATCCTGGAGAGAGCCATGTAATTGCATAATCCTAGAGTTGGATGGAGAGGCAAGGGCTTGTTTTAAGGTGCTCCAAACACTTGCCGAAGTTGGGCAGTCCACCACAAGGTGAAGAAGATCAATGGAGAGGGATGAGAGCAAAGCATCGAATATGAGTTCATCTTGTTGTTTCCATGTGAGAAACGCTTGAGAAGGACAATAATTAATGTTGGTAGAGGCAGTAGTATAGTGAGTGGACAGATCAAGTGGAGAAGGGTAGGAATGCAAGCCATCAACAAATGAGAACACCCCTTGGCCAATCAGATATGGCTTCATCTACTGTGTAGATAATTGGAATTGTTGAGTTTGGGGTTGATGACTTGCTGTGTATTTGAGAGGGGAATAACAGTTGCTGTCGCAGCAGAGGGAAGCATGACTGCATTGATGTTGGGATAAAAAGCGTTAACATTGGTGTTGGGAGAAGAAGGACTGCCAGTGGTGCCAGCTGCAGCAAAAACCGAAGGATCCATATTGTAGCAGATGAGTAGAAAATAGAAGCTGACAGCAGATAGTTGCAGGGAAGCCGAAAGAGTAGCGAACAAAACAGCAGAAAACGTTGACTTCAGAGCAGAAACAGTAATAAAAAATCAGTAATAACAACGTTGCAGAGAAGCATTATCAATCAGAAATCAACAGAAGAAGCAGAATTAACGTTGCAGATCGTTAGGCTAATTAACAGTGGCACAATGAAGCAAGTAATTAGCTAATTAGAGGGGCTGCCATTTGAAGAATAATTAGCTGATGAAGGAGTCGCAATAGACAACAACTGGAGGACACGATTTTGTTGAATAGAAACAATAGAGGGGCTGCCATTTGAAGAATAAATCTGTTAAGATAAATTGGTTTTGATACAAGTTCAAATAATATTTGTGCTAAGAGGCTTAATCTAATGAGATAGCCACCTCTTCTATTTATATAATTACAGTAATATATATGTTATGGTGTAGCATACTACAAACGATAAATCAATACATTAATAATATAATATTTTCTATATTAACCCATTCCATAATAAATGTGCACTGCCAAGTCTTCATTCTTTTTTTTTTAATGCAGCAAGTTGTTAAAATTGATAATGACATGATTTAAAAGAAAACATATATATAAATATAAGTCTTCATTTGAGTTAACGTATTTTGATGGGGAAGCAGGTGTTGGCCAGCCAGTTGCTTTCTAGGAGTGGATCAACTGCTTTAGCAGATGGGCCCATCACTGCAGAGTAATTTTATATTCTCACTCCCATTGTGGGATTTTTCTTTATATTTCTTGTACCGTCAATCTTTCTAATTTCATTTCATTTCATCTTCATTAGTTGATTCTTCAGCTAACCTTGCTCTCCGAGAACTGCAATTTCATAGGTGGTGGAATCCAACCAACCTTTTCCTTGTATATAGGTATAACTAACTCTTCTTTGCTTTTTTCTTGTTTTGATTTCATGAATTTACTGATAGCAATAATTTGACAGCTTTATGTTCAGATAGATCATTGATCAGTTTATGTCTTCTAGTACAAGATTATTGTCGAATCATCCCATCACAGTTAGTTCCTTTCCATTATGTTTTTCATGTTCGTAGACTTTCTGCCTGTGATGTGTTGCTAGTTAGCCAAAGATTAATAACTTTCAATTGTCGGTATCACTTAAACTTAATTATAGATGAAACTATTTGTCAGTTGCTATTTTTTTATGCCCTCTCGTTATTTAGCTTAAGCTATTGTATTATCTTTGATGATCACTTCACATGCACCCCTTGCTAGTATTTGCAAGAGAGTAGATACCTTCTGCAATTGCTCCATTGCTAATTAATTGTGCCTTAATTTCTGCAGCTGCCATGACAGAGCCAGAGTCTTCTAAATCTAGAACAGAAGGGGCCTATGATGTCTTTTTGAGTTTTAGAGGAGAAGATACTCGCAAGACATTTACAGATCATCTATATACAGCCTTAGTCCAAGCAGGAATCCACACTTTTCGAGATGATAATGAACTTCCTAGAGGAGAAGAAATCTCCGATCATCTCCTCAAGGTAATTCAAGAATCAAAGATATCTATAGTTGTCTTTTCAAAGGGATATGCTTCTTCTAGATGGTGTCTTAATGAGCTTGTAGAGATTCTTGAGTGCAAAAATAGGAAAACCGGTCAGATTGCTCTTCCTATATTTTATGACATTGATCCTTCAGATGTGAGAAAGCAGACTGGCAGTTTTTCAGAAGCATTTGATAAACATGAAGAACGTTATAAAGAAAAGGTGAAGGAGTGGAGGAAAGCTCTCGAGGATGCGGGAAATCTATCTGGATGGAATCTCAATGATATGGAAAATGGGTATGCCTTTTCTCTCTAAGATTCACTTGCTGCCATTTATGGAGTCATTACACATTTGATTTTTCAAAGTTAAACAATAAAATATTGTTTTGAGCATATTTAATTAACTTGCTATCAAATGACTTGCCTTTGTCTATGAACAGGCATGAAGCAAAATTTATCCAAGAGATTATCAAGGATGTGTTGTGTCGCACCCCAAAAACTCATCAGCGCGCGGCATCGGCTGGCGATCTTTCTCGTTTGTTTTTTGCGTTTGCTTGACTTGGTTCGTTGGAGTCACCACCTAGTAATTGATTGCGGGCTACTAGGAAACCGGATGTACTGGTCTTGTCAGAGATTCGCGGGTAAGGGACTGGTTGTGGTTAGGGAAGGTATTAGCACCCCTAACGCACCCTACCTGAGGTAAGCTGCTTCGCGAATTTGATGTGTTAAAGAAGTTTTAATAATTGTCTTTTCATCGGAAATTAGAAAATATCACTTACGTATAAGTTAATAATTCTTAACCGTGATCCGATCAAAATATTAAATTCTTCTTTAATATATTTGCAATTTTATCCTAAAAAATAAATAAATAAAATAACAAAATTCATAAAACAAATACAAACACACACATACACTTTCACTGTATTTCTTTTCTTTTCTTTTCTTTTTACAATGCAAATACAAGTACAAATACAAATACAAATTCAAATTAAATAAATAAAAATACACCAACACACACATCCTTTTTTTATTATTATTTTCTCTTTCTTTTCTTTTCTTTTCCTTTTCTTTTTGTACATCCCATTACAGAAACATAAAAAAAAATTAAACACTAAACAAAAAAAATACATTACATGATTTAAAAAACTACAAAAAATAGTCCCTAAACTTCAGAAATTGCATTGATAGCCTTCTGCCACCGCAGCAAACAGTGGTGGCGCGTGGGTTCACGCGCCGCCGACCATGCCAGAAACGGGCGGATCTGCCCTGTTTTCTCCTTCTCTTCCTTTCTCTGCCGGTGGTGACAACCACCGTCCCCTGCAACCAAAAGAAAAAAAAACACATAGGCAGTAGATTTTAATTTTTCTTTCGGTCACCGATCTGCTTCTCTGCAGATCGGTTCTTTTCCTTCTTCAGATCGTCTTCTCCCCGGGTCAGTTTGTTAGGGGTTCCATCTTCTTCTCCTCTGCTTCGGGTGCCAGATCAGGTGGCGCTGCAAAGGGTCGCTGTTGTGGTCGCTGTTGTTGTCGTCCGTCCGGCGGCTGAAGCCACAGTGGAGATAGGCTTGCTGTCGATGTTCAGGCGGAGGAACGGACCGATCGGAGTCTGTGGGCGTCGCTGTTGATGGCTGAGAGGAGCGCCGCTGAGATGGAGAGTGGACTGTGGGTCTGAGAACGGCTCTGCCCGTTCGCTGGTCGGTGGAGGTGAGGCTGTTCTGCTGGGTGACTTGGGGGAAGACCGGCGTTGATGGAGAAGCTTGAGGGAAAGGCTGAGAGTGAGGGGAGTCTGTTATGTCAAAGTGAAGGGGAGATCGGGGGAAAGCAAAGGAGGGTATTGAGGGAGGACAGGCTGAGGGAAAAGGGGAAGAAGAAAATCGGGCTACGGTGGAGAAAAAAAAAATCCAAAACCAGGGGGAGGTCGGCTTGGTTTTGGGTTTGTGGCCGGCGGCTGTGGGAAAAAATTAAAACCAGTGGGGAGAAGAAATTCAAGCTGGAGGCTTTGTTTGGCCGGTTTTGGTTGAAGAGAAAAAAAATCCAAAAGGTGGGGGGGCGGCTCCTCTTGAAAAAAAGATGGGTTTAGGTTTTTGTATTTTTTTCTGATGTTGTCAAAATTGCCCCCCCCCCCTTGTTTGAGTTAAAGACCAGTATTTATAGGCAGAATGTTGCTAGGTTTTTCAACTTGGTCCCTCAACTTCTTTCTTTTTTTGTAAATTTTTATTTTTCTTATTTTTTGTATTTTTTAAAAATGAGCAATATCAACGTCGACTCAATGAGGAAAATCAATGATTTTAAAAATGACGCGTGAAAAGTCAAACGCGTTTTGAAAATCTTTTGAAAAATTAAATTCTTTAAATAAAAATTAAATTCTTTTTAGACGACGCTGAAAATGCTAAAATGACGAGAATATATTAAAAAACATATTTTTTGGATTTTCATTGTTTTTCTCTATTTTTGGATTTTTTGAAAATATATCAAAAACATGGGTCAAAAATTAGGTAGCAATAGATGCCCCCTCTTTACAATGCTTACGAAGCGAAAATCCTCAAAATTTTGCATAGTAAGCTTTGTAAAGAAAACAAAAGGAAAATGATTTCATTATCTTGGGCGACCTGCCTACACACTCACACCGATCTATTTTCACGAGCGTCCTGCCCACACATACTCACAGTGGTCTATCTTCAGGGGCGACCGGCCCACACACTCACACTGGTCTATTTTCACGGGCGACCTGCCCACCCATACTCACTCTAGTCTATTTTCACGGGCGACCTGCCCACACATACTCACTCTGGTCTATTTTCACGGGCAACCGACCCACACTCTCACACTGGTCTATTTTCATGGGCGACCTGCCCACCCATACTCACTCTGGTCTATTTTCACGGGCGACTAGCCCACACTCTTACACTGGTCTATTTTCACGGGCGACCTGCCCTTTTAATTGGGTTTACCTGAGATCCCATCTGGTGGCCTCATTCAATTGGAACGAAATATGTGTAACTCGGTTAACCTGAAATCCCATCTAGCGATTCCCTTTAACCAAAGCTACATGAGATCCCATCTGGCGACCTCATTCAACGGGAACTAAAAAACTGTGTGTAACTCGGTTAACCTGAAATCCCATTTGGCGATTCCCTATAACCAAAGCTACATGAGATCCCATCTGGCGACCTCATTTAACCAAAACAAAAGAATGTGTAAAAAATGGTCTCATTGTAATGGGTGACCTACCCAAGAAAAAATGATGATCTCATTGTATGGGTGACCTACCCAAGAAAAATGATGGTCTCATTGTATGGGTGACCTACCCAAGAAAAATGATGGTCTCATTGTATGGGTGACCTACCCAATGTGGAAAGAATATGAAAAAGCAGTCTCGTTGTGATGGGTGACCTACCCAAAATGGAAAAAATGTGAAGTGCGGTCTCATTGTAATGGGTGACCTACCCATGTGGAAAGAATATGAAAAAGTGGTCTCGTTGTGATGGGCGACCTACCCAAATAGAAAGAATGTGAAAAAAACGGTCTTATTATGATGGGCGACCTACCCAGATGGAAAAAAATATGATGAAGTGGTCTCGTTGTGATGGGCGATCTACCCAAATAGAAAGAATATGAAGTGCGGTCTCATTGTAATGGGTGACCTACCCAAAAATGGAAAAAATATGAAGTGTGGTCTCATTGTAATGGGTGACCTACCCAGATGGAAAAAATATGATGAAGTGCGGTCTCATTGTCATGGGTGACCTACCCGGATAGAAAAAAATGTGATATGACAAGTGTGAAAAATAGGACTTACCTGGCGAAGTATGAGGGGATGACAGAAGAAGGTCTGGAAAACTTGGTGCTTCCTGATAATTCTCGATCATAGGGTTTGAAAGCTCGATGTTTCCTGACTGCAAGGGTTGAAAACTCGAGCCTTCTCGATTGCAAGGTTGATCTTTTCATTTCTTTGGGATTTTCCTAATGGTAAGGTTTATCCCATCTTCTTTTTATTCCATGATCAAAACCGATTCTTTATTATTATCACCACCATGCTTCCTTCTTTTTCCACCATCTTGCTGGACCTCATTAAGGGTTTTCCTGTAACAATTCAAAACTATGTGCAAAAATTTTTTTTTTTTTTTTTGAGGTTAGATGATATGCATGTATCCTTACCTGATTTGAAATATAGGTCCCCATTTCTTCATGGTGTGTTTCTTCTCTCAAACGTTGGAGTGTTGGCAGTGAACTTCAATGGCTTTTCGCTCTTGCTTACTCGAGTCATCTCTTGTGATTTTGACCTCTAGGAAAGACTTGATACCGTCATACTTCTTTGTCCTCTGCCTCTTTATCTCAAGGGTTGCCAATTTTGCTTGACATTTTCTTAGAATGGGAATCATGGAGCCAGCCCTATCATATGTTTCGTTATTGCCCCCTAGCTTGATCATGCCCCCAAGTGTTCAATTCAGGTTTGGGGATGAGGCTATGTGAATGTAGGTTTGACAAGGAGGTGTTTTCATGCAGAATTTTTTTGAATTCCAAAGCTATTCCAGACACAAAAATCATTTTGACATCGATTCAAAGCAAACTCATTCTAAAAAAATTCAAGTGATTCCTATGGAGAGGTTATCAGAAGTGATGAAAACTTTTTATTTTGGCTTTTGGTAAAAAATATGAAGTGACCTCTGGTTTGTCAGAAAAGGTTTAAATTTCAATTTAAGGGTTATTGAGAACCGAGGTTCAAAGCATTTGTTTTATTTGCATGAATAATGATTTGGTTCACATGAGAAAGCATTGCCTACCGATCCAGATTGCTTGCCTTTGATCAGAAAGGGCTTGATTAGGCACGTAATGTAGGCTTGGGCTCTTGGTTATGAAGAAAATGATATTTGTAGGCTCAAAAGGTGTTTAAGGGATTTGAAAACTAAGGATCACTTGTGCTTGTTTCTTGACCTTTTATCATTTGACTGTCTTTCGAAAATTGTCTATCGTGCCCTCTTGTGTTGGGCTTGGGCTTGTTCTCTTTGTTTTTGTTTTCTTCATATGGTTTTGAGCATCATAATATTGTTTTTTTTTTTTATGCTCAAAACTCTTGATCCTTTGGATTTTTCTTCATGCCCCTCTAGATTTGTTCGGGCACTTTTGATGATTGAGAATTTTCTTTTATGCCCCCTAGTATTGCTTGGGCACTTTCGATCATTGAGGTTTTCTCTGTCATCGCACTTGCCCCCAGTGTGGGGTGTGATCCTAGCCAAGGTTATTTATCTCAAGAAAAGCATAAGGCTCAAAAAGGGACTGCAAATGATATATTTTAGCCTCGTGAAAAGATTATCAAAGATGGCCTTTGTTCATTTCAAACTCATGCATTTAGGATCGGTAAGCCTTACTTTTATGCGAGTATGTAATGTGATTTCTCATTATTCATTCAAATAAAACTCAGCTTTTGAAGTCACTACATGGGTTCTTGCTGTTTTTTTTTTGTCTATTTTTTTTTTTTAGGTGTATGGTTACCTTTCTAAGGAATCACCTGAATTTTCAAAACTCGTTTGCTTTGGACAAATATCAATATGATTTCTGTTTTTGTACTAAACTTTGAATTCCCAAAAATCCTTGTGAACATGTGCAATCATGCATAGTTTTAGAAGAAAAGGGAAACACACCCAAAGATTCTTGGTGTGATGGTTTCATGATTAAAGGTTATGCTCAATATGCTCTTTGTATGAAACAACAACAAAAATGAAGGTATGTTATAAACACAAGAAAACACATGATCTTATTAACAAGAAAGGCTCATTTGACAAGGAAAATGTTGTGGAATTTTGAGCCAAGTTACCAACAAAAACTGGAATAGGTTAAAACAAAAATCAAGAAATTTTGAAGGCATGATCAAACTAAGGTTTATTTTTTTTTTGCAGCACAAGAATGGGATCCATTATGCACCAGTGGTGCAATTCCCTTCGGTCAGCCTTCCCACCAAAGCTTTTTGCAAAAAATACATGATTGCATCGAGGCTCTTGACAAATTTTGCCCCCAATTTCTTCGAGCTGAGTCATTGTTGGGTTTTGAACAAAGATGATAGGTCGGTTGGAAGGAACTTTCCTAGAGTTATTTTTCAGTATCTACTCGAGTAAGCTAGAAGCAAATCACACATGTCTTCAAAAATTACGACGAGCATATTCTTCATCTTCCGTGTTTTTCTTCATTCAAAGTCGGGTGTTCTAGACTCGTAGGGGACCTACTTTTCATTCTAGTGCATGCATGACAAATGTATGACCATGTAATCTATATGATGAACTCACCCTTCGAGAGGTGACAATATGGTCCTAACTTTTGTATGATGGACAAGAATCGTGATTTTTGCCCAAACTCTACAATGAAAATTTTCAGAGCAACGGCCAATGTGTCACCCATAAGTATTGAGTTCAAGATGCTTCAAGAAGAGTTTGCCCTTATGCAAAAAACGATAGCACATACAACCTAAGGACAGGTTCTAATCATTATGTGAACATGGGTAGGTTTTCTATCTGGTCTCAAAAGGGTCTCATATTTGCCCAGTGACGTTCTTCGTAAAGACAGTATAGGGGCGTTGCAAGGAATGGTTAAGGCACGTATACCCACCATTACCAAGCAGGCACTCAGATATGAGTTGGGTGTTTCACGCATCTGAACCCTGACCAATAGTCTTAGGGCAGATCGCTAGTTCCCCATCTAACCTAGAAGCTTGTGTGTGCTTTCAAAAATAAATACAGGTGATGCATGAGACAATTCTATAAAATGCATGGAAATAAATATTAACAAAAAAGATAAAAATGCAAAAACTTAAACACATCAAATACACAAAGCTTAGTCCAATAATGTTAGAAACAGTACCTTTCCCAGTGGAGTCGTCATTCTGTCGCACCCCAAAAAATCATCAGCGCGCGGCATCGGCTGGCGATCTTTCTCGTTTGTTTGTTGCGTTTGCTTGAATTGGTTCGTTGGAGTCACCACCTAGTAATTGATTGCGGGCTACTAGGAAACCGGATGTACTGGTCTTGTCAGAGATTCGCGGGTAAGGGACTGGTTGTGGTTAGGGAAGGTATTAGCACCCCTAACACACCCTACCTGAGGTAAGCTGCTTCGCGAATTTGATGTGTTAAAGAAGTTTTAATAATTGTCTTTTCATCGGAAATTAGAAATATCACTTACGTATAAGTTAATAATTCTTAACCGTGATCCGATCAAAATATTAAATTCTTCTTTAATATATTTGCAATTTTATCCTAAAAAATAAATAAATAAAATAACAAAATTCATAAAACAAATACAAACACACACATACACTTTCACTGTATTTCTTTTCTTTTCTTTTCTTTTCACAATGCAAATACAAGTACAAATACAAATACAAATTCAAATTAAATAAATAAAAATACACCAACACACACATCATTTTTTTATTATTATTTTCTCTTTCTTTTCTTTTCTTTTCCTTTTCTTTTTGTACATCCCATTACAGAAACATAAAAAAAATTAAACACTAAACAAAAAAAATACATTACATGATTTAAAAAACTACAAAAAATAGTCCCTAAACTTCAGAAATTGCATTGATAGCCTTCTGCCATAGCAGCAAACAGTGGTGGCGTGTGGGTTCACGCGCCGCCGACCATGCCAGAAACGAGCGGATCTGCCCTGTTTTCTCCTTCTCTTCCCTTCTCTGCCGGTGGTGACAACCACCGTCCCCTGCAACCAAAAGAAAAAAAAACACACAGACAGTAGATTTTAATTTTTCTTTCGGTCACCGATCTGCTTCTCTGCAGATCGGTTCTTTTCCTTCTTCATATCATCTTCTCCCCGGGTCAGTTCGTTAGGAGTTCCATCTTCTTCTCCTCTACTTCGGGTGCCAGATCGGGTGGCGCTGCAAAGGGTCGCTGTTGTGGTCGCTGCTGCTGTCGTCCGTCCGGCGGCTGAAGCCACAGTGGAGATAGGCTTGATGTCGATGTTCAGGCAGAGGAACGGACCGATCGGAGTCTGTGGGCGTCGCTGTTGATGGCTGAGAGGAGCGCCGCCGAGATGGAGAGTGGACTGTGGGTCTGAGAACGGCTCTGCCCGTTCGCTGGTCGATGGAGGTGAGGCTGTTCTGCTGGGTGACTTGGGGGAAGACCGGCGTTGATGGAGAAGCTTGAGGGAAAGGCTGAGAGTGAGGGGAGTCTGTTCTGTCAAAGTGAAGGGGAGATCGGGGGGAAGCAGAGGAGGCTATTGAGGGAGGACCGGCTGAGGGAAAAGGGGAAGAAGAAAATCGGGCTACGGTGGAGAAAAAAAAATTCCAAAACCAGGGGGAGGTCGGCTTGGTTTTGGGTTTGTGGCCGTCGGCTGTGGGAAAAAATTAAAACCAGGGGGGGAGAAGAAATTCAAGCTGGAGGCTTTGTTTGGCCGGTTTCGGTTGAAGAGAAAAAAAATCCAAAAGGTGGTGGGGCGGCTCCTCTTGAAAAAAAGATGGGTATAGGTTTTTGTATTTTTTTCTGATGTTGTCAAAATTGCCCCCCCTTGTTTGAGTTAAAGACCAGTATTTATAGGCAGAATGTTGCTAGGTTTTTCAACTTGGTCCCTCAACTTCTTTCTTTTTTTGTAAATTTTGATTTTTCTTTTTGTAACCCATTTTCGGGTCCCCAAATAAATGAAATGAAATAAATAACCAAAGGAGGTTAGAAAAATAATAGGAGGAAGAAGCGCTCGGAAAATGGTTATAAAAATCGGTCAAGGAAGTTAAAAATACAAAGATTGGATTTTTGACAGTATATTCTTGAAGGATAGAGCCCTGTTGAGAAGGAAATTTGAATTTTGAGGAGAAAAGCCCAAGTTTGGATGTTTATGGACTTAATTGGATTTTTTATTGATTTTATAGAGGATTTGATTGCAAGGAAAATTTATTTTTAAGTCAAATTGGGCTTTAATTAGAAGAAATTTAAGTTCTGGGGCCAAAATATTTTTTTTAGGATTTTATTGGGTCAAATCAGGGGCTTAATTGCATAAATATTGAAGTTTAGTGGCCAATTAGGGACTTAATTGAGAAAATCCGAAACCAGGGACCAATTTGGAAAAGGCGCGTAAATAGGGGGCTGTTTGGGATTGATCCGGGGTCAAATTGAAAGAAATTGAAAACTGGAGGACTAATGTCTCCCGTTATTGTTCACTTTCTTCCTCAAAAAGCTGCCTGAGGAGCTGCTTTCAAGGCACATTTTCCGGCTCGTGTGGCCTCCAAATCCGACCAAACTTGCACCAAAATGTCCACATGCAACCCCTTTATCCCGGAGAATGGTCCGGGCGGGTCGGAAAAGTTAGAAAAGGCTCCGTTGAGTGGCTCAAAGTGGCCACCTCGGGCAGTTCACAGCCTTGAGCTGCCAAATTTGGCAGCTCGAGGTGCACACTTTGAGCCAACGGTTGAGATGCTTCCCAACTGAATCAAGGGCTGAAATTTTTCCCCAACATAGACAAGATTGCCCTCTTCCACAGCCTATAAATAGACTCGGATTTGATGATCTGAGGGGGGAGAAATTCGGGTACAAACTCAGCCAAAAACCAGCATTTTCGCCCAATTTCTGCAGATTTTTCTTTTTCTTCTTTCTTCCTCTGCAACAGGAAACCGACGCCATCCTCCTCCAACTCCACCGCTGCAACCACCGGCTGAACCACCTCATCACAGCAGCCACAACCCCTTCGGCCAAGTGAGCCCCTCTTCCTTTCCTCCTCCTTCCTTTTCCTCCTCCTTTTCTTCTTCTTCCTCCCGTTACTGTTCACTGCATGAACAGTAGGCGTGAAATATAATTCACGTCCTACTGTTCACGCAGGATGTGAGTTATATATATATATATATATATATGTGTGTGTGTGTGTGTGTATTATAATATTATAAAAATAAAAAAATAAAAAAAAAATTCCAAAATCATTTTAAAAAAATGTTTATCAAAGAAAAAAAAATGTTTTGTTTTCATGTATACGGCCAATACTCTAACATGTTTTGAATGTTCTTTTTATATAAAAAAAAAATATTGGAAGTTTTGAAAATGTGTTTTCGCATAGATTTCTTAAACACAAATTATTTTCTTGCATTTCTGGATTTTACAACATGTTTGTAAAACTCCAAAGGGTATTGGCCAATATTCCAAAAACTATAAAAATCTTATTTTGGGGGGGGGGAATTCATCTATTATTCACCGCTAATGTTTGGATAAAGAAATCCTTAAAGGATGAATATCCAAAATATTATTGGGAGTAATAAATCCGCACACATCCTTGAAAGAAGCCTTGATTATAATCGAGGACATTTCAAAACTTCAAATTTTTTACTCCACGGTTTACGAGCCGTGAAAGTATGAAATACTAAGGCAAAAGGAGGCTTTTAAAAGCGCTTTGAATTTCCTTAGATTTCTAAATTTTTTGTCCCTCCTTCTTGCGATTTACGAGTCGCAAACTTTTGAAATACTAAGGGAAAAATGAGCTTTCGAAGCACATGGAATCTCCTTGGATTTCTATCCAAATAATTTTTATTTGAATAAAACCTAGGAAAATTGATGGGATTAGAAAACACCAACACCATAGCAATTATAGAGCAAACCAAACACCAAGCAGCTTACCTTAGGTAGGGCGTACTAGGGGTGCTAATACCTTCCCTTTACGCAACCAGTCCCTTGCCTTAGAATCTCTGAAAGACCAGTTAGGGTTCCTAGTGACCAAAACACTAGGTGGCGACTCCAAAGAACCAAATCAGCAAAACAAAAAAAACAAAACGAAAGTCGCCAGCCGATGCCGCACTTGGATTTTTTAGGGTGCGACAGAATGGCGACTCCACTGGGGACCCCTGGACTAAGCTTGGTAATTGTTTTTTTATTATTATGCTATGAGTTATTGTTTTTCTTGTTTTACTTTGAATGATACTTTGTTTAAAAGTTTTAGCATGTATCTTTACATTCTATCATACATGGCATAGTCATGCATCACTTTATTATTATTATTATGTTTTTGAGGGCACACACATGTAACTTTAAGATTAAGTGGGGGACTAGCAGCTTGCCTTATGACTTGAGTCAAGGTTTAAGTTTGTGTAAACCCCAACTCTTTGCTGAGTGTTTAGACTGATTGTGATTGGTACACGTGCCATCCCACTATCTGCTGGACCTCCATATCGCCTTTACGAGGGTGATCACTGGAACAGCAAGAGACCCTCTTTAGAGACCAAGTAGTAAACCTACCCAATGTCTCACATAAAGGAACTAGAACCTATCCTTAGGATGTATGCTCCATAATATCTTTTTGCATCCAAACAAGTCTAAGCTCAAAGCATCTTGAATCTAAGACCTTCATTCAAAAGCTAGCCAAGGGAGAGATGTTCCAGAATTGGGAGACCCAAGAAGCTCCATTGATGTTCAAAATTTAATCAACAATGCTTGTTTGATCATGATATTGTGTTTGTTTGTGTTTTTCACCTTTTAAATCGAGGTTCCAAATGTGAATTGGATTTTACCCTAGTTTTACTATTTTGTTTTTAGCCAAACTTTTCCTTTTAAAGAGATCATGCATTTTCAAAAGTTCATCTTGATGTTTTTACACAACACTTTTCTTTTCAAAGCGAATCTTCCATAACTACACCTGCACTTTACACTGAGCATGAATGGCCGGACTTTAAAGAATCCATATTAGTTGTAGAAAAGGAAGAATGGTAGGAAAATAACATTAGGGGATTCACAAAAACGAACAACATGAACAAGCTTGGAAACCCGCTACAAGGTCATGCCGTTTGGGTTAAAGAACATTGGGGGCACCTACCAAAGGGCTATGTTGACTCTATTTCACGACGTGATGCATAAAGAGATTAAAGTACGTGGATGACATGACCTAGAGAGGGAGAGAATCATGTCCAAATTTTGAAGGAATTAGTTGAAAGACTAAGAAAGTACAAGTTGAGGCTTAACCATGCAAGGTGTTCATTCGGGGTGAAATCTAGGAAGTTGTTGGAATTTATGATGAGTGACAAAGGGATAGAAGTGGACCCTGATTAAGTAAAGGCTATTCAACCTATGCCAACTCCCAAGACTAAGAAGGATGTAAGGAGGTTCTTGGGAAGTTTGAATTACATTGCTCAATTTATATCCCAATTAACCATGACTTATGACCTCATCTTCAAATTGTTAAGGAGGAAGAATCTTGGAATTTGGAATAAGAATGTGAAGAAGCTTTCACGAAAATCAAGCAATACCTACTGAATCCACCCCTATCTATCGAGTTGAATTGAAAAATGGCAAGTTCTACTAGCTGAGTACAACATAGTATATATGACAAGGAAAGCCATGAATTGTCATCGCTAATCACCTAGCTGACCATGTTGTGAAAGTTTATGGGCTGTTAAAATTTAATTTTTCGGATAAAAAATATGCTTTCAGTCGAGGAAAGGAAATCAGATTGTTGGATTATGTACTTTGAGGGTGTTGAGGTAATAGAGTGGGGGCAGTGCTAATCTTTCCTAATAAGAAACAGTATCCGGTTTTAGTTAAGTCGCAATTTGGGTACACTAACAACGCAACTGAGGTTGAAGCTTGCATTCTCGATTTTAGAGGTTGCATTAGAGCTAAACATCAGAAAGATAGATGTGTATTGGAGACTTGATTTTGATTATTTGTCAAGTGAAAGGACAAGGGCAAACCAAGGACGAGAAGTTGAGACCTTTCCAAAAATACTTGTCTAGATGGGCTAGAGAATTTGAGGAAATAAAGTTCACCCATCTAGGAAGGGAATGAAACCATTTTGATGTTTTGGTCACGCCAGCTTCTATGGCTAGAAATAGACTTTGGGCACAAGGTACAACCAATACACATTGATATAAGAAATAACTTAGCTCAATGTTGCTCAGTTTGAAAGAGAAATAGATGGAAACCCTTGGTACTATGATATCAAGAATTTCATCCAAAACCAGACATATCCCGTGGGGGCATCCAAAAATCAACAAGAAGACGTTGAGGAGGTTGGCAATGGATTCCTATCTTGATGGGGAAACTTTGTATAAGAAATCATTTCACGAAACTTTGTTGAGATGTTTCGATGACGTGAAAAAAGTGGTGAAGAAATTTATGGAAAGATATTTGATCCATCGATATGGTCCACTAGAAAAATTAATAATGCCCAGTACTTCAATAGCAAGATGATAATAGAACTCTGCGCTAAATGAAAAAATCAAGTATGCCAATTCCTCGCCATACAAGCCAAAGATGAATAGTGCGGTAGAAGCTTCTAACAAAAATATCAAGAAGATTATTTAGAAAATGGTATTCACTTACAAGGATTGGTATGAGATGTTGTCATTTGCCCTTCACGAGTACCCTACTGCAATCTGAACCTCAATAAGAGTCACCCTGTATACGTTGGTATATGAAATGGAGGCGGTAATACCTTTAGAAGTTGAAATCCCCTCATTAAGAGTATTGATAGACTTTGAGCTAGAAGAGTTAGAATGGGACAAGGTTAAATGTGAACAATTGAATCTGATAAGTGAAAAGAGGATAGCCGCAATCTGTCATCATCAACTTTATCAAAGAAGGATGGCCAAATCATACAACAAAAGGATTCGACCTTGAGGATTCCACGAAGGAGATCTTATATTGAAGAAAATGTTGTCTTTTACCAGAAGAAGGTCAGAGTAAATGGACGCCAAACAATGAGGGCCCTTTAGTGGTAAAGAAAGCGTTTTTGGGAGAAGCTTTAATTGTTATCTAGAATGGATGGAGAAGATCTATTTAGGCCCGTGAATTCTAACTCTGTAAGGAAATATTACGCTTGATGTATTTCGTAATTTCCCAATCAACAAAATTAAAGTCCGACCATGAATTCTCTTTGTAAAGAGCCTTTTATATATATATATATATAAAACATATGATCTCATAGCATTTGAAATCTTTTACTTAAAATAACTTTTTTACGCATGACTAAGGAGATGACTCCATCAATTGGAGAGCACCAAATCAAATCTTCTTGACATATAGTTGCACTCCACATTGGGGGGCAATAAAAGATTATTTCCTGAAAGGTTTTACATGTTTTCAAAACGGGATGAGGGCCCGTAGATTTGAAAAAGATAAAGCATTTAACAAAAGCATGACAAAGAGGCAAGGACAAGTCGTAAATTTGGAGAAAAAAAGGGGCTACTTGAGGAAAGTCAAGACTTCTTCTCCAAGAATATGATAAGTAAAAAGAGGCAACACGAGAGATGAATCCAGCATACGACTTCAAAAGCAAGCTCATGTTAAGAAAGAGCTTCATGAACTAGAAGAAGATGATGGGGCCTATGTTTCAAAACCAGGTATGAACACATGCATTGCATCTAATCATAAATCATTGCATGTATGTTTTTTTATCGTTATAGGAGGAGATCTTAGTGCATTCCAACAAGATTGTGGACGAAGAAAGAATCATTGAGTTGATTCTAGAACAACAAGAAGAGAAGATAATATTTTTCAAATCCTGCCAGCATGAAGAACGACATCGATAGCAATCGGTAAAAGGGAATCGCCAGATGGGATTCCAAGTTGTTTGGTTAAAAGAGATCGCCAGAAGGGATCTCGTATTTCGATGAAGGTCGCCAGAAGGGACTTCATATTTCAGCTTTGAATAAGAGGAATCGCCAGATGGGATTCCAAGTTGTTTGAGATCGCCAGAAGGGATCTCGTGTTTCGCTATTTGGAGGTTGCCAGATGGGACCTCATATTTCATGTTGGTAATAAGGAATCGCCAGATGGGATTCCAAGTTGTTTGAGATCGCCAGAAGGGATCTCGTATTTCACTATTTTGGAGGTCGCCAGATGGGACCTCATATTTCATGTTTGTTAAAAGGAATCGCTAGATGGGGTTCCAAGTTGGTTAAAGGAGATCGCCAGAAGGGATCTCGTGTTTCACTATTTGGAGGTCGCCAGATGGGACCTCGTATTTCATGTTGGTTAAAAAGGAATCGCCAGATGGGATTCCAAGTTGGTTAAAGGAGATCGCCAGAAGGGATCTCGTATTTCGATATTCATCCAAGGAGGTCGCCAGAAGGGACCTCATATTTCAGCTTTGAATAAAAGGAATCGCCAGATGGGATTCCAAGTTAAAGGAGATCGCCAGAAGGGATCTCATATCTCGATATTCATCAAAGGAGGTCGCCAGATGGGACCTCATATCTCATATTTCATAAGGGAATTGCCAGATGGGATTCCAAGTTGTTTGGTTAAAAGAGATCGCCAAAAGGGATCTCGTATTTCGATGAAGGTCGCTAGAAGGGACCTCATATTTCAGCTTTGAATAAAAGGAATCGCCAGATGGGATTCCAAGTTATTTGAGATCGCCAGAAGGGATCTCGTACTTCGACATTCATCAAGGAAGGTCGCTAGAAGGGACCTCATATTGAAACTATTTCTTAGAAAAGCATGGAGTTTACTAAGAATTCTTCCCCTTGGGTAGGTCACCCATACAATGAGACCATTATTTTTTCTTGGGTAGGTCACCCATACAATGAGACCATTATCTTGGGTAGGTCACCCATACAATGAGACCATTATCTTGGGTAGGGCACCCATACAATGAGACCATTATCTTGGGTAGGTCACCCATACAATGAGACCATTTTTTTTTCTTGGGTAGGTCACCCATACAATGAGACCATTATTTTTCTGGGTAGGTCACCCGTACAATGAGACCATTATTTTCTTGGGTAGGTCACCCATACAATGAGACCATTATTTTTCTAGGTAGGTCACCCCTACAATGAGACCATTCTTCATCTTTTTTACCTGGGTAGGTCACCCATAATAATGAGGCCATTCTTCCCCCTGGGTAAGTCACCCATAATAATGAGACCACTCTTTCCCTTTTCCATTCGGGCAGGTCACCCATCATAATGACACCACACACGCGTTTTTTTATTTGGTTATGGGTAAAAGAATCGCCAGATGAGATTTCAAGTTGATTGAGATCGCCAGAAGGGATCTCACATTTCGATATTGGTCAAAAGAGGTCGCCAGAAGGGACTTCATATTGTAGACTTGGTTAAGAAGAATCGCCAGATGGAATTCCAAGTTTTTGGGGTTAAAGGAGATCGCCATAAGGGATCTCGAGATGACTAAATTTTGATTATAGTTTTTGATTATATATATATATGTGTGTATGTGTGTGTGTGTGTGTGTATTATAATATTATAAAAATAAAAAAATAAAAAAAAAATTCCAAAAACATTTTAAAAAAATGTTTATCAAAGAAAAAAAAATGTTTTGTTTTCATGTATACGGCCAATACTCTAACATGTTTTGAATGTTCTTTTTATATATAAAAAAAAATATTTGAAGTTTTGAAAATGTGTTTTCGCATAGATTTCTTAAACACAAATTATTTTCTTGCATTTCTGGATTTTACAACATGTTTGTAAAACTCCAAAGGGTATTGGTCAATATTCCAAAAACTATAAAAATATTATTTTGGGGGGGGGGAATTCATCTATTATTCACCGCTAATGTTTGGATAAAGAAATCCTTAAAGGATGAATATCCAAAATATTATTGGGAGTAATAAATCCGCACACATCCTTGAAAGAAGCCTTGATTATAATCGAGGACATTTCAAAACTTCAAATTTTTTACTCCACGGTTTACGAGCCGTGAAAGTATGAAATACTAAGGCAAAAGGAGGCTTTTAAAAGCGCTTTGAATTTCCTTAGATTTCTAAATTTTTTGTCCCTCCTTCTTGCGATTTACGAGTCGCAAACTTTTGAAATACTAAGGGAAAAATGAGCTTTCGAAGCACATGGAATCTCCTTGGATTTCTATCCAAATAATTTTTATTTGAATAAAACCTAGGAAAATTGATGGGATTAGAAACCACCAACACCATAGCAATTATAGAGCAAACCAAACACCAAGCAGCTTACCTTAGGTAGGGCGTACTAGGAGTGCTAATACCTTCCCTTTACGCAACCAGTCCCTTGCCTTAGAATCTCTGAAAGACCAGTTAGGGTTCCTAGTGACCAAAACACTAGGTGGCGACTCCAAAGAACCAAATCAGCAAAACAAAAAAAAACAAAACGAAAGTCGTCAGCCGATGCCGCACTTGGATTTTTTAGGGTGTGACATTTCTTATTTTTTGGATATTTTAAAAATGAGCAATATCAACGTCGACTCAATGAGAAAAATCAATGATTTTAAAAATGACGCGTGAAAAGTCAAACGCGTTTTGAAAATCTTTTGAAAAATTAAATTCTTTAAATAAAAATTAAATTCTTTTTAGACGACGCTGAAAATGCTAAAATGACGAGAATATATTAAAAAATATATTTTTTGGATTTTCATTGTTTTTCTCTATTTTTGGATTTTTTGAAAATATATCAAAAATATGGGTCAAAAATTGGGTAGCAACATGTTGAATAAATTAGATCCCAAGCACTTAAATATTCCTAAGCTCCTAGTACGTACCGATCCGCTTGCTCACAATATTTTTGACTTCCTAAGTACTGCAACAGATGATGTACGCATTGTGGGCATAAATGGGATGCCAGGAATAGGAAAGACAACTATAGCAAAAGTTTTATTTAATCAACTCTGCTATGGATTCGAGGGAAGCTGTTTTCTTTCGAATATCAATGAAACATCAAGACAATTTAATGGTCTCGCTCTTTTACAAGAGCAACTTCTTCATGCTATTTTAAAACAAGATGCTGCTAACATCAGCAATGTTGATAGAAGAATGGTTCTGATCAAAGAACGGCTTTGTCGCAAAAGAGTTCTTGTTGTTGCTAATGATGTGTCTCATCTTGACCAGCTAAATGCTTTGATGGGAGAGCGAAGTTGGTTTGGTCCTGGAAGTAGAGTAATCATTACAACAAGAGATTCAAGTTTTCTACTTAAAGCAGATCAAACATATCGGATCGAAGAATTGAAACCAGACGAGTCCCTTCAGCTTTTCAGCTGGCATGCCTTTAAGGACACCAAGCCAGTAGAAGACTATATTGAGCTTTCGAAGGATGCAGTTGATTACTGTGGAGGACTTCCTTTAGCTCTTGAGGTTATAGGAGCTTGTCTGTCCGGGAAAAACAAAGACAGATGGAAATCTGTAATTGACAAGTTGAGAAGAATTCCAAACCGCGATATTCAAGGAAAGCTTAGAATAAGTTTTGATGGACTGGACGATGATGAACTGCAAAATGCCTTCCTTGATATTGCATGCTTCTTTATTGGTAGAAAGAAAGAATGCAAAATGCCTGCCTTGATATTGCATGCTTCCTTGATATAGCAGTAATGCCTTCCTTGCAAAATGCTTCCTTGATATTGCATGCTTCTTTATTGGTTGAAAAAGTGCTAGAAGCCCGTTGTGGTTACGATCCAGAAGTTGATTTGGGAACTCTCCGTGAAAGGTCTCTGATTAAAGTTACTACCATTGGAAAGATAACCATGCATGATCTATTACGAGACATGGGAAGGGAGATCATTCGTGAAAAGTCACCGAAACAACCTGGAGAAAGGAACAGAATTTGGAATCAAGAGGATGCATGGAATGTACTTGACCAGCAAAAGGTAAGATCTCAATGCATACACGAAAGTATAGTCATGCATATTTTCTTGTCAAGCTTAAAAATAATGATATGAGAGTTGTATTGTTTTTTTTTCTAGGGTACGGAAATTGTAGAGGGTCTTGCACTGGATGTGAGAGTATCAGAAGCTAAATCATTAAACACAGGATCATTTTCAAAAATGAGATGCTTAAATTTACTACAGATCAATGGGGTACATCTCACCGGATCCTTAAAACTAATTTCTAAAGTGTTGATGTGGATTTGTTTTTGAATGTCCTTTGCAATATTTTCCATTTGATTTTACCTTGGACAATTTTGTTGTTCTTGATATGCAATACAGTAACCTCAGAGAATTATGGAAGGGGGAAAAGGTGCGAAACAAACTACAATCCACCAAATTTCTCCAGTATATAATTTATATTTACATGTTATGACTTTATATGATTACTTTTCATTGTTTTTCTCTTTATTTTGACAGATTCTCAACAAGCTGAAAATCCTTAATCTCAGTCATTCTCAGTTCCTAGTTAAAATTCTTAGTTAAAACACCAAACTTACGTAGTTCAAGTCTACAGAAACTAAGGTTGGAAGGTTGCTCAAGTGTAGTTGAGGTGCATCAATCTGTTGGAAATTTGAAGAGCCTCATTTTCTTGAATCTAAAGAGATGTCGAAGCCTAAAGATTCTTCCCGAAAGCATTGGTGATGTAAAATCTCTTAAACGTTTGAATATTTTTGGATGATCACAACTTGAGAAGTTGCCAGAATGCATGTGTGATATGGAATCCTTAACTGAGCTGCTAGCAGATGGAATTAAAAATGAACTTCTACCTTCATTTGTACATTTAAAGTATGTCAGAAAGTTATCATTGCGTGGATACATTTTCTGTCGGGATTCACCATCACCTACATCCTGGGTTTCCCAAATTTCATCATGGCTTTCACCGTCGTCTACATCCTGGCCTCTACCAGTTTCATCTTCGATCGTAGAAAGTACTGTTTTAAATCGGAAACGTTTGCTGCCAACATCTTTCGAATGGAGATCACTGAAATGTCTTAAGTTTTCTAATAGTAGTTTGTCTGATCGCACAACTAACTGTGTTGATTTCAGGGGTTTGTCCTCTCTAGAAGAATTGGATCTATCACAAAACAATTTCTCTAGCCTGCCTTCCAGGATCGGCTTCCTTTCCAAGCTTTTGATTTTGAGAGTTCAAGAATGCATCAAGCTTGTATCAATCTCAGATCTTCCCTCAAATTTGCACTTTTTGGATGCCTTTCGTTGCAGTTCAATGAAAAGTGTAAGAATTCCAATCCAGTCAAAAAACTCACCGTTAATGCTTCTCGATAAATGTTACATGTTAGAAGAGATTCAGGGCATCGAAGGTCCAAGTCATAATTACTGGTCTATTGACGTTGATTTCCCCAGTGATTCATCAAATAATTTCCTGAAGAGTCTTGCTGAGGTACTATCTCTGTCTCTCCAGCACACAAATATACACATTAATCAATTAGTTTCTAAAATTTCAGCATTTCTTGAAATCAATATATATATATACAGGCATCGTGCAATGGTGATTATGGGTATTTTATTGACTCCGTTCCTTGTAACATGCCAAATTGGTTAAGCTACCGTGGAGAAGGATGTTCATTATCATTTCATATACCTCCAGTTTTCCAAGGCTTGGTTGTTTGGGTTGTTTCTCCATTTGATGTTCATAGTACTGTGAATTACACCATCGGTTACACGGTTATTATAAAAAATAAAAACAACGGTGTTTCATTGTTTAAAGATGTACTAACACTAGTAGGATGCCGTGAATGGGTAAGATACATAAGTATAAGTGATATGGAAATGGAAGAATACTGTGGAGATGAGGAATTGGAACTGCACTTGAATTCGGGGAGCCAGCCCATTGATGGAAGCAAAGTGGTACAGTGTGGGATCCATGTGATAGTAGAAGAGACAGATTCATTTGAAGGGTCAGAGTGGGATCGGGAGATTAACAATACAGAGTCAAGAGATGAGGAGTTGGAACTGCACTTGAATTCGGGGAGAAAAGACATTAATGTGACAGAATGTGAAGTTCATGTGATCAAAGAGTTAGAAGTGCGAAGAGATAGAGTGATGCCTGCATCACGGCCATATCGTCTGTTTCCTCATCATCCCAATTATGGTCTTATAAGAGCGTCTACAACTGCGCAGTGGAAAGCTTATTGGATGCAAAAAAAACATCTCCATGTAACAATTTTTGGTAAGAATAAATATTCCCTTTAGTTTTATTTAATTCTATTTAATTTATGAAATTAAATATTATCTTTAATGATTTTTTTTCTTATTTAATTTTAAAAACATCAATTAATTATTAGCTATAAAAATCCCCCAAAATGCATTAGTTGAATCACTTAAGCTGATATCAAACAATCCATCGAATCGCACTTAATTAAACCATTATTTTTATTGGTAGCAACTCGTGTGTCTTTTAAGGCAAAAGAATAGCAGGAAGAGCTAAAATTAGAAATATTTAGAGACGGTTTGATTTTATTTTTTTATGATAATATTTTTAAATTTCTTAAAACATGAATTGAAAACTTGTATGTTTTGATATTCTTGTGTAAAAAAGAAAAGCCAACAATGACTAACATAAATTTATAAAATCACTTTAGTTGATTTGGAAATTTTTTAATATTCATTTTTGTTTTTATATTTTATTTCAAATTTGATATGTTAAAACAAAAAAAAAAACGATGTGAAAATAACTTTTTTGATTATAAAATAAGTTTCTTAACTAAAAGTAAAACGGAGTTGTTTTTTGTATTGAATTTTGTTGGTTTGTAGGGAAGGGAACAAGGACAACGGCGTAGAAGACATGGACGTGAGAGCGTTAAAAGATAAATCATTGAGCACAAGATCCTTTATAGAGAGAGATGGTTGAAGTTATTCCAAATCCAAAGGCTTCTTTCTGATCAGTTGATATGTATTTGTTGGCTTTAATGCCCTTTAAAATTTTTCCATCTGATTTGAAATTCGACAACCTAATTGTTCTTGATATGGAATGAGAAAAACTCATATGTTACTCTTGAAGATTGCTTTTTCTTTCTCTTTCTCACTTGCACGGTTCAAACTAATGCTTGAAGGTTGCTCAAGTTTAACTTAGTTACATCAATCTAATTTGTGAACCGTATTATTGTCAAGAGGTTTTTCAAACTTCCACCATAGAGAAAGAAAAATAAAAAACATGAGCCAAGGGAAACACCCATGCTTTTCATTTGCTCATCAATCTAATTTGTTTAAGTTTTGTTGGTTGAAAAAAAACTTCCTAATTATTATTATTAATTGTCATACACAATTATATTTATTATTATTATATGGTCAATTTGTCTATGTCAAAGAATAGAATCTGAGGCAACTTTTTGACCAAAATTCCATTTTCTATTATTCCTTCAATATTGGGGTTTAATGCAAGCAACTCGTTTATTCGGATTTGAGATGTAAATAGATTTTTTTGTTAGGATGAGGCAGTCAGGTTGCGTCACATTGATTATGTCATGAAGTTAACTAGAGTAAGAAATAAAGATATCAAGTTTCGGAGAGAATCCAGATCAGTTAAAGCAAAAAAAAAAAAAGATTATGAAAATAAATTGGAAAGGAAAAGTTTAGTTATAAGGAATCAGATTCACAAAGAAATATAAGTCTCCTCGATTGTAGGAAACAAGTTGGAAGGAATCAATTTTACAATAATTGAACTTGGCACTAGAGAGAACCTTCGTGCCACTAAGTACTGAATCGTTATTCAAATGTACTGAAGGCCATTTGTTTGCCATTTGTGCTAATTAAGAACATAATTCTATTCTTTTATAGTTTTTTGGAAGAAGAAAAAACTGGGGTGAGTTAATATTCTGTAAAATAAGCTTGGAATAGCTTGAGGGGGCCGGTTGGCTCAGAGATCAATTTTGTTTTTACTACAGATTGCCTTTTAATTTTTTCCACCTGTAATTGGACTGGGATGCGGTAAGTTTCCCTTTTGTTCACATATGAGGTTCCGACACAACAGTTGCTTGCTGTTCTTGAACAAACATTGCTTGAGGTTATCCAATGCCGAGATCAAGGTCATATAATACTAGCGTACGATTGTGCTTATTTCCATTAATTAGAAACTGCAATATCGTCACATAGTTAAACTGAGATTTTTCGAGAAGGAATCTTCTTTCATAATTGGCTTTTGCGAAGGTTCAGTGTTTTTGCTACCTCTGCTTTTGGACCTGACTTGATTCCTGACAAGTAGACACATATTTTCTTATATAAAAAATATGAAAAACTTTTGATAAAAAATGAAGAAAATAATATAAAAAATATAATATTGATAAACTTTTGATGAAGATGAAGAAAATCTAGTATTGAAAACATCCAAATATATATTAAGCTTTTTTTTCATCCAAATATATATTAAGCTTTTTTTTCATTTTTGGGTGGTTTTATCGTCAGTAGTGATAAGATGAAGAAAATCTATTGATTTTTCTCTCTGCAATGCTTAGTTTTATCGTACACAAATGTTGGGTGCTTTTATTTACAAAAAGGATTGCTGTCTAACATTATTCATTTGACAGCTGTTGTCAACCAAACATTTCCTATCTATCTTATATAAAGGTTGGCCTGGCCTCCTACATATTAGCCAAACAAGAAAACCACCAAAACCTATACACAGCTACTTGTCTTTGTGTGTGGATTACTTGTAGTTAGCATGGCACGTCAGGCAGATCGTCTTGTTAAGATTGGGCAGGAGGGTTTTGCAGCCATTGATGAGCACTTCGGCCGGCCCAAGTACCGGCCACCAGTTATGAAGGTTCCCTATGCTCATCGCACATATTACTATGTTCCTGCAACAGAAGTTATCGACAGCAACGAGGCAACTCAACGCTACAAGGGGAGGATTTATGTCGATTATCCTAAGGGGAAACCAGTTCCGTTTTAAAGACCTAGTGATTAATCACTTAGCTTTCTTGTATGCATAACCTCCTCCAGTTGTGTTACCTTCAGTCCTGTACGATATTCTCCCTCTGCTAAACGTAGACGAGGAGAGGTAGCTAGAACTCGAGTCATGAGCTTCTTGTTAGCATTTACTGTCATTGGAGAGATTCTAGGAATTGATTTATTCTACAGTTGTAAATTTCCTAATTATAATAGGAACCTAGAACGTTACAAATTCTTTTTTTTGTATATATACTACAACAGTGTAAACGTAAGATTTTAATAAAGATTTTACAATTACCAAATTTCCTTCTTTACTTACATGGTATCAGAGCAAATACCCTAAATTTTTTAACCTTTTTTTCCCTTTGAGTTGTGAAACAAAGAGGCAGCCGCCACCCAGAACAAACTATCTCTCCCTGTTAGCGTAGAAACTTGATGGAAATTCCTACTGATTTAGTAGATACGATGGCAGCCCCTACCGATTTAGTAGAACAAAATCAACAAGGAACAGAGGCTATCCTGGAAGATTTGACTACGAGAATGACCCAGGCTTTGAGACAAAGCCTGAACCAGACCCCTGCAGTAACATATGATACTGCTGCACCGATTGCTATCAAACTCAATGGAACTAATTATGCTCTATGGTCTCAGATTGTCGAGATGTATATCTCAGGAAAAGACAAACTAGGATATATCAATGGTGATCTTCCGCAACCAGAATTGAATGATCCAACATTCAGAAGATGGAGGACAGAAAACTCTATTGTAAAGGGTTGGCTGATTAATTCAATGGACCCTTCTCTAGTCGGCAACTTTATCCGATTTCCAACAGCAAAACAGGTATGGGAATCAATTGCCACAACTTATTTTGATGGGAATGATAAATCGCAGGTATACGATTTGAAGAGAAGGGTCACTCGAATGAAACAAAATGGGGAATCTATTGAGGGATATTACAATTGTCTTCAGGGCTTATGGAGGGAAATTGATTACCGGCGACCAAACCCAATGGAGTGTGCAATTGATGTACAGAGACACAACACCCTGCTTCAAGAGGATCGGGTGTATGTGTTCCTTGATGGACTGGACGATCGGCTAGATAAAATCAGAAGTGATGTTCTACAATTACAACCGTTTCCATCTGTTGAGCAGGCCTACGCATATGTTCGAAGAGAGGACATTAGGCAGTCTGTAATGCTTGAAACAAATGGTGGCCCTACTGCTTCAGTTATGGCAACGAAGAGTGGGAAACAAAATCAAATGCTGCGCATGACCAAAAGAGCACCCGGATATGCAGCAACGGGGGGAAGCAAAAATATGTCTGGAGGACTTGGCTGCTCCCATTGTGGTAATGCCAAACACACACGGGAAACGTGCTTCAAGCTACATGGTTATCCGGAATGGTGGAATGAATTTAAAGCAAAGAAATCATAGGAAGCTAATGGAGGAGTTGGACGGGCAGCAATAGCACATGGAGGAGTTGAACGGACAGCAATAGCACATGCAGAACCTACTCTTTCTCTCATTCCCTGTGTAGAGACAAAGGCAGAGACGGCTAGTAATGGCAGTGATCAAGGTAAAGGCTGCTGTTATACCAGCAGTGCTTTGGTAGTTTCTACGAAACAAAAGGATGATGACTGGATTGTAGACTCTGGTGCAACAGACCATATGACCTACAATCCAGACGACCTTGATGAATACATAACGCCAAGAAGGAACAATATTTCAAATGCTAATGGGGTCTTGTATCCAGTAACAGGGGCTGGAATAGTACAATTATCACCATCAATATCCTTAACTAATACTCTTTTAGTTCCTTCTCTTACAACAAAATTAATATCTGTGGGACAAGCTACTGAAGACCTAAATTGCATTGTTTTAATGTATCCACATTTTTGCCTTTTTCAGGATATTCTCACGAAGAAGATCATTGGGCGTGGTACTAAGAGAGAGGGGTTATACTACATAGATGAGTTCAGTATCGGAAAAATCAATATGGTGAAGAACTCAACCACTGCACAAGAAAAACAGATTCGGCTATGGCATGCTCGTTTGGGGCACCCGTCATTCGGCTATATGAGGCAATTATTTCCAGATTTATTTTCTAGTAAAAAACATTTAGACCTCAAATGTGATACATGCATTTTTGCAAAAAGCCACCGTGTATCATTTCCGGTTAGCTATAATAAAAGTGATATTCCTTTTGCATTAATCCATTCGGATGTTTGGGGACCATCCCCGATCACCACGGTTCATGGTGTTCGATGGTTTGTGACTTTTATAGATGATTGCACCCGGATGACGTGGATATATTTGCTCAAAAATAAGAATGAAGTCTTTGGTGTATTTTGTGCATTTCATGCTATGATACAGAACCAATTCTCAGCAAAAATCAGAATTTTGAGGTCGGATAATGGAGGGGAATATATCAATCAAGACTTTGTGAAATACTTCCACAATGCTGGTCTCCTACATGAATTTTCTTGCAGTCAAACACCACAGCAAAATGGTATAGCTGAACGGAAAAACAGACACATTTTAGAAACTGCTCGTGCACTACTAATTGGAGCAAACGTTCCCCATAGATACTGGGATAAAGCTGTGGTCACGGCTGTGCACCTAATGAACCGGATGCCTTCTAAAGTCTTAGAATTTAAGACTCCGCTGCAAGTCTTGGCCACTCATACTACACTACCATCTATACTAATGTTGCCCCCACGTGTATTTGGATGTGTAGCGTTTGTTCATCTTCACAAGAACCAACGAAACAAGCTGGATGCATGTGCTGATCGGTGCATCTTTCTGGGATATGGCGCATCAAAGAAGGGCTATTGTTGCTACAATCCAGTAACTAAACGCACATACATCACAATGGATGTAACCTTCTCAGAAGCTGAAAATTATTATTCTCCAGTGTCCACTTCTCAGCTTCAGGGGGAGACATGGACAGAAGAAGAGAAGTGGTGGAGCTGCCCAAATATAGAACCAATACCTGCACTGCCCGCAGATGATGGAACGGGCAATGCAGGAAACGAAGAGATGGGCATACTGCCTATACATGCAGACGAAGAGAGGGACATACGGGCAGTCATCAACGTGGAAAGGGAAGATGACGATGATGCCACGGGTACTCCATCAGAAGACATGGAAACAAAAAGGGCAGCCACGGTTGAGGAAGAGATGGGTGTATCTGTGGACATGGGAGAGGAGGACTTAATTGCAGACTTGGCAGTCGACACCGGGGATAAAGAAGCTGAAATGGAAAGTGAAACTGAACACACATCTAGTAGTCAGACCCCTCTACTCTCTGTACTCGACGATGATCATTCCTCGCCAGAGAATATCCATGAGGTAAACTCTCTTGCTCCATCCTCCAATCCTGTTTTGAATACTCCTATTGGTTACAAATTACCTGCCAGGAAAAATAGGGGAAAGCCTCCAGCTAGATACTCCCCTAGCACAGAGGGAAAACAATCGAAGTATCCCATCTCCAACCATGTAACAACTCAAATGCTGACCAAACCACTTAGAGACTTTACCAATAAGCTGTCAGCTCATCATATCCCGCATGAAATTCAGGAAGCCTTGACCGATCCTAAGTGGGCACGAGCAGTAGAAGAGGAGATGGAAGCACTGATGAAAAATAAAACATGGGCACTTATTCCACTGCCGAAGGGGAAGAAAACAGTTGGGTGTAGATGGGTCTTCTCTATCAAACACAAAGCGGATGGAACCATTGAGCGGTTTAAAGCAAGACTGGTAGCAAAAGGATATACTCAGACATATGGAGTGGACTATCAGGAGACTTTTTCTCCGGTAGCAAAGTTAAACACTGTTCGAGTGCTGTTATCACTAGCAGAAAATCTAGATTGGCCGCTACACCAATTTGATGTAAAAAATGCTTTCTTGCATGGAGACCTGGAAGAAGAGGTGTATATGGACATCCCACCTGGATATACCTCATCCCCAAATACTGGAATTGTTTGCAAACTACAGAAGGCATTATATGGGCTAAAGCAATCACCTCGCGCGTGGTTTGGGAGATTCAGTATGGCAATGAAGAAATATGGCTTTCAACAAAGCAACTCGGATCATACTCTATTTCTAAAACAACGACAGGGAAAGGTGACTGCATTGATAATCTATGTGGATGACATGATCATTACTGGAGACGATACAGAAGAAATCTTGAAACTACAGGAACAATTGGCTACCGAATTCGAGATGAAGAACTTAGGAGGACTAAAGTATTTCCTTGGGATTGAAGTGGCTAGATCAAACCGAGGCATATTTCTTTCACAAAGGAAATATGTGCTAGACCTACTAACCGAAGTAGGAATGCTTGACTGCAAACCGGCTGACACCCCCATGATTCAAAATCAGAAATTTGGGGACTCTACGGAAAGGGCTTCAACTAATAAGGAAAGGTATCAACGGCTGGTGGGAAAATTAATTTATTTGTCACATACTCGCCCTGATATTTGTTATGCAGTAAGCATAGTCAGCAAATTTATGCATTGTCCGAATGAAGAACACATGGATGCTGTAATTAGAATACTACGTTACTTAAAATCAGCTCCTGGAAGAGGCCTTTTATTTTCTAAAAATGGTCATCTAGCGGTTGAAGGATACACAGATGCTGACTGGGCAGGAAGCATATCGGATAGAAAATCTACGTCGGGATACTTCACATTTGTTGGCGGCAACTTAGTCACATGGAGGAGCAAGAAACAAAAGGTAGTTGCCTTGTCAAGTGCAGAAGCCGAGTTTCGAGGAATGGCAAAGGGACTATGCGAATTATTATGGCTCAAGAGGTTATTGTCCGAAATTGGGTTCAGTCCAGAATCAAAGATGAACCTATACTGCGATAATAAAGCTGCCATCGAAATATCTCACAACCCAGTTCAACATGACCGCACAAAACATATCGAGATAGACAGGCATTTCATCAAACAAAATCTCGAAGAAGGGGTGATTAATTTTCCATTCGTGAGGTCAGAAAACCAGCTCGCAGATATCCTTACAAAGGCCGTCTCCAGCAAAATTTTTCAGAATTCACTTGACAAGTTGGGCATCGAAGATATCTTTGCACCAACTTGAGGGGGAGTGTTAGCATTTACTGTCATTGGAGAGATTCTAGGAATTGATTTATTCTACAGTTGTAAATTTCCTAATTATAATAGGAACCTAGAACGTTACAAATTCTTTTTTTTGTATATATACTACAACAGTGTAAACGTAAGATTTTAATAAAGATTTTACAATTACCAAATTTCCTTCTTTACTTACACTTCTTACTTCTTCAAATAAACTTTCTGTGATTTATATATCATTTTCTATTTGTATGTATTGTCATAATTATCTTTCTGACTTCCTAATTATCACCTGATTCGCCTCTTACTTAGCATGGAATTGAAAGATACACCGACTAATTTTGGAAGTGCACAGAGCTCAATGATGAGCCATGGGAAGCGTCTCTGAATGTTGCACTGCATGCAAGAGTGTACGTATGAATATAAACAGCATATCTGCTCTGTTATTGCCATATGAACATTAAGCTGATCTGATAACAAAAATTCTATGACCAAAATTTCCTCCACGGATCTTTAACTAAGCTGATAGTCGATGAAGAGTCAAGAAAAAGCATGATTCTCATTCCGAGCTATGTGAGCAATTGTATCTAGTAAAAAATATTTTCTCCTTGTACATATAATTTTAAGCACCTAAAATTAAACAAGCACACATATACAAATATATAATTTTATTAAATATATAACTAGGTACAATCTCTATCTAAAATATTCTTTCAAAAGAATAAGATAATCCTTTGATTCTTTCTTTGAATTTGATATATAGTGACTTGATTTATTTATGAAATCTAACCAAGATTTTTGCTTTGTAAGAACTTGAATTTAAACATGTATTGCGAAGCGATATTTCATAATTTGATGCTTTGAGAGTATCTTTGATTTATCTTCAAAGTATTGTTGAAGAACTTTTATGGAGCGTTTTAGGCTTGATCCAATAAAGTTTTATTTTTTATAGACTTCAAGCGTAGATAAAGGAGGCTTGAGATCTTTTGAGAAACTTTTCTTGCTTGAAAAACCTGTCTTGAAAAAAATTTGTATCTACCTTGAATTCCTTTCTTTCTTTTTTCCTTCATGTCGAGGCCTTTTATTTATAAAGATTTATAAGGACTCTCAAGTCTTTTCCAAATGCCACATGGCATGATTTTATTGGTTAATCTTTATTGATAAAATCTTGCATTTATAAAAAGTGTCAAACTTTTATTAGCCAAAAAATATATAATAACTCATTTATTTTTTGGAATGAAACTTATTAATACAAGAGATGTGATTTTGTTGAAAAAGTCCCGTCACATGGAACCTGCTCCCCCACCTAAGAAATTATATAATTGGTTATTTCCAGAAGTTGTTCTAGAGAATATATTTTTAAATCATTATATTTTACTACTCATTATTATTTTTTTATATATAGTTGGGCTAAGCTATCTACAATAAAAATTAACAATAGCGAACAATAGATAAGAACAATATATCTAAGAATATCAGCGATGATGACCATAGCTGGATTATTTGTGAATTCTTAGCAAATCATTACTTGTATAACCAAAATTTCCTTCACAGCTCTTTAACTAAGCTGATTGTCGATGAAGAGTCGAGGAAAAGCATGATTGTGAGCAAGTATAAAAATATCTCATCTCCCATGAAAATTTCCTTTGAAGTTTTTCTTTACACATGTCTTTTACAGAAAAAGGAAAACGAGGAAATGCTCTGAGTATATACCATCAAACATGAGATGTGCTTTAACTCCCTCCATATTTCATCTTAGCCTAGAAGGATAAACAAGAATATTATTGCTTCAGAAACATAACGATTGCAAGCATCGTCTTTCGGTGAACTTTTGATGACATGAAACTGCCACAAATTGGGTGCTATTCCGAAAGAGTTTTCTTTTTCTGCCCTGTTATCGCATATATACAACTGAAATCGAGATTTAGGGGATCACCAGATTAAAATGTCAAAATAACCAAGTTGTATATAATTTTGCTTTGAAAATTTTAGTCTTTAATAACAATTTGTTTGTCTTTAAAAACTTGTTATGCAAAGCACTTAACAAATCTTTGCTCTGTAAGTATTGTAAAGAAGATGAATTGTTGTTGCTAATTTTTAAGGATCACCACACAAAAAAGGGAATTTTTTTTTGGGAAGAAAACCAAAAATATATATTAGTGAGAAGAGAATACTAGGGCGCCTAGAAAATAGCCAAAGATTGGTTAAGGAGGTTTAAAAATACAAAGATTAACATTTTACAACATATTTTTTACTGATGGAAGCGTTGTTGACAATTAAAAATTAATATATAAAAAAAGGCAAAATTGGATATTTAAGGAACCAATCGGATTTTGTTGATAGTTTAATTGAATTTATGGAGAGTTTAATTGCAAGAAAACATATTTTTTAAGTCAATTTAGGTTTTAATTGGAAGAAATTAAAGTTTAGAGGTCTAATGACAATTTGTAAGAGTTTACTTTGGTCAAATCAAGGGCTTAATAGTATAAATATTTAAGTTTGATGGGCAATTAGAGACTTCATAAAAAAATCCAAAATCAAGGGCTAGACTGAAAAAGGCACATGAATACAGGGGCTAAAATTGACCAAATCAGGAGCCAAATTGATGAAATTGAAATTTTGTTGATCAATTGAGGGTCAAAATGCATAAATTCAAAACCAATGATCAAAATGAAAAAAGAAAACCAACTTTAGGGGTGTCATTCGAGTTTGGCAGGGATGCAATTGAATTGATTCTTAAAATCAATATCTCAATTCAGGACTTGATTGAATACATTAAAAATTGAGGATTGATTAGGAGATAGAGACTTCTTAGGTTATTTTGTCTCAAGCCACTAAAATAGACAAGAAAAAAAAATATAAATCTATACAAGTTTTAAACTTAAAAAACTTTTGCTTGATTGTAACAACTAGATGATTTAATTTCAAGTGAGAATATCAAGCCACAAACAATGTGTGTGTGTGTATATATGTATGTATGTATAGAATGAGAACATGAAAATTAAGGAAAAGTGAAAGCTAAAAAGCTTATTATTTATTCAAGTTTTATTTATGCCCAACATATGATAGTAGGCATTCGAGATCCCGCATACAGGATTGCAGTAGATAATAGTTCTGGTTCAAACATGATAATAGGCAATCGACTTCCCTCAATATCATTCCGACACCATTTTATGTGCTCTCAATGCATCCGGTTTAAACCTAACCTGAACGACATCGGCGGCTTTGGGACCCAAGTACTTGTCATCGTTGGCGCCAACTAGGACGCATGAGCATTCACATAAGGGTTCGGACTTTGGACAATAAGAAAGCTGATAAAAACTACCGTCATGTTCATCCTTGGTGATCATAAACTGATTCAATTGATCAACACCTCCTGTGGTCACAATGTATCCTGTCCCAGTTGAATTGAATCCAATCTTCCACATGGGTGTCACGCCTGCCATCTTACATGTGTCAGCATCAAAGCTCACAGTTATAAGAGATCCTTCGCGGATGACACCATCGGTGGATTTTGTAACTGGTGAAAATGTTACTGGGAGGCCCTCGTTCCCGTAGGAAAGTATAACATCGCGGTTGACACCATCGTTGGATTTTGTCGCACCGACCACATAATTTGTTGTATTGTCACCCGGTATGGATGAGATATCTTGGATTAAATAGGGAGCGCCAGCTTTCACCTTATCACCGTAGAAATCGAGCACTGCTTCAGGATCTTCGGCCTGAACGCCCTCAGGAAATGAAGTTGCAGCGAAGGCAAAGAGAAGGAAGGAGAGCCCTAGAAATTTAGTGATCTTCATATTTGTTGAATATGAGTATTAGTTATCTCAATATTGTGTCTTGTTGATCTTGTGTTGAAACAATGCATGGAGAGCGTATATTTATATGGAGCAAGCATTTGGATTATTTGGAATATAAATTGGAGTGTTTTACTCGTGCTGATTTCCGACAAAACTAGAAATTATAGTCCTAGGGCGACGAGTTGTCGTATAGCAGGTTTTGAGCTCTTGCCGCTTCCATCACTTGCTTACTTGATTTATCCCACTAAAGTGTTTTAATTACTCGTGCTTAAAATTGATCTGATCAATGAAATTAAAATTTTAAATATCTTAAATTTAAATAAATAGACTATACTTTTTTGAAACAACTATCATTTTATTCATTTATCGTGTAATGATTGGTGAACTTGACAACTCAAAAATAAACACCATGTATAAAATTGAACAAAACCCACTCAAATAGTCTACTCTATAAATAACTTCAATTAAAACTACTAATTACACCTTCAAATCAAATTTAAGTTGTCAAGCTCATAACCAGTCATTTAAAATGAGATTACATGTCCAAGTATTCTAAAAACTTTTTGGTCCATTTACTTGCTCTAGACACTTCTGGAGACCTGATTTATCAATAATCTAGGTTAGTTTGCTTCAATAACTGGTTTTTCTTAGTTTTAATTCTAGAGTTTTGTTTTTGCACATAAACTATTTTGATCAAATCGTGGTTATTGAGAGATAATCGTTGATGTTGGAAGCTTGATTAAGATTTGGTGATTGATTCCCAACATGCCTACGCCTTTGATTTCATTGTATCTTGTTAGAAATGAAATTCACATTTCTTGGTTTACTTTGAAAGTTCTTCTTGTTCTTGAGTTTTCTGGCTCTTGATTCGTTTTCGACAAAAAAATTGTGTTTTTGTGTTTTTTGCAAGTTTAATTTGTTTTGAGTTTTGGTTTTGGTTTGTTTTTTCAGGTCAAAGTAGTGATCTCCGGTTCAACTTATGGTTAAACTAAAGATTGCAGGCCAACCCAATTTGATCAAAATCAAGTTATGGGTGGTGTTATGGTGGCCTGGTGGTTGTGGTGGTTTAAGGTGAAGGAACAATGGTAGTTAGCAAACGGGGTTCGCTAAATGAGGAGGTGAGGGGGTTTCGTGGTTTTGTTTGGATGAAAAATGGTAGGGGTGGTGGTGGTGGGGGCATTTTTTCAAAGAAGATGAGAGTGAGTGAAACGTGAGGGAGGGAGACTGTAAAAATATATTTCTTATGTTTATTTGTGTGGATCTTGTTTGAGAAGATGAGGAAGGGCACTATAACATTTAACAATTTGACCGACAAAGTTTTTCCATCGACGTGAGATTACCATTCCGTCATTGAAAATTGTACAGCCTAATTCACTAATAGAATGCGTTCATCGGTATGCCATTCATCGGTAATTCCATATATGTAGGTAGAAAAAATTTAAAAACCGATGGTTTTACAAACGGAAAATGCACGCTATAAAAATTACCTGTTGAAATTATTTCTTTGATGATAATGGAATGTGCATTAATTATTTCCCAATTCTCTTGAAAATACCGACGAAATGAGACCACTAGTAACTCCATCCGTGACAATTAAAAAATATTTTTAAAATTAAAATTTTATAGAATAATCAAAAAAAGAAAATATCTAAAAAAATTAAATTGTATAAAATTGACGTAAAAATAAACTTGGATAATATAAAATCCAAATATTCATTACAAATATATTTTTACGAAAAAAAATTAAACTAGAACAATGACGGTGCTGGAGGAGAAGGAGGAGGTTGGTCATTCCTAGGACCATACGGTCAAAAAAGGGTCGCACACATACCACCCATCTGTGATCTCATATCCACGACCATTTGGCGAAGTTGTTCATAATTTGCCAAGACTTGCTCATATTGTTTGGTGAGATGAGCCATGTATTGTGGCAAGGGAACGACCTTTTGAGATTAGGGACTTGATATAGATTAAGAGCTTCCAACGGTTGAGACAATACGGGTCGCCCGCAAGTTCTTAACTATAGTGTTGGAGAATCCGTACATTTGATTTCTAGCAGATCCACCTGATGATCCTGCCTCCATCCACAAATCCGGATTGAAATCCAGGCGGGGCTAAGGATCGTCCCCATATCTCTCCCTCAACAGGTTGTTATATGTCGACTAAAAATAAAAACTAAAATTAGAAAATTCAATTCAAGAAATAATAAATTACGAAAGAAAATGTTTGAATGAATATACCATGAAGTGTTGATCGCGGTTGTTGACAAAATGTTGCGCCCCTTTTAGGCGGTCTTCACTATGCACGTCTATCTCCATAAAAAGCTCCATTGGGCTCGGCTCACGTCCACGAGTTGTAGCTTGTAAGAAAAAAATATTACAAGTTAAATATATTTATAAATAACAACAAATTAATTATTGCAATTAAAATTAATCGTACCATCTGCTTCACTTGTGCAATGAATGGAATAGAGTTGCTAGTGTGAGTGGTAATTGAACCATGAATCTATCGATTTCAGTTCTCGGCACCGAACTTTGAGCATCATGTGAACTGCTCGGATGTCATGTGCTAAATATATTGCGCCCATACAATCTCAAGGATTAATGGAGGCCTAAAATCCTTCCGAAACACCAAGTCATTCTAGCCTAGTAGAGCGTCATCTATAGCATATTTTTAGGCTTTTTCGCCTCATACCAAAAGTCACGCAACCTACATGATACAAATGTATTTCATATGAGTTAATGGCAAATAAGATTTTAATATATACATTTAAATAAAAATATCGTATTATTTTAGATGTTATCTAGTTCCAGTGTGATTCTCCCAGACCCTCCTCATAACATTATCATTTGCGCTATACCACATGAATTTGTTTTGTGTACAAAATATAAATCAATAGTTTCAATATAACATAAAAAATAGTTAAGATTTTAAGTTAACACTAACATCAAATCTTCTAAAACGTGTATCGATATGATGTTTCCAATCAAGAGGTTTGGAAACCCGGCTCATTAAAACAATAGAATTTTCATCGATGATTTAAACACTAGTGTTATTACTCGGGTGGCCCCAATATTTGTGAACCTGGAAATCAATAAAATTAATGAAATATGACTTGTTCACAAATTGTTAAACACGAACTAAGTCAAATGTTCAAACTTGCTAATATTCAAAATATATGCCACAAACTAGTTGATTTTGTAATGTTTCTAATCATAAAATAGAGAAAAACAAATTATCCCTATATATTTAATTAACATTTATATTACAAATTTAACAATAACAATTAAAATCTAACAAAACAATAAAACATTAAAGCAATATATACAATAAAATTGAGATGAAACAATAAAAATTAATCCTATATTCAATCAACATTTATAGTACAAATTTAACAATAACAATTAAAACTCAACAAAACAATCAATCATTATTGCAATAAAAACAATAAAATAGGCAAACTATTAATACCAAAACAACTATAGGTTTTATGAATGAAGAATGCTTACCTTAATAGGGTGTTTACTTTTAAACTTTATCTATATACAATATAAAATATATATATATATATATATATTGTTAATAAACCGAAGAAAAGACAAAAAAAAAAAAAAGTAATCAAGTAAATTGAATCACAGTACATACCTTTTAAATTGAAGATGAAACTAGAATTAGAGATTGGAGAGAATTTGAGCAAAGAGAGAGAATTGTGAAGTTTGCAAATGAGAGGAAAAAAAGAACTGAAGGCATTCTCGCTGGGTTTTATACTACCTTTTTACTAATGGAATCACTGAAAAAATATTAAAAAATATTGTTTTTAATTAATCCATTGGTGATTCCCTCAGTAAATTCATCTTGAAATTTTGTTTTTGCACTAAAATTTTAAAAAAAAAACCCTCCATATTTTTTGCAGTCTGTCGGTAATTCCCTCACTAATTTAAAATAGTACACACGATTAGAAATGCATTGATTACCCATGATTTGGGATACGCAATTTGTCGTTAATTTTATCAGTAACCTGCAAATGACTTAGAGGACTTTAATTGACATCACCGACCGACATGGGATGTGAATAGTTCCCTTTGCCTCTAGAATACACCAATGGATACAAATCGTTGGTGTTTCCATCGATGATGTGAGAACAATTCCCTTCAAGTCCATCCCTTATTCCAAAAACCATTGTTACATCTTTCTTCCATGCCTATATTTTTCAGTATGAAACACATATCCATTGAGAAAATACATGTTGTAGCACTTCACTTTTCTTTCGGTATCTAGATTTAGTAAAGATAATGAAGCACAAGTATTTCTTCTCATTTGACAAACCTTGTACATCAAGTACACTAAAAAACAATAAACAAGAATTATATAATGAAATTAAGTACCATGATAGATAATGAGTTTATGATAGTACTTGCATATGTTTTGAACCATGTGGTAAATTGTTCATATTGTAATCAAAAAATTTGAGATTCGGTCAGTTGTGAATTATTAATAGTAAATATTATCGATGTTACTTACAAGGTTTTCAAAAATGTTTAAGTTTATGATTTACAATAGATAAATGATCCATTTATAACAAAGTTTAAGTAGTATATATACTTAATGAATAAAAGATCTCAGTTCATCGCAGTTAAATAACACATAATTATTTGCTTGTTTAAATTCTATTTTAGACAAATATCTTCCCTTTTATAACATTTTTAGGTGTAGGTCATCCATGATTTGAGAATATTAACAACTTCCTACTCGAAGGCACTTCACCACCATCATCATGTCGTGGAACACAATTGATTCTCATTCTTAAATGAGGCTTGAAACAGTATTAGATAAATGTTGAGATCTCCTCAATAGTATAGACCTCATATATCAAAGACTCAACTTGTGCTTTGCTCTTAACCTTTTTCTTAAGATTGAACAAGTAGATGCATGGAATTAAACAAATATTTTATATTAAGAAAAACAATAAAAATACATTAATAATCACATTGCATCAAGGTTATGGTAAAGGTTATTGGTCTTTCACTATGGAAGCTCTTAGAAAATACTTTGCTTAATCTAGTTGTGGGTCAAATCAAAACTATAAAACTTTTGCTTACTAGATCGAAAACCAAACTTAATATCACCATATTCTCACACCACGTCACGCAATTCTTAATTAGAAAGACATAGAGGGTGCTACATCCTTCTCAACTATGCCAACAAAAAAGACGTTATTTGGTACAAGACGTTTTTTCTGTATATATTATTTGTTACAAGAAACGTTAGTGGTAGTAAGAAAAAGACGTTTCACCCCTATTTGTTACATGAAGCCTTGTTGTTTTCCATACAGTATAAACATTCTAGTTTTCCATGCGTGCTCCAACCAGAAAGCATTCCATAAGAAAATTTTGTATTCTCGATACATCATAAGTCAAAGCTTCGGAGGACCACAACTGTGTCAACTAATTAATCAATGGTCGAAGACAAACATATATATTCGGGACCAAACTATTAGGACTGAGTATGACTAAAGATAAAAACATGAACTTCGACATCATGTACATCCTCGGTTGTAAATTGTAAACCGCGAGTATAACTGACGAATAACAATAAAAAGAAACAAATGACTCGAATGGGTTGAGTCCGTTGTACACAACCTAGGATTGATCAATAATAATAAAATGGGCTTGTGAGTAGCTGAACAAGTTGAAAACATAATTGAGTTTTGAATTCTTTTAGAAAGACACTAAAAATATCAAAAATAAAACAAATATATCAAGAAAATCTTTTTTGGATTTTTTTTGTTGTATTTTGCAATTCTTTTGGTTTTTTTTAAAGTAAAAAAAAGTGGTTGTGACATTCTTATTATTTCACCTTCTAGTTCATGTGTTGAACGAGTGCAAAGATTTGGAATATTTGTTACAGTTAATTACGCGTGGTCCTCTTGTTCGACAAAACTACAAACTATTGTCCTATGGGACCACTTTGCATAGTGAGCCATCCCACAAAACTTGTTTTAATCGTGCTGATCAAATAGGTTAAACATTTCGGGACCACTTGGCGGACGTGAATAACTATAAGTAATAGGTATTATGATTATTGTTCTTACTCTTTTTTTTATTTTATTTTTTTGCCCCAAATAAACAAGAAGAAGAAGAAGAAGGAAAGAGAAAACATATAAAAGAAATGAAAATATGCTGAAAGAATATCAAAACATTTACCAGTAAGAAGAGTATATTTGAATGCCTGGAGAATTGCCAAAGATTGGTTGAGGAGGATCAAGCATGTAAAACTAAAAATTTAACAGTTTATTTTTGATAGATGAAAGCCCTATTGACAAAGAAAATTCAACTTGATGAGATAAATTAAAAATGGGATGTTTAGGGCTCAATAGATTTTATTTTAAGGATTAAGTGATTTATTGAGGGCCTAGCTGCAAGAAAAATTGATTTGTTAATCAATTTGGAATTTAATTTGAAGAAATTAAAGCCTAGGGGTTGAATTAAAATTTTTAAGAGTTAATTTGATCAAATCAGAAGCTTAATTGCATAAATATAAAAGTTTGATAGGCAATTAAAACTTGATTGAAAAAATAAAAAAATCAAGGACCAAACTAGAAAAGGTAAGTGAAAATAGGGGTTGAATTGACCAAATAAGGAGCCAAATTAAATATATTGGATGTGTATTGATCAATTGAGAGTCAAAATACAAGCGGGGACTGCCCAACCCATATATATATATACAATTCAGAAAACAAAAAAAATTAAAAAAATTAAAAAATCTTTCAAAAAATTGTAATTTTCTCGTATCTTTTTCTACTAATTTTAAGAAATATTTTTTTTTCTTTAAGGAAATATTTTAATTGATAGAAATTTTTTTATATATCTATTTGGATCAGTTTACACAAATCTCAAATAACCCCACGGCCGTGAAATAATTGATGGAATCTTATATTCTACTAAGCACGAGTAAATAAAGTGGTCCCGAAGCTCAAAACCTAAACGACACCTCTTCGCCGCAGGACTATAATTTGTGGTTTTGTCGAACAGCAGGTGCACGTTTAATTATTATAACAAATAAGCCAAATGTTTGGACTCTTTCAACACATGAACTAGAAGACAAAATATTGGGAATCTAATACTGATATCAACAATGAAGATCAGTAACTTTCTATCAAATCAATGAACTTTTAAATATCGTATAGGTTTTTCGTGCAAGAAAATAGGAATAATATTTTTTTTTCGAGTTGTCAAGCTCACCAATTTTTACACGATTAATGATTAAAACAATTGTCGTTGCAAAAGAATATCGTTCGTTTAATTATATTTAATAAATTAAAATTTTTAAAGTTCATTGATCAGATCAATTATAACAATTTAAGCAAGTGGTGCAAGCGGCAGCTCGAAATTTATACGACAACTCGTTGCCATAGGACTACATAACCTATTAAGCCCGAGTCAAACACTTTTGTGGGGAAAAAACATAATTGAGTTTTGAATTCTTTTAGAAAGACACTAAAAATATCAAAAATAAAACAAATATATCAAGAAAATCTTTTTTGGATTTTTTTTGTTATATTTTGCAATTCTTTTGGTTTTTTTTTTTCAAAAGTAAAAAAATGTGGTTGTGACATTCTCATTATTTCACCTTCTAGTTCATGTGTTGAACGAGTGCAAAGATTTGGAATATTTGTTACAGTTAATTACGCGTGGTCCTCTTGTTCGACAAAACTACAAACTATTGTCCTATGGGACCACTTTGCATAGTGAGCCATCCCACAAAACATGTTTTAATCGTGCTGATCAAATAGGTTAAAAGTTTCGGGACCACTTGGCGGACGTGAATAACTATAAGTAATAGGTATTGTGATTATTGTTCTTACTCTCTTTTTTGTTTTATTTTTTTCCCCCAAATAAACAAGAAGAAGAAGAAGAAGAAGAAGGAAAGAGAAAACATAAAAAAAAAATGAAAATATGCTGAAAGAATATCAAAACATTTACCAGTAAGAAGAGTATATTTGAATGCATGGAGAATTGCCAAAGATTGGTTGAGGAGGATCAAGCATGTAAAATATAAAATTTAACAGTTTATTTTTGATAGATGAAAGTTCTATTGACAAAAATATTCAACTTGATGAGATAAATTAAAAATGGGATGTTTAGGGCTCAATATATTTTATTTTAAGGTTTAATTAATTTACTGAGGGCCTAGTTGCAAGAAAAATTGATTTGTTAATCAATTTAGACTTTAATTTGAAGAAATTAAAGCCTAGGGGTTGAATTAAAATTTTTAAGAGTTAATTTGATCAAATCAGGGGATTAATTGCATAAATATAAAAGTCTGATAGGCAATTAAAAACTTGATTGAAAAAATAAAAAAATCAAGGACCAAACTAGAAAAGGTAAGTGAATATAAGGGTTGAATTGACCAAATCAGGAGCCAAATTAAATAGATTGGATGTGTATTGATCAATTGAGAGTCAAAATACAAGTGGGGACTGCCCAACCTATATATATATAAACAATTCAAAAAAACAAAAAAAATTAAAAAAATTAAAAATTCTTTCAAAAAAATTGTAATTTTCTCGTATCTTTTTCTACTAATTTTAAGAAATATTTTTTTTTTCTTTAAGAAAATATTTTAATTGATAGAAATTTTTTTTATATATCTACTCGGATTAGTTTACACAAATCTCGAATAAACCCACCGGTCATGAAATAATTGATGGAATCTTATATTCTACTGAGCACGAGTAAATAAAGTGGTCCAGAAGCTCAAAACCTAAACGACACCTCTTCGCCGCAGGACTATAATTTGTGGTTTCGTCGAACAGCAGGTGCACGTTTAATTATTATAACGAATAAGCCAAATGTTTGGACTCTTTCAACACATGAACTAGAAGACAAAAAATTGGGAATCTAATACTGATATCAACAATGAAGATCAGTAACCTTCTATAATTTGTGGTTTTGTCGAACAGCAGGTGCACGTTTAATTATTATAACGAATAAGCCAAATGTTTGGACTCTTTCAACACATGAACTAGAAGACAAAAATTTGGGAATCTAATACTGATATCAACAATGAAGATCAGTAACCTTCTATAATTACTTCTATCAAATCAATGAACTTTTAAATATCGTATAGGTTTTTAGTGCAAGAAAATCGGAATAATATTTTTTTTTCGAGTTGTCAAGCTCACCAATTTTTACACGATTAATGATTAAAACAATTGTCGTTGCAAAAGAATATCGTTCGTTTAATTATATTTAATAAATTTAAATTTTTTAAGTTCATTGATCAGATCAATTATAACAATTTAAGCAAGTGGTGCGAGCGGCAGCTCAAAATTTATACGACAACTCGTTGCCATAGGACTACACAGTGGCGGAGCTAGAACTTTTTAAATGAGGGGGCAAATTATTAATAAATATTATATTATGTAAACATGTATTAGAAATTAATTCAAAACAAATATACTAACTCGTATAAAGTAAAATTAATTTAAAAATACTTTTAAAATAAGAAAACTTACATATAATTGTTCTCTTTGGGTTTTAATAATAACAAAATTCAATTGAGTTACATAATAATTGTAATTAATCCATATGAAATTCATAGTAAAATACTCATCAATTCATCAAAATCAATTTCACATCTCATTACCATGTAGCATGTTGTATATAATGCATGGATATAGATCAAGATTGATAGTCTAAATTTATAATGACAAATCATTTTTAAAAACAAAAAATTATTTTTTTCTTTTTTTTAAAAGAAAAAACCAACATGCACCAATTAAAATCAGGTTTGCACGCACGTGTTAATTCTTCTCTAGCAAAACACAAATTGTCTCACGAAAACAAAAAAAATACAAATAAAATATGAATTATTTAATCATTTGTTCTGATTATTTTATAGGAAGACATAAGGAAATTAACATCACAAAAAAGACCAATCTCAAGCTAAAACAATTTTAATTCTGTAAATATCAATATTTACTTACTAACAATAATTTCAATGTTTGCTTGTTCATCTCATGAAAAAATTTAGTTCAATATCGTAACCAATTCAATTAGAAATGGTATAACTTTTAATTAATTCAAAACAATCAAATCAATGTTTATTGTTTAAAATCTTGCAGTCTAATCCACTATCATTCATCTTTAATTGATTCAAAATATTATATATCAAAATCTCTAAATTATTATAAACCCTAACATTTTTAATAGTTAATTATAAAAGAATAAATTAAAATTAAATAATAAAACAAATAAAAAAGATGAAATTTTTTACCTAAAGTTGCTTAACTGGACTTGAAAAAACAATTGTATAAGGAAGAGAGCAGCTAAAAAAAAGGGTAGAAAAGCTCTTGAATAGTTAGCGGAGAAAACAAAAAAGAAAAGGGAAAAGTTTGGGGAAATGAGAAATGAGCAGAGGTGCTGCAAATATATTATATATATTATTTATTATATTAAGACACAAGTCCAAAATAATAACGGTGTATTAACCCCTCACCATATTATTATATTAATATTTTAATATAAAAAATATTTAAAAAAAAAAATTAAGGGGGCAATTGCTCCCTTTTGCCACTACGTGGCTCCGCCACTGGGACTACGTAACCTATTAAGCCCGAGTCAAACACTTTTGTGGGAAAAAAACATAATTGAGTTTTGAATTCTTTTAGAAAGACACTAAAAATATCAAAAATAAAACAAATATATCAAGAAAATCTTTTTTGGATTTTTTTTTTGTTATATTTTGCAACTCTTTTGGTTTTTTTTTTTCAAAAGTAAAAAAATGTGGTTGTGACATTCTCATTATTTCACCTTCTAGTTCATGTGTTAAACGAGTGCAAAGATTTGGAATATTTGTTACAGTTAATTACGCGTGGTCCTCTTGTTCGACAAAACTACAAACTATTGTCCTATGGGACCACTTTGCATAGTGAGCCATCCCACAAAACATGTTTTAATCGTGCTGATCAAATAGGTTAAAAGTTTCGGGACCACTTGGCGGACGTGAATAACTATAAGTAATAGGTATTGTGATTATTGTTCTTACTCTCTTTTTTGTTTTATTTTTTTCCCCCAAATAAACAAGAAGAAGAAGAAGAAGAAGGAAAGAGAAAACATAAAAAAAAAAAAATGAAAATATGTTGAAAGAATATCAAAACATTTACCTGTAAGAAGAGTATATTTGAATGCCTGGAGAATTGCCAAAGATTGGTTGAGGAGGATCAAGCATGTAAAATTAAAAATTTAATAGTGTATTTTTTATTGATGAAAGCTCTATTGACAAAGAAAATTCAACTTGATGATAGAAATTAAAAATGGAATGTTTAGGGCTCAATAGATTTTATTTAAAGTTTTTTTGTCGATGTGAGATTACCATTCCGTCAGTGAAAATTGTACCTCCTAATTCACTAATAGAATGCGTCCATCGGTATGTTGTTCGTTGGTAATTCCATATATGTCGGTAGAATAAATTTAAAAACCGATGGTTTTACAAACGGAAAATACACGCTAAAAAAATTATCTATTGAAATTATATTGATGAAATTATTTCTTTGATGATAATGGCATGTGTAGTAATTATTTCCCAGTTCTCTGAAAATACGGATGAAATGAGTCCGTTAGTAACTCCGTCCGTGACAATTAAAAATTATTTTTTAAATTAAAATTTTATAGAATAAAAAAAAAAAACAAAATAACTAAAAAAATTAAATTGTATAAAATTGATGTAAAAATAAACTTGGATAATATAAAATCCAAATATTCATTACAAATATATTTTTAAAAATAAAAATTAAACTAGAACAATGATGGTGTTGGAGGAGAATGAGGAGGCTGGTCATTCCTAGGACCATACGGTCAAAAAAGGATTGCACACATACCACCCATCTGTGATCTCATATCCATGACTATTTGGCAAAGTTGTTCATAATTTGCCAAAAGTTGCTCATATTGTTTGGTGAGATGAGCCATGTATTGTTGCAATGCCACGACCTTCTAAGATTAGGGACTCGATACAGATTAAGAGCTCCCAACGGTTAAGACAATACGGGTCACCCGCAAGTTCTTGACTATAGTGTTGGAGAATCCGTACATCTAATTTCTATCAGATCCACCTGATGATCCTACCTCGATCCACAAATCCGGATCGAAATCCGAGCGGGGCTAAGGATCATCCCCATATCTCTCCCTCAACCGGTTGTTATATGTCGACTAAAAATAAAAACTAAAATTAGCAAATTCAATTCAAAAAATAATAAATTACGAAAGAAAATGTTTGAATGAATATACCATGAAGTGTTGATCGCGGTTGTTAACAAAATGTTGCACCTCTTTTAGGCGGTCTTCACTCTGCATGCTTGTCTCCACAAAAAGTTCCATTGGGCTCGGCTCACGTCCACAAGTTGTAGCTTGTAAGAAAAAAAAAATTGCAAGTTAAATATATTTATAAATAACAACAAATTAATTATTGTCAATAAAATCAATCGTACTATCTACTTCGCATGCACAATGAATGGAATAGAGTTGCCGGTGTGAGCAGTAATCGAACCATGAATCTGTCGATTCCGATTCTCGGCACCGGACTGTGAGCATCATGTGAACCGCTCGGATGTCATGTGCTGAATATATTGCACCCATACATTCTCCAGGATGTATGGCGGCCTAAAATCCTTCCAAAACACCAAGTCATTCTAGCCTAGCAGAGATCATCTATAGCATATTTTTAGGCTTTTTCGCCTCATACCAAAAGTCACGCAACCTATATGATACAAATGTATTTTATATGAGTTAATGACAAATGAGATTTTAATATATACATTTTAAAAAAAAACATATCGTATTTTTTTCGATGTTACCTAGTTTCAGCATGATTCTCCCATACCCTCCTCATAACATTATCATTTGCGCTATACCACATGAATTTGTTCTGTGTACAAAAAATAAATCAATAGTTTCAATATAACATAAAAAATAGTTAAGATTGTAAGTTAACACTAACATCAAATCTTCTAAAGCGTGCATCGAAATAGGGTTTCCAATCAGGAGGTTTGGAAACCCGGCTCATTAAAACAATAGAATTTTCATCGACGATTTAAACACAAATGTTATTACTCAGGTGGCCCCAATGTTTGTGAACCTGAAAATTAATAAAATTAATGAAATATTACTTGTTCACAAATTGTTAAACACGAACTAACTCAAATGTTCAAACTTGCAAATATTCAAAATATATGGCACAAACTAGTTGATTTTATGATGTTTCTAATCATAAAATAGAGGAAAAAACAATTATCCCTATATATTCATTTAACATTTATACTACAAATTTAACAATAACAATTAAAATCTAACAAAACATTAAAACATTAAAGCAATATATACAATAAAATTGAGATAAAACAATAAAAATTAATCCTATATATTCAATCAACATTTATAGTACAAATTTAACAATAACAATTAAAACTCAACAAAACAATCAATCATTTTTACAATAAAAACAATAAAATAGGCAACATATTAATACCAAAACAACTATAGGCTTTAGGAATGAAGAATGCTTACCTTAATAGGGTGTTTACTTTTAAACTTTATCCATGTACAATATATAAAAAACAAAAATATATTGTTAATAAACCGAAGAAAAGACAAAAAAATAAGAAGTCATCAAGTAAATTGAATCACAATACATACGTTTTAAATTGAAGATGAATCTAGAATTAGAGATGGGAGAGAATTTGAGCAAAGAGAGAGAGAATTGTGAAGTTTGCAAATGAGAGGAAAAAAAGAACTGAAGGCATTCTCGTTGGGTTTTATACGACCTTTTTACTAATGGAATAACCGAAAAATATTAAAAAAAAAATTATTTTTAATTAATCAATCGGTGATTCCCTCGGTAAATTCATCTTGAAATTTTGTTTTCGCACTACAATTTTCAAAAAAACCCTCCATAATTTTCGCAGTCTATCGGTAATTCCCTCACTAATTTAAAATAGTACTCACGATTAGAAATGCATTGATTACCCGTGATTTGGGATACGCAACCTGTCGTTAATTTCATCAGTAACCTGCAAATGACTCAAAGGACTTTAATTGACATCACCGACTCACATGGGATGTGAATAGTTCCCTTTGCCTCTAGAATACACCGATGGATACAATTCGTTGGTAATTCCATCGATGATGTGGGAACAATTCCCTTCAATTCCATCCCTTAATACAAACACCATTGTTACGTCTTTCTTCAATGCCCATATTCTTCAATATGAAACACATATACATTAAGAAAATGCCCGTTGTAGCACTTTACTTTTCTTTCAGGATCTAGACTTAGTAAAGACAATGAAGCACAAGTATTTCTTCTCATTTGACAAACCTTATACATCAAGTACACTAAAAAACAATAAATAAGAATTATGTAATGAAATTAAGTACCATGATAGATAATGAGTTTATGATAGTACTTGCATGTGTTTCGAACCACGTGGTAAATTGTTCATATTGTAATCGAAAGATTTGAGATTCGGTCAGTTGTGAGTTATTAACAATAAATATTATCAATGTTGTTTACAAGGTTTTAAAAAATGTTTGAGTTTATGATATTACAATAGATAAATGATCTATTTCTAACAAAGTTTTAAGTAGTACATATACTTATTGAATAAAAGGTCTCAGTTCATCGTAGTTAAATAACACATAATTATTTGCTTGTTTAAATTCTATTTTAGACAAATATCTTCCCTTTATAGCATTTTAAGGTGTGGGTCGTCCATGATCGGAGAATATTAACAACTTCCTACTCGAAGGCACTTCACCGCCATCATCATTTCGTGGAACACGATTGATTCTCGTTCTTAAATGAGGCTCGAAATAGTATTAGATAAATGTTGAGATCTCTCAATAGTATAGACCTCATATATCAAAGACTCAACTTGCGCTTTACTCTTAACCTTTTTCTTAAGATTAAACAAGTACATGCATGGAATTAAACACATATTTTATATTAAGAAAAACAATGAAAATACATTAATAATCAAATTGCATCAAGGTTATGGAAGAGGTGATTGGTCTTCCAGTATGGAAGCTCTTAGAAAATACTTTGCTTAATCTAGTTGTGGGTCAAACCAAAACTAGGAAACTTCCCTTACTGGATCGAAAACCAAACATAATATCATCGTATTCTAACACCAAGTCATGCAATTCTTCACCAGGAAAACATGGAGGGTGCAACATCTTTCTTAACTCTGCCAATAAAAAAATATTTTCTGTTTTTTCTGTATATATGATTTGTTACAAAGAACGTTAGTGGTAGTAAGAAAAAGATGTTTTACCTCCATTTGTTAGTGTGAAGCCTTGTTGTTTTTCATGCAGTATGGACATGCTAGTTTTCCATGCGTGCTCCAACCAGAAACCAATCCATAAGGAAATTTTGTTTTCTCGATACATCATAAGTCAAAGCTTTGGAGAACCATAACTGTGTCAACTCATCAATCAACAGTCGAGGACAAACATATATATTTGGGCCCAAACTATTAGGACTACGTATGACTAAAAGTAAAAACATGAACTCCAACCTTATGTACATCCTCAGTGGCAAATTGTAAACCATGAGTATAACTGACGAACAAGAATAAGAATAAACAAATGACCCGAATGGGTTAAGTCCATTGTACACAACCCAACATTGATCAGTAATAATAAAATGGGCTTGTTAGTAGCTGAACAAGTTGGAAACATAATTGAGTTTTAAATTCTTTTAGAAAGACACTCAAAATATCAAAAATAAAACAAATATACCAAGAAAATCTTTTTTGGATTTTTTTTGTTGTATTTTGCAATTCTTTTGGTTTTGTTTTTTAAAAGTAAAAAAATGTGGTTATGACATTCTCATTATTTCACCTTCTAGTTCATGTGTTGAACGAGTGCAAAGATTTGAAATATTTGTTACAGTTAATTACGCGTGGTCCTCTTGTTCGACAAAACTACAAACTATTGTCCTATGGGACCACTATGCATAGTGAGCCATCCCACAAAACCTGTTTTAATCATGCTGATCAAATAGGTTAAAAGCTTTGGGACCACTTGGCGGACGTGAATAACTATAAGTAATAGGTATTGTGATTATTGTTCTTACTCTCTTTTTTATTTATTTTTTTGCCCCAAATAAACAAGAAGAAGAAGAAGAAGAAGAAAAGAGAAAATATAAAAACAATTGAAAATATGTTGAAAAAATATCAAAATATTTACCAGTAAGAAGAGTATATTTTAATGTCTGAAGAATTGCCAAAGATTGGTTGAGGAGGATCAAGCATGTAAAATTAAAAATTTAACAATGTATTTTTGATAGATGAAAGCCCTATTGACAAAGAAAATTCAACTTGATGAGAGAAATTAAAAATGGGATGTTTAGGGCTCAATATATTTTATTTTAAGGTTTAATTGAAATTTATTGAGGGCCTAGCTGAAAGAAAAATTGATTTGTTAGTCAATTTAGACTTTAATTTGAAGAAATTAAAGTCTAGGGGTTGAATTGAAGTTTTTAAGAGTTAATTTAGTCAAATCAGAGGCTTAATTACATAAATATAAAAGTTTGATAGGCAATTAGAAACTTGATTGAAGAAATAAAAAAACGAAGGACCAAACTAGAAAAGGTAAGTGAATGTAGGGGTTGAATTGATCAAATCAAGAGCCAAATTGAATAGATTGGATGTGTATTGATCAATTGAGAGTCAAAGTACAAGAGAGGGTTGTCCAACCCATATATATATAAGCAATTCAAAAAAACAAAAAAAAATTAAAAAAATTAAAAATCCTTTCAAAAAAATTGTGATTTTCTCCTATGTTTCTCTACTAATTTTGAGTGATATTTATTTTTTTCTTTGAAGAAATATTTTAATTGATGAAAACTTTTTTTTATCTGGATATACAGATCAGTTTACACATATCTCAAATAACCCAATGACCATGAAATAATTGATGGAATCTTATAAATTACTAAGCACGAGTAAATAAAGCGGTCCAGAAGCTCAAAACCTAAACGACACCTCTTCGCCGCAGGACTATAATTTGTAGTTTTGTCGAACAGCAGGTGCACGTTTAATTATTATAACGAATAAGCCAAATGTTTGGACTCTTTCAACACATGAACTAGAAGACAAAAATTTGGGAATCTAATACTGATATCAACAATGAAGATCAGTAAACTTCTATCAAATCAATAAACTTTTAAATATCGTATAGGTTTTTAGTGCAAGAAAATCGGAATAATATTTTTTTTTTCGAGTTGTCAAGCTCACCAATTTTTACACGATTAATGATTAAAACAATTGTCGTTGCAAAAGAATATCGTTCGTTTAATTATATTTAATAAATTAAAATTTTTTAAGTTCATTGATCAGATCAATTATAACAATTTAAGCAAGTGGTGCGAGCGGCAGCTCGAAATTTATACGACAACTCGTTGCCATAGGACTACATAACCTATTAAGCCCGAGTCAAACACTTTTGTGGGGAAAAAACATAATTGAGTTTTGAATTCTTTTAGAAAGACACTAAAAATATCAAAAATAAAACAAATATATCAAGAAAATCTTTTTTGGATTTTTTTTGTTATATTTTGCAATTCTTTTGGTTTTTTTTTTTCAAAAGTAAAAAAATGTGGTTGTGACATTCTCATTATTTCACCTTCTAGTTCATGTGTTGAACGAGTGCAAAGATTTGGAATATTTGTTACAGTTAATTACGCGTGGTCCTCTTGTTCGACAAAACTACAAACTATTGTCCTATGGGACCACTTTGCATAGTGAGCCATCCCACAAAACATGTTTTAATCGTGCTGATCAAATAGGTTAAAAGTTTCGGGACCACTTGGCGGACGTGAATAACTATAAGTAATAGGTATTGTGATTATTGTTCTTACTCTCTTTTTTGTTTTATTTTTTTCCCCCAAATAAACAAGAAGAAGAAGAAGAAGGAAAGAGAAAACATAAAAAAAAATGAAAATATGCTGAAAGAATATCAAAACATTTACCAGTAAGAAGAGTATATTTGAATGCATGGAGAATTGCCAAAGATTGGTTGAGGAGGATCAAGCATGTAAAATATAAAATTTAACAGTTTATTTTTGATAAATGAAAGCTTTATTGACAAAGAAATTCAACTTGATGAGATAAATTAAAAATGGGATGTTTAGGGCTCAATATATTTTATTTTAAGGTTTAACTAATTTACTGAGGGCCTAGTTGCAAGAAAAATTGATTTGTTAATCAATTTAGACTTTAATTTGAAGAAATTAAAGCCTAAGGGTTGAATTAAAATTTTTAAGATTTAATTTGATCAAATCAGGGGATTAATTGCATAAATATAAAAGTCTGATAGGCAATTAGAAACTTGATTGAAAAAATAAAAAAATCAAGGACCAAACTAGAAAAGGTAAGTGAATATAAGGGTTGAATTGACCAAATCAGGAGCCAAATTAAATAGATTGGATGTGTATTGATCAATTGAGAGTCAAAATACAAGTGGGGACTGCCCAACCTATATATATATAAACAATTCAAAAAACAAAAAAAATTAAAAAAATTAAAAATTCTTTCAAAAAAATTGTAATTTTCTCGTATCTTTTTCTACTAATTTTAAGAAATATTTTTTTTTTCTTTAAGAAAATATTTTAATTGATAGAAATTTGTTTTATATATCTATTCGGATCAGAAACCCACCGGTCATGAAATAATTGATGGAATCTTATATTCTACTGAGCACGAGTAAATAAAGTGGTCCAGAAGCTCAAAACCTAAACGACACCTCTTCGCCGCAGGACTATAATTTGTGGTTTTGTCGAACAGCAGGTGCACGTTTAATTATTATAACGAATAAGCCAAATGTTTGGACTCTTTCAACGCATGAACTAGAAGACAAAAAATTGGGAATCTAATACTGATATCAACAATGAAGATCAGTAACCTTCTATAATTTGTGGTTTTGTCGAACAGCAGGTGCACGTTTAATTATTATAACGAATAAGCCAAATGTTTGGACTCTTTCAACACATGAACTAGAAGACAAAAAATTGGGAATCTAATACTGATATCAACAATGAAGATCAGTAACCTTCTATCAAATCAATGTGGTTTTTAGTGCACTTGGCTCCCAATGTCGACCAGATGCATAGAGAGCACCTAAAATGGTGTCAGAATGATACTGATCTGTAATATTATCTGCTGCAATTCTGTACGAGGGAGTTCGATTGCCTACTATCATGTGCTGGGCATAAATAAAACTAAAATAAATAATAAGTTTTTCAGCTTTGGCTTTTCCTTAGTTTTCATGGTGTCTCCATAAAAAATATAAAAAAATTAAGAAAAATTAAAATTTACAAAAAAACAAAGTTGAGAGACCAATTTTAAGGCCCAATCAACATTTTACCAATAAATATAGATCCACAACTCACACAAGAGGAGAGGGGCAATTTAAAAAAAAAAAACCTAAACCTAAATCTATCTCTAATCAAACAACCGCCACCCCACCCCCCAATGGCTTTCATTTTCTCTCCTAAGCTGTCGCTCACCATCTTCTTCTTCCCTGCACCTGAAGCAGCCCCATTCCCATATCTCCCCCTGCCCAACGCCATTTCCTTCTCCCTCAGCCCAAAAACAGCCGCCACTTTCCAGTCCTTCTTCTCACTTTTGCCTCCTTCTCAACCCCCCCTTCCTCTGGTTCTCTCCCAAACCAAAACAGAACACTAGCCACTCATTTAAACAAGAAAATCGACTCTCCCTCTATAAGCAGAAGGACCACCCCCCAGCCTTTTCTATGTGGTTGCTCCTTCTCCCTCAAACCAACCACCAGAAGACTCCACTTCTTCGGACCTTCCCTCCTCACCGGATCATCTGTCTTTCTCCCATATAACACAAACCGATCTTCCCAGATCTCGTCATCTCCTTCAACCGGTCAGCAGCAGACTCGGCTCTCGTTGGCCAGCCTTCTACTGCAGCGGAGACACTGCAACAACGCCTGTAGACCGGACGGAAACCCAAAGGCCAGCAGCCCTATGGTCACACGGTCGGCCACCTGAAACAAAGAACAAGGGGAAACAAAAAGAAGCTGAGCTACGGAGAGAGAAGCAGATCTGCAAAACAAAAGAAAAAAACAAACCTAAAATCAACTGTTTGTGTGTTTTTTGTTGTTGCAGGTAATAGTAGTCATCACAACCGGCAGGGAAGGGAAGAGAAGAAGAAAGCCAGCCAGATCCATCCATTTCCGGGCGTTGCTTGCGGCGGCGCGTGAACCCACACGCCGTCAGTAGCAGTGGCGCATGGAGGAGATGTGCCACCACTATTCCTAAAGTGCCAGAAGTCTTCCCAGCACTGCTCTGAATGTTAGGGGGTTTATTTTGTAAATTTTAAATTGTTTAATGTAATTTTTGTTTATTTTTGAATTTTTATAATTTATAGTGTGGATGTAAAAAAAAAGAAAAAGAAAAATATAGTGAAAGTGAATGTGTTGTTTATATTTTTTTTATGGATTTTTTTAATGATAAAATTGCCAAGAATAAAGAAGAATTTAATATTTTGATTTGCTCACAGTCAAGAATTATGAACTTACACATAAGTCATATTTCTAATATCCGATGAAAAGATAATTTTTAAAACTTCTATAACATATCAAAGCCACGAAGCAGCTTACTGCAGGTAGGTTGTGTTAGGGGTGCTAATAGCTTCCCTAACCACAACCAGTCCCTTACCCATGAATCTCTGACAAGACCAGTACACCAGGGTTTTCTAGTAGCCCTAAATTAAATACTAGGTGCCGACTCCCAACGAATCAAATCAAGCAAAACAAAAAAATCACCAAACGAACGCCGCACGAGTGTCGTGCGATAAAATGGCGACTCCACTGGGGACGATATTGTTTTCGACATTATTGGACTAAGTTTTGTGTTTTTGATGTGTTTAAGTTTTTTGCTTTATGTCTTTTTTTTCCATGCGTTGTATAGAATTGTCTCATGCATCACATATTGTAAATCACACACAAGCTTCAGGTTAAAAGGGGGACTGACAGCTTACCTTATGAATTTTAGTCAAGGTTTAAGTTTGTGTAAACCCCAACTCTTCGTTGAGTGCTTAGATTGGTAACAGTTTGTACATGTGCCATCTCATTACCTACTGGGCCTCTATATTGCCTTCAAGAGGGTGATCACTGGGAGAACGAGAGACTCTTTTTAGAGACCAAGTAGTAAACCTCTCTTTTGTCTCACTTAAAAAGATTAGAATCTGTCTTTAGGATGTATGCTATGTATACATTGTTTTGCATTCGAGCAAGCCCTTCTTGAAGCATCTTGAAGTCAAGACTTGTGAGTGACATAATGACCATCGCTCAAAAAAGTTTCTATTGTAAAGTTTGAGCAAGAATAAAAGTTATTGTTTCATCATACAAGAGTGACCTTATGTCACCCCTCAAAGGGCAAGTTTATCATATAGATTACAAGTTCATACATTTATCATGCATGTACTGGGTTGAAAGGTAGGTTTCCTCACATAAGTTGTGCTACACGTGATTGAAAGAAAGATAATGGAAATGAAGAAAGATGTCAGATAGAGGTTCATTATCAAAATGAAGTGGAGAGCATCAAAGGTGAAGTAGTTAGACTCAAATCTGCTTGAACAAGTGTTGAGCATCAAATGGAAAAGGAATGTCTACATAGTATTCTGTGGGAACACTACTTGTCCACGTCCAAATGAAGTTGCACCTCTCCTTTGAAGTCATGAACAATAACAACAATGCCTTTAGTCATCAACTAATGACAACCTTTGTTCTTGTTCAGTTGCACTCTTAATTGTTCATCGCCTCCACATCTTTTAATGGAACCAAATAACTACTAGCCTCCTGTGCATGGTGCATTTGTCTTCTTTGAAGTTACCCCAATTGTGAGCTCAATTCCGGTTCAGCAGCACAAGATGTTGGTCTGGGAAAGAAAAAAACAAACATGATTAGACACTAAAATTCTATGTGGCGAAGCTCTCTCTGTAGAGATTTGTTTGTGGATCTGCCAATGGGGAATGCAAGAGGGGATGTAGTAGTTTCATATGCTTTGAAACTTTCCCCCACCAGTGGCACTAGCAAAACATTGTAGTAGGTAGAAAAGTCAAACCTGGTATGAAAATATGAGCAGTCATCGAACTTCAATGTGGTAGAACTCTCTCTATAAAAATCCGTTTATGGCTTTGCAAGTTGGGAATACAAGAGGGGATTTATAAGTTGCATATGCTACAAATATTTCTCTCATAAGTTTTAGCACAAAGACATTGTAGTAGGTTGAAGAGCCAGACCTGGTCTGAAAAACATGAGCAGACATCAAACTTCAACATAGCAGAGCTGTCTCGACAGGAATCTATTTGTGGATTTGCAAGTGGGAAATCCAAGAAGGGATGTAGTGGTTTCAGATCCTCTATAATTTTCTCCTACCAGTATTGGCATTAAAACGCAAAAGTAAGGAGAAAAGACAAACCTGGATTAAACAACATGAAGAAGACTGAAACTTATAGAAGAGTTTTCGATTCATTAGGTTATCTTCCAGTTTTGACAATGTGTGATTCCTCACGTTTTTGTTTTTGTGCGCTGCCAGGATTACCTAGCTATTGAAAGGTTTCCAACAATCCTAAAACAACAACAACAACAACAACATTGGAAGATTGACATGAAGTTGTGTGGATTGCTAAAAAAATTAAACAAGCTATCAAGATGGGAAAGATTGAAGGTTCTACCAAGGATTGCAGAACAATGATAAGAGATGAATCAAAAGAAGACTCTGACGGTGGGAAACCTTAATCATGTGGTCTAGCCAAGTCTCATTGTATCATCGACTACTCCAATGTCTTTGCCAAAGATAGACATTCTTTTGCCATGTGAGTTTATTTACCCGCATCTGCCAAATTCCAGACTTTTGCCAGACTCCGACAAATCCCATGCAACTACCGTTTTCTAGGTGGTATAATCCAGACAAGAGATGCGATGTCATGGTAGGGTCCTCGGCCATTTCAATTGAACAGTTGCAAGAATTTCAAGAAGCGAATCTAGAAGTTGGTGAGCAAGAGACAAGTGGAGTCTGTGAAAGAGGGTGTCATTGGCTATATTGTCCCCTGAACATCTTCAAAATGACACGTGATCGAAAATTCCTGGTGAAACTAAGATATTACCAAAAAAGCTGATTCAATAATGGCAATGAATTGTCAATCATATTGTTATGGAATTTTTGCATTTTATTTTGAGATCACATCCCATCCTTTAACAAAACATGTCTTGTTTTTTTCTCTTTGTTGTTTTGAAATCAATAGATGTTTAGCATTTTATTATGACAAAATATTTTGATCCAATTCCAACATGCGATAAAGGTTAATCAATCCTGAAGATTAAAAGTGTTTTGATTATAGAAATGACTACAGTCATTTTAAAATGAGAATAATCGGTTTAGAACACTTAGAGACCACATGAATCCAATAAGAATAATTACGTGATCATGTATATTTTTTCCTTCTGATACATCTCATTTAAATTTTAAGCCAGATATTATTCAACTTTTACCTTCTTTTCATGGCTTAGATCTAGAAAATCCATACTTGCATTTGAGGGAATTTGAGGAGGTCTATAACACCTATTATGACTTAAATTGTAGCATGAACACCATCAGATTAAAGCTTTTTCCTTTTTCATTAAAAGATAAAGCTAAAACATGGCTATAAAATCTTAGATCAGGATCCATTCGTGCTTGGGATGAAATGCAACAACACTTTTTAAAGAAGTTTTTTCCATCTCACAGAACCAACTCTTTCAAAAGAAAGGTCACCACTTTCACTCAAAAACCAGGGGAAACATTTTACCAATGTTGGGATAGATTTTGAGACTTGCTTAATACTTGCCCTCATCATGGTTTTGAAACATGGAGATTGGTTTCACAGTTTTATAAAGGATTAACACCTAAAGATAGGCAAATGGTGGAATTGATTTGCAATGGAACTTTTGAAGATAAAGACCCTGATGAAGCAATGGAGTACCTAGACTTGCTAGCTGAAAATGCTCAAAATTGGGACACTATGGGCACTTATGAGGCACCAGGTCAAACTCAACCTCATACATCTAGTGGAGGCATGTACAACCTTAGGGAAGATCGTGACCTGCAAGCCAAATTTGTATCTTTAGCTAGAAAAGTCGAGGCACTGGAATGTAAGAAAAGTGGTCAATTAAAATATGTTCAAGACATTGTGTGTCAAATCTGTGAAACAAATGAACATGCAACCAATGACTACCCACCTTTTCCTTCTTTCAAGGAATGCCTCCATGAACATGCCCATGCTTTAAACAGTTTTCAAAGGCCCAATCATAACCCATACTCGCAAACATACAACCCTAGTTGGAGAAATAACAAAAATTTTAGTTGGAAGAGAGATAACAATAGTGCATAAACTTCGCAGCCACTGTTTCAAGCACACTATAATTTCCAAAATTCTCATGGATATGTACCTCCTTATGCTCCACCTCCTAGAAGAAATCTTGAGAAAACGTTGCATGCATTCATTGAAAAGCAAGAGACAATCAACACTCAACTTGCTCTAAGCATTACAAATTTTAAAGATGCTCTTGTAAAATTCACATCTACTCTTAATTTTCAAGAGAAAGGTAAGTTTCCATCTTAACCACAACAAAATCCAAAGGGTCAATACAATGCAAATGCAAGTAGTTCCAGAAGCCAACACATGAATCAAGTCAAATCAGTCACCACTCTTCACAGTGGTAAGATATTGAAAAACCTACTCTTGAACCTTATGAGCAAGATGATGAGTCAATCTCTGAGGGTAAGAAAGGGGTTGAATATGAACATTGCAAAGAAAAGATTGATTCCCCACTAGCACTTTCATTTCCTCATGCCATGACCAAATAGGAAGCAATCAAGGATGAAAAAGGCACCGAAAATATTGTCACGGATCATTTGTCAAAATTGACAATAGATTCAACATCCGACATCACACCAATCGATGATTACTTTCCTGATGAATATTTGCTTTCTTTTAGTTCAATGCCTTGGTTTGCTAAAAATATCAATTTGTTTGCTTCATGATTTTTGCCAGCTCATTTGGATAACCAAGACAAAAGAAAGTTTTTTAGCGAAGTGCAAAACTTTTATTGGGATGACCCTTACTTATTCAAATATTGTCCTGATTAAATATTTCAAATATGCATTCCCGACAATGAGGTAAGTAGTGTCATTAAATTTTGTCACTCTGAAGCATGTGGGGATCATTTCTCGTAAAAAATGACTGCAAAAATCTTACAAAGTAGATTTTACTAGCCTACCATGTTCAAGGACTCATATGCATTCTACAAAACCTGTGAAAAATGTCAAAAGGTGGGATTTATTTTAAAACATAGAGAGTCTTTAGATAATATTCTATGAACTCTTAAGTCTCATCATAGTGGAGATGTGCCTCGTGCAATTCATGATTTATGGCTCCATTTTCATAAAGAACATGCTCATCATAGTCTTGAGAATCTGACTAAAAAAAGACCTTGTTTGCTAATTTTTAAGAAAACTGGATGGGAAACCTATCCCCGATCCATAAAGGGTGTTTAAGCTATTCTTGGATGTAAAACTAAGGGAAGATGTGAGCCATAATCATAACTACATGTACATACACATGCTTGTTAAAAAAAAGAAGAACAAAAAACAAAAAAAAGGAAGAAAGAGAGAGAGACTCCAACTAGCTTCCATATAGGTGATATGATTCCATTTTCTTTTTCTCATCTATAAAACCTTCTTCTTCTTCCCTTTATTTGTACTCAACCCATACATTCTATAAGCATAGATAGGTCTTGAAATGGTAGGATCCTTAGCTCTTAAAATAAAAAATATTTGTGTTTTTTATGGATCCAGTCCTGGGAAAGAAAAAGAGTTTATAGAATCCGCAAATCATCTTAGTCAGATACAAGCTAAGAGAAAGATTCATTTAGTATATGGGGGAGACAGCCTTGGGTTAATGGGGAGTGTGTCAACAACTGCATTCTTAGGAGGCAGTCAAGTTTTAGGGGTAGTCCCCAAAGCTTTAACACAAGGGGACATCATTGGAAAAATAATTGGAGAGGAATTACAGGTCTCCACAATATCTGATCAAATGAATACAATGTTTAAACATGATGATGCCTTCATTGCCTTACCAAGTGGTCTGGGCACATTGAAAAAAATCTTTCATATTTTCTCTTGGGCCCAACTGCACATTCACCATAAGCCCATAGGTCTGTTAAATGTTAATGGTTTTTATGATAAGTTGTTGTCTTTTCTTGATCATGTTGTGTGTTGTAACCCATTTTTGGGTCCCCACAAAAAAAAAAATAGCCAAAGACGGTTAGCAAAATAACAGGAGGCAGAAGCGCTCAGAAAATTGGTCAAGGAGGTTAAAAAATACAAAGATTGGATTTTTGACAGTATATTCTTGAAGGATGAGAGCCCTGTTGAGAAGGAAAATTTGAATTTTGAGGAAAAAAGCCCAAATTTGGATGTTTATGGACTTAATTGGATTTTATTTGAATTTATAGAGGATTTGAGTGCAAGAAAAATTGATTTTTAAGTCAATTTGGGCTTTAATTAGAAGAAATTTAAGTTCCGGGGCCAAAATATATTTTTTAAGAATTTATTGGGTGAAATCAGGGTCTTAATTGCATTAATATTGAAGTTTAATGGTCAATTAGGGGCTTAATTGTGAAAATCCGAAACCAGGGACCAATTTGGAAAACGCGGGTAAATAGAGGGGGCTATTTTAAATTGATTTAGGGGCCTAATTGAAGAAATTGGAAGTTTATTGATCAATTGAGGGTTTAATTGCATAAATCAGAGGCCAAGGACCAAAGTGAAAAACGCGGCCAACTATGGGGGCGAGGACCGAAATTGGCAGGGACGCAATTGAAGTTTTTCTTAAAATCAGGATCAGATTTGAGGACTTAATAGAACAAAGGATAAATTAAGGACTGATTTGGAAAACATATTCTGATGCGTTTTTTTAAATGAAACGGTGCGTTTTCTCCAAAACGACGCCGTTTCATATATTAAAAAAAAAAAAGACCGAACGGTGCCGTTTTGAACGGCACTGTTCCCCCTTCTTCTTCCCCCCCGAACAGGCAGCGGGGAAGAAGGAAAAAGAAATGTTGTTTAATGGTGCATGTCCCCCACTCGTCCGCGCCTGCCGACCAGACCGAAGCCCTCGCGCCGTTAGAGCACCGACCGAAGACATTGGTCGACCACCCGCCGCGCACCCTGCCGGAATCAAGGGAAGCTACGCCTTGGAAGTCGCGCCCAATGGCCGACCAGCCTCCGCATTGGTTCGCTCCCAAGGCTCCTTCTCCCCCTATAAAAGCAGGTGACCTGAAGGAAACAGGGACGGAAAAAAAAGAAGAGAAGAAGGAGGAAAAAGAAAGAAAAAAACCGAGACAAAAGGGGAGAGAGAGAGACCGAAGGAGAGAGAAACCACCGAACTTAAGAAATAGCCACCGAAAACCCAAAGTTGAGAAGCTTGGGATAGTTGAAACCGAGAGGGAACTCAAGAAGCCGAAACAGAAGTAACGAGCCGGGTGAACAACGACGAACCGTAGCGCCGCCGTTCGTGAGCCACGACACTGCCACCGGCCAGCAGCACTGCCTCCGCCGCGCCAGATGCCTTTTCTTCTCCCCTGTAGCATTGGATTTCGTTTGTTTCCTGCATGCATTCTGCCTCCGGTAATTTTTCGTTTGGGCCAGAGTGGTTCTAGCCCAGACTAAAGAGGAATTTTGTTTTGGGCCGAGATCGACCCAATCTCTTTTGGGCCGAGATCAGCCCACCTTTTGTTGTTTGTTTAGTCGGAGCCCGGCCCATTTATTTGGGCCGGCCCAGCCCAAATTGTTTTTTTTATTATATATTATAAATTATAATATATTATAATATATATGTGTGTGTGTATATATATATATATATATAATATTTTATATTAAGTTTTTTTTTTTTGAAAAATCTTAAAAAATATTGTTGATTTTCCTGCATATTTTTGTCAAAATGATTTAATGTTGGTTTGTATTTTTATACCGTAAAGATACAAAACCAGTATTAAAAATACCCGGTTTTCGTCAAAACATCAAAGATTTTCAGAATAAAAAATGTCTTTGCTTTCAAAAAATTATAAAAAGTCCCTAAAAATATTGTTGGTTTTTTTTTTGCATATTGTTTTATTAAAGTGGATTAATATTGGGTTGATTTTTATACCGTAAGGATACAAACTCAGTATTAAAATACCTGATTTTCGTCAAAGCATAAAAAAAATAATATTTTTCAAAAAAATTGTTTTTGTTTTAAAATACGGCCTAGTCTCTCCAATATATATGTATAAATATTATAACATCATATTTTCACACAACAAAGGAAATTTTCAAAACAATATATGTGTTAGCATGCATTTTGGCTTTAATAACCAGTTTATTCAAGCCATGAGAACTAGCCCAATATTTCAAAAATTCTAAAAAATCTTTTTGTTTTCTTTTAGTATTTGGGATTATGAATTTATACGTAAAACGTATTCCTAAATATTATTAATAAAGTTTTGGTATAGACGTTAGAACGGTTAGGATTTTACCCGATAAGATAAAGATCTCCTTACCGAGGAGGACTTTTCTTGAACCATACTGTCGCACGTTGAAAACTCCCGCGCGGCATCGGTTGACGATTTTTTTATTTGTTTTGCTTGTTTTGTTGGAGTCGCCACCTAGTATTATGGTTACTAGGAACCTATGGTCTGCGAGAGTCTAAGTAAGGGACTGGTTGTGCAAGGGGAAGACACATCACCCCCAGTGCACCCTACATAAGGTAAGCTGCATTATTGTTTGATTGCTTTTCTAGGTCGAATTTCTATTCGCTGGTCTTTTCTAAGGTTCAAGGCAGATCTCCCTTCGTGAGGGAGTCTCTACCTTATTGGGTTAAATCCTAACCATTATAAAGTCTGAATGACATTTATTTACACCTTGTATCTTTAATACTTGAGGGTGTACTTTATCATGTAATTTTACACCTTTCAAATATTAAAGTCTACATTTGGATCCTAGAAAAAGATTCAAAAAAAAAGTTTTTGATATTTTGGCCGAACCTTAATGGATAATCATAAACTAGTTATGATATCCATTTTTTTTATTTTCAAAACATGAGAAAGATGCAATTTTTTTAAAAAACACATGCATGGAAAATTTTTAGGACTTGGCCGTATGCGATAAAATATTTTTTCTTTTTTTGAATTTTTTTTTATTTTTTTAAAAATATTTCGAAAAAACCAGGTATTTTAATACCGGGCTTGTATCTTACAATTAGGGGTGATCATTTCCGGTTCGGTTCGGTTTTTATCCAAAAAAATAACCAAAAAATAATAATTTTAAATTGAAAAATTCAAACCAGAACCGAACCGAACCGGTTCAAACCGACCGGTTTCGGTTTGGTTTGGTTCGGTTAATTTGACATAAAAACCGGAAAACCTGAATTTTTTTTTTGGGCTATTTTGAGCTTGTTTTGGGCTTTCTAATAGGTTTATAATTGATATAAATATATCTTATTTTGTTAAGAGATTCTATAATATATTTAATTTTTTATCACTAAATATTCATTTATATTAAATTTCATTTATATCAAATTATTAGTGCTGTGTTAAAAATTAATTAATTTTTTTTTCTAATATTTGTGTTTTGGATCCTCCTGCATCAAAATTTAAATACAAACACACCAAATTAAAATCTAAATTACAACATTTTTAATTTTTTTGATGAACTCCCGATAAAACTTCCATCTCCACGTTGAATTCCAGCCCACCTTGGCACCTTGTCAACATCGTTTGCTGGAAATCAGTTGTCCAGTAGGAAGCATCCTTCTATAAACCTGTACACAAAAATGTTGAAAGATTCCAGTATTGTGTGCTGAAAAAACAAATGAACATTCTCGATTTAGTTAGCACATTCTACAAGTTAAAATAGTCATAACAGGTTTAAATTCAACAAATAACATTGCATCCAGCCCAGATAACTACAATTTGATAGTTTACTTTCAAATGCTCATTCTCAAGGCTTGGTATTCCATTTCAGCTCAGAAGTTAGATAGTTTGAAGGCAAATTGCAACCAGCAACACACACAATCATTGTTTATGCAAATGAAACCACCATTGCAGGATAGGAAAAGAGGGAGAGACTTATCATTCTGTAACCCCCTGATCCAATATGATTGGCTTCCGAGAAATTATTGGTGCTCTTCGTAATCTCATCGAAAGAGAAACGTCTAGCTCCCCTCAACTGATGAGCCCTGCCACACAATTGCAATAAGTTTTCCATGACAATCTTACAAGTTTGTATGCATGTAAAAATGGTATGAAAAGTTGAAAATAGTTCACTAATTATCCTTGTTAACTTCAGCAAATCATGTCCAGAAAAAATAAGAAAAAAAGCAGAGTTTAAATCAAGTTCTACAAGATATAATAGCATAACAATACTAATTATTCAAGTTCTACAAGCATAACAATATATTAACCTCTAATTGCACTCAATTCTGAGAAATTTGCTAAAACATAATGCTATTGCTAGATAATTTCTACAAGCAAACGTGTGAAACACAATTCAAGAAATTAATTAGTGAACTGTTTTCAACTTTTCATACTATTGAACTGTGGCTCTTGGGTTAAGGAATCACAACGAATATAAACCATGTTTTTTAATTGTATGTACATGCTTTCTTAGAATATATTCATGAAAATTAATTGTAAGTCTTTGCATAAATGTGGCAGAACAGGATAAATGTCGGAGACAGTGAATAATTTTGGCAACTGCATCAAAAAATCATGTTTTTTAATCGTAATCACAGCTTCATCATGAGTAATAAATATACCAGTTCTTTCATCAATGGCAACTGCATCAAAAAATCATCCCTACACTAAATTTGAGCATATTCCTAGAATCCCAAATCAACCAAAATACCAGATTCAAGGTCGGGTAGGGTGTGAGAGAGGGAGGTGACTGGTTTGCTAGACTTGGAGGTTAGGTGTGGTCTGTGGTGTGTGTCATGCCTGTGTGGGAGACTAGAAGAGGGATATGGCTGGTTTGTAAAGATTTGTAGAGCCAGGGACTCAAGAGAATGGAGATGAAGATTGATTATTTTTTATCTGGTTTGTGAGGGTTGAGAGGAGGCGGCTGGACGACTAGGAGTGTGAGAGATTCTGAGATTGAGAGTTTGAGACTTGCGAAAGATCTGTGAATTTGAGATCTGTGATTTGAGATCTGTGAATGAGTGAATTGTGAAATTGTGAGGGTTGAGAGGGGGCGACTGGACGCGGAGTATGGGCGTGTGCTTGCTAGGGTTAATAATTTTTGTATTTATAGTACCCCTAACTGAACCGGTTCGGTTCGGTTGGGGTTTGGTCGGTTTCAGGTTTCCAAAACCGAAACCAAACCGAACCGAACTTTTTTAAAAAACAATAATCGGTTTCATCGGTTTATTTTTTCGGTTCGGTTTTTTCGGTTTTTTTTTTCCGGTTTTCTCGGTTTAATCAGTTTCTCGGTTTTTTTGCTCACCCCTACTTACAATGTAAGTATACAACCCAATATTAAGCAAAAATAGTTGAAAAATATTTGAGAAAATTACAATTTTTTTTGAAAGGATTTTTTTGGAAAAATTTTTGTTTATTTTATTTTTATTTTTAACTATGGACTAAGTAATTAAATACATTAAAGCATGTGGGTTGGGCCCAAGACAGGCCCAAAAATAGATGTATTGATCATAGGCCCAAAAAGAATCGGGGCCAGACGCGACCCAACATATTTTGCATTTTCAGACGGGCTGGACCCGGCCCAGCCGACTAGGCTGGGCCAAGGCAGGTCCGGCCCATAGCAGCTTAGTCACTAGGCAGCCCAGTGACTAAGCTGCAGAAACGGTGCAACGTGAATTTTAATTCACGTTGCACTGTTCACGTGCATCTTCGAAGCAGAAAAGGAAGAAGAAGAGAGGAGGGTGACTCACGTGGTGCTGAAGGAACCGGCAGCCTGACTGGTGGCGGACGGTATGACTGGAGGTGGTGAGACCGGCGGTGAGCTGCGGTTGTAGCTGGAAGAAGAAGACGACTGCAAAGGAGAAGGGAAGCTCACTGTTGCAACTGTTGGAGCGGCTGGAGAGAGAGAGTTGTGCTGGCTGTCTTTGGGGAGGGCAGAAGCTTCGGTTCGAGGTGGCTGCTGTGGCTGCCACTGCTGGGGTCGCGGTGGTGGAGAGAAAAAAGTTTTGCTCGGAAGAGAGGGAGAGAGAGAGAGTTGTTGCTGGCTTCAGTGAGGTGGCTGGGTGACGGATGGGATGTGGTGTTTCAGGGGAATGATGGTGGCGAGATCAGTGGTGGCAACTAGAGGCCACAGCGGAGAGGAAAAAAAAGAGAGAGGACTGGTTGCAGGAAAAACCGGGCAGGAAAAGCTGATTTTCTGCCAACTTTGAGTTCAGTTTTCTCCCCACCTCCGAGCATGAAATTGGCTCCTATTTATAGGGATGGAAAGAGGGTAATCTTGTGTTCAACGGGGAAAAAGTCTCAGCCCTTGATTCGACTCGAGGAATCCAAGCCGTTGGTTCAAAGTGTGCACCTCGAACTGCCAAATTTGGCAATCCAAGGCTGCAAACTGCCCGAGGGTGCCACTTTGGGCCAATAAACGGAGCCGTTTCCAAGTTGTTCGACCCGAATAGACCACTCTACGAGATAAAGATGTTTCCCGGTAACATGTTGGTGCACGCCTTGTCGGATTTGGGGGCCACACGCGTGAGAAAACACGCCTGGAAAGCAGCCATTCGGGCAGTTTTGTGAGGAAGAAGATGAACAGTAAACAGGCGACGCGTCGCCTGGTCCCTTCCCTCAACACAAAAACGGCGCCGTTTGGGATAAAAATTAGGGATTTTTGCTGATTTTCAATTTAGCTCTCCAGCTTTCAATTTCTTTCAATTTGACCCCCGAATTTTGTCAATTAAACCCCTATAGTTTAGCGCCTTTTGCAAGTTGGTCCTTGTCTTTGGATTTTGTCAATTTAACCCCTAATTGACCCCAAAACTTCAATTTTCTTGCAATTTGACCCCTGATTTCAATCAATCAACTTGGTAAAAATTAAATTTGGTCTCTTAAAATTCCAATCTTCTCAATTAAGCCCAAATTGAGCTCCCAAACTTAATTTTTCACCAATTAAGCCCCAAAAAAAATTAATTTGACCCATTTAAAGTATAATTAAGTCCTTGCACTTAATTAAATCCTTTAATTGGACCCAAATTAATTCTTAAACATAATTAAAATTCAATTTGGCCCACGATTAAATCAAATTGGCCTATTAAAATTTAATTATGTCCTTGGACTTAATTTTTATGCAAATTCGTCCAATAATCATTTGATATGACCTTGAATTTGCATTGTATTCTTCCAAAAATTGCAGCTTGATTTCCCGACCTACCTTCTCCACGTTGTCAGGCTTTATGTTATTTTTTTATTTTTATTTTGAACAAAAGAAATTGATTTTTGGGGAATAACCCAAGAATTGGGTTATGACACATACCAACAACTAGGAAAACATGAAAATACCTTAGATTTTATCAGACAATAAAACAATGCAGCTTACCTTAGGTAGGGCGTATTTGGGGTGCTAATACCTTCCCTTTACGCAACCAGTCCCCGTACCCAATCTCTGAGACCAGTTAGGGTTCCTAGTAACCAAAATACTAGGTGGCGACTCCCATTCCATTTTCCACCAACAAAAGACAATATTTTCTTGTATCCCCATAGATATAGATAGATTTACATTGTAGATTAAGAAAATGGAAAAACATGTTATTTTCACCGCGACGCCGCACCCATGCGACAGAATGGCGACTCCACTGGGGACCTTGTAGACTAAGCTTTGTTTTTGTCTGATTTGTTTGTGTTTTTTTTTTATTGTTAATATGCCTTTCCTTTTATTTGCGTATTTATTTTTTATTTTACGCATATTATTTATGCATTGTATACAATTGTCTCATGCATCACTTGTTTGAATTTTGAAAAGCACACACAAGCTTTAAGTTAAGTGGGGAATTAGCGATTTACCCTAAGACTATTGGTCAGGGTTTAAATGCGTGAAACACCCAACTCATATCTGAGTGCCTGCTTGGTAATGGTGGGCATACGTGTCTTAACTGTTCTTTGCAACGCCCCCATACTTCTTTATGAAGAACGTCACTGGGCAGATAGGAGACCCTTCAAGACCAGATAGAAAAACTACCCACTCTCACTTAATAAATAGAGCTTGTCCTTAGGTTATGAATCTTACTTTCATTTGCATCACGATTAATAATGTTAAATTCATCAACCCAGGTTTTGAGCTGAAATCATGACTAAGTACCTCTCTTTCCAAGAATATGGACAAGAGTCTGAGTTGGCTCAGATTGCCGAAGGAAAATGCCCAAGAATCGATGCTAGTGGGTTACCATGCATTACCAAGGTAAATCACATGGTAAACGGCTTAGGAAAGTTACTGCCTATCATGGAATATGTAGACGAGACTTTGTTTGAAAGGCGATATGGGAGAATTGCACAAATAATGAGGTTACCTGTACAAGCAGCGACGATCAAAGCCCTTCTGAATTTTTTGGATCCTAGTTATCGATGTTTTACCTTTGGAAACATCGATATGACACCCACCTTGGAAGAATATGAGAGAATTCTGGACTTTCCAAATGACAGCCACAGAATCTACCACTGACGCAGATTTGAAGACACAACTTCGGAAGTAGTCAATTTATTAGGCTTAGGAAAGATCAGCTAGTGTAGAGTCGCCGAAGGGGGTTTTAAATGGAAGGTCATTGAAGCCCGAATGAAGAAAAATGTCGAAGAAGGCAAGTTGGGAGACGAACGATATAGGTTGGTGGCCTTCACCATTTTTGGACTAGTGTTGTTCCCTTCTGAAATTGGGGTCATCAGTTTAGAAGCAGCAAGTGTTTTCGTCAAATATGAGCATGATCGGATCAATCCTTCCTCATCCATCTTGGGGGAAACCATGTTATCTCTCAATCACTGCCGAATACATGGAAAAGGAGCTATGAGATGCTGCATCCCTATGTTGTACTTATGGATAATCAACCATATCGAAACACCAAGAGACATCTTCAACAACTTTTGGTGGTTTGACTTACGGCCGTTAAAGATTACCATAGATGAGACTTGGAAGAATTGGGATGAGAAGGCGTGGAGGGATAAGTATGCAGCATTGCCAAGGAGCAACTTTAAATGGAAAGCGCCGTGGATGAACAACGCTATTTGCACAATGAGCTGCGGAAGCAAGATATAGGTTCCTTTGATTGGTGTAACCGGTTACATCAGCTATGCGCCCACCCTTGTAACAAGGCAGTTAGGCAGAATGCAATATACACCAAGAACCTTAGGTTTAGCTGATTTCATCGGGTTATTCAAGCACCAACCATTCATCGAAGAAATGGAGCTTATCCGACAGGATTGGGAAAGACCCTTGAAGGTAAAAAGAGAAGAAGGAAGCAGTTTTAAAACCTCATTCAGCCATAATTATACAGTTTGGAGGAATGAAGATTTTTCTGAAGTAAAGGGTCTCTCTACACAAGAACAGTCAGAAGCAACGAAAGAACAACAGAAAAGGAAAAGAAAGGATGATGAGGAAGATCTAAGAAAGCAGTTAGAGCAATGTAGAATAGATCTCATCAAAAGTAAGGGGCGACAACAACTGTTAGAGAACCAGCTAGAGGAGGAAAATACGATGAGGGTTTTCTTGAATCAGCGGTTAGAAAAACAAGAGAAGCAGTTAATGTCTCTAAAGGAATGGCAGAAAAGGGCCGAGGTAGCTGAAGAGATAACAACGGGGGTCCAAACTGAGTTAAGGAATCGAATAGCTGATTATGATGAGTTGGTCAAGAAGAATGGGATAGCAGAAAAAGAGTTGGCTAAGGTTAAGAGGTCAACAAAAGGCGTGAATGTTGATAAGGAGACGATGGATTCTTTGAAGAAGGGAAGGAACCTTCTTTTAAAGAAAGTAGAAGTTCAAAAGGAGAAGAATCGTCTAGCCAAGCTCGACATAGAAGAAGAAAGGAAGGTCAGAGCTCAATACATGGTACAATTAGAGGAAGAAAGAAATGCGAGAAGGGCCGCTGAATCTGACATGAGAGATTACCAGAAGAGAGCTGAGTCTTCAAAAGGAAGGATGATGGCTTTACAATCGGAGATCGAGGAACGAGAAGAAGAGTTAAGGGAGTTGAGAAGCCACTACTTCGAGATGGAAGAGGAGATGAGTAAGGCTAAGCAAGAGCGTCAAGAATGCCAAGACTACATGGACAACTTTGCAGTTCAAATCAATTCCAAAATAGTAGAGCTGGATATCGAAAAGGAAGAGCTACAGAGGATAAGAGATAAGTTGGCATGATCAGAGGATATGGTGCGAGTATTAGAAAGAAGCAACGAAGCCTTAGGAGCCAGCAACGAAGCAATAATCGAAGATAACACCGTATTCCATGACAGAATAAGACATATGTCAAAACAGGTTGAGCAAGTAACCCGTTATGCGGAAAGGTTGCAACAACAAGCCACCCAAGTTGGAAATGATGCTTCAAAGTATCGAGAATACATGGGGGCCATGTCCTGTTTTATTGGGGATTTAGCTAATAGGGGAAATATTTTTTAGAAGTAGCAATGTATAGGACTTCTCTTTTCCATTATTGTTTTGTATGAGCAATTTTGTTATTTATAAGAAGTCCATGACGTATTTCCTTTCTCAATGTGTTGGGTAAGCCACTATGATAAGAACTTGGCAAACCCTCCTTTATGGTAATCAGGTCAACTCAGAAATCTTGCTTAAAGGTTAAGAAAGTCATGAATCAGCTCATAAAATATATATATATATATATTTATATACACATTACATATGCATCACATTCTCATCACACATTTTGTTTTTAATTCATCATATGCATTCCAGTTCGTGAAACATAGGTCCCACATCCAGAGTCCACCAAACTCGGTCCAGATCAAGAATGGAAAACGAAGAAAGAGCTCACTTAGAGTCGCACAACCAGACCGAGTTGGAATCTGTGAAAAATGAAGTTTCTCGACTGACCAATCTGCTTGAGAAACTTTTAAAAGCCAAGAACGGGGAGGGAACGTCTACCCAACCACCTATAGGAGCACCGTCAGTTCATGTCCCGGGGGTATCTCAAAACTTGGGGGCAGATTTAGTTACGGGGCAGCACTTTGCACCTGCCATTCCCATTCAACCCCCTCAAGCTCACATCACTGTAGATTTAACAGCCGAGGGGCCTTCCGATAATAGGTCCACTGGTTTTATGAACGATGACAAGATATCAGCTTTGGAAGAAAGGTTAAGAGCAGTTGAGGGAAATGACTGATTTGACCCCATGCGAGCGTCAGAAATATGCTTGGTACCAAACATCACGGTACCAAAAGATTTTAGGATACCAGAGTTTATAAGGTACACTGGGTTGGAATGCCCAAACACTCACCTTCGATCTTATTGCAATAAGATGGCTGAGGTGATTCATGACGATAAGTTATTGATCTACTTTTTCCAAGACAGTCTATCGGGGTCTGCGCTAAGTTGGTACATGAAGCTGGATAATGCCAAGATTAAGAAGTGGAAGGACTTAGTGGAGGCTTTCCTGAAGCAATACAAGTTCAATTTGGAAATCGCTCCAGATCGAACGAGCCTTATGTCAATGGAAAAGAGAAGCCAAGAGTCAGTAAGGGCTTATGCGCAAAGATGGAGGGACGAGGCCACGCATGTGCAACCCCCTTTGATAGAAACGGAGATGGTCACTTTGTTCGCCAATACATTCAAGGCACCCTACTATGAGCATTTGATGGGTAGCTCATCTCAACATTTCTATGATGTTGTACGTGTGGTGGAAAGAATAGAGCAAGGAATTAAAGCTGGGCCCATAGCGGAGCCTTTAGAGAAGAAAGGTTTTATTGGAAGGAAAAGAGAAAGTGACGTTAACAATTTAGAAGGCGGGTACAAAGGCAAAAAAGTAAATTTCCATAATCCACAAGCACCTACCTCTCAATTCTCATGCATAAACTTTAACCAACCTTTTTCACCTAACCGAACAAATAACCAGCCAAACTACCAAAATCACTACCAAAGACCCCACCCAAGATACACTTCAGAACAACTGTCGTCGTTACCCATGCCATTGAAGGACATGTATGCCAAACTGTTGAGCATTGGACAAATAGCTCCTATCCCTACACTACCACTACAACCACCATTCCTAATTTGGTACAAGCCTGAGTTGACTTGCGAGTACCATGGGGGTAATCCCGGGCATAGGATTGAAACCTGTTATGCCTTCAAGAAGAGGTTATTGGAGCTTATTAAGATGGGATGGGTATCCTTCGAAGACAAGCCCAATGTTAATTCAAACCCATTGCCTAAGCATGCTCCAAATAGTGGTGGAATAGGCATGATCGAAGTGGCAAATTAATGCAAGGTGTTGAAGGTGCCGATGAAAGGGTTGTACGACATGTTAGTACAATCAGGATTTCTAGAGGCAAAGGTGGTAAGCCAATTGGAGAGAGGTGACTACTGTGAGTTCCACGGAAGAGATGGACATCACATTGAGGATTGCACCGAGTTTTGTGAAAAGATCGCAAAAATGTTGAAGATGGGACAATTGAGGATTGAACCCATGGAGAGTAGGTGTGAGGTCAGCATGATGGAAGGTCAAGATGAGATGGCAGGAGTTTGCAGGGTCCAATAGACTGCTAATGGGCCCCCAAGGTTGATCTTGATTAAACCGTCCTGCACAAAAGAGAATCACAATGCCATGCCGTATAATTATGGGTATGCCTCCAACATTCGAGCGCCTCTTCCTTTGTTCCAGACGGAGATAAGTGGTTTGACCAGGAGTGGTTGTTGCTTTACGCCTGAAGAATGGAGGAAGGAAAAGGGTAAAGAAGTGGTAGATCTGGACAAAGCCCCAGAAGTTAATAAGCCGGTAACGGAAGAGGAGTCGAATGAGTTTTTGAAGTTGATCAAGCATAACGAATATTGCATAGTCGATCAACTAAAAAAGACTCCAGCTCGGATCTCCCTTATGTCCTTGATACTCAGCTCTGAGCCGCATCGAAATGCCTTGCAAAAGGTATTGAATGAGGCATATGTACCCTAAGACATTGAGCATAAAACCATGGAGCATTTAGTGGGGAGGATCCATGCAACTAATTACCTCTACTTCACGGCTGATGAGCTTGATGCTGAAGGTACCGGACACAATAAACCTTTATACATTACTGTTAGGTGCAAAGACTGCCTCGTAGGGAAGGTGCTCTTCGACAATGGCTCGACTCTTAATGTGTTGTCTAAGCATATTCTGGAAGAAATGCCGATCGATGAATCTCATATGAAGCCAAGTACCATGGTAGCCAGAGCATATGACGGCTCACCTCGACCAATAATGGGGACTCTAGAAGTGGAGCTATATGTGGGGCCGCAAATGTTCTTAATAACATTTCAAGTTTTGGATATTCACCCTTCCTATAGTATGTTGTTAGGGAGACCTTGGATCCATGCGGCTGGGGCGGTAACTTCATCATTACACCAATGCTTGAAGTATATCATGAACGGGATGTTGGTGACTGTCAAAGCTGAGGAGACGGTATCCATGATAAAGAATGTGGCCATACCCTTCATTGAAGCAGAAGATTGTGAGGATAATAATCTCCATGCTTTTGAGATTGTAAACACTGACTAGGTACCGGAGAACACCGTGCTAAGAAGGCTAAGGATCTCAGAAGCAGCCAGGATGGCAAGTCTATGCTTCTTAGAACGCGGGATCCCATTTCAGTATAACTTTACTGTCGGGATACCAGAAGGGGTTAATTTGGCGAGGATGGAAAATGCTGCTCAAAGATTTGGGTTAGGGTATCAACCTAACCAAAAAGGATTATCGGTGGGCTGCTGGTCGGAGAAGGGCAAGAAGGATGGCTAGAATTAAAGGAAGAGAGCCTGAGGAAGAAAAGCTAGAAATCCCTCACCTTAGTGTATCGTTCACAAAAGTTGCATACATAATGCAACCTGATAAAGGAGCTGGAAGCCTGGGTCTAGAACTGGCTAATATGAGCATAAACACCTTGGAGGGAAATGAGAAGAAAGGGGATGACGTGAAAGCAGTAGCGGGAAAAGAAGATGAAGCGCTGCCACAACTGACGATCCATACACTAGAAGAAGTCTCCGCCAAGACCTTTGTGCGCAAGTTGGCTCAGGGCGAAAAGTTTCAGAATTGGGTGACCCAAGAAGCTCTAGTGGTTTTCAAAATGTAAACCAACTTTGTTTGCCTTAGCATGTTTTTGTCATTGCTTATGTTTGCTTTTATTTTCTCTAATTGACAATCAAGGCTCATGATGTCAGCTAGATTCTATGTTTGTCATGGAGCCCACCTTTTCCGTTGAATGAATGTGAGATCATGCACTTTTTCAAAAAATTGTTTTTTTTATATATATGCATTTACACCAAGCACTTCCCGCTTTCAGGAATCCTGAAAGCGGATCTCCTACAACATCACATACATTTAGCATCAAGAATAAATGGCCAAACTTGAACGAGCATGTAATAGCTATGGAAGAAGAAGAGTGGGATGAAAGCAATATCAGTGAATTCACCAGGCTAGTAGAACAACAGGAACAGACTTGGAAGCCTGCTGCCGAGGAACTTGAAACCATTAATGTGGGAAATGGTCAGCTCAAGAGAGAGTTGAAAATAGGTACCTTAATTACTTCTGAACAAAGGATAAAAATGATCACCCTATTACAAGAATATTCAAATGTCTTTGGTTGGTCCTATGAAGATATGCCCGGTTTGGATACAAGTATTGTAGAACACAAGATACCGTTGGAAGAAGGTTATAAGCCAGTCAAGCAGAAACTAAGGAGGGCCCACTCAGACGTCTAGATCAAGGTCAAGGCAGAACTCGAAAAGCAATGGGATGCTGGCTTTCTAGAAGTAGTTAGATATCCACAATGGGTATCTAACATTGTTGTGGTGCCTAAGAAGGAAGGGAAGATTAGGGTTTGTGTGGATTTTCGGAATCTGAATAGAACTAGCCCTAAGGATGATTTTCCACTACCACACATAGATGTTTTAGTGGATAATGCTGCCCGAAGTTCCACTTATTCCTTTATGGATGGTTTTTCAGGATACAATCAGATAAAAATGGCTCTAGAGGATAAGGTGAAAACAACTTTTGTCACACCTTGGGGGACCTACTACTACAAGGTCATGCCATTTGGGTTAAAGAACGCAGGTGCAACATATCAAAGAGCAATGATAACTCTATTCCACGACATGATGCACAAAGAAATTGAGGTGTATGTAGATGATATGATTGCCAAGTCTAAAAAGGGACAGGATCATGTGGAAGTTTTGAGGAAGTTATATGAGAGGTTGAGGAAGTATGAACTAAGGCTTAATCCTGCAAAATGTTCATTCGGAGTTAAATCGGGCAAGCTGTTGGGATTTGTGGTAAATGATAGAGGTATAGAGGTGGATCCAGATAAAGTAAGGGCCATTCAAGTTATGTCATCCCCCAAGACGGAGAAAGAAGTAAGAGGATTCTTGGGAAGATTGAATTACATTGCTCGGTTTATAGCTCAGCTAACAACAACATGCGAGCCTATATTCCGACTACTAAGGAAAAAGAATCCTGGGACCTGGAATGAGGAGTGTGAGGAGGCATTCAATAAAATCAAGCATTATTTACAAAATCCACCTTTACTGGTTCCTCCTGTATCAGGAAAACCTCTAGTATTATATCTAACCATAACTGAAGTAGCCATGGGATGTGTATTGGGTCAGCATGATGAAACTAGAAGGAAGGAAAGAGCTATTTATTACTTGAGTAAGAAATTCACTGAATGCGAGTCCAGATACACGGAGATAGAAAGGCTTTGTTGTGCGTTGGTGTGGGCGGCAAAGAGGTTGCGACATTACATGTTATACTATACCACTTGGTTAATTTCAAAAGTGGATCCTCTGAGGTATATTTGTAATAAGCCGTTTCTCTCAAGTCGAATTGCAAGGTGGCAGGTTTTATTAGCAGAATATGACATAGTGTACATGACAAGGAAAGCCGTAAAAGGGAGTGCAATCGCAGACCATCTGGCCGATAATGCTGTTGAAGATTACGAACCTTTGGATTTTGATTTCCCTGATGAAGATATATTGTCAATAGAAAAGGAAGAAGAGAGAACAGATTGGTGGACCATGTTTTTTGACGGGGCAGTAAATGTATATGGTAACGGGGCAGGGGCGGTAATAATCTCTCCTAATAAGAAACAATACCCAGTTTCGGTCAAACTACATTTCGAGTGCACCAACAACACAGCTGAGTATGAAGCTTGTATCCTCGGTTTAGAAGCAGCATTGGAGCTGAAAATAAAGAAGATAGATTTATATGGGGATTCAATGTTGATCATCTGCCAGGTAAAAGGGGAATGGCAAACCAAAGAGGAAAAGTTGAGGCCGTACCAGGAATACCTATCCATGCTAGCAAAGAAATTTGAAGAAATTAGATTCACCCATCTGGGAAGGGAGGGGAACCATTTTGCGGATGCTTTGGCCACACTAGCTGCTATGACTACCATTGATCTCAAGTGCAAGGTACAACCGGTACACATTGATATTAGAAATGATCCAGCTCACTGTTGTTTAGTTGAAGGAGAGATGGACGGACAACCTTGGTATTACGATATCAAGAATCTTGTGCAGAATCAGGAATATCCGGTGGGAGCTTCTAAAACGGATAAGAAAACCTTGAGAAGGTTGGCTATAGACTTCTATTTAGATGGAGAGATTTTATATAAAAGATCATTTGATGGAACCCTGTTAAGGTGTTTGGATGAGGCAGATGCTAGAAAGGCATTAAGAGAGGTCCATGAGGGGATTTGCTCAACCCATGCTAGCGGGCATATGATGGCAAGGAAAATCCAAAGAGCTGGTTATTTTTGGATGACACTAGAAAAAGACTGTATCGATTATGTCAGAAAATGTCACAAGTGCCAAATTTACAGTGACAAGGTCAATATGCCACCAGCTCCTCTATTTAACTTAACATCTCCATGGCCCTTCGCGATGTGGGGAATTGATGTGACTAGACCTGTAAACCCAAAAGCGAGCAATGGTCATAGATTTATCCTCGTGGCTATTGACTACTTCACAAAATGGGTAGAAGCCGGGTCATTTGCTCATGTGACGCAAAAAGTGGTGAAGAAATTTATTGAGAGAGATTTGATATGTCGGTATGGTCCACCAGAAAAGATTATAACTGATAATGCCCAGAATTTCAACGGCAAGATGATAATAGAGCTTTGCACTAAATGGAAAATCAAGCATTCCAATTCTTCGCCATATAGACCAAAGATGAATGGGGCGGTAGAAGCTGCTAACAAGAATGTCAAAAAGATTATTCAGAAGATGGTAGTCACCTATAAGGATTGGCATGAGATGTTGCCATTTGCCTTTCATACATATCGCACCGTAGTTCGAACCTCGACAGGGACTACCCCATCTTCTTTGGTATACGGTATGGGGGCAGTGATGCCTTTGGAAGTGGAAATCCCATCGTTAAGAGTGTTAATAAATTCTGAGTTAAAAGAGGTCGAGTGGGCCAGAGTGAGATACGAGCAACTGAACCTGATCAGTGAAAAGAGGATGGCCGCAATATGTCATCACCAGCTTTACTAGAAACGAATGGCTAAGGCGTATGATAAGAAGGTTAGACCGCGGTTGTTCCAAGAAGGGGATCTAGTATTAAAGAAAATATTGTCATTACCCGGAGATGATCAAAGCAAATGGGCACCAAATTACGAGGGTCCTTATGTAGTAACGAAGGCATTCTCAGGAGGAGCATTGAAGTTAGCTAGAATGGATGGAGAAGACTTAGCTCGACCTGTGAATTCTGACTCTGTAAAAAGATATTATGCTTGATGTAAGCCCCTAAATCAATAAAGCAAAGTTTGGCCATTGATTTCTTTCTTTCGTGCATTGATCTCACAACAAGCATTTTCGCATTAATCCCAACAGTGCATGTCGTGGTGTTATTCTCATCACTCATTAAAAAGTTTAGCATCGGCTGAACGAATTTCTTCTCTATATAAAAGCTCAGACTAGGATCACACCCCTACGCTGGGGGCAATACAAGATGTTTTTATAAAAAGTATTACGGAAGCCAATAGATTTGAAAACCAAGCTATAGCATTTGACAAAAGCATGACAAAAAGGCAATAACAAGTCATACATTTTGAGAAAATGACTACTTGAAGAAAGTCAAAGAATTCTTCTCCAAGAATATGATCAGTAAAAAGAGGCAACACGAGAGATGAATCCAGCATACGACTTCAAAAGCAAGCTCGTATTAAGAAAGAGCTTCATGAACTAGATGAAGATGATGGGGCCTATGTTTCAAAAACTAGGTACGAATGCATGCATTGCATCTAATCATAAATCATTGCATGTATGTTTTTTATCATTACAGGAGGAGATCTTAGTGCATTCCAACAAGATTGTGGACGAATAATGAATCATTGAGTTGATTCTAGAACAACAAGAAGAGAAAATAATAATTTTCAAACCCTGCCAGCAGGAAGAGCGACATCGATAGCATTCTGTAAAAAAAAGGGGAATCGCCAGATGGGATTCCAAGTTGATTAAAAGAGATCGCCAGAAGGGATCTCGAGTTTCACTGTTTGGAGGTCGCCAGATGGGACCTCGTATTTCATGTTGGTTAAAAGGAATCGCTAGATGGGATTCCAAGTTGATTAAAGGAGATCGCCAGAAGGGATCTCGTGTTTCACTATTTGGAGGTTGCTAGATGGGACCTCGTATTTCATGTTGGTTAAAAGGAATCGCCAGATGGGATTCCAGGTTGTTTGAGATCGCCAGAAGGGATCTCGTGTTTCACTATTTTGAAGGTCGCCAGATGGGACCTCGTATTTCATGTTGGTTAAAAGGAATCGCTAGATGGGATTCCAAGTTGATTAAAGGAGATCGCCAGAAGGGATCTCGTGTTTCACTGTTTGGAGGTCGCCAGATGGGACCTCGTATTTCATGTTGGTTAAAAGGAATCGCCAGATGGGATTCCAGGTTGTTTGAGATCGCCAGAAGGGATCTCGTGTTTCACTATTTTGAAGGTCGCCAGATGGGACCTCATATTTCATGTTGGTTAAAAGGAATCGCCAGATGGGATTCCAAGTTGATTAAAGGAGGTCGCCAGAAGGGATCTCGTGTTTCACTATTTGGAGGTCGCCAGATGGGACCTCGTATTTCATGTTGGTTAAAAGGAATCGCTAGAAGGGATCTCGTATTTCGATATTCATCCAAGGAGGTCACCAGAAGGGACCTCATATTTCAGCTTTGAATAAAAGGAATCGCCAAATGGGATTCCAAGTTAAAAGAGATCGTTAGGAGGGATCTCATATTTTGATATTCATCAAAGGAGGTCGCCAGATGGGACCTCATATCTCATATTTCATATAGGAATCGTCAGCTGGGATTCCAAGTTCATTAAAGGAGATCGCCAGAAAGGATCTCGTATTTCGATAGTTGTTAAAGGAGGTCGCCAGAGGGGACCTAATATTTTTTTCATTTTCAGGGAATCGCCAGATGGGATTCCAAGTTTTAGGCCGAAGAGGATTGCTGTAAAGAAAGAGTTTCAGATCGATCAAGCTTCGACCAGATCAGTTTCGGGAGTTCAGTTTGGATTATCTTTATAAACTTACTACGCAAAACCCTTTGCTCCGTAAGCATTATAAAGAGGGGGCATCTGTTGTAACCCATTTTTGGGTCCCCACAAAAAAATAAAATAAATAGCCAAAGACGGTTAGAAAAATAACAGGAGGCAGAAGCACTCAGAAAATGGTCGGAAAATTGGTCAAGGAGGTTAAAAAATACAAAGATTGGATTTTTGACAGTATATTCTTGAAGGATGAGAGCCTTGATGAGAAGGAAAATTTGAATTTTGAGTAAAAAAACCCAAATTTGGATGTTTATGGACTTAATTGGATTTTATTTGAACTTATAGAGGATTTGAGTGCAAGAAAAATTGATTTTTAAGTCAATTTGGGCTTTAATTAGAAGAAATTTAAGTTCCAGGGCCAAAATATATTTTTTAGGAATTTATTGGGTGAAATCAGGGTCTTAATTGCATAAATATTGAAGTTTAATGGCCAATTAGGGGCTTAATTGTGAAAATCCGAAACCAGGGACCAATTTGGAAAACGCGGGTAAATAGAGGGGGCTATTTTAAATTGATTCAGGGGCCTAATTGAAGAAATTGGAAGTTTATTGATCAATTGAGGGTTTAATTGCATAAATCAAAGGCCAAGGACCAAAGTGAAAAACGCGGCCAACTATGGGGGCGAGGACCGAAATTGGCAGGGACGCAATTGAAGTTTTTCTTAAAATCAGGATCAGATTTGAGAACTTAATAGAACAAAGGATAAATTAAGGACTGATTTGGAAAACATATTTTGGCGCCTCTTTTTAAATGAAACGACGCGTTTTCTCCAAAACGACGCCGTTTCATATATTAAAAAAAAAAAAAGACCGAACGGTGCCGTTTTGAACGGCACTGTTCCCCCTTCTTCTTCCCCCCCCGAACAGGCAGCGGGGAAGAAGGAAAAAGAAATGTTGTTTAATGGTGCATGTCCCCCACTCGTCCCGCGCCTGCCGACCAGACCGAAGCCCCCGCACCGTTAGACCACCGACCGAAGACATTGGTCGACCACCCGCCGCGCACCCTGCCGGAATCAAGGGAAGTTGCGCCTTGGCAGTCACGCCCAATGGCCGACCAGCCTCCGCATTGGTTCGCTCCCAAGGCTCCTTCTCCCCCCTATAAAAGCAGGTGACCCGAAGGAAACAGGGGCGGAAAAAGAAAGAAAAAAACCAAGACAAAAGGGGAGAGAGAGAGACCGAAGGAGAGAGAAACCACCGAACTTAAAAAACAGCCATCGAAAACCCAAAGTTGAGAAGCTTGGGATAGTTGAAACCGAGAGGGAACTCAAGAAGCCGAAACAGAAGTAACGAGCCGGGTGAACGACGACGAACCGTAGCGCCGCCTGGAGCCGCCGTCCGTGAGCCACGACACTGCCACCGACCACCACCGCAGCGTCACCAGCGAGGAACTCCGGCCAGCAGCACTGCCTCCGCCGCGCCAGGTGCCTTTCTTCTCCCCTGTAGCGTTGGATTTCGTTTGTTTCTTGCATGCATTCTGCCTCCGGTTAATTTCGTCTGGGCCAGAGTGGTTCTGGCCGGTCCGAGCCCAGACTAAAGAGGAATTTTGTTTTGGGCCGAGATCGGCCCACCTTTTGTTGTTTGTTTAGTCAGAGCCCGGCCCATTTATTTGGGCCGCCCAGCCCGAATTGTTTTTTTTATTATATATTATAAATTATAATATATTATAATATATATGTGTGTATATATATTATATTATATATATATAAAAAATTTTATATTAAGTTTTTTTTTTTTGAAAAATCTTAAAAAATATTGTTGATTTTCTTGTATATTTTTATCAAAATGATTTAATGTTGGTTTGTATTTTTATACCGTAAAGATACAAAACCAGTATTAAAAATACCCGGTTTTCGTCAAAACATCAAAGATTTTCAGAATAAAAAATGTCTTTGCTTTCAAAAAATTATAAAAAGTCCCTAAAAATATTGTTGGTCTTTTTTTTCATATTTTTTTATTAAAGTGGATTAATATTGGGTTGTATTTTTATACCGTAAGGATACAAACTCAGTATTAAAATACCCGATTTTCGTCAAAGCATAAAAAAATTAATATTTTTCAAAAAAATTGTTTTTGTTTTAAAATACGGCCTAGTCTCTCCAATATATATATATAAATATTATAACATCATATTTTCACACAACAAAGGAAATTTTCAAAACAATATATGTGTTAGCATGCATTTTGGTTTTAATAACCAGTTTATTCAAGCCATAAGAACTAGGCCAATATTTCAAAAATTCTAAAAAATCTTTTTGTTTTCTTTTAGTATTTGGGATTACAAATTTATACGTAAAACGTATTCCTAAATATTATTAATAAAGTTTTGGTATAGACGTTAGAACGGTTAGGATTTTACCCGATAAGATAAAGATCTCCATACCGAGGAGGACTTTTCTTGAACCATACCAACAACTAGGAAAACATGAAAATACCTTAGATTTTATCAAACAATAAAACAATGCAGCTTACCTTAGGTAGGGCGTATTTGGGGTGCTAATACCTTCCCTTTACGCAACCAATCCCCGTACCCAATTTCTGAGACCAGTTAGGGTTCCTAGTGACCAAAATACTAGGTGGCGACTCCCATTCTATTTTCCACCAACAAAAGACAATATTTTCTTGTATCCCCATAGATATAGATAGATTTACATTGTAGATTAAGAAAATAGAAAAACATGTTATTTTCGCCGCGACGCCGCACCCATGCGACATTGTGGAACAAGAATTTCTAACATCTTCGGCATGACAAATCATAATCTCTGCTGCTACTACTGAACAATTGATTGACCAACTACAATCTTTCATCTTTGTAATTGATCCCTCCATAAGTCGCATAAATTGGTCAACTAAGGAAAGCCATAAAAAGCTTAGATTGGATTTGAGCCTTCGTATGTACAAACTTTGTGGCTTTTGGTTTTATTAATGTGTTTTGTTGTTTCTTATATTCGTTTAAGTGTGTTTCAGGTTTGTTGGTGTTCGTTATTTCAGGTGATGTCTTATATACTCTATCTTTCTACCTTGGGACATTAAGGACAATGTCTCATTTTGGTTGGGGGGGAAAGGGTAGTAGTTGATATTAAAAAAAAAAAACTAACTGTGTTTTCTATTTCATAAACTATTTGCAAAACTGTTGTTACTAGGATGGCAGAGTAAAAGGAGTTCTTTTGTTAAAGTGACTTTTGAGACGCATCTTAGTAAACATTCTTAACAAGGTCTATCAAAATACTTCTTGAACTATTCAGGTTTACAAACTCTCGTATTGTTATCACTTGATTCTACTCATATGCTTATTTAACAAGCATTCTTAAATCTTCATTTTCACACACGCACTTTAACATATGATTGTAGATTCCACATTGGATTATTACATTATTTATGTTCTTTTGTTAAAGGTAACAACTAAGGGAAATGGATAGTATATAATTTGCAAACAAAAAAACAAAAAATAATGATAATAAAAACGTAGATAAGTTTGGTTTCGTATCCTCCCTAACCTAAGCAGTTAAGTCCGAATGTGTGTTTTAACACTTAATACCCTAAAGTCAACTAACTTGGAAGCTATTGACCTAACGCTTGTTACATGGGTTGAGGAGAAAAGCTTAAGGGAATCAAACATTGCACTATCTACATTTCAGTAACTGCGACCCGAGTTACTAAGCTCGTAGGGGTGTCTGAACACCTAATGCCTTAGGACCAACTGGTCTGGGAGTCATTAGCCGGAAGCTTGTTACATGGGTTAAAGATGCATTGTGTTTTAAGTTATATGTATATATATATATATATATTTTAAAAAAAAAAAAAAAAAAGAATAAGAAAAATATAATAATCCTAACCCAAGGAAGTTAACCTTAAACATTAGAACAAAAATTTTATTTTCTTCCAAGTAAAGCCCCATAACTATGTGTTGATATATTGAGCATAAAAAGAATGTTTATTAATATCTTGTTTAAAAGGTATTGAGCAGATATATAAATTTAATGAGTTTTTTTATTATGATAGATTAATGGAAGTTGAGTGATGAATGCCCTGCTTTGTGGAATTTACAAATCATTTTTCTATTGTAACACATTGATTACTAGGGACTAGTAATAAGCTGGTTGGGGGGGTGATTAGTACTTTAAAGTGCATTTTTATCAAGGTTTTATATCATCATTTTACACTTGAAGTATCAATAACTCCTTAACTAAAACATGTTTTATAATAACATATCTAATAATATAAGATACCTTTAATTTATGGTAAATGTTCATCTTAAATGCAGGCTTATCACATTAATGAAAGGATTGATTGATGAGTTTAAATACTGAAATTGAAACGACAAAGAGAGGGCCAAACTTAGGAAAGAGATGGTGTAGTCCAAATTGGAACACTGTTTGGTAATTGGGTCATATCTAGAGCTGTAGATCTCGGATTTAGGTCTTCTTTATATGGATGGAAAGGTAAGACATAGGCCTACAACTTTCATGTAGAGTCCAAGATTTAAAAAGGCCGTTTTCAATTCCAAATTTTAGCAGCAACAGAGAAGTTTGAATTTGTCCTGCAACCCAGACATTGTTCAGTGTTCAGCCCATATCTCGAGTTCTAGAAGTCCAAATGACCTCAATTTTTTTTTAGAAAGATAAGACAATTTCCTAGAACTTTCATGAGTACAGTTGGCTTCAATTCTAATGTTAGAAATGATGTTTTGTTCCGACAAGAAGATAAGGATTTGCACCAAGTCAAGAGTTGGCCACCCACTCAACAATTAGTCATCAAATCAATAGTTCCAAATTTTGATCTATAAAAGGAGGCATTTTCAATGCATTTAAGGGCTTGGTTGTTCAGATCAAGAACTTGCTCTTGCTCTTTCTCTTTATATTTTTTGTAATTCTTAAGCTTTGCTTCCATTTATATATTTTTTATGCTTTTCATTTCCTTTCCTTTACTTTGTTAACTTGTATCTTATTTATGTTTTTATTTTGTTTATTTATGTTTCTCTCTTTCATTATGTTTAACTAAGTTTATTATGTCAAGGTAAAAAGGTTACACTAATGGTGTAAGAATAAGTATAGTATAAACTCAATATGGACTTTAATGTTTGATACTAACATGTTTTGTATTTGTATCTTGTTCACTCTCAATACTTTGCTTGTTAAATGGTTAACTAGATTTGTGTTATATAACACTTGGTACAATAAATGCTTGGCACTTTCATAGCCCAACTGTATGCTATAACCTACATATGTGCTATGAAAGGAACTTGATTTGTTGTTAACATAAGTTATAATCATGAATACCTAACAATATTTACAAGTATTAGCATTATTCGAATAAGATAACTAATGTAATCATGTTAATAATTTATAATCCGACTGGAACCTTCTTTGTGTTTGATTTCTAGTTGAGTAATAAGAGTTTATACTATACTTGTTTGAAATACCATTAGTAGATCCTCTAATCTTGACACTGGTTTTTATCATTATTTAATTCTCACGTTGATCTTCCATCTCAAAATTCTCATCAACTTCTTATTCTTCTTCGTCTTTATTATTATTATATAACATCATTACTTTACATACACCCACATATTTAAATCATGTTACTTCTTTTCTTTGTTTATATTCATAATTCCTCCATCAAATAATCCTTATATTCTTTATGCCATCACATCATATTATTATTTTATCTAAACATATGCAACAACTATATTCAAACACAATCTAAACATCTTGTATTCATGCTTTCTTTTAACTAGTTCATTTCTCTTTTAAATTGAATTTACTTTTTTTTTTCTCAACTTTAATGTTATTTCTTCATTTAGTATTTCTTACATATTTCAAATATCATGATTAAACATAGTTTTCTAAACATTAACATCAAAACTCATTTCTCAACTTTTTCTTCATTTGGCTGAATGTGATGTTCCTTTTCCTCCCCCAATTTTGTCTTCATTTACTTGTTATTTCAACTTGTTTTCATTCTATTCCACTTCAACTTCATCATTTTTCCTTCCCCTCCTAATACCCCTAAATTCTCATAAGAACCCTAAGTTAAAGAATCAAGGATTTAAGGGAAATTAAAGTAAAATTTCTTGAAATTACTTCCTAACTTAATCAAGTAAGCTTAAAAACATCTAAATCAAACATTAAATTCAAACTTCTCATGCTTACCAATTAACTTTCTTCCAATTTCTCTTCTCTCCCAAAGTTAGCTAAATTCCCTCTCTCAATTCCTCATTCCCTCACTTGATTCTTCCTTAGATTAGAGTTTTATAAGTTGGCACTTATAAGGCACCAAGTAAAACCCAACATCATACATCTAGTGGAGGTATTTCTAACCTTAGGGAAGATCATGACCTCCAAGCCAAGTGCTTGACCGCTATTTATGATTGGCTTGTTTTAACTCACAAGTGCACGAGTGTGTGATGTAGTAATTAACTCGGTAAGATCGAGGTCATATCCACAGAGAGCTAGATCTAGAAATTAAGCTAGGTAACAAAAAAAACTTGAGAGAAATTAAATTAACAATAACTTCGTTAAAAATAATTGATGAATTTGTTTTCAAAGATGAAAACGTGTAAATAGATTTTAAATGACAAAAAAAGTAAGTCTTGGTCCAAATCAATTTTGATGGTGATGTATTGGTGATTCCTTCAACATATATAAGATAACTCAACCTAATATCAACTATGGTGATATTAGATCGGAAGATATTGCAATGAAGTTTAAAAAGATGAAGATTGATTATTGCTTAAGAATGAACAAGTACTTTCATATTAAGTAAGACATTAAATCAAGCAATCTCTACACCAAAACTAAGGTTTGTGCATGAAAATTCAAGATTATAACATTACTTAAATGATTTCTAAAATTTCTTTGTAATAATAAAACATTCATGAAGAAAATGAGAAATAAACATTAAGATCCATTCATATCTTAAAGAATTCACCTCAATCACCATCATCCTTGATTTGGATCCAAGAAATAGATTAGCCAACCATGATTACAAAGAAATAATGAGTCAAACTAAAATAACTTGAATCAAACTGAAATAATGAGTTTTATAAACTAAAGAACTGAAATCTACAAAGAAGAACACAACACAATTTCAGTAAAAATTCAGACACAAATATGACACTAACTTTGGACAGTAATTTGACCCTCCTAGAAGCCTCCTTTCGAGATGGCTATTAGAGACATATTTATAGGAAATTATGTTAGCTTTCAATATCATTAAAGGACAGCTCATTTGGACATCTGAGTAAAAATTTATGAGCATAACACCGAAAGTTGTTTTGGAAAATTCAATCAGGCCAGCTTAGAAACCACTTTGGTGCATGTTTTTCTTCCTCCTTTATGAGCTGTCTCTTTCTTCTTTTTTACCTAAAATAGTGTAACAATGTCCCCTCTAACTTTACATTCATGTGCTTGCCCTCTTGGGTCAATGAATTACCCAAAATAAATCAAATGTTATTTGTTGTGTGGACATGTAAGATCATGGATTGTGCTTGGGCTAATTTGGGGATGAATTTAAGTATCAAATAAGGATACAAATGTACCTATTATTTGGGCTAAGATTGACATTGAAACCTTGAGTGTTTGATGGTTGAAGTTTGCACACAACATAAGGCAAGTTTGGGCTTGAAATAGATCATATGATAATCGTTTCTAGAATTCGAATAGAATTGATTTTGGGGGCAAATTTGGAGCACTTATTTGAACCAAGATTTGCTTCAATCTTCAACTAAATTTCTATTCAATTCTTTGTTCCGAATTCCAACGTTGAATTTTTTGAAATAATTCATTTAAGCTTCAAAAACCTATTGAAACATTAAAAGAAACTTCATTACTAAAAAACATATCAATTATTATAAAAAAAAATCCAAATAAAAATAGTAAATACATATGTAAAATAAGAGACTTAATGATACTTTTGATTCACAATCACCAAGTTTGCATCATTAGCTAGAAAAGTCGAGGCACTAGAATTGAAAATGAGTGGTCAATTAAAATATGTTCAAGACATTGTGTCAAATCTGTGAAACAAATGAACATGCAACCAATGATTGTCCAACTTTGCCTTCTTTCAAGGAATGCCTCCATGAACAAGCTTATGCTTTAAACAGTTTCCAAAGGCTCAATCATAACTCATACTCGCAAACATACAACCTTGGTTGGAGAAATCACCCAAATTTCAGTTGAAAGAGTGATAATAATAATGCACAAACTTCATAGCCATCGTTTCAAGCACACCATAATTTCCAAAATTCTCATAGATATGCACCTCCTCATGGTTCACCTCCCAGAAGAAATCTTGAGGAAACATTGCATGCATTCATTGAAAAGCAAGAGATAATCAACACTCAACTTGCTGAAAGCATGACAAATTTTAAAGATGCTCTTCTCTCAATTTTCAAGAGAAAGGTAAGTTTTCATCTCAACCACAACAAAATCTAAAGGGGCACTACAATGCAAATGCAAGTAGTTCCGGAAGCCAACACATGGATCAAATCAAATCAGTCATCACTCTTTGTAGTGGTAAGGTTATTGAAAAACCCACTCTTGAACCTTGTGAGAAAGATGATGAGTCAATATATGAGGGTAAGGAAGGGGTTGAATCTGAACATTGTAAAGAAAAGACTGATTCTCCGCCAGCACTTCCATTTCCTCATGTGATGCAACCATATTATTTGATAGTTTCACCCACATTTAACTAGTGTTTTGCATATGTTTTATATATATAATGCCTTGATATTCTTTGTTTTATGTTTTGAAGGCACTTTTGGATGAAAGATGCAAAAAGGAGTAAATTGAAGGCAAGACAATAAAATAAGAAAGAGTATGGAAAACGCAGCTTTCAAAGTCAAATCTCGCAATCTGCCAATGTTGACCTTTGGTCATTCCGACTTGAATATCTGGAGCTACAGATATCCAATTGATGCAAACTCAATTTTTATGTATTCCTGACTCAAAGCCCTATAAACGCTCCAAATTTAAGCTAAAAATGATGTCATATAAGGGAGATATGATTTTTCAAAGATGACAACTAAATTATGCCAGCAAATAGGTTTCGTGAAGAAACGAGTCCAAATTATGTTCCGAAGCATCTAAATCGATATCCAAGTTTTTATTTTAGCAATTTAGCTCCTCTAAATCAAAGCTTGAAGATTTCATGCAAGAATATTTCTTTTTTTTTAGGAAAATAGATATCAAAGTACTTAAATGTAAACAATCTACTTAAGAGAGGACTATTTTGTAAAATAGAGACTAGGGTTTCATAGGATATAAAAAGAATGAAAGAAGAGAAGGGGGGCAACCAGCCAAGAGGAGAAAAACGCCCCTTACTCTAAGAAACCCGAAATCATGCATTCCTTCATCGTTTTGATTAGTTATTCAACAAACATGCAAGACTAAACTCATTTTCTTGGTTGCAAGGACACGGAAACCTTCGGATTTTAAGAACTATGAGATTTATTTTACCTTTTATTTTCAGTTTATATGATGAATATGTTTGTTCTCCTATGCTTATTTTTTCTATGATTGTTTATTTTAATTGCTAAAGTGGACTGTAAGTTTTTATTGTAGACAATTTATTGCTAAGTTTGATATCAAAACCGGAGTTGTGGTATATGAACTTGTAAAGCAACTGAGTTTAATAATTGTGGTGGATCTACGTTATTAATCTTAGGGAGAACATTAATCAAATCAAACATAGACTGCGAACAATTATGTTTTCTTGATTAATAAACTTATATAATTCTTAAGGATGCCATTGAATTAAATTACTAGTACGAACATTGTGGTTGTTTGATGGTTAGGGTTAGCTATACGGCGAATCTGTTAACTAACCAATGTTAAGAAAAGATAAATATTCAAAATATAAATTGATGTTTCGTTTCCATGATCAGTTCTAATTTCTATAAGTGGACGTGTGCTTGCGACCAAGGTTTGTTCTCTTGATAAGTTTTTGATTTTATTAAATTTTGTTTGATAGTTTTCTGTTTTCTTTTGCTTTAGCCTAAATAACATCCAACCCCCCCTCCTAAATTGCATATCATCTAACATAAAAATCTAACTTGAACCTTCCTCGTGGGATCTACCCCTTCATTGCTTTATACTATCTTGTGTGTTGTGTTTAAAGCTAGGGTAATTAATTTGTGCGACCGCGACATCGCAACATAATGCCATGACCAAACAAGTGAAAGTCAATCACAATTCTGAAATCCTTGAAACTTTCAAATAGGTAAGAATCAATATACCTTTGTTGGATGCTATTAAACAGATACCTTCCTATGCTAAATTTTTAAAAGATCTGTGCACTGTGAAGAGAAAACTAAATGTGAAAAAGAAAGCATTTTTAGGTGAACAAGTAAGTGTTATTTTTCAGAACAATAATGCTTTGAAATATAAAGACCCTGGTTGTCCTATAATTTCTTACTTTATTGGAGAACATAAAATTAAAAGAGTTTTACTTGATCTTGGAGCTAGTGTGAATTTACTTCCATATTCGGTTTTTTAAAGTCTCAATCTAGGTGAATTGAAACCAGTTTTTGTAACTCTTTTACTTGCTGATAGATCTATAAAAGTGTCTAAAGGAATAGTTAAGGATGTGTTAGTAGAAGTTGATAAATTCATTTACCCTGTAGATTTTGTTGTCTTGGATACATAACCCGTTGAAGCATGTAATTCAATTCCTGTTATTTTAGGACGTCCATTTCTTGCAACTTCTAATACATTGATTAATTGTAGGAATGGACTGATGAAGCTATCATTTGGAAACATGACATTGGAGATGAATATTTTCAACATTTGCAAGCAACCTGGAGATGATAATGATTTACAGGAAGTGGACTTTATTGAAAAATTAGTTCATGAACAATTTCAAACCACTTCTAGTGAAACTGAGATTGATGAACCTGACGAGTTGCAAATGGTCTATTTTTAGGAAGCAGCAAAGGCATGTAATTGGAGACCACAAATTAAAGAATTGCCACCACGATCAATGGAGTCCATACCTTCAAGTGTTCAACCACCAAAACCTGATTTGAAGTCGTTACCATTCAATCTCAAATACTCATTTTTGGGAGAAAATGAATCTTTTTCGGTAATAATCTCTTCAAAACTTAATGCACATCAAGAAGTTAAGTTATTACAAACTTTGAAAATGCACAAAAATGCATTAGGATGGACCATAGCTGACATAAAAGTAATTAGTCCTTTGATTTGCACACACAGGATTTATTTGGAGGAAAATGCTAAACCCTCTAGAGAAATGCAACGAAGACTTAATCCTAATATGAAAGAAGTAGTGAAAAATGAAGTCATTAAGCTTCTAGATAATGGAATCATTTATTCTATTTCTGACAGCAAATGGGTAAGTCCTACCCAAGTTGTACCCAAAAAGTCTGGAGTCACTGTGATAACAAATGAGAAAAATGAGTTAATTCCAACTCGGACTATTACTGGTTGGCGCATGTGCATTGACTATAGGAAACTTAATTCAATGACTAGAAAAGATCATTTCCCTTTACCTTTTATGGATCAAATCCTAGAAAGAGTTGCAGGTCATAAATTTTATTGTTTTCTAGATGGCTATTCAGGTTACAACCAAATTGAAATTTCATTGGAAGATCAAGAGAAGACTACTTTCACAAGTCCATTTGGTACTTTTCATATCGAAGAATGCCTTTTGGATTATGTAATGCACCAACCACATTTCAAAGATGCATGCTTAGCATATTCAGTGATATGGTTGAACGTTTCCTTGAGATTTTTATAGATGATTTTTTTGTTTTTGGTGATTCATTTGATGATTGTTTAACTAACTTGGAAAAGGTTTTGAGCAAGTGTGAAGAGAAGAATATTGTACTGAATTGGGAAAAATGTCACTTTATGGTAACAAACGGCATTGTACTTGGTCACATTGTTTCATCGAAAGGAATTGAGGTTGACAAATCTAAAATCAAGTTAATTATCAACTTACCAACACTAAAATTTGTTAAACATGTTAGATCATTCTTAGGACATACTGGTTTTTATAGAAGGTTCATCAAAGATTTTAGTGTAATATCTAAACCATTGTGTAACTTTCTAACAAAGGAAAATGTTTTTGAATGGACTGAACAATGTGAAAAAGCCTTTGTTAAACTTAAAAGCTTGCTTACTTATACTCCTGTCATTCGACCTCCTGATTGGTCACTACCTTTTGAAATAATGTGTGAGGCTAGTGATTATGTCGTGGGTGCTGTCTTGGGACAAAGAAAAGATAAGACACCTTATGTGATTTACTATGCAAGTAAAACTTTAAATAATGCTCAAATAAATTACACTACCACTGAAAAAGAATTACTTGTAGTAGTATTTACATGTGACAAGTTCAGATATTATCTTGTTGGCTCACTTGTTGTCGTTTTTAGTATCATGAAGCATTGAAATATCTTCTCTCTAAGAAAGATTCTAAGGCTAGATTAGTTCAGTGGATTTTATTAGTTCAAGATTTTGATATCACAATCAAAGACAAGAAAGGCACCGAAAACGTTGTCGCAGATCATTTGTCAAGATTGACAACAAATTCAAAATCTAACATCACACCAATTGATGACTACTTTCCCGATGAATCTTTACTTTCAGTTTCTACAATGCCTTGGTTTGCTAATATTGTTAATTTTCTTGTTTCATGAAAATTGCCAGCTCATTGGAGTACCCAAGACAAAAGAAAATTCTTAAACAAAGTAAAGAACTTTTATTGGGATGACCCTTATTTATTCAAATATCATCCTGATCAAATATTTCAAAGATGCATTCCTGACAATGAGGTAAGTAGTGTCATTAAATTTTGTCATTCTGAGGCATGTGGGGTCATTTCTCATCAAGAAAGACAACTGCAAAAATCTTACAAAGTGGATTTTACTAGCCCACTATGTTCAAAGACTCACATGCATTCTACAAGACTTTTGAAAATTATCAAAAGTTGGGATCTATTTCAAAACGTCACATGATGCCTTTAAATCCTATTCTTGTCATTGAGATCTTTAATTATTGGGGTATAGATTTCATGGGTCCATTTCCTCCATCATTTGGTTTATTATACATATTAGTCATAGTAGATTATGTTTCAAAATGGATAGAGGCAATTCCAAGTCAAAACAATGATCACAAAACAGTGATAAAGTTTTTGAAAGAAAACATTTTAAGTCGATTTGGAATCCCTCGAACCATGATAAGTGATGGTGGAACACATTTCTGCAACAAGCCATTTGAGTCTTTAATGAAGAAATATGGAATCACACACAAAATTACCACCCCTTATCACCCTCAAATGAGTGGACAGGTATAACTTGCTAATAGGAAGATCAAACAGATCTTGGAGAAAACAATGAACCCTAATCAGAAAGATTGGTCTTTAAGAATTAATGATGCACTTTGGGCTTATCGAACTGCTTATAAAATATCATTAGGTATGTCACCTTATAGACTAGTCTATGGAAAACCTTGTCACTTTCCTGTGGAAATTGAACATAAAGCTTATTGGGCTATTATTCAAACCTTGATGATGCTAGTCAGCTGCGAAAATTGCAAATAAATGAGCTTGAGGAAATAAGAAATGATGTATATGACAATTCAAGAATTCATAAAGTAAGAATCAAAGAGTTTCATGAAAAGAAAATACTGAGAAAAACATTCAATGTTGGTCAAAAAGTCTTGCTTTATAATTCTCGACTCCATTTATTTCTTGGAAAACTATGATTAAGATGGAGCGATCCTTTTATTGTGAAACATGTGTATCCATATGGGGCCTGTGATATCAAAAATCCAAAGAATGGTAATGTTTTCAAGGTAAATGGCCATCGTTTGAATGTTTACTTTGATAATTTTTCAGTTGAACATGACTCTATTGAATTGGGTGATCCTGTATATAAAGATTGATTTTTTTTCTCACATTGTTTTTATTTTTCTTTTTGGTGTGACTCTTGTTTTACTGGTCTCTCTCACCACTGTCAAATGGCGGATAACAGTACTCCATGACTCTTAAGTCGGTTCTTTCAGTTTCCTATGATAACTGATATATGTGTGTATATTTGTGCAATTCTTTGCTCTTTCTCCTTTCTTTGAATCTCCCCTCCAATTCTCACTTGAAAATGGACACCACTCTTGAAAAATTGAAAAAGTATTTTCCTGCTCTGCCTCAAAATGTGACTACAAAAATTTATCGTGCTAGATGTGTAAGATTAAGGTTGTTAATGAACCATGGAATTCCTGAAGATATTCGCTGGCTAATTGAAGCAAAGGTCCGATTATCAAGTGAGTCCTCCAATTCTTTCATTTCATACATGTCTGGAATAAGTAAAAGCACTTTTGCGAAGAAACGTCGTGCAAAACGACTGAAAGTCTGTAACAAATGTGCCAGATGGACTTTTAATGCAACATGTCGTTCTTTAGGAATGGTATCTGTAAACCGTGAAGATAAAATACAATTCATTAAGGATGGCCTGAGTAAAGGGTCTTTAGATAATCTTCTATTGACTCTTGAGATGCATCCTAGTGGAGATGTGCATCGTGCAATTCATGATTTATGGCCATAAATCATGCATTTTGGGGCTTGGTTGTTCAGATCAAAAACTTGCTCTTGCTCTCGCTCTCTTTATATATATTTTTTGTAATTCTTAAGTTTTGCTTTCATTAATATCTTGTTTATGCTTTTCATTTCCTTTCTTTGCTTAGTTAACTTGTATCTTATTTATGTTCTTATTTTGTTTATTTATATTTCTCTTCTTTATTATGTTTAGCTAAGTTTATTATGTCAAGGTGAAAAGGTTACACTAATGATGTAAGAATAAGTATAGTGTAAACTCAACATGGACCTTAATGTTTAATATTAACATGTCTTATCTTTTTATCTTACTAATTCTTAGTACCTTGCTTGTTAAATGGTTAATCTAGATTTGTGTTGTATAACACTTGATACAACAAATGCTTGGCACTATCATAGCCCAACCGTAATAACATATACCCGTGCTATGAAAGGAACTTGATTTGTTGTTAACATAAGTTAGCATCATGAATTCTTGACAATATTTAAAAGTTTGGTGTTACTTAAATAAGATAAATAATATGATCGTGTTAATAATTTATAATTAGCTATTAATGACAAATCATCCAATTGGAACCTCCTTTGTGTGTGGTTTCCAGTTGAATAATAAGAGTTTATACTATACTTGTTTGAAATGCCATTAGTGGATCCTTTAACCTTGACATTTGTTTTTATAATTGTTTAATCCTTGCATTAATCTTCCATCTCAAAATTCTCATCAACTTCTTCTTCTTTTTTTTTATTATTATTATTATTACTATTATTATTGTTGTTGTTGTTGTTGTTGTTGTCGTCGTCTATAATTTATAAAATTAACTTCCATGTGGTTCGACCCCGGTCTTACCGGGTTATTTATTCCTTCGACACTCCTGCATTTAGGATAAAACATTAATTTTTTGGTCGTATCACTCTACTTTCTAGGCACACGTTTGTATATATATATATATATATATATATATATATATATATATATATATATATATATATATATACTTGATGTAAACACTTATGTGTTAAGGAGAAATTAATAAAACAGCTCTTTCGTTCTTCTTCATCATCTAGTTTTCAATCTGAGGCATATAATATGATAACATTTAATCTTTACAAGTGAGCCCCTGAGGTGGGATCAGAACCTTTTTTTTTATTGTTATTAACCTAAGGAAAAGCCACAACCAACTGTCTGGACTATGATATTGGGATTGAGAGGTAAGTGTCCAGAAAGCCTTCTATTGATAACCATATGTCCATATCCATAAGATCTCAATTGATTGTCCATTACTACAGAATCTAGCACATCCTTAAGCAACTAAGGAAAGCTAGAATAAAGTGCCTTTAGCAGCTCACTGATTAATATTTTGCATTATTGAGTAGGCCACATCTTCACTGGTTATTTTCTAACGGGATTTTTTTTTTTTTTTTTTTTTGCACTTGAACATACAGAAGTTTCTCTTGATATTTCATGTGCAGAATTTATTCTAGTTCTGCGTCAAAACTCAAACTAACAACAGTATATTTGTGTAAAAAAAGTATAAAGAAATTTACAAGCTACATGCTTTCGGCATTTATATAAGAATGCATGTATATATAACCTATTTGTTACCAGGGCAAACCATAAAGTGTGGATTGTTCTTTGTGTTATTTTTACTTCGTCTCACAAGGACTGGAATGGAAGGCTTTACTCTGATTGAGGATAGCCATGGCTGGCCCCGAAGATCTGGAAGACTCCCCTCACTTCAGGTACATCACTATTGTCCTCATCATCATCATCATCAATACCAACATCAGCAAACATTGATTTATCAGGGACCTCAAATTACCACGGTGAGGATGCCAGTGATCACTAGCAACGAGGTAGTTCAATACTATGGAACCATGGCGGAGGAGCCTATTATTGCTAGCAAAGAGGTGCCTCGATATTAAGGTGGTGTGGTGACAGAGCGTTTTATCACTAGCGATGAGGCAACTTAATATGGGTTTCGTGCAGTTACTGAACATACTTATTATCATGTATGAGTAATCTGAGTCACTTGGTTTTAAATCTCCCAGTTTCTTACTCATAAGTGAAGCTTCTTGATCTGCTAAAGAACCTTGTAAATTCTGTCTTTAGGGCTTCTGTTGTCACGCAGTTCACTTATCTATAATGTAAGATCTTTCTGTGTCTCTCTCTTTGTATGTGCGGGTTGTGTGTTAGCAATTAATATCATCATGAAGTTTTAGTAAATTAAAAGCGGAAGCCCAAGAACACATATCTTTAGCCATAGCAATCAGATTTTAATTTTAAAAAAACAAAAATACCAAGCTGTAAAAGAAAAATAGATAAAAGTTTAATTAATCCATGTGCTTGATGAAGAGATCACAGACTTTCTTATTAGACCAGAGACCTTTTTTCTTATGTGAAAATAATTTTATATATATATTATTGCATATTATCATCTGAAGACTTCTTTCCCATAAAAGAAGAGTTATTATATATCTGTATGGACAGTTAAATAACAAGTCTCAAAATATACAACCTATCGTACATAACGTTTTAGGAAAAAATTATTTAATGTGAAAATTTTATTATTTAAATAGTTAATGGCCACAAAATAACGTTTTAATTTTAAGAAATTAAAAGGAAATTAACATTGTGATGATATTCCTTACTTTAAGCCAAATGAGAACAAAAAAACAATAGCTAAGGCAAGGAAAATGAACAAACTCATAAGCCAGAGCCTAGGAAACCTAGGAAGTAAAGAACAAAACAAAACAACATGCGAAAATAAAAATAAAAAATGAAAACAGAAAAGAGAAAAGAAAGCAGCCAAAAGAAAAGCTTTCAACAGCCATCTCCAAGAACAAGAAATATATGAAGGATTATGGGCTTTGATGATATTGCTCTGCATACGGTTTTGCACTTTGCATATATAAAAATTGTTCACCTAGGATGGTGAAGGGCTATTCCTTGTGCTCAGGTTCATCTTTGTTGTGGAGCTAATTTTATAAAATTAACCAATGAAGCTAATATGTAGGAAAATAGAAGATAAAAGAACAAAAATAAGAATAAGTAGACAATTAATTGCTATTAATATTAGCTGTCATCAACAACTTTTTTTTTTAGGATTAACACCATTATCATCTTTAATTTAAACAATGACGTAAATATTTTAAATTAATTTTTAGTTAATCCATTTTCGTGAGAAAGTTAATTAATGAGAGATAGAATGTGATGGGAAAAAAAGAAAGAAAGAAAGAAAGAAAGGTAATATGTTGAAATGAAAGTAGAGGAAAGAATAAAAATAAAGTGTAAGATATGGAGAGAAAGAGAATAATTTAAAGTTGGAAAGTGATTGGAATAGAGTGGGAGAGGTAGATGGTTAATAAAATAAAAGGTGAGAAAATGAGAGAGGATGAGTGTAAGAGAGGAGCAGAATGAGAAAATATGTTAGTAAAAGAGATAGGGGTATAAATAGCTAGATTGTAAATGAGGGGAGAAAATTGGTATAAGTTTAAGAAAGTGGGATTCTGAAATTTTTAAAATTTGAGGATATTATGGAATGTGTTGTAGTTTAGAAAAGATTGTATTTTTAGCAAAAACTGTTGCAGCAATCATGGATGCATTGGTTGCAGAGACAAGATAAATCGAAAAATTGTTGCTAGAGTAATAAACGGCAGCAGAGCCTGCTGAGTGCAGGAGGCTGGAATACTATAGCGAGGGATGGCTTTACCAGCAAAAGATGCTACCTGAGGAAGAGAATATCACGAGGAAGAAGAGACCACTGAGGACGCAACAATCCAGTAGCAAAAATTGCACCAAAAACCTGTTGTGCATACTGGACCGAAAGCAAACACAAACAACAGATTTACGTGGTTCCCCAAAACCGGGTACGTCCACGGAGGCAGCAGATTGTATATATTTGGAGGAATAATACAAACACTCAAACTCAACCCCAATACATACCCAAAACCCAGTGTTTCTCTCTACACTCGGTGTTTCTCTCAAAACTGTATTTTTCACTCTCACAGTTGCACTCACCACACCTTCCTCTGCACTTGACACTTCCTCTCTACTCTTCTCTGCACTCTCTCGTCTATGTCTTTATAGGAGAGCCTTGGCAGCTTGATGAGAAGTGATGGTGGTCAAAAAGCAAGGAGAGAGTGGTTGATAGTGGTTGAGTAAAGGAGAGGGTGGTTGAGAAAATGTTGACAATTGCAAATGTTGACAATTTGCTACAAATCTCCACCTTGGCAAGATTTTTCCATCCAATCCTCGTGATCAATCAACGCCGCCTCCATTGCGCCATATGGCGCTGCACCCTGAAGGTGCTCAACACCGAGAGATGTTGACCAAGTCCAAACAATGTTGGAACTTGATCCCTAAGACACATTTTGTGAGCATGTCAGCTGGATTATCTGCGGTACCAATCTTCTGTAGCAGAATATCCCCTTCATCCACAATTTCTCGAACAAAATGAAAACGAACATCGATATGCTTGGTGCGGGAATGATGAACTTGATTCTTTGCAAGGCAAATAGCACTTTGACTATCACAATGGACATCAACGTGCTCTTGAACAATTCCCAAATCTTCAATCAACCCATGTAACCAAATAGCTTCCTTGAAAGCTTCTGTTACTGCCATGTACTCTGCCTCAGTTGTTGACAAAGCTACTGTTGATTGTAAAGTTGACCTCCAACTTACAGGCCCTTTAGCAAGTGTAAACACATAGCCTGTTGTGGAACGACGCTTGTCTAAGTCACCAGCATAATCTGAATCAACATAACCAACTAAATTTTGCCCGAGTCTATCATCCCTCTCAAACTTCAAACCAATATCAGTTGTGCCATGAATGTACCGTAGAATCCACTTAACTGCCTGCCAGTGACCCTTTCCCGGATCATGCATATACCTGCTCACCATACTGACAGCATGTGAAATATCTGGTCTCGTACAAACCATTGCATACATTAATGCACCAACTGCATTTGCATACGGAATTTGAGCCATATGTTTGCGCTCTTCCTCTGTGCGTGGAGACATTGAAGCACTTAGCTTAAAATGAGGAGCTAAAGGTGTGCTTACCGGCTTGGTCTTACCATCTACCCCAAATCTCTGTAGAATTTTCTTCAAGTATTGGGTCTGTGTCAAACAGACTGTGCCTTTTCTTCTGTCTCTCTGAATCTCCATGCCAAGAATCTTCTTAGCTTCTCCAAGGTCCTTCATTTCAAACTCAGTTCTCAGTTGAGCTTTCAATCTATCAATCTCCACCTTGCTCTTTGATGCAATCAACATATCATCCACATATAAGAGCAAATAGATGAAAGAACCATCAAGAAGTCTGCGAAAATATACACAGTTGTCAAACTGACTCCGTGTGTATCCATGTTCTGTCATGAACTTATCAAATCGCTTATACCACTGGCGAGGAGATTGTTTCAAGCCATATAATGACTTCTTCAGTTTACAAGCCCAATTCTCTTTCCCAATGACTTTAAAACCATCTGGCTGAGACATGTAAATTTCCTCTTCCAAATCTCCATGTAGGAAGGCAGTTTTCACATCAAGTTGGGCTAACTCCAAATCAAATTGTGCAACTAAGGCTAGCAAAATACGAATTGATGAATGCTTAACAACTGGAGAGAATACCTCATTATAATCTATCCCCTCCTTCTGAGCATAGCCTTTTGCTACCAATCTTGCTTTGAATCGGATGTTGTCTTTTCCAGGATTACCTTCCTTCTTGGCATATACCCACTTGCAACCAATTATCTTCTTTTCCTTAGGGAGTTGTACCAAATCCCAAGTCTGATTCTTGTGGAGAGATTTCATCTCTTCATCCATTGCCTCTTTCCATTTTGCACTTTCTACACTCTGTACTGCTTCTTTATAGGTGTAGGGGATTCCATCATCAATCACTGGAAGTGCATAAGCCACCATGTCACAATACCGAGCAGGTTTCTTGATAACTCTTTTCGGTTTACTCATTGCAATGGATTCTTGTTGTGTGGTTGCTGGAGTTGTTGCATCCTCTTCATCTAAACTTTCATCTGAATCTCCTTCAGTAGGGATTGTCTGAACAGTCTTTATAGGGATGACTGAAGTCTCTAACTCCACCTGTTGTGCATCACCAGACTGTTTTTCCTTCTCCTGTGATTTCTCCTGCTGTAACATGCCAAACTCATCAAAAGTGACATCTCTACTCAAAATCACTTTCTTTGATTCAGAACACCAGAGTCTGTAGCCTTTTACTCCTCCACTAAAGCCCAAAAATATAGCTTTCTTGGCTCTAGGATCTAGTTTAGACTCAGTAATATGATAATATGCTGAGCAACCAAATATACGCATAGAGTCATAATCATTTGCAGGAGAGTCTGACCATACCTCCAAGGGGGTTCTTCCATTTAATGCTGCTGAAGGTAACCGATTAACAATATGACGAGCATAGCTTAATGCCTCGCCCCAGAACACTTTGCTTAGTCCCGAATGTGATAGCATACATCGGACTTTCTCCACCAATGTGCAGTTCATGCGCTCTGCTACTCCATTTTGTTGTGCATACTGGACCGAAAGCAAACACAAAATAAAACACAAACAACAGATTTACGTGGTTCCCCAAAACCGGGTACGTCCACGGAGGCAGCAGATTGTATATATTTGGAGGAATAATACAAACACTCAAACTCAACCCCAATACATACCCAAAACCCAGTGTTTCTCTCTACACTCGGTGTTTCTCTCAAAACTGTATTTTTCACTCTCACAGTTGCACTCACTTGCACTCACCACACCTTCCTCTGCACTTGACACTTCCTCTCTACTCCATTTTGTTGTGGTGTTTTGCGCACAGTAAAATGTCGCTTGATCCCTTCATCCTGACAAACTTCAAAGAAAGGATCTGAAGTGTACTCACCACCATTATCTGACCGAAGAGTCTTAACTCTCCTTCCCGTTTGAGTCTCCACCATTTTCTTCCATTTCAGAAAGATATCAAGGACCTCATCCTTGTGTTTCATCATGTACACCCATACTCGTCTTGAGAAATCATCAATAAAAGTAACAAACCAACGATTACCTCCAAGAGATTCATTCTTTGAAGGTCCCCATACATCTGTGTGAACATAATCTAGAATCCCTTTTGTGTTGTGTATTGCAGTGCCAAACTTGACCCTTGTCTGTTTTCCAAGAACACAATGCTCACAGAACCCATGCTTCCCAGTCTTGGCGCCTTTTAATAGACCTTGCTTGACTAGTCCTTGCAAAGCCTTTTCACCAGCATGCCCTAAACGCATGTGCCAAAGTCTGGAATTATCTGCTTCAGCATCTTCTAAGCTTTTGGAAACAGCTGCTATACCAGTAACAGTAGATCCATCTAGGAAATATAAGTTTCCTATCCTCGTGCCTCTTAAGACAACTAATGCACCACGGATTGCTCTGAGGACTCCACCATGCATGATAATCTTATAACCACTAGATTCTAGGACTCCAAGTGAGAAGAGATTTTTCTTCAAGTCAGGTACATACCGTACCTCTGTTAGTGTCTTGACTACCCCATTATGCATCTTCAGATGGATAGTCCCAATCCCTTTGACCTCAGAAACATTATTATTGCCCATAAACACAACTCCTCCATCGAACTCCTCAAGTCTCGAGAATAAGTGCTTGTTAGGGGACATGTGATAAGAACATGCAGAATCAAGAATCCATTCACCACAATGTTTTTCTGGTGATGAGACCATGAATGCAGAGTCTCGTTCATCTTCTTCTCGTGCAACGTTCACAGTTGGTTCATCTTTTTCCTTATTGCCCTTGATTGGACAATCTTTCTTCCAGTGCCCTTTTTGTGACAAAAGGCACACTCATCTTTTACAAGATATCGCCTGTTTGATGATTCTCCTCTAGATTTTGAGCGAGATCTCCCTCGCCCTCGAAATCTTCTAGGGTTTGTTCTGCCTCTAACTGTCAATGCTTCTGACGTTGACTCCTTGTGAACAATCTGGTCCTTCTTCCGGTACTTATTATTCACCAAAGCATTGGACACATCAATGAATTTAATCTTTTCTTTACCATACAGTAAAGTGGTGACGAGATGTTCATATGTGTCAGGCAGTGAATTCAATAATAACAGAGCTTTATCTTCATCATCTATTTCCACATCTAAATTCTTCAAATCAGCTATCATTTTATTGAAATCATTCAGATGCTCATTCATGGAAGTACCTTTCTTGTGCTGAAAACGGAAGATTCTTTTCTTCAAGTAGAGACAATTCTCTATACTCTTCTTCATAAACTTGTCCTCTAGTGCTTGCCATAATTCCTTTGCAGAGTTTTGTTCTGAAAAGGCGTACTTCTGATCCTTAACAAGACAAAGTCGGATGGAACTGCAAGCTAACCGATTTATCCTCTCCCAGCTTTTCGCATCCAAATCCTCCGGTTTATCTTCTAGAGTGAAATCCAAATTCATTTGGACAAGCATATCCATAACTTCACATTTCCACATGCCAAAATTACCTTTCCCGTCAAACTTCTCCACCTCAAATTTGGTATTCGATACCGGGGTGTATTGTGGAGGTATACTAGCATTCCCCGCTGATTTTTCTTCTGGAACATCAGCCATTATGACGCCTTTGGATTACAAATGGACTCCCGAAATTGTCAAAAGAGCCAAAACAGTAACTTCCGTGTGCTGTTTCACAAAACGGACACCACGGTTGTGTCCGGAACGGTTGAAAATGCTAGGAACAAGCTTGACTCGGCCAAAAACGGGCTACAAAATCACTGAGTTGGCCCAAAAACCAATCTGACCGAGTTGACTCAGGAAAGGAATATTCTGTTTCTGATAAAGAATATTCTGTCAAAACCAAGGGAATATTCTGTCACTGCCAAAGGAATATTCTGTCACTGCCAAGAGAATATTCTGTCACTGCCAAGGGAATATTCTGCCAAGGGAATATTCTGTCACTGCCAAGGGAATATTCTGTGGAATATTCTGTCACTGTTAGGTGACGTGGCTGATGACATGGCTGTGTGGATCCTCTATTGATGACGTGGATGATGACTCAGCGCCGCCGTATCGGATGACGTGGCTGTCTTCTCAGGCTAGAATTCCGGCACTGTCTGGTTTTTCCGGCAGATTTCCGGCGAAACTTCGGCGAGCTCTACAGGGCTCGTTTTAACTCCGATTTCGATGATCTTTATATTGCCGGACTCGTATCGACGAGAGGAATCTCCGTAGCTGGTCAAAATCAAGATCTGAGAACTTTGAAAATTCTGCAACTTCGAACCGAGAGCTGAAAAACGTGTTTTTTTCAGTGTTCTAGCTTCCCAAAAGCTTTGATACCAATTTGTTGTGCATACTGGACCGAAAGCAAACACAAACAACAGATTTACGTGGTTCCCCAAAACCGGGTACGTCCACGGAGGCAGCAGATTGTATATATTTGGAGGAATAATACAAACACTCAAACTCAACCCCAATACATACCCAAAACCCAGTGTTTCTCTCTACACTCGGTGTTTCTCTCAAAACTGTATTTTTCACTCTCACAGTTGCACTCACTTGCACTCACCACACCTTCCTCTACACTTGACACTTCCTCTCTACTCTTCTCTGCACTCTCTCGTCTATGTCTTTATAGGAGAGCCTTGGCAGCTTGATGAGAAGTGATGGTGGTCAAAAAGCAAGGAGAGAGTGGTTGATAGTGGTTGAGTAAAGGAGAGGGTGGTTGAGAAAATGTTGACAATTGCAAATGTTGACAATTTGCTACAAAACCTGCAGTAACACAAAGTCAGCCAAGAGAGAAAATACAGGGAAAAATCTGTTTTGCAGAGGGTAAGGAAGTCTTGAATTTGTTCTGGTTGTCTCAAGCTTTGATACCAAGTTGAAACAAGGTTTATGATTAATTTAGGAGGCTTGCGTAATGTGTAATGTGGTAATTATCTCTTTTTATTTATATGAGTAGGGTAGAATACAATAACTATTGTGTAGTAGTACACTGTGTAATATAACTTTATACAAGAAAAATACAATCTTTCCTAAACTGCAACACATTCCATAATAATCTACAGCCTAGTGGTTTATATTCAGATCCCACTTCGGTAAATTACAAGTGCTTTTTAGTGTCTCATATTTACTAGATCAAATATCTGCTATGATGTTAATAAAGTCTGTTAATTTATACATACTTTTAGTGAGATTTATTGGGCTATTTTGTGGTACTTGAAAGGTACATTTTCTTTTCACCTACACCTTACTCGAGGCTCCACTTTAGCACTGCATGGTTTTACTAATGTTGACTGGGTAGGGAGTATCGTTGATCGAAAATCTGCTGCTGGTGGCTACATATCCTAAATAAAAAAAATTAAACAAAGGTTCGAATATATTAATTAAGTTACAGCAAATTGACGGTTATATAATAAACGTTAGTTAGCTTTAGATAATCAGAAATAGAAAGGTTTTACACTCATAGACCGAATATATCTAGCACATGCTCTTGATATTTTGTCATTTCTTCCGGGATTTAGCCCGAATATCCTCCTCTAAACCAGAAAGAATTAAGGTCTTGTAATTGCTTGGGTGCAATGCTGGTGATGAATGTAGCTAGATCATTAAAGAGCTTGTAAACAGAGGAGGAGAATAAGCCAACTATAAGGGAAAATACCACTGCTCCTAAATCTAGGGAAAGACAACACTAAAAATGAATGCCTACCTCACGGCTAACCAAAATTATCTGGTAATTAGACAACCTATAAATAGTTAGTGCCTCTACCTGTCTGTTTTGCTACAAACATGGTATAAAGAAAGAAGAATGGAAAGATAGTTTGCCACAATTATATCGGACGAGCCTCCTAGCGAGGCTTTTTAATTTGTGGAGGAGGAGAAACATACAATGGCTATTACAATGAAATCTTTGGCAAAAGCCCTACTTATCTTGTGCTTATTAGCCGCCTCTTGTGAGGCAAATGGTCTGGGAGGCAGCGCTCCTGCCGCAATATCACCTCTCCGGACTGCTGGTAGAACAGATCCAAATGAAAAGGTCTTCAACGTGTTACAGTACGGAGCAAAACCTGGAGGAAAACAGGATAGTGCGTTGGTAAGGAGTTGATATTTTGGATACTATGTATGTTCATAATATACTATGTAACATTGAAAGTGAAGCATTACAATGGTTGTAATCATCTGTTAAGAGAAAATCACATTTGATGGGGGGTTTGGAGTATTATAATTGGCAAAAATATCTGAAATTTCCCTTGATTTTCATTTTGATGAAATTGATTACAAAGTGGGTTTGGCCTTCGCAGTCTTTCATCCGAGCATGGAGGGCTGCATGCAATTATAGGGGGACGGCAAGGCTACTCATCCCCATGGGAACCTTCTTGATAGGGGCAACTATCTTCCAGGGGCCATGCCTAGGTCCAGTACCCATTAAGGTTCAAATTGCAGGAACACTGAAAGCCGTACCAGACCCTAGCATGTACGAAGAAGATTTCTGGATCTTGTTTGAAAACATCAACGGCTTGCTGGTTACTGGTACAGGCACTGTTGATGGCCAAGGCAATGCTGTCTGGAAATACAACGACGGTGGTTCCAGGTTCCCGAGTGTAAGCAACAAAATTATCTTGACATGCATGCACTTGCTAATTAGTAATTAGAGAATATGGGATTGGTTTCAATTTCATAATGATTCTTCTTTCCTTTTTTTTTTTAATTATTTGTGGCGCAGTCTATAAAATTCAATCATGTAGCCAATGGGATTATAAGACAGATCACCTCTGTTAATCCCATGGGTTTCCACATATCCATCGTTCTGTCCCAGAACATCAGGGCAAAACGTCTTCATATAACAGCTCCTGCGACGAGCCCCAATACCGATGGAATCCATATAAGCCAATCCAGTATAGTGAAAGTATCCAGAAGTGTTATCAGCACCGGTGATGATTGCATTGCTATAATTCAAGGAAGCACCGATGTCAGCATTAAAAAGGTTACTTGTGGGCCTGGCCATGGCTTCAGGTAAGTCTCTGTTGAAAGTTTCAGGAAACACGATCGCTCTTTATTTATTTTATGAATATACTTGGAGGAAGCAATTTTGCTACATATGCTCCTAAGAACCTTTCCTTGTTTATAACTTACATATATATATGTATAACAGTGTTGGTAGCCTTGGCAAGTACCCTGATGAAAAGGACGTGAGAGGAGTCGTCGTGACAAACTGCACACTAAGGAACGCTGAAAATGGAGTTAGAATCAAAACATGGGGAGGATCACAACCCAGCCAGGCTTCAAACATTCTTTTCCAGGATATTATCATGGACAACGTTAAACGCCCCATTATTATCGATCAAACCTATGGATCAAAAAGCAACTCGGTTCGTTTTCTTTGACTCAATTATTTTAACAAGGCTTCTTTCATCCTTCACGGCAACTTGGAGATCGATGCATAGTTTCATATTGGTTTTTTATTTTTGGCAGCCATCAAAGGTAAAGATCAGCGATGTTCGATACATAAACATCAGAGGAACCTCCGCGTCAGAGGTTGGAGTCGATCTTAAGTGTAGCGAGGCTGTTCCTTGTGAAAAACTTTACTTTTCAAACATCAATTTGAAGTACTACGGGCCAAAGAAGCTACCTTTCACTTCTACGTGTACGAATGCAAAAGTCAACTATGTTGGCAACCAATTCCCACCACCTTGTCGATAGGAGTTAATTGTAGTTGGAAATTTCGTTCTTAATTTCTTTTATAGAAGGAGATGGTTCTTTTTGGGATTTGAAGAAATTTCTTTCACATATCATGCTACTTTAATTTGTTTGTCATTGATTGATGACGCACGCACGCTGCAAATATCACCGTTCCGTCGATGATATATTACAACCTCACATTTTCTGGTGGCTTGTTTGTTGAAAAATCAGTGTAGGAAAAGCTTATGGAGAATAATTCAAAATAGCAAAGTTAAAGAATAAGAAGAAAATTTGAGAGAAAGGAATATTTCATTAAATGTTTTCTCTTTTATATAATTTTTCTGCCTATTACATTTATGCATCTTGTTTCTGATTATAAGCTTATTTATAAGTTTAAAGTTCTAGTCAAGAAATTATACTAAGTAAAGAAAATTTTATTTTTTAATTCTACATATTGATCGGTTCCTATTTTAAAAAAATCTAGAAATCTAGTTTTTTCAATATTCACCCTTAAACTTGATTCTTATAACTCCTAGCATATCTCTCAGGAAAAAATATTATGCTTGGGTGGCTTAGTGAAAATATATGATTTGATCTTGGGTTTTTATATTCTTTAACTTCAAATTTCTTATTTGTAATGTAATCTCATACCTAATAAAATCTTATGCTAATGTGCTTACTTATGTTATAAAACACGTGATTCTTTACTAAGGCAATAACTAATGAATTATCCAAATAAATTTCTCCAGGCTTTTCTTGTGGTATTCACAATTCTTTTAATAATTTTTTTAGTTATATGGAATGACAAACATATGTTATAGCAGCCAGGAGCGGAGCAAGAAAAAAAAACTAAGGAGGGCCAAATTAAAAAAAATTGTTTAAAAAGATTAAAATTTTAATTATTTATATAAGGGAGGAGCTAAAAAAAAAATTCTTGCAGGGGTCGAGGCCCCTGCTAGCCCCCTCTGTCACTGATAAACAGCTATATATTCATATCACATAATAGATCCAAATCAATATCCTCTCGAAGGACTACGAATTGCATAATCTTCTCAGTATGACTATGCAAGTATTGAAAATTATAACATCTTCTTCGGACTTGAACAAACATTAATTAACGATGACTTTACCAATTATCCACGTCCAATTTCCCCAACAGGACTATGAAAAGAAGAATCGTGTATTCTACAGTTGGGTTAGTACAGGTAGAACATTTTTATATATATAATCATTGATAGTTTTATAGAAAAATAGTTGTTAGTTATTTAGTAACTAAATAACTGATAATAAAAGTTATTATGGAAAAGATAATACAAAGAAAAACAAAAAATAAAGATCTCTATTTCTTTAATTACAATACAGCTAGAACATGACATGCAAACTGATTTCAAAGTTACGGAAATATCATCAATGCCATCTTATTACCCGTGTATTTAGGACTTGTATAAAATTATGATAATAGTGACGGTTTAAAATGTTTTTCGTTTAAAAATATATTAAAATAAATTTTTTTTATTTTTTAAAAATTATTTTTGATATCAACACATCAAAATCATCTGAAAACATAAAAAAATTGCATTTTAAGTAAAAACAAATGAAATTTTTTTTAAAACATGATTTGCATCACATTCTCAAATATACCCTTAACCAGCATTGCACTCTTCTTATTAACAATAATGATACACCATCATTACTATTAATATTGTCGTCCTTTCCACGCATGAATCCTCAATTTTCTTATTAATTAAATTATAAGTTTTTTAAATAAAAAAATATAATTAGGAACTAAATCCTAGATAGAGATAAGTAGAACCTTGTAAAAATCAAATTAATGAGAATGTTTCTAAATTTAAAACTTTGTTAAAAAATATTTATTTCAAGTAACTCACACGACCATACAAGAATAAGTGCATAAAAAAATATGAATTTAAAACAAAAAATAGTAAATAAATCAAGAAAAATATGAAAGGTGTAAATAAAGAAAAAAAATAAACTTGAATAAATTGAAAGGATAAAATTACATATAAGGGGCCAGCCATAATTTCTAGCTATAAGATAATCTATATTTATATTGGTATAGTATTTGAATCCCAAACATATAATTCTATTCCTACACGGGTAATATACATTAGATAAAAAAAAAAGAAAAAAAAAAGAAAAAAGAAAGATCATATTGAATACAAGTACTATAGACGAAACTTCTTTTTTATAGATCTCCACGCGAATCAAAGACTAATATGTAACTATGATTAGTTTTACCTCATTGAGAACTTTCACTATGAATAAAATTGTACTTTCTACATAGTCTTGTGAATTTAAACTCCTGTGATAGATTGCTCTTATTTGATCAATCATAACTTCTAGACGTATAGTCATTTGCTTTCTACTTCCTCTTGTCTCTAGTAGATCAATATTCTATGAACTTGATCAATTTTGTTATTTACGATTGATTTTAGTTTTTCTTTTTCAATTCATATATAAAACAATTATTATTTTTATTTGCTTTACACACACGCGTGTGTGTCTATATGTGTGTGAGAAAGAGAGAAAGAGAAAGATTTATAAAACCAAAATAGGTTAAAAATATTAAGTGGGAGTTAAGTATTTTTTTTTTACAAAATAAATTTTGCTTTGAAACTAGATAGATACGAAAATAGTTTTGATGCATACTAAAACAACTTAAGAAAACATCAATAATAAATGGTTGATTTCACACAATATTATTGAATATAATTTTTTTATCTAATATAGTTTACCTCTTTTAAGAGATTTATAATTTTTTAAATATGTTAGAAATTGACCTATATAAGGAACAAAAACCATAATCCTAAAAGAAATAAGAAAGTTGAAAGAAAAATTTTAAATTAAGCTAAAGATCTACAAAAATATAAGAAAAATAATGAAATTAACTCAAATATCATCTTATAAGCTTAATTTGAGGATCTTTTAGAGTATAACTAGCTAGTTACAAAAAAGTATTCTCCCAAAATCTATCGAATCATTTAATAAAATGTTAGTTTGATCCAATGATTAAATAAAAAAATTTCAGATTGATTTTTTATTTTTGTTAGATTGTTTGTTTTGCAAAATCAATTCTACTTTAATTTAATTTTGTTACACTGATTCATAAATAAATATGCTAAACTTTTTATATGATTTAATAGTGGTAAATTCATATTTGAATCTTTAAAACTATCATATCATATATATTTGCCTACATCAATTTTGAGTAACATATTTAAAACCACTTAAATTAAATTCAATTTAAATTTTTTAATGAAATCTTATGTTTGAAAATATTTTAAGTATCAAGGATAAAATTTTAAATGAAGTTTAATATCTAAAAATAATATAAAAATAAATCGAAGACTAATTCATTTGATTTGTTACACTTAAAAAACTAATATTAAAACTAGTTTTTATAAAATACTTATCTATACATTATTTTATTTTAGAGATTTTTAAAAGAATAATACGAAGGTAAACCTACCTCAGCTTTGAAGTGTTTACTGTTTTGATCACAATAATTTTTTTGTTATATAAGGGTGGTTTTGGTAATTACATATAGTTTTTGTCACCTAAAAGTTTAAATAAAAATCGGTTGCAATTTTGGCGATGCCAATAAAGCCCCAAAATCGATCGAAACCATCTTCAAAACAGAGTTGTCAAGCAGCAATGGCGTATATCATCGCCAGGCGTAACTTAGCAACGCTCCTAACCCGAGCTCTCTCTTCTTCTTCTTCTTCACGCACTCGCTTCTCTCCTGCTCTTTTCAACAAAATCCAAACCCCACTTATCCCGGACTCAGTCAAAACCCTGACCCGAGCCAAAACAACCGGGTCGGGCTACTCTCCATTAAACGACCCGTCACCAAACTGGACAAATCGGCCGCCGAAAGAAACGATTCTTCTCGATGGCTGTGATTATAATCATTGGCTTATTGTTATGGAGTTTCCAAATGACCCCAAACCCACAGAAGAAGAAATGATTAACGCTTATGTCAAAACCCTTTCTTCTGTTTTGGGAAGGTAATGCTTCTTCTTCTTCTTCTTCTTCTTCTTGTAAAGGAAACCTTTTTTCTTTTGTTTATGGGTGTTTTTTGATAGTGAGGAGGAAGCAAAGAAGAGTATTTATTCCGTTTCTACAACGACGTATACTGGGTTTGGTGCTTTGATATCTGAAGAGCTTTCTTATAAAGTTAAAGGTATTGTTTTTCTTTTATGAATTTGGGTTTTTGATTCATAGGGTTTAAGGTTTTTCTTTTAAATGAAAATGGGTTTTTGATTAATAGGGTTTAAGGGTTTTTTTTTTTTTTTAGAAAAATAAAAGTTTAGCTATGGATTTTTGAAGGATTTGGCTTTAATTTGCCTTGTGGTAATTTTGTTTTTCTGGTTGAATAGCGTTGCCTGGAGTACTTTGGGTTTTGCCAGACTCGTATCTTGATGTTCCTAACAAAGATTATGGAGGTGGGTTTTTTTAATAATGATGGGAAGTTAAGTTTTTCTCCTTTTTTATGGCTTTTGTGAATTATGATGTTTTTTTTTTTGTTGATCTTGTTGGTGTTGTGTTATTAGGGGATTTGTACGAGGATGGGAAGGTCATCCATAGGCCCCAGTATAGGTACAATGAAAGGCAGCAGCAGACTAGGAACAGGCCTCGACCTCGGTATGATAGGCGCCGTGAAACAATGCAGGTTGAGAGGAGAGAAACAGTGCAAAGACAGAATTGGAGCCAAGATCCGAGACCACCTGTAAAGCAACCTGCATCGGATAATGTCCAGAATTCCACCCAGGGTGGTGGAGGACAGTTCTCTATGAATCAAGGGAAGTTAAACCAGAGCACGTAGTAAGAATTTAGAATGTTCATAGCTCAAGAATTGACTGTGAAACTTAGGATTTTACGCAAGGTTGATGTCCCTTTTTTGTATTTGGTGTGGAATGACATGGGTCTTGCACTATCTATAATTGATAAATTTATGCTTTGTCTAGAATCTTTTCTATTTGGAGAAAGGAAATGAGTGTACGTTTCATGGGTTCTTCCTTGTGAACATTTAAAATATCTAGACTGTGAGATGGTTCAGACTCATGTTTTCTTGGTCATATCTGTCTTCTCTTTGAACTTACCTTTTCTTCTGTCTTCTTCCCTATTGCCATCGTTAATCTTTGCATTTAAGTTTGCTGGTGTTGAAGTAAAGTTCTGCAATCTGAGAAGAATGCATGTGTTTGCTGGTGTTGGAGTAGAGTGTTGCAATAAGAGACATGGCTCTGTTCTTGTCACTTGTACTTTCTTTTAACCTATTCAGAGTTGTCATTGGTAATTTGAGTGGCGCTTGATTACTGTGTTGAGACTGAAAAGACAGACGGTGACAGAAATTCAATCCAAAACTATTTGAGACATTTATTTTATCTCGGTTTTTGTCCGTCCAACTAAACATGTTTTTGTTGCTTATGTATCTTCAGTCTTGGACAGGACACTAATCAAACACAGCATTGGTGTTATAGAATTAGGATGTTAATCATGTTATTCATTGGTGAGTGTTCATACAAAATGCAATTGAATATACTCTTCAAATTTTGAATGTCGCTCACCTAGATTCCATGGTGTAATCTCTAACTTTTCTAGGCCGGATCTAAAACAGAAGTTCACTGAATTGCTTACCACGATTATATGTGATCTTACCAGTGATATAATTGGTTTGGATCTTTGTAGTGTCAATTTGTAACATTTTCAGGGTATTTGTACGAGTATTTACGGTGTTCAAGTACCGGCCTCCTTATGGCGTCTCGGCATTGTGTTAAAAAAAACAGGTCTGTGGTGCTCAAGTAGCGTGAATGTGCTGAAAGTTGAAAGGATAGACTTCAATGAGTATAATTCCATTACTGGTGTCAAGGATGCAAAGCCATCCCTGAACAGTGTTAGTATTGATTTTTGGGCGAATCTAGGAGGTTATTTTTTGCTATATTATTCAAATTCATTAGTGGTGAGGGGCATGTTTGTTTAATATATATATATATATATATATATAGAATTCAAACCTCGTGGAAAAATTTACCGTATGAAACAAAATTTTTGTATAATGGTAAAATATTTACGAAAATATTCAAGATTAAATAGACACAATAAACAATTCTCATTGAGGCAATTGTGAAACAAATTATTGACACGTTATACAAAATCACCTATCAGGCCTCTAACTTTGGAAGGTCAGATGGTTAAGATAATGATTTTTGCGCATGTCTCAATTAAAACTTTGTTTTTTTTTGTTAACACATAAACCAAAAAAATTATATATTAATTATGGTTTGTGTATTTATATATTAATTGAGACTGTATTCCTCAACACATTGACATAAAATGATATATTAGAATTCTAGTTCTAGGTCTAAAATTAGATAGGTTCTCCACGATTCGCCGCATGTAGACATAAGTAATATCAGGAATCATGACAAAATAGGGATAAATTGCATAAATGCAGATGACACATAATAAAGGTGGTAACTGTCTACTGCAAGGATTTTTTTCTCTCTCAAATTGAAATTCATAAACATCTGCATCTCATCATTCAGTTGGAACAAAAGTGCGACTAAGAACACATACAATTTGTCCACCACTTTTCCAAGGAAAAATATCACCTTGCTAATAGCTGAATTGATCGGGTTCTAGATTTACTCTATAGAGATTATCAGTTTGAGTCTCATAAACCTCAAAGCCACTACAGACTTACATGATCATTAACTTCAGGATCTGTGGGATTAATCGAGGTACACACAAGCCGATCCAAACACCCACGTTAATATATATATATATATATAACCTTGATAATCAAGCAAAAAAGGAGTCTGCTCGTGAACAAAGAAATTGTTTGTCCACTAATGTGTATGCATGCATACCTTGTGCTGATGGTGAAATACCAGATACAAATTGATCAAATAAGCATGTTCGTCTCCACTAAAATATGTTGATCTTGGAGTATATGACTGCTCATTAGGTGGTAATGCCAACTTGTGAAAAAAATGTCATGACATATGAAAAAATCAATGTTTTCAATCTACAAGTGAATCCAAAACTTGAAAATTCATACCTTTAATGTCACTAAAACCTTGTAATCTTCTATTCAAAACTTGAGCCTGTGAAGAAGATATTATGATCTGGGTCAGACATCATCAAGGACCAAAAACATAGGATCTGGTCCTATCTGTTCGAACAATCATTCCAAATAGCTGGCTGCATCTTCTTCAGTCTAAGACTCAAGTAATATGCAATTGTTATGCTATAATTAATAGTTTGTTCACAACGACCAACCTGAGACAGCGATGGAGAAGATATTGCTCTTGAGTTTCTCTAAAAAGTCATAGAAAGAAGGTAAGATACAGTCAATAATTTTTAGATGTTTTGTGCCATATATATTTAGGAATTGCTTCATTACTCTGCTAAAGACTTTCAAGTGATGAATTCTGCATGAGAATCTTGAACCAATACATTAATTTATTTCAATCAATAACAGGTGAACAATTTTGCTAAAACAGCAAGTATGTCTGCGTGCTTGCAATTCAACATGACAAAAAAATCATCCATTGTCCTTTCTAGAAGAATGAGAGAACGCTCATGAAGCTCAATACAGATACATGGCAAATCAGAAAAACAAAGGAGAAGACATCAACAATTATCCTTTGATGTTAACAGTAGTAGAAAGCCATAGAGGACAGTGATGAAACAAGATAGAAAATGATTAGGTCAAAACTAAACTAAACAGTTGAGAATCAATAACATCGTGATTAAGACAACGATAGGAAACCACTAAGATTAACAAAGCAACAACCAAATATAGAGGTAAAAGCACCGGAAGGTAAACATATAGGAAACCACGATGCAAGCCATGATAAAATGTGGGAGAAGCAACATTTGATAAAAAAAAATTAAAAAAAAAATGAAGCATGTTTTTAGTTATTTCTAACCAGCATACTTGACGGAAGAATTGATGTAGTCGGGTTTGTGATGATTGGTAATTCTAAGTAGTTAGGTGTGGGTCTTTCATAAATAGATGAAAATCTATCATAGATATATTACATGGATGACCTTAGCATATGCATTTATAGACTAGCATGACAAATCAAAGTCCAAGAGAAGGTTTAGTTATGCTAGACTATAATAACAATTTAAAAGGGCTATAATTTTTTATCTGACTGTTAAATCATGCTCAGATTTTTATAGGAGTTTCTGGAGGCTGTTTTTCCTATAACAACCATACATTACTACATAGACCGTGAAATTTTTAGTTATAAAAAATCTCTTCGAGTCCTTTGGTTTTGACAGTTTTTTATTTTATTGTCCTTTTTATTTTTAGATTCCTTGCTTTATTTTGGATTTTATGCTTCCTTTCTTTATGATTTTGGGTTTTTTTGTTTTTCTAGTTGAGATATGGTTTCTAACCTATTTAAGGCTTTGTAAACTTCCTAAGGAGGTAGATTTCATTATCACTATTTAGAGAAAATAAACTTGTAAATTTAGAGCTCATATCTGCAACTCCTTTTTCCCGTTAAAATATTTTATGTTTTGTGTTTAACTCTTGTCTTTAATTTCTACCTATATCAATTGGTATCAGAGTCCAACGATTCCAAATTTATTGTGTGATGTGTGTTGTAATCCCGTGGAAAATAATTTGTATGCTACTATATGCGCTAACAAACCATGGTGGGAAAAGATCATGGAGCAGGGTGTGGCCAATAAGGGGATGAGGAGCCCTCATTCGAGAGAGGAACATTTATGAGCTTGCCATCGAAGACATGTGAAGGTAGATTATAGAATTAACAAGCAGGCTAAAGGAAAGGGACTTATAAGATCAGGAGTAGCATGACTAGAACTAGAAGAATGACCAAGGGTCCCGACCAATACTGAAAATTAGAGGTGAATTTAGAGGAGACAATACCTTGAGCGAGAAGAGAACAAATCTAAGGATTCTAGCTTTTTTGTCAAAATTCCTAAGTTTTCAAGAACTTACAGACAAAAGAATTCATATATTGGTTGAACGAGATTGAGAGGATTTACTTAGTATAAGCAAGTGCCTAAACAAACACGAGTTAAGTTGATTGCAATCAAATTAAAGGACAATGCATCTGCTTAGTGAGAGCAGTTAAAAAAGACACGAGAGAGACAAGGAAAAGCTAGAATCATTTTCACATTCAAGTGTTCCATATATTATACAATCATACCATGAAATCATTACAAGTATTTAAGTCAATTATGTTATGAAGGTTTGTCGCAGAATATAGCAGCAAAAGATGGATCGTTGGGGCACAGAATTCGACAGCTAAAACTAATTCGTTGTTGACACAACATTCGACAGAAATCACCAACGTACAAAGGCTACTACTGACTTAGAAATCATTGATGAAAACTAAGTTGCTGCCGACTCATGAATCGTCACGTGACATAGTTTCACAACTGACGCTGAAATCATCAACACATATGGTTTACAACTGACACAAAAATCGTTGACGAAAACTGAGTCGCTGCCGACTTAGAAATTGTCAACGCAACACGGTTTCTGAAATAATCAATGCATAAAGTTTACGGCTGACGCATAAATCGTTAATGAAAACTAAGTTGCTATCGACTTAGAAATCATCAACGCAACACAGTTTCACAGTTGATGCTGAAGTCATCAGAGCATATGGTTTATGGCTGACGTAGAAATCATTGACAAAAACTAAGTCGTTGCTGACTCGGAAATTGTAAATGCAACACAGTTTCACAACTAACTCTGAAACTGTCAGCGCATATGGTTTACAACTAATGTAGAAATCATTGATGAAAATTGAGTCGTTGCCGACTCAGAAATTATCAACATAACACAGTTTTATAGTTGACGCTGAAGTCATTAGTGCATATGGTTTACAGCTGACACATGTATTGTTGATAAAAACTAAGTCGATGCCAACTCAGAAATTGTTAATGTAACACAGTTTCATAACTAATGCTAAAATTGTCAGTGCATGTGGTTTATGGTTAACATAGAAATCAGCAACACACATAACCATACCTTTGATGTTTTCAGTTTCATCATGTTAAATTCATCCACTACTAATCAATGTATATCATATAAGGATATCATTTTCGTCCTATGTCCATAGTTATTAAACCCGGCCCGGCCCGGCGGGTCGATCCGGGACCCGGTCGACCCGGTGGCTGGACCGGTTCGGGTTTAATAAAAGACCGGCTGTGGCAACAGCCCGGGCAAACCCGGATGAGACCCGAGTTTTTTTTTTTAAAAAATGTAGGATAAAAAAAAATTTGGTTTAAATATTTCAACTTAAAATGATAACATAGTATCTTTTTAATGTGGGATTTGAAGCCCTTTCATATATATACTTTATATGTTCACATGAAAAAAATTATATTTTTTCAATATGGGATTTGAAACCCATTAGTATATATACTCTATGTTCCCAAGGAAAAAATCATGTTTTTTCAATGTGGGATAAAAAACCTTTTGGTTTAAATACTTCAACTTAAAGCGATAACATAGTATCTTTTCAATGTGGGATTTGAAGCCCTTTCATATATATACTCTATGTTCCCATGAAAAAAGTTATGTTTTTTCAATGTGGGATTTGAAACCCATTAGTATATATACTCTATGTTCCTAAGGAAAAAATCATGTTTTTTCAATGTGGGATAAAAAACCTTTTGGTTTAAATATTTCAACTTAAAGCGATAACATAGTATCTTTTCAATGTGGGATTTGAAGCCCTTTCATATATATACTCTATGTTCCCATGAAAAAAGTTATGTTTTTTCAATGTGGGATTTGAAACCCATTAGTATATATACTCTATGTTCCTAAGGAAAAAATCATGTTTTTTCAATGTGGGATAAAAAACCTTTTGGTTTAAATACTTCAACTTAAAGGGATAACATAGTATCTTTTCAATGTGGGATTTGAAGCCCTTTCATATATATACTCTATGTTCCCATGAAAAAAGTTATGTTTTTTCAATGTGGGATTTGAAACCCATTAGTATAATACTTTATGTTCCCAAAGAAAAAAGTTATGTTTTTTCAATGTGGGATAAAAAACTTTTTTAATTTAAATACTTCAACTTAAAAGCTTAACATGATATCTTTTTAATGTGGAATAAAAAAAAATTTAAAATATTATTTTAAACTTCATTATTTATAATATGTATAATCTATATTTACATGATTTTTTTCATATGAAATATTAATTTTTTTTTAATTATTACGGGTTAATCCGGGTTGACCCATGAAATCCGAGACCCGGTCCCTTGGCCGGGTCAACCCCCGGGCCGGGTTTAATAACTATGCCTATGTCTTGTCCCTCAAAGGATCATGCATGGTCCCTTCATTGTTTTCCCCTTAGTCGGACATTGTTGTCCATTGGCCTCTCTAATTTACACATGAATTTGTCACTTTTAACACAAACATAATCACAACAAGAAGCTACAATACACCTTCATTAATTTGGTTCATAATTGTGCAATTGCATCGATTACACAATAGAATTTGGGCATCAATATAATATGATTTATGTTTTCAACTCTATCATGTTTTTTTAAGGTTAAAAAACCATACAATCTTGCACATAACATCATTCTAACATATTATCACACAATTATATAAAACACAAGCAGAATTCACGCCATTAGCACCAATACACTTTCTGTTTTGATTCTAGCATGGTTTTAGGTTCTAACAAGGTCACAATCCATGCATTACATCACATTACATTTGCATTCAGTCCAGCCCTCTCAATGGTCAGCCCTCCTCTTCAGTTTATGTGTTTAAAATTATCCATTTTCTTTGTTAAATGTTTTGGAATTAGCCCTCCTATTCATCCCTATTTTTCATGCATTCTTTAGTCTAGTTTTCCTTAGCAACTAGTGTAAGGATCCTAGGTCATCTACTTCGAGTTTTCTTCTTCTTTTTAGTCCTAAAGTCTCAAGAACAGGTGGGGAAAGAGGTCTAGTTCATACTTTATGATTTTTAATAGCTTTAGAAAGGGATTCAACAGTTTTTTCTTCCCTTTAAATCTCGATTTTTTCTTTTTCTTCCTCTCTAGTTTCGATTTTCTTCCTCTCTAGTTTCAATTTTCTTCCTTCCTTCACCAGCTGCACCAACCAACCTCTACACTCCTTTTCCTATTAAGGTTTCAGTCATTTACAATTTTCTTTAACTCTTCATTCCTTTCTAATATTCAAGAGGGGTGCATATAGCTGGGTTTAAGGGTTTTTCTCTTTAGAAAAGAGAGAGAAGGTTTGCTGCATCTAGTTGGCTAGTTTTTTGAAAGAGAAAGGATCACCATCTCTTTTCTCTTGCATTTATATCCCTTTTAAAATAAGAGGAGGTATTTGGGTACTGGTTGTTTTAGGTTCCTATTCCCTTACTGAGTTATCTTAAGGTTGGTTATATCCTTTACAATCCTCATCTAGGATAGGTCGGTCCCTTTCTCACTTTTTCCTTAGAACAAGGATCTAACACAATTGTTTTTCTTAACATGGGTTAGCCGATGACTAAATTTTTTATTGGTTTTTACATATTTTACTAACCTTTTCCTTCTTCACATGACATGTATAAATCAAGTGACCAATGCTTTTACAATAATTACATATTTGGTTTAGGTCATATGATTGTTTGGTTTTAACAAAATAATTTTTTTAAAAAAAAATTGTTCTTAGGTTGATAGCTTAAACCTTTTTTGTTGAAAACATATGTTTTAACTTGTAAGTATGGTTTCTAAGATCTTAGAATCTTGAGTGAATTTAGCTAGTGTAGTGTTCAACTTATCAACCTTTTTTCCTTTAAAGCCTTGTTTTTCTCTTTAAGTTGGCTCATTTGATCGTAATCATCAATTACAATACATGTTTTTTTTTTTAAGCATCTTTCTTAACAAGTAAATATACATGGTTCTTTTTCAATAAGCTATACTCGAAAACTAAATTCAGTTTTGAATGCTAAATTTTTCTTTGGTTTCTCTATAGTTCTTGCTTTTCCATAGTGATTTCATGAGTCATAAGTGATCCGATGAGTTCTTCCAATTTAAATTTAATGAGGTCATTAGCTTATCATATTACCATCACCTTTGTGTTCCAAGTCTTTGGTAAGGACCTAAGAATTTTGATAACGGTATCGACATTAATATAAGTCCTACCAAGAGCATCCACATCCACATTATTAGTGATAGTTTTCATTCTGGTAAACATATTAATTATTGATTCATTTGGAAGCATTTTAAATCTCTTCGATGTCTTACATGCTATATACAATTAAATATGTTTAAATGCCCTAATTTTAATACCTAAAAAAAAAGGCCTCGCTTTTATGGTTGATATAGAGATACTGACATTATGAAGATAAATCCATTTATACTAAAAACTAGCATATTTGCACTCACTACGATGCGGGTTAGATTATTCTTTTTCTAAACTTAAAAGAAAATATTAATAATATGATAAGAAAAATAGACAATTGTAAAATCAAGCGTTAAACCAATAATGAAACTTCTTTTCAAGACTATGATAACCTCATAGAAAGTAAAATGAAACAAATTATGAAACTCGATTCTCAATCAATTCAATATCAAATGATGAAATTGAAAAAAATAAATTTATAAATAAAATAAGAAGTTAAACTCACCATACCCGTCAACAGGCCTATATGCTTTCTAAAATTTAATAACATGTTTTTTTTCCAAAACTATTTTTTAACTATATGATAAAAATAAAAATAGACAATCACATAATTAAGTTCAATTAGTAAAAAAAACAAAAAAAAGAGCACCCCGCTAAACTCGTAAACCAGAGCAATAAGAGTTACTTCACCAAACTCGAAAACCGGGTTTTAACCACACAAAGTTTATTACCTAAATTTTTTTAATTATTTTTTATTTAACTAAACTTTTAGAAAATACATCATATTGTGATGCTAAGATGTTTTTTTTTATACTACAATAACCATATAAAAGATAAATTAAAATAAAGTATTACCTCCAAACCCCATAAACATAACAATAACAACAACACTATAGATTACTATTGTAATTAACAATTTCAATGAGTATTGAAAAACAATATTTTTCTCATATTTTTTAGTTTTAGTTATAATAAATATATTATATAAGGATTAAATAAAAAGAATTAACAACTAAAAAAAGTCAAAGTCCTAAAAAAAAAAAACAACATTGTAGATACTACTATAATTAAGTAATGTACTAAAAGGCGTGGGGAAACTACTGTAGCTTCCCCACGCCTTTTACTTATTCTATTATTAATATATTATATTATTATAATTATTAAATTATAATTATAATTTTTATATTATATTATAATTTTTTTTTGCTTTTGTTTTTTTTTTTTCGGTAGTAGTTTCTTTTTTTTGCTTTTGTTTCTTCTTCTATTTTTTTTACACGTTTTTTTTTCTTTTTTTTTTTTACCCAAAATTGACTTTTTCTTTTTTTAAAAAAATTGTTTTTTCAAAATTATCTTTGCTAATTTTTTTTAAATATTGAGCTAGTTGAAAATTTAACTATGTAGTTTTTTTCTTTAAAACATTGTTGATTGCTGTAATATTCTCATACATTGGTTTTTTTCTTTTTATGATTTATTTATTTTTATTTTTTTTCAAAATGATCTTTGTAGATTTTTTTTTTATATTAAGTTGGTTAAGAATTTAGTTTTTTAGTTTTTTTAAAAAAAAAACAATATGGATTCTACAGTGTTTCCCCTACATCGTCTTTGTTTTGCTGCAGTATTTCCCCACATATTTTTTTTTAAAATTATATTTATCGAATTTATTTTTTTAATATTGAGCTGGTTGATAATCTAACTTTAGCTTTCCCCACATGTTTTTTTTTATTTTTTATTTTATTTTTTCCATAATTGTCATTTTTTACATTTTTTTGGTTTTTTTCAGAATTATTTTTGTTAATTTTATTTTTTTATTATTGAACTGGTTAAAAATTTAGTTTTTTTTTATTTTTTTCTTTAAAACACTGTACCTTTCCCATGTGTTTTTTTTTCACTCTTTTTTACATTTTTGTTTCATTTCTTTTAGCCAAAATTGACTTCTTTTTCTTTTTTTTTTAGAATAGTCTTTGTCGGTTTTTTTTATATATTAACTTAGCTTTGTAGTTTTTTTTTTTAAAAAAAAAAAAACATTGTGGATTACTACAGTGTTTCCCTTACATGGTTTTTGTTTTTTTTTTTTTTAAATTGTCTTTGTCATTTTTATTGTTTTTTATATTGAACTGGTTAAGAATTACAACTGTAGATTTTCTCACAAAACAATATAGATTGCTACAGTTTTTTCTTAAATGATTTTAATATTGATCTGGTTGAAAATTTAGCTTTAACTTTCCCTATATGTTTTTTTTTCTATTTTGTTTTTTCTTTCTTTTTTCTTCCAAAATTGTCATCTTCTTTTTTTTTTATTTTTTTTTGTGTGTTTTTTTTCATAATTGTTTTTTTCGATTTTGTTTTTTTTTTTAATATTGAGCTGGTTGAGAATATAGCTTTATATTTTTTTTCTTTAAAATATTATGGATGGTAAAATTTTTTGTTATATGATTTTTTTCACAAATCCACGATAATGCACAAGCATGCCACAAGCCCACGGCATTGTGCGGGCATGTCACGCCTTTAATTGTTTTTTTCTATTTAATTATCAGACTTTCATACTTTCATAACACGTGTCCTGGACTTGACAGGTTAACTTGGTTTGATGGGTTAATTCTGGGTAAACCCGTCATTTTTTTTTCCTATTTAGTTATCAAACTTTCATAACGTGAATCCTAAATTTTACGGGATAACCTGGTTTAAAGAGTTAACCCAATTAATTCAATTTTTCCTTTTCCTCATTAGTTTTTTCCTTCTTGTTGATTTTTTTTCTTTGTTTTTTTTTTTAATTAATCTATTTAATTATCACACTTTTATGACACGACCTTATAGCCAGACCCACATCCAATATTCTTGGGTCCGGTGTTGCAGTCAGACTCACTTAAACTTAGGTCATGTAAGTTTAATTTTATTATTAATATTATAAATATTACTCTTAGGTCAAACATTGCAGCCAAATACAAGATTCTTGAGTATAGTTTTATAAAAAAACCCAATATTTTTAAATTTTTATTTTTTTAATATTTTTTATTTAAAAATATGACCCGCAGCATCGTGCGGGTCATGTATCTAGTGCATAATGATAAGGAGTGCGGGGAAAAACTAAAAAGTATTTTCCCAACCTTTTAGCTTTTATAATAATAATACTAATAATAATAATGTCTCTTCTTTTGTTTTTGAAAAGAAAAATATTGTTTAAATAAAAGATGTCGTGTCCAACTGGTTAAAGTGATGGACATAAATTTCTTCTTCCCCCACACGTTCAAATCCTGCGGTCCATATTTACCTCTCTTTTTCGCTTCTTTTTTTTTTTAGTTTTTAAAATTGTTTAGGAATAATATATAAAAAAATTAAAAACTTTTATTAAACACAGTAATATAAAAGATTAACTGAGGTAGATATATGTAATTTATTTTAATATATTGTTAACAAAAAAAATATCTTAAACCCCATAAAATTTTATATTGTTAACTAATGGCAATACTAAAAACAATTATTTGCAATTTAAATATTATTTTTTATAAGTTAAAATAATTATTCGTTCGATCCTCATCAGGAAATAACCAGTCATTCTCCATTCTAAAGCCTCCATCACCCCCCCTTCCTCTCACATTAACCCAACGTTTCAGATCAGATCAGATCAGATCAGACACCTCATCTCATTTCCTCCAATTTACAGCAAGACAAGGCGGCCGTGAGCACAACCTTCGCCATCCCTCTCCTTTTCCGATCTCTGAAATTTACACAATACAGCTACAGCTTAAAAGATATAACAAGGTACTTCCAAGATCTCATTTTGAATCTTGTTTTTTCTTTTTCTTTTTCGTAATTTGATCGAATATGAGCAACTTCAATTTCGATTTCGGAATCGGATCAAACCGGCCCAAATCTTTAAACGATCAAAGGAACCCAAACCCATCTCCGTATTCATCTTCTACAACACAATCTAAGCCTACGTGGCAACCCAATAAGCCATCATGGACGCACCAACCGGCACCAGCCCAGTCAATGGTCCGACCCGGTGGTTTAAATGGACCCGCTTCTATGGTGGGTGATATAACTGGGAAGAGTTGGAATTCGGGTATCGGTTCGGGTTCTGGTATTGGGATTGTTGAAAAGAACCCTAATTTGTTTTGTGATCTTGTTACTTCTGCTATTGGAAATACCAAGGGTAGCAGTAATAGTAATGTTCCTCTGAAAAATGTTAATAAAAGCTCATATTCGATGGGGAATTTGGCTGATTCTTTGCCGAAAACGAGTGGATCCACCGCCAAGAGTGGTGGAGGTTGGGTTGGTAATGATAATTTGGGTGGTTATTCCAGTGGATATAATAGAAATAGTGGTAATGCTAATGTTAGTGTTGGTGTTAATAAAAGTTCGAATCTTGGGGGGGCGTCGATGAAGAGTATGAGTGGTGGTGGAATGAGTGGAAGTAAGGACCCTTTTAGTTCTTTGGTTGATTTTGGAATGAATCAGAAACAAGGTAATATTAATTCGGCTAGTAAAGATAATAAGTCGTCTGGCAATGCTACTGGTGATGCATTCGGTGCATTTCAAAATGCTTCAAGTGCAAAATCGGTTCCATCAGGTGGTGTTGGTGCTAGCAATAATGGTTTCATGGGATCAAATACGAGTTCCAAGTCCAATATTGATGACTTTGGAACGTTCAACAATAGCTTTCCTACTCAGAAGCAGCAGGCACCGATTCAACCTTCAGTTGGTGATCCGCTTGACATGTTCTTCACACCTTCCTCGGGAAATGCTACAACAGTATCTGGAGGATTGGGAGGGCAGCCATTGTCGGAAGTTGATGATTGGGGATTGGATTCTGGGCTTGGAGGGGGAGGCGTGAATGATTCTCATGGTGCCACCACTGAGCTTGAAGGACTTCCAGCTCCTCCTGCTGGGGTAACAGCTTCTGCAGCAAAGAACAAGGGCATTGAAAATCAAAAACAGGGGCAATATGCAGATGCCATCAAGTGGCTGTCTTGGGCTGTGGTACTTCTTGAGAAAACAGGTGATAAGGCTTCCACCATGGAGGTTTTATCAACCAGAGCTTCATGTTATAAAGAAGTTGGAGAGTATAAGAAGGCAGTGGCTGATTGTTCAAAGGTATAATCATTACTTTATTTTGCTCATTGATTTAAGTTGTGGCCTTTTTGTACATTCCTTCTGGTGATCGTTTTATGAGAGCTGTGTGTTTCTTTATTGTAAACTATCTGCATTATTATTGAAAAATATTGAGTTTTAGGATAGCACTTCATATGGCGTGGGCTTCTGAGCATAGGATGACATGGCTATGAGACTAACTTGGGAACTAAAGAATCAGCTACATGACTGTGTTGTATGGTTAGATCCCCAAGAGAGAATCAATGTTAGAAAAGTGGAGCCTTGATACACTGAGCTTTTGGTCCCTGGGGTGGCACCTCTGATGAGTTAATTGCCTGACTTGGAGCCCTTCTTGTTTTAGACAGCATTTGCTTAGTGCTCTGGATAACTAAAACCAAGTACCATGTAAATTATTAGAAGTATATAAATAAATATGTCCTACAAGCAACTTAGCCATTGCATATTTGAAGACTAGCAACTTGCCCAGTGATGCAAGTAGATCTTGCATTCCACAAAATGTAGACAATGCATTTCTTTTTCCTCTTCTGTGCTTGAGGGTGCTTTTCCTGGCTTCCTATGATATTCACATTGATTTTTCTTCTTGATCTACTAAAATTACAAGGTTAGGTACTTCATAGTTTTCTCTCTGCTGTGCAGGTGCTTGAACATGATGATGCGAATGTATCTGTTCTTGTACAGCGTGCACTCCTGTATGAGAGTATGGAAAAGTACAGGCTCGGAGCAGAAGATCTGCGGGTTGTTCTGAAGATTGATCCGGCCAACAGGGTTGCAAGGAGTACTGTTCACCGTTTGACCAAAATGGCAGACTAGAGAGGTTCTGAAAATTTCACTTTGTATTTTGCCTTCTTCATATAGGTTACCTTTCCCCATTGCTAAATTTGTGGGGAATGATGGCATTTTGCTTGAATACATATTTCAGTTGATAATTGTTGCTTGCGTTTATGATGTATGGAATTCTTTTTTTTTTTTTTTTTTGTGACTGGGATATCCTTACTCGATACTTCAAAAAGGTTTTGTATTTTGCAACTTTTTGGGAAAGACATGTAGCGCCTCGTTTTTATCCCGTGTATCTTTTTAAATTCCAAGATTTTGTTGTCATCTGATTTAAATGTTGGTTCGGGATATACACCACTGTAATTCCTTATATTCAGTTACATATTCGTGGTTGATGATTCTCCATATGATAATATCATGTTCACTGTGTGTTTAGCAAGCATTGGAAGCGGTGCTAATTAGTCAAGAGATATGAAGGTCAAGCCGTAGCGTGGTGGCAAGGTGTTACACTTTTCCACATTTGACTACCATGACTAAATTTCATAATCCCTCAAGAATTGACCATTTAAATTTAAAATGTTCCTCCTGATCTCATACTGTAATTTCATGATTTTTGTTTGGAACTGCATTCCATATAGCATTGCACTAAATTTTAAAAATAAATTTTTGCTTAATTTTTTTTTATATGTTTTTTGGATTGATTTAATATGATAATATCAAAAATAATTTTTTAAAAATAAAAAATTATTATTTTAATATATTTTTAAACGAAAAATATTTTAAAAAGTAATTACTACCATACTATTACACAATTTACAGGATGAACTTTTACAATTTTACTTGTCCTTTGTTTGGAATATAAGAAAATTGGCGTTCTTCATATTGATTTGTCACTGATGGTGTTAGCAAAAGATAATTTTGCGTTTAAAGTCCTGTTATGGTGGTTTCTTGGAATTTCATAGATTAAAAATCATCTGGGATTAGGCTATTTTTCTAGTATCATTTTTCTGGGATTAGTAACTTGCAGATTGAATGCCAATGTTGGACGCATGACTCGTGCGGCAAATTGGATGGTGGTGTGCTTGCAATCTTGCAAGTGCTGCATCCTACTTCCCAGCACCAGTCGTCACTGCAATCTTGTGACTGCAGTAGCAGATTCAGTTGCCGGAAAATCTGACGTAGGCTTTGTCTCTCTATACTTGTTACATAGTTACAGGGCAAGCTAATCATAATTGAACCTGTTCAATTATGAGTATAATTGAACCTGTTCAATTATTTGTAGCAACCTGGGTTATGAAGATCCAGAAAATGGATCTTCCTCTACTTGCTTGTCCGAAAAGGATGCCGGTGGTATCAGACAAGTAACAAGAAGCCTCTACACGTTTTGTTCTTCGGCTCCTACCGTTGGGTGCTGCCAAAAATGCTTATATGATAATGAACATCTTCAAGACAATTTCTCTGGACTATAAAATTAAACCCTCTTTAGAGTGTCTGAAGATAGTATATTTCACATCAATTAGATAAGAAAACAAACGTTATTGATAACTAACAAAGCTCTTGGGTTTGGATTAGAAATGTGTAATGCCTCACATTTGTCTATATTAGAACATGCATATTTTTGCATTGAAAAAAAAATATTTTTTTTTTGTTTTAAGTTAAAGTTTTTGTAATTTCATATTTTTTTAATATATTGATATTAAAATATTTTTAAAAAATTAAAAAAATTTATTTTAATTTATTTTCAGTATAAAACATTTTAAAAAACAAATAGTACCGCTTCACCAAATTGAATCGTGTATTTGTATTTAGGATTCTTTTATCTACACGGTTAACAACGTTTTAAACTGCGGCTGCACTGCAAAAACAATCTTAAGGCTTAAGGCTTTAGGCTACCTTCCCCGAGAAATAAATTAATTAAAACCTTAGCTCAAGAAGCTGCTTGTCTAAGGTTAGCAATGTCACAAATCATTTACGTTCTTGCAGCCTTCGATGAAGTAATACGTTACTTTAACATCAGATTGTTTACCTGTAACATCATGTGTTTGGCAGGCTTTGATGATTGTAGCAAGGTCAATCTGTGCCCATTTCTAATCTCTCATTTCTTAGACCACTAACCTTGACCTAAATCCTTGACTGTTTTGGCATCTGTCAACCAAAAATCTGTCGGAAGATCCCATTCGATGTACTGACAAAGATAATCTGCTTCCTAACCTCAAGAGTCTCCTGCAATTCTTCAAATGCTTGTCGAAACCATGTTGTTTTCTAATTGACAGCCCAGATTTCATCAAGCTTCATCTCAATCACTCCATCGAAACTAGCACCAATCATTGATGATGTTAAGCCATGCGGTTTAATGTATGCGCTAGAGCTGGACTCATTAGATAAGTTCCCAGAGGAACTCAATCGTCCCTTTGTCTTATGCAAGCAGCTTTGATCACTGTGCAAAAATGGTAGTCGCTTGACCATTTCGCCTAGAAAATAATATGGTGATGTAGATGGTTGTTCCAATGGCCTGCTTGCTTTGTTTAGTATCAAGTCTGGCGTGGCTTCGTGGAATCCATCAACTAGAGGGCTCCAAATGTTGCCTAATTTTTGGGGTGAATATGACTTGGTAAATTTGGATATTGATAATACAAAAATTTAAAAAAAAAATTCTAATTGTTTAGATCTGGCCTAAATGGTGAGAATTTAAACTTGACTCCAACACCAACTCTGGTTTGTCCAACCCTGCCCTAGCCCACTCTTGTGTGCATTTTTTCTAGTATTAGAGAGTCATGTACAATTTTTTTTACGCTGAGCAGACATTATTTTTTTTTGACATTAACATTATTTATCATCAATATTTTCACCAATAACACGTATAACACAACAACAATGACATGATACAACAACAAACACCAAAGATACATCTCATTCTCCTTTAAAATAGTGCAAGATCTTAATTTATAAATACACCTTGTCACCAGGAAAAATCCAAATCTTATCTTTGGTCATACGAAGATAGCCATAAAAATCTAGAAAATCAATTCATAAGCTAGAACATTGGTTATGCAAAGGTGTCAGACCATGCCACACAAGTTCTAGCTATATAAAAGCCAAAGCATTCACAACTAAAGTCAGATTAAACTATACAATTTCTAGCCAACACATGCACGTGTTACACCTAGATATGCACTTTCTACAACTCCATTTTATTTTTCTCTTCCTATATATTATTTTATTCTCATATATTTACTGACTTTAACATCGAAGTGTTACCTTTTCCCAACTGGTTTTTCAGGAACAACCTTGGCCAGGAAAAGGTATACATTCAAACAATCACTTCACCAGCCTATGACACAACCATGGAAAGCCTATATTATGTCTAAATGTTTTTCATAGTCTCATCAACTGCACTATCTGTGAAAAACTAAACAAAAGATAATTCATGCCCTCTCACAAATCGTATTTTTTCATGGCTGATACAACTCTAGACTAGAGAAAAGTAATTGATCTCCCTACCATTGAAACTTTAGCTCCTTCAGCTCTTTAATAACTCTCCCATCAATTGTAAGTGTTTAGCAATGTTGCTCTAGCCATACAAGAATAACTTCACACTTTTTCACTCTATAAACAAGAAAAATATAACATACAGCTCTGTTACATGCACTAGAGGCATAAAGATAACTTTAGTTCCATGAGAGGGCAAGAAAAAATAAGATATAAAGTACACATGACACTCCAAAATTATGAAAGAGTTGCTCTCTCTATGAAGAGAACTCCTCTACATATCCTAGCAATAGTCGTAGTTATGTCCGTTAATCCTTCTCTGACTCTTCATATTTTTCCATTTCATCAACTGAAAAAATACAACATATAGCCCCACTACGTGACTAGAGGCATAAAGATAACTCTACTTTTATGAAAAAGAATGACAAAATGACATACCTATGTATGATACTCTAAAATCATGAAGGAGTTGTTCTCGCTATAAAAAGCACTACTTCACGTATCCTAGCTATAATCATGACTATATCCATCAATCTTTTTTATTTTTTGCTCTTGTTCACATGCTCCATGATGAAAAAAAAAGAGATGAGATGAGTTTAGTGATTATGTGACCTTTTAAGAATGCATATCATTCCAACCAGGTGAGAGACTCTTCACTTTGCTATTAAGTGTTATACTCCCATCTCTTTAAAAGAAAAATTGTATTTAAAAAGGTTAACTTGGACAACTGTGATGGTCTTACATATCCTAGAAAGCACAACCAAAATATTAGAAGCATCCTAGAGCTTGTGACATAAAAGAGTTACGCCATGTACAAGGTTCTTCCAATAACTTTTCATGCATCTTCTAAGGTGTGGTATAACATCCTTGAATCTACTTCCATCATTAGCCTTCAAGATCTTTATGTTTAGCTTATATCTTGTTTTAATACCAATATTTAGCCAAAAAAAAAAAGAGTGATTAAGCTCTCTATCATCACCCAACAAGAAGATAAAATCACCGAAGTTTATCTTTAAAGATTCGATGTGAAAAATCTACTAGAACCAATTGTCACTAAGGCCCTAATCGGTGAAGTCTATGACTAATTATTATGGAAACATTTGTATACTTTCTCTAATATGACTCTCATCAAAGTAAAACAAGTAACAAAGAACCATATTCGAGTAACAAAAATCAAGTGTCACCAAACAAGGACACTCTCATTTTCAAAGAGCAAATCTCCATAAATCTATCAATTTCCTACTAATGCATCATCCGAGAGAAGCACTAGGGACCCAATTATGATCACCTTACATTTTGTGAGTTTCTAACCACACCTCTCACCACTAAATGTGTTAAGGTATTTGCTATCATTTAGGAAAAGGAAATCATATGGTATCCACCTCCAATAAAAAGTGGCACAAATACAAAAAATCCTAAAAAGATGAAAGTTAAATCCATTATGCATAATCATATATAAAAACTAGTGAATTTTCCACCCATAAGTAAATCATTAGGTCATTAGTAATTCTTTAAGATAAAGATGAAAGTTGATGAAACTATTTAAAAATATAAAATACAACTTGTTGTTAAAGGATTTAAATAATAAGAATGTATAAATTATTTTGACAAATATTCACCTATGTCAATAATAACTTTCATACAAACAGTAATAGTTATCATAGTATTAATAAGTTTAATATAAATCAAAAGGATGTAAGAATAACTTTTTTTTGAATGGCGATTTTGACGAAAAGGTTTATATGGAACAACTTGAGGGAGTTGTCATTAAAGGGCAAGGAAAGAAAGTTTATAAGCTTGTTAAGTCATTATATGCTTTGAAACAAACTCTTAAACAATGACATGGAAATTTTGACAATGTTATATTGTCAAACGAGTTTAAAATCAATGAAGTTGATAAATGTGTTTATGTTAGAAACGCATATAAAAATTATGTAATTGTATGTCACTATATAGATAATGTCAAATGAGTTATAATAATTATATGATCAAATACATCAAGAAAATTTTACCAAATATGTTTGACATGAATGAGTTTGGTATTGTATATGTAATACTATGAATAAAAATACAATGACGATTGATGGATTGATATTATCTCAATCTTATTATGTTAAAAAAATTCTCGATAATTTTTTAAAAAAATATCAATAACATTATCAAATACCAATGAAAATAAGTGCACATCTATTAAAAAATAAAGTTGAATGAATATAACAATCTAAATACTCATGAATAATTATGAGCTTAATATATATTATAAATTGCACAACACCAGATCTTGCATACTCGGTTAGCAAACTAAATAGATTTACCAATAATACAAACATGGACCATTGGAAAGCAATAAATGTTTGAGGTACACCTTAGATAATAGGTTACATTGTACTAGTTATCCAATGGTACTAAAAGAGTATAGAGATACAAATTGGATATCCAATACTTAGGATTTGAAATTCACTATTGGATATGTCTTCACACTCTTTGGAGTAACTATATCTTAAAAATTATCTAAATAAATACGTATCGCAAGATACATGATAAAATCAAAGTTTATTGCTTTTGATAAGTAGAAGAAGAAGTCGAATGGATTTGGAATTTTTTAAATGACATTTCATGTTGGCCTAAGCTTGTGCTAGCAATATATATTTGTATATTGCAATAGTTAGTCAGCAATTGAAAAAGGCATAAAATAACATATACAATGACAAGTCTATGCATATACTTCATAGAAATAATATTTTCAAATACTTTCTCTGAAATATGATATTTTCATTTACTATGTAAAATTAAAAGTAAACATTAGAGATCTACTCACTTAAAGTTTAATGAGATAGCTTGTGTATACTTCATAAAAATAAATGAGCTTAAAGGGTTTAAAATTGAAAGAGTATCATAATGGTAAGAGTATCATAATGGTAACCTTAACTAGTTATCTGGAGATCCTAAGATCCAGGTTTAAAGAAAAAATAAATAAATCATACAACATTTTAAATAGCACGTGAAAATAATTATTTCCTTTTTATTTCTATAAGGAAAAAGGTGTTAGTTGTAGCTTGATAAAGATGAGTCTTGTTCGTAGTGATTTTCATATATTGGTTTACCAAGTGGAGTACAACATAAAAATTATAATGACTTATCACCTATATAGATAAGAAATATGATTTTTTATTTAAAAATTATAAAAGGTTGAATTATTTAAAGCAATCATAAAATCAAGAGTTATTACGAGACAAAATAAACACAGCTATGAGAATCAAAGAAAAACTCTAAGCAAAGAACTATGTTAATACTTTTGGCTTTGATTTACATAAAAAGTTGAATAGTTCAAGACATCGTGTTCACTAATTAACCAAGTAAATTTGATAGTACTTCACTAAGAAAAAGTTCAAAGCCAAAAGCAACCTATCATGATATAGTGATTTATTAAATCACTCTCTGAATATTTGAGGATATATATATTAGTTACATAATTTCCATTCATATCAAGTGTTGTTAGAAATTTATTTAAAAAAAAAATTGCATTAATTGGTATATTTGGGGTAAAATTAAAAGTGAACTCCACTTACTTTTAGAGTTGGGAATTTGTTAAAAATTATTTTAAAACAAAAATTATTTTAACACAAAAATATTTGAACATGGAACGTTAACTTGTTTAAAACCAAGTGATTAGTTTTAAACACAGTATGATCTAACACTTATATTCATCCACAGTAGCATGACCTACATGTTAGTACAAAAAATAAATACCAGTGGAAGAAATATTGAGATGAACATATTTGTAGGTAAGAAAACTTTCTGTGGTGGTGATATAATAGTAGAGAAAATCTGAAAAATTGAGGAACATCGTTGATCAAGAGAGTGCATTGCTTGCACTTTTCAAGTACAAGTTCCGCGTGATACTTCCACTACTAGTGGTCAACAATGGGGTTTTTCTTCCATTTGGGGGGAAATCTGACGTCTGCTTTGTGGTCACATACCTCGAGACAGCAACAGTGATGGCCTTGGTTGGATTGGCAGTACTGATGAGTTGGGATTGCGGCTTGGAGGGAGGGAGGGATAGGGTTTCTTGGATGAGAAACCCTATATCCAAGAAACCCTATTGGCTATTGTATGATCACTTCAAGATACAGATAAAATCTAAAATATACTCGATCACTTCAAGAAGAGTGAGAGTTGATGAGATAGCAGCAATGTTCATCACTCTTATGAGTTTTATCGTCTGGTGTATGATCTTTGACCTAATTAATTCAGCTGTGGCCCAGCTATGAACTGGAATAGCAGCTCTGGAAACGACAAGGATAATTGATGACAATGGCACAGCCAAGTTGACACAAAATTGAAGAGCGCTCAGTTGTACGTGAGGCAAGTTGGTTTGTCTACAGGAAAGCAATCATATATGTGAGAAGTTGGGAAGTAGAAATTAACAAAAGGTGTTATTAGCTGTTATCCTCTATGAATTCAGTAATTCATTTATTTTCTCCAAGCATCATGGCGTCTCATTGCGGGTTGTTTCTGCCTGTATATGCTCCCTTCTCATGGTAGTTTTTAATCAAACCTAGTACTCATCCATGGACAAGTTCCCAGAGTTGCTGCAGGAAAAATATTGTCCAAGTTTGCTCTCGTAATATAAATTATATTTAAAATTTTACTTAAAAATATAAATTTTTGAGTTGAGAAAAATTGTTAATTTAATATTAGAATTTTAATAGTTAAACACTCCCCAATTTGAATATCATTCTTTTTTAAATTAAAAAAAAAGTAAATATAAATTATATATTTACATAATATACAAGGCAATACTTCATTATTATTAAAAAAAATTAAATTTTTTTATTTAAAATTAAATTTTTTTAATTTTTTTATGTGTTAATATCAAAAATAATTTTTTAAAAATATAAAAATATATTATTTTAATATATTTCTAAACAAAAAATACTTTAAAAAATAATCACTATTATATTCTCAATCACTCCTTTAATCATAATTTATCTCAAACAAGAGTCTAAATTTGAGTTACATGCCTATAAAAAAAAAATGAATTCTTTTTTAATATAACTTAAAGGTTATAGGTAATTATTGTTATTAAGTTTAATCCCATAGGTAAATTTTGAAACTTTCTAATTCAACGTTTTTTTTTATTTAGGTTTAAAATCAAACTATATAATATTTGTTTTGGTATGATTTGGTTAACTTAATTAATTGGTAAAAAAAATTCAAGAATCAAATTGATAAAAATAAAATATTTTGACTCAACTCCTTACTTAGTTTTAATTTAAAATTAATTTATATAAAAAAAATTAATATGTTATAATTGATTTGATTAATTAAAAACCATTAAAGAGTTTAAACATCATTACTCCTATTACTCCTATTAGATGATGTACAAGCGAACACTTTATTATTATTAAAAACAATTATTTTTTCAAATTCTAAATTGAAAACTTTAAACTATTGAAAAAAAAAAAAAAGTTAAGACTACGAGAGGGTCGGAAAACTGGAAGAGGTGGGATAAGATATTTATTTATTTATTATTTTTAAGTAAACCCTTGAAAATAATAATAATAATAATAATAGAACAATTGTTTTCATTTTATAACATAATTCTGTTTCAAACAGTATTTTATAAAAATTTAAATTTATTTATAATTATTTTTTATATATATATTTAAATTACTAAAAAAATATATTTTTTTAATACGTTTCTAAATAAAAAAAATATTTAAAAAAAAAACTATTATTATATTTTCAAACACTTAATATATCATCATCTAGCTAACAAGAGCCTACATTTTATTAACATGTCTATTAAAAAAATAAGATTTAATTTTTTTAATGTAACGTAATGGTTATATACAACTAATGTTATTAAGTTTCATTTAAAATCCTAAGAGACAACTCAATTGATCAATTCTTAGGTTTACTTCTCAATGATTATAAGTTTGAGTCCTTTCATAGTCATTAGAAGAGTATATAATCATTAACTTTAAGATCCGTGAGATTAGTGTCAAGATGTACGTAAATTGATATGAACACCCATGTTAATTAAAAAAAACAATTCAGTTAATAAATTTTGAAATTTTCTAGTTCAACTTTTTACTTAACTCATGATTAAAATCAAACAATATAGAATTTGTTTTGGCATTACTGATTAACTTTGCAAATTAAAAAAAAAAAACTTGACTAATTTTTAAAAACAGTTTAAAAATCAAATTGAAAAAAAGAATCGATAAAAAAAATCTGTTGACCCAACTTCTTACTTATCTTGGATTTAAAATTAAATTGTATAAGAATTTTTCTAACGTGATCTAGTCAACTTCATTGATTTAAAAATAACTCAAATAATTTTAAAAAAATAAAGGTGAAATTGAAGAAAAAAAACAAAGAAAAAGAGCATTTGGTTAGGGTATAAAATCTAAATTGCCTTTTTATAAACAGCATGATCTTTTACCCTGCTCCATATTTTGCAAGCTAGGATTAGGAACATGAATATTTTCAAAGATACTAAGATCATGACTTGATGCATATCGGATATGTGGAATTTTAGAAAATAAATATTAAAAAGTAATTTAATTTTCAATATATTTAAAGACGGTAAAATATGTGGAGATGTGGTTAGGGTGCATGATTTTTAATTGTGAATTCTCTTTTTAAGTTTTATGAGTTCAGAGACTTAAAATACTTTACTTTGATATTTTCCAATTAGTTATTTGTATTTTTATATGACAGGTATTTTAAAATAATAAAATAAAAACATAAATGATTTTGTATTTTTAAAAAATATTTATAGTTTTAAACATGATGTTATTATTTATATATTAAAAAAATATCTATTGACATTTTGGGTTTAATAACATTGTGGATGACAAAGGTTTTTTTTATAGATGTTATGGGTCAAGAATTAATTCAAAAACAAGTTTTTGAATTTAAATAACCTTAAACCCTGATTTTTCAATCACAACAATGACTTAAATCTAGACAAAATCACATGATATGTTGCGTGAATTTTTTTTTTTAAAAAATTGTGACAGAAGATATATTTGCAACAAAAACAAATAAAGGTCTAGTTGCATGGACTTGCCAGGATATGATTGTGTGTTAGCCATAAAGAAATAAATCAGAATTTTTTTTTTCAATTTTTTTTTTAAATTAATGATTTTTTTACATGTTTTTTTTTTCTAACATATAAAAAGTGATTAAGGACTTTTTGTTTCAAGAAAACTACTTTCCATGAAAGTAGTTTCCAACAAAAGAAAAAATAATCCTTTCCCACAAGGAAAGTATTCTTTTTTAAAAAAACAATTCTGGATAACACTTTCTTTGTTTTTACAGACATAACAACTTATACAAATCTCACTTTCCCTGTCCTCATACAAAACTACCCAAATATCTAACTCTCAAGTAATATTATTAACTAATTTAACTTTTTTTATTAATTTTTTAAAAAATATTTTGAGGTTCTAAAAATAAAATTTACTTAAAAAATATTTAACAAGATTATATGTCTATTACATTACATTTAAAATATTTATATTATATATATATATATATATTTTTATGTTTTTTTTTCATGATTATACTTTTTATATCTCATCTTTCTTTCTATTTTATTATAAATGGTCATATAGTTATAATCAATGTTATTTTTTAGTTTATTTTTTATTGCATAACTAAACATTAAAAATTGTTTTCGAACTCATTTTTAATGACAATATCAAAAACTAATCTATTTTTTCAAGAATTTATTTTCTATAAAAATCACTTTCTAAAACAAATTATTTTTCAGGAAATAAACAGGGTATAAATCAGTTTTAGCCCAATCCAATGAGTTAACTTAGTGATCCATCCACTTAGAAGCTATTTCAAACTAGATTATATTATCGAGTTGGGTTGTAAGTTAACCTAATGAAATCTAGTTACTCAATAACTTGAATGATCTTGTTAAAATTTATATTAATTTATTAAAAAAATATATCATAAATGATGTCATTTTAATCTTAAAAAAATAAAATAATATTATTTTAAATTAATGAAAGTTGATTTATCTATTTCATAATCCAAGCCTCAAATTGAATAATGAACCAGACCGTCTTTTAGAACTCGTCCAAATGGAAAATCAATTTTGATGCCCGTATCGAATGTGAAAATACATTTTAGTTTTGAAAACATAAAGTAAAATGAAAATGGCAAGATTGTAATTTAATATAACCCAAAGTTAAATTAATGTGAATATCACTCGAAAATCGCTCTGCATGGCAGTTTTAACTTTTTCTTTTTTGAACTACTTTATTCACATGCGCGTTACACTCACTCAAGTTCTTACTTTTAAAATCCGATCTGAACTGATTTATCGGCTGGAGATTCAACTAACTCAGTACTCGAATCAGGTTGAGTTTAAAAAAATAAAAGAAATTAAAAATCTGAATAAATCTTATAGGTTGGTTTGATAACTTAGATAACCTAATAAAATCTAATAAAAAATCTAATTGTAATTCATTAATTATTTATTTTTAAATCAAAATATTATTATTTTAATTTATATAAAAAAATTAAAATTAATTAAAATGACTTGATTAAAATCCAATAACCCAAAAAAAAACTCGTGATTCAAGCTTGGAATCAAGTCAGCCACCATAGCCGGTTTAAAAATTATCCTCGAGTTACATTAAAAAAAACTCACTCAGTTCACTATATTCCAATCAGAACCCTCCACGTCACACACTTTCATGACCTACTTGTCACCTAAGCTCCCCACCCATAATCCATGCTCTATATACTGTAATCACAACTTTCCAGATTTTACCTGTTTCTTTCTCAGCCGTTTGATCATCATCATCATTTAAACAAAAGTAACCCACCACAAAAGGGAGATTTTCTCTGTCTGTTTGCTAGTCGATGGATTGTAACCGTCACTCTATAAAAACTAGGCCTCGTCCTCCTAATTTATTACACCATTTCTTCCTTCTCTTTCTCTAAAGAACTGGACAGACAAAAACATGTGTGGAGGTGCCATCATTTCCGATTTCTTACCCGTTAAACGTGGCCGGAAACCGACCACTGAGGATCTCTGGTCTGAACTTGACTCCTTATCTGATTTTCTTGGACTTGATCATCGTTCTATGAACAATATTAATAATGGTAGCAAAAAAGAAAACCTATCAAATCTCAAGCTCGCTCAAAAGCCACGCCAGCCCAACCAAGGTAATCAACAATATCTTCTTTTTTATTTTTCTGGGTTGTGTTTTTCTTTTTTGTTTTTTTTTTTGAAAATTATAATCTTGGATATATTTAATATATTGTGTAGAGAGACTTAAAAAGGAAGAAAGAAAAAGCATGTCCTTTTCCTTTTTGCATGAAAGTTTATACCTTTAATTAATTTTTAATCTTGGTTTTGCTGTTTTTTATTTTAGAACCTTGGCCTGACATTATCAATTATTAATAAAAATTAATACAATATTTTGATTTATGTAGTGCAATATCAATAGATTTTGCCGTCAGGATGATTTTGTCAATGGTTGTATGAGGGTTTTTGTTTGTATGACATTTACTTCAGTTCTTGTACATGGTTTTAGCAAATTTGTTTGGATGGGCTAGTTTTTAACTTGAATTCTTGGATTGTACTAATTTTTTGGTTCTTGAAAGGAAGAGGTTTTAATTTTCTTATGTTATTTTATATATAGTGATAACAGAGAGAGTTGAGAAGCCAAGCCAAGCAACAGAGCAAGAAGCCGGTAAAAAGAAGGTTCAGAGAACCAGAAAGAATGTGTACAGAGGAATAAGGCAAAGACCATGGGGTAAATGGGCAGCTGAAATAAGAGACCCACACAAAGGTGTTAGAGTTTGGCTGGGCACTTACAACACAGCTGATGAAGCCGCTAAAGCTTATGATGAAGCCGCCAAGCGCATCCGTGGTGATAAAGCCAAGCTCAACTTCCCCCCTCAGCCACCACCAACGTCGGAGGCGGCGCCACCACCAACCTCGGAGGCGGCGCCACCACCTGCCAAGAAGCGTTGCATCTTGGGTCCTGAAACGGCTGCTATGGCTAGTTTTGAGCAAATCTTGAACTCGGAGCCGTTTCATGGCCTGGAACAGAATCAGACGGCGGCCCAGCTGAGTTGTGACGGAGGTGGAAGTGGTGATTATAATTGTGACCCTGTGGACCCTTGGATGCTTGATGATCTTATCAACGTCAGCTTAATTATTAGTAATATAATTAATTAACTCTAATCTGGCTAGTGATGCATGCATGTTCACTGCTTAAGGTATTAAGACCCTGTTTTATTAATGTTGGTGCTTGATGTTTAATGCTTTAATTAAGTAATTGGTGTTTGGTTGCCGAACATGCTTGTGTGTAATAGACTATGACAATAAGGAGTGTGCGTGTGCCCTGTTGTCGGTCCATGGATTTGTATTGAAGAACAATCTACTTGGTGTATTTTTGACTTTGTGGAAACTTTTCTTTTACAGTTTTAATAATTAAAAAAAAACTGTTTTGTACTGTACTAGTTTTTATTTTTAGTTTAATCAACAGAGAGAGAAAAAAATTATTTGGTAAATTAAATTATTTTTATTTTTTGCTGAATCTTAATTAAATTAATTTTTTTTAAAACCTAGTAATTTTTTTTAAAAAAATATGTGTGAATATGTGTGTGGTGGAATTTATGTATGATTTTTATAGTAGATTTTATGTTTTTCAGGAGAAAGGAGAGTATGATTTATGATATATCGTACTTGGGTATTATTTTTTAATATTTGTTTGAAATAAGTGCTGGTTAATTAACTCTTCTTTGATGTTAATTCGCCCTTCCTACAATACCGAGGATTTTATATTCAAAATGCCCTTTTGCATTGATACTCGACTCGTCATTGAAAGATCCAAAAGAAGGATTCTTTTTTAAAAAAATAATAAAAATAATTAGGTGGATTTTGTTCACCAACATAACAAGCTAATTAATGGAATTCTTGGACATCATTAAATTTGTTTACATTACCAATTTTAATGAATAACAATTAGGTGAAGTTTGGTTTAAGAATGTTTGGTGTGTTAATGGCTTGAACGTTAGGTTATTATTAGTGGAAAGATACATGATATAATTAAAGTATATATTAGTAATGACTAAAAATAATAAATTATTTAGGCATAGCATTTTAAAAAATGGGGGTTAGATTTCACCCTCCAAGCCCATTTTAATAATTATCCTCAACTCAATTTCTTTTCATAAAATCCCCTTAATTATTTAATATAATCTTGAAATATGAATCTTTTCACCTTTTTATAAACACAATCACAATCATAAAATGATATAATTAATATGTAAAATAACCTTGAAATAATATGAATATTAAGTTGCTATCTAATTAATATATGTACATGACAACCATTTAATAAATGATTAAGTGGTAGAAGTTTGAAATTAAAATATTTGACCTCTCTATAATTTCAAGTTCAAGTTTTATAGTCGATAATATGATGATTATCGCAAGTTTACATGATTTTTAATTTTAGAACTTATAGATTTATCAAGATGTGTATAAACTGGATTGAATACGTATATTATTAAAAAAATATATATGTACAAATAAATATATTTTCACGGTAATAATGTAAAATAAACATTATAATAATCATGCAGCCGGCCTAGTAATTGACTGATTAACAAGATATAAAACCATGTTACAAGATATTGTGATAGTTTTTCGAAGAAATAAAGAAATAAAATATTTTATAAATACTTGATTAAAGCAAACGAAACCGTCCCCTGTTTTAATGCCATCGGGATGTACAGAAATTACAGCCACACGTGCATGGCGTTGATAGGCACATATTTGGCAATAACATGGCTTTGAGAAGAGCACCTCACCAGAACCCTTTGCTCCTGAACGATAAGAAATTACAGGTACACGTGCATGGCTTTGATAGGTGCACATGCATGGCTTTGATAGGTGCACATGCATGGCTTGAATGCCCAGTTCTTGACCCGTGCTGCTGACCTGAGAGTGGAACCATAATATCGTGTAAATCTTGAATTCTAACTTCCATTAACGACACAAGTCAAAACTCTGACGTTGGACAGTACGGAACGGAGGTATTTAGGATTGTTTTACATTGTTTTTTTAAATATTTTTATAAAAATAATTTTAAAACAAAAAACCATAATTTAAAAAAATATATATATTTATAATTTACCTATTCAAAACGCAATGCCTAGTGGGGGCGAAATCTAGCTAGATGAAACTTTTTTCTGTCCTGGGATTCTAATTATCATCAGCAAGGACTGGTATATTCCACTTCATGATCAATGGAAATAAAATAACTAAGTAAACGTTTGGCATCTTGTCATGGTGGAAGTTCAGCTGTTTTTTTATTGATTTATTTGTTTGTTTTTATATTTTAAAAGTATTTTTAAGAAAATTTGAATTTTTTTATTTTTTTATTTACGTTAAATTAATATATTTTTAGTATTTTTAAATCATTTTAATGTACTGATATTAAAAATAATTTTTTAAAAATAAAAAATATCATTTAAATATATTTTAGTATGAAATCTTTTTTTTTTTTAAAATCACAACTATATATTCTTGGCAAGTACAATATCAAACACATGAAAAATATTAGTTTGTCATACAAGAGACGGCAACAACGTAGCTGAAAAATCGATCACAGAAAATGGTTTGAATCCTTTTTGGCCACAAGAAAGTCTTAGCCAAAGGCTAATTTGTATCTATAAATTTCAACAAGTACGGTGAGGTCTCCGACAACCAGCGTCCGAGTACATGCGTCACGGAAATCAAACAAGTTTCCCTCAGCAGTGACGCCTCCCTCTCCCTCTCTCTCTCACGGGAGACTTATAATTTGCTTCCCATTTCTTCATAACCTAATTCTTACCAAATTCACCGTAGCTAGCTCGTTAATGGTCGATAGGTCCCAAGATGGTCCACCGATCGAGAAAATGCATCTCCATCTCCTTTCTAGCTCTCTGTTGAAAAGGAGGAAAATGGGAGTGCCTTGGCAAACGCGGGTGGCTAGCCAATTTGGAAACGCTAATGATCTTTGACTTCAGAGTGTCTCACGATAAAAAGCATCATCATTGTCATGGATTTTCACCACCTATATTCATGGCATCTATCCACAAAGCTTGAGATCATGACAAAAAAAAGAACAGTCCTGCTCTATTATATCAAACATTTTAGGCCAATCCAGAAAGATTGTGCACTACACAAGCCACATGGCTAATCACAAAAAAATAATTGTAGCCTTCATATACAAGATCAATTATTTCAAAATTAAACGAATTGTAATAACGAGTGGTGTAGCTTAACCGGTTAAATTCTAGATTTGATTTCTAAAACTTATCATTTCGAGTCTTATAAATCTCAGGATTATTAAAAGGTTACATGGTCATTAATTTCAAGACTTGTGAAATTAGTTGAAATATATATAAACTAATCCGGACACTCACATTAATAAAAAAAAATTAAACAAATCGTTATCTATTAAAAAACGAAAGAGGAATCAGTTTTTTTCTTCTCTTTTAATAGATTATTAGATTGTGAGGAAAAACAATGGAAATTATAGTAATATACTCTTTTTCTTTTTTGTCCTTTGAAGTATTTTTTATTCAGGTCATTGTTTTTTATATAATTTTATTTTTTATATTATATTAACTAGTTATTAAAAATTATATCATTAATTGAATTAATAAATTTAATCAAATTTAATAATATTATCAAAGAGTTTGTGACCCTTGCCCCCAACTACCTAGCAACACATGTCAAAATAATCCCCGAGTATTTTAAAGTTAATCTGTGAGGATGAGGGACAAGTAATTGAAATTTTGTCCTCATGAAGGGAAAGGTGCATGAACCGAATCGATTGCAATCGCTCTAGATTTCTAGTGGGACCTTCAAGCGTACAAATGACATTTTCTGAAAAAGGAATATCTACCCAACCTTTTTTGTTTTTTATATTTCTTTTGATTGATAATTTTTAGGCTAATTTTATGTATAAAAATTTATTTATTTTTATGTTTTAAAAATATTTTTTTATTTTAAATTTAAATTTTTTAGTGTTTTTAAATTATTTTCATGTACTGATTTTAAAATTAATTTTTTTAAAAATAAATTATTTTAATATATTTTTAAGTAAAAAATAATTTAAAAAAGAACCATAACTATATTCATGAACATGTTCTATAATATTTAAATTATTGCTATAGGTTAGCCGGTTTAATTATAAAATCATTGATAAACAATTCTTCTAATAATTAAAAAAGTTTATTTTTTTTTATATTTAGATTTTAAGATCAATACCAAGAAAGAAATTTAAAAAACTTTTTAATTTATAAATGTATAAAATACAGCCGCCTTGATTATAGCTTAACATGTTGGAGATTCATGATTCGTTAGCTCATTAATCATTCCTACCATTGAATTAAAAGCACACAATCCTCTAGAGTTCTTGATTTTAAGATATCTAAGTTTTTTTTTTATATTAATCCTGAATTATTTTACTGATTAAATTCAATGAACCTACCAATTAAATCTCCCCACGTCAATAGCTGTAATTATTGTGGAAATCAATGGATGGCATTGTCATTCATTATCGAGTTAAATAATGACTAAATTATCTTTTATTATATTGATTTTGTTTGGTATTTTCTATATATGCCATTATATTGATTTATTATGTGATTTAACTATGTTTTTCTGGCTTCATATTCTTATCGAAAATATTATTTAAAATTATGAATAACAAAAAAATTTAAATTTTTAAAATTTTTTCTCTTACCAAAAAAAATTATTCCTCTAAATTAAAATTGAAAACCCATTTCATGGATTAAAGCCACGAATTGATGCATACTCCTTCCATCAAAACTATGGAGAATTGAGGCTCGGAATTCCTGAAGTCACTTATTTTGGATAGCAAGCAGAACCAATCACTACCAAGTATTTCCTAGCCCCAATCAGATCAATCATACCGCATCTGTGCTCATTTCCTATGCAGGATTTCTGAACTTGCGAAACTGTATCCATCAAATTAAATAAAATCCAACAAACTATGTGGTCGGCACGAAAGGGCAAATGAAAGCCAATAAGTGCAATACTACACGGGGATCAAACGTGAAACACATCTTTAATCAAATCCGAAACACAGTTCACGATAGTTAAAGTTGAGAATAATAGAAACCTTAACTTATCAGTTAGCAAATCTTTTGTGTGGGCGCGTGCATCTCTAGGATAATATACAATAGTAAGTGTAGAAACTACAACGCTAGAATAATCCTATAGTATTTCCTATAAATATACATTCTATAATATGCTCCTTCAAGTCGAGGATGGAGGATCGACCCGAAATTTGAATCGAAAAATAATAAAAGAAACAGTAGAAAGCGACTTAGTAAAGATATCTGCAAGTTGATCATGAGAAGAGATAAAAACGAATCTGAATCTCTTTCTTCGTAACCTTATCTCGTACAAAATGATAATCAACCTCAACATGTTTGTACAAGTATGAAAGATAGGATTTACAGATAAATAAATAGCACCAAGATTTCACACCAAATGGTAAGAGCAGAGGCAGAAGGGATTCACAGATCTGTCAATAAATACTGAAGCCAGATAATCTAAATAGTGCCATCTGCTAAGGCTTTATACCTAGCCTTGGTACGTAGAGGAGCGAACAACTGCATTGTTTACTTGATTTCCATGAAATCGACTTGATGAGTTAGTTAATTCTATTGGCACAACCCAACATGTTGTAAACTCCCACAATTCATGCTATAGTAGTAGAAAGACGTTGAAGGATGATTGGTGTATCAATGGCAACAACCTAGCACACTATGATAATTCAGCCACCTAAGGAAAGAGACGTTGAAGGAAGATGGGTGTATCAATGGCAACAACCCAGCATGCTATGGTAGTTCAATCAACTAAGGAAATTTCAATGAATTGATTGAGCAAATCTTGGAATCAAAACAAGGACATAGCATATCCTGACAGAGCATATCTTGAAATATTAATACAGGTTTAATGTAATTATCATTCCTGGAAACCTTGGACTCATCCTAGCAGAGCATATCATGAAGATTTAATATCTTTACCTCTCCTTGTTTGTGTTTAAATAGAGGACATGGTCCTCAGTATTTTGTATTGCAAAAGAAACAAAAGTAAACAATAATTACTTCTTTAGTTGTGTTCACGTTTAGCATATCCTAACTTGCTTATCCCATTTTTCCTCATGTTCTTCTTTTTTTCTTCTTGGTATCAGAGCTATTGTGAACACAACTAAATCCAGTATCTCAAAAAAAAAAAAACAAGTCTCCAAATAACCATGACTTCACTCTCACTCAACGTTGGAAATTTTATCACCTTTAAACTCAGTCCCACAAACTATTCATTATAGCATGAACAAGCTTTAGCCCTTGCAAAAAGCCAAGAATTGCTTGGTCACCTTACTAATGAGGATCCTGTCCCACCCAAATATAGTGTACCAGATGCTGATGCACCCCAAATACAAAAAACTCTGCAACAAGATTAGCTGAAGCATACATTGCATGGCGAAAAGCATATCGTCTCCTTCGAGGGCGGATAATTGGAACACTCTCCGAAGAAACACTTGGTCTCGTTGTGGGTTTAGAAACAACACATATTGTGTGGGAAGCACTGAAAAATGCTTACGCAGAAGACTTTCAAGAACGAGAGTTCACACGTAGACAATAAGTCACATGTCTACGGAAAGAAGATCACAAAACAATTGGGGAACACATTCGAACATTTAAAGGCCTATATGACAGCCTTGCAGTAATTGGGAAATCGGTTCCAGACAAAGAAAAGGTATTTTATCTTCTTACAAGTCTTGGTCCTCAATATGAAACTTTTACTACTACCATGCTCAAACCACCAAGACCATCATACATTGAGCTTGTCTCATAACTTCAAAGTCTTGATCAAAGATGCAACTGATTCTCAACCCAAAACACTCCTGCACTCACCCCTTCAATGGCCTTCTACGGACAACAACAGCCTTGATATCCACAATCTTCCATAAGATATCAAGGCCATAACAAACAACAATTCACCTCAACAGAAAGAGGATTTCAAGCACAACAACCAAAGGACCAAAACCATGAATATCCCCTAGTCAATCAACACATACACAACACATATGACCTTCCCTACCAGGACAGTGACGAATGACGTCTGATGAAAGAAACCTTTATCGTGAAGAAAAATGTCAATATTGTGGGATGGGAGGACATATTGCCAAAATATATTGGTGGGTGCCCAAAAGACCAACACAACCAAATGACATATCACAAGCACTGACAACACTTACCTTGGATAATACAATAGCTAAAACAGAGTGGATTTCAGACACAGGTGCCTCAAACCACATGACAGGAACACAAGGTATGTTAACTAATCTTCGAAATTATTCAGGATCTGATTCAATTTTTATAGATGATGGCTCTGCTCTGCCAATAATTGGTATTGGAGACTTCCAGTTAATTGTGAATTCACTAATGTTGATTTTTATGTTAAGAAACGATAATCAGGACAACCAATGATCAAAGGGAGACACAAGGGTGATCTCTACGTCCTTCCCACTTTACCGGAGCTTTATTTCTCTCATCGTTTCAAATCCGGCACCACAGATATTTGGCATCAACGATTAGGACATGCTCAGCCTTCTACTTTACATTTCTTAAAAAATAAAGGGTTAATTGATGTTGTTGGCAGAATAAAGTCCGAACATATTTGTGATAGCTGACAATTAGAAAAGCTTAGTAGATTACCTTTCTCTAATTCTAAACATTTTAGCTCTAGTATTTTTTTTAATAAAATTCGTTGTAATTTATGGGGACCTGCCCCTATTTTATCTATTGGTAAATTCAGATATTATTCATGTTTAGTTGATGATTTTTCTAAATATACTTGGATCATTCCCTTACAACATAAATCTGACTTTATAAATGCTTATTTAGCCTTTGAACAATATATCGATAGACAATTCAACAAAAAGATCAAGGTTTTTCACTCAGATGGAGGAGGAGAGGTCATAAACTCCAAATTATCATCACACTTCCTCTCTGTCGGAATAATACATCAGGTATCATGTTTGTACACTCTAGAACAAATAGGTATGGTTGAACGGAGACACAGGATAATACAAGAACTCGGAATGACCATGTTATTTCATAATGGTGCTTCACTGTTTCTATGGATAAAAGCTTTTTCCATTGTTGTCTACCTCATAAATCGTTTACCCACATCTGCTCTTAATTATGAAACACCATATTTTACACTTCATAGAAACCATCTCGATTACACTTCCCTCCGTGTGTTTGGCTCCAAATGTTTCCCTTACACATGGGATACACGGCAAAACAAGTTTGATCCAAAAACAATCATTTGTATATTTATAGGTTATAATGATAAACATAAAGGATACAAGTGCTTTCATCCATCAAGCAGAAAATTTTTTATATCTCGTCATGTGGTTTTTGATGAACTTTTTTTCCCTTTTAAACCACATAGAAACAAAGCATGGAAACACCTACATCTCATGTTATAAGCATTTTTGACTCATGGTTACCACAAATTCACCCCACACGTACTGCTGAATCAGATTCACAAGCATTAACACCATCAGCTACTATTCCTCTGCCTCACATAACATCATTAACATTTGTCCCTAGCAGTGTAACCGGTTCTTTCTCAGACACGGCTGGACAACAACAACTTCAACCTGCACCTGCACTGGACATAACACAAACCACCACATAAGAAACACCATAAGTCCAAATTACAGGTCACGTTTTATCTCATAGGCAGGAAGACGTGACTGACCAAACCTTCAACAATCCTCCATCAGACATACAAGTCAATCCACCAAGCATCCAGACATAGCATAACCTAACATCTCCCATGATCGCACGATCTCAACGAGCCAATCCAGCATCTCCAATGATCACTCGATCAAAAACAGGAATTATCAAACCCAATCCTAAATATGCCTTGATTTCCTCTATATTCTTAGCTAGTATTCCTCGTGAACCACATAACACATGAGCTGCTCTATCTCACTCTGGCTGGAAAGCAGCAATGGATGAAGAACTCAAAGCCTTGCATAAAAATCATACTTGGAAGCTTGTTCCACGCACCTCAGACATGCATGTAATTGGTTCAAAATGGGTATTCAAACCAAAACTCAAACCCGATGGTTCATTAGATCGCCTTAAAGCTCGAGTAGTGGCAAAAGGGTATCATCAAGTGGATGGTCTGGACTACACCGAAACCTTCTCTCTAGTCATCAAACCAAGAACAATATGAATGGTCATCATCATAGCTCTTGTTAAAAAATGGCCCATGCGTCAACTTTACATTAAAAATGCATTCCTTCATGGTTTGATTTTAAAACACATATACATGGAACAACCTCTAGGAATGGCTGATCCTGTATATCCAAAACATGTGTGCAAGCTTCACAAAGCACTCTATGGTCTCAAACAAGCACCTCGTGCGTGGTTTGATCGATTAAGTATTTTTCTTCTTAAATATGGTTTCTTTTGTAGCCTAGCCGACCCTTCCCTATTTATCTTTCACTCTAACCTTGACACACTAATTCTTCTTCTTTATGTAGATGATATATTGTTGATAGGTTCCTCCACAACATTAGTGTCCCTTTTTTATTAAGCTTTTAAGCACATAATTTGCGATGAAAGACTTGGGTCACATTCATCATTTTCTTGGCATTGAAATATCAAAAACTTCAGCTAGACTACACTTATCCCAATCTCACTATGCTCTCACCATCCTGGAATGAGCCAACATGGTCGACTGCAAGCCTATGAGCACGCCCCTTGAAGCTGAAACCAAGACCTCATCAAACAAAGTTTGCTTGAAGATCCAAGTTATTACAGAGGACTAGTTGGAGCTTTACAGTACCTAACCATCACAAGACCAAACCTCTCATTCAGTGTGAATTATACTTCACAATTCATGCATTCTCCTACAACTGTGCATCTAAAAGTGGTCCAGAGGATCTTAAGATATGTTAAAGGCATATTTGACTTAGGTTTGCATTTCATTGCCAATACAACACTTGATCTTTGTGCTTTCTCTGATGTAGATGGGGCAGGGTGCCCCACCACAAAACGCTCCACCACAGGATACTATACATTTCTAGGAGGAAATCTCATCTCATGGTGTGCAAAGAAACAGCCCACAATCTTTTGATCAAGCACCGAAGCAGAATATCGAGTAATGGCAAATACAACAGCAAAACTCATATGGATGTTATTTATCCTTAAAGATCTCTAGATTCCACTAACATCTACACCAACTCTCTACTGCGATAACATAAGTGCTCTTCACATGACCATAAATCTAGTGTTTCATGAACGAGTTGCACTTGGAAACCTTATAACTCAACATATTTCCACTATAGAGCAAGTAGTAGACCTCTTCACCAAACCAATGTCCAAGGCAGCACTCAGTCATTTTCGAACCAAACTCTACCTTTGACCCTGGCACAGTTTGAGGGAGGGTATTAGCACAACCCAACATGCTCTAAACTCCCACAATTCATGCTACAATAGTAGAGAGATGTTGAAGGATGATTGGTGTATCAATGGCAACAACCTAGCACACTATGGTAGTTCAGCCAGCTAAGAAAAGAGACGTTGAAGGAAGATTGGTGTATCAATGGCAACAACCCATCATGTTATGGTAGTTCAACCAGCTAAGAAAATTTCAACGAATTGATTGAGCAAATTTTGGATTCAAAACAAGGACAAAGCATATCCTAGCAGAGCATATCTTAGAATATTAATACAGCTTTAATGTAATTACCATTCCTGGAAACCTTGGACTCATCCTGACAGAACATATCATGGAGATTTAATATCTTTACCTCTCATTGTTTATGTTTAAATAGAGGACGTGGTCCTTAGTATTTTGTATTGCGAAAGAAACAAAAGTAAACAATAATTGCTTTTTCAGCTGTGTTCACGGTTAGCATATCCTGACTTGCTCATCCCATTCTTCCTCCTATTCTTCTTTTTTTCTTCTAATTCATATTGAGTTGCTCCATCTAATAACTTAGAAGAATTCAAATTTTTGCATTGCCAAGAATACTTTTATTGATGTTGACATTGAGGAGTTAAATGATGTATTGAGAACTAGCGGACATACACAAGTCGATGAAGATGATAATAATGATGAAATCAACATAGAAGATTGCGATAGATATAACGATGATGAAATTGAAGAAGAAGAAAATTCTGATTAATTTTGAAAACATGAAAGTATAATGCCTTAATCTATAATGTAATATTTATGGACAAAATTAACTTTAATGTAATGACAATTCTGTTCATTTTGCATGTGAAGCGGATGGTTAGACCTCTTTTAATTACATCCACTTTTTTATTTGTTGTTTTTTATAAATATATTTAACTTACAAAAATTTTCTCTTACAGGCTATGGTTCTTGGACACGAGTCAAGCCCGATGAAGCTTTTTATGGCAATGCATGTGTGGATTGATGACCGCCAAAAAAGAGTGCAGCAGCTCATGGATAGCCGAGCTCGGCACTTTATGGTATATTGGTTTTCAACCATTTTTTTTTTAAGTTGTTTTTTTTAAAATTGATGACTTTTTTTTTTCAAGATACATATAACACCCAATTGAAGAAGAGATACGATGACAATTTTTAGATCTCGATCTAGATTTGTGGTTGAAGGTAGGATTATTTGGAAGACCCAATAGAAAACGGGTGTACGATCTCTCTAACACTACAGCTGAGGACTTGCAGATGGCCTGTAGAGTTTCAACCATTGGATGCTCACAAACGGTTCCGAGCACTCAAACTTTGGAGTTCGAGGCAATTTTAGACCAGCGAGTTCAAGCTCAGACGACCCATCTTGTTGCTGATTATGAATAACTCGATGTTGAGACAACCGAACTCTACCGATTTGTAATGGAGATGATGTCACAAATGGGTGATACATGTGCTCCCTCTTATTCACCCATTATCCCAACAAAGACCTGCCTACTTCTCTAGCACTATAATTTAATTTATTTGAATTATTTTTTATTTCTATTTAATAAATATTTTTTAGAAAAATATTTTTAAATTAGTACTGACAAGGTTACCGATGGATTTAGTCCGTCGGTATATTCTAGAAAGTTGTAAAAGAAATACTACAGATGCCACTGATTTTCTATTTCTGTTTAATATATTTTGTTTTAAAAAAAGAGTCTAATTATTACAAATAGGATTACTGACGGCGTAAGTCCGTCGATATATTATAGAGAATTGGAAAAACAATTACTACAAATACCACAATCATTGTTTACTCATTAACAAAATAACTGATAATTATATGTCAAATTCATCAAAGGAAACACTAATGAACAACAAAAATCATCGATGACATAAGGTTTTTATGTCGGTGATATATTATATTCATCGATGAAAATATTGACATAATGAAGCGAATAATAAAAATTTGGCATGCTTTCTCCGTTAGTAAATCCATCGATCAAATTATTACCGACAAACTCACTGACAAACCATAAATCACCGACAAGATTTTTTTTGACAAATTATTTCTGTTGTGAGCTTGTCGAGAAAATTCATGTCGACGGATTATAAGTATAAATATCAACAAAAATTTATGTTCGTAAATCTAAAAATTCTTGTAGTGTATCCATGTTAAGCTTAAATCTAAAAGATGTGAGTTTTTCACTATGTATGTATGCACTCTTCATCCTCTCACACATTACTGTGGATGGATCATGCAAAATTTTTTAATTTGATCCTCAAATATTTTTTGGCGATTTAGTCCTAAATGAAAACCAATTGATTTTGATTTCTTATGAAAAAGTGAGATTGAAAGAAGAGGGATCGATATGAAAAGGCTGCCAAACATGGGTGGCGTGCCATAAGTTTTGAAAAAAAAATACTTTTTGGTCCTCAAACTTAAAAAATAATACAAATTATATAATTTTACTACCTCAATATTTTTGAAATTCAATTTTTGTACAACATTTTATTTTTGTTATTTTTAGTCCCTGAGTGAGAGAAGAGAGAGAGAGAGAGAGGTTGTTGGATTGTGATGCCAAAAAGAGAAATATATTATTGACACCGATTTAGGCCACCAAAATGGACAATATTTGTGTCAAATAGTTTCATTTGATGAGGAGAGTTCATATTATGTGTTTTTTTTTTACCTTTAAAGTTTGTGAAAAAACATATATAAACTCGGGTTGATTTTTGATTTCGGGTTGATTTTGATTTTTGGGATGGTAGCTTGGGCTTTTTGAGGTCATAGATAGGTTAATTATGATTCCTAAGATATTTTATATGTATTTTAAGTAAAAAATAGATTGAAAATAGGTTTTTGAGTTAGAAAATCTTAAGCCTCAATTTTGCAGCTACCAAAGTGGCTGAAATCCAGGCAAATTAGACGACCTGTCATTTGCCTCAACAAGTAATGCGTTGTCTAATTTCTTTTTTGTCAAAAAAAAAAAAATAGGGCAAACAACAGTTGTAAAAAAAAAAAAAAAAGATGCCAACTATGCGGCTTTCCAGGCCTAGCAATGCTTGACATATGCTCCTTTCTTTTTCTTAATTATTTTTTTTTAATTATGGTTTTTTCTCTAAATTTTGTTAATTTATATTTAGATTAATACCCTTTATGTCTTTCATTTTGTTTTAGAAAGCCTCTTTTAAATGGAAAATATTTTTTGTTATGCATTAAAATTTGAGAAGTTTTTCTGATTCATCTATATATTTTTTTTATCTTTTGAATGGATGAACTTTATTTATGAAAATAAAACAAAATATTTCTAATATGTGCAGCCTTACATGATCCCCTCCTTCCTTTTATTTGATTCAATCATTTTAATTATCTTGATCCATATTTGTCTCTTGATTTTTTTTCAAATTTTATTTTTAAATATCATCAATAACCTTTTATTTATTTATTAGCACATGTTCCTCGATTTATATGATTATTTATATTAATAAAAAAAATTATTTGAACTTAAATTTTTTAAACTATATAAACACATTGAAAAGACTTCTACACACACACAGGAGCGGAAGGAGGGGGGGCAAGCAGGGGCCCGGGCCCCCCCTAAAATATTCCGCATTATACAGGGGCGGCTTCCGCCCCTGCATCAGAGAATACTTTGGCCAAAACGGATATCTCATACTGGTAAGCCCTCTCCCATTCAGGATTGATAGTAATATCCCTTACCTGATAATATTAATATATATATATATATATATATATATATATATATATATATATATATATATATATATATTAGGTAATTAAGTGTGGATGAGGTTTTTTATTCTACAAAAGTAAGTTTTCTTACTGTAATTAAGTGTGATTTTTTAATTTGAATTTTTTTAAAATTAATTTACGTACCCTAATATAAATTCTGTAAATATAAATTCATTACTTTGCACAATAAATTTTGCAGCCGGTCAAAAACAAAAATATAAATATAAATTATAAGTAAAAATTTTCAACGAAAAAATTGAAATAGAGCCATCAATTAATTTATTTTTCATTAAACAAAACAAGGTAACTTAAATTTAAAATCTATTTTTATTTTATTTTGAGATGTTTGTTAATAATTTGATGAAGTTTTTTTTATATATAATTCTACCATTTTTGCTTTATTTTTTTCTTAGATTTGCTAATTTTACCAATTGTTTTTTGAATTCTTGTTATAATGTTTTTTTTTTTAATTAATTAGATATATTTCATTGGTTTGTTTTGATTATACTTTGATTTTTTTATGTTTTGTTTTTAGCAGAATCACCAAAATTATCTATTTTTTCTCACGATATATGTTTTGATTTTAGGTTGAACCATGAACAAAATAAGAAGAATTTGATTTTTTTTTCAAAAAAAATATTGATAACTCGCAGCCTAGTGAACCAACTGCAATGTGTAATGTTAAAGTTATGATTGAGCAACTCCAATGCGCCTCAGTTTACAAAGAACCCGCGTTGATTAGTGAGAATAGTTCTTTATTATTTTTTGCTTTATTTCAAAGTTTATCAAACATAAATAATGCTTCGTTTTAGCTAATGTTTCTTATATACTTTGTATATTTATATTTGATAGATATAAAGACCAACATTAAAGTGATGAATATATTATGAAGATGAAATTAACTTCGTTGCTTTGACTCAATTTGATATTTCTTCAAACCTTTTATCTCATACAAATATCATTATATATTTATAGTAAGTTATTTGAATAAAATTAAATTATACAGGTTTTTTCACAATTCATGTACAATAAAGTAAAATAAATATTATATTAATTATGGCCCCCCCTAACAAATAATTCTAGCTCCGCCCCTGCACACACACATATATATATATATACACACATATACATATACATATATATATATATATATAAATCGCAGTTACATAACTAGTATTAACTATATAAGAACTACCGAACAAGAAAAGAAAAGGAAAGCTAAAACAATATGAATAGCAAGTTCGACCAGGTTAAGAACAATAACAGCAGCCTTGCCACTGTCTTCACACAGCAGGATTTCAGGAATCACAATGCTTATCTTTACCAAAAAGACACTTACCATGACCTTTCTCCAACGGCAATGCTCTGCAATCAAGATGGAAACGCCGCAGAAGAGGAAGCTACAACCATGCAATCTGCAACGGTAATGTCCTGCCAGTGGCGGAGGCAGGCCCCGGGCCTCTGCAAGGAAAAATTTCCCAGCCCCTCCCTTGTATAAAATAATTGAAATTTAATCTTTTTAAAATATTTCTTTGAATTTGGCCTCCTTAATTTTTTATTCTTGATCCGCCCCTGTGTCCTGCAATCAAGATGGAAACCTTTCTCCAACGGTAATGCTCTGCAATCAAGATGGAAACTTAGCAGAAGAGGGAGCTACAACCATGCAATCTGCAACGGTAATCTTCTGCAATCAAGATGGAAACTTAGCAGAAGAGGGAGCTACAGCCATGCAATCTGCAATGGTTGTCTTCTGCAATCAAGATGGAAACTTAGCAGAAGAGGGAGCTACAACCATGCAATCTGCAACGGTAATATTGAGCAATCAAGATGGAAACTCAACAGAAGTGGTGGATGCTTGATCAAATCTCTCAAAGAAGGAAATGATTCTAGTGTTTATGGAAAATAAACTTTTCCTAGTTAAACACAATTATTAAAATAAACTACTGCAATCCTTGTGCTCTCGTTTTCTTTCTTCATTCCAATAAAAGAGAATTAATCCACCGCCATCCTCTGCTATATTTTTCTTATGCTATCAGAGCTGAAGTGAGCTTCAGCACAAATCTTCCGCTGTCAACAATGAATACACTATCTTTGAATGTTGAAAACTTTGTTACACTAAAACTCACTCCAACCAACTAATCTCTGTGGCGCGAACTAGCCTTAGCCCTTGCAGAAAGCCAAGATTTGGTAGGTCATTTTAACAATGAAGAACCTGCCCCTACACAATACATTTCACCAACACCAAATACCATCAATATTTCATTTATTGAACACTCAGAGCTTGGGCTAACAGAAGCCTTTGTTCCCTGGCAAAAATCAGATCGTCATCTTCGTGGTTGGATCATTGGAACACTCTCTGGAGAAGCCCTTGGACTCCTCGTCTTCTTCTTCTTCTTCTTCTTCTTCTTCTTCTTCTTCTTCGTGGTTCACTGCACCACCAATTATTGTTATTGGAGACTCTGCTATAAAACAAAAAAAATGTTGAACTACCTCTTAAGGATGCTTTGTATGTTCCTGATCCGACAAAAAAATTATTATTTGCAAGTCAATTAACTAAACAACTTCCTATCAACTGTGAGTTTTCTAATGTTGGTTTTTGTGTCAAGGAACGAGAAACAGGACATCCAGTAATCATGGGGAGATACAAGGGTGACCTCTATTTACTCCATAATTTGCTAGAACTGTATTTCTCTCATCGGTTTAAATATGGCACAGCAGAGATTTGACACCAACGTCTTGGACACCCATAATTTTCACCTTTGCAGCTATTTAAAAAATCGATTGCTGTCATCTACCTTCAATTCTGAAACACCATATTTTAAACTGCATCATGTTAGGATATTGTCATTGTTGCGGCAAATATATCACTTCCACTTTGTACAAGTGGGACAACTCATCACCCACTTGGTACAAAGTGGAAGCATAAATTATAGTATAATTGATGCCCTGTTTTATGGTTTTCTTGTCCCTGACAAATATATTGGAGAAGCTAACCGTGTACAAATAAAGATATCAATTGAGAGCAAAGGGAGAGTGTGAGAGTGCATAATGTGAGAGATCAAGAGAGAAAGTAAAGAGCTGACAATGATAGCAGCTCTGCTGCCATGTGAAGCAGTAAGTGAGAGCTTGGAGTTGAGTTAAAATGTATGTAATTCTCCACCTCTATGTATTTATATTATATTCTTTTTCTATCTCTAATAATATGGACCTCTCCCGTGGATACAGATAATTTGTCGAACCACGTTAAATATTATATCAGTATGCTAACCCTCCAACAAGCAATGATCAGAACATCACCGGTCAAAATTCTCCTACATGCATTAGTTTATTCTTCACTTCGTGCCTTTGGCTCTAAATGCTTTCCTTATACTTGGAATACAAGACATTATAGGTTTGATCCTAAAACTGTGCTTTGCATATTTGTAGGTTATATAATAATAAATATAAAGAATACAAATGCTTTCATCCTACAAGTAAACAATTTATCATCTCGTACCATGTTGTCTTTGATGAATTAATTTTGTCCATACAAAAAATCTCATTCCACTGGCACCACCTTGCCTTCATCTCATGTAATAAGTATTTGCAACTCTTGGATACCTCCTGCTACTGACAGTTCTGCAGAAATATCTTTGCTAAAATCTTCATCTGTGTGTCTGCCTACAGCCATGCTTCAGCAGTGGTCTTCCCAATCTTTTGATGTTCCACTCATAACACCATCACTGCCTTTTCATGATGTTGTGCCTGCACATACAATGGAAACTACCCCTCCTACTTCATATGCAACTCACAAACCGCAAACACTCTTACTTTCTAAAATTGAGACAGTTCGATTACCTTCCCAAGCTGAAGCTCACTGTCAAATAGCTCCCTCTACTCTTTAAATTTATCATTAAGGCTGCCTCTGTCACTCCTCCGACACCACCTCATGTTCCTGCACATGCTTCTCATCCAATGATGACACGATCTCAACATGGAATTCTCAAGCCCAACCCCAAGTATGCATTAATATCTATTGCCTCTACTAATGTTCCTCGTGAGCCCCGCACTGTTTGCTCTGCCTTGGCTCACCGAGGATAGAAGGCTGCTATGGAGGAAGAACTTGCATCTTTACATCAAAATCAGACCTGGTCACTTGTCCCTTGCAAGCCTCTCATGAATGTCATTGGTTCAAAATGGGTTTTTAAAACTGAACTCAAACCTGATGGCTCTCTCGATCAACTTAAGGCTCGGGTTGTTGCACAAGGATTCCATCAAATTGATGGTGTAGATTACACTGAAACCTTTTTTCTCGTTGTCAAACCAGGCACCATTCGCATGATCATTACCATAGCGCTTGTTAAGCATTGGACTATTCAGCAACTTGACGTAAAGAATGCATTCTTGCATGGTTTGCCTTCAGAGGACATTTATATGGAGCAACCACCAGGCATGACAGACCCCAAACTACCACACCATGTCTGCAAACTCAATTGTGCCCTTTAAGGATTGAAACAAGCACCCCGTGCTTGGTTTGATCAGTTTAGCACTTTTCTTCTGAGATATGGCTTTCACTATAGTCTTGCATATCCTTATTTGTTTATTTTTTACGATCTGATTATGTCACACTAATCCTTATTTTCTATTTAGATGACATTCTTCTAACAAGATCCACGACTACTCATGTCACAAGCTTTAAATTCAATTATTTGGCCGTGAATTTGCAATGAAAGATTTAGGGCTTGTTCATCACTTTCTTGGAATAGAAATTCCTCAAACTAGCAGTGGTCTTCATTTGTCCCAATCTTGAATGGGCTGCCATGGTTGACTGTAAACTTACAAGTACACTTCTGAAGCAAAGACCAGAGGACCTGTTTGTTTTTAAATTTTAAAAATGTTTTTAAAAAAATTTAAATTTTTTATTTTTTTCTTTACTTCAAATTAATTTTTTTTAAAATGTTTTTAGATCATTTTGATACACTGATATTAAAAATAATTTTTAAAAAATAAAAAAAAGTTATTTTAATACTTTTATAAGTAAAAAACACTATGAAAAATAATCATAATCATACTTTTAAATAAACAATAAATCTTCCTCGCATGTCGTTCCTTTGAAAGATCCTAGCTTTTTTCAAGAGATTGTTGGTTCCTATAATATCTCATATGTTAAGATATTTGTTAATTATGTTTTTCAATTGCACATTTGAAATTGCATTTTTCTTGGTCAGAATCTTATTTCCTGGTGTGCAAAAAAGCGACCCACTATCTCACGCTCCAATACTAAAGTTGAGTATCATGCCATGGCCAATACTACAGAGTAAGCTTTATCCTTGGAGACCTTCGCATCCCCGTAGCACCTCTAGGTTCTCTACTCTGACAATCTTAGTGATGCGGGACAATAAATAATAAGAATTAGACTAATGGAACAATCTAAGACAAGAAAATAAGTTTATCAATGAGTATATAATGCAGTTTAATGATTACATGATTAAATGTGCCATAAGAGAGAATAAAGCCATGACTTTGCGTAGATTTTATAAAGGCTTAAATGATAATCTTATAAAAGAAGTTGTATTTCAAGATGTATCTACCCTTAACCAAGCTTATACCTTAGTTCAAGACTACAAGTTGGTCACGAAGAATCAGTGGATGAATCGTCAGGGCTCTTATAGCATCCCTACTAGGTCCCAATTCAGAAGTAGTGATTCTTTGTTAGGTGCTCTACCCCACAGACCTAATTCTAGTGGCACCTAACTTAAAATGATAAACAAGTTGTCAATGAACTGTCTAAGTTGAGTTCAAAGGTTAAGTGTACTAATTGTTTAGGTTTTGGTCATATATCTTTAGAATGCACCTCTAAACCCTTAGTCATCCAAAAATATAAGGATATAGGTAAAGATGAATATTATAGTGTTGAAGTGTATGAGCCTAATCTTGAGAATTTTAGTGACCTAGATGATGAGGATGTGCAAGAAGAGGAACCTAACATATTGAGTCCACATGAGCTTGAGAACGAGGTTAAGAAAGAGTCTGATATGTCTGCTTTAATGGTAGAGGAAGTATTAGGGAACTTTTCAGTAGAATCGCCTATAGAGATAAGTATGGTCTTAGAAGAGTCTCATGATATTAGTCCTCCTAAATTACCTGATTCCTCACCCCATATACTTGGTGTCCAGTACATCATAAGTTTAGAGCAACATGTTGAACTTCTTGACCCCTTACCTCATGCATGTGATGAGGAAGATGAAGATAATTCTAGTTTACTTGATTGTGTCCATACCATATCCTCCATCGTCTATGATTATACACGTGCATAAATAATATTTCGGGTTTGGTGTCCCCACCACTTAGTGCTCTTCACATGACTATTAATCCGGTGTTTTATGCTCACGGTAAGCATATTGAATTAGACTATCGCTTTGTACATGAACGAGTTGCTTTTAGGCATCTCATAACTCAACACATCTCCTCTACTGATCAAGTTGCTGACCTCTTCAGTAAGCCATTCTCCAAAGCGTCTATGCTTCGGTTTCAATCCAAACATTGCCTCCAGCCCCGGCAAAGTTTGTGGGCGCATAATAATAGCCATCCACCTGTTAAGGACAGCAGCCATGCCAATGTCTTCACACAGCAGGGTTTCAGGAATCACAACGCTAATCTTTTCCATAAAGACACTTACCATGACCTTGCTCCAACGGTAATGCTCTGCAATCAAGATGGGAACTCAGCAGAAGAGGAAGCTACAACCATGCAATCTGCAACGGTAATGTCCTGAAACCAAGATGGAAACCTTGCTCCAACAGTAATGCTCTGCGATCAAGATGGAAACTCATGCAATTTGCAACAGTAATGTTGAGCAATCAAGATAGAAACTCAGCAGAAGCGGTGGGTGCTTGATCAAATCTCTCAAAGAAGGAAAGGATTCTTGGGTTTATGGAAAATAAACTTCTCCTAGTTAAACACAATTGTTGATTGTATATAAGGATACCCCTGCCTACTGTAATCCATGTGCTCGCGTTTTCTTTCTTCATTCCAATGAAAGAGAATTAATTCACCACCATCCTCTGCTATGTTTTTCTTATGATTCCAGATCAACCATAGAAGATGGGAAGCAATTGACCAAGACAATAAGAGTTCACGGTCCTAATTAGAGTAGGATCCTCCATGGAATAAGCTACTATTTATAGAAAAAGTTAGAATTTAGTATGTATTATTCATGTAATCTCCTTACATGACATGAATAGTTTATATATTTAGGTGTTTATAGGTTAAGTAGCTCGTTTTTTTTTTTTCTTTTAATAACAAGTGACAGGTCTTCTACTGAGGTAGATGACTTGAAGCCCGACTGTCTCTTCATCGGTCACCTCTAGAGTTCGTTTCACCGAAACCTATAAAGCCTTTGAGGTTGTCCATTTACGCTGCACAAGGATCACTTGGTTAAATATTGGCATAGGAAAATGAAGCTGGGTTTGTTTATTAAGTTGGTAGTTAATTTGTAAAGTTTAATAACTTTGTAGTTAACTCGTGAATTTTATATGATTATTAATTTTTAAATTTATGAGATTAATTAAAATGGTCGGAAGCTGATTCAAACACTTTAATTGCATTCGCACAAGGCAACTGTGAAATCCCAATTGAAGAAAGATCTTCACATGGGTGAATATGCAGACTTTCCAGGATGTTCAAATGTTTGTGATATTCTTTACTTCTTTGTTGACGAAAAACTAGCAAAATGTAAGTCCTAAAACATGAACATGAAACAAAACAAAATAAAAATAAAATGCAGCCAACAATTCCTTTGGGATTATAAGCAGTTGGATCTCGTCAAAAATCTTCTAGCATTGCTATTCTCCACCGAAGTGTTATTGCATTTTTTTCAATCAATCAAAGCAATTTTGGAAACAAGTCACGATGGTAGGATTTTGTGGAGTGGAAAGGGAAGATGCCATCACTGGAGTTGAAAGGAGAAAGGGAGCTCAAGGTTCGTAGTTTATTTCTTTTTAAGAATCTATGGTTTTGCTGAAGGTTTTATAGAAGAGATGAATGAGCTAGTTACTACTCATAGGATTAGTGAAATTACATTAAAAAAAAATGACGTGGAGTTTTAACTGTAGCGTGGGGAGTTTTAACTATAGCTATGGATTAAATTATTATAGATTATAATAGTAAAATGTTTTAAGTAGTGTGGAGTTTTTATTGTAGTTCTAAATATAGATCACAGTAAATTTTGATAGTAAAATTTTTTGGGTATGGTATTTAATTAAGAGGATCATGAATAGCGTTTTAGTATTGTTATATTATCTTTTTTATTTTTTATTCAAAAAACTATTGGTGTGTGTAGAAAAAGCTATTGGTGTGTGTTCCACACGTCTCATCGAATAGATGGCGTCCACGCCATTAAAAAGACACATGAAAACGTTCTTCTATGGCCAAATCTGGCCACTCACAATTTAAATAGATGTACAATCATACCCATTTTATAAAAGAGATGAATGAGCTAGTTACTACTCATAGGATTAGTGAAATTACAAAGAAAAAGAAAGTTAAATGGCGTGGAGTTTTAACTGGAGCATGGTGAGTTTTAATTGTAGCTCTAGATATAGATTATTATAGATTATTATAGATTATGATAGTAAAATTTTATAAATAGCATTAGGTTTTTACTGTAGTTCTAAACATAGATCATTGTGAATTGTGATGGTAAAATTTCCTTGGATATGATATGTAATTAAGATGATTATAAATGATGTTTTAGTATTGTCACGTTGTCTTTTCTATTTTTTATTCAAAAAGCTATTGAAATGTGTGGAAAAAACTATTGGTGTGTGTTCCACTCGTCCTAGCGAGTAGGTGGTGCCGGCGTCATTAAAGAGATGCATGAAAATGCCTCCTTGTAGCCAAATTTGGCCATTCACAATTTAGATAGATGCGCAAGCATACCCTCTTCCACATGGTGCAACACGTGTAAATATATTATGATTGGATTACTATTAGTGATTAATTGTTTTTTTTTCTCTCTCTCTTCTAACAATTAAAGTGTGTAGTTATTTTTTATTTATTTACTATTTGCTTGGATATAACAACTATTTGTCAGATCTAAGTAACTTGAATCTTGAATGGTCACCAAACCCAGCAAACTTGGGTTTGGCATTGCCATCAGACCCAAGTGTCTTGGTTATGATAGTCATGTCAAATCCATCAAATTTGAATCTTGAGTTTGGCATGACTATCAAATTTAATTCGTTTAAATCTCACATGATTGTCAGATTCAATGTAACATTCTTGCTGAACTTAAAAAAATTAAAATATTTTCTATATTTTTTATATTTATAAAAAAATAATATTAGGAGGAGATGTCAATATACTTGTTATGGAAATTATATTTATAAAAACATTGCGGGTTATGGAAATTTATGCGATATACCTAAAAGTCAGAACACGCTTGGTTTTTTAAATGATTTAATTTGCTAACATGTTAAAGGTCGATGGATTTTTGTAACCTCGCTTTCTCGCCACGTCATTTATTGTTTATACAAAAAAAACAAACATCCATGCGTGGATTAAACAAGAACCATAGTTTTTCACAACCACACTGAGAAATAAAGATTAAAATATTAAATAAGAACAATAATTTTTCACATGAATAATAAGATCAACCAAACTAATAAAAGTCCAGATCAACCAGGGAATATAGAAATTAGAAAGCAATCCACCACCATACGAAGATTTCACATATTCAATTAAAATTATCTTATTTACAATTTTTTTTTTTGTTTTAGTATTTTATTTACAGACTTTCCTTTGCAATCTACTTGTTTCCTTTCTTTTATCATCGCTTGAAACGATATACCTTTCTTAGAGATCTCATTTGATTTGCGAGACAGCTGTTCACCTTGAGTTCCTAATTATAATTTCTTTCTTCCATGCAGAATTCAAACAAGTAATTATTTGAGATCATATCATCCTCTGAACCTGAACATGAGGATTGTTTACCTTATGTCATGGCACACAACATTACAATATTACCCATTCTACCTCTGAATATAATTTTCACTAGTCTTGCATCGACTATCTGCAGCAAGAAACCTCCAGTAGCATCAAACAGTAAGATCCTGATGGAAATGCTAATTCTGTAGCCTATAAAATTAGATTTGAGATTAATTTGCATCAGCGGGGCAAAAGTTTTCAGAAAACCTTCGAATGCCACTGTCTAACTTTTCATGGTATATAGTAGGGTGCCACATGCTCCTTGAATATCTACTCAAGAAAAATGTCACTGTGAAACAAAAAGGGATAACCAATATCAAGCATAATCCATGCCCATATGCATTTCGGTTCCTACCCTTCACCGCAGCCAACATCAAACAGCTAGTCTCAAATAATTAAAAAAAAAAGTGATCCTGCCCTTGCCTCCAAGGAACAAACCGTAATTGCAGATAGGATAGAAACACCACTAGCCAAGGATGATGCAAGAAATAAACATAAAATACGTGACTATACTATTTCCATCACTATGTCATCCGAAAGGCTATCAATAACCAGAGGATATGAAAAATATAACCATGAAGAATTCTCCAACACCCACTTTTACGTGCGCACAATCACAAACTTCCAATTTTCTCTAATCACTAACTAGCACTCCATTGTGTTACTCAAATAAATCATGCAGCATGTTATCACTCATTATCAAATAATCAAAGGCAGGTCATAATCATGGAACCACATCATACACCAATTCATATAAACAATGAGAACAATTATCAAAACATAAACAAAGAACAAATATATAGAATACATGTACATTACACTGTGGAAAAGAAAATAGCCACAAAGGCTATCGAAAACCAGAAGATGTGAAAAATATAACCATAGAGAACGCTCTAAATACCCACTACACAATCATGAACTCCCAGTTCTCTAACTAATATTCCATAACATTCCTCAAATAAATAATGCAGCATGTTATCACTCATTATCAAATCATCAAAGGCATGTCTTACGCATAGAACCAAATCATAAACTAATTCATATAAACAATGAAAACAATTATATACAATACATGTACATTGCACTGTAGAAAAGAAAATAGCAACTAAGGCTATCGAAAACCTGATGATGTGAAGAATATAACCATAGAGAATTCTCTAAATACCCACTACACAATCATGAACTCCCAGTTCTCTAAACAATACTCCATAACATTCCTGAAATAAATCATGCAGCATGTTATCACTAATTTTCAAATCATCGAAGGCAGGTCATACGCATACAACCAAATCATATACTGATTCGTATAAACAAAGAGAACAATTATATACAATACATGTACATTGCACTGTGGAAAAGAAAATAGCCACAAAGGCTATCGAAAACCAGAAGATGTGAAGAATATAACCATAGCGAATTCTCTAAATACACCCACTCCACAATCAAGAACTCCCAGTTCTCTAACTAATACTCCATAACATTCCTCAAATAAATAATGCAGCATGTTATCACTCATTATCAAATCATCAAAGGCAGGTCATACGCATACAACCAAATCATAAACTAATTCATATAAACAATGAGAACAATTATATACAATACATGTGCATTGCACTGTAGAAGAGAACATAAGCCACCAAGTTCTATAATACCCTTCAATTCCTGGATTCAGAAATATCAGTTACCGAATTAGCAGACGGTAGCCAATCTCATAGGCACCGCTTTCCCTCTCTCGGTATCACCAATTCCATCAGCCACGATCCTAACAACCTTCTTAAACGCAAAATGCACGCAATTCGACAGCGCAATCCAATATATCACCTCATAAACAAACCCATAAGCGAAACCCGAAGACTGGGAAGAAAACCACCATGAAGGTTCATCCCAATCGTGCCCTCCGAATTTATCAAAATTCCACCCTCTCCCCCCACCACCAAAACCTCCTCCGTCTCCATCCCCGCCCCCGCCCCCACCAAAAAGACCATCACCGCCGCAAAAAAACCCATAATCCTCTCCGAAACCACCGGAGTCTCCGTCAGTTTGCGATCTCCGCCTGGTCCGCCGCCGCTTTCGGAGGAGAGTGCGGCGTGAGGTTTTGGATTTGACAGGCGGCGGAGCCAAGGCATCAACGACGACGGCGCAGATTTGAGAGGATTGATCTGCGAGGTTGATGCAATTTTGGCGGTAGAGAAGAAGCGAGTTTGCCGACCCTAGGGTTTGTTGTGTAGCTATTGTCAATGTATCGGCGATTAGAGAGACGTCCATCGGGATTCCTTTATTGTTGTTGTTATTATTGAAAATTGAAAGAATTAAGAATTTCGAATTTGGTTGGTTGGTTAAGGTTTGGGAATTAGATTTTCCGGGAAAATGAGAAGGAAAATGGAATGTTGAAACTGAAACGGACAGAATTAATGCGTGGATTGCGTGACGTGTTGACTGTTGTTGTGTCTTGGCTTGGCGGGTTTTGGGTCAAAAAACGGAATCCACATCGAAGCGGACTGGCGTGTGTGGTTGCCAAATTTAACATGCTCTATTTTTTGTAAACTTAGCTTTCTTGACACGTATTCACTTGCATATTATTCAATATTTTTGACCACCTTTTCATTAATTGATTCAGTAATTATAGTTGAATATTATAAGAAATTCTAAAAAAAATATAGCTTTAATAATTCTGTATAGTTTATTTACAAGCATAGTTAAAAAAAACATATTTTTTTAAATGAAAGTTTCATACTTTTAAAAAAAAAAAAAAAGAGAGAGAGCTTCTTTTTTGTCTTGCAACAATTATAACTTCGTTTTAAAAAAATTATCTTTGTTATTTTTATTTAAAAACAAAGTTAGTTTGTTTATATGATAAAAAAATATAATAAAATATAAAAGTAAAAATATGGTAAATCAAAATCTAAAATCATCTTATTATTTGTACAGTTGTTGGAATTAATATCCTTTGCATACTTTAGCTATAATGGGTTAGGCCCAATTCAAATTAGTTATTTAACCCGTTTAAGGGCTTGAATTATTAATTTGTAGATAAATCTTAATTTTAATTTTTTGTTTTGAATAAAAATTATAAAATATATTTTTTTAAAAAAATTAATCCGATTAAATTAAGTCAATACAATCACGAGTTAATCTATTAAATTACTCGAGTTTAATAAAATTAATATCCAAAATAGTTTTAAAAATAATCTAATTTTAACAGGTTTCAAGAGATAAATAATTGAATCTCTAAAATGATTTAATCATAAATATTTGAAAAAAATTAATTATTTTTTTGAAAAAACTCTTTTATTCAAATAAAGTTTTTATATAAAATAAATAATAAGGAATGATATGAATATAAATTTTATTCAAAACTCTATTAACTTTTAACTTGGTTATATTTTTTTACAATTACTTATATTTAAATCGTTTGTTTTTATTGTATGTAAAGAAAATGTTAAAAATATAAGTAAGAATAAAAAAATTGACTCTTGACTCTTGACGAAGGAATTATTTTTAATAGAGTTTGTAAAAAGTTATAAATTCTATCATTTAACGAAAGTAAAGGTTACACGAGACAATAATTAAAAATCTTTAATATATATTAGTGCGTAGCTATGCAATAATTTTTAAAATATAATTTTATTTAATTAAACAAAAATTAAAATAGATTTTCATGGAAAGATAACGATTTGGAATATATATATATATATATTCTCTTATTCTTGTATTCTTTTTATAATAATATTTCTTGTTATTAGCAGTGTTGTAACCCATTTTTGGGTCCCCACATATAAAATAATAAAATACAAAAAAATTCAAAAAAATACATTATAAAAAAATATAACAGTGAAAAAAATACCAGAGCGCCCTAAAAATTCTCAAAAATTGATTGAGGATGTTCAAAGATATAAAAATTAATTTTTGACAGTATATCATTGAATGATGAGAGCCCCGATGATAAACAAAATTCAATTTGAGGAAGAAAAATGCAAAATTAGAAGTTTATGGACTCAATTAAATTTTATTGAAGGTTTAATTGAATTTATAGAGGTTTTTAATTGCAAAAAAATTGATTTTGGAGTTAATTTGGGCTTTAATTAGAAGAAATTAATTTTTTGGGGTCAAATTATAATTTTTGGAAGTTAAATTGGTCAAATCAGGGGCTTAATTGCATAAATATTGAAGTTTAATGGCCAATTAGGGACTTAATTGAAGAAATCCGAGACCAAGGACTACATTGTAAAACGCGCGCAAATGGAGGGCCGAAATTTGAATCTGACGTGTTTTGGCGCCTTTTCCTTTTAAATGAAACGGCGCGTTTTGACCAAAACGACGCCGTTTCATTCACTGTTGCAAAAAAAAAAAGAAAAAAATGCCCAAAACGGTGTCGTTTTGACGGCACTGTAGGTCTTCTTCTTCCCCTGGACGCGCGAGGCAGGGGAAGAAGAAGATTTTTCTTCTCCCTTTTCGCCTACTTTCTTTCCTGTTTTTTGCGCAAAAAGACGCCCACCATTGCCTAACGTTGTTATCCATTGAAATGGTAATGGAGGGGGCGGCCAACATTGGTCGCCCCACCATGACGTCTCCCCTGTTTTTTTGCCTATAAAAACAGGGGAGAACCAAAGAAAAAGAAGGACAGAAGGGAGAAGAGAGAAGGAGAGGACCGAGAGAGAGAGCAGAAGAAGAAAAGAAAAGAAAAGAAAAGAAAAGAAAGAGGTTCTCACCTCTGCACCGAAGAAGAGAAACAGGGGAGAGGCTGCCATTGCCATCGTCTCCGCCTCCGCCTCCGATGCCACCAGCAGTCGCCGGCATCGCCGCCTCTCCAAGTAAACACTGCCCCCTTTTATTTTTATTTTCGTTTCTTCCCTCGCCATGCAGGACGTGCACGGTGCACGCCTGCAGGCGAGGTGAAGCTGCTAAGGTGGGATGGGCCCGAGCCCAGCCCATGCATTTGGGCCAGGTTCGGCCCCGCCCACTGAAATGGGCCGGGTCCGGCCCATTTCAATCCATTTCAAATTTTTTTTATAGAATTTTTACAATTTTTCCAGTACATGTTTTTATCAATTTTGCTTAATATCGGTCTGTATTTTACATCGTAAAAATATAAATTCGGTATTAAAATACCCGGTTTTCATCCTGCGGTACTGTTCACCCAGCACTATTCATACGATATTGTTCACACATGCATAAAAAAAAAATCAAAAATATTTGTTTCAGCATTTTATAATTTTTCAGCGTAGTTTTTATGTCATTTTGATTAATATCGGGCAGTATTTTTTATGTCATAAAATACGAATCCGGTATTAAAATACCCGGTTTTCGTCAAAAAAATGTTTTTGTGCATACGGCCAAGTGTCTCAAATCTAAAACATCATATCGTATTTTTCATATGTCAAAAAACAATATTTTAGCATGCATTTTGGCTTTAATAACCAGTTTATTAAAGTCAAGAGAACATTGACCAAAATTTCAAAAAAACAACAAAATATTTTATTTTGTTTGATTTTAGTATCAGAGATTATGAATTTATACGTAAATTGTATTCCTGATATTAAAAAGATATTTTCTTTTGACGACTTCGAATAGTTAGTTTTTTACCCGATAAAGATAAGGATTTCCTTACAGAGAAGGACTTTTCTTAAACTGTAAACGAACCAACAATTCAAAAACCACAACACGATTTTAGATTTTATCAGACATTAAAACAATGCAGCCTACCTTAGGTAGGGCGTAGTTGGGGTGCTAATACCTTCCCTTTACGCAACCAGTATCCGTACCCGATCTCTAAAGACTAGTTAAGGTTCCTAGTAACCAGAATACTAGGTGGCGACTCCCAATCCATATTTTCACTTGTAGAGACAAGATTTCCTTGTCTCTCCGCATTTCCGAGGAATAAAATATTCCGATTTTTTCCTTGAGGGTGGACGATCGCCGCGCCGCCGCACACGTGCGACAAGCAACATAATTTATTTAATAAAATTTGCAGGGGAAAGCTCTAAAACCAAGAAGGAGAGAGACAAGAAGAAATAAGATAAAGAGGAAAAACTATGCATAAGGGTGTACTTGTTCTTGTGGGATTCATATGTATATTTAAGTATTCTAATACGATTATTCTCATTATTCTTATTATAAAGTGATTGGTTATCTTTTTCGACCATATTTTCTGAAAATAATGAAGATACCCTATAAAGCCTACCACTTAATGTATGTGACAAAACACTTATGCAAGTATAGAAAGAGAATAAAAGGAAGAAGAAGAAAAAAAAAAAAACAAAGTTAGATACAAGAAAAGTGAAAAGAGAAAATAAAATAAATATTATAATTTGTACAAGAGTTTACCTCCCTGGTAACGACGCCAAAAACTTGACACAACCAAAAGATTGATGTCTTCTCCTAAGTGTAAGAGTGTCGAAGTAATAAATAACCTGGCAAGACCAATGTCTAACCACAGGGAGGTTAATTGTATAAATTATAGATAACAATACAACAACAACAACAACAATAATAATAAAGAAGACGAATAAGAATAAGTTGATGAAGACTTTGAGATGGAAGATTAATGTAAGGATTAAACAATGTTAAAAACAAATATTAAGGTTAGAGCATCCATTAATGGTATTTTAAACAAGTATAGTATAAACTCTTATTATTTAACTGGAAACCACATACAAAGAAGGTTCTAATCGGATGATTTGTCATTAATAGCTCATTATAAATTGTTAACACGATCATATTAATTATCTTATTTAAGTAACACCAAACTTTTAAATATTGTCAGGAATTCATGATGCTAACTTATGTTAACAACAAATCAAGTTCCTTTCATAGCACGAGTGTAAGTTATACCATACGATTGGCTATGAAAGTGTTAAGCATTTGTTGTACCAAGTGTTATACAACACAAATATAGATTAACCATTTAACAAGCAAGGTATTAAGAATTAGTAAGATAAAAAGACAAGACACGTTAATATTAAACATTAAGGTCCATGTTGAGTTTACACTATACTTATTCTTACACCATTAGTGTAACTTTTTCACCTTAACATAATAAACTTAGCTAAACATAATGAAGAAGAGAAACATAAATAAAAAAAATAAGAACATAAATAAGATACAAGTTAACTAAGTAAAGGAAAGGAAATGAATAGCATAAACAAGATATTAATGAAAGCAAAACTTAAGAATTACAAAAAAATATAAAAAGAGAGAGTAAGAACAAGTTCTTGATCTGAACAACCAAGCTCATAAATGCATGGCAAATGCCTCCTTTTATAGGCCAAAATTTGAAATTATTGATTTGATGACTAATTGTTGAATGGGTGGTCACCTCTTGAGTTGGTGAAAATCCTTATCTTCTTGTCTAAACAAAACATCATTGCTAACATCCGAACTGGAACCAACTATACTCATGAAAGTTATAGGAAATTGTCTTATCTTTCCAGGAAACAAAATTGAGGTCATTTGGACTTCTAGAACTTGAGATATAGGCCGAACACTGCACAGTGTCTGAGCTACAAGACAGATTCGGACTTCTCCGTTGTTGCTCTAATTTGGACTTGAAAATGGAATTTTTAAATCTTGGACTTCACATGAAAGTTGTAGACCTATGTCTTACCTTTCCATCCATATAAAGAAAACCTAAATCCGAGATCTACAGCTCTAAATATGACCCAATTACCGAACAGTGTTCCAGTTTGGTTGCAACAACATCTCTTTTCTAAGTTTGGCCCTCTTTTTGTCCTTTCAATTTCAGTACTTAAACTCATCAATCAATCCTTTCATTTATGTGATAGGCCTGCATTTAAGAGGAACATTTACCATAAATTAAAGGTATCTTATATTATTAGATATGTTATTATAAAGCATGTTTTAGTTAAGGAGTTATTGATACTTAAAGTGCAAAATGATGATATAAAACCTTGATAAAAATGCTTTTTTAAGTACTAATCAATCAAAATCTTGAAGGGATTATCCCTTTAGCCTTAAAGAGATGAATATTGATTGGAAATTATGGAATAACATGTGAGGGAATTATTTAGAAGGATTAGACAAGAATTGTAAAGACTTATGATAGTACGTAACCTTGCATAACTATTTATATGTGTCATTTGATCTTTCTCCTTTTACAATATTATTGCTTTAATATAATCATTTTTAAAATATTATGTTGTTGCAGGTTGTTCATATCCACGACAAGAGTAGTATCTTAGATTTTGTATTTTGTGTTATTTAAAATTAAATGGATGTTGATGTATTTTGTCTTAATGAACTATAGAACTTGAATTGTAACGACATCCTGTAATTTAAATATTTGGACATAAATTGTAGTATGATATTTATGTGATCTTAATGTATGTTGCTTTTTGTACCTAAGTATTAAGTAATGTTCTATGTTGTGATATTGTGATTGCATTTTTTAATATAATGATGTGGATATCTTGAATGATTGGGATGTGATTGAACTATGAGTATTAGTAGTATACAGGTTATTGTAGATAATTTGAGACTTCCCAGTATGGGGGGGACTCTACCAAAATTTCGGCCGAAATTTCAATGATCTAGGCATGAATTTGGTAAAATGAAAAAAAAATTACCATGTTTTTTTTTCTTTTCATGATTGGTGTGTTGGTCCTAGAAATAAGATTGTTACAATTTGGTATCATCAAAGCTTATGGTTGAAATTTTAGGTATTGAAATATTAATGTGATTTGAAAACCATGTTAAAGGATGGTTCGTACACAATAATAAGCTAGGACTGACCCGTCTCCTGTATAAAGAAGAGGGTATAACTCGTTGTATGGTAGTGAAATATAAAGGGATCCACTAACAGATATTGCCTCTCACCTACCTGCAACATCAGCCCATTCTAAGAAGGGGGAATCAGCAGGACAACAAGATGACTCTGCATCCTGTCAGGTATAAGTATCATTGTCCAGGGCAACAGGTGGTCAAGGACCTGATGGTAGGCCCTCATTGATGGTACCGAAAATTGCACCTAATTTGTATTAAGATCCTGCATTCATTGATCATTTAGTTAAGGTAGTGGTAGTAGGGATGACAACGGGTATATCCAATCCCGCTCCTCGACTGGAGAGAGTGGTCACCCTAGTCCAGTGGGTGAAAGGAAAGTTGGAGATGGGTTGTACGACTTATTTAGAGGAGAAAGATGTTGAAGTTGTCGGGCATTGGTTGAGGAAGGTGGAAAGGGTTATAGATTTGGTATTAGAGTTTCTGGTTGAAATTTCAGGGATTAGAATATTAATGTGATTTGAAAAACATGTTGCAGGATGGTTCGTACACGATAAGGAGTTAAGACTGACATGTCTCCTGTACGTAGAAAAGGGTATAACTCATTATAATTTATATGGTAGTGAAACAAAAAATTATAACTCTACCAACAACGAAAATCTAGAAACCTAGGAATAGTAAGGTTTCTTCTTCTCCAGCGACAGCTACAACACTCTAGCCATTCCTCCTCAGTAGTGTAGCCGTGAGCCTCCAAGTACACTTCTAACAATGACATCTTATGGAATTAGCTCTGTATTAGCACTATGAGCAGCAAGTCTTCAGCTCAGCATCGTGCTTCAACAGTAGTGTTGCGATGTTGCGGTCACACAAATTAATTACCCTAGCTTAAAACACAACACTCAAGATAATAGAGCAAGCAAGGGGTCGATCCCACGAGGAAGGTTCAAGTTAGATTTTTATGCTAAATGATATGCAATTTGGAGGGGTTTGGATGCTATTTAGGTTAAAGCAAAAGAAAACAGAAAACTATCTAGTGAAATTAAATTAAATCAGAAAATTATGAAGAGAACAAATCTTGGTCGCAAGTAAACATCATAGAAACGAAATGTCAATTTATACTCTGAATATTTATTTTTTCTTAGTGTGTGTTTGGATGGGATGTAGCTTATGCTTTTTCTTTTTCTTTTTTTGCTTTTAGAGGTGTGGTTTGTACTTAAAAGGTGTTGTACTTTTGAAATAAAATCACCACACCTCCAAGCCAAGCAAACTCTTATGTTGATTAGTTAACAGATTCGCTGTATAACTAATTATAACCATCAAATAACCACAGTGTCCGCACTAGTAATTTAATTTAATTGCAGCCTTAAGAAGTAGATGAGTTGATTAATCTAAACAACATAATTGTCTGCAATCCATGTTTGATTTGATCAATTGAATGCTCTCCCTAAGAGTACTAATCTGGATCCGCCACAATTATTAATCTCAGTTGCTTTACAAATTTATATACCACAACTCCAGTTTTGATAGCAAACTTAGCAATAGATTGTTCACAATAATAACTTAGAATCCGCTCTAACAATTAAAATAAACAATCATAGAAAATAAGCATAGGAGAACAAACATATTCATTCATCATATAAACTGAAAAATAAAAGGTAAAATAAATCTCATAATTTTTGAAATCCGAAGATTTATGTATCTTTGCAATTAAGAAAAAGAGTTTAGCCTTGCATGTTTGTTGAACAACTAATAAAAAAGAAAGAAGAAAACATGATTTCAAGTTTGTGGAGGAGAAGGAGTGTTTTCCTCTTTTCTGGCCGGCTGCTCCTCTTCATTCTCTTCTCTCATTCTTTTTATATCCTAGAAAACCCTAGTCTTTATTTTACAACATAGTCCTCCCTTAAGTAGACAGTTTACATTTAAGTAATTTAATAACTACTTTTCTAAAAAATGAAAAATAGCCTTGCATGAAATCTTCAAGCTTTGACTTAGAGGAGCTAAATTGCTGAAATAAAAACTTGGATATCAGTTTGAATGCTTCAAGATGTAATTTGGACTCATTTCTTCATAAAACCTGTTTGCTGGCAGAATTTATTTGTCATCTTAGAAAAATCATATCTCCCTCATATAAGATATTTTTTGTCTAAATTTGGTACGTGAATAGGTCTTTGAGTCAGGAATCAAAAAAAAAATTAAGTTTACATCAAATGAACTTTTGTAGCTCAAGATATTAAGTCGGAATGGCTGAAGGTCAATATTGACAAATTGCGAGATTTAACTTTGAAGGCTGTGATTTTCATGTTCTTCCTTATTTAATTTCCTTGCCTTAAATGTACAGAAATGTATGGATGATAGCTTTCTAATGCCACTAGAATCACTTCATTTCGACCTCTAGAGCTTACGTTTTGCACAAAACATCGATTGAAAGTTAAATCTATCAGTTAACTCCAATTTACTTTTTTTGCATCTTTCATCCAAAAATCCCTTCAAAACATAAAATAAAGAATATAAATACATTTTATATATAAAACATAAATGAAACACTAGTTAAATATACGTGAAACTATCAAATAATATAGATATCAAATAGGCTAACAACAGCTGCACTTCCTCTCCCCTGCACCAGCACAGTGAGCACAACCTGTCAACGGTGACATCCATCAACAACAGTGTAGTTTCTTCCAGCAGCGTTCCAGCCTCTCCACGCCAGCAACCTTTCCTCTACAAGACCGCGAGCAGCAGCCTTCAATCCATCCCCAGCCATTTCGACAACCCAGGAACAGGTAAGTTTCTCTTCCAGCCTTCACGTTGAAGAGTTATGTCCAACAAATGTTTCATTTTTGCTGTAGTAATGGGTTGGTGTAGATAAGTTTAATCTTGGGCCCTAGCTTGATAATTTTCATGGGTTTTGATTTTGCTGAAGCCCACTTGTTTCCATGGGCGTAAATAGATATGTTATGGGCTTGTGAATGTTTTGTTTGGACTTAGATCTTAACATAAGTTTTGAACCAGGTTTGTGTTGGTTTTGGTTTCAGCTAGAGAGTGCAGCCCGCGCGTGGCTAGGCTAAGTCTTTGAAATGTTTTTTGACTTGACAGAAATTTTTCAAAGAAAAATGCATTTTGTTTTGTTCTTGTTTGACAAATACGCCCAACAAAATTTTCTAATCTTTTTTTTTTTTGTTTTTTTTTATATTTTTCTAAACAAACCATAAAAAAGTTTAAAAAATTCTAAAAAACAAAAATTCAAGAATCATTTTCAAATTATTTATAGGTCCCTCAAGTATCAGCTACTAGACACCAACCATTTTAGTTTACCTGGTACCATTTTGGTTTTTCATAACATGCCATCAAATATCTTAACTAAAAAAAATAAATTAAAATATTTAAATTAAAAAATTAATTAATTATCCAATATATTAATCCTAAGCATCTTGAATTTCAAGACTCGTCGGCTGTTAAAACTTAAAAATATTTTGATCAAATAAAGCGTTTTGACTTCCATGCTTTATTTACAATTATGGATATACTCCTTTTATTTTCCTTTCATTTCCTTTGTAAAATTCTATTCCAATTCTATTCAATAAACTTGTTATGATAAGTCTACATCATATTAATTATATATATTTACAATAAAAAACAAATAAAAAATCTCCCAAGTTGAAAATATATTATTGTTTGTTTTTCTTTTATTGCTGCATCTTATAAAATGAAAGCTTAAAATCCTCTTTAATCATACAATTATTAAATTAGATTATATCACATCTAAGAAAAACAAATATTACAGTTAGCAATTATACAAACAAACTACTGATAAGATTCAATTATATATAGTCTTAGATAATATTAAAGTTTTTAGTTTTTGCAAAGGTTTTAACAATAAAAATATCCTCCGTCCGTGGACCAGTTTTGTGTACCAGAACTAAGTTTTTGATGTGTATAATACTACAAAGTTTAAATCACATAAATTATTGTTACATGAATAATCAAATACAAACCGAATAATTAGCATGTATGAATATTTTTATTTGAAAATATGGTTGTGATTGCTTTTCAAAGTATTTTTTACTAAAAAAATAGATCAAAATAATATATATTTTTATTATTTTTTAAAAATTATTTTTGATATTAGCGCTTCAAAATAATCTAAAAACACTAAAAAATATTAATTTGAAGCAAAGAAAAAACAAAATTTTAAAAAATGCTTTTAAAATGTAAAAAGATATTAATTTTTTGTTAGGGTGGTATTTTTTGTTAAAATTTAATATCAATTTGTGATATTGATGGAAATTTCAACTTTTAATAGATTCAAACTGGTTGAAGGATTGCATATGTTAATAAATCAATTTAGGTTAAACATAACACTTTATAAGAACTTATAGGTTTTTTTGTTGAGGTTTATGTTGAAGCACAATTTATTTTTGTATTTGAAATTATGTCTGTATATATTTAAAAGTATATTTGGTTTAAAATAATATTAAACCTTTAGATAAATTTATAGTTTCTATTAGGCTTGAACTTATTCGTTACACAAAATCTTACAAGCAGAATTGTTTCTAAACAATTTTGATTTTTTTTTAATTAATTTTTTAAATATTTTTTAAATATTTTTTTAACATTTCAATATACTAATATTAAAAACAAATTTAAAAATAAAAAATATTATTTTAATATAATTTCAAATAAAAAATTATTTTAAAACATAATATATACAATAACCGATTACATTTACATATTAAGATTTATTTGGGATTATAATAGCGGTAACGGTAATAATTTAAAATATTTTTTTGTTTAGAAATATATCAAAATAATTTATTTATTTTTAAATTTTATTTTTAAGATTAATATATTAAAATAATATGAAAAAATATATATAAAAAATTATTTTAAATAAAAATAATTAAAATTTTTAAAAAGACGGCTTACAGTACATTCCTAGACATTGACTAACACAATATGGATAATCATGCTGTTGCAATTCATCCACACGTTTCTCAAGCCCGCTTGTTTTTTCTCAGCTAGAGCGTGCCTTGGTGAATCCTGTCGCTGAACCAATTTCTCTCCCTTGGTCACGACCATGCTAAGCTTTTCCTTTGTATTTGCAAGCCCCTATTATTTTTCTGCTCAAGTTCCACCTTCACTCTTCCAAGTTATGCATTTTCTGCTCAAGCAAATCATTTGGAAAACAAGCAGCCACAGCAAGAACACCATAGCAGCAGCAACATCGCCATATGCCAACAAGCAACAGCTTAAAACGGGAAAATCGTATGGAAAACAGGAAAAGAAACACCAGCAAGAAAGAACTAACTACAAAGTTCGTAGTCATACCAGCAATATGACCATGCCACAGCTTAAAAAGGGAAAATCGTGTGGAAAACAGGAAAAGAAACACCAGCAAGAAAGAACTAACTACAAAGTTCGTAGTCATACCAGCAATATGGACAGCTCACAGCTTAAAAAGGGAAAATCGTGTGGACAACAGGAAAAGAAACACCAGCAAGAAAGAAATAACTACAACGTACGTAGTCATACCAGCAATTGACAATCCAAAGCCAAATCAAATTAGCCAATAGAAAGACCAGTCACTTCCCTAAGCAAACCTGGATGTCAAAAAGCAACAAAAAGTATTGTCCCCATTAACATGACTTTCAAGCTCAAAGCTTCATAATTAAACATGATGAGCAAACAATTATTGGAACCCCATTAAATGAGAGTTCTTGAACGTAAAAACCACGACTACATAGCATTCAAAATCAGTCCCACAGTCAGCCATAGAACTTATATTTCCTTCAACAATGATACATAAATGATATATTTTATATATATATATAAAAAAAAAGGCAGATTCCTTACAGAACGAAAGAAAAATCACTGATTCGAACAAATTAGGGAAAAAATTAGAGGGAAAGGAGAGAACTTGTGACGAAACGACTTCTTCGACTTCGGAGAGATCGAGGTCTTCTCTCATGATTTTTTCACCCTAGTCTCCGTGCGTCTCATATCTGCCTACGAAATAAGCATCAACATCAGTCGTCCATCCTCATCGACGCTAGATCCGGTCCCTCGCTCTTTTCATCCTTGTCTTCTTCGACACGGCATCCCCCTTTTCCTCTGGTCTTGTCCACTCCTGGGGGAATTTTGATTTTTATGGAGAAAATAGTTAGTTGGAACTTGGAAGACGACATATATCATGTATTCATCCTTTCATCTTTAATTAACAATACTGGAAAAGTACTTAGCTTTTCCACACCTTTTACACTTACTTTCCCATGTTTTTTATACTTTCCTCATTATTAATATATTATATTATAACATATACTAAATTTACACTTTCCCCATTATTAATATATTATATTATATTATAACATATACAACAAAATAAATGAAACGCTATCTTTTTTAAAAAAAAAAAATTTTTTTTTAAAGGAATTGTTTTTATTTGATTTAGTTTGTTAATGTTAATTTTTTTTTATTTTGTTATCAGACTTTCATAACACGAATCCCGGGTTTAATGGGTTAACCTGCTTTGATGAGTTAACCTGAATTTTTTTCTTTTTAATTAAGTTTTTTTGTTTAATTTAATTTGTTAATGTTAAATTTCTTTCTATTTACTTATCAGACTTTCATGGCACGTATCCTGAGCTTGACAGATTAACCTAGTTAATTCTGGGTAAACCCGTCAATTTTTTTTTTCTATTTAGTTATCAAACTTTCATGACGCAAATCTCAGGTTTGATGGGTTAACCCAGTATTCAAATTTTTTTTTCTTCATTAATTTTTTTCTTTGTTTTTTTCTTTTTAATTAATCTATTTAATTATCATACTTTTATGACACGACTTTATAGCCAGACCTATATCCAATGCTCTTGGGTCTGGTGTTGCAGTCAGACCCACTTAAACTTAAGTCATGTAAGTTTAATATTATTATAAATATTATTCTTGGGTCAAGCATTGCAGCTAGATCCAAAGTTTTTTGGGTATATCTTTGCAGAAAAACTTAACACGCTTAGATTTTAGCCTTTTTTGATATTTTTTATGCAAGAAAAAAAAACTAACCCATGGCGTATGCCTATGTTTTTTTTTTTTCCTTTTTAAGTCTTTTACTGTGAACTGCACGGTGCAATCCACATTGAAAAAGCTTATGTCTTTAGTTTATTTTTTTTGTCTATATTTTCTTAATATTTAATTTGTTCTGTTTAATTATCAGGCTTTCATGACATAGATCCCAGGTTTTTCTTTTTCTTCATTAGTTTTTTTCTTCCTATAGGTTTTTTTTTTCTCTTTGCCTTTTCCTTTTTAATTAATCTTTTTCTTTAAATTTAGTTCATTAATATTAAATGTTTTTTCTATTTAGTTATCACACTTTCATGACACGAATCCCAAGTTTGACGAGTTAACCCAGGTGATTTGGATTTCTTTTCTTTTTTCTCATTAGTTTTTTTTCTTTTGATTTCATCTTTTAATATTGTATGCAGTCCACAGTAAAAAGACTGATGCATTTAGTTTTTTTTTTTTACTTTTTTTTTATGCCTTTCACTATGGACTGCACAGTGCAGTCCACGGCGAAAAGGCTGATGCCTTCTTTTTTTCTTTTTAATTAATTTTTTTTAGTTTGTTGATATTAAATATTTTTCTATTTAGTTATCAACCTTTCATGACACGGATCTTAGGTTTGATGGGTTAACTCAGTTAATTTAGATTTTTTTCTTTTTCTTCATTAGTTTTCTTCTTCTTATAAGTTTTTTTTTTTGTTATTTTTTCTTTTGAGTTAATATTTTTTTATTTAATTTAGTTCATTAATATGAATTTTTTTTTCTATTTAGTTATCTTAGGTTTGGCTAATTAGAGAATTTTTTTTGTTTTTGTTTTTTTTTTGTTTTTATGTCTTTGACTGTGCATTACACAGTGTAATCCACAGTGAAAAGGCTGATGCCTTTTGTTTGTCTTGGTTTTTTTTTCTTTTTAATTAATTTTTTTCGTTTAATTTAGTTTGTTAATGTTCAATTTTTTTCTATTCAGTTATTAAACTTTCATGATACGGATTTCGGATGTGACAGATTAACTTCGTTTGACGGGTTAGCCCAATTAATTCTAGGTAACCCATTAATTTTTTTTTCTTTTTAGTTATCAAATTTTCATGACACGAATCCAAGATTTGAAAAGTTAACCCAATTAATTCAAAAAAAAAAATTCTTTTTCTTCATTAGTTTTTTTCTTTATGTTGGTTCTTTTTCTTTGTTTTTTTTTAATTAATTAATTTAATTATCACACTTTTATGACATGACCTTGCACCTAGACCTACATCCAAGGCTGTTGGGTCTGGTATTACAGCCAGACCCACTTAAACTTGGGTCATGCAAGTTTAATGTTATTATTAATATTATAAATATTACTCTTAGATCAAGTGTTGTAGCCAAACTCAAGACTCTTAGGTATAACTTTGCAGAAAAACCTAACATTTTTAAATCTTAGCTTTTTTTGATATTTTTTATGCAAAAAAAATTAACCCGCGGCATCGTGCGGGTCATGTCACTAGTCTATAACTAGGCCTCGTGCTTGTAATTCGGTTTTATTTAGGATTCTTAATGATTATAGTTTAAAGTGCTTTTTATTTAGAAATATATTAAAATGATATTTTTTTTATGTTTTAAAAATTATTTTTGAGATCAACACATCAAAAAAATCTAAAAATATATAAAAATTTTAATTTGAGGAAACGTTATTTCAACTATATTCCCAAATAGAGCATTCAACGTGGATCCAATTAAAACACAATTATTGTATAAAAAAGTCTAAGCATTGTTATTTTTCTTGTACATGATAAAATATTTAAAATGAGAATAAAAAACTTAATTAGTGATCAAATTAAATTAATCAACTACTATATGTATTAATAAATACAAAAAAAAAAATTCAATGTGGCTTGACTTAATGATTCAAGAGCGAACTAGTAGGTGATCTTGTTTTTAAAAAATCACAATGTATTTTTTTAACCTTTACCTAGCCTTAACTTAAATGTAATACAACAGACTATCGAAGGATCAGATCATAAAAAAAAAAAAAAATTAAAGAGTGAAGTGAAAATATGGTGACACATTATACTAATCCAAGTTAACATGTGAAATTTACAGTCTAGGCAATGAACTTGACCACAATGAGTTAACCCAGTTAAACAATATGTGTCTTTTTTCTTTCTTTTTATTATTCTATTCTCGGTTGGCCTTAACTGATTTTTAGTTGACCTCTTGTTAGATTAAATATGGATAAATTGAAGAGTTGTAAAAAAATTAGAGATAAAATTTAAGAAATAAATAAATATTGAATGATAAACTAGAAACAGAATAAGCAAAAAGAAAAGAAAAAAATAAGAAAATTCGGATGAATCTCTTAAACCTGAGTTAGTTTTTTAAACCTATAACCCGTAAAATTCTAGACTCAGATTCAACCAAAAAGCTTAATTCACAATAAATTTAATGTTGAAAAATGAAATAAAAAATATTTAAATCTAAAATTTTTACCAAAGTAAAATAAATAGCAATAAAAAAAATAACAATTAAATTTGGTATAAGAATGAAATGAAATCAATGTCGAGGAATAAAATTAAAAAATAAATTCTATCTAGAAAAAGTCAAAGCAAAACAAATAAAAATCAAAAGAACATTGATCAAATCTGATGACAAAAACAAATTTAAGGGTTTCTTTGAAAGTTTGAAGGTTTAAGCGTGAAAATAAAAGGGGGGGGGGGAGAGAGAGAGGAAGGGAAAAACAAAAGGTCGTTAGCGCCACATCAGAGGTCTGTATGCCATACGCACTGCCAATGGATGGTAAGGCTGCCAAGCACCTCAAAAGCTATCATTCGGTCGCCAAACATCTCCTCACTTGCTGCTCGAATAGTGTAGAGGCATTGCATGTGCCAACCAAATTTTAAAAAAAAAACTAATATTTTATATTTATTAAAAAGCACCCATATTTATTTTATAAAAAGTGGTTTTCTGACAATCATTTTTCAAATTTTTTTATGTTTGTTCTATCAAGAAAGTTGGTTAACATTAAGCACTTTCCAACCAAAAGAAAAATTAGTTTTGTTTTCAGGTAAATATTTTATTTTAGGCGGAATGTACTTTATTTCAAAAAAAATCAAAAATATCTTGTTATTTATTGATTATATCAAATTTGATCATAAAATTTTTTATTGTTGTATATTTTGTTTTGAATCTTTTTTTTTCCATCCCTTAGAATTTGACATAATTTTATTTTTATATCAATTTTAGTCCTTATTTTTTTTATTGTTATTTGTTTTCTCTTATATTTTTCTTTATTGAATTTTTTTTTATCAATCATATTCGATTCTTATTTTTTTATTATTTATTTATTAGAAATAATTTATGAAATTGAAACTTCTTTTCAATTTAATCTTTTTTTCAACTTTTTTACCCGTTAGATAGATATCTATTATTGTGATTGCTATTTATATTTATTTAAAATGATTTATGAGATTGATTTTTTTTTCAATTCAATCTTCCTTCAACTTTTTCATATATTAGATTAGTTTTAATTCTTTTAATAAATTTGAAAAAAAATTTAAAAGTTACTTTCTACCTTATTTTTCATGGCATAGTTAAATACTAAAAAATATTTCTAACTCGTTTTTTATAGCACTATCAAACATAATAAAATACTTTACTTTTTAGAATTTCACTTTCCATAAAAGCTACTTTCTAACAAACAAAAAGGATCTAAATTACTTTCACTCAACTTTGTTATAACAAAAAAACTATAATAAAAATACAAAAATAATTTTTATACCCCAGTTAAAAAAAATGTTTTTCAAGGTAATATAATTATTTTACTGTGCTTTTAAAAGTGAAAAGTCACTAGTTCTGATTTTTATTTTATTTTAATGATAATTTAGTCATTCTAGTGTATTTAGAAAAAAAGTGAAAAAAGAGAGCATATCTCTAATTAATTTGATAATAATCAATAAACCATGTAAAAAGATCAAATTACTTTTAATAACAAAACCATTAGTTGTTTTTAAGAGTAAAATAGGAATTATAGTGGAAAATGATATCCTGACAGTTTTTATTTATTTATTTATTTATATACATCCATGTATTCCTGGTTCGAAAGATGAAGGTAACGATCGTCTTGAACTATTCTCACGCTCACATATATCATAAATGGTTTCCCAGCCAACAAACATGGTTACAATAATTACATCACCTGACAATATTGGAGGGATTTACATCATGTTGTCTTGGTTAGATTCAAAGCAATGAGCATAGCCATGCTACGCGTGACGAAAAAGAGGCATGAACAATGACACGGCTGAATTGAATATATAGTCGGTTTCTATTTGTTACTGGTTTCTTGAACTATTATTTGGTTTAGTTTTATTTTTAAATAGTGATTGATTTTTTACATGTTTTTTTATTTTTTAGTTTTACAATGCTGTGATGAAATTAATGTAATTTGTTTCTAATTTTTCTTTTATATATTTTTTATTAACATGGATATTCGGGTCAGCTTGCACGTACCTTAACTAATCTTAAATGATTGAAATTAACATGGGTATTTAAATCAGCTTGAACGTACCTTAATTAATCTCACAGGCACTCAAATTAACAATATTAACAATATGTAACCCTCTAATAAATTGAAAAGACTCAAATTTATGATCATTAAAAAAAAATTTAAGATCTAACTAATTAAGTTATCTCTTAGAATTACACAAGTAGAAAAAAAATATTTAGAATTAATTAGATATAATAAATGAGAAGGAATAAAATGAAAATGAAAACGAAAACGAAAACGAAAATCTTGGTTTATAGATTGGTTTTTTTGTTTTTCATTCTTACCATTGGATTGAAGGTCATTGCATATGATTTTGGGATCAACCATGATTTACTCAGACGCGTAGCATCTTATGGCTGTAAAATCACTGTGGTGCCTTCAAATCGGCCACCATCAGAAACTCTAAAGATAAAACCAGACAGAATTCTTTTCAGCAATGGACCTGGAGATCCTTATGCTGTTCCCTGTGCTGCTGTAACAGTCAAGGAATTGTTGGGTAGGGTTCCTGTGTTTAGAATTTGTACAGGCCATGAGTTGCCTGGCCAGGAATTGGGTGGTACCTCTGCCCCTCCGCCACTTGCAGGCGAGGATTCAGCCGTGTTTCAGTTGGGAAAGCAGAATATATCTTCTTAGATATATTTGCAGGTGGTAATGTTGTCCTTATTCTCATTTACGCCACTGCATATCGTGTTTTCCTGCAGAAATTTCTCCTCCGTTGGCAGTTAGCATTGTTGCGAGCTCCTGATCCTTTTTTACAATTTACAATAGCCCTGTTCCACAAACTACTCAAGAATAAATTTATTTTTTTTATATTATTTTAATTCTTGAGTTAATCAAAGATATAGAGATGTTATTTTTCAAATCATAAAGATAAATTAAAAAAAGAGAGCAAGACTATATATAATTTCCCTTTTAAAAATTTATATATAAAAACATATTCATAACACAATCATATTTCTTAAAAATTAACTTAAATTCCTACTGTACTAGTTTATTTTTACCAATAGTTAAAATAGTATTTACTATTATCATAGTGTTTTTTTTTTTTTCATTTGAAAATATATTAAAATATTATTTTTATTTTTAAGGTTTATTTTTAATTTCAGAATATTAAAATAATTTTTTATTTTTTATTTTTAAATCATGTCACACCACCAAAAATATTCTAACATGTCATGTCGGTACCGATTTGCCAGCGAATTTTTCTCCCAGCTTCCAAGTTTCAACACGTATAAAAATCACAACCAATAGCATTTACATGCTTCTTCATAAAGTGCAAGAAGAGCCATCTGTTCTTGTTCGGACAATCCGTTAACCCACATTTCCCAAAAAAACCCACCTTTTGAACGCTCCCGGATCTGACCACGTGGGTTCGCGAATCTCGATGGCCCTCTCTCACTTATTTAAACCCCAAACCAACCATTCCAAGCTTTCTACCGTCTCTCCTTTTCTCTCAACAAGAAAATTTAACTCAGATCTAAACCAAAAAAGGAAAAGTCGCCAGTTCTCAATTTTTTATGAGAAAAATTACTAATTTAAATTAAGTCAAAATCAATGGCATCATCAGAGCAATTAATGGGAGGTGGAAGTGTCGGAGGTGGTGGTGGTGGTGGTCCCCGATACGTAAAAATGCAATCAGAGCCATCAACGCCGTTACAACCACAATCATCATCAATAATATCGTCCTTCTTCTCTTTCCGTCAAGGTTCGACACCGGAATCCTGTCGGATTTTCGATGAATTACCGAAAGGAACTATCGTCTCCGTTTCTAGACCCGACCTCAGCGATATTAGTCCTGTTCAATTATCTTACACTATCGAAGTTCAATACAAACAGGTACAGATACGCGATCGGTTAACTAAATTTTGACTCGATTTTGTTTTTTAGGTTTCTGAATTTTGAATATTCAATTTGAATTTGAATGTTAGGCCGTGTTTGGATGATCATAAAAGCTAGTTGGAAAGTAAAATTTGAAGCTTAGATTCTGTTCACCTAAGATATATTACATAGTTAAATATATTATTGAATCCTCTAATTTGCGGAGAATATTTAATTATTATTGGCTCCTCTAATTTGTGGAGAATTATTCAAGTAGAGTTGTTTTTTTTTTTTTTTTTTCCAGGAATTAGTAGGGGCGTATAAATGTAAGATTTTTAACGTGTAATTTTATTTTGGTGAATTTAGTTCAAGTGGACACTGTTGAAGAAAGCGGCTCAAGTGTTTTATTTACATTTTGCATTGAAGAAACGATTGTTTATCGAGGAAATTCAGGAGAAGCAAGAACAGGTGTGTCTCTGTGTGGTGGAATCACATTGGTTTAGTTTTTGTATAACTGAATGCTTTGAGATTGTTATGTTGTTAATATGACTTTATATGCGAAGGTGTGGTTTTGATGTGGTTTTCATTGAAAAATTATATTAAAGGTTAAAGAATGGCTTCAAAATCTAGGAATAGGAGAACATACGCCCATGGTTCAAGATGATGATGATGCTGATGATGAGACCGTTCCATTGCATCATGATGAAATTGCCAAAAACAGGTTACAACCTACACCTTTTTATAATTATTAAACATGAATTATGTCCTTGTCTACAGTAATTCTCATAGTTCTTACAGGTGATTTTTCTGTTCAGAGATGTTCCATCAAGTGCTGCTTTACCAGTTATTCGTCCAGCATTGGGAAAGCAGCATTCGATGTCAGACGAAGCAAAGGTTGCAATGCAACAATATTTAAATCACTTTTTAGGGAACATGGATATTGTTAACTCCCGAGAGGTATGTTTGGACTCTAATATTTTTAAAAAAGTTTGTGGCACCTGTCTTATTTTGTTGCTGGTGTTATTCGGAATACATATCCATGATTTGTTTGCGGTCAGTGAAAACTTTATTTCAAATTAACAAAGTGAATAACATGGATTAATTTTCATATGGTGATGACTGCAGAAAAATGTAAATTTTAGATAGATAAATCCAGCATCTCTACTAGCTACCATTACTTCGAACTCCAAAGCGAGGGCCTGCTCGGCATATTCACCTTAGTTCCTACATGCCCTCTTCTTTGTCTCTCGTGCTTAGATACATATATGCATGTGTGTGTGTGTGCGCACATATATCAGATGTGGAAACTTCTGAAAAAACATTGAAGGCAACTTTCTTTTTTCCTCTTGCATGTCACTTGAGGACTTTTTTATTATTCTATCATCTGACAATGATCGATTAAGCTCCAAACTGTTTTTAAATTGGTTACAAGTAGTTTGAGCCTAACACAATGCACCAGGCATCTCATCGAAGCATCAATTTTCATACTTGCTCAATGTATGCCCTAATCAGCAAATACATGTCTTCTACTCTTGTGCTGCCTTTGGTTGGGTTTGGCTACTTATTTGTCCTTCGCACTCATCATAAGCAAGCCTATAGTTCATTTCTATGTGATGCATCATTTGAATTGTCAGGCTGCCATTCATCTGTACAACCTTTAGAAACACCATTACACTCAAATCAATTGATATCTATGCAGTCAGGAACTTGCTCTGTTTGTGTGGTGTGATGATGAACCGTGTGAACCTATAATAGAGAATTTGAACTACTGGTGCTTCCAGTTCAACCCATAATTCCAAAGTCTTGGGTTTTTAACACCTAATGTTTTCAAATTTTAAATACTCTCTCTTTTAATTTTTACTGCTTCTTGATTGCTAATTGGGATGCATTTTACAATAGACAATTTCTGTTGTAGGTTTGTAAGTTTTTGGAGGTCTCGAAATTGTCCTTTTTACCAGAATATGGCCCTAAGCTGAAAGAAGAATATGTTATGGTGAAGCATCTACCACAAATAGTGAAGAATGATGATTCCAGGAAATGTGCTTGCTGTTGCTTTAGTTGCTGTAATGACAACTGGCAGAAGGTAATGCAATCTTGTCCCTAGACTAGGTCTGTACCTGGGTTTGATTTGAAGATGCGTTTGTCATTTTTGTGTATGTGCACCGTTGTGCAACAATGAAGGGTTTCTGTGTATGGTTCATCATTGCATTTGGTTTTATTGACATTGTTGAATGATATTTTGAGTATTTTAACACTGAATCTTCTTCTGAGAACATATAAATGAGACCTCCTATCACTGCAAATGAATGTTTGCAAAAGCATATGCATTTGTGTAATCACTTCCTTGTTTTCTCCTTTCTTGTCTTGGACAGTTTGGAATTACTTTTGGTCTATATCCTGATTAGGAAATTCTTAAAAAAGAAAGTCAAGTTTGTTGGGTAAATATGAAGGCTAGTATAAAAGCACACTTTCTATATGCATGGGCATGCATCATGGAGCTCCAATGTAATATGGGTGCCACATATGCCAGTTAATATATGCAGAAATGACTAATAAAAAAATCATTATCATGTCCTAATACTTTGCTGAGCAAGACAGGGTGAAACGACTGATCCTTCTACATCATTCTGCTGAGTTATCTAAAAGCTTGATAGATAACTTGATAACCTTAATTCATTTTGCCCGCACTGAACATGATGCATTACGTCTCACATGTATTATACTTTATGAATCTTATTCCTTTAAGATTCAGCATTCACAAAATTACAATTCATTTATTGGATCTTGCTGCTGTAGTTCAAATTTGATAATTGTTGGAAAAATTTAGATAGAGCATATGATTTGTCGTAATAAAGCTGCAAGAGGGAAATTACTAGTAGTGGCAAGAAAAAAGATTAGTTCAGCAATGATTTAGCCTGGTGATGCATGTCAACTTTTGTGGTTTAGTTGGGGTCTTCTTGATAGTACACCAACAATAGACTGCTCTAACTTTCTGTAGGTTCCACAACAAGAGGAATCACACAACATTGTCCATGTTTTATGATTTTCTGCAGGTGTGGGCTGTTTTGAAACCAGGATTCTTGGCACTTCTGGCTGATCCTTTTGCTACCAAACCTTTGGATATAATTGTTTTTGATGTATTACCTACTTCAGATGGAAGTGGTGAAGGCCGAGTGTCATTAGCAGCAGAAATAAAGGAGAGGAATCCCTTGCGGCACAGTTTTAAGGTAAGCAGTGTGCAGTTTATTTCTTCTGTGGGGTTTTCATTATTGTGCTTTTGTACAAGCAATCAATTTGACCTTGAGTCGTCTTAAAATTTTGATGATGTTATTTTGTACTAGCCCTATCCCAATACTTTGCTGATGATGTTATATCCTGGATTTAGTGTCAGCTGCTTTTCTTGATTAAGGATCAGTTACACATGCAAACGCACACAAGCACATTGTAATCTGAGAAGCTATGAGCATATTGCTGGTTGTTGATGGCAAGGCAAACTAGATGATAGCCATTACATTTTCAAAAGTGATATGATCCTTCCCTGCTTGTCAGAGTCTGACTGATTACATGGGTTGTATTTTTAGGAAATGCGTAGTAAACAACCAAACAAAGAAATATAGAGGGAATTCATGCTAGATGCCTTTAGATACAACAGGTTATTAGGTGGTATATATTCAATTTGTGATGGGTTTTCCTCTTCATTACTGTAAGTTTATTAATGATTTAGTGATGAGGAAATTGCATCAGATAATTGCACTCACTAACAGATGATTGGAAACTTCAAAGGTCGTATGTGGAAACAGAAGCATAGACTTGAGATCTAAAAGTGGTGCCAGAGTTAAAGATTGGGTTGCTGCAATTAATGATGCTGGACTTAGGCCTCCTGAGGGTTGGTGTCATCCTCATCGCTTTGGCTCTTTTGCTCCTCCTAGGGGTTTGTCTGACGATGGTAGTCAGGCTCAATGGTTTATAGATGGTAGGGCAGCTTTTGATGCGATTGCTTCATCAATTGAGGATGCTAAATCTGAGGTCAGCTCCAGTGCATTGAATCAGCTCGCCTCATTGTTATTTATTCTGCGATTTAACTTATACAGTATCTTTTGGATTGATGTAAATTCTCTGCAGATATTTATTTGTGGGTGGTGGCTGTGCCCAGAACTTTATCTAAGGCGTCCTTTTCGTGATCATGCCTCTTCTAGACTTGATTCTTTGCTGGAAATCAAAGCTAAACAAGGGATTCAGGTGCAAATTGCTTGTTTATTGTTCTTTCCAGCTTTGATGCTTTCTTACTTATTACATTTGATTTGATATTTAGTTTTATTAATAATTATAATATAATATGCACTAAACTTTTGAATCTGTTTTTTTTTTTTTTTTTTTCTAAAGCATGACTAAAGGTGATAAATTGAGGATAGGCCATGAGTCTTTTTTATGGGCTCAAATTTTCTCTAGATATCTTATATGGAAATAGGGGCGTGAACTTTTGTAGTATATATAGAAAGCTTCTGCAAGCATTGCATTCCACTACATTTCTTTCCCACATGCATGTGTTTTCTGGTTAAATGGTGCAATTGCCCGATATAATTTAGGCACCGAGGAACCTTGAGGTATATTTACAAGTCAAAATAAAGTTATAAAAATCTTAGGGAAAGCCCTTAAGTGGTATGTGACATGGAGTTTTATCAAGATTTCTTTGCAGGATTTCTTTCAACCTGCTTTGGTTTTATATGCATGACCGGTGGTGTAATCTAAATTTTTCACTGCAGATATATATTCTTCTCTATAAAGAGGTGGCTCTTGCTCTGAAAATAAATAGTGTGTATAGCAAGAGAAAGCTTCTTAGTATTCATGAGAATGTGAGGGTACTGCGGTCTCCTGACCACTTTTCAACAGGTGTTTACCTTTGGTATGCATTATTGGACAAGCTTTAAGAGTGTTGGGCAGAACTAAATTTTGAGTTATCTTCATCAGAATGGGCCTTTCAATTTCTGATATATATTTTGGTTATGTTTAGGTCCCACCATGAAAAGCTTGTCATCGTGGATCACCAGGTTTGCTTTATTGGAGGACTGGACCTGTGCTTTGGCCGCTATGACACATGTGAACACAGAGTGGGCGACTGCCCTCCTCAAGAATGGCCAGGAAAGGATTATTATAACCCAAGGTAAATAATTTGTTTTTCTCTACTCAAATGTGATTTCTTAGAATGTTAAATGAACATATTGAGAGATTGATAATTACGTAATTGATTTATTACTTTGGTCATTTTATTTATCTCATCTTGTATCTGGTGTCGCTGTTTCAGTGGTTTCTGCTGCTTGATTAACTGATTATATCATGTAAAATGTAGTTACAAGATTTTTCAAGTTGACACAATGAAGTCACTGGAATTTAACATACACAAACGCAATGCTCAGTCAAATATAATTACTGGAATTTAATAAACAAACAAATGCTCAATCATAGATAACCACTTAATGTGTCCAAGCTATGCTCTTGAAGTAGAGGGAATCTTACAACAATCTGCAATAACCTGTTTTTGCAATGTTAAGTGCCTGTTTGGTAATGCGGTGTAGGTGTTTTTGCAAAAGTGCATTTAGATGCTCTTTAATGGTTTTGAAGATGTCAAAACCATCTAAAAACACTAAAAATATATCAATTTTATGCCTTTTTCAGTCACAACGCCCATTGGAAAGCACTTTCAAACGCATTACCAAACATAGAAGTCAGGCATAAAAAACCTTCTCAACAAGTCATCTGAAAAATGATAGATTGGTGTGATGTGCAATTGGCATAGTAGTTTAGTTGATTCGAAGCAGAATTTGCATATGCTGGATTTATGAAATGAATTTTTACTTCATCTTCCAGGGAATCTGAACCAAATTCATGGGAAGATGCAATGAAAGATGAATTGGATCGTGGCAAATATCCTCGAATGCCTTGGCATGATGTCCATTGTGCTCTTTGGGGACCGCCTTGTCGTGATGTAGCTAGGCACTTTGTCCAGCGTTGGAACTATGCCAAGGTCAAAAGTTTAGCACCAATTAGTATGGTGATTGTGATGCAGGTTGGGGAAAGCTTTTAATTTTAACATGAATACGCTTTTTTCCTTTTTCCAGAGAAATAAAGCTCCATATGAGGAAGCAATTCCTCTACTTATGCCCCAGCAGCACATGGTTATCCCACACTATATGGGGCAAAACAAAGAGAAGGAAGTTGAAAGAAAAGATATTGAAGATAATGTAAAAGGCATTAAAAGGCAGGATTCGTTTTCCTCTAGTTCATCTTTACAAGACATCCCACTTCTTTTGCCTCAGGAAGCTGATGGGTCTGATGGCTCTGGTGTAGGCCCAAAACGAAATGGGCTGGAGTCTACCCCTGGCAGAAGCCACCCACATGGTTTCCGGAAATCCAAAAGTGAACCAGTTGTTCCAGACATGCCAATGAAAAGCTTTGTAGATGACCACGATTCCTTGAATCTTCATGTGAAAGTGTCTCCAGATTTAGCAGCGGAGCCTGGCACCAAAACTTCTGACGACTTGGAATGGTGGGAATCACAAGAAAGGGTTGATCAGATTGGTTCTGTGGATGAAAGTGGGCAAGTTGGTTCTCGTGTCTCTTGTCATTGTCAGGTGGGCTACTGCTCATGATATATTATGCAATTCTTATATTTGTAATCAAGTGTAAGAAACCCACCTTGAGTCTTCCGATGATCTCAGTCCTCCATGCCAACAGGAGATCATATTTAACATGGTTTGTCCGGATTTCTTAGCTTTTCATGATCTATGTGAAGATTGAGCATTGCATGTCTTTCGGTTAGCTCTAGAGAGTGTTTTGTTCAAATTTTTAATTTACTTAATTCAAAGCAATTTTAGAGGAACTGAAAGGTCTGTCCATTTATTGAAAAAAAAAGGGAAGAACCGTGAAAATCTGAAATGGTGCCAGCCTTGTTTCATGTTTCTATTTGTGACAATTTCACATTCTACAAGACAGCACAATTGATGTTTTTTTGTTTTTTTTCCATAAACGTTGCTATGATTATTCAGTACTTGTTATGTTTATAAATCATCTATAAAACTTAAATCTGCATCCTCTGTCATCAATGATTTCTTTCATTTTCCAGGTCATAAGGAGTGTGAGTCAGTGGTCTGCTGGAACAAGCCAAATTGAAGAGAGCATTCACTGTGCTTATTGTTCTCTTATCGAGAAAGCGGAGAACTTTGTCTACATCGAGGTATAAACTGTTACCCATTATTTATTGTATCCTTCTGTGAATGGAACCCACTGTCTTTTGAACAAGTAACTTAAGGACAAGCATATCCACCTCAATTAAAATAGTATCCTCGGTGGGAATATATTTTGAAACACTCAATTCGAGTTTTTCTGCAGTTTTTTTCCACTCATGATTGTATTGACTCCTAGTGAGTTTTTTAAGTCATATTGGCTCAGTCTCTGTCTCCCTCGCATCACTGGCAAGGAAGAGCAGCATGAATTTGGTTCAAGGCATGAAATGACAAAGGAGGCTTTACACGATGCTAATGGTGCAGCAAGTATTTAAAGAAATAGTTTTTAGAGAGGGCAAAATTGCAATAAGAAACTTTTATCAGACCTAAATATAAGTGTTCAGGCTTTATCTGGTAGTGTAGAGGGTTGGTGGTTGCACAGGGACTATCCCATCATTGAACTACCCATCTGTGTGTAGCTATGGCCAAGGCACTCTATTCCAGTTTTATTTGTTTATGTCAGAGTCAGGAATTGATTTTAGATACTATTATCTTACTCTATGAACTTGCTCATTCACATTTACTAAGACTGCATCCTGAAAGATATCACTAATATCAGCCTGGGCCCTGGGAAGGCTAAGAAAAGGAAAGTAGAGACTGTATACTGTGGCATAGTGAGTGGTTTTTAGGAAGTGAATTCAGTCAGTTTTAGAGGTTGTGACTGAGGGGAAGTTTATTGATTTTTGGAAGCTATGAAGTGATTGCTGCTTAGGGAGAAAACGAAAGAATCTTTGTACAGAAGAATAGCTTTTCATCTATGATGAATTTGGAGGGGCAATCAAGGAAGCGGTTTTTGAATGATTGTAAAGAGTTTTTAATTTTGTCTAAGGCATCAAAAATGATTTACTTTAAGCTTTTAATAATTTGGTTAAAAGATGGTTTTGTGAATGAGTAAAAGATTTATTTCATCAACTGTAGATGCTGTTTATTTTTGCTTTCTTTCTAATCAGCATGGAAGTTTCATATTTTGATGTTAAGGCTGATTGTTAAAGTCTGAAGCTATTTGTTTTGCCTGGCTTTTTCTGCATTGCTGGGTTTCCCAGAATCAATTTTTCATATCAGGTCTTTCAGGAGATGACATTATACAGAATCGTGTGTTAGAAGCATTGTATCGGCGTATTATGCGAGCATTTAACGATAAGAAGTGTTTCAGGGTTATTATTGTCATACCTCTGCTTCCAGGATTCCAGGTTCTAATTCTTTGTTCATTACTTCAAATTTGAAACTTGGATGTTCCCTTTTTTTTCTCGTCTTTGTTGGCTCAAGTTTTAGTCTCACAGGGTGGTGTAGATGATGGTGGTGCAGCATCTGTCAGAGCCATAATGCATTGGCAATATCGAACTATTTGCAGAGGACAAAATTCAGTATTGCACAACTTATATGATCTTCTTGGTCCGAAAACTCATGATTACATTTCTTTCTATGGCCTTAGAGCTTATGGCCAACTTTTTAATGGTGGTCCTGTGGTCACCAGTCAGGTATGCATAGATCTCATGCTGTTTATTACTTCGTCTATTAGTTCTCACCCCAGCCTTTGACAAATGCTGTTTTAGCCCTTCACCTCAATCTCTATTGATTTTATGTACAGAGTTTCTTTGTATTGAACAAAATGCTTATCTATCCTTGTTGTGTCTGCAGGTGTATGTCCACAGTAAAATAATGATAGTTGATGACCGTGCAACCTTGATTGGATCAGCTAATATTAATGACAGGAGTTTGCTTGGGTCACGAGATTCTGAGGTATCGCTCTATTCCAGGTTTTCCTATATGGTTTTCTGTTTGAAACTTTGATTCTCGAAGATAATGCATGCCTAATACAATTAAGAATGATGATCTGTCAAAGTAAACTCTAACCATGCCTTTATACAGTTGTTTGTGACATGGAAAATTGCAAAGATAAAATTGGATCTATGATGAGTAGTGATTACAGGTTAAAGGGAATGAGAATAGCATATGGCTTGTAAAACTTTCATCGATGTAAAGAATGTTATTACATTGTTTCTTTGGTACAATTTTGTAATAGATTGGGGTACTTATCGAAGACAAGGAATTTGTGGATTCATTAATGGGAGGGAAGCCCTGCAAGGCTGGAAAATTTGCTCTTAGTCTCCGCCTTTCATTGTGGTCTGAACACCTTGGTCTTCATGCCAAAGAGGTTAGTGTAAATATTGACTGCTCCACAATTATGAAGTCACATCACTGATAGATTACTGTTGCTTTCCATCTGACACAGCACATTCTTTTTCTTTTAATTTCAGATCCATAAAGTGATTGACCCAGTAATTGAGTCGACTTACAAAGACAGATGGATGTCAACTGCAAAGGTGAGAACAGAAATGATTTTATTTTAGAAGACTACTTCATACAGCACTTTTTCTTTTTCCGAACTTCGATTCAACGTGGAACAATTTGCTTCCTGCATTCAAATATCCAATGTGTATTGCTTGTGTATGTTAAATGCTGAATCTGGAGGACTTCCCATAGGCGTTGATGGCAGAGTTCAAAAGCTTGCATTAATAGGGTGTGAGTTACTAGGCATTGTCATATGAAGTTTCTAATTTCTTAAACAAAAGCTAATAAGGAAAATTATTTTTCTGCATAGATTTTCTTTGCAGCTGACATATCAAACATGTTAAGAGGCTGTGTTCACATTAAAAAGTGCTTCCTACATCTGCTGATTTAGATGGAGCGCTTTGAATGGCTAAATTACTGTCACTGTTTGCTTCTCGTGTTTGTTCCCTTAATCTTATTATATACTCATTGGAATTGTTGTTAGACATGCCGTTTCCATTATGTTAAATTTTTTACTAAGCTATGACCTCTGTTGAACCTCTTACCCTGGCCCTCTCTTTTCTTGGTCAATTTTTAAACATCAGTAGAAGAGTGTGTATGTTTTTGGCATGGGTGTCATCCTGAAAGGTTCCAGGCAAAGAAAAGAGCATAGTTATGAAGTTATAGCGCATATTCTACTGCATAAAAACTTTAATTTGCTCCAAAATAATCTGCCTGATTTTTTTTATCAACCAAATACAAGTGGTATAAATATTCTATATATCGTATATGCTAAACGGCATAAACAATGCATCTTTTGCCCTAGGTTTTTCCCAATGGGCTTTTGCATTTGCCTCGAATTTGGTCTACAAACTAACATCATGTATTGGTGATTCTCATTTGACAGACAAATACCATGATCTATCAGGATGTCTTTTCTTGTGTGCCAAGTGATCTTATACACACCAGGTATGATACTTCTTCACTTATCTTTCCCTGCCTAATGATCTTAACCAATTGCTTTCCGCCGTAATCACATGCAGAGCCGCACTCAGACAAAGTACGGCGTTCTGGAAGGATAGGCTTGGCCATACCACCATTGATTTAGGGATAGCCCCTCAAAAGCTTGAGTCTTATCAAAATGGAGACATGAAAAACACCGATCCACTGGAGAGATTACAGTCGGTGCGGGGGCATCTTGTTTCTTTCCCTCTGGACTTCATGTGCAAGGAAGACTTGAGACCTGTGTTCAATGAGAGCGAGTATTATGCAGCCCAAGTTTTTTATTAGGTTTTAAGAGTAGAGGGTAGTCACCAGCCCCAGTGTTTTTCTCTGCTGGGTTACACGGCGGGCGACGATTCCTGGTAATGTTGCTGGCCATTGTTTTATAGCATTCAAATCATTTCATTAAAAAATCCCCTGTTTTTTTTCTTCCTTTTTCGCTCTGGTAGGTTGCATATAAATACGAGATAGAGATGGGGATAAGGAGAGTCCTATTTGTTGTACTAACCAAATACAAAATATATACGTACTTAAGCAGCATTGCTCCTCCAGCATTTTTTTTTCATTAAAAAAAAAAAGTTTATTAAATCATCTGTTCTCGGGTTCTATTTTCTTTCTCTTGTCGATTATGTAATTGATAACAAATACCACATTTCAATATGTCAATGTTATCAACTTGGGTTGGTCTGGTCAGACGTGATTATCTATTCTCTGTTTTTTTTTATGTTTTTTTTCTTTTATTTTTTTCAAGTTAATCCTATAAATTGAACTTGGGTTGGGTCTGACGGTTGAGTTTTTAAAGAATCGTTTCAATTTAATTTTTTTTAAAAATAATTTTATGTTGAGGAGTCAGAACAAATATTTTTGCAAGCCTGCGACTATCGGCAAGGTAAGATCATACTAATCAAAAGAGAGTATAACCCTACTTAATTCTTTAGACAACTCCATTTTCGTTATTCATATATTCCTTTTACTTTGCCAAACAATACCTTTTCTTTTCTTTTTTATCAAAAGTGTGTTTCTTCATATAAAACCTAGATATGTAAAGCAATTTTCAACCAAGGATAAAAAAAAAATATTTCAATTACTTTTATACGACTATATGAAAAAATAAGTTAATATATTATTTGAGTTTCATATATAATTATTCATAAATATTAACATCATTAGAAAAAAAAAGTTTTTATTTTATTTGAAAATGACATTTCTAATACTTTTCAAAAATTATTTAAATTTTTTATTGAAAGAGAATTTATTGTAAAATTGAAAAGAAAAAAAAATGAAGGGTCATCTAAAAAAAGGGCCTAGAACTAGAATAACAAGCCCGCGCCTAGTCCAATAAAAAAAACTTATGTTTTGTTTCTGACCTTTCCAAATTTATTTCTTCATTTGTTTTTTCACCTAATACACCAAAAAACATTCTAGTAACCTTATAAATCTCATTTTCAACTAAAATTATGTTTTAATCACTAAAACAATGTAAAATCAAATTCAATTAAGAAACCCTTTATTAGCCCTGATTTTGTTTTTTAGTATAGTTAAATAAAAAAATCGCATCTAGTGAACTCTCCTTTTTAAAATGAATTTATAGATACCAAGTTTTTTTTTTTATGGTCCGCTTGTATATTTCTCTCTCTCTCTTTTTTGCTTTTCTTACAACTTTATCTCTTCTATCTCATAACCTAAGAGTAAGACATGATGAAAATAAAATTTAAAGATTGAAACCTAATAGTTAATTTGAAACTAGTTATCTACTATAATTAAATTAAATTATAATGTTTAATTTAAATTTAATTGATAAATAAATTGAATTACATTTCAAATATTTCTAAAAAAAGGTGATGGGTAAATGAAGAAATTAGTGTTAACACTAATTTCCCCTATTTAGTATATTAAATTAGGATTTGATATCTTTTTTTACTTTCATACCTTCATAACTTACTTGAAACCAATTATATATTATAACTGAATTCAATTATAGTATTCAATTCATAAATAAATTGAATTCACATGTTTGGATGATGAAATTCAATTTTTTTTTTCTTTTTTCTTTTTTCTGTTTTACCCTCATCACATTCATTCTATTTCTTTAAAGAACTCAAAAGAAAAAAGAAAAAAGAAAAAAATGTGTAGATAAGTATTTTGGAAATTTTAATTTTAACATTAAATTTATTCTCTTGATAATTGTAAATTTTAACCTTTGATTTATTTTTATATGAATTTTACAACATGTTTGAAATCCTTTTAATTGAAATTAATTAAAAAATATTAATGAAATTTCATGTTTGAAACTCCTTTAACTGTTAAAAAATAAAATTCTAAATAAAATTCAATATCTACAATTGCTACAAAAATTAATCAGTTTTACTAGGTACTAGTTACATAACTCGCACGATGCTGCGGGTCAACTATTTTTTGCATTTTAAAAAAAGCTAAGATTTAAAAATATTAGGTCTTTCTGCAAAGTTATATCTAAAAGTTTTAGGTTTGGTTGTAACGCCTGATCCAAGAGTAATATTTATAATATTAGTAATAATATTAAACTTACATGACCCAAATTTAAGTGGGTTTGACTGTAATACCAGACCCAATAACATTGGATATGAGTCTGGTTGTATCTAAAAATATTAGGTCTTTCTGCAAAGTTATATCTAAAAGTTTTAGGTTTGGTTGTAACGCCTGACCCAAGAGTAATATTTATAATATTAGTAATAATATTAAACTTACATGACCCAAATTTAAGTGGGTTTGACTGTAATACCAGACCCAATAACATTGGATATGAGTCTGGTTGTAAGGTCGTGTCATAAAAGTATGATAATTAAATAGATTAATTAAAAAGAAAAAAAACAAAGAAAAAAAACTAACGAAGAAAAAGAAAAAAAATATGAATTAACTGAGTTAACCCTTTAAACCAGGTTAACCCATCAAACCTTGGATTCACGTCGTGAAAGTTTGATAACTAAACAGGAAAAAATAAATTAATGGGTTAACCCAGAATTAACAAGGCTAACTCGTCAAACCAGGTTAACCCGTCAAACTCGGAATCCGTGTCATGAAAGTTTGGTAACTAAATAGAAAGAAATTTGACATTAACAAACTAAACTAAACGAAAAAAATAATTAAAAAGAAAAAAAAAAGCAAAAAAAAAAACTCCAGGTTAACTCGTCAAATCAGGTTAACCCATTAAACCCGAGATACGTGTCATGAATGTCTGATAACTAAATAAAAAAAAGTGAACGTTAACAAACCGAACTAAATGAAAAAATTAATTAAAAAGAAAAAAAAAATCTGAGTTCACTCGTCAAACTATGTTAACCCGTTAAACTCAGGATCTATATCATGAAATTCTGATAACTAAATAAAAAAAATTAACATTATCAAACTAAATTAAACAAAAAAAAATTATGAAAAAAAAAAATGACGGGTCAACCCAGAATTAACTGGTTCACCCGTGAAACCCAGAATATGTGTCATGAAAATATGATAACTAAATATAAAGAAATTTAACATTAACAAACTAAACTAAACTAAAAAAAAAATTATGGATTAACTTGGCAAATCAGGTTAACCTGTTAAACTCGAAAAACATGTCATAAAAATCTGATAACTAAAAAAAATTTAACATTAACAAACTAAATTAAACAAAAAAAAATTTATCAAAAAAAATAATAAAGAAAAAAACAAAAAAAAATATCCAAAAAGGCATAAAAAAAAACCAAATATATAACTTAAAATAAAAATAAAATATTAATATTTTGTTTTAATTTTGACTGCACTGTGATATGTTGCAATCCTTCCCGATGAGACTATACCTTTTTATTTATTTATTTTAGCACTTTCATTTCTATGTGGGACCCTTTCAAATGTCATCCACAAATCTGACTTCTTCTTTTTCAGATCCCTTGTTTTGATGGCCATTGTGCCATCTCCCCTCATCCTCAAAGTTGCATAACTAAACCAGCGGGCACTTTAAGAGAAACCGATTAGATTTTTCAGTTCAGTCCTCTAACTATTAAGATTTTATTTCAAGCCAAGTCTCGCGGAGTTTAAAATCGTACAATTATACCAATTATTACTTTAATTTGAGTGGCGCTATTAGATTCTGCCCACAGAATACGATGGATGATAATAAATTATTTAAATAAAAACTTTATTTCTCTATCGTGTTGAGGCTTCCAGACAAGGGAAAATTCTTTTAATATTAGAAAAGTATTTAGTAAATTAACTTAAATATTAAAATAACACAGTTTTGTTTTTCTCTCTATTAAGCCGGCCAAAAAGTAGTTTTAGTTTAATAAACAGTAAGTCATTTATGTTGGCATTACAAAAATTAGTTTCTGTTTTTTATTTTTTGAAAAAGTCGTGTTTAAAGATTATATATGGCCTGTAAAGATGGAAAAAAGCCCTATAATACCTTAATAGAAGAGAAGCGCTCTTCTTAAGAATAAAGAAGATAGAGAACGTAGAGATTTACTAGCTTCTTAAGTTTTAAAGTTACAACACTCACTAAATGCTAATGAGGAATAGAGAGAGTTCCTTAAAAGAGCACTATAACTGTTTAAAGTCTATTTATTTATTGAAAAATAGTTTTTTTTTTTTAAATAAATTTTATGACAGTAAATTCTAGAAAAATAAATTATTTTTTAATGTTTGATAGTATAATAAAAAATAAATTGAAAAACACTTTTCAATATTTGATTATATTATGAAAAATGAGTTGGAAAATAACTTATTAATTTTTTATTTTTTTCAAGTTTATTAAAATAATGAGGAACAAATTTTACGAATTAAAAAATTTAAATGAGAATGAAATTGAAAAAAAAATATAATTTCATAAATTATCTCAAATAAAATAAATAATAATCAAAATAATAGAGATCAAATCTAAAAAATAAAAAAAAAATTGAAAGATGAAGAAATTAAAATTAAAATAATAATAATAATTAATATTTCATAAATTATTTCAAATAAAATAAGTAACAATCAAAAGAATGTGGATCAAATTTGATTGATAAAAAATTTCAATAAAAAAAATGATATAAAAAAGCAAATAATAATTATAAAAAGAAGGATCAAAGTTAATATAAAAATTAAATTCTAAGAGATGAGATTGAAAAATAAATATTCAAAACAAAATATATATAGCAATAAAAAATTTGATGATTAAATTTAATATAATCAGTAAATAATATGACATTTCTAAAATTTTCATAACTTTTAAAAAGTGTTTTCCGTCCAAAATAAAAGGAAAACACTTTCCTGAAAATAAAGCCAAATTTTTATTTGATTAGAAAGTATTTTCCGTTGAACAATTTTTCTAATAGCAAATAAACACAGAAAAGTTTGGAAAATAATTTTCCGGAAACCACTTTTTAGGAAACAAATACACCCTAAATAAAGTATAAAACATATTTAAACAAGAAACACAAGCTAGATAAAAATAATAATAATTAGAATTTAAAATTAACTGGAAAAACAATTAAAAATCTAGATCTAATTTTAGGAGATCCAACAATCCAATGATCAATAAAGCAGATCTCTAGTAAGAACTTAGCTTGTAAAATCATCTGAACAAATTTAAACTTAATTGAATGATTAAATCTTATATTATTATCAACGTTCTCATCATCAGACTTCGTATTAGATTCGTCTGAGCTTCTTCGGTAACCTTTCTTAGACTCTATCTAATCTATAAAAATGCTTGCAATGCATATAAATTGAGATTTGAGTAGACAAGCAACTTGTAGAGCCCAGCCCGGCCAATATTCCTTCTTCCATGAAAGAATCTCGTGCATAAATCACATAGAATCATGGTGCTTGGAATGCAAACTATAGAAGCAATTAGGTGCATGCGACAACTATCTCAATATCTCATGCTCTCCTTCTCTGAAATCTTTGTTCACTTCAATCCCGTTTTGTTTGGAATTGTAGTAGTAATAAAATTTAAAATATTTTTTATTTAGAAATATATTAAAATAACTTAAAAAACATTAAAAAAGTTCATCTTAAATAAAAATTAATAATTTTAAAAAAACATGATTTCAAACAAGTTCTAAATGCCTTCTAAATATCAGCCCTTTTCACAATTCTGGAACAAGAACCAAACTAGTTGATGGGTTATGGTCCCTGCCTGCCAAGTCCACTACACATCACAATCGACAATCGTAGGGGTCACCACATCGGCTGCGTTAAACACCAGCCATGTGTTTGGCATCATCATATGCAGGAGCACTCACAATATTTTATCACCAATGTGATAAAACTTAGGTTAACACCAACTTCTTAATTTTTCTTCTTTTCATCTTCAAAGAAACTTTGTGATAAAAAATTTGCTTTTTTGTGTGTAATCGGTGCTATATATTCTACTTAATTATTAGCACCTCTTGAAGATAATACAATCTTAATCCCCTTGCTCTCCTACCCATATGTTAATCTTACTTTAATTGCACTGAGCTCATCGCTCATTACTTTATATATTTTTTTGACCGACTTCATGCAAAATCTACTCGTAAATTAAGTACTTAGTTTATATAACCAACAAATCACGATCAGTCATGACATCAAACTAAATCTTATTTTAATTTACGATGGAAAACATACCCTCGTTAAATTATATATATATCATCGGGGTTAGGTTAAATTTGTTTCTATTGTTTAGAAAAATAGCTAGACCGTTCAACAAAATTTAGCTTTGTTGACGTGTAAGTTGATTTGAAGATGTGATTGATTGTGAGTTAAATTAATAAAAAGAAAACAATATTAAAGTTTGACATGTGTAGTTAATTGATAAATGAGTATCCTTTTCACTTTATTGTTTTGGATTCAACTTGTATAAGAGTAGGAGGTCTTTCAGAAATATAGCAAACGCTTTATAGCAATACTTGTATAGTTTGACACCATAAATCCAGGAATACAAATGAAATCATGAACAAAAAAAATCCGTCGATATCTTGAAATAATATTTACCGACCAAATTGATTCTATTATTTAACTCTATCAGTATTTACCAATGAAATATTTCTATCGATAAATACCGAGGGAATCCTAATTATAATAAAAGAAATTTTAAAAAATAACAAAGTATGATTACATGTAATTTTTTGTGGATGCTTTTATCGATGGAATTCGAGTTGGATTCAAACAGGAAAAATTATACAGTGATGTGTCACTTACACTGACAGAATTGCCAATAGATTGACAAATATAAATATTTCGTCAATAATTTCATCAGTAATAGTTAATGTATGACCTGATTGTCGTCCCTCCCTTCCTTTATTTCTCCTTCTTCCCCTCTGCAACTAAACAAACCCCCCTTCCCAATCTATAACTAACAACTAGATCCCCCCCCACATCTTCCCATCTCAACACAACTCATCATTCCTCGACCTTTCTAGTCATAGTAGCACTTTTATTTTGGAATTTTCATTTTAAGTAAGTAAATCTACCATTTTTTTTAAAATTTGAACACAATTTTGAAATGTCAATTTCTTTATTGCATATTTTTTAGTATATGTATTTTGTTTGGGTGTTTACTTGTTTTATTGTTTTTTCTCATACAAACTTATTGTATGGATATATGATTTTGTATATGTTGCGGTTTGGTTTAGATTTTATAAAATTATATTTGCTTGTAAATTGTTGAAACTTATATTGAATTATCGACTTAGATGTGATGTGATGATATAAATAATGGCTTATTTAACGGGTCTGTTTTATATTTTGTCAATTTTATTGCCGAGTTGTAATTTCTGCAAATTAATGTGCACAAATTTGTATATACATAGATAATTGATAATGAATTAAAAGAAGTATGAAACTAGGTTGATTATTTACTTAATGTAGTTAATTAATACATATTGTTGTCATCATTATTTGATATATATATATATATATATATATATATATATAGGTTCGATAGAAGTCATGGATAATCGTTCATAGATATATCGAGATTCACCCCAAGAATTACGGAGGATGTATTGTTGTAATGAGATTCAGGGTTTTATTAATTACACAACATCTATTATGAGAAATATTAGTGAAGGCAGTTTAGGTGTCTATGTAAGAGATGTAAGAATAAATTGTTTTTCAATCTAGATATTGTAACGATGCACCTTCTACACAAAGGATTCATGGAGAAATACCTATGTTGGTATGCACACGGATAACCATTTGTTTCTCACGAGACCATGGTAGAAAAGATGGTTGAGTCAACTTTTAGTGCTACAACGTGCATAGAGTTGAAACTGACAACAATAATCTTTATAGGACTATGGTTATTGATGTAATGAGAATGAATCAGGATCATGCTGGTCAATGTCTAATCATAAATGAAGAACCTAATGCAGACGCTGCTAGGTTTTTTGATCTTCTGAAAGATTCTGATGAACCATTATGGGATGGTTGCACAAATCATAATAAATTATTGTTCGTTGCACATGTGTTTACCATCAAGTTGGATTATGGTTTTAGTGAGGCTGGTTATGATAGAATTGTTGAATGAAAGAGAAGCATTTTACTTAAAGGGAGCAGGCTAAAAGAGAACTTATTGACGAAATTCTCAACAAAGAAGTATTTATTTTATTATTGTTATGTGAACTTCTGTTATTGTGTTGTGCGATCAACTTTCAATTTCAGTATTTGCATGATGGATAGATAAGGAATACATAAACTATTTAACATCATTCATTATGCAATCACCGATGGAAACACCGATGATTTGTGTCTGTCGGTGTATTCTAGAGGTGAAGGGAATTGTTCCCTCTCTATAACACTGTTCAATATGCAGTACACCGATGGAAACACTAACGGGGCACAAACCGTTGGTGTATTCCAGAGGCGAAGGGAATTGTTTCCCTCTTCCTGACACTATTTATTATGTCGTACACCGATGGTTTGTGTTTGTTGGTGTATTCCAAAGGCGAAGGAAAATGTTCCCCTCCCCCTGGCATTGTTCACTGTGCAGCATACCGATGATTTATGTCTGTCGATGTATTCCAGAGGTGAAGAGAACTGTTCCCCTCCCTCTAGCACTGTTCATAGTCAACAACACAAAGAGAAATATTGTCCAAAACATCGAAGGATCTTTTTCATCGGTGTATTCTAGAGGTGAAGAAAATTGTTCCCCTTCTCATGTTACTGATAGCAATTAAAGTTCACTAAGTTAATGTTAAGTTCCTAAGGGAATTACTGATAGACTGCGAATTCCAATGCCTTGTGTTTGTCGGTTCGTGTCTGTCAGTGTATTCTAGAGGCGAAGGGAATTGTTCCTCTCTCCCTGACCATGTTCACTATGCAGTACATCGATGGATCTTGTCCGTCGGTGTATTCTAGAGGTGAAGGAAACTATTCCCCTTCTTATGTCGATGATGGAAATTAAAGTTCACTGAGTAAGTGTCAAGTTTTTAAGGGAATTACCGATAGACTGTGAATTCCAATGCCTTGTTAATTAATGCATCTCTGAATGTGTACTATTTACTTTCTTACCAAAACAATTATGGACGGACTGCTAAAAATTTGAATGATTTTTTTTGAAAATTTTAATGTGAAATGAAAATTTTAAGTTAAATTTACCGAAGGAATCACCAATTAATTAATTAAAAATAAAATTATTTTATATACCATTGATGATCCTGTCGGTAAAAACAAGGTATAAAAACCTAGTAAGGACACCAGAACTTCATTTTCTCAATTCTCTCATTCTCTCACAAACTCTCATTGTCTCAAAATTCTCTCAATTCTCACTCTATTCTCTCTTCTCTCACTAACTCAATCCTCTCCTCTCTCAACATCTTCAAGTAGAATGTAAGGTTTTTCCTCTCAACACAATCAACAAGCATATATGGTAAGTCTTTTGATGTGTTTTTTTTCTTCTTATTTTTCTTCTTTTCTTTGGTTTATTAACAATGTATTTTTTTTTGTGTCACACTTATATAAACTCTGAAACTAAGTACGCCATTAAGGTAAGCATTTTTCATTCCTAAAGCTTATATTTGTTTTTGTTTTTTGTCTATTTTATTGTGTATGTTGAATTCTAATTTTTATTGTTAAATTTGTAGTATAAATGTTAATTGAATATATAGGATTAATTTTTTTTTCTATTTTATTGTCTACATTGCAGTAATGTTTTATTGTGTTTGTTGAATTTTAATTGTTATTGTTAAATTTGTAGTATAAATGTTAATTGAATATATATGATTTTTTTTTTCTATTTTATTGTTTACATTGCAATATTGTTTTATTGTTTTGTTGAATTTTAATTGTTATTGTCAAATTTGTAGTATAAATGTTAATTGAATATATAGGATTAAATTCAATTACAAAAAATTCTTGTAATTTAGGATTAAAAATATTATCACATTGAAAATGAGATAAAATTGAATAATCCAAAATTATTGGTAAAAATAAAATAAAATCAATTGGTTTGTGACATATATTTTGTGTATTTGCAGGATTGAAAAATCTGGGTAATTTATAGTATAGAGGAGGTGCTGATGAAATGTTTTTTTTTAAAAAATCAAAATTAATTATGTAAATATTCATCAACTTTGTGTAGATGCATAGAGAAAAATCAATTGTATGTCGTGAGCACATGATCACAACTAGTTCTTATAGCAACGATGATGACAATAACATGTCATTAGATGCCGACCAAGAAAAGGCACCTGTGTCGACTCATGACGTGGCCTCTTCGAGTGTTGTTCCACAACATAGAGGCGGTGTCCCTTCATAGCGGGATCCATTCACCCATAAGTACGAGGCGCATTGGAAGAACGACCTTTCAATAAAAGTTTGTTTTACTTTGAGCTAGTTTGTGTTTACCAATTTATGAACAACTAATAAATCCTCAATGGAGATTTTATTGTTTCAATAGAGTCAGGTTTTCAAATATTCTGATTGGAAACCTCATGTCGATGCATGGTTTACAAGATTTAAGGTCAGTGTTAACTTAAATTTTAATTATTTTTTATGTAAATTCATTTAATTTATTTAGATTATTGATTTATTTTTTATAAATTGTTATTGCAAGGGTAAATTTGGGTGGGATGGAGAAAATGACAATGTTGCGAAGAAGGTTTGGGTGAATCACGCTGCAACTAGATAACAACGAAAATAATATGATAATTATTTTTTATTTTAAATATTAAAATTTCAGTTGTCATTAACTCATATAGAATACATTTTTATCATGTAGGTTGCGTAATTTTTGGTATGAGACGTAAGAAAAAGCTAAAAAATATGCTAGAGAAAACGCTCTACCAAGTTGGAATGACATGACGGTTTATAAGGATTTTAAGCTGCCATACATCTTAGAGGATATATGGGTAGAATATATTCAGCATGTGACATCCGAGCATTTCAAATGACGTTTGCAGTCCGGTCCAGGGAACTAGAGCAGGTAAATTCACGGCTTGGTTACCACACACACCGACAGTTCTGTTCCTTTCGTTTCGCATGCAAAATGAATGGTAAGATTAATTTTAATGACATCTATCTTTAATTAATTTGATGTTATTTATAAATATATTTAACTTGTAATATTTTTTTTCTTACAGGCTACAACTCTTAGACATGAGCTGAGCTTAATAAAGCTTTTGTGGAGACATATATGCAAAGTAAAGACCGCCAAAAGGGGGTGCAACATTTCATCGACAACTGCACTCAACATTTTATGGTTTGTTCATTCACCATTTTCTTTCATAAGTTATTATTTTCTTAAATTGAATTTGATAATTTTAGTTTTTATATCCAGGAGACATATAACAATCGATTGAGGAAGTGACACGAGAATGATCCTTTAACCCACTTGGATTTTAATCTAGATTTATGGATGAGAGTAGGATTGTATGGTGAACCCGATAGAAATCGGGTGTATGGACTCTCCAATATTACAACAGAGAACTTGTGGACGGCTCGTAGTGTCTCAACTATTGGGAGCTCGGAATCGATATCAGGTACCCAGTCTTAGGAGTTTGCGGCCTTGCAAGAACATATGACCTATCTCACCGAAAAATATGAATGACTCTCGACGGATTATGAAGAAGTCCGTCGCATGGTCATGGACATGAGATCATAGATGGGTGGTATGTATGCGCCTTTTTTTTGGTCATTTGGTCCCGGGAACGACCAGCCTCCTCCTCCTCCTCCAGCGTTGCCATTGTTCTAGTTTATTTTTATTTGAACATATAAATTTGTTCTATATATTTTTTAATTATTACATAAGGATATACCGACAAACACAATCCACCAGTATTTTCTTTAGAGTTTGAAACAATTTACTTTATATGCCACTACAACACTATTACATCACTGACAAAATAATTCCATCGGTATTTTACAAATGGTTGGAATAAAATTACAATAGATGCCACTACCAATCACTGACAGAATGATTCCATCAGTATATTAAAGTGAGTAATTTTTTTTTTCACGCATTTTTCATCTGTAAGACCATCAGTGTTTTTGTTTTAGCAACGGATGATTTTTATCCATGAATCTGTAAGTAAAATTTTTGCCAACGGAATGGTAGTGTAAATACCGACAGAAAATTATGTCGATAAAAATGTTAAATGTGGTAGTGAATTATTATTTTTTATGTTCTTACATTTTAGTCAATATCGTAAATTTATTTTTTATTACAAGTCTAATATTTTAGTTGAAAATATAATTATTTCATGATAGTTTTTAATTTGAATGAAATAAAATTAATATTTTGTAGTATAAATTATGGTTTTTTATGAAAATATTGATATATTTCCTAATTTTTCAGTGTAAAAATTTATCTTCATTTTCACAAATAAACATGTTTCTTGATTTTCTATTGAAAAGTAAAAACTAGAAAAAAAAAATGAAAATGGAGAACTGTTTTCTATTAATAAACTCACATATATAATCTTTTTAAATCTCTTTGATTCCACATGGAAATACTTTTAACCAAAGTAAGAGAGTACTTTTTAGTATGGATACGCAAATTGATTAAAAATATCAACTTGATAGGGTTATAAAAATCAAAGGGAATCTTTTAGGGTGAATTATTTCTTGGAATGACCTCACATCCTCTATGGTGTATTCAATGACCTCTACTTCAAGACCACGCAAGCTTTTCCTTGGGCAAATCTTTCTCTAGGGGAATATCAACTCTTTCTGGAATAAATTCCTGCACAAAGTCCCTTGGGGGTGTTCATGGGCGACCCGCCGAAGATCAAGTCAGTACCATGTATTTTTTATATAACAAAAGACATTAATAAAAGTATTAATGAGCAATTATGAAGATAAAAAAGAAAATAAGGAAGAAGATGGAGAATTCAAGAAGAAGAAGCCTTGAATGTGTTTTGTCCCAGAGTATAATGTTTTTCTCCCCCCAATTTTCCTGTCTATTCATGCTTCCTTCTGTATTACCTAACTTGACTTGCTTTATACAAAGTAGGAGGGGTATAGATGTAATCTTGTAGTAGTAAAATAATATTATTTATTATTCTACTACTCGGGCCATCACATCTAATTAATATAAACATGGGTTTCTTGTTCGTATTTAATGGTATTATGACGAGCATCATGATTATCAATTCAGGCTCGGACATGGGGGGCTCAGTGTAGAGTGACTCTTTACCTTCACACCCAATCTAAAGGATGTTGGGCTTAATTCACGCCCCAAGCCTAGGAGATAGCTGGGTGTGGTTGCCCTTGGACCCAACGTGGGACTAGGCATGGACGTGTCCTCGCCCAACATAGAGTGTGTCTTTTAAACTTCTTTTGTTAGGGTCTTACTAGTAGGGATGGTGTTCCTAAAGAGTTCATTGTTTGAATCTTCAAGATTTGTTCCTAGTTCTTCCTTATAGGAATATTGGACACTCATTACTGTCCTGGAGAAGTGGGCCCTAGATACCACCAGGGTGTGTAACCTAGTTTGGAATAATAAGAGGTGTTGTTGTAAGAGGGCTGGTTTTAGCATTTTCTTGATGTTGTAGATGTTGGTACCCATGCTATTTCAGAGAGGTGTACCGCATACAAGGTGTGTAACTCGAGTTGGATAGACGATGTGAGCCTGATAAGGCCGCCCTAGCACTCTTGATGTTGTAGAGGCTGGTACCAGTGCTATCTAGGAGAGGTGTGGGTCCCGGATTGCATACAAGGTGTGCAACTCAAGTTGGATAGACGGTGTAAACCTAATAAGGCCGCCCTAACACTCTTGATGTTGTAGAGGCTGCTACCTATGCTATCCAGGAGAGGTGTGGGTGACCGCACACAGGGTATGTAACCCGAGTTGGATAGACGGTGTGAGCCTGATAAGGCCGCTCCAGCACTCTTGATTCTAACTGAAAGGGCTAGATAAAAGGAAGGGAGGGGGTGCCGACAACCGCTCTAAGGAATGAAGCATTGATTCCCTATTACTGCCTTGGAGTAATAGGTCTTAGATGTTGATTAGTACTTAAAAGTGCATTTTATCAAGGTTTTATATCATCATTTTGCACTTGAAGTATCAATAACTCCTTAACTAAAGCATGTTTTATAATAACATACCTAATAATATAAGATACCTTTAATTTATGGTAAATGTTCATCTTAAATGCAGGCCTATCACATAAATGAAAGAATTGATTGATGAGTTTAAGTATTGAAATTGAAAGGACAAAGAGAGGGCCAAACTTAGAAAAGAGATGTTGGTGCAGTCCAAACTGGAACACTATTCAGTAATTGGGTCATATCTTGAGTTCTAAATATCTAAATGACCTCAAAGTTTTACACATATTAGGTAAGATATATGCCTACAACTTTCATGTGGAGGCCAAGATCTAAGAAGGCCGTTTTCAAGTCCAAATTATAGCAACAATAGAGAAGTCCGAATCTGTTCTGCAGCCTAGACACTGTTCAGTGTTCAACCTATATCTCGAGTTCTAGAAGTCCAAATGACCTCAATTTTTTTTGGAAAGCTAAGACAATTTCCTATAACTTTCATAAGTATAGTTGGATCCAGTTTTGATACTAACAATGACGTTTTATTCAGACAAGAAGATAAGGATTTTCACCAAGTCAAGAGTTGGTCATCCACTCAACAATTAGTCATCAAATCAATAGTTCCAAATTTTGGCCCATAAAAGGAGGCATTTGCCATGCATTTGGGGGCTTGGTTGTTCAAATCAAGAGCTTGCATCTAGGGGTGTGATACTGAAAAGAACTTGCAGTAAATATGCAACCTTTCACATTGTTCCCTCATCTTTTGGTTGTCGAACTGGGTTCCATTATCAGTGATCAGTATCCTAAGTACTCTGAGTCGGCAAATCACATTCTTTCTTAAGAAAAAGATCACTTTGTTAACTGTGATGTTCGCCAATGCTCTAGTTTCCACCAACTTAGTAAAGTAGTCCACAGCCACTAGGACAAATTGTCTTCTCTTAGTTGCTTTGGGAAAGGGTCCTAGAATATCCATTCCTCATTAGTAGAAGGGCTAACAGGAAGGGATTGTTATCATCTCAGCTGAAGGTTGCCTTGACATTGAAGCAAATATTTGACACTCGTCACACTTCTTCACCAAGTCTCTGGAATCTTGTAATATGGTGGGCCAATAAAAGCCTGCTTTTGTAACTTAGGCAGCCAAGGCTCTAAAGCTTGCATGCAATCCATAGACTCCCTCGTACATCTCTTTTAAAACATAGATGCATTCCTATAAAGATAAGCACTTGAGGAGCGGTGTTGATGTGGATCTCCTATACAAGACCCCATCAATCATGCAGTAACCCGATGCTCTCTTGGTTAGCTTAATGGCTTCTAATCTATCTGGAGGCACAATTTTGTGAGTAGGTATTCCTTGATTGGTGTTCTCTAATCATTAGCTCTCATGATTTGAAAGGTTATAGTATTGCTCTTTTCCATGCGGGGACAATCCAGGACTTCAATCCATACACCAAGGGAAGGTCTGTCGAGTTAGTGCTGGCTAGCTTGGAAAGAAAGTCAGCTTGTGTATTTTCCTCCCTAGGCACTCTGACGATCTTGACTACCCCGCCCTTCTAATCTAGCATGGCTTTGACCTTTTCTGAATACAATATCATGGTCGGATCTCTAACTTCATAGATTCCATAGCATTGCCCTATAATCAATTGGGAATCATTGTGCACCTGTAGATGATACACCTTTAAGGCTTCTGCCAGACCCAAACCTATTATCACAACCTCGTACTCAACCATATTATTAGTAGCTGGGAATCCAAACTTGAGCTCATATTAGTAAACCTGCCTTTTTGGACTGATAAGAAGGATCTCTACTCCGCTTCCTTCTTGTGTGGAACTGTCATCCACAAAGTCACTAATCTTGAGAGAAGATTCGCCTAGGTGACCCAAGGTCTACTAGCTTTGGATTAGGAGAAAGATCCTTTATGGCGACCTCTTCAAATCTGCATTCAGCTATGAAGTCAGCCAAAGCTTGCCCTTTGATTGCAGGCCTTAGCTCATACTGCAATCTATATTCTCCTAGTTCCACTACCCATTTTACCAGTCGTCTTGACATGTTCGGTTTGTGAATAATCTGCCTTAGAGGTTGGTCTGTCAATACCACCACCTAGTGTGCCTAGAAGTAGGCCCTCAGCTTTCAGGAAGCTATCACCAGTGCCAAGGCCATTTTTTCTACTCTCAGGTAGTGGGTTTCTGCATCTAGTAGTGCTTTCCCAGCATAGTAGACCAGTTGTTGTACTCCTTCCTCCTTGACTAGTACCACACTAACAACCCGGTTTTCCACCCCCAAGTATAAGAACATGGTCTCTTCTTCTTTAGATTGAAAGAGAACATTTAGGGAGGAGAGGTAAATCTTTAGTTCTTCAAAAGATTTATGACATTCAGTTGTCCATTGGAAGTTGGGTGCGTTCCTTAGGACTTTAAAAAATAGCAAACTTCGTTCCCCTAGTTTAGCTATGAACCTACTCAAAGCGGCTAACCTCCCTATGAGACGTTGTACTTCCTTCACTATCTTAGAGGGATTTATGCCTAGTAGTACTTGTATCTTATCTAGATTAGGCTCAATCCCCCTGTGGCTGACCAAAAAGCCCAATAATTTCCATCATCAGATGGCGAGCACATACTTGGAGGGGTTCAGCTTCATATTGTGGTCCTCCAATAATTGGAAGACTTCCTTGAGGTCTTGCAGGTGTTGTTCAGATGTCCCGCAGGCCCTCCATGATCCTGCCCAACTAATTCTTAAACATTTTGTCGACCATCCTCCAGTATGTGGCCCCTATATTCTTCAAACTGAAAGGCATGAAAATGTAGCAATAGGTCCCTCATTTGGTTATAAAGGATGTCTTTTCTTTATTAGTTGGATGCATGGGGATTTGATGATACCCGGAGTATACATCCAAGGAGCTAAGAAACTCATACCCTGCTATTCAATCCATTAGTCTATCTATTTTGGGGAGTGGATAGCTATCCTTTGGGCATCCCTTATTCAAGTATGTGAAATCCACACACATTCACCATTTGTTGTTGGCCTTCTTTACCATCATAACATTGGTAAGCCACTCAGAGTAGGTCACCTCCCGTATGAATCCTGTTGACATGAGCTTGTCCACTTCTTCAGTAATGGCCTTCTGCCTGTCCCCCCCCCTCACACTTCTCTTTTTCTGACGTATAGGAGGAAAACTGGGATTTACACTCAGCTGATGTGAAGCTATTTCAGAGCTAATCCCGGGAATGTCCTCTGGACGGAAGGCAAAGTTACCTTTGTGTGAAACTAGCAGCTCCATGAGGTCTTGTTTCTATTAGTTGTTCAGGGTGCAACCTACTTTTGTGGCCTCCTTCTCTTTGGGCCCCAAACAAACTTCAACCAGCTCTTCAGCTACCTCTGTTCTGACCTCGGGCTTCCCCTCATAGGTTTCAGAATAATCAATCAACAAGGCCTTATTGCCCTTCAAGCATGTGTTAGCGCATCTCTTGAGACTTTTTGATTTCCCTTCACCGCTGCTATTCCTTTAATGGTTGGGAATTTTAGGGTCAAATATTTAGTGTTGACTACTGCGTTAAACTGATGGAGCAGTGGCCTCCTGATGGTGGCATTGTATAGGAGATTGGTATCAATAACCATAAAGGTCTATTGGAGAGTTACATAACAAGGTGCAGACCCTGTAATAATGGTTAACCCCACTGCTCTCTTCACGGGCACTATTGTCCCTTCTATCCTGATGAGAGGTGTGGGCACTGGAGTTATTCTAGAGGCGTCTATTCCCATCTTCATCATGGCATCAGCTGACACGATGTTCACTAAGCTGCCATTATTCAATAGTATCTTGTAAACCCTGTGTTTTTCCATTATAATAGAAATCACCAAGGCATCTTCATGAGGGTATTCAATCCCCTATCCATCAATAGGGGTGAAGGTGATGGATTCATGTCAAAACCTTTCTTAGCTCACTACTACTAAGACTTGACCCCCACCCTTGTCCTATTATTTTTTGTAGCACCCATATTGGTTGTTGAGCCCCCTAGTATGATTAGGATCTCAGGGAGTGTTGGTCCCTGTTGTCTTACTTCGTCTCCCTCCTCATCTTGAGATGATTTTTTTTTAAGAACTGTCTGAGGTATCCTTGAGCCAGTGGCCTCTCCACTTCTTTTATTTTCGCGTTATAATCCTCGGTGTCATGTACCCTCTCCCTATGAAACTAGCAACACTTCTTGGAGAACTTGAGATTGGGATTGGGCTTTAAAGGAGGAGGATATTAAAGCAAGTTTTGGCCTCTTAGAGCTGTATAAATTTCAAGGTAACTAGTATTTACAGGGGTATAGACCCTTTTGGGTTTATTGGGATGTTCCCCGAGGGGTCCTTTACTCCTATCCTCTTGTCGTCTAACTAGGGAATGGTTCATGTTATAGGGTTCATCATTGATGCCTCCTCTATGGACCTGAGTGGAGCTTCTACGAGTAGTCAAGGCTTCCTCTAATCTTATATGACTCTCAATCATCCGCTTCACCCTCATGAGAGTTCTATTCCGTAGTGGGTGGAGTTGCTTCTACAACTCTTCATTATGACTCCTTTGATCAAAGCCTCACAGGCTATGGGCTCTAGTAAGTCCTCCACTTGAAGCATTTCTTCATTGAATCTCCTCTGATAGGTCGGGTGGGCTCCTTCTCGCCTTGGAAAATCCAAAATAATTCAGTGGAGCTTTTCTTCGTTAGGATGCTAATGTTAAAACGTGCCACCAGTTTGGCACATAGGTCTTGGAAGCCTAAGATTGACCCTGACTTCAAGTTATTGTACCACCTTCGTCTGTTCCCTCTGAAGGTGGTATGCAATATCTTACACATGACATCATTACCATGGATGACTAGCTCAAGGCTACCCCTCACATTCTGGATATGCTCCCAAGGGTCTGTGAGTCCATCGTATGTGTCTAAGCTCATCTTTGTGGACAAGTACTCCTTAGGTACTTTGGCTTCCTAAACTCTATTAAACAGTGGAAAGCCTTCCATTTGATACTGGTGGGCAAGTCGGTGATGCTTTGAGACCTTCTTAGCCTTTTTCTATGCCGTTCCCAGTGTGGACCAGATGAACTGGATGAATCTGGTATGGAATGGTGGGAGGGGTATCTTTTTCTCTCTCACGGTGGTTAGTTTGATTTCTGTAGGAATGATCACTTATTAATAAAACTGCGGGGCAGTATGAATGTTCTCGAGTTGGACTACGGGAACGACACCTGAGTGGTTCCCCTTCATTTTGTCCATGTCCCCCCCAGCTTAGCTGAGGTATCTCTAGGCTATAGAGGTTCTTTGTGGCTAAGGTGGTAAATCATATGTTGGGACATCATGAAGAGGTTGACGATGGATCGTGAACTGCCCTCTTAACCTTATGACCTTCTCTAACAATAGATGTATTTGCTCAACTATCTTCTCAATCTAGGGTTGGACGGACATACCAGCAGCAATATGGGCGTCCGTGACATGCCCTGGTGTATATGGATCTGCCATAGTGGTGTAATAGATAGAACCACACGTCAAAGCTTAGTTTCTTACTGGAGAAGTAATTAGCTTTTTGTAAGATTCTTACAGACGACACCAACTAATATGGTTATAAAAATCATAGGGAATATTCTAGGATGAATTACTCCTTGAATCACCCCACATCCTCTATAGTGTATTTGATGACCTCCATTTCAAGACCACATAGACTTTTCCTTGGGCAAATCTTTCTCTAGGGGAATATCAGCTCTTTCTAGAATAAATACTGGTACAAAGTCCCTTAGGGGTGTTCATGGAGGAACCTTTGAAGATAAAGTCAGTACCAAGTATTTTTATGTAACAAAAGACATTAATGGAAGTATTAATGAGCTATTATGAAGATAGAGAAAAAGAGAAGGAAGAAGATGGAAAATTCAGGAAAAAGAAGCCATGAATGTGTTTTGTCCTAGAGTATAAGGTTTTTCTCCCCCTACTTTTCCTATCTATTCATGCTTCCTTCTGTATTACCTGACTTGACTTGCTTTATGCAACATAGGAGGGATAGAGAAGTAATCTTGTAGTAGTAAAATAATATTATTCTATTGCTCATGCCATCACATCTAACTAATAGAAGCATGGGCACTTGTTCACATTTAATTGTATTATGACAGGCATCATGATTATCAATTCAGGCTTAGGACATGGGGGCCTTAGTTTAGCGTGACTCTTCAACTTCACACCCAATCTAAGGGATGTTGGGCTTAATTCACATCCCCGAGCTCGGGAGATAGTTGGGTGTGGACGCATCCAGACCCAATATAGAGTTGAGCGTGGTCGCCTCCGGACCCAGTGCGGGACTGAGCATGGACGCATCCTCGCCCAACGTAGAGCTAGGCATGGTCGCCCCCGGGCCCAGTTGTAGGACTGGGCATGGTCACGCTTGGGTCCAGTTGTGGGATGGGGCATGTATGCGTTCACGCCAAAGACATAGCCCAATTTTGAGAAACCATGACCCATCACAAGTCATTTGTCGAATAAAAGAAAAACAAAATCAAGGAAGGAAAAAAATTGATTCTAGATATTGCATGTTAATGTTGTTGATCTAATCAGCAATAGACATACATGAACTAAAAGGATGTCCAAACTGGCCATGACGCAAGTCTTCACCTCAAAGAGGTGTCCCAAGAAAAATCATCCATGAAATGTCCTAGGTGCCCATTACTTGACCTTTACATGGAGCAATGGAGCAATGGCATGGTGGCCATTTCCTAAGCAGCTCACAGTTGCTGTAAGGCTATAAAATCACATACGTAGGAACTAGCAAGTTCAAAGAATATACAAATTTAAATGGAGTATAAGCATCAAGTAGCCTTTGATTATTCAAACAATACAGGTTCGGGTTGCCGGAGTGACGTCAGATACTGGATGATGATAGGAGATGTCAGGCTAAAGTCTTAGCTTTCAGGCTAGTAGCTGATCATTCCTTTTGTGAACCAAATTAAAGGCCATATTTTACGAGGTTTAATTTCCTCTTATTTCTCCTCTTCTCTTTTATATTTACTTTTGGATGATCATAGAGAATTTGATCTTCTTCTAACTCACCTTTCTTAAGATAGTTTGTATCTAAAGAACGTGCATAAGAACATATCATTAGGTGCTTTAGAAGTTATTTAGTTACAGTGAAGTTAATTAAAGAGATTTGTTGCATGATAAGGTTGTCGAAGCAATGGTGCTTTTTCCATCTCTGCTCGATGGATTGACTGGAACAGTATCGATCAAGAAAGTACGAAACTCTCGAAAAGATGCAGGAAGGGTAGCTGCAGAAGCATTGGCAAAGGATGCGAGGAAGAATGAGTTGATGTTGAGTTCCTCGGGCATTGTTAAGTCTAACAAGTCAAATAACTTTGCCTCGGTCTGCTCCAAGAGAGGGCAGAAAGGAATTAATCAGGATTCCATGGTTGTGTGGGAGGTATGCATTCACAGCTAATTTTAACATAAACCATCGTAAAAGATTTGAGTTAAATAGGAGCCTTTTGGATTGTTTCTTGCTGATTCTTAATATTGAAAATTAATTGCTTAATATGGTTTTGATCTTCTTTTTTAAACAGAAATTTGGATGCCAAGAAGATATGATATTTTGTGGGATTTTTGATGGGCACGGCCCATGGGGCCATTTTATTTCTAAAAGGGTTAGAGAATCTGTACCCTCTTCATTGCTATGCAAATGGCAAGAAACTCTTTCATTGACGTCGCTTGGCAAGGACTTCGAAATGGATTTAGATAGGAACCTTCATCAGTTCGATATTTGGAAGCAGTCCTACTTGAAAACTTATGCAGCCATTGATCACGAACTTAAGCAGCATCCCGAGATTGATTCCTTTTGCAGTGGTTCTACAGCTTTAACAATCATTAAACAGGTATGGTGCTTAGTAGTACTAGAACTAACATGGCAGCTTTAAGTTCTTATATTAAGTTAGTTCTTTAACATAGTATCAAAAAAACCTTGTTAATCACGGGTTAAAATCTCACCAGCCCGTTCTTTTTTCTAAGAGTTTTTCATGTTTTAAAGGAGCCTGATACTTTTGTTGCAATGGTGTGTTCAGGGTGAGCATCTAGTTATAACAAATGTTGGTGATTCGCGGGCTGTATTGGCAACTACTGATGATGATGGCTGCTTGGTGCCCCTTCAGCTTACCATCGATTTTAAGCCTAATTTACCTGGTCAGCTGGCCTTTCCTCTCGCAAGTTATATATTCCTGCACAGATGCATAATTATATGAGCATTGATTATTTATTTCCCTGCTTGTAATGATTGCAGAGGAGGCTGAAAGAATAACCAGGTCCAATGGCAGAGTGTTTTGTCTGCGTGACGAGCCCGGGGTGTTTAGGGTCTGGATGCCAAATGGTAAAACTCCAGGGCTAGCATTATCAAGAGCCTTTGGCGACCACTGTGTAAAGGATTTTGGGCTCATTTCTGAGCCTGACGTGACACAAAGAAACATCACAAGCAGAGACCAGTTCGTCATTTTAGCCACTGATGGAGTATGTGTTTTCTTGATTCCAGTCTTTCTTATGGTCACAAAAGTATCACTTCAGTCTTCTCTTTTTGCATTTTTTGCTGACATCTCGAGCAGGTAAAACTACAGGTTAGTGTAGAGTGAGAGAGACGATAAGAACGATAGCAGAATGAGTTGTAGTCCTTCTCATGGCAATTCTACAGCATTTCTAGTGTCTTTGTGAACAAATAAGAATCTGTACAATTTTGAAGTGTTTTTCCTCTTGTTTTTCATAGGTATGGGATGTGATCTCTAACCAGGAAGCAGTGCGGGTTGTTTTTTCAACACCTGATAGGGAAAAATCAGCTAAAAGGCTAGTGGAATGCGCAGTTCGTGCTTGGAAGAACAAGAAAAGAGGCATTGCCATGGATGATATCTCAGCCATCTGCCTCTTCTTTCACCCTTCACCACCTCAAAAAGCTGCCCCTCTGACGATCTCAAAACAAGCTGACATGATCAAGACTTTTTAAAGAAACAAAGCTTCAGCCACCGACTGTAGTGATTGCTGTCCGTGTAAATATTGTAAAGAATTATAGACCAAGAGTTTTACATGTATGAGATGGTTTTTTTCAGGCCCCCTAAATATCTTTATTGCCTTTGATATTGCATGTATCATTAAATTGATCTACAACTGCAAAACTAGTAAAGTTTTTAGTGTTTCACCTCAATATTCTTTACTTGAACTGGAAGGAAAAGAATATAATAGAATTCGTGGTAGCAAGAGAATCTGCTACAGAAGAGCTAGTGAAGCGGATGAGGCAAGTAGAGTGCGTACTTGTTGATTATTATTAAGTAAAAAAAAACTAGAAAACTGTAAATTTATCGTTTATTATTATTATTATTTTTTTACACAAACTTTTTCCCGTGTTATTACTATCTTTTGAGGCCAAATTCTACTTGTTGATTATTTCTAAGTAAAAAACTAAAAGATGTGGGAGGTGTACTGTGAAGTTGATATTTCACACCCCTTCACATTTTACTGTGGATAATTGTTTATATTTTTTATAATTTGGTTACCAAATTTTTTTTTGTGCGATTGCTGCTTTTTTAGCCAAATTCAATGGCAATTAAATCAAATTTATTAACTATGGATAAAATTGAAAAATAAAAATCAAAGTAGAAAAAACATTACAAATAAATGATAGTTTCAAAATTCACACAAAAGTTTAACTTAGTCCTAATACTTTAAAAATTATACATATTCAGCATTTCAATGTTTTTTTCAATTCAATTTGATACAAAATCTTATTTTTTATTGTTTTAGTCTCTGGTTTTAAAGGAAAAAGAGAGGTTGCTGGATTTCAGCTATAGAAAGAGAAAAATATCGTTAATACTAATTCAGACTACCACAACAATCATAATTTATGTCAAATGGTTTCATTTGATGATGAGAATTTATATTATGTGTTTTTTTTCCTTTAAATTTTGTGAAAAACATATATAAACTTGAGAAGATTTTTTGTTTCGGGTTGGTTTTGGTTTTTTAGATAGTTTTTTGGTTTTTTTTATACCATGGATAGGTTTATCATGGTTTTTTCTATTAAACTAACATTAAGTTTTTTGATAATCCAAATAGACTCAAGTATGTTATTTTTACTCTTTTTTTTTGTTGTTTTTTTTTAATTGTTGTTGTTTTTTTTATATTGTTTAGATTATCACTTGAACCAATGAATTGAAATGTAGATTTCATTACCCTAATGTTTTTTTTTATATATATCAAAGAAAAAATTTGCTCTACTTGCGGCTAAGCACGGGTAACAAATTCTAAACTAAGCAAATTAAGCACTATAATAATTGTCATAATTGGGCCTTTAGCTAAATTGTTCTTTATGCACATTGTTATGCTGGGCTAAGCCTTTTTCATTCCATTTTATCTATAAAAAGTTCAACTTAAAAACATTATTAAAGTTTTATATCCATATTTATTTTTAAACAAGAAAAAACATAGTTTTATATAAAGATCTACATGTTTTTTTAGATAATTTTAATAAAAATTCTTAATTAAAATGATTAATATAAAAAATATTTTGAATGCAAAATTAATAGTATCATAATAATATGGTAGGATATTTAAAGTACATTCCAAGTTCTATTTACATTTAAAGCAAGCGGGAATTGTATCCCCCGCCTAACTCTCACCCACCATAATTAATTCTCTTATTTATAAAAAAAGATTATATTTATAAGAAATTGTCTTGGAAAGGTCTTTTCTCATATCCCAATCTTTTTAATGAAGATATAGATAAGAAGGACAACATAATTAAAATATTGATGTTTTCTGTTAATTAGAAACTTGCTACTGAACAAATGGGGATTGATTAATGATTACGAAAAACTAAAAGGTAATATAGCTATGAATAGTCCTCAAAACAGTATTGAGATATTTTGATTTAAAATGATGTAATTTTTTTTTATTAAAAAAAGTATTTTTTTTATTTGAATTTGGTTTGATTCTTTATGTTCAAGATTTGTATGATATGATCCCTAACTCTATTTGTGTTAAGATGAAGTTCCTAAATAAATGTAGAAAGAGAAGAGAAAAGAGATGAAGGAGAATAAGGTTTTTCATTCTTTTGTTTTGATTTTTAAAAACATTCATTTATTTAAAAAAAAAAAATTGAAATGATTTTAAGATGTTTTAAGTTTTAAAATAATATAAAGATTAAGTTTAGAGAGCCAAACCGATTCACCCTTGATCTTAGATCATAAAAAATTGTAAGCATCAATCATCTTCTTTTTTTTTAACGTAGGTGTTCAAACCAGTTTGCGTGTATTTTAACTAATCTCATAGATCTTGAAGTTAACGATAATGTAAATCTCTAGTGATCCTGAGATTTATAGGACTCGAACTAATAATTTTTAGAAAACAAATTTAAAACCAGATTAATTGAGTTATACTCCTTAAACTGGTGATCTTTATTTTTTTATTTTTTTTTAATAAAACCCCTGAGTCACGTGCATCCAAATCAAACTTGCAAGTCTAATTTTCTTATATGTGTAGGCATGGTGCATCCAATCCAACTCTGTTTTTATTTCTCTTTTCTTTTCTTGTCAATAATTAATAGTTATGTTGCGGTTTTTTTGATGTACTTATTAACTAAGATTAAATGTGGTTTTAAGTTGATTTAGCATCTTCCAATTAGATTTTCTTATTGTTCAAACTCTAACATAAGATACACCTATAATATTAGATACCACAAAATTCATATTAGTTAAAAAAAATATATACAATTACTATTAATTCATTTTGATTTTTGAAATTAATTAAAATATTTAAATAGAATTTACAAATTTATCCGTCGCAAAGGCACTGGCATTGTACTAGTTAAAATTCATGTTGATCTAATGAATTATTGAGCTCCTCAAAAAATATCTAAATTGGCGACCATGATGCAACTCTCTGAAGTCTGAAACCACACAAAACCTCAAGGAGAGTACGTAGGTGTCCAAAAAAATCCTTGTGAGATGTCCAAACCGACCGTTAGCTGACATAACATTCAAATTGTAGCCATTTCCTCAGTGAGCAACCTACAGTTGCTGACTTGCTGTAAAGCTATCTACAGTGCTTGCCAACGTACGCGTTTATCAAGTAGACAAGAGTGCACGAAATTGGAGTATAAAAAACAAGTTGCCCTTCAATATCCAACTAATAATTTGGATCGCTTGAGTGATCACATCAGATACGTACCGGCCGGTGATCGGAGGAGATATCAGGCTAAAGTCCCAGCTTAATTTCAGGTTAATAGCTAGAAGTTCCTCTCGTGAACCTATAGGGAAATAATATTATCAGTAGGTTTCTTGTTCACTTTTCTTCTTCTCTTATTTGTTGGCTTTTTGTTTTTCGACTATAGATCTTATTTTGAATGCGATCTATACTATATAATGGGTTCTGTTTGGTTGCCAAGAAAATGTTGAAGAAATGAAGTTTTAACTATTAGGTATATATCGTAGGAAGTTTTTCATTTCACCATTCGGGACGTTGAGGAGGTTTTGTTTGTGATGCTTGTTTCTTCAAAATGGGAAAACAGAAGGAGCCCTTTTGTTTATTGAATGTAGATTTCAAGTTTGATAATTGAAGTTTGGAATCCCAGGTATTAATATAGCAATATTGTTTTTTTTTTTTTTGAAGTGTGCGTGAAGATCAGCTTGGATGTTTATTCAAAACATTAGTTACAAACAACTTAAATTAGATGAAGAGATAAAAGATCTTGTGTGATTAGGCTGTAGAATCGATGGTGCTTTTTCCATCTTTTCATGACGGATTGTCCAGAATAATATCGACAATCAAGGGCAGAAACTCTCAAAAAGATACTGGAAAGGAAGCTGCAGAAGCATTGGCAAAGGATGCGAGGAAGAACGAGTTGATGTTGAGCTCCTCTGGCAATGTTAAGTCTAGTAAGTCAGATAATTTTGCATCGGTCTGCTCCAAGAGAGGGCAAAAAGGAATTAATCAGGATTCTTCTGTTGTGTGGGAGGTAAGAAAAGCCCTATGAATACTTCACAGTGAATTCAATATGCAGCTAGTTCTATATATCATGATTCATCTTTCGGCTTGTTCCTTGTCATATAGGGATTCGGGAGTCAAGATGATATGGTCTTCTGTGGCATTTTTGATGGGCATGGACCATGGGGCCATTTCGTTTCAAAAAAAGTTAGAGAATCTGTACCCTCTTTGTTGCTGTGTAACTGGCAAGAAAACCTTGCAATGACATCGCTTGGCATGGACTTCGAGATGGATTTGGATAGAAACCTTCACCAATTCGATATTTGGAAGCAGTCCTACCTAAAGACTTACGCAGCCATTGATCAGGAACTTAAGCAGAATCGCAAGATTGACTCCTTTTTTAGTGGGACTACGGCCGTAACAATCATTAAACAGGTATGGTGCTTATTAGTAAACGCATCTCTTTGTTCTTTACAATAGATATATTGACTAAATATGTCTTTCTGGTGTTTTTCAAAGCTGTTCATGTCTTAAATTGCTGTCCCTGGCTGATAGAATTGTTGATCAGGTGTAACTAGAGCAGAATTGGAGTTCCGAAATGCAGAATGTGATGATAAATAAAACTAGTTTGCAGGGTGTTCTTGTAGGCTAAATATTTGAGAATCTCTTGGCTTTCAATCACCAGGAGCCTAAATTTCTTTGTCCAATATGGTGTTTTCAGGGTGAGAATCTTGTTATAGCAAATGTTGGTGATTCTCGGGCTGTGTTGGCGACCACTTCCATTGATGGCAGTTTGGTTCCACTTCAGCTTACCATCGATTTTAAGCCTAATTTACCTGGTTAGAGCATTCCTTCACTCGTTCTATATATATATATATATATATATATATGCACACATATAAGTTATAGTTTGTTGTTTAAACGTTTCTGATGCTGGTTGCAGAGGAGGCTGAAAGAATAACACAGTCGAAGGGTCGAGTGTTTTGCCTGCATGACGAGCCAGGGGTTTATAGGGTCTGGATGCCAAACGGTAAGACTCCAGGACTATCACTATCAAGAGCCTTTGGAGACCACTGCGTAAAAGATTTCGGGCTCGTTTCGGAACCGGATGTGACACGAAGAAACATATCAAGCAGAGATCAGTTCGTCATCTTGGCGACTGACGGGGTATGCATTTTCTCAATGGCACTCTTTCGTCTAATAACTTGATATTCCATGATCCAAAGGATAGGCAAAGAGATGATAAAAGCATGTTTGGTCGAAGAAGAAACGAGGATAGAATGAGTTTCTATCTTTTCAAAAGATAAAAGACAGTAATCAAACACAGTTCAAAGTATTCACTTCTGTTGATTTTAGCCAATGCAAAACACATTGCCTTTGCCTTGAGAAGTAGTACAATATAAATCAATGATGGTTATTTGCTGTTTTGCACAGGTATGGGATGTGATTTCCAACCAAGAAGCAGTGCAGGTTGTTTCTTTGACACCAGATAGGGAAGAATCAGCTAGAAGACTGGTGGAATGCGCAGGCCGTGCATGGAGTTGCAAGAAAAAAGGGATTGCCATGGATGATATCTCAGCCATATGTCTCTTCTTCCACCCTTCACCGTCTCAACAGATCGACCCTCGACTGGTCTCCTCACAGGCTGACATGATGAAAGCTTTGTAAAACAATGCCTTCAACTGCTCTGGTAGTTGTTGTCTATGTAACTGTGAAGAAGCATTATGGACCCAGAATTAACTTTACACGTCTGAGAATTGAGTAAACGAGCATACCTCCTTCAAGCGCTCTACCTCTCTTTCATCGCCTCTAAAAATACTTTTCAATATATATATATATAATTGGAGATAAGAAAAAGACGAAAACATTTCTTCTCTATCATTTTTTTTTTTTTGGTAGTTTGAGACGCTAATTAAATACTATTTAAGTGCTACAGGTTAGGTTATAGATTCTTATCTGTAATGAAAAAAAAAAAAACTATGATAAAGAGACAATTACATTATTATTTTTCATTTGTTCAATAATAAAAATATTTTTAAATCAAATCTAAGTTTTTATTTAAATAATTTTAAAATACATCTCTTGTATCAACCTTATGTATTAAAAGAAAATTAATTAATTTTTTAAATAATAATTCAAAAAATTAAACCTAAAAAAATAAAAAATTATTAAAATGTTTTTAGATGTGTTTGGGATAATGATAATAGTTATTGTTTAAAGTGTTTTTTATTTTAAAATATATTAAAATAATATTATTTTTATTTTTAATATTAATACATCAAAATTATTTAAAAATTAATTTAAAATAAAAAAATTTATTTTTTTCAAAATTATTTTTTACACACAAAAATAAATAATCTCTTGATACGAATGTCAAAGCCATTGTACATGCGAATAAAAAATTAAATTAAACAAGCTCACGTGCAATGCATGTGAAGTAAGCGAAACCCCAATTAAACCACTGGAACCAAGGTTGTCAATTCCATTCCGTTTCGTCCGGAATAGCCAAAACATTCCATACCAATTTAAAAAACGGAACAAAACAGAACAAATTTCATCTCATTTTAAATCTCGGTCCGTTCCGGATTTTTCGGCTAAATTCTGCCCGAAACGTTCCGGTTTCATTCCACGTGTTCCGTTCCGCTCTTGAAAAGCCATTAAATCAAATTGAACCTTGCTCAATTTCATTAATTAAACCACTCGATTATAAAAAGCTTTTTTTCATTACTATTTTCAATAGCAATGATATTAATAATAATATTGAAAATTATTATTACTATTTTCATTAACAATGATATTAATTTTTTAAAATTAGATTTATCACTAATATATATGGTTTATATTCATGTTTTTTTTTTTTTCATGTTTATACTTTGTAGGAATTTGAGCAAAACAAGGGATGTTTTAGATTTCATTAGCCACTTGATAACATTGACCTAACTTTATATTTAAAATATTTTTGTTAAAACATTTTACTTTCATAATATTTTGATATTTTGTTTAAGTTGAATTACTTTAAGTTGAAGATCTATTTAATCTTGACTATTTAGAAATATTTTAAAATTTGAAAATATTTGTTTGTCATTGTGTTTGTATTACATAATTTATAATTAATTTATCTTGAATTCAAATTATATTTATTGAATATATATATATATATATATGAATAGTACAATCTCAAAACAGCACGCTAAAACATTTTGAAATTAAAACATTTCATTATAATTAAAAAAATAAAACACTTACCAAAACAGAATTGACGATCTTTGACTGGAACACTACGCTATCCTGATCCTGGCCCTCTCCATCACCACCAAAAGAAACACCTGCCATGCCATGATCACTTCTCTCCCCCTTCCATTCCTTCACTTTCCTTGCTCACGTGCTTCTCACGTGAAAACGATTCTCTCTCCAATCTCCTCCTCAACCTCGCCTCTCACTAACAACGTCTCTGCACTCCCCTCTCCCACCCTCCCTCGCTATTCCGGCAGCCGGATTCCTCCCCGTCGACTGTCTCTGATCATGTCCTCTGCGATCTCCCGACCGGTACCGATCGAACTCAGAGACGATTCTGATTTCCGCAGTTTTCTCTCTTCGTCCGACTCCGATCTCATCTCCGTCTGCGGCTTCGGCTCCCTCCTCTCTGAGAGAAGTGCTAGAAGTACATTTCCAGATCTACTCAACTTTAGAGTTGCAAGACTGAATGGATTTAGACGCGTCTTTGCTCACGTAGCTCCTATTTTCTTTGAGCGTGGTATCGCCAAGCCTGAAACCAAGGTCTTTCATAACTCCTCACTACACTACAAATAATAATAAAAAAAAAATCAATTAGGTTTGCTTTTCTTAATTCGGTATTGTTGTTAGGGTTTTAAATTTTAAATTTTTGCAGGAGATTTCGAGCTTGAGTGTGGAGCCGTGTGAAGGTGAAAGTCTAGTAGTTACAGTTTTTGAGATTGAAAAATCAGAGGTATTTTATTTATTTATAAACATTAAAAGAATAGTTATTGAGGTCTTGTGTTTGATTCAATTAATTATTTTGATATTTGAATAATTGAGAAAGAAATATGTGATTATATGTGTTATATCAGTGAAGCTTAATTGAATTTGTTGCTTCGTGAAGTTAGATTCCAGCTTTTATGGAGAGGGAGCTCGAGTTTCGATTTTTAGCTGTAAGTTGCTGGATGACTGACTGTTTTTGATAAACATTGTTCTGATTTCTAGCTGTAAGTTGTTGGATGACTGGCTGTTAATGATAGACTTTGTTCAGATTTCTAGTATCTACTTTGCTTTGTTTACCTCTGGCAGGTTGTGCCTGAAACACTGGATGGCAAGCCGTTTGATTTTCCTGCGGTATGTGGGTTCAAAATTGTCAAAAATGTTATTTCTTTGATTTCGTCTGCATGACAAGTTGCTGTTAATAGATTTGCTTACTGGTTTGGGAATTGATGCAGGTGCTTTGTGCGCGTTATAGTGATGAAGAGTTTTTCCAAGTTAGATGCAAAGGTTTGTACAGGATTTCGCCTGTAATGTTATATACAAGTATTGAGATTGGAATGGCCATGATTAGAAGTTCTGCATTTCATGATTATATTTGTGTGGCCAGCTTCCTGTAAATTTTTGATAAATGAGAGCTATTTGTTCTTTTGATTCAGGATGATGTTGATTGTCTGCAAAGGTTGCGTAAATTTGGAATTTCTAACATTTTAACTTCTGAGAGCTACCTCTATTTAATCAAGGAGAATTAGAAATATTTTTTATTATATAATGAAAAGGTTCACCATGCACTACAAATATGAATAAGCAATAATTACCGTTCAAGGTTTTCTCTTCTTGGTTATTGCTTGCTGTAACAGATGGGATTGTTATATCTGCTAGCTAATTTCATGCAGGAAGTAAGGAGATTTATTTTCAGCATTATGGAAGATATAACATCGATAAGATCTGGAGAGATGACATCTTACCTTGTCGTGCTTATCTTCGTCACTGGTAAGTGGTATTTTTGACAAGCTTACATTGTGTGTGTGCTTTCAAGTATGCATTGATTTGCTACCATCAATCAGATATGGACATCCATAAAAAGTTGGTGATCAAATGCCTGACCCTTGTCAATAAAGAAATTTGACTGGTTTTTTGCTGGAGATGAGATGATTTCTTGTCCTCTTTGAATTGTTCACCAAATAAAGTTTAAGGTTGTTTTTTAAAATACTTTTTATTTAAAAATGTATTAAAATAATATTTTTTTATTTTAAAAAAAAATATTTTTGATATCGGCTCATTAAAATGATTCTGAAAACAACAAAAATATTGATTTGAAGCTAAGAAAAAAAATATTAAAAAAATTAATTTTTTTTAAAATGCAAAAACAAACAAGACCAAAATTTTCCATTAGCATAAATCCTCGAGGCCAAAGCTTTCCATTACACTCTGTTTGCAACTACAATTCTTGTTCATATAAATTGAGGGTGATAAAACGTTGTGGCAGTGTGTTGGCAGCGAAGAATCTCAGCGATGCAGCTTACAACAATTTTTTGGAACACACTTTCCTTGGAGACCGCAAAACAACCATTCGTGAGTACCTAGCTACAACGGGAGCAGGCATAATGGAAGAAGAGCCCCCAGAGTCCCTCAAGACACGTTACGGTGGCTAATATCGAAAAACTGCCGCGCGGTCTATGAAAGGTATTGGTATTTCAAAATGGCAATCATCTTAGATTTCACTTCCGTTGAGCTATAGATGGAGGAAAAGAAAGCTGTAGCTTGTAAACATTTGAATATATTTGAAGTTCAAACTCTAATTCTTTGGGTCTATGCCATATATAGGAGAGGAAATAATTTTGTTTAGTAATGGTAAAAATCGATTTTAGTTTGTGTTTATATGATACATTATTTATTTTAATAAAACAATTAAAAAAAATTGTAGATTGCGCTGTTGTAAACAGCGCACCCCTTTTAGTTAAGCTTTTTCCTACGACTTTTTTCATCTGTGCTAGTTCTCAAAAAAAATTTCTTACCGTGCCATTTTAAAAAATGACCTTGATTTTAAATTCCTAATAAATAGATAACCCCATTAAAAAAATGTTTTACTTCAGAACTAATAATCAACGGATAGATGGAAGAACTAATGTAAGCTTTTCTCTATATTCTTCTGTTTGAAAATGTATTTAATAACCTCAAGATAGTTTGTTATTATTTGAAAATACATGTAAATTGTATTTCATAAAAATTCAAAAAAAAATTATTAAAAATTAATTATTTTTTTATATTTTATCTCGTTTTAATTTGTTGATTTTAAAAGTAATTTTTTATAAATAAAAAAAATATTTATTTTAATATATTGTAACATGAAAAGTTATTTAAAACTAATCATAATTATATTTATAATTATATTTTTAAACTGATAATATTATTTTATTTTTTCTATCTTATTTTTTTGTTTTTATGTAATTGTTGTTCACAAGAGTTACTTTAGTACACTATTATACTTTTAATAGAGATGAGTTGTTTTTAAAAATATTTTTAACTTAATTATGAGAGCGAACGTGTCAAGGAGCCCTAATGGATTGTTAAAAAGGAATGACTAGATTTTTATTTATGAAATAATCAAATTGGATATGCTTCTCTTTTCATCTACTAGATCCACATGGAAAATATTAAAGATTAAAATTTACAAAACATATGGATTGTGAATCCGGTTGTTAATGCCTGGAATAATATTAGCAATATATATTTTAAAATAAAAAAATAGAATATTATTTGTATGGATATAATATAAGCTAAAGATGAGCGAAGTCATTTTAATTATTCGATTAACAAAAAGGTAGTCGAGATTTGCCAATAGACATTTTCAATTAATTAAACATATAATAACAGATCAATGCTGTTCACTATGTTTCTACTCAGTGTAATTGTATTATTTTATTTAATTGAATCATGAAACAAATTTTTTGATGATTCTAAAAATATATTGAAATAAATAATTATTTTCCTTTTATATTAGCATTAGTATATAACTAGCCTCCGGGCTCGTGCTTTGCCGCATTATCGATTATTTTTTGAACAAAAAATAATGTTTAAGTACTAAAAATTGGTAAAAAAAAATAAAAAATTGCTTATGATAAATCCGTAAAAAAACTAATTAGGGCTAAACTAAAATGAAATATTTCATCAAACCCGCAGTCTAGATTATATGACTATTAAAAATAAAAAGAATTATAAAGTCTTTTAAAAAAATATATCTATTTTTTCAAATTTGTGACCCATACTCATTCTATAAAAGTCATGAAGTTCAATTCCCATAAAATTAAATATTAAATAACGAAAATAAGAGAAAAAAAATTATAATCATACAATTTTTTTAAAAAAACTAGCAATTAAAAAAATAAAAATTAAAATCACTATTACAACTATTATAATAAGTAATATTATTATTATTATCACCTATACAATTATTGCTAACATTATCATTATTAGTAATAATATTAGCATTCTCATTAATATTATTATTATTTTAACAATCATCATCATTGGTTATTATTGTTGTTACTATTATTATTGTCGTTATTATTATCATCACAATAATTATTATTTTTATTATTGTCTTCACTTTCTTTTTTCTTTTTCTTCTTCTTTTCTACCATATTATTATTATTTGTAGTAGTAGTAACATCAATAACAACAGTATTGTTACAAACACAACAATGACTACTATTATTATCACCGCTACTTTTACTATTATTGTTGTTGTTGTTACTATTATTATTATAACTATTATCAATAATAATAATAATAATAATAATAATATTACTACTACTACTTGTCGCACGTGTGCGGCGGCGCGGCGATCGTTCACCCTCAAGGAAAAATCGGAATAATTTATTCCTGGAAAATAGGGAGAGACAAGGAATTCTTGTCTCTACAAGTGAAAATATGGACTGGGAGTCGCCACCTAGTGTTCTGGTTACTAGGAACCTTAACTGGTCTTTAGAGATCGGGTACGGAGACTGGTTGCGTAAAGGGAAGGTATTAGCACCCCAACTACGCCCTACCTAAGGTAGGCTGCATTGTTTTAATGTCTGATAAAATATAAGATCGTGTTGTGGTTTATTATTGTTCGGAATACGCATTACATGTAATGTCATACCCCGGGTTCTATTGTCCGAAAAAGAATTAAATATCCAGAATATGCATTACGTGTAATGTCATACCCCGGATACTAAGAGACAAACAAAATAAAATTTTTGTTGTTTTTGAAATTTTGGCCAATATTCTCTTGACTTTAATAAACTGGTTATTAAAGCCAAAATGCATGCTAAATATTGTTTTTTTGACATATGAAAAATACGATATGATTTTTTAGATTTGAGACACTTGGCCGTATGCACAAAAATGTTTTTTTAAATTTTTTTTTGTATTTTTTGGAAGTTTGTGACAAAAACCGGATATTGTAATACCCGATTTGTATTTTTACGACATAAAAATACTACCCGATATTAATAAAAATAACGTAAATAAAAAATGGAAACATCATAAATATTTTTTAAAACAATAATATTTTTTCTTTTTTTTTCTTTTTTATGGGCCGGATCAGGCCCAATTGCATGGGCTGGGCCAAACCTGGCCCTTTTACATGGGCTGGGCCGAACATGGCCCAAATGCATGGGCTGGTTACTGTGCACATAGCAACCGGGTTACTGTGTGCACTGTGTGCACAGTAACCAGAGAATTAATCTGCGGGTTACTGTGCACATGCACAGTAACCGTGAATTAATTAGCGAGTTACTGTGCACAGCAATATTTATGTGGGGACCCAAAAATGGGTTACAACACTACTAATGTAATTGTTGTTGTTAATAATATTATTATTTTCATTTCAATTTTTATCATCATCATTATTAATATTATCATGACCATTATTACAATTATTATTGTTACTGTTACTGTTACTATTATTATGATTATTATTATTGAAAAAAAATAAAAACCTTGAACTTGATTTGAATTATAGAATTCAAAACTACACAAACTTAGATAAAAGAGCCAGGAAAAAAAAAAGAAATAAAAAAAAAATGGACCAAATTAAAATCATTATTATCATTGAAAAAATAAAAATCATAAACTTGATTTGAAGGATAAAATGAAAGATATAAAAACTTTGACAAAAGAGCAAAGGAAAAAAAAATAAGAAATTAAAAGTAGAATGACCAAATCGAAATACCTTATATATACAAATTAAAATCAAAGGTTAAATTGAAAAGAAATAAAACTTCAGCAAAAAAAAAAAAAAGACTAAAAAGCAGCAATCAAAACTAAAAGGTCTGAATTTGAAAAAAAAAATAACAAGGACTATATTGTATTTACCGGGGTAGGAGAGAAAAATGAAGCAAGAAAAAAAAAGGTCATCAGCGATACACCAACCGCATTTGAAGTACACGTGCCACCTATAATGAAAGAGAAAATAGAGAGGAATTGGCTAAGACGGTGGAAGAGATTTTTTGACCGCCAGAAACTGCAGCACCCGCAGCACAAGGTGTGCGGCGATTCCAATGTGTTGGTGCTTGCTCTGCACGTGCCAGAAAATTTTCAATTAAAAAATCATTATTTTAAAAAAGAATTACGTTACTGTACTCAACTAAACTTACAATTAACAGTAAAATGTAGGCTGAAAGACTCAAATACCACTAACTAGAATGAACTAAATCTCTTCCATCCAAGGGTAAATGCGCAGTTTTACTGTGTATTAAAAATACTTAAATACCCCTGCCCAAGATCACTAATTTTTTTACCTTTAGAAATATTTTAGTTTTTTTTTATTTACACAACATTGAATAAATACAAATACCCTAAACAGATCAATAATAATTAATATACCTAGTGGACATATATATAAAAAATGAAAGATATAAAAACTCTGGTAAAAGGGAAAAGGAAAAAAAAATAAAAATTAAAAGTAAAAGGACCGAATCGAAATACCTTATATATACAAATTAAAAACCAAATGTTAAATTGAAAAGAAATAAAACTTCAACAAAAGAAAAAACGATTAAAAAACAGCAATCAAAACTAAAAGGTTTGAATTTGAAAGAAAAAATAACAATGAGGACTATATTGTATTTATCGGGTAAGAGAGAAAGATGAAGGAAGAAAAAAAAAGAGAAATGATCATTAGCGTTACACCGGCCACATTTGGAGTACATGTGCCGCCTATAATAGAAGAGAAAACATAGAGGAATTGGCTAAGATGGCATAAGAGAATTTTTAACCGCCGGAAAGTGTCGGACCCGCAGCATAGAGAGTGCGGCAGTTCTAACACGTTGGTGCTTACTTTGCACGTGCCCAAATTTTTTAATTAAAAAATCATTATTTAAAAAAAAAATTACGTTAGTATCCTCAACTAAACTTACAATTAACAACAAAATCTAGACTGAAGGACTCAAATACCCCTAACTACAATGAATTAAATCTATTGTATCAAAGGGTAAATGCGTAGTTCTATTGTGTATAAATTTTTTAAAAAAATACTTAAATACCCTTACCTGAAATCACTAATTTTTTTTTTAAGGATATTTTGGTCATTTTATTATTCACACAACATTAAATAAATACAAATACCTAAACAGACCAATAATAATTAATATACCTAGTGGAAATATCCAAATAATCAAAATAATCCTGGTCAAAGATCTCACTTTTGATGAGAGAAAAAAAAAAAGCATTATATTATATTTTGTAGCGACGAACAATTAAATGTAAGAGGAGTTGTCCTGTGTTTTGTTTTAGTTGATTTTTAATATAACATGCAACTTGCACCTATTTGACTATTTCTCCGCTTCATGATAAACGAGTCTGAGTCATGTCACGTGCATTTATCACAATTTGTTGACAAAGGAATTACAACTTACAACTTGGCCCAATATTTATCAAATTAAAAATAAGAAAAAGGTTTTTGCCATTTATTAGTCAACAGAACACTGACTTACAGTCTACTGCAGATCATGTGTAATTAAATGTTAGTAATTAATGACAAATTAACTCAACTTATCTTTAGATTAATACCCTGTTCATTTTTTGTTTCAATTATATTTTAAAAAAATTATATTTTTTTATTTTTTATTTTAAATTAATATTTTTTTCATGTTTTAAAATTATTTTGATAAACTAATATTAAAAATAATTTTTAAAAAGTAAAAAAATATTATTTTAATATATTTTTAAATAAAAATTATTTTAAAAAATAATTATAAGTACACTATATCCAAGATAGGATAATTTCGAGGAATCTGTTTGAACTCAAGATCTTAGAGTTATTTTTAAAAAAATTAAAATCGAGATTTTTTTAGGAAAAAAGAATAATGATTGAATCAATGACAGGAGCTATCTCTATTATTCTCTTATAAAAGAGGACCTGCCTGCCTTCGTTCTACATCAGACCCAAGGAAAATGTCCTCTTCTCTTCTTGAACTCTCCTTGCTCTCCCTCTGCCTCCTCTACGGCTCAATCTTTTCCTTGATTGCTCAAGCTTCTGTCCCTCCGTCAGCCAGATTCCAGATCCCCGTCGACACATTTTTCGGGGAGTACTCCGTAGAATACGGGGCAAATTATCGTCTCATAGGCATTGATAACTACCCTTTCCAGCTTAGCTTTTACAACACACCCCTGATGCCTTCACTCTCGCTCTCTGCATGGGAAACCCTCTCGCATCTCCAAAGATGTATTTGTTTGTTTGTCGATGTAATTATGATTGCTTTTCAAATAATTTTTCATGTTAAAATATATGTTAATAATTTTTTTTTATTTTTTAAAAATTATTTTTGATATCAGCACATTAAAATGATTTGAAAACATTAAAAACATATTAGTTTGAAGTTAATAAAAATAAATAAAAAAAATTCAATTTTTTTTAAAAATACTTTTAAAACACAAAAACAAACAATCATTTGTCTAGGAAGCCAACCGAGGCAAACCAGTACGTGTAAATGCCACTCTCACTCTTAGTGAAGATGGAAACCTTGTCTTGGCTGATGTCGATGGAAGCATTGCCTGGCAAACCTACACTGCCCAGAAAGGAGTTGTTGGCTTTCAACTCCTTCCCAATGGCAACATGGTGCTTCATGATTCGAAGGGCAGTTTTGTTTGGCAGAGTTTTGACCATCCCACCGATACTCTTCTAGCGGGGCAGTCTCTTCGTCTTGAAGGAACGGCTAGGCTTGTGAGTCGGGCATCTGAGAAGCAAAACTCCGATGGACCATACAGCTTGGTTTTGGAACCCAAAAGACTAGCCATGTACTACAAGAGCCCTAGCTCTCCTAGGCCTTATCTTTACTACACTCCAGACAAGCTAAGCGAATCCAAGGGTCGTATTCAGAGTGTAACTCTGTATAGCCGAGGAGAAGTCGATGGATTTTATTATGATTTTGCTCTTTCAACTCCTTTCCAGGATGCCATACTCACCACAGTCAACTACAACAACACACTGTCGTTTCTTCGACTCGGGATAGATGGGAATATATAAATCAGAAACGGATATTCCATTGCTAATGACCGTTGCTGATTAACAATAAAAATTTTGTTGCTGATCCGTTGCTGATTTAACATGAATTTTTTAAATTATGTTTTTCATTTATTGAATTTTTTTAATTATTTGTGGCTATTTCAAAAATTATAGATAAATATACAAAGAACATAAATTAATACTAGAAATTATTTTATAAAAAATAATAAGTCAAATAAAATAAATTTCACAATAATTTTTTAAATCTTGTCAAACTTACATCAAAATAGATAAGTCACAATTTAATAAATATGTTTTATTATAAAGGTGGTGGTGGGGGTGGGGGTGGAAACGAACCAAAACAATGATGACCATCATGAGGTGGGACCGGTATATGGTGGTTGAGGCCTCGGTCGATATACTGGATTAGACAAGGGATACATCTGTGGAGCCATATGTGACGGCATAGATGAAGCCATAGGTGTCGACATACATTGATCCATATTTGATGCCCAAGCTTGGTATCTCATATTACTAAGAAAGTTTTTGATTGAAGTCATCTCCTGTTGTAGTGATAAAATATGACCATCTCTTTCCTTTATTTGTTCTTTCAATGCCTGAATTGATGAGCTAGGAGGTGTTGACTCCATCGTATAGGATTTGGATGAAGCACTCGTACTAACCATGGATTTCGGCATACCAGGTGCACCATATATTCTACCCTTTGTAACTCCTCCTATAGCTGCACACCAAGCTGCTCCATCAAATGAAGGATGATTTTCCCGATCAGTTCCATATCTTGAAATCATCTCTTTTTTGTAATTCTCCTATAATAAAATTAAATATAATAATAAATTCATTTTAATTTTAAATAATAATTAAATTACATAAAAAAAATACTTACAACAACTTTTTTAGACTTGTTATCTATGAAGGTTTCAGGCTTCTTGGCACTCTGATGCAACACCGAAAACACATCATCTCATAGAGGTTCTTTTCCACTTGCTTTTTCTTGCTATCAACAAATAAAAAATATTAGACAATATAAATATGAAAATTTGAAGTCCAACATAATAAATATAAACAATCTTCACCATGCTAGCTCGATATGATGCAAATGACACCGTACCTCCAGAATGAGTGCTTAATTTACCATCTGTTTCAGTTAGCCGATTATTTCTTGGAGATTTTGATCTCCTTTGAAATTCAGGGGTGGACCAAATTTCTTTAATCATTTGATTCCAATCATCATTGTTTATCCAAACCGGACCTTTATTAATGCAATCCATAATATTTATGGTATTTCTGTCCGACATAGCTCTCTTACGAGCTCGTGTCAACTGCTAGTTCAAAGCAATTCTTGTCTTATCCTCCCAAATCTTTCGAACAATTGGTTCATCATCCTCATAAAATATATATTTTTTCTATAAAAAAAAAAAAACAAAAACAAAGCTCAACATAGTTGTTAACTAGCCTATATAATTACAATCACACAATCAATAGTAAAAAAGATGAACATATTTTTTTGGTATATACCTTACCATTTCTTAATATATTCCTAAAATATAATTAATTTACATGTTCTAACCTAATTAATGTCGTTAGAGATGCAAAAACAATTATATATTAATTTATATTTTCAATCAATGAAATGGTCAAACAAACTTAATGCCTTCGCTAGAAATTCTTTTAATTGTATCTAAGAGGTTCGTACTTCATTTTGGTCTTCACTTCCATAAAAAAAACTATTTTTACTATATTAATATTCCTTGCATTTAAGATATGGTGTGCATAGAAAAAAAGAATGCAACACCCTCAAATATAATGTCATGAAATCTCAAATATTTCATTACTAATGTCACGTATTGAATAATATATCTAAGATTATGGATTTTTTAAAAAACAAATCGGCAGAGTTTCCTCTATTTTTGTTGGTACCAAGTTATCGACAACACTTCTATTATATGTCATTACAACTTCCATCTTGATCCAATCATCCTGGATCACATCTCATTCATCAAACAATCTCTGAACACTAAATTATACTTATCAATATATTCAAGTCTCACAATATCAATTAATAAGTCAACATAAAAGTATTACTAAAACAATTTGAAAGATAATCAATTTCATCATTATAAGTTCATCAATTTAAAAATGTATAATGTCATACCTTAAACTCCTTAAAGAGTTCATCCTTATAAGTTGAATCAACTTTTTCCCAATTGTGCCATGGTCCTTTAAAATTTGACCTCAAAATAAGTCCGATCTCACGCCCACATGATGAGTTATTAAAGCTTTAAAAAAATAACAAAGATTCATTAAAATAATAAAGCTTAAAAAATAATTATAAAACTCAATAACCTTATAAATTTCAACTTACTCTGTTGTTCCATATAAACGAAGCTCTTTTTTTTTTGTAATTGGATCTTTATGTGTGTCAAAACCCTGCTTTTGAACTCGTTGCTCATGATGCAATGGAGAAGATGTTGAACCGTGGATTGATGGGATGTCATCTCGATCCTCTGAATCTCTAACATTACAATCGTCTCCCTCATCACCTAATCCTCTTGCATTAACATCATCTCCCTCATCTTCATCTTCATCAGTATCATTATCTACTCTGTCATATTGTTCTCCTCTATCTTCCTCAACTCTCTCACCTCTCCTAACATCCTTGCCCCTCCAATCATAATAACCCCCATCAATATTATATCCTTCAAAAGTATATGGGTGATCTTGAAGGAACCTTCTTGAGTTTGAAGTAAATCTTGAAAGCGAAAACCCCCGTACGATTGATAATCATCCCTCCTCCTATAATCTTGCTGAGTATGATGTGCATTCCAAGTAGGATTATAGCAATCATGCAACTCATGATGGATAGGTTGATGAGAAATGGGTACTTGGCTATTCGGCCCAGATGAAGGGCCATTTGATCTAGTTGAAGTGGTCTTATTACTCCTGGAACCTAATATAGAACTACGTCAAGGCATGCTAGATACCTGAAATAGAATAAAAAATTAGCATCAATAAACAACATTATAGAATAAATATAACTGAATTATTTGTAATTATTGAATATGAACTAATTAATACAATAAGAAAATAAAATGAACAAAATAATTATTTTTAATTAATATCATTACTACAAACATAACTTACATCACTTAAAAATAAGTCCAAATACAATACATAAAAAATAAATTTTACAGTATATCATCATCATGCTGCTTATCATTATCATCACTCATAACCACATCATCATCATCGTAATCACCATTAACATCATCATCAAATTCTTCATCTAAAACCCTTTCAACTTCTACTGAATTTGCCTGTAATTGAAGCAATTCACAATGGTTGATTTCTGTATAATATGATGCTTCAACAAATATATTTGGATCATCAAGTGTTTGAGTAGGAAGGACACGGCATGGTTGAGAAATCTCATCTGACTGAGCGACATCAAATGATCTTGTATTGTTATCATCTTCAATAAATTCACCCATGTTAACGTTATAGCGACTTCTAGCAGTTGTCTTAACTACTACCCACCATTCAGAAGATTTATTGTCAGGTGGACATGTATAGTAAACTTGTTGACATTGTTGCGCTAGCACAAAATCTTCATTTCCATATAGTCGAGAAGTATGCTTGATTTCCACCAAACCATTTGAACGATGCATTCTAATTCCTCTTCTTGTATCATACCAATGGCATTTAAACATGAACACTTTGCACTTACTCCCCAAATATTTTAGCCGAACAACTTCTTCAAGCATTCCATAATAGTCACATTCATTGGCATCATAACAACTTCCTTTAACACAAACCCCATTATTCACGCCTTTTTAAATCGTCCATAACTTTGAGTGTGAAATTTGAAACCATTCACATAATACCCATTATAACATTTAACTAAATTTGAAGGGCCCATAGCAAGTGCAAAGATTTGATTCTCAGTTCCATTTGATTGATATTCAACCTATCATAACATTTAATACCATAATAAATATATTTTTCCAAAAAAAATAATTTCTCCAAATAATAAAATTGCATTAAAAAAACCATAATATAAAACTACTTACATTATTTTTTAACTAAATTGGAAAGATCTCCTCGCATAATTTTTCTATTTCAACATCACTCGCATGTGGTTATTGTGACTTTAGCTCTTGATGACATTGCCTAAATTATAAATAGTTTATTTTTAAAATTAAATTATTAAGAATAAAGTATAAAAAAAAAATGTCATACTTACTCTAAATAGGGCTTCAATTCTTCACAGTTGAAACAAATATAGTTATGTGCAATTTTCATTTCAATATGTGACAAATGTCTTCTATACGATCTTCTAGACAATTTTTTCCCCGGGTAAGAAAAAATTGAAAGTTGTCCGTCAAGACTTTTAAGGCCACCATCATCATTTCTTGGAACTCGATTCCATATTGTTTGCACGTCATCTCCAAAATAATAAGATGCAAAATTGGTAATTTCATCAATCAAATATGCTTCACATATGGAACCCTCAACTTTAGCTTTATTTGTCACTTTTTTCTTCAAATAAAACATATACCTATATCATTGATATCAATTAGTTTAGGAAAAAAATGGAAAAGAGTAAAAAATAATATGACATGAAAACATACCATTCAAATGGATACATCCATCGATATTGAACGGGTCCTCCGACTTTTGCCTCATAAGGTAAATGTATTGCCAAGTGTTCCATAGAGTCAAAGAAGGATGGTGGAAAAATCCTTTCAAGTTTGCAAATAATTTCAATGATATTCATTTGCAGCAACTCCATATGTTGGACATTTAAACTTGTAGCACTAATGTCTCAAAAAAATACTGACAATTCAGTTAATGACTCCCACAGTGGCTTAGGCAAGTAAGGTCGAAAAGCAATTGGAAGAAGTCTTTGCATAAAAACATGACAATCATGACTTTTCATGCCTGAAACCTTACATTGTGCCTCTTTTACACACCGTGAGATATTTGAAGCATAACCATCAGGAAAGGACAATTATTTCATCCATGACAACGCTTCTTGTTGTTGTTTCTTGAAGAGATAATAAGTGCCTTTAGGTTTGTAAACCCGACCACTTGCATCATGTTGCAAATGTAAGTTTGGCTTCTTACAATACAACTAAATATTCAACCTAGCCTTTAAATTGTCCTTGCTTTTATCAGGACAATCCATTACTGTATAAAAAATATTGTCAAATAAATTTTTTTCAATGTGCATGACATCAAGATTATGACGAATTAGATTTGTATGCCAATACAGAAGCTCTCAAAAAATGATTTTCTTCACCCAATTATGCTTAACACCAAAGCCTGGAATTTTTTTCATTATGAGATGAACTTCTAATATGTCCCATCGTCAAATTAGACACTTCAAATAACATTTCTGAACCAGATCGACGAGGTACAGGAGGGAGCCATTATGTTACTCCTTTCAAAAACTTATCTGATTGATATCTATATGGGTGATACATAGGTAGGAATCGTCAATGACAGTCAAAAAAGGTTATTTTTCCCCCATGCTTTAATCTAAAGGATTTGCTATGCTCCATACAATAAGGACAAGACAACTTCCCATGAGTACTCCAACCCGATAACATACCATAAGCTAGAAAATCACTAATGGTCCACATCAAAGCTGCCCTTAATTGAAAATTTTCCTTCCTATATATATCATAGGTATTAACACCATTAAGCCATAACTTTTTCAACTCATCAATTAACAGTCGTAGGAAAACATCAAGCTTTTTCCCCGGATTCTTCGGCCCAGGAATAATCATTGACAAAAACATGAATGGTTAGGTCGTACACTTCCAAAGGAGGCAAATTATAAACGGTAACAATTACTGACCAACAAGAGTAGACATTTGAAGACATGTCAAATGGACTAAAACCATCAGTGCATAATCTTAATCGAATATTTTGTGGATCGGATGCAAAGTCTTGATGATCTTCATTAAACTTCTTCCATGCTTCCCCGTCAGATGGATGCACCATAACTCCATCATCTGACCTATGAAAATGATGCCATGTCATATCTTTGGCATGATGTGGAGACATGAATAGCCTCTGAAGTCTTGGTGTCAAGGGAAAGTATCGGAGTTGTTTCTCTGACTTATTAGAACCTTTAGTAGTGGGATTTCTAGGTTTGTATCGTAAACTTCCACAAAAATCACAATTTGTTTTCATTGCATCTACCTCATAGTACATCATGAAATAATTAGGACACACATCATATTTATCATAACCAAGTCCAAGTGGCCGCATAAATTTCTTGGCATCATAGAAATTTGAAACCAAATTTTCATTATCAGGCATGCAACTTTTTGTAAATTCAGTAAATTTGTTGAAGGCAGTCTGAGTCAAATTTAGAGTTGACTTCATATTAAGCAATTATACACAAGCAGATAGTTTAGATTGCTTGGTACACTCATCCCATAAAGACTCCTCTGCAACTTTAAGTCGTTTATAAAATTTATCTGCCTCCGGATTTGAAAGTTCCTCTGCTACTATAGGACTAGAAACCATATCATTAGAGTATGCATCACCAACCCCCATTGCATGCAGAACCATATTCCTACATGAATTTTCTTTAAAAACATCATTCACAACATGACTACACCCAACTGATGAAGGTCCAGCTATTATCGGTTCTAAAACATAAGGCTCTCCATGTACAGTCCAATTTTCATAATCAGGTAAAAATCCTCTTGAAAACAGGTGCTTATAAACATCTTCTTCCATTAAAAACTTTTGATTTTTGCACCTAACACAAGGACATCTAATTTTACCTCCAGATACATTATCATCAATTGAAAATGCAAAATTGATAAATCTCCGTACACCCGCAATAAATTCCGGACAAATATGACCATCCCTACGACGGCGATACATCCATGATCGATCGTCCATATTAATCTAATTAACATAATTAAAACCAAAAAAGAATTAGAATATTATTTAATATATTTCTTAATCTATATTTACGATCTTATATAATAAATTATCAAAATAACTTCATTACTAACTAGCTTATAAATTATCAAAGGGAAATATAATACGTTGTTTTGATTGTCCATTGGATTAGTAAAATGATGTAGGCAAAATAGCTAGCTAAATAGGATACACCAAGCAATTGCTCTATTTATTATTTCTCACCATCATTTTTTTTCTTCAACTTTAGTAATATAGACTATTCTATTGAGGAAAAAATATAATCGTTTTCATGGTCAATTAATATTGTAGAAATAAAGTTTGCATGCAAACATATGCCATAATTATTATTATTTTAACCAACTATTAAATATTTATTTCATCAATAATTTATTACTTAAGATCGTCACATTAAACAAAGAAATACTAAGAAACTAAAAACACTTTGGAGACAAATTATACCATTATTAGCAAACAGAGGCTAAGATTTAATTACAATGCCATTTTTCTACAAATCAAGTTATCTTTCAAAATTAATAAAAAGTTTTAAGTTACATTAACAAACCTGGAGGACCAATATGCATAACCCAGAAACTTAGCAACTATGCAAATAAGTAATGTGATGATGATGGGTTCAACAATCTGAAATTAAAAAAATAAAAATAAAAATAAATAAGAATAATAGTGTTAAAAATTTTTTAAAAAAAAGTAAATTAGCATGTAATGAGCAAGAATAGCATTGAATAATGTTTCCAACCATTTTATTTATGATTTATCAGGACTTTATAAAATAAAAGTCATTTAACAGGAAAAAGAATCCCAACACTACCATATCCTTGCCCACCAAAAAATAAAGTCGGAAAATAATCATTTAACTGGAAAGAGAATTGACAATCAACTGGCCATCCTTGGACAACCCATGATTTCAAGCTTCCTTTTTAACATCTTCAGCGCTGTTTCTTCAAACTCTCTCAAAAGCCAACAACAAATCATAATTAGCTTTCGAGAAAAAAAAAAAAAAAGAGATAACAGACGAGGCACCTTATTGAAGACCAGAGCCCCAAACGGTAGCAGCCCTAGTTGGTGGAAAAAGTGGTGCAAGATTGAGGAATCTGTGCTGGAGATCCGGGCAATATGGGGAACGGAATTGGAGTAGATTTCAACTCATCTTTCCACTCAACCTCAGGCTAAATTGGAACGGAATTATAGCACCTTGTCGTCCTCTGCCAGCATAAATGAAAAATGTAGCACGTTGGAGAAAACAGAGGTTAAAGGAGACAAAGCCAAAGCTATATCGAGAATGAATTATGAAGGAACTATATATTGTGATGGGCTGCCTCTGCAAAATCGAAGAAAGCAGGAAGCTTTGTATGGAGAACTATATATTTCTGCTACCTAGCCAACCTTCCTAAGACACATTACCCAAACTTTGTATGGAGAAGTTGGGAAGCTTTGCTAGAAAGCCGGCTAACACACATTCCCTGCTGTCATATATAATTTTTACCATAAATTTTGCACAAACTCTACCATCCTTTCTAAGACACATTTCTCATATTTTCCCCTAAAAAAAAGAAGACATACACCCAGTAAAACCAAAAAACCCAGAACCCTATAAAAAGTCTCACTACTTTCATATTTAACAAATAATTTGCAATAGATCTACAAAATTATTCTGTAAAATTAGTTAACAAAACAATATATATTCTCTCTAAATTACAAACATAATTTTTTAAATATGGGTTTTTTATTATACCTGCTATCACACCATGTTTGCTCCCTGCAAGATTTAATTTTTAGAAGCGTAAAGTAACTGTAAAGTAACTGGAGAAAAAGTTAAGAAAACAACAAGTTATGTTTGTGGACGCATGACAAGGATATGTAGAATTGAAAGGGACATGGGATTGGCTCCTGAAAAAGAAATAGAAAGGAAGAGATATGGGTTAATTAGGTTTTCGAAGAATTATAGAAAGGGACGGAAGATTGGGTTCTTTCGGAGAATGACTAAAGTTTGCAGCTATAGGTTCTTCTTTTGTTGTTTTCAAGGTATAGATATATATATACCAATAAAAAAACGACACGTAATTATTATTATTTTATAAAAGTCAAAATTTAATTTTTTATATCAGCAACCATATTAGTAACGGCAAATCCGTTGCTGATTCTTAATATATTAATTTATTTTTCAGTATCTGATTTTTCATTGCTGAATCCATTGCTAATATTAAAAAATTAATATATATTTAATCCGTTCCTAATCTGTTACTAAAATTGCAACTAAATTATTCTGATGCTAAAATCCGATGCTAATTACCCTTCTTTTTAGTAGTGAGTGAGTGTCAATTGCCAGAAAGATGCGGTCGTTTTGGAATGTGTAAGGATAACCAATGTGTTGCTTGCCCATTGCCGTATGGACTAATAGGTTGGAGCAGGGACTATCAGCCTGTAAGGTCGTCTTCATGTGGATCCAAGAAATTATACTACTATAAGCTGGAAGAGGTTGATCATTACATGAGTAAGCACACAAGCAGGACTGGTCCGATTAATGAGGACGATTGTCGGAGGAAATGTTCAGGCGATTGCAAGTGCTTGGGTTACTTTTATTGGTGGGAGAAACCACTGGTGATGGCTTTGAAACACTCAGAGGGGATAAAACACAAAGTTTTATTTCAAGAACAAGAAGCTTACAACAACATAAAAGCTTTAATACACACCCTTTCTCTCTATATCTAGTGTTTCTCTCTAAACTCTCCACACAAAATAACATTAGCTTAGATGTCTATTTATACACGAATTCAAAACAAGAAAATTCAAACTTTCAGGTGTGAAGGTGGCTGGTGGCTGGCGGCTTGCGGCTAGGCGGTGGCAGCTGGTGGCTGGCGGCTGGTCGGTGACAACTGGTGGCTGGCTGAGCGGTGGTTGCCTTCCTTGACCTTCTAGATTGAGTTTAATTCAACAAATCTCCCCTTTAAACTCAATCGAGGGATGTCATGCCAAGCATGAACTTTAATCTGATAAATACTTCTCCCTTCAATGCCTTCTCTCTACTTGTAGCCTTTATCCACTAATCTGGCTTTGTATCTTTGCACTTCTCATTTTGCATTCTTCTTCGTCTTGTAGACCCATTCGACACCTATTGCTTTCTTGTTTTTTGGTGGATTAGTCAGCTTTCAGGTATCATTCTTCTCAATGGCATGTATTTCTTCATCCATTGCTTTTATCCACTTCTCTTCTGTGATAGCTTTATTGAAGCTTAGTGGGTCACTATCTGCAAAGAAACAAAATAAAGTTGTATCTTCCATGACTTGAGTGGCATCATACAGCTCTTCAAGATTTCTCATCCTTTTTGGTTCTTCTGATGAGGATGTTGATGGTGGTGTTGATGATGATGACTCTGGTGTGTTCCTCCTGTTGAATACAGGGAATCTGTGTACCGGACTTTGTGGTTCAGCTGCTGGCACAATCGGTTCTTCTACAAGTACTGTTGGTACTTCTTCATCTTCAAGGATCAAATCAGTGTTGATCCATTTGACTGCTTCCTGGTCATCATTCCATTGCCAAGATTTATCTTCTTCAAAGATAACATCTCTACTCATAATTACTTTCTTTGTGATGAGATTATACAGCTTGTATCCCATCCTTCTTTCACCATATCCGAAAAAGATGCATTTCTCGAGTTTTGTCCTTCTTGCATTTGGGATCTTTGCATATGCCACACAACCAAAGACTCATAGATGAGTAACACTTGGTTTGTGATCACTCCATGCTTCTTCTGGAATGACACCTTGCAAACTTTTGGTTGGGCAGCAATTCAGTAGATACACTGCACATGATACAGCTTCAGCCCAGTATTGCTTGGGCAACTTATTTGCTTTGAGCAGACTTCTTGCCATGTCAAGAATCGTTTGATTCTTCCTCTCAGCTACACCATTCAGCTGTGGTGTATAAGCTGGTGTTGTCTGATGTCTGATGCCTTGTTGTGTACAAAAGGCTTCAAAGTCATTTGCTGTATATTCTCCACCTTGATCAGATCTCACAGTTCTGATCTTATAGCCACTTTGCTTCTCCACAATTGCTTTAAAATCTTTAAAACAATTGAATACTTCTGATTCCTCTTCAGAAAGTATATCCACGTCTTTCTGCTAAAATCATCAATAAAAGTGAGGGAGTACCTATTTTGTCCAGTCGACATAGGCTTTATTGGGCCACACACATCTGTGTGCACTAACTCTAGTGGCCTCTTTGCTTTCCAATTGACTTCTTTGGCAAAACTGGATCTGTGATGTTTGCTGAGGACACAACTCTCATAGACTTCATCTGGATGATTAATGTGAGGCATACCTTTGACCATCTTCTTGCTTGCTAGCATCTTCAGACTCGTGAAATTCAGATGTCCAAGCCTCAGGTGCCAAAGCCATTCTTCACTGTTGGTGATGGCGTTCAAACATCTTGCTACATCATACTAGATGTTTAAAGGAAACATCCTATTCTTGGACATTTTCACATAGGCAATTAGTCTCCCATTGTAGTCTCTAATTGTCAGATGACAATTCTTCGTGAAAAGAGTATAACCTCTCTCCATAAGTTGACATATGTTGATCAAGTTATGCTTTATGGCTGGCACATAATAAACATCGGCGATGTAGCTGTGATCGCCGTTCTTCAACTTGATTGGAATGTTGCCTTTACCTTTGAATGGAACCTTTAAGGTATCTCCAAAAGTAACTAGACCTTGTATGGTCTCATCTAGATCACCAAATAAATCTTGGTGGTCGCACATGTGATTGCTGGCTCCAGAATCTAGATACCATATATTCTCATGTTTCTCGTCAAGTCCTTGTTGGACAAGTAATGCAGCTGCTCCTCTGTCATCCTTCTCTGCATAGTTGGCTTGCTCACGTACTTCTACCGGAGCTTTCCTTTGACATTCAGTGCTATAATGCCCAAATTGATTGCAACTATAACACTGGATATTCCTTTTGTCACGGTTATTGTAACCGCCTCCTCTTCCTCTAGGAGTGAATGCTTATTGTCCTCGACCTCCTCTGGTGGTGTTTCTACCACCTCTTCCTCTAAAGCTTGTATTCCAAGATCTTCTTCCTTGGAATCTCTAGAATCCTCCTCTGGATTGTTGACTTCCTGCTTGAGTGGTATATCCACTTGTTGAAGTCTCCCCTTGCTCATATCTGTCTTTGAGAGACAACTTTGCTTGTAAGGCATGCTTAATGGCCTTATCTCCATTTCTCTTTACAATCTTTTGCTCATGAGCTTGCAAAGAACTCATTAGCTCATCAACTGTCAACTTGTCCACTTCTTTGGACTCTTCAATGGCGACAACAACAAAATCAAATTTTGGATCTAGGGATCTCAAAATTTTCTCAGTAATTCGAGAATCTGTGATGGCTTCTTCATTTCTTCTTATTTGATTGACTATCACCATAATTCTTGTGTGATAATCAGAAATAGACTCCGAGGACTTCATTTGCAATAATTCGAATTCACCTCGCAAAGATTGAAGAAGAATCTTTTTGATTCTGTCAGCACCTTTGTATTTTTATTGGAGAGCCTCTCATATGTCTTTTGATGTTTCAGCGGAAGCAATGATCTCGAACGTGTCTTCATCAAGACCTTGATAGATGATGGTCTTTGCTTTGTTGTCTTTCTTTCTGTTGACTTTTAGGGCTTGCTTGTGTGCCTCTTGTAGAGCATCTTCTTCTTCTTTGGACTCTGGTTCATCATAACCATTTTGTACAATATCTAAACACTCTTGTGAACCAAGGAATGCCTTTAATCTGATGCACCAACTATCATAGCTGTCTTTGGTCAGCTTCGGGATGAGTGTTTGTGTACTTTCTATAGTCATTTTGCTCTTTGAATGACTATATCACCTTCTGGGAGCCAAATTTGACAAAACAGACATTGTAGATCGATCTGGAATGGTCCAAATAGTAGGGAACCGGTCTGAATTTGTAGAAATCGGGTCAAACATGGGGTGAACCAGTCAAAAAACCAATTATGTACGGCGGGCGGTTCGCTGGGGTCGAACCGGGAATATTCTCTCAGCGCGTTGCGGCTTGATTTCGGCTCGACTTGTGGCTCGGCTGGATGGAGGCTCGGCTTAAACGGCTCGAATAACAGTGCAGAATGTTCAGGCGGCGCGTGTGGCTCACTGAGGGCTCCGATGAGGCTGATTCTTGCACCAGTGAGTTCGTATGGATGATTTCTACATTGTGGAATGATCAAAACTTGTTTTTGACAACTTTAAAAATTCAGGTATACCCCAAAACTCTTCTGTTTTCTGATGAACGGGGCTCTAATACCAATTGTTGGTGGGAGAAACCACTGGTGGTGGCTTTGAAACACTCAGAGGGGATAAAACACAAAGTTTTATTTCAAGAACAAGAAGCTTACAACAACATAAAAGCTTTAATACACACCCTCTCTCTCTATATCTAGTGTTTCTCTCTAAACTCTACACACAAAATAACATTAGCTTAGATGCCTATTTATACACGAATTCAGAACAAGAAAATTCAAACTTTCAGGTGTGAAAGTGGCTGGTGGCTAGCGGCTTGCGGCTAGGTGGTGGCAGTTGGTGGCTGGCGTCTGGTCGGTGACAGCTGGCGGCTGGCTAGGCAGTGGTTGCCTTCCTTGACCTTCTAGATTGAGTTTAATTCAACAACTTTTACAACAAGGAGACATCCAAGTGTTGGATTGCTTATGATCTCCATACCCTAACCAAGGTTGGAAACTCCACTCACGTAGGCTACATAAAGGCACCGAAATAACGTTCCTCAAACACATCGAATGGCCGAGGAAAGATTGGTCTTGTCATTGTTAGGAAATTGGAATTTAGAGTCATGTATCGATTTCAACAAAGGTGGTTTTATTTCCAATAATTTGAAGCCTTTTCTCTTTGTTTTTTTCTTTTTTTTGTTTAATTGTAGAAATTCAGGCTAACTTACTATTTACTTTAACTAAATCCTCGAGGTTTTAAAATTAATAATTATATAAAATTTTAATAATTCTAAAATTTATAACACTCAAATCAATAATTTTTAAATCATAAATTTAGAATTGACCAATTAAATTACCTCATCCATCTTCTTTTCTCTTTGATTTCATTCTTATGTAGTGTCAGCCGTAATAAAAACAAATGTATGTTATAATACAAGAGAAGTGTTTGGTTTTTGTTTTGTCCTGGTTCTTTTTTTTTCTTTCTTTTTATTAGTAGGACAAATCTAAAAAATGCCCATGTGGAAATTATATTGTTTCAATTTTATCATTAAATAGTTTTTTGTATTAATTTTAGTTTTAAACTTTTCATTTATCAAGATAAAATCAAGGAGTACTTGATTGGGATCAAATTGAATATGGACAAAATCTAATTAGTTTTTATTTATTTATTAATGTGGGTGTTCGAGTCAGCTTGCGTGCATCTCGATTAATCCTACGGATCTTGAAGTTAATGACTATGTAAGCTTCCAGTGGTCTTAAGTTTTGTGAGACTCAAATTGATGATATCTAAAAAATAAATCTAGAATTTAATCAGTTAAATTATATCTCTTAAAATTTAATTAGTTGTTACTATAATTGGAAATGGAGGCAAGTTAAGGGTTCACCTAACATGTACCCAAATCGATATTTTTATCAAAATAAATTTTGGTTAATGCATATGTAATTTCTTGTTCATGGATTTGCATTTTAAATTTTTTATTTTTTTGATGGATAAAATATGTTAGAACCCTCTATTATTGATTAAAACGCACAAAAACCTAAATAAATTATTCAACAAAAACTAAGTCATGGAAAACCTAGTCTGACCTAAAAAAAAGAAGTCAGCCTGTTAATCAAGAATCAACTTAGAATATAAATTTTAAAAAAGAGGGTGTTTTTCATAAACTAGAAAATGAAGATGAAAATTCTCTTTCAAATCTATCATGAAAGAAGTTTTTGTTTTCGTTCTCTTTCAAAAATTCTCTTTAAAATCTGACATCTTTTGTGCTTAAAATTAATAAAATCCCAAGTTGTGATGTTGTTTGATACTTGGGTATGGGGTAAGGTGGCAGGCCATGAAAAGTCGACCTGGGTTTTGTTTTAGAAGAAAATAATCTTAAAATAGTAAAACCTAAATATCACTTAAAAAGTATTAATGACCTGTTTATTTGTTAAAAAATAGTTTTTTTTAAAATAAATTATTTTTTGATGTTTGGTAATGTAATGAAAAATAAGTTAAAAAACATTTTTCAGTGTTTGGTTATGTTATGAAAAAATGAACTAGAAAATAAATAATTAATATTTTATTTTTCTCAAGTTTATTAAAATAATAAGGAATAAATCTTACAAATTAAAAAGTTGAATGAGAATGAAATTGAAAAAAATATATAATTTCATAAATTATCTCAAATAAAATAAATAATGATCAAAATAATAGAGATCAAATCTAAAAAATAAAAGATGAAGAAATTAAAATAATAATAATTAACATTTTATAAATTATTTCAAATAAAATAAGTAACAATCAAAAGAATAAGGATCAAATTTGATAGATAAAAAATTTCAATAAAAAAATGATAAGAAAAAAAGCAAATAACAATTATAAAAATAAGGACCAAAGTTAATATAAAATTTAAATTTTAAAAGATGAAATTAAAAAATAAATATTCAAAACAAAATATATATAGCAATCAAAAATTTAAGGATTAAATTTAATATAATCAGCAAATAATATGACATTTCTAAATTTTTTATAACTTCTAAAAATTATTTTCCGTTCAAATTTTTCAGGAAAATATTTTTTTAGAAACCAAGCCAAAAAAAATTTTAACTGGAAAGTATTTTTTGTTGATCAATTTTTTTAATGACAAATAAACACAAAAAAATTTAAAAAATAATTTCTCAAAAACTATTTTTTGAAAAACAAACGAGCTAAGTGAATTTCCAAATTCCCAACTTGATTTAATGTTAGGTCCTTAGTCACACTAGGTTGGAGTTGATTCTCAGGTTTTAGAACAATGACAAGACCTAACACTGAAAATCTGTAAGCCTAGTATTCCAACGTGTATATATTCTCTCAAGATCATAAAATATCGGTGATTGATGCGAATTTTCTATTATATATATTCAATCTTCAAACATAACACAGCTACAATCTTCATCCTTTTCCAGTTCTTGGATTAATAATTCCATCATCTTCTTATACATAGGCATGTAATGATCGTTGATCATCGTTCTGGACAGTCGGATCTTACTATACAGTTCTCTGGGAGTCTCGTATAAACCTACGTGTTCTTCCGTGGGTTCATTAAGTTCTAAGTTAGCAGTATCTGATGAAGGTACGGAAATGACATGCATGATTCTGCCAGGAGGATAGAACAGTTGGCTCTCTGACAGATCCTCTGAGGTGATGTGAGTTTTTGCTTCAGCTGCTTTGGCGAGATCATTCTCTTCTTCAAAAATCTCATTTGCTGCAGCGGCTTCTTCCTCCTGCGCTTGGATATCAACTTCGCTCTCTTGCCTTTGTAGCTCCCTCTCCAGTTCATACCACAATTGACCTTCAGTAACCTCTTCCATGACTGATGAAGTCATGACCCTATCATCAGATAAAAATGGCTCATCTTCCCTGCCATCATCGTGACCTGAACCACAGCTTGACTCAAGTAGGATCTGCAGTGAGTCTTTTGTCTGGACTTCAGTCACAAGAGCTTCAGAGTTTTCAGATACTATAGTAGCTTCAGGCAAATCCTGTGTGTTAGAATTTACCAAAGAAGGGCCCACAGAACGTCGACGTTGCCCCATACACGACCATGATGCTAAAGATGGGCGTGTTCTGGCAACAGCTTGGGCAACATCTTGTGCTCGCTTCATCACAACCTATATCAAACAATTATAAAATTCAGAAAAATCCTATCTTGTTCCTGATTCAATTCGGAGACAACATGTGAGTTACAGGTGTTTTTACTCGTTCCAAATTAGAACTTAATGACGGTGGCTTGATTACAAGTCCCTGGACCACTAATTCACAACCACAAGCATCATGTTACCTGAGTGCTGCTGGAGACAGGTCGCAGAAGTGCACCTGCACCAGCAACCCTGGCTTTCGCACTAGCTATGGATGGTAGACGGGATCCCAAGGCAGTAGCAGAGCGATAAACAACATTTAGGACTCTGGTATGCTCAACCTGATCCCTCAAATCATTTAGCCATGAAGATGCTGTGACCTGGTTGACAACCATTTAAAAGTCAGGAGTTTGACAGTGGATGGTAAAGAATGAACATCAATGTTTGACCCTCTCAGGAACAAATTTCAGAACCTCGGAGCGAAGATCATCAACAGATGCAGCTGAAAATGTAGGCACCAGATCAGATCCATTAATGACAGTGGTGATGAAATGCTTGCCTGATTCTGCTAAATCCCATGTCATACATGCAGCTGCAAATAAAGTAATGAAAGGCATTTAGAGAGCGTATCAAAGTAACCCGGAGGTATACCCTCTTTCAACCAAATAAGATATTCCATAAGAATCAAAGTGCAAAGAGCATTTCACACACGATGACAACAAAATCCAGGGGTTGATCCTGAAAACAGAATATTGCACCCACAACAGAGAATCTCAGTTTAGAAATTAATATTGGTGCTCAAATGTAAACGGCAAGCATGACAAGTATCCAATCCAGTACAAGCTTAACCAAGTAAATGTCAAAACAAAATAAAAGATCACCAGGAGTCAATAGCACATGCCTGGGGCAAATGTGACACAGGTACTGGAAGAGAGCTCTTTTTGTTCTCTAAGTATATAGGTTAATAATGCTGCAGTACCACCACCAAGTGAATGCCCAACAATCTGTAAATGATAATCAAATAATTAGAGGCGAGTTCAAAGACAGGTAAACCTTACTACTTGTCAGCATCTTACACTAATACCATGTTAGTGTATACCAGAGACATTAATATGAGAAAGATGAATCCACGCCAAAAAATATATTCAATTACCTTAATTTTGTGGTCGGGATATTCACCATGTACCCTAAGCAGGAGAGGAGAGCTCATCTTGGCAATCCAACGAGCTGCAGCAACCATTCCACAGTGTGCATAGCCTAAAACTAAATTACTAATCCAACCATCATGTAAAACTGAATGGTGAAAGGGGACCACTGCACCAGTTGCTGCTGTTAGTGTATCTTTGATGCTATGAGTACCGCGAATCAGTAGAAGGAATTGTTTTGAATTTTTATCATGTATAATTGTGAAAGAAGGCTTCAGAAGCTGCATCCAAACTTGTGGAAATTAAAAGGAATACTCATTTAACAATTTGAACAAAAATAAAGCAGAAAGTAGGATCATAAAGAGATTACGATACATGGGAAGAACATCATCTAAACAAGTTCTTCCAGAATACTGTTAAAATGGAAAAAAGTTGCACACATCATATATTGATGCTTTAAACTGAGCTGAATCATGAAAAAGAATCTTAAGTATGTTCAGTGTCATAACCTTTCTGGGACAAGTAAATCTAAGAGGAAAAGTTGATAAGAAAAGGTAGCAGTCTTGAGTTTTAGGCATGCTTAAGATTTGGGGTCCATTGACTATGCCACCAATCACATATGATGTTGTCCAGTTAAAGTCTCCTAGTTGGGGCATGCCAAGTAGGAAAGACAATGTCTTACAATAGTGTACCTTTCTATTTCTTTCCTTTTCAGAAATAACAGCCACAAACTGTAAAATAAGGTATTTAAAATCAGCTTTTTGTTTCCACAGTCCTTTGTGAATTTATTTTGACAAGGGGCACCACGTAAGGAATCTTCTTGATGGTGTAAAAGCAGGACGTTTCACCTGTAAAGGAAATTGCTGTGTATGCACAGCGTTTTAGAAAGAACAAACAGAACGAGAAATGCAGAAAAATCTACTTAAAATTGATAAAAATCCATAATACAGGCTAAACTATATCTAAAGAGAGGATAAGGAGCCATTATGTAAAACCCTATGTAAAAGAAGTTTACAGGTTTACTTTAAATGTAAAGAAAGAGATCAAAGCACACTAACAAATTGCATTATAGATGGTCACCTACCCCTGCTTTTGGCTTCTGAATAAGAACATCCTCCTGAGAGAATCCAGCCAACTCCAAAAAGATCGGAAATGGCTTCTTTGAAAAATACATGCAAAGGGTCAACAATCTCAATAGATCGTGCATCTCTGCTATAATGTCAGGGCCTTTCAGCTGTACAGAATTACCACCAGCATATACACCTGCAACATGCAAATTACCCTACACAAAAAAATCCCCTCGATTAAACACATTAACCAAACCTCAAAGGCCTAAGAAAAGAGTAATACAAATCAAAGTTTAAGATTAAGGCATGTCATCTGCATCTAGGGCTGCTGCATTATTCCCCTAAATATACAAATTTGAACAAATAAATAACTAATTACACTTGATCTTAAGCAAAAGGCCAAGCAAAGTATATATAACCAAGTACAGTAAAGTACCGGTCTTTACAGCAATCAAAACACTAATTAACTCCTTTTAGCTTAACTAAACAACAACTAAATAAGCAGTAAACTCTAGATTCTTACACCAGAAAGCAAAATATAACTAAAAAAATGCTTACATTAAAAGGCCAAAAATAGCTCAAAACACACAAAAAATCATAAAAAAAAAGACCACACATTTTCGACAAATAAATTACTCATTAAACTAGAGCATCAATTTTTACAAAAATAGCAACTATCTCCTTTTTCTCTTCACAACTAAAATAACTGAACGCACAAAAAAATATTAAAATTCACATACTCAATGATAAAGAGACAAACTTTAAAAACAAAACCCAAATTTAACACAACCCAATATAAATCAAAACACAGTTCTTAATATATACCTGTCTCCTTAAGAGATAATTGATTCCAAAAGCCAAGTCACCAATGGGCCATTTTCCTAAAGTCTCAGAGTAAGTGAACCTAAGCGTCTCTGATAATGTTGTTATTGTTTCTAGCCAAGTGGCAGGCGCTTGTACCGGTCTTCTGGCAATCCTCCTCGTCCCCGACCTCGATTTCGATAAATCAACGCCCTTCGCTGCCGCTAGTCTCCGGATTATTATGTAATACATCAGCATCGCTGCTCCCGCCGCCGTCGCCATTGTCGCCGCCGCCATGATTGGAAGAATCTCAAGTTTTGGAGATCATGCAAATGGTTTTTTCGAGGAGAAACAGATTTCAGGGATTTTGGAGGAAGGGTATGGATTAGAAGTCAGAGAAGTTTGTAGACACAGAGAAGAAGTGTGGAATGTTGAAAGGGATAGATGAAGATAATATAATATTGAAACGAAGAAAGATTAGGTGTTAAATTACTATTAAGTAAATGCTTGCGATCGTGTTGATAGTAGTTTTTTTAAAACCAAATTATAAATATATTAAAATAATATCTTTTTATTTTTAAAATTAACCTATCAGAATAATTAAAAATTAAAAATTTTCAAAAACCGAAAAACAAACACTAAGCTTAAGTTTATCTGGTTTACAAGAAAATATAAATAAAAAAATATAAAATAAATATATTTTTTAAATAATTTTAAAATACATTTTTATAATTTTAAAATTAAAAATAAAAAGAAACATGTTTACTCTATCACTATTATCTTTGTTTTTATTGTTAGACATAGCTAAATCTTATCTAAATATATAATTTGCAATGTTATTTTAAATTTTGATTTTGATTTTTATTAATAATTTTAATTTTTTTATTATTATTAATGTGAGTGTATATAATTTATACCTTAATTAATTTTATAAGTCCTTAAATTAATAATTGTGTAAGTCTAGTGACCTTCAAAGAACCTAAACTCATGAATATCAAGAAATAAATTCAAGTTCTAACTAACTGAATTATCTCTCAGGATTCTAAACAGTATTTAAAAAAAAAAGTAATTGCTTAGAGTGTGGTAACGGTTGCTTTTTAAATAGCTTTTCGTAACGAAATATATGCCAATGATATTTTTTTATTTTTTAAAAAATCATTTTTGACATCAGCACATCAAAACGATCCAAAAAGTATAAATCGCATTTAATTTGAGCAAAAAAAAAATTAAAATTTAATGAAACACAGGTTGAAACGCAAAGTCAAACGGTGTTTAGTATAGTAGAGAATTTCAATCCTAAATTTTGGAAATAAATTATAAGAGGAGGATATTTTGGAGAATGAAAATAAGTTGAAAACGGAAAGGTTGAGTTTGGGAATATAATAACCAAGTAACCAAGTAAAAGAGCGCGCGCACGTTACGGCAACCAATGATTAGTTGGAGGGGCAAGTTTTTCCCTCTGTTTAAGACTCAGGTAAGTTGGCAACATGCGTGTACACTATGATTTTATTTTTATTTTATTGGATGATATTGTATTTGCAATTAAATTTATTTTCAAATAATTTTAAAAATACATCTTCACATGTATTTAGAAGAATGTAATAAATTTTTGTGAGTGTTAAATATTGATATCCAAAAAACTAAAAAAGAGAATAAATTATATATTTATGTAGCTTTTTAAGTGTATGTTTTAATAGTGTGATAATTTCTATAACTGTTGTTTGAAAAATTAAATTATATATTGTGGCTTTTTAATTAATATTTTAATAGTTTTTAGCGATATTTGTTTAAAATTATAATATATCTTAATTAACTAAATACTTTTAAATATATAGTTAAGAGAAAACATAGAATATACTATAATTTACCATAAAAATAAATAAAATCTAAGTTTGATGTTCCGTAATGTATGAAGTATATTTTTAAATTAAAAATATATTAAAATAATAATTTTTATATCAGTATATAAAAATCATTAAAAATTACTTGAAAAGATATTAGGCTTAGACTTTTATCTGACATGAATAATTATTATTGTGAAATTAGCTAATTAAATTAACATGTTAAACTCTGTTTTGTGTTAGGATAATAAGATAATTTATTTTAATTTTAATTTAATTTTTTTATTAAAAAAATTAAATAAAAAAAAAAACAAACATTTCGTTTAGAGGCACACCAAAATAAAATCACATGAAAAGTAGTATTCATTACTACAGTATTTATGTTTGAGTGTGTTGTTAATAAATAAAAAATAAATAAAAATCAATGATAAATGTCAGCTCTACGGTTTGACGAGAACAGCCGACAGCAGTCAAGGCGAGAAAGTAAAAAGGAGTCCCCCAGATGAGGGCAGAAATCACGAGAACGTGTTGGCCTGGATACTGGCTGGATCCAACCTTACTGAGCAATAATTAGATGGGCCATTATCGAGCATACTAGGTAGGTTCAACTAACTATCATTTTTATAATATACATCGATCTGGTTTGCTTTTATTGCTGGGGGAGGTTTGATGATGATTCGTTTTTAAATTATTTTTGTTATAAATATATTAAAATATTTTTTTATTTTTAAAATTTTATTTTTAATATTAATATATCAAAATAATTTAAAAATATAAATAAAATAAAATTATATTTTAATCAACCTTTATTTAAACTATAAAGACATGCAAGAGAGGTTGAACTATGATTATTATAATGGAGGTTGATCTGGTTGACCTTTTGTTTCGAGGAAAGCGTGAGAATGTATTTGTTTTTTAAAATGATTTTTGTTAGAAATTATTTAAAAAATATATATATTTTTTTTAAATATAGTAAGGAAACTCTATCTTTAATTAAAAAGGTAAAAAAGAAATATTTTTTTAAAATATAGGCTATTATTTAGAATGGATTCTATAATATAAGGTTATTCCCTTGTTTTCATTATTTTCATATTTTTATATTCTTAAAACACTACATAACATAAATAAATTACTTGAATTGCTCCTAAACTATATATATATATATATATATATATATATATATATACTATTTTGATAGTTTATTTTAACTATCAAAAATTTAAAATAATATAAAAACAAGTCAACAATAAATATAAAATATTAAAATCTGAAAAAAATTAAATTATATCAAAATTCGTCAAATTATAAAATTGAATACTAAGTTAGTTTTTAATGATTATTTTGGTTATAGTCTTGCATTATTCAATGGTATGATGTTAGGTGAAATTTGTGTTTAATTATTATTTTTAAAATTTATATATATTTATCCTAACTATAAATTACTAATTATTTGAAAGATAATTCAACTATTCCTAATTTTCACTTAAGTCCAGTTTAAAATATTTACATGATTCAAAAATTAAACAAATTAATTTCATTATAATCAACAAATTTATATAAAATAATTTGAAAAATAAATATATTTATTTAATAAATATTTAAATATATTCATTTATAAAATAATTCTAAGCAATTTTAGAGATTAAAGAAAAATATTATAAATTAATTAAGTAATACAAGTGTTAAGAAACTAATTCCTCTAAATGCACCAGATGTATAAAAGGATGAGGGATAGATATTTTCTATATAACATTAATAAGAAATAAATATTTTTTATATAATATTAATAAAAAAATATTATTTATATAGTATTAATATTGAGAGAAATATGTAGTTTCTTACTATGTTTTTATCTTTCTTCTCTCTTTCGCGAAGAGAATGACAACGAATTTTTAGTAAAAAATCCCTAATCAACATTGTAATTAACGAATTCAAAATGAAAGGTTGTAACAATTTGGTGATCTTATACGAATAAAGAACCTATATCAAAGGCAAAGCTAGAGTTGGAAGCTCAATTATGAGGCATGATGAGATCCAAAAACTAAATAATGATTTGTAATTTTTTAAAAAAATTAAAATTCACACCTAATACAAAATCTTTATATTAAATTTTGATTATTTAGAATCCGAACAACTCTTTGATTTTAAATCAATTTTTGTTGTTGTTTTTAAAATTCTAAAGAAACTATATGTTTTCATAAATTAAATGTTGATTATTTAAAATCCTTCATATTTATTTTTGGGTTTCAAAAGCGTTTTTGAACAAATTTAAATTTTTTTAATTTTTTTTTTACTTCAAATTAATATTTTTTTGGTGTTTTCAAAAGATTTTGATGTGCTAATATCAAAAATAATTTTTTTAAAAAATAAAAAATATTATTTTGATGCATTTCTAAATGAAAAGTACTTTGAAAAGTTAGTGTAATTATACTCCTAAATACATTAAATATTAACATTGTGTATGTTTTTTAAATTTTATATTAAATTAACGTTAAAAGTGTCAAAATATCGTTTAAAATATTAAATAGAGACAATCCTAATAAAATCTTAATAATTAAATAAACTTATGATCTTTTAAAAACTCTTTCTTTTACAAACTTTTTTGTCAAGATTCTTCTACCCTTTTCTACAAAAAAAATAAAATAATAACGACTATAATTTTGGTTTGTAGTTTATTTTTGGTTTTGCTATCAAGAATAGAAAATCAAGTAAGATTGAGAAATATTATTGCAATCATATCGTCATTGCTATTAGAGAACACGTTTTAGATTGTTTTAAGATAAGATGATCGATCTTTGCCCAAGTTTATTTTTTATCCACCTTGATTTTTATTTTCGTATAAATTAAATCATTACAGTAAAAAGTAACGACAGATTTACGTGTCATTCAAATTATTTGCAGGACCAAGAATTGCTACGATCACCACTTTTATCTTCGCCTCTTGGCATCGATGAAGATACGTGCTCTCCAAGTTTCTTCGCTTGATTGAGTGCCAACTAACCCATTCTTCTTATGATTGCCCTCATCCACTCCAGGCCTGCCTTTTGAAATAGAAGCACGAGAACCATCAGAGATCTTGCAGCCTGGTTGCAAAGCTCCTCCATCCACGTTACCTACCTTGCTAGCTTCTGGCATCGATGCAGATGATTTATCTGAACTTTTAACAATTCTTAGCATTATTCCCTCGTTCTTATGGATTCCTTGGTGTCCTGGCTGTGGAAAATCACGATTCAGTGCCAGCTCCTTCTGATATTCATTTAGATGTTAACAAAATCATAATAAAAAACTAGTAATATTTCATTTATACGAGTAATTTGGTCATTATGAAAATCATAATGACAAATCTATAATCTTTTTCACATTTTTGTCTGACCGAGTCGGGTTCAAAATGTAGGTGTGAGATGAATTATGAAACAGTAATGAATGAAAATATGATATGCAGAAGTGTTTCCGCCTTCAAAAGACATGAGATTTTTAATGGTTTTTCCAGTATATTATAGGCATTGATTTTCACAGAGTAGCCCTAGAACCAGCCTACTAGAGCCCCAGGATCAGCCAGGCTGAATTTGGACAAAATCTAGCTCGTTTTGGCAATGTTTTGTGAAGGATTATTTCTTTACGCATAATTCCTTATTGAAAATGATTCTTTCTAATGAATAATGTTTATCTGGTTGAATTATCTACAATTGCTATTTTTATACTGAGTGAAGAGTTGTGATATATGTTTCTATATGAAGTAGAGGTTCTTTGCAACAAGTAATTCCTTCTTTGGATGAATTCTCTACAACATACCAGTTTCTTGCTTGAAAAAATTCTCTGTCAGCAACAAAATATGAAAAGAATTCTCTGCTAATGTAAGATTCTGCAACTCTAATTCCACAGTACTGTATGGATGAATACTATTCAGTATTCAGGATTATGAATAAACACAAGCAGCAGATTCCTTGAGCATTCCTCCATCTGATCTCATCTCAAAAACTGGGAAATCACTATATGATCTTCCTTCTCCATGGCCACCGTACTTGTTCAATGTCTCTCTCCTCTTCAAGTCTGAAAAGTTCTCGGGTTTCTTGTGAATCCGATTCCTAATGTGAGGATAGCCTGTGAAAAGATAGTTTGATGGATCAAAAACCGGGGACTCGGCCTTCTGTGACACACAACGAGTGTTGCTTTGGAATTGGTAATTCTCTGATGGTTTGAAAAGAGGTGTTTCTTTCCTTGACAAGCTATTAGCCCTCAAACAGTTCTCCATCACCTTGATTTCCTCTTTGAATCTTTGTTTCATTTCTTTTACCCGATTTCGAAGCAATCTTGTGCGATTTGCAGATTTCAATTCCTCGACAACTTTCGATGCATGTGATTTGCTCAAATTGTTGGAAAATGCATATGGAATTCTGCTGCACACAATGCAGAATTTCTTGCTTCTCTCCAAGTTGAAGTCTCTTCTCTTTATATTATCTGAGAGATATGAATAAGCCTGCAAGAAAAAGCGTATTCTTTTTCTGAGGATGTTGAGAGGAACATCCAGACATGCATACATATATACAGAGAAACACACAAACATTGAAATTTATTTTATTTTATTTAAAAAAAAAAAAAACAGAACTGTTTCATGAAATTTTATGTTGTTTCTTAATTACTAAGAGAATCACGGAGGGTGTTGTGATATAATTTTATATCACGATACCCCAACTTGGCAGTTCCTGCTTCGCACTGATTTTTTTTTAACAAGTTCATCAATCCTGCCCCATATTCCTTCAATCGGCCAGTTTATGACTTCCACGAAGGGCCTCAATCAGGGATATTCAAATGCCATTGCTGCGATTGCGGCAAGAACATTCAAGGCAGCCATAGATTCTGGAAAACGGAACGACACTGATGGAAAGCTATCCCAGAAAGAAATGAAGCAAAGTGAAATAACAAAGCTTGGTGTATTAAAGGTGGAAGAAAAAGGAGAGAACTATCAGAAGATGGAAAAACTAACAAGAAGGAAACAAAGTTTGGTGATTTTTTCTTTTTACAGGAGAAACCAGCCAGGGCCCCTTCTGTCGCCCAAACTCTGCCATGGCTTTATGGCTATGTCACACAGGGCAACTCTCATAGTACAGAACCATTACTAGTCATCAAATATTGCATTTCATCCTCGTGAGCATTTATTTTACAGGCTGCTAGCTTTGATGTGATTACTGGTGCGAGTTTATGTACTCTAATAACAATAGAATCTAATGGTAGTTATCTAAATCTTGGTTTGAAATTAAATAACCAAGTTCAGTCGGTGCCCACAGATGATCCCAAAATGCAAATGATTTTGTGTCATCTATCCATATTCTATATTTCTTAAATTCAATTTGATTCAAATGACTATCTTCATCATTAATCCACAAGAATTATCTAATATCTATCTCATCTGATTGATTACATAAACCAATTTAAGCAATAAATCTACATTGAAATAGTAGTCATCCATGCAACTATACCTGCCAAGTTCTACCTGTATCAATAAATAAGAAGAGAATAGTCTATCTAACCTCCAAGACAAGCTTGAAGGCAATGTCAGCTTTAGGATGGTTGTTCTTGTCTGGGTGAAGTTGCAAAGCTGCGACAAGAAATTAACAATCCTCACCACAAACGGAAGGAAAAGCACGTCAACATAATATATATATATATATATATATATATATATATATATATATATATATATATATATAAAAGCACACAACAACATCAACAAAACGTACTTACCAAGTTTATGATACCTCTTCTTTATAACTTCTAAGCCTGCATTTTCATCTACCTGCGAACAAGTCCAAGAACACATTCAATTAAATTGAAATAAAACATAAAGAAACCTTGAGAAGTAATCAAGATCAAGAAGATTAACACATTACGTACTCCCAGAATGCGATACCAATCAATAAAATGCGATTCTACAGGATCACAACTGCTACTATGATGCCTGTGAACACAGGAAACCAATAGGGCTGACAGAGAACAAATCTCAAACACTAACTGGGATTTCTTGGTTTCTAATTCTAGCCCCATTTAAGAGAGAAGAGGGGGGGGAATGAAGAATGGAACTGTTATATATACTCCTATTGTTGCTAAATGTGTATTGTATTAATGTTGGTGTACGTTTCGTTGGTCTTTAAGGAGAGGGAGTGATTGCAATGGTGGAGCAGTTAAGAAAAGAGAGCAAAGTTTGCGGGAGAGATTTTTCAAAGTGGATCGGTTGTGGGAAGAGAAAAGATGGAGAGGTTAACGTTAATGTTTGACAGGGTTAATATTTGGATTTTGGCTCCTATATCCATCCCTCAATCCCTATTAGTTGGGCTGATTTCAATTTTAAAATCAAATCTAGAAGTTGGATTTTGAGAGCTTAGAGGCCATTCTTTTATCTTCTTCACGAGAAATTAAGAGAGCAGCCATTGTCATGTGTCAGCTCACCTGTATTCAAAAATACCGCTATGTGCCTTGAAATATTTGTTTCGAATCAGTTAGTATATCAATTGAGATCACGTCCATTGATCTTTAATGATATTCTCATGCATTAAATGGAATTTAATAAGTTCTACCAAGTGTTCATCTTAAAATTTGAATATAAAAGGTTAGGAAATTGAGTAAATCTCACTATCCACTAGACCGATCCCTTGAATTTATGGTAGATACTCAGTTATGGGGATATTTAAAACATTTTTTCTATATATATATATAATTGCTGAAGAAAATTGAAAGGAAAGAAAAAAATAAATTCTCAATTACCAAGAAATTGGATTTTGAAAAAGGAAAAGAAATGAGATTCAATCATATGCTTAAGAATCTAAAAAGCAAGAGGAAGGAGACAACCACAAAATGTTATACTCCTGGAGTCAAACAAAACATTTTTCAGTCAAATAGCATCTATCGTGCCATGAAATAATATTGGGAATCACAGATTCATTGGTAAGGCCGTAGGGTTCAGTAGAAAATATATGCTCTATGGAGCTGTGGCATTTCTCGATGTTAATTTAAATTTGCTTCAATGAATATATTAAGATATTTCTTTATGAAACAGCATAGAATAGAAGCTCTCCTCTGTATATTTCTTTACGAAACAGCAGAAAATCTCTGAGCTTAATTGTGTTTTTTTCCCTTGCTTTAAGCGTTTTTTGTGATTCCAGTCATCTAAGTTGATATTCTAAAAGAAAAATGCAGCTGATGCATCTAAATTGCTTCTAATTAATGTAAAAAAAAAAAATGAAAATAACAGAGATAAATTCATAAAAATAAATATGTTTTTATAACAGTAAATCTATCCTTTTGAAGAACAGGCCTCTGTCCCATTATCTTAATCTTTTCTGTCTCACTAGATTCATGGTTTTATGCAGTCGATATTTTACAGCTGGTAATTTTTAAGGGAGAAAAACAAAGAGATGAAGCTGACGTGACTGTCAGGCAATCTTAACATGATGTAACGTCAAAATTGTTGAAGTCATATATTTGATCAAATGCTTCTACAACTTGGTAAGTCTTAATATAACAAAATTTCAAGCTTGATAGGAGGAACAAAAACATGATTCTGCTGTGACACAGATCGGCAACAGAGTGATTTCTCTAATGTACAGATGTCGTGCACGTTGATATGATTCATGGAAGAGAAAGATAGATAGGCTACAGTACATGCTATAACACCTTTTCCTTGGACTTCATTTCAGATTTGGATCCACTCTATGCTTGTCTTGTCGTGGTTGAGTTCAAATTCAATTCAACCAGTGATCCAGGAGCTGCTGTGCCTGTACTTTGAGATAGTGTAATTATAGTGACCGTCAGCTGCAAACGATTTTACCTTCATTTGTTTGCTGGTTGCTTCTTTTCAGGTAATTTGAGAATACCGCTGTCTATTAAGGGCTGCAATTCTTCCTTGGCTAGTTTACTGATCTTGGCGTCCGACGATTCCAAGAATGCACATATTACCTTAGAACTGCAGAATGTTAGGAAAGACATTTACGTCAGATATCAAAATTATGCTTTGGCTAAATGCATTCTACTTGCAAGAGAGACTTGAATGTTAGCCTAACCTGTGACCTTGTGTCCACTGCTCACACTTTCCTTTCAAAGCCTTCTTCCATAGAGTGGTGGCAAACATGGAGCTTTCCATAACTAATTTCCTAATGGTCCGACTGGAGTGGAAATTTTCAAGGACATGATCCTTATCTGATTCCTCAAATTTAGATTCTGCTGCAAGAGATGCTATAGCTTCATGTAAGGTGTTCATCTTGTCACCCAAAGTTTCTCGAAGAATACCACCAGAACCCCCAGTTGCAACCTTCATTCATCACCAAGATAGATCAAATCAAATGTTCTGATGGGTTAAGCCATGTATTTACAAAGACATCTAGTGCTTGTTTGGTAGTGCAATTGCTCTGTGTTAGTGTTTTTTAAAGTGCTTTTCAAATTGATTTTGAAATGAAAAGGCATCAGATTGGTATTTTTTGGGAGCTTTAGGATGATTGTGACATGAAGATGTGGAAACCATAAAAAAAGCATCCCAATTTGATGCCTTTTCAGAAGCACCTGCATCACATTATCAAATGCACTCTTAATAGGCATGTATGTGCCTCCTAAACCCAATAATCTAGCAAAATAGCAAGTTCACACTAGCATAGACTTCAGAAGAGAAAGGTGAAAATATCATAACAGGTTTCAGCAACTGAACTTCTGGAGGTTGAAGTAAATAATTACTACAACAAAATATCAGATGCAGGGACTAACCTCATATAAGACTTCTTTACCAAAATTTGATCTTAGCAACTCTTCTGCATTCTCGATACATATGTCAATGAGGCCCTGCAAAGCACAGTAGTATCAAAGCCAGAAGTCTTTCTGATACAGAGACACCATAGAAAAGAACAACAAAAGGAATTTTAGAGATCTTAATGTAACAAACCTCAGCAAGGCCACTGCCCACCAACAGCTCTTGCCTTCTAATAGAAGGATCTTTTTTGCCACCCTCAATGAGTTGAAGAGTTTCAGGGCTTGTACTTCCATCAGGCTTTGCCATGGTAACTTCTCTCCCATTGTTGTCCTTGTCACTAGATTCCTCGTCCTTTAAAGACTTAGTTTCAGAATTTACTTCCAACTCACCCTGCAAATGGAAAAGAAAAATAGTACATTCAAGCATTATTGCATCAGTGATCTAAGATCGTTCAGGGTCCAGATAAATGATAAATGAATATCACGTTACCATGGAATTGAGAGAGGAAATAGATAGGCTAAGAGAAGCCATTTCATCAGGACTGAAATATCGCGTACAATTTGGATTAAGCAACTGCAACAAAGGACGTCTTCCATTCTAATAAACAGTGAAAAGAATCAGGAACAAGTTTTGTAAGGGTAAAACCAGACAGCTAAAAATCTGTCAATATAAAAAAACTGAGATAAAAGATCCCACAAAATTAATTGATAAATAAATACGTTGTAAGAACCAGTTTCCCAAATTTTGTTAGCAGAGGTGCCCAGGGGGTTTGATGATACGTTGAATTAATTAATAATTAATAGCCAGTCCTGTTTGTGGCATTCTGAATTTTAATAAACACTTGGTGACCATCCATGTTTTACAGTTAAAGCTACACAACACCTTTTCCCATCATATATGTAACCAAAATGACTCCCAAGGTGCAAGAAGAGTAGAAACCTTATCCAAAACAAGCTCCTTTAAGATCGACTGAAGCTCGCGAATGACAGTCTGCAATCAGAAGAGTTTAATAGAAACTCAATCAGAGAGACATTCAAAAGAAAATTCTAAAGAATAACAGTAATACGCATCACAACTAGAAACAACCTTTGTTACGAGCTTTGTGTCGTCAATAGTTGAGACAATGCAGGCAAGTACCTTAAAACATTCGATGCACAAAAAGTTAATAGTCAGAGAATACCACAGAACAAAAATATGATGACACAAGCAAGGAAACAGATGAAGCTGAAGATAATGCAAATGGGCATAAAAATTCAAAACACTGAGATGTAGTCTAAAGCATATACATAACCTTCAGTCACTAATCTTTACAATTTGAACCATACCCCACCCCCCACCATCACCGGAAAAAAAAACACAGAACAAAGAATCCATTTACAACTACAGAAAACAATTCAGCAATATATGCAGATCTGGAGGAAATTATGTTGTGCAGGATCTACCCAAGGAAATATAGGAAACATAAGAGTGAACTCAATTGGTAAAACACAACATCAAGTACTTAAATGAAACTTTTTAAGTCAGAAGACAATGTCAGGAAGGTGACTGTAAATTTTTTCTCCAGCCACGAACAATAAATACGTCAAGCTACAGAGCAGGTACATATGAAAAATGAAATCCTTACCAAACTTCCATATTGAAAATGAGCTGTTTTGCCTACTGTGCCTTTCAGTCCTTTGACAATCTTCTTTCGCTCCTGGATATTATCACAAAAGGAAAAGGAAAGAAAGATTAAAGGGCAATGGACAACCGATGGAAATCAGAATAACCCTTTTCACATGGTTGAATAAATAAACAGCTATTTTTAAATCTTTTTCGATATTAAAGATCAAAGAAAATGCAACAAACCTTAGCACTCCCATGTTTGACACACAGTATCCCAATCCGAGATCCATCCCTTGTATGGATCATTCGAACAAGAAGTGGGCCTGACAATTGTTGAATTATTTCTGCTGCTGAGGTCTAAAAACAAACTAAATTTAGAAAGACAACAAAGTTGCAAAGAGAAACTACTACTGTAGAAAATAAAATGCTTCAAATTTTGTTCTTTTGAAATTGTTTAGGGCATTAAAATGTTGTTTAACCTTGCCAGCTATGCTGAGGTACTCTATTAGCACCCTGTGTATGATAGAGTGATCAACAATTCCTTTCTCCAGAATTGGTTGAATGACAGAAGCCATGTGTCGTAAGACTGAACCTTTCTGTAGGTTCAGCTTCAAGATAACATCCGGTAACCTGAAAGATAACCAAGGCATAGATAAATATTCAGCAAAATCAAGAAAGCAGCATGACCATGGACTGTTAGAAAATATTACAATAGGGAACACTCTTGCATGGCAAAGTACTAGAAACAGAAAATGAGTCACCTGCTTTCTTTCATTGATGAAAGATCCTTGAACAATTGAAGTTCAGTGGAATACAACTCCATCAGAAGCTCTTGTTTTTGAGTTGCATTTCCCAGCTGGTATGCATGCTCGATAACTGAAAAGGAGTTTTTTAAAAAAAGTAATCAGTTGCATTCTATCTTCAATAGGAAACCTTTATCCAATTCATCAAACTTGAGAAACAATATTTTCCTGAAAAGGATAGGGAAAAACCAAAGGAAACCATAATCTAAAGAAAAATTCAAGGGAATAGCCTCTAACAAGGTAATGTTTTGCATCAAGTATAGGGATGAATCAGGTTTAGATCAACTATTGAATCTTCAGAACTGACAAACCACCAGAATTAGGTTCAATGAAAATTGAGAGATATAGAGTGAGTAACAGACAATTAAGCAGAATCAATATATCTTTAATCAGAGTATCCAAGAGATCCACTACTCCTTAAAAAAAGCAAACAAAAACCCAAGTGTATAACATACCAACAGATCCAACAGTGTGTCGAAGAAGAGAAGCAGCATGCCCACGGAGGGAGCTGATGAACTCTGCTAGCTGTTTTTTAGAAGCTGCAAACAAGATAACGAAGTTTAGTTGATGAAAGTAAAAGGGTCTTACTTACAAGAATAAATATAATGTATAGGAACTGGCATTTTGATTGTCCCTCTAGTTTCTCTTTTGATTCTTTCAACTCAAAACGTACCATTATCTAGCATTTTCATCACAAGATGAATTGCATACTTGTTGGTCGCAAAGGTCAGAAAATGTGGCTTGAGCTCGTCAAATACGGTATCCCTTTCAGCTTGTGTACAATACTTCACACAAGTCTGAAAATGAAATAAAACAGCATAAATGAGGGATACAACAAACCAGTAAACTTAGGAAAACCCATATCATGGACAAACAAAAAGGAAGCAGAAAATCACCTGCAGAACACGAGACGAAACATGGGAGCTTGCAATTTCCGGAATCTTCCCCTTCATCTTTAGTATAGCTTCAGCAATAATCCTTTTAAGATAATTTAAAAGGGAAAAAATGGTTAAGAGAAAGAATGAAAGCAAAATCCCATGCACATGTAATCATGGAGTTAAGCTTAACCAAAAAAAAAAGGTACTTGGATCTCTCTTCTTTGACAATATTACGCTGCCTCATCTTTTCCCAAAGACGTGCAAGCTCCTGTGTGAAAATAAAAGATATTTGCTCAAACCAATCATCACAATAAACAAAACTTACAACATAAACTATAGCCAATACACACTTCAGATTTCCTTAAGAAAAAAAAACACCAAGCCTTGAACTTCAACTTATCTTTTCCAAAAATGATAAGTTGATTCCTAAAAGGACATGTTGGTCCCAGGTAACTCCTTAAACCACGACTCAGAGACAAATGTTTGACTCCAATGAATCAAACTGGATATAAAAACAAATTAAAAGAATACGCATACTTGTTCAAGAGTGTAATGTTGCTTCCTTCTCTTCTTCCTAGCCTCCGTCAATTCCTATCATCAAACAAACAAACAGAAACACTCAGTACGCAAAAAAAAACTATACATAATCTAAAACTATACAAAAGAAATTTAAAAAAAAACTAGAAAAGAAATAATAAAAAAAAACTAGAAACGAAATAACCTTTGCATGTAGCCTACGCTCCCTTTTTGATAAAGGGGTGTTCTTCTCTTCACCAGATTGCGACTTCAATTTGCCAAAATTCTGCTTCTTAAATGGCTTGAAAGGCTTCTTTTCTTGCTTGTTTTCAGGTTTTGAGCTGACAAGCTTCGGTCTTTTAGAAAATGAGCTATTTGTATTTGTCTTAGCATCTGGGTTTTGCTTTCTCTTCTTTGATTTGTTGTTACTGTCTTGTTTCTTCGCCGCCATTGAAGTACAAGCTTAGAGCTTTTTAGTCGCTCTCGTGCTTTTCGGTTGGTCTTTGAGGGGTTTTTTGAGGGTTTTGGTATTGTTAGAGATGATAATAGATGAATATGTCCTAATGTGGCCAAATGCCAATTTTGGATCCAAATTCAACTTAATGGGCTACTGAGGTGATGGGTTGGCCCATTATCTTTATATGTTTTTTTTTTTTTTTCAATACTAATAGACTGTAGTATAAATATTAGACATGACTTATGAAAAATAAATTTTAAAATTTGGAGTTATAGTTTAAAATTTACTGGTACATTCATCCATGTTTTGCTGGAGGTTAGGCTTTTTTAAAAAAAAAAACTTAAAAAATATATATTAAAAATATAGAGATATTTTTATAATATTATTAAATTCAATCAAGCGATTTGATCTTGAAACATATTAACCGGCTCTGTCTAATTCGAGTTTTAAATTAAATCGCATGGAAGTTAATTCAAAGAGAATTATTCAATTTAATAAGTCTAAAAATAATTTGGATAGCCATTAAAAACATAGCATAGCTTTAAAAAAAAACTTTAAGACAACAATTTTTTAAAAATTCTAAAACAATAACATATTGAGAGACCGTTTGGTAGTGAGTTTGAACCTATGTTTGCCGAAATTTTGAATTATTTTTTTTTGCTAAAATTGAGTTCGGTTTGTACTTTTTGGATCGTTTTGATGTGCTGATATTAAAAATGATTTTTAAAAAATAAAAAAATATCATTGGCATGTATTTCAGCACGAAAAGCTATTTGAAAAGCAACCGCTACCACAATGTCAAACACACTCTGAATCGACCTCGGTTACCCTGTGACCTTGGTCATGAATTTCAATGTGTTTAATAACTTTGTTGTCTTTGAAATTATTTTTATTTTAATTTATAATAAAATTAGATGCTTACAAATCGAGCACCAAGCCTGAGAAAAACATTATTGAAATCATGATAACCCTGGAGAAAATAGAAAATAATAAACCATGAATTTCATTTTCTAAGCAATCCAATAATGAAGAAAAGTGAAATTAAAAAAAAAACAATTAGAAAAATTAAAGGACTAAAATTATATATATATAAAAAAACATAACATGTTTGATAGGTGAACTTGTTAAACCCATGGACTAAAATTATATATATATATATATATATATATATATATAACATAACATGTTTGATGGGTGAACTTGTTAAACTCATGAATCGGGTAACCTGATTCAACACATCAAACCTGCAAATTAGGTACTGGATTTCATTGGGATTAATAATTTTTTTTTAAAAAATGATTGTTTATTTAACTATATGATAATAAAAATAGACAATTGACAAATCAAGCATCAAACCAATACCAAGATTTGTTTTAAAAAAATTATGATAACCTTATAAAAAGCAAAACAAAACAAATTATAAAACTTAATTTTTAATCAGTCCAATATCAAATGATAGGATTAAAAAAAAAAGAAAAAAAAAGCTAAACTCGTCAACATACCCATGAACTTTCTAAAATTTAATAAAATATTTTTTTTCAAAATTATTTTTTTAACTATATGATAAAAAAAATAGACAATTATATAATCGAGTTAAATAAAAAAAAATACCTAGCTAAACCCGCGAACCGGAGCAACCAAGGTTACATTATCAAACTCACGAATTGGGTCATTTACTCCATAAGGTTGAATAAACTAGTTTGCATCAAAATCATTTTTATTTAAATAAATTTCTTTAAAAAATAGATCATATCGCAATATTGGAATATTTTCCTAACACTAACCTGATGTTGTGATGTTTTATGATATAGCGATAACTATATAAAAGATAAATTAAAATAAATTATTAACTCTATATTCCTATATAAGGACTAAATTTTAAAAAATTAATCAATAATTAAAGGGAAAAAAAGTGTCACAGTACAAAGAAAGAAAAATTATAAATTATTGTTGTAATTCATAGTGATAATCTTACTAATGGGTGTTAGAAAAACCTTTTAGCTCTATACTTAATTTATATAAGTAGTAAGTAGTAACACGTGGTAAAAAAAGTTAAAAAATCTCTATTTAAAAGTTTCTTTGATGTTAAATTTCTTAACTCTTAATTTATGAATTCTAACTTGTAATATCTCCTTTAAAAAAAATAAAATTGTTTTGAATTATTCTTAAAAATTTTACTTTTATATTTATTTAATAAAAAAATAAAAACCAATTTAAATCAAAATCCAAAAAAACACATCAAACATAATCCAAATCTGTCTGATTGATTGTTGTAGTAAATTTTAGTAATAAAACTTTATTACAATAAGCTTATAATGAATCCTTGTAATGTGAATAGTTTGGTTCCATAGATAAATTATGTTGGACTTGATGTCAAACAAATTCCAAATACAACTATGGGTCAACCGGTTTCAATTTATTTTTTTAAAAGCCAAAAATACATTGTTTTGAAAGAAAAAATTAGAAAGTCAAAACAAGTTTATAACTAAGGTGATTTTCGCTACTTCATCCACTTTTATATTAGGCTGGCTTTGATTTTGATTTTGTGTGCGTGAAATAAGTAATAAATTAGTAATTGTTTTTTAAAGTATTTTTTTATTTTATTTTTTAAAAATTAATTTTTATATTAATATGTCAAAATGATATGAAAAATAAAAAAAATTAAAATTTAACCAACCCTATTTCAAATGCAATAATAAATCAGGGCTTGAGGCCAGATAATATCTTCCCATAAAATTTTTAGGGCCTTCAGATTCTGAAAGAGGAGGGAGCTGCACCGCATGTCTGCCATATTACTAGTGGATTAACGAGTGAAAATCATTGCCAGAAAAATAAATAAAAAAATACTCATCGTTTTATTGTCCTTGAGGCATGTAAATATACACTTTACTCCTTATATTTTTATATTTACATTTCAGTTCTAAAACTTTATTTTCATGGTGTTTCAATTCTGGGATGTTGAGGGATAAAAAGAAAAGGCGTGTTTTAATTCCTGAATGTTGAGAGATAAAAAAAGGGGAGAGAAGTTTTGGCCGGTCACATTTTGATCATAAAAAACACTATCAATCTTAATCTTAGTGTCAATTAGTTCTTCTTGAATAAAGGAGATTTTAGTAAAACCATCATTCTATGAATTGAAAATATATCTTTTTATGAGAAAAATACAATAACAAAAAAATCGAGATTTAACTAAAATAAGGTTTGGCGAAAATCTATCTATCTATTTATCTATCTATATATATATATTAAAAAACTCTAAAAGGCTTGGGGAAAGCATTGTAGCTTCCCCATGCCTTTTAATTATATTTAATATAATAATAATAATTATAATTATTATTATATATAATAATAATAATTATAATTATATTATTATATTATAATATATATTTTTTTTCTGTAGCAGTTTTTTTTTCTATTTTTTTTTGTTTTTGTTTTTTTATTCTGTAGCTTTTTTTTTCCTTTTTTTTTCTTTTGTCTTTTTTTCTGGAGCTTTTGTGTTTTCCCACTTTTATTTCTTCTTCATTTTTTTACATGTTTTTTTTTACCCAAAATTGACTTCTTTTTTTTTAATTTTTTTTCAAAATTATCCTTACTAATTTTTTTAAATATTGAGCTGGTTGAAAATTTAACTATGTAGCTCTTTTTTTTTAAAACATTGTGGATTGCTATAATATTCTCATGCATTGTTTTTTTTTTTTTTTTCATTTTTATGATTTATTTATTCTATTTTTTTTCAAAATGATCTTTGTAGATTTTATTTTTTTTATATTAAGTTGGTTGAGAATTTAGCTTTGTAGTTTTTTTTTTAAAAAAAAAAACAATATGGATTGCTACAGTGTTTCCCCTACATGGTTTTTGTTTTGCTGCAGTGTTTCCCCACATATTTTTTTAAAAAATTATCTTTATCGAATTTATTTTTTCAATATTGAGTTGGCTGATAATATAGCTTTAGCTTTCCCCACATGTTTTTTTTTATTTTTTTTATTTCTTTTTCTTTTTTTCCAAAATTGTCATTTTTTACATTTTTTTTTGTTTTGTTTTTTTTAGAATTATTTTTGTTGATTTTTTTTTTTTTTTTGCTATTGAGCTGGTTGAAACTTTAGTTTTTTGGTTTTTTCTTTAAAACATTGTAGCTTTCCCCGCGTGTTTTTTTTTCTCGCTTTTGTTTCTTCTTTTTTACATGTTTTTTTTTTCATTTTTTTTACCCAAAATTGAATTTTTTTAAAAAAATAGTCTTTGTCAGTTTTTTTTTATATTGAGATGGTTGAGAACTTAGCTTTATAATTTTTTTCAAAAAAAAAAAAAACACTATGAATTGCTACAGTGTTTCCCTTACATGGTTTTTGTTTGTCTGCAGTGTTTCCCCCACATGTTTTTTTTTAAAATTATCTTTGTCGAATTTATTTTTTTAATATTGAGTTGGTTGAGAATTTAGCTTTAACTCTAGCTTTCTCCATGTTTTTTTTTGTTTTTTTAAATTTTTCCCAAAATTGTCTTTCGTCTTTATATTTTGTTTTCATAATTATTTTTATTGATTTTATTTTTTTACTATTGAGCTGATTGATAATTTAGTTTTTTAATTTTTTTTCTTTAAAACACTAGATTGCTGCAGTGTTTCTCTACATGGTTTTTTATTAAATAATTTTTTTTCATAATTATCTTTGTTGATTTTTTTTTTTTATATTAAGCTGATTGAGAATTTAGCTTTGTAGTTATTTAAAACACTGTAGATTACTACAGTGTTTTCCCACATGATTTTTGCCTTGCTACAGTGTTTCCTCACATGTTTTTTTTTTCGATGTTTTTTGTCCAAATATGTTTTTGTCAAATTTATTTTTTTCATACTGAACCGGCTAACAATTTAGCTTTTTTTTTTTCTTAAAACATCATTGATTGCTACAGTGTTTTCCCATATGCTTTTTTTTTGTTATGTTTTTTTTAAATGGTCTTTGTCGTTTTTATTGTTTTTGATATTGAGCTGGTTAAAAATTAAAACTGTAAATTTTCTCATGAAACACTTTAGATTATTATAGTGTTTCCATGGATGTTTTTTTTTCCTTTCGTTTTTTTTTATATTTGTCAAAATTATCTTTATTGATTATTTTTTTTTAATATTGAGCTGGTTGAGATTTATAGTTGTATATTTCCTCACAAAACACTATAGATTGCTACAGTGTTTTCTTAAATGATTTTAATATTTAGCTGGTTGAAAATTTAGCTTTAACTTTCCCCACATGTTTTTTTTTCTATTTTTTATTATTTGTTTTTTGCCTTTTTTTCTTCCAAAATTGTCATCTTTTTTTTTTTTTCATTTTTTTGTGTTTTTTTTATAATTTTTTTTGTTGATTTTGTTTTTAATATTGAGCTGGTTGAGAATATAGCTTTTTAGTTTTTTTCTTTAAATATTGTGGATGGTAACATTTTTTTTATATGATTTTTTTCACAAATCCACAATAATGCTTAGCATGCCACGAGCCCGCGGCATCGCGCGGGCATGTCACGTCTTTTACTAATATATTTACTTATTAATATATTATATTATTATAATTATTATATTATAATTATAAATATAAATATTATTATATTGTATTGTATTATATTATATTATATTATATTATATAACTATTTTTTTCCTTTTTTTCTTTTTAATTTTTTTTAATGAATTTTTTTTGTTTGATTTAGTTTGTTAATGTTATTTTTTTTATTTAGTTATCAGATTTTCATGATACGGATCTCGGGTTTGATGGGTTAGCCTGATTTGACAAATTATTTTTTTCATTTAGTTTAGTTTATTAAAGTTAATTTTCTTTCTATTTAATTATCAGACTTTCATACTTTCATGACACGTGTCCTGGGCTTGACGGGGTTAACTTGGTTTGATGGGTTAACCCAGTTAATTCTGGGTAAACCCGTTATTTGTTTTTCTATTTTGTTATCAATCTTTCATGATGTGAATTCCAGGTTTTACGGGATAACCTGGTTTAAAGGGTTAACCCAATTAATTCAATTTTTTTTTCTTTTTCTTCATTAGTTTTTTCCTTTCTGTTGATTTTTTTTCTTTGTTTTTTTTAATCAATCTATTTAATTATCACACTTTTATGACACGACCTTATATCTAGACTCACATCCAATATTCTTGGGTCCAGTGTTGCAGCCAGGCTCACTTAAACTTGGGTCATGCAAGTTTAATTTTATTATTAATATTATAAATATTACTCTTAGATCAGACGTTGCAGCCAAACCCAAGTTTCTTGGGTATAACTTTGCAGAAAAACCCAAGATTTTTAAATTTTTATTTGTTTTAATATTTTTTATACAAAAAAAATGACTCGCGGCATCACGCGGGTCAAGTGTCCAGTATATACATATAACTAGTAGCCCGATTAAATTGTGGTTTCTTGAAGACAAAAAAGAGATTATTTTCATGTCAAAGACTTCTTGTTCCTTACTTTATTATAACCTTGCAGACGTTACCAGCTTGATGAAAATTGTGGAGTAGGATGTGGTTTATTGGGGTGAGAGCTGCCTTCAGTGTGTGTGTAAAAAATCCTTCTTTATTATTGTTTATCAACCAGGCATAGCACAACTTTGATTTAGAATCAAGCAATTGCTGAGCTCTTCCTTTTATATGATCCATAATCTTCCTTCTGCAGATCAACGATTTAGTGATCTAATTAGGCTGTGAGAGAAGGGATTTACGCCTCATTTTTTAATCAAACCTCAAAGCTCTGGTGTAAACAAATTTGTAGCAGGAACACTTTGCAGAAGGAAACAAATCTGTAACATTTTGAGATTAAAACACTGCAATTATTTTCCCGACAACCATGCCCATCACATAAAACCAGAAGTGCAAATCTTTATCAGAATCCTCGTAGCAGTCATGTCCTAGAGCTTGAAGCAGAAGCTCCTAAACTTTATAAGATGCTCTTTTCCTCGACTACAAAATACCGAATTCATGCAATTCATGTCATCAACTAATACTGCTGGTATATTGATTCATATCCAATGAAGATTTCACAAGGAAACTGCATTGCATGCGTCTGATTCTGTGAACAAGGTGAGGGGTTTAATAGAATACAGGTAGCAATACTAAGAATATTCATGTCACTTTTGTGGTTTGTTGCAATAACTACCAAAAATTTTCTTACACATGAATGAAGATATGAAGCTGTACAAATAATCTGCAGAATTGAACAGGAGGAAATGCAAAACCAAGGGAATGAAGGAACAAATACTGTAGACATGTGTCTTATTGAAAAGAATCTGACATACTTTAGAGACCATAAGCTGTGGAAGAATCCCTTTTTACCCCATATGACTGTACTTTTGAAGGAACGGTATTCATAAGCTGGCGGATTTACCATAGGAATTCAGGATGGAGTAGCAAACCGAGGAAAAATTTGAATATGAGCTGTTGAGTTCAGGACATGGTTCCGGGGAAACAAACTCTGAAAAGCCAATAACGTTTGAACATGTCCAAGAAGTTGAGGTGGCGGGAATTGTTAAGGAGACATTAAATAGACAAATAGAGGTGAAAGGAGATTCTGCAAGCCCTGTGAAGTTGCCAGCCGTAGTGATGTTTGAACCAATCACATTTTGCAAAGTGATTTGATCAAGAATTGGGATGGCTTTAGGATCGAAACTGTCATCCGGATGCGACCCACAATCACCAATGGCACCAAACGCCATGTTGATATTTTTCAATTCAACATTTGATATGATGATCCGTTTGATATAACCACCTCTGCCCTTAGTTGTTCTAAACTCAATGCCACTAAATGAGTTGTATAGGGAGACCTGCTCAACATACACATTTGAAATGCCACCGGACATCTCACTACCAAAGGCGATGGACGAGCCTGAAGATGATTGAAGGTAGACCCTTCTTATGTGTACATCATGTGTTGGCCTATCATAGGCAATGCCATATTCATCCCAACCACTCTTGAGGGAAATCGCATCATAACCAACCTTGATGAGGCTGTCCTCTATGCACACATTATTGGAAGAATCTGAAAATGTTATAAAAACAGAGTCAGCTGAATTCTTGTCCAACAATGATTACAAAACGCAATCAAGGATCCACACCCAGTCTCTTCACTCATTATATTAATAAAGCATTCTTAGTTCGAGCAAATTATACAACTTAAAATTTTGAGGATGAAATAGAGTTAGTATATGTACTGGAGGAAATTAGTGGAAAACATGTTAATTGCACAAACACAAGTTCCACAAACCTGGAACTATGCCGATGGTGTAAGGGGATTCCCCAGGAGCAGAGACTGAAATATTTTGAACAAGCACATTACTGCATCAGAGACAATTGCACACAAAACTAAGTCACTCCATCTAATCGTAAGCTGTTTATTAAATTAGCAATCACCTGGATCTTAGAAAACTTACCTGCAATATACAGGATGAATGTTATATGCAGGAGCATTCAAGAAGGTAAGATTTGAAACCACTACATGATCAGATGATGTAAATTCCACAAGGTGAGGGCGGCTGTAGTTCAAGGAATGGGACTCGAACCAATCCCACCAAACTGAACCCTGACCATCAATGGTCCCATTATCACCTAGACCAGCAAATAAATGTCAGGTAAGCAGCAATCAAGACCAAACAATCGGTGATTGAAAGAGAAAGCAAGTGCTTTTACCAGTTACTACCACATCAGTTAGCATATCTCCATTTATTAAACTTCGATATCTTTTTCCAGGAAGTTCAATCCCACGACCATACGAGGGTAAGGGATCAACAAGATCCCAATGGGATGGATCCTGACAAGCAAGGAAAGCATGCGTAAGAATCCCAAGGATTGAACACAACAAACCAAACTAATTTTGCATTGTTAGAAGATTTTTCTGCATCTATCTCTTGACTAGAAACAGGTCAAACAAAACAAATGAGGGAAAACAAATACGAGAAAGCAAACAGTGAAAAAGTACCTGAGATCCTAGAATGACAGCACCTTTTTCCAGGAAGAGTGTGAGATGGCTGGTAAGACTGAAACTTCCAGTAAGCCATTTTCCGGGTGGGACATAAAGCTGAGCACCGCCCTTGTCAGTAAATGACTTTAGATAGAAAATGGCATTCTGAAAAGCAAGAGTATTCAATGTTTTCCCATCTCCAACTGCACCAAACTCCAAGATCGACACACTATGTGGCCTCGGTTTTAAACCTGGCTTAAAGTCACACACTCCGCTACTCTCTTCTGCATCAATTCTAATGGCAAGTCTCAGTGCCAGTAGCAAGAGTAATGCCACCTGAAAAACAAGAGCAAAAACAACCAAATCTAAGAACAGATTCGTAGAATAAAGATTCATTTTGCGAAACAGTCAATTAACCAAGAGAGCAATAAAAAATTCAAAGCAATCATGAATTCCATTGAAAATTCATTGAAACAGTAACAAGCAGACTCTAACCTCCTCTATTGGATTCGTAGAATCTAGTGAGTTGTACAAAGCTCACAAAACCAACAACAGAATAAGAACAAAGAAAAGCAAAAACCAGGCTGTCCATTTTATCACAAAAAAAGATGCCATATGGAGACAAAGAGTATTCTTCATATTATGTAAGAGTTTCGCAAGCTAACAATTCCCTTTACACCCCAAAAAATATTGGAAAATCCTATTATGATGGAGCATAGCAGGCAACTATTAGATTTTAGTTGACAGGAGGATGCTTCAAGTGAAGCAATGAAATACATGAGATCATAATGGAAAGCAATTTATAAAAAATAAAATAAAAATAACTATACTGTATTTTCTAGTAAAACAAATTAGCCTCCTTGTGATGTGGAAGCTGAACTGTGGTTTGGTGAATCCAAAAGAAAGGAAAGCAATGCACTAAACAAATCAACTAATCAAAAGTATAAAAGGTGAAAAAAAAACTCCAATGAGAGCAGAACTGCTCAGAGTAACAGCAACACAGAAAGACCAGATATTCAAGACACAACTAAATTGAGAAAAGAGAAGAGATGGAAGAAGCAAAAAAGGGAAAAAATCTATCACACAAATAATATCCAAATTAAAAGCATCGGTTCAAGCAAAAATGGAACTTTACAATCACCATATTTAGAAAAGATAGAAGCATAGAATGCCCATGAACCAAGATATAGCAAAAATGAACCGAATTCACAGCCATAGCCATTGCTGTGAAACACTGATACACTATACAACAAAACATGAGAATCCCAGAAAGGCAGTAAAAAAAAACTTGAAAAAAATAAAAATATATCACAAAACCAATCAAGATTCCAAGCTTTCCAGATTTGCAGGAAGAGAAAAGGAGAAAGAAACGCAGATATATAAAAGAAACGTACTTACTGGCATCTTCGTGAAGAACTCACAACTTCTTCTTCTTCTTCAGCAGTGCTAACCAAAAAGGGAGCCAAGAAAACAAAGTCTGGCTAGCTAATGCCCCAATAACAACAAACTGCAGAACAAAAGGAGAAAAAAGAAAGGAGGAGAAAGGAGGGGGGAGGGGGAGAAGAAGAAGAAGCACGGAAACAGGGACAGCTTTGTGTAAGCTTGTATATTATAAGCATTAATTATATATAAATGACAAAGAACATTTTCTTTATTTATTTATTTACTTATCATTTCTTACTACCATCACTGTACACATGTTACCATTGTTTTAAGATCCGGACAAGTCTGATGTATCGAACTGGAATCTAACTAATCTAAGTTCGGATTAGTCCAATTATAGGAAGAAAAAAAATTGGTCGACCCAGTTCTAGTGCGGTTAAAACACGGTTATTAATTTGTTTTTTTTTAAAAAAAATTAATATAATTTTTAATTTTTTAAAAATAAAATTATACCGATCTAAATTATTCTTCTCTCGAAACATTACCCAAACTAATCAAATTTTAAAACAATACTAATTATAATTACATTACACAAAACTATATAATAGCTCAGTAATAATATGTTTTTGGTAAGTAAAGATATGACAGCTTAATTTTCATGCAAAAATAAAAGAAAAAAGGAAATGTATTAATTAATTATATTAATGGCCACTAACGGCGTAATTACCCTCTAAGTGAATATGATTAAAAACGTCTCTCGCCGACAAATTTGTCTGAAACGGGCTTCATTCATTGAGAGAGAGGGGGGGGGGGAGAGAGAGAATGTGTGGAACGGTAGCAAAATTGTTTTTTTTTTTTTTAATATTGTTTTTTTATATATTAAAATAATAATTTTTATTTTTAATATTAATACATCAAAATAATATTAAAAAATACAATTCAACCGTCCCGACAAACACCCTTTAAATTTAGCAGTCGTGTTTGCTGTAGCATTGCCTCTGTTTTGTTTCCTTAGATTTTTTCTTAATATTTTATTTTGTAAATGAAAAAAAATGTAGTTGGGTTTGATAATTTACCAAGGTTGCATATAATTTTGGTGAACCGTTTTGTTAATTGGTAAGTTCTCTTTTTATGTACAGTTTTTTTTTGTTTTTTGTTTTATTTTTATTTTTATCCCTGAACTTCTTTTTTAATTTCATTTTTCATGTGAATGTTCGTAATATTTTATTTTCTTTATGTATTATTGGAAACTCAAGTGCTATCATGAATTTTAGAATTAAATTAAAAGCCAGTTTCGTAGACTAAGATTTCAATTTGTAGTTTTGAAAAAAAAAAATAGAAAAAGAATAGTAGGGCTTATTCATTATCACAAGAAAAAACATCATTTCCATCCTACAAATCTTTATTTTCGCATCTTTGGGCCCCTTTAAATTTAGACTTTACATTTACATCATAAACTTTATTCCTTTTTTTTTTTTATGTTTCAATCCCTTAGTTTTGAAATATGAGAGAAAAAGTAGTTGGAAAAAAAAAAAGAGATACTCAGTTAACCTGACAATTAAATAAGCAATATTAGTATTATTGGATTTCTCTTCACAAGATAAGTTATATTAAAATATTTTTGAACTTCTATCTCGCTACAACAAAGATTAGGCTTGAAATTTTTTTATTTAGTTTAATGTTTAATTTTTTTTAACTGGTTTAAGTGTTTTTTAAGGTTGGTGGTTGGTTTATGAAGGTGTTTATAGTGTTTTTTTTCTTGGATATTTTCAAGTGAAAAAAATAATTAATGAAGGGTTTTTAAGGTCTAAAAAACTACTTTTTATTGCCAACTTTAGTGGTTAAGAATTTTATTATTAGGTAACATGTTGTGTATTGCTATAAATGACACATCATATTTACTTTGTTTTGTTTTGAAAAGAAAAAATGACTTTTGAATAGGAAAAAAAAAAAGATTAGGCATGAATACATAATCTTTATTATATTAGATCGTACACTGGCCCGCCCACAAATTGACTCCTAGTTTTTTTATATTTAAAACAGCCTTTTAGTTTTTTTAAAATTTTTTAATTAAAATCTATTGTGAATAAAATAATTAAATACTATTTATGAAATTTTTGTTATGTTGTTGGCAAACAGTGTTATTTTATATTATCATCTAATATTTACATTTTATAAGGAATAAGAATAGAATATTTTATAAATACATAATTTAAATATAAGAAAAAACAGTTAAAGATCTGATCGAAATAAAAAACTTAATTTCAATGATTATTTTTTCTTTGAATGAATATTCGGTAAATTCCAATGTTATAGAAACGGTCATCTCAAATGGTGAATTGCTAATCGGTAATGCTGGCTAATTATTTTATTATTTTTTATTTTGTAAGTGGTATGGGTAGCGAGTGAAACTATGGGTGAAGCGGGGGAATAAAAATAAGGGAGGAGAGGTGCATGGGGTATTGAGACAGCATGTGGGCTGACAGGACAGAGAGATGGAGGGGTGGGACCCACCTCAATCATGGCAGGATGCTAGCCTGGCTTCAATCACTTCGACAGAACATAACAGAACACTACCCGCACAGAGAGAGAGAGAGAGAGGAAGCTCAAGTTTTTTTATTTGTTCACTCTCACCTCCATGTATATATATATTTTTTAAAAGTATATTTAAAAAAAAATTATTTTTATTTTATTTTTTTATTTTCATATGTTGATATTAAAAATATATTTTTTTAAATAATAATTATATTATTTTAATATATTTTCAAACAAAATATATTTTAAAAAATAACATTTATTACATTCTCAAACATTCTTATCTTATACTAATTAATTATTGGGTGTGGTAAATTTTTCTCTTGTAATTTAAAAAAAATAAAGTTTTTTTAATTATAATATATATTGATTAATTAAATACTTTTAAATATTTAATTTGGAATTTTCTTTCATAAAAAGATCTTAATCTTAATTATGCATAAACCATCTTAAAATATCTTTATTTTTAAATAAAAAACAACATATAAAATCCATATGTTTTATCGTTTTTTTCTAATCTAAAAAAAAATGGTCTAAAGTAAAAAACTTTTGAAAGAAAGGAGCACTAATGCTTCTAATACTTTACTTTGGCTACCATGCTGTAATGTTTGTTTTTGAACAATTACCATGCTGCGATGTCTATGGTTTATATTCAAGATAAAACTATACTATACATGATAAAATCCCCATAAATACATAAATCTAGCTATGGACGATCTGTTTTAATTCCAAGTTGAAAAAAAAAATTTTAATTTCGTAATCAAGCTATTTGAAAATATAAAGTCACGCCAGTGATTTTGCCCGCATATGCCAAGTTGCATGGTTTGATTTTATTTTCTTTGTCGAGCTGGACCAATAAAGATTCAGGGTGTCAAATTGGTGAGCTGCTCCCTGAAAAAAATACTATAAATTGCTGTTGCGTTGACTGCTATAAACTATTAAGCACAGCTTACATTTTGAAAAATAATAATTAATTACTAGCAAACCACAGCTCACTGATACGTTTAAAGTCTTATTTGTATTTATGTTTTAAAAAATAATAATTTTTTTATTTTTTTTAATTTTAAATTAATAATTTTTTTTATGTTTTTATATCATTTTAATATACTAATATCAAAAATAATTTTTAAAAAATAAAAAAAATATTATTTTAATATATTTTCAAATAAAAAATATTTTAAAAAACAACAACAACCGCATAGATTATTAATACAGCTAAAAAGTGTTAAAATAAACGATATATATCTATCTAGGACTGCAAATTCTTATAAAAATAAAAATAATGCTACCCTCCAAAACTATATGTGAATATTAATGATTTTAATTGGATTAGTCAATTTCTATATATTTTGATATTTATATCTTATTAATTGATTTTTTAAAAAAAAATATTTATATTTTATTAAATAAAAAATGACTCGATCTCGAATTTGAGCCCTATCCTTGCTGCTACCTTGAGAAGAAAGACACGTATGATTAAGTATGATTGAAAATACAATAATCATGGACATTGGTTAGTTCTCACTCTTACTCGTAAGCAAGATGGAGCTCACAAGGCGTAATCAATTTTTATGGAGGAATTAAAGGATATAAAAATAAGAAATAACATTTTCTAAACCATAACCTAAATAATCTTTGAATTAAATCTCATGCTAGACTTTCCCTTGGATGCTTCACTCTTTGCATATGCCCGTTGCGCAACTTTAATTTCAGGTATTGTTTAAAAAATAAAAGTGAATTCTTGAAAAATAAATTATTTTAGTATTATAGAAAATAAATTAAAAAATATTTTTTAATGTTTAACTATATCATGTAAAATGAATTAAAAAATATTTTTTAATGTTTAACTATATCATGTAAAATGAATTAAAAAATATTTTTTATTTTATTTTTTTCAAGTTTATAAAAAACATGTAGACCAAAATCTAATAGATAAAAAAATTGAAGGGTGATGAAATTGAAAACAAATCTAATTTAATAAATTATCTCATATAGAATAAACAATAATCAAAATAATAAAGATCAAATCTGACAGATAAAAAAATTGAAAGATAATTTAAAAAAATTACAATTCTATAAATTACTTCAAATATAGTAAATAAAGTCAAAAGAGTGTAAACCGGATCTAATAGATAAATAAATTGAATTAAACAAATAATAAGAGAAAAAAAAATAACAGTTAAAATAACAAAAACCAAAGCTGGTATAAAAATTAATTTTTAAAGGATAAAATTGAGAAAAAATGACACAAAACAAAATATATAAAAATATAAAATTTAAGAACTGAATTTGATATAATCAATAAATAATAAGATATTTTTTATTTTTTTACTACTTTTAAAATGTATTTTTCTTTTAAAATAAAAACAATACTTTTCTAAAAATCAAATTAATTTTTTTTTAAATTATAAAATATTTTCCTGCAATGATAAATGAACACAACAAAATTTAAAAAATAATTTTCAGAAATCACTTCCTAAAGGACAAAGAAACATGGGACAACCTTAGAAACTTGAATACCATGAAAAATTTATCTTAAGATACGTGCTCAACTCATAAAATCATAATTCGCAGCAGCCAACTTTCAAATCTTATCATGTTTTAACCACAGAATTTATACTGCAACTAATTCCCAACCTCGATCCCAGATCACTGAAAGTATATGAGACATAATCACTGCCAAGCACGTTTCAAATCGCGGTTAACCGTGTATAAAAAACATATATTTCTGCAGCTAATCGCAGTTCGAAACGCAGTTGGCTAAACGGGACCTTATAGTCAATAAGAACACGGGGGCATTTGAGCAATATTTGTGTATTCCCCATGGATAATTTCTTCCCATCGGAGGTCGCGGCTCCTGCACATTTGAACACAGCAGCTAATTAAGAAGTCATGGATCCAAGACAGCAAGCCACACAAGTCAAGATCACAAAAGCAAAAGCATAGTAATACTTCCATGGGAGCTTCAGAATTACATCTAATCTGATAATGATGATATCCATTTTCTTTTGGTGGGCTTGTCTATGTCAAAAACTGCAAGCCAAATGACAGTCACCCAAGCTTCAAAATGATTGACAGGCTGTGTAAAGAAAAAGCTTGGAGATATCGCAAGGTTAAACCGCCGATATTTAAGGGTAGCAGTAATTAACACTTTAAGCAAAGATTAAACCATGCAGGCATGTGATCATTAAAGCCATCTGCGAGGCATAAAATGACATGACACCTAACCTAGAAGTTCCACGTGGCTGCTCTCACCATGGCCTCGGATCGTTGCCATAAATATAACAACTGCAAGTGCCTGCCTTGCAACCACAATATGGCAATCCAACGAGCATACTAATTGATTGCAGTGTTTTAAGGTCAGCACTAGATCTCCTAGCCTAGCAAGCAACAAGGTTGTCTTCAACTCTCGCAAATCATACCGAGAGATTAAAGCATCCAATGTCGAGTTAAAGGGCTCAAAATCAAGTTGGTAGCAGCATCCGATGCTGTGTCATGGCTTATCCATGAAAGTCCACCCCGAAATTGAAACGTTTTTCTTCTCCATGGAAGAAAACACTCGAATATTGAAGGGCAGAGGGGATATCGACTGTTGCAGGCATGTCCCTACACGCAAACATGCCCTGTTGGAACCGTTCTGGTGGTGAACAGTGACATCAGCAGTGGAAGGCAGCTGATCCACATCTTCTTCTAATAGTGACAAAAGTCCATGGCAGCAAAAGGCCCCAAGCAGGCGTGTCCCATTCCTGCACAGTGACTGGTCAATAGAAAATATGGTCATTTGGGAAAAAGAAGAAACTCCACAAGGGAAGAAAAGAAAAAAAACACAGCCATGCAATTGCGATGTTGTCACTGAATCATATCTCTGGCTAAGATTATATAACATGCCATGATTGACGGGCATTATTCCATAAAAAACAAAGTGTTTTCTATTCAAGTACAAGAACTATCCACCTTATCACGTGGCTGTCTTTTTGTTTTGTTCAACCATTACGGTGCGCAACAGATCAAGGAGGAAGGAAGGGAGAGGAACCCGAGCCTGAAAGAGATTGATTCAGGTGAATTTTGACATTAATTGAAAGAAAAATGAGATCTCTAACTTCACTTCTACAATCAAATTTGGCCCTATGTAAATCATAAGCACATTCGTGTGCTAACCATATATCATGACAAGATCACAGGTTTTGATGTTAGCGTGTTTCAATCCTGTAGCTTGGACAAATGTAAGATTGCCCGAAACTGTGGCTTAGCTTTGTTGTTGTTGACAGAGAATTATTCCCAGATCACTATTCTTGATCTCTCATCCACAGTACAGAGACGGGAAATTATCCCCAGATCCTGCTAATCCGAGCTAGATAAATTAAATGCACGCAACAGTGCTAAAGTTTTACCCAGAGCTTCTTCATGATGACAACTGACAAGAGTTCCACGGGAGAACTGCAGTGCCCCGCATCGTGGATGGAATCAGCAGAATATAATATTACCATTTATGGATTTAGGACAGAAGTGAAAGTGGCATGTATAGTTGACGACATTTTGCAGTAAAATCTCTAGGTTTAATTAATGGATATGGAGATCCATGTCTCTTCTCAAGCTTGCAGTTCAGATGGCTTACATCAGACAACCTTTGTCTGCTTCTTGAATTATTGTAAAGGTAAACAGTTCCATGATGCAATGAATAGTTACCATAGAACTGCGTTCATGCTATGACTGGAATGCGTTTCAAGCAACTTTCTCCATGCTAGTCTAGTTGCCGGCCTAGTACTGTAACTATCAACCTTTTTTTTTTATGGACTCACTTCATACCTTGTCATTGACATGTGGAACGCCAAGAAAATCCAAGGGAGCATACAGCAGGAAAGATAGAAAGAATGTCAGGGTGCTCGAGCTCGAAGATTACGACTGTAAAGAAAATCTTGAACTCTAAGCTCCGAAGAAATCTTGGAATTCAATGGTATTAGATGGTTGATGATGTATATGAAACATGGTTTTTAAACCTAATCTAGAATATTAGGATCGTCCAGGGATAACTCCGGATTAACTGAGTCGATCCTCTTTTTTTTTTTTTAATTTTTAAAAATTAAAAATAATATCATCTTGAATAATACTATTTTTTTTCTTAAATTAACCGAGTCGTAAATCAATCGAGCCAGTTCATTCTTTATTTTTGTTGAAATTTAGCTAAATCTAGATCTTGGATTACCCGGATTAACTTGCCGGGCTGAGGCTGGTTTTAAACACAGTGGTATGAAGCAGGACACAAAATCCCAGATGTATGAACTCTCAACCGATTTCTTTTTCTTCTTTTTTAATTTTCGAGAAAGGCAAGCAAGCTAAGAATCTTTTTCCTTCTCTTTCGCTGTTTTCTTAATTTCGTGGCATCGTGAAAGTTAAGCCCTGGTTATGCGTAATATTCATTCAAAGGATGATTGCCAGAGGCATAAGCGATGAATATGTAATCTGTGCGCCTCAGAAGTTTTACGAAGAGTCCAATTTATCATCTGGCGTCTTGAAAAAGATAAAGAGAAAGATTTCTTTTTTCTTTCTTGTAAATACAGAGACTTAAATAACTTTATTTTAACATAAACACAGAAGGATATGAAAATTTATTAGATATATTTTGGTATAGTGTTCTTCCAAATGCATGAAAATTAATAGGATCCACTATAATTACTATCTATGGATTTTTTTTTAGTATTTGGTTTGTATTTCAAGATTAAAAAAAACAAATGAAAATATAAAATAAATCTATGTAGTTTTATAATTGACATTTTCAAAATAAGAAGTATAAGAAAACATTTCTCTCTATTCTCATCATCTTTATTTTTTATATTTGGAGAAGGTAATCAAATGCTATCATAAATATAGAGTATCTTAAGCTCTATTTAATCGAGGTGTTTATTTTCGATTTGCTTTGGTTTTTTTTTTAAATAACCAAAATTAATTTTTTTTTAAAGAAAACCGAAACTGATTGGTTTTAATTCGGTTATTTTGGGAAAAAAACCAGTTCAAACTGGTTTGATTTGGTTTTTCCAGTTTGGCTAGGTTTTTTTCAATTTATCTTGGTTTTTTCGGTTTCGGTTCGATTCGATTTTTTCAGTTTCATGCTTATAAAATCAAAACTGAACTGAACCGGTTGGTTTTTTAAAATTCTAATCAGTTCAATCAGTATTTTTTCATGATTCGGTTTTTTGAATTTTTTTTTTCGATTTTCTCGGTTTAATCGGTTTTTATAAAAAAAAATAACCAAAACTGAACTAAAATTGGTTCAAACTGACTGGTTTCGGTTCGGTTTGGTTATTTTGGGGAAAAAAACAGTTCAAACTGGTTTGACTCGGTTTTTTTTTCCTGCTTTGGCTCTATATTTTCTGAAAATGAGTAAAAAATTATAAAACTAAAAAACTAGTCTTATAATTTTATAAACAAAAAAATATTACATTTGAATAAATAATTTTAGTTTTTTTTCCAAATCTAATTTTTTTTTTAAAATTAAAGCAGTATTCTTTTTCCGAAAAACTTCTAATAATTTCTCGAACCAGATAATCCAGGGTTGATTGTTTTTTAAATACCCTAAAACATGTAAACCAAATAAACCAAATAATAATAATAATAACAACAACAATAATTTTTGTGAGATAGAGTGTAAAACTTTCTAACAAGCCCATAATAAGATAGCCCTCCAAAACGCCCAGGCCCAATTAAGTGTTTTTTGTTATACAAAATCACAGAACAAAAACCTAAACAAAAACCACGACAGAGAAAATTGAGGAAACTCTAAAACCCCTAAAACCCCAGTGACCGCCACCTCTCCTCCTTCCTCTCTCCGGCATCACCGTTTCAGGTAAGCCTCTGCTTCCACTCCTCTTTTTTTGTGTTCTTAAAAACACAGTGTAAAAGAAACCATTCTAAACTTCAAATTTTTAACTCATAATCCCATATGTCAAAAAAAGTTTTAATCTTTCTTTACATTCATGATTGGAAGTTGTTGTTGGGTAAATGCGTTTTAAGAGGGATTTACAATGATTCTCATAAAATTCTGTGGTGGGTATGTTGGTTTATGTTGAATGGTTATTTGTTAACTATATAAGCTATGAGTTATGAGAATGAAAAGGTTATTAGTGTCGCTTGTCACTTTAAATTTTTCGCAGGAGTATGGTGTCCTTGAATATCAGAGACCTCTTGACAGCATTTAGTCCTTCATTGGACTACTTAGCAATCAGCTCGGGAGATGGTCGAATAAAGGTACTCGATTCCCTTATCTTTGAACTCTGAAAATGCTAGGGCTTTTGAAAATTGAGATTGATAGTAGAATATGTTTTCCGACAATGCTTCGTTATTGAATTTTTGGCCAGCTTAGTGCTATTTGTGTGATAATATCCTTTGTCTGATAAAGGAGGCTTTTCTTCTTCTTTTCATGTAGGAACTACTAATCTTTCCTTTTCCTTTTCCTTTCAGATCTGGGATACACTAAAGGGCCAGGTGCAAACTGAGTTTGCAGACATAACATCAAGTGAAGGAGATTTTTATGCTAAACCTGAAAGAGGGCACCTTTCGGTTGATTATAAATGCATGAAGTGGTTGTCTTTGGATAAGAAGGTTAAATATAAAAGTTGCTTTGTAATTGTGCTACTAAATGTTTGATCTTTGCTTCCTACTATCTGAAATAACTCTGTGCTCAAAACCATGAGTGATTGCAGAAGAAAAGGAAGCTAGGAAGTTCATTGTTAGTGTTAGGAACAGGCAGTGGTGATGTTTTGGCACTTGATGTGTCTGCTGGTCAGTTGAAGTGGGGTGTTAGCGATTGCCATCCTGGGTGAGTTCCTTGCTGAATAACTATTATGTTGTCATGCCTTTTATCATTTATGAATTGGAACCACACTGTTCCTAGGTTTTTGTAAGCATCAGTTTTCAGAATTGACAAAAATAGAAAAAGTACAGTAAAAGTTGACTTGTAACTTTAGATGTAATAGTTTTCTTTCTCTGATGTGCAGGGGTGTCAGTGCTGTTTCATTTTCTACACGTGATTCGTGCATTTACACTTCAGGTGCTGATGGAATGATTTGCAAAACTGATCCACAAACAGGAAATACTCTGGGGAAGTTTAGAGCTTCTACAAAGGCAATATCCTGCATGTCTGTTTCATCAGGTACTGATCATTCACTCCATTTGTGTTACTCTTGCTTTATGGTTGTAGGGAAACCAAACATTTTCTCTGTAATTTTTTTCACTTGCTAATTAGTTATTTTTATGAAGTGTAGAATCTGGAAAATTTATGCCAAGATGTACTTCGGGAAATTAGTTGTGAATGATTCAATTTAACTACACTCTGGGCATTTGGTATTTTTTGGGTTGCTAATCATCAATGAAAGATACTCTCTTTAGAGTGTGTTGGAAGTGAATGTTTTGTGAATATGCAATATTTACTGCTTTCTCATACTTTTGCTGGGATTCACACTCTGAATGTCAGATGGGAAGATATTAGCAACAGCAGCTGCACAATTGAAGATTTTCAATTGCTCTGACCACAAAAAGATGCAGAAGTTCTCTGGTCATCCTGTGAGTGCTTCCATATTCCTTTTGTACTATGTTTCTATGCAGAAGATATGTTTCTGGCACTATATTTCATTTCCATTCAGTTATCTTCCTTGGCTTTCTATGTTCAGCTAAATCAGTCTCTCTCAATATTGACAGGGAGCTGTTCGCTCCATGGTCTTTACTGATGATGGAAAATACATCCTCTCTTCTGCTGTTGGTGAAAGATATGTTGCACTGTGGAGAATAGATGGTGGCAAACGGCAATCAGCAAGCTGTGTTCTCGCAATGGAGCACCCTGCTGTATTCATTGATTGCAAGTGCTTTGAAAATGAGGGAGTTGATGATGCAGGCCTGTATGTTTTGGCCATTTCAGAAACTGGTGTTTGTTACACATGGTGTGGAAAAAATGTTGAGGAATTACGCAATTCCAAACCCACAAAAGTCTTACTATCTTACGAAGAATTTCCTAAAAATCACAAGGGTGCATTACCAACAGTACTGGCTGCAAAATTACAAGGCACTGCCAAATCTACAGCTGCAAATGTGTTTATTGCCTATGGTTTGCTTGTAAAGCCTTCATTTCAGAAAATATTAATGCATCCTGGGACAGACATTAAGTTAAATAGCTCTCAGGATGGAGTTCTGCTACCACTGAGTCAGTCTCTCAGCAACTCTAAGAAAGTCAGAGACCTACAAAATCGAGGTAACTCTTGACTATAACTATTTATATTTTTGGACAAGTCGAAATATATTGTGAGAGTTACTGGTTTCCACATGCTATCTTGGACATCTCTCTGTAGACAAACTCTTCTGATACACCAACTCTAGACAAAAGAATTCTAAAAATTAGTTTTGACTTCTTTGATACATTCGATTGAACAATGATTTCCTTTTGCCTTGTCTGACTGTGTGCTTAGACCATTTTCTATATCCTTTACAGCCCTTGCTTACCATGTTGACTGATGAGGCAAACCCTTGTGGTGGAGTCCTCTGTCAAAATGTTTTTAGTTTTATATTTTGTTGATTTCAGTAGTTATGGTTTGCTTAGACAGTTGATGTTTTTTGCATCCTTTGAAAATCTGCTTCTTCAGCTGTTTCCTAACATGTTCTCTTCATTATGCTAGCTCTTGCTTGATGTTATAGATTCCTCTTCTGATAGTTTTTAATTCTAATGTCATTTTTATGAGGATTGTTGCTCTTGCATGGTTGCTAATGACTTTTCTTTGAATTCAACAGTTACTGCATTAGACCGTGCCAATGTGGAAGATGCCTTGCTTCCTCTCCCAAAAGTTTATGATCTTCATGAGAAGAAGATGAGAAATATGAATATCGGTGACCATGATGAGGTCATGGAAGAATCTGCTGAGAGCAAAGGTACATCTATTATTTTCCAGAAAATTCCGATTATGTATATGAATGCACCTATGTTGGTTCATCTCTCTATTCCAAGTAGGTTTTTTTTTTTTTGTTGAATACATCAGCTCACTTTTTTGACAGTAATGGTTGCTTGGTTTAAACTTTATTTTTTCTTTTGATAACTTCTGTGTCTGGATGCTTGAATATGGGGAGTCTTATGATTTCTACCTTTTTCTTAACTTGCATCGTATGATTCTTTTACTTCATTTCATTAAGCTTTTATCTACAATATGCTTATTCCTTATCACATGAGCCAATGAGAATACTGCTGCAACTGAGTAATGGATAGCTGTAACATAATATAATATATCTTGAGAAAGAGGAAAAAAGTAGATGAAATGGAATGCAAATTGTTAAGTGAGAGAAAATGAAAATAATGAGCAACTGATAGCAAGGAAAATAATATACAAATAGAAATGATATGAGAGAAAGAACGGAAAGGTCTATCCTCAAGAACCCAAGAACTGTTTTGAAAAGTGTCACGAGTTTTGTGCAATGATTTTGCTTTTCAATATGAAAATGCTTGTGCTAAATATCAATATAGTTCTGTAATATGTAATGGGTAAATCAACATTATATTGAAATTGTTCTATCGCCATGCTGGCATAAGTAATGTGAAGTCATACTTTTGCTTCAGAGTTACTACTGTGAAGTTCTGGTTTAATGTGAGTTGTTTTGTCAATTCTTCTGTGCGCTCTTATCTGTTTATTATGGTGGTTTCTACAGATGTCATGGTAGAGGTTGATGCTGTAACAACTGGCATGGAGAAGCAGTTGAGATTATTGAACATACTTGGTAGTAAAGATGATGGTATATTGAGCCCCACTCTTGATTCTGCAACACTTAAGGGTATTAACCTTGAAGACAATATCCCGCTAAAGAAGGTTTGTTCTTCATCTAAAGGCAGTTTTGGTTTTTTTTTTTTATCCCCATCCAAATTATGTTCTTGTTTTCCTTCATGTATGTTCTTCATTTCTAATAGTAGCTGATAATTTTCTTTTATCAGATGAGGGCAACAGTTTTGTCTATGGAACCTAGCCATGCATACAAGTTACTGGAAGTCTTGGTGGCTAAGTGGCAATCTAGGTTTGCTCTTACTTTTCTATAATTGTGTTGACTCTCAACTTCTAATTTATTCTTATTGTAGACTTCTTTAAAAGACAACAGATAATTCTATGTAGAACATAAGGTTCTGCCAAGAAGAATATGTTCATTGATCTTGTTACATCTTATGATATTTATGAAGGACTTTTATTCTAGGAAGCCATCATGTATCTATTCACTAATTATGGAGGAATTTAAAAACTGTGGTTGTCTTCAGCAGGTCAAATAGTGGAAAGTGTGTTTTACCTTGGATATACTGTATATTGGTCAATCATGGTCAATATATTGTGGCTCAAGAAAAACCGGAGTCCCAGATGCTTAATTCCTTATTAAAGGTATAATAATGTGAAGGTGTAGGCATAACATTTGTTTCTCTTTTCATGTTTTTATCTTTGCTGTGTCATAACTTGAAGTGATCTTGTTGCGGCTGTTAGCTCCTTTTACCCCTTATCTCTTTCCCTATGTGTCATATTCATGGTAAAACTGTACTGCTTACAATTATATACACTATTATAACTTGTTAGCTTTACTTTTGTTTATAGATGCTTGGACTTATAGATTGTAATTAACATTTGTATTCAAATTCTTGTACAACATGGCTTGTTCTGTTAGTGGCTCTAACTTCTAGGATGAAAGATGTCAAGCCAAATAGGTTGTGATAGGCTGAGGTTACTAGTAAAGTAGCATATTGGTCAGAGACAGCCTCTTTGTTTCTGTGGTCTAGACCAACTTTGGCCATTTTAACATGTAGACCAGGCCAACTCCAAAGCTGATCTTATTTGCAGGGGCCTTGTAATAAACATTCTGGTGATGCTATGTCAAGTGACTGAGCTTTGTTATCATCTGGGGGGGCATTACTTTTCCATGCTATGTCAAGCTGATATGTTTTGTTGGAAGGACACGATCACAGGGCAAAAGTGGGAAGAGGAAGAGATGGGTACTTCCACCATCTCTATGTAGAGAGAAGGGAAAATAGCTCTTCCTTCCATACAGGTCCATCACATGCAATTTGTCCATTTTAAGCATCTAGAAATAAGGCAGCTTTCATCTCCAATCCCATCCCTTTATCCCATTTTTCTTCTTTCAAAGGTCCCAGTTCATAGAGACTGTTAGAAAAGGCGTTTGATTATAATGCTGTTGCACCAGACTTAAGTGTCATATTATTTGTCTGGCAGACTCAAATTATTATGTTCTATTCTCTCAGATCACCAAATCAAGGGCTGTGGCTGTTCAACCTTTGTTGCAATTAGCAGGTCGTTTGCAGCTTGTAACAGCACAGGTTCCGAACTTCTCTTTGTTGCATTACTTTGATGGTTTTAATAAGGTCTGTTGATATTTAATTTGTTGTCTGTGCTCTCTTAACAGATTGACAAGGTTGCACTGAGCAAAAACCCTATCTCATTGCATAATGACCAAATGGATGATACCGAGGATGATGATGATGTTGACGAACATCTTTATGGGGAAGAAGATGATGAATCCCAGTTAAGTAGTGATGATGAAAGCTAGCTGCAATCACCATACCAGGTAATCATTCTTGACAGAGAATTTTATTTGTCTGCCTATGGCCAAACTTTGAGTGATTAGAAGTTGACCGATTGGATGGTGATGTTAATATAGAACTGCACGACAATGGTATGGTTGCATTATTCCGGATGAGAATTTACATGTCTTTTGGAAGAAGCACAGCTAGTTATATGTATGTTCATGTTTAAAAAAAATTCCCAAATGGAGTTCTCACAATTTGTTTAAACTTCCTGGTTGATCATAAAAAACTGCAAGATTTTTAGTTCTCAAAATTGTTGGTGGAGATTTGGTCGTTTTGACATTTACCCCTAAATTTGTTATCATGAAGGTTTCCCAGTGAGTATAGCGGCTTGTTACCCAGAGAGGCATCTTCTGGCGTGGGCTTCTATCATTTTGTTTGAGCCTATCCACAGATTTTTTTGGTGCATATCCGAAACTGATCTTCAACCTTTATAGAGTACAGCAATACTTGTTTCCTTCTGTACCTGCTTATTCCTCTTATCTTGTTTTCGCTCTATGTTTTTGTTTAGAAATGATCATGGTAAGCCTAGGTGTTACGTTTCTAATTAACTTGTTTTATTTTTTTTCCTTCCGTTAACAGCCCACAAGTTTTTTCAAATGTGAATGTATTATACTTGTTGTAACATGTAAACAGGCAATGACTGCTAGGCCCCCTTTCCTGATACTACCGCGTAACCTGATAGCCAATTAGTTGAGGTTTCATCTCTGCTAGTTCTTCATGAGTTTTTTATCTGCATCTTGTTTGCATCTGTGGCTGAACATGCTGACATCTCTCTGCATTGTAGAAGAGTGCAGTTGATCTATATTGCAGAGGTGATTTTAGCTGACTGAAAAGCTATGCACGAACGTTTTAGGCTTGCGTATGAATCTTTCTAGTGAATTAGCGACTTTTCCATGGCCATGAGAATACTAGAAGCCAGGAATTACGTAGTCTATAACAATGAACATACAACTCATGTTTCATATTACTGATTTTCGTTTGTCTAGGAAATCAATTGAAAAAATCGATCATTTTTGTGGTTCGAGCTTCTGATCCAAATCATGGACAGCAGCTGATTACTGCATCAAGCAGAAAGTTCTGGAACTGAAGTATTAACCATCCTGGAGTTGACTACTTAGGGTTGCCTGTGCTACGCTGTGCTAAGATTTCAAGCTAAGTTGCAACACAAAAGAAGAAAGCTCCCTTGTTGTGTATATGTTTTCCATTATTATAAAATTTTTAATTGGAAATTAAAAAAAATGTTTTTATTTTAAAAAATATATAAATTGTAAAAAAATAATTGTTTTCATTGTCAAAAGCAAAAGATAAATGTTTATGTGAGTATTATGAACTCCAGGGAACTTTCTTGACGTCAAAGCAACTTATCTTTTTTGAGCTAACGTAACAAATTATGCGAGCCCACCTAACAGGGCCAGTTCCAATCAATGCGTATAGATCCGTATTTAACCTCATAATCGGGGTATTCTTTTAATATTTTTATTTAATTTTTTGAAAATAAAAATAGATATTATCAAGAAAGATAATAATTTAAATTAAGGGAAAAATATTTTTTAGTTAAAATTTTCTTCCTTTTCTATTAAAAATAATGGTTTCATAAATAAAAAATAAAGGTAATTAAAAATAGAAATTAGAAAAAAAATGCTGTTGATTTGAAATAAAAAGTAAAAAAATGTATCTTTAATCCTCTTTTCTTATCCTTGTGTTTTTCATTTACAAAAAATCATCCTTTTTTTTAAATCTAAAATAAAAAATAATTAAATAGATATTTTATTTGCTGTTCACGAGGGGAGTTTTAGAAAGAATTAAACGTATATATTAGGTTTATATATAATTATTTTAAAAAGTAAAAATTGATATTATCATAAAAAACTACAATATTATTTGCAAAATATGCCATAATCAAATAATTATTTAAATATCATTTGAATGAATTTTTTTAAAGGCAATCATATTATAAAAAAAAATAACCCATCATCTAAGTTAGAAGTCGTGTTGAATATGAACCCGTTGCTTGCACGCGCTGATACACATTGTTGTTGAATTAGCCAATGCCCATGCATGCTGGTGTAACTCCAACAATATTTATATTGGCTTATAGTTTGATGAGTTTCATACCAGTGGAAGTTGCGGTGGGTTAGACATTTTTAGTAGTTATCGGTGGCCGGTTGTCTTAGGTGAAAACCGTTCAAATTTGTTTTGAGAGGCAGTTTCTTTGTAGCTTTTATATTATTGTAATATAGTTAGGTCAAAGGGTTCTAGGCATGCAAAGTTAATTGTGCATTGCATACACAAAAGAATTTTGTATATTTCTTTGTTAAAGGTTAATAAAAGTTGGGATTTGTTTTATATAATACTTGTATTTTTGTATTTTATTTCATTACCTATGTTGTATTTACTTGTTTATAATTAACAAGAGATTGGAGGAAAGATTCTTGAGGCTTAATCTACTTTGTCGGATATCATAAAAACTACCTTCATCGAGTTATTTTTTGAAAAAAGAATTCAAAAATATCAAAATTTTAGTTATTAATTGGTGATTGAAGTTTTGTTATTGATAACTTTCACTCTCTCTCTCTCTTTTCTTTTCTGTTGATTTTTCCCATTTCTCTGTACATCTCAGAACTGAAACTAAAGAAAAATTAACTTACAAATTGAATTGTAAAAGGCGTTAAGAAGAGGGATTGAATATGAGAAAAGTGAAAATTGAGGGATGAAACTATACATTTCTGCATCCTTGGAACAACTAACGAGTGAAATGTCAACTTTGATCATTGATCTTTCAGTTGTATTTTTAAAAACAACATAATCATCAATTTCCCCAATTCTTTTGGTTTATTAGTAGAAGAATCATCTTTCCACCAATGTCATGGTTGGACATGGTGTATAGAATTAGAAGTGGAATATATTGAGATGCGTGTAGAGAAGCATGCACGTTTTCTTTTTGGTTGACGGGGAAGGCATTTGGAAGCATATTTTCAACTTTCTAGCGTCCCTATACAGATGCAGAGGTTGTACAAGCTACGGGAATTGAAACTGCTGGTGGAATACTGTTTTTAAAATGGAAGGCCGAGAGCATAGTCGTAGAATATATAATTAATTCTCAACAGGAATAGAACAAGGTATGTTTTTCCTCTTAGAGCTTAGAAGTGGAACGCAGAATAAATTCTTCCCGCACAATACAAGCTTGGAATCTCATTCTCCTCTCAAAACGTGTTCACATGATATTAGAAGATGATTGGTGCCATTGGATTCTATTATTTTTCATATGAGCCTCCTCACATTATTCGGCAAGCATTTGGATTCTCATCGCTAAACATAGATGTAATGTTTCCATTATTACTGCGACTGTTGTCATGATAATCCTCATTGTAGTGGTCCATCCTACTGTAAATTGTGTGATGTGGTGGTGGTGGTCGGAGATATTCATATTCAGTGACATTCGGTGATGGCCTGTATGTGTTGTAGCTGTGAGTCACGTAGATGGGCCTTGGCGCCGCTTGTGGGACTCCTTGGCTAATAGGGTATCTGCTCGAGTTACCGCCATAGTTATGACCATAAGCATATCTGTAGCCATAGTCAGGTGGGTGATGGTATATAACATGAACCTCTCCTGAATCTCTGGGTCCAGGGGGCTTTTGTGGCTGATTTGCGTTGGTTTCTTCAGCAACAGGTGATGGATTCTCCCCAGGTGGTGGCGGGTTCTCAGGTTGTGGTGGATCTTTTGGAGGCTCTGCTGTTTCAGCAGGTGGAGCTTCTGCTGTGGGAGGATTTGCCTGGTCGGAGGCCGGTGGCGGCGGTGCCCCACCTTCAGGTGCTTGTTCGGGTGGTTTTTCTGTTGTCTGAGCATCAGGATCTGATGGTTCAGAATGGGAACATATGGTGGCAATTTTCCTAGTTTTCCTAATCGCCTTGATAATTTTCTCGGGATCTGCCCACCCAATGACTGTCAGCTTCTGCTGTGGGAAGTCAATGTAGAGATCATATATACCTGAGGAAAACGAGAACGAAATTAGATACAAGGAACATGAAAGTGAAACCCTAGATGATAATCTGAAAGTGGAAGAAACTAGATTGGAGGATTTATCAAGTCTCATACTGATTGCTTACCATTGATGCCATGCAATGCCTTCTTGATCTTCTGCACACACCCATTACAGTCCATTCGGACTTGTATCTCCGTGACTCGAGGTTTCTGCACACGACAAGAGAAGAAAACCGAACGGTCAGACAAGAAGATGACATATATCGATCAAAGCTTAGATGCTCATGCATGTTCTGTGTGGATCATCAGGAATACCTCTAACTCTGGAAACATGAGGCATGAATGGAGAAACCAAGAGAGATAAGCTTTGTATGAGATGGAGAGAGGGTCGAGATCAGTAAGAATGAAGAATCAATAGGCGGCATTTATGTGTGTCGAAGGAGGGAATATTTGAAAGGCAAAAGGGTGTGGGACATGAAAGGAATCTCTTTTTCCTCTCCGGGAGAGGAAGAAGATGACATTTGCTGCACTGTTTACCTCTTTAGGAGTCATTGTCAAGTGCTAAAGAAGGGAAGGGAGAGGGCGGAGGTAGGGTTTCAAGAAAGAGGCCGGTGTTTTTGTATGGACCTTCCCAAAGGGAATTTGCTTTAACATGGATGGCTATCTACAGCAATCGAGGGATGCGCACGCATGCATTTAGGATATCCAGACCGACCATATAAAAGAATTAAAGCGAAGAGCAGTTGATTTGATCATTTGGAGGTTCATCATCATCAAGAAAAATCATCAAAGTAGCTTTTCTAGGCGTAAGGATATCCACTATCAAGGAATCCTTTAGTCACAAGAAAAGATGACTAGGGCAAATAAAAATGACAAATTGTTGTTTATTATTTGGGTTGCAAGGCACAAGCCACCTCTCATTTTAGTCATAGAGGTTGATAGAGACATGAAGAGCTGATTCCCTTAGTGGAGGTTATACATGAAGAAGTGCCATTAAAGAGGGTGGTGGTGGGGTTTTACCCTTACGTCCATGCTTTTATACACCATTTAATAATCAATCATTTTTATCAAACCCGGTATGGCTTAAAGGTTAATCTAGTCACTTCTCAATTCAAAATTTAATCTAATTTAAATCTTCCAAACAATACATTAATCATATATTTTTCATTCAGGTTGTTTGAAAACTTAACTCTATTAAAACAATAAAATTTTCATAGCTAATTTTATGATTCTGGTCATTGAGCTTGATATTTTTTGATAAACGGTCCTGCTCTGAAGGAACCCCCCTTGATGTGACAACATTGAACTCGACGAGCTCGTGTTATCAGTGAATGCCTGTGTCTCAAGTGCATGCTGGTCGACACCTAATGACTCATAAAATTAAAAAAAAAACACAAAATGAATCTGTTAAATAAATCATTATTTATTTCTTTATAAACACCTAAGTCACAAATTCAAATTAGATTTCATCAATTTATAAACAAATATAATTTTATAAAATCTCAAACAAACCCTAACATGGACAAATCATACATTCACACAACAAAATTCTATGGAAAAAAGCTACAAAGCAAGAAAACATCTAAAGACAATATATATATTACAAAAGTATGCAATAAAAATTAATATTTTAAAATTGAGTTCAAATAAAAATGGATACTTATTTAAAGCGGGGAATCCTCATTAAAATTTAAATAAGAACATAAATGCTAACAAATTGATTGTTGGGATGACTAAATTTGTAGTGAGAGATTGATTTGTGATAATATCGAGAGGGGGTTGTGGTGTTTACCGAGGGATATTGAGAGGATATATTTAATAAAAAAAACTCACCACAATCTACCAATAAAAATATTTCATCGATGTATTTGTTTAGTAGAATTATTGCAAAATGGTAAGAGTGATGAATAATTTTTCATCTCACTTCTTAACTCAAACTATAATCTTATTTTTAGCAAATTTGAAAAATGATAGAATATACTCTAATAAAAAGGAGGATATTTATTATACTCAGTCATTTAAATCGACGATCAAATTTCTAAGTAGCGTTTGGTTAGGCAGTAGAAATAAACATGTGTCTTCTCTATCTTTTATACTTTTGAATAACAAAAACTCACTTTAAAACTCAATGTTTCCAAACACTTTTTTTTTTTTATCTGATATAAATATCATATGATATTGGTCGAACGAAACCCTCTTGAAAGTTTTTGTCTCCTAACTTCGCATTTTGTATAAATGTTGAAAAGTTATTGTTTTCATCCATTTAAATGGTCACTACTTCCTAGGCGAGGGATGATTCCAATGGAATTAACATATGCTATAGAATTTCCACCTCAAGGCATCCCTACAAACTTTTGATTGTAGTGCTCCTGACTTGCTGAGGACCATCCATCCTATACAAATGTCTGTAGGACATTGAAAACAACAACTTTTATATTCTATCTGGGTATTTTTATAGTGACTTTTGTCATGGTCAACAGCCACCATTGTTTGAAAGGGCGAAGTTCTAGAGCAACAGCATTATACATACTCAACTTGGCAACTAATTTAGTAATAATAAACTATGTTTATCAGCACAACCTTAACATTGTTATAAAAAAATCAACAGCAATTGTTTAGGTTTAATTTTATTCAACTAAATATATGAGAGTACTATGAATTATAGCAACATACTAGATTTTTTTGCCCGCTCTATGCTGCAGGATGGGTAATTTTTTTTTTTAACATAAAAAAATATATTCAAATGGTGATAACCTGAGTGAACTCAGGTTAATTTGACTAACCCACGATCCGGGATAATTTTAGAGGAAGAAAAAAAAAGAAGAAAGTTCAAGGCCCAATACCATAATACCAAAGGATGAAATAAAAATAAGTTAAAAAAAAACTAAAGTAAAATCGGGTTAATCTTTGAAATCAACAACTCTAGTTATGAGACCGAGATGATCATATAAAAGACAAAAAAAATAAAAATCTTGAACAAAATTCTTAACCATAATTTTTTATAAAAGAAACAAATAGTAATCAAAATAATAAAGACTAAATCTAGTATAAAAACTAATGAAAGAAAATAATGAGGGACTTAATAAAAAAAGGAAGAAAAAGGATAAAGAAAAACAATTAAAAGAATGAAAACCAAAATTGAATAAGAAAAACAAATGAAATAAAATGCTAAGAGATAAAATTGCAAGAACAAACAAATTAAGAAAAGTATAAAAAAGAGCAATTAAAAAAAATAAAAACTAAATCTAAAATAAATAAATAAAATAAAATAAAATATTGAGGGACAAAATTTAAAAACAAACAAACAAACAAAAAAGAATAAAAAAAATAACAATCAAGATAATGAGTACCATATCTAATATATATAAACAATCAAATGGAAAGGGATGGAGCTTAAAAAAAATAATCTAAAAAAAAATTCAGAACAAAGAAAAACCAATAAAAAGAAATAAGATTATAATTGAATTTTTGCTCCATTATTTTATTTTATAATTATCAAAATAATACCATTTCTACTTCTTAGAAGAATAAAAAAAATCAAGCAATTAGCTAGGGGAAAATCATGTCAAAATTCATTGATTATTTTTTGCCATTATTTCTTTTTTTTTTAATCAAAATAATAACATTTTTACTTTCCACACAATAAAAAATCCGATTGACCTTGGTAACCTCAGTCATTTAACCCAACCCGTGACTCGGGACATAACAAGGGTTGACTCACGGGCTGGGTTTTAAAAGCATGATAAAAAAATAAACATCAAATATGATAACAAATTTTAATGAAATTAAACAATGAGGGATGAAATTGTAAAAAAAAAAAAAAATTTAATGAAGGAGAGAACTCAAAATAAAAGGATTTGCAATCATAAGAATGATGATAAAATTCAACAAAAAAGGAATTAAAATCAAATGATTAGAGATTAAATCAAAAAATAAAATCCAATAAAAAAGGATTAAAAGCAAAATAAATAGGAATAAAAAATAAGGAAGGGATGTAATTAAAAAACATATAAATCAAATTTAATATAATTAAAATATTGAGGATCACTTTATAATTTTACAAGGCCAACACATCTTTTAAGGTGGGGGAGAGAGAAAACAAGGGGAGGAGAAAAATTGTTGTTAGAGCTCCGTTGTGTCATGGAGGCTGGCACGTGTCAGCCTACCGTGTAGAGGGTGGCGCGATGCTGCGGAAGCAACCTCGAAAGGCAACCAACAACCACCGGGAGGCACCGCATGCACCGCTAAAAGGGCGGGAATACCTCCCACCTGCGCTTTTATTTATCAAAAGAACAAAATACCCTTGACCCCAAGCACTAATTGCCAAAAAAAAAAAAACAAGGTAAAAAAACTAAAAATGCCCTTTGACCTTAGGCAAAACAATGTTAACCTAAGAGCTATGCAGTAATTACACCTTACATAAAAATATAAAAATCACAAAAGTCCCTTGGTTATAAGTTGTGTTGTTGTTTTTTAAGGGAAAAGGTGTGATTACACTATGCAATAAAGTATAAAAATACTATTTTAGCCCCGAGTTTGTGTTCAATCCTTTAGTTCTTGAAGGGAAAAATCATCATTTTATTGTGGATTGCACTGTTCACAATCTACAGTAAAACATTGAGGGGTTTTAGCTTTATGTATAATATAAAATGATCACTAAATATATTTTATTTATGGATGGGCTATATAAAATAAGCTAAGCTGGCAAAACATAATTTTTTATGGATCAAAAAATTATTTTATAATAAACCTGAACCCAAATGCAAACGCAAACGCAAACCCAAGTCCATGTATGTGTCGTGCCAAGCTAAGCCAAACGAGCATATGTGGTTTAAATAAATCCCATTTCACCTAGTTCCTATCCCTTCTAAAAACTTTGGAGTCATATGGGCTCATTTAAGAACTCCTAAGATATCTTTATGAAGTATTTATTTAAAAAATAAACTTAATACATCTAATTAATAACTCGCAAGAATTTGTTCTATACTTGAAATTGCTTATGCCTTGGCTTTATTGTAATGGTAATGTATCCCCAAAAATTTGTTATTTATGTTAGATTTCAATTTTCAACTCAACAAGTATTCAAATCATATTAATAAAACAAATCATTAACCAATTTCACATTTTATTTCTCAAAAGTAAACTTATGCATAAGCTAGATATTTTAATCTCAGCATTTCCAATATTCTATCTTTTATATCCCTCGCTCGAGGTCTTTCATTCATCACAAAACAAACAATTTAATCCAACAAGGTAATTGCACCATCAGCTTAAAAATAACATTATCTATAAGAATACTAATTGAAAAAGTTGCTCCTTTAAATTCCATCTCTTCATTTTTATTGTTTAAAATGCTTGACTTAAGGATATCCTTTCAACAATTTCATAGTAGTTCAGGTCAAACACATTAATACCATATAACTATTACACAACTATTTAAGCTTCAACAAGTTTATTTGTTACTAAATTTCATATAGCATATTTTTCATCACATAACCAATATTCTAGTTGAACTTTCCTATATTGTTTACGTTGAACAAAACAATTGATAACCACTAGCTATGTATAGTTATTGCCACCGCTAATAAAATTTCATTCCACTATTATAATTGTCAATAAATTCATAACATGTCAATAATTATACAACTTTTTTTTTTATGACATAATTGCATTATATAAAACAACTAATATGACATTCTACAATTATACAATAAATAGTTCTCATATTGTATCAAAATAACTTGAAATACAATATACATACATCATCAATACCTTTGGCTATACCGTATCCCAATGGTCAATGAACTTCTAATATTATAATTTCTAATTCAACTTTTAAATTGTACCATTATCCTTTGGTCATAAAGGCCATCTTTCATTTCACTGCTTAGATTTACCAGTTTATCCACCATTCCATGCATTCTTCCTAGCTAATACAAACTTTGTCTCCATCCTTCTTTAGTACCATTAAGATGATTGTACAACCATAGTTTTATATTAACTATTGAATTTTATACAACATCTCATTAATAATCCAACGAGTCAATGATTCATACATTAATAATTCCGTACCGGGCCACTAACCAATTCACAATCTTAGTTCTGAAGTTAATACATACCATAACCAAAACCTTGTAATCAATTTTAATGAACATCATTTTATTTTTCAATAATATATCATGATCATAAATAAACTTTTCAATCAATCATATGGCATAATGAAACCATCTTACCAAAAGTTTTTCCTAAGCATCATTTAATTGACGCCCTTAGCCCATGCTTGAGCACTAACTTATTACCGGGTCGCTAGTTCCAACAACTCATCACCAGGCACTAGCCTCATTATCAGGTCACCAGTTCCAACATACTATCACCAAGCACTAGCCCTATTAACGGGTCACTAGTTCTAACAACCCATCACCAGGCACCAGTTTCTTCATATATTTATTCCTGTATTTACACAACTGGATATACAATAAAATCACTTTATTAATCTAGAACTTGATACTTTATTCATAACACATAAATTTCACTTCAAGACAACAACTATCACATTTCATCTCAATTATACTATTATTAATCCAACAATCAATACATTGATACCTCTAGCTCTATTTATGGAAGCTAGTTGATCAAAATTTTCCCCTTTTTTATATACAATTCTATATTTGCAAACACATTTTAAAAAATGATAGTAATTTCACTCTTACAGATTTTACAAAATAAAAGGATCAAGTTGTAAGGCACCTACCTTAGGTTTATGTATGTACTATTGCTCTCTATTGTTGTCTTATCCTTGTAGCCTCTCTCGTACCACAACAAGATTCAATTTTATAATTAATAACTCTCATTCATACTAAAATTACGTTTGGAGTATTTTTATATCTCAAAATTACACATGCATAAACTTATACATATTCATTCTTTCACATGTTTTTTTTATTTTCATTATCACAATCCTTTATTCAAAGTTCTCTATCAAGGATAACCTTTTATGCAAAATTATTACTATTTACTTAAATCAATGTAACTCACATATGTAGAACATTGCTTAGTGTTTCTTTCATAACTCAACCTTTAGAACTTAGATTTAGATGTGGTTTAATCCTTTCAAAATCTAAGACACATATCATTCATTGTTAAGAAGGAAAAGAAATCAAATTCACCTATTAGCATATTAAAAATTATTCATTTCACACATACATACAATCTGTTTATTGAGTTATAACATGACATGTTTATGGTTTTCAATCCTTAACTGGAGTTTTGTAGTTCCAAATCAAGCAAAGTCATTTTCTAATGAAAAATAACATCTCGAAGCATAACTTTAATGAGCAACATGTCCAAACTTTTGTCACCATCTAATCTCAGATCTAGCTAAACATTAATCATCAAAAATCTATCATATGGCATACAACGTGACTCCTCTTTAGTGTTTCTTCCATATCTGGAGTTCCATAACTTCAAATAAAGTAAAAATTATTTTAATTGAAATTTAACACATTTATTTACTGCTCTTATGATAAGAATGTTTCAAATCTTATCAATATCAAGTCCTAAACCCAACTAGAAGTCAGAAAACAAACATGTTCAGTAGGATTTAGTTTGGTTTGGGCCGTTCCTCTGTGTTTAGCTTATACTAAAATTAAATTAATTATAATTTAATTAGGAATAATTTCATTTGAAATATATTCATATCTACAACGTACATAAAAAACTAACTCCAAATTCCATTATTTTCAAGTTCAAAATCGACAATTATAGTAGTATCAGAAATCTGTCTAAGAGTTATTTTGGCTGAGACATTTCCTCAATTTTTAGCTTATATCTGGAGTTATATCACTCTGAAATAATCAAGCCTAATCTCACTTGAAAGATAACATCCATATCTATAAATTTCTTCAATAAACTAACTCTAAATTCTATTGTTTACAAATTCTAACTTTGATATCTATAGAGTGCCGAAACAACCCTTGTTTTTGGTAAAATTTAGATTGTCGTAAAAGTCTCCTTTTCTTCTTATTTGGATTGACAAAAAGCCTTCTTTCACACCTCATTCCATTTTAGAATCACCATCCATCAAAGTAACTTTGATGCGGGATAATAAATAATAAGAATTAAAGCAAGAAAAGAAAGAGGCTTTAGAAAAAAAAAAAAGTTAAAGAAAAGAAGAAAGGGGATTGGAGATGTGCAAAGTCTGCAATATTTTCATTAATCATCCAAAAAACCTTAACATTTAGAAAAGTAGGGTATTAATACTAAAACCTTAACTAGAACAAACGATTAGGCTTATGGCCTACTAAATAAAATACCAACAATAATTTAATCAAACCCAACAAATAAATTCAAATTAATAAACCTCAACTAAAAGTTTATATAAATTAAAACAAAAAACATAAGTTAAAGCCCAATCTCTCAAATGTTTGGGCTATCATCCATCGTCTATGATCATACGCGTATATAAATAATATTTCAAGTTCGGTGTCCCCACCAAACTTTCCTGACCCGGGTTTTGTCAACTTTAACCAAAACTCATAATTCATTCCATCTTTCTAGATTCCCTACTTGACCATGTTAATTCTTAACACTAACATATAATCAAATTTAATAAGTTAACCATTTGACAAGCCAATTTTTTCAACAATTCCATTCTATGTAATTCTAAAATATGCTCATAACATGTAATTCACATTTCATACCATCAAGTTCCAAAATCTTTCCAATATGTTATTGCTAAACACATTCATATTAAAAAAAAAACTCCTGATCAATTAAACTAATTGCATAATCATAAATTATTTATCTCATCAAGGACTCTATAATTCGATCTTTGATTATTCATAAATTTTTCCTTGACATGTTTATCTAGCTCAATTTATAAATCTTAACCTATTTATACAATCCTTCAACATTTGTACATTTATTCAAATTCACAATATACTAGCAAGAAAATTAATTAAAATTTGATAATTTATTTAATCCAATTCTAATCATCATCAACAAAATATCATATACTAAATATATACAAAAACTAAACATTCACTTTAGTTCCATAATTCTTCTTCTTCTTTTTTTTTTTTTACCTATTTTGGCTAATTACTCCCTAAAAATTTTATATCTCGCTTAATTCTATTTTTCTTTGATAACACTTTCTAAACTAACCACCACCACCACCACTACCACCATCATTTATCACAAGGAACATATCTACTTTACACAATCTCAACAATTTCATAAACCCTAGTTTCCTCAAAATTTAGAAATTTCCATGTTTTACTCAAAAAACATAATTAAACATGAAATGCTTGCATAAAAACAACTTACCTAGATATTTTGAACCCAAATCAAGTGTCACTTTATTAACCAGTTTAATATTCACATTCTTTCTCCTTAGATTCTTCATTTTCTCTCACTAAAAGCTCACTTTAAATCCCTAACTCTCTTGCTCTCTCTCCTCACTCAAGCTTTCTCTTCCTCTCATTTTCTTCTTCTTCTTCTTCTTCTATTTTCCTAGCAAACCCGTTAGTTAAAAGAGAGGAAGAACTGAATTTTTCCATTTCCCCACTTATTTATGAAATTGCCATTAGTAAGTCTACAAGGTATTTTCTTTATTTTGTTTCGACTATTGCCAATCTTATATAGCCTTTCCAAATACTGATTACTCTGAAATGTGAATCCAAGGTAGAACAATATGTTAGTAGTTTATTTGTAAAATTTCAACCCGATATAATAGGTAAATTGAGATCTATACTCGATACCGTAAAACTAGTTGATAAGTGATTTATGCAAAAATCTGAATTTTCTTATTTAATCCTTATATAAATCATATCGACTATTTCTATAAACTCTCAGGACTATTTTATCATTTTAAAAAATATAATTATTTTTTATTGTTTTACCAAATTTATTTTCGTTTCACAATAATGTTACTGATTTTTTTAACCGATATTTGTATCATAACTCTTGCCATTTTTCTTTGTATTATGTTTTATTATAGCTTATCATTCATTACCACACTAATTTCCTAGGATCATTTCTTCGTTTTTCTTATACCCTCTATTATGCATCACTCTTATTATTATTATTATTTACCTATTTTTCTTCTTCTCAGGTTTTCGTTACTTGTCAAAATCTTAATGTTTTTAGTCTTACATTTACATTGGGGTTTTATTCTTGCTCTATAGACTACATAGAAAACCTCTATTTTTTGAATATGGGATTGAGGCTTTTGGATTTTTAAAAAAATACAAACCAAGAGTATTTTAAAATAAATTTTTTATTTACTCACAATTTATTTTAATCATGCTAATAATTCATATTAAAATATTTTTGTTGAAGAATTACTTCCAATAAATTTTATCCCCAGTGATTCAACTTTGCTTTTAATTTATTAACCAAGTGTTAAAAATAAATGTCTAACAATGACGTGCCCTCAATTTCTTTGGAGGTTATCCATAAGGAGGAATATACAGGCTGGCTATGCATGCTTTCTTAGTAGCTAGAGTATGGTCCACAGGTCATCTGGAAGTGGAGAGGAAAACAAAGTGAAAATAAAGAATTGAAAACTCCATCCTTATAATTGTTTTAAATTAATCCCATGATAGTTTTAAGGAGGATTTTATATTTTTTCTTTTTATTAGTTTTAAATTAATCCTATAATAGTTCCAATGAATCTTGGACCGCAAAAATGATGGGTCTCCATCCCTCTTTTCAATATTGTTTGAAAATATAGTTACAGTTATTTTTTAGAGTATTTTTTATGCTGAAATGTATTAAAATAATTTTTTTTTATTTTTTAAAAAATATTTTTAAGATTAACACATCAAAAAAATTTAAAACATATAAAAAAATTAATTTAAAAAAAATTAAAATTTTTTTAAAACCAAGTTTCTAAACATTCTATTTGAAATGGGCTAAAAATAAAATGCAACTTTCTACTTTTTTAAAACCAAAAACATTTTTCTTTCTCTACAACTTAATTTGTTTTTTTTTTTTTTACGAAAAAGTGAATTTCTGTCTATTAGTTTTTCAAAATACAACCAAATATGAAAAAAAATTAGAAAATTTCTTTCTATAAACGAGGCCTACCTCCAACGATATCAATTTTTTTTTCTTCAAAATTTAAACTAAACGCGAGGACTAATGGGTTGATTTAATTTCAGTGATGAATTACAAAAACTTTAATAATTGAGGAACTACATTGTATTTATGAACCCACTTAAATGTTAAAAAAGACAAAACAAAGCCCAATAATGATCATTTTTTAAATAAAAAAAGGTATTTGAACAAATTTCCAAATTAAAATCAAAATTTACAAAACTTTTTTGAAAAAAATAAAATAGATTTGATAAATAACCTTACGACAACACTATGATCTTATACTAGTTATAATTTTATTGAAATGTACCATTGTGATGGTACAACAATACTCAATTCATTTTTCTTAAGTTTTATATAAGCGATTTTTTTTAATGTTTAGTAATACAATTCAATCTATTTTTTAAAATATTTTTAAATATATTTTTTTAAAATATTAAATTGATTTTTTTTAGATTTGTTTTAATAATCTTGACATGTTAATATTAAAAATACAAACTAAAATCTAAAAACATTTATCTTGATGTATTTTTTTTATTATATTTCGCTGCCGAAGTTGAGTTTGCTGCAGCGAAATTGTGATTCGCTGCTGAAATTGGGTTGTCTGCAGCGAATTAGCATTCGCTGCCGAAATTTGTGTTCTGCAGCGAATTTGTGATTCGCTGCCGAAGTTGACTTGGCTGCAGCGAAATTGTGATTCGCTGTCGAAATTGGGTTGTCTGCAACGAATTAGCATTCGCTGCCGAAATTTGTGTTCTGCAGCGAATTTGTGATTCGCTGCCGAAGTGGAGTTGGCTGCAACGAAATTGTGATTCGCTGCCGAAGTTTGTGTTCTACAGCGAATTTGGGATTCACTGTTGAAGTTGAGTTGGCTGCAGCGAAAGTGTGATTCGCTGCCGAAATTGAGTTGTTTGCAGCGAATTAGCATTCGCTGCCGAAATGTGTGTTTTGCCGCGAATTTGTGATTCGCTGCCGAAGTGGAGTTAGCTGTAGCGAAATTGTGATTCGCTGCCGAAATTGAGTTGTCTGCAGCGAATTAGCATTCGCTGCCGAAATTTGTGTTCTGCCGCGAATTTGTGATTCGCTACCGAAGTGGAGTTGGCTGCAGCGAAATTGTGATTCGCTGCCGAAATTTGTGTTCTGCCGCGAATTTGTGATTCACTGCCGAAGTGGAGTTGGCTGCAACGAAATTTGTGTTCTGTCGCAAATTTGTGGTTCGCTACCGAAGTGGAGTTGGCTGCAGCGAAATTGTGATTCACTGCCGAAAATTGTGTTCTGCCGCGAATTTGTGATTCGCTGCTGAAGTGGAGTTGGCTGCAGCGAAATTGTGATTCGCTGCCGAAATTGAGTTGTCCGCAACGAACCAGTTTTCGCTGTCGAATTGGGCAGCAGCCTGCAGCGAACCAGTTTTCGCTGCTAATTTCTATAAGGCAAAAATGACTTAAATTCTAGTAACAATCTCATGGTATGATGGTGTAAAATATGAAACACTTGAATGTGAACATATGAACTCTTGAAATAAGTGTGGAATGAATGTGAATCAAAGATACAAATGAATTGATTGTGGTCTTTGGTGTCTTAGGTGTTGTGGCCGGGATTGGACCATTGCCAGGACAAGGACAGACCACAAGTGGGGCAGGTAGGTGGTTTCCACCTTTTTCCCATTTTGATGTTTATGTTTTGAAATGATTAACTTGTGATGATATTTTATTAAATCCTTGTTGTAAGAGGAAACGACGAAGAAGAGTTGGATTAAATTCTTGATGATTGTCGGAACGACTATGAAATGTCGAACAAGTTCTTGATGAATGTTGAAACAATGGTGAAAATGTTAGAGTTCTAAACTAACCCATTTGAGATGAACATCTTATTGAGTTGTGATGAATACTAAACCGAATGTGATGATGGGACTGGTATGAATTTGGGCTACTAATGAATGGTAGTGTGTGTCGTACGAAGGATCTACTTTTGTATTCTTATTGAATGTAAGGGCAAAGAATGATTGTATGAGTATTATGAAGGATCTATTATTTTATTGTATTACATGTAATTGTGATGAATGTGTTACCAAGGATCTATCATTTACTATATTGAATGTAATGATGATGAATGATTGTATGAGTGTTATGAAAGACCTATCGTTGTATCGTATTGATGGTTAATTACCACAAATGGTGGTGTGAGTAGTACGGGGGATTTATTATTGTGTTGCATTGAACATTAACGGTCAAGAATGGTTGGATGAGTGATACAAAGGGTATTGTTGTGTTGTGTTATAATGAATCCTAAACTGTTGTGGGATGTTTGGTTCTACATTACAAAGGATCTATCATCGTGTTACGAAATGATAAATTACTAGGACATGGTGGTACGAGTATCCCTAAGGGTCTGCTTTGATGTTGCAAGGAATGTCACATTGTCATGAATTGTTTGATAAAACAATGATTAGCTTCGGCTAATGGCATCCGAGTGGATGACCGGAACAAACGATTGATTAGCTTCGGCTAATGGCATCCGAGTGGATGACCGGAACAAATGATTGATTAGCTTCGGCTAATGGCATCCGAAGGGATGACCGGGGTAAATGATTGATTAGCTCTGGCTATTGGCATCCAAAGCAGATGATTGGGATGAATAAATGCTTAGTTTTGGTAAGTGGCATCCTAAATGGATAATCGAGATTAATAGACGATTAATTATGGTAATGACACCATAGATGAATTACCAGATTAATAAATGATTAGCTATGGTAATGGTACCATAGATGAATTACCAGAATGAATAAATGATTTACTTTGGGTAAATGGCATCCTACATGGATCATCGAGAATAATAAATGATTAGCTATGGTAATGGCACCATAGATGAATTACCAAAATGAATAAATGCTTAGTTTTGGTAAGTGGCATCCTAAATGGATAATCGAGATTAATAGACGATTAATTATGGTAATGACACCATAGATGAATTACCAGATTAATAAATGATTAGCTATGGTAATGGTACCATAGATGAATTACAAGAAAGATTTTTTTTACTTTGGGTAAATGGCATCCTACATGGATCATCGAGATTAATAAATGATTAGCTATGGTAATGACACCATAGATGAGTAACCAAAATAAATAAATGATTAGCTTCGGTAAGTGACATCCTAAATGGATAATCGAGATGAATAAATGATTAACTATGGTAATGACACCATAGATGAATTACCAGAATGAATAAATGATTAGCTATGGTAATGACACTATAGATGAATTACCAAAATGAATAAAAGATATACTTTGGGTAAGTGGCATCCTAAATGGATAATCGAGATTAATAAACGATTAATCTATGGTAATGGCATCCTAAATGGATAATTGAGATGCATAAATTACTAGCTTCGGCTAATAACATCCTAGGTGGATAATCGAGATGAACAAATGATTAATTACGACTGATGACATCCTAAATGGATAATCGAAATGATTAAATGACTACCTTCGGCTAATAGCATTCCAAATGGATAATCAGGACAAAGAAATGACTAGCTTTAGCTAATCGCATCCGAATGGATGACCGAGATGAAGAAAAAAGAAGAAGAAGAATAAGAGAAAGAAGAAGAAACGGTAAATGGCACCTTAGTGGATAGCAAGATGAATAAATGATTGGCTTCGACTAATGGCTTCCCAAAAGGATTGTCGGATTTGAGTGTATGAGTTAGTTTTAAGAAGAATTGATGTGGTCATGTATATTACGTTTGGATATACTAAGTATATGAAAGGACTATAATAGTTATGCTTTAACCACAGAAAAACATTAAATCGGCTAATGACATTCGAGATGAATGATTGGGTTTGGGTACTGAAATTAGCCTCGTTAATTGATGGATTAGTAACGGTGGTATTTACATAAGGAAAGAGAAATTGAAGAATGATGCTTTTTGGTCCATGAATAAAATGTGACTTTAATCATGTTTTATTATGTTTCTTAAATGGCCTATAATGCTGAAAATTTCCTTGTATTGTAACAGGGACATCATACCAATATGGTGCGAAAGGAAATTCATTTCGTGGCTCACACATTTCGAAAAAGAATTATATACTCGCATATTATAGGTGATATGAGTTCTGCATAAACGCACATGTAAATCACTTAATTACTCATTCGATCCCTTCTGTAAAAACTAGTAATTAAATATTGAAATGGAATACGAATGATAATGTATGAACTCGTGATAATACGAGATTAGAACAAGAATGGAAATTATGCATAAGTCGAGATGATGAAGAAAAAAAATAAAATCCAGCGACTACATGGGCAATTATTACAGTGGAAATACATTTTTCATCGCAATACCAATAACACATTCTAGCTTGCATCGTGATGACGAACAAAAATTACAGGGAATATTCTGGGATGAATAATTCCTAGAAATTCTTGTACGTCATTCATAGTATGCTCTACAACTTTCACTTCAAGATTATAGTGGCTTCTTCTTCAATGAATTGTCTCGGGGGGTGTAAATCTTTTTCTAAACAAATACATGCATAAAACCCCCTAGGGGCATTGATGGGGGACCTTTCGAAGATCAAGTCAGTACTAGGTATAATTGTGTAGCAAATGACATTAATGAAGGTATTACTAAGTTTTTATGAAAATAGAGAAGATGCAAAGGAAGAAATGTAGAATTAAGGAAGAAGAAGCAAATAACATGTTTATATCTCAGAGTATAAGGTTTTGAACCCTTCTGTATATTTCCACCCTCTTTTATATTACTTGATTTGACATGTTTCATGCAACGTATGAAAGGTAAACATGTAATCTTGTATGAGTAAGACAATATTATCTTATTGCTCGTACCATCACATCTAATTAATGTAAGTATGGACTGCTTGTTTATTTTTAACAAGATTATGATGGATATTATAATTATTAACCCAGACTCGGGGTATGGAGGCTTAGTGTGAAGTAACCTTTCAATTGCCCACCCAACTTGAGGGATGTTGGGTTCAACCTACACACTGAGCCTAGAAGGAGTTGGGTTCAACTTGTGACTATACCCAGAAATGGTCAGGGACGGACACGCCACAACCCAACGTGGAGTTGGGCGCGTTCACATTCCTGACCCAACAGGGGATTGGGCGCGAACACCCTATAGCCCAACATGAAGTTGAGCGGGATGTGTTCTTGGCTCAACATAGGGTTAGGTGCGTGCGCGTCTAGGTCTAATGTTGAGTTGGACACGGATGAGTCCCTGACCCAACATAAGTTTGGGTGCGGACCCGCTTTGGTCCAACTTAGAGTTGGGTGGGGATGCGTCACGGCCCAATATAAAGCCGGGTGCGGATATACCCCTACCTAACTTAGAGTTGAGCGCGGTCATGTCATAGCCCAACATGAAATTAAACACCAATGAAAGACATAATCCCATCTTGGGTTGGGACTTCCGCCTAACTTCACGCAAGTTGAAGACCCCACATGTGTTGGCTTTTTAAATTGGGTTGGTTTACAGAAATGATGACCCATCATAGCGTAATTACTATTCATACGTAGTTGGAGACCCCACCGTGTGTTGGCTTTTAAATAGGGTTGGTTTACAGAAATCATGACCCATCATAGCGTAATATTACTATTCATGCGTTTTCATATCTAGCAAGCTTAATTAGCTGGAGAAAGGAAGGTCATAGAACAAATTAAATGATGAATAATGGCTAATTAATGGTAAATTGATATATCAATAATATTATAGTGTAACACACACACACACACACCCCTACATACAATTAATATTTCAATATTTGTCAACCAAAACGGGTGTATCTGTGCCATCATCCGTGTCTTCGTTTTCTTTCTCCTCCACGAGCGGATGAAGATTTACATTTGGATTATAGTGTTGAATCACCAAAACTGATGCTGTATTGGAGAAGTTGGAGGATGCCAAAAAGCTTCCAACAGGACCCAGTTCTGGAGTGTCGGTTGAGATCAACAGAGGAGCTATGGGTGGCATTCTTCCTACCAAGAACAGATTGCTCTTGCTCATTGATTTCAATGCTGCAACAATGTCTGCCTTACTCTCTACCACTCTTTCCTCATGTGTCACTGAATCTTGCAGCTTTTTGGCAGCATGCTGGACGAATTCAGAGAAGAAGATCTCGCTATCAGCCTCGCTGTTAGAATTTTTATCATTCTCAACCCTGATCACATTGGTATCGTGGCCTTCTAATGTCAATAGCGTCTTCCCTGATGCGGGCACGAACTTAAGGACAGTAAGCATGATTCCAGGGTGCTCCGCCATTCTCATCCCGTAGGCTAGAGCTTCCATGTCGTCACTACCTCCAAAGAAAGGGACTATAATCTTGTAGGACACATCACTGGCCGAGACTTGGGTGGTGCCTCCGAAGCAACGGTCAATAAGAATACCAACAGAACATGGCGAATGACGGAGGACGCGCTGGTTTACCTCCTGCAGCGAGTGCCCCAAAGACTCCAAGCTTCCGTCCACTCTCTGGTGCTTGTGGAATGGGAGGAGAATCATGGCAGCACGCTTTTGGTGTGCGCTGGTGCAGATGTCCTCGTAGATAGTGTTGAGAGCAGAGATGGCGGTCATGGGACGGATGGTGACACTGCTGAGTTGCTGATAAGCTTCAAAAGCAATCACCATTTGATCTCTATCATCACGTTTCTTGTTCCAGAAAGGGAGTCCATTTTTGCGGGCTTTATGAACCATTGAGATTGCAGATGATCGCTCTGAAAGTTCCATGAGGTGCATGGCATACACGCAGAGGCGTCCTCGCTGCCGAGTTCCTCGGGAACACTCCACAAGGTTGATCATAGTAGGGATATTGCGGCTGCTATGGAAGCAGGCCAGTAGTCGAAGCTCTGTGTCAAGATCCTTGCGTTTGACAGTGCGGTTCTTGTAAGGCGCTCCCCTTCTGGCAGGCTTATACACGGCCATCACGATTGGCGTAGTGATGAAGGTGGTGAACAGCGCCATTAAAACTAAAACGGCAAAAGTCTGATCATTGAGCACCTGCATAAGATAGAAGCGCTACGAATTGTGAGTGATGCTGCCTAGAGCTAGCTAGCTAAGCGATGAACATGAGTACTTGCCTTGCGATCCTTCCCAATATTGAGGACAATGAGCTCCACCAGGCCCTTGGTGTTCATTAGGAATCCAAGAGCCGCGGCTTCTCTAAAGGGTACCTTAAAAAACATCCTTGACACAAACATTGTCCCCATTATCTTACCGAAACAAGCCGTGGCTATTACGAGCACAAGCAAGCCCCAAGATTGTGCTCCACTTATGGTTGCAACGTTGGTCTTGAGCCCGCTGGATGCGAAATAGAGTGGCAGAAAGAGCCCCGCCACAAGATCCTCTATCTTCTCTATAAGAACCCCGGGAAAAGGACTGTCCTTGGGTACTAAAATTCCCACCACAAAAGCTCCAAAAAGTGCATGTATACCGATGGAGTCGGTGACGAAAGAGGAAGCCAACACAAGTGACAACGTGATGCAAATGTAGATCTCTTTCACCGGCTCACCGTCAGGGCTGCGCCGGGCCATAAGCTCCAGTAACGGTCTTATGACGTAAACGGAAAACACAACAAACCCCACGCCACAAAGGAGGACCCATAAGGAGATAAGCGGAGAAGTGTTGCTGCCTGAGAGAGCTATGGCAAGTGCAAGGAGAATCCAGGCAACAACATCATTGACTGCAGCTGCAGACATTGCTATGCGGCCCACATCGGTGGTTAGAAGCTTGAGTTCCGCCAAGATACGGGCCAGGACTGGGAAAGCGGTGATGGAGAGAGAGACGCCCATGAAGACAAGGAAAGGGGCGTGAGCGCTTCCTTTGGATATGGTGGAACGAAGAACAAACGAGGTGCCGATTCCTAAAAGGAAAGGAAGGGTGATGCCAGCGCCGGCTATTGCCAAGGACTTCGTTCCAGTGCGACGAATGGATCGAATGTCAAGCTCTAAACCCACCAAAAACAAGAAGAAAAGGAGACCGATGTTGGCGACCGTGTCCAGGACAGTCATGCTCTTTGGTGGGAACACCGTGTGAAGAAATCTCTCGCTTCTTCCCAATGCAGATGGTCCAAGCAGTATTCCTCCCTGCAGAAATTTCTCAACTCCTTTTATCGAAGAACATAGTCGTTGATATATAAAAGACAAGATCACGTGCACGATGATGATGGTATTCAAGAGCAGAAACTTACAATGATCTCAGCAATGACTCTGGGTTGCCTGAGGGGCTTCAGAAGGAATGCAAGGGTCCTTGTAAAAGCGACGACCAAACATATCTGAAGGATCAACAGAGGAAGCGCATAATCTAATGGATTCTCACGCTGAAACGCTCCATTTGACGTTGCCTTCATAGGCTTTGGCAATGCAGCTGTTACATTACTTGTGTTGGTGGCCATATTCTCACACGAACCCTAGATAAACACTATTTCTTACATATATATAACATGAGCAACAGCACCCCACAGGTTTATTACCAGAGAGGAGGAAAAACTGGGGTTCTCAACAAGCTTGGAATTAATCTTTTCAGGAAAAAAAATAAAAATTATCCAACGTAAAACTATTTATAGAGCACGCATATTATTGCTAATACATTTAAATTGAGGGCTAGCTAGCTGTGGGGAAGAATGCATGAGCTGCGTGCGCATTTTGTGCCAGAGAAGGCAACCTTCTCCTTGTCGATCCTTATTCATAGCAATGAAATTAGGCAAGCTATTTATGAACTGTTAACGATAACAAAAATATTCCTCAAGGGGGACAGCCCAAGGCAGTTAAAATTTGGAATGTCTACTTGGGTATATATAGGATGGCTATGAAAGGGGGAGGAGGGCTTCTTCTTGTTAAATGCTCAATGATAGCTACTTCAGGGTTTTTTTTTTTACTTTTAGTGTTTCTGGGTTATTTTAATATATTGATGTTAAAAATAATATTTTTAAAAATAAAAAAATTATTTTAATATATTTTCAAGTAAGTTTTATTTATTTGTTTTGTTACCCATATAACTTCATTTAAGGAAGCAGGTTTCAGTTCTGGTGAATCTTTTCTGCTCTTGGTTTTAAAAATTAAGCACAAACTTCTCAATTTCTAGCAAATAAATGTCTAATGAGTATTGCAAATAATGAATTAATTGATAATAATTACTAAATAATTTGAGAAAAATAGCAATGGTTATGATGGTGATCGTACTAGGAACAAAAGTCATTGATTAGAAGAATTGTGAGTAAAATTGTTCAGTGTAGCAAGATCAGATCAGTACGTGAGTCATGAGTCCAGCAATCCCAATGCCAGAACCTTGTCGTTCGGCAGTTAAAACAAGGATGACGTTACTTCCTGTAATAAAACAAGGAACCGTACTAGAAAGCATCGCCAATCCTTAATTTTGTAAACAGGATCGGATCTCATTTCTTTGTGGCTGACAATATTAACTAAAATTATCGCAAGATGCTGAACAAGCTCACATAAATAAGGCTATCATGTGGTGTTGCTCCTGGTATTCAGCTTCTCCAGGATGGTTCTTTCAGATGACGTGCATGCAAGGATCAAGAACAGATTAGGCAATGGGGAAAACTTGAACATACATTGTCAGTCAAAAGATGATGATCTTGGCCAGCAGGACATAGCCGATGGAAGTGAATTTGGTTGGGACTTCTCAGTCAATGCATGGGGAACTACTCTATTTTATTGTGATATGGAATGGGAAAATGCTAGGAGATCCCATTTTGATGCATACTCGTTTTCAAGGAATCACACAAGATGCGAGACTCAATGCTCGTGGCTAATATCAAAAGAAGGTATGTATGGGATGAATGGACAGACTGGATTTTGGGAATTCATGTATGATTGGCCAAACTGAGATGTGCAATATTTAATTTGCAAATACATTAGAGTATTAGTCCCAATACTTGGACCTCTCAGATGCTAGATCAAACAGAGCTTCGGTACCATTGAAATAACCACTTAACTCAAAGGCCTTCACTGCTATGTAAATATGCTAAAGATAGGCTACTTGCCTCTATATGCATGCTCAACATGAAGCCTTCTCTCTATATTTGAATCTAGGGATGTGATATATCTAAATACTTGGCATGAGAAAGGTTGTTCCAAGCAAAAAAACAACTTGCTTATAGCCTCTTCCTATCAAGTATTCAAAGACAACAGAAGTCGTCATAATTAAAGACACAATTTCAAGTGACATTGTTCTTGTTCTTCCCTTATTTAATACCGGTATAGCTAATGACTGACTGGGATATTGAATTTCTTCACAGAGCTTCCTTAGAATCGTTTGCTCCTACTTTTCTTTTCCAGCATAAATGCTCCTATCACACTCCTAGCAATCAACTTTATGTTGTACTAAGCTGCCACTCCAAGCGATTATGGGCTTATGCATTTCAGCTCCCAGCCCACTGGTGGGAGAGGAAAGAATAGTTGTCAAGCTCAATGTGAATTCCGTCCATCAAAATAAGAGGACACATTTGAATTTGATTTCCTTTTTTCAAATTTAAATGATATGAATTGACCAAGAGAACTAAAGAACTTTTCCACTTTCAGTAATAAACAAAATTACAGAGTTTCACCAACAAATTCATCCATGATTCCATCACAAAGTTCAAAAAGAAGAGGAAAAAAGAATGCTCAAAAGTGACTGACCAATCACATTTCTAGAATTGAAGGCCATTTTCCCGAGCTGCATCTGCAAGGGCTGCTACACGCCCATGATAAGGGTACCCACCTCTGTCAAAAGCCACCTTAGTTATCCCCTTCTCTAAACAAGATTTTGCAATGACTTCACCTACCTTCTTAGCTACTTCCTGGTGAGAAAGGAAAAGGTAGTAGAAACAAAAGCTTAGCTTGCAATCAATGAGAAATAGTTTGGCAAAACGGCAGGAGCACAGAAATGAAGTGATTCAGGGAGGGTTGTTGGTAGGGGGGTCATAATTCAGTCAGCAATGCATCTAAAAGCACAAGTATTAAGGCTCCGTTTGTGTCCGTCCACGTTTTGCCCCAACCACAAATTTGAAAGTGTTTGGTTTACATCACAGTTTTGCTCCAAACTCTCTTTAAATCTTGGTTAAGAAGAAGCAACAATTTGTAGATTTTTAAAAAGACTATCACAGAATAAGAATGAAGAAGTTGGCATGGCTAAAACTATGTAGCTGTAATAGACATTGCAAAGGAAAAGAAAACATCAAAGATAGACTGTAGCGTTTGTAAGCTTACAATGGTTGGACCAGAAGAGTAATCAAAGTCTTGAGCGAAGGGCTTCTGCATGGTTGAAGCGGAAGCGAGCGTGTGCATCTTTGTATCATCAATCACTTGGACGTAGAGATGCTTGTTGGAACGGAAGACACACAATCTAGGCCTATCTGGAGTCCCTTCCACCTGAGACCAAGATTCCACAGCCAACTCAAGACCAGCCGAGACAACAATCCAAAGCATTAATTAATTATGAAAAAATGTGGGGAAAACAAAAGGATTTAGCTTTTTATATACGAGTTTAAGGAATTTTTAGACCCCATCTGAGGTGGGATTATCTAAAAGTCATCACATCACATAAAGAAGTGCAAAGAGAGAGAGACCTTCTTTCTGATACGAATATGGCGAGCAGTCCTGTCTTCGCGTCTAGTTTTGGCTTTGGCTTCAACTGTTAAAAAGCTTAGGCTTGGGCTTGTCCTCTGCTTCGCCGCTGCCACCGATGCCCGGAGCTGCTGCCCCCCACTTCCTAAGAACCCACTCCAAAGAGAACAAGTACCGCTGCTCCCCATTCTTTTCCTTTCTATCTTCTCAGAATCTCTCTCTGTCTCACCCTTAAAACAATAACCCGCCTCACCTTATCCTTCCTCCTCACAAAAAAAATATTCTTTCAAAGGAAGACTTTTGGGCCTTCTTTGGCCCATCTCTCCTTCGATGTTCATATCATTGGTTTATTAGGAAAATTTAAATTAAGAATTGAAAAGTTTACCCGTATTTAGTGTAAATACAGAGAAAATTAAATAAGTTAATAAAACGTGAAAAAGTTATTAATATTAGTTGAGTATTAAAATAAAAATTTTAAAGATATATATATATATATAATTAATTAATTTTTATGCGGGGTATTCTTTGAAATTTTTTTATTTGATTATATAATAATAAAAATAGATTTTCATTACAAATATCATACTTTAAATTTTTTTTATAAAATATATTTTTTAAGTAATGTATTTTTTTTTAAAAAAATCATATATTTTTCTTTAGTTTTTTTTATTGCTTAGAAATTGTAAGCAATTAAAATCAATATCAATTCTAACAATTTGAAATAAATATAAGAAATTAACTTAATCAAAACATGTTCCCTTACTGATGCCTTTTTTTCCCTTAACAAGATATCATTTATCAAAAATCTTTTTTTCTAGACAAAAAATTATTATAGTCTTAAAAGCAAGTTTTAATAAATAAATAAAAAACTAATGAATTATTATTTTTGATAGAGATGTATTAGTAAAAGTATTTAATAAAATTAACATTTAAAAATAAATATTTCATACATATTTAGAAAATCATTTATATTAGATACATATATACCTATTCAAAAAAACAATCGCTAATATTACCATAGAAAATGCTAATATTATTTTAAAATAATGGCATGATTGGATGGTTATTTAAAAATTATTTAAATATTTTTTATTAAAAAATAATTTAATAAAAAAGAATATATAAAAAAATAGCAAGGCGCACAAGGATTGGACATGCATATCTAACCAATATGAAAACCTAAATGCTCTTGGTTTTTACTTTTTTTTTTTTCATCAAGGGTCATCCTCTCAATAGGTTTTTTTTTTTTTTTTTTTCAAAATTGAAAAAAGACCATCCAATTCGGCCTCCTTTTCCAATCATTGGAGATGCATTCAGTAATTTGAAAATTGAGGTTTAAGCTTTTAGACCCCTAAAAATCCAAATTTTAACAATTTTTTCATAAGAAAATATGAAGAATTCCATAAACCACTATAAGCCCGTTTCAAACAGCAAAACATATTTTAATCGGATAAAAAATATAAATCAAATAGGAAAAACTTTGCGAGTTTTGATATGCTTTTCTCCGTGTCATTGAAAATAAAAACCACCTCCATTAAGTTACACTTTTATAGACAAACCCATAGTTATGAAAATAAAAGTCATTGGTGGTCCGAAACGGCCACCTAAAAGCTTTCTCTTTGTTCTTGATTTTCTAACAATTTTCTCCATGTTCTCTTAAATTTTAGGGATTGGAATGCAAATAAAATGAACTTTATGATATAAATGAACATTCCGAAACTAGAACATGCTAAACTTTAAGAAAATTAAAATGGAGGGACTAACTATATTTTGACGCGCCTCGTTAACAAAAAGTCTACATTTATTTTTCACAAATATCAATTTTGATGGTTGTTGTTTAATTTTATTTTTTTACAATAATTAAATATTTTGCTATGTAAATTTGACATGTTAATAAACATTAAAACTAACTGACATAAAAAATAAATTTTGATGAATAAATTGAAAGAAATTGAATTTGGATAACCAAAATAAAATAAAATAAAAAGAATAGTTTTTGAATAGTGATTTCACTATCGTGATGAACAAGAGAGGGCGTCATGGTGTTCTACTATCGTGTTGTTGTTTCTTTATTAAAATAATACTTATGAATCAGTGTTTTTAAACCCAGTCCGGTGGTCGATTCGACCCAAGGCCCGGGTCACCGAGTTTTGACCGGGTCACCTGAGTCAACTTTATGTTTTTATAAATCAAAACGATGTTGTTTTGGTAAAAAAAAAAAAATAGTCAATGAGTTGCAACCGAGTTTTTAATAGGATCTTGTTGGGCCAGCCAGGTCACCGGGCCAGCTGAGTTTTTAACTACCGTTATTTTTTCATAAACCCGACTCGATTCCAGTCCTGGGTCAACCAGGTCTCGGATCAACTCACCGAGTCGAGTTTTAAAACTATGTTATGAATACTAATTTTTGAAGAGATGGAAAAAAAAGTACACCACAATGTTTTACCATTCTATTTTTGTTTTTGTTTTTGTTAATTAAGTGTGTGCTTAGATTGATATATATATATATATATATATATATATATATATATAATGTTAGAGATTTGGATTTTTCTTTTAATTATTTTCACATGGGTCAAAAGCCCATCATCGATCAATTTAGCAAAAGTATAAGCTCAAATAGTAGGTCCAGGCCCATGATAAGAAAACAAATCCAAACCTAACCTAAGCCAATACTATAAATAGGTTTACTAGACCCTAATAGGCTATTTTTGTCAGGTTACCATGTCGTTAGAAATTAGCTAATCTAGCTAATAAGTTCCTTGTCTTTTGTTTTTGGTTTTTTTTATATTGTTTTTTAAAGTATTTTTCAATTGAAAATATATTAAATAATATTTTTTTTTTATTTTTAATATTACCACATTAAAACAATATAAAAGTACAAAATAATAATAATAATGACTTAAAGCTAAAAAAATTCAAAGTTTTTCAAAAACATAGTTGACCACAATGACAAACACCACCTTAAAATATAATTTCTCTGATAAAAGAACAAGAAAAAAACAAGAGAAAAAGAGAATTGAGTTAACTCGAAGAGGGCACAAGAAGTTTGGTAGCCTTGCCTGATGAATCGAATCGAAGTTTTGGATTTTTTATTCTATACATTCTATTGTTATAAAACCCGATTTGACAGGCAAGTCAACCTAAGACCTAGCTTGAGCAGGATTTCATGTCTAACTAAGTTAAGAATTGACCTGGTTAAACCTAGTTGATCAAATTAAAATTCACGTGAGACTCAATTTCACTTATTTTTTTTCCCAAATGATGTTCGTGGACACAATTTTGAGCATTTGAAATTAAACAAGCATACATGTATAAATATATGATTTTATTAAATTTATGATCGGGTACAATCTCTTTCTAAACTATTTTTTTTAAAAAGAATAAGACAATCCTCGGAGTTTTCCATTAGATTTGATATATGGTGACTTGATTCATTTGAGAAATCAAGCCAAGAATTGTGATTTGCAAGAACATGAATTTGAGCTTGTATTACGAAGCAAGATTTGATGATTTAATACTTTAAAGAGTACATTTAATTTGTCTTCAAAGTTTTGTTGAAGAATTCTTATGGGGCGTTTAGGCTTGATCCAATAGAGTTTCGTTCTTTGTAGACTTCAAGCGTAAATAGAAGGTTTGAGAACTTTTGAGAGAGTTTTCTTACTTAAAGAGTTTGTCTTGTAGAAAGTTTGTGTCTCCAATAATTCTTTCTTTCTACAACCATTAAAATCCTACTACTAACACACTATCTACCCCGAATGGCGAGGACTATGTGTCACTTTAGGAATTGAAATCATAGTGGCCTTCCTATTTTTAGCACTTTTATGATGAAGTCATCCTTTCTGTTAATGAACTTAATAAAGCTGATAAGAAAGGATGCTTTTTTTTTTTTCAAAGAGCTATAAGTATTTATTTATTGCATTTCATAAAAAATGTGAGATCGTTGATAGTGACTATAAAATGACTCTTTAAGACTGGGTAGACTTTTTATTTTGAGATTACTTGAGATACAAGGTGCCTTTCTTTGTAGGTAAGTCTAGCGAATCCAATAAGATTACTTATCCATCTGGCTCAATTGACAAGTCTCGTATTCGCTTCGGCAAATGCGTTTATCCTCTTAAAGAGCTTAATGTCCCTCTTTATATTCAGGATGAAGTTTATTTAATAGATTTTTTTTTCATGTTGGCTATGTAAATTTGTATTTCCTAGCAAAGATGGTTTCATGCATCTTAGTACTTTTAAAGTAGCATCTATGATGACGATTGTCACGACCCGAATCCCGGATCCGTGACCGGCAACGTAGGAGCGGTGTCGAAAGGACACCTCACCTACGCTAAGCCTCAGAACAGACATATCAAAAGAACAATTTGTTCAAAAATACGCAGCGGCTCATAATATTCAGAAATATTATATTATTCAAATACTGATGAAACCGAAAGATAGTTATTAAAACAAAAATAATAATTCATAATACTCATTACATTGTCAAAATCCAAATGTAATTAAAACAAGATAACAGTGGAGCGTCTAAGACATCAAAACAAAACTGAAAGGAAAGCCTCGCAAACAAACAAGGCATACCGACCAGAATTGAAGAAGCGGAAACACTCAACAAAGTCTCAGAAATTAAGAACCTGAAATAATATTAAAAATGAGAGGTGAGTTCAACCAACTCAGTGAGGGGAATAACATTTAATATACATTTCATATATTTCAGATATTATTTGCAAGATGATTTATCTTGATATACATATACATATACTTACTAAACATATTATCATAACGTAGCATATTATCATAACGTAGTGGATTACATGTCAGAGAACAGATGACACCCGTCGGTGACCACTGTGGGATGATCAATCGCCACAGGCTGATGCCTCTCTCATCAGCTAGGTATACAGAATACTGTGTGCACACAGGCTAACTATTCTCCGTTAGCATGGAGTTACTGACAAGTCCCATATCAAGGCATAATAGATATTCACAGAATCATCAAAGAAACGTATATCATATCAAATAGAATTTACTTTATCAGATTGCGAATGCAAATTCAAGAATAAATGAGTACTCGGAAAATAAAGCAACATATATAAATATTCAAGAAATTTACTAGTTGTACTCATTTTATAATCAACATACATATTTATTTATATTATATGCATATTAAAGATTATTCCACTCACCCGGAAAATACAGAACTAAAAGGAATGTCGGACGAAAGACCCGAAAATCCTATTAAGGATTGTTAGGAGAACCTACAATAAATATATGAAATATACTCAAAAACAAATCAAACAAAAGATCCCAATTCATAAAATAAAACCGGGCTTAATCTCCCAAGTTTAGGGACTAAAACGACAATTTTCCAAAATAGAGACCAAAACGTAATTTTACCAAATTTTGGAGGGCCAAATTGTAAATACATAACCATACTGAAATTTATCCATAATTAATCCTCAATTCTGTCCAGGATATATCATTATGCTCCGAGGACCATTCTGGAACTTTACCAAATTTTTAGGGTCAAATTATACTTTTTGTCAAATTGGAGGACCAAACTGAAAATATTAATTATACTGGAATTTTGTCCTTAAATCATCCTCAGTTCTGTTCAGAACCTCAATTTATGCCCCAGGGACCAATCTGTAAAATTTTCAAAGTTCGGGGACTAAACTGCAATTTCCGTAAATTGAGGGACCAAACTGAATTTTCGTCATCTTCAACCTCAAACCCAGAATTTCAACAGATCACCTACTGTTAGTTCCAGATTTATACCTCAACTTCATCATTCAATTCAACCATAACTCAAAATCATCATATTTCTCTACAAACTCTCCAATTCAACTAAATAATCAAATACCCACATCAATCAACCTCTTAATTCAAACTAATTCATCAATAAACTCAAAATTCAAAACTCTAAAATTAATCAAAAACCGAAATTTAAAGCTAAAGAAAACATATTATACATATTCAAGCATAATTCTTACCCTTTTACTTGTTTTCTTCAACCTTTTCCTTTTTCCCCTCTTTTCTCTTCTTCTTCTTCTTCCTCTCTTCTCCCCTGCCGGTTCTCTCTCCAAATTCAGATCCTTCTTTTTTTTTTTTTTTTTCTTTTTATATATATTTATCAACTATTGGTCAATTACCACACTACCCTTCAATCATTTATACCCTCTTTTAAGCCTCCAAGGGCTTTATTGTATTTTCCAATCTTTTTAATACTAAACATCACAACGATTAAGAGGCAATTCCTTCTTGTGATACCAGTTCTAGCAAGTATCTTTCAAGGTTTAAAGGAAGTCCAATCTGTATTAGGTGTGAATACATGAGACATCCCTTTTCCTATTTATTTTCTTAGTAGTTGGCTTGCAGAAAACTTTGGCACCTATCAAACAACCATTAGCCTTGCCAAGTTAGTTAGGATGACAAGATATGTCGGCTTGGGGTTAGGAAAACATTTCAATTAATCTCAAGCTGATGCTCTTTTCAGAAATCCCAAGAGAATCATATCTCTTGCATTACTTCCCCTGGCCAAAGTTGTTGTCTTGTTTGATGATGGCAACTTGTTGGTCTTCAAGAGTGACTATTTTATGTGTATTTGATCCAGCTATTTGAATCTTTGTTCTGATGATACTTTTATTATTGAGCTCTATTTTCCTGATAGATTCAGTAGACAGTTTGGATTTTGCCAACATATTCCCAGCAATTTTAGAAGGAGAACTGGGTTCCATTCTTGGAAGATGAGTTTCAACTTTGGTATAGTTTTACTAAACTCAACACTCATTCTTAGTGCAAGCTTATGTTGCCCCCAAGTGCTGAACTTTCTAGGTGACTAAATGCTACATGGACTGATGGACTCTAAGATGGTCTAAAGTTTGTCCTCTAGAGACAAAAATCATTCTCAAAAGTCCTACTAATGTTGCTACAGTATCCTAGGAGACAAAAGAAAAGAAGAATAGCCTTATCTTAATAAAATTTAAAAAAAAAGAAGAAGAAGAAGAATTTCTCCTACCCATAAAAGAGACAAGTAGTTGATGTTAATTTAGGCAAGGAGAATGGTGCCCAAACATGTGCCCACATAAAAGAAGACACCACTTGTGATTCTTAGTGTGAAGGGAATGAATGCTTTAAAAGATCATCTAATAAATAAATCCATTAACTCCTCAGGGGAAAAGGAAAGGAATGCATAATCCTTTTCTTAATGATTGGTAAATGAATACTTGTTCTTTTTTTATGTTCCTTGTTAATTTTATTTTATTTTAACTGAGATGCTCATAATGATACGTGTGTTGCAAGAGAAGGAAAATGATGTTGAAGCAATTTTAAATGTTGAAGACAGTGAACATGAAGACAATTATCATAATTGGAAATGTTTAAAACGTAATTAAGAAGGTGTTCAATCCTTACAGACCGAGTTTTTTTTTCATGTAGTCCTTAGTGCATTAATAATACCAAACAGTATTGATGAATTGGTTTGACACTCTTTGTTTGTTTTTTTTTTTTATCAAATATAAGAAATTTTATAGATCAAAACGAAACTAAACTAGAAACCAGTAAGTCAGAATATACAAGCATGTACATATAGAGGCTAGGGGAACAAGCTCCCTTAGGCAAAACATTACATAGCCTAACAATCTGCTACATAGACGTAGCTGCAGAAAGCAGCAAAACAAAACATAAACAATAACACAAACTTTGCCTCATTAGCCACGACATGATGCATGCCACAGACAAGGCTCCTCTGCTAAAAAGCAAGAACAACAAGAAACTAAGCTGACCAAACGGCAAAGGGCAGAAACACACAGCCAGAGGAGGGGAGCCCAACTCCAGCAAACCAAAAAACACCAGCTGTAAGAAATAGCTCACAAGCAAGCAACATAAAGTACCGTCTATCTACAAAAAGCACAGTGTCACGACCCGAATCCTAGGTCCATGACCAGCAACGCAAGAGTGGTGTCGAAAGGACACCCCACCTACGTTAAACCTCAAAACGGACATATCAAAAGAACAAGTTATTTAAAAATACGCAGCATTTCATAATCTTCAAAAATATTATATTATTCAAAACTAATGAAACCAAATGATAGTTCAAAACTTCTCATTAGTAATTAAAACAAAAAACAATAATTAATAATACTCATTGCATTGTCAAAAATCCAAACTTAATTAAATTAGAGTAATAGTGGAGTGTCTAAGACATCGAATCAAAACTAAAAGGAAAGCCTCGCAAAATAAATAAGGTATACCGATCAAAATTAAAAAAGCAAGAACACTAAAAAAGTTCACCTGCTATCAGAAACTAAGAATCTGAAATAATATTAAGAAGGAGGGGTGAGTTCAACCAACTTAGTGAGGGAATAATCTTTAATATACATTTTAGATATTAATATTAAGAGTTGCAAGTCGATTTATCTTGATATATATATACATATACATATACATACCAAACATATTATCATAACGTAGTGGAATACATGTCAGAGATCATATGACACCCAAAGGTGACCACTGTGGGATGATCAGTCGCCACAAGCTGATGCCTCTCTCACCAATTAGGTATATAGAATACTATGTGCACATGAGCTAACTACTCTCTGTTAGCATGGAGTTACTGACAAGTCCATATCAAGACATAATAGATATTCATAGAATCATCAAAGAAACGTATATCATATCTAATAGAATTTAGTTCGACAGATTGCGAGTGCAAATTCAAGAATAAATGAGTACTTGAAAAATAAAGCAAAATATATAAATATTCAAGAAATTAACTAGTTTTACTCATCGTATAATCAATAAATATATATTTATTTATATTATATGCATATTAAATATTATCCCGCTCACTTGAAAAATATAGAACTAAAAGCAATATCAGATGAAAAACCCGAAAAACCTATTAAGGATCATTAGGATAACCTACAATAAATATATGAAATATACTCAAAAGCAACTCAAAGCAATACAAATAAAATATTACAATGCATAAAAGAAAACTAGGTTTAGTCTCCAAGGTTTAGGGACTAAAACGACAATTATCCAAAATAGGGACCAAAACATAATTTTACAAAAACTGGACCAAACTGTAAATGCATAATCATACTGAAATTTCACCCATAAACCATCCTCAATTCCATCTAGAATAAACCAGGGACCAAACTATAATTTTTTAAAGTATAGGGACTAAAATATAAATTCCCAAAATTAAGGGACCAAACAGAAAATATTCTAAATCAATTATCAAACCGAGATTCATCATCCTTAACCTCATAATAGCAATGTCCAGAATCTCAAAATACATTTAGGGGTCAAATTGTAATTTTTCCAAAGTTTAGGGGCTAAACTGAAATTTTCATAAATCAATTATCAAAATAAAATTTGGTCATCTTCAACCTCAAGACCATTCTGTCCAGATTTTCTAGCAAGGTTAAAATGAATTTCTTAACCCATAAAAATTAATTTAAACAAATCAACTCACAAATTCTTATTTCTAACAACATATTAACTAATCACCAAACATTAAACCCTTAATAATCATAAATCAATCTTAACAACATAAACTTCGAATCATTATAAACCGTAATCTCTCTCTCTCTCTCTCTCTCTAATCATTCCATAAACAAATCATAATTAAAAGTAACATGAGAAATAATCACTTACTTGTTACTTCCACCTTTCATAAACCCAAAACTCAATATCAAAAACTAAAATCTTTGGTTTGATAAGGAGAGGATCACGGTGGCTACAAGACTTAAAAGAGAGGACAATAATAATTCTCTTGCAACTTTTCCTTATATACCTAGGTTAACTTAGGTTAGGTTTGAGTTGACTTGGGATTGGGTATGGGCCAAAATTTTGGATCTTACACACAGACTGCAGATAACAACAACCACTTCAATAACAGTAACTTAAAGCAGACAAACCTGCATAAGTAGCAACAAAAGCAGCAAAACAACACATAATAGACCAGCAAAGCTAGTAGAGGAGCAACTCACTAAGCAATAAAAGAAGCAACACAAGCCAAAAGAGATGCTATTGTAGCAAACCAAAAAACATATAATAAGCAGGAATAACATTAGAGCCAGCCTAAGAGCAAGGCCATGGCAAGCATAGCTATCTAGTATGATGGATCACACAGTAGGATGAGCATCGTTGAGTATAGCCCAATAGACAATATCACAGCAAACTTACATGCACAACTCTACATGTAACAACTATCAGAGAGAAACAAAGCTGGAGACCAATAAGTTCAAGGGTATAATAAACACTAAGTAACAAAGGGAACATGCTTCCTTGATAAAATATTAAATCCACATATAGAAATTCTGTATAACCAAAATAAAACTACATAAAACAGCAACAAAAACCAAATTGAGTCATAAGAAAGAAGAAAGGGAATCTAAACCCTCATGTTTACCCTGAAGCCTATTGCTTGCATAGACCATACCTTTGCAAAACCACTACCTTCACCATCAGTCTTTGCATGTTGGCCAGTATTTGCAGTAGCAGTAGCCCTGCTACGAGTCATATATTGCTTCCTACTTATAGAGGGATCTCCTCCTGCAGCAACAACTACATCTTGCATAGAATCATCAATAACATGCACTATTTTTTTAAGGAGCACATGGCATAACACCTGGAAGGGGGGAGGCATGTTGTACTAGCCCAAATTTAGCATATTTAGCCTTTTTACTCCCAGGGACTACAATCTAGTTATCCATTATCGATATCACTTCAGCACACATCGGATCCATACATGGCTCACCATGGTACCTGCCACTATATACCTGATGTTGTTCCATAACAATAGTTTAGTAGAAGGAACAGAGCTTGGTTAACACTTTCTTTGTTCTTCATTTCATGTTACTTGTCATATATTAACTTCTTTTTTTCTCCTTATTGTTCTTTATTTCAGCTTGGTCAGTAAGACTTGCGAAATGACTTTGATATGTATGTCGGGCCAAAAATAAGTGTTGCTTCTATTGATAGCCCTAATCCTTTCAATATTTTAGCTACTAGGATTGGAAACTCTCATCCATCATCTAGTTTACAACATAAACAATCTAATCATCAATCTATAACACCACCTCTACCAGTCCTTAATAATATAGGGATTAACTTGCCTACTCGTAGATCTACTTCTGCCTTTGAGCCTTCAAGAGTTACTAGGTATTGTGTTGATGACATAATAAGTGAGATAAGATTTGAATTCGTTATTAAATGTTGGGAGAGCATTAGAAATAAGATTGTTTATACACCAATCCATTATATTCCTAACTTAGCTGGTGAAGTTGAGAAGATCCTTCACTCCATAGAAGATATAAAGGTTGATTGGTCCTCTATCAGAAGAATGGTGACTAAGGTGATTGAAGATGCAAAAATGTTTATCTACTTAGAGTCTTCACTATCTCCTATAATTAAAAGCATGAAGTGCAACTTAAAAATTCTAAAGCTTTTGAAGAGGAGGCATTTAGATCTATTTCTACCACTCGTGCTGATATTAAAAAAAATTAAGGAACAATTGATGGAGCTATAAAACAAGAAGACCGAGTTAGAATCACCCCTTAAGGCATATGATAAATAGCTTTCTAAGAGAAAAATTATCACCTCGGGCATTCGAGCAGATATCACCACAATATCCTCTTCCCCTGTGATAAGTGAAACTAACACAATCATTCTTTAAAAATTAAAAGGATTGTTGGAGAATAAACAAAAGGAGTTAAAATGATATAACCAGAAGTCATAATATGCCAATGGTTTCTCTTGCTTTGGAATGCTTTATAGTTTTTTTTTTTGTAACATTAGCCTATGATTTTATGTTGAGAATACATACTTTATGTAATACAATTCTTCTTTCTATTAATAAAGTCTATATTTTTCCTTCACTTGTGTCTTGTTACCTGGATTTCCATGTTATGATTGTGTTGTCAGGCTTATTTACCCCTATTTTCTATGCAAACAACCATACAGGTTTGAATAGTTCTAGAGGATGATGTGACTGTACTTAAAATAATTTCTAAGTTGCCTACATACCTTTGTGTATAAATGATCAAGTTATAATATAGTTTAAAATTTTCTTTTGCATGATTGTACTCAAAATCAGTTCCAAGTTGCCTATATATTTTTGTGGATAAAGAATCAAGTCATAACGTAGTTCAATTTTTTGTTGTTTTTTCTTCTTTTCATAGTTTTAGCTCGTGCGGGCCAGGAGCTACATCAGATTTCAAGAATAATATCTTTTTAAGAATTTCCAATTGATGGGCCAACCCTCAATCCATTCTCATCGACAATTTTGTAAGCTTTATTGGTGTAGACTTCTTCAACCACACAAGGGTCATCCTATTTGGAGAGAAACTTACTACGTATACGTTTTGACATGATTATCAAGTGTCGTACTGCCAAGACAAGATCTTCTAGTTGGAATGGGTATGGTTGTACTTTCTTATTGAAAGCTCTACAAAGTTGTGCTTGAGAACAATCTAATTGTTGTTGCATTTCAAGATGCTTTTCATCTAAAGCTTCAAGTTTTTTGAGGCATAGACAAACATTGTCTTAATTGGAGTCTTTTTTGGATTGCGATTCTTAGAGATGAAATTTGACATTTTAGTGAAAGAACAACTTCAATCTTATATACCAAGGAATATAGAGTAGTTTGAGTTGGCTTTCAGAATATAGTATGATAAGCCCATATTGCTTCTCCAAATCTGTAAACCCCCGTAAATAAAAATAATAATAACAACAATAATAATAAAAAGAAAGAATAAAAAAACAACACATAGGATCAAAGTAATGACGTTTCGATGAGTAATGGATATTCGATATGAAAGAAATGAATAAATAGTAGGAATGACAATAAATGTGTCATGTGAGAGAGAGAATGATCTCCATAAATAAATTTAAAAATATTGTTGAAGTCGAAAAGAGATTCATGATTTTTAGTTTAAAACTTGTAACATTGGCGAGACCAGTGATGAGTTTCAATGGATAAAAGAATAAGAAAAAAAAATAGAAGATATGTAAACCCCGGTCAAAACACGTATTCTAAAAAATTAATTATAAATGTGGCAATATTAAATTTATTGAGTATAAATTAAGGGGAAATGTCATGAGGATCTAAGTAAATAAATTAATGCATGAAATTCAGATTTTAGTGTAAAAGACACTAATTGTCTAGTTTTACGATATCGATGATATATCTCAATCCGACCGTTGGATCGGGTTGAAATTTTATAAGGAATATCCAGACATATTATTTTATATTAGGTTAAAATTTCGTGTCAATCAGAGATTGGAAAGGATTTACGAAGAGTATTGAAAATCGGGTAAATGAAAGAAGATGACACAAGGGGCTTTTTGTAATTTTATCAAAACAAATACTCTCCTCTCCTCTCTTTAAAAACAGAGCACGTCCTCTATAAATGAAAAAAAAAAAAAAACAGGAGGGAGACCATTTGTTTTGTCCCATTTTCTTCATTTTCTCTTCATTTCTTCAAGCTAAATAAAAAAGGAGTGTTCTTAGCAGGATTCTATCCAAGAAAACAAATTAAATAACAACTTAGAGAGTTATAGAGCTTGAGAGAAACAAAGAGAAGAAGCTGGAAATTGAAAGAGGAGGACATGATTTTTGTAAATGTTTGCAAGAATTCATTGAAATAAGTTAAAGTAACAAAGTTAAGCAACATATCCTTTAGTAATTTCATTTTTCTCTCTTGTTCCTGCATGAGGAGAAGAAAACCTCCAAGTTTAAAATTCTAGGGTTCATATAAATATTTTGGGGGAGTAATTGTTCATGTGAATTTCGAGATTAATTGCATGATAATGGCTTGATTTGCTGAAAAATAGAAAGAATAAATTGATTTGAAACTATGGGTTTTGGGATTTCAACAGGCCAGGCACTTCGGCAGCCATAGTTTGACTTTCCACCGTTGGATTAAATTGATTTTTGGATATGTTATTATGCTCAATGTAAACCTACATTCTGACCGGAGGGATTGTAAATATCAGACTTCATTTGAGGGCTGTCACCGGAGGAACATTTCTAGAAAATCACCCTTCAAGACAGACTTGTTCGTCAGCTGTTATATCATCATTTCACCGTTGGATTGGTCTGGATTTTGGATATGTCGTTCATCCAAATGTTATATAAATTCTGAACGGTTTAGATCTGAAAAGAACACTCCTATCAGAAATTATACTTCATGAACAGCAGGTCTCTAAATTTCAGGTCAGTCCGATATTGTTCTGATATCGGGAGTTTTAACCGTTGGATGTATGTTAATTTTGGATATGTTATTATGCTTAATGTCACCTACATTCGGACTGGAGGGATTGTAAATATCAGACTTCGTTTGAGGGTTGTCACCGGAGGAACATTTCTGGAAAATCACCCTTCAAGACAGCCTTGTTCGTCAGCCGTTATGTATCTTCTATTATTACCACATTTATCATTAATTTGTCAGAATACGTGTTTTGACCGGGGTTTACATATCTTCTATTTTTTTTTCTTATTCTTTTATCCATTGAAACTCATCACTGGTTTCGCCAACATTACAAGTTTTAAACTAAAAATCATGACTCTCTTTTCGACTTCAACAATATCTTTAAATTTGTTTATGGAGATCATTATCTCTCTCACATGACACATTTATTGTCATTCCTACTATTTATTCATTTCTTTCATATCGAATATCCATTACTCTTTGATCCTAAGTGTTGTTTTTTTATTTTTTCTTTTTATTATTATTGTTATTATTATTTATTTTTATTTACAGGGGTTTACATTCTCCCCCCCTTAAGAAATTTTGTCCTCAAAATTTAGGTTCCAGTTTAAGCTTGACATCAAATTTAACTTGTTAAATGCTTATCTCATCCTTATTATTTTCTTTCAGCCATGTTTCTTGTGTATCCGGTTTGGATATCCATAAGCATCCACCGACTCTGATCTTAGAGTACGAGTTCTTATGTTGTCAACCCTTCCAGTTCCACTTTTACATCATAAGGAACTAACTTAGATCATACCATTACATGTTGTCTACGACAATAACCATTTATGTATAGTCCCAACATTAAAACTATTACCTTCTACATACAATTATATCATCATAATTCAGCCACCATTCTTACACTATCATAATGTTATTATAGCCTCTACTCACAATTCATTATGCTATATACAACATAACCTTCATTTGTCCGTGAACTTATCAAAACAATCCACCTCATCTCTCTCTTTAGGGCCTTTACCATAGTTCTCATTCTTAGGATTTCAAACCATGATAACCATCACTGGTTCCTTAAGAGTTATATAATTATAAATCCATCTAAGCCCCTCCTCCCTCACTCTCACTCTACCATAGTATTCATAGTTTCATTTGTATCAACTATTATAAACCACCATCATCACTTGACTTCTAAGCTTACTCTATCACCCTCATTAATCACTTCACATAAGTTGTATCATCCTCTGCTCTACACATAACATCTCTTTCTTTTCTTTTCTTTTCTTTTTGGCATAACCTTTATTTACTTCAAGCATTGTTGGCTAGAAGACTACTATTTGACATGGTACTTCATGTGACATTTAACCAAAAATAATTTTAGCACCATCATTACCCTACATTATAGTATTATTTTACCTATCATCATAGACTCAATGAAGATACACCTTATGCCTTCTAAAATCGTAATTTCACTAGGCATTGTATGTCAAACAATTTTCCATCCTATAGAAACTTTAACTTCCTTCCATTCACATACAATACTTAAACTGTAGTTCGAGCATTCATACTCAACTCTATCAACTCGTTATGTTCTTCATGTATTTCTAGAAACTCCCTTTTTTTTTCGTTCATCATTCGTTCTTATTTTAACACATATCTGATACCAAATAATATTTTACCTCTTCTTATTTATCATATCATGGTCAACTGAATATTATCCAGGAGCTCTGATACCAACTGTAACGCCCTGTATTAAGGTTTCGTGTTGTTGCTGGCATGATAAGAATTTGATGATAATTATAATAGTGTAATAAAATGTCAATAATAGTCATATTATTTGAAGATGGATCGGATGTGAATATTGTGAAAATGATGGCAGGTTCCATGATAATGAGAGATTTTACTGAAAATCTAAAGAAACATTGGAATGTGTTGAAATGGGCACAAGAAATATGTAAGTTGAATATATTTATAAACTAAAATTGGACCGCAATCATGATGAGTTTGACAACTTATATGGAAAAGCCATAATGAGTATAATAGATGTTGGGATTGAAATTGATATAAAGAGATAGAGTAAGAGGGAGAGAAATCACATGGTAGATATTATAATGAACTAAATGCGCTCATGAGGTGAAACAAGACACAAAATGAAAATGTTGAATGATTCTAGGAAGGATGGATAGAGACGTAATAATGGAAGAATAAATGAGAATTTCAAGGAACTATGATTACATATCGTTGAATATATGTTTAATTTCGTGCATGTATTGTGTGATTTTCCTTTTATGCTATATTTATTATATACATTATGAAATTGCAGGTCCTTCAGATTCACGCCAGGAGTAGCGTTTTAGGTCCTCTAGTTTCCTTTTGCATGATTGAATCAGAAGATGAATATTAATGTATTTTGTCTTTAAGGAACTAAATGACTTAATATGTAATAGTAATCTTTTTACATTAAGTGTCGGGACATACAAATATATTATTCTGTATTTGTAATCTTAGTTTGTTTACTTGCAATTATTATGAATTATGTGTGTTAATGGGAAAGAAATGAGCATGCGAAATGTGAGGCATGTACCGTGAGTGATGTGTTGTTGAGGTTCTACATGATTATGATGTGATTGAGAAATAAGTATAAATGTACATGATGATTGTCGATAACTTGGGACCTCCAGATATAAAGGAAATTCTGCCAAAATTTCAGTGAAAATTTCGGCAAGTCTCAGATAAGTTCGGTGGATAAAAAAAAAACCCATTGTTTTTAAAAGTTAATGCTCAAAGTTTTTTTATGAATGTACTAAATTACAGGGCGTTACAAAATCTATCATGTAAATCCTTCTTCGAACGATTTACCACTTTTTTTAGAATATTGCATAACGTCTTGTTAAAAGCTTGTGCCAAGCCATTATCGGGAGCATTGTACATACAAGAGTTTATGTTGTTTAAAACCGAACTGTGCATACAACTTGTTCATGATTGTAATGTAGAACTCCTTTTCATTATCAATTATGATATATCTCGATACCCTATAAGAGTAGATGATGTTTATTTGAATGAATTTTATAGTTGTCTCTTTCTTGACCTCTTTCAATTATGATATAGATGATGTTTATTTGAATGAATTTTATTTAGGTCTCTTTCTACCCATGTTGAGAAGTAATCTGTTGCGGTCGATATATAAATATGCCTCCAGAGCTTTTCATCAATGGTCCTACCACATCAAGTTCCCAAGCACCAAAGGTCCAAGAAGCAATTGTCAGGTATAAAGGCTCGACTGGCTAGTGGATCAAATTAACATGCAATTAGTAAATTTGGTATTTTCTTACATAGTCTATGCAGACTATTATAGACTAGTAGTGCCCTATTCTTTTGACCCAGAAGTGAAGTTTAGTACCTGATTAGTGCATCAAAAAAGTGTCAATAAATACTGCCTTGAAAGTATATGAAACAAGAAGCTCTTCACCTCACTTCTATCTATATTGATTTATATATTTATATTAATATTAATTAAATCAATTCAATTTAGTAATTGAAAGTTAGGGCAAGAAAATACTCATTTGTTTTGTGCTGCACCACGTAGTGTATAGCAATAAAAAAAAAAAAGAGAGGCTACTTTACAATGTTAATAATTAAAGTTAATAAACTCCAGCTTGTACCTTTTACATATGAAATTTTTTCCCTTTTCTCTCAGCAATAAAAAAGAGTTAGGACATTTGTTGAAGCCTAATGAATTTTTTGAGTCAAAATCATAACATGAACTCATTTAAAATAAATCCCAATCTAACTCAATTAAAATCAAATATAATAGTATTCACTCTATTTATGGATCTTTAGTGATTGGGTCTATTAAAGTGCACTTTTTGTTTTTTCTTTTTTCGGCTTTATGCTTTGTCCTGAGTTATTCCTGTGAGCAAGCTTATGAGAATAAAGAAAGTATTTTTTTGAATTTTTTTGGTATTTAAAAGTAATTAATGATATCTTACTAGTTATTTATTAAAATACTCTTTAAAAAAATAAGAATATAGAAACAAGCAAAATAAAGAAATCCTAATTGAAAATATTTTTATTACTTTTGATAGATTATATTTTATCTCTCTTCTTTGTGTAGGTTGTTTTTTTTTTCAAAATAAACACTAGAAATAACTAATAGAATATCACTATATATTTTTTTAGCACCATAAAATTTTTTATTGTATTAGTTGCCTAAAATCTAAAGGACACCTAAATTGGACCGTATTATATATATTAGTAATAAAAAAAACTAAATCTCCAAAGCAAAGTTATTGTATACTTGGAGATAAATTATTGTGGATTGAAACAATATAATTACTATTTTGCTTTTCTAAACAAAAGTCGGTGAATTGGCTATTAAAGGTAATTAGATAGTTTATCAAGATCAATTAATAATTATCAGAATGATTAAGAGCATATTGATCTTTCCAACTTTTTGATGCGCGGTAGAATGATTAAATTATCCTTTTAAAAAAATTATTTAACTATGATTTAGGGTCTATTTTACTTTTTTTAAGTATGGTAAAATAATTAAATTACTCTTAAGAACAAAAACAATTAACTACATCTAGGGCTTTTTTATTTTCATCTTGATTTTTTTAGTAATAATTAAGTTGACTTAGGAGCAAGTTAATAATTTAATAAATATAAATATTATTTAAAAAACACAATGATTGACATGTGCAATGTATTAATCAACATGCAGATTGTTTTGTGCTATTTGGTGGCTTCTAGGACAACAATCGAATCATCATGGTAGCCCCTCCACTCTTAAGTAGAGCGTGTGATTTATTGACCTTTAATTTGGTGTTAGTGGCTTCTTATCTTCTATTATCCCTTCATTTTTCTATTCTCATCAATTTTTGCGTCTAACGCTTTGAATTTTCAAAACAACTTTTCATTTTGTTTACCTTCAAATTTGCTATATTTTTTTAATTATTATTTATTTTATTTGAAATATTTTATAAAATTTGAATTTTGGTTTTTTAATTTTATACTCCAATTTTTTCATAAGTTAGATTTGATCTTAATTTTTTTATTATTATTTATTTTATTTAAGATAATTTCTTTCTTTTTTTTATGATTTTATCCTCCTTTAGTTTTTCTTCTTATCAGATTTAGTCTCCATTATTTTGATTGCTATTCCCTAGAACAATACAATCTAGCCCCGCTAGAAACTTTAGATGATGTCACTAGTGACGAAGAACTCTATTATTTAGAGTCAGAAATAGATAGCGAAACCGATGACTATTCAGAGACAAGCTCTGATTTCTCGGATCAAGAGTAATCTAATTTAAATAAAATGCTAAGGTGTTTCTAAAATAGAAGAAGAAAAATTAAATTCATCTAATTTAAATAATATAAATAAATTGATAAAAAAATATATTAGACAATGGTAGTGTTTTTAAAGAAGTAAGAAAAATTAAAAAACAAGTTCATGACTTGAATGAGTTTAATAAACTTAAATTAATAATATGATTAAAAAAACTAGTAGTAAATAAAGCAAAAAAATAGCAATAATTAATTATACAAAATGAGTTCTCAATATAATAATAGGAAGGAGAATAAAAAAAGCATGTTGTAAACTCATAATTGCTTATGAACACTTCCTCACTATATATATATAAAAAGAACTCACATCAAGAGAGGTTACACATGTTATAAGAGTTACGTCGTGTCATAAGAGTTACGACTTGAAAAATAAATGAAACAAAATATCATGAAGCAAGTATTCTTTGCTTATATTTAATTCATTAATTGAATTTAATTAAAAAACAAATTTTTTTTTTTAAAAAAACATTAAATTTAACAAAGAATGACAGCTAAAAGGACCCGAGATAGCCCAGGTTGTTTTTCAAATTAGTGAAAAATTCTATAGAAAGCAAATTTTAAAAAAAAAATAACATAGTCCAATATCTAATTAAATAAATATTATAGGATAAAACTGAAAAAACATAAACTTATAAAAGACAAAAAAAAAAACCCAAACGAACTCAAGCTAATCTTCTAAACTTAGGTTAATTTCTCAAAGTCATAACTCATGAAATTTTAGATTTAGATTCAATCAAGACGTTCAATTCTCAATCAATTTAATGTTGTAGGGTGAAAATCAGAAAACATTTGATAGAGTAAAAAAAAATAGCAATCAAAATAATGGAGACTAAATCTGATAAGAAGAAAAACTAAAGGAGGATAAAATCATAAAAAAAAGAAAGAAATTATCTTAAATAAAATAAATAATAATAAAAAAATTTAGATTTGAGGAAGGCTTGTCAGGTGGCAACTCTGGTTGCAATACTTCGACATAGATTTTGAACACGTTGAGGGAATCAAAAACGTGTTTGCAGACGCTCTCTCTAGAGAGTTATCAAAGGTATGTCTAGATCAGACATAGTAGAAGAGATCAACGATCTCGACATAAAGATTGCGAAGACGCAAAAAAGGATTCAAAAGAGGAAAATAGCTTTTTCCCACGAATCTGATCTAACAGTTCGTCTTTTCTAGGTAATAGATAACCATCACCTATAGTATGATCATTAAGTTTTTTATAATTAATGACCATTCTTCTTTTTCCACGTTTCTGTTCCGAGTGCTTATTGACTAGGAAAGCAGGACTAAAGTGTGGAGATTTGCTTGGTTCTATTAGATTGGCATCTAATAATTCCTGAATTTGTTTTGCAAATTCTTCTATGTCCGGTGCAGTGTACTGCATGGGTGGAACCTTGATTTTAGTTGTTTTATCAACTAATTCTATGTGAGCTCTAAATTGATATTTAGAGATATTGTTATTTAATGGGTTGTCACTACAAACCATTTTAAGTTTATCTTCGACATTGACGACTTCCCAAAACCATCAAAAAATCCACAGTTTACTGATAATGGATTAAAAGATTTAGTGGCCAATGTTCAAACAACATTAGGTACTTTAGATAAAGATATTAGAACCACTAAAGTTCTAATAGAAAATATGAACCTTAGACTCCAGTCTTTGGAACAAAAATTAGGATTTTTAGAATCCTTAGAAAATACCCTCAAAGGTATAGATCCCATTAAGATTGAACAAATCTTGTCAATAGTTCAAAATATTGACCAAAAAGTGTAGAAATGTCTACAGGAAAAATAGACGGCCTAGAAAAGGTTATAAACAAATTAGCAGAAGATTTCAAATCACTTGAAGACAAACAAATAAATGTCCTACAAAGACATATAGAGACATCAGCAGCCTCTATTATTGCTGCTTTAAGAAAAGATCTCGATGAGATGAAGAAAAGCTTGTTGATTATGACAGATGCTATAAATTATTGTGCCGACAGCATAAAAGCATGTGAATGCAATAAAGAGATTCTCGCAGCCTTCGAGAAAAAATTAGGTAGTGGACCAATCCCTACTGCCTCACCTATCGAATCACCTCAGACCATTAAACCACCTACCATAGGAATGGCTAAGGATGATAAATCCCCATCAGGATTAAAACCAGCTACAATCTCAGCTTTTAGTTATATTCCTAGACCATGAGTAAGGAATACAAAACAGTTAAGGAACAACTGTTAGAATATTATATGGCCAACGACCATAATGAATTGACTAATAAAGTCATACAAGTTCTGAGTTGTGAAGACCCAGAAATTGAACAAGCCCATAAACAATACGAAGATTTAAACATCTTAGTGGCTGTTCCAAACCCAAGATTCCACCAAAATCTTAATGTAGATATTCATGAAGAATATGGAGAGAATATGGATCCTGCTGCTGAGTCATCAGCCCAAGGAGCTACTAGAAATCCACCAAGTGGAGTAAGTTATGATAGGCCATCTAGACCTAGACCAACAAGAAGTCACAATACAACTTACCAAAGTGCCCCTTTAGGAGGATCATATAGATCAGGAACTGGCAGATTTCAGAGATATAATATCCCTGAAGATTATGCTCCTGAAAGAAAATATCAATCTGATATTTTAGATATTGACTGTGTAGACCTTAAGGAAAGAAGACGCAGGATTCAAGCCTGGCATAACTCCCTTAGGTTAATCATAGCCACAGACACTAGTCTAAGTGAAGATATGGAATTAGCCCATATTTTAATGATAAATAAGTCCACCAGACTAGCAAATGATCTTATTGAAGGAATCAATAAGGATGAATTTATGAGAGGTTCTTCAGAAGACTTTCTCCAAAATATAGTGAATATGTTATCAACAGTATTCCTAGGAACAAATTATCTTAATGACGGTGAAAAACAAGTTAGGATAAAACAAGAAGAAGCTAGGGAACGCATGACTAAAATACAGATCTGTGATCTGTGTTATTTAGATCAGTTCACCTGTGATTATGAGGAAGCCTTATTAAGTGTACCTAACACAGAATGGGTTAGTTACATTGAAGGATACCTTAGAAAGATTCCTTATATAGGAAAAGAAAGCCTTGAAGAATATCAAGCCTTACCACCCATTAGCAAATTAAGTTTAATGGTTGCTAAAAATATAGTTTCTAAGAAACTAACTAAAATATGTACCGAAAGACAGTTACTAAAAAGAACAAAGAAGATTAATCTTTGTTGTCCTGAATTCCAAGGACCAGAAACCATGTATGGTTGTCAAACTATTCCACAAATTAAAAAATGGAAGAAAAAGATCAAAAAGAAATATAAGTTTAGAAAACCTAAGAAAAAGAAGTATTATAAAAACCCGAAACGGTATAAAAAATACTTTGGTCACCAAGGTAGAAAGAAACGTTTTTTCAAAAGAAAAAACTACAAAGACCTCAAAGGACTCAATGATGAGCCCAAAGAGATATCCCAAACGGATAAACAAAAATTCTGTCCACAGAAAAAGAAAACATGCAAATGTTGGATTTGCCAGGAAATTGGACATATGAGTTATGAATGTCCAAACACCAAATCATCAAAAGCCCATGCTAAGGCCTTTGAAGAAATATTTCTAGAGGAAGCCCTAGAACAATACAATCTAGCCCCGCTAGAAACTTTAGATGATGTCACTAGTGACGAAGAACTCTATTATTTAGAGTCAGAAACAGATAGCGAAACCGATGACTATTCAGAGACAAGCTCTGATTTCTCGGATCAAGAGTAATCTTGAAGATAAGATTCCCACATGGGAAGAGTTAGAAACAGAAGAAGGATGGGACCTACTTCTGAATGATAGCACTACCTCGTGCTTAGAACCCAATAATGAGATTAAACAACTCACAGACAAAGAAATCAACGACTTTCTTGATTACGATACTTTACCTTTATGTAAAGTAGAAGAGACTATAGATTTAAGCCAAGTCGTTTGGACTGACTTAACTACTATACCCCAAGAAAAGATTCTCGATTTAGGACGTGTTGCCAGACAAACACGCACTCATGTAAATTCCATTTACATTCGAGGAACTTTATCCTTTAGTGGATATAGAAAATTTAACGTAGATTGCTACGTAGATACAGGTGCTAGTATGTGTCTTGCTAACAAGAACATTATACCACCACATTTTTGGACTAAAACTCCAAACCCAATATATGCTAAGTTAGCAGATGATACTATCCACACATTAGATGTAGTGGCTGAACGTATAGAAATTCTTATCCAGGATAAGATTTTTATCATCCCAACTTTATATCAAACCGAATCTCGGTATGATATTCTTTTAGTTAATAATTTTTGTCGACTCTATGAGCCGTTTGCCCAATGGGGTAAAATTATTATCTTTCACCATGAAGGACAAACTGTTGTTTGCCCTAAAATAACTAAGGCTTATCATCGTGGTCAGCCTGGTTTTTTAGATTCTCAGAAACATGGAAGTAATTCCAAAGTTCCTGAACCCGAAAATATTGTTCAAAATCTAGATTTTGATCAAAAAAGTCTGGGGGAGAGTATCTGTACTTTCTCACCTTCCGAAGATTTTTTATTAAATCTCATGAGTTTATCTACCATTGAAGATAAACTTAAAATGGTTTGTAGTGACAACCCATTAGATAACAATATCTCTAAATATCAATTTAGAGCTCACATAGAATTAGTTGATAAAACAACTAAAATCAAGGTTCCACCCATGCAGTACACTGCACCGGACATAGAAGAATTTGCAAAACAAATTCAGGAATTATTAGATGCCAATCTAATAGAACCAAGCAAATCTCCACACTTTAGTCCTGCTTTCCTAGTCAATAAGCACTCGGAACAGAAACGTGGAAAAAGAAGAATGGTCATTAATTATAAAAAACTTAATGATCATACTATAGGTGATGGTTATCTATTACCTAGAAAAGACGAACTGTTAGATCAGATTCGTGGGAAAAAGCTATTTTCCTCTTTTGATTGCAAAAGTGGATTTTGGCAAGTGCTGTTAGATGACAGCTCACAAAGTTTAACTGCTTTCACATGCCCCCAAGGACACTTTCAGTGGAAAGTCATGCCTTTCGGCTTAAAGCAGGCCCCATCCATATTTCAGAGACATATGGATGAGACCTTTAAAGGATTTGAATCCTTTTGTAGGGTCTACGTAGATGATATTATTGTGTTTAGCAATAATGATAAAGATCACATCTCACATGTGACTAGAGTTCTTGATAGGTGTAAAGAAATAGGAGTTATCCTGTCTTTACCTAAAGCACAATTATTCAAAGAAAGCATAAACTTTCTCGGGTTAATAATTGACAAAGGACAAATAAAATTGCAAAGTCACATAGGTAACCACTTAAGTGAATTTGACAGTAATATAGCTGACAAGAAACAGCTACAGAGATTTTTAGGAATATTGAATTATATTTCTAATTTTTGCCCTAAGGTAGCACAAATTCGTCAACCTTTACAGGCAAAGTTAAAAAAGGACACTGTTTGGCAGTGGTCTAAAGAAGATACCAACTATGTTGATAAAATCAAAAAGGCAATAAATCATCTTCCACCAGTCCATCACCCTGGACTAGAAGAGCCTTTAATTATTGAGACTGACGCCTCAGACAAATATTGGGGAGGAATCCTTAAATCTCAACCACAGGAAGGACCTGAATTAATATGTGGATATGCCAGCGGGACTTTTAAACCAGCTGAACAAAATTACCACAGTAACGAAAAGGAGCTTCTCGCCCTTATAAATACCATAAAACGGTTTCAAGTATATCTCATCCCAGTGAGATTCAAAGCTAGAACTGATAATAAACATGTGTTTTATTTTCTAAACACTAATATTACAGGTTCATATAAGCAAGGAAGGCTTGTCAGGTGGCAACTCTGGTTGCAATACTTCGACATAGATTTTGAACACGTTGAGGGAATCAAAAACGTGTTTGCAGACGCTCTCTCTAGAGAGTTATCAAAGGTATGTCTAGATCAGACATAGTAGAAGAGATCAACGATCTCGACATAAAGATTGCGAAGACGCAAAAAAGGATTCAGGAGAAGCAACTCAAGCTTGAGAGGCTCACTGAAAAAAGAGATAAGTTATCTCTAAAGTTAGACACTAAACCCATTAGTGCAGAAGGTCTTCTTGAAAGATTTTCCGAAAAGATGGCAGTTGCCAAGGAAACTGGTCAGTCTTCACAGACTCCTTCCAGTCCAGAAGATTTGGTTATTTCAAAACCAAAAATCCTTAACCAAGGATTCCAAAAGATAGAGTCAGCTATCAAGCTCTCTAATCCATATTCTGTGCCAGAAGCACACAAATGTTATGTTATTTTTGCAGGACCCAATGCTGGAGTCTATAGAGAATGGTCTACCGTCCAACCATTGGTATCAGGTAAACCATATGCCTATCAAGGTTACAAAAGTTATGATTTGGCCCGAAAAGCTTTTTATGATTATTGTACTAAAAACAATACTCCTCTTCAAAATGTTCCCCGACTGATTACTCCGGTAGATGTCATTGAACCAAAAATATCAAAAGTCCCTACTTTTGCAGAAAAAGCCAAAATGCCTGCCAATCCGGTAGTCAATAGAGCCTTTGCTAGGTTTAACAAAATCAGGACTGTAAACCCTGATGATCATGAATTTGTTTCCATCGAAACATTTGATCATTACTATGCTCTAGCCGAGTCAACTTGTTCTGATGAACAAAACCACTTCTTTGTAAGTGAAACCAAAGGATTTCGTTTATTTAACGTTACCATAGGAGCAAGCCCCAAGTTTGTTCAAACCCTTTTTTATTGTGGACTGCTAAATGCAGCTTACCCTAGTCCTAATCTTAAGGAAATAAGCCTCCTTCCCCCAAAAGTATTGACAGTAGTAAAACACTACCGTCAAAAGGTCTTACAAGATCCAGAAAGAAGAGTCTACCTCTCCTTTAAAAGTTCATTCCTTGACTGGGAAGAAACTGAAGATGAGACAGACAGTCTCAGGAACTACCCAGCGTACCATTACATTAAAATGGGACTGCTAAAGAAACAAATAGATGTACGTCCTTGTACAGAAACAAAGAATCCAACTCCCAATCTGCACCAAGCACTTCCGGAGCTGAGAGCACAAACATTAGGCCATGTGCTTAAGAAAATCAGGACTTCCCTGTTCACTGACTCGAAGGTCAGGATAAATTATCAGAGCGATCATGTTCTACTGGCTACTGATAGCCTACAATCAATCAGCCCTGAGGACTGCAAGAGGATAGAACTGTTCGAAAAGCAATTCTATTGCAATGATTTAGCCATTTCCGTGGCTACAAAAAGAAAGTTTTGTTCCTACGCAAGTGAGGACCACAAATGTGACTTCTGTCCAGAAGACGATAAAATGGAGACATGCTCCTCCAACAGTGGTGAACACTCAGAAGATTCCTGCCAACCAGGAAAGAGAAGAGAAGCCGACGAAATGTAATAGTCAGGCTACTATTCAGTGGACCCTACCACTATAAAAAGGAACTATGTAGTTCTTTTTACTATTAATGTTTGCGGCTATAAAAGCCATACACCATGTAACTAGAACTTCGGACTAATTCTGAAGCACCAACCCTGTTTGAAAAAACCTTTCTTATCTTGTAACAAATTTTCCTTCAATAAAGAAAATCCTTCACAGGATTTAAAAGTTTTAATATATCAACCTTGTGTTGATAATCTTAAGTTCGTAAAGAACTTCTAAAGTGTCTACCTGCATTCTGTAAGTAGCCTACTACATCAGTCGCCTGAATAGCATCTGAATAGCACAAGTAAGTCTCGATGAAGAGAGAGAGAAGGGCAGTAGTGTTGATGTTGGCGCCGTATAATGGCGAAAGTACAAGGGCAATGTTTTCAAAGACACAATAAGAAGATATATCCAGGTATGGATTCTGTAGTTGATAATATTATCACTCTTTTCGAGTGCTTAAGTTTAAATCATACTCCTACTCTTAGGATGTTCTTTGACAAGATCAATGCTAGAATTGAATATCATGAGGACCAAATCCCCGAAGAAATAGATGATGATTGGTTTAGCCAACCTCAAAATATACCTCTAAGTTATAAGCTTAGATTTTTAAGAAAAGTTAGAAGGAGTTTAAGAAAACTCTTAAATGAATCTGTGAATGACTCACAGGACCCTGAAGCTGCTTCCAGCAGTGATGAAATAGAAGATACAGGAAATTATAATCCTGATTCATTATAATTCTGTATAAAGAATTAAAAATGTTCCGCTTGTTGTATATAGGCTGGAAACCAGTAACTAGAACTTCGGTTCGTATTTCTGGTATAACAACGCCACGTACAACGTCGTGTATAAAATGTTCCGCTTTATGTCGAGATCGTTGATCTCTTCTACTATGTCTGATCTAGACATACCTTTGATAACTCTCTAGAGAGAGCGTCTGCAAACACGTTTTTGATTCCCTCAACGTGTTCAAAATCTATGTCGAAGTATTGCAACCAGAGTTGCCACCTGACAAGCCTTCCTTGCTTATATGAACCTGTAATATTAGTGTTTAGAAAATAAAACACATGTTTATTATCAGTTCTAGCTTTGAATCTCACTGGGATGAGATATACTTGAAACCGTTTTATGGTATTTATAAGGGCGAGAAGCTCCTTTTCGTTACTGTGGTAATTTTGTTCAGCTGGTTTAAAAGTCCCGCTGGCATATCCACATATTAATTCAGGTCCTTCCTGTGGTTGAGATTTAAGGATTCCTCCCCAATATTTGTCTGAGGCGTCAGTCTCAATAATTAAAGGCTCTTCTAGTCCAGGGTGATGGACTGGTGGAAGATGATTTATTGCCTTTTTGATTTTATCAACATAGTTGGTATCTTCTTTAGACCACTGCCAAACAGTGTCCTTTTTTAACTTTGCCTGTAAAGGTTGACGAATTTGTGCTACCTTAGGGCAAAAATTAGAAATATAATTCAATATTCCTAAAAATCTCTGTAGCTGTTTCTTGTCAGCTATATTACTGTCAAATTCACTTAAGTGGTTACCTATGTGACTTTGCAATTTTATTTGTCCTTTGTCAATTATTAACCCGAGAAAGTTTATGCTTTCTTTGAATAATTGTGCTTTAGGTAAAGACAGGATAACTCCTATTTCTTTACACCTATCAAGAACTCTAGTCACATGTGAGATGTGATCTTTATCATTATTGTTAAACACAATAATATCATCTACGTAGACCCTACAAAAGGATTCAAATCCTTTAAAGGTCTCATCCATATGTCTCTGAAATATGGATGGGGCCTGCTTTAAGCCGAAAGGCATGACTTTCCACTGAAAGTGTCCTTGGGGGCATGTGAAAGCAGTTAAACTTTGTGAGCTGTCATCTAACAGCACTTGCCAAAATCCACTTTTGCAATCAAAAGAGGAAAATAGCTTTTTCCCACGAATCTGATCTAACAGTTCGTCTTTTCTAGGTAATAGATAACCATCACCTATAGTATGATCATTAAGTTTTTTATAATTAATGACCATTCTTCTTTTTCCACGTTTCTGTTCCGAGTGCTTATTGACTAGGAAAGCAGGACTAAAGTGTGGAGATTTGCTTGGTTCTATTAGATTGGCATCTAATAATTCCTGAATTTGTTTTGCAAATTCTTCTATGTCCGGTGCAGTGTACTGCATGGGTGGAACCTTGATTTTAGTTGTTTTATCAACTAATTCTATGTGAGCTCTAAATTGATATTTAGAGATATTGTTATCTAATGGGTTGTCACTACAAACCATTTTAAGTTTATCTTCAATGGTAGATAAACTCATGAGATTTAATAAAAAATCTTCGGAAGGTGAGAAAGTACAGATACTCTCCCCCAGACTTTTTTGATCAAAATCTAGATTTTGAACAATATTTTCGGGTTCAGGAACTTTGGAATTACTTCCATGTTTCTGAGAATCTAAAAAACCAGGCTGACCACGATGATAAGCCTTAGTTATTTTAGGGCAAACAACAGTTTGTCCTTCATGGTGAAAGATAATAATTTTACCCCATTGGGCAAACGGCTCATAGAGTCGACAAAAATTATTAACTAAAAGAATATCATACCGAGATTCGGTTTGATATAAAGTTGGGATGATAAAAATCTTATCCTGGATAAGAATTTCTATACGTTCAGCCACTACATCTAATGTGTGGATAGTATCATCTGCTAACTTAGCATATATTGGGTTTGGAGTTTTAGTCCAAAAATGTGGTGGTATAATGTTCTTGTTAGCAAGACACATACTAGCACCTGTATCTACGTAGCAATCTACGTTAAATTTTCTATATCCACTAAAGGATAAAGTTCCTCGAATGTAAATGGAATTTACATGAGTGCGTGTTTGTCTGGCAACACGTCCTAAATCGAGAATCTTTTCTTGGGGTATAGTAGTTAAGTCAGTCCAAACGACTTGGCTTAAATCTATAGTCTCTTCTACTTTACATAAAGGTAAAGTATCGTAATCAAGAAAGTCGTTGATTTCTTTGTCTGTGAGTTGTTTAATCTCATTATTGGGTTCTAAGCACGAGGTAGTGCTATCATTCAGAAGTAGGTCCCATCCTTCTTCTGTTTCTAACTCTTCCCATGTGGGAATCTTATCTTCAAGATTACTCTTGATCCGAGAAATCAGAGCTTGTCTCTGAATAGTCATCGGTTTCGCTATCTGTTTCTGACTCTAAATAATAGAGTTCTTCGTCACTAGTGACATCATCTAAAGTTTCTAGCGGGGCTAGATTGTATTGTTCTAGGGCTTCCTCTAGAAATATTTCTTCAAAGGCCTTAGCATGGGCTTTTGATGATTTGGTGTTTGGACATTCATAACTCATATGTCCAATTTCCTGGCAAATCCAACATTTGCATGTTTTCTTTTTCTGTGGACAGAATTTTTGTTTATCCGTTTGGGATATCTCTTTGGGCTCATCATTGAGTCCTTTGAGGTCTTTGTAGTTTTTTCTTTTGAAAAAACGTTTCTTTCTACCTTGGTGACCAAAGTATTTTTTATACCGTTTCGGGTTTTTATAATACTTCTTTTTCTTAGGTTTTCTAAACTTATATTTCTTTTTGATCTTTTTCTTCCATTTTTTAATTTGTGGAATAGTTTGACAACCATACATGGTTTCTGGTCCTTGGAATTCAGGACAACAAAGATTAATCTTCTTTGTTCTTTTTAGTAACTGTCTTTCGGTACATATTTTAGTTAGTTTCTTAGAAACTATATTTTTAGCAACCATTAAACTTAATTTGCTAATGGGTGGTAAGGCTTGATATTCTTCAAGGCTTTCTTTTCCTATATAAGGAATCTTTCTAAGGTATCCTTCAATGTAACTAACCCATTCTGTGTTAGGTACACTTAATAAGGCTTCCTCATAATCACAGGTGAACTGATCTAAATAACACAGATCACAGATCTGTATTTTAGTCATGCGTTCCCTAGCTTCTTCTTGTTTTATCCTAACTTGTTTTTCACCGTCATTAAGATAATTTGTTCCTAGGAATACTGTTGATAACATATTCACTATATTTTGGAGAAAGTCTTCTGAAGAACCTCTCATAAATTCATCCTTATTGATTCCTTCAATAAGATCATTTGCTAGTCTGGTGGACTTATTTATCATTAAAATATGGGCTAATTCCATATCTTCACTTAGACTAGTGTCTGTGGCTATGATTAACCTAAGGGAGTTATGCCAGGCTTGAATCCTGCGTCTTCTTTCCTTAAGGTCTACACAGTCAATATCTAAAATATCAGATTGATATTTTCTTTCAGGAGCATAATCTTCAGGGATATTATATCTCTGAAATCTGCCAGTTCCTGATCTATATGATCCTCCTAAAGGGGCACTTTGGTAAGTTGTATTGTGACTTCTTGTTGGTCTAGGTCTAGATGGCCTATCATAACTTACTCCACTTGGTGGATTTCTAGTAGCTCCTTGGGCTGATGACTCAGCAGCAGGATCCATATTCTCTCCATATTCTTCATGAATATCTACATTAAGATTTTGGTGGAATCTTGGGTTTGGAACAGCCACTAAGATGTTTAAATCTTCGTATTGTTTATGGGCTTGTTCAATTTCTGGGTCTTCACAACTCAGAACTTGTATGACTTTATTAGTCAATTCATTATGGTCGTTGGCCATATAATATTCTAACAGTTGTTCCTTAACTGTTTTGTATTCCTTACTCATGGTCTAGGAATATAACTAAAAGCTGAGATTGTAGCTGGTTTTAATCCTGATGGGGATTTATCATCCTTAGCCATTCCTATGGTAGGTGGTTTAATGGTCTGAGGTGATTCGATAGGTGAGGCAGTAGGGATTGGTCCACTACCTAATTTTTTCTCGAAGGCTGCGAGAATCTCTTTATTGCATTCACATGCTTTTATGCTGTCGGCACAATAATTTATAGCATCTGTCATAATCAACAAGCTTTTCTTCATCTCATCGAGATCTTTTCTTAAAGCAGCAATAATAGAGGCTGCTGATGTCTCTATATGTCTTTGTAGGACATTTATTTGTTTGTCTTCAAGTGATTTGAAATCTTCTGCTAATTTGTTTATAACCTTTTCTAGGCCGTCTATTTTTCCTGTAGACATTTCTACACTTTTTGGTCAATATTTTGAACTATTGACAAGATTTGTTCAATCTTAATGGGATCTATACCTTTGAGGGTATTTTCTAAGGATTCTAAAAATCCTAATTTTTGTTCCAAAGACTGGAGTCTAAGGTTCATATTTTCTATTAGAACTTTAGTGGTTCTAATATCTTTATCTAAAGTACCTAATGTTGTTTGAACATTGGCCACTAAATCTTTTAATCCATTATCAGTAAACTGTGGATTTTTTGATGGTTTTGGGAAGTCGTCAATGTCGAAGATAAACTTAAAATGGTTTGTAGTGACAACCCATTAAATAACAATATCTCTAAATATCAATTTAGAGCTCACATAGAATTAGTTGATAAAACAACTAAAATCAAGGTTCCACCCATGCAGTACACTGCACCGGACATAGAAGAATTTGCAAAACAAATTCAGGAATTATTAGATGCCAATCTAATAGAACCAAGCAAATCTCCACACTTTAGTCCTGCTTTCCTAGTCAATAAGCACTCGGAACAGAAACGTGGAAAAAGAAGAATGGTCATTAATTATAAAAAACTTAATGATCATACTATAGGTGATGGTTATCTATTACCTAGAAAAGACGAACTGTTAGATCAGATTCGTGGGAAAAAGCTATTTTCCTCTTTTGAATCCTTTTTTGCGTCTTCGCAATCTTTATGTCGAGATCGTTGATCTCTTCTACTATGTCTGATCTAGACATACCTTTGATAACTCTCTAGAGAGAGCGTCTGCAAACACGTTTTTGATTCCCTCAACGTGTTCAAAATCTATGTCGAAGTATTGCAACCAGAGTTGCCACCTGACAAGCCTTCCTCAAATCTAAATTTTTTTATTATTATTTATTTTATTTAAGATAATTTCTTTCTTTTTTTTATGATTTTATCCTCCTTTAGTTTTTCTTCTTATCAGATTTAGTCTCCATTATTTTGATTGCTATTTTTTTTTACTCTATCAAATGTTTTCTGATTTTCACCCTACAACATTAAATTGATTGAGAATTGAACGTCTTGATTGAATCTAAATCTAAAATTTCATGAGTTATGACTTTGAGAAATTAACCTAAGTTTAGAAGATTAGCTTGAGTTCGTTTGGGTTTTTTTTTTTGTCTTTTATAAGTTTATGTTTTTTCAGTTTTATCCTATAATATTTATTTAATTAGATATTGGACTATGTTATTTTTTTTTTAAAATTTGCTTTCTATAGAATTTTTCACTAATTTGAAAAACAACCTGGGCTATCTCGGGTCCTTTTAGCTGTCATTCTTTGTTAAATTTAATGTTTTTTTAAAAAAAAAAATTTGTTTTTTAATTAAATTCAATTAATGAATTAAATATAAGCAAAGAATACTTGCTTCATGATATTTTGTTTCATTTATTTTTCAAGTCGTAACTCTTATGACACGACGTAACTCTTATAACATGTGTAACCTCTCTTGATGTGAGTTCTTTTTATATATATATAGTGAGGAAGTGTTCATAAGCAATTATGAGTTTACAACATGCTTTTTTTATTCTCCTTCCTATTATTATATTGAGAACTCATTTTGTATAATTAATTATTGCTATTTTTTTGCTTTATTTACTACTAGTTTTTTTAATCATATTATTAATTTAAGTTTATTAAACTCATTCAAGTCATGAACTTGTTTTTTAATTTTTCTTACTTCTTTAAAAACACTACCATTGTCTAATATATTTTTTTATCAATTTATTTATATTATTTAAATTAGATGAATTTAATTTTTCTTCTTCTATTTTAGAAACACCTTAGCATTTTTTTTTTACGTTGAAAAACAATTAGGTCAGCTATATTAGGAGGCACATCATGGGCTTAAATCATTATATACTAGTAAATAATCTGAATTCACATTCAAATACAAAGAGGACAAGGAGGTGGCAATTCGATTCCAAATCAACATTCACGACCACAATTCCAAACCCACAGCAGCACCACCAGTCCACCACCGAACATTGGAACACTTCATCCACTCATACCTCTTATGTCCAGCAAGTAACATATAAACCTAAAACTGAAGGCAAAATCATTGCAGCCCCTCCTATTTTTCTATTCACCGCTACAATAGAATGAACATTTAGGTGTATTTTTATCCATTCAAGTTTTTAATCAACAATAAAATAACTAAAATACCCCTAAAAATAAAAATAAATTGTCTCAGATAGGGGTATTTATTTTTGTTTTTTTATACATCATACAATTACACATATATCCTTGGATCTAAGAAACTTAATTCATTAGGATAATGGGTATTAGTCTTTTAGCCTCAATTTTTTTGTTATTTGTTAGTTTAATTGAGGATAATAATGTAATTTATTATTAAAATAATATTTTTTAATAAAAAAGATTGTTGGTACGTGTTTCACCCACTCAACTCATTGGAGCAGCTGTGCACTTTGGGAGCGCACAACGACTTTCAGTTGTAAAAAATAAGTTTTTATTGTCTCATTGTATTCCTCGTTGTCTTCTTAACCATTATGGGTGGCACGTGTCTTCCAAATGTAGCCGATCTAGTAACCCTTTCTTTTTCTTTTTCTTCCTTAATTTCTCTCTCCTACCTCAATAAATACATTATGATCCTCATTATTAATGGTATTTCAGATTCAATCCTTCAAGTTTTGATTTCTGTATTTTTTTTATTTTTTTTTGTTAAAGTTTCATTTGTTTTCAATTAAACCTTTGGTTTTAAATTTGTATATATAATGTTTTTCGATTCAATCCTTCTACTTTTAATTTCTTATTTTTTTTATCAAAGTTTTTATGGCTTTCAATTTCATCATTCAGATCAGGTTTATAATTTTTGTTTTTTCAATGATAACATTAATTTCAATTTGGTCCCTCTTCTTTTGATTTCTTATTTTTTGTCTTAGCCTTTTTATCAAAAATTTTATAGTTTTCAATTATATCCTTCAAATCAAGTCCATGGTTTTTTTTTCCAATAATAATAATGACAATAATAATAACAACAACAATAATAATAATAAAAGAATAGTGGTGTTAATAAAAATATTAATAATAGTAGTAGTGATAATAGTGATAATAACAATAGTAGTAACAACAACAATAATAATAATAGTGATGATGATTGTGGTAATAGTTGTTTAATAGTAATAATATTAATAGAACTGCTACTATAATTACTAATAATAATAATAATAATAATAATGTTAGCAATAATTATGGTGATGGTTATAATAATAATAATAATAATAATAATAATAATAGAGATGATAGTAATAACAACAATAGTAATGATATTATTTATTAATAATAGTAGTTAAAGTAATTTTAATCCACATTTTTTAAATTGTTATTTTTTAAACCTTTTATATGATTAATTTTTTTTTTCAATTTCATCTTTTAATAGAAATTGAACTTCATCATTTTTCTAAACTAAATTAGTTATTTCATGTCTAATGACTCGGATTGAAGGTTTAAAAAGTTAACATAGTTTTTATTTAAATACTTTAATATTCTTTTTATATTTTTAATCTAGTTATTTTAGTAACATAATCTTTTTTTACCCCATTTCAATACCTAAATATTATTTTTTTATATAAAAAACAGTCTAACCTCGCAACCAAGCGCCAGCAACAAGATTAGTGGAGCACTACTTTCACATGATTATTTATCCATTTCATGGGCCAATAATAATTCAATGAGTTGCTACCCGAAACAACACATGCCTCTCCCCAATTTCCCAAAGTAGCTAAAACGCAACCTAAGAGAAACCGGTGCTTGTTAGGTATATACTAGCTGGACAATTTTTTAAACAAAAAACAATGTTTAGGTATTGAAAATACATAAGAAGAGATATAGAAAATCATTTATGACAAATATATAAAAACGTTAATTAGAGCTAAGCCAACATAAGAAATCTCGTCAAACTTGTCAATCATATGACTAGAATAACCCAATTAAAAATAAAAAGAATTATAAAGCTTTAAAAAAAAAATGTTAAATTTTTTAAACTTGTGACCCGAATCATTAAACTTGAAACACCAAATCCAGAAAAATCATGAAATCTAATTCTAAAAAAAATAAATATTAAATAATAAAATTGAAGAGAAAAATTCTAATCATACAAAAATTTTTAAAAAAAATTACAATTTAAAAAATATGGATCAAGATCATTATAACTACTATTATTAATAAGTAATATCATCACTATTATTATTACCACCACCACAGTTATTGCTAATATTATCATTATTAGTAATAATAAAAACATTCCTATTAATATTATTATTAATTTAACAACCAACACAACAATCATCATCACTATTATTATCACTATTACTATTATTATTATCATTATCACTATCATCACAACAACTATTATTAGTATTTTTATTATCATCAATATTCTTCATCTTCTTCTCTCCCATAATAATAATAATAATAATAATAATAATAATATTTGTAATAGTAGTAGTAGCAATAGCAATATTGTTATCACCACAATACTACAGCTACTATTATTATTATCATCACTTTTATTTTATTATTAATTATTACTACTACTACTATAACTACTATTGTCACAACTATCATTAATATTATTATTATTGTCATCATTTTTATTATCATTACTAATTTAATTAATGTTGTTCTCATCATTATCAATAATAATATTATTTTTATAACTATTTTTATAATAATAATAATAATTATTATTATTATTATTATTATTATTATTATTATTATTATTAGTACTACTACTACTATTTTTATTATTATTATTATTAGTACTACTACTACTATTTTTATTTATTGAAAAAATAAAAAATATGAAGTTGATTTGAATAATAGAATTGAAAATATAAAAATTTAGACAAGAATTATGAAAAAAAAATAAAAAACCAAAAGAAAATGAATCAAATTGAAATCTTTATTATCATTGGAAAAACAAAAATCATAAAATTGATTTAAAGGATCAAATTGCAAGCCATGAAAACTTTGATAAAAAAACAAAGAAAAAAATTAAAAAAGTAAAAGTAAAAAAACTGAATTGGAATACCTTATATATACAAATTAAGAACTCATGGTTAAATTGAAAACAAAGAAAAATTTAATAAAAAAGAAAATGACTAAAAAACAGCAACTAAAACTCTAAGGTTTAAATTTAAAATAACATAAAAATAAGGATCATAGTGTATTTACAAGGGCATAAAAGAGAAATAAAGGAATATGAAAAAAAAAAAAGGGATCATCGGTGATGCACCGATCATATTTAGAGCACACATGCTCCTTATAATGGAAAAGAAAATGGTGAGGAATAAGCTGAGACAGCATTCGATCATTTTTGACAACTAGAAAATGTTACATGCATCACCCAAAATGTGGCGGCTCCAACATTTTAAATAAAAAATTTATTATTTTAATGGTAAATTACGAAACTATCCTCAACCAAACTTACAATTAATTAAAAAAAAATGAGTTTAAAATACCAAATACCCCTGAAAACAATTAATGAAATGTCTTCCATCCAAGGATATATGTGTAATTCTATTTTGTATAAAAAAGAATGAATACCTAAATACCCTTACTAGACAACACTTAATGTTTTTTGCTCCTGGGATATTTTGATTGTTTTACTGTCTATACAACATTAAATGGACAAAAATACTCACAAACAAATCAGTAATGATAAATAAACCATATGCAAATATCAAATTTCCCTTAATCCAAAGACATTTATTTTTTTAGGACAAAATGATCACCACATTATAGTAGTAAATAGAAAAATATGCAGGGAGCTACAGTGTGACTCCTCCATGCCTTTTAAAAATCAAAATATGTTTTATAAAAACAGAAATTTTATATCAAAATATTTGATTCAATAAAAATATCTTTAAATTTTAAAAATCAAGATTTTATTAGTAAATACAAAATATACCATCCTACCTTAAAATAAGTTAATAAAGCCAATAATAAAAATCTAAAAATCTGATTAAAATTTATCAAAAGGAGATTCTTTATTTTTGTGTCATTTAGACAAAAATATTCATAAAATTTGTGCTATTTCTTTTTTCTCATCGCTACTAATAATATTAAAAGAAGACACCTTTAAATAATAAAACAGTTCATAAAATTTCTTCTCATGCCTGTATTTTTAAGTTTCATGCATACGACATATAATTAAAATTCAAAAATAATAAAATTATATCAAAATTCAATAAAGTTATTAAATTAGACCTTTGTTTTTTTATAGTGAACCTTTTGGTTATTTTTTATGTTATCTTTGATTCTTTTAGGGAAAAAAAGAAGAAGAAATTATACCTTTTTCCAAACTCTATTAACAATAAAAAAAGACTCCTTAGTGAAACGGTAGAATAAAAATTGTATTTATTTGTATATGTCTCATACATATTAAAAAGAACTTTTTCATATGTATGAGACATATACTATAATATAATCATGTTAGAATTTAGTATAACCTTGAATAAAATCTATATTCATATTTGTGCCTTATATATTTGTGTTACATACAAGTAGTTTTATTCAAATATTATTCCTATACAAGTATTTGATTGATTTTTTTAATTTTCTTAGAATTAATTTTTATGTAGTATCTCTAAAACACACCATCTCATGATTAAAACATAGAGACATGGAAAAATAAGGACATGCCCGGTGAGTGAGGGAGAGAGCACATAGTGATCTAGCAGTGTTGGCCAGCAGTGTGCATTCGTTTTTCAATATATATGAACAGCTAAGATTGATAAACGAGGGAGAAGAACACATCCTCCTAAGAAAGAGTAAAGTACAAAAGAAAAGGAAGGGAAAGAAATCACCTCCTAGAGCTCATGAAGCAGGCAGGACTCCAAACAGGATAGCCTATCCCAGAGCAATTTCCCTAGCGAGAATTGATCCTTAGAGAGCATAACTTTTACTTCCCTCCCAGATGCTCATGGGTACTGCACATCTCCAGGAGGTCTTTCTGTAGTGCAGCATGCTATTTTTTAACCCACCTGCTCATACGCAAATGGCACATCATGCAACGGGTGACCTTTTTCATTTCTCTGTATTATCTTTCGTGCAAGAAAAACTTGCTTCCCAACAGCAAAGATAAAAGCTTTCCCGTTTCCTCTGGCACCCCTGGCAGTCCTTCCAACACGGCGCACATATTCACTTGGATCACGTGGAAAGTCAAAGAGTACCACATGATCCACACCGGAAAAGTCAATTCCACGTGATGCTCTGCCACAAGTTTCAGAGATATAATTATTACTATATTAAGTTTTAACAATTATGATGCAAATGAGAAATGGTCAGATTATCTTTAATGCAGAGCAATTTCTCTCAAGTTTCGTGGATGCAAGGGTGCGGATTTAGAGCTGTCTGTTAGCATAGCTTAAGGCTGGATATAATTCATGCAATAAGCAAACACCGTACCTATCAGTGCAAACCAAAAAGAGAGACTCTTCTTTGGGCCGAGAAGGATTCATGAACTCCTTCATATTTGCGAGACGTGATTCTTGTGCCAGAGCAGCATGGAATGGTAGAGCTCGAACAAGAGTCCCTTTTCTATCAGTACGTTTTAATGCATTCTCTACCTTTCTGCACGTCTCAATCTGTAATTTTAGGAGGAAAAATTTATAATTTACCAGTTTCAACAATAAAAGGTCAGACAAGTTCCCCCATACACAGAGCTCAAATTTACCTTATTACAGAAAATAATTGTTTTCGAAACTGGACTTTGCTCCACCAGTTGCAGAAGAGCAGATTTCTTATTGAGAAATGCCGTCTCAGGAGTTTTTTCTGCCTCAATTTCTCCACTGCAATCTACTAGAATCTACATAATGCACATGACCATGTAGGTTAACTGTTATCATATTCCATATTCTAAAATGTCTGCATATTTATTAGTTATGATCATATGAAGGATGCCTGCACTGTCCTTGATAATGGCTAAACTTTACCCATAGAACAGTTTGGCTACCAGCAGAGCTCATCACCAAGAGGGCTCTCGTATGTTATGAGTGGTGGTAAGGATGGGGGGAAAGAGCAATAGAAAACCAACCTCTTCAAGCCTGGCACTTGTACGATGCACACCAGGTCCCATGATGACTTCACAATCAGGAAAGACTTCAATGAGTTTATTGCATACATCTACAGGTAAAGTTGCAGTCACAAACAAATATTGTGTGGTGACAGGAGAAGAATTGATCAAGCCTTGCAGGGAAGCCTCAAAATTCTCGTCATTGAACAGTATGTCTATCTCATCTAGCACAGCACTGCAAAAATGAGGTTCAGATGAAGCATTTAGCACAGGCACTATGTAGTGCAGAGAACTGATGTGATAAGCAGATGCATAGAGACACAAATCTGTGGTGATTGCAACCACTGCTGACAGGTTGCTTAAGCTGGCAATGGATGTGCATTCAACACAGATTGTGGTCAGAGTTATTGAATCATGCTAAATGTGCCTTATGATTCAACATCACGGAAAAATATTCCCTTAGAATTTATTTGGTGTATGCTTGTTTTTTGCTTTTTGGCTCAGGTTACAAAAAGTACGTACTGTAGAATTAAAAAAAGGTAAAATTCACATATAGAGTAAAAATAATACAAATTCATGGCATAAAAGGAACAACTGAAATGAGATGCACAAGGAAACCCATTGCAGTGCTTCTGATGCAATCAAAGTTACAGCACATGTAGAGTAGTGCACTAAACTGAGAATTTAAAACGCATCTTGACAGTTCGCAGAGTTCCTTACCAGAGGTGTTCTTAATGCAAATTGCAAGATCCAAATCTTGAGGCATCAAAAATATTTATTTCTCATTATTCAATGGAGTCAGCAACAAGTTGGTTTAATGTCCTTACACAAACAAAAATGGTAAAAAGAAAGTTTCTATTTCGCTATTTTGTGTCCAAGGAATTCAAAATATCTACTCTCCATTATTGACTCACATCCATCATTATCACCACAACAACTATACAACTTCATTTAAACTGAAAATAGCTGAACAAACAGTCATTGCAACAACAACAAAAATTCCATTTTGGATCCAATATACCATGAAGGTATTTGGAACCAGTTACAGTTATTCATGTCCCAGACTCCCGAGGGATCTTCTTCCAACCAGCTCTTGACTCACATGCTTGTAGTGCCTTTAACTAGTTAATAGCAATTGGTGTTTCTCATGCAAACCATATTTACCAATTTTTTCATTGCATTCTAATTGGAACAACAGTCAACTTATGGAAGGCTTTTATAAGATCAATAACAACAGTTATTATTTGTATGTTTTCTTTCATCGAAAAAAAAGAAGAAAACAAAACAAAATAGTACATGTTTGCATGCCCTCACTGGACCATCCACCTCATCTGATATAGGGGAAAAATCTAGTTTTCTCTGTTCTCACAAATTGTTAATCAAGCAAAGTAAAACAGGGCTGTTATCACCAGCGGAAAACATAAAACACAAAAAGTTACACCCAAAAATGACAATTAGGTTCATCCATGTAGAGTTTATGCTTTATTTTTAAGTATAGGTTTATGGTACTCCAAAAAGAAACATGAAATAGATAAATCCTTAATTATAATGGTCATTTCTTGTCAAAATTAAGACAATGCTGTGACAACTGACAATGATGATAACAATTATTGCTGCCTCTAAACATTTACCAAGGAAGAGAAACAATATTACAGTACACATTAGTGCAGAATTCACTTTTAGATGTGCACCATATACCAATCCTTCATTTAGGCTTAGCAATAAAATGTAAAGCAAGTAAGCTTCAATGGAAGTAAGGTTACCATTTAAGATTCTGTAATTTCAAGAAGCCTTCTTTGATTAGGAACATGAAACGACCAGGGGTTGCTATTAGAACATCAACGCCTTGTTCTAGATTTTCCAGTTGTGTCCTCTGTCGAAATCCACCTGTCACAACCATAGACCGAAATGGAACCCCGTGTTTTGACATCGATCTGCAATTGTTCAAAACCTGCAAAAGTTACGTCTTCTTTACACATTCACCAGGCATTCATAAAATCAGATGCCAATAGCATGAAATATCCGTGCTTTTTAGTTACATGAAAAGAAAAGTATTGCTTTGCATTTGTGAAATTTGTAGGGAAAATAGGATAAAAATCAATGACATCATATACAAAATTTAGGCACTGCTTAAGATAAATGGCCTCAGAGTGGACATTCCAGGATCCATTGTGAAGAAGGTTTAGAATGGTAGTTCCTGCTCCTTGGAAGGTACCAAATAAATAACTACTTGAATTGCCCGGTAATAAAGTCTAATGCCGGGAAGGGGATTTTTCTCTACAACCACTTTCCTTTAAGCTGCCTTTCTCTTATATACAATAGGAGCAAACTCAACAGATTCGATGGCAGCAGATTCATGAACAAGAGCTGTTCCCATTCCTTCAACAGCTAAAACTTGGAGGATGGCACTTGAGTATATTCTATAAAGAAAGCTAGTCCTATTCCCACCGACCGCTACTCTAACAGCTGCCAATTTCACCCTGAGGGGAACTGAACTCGCTCCTTACCCCGGCTCTTACACTGTAAATCCAAACCTTGCATTGATAGCTTCAGCTTTTAACCTGATGGTCAATCGAACTACAACTCAAATCCTTTGATGCTCAAATGAGTTTGGGTGTGTGTCACAGAGAGATGGGTGAAAGATAGGGGATTTAGCTTTTAACAGAACATGGGTTTTATGCATTTAATGCTCAAGTCTTTGAACTTATTAAAAAAGAGAGAGCACTTCTCTTTTAAATCCCCAACAGATTTGATCCTCTTGAGAGAGACTGAGGTGAGTTTTCACTTATCCTTACAAATGAATGTAGGCATTTTCCTTTCTGAACATGGACTTGGATCTTAACTGGATCTCACATGGCTTTGGATGAAGCCTAAAATCAGTATCTCTTACTAATAGTGATCAACCAGGGCAAAATTCAACCCCTATAATTATCATACATCTCTATCACATTAAACTAGCTCAATTCATACAGCAGATATGTTGTGCGACAACTGAGCACAGCTATAAGTCAAGCACATTATAACATTAAAGTCAGTGCTTAAAAATATGCCAAAAGTTGGGTTGAAGCATTACATCCCGATTCATATCTTTGGGACTTAATTCTCTGTGCTTCTTATTTCAGAAGCTAAAGTTTATTCCTTCAACTTTGAGATAATTTACCACAAACTAATGGAAGGTAATCAGGGAAAGTTTACAAGGTGATGCACCAAATTGGAGTAGTGGCAGATGCATAAGCTGGTGAGAGAATGGATGCTAAGTGATCTGATTTCTTCTCACATATGCATAGCTCATAAAAAAATGATACGAGAAAAAACAAGCATGAAGTCACAGAGTAAACTATGAGGGAAAGAGTTTCAAGATCACATGAGGTGGATTTCCATCGCCTTTAGTGTAAAGGTAGCTAACCTGTGATGCCAACTCAGCAGTTGGCACCAATATAAGTACTCGAGGACTTTGAGATAAGGATTGACCAAGTCCTTGGAGTTCTTCTTGCCTCAGACGTTGAATTAAAGGTATGAGATATGCCATTGTCTTCCCTGATCCACTTTGGTCTGCTATAATACAGCTCTTCCCGTCAATTACAGGTGCAAATGCCATGGCCTGCAGTTATCCATGACAGAACAAATGTATATAAGTTGCACCTCACATGGGTATCACTTTCACAAGGCATGGTGCAATGTTTCTAAAAAATACGAATCTGTCCATGATAAAGATGGGAAAAAAAAAGTCTTCAAATTAAGGAAAGCCTCTCTGCTAGATTACTCGACACATGGTCACCACTGGAACTAACATAGGCTATAAATAAAGCAGAGAAAATTCCAAGGCTAGTTCACTTAAAATAACAATTATAGCAAGTTAGTTAGAATGAGAGGTATACTCGAGTCTTCAGAGATGGAGCATTGACTGGAAGTGAGAGAAAGAGAAAAGGTAGTACACTTAAACAACAGGGCATGATATTATTGTACCTGAATATGAGAAGGGCGCACAAAAACCTGCCCTTTTAAGGACTCAATCATAAAGTCAGTGCATCCCAGGTCTCTAAAAGATTTTCTACTAAAGAAGTCATTCTCATGTCCTCGTTGCATAGAAACCTGCATTGATCTGGAGTCGACTCCTTTACCCCAACCTCTTGAGTGGGAAGAAGAAATATGTGTTCCAGCCACTTTGGAATCGGATTTTCGAGGTTTGATATCATGCCTTGATGTCCTATTAACACCACGCTCGTCTGAATTCCTACTGATGGGCTCTTTATCTGCCTCCTCATCCTCCTCTTCTCGAAAATGTTGGTTTTTGTTGAATTGTTGCTTTGCCTTTCTGGCAATAAGTTTTAACTTGTGTGCTTTTAGTTTCCCAAAATTTGCAGCTACTCCCTTAGTTTCAATACCTATGACAGTGCCGGTGCCCATAAATATTAATAAAAATTAAAAATATTGTAAGTGCAGATTGAAATTTATGCATTTTCGACGTTATTTTTTAATTTCAAGTAACAAAATCGATTAAAATTGGAAAAGATTATATTCCATGACCAAAATCAGATAAGGAGTAAAACAACAACAACAACAACAATAACAGTAACAATTTGAGAGAAAAAAAAAAGAGAGATAAAGAAGGAAATAGGAAGAACCTGAATCATCCTTGTTTGAAGGAGGAGAAGGAGTGTGATGAAGATCATCGAGAAGGTGAGAGTGAGAAGCAGAGGCTTGAAGGTGAGGGACAGCTCTAACCAAAGACAAAACCCTAGGACTGCTTCTATTCAATTTCAATTCAATGTGGCTGTGGCTGTGGCTGTGGCTGTGGGCGTGATAGGCGATGATAATGCTTTGGGGCCTCAAGCTTACAAGAAGAGGATTTGCCATTTCTTCTTTGGTGCTTAAAGCTTGGAGATAGATGCCGATACCTAATAGGAATTAGGAATAGAGATATTCTCTTCTCTTCTCTTCTCTTCTCTTCTAACCCGACTTCCCCTTCTACTTCCACTTTAACCACTGCCTGTTGTAATATCTACGGATGCGACTCCTTTTTTTTTTCTTTTTTTTTAATGCCTCTGCTTGTGAACCGGATAAATTTTTTAAAAAGAAATTAGGATAAAAGTTGATTCAATTTAATAGAAATTAACTTATGATTTAACGGATTTGATTAAAATTTAATTTGATTTTAAAAAGAAATAAAATAATTTTAATAACATATTCAATTCAGGATCTAAATCATAAATTTAATAACTTTAATTTGAACTCCGAAAGTTTGGACTTTGAAGTTATTTCATTATAAAGATTGTATAGTAATATTGAGACCGAGGCTTTTATAGTTTATTTTTATCTTTCACTTTATTTATTTTTTATATAATTACACTTTCCATTTTAAGATTTATAAGTATATAATATTTAAATCATCACGCGGTGAGTTAAATGATTCAACGAGAAATATTATACTATTATTATATGGATTGCGCTCCGTGAATTAGTAACCATTTTTTTATTGAATATAAAAATATTTAAGTTGGATTAAAAATATAAAATATATTTACATCTTCAGATATTTTTTATAGTTGCATCAAAATAGTGTATAACAAAACAACATCTAATACTGGTAACAAATTTCTTTCTGTTAATTTTTTTTTCTTTTAAAATATGTTTAATTTTATTTTTTATTCTTTTTAAAAAAAAATTTCTCTAAATTTTTTTATTCATTATGTCGAGAGATACTAAATTGATGTGACTTTTTTTATATTGTATAAAAATTGAGTGATGATAATTTTTTTCATTTTAGATTGGGTTGAATTTCTTTATTATAGCATGTTTGTTGTTACTTTTTAAAAATGTTTTTTAAAAAATTTGAATTTATTTTATTTTTTTCTTTACTTAAAATAAATATTTTTTAATATTTTTATATTATTTTGATCTAATGATCTAGTTAAACAACCAGACTCAAGAAAATTGGGTCAATAAAAAAAATCAATTAATATTTTTTCTTTAATGCAAATTAATATGTGTTGATGTTTTTGTATTATTTTGATGTTATGATATACAAAATCAAATGTAAAAAATAAAAAATATATTATCTCAATATATTTTTCAAAATAATATTTTTTAAAATAATAATCACTAATAGACCCTGCTACCAGCAAGACCACAACACTATTGGATCTTGATGAGGGGCAGGACTCAACGCTCATGGATCCAGTTGCTAGCAGAACCCATTGCTATCAAGTCTTGTTAAGCAACTGGACCCAAAGTTGATAAGTCATGCTTGATAGCAAGACCCAATAGTTTAGATTTTTTTTTTTAATAGTTTTGAATTATATATATTATTAAACTCATTAGTGGTGAGTCTTCTTGACAACTAGATCCATTAGCGACAGGTCTTGCCCCTAGCAAGATCCATTAGCACTAGGATCTTACTACCCCCTCCCTGTTGGGCCTAGTTAGGCAACAAGACTCATCCCTGGACTTATTTTTTTTTTTTTCAATAATTTTGAATTATATATATTATTAAACCCATCAACAATAGGTCTTGTTATCCAACACAACTCATCATCTTTAAGTGTTGCTCCCCAACAAGGCCTATTAGCTTTGGATCTTGCTGGCAACGTGACCTATTAGCGTGGGTTCTATCCCAGAAAGACCCATTAACTCTTGGATCCTGCTGAGCAGCCAAACCTGAAGATGTGGGATCCTATTGGGCAGCCGAGCCCAAAGCTCTCGGGTTCTACTACAACAAGACCTATTTTATCTTTCTTTTTTTTTAATGTACTTCTTTAAAATTTTATCTTCTTTTCATGACTTCCTTAAAATTTCTTCTTCTTTTACTTCTTTCAAATAAAAAAGAAATGAAAGCCTTTTTTTTTCTCACTTCTCCTTTCCATCCCTTACTAGAACAAACCCCAACACTTAAAATCTATAATGCCAACAATACACACTCAAGACATTAAGAATCCCCTCAAAACACACTAATGGCTCAATCATCATCCCATGTAACACCATCTTGTAAAGATGAACATGATATTGTTATCCTAACTCTAGAAAACTTAGATTTCTTCGAGCAGCACTTGGTAAAGGGTAAGAAAGACAGGGCCATGAATAATGAAATGCTCTCATCATTTTCTTCGCTCTTCCATCACCACCTTCAGAGAAATGTCTTAAATTCATCTTTAAACTTAGCAACAGAAAATCCTAACTTTTCTTCAATCAAATACAGAGTCAGAATGGTGGTCTAGTAAAACATGTATTTTTGGTGAGTTTTATGTTAAGAAGACATGAAAATATTAGCTGGGATTTACTCCTTCAATGTGGAGCTGTATAAGTTTTGGGGAGAGATTAATCAACCCAATAGTTTCTTATGAAAAATAGCCAGTTTTCATTGATACCAAGAACACTAAGGGGGAGCATATCCTCTTGTTCTCTTTGATCCAATTTCATACCTTGTAAATTAAAGTTGTTCACAATCAACTCAATAGCTTTGGATATATTTGTTTTTCATTATGGAGCAAGGCTCAATACTATTGAATTCTACTCGGCAACAGAGCACAATGCTATTAGGTTCTGCTGGCAACAGAGCCCAACTCTTATGGATTTATCTTTAAATTCAGTTGTGTGACCAAACCCAACAATAATTATTGACAACACACAAAATAGGTAATATCTATTAGGTCTGCTTTTGGGTCTGGCAGTCAAATCAAACTTAATGCTATTGTCCGTCAGACCCAATGATATTATTTATGTTGTTTAAAAGGTGCATAAAACTATATATATATATATAGTGCCTTTTATTTAAGAATTTTATGTTTAAATTATAAACTTTCATTTTGCAAGATAAATTAAATCTAAACGTAAAAAAATTCTTTTAATCAATATTTTTTTTAATCAATTTTATAGTGTTTTGGGATTAAAAATAGATTTAATTGGGTTTCTAAAACCTATTTCAGGAGTTTTCATATAAAACAAGTAAAAAAATAAATTTTTTAAAGAACTCAAAATCAGTTTTTTGATCACCAAAACATAATAGAAATTCAAACTAAATCTATCCAAGTGAGGACAAGTTATTTCTTTTATTTAAAATAAATGAGCAAATGATTCACCTAGGTCAAACACTTGGGCTTGATATTATGGATCTAAATATATTTGGGTTTTGTTTTTTTTTTTAACCAAAAGATGTTCTCAATTCTCATGCGCTAGTGCTTGGCATCTTTTTATATTAACCTTCACTTTTTTTTCTTGTTATTTTAAATAAAATTTGCTATGAATAAGAAAATAAAAATGATTTTTAAAATATTAGCTATTTTTTCCATAGCTTTTAAGTAAGATTATATTGTTCACAATGATAAATGATGTCAGCGATTACTTTGTGAATTGTTATATGAACATGATATGCAAGATTCTTAACAAACAAAATCAAGCAAGATTCATAAAGAAAAAATGTTCATATATATATATATATATATATATATATATATTAAAAACAAAAAATCTACTTTCTTATTTTTTATTGTAAATGTTTTACATGACTTTTTTAAATATTAGTTATACTTTTACTTTTTTTTTCTTTTACAAATTATCGAGTCATGATTTTTTTATTAAATCTTACTTTTTATATTGTCATAAATTTATATTTAAAAAACAATGATTCACATAAAAAACATATTTTATTTAAAACAAAAAAGAAATAAATGAACAAGGAAAGAAAGTTTTGATTAAAGATATACATCTTTAATGATTGCGATTTTTGTGAATATTTATTTTAATGATGTGTATTTTTTATTTAAAAATCATACTACTAATAAAAAAAAGATATGTTTTTTCATAAAACAAAAAATATGCATTAATAAAAAATAAAAATCCATATAATAAAATATATTTCTTTTTCAAAATTTAAATCCTTACTTTTCTTACAAATATTTATTTTCATCACAACAAAACTAAGTTAAAATTGATTTTAAAAAACTTGCACTCCCTGGCAAAAAAATAGTACTAATACTAAACGCTAGTTATCTATTTTAAAAGATAGGAATCCTTTTTTCTATTTTCCAAATTCTAATCCTATTTATAATGCAATGAAGAATAAATTTTTATCAATTATCTCTTCTTGTAGAATATATAATTTAGACAGAGAAAGTGAGAAAAAAAAATTTATCTCACAAAAAAAAATTCATATGATTTAAATTTCCATTTTATTTTTAGTATAATATTTTTCTAAAATATATTTTCCTTAAGAAATAGTTAATCTATGTTTATCTTAAAGAAATTATTCTACGTCAGTAGTCATAGAGAGAGAGAGTAGCAGTAATAGAGTTAGGAGGAGATGAGAGCAGCAATAAAGATAGCTTAAAAAAAATTAAAAAGAATTAGCCACATTGACTTTTAGCAACACAAAAGCTAAAATCCAAAAAGATTTCTAACTAAGAAAAAAATCATATTAAAATTTATCATGCATAAAAAATAATTTATTACATGATTGATATGATTGATATTGATCTTGGATATTTCTCATCCTTTTAGGTTTCAAAACATGAATCATATATATCTAAAAAACATTATTAAAAAAATACATAAAAGAAAATGAGTTTGTGTGAACCACGAAGTATGTATTTGATATTGTAGTAGATTTTAGGATTGAAGTTTTAAAAATAAAGTTTAAGAAAAGATATGATTGTAGCTTCTCTAACATCTAAGTTTTTACCACAATTTGAGATGTAAAGCAAATTTAAGCAATCTCAATATATGTTTGATATTGTGATGTAATGTGTTTTTTACAAATATTTGTCTCTTGAAAATGTATCAAAATAATTTTTTTTTTACACCAGCACATTAAAATTATAAAAAAACACTAAAAAATAACATCAATTTAATGTCTTTTCAAGGTAGATACAATTTTGAAACAGTGTTAGAAACACACTCCCAAATAGATATAAATCAAATAACTTTTTAAATGGTGGTTAGCCTAAACATATCTCCAACCACATCACATCACAACGTATAATACAGAGTTAAAGTGGATAACACTATTGGAAAAAATATGAATCATATATAAGATGTTAAAATCACAAACTATTTCTTTCTATAATCTCCACTATATAGGTGGCCCACTTACTATAAAAAAAATGCTAAATCTAAGTAATGAAAACCAAACAATTTTTAAAGTTATGATCAACTTACAAGCATCTAACTACAGCGCATCACAAAGCGAAAATGAGTCGAAATGAACAATAACTTTGAAAAAATATGAATTATATGTAGAATGTTAAATTGACAAATTGTTTCTTCCTATAGTTTCTTCTAGATAGGTGGTTTGTGCTACGATATAAGCCAAGTTAAATTTTTCATAACGTAAAAAATGCTTAGGTGATGATAGCGTTTTTTTTTTAAAAAAGAAAAAATTAGGAGCCGAGTCATTAATTCAAATAGGTTCAGTATGTTTGATTAATTTAATAATATGATAAAAAAGCTAATGACAAAAAAATGACAATGACCAATAAAAAAAAAAGAATGTTTGCCAATGTTATGAAAAGATACCCTCTAAATAGTCTTTTAAGGTATCAATAATTTTATTTGACAACAAATCAAAAATTAAATGAGAACACGATAACCTCATGAAGAGAAAAAAAAAAATTGAAACTCAATTACCAGCTAATCTAAATTTGAACAAATTGAAAAATTTTTTTTTTAAAAAATAATCTAACTTTAGTCAGCATGCCAAACTCACAGCTCAATTATGAGATTGGAATAACCTCATAAAAAATTGAATAAAATAATGGATGTCAACTCTCAAACAAACTAAATGATGAAAGATGAAACTGAAATAAAAAATCAATTTAGAAAGTATAAAAAAAAACCCTGAGGCAATATAGATTAACTCACCTAACCCGTGACTTGGGATATAAGATTAAGATAATCACATATAATGAAAAGCAACAAAAACCATGAAACTAAAGATCCAAAAACATAATATCGAATGATGAAACTGAAAAATAATAATTAAAAACATGACATAAAAAAGACTGAAGTTAAATTAAGCTAATTTTCAAAACCTGTGACGTTGATCATGAGATTGGATTACTCCATAGAAGACAAACTTGAAAAAATCATGAAGCAAAACTCTCAATCATCCAAGATTAAAAATTAAAACAAATAACAATAAAAAAAATAATGAATAAATCTGGTATAAAAATTAAATTAAATAAAACAATAAGGGAAGAAATTAAAAAAATAAAATAAATCAAGAAAATAAAAACTAATTCAGGTATAAAAATAAAATAAAATAAAATAAAATACTGAGGGACAAAAATAAAAAAATAAAATAAATCAAGAAAATGATAAAAGAAAACAAAAAAAATAGAAACAAAAGAATAAGGATCAATTATGATAAATGAAAAACAAAATTGAGGATAAAATTAAAAAAAAATTCAATTTTATAAATTATTTTAAATAAAGAAAATAATAATCAAAATAATATGAACCAAATATTAAAAAAAAAAAACAAATTGAAAGGCTAATTTAAAAAATTAGAAGGATAGATGCAAAAATTAAAGAGAAAAAAGAGAACAAAAAAAAATCATCAACATCAAGCTAGAAGTTCATTAACCATACGCGCTCCCAGTAATGTAAAAGCCACTAAGGATATTCTAACACTAGCCCAACAAACACATGAAACACCTACTCTTCGATGAGTGCATTTCAATCATCTTTATAATAATATTTATATTTATAAAATTACCAAAACACCCCTTAGCTAACCTGATAATAATAATAATAATAAAAAAAAAGATTAAGAAAACAAAGGAACCATGTAAACCAATTAAAAAAACTTGGTATTTAAAGATATTTTATAAAATTAAATGTGCTTTTTGAAAGTGAAAATACAAAATCATTCATAGACTCTAGTTAATTCAATTTTGCTTTCAAGGATGACTTAATAATTTATTTGTGATGAAAAGATCTATATATGCCCTAGATTATTCCAATAATAACTAATAAATAATGTAAAAATACTATTTTACCCCGTAGCTAGCGTAATGGTTTTTTTTTTTTTTTTGAGATCAACAAAATAATAATTTCATTGCAACTATCATAAAAGACTAATGCATTTTAGTTTTTTTTTCTTTAAAAAAAAAAAAAACACAACCAGAAAGCCTTCCCGCGCAAGTCGCTAAACACTTATCGATGACTTCCACTACTTTCACAAAGCACTCATCTAATGTTTGAAAACAACATCAAACACTTGAGGGCTATCCCATTGCTCATTTATGCTTTGCATCCACAACCAAGAGATTGAGTGGAAAATCCATCTTCTACTTCTTTTACGAAAGCAAACAAAGACCAGCTACATCTCAAGGAAAAGGGACCTCGAGTATAGAAATGGGCGGAGAGGTCTGCCAAACTTGAGAACTGGTCTCAATCCACATCTAACTTGGCTACAGAATCAACAAACAAATGGTGGCGTATAAAATGAGTTAAGAGTATGATCAACCAAATCTTTCGATCCTTCGAAGACGTATTTCTTCCAATGTAAGGTCATCGGAATGGCGTGAAAATTCACGGGAGGACAATCCACGAGCACCCCGACTTGTCCCACACATCTCACATACACTTAACAGACTGGAATTATCATATGTACATGCTTGGCATCTCCACAGCCCTGACATTGTCCTTCCCGTCTGCCTCCCACCAACTCTTCCTCGACCAGAAATCCGTCCTCGCCGGAATTGAAATAAATTCCTCACAAACCTCAGAGGCCAGCTTATTACATTGGTAAGGGTTCTGATGGTTAGAGTGAGTGGGTCTGGACCTGAATACGCTCTCTTCAACTTGAGATAGAGAATCCCAGCAAGTATTCCACCGAGGTGGCCAAGAAATGAGACGCCAGGTACAAACATTTGGATAAGAATCAACTCTGCCCAAGCAGCATGGCGTGCCGGTATGACCAATCCATAGACATTTGTAAGACTCTCGGACTGAGAATTGAGGACAACTTTCATGGCAAAGAGAACACCAGAAAATCCAGCAGAATATTCAGAGTAGAAAGGTTTGTCATAATCAAAGAAGAGGAGGAGGGACCTGGCTAGCAACAGTGTAATACCCTGGGACATAGCAAGTAAAGCAGCAATCATAGATGCAAATTCAACACTTCCCACAGAAGTTTCCAATTGAATTCCCTTCCATAAGAGCGACATCATGTTGTAAACGAGATGAGAGTCACTCACATGATAGAATGGTGAGAGCAGGAAGCGTTTCAGGTCCCTATACTGCTCAATAAAAAGCAAAAGGCAAAGGCATCATCAGTTATTTCCTACAATTAGGACACAACCTACAAATACAAAATCTTTAAACCAAAAGATGGTTTTTTCACTTAATAATTGTATACAAAAATTAACAAAGAATAAGATAGGTAAAACTACTAGACTTTAGCAAATTAATAGCAAAGCCCATCATCAATCAATCAATTATTCTTTCTAAAATATTGGAAAACCGATTCTTTCTGATATATTGGAGAAACCCAATTGATTGATTTGCCCAATTAACAAATAATAGCAATTAAAACATGTAGGATCTACTCTACTCTACTAGTATAATAATGATTACGACAACGACGACGACGACGACCCAGATAGGTACCTTAAGAATGAGGTGGGGATTAAACCAGACTTGATCGATAGAGGGAAGGATATGACGGAGAAAAGCAGGCCTCAAATAGATGATAGTATTGGCACCGAGAAGAGCCGCGGTGACAGGAGGTTTCCATGGCAGCCTATAGTACTCGCTTACAGCGTGAATTGCCAGCAGCGGCAGCATTCCCTTTGTTAAGCTTCCTCTTCTATCCATTTCCCTTCGATTTATCTATCTAACAAACTCGATTGTTCAAAATCTATCTCTTCTCTTTTCTCCTGCCTATTCAAAATCCATACATATGTAATAGAAAATAACTATAAAAGCATCACTGCTAATCCTCTCCTGCTGCTAAAGTCGGTTACCTGCAGAGAAAGGAATTCTAGATGCTTCCTCTCTCTCTCTCTCTCAGAAGTGAGCAAAAAAATATTTTAAAAAATCTAATTAAATTAATTTTTTTTTAAAAAAAACAAACCATAAAAAAAATCAATTAAACCGATTAAAATTTTATAAAAACTAATCGGTTTGATTCAATTTTAATTTTATAAGTCTGAAACCAAAAAAATCAAATCGAGCCAAACCGAAAAAAACAAAGCCAAAATAAAAAAACAAAGCCAAATTGGTTGAACTGGTTTTTATCCCAACAAAATAAATCGAACCAAAACCGATCGGTTTAAACTGGTTTCAGTTTTTTTTTTTAAAAAAATTCAGTTTGGTTATTATTATTTTTATAAAAACCAAATCGAACAAAAAATAATCATCTCTAGTCACTTGTTATTGGCTAAATCAATAATAAAAAAAAGAGGCCATTTTAATTAAAAACAGCAGAACAATGTGGTTGTAAGTTTTTTTTTTTAAAAAAACATCAAACTAAAATATTATTCTAGTTTTGATTGTGTCATCATTGATGATGGAATGAATTTGATTTGATAATGTTAATTCTCAAGTCAATTTAATAATAAAAAAATAGATCTAAACTAAATCTTGAGTTGATAAATTATGAAGTTGACTCGTTAAATAAAACCAGGTTTTATAATAATGTTTTTTTATATGTAAATAAGTAATAAATATAAATATTAGTTAAGAAACCACTAAAAATAAAATAAAAATTTTATAACAAATAGTCAAATGGGTTAATAAATGAATTAAATTTTGAGGGATTTTTTTTATATGAAGATTTTAAATTATGTTCAACTTAATTTTATTTATTTTAACAACTCAAATTTGTGTAAATTAACTTAAAATTTTATAATCCCCAAGTTAATTCAAAGTACAAAATGACATAATTTATGCCTACGTTTAGAATAGTTGAGCATGATAAACCACGGTGTTCAGCTAGAGGTTTCAAATGAAATTCCAAATATTTGGGAGTAGGTTGACAGTATACGTTAACGAGACATAACGATGTAAAGCATAGGAGTAGCATGGATACGTGCATAGACTAGGTCTTAGCAGTGTGCATGGATCGTGGATCGGGCCTTAGCAGTTGGAGAGATTTATGCTTAATGTTATCTTTTTGTTGCATTTTATTTTAGTGATACGTGAACTTCATTTCTATTATTTCATTTGTTAGGCGTCGGTTATTGGTAATGGCCTTATGATGTTCCTCTGTTTTCAGCTTACTTTGTTTTTCAGTTTCATGCATATGGTCTGTTATTTAAGCAGCCATGGATTATTAATAAGGGATAAAAAAAATTATTTCAGTTAAATTGTGGTACATCCTCACCCAAAGAGGATATTTTTGTGAATGTTTTTATTTACATTTAAACACAACATGTCATTAGTATTAGAGCTAGGTTTCTTATGTGAACTAACAAGGAGCGAATTGAGCACTTAGGGTCTCAACTCGGTGTAGTTCAGGAGGGATTACAGAGAATGGAGTTTGATATGAACGACAAGCTCTACCATTTGGAGGAAGCTCTCAATCGACTTTCAAATATGTTGCTCTCTAATTCAAAGTCCTCAAATCATGGCAATCACCACCAAGAAAAACAAGATGGAGGTTGGCAGATCATCTCGTCCAAATCAACCAAGCTAGAATTTCCACACTTATCCGGAGACAATTCAATGGAGTGGTTCAATTGGGTGGAACATTTCTTTGAATACCAGGGCACGACAGAGAACCAAAAGGTTCCTATGACTATTTACCACCTTGAAAGGGAGGCCAACTAATGGTTGCAGTGGCTTTGTAGGATGTTATAGGAAGAACGACACGTGATTTCATGGGAAAAATTCAAAGAGGAATTATGGGCTTGCTTCGGACAACCAAGATACGAAGACTTTGATGAAGCTCTTTCAAGAATCAAGCAACTGATAACGTTGAGAGACTATTAATGTGAATTTAAGAAGTTCGGCAACAAGGTACGTGGATGGATACAAATGGTATTGGTGGGGATGCTTATGGAAGGTTTGAAGGATGAGATTTCTAATGGGATATAGATGTTTAAATCGCAATCCTTTAAAGAGACCATTAATTTAGCACAAATATGAGACGAGTAGCTTATATGACATCAACGGTTGACATGAACTCCACCAACAAGAACTCATCTAGCTTTTCCACAAACCATGCATGCAGCTCTTGTTACCCCTACTGTTCCAATTAGAAACTTAACATAGGAAGAAATGCAAAAAAAAAAAAAAAAAACTTTGTTTCAACTGTAATGAATGCTTCACAACTAGGCATAGATCTCAAAGACCATAATTATTACTTTTGAAAGGGCATGTTAGTAACGTGGTATATGATGAAATTACTGACCAATAGACATTGTAAGAAGACCAACTTGAAGATACATGGGAAGTATAGGAATATGAATTGAACCCAAAATCATATTACATGCATTAGCAAGATGAACGGGTCCAAAAACTATACTAGTCGTTCTTACAGAAGCATTTTCTATCTGGGTGGCTAATGGAGAAAAACTAAAGTGTCAAAGGCGTTATGATAAGGTACGAGTGGAGTTGCAGGGCACTAAGTTTTACCTTACTTTTTTTTCTCTACCTTTAATAGGTCTTGACCATATACTTGATGTGTAATGGCTTGAAATGCTTGGCTCCGTGGTCTGCAATGGGAAATAATTGACCATGGATTATATTTAGGACAATTAAAACTGAAGGCTACAAGGTGTAGACATGCAAGCAATTCAGGTTGCACAGACTACCTTGCACTCAATACCACAACCATCAAGGATTGATTTCTCATTCCAATAGTAGATGATATATTGGATGAATTACATTGCGCATCCTTTTTTACCAAGCTCAATCTAAAGGCCAGATATCACCGAGTAATAGTAAATTCTTCTAATATACTAAAAATTGCTTTTCGTACTAACAACAGTCATTATGAATATTTAGTGATGCCATTTGGCCTTTGTAATGCACCCTCTACATTCCAAGTCATCATGAACTCTATATTTTGGCGATGACCACCATATCTGTTTTGGCGATACCCAATTTCAATAAGTCCTTCACCATAGAAACGAAGGCTGCAGGAGAAGGAATAAGTGCAGTCTTAACTCAACAAGACAAGCCCATCATCTTTATGAGCAGTACACTGGGAGTTACAAAACAATCATGGTTAACCTATGTCAAATAAATGTTTACAATTATGGAGGTTATATGCGTATGAAGACCATATTTATTGGGGAGGAAGTTCTTCATTTTGACCTTATTTTCAAAAGTTTATTTTGGTTTTCTTCGATGATATTCTCATATATAGTTGTACTTGATATATGTATATGTTGCATGTTAAGCAAACCTTGAAGATTTTGAGGCAACATCAATTTTTGTTGCCAAAGCCAGCAAGTTTGCATTTGGCCAACATGAATTAGAATATTTGGAACAGATTGTTACGCCTCAAGGACTGAAGGTCGATAATCATAAAATTACAACCATGGTGGCATGGCCTCAACCAGCTAATATTTATGAATTGCATGATTTTTTAGGCTTGACAGGATATTACAGGAAATTTGTTCAAAATTATGGCATCATCGCTCAACCCCTTACCAACCTCCTCAAGAAAGAGCAGTTCGGATGGAACAACGAAGCTAGAGTAGCTTGCATGACTCTTAAGCAAGCGATGACCACCATATCTGTTTTGGCGATACCCAATTTCAATAAGTCCTTCACCATAGAAACGAAGGCTGCAGGAGAAGGAATAAGTGCAGTCTTAACTCAACAAGACAAGCCCATCATCTTTATGAGCAGTACACTGGGAGTTACAAAACAATCATGGTTAACCTATGTCAAATAAATGTTTACAATTATGGAGGTTATATGCGTATGAAGACCATATTTATTGGGGAGGAAGTTCTTCATCCAAACCAACTTACACAACCTAAAATATTTTTTGGAACAACATTTGGTAACATCAAAGCAACAAAAATAGATAGCCAAATTACTAAGCTATGATTACGAGATCACTTATCGCCTAGATTGTGAAAATTTAGCAACAGACGCCCTCTCATGTAAGCCTAACAATTCAGTCCTTAATCACCTCAATGTACCCACCGTAACCATTTGGGATAAAGTTCGAAAGGTATATAAAACAAATCTATACATTCAATCAGTCACTCAATTAGCTAAGAGTCAAATCGAAGGGTCATATATATAATGACATGAGTTATTCTACTTTAGAGGCGGGGTAATCATTCCTTCCCAATGGGAGTTATGAAAAAGGCTGCTACATGAGGCTCACGACATAAAAATCAAGAGGCATTCAGGAGTGTTATAGACATTCAAGTGGCTGGCTCAATAATTTTATTAGCCTTAAATGTACCGAGAAGTCCATAAATATGTCCAATGTTGTGAAGTATGCCAAAAGATTAAATCCAAGACACTCTCACCTACAAGATTTCTCCAATCGTTGCTTATTTTGTGTTAAGTATGAGGAGATATCACTCTCGACTTTATTGAATGACTGCCTCATTCCCACGACAAGGATACAATATTGGTAGTAGTGGATAAGTTAAGTAAATCTTCACCTTTCCTAACCTTAACTCATCCATTTACTTCTAAAGGTGTGGTTGAAAAATTTATGGAATGGATTATCTAGTTACATGGGTTGCCAAAATCCATCATCAATGATTGGGATCCAGTCTTTATTAACAGGTTTTTGTAAGAATTTTTTCAAATATCAGGCACTAAGTTACAACTTGGCTTCACTTATTATCATCAAACCGACGACCAAACAGAAGTGGTCAACCGTTGTGTGGGGTAGTATCTCTGGTACTTTATACATCAATGGTCGCGTAAGTGGAGTGCCTATCTTCCTTGGGCTAAGTTATGGTATAATACAACGTACCATGCCTCAACAAGAATGACTCCATTTCAGGTGTTATATAAGCGTTCGTCTTTCTCATTCCTATTTTTTCATAACAGTTTTTCTTTCATCAAGGAAATGGATGGGCAACTGCTAACTAGAGATGTGATACTATGACAGCTCAAAGCCAATCTAGAAGACTCTATCAATCGCATGAAACAAATGGTTGATCAAAAAAGGAGAGATGTCATGTTGGAAGTAGGTGAAATAATGTTTCTCAAGTTGCATTCCTATTAACAACAATAAGTTTTTAAACATGCCCACCAAAAGCTTGCCAGTCAATTTTATGGGTCGTATCCTTTGATACAAAAAATTAGAGCGGTTGCTTACAAACTTCAACTGCCAACAAGAGCCCGTATTCACACAATTCTTGTTAGGTAGTCACAACTTAGCTAAGCTAAGTTTTAACTAGTTGGTAGTGTCTATTTCTAAGAGTGTATCCTATTATCATCCATTAAACTTGTATAACACTAATATAAGGGCTTTATAGATGGATATGAAGAAAATAACAAATATAATCTACCATAATAATAACATGGTAGTCAATAAAATCATAATAATTGTCATAACCTATTTTTGGGTTATTCTCTAAAATTTCACCCCTTTTCCTTTTAAAATAAATAAAATAATAAAAGCAAGGAGACTGATAATGTGAGAAAAATTTGGTTGAGGAAGGATTTCAAATATAGAAAATTAAGGTGCAATTTTAAATGGAATCAGGAGCCTAATTATACCATATTGTACCCAAAATCTAAGAGACAATGTAGATTCAAGGTCAAATTAAATTATTACTGGATAAATCTAAATAAAAATTAAGCCTAGGGGCATAATTTAATTTTTAATAGGCCAAATTAAAAGTTTAATTATGTTAAAGAATTAATTTGGGTCCAATTAAAAGATTTAATTAGGTGCAAAGACTTAATTATACTTTAAATGGATCAAATTAATTTTATTAGGAGTTTAATTGATGAAAAATTAAGTTTGAGAGCCTAATTTGAGCTTAATTTAGAAGAATAGAATTTTAAAAGATCAAATTTAATTTTTACCAAGTCAATTGTTTCAAATCAGAGGTAAAATTATAAGAAAATCAAAAGTTTAGGGTTAATTAAGAGTTAAATTGAAGAAATCCCTAGCTAAAAACCATTTTGCAAAAGAAAGAGAATTGAAAGTTTAATAGTTAATTGAGGGTCAATTTATATAAATTCAAGATCAAAGACCAAAATAAAAAAGCACTAGAATTTAGGGCTAATATTGAAGTTCAGCATGGACAAAATTGCAGAAAATTAAAAGTTTAGGGTCAATTGAAGGTGTTATTAAAAGAAAGCAAAAGTCAGAGAACCAAATTGAACTTTGATTAAATCCTTAAGGTAACATTTATGACCTGTACAAATATAGTTTGACTAAAAAAACTCAAGGTGATGTCCTTTTTAAAAAAATATTGAAATGACAACATATTAGATCGATCTAGGTCAACCCGAGTTAATATTTCAAATCCACAACTCAGGTCATAAGACCATTATAACCCACATAAAGCAAATTATGATTTGGTGGGTCAACCATAGTTAACTTACCAAATTCATGATTCGAATTATAAGACTAGGATAACCCTATAAAAGTAAATCAAAATAAATTATGAAGTCTAATTCTTAATCAATTCAATGTTGAAGGATGAAGTTGAAAAAAAAAATCAAGTTAAAAAAAGAACACAAAAAAACAAGGTTAACCCACCAAACTCATGACCCCATGTCATAAGACAAAAATAACCTCATAGATAAGAAAGAGCTCTCAGTGGTCTAGTGAGAGAAATTAGATAGAGAAGCTCTCCTTCCACCCGAAGTTTTTTCCTCTAGTTTTCATGGTCTGCTCTCAAATCTGTTTCCTGTAACCTGTTTTCTTCAGCCCGTTTTCTTTCCTTCCCGTTTGTTTCATAAATGGCAAAAAACAAACAGAAACCTGCAGCAGCTGCCAAGATTCCATTGCATGCTCCTGTTCCATCTCACACAAACCAAGGGGGTTCTCTAGTCTTACAACTAAAGTCAGCTCTTGGAACTCTCTCTGGTGCTATTTCTCATATGCTAGTCATAAATCTACTTTCTCCCCCTATTGTCTTCTTATCCAGTGGCACAGGTACGAGCACAGCTAGAGAGACAAATAGGTCTCTAGTGGCTAACATCTCTCCACCTCTTGAGGGGTTTATTGTTAAAGATTATTTTGATGATGAAGAACTGGAAAAAGAGTAGATAGACTTCACTTTCTCTGAGGAAGACGATGAAGGGTCTCCACCATCTTCTCCAGCTCTGGTCACTCCAGAACAACTAGCTAGTCCCAACCTTTAACCCGTCCAATGCTGTTAAAGCAGGTAATTCTCCGTCTTCTCCCTTTGTTAGTGGTAAATGGAGAGATATGTTCTCTTCCAACCAAAACACCACATCTTATCCAAAGATCATGCATTTTTCAGCCTTAAATGATATTCAGTCTTGCCCCTTCTTAACTGAAGACTTAGATCACTCTTGTGCTGACTGGAAACTGTGTGTCATTGGTTATGTTTCGGGTAAATTTCCTGGTTATAATGCGTTGAAAAATATCATTGGGAACATCTGGAAATGTGAAGCCAACCTTAACACACATGAATCTGGTTGGTTAGTTTATAGATTCCAAAATGAAGAGGGCAAGCTTTCTGTATTGTGTGGAGGGCCTTATTTAGTATATGGCAGACCATTTATCTTACGCTCCATGTTTGAATATTTTGATTTCTCATGCTCTGAAATGACTCACGTCCAAGTTTAGATTAAGTTCTCAAACCTGCCATTGAAGTGCTGGACACCAAGGTGCTTATTAAAGCTTGCAAGTGTTCTTAGTAAACCAATACAGTGTGACAAGTTAACTTCCACCAAGGAGAGACTATCCTATGCCCGAGTGCTTGTGGAAGTAGATCTTCTTGTTGATCTTAGATCCTCTATAAATGTTACCCTGCCCAATGGAAAACCGATCATTCAGAGAATCATCTATGAGACGCTACCTAAATTTTGCAAACATTGCAAAGTGCTCGGCCATTCCACTAGAGCTTGTTCTAAAGGTAAGGAAGAGGCCAGAACAGTTGAGAAGGCAGGTTCAACTAATGTTGCTACCAAGGAAAATGTTAAAGGCAACGTTTTCTCTTGTCTTAGCCCTGTAGTTGATCCCCTGGTTGATGCCCCGCCTGCTACTGCTCACCCGACTGAAGTCTCCCCGGTCAATGCCCCTCTAGTGAATGCCCCAAAGCTTGATGCTCCCATTGTCCCCTAAAAAACTTGTGTATCTTAGGATGAGCAGCTTTTTCCTCAGGCCACAGCGGTAGTTTCAGAAGAGTGGCAAACTGTCTGTAGTAGGAGATATAGCTCTGGTAACAAGCAGCAATCATCAAAATTTTTGCCTGTTGAAAGTAACCTACCTCCTCAACAAAATGTTTCTTCCAAAGGGAAAGCTCTTGCTATCTTAGTTGATATTCTTGGCAATAAGGCTCCCCATCATCCAGGTTCAGGTATGCTCACTAGGACCTCGGTTCATAGGAATTCTAATAGATTTTCTAACAGTGGTGGGGTTCCTCCCACCCTTCCTCACCCATGATTGTTTATTATTGGAATGTGAGAGGGCACAATAGCCCTCTCAAACAACATGAGGTCGTTGGCCTCATGAAGGGTAAACAGTTTGATGTTTGTGGTCTCCTAGAGACTAAATTGTCTTTGGCAAAAGTTGTATGCATACATAAACTATGATTGAAGACTTGGCAGTTTGTAAGCAATGCTGAAGCTGCAACATATACCCGTCTAGTTGTTTTTTGGAACCCTGAAATAGTGAAGGTTGAGATGCTTCACTTCTCTGCCCAGGGGATCCACGTTCAGATTACAAGCTTGGTGCAACAATTTAATTTTACAGCCACCTTCATATATTGCTTTAACACCATCACGACCAGGAGAGCTTTGTGGGAGGATTTAATAAGATGGGGAACAGACTCTCCATGGCTTCTTCTTGGTGACCTCAACTTTATCCTCTCTCAAGAAGATAAGCATAGCGGGGAGCCAGTTTCTACCTATGAAACTTCAGACTTCAGGAGTGTTGCTCTGATATTGGGATTGCAGACTTGAACTCTACGGGTGCCCACTTCACATGGACAAACGGCACAATCTAGACAAATATTGATAGGGTTATGTTAACACCCATTGGTTCTCTTTACAGCAAATGGCCCACATCCATTTTGGTACCCCAGGAGCATTTTTAGACCATTCTCCATCTACTATCCAGCTGGGGCTTCAAGAATTTCATGGCAAAAGGAATTTTAAATTTTTCAACGTGTGGGCAGGTCACCCTCAGTTCTTGGAAACCATCTCTCAGCATTGGTCTTTGGATGTCTATAGGTCACACATGTATATCCTCTGTAAAAAACTTAAGCAGTTGAAGAGAGGTCTAAAGTCTCTAAGCAATCTTCACTTTAGTCATATTTTGGAGAGGGTAGCTAGAGCTGCAAAAGACCTGGATGATACTCAGCTTCTTCTTCAAAATGACATGGATAATGGTCATCTCCTTGCTCTTGAAAAACAATAGAGGCTGAGCCTAGTTAATCTTAAATCAGCAGAAAAAATGTTCTTTGGCCAAAAACTGAAGTGTGCTTCCTTTAAAAACTGCGACAAGGGAACCAGATTCTTCCACTTCTTGATGAACCAGTGTGCTTCCTTCACGAATTTCATGGCAAAAGGAATTTTAAATTTTTCAACGTGTGGGCAGCTCACCCTCAGTTCTTGGAAACCATCTCTCAACATTGGTCTTTGGATGTCTACAGGTCACATATGTATATCCTCTGTAAAAACCTCAAGCAGTTGAAGGGAGGTTTAAAATCTCTAAGCAATCTTCACTTTAGTCATATTTTGGAGAGGGTAGCTAGAGCTGCAAAAGACCTGGATGATACTCAACTTCTTCTTCAGAATGACATGGATAATGGTCATCTCCTTGCTCTTGAAAAGCAACAGAGGCTGAGCCTAGTTAATCTTAAATCAGCAGAAAAAATGTTCTTTGGCCAAAAGCTGAAGTGTGCTTCCTTTAAAGACTGCGACAAGGGAACCAGATTCTTCCACTCCTTGATGAACCAGCGCCACAGGAGACACCATATCCCTGCTATTGTTCGAAGTAATGGTATGCTCACTTTTTTGGTTGAAGAGATGGGTAGAGAGTTTGTCTCTTACTATAAAGAGCTCCTGGGGACTTCCATGCTCACTATTCCACTACGAGCTGAAGTAGTTCAAAGTGGCGCCTGTATTAATGTTTATTCCCATGATTTTCTTCTTGCTTCAATTTCTGTCGATGAAATCAAAGAAGTCCTCTTTAGTGTGGATGATAACAAAGCTCTAAACTCAGATGGATATACCTTTGCCTTCTTTAAAAAAAGCTTGGAACATCGTGGGTAAAGACTTTTGTTTAGCTGTTAAAGACTTCTTTGCATGAGGGGAGATTCTCAAATAGCTTAACCATTCTATTATAGCCCTAGTTCCAAAATCAGCTAATGCCAACTCTGCTGCAAATTACAGACCTATTTCTTGCTGCAACGTCACTTACAAAGTTATTTCCAAGATACTAGCAGGGAGGCTGGCTCATGTGCTCAATGATCTCATCAACCCTTCTCAGAATGCTTTTGTTGATGGGAGACTTATGGCTGATAATATTAACCTCATGGAAGAGCTTTTGAGGAGTTATGGGAGAAAACGTGTATCTCCCCGCTGCACCATCAAGGTCGACTTTAGGAAAGCATTTGATTCGGTACAATGGTCTTTTCTTCATGATCTTTTGCATCACTTGGGGTTCCCTGCTAGGTTTGTTCATCTTGTTATGAAATGCATTGAGACTGCCTCATTTTCTATCTGCATCAATGGTAATCTCTTCGGTTTCTTCTAAGGCAAGTGTGGTGTTCGGCAAGGAGATCCATTATCTCCTTATCTCTTTATTATTTGCATGAAGTATTTCTCTAGATTACTGAAAAGTAATACTCAACACTCTGATTTTCACTTCCATCCCAAATGCCAAGCTTTAAGAATCAGTCACCTTGGTTTCGATGATGATATTCTTTTGCTCTGCCGTTGTGATATAGTCTTTGTTAGCACTATCCTCCAGTAGCTTCGAGTCTTTAGGGAATCATCTGACCTCTATTTTCTTCGCTAGTGTATCGAGGGATATGAAGCAAGCCATTTAAATACCTCAGTGTTCCCCTCAACCCTTACAGGCTTCTCGCCAGTCAATTATCTCCCCTTATTCACAAGTTAGAATTGGCTATTCAGAGTTGGATCGAAAAGCATTTCTCGTATGTTGGTCGGCTGGAGTTAATAAAATCGGTTATCCATGGTATGGTGTAGTTTTGGATTAGCATCTTCCCTATTCCAGCAGTATTTATCAACAAGATTACCAACCTGTGCAGAAATTTCCTATGGACTGGGATGTGCTTAGAAGTAAATATGCCCTTATTGCTTGGAAGCAAGTGTGTTTTCCAAAAGATGAAGGGGGTCTGGCGGTTTGTGACATCAAAGCTAGAAATGACTATTTTTTTGCCAAGCATCTTTGGAATATTCACTTGAACTCTGATTCCCTCTGGATTTGATGGGTAGATCATTACTACATTTCATATGCCTCCATCTGGTCCTTGGATGGAAAGAAAACCGACTCTCTTTTATAGAAGTCAATCTTCTCTAATAGAATGATTGATCTTTGTGGCAGGGTTGCTCCAGTGCAACAAATAGTCTCAAACTGGCACTCTGGATTGATCCCTTTTACAGCCAGTGCATATGATTTCTTTAGATATAGATTTGACCTTGTCCAATGAGCCAGTGTTGTTTGGGAGCAATGGTCTCTTCCAAGGCACAACTTCTTCCTATGGCTGGCAATGTTGGGCAAGTTGCGAACAAGAGATCGTCTTCAGTTCCTCTCTCTTGATCCTATATGCCCTCTTTGTCAGAATGCTGATGAATCTCATGCTCATCTCTTCTTCAATTGTGACTGGTCGTCTTCTCTTTAGAGCAAGGCTAAATTCTGGCTCAAGCTCCATAATAGTATGCCTTCCTTAAGCAGAGCCTCCTGGGTCTTACAAAACAACAAAAAAGGGTTGCAGTCGAGAATGAGAAGAGTATCACTTGATATTCTTGTGTATTTGATTTGGGAAGAAAGAAACAGGCGCATCTTCAACAACACTGCAAAATCAGTCGAGATTATCTTCAGGAAATTCTAGATATTGTTCTACATTATTTTGTATTTCCATGAAAAAAACCACCTAACCTACAATGTTGCTAATTGAATGGATCCTCTTTGCTCTTTGGTGTAGTTTTAACGTGCATGGTTCTGCATGGTTTTCTCGTCTCTGCATTGATGAGCCTTTGCATCCTGTCTCTGACTGAAAATGCATTTATTTGTTTTGGCTACTTTTATTGGCAGTGTCTCTTTCTCCTCTACATGGTTTGTCGGTGGTTTCCTTGTCCCTACATGCAGTAGTGGTTACTGATGGTTGCATGGAGTAGTGGTTGTCGTTTAGTTGAGCTGATGGGATGTTTTGGCCTATGCTGGTAGTCTTTGTTGAGGGGTTGGATGTGCATGTTTTCTGCATGACATCTCCTTCTCCTTTGCATGATTTGTCATTGGCTTCGGGTTGTTGATGGCTGCATAAAGTAGTGGTTGTCGTTTGGTTGTGCTGATGGGATGCCTTGTTCTTTGTTGAGGGCTGGACGTGCTTGTTACTTTGGTTCTGCATGGGTGAGAAACTGTCCATCATTTCTTGGTTGTATCTGGGATGGTCCTCCTCCCTACATGGTTGAATATTGATTGTGCTTTTGCATGAATGGCTGGCGGTGTCTTTGTATGGCTGAGCTGCGTCTGCATGGCTTATTTGTTTTGCTTAGATGAGATGTTGACTTTAGGTTGATTCCTTTTTCCTGGTTTGGCTGGCTGGAGCTGCATGGTGTCTATGTCGTTGTTTTACTAAGCTGATGGGATGTTTTTGGCTCTAATGCTATAATACATGGTTTGGGGATGCATGGGTTAATGAAAGGTCTCTAGTCTCTGCATGAATGTTCTATTGTCCACTGTTCTTGGCTGCTAGTGCTTTAATTTGTTTTGGCTGTTATAATGGCGGGTGTTTATCTCTGCATGGTTCAGTTGATTCTACGTGGTCCTTTCGTCCCTGTGTGTATGAGTTGTTGTCTTCTGCTCTTGACTATTTTGGTTGTGTTAGGCTAAAGTTATTCTAATCTTGGTGGAAGATGGCTTGTGGGTCCGCATGGCTCGACTTGGTTTCTAGCTATATGGTTTGGTCTCTTCATGGCCTGCATGGTTTCCATATGTTTCTCTACGTGATGATCATTGTCGTGTTGCATTTCTCTTGGCTGGAAGTGAGCAATATTGGTTCTCCTGATAGTACTCTGTAAGGCTACTGTTGGCCTTGGGGTTGTTTAATTAATGTTGTTTCCTAGGGAGCTTGTTCTTGTTTTTTTTATTTAGGATATCTGTTTCCCTATTATTTGTATATTATTTGTGCTTGCTACTTTTGTGGCATAATTACTTTTGATCTTAATATATTCTTACATTTGATAAAAAAAAAATAACCTTATAGAAAGTAAACTGAAAAAACAACCCGAGTCAACCCGGGTTAACCTGTCAAGCTCACGACCAGGGTCATGAGCTTGGGATAACCTTATAGAAAGAAAATCAAATAAATTATGAAGCTTAATTCCTAATAAACTCATTGTTAAATGATGAAATTGAAAAAAGTTAAATTCAACACACAATAAACAACCTGAATGTACTTGGGTTAATTCGTAAAACCTGTGATCTGGGTCATGAGATCGGGATAACCTCGTAGAAGACAAACCAAAATAAATAATGAAGTCTATTTCTTAATCAATCCAGAGTGAAGATTTTAAATGATGTAATTGAAAATAAATACCAAGTTAAAAAATAGGCAAAAAAAAACTTGAGTCAACTAGGTTAACTTGTCAAACCCGTGATATGAGTCATGAGATTGAGATAACCACATAAAAAGAAAAACACAACAAATCATGAAACCTAATCTCCAATAAACCAAATGTCAAATGATAAAATTAAAGAAAACATATAGATTAAAAAAAAAAGACTATTGCAATGAATAATATTTTATGAGATGGTGTACAGTAAAAACACTACCTCCTTTAGTTTTTGTTAATTGTATGTTTTATATAGAGGTTTCTCATGATTTTCTAGTGCCAATTATTTGGCTTTACTATAATTGATATACATTGTTTTCCTGTAATATTATCAATGACTAATTTTAACCTTTATTATAGTCGATTAAGCCTTGTCTATTATATTTTTCCTTTAACAAGAAGTCCATTTGATGTAGGAGCAATGACTATTGTTGTTATCTTAGAAAATGAGTCATTATTCACCTTTATTTTCTTTTCAACAAGCGAGTGCAACCAATTTCCAATACTTTTTTAATCGAATTTTGAAAATAATACAATTGTTAGTATCATAACTATATGAATCATGCCACTTATAATATTTCTTCCCTTTATTTGTTCAATAATGAGATTGTATGATTACCTAAGAGTTTGATTTGTTTTCATTGTATCAATTAACTGAATATTTCTTCTCCTATTTTGATATCAAATGAGTATTTTTTTTTTTATTTCATTAATAGTTTTGGTCATTTTTATTTCTTTATCAATATGCTCACTAGCCTCTTTTTTTTTTTTGTTACATTCTTAATGCAATGATCTCAAATAATTTTCTCACTTTGCATTCTATGACTAATATTAATTATTGATGATTTTTTTAAAATTCTTCATTATTATAAATATTTTATGCACATATTAAATGTTTTCAACATTTTATACGTCGATCATGTTTTTACACCTTTAATCTAGTAACACTTAGCCTCTAGGCTATATTTGGTTTGGGGGTTAAGGAGGTATTTGACATTGAGGTTGAACTTGTTTTTCATTAAAATTTGAATTTTTTTTCGTTTCAAATTAATATTTTTTTTCTAGTATTTTTGAATCGTTTTGATGTGCTGATGTCAAAAATAAATTAAAAAAAATATTATTTTAATACATTTCTAAGCAAAAAACACTTTAAAAAATAATCTATATCCTCTAAATGTTAGAGTGTAAGAAAGTGGCGGAGGGTAAAAATATTAAAGATATTTGATATGTGTGTAAAAACAATTTTTAGTGATATGATCTAATTTATTTTAAATAAAAATTGAATTTCCATGTAATAATAAATAACATTTTGTGATGGGATCCATTTGTTTGGTATTTGTAAAAGGAAGGAAAATTGAAAGTTGGATTTAAGAAAAATATTTACAAAAATTTCAAAATTTTCCGCATTAACGATTTTGTTCCCCCAACCCCTTTATAAGTGTTATCTCTTTTGGGGTTAATTATTAACTCATTTAACCTTTTCACCTCCCATAAACAATGTGGTAAAATGTTAACCCTTAACATTTAACTTCTTTTAACCTAAATCTAAACACAAACTAAAAGTAAATTTTAATTGGTCTCAAGTATAGTTTATATCAATTAGCCCCCTCAGTTCAATTTCTTCTCCCCTGGTATAGGTTTCAATTTTTTTGTTCTTTTTCAAATTTCTTTTTCACTTTTTATCTCCAAAATTTGGTTCGTTGTAATAGGGTTCTCTCTTTTGTTTCACTGCGGGTTCCATGGTTTTTATCGCTATCTCATACCCACATTGCGAGTTTCGCAAAGTAATCATAAATGGTCCGAGTCAATTTAGTATGTCATAGTCTTAATATCTTTTTGTTTTAAAAAAAAATACGTTATACAATGTGTCACCATTTTAGTATTTGAAAATTGTTTCGGTCGGTATAAATTAAATTTTTAACTTTCTAGCCTTTTTATATGTTTTTTAGGTTGAAGAAATAATAATTCAACCACGGGCAGAAAACCTAGTTTGAAACTATAGTATGAGGACAAGACAAGTTGAACATTACTTGGAGTGTGATTAAAGTTTGCACTTCATGAATCACACTGGAGGTTCTTTACGACATGTTAAGAGAAGAAAGTGGATGTGATGAGTAAAACTCAAGGATATATTTTGGTAGCTAAAGAACTCAAGGGATATATTTTTTCTCGTTTAAACATTGATTCTCTCTTAATTGTAGAATTGGTTAAGGAAAGGATAATGTTGATGATGAGTGATGATCTAAAACTAGTTTTTATAAAATTTATTTTTACTAATAAAATATATTTTTTTCATTGAATTTATGTATTATTTTGTTAATTCAAATCCATTATTTTTCAATTTCAAATATTATAATTAAATTGAAATTTATACATGCTACCGTTTATATTCAACTAGTTAGGCGGCCCGCAACGTCTTTTTTCATAAAAATGATCAAAAAACCTAAGACGCAAGAATGTTGGGTCTGTCTATAAAGAGAGACCCAAAAGCCTTAGATTTGGCGTTGCTTTCACACCTAATGCTCTTGGGTTTGGTCGCAACGCCAAGTCCAAGAGCATTGGGTCTAGCACGTTGGGTCTAGGTCTAGCTGCAAAGCAATACCCTTGTAGCCACACCTAATGCTTTTGGGTTTGGTCGCAATGATAGACCCAAGAGCGTTGGGTCTAGGTTTGACTACAACATTGAACCCAAGAGATTTGAGTCTGACTACAACACTAGATCCAAAAATAATATTTATAATTTCAATTATAATACCAACAGTAATATTTATAATATAAATAATAATATTTTTAATATTAAATTTGTTTGACCCAAGTTCTTATAGTTTTTAATCCCTTCAAATCAAATTTATGATTTTTTTTAATAGTAATATTATTTTATTTCAAATTTAATAATAATAATAATAATAATAATAATAATTTTACCATTCCATTCAAATCTATGGTTGTTTTTCAATATTAATAATATTTTTTTTAAAATTTATTAATTATTATATTAATCATATTAATTATAATAAAAATAATAAAATTTATAACACAAATAATAAAATTTTAATATTAATAATAATATTAAACTTGTCTGACCTAAGTTTAAATGGGTTTGACTATAACACCAGACCCAAGAGCTTTTGGCTCCTCTTAAACACCAAACCAAATAACCATGGGTCAAAACGTCGGACCTAGAGCTTTTGGTCAGGCAGGGCTGAGACTCAAGGGACTTGAGTTTGTGCCCCAGCCACACCTAAGTAACTTGAATTAGGCACCCTTTTCCAGCCCCAAGTTTCTTGGGCTGCAAGGGGAGGTCAAACCCAAGTTAATAATAATAATAATAATAATAATAATTGATTTTATTCTTCAAATCAAATATATGCTTTTTTTTCTATAGTAATAATATTTATTTTAAATTTAATAATACTAATGAATTTAATAATATTAATAATAATATTTAACTTGTTTTGCCCAAATTCTTATAGTTTTTAATCTCTTAAATAAAATTTATGGTTTTTCTTTGATAGTAATAATATTTTTTTTCAAATTTATTGATGATGATGATGAAGATAATCATAATAATGTTTAATTTTACCCTTCAAATAAAATCTATGGTTTAATTTATGTTTAATTTTCAATAATAATAATATTTTTTAAAACAATTATTAATTATAATTAAAACAATAATATTAAACTTGTCTGATCCATGTTTAAATGAGTTTGACTGCAATATCAGACCCAAAAGCTTTGGGCACTTATTAAATGTCACGCACAAGAGCTTTGAGTTTGGCTGCAACACCGAACTCGATGTAGCTCTTAGAGCCTTGACTCTGGATGCAACCCAAGAGTTTTGGATCCTTACACGAGACCCAAGAGATGATGGTCCGGATGCCAGACCCCAGAGATTTAGTTCCTAACACCGATTCCAAAAGCCTTGGACCCGAACGTCGTACCATAGAGTCTTGGGTCAAGCGGGGCTACAAGACCCAAGGGACATAATAATAATAACAATAATAATTGATTTTACGCTTCAAATCAAATATATGTTTTTTTTAGTAATAGTATTTATCTCTAATTTAATAATATTTATAATAATATTAAACTTGTATGATCCAAATTTTTATAGTTTTTAATATAATAATAATAATAATAATGTTAAACTTGTCTGACTTAGGCTCTTATATTTTTTAATCCATTAAAATCAAATATATGATTTTTCTTCGATAATAATAATATTTTATTTCAAATTTAATAATAATGATAATGATAACATTTGTTTTTCAAATTTATTAATAACAATAATCATAATAATAATAAGAAGAAGAATAATAGTAATACTAATATTAACAACAACAATAATAATAATAATAATAATAATAATAATTTTACCCTTCGAAACAAATCTATGGTTTTTTTTTCAATAGTAATAATATCTTTTTAATAATTATATTAATAATAATGAAAATAATAATAATATTTATAATATTAATAATAATATTAAACATGCCTGACTCTAGTTCTTATAGTTTTCAATTTCACCCTTTAAATCAAATCTATGATTTTTCTTCAATGGTAATAGTAATCCTGACGCAGGTCTGTAGCTAGGTGCACAGGTTCGACTTTAGTGCTTAGGGCATGACAATCATGCCTGACCTCAATGCCAAGTGTCTGACAGTCATGCCATGTCCTAGCGCTTGAGGCTTGTAGCCTTACCATGCCCCAACAAAATCCAAACTGACCACTTTTCTCCTAATCATTCTTTTAATATCAAATGCATTTCGTGAAAAAGACAACCCCACTCCCAAATTGCATGCCTAGCAAGTTTTTTTGACAAGAAAAATTATGTCATTACACTGCTCTAATCCATAGTAATTTATGTCCTTGGTAAACAGTAAGATGGACACTAAGCTCTTTTAGTATATTATATAACTGTAAGATTTTTTTTTCAATTCCTTAACATTTAAAATTTGATTAAAATAGTTCATTTATAAAATAATTTGATTTTTTTTTACTTTCTAAACAACGTCACATATATCATTTATATTTAAAAATGAAAATCAAGATTCTTAAAGATGGTAGAATATATATGAAAAAAAAATTAAAAAGTGGAGTTCATAAAAAAAAATGTAAAAAATATGAATTATTTAAAAAATTTATAAAATCTAAATTATTTTTTGTTTAACTAAATAGCTCATTACATTTCTAATTAACTTAATCATAATGAATTCACAAGTGTATTTTTTATCTTATAAAAACCAAACATATAACTCATTAATTGAAAAACATTATAATAAATATTTTTAGGAAAACTTTATAGACCAAGATACAATTTATTGTGAATTTTCACAATATTTTTTTTTGTCTTTTTATCATTTTCATTCTAACATATAACTCAATTTCATTTTTTTATATTGTTTTAATTGAGAATTAAGTCTAATAATTTGTTTTTATTAGCTTGCTATGGAGTTATTGCAGTGATAAAAAAAACCTCCTGGACATTAAATTAATGCTAGCTTTGAAAAAAATAGAATTCAATTTTATTATTTAGAATAAATTAAAAGTACGGGATCAAATTTAATATTAAAACAATTTTATTTATTCTTCAGGAGCTGTGGATTTTAAAATCTTGATCACCCAAGTTTTTAATTTTTTTTAAAATTTATCCTTATTTATTGAGGTTTTAATCTACACTTTATTTATTTTGCATTTTGGTCCCTAGATTTCATAAGGCAAGAGAATTACTAAAATAAAATAAGAGAGAGAAGACAAAGTTGTTACTTGTACATATTTAGACAATTATTTTTTTTAATATAAATAAATTTCATTCAATAAGAAGAATTTAATTGTGGTGTTTTTAACTTCTCATCTTACAAGAAAAAATAAATTATAACCCGTGTATTTTTTTTGTTCTAGATGATTTTTTATTTCTTGATCAATTAAATTATTTTGAAGTTAGATATTAGTTTCTTGAGATTTATAAAGTATTTCTTAAATAATTTACATGAGAAAAGGAGTTTTTCTGTTCAAGAAATCGAACCTAACTTCCCAGCTACTGGAGAAATTTGCAAATTCAGTAGATTTGACTAGAGGCATGCGTACATGATTTTATTTTATTTTCTATTGCTCTTCAAAACTTGTTCGATCCCATTTCTCTCTGTTGATCATGTTTCTTCCTTTTTCATCCCAAGAGAGGCAAAAAGATAATGCGAAAACTACAAGTCGAAAGAACTTTTATTTCTCTAGAATTAAATTCTTATTTATGTTTTCAGAAAAAAAACTGACTCATGTTAAAATACTAGAATGGTAAAAAGACGTGTAAAACAATGTTTTATATATATATAACTCCCTTTTTATTATTCATTCTTTCTTTCTTTTTTATTTATTTTATTTAAACAATGAATTTTTTTATCACAATCCTGGTTCTTCATATAAAAATTTATCATGATCTATAATGCAATTTTCAATTAGAAAACTAAAAAATAATATCTAGATTATCTTTATGTGACTATATGAAAAAAATAAAAGAATAAATAAATCAATTTTCATTTATAATTATTCATAAAGTAATTATTAATATTATTAAAAAATATAATTGTATTTAAAAATTATAAAATAATCAAATAACTTTTTAAATATCATCTTAATAATTTTATTTAAAATGAATGGTATTATAAAATAAAAAAATAATAGCCATATAAAAAGCCAATTGTGCTTAGGTATTGAAATACAGTTCTGTTTACTTGGATTAAAAAAAAATCAAGTATTATATGGTGATGACAAATCATTTGTTTTTTAAAAAATAAAGATTAATAACATATTTTCTGCTTAGACAAAGTATTTTTTATTATATATTTTTTTATTATTAAAAAAATAATATCTATTTTAAACATATTTTTATTTAAAAACACCTCAAATATATGCTAAAAACTTCAACAACTTTTTTTATAATCCTAAAACACCTTCTAATCACCTTAAGAGTCAATAATCAAACTGAATAAAAAAATTTAGAAACCCTGATATATCTTTTATGGCATGTTTAAAGGTAAAATTATCATAATTAAATTACCCTTTTCAAGATGATTGCATTAATATTAATATCGATTTTTTTATTTTATGATAAAAATGTGGTCGCCAAAATTTTTCTCTGTCTCAATGACTCTCTCTCATCTCTGAGGGTCTTTGATAGTAGGTGAATAGTAAAGGTCAATAAATCTTCAAGTCTAGTGTATAATAATGCAAGGACGTAGAAGAAGATAAAAATATAAATCACGGATAGACTTTGAGAAAACCCAAGCCATAGGGGAGAGGAGAGGAGAAGAGAAGAAAGGAGAGTTCAAAAGGCAAATCTCCCGTTAACGAAGGTAATTTCGTTTATGTTTTCTCATTTCTTGTTTTTTTTTTTTTTTTTGGAAATTTAGTTATCATGATTATGGTTTAGTTTCAATATTATAAGAATTCAGCTGGGCTAGCTGGGCATAATAGGATATGATGTGAAATTTGATTTTTCTTATAACATAAAAGCAAAAACAATATCAAGAGTTTGGTGGGATTTGTTTGATTTTTGAACCAATCTATTGAATTTTTAGGAATCTATGCATCAACCCATCATACCTGGTTTGCCGGATGACTTGGCCTTGCGGTGTCTGGCAAAGGTATCTCATGGGTACCATGGACTTCTTGAATCTGTCTCCAAGAGATGGAGGGATATGATTCGCAGCGCTGATTATGCCCGCTATAGAGCGAAACAAGGATGTTGTGGTGATTGGCTGTTTGTTCTTACTGAGCAGTCTAACAACCAATGGGTTGCCTTTGATCCTGAAGCTGACAGGTGGCATCCCTTGCCAAAGGTTTCTGGGGATTGTGCTGACCGTCAGCATTTTGGATTTTCCTGCGTTTGTGTTTATAATCGACTCTTAGTCATTGGGGGCTCCTATGCACCACTGGATTCGTCAGTTCTAATTCAAAGACCTTTAATAACAGATAATGTTCTCCAGTTTGATCCATTTAAGAAACAGTGGACTAGTGTGGCAAGAATGCGAACACCACGTTCTCACTTTGCTTGCAGTGTTATCTCTGGTAAGGTTTATGTTGCTGGTGGGCGCAACTTATCTTGCACCAAGGGGCTTGCGCTGGCTGAGGTTTACGATCCTTTAACAGACAAGTATGTTCATTTGCACAGCTGCAATATTTATTTGTGATGTTGTCTAACACCTTTGATAATTGTTAGTGACTACTGGTTGCTTCTTATTAAACACCAGGCTTTTGCATGCTTTATGATTTGAGTGCATGGTTAACTACCAAAAGATGATCTGTTTTTTTGTTAATTATCTAAGCTGTCATGGTCCTCCTTTTTCTTTCCATCATTTTCTCCAGTCTTGCCTGGAACGTTTCTATTGTCAAAGTTGACAACTTTATTAGCTGAAAATTTGATTACATCTTCTTTTTTTGTGAAATCCATCACCATTACAGTTTACTGCTTAGGTTTATAATGACATTCCCCAATCAATCATGCATCTTCATTAAGTCAATATGGATATTTGCTTTGGAGTATTATGCATGTACATGGGGGGGGGGGGGGTTGCTTGTGATTGTGTTAATTCCATGAACAATACTTAGTCCACAGTACTTCTTTTAAGGGCTAATGGAATTAAGATCTTGTTCAAATTCATCTTTTTCTAGTGCAATTTGTTGCTGGTTATGACATAGCAGAAATTGCAGATGGGAGGAATTGCCGCCAATGCCGGCACCACTGATGGACTGCTTAGGATTATCATATAAAGGCAAATTTCATGTTTTGAGTGACCAGGTTGGCCTGTCAGAGACAAACATAACTCAAGTTTTCAATCCATCAATTAACACATGGTGCACAATGGAGGATATTTGGCCTTTCTCCAGGGCAATGCAATTTGCAGTTCAAGTCATGTGTGATGGAAGAGTATACACAGTTGTTGATTGGGGTGAGAGCTTGATTAAAACAAGGGACTCTGAGGGAGGAGAGTGGTACACTGTGGGTTCAGTACCTTCAGTCATTCTTACCAACCACACGAGGGCTTTGGAGGCCTTTAGTTATGGCTTTGCTTCCCTTAGAGATGAACTGTATATATTGGGTGGAAAGGTTCTCAAGTGGGAAGAGGCAGGAGCTGGAAGGTTTGACATCGTGAGATTAGATTTGGTGAGGGTTTGCAATCCAGTAGCTAGGCCTTTAAAATGGAAGGAAACCAGGCCAATGTGTGGACCAGCATGTGGCTCTATTCTAGGATGTGCATCCCTGGAAGAGGAAAGTTGTTCTCAATCGAGGTAAAGGAACCCTTTGTTACTTCGGTGTTCACCATCTCTCAGCGAAGCCTATATTATGACTTTATTGAATTTTTACAATCCTGTAATTATAGTTTTTTTCTTGATAAACTGCTTAGAGTTTTCTTTGATTGGAGTTCTCCTCGATCTTGTGGCTAATGTACCCTCTTGTATGTTTCAGTTGGACGTGAAGAATGCACTTGTTATGGCCAATGCAGTCACGGCTAATACAAAGGTGGGAGGCATGTAATGGTAGTGTCCTTTCAACCAGGCGCATCAGTCAGTCATTGGACATCCGTTGACACCATGTTTGGCTTGCTTTTTAATGAAAGATTCCTCGTCTGGTTGGCTTGCTTTTTAATTCCAGGATTAGTTTAATGAAGACGGTTTTTACTTGAAAACTTTCCCTTGATGACGCCTTAACAATCGATTTGCAAGATTGAGAACAGGAAAAGACAGGAGAAATATGGCTCAAGTCTGCTTCACTGTTTCTCTTTGTTTGTTTATGCCTATTGGAATAGAAACGCTTTTCTCAATGTTCCTAACCACATTGTGACTGAAACTTGGGGAGAAGTAATCACTAAAGCTATATATTCCAAGAACCCTTCTGAAAGGAGCAGTCTGCTTCACTGTTTCTCTTTGTTTGTTTATTGCTCTTTGTTTGTTTATGCTTAGATTGAAAAGCTAGAATTTAGTGATTTTTATCAATCTTCGAAAATAATAGATAGAAATACTGCAAACACAGCCATTGTGACTTCTGTCCAATCCAAAACTTGCTGCCTGCAGTCAGTTTGGGCTATAACTTGTATTGGTGGGGTTTTCTGAAAGATTTGATACACGGTGGTATGCGACGGTTGCATGGAAGAGAAGAGATTGGCACTGCCTGCGTGAAATTTGAAGGTATTCGAGATTCATATTTATGGTCATTGATGGACATGAAACTACACAGACTTCATTGAGTCATCTGAGATGCTTAGATTTGGCTTGGTAAGCTTGGCGTAGGGCTTGTTAAGGATAGCCTAACTTTTAACCTCTCAGAATCTCTCAATTAAGTAAATTCTTGGACATCTACTGACTTTTTCGTCAAGTGTTTGAATTTGATAGAGGCAAAAACGGGCGGGTCATGGATGATGATGGGTGGAAATGATAAAGATATTCTAAGTTCAAAGCTTTTGATTTTTTTTCCATGTTCTATTCATGTTAACCTAATCTTTTTTATTTAATTTTTAATTATATTTAACCAAATTTATTATTTTTGAGATGTTCCTTTGAATGTTTCATGAACATTTAATAGATTTTTTTTTATGTTAAGCATGTTAAGACAATTCAAATAAATTAAAAAATAAAATTTATTTGAAAGTTTTTTTAAATTGTTTTTGAAAAACATAACATAACTGCAAAGAAAAACAATTGCTAAATGATAATAGCCTCTTTTATTATGGTAATGGTTATTTTTTAAATTATTTTTTATTTAAAAATACATTGAAATTATAGTTTTTAGACCCGGCCCGGTTTGAGGCTCAGGTTCCGGGTTTTGATTGGGTCACTGGGTTGTCCGGGTCAATTTTTTTTAAAAATCAAAACGACATCGTTTTAGTAAAAAAAAAAAAAAACAAAAGTCAACGGGTTGCAACCTGGTCAACTCGCCAGGTCAGTTGGGTCACACCGAGTTTTTTCTTCCACTATTTTTTTTTCAAACCGGCCCGATTCTAACCCCGAGTAGACCTAGGTTTCAAAACTATGATCAAAATGATATATTTTTTTATTTTTTAAAATTTATTTTTGATATCAACATATTAAATCAAAATAACCTAAAATACTAAATCATATTAATTTAAAGCAATTTTATTTTATTTTATTTTGAATTATTGTAAATAAAAAAATAAATAGGATCTAGAAAAGTGGTCCTACCATGAGGCTGTTATAATTTTTCATGATCATAATTCGTGAAAAGCTGAGAAAGTGAGTCCCTGCATCCTTCTAGCTGGCTGGCAGCAAGTCTCCATGATTAGCGAGGGTGTCGGTGGAGAAGAACTTTCAGGTCACTGCCAAAACAAAAAGACGAGTGAGTGTGGACCATTCTTCACACCCCATTTCGCCTTCCATCCCGTTTTTCATTTCATACTATACCAAAAAAGATACATTTACACTGCTCTGATTATCACCAAACAAGGACAAAATGCAGTGGCTTGTCTCCATTGAATTAAAGGTCCAAGACTTTTGTGAGATGGACCCTTGCACAAGTCATAATCTACTTTCCTGCTAACAAATTTATGTTTTTCCAACTTACGAGTACCTCGTGATGGGCACAATAGAGGAAAGGGCTATCATGCGGAAATCAGCAAGATCTGATTTTTATAGTTGTGGTTAATCTATCTAGTCGTTGTTAAAACAAAAATGGTTTAATGGGTTAATTTTGTAACTCACTGATCCGAGACTTGATTTCTAGTTTTATGGATCAACCTCGTAACTTATTGATTTCGGTGTTTGGTTTAAATGGATTTTATATTAAATTAGATGGAAATTGATCTGATTAATTTAGAGAATCAATCCCCGAACCGATCAAAACTCGTTAATAGATAAGAGTTCATTTTCTTGATTTCTCACCAATAGGAATGGCTGAATTCTCTTATACCAAGATATCATTGGGGTTGCCTTGCCCCATCTTTGTGGATTCTTGGTCCTTTACGGAGCTTTTTAGCCCCCTTTTTTGAAAAAGGTATCAAGTATCTTTATTAAATGAACGTTGTCAAATGATAATGATAATAAAAATCGTGTAGTTTTGCTGTAAAAAGCTTGGAGAAGTAGTGGTGGTGTTATCTTGTCTGCTCCATCTATCCAATAAATATATGTGTGAAGAAGAAGAAATACCACGTTGCCTCTCCTTCTCCTTCTCATTCTGATATAAAGTTGTTGGGATCGGCTATCTTACACTCCTACATATATATCTGCAAGTAGTCGTGTGTCTGTAGAAGAAATAGTTAATGCAAGCAGTGAGAAGAGGAGGAGGAGGAGGAGGAAGAAGAAGAAGATGATGATGTTGTACTTGTGGTTGGGATTTATGTATGGGTTAATGATGTGCTCTTTAACATGGAAATGTGTAAACTGTTTAGAATTCGAACACTCTCAGCCTCTGCCTCTCCAAGATTGGAATAATAATGTCACTTATAAAGCAGCAGCAGCAGCAGAAGCATTTGCGTATGCATATGCTCGTCGCACACCACCGTTGATGGTGGGTCTTACACTTGTTAATGCAGCTGCTTCAAAGGGAGCTGGTACCTTCTTATTACTCTTAACTCTCACCTCATCTCCTCCGTGACTGATAATATGAATGATAATGACTTGCAACCTCACCAGTTTTCTCTCCTGTTAATTATTCGAATAATATGCAGTCTGCCTGGATGGCTCATTACCAGGGTACCACATCCACAGAGGATATGGATCAGGGGCAAACAGTTGGCTCGTTCAATTGGAGGTATCCAGAATGACTCAGAAATTAACAACAGTACTTGGCTACTTGCTCTCCTATCATGTCTTGTTCTTCAGGATTCAAGCCTTCTCCTAAGCACCTGTTCTCTCTCTCTTTCTTTCTCAAACAGGGCGGAGGATGGTGTAATTCAATCAGAAAATGTGTTTTTAGTAAGAAAACCCGCCATGGTTCTTCACATTATATGGAAAAGCAGATACCTTTTGAGGGCATACTCAGCAACAAGGCTGAAGAAAATCCTGGTCATTCGCGTCTCTTAACAACTTCTTCACTTGACTTACTCTCATAATTCTTGCACAAACTATAACTGCTATGTGCATTTGCAGATTTTTATAATTGGAACAGGGTCAAGGTTCGTTATTGTGATGGTGGATCTTTCAGTGGAGACAGTCAAAATGAGGTCAGTGATCTTTCAGCACATATTTTCTTTTATGTGCTTTGCCAAGTCTGTTCTTCATTGCACAAGTCTCAAGAACAGGAACTGAAAATCTTGCATTATTCATAAACTTACTCCACAGGCAGCACAACTCTATTTTAGAGGACAAAGAATCTGGTCAGTTGTCATGGAAGATTTGATGTCGAAAGGAATGCGCTATGCTAATCAGGTCCCTCAAACCTGCCATACAACTTTTTAGCACTGTTTTAGTTTTATTTATTTGTAGTTTTTTTTTTTTTCCTCTTTTTTGTTTTCTAGGCTCTTCTGTCTGGATGTTCAGCTGGGGGTGTAGCATCTATACTACATTGCGACGAATTCCGGCAATTATTTCCAAGAACTGCTAGAGTCAAGTGCCTCAGTGATGCTGGTTTATTCCTTGACGTGTAAAGACCTCGAGATCCTTGCATTTTCACTCCTCGTTGTGGTTCCAATTAGTATGGCTAAACTGCAGTTGTCTCTTGTATGCAGACCTGACATCTCTGGTTGGCGCACGTTAAGATATATGTTTGCAGGAGTGGTCATGCTCCAGGTTCCTAGACTTTCCTTCATATTTTCCATTACAGTGGCTCAGTGCTGCGAATCCTGAGGATTCACAGCTACGTATGGGTATATCAAGAACAACGAATTACTCAACAAGAAAATCATTATTCATGCAGAAAGTCACTAATTGATGATTCTATTCCTATCATCTTGTCTATTGATATTTAACTTTTTTCATTCTCCATAATGATCTTTTCAAGCTTAAAACAATTAGCTATTTAGTTGATCCTAACATTCTAGTCAATCAATTACTCAATCTCAGTTTGTCTGGACTTAGTCCGAAGCAATTCTCTGTCGTTCAAGTTAATGCCGGAATGATGCTTCTTCATCCAATCCATCCTCACTCTGTCATCTACGTTTGCTTTATAGCATTTCTACATTATCTTTACCGCCTCCTTTGAGCTTTATGTATAAAGATCATGCTTCTTGGGTTGGATTTCTTTGCTACCTCCTTAATTTTTGAAGTCGGTTGACAATGGCAGAATCATGTATTTCCATTGAACACAGTTCCATACATCACGTTAGCACTGGTTTTTTTAGTCATCTGAATAATTTTCTTTGTGTATTTGTTCATTTGTCATGATCTTGATTCTTGAGGATAAAACTGAAAAAACTACGTGTTTAATCTATTGCAGGGGATGCAAAAGAACCTGCCCCAGGGTTGTACTAAACGCTTCAATCCAATCATGGTAATCTTTTTCCTGCAGCACATATGTTGCTTGCCATTTTATTTTTCCTCTGATATTATTCATGAATCTTCTTTGCTCAGTGCTTTTTCCCTCAGCGATTAATTGCTAGCGTCAGGACTCCACTTTTTCTTGTCAATACAGCTTATGATACATGGCAGGTATGCACTGTGTCTGTACTGCTCTAAAATTTAATCTAGTTAATGAAATATAAACGAATTTACTATCTGAGGAAGCTTCTGTCATTCCTATCTGCCTCGTGTGACGCATACGCAAGGGTGTCACGACATGTTAATACCATCGTACATTGCATGAATCCATATGAGATTTCATGCTTCACATGAATACATTCTACTATTTACAGAGAGTGTTTGATGACACAAAATAACAATGATTTGTTAAATACCCTATCTTGAACAGATCCAGGTCAGTTTAGCTCCTGCCTCAGCTGATCATCATGGAAACTGGAATGGATGCAGAAAAAACTATGCACGCTGCACTGGATCACAGATTAGTTTTCTCCAAGGTGATTTATTACTGTTCCTACAAATGATAGTTTCATGATATCACTTTTTTTGTCGATGCAGTATTTTGATGATAACTTCTATGGTAACTTACCACCACACTTGTTTCACCTGAATCAGGTTTCAGAAATCAAATGCTCCATGCTGTAAGAGGTTTCTCAAGGTTGAAGAAAAACGGATTGTTTATAAATTCATGTTTTGCTCATTGCCAGACAGAGAGACAGGACACATGGTTTTCTCCAGGTTCTCCCCACATTAAAAGCAAGGCAAGGCCATTCCAACCTAACTTGTTATTCTCTGAAGTTAATACCACATCACTGCTTTACATAGTATGTGCTTGAATTCATTTGTTAAACACCCTATTTTGAACACAGAACAACCCTGCTTTTGGCCCCATCAGTGTGAATCCCTGCCATCAAATTCTTAGATAACATGCAACCTCTTCGCTTGTGTCCGAGTAAGAAACAATCAAAGGAAGAACACCACCAACCAATGCCTTTGCATTGCCTTAATGCCACCGAGCACAAAATCATTACCAGCATAACTTTCAAAAAACTACAGTTCCTTTTCTTTTGAGAGTTTTAATTATAGACAACTGAGGCGGGCTCTCTGTGATGCAATTGATGATCAACTTACAGGGGATAGCGGAGTCTGTTGGCAACTGGTATTTTGATCGTGCTGTTATTATGGCTATTGACTGTCCATACCCTTGTGACCATACCTGCCACAACCTGGTGTTCAAGTGATTTTCTACTTATATAGCTACGATATGTGTCATTGAGCTTCCAAGAAAATAAAATCTTGATGAGCAGTTCAAGTGATGGTCATCAAGACTCGATGGCCTTTTTCGTCTTTTCTACACTTTTGGCTGTCAAGGAAACTTGAGGATGCAGCTGCCTGCTGAAACTAGCTAGTTTTGATTCTGACAACTTCTAGGCATTAGGAGTTCAATTGTGAATCACAAAATAATAATGATTGGAAGTATGTTGATCATAATTTCTCATGGCATCATAAGAATTGTGCTTAGTCATTGATAAAGACGGCCAACAGGATGATCATCGGCAATGTTATGATACTGATGGCTCCGTATTTCTAACTCAATATTTTTGTGCTTTTAAATAGCCCAAACCTGTTATATGATGATCATTACATAATTAAACATGGATTTGGCAAGATGGTAGATCCAATACACTTGGATTTCAGTCGAGAATTGAACCCAAGAAATTATAAGTCTGGCAAAATATCAAATTTAATATACTTGGATTCAGCCATGAATTGAGTACAAAAAACTATAAATTTGATAAAATACTAGACTTAGCCGTATGGCTAGTAAGTTACTAGAACTAATATACTACTGAGTTCAAATCACCATGGGTCAGGCAAATTATTGGGCCTATATTGCTTGAGTTTGGCTACACGTCAAACTCAGTCTTGGAGATCTAAATACAACTCTAGAAAGCTATCTTAAGAGTTAAGACCGTTAAAATAATGCACTTATGTTAAGAACAATCATCTTTCTATATTTATAGATGTGTAAAAGGTTCCTCACGAGCTTACTATATTAATATCTATATTGATATCTCATTAATAATATATAAATGATATTAATTCTTCATTAATAATATGTAAATGATTTTTATCTCTCCTTATAAGATTCAGAGAATATAAATAATCCCTAAATATAGAGGTTTATTTTTTTCTACTCTACAAACGTATATTTCTTATAGCATCAATCACACAAAAATAAAAATAATTATTCTTATTCTTGGAATTAAAAGTTCTTTCTTTCATGATATTAATATTCCTATTAAAATTACCGACTTTATCATTTAAGTCTTATGGATAGAGATTGTTTTTCCGGTAACTATTAATTTCTTTCTTACTTTTTGGGCTAGGAGAAAGAAATAATAACAAGAATATTTAATTGCTCAAGAGTATTTAATTAATCATTATCCAAATATCAAATAACATTTTTCTATAACATATTAGATTTTCTTGGGATGTCATCAATAACTCATTTGAATTGCTCAAGAGTGATAACCACAAAAAGCTGTCTTCCACGAGGAGAAATGGGGAACAATAAGAAGAGGAAGAAAGTTCAAGTAATGCTATCATTTTACAGCTATGCATCAGAGGTTTCCTCTAAATCGTTTCTCCACTTCCCTTTAGCATTAAGACCCATTCAAATATATTGTCATAGTATAGAAGTTATCATATACTTCACATTTCTCCCTCATATTTGAATGCACAGCTTAGAACAGTTTATAATATTTTTTTTTCTAACTTCTAGAGAAAATATGACAAGATTTCAAAGGTTGGGGGTAGCCAACATATTGTCACCGTTGCTGATGAGCAGGAAAATTGAAAGAAAACCCTATACATATTCCTTGCTAGGAAATGGACTTTGCCTGTCACAATGGTTAAATGTGCTGGCATTTGTGCTTGAATCTACCTTGCACTGGGCATAAAGTATAGAGTTGATCACTAACATGATTATGGAGGAAACACTCATTCGGTGCTTATGTATAATTATTAACCACAACTGGTTGAGTTATTCTCCGGTGATTATGCGAATCGGACAGTATGTCATTAAGCTGTTTTGTGGTGGTCAACTCCTCTTTTCTTTGCCTTTTGTAGATTCGAAAGATAGATAAGAGTGGTTGGAGCAGTAACCTAAGATTTTAGTTCACGCTTGGCATGGTTTCTGGGCATGTTGGCATCTTAGAAATCTGAAAGTCTTGTGCTCTAGTACTCAATCTGCTCCATGCAGAAGAGGTAAATTGTTTACTCTTTAATTAACAGATCATGCATGGCACCAATCCGAGATGGTGCCTTGCTGGACTCCTGGAAATTGCTTGCCAAGGTTGTAGTCCCATGTTTCTCCCCCCCAAATCATCATCATAGAAGGAGGCGTTAGAGAGAGAGACGATGAGAAGAAGAAAGTATCTTCTGTGACCTTTCAGTTTAAATTCCAAAATAAAAGGAAAGAAAGAAAGAAAGCTTCAATCTGCAAATTCTGCCAACCAAGAACCAAGGATTAGCATTTTGATTCTGCCATTTTGACATACAGAAATACTGTACAATATCTTGCAACAAACACTCTGAAATCACAGCTAAGGTCTCTCTAAAATGGAAGTCCTCTTCCTCTGTGCCATCAAATGTTTGCATAATAATTTTTAAGAGCTGATTAATCCCTAGATTATCCCACAAGTCATTACAACGTGATCACGTGTATACCGAGCTTTGAAAATAATTGTTATTAATACCACCAGTGATGCCAATTTGCGTCTGAGCCTTCTCCATCTATTCGATATTTCTGGTGGTTTGACGTTGATTTGGTGCATCACGAGTATAGTGTCGGTTGATTATTCCGACCACTTGATATCTGTTGTCTCAGAATCAGCGGAATGGATTTGTAAGGTCTTGTCTGATGATCCACCATCATCTGCCAACCCCCATGGGAAGACGTTGCTATCGAATAAGGACTTTTTCTGAAACCCACTACTTTCGCTGCTGCAATTACTTGAATCCCAATGGATGTTACTGAACGTGCCCATTGAATGAAAGGGAAGACCTGCATAGATTTTATTGTCCATTTGAGCAGATATGATTGACCTTGAAATCGCGGGTACTAGTGTTCTGGAGTTGAGTTCTTGGTTTGGCTCATGATTCTGGTCAAGCTTTAATTGCTCGTGATTCAACTGCTGGACTGGGAATTGCAGGTAAGCAATTGAATCTAAAGGGCTGTGCTGGACGTTGGGGTATCGATTGAATGGCAAGGACTTGTCTGGGAAGAATTCCTTGTGGACACTGGTTTTGGAGGCATTCAAATTGTCATCTCCTTTTTCAATCTTACAGCTCGATACATCAATGAGTGATGGCTTTGAACTATCTGCCTCGAGATTGAGTGAGATCGCTGTATCCAGTTCTCTTGAGGCCTTCTCAGGGCACTTGCTGGTAGAAAACTTAACCTCAGAAAGTGGCTTGTGGGTGTTGGTGTCAATACCTTTCTTCATGAGTTTCTTCTTAATGGAAGAGTTCCATAGATTCTTTATCTCATTGTCCGTTCTTCCTGGTAACTGTGCTGCAATTCGAGACCACCTGATAGGACAGGAATGCATTACAGTTCTGTGAGCACAGTTATCATTGATCTGACCTGAATACCAAACAAGGAAGAAGGCACTAAATTATTGACACCTGTTGCCTAGAACTGACTGGAGTTGGATTACGAGGTTCTCTTCCTGGCTTGAGAATCTGGTTCTCTTCAAGTCTGGTCTTAAGTAATTGATCCACCTCAGCCTGCAACTCTTTCCGCACCTTTCAAGACCTGAAAATTCATGATCACGTTAGAAAATAAACAAAAACTTGTTAGAAGCAAATTAAACAAAATCCCAGGGTTGGCTGGCAGGGGCCTCCCAGAGAGACAAGAAGTGTCACCTGCTAGCTTGGGGACGGAGCTCCAGCATCCATGTCCATGCTCGGTAATGTACCTCAAAAGCTTCTCATCTTCGTCCGGGGACCACAACCCTTTTCTTAGTTTCTGCTTGTAACCGCAAGATTGCCTCCCCATTTGAAGAAGAAATTAAGCTTAATTTTCTAGTTGAAGAATGGTCTGTCAGAACTCAGAAGAAGCAGAGCCTTGGGATCTTAATAGGCTTGTGTTTCATTAATGTTAGAACTAAGTTGGAAGTGGAAGAGATCAGAAGGAAGGAAGGAAGGATGCATACAAGTTTGAGAAAGGGAAACAACATCTATGATGAAGGTCCTGAATTATTATTAATTGATGGAGAAGGGGAAGCCTCAAAAGAAGTGAGAAGTCGCCCTCAAGAGGTTGATACATTACACACATGTTCGAGTCTCTTCTATCTAATTGCTTTGGTTTTGGCCCGCACCTGTCTCATCAAGGTCCAAGCATTCATGCACAAGCTGCTCTGATTTTTTTAAAAAAAAAGACCAGAAAAAGATAAGAACAGCAGAAATGATTAGATTATAAGAAGTCTTTGTGTATTGTTTGTATTATATAATAATTTCTTCTTCTGCATGTTGGCCACCATCTAGGAAATGGAATGGTGACTTGCTAGAATTTGTTTGGCATTTCTTACCGGTATGTTTTTTGTGTTTTAAAAATATTTTTAAAAAAATTTAAATTTTTTTTTATTTTGTTTTAGTAATTTTAAATTAATATATTTTTAGTGTTTTTTAATTATTTCAATGTGCTAATTTAAAAAATTATTTAAAAAAAAAATCATTAACATATATTTTGGTATGAAAAGTTATTTGAAAAGTAACCATAATCACACTGCTAAATAAACTTAAAGTAATTTTTGATGAGGTTGTGGTTTTAAAAAATAATTTAGAGAGTCTTTGTGGGTGTGTAGTTTTTGTTTTTAGATGTATTTTTAAAGTGTTTTTTTTTATATTTAATTGTGTATTTTAAGTGTTGTTAGCTTATTTTGATGTGATAATATTAAAAAAATTAAAAAAAATTATTTTAATATGTTTTAAAATAAAAAATATTTTTAAAAAATTTCATGAATACAAATAAACTAGAAGTTACGGATTATAGTTTTTTTAAAAAAAATATTCAAGTTTCTATCATAATTTATGATGAAAAGTCAAGTTTAAATAATGAAAAACAAATAATTTTTAAAATTATAACCAGCTAAAGAGTATATTCATTTGGTAAAGTCAAGAACTGAATATGTAATTCAATTATATATACATCAGCAATCTCACAAGCAATACTGAGTTGGTACAGACGACAAATTAAAGATTTAGGGTTTGAAGGATGTAGCAGCAGGGTTACTTCAATGATTGTTGCTGGTGTCCATCCATGGCCAGCCCTAACATGATGAACTCGAATGATGATTCTAAACCATGACTCCCTTTTAACAAGATAGCAACAAATGGACCCACTCTAATCAGAAACTTGTATCAGATCTCTAATGTAACAATCCTGTGAACATGGAGTGAGATCGATCGATGGGAGACAGAGGATCTGTGGTCAAAGGGAGATCTCGATCACACATGATGATCAAGGAATTACAGTGGTCCCTTGGTGATGAGAGGGATTTTCGGAGGTGTGATGGCCACCGACAGGGATGAGCAACTTAAGCCCTTACATTTTAGAGCCTCGGTCTCACAGAATCTGTGGTCCTTTCTGTGGAATCTGCAGAGTTCTTCAACCTCAATCAAGAAAGATACATAAATATGAAATATGATGGCCCTGAAATTGTGCTCTGGAGTAGCTAAGATCAGACTTTGTCAGCTCCTGGCTAGCTTGGGATGTTTTACAGATGAAGGACGTTTCTGTGATGTGAAGGAGCTCCAGTAAAGTAAAAGTTGTATGCGCCCTACTCTTGCGGCTTCAAGCATGTCCATTTGATAAGAAAGAGCACCTTCCATTCTTAATCATTGAGATTACAAAATAATAATAATAATAATAATAATAATCATATTTCCTGTTGATTTCAAGGTATACCGTGAGAGAAAGTATTGTTGATTCTCATGGTAGTTTTTTTTTTAATTATTTTTACCATTAAGTATTTTATATTCCAGTAACTAATCATTTTTTTTTTTGTAATTTCATTATTTTATATACATTGGATGATAATTGAGCTTGATTCATCAATTTCATCTTTTCCTTGATAATTTATTTTGATTAGCTGTTTTGATTAGCTTGCTTTAGAGTTCTTGTGGTATAAAGAAATATTTTGATATTAAATTAATATTTTATTTGATAAAATAAAATTTAATTTTATTGCTTAAAATAAATTGAAACTACAAAAGGGCTTTTTTTAACTATTCATGAGGCACACAATTTAAAATTCCAATAGTCAAAGTTTTTTATATTTTTTATCTCTATTTAATAAGGTTTTGACTTTTCATTCCCACACTTTATTTGATGGGTCCTACGCTTACAAGCATAAGAGCATGGCTTGTTTTCTACCTTTATATATTTTGAATATTATTTTATTAAATATTATTTATTTTTTATTTTTTTTTCAAATAATATTATAACATTTTTTTTATAATATTAACAAGCATTATTTTTGTACAACCCTTCATCCTTCATGATGGTTTTTTTTTCTTAAATTTAATTTGGTGGCTTTTGTATGCATGTATATTTTAATTATTGTATAATTAAATAAAAAATAAATTTCAAAAAAAAAAGTTTATTAAACCCAATAAAAAAAAGTATATTGTAAAGAGCAACTTCCATTTCATACTTAATTATTGAGATTACAAAAAAAATATATATATATATATTTCCTGTTGATTTCAAGGTATACCACGAGAGAAAGTGTTCTTTATTGTTAAATTTAAATTAGAAATTATTTTCTTTCATGAAATTTAAATTATTATTTGTCTTATAAAAGAATATATTACTGTATAATTAAATAAAAACATCGAACCACTCTGGTAATTTAATATCATATATTTTAATATGTTTTTATCTATTTGATTTGATTTATAGTTAGCTATAACATTTTTTAAAAAATTTATTGTAGCATATAATCCTCAACTTATTTTATTAAATGTGTATTTTAAATTTTTAGTTAAAGAGTTGAAATTTGTTTGGAATGTTAAAAAAATAATTGATAATCTACTATTTTTTATGTTAAAAAAAATGATATAAAGTAGGAAGTGTAAGAGTTTGTTTGGGAATGCGGTTACGATTGTTTTTTAAAATATTTTCCGTGTTGAAATACATAAAAATAATATTTTTATATTTTTTAAAAAAATTATTTTTAAAATTATTGTATCAAAACGATCTAAAATATAAAAAAAAATTAATTTTTAATAAAAAAAATTAAATTAAATTTCTATGAAACGCAGGTGTGTCGCGTTTCCAAACTGTACAAAATCATTATTAGTTCCCGTACTTAAGTACAAGTATATTCATGAAACCAGTCACAGCTTGCTTCGAAAGCTTAATTATTCACTGTTAGTTGTCGCCCAACACTTACAGCTATATCATTGCAACTTGCTTGTTTCCAATGGCTAAATAGGCTTTTAAATTAAATATATATAAAAAAAGAATTCTAAATAAAATACAAAAATATAGTAAAATTATGAACAGCAACTTCTATAATTCTATGCGTTTTGGCTTTACCCGGTCCAACGGTAAAATAAAGAACTATATACGTGGATCTGTGACCAAAATCCCCTGCACCACCTTCAGCTAGCTTCTTTCCAAGAGCTGTCAACTGGGTAGGAGCGAGGTAAGAGCACGTTCCAACGCGACTCTCTCAACTCATCAGCATTTGATGGCATCGATCATCAGCTCGTGGTGAAACCAGCATAAATTAATATTGAACTCACTAAAATCTTCTTGTTGCAAGCAGGCACGATGAAGCTAGCAGAACACAATCCCAGAATTCATGAAGCAGAACAGCAAATAATAAAGCTGCGGCAATTAAAATGACCTAAGAGTTTACATAACATAATATTCAGTAAAGCCAGATGCTTTTGATGCAAAGCTGCCTGAAAAATATCCATCCATGGCTGCCATAAATTGACTGTATGCATAAATATAAAGACAGACCGCTCATTTTTATTTTTATTTTTATTTAGAGCAGCAATTCGTATGGAAAAGATTTATCCACTTCAAAATCAGCCTCGACTGTATATATTTTGGTAGAAGTGCATATGCTATTTAAGTATTCGCCATGCATAAGCAGCTGGCAAGATCACTGGCTATATTATACATTAATCATATATAGGAGGCGATGCATTTTCAGAGCTTTTGCCCAGCTGTTACTGCTTTTGCTCCATGCTTTCGTCAACCTTGGGCCTGGTATTCATGAGGACCTGCATGCAAGAAGAGGACATATGCATATTAATACCATATTGAGGGTAACTTTAGTAATTAAGTTGTAAGAGATCATCATCACTTCATGATCACCTTCCGAAGCATGGTGTTTTCATTGGTCAAAGTGGAAATCTTCTCCTCTAATTTGGTATTAATTTCCTGCAATTCTTTGGCTCTTGATTCCAAGTCATTGACGTAAACCTTCTTTCTTTCTCGAGCTTGTTGGGCTGAGACTCTGTTCCTGAGCAATCTGCTACATACAGAAGAAGTCATATACATACATTCGTGCGTGCGTGCGTGTGTAGACAGCAAGGGTGATCCCATGATCCAAGCATTACAAATTAAGAATGAGATCTTGATTGTGGAAAATTAAGATTATTTCTAAATAATTAGATTATTCTATTACATCAACTGTCCAACTAGTGTTTGGAAAATTCCAGCGTAAGGCTTCATTTATGTTTGCTTATTGTGTTAGCGGGAATATATGACTTATAAGAAATAAAGTAATTTTCAATGATGAAACTGGCTACCTTTTAGTTAGTCCTTTCAATATATCGACTTTTTACAAAAAAAAAAAAAAACGATGACTAACTTCCTACATTGTTAACCGTGTATATAGAATTTAAATTTAATTTATTATTATTATTTTAAAATTTTATCATTTAATTAATTCTGAATTAATTTTAGTTAGTTTTTTATGAGTTTAACATAACCTCAAATAATCATTCAGATATTTGGTTTGTATTATATTTTACAAGCGTTTGGTTTTGTTATCATATAATTAAATGAAAAATAGTTAAACAAAACAAAGTTATCAAATTTAATGGAGTCCATGACCCAAATTGTGAGTTTAGCGGGTTAAGCCGTGAAACCTAGGTAATTCAATATTTCATCATCTTAATATTAAAAAAATATCTTCTTAAATTTACTTTTTAAAAAAACAAACAACGCTTTTTACCAGTTGTCTGAACTATCAATATTCTTACCAAGTTAACCGAATCATATTGGGACAACTCCCAAACGATTTAATTTTAAACTCGGGCTTGATAAAGAAGTGCATTAGTATGTTTTAAGGTTGACTTGATAGGCTGAATTTAGTAACCATGTCAAATAGTTCTCTACAACCTAGAAATTTTAGGTTTTAACTCCTTTGCTTCGCTATTCATATGAAGAGTGAAGCAAATTTTTTTTATTTTATTTTTTACAAATTCCCCTCTTTTCTTTCATTTCATTTTCATTAATTTTTTACTAATTTGATACTTCAACATTAAGTTTGTATTGAGTTTTATATCGATTTTTTTTCAATTTTATCTTTCAACATTTGATTGAGTTTGAATTGACTTTATAATTCGTTTCAATTTGTTTTTTATATATAAGGTTATCGTTGTTTCAAATAATGTTTCGACATTTGATTTGCGCTCGATTTTGCAAGCGTTTATTTTACTTATCATATAATTAAGTGATTTAAAAAAAAAAGCTATCAAACCCAATAGAATTCATGACTTAGGTTGCATGTTTGACGGGTTAAGCAACAAAAATGTTATTTAGATCATGCCATGACAACTTTCACACGGTTTAATTTTAAGATTGTACTAGGTAAGGAGTCGGCTTAACAAGTTTCCAAATTAACTCGGCAGGTCTAATCTAATAATAATGATGAATAGTTCTTTGTGACTTAGAATATATTTTTTTTCAAAAAAGTATTGATCCGACTCGTCATGTAGCGTGTAGACATGCATGCATATATATATATATATATATATATATATATATATATATAATTGAAATTAAATATTTGAATGAAAATCTACTATATTATTTATAGCTTATAAATAAATGAGTTTTATATGGTAACATTTTTAATCGTTTACAATAAATTCAATAACAGAAATGGAAATTAGATGTTGATTTTGAACATTAAATAACATTTAACAAGTGGGTTAAGCTAATCTATATATATAACAAAAAGAAAAGAAAAAAAAAAATGATGGCTCTCGTAAATAACAACATCATATTTAAACTATGAATGTAGGACTCACCTCTTGAGCCTTCTATATTCTTTGTCAACAGGGTTTCGTCCTCTATGGCGTTTATTACTCCCTGTTGCTGCTGGTGCTGCTGCGGCGGATTGAACCTCTGGATTATTAGAATTAATGTTCTTATTATTGTAAGTAGTAGTAGTATTACCACCACCACCACCACCACCAGACTCCGCCGGTGGTCGAGCTTCTACATCCGGAACCGTGAAAAGATCTTCATCACTGTCTTCATGATCTGGACCAAATTAAAATTAATGAATTAGTAACATCATTATAATTACTATAATTAATTCCCACGAGCACGAGGCCGAGGCCGAGCAGACTATATATGTGTATATAATTTCATGTGCGTGTGTGTATAATTACTCCAGCTAGCTAGAGTCCTGTCTGCTGGGTGGATCTACAACGCACCTAATAATTTGTTTTTGTGGTGTGAAATAAGATTGTCACTTGTACTACCAGTACTTCTCCTGATCCTCCAAGAAGAGGAAGAAGAAGAGGTAGCTGTAGCACTAGTGCCCTCCACCTGATGGTCGTCGTCTTCGCCGTCGTCGTCGTCGTCATCGTCGTCGTCAAGCAATTGCTTCTTATGATCATGAGGGTACTTGTTGTTGGATTCACCAATATCCATTATCTTCTCTTCAATTACACGATCTGAGCTGATTATCTACCTCCAAGTACAGCTACGATGCCAATGCTAAAACTGTCTCCTAATGGATCATGATCTGACTCTGAATGGGTGTGTTTTTGTAACAGTTGTCCATGTCCATACCATCTACCTCTCCTTTTTGGAAGACCTGGTTTAAAGCTTCTGGCCCATGAACGACCACGTTGATGCATGCACAGCCGCCCGCCCCCCCTTCTCTTCCTGTCTCTTTCTCTCTCCCCCTCTCTACCCATTACCTCATATATAAATACTAGCTATCTAACCGTTATTTGTTTTTCCAAGAAAATAATATAGGGTATGTACATTATTTTGGTGTGTTTTTCACGTATAAAATTTTAAAATATAAATTAAAAAGTCTATGTAAATATTTAATTTAAAAAAATGATAATGATGTATGTAAATAAACAAAAAAAAAATCATTAACAATAATCAGAAAAAAAATCAAATACTACCAGATTTAATAGTTTTACCGACATGTTCATAAATAGAAATAGTCTATCAAAAAAAATCTTGTTAGTAATTTATAGTCCGTTGGTAATAAATATATTGATGGAATTACAAATATACAAAACATGCCAAAAAAAAATTACTCGCTTCATTCTGTTGGTATCTCATCAGTAAATTTAATATATCACCGACAGAAAAACTATATTTAATGTCATCAATGTTTTTATTTGTCTGCCGATATATTTATCGATAAATATATCACAAATATAATATCATTTATAATTTTGTCGATAAGTTAATAATAGTAGTAGCATTTGCAATAATTCTTTTTCAACTCTCTCTAGAATATACCGACGGATTTATTCCTAGGGGAAAGTAAAAAAACTGAAAAACCAATTATACCTAGAAAACCAGAAAAAAAAATAACTGAAAAAACCGAACCGTAAAAATAAATCGATTAGAATTTTTAAAAAACCGACCGGTTTCATTCGGTTTCATAAGCCTTAAACTGAAAAAACCAAACCGAACCCAAATAAAAAAACCAAGCAAAACCGAAACCGATCAATTTGAACAGGTTTTTGTTCTAAAATAACTGAATCGAACTGAAACTAGTTGGTTTTGAACCGATTTGATTACTTTTTTTGATGAAAACCAAACCGAACCGTAAATGATCACCCCTAGTTATTCCTTCGATAACTCTGTCAGTAATATTTTAAAATATATATTGTTTTAAAAAAAATAATGAACAGAAGTAGAAAAATAATTAAAATAATATAAAAATCAAATATTTATTATAAATTTAAACATTTGTATCTTAAAATATACTAAATCTAAAATAGAAACGGCGTTAAAGGAGAAGGAGGAGGAGGAGAAATATAGTCGTTGCCGGGATTATGAGGATACTAAGGGGATTGCAATAAAGATATTTTAAAAATAAAAAAAATAAAAATTTATTTCAAAATTATTTCAGAGATAAATTTATTTTTATATAGCTATTTCTATCTCTTTAACCAAAAATATTTATATTTCTATTATTTATTTATTTATGTCCCAGGACAACAACATGGACTATAAAATCTCTACAAAACTTTCTACTCTTTCTTAAGGAAAAGGTTTCAATGTTATACATGGCCAGCTACAGGCCTAGAACTATAAAAACAAAGCCAGCTTCAAGTACACGAAGCAGATGAATAAGGCCCACTAGCTACAAGAGGCAACAGGCATTAAGATCATTTTTTTCCCCATGGGCTAGAGAGCCTGGTTGCCTTTACTGATAAAAAGTCTTTTATTAATTCATTTTGTAAGCATGGAATCGATACCATGTTTTACATGTGAAAAACCTTGAAGTGGAAAAAAATCATGGCCCATAATTGATTTAAAAACTTCCACTAATAATAATAAGTGATACACAAGAGTTCTTTTTTTGTTAAAACTAAGAGCCATAAGGTAAATAATCAATAACAATATATTATTAAAATACATTAACATTAAATAAAAAGAGTTAAAAAGAATCTCAAAATTAACAATCACGTTTATGTGAAGAATAGATCATCTTAGACTCCTCTAGTCTTTAATCCAATTGTACCGAATAAAAAGTATGTGTCTGAAAATTATTGTAAAAAATTTAGCTCAATCTAACAGTAAATTAGCTGTCTGTAAAAGTTTGAACAAAGACTATTCAAGCTAACACCATGTCTCCTTTTTTTTTTTTGTATATGTCTACAACCAACTTAAAAATAAGTCAAAATTGGATTTTTATACCTATTCACCTATATAATCTAAAAAACTTTGATTCTTTGCTTTCATAGTTTATATGGGTTATGACTTAAAAAAGAAGGTAACAAACCCAACAATCCCCTCTCCCAACTCAATCAAGGCTCCATCAAACTCTACAAATTAAACTCAAACTTCATTGTCAATAAATGTTTTGTCATCATATTTGACATATTATCATTAATATAAATCTTTTTAAAGTTATTTTACACCGGACCAAGTTCATGTATAAACTTTTTCTAGAACTATCAGATCTGGACTAAGCTCATAAATTAACCGTGGTTAAATTTCTTGCTCAGGACCAATCTAAAATTAGTCGGGCCTTGATTCATATAGCAGTGCTAATCCAGAAAGTGTTAATCCAGAAAAATTATGAAACTAGAGTTCAATATTGTTCCAGCCCATGTTTTGCAAACGTGTGTGCAAACTTTATACAAAAATATCAACAGAAAGCCATTGAAGAATGTTGATGTTGGGGATAGTTTTACTTGGAACTAGAAATAAACAATACGTGTGTTTATGCAAGTATAAAATATGATTTTATCTCCAATTGAATCTTTAACTAGATAAAAAATCTATGAGATGCAAAAATCCGCTTACAAGTTATATGATTCATTGCATAGTCTGATCTATTCGGGGGGGGGGATTTGAAGATGAAATGAATTAACTATTAATTTATCAAGCAAAAAAGATTAAAATGCCTTTAATAGTTTTGGAATTAACAAAAAAAAATGAATGAAACAACTGATTAGAATTTTTTTAAAAATCGACCGGTTTCGTTCGGTTTTATAAGCTTGAAACTGAAAAAATCAAACCGAACCCAAATAAAAAAAAAACAAAAAAAAACCGAGCCAAACCGAAATCGATCAATTTGAACAGGTTTTTGTTCTAAAATAACTGAACCGAACTAAAACTAGTTGGTTTTGAACCGATTTGGTTACTTTTTTTTATGAAAACTGAACCGAATCATAAATGATCACCCCTAGTTATTTCTTCGGTAACTCTATCAATAATATTTTAAAATATATTTTTAAAAAAATATATATTGAACAGAAGTAGAAAAATAATTAAAAATATATAAAAAATAAATATTTATTATAAATTTAAACATTTATATCTTAAAATACAATAAATCTAAAATAGAGATGGCGTTAAAGGAGGAGGAGGAATATAGTCGTTGCCAGGATTATGAGGATAGGATTGCAATAACGATATTTTAAAAATGGAAAATATAAAAATTTACTTTAAAATTATTTCAGAGATAAATTTATTTTTATATAACTATTTTTATCTTTTCTACCAAACATATTTATATTTCTATTATTTATTTATTTATTTTTGTCCCAGGACAACAACATGGACTCCAAAATCTCTACAAATCTCTACAATGTTATACAAGGCCAGCTACAGGCCTAGAACTATAAAAACAAAGCCAGCTTCTAGTACTCGAAGCAGATGAATAAGGCCCACTAGCTACAAGAGGCAACAGGCATTAAGATCATTTTTTTACCCATGGGCTAGAGAGCCTGGTTGCCTTTACTGATAAAAAGTCTTTTATTAATTCATTTTGTAAGTTATTAGCTAATTACTGTGAGCAAATTAAACATTACAGCTCCTCCTCTATATAATTTAATGTATAGCTTATAGTTCATGGATTTATGTAGTTTTATTTTTCATCAGCATGTTTTAGGTGCTTTTAGTCTTGTAATAGTAAGAAAAAGTGTTTTTGTGTGGAAAATTTTATAGTACAAGGAGAATAATTAGTGATATTCTACTGGTTATACTCTGACTCATCTTAAAACAAGAGATACATGTAAAAAAAATTAAAATTCTTGACGCACAAAAAATAATAAAATTATCTTTATTTATAATTTTTCTCTCAAACATGTATCAATTTGTTTTTTAAATTAAATCAAGAAAATAACTAATAGGATACTGTTAGTTATTTTCTAATTACCATTAGATTTATTGTTTTTTGGTTCTATGTAGTGTTTTATTTTAATTTCTATAAATAAGCTTGTATTAGATAAAAATGGGTTAAGGCAATTTATTTAATAAAACTAATTTTTATCAAAACAAGCTTATCAATAAATCCTTTTCTTTTAAAAAAATCTCAAATTTAAATCACTCTTTTCATAATTATAAAAATCAAATAATAATAACAACAATAATAATAATTGAAAGACCTTTGCTGTATCCAAGAGGCTTATGTTTATTAACTATGCTTTAATTCATTTTCTTAATTAAATACCCACACAATGGAGGGTGGTTCTTCAAATATATCAAAGATTGAGTTAATTATAACTTAATCCAAGTATTTTATCAAAAACTAATTAATTATTTCTCGTGATTTTTAAGATTATTATTTAATTTATATTTTTAAAATCATTTATAATTAATTATTTTCATTGATTTCATATTTTTTTCAATATATTTTTTTCTTAAGAAATAGAAATGGGATAAAAAGTAGATAACGTTAAACCGATGAGAAAAAACATTTTTAAAACAAAATACTATTAAATTAGGAATAATCAATTATTTTTTATTATAATAATTAATTAATTAATTAATTACTAGTGCTGAATTATAATTAAATCATCAAAGTCTAGACATTGCGTTTTTTCCTTTTTCAAACAATTCTATTGTCCGCACGGATACTTTGGCTATTAGTCACGGATTGATCACCACTTCTATCATGACTGGAAAGATCCTCTTTAATTTTCTTAATTTCTTGTATGCAAAAAGAAGAACGATGTTGAAGCCTGGAACTTTCTTTTGGTAATTGGATAAATTAGTGAATTATTGATGTTGAATTTGTTTTTTGTTAAAATTTAAATATATATTTTTTTATTTTAAATTAATTTTTTTAGTGTTTTTATATCGTATTTATATAAAAAATAAAATTTTAAAAATATAAAAAAAAATATTTTAATAAATTTTAAAATAAAAAATCTTTCAAAAATTATTTTTACTATATTTTCAAACACCCAAGCCTCCAAAAGTTCAAACCACATGGGCATGATTAGGCCGGTATTATATTTTGCAAGGCCATTGTAAGTTGAGTCATTGACCAAATGGTACATCTAAAAAAGTCTATGTTTTCACACTATTCATATTAATCGCCTGTTCTCCATTGATCTCTCTCTCTCTCTCTCTCTCTCTATATATATATATATATATATAAATAGTTATTTATTGCATGTATATGAATGGTCCAGGGCCAAAGCTGGTTCTTACGCAAGATAGAGCAAGAGAGGAGGAAGAAATGAAGCTTGTGTGGTTCTTTCATTTGCTGTGTTTGATGCTGCTCTTTAGCCCATCGTCTCAACGTATGATATTGTAAGTGGTAACTTTGAACTGATTTCCTCCATTAATTATGTCAATTATACATTACTTTAAATATATATGATCATGAACTTGTTATTAATGAGTTAAGTACTTGCTAATATGAGTAAAACATTGCAGTTTCAGTGTAAGCAGGAACGGTGCTCCTGGAAAAGGCCATGACCGAGATCGGCCGAGAACTACTAGACCCCCGGCTCCTAGTGGAAAACCATCTACGCGTCCCTGAGCTTTAATTTCACAGCTGAATGATCAATCACGTTTTCTAAGTTATTTAATTAAGCTCTAACTGTATGATTACACATGCGTGCGTGTTTTGTTGGAAAGAGACACCAAAATAATCAAATTTATAATTTCCAAGTCTTAATTCTTTTTTTTTTCTCCTCTTTGTGCAAGTAAAAACATGATAAACCAATCAACAAACTAAGCATGGAATCGATACCATGTTTTACATGTGAAAAACCTTGAAGTGGAAAAAAATCATGGCCCATAATTGATTTAAAAACTTCCACTAATAATAATAAGTGATACACAAGAGTTCTTTTTTTGTTAAAACTAAGAGCTATAAGGTAAATAGTCAAGAACAATATATTATTAAAATATATTAACATTAAAGAAAAAGAGTTAAAAAGAATCTCAAAATTAACAATCACCTTTATGTGAAGAATAGATCATCTTAGACTCCTCTAGTCTTTAATCCAATTATATCGAATAAAAAGTATGTGTCTGAAAATTATTGTAAAAAATTTAGCTCAATCTAACAGTAAATTAGTTGCCTGTAAAAGTTTGAACAAATACTATTCAAGCTACTACCATGTCTCCTTTTTTTTTTTTTTTTTTCTATATGTCTACAACCAACTTAAAAATAAGTCAAAATTGGATTTTTATACCTATTCACCTATATAATCTAAAAAACTTTGATTCTTTGCTTTCATAGTTTATATGGGTTATGACTCAAAAAAGAAGATAACGAATCCAACAATCCCCTCTCCCAACTCATTCAAGGCTCTATCAAACTCTACAAATTAAACTCAAACTTCATTGTCAATAACTATTTTGTCATCATATTTGACATATTATCATTAATATAGATTTTTTAAAGTTATTTTACACCGGACCAAGTTCATGTAAAAACTTTTTCTAGAACTATCAGATCTGGACTAAGCTCATAAATTAACCGTGGTTAAATTTCTTGCTCAGGACCAATCTAAAATTAGTCGGGCCTTGATTCATATAGCAGTGCTAATCCAGAAAGTGCTAATCCAGAAAAATTATGAAACTGGAGTTCAATATTGTTCCAGCCCATGTTTTGCAAACGTGTGTTCAAACTTTATACAAAAATATCAACAGAAAGCCATTGAAGAATGTTTATGTTGGGGATAGTTTTACTTGGAACTAGAAATAAACAGTACGTGTGTTTATGCAAGTATAAAATATGATTCTATCTCCAATTGAATCTTTAACTAGATAAAAAATCTATGAGATGCAAAAATCCACTTACAAGTTATATGATTCATTGCATAGTCTGATCTATTCGGGGGGGGAATTTGAAGATGAAATGAATTAACTATTAATTTATCAAGCAAAAAAGATTAAAATGCCTTTAATAGTTTTGGAATTAACAAAAAAAAATGAATGAAACAACTAAGACACCCCTAAGCATATGGCCAAATGTTTTCCAATTCTAAAAAATAAAATGAAATGAAAGAAACATCCTTGGTCAACCATTCTATTTTTATTTTTATTTTTTTGCTTTGAAGGTAAATTAGTCATTTAAATATTCTAAAAGGGTTAAAAGAACTTGTATTTCCTTTAACAATCTCGTAATAACTAATAAGTTGTTGGAAAATATCAAATTACCCTCAACCCAAAAGCATCAATTTTTTTCAGTAAAGGGTAAAATAATAACTTCATTGTTAATTAAATTTATAGAATTTATCTTTTTTCTTTCTTTCTTTCTTTTCTCTATCATTATATTCATATCCAATTCTTTATGGTTTCACATTTTACTTTATTTTTTTTTATTTCTTTCACCATTATTAATTTTATTTCTCAATTTTATGGGATTTTTTTTAATAAAGGTTTGATAATTACGTTGGGAAAATACTTTATGGTTTTTCAGCATTAAAAAGAAAATGAGGTGGCACTATAGAAAAAGGCTCTCCTCTTGGTTTAGTTGGGCACTTGATTCGGGCTTTACCTGAGGGCCTATCAAGTAATGAATCCAAAGGTAGTTATGATCCTAATAGAACTAGAAAGCTAAACGATGACGTAGAGGTAGTGAAAAGGCAGAAGTTATTATTATAATTTATTAAAAATTAACATAATATTGTAATTATTTTCATCATGATCAATAACATAAAAAAAAAATAGTTGGAAACATATAATAAAATATATCAGCATGACTTGTGGTTTTTTAAAAAATCCTAGAGAGAGAGAGAGAGAGGAGAAAAAGACTATAGTATTAATAGAAAATAATTGGAAATTTTCAATTAAGTACTTACATCCTTTTTCAAGGCATTTCATCGATATTTTAATCTAAATTATATATTTTTTATAAGAAGAAATGTTATTTTATAATAAATCTATAGTTTTTTCTATTAAAAAATTATAACGAGAGTTCTAATTGAGAAATCACAAGGATTCAAGGGTAAAATTGAAAATAAATATAGTGATACTCCTCAAATAGTTCTAGAGCTATATCTGAGGTTGGCCCAAGTTCTTATTAAAAGTAACATAAACAAGACGGGAGTGGTTTCTGTCTTGTTGATCTGGGAGTTTACAGTACAGTTCACAAGGCTGTTTGGCTTTGTCGCTTTGATTGCGGACTTCAAACTCAAACTGTAGAAGAGAGATGAAAGCGCTGCATTCATCGTCTTCAAAAGGGCCTGTCAAGTTCAGGATGTAAGTTTTTCTCTTTTCCCTTTTCTTTTTCTTTAGGGTTTCTTTCAAGATTTCTTGATATAACTAGAAACTGAGAGGAAGAAGCAGGCCAACAAGGGAGAACTTGGTGCCAATTCGTCTGGACATAGAATTAGAGGAGCAGCGTTACAAAGATGCCTTCACATGGAATCCCACGGATCCAGACTCTGAGATTACCATCTTCGCTAAAAGAACTGTCAAAGACTTGAAGCTTCCTCCTCCTTTTATTATGCACATTGTTCAATCCATACAGGTCCTGCCCAGCTCCTCTTCACTTTTTTTTCTTTCCCCGTTAATTGATAAGAGCATAAGCATGCATTTAAGATTACCCTTAATTTATCTCTATTGTTATTGTTATTATTATTTGGATCAGACACAATTGGCCGAGTTTCGATCCTATGAAGGTCAAGATATGTTGTACACTGGAGACAAGATTGTGCCTATTAAGGTTTTTCTTTCTTTCTTTCTTGCACCGAGTATTGTTCTCTGTCTTGCTGTTCTATTTGATTTCGGTTGCTTGCTATAATATGGAAGGATTTTGCTTTGTTTCTTCGATCTCAGCTCGATCTTCGCGTGAATAACACTCTTATAAAGGATCAGTTTTTGTGGGTAAGATAGCACTTACTAATAATTAACCTTCGTTTCACTCGTATTCGTTCATATGCTCTATATTCTTCCACCAGTTCTTATGGATCTGTTTCTTTTAATGCTTTTATTGATTGTCAATTTCAGGACATGAACAACTTTGAAAGTGATCCCGAAGACTTTGCTAAAACCTTTTGCGACGATTTGGGTATTCAAGACCCTGAAGTTGGAGTAAGCAAGGCTACTACTCTATTATCAGTACTTCCCTTCTATCTCATTCGTCTAAATGTTGATTCCTCAAGACCAACATTACCTTATTCTTTGCAGCCTGCAGTTGCCTTTGCTATTAGGGAACAGCTTTATGAGGTGACAACCTTTACTGCATACTTAATGTTTTTCCTTCTTCTTTTTTTTGTTAGAGTTGAATGCATTTCGATTTACCATATCTATATGCTACTTGTTGTGCCAGACTGCAGTTCAAAGTGTAGCTGCTGCTAGAGAAATCAGAATGAGTAAAAAGGGACGTCGCAGTGCTGAATATGTTCCTGCAAGGTTTCTTTCACAAGTCTTATCTTATTCTTGTTACTAAACATGTGTTTCATTGTGGAAGAGGGTGAATGTTGAGATGATTTTAATGTGAAACATTGTCAGAACTTGAATCTCACTGACTCCCTCTCTCTCTCTCTCTATTGCTCATAGTAAAGCAGGTGGTACTTCATTGGATTTGATGAAGTTGTTCAACAACAAATACAGTGTGGTTCGGTATGTGGTTTCTATTTCTACCAAGTTTAATAAACTATAAGTTTGCTGAGACTTGAAGAATATACGTATTGTATTGTAACGTTAATTTGCAGTAATTGTAATGCTCCAAGGCAAGGGAACAAGTTTTTAATAAATGTAGTTTCCTACTCTGCATCATTATAATGATATGCATGTTTTGTCATAAATTACGTGTAGCATATACCTTGTATCTCCTTTCTCATACCCCTCATAGAACACCTTTTGTAACCTCGTTATTCCTCTTCTTTTCATTGAAACTGAATTTCGCATGAGCTTCCCCCAGTAGTTCTTGAGAGTAACTTGCTGATATTGTCCCAATAATGGTAAAGAGAAGGAAAGGAGAAAAAATGGATCCAGTTATTGCTAAGAACTGGAGGACTCTGTTCCCTCATTGCTTGATACCAGTAATCTAAAATCAAGTTGTGATGTGGGGAGGGATATTTAAGAAAACGAGTGTCACCCTTATTTTCTTTCATCACTATATATTCTACCCCCTGGTCACTCAAACGCATATTTCCCTGTGTAAAGTTTACGCAGACATCTCCAGCTGTGTGTTGTTCTATCCATAAATCTTTCTTTGAATTAAGCAGATATATTTTTTTCTTTGCGATGCACCATCTTTGAAATGTTATATTTTCGTTCATTGCGTTTCATGTCCAGTATGCATTGAGGATTCCATTACCATGAAATTTTACTGGCAGGAAGCTTACGAGTGTTTGTTGATTTTCTCGTACGCCTCAGGAAAAGAAAGGATTGGGATGTGTATGGGCCTATGGTTGATCTCTTATCGAATGAGGAAGTAGATGCCCTTGAAGCGCGGGAAGAGAGGAATGCTCGATCTATGATTTGACAATATCAGCTGGGAGCATATGTATTGATTGCCAAGAGAATTGGGAACCCAGTTCTACAAGATAGGCTATGTTGCTGCCTCTTGCTTCTTGTTTCAAATGCCAGGAGCTTCAGCTGTATGCGAATGACAATTGCCATTATTATGCACCAGGTTGATGGCTTGGAAGAGGATAGGCATGTGCTTGTCAGGAGTCAAGTATCTCATACGATGCTTAAAGATTTCCTTGTAAGAATTCTTTGGCATTATGATGGGCATGTAACAAATAATACTGCTATTAGAGACTGGGTTATCATTTCTCTCAATAAGCTGTGTATTAATTTACATTTCAACTTGAGCTCTGTGAGGGACTGCTGCATTAGCTTCCATCAGCGGCAGCCTTTGGAGCTCGAGGAATTTCAAACGCTAACCGGTTGGTAACCATGAGTTTGAGCATGGACTATGCTTACGGCCCGCATTCGAACGCACAAGACCCAGCTCCATGTTGGACTTGTCTTTCCAATAACCCCCTATGATATACGCATGGCAAATCTAAAAATAAATAGCCCTATACAAGCAGCATCAATTTTTTTTTTTTTTTTTAAAAAGCATTTTCTTCTAGTCTGGAAATAAAAGCTATCAAGCATGGGTATAAAACTTGGGTTTTCTGTTGACTTTACTGATCTAATCAAAACTTGAGCTTTTTTTTTTTTTTTTATCAAAAAGATGTTATTTTAATTTATTTCTGTATAAAAAATTAGGATAACCCTTTTGATTTTGTTCCAGATGGATCTTAATCAGATTTTAAAACTATATTATAAAGAAACCAAGGTGATAGGAAAATCTATCTGAACCCAAAATTAATATCAACCTAATAGTTGGAAGAAACATCTTTTGAGGTTTCCTTTATATGTTTGTAGTAAAAGAAAAATATTATATACTAGAATAAGCTTTTATTATTAAATAAACTACATGTAACAATATATGATCTATTTTTTTTGTTTAATTTCAATGCAAATACATTTTTAACTGTATTTTTACTAAAATGTCGATTCATGAGAACTCTATGAACTATAACAACTAATAGTGTTAAACGCCAGAGCCAGCACGGCCGGTTGGGTTTTGAAGACCACTGAAAATCAATGTTTTTCATAATAGCAAACTAATGCAAATACCTTGAACTCGACACCAAATATATTTACTACAAGGTTGATTATATTTTGTTTGATTTAGTTTTTATATTAAAAAAAATAAACAAACAGAAATTTTTTTTTTAAAAAAAAAACAAAACCGGTTCAAACCAACCAGTTTCAGTTTGGTTTGGTTTTTAGGACAAAAACTGATTCAAATCGTTTGGCTTGATTTTTTTGGTTTGGCTCGGTTTTTTCTGGTTTGGCTTGATTTTTTCTATTTTGGGTTCGGTTCGGTTTTTTCAGTTTCAAGCTTATAAAACCAAAATCAAACCAAACTGATCATTTTTAAAAAAATTTAAATAGTTTAATCCGTTTTTTTTTCACGATTCAATTTTTTCGGTTATTTTTTTCAGGTTTTCTCGGTTTAATTGATTTTTTTATTTTTTTTTCTCACCCCTAATTCACAGCATGTTTGTGATTTTTTTAATTGAATTTAATTCAAATATTTTAATAAAATTTTATATTTAAAATTATTTATAATATGATGAATTAAATTTTAAATGGAAATTGGTTCTAGCAATCTATTGAATTATATCTTGTTAATTATGATGTTGAATTCTTTGACATTTCGAGGCTGATTTGAACCCTAATTATAACTCAATAAACGGGACGATAAGATTATTTCCTTGATTAAATGACATTTAATTACTATTTTAGGAAGTGAATCGCTCCAACTATTCCAAAGAGATTGTTTAAATTTCTATTTTTGTTTACCTTAAAATAATTGTCTTGTTAAGATATATATTAAGCTCTGCATTTTACTACAATACTCCCAATGAAATCCCATTCTATAGAAGACCTACATTTATGAAGCCATATTTTATAATAAATGTAAGGTTCAAAGATTGTGACATAGCATTTCAATTAATTTATTTGGATAAGTGTAAATAAGCAAATATAATAATGGAATTGGTTAATTAGATAATGCATGTAAGCATAGGATATATTTTTTAATGTGATTATAATTGTTTTGTTTTTTAAAATGTTTTTTATATTAAAATAATATTTTTTATTTTTTTATTAGCCTGCATTTTCAAACATTCCGTGACATATATACATTTGCAGCTTTTTTATATTTAAATAAATTTATACTTTTTTTCAAAACAAAATAACGGTAAAATGGATGGATAAAATTTATGGGGGGAAACAACGTCCGAAATCAAGAAGTGGGGCATGGCGTAATCTGTTCTTCCAATAGGAAGAGCATATCCATCTCGAAATCCAACGACAGATAAGGCTCATTGCTCCTTGGCATGAAGCCACTTAAGATGCCATGAGATGCATGCACATGCATGCGTCTATCACATGTTATATTATATAATCCAAAAACAAAACACGAAAATAGAAGAAAATAAAAATAAAGCGATCTAAATTGATTTCCATTAAATCTCACCGTGATTTCCATTGATCACAGGGATTCCCTAATACATACTGAGATCTCCCACCACCACCACCTCCTCCGGCATCACCGATTCCTAATCCAATAACGGGCATTCTAAAAATCTGCCTACTCCCAATTCCCTATCATGATGTGATGATATCTACAGACATGTATGCATGCATGTATACAAGATCCATGCATACGCACACACCATGACATGATCCTGGGCTGGTACATGCATGAACATGTACCATTATGTATAGCTAGGGGAGGGGATCAAGAAGCGGTCATGTCGCAGGTGGCGGATTTGGACTTGTCAAGAATCGACCACATCACTTGAACATCTTCATAACCACATGCCATGACTTCACCATGAAGGTCCATCGCCCTTTTCTCCTCCCCTGCAATCGATGCTAAATATCAATAACAAGTAATTACTGGATAATTAAGCTAAATATCAATAGGGTTGTGTTTGGCAGCGCATTTGCGCTATGTTTGAGCTACAAATTGATGCTAAATATCAAAAACATATTTCCAACCTAAAAGCAATTACCAAACAAACAAACAAACACTTAGCCCTACTTTTCTTAATTTGATGAATCGTAGTTTAAAACGCAGCAAATCGGACAGGCGAAAGAGCACTTGGGGAAATGAAAAATGCCAGGAACTGTACCTGGCTGGGACTTCTTGTCCCTGCTGACGGGTTGCTGCTGGTTGAAGAAAGTACAGGCTTTCCTGAAAGGGGATGTAATGGTTTTTTTCCAAGAAGCCATTAGCTGATACTTGGTCCTTGCGTGCGTAGAGGTGTGTGTCGTCGGAGGAGGAGGAGGTGGAGGTGGAGGTCTGTTTGCTCTGATGCGTCAACGGAGGAACCAGTAGTCTCTTCTCTTGTTTATTCTATAGGAGTCCTTGTCTGTGTGTGTTTATATAGAGCAAGTACTAGAGGATAAAATAGGAGGAGGAGGAGGATCAGAGGAGAGGAGAGGAGTGGAGAGGCAAGATCCGTGAGATGAGCATAGAAGGGGAAGCAAGCATCCTTCTTCTCTCTTTCTCTCTCTTATCTATCATAAATTAATTAAATAAATAAATAAATAAACTTTGCAAGAGGTCGACTGTACCTCAGCACATGGATCGTGCTCCCAAACAGACCTCGACACGTGAATGCCTTTACTTTTTTCTCTTTTTTCCTTGGATGTGACTGAGCTTTGTCAACTCTAACAAAATTAATTAATTACAAAAAACTCCAAATTTCCCACCTATCAATTATCACCACACACACCATTTCACATTCACCGACGACGCTAGGATCTAAAAAAAATATCTCTGGTACGGTAACTCGGGCGAAAAAAATATCTGAAAATTAATGTAGTCTTAACACAAATGTATTTTAAAATATTGTTTCTATGTTCAAGGTTAAAAGATGGGATTTAACATACAAAGGCCACCAAGAATGGAAAAAAAAAAACAAAGAGAGAGAGAGATAATCATAAAACGATGGGGGTAGGAGAGAGAGAAAAAAAAAATCAAAAACATATATGAGATGCCATTTTTAAAATACTTGATATCATTAAAAAAAATTAATTATATTTTAAAAAATTATCAAATAAAGTCATATTTAACCATAAATTAACTAAAAACAAAACCTTTAATAAATTACAATCATATTTTATAATCTTTTAATGTATTGTTAGAATTGTCTTATCAATATCTTTTTAATAAGACTATATATTTTGAAAATAAAGCTCTAATATATCTTTGATAACCTATTCTTTTCTAATCATTAAATTTTAAATCTTATTTATTATCTATTGAATTTTTATAAAATGTTAAGTTGATTTCTTATACATATTAATTCAATCAAGAGAAACGTGATCTTCATACTTTTCTAACATGTTAGTCTTTCAAAAAAATTATCAAATTGTGTTATAAATCTAAAATACCCACTACTCCGCCATAATAGCTTGTTTTTCTTTCATAAATCACATGTTACAGTAAGTTAATTAAAGATTTCATTTGATTTTTAAAAGTTATTATAAGTTGTTTTTTTCATATATATATATATATAGATTTTATTAAATTTTAAATAAAAAAACTACAAAATTAAGTTAAAATCTTACTCCAATAAATAATTAAACCTTTTAATTCTTGACTAACTTTAACCCATACTACTTTTTTAAGTTATAGGTTATTTATCCAACATAAAAAAATCAAATAATAACTTTTATTATACACCGTTTGAAAACTTGGTGTAAATCATGTTTTTAAAAAATTTAATTTTTTTTTGTTAAATTATTTTTGGATCGTTTTTATGTGCTAATCTCAAAAATAATTTTTAAAAAATAAAAAATATATTATTTTAATATATTAAAAAAATACTATAAAATATAATTATAACTAGATTTCCTAATAATTAAGACCAAATGTCCTTTTATAGTCCTATCTATAGCGTCTCTATACTATCATTCTATATAAATAAACAAACAAATAAATAAATGATTAGTTTGACAGTTAAGGAGTTCTCGTACTCTAAATACATGATCACCATCATCATCAAAGCAAACAATCCTCCATCTATGTTTTTGTTTAAAAACAAGGGAAGGAGCGTCTGGTTGAAACACACACAGCACAGCACTGTGTCCTGCTCAGTTGTGTTGATTATTGCCCGTAGACAAAATGGATGGAGCATGTGTTCTCCACATGCGCTAATGTGAAAGGGAACACTCCATGTCCATGTGGGGACTTCGTGTTCTTTAATTAATTATCATCATCATCATCATTAATCATGCCAATTAACGTTAAACTAATTTTCCCTCGATAAAAAACAATTCATTGATTTTGCACCTTAGATTTTATGATCCTTTTGAATTTACTCCTAGGTAATTGAATTGACAGAAAATCTCATAAAAATCTTCCTAATTTACTCTAAACAACTCCGTAAAAGAAGAAGAAAAAATCTCCATCATCTCTTTTCAACCTTTGAATGTACGCTTGTATGCCATAATAAATAAATAAACCTTATATTGAAAAACATTTCATCTTCTTATTTGATTCTGTGTTTTGAATGATGAGTGGGTTTTTATTTTAAAAAAGATTATATATAGTTTGAATTTTGATTTTATTTGAATAGTTCTTGATAGTTGTTGTTGTTGATGATTATATTTAGATAAAATAAAAGATTTCAACATTTTCTTACACACACATATATTAGCACGCGTGGATGTATATATTCATCACAAGAAAAAGAGAGGAATTAAAAGAATATTATAGATTTTTTCATCACTTTCTTAATAAAATCCTAACAAAAGAGGTAAGTTCTAAAATTATATAGTTTTGGATGAAAATTAAAAAAAACATTAATCAGATAAAATACGTTATAATTTAGCCTAAGTTTGGTAATCTAGCCATCTCATGGGTTAAAAATGTGTTTTTCTTTCAGTTTTCAAGTTTAAATCTTGAAATTATCATAAATCTATTTGAATATAGAGTGTATTCTTAGAATCAATCGAAGAGAAAAACTAATCTTTTAATTCATACAAGTTCATATAATAAAAGAAATAATAATTAATGAGACACATAGTTCGAAAAAAAACCCTACAAGGATGATGACAATGTCATCGACTCTAATCATGGGGTTGACATCCTTGGAAGAAGTGACATATGATCTGCTTTAATCCTAATCCTAATCCTAACCCTAATTATAATTATAATTAATTTCAGGTTCTCGGTACAATACCAAATGCCCATGTTTAATCCTCATTTTCTATCACATTACAAAACAAATTTGCAGTCAAGGCACTGCCTTCCTCGAACTCCTAAAAATATCAATACCGTGTATTCAATATAATACATATTCAATGTGAAACCTATCCGGGCTTGATACGGGGGTTGGATGAATCACGGGTATGAGAAATATTTTTTTAAAAGTTAATAAATTAAATGTTGGGTACTTTTGATCTGATACTGAGTTAATTGGATTAACTAAATATTTTTTATAGGTTTAGAATTAAATTTATCGGGCCAATCCGAGTCTTACAACAATGATTAAATAAACTAGGAATATTAATTGAGAATACATATAGTCATCATATGATCAGTGCAGTTTTGCTCCAAAGCTAGGTTTGTCTAATTATGTCTGAGGAGCAGCGAAGAAGAAATACATCCCCCCCTGCAAGTGTAGATATCCTTAACCAGCGAAGTCGAAACCTTCATTTCTGCCGAGGAGGAGCAGCCCTCTGCTGTGTTGTTTGTTTATTACAGCAGCTCACATGCTGCCCGAGAAACCAGACAATGGTACCAGTGGCTTTCACATGTACGCACGCGGGTATATTATTGATTGATTGTGGACAGGATATATATAGGGAAAATCAAATTTAGAGCTTATCTTATTACTTCATCATTGTCAATTGAGGCTTTAAACTTTTAATCTTTATCACTTTTGTCCTCCCAGTAATGCTCTCCGATGTCCCTCCACTGAAATTACGTTGTTTTGACCTGATTGTTCGAGTTCTTTTCTCTTCATTCCGAACCGGTTAATATTTTAGGTTAATCGAGTTTCAAATTATATCACCGGGTCATTTAGGGTTTTTTTTATTCACGTGAGGTATTCGGGCTAGTTTGCGCGTATTTTTACTAATCCTCACAGATTTTAAAATTAACAACAAGATAAGTCTATAGTGATCATCAATATTAACAACTACAAAGCTTGAATTTAAAATTACATAAAGAGCAAACCCATTAATTTTAAGTTTTATCATTTAACCACTTAATAATGGTTAGTCAATTAGGGTTTTTAAACAATGGTCTCGTGGGCTGTGATTAGGTAAGAGGTAAAAGTTATATTGATTAATAATAATAATAATAACTTAAAAATAGAACAGGCACTCCTCTCTACGTGGATAACCGAAGATGGTCGGTTTGACTAGTTAGTTTCGAACCAGTGCCATTTTTCTCTTACTCTTTTTTCTTCTCTCGAGTTGACTGCTCTGCCCAATGAAATCTCCTCCAGTATTAAAAATAAATAAATAAATAGAATAAATAGAATAAAAGAATAGAGGTAGTAGCCACTTGCTACATAATTATTTTTTGTTTTCAATTTTCAAGAAAGGCTGCTTCCTTTTCTTCCTCCGTTGAACTTTTATGCTTGGCTACAGTACACAGTCCACAGACATGCAGAAAATGTTGTGATTATAAGCATGTATATCCTCGATTATTTCGATTATTATAATTTCCATTGCAAGAGACCGTTTGCTACCATTTTCTGTTTTTAGAAAATTAAAAAAATATTTTATGTTTATTGATTTCTTGTTCTTTTAACAAAGATTTGTAAATAAAAAAATTGACATAATTTAAAATTATAGTAATATATTACTAAATAAAATTATATGTAAAAGAAATAATATTACATAATTTAATCATTATACATAATGGTGGTGGCTGTAATAATAACAACATGATATTAGCTAATTAAAAAATACTCTAAAAGATATGAGTAAAACATTGTCCATCCTGCCACTATTCAACAAGAAATAAATAACTGTGGCGATTTATTTTTATTATTAACAGGCTTATAAATCCAAATTGATGGTCAAGCACATTTATCGAGGAAGAAAAATATTAAAAGACAGGGACTAAAATCCAAATTGATGGGCCAACTTGTCTGGATTCAGCCCAAGCAAGTTGGTGCCTTTAATCCCATGGGCTTGGCTCGGGCGACCTAGGCCGCGTTTCAGCCCAAGAATTTTTATTTATTTATTTAACATGTGGGATTATATGTGTATTGTTTTTGCAGATTACATGTACAAGAAGTCTACTCCCAACAAAGTATTATAATACATAATAATTTTTAGAGGAAGTTTGATACTGGGATGATAGTGATTGTTTTTTAAAATATTTTTTATTTTAAAATATATTGAAATAATATATATATATATATATATTAAATTTTATTTTTGACATCAAAACGATTTGAATACATAAAAATATTAATTTAAAATACATAAAAACATTAATTTAAAATAAAAAAAAATCAATTTTTTTAAAATACTTTTAAAGGGATCTTAATACAGCTAAGCAGTGTGAATAATTGCAAGAAGAGAGGCAATATATATATATATATATATATATATATAATTAATAAAGTAGTAGCTGGGTCGTGGGACCCCACTTCCTTCAGTTCCAATATCATCGGTTCGCTTCTTCTTCTTTCAATCATTATTTGGATGGCCATGGGTGCTGTAGCACTCTAACATTTCCCTCTTGGCGTGAGATTATTAGTCCCACATTTTCACTTTAATCCAATCCCAAGCAACCACAATAAAATAAAAGCCATAGCTATAAAACTCGATCGGGTTTTAAAGTATTAATTTAAAATAATATAATTTTCTCTTAATCTTGTATGGGATGGTAGATCTGAGTTCTGAAAATTTTTTTATCTTGAATTAACTATGAGTTTTGAAGTTATTAAACTTAATTAGATTTATTATCTGAATTAAATATTTAGCTAGTTAATTTTAATTGGTTAAGAATTTAATTTCATGAATTATTATTCGAACCCATGCGACAAATATCTAGTCTATAATTGTTGCCTTTTTTTTTCTTTCTTTTAAGAAATTACATGCAATAAGTATAACTTAACTTATAAGAAGACGAAAACTACCTCATAATTAATACTTGGATTTTTTTATCTTTGATTTGAGGTTGATCTTCTCAGGCTTTGCCCATTTTAATTCTCGTATTCAAAGATGAATAACTTTTAAATTGATCATGTTTCGAGAGAAATACAGCATGCATGCATGCATCAAGATCTTTTCTATTTTTATTTGATTATTTTCGGACTCTTTCTTGGTTCCTCATGCAATAAAAGATCACCAAACAATCGGAGTGTCGATTTTTTATTTTTTCTTAAATTGGGCTTCTAACTTGAGGCTTACATGGACACTTGATCTTAATGGGCCTATAGAGCTTCCATGACGGCAGTGATCGGTTATTATCTTAGGATAAAGGAAACAGAGAGAATTAAGATAGAGGAGATGTGCCCTTTAAGAAAACAGTGATCGGTTATAATATATATATATAGGATCGAAATTAAAAAAGAAGGAAAAGAAGTCTCACGGAGGAGTGGTTCCTCCAAAGCACCGTAGCATGGGTGGTGGACTTTTTTTAACCAGAGGATTCCCGGCCATGTTATCGTCAGATTGTGGCCAATATTGAATAGGCGGCGAGGCTATCATCAAATGGAGGAGGAGATGTTTTTCCTCCTCCACTCTCTTTCTATGGCTTCTATTTGCCATGGCCATCACGTGATAAGTTGAATGTTCTCCAAAGAGAAGTACCCAATCGTTCTGTATTATTGTTGACATCAAGTAGTTTCCGCATGACATTATTGAACCAAGCATGAGTGATTTTCATATATTATCTTATGGAAAAATTCATATTTGGCCAGCCACATCTAACAGCAAAGTATTGAATAAAAACTAATTGAGTAGCGAAATCACTTTTACCCTCCTCACAAAGTACTGTTGATTAGAACAAGATTTCTTCTTCTTCTTTTTTTAATTTAAATATAATGTTTTAATTACGTCTTTTAACACTGAATTTATCAGAAATTAATCTTTATGATCTATTTTGGTTTACTCTTTATAAAGTTATTCTAGTTTCATGATCTAGGTTGTGGGTATTACAGGTTAATCCGATCCATTTAAGTTTTATTGGGTAACCTAGGTCCTTTTTGTAATTGACTTTTTCTTCGATTCCATCCTTTAACACTTAGGTTGATTGAGAACTAAACTTCATAATTTATTTCAGTTTACTTTCCATGAGGCTATCACATTCTCATGACCCGAGTCAAGGGTTTGAGTTAATCTGAGTTGACTCAAGTTTTTTTTTTATGTCATTTTTAACTAATTTTTCTTTTAATTTCATCATTTAACACTAGATTGATTAGGAATTGAATTTAATAAAAAAAAAAATTCTATTAAGTTATCATGGTTTCATGATCCAGGTTTAGTAAGTTAACTCGAGTTGATTTAGGTTTTTTATTTTTCAACTTTATTCTTCAACATTTGATTGATTAAGTATTGGAATCAATACGTTTTTTTTTTAATTTCTTTCTATAATATTATTATGATCTTATGACATGGATCACGAATTCTACATATTAACCTGGGTAATTTATGTCTATTTAATATGTGATCGCCTCAATATTAAAAAAAACATGTCATTTTAAAAATATTTAAGTCAAATTATATTTTATTCTAGTTGCCTAAGTTATATCTGAACTTGCGAAGTTGACAAAGTCACTTCAGGCTAATCCCTTCATGGTTTTTTTTTTTATAAAAAAAACATTAGCAATACTTAGATACTTTTTAATTTTTAAAAAAAAATTGACATAACCAGCAACATAAAGCACGTAAATGATTCAATCTAAAATATATAAGAAAAGAAATAAAAAAAAAAGTCTATTTAATTTATTTATATTAATTAAAAAAATTAGTCATTTTAAGTTCATAACCCATCACTATTTTCCTATTTTGTATTAGAATCTCCTATAAACACTTTTTAACCATACGAAGTTTGGAATGTAAGAGTTTTTTTTTTCGATAACAAGAATATTTTTAAATCAGCTTGCGTATTAACTATGATTAAATTAATTCTCGGATAATATTAAGGGTCCATCCCTTCTTCCACATCAACTGTGTTAGAGGTTCTGGTAGCAGGTTTTTTTAAGAAAATTTTTTTTGCTTGAAAATATATATAAATAATATATTTTTATTTTTAAAAAATTATTTTTAATATTAACACATCAAAATAATTTGAAAATAAAAAAAAAATTAATTTTTTTAAAAACATAAAACCAAATAATCCATTAAATATATTTAATCGGCTCCAAAATTTGAATTCAAGAGATGAACAAGGGAATAAACCTCCTAAACCATCACGTCAAATCCTTGAAATTGCACAAAATCCATTTAATATTTTTAATTAATATGGGTGGACTTTACTTGAACAGTATTAGATTTTATTACTCTATTAGATTTTATTACTCTATTAACTCAATCCAACAACAAATAGATAACTAACTAGTTACGTGACCTATATGATGTCACGGGTCTCTTTTTTTTTTTTTTTTAAATATATATATATATATATATATAATTAAGGTTTAAAAGTAATAAGTTTTTCTGCAAAATTATACCGAAGAATCTTGGGTTTGGCTGTAACGCCTGATCCAAGAGTAATATTTATAATATTAATAATAACATTAAACTTGCATGACCCAAGTTTAAGTGAGCCTGACTGCAACACTGGACCCAAGAATATTGGATGTGGGTCTGACTATAAGATCGTGTCATAAAAGTGTGATAATTAAATAGATTAATTAAAAAGAAAAAAAAAGAAAAAAAACCAACAAGAAGAAAAAAAACTAATAAAGAAAAAGAAAAAGAAAAAAAATTGAATTAATTGGGTTAACCCTTCAAACCAGGTTAACCCGTAAAACCTGGGATTCGCGTCATGAAAGCTTGATAACTAAATAGAAAAAAAAAAATTAATGGGTTTACCCAGAATTAACTCGGTTAACTCGTCAAGCCCAGGATATGTGTCATGAAAGTCTAATAATTAAATAGAAAGAAATTTAACATTAACAAACTAAACTAAATGAAAAAAATTAATTAAAAAGAAAAAAAATCCGGGTTAATTCGTCAAACCAGGTTAACCCATCAAACCCGGGATCTGTATCATGAAAATCTGATAACTAAATAAAAAAAATTTAACATTAACAAACTAAATTAAACAAAAAAATTCATTAAAAAAACAAATTTTTTTTGAAAAAAGACGGTTCTAAATATATTATAATATAATATATTAATAAATGAAAAGCATGAAAAAAGCTACAGTGTTTTCCTTTTAACCATTTAGAGTATTACTTAATGAATGCATCAAATTGTTTTGGTCACGCACTGCAGAGCTTAATCCTATATAAAATAAAATCTGATTACGGGGAGGTAAAGATTTAGTCTGGTGCGCACAAATTAGTCGAAGATACCCTGCATTTCCAGATTTTAAAAAAAAAAGAAAAAAGTATCATTCATTTGGATGGTAAGTTGCTCAAGGTTCTTGGTCAGAACACTTGACCAGATTCTTATCAACGCTGAAAACCCTTTAATTTGGTGTGAAGAATCTTCCTCTATAAAATATACAAAGCCAAGCTAGCTAGCTTCAACATGCAGGACTTATCTCCTTCAATTATTATTATTATTATTATTATTATTATTATTATCGTGTTTTAGAGTTTTATGACCTCATATAAACGGTCGTTATTGGTTCTTTGACCTCAGTAGTAAAATTAGTAGACTGAAGGGATTGAAGACCAATAACAATGCTTCAATGTTATTGTGATTATTTTTTATTTAATTTGGTTTTTATTAATAAAAATAATTAAATTAAAATTTTAAAAATAAAATAAAAATTAATTTTAATCGATAAGTTTCAGTTCAATTTAGTTATTTTATATTAAATATAAAAAACTATATTTTTTTGGATTTTTTTAGACTTTTTAATGAGTTTTATGATGGGCTTGGTTTCAGTTCTATTCAGTTTTTTTAATTTAGTTATTTTATATTTTTTAACTAAACCGGTGTTGTTTGATTGAGGTTTTTCAGTTTTAAGCTTATGAAACTAAAACTGAACCGAACCAAATATTTTTTAAAATATTATAATTAGTTTAATCAATTTTTTTTAATTCAGTTTTTTTCTATTAATTTTTTAATTTAATCTGTTTTTCAATTTTTTTTCTCCTTGTCACCCCCTACTTAATGCACATAAAAACATCTTACAACTACCTTTAAAAATCAGTTTATTTTTTAAGAACATTTTATCTTATTAAGTTTGGTTTTACGAAGTAATTTATTAATGACATCACCGTCACCTTTAATTTATCATCCTCACTGTCTTGTTATCACCGCCGCCACCGCCACTCTCGCCTCCTCCTCCATCGCCACTGTCATTACATACTATCATAATTATTATTTCACAAGCACAATACATTATCATTATTTTCAGTGGTGGAGGCAGGGCTAACAAAACTCATTAATTAATATTATGCACACATGAAAGAAATAATTTTAAATATTAGAGACAAAACTATATATTAAAATTTAAGTTCTTTCACGTGGAAGATTTTTTTCTAATCTTGCCCCCAAAGAAATTCCTCTGGCTCCGCCCTGATTATTCTATCATCATCGTAATTAAAACTGAGTAAAAAAAATTAAAAAATTAATTAAATTGAAAAAATTGAATCATAAAAAAAAACCAATTAAAATTTTAAAAAAATCGACCGGTTTGTTTTTATAAATCTGAAACAAAAAAAAAACCGAACCCACACCAGAAAAAAACCGAACCAACCCGGTTTGAACCGATTTTGGTTTTTTTTTTTAAATTTAGTTTGGTTATTTTTTTTTATAAAAACTTAACCGAATAAAAAATAATCACCCATAATCATAATTTTTATATTATATGAAGCATTGTAAAGTGTTTTACAAACATTTAAATAATTTCCATTGATTGTTTTTCCACTTTATACAAAACAAACACTCCCTTAGATATAGAATAAAATCTCCACAAAGACAAGCTAACTCATTAATTTCTTTTGATCGAAGCTTAGCTAGCTAGCAAAGAAATATTGTACGGATCATAACTCGTTACGAAATACTGGAAATTAAGGAAGGGAGGAAGTTAAGACCATCACTCGTGTACGATCGAGGCAGCACATGCAAGAGCTATATGTATATGTATATATATATATATATATGTATATATGTGTATATACATACATATATATATATATATATATATATAAAGAAGTCTGTGAATTAAAAGGAGATCGAAGGGTGGATGGCCCTCCTTCCATGCAGCTGCCAAAGGAGGAGCAGAATCTCAGGGAGAGGGTAACTTTTAGCCTGGCATGCACCTACGGTGGAAAGCTCCACCGGCATGAGTTGGATACCGAAGGCATTGGGTTCTAATTTTGCCATTTTAAACCTTGGCAGAAGAAAGAATGGCCCCTAAGGATTTAGACTCAACTCTACTATAGGAAATTAATTATTCTGAAATTAAAAAGACATGCACATGCTCTTTTAAAAAGATGAGAAACAAAGGATTTCTTGGAGCAATTCTTAGGAGCCAAGTACGTACTTTTCCATTTTTGTAATTGTATATGTAGATCGAAAAGGAAAACTTACTTGTAAGAATTTATTTTTTTATTCCTGGATCAATTATTTCAATACCACTTTAATTACTAGAACTAAAGTGATATTTCACAGTACGAACGTCTTTATAAATCTTGTCAAGTTAATGTAGAGAATCAAGATAAGAGAAGAGAAAGAAAAAATTATGTTCTTTCAATAATAAAAGTTAGTATTTCATATGGATTATATCCCTTTATATATGATTAGAGGAGGTGGTTATTTTTTTTAATAACTTCTCTAATAACTTGGACCAAGTCTCATCCATCATGGACAGACCAGGCCTAATCCAATAACCAACAGTATGAGTATATCGATTAGAAGCCACGTAAGTGCATAAAGGTAAATAATTGGCTTGGAATTAATCGACCATGTTCTATAGATAAATTCAAGTTATAACTATCAATATTTTTGAAATCAATAATGTTATGATTTTTTATTAAATGTTTTTTTTTTTGCTAATTTTAAAAAAATTCTAACCGCTCACTAACGTAGTGAAATAAAATCATAACCCTCAATTTTAAGATGAATTTACCTAATATAATAATCATATTAATTACCTCTGATCACTAGCTAATTGAGAAGACTCAATCGATCCTCCATGAGTGCATGGTATGAGAATTGAGATGCATGAGCACTACACGTCTGAATGTATATATATAGAGTGAATAAAAACTAAAGACGACAATGCTATATAGATTTTTGAGATTATTATTTGTTCTTAATCATTATTTGTAACTTAGAGCACAGTACCGCGCGAAGCAGGCTGGAAGTGATGAGATTAACACAAATTAAGAGAAACTGGAAACTGAGAGGTGACAAAACAATACACTAATGGAAGCTTAGATGGTCAGCTGACGATGCAATAATATTCCTGATGGACGGAGCTAGCCATGATCCTCGCTCAGGGAGCAAGAGTTTGGCGTTCCGGGTCTGAAACCCTAGTTGCATAGAACCTTGCTATGAAGGCGGAGGCCCTCCCATCAATCCCTGGTTCTCCTACCCACCGTCGTCCATCTTCATCACTTGGACATGCTCTCCTTACATAATACCCATCTTCACTCATGTCATCGCCGCCACTTGAATGCCAACAAGACTTGAATATGCTGAATATAGAGAACAAGCACGATGAAGATTTCCTCTGCCTGCTGTACCCTCCCATGATTAATTAACTATAAACCTGTCCTAATTACTGAAATTGTAGTAATTAAGCTTACTATGTATACTAACTAGCTCGCTCGTTTTCTAACAGCTAGCTACGTACGTACAGCAATGGCGGAGGTGGCTGTACGTTTTGTGCTTACACGATCGGTTTGATCTGAAGAACTAAAAGATCGATATATGATGCAATGGCAGCAAAGCTCCCCCCTGATTTATAGTACTAATTAACAGGAGGATGGGGACTCCACCCTGGTTTTTGTAATTAACTGGACGGTCTAGATTCGTTGAAAAGACAAGCTAAAGCGTGCTCTAATTGGTTGTTTAACTAAGATAAAGCATAAGTGTTAGTGTCCTCTGCTTTTGATTAATTTGACCCAAGATGCAGCAGTAGGTCTGCATGCACTGCTACTAACTCTTTCTTTTGTGCCTAATCTCTTGCTTTGCCTTCCTTTCTTTTGCCTTCGAAATATCCCTTCTTAATTAATTAATTAATTAATAACTCGTCTTTAAATTAAAATATTAATGCCCGCGGGCCAAGTTGGCTTCTGCTCCTAATTGCTGTTCTTTACGGTGATTGTTCGACGGACAGGATGGGTAATAAACACGCAAAAATAAAATAAATTATATGTGTTACGATCGAGAACCATGATACTTAAATAATGTCATTATATATTCATAATTTAAGAATAATTGTGCTAATTTTACAATTTATTTGTGATTGTTCTCCTCTTTGGAATGTTTTTAGCTCTAGTTATATAGGGTTCCACCCTTCTTATGGTTTTTGTGTTGAGGTTATGCATATATTACTACCTCGTTTATTAACAATAAAATATTATTTTTGTTTTTAATTTTTTAATTAACATGAGTGTTCGGATCAGTTTACATACATTTCAACTAATCTCATGGGTCCTGGAGTTAACGATCATATAAATCTTCAATAATTCTGAAGTTTGTGAGACTTAAATTTGTGACTTCTAGAAAATAAATTTAAAACCTGACTAATCAAACTACTCATTTTAAGGTTAACAATATTGTTTTACTTGAAAACACGGGTTGTGCAAATCATTTCCAAACAAGTCCTATAAACTAGAGGATATAAATTTCTTTTTTTCAAAGTTATTAAATTCGAGCCACCAAGGATAATAGTTTAGAGCAATTAGCTCATGTAACATGCTTACAATTACACTAATCAAGAGCATTTCGCTCATGATTATTTTTTTCCCATCAAATTAATGCACCGTCTTTTGAATGCTATACTGGATATATTCGCTCATATCCAAGCTCAAGCTGCTCACATTCGTTTTTGTATCTGGTATGGAGATGCTGTGGGTGTAGTACTACTGATATGCTAGCTATAACTAGCAATGTAAACTCACATTCGATCCTTCTCTCAGGACAACTTTTGGCTTTTGCTTTTATTAATTTCTCGATCCATGGGAATGATTAAACAACACTACAAAGAAAGAGATATGTACGTATTATTACATAATCAAGTATTCAATATACTTTGGGAATGATTAAACAAGGAGATTTAGGCTAAGATTCTTCAGATTTGGTTGTTGTGTGTACACATGTACGTATTTATATATATATATATATATATATATATATATATTTTACTACGAAGTGTAAATTTGCACCGCATAGTTGTACTTGACAAGTTTCTTGTTGTGTTTGGAAATATGGATCAATCCATGTTTTTTAACAAATTAAATTTTTTTATATATGTTTTGATACGTTAATTTTAAAAATATAAAAAATTATTATTTTAATATATTTTAAAATTAAAAATACTTTGAAAAACAATTATATTCCCAACAGACAACTAAAAAGGGCCATTACATGATTTGTGGGGTTAGGGCAACGTTTTGTATCTTTACTTTTTTATTTTTTTTATGGGATTTGTTTTATTTTACAAGAGGTTTCCTTGGGAATTTTTTGCCCTTTTATAATGTAGTCATGTTATATATATATTGGATCTCTCATGTCAATTAAAACTCTATACATCAAGGTATAAGAAAATTAATTGACAGTGAAAAAGATAGAGAAAAATCCCAAATTTGAAAATCATAGAAATTAAATTCTATTCGAATAACAGGAGTGAATGGTTTTGTATCCTTACTTTTTTTATTTTTTTAATGGGATTTTTTTTATTTTTTTAATGGGATTTTTTTTATTTATAGATTCTGTCATTTTACAAGAGGTTTCCTTAGGAATTTTTACCCTTTTATAATTTAGTCATGTTGTATTGGATCTCTCATGTCAATTAAAACTCTATACATCAAGGTATAAGAAAATTAATTGACAGTGAAAAAGATAGAGAAAAATTCCAAATTTGAACATCATAGAAATTAAATTCGATTCGAATAGTAGGAGTAAATGGTTTATAATTTTCCCAATATATAATATTATATTAACTGAATCTACATCCCATTTATTTGATATTAATACGATTTATAATATGATGAAAAGCAAGCTTTATAGCTCTGTAGGCGCATGGTAAGGAAGGAAGTAGTCTCAATTCGTAATGCTTTTGGAGAAAGCAATGGCTGTGACGGGCCATTCTGAGAAAGTCACCATAGATGCTGCTGATCTCTCCCATCTTGCAGTGCCTTCAAGCTGTCTACCTTTTTGGCTGCTCAGAATATCTGTTCTGTACTGTGCACCGCGCATCTCCTCTTTGATTTAATCACCACAATCCTCATCGTTAATTAATATTTGCAATTGCATCCTTTCTCCTCTTTTTTATTTGATCACAAAGAAAAGGAGAGATACTGCAGCTAGATCAACCTCTCTCTCTCTCTCTCTCTCTCTCTATATATATATATATATATATATATGGGAATTATATTTTAGGAGCCCCGCGTTGACACGTGTCAGATTATATATACATATAATGCAATGAACCGTTTGGTAAGCTGCCACGCACCTAGCCTAATTGTGAGGCTTTGCATCAATCAATAATTAAAGCTAGCTGTATTCCTTCCATCGTAAGGTAGCAAATACAGAAGTCTGTTTCACACTGAATTTAGCATATGCAGTTTATATGAAGGGCCTGTCAAGTTTACGTATACACCCATCAATCCATAAATTACTAAAAATTAATAAATAGAAAAAGAAATAGAAATATTGATGAAAATTTGTTTGTTAGTATATTATGATAATTTTTACTGTTTTATTTTTTAAACACTGATAAAAAAAAATTATTTCAGTATATACCGAGAAAATTATAATAATAAAAAAAAATCAAACATCACGATGACGTGTAACTTTTACAGATGACATTATTGACAAAATTAACTAGATAGTAAATTACATTCATAAATATGCTAAAGAAAATTTTTTCGATATATACTGAGGGAATTACAGAGAGTATTACAGTGAAATTAAAAAAAAAACAAATTATACAGTGATGTGTTATTTTTACCAACAGGATGACAGACATAGTTACTGGCAGAATGTGTTTGTTAGTATATTCCAGTAACTATGAGAATTGTTCTCCTTCTCTCTAGTACTGTTCATGATGTTCATTACGTACAGGTATACCGACAAAATATGGCCATCGATATATTCCAATAACTATGAGAACTCTGCACTTTTCAATACGCTAATAATTAATATTCTTTTGACTGTTCATTTTTTCTCCCAATAGCATCACAAACGAAATGAAAAATCATCGGTATTATTTGGAGGGCTTTCTCAAAATTTTCGTGCAATTTAAAAAAATTTATTTAACTTTACAGACGAAATCACCTAATGTGTAGGATTTTTGCATTCATTTTACTTATGAATTAATAAATGTGTTAAATTTTAGTTGTTATTGAAATACTTTTTGCATTAATTTGTTGGATTTTAGTTTTTTTAAAAAAATTTATTGTTCAATTTCAATTAAATGTGTAGGATTAATTTTAATTATTATTTTCTATTTATTCCATTTAGAATATTTTGTTTTGTAAATGTAGGATTAAAAATATTATCGCTTAGAAATGATTGTGTTGAATTTAAGTTGTTATTGTAATAATTTTTGCATTATTTTGTTGAATTTTAGTTGTTGTTTTTTAAATTTTGTTGTTTAATTTCAATTTTTGTTTTGAATTTTTTAAAATTTAGAATTTTTTTATATATAAATTTAGGATTAAAAATATTATCACTTAGAAATAATTGTGTTGAATTTAACTTGTTATTGTAATAAGTTTTGCATTTTTTGTTGAATTTTAGTTGTTTTGTTTTTTAAATTTTGTTGTTCAATTTCAATTAAATGTGTATGATTGATTTTATTTTTTTTTAAATTTAGAAAAATAAATTATAAATTTAGGATTAAAAATATTATCATGTAGAAAATGAAAACTTTCTAAGAAATTAAATTATGCTAAATTGCTAGAAGAAATTGAATAAAATCAATTGATTTGTGCCATATATGTTGTTTATTTATAGGTTTAAAAAATTTAGGTAGTCTCTTGTATAGGAGAGGTGCTGTTGAATATTTTTAAAGAGTAGGAATCATTTAATTTATGTAGATACCTAGGGGAAAACTATTGCACATCGCGAGGATAAGATCGTTGTTAATTCTTCTAGCAGCAATGCTAGCAACCACGAGTCATTAGGTATGGACCAAGAATAGACACTTGAGGCACATGCATATACTTATGATGCTGGCTCGTCAAGTGCAATGTCGCAATGTTGATGAGGGTCCATTTATAGCAGAATTCATTTATTTGTAAGTATGAAGCCTAGTAAAAGGATGATCTTTCAATGTAAATTTGTTTTTCTTTAAAAATGACATTTAATCATTCATGAAATAATAATTTCATTTAACGAATGCATGCCAGGAGCAGAAATTTCCTTGTGGGCTAGATGGGCTAGCATGCTTTGATGGGTTATTATACATTATATGGGCTAGCATGCTTTGATGGGTTATTATACATTATATGGGCTAGACGGCCCAGAAAATCATCTTCGGCTCAGAAGTCAGACCACATGTGTGCGGGGGTCGTTTGATAACTGAGGCACAAGGGCATCCCGAGTTCGAGCCTTGGGATGTGTGCTGTGTTTTAACTTTTAGGCCATTAAATTAAACTAGGCAAATTTCAAAGAGAGAGACCACATGATGCATTGAAAGGGGAAACACGAGAAAAAAAAAGTGTAGTTTATTTTGTTTTTTAAAATATTTTTTTCTTAAAAATATATGAAAATAATATTTTTAATTTAATTACAATTATGCCCCTAAGGACAAATAATACGATTGACAGCTGCAGTAAAAAGGACAAATGTGGTCTCAGGTGAAAAAACACAGTACTATATTTCTCATGCCTGATGTGTGCCTTGTGTTGACATTTTGTAAAATGCTAACCCTAATGGCGACTGAGTTGGATTCTCAACGTCTTCTATTATTCTGGACTTTGATGTGGCCGAAGCGTCCACATATTCGCACAAGTGGTAAATTCAGCGTCTGCTTCAATGCATCTCCACGGCAACAATAACCAAAATATTCGAGAAGAGAACCATGTAAGTGGTGGTCCAGTGGTAAAAGCTTGAGATCAAGAGGTTTGCTTCCTCTGTGGTTTCAGGTTCAACCCCTAAGTTGCTCATATGATGGTCACTGGAGGTTTACATGGTCGTTAACTTCAGGGGCCGTGGGATTAGTCGAGGTGCGCGCAAGCTGACTCGGACACCCACGTTAATTTAAAAAAAAAATATTCGATAAGAGGCTGCAGCGTGATATAAACATAACTCAGATTAGAAGTAAAAACATAGTTTGACTTAAAAAAACCTTTAAAATAATATTTTTTAAAAAATATAAAATTAAAATATATTGGGTCAACGTGAGCTAATTTATCAAATTTGCTACTTATATCATTAGACCATAATAACTCCATGGAAAGGATTTCAAAACAAATTATAAAATTTAATTTCCAAACAACTCAATATTAAAAGTTAAAATTAAAAAAAAAAAAATCCAAGTCAACCAAAATTAACTTGTCTAACTCATAACTCAGGTTATAAGATTGAGATAGCCTTATATAAAGTAAAAAAAATATGATAATACTCAATTTTCAATCAACCCAATATTTAAGAATAGCCATAACTCGGGTTATAAGATTGAGATCGCCTTATAGAAAGTAAATAAAAAAAATGATAAAACTTAATTTTCAATCAACCCAATATTGAAAAAAAAAATCAATTAAAAAAAGGATACAAAAAAGGACCAAGGTTTATGAAGTTCAATTCTAAATAACTCAATGTTGAAAGTTAAAATTAAAAAAATAACCACAGTCAACCAGGATTAACTTGCCTACCTGTAACCTAGGTCATGAGAATGAGATAACCCTATAAAAAATAAAAAAATAACAATGAAACTCAATTTTCAATCAATTCAATATTAAAGAATGAAATTGAAAAAAAATAAAAATAAATAAGGACACAAAAAAGGACCAATGTTTACCAACCAAACCTACAACCTAGTCATAAAATTGAAATAACCTTATATAAAACAAATCAAAAGAAATTATGAAGCTCTGCTTTCAATTAACCCAATGTTGAATGATGATTTTTTTTTTAAAATCAATTATAAAATAAAAAATAAAAACTCAAGTTAGTCATCCAAACATGTAACATGAGTTATGAAACTGAGATAATATTGTAAAATATAAATTAAAATAAATTATGAAACTTAATTTTTAGTAAACTCAATATTAAAAGATAAATGATTTTTAAAAAGGAAATTTAAAAAAATATTGTTATTGTTTTGATATGAAGAGGTGAATAAAGAATTCAATTTTTTTTTTTAGTTTTTGTTAATATATAATAATTGAAAAATATACATAGTGGCATGTGTAAAGAAAGTCACAAGAGCGATAAAAGTGGGTTAGTTGGGCACCGAAACATAGTGGTCCAAGATGGGAGTGTGGCTGCCTTTTATTTTGACTCTTGGGGGCTGCATCCGGGCCCCACCAACCAAAGAATACAAAGCCACAAGGGGAAAGTGCCCTTCGGTATCTTTAAATAGAGGAAACCCAATTAGTTACGACAAAGGATACCTGCCCGTCACATTTTTTAATATTTATGTTAAAAAATTTATATACCAACAAGCTATTCATCAAGATTTAGGTATAAAAAATAACCTATTATCTATTATTATTTATTAATCAATAAAAATTAAAATAGTTAATATATATTTAAAGCATGCATGATAAATATTATTCGTGTATATGTGTTTTATATCAATATTAATATTTGTATATATCATATTATATTAAAAAAAATCTAAATATTATCTATCTATATATATATATATATATTATAAATAAATTCCAATAAATCAGTTACGAATTAAATAGTGTCATTTATGTAGGCAGACTGCAATCACCCAACAGAGCATCCGTTTATTAAGAAGTTCTTACACCTACCCAGTACCATCCGTCCATCTGCCCTTCTCCTCATTCTATTTGCCTTGTTTCAAAATTAAATAATTTAATCCTAACAGGTATATTTTAATTGATTAAATTATAAATTTGCTAAAATATTTGTAAAAATTATTTATTTAAAAAAAATCTTTAATTAAGAGATCATAAAAGTTTAGAGACTAATATAGAAAATGATTTGGGTGTAAAATTAATTAGTATATCTAATATTTGTCATGGTTTTTAAAATGAAAGGTAATTCAACTTATTTCTAATAAGAAAATATGTGAAGATGTATTTTTGAAATAAAATAAAAAAATTCAAGTAATTTTTTTAAATATTAATTTTAATAAAATAAAACTAAGTATAAATAGCTAAAATAATTAAAATAATTCATTTTTTTAGTTATTAGTTATATATTCAGGATGTATTTGAGAGTGCGGTTGAACCATGCTGCTGAAAAATTTTAATTTTTTTTTATATTTTTAATTATTTTGATGTTCTAATATAAAAACTAAATTTTATAAAATTAACAATATATATTATTTTAACATAGTTTTTAAAAAATATATTTTAAAACACAATATTTTCAAAACAGTTAATTAATCGTATCATCCTGAGGTGAAAATTAATTTATTAAAATAATAATAATAAAAACTATAAATACATTGCATCACAGCAGAATAGGAAAATCTACCTTTGAGAACAAAAACGTCACATAAGTCAAAATCCAAATCCCACGCAACAGTGAGCACAGCGGTCTGTCCACTCCATCCTCCCACTATCCTTCCTCCATCCATTTTATCTTCCGGTCTCAAAAGGGACTGGTAGTGTATTTGCTTTTCTACTGTTATAGATTTTGATGGAGCAGTCATCATCTTCATCGTCCTCTTCCTCTTCCTCTTCCTCTTCTTCCAAAAAAGAAAGTCTTGACGTTCCCCTGCATTCCTTTGGGTTCCAGATTGAAGAATTGTCCCCTCAGAAGGTCACTGGTCGCCTGCTTGTTACTCCCAAGTGTGTCCAGGTCTGTCCCTCTCCTCCTCTCTCTCTCTCTCTCTCATTATAATACATGTATAAGAGGAATTTTATTTGATTTCAACATATTAAAATTGCCCAAATGGAGGGCTCATAATTTTCTTCTTGGAAATGGGCTGGCCGGCCATCGAGCAGCCGTTCAAGGTATTACACGGCGGAGTATCGGCGTTGATTTCGGAAGCGATGGCCAGCATGGGGGCCCACATGGCATCGGGATTGCAAAGAGTGGCTGGGATTCACCTGAGCATCAATCATGTGAAAAGCGCCCGCCTTGGAGACCTTGTCCTCGCCGAAGCCACTCCCTTCAGTATAGGCAAAACCATTCAGGTACATAATCCCCCCTCCCTTCCCTTCATTTCCTGCAGCGTTAGCAATGGAAAACCATTAAGATACGCACTGATACAGGTTTGGGAGGTGCGAATCTGGAAATTAGCGGATCCTTCAAACACAGAGTCCTCCAAATCATTGGTGTCATCGTCAAGGGTTACTCTCTTGTGCAACTTGCCTGTGCCTGACCATGCTAAAGAAGCCACTGAAAATCTCAGAAGCCATGCTAAATTATGAACGCTCTTTTATTGCCTGCCTACCACCACGACTTGGTCGTAGTAATCACATCTGATATATTAGATAATAATAATACAATTGTACTACTGTAATTCAGTGACTTCAAGTTCTTGCAGTATGATTCTCAAATTTCAGTCCGAAGAGTATGAATAATTTCATCTAATTTACTCCCAGTTAGTTGATGATTGCTTCCCAATTGATAGTACTGCTAATCGTTCAAAAACAAAAAAAGAAGAATTTTACTCAGCTTAGCAGACAGTCAACGCTGCTCTTAGACACCAACCTCGTTTTTTTTAGCTATAACTACCAAACCTACTACTTCAATTCCATGGCATAACATCCAAACACGTCATTCCTTCCCTTGTGTTGTTGGACCGGTAACACAAAAGATTGCAATACCATGATTACTGAAATCTAACTTTAAGAAGCCATTCCTTCCCTTGTATGGCACCTTACTTTTCAATGATTCAGCGGACCAAACCGAGTTTCGCTAGTAGAGGTTTCTATTTTAGTTTGTGTTTGATAAGACGGTGTTTATGATAGGAAATTGATAGTCGAATTAAGTAGTTAAGTATGATTGTAAGAGATAAACGCAATCTTCAGGGATGCACCCTGCCGTGAAAGCATTATAAAGCTATTACCATTAGTAAATACAGTTAGAGTATAGAAATGAAGAGTTAGATATCGGTACAAATGAAGGTAACTGAAGAGGAATGAGAGCCAGAGTCTTAATTATGAAATAATGGGTGCTGGAATTACATAATTAATCACGTTATGTGGTACTACAGAGAAAACAGCAGCTTTTCCCATATATTTTATATTTATGACGTTCTATATGTTTGATTTACAAGTTAGATCCAAGTAATGTATATAAATACAAGACAAAGCAATCCATCGGATTCTGCACAAGGCCAGTTGCAGCCGCTTCCAAAAGAAGTGGGCAAGCTCATGGCTTTATATTTATTGATTTTGGCTTTGTTTCCACTCTCCATGTTGATCAGTTGCAGAGATCTTTTGCCTTCAAAAATGTAAAATCCTGTTAACTACTAAAGTGCATAAGCAAGCAAGTGGGATTCTCAGATGGAAACGTGGTGAATAGAGCAGGAGAGCTAGGAAAGTAAAATGTATAGCTAACCTGAGCTTGGCAAGTTGTCGAGTGAGTTCATTAATCTCACGGGCAGAGAGCTTGAGAGAAAACAAGGTTCCTGGCACCTCTTCAGAGACGACTTGGGACAATTTGTGGACAGAAGCTCCCAATCTTCTAAAAGCCTGCATCATTGTTCTTATCATTGCATAGGATCCTATACGCTTAATTAAGAATGCAGAGCACCAGTGGGATTGTTAATTAATTATCCAGGAAGAATAAATTATCAAGAGCTTACAGATATGGCTGGAAGGCAAATGACAGCCAAAGAGAACATTGCTCCAACAGCCTGCGAGGAGGACGAGTACACTTGTATGTTACTTACTCGGAGAAAACTGGACAGTATTAAGGAAGAAAAAGAAAAGAAGAGGTTGGAGAACTAACCATAGAAAGAAGAAACAAGAGAGAGAGGAGGGCCAGCTGAGGAGGGGAGGGCTTGAACCCTAGAGATTTGAGATGGCTGGGAGTGAAAGGCAATCGAGTAGAAGAGAGGAGCTTGGATTGCGGAGCATCAGCAACGTTACTGGAAACTCGATTTATGAGAAGAGCTGCAGTACCTGGTGTTGTCCCGCCGAGCATGGAGGTGTAAGGAGGAACAGAACAACAAGAACAAGGTCTGCGTCTCCCCACAGACATGGAAGGGTGCAAACACAACGGGGTTGGTCCAAGAAGAAGAAGGAGATGCATGCTACTATCACCTCAGAGCTGAAAGAGAGAGTTGCTGGACAATCTTCTGGAGGAGGAGGAGCAGCCCTTGCTGTCCGTTTCGTGACACTTGCAAGGATAATGGTTTTCTTCAGCCTCCATGTCCATCGGGCTTTCCTTTTTATCTTCTAATAAAACTTGGGCTCAAACATGGCCTCCGCTTTCCTTTCCTCCGCATTCTGGATATAAATATTAAATAGGCTGGTGATGCACTGTTCTGGGTTGGCAGGGCAGTGTACTTGAAGTCCAACCTTAAAGTTCGGAAAATGCAAGGCGAAATCTTCTTTGAATGGCTTTAAATTTTATTTTTTAGCCTCCATTAGAATAATAATAATATAAAGACCAAATCCTAAGAACATCATCCGAATAATTTTAATTTTTCTGCTAAATAGTTTTTATATCAATTTTATCTTTAAATTATTTAAAATCCTCAATTAAAGACTTCTAAGGCTTTCCATCCACGTTTTCATTCAAATTATACTTTTTTTTATATATATATAAAAAAAAACATTATTTTGTTGAGAATTTAATGCACGAAAATTCTAATTGAGATATTGAAATAATATGAATGCAAAATTGATACTATTATATTTGATATTTGTACATATCACACACATGTATCTCATAAAAAGTGTATGGTGTTTTTCTTTCTTTTAATTCTTTTGTTCACTCTTGATTTTTTAAGTAAAATCCCAACCAAATCTTCCATTGCATTCAAGTTTATATTGGAGTTTGAATTTGGATTTAATAGGTGCTTGAGAGTCTAATAAAAATTATTTTTTAAAGTGTTTTTTACTTGAAAATATATTAAAAATTTTATTTTAAAAAGTTATTTTTAATATTAGTAAATAAAAATAATTTAAAAATATTTAAAAATATTAATTTTAAAAATACAAAAAAACAAGAATCATATCAATAGCAACACATGAGCAAGCCAATAATGCCTTATGCTTGTCTCTCTCTCTTTTAATTCATCGATCGACTTGGTATATTCTATTATGGAGAATCTCTCTCATTATTCTTTCTTCGTTTTAGATTTTCTGATTTCTATTTATTGATTGAAGTTCTTGATGTTATTTTATGTAATTTACATCCCGAGAGAGAGCTCTACAAAGTGGACTAGTAAGTGTATATATATATATATATAGTTGTGGAAATATATTCATGGAATTCAAGTAGGAAAACACATATTTATAAGAAAGAAGTGCACTCAATTCAATTCAAATTGGACTAAATTGCATTAAGTTGTAAGATGAATACCAAAGAAAAGTTTCATAGACTTGTAAGAATTAAAAATATTAATTTTCTCTAGAAAATGTTTTTTTTTTTAATGTGAAAGGAAAAAAGATTTAATATTCTTTGAAAAATATAAAATTCAAGAATTTTCAGCAATAAAATTTCTTTACAATAATGAACCAATCATTAATTTTTTGAAAAAAAATTCAAGAAAAAAATTAATTTCTAAAGAAAATTGTACTTTTTAAAATGTTTAAGAGGTTAAAATAAATCTCACTTTTAAGAAACTATTGGAGATATATAGTCATCCATTAAAGTATTCGAATTTAAAAAATATATAAAAATTTAAAAAACAATCTCTTGAGATATTTTAATGACTATTTCCAAAAGTTTAATTGATAGTCATCTTATAATATTGTTTTGTTGTGCAATTTGGTTTATTTGGGTTGATAAGACTAAATTTTACAAACATAGTAAATTTTAATCAAATCAATTTTCTTCACAAAAAGTTTATTTACCGAATTGATATAAATAAAAGGGTAGTTAGGGTGGAATTTTCTAATTTTATTTTCTATAAAAATAATTTGTAAGCTTTCAACCATAGATTTTCACTAAATATATGCAATCAATATTAAATTATTAGATTATTTGTTATCATATTCATACTTTAATGTACAATTATATTTATTTTATTATTGAGAAAGTGTGAAGAATAACAAAATTTGTTATAAGTTAAAAGTTTCAAAGATAAAAGAGCATAATAATTATATAAATATTCTACAAATACTTCAATTTTATTTATCCTTGTTTTATTTGTTAAAAGACTATTATAAGCCTTTATATAGAAGAAACTAGAAAACTTTGTTAGTACTAAATAGAAAAACTATTATCTTTAAATAAAAAAACTATAAATAAATAAAAAAAAATCTAAACTAAAAAAAAAAAAAAATTTGTTTTGCGAAAAAACTCATGCATCACTCTTTTTTTGGATTAGAAAAAATTTAAAATTTTTGAATTCAAATTATTATTTGAGCAGAACCTTCTCAGTATCCAAATAACTAACATAACCTACATCATCTTATTATGGATTTTATGGCCAAGATTTTCAATAACAAAACACAACAACTAATCATTAAGTATCGTTAGACTCTAATATATGTTCTTTGTGATTTTATTTTTTATGACAAAGATAATTTCCATCATTATACTGCTATAATTTACAATAATATATATCTAGATTTATCTAGGGAAAATATCAGTAAGCTCTTTTAGGATATTGTGTAATAGTAGAACAAGAAAAAAAAGAAAAGAAAAGAAAGAGAGGCCGGCATCAGGATATTTGTATAATCTATCCATGCACGGGTTATTTTGACTTGGTAAACATAGCAAGCCAAGGTTCAAAGAATTAATAGTAGAATCTTTGGTAGCTAGAATCTTCAACTCTTCTAATAATACGTAACAAGTCTTTATTTAGCTATACCTTACCTAACAAAAACCAAACCATGATTAATTGATTGATTCCATTCCATCTTCCAAACAATTCTTTCTTCATGGATCGATCTTCATCATCTTCTTCTTCTTCATCTTCTTCCAACAAGGAACGTCTTGATGTAGCTTTGCATTCATTTGGCTTCGAATTTGGAGAGATGTCACCTCAAAGGGTAACTGGCCGCCTTCTTGTGAACCCTATGTGCCTTCAGGTCTCTCTCTCCCCCTCTCCCCTTCTCTCTCTCATGTACAAACATGTATATCTACAAAAGGAATGAATCTGATTTGATTTCATTAAGTTAAAATTGCCTGCCTGATCGAATACTTGTTCTTGTTTTGAAACAATGAATGGAAACGGGCCGGCGATCGATCAGCCGTTCAAGGTCTTACACGGCGGAATATCGGCGCTGATTTCTGAATCGATGGCTAGCATGGGAGCTCACTTGGCATCGGGGCTGCAAAGAGTGGCCGGAATTCAGCTGAGCATCAATCATGTGAAAAGCGCCAACCTTGGAGACCTCATCCTCGCTGAGGCCACTCCCTCCAGTATCGGAAAAACCATTCAGGTACTTCACCTCCTTTCTCCGATCAAACGTAGAAATAAACGACGAAATTATTAATGGCTGATGCAGGTGTGGGATGTGCGAATCTGGAAATTAGCGGATCCTTCAAACACAGAGTCCTCCAAATCATTGGTGTCATCGTCAAGGGTTACTCTCATATGCAACTTGCCTGTGCCTGACCATGCTAAAGAAGCCATAGAAAATCTCAGAAGCCAGGCTAAATTATGAACCCTTTTCAGTTTTCTTTTCTTTGGCGACCCTCAGCCTGTATAATTGTACCAATTTCATTCTGTGATTCTCAATTTCGTACTGTTTTGTTCGCAAGTTTTATTTAATACGAAGAAGATAAATAACTTCCAAAATCGTTGTATGGCAGCTGTTTTTGGACATCAACCTAGCTACCTCCTCCTACTTCTGTGGCATAACTAGGTTCGTTTTATATGCTATGCTGAGGCGTGGAGATCTATGCGGATCATAATTTAAAACAAAGTTGTTTTTACTAAAACCTAGTTTTGGATTTTTTTTTAAATCAATGTAGTTTTAATAAAAAAAATAAAAAATCAACAGGTTATAATTGAATTTTTAACTGAGTTGTTGATCATAAAAGATTTTTTTTTTTTTTTTCAATCTGGCCTGGTTCCAATCCTGAATCGGTTGGATTCTATACCAGGTCGGGTTTTAAAATTATAATACTAATATTCGAGAATGAGTTAATAATTGTTTTTTATAGTGTTTTTTTTAATATATAAATATAATATATTTAAAATTTAATTTTTACATTAATACATTCAAATAATATAAAAAAAAATATATATAAAAAATTAATTTTAATAAAAACAATTTAAATTTTAACAAATCTCCATTTAGACAATAATAACACACTTAGTCTTTAAAATTATAAAATCCCACGAGTATGAAAGCTTCGAACGGAGAAAGATTTATTAGGATATCAAGAAGAATTGTTCACCTGACAACTTTCTGAAGCACTTGTATTGGCTCCACAAAATCAGAGTAACAGCAGCAAGACAATTTCTTTTCTTATATATATAAAATAAAAGATTTTAAACAATTTTAAAACATAGCCCAATAGCATTTTTTTTTTGAATAAGTTAAATTATTATAAATAAATATTAAGAATATAACTATTTATCTTTTGATAAATACCAAAGATTTCTTAGCAGTGAACCATTTATAATAGAAAAAAGGTTGGAAATTTGGAAGAGATAAGGATAGGTATTTCTTCGTCATCATTCTCATCTCTTCCATATTATTCTTTGCCAACTAAATTATATTATAATTATAATGATAAACTAAATTTAAAAATAAAAATGGAAAACCACAAGTTGAATTACTTGTTATCAATAGTTAAAAAAATTAAATGAAAAAAAATATAAAAAATTATAGCTACAGAACTTGAAACAGCAATACAATAAGGGTTGATTCAAAAATCGTGTTTAGCCGTGTAGTAGTGGTTGCTTTTCAAATAAATTTTTGTGTCGAAATGCATGCCAAGAATTTTTTTTTAATTTTTTTTTAATTATTTTTAACAGCACATAAAAATAATCCAAAACATATAAACCGTATTAAATTTTAATAATTTTTTTTTAATTTTTTGAGAACACGGTTTTCATGTGTTCCCGAACGATCTCGAAATCTATACCATTCTAAGTTGGAAAAAAAACTTGTCATTAACAATCTAAATTGACTAAGTGATCTTCTCAAAACTCAACCTTTAATTAATTAATTTTTTTATTAAAATAATATATATTTTTTTATATTATTTTAAAATCAATGTAGATTAATTTAAGTTGATTTTGTTGATCCATAAACTGAGTTTTGTGATAAATTGGGTTTGGAGTATGTTTGTTTATTGGTTTTAAAAGTGTTTTGTTTTAAAAATTATTTATTATTTATTTATTTATTTTATTTTAAATTAATACTTTTTTGATATTTATAGATTATTTTAACATTATAATATTAAAAATAATTTTTTAAAAATAAAAAAAATAATTTTAAAATAAAAAATATTTTAAAAATCAATAATTAATTTACATTCAGGCTAATGTGGTGTTTGGAAATAAATAATTAAAATAAATGCTAGTGGATCGGATGGATTTCTCTCCACCCCTTCATCTCTCACACTTGACATTGCATTACATATCGCATTGCGCAAAAGAATTGACCAAGAGAGGCAGTCCTGTCTTTCTGTTTTTCTATCTTCTCCCCCCTTTATTTTATTTTATAAATACAGAAGAATTGCTACCATATCTACCCATTTCCATTCCATTCAAGCTTAATTTGGAAGATTTATTAGGAAAAAAATCATCTTCAATCACATCAATATCAGCCCATCAAACATGGAGGAAGTCGATGGTATATCTATTCTCTTTTCCCTTTCTCTTTAGGCTCATTACTGATCTGCTTGCTTGCCATGTTCTATTCTTGAGGATCTCTCTCTCCCTCTTTTTTTCTCTCTTAAATCTCCCCTTTTTATAGTTTGTGATTTTTTTAAAATTTTCTTTGTTTTGGATGCATTGGATTGGATTGGATTGGATTGCAGTGGTTGAAACTAAGAAGGGAACAATCTCAGTGGCTTCTGCATTTCCTGTTCATCAGGAAGGTATGGTATCGCTTGATTTTTGTTATAACTACTGCTTGTTCTGGTAATTGAATTATTGTTTTGGATGGCTCTTGATCAGCTGTGCAGGACAGAGATCACAAGTTCCTAACAAAAGCAGTTGAAGAAGCTTATAAAGGGGTTGAAAGTGGAGATGGAGGTCCTTTCGGTGCTGTTGTTGTCCTCAACGATGAGGTTGTTGTCGCTTGTCATAACATGGTCTTAAACCATACTGATCCTACTGCCCATGCCGAGGTCACTGCCATTAGAGAGGTTTCTTTCTTCTTCTTCTTCTTCTCCTGCTCTTTCTACATTTAACTTCTGAGTTGCCCATTAGGCAGGCTCTATAATTGTTGGGAGACTCTGGGATCTAAAAGTTGAGGATGCAATCGATCGTGATGCCCAAATAGGGATTTTGAATTTTTGATGCTCCTACGATACACTTGCTAATATAGGTCCAGGTCCAACCTCTATATTGGGTTCTTTTGTTTGGTCTTGCTGTTAGATATTCAATGTTAATGTGTGTGTGTATCTCAAATTTATTATAAGAGAAAAATAATATTCTGAAATAAGAGGTTTTTTTTTTTCTTTAGAAAAACCAAAGTGTTGTTGAAATGTTATTAATGTTAAATGTCGATAAATATACTACCAGTTGATGAAGCTTTTAGGAAGATCAAGTCAATTATTGATTTATTAGAAGATCACTCAGGGAAAAAATAAAATGAAGAAATTAGATTGATGATTTTCTTTTCTGGGTGGATAGTTCCTTCTTCAACTCCTTAAACTTTAATGCAGATAAATTTAATCCATGTGACAAAATAGTCACCGTTGTTTTCTTGTTTGATGAAGAGGTCCATGTGCATTTAGTATTGTGTAACATATTCCTTTCATAAGTGTTTTTTTATTTTAAAATGTATTAAAATGATTTTGTTTTAGTTTTTTTTTTAATTTTTAATATTAGCCCATTAAAACCATCTAAAAATACTAAATAAAATAAAATCATTTTGACATATTTCTAAGTAAAATACATTTTCAAAATGCACCCGAAATACAAAAACAAATAGCTAGAATATGTGGCCCCCTAAAACAAGGTTTAAACGTTACAAGTTGCTAAGCTATTACCAAGTCATTGAAAAGTTAGATTCCCTACCAGGGACTTAACCAGGTTCCAGCATAACTCAGGTGGGCTGTGAGCAGATGCAATGGCAATTTGAGACCTTAAGTATCTGCTCCATATAAATAAAATCCATGAGAGTAGGCTCTTTTGCACTTCTTTTATTTATTTTTTAACCAAAAAGATTATTTTGACCTTCTATTTTCCTTGAGATGGAATGGATAGTGTTATGTTCATCGAAACTCAAATATAAAGGGCTTAGAAAGTTGCTTCCCCTCATCTCTTAATGAGCTTGTTTTTACCAGGCATGTAAAAAGCTCAATCAGATTGAGCTTTCTGACTGTGAAATATATGCCTCTTGTGAGCCCTGCCCCATGTGCTTTGGTGCGATCCACCTTTCACGAATTAAGGTATTTTCTGCTCCCTACATTGTCTCAATTCTTTCCTGTCCCTGTGGTTCAGGGTGCATGACATATTATGGATCTTGTGGTGTGTTGATGTCAGAGGTTGGTTTATGGAGCCAAGGCTGAAGCAGCTATTGCTATTGGCTTTGATGATTTTATTGCTGATGCATTGCGGGGGACTAGCTTCTATCAGAAGTCCCAATTGGAGATCAAGAGGGCAGATGGCACCCAGGCCATCATTGCAGAACAAGTCTTTGAGAAAACAAAGGAGAAGTTTCAGATGTATTAAGCGTTTTCGTTTGTTCTGGCTTTACTTCAATTCTGAACGATAAGCTTCGCCTTCAATGCAATTGTTCAATAATGACTTCCATTAAGTGGAGCTTGAAATGCTGATATGCTTTATCATGTTGAACTTCAGATTTACTCTGTGGAATCTTACTAGCATCTACCCCAGCATTTTAATCTTTGATGTTGCACCCTATTTGATACCTTTATCAACCTTTCATCTCAATGCTAGAATCCTGCCTGGGATTTTCTCCCTCTTCAAAGTATGGAAACAGAAGCTCCGAGAGTGAGATGGAAAAGGAGCCAATTCAGATTATTGTTTATATTCTACATGACATTGTCCTAAAGTGCTTTAAAAGAACGCCCTATAGCTGCAAGTAAAGAGAAAATGCACACCCGATCCAGAAATGCATTTTAGCATACAAACTACAAGCATACAGTGGAGACTATGCAGCTTGAGCAAATCCTATCCGGTGATTACCAAAATCAAACACCGTGTGGTATGCTCCCAAAAACACATCTCCAAGAATCCTGCATTGCATAAGACATCAATCAATGTTACATTTATGGATCTGTATGTTCAGTACAGCAGGAAATGAGGGAGGTGAGACATACCAGAGGGGACCTTGTCGATGAGGCATATCTAAAGCTGCAAATCCACTCAAGCAAATAGTAGCATAGCTTTCTTCAACTCTAACAATATACTGAACCAATTGCAAAACAAATTAAAAAAAAAAAAAACTCCCACTATTATATAAACCATCAATGTTCAAGTTAAAACCCACACCTGCTCTGGAGACAGAGGAAACGATCTGTTTCCTATGGTGAAGGAAACATATGGCATGGCTGTGATTTCATCGCAGTTGATAAATGATTTTCCTAGAGGATTGGGGAGCCTCTCGCACAGCTTTAACATAAAAGATACATTTTAAGTGTAATTCCACAGAAAAAGAATAGGGATGAGCTCGAAAAAGTGATCACCTCATCAACATAATGAAATATCTTTTCCTTTGCTTTCTTCTCTTTAAGTTGTACTTGAATCCAGAAAACAATCATCTCGCAGAAAGTACATAAAGCACCACCCTCATCCACTGATAATCTATCTTTAGCTTCACCATCGACCACAGTCTCAATAACAGTGTCGTTGCTGTATAGACACAGTCCAACATCAACGCATATAATTTCAGGCCTTACCTGCAGACATGGGGGGCAGTTTGTAAGGAAGAATACCCTTAGATACTTTTCTTGAGAGTAATCCATTGTGCAATAAAAAGAAGGTTAGAAGTATAAAAAGTAACTGACTCCAGATATTATCGAATCCCATATTGAATTCCAGTACTTGGTCAAAACTTCTTTACATTCCAAACTCACAATTCCTCTAGCTCCAATGGCATGGTTAATTTGTGCCACTATACGCTGTAAATGAGAACTAGTAAGAGTAGCATTTTGATAACAAAGAGTAGCATTTTGATAACTAAGAGTAGCTTAAGAATAAGAATCAATGAGACATGAACAGTTACAGTTGGACCGGCAAGAAATGATGTCCCTGAGTCCACAATGGCAGAACAGCCACCAGCACACAATCCTGAAAATCTCAAACATTGATTCAGAGATGGTTTGCCTATATATCTAGGGATAAGATTAGAACAATCATTTTCCAATAAGCAAATGTAAGTGTTCATTGAAAAAAAAACCTTCAAGATAGCACTGCAGCACCGCTTGAACATCACATAAATGTTAATGTTATTGGATTACCTGTTGAATTGTTTGCAATAAAAATATCCCCCACCTGAATCTGTAATGAAGAATCGAGTTAAGAAGTTAAACATCAGTTGTTTTGATGGGAGGAAGAAGCTAAAAGAGATTCGCCAAATTATTAACTTCATCAGACCTGCCAGTAACCTCTTCCAGTGACTGGGACATATGTATGGTCACCTTTGAAGTGCCTCCAATCTAGACCTCCAAAGACAATTTCCCCTCCCAATTCTGACGATGGATTGCGATTTAGCCAGAGAGAGAAAACTTTCTTGCTTACATGACCTTGTTCAGCCATATTATACCTGTGCACAGACCACCAATCTACGAGTTAGATGCATCATGATCTGAGACAAAAAATGAAACAAACACATAAGCATCCATTAAAATTTCCTCTCCTTTATCCCTTGTGAAGAGAAGACAGACACTTTCCGTTTCCGATAATTTAAGATCGAGCTAGAAGCCTAGAACTATACCATACTGGTGTAGCTTTTCCAACGGCAATATCCTGAAATGCAAGTCCAAGGATGCCATCAAACTGCACACCCAAGAGTGCTAAAAGTCCTTCTCTTGTTACCTCAGCAAACTCCTAAATGACGGGAAATTAAGGTCATTATTGCTTCAGAAACATAAACAAGTCTCAAGCATAAGACTTTGATGAAGCAGAACTCACTTGATCTATAATGATATCATCCCCAACTTTGACATGATCTTGGCTTAAGAACCCAGAAACAGACCCAGAACCATATTGAATTTTGCATGGTATACCTGAATAAGAATCCAACAAACCTGTTACCTGTAAGGCTCAGTAGACATGTATAATTCTGGAAATTAATGAAAACATATAGGGTTAGATCAAAGGTTAATTTACCGATCTTAGTATAAGTTCTGGATAGCCTTGCAATGAATTTGGAATGGAAATAGCAAGTAATCTGCACGGTAGTGGTGTTTAACAACATATAACCCTATTGAATGGTAGAAGACCAGAAAAGTAGGTAATTACTTCACTGATACTCAACTATAAATGCACTACTTACTGATAAGAGGCATTTTGAAGATGGAACCCAAAGATTGGAGCTGCCAGTATCAAACACAACAGTGAAAATTTGTGGGGGTGATCCAATGCCAATCTCTCCATAATATTGGGTATCAAGATAATTCTTTAAGTATACTATTTCTGCATTTGAAGTTACTCTGGCAAAGGAAGTAGCCTGAGGTCTGGTGATCCTGGCTGCGTGTATGCTGTTAAGGTCTAAATTCCTTTTCTTTAGACCAACTCTCGCTAACCCATCAGAAGACAAGGAACCACCCAACCAAGCTCCCATGCAGATTGAAATTAGAAGAAATCTGATCGACTCCATGCTCGATCACAAAAGTTTCTTTCAAGTTTCAATATTTCAGGTAAATCAAAACAAATGGTAAGGCAAGCACTTTATAGAACGCTAAAAATGGGAATGGGAAGAGATTTGAAACCAACTAGTCCTGATCATAAAGCAGGGGCTTGTTTTGTCCACAACTCTGGAGACGCCTCCGTACTCTCATAATCTCATCAATGGAAACCACCGCGTAATTTCCTGATCATCTGTATGGCCGATGGCCTGAATTACATGGCTTCACAAATACATAAATGGAGATCATTGGTAGGAGGGAAGGGATACAGTCTCTTACTTAAGTTGCGGTTGTTGATATACATATATGTACATATACATGTCTTCTCCAGTACAAAATACTGTTCCTCAGTTCATCAAACCCATCTTCAAATCCAATTTTTTTGATCATATCCTAGCCATGTAGATAACCTATGGAACCATGTGATGTCAAGAAAAGGAACACATTAATTTGAATGAGCCTTTGTCTATTTTGGTAATGGTGAAATGCTACAATGTAACTGACAATTATATTCTGCTAATAGTACTTCAATCAAATTAACATATGTCTACATCAAGATGAGAACCAATTAATCTTTAAACTTAAGAAATCGCTTCCTGCAGTAAAATCAAGAGAACTATATATATATATATATATTGGTAATATCCCATTTTCCTTTCTTGTTTTTCTCATGCTAGGGTGTCACATTCTTGAGAATGCTACATAGTATCTGCCCTAAGCCCCAAGATGAATCCCAAGTTGCTAAAGCTTGGAGAGGATGCCCATATTATGATGGCATGACAGTATATATACAAGTGGCTATTTTTTTCAGGGAAGGAAAGGGAAGGAGGGGGTTTTGTTATTTTGGTTTCTTGATTCTAAAGAGAGCGGGCTCAAACTTGAACTAAAAAGACTCTTAAAAAAAAAACAAAAAAAAGAAAGAGAAAAACCCTCTTTGCTTGTTGTCAAAATATCAAAAACATCAACCCTTGAGTCTTAGAATTTGAAAAAAAAGAGAGAAAAGAAAATGGAATTGGATGACGACGACTGGGGTTTAAGCGCTGAAGAATTTGATTCCCTTGAAAGAGACGCTCTCCTGAAGATAGCATCTCAACAACAGCAACAGCAACAGCAACAGCAACCTTCTGCTTCTTCTTCTTTTAATCAACAACAAAGCCAGCAATTACATTTTAGCAACAAACCCATCTTTAATTCTCCTTCAAAAAAGGTAAAGCCCTCGCCTTTTTTCTCCTTTCTTCACAAATTTTATACCTTTTGACCTTTCCTTACTTTACTACTCACCAGTATTTCAACAACCCATTTCTTGGTTTCTCCTTTAATTCAAATTTTCCTGGAATTCTAAGGGTTTTCTGTTTCTTCATTGTATAAAGATTTAACCTCTTTTTTTTTTGTGTTTAAATCGTAATTCAGGTTGATCCTTTGCTTGATGGCTTGCCCAAATCATCGCCGGTATCAAAACCAAAGCCTGGTCTGTTCTCTGATTAATTATCTGCTTTTTACTGGTTTCTTTAATTATGGTTTAGGGTTGCTGTCTCTATATTCAACTTTATTTCAAATTATGGATTAAAATGTTGTAAGTTTAAATTTTTATGTTATATACTATACTACGTGGCTGATCAGTTTGCTACTATCCTATCTGCATACAATGTGGTGGTTGTGCTCAAAAAGGTGAAAGTTCCAAGGCATTACCAAAGCTCTCTGTCAAGTTTATTCTTCATGCTACTGGAAACATTGCTGCTAAATTTTTATACGACCCTGTAATGATTTCCCACATGCCTTTGTACTATTTTTTTTTTTCCCATTTTGATTGCTTGTGAAAGTCCGTTCTTTTTCTCACGCATTATACTTTATATCATGCCAGGTACTAGTAGGGGCTCTCCGCAAGGTCCCCAAAGCCAATTGGAATGCAAAAGAAAGGTCTCTCTTTTTACATATATGTATATGCATGCATGTGTGTTTGTCATTATTCAAAGTACTCTAGACCAGCATGAGCGTGTTGTGGAATTTTTCTTAAGTGCAGCCTTATCTTGGTCGTTGAACCTGCAGGTTGTGGATTTTCCCAGTATCTTCTTTGTTGTCAGCAGAAAAAGTTCTTAGTGAAATATCTGGCTTTAATGTTGAGGTGATTACTGATCCTTCTTGTTCCTCTTCATGATTTTGAATTTGATTGTTAGAGTGGTGGTTAGTTGAACCATCACTGGTTCCTTTTCATGTTTCACTTAACACATTGCATGAGGAGCTCTTTTCTTTTTGCAGCACAGTTCCTAGCTAATCTTAAAATCATGCTTAGTGCTTATTAATTGACCATGCATATGTTTACACTTTTTTTGTTTAATTGTTATATGACTTCACTCCGTGATATCATAATGTTTCAAGGTAGAAAAGTTAGACACCTTGGTGCAACGTGCTATTGCTGCTGCTTCTGTTGCTCCAGATCTTCGAGGTAAAGGCTAGATTTGCAAATACAAATCTATCTTATATTGATAAATGCATTTATAAGTTGCCTTTCCATTGATGATTTTCTTTTTTAACTTCATTATAACAGTAAATCTCTTGTTTTAGAACATTGAATTGGTGTAAACTGTAAAGTTCTTATGGTAATATAAATTTTGGGATGTGATAATCAAAGGTGCTCTGAATTTTTCTTGTGATCCTACAAATTGCATTTTAAATACAGAGAAAGAAGAGAACTTTGGGGACTTTGTATGGCTTTACTGGATTCTGGTTTTTGCTTTCTCCTAGAGTAACTGTGTTTATATCTTCAGCTTTCTTTTGTTTTTCTTCACTCTGCTGAGTTTTTCTTCCCTTTATAAGACTGGTATGACAGGATACCAGACCATATTGAATCAAAGCTTATGCCTTTTCAGCGGGATGGTGTTAGGTATGGGGTGTTTCCATGTTTTTCATTTTTACTTGTTCTGCGTGGCGAGTTCCCCACATTATTCATTTTTACTTGATCTGTGTGGCGAGTTCCCCACATTATTCATCTTTACTTGATCTATTATCTCTTTCAAATGACTAAATTAAGTTCTGTTCCTTGTTTATTTTGTAATATATGAGATAGTACACAGTTTAATTATGACTCTTTTGCATTTCACTTATTTCTTTCATTTCCTCTTTAGGTTTGTTTTACAACATGGTGGGCGCGCACTCCTAGCAGATGAAATGGGACTGGGAAAGACTTTACAGGCAATTTATCTACTCATTTCTATTTCTATCCTTTCAATATCGTTATGAAAGCTACATGCTGCGTCCATAAGAGTATGTTACTGTGGTAATGCTCTTGGTAATTGCTTCACAGAAGTAGCTGCTTACCTGGCGTGCAAGCATTGTATGAATTATATGATGGTGTATAGGCTGTGTATCTAGCCGAACCTAGGTTCTAATTATTAATCCTTGTTTGTTGTGATATCTTGCCATTGTATCAAATTAACTTTCTGCAATGCCCATTTTCCACTACATGATGATATCCATGTTTTTCTATGCTCTATAACTGTAATATGCACTGATTTTTCTATTTGATTCTTATTATAGTGAAGCTAACTGGAGGATGTTAGTTTTAATTTATTTTTTGAAGATTTAGCTACCCTCCTTTTGTGCTTGCAGTTGGATAGTGAGTTTCAAGCAGCTTATGTTCAGTAGATACCTTGATCTTTTTTTTTAGCATTTGATATTAGAATGGAAAAGCAATACAACAACAAAGCTGTAATCCTGAACTAGTTGGGGTCAGCTATATGGATATTTTTGTGCCATTCTGTACGCTCATAAAACAAAACTGCCACAATGAAAGATAATTTAAATCCTTCGATACCACTTGCATTATTGTTATCTTCATTCTCCCTTGACCTTTGTTCATATCTTCCACTGTCAACTTCTCATTTCTCCAAACCGGGGCCTCTGATGGCCTACGTCGGACATGGGCAAATCATTAAAGGCATCCTCTCATTTTATCTCCACTGTGCTGTATATGGTCCTTTTGGCAGACATGCCCATTTCTAATCTTATCTATTATTTTATTACCGCACATCCACCTTAGCAAGCACTTCTCTTCCATGCTATCTTATGGGTATCTTGTTACTTTGATGCCTAATATTCACTCCATACACATGGCTTGGAAGACCAGTAGTGGTTCTCCACTTCAGCTATCCTTTGAATCTACGAGTTTCTTTCTTATCTATTTCTTCATTCTCTTCAATAATAGAGCTTAAATACCTTGATTGCATGCATTTTGGCACCACAATCCCACCCAGTCTTTTATGTGAGGTACACTCATTGACATTTTGTCTTGCTTCAACTCTTAAAACCTTAAGCAGATAGACTCGACTTTTGCCAAAGTCACCATTAGGCTATATTCTTTTAAATCATTTTTATGTACAAATTCTTATTACTAACATGCAAAATGGAATTTATTGTGTTTTTTCCAGGCTATTGCTGTAGCAGCATGTGTTCGTAATTCCTGGCCTGTTCTAATACTTGCACCCTCTTCCTTGCGTTTGCATTGGGCTTCAGTAAGTTGTTAACTATATGCTTGTTGCAGTTTCTAACAAGGAATTTTCCCAGTTGCCTAATACTTAAGCTATATTGCAGACGATTCACCAATGGCTTGATATTCCTTCATCAGATATACTTGTATGTTTTTATTTAGTCCTTATTGAAATTTTGTGGTTACTTTTCCTTTTTCCATTAGTCAGAGCTATAACTCTGAGCATATTCTCATTGCTCTTCTGCCTCTGTTTCTTTCCCTTTTCATTTCCTTCTCAACACCTGGAAACTTCATTCTCATTTTATTTTGTTCTGTACAGTTGTTTTCTTTTTTCCTTAACAACTGATTGTTATAGGTTGTTTTATCGCAATCGAGTGGATCTAATAGAGCTGGATTCAATATTGTATCAAGTTCTAGGAGCACTATTCACCTTGATGGCTTATTTAACATCATCTCTTATGATGCAGTCCCTAAGTTGCAGAACAAATTAATGACATCAGAGTTTAAGGTAAGTCCAATAAGTCGTTTATTGAGTTGGGCTGTACATTCATCTTCATTAGAATAGTCCAATTTTCTTAGATCAATTATCTGTAAGGTGAAATTATGAAGTGTTTATCAGGATGAAGAGGAAAGTTAATGTTATTGGAAATGGGGACATTGAGCATGATACAAGAAAATGCTGGAACATTCTTTTGCTTTTTGTTAATAATTTTCAGCAAAATGTGTTTGAAAATTCACAATGCAAGGATGAATTTGATAGTATTATTAGCTTAAGATTAAATTTACTTCTTGAATAGACAGTGTTACTACTCAAATGTGAGCTCAAAATAACTATTGTTTGACTATCCTAATCTCATCTATGTACATCTTTACTTAAGGAAGGCAATAAATCAAACATTGAACAATGTTTTCTTTTCATTTGCTCCCTGCAAAATTTAGTAAATAGCATGGCAAGGATGGTGCTCTGTATCAGTGTAGTGTAGATAACTAAATTTCTTAAAGGTTTTTGACGTATTGTGCCAAAAAAATTGAACTTGATGAATTAATGAGAAAATCTAGATGTCTATATCTGTGTTTATTCACTTACAGGTGTCAGTTAATTATAGAGCTTAACAAACTTGTATTCTGTATATTTATGACTTGGCTACATTTGGTCCTTGTAACAATATATTTTTTTTGGTTCAGGTTGTGATTGCAGACGAGTCACACTTCCTGAAAAATGCTCAAGCGAAGAGGACAACTGCCTCGCTTCCAGTTATAAAGGTCGTCCTCTTTGGACAAATGAATACATGCTTGCATCTCTTAGTTAGGTTATTTGATTGCAAAATGCAAGAATATGTGCTGCTGTGCAGCTCACCAAAAGTCATTCTCCGTAATTGCTTACAATAAGTTTTGCAATCATATTGTATATGAACTCACTTCTCCAAAATGTTTATAGCTCTCCCAGCTTTCTCTTGTATTACAGAAGCAGGCATGCATAGCATGTGCGTGCACACACTGACACACTTATGTATTTATGAACAAGTTCTCAACAAAGGATGAGTTGTCATAGTCACTGAAGTGATATGCTATGATTTTGTACTGAGCTGAAATATACATATTGAATTGTGAGTATGGAGGTTAAAGCAATTAGCAAATAAGAATACGATGTAACATCGTTGTCGATGTCAAAGAATTGACTGGTCATATGAAATTGTATTTGAACATAGAAAGCATTCAATAATTTACTAATATTATTTGAAATACTTTCTGGTTAGCTACGTTAGTCACCAGCATCTCCCCCCCCCCTCTCTTCTCTCTCTCTCTCACACACACAATTCTTGGTGACTGAAATTAACAACAGTTTCAATTTCAGAAAGCTCAATATGCAATATTGCTCAGTGGAACCCCTGCTTTATCCAGACCAATAGAGCTTTTTAAGCAGGTACTTTGAATGATGCTTGGATAGCCTGTTGCATTTAAGATTTTCAGGATCTTTTTTTATATTGATTTTGTATGAAATTAACCACACTTTGTAGTTAGAAGCCTTGTATCCTGATGTATACAAGAATGTTCATGAATATGGTAACCGGTATTGCAAGGGGGTAAGTAAATATTTCATGGTTTACAAAGTTTATTATATTGTTAAGCCTTTTGATAATCAACAGTTGTTGCTTTGTATTATTCTTCTAGGGAATATTTGGAGTTTATCAAGGTGCAAGCAACCATGAAGAATTGCACAACTTAATGAAGGCAACAGTGATGATACGCAGGCTTAAAAAGGATGTCCTTTCTGAGCTTCCTGTGAAACGACGGCAACAGGTATGTTGTTTGTTCATTTGTCCTTTGCTTCTGATATGACTCGTAACCTGTTGCTAGAGGAGTTTGCACTGGTTTTTGCTCCATGCAAAAAATATATTTTTTGATTGTTTTATATTCCATGATCGTAATGGCTTGGAAGCATTAGGCATTAACTAAGATTTTTTAATTCAAGAAAAATGGTCTTTAAGTCCAATTTAGCTCTTAACCTGTTGCTAGGAGAATTTGCACCAGTTTTTGCTCCTAGCAAAAAATCTATTTTTTGATTGATTCTTGTTCCATGATCAAAATATCTGGGAAGCATTAGCATCAATTAAGATTTTTTAATGCAAGAAAAATGGTTTTTAAGTCCAATTAAGCTCCTAACCTGTTGCTAGGAGAATTTAAACTGGTTTTTGCTCCTTGCAAAAAATCTAATTTTTGATTGGTTTTTATTCCATGATCGAAATGGCTTGGAAGTATTAGCATCAATTAAGATTTTTTAACGCAAGAATTTTTTTTAAAGTCCAACAAAGCAAAGGATTTTCATCTGGTTTGAGAGTTTTGGTCAGTGGCTTGTTGAAACTTTTTGGGATTAAAAAGCTATACTGTGGGAGAAATTCTTATCAGTGATGGAAATTAAACATTGTTTGACTTTTACTCTTGGGAGTTTGTTGGACTTTTGCTATGTTAGATTGCATTATCGTTAATTATCATCACTAAATTGACATTGAATTAATACATTCACACTTGTCCAAGACTCTCCAATTTAATTATCAGTATCAATTTGATGCAGAAGAAATGCCATGTTATGCTTGTCCGTGGCTCTCTCAGCTTTCATGTTTGCTTCTCTGCTTACTTGTCCATGGACACATTGTTTAACTATTTGTATCAGATGAATATGTAGAATATATTTTTTTATGTGGTTCCTTCACAAAATTTTACAACTGATATACAGGTATTCCTTGATTTGCCTGAAAAGGACATGAAACAAATCAATGTTTTATTCCGTGAGGTAATTCAACTCACTGGTGGTTGATCTCTTACTTGTGCTTGCTCTATAAAGTCAATTGAGTATCTTGGAGTTGGAGGCACAGTTTCTATCCAAAAGTGGAAAGGAAAGGAAAGGAAAGGAAAGGGAAAAAAAATATAATGGTATTGTTGTTCTGTTTTGTAGTTGGAGGTGGTAAAAGGAAAAATTAAGGCTTGTGCATCAGATGAGGAGGTTGAATCACTGAAATTCACAGAGAAGAATCTTATTAACAAGGTATCTACTTAGAAATGGTATGCATGATATGATTGCATGGTCATCATTGCCTACTTCATCTTCATCATTTAAGTGTAATATGTGCACGTTCCCTGTTTGTACATGTACTATCAAATCAGAATGACATATCTCTGTTCTTGTTCTTTTTTTTTTTCACTTCATTAAATACCAAGGACAGAAATTTTTTTGCCACAAATGTCCTCGTAACCCATCTTGCACAACTTCATTATCCCGTCACTACTTTATTGAATTGCAGATATATACTGATTCTGCTGAAGCCAAGATATCTGGAGTTCTAGATTATCTGGGAACTGTCATTGAGGTGATTTCATTCTCTTTAACTTTCTTTAATGCATGTTTCTTTACTCTCCAGGGGTGTTCTTCTATTGCTTATGAGCAAGAGAAGGTAGGTTTATGGTCCTACCTTGTGCTTTTATCTTGATGATAATCGTGCTGAAGTCAGATTCACTATAATGTCTGCTTCTTTGTAATGCTAGTTTCTGTTGCTAAAAGCTTAAATATTCTAGGTGTCAAATCTCGTTGTATTTTGTTGTTACAATTCTAGGACCTTTATTAGATTCTGGAGCATGTGTGAAAGATCTATTACCTGTATGGAGTCCACTTAAATTCTATTTCCTATTGAGGCCCATCCAAGTAGCAGCCTTGGATTTGGTAGTGTAAGTTGATTAATCAATTGTTTTGTCCTTATGAAATACTAACTAAAAGCAGATTTCTGATCCATGGTGTAATCTTATGTGAAAGTAAAAGCAGATTGGCTCAATTTACACCACACCCCTTATCTTTACTCCTAGTGAGCTTGGATGTAGTTATAATCACTGTTTTCAATATTTTTCCATCTGCCCTGAGGTTTATTTACCCTTTGAAATTGCTTTCCACTTTGTCCACTTTTTAATGGTTAAATCACTGTTGTTGCATTGTTCCTTGCAGGCAGGATGCAAGTTTCTGATTTTTGCTCACCATCAATCCATGATTGATTCAATACATGAGTTTCTTCTTGTAATACAACTTTCATATGACTGAAATTTTCCTTGCAATCGATTTATTCTTATGAGATCTTCCAAATTCCAGAAAAAGAAAGTGGGTTGCATCCGAATTGATGGCAAAACCGCTGCAGCTTCAAGGCAAGCATTGGTTACTGATTTTCAGGAAAAGGATGCTATCAAGGCAGCAGTGGTATGCCAATTTGTTTTATTTATTTACTTGCCTTTTATTTTTGTACCTTAATATTGATGCTATATTGTGATGCTATTCTTCCCAAAATCACTTCCCATAAAATTTCAACCATTGGATTTATGGGATCCATTCCCTTCAATGCATTAGATTTTTTTCGGAAGAGTATTGGGTAAGATTAGCATTACTCTTGATACCATGTTTCAAATTGACTGAATTTTGGTGCAAGTTGTGCGTTGAGTCGTTATGGTTTATCTGTGAAAATGTATTTGTGAAGCTATCTATTAGAGCTGGAGGTGTTGGGTTAACTTTAACAGCTGCAAGCACTGTTATTTTTGCGGAATTGTCTTGGACACCAGGTGACCTAATTCAAGCGGAAGACCGTGCTCACAGGATTGGTCAGGTAAACTACAGTCAACCATGAATGTTATTTCTAGATTTATATAAAACCATTACTATACATTGTTATCAATTCTGTTAAGGGTATAATTTGATGCTGGTTCACTTTGCAATAGGCTGATTTGTTTGATTAAGAATCAGAACACTGCATTTAGTATGTTGAGATTTTGTTTGGCCAGGTAATCAATCATACAACAATTGGAAGCCTTGTATTAGCTTGCTTAGGCTTTAACCTAATACTAGGGATTGGATGTATGATTTTCCAATTCACTGTAATTCCACATTAGTTTTTCTTACTGAGCTCTCAAAATATGCTGCTTAGTGTTCTGTGCTAAATGGTGGTAACGAGTAAGAGCTTGCACATGCATTACATTGCTGTGGATAGTTGCTTGTGCAACTGAATTAGTTGTGGAGGCACATTGACAAGTTTTCTGATTTGGAACTTTTCAAAGGCATGGTGGTGGGATTTTTGGATGGTAGGTGGTGCCCTTAGCATCGGTAGATGAATAAATGAAAGAGTACTGGTTATGTGTATGATCTGCAGGCAATCTAGAATTCTGAAATTTATACAATCTCCCTCTGGAAAGATGATTTTGATTTTCTGCTGCACTAATGATTTGGTGTTGGTGTAGTTTCCTTTAGATGTTTCATTAAATCTTTCATGGTAGGATGCTTTTGATGACATGTTAGTAATGATCATGAATGTTTTGGTCCAAATGATTCAAGAACCAATAAGCTTGAGTTCCATTCTCCGAATACGTGCACTATGCCAGGACTTGATCCCAAGACCCTCCTATATGCTTACAGTGCAAGCAGAGCAATAGAGCTAATCTCTTCCAGCATTTTTATTTGGTGAATCATTCATTGGAGTTCCATTAGGATGCCTCTTTGTAAAGTTAAATGCGCTCACACACACCCTTCAGAACTGCAACCTGCTTTTCCTGTTTTACTAGGGCACCCGTGTTTGCCTATATTTGTCACAACTTACTAGATAGATGAAACTGCAATAAATACCTAGATAACCCTTGCTTGAGTTTTTTTTTTTAATGAATTTCACATGTATCTTTTAATCCTATCATGTTAGAGTATTGTATGAGATCATATTTCGAGAGGTAATCGAGTTGTAAGATATGAAGTTACGGGGCTTACTTTCTCTGGAGTTTCTCATTTACTCAAATTTTGTTTAAAGTTTTTGCAGGCAACTACCTGTATGTGCCCAATGTTTTGACATGATTTGGTTCTTGCTTTCTAGGTTTCTTCAGTCAATATATACTACCTGCTAGCAAATGACACAGTTGATGACATTATTTGGTATGTTCACTTCGGTCACACTTGGCTCGAGACTTAAACTAAACTCAGATGCTTGAGCATTGCTTTGGGCATTTGTTATGATCTCGCTTTATCAATGCTTGTTAGTTTGACATGATATTTTTCTTCAGGGATGTTGTTCAAAGCAAATTGGAAAATTTGGGACAGGTGATTTTACAAGCGCTGGGCATTTCTTTAGTGTTAGTTTGTAGCAGGGTATCTGTAGTGATTTAGTGCAGTGGGGTATCCGTTGTGATTTAGTGCCTTCATGCAATTGAATTCTATTTATTGATCAATTAGATGCTCGATGGGCAAGAGAAAACCTTGGAAGTTTCAGCCAGCCAGCAGAGAAGCAGCCCTGCGAAGCAGAGAACACTAGACACTTACATGAAGCGATGTAGCAATTTGGATGACTCTGAACATCAGCCTAAGCTCAAATACCCCAGGCACTGAATGACTTGCAATGCAGAATGGAAGTGTATTTATAAATGCACATGCATTGTTTGCTGTATGCAATGGTGTTGCTATCATATTGCAGCTTGTTTCCCCAGTCATCTCTGCGCAAGTGGGATTATTAGTCAATTGGTGCGTGTCAGCACTCATACGAGAACGACCCTTGAATTAAAACAATCAAATTGCAGACTGCTACACTGATATAGGCTTGTAAATGGTTTTGTAATGATATTCATTTGTATAGCAGCCACTGCTGGAAATCGCTGTTTTTTTTTCCAGTTTTTGGAAGAGATGATGCATCAACTGTAGCATTTGTGAAAACAGTCTAACAGGCCTTGTACTGTGTACATCAGGAATTGTTAAAATAGCATTCTGCAAAAATATATGGTGTTGTTACAGTAAAATCTAAAATGGAAAACATTGAGGTAAGTGTACTAAGACAGTTAAAACTCTTTCTAACCTAAGCTTCGAAGTTTTGCCATAAGCTATCAGAATATGACGGCAGTATGTCTCTTAGACTACTTGCGAATTACCAGAGACGAAAGGGCGACCTTCAGAAAAACGATGACTTTGCCATTAAAATATTTATATTTACATAGCGAAAAGAGAGTTTTATCTGGCCATGCCAAAAACAATGTAAGCCATAAGCAGGAAAAACACCATTTCAAGCCACAATGATGCAAAAGGCTACGTTGGATATCAGCTAAGTTGGTGACGATGCTAAGTTGCAAGAGCAACACTCAACTCTTTCCCAAAGAAATTCGCGACGATAACATCTACATCCTCTAAACCAACCCCAATGCAGAGAGGATTAGCAGCCGGAATCCGTACAGAATCATCCACTCCCTCATTACCAGATTTCAAAATCCTCACATTAGGACCATCCCTGCACTTCCCCATACACTTGCATCCAACAACAGCACCCCCTATACCAACAGCCCTCTCAAATTCTTCCAACAACGCTACACCTCCAGACTTCTTGCACTTATTACCCATGCAAACCTCAATTCTCTTATCAGATGTTCCTGACATCATGGAGGAACTTGTAGGATTACAACTAACCCTAGTAGCATTGCTACAACTGGTGCTTTGCGCACCGCAGCATTCTTCTCCATGAATTCCCAAACCATGATCATGAAACCCATTAATATCTGTAACGTTCGATTCTTGAGTCAGCAAGGCCGGGAGGATTGAAGTTGGTTCTTCTTGAGCAACTGATTGCAATTCCCCAATAATAGGCTCTGCAACTGCTTCATTCCTCAAACGCTTCATATCAATCACCTCCCCACATTCGCTGTCGCTCGATTCAGACGATGAGGATGATTCACAGTCAGGCATGGTTTTCATCCTTGCAGCTTTCAGCTTTGCCTTCTCTTCTTTCTTCTTCCTCTTTAACTCCTTCTCCTCAGCTCTTAACTGTTCCAACTGTTTCATCAGTAATTGTGTTGCTTCCTGCATACAGATTTTGATAACGAAAAACACTCAGATGCACAGGCTATTCAGCATTCATCACCAACATCTTCCCAGATAAAAACGGGAAATTAATAAAAAAGGCAAATCCTGATTGAATTTTGATTAATCCCAATAAAATCTTGATTAATCCCCATCTAAACTACTAATCAAACAATCAATATTGGTTTTCAGATCATGCTTAAATCACTATCTCCATAAATTCCAATAAGCAGACAGCTTCAATTCGACCTTTTGATAACTTAAGCAAACAAAAGTTGTCAACTTTCAGCTTCTTGAAGATCAAACACCACCACCAAGCAAATAATCAGAAGCACAACTTATGACACAAACTTAATCTTGGAATTAGTAAATCTCAGACATGCATCTTAAAGATAAAACAAGAAAAGGAAAAACATACAGCGATAAGGTTGGCCTGAACATCATCGACAGAACCATTATGAGGAACCACTGACAATTCTTTTAACAATTTCAACTTCTTCTTTGTTGATGTTTCCTTGTCTTTCTTTTTCCCTCCACATCTCACAACTAATCCTTCTGATCCATAGTAGTACTTCAAATGCCCTTTATCTCTAAACCCAGTATGAACCTTGCTTACAACTCCAAACCCATTCACAATTCTTCTGGATCTCGAAAAAGCTTCACAACGAGTCTGATGATCGCCAAATCCACTGCCGCCAGAGAAACAGGGTGGCTGACGGGAAATAACACGTGAGATCTCCATAACTTTTGGCAAGGTTAGCTAGATTGGATTAACTTTATTTCTCAATACTTTCTGTTTCGCTTCCTTATGCAAGCAGGGGAGGGGTAGAAGAGGTGGCTGGGTTTCAACCGTTTCTTTCCACGTGGAAGAAAATGATTGGACATAGATGACGTGGCTTTTGGTTTTCGCGGGCTCGTGACCGTTTTCGGTAGCCACGCTTTGTCTTTCTTCAGACACGATTATGAGTTCTGTATCAGCTGTGGGATTGTTTTGTTGGAGATCGTACGGCCTCAATTGAAGACAAGCATGACACGTGTATTGCCACGTAGAGACACAACTGACACATGTGTTCGATTTAAGACACTAGTGACCACTTGTATTGCCACGTTGAAACAAAATTAACACGTGGGAATTCGAGGTCAGCTGTTTTTTACATATAAATATATGAAATCCCAGAATTAACCTTGAATGCATTATTATTTCTCCTGTGAGCGTGTTCAATCCATATGTGAAATGACGTGTTATCCTGTTGATAATCTCCTAATCTAAGCATCAAATTTTAAAAAAAAAAAAAAAAAACTCTAAATAATATGTTAAAAAAAATTAAAAATTTCACCCGCCGAACTAGGTTTTAGAAGAAGGTTCAAAAGTCTAAATATATGGGCAAAGAATGGAGTCCATTCTTCAAACAAACGCTTCACACCGAATTTGACCAAAATAGAAATAATCCTTCATTCATTCAATAGCATCTTGGATTATGATATGTTTAATTATATTTAGTTAACATACCTAATTAACCAATTTGACAAGATAAGAGTTTTTTCAATATATTGTGTATAGTTTTAAAACTCTATATACAAGATTATAATAAAATAAAATCTGAATCATAGTTAAAAAAAATCTTAACATAAAACAATAATTTATTTTTTTAAAATTAAAACTACTTTAAACATTTTTCTCTTAAAAATTAATATGCTGATAGCTAAATTTTAACCAGAACAGAGATCCATGGATATTAGATTAATTAATTTTTTTAAAAAAATCTCAAATCAGTCCGAGTTAGTCTAAATTTAAAAACAAAGATAAATAAAAAAAATAAATTTTAAATAGAAAGTATCACCTTGCTAACAATATATACTTTCTCAGTGAATTATTACATGAAAACTCACTCTGGTCGGAAAACAACTAGTTAATATTATACACTAATTTATTTCTTGTTGCTTGTGAACTCATCCACCATTTCTGTTCCAAATATCTGGCCTAATATAAGGTACAATTTCTTCTTAAATTTAAAGTTCATCACACAAGTTCCGTGTAAGCATAATCTTCATCTCTTTATCCTACCAGATGATCAGGGTTTTGCTTCCAGCTGCTAAAGATACTTTGATAAACATAGCATAGGGAAGAAAGAAGACAAATGCTCGAGCTCAACCATTGATTCTTACAAAAACCTAAGCTGGCTTCAAAAGATGTTGTCTATCTTCTCATGATGATGGTATGGCAGCTAGTAATTCCCGAGATCCTCCTAGGTGTCCCGGAACCCGCTGTCTTATCTCTTCAAAAGCACACATTGTTTCTGAATCAAGACATCCAGCAAACTGCAGGTATACACAGCAGAAACCATGAAAATTGGCCACAACAAGGATTAAAACCACAGGAGTAGCTGGCTCGAGAATTACCTGGTGAGCCCTATATGCAAAATGCAAACCTTGAAGCAGGAGAGCTTCTTGATTGCATTCTCTCTCAGAATTACGGGCCAATTCAAGTTCTGTTATCACTCTCTTCATGTACATCTTTGCCAGCCTCATAGAAGCCTGCTTTATCTGCAATGATATTACAACTTTACAGTTCACGGGGATCGTAAAACAGATCCATGCACTGACAAACCAGCAGCAGTCATTTGAGCACAGACAAGTCCTCATGATTTACCAACACAAGTATATTATAATTCCCATGTATAAAAAAAGTTTCACCTTTATAATACTCTGCATGTAGAAGTAAACAAGAAAGAAGACACAGAAAGAAAGGCATACCTTGCTTACAATTCCCGAATCAAGCATCCAATCAGTTGGAATCTTCCAAGCCTGATAAGAATTCATAACTGAGTTTCTAAGTTTAATCAGCTTTTGAATGCTTCGCTCTGACCTGCGTAACCGGGAAACACACCAGTTGGTGAATAATAATATTACACTTCAAGTGGCATAATGTTGGTTAGGCAACCAAATACATATAATCCTTACTTGTCATGTAAGACGGCCATCTTTTTCAAGGCAGTTCCACATGGATTATTAGAGTCATCCTTAAAGGAAGATATCTCACTTTCTAATAGTTTAAGGCCACGATATTCTATAGCCGCTTCTCTGATTGCATCTGCTTTCTTCTCCGGCCACTTGAAATGCTTTAACACAGCTCGTTCATCAGCCTGTACACGACAGGGTACAGGCAGACAGATCAGAAAGAAATGCGAAGATGAATGCAGTAGAGGAAACTGATCCAAGTTTTGTAGAGACACCAATCTCATTGATGATGTCAGGTTTTCTAATAATACACAGGTTGCCGGTTTTTACCTTCTCTCATTTGTCGTTGGGTGACTATTAATGTCCACGCAACATATATACAGCAGCAGCATTAAATTATAGAACAACTAATGACAACTCTAAACATCTACCGAGTAACTCAGCTTCTGGCTAATGAATGACTTTCAAAGGCTTTGAAACTCACCAAAGATGAGAGTTCACCGTCAAGCCAATCCACGAATTTTAAGACATCCTCAATATCTGTATAAGCTGCAGCTAGCACTTTCTGAATAAGACCATTGATGAAATCACCCTTTGTTTCAATGTCCGCTTTTATCTACAAAAATTCAGCAGTTGACAATTGCTCAAACAAAAATATGGGGCAGAACCAACAGCAACAAAACAAGCAGTTACAGGTCGAAAACTCAAAATGCTTACAGCTAACAGATGTGTGGAGCGATTTTGGATCTCTCCAACTATGCTGCTGTGTGCACTAGTTTTCTCTGGTTTATACTGACTCCGCAGTCCGGGAGAGTCTCTCTTACCCTCTTGCTTTCTTATTGAATTATAGAATTCTACAATTGCTAGAGTTTTAGGAGCAGTAGTTGCTCTTGCTAGAGGCCGCATTGGGGGTAGGGGTGGTGGAGGTGGAGGTGGCATCAAGGATGGACAAGTTGGAGCCTTCCTTTCTGCAACATCAGCTTTGGATAGGAAACGTGGTACTGGTGGTGGTGGTGGTGACTGTGGGGTCTTAACTTTACTTGGTCCATTGATTGCCTCCTTCTTAACTGGTGAGTTTTCCAATTTGATGGCAATAAGTTTCTGAATGTCCTTAAATCTTGGCCTCTGGTGCTCTCCAACAGACTCCTTCGATTGAAAATTAAATAGTAACAATTGAAAAAAAGATCATATCAATGAGCATAAGAATGTTTCCTAAAACTGCTGCTCTTTTGTAAAAGCAACTCAATCAAATACATTTGTCTCCCCTGCAACACAATCAAGTCATCAAAGAAGGGGAAAATAAGTTTATATCCTCACCTGGTGACGAGTGTTAAGAGCTGAAACCTTAGCTTCAGCAGCAGCAAGATCCTCAGTGAGCTTCTTGTTCTGCAACTCGAGCTCTTGGTTCAAGCCATTCGCTTTATCCAATTCTACCCTCAAAGCCAAAACCTCAGACTGCAAATCGTTAATCAAAGTCTCAGACAATTCAAGTTTCTCGTGCAACCCCTTTTTATAACTCTCTTCTTCATTTCTTCTACTAGCATTAATAGGATCCAACACAGGCCTTTGCCTCCTTGGCCTAGCAAATTGCTCGCTACCTGGTCGGTTCACAGAGCGACCCACCACTGTTACATCCTGAGATCCCACAACCAGCTCTCCAGATTTTGACTTGTTGCTCCCCACCAGTGACTTCCTTACCTTGGTGTCTTTCTTCACATCTGGAGGCACGGATTTTGCTCTTGTTTTGTTGGCTGGTGTCGGTACTGGTGACCCATTATTAGCAACCTCGGCTGGTTTTGGTGTCTTAAAATTGACTCTGTGTCGAGATGGGGTTGTGGAATGTTGTGACATGGCTGGCCCCTTTTGTGAGTTTTGCAAGAATCTTGACTACGGAATGTTTGCTAAGGATAACAAGGGGTGCCAAATAAACAGTGCTACACTGAAACAAGAAGAAGAAAAACAAAACTCAGTGCAAAAATGAAAAGGGACAGAGATGGGAAACTTGGCATGTCTTGTGCTAGGGTTGCTTTGGAGGAAAAAGGGGGAACCCTGTGAGCCGGAGGTCAATGTTTCTGGGGCGGTGAATTGATGCATTGACCACCAGCTACTTCAAGAACACAACATGATAAAAAAGAATCCCACAAAAGACTCAAACTTTATGGTTGTTCTTATACTGCTAATCAGTCAAAAGAAGCTACACACGACTCAGCACTCACTGCTCTCATCGCTGATCTTTAATTACTAGTTATGAGAGATATTTAGCTGGAAATGGAATGTTTAGTAGTAACTGAAACTTCTCTGGATTGATTTACCTTGAACAATCGATTAGATTATTTAAACGTAAAGATGCAAGTAGAGATTAGTGAAAAGTCCAGCTCTTTCAGTTTCAGACAAGGAAGCATCCGGGAGTAGTTAGAAAGTGCATTAATAACTAATTAATCACTAACATCTTCTTTCCAGTTACGTTTCGTGTCTCATTGGTACGGGCCCTGTTTTTGTATTTTTATGTTTTAAATTTATTTATTTTTTTTAAATTATAAATTTTTTTATTCTTTTTTAACCTCATATACAAACACAATCGATGAGTCAGAGATTTTGCTTCTCACTTTCAAGCAGTGGTGGGACGGCTCGAGAGATGGGTCCTTGATGTAAATGGGAGAAGCACACGTTTTGGAATTTGAGGAATAACAAGGACACCCTCCCTTAGTGGAGGGTCTTAAAATTGATATGCGTGGATGATTGATAGGGGTACCTTAAAGCTTACAATTTAATCATTGGCCAAGTATACATTTAATTTGTTGCAAGTACTTGTCTCCTACCTAAGCTCAATTAGACCACTCCCCTAATTTGTAGGTCATTTTGTAGCCGTCTAGGGTTGGTCTACAAGTAAAACCTACGGGTGTCCAATTAGTTGAGTTTGGCCTCTACGAACAAAATTAATTATTTCATTGAAGTAGAAGATCCATGCTTAACATTAGGGATGGTACGATATCGTTTCAGTTTTTTTGTTTCTAAGAATCAAATTTGAAAACAAAAACCATTAATATATCATAGAACCCTTAATTATTTAAGTTGGAATTAGCATAAGAATAAGGCTAATTAGAGAGTAAATGAAAGTAAGTTGTGGGTTGAAAAGGTGAAAGAAATTAGGTTGCTTTTGTGGGAAAAAAAAATTAAAGATAAAAGCTGAAGAGATAGAAATCTCTCAGAAAAAATTTAAATAAAAAAAATATTTGATTAAGTAGCTTTGAAGTAATACTAGCAAAGAACTTAAGAGAACATAATTATATATAAAAACAGGAAAACTTTAATTCATGTAGTTGTTAATAATGTTAATTTAGGAAATAGTTTTGGGTTTTTTTTTTCATAGGAAATCTTAAATTGTTTTGGGTTGTTATCATTTTTATATTTTCATAGTTTTCTCTTAAGTTAAAGCATCCACCAATCTAAGCATAGTTTTAAAACCTGTTACGGTTAACTCGAAACCGGAATTGGACTGGATTAAAGAAAAAAAAAAACTTAAAGAGACTCGATTGATCCTGTCAAAAACCCGATTGCAACTCGTTAATTTTTTTTACTAAAACGATATCGCTTTGATTTTAAAAAAAATTAACTTAGTGATCATATCAAAACCTAAAATTCAAATTTTAAACCGGATCGGATCTAAAAACTATAAATCTAAGTAATTTATTAATATTTCATGAGCAATCTAAATTAATGTCAGATTAATATTCAAGTTTGATAATGGATTTAACATGTACTTTGTCGTATAGCTTAAGGGATTAGAAGCAAGCAAGCTTGATAGTGGTTTGCTTGCATAATTTGGAATGATAATCAGAGATTAGCAAAGCATTAATAAACAAATGCAAAGGAGCAAAATACTACTTATCATTGCTCTGAGATAATGGGATTCTGTCTGTCATACCAAACATTTTGACAAGAATTTAATGGGTTTGTTAAGTGATGTGACAATTATTCTAATATTAATTAATTATATCAAATTTGTGGACAACGTTTTCCCTGTCGTGTTCTTCCAGCCAATGAGTAGTAAATTCATGATATTGATAAATTATGCAATTAATGACACTATTATTAAACATGGCCAGACTTTACGAGTTCATCCGAGTTCTAGATTCAGGTTTTATAAAAATTATGGGAGTTGAACTAGTATTATCTTATTAAAAATCAAAATTGATTAAAAAATATATGATTTTATTATTATTTTAAAAAGTTTTTTTTTAAAGGCAAGATTATTTTATTTTATTTTTAAATAAATTGATATAAACCTGTACAACCCCGAAACTTATAACTTATAATAGATTAACTTTAAATCAGGTTTAATAAATAAGATTAATTATATACATAATAATTTGAATAATAATGCATGCTACGGAGTAGAAAAAACAAATTAAGGTTTGATAATTAGTAGAAACTAAATTAATTAAGGGATTCAATGTAAATAAAAACTGAAAAATTACTAAAAATTTTATTCCAATTCTGGCTTTGGTGGGGTTAATTAGGTTCCATCAAAGCAAAAGGCGACCATTAATTTTCAGTCATTTTCTCGAAATTTCATAGCATGTGATCACCAACTATAATATTTTGGTGGTATCTATCTGCAAATAATTGGTGAAAAATATTGGTTGTGATTTGTCCTTGTAATCATAATATGACACCGTTTTATTCAAAAAAAATATTTTGTATTTCGTTCTGTCATGGACCAATTCATCATCTGTAGTGTATAGCAAGGACTGATTTGAGATGGATGAAAAAGAATTTGTACTTGTTTAGGAATAAATATTGTAGTTAATTAGCAATTAATTGCTAATCATTAAGATTCAAATGGATATCTATTAATTTACTAAACCAACTTAAATGAAGTGATAATGATCATCACTTCAATATATTGTTTTTTTTATTAATTTGATGGTAATAATATTAAATCTTTTAGATGATTTTATGAATTCATATTTATTTTTTAATGTATGTATTTAAAGAAATCTAATATTATTTTTTTTCTGAATGTTAATTCTTAAATTTATAAATTAAAAAAAATCCTTAATCATCAAATTAGTTTTTAGAATTTTCATTAGTGCTCTACCATGGCATGCACGTATCACAACTTCCCTAACTTGTAATGTAACGGAACACCGATTTAAAAAAAGAAAAAAGAAAAAGAAAAATAAAAGAAAGAAAGGAAAAGGCACAGCTTGCATGCAATAAATTAATTAAGAATGAATTTCAAATAAATAATAAATAAAAACAATGAATTACTCCTAATTGTTTGATGCAAATTGCCATACCTAAAGGCTTTCATCCCTCATCGAAAATTATCATTTTATTCAAGAAATATTTGAAAGAGGATATAAAGAATATTGATGCAATTAACCCTCAACATTTTCCATGAACATAAACCTGCTCTTATTGAAAGATTTTTAACTTGAAACCATTTTTATGATGGAATCCACTCATTCAACATATATATTATATTTTCCGTAAATTAATATTATTAATTTTCTTCACGAATGGATTGATTTTATGACAAGGGAAAAAGGAAAAGAAAAGGAAAAAAGAGAAGGGATCTGGGTAAAGAAGGAAGATTGTAGGGCGTACCTGAACACTGAGAATTCCAAATTGTTACTAGGACTGCTCCTGATGATAACGAGTATTAAGTATATATTAATCAACTACTTCAAAGTAATTGCAATATATGGAATTAAAATATATATTAGCAGAGAAAAGCAAGCATAAATAGTAATTATAGTTGCAGGGATGGATCGATATTATGCATGCATGGCACTGATGATCGAGAAATTAAATGGTGTATGGTACACAAATATACCTTGAGTTGAAGCATTTCTTGGAGGAAATGGTTTCGAGATTTATGACCACGATCCACGACGACAGCCGCTGGTGTGCCTGTGTGGTAGCTAGCTAAGGAGAGCTGTTGATAAAAAGATGAATAATATCCAGCAAGATCAGAGGAAAGGTAGAAGATTTCCTTTGAAGTAACACTAGCTTCTTGGTGATTTGAAAATGAAATTTGAGAAGGGTAAACGTTTCTGTTTGTCGGGTGCACCTTCGCATCAAATGATAAAGAGTAGCAGTAAGTGTCTACACGCACAAATATATATAGGTGTCTCTTTGTGGTTGTCATTTACTGCTTGTGTGGGAACGTGATGTGTTTGCGGTTATTTTTATATTTTTAACGTTAAAAAATAATATAAATTATATTTTAAAATTTTATTTAATAATTTAAATATTTAGATTGATATGATTTTTTGACTATCATAATCTTGATGACCAAGCGGTCACGAATTTAAATTTCATTATTTTTAGTTATTTAATAAAAATTAAGCACGAAAAAATATAGATTTATATAAATTTTAAGCCCAAATAATTTTTACTTAAGAGAATATATTGGAGAATAATACAAATCATATTTTATAATCTCACCTAACATTTTAATTAAGCTTTTAGGTTAGAATACTTCTTTAATATTCAAATTAAAAACATAGTAGATGCTGAACTTAAGTTTTTAAACAAAGTCTTAGGGCTATTTTCTCTTTCATAATTAATCTCTCACAACGCTAATATTAAGATAATGTTTTGTTATTATTTTAAGATAGAATAGACAATACAATTAATGACTATAAAAATAACATGTTTGCATGAATAACAAAATTGTCTTGGAGATTTTGTTGTTTATGTCTTTTTAAGTAAAAACACTTTTGTGTTTACTGACCTCGATTTCTTATATTCCAAGTCACTAACAAAATGGAATCTTATTTTTTTGGCTATTTTTATAAATCTTTTTATATTAATTATCGACTCATCCTCTCATAATGTTAAAATTGGAACTGAATTTTTTTTAAAAATTCAATATTTGTTTTTTAAAATAGTATATTGAATTAACTCTTTCGAGCTAGCTAGCTCCCATATTAAATAAAAAAGAGTTATTAATTATAATTTTGAGTAAGCTGCTATAATAAAATCCCTAGATGTTGATGTGAAATTGTGGGAATTAATATTCTAGTATTGATTTTCTTACCTATTTTTAGATTCTCTTCGGTTAATTAATAAATGGATGGGATCATCGATTATCAAGTGAGAATCTTGCTGTCCCTTCACAATTAGGTACCAGATAAATATAGATGGTTTAATGATAAAAATTTAAGGTTAAAAAATTTATTTATTTTATGGTTTTAGATTTGAGTTATGTAGTTATTAATATAATAAATATTAGAGACTTATATAATTATTAATTTCAAGGCCCGTAAAATTAGTTGAAATATATACAAGCTGACCTGAACATCAAAGTTAATAATAATAATAATAAAAAGTCATTCTATGATGACAATATTGTTTAGGAGTGAAATCCAGTCAAGATCACTTCCTACTTAATGACAACAAACAAACACAAATCTTATGGTCAGATTCTTACAACAAATCCAAAGTAAGTAGTGGTGGTTGGGAGGTCGGGGAAAGGAGCAAATGGATTATCCATTTTCTGTTACTCCAAAGACGTGTCCAAGGCTATGATATATCATTAATTAGTTCTTGCTCTTCGACATTATTTCGCCTTCCATTTTGTAAGTTAGTTACTTAATTTCCTTTTTTAATTTACTTTTAGAGAGTTCGTGAGTACAATTAATCTCCCAGCTGAAAGCTGCTTCATTGTTGAAGACTTTAATCTCCCCCCTCGTTTCCCTCCTTTCTTTTTCTTTCAATTCTATTCCTAGAATTTTTTACTTCTCTTTTGGATTGTTCTTTTACTGATTAAGTCAATTCTATCTTATTAAAATAATTCTTATATAATTTAATTTTATATTCATAATAGGCAACGAATGGTGTTAAGAGTTTTTTCTTCTTTCAATTTTGTTTTTTTTTCTTTTAATTTTATTCCTAGATTTTTTATATTCAACCCGCAAATTAGCACATGACTCTATCATGCCTTCAAAACTGAAGTTGGGATCTTGAAATTACCATACAGATGATATGGGCGTGTAAAAATCATGTCTTTGGTCACTTTACAAGAAAACTCATGTACTTGATGATCACTTGTATATATCTTGTAAGGTTTTTGCCCTCTATTGTCGTCTCCCTTTGACAAAGATACGCAAAATGTGAAGTACAAAAAACAGCGGTTGTTGAAACGGTATTTTCAGATGTTAATGTGCCATCTTTAATTGATATGCTTGTCATTATATAATATTCTGATTTTATAGAGAAGTGTGTGTATATATAAAAGTGGATTTAGCAAATGAATTTTTTTCGTGTTTTAGAATATAATTAATCAACATGTTAATTGATTACAATAGGATTTTACAATTTTTTCTGCAATACCTCAACATGGCATGAGCATGCAAAGAATTTTTAAGAGTCAGTTTTTTTTTACAAGAGCTTAATAAAATCATTTATTTTAGTTTTTTAACCCCATATTGAAGGTAGGTATAGAATACCTATGGATGCGAGACAATTCTCTCTAAATAACTTGATAAAATAGTCTCATGACTTCAGGAGAAGAGATGCCTTCCCATAAAGAGGATCGTAATGATCAGGCTCGGGCAACTATTTATCAAAAACACAGGTCTTTGTAAAGTTATAAGATCATATATGAAGGAATATAATAAAGTCAAGTATTACAAGAATTGATATATAAAAATCAAAATATATCAAATTACTCATGTTATGCTCTTCTACATCTTAGGTCTTTCCATTCCGTCATCTAGCTTATGTTTTTTTATGTAGTATTGTTTATTAAATAACTCTATAAAATTATATCGATACTTTCATATCTAGGGATATCCAGGAATAACATACTAGATATCTCTATTTTTTTCTTGGGATTCTTTGGAATTCCCACTCTATATATATATATATATATATATATATATATATATATATATATATAAAGGACATGCTTAATTATGAACAGAAGCAACACATTTTGCAAACTTCATAAATGGGATTCAGTGAATGTTTTTAACAAAAATAGACATTATTTCTTGTCTATTTTAGACAATCATTATCTTTTTAAGGGTTATTCGATTATTTTATAACAATTTGACCAAAAATCAACTCAATTTCTAATAATCAACTAATATCTTTAATGAATGGTTAAAAGTGCAATCACAAAAAAAAAAAAAAAGAGTTGAGAAGTGCAACGTTTTCAAAAGCATACTCACACTCAAAATAGAGGGTGGCAAAGGTAATTAACCCTATAAAAAAACTAAAAACTCACAAAGGTAAAAGGAAAAAAAAGGGCTTGTTGTCACTTACTGGAGCTAAGAACTATGAAGTCTTCGCTTAATAACCTCGTAAAATTCTTGAGGGAAAAAACTCAGTGGGTATGATAAAGAACATGGGAGAGAGATTGAAGAAGAAAGAAAGGAAAGAAAGGGATTGAAACATGAAAACGCAATAAAAACTTAAAAAGTGTTTCTCTAAGAACAAAAAAACAAAGAAATAACATTATCATACCCTGAATTACTCTTTAATTTATGGTGACCTCGTGACATGAAGGAATCAATGGATATTAATCGCAGCAATACACAGAATCACTCTTTAATTTATGGTGAAAAGATAATATTACACATAGATCGAATCCTCTACTCTCATCATACCCTGCAGGAAATACATAGTACTACTTCCAAACCATGCACGCATATATGATACAGAGGCCTCCAATGTTTGATTCAGGACGATGAAGCACTTGTATGTAATGATACCAAGGAAGCGTAGACACCATTCTTGATATTCATCAAAGTGTCATGCTTTCCCTGCTCTGCAATCACACCATTCTTGACCACTGCTATAACATCAGCATTCTTGATCGTGGATAACCGATGGGCTACGATCACAGTGGTTCTATTCACCATAACTTTCTCCAATGCATCTTGAACTACTCGCTCAGATTCTGCATCCAGAGCACTGGTTGCTTCATCTAGCAGTAATATTTTCGGAGCCTTTATGATCGCACGAGCTATTGCCACTCGTTGCTTCTGTCCACCTGATAATTGGGTGCCTCGGTCACCTACAACAGTATCATAACCCTGCAATGTTTTCCGAAAACAATCACCCCCACAAGCATTTATGATCATGATTGTTATTATTCCAGTTGACATCATATGGTAAGTTATTTGAACTAATCTTTCCTTGGAAATGCAGCCAATCAATTAGCAGCTTTAAAAATGCTGACAAAAGCTTATTATGACAAGTCTGCTTACGAACCTGTTGTAAGCTACTGATGAACTTGTTGGCATTTGCCAGCTCTGACACAGCTAAAATCTCTGCCTCCGTAGCGATTCCTTCCTTTCCATATGCAATGTTGGCTCGGATAGTGTCGTCAAACAACAAAGGCTCCTGGCTGACTAGGCCCATTCGCTGTCTTAACCACTTGATTTGTAGCTTCTGGATTTCAACTCCGTCTAATGTTATGTAACCTGAATCAGGATCATAAAATCTCTGCAACAATGAGATCACTGTTGATTTCCCACAGCCACTTTCTCCAACTAGAGCAACTGTCTGAAAAATGAAATTTATACAATTAGATACAGAAGAGATTATGGTACCGTGTGTAGTTCTGGTTCTAGTCTTAACAGCGCACGCTTGGGCTAGAAATGACTGCAATGAAAAACATTGAAGGAAACTGCCATAGAGTTACCTTGCCAGAACGGATTTTTAAGCATAGATCTCTGAAAATTTGGACATCAGGTCTTGTGGGGTATTTGAAACTGACATGTTGAAACTCCATATCTCCTTTAAAATTTTCTATTACTGTCCCAGAATCATCAGTAGAGTCTATTTTTGAGTTTCGGTCTAGAATTGCAAATATAGAAGCTGCAGCAGCCTTTGCTTTCATGATATCAGGACCGAGGGAACTTGTTTGAGAAATACCATATGATGCCATAGTGAGAGCAAAAAATACCTGCAAACCAACAAGAAGAAGATAGCTTATAACTTGTAACTTTAAGGAATCATTTACTTTTCATGTGCTCAGTTAGTGAATGTTGGAAGTGGAAACTTGTAAATCCTGTCAAGGCAGAGAAGAGACTTACGCGAAAAACCTCAGAAAATGTTGTGTCGCGAGAATTGACAAGACGGGATCCAGCATAGAAACAGGTAGCATATACTGCGTAGAGAAAGAGGAAAGATAGTCCAAATCCTATCCCACTTACCAACCCTTGCCTCATGCCTGTCTTCAAGGGACCTATACAAGCTTGTTGGTACAGTCCGGTCACTTTCGCTTCAGAACAGAAAGATGCAACTGTTCTAATATTCCGTACTGCATCATTTGCAACTTGACTTGCTTCCTCGTACATTTTCTGTAACCATCTAAACTTAATTACTGATATTGCGTGTCTATTTGCATGATATGTAGAATAATCTTACAGATTGACTAACCTTTGCATCTGCGCTGAAACCTTTCATGAATTTTTGTTGAATAAATCCATTAAGTCCTAGAAGAGGTAGCAAGGCAAGCATGATGAAAGCCAGTTGCCAACATGCTTGAAAGGCGATAAACAAAGCAACAACTGCAGTTCCAAGACTTTGAACTAGCATACCAAGTGCGTCTCCAACCAGACCTTTCACCATAGCTGCATCTGCGGAAAGTCTTGCACCAATTGCACCACTTGAATGGTCAGGTTGATCAAACCAGCCTACTTCCATATAAATTACTTTCTCAAAGCACATTGATCGAATCCTTTTTATCAATTTACAACCAGCCACTGCAAAAAGATAGTGCTTTACGGGCTGGATAATTAAAGATATCACGCCGATACCAACGAACATTAATGCCCAAAATGCTGAATCCTTTTTGAGTTTATCTGGTGGCTCAAAAAATGTTTTGATCATAGAAGAGACTAGTATTCCGAAAACAGGTAATATTGCACCAGCCGCTATTGCAGCCAATGCAGCTAGCACTAACACTGGGATCTCTGGTTTGTTAAGATAGGCTAGGCGAAAAAGTGGGACTTCTGGAATTGGTTCGGATGGCTCTGAATCAAGAATATAGGGTTCTGCTGTTGCTGTATCTGGAAGATCAATTCCAGTGGGCACACCAAATGCAGCTGAGAATGAGTGACGACTACTGTGTCCAAGCGATGAGCCTCGACTTATTGATCGTGGGAAAGATGAGCGTTTACTTGAATGTCTATCAGAGTCTGCTAAGCTTTCTGGCCCATCTGGATTATTTAGAACATCATTGTTTTTTGCTGTCCTCATTTCCTGCAATCTTATAAGCTGATAATATGCTCCCTCAGGATCTTTGGTCAGCTCCTCGTGGGAACCTGGTCAGTTAATGTGAATCAGGATGCAGTAATTTATGAGTGTGAGAGACAGAGAGGGAGGGGAACACTTTTTTGTCATTCTAAACTAAGGAATACTTATTAATCAACAAGGTGAAATAATCAAGAACAATTTGTTTTCCACTACATTATACATTAATCAAATTTGGTAACCAATTAAGAGAGAGCAATGTGAGCAAAAGCAGTACCTTTCTCAACAATTTTCCCATGGTGAAGAACGGCAATTGCATCAGCATTCCTTACTGTACTCAAGCGATGAGCTACAACAACTGTGGTTCGGTTGATCATAATCCTGTCTAATGCCTCTTGCACAATTCTTTCAGATTCTGTATCAAGAGCACTTGTGGCTTCATCTAGAAGGAGTATTCTTGGATCTTTTAGAATTGCTCTAGCAATAGCAATTCTCTGTTTTTGGCCGCCAGATAGCTGAGTGCCATTCTCCCCAACCATCGTGTCAAGTCCCTGAAAGCATCTACTCTTGTTAGTTAACAATGACAAATCACCTAAGCACCCAGGTTTGTTGTCTTATTAAGTCTGAAAGCCACACACAATGGTTCTACTGATATTATATTAACTTAAAAGCTTTCTTGGAATAAAAATTCCAAATAAAAGAAAACAAATTTTAATTGCATCTCTATTTAAACCTGAGGAAGTTTATCTATGAACTTGGCAGCATTGGCAAGTTCAGCAGCAGTTTTGATTTCTTCACTAGTTGCACCATCCTTCCCATAGGCAATATTATCTTTAATGCTACAAGCAAACAACACAGGTTCTTGGCTGACCAGGCTTATTTTCTGTCTAATCCATTTGAGCTGGAACTCTTTGAGGTTAACGCCGTCTATTAGAACTTCGCCGGCGTGCGGGTCGTAGAACCTCTCAATCAAACCAATAACTGTAGATTTCCCACTTCCACTCTTTCCAACCAAAGCTGCAGATGTACCGGGAGGTATTGCGAGAGAGAAGCCATTGAATATTCGCTCATCAGGTCTTGCTGGATAACTGAAATGAATATCCTTAAGTTCTATATCTCCCTGAATATCATCTAGTGTCCGTCCGTTGCTGTTGTAAGAATCTATTTGTGACTTTCTATCAATTACCTCGAACAACTTAAACGCTGCAGCTCGCCCAGCAGAAAATGCACTTAAGCAAGAAGATGACTGTCCTAGAGACCTGACAAACAAATAAATCAAAATGATTTAAGAAATAAAGTAAAATGTTCTTAACACAACTCATGAGAGATTGATCTTTCAGAAAAATGAAAAGATGCAGACTGCAACTTACATGGAGCCGGTCAACACTGCAAAATTTACATTTACAACATCTCCTCCATTATATCCATCATTCAGAATCATTTTAGCACCGTACCATACAGCCAAAGCGTAAGTGGAGAATACAATAAGTGTAACCACACCAAAACCGACTCCTATAGCCAAGCCCTCTTGCACTCCAGTTTTGACAGCTTCGGTCAAAGACTTGTTGTATTGAACCACAGCTTGCTTCTCCCCTGTAAATGATACAACCTGCGTTGGAAATGGCCATCATGATCGTGGTTCTGAAATGAAGTGGCAAAGAAACTATTTCTTATCCAATTGCGCATACCGTTCTGATGGAACCAATTGACTGGTCCACGATATTTGCTGCGTGTGAATAAGCAGTTTGCCCACGGGATGCCATCTTTGACACAGTAATGGCCATGACGGCACCAGATAGGACGAGAAGGGGAATGGAAGATGCCATGACAAGAGTAAGTTTCCATCCCTTACTAAAGGCTATGACAAAACCTGTAGTGAATGTTGTAAATAGCTGCAAGAACTTACCCACCTGCAACAAAAATTAACAAGTAAGATGATACATCAGATTCTATTTACTAGCATATTTCTAAGAAAATATATGTCCATACCTTCTCACCCATGGCATCTTGAATTAGAATAGTGTCACCCGACATCCTCCCAATAACTTCTCCTGTGTTAGTTTCGTTATCGAAGAAGCCGATTTCTTGCCTGAGAATGGCTCCCAAGTACAAATTTCTTATTCGCACAGCCTGTCTCTCCCCGGTGACCATCCAACAAGATACCTCTGGTACAAATCAAACTCAGGTATTTCAGTTCTCAATTTAACTCTAAGCCTCTAACAACTTTTTTAAGGATGGAGCCATGGCTGGTGAATAATAATGTGGACTTACGAAGGAATGCGGCAACCATGGCACCAAGTCCCAAGTAAACAAACTTCAGAGCTACCTGAGGATATGGAATATACGGATTGAGTTACAGCTAATAATGGGTTCCATAACAGGATAGGAATACATAGCGATCATCTTCCTTGAGGAGATTGCCAGGCAATAGGTAAAGTTGGGTAGTATTACCAGGCAATAGGTAAATGCAAATAGTATTAGCGAGAGCAAGTTCCTTGAAAATCCAACCAGTCCAAATCACAAGTAGTGGTTAATCTACCTTGGAACAAAATTTTCTACACAGAATACTCACCCTCAGGTTGCAGAATGTTAGTGTGGAAGTAAGGTCAAGTTAAAGAACATAAATATATACTGCAATTTCATATGTATCAGATGATGCATCGATATGGATGAGTTGTGTTGTTAGCAGAATATAGTTTCTATACCTGGGAAACTTCATGAGTCACTTCTTCAATGTTGTTACTAGTACTTCCAAACGCATTTACTACTTGTCCAAATAGTATCGTCATGATGGGCATGCAGGTTCCATTTCCAATTGCAGCAATGGTGCCGACAAACATTAATAGATAATCTGTGGGGTCAGCAAAGGAGAAAAGCTTGTAATATGGCACTACATTAGTGCTTTCCTTTTTCTCCTTGCTCTTTTCTGATTCTTGTTGGTTATCATTCTTTTCTGCGGCTTGGATCTCTGACTCCACAATTTCTGAATGGCTCGTTGTTGCTGCAGCCTGCTCAAACTTTCTATCTCCTAGCAAACCATTTTCATCAGCCATGTTGTCTCCAATGATTCTTTGTTATAGCTGACACGGGGTGCTTTGAAGAACCTTTATGGTCGGATTAGAGCTGCAAGAGAAACAATATCAAGTGCCTCATTTGCCAAATTCTTGATAAGAGCTAAAAGATGAATTCATTCCAACAACGCTTTGACAAATCTTTAATTTCTGGAAGCCTATATCTTCCGAAGCACTATTGAATTTATTGAAAAGAAATTATTTTGATTTGGAAACAAAACGCTGCTGCTTAAATCCTAAAAGTCAGAAAGGGAAATTCTGTGAAGGTTGTCGCTGCTTAAAGCTCAAGCAGACAGGTATTATGAGAGCGGTAAAATAGAATGGAACCAAGCTGATTCTAATGCCAGAGAACCTCACCTGCCAAAAGATTCGAGGACAACTATGAGAGGAAAGGTTTTCAAACGGAACCAAGAGGCAAACCCAGGTAAGAGAAGAGAAAACAACAGTCAAGACCAGGTCAGGTTGCCACAGTACTCCACGTGGAAAAAAATGCGGTTATATGAATCAACCCCATTAATGCCATCCTTCACTGACTCCACTTTATAAGCAACATGGGCTCTATCAGAATATATATGCCAGGTCTGAGACTATATGGTTGAATTTTAGCTCGCTAGGTTTTCAAGATTGAAGTAGTCATTTTAAGTTTTACGAGTAATATATTCAAAGTGTAATATCAGAATTCGATCACATCCTGTGTCACTAGCCACTCTATTCCAGCTTGCTCCATATTTTGTCTAAATGCTTCCGACTACATTCGAAAAGATGATAGCTATCTACCTGGGGGACCGCATGATATATATATATGTTGATTGCGATCTTCCTACAACCTCACCCGAAACACTATATTTATCTATCTATATAAAGAAAAAGACTGGTTTGGAAATTGTTCTTATCATTGTCCTATACATTGATCATAGCACATGCATAGTAGTTGATGCCCTCACATTATATATTTATATATATATGATCAATGTAGCACTGCACATGCAGGAGCTAGCTAAGATACAAGAGCAAATTAATGATATTAAGAAAATAATTAATTAGTCAAGAAGACATGGCCTGTGAGGGAAGAGATACGGCAGCGATGAGGCCAGCAGATTCAAATCTGGGATTATTCAACGAATTATCATATTTTTAATGTCTATGCGGCCAATAGCATTGTTGCGTCCCATCATCATCAAAAGATACCATAGAGTTACGCAATAAATTTGCAGTTCAACTCTCTCTGTAGCCTCATTTGCAATAACCTAGAAGCCAATTTAGAACCTTGGATTAGGACATTAAAAATAAAAAAAAAAGGAAAAAAGAAACACTCATCAGGATTAAATGGCAAACTCACTCTTGATAATGTCTTCAAGTTAATGGGTAACACATGGAGAGAGTTGCCGGGTTCTGAAGCCATATAGATGGGGAGCGTGTGCCTGAAGATTGAAGCCATAGATATGGGGAGCATGTGCCTGAAGAAGCTCACTGAGTATTTCAGAAAAGGATAAAGAGAACCTGGCAAAGGTTTAGCCAAAAACATTCCCGCATCGGCAATATTTTTGTCTTTTCGTACAACAGAATTAGAAGAAGAATCTGTTTCTATTGTTTATACGGATTTCTTACTGGCCGTCCGTCCTTTTTTTATTATTATAATTATAACATATACGGCTTAGTCTTTCACTGTAGACTCCACAGTGGAGTCTACAGTAAAAAGAGTGAGCTGTTTTTTTTTTAAATTTATTAATATTAATTTTTTTATTTAATTATCACTCTCGACACAAATCGTAAATTTAACGGGTTAATCTGATTTGATAGGTTAACCAAATTGATTCAATTTTTTTTCTTTTTTTTTATTAGTTTTTTCTTTCAATTTCATCTTTTAATATTATAATTAACCCATAAATGAAAAGGATAGGTATTTTTTTTTTGTTTTTTTTTTTAATAGATTTTTTTTTGTTTAAATTAGTTTGTTAATGTTAAAAAAAATTTCTATTTAGTTATCAAACTTTTATGACACAGATTTCGAATTTGACGGGTTAACCCAGATTATTTTTTTTGTAGTTTTTCTTTTTAATTAATTTTTTCGTTTGATTTAGTTTGTTAATGTTAATTTTTTTTTCTATTTAGTTATCAAACTTTCATAACACGAATCTCGGGTTTGATGGATTAACTCGTAAATGTTTTTTCCTATTCAATTATCAAACTTTCATGACATGAATCTCATGTTTGACTGGTTAACCTGGTTTGAAGGGTTAACCCAGTTAATTCATATTTTATTTTCTATTTCTTCATTAGTTTTTTTTTTTCATGTAGGGTTTTTTTTCTTTGTAACCTAATTTGGTGGGTCAATCTAGTTGATTCAGATTTTTTTTCTTTTTTTTCCATTGGTTTTTTTCTTCCAATTTCATCTTTAAATACTATAATTAAAAGGCATCAACAATTTTTCCTTCAATTTCACGACATGAATTCCAGGTTTGACGGGTTAAACCAGTTGATTCAGATTTTTTTTCTTTTTCTTAAGTAGTTTTTTTCTTTGAATTTCATCTTTTAATATCAATTTGATTAAGAATTAAACTTTATGATTTGTTTTGTTTACTGTTCATTAGATTATTATGATCTCATGAGGGGATTTTACTATACCCCTCCTTGCAAAACATTATTTATCGGAATAATACTTTGCTTTATTTTATTTTTTCAATTAATCTTTTTTTTTTAATTTTATTTTGTACTATTAATTTTTTTTTCTTTTTAATTATCACATTTTTATAACACAACCTTGTAGCCAGACCCATATTCAAGGCTCTGAGTTTGATGTTGCAACCAAACTCATTTAAATTTAGGCCATGCAAGTTTAATAATATTATTAATAGTATAAATATAACTTTTGGGTCAGGCGTAACAGACACACCCAATGCTCTTAGGTATAGCTTTGCAGAAAGACCTAACAGTCTTAGATTTTAATTTTTTTTATATATATTTTTTATGTAAAAAAAAACTGACCCGCGGCATAGTGCAGGTCACGCTTCTAGTTTTATTCTTTAAAACGCCTTGTAAAAACACTATGTAGATACTGTGTACATAGATTTATTACACTGTGAACCTCACTATATATATAAAGTGTTTGTATTGTGGACGACACCGAAGCACCAAGAGAAACATTTTCTTTTCTTTCCAAAGTTGTTGGGTCTAGCCACCAAGGCAAATCCAAGGCTATTGGGTATGGCTTGACAACCCAACCCAATGCTATCGGGTCTTGGCTACCTGATCTAATGCTATTGGGTCTGGCTTAACTGTTAAATTTTTTTTAAAAAAAAAAAATTAAACTCGTCAACAAGCCTATGGACTTTCTAAAATTTAAAAACATGCTTTTTTTTAGAAATTGTTTTTTAACTATATGATAAAAAAAGATCACATAATCAAGTTCAATTAGAAAAAAAAGAAAAAAGAGGTTCCCTACCAAACCCACGAACCGAGGCAATCAGGGTTACCTCGTTAAACTAGCAAATTAAGTCATTGACTCCATAAAGTTTGATAACCTGACTTTATTTCTAAATCAATTTTTATTTAACTAATTTTTTTAAAAAATATAGACTATACAATGATATTAAGATTTTTTTTATTTACCAACTCGATGTTAAGATATTTTTTTGATAGTGCGATAATTATATAAAAGATAAATAAAAATAAATTATGAATTCTAAATCCACGTAAACATATCATATTAGAACTGAATTAAAACAAAAAAAGGATCAAAAAACAAAAACAACACTGTAAATTGTAATCTAAGTGTTTCCCCTTCTTTTTTTTATAAATTGTCAACTCTGAACACGCACCCACCCACCCACCTACATACCTACCCACCCACCTTTTAGCTAGATAATTATACCTAATACTTAATTAATATACGATTTGGTTACATGGGAGGGTGCATTTTCAATATTATTGAAATAAGCTACAAGTTAAGAAGTGGAATCTTGAGTGCTTTAATAAGTTGAGATAATCAAGTTAGCTAACTGACAATTAATGCCTCAGGCTAATTAACTAATAAACTAAAAACCTAATTTCATGAGATATGGTTTGAAATTGTGTAAGAAATATAGATTTAAAGATAAAGGACCAAATTATAAGACTTGAAACAACATGGGCAATCTCAAATTCGGGAAAAAAATGCTTTCTAGTTCATCTATTTTTACATTTCATTCATTTCAGCCCTGTATTTTTAGGAATTTTATTTTCAATCCAAGATTTCATTTTATTTATTTTTCAATCTCTAGATTAGAAAGAAAGAAAAACTCGTTGAAAAACGATGAAAGAAAGAGTTGTCGTCTATCCACCTTCTAGCAAATAAAAATGCGATCTTTGTGCCAATAAATTATCTTTTTAAAATAAAATAAACATAATTATTTATTTTTTAATTAGTATTTAATAACTATATTTTCATATTTATTTTTTCAACTAACCATGTTTTTGTCTTCCATGCATATATGTTTCTTGTATTTTAAGACACTAACTAAATGGATTTAATGGGGGTTACAAAACCATTTATGTGTAGTAGCATGAAAGTCTTGAAACTTGCAGAGAGGTTTTCCACCACCGAGTAACTTAACAAACCGGCAAGCCTGTAAATAGGTTTTCAAATAAGTTAATTTTCATTTGAATAAGCAGTTTATCATCATACGAATCCAATAAAATAAACAAATTAAAAGAAAATGATATATTTGTTAGATTACCAGAGATTTTGACAAGATTTTAAAAAAGGATAATTCTAGAATTGAGTGAGGAGGGGAAAAGGACCATTATGACCTCCTGCTTTTTCCATGACAAATTGGTCAGTGAAAATTATCAACAGCTATGCTAGAAATTGTAGTGCTGCAGCCTGCAATTTTTAGGTGGACGATGCATTCTGGACGACGTGTGTTGCACGCATTTAAAAAAAAAAAAAAGCTCCTAGGCTGCACATGATGTCATCTTTTATTATTATTATTATTATTTTCTTGGTAGTACAAAAAAATCAAAAAATAGATTAAATTGAGAAAATTAAAAAAAAAATTGAAAAAACCAAACCCAAACAAAAAAAACTAGAAAAAAAAACCGAGCCAAACCAGAAAAAAACAAGTCAAAACCAAAAAAACGAGTCAAATCAGAAAAAACCGAGCCAAACCGGTTTGAACTGGTTTGTATCCTAAAAATCTGAATTTAACTGAAACCGGTCGATTTGAACCGGTTTGATTTTTTTATATAAAAAATTTTTATTTGGTTATTTGTTTTTAATAAAAATTGATTCAGTATCATTTTTTATTCTAAATAGTTATGGTTTTATTTTTCACACATCCTCAAAAAAATAATTATAGTTTTTGTTTTTATATAAAATATAATCATGGTTATAAAAAAACAATGATTCTTCACGCAACCTTATGAAAAAATAATGAATAATTCTCAAACATTTTGACAATAGAGGTTTGATATTTAATAATCAATAGATAGATAAGACGTAAAGTTTTAGGAAATTTATGGATGATATGTCTGGTTTAGAGAGTGTTTGGTATTGCGGTAGCTGTTGTGGTTATGATTTGAAAAAAGTTGTTTTATAAAAAATTCTTTTAATTGAGGTTGGTTTGAAAAAATAGGTGTTTGGTTAAAACTATGGTTGAAATTGAAGTTGAATAAAAAGTAGTTTAATGTGTTTGGTTAAAAATGCTTTTGAAATTAAAATTATAAAATAATTTTAAAATATATATATTAATATTGATGGTTTTTAATTTAAATGTTGTAGATTTAACTATTGTTATTATTTCATGAAATAAATAATACTTTATATGAAATATTTTTTATTATTCCATTAAATCATCTACAATTCCATTACGTACAAAATTCATCCGACAAGAACTACAATTTCTATAATTTTTTAAACGTGCAATAAAATTAGATAAAATATTATCAGGAATAAAATTGATTTGATATTACAGTGCGAGTGAATTTAATTCACTCTACACTAGTTTTTCAGGAAAAAAAATATTGTTTACATGGCAATACAAGTAAATTTAATTTACTCTAAACTAGTTTTTTTTTTTTTAAATTGTACATAAAATAAGCATATTGAAAAAAAAAAACTCACGCGAACAGTGCAAGTGAATTGCACTGTTCACGTGAACAGTGCATCGCTTGCACTGTTCTTGTGCACAGTGCAAGTGCTGTGCACGTAATTAGCCACTAATCAGTCTAGAGAGTTCCAACCACAGGTTGAAACTTGTGAAAAAAGCAGGATTTTATTGCTTCGTCAAAATTGTGGTCCTGCCGCATATAAATGGTGGGACCCACGTGTTTTGATTTTTTAAGTAAATGCGTTTTTAAAAAAATGCAACCGTTAACGTGTTGCCAAACGGATTCTTAGCCAGGCCTCAGCGTCTTGCCTTCATGTGTTTTTTCCCTTATAATCTCAATTAAAGTCGTGGCTTAACAGGCCTAAGCCTCTAGCTTTTATTTTATTTTCCTATAATTTTAATTAAAATTTATTAAAATAAGTTAATTAAAAATATATTTAGGAAAGGAAAGGGCACAATTTTTTTATTGTTGTTTTTATCCATGTATCTATTTTATAATTATATAATTAAATGAAAATAAATTATATAAATAAAATTATTAAATTCAATTAGATTTATAATTAAATTGATAGATTCATTAAGGTTAATCTAAAAGGTTATTGTGTCAATATTTATTAGAAAAACTAATATTGTGTTGAATTTTTTTTTCCGGTTAAACCAAGTTTAGATTATGTCCAGGGGGTTGTAATTGGACATGTTAGGTCAATTATATTACATCAAATTAACTTTACTTGATTTAATTTGAAATTTAAAAAAGATAAAGGAACAAGTCAAAAGGTCTCTAGATTAATTTTTAAGGCGGACTCGAGTTTAATAACACCATTAAAATATTTTCCACGACAGTATATGAATAGTGTATTTATTTTTTCTTAGGAACATGATAAGATATTGTCTAAGAAATTAATATTTTAGTAAAAATTTCCAAAAATATTTAGCTTATTGATAAGATAAATAGGTTTTAATTAAAGAGATGTATTTTTATTTTTATTCCAAATGGTCTAAATTTGTTTTTATATTTGTTTTGCTTGCTTTCAATTTTTATTAAATAAAAAATGCAAACAAGAAAAATATTTGTTTTTGTAGATCTAGGGATAATATATATATATATATATATATATATATATATATATATTTGAAGTTAAAGATTAAAACCGAAGTTTTTCCCTCAAAATTTTAATTTTTAAAGGTATTCCCACCCTAAAAATGTTATCTATTTTGTAATTTTCTAGCTTATTTTCTTTTAGCTTGGAATGATGATTTCAATGGAATCTAATGGATATCAATCTAAATGAGTATTATTCAATGATGATTTCAATGGAATCTAATGGATTGATGAGTATTGATGAATCTAAATTTATAGATAATTTAATTTCAGGTCGGATTCGGATAAAATCTGAAAAGATAAGATTGGGTTTTAGAGAAGGTAATGGATAATGTTCAATGATTCCCACTGCCCTACCAGTTATGCAAAGGGTTTTATATTTTTCATCTCTCAAAAAGTAAATCTACTTGGAGAAATTCATTTTTTACCATATGCTTAGGATTTTGAGACCAATCTACTCGGAGTAACAATTGTTAGAGCAGGTGAAGCAACTACTATCTTAGCCTATCATGTCTGTGACGGCGGAGGTTTTGGCCAAATTCTGGTTGGCGCAGCAGAGAGACACCCGTTGTGGTGCTCCATTGTCTAATTCTCCTCTTTTTGTCAGACCCATGTTTGCAAATACCACTAAAAGAGCTCGGATGATGGTGGTGTGCCGTTGCAGTGTTGGAGACCAAATCTTCTCTGTCACACCCTCTACTAATTACGAGTTTGATTATTTAGGACAGAGCACTAAAGGGGATTTGCATCTTAACTTTGACCATCTTGACACTTTTGGTAAATCTCTCTCTTTTGCAAATTCGCATGTAGGAATTGTTGTCCGCAAACAATGTCTGATTGCGTGTTTCTAGTGGAAATTGTTTTTATTATTATTATTTTTTTGACTTGGTAGTTAAAGTGTTGCACTTTCTTGTTCATTCCATGCAGGAATGGATGGTCCGGCAACTTTACAAGGTCCAATTGAGGAGGTTGCTATGAAGGAGGCAGAGGAAGCTGAGGATTTGCTTAATGACTTGGGCATTTCGGTAACCCTTCTTTCGCTACCCTCTTATATTCTGTTGCTTTTCCAATGAAATGATCATAATTTATCCTCAAGTTTCTCTTTATTACTGTTTTCACATTTTTGTTTGCTGCTTCTTGTGCTCAATATTCGATTTTGATTTATTTATTTGTATTAACCCCTTCTGCATTACTGAAATGTATTTACATGTGGTTTCTCAATCTAATTGAGAACAGCGCTTTGCGGTTTCAATATGTGAACTTCAATGCTCTTCCATTCCTGTCCTGGATGTCTACCAACTTTCGAGTTTTTCTTGTTAAGGTTCGTTGTTGTAATATCATCAGATGTTTTTCAGAGTCCCTCTTCAGCAAGGAATTCATCCCGAGGTATATTTTGCAGCCGTACTTTAAATCTGAGGTCAATTAGTGCCATTGGATATGACATGGACTACACTTTGATACATTACAATGTGAAGGTGAACAGCACTTCTTCTCTCAACATCTATCCATATTAGAACATCAATGAAATAAAATTCTATCAATTCTACTTGTTTAGTTAGACTCGTAATATTATATGGATTTGATCATTTGAGTTCTACTGGTGTGTATTTATTTATACTACTGCAGGCCTGGGAAGGGCGCGCTTATGATTATTGCTTGGGAAATTTACGAAGCATGGGTTTTCCAGTTGATGGGCTTGCATTTGATCCAGACTTGGTAATTAGAGGTCTTGTTATAGACAAAGAGAAAGGCAACCTAGTTAAAGCGGATCGATTTGGTTATGTAAAAAGGGCAATGCATGGCACCAGAATGTTGTCTACTCAAGATGTCAGGTGTGCTTTGAACTTTAAACCTCTTCATTTTGATTATTGACGATCCTCTTGATGGCATCCAAGGTGTTTGTTATATTGCAATGATGGATTCAACTTCCCATTCTTCACCTACAGAGTATAATGTTCTCTTCTAATCACACACCTGCTGCTAACATATAGGACGGCGAAATAAGCTTTTTTTTAGCCCCTTTTATCCCTGTACGTAGTTGAACATTGCTATTTGATGGTGCATATATAGCCTGCACTGCAGTCTGCTTGACCTATGATTTAGCTTCTTCAACATTTTTTATTTGATTTGGTATAACTGGAAAACACCGGTGTAATATTTTCCATAGTGGTGCTTAACTTTCTATTCATGGAAGTGAGATGTATGGGAGGGAACTGGTTGATCTGCGGAAGGAGAATCGATGGGTGTTCTTAAACACACTGTTCTCTGTTTCAGAAGCTGTGGCATACATGCAGGTGGGCTGTTTCAATCCATAGAAATTTTTGCGAAACTATAGTTCTTTTCGTTTACTTGCCATTGAGATGTTTTGCAGCAAATAATTTGTTCTTTCTATTCTGATGGATCTTTCAGCCCCCAACTATTTATGTTGGTTTTTCTTTCTCTTGAATAAGTAAACAATCATATAATTTAGTTGGCAAGGTTTTTCATTTACCATGTATACTGACATTTAAAGCAAGCTTGCATGAGTATGTGACAATGGTTTCTATTTGTCAACCCACATTTTAAAGAACTGCCAAACTTCTGATAAAAATAGTTGGAAATTCATACAGAAAATGAGAAACCTTTTGAACTTTCAGATTTATCTTTGATTAATAACTTAAACATTGGTGTAAGAGGAAAGGAAACAAAAGGAGGAGAGAGCACAAAACAATTAGCCATCCAGGATGAATTAGTTAGACCGCAATTTCTTAATTTTTAGTGGTGAGAATTCTTCAAGCACAGACATAATGTACCCTGGTGCGTCACACATCCTGTTGTGTTAAAGGAAAGCTGTATGGAATTATGAATTTCCAGCTGACTGACAGGACTGGTGCTTGACCAGAAATCTTATTGTATTCCATAAATTTCATCATTAATTGATGCCCCCAAAAAAGTAGCCCCTGAACATAGAGCATAGGATAAAATGTGCCCTTCTATGGTTTCTAATTTCTATAACTAATTTTTAAATTTTTAGCAAACTATATAAACCATGAGACTGTTCGATTAATCCTTGTGCTTTTGTGATTTTGTATATTTATCATGTCATCACTTTGAGAGCTAGAGCATTATGTCAAGAAAGGCCAAAATGCAGTTTCTCTTTTCGAAGGGGGTCCCACTAGTTCTACCTCCGTTATTGTTATTGTCACTCTCATTGTCTTTTATGAACCATCTAATTCACTGTATGCAACATTTCATTTGCTCGTGTAAGCGACAGCATGTTAATCTTTGGTAGCCTTGTCTGATTCCACCTCCAGATGGTTGTTAGATATGATGAAGGAGCTATATCAGCCGAAATATGCCCACCTGACTATAGAGGACTTTACAAGGCATGTTTTGTAGATTATCAATTGCAACAACTAAATTGTCATTAGGTATCTGCGTACTTTTTTCTTATACTTGACATGATTTCAGGCAGTTGGAAAGGCTCTATTTCGGGCACATGTAGAGGGTCAGCTTAAGGTAAATATTTTAATGGGAATTCATTTTCCATTGCTTTTGGTAATTTGGTCCACAAACAATGTACTGATTGATGGCATTTATACAGAGTGAGATAATGTCAAAACCTGAATTGTTTGTGGAGCCTGACCCAGAATTACCTTTAGCACTGTTAGATCAAAAGGAGGTATTTCTTTGAACTCGTCATCTTTGATTAAGCACAACAGTATTATGATCTTGTACTGGGTTCTGAGATTTTTGTGTAACAGGCTGGTAAAAAGCTTCTACTCATTACAAACTCTGATTATCATTACACGGACAAAATGATGAAGCATTCATTTAACAGATTCCTACCAAATGATATGGGCTGGCGAGATCTGTTTGACATAGTGAGTATGCCTTATTTGTCAGCCTTACTTCATGGCAAGTGACTACTCTCTTCTAATTCTCTTAACAGAAGGCTCCTTAAAGTTTAAGGAGTCACTTGTACTAGACTTTCTTTCTTCCTAATAACATATTATAAGTATCATTGGCATGACCAAAATTGAAAGATTCTCACCACCTTCCTTTCCCTTTTACCATACCAGTCCTAGGCGTAGACTTCTCGAATTGTTTACTCACAACATTAAATCGTTTTCTTGTTGGATTTTATGTTCAAGATATGGATCTTCTACACTTTGATGAAACCTTGGGTCACTTGTTAATTATGATTTCTTGTTATTCTCTACTTATGTAGGTGATAATATCTGCAAGAAAGCCAGAATTCTTTCAAATGTCTCACCCGTTGTATGAGGTGGTGACTGGCGAGGGTTTAATGCGCCCATGCTTCAAAGCTTGCAAAGGTGGTTTATGCTTTGTTCATGTCCTTGTTTTATCACTATCCCAGTGCATTCTGTATGGTATATTTTTGTTGGATGAACAGATATTCCATAATTGTGTTTGGATCCTGTGGTGTGCACAAACACATATGCCTGTGATTTTGCTGCAAATACGGCCAAATATTGATTATAAGCAGGATCTTGTGCCTATGGATTTCAACAGATATCATTAATTGATGCCGGACAGCTTAGGGGAAGTCCAGAATTTTTTTGCTGCAAATACATCATTGTTGGACAGGAAGTCTAGAAATTGTCCTGTCCATCATTATTTTTGTAAGAACTAATTGTTCTTGTGCCATGAACCGACAACAAGACTTGTATTATTGCACAGTTCAATGGCCCTTGATCAACAATTTTATAAGTTTGTTATTTTCTTCCACAGGTGGATTGTACTCAGGTGGGAGTGCTCAGATGGTGGAAAACTCCTTAGATATCCATGGGGACGAAATATTATATGTAGGTGATCATATTTACACTGATGTGAGTCAATCAAAAGTCCACCAACTATGGCGAACAGCATTGATTTGTCAAGAGCTGGAAGAAGAGGTTGGAGTTGAGATTTTCTTGTACAGAAATTATAGATTGACTAAAAAATGGTAATGAAACTATTTTTAAAAGCAGTAAAAGCAGTTTTTTCCGGGGTTGAGCCACAAGTAATGTATCATGTCACTCATATAGTTTTTGTTTTAAGAACCGAGAATCTTTGGCATTTCTGATATCCCTGATTGATCCAATACTGATAAGTGTTTCCTTTTTGTTGTATTGAATTCTGGATCTGCAGCATAATGCTCTGATTCATAGTAGGGGTCATCGGGCCACACTGATTGAGCTAATTAATCAAAAGGAGGTGGTAGGGGATCTCTTTAATCAACTTCGGCTAGCTCTGCAAAGGCGAAATACAGGACGTCCTGCTCAAGTGAGCATGATTCCTTGCTTAAAATATTGCTCTCGTACTTTTTTAAGCATGTTTCAGTCTATATGTGCTCCATATAGTTTCTTGTACCTGTAATGCTGTAATGTTTTGAATTAAAAAAAATTAGAAAAAGGCAACCAAGTCCTTGGTGGTTTAGAAGTAAGTATAATTGAATAAGGGGTATTATAGTAATTGAATAAAACTTGATAAATATAAAAAGAAAAAAGAAAAAAAAGAAAAGAAAAAGAAAGAGGGATCTGATTTTGAGAGAAAGAGAGTTGCGGGAGAGAAAGGGAAAGAGGAAGAAGAAAAAAATAAAGGAGAGAAGGATAAAGGAAGGAGAAGAGAAGTAGAGGAAAAAAGTTTAAAAGGTAAGATTTATGGTTTGAAGTGTATAATATGTTATTTAAGTTTTAAATTCCAGTTTTGATTAATTTTAGAGTTTTGAAATTTGTGTTTTGAGTTTATTGATGAATTAATTTGAAGGTTAGGGATTGATTGTTGTGGGTAATTGATTATTAAGTTAAATTTGAGAGATTATAGATAAAAATGATGATTTTGAGTTATGGTTTTGTTTGAATGGTAAATTTATGTTAGAAATCAGGGGATAACAGTAGGTAATCTGTTGAAATTATGGGTTTGAGGTTGAAGATGACGAAAATTCAGTTTGGTCCCTCAATTTGCGAAAATTACAGTTTAGTCCCCAACTTTGGAAAATTACAAATTGATCCCTGGAGCATATTCCGAGATTCTGAACAGAATAACATATGAATTATGGACAGAATTACTGTATAGATAAGAGAATTTAACATTTTCAATTTAGTCCTCCAATTTGACAAAAAGTACAATTTGACCCTAAAAATTTTAGTAAAATTCCAGAATGGTCCCTGGAGCATAATGATACATCCTGGATTTATGATAAATTTTAAATCCAGGATGTATCATTATGCTCCAGGGACCATTCTGGAATTTTACCAAAAAAATTAGGGTCAAATTGTACTTTTTGTCAAATTGGAGGACTAAATTGAAAGTGTTAAATTCTCTTATCTATACAGTAATTCTGTCCATAATTCATATGTTATTCTGTTCAGAATCTCGGAATATGCTCCAGGGATCAATTTGTAATTGTCCAAAGTTGGGGACTAAACTGTAATTTTCGCAAATTGAGGGACCAAACTGAATTTTCGTCATCTTCAACCTCAAACCCATAATTTCAACAGATCACCTACTGTTAGTTCCAGATTTATAACTCAACTTCAGCATTCAATTCAACCATTACTCAAAATCATCATTTTTATCTACAATATCTCAAATTCAACTTAATAATCAATTACCCACAACAATCAACCCCTAACCTTCAAATTAATTCATCAATAAACTCAAAACACAAACTCTAAAATTAATCAAAACCGAAATTTAAAGCTTAAATAACATATTATACACTTCAAACCATAAATCTTACATTTTAAACTTATTTCCTCAACTTCTCTTCTTCTTCTTTATCCTTCTCTCCTTTATTTTCTTCTTCTTCCTCTTTCCCTTTCTCTCCTGCAACTCTCTTTCTCTCAAAATCAGATCCCTTTTTCTTTTTCTTTTTCTTTTTGTTTTTTTTTCTTCTTTTTATATTTATCAAGTTTTGTTCAATTACCATAATACCCCTTATTCAATTTTACTCACTCTTTAAGCCACCAAGGGCTTTGTTGCCTTTTCCTATTCCTTTTAATACAAAACATCACAATATATATTTTGAATTGACTTCTAAATTGATAGCTCCTCATTTGATTGATGTCATGAGTTGAGTTTTGAGATATAAATATGTTTGATTATTATTATGAACCTATGCTATGTCAGTCAGAATACCCATGCTAACAGGGTAGTGTTAGTCTTTGTGCACATCGTATCTGAACCCTAGTTGGTTGGGGGAGTCACCAACCTGTGTGGACTGATCATCCCACAGTACGGAGCCTCATGCTCATTGCATTTTGATTTTCTGACGAACTTTACCATATGATCTTCTTGTTATGGCCTATTTGAGAAACCTTTATATAAGAACCTAAAGCCATAATTGTATATATATTCTCATTGTTATATTACCTAGTGTGTGTATATTGAACATTATCTACTCACTGAGTTGTTGAACTCACCCTCTCATTATTATTCTTTTCAGGCTTATAGCTTGATAGCAAGTTACTTTTGTTGAACCTTCCGAACCTGCTTTTTGGTTGTAATTTGTACCTTTCTTTTATGTCAAGTTAGTGCTCCAAAACTATGAATTATATTAACTCTTGTATTAAGATAATGAAATTACATTATGAAGTTAGTTTGTTGTTAATGCTGCGTTAAACTCTGATTGAGTTGTTTAAAAAATTGCTTGTAAGTTTGGGTTCTCATAGGTTTGGAACCTTGAAGAGGAACCTTGCTTATGTGCCGGTCATGGATCCGAGATTCGGGTCGTGACAAATGCCTTAGACAGTGTTATCTGCACATGACCTTCAGTTCCTTGCAATCCAGTGCAAATGAACTTATCAAATGCTTGCTTGAATGATTATATTGTACGAGGTCGCACCTGCAGAGTACCCTAAATCCCTAATGTATCTGCATGTTACCTTTAGTTCCTTGCAATCCAGTGCAAATGAACTTATCAATTGCTTGCATGAACGATTTAGTGTACCAGACAGCACCTGCAGAACACCCTAAATCCCTAATGTAGCTGGTGGCTCTAAGAAGCAATTTTAGTTTGAGTGGTGTTTTTTTTACTGAACAAGTTGAAAGGAACAGCTGATTGGCTGACTTATCTTGCTTCATTTTGTGTACTTTCAGACCCTTGCTGCAACTAACATGGATGATCAAGAACTCACAGAAAGCATGAAAAAGCTATTAATTGTTATGCAAAGACTAGATGAGAAAATTGCTCCAATGCTAGAAGCAGATGGAGAGCTTTTCAATAAAAGGTAAGACTGGCATGGATGGTTAAATTGTAGAACCACTTATCTGCCCTCTCACAAGACCATTGGTTAGGTTGCATCTTGGATATCCTTGGTAAGTTCGTCTATCAAGGAGCATCCTCCTCCTCTTACTCCTAGGTAGCCATCATGTGAAAATTATGAGTCAGTTTTCTTTGATTCCTGTTAAGACATGCTTGAACAAAGAATTCTCATTTTGCAACAGGTGGGGATTTCTTTCACGTGCAGGTCTGTGGGATAAAAGCCACTTAATGAGACAAATTGAGAAGTACACACTTCCACTTCAAAGTCCTCCATATATTTTCTGCATTTTATTGTGTGCTAACTTTTCTCACTTTTCAATGTTGTTGAAAATGGTCTGCATAATTTTAATTGCAGGTATGCTGATATATATACCTCCAGGGTCTCAAATTTCCTCCACTACACCCCTTTCATGTACTTCCGTTCACAAGAACAGGTATGATGACATTCTTCATCGTGTTTTCTGATGGTTTATTTATTTATTTATTTATTCTGGTGAATGAACTGACCCTCCATATTTCATTTCCAATCGCAGACGTTAGCTCATGATTCGCATTCATACTACCAGACACAGATTAATGGGTCTGCCGTTGACTGCCAGTGCTAATTAAGACTAATAATTTGAATTGAAACTCTGCAAGTCGTGTTGTTAACAGCTACAGTAATGCTGATGATATTATGTATAAATGTTGTTCTATACACTGCACTTATTTCAACAACAATAACACCATGGTTGTGTTTTGCAATGTCTTGCATGTTTGTATAGTTTGGCGGTTGCCATTTATTGGCCTTCTAAAGTAAGCAATGGTTATGCCGGTCATCTACTCTAAAAACCTAAAAACTGTTTTGCTTGTTTTTCAAAGAATGTTTTTTAATTTTTTTTGGGTTTAAAAACACATCGAAATAATATTTTTTTTTTTATTTTAAAAATTTTATTTTTAATATTAATATATCAAAATTATCTAAAAATATAATAATAATAATAATAATAATAATAATTTAAAGTAAAATAGATAAATAAATATGTTTTTTTTTAAAAAAATTAAAATAAATGAGGCTTAACTGTAAAGTTGTTAGTGTGTTTTAAAAGAAAAAAAAAATCTGACTTGAGTTATATACTTTAATGCTACAGTATGAAAAGAAAATGAAAAATAAAAAGAAATATAAATCACTTTGATTCAATCCAAGCTAGTATTGCAAACTTGTTATGTGGATTGTGAAGGAATGACATCTTCATAGAAATTATATAGAAAAAAATAAAAAATAAAAAACTCAAAGTCAAAGGTAAAAATTGAGATAGAAAATAGGTTTAAGAAGATATTAAAAAAATAAAAAACCAATGTTAAATTGGGCTTATATCTCATATCCGTGACTCGGGTCATGAAACAAGGTAATCGCTTCGAGAAAAATAATGAAATCCAATCATCAACAATCAAATATTGAATGATAAAAATAAAATAAAAAATCAATTTTAAAAATGTGAAAAAACAATTAGAAAAATGAAAAAAAATTGATATAAAAATACTAAAATGATGTAAAAACCCCTAGCAAATTTGAGCTAACATGACAAATGTATAACCTGAATCACGAGGCCATGATATCATCAACAAAAAAAAATGCTTAATCTTTAATAAATTCAATGTTCAATGATAAAATAAAAAAATAAAATTGGTAAGGAAAAGGTAATAATAAAATATTAATCCAGGTTTAATTTTTATACTCATTACTTAGGTCATGGATCGAGATCATTACACACAAAAATAGCAAAGCTCAATTTTAAAAATATCAAATATTAAAGGATTAAATTGAAGAAAAAAAAAACTAATTTAAAAAAAGAAACCAAGGAAAAAACAATTAAAAAAATAAAGTTCAAATCTTAAATAAAAATTAAATTAAATCAAATGATAAAAAACGAAATTGAAAATAGATTTTAAAAAAATAATAATAATCAAAGAAATAAAGATTAAATTTGATATAAATATTAAATAGGATAAAATGTTCAAGGGATGAAATATAAAAAATAAAAATAAAAAATAATATTCAAAATAAATAAAGAGAAATTAAAAAAATGAGGACTAATATATATATATATATATATATATATATATATATAATCAATACAATTTTAGATTAATCCATTTTAATTCGCTAAACTTGTGACCTGGTTCTTGGACTGACCAGGTTTTAAGGTGTTAAAAACGACATGTCGTCCACGGAAAGACCTGTAGGGGTTAAATATGGAAAAAATCACAAGTTGTAAAAAGAGTTGAAGCAGTGACAGCAGAAACCCCCCAGCTGTGGAAGGTAGTACACACAAAAATCAGAGAAAGGCAATGAACAAGCTAAGATGGGCAATGGATGGAGGGTTTTGGGATCTGGACAGGTCCACACCCAGAACCCTTGAAGGAGAAGGACGGGCAGTGCCAGGAGAACCACTTCCATTGGGTGTTTCAAGAGGTACAAGACTATCAAGACCCAAGCAGATTGACTTCTTTCAGCGTTTTATGTTTGCCCCTTTCATCCCTTCTTATTCTGCTTCCTCCCATGGCTTCTCTCTCCAACGTGTTCTCGCTCTTCCTTTCACTGAAAACTGGTATAATTTCACTGCCCCTTTGAGAAAAGATTCCATCCTTTTTGTTTTCGTTGATGATTAAAGTAGATGTTGGTTGTGATGTTCTTAAGGTCAAAACGTTTAAAAAAACATGCAGGTTTGCTACATTACTAGCTCAATTCAATTTGCAGAAGTTTGTCTCTTCTTTTAAAAAGAATGGAGCCTTGCAATCTTCACGCCTAGAGAACATTAGGAAACATCTTGAGGATAAGTCCTTATATGCACTTGGATTTTGTTCAGAGCTCTTGTTAAGTCCTTGTGATACACTTCTCTTGAGCTTGGATTTTTATGGTGATGATAACAATAAGAAACCTCGTAAGAAAGCAATCTTTCATCATAAGGCATGTGTTTGTTTGTTTGTTTGTTTTATTTAATTTTTGCCACTATGCTTTTCACTTTCTGCAATTTTGAGTGTTATTTTCATGTGTTTGCAGTTCCCAAATCACAATTTAAATGCGGAGGCAGTTTGGCCTGGACTTTACATTGACAAGGCCGGTAATTATTGGGATGTACCTTTCTCCATGGCCATTGATCTGGCGTCTCTTGCTTCTGACTCTGGTGCTAGTTATCATTTCTGTATGCATCATAGTGCCGGTCAGCCTATGCAGCTTGGAGGTGATGAGACCGTTGAGGTTCCTGCTACGCTACTTCCTGGTATCTCTTTGAAAAGTGCTTTTTCCTTAAAGAAAAATGTTGAGATTTGGAGAAGCAATGCTCAGAAGTTGAAGATGGTGCAGCCCTTTGATATTTTTCTCTCCAATCCTCACATTTCGGCTTCAGGGGTCATTGGTAAATTGCAAGTTCTTAACTTATTTTCTGTATGCTAATTATGAACCAGACCGGATGAGTGGCATGGGGGCATCCCTATAAATTATAGGCGCTTTCTCATTTTCTCTATTCAAACAATTGTTTACTTAAATATAAATCATGAAAATGACCTGCATTTGCAACATTATGAAGTTTAGAGGCTTACTGCAGATGTAAATTTGAGTTCTGTACATATCTAGTAATGAAGCTAAAGCCCTATCTTTGGTTGGAGCCTTGGACAAACGTGCTATGGAAGTTGTTGTAGGCTTTTAGCAGTTATTGCTTCATAGTTTCGGCTCCCATCTGCCATTTCAGATGTAAATCATTTATCTGTATCTCTTACTGATATTTGAACGCATACAGGTGCTGCTGTGATGGCCTGTTTTGGGGATAATTCAGTTCGGCCACAAGTGGTAGATGAATCTCAGCAGTTTGAAGGCTTCTGTCTTCGTGCTCCTGCTGTAAAATCCACCTTATTAGTTGATGCATTTTCATCTGTTTCATTTACTGCTCAGCACGGAAACTTCCAAAGACTATTATTAGATCTTACCCGATTTCATGCACGCCTGGATTTCCCTTCTGCTTCCAAATTTCTTTCAGGTGCCACCAGATTAGCACAAGACTTTTGTAATTCTCAACAGCCAACCATGGAAACAGTTCAGGCAATTTGCCCCAAGGCAACCGTTTCTTTTCAGCAGCAGGTAGGTCTTAGCTTCTAGCATGGCTGTCTTTTCCAAAATACGTTGGCATATTATTAGCAGATGAAACTAAAGGCAACAAAAGCGAAGTTGTTAAATCAAGTCTATTCTTTGTTATTTCAAGATTTGCTTTAAGGTCACTGTTTTTAATAGGAACTTCTTTTAGTTGTATGTTTCTTGTAGAAGCATTGAACATGTACTACAGTCTAACAAGTTAATGTCAGCACTTGCATGCTGCTGGTCAACTGCCTTTTAAATATTAGCAAGAAAATATCTTCTTGTTTCTCATTTTCCTCTTCCTTCATGCATTCCTAACCTCTTTCGTGGAACTATATCTTTCCACATTGGTTGCAGATAGCAGGACCTTTCAGTTTTAGAGTTGATTCTGGAGTCGAGATTGATTGGAAGAACAAAGATTGGCATATGTGTGTGGATGATCCAGTATTTGCCATTGAGTATGCTTTGCATGTCCTTGGTTCAGCAAAGGCTGTTGCTTGGTATTCACCAAAGCATCGGGAATTCATGGTAGAACTTCGCTTTTTTGAAACCTAACTGTCTCTGTACCACCTAAGGATGCTATATTTCCAGTATTTTCTGCTGAATGCATGGAAGTTCAGTTTTTCTCCTCGTGTTACTTGGTTCATTTAAGAAGGCAGTTCCCATTGTAAACTTTTGCCACCATTTATCAAAGTTATGAAGATGACTTCAATGATTCACGTTTATTGTTGAGTAATCCAACTCAATGAAAGTTGTAAATTCTGCTTTTCATTCAAGACAATACTTTCCAGAAAGAGTAAAATACTGTTTGTCTCCTTGGAACCTTCTATGGTTAAGGTTTTAATGGAAGGTCAGTATGTAAGGTCTCTAGGACTTGAATGGATTAGTGGAAGCTCAGCACTTACTTTCTTTTCTGGCCAAACATGAAACAAATTTCTGTATTTATACAGATTTAGCACATGCGGCAAGCATAAATGCCTCAAATTTAACTAAAAGATGGTCTGCAAGATTACCTCTCCAGTGAAATAATGATTGTAATGTCCAATGGCTAGAGCACTATGACCTGCGACATGGAGAATCAAGCAGCAGTAAACCATGGTTTCTCCTCAGGGGCTGGTGACCGGTGTTCCACAGAAGCAAGGATGCATTCTTGAAACCTGTTAATGGAGCATTGCACGGTTTCTCATTTGACCTCCTGCAGAAATTTACATAATCAGAATACATGTGTGTTTGACAAGATATATAACTGCCTAATGCTCCAGTAAACTATATGGCAATGGAGAAATTGCACAAGCATAGCTGGTGAAATATTGTTTTGAGATTTCACTTGGAAGCTTGAAACGGGCCTTTTTCAACAACAGAGACAAGCCATGGTTCCAACTCCCATGATGTCCATGGTGCATCAAGTTCTTCAGAACTCAGTAAAATATGGATTAGTCTTAGCTTACATGATGTCTGATTTGCAATACCTAAGTAAACTTTTTTAGAAACAAGCACTTAAAGAGCTGTTTTGAATAACAGAATTAGATGATCAAATGCCTACAAACAGCGCAAATCTTCACTGATTTTTCAACAACAAAGTAGAATTGCATTCAATCTTTAGAATTGAACAATTTTCATTTCCTTCTCTTCCCCTTGCAGGTGTTTTGGTAACAAACAAGTCTTGAATCTTATGCTGTGATCCCTACCAAGACTGGTTGTATGGCAACCTGAAGGAAGCCGCAGATGCTCTTCGTTACACCTAACGGCTACAAGACAGCCCGTGAGGTGGGGTGGGGCAGATAGTGTGTATTTAGCGGAATCTTTGGGACAGTATCAGGAGGAATTGCTTCCTTTCCAATTTGGAGCAGCAAAGCAACCTATAAAAGTGATCGGCAAAATATGGTTTGTCAATTTTCAGAAGCCATATCCAAGAACTAGCTCATACTGACCTCCCAAAAACTGAGCAGCATTCAAATGGAAAAGTCCTGATAACTACATTCAAACATATAAAAGCTAACTTCATGATGCAGACTTCTAAGAAATACTATGATTTACCATGTTTTTCCACACTTGTCTTGTACATGAAACCTGGATTATAAGAGCTCCTTCTTGCAGGAGCAGAGCTCCCTGGATTATAAGAGTGAAGAGTCCTTTTTACGATTATGATCAAAGAACTCAAAAGGAGATACTCAAGAAGAGCATGTACAATCTGGGATCCCAACAAAGAAACCAACCCATCTTCACTGGATTTGCCATCCCATCGTTGCGTGATGAATTGACAGAAGCAGAGAGATCGTGGGTTCCAATAAAATGATTTGCCGCTTCTCTCATTGCAGCAGCATTGAGTTTACGAGTAACATGGTATGCGTACAGACGCTGAAATGATCCATGATTACGAATAAATTTTAGAAATTAAGTATAACCTGTTACCAATAAGTTTTAGAAATAGAATATAATCTACACAAGTAATTACAATATAGATTTAAAAGAAAAATTAATTATATAATAACTATTTTAAAATAAAATATATAATATTTTACCATAATTTTGATTAGGTTTTCATACAAATCCTATAATTTTTAACACAATTGTGAAAAATAACATAACTCAAGAGATATATTGCAAAATTAATAAAAGCAGGTCGGATAATGCTATAATTAGTGGTTTTTGATTATCTAATAAAATTAATTATGAAAAGAATTTTTTTAAAGATTAAAAAAATAGTTGGTTTTCTTGTACATAATCTCTAATTAATTAATGGGATCTATAAAATACTTAGAAAAATTCAAAGATATTGTTTTTACATTGATGATTTCCGTGAAACCTAAACAAACAAAAGCATACCTTATAATAAACACAACTGAAATAACCAAAGAGAAAATGAGACAAAGGAAGTGGTAATAGTGCTCCATTAAACCCGCCTCCCCCCTCTCATGCGTTCCATGTTTTACATGATATAAGCACATTTATACATATTATTAGGTTGCATGAATGTATTTAGATGCTTTTAATTGATGATGTGAAATATGTTTTTTTGATGGTTGGATTATAAGTTAATTATAGATTCTAACAAGGTAGTTTATTTTTCATGGTTTATGAATCTTGTAGCTTGTCGTAGAAAGCTTATAACCTATAAAATAATCTTTTTTGTGGGATTTAGTGATTCTTAAATGATAAAATCATTAACCTTTAAGCAAATAGTTACAATAAATAAGAGAATAAACATTTATTATTAATAACAAGAGTGTTTGTTCTTAGTTTTGATGTGATAAATGCTTTGAAATAAATTTTTTTTTTATTAAGAATAAAGATTGTGAATCATTTATCTAAGTGGTTTAGGAGTATTCATAAGCCCTTCACCTTGTTATTTTGCTGGAGTGGAATGGTTAGAAAGTCATTTTCTCATGATAGTTGTCGCACGTGTGCGACGTCGCGGCAAAAAACTCTCGTGTTTCCATTTTAAAAAAAATGTAAATCTATTTCTATGTGGCAGATATTAGGAAGACAAGAAAATATTGTCTTTTATTAGTAGAAAATGGAATGGGAGTCGCCACCTAGTATTTTGGTCACTAGGAACCCTAACTGGTCTCAGAGATCGGGTACGGGGACTGGTTGCGTAAAGGGAAGGTATTAACACCCCAAATACGCCCTACCTAAGGTAAGCTGCATTGTTTTATTGTCTGATGAAAATTAAGGTGTTTTTGGACTTCTAGTTGTTGGTTTGTCTATGGTTCAAGAAAAAGGCCTCCTCGGTAAGAAGGTCTTTATCTTATCGGGTAAAATCCTAACCGTCGTCTATACCAAAACTTTATTAATAATATTTAGGAATACGTTTTACGTATAAATTCGTAATCCCAAATACTAAAAAGAAAACAAAAAGATTTTTTAGAATTTTTGAAATATTGGCCTAGTTCTCATGGCTTAAATAAACTGGTTATTAAAGTCAAAATGCATGCTAATACATATATTGTTTTGAAAATTTTCTTTGTTGTGTGAAAATATGATGTTATAATATTTATATATTTATATTGGAGAGACTAGGCCGTATTTTAAAACAAAAACAATTTTTTTTTATTATGCTTTAACGAAAATCAGGTATTTTAATACTGAGTTTGTATTCTTACGGTATAAAAATACAACCCAATATTAATCCACTTTAACAAAAATATGCAGAAAAAATCAAACATTTTTAGGGACTTTTTAGAAATTTTTTTGAAAGCAAAAACATTTTTTATTATGAAAATCTTTGATGTTTTGACGAAAACCCGGTATTTTTAATACTGGTTTTGTATCTTTACAGTATAAAAATACAAACCAACATTAAACCATTTTGACAAAAATATGCAGGAAAATCAACAATATTTTTTAAGATTTTTTTTTAAATATTTTGTTTTTTTTTAAATATTTTTTTTTATATATATATAACATATATACACACATATATATATTATAATTCATAATAATATATAATAATTATAGGTCTGGGCCGGCCCAAATAAATGGGCCAGGCTCAGCCCCTAAAAAGGCGGGCCGATCTCGGCCCGAGAAACAAAGGTGGGCCGATCTCGGCCCGAAAAACTCCTACGGTCTGGGCCAAGACCGGCCCAGACTTGCAAGGCTGGGCCAGCATCGGGCTGGCCCAGCACCCTACAGCCCAGCGGGGGGAAGAATTAATTTTCTTCCCCCCGCCTCCTGCATGCAAAACTCTGCATGCAGGAGGTAACGCCTGCAATTAACGAAAAAACAGGGGGAGAAGAAAGTGTACCTGGCGCGGAGGAGGCGGTCGCTGGTGATGTTGCGGTGGCGTGACTCATGGACGGCGGCTCCGGGCGGTGTTGCTGTTGTCCCTAACGTCGGCGAGAGATTTCTTCCTCCTCCCCTTACCCCGGTTTTCTTTCGTTCACGGTGATCCTCTCCTCCTCAGTCGTTTTCCTCTGCTTTCGGTTTCGGTTTTTTTGTTTTCGGTTTGTTTCTGCTCTCCCCTTTCTTTTGCTCGTTATTTCTCTTCTCCCTCTATCCTCGGGTCCCCTTCTCTCCTTCGGTCTCTCTCTATTTATAGGAAAAAAACAGAGTAGGTGTGCCTTTTGCTAGTGCGCCTTCAATCACGCAACGACTGGTCGACCATTGACTCGTTCGGTGGTGGTGAGGGCGAGGAGAGAGAGGCGGGAAGGTTTGAAAAAATGGTTTTTGTCTTCTGTTGTTGTTCGTTCGGGGGGAAGGAGGAAGACGAACAGTGTCGTTCAAAACGACACCGTTCTGGTCTTCCTCTTTTTTTTTATTATTATATATATATGAAACGGCGTCGTTTTGGATAAAACGCGCCGTTTCATTTAAATGAGCCAAACTTTAAATCAGCCCTCCATCATTTCTTGTTCATTTCAATTGTATCCCCGCCAAATTCGGTCCCCGTCCCTCTTGTTGGCCGCGTTTTTCACTTTAGTCCTTGACCTCTGATTTATGCAATTGAGCCCTCAATTGATTAATAAACTTTCAATTTCTTCAATTAGGCCCCTGAACCGAATAATTGCAGCCCCTCCATTTACGCGCCTCTTCCAATTTGGTCCCTGGTTTCGGATTTTCTTAATTAAGTCCCTAATTGGCCATTAAACTTCAATATTTATGCAATTAAGCCCCTAATTTGGCCTAATAAATTCCTAAAAAATATATTTTGGCCCCAGAACTTAAATTTCTTCTAATTAAAGCCCAAATTGACTTAAAAATCAATTTTTCTTGCAATCAAAACCCTTATAAAATCAATTAAAAATCCAATTATGTCCATAAACATCCAAATTGGGCTTTTCTCCTCAAAAATTAAATTTTCCTTCTCAACAGGGCTCTCATCCTTCAAGAATATACTGTAAAAAAAAAAAAACCAATCTTTGTATTTTTTAACGTCCTTGACCAATTTTCGATCATTCTCTGAGCGCTTCTGCCTCCTGTTATTTTTCTAACCTTCTTTGGCTATTTATTTTATTTTTTTGTGGGGATCCAAAAATGGGTTACAACAGATGCCCCCTCTTTATAAAGCTTACGGAGCAGAGGTTCTGCGCAGTAAGTTTTATAAAGATAAACCAAAACTGAACTCTCGAAACTGATCTGGTCGAAGCTTGATCGATCTGAAACTTTCTTTACGGCAATCCTCTTCGGCCTTGGAATCCCATCTGGCGATTTCCTTTAACGAAAATGCAATATGTGGTCCCTTCTGGCGACCTCCTTTGACAAATATCGAAATATGAGATCCCTTCTGGCGATCTCCTTTAATCAACTTGGAATCCCATCTGGCGATTCCTATATGAAATATGAGGTATGAGGTCCCATCTGGCGACCTCCTTTGATGAATATCGAGATATGAGATCCCTTCAGGCGATCTCCTTTAACTTGGAATCCCATCTGGCGATTCCTTTTTTAACCAATATGAAATATGAGGTCCCATCTGGCGACCTCCAAATAGTGAAACACGAGATCCCTTCTGGCGATCTCAAACAACTTGGAATCCCATCTAGCGATTCCTCTTAACAAACATGAGATATGAGGTCCCATCTGGCGACCTCCAAATACCAAAATACGAGATCTCTTCTAGCGATCTCCATCAACTTGGAATCCCATCTGGCAATTCCTTTTATTCAAACATGAAATATGAGGTCCCTTCTGGCGACCTTCATCGAAATACGAGATCCTTTCTGGCGATCTCAAACAACTTGGAATCCCATCTGGCGATTCCCTTTTATTCAAAGCTGAAATATGAGGTCCTTTCTGGCGACCTTCATCGAAATACGAGATCCCTTCTAGCGATCTCAAACAACTTGGAATCCCATCTGGCGATTCCTTTTATTCAAAGCTGAAATATGAAGTCCCTTCTGGCGACCTTCATCAAAATACGAGATCCCTTCTGGCGATCTCAAACAACTTGGAATCCCATCTGGCGATTCCTTTTATTCAAAGTTGAAATATGAAGTCCCTTCTGGCAACCTTCATCGAAATACGAGATCCCTTCTGGCGATCTCTTTTAACCAAACAATTTGGAATCCCACCTGGCGATTCCCTTTTACCGATTGCTATCGATGTCGTTCTTCCTGCTGGTAGGATTTGAAGAATATTATCTTCTCTTCTTGTTGTTCTAGAATCAACTCAATGATCCCTTCTTTGTCCACAATCTTGTTGGAATGCACTAAGATCTCCTCCTATAACGATAAAAAAACATACATGCAATGATTTATGATTAGATGCAATGCATGCATTCGTACCTGGTTTTGAAACATAGGCCCCATCATCTTCTTCTAGTTCATGAAGCTCTTTCTTAACATGATCTTGCTTTTGAAGTCGTATGCTGGATTCATCTCTCGTGTTGCCTCTTTTTACTTATCATATTCTTGGAGAAGAAGTCTTTGACTTTCCTCAATTAGTCCTTTTCTCAAAATGTATGACTTGTTATTGCTTTTTTGTCACGCTTTTGTCAAATGCTTTAGCTTGGTTTTCAAATTTATAAGCTTCCGTAAAACTTTTCATAAAAACATCTTGTATTGCCCCCAGTGTAGGGGTGTGATCCTAGTCTGAGCTTTTATATAGAGGAGAAATTCATTCAGCCGATGCTAAACTTTTTAATGAGTGACGAGATAACAACAAGACATGCACTGTTGGGATTAATGCAAAAATGATTGTTGTGAGATCAATGCAAAAAAGGAAAGAAATCAATGGCCAAACTTTGCTTTATTGATTTAGGAGCCTACATCAAGCATAATATCTTTTTATAGAGTCAGAATTCACAGGTCGAGCTAGGTCTTCTCCATCCATTCTAGCTAACTTCAACGCTCCTCCTGAGAATGCCTTCGTTACTACGTAAGGACCCTCGTAATTTGGTGCCCATTTGCTTTGATCATCTCCGGGTAATGACAATATTTTCTTCAATACTAGATCCCCTTCTTGAAACAACCGCGGTCTAACCTTCTTATCATACGCCTTAGCCATTCGTTTCTGGTAAAGTTGGTGATGACATATTGCGGCCATCCTCTTTTCACTGATCAGGTTCAGTTGCTCGTGTCTCACTTTGGCCCACTCGGCCTCTTCTAACTCGGAATCTATTAACACTCTTAACGACGAGATTTCCACTTCCAAAGGCATCACTGCTTCCATACCGTACACCAAAGAATATGGGGTAGTCCCTGTCGAGGTTCGAACTGCGGTGCAATATGCATGAAGGGCAAATGGCAACATCTCATGCCAATCCTTATAGGTGACTACCATCTTCTGAATAATCTTTTTGACATTCTTGTTAGCAGCTTCTACCGCCCCATTCATTTTTGGTCTATATGGCGAAGAATTGGAATGATTGATTTTCCATTTAGTGCAGAGCTCTATTATCATCTTGCCGTTGAAATTCTGGGCATTATCAGTTATAATCTTTTCTGGTGGACCATACCGACATATCAAATCTCTCTCAATAAATTTCTTCACCACTTTTTACATCACATGAGCAAATGACCCGGCTTCGACCCATTTTGTGAAGTAGTCAATAGCCACGAGGATAAATTTATGACCATTGCTCGCTTTTGGGTTTACAGGTCCAATCACATCAATTCCCCACATCGCGAAGGGCCATGGAGATGTTAAGTTAAACAAAGGAGCTGGTGGCATATTGACCTTGTCACAGTAAATTTGACATTTGTGACATTTTCTGACATAGTCGATACAGTCTTTTTCTAGTGTCATCCAAAAATAACCAGCCCTTTGGATTTTCCTTGCCATCATATGCCCGCTAGCATGGGTTGAGCAAATCCCTTCATGGACCTCTCTTAATGTCTTTCTAGCATCTGCCTCATCCAAATACCTTAACAGGGTTCCATCAAATGACCTTTTATATAAAATCTCTCCATCTAAATAGAAGTCTATGGCCAACCTTCTCAAGGTTTTCTTATCCGTCTTAGAAGCTCCCACTAGATATTCCTGCTTCTGCACAAGATTCTTGATATCGTAATACCAAGGTTGTCCGTCCATCTCTCCTTCAACTAAACAACAGTGAGCTGGATCATTTCTAATATCAATATGTACCGGTTGTACCTTGCACTTGAGATCAATGGTAGTCATAGCAGCTAGTGTGGCCAAAGCATCCGCAAAATGATTCCCCTCCCTTCCCAGATGGGTGAATCTAATTTCTTCAAATTCCTTTGCTAGCATGGATAGGTATTCTTGGTACGACCTCAACTTTTCCTCTTTGGTTTGCCATTCCCCTTTAACCTGGCAGATAATCAACATTGAATCCACATATACATCTATCTTCTTTATTTTCAACTCCAATGCGGCTTCTAAACCGAGGATACAAGCTTCATACTCAGATGTATTATTGGTGCACTCGAAGTGTAGTTTGACCGAAACTGGGTATTGTTTCTTATTAGGAGAGATTATTACCGCACCGGCCCTGTTACCATATACATTTACTGCCCCGTCAAAAAACATGGTCCACCAATCTGTCTTCTCTTTTTCCTCTTCTATTGACAATATATCTTCGTCGGGGAAATCAAAAGCCAAAGGTTCGTAATCTTCAACAGCATTATCGGCCAGATGGTCTGCGATTGCACTCCCTTTTACAGCTTTCCTTGTCATGTATACTATGTCATATTCTGCTAATAAAACCTGCCACCTTGCAATTCGACTTGAGAGAAAGGGCTTGTTACAAATATACCTTAGAGGATCCACTTTTGAAATCAACCAAGTGGTATAGTATAACATGTAATGTCGCAACCTCTTTGCCGCCCACACCAATGCACAACAAAGCCTTTCTATCTCCGTATATTTGGACTCACATTCAGTGAATTTCTTACTCAAGTAATAAATAGCTCTTTCCTTCCTTCCGGTTTCATCATGCTGACCCAATACACATCCCATGGCTGCTTCAGTTACTGTTAGATATAATACTAGAGGTTTTCCTGATACAGGAGGAACCAGTAAAGGTGGATTTTGTAAATAATGCTTGATTTTATTGAATGCCTCCTCACACTCCTCATTCCAGGTTCCAGGATTCTTTTTCCTTAGTAGTCGGAATATAGGCTCGTATGTTGTTGTTAGCTGAGCTATAAACCGAGCAATGTAGTTCAACCTTCCCAAGAATCCTCTTACTTCTTTCTCCGTCTTAGGGGATGACATGGCCTGGATGGCCCTTACTTTATCTGGATCCACCTCTATACCTCTATCACTTACCACAAATCCCAACAGCTTGCCCGATTTAACTCCGAATGAACATTTTACAGGATTAAGCCTTAGTTCATACTTCTGCAACCTCTCAAATAACTTCCTCAAAACTTCCACATGATATTGTTCCTTTTTAGACTTGGCAATCATATCATCTACATACACCTCAATTTCTTTGTGCATCATGTCATGGAATAGAGTCACCATTGCTCTTTGATATGTTGCACCTGCGTTCTTCAACCCAAATGGCATGACCTTGTAACAGTAGGTCCCCCAAGGTGTGACAAAAGTTGTTTTCGCCTTATCCTCTGGAGCCATTTTTATTTGGTTGTATCCTGAAAAACCGTCCATAAAGGAATAAGTGGAACTTCGGGCAGCATTATCCACTAAAACATCTATCTGTGGTAGAGGAAAATCATCCTTAGGGCTAACTCTATTCAAATTCCGAAAATCCACACAAACTCTAATCTTCCCTTCCTTCTTAGGCACCACAACAATGTTAGATACCCATTATGGATATCTAACTACTTCTAGAAAGCCAGCATCCCATTGCTTTTCGAGTTCTGCTTGACCTTGATCCAAACATCCGGGTGAGCCCTCCTCAGTTTCTGCTTGATTGGCTTATAACCCTCTTCCAACGGTATCTTGTGTTCTACAATACTTGTATCCAAACCGGGCATATCTTCATAGGACCAAGCAAAGACATCTGAATATTCTTGTAATAGGGTGATCATTTTTATCCTTTGTTCAGAAGTAATTAGGGTACCTATTTTCAACTCTTTCTTGAGCTGACCATTGCCCACATTGATGGTTTCGAGTTCCTCGGCGGCAGGCTTCCAAGTCTGTTCCTGTTGTTCTACTAGCCTGGTGAATTCACTGATATTGCTTTCATCCCACTCTTCTTCTTCCATAGCTATTACATGCTCGTTCAAGTTTGGCCATTTATTCTTGATGCTAAATGTATGTGATGTTGTAGGAGATCCGCTTTCAGGATTCCTGAAAGCGGGAAGTGCTTGGTGTAAATGTATATAAAAAACAATTTTTTTTAAAAAAAGTGCATGATCTCATCATTTATTCAAAGAAAAGGTGGGCTCCATGACAAACACAAAATTTAGATGACATCATGAGCCTTGATTGTCAACTAGAGGAAATAAAAGCAAACATAAGCAATGACAAAAGCATGTTAAGGCAAACAAAGTTGGTTTACATTTTGAAAACTACTAGAGCTTCTTGGATCACCCAGTTCTAAAACTTCTCGCCCGGAGCCAACTTGCGCACAAAGGTCTTGGCGGAGACCTCTTCTAGTGTATGGATCGTCAGTTGTGGCAGTGCTTCATCTTCTTTTCCCGCCACTGCTTTCACGCCATCTCCTTTCTTCTCATTTTCCTCCAAGGTGTTTATGCTCATACTGGCCAGTTCTAGACCCAGGTTTCCAGCTTCCTTATCATGTTGCATTATGTATGCAGCTCTTGGGAATGATACGTTAAGGGGAGGGATTTCTAGCTGTTCTTCTTCAAGATCTCTTCCTTTAATTCTAGCCATCCTTCTTGCCCTTCTCCGACCAGCAGCCCACCGATAATCCTTTTGGTTAGGTTGATATCCCAACCCAAATCTTTGAGCAGCATTTTTCATTCTTGCCGAATTAACCCCTTCTGGTATCCCGATAGTAAGGTTATACTGAAATGGATCCCGCGGTCTAAAAAGCATAGACTTGCCATCCTTGCTGCTTCTGAGATCCTTGGCCTTCTTAGCACGGTGTTCTCCGGTACCTAGTCGGTGTTCACGATCTCAAAAGCATGGAGGTTATTATCCTTGCAATCCTCTGCTTCGATAAAAGGCACAACCACATTCTGTATCATGGATATTGCCTCCTCGGCCTTGACAGTTACTAACATCTCATTCATGATATACTTCAGGCATTGGTGCAATGACGAAGCTATTGCCCCCGCTGCGTGGATCCAAGGTCTTCCCAACAACATACTATAGGAAGGGTGGATATCCATAACCTGAAGTGTCACTAGGAACATTTGCGGTCTCACATATAGCTCCACTTCTAAAGTCCCAAGTATTGGCCTAGGTGAGCCATCATATGCTCTAGCCATCATAGTACTTGGCTTCATATGAGATTCATCAATCGGCATTTCCTCCAGAATGTGCTTTGGCAACACGTTGAGGGCCGAGCCATTATCGACGAGCACCTTCCCTACGAGGCAGTCTTTGCACCTAACAGTAATGTATAAAGGCTTGTTGTGTCTGGTTCCTTCGGCATCAAGCTCATCAGCCGTGAAGTAGAGGTAGTTGGTTGCATGGATCCTCCCCACTAAATGCTCCATGGTTTTATGCTTCATGTCTTGGGGTACATATGCCTCATTCAATACCTTTTGCAAGGCATTTCGATGCGGCTCAGAGCTGAGTATCAAAGACATAAGGGAGATCCGAGCTGGAGTCTTTTTTAGTTGATCCACTATGCAATATTCGCTATGCTTGATCAACTTCAAAAACTCATTCGACTCCTCTTCTGTTACCGGCTTATTAACTTCTGGTGCTTTGTCCAGATCTACCACTTCTTTACCCTTTTCCTTCCTCCATTCTTCGGGCATAAAGCAACGACCACTCCTGGTCAAACCACTTATCTCCGTCTGGAACAAAGGAAGAGGCGCTCGAATGTTACAAGCATACCCATAATTATACGGCATGGCATTGTGATTCTCTTTTGTGCAAGACGGTTTAATCAAGATAAGCCTTGGGGGCCCATTAGCAATCTGTTGGACCCTGCAAAATCCTTCCATCTCATCTTCACCTTCCATCATGCTTACCTCACACCTGCTCTCCATGGGTTCAATCCTCAATTGTCCCATCTTCAACATTTTTGCGATTTTTTCGCAAAACTCGGCGCAATACTCAATGTGATGTCCATCTCTTCCATGAAACTCACAGTAGTCATCTCTCTCCAATTGCCTTACCACCTTTGCCTCTAGAAATCCTGATTGTACTAACATGTCGTACAACCTTTTCATCGGCACCTTCAACACCTTGCCTTGATTTCCCACTTCGATCATGCCTATTCCACCACTATTTGGAGCATGCTTAGGCAATGGGTTTGAATTAACATTGGGCTTGTCTTTGAAGGATACCTAACCCAGCTTAATAAGCTTCAATAACCTCTTCTTGAAGGCATAACAGGTTTCAATCCCATGCCCGGGATTACCCCCAAGGTACTCGCAAGTCAACTCAGGCTTGTACCAAATTGGGAATGGTGGTTGTAGTGGTAGTGTAGGGATAGGAGCTATTTGTCCAATGCTCAACAGTTTGGCATACATGTCCTTCAATGGCATGGGTAACGGCGGCAGTTGTTCTAAAGTGTATCTTGTGTGGGGTCTTTGGTAGTGATTTTGGTAGTTTGGCTGGTTATTTGCTCGGTTAGGTGAAAAAGGTTGGTTAAAGTTTATGCGTGAGAATTGAGAGGTAGGTGTTTGTGGGTTATGGAAATTTACTTTTTTGCCTTTGTACCCGCCTTCCAAATTGTTAATGTCACCTTCTATTTTCCTTCCAACAAAACCTTTCTTCTCTAAAGGCTCCGCTATGCGCCCAGCTTCAATTCCTTGCTCTATTCTTTCCGCCACACGTACAACATCATAGAAATATTGAGATGAACTACCCATTAAATGCTCATAGTAAGGTGCCTTGAATGTATTGGCGAACAAAGTCACCATCTTCGTTTCTATCAAAGGGGGTTGCACATGCGTGGCCTCGTCCCTCCATCTTTGCGCATAAGCCCTCACTGACTCTTGGCTTCTCTTTTCCATTGACATAAGGCTCATTCGATTTGGAGCGATTTCCAAATTGAACTTGTATTGCTTCAGGAAAGCCTCCACTAAGTCCTTCCATTTCTTAATCTTGGCATTATCCAGCCTCATGTACCAACTTAGCGCAGACCCCGATAGACTGTCTTGGAAAAAGTAGATCAGTAACTTATCGTCATGAATCACCTCAGCCATCTTATTGCAATAAGATCGAAGGTGAGTGTTTGGGCATTCCAACCCAGTGTACCTTATAAACTCTGGTATCCTAAAATCTTTTGGTACCGTAATGTTTGGTACCAAGGATATTTCAGACGCTCGCATGGGGTCAAACCAGTCATTTCCCTCGACTGCTCTTAACCTTTCTTCCAAAGCTGATATCTTGTCATTGTTCATAAAACCAGTGGACCTATTATCGGAAGGCCCCTCGGCTGTTAAATCTACGGTGATGTGAGCTTGAGGGGGCTGAATGGGAATGACAGGTGCAATGTGCTGCCCCGTCACTGAATCTGCCCCCAAGTTCTGAGATACCCCCGGGACATGAACTGACGGTGCTCCTGTAGGTGGTTGGGTAGACGTTCCCTCCCCGTTCTTGGCTCTTAAAAGTTGCTCAAGCAGATTGGTCAGCCGAGAAACTTCGTTTTTTACGGATTCCAACTCGGTCTGGTAGTGTGACTCTAAATGGGCTCTTTCTTCGTTTTCCATTCTTGATCTGGACCGGGTTTTGTGGACTCTGGGTGTCGGACCTATGTTTCACGATCTGGCGTGCATATGATAAATTAAAAACAAAATGTGTGATGAGAATGTGATGCATATGTAATGTGTGTATATATATATTCTATGAGCTGATTCATGACTTTCGTAACCTTTAAGCAAGATTTCTGAGTTAACCTGATTACCATAAAGGAGGGTTTGCCAAGTTCTTATCATAGTGGCTTACCAAACACATTAAGAAAGGAAATACATCATGGACTTCTTATAAATATCAAAATTGCTCATACAAAACAATAAGGGGAAAGAGAGTCCTATACATTGCTACTTCTAAAAAGCATTTCCCCTATTAGCTAAATCCTCAATAAAACAGGACATGACCCCCATGTATTCTCGATACTTTGAAGCATCATTTCCAACTTGGGTGGCTTGTTGTTGCAACCTTTCTGCATAATGGGCTACTTGCTCAACCTGTTTTGACATGTGTCTTATTCTGTCATGGAATACGGTGTTATCTTCGATTATTGCTTGGTTGCTGGCTCCTAAGGCTTCGTTGCTTCTTTCCAACACTCGCACCAAATCCTCTGACCGTGCCAACTTGTCTCTTATCCTCTGTAGCTCTTCCTTTTTGATATCCAGCTCTGCCGTTTTGGAATTGATTTGAACTGCAAAGTTGTCCATGTAGTCTTGGCATTCTTGACGCTCTTGCTTAGCCTTACTCATTTCCTCTTCCATCTCGAAGTAGTGGCTTCTCAACTCCCTTAACTCTTCTTCTCGTACCTCGATCTCCGATTGTAAAGCCATCATCCTTCCTTTTGAAGACTCAGCTCTCTTCTGGTAATCTCTCATGTCGGATTCAGCGGCCCTTCTCGCACTTCTTTCTTCCTCCAGTTGCACCATGTATTGAGCTCTAACCTTCCTTTCTTCTTCTATGTCGAGCTTGGCTAGACGATTCTTCTCCTTCTCAACTTCTACTTTCTTTAAAAGAAGGTTCCTTCCCTTCTTCAAAGAATCCATCGTCTCCTTATCAACATTCACGCCTTTTGTTGACCTCTTAACCTTAGCCAACTCTTTTTCTGCCATCCCATTCTTCTTGACCAACTCATCATAATCAGCTATTCGATTCCTTAACTCAGCCTGGACCCCCGTTGTTATCTCTTCAGCTACCTCGGCCCTTTTCTGCCATTCATTTAGAGACATTAACTGCTTCTCTTGTTTTTCTAACCGCTGATTTAAGAAAACCCTCATCGTATTTTCTTCCTCTAGCTGGTTTTCTAATAGTTGTTGTTGCCCCTTACTTTTGCTGAGATCTATTCTACACTGCTCTAGCTGCTTTCTTAGATCTTCCTCATCATCCATTCTTTTTCTTTTATGTGGTTCTATCGTTGCTTCAGACTGTTCTTGTGTAGAGAGACCCTTCACTTCAGTAGAATCTTCATTCCTCCAAACTGTATAATTCTGGCTGAATGAGGTTTCAAAACTGCTTCCTTCTTCTCTTTTCACCTTCAAGGGTTTTTCCCAATCCTGTCGGATAAGCTCCATTTCTTAGATGAATGGTTGGTGTTTGAATAAACCGATGAAATCCGCTAAACCCAAGGTTCTTGGTGTATATTGCATTCCGCCTAACTGCCTTGTGACAAGGGCAGGCACATAGCCGATGTAACCGGTTACACCAATCAAAGGAACCCATATCTTGCTTCCACAGCTCATTGTGCAAATAGCGTTGTTCATCCATGGCGCTTTCCACTTGAAGTTGCTCCTTGGCACTGCTGCATACTTATCTCTCCATGCCTTCTCATCCCAATTCTTCCAAGTCTCATCTATGGTAATCTTTAATGGTCGCAAGTCAAACCACCAAAAGTTGTTGAAGATGTCTCTTGGTGCTTCGATATGACTGATTATCCATAGGTACAACATGGGGATGCAGCATCTCATAGCTCCTTTTCCATGTGTTCGGCAGTGATTGAGAGATAACATGGTTTCCCCCAAGATGGCTGAGGAAGGATTGATCCGGTCATGCTCATATTCGACGAAGACACTTGCTGCTTCTAAACTGATGACCCCAGTTTCAGAAGAGAACAACACTAGTCCAAAAATGGTGAAGGCCACCAACTTATATCATTCGTCTCCCAACTTGCCTTCTTCGACATTTTTCTTCATTCGGGCTTCAATGACCTTCCATTTAAAACCCCCTTCGGCAACTCTACACTGGCTGATCTTTCCTAAGCCTAATAAACTAACTACTTTCGAAGCTGTGTCTTCAAATCTACGTCGGTGGTAGATTCTGCAGCTGTCATTTGGAAAATCCAGGATTCTTTCATATTCTTCCAAGGTGGGTGTCATATCGATGTTTCCAAAGGTAAAACACCGATAACTGGGATCCCAAAAATTCAGAAGGGCTTTGATCGTCGCTGCTTGTACAGGCAACCTCATTATTTGTGCAATCCTCCCATATCGCCTTTCAAACAGAGTCTCGTCAACATATTTCATGATAGGCAATAACTTTCCTAAGTCCTTTACCATGTGATTTACCTTGGTAATGCATGGTAACCCACTAGCATCGATTCTTGGGCCTTTTCCTTCGGTGATCTGAGCCAACTCAGACTCTTGTCCATATTCTTGGAAAGAGAGGTACTTAGTCATGATTTCAGCTCAAAACCTGGGTTGATGAATTTAACATTATTAATCGTGATGCAAATGAAAGTAAGATACACAACCTAGGGACAAGCTCTATTTATTAAGTGAGAACAGGTAGTTTTTCTATCTAGTCTTGAAGGGTCTCATATATGCCCAGTGACGTTCTTCGTAAAGAAGTATGAGGGTGTTGCAAGGAACAGTTAAGACACGTATGCCCACCATTACCAAGCAGGCACTCAGATATGAGTTGGGTGTTTCACGCATTTAAACCCTGACCAATAGTCCTAGGGTAAATCGCTAATTCCCCACTTAACTTAAAGCTTGTGTGTGCTTTTCAAAATTAAGGCAAGTGATGCATGAGACAATTGTATACAATGCATGAATAATATGCGTAAAATAAAAAATAAATACGCAAATGAAAGGAAAGGCATATTAACAATAAACACACAAAAACACAAACAAATCAAACAAAAACAAAGCTTAGTCTACAAGGTCCCTAGTGGAGTCGCCATTCTGTCGCACGTGTGCGACGTCGCAGCGAAAAACTCTCGTGTTTCCATTTTAAAAAAAATGTAAATCTATTTCTATGTGGCAGATATTAGGAAGACAAGAAAATATTGTCTTTTATTGGTAGAAAATGGAATGGGAATCGCCACCTAGTATTTTGGTCACTAGGAACCCTAACTGGTCTCAGAGATCGGGTACGGGGACTGGTTGCGTAAAGGGAAGGTATTAACACCCCAAATACGCCCTACCTAAGGTAAGCTGCATTGTTTTATTGTTTGATGAAAACTAAGGTGTTTTTGGACTTCTAGTTGTTGGTCTGTCTATGGTTCAAGAAAAAGCCCTCCTCGGTAAGAAGGTTCTTTATCTTATCGGGTAAAATCCTAACCGTTCTAACGTCTATACCAAAACTTTATTAATAATATTTAGGAATATGTTTTACATATAAATTTGTAATCCCAAATACTAAAAAGAAAACAAAAAGATTTTTTAGAATTTTTGAAATATTGGCCTAGTTCTCATGGCTTAAATAAACTGGTTATTAAAGCCAAAATGCATGCTAATACATATATTATTTTGAAAATTTTCTTTGTTGTGTGAAAATATGATGTTATAATATTTATATATTTATATTGGAGAGACTAGGCCGTATTTTAAAACAAAAACAAAATTTTTTTTTATGCTTTAACGAAAATCAGGTATTTTGATACTGAGTTTGTATTCTTACGGTATAAAAATACAACCCAATATTAATCCACTTTAACAAAAATATGCAGAAAAAATCAAACATTTTTAGGGACTTTTTAGAAATTTTTTTGAAAGCAAAAACATTTTTTATTCTGAAAATCTTTGATGTTTTGACAAAAACCGGGTATTTTTAATACTGGTTTTGTATCTTTACAGTATAAAAATACAAACCAACATTAAACCATTTTGACAAAAATATGCAGGAAAATCAACAATATTTTTTAAGATTTTTTTTTAAAATATTTTGTTTTTTATAAATATTTTTTTATATATATATATATAACATATATACACACATATATATTATAATTCATAATAATATATAATAATTATAGGGCTGGGCCGGCCCAAATAAATGGGCCAGGCTCAGCCCCTAAAAAGGCGGGCCGATCTCGGCCCGAGAAACAAAAGTGGGCCGATCTCGGCCCGAAAAACTCCTACGGTGTGGGCCAAGACCGGCCCAGACTTGCAAGGCTGGGCCAGCATCGGGCTGGCCCAGCACCCTACAGCCCAGCGGGGGGAAGAATTAATTTTCTTCCCCCCGCCTCCTGCATGCAGGAGGTAACGCCTGCAACTAACGAAAAAACAGGGGGAGAAGAAAGTGTACCTAGCGCGGAGGAGGCGGTCGCTGGTGGTGCTGCGGTGGCGTGACTCGTGGACGGCGGCTCCGGGCGGTGTTGTTGTTGTCCCTAACGTCGGCGAGAGATTTCTTCCTCCTCCCCTTACCCCGGTTTTCTTTCGTTCACGGTGATCCTCTCCTCTTCAGTCGTTTTCCTCTGCTTTCGGTTTCGGTTTTTTTGTTTTCGGTTTGTTTCTGCTCTCCCTTTTCTTTTGCTCGTTATTTCTCTTCTCCCTCTATCCTCGGGTCCCCTTCTCTCCTTCGGTCTCTCTCTATTTATAGGAAAAAAACAGAGCAGGTGTGCCTTTTGCTAGTGCGCCTTCAATCACGCAACGGCTGGTCGGCCATTGACTCGTTCGGTGGTGGTGGGGGCGAGGAGAGAGAGGCGGGAAGGTTTGAAAAAATGGTTTTTGTCTTCTGTTGCTGTTCGCTTAGGGGGAAGGAGGAAGACGGACAGTGTCGTTCAAAACGACACCGTTCTGGTCTTCCTCTTTCTTTTTTTTTTATATATGAAACGGCGTCGTTTTGGATAAAACGCACCGTTTCATTTAAATGAGCCAAACTTCAAATCAGCCCTCCATCATTTCTTGTTCATTTCAATTGTATCCCCGCCAAATTCAGTCCTCGTCCCTCTTGTTGGCCGCGTTTTTCACTTTAGTCCTTGGCCTTTGATTTATGCAATTGAGCCCTCAATTGATTAATAAACTTTCAATTTCTTCAATTAGACCCCTGGACCGAATAATTGCAGCCCCTCCATTTACGCGCCTCTTCCAATTTGGTCCCTGGTTTCGGATTTTCTTAATTAAGTCCCTAATTGGCAGTTAAACTTCAATATTTATGCAATTAAGCCCCTAATTTGGCCTAATAAATTCCTAAAAAATATATTTTGGCCCCAGAACTTAAATTTCTTCTAATTAAAGCCCAAATTGACTTAAAAATCAATTTTTCTTGCAATCAAAACCCCTATAAAATCAATTAAAAATCCAATTATGTCCATAAACATCCAAATTGGGCTTTTCTCCTCAAAAATTAAATTTTCCTTCTCAACAGGGCTCTCATCCTTCAAGAATATACTGTCAAAAAAAAAAACCAATCTTTGTATTTTTTAACGTCCTTAACCAATTTTCGATCATTCTCTGAGCGCTTCTGCCTCCTGTTATTTTTCTAACCTTCTTTGGCTATTTATTTTATTTTTTGTGGGGACCCAAAAATGGGTTACAACAATAGCATTAATGAAGGATAAATGTCTCTTACACAACATTAACATGGGACAAATATCCCTTACATAATATTTAATAAATGACAAATAATCCTTACACGATATTAATGATATGAGAATATGGTTGGCCTTTAAGATATTTTTATACACCTATAGGTGTAGAGAAATGGATAACTTTGACATTAACATTTTATAGACCAACAGAGCTTTATGACCCAACACGGAGCATCTAATGATCTCAAGACCTTTAGCCATTCATGTTTGGCACACGACCAAGCCTATGGTTGATAAGTCTGGTAATGAGCCTAGACCCATGTCCATTTGGGCTTGGCACGCAGCTAAGCCCAAGGGCATTGGGTTGGGTAGTTTGCCAAATCCATGTTCATTTAGGCTTAGCATGTAGCTGAACCTAAGAACATCTAGTTTGGTAGCTCGCTAGACCCGTATCTGTTTGGGCTCAACACATAGCTAAACACAATAATATTTGGTCTAGTAGCTCGTTAGACCTGTGTCCATTTGGGTTAACATATGGTTGAACCCAAAGACTTTGGGTCTGACAGCTCTCCAGACCTGTGTCCATTTAGACTTGGCACATGGCTGAATCTAAGGACGCTAGGTCTAGCAACTCATTAGACCCACAATTGCTTGGGCTCCACACATGGCTAAACCTAAAAACATTAGGTTTGACAACAAGCTATACCCACGTCTACTTAGGCTTAGCATGTAGTTGAGCCCAATAACATTAGGTCTAGCAGCTCGCCAGAACCAAGTCCTTTTGTTCTTAACATGTAGGTGAACCCGGGGATGTTGGGTCTAATAAACTGCTTACTAGGAAACCAAGCTCGTGGTCGATAATCTGACAACGATCCTAGACCCATGTCCATTTATGCTTGGCATGTAGTTAAGCCTAAAGGCATTGGGTTGGGTAGTTTGTTAGATCCATGTCCACCTAGGCTCACCATGTAGTTAAACCCAAGGGAGTTTGGTCTGGTAGCTTGCTAGACTCGTGTTTTCTTAGGCTTAGCATATGGTTAAACCCAAAGACATTAGCTTTAGCAACTCTCTAAACCAGTGTCCATTTAGGCTTTAATATGTGGTTGAATCTAAGAACGTTAGGTTTGCTAGCTTGCCAGACCCATAATTGATTGGGGTTGTTTACCAATGTTATCAAAAACACGTTTTGACTCGTAAAATCATATGATCTTACGAGTCAACATATAAAACGTGTAAAATCGGGTTAAAAACCCTTTGATGAGTTATTAACACTTTAATGGAGTTGATGCGCCAATAACTATAAGGAGGTTCTTGACATGTCATATCCCAAGGGTATCTTTATTGTTTGTCATTATTAGTGATTAAGGATGTCAAAAACCAGTTTTAGAAGAATAATTGATAAATTTTTTAGCAGTTCCTTACAAATAACACTAATGATGATGTTCCAAAATCCAATATGCTCAAGAGTGAGGCTTTTGGGTGTTGAGACAATAGGTAATCACATGTTCATGTCAATATTCCCTTCTCAAGAGGTCATAAAGTATATGGTTGATAATATAACGCCTAACACCTATATAACAGTTTCTTTTAGGGGGTTTAAGGACCTTCCGATGATAAATTCTAAGAATAAGAGTGTTTGTTTCTATTTTTATATGATGAATTCTCTCATAATTAAAATAAAAATACTTAGAGAATATAAATTGTAAACCTTTTTACCCAAATGGTTCAAAGGGTATATAAAGCCCCTGAACCTTGTCATGTTTCTTGAATTGAGGAGTTAGGTGTTATTTCCTCTTAATAGCATTAATGAGAGATAAATATTTTTTACATAATATTAATGAGGGATAGCATCCCTTATAGAATATTAATGTTGATGGATATATGATATGTCATTTCAAGACTTTTATATATCTAAGGATGCAGATAGATGATTATTATTGAATTTTAACATTTTATGTTAAAAGCTATAAGAATAACCAAATAAAATCTTGTAGCCCAATATAGGGTCCATAATGATCATCTAACTCATATCCACTTTGACTTGGAATGATATCAAGCCCAAGGGTGATGAATCTGACAGCTTGCCAGACTCATGTCTATTTAGACTCAGTGTATAATCGAATCCATTAATATTGGGTCTTATAGTTTGTCAAACCTGCATCTATTTGGGTTCGACATATAGTTAAACCTAAACATGTTGGGTCTAAAAGCTCGTCAAACTCATATATACCTAGGTCAACATGTAGCTAAATTCAAGAATATTAAGTATGGTAAATCATCAGACTCATGTGCTTGGGCTCAACATGTATCTAAATTTAAAATTATTCGGGCTAGAAGTAGGTCAAACCTATATTATTTGAGTTTAGTATTATGCTAAACCTAGATATATTAAGTTATTACTATGCATTTGACACTTTTAAGCATGGATTTAAACTAAAACATAAAAAATTTTAAAATACATTAATACATCGAATATATAAGTTATTGGATCAACTAGACAGTAGCGTCTAGAACCGAGTGGTAAATGACACTCCCCCCCTCCAATTTATCCGTCGGTAGATTGGATAGGCGTCTCGGATGAGAACAAGAGTAAGAAATTTTCAAAAGGGTAGCCTTTCATTAAGACGCTGACTCGTGGCACACTGAGAAGGACACATGTCAATCACGTAAACACTTGGCATATTCTTGAGTTTCCACGTTGCATGGCGTCTGTCATCTGATCAAGAAGCTCCTCAACTTGTCCCTTAAAAAAACCCCCAACCCCTACTTCTACTTCCACTTGCAATCGTGCTCATTATTCAGTTTTCATCACTTCCCTTCCTCGCTGCTTGCTTTTTATTTTTATGAACTTCCTCGTTGCTTGCTAATTGCTATAGTGTGTTGTTTTGTTATACCTAATAAAAGAGAGGATAAATTAAGTACTGTACTGTTGTGAGTAGTATCTTTCTTTGATTTTCTTGATGATCATGCCTTCCAAGAATGGTACTTGTCGGCTCTCGGTTTTGTTTGTGGTGGGGATACTGGTGATGATGTTTGCCATCAGTTGTAGCTGCTCTGGTGCTGATCGTTCTTCAACAACAACAGAAGAAAGCCAAGATTTTGAAGTTGCGACGGATGGAATGAAAGAAGCTAGAGGTAAGACAGAAGAGGATGGTAAAGAAGCCAAAGAATCCACCGAGTCATGGGCCGAATGGGCCAAGGAGAAAATCTCTGAAACCATTGGGCGAAAGCAGGATGATGCCATGGAGGCTGCTAAGAGAGCTTCTGATGCAGCCTCCGACACTGCTAAGAACGCCAAAGACAGAGCTTCTGGTTAGTTAATTAGTGAATTGATTACTCCCCTTATGAGCAAGAACGTGCAAGTTTTGGTTAAATGATTTCTTTTGGAATTTGGTTTTCTTGCTAATCCACGCATTCCAAATTAGCGATTCTTATGTGTTATTCTAAATTTGAGCAGAAGCCACTCAATACGGTGCAGAAAGGGCAGGTGACATGAAAGATACTGCGACAGAGAAGATTAAAGAAATGGCAAACGCAGCCAAAGAGAAGGTTGGCGAAATGGCAAGTGCATCGAAAGAAACGATTGCTTCCACCACAGGTGCAACTATAGAGAAGGCAAGCGAAGCCTCTGGAGCAGCAAAAGAAAAGGCCTACGAAGCAGAGGAAAAGGCAGCAGAGAAAGCAGAGCAGATAAAGGAGATGACAGCTCGAAAGGCCGCAGAAGCCAAAGAGAAGGCCAAAGAGGCCACAGGTATGGGAAAAGAGAAGGGAGAAGAGGAAAAGGAGACGGTTAAAAAAACGCAGACAGAAGAAGACAAGAAAAGGGAAGCTGAGACAGGGGAGAATCTAAGCTGGGCCCAGGAGAAAGCTAAAGAGAATTATGAGACTGCGAAGCAAAAGACTGCTGAAACTCTGGAGGCGACAAAGCAGGAGTCGCAGCATATTAAGGAAAAAGTAGGTGGTAGTGGTAAAGAAAGGGATGGAGAGCTTTGAGATATATCTGTGCATTACATTTGCAACCAAAGTTTTATGGATCTCTCCAATCCCATGTTGTTGTTTTGTGCTTTTAATTCAGATGTATGAGCTTTGTCTGTAAATAAGAAGAGATCCATCTGCCTTCGCTTCCCATCTCCTGTCAAAACATGGGAGGAATGTTCTTTCGAGCCCAACTCTGCGGCTTTGAACTCCATTTTGATGAACAGGATTTGTTTAAGTTAAAGCCCACGTAACAAGAACAGGAGGACCCAAGGGACCTGCTCTAGCTCTTCCACTTGAGTTCGAAAGAGTTCGAAACACACAAGAGGCAACGTTAAAATTACATTACCCTAATTGCTGTCTTGATTTTATTGGACCGTATTGCATCTATCTTTGAATATAAATTATAAATAACCGAACATTTTTTAACCTTTGAAAATATATTTTTATTGTGAAATTAAATAATAATAATTTGACGTGGTATTCACACTAGGGAGGATGATGAGGCAGTAATAATAATAATAATAATTAAAAGATAATAATAATAATAATTAAAAGATAATCTTCAAGAGTCTCATGAGTAATTAATCTCCATCATTGTCAATCAAAGTGCTGCATTATCCTCATGATCTATGTCACCCCTAATAACAACTTTGTTAAGAAAAATAAAATTAAAAATTAAATGGTTTAGACGTGTTTTAAAAGGCTTGAAAAATATCATACTGATATTTTTCTTATAAAGATTTCCAATGATTATGATTATCAAATATCAAAAAAAAAATCTTCTTTTCCAAGGAAAAAAGCAACATTCGTACCATACACACAAATCAAACCCTTTTTTTTTTCTTGGACATATTACTTGCATTAATCTACAAGGTTGCATGAGCACCCAAGAACAGGAGCCAGAACCCAGATGTGGATCTCCATTTGTGGAGTCCCGAGCAAGAATGCGAGCTATAGCAGTACTTGTGAAAGTGGGATTCATATTTCCCCATCAATTAATGCTTGAAAGTGGCTTGCTGGCCTGTGAATTTCCCATGATTCTTGTCATTTTCCTTCACTTGGATGAGTACTCAGTAGGTATGGAAATTATTTTGTCCTCGATCGAGTTCGTGAACAGTGTAATTTGTTCATCTGCTGCACGCAACAGAGAGAGAAAAAAGGCAGCATATACGCATAGCTTGCACACGTAAGAGAGAAGACTTGTACTCCTCCATGTTCGTTCTTACCAAGTTTTTAATATTTTGAAGGATTGATCTGATTATTATTCCTTGCTCCATATAACGTGTTAGCTTCGTCTACATACCCTTGCTTAATTGGCCAGTGAAAAAGAAACGTAGGGAGGGGAGATTGATTGGATAGTCTACTCACTACTGCCTCTTCCCTTGATTTTTTAAGCCAATAAATGGGTATATCTGAGCTCTCTTATCTTGGGGAAATTTGACTTTTATTCTCATCTCTCATCAGGGAAGGGAAGAGCACTCATTAATCTTCTAGGCTACTTATCTCAGACTGCCCTGGTTGAATTTATCACCTTTGCTTAATTTGGTCGATAAAAAACTCAATACTTGTACGAAACCTTATTTTGACCCTTTATATATATATATATATATATATATATATATATATATATGACATTCAAGTGTGCTTAAAGAAATAGTAGAACTCTTGGGTTAATATGGGAAGTGAATTAAGCTGGTTGAGCAAAATTTAAAAAAATAATTGTTTAAAATTAATATTTTTAGATTGTTTTGATATGTTGATTAAAAATAAATTTTTTAAAAAAAAAAAAAAATTATTTTAATATATTTTTAAATAAAAAATACTTTTAAAAAAATTTACTACCACACTATTAAATGTTCCTTGAATCTTGCAACTCCACCATTTCTTGCTTAATGGAGTGACATCACCATAAAATTATACAGTACTCAATGAATAATTAATAATATCTTATCTTATTAGTTACTCTATCTATTAAAAAAAAACACAGAAAAAAGAAAAGATGAAATTTATTCATAAAAAAATAATAAAAATATTTATTTATTTTAATTATATCTATTTCTTTTTAAAGTAAAACCAAGAAATATCTAATAAAATATAACTATTTACTTCCTTAAATATCATAAAATTGACCCTTTATATATATATATATATATATATATATATATATATATATAACATTCAAGTGTGCTTAAAGAAATAGTAGAACTCTTGGGTTAACATGAGAAGTGAATTAAGCTGGTTGAGCAAAATTTAAAAAAAATTAATATTTTTTTATGTTTTTAGATTGTTATGATATACTGATATTAAAAATAATTTTTTTAAAATAAAAAAAATATTATTTTAATATATTTTTAAATAAAAAACACTTTAAAAAATATTCATTACTACACTCTTAAATATCCCTAAATCTTGCAACTCTGCCATTTCTTGCTTGATGAAGTGACATCATCATAAAATTGTATGATACTCAAGGAATAATTAATAGTATCTTATTAATTATTTTATGTATCTATCTTAAAAAAAAAAAAAAAAAAGCACACAAGGAGAAAAGAAAAGATGAAATTTATCCATAAAAAAATAATAAAAATAATTATTTATTTTAATTATATCTATTTTTTTAAATAAAACCAAGAAATATCTAATAAAATATAACTATTTACTTCCTTAAATATAATAAAATTGCTCGACACCTTTCTCTTAGACGCGGCCCAAATTACGCGGAGTGTTGCCTGTATTTCATAAAGGATAATGTTATTGTTTATTTACTATATATATATATATAAAAAGACAAAGAACATGTGATAGTTTTGAGATTTTTTATAAGAAAGATATAGGAAAACGTGATCTTTTTGTATCCACTGTTTATATTTATTTATTCTTTTGTTAATAACTAAACAATCCTTTATACGAAATTGAGAATTTATTTTAAATTCTGAATTAATATTATCTAGATATATAAGATTGAATTAGCTAATTTATCCTTAAAATCTTTGAAAAGCAAATTTTGTGTTTTTAGATATATGAATTAGCTTAAAGATATTTTAACCCATAAGATAATATTTATCTGCATGATCATGCTAATAACTCTTTTTTATTGAAAATATTGTTACATTATTAAGTTGGAATATAAAAACATTATTTTATAATTGAGAAAGGATATTCTCTTTTCAATGCCACGTGGTTCAAGGTTATTGTATAGCCCGCCACGCCATGTCGTTGCTTGCCTTATATAAGCACATAGCACATGGCAATTATCAATTAATTAACTAACAATAATGTTTAATTCGGGAAGGTAGCTTAGCAATTGGGAAATTAATTAAAAATGGAAAGGGTCCAATAATATAATTAATACAATTAGGAAAATAGGAAACGTCCATGTCACATGTTAAAAAGTCCACGAACTCGTTAACTTTACATCTTCGATTTTGAAATTACAATTAGTAATATGTGTTAAATCATTATTTTAAAAATCGACTCTGCCACCGGACAGAGTTGTGATATTACCTACGTGAGGTTGGGTTTTAATAAAAATAAAAAGAAATTGGATTTAATATCTTCTAATTAAAAATTTAGATTCACTTATAATACAATTAACATGGAAAAAAACTCAATCAAAATATAATTTTTTTTAAATGACATTATTTTATATATATATAAAAAAAATTGAGTTGATTAAAATGAACCCAAACTAACATATCTAATCTATGATCCAGAACTTGTTATGGGTATTTAAAATAAATTTTAAATCTTTAAAATCCTGAATTAATATATTTTAAATATGTGAGATTGAATTAGTTAATTTATCCTTAAAAATTTTGAAAAGCAATTTCTTTTTTTTTGAAGATATAAACTAGCTTAAAGATATTTTGACCGATAAGATAATATTTATCTACATGATCATGCTAATCACTGTTTTTTATTGAAAATATTGTTACAATATTAAGTTGGAATATAAAAATATTATTTTATAATTGAGAAAGGATATTCTCTTTTTGAATGCCACGTGATTCAAGGCTATTATTCCATTTTATGGAGTGGAAGCCATGTATAGCCCGCCACGCCATGTCGTTGCTTGCCTTATATAAGCACAGAGCACATGGCAATTATCAATTAATTAACTAACAATAATATCTAATTAGGTAAGGCAGGTGAGCAATTGGGAAATTAATTAAAAATGGAAAGGGTCCAATAATATAATTGATACAATTACGAAAATGGGAACGTCCACGTTAGATGTTGAAAAGTCCACGGACGCGTTGTTATCATTAAAACTTTATGTCTTTGGTTTTTGAATTACAATTAGAAACATGTGTTAAATTATTGTTTTAAACCGCCTCAGCATGGTAGATTGACTCGTGACACGGATCTATATCATGTTAAGTTTTAATAAAAATAAAAATAAAAATAATTTAAAATCACTCAATTAAAAAATCTAGATTGATTCATAACATGATTAATCTAGAAAAAACTAAGTCAGAATATAAAATTTTATGTTTTTTAATTTTTTAAATAATATTATTTTAATTTTTTTATAAAATAAAAAAAATCAAGTTGATTCATTTAATATATGACCCAAAACTCATCTGGTTAGATTTAAAGTCTAAATGTTAAATTACTATTTTGAATATTGGTTCGGCATAAGTGGAGTGAAAATGATTGTCACAGTTAACAAATGTGCGAAATTTTATGTAGAAAAAAGGAAAAGATGTGTGAAGTAAAAGATAGGTTTGGTGATTAAGAAAAATTATATATATATATATATATATATAAAAACTAATCTTCTAGTGATATTATTGTGTCCTAAAACATATATTAATGTTTATTATAATACTGTATTGCTCGTTCATCATTTATCTTTTGCCTTTGTTTTAAAAATAAGATGTTTTCACCATGAAATAAATACCTTTTGGGGATTGTATGAAATTATTTTTGGTAATTTCTGTTTTTTTAATGCATATTAAAATTAATAATATAATCATTGAATAAAATAATCTAATATCTTCTCCACATGGATGATTTTATATTTTTATTTTTTGTTGAACAGTAAAATTAACTACATTACCCTTACCATCATGGTTTGTATGTTATTATTATGTAATCCTATGGGCACTTTTGGTTTTGTACAAATAAAATAAAAAACATAAAAACTATTAACATATGTCTCGCACACACCGGTTGTTTTGTTGCCTTCAAGCAGGGCGTGCGACTAGCTTCGATGGTTATAATCGTGATTTTGCCACATCATTTGATTTGTCTTAGCATCCTTTTTCTCTCTAGGTGGCGTTTATGTAGTGGTTTAATGTGATTTGACCCAAAATTGCTTTTATTTTCTTTCTTTCTATTCCTTTTCTTTCTTTTTTAAATTATGTGTTAGTCATGCAAAAAATCATACCAACCCTTAATATTTTTTATTCAATCCTTCTTCTTTTATTTGTATTTTTTTTTATTTACATTGATTATTTTAAATTGAATTTTATTTTCAATTTCATCCATGGTCATTTGTTTTTATTAATTAATTTGTTTTTAAAATTTTAGTTCTCATTCTTTTAATTGCTATTTGTTTTGTTTTGAATCATTTTCTTAGTTGATTTGTTTTTTTTTTCAATTCCACCTCTATATATTTATTTTCATTTAATTTTTATATGAAATTTGATCATAACTCCAATTGCTATTTTCTTAATTGATTTGTTTTTTACAATTCCATCCCTATAAATTTCATTTCATTTGATTTTCCCTAAACATTTAATTTCATTTATTTTTATGTTTAATTTAGTTTTGATTCTTTTAATTACTATTTTTTTGTGTTGTTTTTTATTAATTATATCTCAATTCCATCTTTCAATATTTATTTAATTAAGAATCTTGCTTATTTGTTATTTTATTTTGCCATTAATGGGATTACCCTAGTTTTATAACCTGAGTAATAAATCTGAAAGATTAGCTCGAGTTGACTTCTATTTGTTTTAAATCATTTTTTTGTTAATATTTTTTATTTTTACTTACAAGATAAGAATATCTTTCAGACCAATTTATACATCAATTGAAATTAAATCTTTATCTAAATTATCTTAAGGAAATATCTTCCATATCATATAAATATGAGGTATATATCATATAACTATTATAGTTTGTTTATAGTAATGTTTTGTGTTTTTTTAACAGTTATATAATAAACTCCATAATAAAGTTTTTTACTTTTAATTTAAAACATTGACTAGAAAGCAGGAGTTTTTTTAGATGTCATCTAATTTGAAAAAAACATGTGAAAATATTATATTTTAAGAGTAATGTTTTAAATTAATTTTAATTTAAAAAATTGATTAGTTTTTTTAAAGTAAATATATTTCAATAATGCAATGAATTATATGTATTTTTCTTAAAATTACTATTATTAAAAAAATTCTTAATATTCAGCGAACCGAGCAGGCAACGTACGGACGGACATCTATAAAAACACTAACAGAGTTTGAAATTAACGATAATAACGAACAGCTCTGTCTTCCTTATCCCACCCTGATAATTGCGAGAGAAAACAGAGGAGAAAATCACGCAGATATATATATATATATATATATATATATATAGAGAGAGAGAGAGAGAGGGAGGGAGAGAGAGGATATAAACACCCGCCTCTTTCATTTGATTTCGTAGGGTGTTTGTATTTTTGGCAGAGAGAGGGAAACCAGGAAAACGAAGAAAAGTGTTTTGTGTGTGTGAGAGAAACTGTTGGTGAATGGTGAGAAAGGAGGAGGAGAAGCAGAAGCAGAAGCAGAAGAAGGAGAAGGGAATGCAACTTGGAAAATACGATCTGGGAAGGACTCTAGGCGAAGGCAATTTCGGGAAAGTTAAACTGGCTAAGAACATTGAAACTGGCCAACCTTTTGCTGTTAAGATTCTTGAAAAGAACAGAATCATCGACCTCAAGATCACCGATCAGGTCTTTCACCTTTAATTTCTTCTGGGTTTCTTCTTCCGTGTTGCAATTACATCTCTCTGTTTCCTGTTCGGTCTTCTCATTCTGAAACAAACAAAAAAGTATTCCTTTCTTTACACGTTTTCTTTTTTAAAAAAAAACAAAGCAAGAGATGGGGTGAGAATATGGCTTTCTTGTTAATAGATTGCTTTGATTTTCTTAGATCCCATCCTAAATTTTTATGGGCAGACAAATTGCTGTTTATAATTATTATTTACGCATTCTTTTGAATTGTTTTAATTATTATCATTACTACAGATTAAAAGGGAGATTGCAACTTTGAAGCTCCTCAAGCATCCAAACGTTGTCAGATTACATGAGGTATGTTTTATAAAGCATCCACTTTTGTTACTCAATTCCCTTATTAGAAACGGAAATGCAAGGAGTTTTTTTGTTTTGGTTATGGCTTGAATTTTTGAAGCCTGTAATGAAGGGATAAACAAAAGACTTTAATTTTACTAAAAAACCTAAATCCAACCAGCCTTCCATGGCTGCGAAATTGCAGCGACCAGCCAGGCAAGAACAATTCATAGGAGACGTGTCCTTAATCTAGTCTGTTGACCGATCTTTGTTTCACTGGTGTGATCCTGCCCGTCGGATCAAGTCAATGGTCTTTTAGTTGGTTCTTGGTGAAGGGTAGCACAGATCCTGACTCTCTAATGCATAGCATGTGAGAGGGTCCCGTCAAGTCAGGTCTGGTCAGGACCATGTGAGGTTGTCAATGACCGGAGAAGAAACCTGCACAACAACAATTAACTCCATCATCTAACCTAGGGGTGTAAAAAAAACCCGTTACACCGGTAAAAACCTAATGAACCAGCTAATCAAAATCAAATAACACGAATAAAAACCTAATAAATCTAAAACTCGTTCAACCACAATTATGTAATACCTTTTCTTTTCATCTATCAATGTCTTTTCTCTATTTCCCTCCCCTGGAATAAAAGATGTTACAGGTTACACCCCATTGGATGGCCTCGTTGCATTGCAGCAGCTAGTGGGCAATATGGGACCCCTTGCCTCCATGATTTGAGGACAAATCACTATAAAGATAGATATAACCATTCATTTTTTCTGTTGTGTGTGTGTATGATGTGGATATGATTAAAATGATGCCTTCATGCTTGGCTATTATTATTATCATTATTATTATTATTATGGTCTGGGTTATGTTGTTGCCGTGCCTGAGACTGACCGGCCAATTATAAATAGCCGCTTGCATTTAGTGGACGAGGAAGACTCTCTAATGCATAGCACGTGAGAGCGTCCTGTCAATCAGGTCTGGTCTGGACCATATGAGGTTGAAACTCGCACCGCCCAAATTATATACACCCCATTGGCTGGCCTTGTTGCATTGCAGCAGCTAGTGGGCCATATGGGACCCCTTTCCTCCATGATTTGAGGACAAATTACTATAAAGATAGATATAGCCTTTTGTTTTTTCTGTTATATATATATATATATATATATAAATATGATGTGGATATGATTAATATTTCATTTTCCCTTTATCTAGTAAGTCAAACAATGGCATGTAGACCTAGTTTAGTGAAAAAGGTTAATCTTTTGCTGTGATTTTAGTATTTTGATAATTACATGTGACTGACTGATGTTGTTTTTCAAAATATTTGAACACTCGTATGATGATGAATATCTCATCTTTTGTTCCAGCACTGCTGCATGGAACACGTTTGTCTGTGATTGTGTGTGCTGACTTTGTGCTAATTGTGCTTTCCTTTCCCAATGCAGGTCCTAGCAAGCAAATCCAAGATTTATATGGTCCTTGAATATGTAACTGGAGGGGAACTGTTTGATAGAATCGTGAGAATTAATCTTTACTCACATTTGATATGTCTAGAGCTCATCAACCTCATAAAGAGTAATGTTTCAAATTGATAAGGTTCAAGCTTTGTGACATATTCAGCTGCGTATCTCCTGTAGGCATCAAAGGGCAAGCTTCCAGAAGCGGCGGGCAGGAAGATGTTCCAGCAGTTGATTGATGGTGTCAGTTACTGTCATAACAAAGGTGTTTTTCACAGGGATCTTAAGGTAAGCAAACATATTAGCTATCATAACATTTGTTTATGCTATCTGAATGCGAGGTTTTTGTCCGCTCGCCATTCTAATACGAATGCGGACTCAACTTGCAGCTAGAGAATGTTCTTGTTGATGCAAAAGGAAACATCAAGATATCTGATTTTGGACTCAGTGCTTTGCCCCAGCATTTTAGGGTATGCTTCTCTAGACATTAAACATGTATATATGTTTATATCTTCTTAATTTTGTGTTATCTAAACTCTTTGTGATGCCATAGGACGACGGGTTATTGCATACAACCTGTGGAAGCCCTAACTATGTTGCGCCTGAGATTCTCTCGAATAGAGGGTATGATGGTGCTACATCAGATATATGGTCATGCGGTGTTATTTTGTATGTAATTCTCACAGGGTACCTGCCTTTTGATGATAGAAATCTTGCTGTTCTGTATCAAAAGGTACTGACATTTTGTTGTCGATCTTGTATTTCTTTTCTTTTTTTCTCTCTTAAAATGTCCCATCTGTTTCGTTTTCTGGAAAAGAACTCCAATGTTTGATTATCTTGATGGACTCCAGATCTTCAAGGGGGATGCTCAGGTACCAAAATGGTTGTCACCGGGTGCTAAAAATATGATAAAGAGGATTCTTGATCCTAACCCTGTTACCAGAATAACAACAGCTGATATCAAAGCTGATGAATGGTTTAAGCTGGACTATACTCCAATGGATTCTGCAGAAGAACAAGATGATGTATATATCGACGACGCAGCTTTTTCGATTCAGAAATCGGTAAGAAGTCGAGATTCTCTTATCTTTGTTGACCACTTACTTGTTGCTTTAGTGTTATTACTGAGAAGAGTTTTCCTTCGGTGTAGCCATCAGAAGATGGGAGTCCAAAATCACCCAACCTCATCAATGCTTTTCAATTAATTGGGATGTCCTCATGCCTCGACCTCTCAGGTTTATTTGAGAAAGAGGTGAGCAAACACAAAGCACTAGCTTTACACCTTTTTAAGGCTTTACGATTTGTAGCTTTGTTCATCATTTTTCCTTCTGCTACACATTTGCATATACACTTTGATGTCTGATTGCATCTGCCTCAATTTAGGATGTTTCTGAGAGGAAGATCAGATTTACATCCAATCATTCTATGAGCGATTTGCTCGAGAAGATAGAGGATATTGTGACGGAGATGGGGTTTCGAGTCCAGAAGAGAAATGGAAAAGTTAGTATTTTTTTATCAGTAATCTCTCATGTCTGGTACCAGACTTGAGGAATCATGCCATTTTAACACTGGGTTGTAACTAAGAACTTGCTGTGCACATACTTTTGCAGTTTCAAGTGATTCAAGAGCACAGAGGAAAGAAAAGTTCGGGCAGTCTTTCTGTTGCCACAGAGGTAACTCCATTCTCAGATTTCCTTGGTTTTTGAAACGCTTTTCTTGACATGTTGCTGCAGGATCGTGTTTGTGCCGCAACCAGAACCTATCAATACATTTTCTAATGTTTCAGGTGTTTGAGATTAGCCCATCACTGTATGTAGTTGAATTAAGAAAATCTTACGGGGATTCTTCAGCATACAGACAGGCATGCCTCTCTCTCTCTCTCTCTCTCTCTCTCTCCCCCCCCCCCCCTCTCTCCTTTCGTGATGATGATATTACTACTGACACTCGATTTGCATATGTTGCTATACCTGCAGTTATGTACAAAGATATCAAAGGAGTTAGGTGTCCCCTCAAGTCCAGGACTGTTGACCACAGAAGTATGATTACTTGCCTTTGCATGATCGCCATGGCCATCCATCATCAATGGCTCCAAGACTCAGCACAATGCATGAGTCCGATCGGCCGGCCGGCATCGGCGTCCTTCTTTGTTTGTTGTGAGGCGTCAAGAAACATACAGAAGGTGGGATGCCTGTAGATTCAGAGTTAGAGTAGTTATTCATATGTGAATAATTCATTTCATTTTTCTGTCTCTTGTAAAAAAAGAACATATTATTTTTCCGCTACCACTCGGTCTTTCTCGCCTCGGTTTTAATATTGAATTAAAGAAATGGATTATCGGGTCTAGGGTTGACTTGATCGGAAAGTTCCTCGACTCTTGTGCCGTGCATGGACCAATTTGATGAGATGCTTAAAAGGAGTTTATTTTCATGGAATTATAAAATCATGGATGATATTATTGTAATTATAAATTATGAAAGACAATTTCATTAATTGAGAGCTATTCAGTTTTCAAAAAAATTAAATATAATGACAAACTTCTAATGTTAACTGTTCATGTATAGAGCTCGGGAGAAAAACTGTAATTTCTTGAATCTTACATTAAAAACAAAAAATATATCAAAGCATATGATGTTTTTTGTAATTATCCCAAACATAGTTGAGATTGTAAAAAAAAGTTTGAAGTAGGGGTGAGTTAAAAAATTAAAAAATTGATTAAATTGAGAAAACTGAAAAAAAAATTACTGAAAAAATCAAACCATGAAAAAAAACTGATTAATCCAGTTAAAATTTTGAAAAAACCGATCGATTCGGTTTGGTTTTGATTTTATAAGTCTAAAATCAAAAAAACCGAACCGAACTCAAACCGAAAAAACCAGAAAAAAACCAAGTCAAACTAGTTTAAACCGGTTTTTGTTCTAAAAACCGAACCGAAACAGGCCGGTTCAAACCGGTTTCGGTTTTTTTTGAATTTTTTTTTCAATTTAGTTATATTTTTTATAAAAATCGAACCAAATAAAAAATAATCACCCTTAATTTGAAGGAACCAATTTCAAAAAAAAAAGATGCAAATAAATAAATAAATAAATATTGGATAATTCTCCATGCCATGTGATGAAGTAATATTTTTAATAATAAAAAAAAGATGTGTGGTTGTTAATGTTTAAGATTTATACTTATTCTAGTTTTTTTTTTTATCAAATTAAGAACCCTGATTAAAACAAAAATGTTTTTGTTGAAAAATTATATTAATAATAAAAAAAGATAAATTATACTAGAATTATTTTTTAGTTGAGTGTAAATTATTATTTTTTTATAAAAAAAATTAATTGTTGTTTAATAAAAAATAAAATTAAAGAGCTTCTCGCAACATGAAATCGTGACTTAATATTTATTTTTATCCTAGCTTTTCTACTCAATTTTTAGTTGGAATCAATAAATTATTTATTGTCATATATAATTATTTAATTTTTTTTTATTGAATGCATATATTAACTTTTTTTAATATCATTTGTTTTGATTTGGTTGTTAAAATGTAATTATCTAAAAACTCTTTCCAAGGAGCTTTTCAAAAAAAAAAAAATATTTTTTTACTAAAAATAATATTTTTTTTGTATGTTGTAGATTGTTTTGTTGAGCTGCTCTCAAAAATGATTTTTAAAAAATAAAAAAAAATAATATCATTTTGATGCATTTCAGAATAAAAAGCATTTTGAAAAACAACCACAACTACAATCCTAAAGAGACCAAAATCAAATTGAATACAAAAGGTCAAATGACCAAAAATTTCAAATGGCGAAAAAAAAGAACAAACATTAAAGGCTTCAATTGAAGAAAAAAAAAACCAATAAAATTGACTTTGATTTTGTCAAATTAAGCATAAAAAAAAATAGAATTTGTTTACCAACAACATAAAAATTTTATAGAAAGCCAACCGAAATAAATCATTGGACCCAACCCTAAATTAATTTAATGTAAACAAATAAAATTAAAAAACAAAAATCAAGTGACCAAAAAAAATCAAATGAAAAAACAAAAACAACCAATTAATTTCACTTCATTTCATCAGTTTTTGAACCCAAATATTTTAATGTTTCTAATATTTAGTAAATGAATATATATATATATATATATAAATAAATAAAGAGAGAGAATGATAATGTGGTATACGGTATATTTTCAATTGAAAATATATTAAAATAATGTTTTTTATATATATTTTTGATATTATTATATCAAAACAATTAAACAATACCTAAACTAGCATCCATTAGATGTTCCTTTTGGTAAAAAGCAATTTGAAAATCAAGTTATAACACAAAAACAAATACTCATGACATCCAAACACAAAAAGTTTAATCATATTGTGATTGAAAAGTGCTCTGAGAACCCAAAGGTTCATGCAATAATTTAATGCACCAAATGATCACGGAAAAGCTGGCTACCTTTGACTTGGGTGTGTGTGTCTATATATTATATAGACAGAGAGAGAGAGCTGCTACATATCTCAGTTTTGTGCTTTCATTTATTTATATACTGATGTTTTGAATATAAAAACAGATACATAGTGAGAATGGCTGCTATGCCTATGAATTATGACCATACAACAAGCAATAATATACAAAGTGATAGTATCGGGTCACCTATACATGAATCATCATCTCACTCGTTAAGTATTAACTTGCAAGCCTGATGCCAAGCTCTTTACTGTATACCTGAATCAAACCACTGTCCTCTGCCATTTGAAGTTTCTCATCCTCTGCCATTTGAAGTTTCTCATTCAAAATGCTTCTGTACTGATGATCTTTGTCCTCTAAATTATGCATGAATTCAACCTGTAGAAACAATATACAATTACAATGGTTAAAGACAAATGGAAATACAGAAATAAGTTAGGGAGGTGTTCGAGCTTCTGATACAGGCCAGCAGGTGCCTCCCATGTAACCAAAGACACGCACACCCTAATGTTCAGTGTTAAGGCAGCATTCCTTTCGGAACTCCTGAGCTGAATTTCCCAGTGATTCAGCCAAATAAAAGGTAGACCCATCATGCTCAGTAAATAATCTTTAACAGGCCACTTTCTATATTTGTCCCAAATCAAAGCCAAAGTAAGAAAATCACTTTACCTGTTTCTGAAAGGTATTGAATTCATCGGGGCTTAGAGAGCCATCACTATTTGCATCAAGGAGCTGCATCATCTCCCGTGCATCTTCTCCAGGGGCACCCAGCTCTTCCATAACTTCCATAAGTTCTTCAATGCTAATCCGTCCATCACCGTTTTTATCAAGAAGCTGAAAGACTCGATCTCTCTGATCAATCGCAATACCTTTGGCAGACGGAAGATCTTTAAGACGCAGTGCTGCAAGTTCAGCTGCAGCCATCATTATGGCCTTGAGCCGCTTTGCCTGAGCACAAGCAACTAAATCAGCTTTTATCAAGGTAAATCTCATCCATTCCAACACAAACTATGCAGATGAACGAACAGTTCTATTTTATGATTCTAAAAGAAAGTAAAGTGAAATAATGAAGCTCAGGCTTTAATCATCATTAATTGGGGGGGGGGGGGGGCTGAACCTGATTGCATAAACAGAGCACAAACCTCATCAGGATCAGCAAGGCCGCCTTTGTACAATGAATGGGATGCCGTCCCACCAACTGCCAGCAAATCCATCTCTACAGTCCTTATCTGAATTTCCATTAGTGGTCTGGTCTTGCCATTATCACTCACATCAACTGCCATGTGTAAACTCCTATACCCATTTGCTTTAGGCCTGGCAATATAATCTTTTGTTCTGTGAGGGATTTCATTCCACAAAGATCGAACAATCCCACATGTCCTATAGCATGCTTTCTCACCTATTTCTCCAGACTTAGGCTTCAATACAACCCGCAAACCCAGAACATCATTCACTTCTTCAGGCTTCCGACCATCTTTCAAAAGCTTCTTCATCATACTATACCGACTCTTATACCGTCCCTTAACCAAAACATCCTCCACCATATCAGCCAAAACAGGATCAGCCTTCAAAGATTGTCTCAACTCTTCCACGTACATATCAATCAACGGCCTCCCACCCGTTACATGACTACGCAACCACGTATCCACATATAAATACGAATAAGGAAACAAATACCGAAATGACAAATCTTCCAACTCCAATGACAACCAATTAGTCCCTACAGCATGAGCTAACGGAGCATAAATCTTCATAACTTGAAGAGACAGCATTTGCTGTTGATACCTCGGCAAGTAATCTAAATGTCTCATCATATCAAGCTTAGTACCCAATTCCAAAATTACAGCACGAATATCATAATAAGTAAGACAAAACTTTCTCAATGCATAAGCACTATCATCATCCAAAACCTCAATTCTTGTAGGACTGTTTTTCATTCTCCAGCTTTCGTGTAACAAATGTGCCGTACCACTACCTATTTTATCCCTCACTTCACGAATTGTTATCGCACTAGTTTCAAACACTTGCATCAATATTCCCGCAGAAATTACTTCCGCGTCCATCTAAGCCATTAAATTAAATTAATCAATCAATTTTCAAACAATAAAATAACTAATTTATTAATTCAGTAATTAATAATATTTTTTACCTGAAGATCGGCGAGGAGGAGAGCGAGAGACAAGGCTTTATTGAGAGGAGAGCGGTGATCAGGAGAGAGAGGTAAGTTCTGTAAAATAGGAATGGAAAGCTTTAGAGCTTTGAAGAGTATTCTAGAAGAGCTAGTTGAAAGCACATTCATTCTGTCCGTTAGCTCATTGAATGCTCCTACTAGCTCCACCACCATCTTCCCTCCCGCCTGCTCCAACGCTGTAGTCTCCGCCGTCGCTCTCAGTGATATCTTCCATCTCCGCTGTCTCCGTCTGCAACTCGGAGGACTAGATAAGCTTACAATTTCATGTGTTGGAGCTTTGCGAATTCTCTGGATTGGAAGGAGTTGAAGAGAGGTGAGCTCCATTTCCATGCGATACTGAGAGCCAGTGACTCCCTCTCTCTCTCTGCTCCACAATTTCTTCGGAGATAAAGTCGGTGATGACGTGGCAAAGTTTCAGTGGTTGCTCTTGTTTTAAAATTGGTTAAAGTATATGTTAGTCTCATAATTTAAATAAAATTCAAATTCGGTCCCTATAGTTAATTAGTTAATGAAATGTTTTCTTCGAATAAAGAAAAAGAAAAAAAAAGAGTTGAATGATATATTTACTTACACTTTCTTTTAACTGCACTCCCTCTATTTAAGATGAAGTATTTTAATAAAAAATATAAATATAGGTGTTCATTTTACTAAAAAAAATAATCATCAACAAAATAGTTTAGATTGTATTGTGTTAATATATAAAAAAATGTGTTTTAAGTTTTTTTAGAGATATTAAATTAAGTTAACAAGTTTGGAATATACTCTATCTTAAAATTATACTTTTTAAAATTTATTTTTCATTTTAAAGTATTTTAATTTTTTGAAGATATTAAATTGAATTAACATATTTCAAATATGCTCTATTTTAAAATTATATTTTTTATATATATAATTTTCTTTTCATTATAAAGTTTTAAACATGATAAATGTGATAATATTAAAAAATAATTATAAAAGATGAACTCTAGATTTTTTTAAAAAAATTGGTAATATTATGAGATGTGGTCGATATATATTTTGTTTTAATTATTAATTTTATATGAGTCATATAAAAAATTTAAAATTTAATTATAAAAAGCTATAATCTATAATTTTTTTAATCATATATTTTTAAATCACAATTATTATAATATCAAACACACATGAAATAAAATAAAATGGTTAAATTTCCCAAGAAACTATAATATCAATATTAAAAAGTCTTAATCACATTGATCGAAGTGGCGTATTTCTTAATGTAGAGGGGCTAAAGTTATAGTATAGGAATAAAATTTTTGGGCTGCTTACCATACGGTGCCGTTTGTTTATCTCCTCCCCGATCCCAAAACCCTACACTACAACAGCGCCAAGCTCCTTAATCCCCATTTTCACTTCACTCTGCTTCAAGAAAAACGATTCTCTCTTGTTCTTCTGCTTCTTTTGCTTCTTCCTCCTCGTCTTCTTCTTCTCTGCTGAAGAATATTTGATCTCTTTATAAAGTAAATATTAGCTAGAAATAGTAAAACATGCCGGCTTTATCGAGAGGCCTCATCTCTCGTCTCCATCAGATACTGTCACTCAATTCGAGAACAACACCGTCAGCTTCACCTCCAATAGCAACAACACAGTTGTACCTCTTGAGAAGATTTAGCAGTGATGCTCTGGTTGATGGTTCTGAGATTCAGTACCAACAACCAAGCCGGATCATTGAAGCAAAACCGGGTGTAATGACCCCGAATTCAAAGAGAACCGGAGTGATTGCGGTCAAATGTGGAATGACTGCTCTTTGGGATAAATGGGGTGCTAGGATTCCCATTACTGTCTTATGGGTCGATGATAATATTGTCTCTCAAGTTAAAACTGTTGAAAAAGAAGGCTTTTTTGCTTTACAGGTACCATCATTTACTTAGGTTTTTATTTTTTGTTTTTGTTGTTGTTAATCGGAGTTGGCATGGGCTAAGTATTGTTATGGTGTGTGTTAGGTTGGTTGTGGGCAGAAGAAAGAGAAGCATTTGACGAAGCCGGAAGTGGGTCATTTTAGAGCTCAAGGTGTCCCCATGAAGAGGAAATTAAGGGAGTTTCCTGTTACTGAAAATGCTCTTCTTCCTGTTGGTACTTGCATTGGTGTTCGACATTTTGTTCCTGGTCAATTTGTTGACGTCGCTGGAATCACTATGGGCAAAGGTTTTCAGGTCTATTTCTATTTCTCTTCTCAGCTTCTTTCTGCTTTCGGTTTTGGCTTATACATTTTCCCTTTTCTTCCTAGTTGGTTCTTGTCGAACCTGTTTAAGTTTGAAAATGAGTTTGCTAGATTCAGGAAGTGTGAAAGAAATTAACTAACGGTTTTCTTTGTGGTAGGGTGTCACTTGATTAACATGATTTAACTATGTAACTATATCGAAATGTTTTCAAGGTCAATGAGAAATGTTTCTCACCTTTTTTTTATTTTTTTGCGCATTGCTATTATCTTAATAATAACCAACTTGCAAGGTTCAGCAGCATTAGAATGAGCAGTGGCATCAGTTTCTTAGGTCTAAAGCTTATGGTTGTGATTATGTTTGTGGATGTGTTCTGTCTTATGTTGTTTGTTTATTCCTACTTGTGATGAATTATAGATAGTGTTATGAGAAAAATCCCTCTTCATAAGTTCCAGGAACTATCCTGTTAAAATTCTTGTTAATTCAGTGAGAAAGAAAATGTTTAAGATTTACTTGTCCTGTTTATTTATTTTCGTATTTTCTATACAGGGTGGCATGAAAAGGCATGGGTTTAAAGGAGGGCCAGCAAGTCATGGTGCATCCTTATCACATCGAAGTATTGGTTCTACAGGTCAGAGGGATGCTCCCGGGAAGGTGTGTATCTCCTTGTTAGAGTGAACTAATGGGTGATTTGTCCGATCTACCATCATTTTAGACACATAAAGCTAGGTAATGGGCCAAGCTCCTCTGCTAGGACCTTTGGAAGTGTTCTTTCTAAGGGGCCGTCACTGGCTGACTGATTGAAGTATGGCACTACAGTGACATGCATTTTGCTTCAAGTGTTGGCTGGAACATTCCTGCCTGTGGAATATAATGCATCCATTCTTAACATGATTACTGTACAATTTATTTATTTTTGTCACCATTTGTTCTTAACTTCCTTAAGGAGATGGAGATTGGTGATGCAGCTCAAATCAACTGAGTTGTAATTATAAACTAGCTAGGTTGGCTACTGAAACCTCTTCCTCTATGCTGTCCTGCCTAACGTATTCTGAGAATGGCTTGGTCAATCTCACTTTACTTCTTTCATTTGATGATATAATTTTCAGAATCTGTTCAAGTATATCCCATGATTATGATTTCTTTGAGTATGTTACCACTTATTTTTGCTTTATGTTACGGTCCTTGGGTTGTAGGGATGACAAACTATTCTCTTCGTGACAGGTATTTAAAGGCAAAAAGATGCCTGGGCGCATGGGTGGAGTGCAGAGAACGGTTAAAAATGTTTGGGTCTACAAAATAGATCCAGCAAGGAATCTGATGTGGGTGAAAGGCCAAGTATGTTCTCTAACTAAATTTATATTTTCCATTAAAAACAAAATGAAAACTGAATAGAAGGTTAAGGAGGCTATCCATGCCTGTTGAAAATGTACTTGCTGGTGGTCTTAGTGCGCTATCTTTTGGATCATACATGTGTGTGGTGTTTAAGGATGCCAATTTGAAGTTTTGTTGAAGTGATGGTGAATACTATCTAAGCTTCATATTTGGAGAAACAAGGATGGAGTCCACTGTCATAATTTACTTTTCTCATTGTTTAGATGGGTGCCTAGGATAATTGGGTCCATGGTTAATTGCATTCCTATTCTTTTGTTCAGCAATGCTAATCACATGTTCTATAAGGGAACAAAATTTATGAAATATAGACACTGAAAATTTACTTTAGTCACGTTCTTCCGCTGCAATAACCTGGAAGTGGTGTGTTATGTCTCTCTTCTTTAACAATCTTTACAAAGATTTTAATTATTTTCAGGTCCCTGGCGCTGAAGGGAATTTTGTGTTCATAAAAGATTCTGTTTTCAAGAAACCTGATATTCAGATACTTCCATTCCCAACTTACTTTGAAACAGAAGATGATGATAATTCAGAACCTCTAGTTGCCGATCTTGGTGAAGTAGATCCATTTATGGTTGCAGATTAATTGATAGTAGCAGAAGCAGGTTTCCTCTTGTCAAGTTTAATTGCCTTGCAGTCACCATTTTTTGGTGAACACGTTTAAGCGTGATGGGCTTATTATGCTCAGAGCAATCAACGGAGGCTCTTAAGCAGTTCTTTATTTTTATTTTTTTTTGCCGAAGGACTGGAGGTGAAGGGCTTGTGATTTTGTCATCGAGAGGTTTAACACCTTTGTTTTTTTATCCTTTCAAGGGGATTTTGTCTCAAATAAATATAGGAACTTTTGGATGCCTGAAATGTTAGTTTAACATTCATTGTAAAACTGTTGCAGAGTCGGCTAGGCATCTTTCTCTGGCCTCTATGATATGACCTCTCAATACTCTTACACTTCACCTTTGTCATATATTTCATACTTCACACCAGATAAATGTCATATTCATGGAATAAAATTCACCTTGAAGATGTCTTGGCGATGAAATGGTTAACATCTGAGACTCCAAATCTAATGTTAAAAAGCGTGGAGGTTTGATTCCTCATCAAGGCATAAAATTGAAAATGCTTATTGAATGAGCAATTCATTAAGAGATCTTGAATGAGCAATTCATTAAGATATTGATTTCACTTGAGATTTTGGAATTGGAATAAGTTCATTGGTGGATCATGAAATTTTGATGATTTTTTTTATCTAATAAATAGGGAATCTGCTATGAAATTGCCCGTTCTAGAACAACCTGATATATCTTCAATAGGAATTGCACAAGGATATATTGATACAATGGAAACCTAGGTCTTCAATAGAAATTACATAAGGGTAAATTGATACAATAAAAATCTCTGAAAATGTCTATTATAACCGATAAACTACACTACATAGTCTGTTTTAGGGATGGATGACTTACCCCTTAAATGATTTTCAATAATTTTGGTACTCCATATCATGTTTCCAAAATAAAATACATACTAACAAGTCAGGTGAATTTAATAATAGATGTTTGTTGGCATTCTAGTTTTCCTTCTTTTTCTCCTCTCATAACTTGTTCGAAAGAAAATCAAGTACTTCTTGATAGTTAATATCTAAACATGATGAATCATCACATGGATATCTTTCCTTCAAAAAAAAAAAAAAATTAAACCCAGTCAGGGGAAATGTGTACATTATCCATATAGGGAGATCTTTCAATTGAGAATATCCATCGACCTGAGATGAAAAGAAATGTCTATTTATTTTATTCGGTTTTTCAATTAAACAAACAATTCATTATCTGAGCAAAAAGAAACAACCACTATTTATATTTTATAAAACTTAGGCTAAATTAAATCTCGGATCCTTAGTCATCTTGTCGGGTAAAGTTGGTTTTTAAAACAGTGTTTTCAATTATCAACAAAATAAAAAAAAATTAAATAAAAGGACATTCTAAATTTTTTATTATTAGTTTATTAAATTTAACCGATGGAAGTTGATCCAATAAATCTGAGTTGATTTAATTAATTACCATATGACTCGATTAATAAATAAAATGAAATTTAAATATATTTTAAAAAATAATATTATTTCAATTTAATTTTTTTAAATAATTTTTTTTAAAATTGACATGGATGAATATATCTAACACTTGAGTTGTATCTTGGTCTAATTCGTGGATAAAACTAGGTTTTACTTCTATTCTTTTTATTACTCACATAAACCTTAATAATAAGTAACAATAAATAAGTCTAGGGTTACCGTTGAGATATCATTTCCAGCCCAATCCATCCATCGATGCAACATCATCTCCAATGAAGCAAGAACGAGACCACCAGTTCGAGTGCGGAATATGCGGGGCTGAAGACCGCTATCTCCTCCACAACGTCCGCCACCGTACCCCTTCCTACCGCCGCCTCTGCACTAACTGTCTCTTAAAAGACCACCGCGGTCTCTTTTGCCCTTTCTGCTTTATTGTCTATGAAGAGCCACTCCAAAATGATCGATCCATGTGCAACAAATGCCCTTCTATCGCTCACAAACCTTGCATCCCTTCCAATTACCCTCACCACACTCCCTTCATCTGCCCCTCTTGCTCCTCCCCCAGTTTCTCCTTCTTTAACCCTACCAGAAACGGAGATTCTTCTTCCGGGAGGTTCATCGATAAGGACTCGGCCAGAGCGCTTGTTGCTGCCGCCAAGATTGCTGCCATTTCCATGACTAAAGCGGCCGCGCTGGCCAGGGTTGAAGCTGAGAAAAGGGTTAAGGAAGCTACTTTTGCTAAGAAGAGAGCTAGAGAAGCACTTGAAAGGCTTGCTTATTTGGCTGCTAAAGAGAATGAGATGATGGAGGATATCAAGGGAGGAGGAGGAGTTAATGATGCTGCTAATAAGGGAGGAAATAGTAATGGGGTTTATCTGGGTTATCCTCCTTCTCAGATAACAGGGCAGCACCACCAACAACAAGGGACTCTGAAATGACGATCTGGGCTACCATGGTAAACGAGTGATGTACTTCTACTGCTAATCTGTATTCTCAATCTATCATCATCATCGTTAATTGGCTATTGATTCTTGTAGAGATTCTAGAATAGGCTGTTTGTAGAGATCATTTGTGGACGAATTTATTATTGTCCCTCTTCTCTTTCTTTCTACATTTTCAATCATCTTTAATAAGTTTTCCTCCAATTATTTACTACTACTAGTTAATTCAAATTTAGAGGTTATCCCGCCCTTCAAACTGCTTTTGGCTTGAAACCGTGTAGACAAACGTGGCCCGAGACTATAAGAAACTTGTTAATGATTTGTACTTCTTAGGGTTTTATTGAGATAACATTGAAAATTTAAGTAGAAGTTGGAGCTGAGTTCTTATGGTTTAGTGGCACTTGAAAATATAGGAAGCTATACAACACTTGGGTGGGACAAACCGTGATGATAAGTGAAGAAAGGATATAACATTATCTTCTCATCGTCTTGTTTGATTGAATGGATGGAAATGCAGCTGTCTCTCTGTCTGCTTTCACCTCCAGTATCTGTTTTTATTATTATTTCTCCGTTATTTTATCCCTGCCATTCACTTCCTGGCAGATGATACATTTGAGTTTCTGTTTACACTCTAATCGATTCGTCTTATGGCTGGAATCAGTTAAAGTTGTGTTTCTTCCTCCTCAGGGTAGCGTTCAGTTACAGATTGCAGTAACAACCTTCAAAGTTTTATCTGTTCTGATGAATGGAGTTGTGAATTCCTGCCAATGGGAAAGGATAGAGAAGGTGAGACTGAAACCAAAGAACATGAAGCTCCATTTTTTCTCAAATGAGAAAGACTGGATTTTCTGCAGAACTATATCTGCTGGGAGTTTATTTTTGCAGCCTTGCAAGCAAACGAGTTCCTGCATTGTAAACACCATAGTTTAATTGAAATCTACAAAGAGATCCTAGCACGGCGAATCCCGAAGCTCTTTTGTACATAGCCATCGGTTTGCTTTACAAAATGAAAATGTTGTTGATGTTAATCTGATTCTTGTAGTCCCAACTCCAAATAAATTAAATCTGGTTTCTAAATCCAATTTATGCCATTTTATACTTTTCAACTTATAGTATATTTGAGGTAAATCAGAAAATATGCAATAAGCATGGTGCAAGAAAACCGGTTTGGGGGCAGGCACTTGGTTCCACCCCCAGTAATCTGGTAGAAATAAGCCCCTATCCTTCTATTAAGACCTTATTTTATAACCACTAGCTATTTGACATGCACTTTACCGTAGATAAATTTTATTATACAAAAAAATTATACAAGGTTTTTTAACATGTGTTTTTATTTAAAAAAAAATCATAATCATAACTCAAAAAGCCAAAACCACGTGGCAAATAAATAAAAAAGAAATTCTGGTGTTGCATTGCGGTTTAGGTGATAGTATTTTAAGTGGCAGCATTATCATATGAAATGAAATGATTTAAGAGCTGTCAAATAAATGTTACAATAACACTATTATATGTAAATGTTAGGAAAAAGTTACAGCGATTGTTTTAACTTTTATGTATTAAAAACATATAGGAAGTGTTAATTTACATGTTATCAAAAGATATAAAAAAAGAGGACTTTTCATCTCGAAAGTACACTATATCTTGGTTTTTGCAAAAAGAAGTAAACTTTAATTTGAATAATACTAGTAAAAATATATGAATCAATTAAACATGAGAATAAATCTATGGTAATCACATCAAATTGAAGAAAGCAAGAGGATAAGCATAACACAAGATGTAATGAAAATCTCTTCTTGCTAATGCTATATAGCATTCTTCATCTTTGTATTACAAATCACTACAAGCATCTAAAGACTGTCTTTGAGCTATTAAAAGAAAACTAATTGGTAGTTAAGACAAGTAAGTGATGCTTTTGCAGTTAGCAGGTGGAGTACTTAGGCCACGTAATTTCCAAGCAAGGGGTAGTCATTGAACCTCACAAGATACAAGTTATCATTGATTGGCCGATACCTAAAGACATGAAGTAGTTAAGGGGATTCCTAGAATTACTAGTTATTACATAAGATTTGTCAAAGGATATAAGGCCATTTGCAAGCCTGATACGAACCTCGTGATTATGTGATCACGTAATCCACACGCAAAGACACTAATTCCTAGAAAGTCAAGTAAATCAGGTTTGATAGGAGTTTGACATAAAGATAACTTATACCTAGGCACCAGCACTATTATAAATGGAAACCCTCACTCAATAAATATTGATTCGCGAACGTGAAGTATATAGATGACGTCACGAAGTTAGTTGTTCTTTGATAAGTTATTTTTCAGTTCTTTAGAAAATCAAGGAAGGGAGATTATCCCATCAACACACAATAAGTATGGCAAACAAGAAGTTTTAATAATTTGAATTGTCTAACTTATATATTTGGTTATGCCTTTATTTATACTGACTCTAAAATAAAACAAACCCTAATGGACCATTTATGTGGACTTATATGATACCTTCTTACAATTAAACCCAAATAATATATATAAACCTTAAACTAAGAAGAAACAATAGTAATAATTCTAAATGTAATATCCTAAATATTATAGGATCGGATTTGCTACCCTTTAGAAGTTCCATATAAGCTATGAGAATCAAATCTGAAGTTGTCTTCTCTTTAGTTTTCTTATTTGCAAAGTATTCTTAACTATCTTGGAAATTTATTTAATGATAGATTTCTATTATAATAAGGATAAAATAATTGTTTCTATACACCATAAGGATTCCACATTAACATGGAGTCCATACCACACACGGAAACTATGTTGTTGCCCATTAAATATCCATGCAAAACTAGGAAATTTTCAATACTAGTTGTTACATCCTTCTAAGAAATGAATCCTAACCAAATAAGAAATCCACAAGTTAAAAGAAAGTAAATAACAAAATTTATACAGCCTTTGTTGACCATTATTACGATGCCTTCTCAAACTATGATTGAAGTAAAAGTTTAACCCAAGGTAGAAAAACATGTCAGAAGACTCCACGTAAACTTTCAACCAAATCAAACAATTGAATTGAGAATTATGACTATTGTCATAAAACTGAACAGTTGTTCATTTTACATTAAAATTCGAATCTAATTGTTTTTCCATTGCTCGGATCATATCATTCTCTCTCTCTTTAAGATGATTCATCCTCAAATCATTAGCAAGGATAATGAACAAAGTTTTAGCCTCTTTTTTAAGCTTTTGGAGTTCTTTTCTTACTAGCAATGTCACCAATAACTTTGGACGAAGGAAGCAACCCTTCTCTTTCACCTATCGTTATTGCGGCGTTTTTGCTCCTTTCTTTGTGAAGCTTGCTTGGCATCAACTAATTTCATTAACACATCAAGTTCTTGTTGCATCTTCCCTAAAATACATGATAGACTCTTGGTTTCTTTTTTTAGTACACTAATATCTTTATTTCACTCCTTTTAATACCACTTCTCCTTTTGAATCCTCCTTTTTTTTTGCCATAATACCTCATCAGAATACATAAACTCTCGATTGTAATGCTCCCTTGGCATTTTTTTTATATCAAAACCTAAAATGAAAACTAATGATAGTAAAGAAAGTAAGAAGACACTAAGAATTGAGAACTGACCCAAAATTACATGGATTTTCAATTGATGAACGTAACAAATCCCTTTAGACCCAAGAAAGGACCCTAAACCAAACGACTTCTAAATGGTCTGAAATTTGATATTTAGAGCAAATTCACACCAAAAAACCAGAATATCAAGTTTGAATCAATTCCGAGTTGATTTGATATATGAACGCGAAACTGACATCAATCAACCCTTTTAAAACCTGAATTTGGAACCTAAACCAAACAATGTTCAAATGAGTTGAAAATTAATATATTGTGTGATTTCACCCTAGATAACCAGAATATGAATTTTGAAACAATTACAATAAGGTTTGATAAGTGGAGGCAAACATAAGCGAAACAAACCCTTGTCCTAAATAATGTTTTCTGTTTTTTTTTTTTTACTCTAAAAAGAAATTCTGGAAAGAAAGAATAATATGACACCCTTTTTTTTCAACCCAAAAGACTCAATTCAATGCAACTAATCAAGAATAACATAGGAAGAAGACAATCTGACTGAAACTGATTTGAAACAAGATCAGACCCGAAACAAAGACAACACAAGAAAAATTGACGCGGAAGGTAAAAAAAATAAAAATAAATAAAAGGATATAACCTGAGTAATGGAGTCAAGCTATGATACCAAAGGATGTGAACCTCGTGATCATGTGGTTACGCAACCCACAAGCAAAGACATCAATTCCTAGAAAACCAAGTAAATTAGGTTTGATAGTAGTGTGACACAAAGATAATTTGTACCTAGGAATCAATACTATTAAAAATAGAAACCCCCACCCAACGAATATTGATTCGTGAACAAGAAGTATAGGGATGACGTCACGAAATCAGTTGTTCTTCGATAAGTCATTTTTTAGTTCTTTAGAGAATCAAGAAATGTAGATTATCCCACCAATATACAACAAGTACGACAAACAAGAAGTTTTATTAATCTGAATTTTTTAACTTATATATGTGGTTATACATTTATTTATACTGACTCTAGACTAAAACAAACTCTAATGAACCCCTTATTTGGACTTATATGATGCTCACTTACAATTAAACCCAAATAATATAAATAAACCCTAAACGAAGAATAACAAAATAATAATAATAATAATAAATATTTAATATCTTAAATATGATAAGATCAGATTTGTTGCCCTTTAGAAGTCTCATATAAGCTAGGTGAATCAAATATAAAGTTGTCTTCTCTTTAGTTTTCTTGTTTGCAAAGTATTCTTAGTTGTCTTGAAAATTTATTTAATGATAGATTCCTACTATAATAAGGATAGAATAATTGTTTCCATATACCATAAGGATTCCACATTAATATGGAATCCATACCACACATGAAAACTATGTTATTGCCTATTAAATATCCTTATAAGACTAGGAAAGTTTCAAAACCAGTTGTCACATCCTTGTAAGAAAAGAATTCTAACCAAATAAGAAGTCCACAAGTCAAAAAAAAAGTAAATAACAAAATTAGTACAACCTCTGTTAACTAGTATTTCGATATCTTTCTAAACTCCGATTGAACTGAAAGTTTAACTTAAGGTAGAAAAATATATTAGGAAACTCCACGTAAAATTTCAGCCTGATCGAACAGTCAGATTGAGAATTATAATTGTTGCTGTAAAACTGAACAGTTATGCATTTTATATTAGAATTCGAATTTGATTATTTTTTCATTGTCCGAATCGTATTAAAGCCACTGACTCATTTGTTAAAGAAGGATGTTATAGGGTGGAATGAAGAGTTTACAAGGGCATTCAACCAACTGAAAAAACTAATAACCAATGCTCTAGTTCTTGCCCTTCCTAACCTTAAAAATATTATTTATGGTAGAGACAAATGCTTTATTAATAGGAACAGAAGCAGTGCTTATACAAGAGGGACACCCCTATTGCTTTTATTAGTAACTCTTTATGGCTAAAATAATAGGTTATGTCAGTTTATAAGAGAGAGAGATGATGGTTATTTTGCATAAAGTTACTAAATGGAAACATTATTTACGGAGAATGCATTTTAAAATTCATACAAACTACACAAATCCCAAGCACCTTTTGCGCCAAAAAGTGGTCACTCTTGCTCAACACTTATGACTTGTCAAACTTTTAGGATATAATTACGAGATTGAATACAGATAAGAAAAAGAAAATATGGTAATAAATGATATCTTTAAAGTTTCTAGCGGTAAGTTATATGCCTTGACAATGTACATAATTTCTACTAGTGTTATGGAAGAAATCAAAATATCATAAGAGAAGATTTATTTATACAAGTTATCATTAAAGACTTCAAGTTTTCTCATGACTCTTATTCTAGGGTTAACCATCTTAATATAAGACGAAAGGTGGTTATGGGCAATGAACCTGATTTACAAAACAAGCTTATCTCTATGTTACACAATTCAGCTGTAGATAGGAAAGAAGCTTATCCATACTGAAATTAATGAGAGAGAGTGTATTGCTTTTATTGGGCTCGTTTGTTTGAAAGTGGGCTGTTTATGAAGCTAATAAGTACGGCCCATTAAGAACACTTGAACCCCATTGTCTTCAGCGCTTGATAGGGTTTCGGTGTCATCTCTCTCCAGTCTGATTAGCTGCGGCCATCATCACCGGCGGTTTCACCAGGTTGGTCCTTTTCTTCTTTAGCTCTCTCTCTCTCTCTCTCTATCGATTTTTATGTTGGTTTCTTATTTTTTTGGCTCCCACAAATCAGAATGGCCGAGAAAGATAAAGGGCCAGTGATTGGGCTTTCATGGCAGCCAAAGTTGCCGACTTTATCGTCGTCTACAACAAAAAATATCAAGAACTCAGTTGAGCCTGAAAGCAGCAGTGCACTTTGGAAAACCAATTCACAGCTTGTCGATGTCTTATTTGTGCCACCCAATGATCCCATTAAGTTAAACAAGTTACTTAAAAGCCAACGCAAAGATACACTAGGCAAGGATTGGTATGTTTTCAATACTAAAGTTCTTATCTTTTTATTTACCTTAACTTAGAACAAACAAAATGAGTTGATCACTTGGTGTGTGTGTGTGTGTGTTTTTTTTTTCTTGAATTGCTGAATTAGGTTCGATATGCCTGCCTCAACTATAACTCCAGAGTTGAAAAGGGATCTCCAGCTGCTTAAGGTGCTATTTGCTATGTTTATTTTGTTATTTTGGGCGAATTTAGCTTAACATGGTGTGATGGTTCGAGTTTCGTGTGGAGTGATCAAATTGTTGATTGTAGACAGGAGTATCGTATGATTTAAGAACTGTGATATTTACTTGTTGGGCTGCCGTTTTCGTGCGTGAATGATATAGCTAAGGAATGCTATTGATCCGAAGAGACACTACAAGAGGGGTGATTCAAAGTCAAAAGAGCTACCTAAATATTTCCAGGTAAACCCTTGGTGATCATATCAAACTAGAACAGACATCTTGGAATGAGATCATATGCGGTTTTTGTTGCTCCTTTTTTTTTCGTTCACTGGGTTAATTGGTAAAGCATTCTGTGTTTTTGACAAATAATCAGGTGGGCACAGTTGTAGAATCTGCAACAGATTTCTACTCTGGTAGGCTAACTAAGAAGGAGAGGAAAGTAACCATTGCAGATGAACTGCTTTATGATCAACCTTTCAGTGCTTACAGGTGAGAGATAGACAGAGACATGATTACATTTTTTTGTTAAAAGAAACATGATATGATTATTAGTGAAAGACGATGACTACGATGAATGTATTTCAATGCTGTTCCATAATATGTTTCATTGAACATTTCTTATTGTCGAGGGAAAAAAATAATCACGAAGTAGTTGCACCAACTCTTTTCAAAGGAACACAAGATTATCAATCTATCACATTAACACATAGGGACAACCTTTAACCGTCAATGTCTTTGAAAGAGCATGGTTTTTTATTAGAATAGTAGATTGGGTATCTTGTAGATTGATTGTTTTACATCACAGTGTGAAATTACAGTTCAAGCATGAAACCATGCTAGTTGATGAACCAAAAATACTAGCCATGTCAATATTCTTGTTGCTATCTAGATTGCTGTCATAACTTTAACAAACTGGTATTGGTGCTATATATCAAAGGAGCTGATTTTGAGATCATTGATAAACAATGTTTCTGGTAAATTGATTTTTGCTGATTTTTTAGGCAGCATGCTGCTAATCTTGCTCATATTGTTGATCGTAATAACATGTTACAGGAAGCGTAAGGTTCGAGAGATTGAGGAAAAGAATCGCCCAGGTGGAAATGATAAATGGAAGATAAAGGGTAAACAATCCTGGAAACGTGCAAAGGAAAGAAGACACTAGAATTTATGTACTATAGTTTTACAATTTACATCCTCAGAGGACTTAAATATGATGGATAGTGTCAGAAAGATTGTTGGAGCACAGCAGAATGAACTGTATTCTCAGAAATCCACAGAAAAATGACAGATTTGAAGTATGCTCACCAGAGCTATGCATTGCTATAAATTTTTCTTAGCTGTTGTTATGTGGCTGTATCGTGTAAATTCCTTGTAGGCTAATCATTTGAATGTCAAGCAACCGTTATATTGAGGTTAATCATGATCTTATTTTCTCCTCAACCAGACTCGTAATGAAAACATTTTCAAGTCGATGGGCTTCTCACCTGTAGATCTGCACTTAGCTGTCAGCAGGAGTCATTTTGTACAAGTTAAATCATGTATTTGCACTCTATGGTCTATATGAACACTTTTTAGGGGAGGATGCTAGCGAGGATGAACGAGGGAGGAGAGATGAAAAGGAAAAGATTAGCTTGAGTTGGCAAGATGAATAGAGTGACTCCAAGAACGAAGGTAAAAGATCTTTTCTCTCGTGCAAGTCAAACAACTAAATGGATCGGTCTACAAACAAAAAACACAACTCTACTACACTCGCAACTGATTGGGTTAGAGGAAGCCCATGTCTGAAGCGCGAACCACGTGGAACAATATCCTGTAAGTTGTCTTTTCGAGAACATGCATTGAGCTACGTTTTAATACATCCAAATGTTAATGCTCTGGTTTTCATATTTCATATTGGATAAATTCCATTGTATACATGCTCTGCTCTGCGTTAACTTCCCAACAAAATTATTTCTAACGTTCTAACTTAACGTTACACGCTGCTGCCTGATTTTTTTGGTAACGCATCACATCGTCAAAAGTGATTTTTAATTGATGTATTTAAATGATATTTTTTATATATTTTTTTAAATTTTTGATATCATTACATCAAAACAATTAAAAAACACATAAAAAGCATTAATTTGATTTTTTATATATATATAAAAAAAACAATTTAAAAAACACTTTAAATATAATTCTATCGAATACAAGTTCATAATCATGCATACTGGGTATTGAAAATATGATTACACGTTACTGTCAATATTTTTATCATATTGCAAACAAAGACTGATTGTGCCCTGTCACTAACGTTCTAACTGAACGGCTGTCAGCATGGCTGATGATGGATGCTCTTGGAAGTTGAATTATATACCTTTTGGTATGGAAATGAATTGCAGAGCAAAATAGGCCAGCAGAAATAAAGGAATTACATACAAGAAACCTCAAGATTATTGTTGGAAAAAGAAACCGCTATTGTTGCATTTCCCTTCACATAGGATTTTCAATATTCCAAGAGTCGATTGTAAGAACTATGGAGTTGATCATTCATTCATGGCAAGGGTTCTTGTGAATCTCCCAATCGAGACAGATGAAGATATGCATCAGTTCCTGCACACACGCGACACCACAAATCAATGGGGAGATTTTACATGTTAAGAGTAAAAACACATAAAAAGAAATGCAGCAACTGAAGACCAAATCCTTTCTCGTTGAGGTGCATGAACATAACATTTTCATCAATCAACCATCCAACACAATACTTGTTTAACCACCACCCCCCCATATTCTCACTAACACGAGGTAGTTCACGTTAACAACATCAAACTTATTCAACATGTGAAATGTAATTCCAATCAAGAGATTTTCAAACATGTGCACACTGGTTGAATTGTTAAGATACTATGCATGTGCCTTTCTTTATATCAAGAGACATAGTTGAGCAACATATTCTGAATGCACAAGATCAAATTATTAACTCACCATATCCTTCCATAGAGATAATTTGCAGATCACCTCCAAAATACCGAGCATACAATCGACTAATTGGAAGCCCATAACCATATCCAGCCATTATTACTGCCTCACCAGTTCCAAGATCAGAAACCTCGTCCAGAGGATTTCTGGCTGTGCTGTAGAGATATGTGAAAATTTTAGGAAGGCCACTTCTTGCTATGCCACCACCTTCATCTGAGACCTAAGATGCCAGCAAGACCAATTAGTTACGCATCTCATCATGAAATGATATTGCACAAAACAAATTCTTAATGGTAGCATGTCAAGCAGTTGAAGAGAAGGCCAGATATGAAGGAGGTGAAAAAGAAAAGATGTGGAAACCTACACTGACAACTTAAGAAAAGAGCACATTACCTTTATAGTAACATCCTCAATGCCATCAGCAACTATTATTCTAACAGGCGGTGAAACTTTGTCGGAGTCCATGTGACGTTCTTGGACAGCACGCAATGAATTCTTAACCAACTCAAATACCATGAGTTGCAAGTGTGATGGGACATACCTGTTACACAATTTGTTCAGCAACTGGAATTGAAACAAATTTCTAATTGTTTTAAATGACAAATAACAACCAGTAGAGTCAGAGGAAACATTTCCATGAGAACATCAATAAAGAGGATAAAGACCAACAAAAGCAAATGAGACAGACAGAGAAAGCATGTAAGAACAAAAGCAATCAATGCAAGCTCAAACCAAGTGACAAAAATTAACTTACGGGAATGTAAAATTAGGATCCCCGTAGATATTAACAGCAGGTGCACTACCATACTCTCGTAAACATATTGCACGGGCATCATCACTGGCATTTAGTGCTACCTCAACTGGAGACATCTTTGTATGAATATAACCCACACAGTGAGGAGGGGGATTGGGATTGTGCAACTCCACGTGCTGTCCTGAGCATCATAAAAATTCAAGCATAATATGAAGTTCAGACATAGCTCCAGACACAATACGAAAATCCTTAGAACTTACAATGGCAAATTAAGAAAACAGTAAAATATGAAGAGCTGACCAATAAGCATTCGAATTCCAATTCTTGACATATAAAAGCGGTCAAGAAACTGATGGATCTCATCAAGATCCCCATGAACAATCTTTGGACCCAGCTCTTTCTTCAGCTGTTGAACTCCCAAAGCCATCATTGGAACCACGTTGTTATGTCTGACCTTAATTGCCTTAATCATTTGTGTAAACTCCTTCTCATCATTTGTACCCTTGATCTCAGGAAAGGATCTCATATCACGGAAAGAATCCAGATACCAATCTCGAACCTTGGAATAAAAAATTAAAATTGAATGGGGCATTTATTGAATATTTCCACCCTTTTTATGTATGAATAGAGATTCATAATAGCATAACCAAGTACTAGTTGGAAAACTGATATAATTAAGCACAAACAAATTAAGGCAAAGGATGGGGATATAAAATGAATACCTTTGACTTCTCCCTTCTAAACTATAAAGAAAGGAAGATACTGATTCCAAAATGCTAAACAAAAACTGGTTATGAGAATCACAAATGAAATCCTACGACCTTATACTTCGTATAAAAAGGAAAAGGATCTTCAAGACTCATGCACAATCACACTTTTTTTTCCTCAAAAAAACAGCAAGGCAACCTCTAGGTTCCCACTTTTCTGACAGTCAAAACACACATTTATTAAAATAATCAAGAAAACACCAAACTCCCATCAAACCCCATTTCCATCACTATCCAAACAAATATCAAAAACCCAACACAAATTTCAAAACATTAATCAAGAGAGGATAAAAACCAACAAAATATATATAATCTCTCTAAAACACTTGAAAATATCAAGAGGGGTACCTTTAAAACAGCGGGTTTCTCAGATAAGCCATAAGGAAGGGTTTCCAGCTCAATAGCTCTCCTGGCAATCCTAATGGGCAATTCCTTATGAAGAAACTGAGCAGCGATCAACAAATTCCTCTCAGTAGGAACTGAACCAAACTCCATCATGTACCTTAAACTCACCCCAGTTTGTTTCATGCAACCCCATTTTTGCACTTCTTCAAACATGCTCTTTGACAATATTTCACACGCTTTCTTGGCAGCCATCACCACCATGCAACCCCAAAAACTCACATAAAACGGTAAAGCATCAAACTTTTTCTCTCTTTAGATGCAAGAGCAAATAACTTTAATAGAGAAATTGAGAAATAAACAGAATGGACAAGTGGTGATATGGTGAGACGGCCAAATTAAGTGGTCCTCTTTCTGTTCTCTCTTCAACTGTTATGTCAGGTCAGAATTTAACCAGGGGTTAATGGGCAGTTTCCTTTGGGGTTTTTTTGGCTTAGAGGGAACGGTAATTAATATAGCTAGTATAGTATCTTTGTTATTTCATTTAAAATTAAAAATATTTAAAAAAATTGCTTTAAAATGATTTTTTTTATTTTTTATGTTATTGTTAAAAAATAAGAACTTTAATAGAGAAATTGAGAAATAAAAAGAATGGACTAGTGGTAATATGGCGAGACAGCCAAAGTGGTCCTCTTTCTGTTCTCTCTTCAGCTGTGATGTCTGGTCAGAATTTAACCAGAGGTTAATGGGCAGTTTCCTTTTGGGTTTTTTTTGGCTTGGAGGGAACTGTAATTAATATATAGCTAGTATAGTATCTTTCTTATTTCATTTAAAATTTAAAACATTAAAAAAAGTTGCTTGAAAATATTTTTTATTTTGATTCTTTTTATATTATTGTTAAAAAATAAATTTTAAAAATATAAATATAAATATTTTAATATATTTCAAAAAAAATTATAAAACAACCGTAAAATACTGCATAGTACTATTTTCGATTGATTAATGGATAAGGACGAGAAAGACTGATTCTTTAATTCGTTTTTGGATTCAGTGCTGCCTTTTTGGGTATATTATTATTGGAATCCCCTGGTTTTTAATTTTGTTCCTATTAACTCCTTTTCTAAAACTTTATGCAATCTAACCCTCAAAAATTTATGTTTTTGGATTCAGTAGCTTGTTTGGTGATGAGCTGGATTCTCGACGCGGAGGGATTCAAAAAGTATACTTTAGATTCATAGGCGCATATAATTATATGGAGTGCACGCATCACATGACTTAGTTTTTAGTTAATATATTTTTAATATTTATATATATGTATATAATTATTAAATGTACGCATCAAATTATAATTTAATAATTAAAATTTTTATTTTCTTATGTTAAAAGAATTGTCCAGTCTACAATTATTTAGTATTATGTAAACATAATAACAACACTCAAATCTATTATCACAATCTCTAATATTATTGATAACTGTTTCTAAATAAAGTTTCGTTATTGGTTCAAAACATAAAAGATAGAACACAATACATATTTATTTAATAATTTATATTTTAAAATTATTTTAATTTATTTTATACTATTATCTATTTATTTTCAACTAAATATATTTTAGTTTTTTTCTGTATAATTTCTATTATCATGTTGAATTAACTAACGTGACCTTAACATGTTAAAGCAGTGACCAGCAAAACTTGCTGATGTACTCGATAGCATTATTAGTGTCCTTTGATTATTCTACACCATACAAATATTTGGGTTTTACATGATTTTATTTTAAAATTGGCACATTAAATCAAAAATAATATTATTATTTTAAAAAATAGTAAAATAATATATTTTTATCTTATTATAATTTTAAAATACAATATTTATTAAATATCATTATTTTTTAACACAACTAGATAGTTATCGCGCTTCAAAATAGTCATATTTAATCATTTAAAATGTAAAAATTATCAATTAATTAGCTTGTTGGATATATCTATATAATCGGTTAATCATTTCACATAAAAATTATAATTTTATTAATTTTTTATTTTAAAATGTTTTTATAAGTAAAAATATGTAGTTTTATCTCACTTGTAGAATTAAAAAAAATATATAATTAAAATCTTAAACTCCATATAATTTTATATGCCGTTCGGAGAAGATAAATAGTATTAATGTCATGGTCTTCCTTTATTATGTACTGGGATGCATTAATGATGGAGTGATAGTAGTAAGAGCAACAGTGATAGTAATCGGATATAATAATAATTGATTTGATTTGTTTAATTTTTTATTTTGTATATTTAGATTATTTTGATATGTTAATATTAAAAATAGATTTTTAAAATTTAAAAAAATATATGTTTTTATGCAATCTAACCCCTCGAAAATTTATGTTTTATTTTTTTAATAACACCTGAGAATTTGAGATAAGTTAATAAACCCCTGATTTACAGGGCAGTAATCCATGGATTGATAAAGTATTTTTATTTTTTTTATTTGGAAATTTTGCAAATCAGTTTGTTTCCATCAATTGAATTTTTTCTCTTCTTATAAAAAACAAAATTGACGCCACATATTAAATAAAGATATTGAAGGGTTTTACACAATACACCATCAAATATCTTAATTTCCATCAATTTTTTTAATTTCATGACTTAGTTTTTAATCAACATATTTTTAATATTTATGAGCACATAAATTATGGAATGCACGCATGAAGTTATAAATTAATAATTAATATTTTTATTTTTTATCATGTTAAAAGAAATGTCCAGAACACGGCTAAATTATCTATTGTTACGCAAACATAACAGCAACACTAAAGTTGCACGCATAAGGAAAAGTCTAAATTCCCCAGCTGTTGTTCCTATCTTTCATCCACGAGGGGGTCTTGGGCTTGTTTGGCGATGAGCTGGATTCATGACGCGGAGGGATTCAAATAGCTTACCTTAGATTCATAGCGTGGTCAAGTTTCCCGCTTTACCAAACAAGCCACTATGAGTTAATGACATATTAAAGCTTATACTATAAATTTGATCAATTTTGTTTTCATACTAATGATTTTACTATTATTATTATAATCATCCATAAAAAAATCATTTGTTTAGTATTTTAAGTTGAAATATTTTATATATGCCAATAATAAAAAATATTAAATGTAAATTGTAAATAAAAAATAATTATTAACGATAACTAAATATATATATGAAAAAGTCAACATATGAGTTTAGAACAGGATATTTAATCTTGCAGCATGATTTATTTACTCGATTATATTTAATAATTTTATTTATTAAAATTATTTTTTATTTAATCAGATAATAGTAGAAATAAATACACACATAAAATTGATTGGATAAAATAAAAGAAAAAAATATATATATCATAAGGTTGCACTTATTAGAAATACTATCAAAAAATAATATTTTTTTATTTTAAGAAATAAAGTTCAATTATATAAATATATAAAAAATTATAGATGAATTACAATAATATCTTCAAAAAATAAACACATACAAAATAATTTTTAGAAAAAAAAACTTCTTAAAAAAAAATCAAAACAACACATTGTTTAGTTTTTCTCACGATGCCTTAAAAAAAGATGTTTTTTTACTTTAAAAATTATTTATAACTCATTTTTTATCCAAAATACTAAGAAAATAGCATAAACATTTTGAAAACCCTATAAATAACATTTAAACACAAACACACAAAAACTTGAAATCAAAAATCTTTTCCGGCTTAGATATGGTTATCTAGGTAATCTCAAGGTGAAAAAACACATAAGTAAAACTTCTCTTATCAAATAAAACTTATTAATACTAAATTGATTATTTTTATGACTAAAATTGATATCAATACTCATTTTCTCTTCCTATCATTAGAATCAAACAATTTCTTTTTATTTCTTTTCTTAAACCAAGAATTAAAAAAAAAATTGCAAAAACAAATTTTTTGTATGAAAATTAAATTGCGAAAACAAATAGGTATAATTTGTAAAGTTTAATACTAAAATTATTTTTTTGCGATAACTTTAAACCCATCATCAATTATCGACATATTTTCCACTTTAATTCTCATTTCAATCTTCTTTTTAGTCAACAAATTAAATTCAATTGTCTTTTAGTAGAAATGGACAGTCTATTTTGGTGAGGCTGTCGTTTCTCACACCCCCACGACCGCCAGGAAACTTGTGTGGTCATGGAATGCCTGCAAATTCATATCAACTTTTTATTTTATCTATGCTATCATTGTTGTTTGTTTTTATATTTTTAAAAAAATTAAGTTATTTTTTTATTTTAAATTATGTTTTTATAATTTTAGATTATTTTAATATATTAATATAAAAATTAATTTTTTTAAAATATTTTTTTGATATATTTTTAAATAAAAACACTTTTAAAAACAATTGTTACCACAACCCTAAATATTATCTACAATTATTTTCAGAAAACATTTCCTCAATGTTCAAAACATTAAAAACAAAAACAATGCATATTTCTTTGATAACTTATATTTTAAAAATATAAAATTTTATTTTTATTTATTTTTCTGACCAGTCGCTGTGTAGTTAGATATTTTGTTGAATTCTCTTTCAGGTGATGAGAAGCATGTCATTACTAGTGAGCCTTTTTTTCCTCTCCTTTTCTTACTTTTCCCTACAAAATTATAGATCGGACTTCTTTGTTTTTTGGTATTTGTGATTTGATACCTTTTCTTTTAATTTTATATTTTAATCCTTAATTTTTTAATAAGAGTTTTGTTTCTTTTAAATGTATTCCTTCAATTTCAAGTTGCAATAGATTTTATTTGTTTTACTTGATTCTTTTATATAATTTTTTTTCTTTCAATTTTTTCTTTTAATCTAGGAATACTAGAAATGCACGTGGCCTATCTTGGGCTTGGCATGTGTGGTTGAAGTGGGTGAGGTTGTCCTTTCTCACACCCCAACGACTGCAGGAAACTTGTGTGATCATGGAATGCTTACAAATTCATATCAATCCCAACCAACTTTTTAAACCAATGCTATATGCTATGCCATTAGGGTATTTGTTTTTATATTTTAAAAAGGTATTTTAAAAAATCTTTCAGGTTTTTCCTAGTTTAAATTATTTTTTTATAATTTTAGATATACTAATATCAAAAATAAATTTTTAAAAATTAAAAAATATATTATTTTAATATATTTTTAAATAAAAAAATATTTTTAAAAATAATTATTACCACAATCTCAACAACTATTTCTATAAAAATTTTCCAACTCTGGTTCAAAACATAGAAAATAAACACAGTGTATATTTCTTTGATAATTTATATTTTAAAAATAAAAAAAATTATTTTAATTTTATTTTATACTTATTATCTATAGTTCTTCAATTAAATACATTTTGTCTTTAACTAAATACATTTCGATTTTTTCTGTATAATTTCTTTTATCATGGGATATTAATTAACTAACGTGACAAACATGCTAAGAGTAGTGGACCAACAAAACTTGCTGATGTACTCGCTAGCATTTTTAGTGTCCTTTGATTATTCTACACCATACAAATATTTTGCCATGTGATGAGATATCATTGTAGTTGGGTTCTATATGATTTTATTTTAAATTTGGCACATTAAATCAAAAGTCATGGTAGAATAATAGCTTTTAATTTTTTTTAAAAGTAAAGTAGCATACTTTTATCTTGTTGTGTTTTTAAAACGCAATATTTATTAAATATTACTATTTCTAAGAATAATAAAATAGTTTTTGCACTTCATGTTAACGATATTTAAACATGTCGCGTTTATAAAAGACAATGACCGCCAACTAATCGGTCTATTGGATACAATTGTATAGTCGGTCGACTATTTCACATGAAAATAATAATTTTATGAATTTTTTCTTTCAAAATGTTTTATAAGTAAAAATATATAGCTATGTCCAACTTATAAACTAAAAAGCAAACTCCAATTAAAATCTTAAAGGGTCATTGTTCATATAATAGTTATCACTGGTGATTCTAAGCAGTCAAGTATGGGTCTGCTTTAAATAGATAAAAACATGTCCCGGATAAATTACATGAATGGCCTAATATATGCATTCATGAAACAATGAGTCAAGTTTAAGTTTATGAGGAGGTCTGGTCATGCCAAACTAAAATGATAGTTTAAAAAGACCATAACTTTTAAGCTAATATTTGAAAATGTTTATGTTTTTACAGAAGTTTCAAAAGCTATTTTTCTTAGAAAATATATGAAATTACTATTTTGACCATCGAATCTTTAGATTTCAAAAATCTCGTCCTGGAACCCTGATTTTTGTAGTTTTGTGATTTTTTTTATGAATCGATCAATCAGTTATTCTGAATTTAAATAGATGTTGCGGTTGTAAACTACAGTATCAATTAAAATTTTATCATGATTTTTAACCGTGAAATCCAAAAATATATTATTTCACCAAGAAATTTACTTCTATATCATTTCGCTATTTATTTGCATTTTACATACTGATTAACCAATTTATCCAGTTGCACGGGTATATGTTAAAGAAGATAAATGGCATTAATGCCATCGTCTTCCTTTATTATTTACTGGGATGCATTAATGATATAACAATAGTATTAGTAACAATAATAATAGTGTCACTGAGGAGTGTGATTCATGGCATGCTTTTCAGCGCATGTCAATTAATATTAACCTCCATTTGGTATTGGGTTCTAAACGAGGTAGGGTAAATTTTGAAATTTTTTTGTTTAAAATTAATTTTTTAATATTTTTAAATCATTTTAATATGTTGGTATTAAAAATAATTTTAAAAAAATAATTTTTTTTTTTTGATATATTTATAAACAAAAACACTTTAATAGAGTTAGTATTAACAATATTGATAGTAAAATAGAATAATTATTTTGATACATTTCTATATGATTTTATTTTAAATTTAGCACATTAAATCAAAAGTCATGGTAGAATAATACCATTAGTTTTTTTTTAGTAAAGTAGCATTGATTAGTACTTAAAAGTGCATGTTTATCAAGGGTTTATATCATCATTTTGCACTTAAAGTATCAATAACTCCTTAACTAAAGCATGTTTTATAATAACAAGTCTAATATTATAAATTACCCTAATATATGGTAAATGTTCATCTTAAATGCAGGCATATCACATAAATCAAAGGATTGATTGATGAATTCAACTACTGAAATTTTGAAGATAAAGAAGGGTGAAGCTTAGAAAAGAGACGTTGATGCAGTCCAAACTGGAACACTATTCGGTAATTGGGTCATATCTCGAGTTCTAGATATCCAAATGATCTGAAAGTTTTACAGAGATTTGATAAGACATAGGCCTACAACTTTCATTTGGACATCAAGATCTAAGAAGTCCGTTTTCAAGTCCAAATAATAGCAACAACGGAGAAGTCCGAAGCTGTCCTGCAGCCCAAATACTATTCAGTGTTTAGCCCATATCTTGAGTTCTAGAAGTCCAAATGACCTCATCTTTTTTTTTTCTGGAAATCTAAGAGAATTTCGCAGAACTTTCATTTGGACATCTGGACCCAGTTCTAATGCTAGCATTTTTGTTTTATTTAGACAAGATGATAAGGAGTTTCACTAAGTCAAAAGTTGGTCACCCACTCAACAATGAGTCATCAAAGAAATAATTCCGAATTTTGGCCTATAAAAGGAGGCATTTGCCATGTATTTAGGGGCTTGGTTGTTCAAATCAAGTTCATGCTCTTTATTTCTCTCTTTATATTTTTTGTAATTCTTAAGTTTTGCTTTCATTAATTTCTTGTTTATGCTTTTCATTTCCTTTCCTTTCCTTAGTTAACTTGTATTTTATTTATGTTCTTGTTTTATTTATTTATGTTTTTCTTCTTCATTATGTTTAGCTAAGTTTATTATGTCAAGGTGAAAAGGTTACACTAATGGTGTAAGAACAAGTATGGTGTAAACTCAATATGGACCTTAATGTTTAATATTAACATGTCTTATCTTTTTATCTTACTAATTCTTAATACCTTGCTTGTTAAATGGTTAATCTAAATTTGTGTTGTATAATACTTGATACAACAAATGCTTGGCACTCTCATAACCCAACCGTATGGTATTACCTACACCTGGGGCTATGAAAGGTACTTGATTTGTTGTTAACATCAGTTAACATCATGAATTCCTGACAATATTTAAAAGTTTGGTGTTATGTAAATAAGATAATTAATATGATCATGTTAATAATTTATAATGAGCTATTAATGACAAATCATCCGACTGGAACCTCCTTCGTGTGTGGTTTCCAAATTGAGTAATAAGAGTTTATACTATACTTGTTTGAAATACCATTGGTGGATCCTCTAACCTTGACATTTGTCTTTATCATTGTTTAATCCTTAAATTAATCTTCCATCTCAAAGTTCTCATTAATTTCTTCCTCCTCGTCTTTTTATTGTTATTATTATATTATTATTATTATTATTATTATTATTATTATTATTATTATTAGTAGTAGTAGTAGTAGTAGTAGTAGTAGTATTATTATTATTTACATTCTTGTTATATTTTATGTACGTTAAGTATGCTCTGTGTTTGATCAAGGATCCTGATATTGTTGATCTTGCCTTGTTCATTCGCATCAAAAATCTGTTTATATTATATAATATATCTCTTTGATCTTTTCATAAACTCAGTATATAGGCTGGAAACCTGTGACCCGATCTTTTAGATCATTCTCAGGTATAATAACGCCACGTACTGAGTATTATTATTATTATTACTATTATTATTATTATTATTACTATTAATATTATTATTACTAGTACTATTATTGTTATTATTGTTGTTGTTATTGTTGCTATTATTGTTATTGTTTTGTTGTTATTTATAATTTATACAATTAACCTCTCTGTGGTTCGACCCCGGTCTTGCCGGGTTATTTATTACTTCGACACTCCTGCACTTGGGAGAAGACATCAATCTTTTGGTCGTGTCAAGCATATTTTCATCTTGTCGCATTTTTAAAATGCAATATTTATTAAATATAATTATTTCTAAACGTGATAAGAAAATTGTTGTGATTCATGATAATGATATTTAAACATGTCGTGCTTATAAAAGACGATAACTGCTAACTAATCGTTCTATTGGATACAATTGTATAATCAGTCGACCATTTCATACAAAAAATAATAATTTTATGATTTTTTTTTCTTTCAAAATGTTTTATGAGTAAAAATGTATAGTTTTGTAAAACTTATAGAATAAAAAGCAAACTCCAATTAAAATATTTGATTTAGTACTTCAATTTTATTTTTTGTATTTTTTTTTATTTGATTATTATTTTTTGAATTTAGTTTTTTCCCCTTAACTCTTTTATAATTTTTTTATTAGTTTTTAATCTCACCTTACAAACCAAGTTTATATTGAATTGTTAATTGCTTCTACTTTTTCAAAATATATTTGCATCATCTACACATTATTTTTTACAAAACAAATATAGACACACAACTTAGCACGATCATGTGCCTAGTATAGTATATGTGTTTGTATGAACATTCAACTTCTTCAACAAAAACAAATTAAGTTATGCATTCATACATTCAACTTCTTCAACAAAAACAAATTAAGTTATGCATAAGTTAAACCTCTATAAATTAAAATCACTTGAATAAAAAAATATTAATTAATTAAGATATTATTTAAAATACAAACCTCTATAAATTAATATCATTCACAAGTTTCAACCAAAGTATACAAGCCTCAAACTTGAAGAACCCAGTTACCTTGATGTCATTTTTCTGCTCAATAATATCAGGACTCTGGTCAATAGTCCATCATATGCCAATGCTATTATCAGGTTTGACAATCCTCAAATACATCCCCGAATTGAGATTGTGTCAAATTTTAATTCAAACTATTTTTTGTTTTTATGTTAAGTTTAGCTAATAAAAAACACATTAACTTTCAATAAAATAAAATAAAACATTAAGAGTTTTTTTTACAATATAAGTGTTTTAGTTGTAGATATACATTTGTTTATTGTAATAGTGTAATGATGATTTTGCCATTGGAAAACTCTCAAAATGTTGCATTTTAGGGGTAAAATGGTATTTTCCTTTGGTTATTTTGTCATTTGATAATTATTCAGAGGTTTTATTGTCTTTTTATCATGTTCATGCACAATAAAATGAATTTGCTACCTTTAAAAACAAAAAATCATTTAACTCTAATCAAAGGTTTTTTTTGGACACTTCATATTTTGATATACAATAAAATTACAAATTTAACATTAGAGTTAAAAATCTTGAGCCTTTATATATATATATATATATATATATATATATATATATATATATATATATATATATATATATATATATATATTGTAATTGTTGGGTTTGTCTTGGTGGTGATGTAATTTATAATTTAATAATTATTTTTTTTGTTGAAAAAGCTGCTAGCGCGTGCTTCTAGTGAGACGGAGGCACCGTGCATTTTGGGTGGTGCGTGCGGCGTCTCCTGGCAATAAATATATGCTTCCACCGTGTCATTTTATTCTCTGTCATGTCCTTTTCTTTTTTAGGTGGCACATGTCATCTAAAAATGATCAGTTTATTATTGATGAACCCTTTTCTTTTTCCTTGTCATTTCTTTCTCCCACCCTAAAAAACCAACATCTCTAATTTTTGTTGGTGTTTTAGAATTGAACGTCTTAGTTTTGAATTTTATTTTTATTTTTATTTTTTTCTCTTTTGTTAATTTTTTATTTGTTTTTAATTTAGTTATTTAGTTCTAATTTGTGTTTTTTTAATAATAATTTATTATGATGATCATAGTGGTTATGATATCAATGATGATGATGATGATGATATTAATAATAATTAAAATAATAATGATATTAAAGGTAATAAAAACGACAATAATACTATTAATAATAATAGTAATCATGATAATGATGATAATAATAATAGCAATAATAATTATAATACTAGTTATAGTAATAATTTTAATAATGATGATAATAGATATTAATAATGCTAACATGGCTAATAATAATAATATGGTAGTGATGGTGTTAATAATAGTGCTAATAATCATAACAATGATAATGATACTAACAATAACAACAATAATAATGATAATAATAGTAGTAATAACAACATGTTATAATAATAGTAGTAGTGATTGCAAAAATATTAATAATAATGATAATAGTTATAAGAATAAAAATAATGGTAATATTAATGGTGGTAATAATAATAATAATAATAATAATTTTAACAATATTATTAATAGTAATAACAATAACAATAATAATAATAGGAATCATGATGATAATACTAGTAACAATAATGATAGTAGTAACGATAATAATTGTAATGATAATGATAATAATAACGATGAGAATATTAATAATTATAATAATAGTAATAATTCATTATTCGATGCTAGATTTGCTGGAAATTTATTTATAGTATTTTTTATTTAATAACCTGGATTGCTGGTTTGAAAAGTTTACTTGGCTCAACATTTTCTTTTATTTTTTTTCTTAAATTTTTTTAAATTTTATTATTCAATATTAGTTTTTTAAAATAAAAAAGATTCATCAAAGTTTCCTTTAAACCTATTAAACAAACCAATTCACATCAAATTAACTTTTATATAATTTAATTGGAAAATTTAAAGATCAAAGTTAAGAAATTCAAAGATTTATCATGTTTTGCAAAAAAAATAAAATCCAAACACTCTTAATAGTTTTTTTTATATGTTTTTTGAAAAATAATTCGGCCTCCAGCAAAACACAGATAAATAAACTAGTATGTAGTGTGTGTAGTTTGAAAATAAAACTTTTAGATGAAAAAACAACCCCCTTACAAGTGAATAAAAATCCCCATGTCAAAATTTCAAAAAATATGATAGATTAACATCAAATGGGAGGCAGTTTTGATGTTTTCCCTATTGGATTTTAACTATTTATTTGTCCTATATAATGATATTTTTTATAAAAAAAAATTCACCCAGCAGATGACTTATTAGGGTTTTCCCATTTTGAATTTCAATAGCACAGAAAAATTCCTTTCAAGTTTGAATTTCTGATCCAACAATGAAGATATCGAGGGTACTTTACTGTGCATAACACAGAAAAAGTTCAAATTTATTTAACACAAAGCCTTCAATCACTAATGAAAAAATAAAGAAAAAGAACAAAAAAGATAAAGAAAAAAAAACGAGCAACATCTCCAGAATAACACACATGCATCTATGAATTTCACATTTCACAGCAAGAGGATATTTTTACTCCTTTTGCCCTCCTTTTCCTCTTACATCTGCAACAGTCAGAAACGTTTACACAAAGAACGATAGCACAATATTCAAATTAATGGAGAAAGCTCTCATGTGTGATTTACATACATAATCATACAGGATATGCACATCTCAGGTAAGGAATAAATTGAAAGGATGAAAAAAACAAGGAAAACCCCAACAAATGCCGCAAACAGAATTCTTCCCACCACTCCCTCTTGTCACTCAAACATAAACCCATAAAACAAGGTGGGAAACATCACTTTGTCTGAGATGATGAATCTGCTCAAAATGTTATGGATCCCCTACTTATAACAGCCTCCTCGAGGGGGCTGGTGGAGCCAGTCCAGGAATGTCCCTGATATTTTTGTTGCTAGGGTTGACAACCTGAAAAATTACATAATGCAAATTAGATAAAGGAATGTGTTGCTGATGCTGAGTTTCTACATGGCAATTTGAAAGTAATATATATATATAAGCACTGGAGCATGACCACATGTGCAATGGTACAAACAGTATCATGCATATTGAATGGTTTTGTCTAACTGTGAAAGTGGTGCTTGAAAGAATGAACCAACATTTCATCACCATTAATGAAGTTTCTTCAGAAGAATACCACAGAACTCGAAACCTCTACCTCTATTGTCCGATTGAAATTCATACAATTTGTTTGAATAATATGATATCTGCAAAACTTTTACAAAAGATTGCGCCTTTGATGTGCCATTCAGTTTCTTCTTACTTCTCCCTTCATCATTCAATTCCATATAGTTTACCAACTCTTACAATTTCATTCATTAAGTGACAAAGTAAACACTATAAAACAATGAGCTGAAGAGAGTACCTTCACAATGATTATGGCTATTACACCGCAGACAATAAGAAGTAGAAATAGCATTATGCACTTATCAGTAGCAACCTAGAAAAGAAAAAAGATTTAGTACATGAACCAAAAAAAACAAAGGGAATTGAGGTAGCATAGAGAGAACAGAACATCAACTAACCTGCCTCCCAATCTCCTTCACTAGCTGTGAGGCCTTCTTAATAGAGAACTGAATAGTATCCAGCTCATTAACAATGCGTCCCATTTGTTCAGTCTGCCCAATTTTGAATCAGTACATAGTATACCCTACTTATAAAATTCAACTCAACCAGACCTCAAGTCCAACTGAAATCAACTAAAGCCTTGACAGGAATAAGAACATCAAACTAATGACGGAGGAAATGAAGGCAAATAAGTAAACTCGGACAGGTTAGTGGATCATGCTTACTTGGCCTTTTAAGGTAACAGCAGTTTGAGTTCCCACTTCAATTGTTTGTTCAACAACCTACAGAAAAAATCCTGATGTTACAAATACAGAAAAGTGGAACATGATTCACAAAGCTCATTTACCTGTTTAGAGCGTTCAATGGCCTGATCAGTCTCATTCATTGTCTTCATCCCAGCATCAACAAGTTCTTGATTTGACATAGCTAGAAAACAGGAATATAAATTAAACAATGAGGCCAATCAAGAATATTAATCATAAAATCTGGAAAGATTTATGGATACATATACATGAATACAAGGGTTACATATTGTCAAATAGATTTTGAGTGACATTATGCATCTGAAGTTTGAGAAATCAATTCATTGTTCATAAAAAAATCAGGCCAAATCTAGTTCTGAAAATCTGCAACTAAGAGACTACTGATGAGTTTCTTTTTCCTCCTTTTACTCCCATGGCCAAAAGAATGGTGTAAAAAATCTCTTCACAAACTGAAATTCCCAGTTACAATCACATCTGACACTAATATTGTGCTCAAGAGGAATAATCTCATTAGAGGATTAACCATTTGATTAAGAGGTAAAAACTCTCTTGCAAATACTGAAATTCCCAGTGGCAATCACGTCTGATACTAATATTGTCTTCAAGTGGAATAATCTCATTTGAGGATCAACCATATGATTAAGAGGGCATGTGTTCAAACAATCATCACGTAGTGGTAGTTTTTCTGTGCAAACTAAACATATCCCACAAAGTTCCAGATGTTATGGAATGAAATAAGATCTCACCTGATGCCATTCGAACATTTTCTTCAGCCATAGGTTCACTTGCTCCAGCTCCCATGTCAAAGAGTTCAACTCTTTTGTTATCAAGGCTATTCATATACCTGCAGACCCACCATGCAGGGTCAGGAGCAAGAACTTCAAAAGTACCCCATATGTTAAAGTGAAGAAGATGCCCTGTTTGATGTTATGTATTCAATTTTACAACCAACAATGTGGTAAGGACACAATTCTGATTGAGGATGACACTTGCTTTCTAAATGAAGTAATAGGCATCGATATCACAAGGACTGAGCTCAAAATGGTCTGAAAGCCACTACACCCATAAACTCAAATCTAAAAACATAGCAAATACATTAACTTACGTTTTCCTCAGTTGCACATAGGAATTCAGCTCTTTTATCTGCACCAAAAACAGAGATGGAAATTGAATGGACAGATTAAAAACAAGGGGACTAAGAAAATAACCTATTAAGCATTTCATGCAATTCGATCAGTGATATGGGGGTCTAAAGAACTGACCATGGATTGCTTCTCATCATTGAGTTGCTTATTTACTTCAGGAGGATTTTTGCTCTCCTCAACTTTAATTTCACGGTCAAACTCTTTAATCAACCTGAGATGATTGTTGGAATTTAAGAATTCTAAATAACAAATTACAGGAAAAAAAACTAGGCCAGCGAACTTAGTACATCTTAACCAAAGTAATCCTGTTCAGATTCCATTATTTACTTTTTAAGATATACATACATATATATATATATATATATAGAGAGAGAGAGAGAGAGAGCAGCCCAGAACTGACTCTTCCTGCAACCCATGCAAAACAAAGTTGCTTAAGCACGGCAAGGATAGGCATCGGGGAAATAAAAAAACCTTCTGCTATTGATTTCACTAAAATGTGTAATCTCTCAAGTCCTGAAGACAAACTTAACTCAACTGAACCATAACTAACTCCACACTAGCCAAAGTAATCCAACCAGATGGTTTAATATTTTCAAGAGCTAAGCTAATGGAGATTTTTTTTATAGCAGAATGAGATGTAGAAACACGTTGTATACACATTTTATTTATCTTTGAAGTAGATTGCACGTTGTTTCCATCAGATTATGACATCTGACAAGAAACATAATGGTTCAAGAGTCCTACACTACAATGCAGATATGGAATTTCAAAAATTGAAGGCCAATATGTGACATACCGTTTACACTCCTTCATCCTCCCAGTAAGTTCCTCCAGCTGTTTACTTTGTCTATTAGAATCTTTAATATTGTTCAGCCTCTGGAAGCCATTTCTGTAAATAAAAAGGCAAGAATTATCACAAGTGAAACTATCATTTAGCAATATACCAGGAAGTGTGATCAAAGAAGTCACATGCATATCCCATCCATGTATACGAACAAAAAGACATGTGCAATATGGGAACTTTGGGTGATAAACATAAAAATCAGTATGTAGACCAAAAGAAAGAACTATCACTACTACAACTAGTGAATTTAAGGCCCAGACACGAAATAGAAATGAGGAATGGAATTAAACTCCACATCAGATGTCAAGACATCCAAACTGCTCCTTCAGAAGACAGGAAATATCCAACAACATTTTGATCCGTTTTTGAAATAAGAACGAGCATAGATACATTATTCACAGAGCTCAGCTGACACTCCGCTTGTTATGGGAGGGAGAAAAAAATCCCCAGACATGACTGCTAGTAACGAAACTGAAGAACAAAAACCAAAACCCATAATAATTTTCATGAAATAATACAGTTATCTTTGCAAGAATATACTAATCCATTTTATAGCATAACTGCGTTACATAACTGTTCATAGGATGAAATATCAAGATTGGTATGTATCGTGGAAGGCTAAAACCACCTCAAATTGCTTCTGCTTTAGCTACTTGTTATATGTTGAATACCAATTTATCAAGAAAACAGTCAGTCCTTGAAGCCATAGTCAAGTAGCTAACCTCTACAAAGAAGACTGATTTATTTTTTCTTCTTAAAAGTCCACTCTTTCTAATTAAATGCCCGTCTAACCAAATAAAAAACTTGAAAATTTCACTCAGAAGCATATCTCTCTCAATTCATATATATGGAAACACAAAATTAGGCAAAATAACATAACAGAAACAAAAGGCAGTAATTCGAAAAGAAAAACTAACAAACAAACAAACTCTCCCCGCCCAGTTGCGGATCTAAAGAAGAAGAGCACTGATTTTTTAGTCAAATTAGCGAACTTTTTAATTTTAACAGAGAGAGAAAGAGAGCATACGAGAGAGCTCGAAAGTTGTCTTTGATTTCACCATGGATCTGCTCCAATTGCGGACTCATCTGCAATTCGCTCGCCATTCTTTTCTTGCTTTTTTTCTTATTGCCGCTGGCCGGAAACCTTTCAAATCTCCGGCGAAGCTTCGATTTCTCTCTTGATTGTTGTTGGAAAAAAAACAATAAAAACACAGTTTTTTTCTCTTCAAATTCGAAATCCAAAAACCCTAGTAAACAAACATTGAGTTAAAAAGGGAAGAAAGAAAAGAGAGAAATCAGGGTTTTTTTCTAGGGTTATTGAGACATGCTCAGCTCTGTTTAACGGAAAAAGAGAGAAGGCGTGGAAAATGGACAGAATCGCTGTCTGGTAATTGATTTGGTATTTAAGACTAATATTTAAGATTAATTTTTGATTTAATTAAAGCCCCCAGAAAAGATAAACTAGTGGAATTCTTCGCTTGTAGTTATTATTAGCGAACGATAATTAATTATTAGTGGAAATGCGCTGTAATATGTTTATTTATTTATTTGAAAATGTTGGGGGAAGGGGTACCCTTCCCATCCTACCCTAACCAACGCTAGGTAAGAGGATATTTGCAAGATTATAATGAATTATTTTTTAAAATATTTTTTTATTTAAAAATATAATAAAATAATATTTTTTATTTTAAAAATTATTTTTAATATTTAAACATTAAAATAATGTAAAAATATAAAACAAATTTTTAAAAAATATATATAGTTTTAGCAACCAAGGTATACTAACATCACATTATCATAGATAAATCTAAATTTAATAAGCCTAAATATTCCCTAAAAAAACTCATTCAATGTACTTTAATATAACAACTTTATGGGTTCGTTTTATGGGAGGAACTCAACGCTACATTCCCACCCTGTAAGAAGAGCCTCACTTTATGATCTTATTTTGAGGGATGAATTTTTTCAAGACTCTACATAAATACCTTAATATTTTATACTGATTTAATATATGTTATTTTAAGTATAATATAACTTAAAATATCATCAAGTTGAAATATATTTTAGCTTTTTTCTTTATAAAATGACAAGACTCATGAACTATAAATAAAACATGAATCATTCAAACTTTAAATTTACAATTTCTTCATTCTTAAAACTTTCAACATACATATTTTTAAAATTTATTTTTCTAAAATATTATTACATCTTTTCTCTTTATAAAATTATTAATTTAAGCATATAAGAGTCTTTACTTCTATCAAAAAAAATTTTTTGCAAGTATCGGCTACTAGTTATTTTAATTTACCAGACACCATAAGCTATCAATCATTTGAGTTTTTTATCCAATCATCTAATATTTTAATTAAAAAAATAAATTAAATTATATAAACCACAAAATTAATCAATTATCCATATTATAAACACATTTAAATTTAAAACTCATCAATTATACAGCAGCTCATAACAAATGAGTAAAAACAGTGAGTTACTCTAGTAATCATCTCTTCCTTCTTACCACCGTATCATCTTTCCATATTCAAACTACACTTCATCCATCTCTAGTGATGGAGCCAGAGTTTTTTAAATAAAGAAGGAAATTATTAATAAATATTATATTATATATACATGCATTAGAAATCAACTTGAAACAAATATAGTAACTCATATAAATCAAAGTTAATTTAAAAATACTTTTAAAATGAGAAACTTACATTATAATTGTTTTCTTTTAGTTTACTTTCCATATGAAATTCATAGTAAAATCCAGATCAATTCATCAAAAGCCATTTCACACCTCATTACCATGTAACATGTTGTACATAGTGCATGCATATGAATCAAGATTGATATTCTAAATTTATCACGACAAATCATTTTTATAAACAAAAAAATTATTTTTTTCTTTTCTTTTTTAAGAAAAAACCAACATGCACTGATTAAAATCAGGCTTGCACACACATGTTAATTCTTCTCCAGCAAAACACAAATTGTCTGACGAAAACAAAAAAGAGAAAAAAAAACAAATAAAATATGAATTATTTAATCATTTGTCCTAATTATTTGATAGAAAGGTACAAGGAATTAACATCATAAAAAGGACCAATCTCAAGCTAAAATAATTTTAATTTTGCAAATATCAATCTTTACGTGCTAACAACAATTTCATTGTTTGCTTGTTCATCTTGTGAAAAAGTTTAATTTTATATCGTAACTAATTCAATTGGAAATGATATAACCTTTAATTAATTAAAAACAATTAAATCAATGCCTATTGTCCAATTATTGTTTAAAATCTTGCAGTTTAATCAACTATCATTTAATTTTAATTGATTTAAAATATTATATATATTAAGACCTCTAAATTATTATAAATCTTAATATTTTTAATAACTAATTATAAAAGAATAAAATTAAAATTAAATAATAAAACAAATAAAAAAGAGATTTTTTTTTCTAATGTTGCTTAACTGGACTTTGAAATTTTTTTTTTTATAAGGTTGAGAGCAGCTTAAAAAAAAGAGAGTCGAAAAGCTCTTGAATAGTTAGCGGAAAAAACAAAATTTTGGGAAAATGAGAAATGAGCTGGTGCACTGCACATATATTATATATATTATTTATTGTATTAAGACACAAGTCAACAATAATAACCGTGTATATCCGCCCCTCACCATATTATTATATTACTATTCTAATATAAAAAATATTTAAAAAAAAATTAAGGGGGCATAATTGCCCCCTTTTGCTCTTACGTGGCTTCATCACTGTCCACCTCCCCTAGACTTGAACTCTTCCCCATTTCTTCTTCTTTCGATTTGGCAAGAGATAAACATAGTTGTCTTCCCTATGATTAGAAAAAAAATATAAATAACTAAAAAGACAGTATATCTCGTGGCCAGTCTTGATGCCATGATATGGAACTTGTACAGTGTGCACCGGAAGAAGCCCCTTCATGTCTAAATTGTTTTAGAGCTGGAGGGCGAGACGTGACAGATGTGAAAAGCGGGTTGTTGCCTATTTTAAATGTTCAATTCTGAGTCTTTGATAAAGAATCAACCCCATAATTAACAAACCACTGTCACACCAAAACCCAAAAGAAACAAAGCAATGTTATGAGATGCAGTTATGGATGGGAAGCAAGTCATTAAATGACAGAATCTTGTAATTAAATTGCTTTTATATCTGAAATATGCTATGCTAATGGTCGTGGAGACTACACTAAAGATGATGATTTTGAGGATGTGTGATTACTTGGAGATGCAATGTTACGAGGGAGAAGATGAGGTGGAGATTTTTGGGGTTATTAGGAACACGTCTACTGTTAAAACCAAGTTGAATGGAGGGGTTTTGAAGGAGGACCTGAAGATTGAATTGCCTCGTCAGTTTAGAAAGCTTAAGAGCATTACTCAAGTTGATGGTGATTTAGGGTTTAGAAAATCCGGTACACTCAAGAAGAATCCGGTGGTCCCAGATGGTGGTTTTTCGCTTCGAGAGAGGTCTGTTAGAGAATAATATAAATCATATCCTGGGACCTCACCTAATAGCTTAAGCTTTTGGGTTGAGATGGTTTTTTGACATGGTATCAGAGCCTTGATGACTTAGTGGTCACGAGTTCGAATCTCACCATCCCTATTTATTTGATAAAATTAAGCACAAGGTAATGTGGGCCTGTGCAAGTTTCAAGCCCAAAGGGCTTTCACTTGAGGGGGTGTGTTAGAGAATAATATAAATCATATCCTGGGACCTCACCTAATAGCTTAAGCTGTTGGGTTGAATTGGTTCTTTGACAAGGTCAACATGTGGACCTTGTTTCTCTACCTTGGGATCTCTAAACAAAGTGGGATGGTGGTGCTTGTAGTTTGTGTGGAAGGCTAGGCTTGCAAACCACATGGACAAAAGGGCATCTCTATGCCCGCAAATGAGACAGAGCTGGAAGTTGTGAAGACATCTAGAGGAATAAATCTTGAATGTCGCATGGTGGCCTTACAGGAAAACATTAATGATGAGATGGCTAAACGGGCTTTGAAAAACTTGAAATTTTCTGTTAAGCAACCGCTAATGAGATAGATACTTTTCTAATATTTGATCAGTGGCTTTTACCATAAATGAAACATGTGTAAAGGAATTGTTTGGTGAAATTAATGCTGAAAGAGATGTCATAGTGGAGCCTGGAGAGAGTGGGTTTTTGTTTTATGGTAATAAAGAATGAAAGACTTGATCAAATAAAGACAAAATGTCTTGATCAAATAAAGATGGAAGGGTTTCTCTGTATATATATTTTTGGATTTATATAGGTGTTTGTGCTGCTGTAACTCAATTAATTTTAAAGGTTTTAAAATTAATAATTATATATTAAAATTATAAGTTTTAAAGTTAACATGTAAATTTTTAATAGAGTTGAAAAGACTCAAACTTGTAACTATTAAAAAATAAATTCAAAACCTAAATAATTATCTTTCATTTTAAATAACCTGAAATTAACAAGCCCGTGACGGTGAAAATAGTGTGTCGAATGAAGCTGAGATGGAAAGACAAGGGTGGGAAATCTTCTAATAGCAATGTATCAAGGTGCTCGTGTCAAAGAAGCTACGTTGAAGACTGTTCTTGGGGAGGTGCTGGTTTATGGCACAAGCTGTTGCCTAGTCTAGAGAGGAAAGAAGTGCAAGATCCAACACAAATTAATCGGAACCAGTGGCGCTTCCATTCTCACCTTTTCTATATACTATTTTATGGAAAAAGTCTTCGTTTGGATTTTTAATGCTGGCTGTATTTTGTTAATTCCTATGTAACACTCACTCTCTCTTGTTTTGATGTCAACGCAATATGCGTTCTAGTTCAGTGTAGGAAAATCAGGCACCCACAAACACAAAGGGAAGAAGTTAGCTGTCGTCTCAACATGACAGGAGTGGTAGAAGACAACTTGGGAGCCGTAGATGCTCTGTTCTTGCAAAAGGAATTGATGGGTTATGAAGATCTTGCCCTAGGTATTACCTGTCAGTCACATCGAACTTCACAAATAATACCTCTTAATTTCATGCATGAACATGAATAATTGTCAATCTACTTTCCCATTGCATACCCTCCAAAAAAAAGGGTATCCAAATCAAGAGTTTTGACTATACGCTATGGGCACCAAGCTAAGCATCTGCAGAAGCTATGGCGAAATCAAATCGATGACTGCACATGCTGCCTGCTACAAGCGTAACACTTCTCAATTGCCCAAAAATTAAAAAAAGAAAAAAAAAGAACGAACAAAAGAAAGCATATCTTTTCAAGCACGTTCCTTTGCCTCTACTGTTTTTCTCTTGAAAATGACTTCCTGTATCAACGTCGGGCTAAAACAATATGGGGTGTGAATGCTACTTGCTAAGCTGCGTGCGACCAACGTGTGATAATCTTGATGAAATTAGAGGTGCTTCTTCATCGACATTCGTATCAGAGGATGAATTCATATTCCCCCCACCACCTCCTCCGCTGTTATCATTGCTGTTATTAGGTGTGAATATATCAGAGGACTTCTTCTCCAATTTCCAATCCTGTGACAAAACAATAGGGAAACAACCGGAATTATTAGACAGATGAAACAGTTAATGGGACGTCCAATAAGTTAATTAATGAATTCCAAGATATGATTTAATTTATACAGTATCGAGGGTTTCTTTCATTTAAGGTTTAAGTAAATTAACTCGGCACGTTCTTCACTTGTTACCTAATAAAAAGCTAGCAAATAGGCTAAAATGTATGTTGTCTACCAATGTTTGCTAGAGGTAGAATGCATATAATGCAATTTGAAAGAGTACAACAGCCAATCAAGATTTCCATTTCCAGAATTCAAGGATGATCCACATCACTAGCATAGAGTCCACTAATAGAACAAATATGTTAACTTTGCCTTGTTTTTTAACCAGCCAGTAATTTTTCCTATATTTCTTATATCTTTCAGAAGAAACTAACAGATGGGAAAAAATAGTCACACGGATTATATTGATCAATCTCTAAACTATGATACATGATACATCTTCAAATAACAGGGTTTTTTTATTTTTTTTATATCATGCATCAAAACTCCCTTTTACCAACTTTTTTTCCACTGATATTGGCAGTCACCCAAAGGAAAGCATTCTAAAAGAAATTCATATATCAAGAGCTCTCAAGAACATTAACCTTTGTCATTCTATCTGGAATACTTTCAGGCAGTTGAGATGCACGAACATCCTTAACTTTCAAGTAGTTGTACATGACAACACCACAAAGTGCTGCACAAAAGTACAACAATAAACAGTTAAAATAACCTTCCAAAATCTTAAGAAAAAGAAGAAGTAACAATGAAAATCATCCACGTTCATGTGTAGAGAAATACCAATTGCATAGCCAATGATATTAAGCCCGGTTATTGTAGACTCTGGGAATATAACAGTAGAAAGGGCTATAAGTATCCAGTCTTTTAGCACACCAGCAACTCTGATGGTGACTGCCCCAGTTCTACCAATTACCAAGAATATGGAGAAGTTCAAGGCTAAGGCACAGAGAGCATTGGAAAAGAAGATCCAAAAGTTGAACTGAATCTGTGAAACTTCCATCCCAGGCTTCTCCAGTACATACCAAGGCGCGCACAGAAAAACAAAACTGCAAACAAAAAACTATTCCAGCATGAGAACCTGAGCCCTAATACGCTAGCCAATCACATTTCATCACCAACCATAGAAAATATCCTAGAGCATTGCATGGAGTACCCAGATGGGATTTTCAATGTTAACAGTAAGGACAAGTTTGGTATGGGGATAAAGGGGGTGAAAAGTTACCCTTGTAATATTTCAACCCATTCACCTGTGTTTAGCACAATTCGTGGGGGAGGTAAAAATTTCAAGGAGGGTAACCTTTGATCCCAAAAGAAAGTTAAATGTCGATCTTATAAGGGGAGGGGTAAACGAACTTTGGAGGGGGGGGGGGTCCCTCTCTTTTATAAATCTAATAACAATCTATTCTTTTCTCTTCCACTTCTCATTTTAGACCACAATTATAGCATTATTTTTTTATATAATTTTTTAAAAAAATATTTATACTGGGACTGGCTTTTACCCATAATTTTTTCAACTCATGCCAAACTCCCAAACATCCTTAACACTTCACCCCTTGACACTTTTTAAAACCTTAGCATTTCGCCTTTAAATCTTGCCCCCTTAACATTCCCCCTTCAAATTTTTAACCTCATACCAAACAAAACCTAAATTGAGATAACAGCTAGCCAGATCAACACAATTTTGCATTAGACACCATATCTATGCATTATGATATGGTTTTTTAAAACAAATTTTACAATCAAGGGAACAGACTTAAAGGTGGATTTTCAATCTCCTCAGAATCATATCAAAAACCTAATTGTAATTTCAGGTGGAATTTCAGGATATACAGTTGATGTCAAATTGTCAATTATGTTAAAAAGCTTGCTGTGCATAAAATGCACACAACAAGAAAGAAAGAAGAAACTTGTTTAACATGATAACATCATATGACATCATTCTCTTCCAAAAAAAAAAAAAAATTCTTGAAGGATTTATATATGGTACCTGCATGGAGCTATGTAATATAAGCTGGTGATAGGGTTTAGAGTCAAGCCCTTCTTCTGTAAAAGAACCTGAGTTAAAACCAGCCTAAGAGCTTCTGCAAAGATGCCTGTGACCTGGTAAAGTGTGCCAACTCCATTAAAATGAATTTCCCCATATGACGAGATGACAACTCCAACACTGACGAGCAACATGTTTGAGAACACGTCACACCTTGCTTTGTCGATACCACACATAACAGCCATGATAAAAGTTGCCACTGGCACTGTAAATTCCAAATCCATCCAATATAAGCTGAGCTAAAAGATTATTGTCATAGAAATGGAAAAAAATAAAAAGTATTTGTACTGTGCATGGACATACTTAGGGCTTTGAGCATCTGAATGAAGGCCACTGAGATGTACAAGTAAGCAGTGTTACCGAACCTGTTAAGACATGAAATTAAAAATAGTAAGCAAATTCCCATTCCCTCAGAAAAGTCAGCATGAATCATAAGAATTCAGAATTGTCTCAAAATGAATAATTTGATACACATATAAAAAACATGAGGCATTTACTTTCTTGAACGGAAAAATAGAATAAAGTTATCAACCAGTAAAAAAAGGAGTGTGACCCTGAATAGACAGAACAAGGTTGTAACATTTAAATGAGGCATAAAACCCATTAGGTTAGCATACATGTGAGCAAATGACAGTGGCTGACATCAAAATCAAGCTGCAAATTCAAAATAGGAAGCACACAAGGAAAGCCCTGCTTCATACAATAAAACTTCTGCCAATAGGAAACATCACATTGAATTATGTTATACTACCATTCAAAAGCCCAACCAGGTAAATAAGCTGTATGCCAGGATATAAGCAGGAATTTTGGATTCCAAATACAAAGAACAAATATAATTAAGCAATGGAAGACCCCTTCCTCAATTATGCTCGGAAAACAGCTTAAGCTTTGGAAAAGGTTACAAGTCACAGACTAAGCTCAAGAGATTTGCGATTGGCATAAACACTTGACCCACAAAACTGCTCTAAGACTTGCACAAGAGCCTGCCATTGCCAAACCATACTTTGCCTAATTAACATATGATAATCTTAGTGGGTATTCCAGCAGGGAACCAGGTCTTATGACAACATGAAAAATTTGAGGAACTTCTTTTTCCAAAGGCTGGCATAAGAAAGTATATACAACACACCTGGAAATTCTCAAATTACATACCATTGACATACAGTATCTATGAGCCAAATTCACTCATTTCTCATTAGAATAATCTTGCTATGTTTAAGTTCTTACCAAAGACTTGCTGCAAAGAAGGCACTTATTGGCACAACACAGGTTATGTATCTGCGGGGGAAAATAAATCAGAAAAGAGAATTTGGATGGACAGCAGATGAAAATAAAGCAATAAACAAAAATCATAACCGTTTAAATATAAGTTATATCACTTACATTTCCAAAGTCATTTTGACTGGAGACACAACCTGCACATCCAGAAAAGAGGAATAATATTACTTCCAGTGCTCAAAGAGACCGAAAGGAAGCAATGTAGATATGTTGCAGAAGTCCAGAGCTTTCGATACCATTTTTTTTTAGGAGATCTGGGGTGTGTTCGAACATTTTTGCAGAAACAATGTGACCATACATTTGCAACATAGGTTACAGAGAAATAGCTCAAAACACAATAAGTGAAACTCCACACACATGCTGAATGTATGGCTAAATGGATACAAGCAAACACCAGAATAAACCTAATCCATAGACTATTCTAGTTTTTCCTTTGGAAAAAAAGGTTCAACTTATAAAGAACCTAGCAAAGTGATTCAATGAAAATGATAAGGACAGAAATGAGAAGTTTCACCTCTTTTTTCCACTCATATTGAAATAAGTAGGCTAGTAGATAATAAGTATTAATATAATGCACTTTATAATTGATTTCATATCTCATTTGGTTATTAAGAAACTCTAGCACTAATATTCTTCACATTTTCCAAAGGCAAGTCCAATACATCGCTTTAAAGACTCCATAACATTCAAAGATAGACAAATCATAACTTAAAAGGGCAAACAAGACATACATGCGCAGTCGTCTGTTCAACCACGCAGAATAAACTTCTATTCATTCCCATAAATTAGAACCATGTCACCCATGAATTAATTGACTGTTCTGTGACTCCCATAGCAGCTGACTGATTTCCAGAAGCACAAAATTAGATTATGTAGGAAGTTGTACCTTAAATACACGAATAAGGAAAAAGGCCACAGCTCCTGAAAACCCCATATGAATCATCGTAAGTGTTATGGGAAATGGAAAGTTGAAATATTTTGGTGAGAGCACCCACTGCAACAAAATTCATTGAGTCATACTTCAATCAATCGTTCACTTCAAAAGAAAAACAGATGAATTACAACTTAAGTTTCAAGTCAAGCACATAAACCACAATGATGCATAAACGAAAATGGCACAAACAACTCCATAGACAGGTAAATATTTCGAAATCAGGATTTATTTACCATCTCTGTTCAGAGAGAACCAAAAGTAGGTCGCCTCTGCAAGTACATAACTAATTCCGGAACTTGCTTAAACTACGCACAGTTTCAGAGCTTACACTCTGGTGGATGAATTGAATGACTCAGTTGGGAATCGGGGTTTAATTCACAAAGGAAAGCTTGTAGAAGGCAGGCAAATGCTACGGAAAATTAGAAGAAAACAGTGGATGCTGGAGTAACCTAAACGCGTAGGCAGGCGAATGGCTATCCATGATAGATAGTGATGTTTGTGTTTGTGTTAAGAGTATTTACCTTGTTGTACAGAATGACTCCAGACGAAAGCAAAACGTAGATCAAAAGGTAGAGATAAGTCAATACCAGCGGCTTATTCACCATCATCATCCCTGCCCCTTTTGTTCTTCCTTAATAAAGCAGCAACAAAAATCTAACAATAACACTATATACTACTGCATTACCATCACCACTAGTTCTCTGCTCTCCTCCACATTATCTAAATCCAGCTGCGACGTCATCGAATAAAATTTAAGTTAATGACAGGTAATATAGAAAAATCAACAGCCAAACCCTAAATCACCAAAAATAAAAAAATAAAATGTAGAGAAGGAGAGATCCAAATCTAACAAAGTATATCTCGAACTATTTACCAAATGACTCGTCTCGGTTCGAGAGAGCGGAGCTCGATCGATCGATCCGATCTATCTGTTGAATCCAAATTTCGTTTGTTTCACGTTGAAATCGTTGAAAAGACGAAACGAAGAGGAGGGAGGGGAGGGGGAATGGTGATGAATGAATGAGTCAGGTGCGAGTACTACCGAGTCACTGCTACTCACTCACTAGTCCACTACTACTCACTGACATGGATGAATGAAAAGAAATGAATGCGCAGCACAGGTTTTCTTGGTTTCGAAATTAATTAGGGTGATTGATAGAAGCGTTAAGCAAGGTGCAGAGAAAAACAGAGAGAATTCAAGGGTGGTTGACCTGTGGTGGTTATAAATTATGGAGGGCAATCCTAAAGATACCCCTTAATTATGTAGATAGACTCAGTTTTGCACCCAAACTAGTTTTCGTATCAATTTTACCATCCATGTTTTTAATATAGGAAATAGCATTTCCAGTTATTCGAAATGGAGAAATTGATAAAATAATAATAATAATAATAATAATAATAATTAGTTTCAAAATTGAAACTATCCTAATAATTCATTGATGTCTTTGAGATTTTCCAGATATTTTATTTGGAGCGTTGTCCTTGTTATTCGAAAGAAAAAGAGGGGGGGGGGACTTAGCGAGTTTTTTCTAATTTTGGATTATTGACTACGTTCCTTTCTTTCTGATTCTGACTTGTGGTGGTTAGCCTCATAAATTGTTACAATTTAAAATATTCCTTTATTTATTTATTTATATTAACACGTCTTATATGTACTGTAGCTATTATATATCTGTTTATTTTTATATTTTAACAGTGTTTTTTTAAAAAAAATATATATATTTTTTAAAAAAATTAATATATTTTTTTATATTTTTAAATCATTTTAATATGTTAATATTAAAAATAATTTAAAAGAAATAAAAAATTGTTATTTTAATATATTTTTGAGTAAAAATTACTTTAAAAAATAATTATAACTATATTTTTAAATATTATGTAAATAAGATTACTTTCCAAACATGATGTCAACATTTAAAATAGTTTATTAAAATGTTTTGAATACACATATAGAAGATATAATCCTAAGATTATTAAAAAAAATAAACTTAATCTCAATTAACATATCAACTACCCGAAACTAACCTTTCTTCTTCTTCTTATTTAAAAAAAACCCAAGAATTGAATATTGGAAGGTTCGAAACGGAATATATATATATATATATATATATATATATATATATAATAAAAAAGAGATGCTTACGTTTCATCAAATTTGAAAGGAAGTTGGTTATAAAAATCGAAATTTATAATTATTCATTGTTTAATCATTTTGATTGGGAACCCATTTTCCTTCCTGTTGGGTTTAAAGTCGACCAAGGAGCCATATCCATGAATTGGCATTGAACAAAAACAAACCATGCGCTCCCTTTCTCTTTGCCCTTTTCGTTATCTATCTACTAAAATCACAGCCAAGCAAGAGAAATTCTCTCGAATCTTTTTGTTGCTTTGGTAGATTAATTTCTAGGGTAATAAATCAATGATACGAGACTCCATCTTACAAGTAAAGAATAACACAGAAAAATGTTTGATTGCGCTTCAAGAACAATGAATCTTCTGACTTTTGAACTTGATTTTTTACCTCTCTTTTTTGCACCAAAGATAGAAATGAAAATATATTGTAAACTGCATGCACAACAATCTTTTTTGGACATTTAAGATACTAGAGAATAAATATTTTTATATAAATTAATAGATGATAAACATTCTTTATACAATATTAATATTATGATAGTTTAAAAAGACATTTAAGATACTAGAGAAAATGTCTGGAAGTAAGGGATAAATTTCATTAATGAATGGATTAATAAGTGACATCTATAAAGGAAAAGAAGAGGGAGGTGCAAGATGAATAAACCCAGATATGGAAAAGGCCCAAGAGAGGCCAGTTGCAAAGATCCAGGAACTTCACTGGATGAAGACCAAGAGAAATGGTTACAGGAAGAAGAAGCTTCCCGGTTATATTTTCAAATCTCAGCAAGATTTTTAAAATTAATAGTGGGTGTTGGGATTAATTTTTAATCCTTTATTTAAATCTTTTAGGTGCATGTATAATGTATTCATAATACAATCTTTATAATTATTCCTACATTAATATAGATTTATATGCTGAGAGTATTGTAATTGAAGTTCACATGTACATGGAGCTTCCTGTTGTACGTACGAGAACAATATAATATATGTTAGAGTTTCCTTCCTTTGTTCTACCTCTCAGGCAGCGTATTTTGACATCAAGAATAACAACGTGCGTGGTTTTAAAAAATGAGGATAAATAAATAAAATAAATCAATATTTATAATAGTTTTCAAGTAAAACTTTGTACTTTTAAGAAATAAAGTACATTAAAAACATGTTTTTTTTATTCTAGTTAAAACTCGGGTAAGAATTTATTAATTTTTTTTATTTAAAATAATATTATTTTGATTTTTTTAAAAATCAACCCGGTTTACTTTTCTAATCCAAAACTTATACTTTATCTTAAGTCAGGTTTTAAAATAATAATAATAATAACCACATGAATATCTTAGTTAAATAATTTTTTAATTAAAAACTTTTTACACAACTATTTTAAAAATAAAAAATAAAAAATATTATCTCATAAGATATATCTTGTAAACATCTTTTACTTTTAAAATATAAAAAATTGTTCTAAAATTAGTTCACACACATATTTATTTTGATGTTTTTATTTTATCTATTTAATGAAACACGTTTGTATGTTTATTATCTTTTCTTTTCTCTCATTAAATAACCACCAAATGTTACCAACAAATCTCTAAGCGTGTGGGACACATTGGCTAGAGAACGCTAGTAAAGAAGAAAAAGAAAAAGAATTATTGACATCTATCTAGCGTGTATAGCACGCACACATTTAGCATTTTGTCAGTGCTTAGGTCCTTAAAGTTGACTTTGATCCAACGCCTCAGTTTTAGATCACAATGGGCCAGCAGGCTCATTTCGATTCGGATATAAACCATCTCCAACACAAGGTATTTTATATTTACTTGAACAAGGAAAGAAGGAACTTTCTTGCCTATGAATGGCAATAAATAAACATGGATGGATTTTTTTTATATATCTATATTCACAGCTGAAATCAAAATTGAAATCAAAATCAGTATTTATATTGACAAAAAAAGGAGATATTTCAGTCTGAATTAACCCATTATTTACCAAATAATCATCTCAGCCCAATAACTTAAAATTTACACAGCTCACATTACCCTATTCTTAATTTTTTATTAAATAAATGAGGATGATGAGATTTGAATTCGTAACCGCTTGGTCATCAAGACTCTGATATTATATTAAAGAACCATCTCAACCCAATAACTTAACCTGTTAGATGAGATTCTAGGATATGATTTATATTATCCTCTAACATTATTTACATACTTGAATTATTAAATATAGAGTATATGTGAATGTATTAATATATATTTCAAATATGTTTATCTATGTATATTCAATAAAAAGAGTGTAAATAATTTACCTATAAATATATCTAATGTATTTTTGGATTGGATTGGGCAATACTTGTACTTAATTTATTCATTATTAATTAATCTAATTAATAGATAAAATATATGAAATAATATTCATGTGACACTACTTGCCTTGTATAGTTATTTTTATAGGGCGATTGGATGGATCATGCAGGCATCAAGTTTCAAGCCATCACATCACAACCTTAGCCAGACTTCAAAGGCACTGATTTTTTGCACAGGTCATGAACACGAGTGAATGGACATTGAATATTGAATCTTGGATATTAAGTTTGTGATCACACCAATATTCTTAAATGTTGATCTCTCTAGCTAGCCCTAATTAAATCAGCAAGGTGCGTGTACATATGTTGTCGTTTGTGTTGTGAGAGCTCAATACATACATGGTCGATCGGGACAACTTGATGCAACCACCTAACCGCTGCCTAAGCTACGAATGATCAAACATTTGACATATAATGTTAGTTTCAACCACCCTTATGACTGCAATGGTTAGAGCTGGGCAGTGCAGAATACATAAAACCTTACACAAATACATTAATTAGCTATATATATATGATCATAAAAGTTGCAGTGTACGTAGCACACCAGCATCGTTATAAGAACATTAATTCTTCTCTGTATAATAATAATAATAATAACAGGGCTAGCTACCATATAAACCAGCCAAGAAAGACGAAGACTATGTCCTATATATATATATATGATTTAAAGCAAACCATTGGCTTGTAATTAAGCTGGAGGTTTCCCATAACCTAAAATTCAACGTCAAGAGATTCTTTGTTTGTGTTCCATGAGATATACTTGGAAGCAAATCTATGCATGCTGGTGGCTTGTAAATACTATCCGGTTCAAGCCTGTGTTTTTTGAGTGCTTTAATTTGTTTAAGAGACAAGTAAGTTGCGAATTGCTGACCGTGTCTGTCTAGTGCATGAGAACCCCTGTGTTATTCTATTTGGAATTGCTTAGAGTTTGGGTCCCATTTGACCTAGCTAGCTATCTAGAACGATCGCTTAATTGGGACATCGTCCATGGAGGAATCTTTATATATCTGCAGCGGGGTGAGGCGGATGAGGAGCTTTAAGAACAATTATTAAGGCTTAATTCCAGATTTTATCCCATTTGTTTTTTTTATATATAGAAAATGGAACCAGTTAATCTGCACAAGGTCATTCCAATATCATCCTAAAGGTTTTATATACTCTAGCTAGCTAGCTAGTTTATACTGATTACCGACGAAGGCAGGTGAAAGGCCCTCTCACCAAAACCCTAATTTGTTTATATATATATATATATATATTGCATTTAAAATCTTGATTTAGTGGCAAGATGTTACACAATGTCATTTTCAAACTTGGAATAATGCACCCAAGTATGACAACATTAATGTATACAAACAGCAAGAACACAGCTTTGAATTTCTCCATCTTGGAGCGACCGAGGAGGGAGGCACATCTTCATTCTCTTTCCAGAGATGTTGATTTTGGTACACTGTGATCCATCTTGGAAATTAAGGATCCAAAGTCAAGACTACTTGCAAGCAAGCTGGCAATTAATTAGAAACACAAGATCGATGTCTGGTTTTAATTTGACGATCGAGTCCATGTCGTCAGTTTTACCCCGAGCTAGGGAAGATCAGTCATAGGATTCGAATCCTCACGCACCACATACATATATATTTAGTGATCAATCTATCTTCTCCTTGGTCTAACCTTTAAGCTTTAAAGTAGAGTTCACGACAAATAATATAACGCAAAGCTAGCCCTAATCCTTGCTCCATTTTTTTCCTTTTTGGCGGGGCCTGCTAGCTAGCTGGGGAATGGATTCCGCGTCCAAAAGCAAAGTCCTCTTCTTTCTTTTATAAATGAACGTGCCACGCCAGTATTCTTGTATTGGTAATTAATAATTAATATATACTAGAAAACAACAAGTAATTCACATGTGAAGCAACCCGAGGAGGAGCTAGGGCTTCCACGCGGTTCAACCCGGACCCATCTCAGCAGCATGCAGCTTAATTAACGTTGATGAATCCAATTGCTCTTCTGGGGTAAATAAATAATACCATTGATTTAATTCCACCGTAAATATTATTTATCTTAGGATATCTCTCTCTCGTCGAGTTAATAAACCTAACCTAAGCTTTAACTAATATCCACAGAGAATATTAATTGCAAATCTAGAAGCCCTTTCAACCTCGACCAATGGGTACATGACACGCAAGAGTTGAATAAATATATGTGCAGGGGGGGGGGGGGGGGATCATGAGAGAACAAAAATGGCACAAAATCAATGTGGGCATTGTGCGTTTGTTTGCTTTCCCTTTCAGTCATCTACCCTTGGCAGCTCCCCCGTCCATACCACCGTGATTATTCCCTCACACCTTCCATATCAGAGGGACAGGAGATTTCAGATTTCATTATAACAGCAATCATGCTGATTAATAATAATAGTTTAGGCACTATTCAAATTCTGACAAATCTGCAAAAACTTTATGAGTTGTCGTGTGGGGACTACCCTACCTGATTCTTCCTTCCATTCTTCACCCGTAAACCAGCATTTCCTTCTCCTTTCTAAGATTTTTTTTTTTTTTAAAAGTATTTTCATTACTGTTTCAGGATAAAAATACAATGGCATGTTCTTAAATCCATCGTGGAAGGAGAACATCACACACCGCAGCAGCGCAAAAAACAAGCGAAGCCTAACTAGAAGCAACCTCGTCAAACGAGGTTATTTTGGTCATACACAGACCATTGTAGATTGCAAGTATGGTGTCCAGTCTGTTTCGTTGACTAACACCACCACAAAACCTCTCTGTTTTCAAGCCATTCAGATTTGAAACGACAAAAGAAGAAAAATTTATGAATTCCCATAACCAATGTGCAAGGAAAGATATGATATTTGCTTCTTCTTTTTTAATCTGTTCATCTTGACCTTTATCCTTTTCACCGATTCACGCTTCACCAAAATCTCCAATCACGCTGATTGCTCTCTCGTGTAATCATAATCTCATCTCATCTTCCTTTTATATATATATATATACTGGTTTGAAATGGCAAGTGGGTTTCTCCTCTATTATGATTTAGGATTTTAATTCAAGACAGCTTAGGTTAACAAGAGGAATTTCTTCTTATACATTAATCGTATATTTAAAAATAAATACTGTATTTCTCTCAACATCTATACATTTCTAGAAGGCATTTTCCTTGCTGTCCGAATCAATCCCTTCACAACGTTGAACATATAATATCAAAGGAACATTAACCTAGACAGAAACCAGATTTTAAAAACACACACACACACACAAAAAAAAAACTACATTAAAAATTATACTCTAGCTAAGTTTCTGTTTAATTGTCACCTTCAAGGTCTTATTAAGAAATTCAAGAAATAATAAAAAAAAGATCTGAAGAAGCAGCAAAGAAAGCTTCAAACTTCTAAAATTGATGCTTCTATGACACTACAACGATATATAAAGAGAGAGAGAGAGACATGTAAGAAGGAAAAACATGTAATGTAAAGCATGCCCTTCCTCATCACCTACCACTGACAACTCCACATCCTCTTACACATTAGGCAACACCCCGGATTTGGAATACCCTACTTCTTTTTAGAGATTTTTAAAATGTGGGTGGCTTTAGCGAATGCCAATTGCCTTATTTCCATCTGGGTTTTTGATTTAAAGAGGAAAGTTTAGAGCTTTATTGCTTACCCCTTTTATTGCCTGCTATTGCAAGGAAGTCGTGCCGGGATAAGGCAGGTTTTGCACAATCAGGTTTGTGATTTCAGAAAGAAAGATGGTTTTTTTTTTATTGGATATCTTGTTACCTAGAACTTTGAAGTGTTTCTTTCCTTTTCAATTATGATTTGATGCAACTTTGAATAATAAATGAAACGTGCTTGTGTTTATGGTGTTCTGTTTTCTCCTCTTACCCCCCTGCCGACATGCCATATCTTGTTCCCCCACTAGAGTAAATGAAAGGTGCTTGTATATGAGTATCTTGCTTGTTCCTTTTATTTTTATCTTTTGCTAGTAGTTGAGGGTTTATGTGGCATTTCTGTTCTATATGAAAGGAAGGTCTTTGGTTTTATTTGCTGATGCGAAAGTTGGATTGCAACATCTGCAAGTGCAGCCTGCTAATTCTTTAGTAGTGAAATGCTGGACGCGTGTTTGAATTGTTGAATACATGGATTTTGTGGTGTTTAAATTGTTTACCTTCCCACCTTGTTTGCAGGCTTGTTGGTATCAAAACAAAATGGCTTCTGATCTTAAGAATAGCCTAACCAAGGAATACGTTGGCATGGAGTTGTGGGTGATAATTGTCGTCTGTCTGGGACTGGTTTGTGTATTTGTCCTGGTTGTTTCACTGTGGCTATCGTTTAGAAAGAAATCGAGAAGAGAAAATAACATGCCTCCTGTTAGCTATATGCCTAAGGTTTCAGAGGAGATTAAAGAGATTGGTGTTGATCAAAATTCAGCAAATAATGATGGATTCCCCAGCCTTCATGACAAGTTCGGTGACAAAGAAGAAGCAGATAAAGTATTGATCCAACTAGAAAATGGTGATGATAGCAGCCAATCAGGCTCCTTTAATCATGTCGAGAAAGTAGGTGTTGGGTCTCGATCAGGAGAAGAGGGGGGCACCAAGGGAGCTTCTGTCCACAGGCCTTCTTCACATCCTTTGACCGCATCTTCACCTCTGTCTGGCCTGCCTGAATTTTCACAGTTGGGATGGGGGCATTGGTTTACCCTCAGAGATCTGCAAGTTGCAACAAACCGATTTTCCAAGGATAACATTATTGGCGATGGTGGATATGGAGTTGTCTATCAGGGTCATATGATTAATGGGACTCCTGTGGCTGTTAAGAAGCTCCTTAACAATCCGTAAGTTGGGGACAAGTTTGTTTTATAATCCTATAAATTTTTCACTGGACTATTTTGCAGAGTGGAAGTTAGTTCGATGGTCTCTTAATGTTTCTCTTACAGAGGACAAGCTGATAAAGATTTTAGAGTTGAAGTGGAGGCTATTGGTCATGTACGTCATAAAAACCTTGTTCGACTTCTGGGGTATTGCATGGAAGGAACCCAGAGGTATCATATCCTTTCCTGTTTTCTCTTTTATTTGGGAAAAAAAGTAGATTTTTTTTAGCTAGGTTTATTTGTAGAAAGTTGAGGATAAGATTCTGAATGTCACAGAAATGCCTCTAGTTTAATGTTTTATTAGAAGTATAATGTAGTATACTTCTGGATAATTAAAATTTGTCTTGTGAATTATTTTTGAAAAATGAAATTAATTTATGAATTAGATTATTGTATTTACAATTTTACAGAAAAAATCTGTACTATACTGTTTTGTGATCTTGCTGGTTGCCAATGGTTCTTTGTATATAAAATGACAGAAAATATGTAATGACATCCCAGTTACATGTCTATCTCAAGGTCATCAAATTGCTTACAAGCATCTTGCAATTGATGATCCAGAATTTGCTTGCTCTTATCAGTTGTGTTTAAAAAGAACAACACCTTTTGCATGATCATAGATGTATAAATTTCAGGATGTTGGTATATGAGTATGTCAACAACGGCAATTTAGAGCAATGGCTCCGTGGAGGTATGCGTCAACATGGATATCTTACGTGGGAGGCTCGTGTGAAAATTCTCCTTGGCACTGCTAAGGCGTAAGTTCATTTCACCTTATTCTGAGTTGTTTGCATTAATGTTGCATTCTGTTTCTTTCTCACTTCCAAATGCGTGTTGCAGGCTGGCTTACTTGCATGAGGCCATTGAGCCAAAAGTGGTGCATCGAGACATAAAATCAAGCAACATATTGATCGATGACAACTTCGATGCTAAGATATCTGATTTTGGTCTGGCCAAACTGCTGGGTGCTGGAAAAAGTCATATTACTACTAGAGTAATGGGTACCTTTGGGTGAGTGCTTTCTTTCAATCAGCTGCATGCAAATTAGTGGCATTGCCAGTTCAATCTTCTTTTCTGCTGGCCTTTGTATCCAAGTCTGATTGTAGTATTAAAGCTCCTCTGCCATTGATAGAAAATAATCTTTCCTTTGGGTTTTCTTCTATATTAATATTTTTCCTTTTATATGGTGAGATTAATGTCCTAATCAATGACTGTTCAGTTATGTTGCTCCGGAATATGCCAACTCTGGCCTTTTGAATGAGAAAAGTGATGTTTATAGCTTCGGGGTTGTGCTTTTGGAAGCAATTACAGGGAGAGATCCGGTGGATTATGATCGCCCTGAGAATGAGGTATACAATAAATGTTTCCTTTCCAGAAAGTAATCGAATTCCACTTAAAAGCAGCAAGCCCCTTGCTTTGGAGCAGTAATTGGCATGTTTTAATCTCTAGAATTGAAAGTTATATTAGCTTTTCTTTAGTAGTGTTATTGTCAATGCTGGGGGTGTAGAGGCATGAATCCAAGGGTGTAAATTAGAAGCTCTATTCATTCCATCATGCAGTCTTCTTTGCTCCTTGTTTATGTGGATTTCACTGTCCTATGAAACATAAAATGGAATCAACGTTCATAATTCTCTTGAAATTATTCTTCTTTCAGGTAAATCTGGTGGAATGGTTGAAAATGATGGTTGCAGGAAGGCGCTCAGAGGAGGTGGTAGACCCCATGATAGAGAATAGACCAGCAACAAGTGCCCTTAAACGGGCTCTTCTAACTGCTTTAAGATGTGTTGATCCAGATGCTGAAAAAAGACCAAAGATGAGCCAAGTAGTTCGCATGCTTGAATCAGAGGAGTATCCTATACCTAGACAGGTTTGATTCTGAAATCATCTTTAGAATTCAAACTAAGTTGGTCACTTGGCCTCCACCTAGCGTTGTTACATGGATTGCTTAGAAGAATTTTAAACACAGCATCCGTTTTTGGTTCTGTGCAATATGGAATGCCTTACATCTATGTTGAGTTAGTATCTGTAAGATAAACCTGAAAATGTCTTCTGGATGGACAATTCAGGATCGGAGGCGCTGGAGAAGCCATGCAGGGGAGGGTGAGACAGCCTAATTCTGACACTGATAGGAGTGACAATCCAGGTTCAAAGTCAGATGGGAGAAGGAACAACAAATCATAGACTTGGGGACCGTTTATAGAAGCTGCATGCATATGGGCAATGCTTACACTCTTTCGACCTTAGAAAGTATTGAGCCTGCCTAGAAGTTGAGAATGAGGGCAGGGAGCTGTAGCAAGCAATTGAGGCTGGTTGCTTTGTCAATTTTTCCGCATCTATTATAGATGTTGTAGAGAATTAGTCGGTGTCTCCAAGTTGCCTCTGTGGTAGAACACCCTTGTCAGGAGTGGTGTGTAGTGTGTACAGATCTTGAGATTTTTGGTTCTATTTTTTATTTTGTTTTTTCATTTTCACTATATTTCTTCTGGGTCATAGTAATACCGGTTTAGTTCAAAGGATTACTGCAGAATTTTCCTTGATGGAAAGGCTAGAAAAAGGGATAAGAAAGATTGAAAGGGAATTTGATTTTTGAATACCTAATGGCTGCCATCTACATCGTCTACCTTTCTGTCTATTAAATGACAGCTCTCTATCTATTGAAGAGGAGAATTATTTTTAAACAAGGAATCATGTAAAATGAAGCTCACTTGAGCAAGACACCCTGTATTTCGCCTTCGCGGGTGAACTGAAGCTGGTCAGAGAGATCGTGAACAACCTTCTTTTGATTAATAAGCTTTGATTAATGTGGTCTGACGATCCAGTTCATCTCTGTTTCAGTTGCTAAATGAGGCAGTTGATGACTTCTTGTCAGCTGTAAGAAAGAGTTCTTCGAGGTTTAGACAAAGCATGTTCGTGGAGATGAACTAAAAAAACCATTCATTTAAATGACCAAAAATATTCAATGATTCTGTCTAAGCACCCCTCAATCAACTGCAACTTTGGTTGGGGATGATGAAAGAAGGGGAAATCAGTATCCGAAAATAACATCGGCTAATTCTCTTCCATATTGAACAGTTCGACCTCGAGTTGGTTTGATGCTGTCACATTCAAGTTGTGGTCTTGAGCGAGCAGGAACTGTGTGGCCTTGAGATATGAGGGTCTTGGCAGAAGATATTTGGGTTTGGTTTTGTGGTTTAATTGTGGTGGAGGAGAACCGGAGGCAGGCAAAGAGAGGGTTGTGGTGGTCAGCTCGAGTTTGGGAGTGAAAATGAGGTCTGTAAATCTCTCAATAAAACCAGTAACTTCAGATTTTCCATTTTCATTATCTTCAGCCAAGTTACAGCTGTACCAATCAGGAGAACCATTCAATAATCCGCACGCTCGTTCTTGTAGGATTTAACTAAAATGCCTTCAGCTCTATATCTCCATGAATAGTCTAGCATGCATCCGTTAGTAGATGCACTGGAGCAAGAAGACGAGCTTTTCCAGGGACCTGAGAAAGAAAATATTGGCCTGATCACAGTCGTGATACAGGGATAGTAGAAGGGAGAAGGCTTTGAAGGAGAGGCTAACTGGATCAGCTTCCTTAGAACCAGGAAACAAAAAACTGGGGTTGCTGGATGGACCTGATTCAACGTTTATCAAATCTCCGGGGAGCAGGACTCAAAAGATGGAGATAGAACAGGAGCTCTTCTTTGATAGAGAGCAGAAATGAAACTAATGGTATTGGATATTTTTTACAAAGGTAAAGAATATTATGGTTTGAAAATCTTTCATATGCTCAGATCTTTGCCTGTTGTACAGCTCCCATATCCTGTGCAAGCATATTCAGGCCACTTTCAGGTGCCAACAGGAATTGGTGGCTGGACAAAGTTTTGTGAAAAGAAAAGGTGATAGTGGAAAGGCTACAGGATTACAATATTGGTTGCATGTCTATGAAGCAAAGTCCAGATGTAGGTGTAAATTGATGGTTATAAAATAAGTAAAAATATATATATATTAATATTAATGGTTTTAATTTAAATATTATAAATTTAACTACTGCTATTACATCATAATATAAAAATATTACTTTATATAAAATATTTTTTATTGTTCCATTAAACTATCTACAATTCCATCACTATATTTTTCATGGTTTTTTGAGCATGCAACAAAATCAGGTAAAATATTATCATGAACAAAATTATAATTACAATCAAATTCTATAAATGCTACACCATCATGCAATCTCCTTCTAATTTATGTAGTGTCATTGAATAATATTAAACAATAAAAGAAGATTTTGAGGTCAAGGCGAATTCACAACGCTTAGTGTTTCACTGGGTCGGGTACAGAATGATATTTCAGAAGAGGCTGAAGAGCTGTCACTACTATGCTCATATTTGGTCGAAAATCAGCTTCGTATTGCACACATAAGGCAGCAACAGCAGAAAACTGTTTACAGCACATAACGAAAATCTATTAAACATTCCACAAGCAATTGATGCAACTTAACAAACCCAGAATATTACAGAAGTTATATACCTTAGCAGCTGCTCTAGGATGGAATTTCCCATCTAATTTAGGATCAATGCATTGCTTCACCTTATCTTCACTCAGCCTCGGTGTGGCCTAATGCAACACAGAATTGTTCTAGTGATCAACCAACCCAGAAAATTGAAACACAAGAGCAGTAAAAATCAGAACCAGATAAGGGTATTACCCATGTCACAAGGCTCTGCTGTCCTCGTGGTAGTGTATGATCTACAGGTTTTCGGCCAGTTAAGAGTTCCAGCAGGATGACACCAAAGCTGTAAATATTACTCTTTGAACTAAGCTGTCCAGTCATTGTATACCTGGCATTAAACAGGCAAGTTTCAGCATGGTTAACAATCTCAACTTTAAGAGAGGGCTCACCACAAAGATTTTCCATTTTATCACTGTGATGGGTTGGGTACCAAAGCAAAGCCTACGGTTCATAAATATGAGAACAGAGGCTTACTCTGGAGCATGATAACCGAAGTTTCCAAGAACACGAGTGGAATAAAGACGTGCAGCCATGTCAAGGGCTTGATTTGACAAATCGAAATCAGCAATCTTAGCAACATCATCATCAAAAACTAGCACATTGCTTGATTTAATGTCAAGGTTGTGGATAAAATGACGCTCTGCCTTTTCATGGAGATATTCCAGTCCTCTTGCTGCTCCAACTGCAATTTTCACTCTTTGTGCCCATGATAGAGGAGGGCCTGGCTCTGTTCCTTTAGCACCTTTCTTTCCTGTATAACCCAAATTGAAGAACATTTTTGTATTACCAAAGAGATGAAAATTACTGATCAAATAATTCCATCCCAAAGTTTTGACTTTGGATGAGTTACTTCCTTCTTTCCATGGAATACACACACTGCAATATCCCAGGTTACTCCAAGCTAATCATTCACAGAAGATTTAAGATGTTCATAAGCAGCTTTCTGAATAGGAAACAGGAATAATGCCATGGTATTGTTTACCATGTAGGATATCATGAAGGGATCCTTGAGAAGCATGTTCATATGCAAGGACACGGAGAGGGCCATCAACGCAGTAACCAACGAGCTCAAGAACATGTGCGTGTTTTAATCTTGAGACCATAGAGACCTACAAAGGCATGTGCCAAGGGATGAAATCTTGTTCAGGAAGCCGCATACTATATATAGCATAGTCGAACACAATCACTTCTGTGCATATGCCTAACCTGCGCTAGAAATTCTTGGTCTGATTGCTTGCTTGAATCCAACTTTTTGATAGCTGCTGCTTGACCGCTTTTCAGAACAGCATAGTAAACTCTTCCAGAAGAACCCTCGCCAATTACAGCACCAGTACTAAAATAACCAGTCATTTCCTTGAGTTCATCCACTGAAATGGCAGGGACAGCTATAGGTTGAATGTTTACAGTCTGCACATTATTTGATACAGGCTCCTTCACGCGATTAGCAGCAGTATTGTCTGCGTACGAAACAGCTATTCAAATTTCAACATATATCATTAAAACTAGAAGCCATGGAAGATGGAAAAGAGAGAAATTAGGAAGGAAAGGATTGGCACGATGCCAATACGTGCATGATATGCCTGTATTGGATAACATGTAGATCCAAACTTGTCAAAATCTTGGTGCTAATAACTTGATAAAAAAGCTAAGCATGCTGATAAATGCAAAATGTGAATCATGCTATATATATGATCAGCATCTCTTCACAGTTTCGGCAAAGAGCTATAGAATGAGTGGAAGATAAGGTAGTTAGGGATCGTGGATTTACTTGATGTGTGGTTTGGCACAAATGGTCCAGTTATGGATGCTTTATGGATATCATCATCCTTGCAACAGCCGAAGCAACTCATCATTCTCTCTTCAAAGATGCCCCCTGGTCACCTGAAAAACAAATTGAGCTTGCATATGTAGGGGGGGTATGTCCTTGAAAGATGTAACTAGGCTAATATCATTGCCATAGATTTGAAGGACTAGAAAGCAATTAAGATGGGGCTACTAGTGCTTCAATTCCAATTGGATGATGCTCTGTGTATTCAAAATAATGTTCAACATTGGCTGCACCAATCTAATTAACTTTCACATTCAAAATTGAAGTGTTAAATTTCAGGGCAATATAAAATTACATTTTATACTCCTCATTTCTACTTCTCCAGGATGTTGCATCATGCAGGAATCAATTGAAAGATTATTAGCCTTAAGTCTAGTCCACTGGTTTTGTTGCATAGAGGCAGCAACTGCACATTCTTTGTATTTTTTCCCTCAAGAAGCTTCATTGATCAAAAGGAACAAGAAGGAACTTACCCTGATAAAACAAAAGAAGCAAGAATCCAAGATAGGAGCACAAGAAAAACAATCAGAGAAGGAGCCACTGATTACATAGAACAGAAAAACTAGGATCATCGACAAACTGCAAATTCCTTGAATGTTCAATCAATTCAAATAACGAAGAAATGTCAAAAGGAGAAAGATGAAGAAACAAGAACAAAACCCTGCAGAAATTCAGGAAGGATCATCATCATCATCATCTGTGCACGTAATTTTGATACTCACCTCCTTACAGACAAGCAAACACAAGTATAAAGAGAGAGAGAGATTCACCTTTTTGATGATAAGATGATCAGTTGTCACGGACGTTTACCTCGGCCAAATTCTCTGCTTCCTCGTTCTTCAAACAAATTCAGTATAAATCTTCCCAACAACTTTGTCCTTGTATATTTATCATGTAGCACAAATACAGGCGGTGGTTTTTTGTTTCTTTCTAAAGACTAAAATAATAACAATAAAAAATAAAAATACTAAGGAAAAGAACGGAACAATTGTTTTAAGATTACATGGTTTTGTGGTAGTTAGTCTGTCCTTTATACTTCTTTTGACCCAGAGAGAGATAGGGGGGGAGAAGGTCTTTTGGCTACTGAGAGTCTTTGTCGTTGCGTGTTTCCCCTATCAATCCTCAGAACGGCCAATATTTATTTATTGTTTTGACATTTCATAATAAACTGCCAATCTGCCCTCATAAATTTTTCTTGAGTTTTCGAGGAACAAATTCCATGAATCATGAAATTTGTTTGAATCATTTCAGATTAATGTATCCATTTCTGTTTGAATCCAAAATAACAGTGATAGAAGGCAAATCATCCATCGATCCTCTCATTCTTTATATTGCTTGAGAGAAAACAAAAGATTAGAAAAGGGAAAACTTTCTTATCCCTCATTACTTTTAACATGACTAATCTTGTTTTAAAAAACGTTGAAAGGGTCTCAGTTCATGTTGAGAACATTCTCTTGTTCGATAGACTCTGGTCCCCACTGCTGTTGAATAGAACGAGTACAATATCCGTGTTGACCACGCGCATTTCTCATGCGAGTCAATTAGCTATGGTGTGTGAAGAAGCATAGGAGAGCAAAGAGCTCTAGACAGGCTGCATGGATGCATCTTTTGCAGATCGACAACGGGTTGAGAAGGAAGAAGAGCGGGTTGAGAAGGAAGAAATCCATAGCAAATTTTAGCAGCTGAAGCTGCTCGAGAAGTCCTGTGTTTTTCAAATCTATCCTTTTTTTAATTATTATTATTATGATGGGTGTTTAAACTAGATTACACGTAATTTGATTAATCTTGCAAGTTTTTAAGTTAATGTGTATGTTAAGTTAACCATAAAATAATTTATATTATAAGAGCATATCTCACGACCATATCGAGTCAATCAAGATAATTGCATCACACTCAGCTTATTATCTCATGTCAATTTGAAATATTAATGATATTGAGGAAAAAGCAACCACATCGATATATCATCATGACAGGATGCGAAGAAGATGAGTCATAAAAATACCAGCTGCCATTGGGTCTAGTTCAATGCCTCTTGATTAGCAACTACACTTAAGTAATATTTATTTTTATGTTTTAAAAATATTTTAAAAATATTTAATTTTTTTTAATTTTTTGTTTTCAATTAATATTTTTTGGTGTTTTTAATTTATTTTAATGTACTGATATCAAAAATAATTTTTAAAAAGTAAAAAATATATTATTTTAATATTTTTTTGAATAAAAAATATTTTTAAAAATAATCACAACCATACTTCCAAACATACTAATTTAATAGCCAAAGCAATAGACTAATTGTTATATTTTGTTCTTAAAACATGATTAATGAATATTTAAGCACAAATTAAAACAAATTTGGATATCCACATCTAAGTCGGGATACCCATAACACGCAGTATTAATTTCTTCTTGTTATCCAACCTAGAAGTATTAATTTACTTCTTGTTCTTATGCATTCATGCTAAAGATCTATGGAATTTCAATTGGATAGCTGGTATAAAAAAATTTCTTTTCCGAAAGTCTTCTATAATTCTTATGCTAAATAAGTTTTTTTTTGTAATGAATTGTGAAAGTAAAGTGTTTTATTTTAACTAACAAAAATGAAGCTCTATCAACTAATGCACCATTTTATTAGATGGAAACTGGTTTTTGAAAAATTATTTTTTAAATTCATTCATATTTGTATATTATTAAAAAAAGTTGGTCAATAAAAAAAAATCATTAAAAAATATCTAACTTAATTTCCAGAAAAATGTTTACCACAATTATCAAGTCAGGCCCCTAAGAAATAAAAGCAACAAAAATGACCAAAACATCTTAGGGTCATAGTCCAAAAAACCCAAAACAAGATAAAAAAAAAAAACCCAATTAAATTGAAATAGGTATAGCCGGTTTTGAAAGAAAAAAAAATTGAATTGAACTAAATTGGTCGGTATGGTTTGGTTTATAATTTTTTAAAAATATAAATTTTAGTTCGGTTAGTTTTTTTAATCCAAAACCAAACCGAAAATGCTAACTCCTAGATAATGTTAGGTCTTGCACATTAAATTATATAGAAGGGCATTTTTGTTATTTTATTTGTTTTTTATTTTATGTTTGACTAGTGTCACACGTGTGCGGCATTACAGTGATCGTCCTCTTGAGTCGAGATCTTTCTGGTAATGGGAGAAAGAACAAGAAATTCTTATTTTTTATCAGTAAAAAAAGGATGAAGTCGTCAACTAATATTTTAGCCACTAGAAACCTTAATTGGTCTTAAAATCTGGATAAGGAGACTAGTTGTGTATAAGGAAGACGTATCATCCCTAGTACATCTTACATAAGGTAAACTGCATTGCTTGTTTGTATGGTATAAACTAAAATATTCTTGTGTTTTATAATAGTTGGTCTGTCTAGGGTTTAAAAAAAGTTCTCTTCGATGAGGAAATCCTTCTCTTATCAGATTAAAATATAAGTGCTTTGATGTTAAAAAATATAAATAAAAGAAAAATGTTTTTTATTCAATATTAGAAGTATGCCTTTCTTATAAGTTTATAATTTTATATATTAAAAGAAAACAAAATCATTTTTTTTTTGTATTTTTGAAAAGTAGGCCAAGTTCTCAAGGGTGTAATAAACTAGTTACTAAATAACAAAAAATACATGCAAAGATGTAAACAAAACTATTTTTTTTGTATTTTTTGTATTTTAAAAAAAATAATAAATCACACCATATATTTTTATTTTTTATTATTTATGCAAATATGTTTTTTTTTAATTCTTGAGAGACTTGGTTATATGCAATTTAAAATAAAAATAGAATTTTTGAAAAAAAGATTTTTTTGTTGTTTTTTAATGAAAGGGAACCAATTCGTTTAATACCAAAAATATGTCTCGCGTGTAAGTCACAATCCCAAATATTAAATGTGTGAGGGTAAAAAAAAATGGGGAATTCAAAATTAATTGCAAAATGATCTTCCAAAAAATAAAAAAATTAGTTAAAGACAGTGTTTGGCAAGGAGTAAATAAAATGTTTTATCAAAGCTATTTTAACCATGATATTAAATCAAAACAAGTTATCGTTCATCAACTCAAAACCAATCAACGCCAAACATTTACATAAAATTTATTAATCTCACCTTCTTTGTTCAAATTCCATACTAATTCAAATAAATCAATATACACCCAAACATAAATCATGAACCAATATTTAATGTCCAAAAAGCAATCACAACCCAAAAAATAAACTCACAATTCAACACAAATTATCGAACCAAAAACACACATGAATTCAAGTCAAATAATGTCCAAACAGTCCAAAAATTACACAATTTTTCCCAAATTTCACAATTTATAGCAATTTATCCAAAAATAGTTTGAGTTTATAGATCGATCTTCTAAGGCGTTTGAAATGTCCAGGATATACTAAAGTCGACACTAGAAAACCAATTGAATAGTGACAGCACATGGATCCACGTATTGTTGCAGGTTAAACCAAGAAACGGGTGGATTTAAAACATCTTTTTTATCTCTTTCTTATTGCACTACGGTGGCTCTCACCAAATACCTATAAGAGAGAATGAACACGAGTAGTTCTCTTTCATCTCTTTTTTTTCCTTATTCACATATTTGTTTCTCGGTTTTTCTCTTCTCCTTTCTGGTTATTTCAACAATTAACATGGGGGAAGGTGTGATGGAAGGAGATAGGTCCAATTGGTAACATTGGGAAGAGCCGGTTGGGTCAACAACAACATCGAGTTTGTGGCCTGTTGATTTTGAGTTTTGGTGGTTTAGTTTGGTTATGGGGAAATATAGATGGGTCATGATTTGTTTTAGGTTTAAGTGATTTGGTTTGGTTGAAAAGGAGGAGAAGGTTGAGGATCACAGACTGCAGGCTGTGGCTGGGTATAGTTGAGTTATGTTCAACAACCACTAGGAAAAGAGAGGTTGTGGTTTTCAATGGTAGGGATCGTGTTGTCATTGATGTCTTAAGGAAAAATGATGGGGAAAAGGTGGTTGACTATTAACAATTTGTTGGGAGAATGAAAAAAAGTCACGGTGAAAGGGAATTGTTGGTAGTTGAAAGATGAAGGCGATACTAATAATTTGTGCGTCTTTAACAATGAAATTGGGGTTGTTCACGACTATGGGCATGGCTAACAGTTGTGGTTTTTTTTTTTTAATGGTGGAAGAGGAAAGAGGTTGGTTGTTGTTACTCATATTTTGATCCCCACACAAAAGAGGCAGAAAAAAAACGATTAGAAAATGAGAGAATTAGGGAGAGAGAGAAAAAAGAAGAAGGAAAGAGACCGCAACAAAAGAGAAAAGAAGGGAAAGAAAAACATGGGAGAACTGGAAAAAATGAACAAAGAAGAGGAACGAAAGAAAAAGGAAAAAAAAAAAAGAGGGAAAAAGAAACAAAACATAAGAGAAAGAAAGAAGAGAAAAGAGAAAAACAAAAAAAAAAGAGAGAAAGAAAAAGTCTATGTCTCTACACATAGAAGAAAAAGAACTGCAACTGCAACTGCTGCCACCATTCCTCCCCATCACCACCATAACAACACCACCGAGAGCCATCGTCATTGACGGCACCACCATTAAGTCAGCCTCTCTTTTTTTTCATTTTTTTTTTCAGCCAACCATCTCTACTATTCAAGCTACATGAACAATGGAGAGCCATTGTTCCTGGGCCAGACCAATGTCGACCCAGACCAAAATGTGTGGGTCGAGCCTGACCTAGTTGCCCTAGAATAAAGTCTGTTGGGCTAAAATTAGCCCAACTCTTGTTTTGGGCCGACATCGGCCCAACCTCGGCCCATGTTCTTTTGGGCCGAATCTTGACCTAATTAGGGTGGGCTCAACCCATATAATTGGGCCGCACACATCCCAATTGTGTGTGTGTGTGTGTGTCTATATATATATATATAATTTAAACAAAAAACCTTTCAAAAAATTTGTGATGTAAAGATAAAAATCCAGTATTAAAATACATGATTTTCTCCAAAATATTTCAAAAAATTATATAGAAAAACAACAAAAAAAATGTCTTGCTTCCATGCATACAGTTAAGTCTCTCAAGCTTATAAGAAATTTTCATACAACAAAAAATTCAAAAAATATATGTTAGGATGCATTTTGAGCTTTAATAATCAGTTTATTAAAGCCATGAAAACTAGGATAATATTTCAAAAATACAAAAAAAAATTATTTTGTTTTCTTTTAATATCAAGGATTACAAACTTGTACGTGTGATGTATTTCTAGTATTAAATAAGAGTTAATTTTTTTTTCTTCGACATTAGAATGGTTAGGTTTTACCCGATAAGATAAGAATCTCCTTACCGAAAAGAACTTTTATTAAACCTTAGATAAACTAACTATTAGAAAACACGATAATACCTTAGTTTATATCAAACAATTAAACAATGTAACTTACCTTAGGCAGGACGTATTTTTGGTGTTAATACCTTCTTTTTATGCAACTAGTCCTCGTGCCCAATTTCTAAGACTAGTTAGGGTTTTTAGTGATCAAAATACTAGGTGGTGACTCTTATTCTCTCTTTCCACGGATAAAAGATAAGAAATCCATGTCTTCCCTATTTCTTGATTTCCAGATCCTAAAGAGGACGCTAGTTGTGACGTCGTACATATGCGACACGGTAATGGTGAAAGCTGAGAGGGAAGGGTAAAGAGTTGCTGGGTCCTTTTGTTTTTCTTTATTTTTGGTCTGAGTGAGGACCAATGATTGTGGTGGTTTTAGGTTTTGGAGGAGGTTAGTGTGGAGGCACACATCGTGTGTTCTTTTCTATGTGGCGGTTGACGGGAGGCATACCGTGGTGTGAAAACAGTTATCTTTGTTGAGAGTTAAGGCAGATAAAGAGAGTTCACAATAAATTTTATTATTCGGGTGGTTGCTAGTTGTTTTGGGTGGAGTGATGGGTTAATGTTGGCCGGTGACTGGGTTTTGTTGGTTTTAGGTTTAGAAAAATAAGGAGAAGGCTGTTGTAGTCATGGTTGGGAGATGATGTTTATTGCAGTGCTAATCTCCTTCCCCTCTATCTGTCTGGGTGAGTGTTTTATAGGAGAAATGAGGAGGTTCTATGGCTCATGGGTTGATGAGATCTTGATTCTTGATGTTGAGGAATAGATCTATCATTCATTAAATCTACCTTTGCAATTGATAAGGGGGGATGCATGGTTGTTTTTGCAGGCAGAGCAATATTGAGTAGTGTTTTTGGAAGAGAATTTGTAGGTTTTTTAATGCAATAAAAGCTTGAATTTTTAGCTTAGAATAAAGTAAAAATATCATAGTATAGGTTGACACAAGATTTGTATGGTATGGTGAAGCTATGAGGGGAAATTTAAGGTTTAAAGGTGGGCAATTGGACATCATTTTTCTTTTATTTTTAGGGAAGAAGACAATGAATAGTGAAATTATAATATTTCTTATTTTGGTTCTTGAACCTTTGGCACTATGCAATGAAACCCCCAATCAACCCTAATCTTTTGAATTTCTTGTAATTTCACCCTTAGCCTTCTTCAATTAGATCTTTATGTTTTAGTGTTTTTTTATAAAATAGTCATTGGTTTTGAATTTCTTTAACACAGTCCTCAATTAAACTTCATACTTCAAATTTCTTTCAATTAAACTTCTAATTGCACTAATTTAGCATTTCAAAGTTTCGATTGTGTCCCTAATATTCAATCTTTGCAAATTGATATAAAGTAGGCCTTTAAATTTGATGTTTTTTTCAATTTAGTCCTTGGTTGAATCCATAAAAACCATTAGAAGTTTAATTAAGTCCTTGAACTTAATTAATTCTTCTAATTTTTGCCCAATTGACTTTCAAACTTAATTCTTCTTCAATAAAGTCCTTAAATAAGTCAATTAAGTTAAGAGTTTAATGAAGTCCTTATACTTAATGAATTCTTTCAATTTTGGTCAAGTTTGGATTTCAACCTCAATTTCCTTCATTTCTTCATCCTATCTTGTCAAAACATCTCAATTTGGCTATTCTTTTAGTGTTTTGGTCTTTTACAACTCAAAAGCTTATATCCTCATGTCCTGAAAATAAATTTGTTTTTTATATTTTTTGTTTTTAGGATTTTTTAATAAAAAGAGAAAAATATACACTTTTTGTAAAAAAATTTAGAGGATCTAAAATTGGATTATGGCAACCTTGATGCAAAGTGTAATTTATGAAAGTATAGAGGGAAAGTGAAATCTATATCAAACTATAAGATGTTTTGTGTAACTATCCCTTTTTATTTTAAATAATTTATGATTTTTTTTTATTTCATCTTCTTTAACTTTTTTATCTGTTAGATTTGATACTTGTTTTTTTTATTACTATTTATTTTTTTAAATAATTTTTAAAATTAGATTTTGTTTGTCAATTACATCTTCCTTCAACTTTTTTATTTGTCAGTTCTGGTCTCATTTTTTTAATAAACTTGAAAAAAAATATTAATAAGTTATTTTCTAACTCATTTTTCATAGCATAACTAAACAATCAAAAATATTTTCTAACTCATTTTACAGATATTATTAAATATTAAAAAGTAATTAACTTTTCAATAATTAACTTTCCATAAAAAACCATTTTTTAAAAAGAACCTACTTTTCTAGGATAAGCAAATACTAAAATAAGTTCTTTCAATGAATAGTCAATGTAATAGCTTTCTAAAATGTAATACATTTTTATCTTTTCATACTATGTACATTATGAAATGATTTGTCAATATAAAATGTTTTTAAAAACTTGCATATTATTTATATTATTATGTAATGAATGTAAATAAAATTAAACATTACTAATTTCAATGCCTTGTTTATTTGGCGGAAAGTGATTTTTTGAAAATTATTTTTCAAACTTTCTTGTATTTGTTTGCTGTTAGAAAAATTAATCAACAAAAAATACTTTCCAGTTAAAGAAAAATTTGGCTTGGTTTTCAGGGAAGTGTTTTTTTTTATTTTTTTTATTTTGGGTGAAAAACACGTTTTAGAAGTTGTGAAAAAATTAGAAATATCATACTATTTACTGATTATAACTTATTTGACCTTTAAACTTTTGATTGCTATATGTTTTGTTTTGAATCTTTTTTTTTTTTTCAATTTCACCCTTTGCAATTTGATTTAATTTGATTTTTATATTAATTTTGCTCCTTATTTTTATGATTGTTATTTACTTTTCTCTTATTATTTTTTTAATTGAAATTTTTTATTTATCAAATTTGATCCCAATTTTTTTTATTGTTACTTATTTTGTTTGAAATAATTTATGAAATTGTAATTATTATTATTTTAATTTCATTATCTTTCGATTTTTTTATTTATTAGATTTGATGTTTATTATTTTGATTGTTATTTATTTTATTTGAAATAATTTATGAAATTATATTTTTTTCAATTTCATTCTCATTCAACTTTTTAATTTGTAAGATTTGTTTCTCATTATTTTAGTAAATTTTAAAAAAATATTAATAAGTTATTTTCCAACTCATTTTCAATGACATATCTAAACACTGTAAAATGTTTTCTAACTTATTTTTTATAACATTACCAAACATTAAAAAATAATTTATTTTTTATAAATTTATTTTTTAATAAAATCACTTTCTTAAAATAAATTACTTTCAGCAAAGAAATGGAGCTAGTTTCAACATTTGAAACTGTATTTTAGAAATAAGAAAGAAGATATATGATATTTATACATATATTTTTGTGTTCTAGAGGTAAGCTTAGTAGTATTAATTTATTTTTATATTCTATAAACATGTAAAAAAGGAAGTTTATTTGACTAAGAAAAAATTATTTGACAATCCAAATTCTACTCCTGCAATTTATCCATTCAAGAAAGATTTTTTTTTTTCCGTTTATAAAAATATACGTGTCAGGGTGGGTGTGTGTGTGTGTTTCGTGGATGTATTTTCCCATATATATTTTTTTTCGTTTTAAAAAATATAATATATATGTAAATATATAATTGCTACTAATTATTTTAAATAAAACATGATATCTAGTTTTTAAAAACCTATTTAAATAAATGTGTTTGCAGATAATAGGAGTGATGAACTTAGAGTTTATCATATATTCTAACTTCATTTTGAATCTTTTGAAATAAATATGTAAAGTAAAAAAATAAAAACAGATAGATAGATAGAAATTAAAATTTAAATAAGTTAATAAAATACACCACTGTAAATAGCCACAAACCCTTCCCATTTTGTAAACACTATAAAGCGTGAAGCCCCGCTCTTCGCCTTCTTCACTCTCAAAATTAAAAAAAACACGCACTCTCTCTCTGATTCCCCATTTGTTTTTTTCTTAAATTAGGGTTTTCAAATTACCATCAATCAACCATGTCGTTGAGACCTAGCGCGAGAACCGAGGTTCGCCGGAACCGATACAAAGTCGCAGTCGACGCCGATGAAGGTCGCCGGAGAAGAGAGGACAATATGGTGGAGATCCGCAAGAACAAGCGTGAAGAGAGTTTGCTAAAAAAGCGACGCGAAGGTCTCCAGGCACAACAGTTCCCTCCCGCTCTTCTCTCTTCTTCTAATGTGGAAAAGAAGGTAACTTCACTATACTCGCATGTAATGTATTTTTGAACTGTGGATCTTGTCGGGTGTTAGGTGTTTTGTTGATTAGGGTTTCGATGTTTTGTGTTTTTTATTTGTGTACTCTTGCAGTTAGAGAGTTTGCCTTCGATGGTGGCTGGTGTTTGGTCTGAGGATGGCAATTTGCAGCTTGAATCAACTACTCAATTTCGGAAACTGCTCTCGATTGGTATTGTTTTGGGTTCCTTTTCTTTTGCTTAAGCTTTTTGTTTCTATTAGTAAAGATTGGTTATTTAGGGAGGGGTTGCTATTGTTATTGGCAGAGAGGAGTCCTCCGATAGAGGAAGTTATACAAGCTGGGGTTGTTCCACGATTTGTTGAGTTTCTTGTTAGGGAGGATTTCCCTCAGCTTCAGGTGCGTGTTTCTATGATATTGTGATAGAATGTGTTTGCTGATTTGTTTGAATTGGAATGGGGTCGTGAAGTGTTTGTGTCATGTCTTGGAACTTGTGTAGTTTGAGGCTGCTTGGGCTCTCACAAACATTGCTTCTGGAACTTCAGAGAACACTAAGGTGGTAATTGATCATGGTGCAGTTCCAATATTTGTCAAGCTTCTAGGTTCTCCCAGTGATGATGTTAGGGAGCAGGTATGTCTTTGAATTTTAGTTACCTAGTTTGCTGGAATTGTGATTATATAATGTGCACATGGAAGAGACTAGGATTTGAATATATTTGCTGGTTAAATTTCAGGCTGTGTGGGCATTGGGAAATGTTGCTGGTGACTCCCCTAAGTGCCGTGATCTTGTGCTCAGCCATGGAGCCTTGATTCCATTGCTGGCACAGTTGAATGAGCATGCAAAGCTTTCAATGCTGAGGAATGCTACTTGGACACTATCAAACTTCTGCAGGGGCAAGCCACAGCCTCCATTTGAGCAGGTTATTGTCAGATTCTGTGCATTGATTGGGCGTCTCAAGTTTTTGGCAATGGATGTTGTGGAAAGTTAAAAGGTTTTTAACTTGTGAAATTTGTTGGGCAGGTGAGGCCAGCCCTTCCTGCACTTGAACGTCTTGTACATTCAACTGATGAAGAAGTCCTAACTGATTCTTGCTGGGCACTCTCTTATCTTTCTGATGGCACAGATGATAAAATCCAAGCTGTTATTGAGGCAGGTGTCTGTCCACGACTTGTGGAGCTCCTCCTGTGAGTGCAGCATTCTGTTGATTGATTGGTTTAATATTTTCTTGTATCTCATTATCTGCATACAAATACATATAAAAAACATGATCCTTCATACATGAATTGTTTCAGCCATCCTTCTCCTTCAGTGCTTGTTCCTGCCCTCCGCACAGTTGGAAATATTGTGACAGGGGATGATATGCAGACCCAGGTAAAGGCGCTTCTGGCTTTTTGTTTGTTTGTTCCATCCTTTGTGCAACAGCAGAAGTGCCTTTCATGACCGCATCCATCCGACATTTTTTTCTAGAAGTTATTGATCTGAATCAATGTTATAACATAGTTTGCATGGATTCTTTTTTTTTCCACCACAAATAACATCATTATTGATGCTTCTGCATCATGATGGAGAATATGACCATGTTAGAGGTTTTCTATAAAGATTGAAGAAGTTAAATACTGGATGAACAAACCAGACAACTATTAAAAAAACTGAAAGATAACCATGTTAGAGGTAGGGGTGAGCATAAAAACCGAGAAAACCAAAAAAAAATTAACCGATTAGAAAAAAAATTGATTGAACTGGACCGGTTCAAACAGTACTAAACCGAGTTGAAGAAATCCCAGCTATATATATTAAACTTTCTTCTAACCCTAGGAGCTAAATCATACCCCCCCCCCCCCAGCTTTCACTCAATCTCTGTCTCAGCAGCCCCCTCTCAAGCTTTCTCCAATTTTCTTGATCTCTGGTTTTTTAACGAGATTATTACTAGTTTGTCTCTAACCTAGTGCTGTCAAGGGGCGCTCGCCTATGCATTCCAGGCGAGGCCACAACGTCTTTATTAGCCTATGGCGATGAATTTATAAAGCGTTGCCTGGTGAGTGGGCGCTAGGTGTTAAGGAAAGCGCCTTTTTGTCCATTTTTTAATTTACCACAAGAAACAACTTATTAGTATTTTTGTAAAAAAAAACAAAGATTAGGGTAAAAAAAGAATAAACAAACATTAAAATGGGAGACATACAATCAAGGAAGGACACTTGAAGAGAAACACTAGCCAGACTTTGCGTTGCCTCTGAACAAGAGGCTTGGTTCCTTTCCTTTGATAACGCTGCTCAAACCCTAACTTTCTTTCTACCTCATTTATTTCTGTTTCTCTCCTCTCTTTACTCTCGTCTTCTCTTCTCTTTACTTTTGTCTCTCTATGCCTTTGTTCTCCTCCAATAAGGGTTTTTGTTTTCTTCTCTTTTTTTGGGTTTTATTTGTTTGTGATAATTGATCAATGCATGGTTGTGTTGTGTGTTTTACTGCATCTTGTTTTCATGGGTTTTGTTTTGATTGATTAATTTGTGTTATTTTTTAATGTTTTTAGTGCCTCCAGTTAGGATTCAAGGTAATTGAGTTGAGTGTTGTTTTATGGGGTTCCGTTTGGTAACTTTGGTTACGACTGGGTGTTTTCTTTGATTTCATAAATGTTTGTGGTTTGTCAATTGGTTTTATTGATGGGTTATTGTGCTTGGTTTGATGTCACAACAATTTGTTCAAGTTTTCAATTCTTTGGGCTTTGGTTTATCAACTTGTTTTATTGACGGGTCATTGTTCTTGGTTTGATGGCACACTGATTTGTTCAAGTTTTCAATTCGCCAGGCTTTGGCTTTTATATGGTTAGATTTTGTACAATTTTCCCTATTGATTTTCGATTTGTCAAGTTATTTGGTACTTTATCTTATATCTTCCCAAAAGGTTTTTCTGGTTTTTTAACACAATAAACCAAAGCAAGCCGAACTGAAACTGGTTGGTTTGAAATGTTTTTCGGTTCTATTTGGTTTGGTTCTGAATCTAAAAAAAACATGGTTTGGTTATGTTTTGTTAAGTGAAAATCGAACCGAACCGAAAATGCTCCCCCCTAGTTAGAGGTTTAATAGGATCCTGTGGCCATTGTTGATTATGAGATCTGTGCTATTGCACAAGGAGGTGTTGGTGCCAGCTATTTCTGGACATGATGGATTAAAGGGGAAAAAATGAGGGGAGGGGAATAACCTGTTGAAACTTGTTGGGAGCTTTTTTTGTGAAGGGAAGGGAAGGAATTTGGCTGTAAGACCCCCAGTCCTCTCCAAATAGTAAAAATTATGACTTTTTTGAATATTAATTGTCAATCCCGACACCTTTTAGAAAACAATAGATATGATTCCACTTGTATAGGTAAACTGTAATCCTCATCTTCTTGTCTGGCTAAATGAGGCAGGATGTGCTCTCACCAACTGGTTTTCTTGTAGTCTCCTAATCTATCCCTCTACTAGACTCTAGCATTGTATTCTTGTCCCCTTCCTACCTTCATTTAAACGGTAACTACCTGACCCTTATTTAGCTTGCCCCTTCCTTTAAAAACTCTTTACTGCCCTCCTCTCTTATATTCCCATCCATATATTGTGTTAGAACACATCTTATGGGTGTTTCTGCATGATTAATGCTGTCATCTAAATTATGAATTTATTCATGCATTTGCATTAAATACCTTTGTACCACAGACACCGAGCCACATAATTCATCCCAGAACAGCACATGCTTTATGCCCAGTAGCTGCATCAACTCTTGTCATTGTACTCGACCAGGATAGTTGAAAATGAAGCACCTCTCTTAAACTAAAAAAATACAATTCCCTTGATAAGGAAAAATGTAAAGGCAAGGCATGTAACAAGAAATACTCACAAGTAATTAGGAGCGCTGCAGTGAGAGCATGGAAAAATTGCTTGGAATTGTCATAGCAAAATCTATCTACCTCTCTCTGTGGCTTGTTGCAACTATGCTAATGATCTTGCTTTTTACACGATGACATCTTTTTGTTGCTTGAAATGTTGGTTTTCTTATACCTAACTCTGACACGTCTCTCCTTTGCAGTGCATGATTAACACTGGTGCACTCCCATGCCTTCTAAGCCTGTTGACTCATAATCATAAAAAGAGCATCAAGAAAGAAGCTTGCTGGACTATCTCAAACATCACTGCTGGAAACAAGGAGCAGATCCAGGTGAGCTTGCATGCCTTGGAAGTTCATGTTTTAAGCTCTGTTAAGTTGTTTCTTGTTTAATTCTGTCAGTCCTCTTAGAAGAACTCTGGGCTCTTCTAATTGGGTTTCTGAATTTATTTACTGGAATGATCTGCATTGCTATCTTCATTAGCACTTTTGATCTGAATTCCTTCTATGTGAGATTGAATGCTTCAAGTTCCTCTGGATTTTTACTCTTTATCTTTTCTAAATTATCTAGGCTGTTATTGAGGCTGGTTTAATTGGCCCGCTTGTTAATTTACTTCAAAATGCGGAGTTTGATATAAAGAAAGAAGCTGCTTGGGCTGTGTCTAATGCTACTTCGGGTGGCACACACGAGCAAATTAAGTATGTTATTCTTGTGTTTTAAAACATTACTACTTGTTTGTTGAATGTTCTCTGGTTCTCTTGGCAGACAAGTGATTGGTTGTTTTTGGATGACAGGTTTTTGGTTAGTCAGGGATGTATTAAACCATTGTGTGATCTTCTTGTATGCCCTGATCCAAGGATTGTAACTGTATCTCTTGAAGGATTAGAGAACATTCTGAAGGTTGGGGAAGCGGAGAAGAATTTGGGGAACAGTGGAGATGCTAATTTCTATGCCCAGATGATAGATGATGCTGAGGGACTAGAAAAGATTGAAAATCTACAGAGTCATGACAATAATGAGATATATGAGAAGGCAGTCAAGATTCTCGAGACTTATTGGTTGGAAGAAGACGATGAGACTTTGCCTTCAGGTGATGGTGCCCAGCAAGGATTTCAGTTTGGTGGGAACGATGTTCAAGTTCCATCTGGTGGATTCAACTTTTAGCTGAAGGTATTTAAAATACTTGCTTTCAAGTCTCAATTATACGCAATATTATCTGAATTTGTGAGGTTAGTAAAGCTTGAATTACCTATGAATCGCAAAGCTCTGAGTATAATTTCTCTTGTAGTCTGGCCTTGAAAACGAATGATCTTAGTTGTGCACCAAGTAATATTACTTTTGTTTGGAAGTCTGAGTTTTGCTTAATTGGTTTGCCCCAGGAATCTGTAGAGTTTGGAATGGTGAAGCAGTTCTTGGTTGGGGCGACAAATATGTCGGGGTCAAGTTGGGTCTGGTCTTGGCACCTCGTTTCTTGTTTCAGTCTGGTATAGAGTCCATTGTGGTCAAAGAGGTGCCTAACAGGTCAGTCTATACTACAGCATCCAATAAGGGGGTCAGGAAGGTACTATAGCAACATTGTTACCTGGTCAGCCATGCTTGATGTTTTGGCCTTATTGCTGTGGAGTGGCATGGAGGGTGTTAACAAGTCCATTGTTGCATAACCCTTAGCTTTGATCACTGAACACGCTGGGGGAGGTTTTCTTGTACGCTGATCGAAGTCCTTTTTTATGTTGAGTCATGTTGTGCTAGTATTTTTTTTTTCTATATATATATATAGTCTCTCTTTGGTTTTTCTTTGATTGGGTGAATATGGTATTTGATAAACCTCATTTATCTTGGTTTCTTTGATGGAAAGAAATGAATTAGCTGTATTTTTTTTTAATGTGGGATAAGTTAATTGTTTTGCAGAATGGATAAACCAGGTGCGTCTATGTTCCACTAGAATAGAAATGGTAACTCCTTACTATAATGTTTTTATATATAAAGGTTAAGAGCTTATGTGAGCAAAGGTGGGTAAAGATGGATAATAGATAAGTGCCAAGTAATTATTTGCAACTGGAATCTTTAAATAGTTTTGTAGCTGTTTTTCTCTGGAGTAGTGTTTAATTTTATCGAGATTGTTTTAAAGAAATCACTAGAGTTTCGTGTAAGTTTAATTGTAGCGATTTTTCCGGGAAAGATTATCCGTAAAATCAGTATTTGTTCTCTTCCTCGGTTTTTGGTGTTGAGCCAAATATTGAAATTGAAGGCGAGCGTACGCAAGAAGGGGCCACTCCTATAAAGCGGCAACAATGGTGGCAAATGCAAATGCCAACTAATTGGAAGGCTACTTGATTAGAAAAGTGGAGGAGTCTGAGTCATATGACCTTTGTGAACACACACTCGAAGGGCAAATGGTGGGCCGAGCTTTGTTCTTTTGCAGCCTATAATCCTTAATAGCAATCATTAAAATTTGTTTTATGAGCCTTTAAGCTTTATCAGCTACTGCTGAGCCTGATATTGGGGCCATTAATTTTGCTATTTCAGGATCTGAAAATTCCTATCTTTTCCTGCTGGACCCTCACGAGAGAAGGTCCATTGAGACTCTGGACCATTTGCTTTTGTGCAGCTTGGTATCCTCCACTCAGATTCTGTATTTTTCTCCATAAGATATGTAAAAATCACTTGTCCATGATTCTATTTGTTCCTGTAACCAGATTTTATGAAAACCTTGAGCTGAAGATTGCGGTCTGACAATTCCGATATTTGCTGAAGAAGATAAACTGAGGCCATCAGTTGGATTATTTTTAATGCCTTTGTTGCCGAGACTTCTTCATCTTGGGGGTGCACACGGAAGGTTAGAGCAACAGGAAGGATAGTACAAGAATACACATACTAGATATTTTTCCCCACGCAATTCTTTTCTAACATAAAAAAATATATTTGAATAACTTGAGTAGATACAGGTAACTTGATTAATCAGTGATTTGAGGTAACCTTATAAGAAGGGAAATAGAAAAAAAATAGAAAATTCAAGGTCTAATATTAAAAGATAAAATAAAAAAAATTAAGTTAAATTAGATTAATCTTTAAAACAAGCAACTCTAGCCATGAAACCGAGATAACTAAACATAATAGCAAAAAGAATCTTGAAAAAATTTATTAACCATCAAAAAATTAAAAAGAAATCAAAACAATCAGAACTAAACTTTATATAAAAATTAATAAAAGAAAATAATGAAGGATTTCATCAAAAAATAAAATAAAACAGGATAAAAAAAGGTATTAAAAAACCAAGAACCAAGATTGGATTAAAAAACAAATGAAATAAAATGCCGATGAAAAAAATTGAAAGAAAAAACAAATTAAAAAAAGAAATGAAAAAGAGAAATTAAAAAATAAGTACTAAATCTAAAAAAAAAAAACAAGATAAAATAAAATGTCAAAAAATCAAAAGAAAAAAAACAAACAAAAAAAATGATTAAAAAAAACAACAATCAAGACAATGAGTACCATATTTAATATATAAACAAAACAAAATCAAATAGAAAGGGATGAAACTAATTTTTTTTTTTTCCAAAACAAAGAAAGACTAATAAAAAAAATGATCATAATTGAATTTTTTTTGTCTCCATTATTTTTTTTTTATCAAAATAATATCATTTCTACTTTTTAGCTAAATAAAAAATCAAGCAATTAGTTAGGGGAAAAACATGCTAGCACCCGTTGATTTTTTTTTACCATTATTTTTTTTTATCAAAATAATATCATTTTTATTTCTTGCACAATAAAAAATTTCAATTGACCTCAGTGATCCTGATCATTCGACCCAACCCATGACCCAAGACATTACGGGGGTTGACTCCTGAACCGTATTTTAAAAGCATGATAAAAAAATAAACACCAATATGAGAATTCAATAAAATTAAACAATAAAGAATAAAATTGCCAAAAAACAATTAATCAATAAGAGAACTCAAAATAAAAGAAACTTCAATCATAAAAATGAGGATCAAATTCAATAAAAAAAGAATTAAAATCAAATGATTAGGGATTAAATCAAAAAATAAAATCCAATTAAAAAAATTAAAAACAAAATAAATAGGAATCAAAAGAAAAAGGATCAAATTTGATAAAAAAAAAAATACAAAAATCAAATTTGATAAAAAAACATGAAAAATCAAATGCCAAATGATAAAATTGAAAAATAACCAAATCAAATATTGAGGACCATTTTTTAATTTTGCAAAGTCAACACACCTTTAAGGTGTATGAGAGAGAAAAGAAGAGGGGGGGAATTACCGTCAAAGCTCCGCCATGTGCTTGCGACTAACACGTGCCAACCCATCGTGTAAAGGGAGGTGCGTCGCTTCAGATGTCATCCTTGAAGGCAACAAACACCACCCGAAAGGTTTGCCAGCCAGGTTTTCTTTTTTGATTTGTAAAAGACCATAACATTCTTAACCCCACGTTATAATTATAAAAAACTGAGGTCAAAAAACAAAAAATAATACCCCTCTACTTTGGAAAAAAAAATAAAATTGACCCCAAGAACTATGAGGTAATTAGATTATACAAAAAATATGATATTTTCAAAAAGCCTGTCGGACATTAGCTATGATTTTCTTTCTTCAAGGACATAAAAGTAATTATACTATGTAATAAAGATAAGAAAACACAAAATTACTCTCAAGCGTTTGTTCAACTATTTGGTTTTTTAAGAGAGACATTAATCATTTTACCTTGGATTTTGTGTGTGTATATATATATATAATTAATGAAAGACAAGAGATAGCAAAATGTAGAAAAAATTATAGAGATCATTTTTTTATTTTTAATGAGCATTGTTTCTTTTAACTAACTTAAAAAATTAATTTATCTACTCATCAAAATTATATTTAAAAATGATTGCAATTATCATAAAAATGATTATTCTTTACTAAAAATATAATATAATTATATAATGATTTACTCGGATGTTAAATCATTTCTCTAAATATATTTAATAATAAAATAAATAATTAAACCAATCTTATGTCAAATATAATATTGTCAACATCACCATTAAAATGTAACATAGTTACAAGTGCAAAATAATTTTAATACATATAAACATTTCTTTATCATTTAATCCCTACTACCTCTTCATCAGTTTGTATTAAAATATAATTTTTTTTTATATATTTTATATTATATTTTATAGTGTTACGGATCTAATAGTAAAAATTAAGTTAATTAAAATCAATGGTACCGATCTCTAAATATAAAGATAGAGATTGAAATATAAAATATTTAAATGGCATTTGTTAAAGAAATTAATTGTCCCTTTCTCTTTATTCCCTCTTTGGAACATAAAAAAAAAGCCAAAATCTTTCCTTAAAACAAATGAAATTTTATTTTTATATTTTCAATCAAATATATTCATATCTCATATCCCCATGTCTTCATATTGTTTTTTCTTTTGTGTTGAGATAACAACGAAACACTCTCCTAGAGATGACAATGAAAAAAGCCTCTTGAAATATGAATAAAGATATGGTTTTAGATTATGCTTCACAAAAGGCCTGACGTGATTTTATATGTGTACCATGAGATAGAGTTAAAATAGAAGTAAGTGCTTATGATTCAACCAGAAAACATCTAATTTATAGAAATTCGAATGATTAGGTAATTTTTTCAACTTTAACATTCGTTTTATTTTTTATATTTTATAGGAATACAATTTACGATTTCAAAATTTAACGAAACTTTTTTTCTTCACAAAAAGTATGTATATTCAATTAAGGAATAAAAAATATGAAGATAAGGGCTTTCGCTCGTAAAATTTGTGAAAATTATCGACTAATACATCGATGGGGACAAATTCAAATCATTTTCTCAAACCCGAGACATAAACAAAGACAAAGATAATTTTTCTAATCGGAGACTCTCTAAATAATCCGATTTACAAATAATCTATTTTGACATGAAATGGATATATCCATAGACCTTAGACTTCATTTTTGAGATGATAAAATATGGCAAAACTTTTACCAATAATTGGTACCCGCAAGAATGGACGTATTAGTTCACGTAAAAATGCACTAAAATTCATAAGGGAGTTATTCATGTCCAGGCAAGTTTCAACAATACTATTGTGACCGTTACAGATGTACGAGGTCGGGTGATCTCTTGGTCCTCCACAGGCGCTTGTGGATTCAGGGGCACAAGAAGAGAGACGCCATTTGCTGCTCAAACTGCAGCAGGAAATGCTATTCGGACCGTAGTGGATCAAGGTATGCAACGAGCATAAGCCATGATAAAGGGTCCTGGTCTAGGAAGAGATGCGACATTGAGAGCTATTCGTAAAAGTGGTATACTATTAAGTTTCGTCTGGGATGTAACCCCTATGCCACATAATGGTTGTAGGCCTCCTAAAAAAAGATGTGTGTAAGAATAAACATTGAAGAAATTTCAAGATAAATAAATAATTCAATGATTTGATAAAAATAAAAAGAATATTATTATTGTTCGAGAGAAAGTAAGAATATCTACTCGGACACTATAGTGGAAGTGTGTTGAATCAAGAGCTAACAATAAACGTCTTTATTATGGATGTTTTATTCTGTCTCCACTTATGAAAGGTCAAGCCGATATAATAGGCATTGCGATGTGAAGAGCTTTGCTTGGAAAAATAGAAGGGACATGTATCACACGCTCAAAATCTAAGAAAATACCACATGAAGTTTCTACTATAACGGGTATTCAAGAATCAATACATGAAATTTTAATGATTTTGAAAGAAATTGTATTGAGAAGTAATTTATATGGAACTCATGATGCGTCTATTTGTGTCAAGGGTGTTGGATATGTAACTGCTCAAGACATCATCTTACCGCCATCTGTGGAAATTATTGATAATACACAACATATTGCTAACTTAAAGGAACTGATTGATTTGCATATTGAATTAGAAATCAAGAGGAATCATGGCTATTATATGAAACTGCAACAAAACTTTCAAGACAGAAGTTATTCCATAGATGTTGTATTCATGCATGTTCGAAATGCGAATCATAGTGTTCATTCTTATGGAAATGGGAATGAAAAGCAAGAGATATTTTTTCTTGAAATATGGACAAATGGAAGTTTAACTCTGAAAGAGGCACTTCATGAAGCCTCTTGGAATTTAATTGATTTATTTATTCATTTTCTAAATGTAGAAGAAAACTTCCATTTAGAAAAAAATCAACACAAGATTACTTTACCCCTTTTTGCTTTTCATGATAGATTGGCTAAACTAAGGAAAAATAAAAAAGAAATAGCATTGAAATCTATTTTTATTGACCAACTCGAATTGGCTCCTAAGATTTATAATTGCCTAAAAAGGTCCAATAGACATACGTTGTGGAATCTTTTGAAGAACATTTGTAGAATAGTCAAGAAGACCTTATGAAAATTGAACATTTTCGCATAAAAGATGTAAAACATATATTTGGCATTCTAAAAATAGAAAAGCATTTCACAATTAATTTACCAAAGAATAAATTTTAAATCCAATAGATTTATATCTTTTTTTATTTCTAAATCTTTTCTAAATTTAAAGAAGATGAAAATGTTATCTAGAGAGAATTCACTTTGAAGGGACTATTCCCTAGATATACAAGATACACACGTCATGATATTTTATTTTTAAATTGAATCAATTTGAAAAATACCTAAAGTTAAGGATTTAGCAATAAGTAATGTTGCTACAATACCCAACCATAAGGCCACTACAATACCAATCAAAAAAATAGTTGTCGTGACCAGACGACGAAATGGATTTTGGAATTTATTAACATTCTCCAAAAGGGATACTGTAATAATCTCGCAGGTACTGAAACCATTAAAATAACACCTAATAACTTATTGGGTACTGTATAAAGTATTTGAAATACGAGAAAGAAATACCATTAAGGCAATATTTTCAAAGAGTTGCAAATGGATCAACAAGTCACCAATCATTGATGGTTTTAGAACCGCGAATCCTACATTACATGCAATAGTACCTAGAATTACTACTGGAAAAATATAAAAAGATCATTTGGCCATGCGGGTTCTCCATAATAATTATGACCCATTCCTTTAGCTAATTTAGCTCTTAATACATTATCATTCAAGTGAGGTTTTATTGCTATTGGGATAGGTGAATTTTTAAAAATCTACCCTCTGAAGGAACCAAACATGATAATTTTTCATCATCCGGGTCAAGCAAAAATCAAACAAACCAAATGGATCCATATAAAAAAAATCTATATCTCTATATGTTATAAAATCTAGATCTTATCCATATCTACACATATATGAATGATTTGATACAATAAAAAATTGACTGGATTCTTTTTTTTTTTTTTTTCAAATTTCAAAAGTTGAAATCATCCATCGCAAGGAATTTGATTCTTACAAATAAATGCTCACCACCTAAGTAGGTCTACAAGGGTGATCATAACCAAGTGCTTGAAGAATATAAGCCAGATGAAGGAATAGGAACATCTAGGATGTAGAAGAGCATAGCATGAGTGATTCGACATATTTTGATTCCTATATATCCACTCATGTAGTACTTGACTTCATTATACAATATATAAGATCTATCTATATAGATATCATCATCTACACCCAGAAAGCCGTATGTTTTGGAATAAGTATGTACAATTTGGGAAGAGGTTTTGATTGATCAAAAAGAAGAATCTACTTTAACCGATATGCCCTTAGACAAGACCATAAATAACATAGAAATAACACTTGGAAGGGGTAGACAATTAGCTAGAGATGTAGGTGCTGTAGCGAAACTGATTGCAAAAGAGGAGAAATCAACCACATTAAAATTACCTTTTGGGGAGGTTCGTTTAATATCCAAAAACTACTTAGTAACAATCAGACAAGTAGGGAATGTTGGGGTGAACCGGCAAAGTTTGGGTAGAGCCGGATCTAAATGTTGGCTAGGTAAACGTCCTGTAGTAAGAGAAGTAGTTATGGACCCTATAGACCATCCCTATGGAGGTGGCGAGGGGAGGGCCTTAATTGGCAGAAAAAAGCCCGCAACCCTTTGGGGTTACCCTGCACTTGGAAGAAGAAGTAGAAAAAGGAATAAATATAGTGATAATTTGATTCTTCGTCGCCACAGTAAATAGGAGAGAAAATAGAATTTGTTTTTTCATCTTAAAAAAAATATGAGAAATTAACTATGACACGTTCACTAAAAGAAAATCCTTTTGTAGCAAATCATTTATCAAGAAAAATAAATAAGCTTAACAAAAATGCAGAAAAAACTTTAATAGTAACGTGGTCCCAGGTATCTACCATTATACCCACAATGATTGGCCATACTATTGCTATCCATAATGGGAAAAATCATTTACCTATTTATATTACAAATCGTATGGTGGGTCATAAATTAGGAGAATTTGCACTTGATCTCAATTTTCAAGGACATGCGAAAAATGATAATAAATCTCGTCGTTAATTTCTTAATAATTAATAAATATTAGAATTTGAAAAGGAAAATATAGATGCTTATCATTCATTATTAGTTTATTATTTATATTTATTTTTATATTTTATTCAATTTTAAGAGTAAGAATCAAGATTAAGAGTGAGAGGTAAAGTAAACCCTATGATAAAGAAGAGAAAAAAGAACCCACATGAAGCATTCGCTTCAGGGTTCTATATATCTATGTTTGGTCACAAAGCGCAAGAATAATTGATCAAATTCGTGGACGTTCCTATGAGGAAACACTTGTGATACTCGAACTAATGCTTTATCGAGCATGTTATCCCATTTTTAATTTGGTTTATTCCACAACAGCCAATGCTAGTCACAATATGGGTTTGAACGAAGCCAATTTAGTCATTAGCAATGCCGAAGTCAACGAAGGCGCTACTATGAAAAAATTTAAACCTCGGGCTTGAGGACAAAGTTATCTGATAAAAAGACCGATTTGCCATATAAGTATTGTATCGGAGGATATATCATATGAAGAATATGAAGAAGATTTTCTACGAAGAATATGAAAAATATAACATATACTTAAAAAAACCAAGATGTATAAGGATAAATAAAACTAAGTACACACATATGACATTTGATGATATATATATACTAGTGGGGGATTATGGGACAAAAAATAAATCCACTTGGTTTCAAACTTGGTACAACCCAAGATCATTATTCTCTTTGGTTTGCATAACCAAATTTTTTTTTGAGGGTTTGCAAAAATATCAAAAAATAAGAAATTGTATAAAAAATTATGTAAAAAAAAATACAAAATTTTCTTCTGGTGTTGAAGGAATTGAACATATAGAGATTCAAAAATGAATATATGTGATTCAAGTTATAATCTATTTAGGATTCCCAACAATTTTAACAGAAGGTAAACCTAAAAGGATTAAAGAATTACAAATAAATGTACAAAAAGAACTTAATTGTATGAATCGAAAACTCAACATTTCTATTACAAGAATTGAAAACCCTTACATGCACCCGAATGTTCTTGCAGAATTATAGCCGGACAATTAAAGAATCAAGTTTCATTTCACAAAGTAGTGAAAAAGGCTATTGAATTAATTGAGCAAAGCAATACAAAAGGAATTCAAGTACAAATTGCTGGGCGTCTTGATGGAAAAGAAATTGCACAGCCCGAATGGGTTAGAAAAAAATAAATCAAGAGCCTCGGGCCACTAAAGACTAAGAACATTGACTTAAAAACAAATTCATCAGGGAGGGGCTCCATTGTATAATTAAGACCTAACCATTAATCGAAAAGCGATGTGAACAATGGAACCTATGAATATATAAGATTTTATTGAAAACGAATCTTAATGATTTATTGGGTAGGATAGCGAAATGAACCAAGAGACAATCCATTTATTCTAAGAGGTCATGGGTTAACCCTACAAATGAAGTAGATATTGAAAGAGTAAATATTCACCCGCGAATATTTTTATTTTATATTATTTAATTTCTAAAGTTTAAGTGATTTGTTCTAATAATCATAATAAATACAGATTTGTTATAAGATTAAAAGAACATTATCTAAAAATAGACTAAGACTAAAAATAGAAATAATTATCTATAAATTTTGAATTCTCTATGAATTTCTATATACTATATAGAAATAGAATATGTAATTATCTATATAAGATAGACAAATAAAAAATATACAAATTTCTAATCTAATAAATAGATTAAGTGAAATATGAATATCGATGTATATTTTCTTTTTAATCATAATCATTTCATTCGCAAGGTGCTGGATGAGAAGCAACTCTCATGTCTTGTTCTGCAGTAGAGATGGAATTGCGAAACAACTATCAACTATAACTCCAAAAGAACCAGATTCCATAAACAACGATAATAATTAGCCAATCCCGGAAAGGATCGCAAATCTGATACCATCGTATGGGCTACCCATTCTACTATGGCTTGTACCTTCTTTGGATCCATCCTCACTTGGTCCATGCTTACTAGGTGTCCTAAGAACATAATCTCAGCACTTTCAAATTCATATTTTTTGCCTTCTTGACAAACAATTCATGCTCCCTCTATCGAGACAAATCTTTAGAAAGATGCACAACATGATTATTCATGCTTCTATTGAACACAACAATATCATCTAGATCTACGACAACAAAATCATCTAGAAACTCATACTATATGTCATTCATTAAGTTACAAAATATAGCTAGAGCAATGGTTAAGCCGAATGGCATAACCAGAAATTTATAAGACCCATACCCCATCATACAAGTAATCTTGTGTTCATTCCCTTCAGCAATCCGCACTTGCCAATAACCAGACCTCAAATCCAGTTTTGTGAAGACAGGAGCTCCACTCAACTTGTCCATCAAGTCCTACACCAGCGACACCAGATACTTGTTTTTTATCATCACCTTATTTAGTGCACGATAATCTACACACATTTGAAGACTACCATCAGCCATTCGAAGACTACTATTAGTTTTCTTCTGGAATAAGACAGGAGCACCATACGGAGCTTTAAACGGCTGTACAAACCCAGAGTCTATCCGTTCCTCTAGCTGTCTTCTCAATTTTCCCAAGTCTCTAAGGCACATACAATATAAGGGCTGCGACGATGGTGTTGCACCTGGCATAAGGTCAATTCGGTGATCCACAACCCTTCTTGGTGGAAGCTTTTTCGGCAACTCATGAGACATTACATCCTCATACTACTCTAATACTCTAGGAATGACATTCGACACCTGCCCACTATGGTCCGAATCCCCGTCCATTGTTACTGCCATAAATACTTTGCTACCCTTCCTCAAGGGTTTGCTGATTGCGATGGCCGAAATCATACTGCTAATGCCCTTTTTGCTCTCGACCATCGAATTCTTGTAACAAGGCACAAAACTATGGCATGTCTCGCCGACAATTAAAATCCCACCCAAATACAACATCAATGCAATCTTAGCATTTTTCAAAAAGTCTAGGCCAATAATTAAGTCAAAATCATCAAGGGTCACAACCAGTAAATCATGTTTCCCCTGCCACTTTTCCATTGTAAGAGGCACCCAAAAGCAGTTCCTATCATAGTTATTAAACCCGGCCCGGCGGGTCGACCCGGTGGCTGGACCGGTTCGGGTTTAATAAAAGACCGGCTGTGGCAACAGCCCGGCCAAACCCGGGTGACCCGGTCAAACCCGGACGAGACCCGTTTTTTTTTTTTTTTTTTTAATGTGGGATAAAAAAAATTTGGTTTAAATATTTCAACTTAAAATGATAACATAATATCTTTTCAATGTGGGGTTTGAAGCCCTTTCATATATATACTCTATGTTCACATGAAAAAAATTATATTTTTTCAATGTGGGATTTGAAACCCATTAGTATATATACTCTATGTTCCCAAGAAAAAAATCATGTTTTTTCAATGTGGGATAAAAAAACCTTTTGGTTTAAATACTTCAACTTAAAGGGATAACATAGTATCTTTTCAATGTGGGATTTGAAGCCCTTTCATATATATACTCTATGTTCACATGAAAAAAGTTATGTTTTTTCAATGTGGGATTTGAAACCCATTAGTATATATACTCTATGTTCCCAAGGAAAAAATCATGTTTTTTCAATGTGGGATAAAAAACCTTTTGGTTTAAATACTTCAACTTAAAGGGATAACATAGTATCTTTTCAATGTGAGATTTGAAGCCCTTTCATATATATACTCTATGTTCCCATGAAAAAAGTTATGTTTTTTCAATGTGGGATTTGAAACCCATTAGTATATATACTCTATGTTCCCAAGGAAAATATCATAGTTATTAAACCCGGCCCGGCCCGGCGGGTCGACCCGGTGGCTGGACCAGTTCGGGTTTAATAAAAGACCGGCTGTGGCAACAGCCCGGCCAAACCCGGGTGACCCGGTCAAACCCGGACGAGACCTGTTTTTTTTTTTTTTTTTTTAATGTGGGATAAAAAAATTTTGGTTTAAATATTTCAACTTAAAATGATAACATAATATCTTTTCAATGTGGGGTTTGAAGCCCTTTGATATATATACTCTATGTTCACATGAAAAAAATTATATTTTTTCAATGTGGGATTTGAAACCCATTAGTATATATACTCTATGTTCCCAAGGAAAAAATCATGTTTTTTCAATGTGGGATAAAAAAACCTTTTGGTTTAAATACTTCAACTTAAAGGGATAACATAGTATCTTTTCAATGTGGGATTTGAAGCCCTTTCATATATATACTCTATGTTCACATGAAAAAAGTTATGTTTTTTCAATGTGGGATTTGAAACCCATTAGTATATATACTCTATGTTCCCAAGGAAAAAATCATGTTTTTTCAATGTGGGATAAAAATCCTTTTGGTTTAAATACTTCAACTTAAAGGGATAACATAGTATCTTTTCAATGTGGGATTTGAAGTCCTTTCATATATATACTCTATGTTCCCATTAAAAAAGTTATGTTTTTTCAATGTGGGATTTGAAACCCATTAGTATATATACTCTATGTTCCCAAGGAAAATATCATAGTTATTAAACCCGGCCCGGCCCGGCGGGTCGACCCGGTGGCTGGACCGGTTCGGGTTTAATAAAAGACCGGCTGTGGCAACAGCCCGGCCAAACCCGGGTGACCCGGTCAAACCCGGACGAGACCCGTTTTTTTTTTTTTTTTTTAATGTGGGATAAAAAAAATTTGGTTTAAATATTGCAACTTAAAATGATAACATACTATCTTTTCAATGTGGGGTTTGAAGCCCTTTCATATATATACTCTATGTTCACATGAAAAAAATTATATTTTTTCAATGTGGGATTTGAAACCCATTAGTATATATACTCTATGTTCCCAAGGAAAAAATCATGTTTTTTCAATGTGGGATAAAAAAACCTTTTGGTTTAAATACTTCAACTTAAAGGGATAACATAGTATCTTTTCAATGTGGGATTTGAAGCCTTTTCATATATATACTCTATGTTCACATGAAAAAAGTTATGTTTTTTCAATGTGGGATTTGAAACCCATTAGTATATATACTCTATGTTCCCAAGGAAAAAATCATGTTTTTTCAATGTGGGATAAAAATCCTTTTGGTTTAAATACTTCAACTTAAAGGGATAACATAGTATCTTTTCAATGTGAGATTTGAAGCCCTTTCATATATATACTCTATGTTCCCATAAAAAAAGTTATGTTTTTTCAATGTAGGATTTGAAACCCATTAGTACATATACTCTATGTTCCCAAGGAAAATATCATAGTTATTAAACCCGGCCAGGCCCGGCGGGTCGACCCGGTGGCTGGACCGGTTCGGGTTTAATAAAAGACCGGCTGTGGCAACAGCCCGGCCAAACCCGGGCGACCCGGGTGACCCGGTCAAACCCGGACGAGACCCGTTTTTTTTTTTTTTTTTTTTAATGTGGGATAAAAAAAATTTGGTTTAAATATTTCAACTTAAAATGATAACATAATATCTTTTCAATGTGGGGTTTGAAGCCCTTTCATATATATACTCTATGTTCACATGAAAAAAATTATATTTTTTCAATGTGGGATTTGAAACCCATTAGTATATATACTCTATGTTCCCAAGGAAAAAATCATGTTTTTTCAATGTGGGATAAAAAAACCTTTTGGTTTAAATACTTCAACTTAAAGGGATAACATAGTATCTTTTCAATGTGGGATTTGAAGCCCTTTCATATATATACTCTATGTTCACATGAAAAAAGTTATGTTTTTTCAATGTGGGATTTGAAACCCATTAGTATATATACTCTATGTTCCCAAGGAAAAAATCATGTTTTTTCAATATGGGATAAAAAACCATTTGGTTTAAATACTTCAACTTAAAGGGATAACATAGTATCTTTTCAATGTGGGATTTGAAGTCCTTTCATATATATACTCTATGTTCCCATGAAAAAAGTTATGTTTTTTCAATGTGGTATTTGAAACCCATTAGTATATATACTCTATGTTCCCAAGGAAAATATCATAGTTATTAAACCCGGCCCGGCCCGGCGGGTCGACCCGGTGGCTGGACCGGTTCGGGTTTAATAAAAGACCGGCTGTGGCAACAGCCCGGCCAAACCCGGGTGACCCGGTCAAACCCGGACGAGACCCGTTTTTTTTTTTTTTTTTTTAATGTGGGATAAAAAAAATTTGGTTTAAATATTGCAACTTAAAATGATAACATAATATCTTTTCAATGTGGGGTTTGAAGCCCTTTCATATATATACTCTATGTTCACATGAAAAAAATTATATTTTTTCAATGTGGGATTTGAAACCCATTAGTATATATACTCTATGTTCCCAAGGAAAAAATCATGTTTTTTCAATGTGGGATAAAAAAACCTTTTGGTTTAAATACTTCAACTTAAAGGGATAACATAGTATCTTTTCAATGTGGGATTAGAAGCCTTTTCATATATATACTCTATGTTCACATGAAAAAAGTTATGTTTTTTCAATGTGGGATTTGAAACCCATTAGTATATATACTCTATGTTCCCAAGGAAAAAATCATGTTTTTTCAATGTGGGATAAAAATCCTTTTGGTTTAAATACTTCAACTTAAAGGGATAACATAGTATCTTTTCAATGTGAGATTTGAAGCCCTTTCATATATATACTCTATGTTCCCATGAAAAAAGTTATGTTTTTTCAATGTGGGATTTGAAACCCATTAGTATATATACTCTATGTTCCCAAGGAAAAAATCATGTTTTTTCAATGTGGGATAAAAAACCTTTTGGTTTAAATACTTCAACTTAAAGGGATAACATAGTATCTTTTCAATGTGGGATTTGAAGTCCTTTCATATATATACTCTATGTTCCCATGAAAAAAGTTATGTTTTTTCAATGTGGGATTTGAAACCCATTAGTATATATACTCTATGTTCCCAAGGAAAAAATCATGTTTTTTCAATGTGGGATAAAAAACCTTTTGGTTTAAATACTTCAACTTAAAGGGATAACATAGTATCTTTTTAATGTGGTATTTGAAGCCCTTTCATATATATACTCTATGTTCCCATGAAAAAAGTTATGTTTTTTCAATGTGGGATTTGAAACCCATTAGTATATATACTCTATGTTCCCAAGGAAAAAATCATGTTTTTTCAATGTGGGATAAAAAACCTTTTGGTTTAAATACTTCAACTTAAAGGGATAACATAGTATCTTTTCAATGTGGTATTTGAAGCCCTTTCATATATATACTCTATGTTCCCATGAAAAAAATTATGTTTTTTCAATGTAGGATAAAAAACTTTTTTAATTTAAATACTTCAACTTAAAAGCTTAACATAATATCTTTTTAATGTGGGATAAAAAACTTTTTAAAATAATATTTTAAACTTTATTATTTATAATATGTATAATCTATATTTACATGAATTTTTTCATATGAAATATTAATATTTTTTTTAATTATTACGGGTTAATCCGGGTCAACCTGGGTTGACCCATGAAACCCGAGACCCGGCCCCTTGGTCGGGTCAACCCCCGGGCCGGGTTTAATAACTATGGTTCCTATTATCCGTTGTGCCTTTACATTCACTGCTTTCATCTTCGTCTAACTAGTACTTAATCGTAAACCCAGCTGCAACACCAACCTGTCAGCCACAAATGTGTTCGTTACACCCGAATCTAACATGACATTAATTTTCATGTCTTTCACTATAATATTCACATATATTAGAGTGTCCACCGCACCTAACTTTCCCTGTTGTAAAGCATTTAAACACACCATATTAGTGTCGGTATGGCTAGATTCATCCACCGAATCCTCTAATTCCATAACCAAATAGTTTAACACACGTATTGGGTTAACGTGTTTGACCATCTCTTCAAGTTCACTTTCGTTGATCAGGATGACATTCAATTTTTCCCTTTTAGGACATTCCCTAACATAATGCGGCCCTCCACATATGAAACATCAAGCATTCGGCTTGGCTTCTTTCGTCGACGCATTTGTTTGCTTGGCTTTTTCCTTGTCAATAGAAGGTCTGAATCACCCTTACCAAGCTTCTTGTTCTTACTTTTCTCATCCCTCTTATCTCTGGTTTTAAACTTTGAAGGGACGAGAGCAACTCCATCTTGCGTCACTGTTTTGAAATAGACCAAACTATCTGCAGCAACGATGACAAAAGACAAGTCTTTAACTTTCTGCCCCCGCAATTCTGCAACTCTTCTTTGGACATGTTCTCTATATCCAATATCAAAGAACTGAATTCTTTGAAATAATCCCTCAGTGATCGGTCCTGCTTCAGCTTCTTCAAATCTTCCCTCATCGGCCAGGACATGTTGTTTAGTAAGAACTGTTGTTTTTGTTCTTGTTTCAACCAATCCCAAGTCTTAATCTTGGGAAGCCCTGCATTCAGGTCTTTTTTTTATTCGAATCCTTCACCATAACTTCGCGTCCCTTGACAAATACATTGTTTTGATGTTCACCTGGCCAGCCCCAATCTTTTCCACACCGAAATATTGTTCCATGTACCAAAGAAAAATTTTCAATTCCTTGGAACTTCTTGCACCACCAAATGACTTTGGCTCTAGCTCTTTTGGTTTGGACGAACCACCACCCTCAGGGGTGTTCACTACTACCTTTTTCAGAATAGCAATCCCGCCTCAAGATCTTTAACTTACAGCTCACATCTGCCACAAGATCCACATGCTGCCTCGTAACCCTCTTAGTCGTTTCTACTGTGTATGCAAGCTTTCATTCATGGATTGATCTTCGTTTCAACCATAGGACCCAGAACAGTTTTGAGATGAGTGAGTCTCTCTCGAATTGTCTCCATACTGCCTGATGGCATTCACTCTCGGGGCAACCAAGTCCTCAAAACAGAACAGACCGTGCTCTAATACCACTTGACACGGGGATAAAATTCTCGACAAGATTTTACGCCCAACGCGGTAGTCTAGTCTCACACTAGACTCAACCTTCCTCACAATTTGAACTCATGTTTTGCCTATCCACTAAGGTGTTTCACACACCCAAAGAACTTTCCCCTAAGTCTTTCAAGCAATGGACAAATAATAGTAACACAAGTCTTGGAATTCAAAATCACAAATACAATTTACAGGAAAACACTCGCAACCTTTATTAATTCTGAAACAAAGGATAAACAAAACTATTTGTGTGTGCCATGCATAATTCTGCTTGGAGGCTACACATCATTAGTTCTCTTTTATCACAAGAGAACATGGAAGTTACATATAAAACCGTCACCCCTAGACAGATCTTTACAGCTAGATACTTTGAACAAAACAGTAACTACCAAAAAACTGACTCCAACCGCCCCTGTTGTTACTTCCCTTGGTCTGCTGACACGACCAAAAGATTGATGTCTTCTCCTAAGTGTAGGAGTGTCGAAGTAATAAATAACCCAGCAAGACCGGGGTCGAACCACAAGGAGGTTAATTGTATAAATTATAAATAACAAGACAACAATAACAACAACAATAATAACAATAATAGTAATAATAATACTCAGTACGTGGCGTTGTTATACCTGAGAATGATCTAAAAGATCGGGTCACAGGTTTCCAGCATATATACTGAGTTTATGAAAAGATCAAAGAGATATATTATATAATATAAACATAATGTAAACAACAACAACAACAACAATAATAATAATAATAATAATAATAATAATAATAATGTTCATTTGTTTCACAGATTTGACACATAATGTCTTGAACAGATTTTAATTGACCATTCCTTTTCAATTCTAGTGCCTCGACTTTTCTAGCTAAAGATGCAAACTTGGATTGGAGGTCATGATCTTCCCTAAGGTTATACATACCTCCATTAGATGTATGAGGTTGAGTTTTACCCGGTGCCTCATAAGTGCCTGTTGGTCCCAATTTTGCATATTTTCAGCTAGCAAGTCTAGGCACTCCATTGCTTCATCAGAGTCTTTATCTTCAAAAGTTCCATTGCACATCAATTCAACCATTTGCCTATCTCTAGGTGTTAACCCTTCATAAAAATGTGAAACCAATCTCCATGTTTCAAAACCATGATGAGGGCAAGTATTAAGCAAGTCTCGATACCTATCCCAACATTGGTAAAATGTTTCACCTAGTTTTTGAGTGAAAGTGGTGATTTGTCTTTTGAAAGAGTTGGTTCTATGAGATGGAAAAAACTTCTTTAAAAATTGTTGTTGCATGTCATCCCAAGCACGAATGGATCCTGACCTAAGATTTTGTAGCCATGTTTTAGCTTTATCTTTTAATGAAAAAGGAAAAAGCTTTAATCTAATGGTATTCATGCTACAATTTAAGTCATTATATGTGTTACAAACTTTTTTTAAATTCTCTCAAATGCAAGTATGGATTTTCTAGATCTAAGCCATGAAAAGAAGGTAAAAGTTGAATAATGTCTGGCTTAAAATTAAAATGAGATGCATCAGGAGGAAAAAATATACATGATCGCGCAATTGTTCTTGTTGGATTCATGTAGTCTCTAAGTGTTCTAACCCGATTATTCTCATTATAAAGCGATTGATTATCCTCTTCGGCCATGTTTTCTAAAAATGATGAGGATACCCTACAAAGTCTACCACTTAATGTACGTGACCAAACACTCATGCACGTGTAGAAAGAGAATAAAAGGAAGAAGAAAACAAAAGAAAAAGAAACAAAGTTAGATACAAGAAAAGTGAAAAGAAAAAAATAAAATAAATATTATAATTTATACAAGAATTTACCTCCCCGGCAACGGCGCCAAAAACTTGACACGACCAAAAGATTGATGTCTTCTCCCAAGTGCAGGAGTGTCGAAGTAATAAATAACCCGGCAAGACCGGGGTCGAACCACAAGGAGGTTAATTGTATAAATTATAAATAACAAGACAACAATAACAACAACAATAATAGTAATAATAATAATAATAATAGTAATAATAATACTTAGTACGTGGCGTTGTTATACCTGAGAATGATCTAAAAGATCGGGTCACAGGTTTCAGCCTATATACTGAGTTTATGAAAAGATCAGAGAGATATATTATATAATATAATAATAATAATAATAATAATAATAATAATAATAATAATAATAATAATAATAATAATAATAATAATAATACTAGTAGTAGTAGTAGTAGTAGTAGTAATACTAATAATAATGATAATAATAATAATAATAATAATAATAATAACAATAATAAAGATGAATAAATTAATGAGAACTTTGAGATGGAAGATTAATGTAAGGATTAAACAATGATAAAAAAAATAAATGTCAAGGTTAGAGGATCCACGAATGGTATTTCAAACAAGTATAGTATAAATTCTTATTATTCAACTGGAAACCACACACAAAGGAGGTTCCAATCGGATGATTTCTCATTAATAACTCATTATAAATTATTAACATGATCATATTAATTATCTTAATTACATAACACCAAACTTTTAAATATTATCAGGAATTCATGATATTAACTGATGTTAACAACAAATCAAGTTCCTTTCATAGCCCAGGTGTAGGTAATACCATACTATTGGGCTATGAGAGTGCCAAGCATTTGTTGTACCAAGTGTTATACAACACAAATCTAGATTAACCATTTAACAAACAAGGTATTAAGAATTAGTAAGATAAAAATATAAGACATGTTAATATTAAACATTAAGATCCATGTTGAGTTTATACTATATTTATTCTTACACCATTAGTGTAACCTTTTCACCTTGACATAATAAACTTAGCTAAACATAATGAAGAAGAGAAACATAAATAAACAAAACAATAACATAAAGAAAATACAAGTTAACTAAGTAAAGGAAAGGAAATGAAAAGCATAAACAAGATATTAATGAAAGCAAAACTTAAAAATTACAAAAAATATAAAGAGAGAAATAAAGAGCGTGAGCTTGATCTGAACAACCAATCCAACCAAATGCATGGCAAATGCCTCCTTTTATAGGCCAAAATTTAGAATTATTGATTTGATGACTAATTGTTGAGTGGGTGGCCAACTTTTGACTTGGTGAAAATCCTTATCTTCTTGTCTGAATAAAACCAAAATGATAGAATCAGAACTGGGTCCATATGTTCTCATGAAAGTTCTAGGAAATTCTCTTAGCTTTCCAAGAAAAAAAAAAGATGAGGTCATTTGGACTTCTAGAACTTAAGATATGAGCTGAACATTGAACAATGTCTGGGCTGCAGGACAAATTCGGACTTCTCCGTTGTTGCTATAATTTGGACTTGAAAAACAGCCTTCTTAGATCTTGATGTCCAAATAAAAGTTGTAGGCCTATGTCTTACTGAATTTGTGTAAACATTTGAGGTCATTTGGACATCTAAAACTCGAGATATGACTCAATTACCGAACAGTGTTCCAGTTTGGACTGCACCAACATCTCTTTTCCAAGTTTCACCCTTTTTTTATCTTCACAAATTTCAGTAGTTGAATTCATCAATCAATACTTTAAGTGATAGACCTGCATTTAAGATGAACATTTACCATATATTAGAGTATTTTATAGTATTAGACTTGTTATTATAAAGCATGCTTTAGTTAAGGAGTTATTGATACTTTAAGTGCAAAATGATGATATAAAACCTTGATAACTATGCACTTTTAAGTACTAATCATTTGCCACCTCACAGATCTTCAAGCCAGCCAGCTGAGCCCTCTTTGCCAACCTAGTTGTGCTTCTACACGTCTTGGACAACCCTTTATCCAAGTCTAAAGTCGTGCAGAATATCTGTTGTCAATGTTCTAACGCACCCGTTATGCACCATTATCGAATCTGCCTTTGCTTACACATGTTGCCTCTATCCATGCATGCGACATGCTGCCGAGATCCCAGCAGTGTTCTCGTTGGCGCGCCCTCGCCCCTAGAACTATGACAATGAGTATGATTATCGTCCATGCCCTGGAAATGATTTTCTTTAAAGCGAGGGGGAGTGAGATGTTGGAAAAGAAAAAAAGAAAAATGAAAGACTAACAGCAGCAAAAGCCTTTAATCATTTAAGGGATTTTCCCCCAAAGATATATATATATATATATATATATATATATATAAAGCTCCGAATAGAGACAAGATCAAGGAGAAGAGCTTGAAAGATTGTCACGAACAACTGTTTGCCTTGTCTTTAAAACAAATAACAAGGGTTGATTGACCTTTCACTTTCTCCGTGTCACATAATACTCAGCAGACGTTTGTCTTCTTGCTATTCTAACTATGAATCTCTTCCTCTCCAATTCTATCTAACAGATTTTTTCTTCTCATTATAACTATGATACAACCTCATCTTGAAGGTGTGGTTTTAATAGAAGCTACTTGCACAATCGAACACCACAAAGCTTCTTTGCATGTTGTTCTTCTTTCAAAATGACATTACCATTCTCGACTAATCAAAGAGAAACTTATCTATTAAATTCATAAATTGTTATTAATAAAAAATAGAAGTTACCATAGCCCCAAATAATTTCCAAAAATTCTAATAAAATTCAAAGACTATTTTAAAATTATTTATGAGTCATTCGCGTTTTATTTTTTTCAATAATTTCATTTAATATCAAGTCATAAACTTACACTATAAAATACGAACTAGGTGTTAAAAATACATGTTTTTCTCCAAAATTAAAAAAAAAATCCTTATTTTAAAAATATATATTTTTTATTTGTGTACATATGGTCAAATTCTAAAATTTTCAAGCATATAAAAAAATAAAAATTATATTTTTATCATACTTTGAGGAATACAAGAATCAATCAAATGGTATCATAACCAGTTTATGACTATTCATTAGAATTTAATCTTCATTTCAAAAATACCAAAAAAAAATATTTTTTATCTTTTAATATACAAGATTATGAATTTATAGGTAAGATGTATTTTCAATATTAAATAAAAGATAATTTTTTTATTTTTATGTTTTGACTTTATAATAACTTGCCTTGACTTTTAAAGCTATAGTCCACTTTACTGATGTGGATTTACTTTAACTATTAAACAGACCAACGATTAGAAAATAGAATATTATCTTAATTTATATTAAATAAATAAACAATATAATTTGTTTTATGTAAGATGTGTTAGGGGTGATATTTTTTTTTCTATACATAATTAGTCATTTTATCTCAATTTTAAGATCAATTAAAGTTTTTAATGATCAAAATATTAAATGACAAGATTACTTTTATTTTTTATTTTTATTTTTATTTTTATTGTTATTTTCATCCTTCACCTAAAAAGATGTTGATGTAAAAGGATGATTGCCGCTATGTTATAAATATGCTACAAGTATATTAATAACAAGATTTGACCAACCTTGAGTTAACTGCCTTGAGAAAATGAATTGAAAATTAATAAAGAGGCTTCTAAGAAGAATAGTATCATCAATCAGAAACGACACGTGTGCCTCGCAAAAGCACACATAATCCACACTGTCCTTCCTTGTTAATGATTATGACTTCGAAGCCGGGGGCGGTTGGTTAAAAACTTGGGTTTGAGATTTTAATTAGGTTATTGGATTGTTCGGATTATTTTAAAAATATATATATTATTATTTTAATTAAAAAAATAAAAATCAATGTACTGTAATTAAGTTTTTGACTAGGTTCTGTCAGATCAATCTGATCATCGAGTCACCACAATTTTTTTCTTTTTATTTTTTTTTAAACCCGGTCTTGTTTCAGCTCTAGATTGATCAAGTTCTAGATCGATCCACTAGCCAGATCGGGTTATAAACCTATAAATTTAATTTAATTTTTTTCTCCCAATAACCACACAGCACCTTCTTTTCTCCTTTCTCCCATTCCATTGTTACAAAATATATATATATAAAGAGGTGTCTTTTAATATTATTTTTAGATAACAAAAAAAAAGATATTAGAAATAAAAAAAAATACATGTTTTCATGGACCTTATATTTTTAAATAAAAAAATTCACTCTGAAATTTAAAAATATATTTGTTTATGTGACTTTAATTAAACATGTTTTTTTATTTAATGTTTGCCATTTTTATCTTGAATAGTAATCAAACACATCTATAATGTTTTATTATTCCATTCAACTTAACAACATATTATTTGTAAACGAATTAACTAAAATATAAAAATGGTTTGTTAAGTGATTTTTTTTTAACATAATGACAAATAGTACCAATCTTAAGAACAATTATAAAAGCATTTTTTAAAAAAAAAAAGAGAAAAAAGAAAAGGGAGGACCCATCCATGGTGACCAAATAAAAGGGCAAAGATGTATGTGACTAACACCACCTCTGACCTTTACTGATCCAATAATGTAAAAACCACCCCATCATTTCTTCCTCTCCTTCTTAATATTAAAAAAAAAAGAGAAAAAAATCAAATAGAAATAAAAATAAAAATAAATAGAGTATCAATGGGTTCCATTTTGCTTGACTCAAAAACCCTCCCTCCCTCCATGCTGCCTCTGGCGCCAACATTTTTTTCCTTTCCTTCACCGAGACAAAAACAATTTTTAGCGCCCCGCCCTTTTTGCTCATTTTCAGAGACACTTTGATCCTTGTTGGCGGGTGGGTGGGTGGACTTTTTAGTCAAAAGGTTTCAAACCAGTGGCATTCTTGTCATTTCATCATACACATAAGCTAGGGTTTCAAGACCCATTTATAAAGTTAGTTCTTTTAGATCTGCCAGCGTGCAGTCTGATTTGTGTGCCTGTCGTTTCACTCTCTCTCTCCCTCTTTCTCTCTCTTAATATCGGTTCGCTCAATATCGACGACACTCTTATCATAATTATTAGCCATCTCATTAACATTGTACTTGCTGAGTTAATGATCCGGTTCTACTTTGATCTCTCCCTCCAAATCCACAATCTCTTTTATGTTTTAGATCAGTAGAGCTTGTACTGAATCCATCCCCACTTCAAACTACAACTACCGCTCAATCACCAGCTATTGCTATTCAACACCCATTTGAGGAAGTGGGTTGTCTTGTCTTCAGATCTCAAGTTGAGGAGTTGCTTATTTATAATGCTGGATCCATGTGAGAGAGTGAGTAACTTCTAGCTAGCTTGTTTATGGAGTTCATCTTTAGATATCAATCCTGACCCTAACGCTCTCTTCCGTTTTTCTTATTGTTTTCCAGCAGGGATCAGAGTCTGAAGAAATGAGTAGCAAATCACTAGAAACCGAGAGCCCACAGAAGAAGACCTGTGCTGATTGTGGCACTTCAAAGACTCCACTTTGGAGAGGTGGTCCAGCTGGCCCTAAGGTGATTTAATTCAATCATGGATCAGATCAGTTCCTTTTGTTTTGTTAATGCTTTCGACATATGCTTTGATTTGATATTAATTGCTCTTTTAATCTTGCAGTCACTGTGTAATGCTTGTGGAATTAGGAGCAGGAAGAAGAAGAGGGATATCTTAGGGTTGAATAAGGGAGGGGCAGCAGCAAATGACAAGAGAGCCAAGAAAGGGAGCAGCAACAATGGCTCAAGTAATTATAATAACAATAACAAGCAATTAGGTGACGGGTTAAAGCAGAGATTACTGGCTCTGGGTAGAGAAGTCCTGGTGCAAGGATCAACGGTGGAGAGGCGAAGGAGGAAACTAGGTGAAGAAGAGCAAGCTGCAGTGTTATTGATGGCCTTATCTTATGGCTCTGTTTATGCCTGAGTTGATGATTTTTGTTCAGGAGGCGGGGGAGGTTAATAAGGCGATCAAGAATGTGCTAGCTAACTAAGAATGTGTGGGTTCGGGTTAATTTTTTTTAGTGTCAGGTATTTTTTAGGTGTTTTGGGCTAACTGTACTGGAGATTTGTAGCATTGTCGCAAGCGCTCTGAAAATGTTGAGACTTCATTCTATTTTTTTCTCCGAACAGAAGCAGACCACTTGCCTATCTCTCTGTCATGTTGTCCATGTTTGGATGTTATCATCAATCTTCGCCATTGCTCCAACCTCCCAAGTGCTCTGAGATTAAAAATCAGTCAATCTAGTAGTAAATTCACAACTCGGGATCAAAGACGATCATTTCTGCTCCATGCAATCCCACCACTTCTACCAAGTCCCTAAGAAAATTAATAGATTGTTTGAATGTGATCCGAGATTTTGAATTTAAAAATAAATCAAATAAAAACTCCTTTTTTACCCGCCAAAGCGCGTAATTGTTCTTTGCTTGGAATCTTTTCGGTTTTGGAACAACAGTTAGCTTCTAAAACTTGACATGGACAACGGTTCGGAGGGTTAGCTTGTTAATTTATCTTTTAAGAGGATTAAAATGGAGTTGTTCTCACTAACTTGCTATATCCATCACCAATATTGTCTTCAAACTTGGTCTGTGCTGATAAGTTAACTCAGGATCTAGTTGCATTGAAGAATAAATCTATGATAAAACGAATTCAATTTAACCTGATGAAAAACCGGGGCTGACCCATGACCCGGTAAACCTCGGTTAAAACAATTGATAGATTTTTACAGTAACTTCATTATTCATGTCAACAGAATGAGTTAAAGAAGCTTTTAGAAAAGAGAAGGGGCAGGGGTCGATCTTCCTTTTTTTATTTTTAGGCCGATAAAGGAAAGAAAGAGACAGGTGAAGGAGATACGGCCTGGCCGTGAGAGGAGGGTGTCTTCTAAGCAACTCAACCACGATGAGCCAAGCACCACTGATTTACCAGGGAGACAGGTCGCCATAATCAGAGATGAAGGAAGATCAAGAACAAGGAGGAGGAGGAAGAAGGGATAGATTGAGTAGAGAGAGATCTGCAGAGGTGCTAGGTCTTATTATTAAGCCCAGCAAGATATGAATGGATTTACAAGTTCATCATATTGTTATGGGATCGCTGGAAAACAAAAAGCCATGACTATCAGCAGAGTGAACGGAGGGGAATCGAATGAAGTTAGGGTTTGAAAGTGTGCTCTGTGCCTTTTGAGATTCCATTCCTTTCACAAGGCCTGTGGCTGTGGGGGTATGGATGATTTGGTGTATAATTGGGGATGTTGACTTGGCTTTAACTTTTTCTCGAGAAAGGACTCAAACACAACCACTTATGTTCTTATTATAATAGAAAGGAGGAAAAGAAGTTTGACTACCACCCCCATGTACAATCATCTAGATGCAAAACTGATAGGTCCCAATCAAGAGCAGATATAATATGAGCGAATTATAACTTTTTTAGGGTGAAAGCTAAACCACAATTGTTTGTATTAATTCTCTACCTTTATTTCCTGCTAACGTTCCAATAAATAGAGTTTCAGCTTAACAAATTAGCCTCAACTTCAGGAACTAACTAGCCTTATTTTAAGGGAAATACGTAACAACTTTGAATGAGTAAAACAATGCAAAACAACAGCAATGAAAAGAAATATAAAAGCTGATACTTGGTCTTCACTTCAAGCTAAAAACTTGGGATTCTTCTTAGGGATTCTTTCAGATCTTCTTGGCCTATCAAAAACCCATAAAATTTCTTAAATCATTCTCGCATCTTGCTTCTGTATATTATAACAAAAATTAAATTGTATTGGAAAATTTATGTAAATCAAAAGATATTTTACTATAAATTATAATGATAGTTTTATTTTTTATTTTATCTTTTTGTGTTACTTTAATTGCTTGTATTTTTTTTTTTTACTTTCTTAACAACAAAGCTGCACAATTAAGATATTTTAAGGATAGTTGAAATATTTTTTTAATAAAAAATAAAAAAAATTAATTAGTATTTTTAGTTAGGATATTCAAAACAGTTTAAATGTTTTTTTATAAAAAAATTAATTAAAATTTTTATTTAGAATATTTCAAAGATAATTTAAATATATTTTTAAAAAAATTCTTAGATTGGCATGACTGCATATGTAAATGGCTTAAATTATTCTTTATATTTTTAATATATTTTTGATAATTTATATTGATTGCATGTAGAGACTTTATTGTATGTGCCATGAGACTTGTAAAAATATTGATTGCATGTACCATCATGACACTTACACATCCATCATCATCACCATCTCCTTCAGCCTCTTTCATCGTTGCCAGCTTTCTTGGCTAATGGTGCTCCAAGGACATTTAAAATTACAGAGCCATCACAGCTCGCATCTCCGGCAACGCATTGACCACCTGTGTTCTTCAATCTCCAAGGCTCACATGTTTGGGTTTCTGATTGTTAGTAGCAATCATCATGGATTTTTATTGCTATGTAACCCGACTGGGTTTCTGATGGATACTAGAAAGTCATCCATGCAACCCGACTTCACTAGATCGGAGGTATGGACAGATGATAAATCTACGATGGAGACATTTTGAGTCGGAGTCGGGTAAAGTAAAACCCGGTTTCAACTCCACCCATTGCCAACCATACTTCTCTCTGTGGACAAAGCCGAAATGGGCCAGATGGCTGTGAGCTCATCACTGTTTAAATATAAGGGGCCGCAAGCCCAACTAATCGCAGGTGATTTCTCTTTGCGGGCAACATAGATCCACCAATGTTTGGACGTCCAACAAGGGCCAGAGAGTCCCACCACTGCAATTATGGACTCATATTATCCGCCCAAACCCTAACGGATATAAATCTTGAATACCTAATTGAGTTTCGGATATCCATTATCCAAATAAGAAGCAATTACTGAACTTGTTATTATTGCTGCTGGTATCATCGGTGCTCATGCTGCTGTTCACGGGTGCTAATCTATTACGGAGGCTTTCACTCAACTTCATCATCTACATATGATTGCATCTCCATGGAATGATCCTTGGATGGAAAAGGGGCTGCTGGCATCTCTTTTTGTCATTATCAGTGATGCTGACCTGAGGGCAAGAGATGAGTGGAGGGATGGATCTTGGGATTTCAGTAGGCTGTCGACTAGCATCCCAGAGCTTATCAAGCTCAGTACTGTCATGGCAATTCCAGTCCCTCCTTTTCTAGCTCCGGTGATGTTATCATGTTGCCCTAGCTAGAATGACAACTCTGAATCGGCTTTCGAATAGAATGAGGGACCTGCAGCGTCACGAGAACTGGAGTTGGGTTTGGAAGTTGACGGCTCCAGAGAAAATTAGAATGTTCTTTTAGCTCTAGTGAACCAGTTGAACCACACTTCGAGAGATGCTCTGATTTTCTTTGCTCAGAGTGAGATTTGTCCTCGTGTTGATTTGGGTGCCAGTGTGCCAGTCACCGTAGAGATGATTCCTTTCCTTTTTTCTTTTCTTTTTTCAAATTCCACTGCACCAAAAAAGAATTATTTTCCTCTTTCCTTGCTTATAAAATATGTTCCATTGATAAACGTTTTTTTAAATGAATCAAATATTAAAAATATTAAAAAAAGAGAGCGAGTTTTCTGTGGAGAAACTCCTCTCTCCATAGGATGCCATATTGCCTTATTTGTCAGACAGGACCCTACCATCCATCATCCCAAGGCGTGCCCTCCAGCTAATTGTTCTTGTATGTTGTCTCGTTTCAGCAAATTGTAGAGAGAGGGCCGATCGATATATGGCCTCCATGCTCGCTCTCCCTCCAGTCCACACATGATATTCTCCTTTTAGGGTTCCATTGCTATATTATCTCATAAATAAAAATGTGTCAACAACCATCGAGCTGTTTTGCCAGCATTTATCTTCTTTAAATCTCGAGGATACGAGGGCTGCATTTATTCATCTCATTCTCTTCATAAAAAGAAATGCCTCTGTTGATTGCTCGTGCCATTTTCTTTGTATATCTGGGTAACATTTTCGAATTAATTCTTGGAAACCACACGTGTGAAGTCTTTTAAAAAGAAAACACATATAATTCATATTGATCATAATTTAAATTTAATTATATTTATGTTGTAATATTTTTTTATATTAATATATTTAAACCATATATATATAAAAGGGAATCTCTTCTCGTTCTTTTCAGATATGTTAGGCATGTTTGTTTTTGTATTTCAAAAGTATTTTTAAAAAAAATTAAATTTTTTTTATTAACTTTAAATTAATATATTTTTAGTGTTTTTAAATCATTTTAATGTGTTTATATTAAAAATAATTTTTAAAAAATAAAAAATATTATTAATATATATTTTAACATAAAAAATTATTTAAAAAACAACAATAATTACCCTTCCAAATAACCTTTTAAAAAGTAGGGCGCAGCAAGACACTTTTGTTCACATGGGAATTTGGTCGACCATAATCGTGAAAGCACGGTAAAGAGACAAGGCAAGAAAAGGGGGTATGATTAGAGGCATTTCTTAGTTTTGATTGATAGGGGAGGAGGGCCCCACTCCAATTCCAGTTTTCATACATTATCACATTCTCTTACATACCTAAATAATAAAATTCTGGCCTTTTCTCCACGGGCCTGTTTAGTTCGGTGCAATTTTGGTGTTTTTTTAAAAAAAAAATTATTTTTATTTAAAATTTATTTTTTAATATTTTTTAATCATTTTCATAACTCTACTAAAATTAACTTTTAAATAATAATAATAAAATATTATTATGATATATTTCTAGTAAAAACTATTTAAAAAATCAACTAATATTATATTTTTAATGTTTTAAGAACACTTTAATGCAATGTCAAAATTAATTTTTTAAAAATATAAAAAATATATTATTTTAATATATTTTCGAGTAAAAATTTCCAAACATACTAACAAATAATAATAACAATCATTCTCTCCTAATTACAATATCATAGGTCACTAATTACACATCTCTTCATTCATATTTAAATGCGTGTAGTGCATCTTTTGCAAAGCAAACAGCTCTAATTAATTAATAAAAAAATAAAAAAGTGGAGGTCGATTTGATTTGATTTTGAAAATAAGGCAAAAGAAGACACTAATTCTAAGTGAATTAATTAACGATGAGAAGATCAATTTTCATCGGCTCTACCACCTTTACGGTGCAAAATACTGCGAGCAATTAATGGTGACTGCACACATAATTGGTAAAGGAGGCTACCATTAAATATTCATAAATCAAAGCTCTATTTATTGCGGCCATCCATGCTCCCAAGAACGTCCGATCTATATAACACTGGGAAATTGAGTAAATTATTTCTTACAACCGACAGTTTGGGACTGACTGCTTTATTATATAAGCTAAGTACAAGCAAAAAAAAAAAGAGTTACTGTAGAAAAAAAATGACAAATTTACTTAATTAATGTAAAATTAAGAGATAAAAATACTAGTCTGGTAAGCAATTACAGATCAATCCACAGCAAGAGAAAAGGGAGTGGTTTTCTTCACAATTGTCAGATGGGCTCATGGTTTCTGTGGCAAGAATCCCTAATGTCTTGATCCAAATCAAAGTGAAAGGAGGACGGACCCATTTCTTGTTCACCGTGGACAGGACCAAGTTTCAAGAATCCAAGACACTCGGTTCGTCTGATATCATCAGCTCAGCCGCGACTTAATATCCCGGATCTGCCAATCTGCATTCTACATTATTTCACTTCTCTTTTCTTTCCTTGTAATATCCATCAAAACGAGCAAAGTACCAAGGCAACCGCCCCCACAAGCACGCCGGTACTGGAAGAAGCCATCAACTTGAAAGAAGCAGACATGGAAGGAGGCGGGGGGCTGTAGTAGTAAAAAGGGAAGTAAGGGACTATTGGGTTAGGAGGTGGGGGTGTGGGATAGTTCTTGAAATTTGGTGGAGGATAGTAAGTGCCACCAACGACACCACCTTGTGGTGGTGGTGGTGAAGAGTAAGTGTAAGTGGAAGGTGGCGGTGGAGAGTAATAGTAAGAGCCCCCTCCTGATGGCGGTGATGGCGGCGGTGGGCAGATGGTGGATGGTGGAGGTGGTGATGCTGCTGGTGGCGGCGGGGAGGGTGGTGGTGGTGATGGAACTGGGGTACTGCCACAACATGTGGAGCACATTGTGCATGCAATCTGGTACAACATCCTTGACTTCGGCATTGTTGAGGATTTTGTTGAGGGTAGTAGCATGAAGAGGGCTAGAAGTGAGAGTTTGAGCTTGTGCCTTGTCTCCATTTTTTTTGTTTCTTGACAGAATTAATTGATAACAAGTTTTCTAGATCAATGGAGCTTGAACAAGCTAAGGGCAAGCCTTAAACAACTAATTTACGTGAGAGAGAGAGAGAGAGAGAGTAGTGAGTGGGTGTCAAAGAGATTTGGCTGTGCAAAGGGCCTCTTTTATCTTTGAAGCTCCGCCACCACCCACACAAGGACCCTTTTATGATACAAAAAAGTATTAGTAGTAAAGAAAGAGAGAAAGAAAGGGAAAGTTAAAAGGGGAGGAGCCAAAAAATGTAAAGGATGACACCGACGCGTTTTACTTTTACTTCACGAGAGCCTTCCCCCGTTCCCCCCAAAACGTGCAGTTGAAGGATAATCATGCTCATCAACATTGATACACTATGGTCCTCCAACTCCCTAACTTCGCTCATTATAGCCTCTAATGTCGGATGGAAAACTACATGTACAGGCAGGCAGTCGGTCACAGGTGGCAGCCATCTGATCATAACATGTGACTTAGAAGGAAGAATCCAACAGGCAAGCATGGAATGGAGAGGTGTCCAGAGTCTGGATTTAAAGGGTCAAAACGACTAATGGAGGGAAGTTGAGGGACCATTGTGTGAGGCCTACATAGCGGATAAAGCGAAACGGTGAGGTTGAAGAAAAAGGTGGATAAGTCATGAAAGATGGGCTTGACCTTGGAACAGTGTTCACACGTGGAGGGATCATAATGGTTTGATCATTGGGTGATGGAGAGTAAACGTGAGGAAGACGTAAGCTCCACGTGATACGGGCCCAATTCAAAGAAGGTACTGAGAGCTGAAGTGAGAGCATGAAGCCGCCTGGGTTGCAGCTGCTATACTATTCTTCCATTAACGGATTTCACGTCTAAAAATCATGCGACTCCTTGCGCTAGCTCCGAAAATTGGAAGTACCGGTTTTATACGTCATTATAATATAAAACAAAATCAAACCTTGTATTGAAATCTCCTAGGGAGATGATATGCATCCAACTATTTTTACAGATACCTAGGATACACACCAAGGCTAGTTAGATCATAACTAGTTTCATATGTTTGCTCAAGGCTACAGGTTATAGAAATTTATTTAATATTATTATTAAATTCAGATTAATTTTAAAATCTTTTTATCACTTCTTTTGCTCGAGGGGTATCTTAGTATTTTCATAATATTTTAAACAATTGAATTACTTAGTAATTTTTAAAAGTAAAAAAAAAAAAAAAAACTTTGGCTCATAGGCTTTGTCGACAACTCCTTTTACTATGCATAGTGTGATTATTATGTTACCTTTGAAGCAACAAAATCTTAGCCTTGATTTTAGGGTAATATTAGCTATTTTACATTGATTTTTTTGGCAATTATCAAGTGATCCCTAGGTCGATCCAATAATTTAATTAAAACTTTAAAAAAGAAAAAGTTTTCGGCGTGTTTCACAAACGTGATAACTATGAGTCACTCCATCATCTTCGAACGGCGTGTGCAATGGGTCACAAAGGTAGGAAGCAACTAGGATATTTCTGATCCAATTAAAGCATACGAGAGATCTTCTACTTCGAGCCAACCTCCTTGATTCCAAGCCGATTGGAACTCCCAAAATTGTTTCCCATCATTTAACTACTGATGACCATCTTTTTCATTCATCAACTACCTATCGATTATCATGGCATTATAGTTGATTGTGTAACATTAAGGAGTTGATTAATTCCAATTATAGAATGTATAGATATAATTCCTTGTGTAGTGGTTGATAATTACTGGTTTATAAACACTCCAATGCCATAAATAGTGTTGTGGTTGATAATTACTAGTTTATAAAACCTTCACATGGTATCAGAGCATTAAGATTAACCTCTATCCAATCATATGGCCTCAAAAAACTCTTCTTCTACTCTCTCCTTCAACACTACGGTTCACATGGTTATTATCAAGTTATCCTCGATCAATTTTCTCCTTAATGATTGGACTAATTCTCTCCTTGATTGTCTGCAAGAAATGAGTTTGTGTTATCGCCAATAGAAAATAGGTTTTCTTAGTGTTTTTCGATTCCCTGTGGCGATCAAAACTTTTATTAACATCACATGTTACTATATGGTCTCTAGTTTGTGGTGGTGATTGGCTTTATTCTCTCTGTTTTTTTTTTCTCTCTTTCCTCTTTGAATTTCTTGCCTAGCCTTGCAACAATTCACATCAACCCTTAAATTTTTTTTGTCCTTGGGATTTAGTCCATATTTTTTTAATTACTTACTATTTTGTTTATTTCAATTAATTTATATAATTTATTTTTTTCAATTTTGTCCTCTATTATTTTTTAAATTTCAAATTTGATCCCTATTATTTTTATTTTAATTTATTTTACCGAGGATGGTTTTTAAAATTAATTTTTTTTTATGATTTCATCCTCTTTTATTGTATTTACATATCATGTTTTATCCTCATTATTTTTGTTGTTATTTTTTTTTTGCCTTGATAAGTTTTTAAAATTGATATATTTTTTTTAATTTCATCCTTCAACATTAAATTGAGATTCTTAATTGATCTCGGGTCTAAGATTTAAAAAATAACAAATTTAAAATCTTAACCCATATTTAAGAGATTCAACTGAGTTTATTTATTTATTTTAAAACTCATATTTTTCAATTTCATGCCCTTAATCATGGGTTAAATATGGCTGGCTTGGGAGGTCTATTGACTTTGTAAAATGCGTCTTTCATTATATATGTCATTGCCGCAATATTTTTAAAAGTTTTGTACATTAAACAAAATCTTAATATTCTAACACCTTTATGTTTTTTTTTAATGTTATAAGAAAATAATCCGGTGCACGACATATACCATACCACGGGTAAAAAAAAAATCCCTAGTCGTATCTAGGACCCCACAATGTCCCTTCTTATTTTCTGAGTTCAGGTCAAAAAAAGAAGAAGAAGAAGAAGCAAATAACACTACAAAATAATAGAAAACAGAGAGAGAAATGGAGCGGTACGGGTGGGATAAAAATCACGTTGTGAAAAGAATTTGGAGAGGGCAATGTGAAATGTCTATGTGTAGCAACAGAATTTCCATGTGAAATAATTGAAAGATAAGAAAACGATAGGAACCCTCCCCAGGTCGTGAGGTCCATAAGAATTTGCCATATTTGACCAACTCCATGAAAATTCATAGTAATCTCACTCTCACCATTGCAAGTTACTTTCCATTAAATATTATTACTTTTAATTATTCTTTCGGTGATTCCCTCAGTACATTCACCTTAAAACTTTCATTTTGCACTAAAATTTTCAAAAAACCCTCTAGAGTTTTTGAGGTCCGAGTGTTATTCCATTGGTAAAAATGTTAATAGTACACCTAGTCAGAGATGTATTAATTACAAACGTGCTAAAATTTACAGTTTTTTAATAATTCCATTGGGACCCTACCACACACGACTTTAATTGCCATAACCGACATGAGAAAGGGAATGATTACCTTCACCTCTGGAATACACCAACGTATAAAAATAGTCAGTGTTTCCATCGGTGATGTTAACAATTAACAGTATTAGGGGGGGAACACTTCCATCCGCCTTTAGAATACACCGACGGACACAAACTGTCGGTGTTATGAAAAATGAACAATGTTAAGGGGAGGGGAATAATTTTTTCTCAATTATGGGTTACACTAAAATTAGGAAACTTCTTATCACCGGATTGGAAACTAAACACAATATTACCGTACTCTGACACCACGCCATATAATTCATCACCAAAAAGATGTGGAGATGCAACATCTTTTTCAACTCTGCCAATAATAAAATCATTTATGTTCTTTCTATACCTGTGATCATTGGCAAGAAATGTCGGTAATAATAAAGAAGATGTTTCACCCCCGTTTATTTGTGAGAATGCCTTATTGTTTTCCATATAGTATGAACATACTAGTTTTCCATGCGTGCTCTAATAAGAAACTATTCCATAAGTCGGAAAATCATTAATAGTTCATATCAAAGTTGTCTTCATAAGAAAATTTTATTTCATCAATACATCATTAGTAAAAGCCTTGAAGGACCACAGCCGTGTCAACCCATTAATCAACGGTCAACAAAATATATCTATATCCCAGCTCAGACTATTAGGACCAAGTATAACCATAGATAAAAATATAAACTCCGGTCTTATACACATCCTTGGTGGCAAGTTGTATACCATAAGTATAATTAACCAACAAGAATAAGGAGCAACAAATGACCTAAATGGATTGAATATGTCTGTACATAACCCAAGAAGCACATTACTTGATTAAGCTAAAAAGTGAGGATGCATATTGTTAAAAGGTTTTCATGTTTCACCACTAGAAGGATGCATCATCATTCCATCTACCACATCATGTGATTGGTATCATGTCATGTGCTCAATAATTTTTGGTGACATGAATAACCTCTACAGTTTAGGTGTTATTGGAAGTATCTAAGCTTTTTATGTGCTACAAGAGTCTTTTCCCTGCCAATTATAGGTTTATAATGGAAATGCTCACATGTCCTGTACTCGGTTAACTCAACATTTTCAAAGTAATACAACATGCAAAAGTTTGGACATATGTTAATTTTCTAGTACCTTAGACTGAGAGGTTTCATCATGGACTTAGCAACATATAAGTTCTCTTTTAGCATGTTGCATTTAGGTATAATGCTTCTCGTCCATTCAATAATTTTGTCATAACTGGTGTCACTAAACCCATAATCTGGCCTGATGGTAAACATCTGTGCAACAACCAATAATTTACTCTGATTTGTGCAGCCATCAAAATCTTTTAAAAGATCAAAAAACCTAGTCGTGTCTGTATTAGGTTCTTCATCTATGATTGGACATTAAATGACATGACCCTGATTCATTCTTATCGCATCCATAACTATAGTCCTATAAGGATTACTGTTGTCATTTACAACTACATGCACGTTGCTAGCACAAGAAGTTGACTCAACCATCCTTTCTACCATGGTCTCTAGTGAGGAATAAATGGTTCTTTATATACGTACCAACATAGATATTCCTTCATAAATCATTTGTGTAGAAGATGCATCGTTACAACATCTGGATCAAGAAACTTTTTATTTTTACACTTCTTGCACGGACACCTAATACCACCTTCATTAAACCCTGAACCTCATTACAATAATCCTTCCTCCATAATTCTTGGGGTGAATCTCGATATATATATGAACGATCATCCATGACTAATTCTATCAAACCTATATCAAATAATGATGACAACATGTATTAATTAACTACGTTAAGTAAATAAATTTACAAAAATATTGGCTTAGCTCAAGATTATCCAATGTATTTCCATACTTCTCTTAATTCATTATCAATTATCTACGTACATACAAATGTGTACACATTAATTTACAAAAATCACAGGTCAATAATAAAATTGATAAAATATAAAACGGACTTGTTAAATAAGCAATTATTTATTTCATCACAACACAACTAAGTCGGTAATTCAAAATAAGTTTCAATAATTTACAAACAAATATAATTTTACAAAATATAAAACATAAAATGTATAAAATCATAAATTCATACAATAAGTTTGTTTGAGAAAAAAACAATAAAACAAGTAAAAACTCAAACAAAATACATATACTAAAAAAATATGCAATAAAAAAATTAACATTTTAAAATTATGTTCAAATTATAAAAATGGTAGATTTACTTAAAATGAAAAATCTGCAATAAAACCCGGATGTTGTGACTGGAAAAGTTGAAGAATTATGAATTGTGTTGAGATAAGGAGGGATGTGAGGGGGTGTTCGTTTAGTTGCAGAGGGGAGGGGAAGGTCGATGGTCAGGTCATATATTAACTATTACCGATAATATGTTTTTGTCTTTTGCTCCGTCGGCCATTCTATCAATATAAGTGATGCATCACTATATTGACATCCCTATTTGAATCCAACTGTAATTATGTCAGTAAGATTGTCCATAAAAACTTACACGTCATTGTACTGCTTGATTTTTTAAAATTGCTTCTATTTCGACTAGGATTTCCTTGGTATATACCGACGAAATATTTATGTCAGAAAATACTGACAGAGTTAGCGATGGATAAAATTCAATCGGTAAATATTACACTAAAATACCGACAAAAACAATTCATCAATGACTCCATTTGTATTCGTAGATTTTTTAGTAGTGTATGGTAACAATATATGAATTTGAAGATATAATCAATTATCTCACCTTAAAATGATTTATTATTTGTTGTAGAATTTAATTGCAATATCATTTCCAGTTCCACTCAATTATCTACCCTCAACAGATAAATAATGAGCCAAAGTTTGTAAACAAAATTATTCCAATAACTGATAAAAGAGCAAGATGAAGAAACAAGAATTTACATGTGTTCTTTACAAGAGGAAAGTATATAATGGAAGCCTTTTAAAAAAAATGATACTTATATATATATATATATATATATATATATATATATATATATATATAGATATATAATTCTAGTAATTTATTATCATTCCTTTTTTATTTAAACTTAAAAATTAATAATTTTATTTCAAATAGACACAACTCTAGGTAAATTGTTTTATGTATTTTAAACACACAACTCTATTTTAAACTTATTTTCACATAATTTCTCATTGGCCTTCCATTTAACAAAGAGAATTTATTTAGTTATTTGTTTTCCATGGATTCTCTAGAGTCCATAACAATGGTTAGACAAGAAAGAAGCTTGAGTTAGGTAGCAGAAAAGGAAAGTCATCTTATTACAATGAACTAAATTGATCATCCTTATAAAGATGATGAACTGAATATATTTTGGGCTTTTTCCACCTAGTTAGTTGATGGACTTGACATTTGCTAGCTCTTTAGTTGGTGAATACGCTCCATAATACAGTACGCCATGAAACTTTTGTTTTTTAATGTTTGGATAATGAATATTCACACGTGAATGTTTATCTTTTATTCTCTATATAATTGAGGGTGTAGAGAGTTGGTGTTAAAGGTCTAGATTCCTACAAAACAATATTTTTTGTGAGATTTAGTGACTTTTCGATGATTAAATCGATGATTTTTTAGTGAAGAGTTGTAGTAAATAAGCATTAAATTCTAAAAACCATAATGTTTGTTCTTAATTCATGCATGATAGATGTTGAGAATATATTGTAAGAGAGTAAAGATTGTGAACCTCTTACCTGAGTTGTTTGTAGAGTATTTATAATCTTTGTACCTTAAACTTTCTTCCTCTTATTTGAGGGGTCGTAAATCTTTTTCTTCTTCACATCCAAATGGAGAGGGAAACCCTTACATAAAAATATAAGTGTCTCCTTACATAAATATTAATGTTGATAGGGGTACCATGTGCCTATAAAAAGCGGCTCTACTTCATTCTGCACATGATATTAATGTTGATGGGATCAACCCTTAAAGCCAACATTAATATTGATTGATGTATGGGCATCTCTTAGAGGAATCTTTTGCACGAACTAGGGTGCAAAGAGATGATGATCCTAGATTTTCATGTTAGGTGCTTGGATCCGAAGTATTCCTAAGCCCAAAGATGTTGGGTGTAACATCTTACCAGACCCACAAGCTCTTGGGTCTGATGCGTAGCCGAGCCCAAAAAAATTGAGTTTAACATCTTACCAAACACTCTTTTCATGAGTTTTGATTTTTGTTGAGCCTTTATGCTGGGTTTTTTTTTCTCGTAGTTCCTTTAGCCATGAGCCTAAAGAGGAAATGAATTTCAATATGGAATGCACTGATATACTAGTGTGATTAGCGTAGGTGGTGATTTTTTAGTGCTCTTTGTGCCTTGTTTGAAAAGGCAGATATGGTTATAGTTAAATTTACATTCATAAATCAAAAGTATTAAAATGATGTTTTTTGTTTGGTAACGCTGGTACAACCACGACATGCTCACGTTCCTAAATGGATACTATATTGGTATGAAAAAAACTCAGAAGAATATAAAACCTAAATATATTGTTGAAACCCAAATATATAGAGTGGCTAAGATATTGGTATGAAAAAAACTCCAACGATATAAAACACAAATGTTTATTTCCACGAAGCCTGAAAAGGGTGGCTAAAAAACAAGACAAGATGAGCTGATCCAAGTCCTTTTCTATGGATTGTTGTTTCTTCAGGGTGCATATTTCGTTTTCTGAATGATGATTAGCTTTAAATAACTTGAAATTGATGGGTTTACATATGAAGCAAGCACAGGAATTGAATACATGTAATTGACTTGTAATCTAGAGGACCATATATAAAAGACAGCCCCCGCGGGCAAAAGAAGTCGGATTTTGTTAGGAAAAAAGCGATGGGGGATGTGATGGGAGGGACCAGAACCACTCTCATGACAGGCTCTCGGTACAAATTATAAATATTTTTCTATTCAACATAAAAGGTATTTAAATCGTTAATTGACTAAATGCAAAATTATTTTTGAAAAAATTATATTTTTAGTATTTTTAAATTATTTTTATGTAATGAAATTAAAAATAAAATTTTAAAAAATATATTTTAACATTTTCTTGAGTAGAAAGCATTTTAAAAAATAATTGTTATCAAACAACTCTAAAATTAATTCATTCAATTTTAAAAATATATTCTATACATTGATTTAATTGTATTAAAATAAATAAAATTTATTTATTTGTTCATCCTCATCAAGTGCCCATCCGCAAGAGTTCTTTGGTTTCCATGTACATTACCAGTGTCTAATGGATTAGTCTTTGTCTCGGAGAGAGGGAGAAAGAGAGCAGCTATGTGGCAAAATTATCAATTTTGTTAGTTCTATTATATTTTTGTTAGGAAATATCGTATATCTTGTTTTAATTTAAAAATAAAATATACTAGAATAGATTTTATCTTGTTAGTAATCTTGATCTGTTTCAGAGATTGTTTAAATTTTATCCGGAACATTTCATTATGTTATGACAAATAGTGTGTTTTTTTCAACAAAAAAAAATATGTGTGTATTTTTTTTATTGAGCCTTGATTTATTAGATATTAAATTTTATAATTTATTATAATTTATTTTTTTAATTAAATTATATTTTTATTATTCGATTAAGTTGTCTTTTAATTTTTTAAATTTATTAGGCCATATTAGTTTAACTTTTATTTTTTTATTTGTGTTCGGAATTTGAAATACATGATTTATATTTGAATTTAAAATAAAATTATATTTCTTGAATTAATATTTTAAATTATATATATAAGCAATACAACCTAAACCAGTACACCGGGAAATTTCAAAACCAAAACACATCATTCCAATTAAGAAATAATAAAATATCTACCGGAAAAAAATTGACAACAGAAGACTAATTGCCATTGTGAATTTATACAAAATTAATATCCATCCTCATCTTGAGTCCATTTCGGATGGTTTTCTTCCTTGAATGACTTCACTGTCCTCTTAGTCTTGGGATTTGTCTCCAATCAAATAAAAAATAAAACGCACAGTGAATTATCGTTTTGTGAGCTCCCAAAATTTGACCCAACTGATAAATTTATTATTAATTAACAGTGACTACATTTGTCCATTGTGAATTATAAAAATATCTAAACCAATTTGAAAAACTCCAAATTAAACTTGGGTTTTTTTGTGGTAGGCGCACTGGGCTTTGAGTTTTTTTAGGCTAGGCCGCGGCTCATAACTTTTTTCGCAAAATAAGGCCATTGTGGAGATGTGAGACCCCCTCCTGATCTCAAAATTAAAAGTATTTTGGAGAAAAATAGCGTATAATAAAAATAACAAGAACGTAGAAGAGTGAGCCTTGTGATTGTTGCGTGTCATTTTATATCATGACATTGATCTTGGCTAAGATTCAAGGAAGGCAATTTCATTTTATATCATAGAAGGCAATTTCATTGATAGTTTTCTAGTTCATATTTCTATTCATTGATCTTATCTAAGATTTAAAAAAAATCTCTTTTCATAAATAAGTCTTTAACTTATTGAGTTAAGTCCAAAACATTATAAGACCCAAATTTTACCATCATAATTATTTGCTAGATATTGTCCATTCCTAACATTTAGTGCTATTAATTCATTTAATTTAATGTCCTGAGTATACTTTATATTGCAAAATTTATATCTCAAAAATTAATAAAACAAATTAATTGTTCTGGGATTTTGGGTATTTTAACTAAATTCTAATGGATGATCATAAACTAGTTACGATATCTATTTTTTATTTTTAAAACATAATAAAAATGCATTTTTTAAAGAAAGAATGCATGACAATTTTTTAGAATTTGGTTACATGCATGAAAACAAAACATATTTTTTATGTTTTTGAAATGAGGAAAGTTTTTTGAATCATTCATATTTTACAAAATTTTAGAGAGAACCATGTATTTTTAATATCGAGAATATATCTTATAATGTAAGTCTATAGCCCAATATTAAATAAAATTCTTGAAGAAAAAAATTGCATTCTAAAATAAAGGAATTGATTTTGTATTTTTTTTGAATTTGTTAAGAAAAATCAAGTACTTTTAATACCAGGTCCGTATTTTATAGTATAAGTCTACAGCCTGATATTAGACAAAAATATTGAGAAAACATGTGAGGGACCCAAAAATAATTTCAAAATGATCCCTAATTTTTTTCAGATTTTTTTGTGAAAATTTTAAGGGTCTATTTGGCTTGACACAAAAATATAGATAAATAAAAACTAAAAAAAAGGCTTTATGGTGTGTTTGCCAAACACGTTATTAGTCTAAAATTAGAGGCATGAAGAATTTATTAAGGACGTGTTTGTCAAACACACCCTAAGAAGCCAAATAAGGTTGATTTTTATTGGGCCAGCAACCAGCCCAACAAACCTCCTATTTTTTTATGTTTGGGTTGGACCTAGTCCACCCTCACAGGTGGAGTTTATGTCTAGATCAAACCTTGAATGGTCACTAGCCCAACCTAGTGACCAAGCATTTTATAACATGCAGGACGTGAATTATATTTAATATTCTGCAGGTTTTACTCCTATTTTTTCTTATGGGTTGTAGTTGAAAGGAGGAGAAAGGGTATCTAGTTCAGGGTGGTGGTTGTCAATGGTTGATGGTGGTGGTTAATGGTGATAGAACCAAGAGAAGAGAAGGAAAACCTATAGGGTTTCAAAAGGAGAACAATGGTGGAGTTAATGGTGATTTATGGCATTTTTTTAGTTCTTTTTGGCTGAAGTGAACTATGGGTTATTGCAATGTGTGCTAGGGTGGTTTGGTTTTGATTTTTTTATGGTTTGATGTAAAAGAGGGGGTGGAGTGGTGGAAAAAATGATGGTTTTTAGCTTGTTTTTTTTACTCCATTCTCTTTTAATTTTATGTTCTTTTTGTGGAATGAAATCACTTTTATTTATAAGGAATGAAAAAGGGACATCATTTTTTCTGGCCAGGAATCTTGTGCATTGATTTAAATAGGAAGGATCATAAACTTTGACCAAAAGTCACCATCACGAGCTGTCATGGCCGATCGAGTCAGCCTTTTTAGGTTAACTTTGCAGATATATCAGAGCATAGATAGGACTGAAATAAGGTTGACTCTTTTAGTGAATAGCAATAAGCTTGGAGATTTTGATTTCGATACTTATTGGTTAGATCTTGCTCTTAATATTGATTTGTGTTATCAAAGCTAGGATTGTCAATGCGTCAACAAACTAATTCTTATACCTGCTCATATGAGTGAGTTATATCTCCTCGAACTCATTAGTTAACTTTGAAAGATAATCCTAATATAGCTTCAGCGTCTCATCTTTGGTTTGTCATTTTCCTTTCACTTGACAAGTAATTAGAACTTCTAGATTAATGATGCAGGCTTCATGCTCGGTTGTATTATTGATGCATTCAAATTGCAATCTCACCGAAAGATGGTATTGCTTTTTTTTTTGGAAAAATTATCACTGCTCTAGGCTCATTTCCTAATATATTCTCCACTCTATCAAAGTACATGGTCTGCTAATTGTTCATTTCACTATTATTTTCAACTGTTAAGACATCTTACCAAATGATTTACCAAATGATCATCAAGAAGGTTAAAATTCAGTGGCTCATAATCTTCCACAACATAATCTACCAAATGGGTAGCTATCACGCTTCCTTTTACAACTTTTTTATCATATAAACAATATTGTATTATGCTACTATCTAGTTTGACAATTAAGGTTTTTCACATGTATATTTGAGTAGATAAACACTCGCCCTATTGTCCATGTAGACTTGTACTTTTCAGTTCATCTTGTCATAGAATAAAGTAAATATTATTTTTTGATACGTGGCGTCAGCATTCCTGAATCCAAATAGCATCACTTTAAAGCAAGGTTGTCAATTCCATTTCGGTAGGTGTTTCGTTTTTTCAATTGGAACGAAATGTTTCAGTTTCGGAGTGTTTCGGCGTGCCGTTTCGGGGTTGTACTGTTCATATATATATATTCCACAAACATAATTCAAATTCAAGATAAATTAATTATAAATTATGCAATACAAACATAATGCCAAACAAATATAATTTTAAAATTTAAAATATTTTTAAATAGTAGAGATTAAATAGATCTTTAACTTAAAATAATATAAACCATATATTAATTTTTTAAAAATAATATTTTTTGGTCGAAACGGAACAACCGGAATGAAACCGGAACATTTCGGCCGGAATTTCCGGAACGGACCGAGATTTAAAATGAGATGAAATTTGTTCCGTTTTGTTTCGTTTTTTGAATTGGTATGAAATGTTTCGGACATTCCGGGTGGAACAGAACGAAATTGACAATCTTACTTTAAAGTAAAAGATTCACCCAGATCTGACAAAGATGGTTGTTTCTTCATCTTTCTTTGCCATTTTGATCTGGTTATATTCAAAGAACCCATTTCTATGGCCAGTGGTGGCCCCGTAAATGGAACTCTTCTCAGAGGAGAGGAGCCTTATATAAATATGAGACCAACCAGGCGTGTGACGTGTGGAATTAGTTTAAACAGGCACTGGCATGTACAAAGTATAAACGTTAAGGTTTCATGTATCCTCTCTCAAGTCTTGGAGCCCAAGTGAGATGGGTTTCTCTCTGGCTTGTGCTGTCTACAACAAGTTGACTTGTAGGTTAGGGGAAGCATCAATCAAGAGCAGTGATTCATTATTGGGTTGGGGCCTTGGGGGTCCTCAATAACGGCTACTTGCTGACACGTCAGCCACAGTCGATGGCTTTTTCCAAACCTGTTAATGGAGGTTTTTTACAGAGAGATTTGAATTAAAGATACCTGAAGGAGAGAAAGAATCGAGAGGAGGACACTAACGATATCGATTGAGCTTCTGTTCATACTCAAGATTTAACCAGTCAAGTTTGTGATATAATTATAAAATTGAACCCACCCCGGAATTAAAATCGCATGTCAAGAGTGAGAAACGGCAACAACGCGTGCAATTGAAACTCCCCTTCTTCTAATTTTCACCCGTTTTTTATCCTTTTCTTTTTCTTTTATATTAGATTTTTATGCCCGCCCGCGCTGTAAATCTTAAAGTTAATTTTTATTTAATTCCACGGCAATTGAAATAGTAACATATTTCTTTAGTAAATATCTTTCATAATCTGAAAATCTATCCAAAAAGGAAGTTTGAAATAAAATAAAATAAATCTCTCCATATCTTTTGCATGGGTGTATGGAAATATAAAATAATAATTAATTCATGAAAACCATATAAAAATAAATAATAAATAATGTATTTTTTATTCTAATTGAATATTTATGTTTCATTCTTTCACTATAAGGTTCGTATATAATTAATAAAAAAACATTATCGCAAATATAACCATACAGATATATAATCTCATTTAAAAACTATGACATTCTTAAATGACATTGTATTTACTAATTTAAATATGGATCTATTTCAAACTAATAAAAGGTTTCCTAACCCTAAGAATCTAAACTTGTCTTTTAAAATACAGGGACTAGAATGTAAAAAAATAAAAGTACGAAAACCAAAATATGAAAAAAGGAAAACTTGAGGGTTCAAAATGTACTTTCCCATGCCTAGTTGCTGTAAGAAAGTCTTATTTCCTTACAGTGAAATCCAAAATGTGTCTAGGAAACTAGTAAAATATCCAGTCCAGTTAGTTTATTAATTTATTTTACTAGTTTTTTTTTTTTCGAGATAGCTTTAAAGATGTTTTTTAATCTTCAAGTGCCTCTTAAATGATTCTTCTGGTGATGTTAATATCATTCCATCGTCTTGCGTTACTGTATCTGGAGAAAAAATATATATCTTGTTAGGTGAACATTTCGTTTTTTATTGATGCATTTTTTTATTTAGACAAAAACATGTTCTTTATAAGTAGCATATTTTTTTAATAAAAAATAAAAACAATTAAAATAAATATTCGCATTTGAATTAAGAAGGAAAAAAATGTCTCTTCAACAGAAACTTCCTTTTCTTATTCATATATTTATTTATTTTAAATAGTTTTTTATATGAAAAACATTGTTTTTTAAATACAAACTTATCATGATCTGAAAATAAAATTCCAATAAAAAATATTAAAAATCATGATTCAATAATTTATACATGATTAAAAAAATAATTAACTTTAGAAAATCATGTTAAAATTTTGAAACATTAGTTTAGTTATTTTATTTGTAATGAATTCTATTAAAAAAAAAAAGGATAGTATTAAAAGATGCCAAGCATCCATGCATAATAGGGGTGCGAATTTTCGGTTTGGTCTTGTTTTCATTTAAAAAATAACCACCAAACTAATTTTTTTTTTTTTTAAAATCAAAATTAAACTGAAATCAATTCAAATCGACCAGTTTTGGTTCAGTTAATTGAAGGGAAAAAACAAGAAAAAAAAACTAGTTTATTTTTTTTTTGGCTTTTTTATGATTTTTGATGGGGTCATTTAAAAGGCTTATAATTTATATAAAAAAAACTATATTCATTATTTAACTTTTCTTTACCAAAATTCATCTCAAATGATAGGAGAAATATCTTTTAATTTCCACTCGATAGTTTTCTCAAACCAATCAACTCTAATCAAACTTCAAAATAAAAATATATAACAAATAACATGGATAATGACCGAGACCTTCAAAATAATGGGCTTAGACCAAGAAAACAGTGATCATGATAAAACTAAAGAAATACAATTTATATAGTCCCTTGAAATTGAAATAAAACACATTAATTGTCTCTATTTTAGCCTCCACAAAAACAAAACAAAAGAAAAATACTGCTACTTTAATATTATTGTTAACTAAACCATATGTCTTTAACATTTTATGGCTTGTATTTTCTTAGAAACAAGTGAGAAGAAACCGTGGAGAAACAAAACATTATCGAGGTGCACAAACATAAACATTAAAACTACATCCGATTCTTTTGAATAATTCACATAAGAGTTTAAACAAAACAAGTTAATATAAACTGATAAAAACTAAAAAGAAAAAGAGAGAATATGTAGCATCAAATTTCTCATCCAACATGGAGAGGTAAAGAACTTGAAGGAGCGATTGCTAACTTTGATTTAGAGACAGAAAGATTGACATATAAAAATTTGATCGAAAGGTTGAACAAGAAGGAGTAGGTTGGGAGCAAAAATATTGAGAAATGAATATTTGATCGAGAAATTGAACAAGAAAGAGTGGGTTGGGGGGTGACGGTGGCGGCTGGGTTTGCTAGGGTCAAAAGAAAAAACTAAAAAGTAGATTAATTTGGAAGCTATTTATAGTACCATCAGTTTTTTTATTTCTATTTGTACCGGTTTAATTTGATTTATTCAATTTTAGTCTTTTAAAACTGAAACTGGACTGAATCAAACTGATTTGTTTTTTAATTTTTCTAATCAATTTAATTAGTTTTTTTTATTTTTATAAAATTTAATTTTTTCTGTTATTTTTTTCTTGTTATTTCAATTTAATTATTTTTTTTAATTTTTTTACTCACCGCTAATAATACAAGAAAAAATTGTCCAAAGTGTCTTGTTCAAATTAAGACACCGTTTAACATTGCGTTTGTACCTGCGTTTTATCAAATTTTGAATTTTGTTTTTTGCTAAAATTGAGTGTGGTTTGTACTTTTTGGATCGTTTTGATGTGCTGATGTCAAAAATAATTTTTTAAAAATAAAAAAAATATAATTAACATGTATTTCGACATAAAAAACTATTTAAAAAACAATCACTGCAACACTGCCAAACACGCTAAAAAAAGCCAAAGTAAGAAGCCCATGCACCTGACTTTAGTTTTTTTTAAAAACAGTATGAAGACAAGTCGTACAATTGCTTCTGTAAGCACATGATTAGTGGTTGGGTCAGACACATACACTTGTCTTTTTTGTCCTTTTTAAATGGACGAACGACAATACCAACAAAGTATTGCTTGCGTGGATAGATGAAGCATCCTCTGCTCATTCAAATTGTAACAATCCATGGTGGCTGCAAAACCTAGGCTCTAGTATTTTTAAACCCTAAAAACTCATTTTCAACTGTAAACATATATATTAAATAATTTCTATCGACCTTGTTAAACCTATTTTAACTATAAAATATAGTTGAATTAGTCTATAAACTCAAAACTAAACTTAATTAAAATCCTTCTTGAATCCTAATTATTTTTTCCCTTGTGAGATGAAGAATCTAAACCACCTATATAAATGCTTATTTAAAAATATAATTATAGTTATTTTTTAAAGTGTTATTTATACTGAAATGTATCAAAATAATATTATTTAATTTTTTAAAAAATTATTTTTGAGATCAGTATATCAAAACGATTCAAAACATTTAAAAAATATTTTTTAACAAAAATAAATTTAAATTTTTTAAATTTATAAATACAACCATGTTTCCAAACATTCTTATCATTCAATACATGTAAGAAGGAATTGAAAAAAAAAAATGTTTAAGAAACGGTGTTATCCGTAGTCATTTGTGAAAATCAATAATTAACTATCAAAGCGTGTTTTATTTTAGTTGAACAAATCAATAATTACTTCGTTGAAAGACTCCAACCTCCAAATGTTTTCTCACCACTTTTATATTAATTAGAAGTATCCATGAAGATTTAATAATTTCTTTTAAATAAAATCTAAACTTCTAAAAAAAATAAAAAAACAACAAAACATTATGGTAGTCCTTTACCTAGAGTTAATTTTTTTCTTATTTTAATATCAGTTGTTTTTTAAAATATTTTTTACTTGAAAAAATAATTTAAATGATATGTTTTTTATTTTTTAAAATTTATTTTTACTATTAGTAATCTAAAAATATATAAAAAAATATTTTAAAATAAAATTATAAAAAATCTTTGAAAATCACTTGGATATTTAACGGTGACTGGTGGGAAAGAAAGCGACTCCCCTAACGCGCACGTCCCTCCCTAGCAGACAGACAGCAAAAGACGTGGCCGCAACATCAGCCTGATTTTGTGCCCCTCAATCAGCGAGGGGGCGTGTTCATATTCTTACATACACGCCGCTCTCTCCTCCTCTATCCATAATTTAACCTTCTCTTTCGTGTTTTTTTATTTTTATTTTTTATATATATAAAATAAAACATTATTATAATTTGGACCCAATAATAGTGCACTGCACCCCTCTTCCTACCCACGGGAAGCTGTGAAATTTCCTGCTGTGACCGTAATGATATGATTTGACTTGGACTAAGGTGAGATGAGGCTGCCCTTTATTTTTATTATTATTGGCAGTATTAACCAATAAAAAACTATGATGATAAATTTCTTCTCAGGATAAATATGAATGGTTAGATTGGTATAACCTATGATTGAATCCCATATGAAGATTATGATCTAATTATCTATATGTATATTCTTACATTTTTTATTTTTATTTTTACAACCACTCCACGCATGGTCATTACCGTATACAATCAATTCAGTCCCTGGATTTACTTTTAGGATTTCAAAATAGGAAGAGAGGGGAGCCTTTCATAAATACAACGGATCCTTCCTCTACCCTCCCCCAGCAACACTTTTCTTTTCCCTTTAAAATACCATTCTTTGAAATTCAATTCCTTGACGCGACAAGATTAAAAAAATCAAATCAAATCAAAAGAAAACAGCTTTCTCTAAGCTGTACAAACCGAACACCCTTCACGCGTTTGCCCTCTTTCACTTCACCCTCCCCTGAAATACTCCTTATAAACATAAAAAAAATATCAGATCTTTTTGTTTCTCCTCTCGCAAAACCTCAAAAAAATGGTGTCTTTAACCTTGAATCTCCTGTTTTTCTTCGTCTTTGCAACAATACCCTTCGCCAACTCTCAAACACCAACACCAGAAGCACCAGCTCCAGCATCCAGTACTTGCAATGGCATCTTCTTATCATACCAGTATAATGGGGGATCACAGATAAAACCAACAGACCCCACACTCCAACCTTACAGTTTTAAATCAACGCTAACTGTGCAAAACAACGGCCGTGATGAACTTAAATCATGGAAGGTTTTTGTGGGTTTTCAAAATGATGAGCTTTTAGTTTCTGCTTCTAATGCTGTTCTCGCCGATGGTACTACCTTGCCTGCTGCTGTTGGGAATGGTACTGTTTTCGCTGGTTTCCCAATGACTGATTTGAAAACTGCTATTGAGACTGCTGGCGATGACACACAAACTAGTGTCCAGGTTCAGTTTTTAGGGACTCAGTTTGGAGTTCCTTTGAAGGATGTGCCTTGGCCTTCTAATATTTCTCTTGCTAATGATGGCTTTGTTTGCCCTGCCACTACTAAAGAAGGTCAGTTTAAAGTTTTCATCTCTTGGGAGTTTTATATATGTGGTCTTTTTTTATATAAATTTTGTGATGTGGGTTTTTTAGTTTAAAAAGAGATTTGTGTTTTATTTAGTGGGTGGGATTTTTGTTTTGATTCTTTTTTTGGTGGATGGATCTAATATTAGCCGCTCCTTAAAAAAATGGATCTTGTATTCTTGGAACATAAGAGAAGATTACATGGGTTTACAATTTTATTTTATTTTTGCAAGAATTATGAATAAAATTCTTGATCTAAAGTGGGAAATTTGTGCTCTTTATATAGCTGAAATGGTGGGATGCATTGTTACTAAGGTTGTTGAGAAGCTGGTGCTGCCGAAGTCGCTCTTTAGCGTATCAATTTGATTTTTATGGCTGGACACCAACACCACTAGCTTGTTTTATGAATTATGGTTTTAGCTTATTTTATGTCTGGCAACTTCTGGTTGATTGTAGTTTTAGTTCAAATGTAGGTGGTCATTTGTGTCAAGTTGGTTTATGAAATGAAAGCTAACCATCTGACTTGCAATTTGGGAAATTTGTTTCATCATGTCGAGTCAATATTGTATGGACAAAATGAAGTCAGGAATGGTAGAGATTGTTATGAGATTTGGAATTTGTTATTTGTGAGATTATTTTCCTTTTCATTCATGTGATAGCTACTTACCTATCGATATATGATTGTCAGAACTAAAAGATCACATGATATCGCTTCTCATCTGAATTGGGAAATTCATGTGCTGTTACATCTATTGATGGACATCTTTTTTGGGTTTTTGCAGGAAGCATCATGTTTGTTTGCTGCACTAGAGACTCAAACTTTAAAACAAACATCACTTTAGATGAAGAGTTCTTGCCCCGCCAGAATGGAGATCTTACAATCATGTATGACGTGATCAGAACATACGACTCGAGTTATTGGGCACAGGTTTCTATTGCAAACCATAATCCTCTTGGTCGACTTGATAACTGGAAATTGAGCTGGGACTGGATGAAGGAAGAATTTATCAATTCCATGAAAGGGGCTTATCCTTACATTCTTGATTCAACTGACTGCATATATGGTCCTCAAGGTAAATACTACGGGGAACTAGACTTTTCCACTGTATTAAACTGTGAGAGAAGGCCAACAATAGTTGATTTGCCTCCAACAAAGGCTAATGACTCAACCATTGGATTGATCCCTTTTTGTTGCCGAAATGGTACTATCTTGCCACCATCCATGGATCCAAGCAAGTCGACTTCAGCTTTCCAGCTTGAGGTTTATAAAATGCCTCCAGATCTCAATCGCTCTCAGATCTCACCACCACAGAACTGGAAGATCAATGGCACACTTAACCCTGATTATCAATGTGGACCTCCAGTTAGGGTGAGCCCTAGCCAATTCCCTGATCCATCTGGCTTACCAGCAAATAAAACTGCAGTTGCCAGCTGGCAGGTGGTGTGTAATATCACCCATCCCAAGGGAGTAAGCCCTAGATGCTGTGTTTCATTTTCTGCTTACTACAATGATTCTGTTATCCCTTGCAACACTTGTGCTTGTGGGTGCCCTAGTAATACTGCCCGTACTTGTAGTGCTACTGCCCCAGCTGTTCTTCTTCCACCACAGGCACTTCTTGTTCCTTATGAGAATCGGACTGCCATGTCTGTAGCTTGGTCTGCTCTCAAACATCGGGCTGTGCCAAACCCATTTCCTTGTGCAGATAATTGTGGAGTTAGTATCAACTGGCACTTGTTTACTGATTATAACCGTGGATGGAGTGCAAGAATCACACTCTTCAATTGGCAAGAAACTTCATTCCCTGATTGGTTTGCTGCAGTGCAATTGGACAAAGCTGCTGCTGGTTTTGAAGCTATGTACTCATTCAATGGAAGCATGTTGGAGATGGATGGTGTCAACAACACCATATTAATGGAGGGGCTTCCAGGGTTGAACTATCTTGTGGCAGAGACTGATGGAGCCAACCCACAAAAGGATCCTAGGGTTCCTGGAAAACAACAGACAGTGATCTCATTCACTAAGAAAAATATACCAGGAGTAAATATTGCTGCTGGAGATGGGTTTCCTACAAAAGTGTTCTTCAATGGGGAAGAGTGCTCACTCCCTTCGATATACCCAACAAGCAACAGCAATGGAAAGGGATCGACCATGATATTATCAATTCTCCTGGCAGCTGTGGTGGTGTTGTTGATACAGCAATAGTTGTCGGATGTGAGATTGCTTGATTTTGTAGCGGCTTCTGATTCTTTTCATTCTTTCATTGCTTTGATGGATGCATGCTTGACCAGGAGCTTTGACATTTACCAGAATCACTAGAAGATATGCATGCAGAGCTTGGTACATAAAGGGCAGGTGTTGATTTGATTGTATCTGGTTGGTGTTATATACGACTCCGTGACATCAATTTTATAATGCTAATGTACAATTCGATTATATATCTAGTTCTTATTGAACATGATTGTTTGTTTGGTTTTATTTTTTCTGCTATATTTCATTTACCATCTCTATTCTAGACTCTAGATACCTTTGTTACACACAAACTACCTATTTGTTCATATGCATCTTTTCTATCGTGTTCATACTCTAGAGGTTCCATCTTATTTGCCAGAGATGAATTGCTGCCTCGAGAAATTTGGTTCAGATCTCTTGGTTTGAATGTTTGTTAGATTTCATTAAAACACCTTTGCTAATAATCTCTTGCACTCAAATTTTCAAGCTCATATCTGTTAGTGATGTATATTTATTTTGGCTGGATTGAATTGATACTTACCTCTAATGGTGGCTCTTCGCGTGCAAATCTTCCAATTTTTGACAGCCTACGTAAACCCGGTCAATATTTCTCAAGTGTGAATTCCGTCTATTGGCAGGACAAGTTTTCTAGCCTTGGTATATCTAAACCACTGATTCACATTATTTCTTCTATAGAATCCATTGTCTGCGCTCTTATCTGATCAACTTGGTCCCTTTAAGTTCACACAACGATGGTTCTTATTTTGATCAACTTGTTGCAAAGCAACACTATCTTTTACTTGTCAGCAAGAAAAAACTGGAGAATTATTCTGGCTACAGCTGGTTTGGCCTTCCATTATCTAGGGTCAAAACTAGATAAACACAGCTCAGGGCCGATGAGCCTAGAATGATGAGAGGAGGATTTTTGTACATAAATGGTGGACTTTAATCATGATCTCACAAGTTCTTTATCTTGTTTCTCAACCACTGAGCCACTTTTTCTTGTACCTAGAAACATGAGGCGACTTTATTGATAGAGAATATCTAGGTTGGCACATGGCAGCATCACTTGTGCTCTTTATCCCACAAACTGATTTATATCCCCCCTCCGTCCAGAGAACAGCTTCACTTGTGCTATTTCTTGTCTCCTTCAGTCTCACATGCTCCCTAAATGCATTCTAGTAAATGATGGTGAAAAAGTTCCTGCAACCTAAATGTAGAGCTCTCTACATTTTACAGCATGTGCATACTCGTCGAGGAATCCTAGTAATCCAGAACGCTGGCTGTTACTTGCAACAAACGCTCACGCTCCATGCAACGTCAAATAGCACATCACAAAAATTGAGGTTCCATTATGAAATTGCAGATCAAGAGAGAAGAAAACGAGGACCACCTAAAATTACTAGAAAAAATCCAGGGAAAGACATACTCAGACTTGTGTCTAGAGCAATCAAATGGAATATGTACATCAAGGTCAATCCCTTAATTAATAAATATAAATAAAAAAAACAAGGAGTTGAAAACAAAATCAAACTTGATCTATTATTAGAGTTAGAAAGGTTCCTAGAATTCTGCAGATGTCTAAGAAGTTGATTCCAACTTTCCACAACCCGAGCCACCGAAAACTTCGCACGAGCACCCTATAATGAGTTGCTTCTTGCTGGCTTTTCCAATGAAATGCAGACAAAAATTAGCAGGTAAGCCTTTGCATGCCATGCAATTGTATCTTATGAGCTTCCCAATTATCTTCCATTGGAATTTATCCACCTCGACTTCCATTTGCCTGAATTTTTTTAGTGTTCCAAACTGAAACAGCAAGAGCATGATAATCACAAGAGAAATGTGGCTAAGAGAAATCAAACAATCCTTTCTGTTTTTTTTTTTTTTTAACAAAACACTGACTTGAATTGCCACCCTCCAGTTGCACAGAGAGAAATCAAATTCATCTGTAGCAGCAGATATGTACATTAGAAACTGCAATAGCTAAGAGAACTGAGCACGGGGTATGTCCTACACAGGAATATTATCCAGGGAATACCCATCGAAGTCGAATTCAATTTCAGCTGGTCCAATGCCTGCCTGCTGCTGCTGCTGCTGCAAAGGAAGAAAAATTGGCACAAATTATTAGAAACCTTGGTAATTGAAATCAAAGGCAACTTTCCAGAACCCAACATATAAAATTAATGTGGAAACAGAAACCAACTTGTTTGAGAAGCGCACTCATGAGATCTTCCTGACCAAACTGTTCATTAAAGAGGGTAGTTTGAAGGTTTGCATCAGGGACTCTTTCAGTCTTAACTCTCACTAAATTCTCGGAGAAAAAGGTGTTGAGAGGTTGTCCAAGACTTTGTGCATTCATATGGTCTGTTGCATCTCCTGCTGAAAATATTGGCTTGCCGACAGCAGATATATTCCTGCCCTGTCCATTACTTTGGCTAGAAGAGAAGCCCTGATGAGCTAAAACTGATGATGCCACATCGACATTGCTTTGCAGAGAGTTGGATTGCTGAGAACCATTGAAGGCCATGCCTACACTCTGTAACTCCCAATCATGGGATCTGTGGTGTTGCAGGTCACTAAAAATATCATAACTTGGCATGATGAATCCTCCAGGTCCTTTCATTTCTGAGTTAATATCTTCGGGAAATGTCCCCTTGGATGTGAGACTAGGCACCCCAGGAGCACTTCCAAGAGCAAAACTACTGGCTGTCAATTCAGCTGTGGTGTTCAAGGGGAAATTCAACGTTGGGGATGATTGAGAAACTGGATTGAATCCTGTTCCTCTGCCATTTTCAGCTAATCCATTTCTTGCCAAGACCCCACTGGCAATTGCATTAGTTACAATAGGCTGCCCTATGGACGATGGGAGTCTGGGAACTTGGCTGCTGGTAGTTTCATTTAGTACCTGGCCCCTAGACTGCTGTTGAGACATCTGCATCAGCAAAGAACCACTCTGACCACTCTGGTCTCCATGGGCATTGAGTTGCATATTCATGCTCCCAAGGGACTGTGCTGAATGGTGCAAGTCGGCTAGCTGCTTCGGCTCCATTGTGGTTGGGATTCCATGAAGTAAGTTCATTTGCTTCCCATTGTTCAAATGTTGCTGTTGCCGCTCCCCAAATCTTAATTTTGGGTTTTCAAAGCTGAAAAGGTTCCTCTGATCAACAATTGGCATGGGCATTCTAGGCTTTGCTGATGATCGACCAAGTCCGGCTGCTTGCAGTGTGGCGAGGCTCTGTGCAGGGATTTGACCAGCAGCAGCAAGAGTTTGAAGGTCAAGTCCATTAAGCGAGGACAATGGACCATATGTTGCTTCTTGCGGGCTGATAAAAGAGTTGCTCATACCGCCCTGGTGCTGTGAAACCCCACTTAACCTTCTAAGATACAAGCGATATTTCTGCACCATGTAGTTGGCTAGTGAGCAAATTTGGGTGGCAAAGTGAAGAGTCAAGTCACAAGAGGTGTGTATGAATGAACCTAGAACAGAAAAAATAATAGAAACATATACATCGTGTTCTACACTAAACATTCCATGCTAAGCAAACATGTTCCATACCTGGAGGTGGCTGGCAACATTTTCTCTGGTGAGCCCAGGAACATTCATCAACTCCAGAATTTTCTTGGGAACAGCCTCTGCATCCACAGAAGAAAAATAAACATATAAGAGGGCAGAAATATTGGGAGTAAATGTACATAGTCCAATACAGACAAGTATGAAGGTGTAAGGTTCGAGCTAAAGTCAAATTGCATTTGAATGACAGGATTGAATGGTAAAAAAATGTCAAGGCACAGCATAGAGATCTGTAAGTGATGCAGATGTAACATAAATCTAGTCAAAACTACGAGCTGACGGTGAGCAAAAAGGCAACCAAGAAGCATGTTTATCCCTTACACTTCCCCAAAGATTGTTCTCCTAATATCCACCGCATGCTTCTCTAAACAAAAGGTGCTGCATTTAGGTGCTTGTAAATAAGGAAGTATAACGGTGTTAGCTATTGAAAGAAATGGTCAGGATACTTACTGTCAATTCCTAGTTGATTAACTGCTGCGACAAACTGTTGGTGAAGCTCAACTGACCAAACCACACGCGGTTTCTTTAATGTGGATGTATCATCCCTCTCATCTGCTTCTTCTTCCTCATCTTTTCTCCTCTTCGAATTTTTCCAACTTCCTTCGTTTGCTGAGGATGAGTAATCTGCATCTTCAGATTGTTTCTGCTGCCTATCTCCTCCCTCTTCCACACTCCCTGATTGCTCCAAATCCTTCCAATCGTTCTTTCTCTTCCGAACCACGTGCTGCCATATGTTCTTAAGTGCCTCAATGCGAATCGGTTTAATCAGATAATCACAAGCACCATGAGTTACACCCTTCATGACCACATTTTTCCCATCATCAGCTGACATCACTGCACAGTTCATAAATTATGCACCAGGCATCTCATTAATGTTAGCTCTTTAACAAGAAAGATCATTAAATCCATCTGAAGCAACTGCGAAAGGAAACTTACTGATAACAGGCAGATCCATCTCTAGCCCAATAAGCTCGAGAAGTTTAAATCCGTCCATATCTGGCATGTGGACATCACTTATAACAATATCGTACCCGTTTCTGTTCTCTCGAAGCAAGGACAACGCAATCTCTGCTCGGTTACACTTTGTGACTGAAAATTCCCACACAGACCAAATCAATCAATCAATCAATTTACACAAACAAAAATGTCTTTTAACACACACCCACAGACCTCAACGGGAGTTTTCCACTCAGTGACCGAGAGGAAAGCATCAGACATCACAAATTCAAACAAATCTCCAAGACAAGAAGAGTAATAACATCCAAATTCCTATAAATCTTAAAACCGAATTTAGAACTCCAATTCATTACATAATCATAGCACAGATGCGACACCACCCCTCGAATCTCAACACTGCCACATAAGTTCACAAGCAAAATCACTAAAGAAACAGAAGAAATGACCAATTATACGTCACACAGAAATCATAACACACCCAAAATGAAACCCAATTCATGTGTTGAGCATCAAAAACAACAAGTTCAAGGAAACTATACTTGATCTTTGGAAGTATAATTCACATAAATCTCCATAAATACCTTCATAAAGGCAGGTCCTGAGCATCTTCTCCAAGATCATAAGACATGTTGGATCATCATCAACAACCAACACACGTAACCCTGCCGGAAACTGATCTGAAACGCCACCAGAACTAGCCGTTGACATTGATCCTTTACAGTAACCGAGATTCAACATGGCTGCAAACAAAAACTTTGATCTCCAAACCCAGCAACTAAACAAAAGAGAGACACTACTAAATTCACATGTTTGAAAGACTTCAACTTTCCATAAAAGAGTCAAAAACTAAAAGAACCCAGTCGAGATACACGAGAATTTGAGGGAAAGAAGGGAAGTTTTGGATTATTAGACGAGAGACATAAAAAGGGAAAAAAATATTGATAATTATAAAAGAGACATGTATCTTCAGCTTCTTCAATTGAAGCTCTAAAAATCTCTGCTTTCTTTCAGTATTAATAATCTATTATTTTAAGTAAGGATTATTTTATTCAAAAGTGGGTCAGTCCTTGAAGAGTGGATCCAGCTCACTCTTGAAGTTAACTAACTCCACCGCGTATCTAAATCTACTCTAACAGAAAACCCCTAACGTTAAAAGTTTTTTACTGTTGTTCTGTAGCATGTTTGTGTTGCTGTCTTTGCTTTTTTTCACTTCTTCTTCGTAGGTTTTTGTTTCTACCGTGGACATAACTTCTCTTCTTTCTTTGATGGGTCAAATTTTGTTGCACGAATTTGAAAATCTGTTGCAAATGTTGGTGGATTCGGGTCTAGTTGAAACAAAATGGACTTATCCATGGTTTATCATCTTTTAATTTTCAAATTTCAAGTCAAGATTACGAGATATTTTAATGGAGAATCACACGTTTTGGTGGTTATTTAGTTTATATTTTTATCCCTTCAGACAAATATATTTCGTTTGTATTTTATTCTAGTACACTATCTAAAACTCAACATTGAACCAAGAAATAGAGTCAAAGACAAAGGAGAAATGCAGTAAATTTTAAAAAGGCAGCCACTCAAAAACAAAAACTCAACATTTTGTTTCCTCTGTACAAATGGAATGCCATTAATGTGTTGGGGATGCCTTCTTTATACTTGAATCCAAGAGTGTTTAATTTGGGGATGTCTTCTACATAAAGGCAGCCACTCCATGAATGTACTATCAGTTACATTTGTTGCTTGATCATGCCATTTGAATTACCTGTAGAAACATGTAGCCAATTCAAGGATGTTTGTTTATTAAATTGTAAATTACACGACCCTTCTCTTGAGTCTCTAATTTCATTTCCAAGCATGATTTGATTTACTTGTTAAGCTTGCTAGCTCCAATATAAACTACGTCTTTCTATGCACACAAGAAGAGAAGAGGGGAAAATATATATTGAGCCTATTTTTTTATGGAGACTCTCATGCACAAGCTGGTGATATTTTTATGTTTCAAAGCAATGTATGGCACGGCAGCAGCCACTTGCGTTGTGGGTTGGTTTAGGCTTCCACTTTCAAGTTCCGAGAGTGGCCATCGATCCTTTGTCACTTTTTCCTTTTTTATGTTTTCTTTGGACAAAAGCTTTCTGCAATTTGTCATTCTTTCTTTTGGTAAAAACAACCACCTGGTCCTCACTGATTCCCGTGACAGCATCACAGAAACGCAACTGAAAACACGTAAACCAGTCCAACATATTTCCTTGAGTGCTTTTTATTCCCTATAATTTTAGAATTATTTCATTTCAACCTTTACAGTTGAATATTCTTCAATGCTAATCCTAATCAAAAGCTCTGATCATATTACTCTCCACCGTTAAGTTATCATCATAGATCACGTATTTTTTTTTAATTCTAATCATGTTAGCAAGCAAGAAAGCAGAAAACCCAAAAGTAATTACCGTTTAATTTAGGAAGCCATTGTCTACCTCCATCCAGAAGGTTAAGTTCCTGGTTATAATTTCTCATTATTGAAGGGGAAAAACAAAAGAACATGTAGCCTAATCGATAGCAATCGCTTTTTCCTTTTCTTTTTTGATTTCTTATCATATGATGCTGTGCTGGGCATGTCAATAAGATTACAGAATGTTTTTGGTTTTATGCAGTGTTTTTTTGTGTTTACATGGTAAAAAAATAGATAGCTTGCTTTTTCACTGCAAGAAAAGCCGTGACCTCGCTACTAAAGGAGGGCAGACTGCAGACGTATATTCCCTGAGACCTCTTTTTATCTTTTACGATGAATATATATATATACATGAATAGATAGATGTTAATGTCATCCACTTTGATCACCACCGTGAAACCTGTGATGATTTTTCAAATTTAATATAATGTATTAACACCCCTTGAAGCCTCAGAGCCCGATAAAAAACCCGAGCAAGCAGATTAAAGCTACTGTTTGAGGGTTTTGAGCTTTTTTGGTGCAAGGGAGATGATGCTTTCAAGGGAAATCGAATATTATTTGTGTGGTAACTGCGCAGCATTATCCTTCACGCTCGCATTAAATTATGATTTGCGTGACACGCTCTTATGATAGCTTACGCTTTCCTGGTGGGTTTCAGGTGATTGGACCCTCGACACGTGGCATCTCCTTGAAGTTGGAGAAAAGGCCCTTCCATCCCCTTTGCCATCCATCCCTTTTGAACGGCGAGTTCCAACATGGATTTTGAAAGCCTGCACATTGTCTTTCTCCGCTAGAAATTAACAGAACTCGACACCGGCTGTGGTGGTCATCTACGGATCATCCCAGTTCCCGTCTGCAACAAAGAAGAAAATAACTTCCGGTGAATTTAGTCATTTTCCGGCTAGCCATTCCTTCCCCTCCGCAACAAACAAGGTCGAGGGCCTTCATTGCATGTGCCAAGCACATGATCCCCAGCTCTATAATAATTTGATGGGATAGCTTCATGTGCTGATGTTGCCATTCCCTTAATTTACCCTGATCTCATGTAGTGAAGAAGCGTTGAATTCTTGCGATTCCTTTAATTTTAATAAAAATTGCTTTTTTTATATATACAAGTCGCAATAAAAACATGATACAACATGAAATTAAGATCTTTACTCGATCTTCTTACAAACTCTCTTAATTTAATGTTGTATCATGTTTTTATTGCGACTTGTATATATTAAAAATAGTTCAAGTCTCATTTTAAATAATTTTTTTTAAAATACCCTTTACATCATTTTAATAATTAGAATAATGCATTTATAAAAAATAATAAATCTTATTAAACATTAATGATAAGATTTAGGGTGTATTTGATATTGCGTTTTAAAAAATTTATTAAAAGACTTAAAATTTATTTAGTTATTTTTACTTTAAATTAATATTTTTTATATTTTCTTATTATATTCTAAAATGTTAATGTTAGAATTAATTTTAAAAAAATAACACGACATTAATAAAGTGTTGAATTCGAAACCAGATGCCGATTGAGTTTACCTAACCAGTAGTGGAGGCGAAGGGCCAGCTAGGCTAGGCCAAGATGAATGAGCTAAGAGTTGAAAAGGGAGGGACCCATCAAACCCACTTTCAACCGGTCCACATCAGCCGACGGTGACGTGTGTTAGGCGATCTTGAACTCACAATCAAATGGACACGTGGTGATGTCCTTAGTGCTGAAGTGGGTCCCGGGGAGGGAAAAAGCCAATATATTATTACTTACGGAGTTTGGACCTCAATTCGAGGAAGGGAGAGGGACCCACACAAGAGCCCTTCTAAACTCAAAACCCCAGGGCGGTGAAAAGGGATCTGGGACCCACTCTGTGGTGTACGTGCACGCCTCATACACACATATCTTGTCCTTGTGTTGACCTGGCTATAAAATACATACAGAGGCTGCGAGGGGGAGAGAGAGAGTTAGGTTAGACACTATTCGTTTTTGTATTTTAATAAAACAAATTATTTTTGTAATTTATTATATATATATTGATATTATAAATAATGTTTAAAAATAAATAAAAAATATTTAAATATATTTTTTTTACTAGTTTACTAATTTAAAGTATTGATAATTATTTAGGATGAGGAGCGAAAGCAGAAACCAATTAAACTAGTTTACTAATTTATTTATTTTTCACTCGGTGTTAATTTGTTTTCCCTTTAATTGATTATGTACATATAGAATGTATGAATTGTTCTGTTTTTTTTTTTTTAAATGATACGTATATATCATGGACAGAACGAAACAATAGTGACAACCTTGCGCTTGAATAATATGATTCCTAACTGGTTTACTATATTTTATATTATTAAGTGTCATTTCTTCTGATCAGTATATATCGATGATTGAAAAATTAGCGTCGATAATCATATTATTAAATTTAAAACTCCTTCTAATTAACATAAAGGTTGAAAATCAATAAAAACTTTTTTTTTTTTGTAGCTAGTTAAAAACAAGACAATTTTTATTAAACTTCTTCTCTGAGATGAAATAATTAACACCAAAACTGATCATGTTTTAGCAGTAGGAATAATTTCGTTGACCAAATTATTTTTACTCTTTTCTTTCCCGATGATTTTCTTTGTCTATTCTCAACATGACTGGATTGTGATAAAAATAAAATTCGAGAATTAAAACATACAAAGACCAAATATACAAAAAAATAAAAAATAAAACTCAAAGGAACATATTAAACATTTTTACATCTTAGGCCATGTTTGTTTCCTGGAAAGTAGTTTTCGGGAAACCATTTTCCAAATTTTCCTGTGTTTGTTTGCCATTAAAAAAGTTGGTCAACAGAAAACACTTTCCGGTCAACGGAAAACCCTTTATGGTCAACCGAAAAATACTTTCCGGTCAACGGAAAATATTTCAGTCAAAGAAAAATTTGGTTTGGTTTTCAGGAAAGTGTTTTTCTTTAGCTGTATTTGTTTTTCGAAAAGTGGTTTCCAGGAAATCACTTTCCAAACTTTCTTGTGTTTGTTTGTCATTAGGAAAGTTGGTCAACGAAAAACACTTTCCAGTAAAAGAAAATTTTGGCTTGGTTTTCAAGAAAATGTTTTCCTGGAAAATTTGGGCGGAAAACACTTTCCGGAAGTTGTGAAAAATTTAGAAATGTTATTATTTGCTGATTATATCAAATTTGATCCTCAAACTTTTAATTGCTATATATTTTGTTTTGAATAATTATTTTTCAATTTCATCTCTTAAAATTTTATTTTTATATTAACTTTGGTCCTTATTTTTATAATTGTTATTTGCTTTTTTCTTATCATTTTTTTACTGAAATTTTTTATCTATCAAATTTGGTCCTCATTCTTTTGATTGTTACTTATTTTATTTGAAATAATTTATGAAATGTTGATTATTATTATTTTAATTTCTTTATCTCTTTTTTTAAAAAATTTTAGATTTGATCTCTATTATTTTGATTATTATTTATTTTATTTGAGATAATTTATGAAATTATATATTTTTTAATTTTATTCTTATTTAACTTTTTAATTTGTAAGATTTGTTCCTTATTATTTTAATAAACTTGAGAAAAATAAAATTTTAATAAGTTATTTTATAGAGAAATAATGCAGGGCGAGATTTTACGTATCCTTTGAATGTGCATGTCTATACATTGCATTGATTTAATATAATATTTTAAATAATATATAGAATGTATGAATTGTTCTGTTTTTTTTTAAAAAAAATGATACGTACAATATATATCATGGATAGAACGAAACAATAGTGACAACCTTGCGCTTGAATAATATGATTCCTAACTGGTTTACTATATTTTATATTATTAAGTGTCATTTCTTCTGATCAATATATATCGATGATTGAAAAATTAGCGTCGATAATCATATTATTAAATTTAAAACACCTTCTAATTAACATAAAGGTTGAAAATCAATAAAAACTTTCTTTTTTTTTGTAGCTAGTTAAAAACAAGACAATTTTTCTAAAACTTTCTTCTCTGAGATGAAATAATTAACACCAAAACTGATCATGTTTTAGCAGTAGGAATAATATCGTTGACCAAATTATTTTTACTCTTTTCTTTCCGATGATTTTCTTTGTCTATTCTCAACATCTGAGGACTGGATTATGATAAAAATAAAATTTGAGAACTAAAAGTACAAAGACCACATATGCAAAAAAATAAAAAATAAAACTTCAAGGAACACATTAAACATTTTTACATCTTAGAGTAAAAGTAGCATACGTCTTCTCTCGCTTATATATATATAGTAGTGCAATAACACAGCGTACGTGTGTAGATTGTATTGATAATAAGACCTTGTTTGTTTTCTAGAAAGTAGTTTTCGGGAAATCATTTTCCAAATTTTCCCGTGTTTGTTTGTCATTAGAAAAGTTGGTCAACAGAAAACAATTTCCGGTCAGCGAAAAACACTTTATAGTCAACGGAAAACACTTTTCGGACAACGAAAAACACTTTCCAGTCAATTTTAGTCAAAAAAAAAAATTGACTTGGTTTTCAGGAAAATGTTTTCCTTTTAGCTGTGTTTGTTTTCCGGAAAGTGTTTTCCGGGAAAACACTTTCCAAACTTTCTTGTGTTTGTTTGCCAATAAAAAAGTTGGTCAATGGAAAACACTTTCCAGTAAAAGGAAAATTTGGCTTGGTTTTCAGGAAAGTGTTTTCCTGAAAAATTTGAGGGGAAAACACTTTCCGGAAGTTGTGAAAATTTTAGAAATGTCATTATTTGCTGATTATATCAAACTTGATCCTCAAACTTTTGATTGCTATATATATTTTGTTTTGAATATTTATTTTTCAATTTCATCTCTTAAAATTTTATTTTTATATTAACTTTGGTCCTTATTTTTATAATTGCTATTTGCTTTTTTCTTATCATTTTTTTATTGAAATTTTTTATTTATCAAATTTGATCCTCATTCTTTTGATTGTTACTTATTTTATTTGAAATAATTTATGAAATGTTGATTATTATTATTTTAATTTCTTCATTTTTCATTTTTTTTTAATTTTTAGATTTGATCCCTATTATTTTGATTATTATTTGTTTTATTTGAGATAATTTATGAAATTATATTTTTTTTTTTCAATTTCATTCTCATTCAATTTTTTAATTTGTAAGATTTGTTCCTCATTATTTTAATAAACTTGAGAAAAATAAAATATTAATAAGTTATTTTCCAGCTCATTTCCCATGACATAACCAAACACTGGAAAGTGTTTTTCAGTTTATTTTTCATAACACTACCAAATATCGGAAAATACTTTTTCGGAATTCACTTTTCAGGAATTTACTTTTTCCGGAATTTACTTTCCTCGAAATTCACTTTTCAAAAATAATTTATTTTCCTGCAAACAAACGGAGCCTAAAGGTATGTCTACACAAATTCAAATGGCATTTGTTTCCCCAAGAATCTCATGAATTTATTATTGTCATTGAGTTGCCTTTTTCTTATGAAAAGAAGAAAACAATAAATATATCGATAGATTGGCTCTGCGACTAGCTAGGTCTAGCGAGGATCAGCACAGAGCATAATTTTGGACGAGTAGTGAGCAAGGATTAGTTATGAATGGTTGCTTTAATTTCCAAGACTCGATCAACTCCATTTATAGCTAGGAAGGTTGAGATGTTTCAATAAGACAAGCTGGGGGGAGGTGGATAATTGAGCAGGTGGGAGAGGAAGGTCTTGCTCCTCGACATCCAACTAGAATCCATCCATGTTCACGAATCTCTCTCTCAATCATGACAATAATTGAAGCGAACCGAAGCTTGGAACTGCATGCATGCATAGCTGTTTTGTAATAAAAAGGGAGGGGTGTGTACTAGGTGGAATTAGATCCACATATGGCTACCTTGCCAGGCTTGCAAGAGAGCGAGTGGGTCCAGCCAATTTGCCAGTCGGTGAGGGCTGTACTGACCAAGGACCACCACCAGGAATGTAATCAGACTGTAATCCTCATGGCTATATCGATTTTACCAAGGAGGAGAGAGATTCCTTACAAGATGGTGCATGGATCCTTCGTGCCCACTGCTGCCCTATCATTGATTCCTGAGTCCTGTCTCCACGGAAGAATTTTGTTTCATTAGCTCTTGTAATGGATCGTCCTAGAAACCATTTTTGGATTTGCATTTGATGTGCTCTTTAAAATGCTCCCCTTTTTCTTTTCTTTTTTTATTATTGTTATTATTCTTATAATGGATGCCTGGCGATTTTGACTCTACAAGACTCCCTTTATAGAATTCAACTCTTGAGGCCTCGAGCTAGCTAACATTCTTCACATATGCCAACATAAATCCACTCTACTTTCAACAGTTTTTGAGGTCAAGAAACTCCCTTTAGTCTCTCTTAAACACTACATATTAACAAAATTGCAAAGAATAGAAGATAGTTAATTCGAATGGTCTCGAATTCTGTTAGAATCCCAAAACAATCATATAAAATTATATGTTTTGTTTTAAATGATTTTTTAAAGGGTTCTTGATTTATTTTAACTGTCAAATCAAGCAGGGAAATAATATTTGCAAATAGTTTAGAGATAAAATCTATTAAGTTGATAGATAATATAGATCTGGTCGCTGCGTTAATCTCACGGTGTGTCAATTTACCCTAGCTAGCACTTGTTTTCTAATTATTTTCGTGAGAGGAATGCTGAGTGATGGTCAACAATTTGATTGGCCTGGACCGAGTCGAGTTTGAGTTGACCACCAATACTAATTAAAATATCCCCATCTCCATGCAACTCAGGATGAGTTGCACAATTACTCGTAACACATATTTTTCTAATTATTCTTTGGTGCATTATATTAAAAGGTTGTTAAAAATATTTTTTTCAACACGAAATATATAATATAAACTTGAATTATAAAATTTTAAGTGAAATATTTTAATTAATTATATATTAATAATTTCAATCAAGTAATAATTAACAATATAACACAATTAAAATAAAATAAAATAAATAATAGAAAAGTCTAAATACTTTTATTTTATTCACATTAATTCCTCTACTTCTTGGATAAATCGACCCACTTACTTTATCATTTACAAGAAACGAATCTCTTCCAATTTTGATAGACCATTTAACATTAATTACTCTAAGAGTCAAGCATGCTAATTTACAACTTTTATTCTATATAATTGCCAGCTAAAACAGAGTAATATATTAATTGATATGTTATATAATAGTTTACATAAGATATTATGAAGAATGAATATGTATTTTAATTTTACGGAAATGAAATCGATAAATAACTTATATCGTTAAAAAAAATTATAATAATTATATTCAAAATCAAGCCTTTTATTATCAAATTGCACAAGTTTTGCAAGATATAGATTTAAAACAATGAAAATATAAAGTATAGATTATCAGAATGTATAATTTTATATTTTTTCGGTTTTATTTTACCGAATTTGAATAAGTTTGACTTATTTTATTAGTTTTTGAGTTTTAATTCAATTTAATATTAGATATATGTTGATTCGTAAAATTATAAGATGATTTTAAAAGTGAACCTGTTATTTTGGTTTTTTTGACAACATTGCATTACATCGCAGATAATGCTACTACTGTATTTGCTTCACAAGTGTTTCATTATTCAGATTGAAGTGCTAGTCATGAATGGTTGAAATTTCTTAATTGTACGATAAGAGAAAACATGGATCATCCAATAAATTGTTTCGGGAATGTTTTCTTTTAAAAAATACGTAAAATGGAAAAGACCAGTTAATTAGCGATGGGGTTATTATAAAAACTAATTAATTGTTTAAAAGATAAAAAAAATATTTGAGGTAACACAAATATAGCTTTGATAATTTTGGTAAAGAGATTTGTTACTATTTTATTTTTAATAAGAACATCATGCAAATATATCTTTTTGGAAAAAAGGCTTATAATAGTTTAAATAGGTCCCTTATTGACTGCTTAATCCAAAATTAACTAGAAAAAAAAAACTAAAAAAAAAAAAAACATAATTTTTTAGGTCTGATTTGAGAACTCCATATCCCTTATAAATTAAAACTGATAGAACTTGTTATCAAAATTTAAGCTCAATTTAATAATCAAATAAAAATTATGTCTATTTTTTTATTAAAAAAATTATTTGATATGTGTAAACCTCATCTGCTAGTCATTTTGTTAATTCAAATACTCGAGAATCTCTGCATTATTTTCTTGATTCTCGAATGTTCAAATTTTAGGGCCAATTCTCATCAGGATTTATTAAATTTTTCTGAAAGCAATAAAGGGGATATTTATTTAAAAAAAAAATTACTTTGGATTAACATAAAAAATTAAAATATTATTATAAAAAAAAAATTGATTTTGGATGTAATTTTCAAAAGGGCACAAGGGTTTTTTTATATAAGTCAAATAGATTGTTGGAAATAAGAAATGAGCAAGTGGCTTTCTGAGAGCATTATAGGCATGATTGTTAAGTCACATCCTATTAGTTTAATATACTATATAGTCAATTGGTTAATTACATGTGTTATTATTATATTTATATAAATACATATTTATTATTAATAAAAACTTAATTTATTTTTAATATTTATATAATATTAAATTAATGAATCTAGAGTAAATATAAAGTTCATGGGATAAAAATACTTGCAAATAAAATTATGAAATTGTTATAAATATGAGATTCTTATTCCATCAAAACATTGTTCCTAAAATATTTATGGTTAATATTCTCTTAAATATTTGATATTTATTAGAGCTGTAAAGACGGGTACAAATTATATATATATATATATATATAAATATATATATATATATATATATATATATTTTATGAAAGGAAGTAATTATTTTCATAAATTGAGGTATGAGGGATACCTAGAACTATTTTGTAGGTGTTTGTCATAAGACATGTACACTGAACTAAACCACATGAAAATTCCATGTGGATAAATTATCAATGTTTATGGAAAGACTCACGTGATTATTGTATAAGAATACTTAAATATGACATCACTAAGTCATCTTATATAGAGAATATTGTACTTTGATCTTGTTACATGTTATGTTAATTAAGTGTAAATTGAACTATACGAAGGTACTTGAGTGATTAAGAGAGAATTCATCGTCCTAAGTAGAGAAAATGTTTCATCTGTTATTAAATAATATTAACTAAAAAATTATTGGCTAAGGTGGAATGAGATTTGAAAAGGGTTTCAAATCTTATTCACACGATCAATGACTATGATATAAAGAGCAAACTTGATTTAACATAACAAATAAACTTCATGCTTTAATATTAAATTTGAACATTATTGATGAAAATATATTAATTATATTGAGGAACTGATAATTGAAAGGTTAAGTCAAACTAATAATAAATTTTTTAATATTTGGAAGTTAATGACACTTTGTTAGATAATATGCTTGATCTTCAAACATAAATTAATCAATTGTTGAATTAATAATAAATTAAATTGTTTTATTTATTTAATTATAATTATAATTTATATTTGAGCCAACATATTAGAAACCTAATGGGTCACACATATTAAGAACCATTAGTCATAAACTAAATTGACATGATTTAATTAAGTATGACTTGATTTTAATTAAGTATGACTTGATTAAAATATATTTTAGAAATTAAGTACTCGATTATAATGAATACAATGATTATATTTCTAGACCTAAAAAAAATCAAGTAAGGACTTAATTGAGTTAATTTTTTAAATAGTTCTAAATTAATATATGAATATTATTCAGGAGGCAAATTGATATTTTGTCAATTTATAAGATTTTTTAGATTTCCTTATAAATTATAAGCTATGCCTCTTATTTTTTTTTTAATAAAGAGTAGATGTTTGTAAAAAAAAAAAAAAACTACATAAACATAGTATTAGAGCTAGCACTCTAGGCATAATAATCTCTCCTTTTTAAATAGAGACTTAGAAGATTTTTCATGAGTGATTCGTGTGAATTATTATTGAAGACCGGATAATTAAATATCTTATATTTTATAAAAACATAATATTTAAAGAATTATTCAAAATAAAAAAAAATTAAATCTTTATATAATAAATCTCTAAATAATTCTAAATATGGATGCCAGAATCATAAAAACTTCCGAATAATGTTTTTTCTTTCAAAGCATTTATGATATTCTTTTAGGAACTCAAAACACCCATAATTGGATGGTACAGACCAGTCTCCTTCCATCGTGGAAGTAAAAGGGCAAAAACTGTGGTCGCTTGCTATCCCAAAGGTCAATCGATAACGTGGATGCTTCCAAATGCTGAATCAGAGCCCATTGCTGCAAGTGGCCGCAAAAAAACTACTCCCTCTCTCATCAGTAGCCCATTAAACCGGACCTAGAACTGGTGTTCCTTGTCGAGCCCAATTATCAACCAAGGAACCTACAACAAACAGAGTGATTAATAGTTTATAACCAGAATCAAGTCCTAACATACCAAATCCATTAAGAACATGACCTTGCCTTTTCAAAGCATACGTGACATCCATAACAGTGAGAAATGTTGGTTCGGAAAGTTCTAAAAGATGTTTGCTGTTTATTTCTTACTCGAATGAATGCTCAATACACCTTCGACTATTTATATAGCTTTGCTTTCTAGCCTAATAAGACTCTATTTACTCGAAAATAACTAATCCTAATCTAATCTAAAGCTAGTTGGCACACATCAGGACTCAGGAGCCTAAGGCTGGCTGGCTGAGCTTCAGGCTTTAAGAGTGATTTTCCCGCCTAGAATGCCTCTAATTTCTAGACTTGTTTTCTCCTCTTCCTTGTAGGATTGCTCCTGTTTCTTCCAGTCCAATTCCCGCTGAGAAACTCCCTCTGGTTGCCGACTTATAGGTGCCGGGAATCCATCCCTGCACTGACTCTGCTGCCCGGAATTTCGGTTGCTGCTGTTTCCTTGCTTCTTCCGTGCCTTTGCTGATCTATTGTGAGCCTTTCTTTGGTCCTTGTCAATAGTTTACAACGTCACAGATGACATTCTCCTCCAGTCTCCACATAGATAAGACCAATGGCACGCTTGGCCCCGCCATGTCTTGCCAGACGACAGATCGCAGGCCTCGTGATGCCCTGAATTTAGATTGCTTGAGCATCCTCAGGTGGAAGTCAATAGGATACGCGGGACATCAACAGGAAGTAGCTGGAGACATTGAAAGGAGCGAAGAAAGCAAGGCCAGGCATGAATTCCTTGACGAAACAGTGAAAACAAGGACGTCTTCAAGGTTTGGAAGCATAAAATTGTCGGACGCCAAGCAAAATGTTTTGGATGTGTTTGTAATTGATCTTCAAATCATTAAACTTTGCAGAAAGAGGGGGCGGAATATTGAAATTGCAGTTAGGTAGGTGTCTTTCAGGAGGAGAAAAACAGTTAATCCTGAGCAACATGTTGCTCATTTATATGTAATCCAGGCATATACTTGGCAATTCCTTCCTCTAGCACGAGAATTTAAGAGACCCCACCCAATGGCTTGTTCTCTCCACGGTAAAATAGCGAGAGAGAGAAAAAAAAAATAGATAAATGATTAATTAGCTCTGCTCTCGTTGAGAGTCGAACTCAAGACCTCCCGCTTACTAAACGGGTGCTCTAACCAACTGAGCTACGAGAGCCTGCCGTTTGATTGTCTTCCCCCAACTATTATCTTTCTGACAATACCTCAATTCGAGTCTCATCGTTAAATATGCATGCCATATGCTACTAAATATATTTTATTTATGAGATATCTTTCTTATTTATGTACTATTTATAAAAAATTGTCTTAAAGAATAAATTGAAAATAGTTTTCAAATAAAAAAAAGGGAAATAAAAGATCATATCATAAATAGAAATAATTTTATAATGTCATCTTTACATGCATAGTAACGTAGAGACTTGATGGAAATTAGCAATTTAGTTAATTAGACAAGTTTAGGCAGTAAATGTTAATTGTCTTATTATATTTTCTAACTACTTATTAAGTATAGTGTCTCAAGAATTAAAATAAGTCATTTATATCCGAAAGTGATAAAATTCAAGATGAATTTCTTTTCCTCCGTAGTTTTCACTATGATATAGTTACACTTGCACATTGAAACTTCGAAAATAGAAATCCCAACATGTTCCCTTCCCTCGGGAAAAACAAATATCTAATTTTAAATGATTACATTGATAATTAAAAAGATTTGCTTATCTTCTTGATTTTTTAAGTTTTAATTCTTAGACTGGTATTTAGAGAGAATTTATGGTTTTTTTAATGCACTAGGTTGATATGGAATATATATTCTTAAGTTCGTTTGAAAAAACTTAATCTTAGTTAGTATTTATTTAGTATATTTTTTTAAAATTATTTTTAATTAAAAATATATCAAAATAATTATATTTTTTTAAGTAAAAAACATTAAAAAAAAATTATACCACAAAAACAAACACTCTCTTCAAATATATTTTGTAATGGTACGTGCTTTTAAAAAATAACTTGAATTTTTTTATTTTAAATTAAATATTTTTATTTTTTTTAGATTGTTTTAATATACTGATATTAAAAATTAATTTTTAAAAAAATAAATTAATATTTAAAAAATAATAATATTTTTTTAATAAAAATATTTTTAAAATAAATTATTATCACAATAACAAATACTATCTTAAACTAAATAAAGAATAATCTTACCGTCTAAAAGAAATAAAAAGAACATGGTCCTTAGTAGGAGGGCAGAGGCCATATTTATATATCATTTGATATTTGATGATTTAATAATAATAATTTTTTAAAGTATATTTATTTAAAAATATATTAAAATAATATATATTTTTAAAATTAGTTTTAACTTTGTTACATTAAAACAACCAAAAATATATATTAAAAATATAATTTTAAATAAAAGATATTTAAATTAAATATAAAGCTAAAAGGTATGTGAAAATCACTGCTTCCCCACACCTATTACAATTATAGATTACGATAATAAGTCACAATGTTTTTTTTCTTTCATTTTGAACTTTTCTTTCATTTGATTGTTATTTTTTATTTGGTTTAGTCCTTATATGATGTGTTTATGAGGAATTAAAGTTGATAATTTATTTTAATTTGTCTTATATATGCTTATCACAGTATAAAAAAAATGTCCCAACATCGGATCAGTATCAGGAAAATATCAATGTATTGCGGTATAGTCTGCTTTTTAAAAACATTTAATTAAATAAAAAATGATTTAAAAAATATTATTAAACTTTGTGAAATCAATGACGTGGCTTGGGAGTTTAGCGAGGTAACCCTGATTGCCCCAGTTTGTGGGTTTAGCGAGGTACCTTTATTTATTTTTTAATTGAACTCAATTATGTGATTATCTATTTTTTTATATAATATAGTTAAAAAATTAGTCTTGAAAAAAATATTTTATGAAATATTTGAAAGTCCATGACCTGTTAATAGGCATGACAAGTTTAAGTTTTCTTCTTTTTCTTCTTTATTTTTTTTATTTAATTTTTAATTTCATCATTTGATATTGAACTGTTTGAGAATTAAGTTCTATAATTTATTTTGTCTTGCTTTCTATGAGGTTATCATAGTTTTTTTTTTTTTTAAGTATGAGTATTGGCTTGACATTCGATTTTGCTATCGTCTATTTTTCTTATCATATAGTTAAATAAAAAATAGTTTAGAAAAAAACAAGTCATCAATCCCAATGGAGCTCATTACCTTGTTTGCGAGTTTGATGTGTTGACTTGAGCTACCCAATTTACGAGTTTAGTAGGTTTACCCATTAAACTTGATATGTTTTTTTTTTATAGTTTTTGGTCCTTTATTTTTTCTAATTGTTTTTTTTATTTCACTCTTCTTCAATATTGGATTGGTTGAGAAATATAATTCATGGCTTATTTTTTCTATTTTTTATAGAGTTATCATGATTTCAAATAAATATCTTTTTTAGGGTTGATGCTCGATTTTAAAAGCATTCAATGTTATCATGAAATTAAATAAAAATAATTTACAAAAACAAAGAAGTTATATAAATCTTATTGAAGTTCATGATCTAGATCGCAGGGTAACTAGATCGATCCAATCTGACATTGTCTCAATATAAAAAAAATTTCATCTTTAAGTTTTTTTAAAAGCTATGTTATATTTGTATCAATTATTTATATCAAAGAATCATCTCAACCCAATAGCTTAAGCTGTTAGGTGAGGTCTAAGATATGATTTATATTATTCTCTAACACACTCCCTCAAGTAAAAGCCATTTGGGCTTGAAACTTGCACATGTCCATATTACCTTGTGCTTAATTTTTATCAAATAAATGAGGATGGTGAGATTCGAACTCGTGATCGCTTAGTCATCAAGGCTCTAATACCATATCAAATAACCATCTTAACCCAATAGCTTAAGCTGTTAGACGAGGTTCATGATATGATTTATATTATTCTCTAACAATTTAAATTGTTTTTGAATCAATCTAAATTAAATAATTTACTTTGAATCAGTTTTATGCTGATTAATTCAAAACTTGAGTTAATTTTAAAATTAATTTTATTTGGATTCAATGATATTATCAAAACAATTTCTATATTCTTTATCATTTTTAAGGTGTACTCTTCTTCTTTTTTATTTTTTTAAGGTGTGTGAATGTACATTTGTTTTTTAAGGTGTTTGATCCACGTTCCCCTATACTACGGTACAAAACGAGAGGTCCATTTCTGCAATCCAACAAACCCTCTAAGCCCATATTTGCAAACAAAACTTTCAATAAAGACAGACTGAAACACGTACAAGTGAGTTTGGTGAAGTGTTTCTCTGCTCTCTCTTAGCAATTTCCTCTCCCTTTCCTTTCCTCTCTCTTCTCTTCTTCAACATTCGTTTATCATCATAAAAACCACAACTTTTGATCACAAAACAGAGAAACCAATAAAAAAATATGGCTTCTGATTCATGGATTTCTCGCTTCTCAACTTCTTCAAGAAGATATCAGACTCGATCTGGTTTGTTTAATATCTTTCACTTCTTTTATAATGTTCATAGTTTTATAAGAAATGTTGTGTGAAAGTGGTCTTTTTTGTTGGGCTTGTCGTGTTAGATCTGCATGAAGAGACTGAAGCAGAAGAGGATTTGAAAGCTGAGTATTTGTGTCCGTTTTGTGCTGAGGATTTTGATGTTGTTGGTCTCTTTTGCCACATCGATGAAGACCATCCTGTTGAAGCCAAAAATGGGGTATCATATTTTTATCATTTGCTCTTTTTAATTTTTTTTTTTAAACTTCTTTTGATGGATTTCGATTAAAAAGTATAGTTCTTTAGTGTTAAACTGTGAAGGGTTTTAGTTATATTTATGGGGTTAGTCCTTTAGTGTTAAATTGTGATTTTGGAAAAGGGGTTTAAGTTAAATTTACGGGGTTTGATTTTTAATGAGATTATTTGGTAAACTGTGAACTTGTCGCCTTGTTTTTGAGGACTTTAATTGTATCCTAGAGTACAAATTGGTCTCTTTTGTGTTTTAAGGCAATATTAGGTGCACTTTCCTAGTTACGTGTTGCTTGGAGACTGCTACTGAGATGATGTCTGAATTGTTTGTTTTCAGGTGTGTCCAGTTTGTGCTAAAAGGGTGGGGATGGACATTGTTAGTCACATTACTGGGCAGCATGGGAACTTCTTTAAGATATCCTTTTATCTCAAATTTGACTTTGTCACATTCAACGTTTTGGTTCAGATTTTTTGTATAATCTGGTTGTGTGTATGTGCAAGCGAACATGCATATTTATGTGGTTCAAATGTTAATGGCAAGTGAACTAGGTTTTATTGGTAGTTGAAAATCTTTCTAATGAATCTCTTGAGGTTCAAAGGAAATTTTCAACATCTTAGGGGGGGGATCATGAATCACTTGTCATGTTGGTACTTCTTTCCTTCTTTCATTTGCTTCCTGGGTTAGTGCTTCAACTTTGTTTTGAAAGCAGTCTTTTTTTTGCGCTTTTATTCTTTTGAGTTGAGCAATCTAATCACATATCTATGACACCCTCGAGTCTATGCCCCTATTTATTTTATTTGTTTGTTAGTATTTCTGTATGGTCACAGTAGTCCATTGAGTTCCTTGACTGGAGATTACGTTCAGCGTAAGAGAAGATTGCGAAAGGGGGGAGCTAACTCAGCATTTTCTATATTGAGAAAAGAACTGCGAGAAGGAAGCTTACAATCCCTTCTCGGTGGATCTTCATGCTTTGTTTCTTCCTCCAATACAGAACCTGATCCATTGCTTTCACCTTTCATATTTAATCCACCTGGTTTTGATGAAGCGCCGAATGCAAAACCTCTTTCTTCTGTTGAAGCAAGCTCAGTGAAGGGGAGTACAACTGAGGAGTTTCTAGAAAGGTATGATTACTCACATCCTTTTCCCATTCAAGTCACTGCATTTGATCTTAATTTATTAAAAGAAGCTTCTGTATTTTGCCCCCCAAGATATGAACTAAAGGTCTGCTTGTTTATCTTGGTAAATCAGCTTGAATTTGTTAGCTCTTCCCTGTTCATTATATTCCTTTCCCTTTAATAAGTGGAATCTATCTTGGTAACTAGACAAAAAATAAGATTGACTATTGCAAATCTGCCTGGTTCCTATCACTTTGATGTTACTATTCTCTTAATGAATGTATAGTGTAAGGACATCTTTAAACACTAATAGGTAATGATGTATGGAGTTTGATGTTTTAGGATCAGTATGCAATTTGTATAGCTGTACGATTTTGGTGCTTTTTAGTTGGTTTAGATTCAGAACATTGGTCTCCTCTGTTCTTGAACAATTGAAGGCAAGGATGGAACTTTTGTAGAGCTGATGCCATGAAAAATCTTCTCTGGATGAATAGGTAATGATTTGTGGAGTTTGAGGTTTACTGACAGCCTAGAATTTGTGTCGACTATGTTTTAGGATCCTATACTCTGTTATTATGGTCTAAGAAGATTGAATCCAAAGATATTGAAGCTTGTATGGAACTGTTTCCATAGTTTGAGCAAGAAACTTGCGCTGTTAATGATCCTTTGGTCATTACCTGTACATGATATTCACCAATTTAGTGTTGTTGGAGAAGATTATCACTCTGTCAGCAAGGTAGTTAAATGGAATAAATGCAACTTGAACCACGTAACCTGTACTTCATCTGCTACTGCTCCCCTTTGAGGCTTTCTAGCGTTGCTGGTATGTTGTGGAACTTTTCCTTTTTCAAGATTTCTAACATCAGTTTGGTGCCAACAGGAAAGTCCAGCCACATCTGTCCGACAAGGACCAAGAGGAGAAATCCCGGAAATCAGAGTTTGTCCGAGGACTTTTGCTTTCAACCATTCTTGATGATGAGTTATGAGTGTGGGCGGTAATTGTGATGGATTGTTAATATAATGTTAGGAGTATGAGCAAAGTGAAGAGGAAAGCTGTTCAATTTGTGACACATGTTTGTATTAGATAGGTCCCATGAACTATTATGTGCAACTATTTGTATTTACAGCTCATGTGCATAATGGAAAAAATAAAGTTATAAGCCTACCTCTATACCTTATTTGCTTTGCTTTTCGCACAAATAATAATATTAGCTTATGTATACGCAACTGATGCACCATTTTTCTTCCCAGAGGAAATTGTTTGGTCAGTGAAACTGTACATGACATCTTGAATCCCATTTCGAGGTTACCATTTTTTGATTTTGGTTCGGCTATTGTGTTGCAGACCGGACTAAATTTTTCTGTTAGCAATCATTTTCAGCGGTCAGGAGAACTTAATTCCTGGTGCTTTTTTTAAAAAATGATCCAACTTTGTTTATCTGTATATTCAATTCCTATTTTTCCACCTCACGATTTATCAAACTGCAGGTTTCCTTGACACGAGTGTGCCATGGAGATCTTCGCTCAGTGTCTCCCAACCATTCCTTGTTATGTTCTGTGCATATGGTTAAAATAAGTGGTTATGTCAAAATGATTGGTGCCCATTTTTCTACCCAAACATTGTAAAATGCAAAATGCCAACACCTTCAGAATCCCATCTAAAACTTCTACTTGTTTGTACAGGATTCCATTCGTTTCATGTTCACGTGTCTCTAGCACCATCATCCATCTATCGTGCCATTTCTCCTCTCGGCAAATAGCAACTTGTAAACAAGGATTTCCTTATTCCTGGACGGTTATAGAATCAGAAAAGATGAACGAGGGCGATGAAGACTCAAGGGTTGTTTAACAACCAGTGGTGGTATCTTATGTTTTTAAAAACAAAACAAAAACAAACTAGTTTTCTGTAAAAACCGAAAATGAAACGAACGAATACCAAACGATACTTAGGTTGCCACTTTTTGTCTGACAAAATGACAATAGCTGTTTTCGACATCAGTTGGGCTATAGAAGCATTTTCTTTTACAGTTGTATACGCTAGACGAGGGAGTTCACATCTTCAGATCAGCAAAAGAATCTTGGTTAAAAGGAACTCAGCATAAGTAAGACCAGTAAAGAATCTTGGTTCAGAAACTGCTGCTACAAAACGTGTACTGAACATTCTACCTCAGAAACAACCATATACAAAAGTCAGTAGTTTTTATAGGACAACGTCATTAAACAGTTGCAAAAACTAGAGCTTTCAGGCCTGGAAAACTGTCCATAAGATCAAAACACCATTTATGATCAAAAGGCTCCTAATCTGCAACTCCTCACATTAAAACCAAAGCACCAAGATAATTATCAGAAAACTCCTTCAAGCGCATGCAAAAGGTTGCGAACAAGCAAAAAGTGGATCATTCTTGGACTTCGTCAAGGAGATGTGCTGGCATAGCCAGGACATGACACACTAGTCTGAGAATCCTGAAGAAATACCACTCCATACTACTCCATACAACATCAAAATAATGAAGGATATTTAGTATGAGCTGAAAATGGGGCTCTTACAGGACTGAAGGTGCCAGTTCTCTTTAATAACTCATTTATAAAGGAAACCTTTTCACCTTGGGCTTGTGTTGTGGGAAACAAAGAACCTATAGTCAGGATGATTAACTTGCAAAAGCCTAAGCCAGTTGTCAGCAGCTCTTAGCAATGAACTGGCCTTTTGGCATTCATAGACTCCATTGGGATTCCAAAATGAAACTTTAAACTTATAGGAAGCAAGCCCAAATGTAGGCAAAGGTAGCTTGAGGGACATGTCAGAACGTTGAAGCTCCCTAACAGTAGAGCCGTGAAGTTGCATCCTCTCACTGCTTTGACCTGTCCCAACAAGAAAAGCAACAAACACATAAGTCTGCAGGCAGATATAAAAGCCCACCATGGACATACAAACATGCAAGTAAAGAGATGTACTTTGAATGGATGTTGACAGAGAATGATAGGTTAGAAAGCAGGCATCCAGATTCTGCAGTGTTGGACCCATGGGTATCCTATATATGGGATACCAAGCCACAGAAATCCAACTTGAGGGTGATAGATCACAACTCCTAAATGTATTGAGTTCTGGAAACTGAGATGCAAGAACCAAAATCTGCAGGGATGCAAGACTATTGATGAACAAGGGGAAAACATAATCAAGGAAAAAAAAACCGCAAGCTCAAAATTTTAAGCCAATTAAAGACAATGAACCTGCCTGGTCAGCCAAAGGTTGGCGTGTAAATGGTGAAGCATACTCCATGTATTCAAAAATAAGCCGACCTGGTGGATTGGAAATCTCGCATTCATCACTAGATGAACCCCTGAAGGGTTTATTTCTCAGAGAGAGTCTATTCAAACTCTTAATATTTGCATCTGTAACATTAAGCTGGTTCCAGGGCTGCCAAACACCATTGCTTGCTACTCTCTCTGCTCCACAGTCACTGCTACCATCACTACATGTGTCCCTGGATGACTCCGTATCGCTCTCCTCGCCAGGCCTTCTGTCAGAAGATGGAAGCAATGACAATGTAATGCAACAAGCATACTAGCCAACTGATAGGTAAAGCTAAATAATTTCAAACATCTAGACTGTTCACTTTACTTTATCATTCTTTCCATTGGAAGGACTATCAAAACTTGCTACACTGCATAGGCCCAAGTACCATAAGTAACAATCTAGCAGTACAATTTAAAATGGAAGTAGCCTGTCAGAACGGCTGGCAAATTCCTTTTTGCAGCAGCACAACATATTCAAGAAAATTATACTGTTACTTTCAGTCATACTTGCTATCTGGATTCTGGACCACTGAGAAACTTTTCATCATGATTAAACATAACAGTTTCAGAAAGCAAACGCTCCAGGAGGCAGTAAATGTACCTGTCTGGAACCACACTCAAGAAACTAGGAACACACAATAAAACTAACACAGAAATTCATGTGGATAAAACTTATTCCTCCTCTTCCAACACTCCTGCATAGTATCTCTGTGATTCATTCATGTCAACTGAAGTAACAGTACATGGCCTAGCCGTTCCAATGACGGATTACCTCTTGAAAGGTTAAATTTGGCATTTTCTGGAAAAAGTATACCAAGAATAAACTGTGAATTATTCAAGTAATCACCACTACCAGGAAACTAGTGGCTCAAAATTCTCCAAACCATATTAACAATTATTTCTAGTCTTGCACTTGCAGCCACAAGGAAGCAGTTTTGGCCTCCCAGATCCGGTATTAAAGTGACCATGTTTGCATTAAGGATTTTTAGGGTAGTGATGACACCAAAAGATGATCATTTAAACCTTAGATAATTCATAGGCGGGTGGGCCCCAATAGACTTTGGATCCAACATGACAATGGAATATGGGCACAAGATATTACATCACACAGCCCTAGGATGCAGAATTTGCTTCTATTTTTCTGTTTAAGAAGATAGTCATTTTGTTTCTCAGAAAGTTAAGAAAAGAAACCTGGCAAAAGGCAGGCAAAACAATCAACTACGAAATAAAGGTTAAAACCCCCCTCATCAATTAGAGCTGTAACACAAACTGAACTCATGTCACCCAAATAAATAGCCTCCTATTTCTCTTCATCTATCACAGTCCATGATCCATCTATCTATAATAGAAAGCACCAGGAGGAACTGACTGCGATATGGACCTAACCTAAGAATGTAATACACTGAAAATAAAATAAAAAATTACAGAAAACAAATAAGAAACAATAACTTCTATCCAATAAAACCAAGTTTGTAGAATTTGGCACCGTTTCTTAATTGGAATAATGACTTTGCGATTTCAATTAAACAGTCATCCACACAATGGCATATCCATCAAACTCTATTTATTAAAAGGACAAACTAACATCATCAAACGACAGATATCCATAGAAGCATATTGACAGCACTAGTAGTTTAAATCATCTAAAATGCGGATCTTCACCAAGAATACTACAAACCAATCACTGCCTTAATATAAAGTCGATTCCATGCCTTTCAGTGTGTCCAAACCGTAAACCAAAAAAAATAAAAAAATTTGAAACTAAGTCAGAAAATTAATCAGTTACCTAAACTTGATGCATACAATTTGAATTTACGATTACAATATTGCAGGGTGGTCATACATCCTAAGTTCACATCAATAAATCCATCAAAACCATGCCAAGATAGTTATTGGAACAGGACACATTAATTAAATGAAAAATATAACCACATAAGAAGCCAAGAGAATGGCTCACCTCAGCCTCAGGGAGGGTTGTGATGGATCTAAATATAGTTGAATGCCAGACAAATAGGGAACATAATACTGCACAACAGTCTCGCTCCCATTCAACAGAAGAGGAACACCTGCTCCATATGCACTCCACTCCTTAAAAGATTCCCATAAATCCCCAAGCACAAAATAGAAGTTCTGGTGATGCTGCACTTCACATGTTCTCCATTCTCTAACACTCGTCTGTACAACCCACAAACATCACCATTAAAAGAACATGCATATCTTACTAAAAAATAAAGACATTCAACTCATTTTCAATCTAAAGCAAACTCAATAACAGCGAAAACAATTTTCCCAAAGATTCCTCTAAAATCAAAACCAGAACAATTATTACTTGTAAACAAAATTAAACATTTTCAACAATTGTTTCTAGATTAATAAATTGAATTCTAAACCCTAAACCTTTAGAATTTAAGACCTTCAATCAATAATAACACCTATAAAACAACACATGTCATCAAACAAACAACATAGTAAATCAAATTGAAAAAAAACGCTAATTAATTGTCCAATGAAGTCGTTTATAATGAAGACCCTGATTAATTATCGATGATTCCGTTCAAAATAAAAAAGTGTCAACAATCATTGGCTTGACTAATTAACTCAAGTCATAACCCTACATTATCCCAATTTTATTAACTAATTAAAAACCCTAATCTAATCCATTAAATTAGTCATGTTCTTCACGATTTAAAACCTTAAACAAATATTAAGGCAAATTAAGCCGCAAAATTAAAAAAAACCCCACACAGCAAAAAACATAAAAACCTAAACTTTATTACAAAAAACCAAAAATCAACAAAAACCCATAAAAGTCTCATTAATTACCTTGGGCAGAAACTGAGCAGGTACAAATGGAGTAGTATACTCCAAGAATCGATCCAAATTCGTTGAGTTACTCTCGGGCCCAACCCGACCCGAGACAGAACAATTTGACCCGCATTGATCGGATTCCTTCCTCTTCTCAATCTCCACTGTTGAATTCTTCGAGATCGATGGCTTCTGCTGTTGCTGCTGCTGCTTCAGTTGCTGTAATTGTTGTTGTTTTCGGATCCCGGGTGAAACATAGAACCGATTCTCTCCACGGTTTCGAGCAATTGAAACACCACCGGAGCCTGACATTGTATGAAATTGAAAACAAAAGAAAAAACAAAGAAAGCTTTTGGGGTTCTTATGTTTTAGAAACAAAGTTGAATTATATTTTTATAGCTTGTGCGCTTTTTTTGCTTCAGATTTTAATTTGCGTGTGTGACTGTGAAATAGGCAAATCAATATGAGAGAGGGGGGAGAGAGGGGCGAGAAGTCTCGAGAGATTTTTGTTTTCCTTTCTCTTTTACGTGTTGGTCCAGGGGTGTCGGATAATAAATTACAGCATGTTTTTTTAAATAATATTTTTATTTGAAAATATAATAGAATAAAATTTTTAATTTTTTATGTCAGCATTTTAAAATTATCAAATACACTAAAAATAAATATTAATTTAATATTTTTTAAAGTCAAAATTATTTTTAAAAAATATCTAGAAATAACAGTAAAAACTGTAACAAACATCTTTTTAATGTTTATAAAGTCTAATAATACTAATACTATCATGCACATCTCAAGTTAAAAAGCAAAGTTGAAATAGTAATTTTATTATTATTATTATTATTTTACTTGATAATAAAAGTCATGTGGCCCAATCATTGTATTAATTTCCACTATTTATTGGACTGAATTAGTCAAATTTTAAAAAAACTTTCAATTTGAGTATCAAACATTTTTTTACTCTTTTGAGTTCAATTTAACACCTAATTACATATATATATTTTTTTAATGAAAGGTTGAATTAGAAGATATAAACTAAAATACAAAAGATAAGTAAAATAAATGGTGTCGTGGAATTTTGTCTGACAAGTGTTTTTAGTCCTACACTTCATTCATTTGACAAGTTTCTAATTTCCACTATTTATTGGATTGGAACAGTCCATCTCTTTAAAACTTTCAATTTGATTATTGAACTTTTTTTTTTTATTCTTTTGAGTCCAATTTAGCACCTAATTTTATATTTTTTTTAATGAAAAGTTAAATTAAAGACAAGTAAAATAAATGGTGTCTTAGAATTTTATTTGACAAGTTTTTAATTCTAAACTTTATTTCACTTATTTTCACTTTTTTTTTGTGAGAGTAGAGAGAAAGGCTCGTCAGATTCTTGTACATAGAGAAAAATTTGTTGTTGATGATGATTCCAACCATCAAATATAGTCGATTTTGGTGTCAATATTTTCCATTTCATGAAGGGAGTTTGATATAGGTGTTTTTTTTACTTCTCCTTGCTCGAGAATATAGATCTGATCGCAAAATCATTTTAGCTTCAAGTTAATTTTGTTTTTTTGAATTGTCTTTTTGTGACAATAAACAGATTCATTAAGGTGTTTATGATGTTTTTGAGCGTTTTTGGTAAAATATAGATTGAAAAATAAGTTTTAAATTGAAAAAAAAAAACCAAACCCTTGATTTTTTGATGACTAGGGGTTGTTGGAATTTGTAAAAAATAGAAGATGTGTTGTTTATTGTCTTTGAAAAAAAAAAGAATTGGGGATGGATAGTCGTCCCATTAAATAATAATAATAATAATAATAATAATAATAATAATAATAATAATAATGAAAGCCAAGCCTAGACACACAAGCTTGGCTGGAAGACCTACGCACCAGGGCTACTATTTTTTAATGCTCAGCCAGGCCCACACAGGTGGGTTCTTTTATTATTTTATTTCTATTTGGCTTTAAAAAAATTGATAAAACAAATAATCCAATCTAATTGAATCCATTATCCATGATATCCTTGATATTTTTTTAAATGCTTTTCTTGTCCATTAATTAAAAAAAATACAATTTTACCATTTATTATCGATGATCTATTTTTTTTAATTTAACTTAAAATTAAAAGAATGTAATTTAACACTTTGTTGTCGATGATCTACCTTTGCTATCTTAACCCCATGTGCCTATAATGGTTTTTTGTTTTTTTTTTGTTTTACTTTTTAAAAAGATGTTGTTTCACATATAAAAAAAAAATATCATGTGCTTTATTGTCATATAATTAAATAAAAAATAATTTATGAGATAAAAAAATTATTGAATTTGGTGACTGCATAACTTTCTTGATTGACTCACATTCATTCTATTATTTTAATCAAATGTTTTTAACTAATTTTATCCTTTAACATTAAATTAATTTGAGATCGAGCTTTTTAATTTTTCTTGCAAGATTATCATCGTGAATTTCACAGAACAACCCAGGTTAATTCAAGTGGATCAAATATTTTTCATGTTAGTATTAGATCCAAAATATCATTCAATTAATGATTAAAATTATTATTTTTTAAAGATACATTGCCAATATCTAAATATTGTTTTATGTTCTCAATCCCCCCCCCCCCTACTACATGCAATGCGTCGTAGTGCATACTATTGAGTAGTGCATACCAATGAACTATTTTGGATGAATTTGTATATTAAATTCTTGTTGAAAAATGTTAAGGATAGACTGTACCCTCTCTCTCTATATATATATATATATATATTTGTATATATATTAGTATTAAAGTTCTAATTTCTGATCCAATAAATAAATTAATGATGAAGACATATTTTCTTAACTACCAAACCAGTCCAAGATTAAATAATTTTAGGTTTAGGGTTTTGTTGACTTTTGTTGAGGTAGATTTGGGTTTCGGGTAAGGATTGTTGAAGATGAAATTCGTTCCAAGTGGGAGCCCCTTTTGTTTTATGGTCTGTTTGGTTGTTCTGGAATTTTGTTAGAGAGTCGCTAGGGGAATATCCTCAACCAATAAACGAGAGATTCTGGATGCCAAGTTTTCTGTCTTCTTTCTTTTTAATAGGAGGATACTAAGATGATTAATAGGAGGATAATTAATTTATAGTTTTATGGTTAATCCTTGTTATATGAATTTGTTAGTTTTTTATGTAGCAAAATTTAGTAAAAATTATAATCTACAACTGGTCTGTACTTTTTTCTATATATATATATATTTTTTTATCTTATTATCGTACTAGTACTCGGTATTAGTTAAATGAATGAATTAACTTATAATTTCTTTCTGTATTCATATTGTATGGGACAATCTCATTTTTTCTTTTTTATTTAAGCTAAATTAATAAATATTTTTTTTTTGCATAATCTATACAAAAAATTAGGTTAAATGTATGTTATGAAAATAAAAACTCTTAATAAATTTTTTTTCACTAATCCGAAATAAACGTGTACAAGATCCTTATGTGCCATCTAACAAAAACTTGTCTTATATTAAAAATTAAGAATATAAAATGAATCTCTCTTGCCATATGTGTAAATAAAAAAATATAAAATTTATAACATTAATAAGTATTTAGGACAGAAATAGAGAAAAACAGCTTTTTGCAAAACAATTTGAATCAGAATTTATTATGATATATTTATTATTGTTGTTTTTACTTAAACCACTTTAAAGTTCGTTTTATAAGCTTTAATTTAACATGCACACTGTATTTTTTTGTGAGCACCGTAAGATCATAATGAAGAAAAAGAATCTTATAATTCTATTCTCTTATTACTTTAATTCAAACCTTTTACTACTAAAACTCTGAATTCATACAATAGGATCTTTTAACTAAAAATTAATAAATTACATTGAATATGTATGGGTAATATATAATATCATGTAGATATATTTTAAAATTATTTTATTCTAAATTTTATAAACATATATCAAGGAAGATTACTCTCAAGTAAATCCACCAGCTTCCTAGTCTACAATCATGTAGATTCTTACCAAAACTAGCACTACGGATTACCCGTGCTGCATAATTCTAGCCAGCAAACTTGTATTCTTCTATATTTAGCCTACTGTAATTCCTCCATTAGAGTATACAATCTGTATATATAAGACACCAAAATCATAACAATAATATTGAGGTGAATTTCCATTGAAACACTCTCTCTGCATCTTCTTTATAGCATCAGAGCACCACCACTCCAACGAGACTACGATCCTCGCATCTGCTATGTCTTCCTCTTAACATCCGAACAACCAACCTCCCTCTCCAACCGAAACAACACTGGTTGATCTCAACATCATAGCACAAAATAAATGAGAAAATAACTCCCTCCATCTTCCTACAGCGGCATGCCTAATCCGAAGCTCTTTTCCCTTGATGACACTCCCACATTTACCCCAACAAATACCCGTTGGGTTCAACAGGACAGACTAATCCACAGTGCCATTCTTGCCTCAACCTCCACCACCACCACTCCTCTGATAACTACGGCTAAAACATCCCACGAGTCATGAACAAAATTAAATCACATGTATGCTAGCAGATCTCAAATGAGAGCTATGCAATTCAAGGAAGAAATCACCTTGATTAAAAGGAAAAATCGTTCAATTCTAGAGTATCTTCATGCTGTAAAGGCATTGGCTGACAAGATAACTTTGATAGATCACCCCATATCTGATGATGATCTAACCCTTTACATTTTTAATGGTTTGAGTTTTGATTTCAGGGACATAGCTGCATCAATTCGCGTGAGGGGAAAATCCTTGTCTTTCGAAGAACTCTATGACCTTTTGGTGGGTCATGATGGTTATCTCCGACGACTAGAAACCACCACCCAACAACTTATGGTGATGACAAACTACACCACTGCAGGACCTCTTTTAGGAGTTCATCCCAGAAGGATAATGGCAAGCCTTTTTGGTCCTCATATAATTAGGGCCAAAATAGAGACTCAAGGTCTCAATACAAAACATTGGGCCAACCTAATAATAATGAAAAATGACACCAACCTAAATGTCAATTTTGTGACTAAATTGGTCACACGGCCAAATTATGTCCCCATCTAAAGTCTCATGCCGTCACTGCTAATTGCACATCCACCTCCTGTTAAAGGAAAGAAATTGGTCAACTATTGTAATTAGTAGATTTCTAGTAATTAGCTGAGATTGAGTCAATCACATCTATTGTGATTTACTTAGAATAGATTTCCTATTTACTTGGAATAAAATTTGTAATCTGTATAAAAGCTTGTACATTACAGTCTCTTTGACATCAATACAAACTATAGAATTTTATATTCTTTCATGATATCATAGCACCAATATTGGTGACTTTGCCCAAACATCTTCCGCCATCATATATAACCAACCAATAAAGATCGCCAACATGGATGATATAAATCATCCGAATTTGAAATCAATGTATTCGACTCACTCACACTACACCATTCAGACTCACCCGACCTTGTTCTCATTTCCAAGCCTTTCAAAGGACATAATTATGGTCAATAAAACCGTTCGATGCGAATTGTTTTGAGTGCTAAAAACAAACCAGGATTCATTGACTGAACCATCAAATCCTCAGCAAGCACTGATGCCAAATCTAATATTTGGTAGAGATGTAACGACATGGTGTTATCATGAATTCTGCAATCACTACATCCTGATATCGCAAGCGGTGTGCTTTATTGCACCAACACATCCATGATATAGAATGATCTTAAAGACCAGTTCTTACAAAGCAACAATTCCAGGATTTTCCAAATCCGCCAAGAAATTGCTGAACATCAACAAGGGCACCTTATAATTTCAGAATATTACACCAAACTCAAGGCCCTATGGGATGAATTAGATTCCTATCATGAACCCATCATTTGCACTTGTGAGGGTTCTAAAGCGTTCGTGGCTTGATCCTTTAACACGAGCAACAATAGATGGACGTGCCAAACCGTCAGATCGGATCCCATGCTATGCAAACCGGTCCTTATACGACTGTCAAGGGTGGCATAAGCCCTAGCAACTCTACGACGGCGAAACCTTCTAGTGCTGGGGATGGCAAGCACGACTTCTACTCAAGGAGGTCTCTGAACTGTTCTTATTATGATGAAGACACTCATATAATTAAAAATTGCTATTATCTCAACGATTATCCTATGGGCCACAAATTACATGGAAAAAATATCAAGCCTAAGAACAAAAGGCTCGCTGCCTACACTATCGAAAAAGATCCAATTCCAGAACATGACAACAAATCCAACGAAAGCCCAACTTTCACTACCGAAGAATACAATCAATTGATCGCTTTTTTGCACAACCGACCCAATAATTTTCCACTTGTTAATGCAGCAAGTATTGCTACATCCACCTGCAATCTTTCATAGTATAACCCACATTCGAATATATATATTGGAAAATGGACAATAGATCCTCAGATCATATGTAATGTTTTGCACTTACATTACACCCCTGATTGATTTGTGAGTTCTCTAAATTACACCACTGATTGACTTCAGACTTTTAATTTTATGCAATTTTGCCCTTGTCGAACTTTAATGTCACCTTGGATTTTAACACCTTTTTCATTTTGATCCTTGGTCTCTGATTTATGCAATTTGACTCTTAATCGATTATTAAACTTTCAATTCTTTTCAATTTCACCCATGATTTCAACCAATTGGGTCCCCAGGGTTCGATGCCTTTTGCTCTAAAGTTCTTAGCTGTGAATTTCTTTAATTTAGCCTTTAATTGACTTTAAATTTCTAATTTCTTGTGATTTTATCCCTGATTTCAACCAATTGACTTCATAAAAATTAAATTTGATCTTTTAAAATTTCAATTTTCATAATTAAGCCCAAATTGAGCTCCCAAACTTAATTTTTCACCAATTAAGCTCCTAATAAAATTAATTTGACCTATTTAAAGTATAACTAAGTCCTTACACCTCATTAAATCCTTTAATTGGACCCAAATTAATTCTTAAACATAATTGAACTTTTAATTTGGCCCATGATTAAATCAAATTGGCATATTAAAAATTAAATTATATTTTTAAGCTTAATTTTTATGCAAATTCATCCAATAATGATTTTATCTTTGAATATGTATCGTCTCTTCAATTTTAAGTACAATAGAATATAATTAGGCTTCAAACTCTATCCAAAATTATAGCTTGATTTTTTGTATTTATAAAATCCTTCTCAACCCGTTTTTGCCACATTGCTGGTCTTCTAGCTATTATTATTTATATTTTTATTTTTTTACGGGGAAGTCCAATTTAATTTATATTATTTATTTCTCGTGCTTCACACAGTTTTTCTGCTTCAAGCACAAACACGTGTATCTTTTTACTTTGTACATGTTCACTGGTGCATGAATCACCATGAAAACCATCACAACATGACAAGAACTCGTTAGGTAAGGTTAAAACATCAATAAAATCCTCAAATTTCACATCATAATGATATTTTGCTTAAAATACTCGCTTTCTTAGCCCTTCACATAATAATCGTGCACTTATTTAGTGTTATAAGTGATGTTAAGAACACCATCTAATCTATAAGTACCAGCTCTGCTTCTCACATTATCTTCAATTTATCTTCTCTCTTTATTGGCTCATTTTCAAAGTCCAGGTGAATAATGGGTGTCATCACTTGTGAAAAAGAGATAGCTTTATCAATCCCTCCAGCCAAAATATTCAAGGCTTTTGTCCTTGATGGTAACCATCTCATTCCTAAGGCTGTGCCAGGGGTTATTGAGAGTTTAGCCCTTCTTGAAGGAGATGGAGGGCCTGGATCCATCAAGCAAGTTAATTTTGGTGAAGGTCAGTTACAAAACCAGCTATAATCTTTAGTTTTTAATATTGGTGTGTTTCATATGAACCAGAAGGACTAACAAAAGTGCTGTAACTTAATCCTTACAGGTACTGGATACAAGTATGTGAAGGAGAGGATTGATGTGATAGACAAGGAGAACTGCATTTATGAATACACTATGATAGAAGGCGATGTCTTGGGGAGTGAATTTGAGAAAGTGTCCAATGTGGTTAAATTTGAGGCCTCGCCTGATGGAGGATCCATCTGCAAGGGCAGCAGCAAGTACTACACCATTGGTGATGTTAAGGTCAATGAGGAGGAGATAGACGCTTTTAAAGAAAAGCAAATGGGACTCTTCAAGGCCATTGAAGCCTACCTTCTGGCAAATCCTGATGCTTAAATTAGTCTGTTCAAGTCAAAGAAATAAGGGTTTTCTGGGCAAGGTTTTCGGGTCCCTGTAACTTCTGCAAGATGAATAAGTTATTTAAGTGTTGTAATCACCAAACTCAGAATTTTGTTTTGGAAAGCGTGGGCAGTGAGAGTGAGCAATGCTATCACATCTCTTGCTGTCTGATTGAAGTTTCTTATATCTAAAATTAATGTGTGATGGGCTGATTCCCCCCCCGTATTTTATTATATAACTGCATAGAACTATCATATTAAAGCAGCCAAAAGCAAACTGCTAGATACCAATGGCAGAAGTTTGACCATTAATAAACCCGGCTGCTGTTGAATATGCATGAGCGAATTGTGTAGTTTTGTACAATAGCAAATGCTATAGAGAAGCAAAGCAGAGGAAATTAAGGCTAACAAAAAAATGTCCATTGAAGATTTACCTCTAGGAAAGTCTGTTGGTAAAATACAAAACCATTTCATTGGTATTTCTGCTGGCTTCATTTATTGTTTTTCAACAGTAAGAAAAGTTTTAGGCTTCATATATTGTTGTCACATTTCTCCGACACAAAGGCTCGACAAAATCAGTCTTTTCACCGTCTTCCCATTTCATTTCTCTCCATTCGATTGTTTTTACAACTCCAAGTTCATCATGGGTGCTGTCACTTATGAAAGGGAGGTTAATACCACAATCCCTCCAGCCAAGATGTTCAAGGCCCTTGCCATCGATGGTAACGACATAGTTGCTAAGGTCTTCCCACAAGCTATTAAGAACATTGTCAATCTTGATGGAGATGGAGGGCCTGGAACCATCAAGCAGATTAACTTTGATGAGGGTCAGTTACAGTAGCTCGAATCCTTCCAGAAACATTTCAAAATCTTGGCATACTTTCAAACAAATAAGGAAGGCATACCATTTAAATTTCTGATTGAATTGGTAAAGAGCGGACGATTATTCTGAAAAAATCTTAAGGTACTGGATACAGGAAAAGAAGGTTGATGCGATAGACAAGGAGAATTTCACATATGCCTACAGCATGTTTGAAGGTGATACATTGACAAACAAATTTCATATGAGGTTACATTTAAGTCCTCCCCCGAAGGATGATGGATCCATCTGCAGGAGCAGCAACAAGTACTACACGATTGAGGACAATGAGATAAATAAAGAAGAAATTAAATCTGACAAAGAAAGGTCCATGGGAGTATTCAAGGCCATTGAAACCTACCTCTTGGCAAATCCTAGATGCTTAAATCAGTCTGTTTGGTACTGTTTTCATGTTAAGCCAACTGTGATGTTTGTCAGTTTCTTCACGTGAAACTCTAAAAATGACGATTAATTCTACTTCAGTTGTAATCAAACCAAATTTTTTCAGGTCTTAAAACATGATTCTTATTCTGATTACTATTTATAATCCTACTTAAATCCGTACACATAGAATGCTACATGTTTGATTGAATGGTACATCCTATATAGAAATATATTACACACTCTGCAGGGGTTAATATTAATTTTTTTTAAATGTAAAAAAAATATAAAAAATATTTTTAATTATTTGAGTCTGACGGTAATATAAGATCCAAGAGCTTTGATCTGACAACCAAGTCAAACCCAAGAACCTTAGGTCTAGCAACCATGATCAATTTTTTTTTTTATATAAAAAATTAAACTATCCTTTAAATATCTTAAATATAAATTCTAATTTTTTTTTAATTTTTTATGTTTTTATAAAACAAAATATCCTAAATAGAATTATTAATTATTTTTTATATATATATTTTTTTAGGAAAAAAAATATTTAAATTATTATTAAGGTATTCTAAACCAAAATCCTATTTTTTTTTTAAATTTGTTTTATTTTTTTATAAAAATATATTTAAATTACCCTTAAAGTATCATAAACAAAAATACTAATTAATTTTTTTTTATATTTTTTATATTTTGTCTATTAAAAAATACTAAAACTATCATTGAAGTATCCTAAACATAACTTCTAATAATTATTTTTTAATTTTTTTAATTTTCTTTTTAAAAATTTAAACTACTCTTAAAGTATCATAAACGCTAAGTAATGTTTTTAATTTAGAATTGTTTTCTATAAAAAATATTAAAATTATCCTTGAAGTATCCTAAATAACTTGTTTTATAAATATTTTTTATTTTATATAAAAAAAAATTTAATCTACCCTTAAAGTATCCTAAATAGAAATGCTAATTTGTTTTTTATTTTCTTATAAAAAACATTTAAACTACTCTTGGAGTGTCATAAATAATAATTTTAATAAATGTTTTCTATTTTTTTTTATAAAACAAATATTTAAACTGCCATTGAAGTATTCTAAATAGAAATACTAATTAATTTGCTTTTTATTTTTTTTATATAAAAAAATTTAAACTATCCTTAAAGTATCTTAAATAATTTTTTTGATAAATGTTTTTTATTTTTTATAAAAAAATTAAACCATTCTTGAAGTATCCTAAACAAAAATTATAATTAATCTTTTATACATATGTTTATTTTTTATAGAAAAACATTTAAACTATTCTTGAATTATCATAAACAAAAATTCTAATCAATTTTTTTAAAATTTTATATAAGCTTTTTAGTCTGGCGATCAAGTCATATTCAAGAACCTTGGGGATGCCAATAAATTCAATTGATCAATCCCCATTTTCTACTATATGCCTATTTAAGTATTTATACATTAAACAAAACCTTAAACAATTTTTTCTTAAATCACCCATAGCCTATATATATGGTAATACTTAAAAATAAGTCCATAAAAGCCAATAATTAAATTTTGAATATATATATATATATACATATCCTTTCTTATTATTTTATATTATGTTTTACTTCTTTACATGAAAAAAAGATTCATAAATTTTGTTATATTTTTTGTAATCATTGTTGCTAAAAATTAAAAAAATCCTTTAAATAAAACATTCATAAATTTTTTGTTCATGCCTATATTTTGAATTTATACACATACCACATATAACAAAAACCCAAAAATAATAAAATTACATCAAAATTCAAAACATTATTAAATTAGACTTCTGTTATTATTTTTTATAGGGGGTTTTGGTTATTTTCTTATTTTATGTCTTGACTCATTTTTAGAGGAAAGTGTTTATACATTTTGACAAACTCTACTGTTATATTGTTTTGAGTGTTTTGATATTTTTTTTTTACTGTTATATTTTTGATATTTTTTTTTATTTTTTTAAGAGAGAAAAAAAATAAATTGGGGAATAACCCAAAAATGGGTTATGACATGTATTATCCTAATATATATATATATATATATATATAGCAAAAAATTTAATTGCTTAATTCGGACCTTAAGGCACAGAATCAAACACACACCCAGCACCTGATTCCATAATCCATAAAATAAGACAGAGTCACGTGCCAAACTAGTTATTCAAACAGTCATATATTTTTATTTTTATTTTCCAATCTCAACATATGGTTCTCAATTTACAACAAAGAAACCAGACCAGAAGGAGAACTCTATCGGAAGGAACATTACAATAAAATCACAAGTGAATGATGATCATCAAATCCTTATTTTATGTTTTTAACACTACCCACCCAAATTATGGCCACCATAGCCAAGCCAGGCCGAGCCAAAGCCATAGCCTAACTTAAACACGTACGGTATCATTAAGGATATAGCTAGTGAGATATATATAATAAAAGTGCAAAAAGCACTTAAGCATAGGCTTCAGGGTTTTGAAGGAGGTAAGCTTCCACAGCTTTGTACATTCCCAGTGCCTTCTCTTTGCCTTCCTTAACCTCCTCTTCGGTAAGCACAATATCACCCTTGGTGTGATAGGTACTTTTCATTTTATTTATGCTACCACCATCAGGACCAGGCACAAATTGTACCTCATAAACAATGGTTTCCATCTTATCCAATAATCCTTCACCTTCAATCAAACTGTACGAGTAGGAGAAATTTTCTGGGTCAACAGCTTCAACTCGGTTCGTAACAGACTTAAGACCAGTACCTGCAATAATACCATGGACACATGTGCACTTTGTTATAATATTTGCGAAAAAATGTTTTTACATTCAAGCCAAGACACTATTACTGGCTATTAGTATTGTGCTGTAATGAATTATTGCTTAACTAGTCAATTATAATTTCTCGTTTAAGATTTTCTTCTTATTCTATATATGCAGGCATTAGGTTGACCTAAAATTTACACTCACCATCTTGAAAGCTGATCTGCCTGATGCTGCCAGCCTCTCCATTGCCTTGGGTGAAGTCAACGCTCTTAATAAGCTGTGGCAAGAGTTTAGGGAGGAGGTTTCCAAAGTCAAGAATCAAAGCCTTGAATAATCTTGCAGGGGGGACTGGGGAGGTGAACTCGTCACTGAAAGCAAAGACACCCATGATAGCTAGCCTAGTAAGAGAAAGGGAGAGTCTTGTGTTGCTAGCTGGGAGTTTTTTTAATTTTGAACTTGCACACGAGTGGAGATGGTGAAGGCTTGTATTTATAGATAGGAAATAATGATTTTTTTTTTAATAAATTGTTTGCCGCCTATAATCTAGATTTTGGTTCTTCGAATCCACAGATTTTCATTTTGTTTTTTGTTTTTTTTATTGCATACCATTAATTATTAAGAAAGAAATAGACTAGTACTCAATACAATTTTTTTTTTTAAAAACTAATTAATTACAACGGAATTTTCAATGAAAGTTAATCTACAGACGTTAATTTTGTGAAAATGTGTCCTTTCAATTTTCTTTAAAAAACAGAAAAACTAATTAATTAATAAATAATCAATTAATCAAGTTTTGGTTTATTAGCAGTGTCCTTTTAACAACTACCAAGAGTTCTTTCATTAATTTTTTTGACTCATTGTAGGAGGTGGCGAGGTGGTCAAGTAGCATATTAAATTGTCTAAGTAATTCCATATTATAACCATCCGTTGCTAAGAGGAAAAAGAAAAAGGATATCCTCAAAATGTCAACTCCTCAGTTGCTCCTCATGTGGCACCATCTATTATAAATAAATGATGCTCGTGCTTCACACAGAAAGTATAATCATAGCCTTCTAGTGGTGATCCTACTTTAGTTTGGTAATTTTTATATCAATTTGCTAACCGGTTTATGTTGTTTTGTATGTTTTCTATTGATGTACAAACTTGTTTATTTTTTGTTGACCTTACAGGTCCTTTATAATAATTGGAGCATAAAAAGAGAAAAAAGCAAGGAGGAACCCAAAAATTGTGTTAGGAAAAGTATTCTTTTAGCTAGAAATCAACAAGAAACAAGAGAAAAAAGAAGGAATAAGGGAACTTAGGAGACAAAGAGAAGACATATTCATGGCAGAACTTACGATAGCTATAACTCCACCATCCATCATTGGATTGGAACAATATTGGGATATGTTGTTCTTCTCCATATCGTGTAAATTGTCATTGGAGGGATCTTCTATATCAGTCTTTGTTTGAGAGATATCGCAGGAGGAAAATTTATGGGAAAGTACACTTTTAGATAGTTTTAGTTGTCAACCATTTTCTCCACCGTTCATCGTTGGATCGGGCTATAATTTGAATATGTTGTTCTTCATGATGCTGTATAGATTTTGAACAGTGGATATCAAAACCAACCATTCCGAACAAAAGTTATGCTTCTTGTACAATAAGTCTACAAGTTTTAGGTTAGTTCGGTTAAACCTATGTTTCTGGAAAATTTCACCGTTGGATGGGGTTGATATTTGGATATGTGATACTTATAATATTAATTATAATGTGACCGTATGGATGGTTTGTAATATGAGTCGTTTGTGATTTATGGTTGATTGAAATTGTAGCTAAAATTAGTTTTGTGTGAGCTGAAACAACCCCAAAATTAAATGGAAATGGAGCAATAGAGAGACTTAATTTTTAGGAGACTTTGGGGCTGCTATGAGAGCGTTGAAATTCTATGTTTAGGGGTGGGCTAAATACCTCTCCAAATTTTATTTTTTTTAAAACAACAGGGGCTAGAGTGCTAGCCTTAAGTGTGGAGTTGTCAAGGATAATAAATGTCTCCAAGAAACTAAAGCGAGGCTGTTGTGACAACTTTACTAATGGGTGTTAAGGGGTTGATTTGGACAACCCTAAGAACAAAAAGTTATGAGAAATTAGAGTCCCATATAAAGTGATTAAGGTGAGGTAAGTTTGGGTTAAGAAATTAGCTTGGAAAAGTCTGTACAATTCGAGTTAATGGATGGATTTGTGAATGTGAAATAATGATCTAATTTAGATATGAAAATCTTGCATGAAATCATATAATGATGCTTTCTAAACCAAACTCCATCACTCACTTTTGTTTTGCAGATGATCTAATGTTATTTTATAATGCTGACACACCTGTCAGGAATTGATAGGGAGCTTCAGTACAACATTCAACATCATCTAAGATTCCAGTAAGGAACCTTTATAGTGAAATATCTTGGTGTTCCTCTAATCTTTACAAGACTCACTTATGTGAACTGCCTGCCTTTGTCGAACGAATCATTTCCAGAATCAAACTATGGACATCCTTTTCCCTAACATATACAGGTCGTCTACAACTCATCAAATCAGTCCTCTTCTTCATCCAAGTCTACTAGTCCTTTATGTTTATCCTGCTTTGCATCATCATCCATAAAATAGAAAGCATCCTTGCTACTTTCCTTTGGAAGGACACTTCTCCATCACCCTCTAGAGCAAAAGTATCTTGGAATTCTATTTGTTATCCCATGCAGGAAGGAGGTTTTGGCATAAAAAGTCTTAAAACATGGAAACAAAACGGCAACCATGAAACATATATGGCGACTATTTTTAGACAATCAGTCCATTTGGACAACATGAATCCACATAATTCACCTCTATCACAAGTCTTTTTGGCATTTCAACATTCCCACAATCCCTCGTGGTATTGGAGAAAGATTTTGTACAACCGAGAATGGTGCAAAGGTTGGTTCATATTATGCATTGACAATGAAACCTCATCCTTGTGGTTTGATTATTGGCTACCTAAAGAAAAGCAAATAATTGACTCCATACCACTCAGTATCCTTACCTCCATAGGGTCCTTGGATAGCAAGAGTCTCAGACATTATAAATGGTGAGCAGTGGCAATTCCCAAGAGCCATCCAAGAGCTACAAACAACATGGAATGCCATTACCTTCTCTCCTAACTCTACCAGGAATGACCAATGTGTATCGACAGGATACCCTTCAAGGGCCTTCACAGTTGACTCTGCATAGGAACTCCTACACGACAAAAAGCCTACCAATAACATGCATCACCTGCTTTGGTTCAAAGGCCACATTCCATGCCTATCATTCATTTTGTGGTTGGCCTATTTAGATCGATTGCACACCATTGATAGGTTGCACATGGCTGAAATAATGACCACTTGCATGTCGTGTGATTTTCACATAAATACTCATTAGCATCTTTTCTTCGTACTTGGCACCACCTTCTTTAAAGGGCTTCCACCACTTACTAAAAGAAGAATGACATCAATCATATTATTGCTCGTCTCCTACTTTCCACCACAATCTACTTTCTTTAGCATGAAAGGAACATCGTGTCTTCAATGACATATTTCAGGCACCACAAACAACAACCAAGGCCATCTTCCAAAGGATTTGCACTCACGTAACAAACATGGAACATAAAGGCACCATTCCAGCATTGGTTTAAGACATATAGGGTCTGCAAGAACCATAACCTTTGTTACCTTAGGGCAGAAAGTTTTGGTTTCCTCTCCAATGATGATTGTTGACTTTTAAGCTACTATGGGCTTTTGCCCATTTTCTTTTCCCAACTACTTGAGAGGCACCAGATAGATAAGGAAAGGATGATTTGATAAGGGAATGGCCTTTTTGGATTGCTATTTCCCTTAAACAAGATTATTAATTACTCGGCCTCTATTCATGTAGAGCCCATGCATAATTATTTCCTCTTTTTGTTGTTTCCTCTGTTTGGCTTCAAGCCAACGATCTTTTTTTTTTGGTTTTCCTTGCTATGTTGTTTAGATTAATTTCTCTTAGGGTATGCCCCTCGTAACTTTTATACAGAATTTACCTAATTTTTATATACAACTTAACTTTATTCAAAAAAAAGTTTAGGGTTTAGGGTTCAAGAAGGGTGTCGCACCCCAAAAAAATCCTCGCGCGGCATCGGTTGGCGATTTTTCATTATGTTTAGCTGATTTGGTTCTTTGGAGTCGCCACCTAGTAATTCATTGAGGGCTACTAGGAAACCTGATGTACTGGTCTTGTCAGAGATCGCGGGTAAGGGACTGGTTGTGGTTAGGGAAGGTATTAGCACCCCTAACGCACCCTACCTGAGGTAAGCTGCTTTGTGGACTTGATGTGCTAAAGAAGTTTTAAAAAATTTTGTTCTCTCATCGAATTTTAGAAAATACAACTTACATGTAAGTTCTTGATTCTTTATCCGTGATTAAATCGAAATATTAAATTTTCCTTTATTCTGGCAATTTTATCATAAAAAAAAAACATACACACCACATTCACTTTCAAGCTTCGTGGACTTGATGTGATATTAAAAATAAAATTTTAGCCCAATTCTAAAGCTTTGATAAATCAGTTATTACTTTTCCAGACTATATGTAGATACATGTTCTACATTTCCATGGAAAATTCAACATGATTTTTATCTGTCCTTTAGATATTTGTGACTATAAATTAAATTCCCTTTTTTTTTTTATTCAATAACATACATAAAAAAATTACAATCACACACACATCTCCTTTTTTTTTATTTATCACTTTCTCTTTTCTTTTTCTTTTACATCTACATTTACATAATACAAATAAAAAAATTCAGAATCAAATAAAAAAAATTACATCAAACAAATTTTAAATTACAAAAAAAAAAGCCCCTAAACAATCTAGAAATAACAGGGATAGCCTTCAGCAGCCGGAACAGTGTTCAACAAATTTTCTGGGCGCAGGAACAGTGACGGCGCGTGGATCCCACGCACCACCGCCACTGGCGGCGCGTGGGACCACGCGCCACCGTGAAAAACAACCCGAAACAGGGGGGGTCTGCAACGACCTCCTCCCCCTTTCTTTCCTCGCCGGCGCCGACCTGCAATTACAACAAAAAACCCAACAAAGCAGTCGATTTTAAATTTTTCTTAGTTTTTTTTCAGATCTGTTTTTTTCTTCTTCTTCTCCATATCTGCTTCGGATTTTTGCTTCTTCTTGTCCGATCTGGCTTCTCCTTCTCTGTTTCAGGCGACGGACGGCGCTGTTGGAGGCCGATCTGGTTTGTGGCGGCGTTGATGATCACGGGTCTGCGGGGAGAAGCAGCTGCTGGGATGGGTCGGCCAGGAGGGGGTCGGTTCGGTTTCTGTGGACGGTCTGGCCCCTCGTCTGGTCCCTGTCCGGCGTGAGGCTAAGCTCGGGCTGTTGAAGCTATGGTGGAGCTGGCATGGCCGTTGGTCTGCGGGGAGAAGATCAGGAAGAAGACAGCGGGGATGGAGAGGGACGGCGCCGCTGGGTTCTTCGGGTGGCTGAGGAAGAAAGGAAAAAAAAAACAGAAGGGTTCTCTGGGGGGGGGGCCTGTCGGCCGGTTGAGGGAAAAAAAAAAATCAAAAGGGGAAGGGCTGCTGTTTGGTTTCAACTCGGAGGCAGATGGGAGAAGAGAAAAAATGTTATGGCCGAGTGTGTGGGTCTGTGGAGACCGAAAATCAACAGCCCCGGGGGGGGAAAATAAATCAAAGATGGGGGACCGTGAGGGTGAGAAGGGAGTCTCTGTGTTTTGTTTTCAAGCGGTTGTGAGGAGAAGATCAAAATCCCCGGGGGGTGGCCGGCAGCTGAAAAAAAAATCAAAACCCAGCAGGGGCTGGCGGCTGGTCCTTCATGAGGGAGAGGATGATGGTTCGGTTTTTTTTTTTTTTTTTTTTTAGGGTTTTCCCCCTTGTGTTGCCTCCCTAAAATTACCAAATGAACCCCCCTCATGGTGTTTGAGTTTTGAACCTATATTTATAGGTAAAGGTTTGTTCAAACCTCCAAATTGGTCCCTCAACTTTCTTTTTTTTGTAAATTTTGATTTTTTTTGTTTTTTTTTTTCTTGTATTTTTAAAAACGAGCAAAATCAACGTCAATTCTATGTGAAAAATTACGATTTTAAAATGACGCGTGAAAAGTCGAACGCGTTCGAAAAAACAATTGAAAATTAAAATTCTTTTTAAAAGACGTTGAAAATACTAAAAACATTGCAAATATATTAAAAACATATTTTTTTGGATTTTTGTTGTTTTTCACTATTTTTGGATTTTTTTGAAAAATTTATAAAAAAGGTGGGTCAAAAATTGGGTAACAACAGATGCCCCCTCTTTACAATGCTTACGAAGCAAAACTCCTCAATGTTTTGTATAGTAAGCTTTGTAAAGAAAAGAAAAAGAAAATGATCTTATTATCTTGGGCGACATGCCCCTTTTGAAGAAAAGTGGTCTATTTTCAGGGGCGACCGGCCCACACATTCACACTGGTCTACTTTCAGGGGCGACCTGCCCACATATACTCAAAGTGGTCTATTTTCAGGGGCGACCTGCCCACACATTCACACTGGTCTATTTTCACGGGCGACCTGCCCACACATACTCACTCTGGTCTATTTTCAAGGGCGACCGACCCACACTCTCACACTGGTCTGTTTTCATGGGCGACCTGCCCTTTTGATTGGGTTTACTTGAGATCCCATCTGGCGATCTAACAAGAACAAAAATCGGTGTGTAGCTCGATCAACCTGAAATCCCATCTAGTGATTCTGCGTGATTAGGCTAAACTGAGATCCCTTCGCCAATCCCCTTTAACCATAACCAAGGTCTGTGTGGTTAGACTGAACTGAGATCCCTTCGCCGATCCCCTTCAACCAGAACCAAAATCCTTTCCAATTAGGTTAAACTGAGATCACTTCGTCGATCCCCTTTAACCATAACCAAGGTCTGTGTGGTTAGACTGAACTGAGATCCCTTCGCCGATCCCCTTCAACCAGAACCAAAATCCTTTCCAATTAGGTTAAACTGAGATACCTTTGCCGATCCCCTTTAACCATAACCAAGGTCTGTGTGGTTAGACTGAACTGAGATCCCTTCGTCGATCCCCTTCAACCAGAAACAAAATCCTTTCCAATTAGGTTAAACTGAGATCCCTTCGTCGATCCCCTTTAACCATAACCAAGGTCTGTGTGGTTAGACTGAACTGAGATCCCTTCGCCGATCCCCTTCAACCAGAACCAAAATCCTTTCCAATTAGGTTAAACTGAGATACCTTTGCCGATCCCCTTTAACCATAACCAAGGTCTGTGTGGTTAGACTGAACTGAGATCCCTTCGTCGATCCCCTTCAACCAGAACCAAAATCCTTTCCAATTAGGTTAAACTGAGATCCCTTCGTCGATCCCCTTTAACCATAACCAAGGAATGTGTAGGGTTGGGCTAGACTGAGATTCTTTTCGGCAATCCCCTCTAACCAGAACCAAAATCTGTGTGTGGTTGGGATAGACTGAGATTCCTTTCGGCAATCCCCTCTAACCAGAACCAAAATCCTGTGTGGTTGGGATAGACTGAGATTCCTTTCGGCAATCCCCTCTAACCAGAACCAAAATCCTGTGTGTGTGGCTCGGTCAACCTGAAATCCCATATGGAGATTCCCTTTAACCAAAGCTACATGAGATCCCATCTGGCGACCTCATTCAACTGGAACAAAAGAATGTGTAAAAAGTGGTCTCATTATAATGGGTGACCTACCCAAGTGGAAAGGAGGAAGAGTGGTCTCATTGTAATGGGTGACCTAACCAGATGGACAAAATATGATGAAGTGGTCTCGTTGTGATGGGCGACCTACCTAAATAGAAAGAATGTGAAGTGCGGTCTCATTGTAATGGGTGACCTACCCAAATATGGAAAAAATATGAAGTGTGGTCTCATTGTAATGGGCGGCCTACCCAGATGGAAAAAATATGATGAAGTGCGGTCTCATTGTCATGGGTGACCTACCCGGATGGAAAAAATGTGAAAAGCGCGGTCTCATTGTCATGGGTGACCAACCCAAATGGAAGATGTGATATGACAAGTGTGAAAAATAGGACTTACCTGGCGAAGTCCTGAGGGGATGACAGAAGATGGGCTGGAAAACTTGGTGCTTCCTGCTAATTCCCGATCATAGGTTTTGAAAACTCAGTGTTTCCTGACTGCAAGGGTTGAAAACTCGAGGCTTCCCGATTGCAAGGTTGATCTTTTCATTTCTTTGGGATTTCCCTAATGGTAGGGTTCATCCCATCTTCCCTTTTATTCCATGATCGACACTGATTCTTTATTATCATCATCACAATGCTTCTTTTTTTTTTTTTTTTCACCATCTTGCTGGACCTCATTAAGGATTTTCCTGTAACAATTCAAAAACATGTGCAAATTGTTTTTTTTTTTTTTTTTTTTTAAGGTTAGATGATATGCATGCATCCTTACCTGATTTTGAAATATAGGTCCCCCCTCTTTGATGCTCCATCATCATAGGGTGCCTTTGTTTGTATCCCAAAGCTTTCCTTGTTCTTTCGATGTATTGGCTCATTCATGTGCTAGCCATCCACCCAGCTGTAAATGCAGTGCCCATCCCAGATTGTCTTCAACAATTACTGCTTGCATCGTTCATCAAGCTTGACCCTGCCCCCAAGTGTGGTACTGTTTGATTCATCATGAAGGATTTTCTCTCCTGGCTTCTTCTGAGAATTATCTTCTGATTGATTGTGTGCATCATGCCAATACCCATCGAGATTGTTAATCAGTCATGAACTTGCCTCTAGTTGAAACAGTACTCTTCAAGTACATGTTATCATCAGCCTTCTTGGAACTCATTCAGTCATCCAGTCATGCATCTCATAGCTTGCAGTACAAAGGCTCATGGTTGTATACTTAGTGTTCTTCTCAATAGATTCCCTTCAACTCTTCTAATCAGATTTGTGAAAAGAAATGTCTCAACCTCATCAATGATGTTTCAAAAGATGATGATAAGAAAGTGTTCCTTCAGGTACATCTTTGTTTCTCCATTGCTGACAGGGTTCACTAGAGCATGGGCCGTTTTGGAATGACATTGCCCTCAGTATGATCTAAATGTGCTCGTTCATTGATTATCTGTCTTTGAACATCATTGTCTTCAGTTCACTGATTCATCATTTAATCATTGCCTCATAGCTGACCTGAGCACTGCTTGTTTTTCCTTTTCAAAAAAAAAAAAGAAATGTCTCAGCCTCATCAATGATGCTGCTTTTATCACCCATACTTATGTGGTGAAGTGCTCATCTGGCTTCAAAACAAATTGTCCCACACAGTCAGTCTTCGGGGTGGGTGCCTTTCTGACATTCATTCAATGCAGTTGCGTGGTAACGTCTGTCGATAACCATGTTTCAAAGGATGACAATATGAGATTGTCCTTCAAGTGCATCAATGTTCCACAATCAGTCCTGGTGGTGCATATGTTCGATGTTCATTCAAATGCACTCACCCGATAACATCTGTCAGGAGTCATAGCCATATTTCAGAGGGTGACCCAAGATGAAGATATGAAACTATCCTTCAAGTGTAGCGTTGCTCATCAATTGCTGCTGAAGTTCACTAAATCATGGATTGTCTTTGAACAACATTGCCCCTAGTTGATCTGAGCATGCTCATTCTTCTGTTTACAACCAAATGGCTTTTGTGAATGCCAGGAATGACTTTGATGGACTTTGATGACTCATCATGTGATTCTTTCTTTGCCCCCAGCTGATCTGGATCCTGTTTGTTTTTCCTTTTCAAGGTCTACTGTATTGCCCCCAGCTGCTCAACTTTTCAAGGAGTGTTGAGGACTTCAATGTCATTTCTATCAACGATTTTGCATACTCAATCAATGTTCTTCTGTGTTTGATAATCTTCCTTGTTCTGGAATCAACTCTCATATTTCAAAGATCATGTATATTTAAAGTCTAGTTTGTTGAAATGAAATCAGAGATGTCCTTTTTGAAAATCTTTTGAAAATCAAGCTTTTTGATCAAAGACCCAACACATGTTATTCGAAATACACAGTCCTTTGATTGTCTTGTATTTTGAAAACATAAATCGACCCGTTGTAAGATTAAAATGGTTTTTCCCATGGTTCTTTCTATCCACTTTAAACTCTGGTTTTGGGTATATCTTTTGATGGTCTGTGATGAGGTGACATTTTTATGAATTTTAAAAATAAGATGCTCAGGCTTTATCAAGAAATGTTGTTTCTTTTCTTAGCATTTATTTTATCAACATGCATAATAACCAGTAGCTTAATTCATGAAGTCACGACCCTTATGGAAAAGGTCTTCAAGTTTTGAGAACGCCATTTATCGGTTCAAATTGCTTGCTTGATTAAAAAGGGCTTTTAAAAGCACGTAATGCAGGCTATGGTTCATGGCTATGAAAGAAAGGAATTTCAATGGCTCAAAAAGTGTTTGAGGGTTTCAAAGACCTAGGATCAACATCCACTATTCATCAACTTCTTTCTATTGTTGTCTTTGTAGAGGAAATGACATATAACCTTGTTAACCTCAAAGTTCAAGACTTTTCTTAATCATAAGTCATAATGCAAATCCCCCTTTTCTTGATGAATAACCAATCTCAATCACCTGATAACATCATAGGCTTTATAATAGGAACCAAAAGTCACGTTTATAGCTTAGTCTTTTTTCTAGTATTGACTTTTGTTGTGTCCTTCCTTGATTGAAATTTCCTTTGCTCTTCATAGACTTGATAGGCATTCTTCTTCCATTATCTTTGACTTATCTTTAAGTGAAGGCAATTTCTTTCTTCTTCTTCTTTTTTTCATTGTTTTTTTTTTTTTCATCATAGCCTTCCTTAAAAATTTCTTACATGCCCCCAGTCTATGTGTTTTCTTTTAGCTCTCTCTCAATCATTGGATCTTTGTTCTAAGCCTTCCCCTTTATCCATTAATGATATCAATTTCTTCAAAATATCTCTCATCTGCCCCCAGTGTGGGGTGTGATCCTAGTCAAGGTTTTCATGAAAAAAAAAAAATATTCTATCCAGCTCAAAATGGGACTACAAGGGATATAATCTTTAGAAAGTGAAGGGATATCAAAAATGGCCTTTTCTCATTTCAAGCAAGGTCGGTTAGAACCGATAAATTTTGACCTCATCCAATGTAATGATTGGACTTGTAAGAATCATGATTCGCGAGTCCATAACTACCAAATCCACTACATGTCATTATGCATACTGCTAAAACTTAGCTATATGATATGTGGTTCAGTTTCAGGAGGTATGAGTTCAAAATTATTTAGTCACCTCATATCATTTTCAAGCATCAAGTCATTTCTGTAATCAAAACACTTTTAATCTTCCGGATTGATTAACCTTTATCGCATGTTGGAGTTTGATCAAAATATTTTGTCAGAATAAAATGCTAAACATCTGTTGATTTCAAAACAATAAAGAGACAAAAGCAAGGCATGTTTCGTTGAAGGATGAGATGTGATCCCAAAACAAAATGCAGAATTCCATAACAATATGATTGATTGTTCATCACCATTCTTGAATCAGCTTTTCTGGCAATATCTGTGTTTTGCCAAGCACTTTCGATCACATGTCATTTTGAAGATGTTCGGGGGATAATATAGCCAATGACACCCTTCCTTTGCAAGCTCCACTTGTCCCTTTCTCACCAACTTTCAGACTCGCTTCTTGAAATTCTTGTAATTGCTCAATTGAAATGGTTGAGGACCCCATCATGACATCACATCTCTTGTCTGGAAATAAACCACCCAGAAAATGGTGGTTGCATGGGATTTTTCGGAGTCAGGTAAAAGTCTGGAATCTAGCAGATGCTGGCAAATAAACTCACATGACAACTATTCAATTGAAATTCTTGCAACTATTCCATTGAAATGGTCGAGGACCCCACCATCACATCACATCTCTTGTCTGGATTGAACCACCTGGAAAATAGTGGTTACATGAGATTTGTCGGAGTCACGCAAAATTCTGGAATCTGGCAGATGCTGGTCGACAAACTTAAGTGGCAGAGGAATGTCAATCTTGGCAAAGACATTTGAGCAATTGATGCTACCGTGAGACCTGGCTAGACCACATAATTAAGGTTGCACACTATCAAAGTCATCTCCTGATTCACCTCTCATCATTGTTCTGGAATCCATGGCAGATCCTTCAATCTTTCCTCTCTTCATAGCTTGTTCAAATCTTCGGCAAATTCTCACAACATCATTTCAATCTTCCAATGTTGTTGTGGTTGGTTGAGGATTGTTAGAAAATTTTCCCACAGCTTGGTAATCTTGGCAGCGCCCAGAAACTTGTAGTATCGCCACTACCGCCACGTGGAATCATGCCTTATCTCTTCTATGGGAAAGAGAATCTATGGGAATGATGAACATGAATCTCCTCTATTTCTTCTTCGATTCCTCTTGAACGGTGCAGCAAACAAGCACCAATAGAGGGAGTTCTGCTCTGTGGAAGTTTCAGTCTTCTTCATGTTTTTCAGTCTAGGCATGTCTCTTCTCTCTACTTTTGCATTTTACTACTGACACTGTTGGAGGAAAATCATAGATGATCTGAAACTACTGTATTCCTTCTTGGATTTCCCACTTGCGGATCCACAAACAAATTCCTGCCGAGAGAGCTCTGCTACGTTGAATTTTGATGTCTGCTCAATGTTTTTCAAACCAAATCTGGCTCTTCAACATGCTACAGTTTCTTCGTGCTGAAACTGATGAGAGAAATATTTGTAGCATATGCAATTAGTAAATCCTCTCTTGCACTCTCAACTTGCAGCATCATAAATAGATTTTTGTAGAGAGAGCTCTGTCATGTTGAAGTTCGACGACTAATATTTTCAGAACAGGCCTGACTCCTCTGCCTAGTACAATGTTTTGCTCGTGCCACTGGTGGGAAAAAAAGTTTCAAAGCATATGAAATTAATACATCCCCTTTTGCATTTCCCATTGGCAGATCCATAAATAAATCTCTACAAAGAGAGCTCTACCACTTAGAAGTTCAGTGTATGATCATGGTTTTTCGGACCAACATCTTGTGCTGCTGAACTAGAATTGAGCTCATAATTGGGGTAACTTCAAAGGAGACTAATGCACCATGAACAGGAGGCTAGGAGTCGTTTGGTTCCATTAGATGATGTGGAGGCGATGAACACTTAAGAGTGCAACTGGACAGGAATCAGAGTTGTCATTAGTTGATGACTGAAGGCATTGTTGTTGTTGTTCATGACTGAAAAGGAGAGACAACTTCAATTGGACGTGGACAAGCAGTGTTCCCACAGAAGACTGTGCAGACATTCTCTTTCCCTTTGATGCTCAACACTTGTTCGAGCAGATCTGAGTCTAGCTACTTCACCTTTGATGCTCTCAACCTCAATCTGATAATGATCCTCTATCTGACACCTTTCTTCACCTCTATCTGACACCTTTCTTCACCTCTATCATTTTTCTTCAATCAACGTGCAGCACAGCTTGTGCAGGGGACCTACCTTTCAACCCGGTACATGTATGATAAATGTATGAATATGTAATCTATATGACGAACTCGCCCTTCGAGGGGTGACATATGATCGCAACTCTTGTATGATGAAACAAGAGTCTTGATTCTTGCACAAACTCTACAATGAAAATTTTTTTTGAGCGACGGTCATTGTGTCACCCATAAGTCTGGAGTTCAAGATGCTTCAAGAAGGGCTTGCTCGGATGCAAAACAAATATTTACGGAGCATACATCCTACAGGCAGGTTCTAATCTTTTTAAGTGAGACAAAAGGTCGGTTTACTATTTGGTCTCTAAAAAAGGGGCTCTCGTTGTCCCAGTGATCGCCCTCATGGAGGCAATATGGGGGCTTGTAGGCAATGAGATGGCACGTGTCCAACTATTACCAGTCTAAGCACTCAACGAAGAGTTGGGGTTTACACAAACTTAAACCTTGACTAAAAGTCGTAAGGTAAGCTGCTAGTCCCCCTCCTAACCTGAAGCTTGTGTGTGTTTTAAAATAAAATTACACTATGTGATGCATGAGACAATTCTACAAAATACATGGATAAAACAAAAATAAAATAAAAATGCAAAAACATAAACACATCAAATATACAAAGCTTAGTCCAATAATGTTGAAAAACAATACCGTCCCCAGTGGAGTCGCCATTCTGTCGCACCCCAAAAAAATCCTCGCGCGGCATCGGCTGGCGATTTTTCATTATGTTTAGCTGATTTGGTTCTTTGGAGTCGCCACCTAGTAATTCATTGAGGGCTACTAGGAAACCTGATGTACTGGTCTTGTCAGAGATCACGGGTAAGGGACTGGTTGTGGTTAGGGAAGGTATTAGCACCCCTAACGCACCCTACCTGAGGTAAGCTGCTTTGTGGACTTGATGTGCTAAAGAAGTTTTAAAAAATTTTGTTCTCTCATCGAATTTTAGAAAATACAACTTACATGTAAGTTCTTGATTCTTTATCCGTGATTAAATCGAAATATTAAATTTTCCTTTATTCTGGCAATTTTATCATAAAAAAAAAACATACACACCACATTCACTTTCAAGCTTCGTGGACTTGATGTGATATTAAAAATAAAATTTTAGCCCAATTCTAAAGCTTTGATAAATCAGTTATTACTTTTCCAGACTATATGTAGATACATGTTCTACATTTCCATGGAAAATTCAACATGATTTTTATCTGTCCTTTAGATATTTGTGACTATAAATTAAATTCCCTTTTTTTTTTTATTCAATAACATACATAAAAAAATTACAATCACACACACATCTCCTTTTTTTTTATTTATCACTTTCTCTTTTCTTTTTCTTTTACATCTACATTTACATAATACAAATAAAAAAATTCAGAATCAAATAAAAAAAATTACATCAAACAAATTTTAAATTACAAAAAAAAAAGCCCCTAAACAATCTAGAAATAACAGGGATAGCCTTCAGCAGCCGGAACAGTGTTCAACAAATTTTCTGGGCGCAGGAACAGTGACGGCGCGTGGATCCCACGCACCACCGCCACTGGCGGCGCGTGGGACCACGCGCCACCGTGAAAAACAACCCGAAACAGGGGGGGTCTGCAACGACCTCCTCCCCCTTTCTTTCCTCGCCGGCGCCGACCTGCAATTACAACAAAAAACCCAACAAAGCAGTCGATTTTAAATTTTTCTTAGTTTTTTTTCAGATCTGTTTTTTTCTTCTTCTTCTCCATATCTGCTTCGGATTTTTGCTTCTTCTTGTCCGATCTGGCTTCTCCTTCTCTGTTTCAGGCGACGGACGGCGCTGTTGGAGGCCGATCTGGTTTGTGGCGGCGTTGATGATCACGGGTCTGCGGGGAGAAGCAGCTGCTGGGATGGGTCGGCCAGGAGGGGGTCGGTTCGGTTTCTGTGGACGGTCTGGCCCCTCGTCTGGTCCCTGTCCGGCGTGAGGCTAAGCTCGGGCTGTTGAAGCTATGGTGGAGCTGGCATGGCCGTTGGTCTGCGGGGAGAAGATCAGGAAGAAGACAGCGGGGATGGAGAGGGACGGCGCCGCTGGGTTCTTCGGGTGGCTGAGGAAGAAAGGAAAAAAAAAACAGAAGGGTTCTCTGGGGGGGGGGCCTGTCGGCCGGTTGAGGGAAAAAAAAAAATCAAAAGGGGAAGGGCTGCTGTTTGGTTTCAACTCGGAGGCAGATGGGAGAAGAGAAAAAATGTTATGGCCGAGTGTGTGGGTCTGTGGAGACCGAAAATCAACAGCCCCGGGGGGGGAAAATAAATCAAAGATGGGGGACCGTGAGGGTGAGAAGGGAGTCTCTGTGTTTTGTTTTCAAGCGGTTGTGAGGAGAAGATCAAAATCCCCGGGGGGTGGCCGGCAGCTGAAAAAAAAATCAAAACCCAGCAGGGGCTGGCGGCTGGTCCTTCATGAGGGAGAGGATGATGGTTCGGTTTTTTTTTTTTTTTTTTTTAGGGTTTTCCCCCTTGTGTTGCCTCCCTAAAATTACCAAATGAACCCCCCTCATGGTGTTTGAGTTTTGAACCTATATTTATAGGTAAAGGTTTGTTCAAACCTCCAAATTGGTCCCTCAACTTTCTTTTTTTTGTAAATTTTGATTTTTCTTGTTTTTTTTTTCTTGTATTTTTAAAAACGAGCAAAATCAACGTCAATTCTATGTGAAAAATTACGATTTTAAAATGACGCGTGAAAAGTCGAACGCGTTCGAAAAAACAATTGAAAATTAAAATTCTTTTTAAAAGACGTTGAAAATACTAAAAACATTGCAAATATATTAAAAACATATTTTTTTGGATTTTTGTTGTTTTTCACTATTTTTGGATTTTTTTGAAAAATTTATAAAAAAGGTGGGTCAAAAATTGGGTAACAACAAAGGGAATCTCTTTAACACACACATGAGCTAAAATTGCTTGGGCATCTCTATGCTATCCACTAAAAGAAGGTGGATTGGGGATAAAAAGCATTAAAACATGGAACAATGTTGTTGTTTTAAAACATGTTTAGAGGCTACATACAAAAGGCTCTTTAATTTGGGTGGCTTGGGTGGGTTCTGTCCTTCTTAAAAGGTGATGCTTGTGGTAAATCAACCCCCCTTCAACCTCCTCATGGTCTTAGAGAAAGATCCTTTAAAGTAGAAATAGGTGCAAAGGTATGTTTTCAGCTTGCATTGGCAATAGAAAGAACATGTCTTTATGGTTGGACTAAGCCCAAGACCCTAGATGCCTTGCAGCGAGGCAGGGTTCTTGTGTTGCATACCTAGAATTTGAACATGAAGCTGTCGCTCTCTGCCTCATGCCTCCCCGGGGGCACAAGGCAAACCTAGCAGCGACACTCATGTTCTACTCGAGCGGACTCCTGCCGAACTAGTCCACGCGTGATCACTCGTGCTTTCGGATTCAGAATGTGATGCCAACATGGGGGCCTCTGCCCCTACGATTGCCCTATTTGAGCCGTTCATACTCAATAAGAATGACTTCTTCGCCCATCTTAACCCCTCGTCTCATTGGCATAGGGGATCATATAGGTCGTGGTGTTGCCAAGGAATACTACCTGGTTGATCCTACTAGTAGTCATATGCTTGTCCCAAAGATTAAGTCATGCATGTGTAAGTATGAACTAATTTAGACTGTGAAAATGTGAATGGCTCATTAAATCAGTTATAGTTTGTTTGATGGTATTTGCTACTCGGATAACCATAGTAATTCTAGAATTAATATGTGCAACAAACCCCAACTTCTGGAAGGGACGTATTTATTAGATAAAAGGTCAACATGGGCTGACCTTTTATGAGATAAAAGGTCAACACGGGCTCTGCATGTTGCTGTAATGATTCATGATAACTCGTCAGATCGCACGACCATCGTGCTGGCGACACATCATTCAAATTTCTATCCTATCAACTTTCGATGGTAGGATAGAGGCTTATCATGGTGGTGATAGGTGATAGAGAATTAAGGTTCGATTTCAAAGAGGGAGCTTGAGAAATGGCTACCACATCCAAGGAAGACATGGGGAGGTAGTGACAATAAATAACAATATCAAGCTCTTCGAGTCTAGTAATTGGAATGAGTACAATCGACATCCTTTAATGAGGATCCATTAGAGGGCAAGTCCGGTGCTAGCAGCCATGGTAATTCCAACTCCAATAGCATATATTTAAGTTGTTGCAGTTAAAAAACTTGTAGTTGGACTTTAGGTTGGGTCGGCCGGTGCGCCTCAGGTGTGCGCCTGTTGCCTTGTCCTTTCTACTAGCAATGCGCTCTTGGCTTTAATTGGCTGGGTCGTGCCTCTGGTGCTGTTGCTTTGAAGAAATTAGAGTGCTCAAAGCAAGCATATGCTCTAGATACATTAGCATAGGATAACATCATAGGATTTCAATCCTATTATGTTGGCTTTCTAGATCACAATAATGATTAACATGGACAATCAGGGGCATTCGTATTTCATAGTCAGATGTGAAATTCTTGGATTTATGAAAGACAAACAACTGCGAAAGCATTTGCCAAGGATGTTTTTATTAATCAAGAATGAAAGTTGGGGGCTCAAAGGCGATCACATACTATCCTAGTCTCAACGATAAACGATGCCGACCAGGGATTGGCGGATGTTGCTTCTAGGACTCCGCCATCACCTTATAAGAAATCAAAGTTTTTGGGTTCTAATAGGAGTATAGTCGCAAGGCTGAAACTTAAAGGAATTGATGGAAGGGCACCACCAAGAGTGGAGCCTGCGGCTAAATTTGACTCAACACGGGAAAACTTACCAGGTCCAGACATAATAAGGATTGACAGAGTATAAGCTCTTTTTGTTTTTATCAAATGTAAGAAATTTTATAGATCTAAACAAAACTAAGCTAGAGAACTAGCGAGTCAAAATATACAAGCATGTACAATCTAATAAAAATAAGCATAAGGAAACAAGCTCCCAATATGAACATTGCAAGCCAAAATAATCAAAGGGAACAACAAGCTCCCTGAACAGAGAAAACATGCCAATATAGATATGAGCAAAAGGAAGCCTCGACGTAGCAAATCGCAGAGACATCCAAAGCAACCAGCAATCCGCATAAAAAATAGTACATGATTGAACTGCTCCAGCAAACAACCTGGAGAAATCGTTCAGTAGAAGCTAGAACATTCAGTAGCACCAGACCACCTAATGAAAGGGGCAATCACATAGAACCAAAAATGAGATCCACCAGGTAAGCTTAAGTGAATAACCTAGCTCGCACTCATAATCAACTTAAGCTAGAACATTCAACATGCATGATGGCTGTAATGTGTGGCTGTAATGTTTGGGGACTCAATAGCTTCTACAAACAAAAAACTATCCAGGATTGGATGACAAAAAACAACTTGGATATTTTTAGTTTATTAGAAACCAGGATAACAACCTCCAATCTAGATACAATTGCCTCTCAACTAGCCATTCCACCCTAGCATTACGCCTCCAACATTAACTCCTCCACCAGCTATCATCCTCGTCAACTAGAACCCACGTAAACTCTCCCTCACCCATATTATCTCCTCTTCCCAATGGCGAACTTGTGAGATCACTACCCACTACCTTGCATCCACCCTTTGAATCACATTTATGTATGGCCAATATACCCCAATCAAATGCAGTACTTTTTGGCGTTATCACTACCAAGAAAGCTCCCTCAACACTTGCACCTCATGGATTGTTCTCGGTGACTTTAATACCATTATGCATGCTGGTGATCAGTCAGGAAGAGACACCAATTGGTATCGTCATTTAGATGACTTCCCCAGCTGCATTAGTCAAGCTGAGCTCCTTCAAGTTCCATATACAAGAACGAAATACTTATGGCAGAATGGCCAACATAGCGAACAAACAATCCAGAAAAAATCGAATTGGATTTATGGTAATTCCAACTTGTTTTTTAGTTTCCATGCAGCTCATGCTATCTTTATGCCTAGGCACATCTTTGATCACAACGCCATGTTACTAAATCTCCATCCTCATGATAATGTGCAACAAAGGTACTCATCTTTCTAATTCTTGAATGCTTGGGCTGACAAAGAAGACTTCACTACTGTCGTTAGCAATCTATAGACCTTTCTAGTCATTGGTAACCCAATGTACCAATTCACAACCTATCTTCGTCTATTGAAGAATGAACTCAGGAAGTTTCATCACCAGCATATAAACCACATCACCAGTTAGGTTGCCCAAGCCAAAGCTGCATAGTATGAGGCATAAACATTTTCAGACCGCAATCCATCATCCATTACTGCTCAAACAAGTGAAAGAACCGGTGTAAAACTGTACATGCAATTATGCAAAGATGAAGAGTCTGTTCTTAAGTAGCAATCTAGAATCAATTGGTTACAGTTGGGGGACCAAAACACAAAGTTAATTAATTCCACAAAACCCTAAAATAAATTAAACCTACTTTTCTCCCAGCCTCCCAGCCTCCCTTCTTCAATGGAACAACCGCCACATACATCTTCAAATTCTACAGCACCAGCAATCCAGCTTTCTTCTTCTCCGACAGTGCAACCCTCTTCTCTTGCAGCACCTCCTCTGCTTTTCTCTGCTGCGTCACCGCCTGGATTCTCCTCTGCGATGGTTGGTGAACGCCTCCTCTTGCAGCCCACGTCTGCTGCCTCTGCTGCCTCTACTGCCGCAAACATTATCTCCTTTTCTCACACTCATCAAGTCATCTCCCTCAAATTAACAAACACCAATTATTTATATTGGCGTATGCAGATGCTGCCTTATCTCCTAGGCCAAGGATTTTTTGGTTTTGTTGATGGCTCCAACACATGTCCATCAACACATGTTCTTGCCCATGATGGTATCTCTCTTTAGGTGAATATGTTTTTTCAAACCTGGAAACAACAGGACCAACTCATTCTAAGTTCTCTTCTTTCCTCCCTATCTATGAAAGTTTTGCATCTTGTTGTTGGCTGTCAAAGTTCTTGTTCAGCTTGGGGCACTCTTGAGCGAGCTCTCGCTTCCACCTCCAACTCTCATATTATGCAACTTCACAGCTCTCTTTAGGATCTTCGACAGAGTGATGAATCAGTAACTCAATTTATGCAAAAAGTGAAGGCCTTATTTGATGAATTGGCCGTTGCTGGTCGGCCAATTTCGCTTGAAGATTTCAATTTATATGTGTTTCGTGGTCTTCGGGGAGAGTTTAAAGACTTAATTACCAGTCTTATTACCAAGGCTGAACCTTTATCATATACAGATCTTCACATCCATCTCCTCACACATGAATTTCTTCACAAATCTTCTGCTGCCATACATGCTCCTCTGTTGCCCACACCCAACATTCCATCTTCTGCTCTTGTTGCGCAGCGCCAGAATTTTGGCAATTATATTTAATAGCTACAAAAAGGAAAGAAGATTTCAGAATTAATTCCACCTTCAGATTTGATTCTCCTAGCTTATATGAGACTTCTAAAAAGCAACAAATCTGATCCTATCATATTTAGGATATTAAATTCGGATTTATTTATTTTATTGTTATTTTCTTCCTAGTTTAGGGTTTATTTATATTATTTGGGTTTAATTGTAAGTGGGCATCATATAAGTCCACATAAGGGGCCCATTAGGGTTTATTTAAGTCTAGAGTCAGTATAAATAAAGGCATAACCAGACATGTAAGTTGGACAATTCATATTAATAAAACTTCTTGTTTGCCGCACTTTATGTGTGTGTTGGTGAGATAATCTCCCTTCCATGGTTCTCTAAAGAACTGAAAACGACTTATCGAAGAACAACTGTCTTCGTGGCGTCATCCTTATACTTCTCGTTCGCGAATCAATATTCGTTGGGCAGGGGTCTCTGTTTCCAATAGTGCTGGTGCCTAGGTACAAGTTATCTTTATGTCACACTCCTATCAAACCTGATTTACTTGGCTTTCCGGGAATTGGTGTCTTTGCGTGTGGGTTGCATGACCACATGATCACGAGGTTCACATCATTTTTCATAATTCATTACTGCATCGGCAAGTTAGAAATAAAATACATAGTTTGTAGGATGCCACATGTACTCTCATCACTGATCAATAGGCTATAGGGAAGCTAGTATCCACTTATTATAAGCAACTCTTAAATGCTCCCCAAACACCTAACAATGGAGCTGCCCAGCATGTTTTCACAAAAAGCATCTTTGAAGCCTCTCGTTCATCCTTGCACCTTCCTGTCACTACTAATGAAATCAAGTCTACCTTATTCTCTATTCCCAACAACAAATCTCTAAGTCCTGATAGTTACAATGCATTCTTCTTAAAAAATTATTGGAGCTGAATTCATTATTGCGGTCAGGTATTTCTTTGCAACCAATTCCATGGCTCAAGGTGTAAATGTAACCAGAATTGCCCTAATGCCCAAAGTTGAGAATCCATCTTGCATTCATGACTTTCCACCGATCTCTTATTGCAATGTTTTGTATAAATGCATTTCCAAGATACTTGTGAGTAGGTTAAAGGCAGCATTAGTAGATGTAATTGGACCCTTTCAATCGGTTTTCTTGCCAGGTCGGCATATCTTTGATGCGATACTCCTCACCTAGGAGCTCATGTATAATTATCATCACCAAAACAGGCCACCCCGATGTGCTCTCAAGGTTGACCTAACGAAAGCATTTGACACGTGAGATGGGATTTTTTATTAGCAGGCTTAACAGCTATTGGCATTCCCAACCATATGATATAGTGGATTGAAATCTGTATTTCTACGACATATTACACTGTCAATCTTAATGGCGCACTTCATGGCTTCTTCTCAATAACTAGAGGCATTCATCAAGGAAACCCATTATCCCCTAACCTTTTTGTTCTAGTAATGAAAGGTTTGAGAGGCATCATTAATCAACAAACACAATATTCCATGTTCAAATACCATTGGCGTTGTGCACCAATTTACATTACTTATCTTTGTTTTACAGATGATCTCATGCTTTATTGTCATATAGACACAGAGTCGATTGGCATCTTGAAAGCTTGCATGGATAAATTTTCAAACCTCTCAGGCCTCACCATAAACCAAGCTAAGAGCTCTTTATACTTGTCTGGCATTGATGTGGCCCTCAAAAGCAGCATTTACAACTAGCTTGGATTCCAATCGGGAACTCTTCCAGTAAGATATCTTGGTGTCCCACTAATATCAATAAGACTCACACATGCAGATTGCATTCCTCTAATTGAACGTATCACTTCCAAAATAAAGCTATGAATATCCTCTTCTCTCACATATGTTGGACGCCTTCAGCTCATTAAGTATGTTCTATTTTCCATTCAAGTGCACTAGTCTTCTATGTTCCTCCTCCTACGTGCTAACATACGGAAAATAGAAAGTATCCTATCTGTGTTTCTGTGGAAGGGCATTTCTCTGTCTCATGCTAGAGCCAAGGTTGCTTGGCATTCTCTCTGTTATCCATTACAAGAAGGAGGCCTTGGCATCAAAAGCCTCAAAACTTGGAACAAAGCGGCTACTATGAAACATATATGGCACCTTCTAGTAGACAAGGATTATATCTAGACAGTTTGGGTCAACACTATCCTTTTTCGCAATAGATCGCTATGGTACATTCTCATCCCTTCCAGCCCTTCATGGTCCTAACGCAAGATCATACAGGTTCAGGAAGAATGCAGAGGCTGGTTCCTATCTCACATTGGCAATGGCTTCTCTACGTCTCTTTGGTATGATTATTGGTTACCAGAAGGAAAAAGAATAATTGATATCCTTCCTTTACAGAGGCTTACTTCCACATGCCTAGCTTGGAACGCACGGGTATTAGACATTATACAGGGAAATTGTTGGGTCTTCCCAACTAACTTGCTAGAGCTTCAGCCAACATGGAATTTCATCACATTCAATCCTCACCCAACAAGAGAAGATCAATGGGTATGGAACAGACATCATTTATGCGACTTCACTATTCAATCTGCATGGGACATGCTTTAGGATAAAAGACCAGCAAATGCCATGCATCACTTTCTTTGGTTCAAAGGCCATATTCCTTGCCAATCCTTCATCTTGTGGCTAGCAAGTCTTGGAAGGTTACATACCATGAACAAATTACATGGAACAGTAACAAGTTTCACATGTATCCTTTGTGATCATCAAGAAAATGCACTTATACTTGCTCAGTTTGGGAGGCTGTGTGTAACAGAGTTAATGTGAGTTGGCCATGCAAACCCTGGAAACACCTTTTTCAATGGGCAGCATCCTACTATAAGAAGAAGAATGACATTGATCACATGATAACTCGTCTTCTTTTGTTTGCCACTGTTTATTTCCTATGGCATGAAAGGAATAGTCGTGTTTTCACAAGCACTCCTTAGACACACCATACGATTGTTGAGGCAATTTTCCAACAGATTCAAACACACATTACAAACATGGACCATATAGGCACCATCTCAGCACCGACTCTCGCCTCATGGAACCTCCAAGCAGAAAATGAGGTGATTAAGGTGGGGAACTCTTTAACTCCATCTTGGACAGGTTTTTTGAAGGAATGCGTTGATGGACATGCAATTGTTGCAGAATGATCTTTGGGAGAACATTAATTACATCGCTACTGTTCATGCAGATGATTTGCATGTTTTTACTGACAAAATTAATTACATGGCTACTGTTCATGCAGAAGCCATGCAAAATTTTCTTTTTTTAATCACTTTGTACTACCGCTAGCAAACAGTTATTAATTTATTTATGCTACGTTGTTTTAGCTAATTTCTCTTGAGGTATGCCCCTCATAATTATATAGTGAATATTTCTTTTATTTATATACATCTTAACTTTTCAAAAAAAAGTTTAGGATTTAGGGTTTATGTTTTAGGGGTTAGGGGTTAGAGCTTAGGGTTTAGGGCTAAGGGCGTAGGGTTTTACAGTTTTAGGGTTTAGGGCTTGTGCTCTTCTAGAAAGAGAAGCTAGAGAGAGGTTAGAGAGGAAAGATACAAAGGGCCGATGGTCCAACATCCATATCACTGGCATCCATCGTTGGACCATGCCAAGATTTTGTTATGTTGTGCACCTCACTATTATCTATGGCCTGAGCGGAGGGATTGTCCATATCTGTCGCCGTTTAGGAAATCTGATCATTTGAAATTTTCTAGAAACCCCCCTTCAGACTTGTCAGAGTTGCCGGCTGATTTATCCTTGTTCTACGGTTAAATCAAGCCTATTTTTGGGTATGTTGTGAGCCTTTATATTGCCTACATTCTGACCAGAGGGATCGTCCATATTTGATTCCTCCTGCAAAATCTGACCATTTGAAGATTTATGGAAAAATCCCTTTCGAAATAGTCTGGTTGCCGGCTTATTTCTCCTTCGACTACTGTTGGATCAAGCTTATTTTTGGATATGTGATGCACCTCGTTGAGCTACACATTCTGAACGGTGGAGATTAGAAACAAATCCTCCGGTAAAGTTTTCTATATGTTCAACAGAAGCTCGTCATTCTCAAGTTAGTTTCGGTCTAATTCACAGTTGTGGAGATCCAACCGTTAAATTATGCTAATTTTTGTATATGTTCTGCATAACATGTGTGTTTACCTTTGGACCATTAGGATTTGTTATTGTTTTAATTATTGGTGAATAAGTGTTGGTTAAAGCTCTGCTAGAATGTGTCATGGCTTCCAATCCAAAAAACCCAAACACCCAAAGCCAATACCACCCTCTCAACCACTAAACATCCCACAAACCAACACCAAAACACCCAAAACACAGCCTCCCCAACCTCTTCCCGACCAACTCCCCCCTCGGGTTTTTAGGCCGATAAGATAAGAGTTACTGACTCCAACACTTGATGCACTTTTGAACCCATCCCTCGTAACCCGGTTGGCTCTCATCTCAAAATGACTAAGGGATTATGGGAGAAGTCTTCTGCGATGTGGCATCGTTGCCTAGTAGGTGTTTTTCCTTGGTTTTAAGCTTCTTTATTCTACTATGAATTCAATTGCTCACAAGATATGAAAGAGGTTTAGCATTGAGGATGTGACATCCTTGGCCAATGGATTTACAATGTTTTGTTTCAAAACAGAAGATGAGCTAAAAAAGGTCATTGCAAATGGTCCTTGGATGTTTGGTGGGAAAGCCATTATTCTTCAGAAATGGCATTATGGGTTTGTCTTCGACATGAACAAGACCACCAAACTTCCAGTATGGATTCAGATATATGATCTACTTTTTCCTTTATGGACAAATGAGGGTTTAAGTGAGGTAGCCAATATGTTAGGCCAACCACTCTCTTGTGATGAGTTGACACTTTGATGTAAGCGCTTAGACTACACGTGGTTGTGTGTGGAGGTAGATGCATTTCTACCATTTGTCCACAAATTTGAACTTGAGTTCTCTACTACTATTAGAGAAGTTCATGTGAACTATGAATGGAAGCCAAATATATGTGAAAAGTGCCAAGGCTTTGGTTAAAAGTGATGCCTCTCCTAGTCATTAATGTAAAGGTAATGCCTCACCTGCCACAGACACAGATGATAAGCAAGTTAACGGTGATACCTCTCCTAGTCATCAATCATTTCTCCTAGTAAATTTGATCTTCATTTTTTGAATTACTACTTCTTTCAATCATTTTGTATGATTGAAATTCTTTTTTTTTTTTTTTTTTTTAATTTCATCATTTCATATTTAATTTATTGAAAATTGAATCTCATGGTTTTCCTAAAATGAGTGCCTTAGGTCTAATGACTCTGGTTATAGGTTTAAAAAGTTGATATATTTTTTTAAAAAAAAACTTTATGATTCTCTTTATGTTTTTATCAGGTTGTTTCAGTCATATAATTTGGGTTATGGATTTTGTAGAATATCTCGTGTTGGCTTAACTTGACTAGCATTGTTACACATTTGTCATGAATGACTTTTTATGTTATTTAAGAACCTCGTTTCAATACCTAAACATTATATTTTCTACACACAAAAAAATAGTTCAGCATCACGGCAAAGCGTAGGCACCGAAGCTAGTATACAACAAATGATAACTGAAACTAATGGCACGCACATTGGGAGCAAATATGCTACTATTCAATGAGAAACCATCCAAAATACAGAACTAAACTTCTTGCCCCATTAAAAAAAAAGACATCATATTGAGGTGCATGTGCATCAAGAGTATCAAAATTATCAGGTTTACCAATACAGGGTATTTGCGGGAAAACAAGGACAAATTTTGAATAAAGACGTCAAGAAGAGAAATAAATGTATCCTGAAACAACTTATCCCACTCAAATGAAGTATACATGTGATTTTTTTTTTAAAAGTGAATTTTAGGAACAAGGACTCATTTGAATTCCAGAATTGATTTTTAAAAATCAAAATAGGTATACAATGACCTAATTTCACTTCAACCAAATGCATAATGGAACAAGAAATTACCTGGTAAATTAGTTGATGAAAGTTATGCCGGCCATTTGCTCTTGGTTCGCCAAATTCAATTTTTCTAGTCTCAAAGAGAAGTAGTACACCATCAATAGATGCCCCATTGCCATTACTTTCCATGCTGACCTAGATTGAAGTAAAATAAATAGGCATTGAAAACTTTAAAAGGCATATTTTCTCTCTTCTTTTTTTACATATTCAATACCAAGGGAAAGAGAGTTAGAGTTCAAGTGGGCTTGCTTGTTGAATGTGAGGTGTAAATTTCTTCACGGCTTTATAATAAGGTAAGATGGTCTAAAGGAGTGGTAGAATGAGTTATAGGACCACTCATAAAGCTACAGATATGAAGAATTCTAAAAATTAGTCGCAACTCAAATAGATCTTGGGGAGTAGTCACTCCTGCAGGATATCCAAAAAATAAAACATTTCACACACTTAACAGACCTAAAAGTACCTGAAAGAGAAAGTCAAAATGTTATCAACATGTAACTGGTATCTCATAAAGCACATAAAGAACTCATGCCTCACCAGATAATGCCCCAAATGGATAATCAAAAGGCAAATGATAGAGCACCATAAAAACTTCCTCAATAACCAATAGGACCTCAAACAATGTATTAAATACCATACAAAATGGATAATCACATGTTAAATGTGATTCAGCACCATTGATAAAGAATAATTTTAGGACAAGAAGAGTATAGATTTGATAAAAGTTCATGGTATTGGAGCACATACAGGTAGATTTTTTTCAAATGGTGCAGAATATGAATGTTGATCAATGCTTAACGCTCCTTTCAAGAACCTTCAAGTAGAAAAATAAAAGTTTCCTTTGTCTCTCTATTATGGTTTCTCAATTGCTAGGAAGTATGGTAACTTCAACAAATCCTAACAAAATAACAAATGAATTATATGAAAGTAAACTTTTTATAAGCATTACTCTTTTAATTTTAGCAAGCAAAATTCTCACAAAAATCAATTCTCATCTTTTATTTTTACCAAGATCTAGATCATCCAATACTAGGTACTTTGAGAATTCATAAAAAAGAAAGACCACTATAATTTCTGCACTGACCAGAGCTCTTTTGAAATCCATGCCCTTAGTGTTTGAGCATTTAGCATAATTTTAGTTTTGGTGAAGGTTTTTGAGACCAAAACAACTACATGTGATCACAAAAAAATAAAAGGGAAAAAAACAAGATTTAGAATTTGAAGTGGGAAAATGAGCTCAAGTAAAAGAAATAAAACACCACAGGTGACTTGAACAAATTAACTTTTATTTACCAAGAGTAGTTTCAGGTTTGAGGCCTGCAATATTTCTAGCAACATCAATTGGATCTATATTTACAAGACTGACAAATACAAAAAAAATACATACATATATATATATATTCCGCAGTTGTCTTAAAAGCATAGACACAATCAAAGACAGCATACAAGATGACCCCTTGAACCATGAATGCACCTATGATTACCTGTCCATACAAGAAACATGCCCACTGTATGTTAACACCACTTCTAGAAGGAAGTCATGATGTGTACTTCTAACTCAGGGGCAACATGTTAAATGATGCATTGTTCCTCTGAAATACACTATTTAAAAAAATACAACTAGCATTTGGATGTTCCCTTTTACCCCTTCTCTAAAAACAAAAGGATAGGAAAGGAAAAGAAAAGGCATATCAATATCTCTTGCCAGCTCCACCCCCTGTGATACACAATACCTGTATGCAACATAGTATCCCTAAATCCTGGGTAAAATTTCAAACATGAATGGTTTAGATCTCCTCTTCAATAAGTTCTAAAATTTATCACACAAGCTTAATAATCATTGCTCAAAGCAAGTGGACCTTGCTAAAACGATTTGAATAAGCCTACCTCTGTGAGTGTGGGATGAGAGACTTGTAAAACACTAGCACAAAAAACAAAGGTTTTTGAAGTTATAGTGACATGGAATTGCTTACAATCGCTGTTGGCGTTCTACAGCACATTTGCTAGCCTCTGGATCTGATTGCATTCGTAAACAACTATAATTTAAGCAAGCTTTTGCCGTAAAACAAGGTCAAAAAATTGTATTATGAAAAAGAATCAAAATCCAAAGAGAATAAGACACCAAAACAGAACGATGCAACTTTAGTAAAGCATGAGAAAACTCATTTGAAGAGCAGTGTGCATAAAAAAAGGACCTAGGAAGCTGCCACCAATGCCGATAGTAATAACGATCCCTTTTTACCCCTTCTCTAAAAGCAAAAGGATAGGAAAGGAAAGGAAAAGGCATATCAATATCTCTTGTCAGCTCCACCCCCTGTGATACACAATACCTGTATGCAACATAGTTTCTCTTCAATAATTATTAAGAGAAACTTCTTTACCTACTTTACTATGCTTTTACAAATAGAATAAAACATTAGCATGCATGGAAACGCTGTACAATGAGATGATCATACTAAGAAATATCCAAACAAGGCAAGGCCAAAAGTGCTCTTCAGCACAAATAAAAGCTAATGTGAAAAATAACAACATAAAAAAAATAGCGACAATAAAAGAAAAACTAAACCTAAATATTTTTGTTGTATACTCACATCTGACGTTTACGCATTTGCTCCTCTAATCCATATAAAAATATCGCAGAAGATTTAATTAACAAAACATTTATTCTATCACCAAAGCAAGACAAATATTCTCTTAGGTCCCTAAACTCTCGTTTTCCAAATTCCGATAACCCAACACATTAAAGCAAACCACACCACACCCAATCTTGAACAAATAATTCTGATTTCAAATGGTATGTTACTTCAATCATTAGTCCCATCTGTCGAATAGCTAAAACAGAATATTTTTATTGCATAAAATCATCACATAAGCTAGCAAGGACTTGAGAATTTACCTTCAATATGTGTGTGACATCTTCCAGGTCTCTTCTTGCATCGAACAACTACAAGTCTGAACCAACAGAAATCCACTTGTGTAAGAACTTTAGAGAAGATGAAAAACATTGTAATATAGCATCCTTCCTAGCTGTGAAGGCAAATTAATAACTTAACAATCTAGTAATAGCCGTAAAAAATGAACAGAGGACGAGGATAGACTGAAGGTCTGCATGCAAATCAGTGAGTGTAACACCCAAAGCTTACAATTGCTTTCCTCCTCGCATGGTGCTAGTTTTCCCATATCAAGCCCGTAATTGTTCTGCCTTTACTCGCACCAGCTCTGTCTCCAATAAAGAATCCAGCTCTATCGTCAAAAAAAAAAATAAACTTGCGAACATTAGTGATATGATTACTAACAAGTAAAATCAAGAGAGTTGGACATGTAATGTCCCTTTGCTCTAACAAAAGGGACTATTAAGTAAGGCATAATAAGGAAAAATCTAGGAGCACACCTTAGAAATTCATAAAGGACAATGAATTTCTTCGCAGAAAAAAATAATATTGTACGCCAATTTCTCATAAACGTAAATATGAAATATGTTGCAAAAATAAAATCAAACTCGCATGCTCCCCATTGAGCATGCGATCAATCTTTTCCTTGAGATGGGCTACCTATATCATGAAAAACAAAAACTTACATAGATAATTACATTGCAAAAAATCCTTTCAAGCATTGGAAAACGAACAAAAATAATTCCTGTTTTGGCTAGCCTCTCCGGCCACCACATGTTCAACAACATCAATTGCTTCACAAATATTTCAAACCAATTAATGCTTGTAAGAATTCTAGAATTTTTGTTTTATACCAAAAAAAAAAGAATGCGTACCTCTGCTAGGTAAAACAATCTTGTCCACGGTATAAGGAGTGGCTTGTTGGCGCGAGCAGTCATGTGTAATTCCATCAAAATCAATATGCACACATGCTTTACAATTTACAAACTGAATTTGTTGTAACGAGAACTATAAATAGACTTACAGGATCGTTGACTTGCATCGATCAACGTCGCTCAGCAGATCTCGTAAATGAGTCTTTTTAATTTTCTTAACGTGAGACTGCAAATAAACAATTAAATACTGATGATTCTTTCTTTCATATATATGAAACAAAATTCAAAAATAAGAAGCATTTTTTTATTTACCTTCAAGTCCTTCCATGTCTGGGTTTCGCAGATTATAGTTGATGAAGCCATCGTAGTTTTGTTTCTATGATGTAGTCAGGGTTTGATAAATAAAGAATAAAAAACACCATCGAAATACATGAGTAAAGCAAGAGAACTAGTCACCACTAGACGACGATACATGAGAAGAGATCGCTGAAATAAATGAGTGATGCAAGAGAACTAATCACCGACAGACAATGCCCGAGAAGAGAATGGATGAGCTCTGGGTTTTCTTTCCTTTTATGGGACGAGGAATAGAGGAGGGAGGGCACATGAAAAGGACAAGACACGAGAAGGGTGTGTTTCGAGTGTTAACGGTCTTCTTGGATTTTTTTTTATTTTACGCCATATTGTTGCACGCCGGATTGTAGACTGTCAAATGAACGGGTTTGTAGAGTTTAATTTAATGTTGTTGTTTTAATCCCTCACCCACACGTGGGTTGGGTCTCCAATTCAAAAATAATTAAGTAATGTACTAAAACACGTAGGAAATTCACTGTAGTTAAAGTGTTTTTTTTTTTTTTGCAGTTTTTTTTTCATTTTTTTTTGTGGCAGTTTTTCTTTTTTCATTTTTTTCCCTATTTTGTTTTTTTTTTATGCCTATGGGTTTTTTTTTATTTTTTTCTTTGTGTTTTTTTTCTTTAAATGAATTTTTTTGTTTAATTTAGTTTGTTAATGTGAAATTTTTTTTTATTTAGTTATCATACTTTTATGACACGGATCTCGGGTTTGATAGGTTAACTTGGTTTGACGAGTTAACCCAAATTTTTTTTTTTGTTTTTTTCCTTTTAAATCAAATTTTTTCGTTTATTTTAGTTTGTTAATTTTTTTCGTTTATCCCATCAATTTATTTTCCTATTTAGTTATCAAACTTTCATGACGCGAATCTCAGGTTTGACGGGTTAACCTGATTTGAAGGGTTAACTCAGTTGATTCAGATTTTTTTTCTTTTTCCTCATTAGTAACAGGCTTATGTCTTTTGTTTTGTTTTTGTTTTTTTTTTAATTAATTTTTTTCGTTTAGTTTAGGTTGTTAATGTTCAATTTATTTGCTATTTAGTTATCAGACTTTCATGACACGGATCCCAGGTTTGACAGGTAACCTGGTTTGACGAGTTAGTCCGGTTAATTCTGAGTTAACCCGTCAATTTTTTTTTCTATTTAGTTATCAAACTTTCACGACACGAATCCAAGGTTTGACGGGTTAACCCAGTTAATTCAGATTGTTTCTCTTTTTCTTCATTACTTTTTTTCTTTCTATTGGTTTTTCTTCTTTTTAATTAATTTATTTAATTATCACACTTTTCTGACATGACCTTGCAACCAAATCCGCATACAAGGCTATTGGGTCTGGTATTTTTTTTTAGCAGGTTTTTGTTTTCTTTTTTTTATCGAATTTATTTTTTCAATATTGAGCTAGCTGATAATCTAGCTTTAGCTTTCCCCACATGTTTTTTTTATTTGTTTTTCTTTTTTTCCAAAATTGTCATTTTTTACATATTTTCTTTTTTTTGTTTTGTTTTTTTCAGAATTAATTTTGTTGATTTTATTTTTTTACTATTAAGTTGGTTGAAAATTTAGTTTTTTTGTCTTTTTCTTTAAAACACTGTAGCTTTCCCTACGTGTTTTTTTTCTCGCTTTTGTTTTCTTTTTCTTGCATGTTTTTTTTTTCATTTCTTTTACCCAAAATTGACTTTTTTTTTTTAAATAACCTTTGTCGGTTTTTTTTTATATATTAAGCTGGTTGAGAACTTAGATTTGTAGCTTCTTTTTAAAAAAAAAAAACACTATGGATTACTACAGTGTTTCCCTTACATGATTTTTGTTTCACTGCAGTGTTTCCCCCACATGTTTATTTTTTATATTATCTTTGTTAAATTTATTTTTTTAATATTGAGTTAGTTGAGAATTTAGCTTTAGCTTTAGCTTTCCCCACGTTTTTTCATTATAATTATTATTATATTGTATTATATTATATAATTATTTTTTTCTTTTTAATTTTTTTTAATGAATTTGTTTTGTTTGATTTAGTTTGTTAATGTTAATTTTTTTTTATTTAGTTATTATATTTTCATAATACGAATCTCGGGTTTGATGGGTTAACCTGATTTGACGAGTTATTTTTTTTATTTAGTTTAGTATGTTAAAGCTAATTTTCTTTCTATTTAATTATCAGACTTTCATACTTTCATGACACGTATCCTAGGCTTGACGAATTAACTTGCTTTGATGGGTTAACCCGGTTAATTCTGGGTAAACCCATCATTTGTTTTTCTATTTAGTTATCAAACTTTCATGATGCAAATCCCAGGTTTTACGGGATAACCTGGTTTAAAGGGCTAACCTAATTAATTCAATTTTTTTTTCTTTTTCTTCATTAGTTTTTTCCTTTATGTTGATTTTTTTTCTTTGTTTTTTTAATTAATTTATTTAATTATCACACTTTTATGACACGACCTTATAGCCAGACCCACATCCAATATTCTTGGGTCCGGTGTTACAGTCAAGCTCACTTAAACTTGGATCATGCAAGTTTAATTTTATTATTAATATTATAAATATTACTCTTAGATCAGGCGTTGCAGCCAAACCCAAGATTCTTGGGTATAACTTTGCAGAAAAACCCAAGATTTTTAAATTTTTATTTTTTAAAATATTTTTTATACAAACAAAATGACCCGCGGCATCGCGCGGGTATCAAAGCTAGTTATCTAAACATAAGGCGTGGATTTTTTGTACTTGAACTCCATCTAATTAGATTTAGGGCACCCATTGAAAATTACAATTATAATTATTTAGTATATAATTAATTTCATATATATATATATAATGTTTTTAAACTTTAAACTCATTTATTTAATTCAAGTTGGGATCGGGTCGGCATATCAATAGTCTACCCAAGTCTAATCGGGTCTAAAAAATTTATTTATATTCAAATCCATTTGGATCGATATCCACCAGGTTCGGATAAAATTTTCATCCCTATTGTTTTTTGTTTGATTTGTTATAAATTATTTTATTATTGTTGAAAGATTTTTTTAAAAAAAGATTCAACAATGACAAACACTCACTAATCAGACATCAAATGGATTTAAACTACCTATTTGAGTTAAACATGTAAACTTCTTCTTCAACTCATATGTTTACATAAAAAATCAAAATGTAAATTAAAAAGTTTACGCACACATCTAATTAAATAAATCAAGAGTCATTTGAATAAATAAATGGAAAGAAAATCATTAATAATAAATAAAAATGAATCAAGAAAAATTAAGATACAAATGTAAATGAAGATATTTAATCTTACACAATCCATTTACGATTGTTGTGTTTAGTGAGTTTGTTTATTGTAATAGTTTTTTTATTGAATAAAATGATAATAGAAACCGATTAAATACAATAAAAGGAAAACAAATAATATTGCACAACTGCATATATTAGAAATAATATCCACAAATAAATATTTTTTATTTTTAAAAATAAAGTTCATTTATATATATATATATAGATGAACGTAACATTCAAAAATTAAATACACACAAAATAATCGTTATTTAAAAAAAGTTAAATAAACACACAAAAATATCACATAGAAGGGTGTTAATTGTAATATTAACTAAAAAATCATTTTTAAAAGAGATATTGATTTAAAACAAAAAAAATCAATTTTTTTTTTAAAAATTGGGTGTTACTACGTCCTGGTAAGCCAAGTTATACGCTTGACGCGGGCTACTTTTTTTTTTTTTTTTAAGCTAATATGGTGAATGGCATGTTATCTATCTAAAATTAAATATTTTTATTTTTAAAAATAAAGTTCGTATATATAAAATGAGAAAACAAATATAGATGAACATAACTACTTCAAAAATTAAATACATACAAAATAATTAAAAAATACTCCCTTCTTTAAAAAAAGTTAAATAAGCACACACACAAAAACCAGGTTTGTTATAAATAATCATTTTTTAAAAACTGATAGGGTCGACGACATATTATCTACCCTAATTATTTTGAGTAAATAAATAAATAAAACAACTCATTTTCTAGAATTTCTCATATTTTAGTCATTAAGGTGGTTGGAAAATCAAGGTTGTACTCTACCCAAAGTAGCAACACCTGCATGCTCTACGATCATCACATTGAGTCCCATGATCATCTTTTTTTCCAATGTTCATATTCAATGATCGTTTGGAAAAACTGTAAGCAAAAAAGCTCTTGTTCATTGGCCATCCACAACTTGGGATCAACTACTGCATTGGTCTTTAGCAATATATACAAAAAAGAATGACATTACTCATCTGATAGCTAGATGACTCCTCTCTACAACGGTCTACTTTATCTAGCATGAAAGAAACAATAGGGTCTTCCACAATGCCTTCCAATCCCCATCAGCAACAGTTGATGCAATTCTCCAAAGAATTCGCATACACATCACGAACATGAACCATGAGGGCACCCGCCTTTCTTTATCCGGGACATCTGGGGTCTCAGCTTGGCAACCTAACAGTTGCCCTAATTAAAAGATGAAGAAGATGCTGGTTCATGAGGCAAGGCCACCGCTAATAGAATGACCATTCGGTGAAAATTAATTCTTATCAACTGTTCATGTAGAAACCTTGCATGGTTTACTACTTTTCCTTTCTTTGTAATGCAGGGCGAGAATTAAATACATGAACACTGTTCACGCAGTGGCCATGCATTAATTTTTTTCTCCCCTATTTTTTTTGTTATTTCTATTTTATTAGGCCACAGCCGGCAAAGAATTTTAATTTTCTTTTGAGATATGCCGCTCATATTAATGTAGAGAATATTTATTTTCTTATATATACATCTTAAATTTTTCAAAAAAAAAATTAGGATTTAGAGCTTAGATTTTTAGGGTTTTAAGGCTCATGGTTTAGAGCTCAGAGTTTGGAGTTTTATGGTTTGGGTTAGGTGCTTGGGTTTAGAGCTTGGGGTTTTAGGATTTGAGTTTAAGACTTAGGGTTTATAATTTATGGTTTGAGGTTTTAGAGTTTTGGATTCGGAGTTTGGAATTTCGGGTTTAGGATTTAGAGTAAACCTTCATGCACTTCGGTTCATCACAAAAGTCATGTTTTTAGCTATTGTAGCTCGTCTAAGATATGATTGTTTTTTCAAACCAAGAATTTACTGCTAAAATCAGTGTTTTTTCTTTTGTTCACAAAACGCCTTCTAGACGAAACAATAAAAATCATTATGCAAGAACCTTGGAAACAAAGCCAATTTTATTAATAATTAAGGATATTATATGTTTGTGTTTGATTGAAAATTTCTTGTCAAAAATAAAAATTTTCAACCAATCAAAATTTGCCATGTCATTTTTATTTTATTTTTACATAACAAAGATAAATTAAAATTAAAATAAATAGCATGGAGAATAAATGAGCTCCCATATATTTCTAAGCCAGGGGAAGACACATGAGATAAGATATTTGAAACTTTTGATTATAAATACAAGATCCCACAATGAAAATTAAATAAAATTATGTCAAGTGGAATTAGCAAAAGACATGTATGCCTCTACAAATCTCTATAAATAAGGCTCACCTTAGACATATAAGAATAATTCTTCTTAGAGATATGAATTTTTTTTCAAGATAAGCTCTTCATGCAAAAAAGCTATTTCTTAAAAGCTCTCAATCCTTCTTCAGTATATGAAGAATGAAGCTCTATTAGATTAACCCCAAAAGATTTATAAGAGTTTTTCAACAACACTTTGTAAATAAATCAAAGGTATTATTCAAAGCATCAAATTTTATTTTGTAATACAAACCTAAATTTTTGTTTTTACAAAGTATAAATCTTGCTTGATTTTACAAATATATCAAGTCACCATAAATACAATTCAATAGAGTAGTCACCATAAATACAATTCAATAAAGTAATCAGAGGATTGTTTTATTCTTTTATAAGAATATTTTAAATAGAGATTGTACCTAATTATATATTTTAATAAAAACAAATATTTATACATGTGTATTTGTTTAATTTCAAGTAGTAAAATTTGTATCTATAAATTCCTAACGACTTCACTAGAAAAGTCTTTACCTCTCATCACTTTCCTTCAAGCAAGAATTCCCAACAACCTCTCCATAAAAACTAGAAAAACGTGATCACAATTATTGCTTCCAAAGAAAACAATAATGTTGAGTTAGTTATCGACACTTTGTTAAAGATTTTTTAGCCTTGCTGTTGAAAACAAAATCCATCATTAAGTTGTATGTTTAAACTATGCTAATTCTCAAGCAAATGATGAGGTTAAATGCATACGGGGTGAGGTGACTCACCACTCCAAGGCTAAAACTATAAGTAACTCCTTAAAAAAGGTCAAGTGGGGCATATGGACTTTTCTTTGACACTCAAAATGACAATTTCGACAATTCACATGTGGAGACTTTCTCATGTCAGCTAGCATCACCAAGCAAAGCATTAGGTTTTGACACCATGATGGCTTTATAACCCGACCACTTAAACTTAGCACAACTGTTCCGGGGCCACCAACCCAAGCCAGGCATAAGGACAGAAAGTTATAAATGACCCAAGCTTCATAACTGAAACAGTAAACCAATCATTAGCATATATGGTTCATGCAGCATACACACAGATAAAGCTTAACCCCAGCCATGTAAATATTATTAGTACATGAGCCACTTGTCCATGTAAATTTTTTGGGTTATAGTGGGATGCTGGAGAAGGTCGCTTATTCATTTCCAGGTGCATATGGTAGAACAACAAGGAATAATAGTGGTGTCAAGTGAAAGAATCGATAGCACAATGAAAGTATAAAAACATTAAGCTGGTTAGTGGTTACCATCACAATTTGGTTAGACAATGTTAGAAAGGGGAAGGTAGGCAATCTATGGTGCTGCAGAACACAGAAAAGACTCCATGGCCCAAAGTGGCACCTCAAGAGCTTGTCAAATGACACAACAACTAGATATGTGGATCTAACCCAGGACAGACCACTTGTGGGCCGCAGAAGAACCCTTGGGTTGATTCCTAGTGGCACTAAGCCATCCAACATAATAATAACACTACCATAACAGCCACCATCACCAGGCAATATTTGCAACCAACCATTCTTTCCCAGAAAATCGTAGTGTTTATAGACCTTAAATGCCCTGCTGATTCGATCTACAATTGCAATGATGTACACTATATGTCTTACTGATACAATCTGTATGTCCGAAGGAGTACTTCAACTATGCATATGTATTTTGAAGCAAAAAAAGAAGAAGAAGATAAACAAACAATTGGCGATGACAAGTAATCAATAATTCCAAGATCAAGCGGGAATGTTTGCAGATGCTTGCTATTTTGATAGAAAATATGTTGTGACATATGGATATAAATAGAGATCTAGAGACACTGTATATAAATAGATAGAGCTACTGCAATTTTGTAATGAAATGAAATACATGTATGCTTACACTTCACATATGGAATTGAAGAACTCTCTGGAAAAATCAGGGACAAGAAAGACCTCAATGCATAAGCCTGTGAACATTTAACCAATAGAAAATTTCTCAGTTACACCTTTCTAAAGCAGTTAAAGACACAGGACAAACAGATTGTTCCACACAATTTGTGAATCAACTAACAAGCACAAAGTATGCCTTCTGTGAATTTTGAGACCATCCGTTCACAAATAAGTATTTGAATATGTTAACTAGCTGCTGAGGGTGAAGTATTTTTATTAAATGAAAGCTAGTCAAACAACTCTAAAATAACCTGGAAAGGGTGGTGGAAGAAAACAGATTGTTGCTCCTAGCAAGTCTCTGTGAAAAAGGAGCATTTTTTCTTCATTTATTGCTCAGTCCACTACAAGAAAGTCTGAATATGTAGACCAATAACCAACCTATTCTACTGCCTGTCCAGTTAGCGGGCTATTCATACTATGATAAGCCTCGCTCTTCCAGTAACTAATGCGGTCTTAGTATTAACGACAACTAGAAATTCCATAACAAATCACCTCTTTGCTTTTTTTCCTTTAACACACAAATTATGCATTGTTTCGTTATACAATATCTTGATTATTAATAAAACCTCTTTCTACTCACTCTTTTTTCCATATTTTTTTTAAATAGAAACACAAAGTCCGCTAGATTATATGCACATGTTTTTTCATTATTTACTATCTTGGTTATTTAATAAAATCTCTCTCTCTCTCTCTCTCTCTCTCTCAGTACAACCAGCTTACCTTTTTTGCCTTCATGTTTCTTAATTGAACTATTATAAATATAATAGCAGCAAGTGAGAAAGAAGAGAAGCACAAACTGGGACCATAAAGATGATGCGGACAATGTATCTCTGATAAGTAGGTTCAGTATAATTCAAAAGGTGCCTGTAGATGTGGAAAATGGCCAAAGCCATAGCTCCCAAGGCACAGAAGAAAGCAATTACGCTAAAGTAAATTGGCAGCAATTCAGCCATTGTGAGCAAGCAAGGTAAATAACTAATCCACCACACTAAAAAATGCGTGCCTACAATAATCCCAAAAAGAAAAAGAAAAATTAGTTACCGACCTAAAACAAATATCGAGCGTAAGAAGTAAATACAAACAAACCTCAGGGGAAACAATGAGTTAATAATCTTCGTAAGATTGGAGGAGGAAGAGAGCTTTGGAAATCGCAAACCCTAACTGAATCATTACTGTCAGTAAGAGAGGGGAGAAAAACGAAAAAAATAAAAAAAAGGCATGAATTAATTCCACTTGCTATAAATACATAAATGTAAAAGTGGTAGTATTAATCGATGAATATTGCGATGATATAAATAAAACCGCCGGCTTACAAGGATATTAGTTAGGGAGAGGGGAGGAGAGGAGATCTGACTGACGGAGGCCTTGCTTCGTTTACAAACCAAGTACCTAACTGAATGATTTGATTTCATGAGATAAAATGAAGCGCTGCTGACTTTGCTACCGCTCTGGCACGCGGAAGAGAGGATTGTTATTGCTATTACATAGATAGACAGAAAGAGAGGGAATTGCAATTTTTTCAATGTCGTTCCTGGTTTCCAATTTTCTTTTCTTTCTTCTTGCTTTCCTTCCTGGCTGCACTGTCTTTTTTAACTAACCCCCGTTCATTTGGTGATTTTCATTTGAAAAGTAATTTTCTTAAAAAGGAAATTCCTGAAAAAAAAAAAAAAATTTTGATATTTGATAATTTTATGAAAAAAAAATTGAAAATATTTTTCAGTGTTTAATTATGTTATGAAAAATAATTTATTAATGAATTAAATTTTTTTTTCAAATTTATCTAATATATAAAAAATATTTAATATAAATATTTAATCACTTACAATAAAAGAATAAAATCTAAAAAGTGTAATGATAATTTTATTATTATTATATCTTATATTCATATATAGCTTATTTTATAAAATATAACTATATATGTCATATAATATTATACAGATATAACCTTGTGAAATTTTTCATAAATAAAACCTATTAATTTTTTTTTCAATTTTAAAAGCTTAAAATATGTTTTTTTTTCATATGAAGAAAGCCAAATTAGTTTATGGTATTAAGTAAGAGTTAGATATTTGGGTTTTTTGGTATGAAGATTTTTATAAAAGATAAATAAATACAAAATATTTTGATAGATTTTTTGGATAAAAAATGTTTTTTTTACGGGTATAGTCAATTATCCCTGTAATATCCCTTTAATATATATCAAATAAGTATTAAGAAATAAATATAAACATCTTACATCAAATATAGTCATGCATAAATATTAAGTTTTAATGTAATACTCATACATATTAGTTTAAATTAACAAACATAAACATGCTAGACCGAATTAAACAAGTAAACATATTTGTCAAATAACAAACATAAACTTTTTTATCATAGTGAGATCATCTTAGCAGTCAAGCCTGTAGTTGCGTTGGTTCACAAAATTCTAAACCTAAATTTTTCTCAAATTAGCATTTTTTTTACAATAAATGCTTTTGCCAACATTTCATGTTGGACTAAGTGATCAAATGCATGTCCAAGAGTGATCTCGTCAAAGCCTTCAATTTTCATCACTTTTGTATATAACTCATTAACATCAAGTTGATTTTTGCTGAGGCTTTGGACTGCAAATGCTACATTTCCAATCTTTTTAAACAACTTTTCAACACTATCATCTTCATACATGCGATTTCTCTTCCTATGTTGCCTCTTTTGTGCACTAGAGGAAGACGTCTCTTTTCCTTTTGAAGTTTCTTCATATTCCCCTTCATTTTCAATTGAAATTGATTGCTCTTCAATGTTCTCTTCCAAGTTGACATCAGCATATGATTTGACATAATTTCCGGTTGCCATATCTTTTCCAACAACAATTGTCATTGCCTTGTACATATCAAGTTTTTTGTTGAGATATTTGTCATGATTGGGATGTGCCTGTTCATAAAGTTTAGAATATGAAATTTTTTAGTTCCTTGTATAACATTTTGAAAACAAAAGTAAATATAAAAATTACAAAGAGTATAATATTTATCATACCTTCACTTCTTCATCATAAACATCTTTCGAAACTGTAATCATCTTCAAACAATCATCCCAACCAAAGCCACTTTTATTTTTAAGCTTGGTTATTATTCCCCATTCTTTTTTCATAGTTTTGAGATGATTATTAACATGCTTAGGCTTGCATTGAACGTTGAACTTTTGACTAATTTCTGTAGCCACCTTAACAAAAGATTCTGCTTTAAAGGTGGAAGAAGATTTATTTCCTTTAAGTGCCTCCTCAGCTAATATCTCAAGTAGCATGTGAGACATAGGCTTAGACCATGTAAAGTGCTTGCCCTTGCATTTTTTATTCTGTGTGGTACTCATTTCTACAAAAAAAAAAAGGTTACAAATTTATACAAAATATATCATATAATATTTAGATTTAATAAATTAAATATAAAAACTATAATTAATATTTAAAAGAGAATACATAAAATACATGAGAAATTATAATAAAGTCAACAAACAATACAAATACATAACAAAGATAATACAAACTCAAGCAAGACATGATAAAAACAAACACATATAATTAACACTCAATTACTAATTTCTTTGAGTGTTATAATCATTCCACATGGTTGATGTAATCATTTCTCTTTTTGTTATCCACTCCCTATTCTCTTCCCTCTCCTCCCATTGACTTAAGTTGATTGTTCGTCTAATTGGTTCACTTTCTGAACATATTTCTTTCATAAGAAAGTCATTTGGATCAACTCTTATAATGTGATTATGAATAATACAACATGCAAGCACAACATCTATTTGTGTTTCATAAGACCAAAAAGATTTTCTATCAATTGATCTAAAACGACTCTTCAAAATACCAAACTCTCGCTCAATAGCGGTTCTCAATGAAGAGTGTCGAAGATTAAATATCTCCTTTTTATTTTCTGGTGAACGTTCTGTAAACTCATTCAAGTGATATCGAACTCCACAAAAAGGAGAAATGATTCCTTTTCGAATACCGTAACCAGCATCACCAAGATAATATTTCCCTACAAATTAAAAAAACACAATTACTTGCTCCATAATAGACACATTTTGAGTTGATTGTAATAGGTCATAACTTGTGAGAACATCACATAATTTATATAAGACAATTAGTTTCATACGAATTTGTTCAACGCAATGTCTATCACCTCGATTCAAAATGCTATCCATATAGAATTCTCGTTGAGCAATTGCATTTATACGTGGTTCTCTTGGTATATAATTTATATTTCTTTCTTGTTCAATAATAGCTACCCCTGTAGCTATCACAGTTACGACTGCTCTCATACATGTTGCATGAATAATCTTACTATCCATAACAAAAAAGTGAAGTTTTCTGCTAACAAAACCTAAAATTTTAGGGAAATAAACATTAAAAAGGCATATAAAATACTTACATAATCAATACAATAAATTATGCTCAAAATTATGCGCAAAGAAGCTAATTCCTAATACAAATAATGCCTTAAAAGAAATAATTATATAATGAATTATGTATCCCATAACAAACAATACAATAATTTATTAATGAATTTTGTATAAAAATATTAACGTACTCAAGTTTTCTACCTAAACCATTTCAGTTTTTTATAACTGTGTATAATCATCATCATCAACGCACATAATATTTCACTGTCTAATATTTCTACCCAAATCAATTCTTGAACAATTATTGTGCAGCATCATCAACCGTTGATTTTACTATGCCTTGTTTCAATTAATACCCGGCTTAACCACTAATAAGAAACAACTGTCTATTTCTACCCAAACCAATTCCTACTGTGCAACATCATCAACATCAACGGGTATTCCTTTTCACAGTCAAGATTTCTACCTAAACCAATTCCCCTTTGATCATCAACTCACACATCACTATGCATCATCATCAACGCACACACATCACGCCCAGAAAGCACAGGAAACACACAAAACACAGGAAACACATATCAGCAACTCAGAACCAGAGAAGGAAAATCACATTGGGTGGGTTGGGAGTCTACTGGAAGAGAAGCAATTGAAGAAAAGAAGAGGAAGATGAAGAGATGAAGGGGAATTGAAAGCATCTGTTTTCGATTAAAGAAAAGGAGAAACAGAGCATGGGTTTGTTGTGTTTTTTTTCACAGAAACCAAACAAATTGTTTTGTTTAGTTTCTGTGAAAAAAACACGGCAAACCCGATTTCTGTGAAAAAAGCATAGCATGGGAAAAATGGGTTTGAGTTTGCTGTGTATGGTTTTGTAGTGTTTGGTTTATGGGAAAAATGCAGGGGTTTTGGCTTTCTATATATAGGTTGCCTGGCGAAGAGTTTGATCGGCAGGGAAGGAAACGGGGCCGAAGGGCGCCTTCGGCTTAAGGAAAGAATGACGATTCTTTGTTGTGATAGCAACAATGGTGATTCTTTGCTGTGATAGCAATAATGACGAAAGAATGGAGTTTACCGTGTTTGTGTATGGGTCTGTGTTTGGTTTCTGGGAAAATTTTTGGGTTTGTTGTGGTTGATTTTTCCCAAGGGTTTGGGTTTGCTGTGGTTGAATGGGTTGCCTTCCCATGGGTTTCGGTTTACACAGAGCATGGGAGCATTGGTTGCAGTCAAATTAACAAGATAAACAAGGAAAAAAACACAGTACAAGATTTATGCCATTATTATAACTACAAATTAAAAATAAAGTGGATGAAAACATAAGATAAATAAAGACATTTGAGGAAAAAAAATTACCTGGAAGATGAGAGATGCTTCCAATTGGTCTGCGTAAATTATTTGGGAGAGAAAGAGAGTTTAGGGATTTGTATTTTGGGACAGGGCACACTTTTTGTCAATAAAGAAAAGGAAAGTGTTTTCCTTAGAATAAAGAAAGGAAAACACTTTCCTGCCATAAAAGTCTTGTTTTTTCCATTGACCGGAATTGAGTTTTCTTTGACCGATTTTTCTTATGCTTACCAAACATGAGAAAGTGGGGAAAATGGTTTCCAGGAAAATGAATTCCTGGAAACAAACAAGGCATAAGAATTTATTTAGTATTAATTGATATACTTGAGCTAGGCGCTGATGGGATTTAAATTTGATTTTTAATTTAAAAAAATCGCATTATAATTTATAAATGTAATTTATTATTATTTTGAATTTTAAATTAAAGAATGGAAAGATGATTATAAATTTATTAAAATAGATTAAAAATATAAAAAATGAGGAATTAAATAAGATTGTTGATTGAAATGGAAACTGATATAAAAAATAAAAGTTATTTTTATACCTTTTTTTATTTATAAAATAAATTAATTTTAATCACATTCTTATCTATTTTAAATTTAAAAATAAAATAAATTAATTTCTTAAAACACTATGAAATCTTAAAAACAATTTCGAACATCAATTATTATTTAAAAAAATTAATCTAAAGGATTAACAAAATAAGAAAGAAGTTATTAATTAAAAATTAAAAAAATAGAGGTAATATCTACACGTGTTGATTTTGTGATGGAAGTAGTTTTTAAAAATATTTTTAATTTTTTTTTAATTTTAATATTAACAAATTAAAATATTAACTAAATATTTCATAAAAACAATAAAAATATCATACATTATAAGTCATGAAAACTCTATTTATTATTTGTTTTTGTGATTAAAAAAATATTTATAAATTTCTTTTTTTTATCCCCATAGTCATTACGAGGAAGAGCCCCTCCGCTTTGAGTTCTATTTTTTTTTTCTTTTAGTTGTTTTAATAAGTTAATATTAAAAAATAAAAAAAATTATTTTTATATATTTCTAAATAAAAAATAATTTAAAATATGTTTCGGTAGAAGAGAAATAAGAAAGGTAGCCGAGCCCCCTTCTCTCCCTTGTTTGACATTCTCCTCTTCATTATGGTTAGTAATTGTAGCGGTGTAATAAAGGTTTCTTCCATATTCCATTCTGCTACGCCTATTAGCAGTGGTAGTTGTCGGAGGAGGATATCATCTCCATTCTCCATCTTCTTCTTATTTTTGTGCTTCTTTTTTGACCGAAACTGACAGGCACAGCAGCAGTTTATTAGCTCTTTGATAGACAAAACTCAATTTATTACTACCACTGCTACTACCATCAGCAGCTTCATTCTCAGTGCCATCTCCACTCCCAATTCTATCCTCGCTGAAAATACCCAACTTGACGATAATTTTAAAGACGGCGCTGATGCTCTGAATCACGAAACCACCCGCCCAAATGACCAGCTTGACATTTCCAACTTGTGTTTGCCTCAGCGACTTATCCAAGCTCTTCACACTCGCGGAATTTCCAATCTTTTCACCATTCAAGTCAGTACTTCCCTCCTTGTCCCCTTCATCTCTTTATTTGCAATACTGGATAGTATTTTCTTATGGAGTATCCTCTTATTGTTTTTCTAGATTGTGTTGCTTTTGTTTTTCCCTTGAATGATTTAGAGAGCTGTTTGAGTCCCGGCACTAGAAGGTCGAGATATCATTGCTCGTGTAAAGAATCGGACTGGAAAGGCATTAGCTTTTGGCATTCCCGTCATCAAACGCCTCACTGAGCAAACAAGTTCACAAATACTCATAATGCCACATATAATGTCTCCCTTTATAATTCTTTGAATTCATGACCTCAATGTCTTTCTTTTCTAACTTCACAGGCCAAATGGTAGGCTTCCTAGAGTTTTGGTCCTAACACCGACTCGGGTGTTAGCGAAGCAAGTAGAGAAAGAAATGAAAAGGTCTGCACCTTATTTGAATACTGTCTGTGCCTATGGAGGGGTTTCGTATGTCATCCAGCAAAATGCTCTTTCTCGTGGGGTTGACATTGTAGTTGGAACTCCAGGCCGAACCATTGAACTATTGAAAGGTAACAGCCTCAAATTGGGAGAGGTTGAGTATTTGGTCTTTGATGAAGCTGATCATGCTTTCATTTGGATTTGAGGAGGATGTGGAAATTATTTTCGGAAATCTACCATCAAAGCGCACCAGAGCATGTTTTTCTCTGCAACTTTGACTTCCTGGGTTAAGAAATTGGCAAGGAAATATTTGGACAGTCATTTGCAGATTGATCTGGTATAACCCCTTTTCTTTTATTCTTGTTGTTTCTCGTTTACTTTCCCTTTCCCTTTCCCTTTCTTGCTATTGCAAGTATCTGTTGGCATTGGGAGAGAAATGGCTTTACTTGCAGGTAATAAATTTTGGATTTGGCCATGGCAAGTAAAAAAAGGAAAGTAAAGAATAAGATCAAGTTAGTGCCTGCTGTCCAAGGGTAGCTAAGATCCTATTTCTATTTGTTTCTTCTAGATGCCTGGCTGTATGTTACGTATTGTAATTTCGTTTGATCTAAGTGCTCATGAAGTGAAAAATAACCATGATTTCGGTTGATAGTATTTTTTTTTAAAGTGCACGCTTAAGAAATAGGGAGAGAATATGTGAAATAACATGCATCAGCTATGAATGGTTTGTGTGGTTGCTTTGTCAGGTAGCAAGTAGTGAAAAAGGTACCTTGGGTAAGGTTTCAAGTTCTATAGTCAGCTTTACACATCTTTGGCATTTGTTCTAACTTCTAAGGCTTGCAGTTCTTTTTTGTTGTTCTGAGATAGGCAAAAGCATTAAAATATACATGCCCTTAGTCTCTAAAATTTTCTGATTTATCTAATCCATGGATTCTAACCATCATGTTCAGGTTTATGCAGTGAGTGGGAAAACTATTGTCTTTACTCAGACTAAACAAGATGCTGATGGAGTCACCATGACAATAAGAATTAGTATAGCTTCTGAGGCATTCCGTGGAGATATATCCCAACATCAGAGGGAGAGAACTTTGAATGGTTTTCGACAGGGAAAGTTCCCTGTGCTTGTTGCAACTGACATTGCATCTCATGGGCTTGATATCCCGAATGTTGATTTGGTAAGGTCATGGAATTGCTTTTTGTAACTTTGCATTAAGAAAATTCTAATTCTTTTTTAACTTTCTGTTTTATTTGTGTGGTTGTCAGTGTTGTGCCTTCTGAAATGCTGTAAGAAAGAGGGAAACAAAGTCCTATTCTCTCCATAAACATTAGACAGTGGTGTTGCGGTTGGTATTGGAGATTTGGTTTTGTATTTGAGCAAACCCATAGAATATGGAAATTTGTCGAATTAGCATAGAGTATGTGACCTTTTGAATCATTATTTAATGCCATGCTTATAACCAGGAGAAATGCACATTCAGCCCTATGAAAAACATGTATGTAGTGTATCCTCGTACACAAGATCGAAGGCTTTGATGACTTTTAACACCCAGTTCCATGTAATCCTGCAACTCATGGGACCTTTTTAGTTGGAATTTGTGCACATAGTTTTTTATTCTAACATGTTGGTTGCAATTTACTGGTTTCAATATACTGAGAAATGTGACATCTGTTTTTAGGTTATTCACTGAGCTTTCCGATGATCCAGGAACTTTTGTGCATCGATGTGGTCGTACTGATTATGCAGGGAAGGAAGGTAACGTTATTTTAATGTTTACCAGCAATCAAAGGAGGGCAATAAGATCCCTGGAGCGTGTTGCGGGGTGCAAATTTGAGTTTGTTAATCCACCAGCTATTGAAGAGGTTTTGGAGTCATCAGCTGAGCAAATGGTTGCTACTTTAGACGGAGTTCAGACTGAGTCCTCACAGTTTTTCGCCCCATCTGCCCAGAAATTGATCGAAGAACAACGAAGAAGTGCTCTTCCTACTAGACTAGGACATTCGAGCAAAAAGGAACCTCATGCAGAATTATCTACTTTAGGTCGACATTTAAGCATGTCTGCCCAGGAAGCACGGACAGTAATTGATCAGATTCGTGGAAGATCTTACGAAGAAACACTCATGATACTGGAGCTGATACGTTGTCGAGCCTGTTATCCCGTTCTTGAATTGGTTTATTCTGCAGCAGCAAAGCCAATTTTAGTTATTAGAAAAGATGGTGAATGAAGGTGGTACTGTGTACAAATTAAAACCTGGGGCTAAAGGGCGAAGTCATGTAATCAGAAGACTGAATTATTATAATGGAGGATATGAATATATGCAATATTATTTAATAGAGTAAGTATTCCACTTGGTGCTAAGGTCCAAGACGATCCGTTTCTCTGGTTTGCACAAGGAACGATGTTATTTTAATTTTTAAGATTAAAAAATTTCCTTTTCTTCTGGTGGTTCAAGTCAAGTGCAAAAAGAAAAAACGAGGAACGTTTAATGGGCCAGTGAGACAGCCCACAAAATGAAGCATAGAAGGAACACAAATATCTCTGTCTGTCTGTCTGTCTTTCTATAGCAACAAGAAGCAAAGGAGGAGGTGTGCAAAGCCACACGTTTTGGAGAAGCGCGGCCTTATCTTCCTCGCTGCTACTTCTACTACCACACTCCCTCGCCGCCTACACCCTAAAAATATCCCATTCTTTCCTTCTCTCTATTTTTCCATACACTCGCTTCCTTACCTTGAGGAGTGGAGCAGGAAATAAAGAAGAAGAAGATAAAATGGCTTCTACTTCTACTGTAATTGGGGTTTCTTCTATCTTCCATTCAAAGACCACTACTAGTTGTAGAAGAGCAGCAGCAGCAGCGACAACAACAACAGCCGCAAATTTTTCATCAGCTATGCCACTTTCTTCTTCGTCTGCTTCTCTTTTGTCTGAAAAGCCTCCCCACTTCAATTCTTTGATAGCCAAAACACAAGTTAGCTTTAAACACGGACTTATTATTAATAACAACAGCACCTTCACTCCACCTAGTGCTATCGCTACCCCCAATTCCATCCTCAGCGAAGAGGCCTTCAAAGGGCTAGATGGGTTTTCTGATTTTGAAGCTGATGCTGATACCGACGATGCTGTCGATTACGACTCCTCTGAAACTGAGCCAAGCAACAATACTAGTGAGGTTGAACTTGACATTTCTAAATTGGGTTTGCCTCACCGCCTTGTCCAAACCCTCCAGAATCGAGGAATCACTCACCTTTTCCCCATTCAAGTCTGTACTTCCCTCTTTTCCTTTCCTTTTTATCTTTTTTTGGTTTATTACCGTATTTTTATCCGGTAACTATTGTTGGTCTTGCTCCTTTCCATTCCATAGCTCTACATATTTCCTATCTTAATCTTTTCTTTGCTTTGCAGCACTAATACATGGTTTTTTTTTCCTTAAATTTTTTTTTGATAAAAATGAACTAATATATGTTATTTAAGATATCATCAATGTCCTGTCCCTTATTTTCCTAGTCCATTACTTGTTTGAGATATTTAGCTATTTTACTATCTTGTGTCCTGCTATTATCCCTTTTTTATGTCCTAACTTATCCTTTTGCTTTTCAATGATTTAGAGAGCTGTTTTAATTCCGACTCTGGAAGGACGAGATCTCATTGCTCGTGCCAAGACTGGGACTGGCAAGACATTAGCCTTCGGCATTCCAATCATTAAACGCCTTACTGAAGATGCTGAACTAAGAGGTTCCCAAAGGTGGGTGCTCACTTTGCCTGCTGCAGATGTCCATCTCCCTTTAATTCCGTGTATTCATGAGCTTATTAACTATTGTCTTTATTTTGCTTTTTGACAGGCGAACTGGTAGGCTTCCTAAAGTTTTGGTCTTAGCACCAACTCGGGAGCTAGCAAAGCAAGTAGAGAAAGAAATTAAAGAGTCTGCACCTTATTTGAGCACTGTTTGTGTCTATGGAGGGGTTTCCTATGCCACACAACAAAATGCTCTTTCTCGTGGGGTTGATGTTGTGGTTGGAACACCAGGTCGAATCATCGACCTACTGAAAGGTAAAAGCCTCAAATTGGGAGAAGTTGAATATTTGGTTCTCGACGAGGCTGATCAAATGCTTTCATTTGGATTTGAGGAGGATGTGGAAGTTATTTTAGAAAGTCTACCATCAAAGCGCCAGAGCATGCTTTTCTCTGCAACTATGCCTACCTGGGTTAAAAAATTAGCAAGGAAATATTTGGATAATCCTTTGCAAATTGATTTGGTATAATCCCTTTCTTTTTTAATGTCTTTGTGCTCTTTGATTCTTGTTATTACAATTGTCTGTTGGTACTGGATAATAAAAGTCTTTACCAGCACAGAATAATTTTTGGAGTTGGGTATGGAAATGGAAAAAAAGAAAAGAGAAGGAATAACTTACTGCTTGCAGATTGAGGGTAAACAAGAAGATAATTAAATTTATCTGACTTAACCCAAAAACATGTAATTAATCCTTTCCACTTTTACAGGTCGGGGACCAAGAAGAAAAGCTGGCAGAAGGAATCAAACTTTATGCAGTATCAACCACAGCAACATCAAAGCGAACCATTCTTAGTGACCTTGTAACGGTATGAGATGGCAGTCCCATCATTCAAAATCCATTTGTCTTTATTATTGGAGTTTCTATGGATGTCTGAGCCCGCATGAGTTCTGAAGAGATTTTTGTTCGAATTTGTTTCCTGATAGTTTGTGTAGGCGTTGCTTGTTCGGAGCCAAAAAAATATGCTCCATTTGCTTACTTTACAACAAATTAAAACTTAAAATATCTCCATTTTGTCCTTGTGCCTTATGAGGTGTCAACATCTCATCACATCTTAATCGAAAACATTTTTCAGCATTGCAGGATCTGAACTTTGTTTTCCCAAAGAATATATATATATATAGATTCTGGGACTTCTTAAATAGACTCTGTTAGTCTGCTATGTTTTAGAAGATTGTCAACAGAATCGGTCAAGAAGGAAACTTTTTGTTATACACATTTATATGTGTCACTTACAGTTCCTGTCTGAGTGGAAAGTGGTACTTTAAATGGCAAGCTTGCTTCCATGATAAAACATTCAGGTTATTAGTAAGTATTTACTATTGAATGCATTTTTGTTTCATTCATTATCAATTACTATTGTGATAATAGAACTCATTATTGGTCGAAGTGATTTCAGAACGGGTACAACTAAATTCATTAATGGTTTTGTTATTCCCACCACTTGATTCTCTTAAAATGACTAATATATCTTCTTCATAATGTTTATTAAATTCCAGTTTAAAATATCCTCTTCATGATATAAAGAGGTTACAATAGTTATTTTAAGAAAGAAGTGGTGAGAATAACAATTTTTGTTGTGAATTTTGCATCACCCTTTCTGAACCAGAGGTAACTGTTGTTTTTAAAGCAGAAAACGTTTCCATTGTATTTAGGTCTATGCAAAGGGCGGGAAGACTATTATCTTTACTCGGACCAAACGAGATGCTGATGAAGTATCCATGACGTTAACACAGAGTATAGCTTCTGAGGCATTGCACGGAGATATATCTCAGCATCAGAGGGAGAGAACTTTGAATGGTTTTCGACAGGGAAAGTTCACTGTGCTTGTTGCCACGGACGTTGCATCTCGTGGGCTTGATATCCCGAATGTTGATTTGGTAAAGTCATGGAATTAGTCTTTTAATGATTGCATAAAGAAAGTTCTGTTCTTTTTGTAATTTTCTGATTTATTTTTGTGGTAGTCAGTTTTATGTATTTTAAAAATATGCAAGAATTAGGGGAAAATGCAAGTTTGTTTTTTCTACAAAAAAAATTAACTGTGACAGACTCTCCCATTGCAGTTAATATTGAAGATTAGAGTTTGTATCTATGAGAACTCAGAATATGGAATTTATCCCATTAGCTCTGATTGACTGGTTGAGTTGTTATTTTATTGATGTGTAATCATTGGGAGAAATGTGCATCATCATTATGAAAACCATGGATGCAGATATATAATTTTCAATACTAGATAACTTTTCATGCAAGACCTTTTCAATTGGAATTTTTCCCCATTGTTTTTTTCCAAACACTCGGGTTGTTTTTTCAAAAGCTAAGAAACTTGAGACCTCGTTGACCCTTTTCTCCAGATTATCCACTATGAACTTCCTAATGATCCAGAAACTTTCGTGCATCGCTCTGGTCGTACTGGACGTGCAGGGAAGGAAGGTACTGCCATTTTGATGTTCACTAACAGTCAAAGGAGAACCGTCAGATCCCTAGAGCGTGATGCAGGATGCAAGTTTGAGTTTGTTAGTCCACCAGCTATTGAAGAGCTTTTGGAGTCATCAACTGAGCAAGTTGTTGCTACCCTAAATGGAGTTCATCCTGAGTCTGTAGAGTTTTTCACACCAACTGCCCAGAAATTGATTGAGGAACAAGGAACAAGCGCTCTTGCTGCTGCACTAGCACATTTGAGTGGATTTTCTCGGCCTCCTTCATCCCGGTCTCTCATTAGCCATGAACAAGTAAATTAGCAATCAGATTTTGATTTTATAACCTTGTGTTTGATATATATATAGGTGTTGCTCGTGAATTTTTGTTAAGTTGCACTTTAAATGTGATCTTACTTGCAATGATTGCTTGCTTCCTTTTTTAATCAGGCTAGTCTTTAGTTGGACAGTAATTTAGTTAACTTATTGCTGTTGTTTAAATACTATTATGAAATTGCTCACAAAAGTGCATTTTTTGCAATGCAAGTGGTTGGCAGGACTGCTTGCTTTTCTTTCACATTTTCACTCAATCACGCTGAAGATAACTTGCGATAACATCTGTGATCATGTTCCATGGATACCAGTATTGCTGTCAACTAAATTCCCTGATTTCCCAGAACCTTGTTATCTTAATCGTGCATGCAGCCTTGGCACATTCCTGAGTTTGTTATTTTCAGCTGCAAACTTCTAGAAGCATTTCCTTTTCTGATTAACACGTACGTGGTATCCTTTTTCTATTCTAGCATTGTAGTAAATGTGCAAATCCATCAGGTGGTATGATTAGGACATGGTCTGGTATTTTGTTTATTTGTATTCTGTTTTGCAACTTATCTGTTTGCTATTTTTTTTTTCTTTAGATAATTGCAGAATATTTGTTTCCTTTACTGTTATAGGTGGACTACAACCTTTATAGCTATCTTAGCATGTAGCCAGTAACTTGAACTGGACCCATGTATCTGCAGGGATGGACAACGTTGCAGTTGACTCGGGATCCAACCTATTCTAGAGGGTTTCTATCTGCTAGATCTGTTACTGGATTTCTTTCTGATGTTTATCGTGCAGCAGCTGATGAAATTGGAAAAATACATCTAATTGCGGATGAAAGGGTATGTTCTGCTAGATGTTCTGAACATATGATTCTTTTCTTCTTGATGCATAGCATTCTTCACAACAATCTAAATATAATGTGTTTATATCAGGTTCAAGGAGCTGTTTTTGATCTTCCAGAGGAGATTGCAAAAGAATTGTTGAATAAGCAACTACCACCTGGAAACACTATTGAAAAGATCACCAAGGTTCTTTTTAGATTTTGGCCACTCATTATTGATGGTTGTCCTTGACTGCATAGGCTGCTTGAATTAGCTGCAATGATCGTATGCAGCCTAAAATCTTTTTATTAACTTCATTTTCAGCTGCCTGCATTGCAAGATGATGGTCCTCCAAGTGATTTTTATGGAAGGTTTTCTAGTAGGGATCGTCCTGCTAGGGGGGGTCCTAGGGGCCAGAGAGGTGGTTTTAGATCTTCCCCTGGTCGGGGAAGTGGTAGATATTCTGATGATGAAGGCACGTTTAGGCGCGGTGGTCGAAGTAACAGTAATGAGAATAGTAGGTCCTGGACGTCGAGAAGCAGTGGAGATGATTGGCTGATTGGTGGTAGAAGATCAAGCAGGCCATCATCTCAGGATAGGTATCTACTTTTCTCATAGCAAACCTGGGCACATTTTACATGTCAATATTGTAGTCTGATTAACCTTAAAAGAATAAGCCACAATATCAATAGCAATGACAGTTTTAGTAGGTTCATATGTTGGCCATGACCTGCTTACGCTTCTGTTTATTTCTTTCCCTGCGACAATGTTTGGTAGTTGTTTTTGGAAATGCTTCTGGTTGAATCCAGTAATCATGCACTTGATCAGATCTTTGGTGACCTCAATAGGATGAGATTTGGGTACATGCATGGTGTGGGCAAGTGTTGTTTTTTTTTTTTTGTTCATTTTTCTCCCGATTCCCCCCCCCCCCCTTTTTCTCTTGTTGTGTTTCTTATCTATTGCTGTCTTCTGTGGTTGAGGGGTTGGACATGTTTGTTCATACAAGTTTCAGCATCCATTATATACAAATTGTTGAAACTGACATGACATCTTTATTGTGCATAGCAGAAGCTTTGGAGGCTCTTGTTTTAATTGTGGGCGGTCGGGGCATAGAGCATCGGAATGCCCAAATAAGGCAGATTTTTAGTTGTCTTCTTCCGACTTTGGGAATTTTTTGGGACTGTGAACAAGTTGGAGACGTCCAGCTGGGAATTGCTTTCTATTTGTTTGCAACTGGTAGGTCTTGTAACATTCCCTGGAGATGGAGAGGATTCGATCTGAAATTAGCTCGCCCGCACATGTATTTATTTACTGCCTTGTGATTGAACACTTCAGTCCAGCATGATGAAACTCTTTTGGATAGTTATGTGTTGGTAACTTAATGTTCGATTTTGGCTTGTTTTAAGCAATGATTTGGTAGACAACCCTGGATTTTTTTTTTCTAAAAGGATTTTTTTTTTTGCATTGCAAAATTATTATTAAGACCGAGAAAGACAACAGAAAAAAAAAAAAAAAGTTTTTGGGATTACTATTTACTTGAAATGGGAGATAAAGTTCTAATGTTAAATTAACAACAGGCAATATATAAATGATGGATTAAAAACAGCCATAACTTGCTTAATCTAAAAAAAAGATGTCGGAATCTAGATTTCGTCGAAGAGAATACTGATGACAGACAGTTCTAAAAACCTGGCCTCTCTTGTTGCTGAGAGCGTCTCTCACAGCATTTTCATCCGGCATGAATCTCCTGGCCTTCATCTGCTGGAGAAGCTCTTCAGCCTCTTCTACCTTATTCTCTCTAGTATATGCCTCAAACAGTAGAAATTTATATTGAGGGAAACATTATAATAATTCAGTGTTTTTTTTTTTTAAAATTAACCAGCTTAATATTAAAAAAAATAAAATCAATAAAAATAGAATAAAAACAAAAAAAAATGCAAGAAAAGAAACAAAAAAAAGAGGAAAAAAATTGTAGAGGAAAACACTGTAGCAATTTATTGTAACCTGGTTGGGTAGGTAGGTTTTTTCACTTTATATTATAGTACTAATACTTTATAAATGCATCAATTTTTTTTAATTTCTATTTTTTTTTTAATTTTATACTATCAATCAAACCCTTAATCTCAAATTCAAAACTGAAACTCTAAACACTAAAACCCGAATTTCAAAACAAAAACCCTCTAAAAACAAAAAACTCTAAATCTAAAACTTCAAAACCAAAATCTAGAACCAAAAACCCTAAACTTAAATCCCAAACCGAGAACTAGAACCAAAACCAAAACCTTAAAACCTAAACTCAAATTCTTAACCCCAAAAACCCCAAACCTTTAAATCCAAGCTTGCGTAACCATTTTTGTTGCCTTCATCTTTTAGAGTTTGAGTGGGTGCAAGCACATATGCCATGACTAAGCATGAAGGTTTATACTTTGATTTATATTTTTTCAAGTAAATTATTTATTTGCAAATTCAATGGCTTTCTTGGATTTTCTTTCATTTTGGTTCTTTGATGCCTAAAGGTGGGAAATTTAAGATGGGAGTTAAAGATACTGACTTGAAAAGTTCAACCAAAGAATTTGAGATAATGCTTCATTATCTTTCTTGGCTTGGTCTTGATTGGATAAAGGTTATTGGCTTGTTCCAACTGAACAAAACAATCTCATTCTAGGATCAATCATTTCAATATTTGATTTCCCAAAAACACAGGGCCTATAAAATGACCGAGTATCTTATAATAATCATCTTTTGCCATCTGATTTCACACTTGCGTGACAGGAACAGGAACAGGCAATGCATAAAGGTCTGGGTACACAACGATTTATATGTATATTTTTCCAATAGGTTGGCTGCACATGTAAAGATCAAAATCGAGCCTTCCGTTTTCGACCAGTGTATCTTGTGTCAGGAGGCACTGCGTTTCCTTTTCGTCTCAGTTGCTCTTTCTTTTTAAATATTCAATCTCTGCCCTTCCCTTTCCTGTCTGAAATGCAAACCTGCATTCTCAAGGTACATGCATATATAACAATTATTAGTGACTTGCAAAATCCAAGTTGAAAAGAAAAGGATGCCATGCTTACAAACAACCCAGTTAGAGCTTGAAAAGAAAAACAAAATGCAAGACAAAGCAACCCACCATTTGATTTTTTTCACTATTTTCATCTTCAGAGCAGCTTTCTCCATCTTCGCCTTCCCCCCCTGGGAAAAACAGTGCTTAAAGATGGTGGTCCGCAAGTAAGCATGGGGTATTCTTTTCTACTCTTGGTACTGTGACAGAAAAATAGTTCAATCAGTGAATGATGAAACTCTGAAGAGGAATATGAAACCAGAGGATAATTAATAGCAAGATTCTTTTTTTGACCTTCGAAGGAAATTACATATCAGAATGTGAACTTAATTCATAAAGAGAGAACAGTGTGAATATACTTGCATAATGAAACAAAGAATTAGCAGGCAGAGCATCTAGCACATCAAACTCTCAAGGTTCAGATTCTTGAAAAGCTTGCAACCTTTTATGTGCTAGCTTTTATTCCCAACCAGAACATTCCGATTAAAGGGTTGGAAAGGGCAGGTGCTATTGAAGCCAAGCAAAAAACACATATACAACAAATACCAGCCATGAAAAACTGAGCATAAGATTTCTAAATAGAAGCCTAGCATACCTGTGTGGGTAATCAATAACAACACCACCAGCAAACCCAGCATGCATTGCAGATCTCAAAATTAATTCACGCCGGGCTATGTTTTCAGGATGCACCTGAAACACTGCTCTTGCTCCTTTTGCCAAGCATCTATATAATGATCCAAAGAAAGCCCTGCCACAAAATTGTCAATCAGTTTACAACGAGAAAAATACACATCAGTGATTCAAATACATTAGAGCAATATCAAATGGCTAATTTTGATCACTATCTAGTGTTGATAGAAATCTAATAGAATGCAACAAAATTTGTTCAAAATAGCGGGTTTAGTCAAATTGAGTATTTGAGTTTCTTGTGAATCAGAACATTACAGATATTAGAGGCATCAGCTCACACTTTCAGGGCTCGACTTTCAGCTTCAATCATCGACAAGTTATGAAACTTAGCTCGTTACCTAGCTCACAATACATCAGTGTGACAAGAGAAGTCTTTTATCTAGAACATTCCCAACCCTACTTCTGAGTAATCTGTTATGGATGTATTGAGCTTTAATGCTTTGCATTAATGAAAACCAGTTTTTTCTAGGGAAACAAAATTCAGAAGAAACCAAGCCCAGAATTGAATCCCAAAACAGATTGAGTGTTGATGGACTACATAAACCTAAAGCACAAAAGAAAAGGGAAGGAACTTATTTCAATCTTAGTCTTGGTTCATGGGAGGACTTATCTGCATTGCATAGCCACTGGGATCCAAATCAAAAGAATAAAGTGAGAAAAAAGCACACACTAAAGTGTTATACAAATTAACATTTAAGAATCAACTCCTATAGAATTATCAAAGTCAAGGCGCGATGTTCAATTCCAACACGAGCAGAATTCTAAAAAAATTAACAAAACCAACGGAGTAAACCATAAACCATAAATTAATCACATTTACAAACGAAGAAGAGAGAGTGGCTTCATAATGTAATTGTGATGGAAATGTAAAATGCAACATACCGATATCGAGGAGTAATCTAGGGATTCCATCAAAAGGCAAAGCAAGAAGCTCCAATGCTCTTTCTGATAGCCTAGCCTATTAACCAACCACACATCATCATCAGGTAACAAAACCATTAAATAAGCATTAAAGCATTTTTCTTAAATTTTTTTTAAAAAGGCACCTGAATATCGATAATACGAGAAGAGGAAGTGTATTTCCAAGCCTCTGAATCATCATAAAAAATCTCAAGTGGAGCTAGTAGCTCTGGCCGATTCAACATCTCAAGTGACTCAGCTCAGCCAATAATTAGGAGCTGCAAAACATTAAAATTGATTGAGAGAGATAACTAGTTCGTTCTATAACTCCAAATAAAGCAAACACGTTTATACACAATATCCATCAAAATACATCAGTTTGATTTTAGGTTTAGAGTTTGAGTTTCAGGATTTGGAATTTTGGAGTTTTTAGGTTTTAGATTTTGAGTTTTGGATTTAGAATTTCGGATTCAGGTTTTGGGTTCGGGGTTTTAGGTTCCGGGTTTAGGGTTTTGGTTTAAGGTTTACGGTTTGGGGTTTGAGGTTTAGGGTTTAAAGTTTGGGGTTTAGGGTTTTGGGGTTTAGGGGTTTAGGGGTTAGGGTTTCAGGTTTAACATAGTTTTGAAACCTGGGTCTTCACCAGGCCAACCCGAGACTGGAATCGGGTCGGGTTGAATAAAAAACAGTGTAAGGAAAAACCCAGTGTGACCCGTCGACCTGGTCAATACCCGGCTGCAAAACCGTTGATTTTTTTTTTGTTATTTTTACTAAAAAGACATCGTTTTGATTTTTTTTTTATATAAAAAAAAATTGATCGAGTTGAAGAAAAAATAGGGAAAGGAAAAACCTAGTGTGACCCGGCTGACCCAGCAAGACACGGCTACAAAATTGTTAACTTTTTTTTTATTTTTATTACTAAAACGACGTCATTTTGATTTTTTTATAAACTTTTTGTTTGACCCAGTCAAAACCCGAAACCCATAACTTAGACCGGTCTGGCCACCGGATCGGGTCTTCAAACTATGGGGTTAGTTTAGGCTTTGAGGTTTTAGAGTTTGGGTTTGGGTTTGGGTTTGGGGTTTGGGGTTTAGGGTTCCGGGGTTTAGGGTTTTTAGGGGGTTTAGGGTTTAAGGTTTTGGGTTGTGGGTCTTGAGTTTCGGGTTTAGGGTTCGAGTTTGGGGTTTAGGGTTTAGAGGTTCAGGGTTTTTAGGGGGTTTAGGGTCAAGAAAAATGGTTTAGGGTTTAGGGAGAGAGAGATGGTAGAGAGAGGTTAGAGAGGAAAGATACAAAGGGGCGGTGCTCCGACAGCCATATCTCTGGCGACCACTGTTGGATTAGGCCAAGATTTGGTTATGTTGGGCACCACACTATTGTCTACATTCTGACCCAAGGGATCGTCTAAAGCTGCAGCCGTTTAAGAAATCTGACCTTTTAAATTTTTTTGGAAACCCCCCTAGACCTGTCAGAGTCGCCGACCGATTTCTCTTTGTTCTACCGTTGGATCAAGCCTATTTTTGGTTATGTTGTTAAGCTTTATGTTGCCTACATTCTGACCAGAGGGAATGTCCATTCTTGATTCCTCCTGAGAAAGCTAGCCATTTGAATATTTCTGGAAAAATCCTTCTCAGAACAGTCAGAGCCGCCAACATATTTCTCCTTTTTCCACCGTTTGGATATATGATGCACTTGGTTGTGCTACACATTCTGAATTGTGGAGATTAGAAATAAAGCCTCCAGAAATGTTTTCTACATGTTCAACAGAAAGTCGTCAATCTCAGGCCAGTTTCGGTCTAATTGAAATCTGTGGAGATCCGACCATTAAACTGTGTTGATTTTTGAATATGTTCTACATAACATGTTTTTCTACGTTTGAACCATTAGGATTTGTTATTGTTTGAGTTGTTGGTGAATAATTGTTGGTTGAAGCTCTACCAGAATCAATCATGGCTTCCAATCTGAAAACCCACACAACCAAAGCCAACACCACCCCCTCAACCACTAAACATACCACAAACCAACACCAAAACACCCAAAATACAGCCTCCCCAACCTCTACCCGACCCACTCCCCCCTTGGGTTTTTGGGCCGATAAGATAAGAGTTGCCAACTCTAACACTCGATGCACTCCTGACCCTATCCCTCGTAAGCTGATTGGCTCTCGTCTCAAAATGACTAATGGGATTATGGGAGAAGTCTTCTACGGTGTGGCATCGTTGCCTAGTAGGTTTTTTTCCTGGTTTTAAGCTTCCTTATTCTGCTATGAATTCAATTGCTCACAGGATATGGAAGAGGTTCGGCCTTGAGGATGTGACATCCTTGGCCAATGGATTTACAATGTTTCGTTTTAAAACAGAAGATGAGCTACAAAAAGGTCATTGAAAATGGTCATTGGATGTTTGGTGGGAAAGCTATTATTCTTCAGAAATGGCATTCTGGGTTTGTCTTCGACATGAACAAGAGCACCAAACTTCCAGTATGAATCCGGATATATGATCTACCTTTTCCTTTATGAACAAAGGAGGGTTTAAGTGAGGTAGCCAGTATGGTGGGCCAACCACTCTCTTATGATGAGTTGACACTTGGATGTAAGCGCCTAGACTACGCGCGGTTGTGTGTGGAGGTAGATGCATCTCTACCATTTGTCCACAAATTTGAACTTGAGTTCTCCAATACTATCTGAGAAGTTCATGTGAACTATGAATGGAAGCCGAAGAGGTGTGAAAAATGCCATGTCTTTGGTCACTCATGTCAGCCTTCAGTTGATAAGTAGGTTAATAGTGATGCCTATCCTAGTCATCAGGGTAAAGGTAATGCCTCATTTGCCACTGACACAAATGATAAGCAGCTTAACGATGATGCCTCTACTAGTCATCAGGGTAAAGGTAATGCCATTACCTTTCTAGCCACAAACACAGATGAGATGTCCTCTGAAGAATCAGATTCCTTAGATGAGATAGATACAGATTCCTCAGATGAGACAGATACAGATGAGTCAGCCTTTGATTCCTCAGATGAGAGTCAGTTGAAGCCATATGATCTTGGTGATGTTAACCCGATAACTGCTCCACTGTCCACAAACGACCATGTTAGAACATTGCCTCTAGAATTGCCTGTGTGCACTACTAGTAAGCAAATGGCTTTGCCATCTTCTTCTAAAACCAATTCTTCATATCAGGTATCTACCACAGATTTACCTAAGATGACACCATCTCGAGCACGTCCTCCAGAATCTCTATCTGCTGCATAATTTGTTGGATGTGATGACATTGCATTTACACTTGTTACTAGGAGGAAAAAGAAGAAGGATATCCCCGAGATGAAAACTCGGGCAGCTACTCATTGTGTGGCACCATCTTTTTTACCTTCAAGTTGAGCGATGATCTTACTTGAGTTTTGATTATTTCTATATCAACCGTCTGAACGATATATGCTGCTTTGTATGTTTTCTTCCGATGTACAAGCTTGCTTCCTTTTTTGTTGACCTTCTAGGCCATTTGTAATACTTGGGGTTTACCTCTCGTATCATGTACTTTTTTGGATCTATACAACTTAACTTTTATTTCAAAAAAAAAAAGTTTCGGGTTTAGGGTTTAGGGGGTTCAGGGTTTAGGGTTTTTAGAAGGTTTAGGGGTTTAGGGTTCAAGGTTCAGGGTTTTTAGGGGATTTAGGGTTGAGGGTTGAGGGTTTAGGGTTTGGGGTTTGAGGTTTGGGGTTTTAGGGTTTTAGGGTTTAGGGTTTTGGTTTTTAGGGTTTGGGGGGTTAGGGTTTAGGGTTTAGGGGTTAGGGTTTACGGTTTAGGGTTTAGGGTTTCGGGTTTCAGGTTAGGGGTTTCGGGTTAGGGGTTTGGGTTTTTAGGGTTAGGGTTTAGGGTTTAGGGTTTAGGGTTAGGGTTTAGGGTTTCAGATTTAGGGGTTAGGGTTTGGGGTTTCGGGTTTTGGGTTTCAGGTTAGGGGTTTTAGGGTTTGTGGTTTAGGGTTTGGGGTTTGGGGTTTGGGGTTTGGGGTTTAGGGTTTAGGGTTTCGGTTTTCGGGTTTAGGGTTTAGGGTTTAGGGTTTCGGTTTTCGGGTTTAGGGTTTAGGGTTTAGGGTTTAGGGTTTTAGGGTTTAGGGTTTAGGGTTTAGGGTTTAGGGTTTGGGTTTAGGGTTTAGGGTTTAGGGTTTTAGGGTTTAGGGTTTAGGGTTTAGGGTTTAGGGTTTAGGCCCAAACACCCAAAGCCAACACCACCCCCTCAACTACTAAACATCCCACAAACCAACACTAAAACACCCAAAACACAGCGTCCCCAACCTCTACCCGACCCACTCCCTCCTCGGGTTTTTGGGCCGATAAGATTAGAGTTACCGACTCTAATACTCGATGCACTCTTGACCCCATCCCTCGTAAGCCGGTTGGCTCTCGTCTCAAAATGACTAGGGGACTATGGGAGAAGTCTTCTACGGTGTGGCATCGTTGCCTAGTAAGTTTTTTTCCTGGTTTTAAGCTTCCTTATTCTGCTATGAATTCAATTGCTCACAGGATATGGAAGAGGTTTGGCCTTGAGGATGTGACATCCTTGGCCAATGGATTTACAATGTTTCGTTTCAAAACAGAAGATGAGCTTCAAAAGGTCATTGAAAATGGTCCTTGGATGTTTGGTGGGAAAGCTATTATTTTTCAGAAATGGCATTCTAGGTTTGTCTTCTACATGAACAAGATCACCAAACTTCCAGTATGGATTCGGATATATGATCTACCTTTTCCTTTATGGATAAAGGAGGGTTTAAGTGAGGTAGCCAGTATGGTGGGCCAACCACTCTCTTGTGATGAGTTGACACTTGAATGTAAGCGCCTAGACTACGCGCGGTTGTGTGTGGAGGTAGATGCATCTCTACCATTTATCCACAAATTTGAACTTGAGTTCTCCAATACTATCAGAGAAGTTCATGTGAACTATGAATGGAAGCCGAAGAGATGTGAAAAATGCCATGTTTTTGGTCACTCATGTCAGCCTTCAGCTGATAAGCAGGGTAACAGTGATGCCTCTCCTAGTCATCAGGTTAAAGATAATGCCTCACCTGCCTCTAACACAGATGATAAGCAGCTTAACGGTGATGCCTCTACTAGTCATCAAGGTAAAGGTAAAGCCATTACCTCTCTAGCCACAAACACAGATGAGATGTCCTCTGAAGAATCAGATTCCTCAGGAGAGACAGATACAGATTATTCAGATGAGACAGATACAGATGAGTCAGCCTCTGATTCCTTAGATGAGAGTCAGCTGAAGCCATCTGATCTTGGTGATGTTAACCCGATAACTCCTCCACTGTCCACAAACAACCATGTTCGGACAATGCCTCTAGAGTTGCCTATGTGCACTACTAGTAAGCAAATGACTTTGCCATCTTCTTTTGAAACCAGTTCTTCATCTCAGGTACCTCCCACAAATTTACCTAAGATGACACCATCTCGAGCACGTCCTCCAGAATCTTCTGCTGCACATTCTGTTGGATGTGATGACACTGGATTTACACTTGTTACTAGGAGGAAAAAGAAGAAGGATACTACTCATCGTGTGGCACCATCCTTTTTACCTTCCAATTGAGCGATGATCTTACTTGAGTTTTGATTATTTCTGTACCAACCGTTTGAACGGTTTATGCTGCTTTGTATGTTTTCTTTCGATGTACAAGCTTGTTTCCTTTTTGTTGACCTTCTAGGTCCTTTGTAATACTTGGGGTATACCTCTCGTATCATGTACTTTTTTTGGATCTATACAACTTAACTTTTATTCAAAAAAAAAGTTTAGGGTTTAGGGTTTAGGGTTTTGGGGTTTAGGGGGGAGGAGAGAGAAGGTCTGGAATTGGAGATTAGAGAGGGACTGAGCTGCCGGAGACTTATCTCCTCCGGTCGCCGTTGGATCTACTCTATTTTCAGGTATGTTACTCACCTTTTCCCCCTCTAAAGACTGACCGTTCGGATCTGGAAAATAATCTTCCAAACTGGCGTTTTGCTTTAATTTTTTTTCTTATCAATATTTCTTCCCCTGTCACCCGTGAACCCCTGTTTCATCTTTCTGCTTGCAATGGCTTCCTCAAATAATCCCATCTCCACACAAACAGCCCCACCAACTAGTCATAAACAATACACCCCTATGCTAGGTGCTCCCAACCAACACCCCACACTACAACACAAAAAACCCAATCCCATCTCCTGGGCAGAAAGAGTTAGAGTCACAGACCACTCAAGTACAAAATTTTCCTTAGATGGTATCCCTAGACAGTCCGCCGGAGCCAGACTTGTTATCCCTGAAGATATTCTGCTAGACACAACAGGGAAATGGAAAAGATGCATGGTTGGTTTTTTCCCAGGCTTCAGAATGCCATACCATGCGGTGAATACTATTGCATTTAGAGTTTGGAGGAACAAGGGGGTGGAAAATGTCATGACTACGACAAATGGTTTTATGCTATTCAGATTTAAAACTGAACTTGAGATGCAAGAAGTGCTAGAACAAGGCCCTTGGATGTTTGGAGGCAAAACTATCATTTTGCAACAATGGCACCCCCACTTTGTGTTTGATAAAAACAAAATATCCAAACTCCTAGTTTGGATCCGATTGCATGGCCTACCCTTCCCCTTGTGGTCAAAGAATGGATTAAGCTTAGTTGCAAGTATGGTGGGGAGGCCTCTCTCCTGTGATGAACAAACTTACAACTGCACACGCCTAGACTATGCTAGAGTATGTGTGGAGGCCGATGCTGCATTGCCTTTCATTCACCAATTTGAGATTGAGAGCTCCCTCTCATCAGACCCTATATTAATTCAGGTGGAATATGAGTGGAAGCCACCGAGGTGTGATAAATGCAACATATTCGGCCATGTCTGCACAAAAGAAAAAAGCACAGAAAAAATATCAGGAAACACTTCTGATGGTATACCCATGGAAACAGTACCTAATAGCAAAGAGGGAGAGGGGGTGCCTGCATGCACTTCTAGCAAAAACATTGAAGTACCTGATGGGGCTGGAAAAAATAAACAAACTGGCGGCCAAGTTGGGAAAGGCAACGCTGGTTTGGTCACCAAAATAATTGAGAGTGGGGATGGCTTCACAGTTGTTTCCAAAACTGGTGGGGTAAGGAAACCGGTGGGGAAGGCACCTGTTGATAACAAAAGGCCTCAACAATATTTGGTACAACAGCCAAAGCAACCGGTAGGACTATGCAGTAACGTGGTGGCTATAACAGGAAGCAACCGGGGTGATGAAACTGAGGATGAGGATGAGGATGAATCAGACAAGGAATCAACTAATGATGAACACTCTGTTGAAGAAAACCAGCTCCTCATCACAGGCTTTGCTAAATGTGTGGAGAGCAAAATGGCAACCTTGCAAAGTGCTAGTGAAGCATCTACATCAGCAAAGGATGACTCTAAGGAAACAGCTTCACTCCCCAGAGGTAACCCTTTCTCCCCCTTCACTAAGCAAGTAGGGAAAAAGAAAGGGAAGAAGCTGAGACTGGCCAAGGGCCTATAACCCCCCTGGTTGGATTCTCTGAGTATCTCTTGTATATATATAATTTTTTTATGTTTAAGATAGGATGCTGGAATATATGGGGACTTAATAGCCCTAAAAAACAAAAAACTATTAGAGAATGGATTTTTAAATCTAAGCTAGGCATAGTCGGCTTGCTGGAAACCAAGATAGCTGGCCCCAACTTGAATGCAGTCTCTGCAGGCCTTAATTTGCACTCTTGGCATTTTGTTTCTAATATTAGTGCTTCCCCTACATGCCGAATCCTGGTAGGATGGGATCCTACAGTTTTCAGTCTCTCTTGCATGCATTATTCAGACCAATGGGTCACTTGTGAAGTATACTCACTGTCCACCAAAAAATCTTTTAAGATCACGGTGGTATATGGTCTCAATACTCCAGCTGGACGAAGATTGCTATGGGAATATCTGCTTCATCAAGCCCCAGTGTTTGCCTCCTCGCCTTGGACATTAATGGGTGATTTCAATGCTATATTAAAGCCTTCTGATAGGTCAGGGGGGGATATGAATTGGAATGGACATCATAATGAATTCAGCAACTGTATTCAAGACATTGAGCTCATCCAAGTTCCATTCACAGGACCGAAATTCTCCTAGCATAATGGTCAGCAAGGTAGGCATACAATTTTGAAAAAGCTGGACTGGATATTCTGCAATCCATCATTCCTCTCCACTTGGCCGGCAACACATTCAAAATTTCTCCCTTGAGACTTATCTGACCATAGTGCAATGATAATGGATCTCAATGTCTACAAACCGCCCCCCATTTCTCCTTTTAAGTTCCTGAATATTTGGGCCGATCGGGAAGATTTTATGGATATTGTTAGAACAACTTGGCAGAATCCAATCCAGGGTAACCCTATGTATTGCTTCACAACCAAGCTACGTCTTCTGAAAATAGCCCTCAGAACTCTCCACAGACACAACACTAGCCATATCTCATGCAGGGTTGCCGAAGCTCAGTCTAACTGGAACCTAGCTCAAACGGCTTTGGATGACTCCCTAGCCTTAGAGGATTTGGCAGCCTCTGAAAGGAACTGTGCAAGAATTTACAACCAACTTTGTCAGGATAAGGAAGCAATTTATAAGCAGCGGTCCAGGATTCAGTGGCTGCAGCTAGGAGATAGAAACACTAAATTTTTTCATAAATCACTCGTCCACAGACAAACCAGGAATACAGTTCATGTCCTAACTGATGAGGTAGGCAACCAGGTGTATGATAAGGAACAGCTGGGGACCATGGCAGTTAAATATTTTCAACAGCTATTGACAGCACCTCCTCCTACTCCAGAAGCTAACATCCCCATGCTTTATCCTACTGCTATCCCATCGACAAGCATTCCACACCTCATCCAGCCGATCACAGAAGAAGAAATAAAGATGGCGTTATTCTCCATCTCGGATAACAAAGCCCCGGGGCCAGATGGTTTTACTGCCTATTTCTTTAAACAAGGCTGAGAGATTATCAAAACAGACTTTATTGCAGCAGTTTAGTTTTTCTTTGACCGAGGCTCCCTTCCTAGATGCATCAATGCAACCAGAATTGCCCTGGTGCCCAAGGTTGAGAATCCGGCTTGCATGAATGATTATAGGCCAATATCATGTTGCAATGTCATGTACAAGTGTATATCCAAAATCCTAGCAACAAGGCTGAAGACTATTTTACCACATGTAATCGGCCCCTCTCAAGCAGCCTTTGTCCCGGGTAGACAAATCTCAGACAACATTTTGCTCACCCAGGAACTCATGCATAAATACCACTTGGGGAGAGGACCAGCAAGATGTGCACTAAAGGTGGACTTGAGGAAGGCTTTTGACACAATCAACTGGGACTACATTCTAAAGGCTTTGCAAGCTATAGGCATCCCTTGGAAAATGGTTGGCTGGATCCACACTTGCATCTCCTCAGCTCACTTCTCCGTCAGCCTCAATGGGGAATTACACGGGTTTTTTCAATCCAGCAGGGGACTACGTCAAGGTGACCCCCTCTCCCCCTATCTCTTTGTCTTGGCAATGGAAGGCTTGAGTGGAACTCTGAAGTTAGCCTCCTCAGACCCACTGTTTCGGTTCCATTGGAGATGCAAACAAAATTCTATCACCCACCTCAACTTTGCCGATGACCTCATGCTGTTTTGTAAAGCCAACCTTGCGTCTGTGAACATTATTCGGGATGCTCTAGATAGTTTCTCTAGCATCTCAGGGCTGACTATTAACCATGACAAAAGCTTGGTGTTTTTATCCGGAGTTAAAGAGGATCTGAGGACTGCCATTGTCAATTGTCTGGGCTTTAAACAAGGGACTCTGCCAGTAAATTACCTTGGTGTTCCCATGATCAGCTCACGGCTGACACACCAAAACTGCCTCCAGCTTGTTGAAAGGATCATCTCTAGGATCCGGCTATGGACATCAGCGTCCCTCACCTATGCAGGCCGACTCCAGCTGATCAAATCTACTCTTTTCTCCTTGCAAGTCTACTGGTCAAGCATGTTCATATTGCCTACCTCAATTATCAGGAAGATTGAGAGTTCTCTTGTTGCATTCCTATGGAAAGGTACCTCTCTTTCTCACACAGGAGCAAAAGTGGCTTGGGCCACCTTATGTTATCCCCTAGATGAAGGCGGGCTGGGAATTAAAAACATTAAAACCTGGAACAAAGCAGCCACATTGAAGCATGTCTGGAGGCTACTAACAGAGGAGACATCAATTTGGGCTGCATGGGTGAAATCTGTCCTTTTAAGAGGACGTTGCTTTTGGTACATAAACACTCCGTCTTCTTCATCATGGTCTTGGAGGAAAATTCTTCACAGCCGGACTTGGTGTAAAGGGCTCTTCGTCCCTCTCATTGGAAATGGAATGTCCACCTTCTTATGGCTGGACTATTGGCTGCCGAATGGAAGAAGGCTATGTGACATCCTGCCTTTCAGAATACTGTCAACCCCGGAGCTACCATGGAATGCCAAGGTTGCTAATATCATCACAAACGACTGCTTGGCTCCTCCACCATGTCACCAAAACCTTCAACTAATCTGGAACTCCATCAACATCCACCCTCAGATACATTAGGCAGACACATGCATATGGCAGGGAGCTCATCAGGGAGATTTACAATTGATTCTGCATGGGATTTGCTGAGAGAGGCTAGGCCGAAGGACACAAAGTTCCACCTTATATGGTTCCCAGGACATACCCCCCGCTATGCCTTCATTCTCTGGATTGCCTCAATGAACCGGTTATACACCATGGACAGGCTCCTCTCCCACCGGATCATTAGCAGTTCAACATGCATTCTTTGTGGTCAGCACACAGAGACACATGACCATCTCTTTTTCCAGTGCACCTTCTCAGCTGATGTCTGGGAATATCTTTCAGCCAAAACCCTCTTCTTATGGCCATCTACAACGTGGCAAAGTCTGCTACAGTGGGCAGCTTCCACTTTCAAGAAAAAAGACCTCACTCACATCCTCTCTCGACTGGTTCTCTCCACAACAGTATATTATATATGGTATGAAAGGAACAATAGAATTTTCAAACAAATTTACAGGACTTCACAGGAGCTTAGGGATGAAGCCTTTGAGATCATTAGGGCATGCTTGATGAACAAGGACCACATGCAGATTCCAGCGATTTTCAAAAGCATTTGGAATCTTACAAACGCATGATATGCAGCAGCACCAATGCACAAAGCCAAGGCAGTGCTGGAGTTTCTTCCTCTTAGCTTTATGGCATTTAATTTTTGACCCCTGTTCACGTAGATGCCATGCAAATTATTCAAAGGTTTGGGCCACAAGCCTTCGGTTTGCTGCTGCAGAGAGCCATATTTCTATTGGTTTTTTGCTTTCTTTGGATAGGGCCTTGAGGCCACGGTTTGCTGCTGCAGTGAGCCTCACTTCTTTTGTTCTATTATTGCATTCATCGGATGGGGCCTTTAGCCACGGCAGTGAGGCTAAATTCCTTTGTTCTAAAGTTTGCTTTCTTCGGATGGGGCTTGTAGCCCAAGAGACTTAGCATCTTTTGCTAATTCAAATGCATCTGGAGTCTTGGCAAGGAGCTTAAAGAGGTGGGAAAGCCAAAAAAAAAAAGAAGAAAAAAGAGTATGAATCGCCTGCTTTCCATTTTGAATACAATTATTTGATGATCAGCTACTATTCACGTGGAGTCTGGATGGTTTTACACATAGGAGCACTTATTTTCTAGGCCTCTGTACAAGTAGAGGCCATGCATGTATTCTTTTCTTCTCTTTTCGTTACATTGTTCTTTCGTTTTTGCCAGCTGCTTGCAAGCAACTTATTTCTTTAATTTCTCTTGGGGTATGCCCCTCATAGCAATGTAGAGAATCTTCCATCATTTATATAAATCTTAATTTTTACAAAAAAAAATGTTTAGGGTTTAGGGGGTTTAGGGTTTAGGGGGGATCGTCCATATTTGTTTCCGCCTGTGAAAGCTATCCTTTTAAAGATTTCGGGAAAACTCCTTCCCGGAAAAGTTAGAGCCGCCGGCATATGTCTCCTTTTTCCACCGTTGGATCAAGCTGAGTTTTGGATATGTGATGCATATGGTTGGGATACTCATTTTGAACGGTGGAGATTAGAAATAAAGCCTCCAGCAACGATTTCTACATGTTCAACTGAAGGTCGTCAATCTCAGGTCAGTTTCAGTAAAATTGATATCTGTGGAGATCGAACCGTTGAAACATGCTGATTTTTGAATATGTTATACATAACATCTGTGTATACGATTGAACCGTTGGGATTTGCTATTGATTGAATGGTTGTGGATTAATTGTTGGTTGAAGCTATGCCAGAATCTGCCATGGCTTCCATTCCGAAAACCCAAACACCCAATGCCAACACCACCCACTCAACTACTAAACAACCCACAAACCAACACCAAAACACCCAAAACACAGCCTCCCCAACCTCTACCCGACCCACTCCCACCTCGGGTTTTTGGGCCGATAAGATTAGAGTTACCGACTCTAATACTCGATGCACTCTTGACCCCATCCCTCGTAAGCCGGTTGGCTCTCGTCTCAAAATGACTAGGGGATTATGGGAGAAGTCTTCTACGGTGTGGCATCGTTGCCTAGTAGGTTTTTTTCATGGTTTTAAGCTTCCTTATTCTGCTATGAATTCAATTGCTCACAGGATATGGAAGAGGTTTGGCCTTGAGGATGTGACATCCTTGGCCAATGGATTTACAATGTTTCGTTTCAAAACAGAAGATGAGCTATAAAAGGTCATTGAAAATGGTCCTTGGATGTTTGGTGGGAAAGCTATTATTCTTCAGAAATGGCATTCTGGGTTTGTCTTCGACATGAACAAGATCACCAAACTTCCAGTATGGATTCGGATATATGATCTACCTTTTCCTTTATGGACAAAGGAGGGTTTAAGTGAGGTAGCCAGTATGGTGGGCCAACCACTCTCTTGTGATGAGTTGACACTTGGATGTAAGCGCCTAGACTACGCGCGGTTGTGTGTGGAGGTAGATGCATCTCTACCATTTGTCCACAAATTTGAACTTGAGTTCTCCAATACTATCAGAGAAGTTCATGTGAACTATGAATGGAAGCCGAAGAGATGTGAAAAATGCCATGTTTTTGGTCACTCATGTCAGCCTTCAGCTGATAAGCAGGGTAACAGTGATGCCTCTCCTAGTCATCAGGTTAAAGGTAATGCCTCACCTGCCACCAACACAGATGATAAGCAGCTTAACGGTGATGCCTCTACTAGTCATCAGGGTAAAGGTAATGCCATTACCTCTCTAGCCACAGACACAGATGAGATGTCCTCTGAAGAATCAGATTCCTCAGGTGAGATAGATATAGATTATTCAGATGAGACAGATACAGATGAGTCAGCCTCTGGTTCCTCAGATGAGAGTCAGCTGAAGCCATCTGATCTTGGTGATGTTAACCCGATAACTCCTCCACTGTCCACAAACAACCATGTTCGGACAACGCCTCTAGAGTTGCCTATGTGCATTACTAGTAAGCAAATGGCTTTGCCATCTTCTTTTGAAACCAGTTCTTCATCTCAGGTACCTCCCACAAATTTACCTAAGATGACACCATCTCGAGCACGTCCTCCAGAATCTTCTGCTGCACATTCTGTTGGATGTGATGACACTGGATTTACACTTGTTACTAGGAGGAAAAAGAAGAAGGATACTACTCATCGTGTGGCACCATCCTTTTTACCTTCCAGTTGAGCGATGATCTTACTTGAGTTTTGATTATTTCTGTACCAACCGTTTGAACGGTTTATGCTGCTTTGTATGTTTTCTTTCGATGTACAAGCTTGTTTCCTTTTTGTTGACCTTCTAGGTCCTTTGTAATACTTGGGGTATACCTCTCGTATCATGTACTTTTTTTGGATCTATACAACTTAACTTTTATTCAAAAAGAAAGTTTAGGGTTTAGGGTTTAGGGTTTAGGGGTTAGGGTTGAGGGTTCAGGGTTCAGGGTTCAGGGTTCAGGGTTCAGGGTTCAGGGTTCAGGGTTCAGGGTTTAGGGTTTTGGGGTTTGGGTTTAGGGTTTTGGGTTTAGGGTGTTGGGTTTTGGGTTTTGGGTTTAGGGTTTAGGGTTTAGGGTTTAGGGGGGATCGTCCATATTTGTTTCCGCCTGTGAAAGCTATCCTTTTGAAGATTTCGGGAAAACTCCTTCCCGGAACAGTCAGAGCCGCCGGCATATGTCTCCTTTTTCCACCGTTGGATCAAGCTGAGTTTTGGATATGTGATGCATATGGTTGGGATACTCATTTTGAACGGTGGAGATTGAAATAAAGCCTCCAGCAACGATTTCTACATGTTCAACTGAAGGTCGTCAATCTCAGGTCAGTTTCAGTAAAATTGATATCTGTGGAGATCGAACCGTTGAAACATGCTGATTTTTGAATATGTTATACATAACATCTGTGTCTACGATTGAACCGTTGGGATTTGCTATTGATTGAATGGTTGTGGATTAATTGTTGGTTGAAGCTATGCCAGAATCTGCCATGGCTTCCATTCCGAAAACCCAAACACCCAATGCCAACACCACCCACTCAACTACTAAACAACCCACAAACCAACACCAAAACACCCAAAACACAGCCTCCCCAACCTCTACCCGACCCACTCCCACCTCGGGTTTTTGGGCCGATAAGATTAGAGTTACCGACTCTAATACTCGATGCACTCTTGACCCCATCCCTCGTAAGCCGGTTGGCTCTCGTCTCAAAATGACTAGGGGATTATGGGAGAAGTCTTCTACGGTGTGGCATCGTTGCCTAGTAGGTTTTTTTCATGGTTTTAAGCTTCCTTATTATGCTATGAATTCAATTGCTCACAGGATATGGAAGAGGTTTGGCCTTGAGGATGTGACATCCTTGGCCAATGGATTTACAATGTTTCGTTTCAAAACAGAAGATGAGCTATAAAAGGTCATTGAAAATGGTCCTTGGATGTTTGGTGGGAAAGCTATTATTCTTCAGAAATGGCATTCTAGGTTTGTCTTCGACATGAACAAGATCACCAAACTTCCAGTATGGATTCGGATATATGATCTACCTTTTCCTTTATGGACAAAGGAGGGTTTAAGTGAGGTAGCCAGTATGGTGGGCCAACCACTCTCTTGTGATGAGTTGACACTTGGATGTAAGCGCCTAGACTACGCGCGGTTGTGTGTGGAGGTAGATGCATCTCTACCATTTGTCCACAAATTTGAACTTGAGTTCTCCAATACTATCAGAGAAGTTCATGTGAACTATGAATGGAAGCCGAAGAGATGTGAAAAATGCCATGTTTTTGGTCACTCATGTCAGCCTTCAGCTGATAAGCAGGGTAATAGTGATGCCTCTCCTAGTCATCAGGTTAAAGGTAATGCCTCACCTGCCACCAACACAGATGATAAGCAGCTTAACGGTGATGCCTCTACTAGTCATCAGGGTAAAGGTAATGCCATTACCTCTCTAGCCACAGACACAGATGAGATGTCCTCTGAAGAATCAGATTCCTCAGGTGAGATAGATATAGATTATTCAGATGAGACAGATACAGATGAGTCAGCCTCTGGTTCCTCAGATGAGAGTCAGCTGAAGCCATCTGATCTTGGTGATGTTAACCCGATAACTCCTCCACTGTCCACAAACAACCATGTTCGGACAACGCCTCTAGAGTTGCCTATGTGCATTACTAGTAAGCAAATGGCTTTGCCATCTTCTTCTGAAACCAGTTCTTCATCTCAGGTACCTCCCACAAATTTACCTAAGATGACACCATCTCGAGCACGTCCTCCAGAATCTTCTGCTGCACATTCTGTTGGATGTGATGACACTGGATTTACACTTGTTACTAGGAGGAAAAAGAAGAAGGATACTACTCATCGTGTGGCACCATCCTTTTTACCTTCCAGTTGAGCGATGATCTTACTTGAGTTTTGATTATTTCTGTACCAACCGTTTGAACGGTTTATGCTGCTTTGTATGTTTTCTTTCGATGTACAAGCTTGTTTCCTTTTTGTTGACCTTCTAGGTCCTTTGTAATACTTGGGGTATACCTCTCGTATCATGTACTTTTTTTGGATCTATACAACTTAACTTTTATTCAAAAAAAAAGTTTAGGGTTTAGGGTTTAGGGTTCAGGGGTCAGGGTTTAGGGTTCAGGGTTCAGGGTTCAGGGTTTTGGGTTTTGGGTTTGGGTTTAGGGTTTTGGGTTTAGGGTGTTGGGTTTTGGGTTTTGGGTTTTGGGTTTAGGGTTTAGGGTTTAGGGTTTAGGATTTAGGGTTTAGGGGGGATCGTCCATATTTGTTTCCGCCTGTGAAAGCTATCCTTTTGAAGATTTCGGGAAAACTCCTTCCCGGAACAGTCAGAGCCGCCGGCATATGTCTCCTTTTTCCACCGTTGGATCAAGCTGAGTTTTGGATATGTGATGCATATGGTTGGGATACTCATTTTGAACGGTGGAGATTGAAATAAAGCCTCCAGCAACGATTTCTACATGTTCAACTGAAGGTCGTCAATCTCAGGTCAGTTTCAGTAAAATTGATATCTGTGGAGATCGATCCGTTGAAACATGCTGATTTTTGAATATGTTATACATAACATCTGTGTATACGATTGAACCGTTGGGATTTGCTATTGATTGAATGGTTGTGGATTAATTGTTGGTTGAAGCTATGCCAGAATCTGCCATGGCTTCCATTCCGAAAACCCAAACACCCAATGCCAACACCACCCACTCAACTACTAAACAACCCACAAACCAACACCAAAACACCCAAAACACAGCCTCCCCAACCTCTACCCGACCCACTCCCACCTCGGGTTTTTGGGCCGATAAGATTAGAGTTACCGACTCTAATACTCGATGCACTCTTGACCCCATACCTCGTACGCCGGTTGGCTCTCGTCTCAAAATGACTAGGGGATTATGGGAGAAGTCTTCTACGGTGTGGCATCGTTGCCTAGTAGTTTTTTTTCATGGTTTTAAGCTTCCTTATTCTGCTATGAATTCAATTGCTCACAGGATATGGAAGAGGTTTGGCCTTGAGGATGTGACATCCTTGGCCAATGGATTTACAATGTTTCGTTTCAAAACAGAAGATGAGCTATAAAAGGTCATTGAAAATGGTCCTTGGATGTTTGGTGGGAAAGCTATTATTCTTCAGAAATGGCATTCTGGGTTTGTCTTCGACATGAACAAGATCACCAAACTTCCAGTATGGATTCAGATATATGATCTACCTTTTCCTTTATGGACAAAGGAGGGTTTAAGTGAGGTAGCCAGTATGGTGGGCCAACCACTCTCTTGTGATGAGTTGACACTTGGATGTAAGCGCCTAGACTACGCGCGGTTGTGTGTGGAGGTAGATGCATCTCTACCATTTGTCCACAAATTTGAACTTGAGTTCTCCAATACTATCAGAGAAGTTCATGTGAACTATGAATGGAAACCGAAGAGATGTGAAAAATGCCATGTTTTTGGTCACTCATGTCAGCCTTCAGCTGATAAGCAGGGTAACAGTGATGCCTCTCCTAGTCATCAGGTTAAAGGTAATGCCTCACCTGCCACCAACACAGATGATAAGCAGCTTAACGGTGATGCCTCTACTAGTCATCAGGGTAAAGGTAATGCCATTACCTCTCTAGCCACAGACACAGATGAGATGTCCTCTGAAGAATCAGATTCCTCAGGTGAGATAGATACAGATTATTCAGATGAGACAGATACAGATGAGTCAGCCTCTGGTTCCTCAGATGAGAGTCAGCTGAAGCCATCTGATCTTGGTGATGTTAACCCGATAACTCCTCCACTGTCCACAAACAACCATGTTCGGACAACGCCTCTAGAGTTGCCTATGTGCATTACTAGTAAGCAAATGGCTTTGCCATCTTCTTCTGAAACCAGTTCTTCATCTCAGGTACCTCCCACAAATTTACCTAAGATGACACCATCTCGAGCACGTCCTCCAGAATCTTCTGCTGCACATTCTGTTGGATGTGATGACACTGGATTTACACTTGTTACTAGGAGGAAAAAGAAGAAGGATACTACTCATCGTGTGGCACCATCCTTTTTACCTTCCAGTTGAGCGATGATCTTACTTGAGTTTTGATTATTTCTGTACCAACCGTTTGAACGGTTTATGCTGCTTTGTATGTTTTCTTTCGATGTACAAGCTTGTTTCCTTTTTGTTGACCTTCTAGGTCCTTTGTAATACTTGGGGTATACCTCTCGTATCATGTACTTTTTTTGGATCTATACAACTTAACTTTTATTCAAAAAAAAAGTTTAGGGTTTAGGGTTTAGGGTTCAGGGGTCAGGGTTTAGGGTTCAGGGTTCAGGGTTCAGGGTTTTGGGTTTTGGGTTTTGGGTTTAGGGTTTTGGGTTTAGGGTGTTGGGTTTTGGGTTTTGGGTTTTGGGTTTAGGGTTTAGGGTTTAGGGTTTAGGATTTAGGGTTTAGGGGGGATCGTCCATATTTGTTTCCGCCTGTGAAAGCTATCCTTTTGAAGATTTCGGGAAAACTCCTTCCCGGAACAGTCAGAGCCGCCGGCATATGTCTCCTTTTTCCACCGTTGGATCAAGCTGAGTTTTGGATATGTGATGCATATGGTTGGGATACTCATTTTGAACGGTGGAGATTGAAATAAAGCCTCCAGCAACGATTTCTACATGTTCAACTGAAGGTCGTCAATCTCAGGTCAGTTTCAGTAAAATTGATATCTGTGGAGATCGATCCGTTGAAACATGCTGATTTTTGAATATGTTATACATAACATCTGTGTATACGATTGAACCGTTGGGATTTGCTATTGATTGAATGGTTGTGGATTAATTGTTGGTTGAAGCTATGCCAGAATCTGCCATGGCTTCCATTCCGAAAACCCAAACACCCAATGCCAACACCACCCACTCAACTACTAAACAACCCACAAACCAACACCAAAACACCCAAAACACAGCCTCCCCAACCTCTACCCGACCCACTCCCACCTCGGGTTTTTGGGCCGATAAGATTAGAGTTACCGACTCTAATACTCGATGCACTCTTGACCCCATCCCTCGTAAGCCGGTTGGCTCTCGTCTCAAAATGACTAGGGGATTATGGGAGAAGTCTTCTACGGTGTGGCATCGTTGCCTAGTAGGTTTTTTTCATGGTTTTAAGCTTCCTTATTATGCTATGAATTCAATTGCTCACAGGATATGGAAGAGGTTTGGCCTTGAGGATGTGACATCCTTGGCCAATGGATTTACAATGTTTCGTTTCAAAACAGAAGATGAGCTATAAAAGGTCATTGAAAATGGTCCTTGGATGTTTGGTGGGAAAGCTATTATTCTTCAGAAATGGCATTCTAGGTTTGTCTTCGACATGAACAAGATCACCAAACTTCCAGTATGGATTCGGATATATGATCTACCTTTTCCTTTATGGACAAAGGAGGGTTTAAGTGAGGTAGCCAGTATGGTGGGCCAACCACTCTCTTGTGATGAGTTGACACTTGGATGTAAGCGCCTAGACTACGCGCGGTTGTGTGTGGAGGTAGATGCATCTCTACCATTTGTCCACAAATTTGAACTTGAGTTCTCCAATACTATCAGAGAAGTTCATGTGAACTATGAATGGAAGCCGAAGAGATGTGAAAAATGCCATGTTTTTGGTCACTCATGTCAGCCTTCAGCTGATAAGCAGGGTAACAGTGATGCCTCTCCTAGTCATCAGGTTAAAGGTAATGCCTCACCTGCCACCAACACAGATGATAAGCAGCTTAACGGTGATGCCTCTACTAGTCATCAGGGTAAAGGTAATGCCATTACCTCTCTAGCCACAGACACAGATGAGATGTCCTCTGAAGAATCAGATTCCTCAGGTGAGATAGATACAGATTATTCAGATGAGACAGATACAGATGAGTCAGCCTCTGGTTCCTCAGATGAGAGTCAGCTGAAGCCATCTGATCTTGGTGATGTTAACCCGATAACTCCTCCACTGTCCACAAACAACCATGTTCGGACAACGCCTCTAGAGTTGCCTATGTGCATTACTAGTAAGCAAATGGCTTTGCCATCTTCTTCTGAAACCAGTTCTTCATCTCAGGTACCTCCCACAAATTTACCTAAGATGACACCATCTCGAGCACGTCCTCCAGAATCTTCTGCTGCACATTCTGTTGGATGTGATGACACTGGATTTACACTTGTTACTAGGAGGAAAAAGAAGAAGGATACTACTCATCGTGTGGCACCATCCTTTTTACCTTCCAGTTGAGCGATGATCTTACTTGAGTTTTGATTATTTCTGTACCAACCGTTTGAACGGTTTATGCTGCTTTGTATGTTTTCTTTCGATGTACAAGCTTGTTTCCTTTTTGTTGACCTTCTAGGTCCTTTGTAATACTTGGGGTATACCTCTCGTATCATGTACTTTTTTTGGATCTATACAACTTAACTTTTATTCAAAAAAAAAGTTTAGGGTTTAGGGTTTAGGGTTCAGGGGTCAGGGTTTAGGGTTCAGGGTTCAGGGTTCAGGGTTTTGGGTTTTGGGTTTTGGGTTTAGGGTTTTGGGTTTAGGGTGTTGGGTTTTGGGTTTTGGGTTTTGGGTTTAGGGTTTAGGGTTTAGGGTTTAGGATTTAGGGTTTAGGGGGGATCGTCCATATTTGTTTCCGCCTGTGAAAGCTATCCTTTTGAAGATTTCGGGAAAACTCCTTCCCGGAACAGTCAGAGCCGCCGGCATATGTCTCCTTTTTCCACCGTTGGATCAAGCTGAGTTTTGGATATGTGATGCATATGGTTGGGATACTCATTTTGAACGGTGGAGATTGAAATAAAGCCTCCAGCAACGATTTCTACATGTTCAACTGAAGGTCGTCAATCTCAGGTCAGTTTCAGTAAAATTGATATCTGTGGAGATCGATCCGTTGAAACATGCTGATTTTTGAATATGTTATACATAACATCTGTTTCTACGATTGAACCGTTGGGATTTGCTATTGATTGAATGGTTGTGGATTAATTGTTGGTTGAAGCTATGCCAGAATCTGCCATGGCTTCCATTCCGAAAACCCAAACACCCAATGCCAACACCACCCACTCAACTACTAAACAACCCACAAACCAACACCAAAACACCCAAAACACAGCCTCCCCAACCTCTACCCGACCCACTCCCACCTCGGGTTTTTGGGCCGATAAGATTAGAGTTACCGACTCTAATACTCGATGCACTCTTGACCCCATCCCTCGTAAGCCGGTTGGCTCTCGTCTCAAAATGACTAGGGGATTATGGGAGAAGTCTTCTACGGTGTGGCATCGTTGCCTAGTAGGTTTTTTTCATGGTTTTAAGCTTCCTTATTATGCTATGAATTCAATTGCTCACAGGATATGGAAGAGGTTTGGCCTTGAGGATGTGACATCCTTGGCCAATGGATTTACAATGTTTCGTTTCAAAACAGAAGATGAGCTATAAAAGGTCATTGAAAATGGTCCTTGGATGTTTGGTGGGAAAGCTATTATTCTTCAGAAATGGCATTCTAGGTTTGTCTTCGACATGAACAAGATCACCAAACTTCCAGTATGGATTCGGATATATGATCTACCTTTTCCTTTATGGACAAAGGAGGGTTTAAGTGAGGTAGCCAGTATGGTGGGCCAACCACTCTCTTGTGATGAGTTGACACTTGGATGTAAGCGCCTAGACTACGCGCGGTTGTGTGTGGAGGTAGATGCATCTCTACCATTTGTCCACAAATTTGAACTTGAGTTCTCCAATACTATCAGAGAAGTTCATGTGAACTATGAATGGAAGCCGAAGAGATGTGAAAAATGCCATGTTTTTGGTCACTCATGTCAGCCTTCAGCTGATAAGCAGGGTAATAGTGATGCCTCTCCTAGTCATCAGGTTAAAGGTAATGCCTCACCTGCCACCAACACAGATGATAAGCAGCTTAACGGTGATGCCTCTACTAGTCATCAGGGTAAAGGTAATGCCATTACCTCTCTAGCCACAGACACAGATGAGATGTCCTCTGAAGAATCAGATTCCTCAGGTGAGATAGATACAGATTATTCAGATGAGACAGATACAGATGAGTCAGCCTCTGGTTCCTCAGATGAGAGTCAGCTGAAGCCATCTGATCTTGGTGATGTTAACCCGATAACTCCTCCACTGTCCACAAACAACCATGTTCGGACAACGCCTCTAGAGTTGCCTATGTGCATTACTAGTAAGCAAATGGCTTTGCCATCTTCTTCTGAAACCAGTTCTTCATCTCAGGTACCTCCCACAAATTTACCTAAGATGACACCATCTCGAGCACGTCCTCCAGAATCTTCTGCTGCACATTCTGTTGGATGTGATGACACTGGATTTACACTTGTTACTAGGAGGAAAAAGAAGAAGGATACTACTCATCGTGTGGCACCATCCTTTTTACCTTCCAGTTGAGCGATGATCTTACTTGAGTTTTGATTATTTCTGTACCAACCGTTTGAACGGTTTATGCTGCTTTGTATGTTTTCTTTCGATGTACAAGCTTGTTTCCTTTTTGTTGACCTTCTAGGTCCTTTGTAATACTTGGGGTATACCTCTCGTATCATGTACTTTTTTTGGATCTATACAACTTAACTTTTATTCAAAAAAAAAGTTTAGGGTTTAGGGTTTAGGGTTTAGGGGTCAGGGTTGAGGGTTCAGGGTTCAGGGTTCAGGGTTCAGAGTTCAGGGTTCAGGGTTCAGGGTTTTGGGTTTTGGGTTTTGGGTTTAGGGTTTTGGGTTTAGGGTGTTGGGTTTTGGGTTTTGGGTTTTGGGTTTAGGGTTTAGGGTTTAGGGTTTAGGATTTAGGGTTTAGGGGGGATCGTCCATATTTGTTTCCGCCTGTGAAAGCTATCCTTTTGAAGATTTCGGGAAAACTCCTTCCCGGAAGAGTCAGAGCCGCCGGCATATGTCTCCTTTTTCCACCGTTGGATCAAGCTGAGTTTTGGATATGTGATGCATATGGTTGGGATACTCATTTTGAACGGTGGAGATTGAAATAAAGCCTCCAGCAACGATTTCTACATGTTCAACTGAAGGTCGTCAATCTCAGGTCAGTTTCAGTAAAATTGATATCTGTGGAGATCGAACCGTTGAAACATGCTGATTTTTGAATATGTTATACATAACATCTGTGTATACGATTGAACCGTTGGGATTTGCTATTGATTGAATGGTTGTGGATTAATTGTTGGTTGAAGCTATGCCAGAATCTGCCATGGCTTCCATTCCGAAAACCCAAACACCCAATGCCAACACCACCCACTCAACTACTAAACAACCCACAAACCAACACCCAAAACACAGCCTCCCCAACCTCTACCCGACCCACTCCCACCTCGGGTTTTTGGGCCGATTAGATTAGAGTTACCGACTCTAATACTCGATGCACTCTTGACCCCATTCCTCGTAAGCCGGTTGGCTCTCGTCTCAAAATGACTAGGGGATTATGGGAGAAGTCTTCTACGGTGTGGCATCGTTGCCTAGTAGGTTTTTTTCATGGTTTTAAGCTTCCTTATTCTGCTATGAATTCAATTGCTCACAGGATATGGAAGAGGTTTGGCCTTGAGGATGTGACATCCTTGGCCAATGGATTTACAATGTTTCGTTTCAAAACAGAAGATGAGCTATAAAAGGTCATTGAAAATGGTCCTTGGATGTTTGGTGGGAAAGCTATTATTCTTCAGAAATGGCATTCTAGGTTTGTCTTCGACATGAACAAGATCACCAAACTTCCAGTATGGATTCAGATATATGATCTACCTTTTCCTTTATGGACAAAGGAGGGTTTAAGTGAGGTAGCCAGTATGGTGGGCCAACCACTCTCTTGTGATGAGTTGACACTTGGATGTAAGCGCCTAGACTACGCGCGGTTGTGTGTGGAGGTAGATGCATCTCTACCATTTGTCCACAAATTTGAACTTGAGTTCTCCAATACTATCAGAGAAGTTCATGTGAACTATGAATGGAAGCCGAAGAGATGTGAAAAATGCCATGTTTTTGGTCACTCATGTCAGCCTTCAGCTGATAAGCAGGGTAACAGTGATGCCTCTCCTAGTCATCAGGTTAAAGGTAATGCCTCACCTGCCACCAACACAGATGATAAGCAGCTTAACGGTGATGCCTCTACTAGTCATCAGGGTAAAGGTAATGCCATTACCTCTCTAGCCACAGACACAGATGAGATGTCCTCTGAAGAATCAGATTCCTCAGGTGAGATAGATACAGATTATTCAGATGAGACAGATACAGATGAGTCAGCCTCTGGTTCCTCAGATGAGAGTCAGCTGAAGCCATCTGATCTTGGTGATGTTAACCCGATAACTCCTCCACTGTCCACAAACAACCATGTTCGGACAACGCCTCTAGAGTTGCCTATGTGCATTACTAGTAAGCAAATGGCTTTGCCATCTTCTTCTGAAACCAGTTCTTCATCTCAGGTACCTCCCACAAATTTACCTAAGATGACACCATCTCGAGCACGTCCTCCAGAATCTTCTGCTGCACATTCTGTTGGATGTGATGACACTGGATTTACACTTGTTACTAGGAGGAAAAAGAAGAAGGATACTACTCATCGTGTGGCACCATCCTTTTTACCTTCCAGTTGAGCGATGATCTTACTTGAGTTTTGATTATTTCTGTACCAACCGTTTGAACGGTTTATGCTGCTTTGTATGTTTTCTTTCGATGTACAAGCTTGTTTCCTTTTTGTTGACCTTCTAGGTCCTTTGTAATACTTGGGGTATACCTCTCGTATCATGTACTTTTTTTGGATCTATACAACTTAACTTTTATTCAAAAAAAAAGTTTAGGGTTTAGGGTTTAGGGTTCAGGGGTCAGGGTTTAGGGTTCAGGGTTCAGGGTTTTGGGTTTTGGGTTTTGGGTTTAGGGTTTTGGGTTTAGGGTTTTGGGTTTTGGGTTTTGGGTTTTGGGTTTAGGGTTTAGGGTTTAGGGTTTAGGATTTAGGGTTTAGGGGGGATCGTCCATATTTGTTTCCGCCTGTGAAAGCTATCCTTTTGAAGATTTCGGGAAAACTCCTTCCCGGAAGAGTCAGAGCCGCCGGCATATGTCTCCTTTTTCCACCGTTGGATCAAGCTGAGTTTTGGATATGTGATGCATATGGTTGGGATACTCATTTTGAACGGTGGAGATTGAAATAAAGCCTCCAGCAACGATTTCTACATGTTCAACTGAAGGTCGTCAATCTCAGGTCAGTTTCAGTAAAATTGATATCTGTGGAGATCGATCCGTTGAAACATGCTGATTTTTGAATATGTTATACATAACATCTGTTTCTACGATTGAACCGTTGGGATTTGCTATTGATTGAATGGTTGTGGATTAATTGTTGGTTGAAGCTATGCCAGAATCTGCCATGGCTTCCATTCCGAAAACCCAAACACCCAATGCCAACACCACCCACTCAACTACTAAACAACCCACAAACCAACACCAAAACACCCAAAACACAGCCTCCCCAACCTCTACCCGACCCACTCCCACCTCGGGTTTTTGGGCCGATAAGATTAGAGTTACCGACTCTAATACTCGATGCACTCTTGACCCCATCCCTCGTAAGCCGGTTGGCTCTCGTCTCAAAATGACTAGGGGATTATGGGAGAAGTCTTCTACGGTGTGGCATCGTTGCCTAGTAGGTTTTTTTCATGGTTTTAAGCTTCCTTATTATGCTATGAATTCAATTGCTCACAGGATATGGAAGAGGTTTGGCCTTGAGGATGTGACATCCTTGGCCAATGGATTTACAATGTTTCGTTTCAAAACAGAAGATGAGCTATAAAAGGTCATTGAAAATGGTCCTTGGATGTTTGGTGGGAAAGCTATTATTCTTCAGAAATGGCATTCTAGGTTTGTCTTCGACATGAACAAGATCACCAAACTTCCAGTATGGATTCGGATATATGATCTACCTTTTCCTTTATGGACAAAGGAGGGTTTAAGTGAGGTAGCCAGTATGGTGGGCCAACCACTCTCTTGTGATGAGTTGACACTTGGATGTAAGCGCCTAGACTACGCGCGGTTGTGTGTGGAGGTAGATGCATCTCTACCATTTGTCCACAAATTTGAACTTGAGTTCTCCAATACTATCAGAGAAGTTCATGTGAACTATGAATGGAAGCCGAAGAGATGTGAAAAATGCCATGTTTTTGGTCACTCATGTCAGCCTTCAGCTGATAAGCAGGGTAATAGTGATGCCTCTCCTAGTCATCAGGTTAAAGGTAATGCCTCACCTGCCACCAACACAGATGATAAGCAGCTTAACGGTGATGCCTCTACTAGTCATCAGGGTAAAGGTAATGCCATTACCTCTCTAGCCACAGACACAGATGAGATGTCCTCTGAAGAATCAGATTCCTCAGGTGAGATAGATACAGATTATTCAGATGAGACAGATACAGATGAGTCAGCCTCTGGTTCCTCAGATGAGAGTCAGCTGAAGCCATCTGATCTTGGTGATGTTAACCCGATAACTCCTCCACTGTCCACAAACAACCATGTTCGGACAACGCCTCTAGAGTTGCCTATGTGCATTACTAGTAAGCAAATGGCTTTGCCATCTTCTTCTGAAACCAGTTCTTCATCTCAGGTACCTCCCACAAATTTACCTAAGATGACACCATCTCGAGCACGTCCTCCAGAATCTTCTGCTGCACATTCTGTTGGATGTGATGACACTGGATTTACACTTGTTACTAGGAGGAAAAAGAAGAAGGATACTACTCATCGTGTGGCACCATCCTTTTTACCTTCCAGTTGAGCGATGATCTTACTTGAGTTTTGATTATTTCTGTACCAACCGTTTGAACGGTTTATGCTGCTTTGTATGTTTTCTTTCGATGTACAAGCTTGTTTCCTTTTTGTTGACCTTCTAGGTCCTTTGTAATACTTGGGGTATACCTCTCGTATCATGTACTTTTTTTGGATCTATACAACTTAACTTTTATTCAAAAAAAAAGTTTAGGGTTTAGGGTTTAGGGTTCAGGGGTCAGGGTTTAGGGTTCAGGGTTCAGGGTTCAGGGTTTTGGGTTTTGGGTTTTGGGTTTAGGGTTTTGGGTTTAGGGTGTTGGGTTTTGGGTTTTGGGTTTTGGGTTTAGGGTTTAGGGTTTAGGGTTTAGGATTTAGGGTTTAGGGGGGATCGTCCATATTTGTTTCCGCCTGTGAAAGCTATCCTTTTGAAGATTTCGGGAAAACTCCTTCCCGGAACAGTCAGAGCCGCCGGCATATGTCTCCTTTTTCCACCGTTGGATCAAGCTGAGTTTTGGATATGTGATGCATATGGTTGGGATACTCATTTTGAACGGTGGAGATTGAAATAAAGCCTCCAGCAACGATTTCTACATGTTCAACTGAAGGTCGTCAATCTCAGGTCAGTTTCAGTAAAATTGATATCTGTGGAGATCGATCCGTTGAAACATGCTGATTTTTGAATATGTTATACATAACATCTGTTTCTACGATTGAACCGTTGGGATTTGCTATTGATTGAATGGTTGTGGATTAATTGTTGGTTGAAGCTATGCCAGAATCTGCCATGGCTTCCATTCCGAAAACCCAAACACCCAATGCCAACACCACCCACTCAACTACTAAACAACCCACAAACCAACACCAAAACACCCAAAACACAGCCTCCCCAACCTCTACCCGACCCACTCCCACCTCGGGTTTTTGGGCCGATAAGATTAGAGTTACCGACTCTAATACTCGATGCACTCTTGACCCCATCCCTCGTAAGCCGGTTGGCTCTCGTCTCAAAATGACTAGGGGATTATGGGAGAAGTCTTCTACGGTGTGGCATCGTTGCCTAGTAGGTTTTTTTCATGGTTTTAAGCTTCCTTATTATGCTATGAATTCAATTGCTCACAGGATATGGAAGAGGTTTGGCCTTGAGGATGTGACATCCTTGGCCAATGGATTTACAATGTTTCGTTTCAAAACAGAAGATGAGCTATAAAAGGTCATTGAAAATGGTCCTTGGATGTTTGGTGGGAAAGCTATTATTCTTCAGAAATGGCATTCTAGGTTTGTCTTCGACATGAACAAGATCACCAAACTTCCAGTATGGATTCGGATATATGATCTACCTTTTCCTTTATGGACAAAGGAGGGTTTAAGTGAGGTAGCCAGTATGGTGGGCCAACCACTCTCTTGTGATGAGTTGACACTTGGATGTAAGCGCCTAGACTACGCGCGGTTGTGTGTGGAGGTAGATGCATCTCTACCATTTGTCCACAAATTTGAACTTGAGTTCTCCAATACTATCAGAGAAGTTCATGTGAACTATGAATGGAAGCCGAAGAGATGTGAAAAATGCCATGTTTTTGGTCACTCATGTCAGCCTTCAGCTGATAAGCAGGGTAATAGTGATGCCTCTCCTAGTCATCAGGTTAAAGGTAATGCCTCACCTGCCACCAACACAGATGATAAGCAGCTTAACGGTGATGCCTCTACTAGTCATCAGGGTAAAGGTAATGCCATTACCTCTCTAGCCACAGACACAGATGAGATGTCCTCTGAAGAATCAGATTCCTCAGGTGAGATAGATACAGATTATTCAGATGAGACAGATACAGATGAGTCAGCCTCTGGTTCCTCAGATGAGAGTCAGCTGAAGCCATCTGATCTTGGTGATGTTAACCCGATAACTCCTCCACTGTCCACAAACAACCATGTTCGGACAACGCCTCTAGAGTTGCCTATGTGCATTACTAGTAAGCAAATGGCTTTGCCATCTTCTTCTGAAACCAGTTCTTCATCTCAGGTACCTCCCACAAATTTACCTAAGATGACACCATCTCGAGCACGTCCTCCAGAATCTTCTGCTGCACATTCTGTTGGATGTGATGACACTGGATTTACACTTGTTACTAGGAGGAAAAAGAAGAAGGATACTACTCATCGTGTGGCACCATCCTTTTTACCTTCCAGTTGAGCGATGCTCTTACTTGAGTTTTGATTATTTCTGTACCAACCGTTTGAACGGTTTAAGCTGCTTTGTATGTTTCTTTCGATGTACAAGCTTGTTTCCTTTTTGTTGACCTTCTAGGTCCTTTGTAATACTTGGGGTATACCTCTCGTATCATGTACTTTTTTTGGATCTATACAACTTAACTTTTATTCAAAAAAAAAGTTTAGGGTTTAGGGTTTAGGGTTTAGGGTTTAGGGTTTAGGGTTTAGGGTTTAGGGTTTTGGGGTTTAGGGTTTAGGGTTTTAGGGTTTAGGGTTTAGGGTTTAGGGTTTAGGGTTTAGGGTTTAGGGGGTTTAGGGTTTAGGGTTTTAGGGTTTAGGGTTTAGGGTTTAGGGTTTAGGGTTTAGGGTTTAGGGTTTTAGGGTTTAGGGTTTAGGGTTTAGGGTTTAGGGTTTAGGGAAAAATGGCAAGAGAGAGCTTCTGGAGGGCGACTACGGTGGTTACTTCTTGCTGTCCCTGATTTCCATGTCTACGGCCACCACTTTTTTCCCATCTTCTACCATCCTGTTCCTCTCATTCTCCTGCACCTTTTGACCGAAACATATTTTCATCTTTTCGCCTATCTCCACTTTTCAGCATCCTTTCTCTTTTGAACAACTACCATGTCTCTTCCTACCACCATCACCACACAGCCCCCTACCATCACCACCCCCCTCACACAGCCCCTTACCACAAATACCACCACCCCGCAGACCATCACACAAACTCAACCACCACCCACAAAGTTAAAACACAAACTGAATGTAGACAAAACTCAGCCTACCCTATCTTGGGCCAACCGAGTTCGAGTTTCTGATTCTAGCACACGGTTCACACTGGAACCTCTCTCACGGCAGCCCCCTGGCCATTGTATGCAGGTATCGGATGAAATGCTGATGGAAAATTCAGAACAATGGCAAAGGTGTATGGTTGGTTTTTTCCCTGGTTTTCGAATGCCCTATCACGCTATCAACAGCATTGCCTCACGTGCTTGGAAACAATGTGGGTTGGAGAATGTAACAACCACTTCAAATGGTTTCATGATCTTTAGATTTACCACTGAAGCACAGATGCATGGGGTGCTAGATAAAGGACCTTGGATGTTCGGTGGAAAAAACATTGTTCTTCAGCAATGGCATCCTAGAATTCAGTTGGACAAAAACAAGATCTCTACACTACCTGTATGGATTCGTCTCCAAGGTTTGCCTTTTCCACTTTGGTCCAAGCAGGGTTTAAGTTTGGCTGCTAGCATGGTGGGTCGCCCTCTTTCTTGCGATGAATCCACATATACCTGCACTAGATTGGAATACGCAAGATTGTGTGTGGAAATAGACGCTTCTCTTCCATATGTTCATGAGTTTGACATTGAAAGCTCTCTGTCAACAGAGCCTATTACAGTTAGGGTTGAATATGAGTGGAAGCCTTCACGGTGTGAAAAATGTTGTGTCTTTGGTCATTCATGCCCCACTTCAACTCCATTGCTTGCACCGGACCCGAGTCCCACAACTCAGGCCAGTTCCCCCCAATCCAAAGGTAAAACCATTGCCATTGATACAGTCCTTCCAATTCCTATGCTACATGATCCCTCCGCTAGCACATCTGTTGTGCACAACCTTCCCCCCACTTCACTACCTACTGCAACTCAGGCTACTTCCCCTCAACCCAAAGCCGCCTCTTCCCCCCAACCCAAAATACATACTAATCAAGCACCCATCCCTCCTCCCACTGTACCTTTGCCTACGGATTCATCCCTCCCTCCTATTGATTCCACTCAACTTTCTCCTACTAAGCACCTCTCTCTGCCTAATGCTTTTCTTTCCTCCGCCCAACCCAACTTTGAATCATATCACAACAATGTTGCCTCTGTTGCACCTAGCACTTCCCAACTACAACCTCTGGATACAACCAACTGCATGGAAAGTAAAATGGCTTCATTACAAAGCCATAGTGATGCCTCTTCGGCGGTTGATGGTTTAGCTGAAACATCCACAGCATCAATTCCTCCTTGTGATAGCCATGATGATTCCCCTATTCCTTCTCCAAAGACTGTCAGGAAGAAGAAAGGTGGGCGGAAGCGTAAGGAGGTCAAGGGCCTCTAACGCTATGGTTACAACTCTCTCTTTCTCCATATATGTTTAATATTGGAAGCTGGAATTTATGGGGACTCAATAGTTTCCACAAACAAAAAACAGTTCAGGAATGGACTACAAAAAATAATTTGGATATTTTTGGTTTATTAGAAACCAAAATCACGGGCTCTAATCTAGACACCATTGCACCACACCTTGCCATTTCTCCTTGGCAATACACTACCAACATTTCTTCCTCTACTAGTTGTCGAATCTTTGTCAGCTGGAACCCTCATAAACTCTCCCTCACCCATATCACCTCCTCTGCTCAATGGCTCACCTGTGAGATCACTACTACATTATCCCCATCTACCTTTCGAATAACCTTTGTTTATGCACACAATACCCCAGCTGACCGACGCCATCTTTGGAACTATCTTTCACAAGAAAGCTCCCACAACACTTGCACCCCTTGGATAGTTCTTGGTGATTTTAATGCAATCATGCATGCTGGCGATAGGGTAGGAGGTGACAGCAATTGGTATTCTCATTTGGATGATTTCCCTAGATGTATCAGCCTAGCGGAGCTCATTCCAGTCCCTTACACAGGGATGAAATTTACATGGCACAATGGCCAGCAAGGCGAACAGACAATCCAGAAAAAATTGGACTGGATCTTCGGTAATGCTACCATGTTTTCGAGTTTTCCTGCTGCACATGCTACCTTCATGCCAAGGCATGTTTCTGATCACAGTGCTATGCTCCTGACTCTCCATTCTCAAGATTATCCTCAACAACATCATTCTCCATTCAAATTTTTGAATGCATGGGCAGATAGAGCAGACTTCATTTCCGTTGTTAGCAGTCTATGGTCCACGCAGGTTTCTGGCAACCCCATTTACCAATTCACAACTAAACTTCGCCTCTTGAAGATTGAGCTAAGGAGGTTTCATCGCCAGCATACTTCCCATATTAGTAGTCGGGTTGCACAAGCAAGAGATGCTTGGTATTCTGCTCAAGCTTCTTTGGATAGAAATCCAATGTCTGCTACAGCTAACACAAATGAACGAACTACTGCCAAACTTTACATGCAATTATGTAAAGATGAGGAATCAGTACTTAAGCAGCGATCCAGAGTTCATTGGTTACATCTTGGTGACAAAAACACAAAGTTCTTTCATAATTCTCTATTGCACCGCCAAGTCCGAAACCGTATTCATAGTTTGAGGGATGATGCGGGCAATTTAGTCACAGATTCAAAGGAAATGGGGAAAATGGCTTCCACATACTATGAGCAACTCTTATCAGCTCCCCAGCTTCCTATCGATAGAGATGCCCAGCAAGTCTTCACCAGACGAATTTCAGATGAGTCTTTTTCATCTTTGAACCTTCCTATCACTGCTGATGAAATCAAGGTTGCGTTATTCTCCATTCCAGACAACAAATCTCCAGGTCCTGATGGCTACAATGCATTCTTCTTCAAACACTGCTGGAGCATTATTGGGGCTGAATTCATAGCGGCAGTCAGGTATTTCTTCAACACCAGCACCATGCCTCGCTGTGTAAATGCAACTAGGATTGCACTAGTGCCTAAAATTGCAAATCCTTCTTGCCTGAATGACTATCGCCCAATCTCTTGCTGCAATGTTCTATACAAATGCATTTCCAAGATCCTTGTCTGCAGGTTAAAATCAGTATTAGTTGATGTCATTGGGCCATCGCAATCGGCATTCATGCCAGGTAGACAAATCTCTGATACTATACTGCTCACCCAGGAGCTTATGCATAATTCTCATCACCATCATGGCCCTCCACGTTGTGCACTCAAGGTTGACCTTCGAAAAGCTTTTGACACCGTGAGATGGGATTTTATTTTAGCAGGATTGGAGGCTATCGGTATTCCCCACCATATGCTCCACTGGATAAACATCTGCATATCCTCGGCACATTATACTGTTAATCTTAATGGTGCACTTCATGGTTTCTTCTCTGCCACTAGGGGCATACGCCAAGGGGACCCTTTATCTCCATATCTCTTCGTCTTAGCAATGGAAGGATTGGGGGGTATCATCAGCCAACACACTCAACATTCCAACTTCAAATTCCATTGGCGTTGTGCACCAAATCGTATTACCCACCTTTGCTTTGCAGATGACCTCATGCTCTACTGCCATGCAGATGCTGAGTCGGTTGGCATACTAAAAACTTGCATGGACAGATTCTCTCTTCTCTCAGGACTTGCAATCAACCATGCCAAGAGTTCATTATATTTGTCTGGTGTTGATGAGATTCTTCAGCATCGCATATGCAACCAATTTGGCATTCAACCGGGCATTCTTCCTATAAGATATCTTGGTGTCCCTCTCATCTCAACAAGGCTCACTCATGCAGATTGTGTTCCATTGATAGAGCGTATCACTTCCAGAATAAAGCTATGGACATCATCCTCTCTCACGTATGCTGGCCGTCTGCAGCTCATTAAATCTGTTTTATTTTCTATACAAGTGTATTGGACTTCCCTATTCATCCTGCCCCGCAAAACTATTAAGAAACTGGAAAGTATCTTCTCAGCATTCTTATGGAAAGGATCTTCTCTAACCCATACGGGAGCAAAGGTTGCTTGGCAATCCATTTGTTTCCCATTAAGTGAAGGCGGACTTGGCATCAAAAGTCTTCAAACCTGGAATACAGCAGCTACTATGAAACATATATGGCATCTCCTTATGGACACGGACTCCATCTGGACGGTTTGGGTCAAAACTGTTCTGCTTCGCAATCGCTCTATTTGGAAAATCAACATCCCTTCCTCTTCTTCTTGGTCTTGGCGAAAGATTTTACAGGCAAGGGAAGATTGCAGAGGCTGGTTTCAATCTAACATAGGCAATGGATTCTCAACATACTTATGGTTTGACTACTGGTTGCCAGAAGGAAAAAGATTAATTGATCTCCTTCCATTACGACGACTTACTTCAACTGGACTATCATGGAATGCTAGGGTCTCGGATATTATGCAAGGCGATCAATGGGTTTTCCCCACAATATCAGAGCTTCAACCTATATGGGATGCTATAAATTTCCATCCTCATCCAACAAGAGAGGACCACTGTGTCTGGACAGGGCATAATTCCGGTAACTTTTCTATTCACTCTGCTTGGGACATTCTTCGGGATCACAGACAAATCAACAGCATGCATCACCTTCTTTGGTTTAAAGGGCATGTTCCTCGTCAATCCTTCATATTATGGCTAGCAATTGATGGCCGCCTTCGCACTATGGATAGACTTCACGGAGTCATCACAAATTATACTTGTGTCCTGTGTAACTTGCAAGCAGAAACTCATGATCATCTTTTTTTTGCATGCAATTATACTAGCTCTGTATGGGCGGCGGTGTGCAACAAAACTCATGTTTATTGACCCAGTATACCTTGGCAACCGCTTCTTCAATGGGCAGCAATTCATTACAACAAGAAATCTAACTTGGATCATATGATTGCTCGCCTATTACTGTCCACTACGGTTTATTTCCTATGGCATGAAAGGAATAATCGTATCTTCTCCAACGCTGCTCATCAATACCAAGTGACTGCGGAGAGAATTTTCCAACATATTAGAACGCATATATCAACCATGGATAATATTGGCGTCATTCCTTCGCAGACTCTCACAACATGGAACTTACAAGGAAATTAAAAGGTGGTTGCATTCATGCAGGAATTCGAAAAGGAATGCCCCTGTTCCTGTTCATGTAATGCTATGCAGGGTTTTACTCTCGAGAATTTGCTACTCTGCTCATCGTGGCCATGCAAATCCTCTTATTTTTGTCTTGTAGCCGCTAGTAGCTATTGACAATTTTTGCTATGTAATTTAGCGTTTTCTCTTGGGGTATGCCCCTCGAATTTTTTTGTAGCACATTTCTTTTTATTATATACATCTTAATTCTTCCAAAAAAAAAAGTTTAGGGTTTAGGGTTTAGGGTTTAGGGTTTAGGGTTTAGGGGGTTTAGGGAGGAGGTTTTAGTGAGAGAAGGTCTGAACAGGAGACTTGAGAGAGGAACTACTGCCGGACCAATATCTACTCCGTTCACCGTTTGATTAGTCTCCTTTTCTGATATGATGTGAAGCACTACGTGTTCTACAGTTTGACCGTTCGGATTTTGCAATATTTTCAACATTTGGGAGAGGTGGCCGCCCAAAGATCCTGTGCGGCTGTCTTTCTACGGAGAAAAAGTTGAATCCCCTGCATTTCCTCTGTTGCACCACTTTGAACCATGGCTGGCCAATCAGCACAAATCACTATCCCATCCATTCTTAACCACCAACAACCTTCATCCAATACACATAACCCCTCTCGGCTTACAAGAACTGTGCACCTGCACACAAACCATCAAAAAACCGCCCCACCCCAACCCCCATCCTCAACCACAAAACATACAACCCCAACAGCTTCATGGGCAGAGAGAGTTAGAGTCACGGACTCCAGCACCCGTTTCTCACTAGACCCTATCCCCAGACAAAAAGTTGGAGCTCGCCTCAAAATTCCCCAGGAGATTCTAACAGAAACAGCGGAGAAATGGAACAGATGCATGGTAGGTTTTTTCCCAGGTTTTAAGATGCCTTTCCATACGGTTAACACCATTGCTAATAGAGTTTGGGCAAGATTTGGGCTAGAAAATGTCATGACTACTACCTCTGGATTCATGATATTTCGTTTTAAAACTGAAGAAGCAATGCAAATGGTATTGGAGAAAGGCCCTTGGATGTTCGGAGGTAAAGCTATTATTCTGCAGCAATGGCACCCACACTATGTGTTTGATAAAAACAAGATTTCCAAGCTTCCTGTTTGGATTCGCATCCACGGCCTACCCTTCCCACTATGGTCAAAGACCGGTTTAAGTCTTGCAGCTAGTATGGCAGGAAGGCCCTTGTCCTGTGATGAGCAAACCTACAACTGCACACGGCTAGATTATGCGAGAGTGTGTGTGGAAGTGGATGCAACTCTCCCTTTCATTCATCACTTTGAAATGGAAAGCTCTTTGTCTGAGGAGCCAATATCGATCCAAGTTGAGTACGAGTGGAGACCTCCTAGATGTGAAAAATGTGGTACTTTTGGGCATGTCTGCCCTACACTGAACAACCATAAAAATGGGGATAATGAGAAAGGGAAGGGGATTGTCAATCCACAAGATTCTTCTATTGTGACTGGTACTCTCCCGGCTGAGGTTAAAGGAGCATCATCAAACATCCAGGAGAATCTTCAGAAACCAACTGCAGTTGATGAGCATCGGGTCATTCTGTACGCCACAGGAGCTCCTAGTAGTAATAAGGTAGCTGAGATATGTGCTATCCAAGCCACCTCGGGTAGAAACAATTTGGAGAAGGAGTATGGATCAGATGACTCAGACAATGATCCTCAGCCTTTGGAAGAAAATCAGCACCTCATCACTGGCTTTCCCCCATGCATTGAAAGTAGAATAGTAACGTTTCCAAGCTGCAGTGAAGCATCAACTTCGGCCAAGGATACATCACTAGATACTTCATCGACTCCAAGAGGTACTTCTCCTTCCCCTTCTCAAACTAAGAAGAAGAAAGGAAAGAAAATGAGAAAAAGTAAAGGGCTGATAATGCCCTGATGCTGTTCTGTTAGTGTGTTTACAGCTTTATTTCCTTTATTTCCTTTTTATGTCAAATATAGGATCTTGGAACATATGGGGTCTTAATAGTCCCACTAAACAAAAAGTAGTTAGAGATTGGATTTATAAACACAGCCTTGGTATTATTGGGTTGTTAGAAACTAAAATTGCTCCAGCTAGAATGGATTCAGTAATATCTGGCCTTTCCCTTCCCTCCTGGAAGTTTCTCTCCAATGTCAGTGCTCACCCCAGCTGCCGAATCTTAGTGGGCTGGGATCCCTTGCAGTATGACCTTGTCTGCTCCCATTATTCTGAGCAATGGGCAACGTGTGATGTTATCAAACTCTCCTCTCATGCCCATCTCAGGATAACATTTGTATATGGCCTTAATAATCCCTCTGGTCGTGGGACTCTGTGGAACTATATTCAGCATCAAGCCCCGTTATTTTCCTCATCTCCATGGGCCCTCCTAGGGGATTTCAATGCTATTCTAAGAACAACAGACCGATCTGGGGGGGATGCATCCTGGTATGGCCACATGGAAGACTTTGGATGCTGCATTAATGATTCAGAACTTTCTCATATTTCATATTCAGGAATGAAGTTCACTTGGCACAATGGTCAGTTGGGAAACTCGGCTA